>CM060923.1:304475695-314475695 GCA_030737875.1 Allium sativum
AAATCCCATGTAGCTAACATTACAAAGCAGTGTGACCTAGAGTACTGTAAGAGACTGTACTACAAAGAAGAGACTACACAATGACTCTTGATTCTCGTGAACCTCACATGGACCATGCCTGCATCCGCCGACATGGTACAAAATAGCAACATCCTACACCATTACATTCCAGCAAAAATCGGAGAACTGACTTGATCATCTTGACCTTTGAATATGACAAAGCCAAAGCTTGCAAAATAGAGTTCAACACAAAAGAAGGCTGAAGAGCACCATCATCAAAACCAACGGCCACTGTAACACTGGCTATCACCACGGCCATAGGTAGGAAACAGCACGATAACAAGGAAGCGAAAATTTGATGAACTCCCAGCAGTCCTTCCCACACACAGAACCAGCACAAAATAGAAAAACAAAAAAGCAAAGCGACACACAAGAAACTAGTGCACAACCAAAACCACACCACTTCACTGACAAACCACACAACAGACAAACTAAAACGAAGTCGAAACGCAAGCAAATATCAACACCAAACCTACGATGGTTGAACCATCAAACTACAAACAGACACACAAAAAACAGCCAAAGACCGCAGAGAACTCATCCAAAAACCAACACGTCGAAATACTTCGATCCACAACCTATTAGCCTGCCTTTCGGTGGGTTGAAATGAGAAGATCAGAGAATAAAAGGGTGTAAACCGGTGGGGGAGTTGCGAAATTCAAAAAGTAAGACAGAGAATTAGGCAGTAAAGAGATCTGATGGACACAATAGAGAGTTAAGGAGTGATTGAGTGGATGTAGGATCGGATTTTAAAAGAATACAGGAGGGAGATGGGGTACGACTGAATTCAAAGAAGACAAGGGAGACTAGATCTGAGCAGGGGAAGCAACATCAGAGTTTACACCCAAAATAGCGAAACTTGTAATTGTATTTAGAGTAGAAGAAATGAAGTGGAAATGGCGAAGAGAAAAGAGGGCGGTTAGGAAATATAAAAAGTGACATAAAGAAGAAGAGGAAGAAGGGAGAACTACTTACCAGTCGTCACGGGAGGATAAAGCACTGTCGCCATTCCTAGGCACATGGGAGGGTAAAGCTCTGTACCTATAGGTTGTTAAGGCCTGTTAAACACTGAAGAGTATGCGCTTTATCTTCGATTTGGGATCGTTTTAGCAATCGGAGTTCTGGAAGTTAGTGTGCACGAATTTGTTTTACAAATAGGATGATAAGTTTGTGAATGTTGATCTCTCTCCCTTCTTTTCCTATCTTCTCTTTCTCCACCATTTTTTTAGTGATAAGGGGATCAGTACCGATCCAAGAAGCGGTTCCGAAGCCATAACACTTAGGCACTTCCTTGTTTCTGAAGGAACTCCTCCTCCCCTATAAATGCCCAACTCCACTCTTTTACCACTTCTTACTTTCTGAAGGAACTCCTCCCATATCCAAGTAACGCGAAGTTGGTCAGTGACGATGATGGTTTCAATAAAGAGACCAAAAGTCGTCACCGCATTTCGAAGTTTTCTTTCACTACATTTACATTAGAATGCACGACACTGCACGTTCCACATTAGTTTACACCAACACCAAGGGCACAGGCTTTATCGTGCTAACTGTTGCAACTATTTTAGAAGTATAACTTGCTATGGCATCAGGGAATTCTAGACGACTCTAAGGTCTGACAGCCGAAGCTACAGGACTGCCTTCGAACTCGAATAATTCGTCAAACAATTCGAGCTCGACAGTAAGCCATTATAAGACCTCTGAAGCATCCACCGCTTCCCGACGAGCGAGTCCATCTAATGCACATAATCAAAAAGAGTAATCCGATAGGTCGCAGCCTTTAGATCAGCACGAGAATGAGTCAGTCGCTGTGCAGCATGATGAAGCAGAAGAATGCCCACAAGAGGAGGGGGAGGGTCATGAAAACGCTCCTTTGGCACCGAATACGCTGGAGGACATGGTTATTTTAGAAAATCCTCTGGATTTGGCTGCCTCTAGAATTGATGGGGTCGCGTTAGCGCAAATATGCACAAGGTAGGGTATACCTCAGGATGAAGCCCAGGTTCCCGAGAGGAACGACAAGGCGCATGCACCCCCAAAGGGATATATTGCCTAGAACAAATATATGTGTTCTGACGGATGCGTGTCTCCTTCGTATCCATTCATCTGAGACATGTTGCAATATATGTATTTGGCGCCAACGCAGCTTCATCCGAACGGGTACGTTTTCTTGCTCGGAAACTACATCTTTTATATTGAAACCTTAGGTATCGAGCCGTCCGAAGAAGACATCAGATATACTTGTTCTTTCAAGCGTAGAAGGCTCCATCCATCCCTTGTCTATTTGGAAGCTAAAGCTAATAGTTGAATCATCTAGGAGGCGTGAAACAAATTAAACTATTTCAATTCAAACACGATTGGTTCTATGTTTGGTTCCCATCTGGATTCGCGAGAAGATGGTTAGGCAGGCGTAAGTGCTTTAACAAGAAGAAAGAAAGTGAAGGTCGCTACGGGAGTGGTGAGGAGTTTGTTGGGAAGGGGATTTGCCTTCCTCTCATGTTCTGTCTCCGTCAAAGGAAACTAGGTCAGGAGAGATTTTCAAACCGATCTCCAGTGACCGCCTCGGAAACCACTGCATCGATGGAGGTGGAAGGGCAATTCAAGGATCTAGACAAAATCTCTATGGAAACATCTTCGTTCAGCTTGAGCGGTATGAACGTCGGAAGTTTATTGACCCCTTCAAGCAAGCCAAAAACTGATCCATCGGGGGGATACTAGGACATACGCACTCATGAGCATTGCATGTTACAACACTTAACTTATGTGTAAAATGATTGTCTCTAATTCAGGTTTCACTTTTATCACGATGAGCGACTAGTCACGACTAGTTGACTAGTCGAGGTTGAGGCATCGACTTGAAACGTCGACTTGCAATTTGAAAGTATTTCGGAAGACTGGAACGAAATAGGTCGACTAGTCAATTGACTAGACGAAATGACTTACGGACTAATTTTTAATTGGGCCAAAAAAGAAACCTAGGTTAGATTGAAAGAAAAGAATTCCTGGTGGAACGACTTACCGACTTTTTTTTTTTTTTTTTGACATCGTGAATTTAAAGCTTGACATGTAAAAAAATACAAGGCAACAGCTAATGACCTGGGCATATATATTTCTTTCATTATTTTATGCAACAACTAAAACATGCTGCTCTACAAAATACAAAGCAGCCAACAACCTGGGCACTTACTTTAAAATGTGAAAACACTTTAGATATTGGAGGCTAGTTCTCAATCTAAAGGGTGCGCTTTTACTAACACAACAAAACACATCACTATATATTTGATACATCATTTTACATAACATGTTACCCTCAAAGAATCACTTTATATTGCTGACGTGTCACTAATATTGTTGCATATCTATGGTTGCTGTAATTTTTTATTGCTGCCATACAAGTAACAATGAGGTACCTTAGTACATGTTTGAATTTTATCCATATATATTAGTTAGAAATTTAGAATTACATATATGTATATAATTATTTATTTATCGATCGGTCTACGACTAGTCCACTAGCTGAACCTTTGTCGACTCGACTCGACCTATCGTCGTAATAACCATGGTTTATCTTGTCCAGGTACAATGACCCGCGGTAGTGATAGGGACCGAGACAGAAACAGAAATCAAGGTCGCGGAGACGATAGAGATCGGGGACAGGATAGCTCTCGGCCACCAAAGCCACAAGTCACGGGGGCTTTCTTCAAAGGAACTCAAAGGCGAGAGACTCGCCGTAAGCAATCCCACGAATATGACAACAACTACTATAGCCGATACTATTCCCGGCACTCAGAATCTCCGCCGGCAAGCACAAGGCCGATAAAGCCCGATAGGACATAGTCAATGAGTATAAGGCAGCCGGCGGCTCCCCCACTTCCCCCTCCTCTTCCACCAAGAAATCCCCCCCCAAAGCACCTGTGATGAGAGGCACGGGTAGGGATAAACCCAGTGACAGCTCAGAAGTCGAGAAACGGGGAGAGAGGAAGAAAAGCAAGGCAATCGAGCGGGCTCCTGAAGCAGATGAGATGACTTGTCAGGTGAGTAAGGGGTATTTAAAGAATAACTTCCCACAGTTTTATTTCGAAGAGCTCTTTTGGCTTTTCGAAAATGCATCTCATCCCTCCGGATATCGACAAAGAGACATCCGATAGGACATGGGACATTTATAATCAGTACATGATTGTCATGGATTATGGCAAAAAAGCTTTCCACAATGATATATAAGAAGAATACTGAAATAGATGGTCTAAAGCTCGAAGCTAATGCAGACTGAGACATATCAAATCCAGGGATGCAGAGATCGAGGAGTTGAAAAATGAACTGACTGAGTGTTGCTAACTACAAGATTGAGGAACTAATGCAACAGCTACCCAGGCCCAGGAAGAATATAAGGAGGTGTTAGCTTCGCAGTCTGCTCGGATTACAGCCGTTGAGAAGGATAACAGAGAGCTAACTCTGGAGAATCAACGACTCAGGAAAGACAATGAAGAAACGGAGCGGCCAAGGAAAGAATATGAGGATCTCAAGAAGAGGCTGGAATCCAATCAAGTTGAACTTGAACAGACCTAGAAAAGAGAGAAATTAGCAGAGACATCAAATAGGAATGTGTTGGGGAAGGTCGATTAAGTTGAAAAAAAATTCTAAAGTCCAACTAGAGAAGCTTGAGCAAAGGCAGGGGAAGCTGAGGCAGATGCTGCGAAACAACTTAAATCATCATTCCTGAGATTCTATGCCCAAGTCATCCGTCATTGTGGAATCTCGTGGGTTGATGATTATGATCGGATCTTTGCTCTAACTTGAGAGAGGTTCCTGGATGACGAGGCTGCTGCTTTTGATCTTAATGTAGTGGATGAAGAATCCTTGATGGTCCAGTATTTGACTGAGTATGAATATCGAATTCTGGCAGAAGAAAAGGCAACGTTAAAGGAGGATGCTGAAGCAGAAGCGAGAGCTATCGCGACCAAAGGGAAGACGGTCATGACATGGAGCATCATCGTTGCTCACGCAACCGAAGTGGGTGCTTCCAATTTTTCAGCTATCCCGACAGCTACCACTAGTGATACATCCCACTCGACTTCTAGTGATTCGGGGCATGACCCTGAGCATTTAAGATTAGACGCTAGAGGTTTCCTACCATCAATAGCAAAGGGCACATTGCCAAGGAAACTTCTAAGCACATGTTAAGAAGCATATCCACTTTCTCTGCAGTGTTTGAGAGGATGATATCAAGAAACAAAAGAAGACTAACGCATCTTCCTCTTCGACGTATATGTACTTTCGGGATAGAGATTCTCATCACCTTGGGGACTTCAGCACATACCATGCCCACTCGACATTGATGAGTACAAAAGGCTGATGGGCAATGAGTTTGACAATGTCGACATTTATAGGGGCTTGAAACCAAGGGAATTTTCCAAGGTCACCTGTTCGACGAAATAGAGTAGTTGTAGGAGGAGGAAAAACGAAAAGAGGAAGAGGAGGTGAAAGTCATCGGCTAGGGCGGTGAGACAGACGGGCCGACCATGCAAGAACTAGAGCATCAACATCATGCTTGCCTCTCTATCAAACAGGAAGAGGCCGAAGCTAAAAGAAAAGCTAATGAGGAGGTTGGGAAGATTCAGACTTCAACAGCCGTAGTTGAGATTTCCCCATCTCTGTTGAAAGGTAATTCTTCCCAAAAGCTGAAACAACGGAGATCTCGGACGAAGAGGAGAAGACGTCCGAAGAGGGCCTTACTATGGGCTTCGAGATGAGACCCCGTCCGAAGCCAACTCCATCCAAATGATCGAAGGAAACAGGAAGTAGGTCGAAGCGGAAAAGATAGGAAAGAGCGGATAAACCGCCAAAGTCGCCAACGAAGAAATCACATGAGTAAAATGGGAGTGGATCTTCCAAATGATGTTGTGAATTTGAGAATGTTTTTCGCTTCTGTTGGCCGATCGTAACGCAAGTATGACCCTTGCTTTCGGTGACACGATAATGTTTTTGTGCAAACTGTTTTAACTTTACTTTCATTTCACGCAAATTTATTTTAAGTGCTCGAGTAATTTTTACATTTTCCAATAGTCGTACTCATATAATGTAACTCATCGTTAAACTTAGATTCGAGTTGCTCGAGACTTCACTCTTGATGAACGTGTGAAGTTCTAATGTGTTGACTTCACTCTCAAGACTTCCTTTCGGTCGTTGATCTCGAGTCGTGTGAAGTTCGAATTTGGTAGCTCCACTCTTGGAATTTCCTTTTGGTCGTTGATCCCAAGTCGTGAGGAGTTGAGAGATGGATGTCGTTGGTTCATCCTTTATACTCTCCCGTCGGTTTGTTCGGGTTAAAGTTAAGGGCATCATTGGTTCTCCGGTTTATACTCAAATCCAAACTATAAGGGTCAGAGTTAGCCAAGTGAGTGGTCGGTATTAAATTCACTTATGCTAGTGAGTTGCCTCTAATTCCGAAGACTAATAGTCAGGAGTTGGACACTTAAGTCGTAAGTATCACATGTTGTTTATACTCAGTCTCGTCGTTGGTTCAAGACTCGAGTTAACATGTGGAGGATCATATCGCTCCTATAAGGTTAAAGTCTGAGTATGGACTCAGAGTGGTAAACTGATGTCAAGCTCTGAGACATCAAATTCGTTGTTTTGCGCTCGTGCACGTGAATCTGTCGAATCACAACAAACGTGCTACGCATAGTGAGGGTTTACCAGTAGTGCGATTCGATAAGTAAATGGACGGATCACATTTAACTCTAGTCACACTTCTATTTGGTGAGTTTAAGGTCGTGCCAACGGATAAACTCCTAGATATGCCTAAGCATAAATTGATCGTGTCATATTCATTGGGCTTAAGGCATTTCCCCCCAGTTTTTGAAGTAAATGAAAAGTCAAATGATTTGATCACATTTGTAGTAGTAGCACTCCGACAACAATCGGATGGATCACGAAGGTTTAAGTTAATACTTTAGCACCTCGCACAAGGGTTCCATTTAAGTTGGTCATGTCAACGACTCGAATACCATGTCGAAGTAAAAACTTGCAATCAAACTATTCTTTTGAAAATGAACAAGGTTTACACTGAACGTTAATTCAAGCAAAATGAAATAAACGTTGTGACGTCACAGATCTAAACCACTTGTTTTTATTGCAATCTTGTTGAGCCGAAAAGTTGATCCTTGAGGATCTAGTCTATAACCAGGGCCCTCGTTGGTTGTCGTTCTTGGCGAGCATTGGGCGGCTCGGGAGCTTCTGGAGGACCTTTTTTGTACAGCTCAAGTTTTTTCTGATGAATAAGCTTTTCGATATAATCCATCAGATGATGACAATCATTGGTGTCACGACCATACATTTCGTGGTACCTGCAGTATTTTCCAGACTCCTTAGCCTTATCCGTCAATTCTCTAAGACTCGGCTTCTTATAGTGGAGAGTATTGCACGTTCTAAGATAAATGTTCTCGAGGGAGTTATTGAGCAGAGTGTAATTGTCAAATGATTGGAATCTCGATCGATTCTTTTTAACGTGACTACCTCCACTTTTTCCGCCTTGAGCTGGGTTTTTTGTAGCATCGGAACCAGCTTTATCTGAGCTTTCTGTTGTTTATTTAGCAACGACATTGTCTTGCCCATTGCCATGATGTGGATTGTTAGAATGGCTACTTTAGGCAGCCCGATCCTTACGCGCCTCTTCTTGGCATAGGAGTTCATCGACATTTTCGTAAAAAACTTTCAAGCTCTTTGGTTGTTTTTGATCGATCCATGCCTCAAATTCTAAATCGGGGAGCATGCCCTTCACAAGATGGACGAGGACGGTAAGGGGCTCTGGATCCTCAGCCTCTGACAAGGCATTAAACCTCTCTAAGTAACCTTTCGGGGTTTCGTCTGTTCCTTGGAAGATGTTGGAAATAGTCAAGATGTCTTTAGTCCTGGTCATGTGCATCATGAACTGTTTGACCAACTCCTTTGCAAGTTGGTTGAGGGTTAAAACGGTTCTCAGCGCAAGTCGAGAGAACTACAACGGCGTCTATGGCACGAGCAGAATCCATGTGTCATTCATAGCGGTTAAGAAGTTTCGAGGGTCTGTCTTCCCCGAGCAAGACGCTATTTGTCGCATGTTGAAATGTCTAGACCATTCGACGTTTAGAACATTTTCAGTGAATGGATTACGCCTCATACTGATTTCTCAGTCGTCGCTGACGTGGCCCCTTGACTCTCTTATAGTCCTACGAATCACGTCGGTAAGAGCTAGAGTTTTGATCTCCATGGGATTCCAACAGTCGTGATCTAACTCTGGAGTACACTACCTGGGGCGCCTCCTTGGATGAACATCCTCTTCATCCTGCGATTGGTCAGCATCCATCCTTTGATTCTATGGAGGCCGATTACAGGTAGCTTGGGCCTGGTTTGTTGCTTGAAGCGTAAGCGCCAAGTTTTGTATTGTGACAGGTTGTGTCTGCCTAGTAGGGGTTAAGCACTACTCCCTTGGCCGAGACCAGGCCCTAACCGGAAACCGTCACGTTGACGTATTCCCTCTCTGATGGTGATTCCAGCAACATCTTGGTTCATTCTCCTTCGTTGGCTACGGTTACTATGGAGGGAATTAGATGAAGAACTCTCCAAGTCATAATTTGGAGGAGGTTGAGTGCTTCCTGCAAGCGAGTGATGTCTCGTTGAGTGTTTTGTTAAAGCTGTTCCACAACTCAAGGTTATGCTTGATTTGTTCATTGAATTGCCTTTGGGTTTCCTCCAACTTTTCTGTGACTTCAATTAGTTGGGCTTACATGACCGCAGCCCCGGAATCACGAGATGTAGCCACATCAGCGGTGGCTAAAACATTGGAAGGTTGTTGATGAAGGGATGCCTCTTAATCGACATTGGAAAAAGGTAGATTTTCCCTTCGTCGCCATTGATATCAAGTTTGGTAGGTAGACCTTACAAGGATCTGAGGAGATTCCCAAACTTGGATGGAAGAACGAAGGGAAAAACAAGTTTTTCTTACATAATCGGTGAAAGCGCCAGAATATTGACGTCCAAAAATGGCATAACACCAAAAGAGTTCAACACAAGTTAACATATAAAATGAGAAATTTGAAAAGAAAAATGCAAGAAAAATGAACACAAGATGATTTATAGTGGTTCGATGTATGAATGCCTATGTCCACTTTGAAGATTTTCCATTTTATTGCTCAAAATCAATTATAACAATGGCGGATCGGTATTACTCCCGGTATTATAAGAGGAAAGCGAACCACAAGTGCCAAAAGTCCTTTTCTCGTCCAGAAGAGGGTTATTTATAGTTGTAGTTTTGGAGGGAAGCTCGGGAGTGTGTGGAAAACGAAGTCCATGAGGGTCCAAGGCCCACACCAACGTGTACGTGGATCAATACTGATCCCGAGATCGGTATCGGTTCCCACACATAGTTTTAGGGTGTGAGTCTCGGGCCTTGGTCGAATCAGTTCCTTTGCTTTGCTTTGGCTTCTGACGGAGTTAGGTTGGATTATGATTGGTGAATCGGGGAATACAAGCCCTTGAAGTTGAAGCTTGTTGAAGTTGTAAAGTTCAGGGAGTTGTACGGATCCCTAAGTGTTGTGTTGAATTCAGTGATGTTGAGGAGTAGTATTGATCCCCAAAATATGTTGTTTGTGTGTTGAGCTGTTTCGAGTGCAAGCGAGTCATGTTGATCCCCAAACGCTTGTGCATCTGGAAGTTGTTTTGGTGAGCTGAGATATTGTACTTGCACGATTCCGTCTGGACTTGATCTCTAACTGTTTGAATGATACATCTGAGTCGTTCAACCCCGTGATGATCGAATTGTGCCAATCTGGATTACTTCTGATAGCCGGGCCAAAAACCGGATGACATTTACCCTTCAAAACGCGAATCATGTAACAATATTTGAAAGTTCAAAAACAAATTTAAGAATACACATGTACACCCAATTTTTCAGTTTTTATGTTCAATTTATTCTTCTCGTTGAAAGCAAGATTCAAGATCTTGGTTTCGATCTATAATCATTTGAAATTTAAGGAATTTTTATGTAATTTGTAAAATTCTAGAATTTCAATCTGAGTTTCGATATCAAATCTCATTATTTAATGTTCATATAATCATACACATATTTGCTTAATTTAGTAAAACAGAACATATAATTTATATTTAATTAAAAATAAGGTATAAACGAATAATGCATATTAATTATAAATATTTACATAACACTAAAAAAATGTTTATTCATTATTATTTTCTTCAATTTTTTTAGTTACACTACTTGTATATTTCGTGATATGTTTCTTACGTTAAAATTTTAGATGTTGAATATTCATGTATTTTAAACTCAAATCAATTTTTATTTGAGCTTTACTCGTAAAATTTAAAATTCAATAATTTTATTTGAGTTTTACTCGTTTGAAACCTCAAGCCTCGGTTGAAAGCTGTGTAATAATATACTTACGCGTCCAAACCGGCCAAAAATAAATAAATAATTGTCAAAATTGGTGAAATATACCTTTGTGATGACAACTTTCCTAAGTACTTGAACATATAACGGACTATGTTAAAGATGTTAACGAATATTTCAAGAGATTCTACAATGTATTGCTTGCCTATTGTATTTTGTTGTTTCCCCAAGTTATAATATTTCAAATTAAATATTTACCTGGGCCCCGGGTAATTTAAATATGAATGTAAATCGTGTATTGTTTCAGTATAAATCGAGTAATCAATAAAGATATAGTCTTCAATATTTATTTGTCTCGTCTTTTTCTCTTCTCATTTCTTCTTTTCTACTTTTTTTTTTCAATAATTTCAACACATATCAAAGCGTGAACTACAATTCAATTTACCAACGCTAGTTCAGAGATTGTATCCTAACATCATCCTGATTTGATTTCGAATATTTTAAATCCATCAAATGTATTAATTAAATTGTGCTTCCGCCATTAGCAAAACAATCAACCATCAACATGTCAGTTTTTTTATTTTGGATTTCTTTTCTTGATTAGCATCAATCTTCTGGCAATGACTATAATGAATCTCGATTGAAATTCCACTACCAATGTTACGGGAATCTCATTATTCCTATTTTCACTTCTCTCGGATCCCAACTCAAGATTTTTGATTGGAATGACTTCCAATCTCGATTGAAATTCCACTACATCATCCTGATTTAATGTTTGAAGATTTGGCATTGTTAGATGTATTAATCAAACCGTGCTACCGCTACTAGCGAAACAATCTAAGGTAACTACATTAGTTTTTAGATTTTGGATTTATTTTCCTAGTTAGTGTCAATGTCCTGGTAATGACTAATGAATCTCGATTGGAATTCCACTTCCAATCTCCATAGGAATTTCATTATTCATATTTTCTCTTTTCCTGGATTCCAACTCCGGATTTTTGATTGGAATTACTCTTCCAATCTCATAGGAATTTCCTTATTTCCATGTTCTCTTTCAGAATTTCAACTTTCGAATTTTGATTCATTATTGTCATCTTTTTAGATTATCGCCAACCAATCAGGTTTAAGCTATATCTGCATATAGTCTTTCTGTCGGCACCTGAAACCATTGTTTCGCAACATTGGACGGTTTTGGACAGAGTGTCTACTGCAGATTCCATTTTTAATCATGTTTGTTTTGATGAACTCTAATTGCTACGCATCTTTGAGTTTGAGGGGACGTTAAGATGTTAAACAATATTGCAAGAGATTTTACAATTTATTACGTGTCTATTGTATCTTGTAGTTTTCTCAAGTTGTAATGTTTCCAATTATATAATTACCTGAGTTCAAGTAATTTAGATTTAAGTACGGGTCATGTATCGTTTAATAATGAATCAAGTAATCAATAAAGATGAAATCTTCAATATTTATTTGTTTCCTCTTCTTCTCTTCTCATTTCTTCCTTCCTACTTTATTTTGTTTTCTTCAGCAATTTAAACAGTCTGAACATGACATTTTACTCCACTGTAAAGTTACCCTGTCAGTCAAACAGCTTGAAATTAAGATTATATAAAGAGGACCAATAATCTCGTGATAACTGAACAATTAGCCAGGGAAAGACGTCTTTGAATCGAGTCAAAGTTCAAATGCTGAGATATTGATTATGCCCTTTATTTCAGGTCCATGTTCAATTCCTGTAGGCTGCACATATAGCCAACGTCTTTCTTTCTTTTTTTTCCTCTCTCTTTTTAAATATCGGTATAAATCATTCACATGCTTGACTTTTATTAATGTCTTATGGAAAACCGATGCTATTAACATGTAGTTCAGGAAGGCTGAAGCCAAAACAATTGTAATGTACTGATAAGACCCTGCTGGTAGACAACATCTATTTTTTTTTTTTTTTTTCCTCTTTTTAAATATCGGTAAGCATGCTTGACTTTTATAAATGTCTTATGGAACATCGATGCTATTAAGATGTAGTTCAGGAGTGTTGAAGCAGAAACAATTGTAATGTCCAGATAAGACCCTGCTGGTAGCCATACCATGTATCAAATATTTAAGACTATATATGGATATGTTTATCAGAAGGGTTAATTACATCAATGGTAGCAGTAAGTGAAATAGGAGAAAAATATTAAATTCATCCATTGAAAATAATATGATTAACCACGTAGTGACGTAGATACTAGTAGCAAACAAGCAAAACCCACCTATGAGGTTACCACAAGAGAAATTGTTAAAAAAAAAAAAAAAAAAAAAAAAAAAAAACCACAGAACTTACATTTCATTTTCCTTCAACTGAGTGAGGCAGTCATTTTTTTGCTCTTCCAGCTTAATGTTGATATCCTATAACCACATAAAAGAAAGATTGCATCTTTAGACCCTGCTATACAGAAAGCATATGTACCACAATGGAGGCATATCTGTATTTTCTGAATTGCAATTTTATAATATACCTTAAAATGGGCAACAAGATGAATGCATATTACTGAAGAAGGTTTAAAAAGGTTAAAATGAAAAGAAATTTGATGCATATCCAATAATACACACATATAGGTATACGTACGTGTGTGTGTGTGTGTGTGTGTGTGTGTGTGTGTGTGTGTGTGAGAGAGAGAGAGAGAGAGAGAGAGAGAGAGATTGTATATTAGAAGAACCGTTATATAACGGTATAAAATTGTTAAGTTTACATTTTTTTTATATAACTTTGATGAGTACAAGTTGAAAATCATAAAGAACCGAACGTTATGTTGAGATTATGATTTGATTTTGTGATCATTTTTACGTATCAAAATTTTCATGGAAATAAATGTTATTTTTGTTTGTAGTTGTATTCGAACTTCTGACCATTTCTTTGTATATAAAGGAATTTTTGAAACATTGTGGTCGGATAAAAATTGCAACTCTATTCCAATTATTAATAAAGATGTCAAGCATGATATTGAAGGTATCCAACCAAACACTGCCTTTTGTTTTTGTTTTAGACATCAAAAAGTTGGTTTTAGATGTCATGTATGTCCTACACTACCATCGAGCTTTCCATATTTGTAACTAGAGGATAAGCAATAGATAAAGAGAAGAGGTAAATTTGTCACAGGGAAGATATAATGCACAGACAGGACAACAGTAATAAGACCCTGTTTGTCAATTAAGGTTAATTTTATGAAGAATAGTCCAAAATCCAAAAATGGGCATAAAATGAGAAACTCAATAGGACTAGAGCATCTCCAATGCAAGTATCTTAAAGAAACTGAAGCTACGTGATTCGTACACATTTTATTGAAGCGGTTGATCTTTGATGCAAAATCTTGTTTATTTTTCTGAATAAAATGTTAAAAGTTCTAATAAATGTTCGTGTGTTTGTTTCTTTGTGAAGTAGATATTGAACTACTGTTTCTTTGTGAAGTAGATATTGAACTTCAAGACCATGTTATTGTACATATTTGCTTTCTTAGAACTTTTTTCTTTACGTTTCGTAAAGAAAACTTTCACTTAAAAAATTAAAAAACCTGCACAGGATATAAATGTATTTGGTTACCGGAAAATTATACAAAGGGCCTCATTCTGCCAACTCCTACTTGTCAGGGTCTCCCATTATCATTCATCAACTTATGTGCTGCAACTTAAATAAAAAGGTAACGATGTATGGGGAAAAATATTGAAAATAGACAAATAAACTCAACTAAAGATATGACTCAAAATGTACACTTGCAAAATTTTAAGAATTTATGTAGTAGACCACAATCATTTGAGAAAAAAAGGGGGCAAGGATGAAGGCTACATGATAAATTAAATAAACAGGTTAAATTTTAAATTTTATAAAAAAATTTATGTAATACCATATTATTAAATCAAAATCTTTTATTTAGATAAATGATGGACAACGAGCCTTTATAATTAATATTTTACAGTTTGAATCATTGAGCCGAATACCCCATTTCATTCTACCACATCATCAATTTTTATAACCATTTTAACACTATAAATTTGCATGGGAAAAGCATGTCTAACGGACTGATTAATCAACGATTATTAGTTAAGATGACAAGACAATAAAGAATAAGTAGTAACAGATATAGTCAACAACATTAATTATATTTGATTTACTTGATTTAATGGATTACACTTCGATGCAAATAAAGTGGTAGATAGGGGATCCTCCTGACCTAATTTCTCTACAAGTTTATGTGTGCACGCACACACAAATATATATACTTATATATACATACACACGCATAGAGAGATAGACACACACATACATACATTATACACACATACGGGCAGAACGATCCTTTCAGTGCTAGAGCTAACACGTTAGGTATCTTTCCCCAGGTTACGCTCACAAAAATAAAACTCTAGGAATCAAGAGGGGCCTGCACAACCGTGGAGCGGGTGGTTTAATTCGATGGAAACGAAGAACCTAACCAACGCATGACATGCCGTGAATCCTCATGAAAGAGAGGGGTGTCTTTGGGATGTGGACATGGATGGTGCATGGTTATCATCAGCACGTTCCGTAAGTTGTATGGTTAAGTCTCACAACGAGTGCAACCTTCGTGTCTAGTTGCCACCATTGTGGAACTCTGAACAAACATATATGTGTATGTATGTGTACTTGTCCGCATGCATATACGTATGTATCTAGAGAGAATTCCACAGATAAGTAATGGATTTGTGTTGGATATATAGCTCATGTCTCATGACATGTTATCAAAACTCGACATATAAAATGTGTGTTAAGTCTTAACTGCCAAATAATCCACCAAAATGCTATGTATATGATTTAACGCTCGAGATTTGTCACATACAAGGCGCCTGTTAAAAATGGTCCATGTATCACACAATACAACAAAACGTAGGATGAGGTTGGGACATTTACGAGAGCACTTCTATCAATGTAGCTAAAGAAAACACCATTGGGAATCACCGAATGTTGACGCGTGATTTGGTCAATCAAACGCCCACCCAAATCAGAATGGCAATAACAGAATGTGCAAGCAAATCCAAGCAAAATCAAACACATAATGCAGTAAAGTAATGAGACACGCAAGTTTTATAGTGGTTCAACAATCTAGCCTACGTCTTCTTGTTATAATCACTTGTTTATACCGTAGAATACAATTACAACTGAGTTTTATCTATGGAATTTGAGGAGATAGAGAATGAATCCCGAAACCAGCAAAGTCCCGACGTAGAAGGGTGGAAAAAAAGATGCCTAAAATGACCATTTCTAGTTGTAATTATAGTTGCAGGGGAATCCGATTCAGCCAAGAGTACAGGCGCAAAAGTAGTAGTGGACGAAGTAGGAAAGACCGGTCATGCAGGAAGAAGAGACTGGATCGGCCTGACCCATCGTGCTTCAAATAGGTACCAATCCGGATCCGTATCCATACCGATCCAAGTGGGCCGATCCGAAGCAATGCAATGTTTTGCATTTGCATCTCTTTTTCGTGCCTAATCTATACTGCCTCTATACCATATCTGATCAAGTCATGTTGCATTCGTGCCAAAGTTCGAAAGCGGATACACCAATTCGATGGTTTCATCCTTATACTAGTCAACACTTTGAGGCAATGTCGATCTGAGAGAAGACACTTCGCACCAATCCGAAATGGAGCCATGTTTCACCGATCCGAGGTGAACTGGGAATACCGATCCAACTATGGGTCGGTTGCACCGATCCAGGATGCACAATGGGAAGGCCAAACTGAAACATGGCCAATCCAAGGCCATGTTGCTATGTCGATCCGGATTTCAACTACCCATAATCCCAATTTATTGTGGCTTCCATTGCTTTATTCAAGCTTTTTCGAGTTCGAGTAATTTCGCGCTCTCTGGATGGTCATAAGTTCGAAGCGTGATGGGGTGTGCAAAAAGGCAGATCAACACTTGTCCTTTAGAACATGTCTATTTTTTGGAAGACGTGTTTTGAATTTATTTCATCGTCCACGATCTCTTCGGATTGTTTAAGAATTAGAAATAGCCTTTCTTAAGCCATCTTCATATCCAGTAGTCTCACGGGGCTGGTCTTCGATCGTTCCAGACCTTCATCGAGTGTTGCTCGTACTCAACAATCATTGCATATCTGAATTGCATGCCATCGGCGCTTCCCAATTCCAGCCTCGTCAGGCTCTTGCTAGATGTTTCATCATTCAATATCCTGAATCTCGCGCGGGGGACGCAATCCTAGTTCATTAATCCATAACCTCTCTGGGTTTCCGCCAAATATTTTTTGCATTTGACGGTTCACAATTTGTATTAATCACTTTTTGGTAAATGACGTTCATTGACAAGTAGGCCAATCCTACCGCTTTCTAGCGAAGAGGATTCACATTCAGCTTATAAAGTTCATCCAGTCACCATTCAATGAAGGAACTTGTAATTCTTTCAAATGGATTCATCCAATCACTCTCTGGTGAAAAGAATCCATGATCAGTTCATATAAACTCATCTAATCGCTATCGAACAAAAGGAATTCGAACTTAACTTCGTATAAACTAATCCAATCTTTCTCTGACGAAGAAATTTGTAGCTCATCGATACGAGTTCATCCAATCACTCTCCGAGGAAAAAAACTCGTAGTTCATCGATACGAATTCATCCAACACTCGCCGGTGAAGGAATTCGTAGTTCAATTGCATGAAATTCACTCTTTGACGGATAGGATTCACAATCAGCTCTTACAAGTTCATCCATTCACTCTTCGGTGATAAAAACTTGTAATTCATTCGTATGAATTCGTCCATTCACTTGCTGGTGAAAGAAATTCGTGATCATTGACATAAACCAATCCAGCCACTTTCCGATGAGAGGGATTCATGATCGGTTTCTATGAGTTCGTCCGATCACTATCTTGCAAGAGGAATTCGTAGATAATTTGCACGAATTCATCCAATCATGATCTGATGAGGGGAATTCATATTTTGAGGCTTTACTTCAACTCTCCGAGTCAAGCAAAACCCTAATCAAAGTATATTCGTCACTGACAGCAGTTTAAATCAAATTCGAGCTAAATCAAAAATGCAAAGAAAGAGAAAACTAAGTCGGGCCTCTCCGGGACTTACGACCCAATCACTGCTCATAGCACGCCTAGTGATCTAATCATGGCCTCGTACATGTGTAAGCAGTTAAGTCGTCGAATTAGAAAATATTTATTGGATGTCCTAGAGTCATCATCCCAATCATTAGATGGCAATCAAACCTCTGGATCGAGGCCCTCCTTGGTTTTGTATTGGACAGTTGCCAATGCTCGGATATCGTTCCTTTAGTTTCTACATAACCTTGGAGTCGTCCATTCCTAACGTGCTCCTCAATCTCAACCTGAAGGTGTCTGCACTCCGATGTAGTATACCCGTCCAATTTGTGAAATAGACACTACTTTTCAACCCTCCTCTCCTTTTCAATCGGGTCCCTTAAGAGTTGGTTTCCAATATGATATCTGCCCTCGAATGTCCAAATAGATCTTTTTCAAGTATTCATTCAATCTTGCGTAGGTGAGGTATTTATGTCCCTTCCTACTCTTCCTCGAGCCATCACGCTTGTTTTCCGTCTTTCTCTTTTCTTTATCATGCTTGAATCCAACATCGAGATTCTCTACGTCCTTAGGACATTGACTTCAATTTTCATATGTGTCTACGCCAGATACCTATCAACTTCAAAATAAAACTCATCGAGATCCATTTAGGGATCCCTCTCCAAGTCTGCTTTGAATTCAGAATTATTAGCCACTCCAGACACGGCCGCCATCAATACTATTGACGATTCTGGCTTATCCACCGAAGTCACCGCATCATTGAATCTTTCCAGGAAACTTCTCAGTGTTTCTCCTTGTCTTTGCTTCAGACGTCTTTCCATTCACCCACGTAGCTCGCCATCCAGCTACCTGATCTCCTCGTACAACCCCGACTCTATTTTCAGTCAGAAACTTCAAGAGCAATCACCAAGGAGCAACGCAAGCTCTAAAGTCGACAAGGGCCGATCAACCAAAAAACATTATATTACGAGTATATGTCCAACAAAACAAACGGGTACTCTCCTACGATCTCTTTCATCAAGCCCTGTCAATAGTTCAACCATACATATCGGTTCGCATAATTATTAAGGCGCGCGCTTAGGCGCGCCTAAGAGCAGAAAAGCTCAAGCCTTGCGCCTTTTTGCAGTTTGAGTGCGCCTTTTTTGTAGTTTGAGGCTTTTTTTTTGGCTAAATTCAAAATTTTGTTTATAAATAGTTAAATAAAAAAATCAATTGTTCAATAAATTATAAAATAAGGTTTAAAATTTAAATCTTATTAATAAAACGTGTAGATAATTGAATGAAATATAAAATATGGTTTAAAAATTAATTTGTAGTTAGTAAAATAGCAGATCAAACTCATAAAAGGCACACAAAAAAGCCCAAGGCTCAAAAAAGCCCCAGGCTCAATGTTTGCGCCTTTTTGCGCCTTAGCGCCTTGACTACTATGTCGGTTCGTTTGCAGATCCATTGAAACCATGTATTCTGCCATTACACGGCTTCAAGTTTTTTGCCTCTAGCATCATCTGATCAAAGGATTTCCTGAACGAAATATTTACGAAACTCTCGCAGTCAACAAGGATCTTCCATACCGAAGCAGGGCCAATTAAGGCTAATATTACCAATGGATCAATGCTTGGGGCCTCCACCACATACGCATCTCTATTTCGGAAGACGACATCGTCCGTCATCATCCTTCGTTGCTTCATCAGAACAATCAAATTTGTAGTGTTGCACTCATCAACTTCAACGTGCTTTACCGCGTTAACATACTGCTCCATCGTACTCAAACTAAAACAGTCAGGTATGGTCAGTTGACTATAGTGTTAATCACAATACATTTCTTCTTTTGCTAGCCGACGACTCTAGGAGCCGTCTAACTTTGTCAATTGGGGTTCAAAGTCTCATGCCATTATCCCTCGAGGCGACTTATATTCGTTCAACTTTCCATCACGAATTAATTTTCCAACAATGTCCCGGAGATGACAGCATTCATTTATCGTATGGTTATACATTTTATGAAACGGACAAAACTTCCACGTTTGTTTTTCTTACTCCATGGACTCACTTGGTGCGGACTTTCGGTATTGTACCGTATTGCACGTATCCAATTAGACATTCTCCAATGAACCGTTCAATGGTGTGTAATTGCCAAACGTTAGGAATCTAGGTTGCTTCTTATCGTTTCTTTTCTGATCGTGGCCATTTTCATTGCCGCTTTTTCGTTGATTGTCATTCATTTTGTTCTAGTTTTGAACATTCACCTGAACTTTTCCAGAATTGTCTTCAGATTGATTCACTACCACATTGCTATATATCCCCTCATTCATAGGATCGTTAATTCGCCTTTTTCGGGATCTCTCAGTTTCCTCAATGCGCAAGTATTGGGAAGCCTTCTCATAAAAGTGATCCAAGGTTTGACGATGGCTTTCTTGTCAACCATTTCTCAAACTCCGTGTTGGGGTTCACGCCTCCAATTAATACCATCAAAATGATTTCGTCGTGAGGATTACTAACTTCAGTGATAGCAATATTGAATCGTTCCAGATAATCCTTGAGTGGTTTCTCGGCAGCTTGATGTATGCAAGAGGACGTCATAACATGTTTCGATTTGGCAGCATGAAGACAGAATTGACTCATGAATTTTTTGCAAAGGTCATCAAATGAAGGTACCGACCCCGACGACAATCATATCAACCACATGAGAGCTACACTATCCAAATAAATTGGGAAGGACTTGCACTTCAGGGTGTCAGAGGCTTAGGTTGGTTTCATGTACCATTTGTATCGCATCAAATGCTGATCGGGACCAGTCTTTTCCGAAGTGTAAAATTTGCATCAATTTGAACCTGCATGGGAATTCAGCATTCAGAATATCATCGGTAAACGGGATATGGCTATGATCAATTCCACAATCCTCATTGTTGAAGCCTCGGCTGTCATGCAAAACCTATCTAACCACAACAGTCAAATCTGGAGTCCCTATGAGAGGTTCATATTCCAAATCAGCATGATGGCCGGATCACCTCGTCTCCCTCACAGGCATTGTTATCACGGCGAACGACTAGTCGGCGACTAGTCGACAAGTCGGCGACTAGTCGGCGACTAGTCGACAAGTCGGTCTTGAGTCAGCGACTGGGACTCACGACTTAGATTTTGTTAATATGTCGGACGACTGGAACGACAAGGAGCGACTAGTCAGGCGACTTGGCGGTTCGACTTAACAGAATGATTTTAAATTGGGTCCAAAACCAAAGGAAAAAAACAGGTCAAAAGGGAGAATCGAAATCAAAATACGCATTTGAACAAAAAAGAAGACAATGAATTGAGGAAAACCGAAAGTTTGAATAAACCCTAGCCTTCCATCTCATGTTGTCGCTTCGCTTCTCGTGCCACCGGTTTGCTTCTCCTGCCGCCGTTGCTCTTCCATTACTGCCGCCTCCTCTCTCCAGTTTAGTCGCAGTCGTTTCAGGAACTTTTTTCTCGTTGCTTTTTTTAAATTTTCTGTTAGCTTTTTTTGCATTTAAACCCAAAAAAAAACAGCGCAGATGTACACTTTAATTTACTGTATGTCCGGAAGTTGTTTTTTATGCCTACCTGTTAGTTGTTATATTTTTCCGTTGCTTTTTTTAATTTCCTGTTAGTTTTTTTTTCCATAGCATGTACATTTTAATTTAATTAGTTGCTGTCACTTCATATTGCTACCTTACAAGAAGCGATGAGGTATGTTAGTACATATTTGAATTTTTATGCATATGTATTAGTTAGAAATTTATAATTATATATATGTATATATTTATTTATTTATCGACTAGTCTCGACTAGTCTACGACTAGTCCACTAGTCGACTAGTTAGACCTCTGTCGACTCGACTCGACTTACCGCCATAATAACCATCCTAGCAGACAACATCGCATGTGCTGAGTGTAGGTATATCCTAGAGCATCGCGATCATGCGGCGGTGCAGTGGCATCAGGTCGCCGAGGAATAGCCAGCTTTGGTTCGACATTGCTCGGCTTGGCACGGTCGGGCCAAACCGGATCGGCGGGTGAAAGTTGCCTCGGTTCGGCATGCCAAACCAGATTGATCGAGCAGTGTCCTGAGTGTTCCCAATTCTACCTAGTAGTTGTGGCGCTTCTCCGCTTCTCCCAGATGACGATGACTCCTCGAAATGGTAGCACGACGGAGTAGGAGCTCTCTGACTCCTGAAATCATTCCACTTCGCAGTCACGTGCTCAATGTTCATGTCATGTCTTAGCGTGATGTTCTGGCGCAATTGCTCATTCAAAGCACTGGTGGTTTCATTCGGCTTTCTCACGATCTCCATGAGGTCATCGTGCGTCACTGGAGCAGAAGCGCCAGGGGCAGCGGACGCGGTAGTTGCAGTGGTCGCACGTATATTTCCAGCGTTGGTAGGTTGCTGGCTTGCATCATCTTGGAACTAGTTGTTTGCTGGTCTGGAGGAGAAAGTGACTCTGTTAGACACCATTCTGACGGAAAGTGATGGAAACGGGATCTTCTCAACGAATTTGGGAATCCGCTAGAAGATAAAAAGATCATACGGTTGAAAATTCAATTTTCTCAATGAAAGCACATGTTAACATCAAAAATGATTCAACACCCTAAATTATGAAAGTAGAGAATAAAAATTAAGAAAATGTAAAATGAGCCAAGTACAAACAACACGCAGTTTAGAGTGGTTCGGCTACAACTTGTGTACATCCACTTTATGATTTTCACTAGTTTTCCACTAATTTGATGATTACAATGAGTGGAATTAATAAAATCTTAAGTACAATGAGATGCAGTAATTTTCGAGGGCCACAAGCTGAAGTCCACAAATGATGCTCTAAGGTGGTATATATAGGTGAGGTTTGAATCTGATTCGACCACGAGAGCAGATGGTAAAGTGGGAGTTGTGAAATGAGTAGTCAAAGTGGGTCAAGCCACCTACGTTCGTCATTTCGGTCCGGCCTAGCCCGATTCAACCTACGCCATGCTGAGCCAAAGTCGTGCCGAGCCGGACTGGGAACGTATTGATGTCGTGACATTCGGCCTAACCGAGTATGCCGAGCCGAACGAGGGTCGAACCGAACGAATGCCGATCCGAGGATGAGCTAATGTAGCTGAACCCATGTCTGTGCTGATCCGGGTTATGTCTTGGCAGACCCGAATGTGAGAAGCCTTAACTCCGGGGACTTGGAGAGTTATAGATCACTTGAAGCTTGAGTTCACTCACGATCAAGTCCTGAAGATCTGGCTATGAAGAACTAAGAATGTGACAACCTTGTAGAAGGCTGGTCAACACCGAATAAGAGGGGCATATCAATTTTTAACTTTCTCAGACAAATACAGGCAAGGCAATAAAGTATGTTGATAAACTTTCTAAGATACATCAACAATGCATACATATCCCATTAGCTAAGAAGTTAAAAGGAAGAGTGAAAATTAGTCGTCTTGTGTGCTTACTTTGATTGCATCGCTAAATTTGGCTGACAAATCTGATCTCATATTTTGTCCCTCTGTTGATACCCGATGGCACTCATCCTGCAGAAAATAAATAAATGTGAGAATAAACAACCCAGTGAACACGCAGCATTAGAGGATAAAAGTATCCCGTGTGTCCAATAAATGTATGTTAGATAAAAATTATTTATACCCTTCTAAATCACTACACGTAAAATATATTTCATAGCACAAAGAGAGAAAACAATTCACCTCATGAATATCCTTGATAAGATTCAGTATAAGCAACACTAATACATTATTTGTAATCTGAACATTTTTGAGTACCATTGAAGAGCAGTAATTTGAGTACTATTGAAGAGCAGTAATCAGACATATGATAATCCGATATATGATGGCAACATATGCATTTAACTTAGTTGATCATAAAGTAAAATGTAAAAGTTCAAAATCCAAGCAAAAATGCATAATTTAATCTGAAGCATATACCATAAGCATCTTATTCTGGCGTTGCAGCTCTCTACAAAGTGATTCCAGCCTTTCCCTCATGGAAATAGCTTCATGGTAATTGAGAAAAAAGGAGTTCAGAACTTAAATTTGAAAAACCCAAAACTAACACAAATGTAACCAAACAAAAAGATGTGTTATCTAGAGTAACAGTATATCACAGTTAAAAGCCAATAACTAATCATAACGAGAGCACGATAAAACTCCTAAAACTTTTTCTCCCTTTTATCTACCAATTTTCGCCCTTTTTCTCCTTTTTTCATAAACATAATCTATTATTCTCCAAGAACAAATTCTAAGAAAACACTTTAGCAGCTAGGAGAATTTGTTCATCAAATATGCATTAATTCAAAATGATATTTCATATTTTTAACCAAGCCATAATCATGTGTACGCATTTAAGACCCTCTACTAGAAATCCAAAAGGTGAAACGCACAAGAGCGTGCAAGCACACACCATGAAAGTTCAATATCACGTTAAGCAACTAACATAAAGATATTAGTATTTTGGATGAAAGTTTACGGAATTCAACAAAATTCAAATATAAAGTTACTGTGAATGAAATTAGGAAATAGTTGGTTGTACTGAGAAATTTAAACTTGCAAAATATGTCACCATTCATTCAGATCAGGGATGAAATAGGATTTCAACTTGTAAGTCAATGAAACCAACAAGTAGTTTAAGTTGTAAGTTTCAAATAGTTTTTACGGAAATAATGAAAAGTCGAAGTGTTTGGATCATTTAAATTGAAGATAATGACCAAATCTAATTCCTGAATCTGAAAAAGGAACCATGCAACTCTTTTTCTCAACTGATGACTAATTATAAGCAACTTTTTGTCAAAAAAATAGTTTGCTGACAAACAAATCAACTTTCATAAGTAGCCTGTAGCATACAGGAGGAGGGTAAAAAGTTATCCTACTTATAAAGTGATACACCCAGAAAAAGGGAGTTGATAACTTGATATATGTTTAATTTTGTTAAATGCAAAGATTAATGATGATCAAGTAAATTAATGTATTTAAAAATACCAAAATCCATTATGATGGATTTCACAACTGAGTATTCTATTTTCAATAATTGTCCACTTGTGAAAATTTCAAGATTTTTGAAAATCTCTATCATCGAATTTTTAGACAAAAATTGTTCAAGGAAAATCCATTGATATTCACCAGCATCTCTCTCTGCAATGACTTTTTGATAATTAAGAGTAAATTCCAGTAATTCCTTCTCGGATTTCACACTGCGCTTCGCAACTTTCCGCTTTGCTTCAACATTTTCCTGAAATTGCACGTAATATAAAAATCAATAAAATAGCACAATTAATCATACCTGGAATTATTGGAGTTAGGTGGTTGAGAAGTAATTGGTTTGCATAGTGCATACATTCTTACTGTTTTGTGTTTTAACCTTTTTTCTCATAAACATCTCCAACAATTAGGTAAATTTCATTTTTATCCATGAACTAATGCATTTTAAGTGTAATTGAAATGTTCTAGAAAAAAAATATTATAATTCTTTATGCCAAGGAAGTTTATGATAGCCACTGATTAGCAAATTGAATTTTGAAATAAACCATTGATGCCCACTATGATGTTACGTAATATCTCACACAAGCGCATGCATACCCCCCCCCCCCCCTCTTCCGTTCCTCACAACAAGCATGCACGCATACACATACATACATATGTAAGTGTGTGATATAAAAACATGCCCACGGTATGAATAATAGACATACACAGGTATATTTATATATACATACATACATATACGTATGTGTGTGTGTGTATGTAATATAAATAATATGTACGTATGTATAGTTTGTGTGGATTGATGTCAAGGATATTCGACCTTTAGATTAACGCTCTAAAAGTCATATCACCTTAGCAGCGGTCCTCGACTATATCATACATACATGTACGTACATAAATGCATGCAATCAATTATAATTTGTAGCATCATAATGAGGGATCAAGCATAGTCAAGATCGATCTCGGTACTTTCAACTACTTACAAACAAATCCACTGATAAAATATGAAAAGAAAAGGTCAGTTGTGGTCAAAAGACGTCTCATGTGATTTGGATTTAGAATAAAGATTGTCCGAGCTACTATTGGTTTAATTTCCAGGTAATAAATGGCAGGTCCCATCCAAAATAACAAAAAAGCGAGGGATAAGCGAGAATGAGAATCCATCAATTTGATTTGAGGGGATCTAGACATATAAAAAGAATCCTTCATGAGAATTGACCAACAAAAAGAATAGGAAATCATCAAAAACAGTACATTCTAATTGAAAATTCATCCAATTGTAAAACCTTAAAGAAAAGCCAATCCTTTTAGTCCTAGCCTATTTCTTTGCTTTATTAACATTGGAAGTTGAATTTTGATATATCAGTTGATTTTCGTGTGACTGGAACTTCACCAGCTACCTTTTGATTCTTCTGACTACCAATGCTATCAGACTTCTTCTGTGTATCTAAGATACACGTGTCTTTATAATCTTCAGCACCTACGAAAGTCAGCAAGAGAAGAACCATCAATGAAAACAATACTAAAACTTGTATATTTCAGCTAATCACCAACGCAGGTCATTGCTTTTTCCCAATAGGGAAGTCATAATAGAAAATGCGGAAAATATGAGTCAATAAAAGAAAATAGGAGATATATGGTACCTAGGTTTTTCTGAAATTGTCTCAAGATGATTATTTAAAAATAAAAAATTACATGCAAAAGAATATTAAGAAATATTTCATGTATAGATAAATTTTCAATCATGAATTTCTACGTGTTCGATAAAAACGCATTCTGCTCATAAAAAGAATAAGAAAACTCTATAATCTGGTACTCATTTATCATTTTATACAGATGGTAAAATACTATCAAGTACTAAAGACTAGATTTTTTTTTTATTATTATTATTAAAAACCAGTTGCAATGAATATAGCTAAAGGATGAAGAAAAAAAATGTTGAATTGTATAAATGCGTACTAACTGGGAAAGAGAGAAGGATATAGCTCATTACTCGGTAAGACTTTTAGGTTAACGCTCTTATTTTCATTTGTGATATCACCAATGTGCCCTAGTATAGTATCATGCATGCAAGGATAGACTTCGATTATCTATCTTTCCTGTTTTTGTTGCTATTTGTGCATACTGACATATGGTCTTCTTTAAAACTTGTACTTTATTGACGTAACACATCATCATTGTTCATGAACCAAGATTAAGTAGTATAATTAATATATTAAAACACTACCAATGACCTTTGATACATCACTAAAGCAGACAACATAATCAAATTTTAGTACTACTGTTAAACGGTCTCCTTAATCACAGTGAAATCTTCCATATTTTTTCCCTGGATTCTCATTCCATTTGTAATCGTCACTTTCTAGCAAAAAAATCATTCATGTGAAAAGCTTCAAATTCCTTGCCAAGGGCCTGGAATGAAGCATGTTTAATCCTAGTTATATCTTGATACTATTTTTTGGTAGGGTCCTATATATCCAGCACTGTATCTTTCTCAGAATTTTTCTGAAATGGCAGGATCCATATACTTAAATTATAAGTTTTTTCCCAATTAAATCCTTCAGCTTTTAGAAGTAAAATACCTCTTAAGCATCTATGTCCATAATCTCCTATTTATGCTTCTTTGTATTTTCAATTCATCTCAGCACTCTTTGGCAAACTTTCAGATCTCGGATTTCAGACAAAATCTCAAATTGACATCTCTGTCCATATGTCGAGTTGAGATCTTAAGATCTCGAGTGAGATGGGTGTGTAATTCATGTTTAAAATCTCATATATTCCAAATACAAAAAGTGTACCTCGTGTGAAATCCCCCATGGGGTGAAAAAAATTCAGTACTCTGTTCTTTGGGACAGAAAATTATCTGTTAGCAGGTCAATGCATTAAATTGGAATACGCTTTTTGGTTACATAATAAATCTGGTATGTTTATACACATATTTGTTCAAAAAAGTTAGTAGTTGAAGCTAGCATAAGAACATTAAAAAAAAAAATTCCCACCAAGTTAGAAGATATGTCTTCCATTACCTCCGCTTTGATAGTTACTGAGATAAACGATTAAACTTTATCCCAGGATAATCATTCCATTCCAATGAACATAATTAGACAAATTATTAAGGCATTTAACAACCAATCGATATATATATATATGTGTGTGTGTGTGTGTGTGTGTGTGTGTGCGCGCGCGCGCGCGCGTAAGCGACTGCCAAATCTTTCAAATTGATTTAATTAACATCATAATTTCAAATATGTGAAATCTTTTTGTAATGACTTTACAAATTGAGATAATATAATCTGGATTTGACGTTCCAGTTAGAAACCCAAAAATTCGACCATCACAATTCAGTTCAAGTCTGCACAAGGACAAAACATGTCATACAATTCGATTTAGACCCAAGACAATATAATAATAGTAAACTTCGTACATTTGTCATATATTCATATTAGAAAATGGGGATGCTTATCGGGATACAAAATAAAACACAAAATGATGATACAACAGATTCTGGCCATTCGATCTCATTGACGGTTGAATTCAGGGAATTTTATGGTTGGTATCTACTGTGTCACCATTTGTGTCATCTATTTATATCCAAATAAAAATTCCTTTTAAAAAATAGATGTCAATCCAAATAGACTTTAGTAAAATATTTGAACTTAAAAATTAATATAAAAACGGAATATCCATGAATATTTTGATTAAAGTGTGTATTGTGCGTGTATCAAATACAAAACTACAAATTATACACGAAATCAAAATATACCATCAATTTTCTACCCAATTTCATCAAACATTCTTTTTTATTTTCAATTTCATACTTAACTTCGATTTCATAAACCTAATTAGATTAACTCCTAATTTTCATCTACAAAATTGCAGTCAATGGCATTTTTTCCCTAGATACGGTATGAAGAAATAACTAGGGTTTCATTAGTTTATTAAATCATATAACCAACTAATTTATATTGACACTGACATAATCCATACTCCATATCATTAAAAATAATTAATCCTCGTCATATCTATATTGTCTAGCCCATTTAATATTAAATTTAACCGTATTAATAGAATTTATTTTATAATGCTTTCTTATTATTTCATTTATTAATAAAAGAAAATAGCATTTTCTATCGTATTTTTGTAGAAATAGGTACCCATATCTGAAAGTGAGAACATAAAAATTTACCGAAATTCCAAAAATCTCAAATAACCAAAATCACAATCTTAGACCATGGATATAATGGCTATAATATTGTGAGTCCAAGGCTAATGGGTCTACAAGTCTTGCATGATAAAAGTTTGTGTTCTTCTGCTTTAGTTCATGTACCAAAGGAAGTAATCATGAAAAGACGGTTTGGTGAAAAATTCTAAAAGTTTACTTATAGAGCAGACTATGGATATCACGTGCTAATCAATCGTATGTTTCAAGTTAAAAAATTATTGAAGATTGATTCTACTAAATGTTAATGACACCAAAACTGCTAAATTTTCACAATGTGCAAATCACCATTTTATGAATTTAACCCATGTGGACCGTCGTTGTCAAAGTAAGAAATAAACCAATTTGCAGGTGGTGGAAAAGAAAAGAAATGCAGAAAATTGGAACGAACGTTCAAAAAATTGAAGGAAAAACTGAAAACAAACATACATAAAAGATAGGTTAAATGGCGATTTAATGGAGAATTATCATAATAAATTAAACATAGTATTTTTTAATTTTTTTTGTATTGGATTGGTTGTTTTTGAAGATATAGATTTAGTGTGGTGCTATTGGCACACAGGTATACAATCAAATTTTAAAAAAATTATTATCTATCTTTTTCTTGTGGTTGCAAAAATAATTTTTTTTCATTCAACCATAAACAACTGCAGTCTCCTTATCTTCCTTAGAAAAAATCATGTACACCATCTTAAGACAGCATCAAAAACTAAAATTTTCAAAACCTAAAGCCAAAAAAAAAAAGGTTTGCTTATTAGATTAAGCCAAGAGAATATTTAGTAAATGATCATAGTTTTGGCAAACAAAAAGGTTGGCCTACTTTTTATTTCTTAACATCTATTTTTCTTCAAAATGTTGATCTTATATTTGTTGTTTACGTTTTTTTTTTTTTTTTTTTTTGGTTGCTTTAAGATGAGTTTAATGATCTTGTGGCTAGGGCTATCAATTTCTTACACGATCTGAAACCCGCACGAAAATTAGCTGGTTAACCCGACCCGTTTAATTGGCGGGTCATTTTCAAATCAACCCGGAGTTGATCCGTGTATAAACCAGTAGGTTTTGGGTTGACCCACTAACCCGAATTTGACCTATTTATATTTATATGGGTGACCCAACCAGTTTATAACTCGTTTGATCCGTGAATCCGAATTTGATCCGTCTATAACCCGTTTATGACCCATGAACTCGAATTTGACCCGTTTATGATCCATTTATGACCCATTTATATCTTATACCGACATGTTTATGACTCATTTATGATCAAACCCGCCATGGCTCATTTACGACCCGATCCGGTCAAATTAAACGAGCTACAAGCGTGAGTTGGGTTAACCCATTTATAAACGGGTCAAATACGAATTGAGCAATTTCTGACCCATTTAACGAACAGGTTGACCCGACCCATTTAAAATCAACCTAAGCCCGACTTGACCAGACACAAACCCGACCCATTCCATTGACACCCTTACTTGTGGCTAATACAAATTTGAAGTATATAAAGCTTAATGATGTTGTAATGGAAAAACACCATGTTAGTCATCGAATTGTAACATTTTATCATACGTTTATGTTTTTTCCCTTAATTTTTCATCACCGTAAACAGCCGGGAAAAATAAACTTTATTACTTCATTTTTACCTTTTTATGTATACTACGTGATTTTTATTGCGTTTCAAAAAGAGTTCAATTTGGCTTAGAAAATTAAAGGATAATTGTTATGCTCTAAAATATTTGAATATAGACAAACAAATAAAATTGGTGTTAAGAAGCATAGAACCACACTTTGTAATATGACCTACTGTTCTAGGAGGTGTAAGCATTTTCTTGTGTATCAATAGTAAGTAATATTACCTTTTTTGTCGCAAACAATCACTATCACCCAGATGAATATTACAAAATCACAATCACATATTTACAGCCATAGAGTATGATAAAGTAAATGAACATATATTTTTATAGTGGTTTGACAAGCTCTGACATATGCCCACTTGTAATAATCGTTTATTATATAGAAGATTATGAGTACAGTTGTTTGTTTGTATAGATACAGAGAAAAGAAGATGTCTCCAAAAAGGGCAGAGCTTCCCCGAAGAGAGGGGCTTCTTCTGCCTTTTCCAATACCAACGTTATTGTATTTATAACTGTTGAAGACCTCGAGTCAGCCTGAAATTTCACAGGAAGACACAAGCCAACATGCACAGTGAATCACAGTAAGGGGGTCCAATCCCCTACAACTGGGGGTCAATAACGATCCTTATGCCATATTCACCCCCAAATGGAGTGCAATCCCTAAGATAGGACCTTCATTCCACATCCTTTCCATTTATATGCTTGGAGGTCAAGTTATCTTCACGCCTTCGAGTTCTTATTGTTGTTTCATTGAGGTTTGAAGTTCAAATTTCTACGCTCCGAATTCATACTGATACCTGACATTTCCATAAATTTTTCCAAACAGCCAATTCAAGAGTGCTATCTAAATATATCTAGTTGTTCGTAGCTTCATTATCCATACTCGAACCCCAAGCGATCTGACCATCTCTTATGGCTAATCGTCTTGATGCTTGTGAAGTTCAAACATCTAAATCTAATATGTAACGACAATGTAAAAGAGCACGTTAACATTTGCTTTCCAAAACACATCTTTCAGTGGAAAATGTGTTTGTATAGTCCAAAGTCTGCAATCTCTCCGGGTTGTTTGTAAGTTCTGTGGTCGTTCTAAGCTGATAGCTAAAACCACGATCTCGTCGAATCATTTATGCAATCTGCATCCATTCAAAATTCACATCCGTGATTATTCTGAGCTAATATCCAAGTATATTGCCTCTCTGAGCGAATCCGTCTCTCCAGACCCTTCTTGAACACAATTCATATCCAGCCATTACAGCTTTTCCATACCAGGCGTGATCTACACTCGACGATCCTCGCATTGTCATGCCAAGCATAGTCCACACTTAATGATGCTATCCTCTCGGGCTCTGGCCGAGCATAATCATACTCGACGATCCGGGTATTCTCATGCCAAGCGTAATCCACACTTGACAATCCTAGCTTGGCAGGCTCTTGTCGAGCAAAATCCATACCCGACAACCGGACAAGAGACTCGAACATTGCCAAGCATAATTCATACGTAAAGTCAATCAAGTAGCTTCGTTAAGTCCTGACAAAGCAGCCTGAATCATATTAAGCGTAATCCACACTTGACAAGCTAATAGACGATCTTGCCAAAATCATAGCAAGACGGCCTACTTCTTGCGGAGCATAATCCATACTCATCGACCGATCAAGCAACTTCGCTAAATCCTAACGAAAACAGTCGAACATTGCCCAACACAATCTGTACTTGGTGACATGAATAGATGACCTTGCCAAGTCCTGACAAGATGGTTTACCTTTTGTTGAGCATAATCCACACTCGACGACCGATTAATGACAAGTCCTGATGAAACGGCTCGAACTTGATTAAATAGAATATAAAATTGGAGATCATTAAGTGATCAGTAGAAATTTAGTTTTCAATTTCATACTCCACAAGCATAATCCATAATTGCTAGATAACTTTACTGAAGTTCCAAAACAAATGCCTTTTACATCTTAAAAATCATTGGTTCACCACCATCTCAGAGAGCGTATAGAGACCAAATTCTGATTCCGTATACGTGTAAGGCTTAACCCTTTAATTACAAATTTATTGAAAAAGCTAAACATATATCTGATGGTTACCATTGTCTCCGAACATGCCTAGGGATCTCTTCGACTTTCATACATGTGTAAACAACATAGCCATTTTATTATCTGAATCCAATCCAAGTCATCGATTGATGATGATCCTTCCAAGCGAACTAGGTTCATTCTTATCCTCTGAAGTCGATTGTTGCTCATGTTTCGTCGTCATCACAGCCACAGTTTCAAATCTCGCAAATATCGCCTGAAATCTCCTCCGAGATCTCATTTTGGGATCCTTCCGAAATGAAACAACATATATCACTCTAAATCTCCTTTCGAATATATCGCCTGAGATATTGCAATATCGAACGATATATCGACCGAGACGACATACTGGAATATCGTCCGAGATCTTAGTTTTTTGGTTAAAATTTAAATTTGTGTCTGAACTAGAACTATAATTAAAAAACTCAAATCTAGTCATATCAATCTTTTGTTATTTTACAATTTGCTTGTTAAATGACTATATTGTATGTTTGTATATGTTTTACAATGCTTATGATTTTCATATTCGTCTTTTTACATACATGTTACTTATAAAATTATGTATTTTATGGTCTATTTATGCTGATTTTTTAATGTTTTGGATCCTTTTAATGTTTCATGTCTAACAATACTCCTGTTTTAAGCATACTACGATTTAGAGTATGAATGATCTTTCGCAAAATAAAGAATAATAAAGTTATTTTGCATTTTAAGTTTAAGTTATTATGTTTCTGATAGCATTCATAATAATCATTTTGTTGAAATATCACTTTTTACATATCATGTACCCCGAGATTGTTCCGATATGAACTTTCATACCCGAGATGAAAATCCGAGACAAACTCCCGAGTTAGACTCATCTCGTCCGAGATCTCCCCCGATACGAGACCGAGTCTATAAAATCCCCGAGACGAAACGGGGCCGATATCCGAGATTTAAAACCTTGATCACAGCTCTATTCCAAACATACTCTGGCAATTGTTCATCCCTGATGCGTTCATCAATCATATCTTTAAGATGCTTACACTTGCGTTACGCTTATCTATGTCATGAAATAAGCAGTGTTTTCTAGATATCTGCTCACGTTCGATGGGGCTCCCTCTTAGCCAGCCTTCGAAACTAAAGGCGTTGATAGTTTTCCATGAAAGCCTTTCCAAACTAGTATTCAAATCCAAATACGAAGAGAATTTCAATTCTTTCCTCTGCCTATCTAATCGATCGCATCTGTACTCGGCCTTTCATTTTTCCTTTCTTTTATCTGAGCTTACTCCGGACGGTCCTCCATCCTTGACTGCATTGACTTCGAAAGCCTCTTGATCCACTATTGCACCCTCCTAGAGTAAGAACCTATCTGTTTCATCATAAAATTCCCTAAGATCCTTTGGAGGATCCCGCTCCAAAGATAATTGAAGTTTTTATTATCCAATACATCAAATGGTGTCGCCATCAGTACCATTGATGGATCCGAGAAGTTCGCCGCAATAAACCTTCCCAAAAATACCTGCAGTTTCTTTCGTCCTTTGCCTAATTGTCGTGAGAGTCATCACGTTCTTAAATCGCATAATATGGGACCTGAAACTATCCCATGAATTTTTCAATTAAAACCGCCTAGTTGATAACTGATCTGTTTTCAAGCTGCCTAAACTCAATGTTTCAAATTTCAAAAATATCGCCCAGTATCTCTTCCAAGATCTCGTGATGATCTCTCCCCAAAATAAAAACAGCAAAACTCACTTTAAATCTCATTTCGAATATATTAGCAGAGATATGGCAATATCAACCAACATATCTGTCGAGATGAAATATTGAAATATCGATCGAAATTTTGGCCTTTTCAGACTAATATTTAAGCCTAGGCCAACCCAAATCAACAATTTAAAAAAATATTAAAATATAACTGCTAAAATATCCTACTATTTTAATAGTTATACCCTCCTTTTTTAATTACTAAAATTAACCTAAATATTTCCCTAAATCGAATACCTTCATGTGAGACAATTGACTCACATCCCGAATCACTTAAAGAATAACTATTTAAGATATGCTAATGACTCTTTTTACTAGTTTGCTTGCACCGACAAAAATCTATTTTATTTTGATTTACCATTATGCTCTTTTTGCTTGTATGTTGATATAAAATTTGAAAAGAATCATGTTCAACATTTAATATTTTATGTATATTTTGCATGTTATATGACCATGTTGTATATTCATATATGTTCAACAATAACAAAAATTTCACATTTCTCATTTTTTATATGCATGTTACTCATGAAAATATGTATTATGTTCTAGGTTCATGGAATTGTTTGAATCTTCCTAATGTTTAACAATAATTCATGTTCATGGATTAGGGGTGGCAATTAGACCCGACCCGATGGACCCGAACCCGACCCGATGGGTCTCGGTTTTAGGCGGGTCGGGTTTTCTCAGGTCTAACCTATACATTTCAAAATTTTGGACCCGACCCGAGCTTTGGTTCGGGTCGGGTCGGTTCGGGTTCGATTGAATAATAACACTAAAAATACATATATTTCAATGTTTTTTGGTCGGGTCTTTCGGGTCGGGTTTGATCCGGTCTTGATGGTATTTTTCATCACCTAGACCCGACCCGAGACCTATCGGGTTCGGTTCGAGTTCGGGTTTTTTCGGGTCGGTTCGGTTCGGGTTTTCGGTTCTCGATTCTAATTGTCAGCCCTATCATGGATCATAAGTAGTAAGCTACAATCTAATTATGTCGTGTTATTTTTTTGGTTTAAACATATTATGATTTATGAATATAAATATTTTTTTACAAATTAATAACAATTAAGTGATTTTGGAAATACAGTTTAAACTATTAATTTATGGCAGCGTTCATAGAAATTATTGTATAAGAATATCAATTTTTAACATATTATATACACCCCGAGATGTTCCGATACGAGCTTTAATGCCTTAAATGAAACTCTGAGACAAACACACGAATTTGACTCATCTCGTCTAAATCTCTCCCAATACGGGATCAAATCTCTTAAATCTCTGGGACGTGACCGAAATCTGAGATTTAAAACCTTGCCTAAACCACAAGGCTACAACTGAAAGGAACAGTGGGAAGCATTTAATCATAACCTCTTCGGATGCCCACAACACTTTCATGTGTCTCATATACCTCATTAGATGAACAGTCAGATCTGTCGTTCCTTTGTAAGCTTCCAGAATCGAACGCCTGAGGTCTAATAGATACCTTGAATTCATGATATTCAGAGTGAACGGACTCTGAAGCACATCATCCACATCCAACTGCACTAAGCCACCCCTCACTACTCGACGGATAACATCTGCAGTCTTTATCATCCAGAAATATTCTATAATCAGCATCTCAAGTTCTTGAAGTAAGAGCACTTGTACATGAAGCACTCCTTCCAACACCATTTTGTATCTAACATGATAGCCGAGTTTACGAGATCGGTACTGATTCCTATCGGGATTGGTATTGAACCGAGCCTCATGCACGGGTTTTTCCCTGGTTGATTCAGGTTGATGTCTTGATGAGCACTCGCCATTCCAATGTCCAAATCTTAAGCTTCAAGTCCTCCCGAAGTCGCATGAGATTGCGTCTAGGTCATGTCCCTGAATTAAGATGGTTTAGACCCAGGCCCTAGGAAGGGATCGGTACCGACCCAGATCGTTGGTCTAGAGGTTGGTCTTGATCGCTCAGTTCTGTTCCCCTGCGCGCCAACTTCGATTCTAGCGCCTTGATTTTGGTTTTCAGCTCTAGTAGTTTGTCCAACTCTCTGGAACAAAGTTATCATCATTTCTTCATACCTCTTCAACATGTTCTTTTGTTTGACGAACCTATTTTGTAGTTGGCTCACCACATAATCCATGTCCTCTCTAGTCAAGTAGATGGAAGGAATTCCTCCACAAGAAACCTTCTGACTCTCTCCTTGTCTGTCTTCTTCAGCTAGCGTTTTAACCTTCTTCTTAGTTATTGCAATTCTTCAAGCTTTTAATTTGAGCTGCCCCTACCTGATGCGCCAAAATATTAGCGTTGTTTTTTATCGTAAACAATCACTAAAACCCAATGAATATTACAAAATCTCGGTTACATATTCATATTGCAGAGTATAAAGTACATGAACACACAGATTGTTATATTGGTTCGTCAAACTCTGACCTACATCCACTTATAGTAATCTGTTATTATACTGTAGGTTACGAGTATGGTTGGTTGTTTGTATGCATTTAAAGAGCAGGTGATGTCTCCAAGAAACTGCAGAGCTTCCACATAGAGAGAGAAAGAATCTCCTTTTCCAGTTCTAATGGCGGTGTACTATAGCTATTGAAGACATGGATTGACCTAAAATCTCGTATGAAGACCCTAGCCAACATGCAAAGTGAGCCACGGGAAGGAGTCCGATCTTGCATGGTTAGAGGGGTCGGTACCAGTTCCTATGAGGGGTCAATACCGGTCCCTGTGAGGGGTCGGTACGATCCCTAGATATTGCCCTTAAATGGGGTGTGATCCTTAGGACAAGACCCCCATTCCACCTCCTTCTCATTTCTATGCTTGGTTGGTCAAGTTGCCTTCATGCCTCCGAGTTCTAATCATTGTTTCGTTAAACTTTGAAGTTTGATTTTCTGTGCTCTAAATCCATACCGATATCTGATATTCACTTAGTCTTTTCAAGATTTAGCCTATTCCAGAATGTTATCCGAGTGGATCCGGTTGTTCATAGTTTCATGCCCTTGTCCATACTCGATCCTCGAGCAATCCTGCTATCTCTCCAAGCTATTGCCTTGATGGTTGTGAAGTTCAAGCATCTAAACCCAATGTGTAACGGTCTTCTAAAAAGGCGGGTTAACTCCTTAGCTAGCACCTTCAAATAATTTGAAATGCAAGTATTAGGAAATAGTATAACATGCTTTAGTTACACAGGCAATAGTTCATCGTTGGCCTAAGATTATAATCTGGAGCTTTATCGAGATCTTAATTGGGAGGCTTGCAAGGAAAACTTTTCGAGGGAATCATGAAAATAATCTTAATTAAGATATCAAATCTCAACTGACATCTCACCGACTATCTTTGTGGCGTATTGGTTGAGATAACACATGTTTAAAAATATAATTATTACGTAATCAACCTACAAGTACATTAAACTTGGATTTTATAGGTAAAATTGGTATGGATATTAGTAAATCAAAAGTGTTTGTTCTTAATAAATATTCCACACCAAAAACAATGTGTTATATTTTTATTTATCTTATTATATAGTAAATACTAAAAAACAGTTGACAAGAATAAATTTCTAAATTTAATTTATACATTGTTCTTGCTTTGTTAATAAATTTCTCTAAAATGACAACTCCAAAGGTTTTTCTTTGCCTGCTATGTCGAAAAAATGTAAATTCAAATCTAAGATATCAATTTGAGACACACTCAAATATCATTCATTTCGTTCAAGATGTTGTTTAAATATAAGAAAAAATAAATTTGAGATAGACTGAAAATCAAAAATCAAAACATGATATTGGTAACGAGATCAAAAGACCTCCTATGCTTGAATTAAATTCAAACGAACTTGAATGAACCATAGGATCATACCTGCTTAGATGAAAATCAGAACAAAATACAATAGCATATGTGTGAATAAAAATGTAAATATTGGAACTTTCGTTCTGAATGCTAAATTTGACCAAGAAGACGAACTATGGAAACCCGAATGATATCATATTCTGATTCTTTCATCAACTCAATCAGATTAGTGAATCATTTCAAAATAGCAAACCTTTTATGACAGCGGAAGTATGGGAATCAGATTGACTGTTATCGTTTGACAGAAGTCCAATCAAAACTCCATCTTGGCTTCTAGGAGACGGCTCCATCTCTTTATAATCCTTTATTTCTTCGATTGTTTCCTTGTCCTTTTGAGTAACTACGGGTTCAGTTTGAGATTGGTTACTGACTAAAGAGTCCGATGAGGACTCGACGAATCCGTCAGGTAAAGAGTGAGCTTCAGGGAGGTGATGTTTTAACGGCGACGTTGTTTCCATTATTTGGGTAAAATAAAATAATTTAATGGAGAAATTTGAGATGGGAGCTCGGAGCAAAGGGTTTAGGGCCAGGGAAAGACAGCCAACTACTTCAAAATTTTCAAATGTGCGACTAATGGATCCCAAAAACGCTTTCACCACGCAATGTTATTTGCCGGCGACGGCCAACTTTCATTCACAACAGTAAACAACCATCGCGCACTGTATTTTAGAGAACGTGATTCAACAATGAACGACCAAACGAGATTGGTGGCCGAAAGTGAAAACTGAGATACGGATAGCAATACGTTTAAAATTGATGGAACTTTTCTTTTCATATTCACTTTCTTTTGCTTACTTTCTTACTTGTCAATGTAAAAATGATTGATAATTTATTGAAAAAATGTTGATTTTGAAGACGCTAATTAAATTGGTTTTCAAGTACTTCAAATTTGTTCGGATTTGTGGAGTAAAAGTAGGGATTGAGATTCGAAAACTACCAATCTTAGACCTTGCTTGGATTCATTGTAAGCCTAGTGTATATAAAACTTGGGTTGTTAGTTAACCTAATTTATCGGTAAACTGGATTTTATCTAACATGGATTGCCGCCAACGTGGTTTAGATAAGATTAACGTCGAACACTAACTTAGACTATAGAAATACCGCTCATCACTAACGTGGTTTACATAAAATAAAACGATAAATTCAAATGTTATTAGCATAGCAACCACATCTGTAACGACCCGCAAAAGTTCCGATCCTGATTATCGATATTAATACGTTTCTTTTATCACATATCGACTAATCAACCATCAGAAATTAACAGAAAGAAGTTAGAGGGTGAGAAATAGAAAGAAAGAAAGTTAGAATAAAAGAAAAAGAAGAACATAACACAACAGAATCAGAGTACCACGAATCTCACAGCGGAACGGAATAAAATATATTATATAACAACTCTTGAAATACAAAACTGGTGTTTACACTTGCATGCATCATCAGAGTACAACATATATAATACGGCGGAAATAAACTCTATAAATGTTGAAGCCTCCTGCTCCAAGTTTCTTCAAATGAATCTGTAAAATCCTGAAACCACTTGACTACGGGTACAAATTTGGGCACCCAAGAGTTTAAGGAAAACACAGAAAAATAAACTCTGGGTCAGTCATGGGACTGGTGTGAGTAAACGATTATAAAACAGATTGATTTAACGTTCAAAAATCCTTTTGAAATAAATGATAATCGTAAGACTGATCCACACATAAACACGGATGGTTTTTACCTTACGATAACCGAAAACATTTTTGAAAACCAATATCATTCTGATATTATGATAGTGTCTAAATACAAGTAAATAACAATCTAGCGGAACGCTTGCATCTCACGCTCCACATATATAGTATACAATCAAAACCGCAGGCACTTATTGAAGATTGGATTCCGACTATGACAAGGTATGGAACCACTTGCCGATAGTGTATCTCTAGAGGGGAATACACTGGATTCAACAAGAACATCTTGCAACCCGACCCACACATGACCAGCCACTCATTTCGCTTGAGTGTATCGAATGTATATCACCAACGGTTGGGCTCAAACCACCGTTTCCCGAAAAGGGTCAACATCGAAATAGATTACAGAAGGAAATGAATTTTCTCTAGATAAGTAATTATACATCCTAATGGGAGCGACCCACATAGTCATGTTGCCTGTCCGATTTTTATCATTTCTCGGTTGATGAGGCTTGAGGTTAGAATTTACCTTTAGAATATCTAGTCATCATTTACTTTGAATGCCACATTGTTAGATCCGTTAAATCACTAATTGACATCCACAAATATACTCTGGGCATTAAAGAAGTGCCCTTCTTTGCCACCAACTCGGTATAATTGTAAAAATCAACGTACGTGGTTCTCGAGAATTATTCTGTCAGACATTCGTCCATGCAAGTCATCCAGGAATAGGATGAACCGAAGGCACTCTCCTACTGCATCCAATATAGGGGTCACCCCATGGATCAGTAGCGAGTAGTCCTTGCAAATCCGAAGATTTTACTTACAACAGAATCACTACTAAGATATCTTTGGGAGCTAACCAGAGAATTTCAACAAGTAGTTCTTCTGCTCATGAAGATCTACGGCCTTCAATTCTTTAAATTGTATGATCATCTCTGCAAGTTAGTCAACGTACAGTTGGTTCGAAGTGGTTTTGGGTCCAGTTCTCATCCCGGTCTCTTCGAACTAACACGTAGGAATATTTATTCGATAGTCGGTGTTGTAACTATCAAATTTAAACAGTGTAAATGAGTAAAAACTATTTATTTAAATTTGTTTCATATCATATATATTTTCATAACATGTTAATTCAATTAAATTAACTTATTCAACCTTATTTCAAATTTTCAGAACAATAATCAGCACAAGAAGATTTAAAATTAAATAAAACATATCAATGTTTTTTTTAACTCGTTTATAATCAGTTTATCACTTCATAGCACAACAGATGATTAAAAATAATTATTCAGCACAACATTATCATCCAATACTAATTCGACGCTTTATTTCAGCTAATAATAGTTGAAATATCTGATCTTGAAGCATGACTCATTTCACAATACTTATTTATCAAAATCTTTGGAAATTGTAACAACTCGTATTTCGATAACATGTTAAAACGAGAATCAAGGCAGAATTTAATTTTAAATTCTGAATCAAGTAAAACGGGCTATGCCATTGCGTTCGTCTCGGAAAAATACGCGAAATAGAGTCCGAAATTTTGTAAATCGGAGTCCGTATGACCCGGTTAAGGCCCAAAGAAGTTTTCGGGAAATTTGAATTTCGAAACATGCAGAGATGGGGCCAGGCGGGAAAATTCCCGCCCATACAAGTCGACTTGGCTGTCGACAGGGCTGTCGACTTGCAAGTCGACAGGCATGTCGACAGGCAAGTCGACAGGGCTGTCGACTTGCCCTGTCGGCTGATTCTGGCCTGGTGCACTTATTTTCTATCTTGGCTAGGTTTTTGGGCCTGGCTTGAAATCTAACGGTTCAGGTTGGTCCTAGGGTTAATCTAAAGGTCCTAACTAGCCTAATCTTCTATAAATAAGCCCCTAAACCCCCCTAAACCCTCATTATTCACTCATGTAACTAAACTATGGCCAAATTTCTACTCTCATGGCCTCCACTCAACTATCCTAGCCTCCACTTCATTTCTATGAGAGGTTTCATGATCATGAGAGTGTTAGAGAGTCCCTATGTTAGTATGAGAGCTTCTCAAGTTGATTTCAAGGCAAAAGCTATGATCTTTGTTCATAAAGATGGTGTTTTTAGTGATTTGGTGCATCCATCTTTGGGTTTTTGGGTGATGGCATGCATAGGCTTCATCATAAGCTTTGGTTTAATCGATTTAGGCCTTCATAGCAAGGTAAGCCCTTCCCTACTCTTAGGTATTAACTATGAAGTTAAAAGTTCATGTTGAAAGTTTGGGTTTGATCATTGAGAATGATGCATGCTATCATGTTATGCAAGTTTATGAAGTCATTATCTTGATCTTATGAGCTAAAAGCCACAACCTTTATGTTGAAATGTTGCACTATGCAACATGAAAACCTTCATAATCATTATGTTAACTTGCATATGAAGTCATAACCCTTATGATGATATATGCGAGTTACTAGTCATCATTCCTTGTCTTTTGTCACCATGATTCGTTTATGTGCCAAGTTTGGGTTTATGCATGTTTTTGAGGTGTAGGAATGTAACATGCAAGTTAATGAACACATGTGTGCCTCATTTGCCACCATGATTAACTTGTGGCTTAATATCCATTTTTGTCATGCCTTTGCCAAGTCTTTTCTTTTAATCCATCACGTTGTTGCAAACGTATATGCGAGTTTAAAAAAGCGTTGGGGTCACATTATGGGGAAACATAATGACATGAATATGATTTGGGTAAATGGGTATAAACATGACAACATGTAACGTTAAATATGACATGTGTTTATACTTGAAAACATAACTTGAAATGTAACATGGAAGTTGACATGTAAGTATGCATAAAAACATAAGCTTGGGAATTTACCTATTAAGTTAGGTCTACCCATTGGGAATTTACCTATTAAGTTAGGTCTACCCAATTGCTTGAAAACTTGACTATGAACATGACACTAGACTAAACATGAAAGTGGTCAACTCGAGGTTGGGTTGAGTTTGCAACGTAAAACTACCCGGAACCGACCGGCCTAACTAGTAGTTGCAAACAATAGGACTCAATGTGAGAAGTTGGTCATGTTGTGCTTGAACCCGAGGTTAGACCAAGTTGTGGTGTAAATCTACCCGGACCCGCCCGGCTTAACTAGTAACCACAACAAAGTCTAATGTGAGAGGTTGGGGTGCATTAAATAATCAATGCCACATAATAGGGTTAAGTTAATTTGATTAATGAGGCTTAACCAAATATGACATGGACAAATGGGTTAAGTAATTTGATTAGGCTAATGATACTTAACAAAACATGACAGGGTTGGGTAGGTTAAGTAACTTGATCTGCCTAACGACACTTGACCATTTTTATACGACGAGGGGACGGGATTAAGTTAACCAACACTTAATCAATCCAACACGATAACTTGATAAGGTTAAGTAAATTTTCTTAGTAACACTTAACCGTTTAATACAGTTAATGGATGGGGTTAAGTCAACTCAGACCTAACTAATCTAAACATGGTAATTGGACGGGGTTAAGTTAATTTACACTTAACTAATCCAACTCGTTAGTTTGATGTGGTTAAGTGACCTATACTTAACCAATCTAACGTGAAAACATGATAAGGCTAAGTCACGAATCACTTGAATACGCTTGACCGATTTGACTCGGTAATTTGACAAGGTCAAGTTAATTTATATAATTAACCAATCTAAAATGATAATTAGACGAGGTTAAGCTATGGATTGCTTAATATACTTAGCCAACTTGACACATGGTTTGTAGGGTTAAGTCTTGGACTTGGATACTTAGCCAATTTTGACATGGTTTGTAGACGGGCTAAGTTATGAACTTAAGTGACACTTAACCCATTAGATAAACCCTAATTCGGAGGATTAGGTAAATAACCATAGTTAACAAGGATTATGGAAATAAGGCTAAGTGGTAAACCTTAGTTAAGGGAAACTAAGTAATAATTCTTAGTCAAGGAAATTTGGACCATTTCTTAGATAGATTAGTAACCCGATACGTTAGGTCAACATTTAAGTATGCGTGTAGGAGCAGGCTATCTGATTTAGATAAAGGCTCCAACGAACTGGGTAACGAAGCAGCGGCTTCGGGGAACGTGAGGATATTCTTGGGATCCCTCTGTGAGCTGCCAGGTCAATATACTAGGCTCACGAGAGGTTGAGGGCTGCGGTAGAAGAACCAAGAATATGCCTTGGTTGCTATGCGAGCGACCTAAAGACTGGGGTGGATAGCAGTGAGTCGACGAATACATAAGGTGCCCGAGATAGCAAGTTCGTCGATCATCTACCATCTTGAGTCAAGCGTGTACGTACGGAAAGGCAGGGAACACCCAACAGACCATAATTGCTATCTAATTATGGGTGAGGTAGGCCGTAGGATGTGGGCTGGCCGGAGTGTAGTTCTCATGCAAGATTTTCTCTTGTGTTGCCTTTCACTAGTTGAGGGAGGGGTCTCGTGGGACCATAGCCACGTGTAGAAAAGCAGACCTTAGTATCTGCATCGGCAGATAAATCTAAAGCTCCCGACCGAGTCCTGTATTTCTTGTTTTGCCCTGTGACAGGACTCGGATGGCACGATGTGATACATGTGCATACAGTTATAGAAAAACGATTCACGATGAATGCATGGGAAAAAGGGCGCGGTTGAGGGTTAGCGTAATCCCTAGTGGCCTAGGTGGTTTAACCCAAACCGAAATACGAAAGCGTGCAATAGGTAAGCGTAATCCCTAGTGGTGCTAGGTGGCGTAAGTCCTAGTAGTTCAAACGATGATTCATATGGAAGAGCCTAGCTAGAACAAGGGTGACAGTCCAAACGATTTCAAGGATAATACGACATGAGGAAGCCTGTACGAGGTACGGCAAAGGACTGAACTTATATACATGGAAAGAAACATATGATTTGAGTAACCTATATATGCGATATATTAGGTTGACATGGACCATTACATGACATTGGGCAAGGGACATTCATGGTTAACACATGACGCGGGTTGGGATACTAGTACGAGAGGTGTAGAGCAAATATACATGTTAGAACCAGGAAGAATATACGAAACAGATACCGTGGGATGTTAGACGGGGTAGATACCTTGGGATAGTATACTTGATAGAAATCTGACGATGGGATACTTTGATTTATCATGATACCGTAGTTTATCGCGATACCTTAGTTTATCTAAGTTCAATAGTTCATCCTGTTATTTTGATTTAGCTTATCTATCTTGTTGTCATGCTTATGTTCATCTCAGTTTCTCATGACAGTTAGCTTTACTAGTTTTTATACTAATAGTAGATAGGGCTTACTCAGTCTTTTTGACTGACCCGTTTTGTTTCGCCTCTTTTCTTCCGTTTCCCCCCCAGGTTACAGGGAGGAAACACTGCTGTTTAGTTCGGACTTCTTCTGCTTGAAGGTCATCATGGATGGCTTGGACTTTTCCTGGCTATGGCTACTTTACTGTTTTTACTTGGGGAATAATTTATGAAGAAAAAAAGTCTTTATGCTTCTTTACTATTGCAAGACAGGTTTTGATGTACTCTGATGTAAAAGGCTTTAGACCTTATGTATTCATGTTATGAAAGATTGATTTTACTTCCGCTATTTTATATGTTCTGTCTTGTGATATTTCTGTGCATGTTTACCAATAATGTCCCTCTAAAGCTAGTGCATTCCTTTGCGAGTGACCCTAGCGGAGGCGGGGTGTTACAGAAATGCATTAATCAATTTTATTTATACTTTCTATTATATATATGTGTGTGTGTGTGTGTGTGTGTAATATTTCGGATTCGTACTTCAAGTTTTCACGTTAACCTTTGTTCTACAATTACGAAATAGATTTCGTAGCTTCCCGATCCTTTCTTCTTATTTTTATTTACTTTTTAAACTTATATTTAAAATCATTTAGAAACCTAAATTTCTTAGGCTCGGTACGATCTAATTATTCGTGCACATGTATTACTTTAATTCATCATTCACTATATAATGTTTAAGTAAATTTCCTCCTTATTTAATTTATATAAATAATATTAAATTTTAAATGGAAGCTTAAGTTTTAAAACATCATTAATTAAATTATAAGTACATCCTGACCCAAAGGCCCAAAATCAGTCCAAATTGGATCCAACCCGGCCCCTTCTCAAATTCATTTTCTCTCCAGCCCCATCTTCTTACTTCGTCCCCTTTTGCCAGAATTGAAAATCCCATGCCAACGCACACTTTGTTCTCTCCTTTCCTTCTGATCGCTCTTTCCTTTCCTCCCTCATTTTTACAAATAACGACAGTAAATGGACAGTATCAGTCTCTAGGTGTTATAAACTATGGCGTCCTTTCTTTATATAGGAACAAGTAGTATGGAATAAGAAACAATAAAAAATTAAGGATAACATGATTATATAGTTCTGGAGATGGACAAATGGTTCCTCAAGCAGACTGTGAGCAAAGAATGCATACAGTGATTGATAAGGCTGCTAAGTGGCCATGAAAATACCGTATCTAGTTTTGGCAAGTAAGTGTGAACGTAGATGTTTTTAACTAGTAAGGACACAGCGGGACTGACAATACAAATGATGAAAGTGGCCATTTTGTGTACTGTAAGGATATGTGTCCAGTTACCTGCAGTGATATCCCGGCCTAGTCGATGAGAGGATGTCAATTTTGTGTTCTAAGTAGCTGAATCAGCGGAAAATGTGATTACCCTGCATGGACGTGTACATTAAATTGGTTTAAGAGAAAGAGTATATTTCCTTTCCGTCTTATTGTCTGTCTTCTACCTTTTCCGTGCACTAATCACACCGTGCACATGCACACCCATTCCCACAGCCATCTCATCACTCTGATGATCGCTACGAGTCCGCACTCCATCACCGAATTCACCTCTACTACTAGCCACCTCCATTCCCCCCTGCATCAAAATGTGATGCTCAAACTGAAAGTTCGAAAGCAATAACTTCCACTGACGCCCCTCGAGCCACCATCATAGTCCTCCGATCAATATCAACTTTCAAGCTGAGCTCGCTGACACATCCCACTTCGCTTTCCTCCTGATGCGCAACTCTACTTTGCTATGTCGAAGGTGCAGTTCGACATCACACCAAGCCTACCCAAATATAACAAACCCTTCCTATTTCGATCTAAAATCCCACATGCTCCTAATGGAAAATTTTATTTTTAGATTCTACTTATTATGTTATTAAACCCCTTTCATGTTTACATCCAATTCTAATTCACACTGGCACCTTGGTTATGGATTTTATTTTTTTAATTTATCATTCCCGTTTTAGTCTTTGATCTAAATCTTTTGACACAAATATATGTAGATGAATGCATACACGATCTAGTATGTGGATTTAAATGAAATACAAGGGAGTTTGCCCACTTAGTACTTCACTGTCATTATTTTCCATATTAACAGAGATTTGTTTTCAACATATGTTTATTATATAAATCATAACTCATATTTGGATGTCATGTATACCCATATGTAAGTTGCAACAAACAATCATAACACAATTTGTAATAGGGAAAAGATTACTCACAATTATACACTAATGTGTTCTGTTTTTTCCTGTCTTAGGGATATTCAACCTTCAAAGCATAATTAAACACTTCAAAATATTTGGGTTCAATATACTAGCACCTATCAGCATGTATGCAGTTTGAATCCAACAAAGGATTTTACATACATAGTAAAGAAAATTCAGATGTTTACTCACATATTTTATACTATGTTTTGTATCCTGTTTCTCAGATTTATTCCACAATTAAGCCATGGTTTAACTTCCTTAACAATTTCAAACATAGAATCAATATGATGGCTACATAATAACATTCCTATAGTTTAAATCAAGAATTTTATATCGGTAAGGGAATTTAGTGTTTACTCACAGCATATATTTAAAGTCTTTCTAGTTCCTACTGTGTTTAATACCCTAGTATCCTGTTTTCTCAAAAAATTCACTCTAAATCTAACTATTTCCGAGATCCTCCCATAAATAACATCAACCATCGATGTTTGAATCAAAGGAGATTCATATGTTAACACGCCAACAGCTTTTCATTACTCCAAATGTTTAATCAAGCACTCACATATGGTTATATGTATAAAATCATTAACATCTATTTGCAGACATATACTCGCATTCAATACACAACAAACTTGAATTAGATTAAGAAGATTAAGAGTTTACTCACATTCTATTAGCTCACTATATTTGTTTTCCATATTTTGTTCCCTGCCCCTTTTTCCAAACTCCTGTCTTTTGCTTTGCTCTCATTCTCTTCAGGCTTTTGATTTCAGTTCGATATTCTTTATTATCTTGCCATTGTTTCACATCCTCTATACACAGTTTTAGTTCCATTTTTGCTCACTGTTTTTCTCCCATTCATTTATTCTCCATTTTGGCTGTGTGTATATTTTTTCCAGTAAAACTTAGTGTGAATTGGTGGAGTTAATATGAGTATTTATAGATGAATTTCAATACATAAACTCTTCTTAGGCTTTTGGGCAAGTAGACATAGGTTTGCATCAGCTCTATGATGTGTGTGATTTAACAATTCATTTACTATCCTCTACTTGGCTCCTAAGCAAGAATCAGTCCCATGTGCTACTTGGATATATACGTCCTATATATATATATATATATATATATTAACAATTAAACCCTTAGTCCTTAAGCAAAAACACTGATTTGATTTCATGTACATCCTGCATAAGCCTAGCTCCTACTTCCTTTTCTCTTTAGATCATATGCAAGTGATTGTACATGAAAATATCTGCTTTGGTCATTCTCTTTTTGGCTGTTTAGCACTATGGGGTATGTATCTTCACATAGCTAAGGACACTCTCACCTATAAGATATGACATTTTCACATCTACCCTTATGCTAGCCGTTTGCTTCCATTTCCTATGCTAATGGTATAAAATTTCTTTTCTAATAAATGATAAATTTCCTTTTTGTCAACATTCATGTACACTAGCAGGCTCTTGTATCTTTCAACTTGCATACCCTATATTTGGTCTGTATACTTGCAGTGTTGTCCCTTTTCATGTCACACTTTTCCCCAGAATTTGATTTAGACTTCCATGACCATTTCACTTTCATACTTGTATGCATATATGTTTTCAGTTATATGCTTTGTTTGTTAACTTTGATTTTTCACTTGTTTGTTTACTTGGGTTTAACCTTGTTGCCTTTCATTTTTATTTTATTATTAACTAAATGCATACATATATTTAATTCGTACCTGATTCTTGTATCATGAATATATATGTATTTATATACATATATTTACAACTGTACAAAAATATGTAAATTTTACACAGTGTAAAATATTTTCTTGAATCAATATGGAATACACAAAATATTTTGAATTCTAAGCTTTTATGTGAACTTACATATACATGTAAAATATATATGCACTTATATAATTAACTTAAATCATCATATTAGAATTTACTTGTTTCTTTTATATTTTGATTCAAAAATAACACTATTACAAGGAAGAATATTGAAGAAATATAAATTCCTCTTATACATATTCATTCTTATCGATTATTAATAATAGGAGTTGGATTTTATTTGGTTTATTTTACATATGGAATAAATCCAAGTTTACTTGTTTACGTATGTAGATGAATACAATAGATATAAGCACACACTTAGACAATTATAAAATAATTGTTTATCCTGAATTATAATGTTCAAATCCAAATTTATCTATTTGAATTAAATTACCCATATAATTTATAAATCATAGATTATAATAGTTCAAAAACTGGGTTGTTACAACATCTCTTCATGTGGATTAGGATTTTCATTCCCTTTGACCAGTTTTCTTTGTTTTTCCTTTGACTGAAAATAAGCGATGCAATGTGAGATGAAGACTAAAAAAGTTAAATAAATGAAGTATTTTGAATTGTTTTATTGTTGTGGGAAACCGAGTGCACAGATTGTTTGTTATAATTTAAGGGAAACGTGACTCGATTGGTAGCCACAAAACAGACTCCAAGGTTCCTGTAAACACCTTGTCTGAACCGAGTGAGGTTTGTTTAATAACCCTGTTCAACGAAGCATGGTTTATGAAAGAATCATGCCACCTATTAATATGGTTTAATATGTATAGGAAATTCTCATAATGTACTAGGAAGTAAAAAGTGGGGTTAAATTTAAAAGCAAACCGAGCAGGGGTGAAAGGATGAAAGTTAGGGAGAATATAACTAATCCTAAACTTATTAATTATCCTATTAAGTCATATTCATATCTTTTATAACACCCCATTATCTATAGCCGAAAGCTAAATGCTACTGATGATGTATTCATCTTTAGTTTCTTCTTTCGATGATAGAAAATCGGATGTTAATCAACCATAATATCAGATAACACGATAGTGAAAATTTTCACAAGACATTCATTGATATAAATATTCATTCGTACAAATTAAGCAACCCAGAATTTTGGTATAATATTTAAGGAACTATGAATTTGAAATTAATGACCTAAATTAAATTTATACGACGATTTGATTATTGAATGAACTTGAAATTCTGAATCTTGAAATTAATACGAAATTAAATTCGTTTGAAGTTTAATAATAATTATATTTGAATTAGAACTATAATATGGAATTATTATCAATAAATTTGAGTGTTTGGAATTCTGTTTATATTTACTCGATTTCGTTAACACATGAAAACAGTCATTTTGCAAATGATCCTGGAATTCAACAAAACCAGATTTATCGGATTCAGAATGGCTAATTATTGTGAGATTCCAAATTTTATGACGATTGGAGTTGTCGAGTGATCGTGCGCAATATAAACGCGTTTGATAAACGATATAAAATATAATATTATAATATGGTTTCAAAAGCTAGATTTGCATATGATCGAACTAGCTTTCGAAACTAGTTCCATTGTATTTGGAATATAGGTTATTGGCTATAAATGATAGTTATCACGTCTTGTTTCAAGTTTAGAAATTTTCGGACTCGATGAATAACATTTTGGAGAACGTCATAAATAGAAGCCAACTCCTTCATTTGTTAAACCTTAACAGTCACAAGCCTTTAATGGCCGAAAATGCTCGATTCAATTTGTCCACAATTAGCCAAAACTCTCAACATGAAAGTTGTTCGTATTGACGATGCGAACTCATCCAAGTTGGCCGTTTGTTGATCGGATATCGACGTTGGCCGAAAATCACCAAAAACAACAACCTGACCATTTTTTTGTGTTTTGCACTGTAGTGCCTGACACATTGACTTTGAGGCCTTGGCGCCTGAAGGAAAAAGGAGGAGATCTTCAAATCGGTGGTAGCCCAATCGTCGTTGGTAGCCGATAGGCACTGCAATCAGAAGTTGAATGAGATCCATTCATGTGTGTTTTCTGGCGAACAGGAACACGATGGGGTTCAACGTCACCGACATGGGGTTGGCTTGGCATGGCGAAGGCGGCAATGGTGGTCTGATAGCTTGTAGGAGGTGTGGCGGTGGTTTGAAATGTCAAAGGTGATACAAATACATTTGAACCTGGTAATGAATAAGGGGTGATTATTTAACGCTAAATAAGGTGACTAAGGCTTATTGATGATCACTAGCCAAATTTAACTATTTTAATTTGTATGAAATGTTATAACGCGCGTAACTCTTTCATACACGATCGGATTTGCACGAAAGATATTGTGTTGGATTCATATTCGCGAATCCTAAGCATACGAATTGGATTGTTCTACTTTGGAATTATCTAAATTTTTATTTAGTTTTAAACGCTTGTTTGAAATTAGATAAAACAACGTAAAAACTTTAATTAGTGATGGTGAATTAACTCTCACACTTTCTGAAATACTATTGGGACATACGATGGTATTTGCTGTCATTTATCTATTTTATTATATGATTGGATGATTTATTACATAGTTGGGTTTGATGTGGTTATATATTCCCATATGTGAACGAATGACCTTTGACACTGCCTGCTACAAGCGTAAGATCAATATTTTATGAATTAGATTTTATTATCTAATCATTATGCATATATATGTTGGTATATTAGCTGTGATGCAGGGGGAAAGGTTGGAGGGATCTAGTAGAATTCCTCATTGTTTTGGATGTTATTCGCTTTCATTTTATACACCCATGAATTATCTAACTTTAGTATCGCTAAACCTGATTTGGATGATATTTTTTGAATTATAATCAATATTGTTATGTTATGAATCAATAAATATTACTGGTTAAGTGATTGATGGCAGATGGCTTGAATTCAACAATTTGAACGTAAAGAGTCGCCGTAAGGTAAAATTGAAGAACTTTTGAATTTATAAGTTGTTTTACAAAAAAAGTAAGATTTTGAATTGATTTATATAAATTACACTAAAGTTTTATAAATAATCAAGATTTATAATCATATTTTATTAAGGATTTTATAACGAATTCCCGTTTTATAAACGAGTTCTATAAATAACGTTTGTAAGTGTTGAAACGTAATTTAGTCTTAAGATTGAGTTTTATGAAGTTATAAATAAAGATTTTAAATAAATGAGTAAGTTTGATAATTGATTGCTAAATGTAGAAACTTAATTAAGTTTTCATAAAAGAAGAATATGAAGTTAAATAAAACCAAGCATTATTAATAAGTGAGTTTTATAATTGATTTTCAAGTGTTTGAACTATGTTTTATAAAACGATGAAATAATCTGTTAGAAACTTATAAATGATGTTAGAACATAGAAATAGAGATCTATAAAGTTGAGTAATAAATGACAACTTATAAATGATGTGAATTTGATTTGTAAGCTAAGTTCCAAATGATTTGATCTATAATCAAAGAAGATTTTATAAGATACAAAATAAAGATTTAAATTTTCAAAGCTTAACATATTTTAAAATGGAGTATTTACAATATTTTGATTTGACTTGCAGAGAATTTCTAATACGGAGCTTGTACTATTCGTACGAATTTGGAAGTTATTATCACCGTTATTCGACGAATAGTATAGCTGGAATTTTGAGATTGGTAATGAATATGATCATTTTCATCATTATATTTCGTGTTTGTACTCAATACCAGTGTTTTGGGTTTTTATAGGAAATGATGTATTTAATGGCATTGTTTCTGACCCACGTATGATTTGTGACTATACTTATACTTTTGAGTTAAGTATAAACATGTTTTCGAAGTATGAAAACTATGATTTGTAAATACGCTTGTTCAATTAAGATAAGTGTATGGATATGATTTACAAGTAAAAAAAGGAAGAGATTTGTGAATATACTTATTCTGATGAAATAAGTGTATGGAATTGATTTGTAAGAATAGATGAAATGATTTTAATGAAGAAATTAATTAAAAGGGTTGAAGCTGCTGATATACTTGACTATGCAATGTGGTTGATAGTTAAATAACTGACTATCACTTGAATTCCCTTTTTAATAATAATGTGTTGGTTTGAAGAAACGAGATCAGAATGAATCCGAAACCACTTCGAACCGGCATTTCGTTTGAAATGTTATGCAGGTGACCTGAGGACTAATATCTTTGAAGTGAAGACGTGGATCTTTGGGCGGAAAGGACTGCTTGTTAATGTCCTAGTTAGCTCTCAAGGTTTATGTTACACACTTGTAGCAGTGGTCCTGACGTTATAGAGATCCGCATGATGAGAGGATTTATTGTTGCTAATCCTATGGGTGATATCCGATAGGATGTGGTAAAAGAATTTCTTCGGTTTGTCATATTTGTGGACAACTTTTACGAATGGGTGCCTGACATTGCATTTTTGGATCATGAACATTGATTTTTACACACATTTGTTGGTGGTAGAGAAGGCAACTTCTGTCGGCTTAGCACCCTTCCCCATGACGTATGACCTCCGGGGTTGTAATTTTGTGGAAATCAATTAATGATCGACGAATGACGATGTTGCATCCAAAGTGAAGTAAAGAATTGTTTGATGTAAGGTAATCGTGGCATCTTAGCCTCATCAACTGGAGATAGCAAAAACAGGGCATGTAGTGAGGTCAAGTGGGTGGCACTACATTTATCGCCATTCTAGATTTTATCATTATATGTCAAAAAATGGAGTATGCAGTTACCCGAGGTGATAGGTAGGATATGATCGGGGCGATGACATATTCGGGCAATTTGCACCACCTGGGGAAAAGTTCGTGTAACTGTTCCAACCCTGCCATAAAAGCGATGAGAGTGGTCATCGATACATCCCATTTAGAGATGTATGTATGGAAGATATTTCCTTACCTCACCATCATATGGAATCCATCCCCAATACGAACCAACCGGTTTCTATTGTAAAGCCCCCATTAAGGGAGCATAATTTTACAATGGTAACAATTTCTCCCTTTGATTTAATTTTCTTTATTGGATTTTATCACAAGATAGACACTATAATAATATCACTTGATTTGAGATAAATAATTTGGTTATGTAAGGTAAAAACATGTGTCATATTTATGTGTGGTCATGTCTTACGAGAGTTCCATTCATTCAAAGAATTTTCTAAAATTAAGCAAGTTGTTTGTGATGCTTGTGACATGAGTTGCCTCACTCTGGTGTTCAGACTGATCCGAGCATTTTGTTTCTCTTAATTCTCAAGTCCAACCGAGTATACTTTTCAAATTAGCTTTGGAGCTCGTGAGAGGAGCTCGAGTTGAGACGTATTTTTGTATCTCCTATATTATCCATATTTCTAATGTGATATGATAATTAATGCAATATTTTCGAAGTGTTATGCATTGTATATATCAAATTTTGAAAGGACGGGTTAATATGACTGTCTAGGTTGATTATGTGTTGTACTCTAATTATGTATGTTTGTTTATACATATAGACATACACACACACACTCTTTTACGGGAAAGAGTGTTGTTATATTATATTTTCTCATTCTGCCGTAAGATTCTATATCTACTCTAACTCTGATATTGTTGTCTTCTTCTTTCTTTTATACTAAACCTTATTTTTTTTCTCATTCTCTAATTTATTTATCAAATGTCCAACAAGGCATTTGTCCTTTGGCCGACGGGCCGAGAGGTAGGCATTTTGTGGGTCGTTACATTTAATATCAGAGCTTTAGTTAACGATTACCAAATTTTGATGTTCATTTGATCATTTGATACTTGTTTGGTTATCATAACAAATGAATTTCATTTAGTATAAGAGCGCAAATTTGAGATAAAAAAATTTCTATGTCTTTGTTACCCGATAGAGATGGAGTTAGTAATACTCTTGATTTAGTTTTCTGAGTGTGTGTGTGTGTGTATATATATATATAAGCATATTTGTTATTAAATATTAATTGTTTTTTCTCAAAAGTGGTAGAAATAATTTTACCACGTTTTCATCTATTTTTATTTATAAATAAATTTTCAAACTAAATACGGGTTTTACGGATGGTTAGTTTGATAAGGAATGGTGATATGTAATTATCCTCTTTTATTGATTGACTAGTCTCGCTCATCCACTTTGGACACTGACTATTGTTGGTTTATTGTAGTTGTGCCCGATAACTTACAGGTATAGACTACTTTACTTCGATAAGGCAATCTTATCATTTACTTGCGTGTATTGAGTAAGAACTAAACTAAATGGAGAATTAAACTAAATGAAGAATTAAAATAAATTATATTGTTTAATAAGGAATTTAAACATGAATGAAAATGAAGTGGAATATTTGACGATTATGGACAGTCAATACTTTATAAACTGAGTTAGGAGAACTTAGTAAGTTTGGTGAAACGCAAGAGAATAAATTTATAATTTATAATTTAACAAAAGTTGAACGAATTAATTAAATTTAACTAAAACAAGCTTGTCGCGATTCGTTAGTTGGTAATTTTCTAGTTTGAACTTTATGTTTCATCTTGTAGAATCTGAATTATGTCAAAATCAAATTTTCAAAAAAAGATCCATGGTTTGGTAATTTATAATCCAAACTAAACTTTATTTTATTTAAATGGAAAATTTTGAGAATAATGGAATATTTTTTTTCATGAATGAATATACAGGTTAGGTATATTAACTTGTGGTGAATTCGGGATTTGAATATTTGAATTGTTTAAGGTAGCTTGAATGATCGATTAAGTAGTAACCTTAGGTTGTTGAGCGAATGGTGACGCTTATTAGATTGTTTATCATTCTTGTGCGATGATGAGATTTAGAACTTGAATCAATCATGACTTATGGTTATTAAAAATGAAGATACCTCATTATGCTGACATAGTTTGGTTGTTTATGGTTGCATGTGGCATATGTCACATTTGTGTTGATTATATACTTACGTCATTATTGCTACTTGCATGATGTTTGGTTGTTGTTTTGATTGTTGTGTTGGTTGTACACATCTTACAGTTGTTATATTACTTGTCAATTTTCATAACCTTCTTTTGGGTTACATAACTATATACAGGTATATGGAAGCAAAAGCTTGCTATTTTACTTATGGCTTTTGGTTTCATTAGTAAAGATTTATTGCCCAACAAATAGGTACAGGTTTATGTTTTGATTGATTTGGATGATTTTATGTCCTAAATATGGTTAACCGCTAAGCTTTTTTATTTTCTTTTGGTTGGTAGAGTCCCTATGTGGCTAGGTCGAGTTTTTCGATTAGCACTGCAAGGAGGTACCGCCGAAATTTTTCACAATTTCAAGTGTTAGAGAAATGTAACGTGATTTTGAAATATGTTTAAAGAAAAATTTTATGGTTTGGGGCAATTTACTTGGCTATATTCTAACGACTCATATTTTACGCATTAGAGGATCATAAAATAATTATATTTAATTCTCTAATGGTCGGATCATACTTAGATTTTAACATGCTCATGCTTCTTTAGGTTCTTTAAACTATGTAGGTGACGTAGCTACCGAGATCAATGCAGTTAATTTATGTCTCTTCCAGAAGTTGGTTAGCTACCACTCATTTTGTTCTAGGATTTTTTTTCTATTTGTGGGTCATTTATGGCATGCGGGTTGGGCCCATGCAGTTGTAGCAGGATTTGAAAAAGGATTTGATCACTTTTTGGAACCTGTTCTTTTTATAACCCCACTTATCTAGTGTTTTTTTCTGTTATGGCCCGCCGAGACGTCTCAAAAAGCAAGTAATTTTTTTGGGGCCTCTATTCTTTTATTAGGTTCACCCGGATTCTCAGTGGTTGGAATTTCTAGTTATCTTGGTAGGAATCTGATACCTGGATTTTCTTCTCAACACTTTTTTTTCCATAAGGGATTGTTCATGGAAATGTGAGACATGTCCATGATTTTTACTGAACCTAATTATGATCGTTTTACCCTTATGAATATTTTTTTAGTTATAACTTTTGATAGAGATAGAATCAGGTGTTGAAGTCCGTCACATTGGGTCGGAATGGCTGTTGGTAATTATGTAGAGTGGTCACATTAAAGATTTTCCTTAGAAGTTTGGGAGAAATCACTGTCTTAAGTTTCAGTTTCTGCTAGGCAGACTAATTAGCTAGTTACGGTCTGACTAGTGAAGCCCATTAGGCTAATGACTTGCGGCTATAAATAGAACGGTTTGAGGGAGAGAATTAAGGTTTCTCTCTTCATTCAAACATTTAGGTTTGTGTCCGTGAATCTCCGGATTCAATCTAAACTCTAATTTATTCATCTACTCATTCTAAATCATATCCTAAGGTAAGATCCACATCCACGAAGATTGGATCTCGCTACTTTGCATCAATTCAAGGATTTTCTTCGTTGTCTAGATCTAATTTCTTCAGTAATTTATCGGATCTTGGTTTTTGATGAGTCATGGAGATCTCTCACGCGATGCTATAGTTAATATAGGTTAATTTAGGATTATTTCACATCATCAATGTTATTATCACCTAGAAATTGATCGCTTATGTTAATTTCAGAATTAGAAACCCTGAAACAATCTGATTTGATCATATAAACTAGTAAGTCATTGAATTTATCATGCGTAATGTCCATTTAGATCCTAATTATGTTAAATCCATGTTTTATGCCATATTTCATATATGTTCATGTTTGTATGATTGATCATGATTGAAACTATATGAATTACTGTTTGATTTGTTAAATTGTATGATTTTGGCCATTTGGTCATTTAGAATTGTATGTCGTAGGCTTAAGATCGATAAATATAGTGAATCGGAGGTTCAAATAATTGAATTCAGATGAAACTCGATAGAAGATCTCTGGAGGGTGTCATGACGCCCAGAAAATTTCATCGTGAAATGAACTAAGAGGATGGATCAACACCAGTTCATGCCCTTGGACCAGTACCGATCCATGCCATATAGACCGGTACTGATACATGCCATATAGATTGTTACTGATGCACACTCGAGGAGTGTTGATTTTTTGTGCGTAGCCTTATGAGGTGAAAAGTAGGTCATATGCAAATTTTGGTGATGTTCGGATGGGTCAAAGGATGATCGCTCAAATTTGTGTTGATGGATCAATAAAGGAATTTGCGAGAGAGGAGTTTGGCATCAAAATTAGACTGGAGGGAAGCGTTCGAGGAGTGGATCAGGGCGATCCGACACTTAAGTCGAAATTTGACTAAGCGGATCGGCCACTGCCGACCCACCGTTGATGGACCAGTGCCGGTCTACAACTGATGGACCGGTGTCGGCCTACAGCTGATGGCTCGTTGCCATTCCATAATGGAAGCGCCAGGAGGGTAGAAACCGTTGGAGGAAAAAAGTGTTATCCTTTTAGAGCACGTGGGTGAAGTTAGATGGTGAAAGCTTCTATGGGATGGAAGTAGTTATCAACGAGGTGATTTCTTTTTAATCGTGAACTGAAGGTCGGAGTAGTCGAGGTTAAACTGTAACGACCCGGATTTTTAGTCATTTAATTTTGAACATTTGAATTTGTTTCAAATATTGTATTAGAAATATAAAAATTATTTTTAAATAAATTAAATATCGATTTAAATTGAAAATGGAAATATCAAGTTTATAATCCAAGTTAATTATTTTGAAGTTATGTGTATATATGTATATATATTTCTGTTTGACTATGTATATGGTAATAATAATTTATTATTAATAGATATTTTTATTTTGGAATCGATTTATATTATATCAATTCAATATGGAAGTTAAGGATAATCAATTTTCAAAGGACATTGGATTTCAACAAAACTAATTTTACAAAATTCGCAATTGCTGATTATTGTAAGATTTCCAATTTCAAGTCAATTGGAGTTATTTTGTGATCGTGCACAATACAAATGCATATCAATTCACATTGAGAAACTAAAAGGAAGTTATACAAACGATCTCAGAATCTGACCAAACCAGTTTTATCTTGTCTGAAATATTAAGTTATTATAGGATTGCAAGTTTCATCGTGATTAGAGCTCGTATGTAGTCGTTTAAGCATGTTACTTTGGGCGTAAGTTTCGTGAGAATATTTCACTAATAAAATCTTCTATATATACACCCTAAACCCATCTCCTCTTCTATTTTTTTCCCATTCTTCGTTCATTTCTTTCAAAACGAAAAAAATTGAAGCCCTCTTTCATATCTTCAAACAATTCTTAAAAATCAAATACTAGATGAAAATTCGTAATATTGGATCCACGGAACTCGTTGGATCGAGAGATTCAATCTCGTGTATGTTTTGGAAGGTGCGGTTAATTTTTTTGCCACCTAGTCCTTTCCAGCGAACCTTAGGGTTTCGAGCATACTGTAATCAATTATGTATTGGGTGATTTCGATGATTGATTTGATTTCAGGAAGGGATTTCATATCTCCATGCAAAATTTAGCGATTTTCCATTTACATACATGTCGCGGCTTCCCTGTGAGCTATGGGAAGAAGTTTTGAATAGAATTTGAGGGACGAGGTCATGGTGAAAATCATGAGGATGGAGGCTGTAGAGATTTCGACATTGAGGAGATTTATGAGGGTCTTGTGTTTTTTCGTGGAGTATTTGGGAAGAGTTAGGGTCTGAAATGATCAGTAATAGCTGGAGGAATTTTGAAGCAGGAAGAAGAGATGGGCAGGAGTAATTAGCGAATAATCGTGATTTAGAGGAATTGTACAAAACAAGACGCGTTGGATTTGTATCAGCGATAGCTACGCGATAGAGCTGGATTAGTTGGATTTGGAGCCAATGAGAATTTTTAATTAAATTAAATGCCTATTTAATTTAATTGGAAATCGATCATTATTTGACAATTAAAACCGATGTGAGTAAACTCATTATCTCTAGTTCGTCTATAATTTATTATAAACAAATTTTTATTTAGTATAATTTTTATATGTTGTTTGTTGGCTGTTTGGATGCATTGATAAATCATTGATCAATTGTGGCTATTACATATGTATTAGTTATGTTTAAGGTTGGCAGTTGGATATTTCCACACATTTTAGCGGATGAGACCACATGCTCCTCGCTCCGCATAATAGCGAATGACCCTTTATACCGTGATATTCCACCATTAAGAGGGATTGGTATTATTTATGTTAGTTACCATCTATGGAGGCAGGAAAAAATAGGTTGGAGGGATCCAACTGGATTCCTCAAAATTATTACTGTTTATTTTCAAATGTAATGTGATATACGGTGCGATGGATTTTATTGTGTTTGGATGTTTGAATAGCACTGGCCCTAAATATTGATATTTAAAATGTTATAAGAAGGAATTTCGAAATTTTATAGGAAATTTATTTTTCCAAAATAGAAATTGAATTTCGAGTGGGATAGGAAAAATAAACTTGTTTTTAATAATTAAAACAAGCAAGTAAATTTATAAACGATTTTTATAAATGAGGTAAAATAATTATCATTGGATAATTTGGGAATTTAAATTCAAAAGTGAATTTAAAGGAGAATTGGAAATCGTTTCAAAAAGAAACGATAAAATTTATTCGGATGTTCGGAATGTGGATGGAACAATGATAAATCCAAGGGATTTATAATTGGAATTTGATTGTGTCGAATTTTATAAAAATAATTTATTTTCAGAAAATTATGTGAATTTTATTTAGTATAAACTATAATATAAAATTTAATATTTTTAAGAAGTTGGCATTTCCAATATTTTAAATATGAATTAGATTCTATGTTTATATATATAAGTTTTATAATAATAAAAATATTTTCTTAAATAGGAATTTAAATGAGGAAGTTTTGTAAAAGTAAAATAAATATACAATGAAATAGGGCGAACGGAATTATATTGGTTTTGACCAATATTTTATAAATAAATTGAAGTCAATATGGGAGTATAAACCATATTTTAAGTAATGTCGGGTCTTAAATAAGATTTGAACTTATAAAAGGATATTGTAAATAAAAGAATTTATATAAATTAAAGTTATTAAATTAAAAGGGAATTGATTGCATTTTTTGAAATATCGGAGATGATTTGCTTTATACGCAAGGAATGGTTTTTTTATAAGTAGAATTCGCAAGAAGAAAACTTATGATTTTGGATGGAACTTGAAAGCGAGTTGTGAATCTGTAATTGAGTTATGAATTTTGAAAGATTTTAGGCAATCAGAAACTTTAAGTTTGATTTGGAAAAGTAGCTTGATTTATATTAAAATATAGAAGGATAAGGTTTAAATTAAGTTGTAAACGAAGTTGAACGTATAAATTAAAATTTTATTAAAACGAACTCGCTACAGCGCGGTAGTTTATAGTTTTGCATTGTTAACTTCAATTAAGTATATAGAATTCAATATAAGTTGGAATTATTTGAAACAAGAATCTTCTGGACCTATTGAATAGTAGTTTTCTAATGGAGGACAAAATTCTGGATTTCATCTTATAGGTTTTAAGTGATGTCAAAATCAAATTTCCAAAAAAATCGCGGTGTATAAACCATAACGATTTGTTAAATAGAATAGAAGGATTTAAGTGAATAAAAATCGGATTTCCATCAGAAAAATCCAGACTTGAATGGTTAATTGAATTTGCACTCAGATGAACAAAATGGATTGATTTTGAAATCAAAATCCAATTCTGAGTTGTGAAGTGGAAGTAAACTAATTTGAATTAATTAGTCAATGGAGTTTTGGATCGACTTGACTTTAGTTAAGTAAATTGAGTTTGTGAATCCAAATTCGAAACTGAATATGTAACTTGAATGAAATTCGACTAGTTTATAAGCGAATAAAAATATATCTGAACGTGATATGTTCAAACTAAAAGTGGCTTAAGCAAAGGAGCTAATTGAAAAATTAATTAATGATTGGAAAGTGATTAAATTAAATAGTGTTGAATTGATTCAGATAAAATTTGGAATGGTTAAATATATGTGAGAGATGTTTGGAATGAAGTGAATGAAGGAAATAAATTGAATGCTTGAAAAAGGTACATATTTAATTCAGTATGAGATTTTATGAGCCTATTGGGCAAGCTGCTTGGCTTTTTGATTTTCTTTATTAATGGAAAGGGCCTAGGGAGGCGATTTTTAGTTGTACTGATTGAGTCGCGCAAAGGAGACGCCGGTGAATTTTTTTGAAAATTTAAGGAGTTAGAAAAATTAAGAAAATTTGATAACTAAAAATTGATTTATCGATTGCATATGGAATTAGAAACCCAATTGGTTAATAAAATTAAAAGAGAAAAAATGAAATGATTTATATTGGTTTGAAACCAATATATTATAAATGAGTTTGGAATATAATATTTTCTAAGTATAAAAAATAAATTATTTTGTGAAATATGGAAAGTTTTTCCATGTAGTGAGAATCCAAGTGGGTTTGAAAATATCTCGGTAAGGAAATTTGATGATGAATATTGGGAAGAATTCAGTTAATGAAAAATTAATTAAAAAGGGCTCAATGATTGTTTGATACAAATCAATAGTATTTCCTTTCGGAAATGAGGTATTTGGATGAATGTTTGTTTCTTTAATAGTTAAATAACGGACTATCGAAATTCTGGCCAATTCAATGTTATCATTGTTAATATGGAGAGACTAGTTGGATTTATTATCTGAAACCATTCTGTATTGGCATAAGCGTTGCGAAACAAATTATTTTGAAGATAATCAAAGATGGAGTAAAGTACAAGGACTTTTCTGTTGCTCCGTGGTAGAAATTGCCTAAGATGGATTAATGGAGATAGTGCCTTCGGTTTCGTTCAGACCGAAAAAGGACTTGTATGGACGAATGTCTGACAAAGTATTTCCAATAATTACGTACGTTGATTTTTACAAATATACTGAGTATGGTAGCGGAGAAGGTAAATTCTTTTAGCTTAACACCCAGAGTGTATTTGTATAAATCAATTAGTGATTGACGATCCAACAATATGGCATTCAAAGTGAATGAAATGGCAAAAAAGGTAATCATAGCCTCAAGACTCATCCATCGGGAAATGAAAAAAATCGGGCAGGCAGCATAGCTATGTGGGTCACACCCATTAGGGTGTATAATAACCTAATTTAGAGAAAATTTGCTTGCTTCTTATTCCATCGCTATTGTATGCTTTCGATAATGTTTGTTGATCACGACCGTTGGTGATAATACATTCGGTGCACTCAAGTGGAATGAGTTGTCGGTCATGTGTGGCCGGGTTGCAAGATGTTCTTGTTGAACCCAGTGTGTTCCTCTCTAGAGATACAATGTCAAAAGGTGGTTCCATACCCTGTTATGATTGGAAACCATTCTCCAACAAGCGCCTGCATTTTTGATTGTATACTATGTATATGGAGCGTGAGATGGAAGCATTCCGCTAGATTGTTATTTATTTGATTTAGATACTATTATGATATCATAGTAGTTTTGATAAAAAGAATGTTTTGGGCTATTGTAAGGTAAAAATCATCCATGTATATGTGTGAATGGGTCTTACGATTATCTTTTATTTAGAAAGGATTCTCAAAGTAAATCAAGTGATTGGAATTTACTCACACCAGCCCCATGACTGACCCAGAGTTTATTTGTTCTGTTTTAACCTAAACTCTTAGGTGTCCAAAACTGTACGGGCAGTCAAGTAGTTCACGTGTTTACATGTACCCTTAGAGGAGCTTAGAGAAGGAGACTTCAACGTTAGATATCTACTGTTTATTTCCATTGTAATGTGTTGTGTTGAACTCTGATGATGGTATTTGTATATGTTATAGAATTCTGTATTTAAAAGTTGTTATATATATTATACTTTATTCCGCTGCGATGTGAGATTCTGTGTTATTATTTCTGGTGTTCTTCTATTTTTTCTTCTTTACCCATAACGATTCGTATTTCTATGCAATTTGGGTTGGATGTATGATTCTATCTAGTCAAACTCAAAGGGTACGAATTTTGTTGGCCATTACAGTTGGTATCAGAGCAGACGGTTGAGTAATAGTGTTGGCTCTATGGCGTAACTCAATATGGATTTAGTAATGCCCTAGATTGACTTTGAGTGTATATTTATATGAGAGTGTACTTGTTAGTGTTATAAAAATTGTTTTATATTGTGTTAATTGATTTGTTGAGTGGTTTACGAATTATGGTTGACACGCAATGTAAAACTATATCGATAGGTGTTCCTAAACACTTGAATGAGGCAAATGCACATAATATTATTTTTAAAGTGGGTAAATGAAATAAATTTTGTCAAAATTATGTTTTTGATATAAAGGAAGGATTTTCTAAAATTATTGTGTGGTTTGTTGTTATTATTATCAGATAGAATTATAATATTGAGACGGTTCTATATAACCAAATAGAATTTGTATGAGAATGGAATATACAAGTGAGATAAACTAGTTGGAAAAATATTTTCCGAAGTATATTAAAATTATGTAGCTTTGTTTTGGAAGGATTTCTGAATAAAAATCATTTTAGATGGATTTTTTGAGTGATTAAAGCACTGAACTCACTTCAATCGCTGGAAAATAATTCTGATGGTGACTACAACATAATCAGTGTTCATTTTCAAGTTTTGGATTGATGGATTGCTACCTTATTAAAAATTCCTGATGGAAATTTATTTTAGAAGATAAGTGGTTTCAAAATATTCAAATGTTTTAAATTTGGTATGGTTACAAAAACATGTATATATTTATGTGATTTCTAAAGGATTTGAAATAAAAACCCAAGAATTTTAATTTTGGAATTTAAATTATGCTTAAGCAAGTTAAATGGATAGAAATGGATAAAATGATTTGGAATCAATTTAAATTTTGGCCGGAAATATAACTGGCTAATGTATTAATCAAATAATGGCAAACTGCTTAGAAAAATTGTCGTTTTTTGTAAACAAATTGAATAAATTGACGTTGAACCAATTTGAATGAATATGATTTGGATGTGAATATATTGGTTGTAAATCATTCGAATAAAATGAATGTGAGCATATATGGTACGCTATATGAATAAAATGAGGTATAAAGTAAATATTGGAACTTGTATTAGCATGTACGTGCTAAATATACATAATGTGTCATGATTTGTTGAATCCATGTGTTAAACATTTAAGATGGATGAAATTTATTGAAACTTCATGAGACTTACGGGTTTTAAATTGAGTAAGTACAGGTAAATGGAGCTGTCTGTGGGTGCGTAGATTGTGCATATGCTAAGCATGTTCTAACGCTTATATAAGGTATGCCTATGCAAAAATACCAAAATAGGGTCACTACAACAAAAAACACTTTTCGCAACAGGCGATATCTGTTGCAGTAGACCTACTGCAACAGGTCTACGCCTGTTGGTATAGCCGGAGTTGCTAAATGTCCACAACATTTTCTGCTTGTTACAATAAGATGTTGCTGTATACTTTTTTGCAACAGGCTTTTGCTGTTACAACAGACCATTTTGCAACAGTATGTGCCCGCTGCAATAGATTCATAAATCTAAAAAAAAAAATTACAGCTTATAGATATTACATATTAGATGCATTTATTTTAGTAATAGTGTATATCACAGAATGAAATAAACAAATAAAAATTTTATTTTAACAAAGTTTTAATAATACAAACAATTACAATAAAAGTTTCTACAAATTTTATACACTATTCATGTATAATAATCTCTTCACTCGCACAACACATTATTTTCGAATAGAGTAGTTTCTACTCATATTTCTACTCTATCATACATACACTATAACAAGAGAATAAATATCATAAGTTCACTAGAACAAATCTACAGTTCATGCTCCAAGTTTGTTGTCGACATACACGCACATTTAAAAGCTTTTTCTTGTCCATCCTTTTGTGATCTGCATTGGAATTTCTAGAATTGTGGTCTGCTACAAAAACATGCAATTGTTATATACTATATCAGTAAACTAACAAGAATAGACCACTGACAATAGTTAACTCAATAATTTTATAAATACTCTTTCCTCATTTTTTTAGTTCTCTCAGGGAAAGTAGCATGGATGTAGATGTTGCAAATACAAAAGTGACTTAACGACAACTCTTTGCCTCTGGATAATAATAACACAGTCAATAAATCTACTAACATGGTAAAAGAATTGAGTGATAACATCAGAGAAATACCTGTCGAGTATGTTGAAACTTTTCCAGTCACTTCTACAAGCTGTGTTGTTTCTCCAAATGAAAGGAAGTTAGTTTAATGCAAATTAATTCATCAACATGCTTAAGTATACTTTTCCATGGCTTAAAACTAGACACTGCTTTAGAAAATATATAAAGTACACATGTAATTTAATATTATACTTGACTGTAAAACTCTTCTCATTTTTTTTCAGTGTTATCTAGCCCCAAAGTTCTGTACTTTGGCTGTAGCCTATAAAATCTTAGAAAATTTTGTAAACAAGTGCCACTTAGTTTTATGTGTGGACCTTTCAGCAAAATTTTGTGGCCTCCTATCCAACGAAAACATTGCAACACAACCGACTGATTTAAAACTTAAAGAAAAGTGAGCTAATTAACTTTGCTTCTACAGTTCTACCTATTCAATGTGCAATCAAGAAGCAATCATTTAACAACATCCTTAAGCAGATGATATTATTCATCTGCTTCTCTTGTTTCATGAATAGCCGGGACATTGAGGAAGATCCAAAAAGGCATTTTGGGAATCAATCTGATTCTATCTCTGTTTGTTCCGTTTGAAGAAAGGAAGGATCCCACAAGAATTATATTAGCAGGCAGAAGGTGAAAGATATTCATTGTAGTATAACTAAAATGTAAAAAAAAAAACTTACCTGTAATGGCTCCTTATGAAATTTTTAGCAACTGATAACAAGACTTCAATATAAATGTTTCTTCCCTCTGCTTCAGAATCCAGTATGTCAAGAAGAAAAGCTACAAAGCATATTACTGCAATACCAATAACCATTCTTATTTTCATTGTGTTGGTGTGAGCAGTATAGACCATTAGTCAAGCAAGCATATCTTCTTGTGTTTGTCGTTGTTACATTCAACTCAACATGCAAAATGTGTGGATAACTCATTCCAATTTGATTATAATTATGAATAACATGGACTAATAATATCAAACTCAGGCTTTGAGAAAATTAGACTGCTATACAAGCAATAATATGCTATAGCTCAGCAAATCAACAATTATAAACATTAAGCGATCCCATAGTTCATAATATTTCCAACTATAAAAGGAATGATTATATTAGCAGCAAACGACAATAACCAAAATAAAAATTAAAAATCTTATCCAAACGATGGTATATCATGTAGCCAAAACACAATTGTGTTGTTGTTGATCGAACTCAGATAGTCACTATTGTTAATTTTAAATGATTCTTACACAGATATGACTTAACAACTTAACAATATGATAGAATGTAATATAAGCAATAATGACCTATCTTTCTCTTTCTTAAGGCATTAGTATGAAAGTGTATGATACTAGGAAAAATTCTGAAACTTTTAGTGTGATTGCTTCACACTGGAAATGTCGGGTACCATGACAACACTCACCAGTACACAATCCAATTTCTAGTGTACTCAAATAATTCAAAGCGTTAAGGAGCACATCTTTGAGAGCGCATAAGTCTTGATAAGCTTCAAGCAGCTTTTGTTGCCTGAAAAAAACAAATAGCACTAAAACAATGAGTGAAAAACAGTTTCAGAATATTAGGGAAGAATCATTTCACAGCGATCACATAATTAGATTGTAACTGGATTAAATTTATTTTACAATTCAATTCAGAAGCTGCAATATTTGTGTATTATATGATATAATAAATCACTAGAATTGCTTTTCAGATGTTGATTTGGAGCATCGAACTCATCTTAGCTGGGACAGACCCCTTGTGCGCTTTCTTAATTCTGAAGTAATATCATCACATACATAATTAGAAATAGCTAAACTTTGTTCTTAAGCTAAGTGTCATGCCCATAGATTCTATAATCAATAAGCTCTCCTCTCCTATATTAAATTTGCATTAAAAAATTGACAGTATGGACATCTTTATTTTCCAAATCATTTTTTTCCCGCACCATTTCCTGCATTACAAACATTTCCATATCCAGATCTGATTACAAACCATCTAACATATCCATGTTTTCACCCTGCGGAATAATAGCATTAGCATCCTCTTTGGACAAAAAATCGCTAATTTTCGCCATTTAAGTAAAACTTGAATTAATAAACCTTAGCCTTCGCAGTTTTTAATAGACGTAGAGTGTGATAATAAAATCAGGTGAGAAGTGTGCTGGCATACCCGATTGTTGCGCTAACGCATGTGATGCCAGCAGAACTGCGGCCAAAATGAACAGAACGTGATGGATGGCCATTGATTTTGACACTGTTTTTCTTGGTTTAGTTACTGTAGCCTGTAGTTCTGGTCGCGGTGGCAGGGGAGGCGGAGAAGGATCGGATTGGGGTAACGTTGCGAGATTGACTGAGACGAAGCGGTTTGTTGATGGGGTTGACGCGAAATCGGAAAAGGAGAGACGAGGAAGGGGAGAGGCGGGAGGAGGAGAGGAAGGTGGGAGATAGAAGCTTCGAGGAGTTGGAGATGACGGCGGAGGTAGCCGCCATAACGTAAACAAATGTTTTAGGGTTTCTGACTGGGATAAATTTGGTAAGAGATGCGGGGATAGAAACTTCGAGAGAAAGGCGGAGATTATTGATCGTTTATATTGCTTATTGTCGTCAGGATTGGGCGGATATTTTGAGATGAGGATTGAGGAGTGTTAGACAATTGCAAACTTTAGTTCACATTTTCTCTTTGATAATTGATTCTTTTCGCACGGATCGAATCATTTACCCATTTAGATAAATTTTGCACTAGTATAATCGCACAACGGTATATTAATCATATTTATTTATTAATTAATTATTAAATATAATAAATAAATATAAATAATAACTTATAATTATCCATAATTAATTATAGAAAATTATTACATATATAAAAATAATAATTGATTGTATATCATATTTAGTAATTATGATTTATTTATTATTAATCACTAGTTATACATTATAGATCTATTATCTATTATATTATATGAAAGCACAATCTTTCCGCAAGGTCCTTTCAGTTCCATTCTAGCCAAAAAAACAAGGATCTGCCACCTGTCTAGAATGACAATCGAACGGCTACGGTTCCCTGTACGTGCCATTGTGTTTCCTCCCTCCGCTTTCACCCAAGGTCCAACCCCTCCCCTTCCTGGCATTACTGTACCCTCCTATTTCCTTTTCCCATTTTCCCTGAAAATTGATCCCTCCCCCTTCCTACGATACCGATAAAAAAATTAACCTTCCTTCCACACGAGCGTCGTCCTCTTCCGCAGTTCCTTCTACGCAGACTCCGTCGCCAGGGTTCGATCGGCTCCTTTCCCCTCTGCAAACGCTTTACCAACGTCGCAGATTCCCAATCTTACGCAGTTCCACTTTTCTGGCAACCACCGTGCTACCTTGCGGTTCTGGGCAAAAAAGAAGCACGTTGCACTTATACCTGATCCTAATCGAATGGGTGATCAAAGCCTCTCTTCCTCATGCTACAGCCTAGGCAGAAACACTCCTACAGCCGCCAACAACTATTTCTCATCTGCCTTTCCTTTTTCCGCTTCCGCTTCAATTCCAGGCTAGCAGGACTTCGATGTTTGCAACTATCGACGAATTCCCATTTTAATCCCAAGCATATGTGGATATACGTCACCATTCCTATTGGAAACCACTCCAATTCTAATTGCAATTGCATAAATTACTGTATTGGTTCCTCCTTCTACCATTTTGGAATCACCACAGCAGGTATGCTTTAAGCCTAATTTCACCTTTTCAATTATCTGTTTGGTTTTTTTTTTTCACTTTTTTGTTTTCTTTGTCGCTTTCTGGGAAGTTTTTCTTCGACTCGCTACGTTTCCTATATATGAATTGTAGAAGGCACGTTACAACTTTACTTCCTCCATGTTTATCCTATTTTTCACTTTTTTATTCGTTTTATTTTGCTCATCCTGGATGTTCTAAAAACTTATTCCACAATTGCATCACTTTTAGGTTTTAATTTGTTGATCTGTTCCAGGTGTTATTGTCTCTTAGATTATATTAATAAATCCGCTAGGTGCCATGTAACTTTTTTATTGCAATTTGTGAAGTAGACAATTTATGTTCTCTTTTTTTGTTAAAGAGCATTCATAAGTTCCCCATTTTCTACTCTTTTTTTCTTCGGTTCCAGATAGTTATATTTTTTTTTTATAATGTTCATGTTACACGATTACTGACGTTGGTAAGTACAGATCAAACAAAGATTTTAAACTCTTTCAATGTCTATGTTAGTACAAATGACATCTTTGTTCTTCTTAAATAAGAAGCTTGGTTGTATTTCTCCGATTTCCGGTATTTGAGTTCATGTAGCCTTACATTGAAGGATTTCCAGTGTTTTATTCGATAATCTTCTGCATCCTTTTGGCAAATCAATTCACCTCCATAATTTTAAGAATAAATGATGATGCTTTATTGATTGAGTTCAAGGGCTGGAAATTCTTATGGTTTGCGTTTCAAGTATAAGTTAAATTGACGTATTTTAGGTACTCAAAATTCACTTATATTATTATATTAGATTTTCATATTGTTCGATTTTGGTTGGAAATGATATTTATTTAGCTGAATTTGAACTGGGGTCACATGTGTAGCGGTTTTATTATGATGCAGATCCATCGTGAACTCATGTTTGTTGGGTTTTGGTGTTTTGGATCCAATATAGGATGCCTCTGATGTTTTATTTTAGCATTTTGATTTGTAAAACAATGTTTGAACTAAGTTGATCATGTTAAACTTATATACGGATGCAAATTATACAAATCTGATCGTAGTTATGCTAAAATTCTGTTCCCTGTCTCTTTTGTAATACATACTTAAATTATGTTGACATTTCGTATGATTTGTTTTGTTTGAATACACACCTATTTTTTAAACGATTTCCTTTTTAACGTAATTATTTTTTACATGCGAGCGGTGAATTTATCATCATATTTCGCTTTATTTCTGATAACTTGCTTTTCTGCAGGTTTCCTTTTTTTTCAGAAACTGAAGTTTTGAACAACAATAATGGCAGTGAAGAATCCGTGCAGAATTATTCCCGTTCACATCTATCTGCTTATGTTTCGTTTACCAGTTTTACATGGGAAAACTATTTTTTAACCTCGGTAATTAAATCTTTATATGTGGGTAAAACCTAACGTTTACTCAATTCATTTTATTTACAAATAAGCTCATATGCATCCTTTTATTCATCTAGATTAGATATGTCAGTGGATTCACTGTTCGAAACTCTTTCACTGGGACGCAGCTTCGAGCAGTATCAGGTTTTTTTTTTAGTATATATATCTTATTGATAGAACAAGCATTTTAATTTTTTTTCTGCTACATAAATCAATTTTGAATTTAGGTTTTGCTTCAACTAAGCCATAAGACCAAAGCCAAAAATATCTTTATTTTGTATGTTTCAGCAAGGCAGTTTGAGGCAACGCTGGTGTATTCTCCAATTTCCATTATAAGTTTTCTTCAGTTGTAAGAAATTCATTATGTCTGAAATCTAATCTAAAATTGATATTATTTACGTAATTTACTCCTTGAGAGCCTTTGATGTTAATCACTGATATACAGTCAAGTGCTGCAATATGCTTGAATGGTTACCCTTAAGAATAATTTCCTTGCATGCTAGCCTGGAAAATCATACATTGCTTACACAGATTTCTTCCTTACTATAATTCTTGTGGCATGCTCTTTTGTTAACATATTAATTTTTGGTTTTACTGTTCTAAATTTCAAACACAGTAATATATTTGTCCCTTGCTACAATCTCAATGTATTACTCTTTTACGCTCATTTAATGCTATGGTTTTTTTTTTTTTTTTTTTTTTTTTTGCATGCTTACTCCCTTTCAAAAAACTATAGTTCTCTGTGGATTTATGGACTTGAAATTGAACCTCTGTCTGTACTTCTCTTATTTAATTGCAGCTGTAACATGTAAGTAATCGTTTTGTACTTCTTGAAAATTTAATTGCGAGACAATAAAGGGGCTCAAAACCTTTTGAAATTATGGTGTTTTTACATGTTCTGCCTTTTTACTCTGTTTGAAATTTTGTTTTTGTTACATGCGAGATAATTTGGGTGTTGTACAATTATCTGTTGTAACTATAGTAACAGTAATTATCATTATACTTTTATATTATTATTTAATGGAATTTACTTACTTTTGCCCTAAGGAGTGATTAGAAATATTAGGCCTGAACTACAATGCTTCGCTGGTTTTACATAACTGGGATAAATGCTTCCTATATACACCAAACGATGTAACATAACTTGCAACTTATATAAAACATGGTTAGATTATTCCAGTAAAGTTTGAACATCTAATTATTTCACTCACCTAACATAATTAGCATTAAATTATGAACATGGAAATCAACTTAAACTATTAAACCATTATAAATATTGATTTCCACTTGAATAATTGCTAGCACTGATTTGTCCTTTTTGAATGTAAACATAGTTTATTTTTATTTTATTTTCTTCGCTTTATTTTGGTCTGCTATCCTCTTACACATGCAGTCAAGATAACGAGCACTTATTTATTACTACACAAAATGATGGCTCCGAAAAGAGCAGAGCGAGGGGTTGCTCTAGGATAAGTAGTTAGAAAGTGAAAAATATATATTAAATAAAGCTAAGGGCAACCCGTCTACCATACCACAATTGGTGCACCCTATCGTTCTTATACACAGACAGATAACAAAGCAACTTGCCATAGTTGGTTGCAGGTACAATGAATATACCATGCTCATGTCCCTTCCACTCAACAAGACATAAAACAAGAAATTAATCCAGCATATTCGTTGACCTATAATAGTTGATCTAAAATGTTTTATTACTAACATGTGATGCCTGTATCTTCAGCTATAGAAAACCTATGTTCTCCCAAACTTCATCATATTGTATACGTAATGTCATTGTTATGTCAACATTGAAATCATGAAAACCTATATCACTATCATCCTTTAACCTTTGTTGAATACCTCTAATATTAATCGGGAGTCCAATTCTATATTGAAAATTTTGAAATGCATTCTATTTGTACATATTTCGGTACAGGGTCATGTAAGAAAATTCTTCAGTTACAGCTAGAGTGCTAAAGAGAAGTGAATTTATAATCTCAATGTGACGCCATTGCCATTATACACTTCTTACGGAAAATAACTTAAAAGTGACTTATGGAAAAGTATGAGTAAAATGTAATTTAATAATGAGTTAGTTTATAGTGTTAGGGCCCAAAATCTGAGGACATGTCAACAAAAAAATATAGCTAAGCAGAAATATTATTGCACAACATTTCGGTGGAATCACCACTAAACATATATTTAATGTTACCACTGTTCTACACTATATTAGAAAAAAAGTCAAATAAACCTGTTTAGGTGACGATGAGATATATAGGCACAAGCACGCATGTACATGTGGTTATATATTTGCAATTATTATCGAGTCAAATTCTATTTCAGAAAAAAAGTCGGTATCATAGACCACTATTCTCTCTTCATAAAATATAGCCAGACTATTTAGTAAGCATTTTAAAGTGGTGCTCTAACATTATTTTCATCTAGAGCCATCAATATTTGTTCATATTTTACAAAATAAAATATGCTAACGCAAATTTGAAGAAAAGAGTTGCTACTGCAACATATTTCAAAAAGGACAGCCCATGGATTATACATTTTTTTAAAAGGACATGTCAGGAATAGAAAAAAAGTGGAAACCTCTAGAATTAATGAGAGGTGTGGAAAATGCTTTTATGTTACTATTACTTATTTATTAAATAGTTTACTGCGATAAATGAAATATAAATTTGTGTATATAATTTTTACTGTGTTATTTTTTATTCAAATAAATTACTGCTATATATCTAAATACCACCATATGTAAATATAGTTTGTTCCTTAGGCATATGGTGTTAGTTGCATATTCCCTCTTTTATTTATTTTAATTATTTTCAAGACTCAGTGTCCACCACATTTGAATTTAACTTTTATAGTAGCCTTATGCCAAAAAAAGAAGTTGATTTTTATTAAATACTATTAGTGCAAGCACAACCCGTGTGCGTAGCACGGGTTCGCACTAGTATTATATGAAAGCACAATCTTTCTCAAAAGACCTTTCGGTTCCAATTCTTTTCAAAAATCCAGGATGCTTCCACGTGTACAATCTTCAGATTCAGCGGCTCCCATTTCACTTTCCATGCATTAACCCTAGCCTATTGTTTCCCCTTTTCCAGTATGTCCCGAGAGATCACTGCGATGCCAAGCCGCTGCTTCCTTCTCCATCATCCTTATCTTCTCCGTTATTTTTGCTTCCATCCCCACCCATCTCTACAACCATCGCTATTCTTCCCTGTAGACCCTGCCTTTTATTACCCATCCACCTTAACATTCCTTCTTTCGCGTAGACTCTCCACTTGAGAAGTTATCCCCGATTGAAACCACTATTCGATTGCGATTCCAGTTCAACACTTACGCATGTTCTACATTAGACGGATTTCGACGCCTGAGCCATCATCTGATTGCGGTGCCAACTCCACATGTTTCTGATTGGTATGCCTTTCAATTCATACAGTTCCATTGATTATATGCTTCCATCGATTTTTACGAATGTTAGGGTTTGTTTACTGTAATTTTCAATTGACTGCTATCTTGGGTTATACAAATCTGACTTTTACCTCTGTTTGCCAGGATAAAATTACTGTATTCATCTTCAGCCGTCGATTGTGCGTGTAATAGAAGAATCTCCGGTTGCAATGCCAGTGATTTGCTACATGGGTTCTACATGCTCTTGACCAACTGTGATTTGTGAGCAATTGTCATTAGTTTTACTTACTTCGCTTTTTTTTTATACATTCTGCGATTTAGATTAATTGTATGTTGGTCACATAAATCATATGTACTTCACTATTTTTGTTTTTTTGTTAATAAACTGGTAAATTACAACACAGGATTTCAATTATTTAAATATTTCGAGTATGCAAATTCAACTTCCTTCATTTTACAACCCTACTACCAATCGTCTCGGACACCTACGCATCGGCTACACAGTCAATTCGCGCCCCACAATTTTCTAAGCCACAATAATATTTTCCTTCCTCCTTTTTGCCACCTGCACTGGTGCCAATCAGCAACTGATTCTGATATCATTCCTGCGCCATCACTCTGACTATGCAGTCAACTGGCACCCCCATTGGATGAGACAGGTAACTTTCCCTTTTCTCTCTTCGTCGCTTTTCATTTTCATTCTTCTTCCTGTTGATCCTAACATGTTACCATTGACCCAGTGTTATGTCTTCTCTATCCTGGTGCAGCCGAGTTTTGCTGCAAGCAACAACAACTCAGTACCGCTTTTCCCTATGTCGTTTTCAACTGAACTGGATTTGAATAGGTTAAATAATTTCAAGCACTTATTTTGATTTCCTTCAGTTCAAGTCAAACTTTGCACACTTTCTATTACCTTCCTAATTATCTCCTTTGTAATTTCAAAACGTTGATGTTAATTAAATTGAAGTTGTTCCCCTTATCGATCAGCACATCTAGGAAGTTTGTTGCATTTGTTCATGCAGAATTTTTGACTACCTACATTTGTTTATGTTATATTTCTTTGCCAGGACCACTAATTGTTTTGCTCCTTTATTTATGAGTTAACCATAATATATTTTAATGTCCACTTATAGAAATAATATACTTATCCATTTTGGGCTCTAAGAGGAAACATGCTTTCGCTTTTTTGCTCATTTCTTATAGGCCTTTTTGATCTGTTTTTATTTATCCACTTTAACTTTCGTTTAATCTGTGTTTTTATGTCTCCCTAATAGAGGTTTAAACATTGCATTTTCCTACATTTTTTATAAGAAATATCAAACATTGCATTTGACTATATTTTTTATAAGAAATATCATATGCACGGTATATCAATGCATCATTAATTCATTTTAGTGTCCTACTGTTAGTTTGTCATTGCTGAATTATAATGTAAGTTTACATAAACACTGTGTTTAGAAGCTATAGCATGTTTACCACTTTTGGATTTGTTTTACCCCTATGCCAATGGGTTTTTAATTGCATTCATATCTGTTGTATACTTAATTTCAGTTATTTCCCCTTCTGATGTCTCAAGTATGCTGTCTAAAACGTGGTTCAAAGGCATGCATTGCATTATCCACAAAATCAATTTTGTTTTACGAAGAAAAAAGCATGCCAAATAATTAAAAATAGGCTCATCAAAAATAATTTCGAAAAAAATATAATGTTACATTCGTATCTATATCAGAATAAATTTTTTGATATCAAAAATTTATCCTCTTTGCTTAAACTGATAAATTCAAAAAAAAATGAACTTTTTTGGCCCAACACAAATCGGTAATAATGCAAATATACATACATGAAATAAAATATAAGATGATAATAAAGAATTGTTTTAGATAAAATATACTTATTTATAGACTAATAATATTAAATGTATACTGATAAAACGTAAATATCATTATTTTGTGTACTATAACATACACAATATTAACCACTATCTTGATAAAAGTTGAACAGATAATTTTCTAATGCAGTTATTACCATAAACATATTTTTATGTATAGTTCAGATTTTTGGTGTTTTTTCCTTCAGCTGCGGATGTGATAGGATTTTGCGTTTTTCAGGTATTCACAAAAACTCTACTCAAAAGGTATTATGACAAGACTATGGCGATAATTGCACATCATACTAAAACAAGCATAATTGGAATATATAAATAGTTTTATGTATTGGGACAATGACTATCAACTATAATATGTCTGTACTTTTAAGTAAGCTGATGCATTCTAATTGTTTCATGTCTGCACGTAACACATTTAATTCTGATTTTCTTATTTAATTGCATATTTAAAATATTAAATTGTGACTTCTCATGCATATTGTATATGTAGTTTAATCTCAGCTTGAGAATCAGAACATGAACCTTTTTCCAAACATTTATTTTCATACTGGACTAATAGTTCAAAAGATGCATATTGTTTGTTTAGTTTAGTTTCAGTTTGAAATTCAAAAACATTGACTTTTATCCAAACCTTTTTTTTCATAGTAGTTCAGAAGTTGCATATTGAGTTTAGATTCAGTTTACTTTCAAAAGATGTATATTGTAATGCATAAAATGTGTTCATGGTTTAGTGTTACGCTAATTGTACATGATTATAAATAAGATATAGGAGGCAAACTTAGTACCATATTATATGTTATCGATTAGTCATATATTCCTACTTGTATTATGTTAGGTTTTTAACGGAGCAGCTAAGCATTGTAAGAATGTAATATACAAACTAAGTACCAAAATTTGAAAACCGGAATTAAAGCGGAATTTCCGAAACAGAACCGAAATTTCAGAAATCATCAATGACCGGAACGGAAACGGAAAACGGAATTTCGAACCTTGATTTCTATGTTTAGTTATTTTATCAGGTTTCAAATACTTGTGTGGTGGATTTAGAACGAATATGTAATCAGCATATTGTGTATTCCGTGTTAGTTGTATAATTGTTAGTGTTAATTAAAAAATATGTATTTTTACTAGAGAAAATCAACTCCTAAAGTTTAATTGTTTGCCAGTAATTTTTTTAGACAAATGTTTAATTTTCCATTATTAGTCGTTGTTGCTAATATATTATATAGGCTGAAATTACTAATCAAGGAATAGGTTGTCTACAATACATAGCTATCATTATTTTATCATTTGTTTGTGTACCCAAATGTTACCCTTTTAACAAATAAACATATGTCTTCATAGTTTTGTCAGACTAAGTACCCTGTTGATTCGACAATTACCACCCATCATGTTGCATGGTGCATTCTGAAATGCAAGATTATGATAATATGCGTAGGCATATTTTGAAAATAGTAAGTGGTAAAAATTACTTAAAACCTTTGATTAAGCAAGACTAATACGTCATTCCTATGAATTTATAAAAAAGATATATCATAACTTTGAGTTGCAATAAGAAGCAGTTTCAAAAGACTAATTTCTTACAAAAGTAACTTATTTAAAAAGGTTTGGTGAACTTCATTGAATCCTGTGACTTTTGATATAAGATGAAATCTTTTTCCTATAAAAAACAAGATAAAATCAGCCCAGAGACCCATTTCTCATCTTATGTTTGGAATTCAATACTTATCTATGTTCGACTACAAATATATAATCAAATGTCTTAAAGTAGTAGAAATATTTAACTAAAACCTTAATTGATTCTTCCTCAATTTTGAAAGATATTTATAATTTTTACCCTCATTATATTCTATTTTTCAACCATATCCATATCCTCATTGAAACTTTCATTAAGTCCTACCATTTCTAGGACATGATTAAAACTACATTCAATGAAAATTGGATCATTCCATTGTTTTAATGCAAAACCAATATGGATTTGATTTATCTTAGGGGTTTTCTTTAGGACTGTCAAAACAATAACCTTCCCAATTACCCAATCCATTTATCCAAAATAAAATGGATTGGATCAAAACCATTTGATGTAATGGTATTACAGTGTTGACTCATCCAACCTAACTAAAATAGTTAGTTTACTGTATATGTTTATTTGTTCTTTATTTATGTTTTCTCTCCATCTCAATATCTAAAGAAATAGGTCGTTCAATGTTGTCTTTCTGGCAACAGTAGAACACCAGCATTATGTGCAATCATTAGCCCAAACTTATGAACCGTGACTGGGTATGCATTTTGTACAATGTCAACCCAATTAGTCGTGCATTTCCCTTCCAGTTGTGCTTATTCGATGGAAAATAGGTCCACTTTGTTCCGTCTTTATTTGCCACCTCCCACTTTTTGTCTTTATATATCATTTACTTCTGCTTATAATTTACTACTTTTTTTTTTTTTTTTTACTTTATCGTAAAGGGTGATTGTGTAACAAATGTATATCTCAAATTCACTGTGACCTCCTTTTCAATTACATTGCAATCTCTAGCATGGTCAGATTGTGGCCATGTTATGTTTTTTCTTCCTCATCAAATATGTGAAAATCATATAGGACAAGTCCTTATGAATAAACACTTGAATAGTTGTATAGTATTCAAAGTGAAGCAAATAAACTGTTTACGGGTAGAAAAAACTCCACATGTTATCGTTCCCAGTTATTGCTCATGCATGTTTATCTAAATTTGTACCTTATGTCTTCGTTTATTATGCAAACTAAACCATTTGCTGAATATTTATTTACGACGCTTCTGCCTATCTTGCTTTGTGTAGGTACGGGCTTAAAATATACCGCAGTGGAGTGAGCTATTGGGCCTTCTCTTTATTTCGAAGACATGGTATGAGATTCTTTTGGACAAACTTCACATTTGGATTATTTATCATCATAAAATTATCACCCGGTTTTTTTTAATGTTTACCTTATGTTGTTTGAGAAATAAAACAACATTGGGTTTAAATTAAGTACTTGACATCATGAATTTCTTCAAATTTTGATACCATTAACAGTGTGCTTTTGACTGATTTACAACTATATCAGTAAATATTTTATTTCCAGTCATTTTCGTGTATTTTGATTACATTAGACCTTTATACTTTCCTACCTCATTTGGCCTCTTAACAGTGGAAGAAGAGGTTGTTGCACCTGTACATGAGAGTGTGCATGCTGTAAAATATTGAAAACCAGCATTGTTGGAACTTGGATTGGAAATCAATATAGGTCAGCTTATGAATAAGGTAATCTCTTGGTTAGCTAATAATATTTATTACTTCTATTTTGGAGAAACAAATTATAATTTTTCTCTCCACAAATTACAATTGTCCAGTCTGAAGTGGCACTGTTAATTATACGCTGTGCTTTAGACCAGTGAACATGTATAGAAATAGCATAGCCCTACAAGTATTCTTTGTACGGTTTAAGTAAGATGTAGACCCTAAATCTTATATTTCTGTATCATTATAATGGATAAAGTGTTTTCATAAACCAATGTTAAGGTATAGGAAGTCAGCTAATAATAATCACTAATTATAATTTATAGAAATAAATTCTTTTTGTTCTCTTTGCAGATTACAATTGTCCATCCCAAACGCACAAGCAAGATGCAGACCCTAAGCTTTTCTTAATTGTACCAATGTAATGAATAAAATATTTTCTACTTGAATTACTTCAACACGGTCTACGTGGCTTTTGAGTAGAGTGCATGCTAGATGCTTATCAAAATAGTTGATATGCTATATCAAGGTAGTGGAGTGCAATAGGAACGCCTCACGAGATCCATGTAGTAGTCTGCTCGGATGCTGAAAAGTGCGTTTGTACAGTAAGAGAAAGTATTCACTTATTGTGAATAATGCAGGATACAATATCTATACTATGTTGTCCCAATAATTTTGTATGCGGCTGCGTTGGAAATATTTGTAACTCAGTAATTGTCTACTCTTACATGATACTGTGCTGTACACATACATGGAATCACATGTACCTGCTTAGTCCGTAAATATGCAAATAGCTTGGACTTTTGTACAGTTTTAGTATCCACTTACATTGTTTTCATATCAACCTCTTTTTTCTGCCTGGTGGCATTTGCTGTGCTTTCTTTACCCCATGCGCTTTTTATACGCTACAATTAATGAGTTTACACAGCAATGTATTAAAATTTATTCATAAATATAACTATATATCTGCTTGGGTATTATAATTTTCATTCGCTCTTTGACCATACTCTATAGAAACATTACCTGTGCTATGACATCAAAATTATAGTTTTGTGGCCGATATCAATGACATTGCATTTTGTTTTAAGCCAGAATATTCTTAGACTTAAACACAAAGGATTATTTTCGATTTTATACATTGAATTTAAATTAAAACAAATCATTGCAAGATCAGGTAATCAAGCACTATACAAAATTTACAGTGCAATCTTATAGCAACAACCCGTGTGCGTAGCACGGGTTCGCACTAGTTATATCTAGTAATTATGAATTATTACCTTTTTAAGTACCAAAAAATGATTATGTATATAACCATTAATTATAATTATTTAGTTAAAAATATGTTTGTAGCAACTGGGATAAAAAAATAGTTATTAAAAATATGTTTATTGCAACTGGAAAAACAGTGCAGTTGCTTGAAATTCATTTATTGCAGCTAGCGGGAAATGTCACTTGCTGAAGATTACTTATTTAGACTATTAGTTAGTTGCTAAAGACCATCTATTGCAAGTGTTATGAAAAGTCAGTCGTTGAAGATCATTTAATAACCAGAAAATATTACAATTCATAAAGATACCTCTATCAAACAAAAATTATAAATTAATTCATGCAAGAAATTGTTATTAACTATTACTTACTCCTTAATATTAATATTAATCAATTGCCATTTATTTATTTATTATGAATTTATTAATTATTTAATTATTTATTAATTATTTAATATTTAAACATATTCATATTCTAAATTAATTATTATCCATTAGTATTTTATTATTAATTTATTATTATTTAATATTTATTTATTTTATTATTTTTTAAATGCTATTTATTATTATTTGTTAATTATTATTATATAATTACCAGTTATAAATATCACTTTACGATACTTAAATTTTATTATTAATTAATAATCATTAAATATCAATCTTAATTATTATGTAATTACTAATAGTTAATCATTTAACAGTAACTATTTAAAACTAATTATTAAAATTTAATCATTAAAAGCTTATATTTATTTTAATATTTTATTCGCAACCGGCTTTACCAGTTGTAAAAAATATAGTTATTGCAACTGGCGAAAACAGTTGCTAAAGATATTTATTCGCAACTGGCTTTGAAGCGCAGTTGCAAATAATATGTTTGTTGCAACTGTTATGGAAGCACAGTTGCCAAAAGTACGTTTTTGCAACAGGAAGGGAAGCGCATTTGCTAAAAATATGTTTTTCGCAACAGAACGAAAAGGCCTGTTGCTAAATCTTATCTATTGCAACTGCTATAATAGGTCTGTTGCTAAATATCATTTACTGCAACTACCTTTTTTCGCCTATTGCAAATAGCTAGTTGCAATAGGGCATTTTTCTTGTAGTGGGTATTTGAACTTTTTCCAGACTGCGTGGGTCGATGTATACTCTTTTTTAATCTCTTTTAGTATATTGAAAAAGCTCCTCCATTCGGGGAGACTATGCCGAAATATTCTAAAAATTTAGGGAGTTAGAAAAAAATTCAAATTTTTTGATTTTTTTTTTGGTAAGCTTAAAGAGATAATTTTCAAAATGGGTGTAATTTGAAGGACTTTGAAATAGGAATGGGAAATTAATGGGTTGCCTCAAAACTAAAAGTTCATGTGGAACTAAAGTTGCAGAAGTATGAAATGTTGAGTTTCAAGTTAAAATGTTTTTTGAAAAGTTAATGGTTTTATTGCATTTTCCGTACCTTAATGACTGCAGGGACAAAATTCTTTTAAGGTGGCGGGAATGTAACGACCTAGATTTTTATCCATTTTATTTTGAACATTTTATTTTATTTTAAACGTTGTATTGGAAATATAAATAGGATTTTTAAATAAATTAAATATCGATTTAACTTGAAAATGGAAATATCAAGTTTATAATCCAAGTTAGACTATTTTGAAGCTATATATACATACATACATATATATATATATATATATATTTCTATTTGAATATATTGGGTAATAATACTTTATTATTAATAGATTTGCTTACTTTAGAATCGATTTATATTATTTCGATTTAATATAGAACTTAAGGATAATAATTTTTCAAACGACCTCCTATTTCAATGAAACTAATTTTATAAAATCCTAATGGCTAATTGTTGTAAGCTTTCCAATTTCAAGTCAGTTGGAGTTATTTTGTGATCGTGCGCGATACAAACGCGTATCGATTCAAATTGAAAAACCAAAAGGAAGTTTTACAAACGATCTCGGAATTCGACGAAACCAGTTCCATCGTGTCTGAACTATTAAATTATTGTAGTATTACAAGTTTCATGCGATTAGAGGTCATATGTGGTCGTTTAAGCGTTTTTATTTAGGTGCAAGTTTCGTGAGAATATTTCAATGATAAAATCATCCATAAATACACCGTAAACCCCTCATCTCCTATTCTTCGTTCATTTCCTTCAAAACCAAAAAAAATCGAAGCCTCCCTTCATTCGAAATCTTCAAACAATTCCTAAAATTCAAATACAAGATGAAAATTCGTAATCTTGGATCCATTGAACTTGTTGGATCGAGAGCTTCAATTTCATGTATATTTTTGGAGGTGCGGTTAAAATTTTCGTCGCCCAATCCTTTTCAGCGAACTTAGGGTTTCGATCATCTTGTAATTGATGATGTATTTGGTGATTTCGACGATTGTTTTGAGTTTGGGGAGGTGTTTTGTATCTCCGTGCAAAATTTGGTGATTTTCCATATATATACATGTTGCGGCTTCCCTGTGAGCTGCGAAAAGAAGATGTAACATCCCGGAAAATCAAAACCAAATTTAAAATTTATTTTAAGGAAATTTTAACAGAAATTTGGTCAGAATTTAAAAATTCCATTTTTAAATAACAACAAAGCCCTAAAAAATAGCCATTTTGTAAACGACCTCCGTTTTCGATGAAACAACTTTTGTTGGATCCGGAATCTCAAATTATTGCTAGATTTAAAATTCCATAATTTTTTGAATTAATATGTGAGCGTGGCAAAAGAAAATGTGTTTTGCAAATACAATGCAAATTGGATCGACCAAAAAAAGACCATTTTTCAAACGGTCTCCAAATTTGATGAAATTGGTTTTGTTAGGACCGTATCGTCAAAACAAAGCTAAGTATAATTTTTCTAGAATTTTTGAAGTCAGTATGTGGCCCCGACATCTTGAAATGTACGTTCAAATTGAATATTGAACGTTATATATTTTAATTTGAAGAAAAATTGACTGAAACAGTCGAATGGGCTCACGAAACATATTACATGGTGTCCGGAATAGGGGTATCTAACTAGAGGCGACAGTCGTTGGGTTTGGTTTGGAGTTCATATTGATTAATGGGTATCTTCGGAATTAAAAGAATAAAATAAATTAAATATAAATAAATATATAGTGGCCAATCACCGTTGACCAAATCATTCCAGAAAAACCTGTGCCCTCTCAGACACGATCGACAGAAAACGCTCCCATCTTCTCTCCTCAATTTCTTCTAAATTGCTCAATGAAATCCAGTGGTTCTTAAGGCAATTTCATAGAGAATTTCCAACTCTACAAATCCATACCAATTTGGGAACCTATCGTTCAGTATTTGGATCGAATCACCTCCACGAACCGTCGTCGTTCGATGACGTGTAGCTCCAGCTAAGTGAGTTCGAGTTCGACGTGAGGGGGATCATTGGGAAGCACGTGCGAATCTCTACGACGTGGAAGCACCCGATCGTCATTAGCCGCCTCGATTCACGCGCGAAGTGGAACCCTAGTTTCGAACTAGGTGGAAATGACGGCCTGTTAATTGTGGAAGGAGGATGGGTATTTTATTTTAATTAATTATTATATTAATTATTTAAAATTATCATTAGCCTTCTAAAAATCATAACTCTCTCATACGGTGACGAAATCCCATGAAATAGGAACCATTGGGATTGTGACAGTGTCTACTACATTCTAGAAGAGACTTGAACGTATTTGAAGCTCTCTACAATTTAAGGAGGAGTGGAACCCAATGTGAGCAATCTAAATTCAAAAACTATTTGAAATGGGGTAAACAAAAATATATTTTTAATATATAAAAATATATGGACGCTATATAAAATACATATATGCGTTGTACAACATTGTGGTGTGAAATTGATTGTGGTTGTGAATGATTGATTGTGGTTGCAACAAAATTGATTATGTTTGTGGTAAATTCATTGTATTGTGAAAATGAATTGTATTTTGGAAATCACTGAAATGAAATTGTTGTAAGGTTGCAAGGCCTAGGTTAGAAGAGGAGCAGTGCCCAGACATTGTGCCGGTGCTACAACACCCTGCCGTTGTAATGCCGAAATTTTCTGAAATGAACTATATAAAATAGTTGTTGTGTTGAATAAAATGTTTAAACAATAAAAATATCATTTTTATTGTATGTATGAACTACTTAAAATATTCATATGTTAAATAAAATGTTTGAACAATAAAAATATCATTTTTGTTGTATGCATGAACGACTAAAAATATTCATGTATTGAATATATTCTTTGAACAATAAAAATATCATTTTTATTGTATGTATGAACTACTAAAAATATTCATATGTTGAATAAATTCTTTGAACAACAAAAATATCATTTTTATTGTATGTATGAACCACTAAAAATATTCATGTGTTGAATAAATTCTTTGAACAATAAAAATACCATTTTTATTGTATGTATGAACCATTAAATATATTCATGTGTTGATTAAAATGTTTATTCATTGAAAATATTATTTTTAACATGCTAATTAAGTAATAAAAATAAGCGTGTGTTGAAATAAATTTTTATTAGCCAAAAATATTATTTTATCATATGTATGAAGTGTATAAAATAACCGTATGTTGAAATATATTTTTGTTCACCAAAAATATCATTTTTATCATATGCATGAAGTGTATAAAATAACTGTGTGTTGAAATATATTTTTATTAGCCAAAAATATTATTTTTATCATGTATATGAAGTGTTAAAAATAATCATGTGTTGAAATAAATATTTGTTTGCTATAAATATTATTTTTAACATGTATATGAACTAAATAAAATAATCATGTGTTGAGATATATTTTTGTTCGCCAAAAATACCATTTTTATCATACGTATGAAGTGTATAAAATATTCATGTGTTGAAATAAATATGTGCTTGCCAAAATATTATTTTTTATCACATATACATGAAGTGAATAAAATAGATTTGCTATGGAAATAAATATTTGTTCACTAAAAAATTTATTATTAGCTTAGATATGCATATATATATACACACATACATACATATATACATATGCTGAACAGGAAAATGGATTAGTTGTTGAGTAAAGAATATATTTGTGTGCCTGACAAATAGGTAAGCCTTAATGAGTTGACTGCGTAATTTTATTATTATATAAACTCCTGTGAATGCCATTGGATGCGGTGTGCTGGTTATTCTGTGTGAGATTATAAACTACGCCATAGGATAGCAACAATTAATTTTGAACTACCCTACATGGCATACTACGTGAAGATTGCATACTTTATCATATGTCATATAAGCATTTGGAGCTTGTATGACGAGGTTGCAATTACCATACGAGCAAGACGCTCGTATAGCGATGATCGAATTACAAGTTGAACTGAGGACTGATATGGACTAAATAAAATATAACGGTAAATGACAGGATTAATGAAAACCCCACACGGGTTTGGAGATGACAATCATTCACGTCTCTCTTGATTTTAGATACGGCACATGGACTATTTATTTTCCAACACTGGACAAGCTGACGAGATATAATCTCTAGAGATATGATCTTTACACTCTCCTTTAGGCATAGATAGGTCACTAAAAATTGTGTGTGCTTTCTCTGGATTTATTGGGTGCCTAATACGACCCAATAAATTTCCAAAACACTCTCCGAACAAAGGAGGTATGGCGAAATTTTCAGAAATTTAAAGGCGTTAGCCAAATCTTTGAAGTGAAAATTGTTTGGAAATCGTCGAACGAATTATACATATATATATATATATAAATTAAAATAAAACGAATAGCGTGCGGTAGTTCGCGTTTTGGAATCGTAACTTTGGACGATTATACCGAGAGATCCGACCGTCGAATTTTCCCGAAACTGGAATCGTTAGTTTCGCTTTGGAAAGATCTTTCCAATGATATTAAATTTGTTAAGATCCAACGGTTAAATTTTGAGAGATGTGTAATTCAAATCTGAATAAAAACAACGCTAGGGCCGTGTAATGACCTGAAGCGTCGTTTATTTAAAATGGGCTATTTTTATATAAATAAAAATAGCAATAAATCGTTTTAAAATATTATAAATGATGTGGAATGGAAATAAACCAATTTTACTTGGTTTATCAGATATTTTTAATGGTTAAATGTATTTGACATGAAATTATTATATTGAATTGAATCGTGAATGTCAAATAGTTTAACCATGGAAAGGATTGATTTGAATTCTATATATACGTGAATTTTTTGAAAAGGACGAGTTATTTCTCATTTCAAATAATTGAATGGCGACTAAGTCGAAGATAATGAAGACGGTGCAAGACCGGTAATCTTCACATTGAATGGATTACTGTTGATGCCTTCGATATGGGTAGCTCCCTTGATGAGGTTACGATGGTAGTGGTCCGGACGTATTTGTTGATTGTCCGGATATGCGAGGGCCTCTCTTCCTTATTGTACATATGGAACAAGGAATAAGGTGACACCGGTTTCGTTCAGATCCAGAACAGACAAGTAAATGGATGTGTGTCTGTGTAGCGACCCGAACTTCCCCGGTAAGGAAAGCCTGGATTGCCTTGAGAACAACACACATCGGAACGCAAACAGAAGAACATTTCATTGCTTATTACAACAATTCCATCAAAATACAAGAATATACAGAGTATGAATAAATATACATTTGATGAATATCAGAGATTACAATAAATTACATATCAGCGGAAAAATAATACAACACACAACTGAAAGTAATACACGGATACAGAGCTTTCCGAGTATTGTTCCAGCTGTAAATCAAGATCCTGTGAATATAAATCTGCAAAACCAAAACTACTAGCTGCCCGTGTAGAAAATAGGGGCACCCAGAGTTTAGGTTAAAACAATAAACTCCAGGTCAGTCATGTGAATGGTGCGAGAACTAAAACAGTTATTTAAAACTTTACTTTAAAAGAGAGTAATTCAAGGGACCACGCCGTATAACACGGAACGGGTTTCCTCCCAAGAATACTAGTGCATATAACAAAACAGCGCAATGATCTTTGGAAAAATGAAGCTATTATAAGACCCAGGTCCCATCACACAATGCAACGCAAGCCGGAGGATAGGGTTTTCCCTTATAATAGCCAAACATGCTTGGTATGTTTAAAACAAATCATTTGATACTATTATAAGTGTATAGTGTCAAAACAATTCAAATCATAAATACCAATCACAGGCGGCATGGGTACCATCTATCATGTCGCCATACTAGGCTCTATAAATAAAACCGCAATATCACGTATTGGAAATTGGATTTCCGTCATGAGTCGAGGCAAGGGGCAAGCTCCTCTCCGATTCGAGACACTCTAACAAATGTCTCAGGACCCCACTATGATCCTTGGATCTTTAGGGCCGGTCCTCTCTTACTTTTGAGGATTGGCAATTCCTGAGCACACGTTTCCCGGTCCTAACATACCTATATCTGAGGCGCCTCGCATTCCAACAACTACACAGGTGAAAAGTATATAAATGTCAGCCAGTTTAAGCACTGACACCAGCACTAGCTAGAAAGAAACGTCGTGCTCTCCCTGCAGTCACTATCCCGTTTTTGAGTCATACGAGGTGTGAGGCTCGCGAATTCACGTTATACACAAAGCTATGTGTAACGACCTGGAAAATCTGAACCAATTTAAAAATTTTAAATTGGCCAAAATAGTGGATTTTAAATATTTAAAATAAATATTTTAAATAATAGCAATGAAAACTGAGTTTGAATCGACAATTGAAAAGGAATATAATTAATTCTAATTATAAACAAGGCCTGAAATGGTGCGGTAGTTTCAAAATTTGAATTCAAACTTTGACTGACTGTACCGGGTGCAAAACAAAACGGATTTGAGTGAAACCAAAAATATTTAAATCTGTTACTGAATACCTTTCTAACGAATCTGAAAAATCGAAGTTTCATAGCGGAAAGCAAAAGTTATGGCCAAATGAATTTTCAGAAAGGTCGCTATGGAATTTATATAGCCCGTGAAATTGGCCATTTTGCAAACGACCTCGGAATTCGACGAAACCACTTTTGTTGGATCCGGGATGAGAAGTTATTGCTAGGTTTCAAATTTCATAATTTTTGAAGCTATTATGTGAGCGTGGCAAAGAAGAACGTGTTTTGGTCAATTACAGTTAAATTGGATCGACCAGAAATGGGCCTTTTTGCAAACGGTCTCAGAATTCGACGAAACTAGTTTTGTTGGGACCGTATCGTCAAAACATAGCTGAATTTATTTTTCTGGAATTTTTCGAATCAGTTTGTGGGCCTGGCAAAATGAAATGAACGTTCAAATTAAATATTGAATGTTTTATATTTTAAATTGAAGGAAAACTGACTGAAACAGTCGGATGGGCCTACGAAACATATCCCATTGTGTTCGGAATGTGGGTAAAACACTGGGGACGACAGTCGTTGGGTTTGGATTGGTGTTAGTACGTAAAGAGGGGTATTTTTGGATTTTAAAAATTTATAAATATAAAAAAAATTCATTGGTCAAACTATTTTCCCTCCCCCCGATATCCTTCAGCGACGAACGGTAGTAATAGTTCAAAACGTTCCCGTCCACTTTCCGATCAATCCACGCAAAATTAGCCCCTCCTCCAGTTGAAGATTTTGTAGAGCTCCTCGAGATCTTCAAATCCATATATAGTTTGGAATTTTTCGTGGCCTGTGGAATGCGAATCGACGCCAGGAAGTCCGGGCGTTCAAACCGCCTCCGCGCCGCCTATAGGCCACCGAAGTGGGCCCCGCTCCAGGCGCCAGCGCGCCTCTCTCCCCTCTTCCTCGCTGCGAAGGCCGATCGTCGATCCGCTTCACCGTTTGATCGAAAAGTTCAAACCTAGTTTTGAAGAATTCAGAGAGGTAACGGCTGAGTTAATTTTCAACTGTTTTAACACTTTTAAACCATTGCAAACTTTGAAAAATCGTATCTTTCTCATGTGTTGATGAAATTCGATGAAACAGGAAACATCGTGACCGTGTGGACGTCTTCTACATTCTAGAAGAGACCACATATTTTTCTGAGCCTTCTGCTATTTTTGGTGGAGTGGAACCCAATGTGAGATTTCTAATTTATAAACGATATGGAAAACGACGATGTATAAATTATATAATCGATGTATGGGTTATATAAGCGTTGTACACCTCTTGTATAAGCGTTGTATAAGTTGTACGTTCGATGTATAAGTTGTATATGCGTTGTAAAAATTATATATGTGTTGAAATAGAAGTGAAATGCTATATATAAATATATATATATATATATGCCCCTCGTCCGCAAACCATGGACGATATTTATTGGTTGTGATTGGTGTGAAAAATGATTGATAGCGAATGATTGATTGAAATTGTTTGTGGTTGAAATTGATTGATTGTGGTTGAAAAATACCCGTTTGTGGTTGAGAAATATTTGGTTGAAACCACATAGGATTAGTTTGTGGAAATGAAAAAAATATACATGCCACCTGCGTGCGAACTAGATGCATGATTCCCCATTGTCAAAAGCTGCGAGGCTTTAAGGTAGAGCGAGGAGCCGTACTAGGGACGGTCCCGGTTTTAACTACCATGTCGTTATGCTGCCGAAATTTTGAATAATATTCATGTGTTAGAATTATTTCCATTTGTTGAAACTATATTTATTCGTTGAATAGAAAACCTTCATGTGTTGAATTGATATTCATTCGTTGGATAGAAATTCATGTGTTGAATGGTATTCATGTTTTAAATATAAAAATCACATTTTTACTCTATATATATAAACTATAGAAAACCTTCATGTGTTGAATCGATATTCATTCGTTGGATAGAAATTCATGTGTTGAATGGTATTCGTGTTTTAAATATAAAAATCACATTTTTACTCTATATATATAAACTATAGAAAACCTTCATGTGTTGAATCGATATTCATTCGTTGGATAGAAATTCATGTGTTGAATGGTACTCGTGTTTTAAATATAAAAATCACATTTTTACTCTCTATATATAAACTATAGAAAACCTTCATGTGTTGAATCGATATTCATTCATTGGATAGAAATTCATATGTTGAATGGTATTCGTGTTTTAAATATAAAAATCACCTTTTTATCGATATATATAAACTATAGAAAACCTTAATGTGTTGAATCGAAATTCATTCGTTGAATTGAAATTCATGTGTTGAATGGTATTCATATTTTGAAAGAAAGTGTTTTATGATAAAAATCCAATTTTTATCATCGATATTAACTATATAAAATAATATTGTTTTGAAATAAATTGTTTTATAATAAAAATCCTATTTTTATCACCTATATTAACTATATAAAATAGTCGAGTTTTGAAATAAATTGTTTTACATTAAAAATCACATTATTATTATATACATGAATTGTTAAAAATAGTGAAGTGTTGAAATAGAAAATAGTTAGATAAAAATATCATTTTTATCAAATGTATGAAATTCATATGGTTTTGAAATCGAAGAATCGATATATATATATATATATATATATAGAATTGAAATATATCGAATAACAAAGCTGGAGTTCGTATTTTGAAACCGTGATTTCAAACGATTAGTGCGGGAGATCCGACCATTGGATTTTCCCGAAACCGCAACCGTTGGGTTCGCATTGGAAATATCTTTCCAACGACACCAACTTTGTAAAAATCCAACGGTTGGATTGTCTGGAATGTTTAATTCAAATCTGAAGAAAAACAGCGCCAGAATCGATTATATTTATATATATATAAATATAATTATATTTAATCGAATAACGACGCTACAGTTCGTATTTTGAAATCGAAACTTCAAACGATTTTACCGGGAGATCCGAATGTCGGATTTTCCCGAAACTGGAACCGTTGGATTCATTTTGAAAAGATCTTTCTAATGATGTAAATTTTTTGAAGATCCAACGGTTAGATTTTCAGATATGTGTAAATCAAATCTGAAGAAAAACAGCGCCACGGCCGCGTTATGGCCCGAAGCATCGTTTTGAATAAATTGGCTATTTTAAAATAAAAGAAAATAGCGATAAATCGTTATAAAATATTATAAGCGATATGGATGTGAAATTTAGAAACTGACAGAAGGTTGGCTAAGTCGAATGGTTTCATGGGTAATGATCTGATGTTGGTTTCGGCCTTCGGGGTTAATATTTGGGAAATCGCTCTCTTACTGATTGACGGTTAGTGACTAATGAATTGAAATGATGCGTAGTAGTGTTTGTGTAGCACTTGTTTACTATATACGCGAGTTGCTCAGAAAGACCGGGTTTAGCCCATTCTGAATAACTAAATCGACGATAAGAAATCGAAGATGAAGACGGTGGTCGAAGATCGGAGATCTTCATCTCGTTTGGATGGTAACCGAGGTCCTGATTGGGAGGCATCCCGAAATATGGATAATGAGTGGTGATCGTCCAGACGTACGTGGTGATCGATGGGTTTGCGAGGTATATAGTGCCTCCGGTTTCGTTCAGACCCAGAACGAACTTGCAAATGGACAGTGTGTCTGACGTTGGAATTTATTCCGTGTGATTGATAGCCATCAGTTGCACGGTGTGAATTGCCTGTGTGGCATGCTAAGATGCAGTGATCAGGGCTTCTGTTGAAAAGCAAAGTCTTGTGGTGATAATCAAAGCACCGCTTGTGTGGCGTAGCTTTGTATACAACGTGAATTCGCGAACCTCACACCCCGGTATGAACCAGAAACGGGAGAGGACCTCAGGGAGGACATGCGTTTCTTTCTAGCTAGAAGTGGCATCAGTGGTTTTACACGCCCTGACGAGTTTGACTTATGTAGTTGTTACTGTTGCGAGGCGCCTCGGTTATATCGGACGATCCGGGTCCGATGGAGTCATTTGTTGGCTCATTTACACCCCAAAGGGTGGGGAAACACATTGTTCAAGAATTTTAATCCACATCGGTGGACCGGCCCTGACGATCCAAGGGCCCACCTGAGTCTGGGTCCTGAGGCTCGGGCTGGACAGTCTCGAAGTCGGTAAGGACTATCTTTTGCCTTGGTTCATGATGGAAATCCAATTTCCAAATACGTGACTGTGCGGTTTTGATTGTATATATATGGCGACATGATATATGGTACCCTTGCCTTCTATGATTGATAGTTATGATTTGAAATTGTTTTTGAAACATATAAACACTAGTAATAATATCAAATGCTTTTGTTTTATTCGTATCAAGCATATTTTGGCCATTATAAGGTTAAACTCTATCCATTGGTTTGCGTTGCATTGTGTGATGGGAACTGAGTCTTATAATGGATTCATTTTTATAAAAAGCATTGCGATGTTTAAAAGAATGATTTGTTTTAAAGCACTGGCAATCCAACGGTGTAAACCCGTTCCACGAAAGTGGCGTGGTCCTGTGATTAGCTATATTTTAAATGCGTTGAGTAGATTTCTCATACCAGTCCCATGACTGACTCGTAGTTTGTTTCACTTTCAAACTCGGGTGCCCCTTTTTCTACACGGGCAGCCTTGTTTTCAGGTTTAGCTGGCTCTTTCTGGATAGCTGGAGCTGAAGATGGATTCTATTATTTATCTCTTTTTATGCTGTTCAGCTCCTGTTGTACATATTATGTTTGTTTCTGCTGTAGACATTTATGTATAGCTGAACTATATTTATGCTAAGTATGATCCTGTATAATGTGTAACTCTGATGATTACGTTTATCCAGTATATTCTTTTGTGCATTATCTGGTGTATTTATTTATTTCTGTTCTGCTATTATCAGTTTATGTGTTATATTCCAAGGATTACCCTTGCCGCCGTCAGTAGGGGGTTTGTGGTCGTCTCATTTGGTATCAGAGCTTTGGTTAAGCTTAGCTCTGGAATATAACATATTAACGAACTCGTCAGAAATAGAACCAGTAGCGTTCTAGAACGGGTAACTCAATACAGATAGGATCAGTAATATCCTAGGATGAGTAAAGCAGAATGAAATACACCCCACTAGACACATTTACATTTGAAGTATATGTTTCTATGTTTTGAAATATCTTTTCTGTGACCTGACACTTGATCTGCTGTTTGCAGAAGTACTTGAAAATGAGTGTCAGAAACAGAAGAAATGCAGAACCCGATCTAGAGGCTCTATTAAAGAGATATCGAAATCTGAACGGAGCACAATTCTCGGGCAATGAATCTATAATTCAGACTCAAGCTTGGATGAGTTCTGTGGAAAGAATATTTGAACGTATCCAGTTGAGAGATGATCAGAAAAGATTAGTAGCATCTTGGGCGGTCAAAGAAGAAGCTTTAATCTGGTGGGAAACAATAATCAAAGATAATCCAGAAGGTGATATCACCTGGGATAGATTCAAAGAGATTTTCCTAGAAAGATTTACTCCTCCCGAAGTGACGGAGCGATTATGTGATGAATTCTATTATCTGATACAAGGAGATATGACCATTCAAGAATATCATCAGAAATTCAATGAACTTTCTCGCTTTGCTCCTCATCTGATTCAAGAACCAAAGAGAAAGAATCTGAGATTTATTCATGGCCTGCAAATAAAATATCAGAATAGTGTGATGAGGAATGTGAAGCTTCCTTTTTCTGAAATGATATACATGGCTTATCAGTATGAAGATCTCCATAAGAAAGGTATGTTGCGCGACGAAGAGGAAGTCTGTTCTAGTAACAAAGAAGAGTCGGAAACTGATATTCCTGAAGCCAGTACGAGGTCTGAGGTCAGTAAAGAGCCTAAAGTCAATCGAAAAAGGGCTAGATCTGAAAAAGAACCAGCCACGACTGCCATATGCAAGAACTGCAATCAGAAGGGGCATCTGTCCAGAAAATGTAAATCTGTAAACAAACGAGGGAAGAGTGGATTTAGACCCAGTAAGAAGGTTCATGAGGGCAGAGGATGCCATAAGTGCCATCAGGCTGGGCATATTGCAAAAAATTGCCCGCTATCTCAGAAATCTGAAGCAGTACATGTAAATGAAGTGGCAGAAGTGCCTGCATCTTCGTCTGCTTTGGGAAGGCCAGATGTTTTGGAAGGCATGCTTACTATCAAAGATATTCCAGTTAGAGTATTGTTTGACACAGGCGCGTCACGAAGCTTTGTTGCCAAGAATGCAGCTAAGAAACTAGATTTGAATTTGAAGAAGCTCAAGGAACCAATGACTGTCTAGAATCCGGTTGGGAGTTCCATTGATCTCAGTTGGGTTTGTGGAGTGCCGGTTTCTTTTTCTCGTTATCGGTTTCCTACCATCGCGGCCGTCATGAATTTTAAAGAGTTTGATCTTATCTTGGGGTTAGACTGGTTGACCAAGTATGAAGCTGAGGTTAAATGCGCCGACAGAGTCGTTAAGGCGAAGATTAAATTAGGTGATTATATAACCATTCCCTATGAAGGTCAGAATGCTAATAGAAAGGACTTCTGGGCAGCTTTAGATGTTTCTCCTGTTCAAATAGAAAATATCCCTGAAGTCACAGAGAATATTCCTGACCTCATCAAAGACATTCCTGTCATCAAGAACTATGCGGATGTGTTCGAAGAAGTTGTTCGCTTACCTCCGCAGAGAGAAATAGATTTCAAGATTGCTTTGATTCCGAATGCAAGGTCGGTAGTTCACGCTATTCGAAGAATGTCCTTGAAGGAGAAAGAAGAACTTGACAATCAAACACGACAGCTCGTATGGAAGGGTCTGATCAGGCCTAGTTTCTCAGATTGGGGAGTAGCAGTGGTGCTTGTCCCAAAATCAGATGGTACTCTACGACTATGTGTGGATTATCGTGATTTGAACAAGCATACCATAAAGAACAGATATCCATTGTCGCGAATCGATGATTTATTGGATCGTCTGAATGGAGCACAAGTATTTTCAAGGATGGACCTAGCTATAGGCTTCCATCAGCTTCGAATTGCCGAAGAGTGTGTTCCAATGACAGCATTTAGAGGTCCAGACTTATTATACGAGTAGTTAGCAATGTCGTTCGGCTTATGTAACGCTCCAGCATACTTCGTCGATTTGATGAATAGAGTGTTCAGAGGAGTCCTGAATAAATTTGTTCTGGTTTTTATTGACGATATTCTAATCTTCTCTAAATCAAAGGCCGAACATGAAAAGCATCTGGAACAGGTTCTAGAAATTCTGAGACGGAATGTATTGAAAGCCAAACTGTCCAAATGCATATTCTGGCAAGATGAAGTGAAATTTCTGGGCCACGTCGTATCAAAAGAAGGAATTGTTGTGTATCCAAGTAAAATCACCGCTATTCAAAATTGGAAACAACACAGTACTCCTACAGAAGTTCGTAGTTTTCTCGGGTTGGCTAGTTATTACCGGAAGTTCGTTAAAACTTTTCGAAGATATCTGGTCACTTAACGAAGCTTACAAAGAAGCACTCAAAATTCAAATGGACTCCAGAAAGTGAAGAGGTTTTTGAAGAGCTAAAGTTAAGATTAACGACAGCTCCAGTGTTAACCATCATCGATGGCAATCAGGATTTGAAAGTCTGGACTGATGCTTCTAGAGAAGGCCTTGGCGCAGTGTTAATGCAAAGGGGTCAAGTGATTGCTTATGCTAGCCGTCAGCTGAAGCCGCACGAGAAAAACTATGTCACTCATGATCTTGAGTTATTGGCTATAGTATTCGCTTTGAAAATCTGGAGACACTATCTTCTGGGTGAGAGATTTGAACTGTTTACAGATCACCAGTCGTTAAAGTATCTGTTCACCCAGAAAGACTTGAATCTGAGGCAGCAACGTTGGCTGGAGTTTCTTGCAGCATATGACTTTGAGATTATATACACTCCAGGGAAAGCCAATGTCGTGGCCGATGCGTTAAGCCGAAAGAATGAAATGATCGCCAGTTTTATTATCACGACCTCATTGATAGATAAAATATCTGCTCTTCAGAAGGATGATCACTTCATTCAGAAGATCAGAGAGATAATTCAAAAGGGCGAACCCTCGAGTTTCCAAGTTGATAATGAGGGGATTCTAAGTCTGAAAGGTCGAATTTGTGTTCCTAACATTCCTGAGCTCCGAAAGGAAGTGCTGAATGAATGCCACAAGTCAAAACTTAGTATCCATCCGAGAGTAAGCAAAATGTATAATGACATCAAACGCACTTTCTGGTGGAAGTCGATGAAGAGGGACATTTCTTTATATGTTAGCCGATCCCCTACTTGCCAGCTAGTCAAAAGCGACCAGCAGAAACTAGCTGGATTGTTACAACCGCTAGACATTCCAGGTTTGAAGTGGGAACATATTTCCATGGACTTCATTGATGGTTTTCCCAGAACCAAAAAAGGAAATGATAGTATTTGGGTGATCGTAGATCGCTTCACGAAGACTGCCCATTTCATACCTGTCAGATCAAACAGAACTGCTCAGAGTCTGGCGCAGATATATTTCAAGGAAATAGTTAGACTACATGGAGTGCCGCTCAGTATAGTCAGTGATAGAGATACAATATTTACTAGTAAATTCTGGGAGGCATTTCAAGTAGGGCTGGGAACAAAGCTGAACCTAAGCACCGCCTATCATCCTCAGACAGATGGTCAAACTGAGAGGGTGAATCGTATACTAGAAGATCTATTGAGGGCTTGTGTTCTAGATTTCGGTGGATCATGGGAAGACCATCTGCATTTGGCTAAATTCTCATATAATAACAGCTACCAGGCGAGCCTGACAATGTCGCCATTCGAAGCATTATATGGTAGATCGTGCCGATCTCATGCTTGTTGGGTCGAACCCGGTAATAGACTTGTGTTGGGGCCAGATATGATTCGAGAAGCTGCCGACAAAGTCGATTATATTAAGAAACGATTACTCGCCGCTCAAAGCTGACAAAAGAGCTATGCCAATAGGAGAAGAAGAGATATATTGTTTGCTGTTGGCGACTATGTATATTTGAAAGTATCGCCGATGAGAGGAGTTATACGGTTCGGTAAAACTGGGAAGTTGGCGCCCAAATTCATTGGTCCGTTTCCTATTCTGGAACGGATCGGAACTCTCGCTTATAAGGTTAAATTGCCTGATTGGTTGCCTGGAGTTCATGATGTATTTCACATATCTCAACTTCGAAAGCACGTTCATGATCTAGACTTGATCGTGGAAGAAGCAACTCAACAGGATATTGAAATTACTCCAGAATTAGCTGTGAGAAGAGAGCCGCTAAAGATCATCGGCAAAGAAACCAAAGAGCTGAGGAACAAGAAAGTTCACTTAGTCAAAGTGCAATGGAGTGGAGATCCGCAAGATTGTACTTGGGAAACTGAGGAGAGCATTCAGAAAGCCTATCCTAGGTGCCGAGTAGATATCTCTGATTGACTCCGGTGCAAGGTACATTTACCATACTTTGCATTATCAATTAGTTCTCTGCTCTGTCGTTATTTTCTTTCCATGGATGTGAATTTTTAATTCTATAGTCTGAATGATATTAAAAGAGTATAGAAATTGATTAGTATATTTTTGAAAAGTTAAAAACAAATTGCTTGTTGTTTGCGTTGTGTGATAGTAGATTTGATTAATTAAAATTAGTGAAACAATGGTTAATTTAATCAATAATAGAATGAATGGTAGAATTTATTCGATTAAATCACACATTGAACTGATTAGAAAACAGATAGAAATATATATTTGTGCATTATATATGTTTGAACAGGTAATTGGATAGCTGTTGAGTAAAGAATTTATTTGCATGTCCGACAAATAGGTAAACCTTAATGAGTTGGATGCGAAATAGTATTATATCAACTCCTGTGAATGCCATTGGATGCGGAGTGCTGGTTGTTCTGTGTGAAATAATAAACATCGCCATAGGATAGTAACAATTAATTTTGAACTACATTGCATGGCATACTTCTGAAGATAGGCATACTACATCATATACCACATAAGCATTTGGAGCTTGTGTGACGAGGTGGAAGATTTACCATACGAGCGAGAGGCTTGTATGGCGATGACTATATTTTACAGGTTGAACTGATGACTGATATGGACTATTTAAATTGTAACGATAAAATTGCTAGATTAATAAAAACCCCACACGGGTCTGGAGTTGACAATAATCACATCTCTCTAGTCATTAGATACGGCATATGGACTATTTATTTCCCACACGGGACGAGGTGACGAGGATTTATCCTCTGAAGCTATTAAAATACACACTCCCTCAGGATTTGACAGGGTGACGAGAATTTATTCTCTGGAGTTATTATCTATACACGCTACCCTGTAAACACCAGAATATATCACTATAAATATGTGTATGCTTATTAGGATTTATTGGGTACCTAATACGACCCAATAAATTTTCAAACCCCTCCCCGTACAAAGAAGGTTATGGCGAAATTTTTCGAAAATTCCGGGTGTTAGCCAAATTTTTGAAGAATTTGAAAATTCTCAGAAACTGAAAAGTTGGAGAATGGAAGCCAGATTGAACATAGAGTTGATTAATTAAACCACTTTCGACTTTGTTCCTTTTCGGGGACGAAAAGTTTTAAGTGGGGGAGATTGTAACGACCCGGAAAATCTGAACCAATTTAAAATTTTTAAATTGGCTAAAATAGTGGATTTCAAATATTTAAAATAAATATTTTAAATAATAGCAATGAAAACTGAGTTTGAATCGAAAATTGAAAAGGAATATAATTAATTCTAATTATAAACAAGGCCTGAAATGGCGCGGTAGTTTCAAAATTTGAATTCAAACTTTGACTGACTGTACCGGGTGCAAAACAAAACGGATTTGAGTGAAACAAAAAATATTTAAATCTGTTAGTGAATACCTTTCTAATGAATCTGAAAAATCGAAGTTTCATAGCGGAAAGCAAAAGTTATGGCCCAATGAATTTTCAGAAAGGTCGCTATGGAATTTATATAGCCCGTGAAATTGGCCATTTTGCAAACGACCTCGGAATTCGACGAAACCACTTTTGTTGGATCCGAGATGAGAAGTTATTGCTAGGTTTCAAATTTCATAATTTTTGAAGCTGGTATGTGAGCATGGCAAAGAAGAACGTGTTTTGGTCAATTACAGTTAAATTGGATCGGCCAGAAATGGACCTTTTTGCAAACGGTCTCAAAATTCGACGAAACTAGTTTTGTTGGGACCGTATCGTCAAAACATAGCTGGATTTATTTTTCTGGAATTTTTCGAATCAGTTTGTGGCCCTGGAAAATTGAAATGTACATTCAAATTAAATATTGAATGTTTTATATTTTAAGTTGAAGGAAAACTAACTGGAACAGTCGAATGGGCCTACGAAACATATCCCATTGCGTTCGGAATGGGGGTAAAATGCTACGGACGACAGTCGTTGGGTTTGGATTGGTGTTAGTACGTAAAGAGGGTATTTTTGGATTTTAAAAATTTATAAATATAAAAAAAAATCATTGGTCAAACTATTTTCTCTCTCCCCGATATCCTTCAGCGACGAACGGCGGCAATAGTTCAAAACGTTCCCGTCCACTTTCCGATCAATCCACGCAAAATTAGCCTCTCCTCCAGTTGAATATTTTGTAGAGCTCCTCGAGATCTTCAAATCCATATATAGTTTGGAATTTTTCGTGGCCTATGGAGTGCGAATCGACGCCAGGAAGTCCGGGCGTTCAAACCGCCGCCGCGCCGCCTATAGGCCACCGAAGTGGGCCCCGCTCCAGGCGCCAGCGCGCCTCTCTCCCCTCTTCCTCGCTGCGAAGGCCGATCGTCGATCCGCTTCACCGTTTGATCGAAAAGTTCAAACCTAGTTTTGAAGAATTCAGAGAGGTAACGGCTGAGTTAATTTTCAACTGTTTTAACACTTTTAAACCATTGCAAACTTTGAAAAATCGTATCTTTCTCATGTGTTGATGAAATTCGATGAAACAGGAAACATCGTGACCGTGTGGACGTCTTCTACATTCTAGAAGAGACCACATATTTTTCCGAGCCTTCTGCTATTTTTGGTGGAGTGGAACCCAAAGTGAGATTTCTAATTTATAAACGATATGGAAAACGACGATGTATAAATTATATAATCGATGTATGGGTTATATAAGCGTTGTACACCTCTTGAATAAGCATTGTATAAGTTGTATGTTCGATGTATAAGTTGTATATGCGTTGTAAAAATTATATATGTGTTGAAATAGAAGTGAAATGCTATATATATATATATATATATATGCTCCTCGTCCGCAAACCATGGACGATATTTATTGGTTGTGATTGGTGTGAAAATTGATTGATAGCGAATGATTGATTGAAATTGTTTGTGGTTGAAATTGATTGATTGTGGTTGAAAAATACCCGTTTGTGGTTGAGAAATATTTGGTTGAAACCACATAGGATTAGTTTGTGGAAATGAAAAAAATATAAATGCCACCTGCGTGCGAACTAGATGCATGATTCCCCATTGTCAAAAGCTGCGAGGCTTTAAGGTAGAGCGAGGAGTCGTACTAGGGACGGTCCCGGTTTTAACTACCATGTCGTTATGCTGCCGAAATTTTGAATAATATTCATGTGTTAGAATTATTTCCATTTGTTGAAACTATATTTATTCGTTGAATAGAAAACCTTCATGTGTTGAATTGATATTCATTCGTTGGATAGAAATTCATGTGTTGAATGGTATTCATGTTTTAAATATAAAAATCACATTTTTACTCTATATATATAAACTATAGAAAACCTTCATGTGTTGAATCGATATTCATTCGTTGGATAGAAATTCATGTGTTGAATGGTATTCGTGTTTTAAATATAAAAATCACATTTTTACTCTATATATATAAACTATAGAAAACCTTCATGTGTTGAATCGATATTCATTCGTTGGATAGAAATTCATGTGTTGAATGGTATTCGTGTTTTAAATATAAAAATCACATTTTTACTCTCTATATATAAACTATAGAAAACCTTCATGTGTTGAATCGATATTCATTCGTTGGATAGAAATTCATATGTTGAATGGTATTCGTGTTTTAAATATAAAAATCACCTTTTTATCGATATATATAAACTATAGAAAACCTTCATGTGTTGAATCGAAATTCATTCGTTGAATTGAAATTCATGTGTTGAATGGTATTCATATTTTGAAAGAAAGTGTTTTATGATAAAAATCCAATTTTTATCATCGATATTAACTATATAAAATAATATTGTTTTGAAATAAATTGTTTTATAATAAAAATCCTATTTTTATCACCTATATTAACTATATAAAATAGTCGAGTTTTGAAATAAATTGTTTTACATTAAAAATCACATTTTTATTATATACATGAATTGTTAAAAATAGTGAGGTGTTGAAATAGAAAACAGTTAGATAAAAATATCATTTTTATCAAATGTATGAAATTCATATGGTTTTGAAATCGAAGAATCGATATATATATATATATATATATATATATATATATATATATATAGAGAGAGAGAGAGAGAGAGAGAGAGAGAGAGAGAATTGAAATATATCGAATAACAAAGCTGGAGTTCGTATTTTGAAACCGTGATTTCAAACGATTAGTGCGGGAGATCCGACCATCGGATTTTCCCGAAACCGCAACCGTTGGGTTCGCATTGGAAATATCTTTCCAACGACACCAACTTTGTAAAAATCCAACGGTTGGATTGTCTGGAATGCTTAATTCAAATCTGAAGAAAAACAGCGCCAGAATCGATTATATTTATATATATATAAATATAATTATATTTAATAGAATAACGATGCTGCAGTTCGTATTTTGAAATCGAAACTTCAAACGATTTTACCGGGAGATCCGAATGTCGGATTTTCCCGAAACTGGAACCGTTGGATTCGTTTTGAAAAGATCTTTCTAATGATGTAAATTTTTTGAAGATCCAACGGTTAGATTTTCAGATATGTGTAAATCAAATCTGAAGAAAAACAGCACCACGGCCGCGTTATGGCCCGAAGCATCGTTTTGAATAAATTGGCTATTTTAAAATAAAAGAAAATAGCGATAAATCGTTATAAAATATTATAAGCGATATGGATGTGAAATTTAGAAACTGATAGAAGGTTGGCTAAGTCGAATGGTTTCATGGGTAATGATCTGATGTTGGTTTCGGCCTTCGGGGTTAATATTTGGGAAATCGCTCTCTTACTGATTGACGGTTAGTGACTAATGAATTGAAATGATGCGTAGCAGTGTTTGTGTAGCACTTGTTTACTATATATGCGAGTTGCTCAGAAAGACCCGGTTTAGCCAATTCTGAATAACTAAATCGACGATAAGAAATCGAAGATGAAGACGGTGGTCGAAGATCGGAGATCTTCACCTCGTTTGGATGGTAACCGAGGTCCTGATTGGGAGGCATCCCGAAATATGGATAATGAGTGGTGATCGTCCAGACGTACGTGGTGATCGATGGGTTTGTGAGGTATATAGTGCCTCCGGTTTCGTTCAGACCCGGAACGAACTTGCAAATGGATAGTGTGTCAAACGTTGGAATTTATTCCGTGTGATTGATAGCCATCAGTTGCACGGTGTGAATTGCCTGTGTGGCATGCTAAGATGCAGTGATCAGGGCTTCTGTTGAAAAGCAAAGCCTTGTGGTGATAATCAAAGCACCGCTTGTGTGGCGTAGCTTTGTATACAACGTGAATTCGCGAACCTCACACCCCGGTATGAACCAGAAACGGGAGAGGACCTCAGGGAGGACATGCGTTTCTTTCTAGCTAGAAGTGGCATCAGTATTTTTACATGCCCTGACGAGTTTGACTTATGTAGTTGTTACTGTTGCGAGGCGCCTCGGTTATATCGGACGATCCGGGTCCGATGGAGTCATTTGTTGGCTCATTTACACCCCAAAGGGTGGGGAAACACATTGTTCAAGAATTTTAATCCACATCGGTGGACCGGCCCTGACGATCCAAGGGCCCACCTGAGTCTGGGTCCTGAGGCTCGGGCTGGACAGTCTCGAAGTCGGTAAGGACTTTCTTTTGCCTTGGTTCATGATGGAAATCCAATTTCCAAATACGTGACTGTGCGGTTTTGATTGTATATATATATATATATATATATGGCGACATGATATATGGTACCCTTGCCTTCTATGATTGATAGTTATGATTTGAAATTGTTTTTGAAACATATAAACACTAGTAATAATATCAAATGCTTTTGTTTTATTCGTATCAAGCATATTTTGGCCATTATAAGGTTAAACTCTATCCTTTGGTTTGCGTTGCATTGTGTGATGGGAACTGAGTCTTATAATGGATTCATTTTTATAAAAAGCATTGCGATGTTTAAAAGAATGATTTGTTTTAAAGCACTAGCAATCCAACGGAGTAAAACCGTTCCACGAAAGTGGCGTGGTCCTGTGATTAGCCATATTTTAAATGCGTTGAGTAGATTTCTCATACCAGTCCCATGACTGACTCGTAGTTTGTTTCACTTTCAAACTCGGGTGCCCCTTTTTCTACACGGGCAACCTTGTTTTCAGGTTTAGCTGGCTCTTTCTGGATAGCTGGAGCTGAAGATGGATTCTATTATTTATCTCTTTTTATGCTGTTCAGCTCCTTTTGTACATATTATGTTTGTTTCCGCTGTAGACATTTATGTATAGCTGAACTATATTTGTGCTAAGTATGATCCTGTATACTGTGTAACTCTGATGATTACGTTTATCCAGTATATTCTTTTGTGCATTATCTGGTGTATTTATTTATTTCTGTTCTGCTATTATCTGTTTCTGTGTTATATTCCAAGGATTACCCTTGCCGCCGTCAGTAGGGGGTTTGGGGTCGTCTCATTTGGTATCAGAGCTTTGGTTAAGCTTAGCTCTGGAATATAACATATTAACGAACTCGTCAGAAATAGAACCAGTAGCGTTCTAGGACGGGTAACTCAATACAGATAGGATCAGTAATATCCTAGGATGAGTAAAGCAGAATGAAATACACCCCACTAGACACATTTACATTTGAAGTATATGTTTCTATGTTTTGAAATATCTTTTCTGTGACCTGACACTTGATCTGCTGTTTGCAGAAGTACTTGAAAATGAGTGTCAGAAACAGAAGAAATGCAGAACCCGATCTAGAGGCTCTATTAAAGAGATATCGAAATCTGAACGGAGCACAATTCTCGGGCAATGAATCTATAATTCAGACTCAAGCTTGGATGAGTTCTGTGGAAAGAATATTTGAACGTATCCAGTTGAGAGATGATCAGAAAAGATTAGTAGCATCTTGGGCGCTCAAAGAAGAAGCTTTAATCTGGTGGGAAACAATAATCAAAGATAATCCAGAAGGTGATATCACCTGGGATAGATTCAAAGAGATTTTCCTAGAAAGATTTACTCCTCCCGAAGTGACGGAGCGATTATGTGATGAATTCTATTATCTGATACAAGGAGATATGACCATTCCAGAATATCATCAGAAATTCAATGAACTTTCTCGCTTTGCTCCTCATCTGATTCTAGAACCAAAGAGAAAGAATCTGAGATTTATTCATGGCCTGCAAAGAAAATATCAGAATAGTGTGATGAGGAATGTGAAGCTACCTTTTTCTGAAATGATATACATGGCTTATCAGTATGAAGATCTCCATAAGAAAGGTATGTTGCGCGACGAAGAGGAAGTCTGTTCTAGTAACAAAGAAGAGTCGGAAACTGATATTCCTGAAGCCAGTACGAGGTCTGAGGTCAGTAAAGAGCCTAAAGTCAATCGAAAAAGGGCTAGATCTGAAAAAGAACCAGCCACGACTGCCATATGCAAGAACTGCAATCAGAAGGGGCATCTGTCCAGAAAATGTAAATCTGTAAACAAACGAGGGAAGAGTGGATTTAGACCCAGTAAGAAGGTTCATGAGGGCAGAGGATGCCATAAGTGCCATCAGGCTGGGCATATTGCAAAAAATTGCCCGCTATCTCAGAAATCTGAAGCAGTACATGTAAATGAAGTGGCAGAAGTGCCTGCATCTTCGTCTGCTTTGGGAAGGCCAGATGTTTTGGAAGGCATGCTTACTATCAAAGATATTCCAGTTAGAGTATTGTTTGACACAGGCGCGTCACGAAGCTTTGTTGCCAAGAATGCAGCTAAGAAACTAGATTTGAATTTGAAGAAGCTCAAGGAACCAATGACTGTCTAGAATCCGGTTGGGGGTTCCATTGATCTCAGTTGGGTTTGTGGAGTGCCGGTTTCTTTTTCTCGTTATCGGTTTCCTACCATCGCGGCCGTCATGAATTTTAAAGAGTTTGATCTTATCTTGGGGTTAGACTGGTTGACCAAGTATGAAGCTGAGGTTAAATGCACCGACAGAGTCGTTAAGGCGAAGATTAAATTAGGTGATTATATAACCATTCCCTGTGAAGGTCAGAATGCTAATAGAAAGGACTTCTGGGCAGCTTTGGATGTTTCTCCTGTTCAAATAGAAAATATCCCTGAAGTCACAGAGAATATTCCTGACCTCATCAAAGACATTCCTGTCATCAAGAACTATGCGGATGTGTTCGAAGAAGTTGTTCGCTTACCTCCGCAGAGAGAAATAGATTTCAAGATTGCTTTGATTCCGAATGCAAGGCCGGTAGTTCACGCTATTCGAAGAATGTCCTTGAAGGAGAAAGAAGAACTTGACAATCAAACACGACAGCTCGTATGGAAGGGTCTGATCAGGCCTAGTTTCTCAGATTGGGGAGTAGCAGTGGTGTTTGTCCCAAAATCAGATGGTACTCTACGACTATGTGTGGATTATCGTGATTTGAACAAGCATACCATAAAGAACAGATATCCATTGCCGCGAATCGATGATTTATTGGATCGTCTGAATGGAGCACAAGTATTTTCAAGGATGGACCTAGCTATAGGCTTCCATCAGCTTCGAATTGCCGAAGAGTGTGTTCCAATGACAGCATTTAGAGGTCCAGACTTATTATACGAGTAGTTAGCAATGCCGTTCGGCTTATGTAACGCTCCAGCATACTTCGTCGATTTGATGAATAGAGTGTTCAGAGGAGTCCTGAATAAATTTGTTCTGGTTTTTATTGACGATATTCTAATCTTCTCTAAATCAAAGGCCGAACATGAAAAGCATCTGGAACAGGTTCTAGAAATTCTGAGACGGAATGTATTGAAAGCCAAACTGTCCAAATGCATATTCTGGCAAGATGAAGTGAAATTTCTGGGCCACGTCGTATCAAAAGAAGGAATTGTTGTGTATCCAAGTAAAATCACCGCTATTCAAAATTGGAAACAACACATTACTCCTACAGAATTTCGTAGTTTTCTCGGGTTGGCTAGTTATTACCGGAAGTTCGTTAAAACTTTTCGAAGATATCTGGTCACTTAACGAAGCTTACAAAGAAGCACTCAAAATTCAAATGGACTCCAGAAAGTGAAGAGGTTTTTGAAGAGCTAAAGTTAAGATTAACGACAGCTCCAGTGTTAACCATCATCGATGGCAATCAGGATTTGAAAGTCTGGACTGATGCTTCTAGAGAAGGCCTTGGCGCAGTGTTAATGCAAAGGGGTCAAGTGATTGCTTATGCTAGCCGTCAGCTGAAGCCGCACGAGAAAAACTATGTCACTCATGATCTTGAGTTATTGGCTATAGTATTCGCTTTGAAAATCTGGAGACACTATCTTCTGGGTGAGAGATTTGAACTGTTTACAGATCACCAGTCGTTAAAGTATCTGTTCACCCAGAAAGACTCGAATCTGAGGCAGCAACGTTGGCTGGAGTTTCTTGCAGCATATGACTTTGAGATTATATACACTCCAGGGAAAGCCAATGTCGTGGCCGATGCGTTAAGCCGAAAGAATGAAATGATCGCCAGTTTTATTATCACGACCTCATTGATAGATAAAATATCTGCTCTTCAGAAGGATGATCACTTCATTCAGAAGATCAGAGAGATAATTCAAAAGGGCGAACCCTCGAGTTTCCAAGTTGATAATAAGGGGATTCTAAGTCTGAAAGGTCGAATTTGTGTTCCTAACATTCCTGAGCTCCGAAAGGAAGTGCTGAATGAATGCCACAAGTCAAAACTTAGTATCCATCCGAGAGTAAGCAAAATGTATAATGACATCAAACGCACTTTCTGGTGGAAGTCGATGAAGAGGGACATTTCTTTATATGTTAGCCGATCCCCTACTTGCCAGCTAGTCAAAAGCGACCAACAGAAACTAGCTGGATTGTTACAACCGCTAGACATTCCAGGTTGGAAGTGGGAACATATTTCCATGGACTTCATTGATGGTTTTCCCAGAACCAAAAAAGGAAATGATAGTATTTGGGTGATCGTAGATCGCTTCACGAAGACTGCCCATTTCATACCTGTCAGATCAAACAGAACTGCTCAGAGTCTGGCGCAGATATATTTCAAGGAAATTGTTAGACTACATGGAGTGCCGCTCAGTATAGTCAGTGATAGAGATAAAATATTTACTAGTAAATTCTGGGAGGCATTTCAAGTAGGGCTGGGAACAAAGCTGAACCTAAGCACCGCCTATCATCCTCAGACAGATGGTCAAACTGAGAGGGTGAATCGTATACTAGAAGATCTATTGAGGGCTTGTGTTCTAGATTTCGGTGGATCATGGGAAGACCATATGCATTTGGCTAAATTCTCATATAATAACAGCTACCAGGCGAGCCTGACAATGTCGCCATTCGAAGCATTATATGGTAGATCGTGCCGATCTCATGCTTGTTGGGTCGAACCCGGTAATAGACTTGTGTTGGGGCCAGATATGATTCGAGAAGCTGCCGACAAAGTCGATTATATTAAGAAACGATTATTCGCCGCTCAAAGCCGACAAAAGAGCTATGCCAATAGGAGAAGAAGAGATATATCGTTTGCTGTTGGCGACTATGTATATTTGAAAGTATCGCCGATGAGAGGAGTTATCCGGTTCGGTAAAACTGGGAAGTTGGCGCCCAAATTCATTGGTCCGTTTCCTATTCTGGAACGGATCGGAACTCTCGCTTATAAGGTTAAATTGCCTGATTGGTTGCCTGGAGTTCATGATGTATTTCACATATCTCAACTTCGAAAGCACGTTCATGATCTAGACTGGATCGTGGAAGAAGCAACTCAACAGGATATTGAAATTACTCCAGAATTAGCTGTGAGAAGAGAGCCGCTAAAGATCATCGGCAAAGAAACCAAAGAGCTGAGGAACAAGAAAGTTCACTTAGTCAAAGTGCAATGGAGTGGAGATCCACGAGATTGTACTTGGGAAACTGAGGAGAGCATTCAGAAAGCCTATCCTAGGTGCCGAGTAGATATCTCTGATTGACTCCGGTGCAAGGTACATTTACCATACTTTGCATTATCAATTAGTTCTCTGCTCTGTCGTTATTTTCTTTCCATGGATGTGAATTTTTAATTCTATAGTCTGAATGATATTAAAAGAGTATAGAAATTGATTAGTATATTTTTGAAAAGTTAAAAACAAATTGCTTGTTGTTTGCGTTGTGTGATAGTAGATTTGATTAATTAAAATTAGTGAAACAATGGTTAATTTAATCAATAATAGAATGAATGGTAGAATTTATTCGATTAAATCACACATTGAACTGATTAGAAAACAGATAGAAATATATATTTGTGCATTATATATGTTTGAACAGGTAATTGGATAGCTGTTGAGTAAAGAATTTATTTGCATGTCCGACAAATAGGTAAACCTTAATGAGTTGGATGCGAAATATTATTATATCAACTCCTGTGAATGCCATTGGATGCGGAGTGCTGGTTGTTCTGTGTGAAATAATAAACATCGCCATAGGATAGTAACAATTAATTTTGAACTACATTGCATGGCATACTTTTGAAGATAGGCATACTTCATCATATACCACATAAGCATTTGGAGCTTGTGTGACAAGGTGGAAGATTTACCATACGAGCGAGAGGCTTGTATGGCGATGACTATATTTTACAGGTTGAACTGATGACTGATATGGACTATTTAAATTGTAACGATAAAATTGCTAGATTAATAAAAACCCCACATGGGTCTGGAGTTGACAATAATCACATCTCTCTAGTCATTAGATATGGCACATGGACTATTTATTTCCCACACGGGACGAGGTGACGAGGATTTATCCTCTGAAGCTATTAAAATACACACTCCCTCAGGATTTGACAGGGTGACGAGAATTTATTCTCTGGAGTTATTATCTATACACGCTACCCTGTAAACACCAGAATATATCACTATAAATATGTGTATGCTTATTAGGATTTATTGGGTACCTAATACGACCCAATAAATTTTCAAACCCCTCCCCGTACAAAGAAGGTTATGGCGAAATTTTTCGAAAATTCCGGGTGTTAGCCAAATTTTTGAAGAATTTGAAAATTCTCAGAAACTGAAAAGTTGGAGAATGGAAGCCAGATTGAACATAGAGTTGATTAATTAAACCACTTTCGACTTTGTTCCTTTTCGGGGACGAAAAGTTTTAAGTGGGGGAGATTGTAACGACCCGGAAAATCTGAACCAATTTAAAATTTTTAAATTGGCTAAAATAGTGGATTTTAAATATTTAAAATAAATATTTTAAATAATAGCAATGAAAACTGAGTTTGAATCGATAATTGAAAAGGAATATAATTAATTCTAATTATAAACAAGGCCTGAAATGGCGCGGTAGTTTCAAAATTTGAATTCAAACTTTGACTGACTGTACCGGGTGCAAAACAAAACGGATTTGAGTGAAACCAAAAATATTTAAATCTGTTAATGAATACCTTTCTAATGAATCTGAAAAATCGAAGTTTCATAGCGGAAAGCAAAAGTTATGGCCCAATGAATTTTCAGAAAGGTCGCTATGGAATTTATATAGCCCGTGAAATTGGCCATTTTGCAAACGACCTCGGAATTCGACGAAACCAATTTTGTTGGATCCGAGATGAGAAGTTATTGCTAGGTTTCAAATTTCATAATTTTTGAAGCTAGTATGTGAGCATGGCAAAGAAGAACGTGTTTTGGTCAATTACAGTTAAATTGGATCGGCCAGAAATGGACCTTTTTGCAAACGGTCTCAAAATTCGACGAAACTAGTTTTGTTGGGACCGTATCGTCAAAACATAGCTGGATTTATTTTTCTGGAATTTTTCGAATCAGTTTGTGGCCCTGGAAAATTGAAATGTACATTCAAATTAAATATTGAATGTTTTATATTTTAAGTTGAAGGAAAACTAACTGGAACAGTCGAATGGGCCTACGAAACATATCCCATTGCGTTCGGAATGGGGGTAAAACGCTACGGACGACAGTCGTTGGGTTTGGATTGGTGTTAGTATGTAAAGAGGGTATTTTTGGATTTTAAATGTAATGACCCGCATTGGCAGAGGTATTATAATTAATTTATTTAATTATATATATAGTGATGTAGTGAATTAAATAGAGGTTTAATTAAATAATATGGGATAATTAATTTAATTAAATAATTAAATAATATATGTAATTCAGAAATAATAAAAAATATTGGAAATCACAATATTCGATGAACGGGGTCGTCACTTAGATTCAATTCACCTTAGAGTTGAATTATATTGACGAATATATTCAATCGATGACAGTTTGAACGTATAATTATAATATAATTTAAAATAGAGCTTGAAATGGCGCTGCAGTTCGCGATTTGGCGATTTGAACTTCAACTGAATGTACATGATTCGTTTTAAGCTGGATTTCAGTGAAACAAGAAACGTGTGGAGCTGGTGGAATATATCTTTCTAGTGGAAGAGAAAAATCGGGATTTCGTCGTGTAGATTTTGATATATGTACAAATCAAATTTCAAAATAGTCGCTGTAGAATTCCTTTATAATTTGCGACGTTTTTATATACGTTATAAAAGAGATTTTCAGTATAAACCGAATACCGGGATAATCTGGAATTTGAAATATCAAACTGTATATTCTGATATGATATTCTGGAGCTGTACGATATCATATGTGAATATATACGATAATATATATTTATTTATATTTAATTTAATAATATTTAAATATATTTATATATTTAAATGGGTCATTCAGAGCTTTAAAAATACACTGTGCGAGCATACGGAGTCGGAATGCGACGAAACCAGTTTCGTTGGGTCCGTAATGTCAAACTCTAGTGGCATGTCAGTTTTTGTGATTTTAGAAGATCATATGTGATCGCAGTGATTTTTAAGGACCGAAGACAAGGAGAAAAACGAGAAAATAAAATACGAAAATCAAATTTGAAATATCCCCTTTATTTTTCTACAATCCAGCACAGACCTCTGGGGCCTTCGGTCTCAACCACAACCAAAACCAACCCAATCAGGGTATCAAACCAATCAAAAACAAGGACATAGAAAGCAAAAATGAACATGAGAAGAGAATATACCAAGAAGATGCCAAAATAAAAATATCTAGATATTTTATTGGCTATAAATACCCCCTTTACCCCTTAAAACCTAATTCTTTACTGGTCTGGTCAATACCAATTTTGTGCCGCCACCAAAACAAGACTTCGACAATAAAAATGAAAGTTCAAAAATCAAAAGTAAAGCATGGAAAAATCTATAAATTAGATTATACACTTATATGAACTCGTAGCAGGGTCGGCAACAATCCCGTATGGTTTTTGTAGAGTTCGAAGTCCACTTTAGTGGTGCGATGCGTTTCTTTGTTGCTCGAGGTTTGAGCAGGAAGCTAGGGTTCGTATGTTTTGGGAATTTGAGGCAAACGATATTGGATTGGAGTTCACATTCGAGACCAGCACACAAAATAGCACCTGTCGTGGAAATCTGGAGTGGTTCGAAGCCCTGGGGTAAATCGCGAGTGTAGTGATGCGGATCGAAAGCCTGGAACCGCATGTGTGTCGGTTGATTCGAGTTTCACTCTGATGATGTGGGGAGGTTGCTCTCGAGTTGAGGAGTGTGATGGTGTGTCGGTTTGGTTTTTAGCAGAGAAGAAGTGGAGTACGGGAGGCAAGAAGGAGGCGCAATGGCCACGTCCTGTTGTTCGAAGTTCACGGGAGTACGGTGATTTCAATTTGGAGAAGAACGGATTCAGGGTGCGGGCCTGTTGAGGGAAAATGGGCCAAGCTATTTATGGTGAGGCCCAGTACTTATGAGAAGAAAGGAAAAAAATATATAAAAGCCCAAAGAAGAAAAGGGGATGTGAAATTTGGAGCAAGATATTTGAAGGAGAAGGTGGTTCCACTACTGTCCAGGGAAGAAGAATAATGAAGAGGAGTGGGCTGACATTTTTAAATGGGCCGAGAAGTTAAAAAGAGGGGGTGAGGCCCATTTCAATTCAATTAAGTTTGTTTTAATATTTTAAAATGTCGTATTAACTTCATAACGCGATATCTCGGTCATATAAAATCAGATTGACGAACCGTAAGTTGCGTTGGGATCGTATGGACGGGAGCAACACAAGGGGGGGCTGACTGCGAGTGGATCAGAGCTCGTTTGAATTTATGGCGAAATAAATTGTTTGATTCAAATCAAATAACAGTTTATCGTTCTTTAACGATGAACTGCCAAAGTGAGTAAATCTCACTAACTCTGAACAGTTTATAATTTCATGTTGTATTTTTAGAACTGTTAGATATTGGCTGATTGACTGTGTGTTGACTGTTTGATTGAACTGCTAGTCAGTTAGTTAAATTTTCTATATTGATTCTGTTTAACAGAATGTATCATATAGAACTGAAAGTGATGTTATCTATATTGTTTAACATCTGTGATGCAGGGAGACAGGTTGGAGGAATCCGACTGGATTCCTCAACATTTATTTTACCGTTTCATATATGTTGATGTATGATGTCATATATTATCTGTTATGGATTATATGAGTTAGAATGATGTCGATCATTGTTATTCGATATTTTAATATCATAAAAGACCCTGGGATGTAAAAAGAAGTATTTCAATGTATATTGAAATAAAGGAATTTTATAAAATCACAGGATTTTATAAAAGGAATTATTTATAAAACGAACACGGTTTTATAAAAAGGAATATTTATTTAGAAAATAAATGGAAATAGAAAAGGAATATTTATTTAGAAAATAAATAGAAGTTATAAATATGAAATATTTGTAACGGTAAATATAAGTTATAAATATGAAATATTTGTAACGGTAAATAGAAGTTATAAATAGGGAATATTTGTAACGGTAAGTAAACGTTAAAAAAAAAGGGAAATAGTTGCAACGGAAAGCGTAGAAAAGCAAAAGGAGCTAATCGATGTTAGTTAATCGATTAGTGTTAAAGTAAAAGGAACTAATCGATGTTAGTTAATCGATTAGTGTTAAAGTAAAAGGAGCTAATCGATGTTAGTTAATCGATTAGTGTTAAAGCAAAAGGGGTTAATCGATGTTAGTTAATCGATTAGTGATAAAGAAAAAAGGAGCTAATCGATGTTAGTTTAATCGTTTAGAATAGAAGCAAGTGAGTTAAATCGAATATAGTTATTCGAATAGAAAGTAAAAGGAATTATCGAATATAGTTTATTCGAAAAGAGTAAGTGAAATGAGTAAATAAATAGCGTTAGTCAAATAGTGTTAGTCCAATAGAGTTAATTGATAGGGGTTAGTTCAAATAGAGTTAAGTGAAAAGAGTCAATCGAATATAGCTATTCGAGGAGGGTTAAGTAAGGAAGTTTGTTAAAGAAATATAAAGTGAACTTTGTCTATTTCAAAGTTAGAAATGTTGTTCAGTTAAGGTCTGAGAGGTAGTTCTACCCCAACTTGATTGGCTTCGTTTTTAACTAAGGAATAGTTAAGGTTCGACAGTAAAGGAAATGGTTTGAGTTGGCATCGCGATGGTTTGTTTAAACATCTGTCTAAGTCCAATGAAGAAGCTTTGGAAATGTTTTCCAAATAAGAAACCAGAAATGTTTTCTAATAAAGAAACAAAGAAATGGAAATGTTTTCCATTGTTAATAACGTATATTTTCCAAATTTAGAAAATAAGGAATATTGAACGTAGGGAAACATGAGATAAGTAAATTAATGAACTAAAGAGATGAATGTTGAACGATGTTTGATCGATATAATTTCCATTTGGAAATAATATCATTGTTTGCACACCTATTTTTATTCGATAGTTAAATCACAGACTATCGAAGTTTTGACCATTTTAACGTTGTTAATATGGAGAGACCGGTTGGATTATTATCCGAAGAACCACTCTGTATTGGCATAAGCGTTGCGTATCATATATGCCAAAGGAAATTGAAGACGGAGTTATGCAAGGGCTATCCTGTTTACAGAATAGTGCCTTCGGTTCATCCTGTTCCTGGATGACTTGTATGGGCGGATGTCTGATAGAGTATTTCCATATGATCACATATATTGATTTCTCCAATTGTACCAAGAGTGGAAGCGGAGAAGGAAACTTCTTTTAGCTAACGCGTAATGTATGGTTGAGGACGTCAATCGGTGATTTGATGGATTTGACGATGTGGCATTCAAAAGTGAATCTGATGTGATGATAAAGCGTAGCTTCTAGCCTCATCATCCGGTAAATGACAGAAATCGGGCAGGCAGCATGGCTAAGTCGGTCGCACCGAAGTAGGGTGTATAATCACCTGATCTAGAGTTTCATTCATTTCTAAAAATCTATTGTTGATGCTGTCCCATTCAGGAAACGGTTGCTGATCCCAACTGTTGGTGATATACATTCGATACACTCAAGCGAAATGAGTGGTCGGTCATGTGTGGCCGGGTTGCAAGATGTTCTTGTTGAACCCAGTGTATTCCTCTCTAGAGGTACACGAGCGAAAGGTGGATCCATACCTTGTCATAGTTGGAAATCCATTACCCAATACGTGCTTGCGGTTTTGATTGCATACTATATATGTAGAACGTGAGATGAAAGCGTTTCTGCTAGATGATTATATATATACTGTGGTTGATAGACATTATTATAATATCAAAAGGTTTTTGATATAAAGATATTTTGGATTCTCATAAGGGAAAAACCCGTTCCGTTATGCGGCGTGGTCTTATGAGATATCATTTACTTGTATAACTGTTTTTAAATTGTTTTACTCACACCAGTCCCATGACTGACCCGGAGTTTACTTTGTTGTTTTCCCTAAACTCTTGGGTGCCTAAATTTGTACGGGCAGTCAAGTAGTCGGGATTTTACAGATACACTTGAAGAGCTGGAGCAGGAGGTTTCAGGATCATATAGCTATAGTTATTTCCGCTGTGTTGTAAGTGCTGTACTTTGATAATGATATGTATATGCAGTACTGATTTGTATTTCAAAGTTATGTTATGAAATATATTTATTCGTTCCGCTGTGAGATTCGTGTTACTCTGATGTTGTGTTCTTCTTCTTCTTCTATTCTAATTTTCTATCTTATCTTTCCTCACCCTCTAATTTCTTTCACTAATTACCAGGATTTTTCGATGTTTTGGTTATCGACATCGTGCTTATGTCGATAACCAAAGTCGCCGAAAATCCGGGTCGTTACAGTTGGTATCAGAGCTTAAGTTAAGAATTACTTGGCTCTGTGGCGTGACTCGGTAGAGATAGGGTTAGTAATACCCTAGACTGAGATTGAGTGTATATATACGAGTGAACGTATTTGTATATTGATATAAAAATTGTTTCATATTGTGGAGATTCATTGGTTGAGTCGTTTATGAGTTCGGGTCGATCAGTTTGATCCACTGTATCGGTAGGAGTTACTAAACACTTGAATACGATGAACCATCATGGTACGTTTTGAAAAGAGGGTAAATGAAAATAGTTTACCCAACGTATATTTTGATATATAGTGGATATATTGGTTGTTATTATAATCGAGTAAGATTATAAAGTGAAATGGTTATGTGAATAACCAATCAGAATTCATATAAGTGAAATACGTGAAATCAGATGAGTTAAATCTGAAATTTTAAACCAGGAATTGAATTAAAACTCTGGAGAATTGGATAAGTGTTTGTAAATAGATTTGGATTAAAAATAAGGAAAATTTAAGATCCTGGGAGAATTTAAATTGTTTTACAAGCATTGTGAATTATATTTTGGAATGAATTTCAAAAGTGGAAAAGGTTGAAAATGGTTTTATAGTATTGAACTCACTTCGATCGCTGGAAAATAGATTCTGATGAGGACAGCTGCATCATCAGTATTCATTTTCGAGTTGTAAGTGACGAATTACTACCAGAGATACTGTTTTGAATGTGTTTTGGGAAAGACAAGCTGTGTTGAATTTCAAAATGGGATTTAAAATATAGAATTTGAACTTTGAAATAGATTGGAAATATTAACTTGTTTAAAGGAAATAAAACGAGAAGTTCTTTTATAAACGAAGTTTATGAATGGAGTGAAAAGAATTATCATCGGATAATTCAGAAATAAAATACTAGTGTGAAATTGAAAGGGAAATCTATTTTCCAAAGGTAGAAATATCGATTTCAAAAGGAATTGAAATCGGGACTTATTTAAAGGAATTTGAATAAAGGAAGTTCAAACATAGAATTTGAATATAGGAATTCAAATAAGATTTGAATAAAGAAGATTTAAATAATGGAAAATTGAATATAGAAATTCAAAGGGAGTTTGAATATATGAAATTCAATGGAAGTGATATAGAATTTGAATATAGAAATTCAAATGGCGTTTGGATATAGAAAATATAAGAAATTTCAAATATAGGATTTGAATATCGAAAGTGAAATAAAATTTGAATGTAGAAGATTCAAATAGAAGTGAAATGAAATTTGAATAAGGAAGATTCAAATAGAATTGAAATTTGAAAATTTGAATATAGAAGATTCAAATAGAATTGAAATGAAATTCAAATATAGAATTTGAATAAAGAAATTGAAACGAAATTCAAATATAGAAATTGAATAGAATTAACTAAGTCGAGAGGAATTAGTTAATCGAGTTTTGAAGTTGAAGTTGAACTTTGAAAGGTGGATTGGATCTGTAAATGGATATTCGAAATCGAATATAGAACATAAAATTGAAATGAAATTCAATTAGTGGATAAACAAGTTAAAATATATTTGAACATGTTATACTCAAATATGAAGGTGAAATGGGCAAACCAAGTAATTTGAAAATCACTTAACGAAATAAGTTAAAACGATTGGATTAAGTTGGAATGAATTAGAATGTATGGATATACATGAGATAGGTATGGATAAGGTATGAAGGTATATAAATAGAATGCTCGACGAAAGGTATGTATTTAATTCATATATGAGATTTTATGCGCCGTATCGGCTAGCCGCTTGGCTTTTCTTTTTCTTTTTGATTGGAGAAGGCCTGTGTGGAAGTTTGGGGATTTTCCCGATGCTCCCGGTACAAAGGAGGTTATGACGAATTTTTCCGGGAATTTAAGGAGTTAGAATATTTTTAAGATAATTGGATAGTTAGAAATCAACGTATCAATATATCTAGAAGTCAATAAGAAAACGAACTTAGAAATAGAATAGTATAATCAAAAAGGAAGACTAGGAATAAAATCTCGAAAGAACAGAAAGAGAAAGTGTATATGTGTTTAAAAGTGAAGAATTAGTTGTATTGTATTGATTATTCGAGTAAGTAGTCATATCTGTTTTGACGTTATAAATGTTATTCAGTCAAGGTCTGAGAGGTAGTTATACCCCAACTTGATTGATTTCATTATTAACAAATAAATAGTAAGATTTCAGGCTCGAAGATCAATGTTGAATGAGAGTTAGTTGAATATAGTAATTGGGTTGTCGTAACGATGTTTTACACAACATCCGTTTTAACCCAAATAAGTGTAACTTGGAAATATAATAAATAAATATTTCCTAAGTATAAAAATAAACGAGATCGGAAAAAGAGATAAGTAATTGGAATAATTTTCAATTATAAATAACATATATTTTCTAAAGTTTAGAAAATAAAGGAAGGCGATATTCGGAAATGTTTTCCAAATAACATAAAAGGGCCAATATGGTTATTGAAAATATTTGGTTAACAAATATTGATAAAGAGATAGAGAAGTGATTTAACTAATGGAATTATGATTATGGGCTCAGTTGAATTTCAAAAAGGAAAATTTGATTTTTGAAAAGAGTAGACTGTTTAAAAACTACCAGGAAAAGACTGTTTAAATTAAAAACAAATTTAACAGAAATTTGTGAAAGCAGATTTGAATTAAAGTAAAGTCAGTTAAGTGGTAACTGAAGTTGATTTGAAATCGAATAAATTGGATTTGTGAAATTAGAATCCGAAATGGTATTGGATTGAAGAGTTAAGGAATTGAAAATCAAGAGTTGAACTTGAGTTAAAATGGGATTTGGCTTGGATATAAGCGAATGGTTGTGTTGGAGATAAAAGCTAATTTGGAGTTGGATTAGCATGACATTGGTATATGATGATAACAGGCAGAAAGGATATAATGATATGCCCGACAAAAAGGTACATGTTTATATTTCACATGGTATGAGATTTTGATGAGCCGAATTGGCAAGCCGCTTGGCTGTTTGATTTTCTTTTGGGTTGGAGATGGCCCAGAGAGGCGAGTGATGGTTTGACCGATTGACCAGTACAAAGGAGGTGCTGGCGAAAATTTTCGAAGAGTTAAGGCGTTAGAAAATTTTCATGATTTTCGAAAATTTTCGTTGATAAGAATTAATTAATAATTTAATTGAAATTAAATTGGTTCAGTTGAAACTGAAGTTAAGAAGTAAACAAATGTGTTCTAACCAGTCGATAGGGTCGTCCCCTACTTTTTAGCAATTTCGAGGACGAAATTATTTTAAGTGGGGAAGAATGTAATGACCCGCATTGGCAGAGGTATTATAATTAATTTATTTAATTATATATATAGTGATGTAGTGAATTAAATAGAGGTTTAATTAAATAATATGGGATAATTAATTTAATTAAATAATTAAATAATATATGTAATTCAGAAATAATAATAAATATTGGAAATCACAATATTCGATGAACGGGGTCGTCACTTAGATTCAATTCACCTTAGAGTTGAATTATATTGACGAATATATTCAATCGATGACAGTTTGAACGTATAATTATAATATAATTTAAAATAGAGCTTGAAATGGCGCTGCAGTTCGCGATTTGGCGATTTGAACTTCAACTGAATGTACATGATTCGTTTTAAGCTGGATTTCAGTGAAACAAGAAACGTGTGGAGCTGGTGGAATATATCTTTCTAGTGGAAGAGAAAAATCGGGATTTCGTCGTGTAGATTTTGATATATGTACAAATCAAATTTCAAAATAGTCGCTGTAGAATTCCTTTATAATTTGCGACGTTTTTATATACGTTATAAAAGAGATTTTCAGTATAAACCGAATACCGGGATAATCTGGAATTTGAAATATCAAACTGTATATTCTGATATGATATTCTGGAGCTGTACGATATCATATGTGAATATATACGATAATATATATTTATTTATATTTAATTTAATAATATTTAAATATATTTATATATTTAAATGGGTCATTCAGAGCTTTAAAAATACACTGTGCGAGCATACGGAGTCGGAATGCGACGAAACCAGTTTCGTTGGGTCCGTAATGTCAAACTCTAGTGGCATGTCAGTTTTTGTGATTTTAGAAGATCATATGTGATCGCAGTGATTTTTAAGGACCGAAGACAAGGAGAAAAACGAGAAAATAAAATACGAAAATCAAATTCGAAATATCCCCTTTATTTTTCTACAATCCAGCACAGACCTCTGGGGCCTTCGGTCTCAACCACAACCAAAACCAACCCAATCAGGGTATCAAACCAATCAAAAACAAGGACATAGAAAGCAAAAATGAACATGAGAAGAGAATATACCAAGAAGATGCCAAAATAAAAATATCTAGATATTTTATTGGCTATAAATACCCCCTTTACCCCTTAAAACCTAATTCTTTACTGGTCTGGTCAATACCAATTTTGTGCCGCCACCAAAACAAGACTTCGACAGTAAAAATGAAAGTTCAAAAATCAAAAGTAAAGCATGGAAAAATCTATAAATTAGATTATACACTTATATGAACTCGTAGCAGGGTCGGCAACAATCCCGTATGGTTTTTGTAGAGTTCGAAGTCCACTTTAGTGGTGCGATGCGTTTCTTTGTTGCTCGAGGTTTGAGCAGGAAGCTAGGGTTCGTATGTTTTGGGAATTTGAGGCAAACGATATTGGATTGGAGTTCACATTCGAGACCAGCACACAAAATAGCACCTGTCGTGGAAATCTGGAGTGGTTCGAAGCCCTGGGGTAAATCGCGAGTGTAGTGATGCGGATCGAAAGCCTGGAACCGCATGTGTGTCGGTTGATTCGAGTTTCACTCTGATGATGTGGGGAGGTTGCTCTCGAGTTGAGGAGTGTGATGGTGTGTCGGTTTGGTTTTTAGCAGAGAAGAAGTGGAGTACGGGAGGCAAGAAGGAGGCGCAATGGCCACGTCCTGTTGTTCGAAGTTCACGGGAGTACGGTGATTTCAATTTGGAGAAGAACGGATTCAGGGTGCGGGCCTGTTGAGGGAAAATGGGCCAAGCTATTTATGGTGAGGCCCAGTACTTATGAGAAGAAAGGAAAAAAATATATAAAAGCCCAAAGAAGAAAAGGGGATGTGAAATTTGGAGCAAGATATTTGAAGGAGAAGGTGGTTCCACTACTGTCCAGGGAAGAAGAATAATGAAGAGGAGTGGGCTGACATTTTTAAATGGGCCGAGAAGTTAAAAAGAGGGGGTGAGGCCCATTTCAATTCAATTAAGTTTGTTTTAATATTTTAAAATGTCGTATTAACTTCATAACGCGATATCTCGGTCATATAAAATCAGATTGACGAACCGTAAGTTGCGTTGGGATCGTATGGACGGGAGCAACACAAGGGGGGGCTGACTGCGAGTGGATCAGAGCTCATTTGAATTTATGGCGAAATAAATTGTTTGATTCAAATCAAATAACAGTTTATCGTTCTTTAACGATGAACTGCCAAAGTGAGTAAATCTCACTAACTCTGAACAGTTTATAATTTCATGTTGTATTTTTAGAACTGTTAGATATTGGCTGATTGACTGTGTGTTGACTGTTTGATTGAACTGCTAGTCAGTTAGTTAAATTTTCTATATTGATTTTGTTTAACAGAATGTATCATATAGAACTGAAAGTGATGTTATCTATATTGTTTAACATCTGTGATGCAGGGAGACAGGTTGGAGGAATCCGACTGGATTCCTCAACATTTATTTTACCGTTTCATATATGTTGATGTATGATGTCATATATTATCTGTTATGGATTATATGAGTTAGAATGATGTCGATCATTGTTATTCGATATTTTAATATCATAAAAGACCCTGGGATGTAAAAAGAAGTATTTCAATGTATATTGAAATAAAGGAATTTTATAAAATCACAGGATTTTATAAAAGGAATTATTTATAAAACGAACACGGTTTTATAAAAAGGAATATTTATTTAGAAAATAAATGGAAATAGAAAAGGAATATTTATTTAGAAAATAAATAGAAGTTATAAATATGAAATATTTGTAACGGTAAATATAAGTTATAAATATGAAATATTTGTAACGGTAAATAGAAGTTATAAATAGGGAATATTTGTAACGGTAAGTAAACGTTAAAAAAAAAGGGAAATAGTTGCAACGGAAAGCGTAGAAAAGCAAAAGGAGCTAATCGATGTTAGTTAATCGATTAGTGTTAAAGTAAAAGGAACTAATCGATGTTAGTTAATCGATTAGTGTTAAAGTAAAAGGAGCTAATCGATGTTAGTTAATCGATTAGTGTTAAAGCAAAAGGGGTTAATCGATGTTAGTTAATCGATTAGTGATAAAGAAAAAAGGAGCTAATCGATGTTAGTTTAATCGTTTAGAATAGAAGCAAGTGAGTTAAATCGAATATAGTTATTCGAATAGAAAGTAAAAGGAATTATCGAATATAGTTTATTCGAAAAGAGTAAGTGAAATGAGTAAATAAATAGCGTTAGTCAAATAGTGTTAGTCCAATAGAGTTAATTGATAGGGGTTAGTTCAAATAGAGTTAAGTGAAAAGAGTCAATCGAATATAGCTATTCGAGGAGGGTTAAGTAAGGAAGTTTGTTAAAGAAATATAAAGTGAACTTTGTCTATTTCAAAGTTAGAAATGTTGTTCAGTTAAGGTCTGAGAGGTAGTTCTACCCCAACTTGATTGGCTTCGTTTTTAACTAAGGAATAGTTAAGGTTCGACAGTAAAGGAAATGGTTTGAGTTGGCATCGCGATGGTTTGTTTAAACATCTGTCTAAGTCCAATGAAGAAGCTTTGGAAATGTTTTCCAAATAAGAAACCAGAAATGTTTTCTAATAAAGAAACAAAGAAATGGAAATGTTTTCCATTGTTAATAACGTATATTTTCCAAATTTAGAAAATAAGGAATATTGAACGTAGGGAAACATGAGATAAGTAAATTAATGAACTAAAGAGATGAATGTTGAACGATGTTTGATCGATATAATTTCCATTTGGAAATAATATCATTGTTTGCACACCTATTTTTATTCGATAGTTAAATCACAGACTATCGAAGTTTTGACCATTTTAACGTTGTTAATATGGAGAGACCGGTTGGATTATTATCCGAAGAACCACTCTGTATTGGCATAAGCGTTGCGTATCATATATGCCAAAGGAAATTGAAGACGGAGTTATGCAAGGGCTATCCTGTTTACAGAATAGTGCCTTCGGTTCATCCTGTTCCTGGATGACTTGTATGGGCGGATGTCTGATAGAGTATTTCCATATGATCACATATATTGATTTCTCCAATTGTACCAAGAGTGGAAGCGGAGAAGGAAACTTCTTTTAGCTAACGCGTAATGTATGGTTGAGGACATCAATCGGTGATTTGATGGATTTGACGATGTGGCATTCAAAAGTGAATCTGATGTGATGATAAAGCGTAGCTTCTAGCCTCATCATCCGGTAAATGACAGAAATCGGGCAGGCAGCATGGCTAAGTCGGTCGCACCGAAGTAGGGTGTATAATCACCTGATCTAGAGTTTCATTCATTTCTAAAAATCTATTGTTGATGCTGTCCCATTCGGGAAACGGTTGCTGATCCCAACTGTTGGTGATATACATTCGATACACTCAAGCGAAATGAGTGGTCGGTCATGTGTGGCCGGGTTGCAAGATGTTCTTGTTGAACCCAGTGTATTCCTCTCTAGAGGTACACGAGCGAAAGGTGGATCCATACCTTGTCATAGTTGGAAATCCATTACCCAATACGTGCTTGCGGTTTTGATTGCATACTATATATGTAGAACGTGAGATGAAAGCGTTTCTGCTAGATGATTATATATATACTGTGGTTGATAGACATTATTATAATATCAAAAGGTTTTTGATATAAAGATATTTTGGATTCTCATAAGGGAAAAACCCGTTCCGTTATGCGGCGTGGTCTTATGAGATATCATTTACTTGTATAACTGTTTTTAAATTGTTTTACTCACACCAGTCCCATGACTGACCCGGAGTTTACTTTGTTGTTTTCCCTAAACTCTTGGGTGCCTAAATTTGTACGGGCAGTCAAGTAGTCGGGATTTTACAGATACACTTGAAGAGCTGGAGCAGGAGGTTTCAGGATCATATAGCTATAGTTATTTCCGCTGTGTTGTAAGTGCTGTACTTTGATAATGATATGTATATGCAGTACTGATTTGTATTTCAAAGTTATGTTATGAAATATATTTATTCGTTCCGCTGTGAGATTCGTGTTACTCTGATGTTGTGTTCTTCTTCTTCTTCTATTCTAATTTTCTATCTTATCTTTCCTCACCCTCTAATTTCTTTCACTAATTACCAGGATTTTTCGATGTTTTGGTTATCGACATCGTGCTTATGTCGATAACCAAAGTCGCCGAAAATCCGGGTCGTTACATTAAAAATTTATAAATATAAAAAAAAATCATTGGTCAAACTATTCTCTCTCTCCCCGATATCCTTCAGCGACGAACGGCGGCAATAGTTCAAAACGTTCCCGTCCACTTTCCGATCAATCCACGCAAAATTAGCCCCTCCTCCAGTTGAAGATTTTGTAGAGCTCCTCGAGATCTTCAAATCCATATATAGTTTGGAATTTTTCGTGGCCTGTGGAGTGCGAATCGACGCCAGGAAGTCCGGGCGTTCAAACCGCCGCCGCGCCGCCTATAGGCCACCGAAGTGGGCCCCGCTCCAGGCGCCAGCGCGCCTCTCTCCCCTCTTCCTCGCTGCGAAGGCCGATCGTCGATCCGCTTCACCGTTTGATCGAAAAGTTCAAACCTAGTTTTGAAGAATTCAGAGAGGTAACGACTGAGTTAATTTTCAACTGTTTTAACACTTTTAAACCATTCCAAACTTTGAAAAATCGTATCTTTCTCATGTGTTGATGAAATTCGATGAAACAGGAAACATCGTGACCGTGTGGACGTCTTCTACATTCTAGAAGAGACCACATATTTTTCAGAGCCTTCTGCTATTTTTGGTGGAGTGGAACCCAATGTGAGATTTCTAATTTATAAACGATATGGAAAACGACGATGTATAAATTATATAATCGATGTATGGGTTATATAAGCGTTGTACACCTCTTGTATAAGCGTTGTATAAGTTGTACGTTCGATGTATAAGTTGTATATGCGTTGTAAAAATTATATATGTGTTGAAATAGAAGTGAAATGCTATATATAAATATATATATATATATATATATATACATATATATGCTCCTCGTCCGCAAACCATGGACGATATGTATTGGTTGTGATTGGTGTGAAAATTGATTGATAGCGAATGATTGATTGAAATTGTTTGTGGTTGAAATTGATTGATTGTGGTTGAAAAATACCCGTTTGTGGTTGAGAAATATTTGGTTGAAACCACATAGGATTAGTTTGTGGAAATGAAAAAAATATACATGCCACCTGCGTGCGAACTAGATGCATGATTCCCCATTGTCAAAAGCTGCGAGGCTTTAAGGTAGAGCGAGGAGCCGTACTAGGGACGGTCCCGGTTTTAACTACCATGTCGTTATGCTGCCGAAATTTTGAATAATATTCATGTGTTAGAATTATTTCCATTTGTTGAAACTATATTTATTTGTTGAATAGAAAACCTTCATGTGTTGAATTGATATTCATTCGTTGGATAGAAATTCATGTGTTGAATGGTATTCATGTTTTAAATATAAAAATCACATTTTTACTCTATATATATAAACTATAGAAAACCTTCATGTGTTGAATCGATATTCATTCGTTGGATAGAAATTCATGTGTTGAATGGTATTCGTGTTTTAAATATAAAAATCACATTTTTACTCTATATATATAAACTATAGAAAACCTTCATGTGTTGAATCGATATTCATTCGTTGGATAGAAATTCATGTGTTGAATGGTATTCGTGTTTTAAATATAAAAATCACATTTTTACTCTCTATATATAAACTATAGAAAACCTTCATGTGTTGAATCGATATTCATTCGTTGGATAGAAATTCATATGTTGAATGGTATTCGTGTTTTAAATATAAAAATCACCTTTTTATCGATATATATAAACTATAGAAAACCTTCATGTGTTGAATCGAAATTCATTCGTTGAATTGAAATTCATGTGTTGAATGGTATTCATATTTTGAAAGAAAGTGTTTTATGATAAAAATCCAATTTTTATCATCGATATTAACTATATAAAATAATATTGTTTTGAAATAAATTGTTTTATAATAAAAATCCTATTTTTATCACCTATATTAACTATATAAAATAGTCGAGTTTTGAAATAAATTTTTTTACATTAAAAATCACATTTTTATTATATACATGAATTGTTAAAAATAGTGAAGTGTTGAAATAGAAAACAGTTAGATAAAAATATCATTTTTATCAAATGTATGAAATTCATATGGTTTTGAAATCGAAGAATCGATATATATATATATATATATATATATATAGAATTGAAATATATCGAATAACAAAGCTGGAGTTCGTATTTTGAAACCGTGATTTCAAATGATTAGTGCGGGAGATCCGACCATCGGATTTTCCTGAAACCGCAACCGTTGGGTTCGCATTGGAAATATCTTTCCAACGACACCAACTTTGTAAAAATCCAACGGTTGGATTGTCTGGAATGTTTAATTCAAATCTGAAGAAAAACAGCGCCAGAATCGATTATATTTATATATATATATATAAATATAATTATATTTAATCGAATAACGACGCTGCAGTTCGTATTTTGAAATCGAAACTTCAAACGATTTTACCGGGAGATCCGAATGTCGGATTTTCCCGAAACTGGAACCGTTGGATTCGTTTTGAAAAGATCTTTCTAATGATGTAAATTTTTTGAAGATCCAACGGTTAGATTTTCAGATATGTGTAAATCAAATCTGAAGAAAAACAGCGCCACGGCCGCGTTATGGCCCGAAGCATCGTTTTGAATAAATTGGCTATTTTAAAATAAAAGAAAATAGCGATAAATCGTTATAAAATATTATAAGTGATATGGATGTGAAATTTAGAAACTGACAGAAGGTTGGCTAAGTCGAATGGTTTCTTGGGTAATGATCTGATGTTGGTTTCGGCCTTCGGGGTTAATATTTGGGAAATCGCTCTCTTACTGATTGACGGTTAGTGACTAATGAATTGAAATGAGGCGTAGTAGTGTTTGTGTAGCACTTGTTTACTATATACGCGAGTTGCTCAGAAAGACCGGGTTTAGCCCATTCTGAATAACTAAATCGACGATAAGAAATCGAAGATGAAGACGGTGGTCGAAGATCGGAGATCTTCACCTCGTTTGGATGGTAACCGAGGTCCTGATTGGGAGGCATCCCGAAATATGGATAATGAGTGGTGATCGTCCAGACGTACGTGGTGATCGATGGGTTTGCGAGGTATATAGTGCCTCCGGTTTCGTTCAGACCCAGAACGAACTTGCAAATGGACAGTGTGTCTGACGTTGGAATTTATTCCGTGTGATTGATAGCCATCAGTTGCACGGTGTGAATTGCCTGTGTGGCATGCTAAGATGCAGTGATCAGGGCTTCTGTTGAAAAGCAAAGTCTTGTGGTGATAATCAAAGCACCGCTTGTGTGGCGTAGCTTTGTATACAACGTGAATTCGCGAACCTCACACCCCGGTATGAACCAGAAACGGGAGAGGACCTCAGGGAGGACATGCGTTTCTTTCTAGCTAGAAGTGGCATCAGTGGTTTTACACGCCCTGACGAGTTTGACTTATGTAGTTGTTACTGTTGCGAGGCGCCTCGGTTATATCGGACGATCCGGGTCCGATGGAGTCATTTGTTGGCTCATTTACACCCCAAAGGGTGGGGAAACACATTGTTCAAGAATTTTAATCCACATCGGTGGACCGGCCCTGACGATCCAAGGGCCCACCTGAGTCTGGGTCCTGAGGCTCGGGCTAGACAGTCTCGAAGTCGGTAAGGACTATCTTTTGCCTTGGTTCATGATGGATATCCAATTTCCAAATACGTGACTGTGCGGTTTTGATTGTATATATATATGGCGACATGATATATGGTACCCTTGCCTTCTATGATTGATAGTTATGATTTGAAATTGTTTTTGAAACATATAAACACTAGTAATAATATCAAATGCTTTTGTTTTATTCGTATCAAGCATATTTTGGCCATTATAAGGTTAAACTCTATCCATTGGTTTGCGTTGCATTGTGTGATGGGAACTGAGTCTTATAATGGATTCATTTTTATAAAAAGCATTGCGATGTTTAAAAGAATGATTTGTTTTAAAGCACTGGCAATCCAACGGAGTAAACCCGTTCCACGAAAGTGGCGTGGTCCTGTGATTAGCCATATTTTAAATGCGTTGAGTAGATTTCTCATACCAGTCCCATGACTGACTCGTAGTTTGTTTCACTTTCAAACTCGGGTGCCCCTTTTTCTACACGGGCAACCTTGTTTTCAGGTTTAGCTGGCTCTTTCTGGATAGCTGGAGCTGAAGATGGATTCTATTATTTATCTCTTTTTATGCTGTTCAGCTCCTGTTGTACATATTATGTTTGTTTCTGCTGTAGGCATTTATGTATAGCTGAACTATATTTATGCTAAGTATGATCCTGTATACTGTGTAACTCTGATGATTACGTTTATCCAGTATATTCTTTTGTGCATTATCTGGTGTATTTATTTATTTCTGTTCTGCTATTATCTGTTTTTGTGTTATATTCCAAGGATTACCCTTGCCGCCGTCAGTAGGGGGTTTGGGGTCGTCTCATTTGGTATCAGAGCTTTGGTTAAGCTTAGCTCTGGAATATAACATATTAACGAACTCGCCAGAAATAGAACCAGTAGCGTTCTAGGACGGGTAACTCAATACAGATAGGATCAGTAATATCCTAGGATGAGTAAAGCAGAATGAAATACACCCCACTAGACACATTTACATTTGAAGTATATGTTTCTATGTTTTGAAATATCTTTTCTGTGACCTGACACTTGATCTGCTGTTTGCAGAAGTACTTGAAAATGAGTGTCAGAAACAGAAGAAATGCAGAACCCGATCTAGAGGCTCTATTAAAGAGATATCGAAATCTGAACGGAGCACAATTCTCGGGCAATGAATCTATAATTCAGACTCAAGCTTGGATGAGTTCTGTGGAAAGAATATTTGAACGTATCCAGTTGAGAGATGATCAGAAAAGATTAGTAGCATCTTGGGCGCTCAAAGAAGAAGCTTTAATCTGGTGGGAAACAATAATCAAAGATAATCCAGAAGGTGATATCACCTGGGATAGATTCAAAGAGATTTTCCTAGAAAGATTTACTCCTCCCGAAGTGACGGAGCGATTATGTGATGAATTCTATTATCTGATACAAGGAGATATGACCATTCCAGAATATCATCAGAAATTCAATGAACTTTCTCGCTTTGCTCCTCATCTGATTCAAGAACCAATGAGAAAGAATATGATATTTATTCATGGCCTGCAAAGAAAATATCAGAATAGTGTGATGAGGAATGTGAAGCTTCCTTTTTCTGAAATGATATACATGGCTTATCAGTATGAAGATCTCCATAAGAAAGGTATGTTGCGCGACGAAGAGGAAGTCTGTTCTAGTAACAAAGAAGAGTCGGAAACTGATATTCCTGAAGCCAGTACGAGGTCTGAGGTCAGTAAAGAGCCTAAAGTCAATCGAAAAAGGGCTAGATCTGAAAAAGAACCAGCCACGACTGCCATATGCAAGAACTGCAATCAGAAGGGGCATCTGTCCAGAAAATGTAAATCTGTAAACAAACGAGGGAAGAGTGGATTTAGACCCAGTAAGAAGGTTCATGAGGGCAGAGGATGCCATAAGTGCCATCAGGCTGGGCATATTGCAAAAAGTTGCCCGCTATCTCAGAAATTTGAAGCAGTACATGTAAATGAAGTGGCAGAAGTGCCTGCATCTTCGTCTGCTTTGGGAAGGCCAGATGTTTTGGAAGGCATGCTTACTATCAAAGATATTCCAGTTAGAGTATTGTTTGACACAGGCGCGTCACGAAGCTTTGTTGCCAAGAATGCAGCTAAGAAACTAGATTTGAATTTGAAGAAGCTCAAGGAACCAATGACTGTCTAGAATCCGGTTGGGGGTTCCATTGATCTCAGTTGGGTTTGTGGAGTGCCGGTTCCTTTTTCTCGTTATCGGTTTCCTACCATCGCGGCCGTCATGAATTTTAAAGAGTTTGATCTTATCTTGGGGTTAGACTGGTTGACCAAGTATGAAGCTGAGGTTAAATGCGCCGACAGAGTCGTTAAGGCGAAGATTAAATTAGGTGATTATATAACCATTCCCTGTGAAGGTCAGAATGCTAATAGAAAGGACTTCTGGGCAGCTTTGGATGTTTCTCCTGTTCAAATAGAAAATATCCCTGAAGTCACAGAGAATATTCCTGACCTCATCAAAGACATTCCTGTCATCAAAAACTATGCGGATGTGTTCGAAGAAGTTGTTCGCTTACCTCCGCAGAGAGAAATAGATTTCAAGATTGCTTTGATTCCGAATGCAAGGCCGGTAGTTCAAGCTATTCGAAGAATTTCCTTGAAGGAGAAAGAAGAACTTGACAATCAAACACGACAGCTCGTATGGAAGGGTCTGATCAGGCCTAGTTTCTCAGATTGGGGAGTAGCAGTGGTGTTTGTCCCAAAATCAGATGGTACTCTACGACTATGTGTGGATTATCGTGATTTGAACAAACAGACCATAAAGAACAGATATCCATTGCCGCGAATCGATGATTTATTGGATCGTCTGAATGGAGCACAAGTATTTTCAAGGATGGACCTAGCTATAGGCTTCCATCAGCTTCGAATTGCCGAAGAGTGTGTTCCAATGACAGCATTTAGAGGTCCAGACTTATTATACGAGTAGTTAGCAATGCCGTTCGGCTTATGTAACGCTCCAGCATACTTCGTCGATTTGATGAATAGAGTGTTCAGAGGAGTCCTGAATAAATTTGTTCTAGTTTTTATTGACGATATTCTAATCTTCTCTAAATCAAAGGCCGAACATGAAAAGCATCTGGAACAGGTTCTAGAAATTCTGAGACGGAATGTATTGAAAGCCAAACTGTCCAAATGCATATTCTGGCAAGATGAAGTGAAATTTCTGGGCCACGTCGTATCAAAAGAAGGAATTGTTGTGTATCCAAGTAAAATCACCGCTATTCAAAATTGGAAACAACACAGTACTCCTACAGAAGTTCGTAGTTTTCTCGGGTTGGCTAGTTATTACCGGAAGTTCGTTAAAACTTTTCGAAGATATCTGGTCACTTAACGAAGCTTACAAAGAAGCACTCAAAATTCAAATGGACTCCAGAAAGTGAAGAGGTTTTTGAAGAGCTAAAGTTAAGATTAACGACAGCTCCAGTGTTAACCATCATCGATGGCAATCAGGATTTGAAAGTCTGGACTGATGCTTCTAGAGAAGGCCTTGGCGCAGTGTTAATGCAAAGGGGTCAAGTGATTGCTTATGCTAGCCGTCAGCTGAAGCCGCACGAGAAAAACTATGTCACTCATGATCTTGAGTTATTGGCTATAGTATTCGCTTTGAAAATCTGGAGACACTATCTTCTGGGTGAGAGATTTGAACTGTTTACAGATCACCAGTCGTTAAAGTATCTGTTCACCCAGAAAGACTCGAATCTGAGGCAGCAACGTTGGCTGGAGTTTCTTGCAGCATATGACTTTGAGATTATATACACTCCAGGGAAAGCCAATGTCGTGGCCGATGCGTTAAGCCGAAAGAATGAAATGATCGCCAGTTTTATTATCACGACCTCATTGATAGATAAAATATCTGCTCTTCAGAAGGATGATCACTTCATTCAGAAGATCAGAGAGATAATTCAAAAGGTCGAACCCGGTAATAGACTTGTGTTGGGGCCAGATATGATTCGAGAAGCTGCCGACAAAGTCGATTATATTAAGAAACGATTACTCGCCGCTCAAAGCTGACAAAAGAGCTATGCCAATAGGAGAAGAAGAGATATATTGTTTGCTGTTGGCGACTATGTATATTTGAAAGTATCGCCGATGAGAGGAGTTATCCGGTTCGGTAAAACTGGGAAGTTGGCGCCCAAATTCATTGGTCCGTTTCCTATTCTGGAACGGATCGGAACTCTCGCTTATAAGGTTAAATTGCCTGATTGGTTGCCTGGAGTTCATGATGTATTTCACATATCTCAACTTCGAAAGCACGTTCATGATCTAGACTTGATCGTGGAAGAAGCAACTCAACAGGATATTGAAATTACTCCAGAATTAGCTGTGAGAAGAGAGCCGCTAAAGATCATCGGCAAAGAAACCAAAGAGCTGAGGAACAAGAAAGTTCACTTAGTCAAAGTGCAATGGAGTGGAGATCCGCGAGATTGTACTTGGGAAACTGAGGAGAGCATTCAGAAAGCCTATCCTAGGTGCCGAGTAGATATCTCTGATTGACTCCGGTGCAAGGTACATTTACCATACTTTGCATTATCAATTAGTTCTCTGCTCTGTCGTTATTTTCTTTCCATGGATGTGAATTTTTAATTCTATAGTCTGAATGATATTAAAAGAGTATAGAAATTGATTAGTATATTTTTGAAAAGTTAAAAACAAATTGCTTGTTGTTTGCGTTGTGTGATAGTAGATTTGATTAATTAAAATTATTGAAACAACGGTTAATTTAATCAATAATAGAATGAATGGTAGAATTTATTCGATTAAATCACACATTGAACTGATTAGAAAACAGATAGAAATATATATTTGTGCATTATATATGTTTGAACAGGTAATTGGATAGCTGTTGAGTAAAGAATTTATTTGCATGTCCGACAAATAGGTAAACCTTAATGAGTTGGATGCGAAATATTATTATATCAACTCCTGTGAATGCCATTGGATGCGGAGTGCTGGTTGTTCTGTGTGAAATAATAAACATCGGCATAAGATAGTAACAATTAATTTTGAACTACATTGCATGGCATACTTCTGAAGATAGGCATACTTCATCATATACCACATAAGCATTTGGAGCTTGTGTGACGAGGTGGAAGATTTACCATACGAGCGAGAGGCTTGTATGGCGATGACTATATTTTACAGGTTGAACTGATGACTGATGTGGACTATTTAAATTGTAACGATAAAATTGCTAGATTAATAAAAACCCCACACGGGTCTGGAGTTGACAATAATCACATCTCTCTAGTCATTAGATACGGCACATGGACTATTTATTTCCAACACGGGACGAGGTGACGAGGATTTATCCTTTGAAGCTATTAAAATACACACTCCCTCAGGATTTGACAGGGTGACGAGAATTTATTCTCTGGAGTTATTATCTATACACGCTACCCTGTAAACACCAGAATATATCACTATAAATATGTGTATGCTTATTAGGATTTATTGGGTACCTAATACGACCCAATAAATTTTCAAACCCCTCCCCGTACAAAGAAGGTTATGGCGAAATTTTTCGAAAATTCCGGGTGTTAGCCAAATTTTTGAAGAATTTGAAAATTCTCAGAAACTGAAAAGTTGGAGAATGGAAGCCAGATTGAACGTAGAGTTGATTAATTAAACCACTTTCGACTTTGTTCCTTTTCGGGGACGAAAAGTTTTAAGTGGGGGAGATTGTAACGACCCGGAAAATCTGAACCAATTAAAATTTTTAAATTGGCTAAAATAGTGGATTTTAAATATTTAAAATAAATATTTTAAATAATAGCAATGAAAACTGAGTTTGAATCGACAATTGAGAAGGAATATAATTAATTCTAATTATAAACAAGGCCTGAAATGGCGCGGTAGTTTCAAAATTTGAATTCAAACTTTGACTGACTGTACCGGGTGCAAAACATAATGGATTTGAGTAAAACCAAAAATATTTAAATCTGTTAGTGAATACCTTTCTAATGAATCTGAAAAATCGAAGTTTCATAGCGGAAAGCAAAAGTTATGGCCCAATGAATTTTCAGAAAGGTCGCTATGGAATTTATATAGCCCGTGAAATTGGCCATTTTGCAAACGACCTCGGAATTCGACGAAACCACTTTTGTTGGATCCGAGATGAGAAGTTATTGCTAGGTTTCAAATTTCATAATTTTTGAAGCTAGTATGTGAGCATGGCAAAGAAGAACGTGTTTTGGTCAATTACAGTTAAATTGGATCGGCCAGAAATGGACCTTTTTGCAAACGGTCTCAGAATTCGACGAAACTAGTTTTGTTAGGACCGTATCGTAAAAACATAGCTAGATTTATTTTTCTGGAATTTTTCGAATCAGTTTGTGGCCCTGGCAAATTGAAATGTACATTCAAATTAAATATTGAATGTTTTATATTTTAAGTTGAAGGAAAACTAACTGGAACAGTCGAATGGGCCTACGAAACATATCCCATTGCGTTCGGAATGGGGGTAAAACGCTAAGGACGACAGTCGTTGGGTTTGGATTGGTGTTAGTACGTAAAGAGGGTATTTTTGGATTTTAAAAATTTATAAATATAAAAAAAATTCATTGGTCAAACTATTTTCTCTCTCCCCGATATCCTTCAGCGACGAACGGCGGCAATAGTTCAAAACGTTCCCGTCCACTTTCCGATCAATCCACGCAAAATTAGCCCCTCCTTTAGTTGAAGATTTTGTAGAGCTCCTCGAGATCTTCAAATCCATATATAGTTTGGAATTTTTCGTGGCCTGTGGAGTGCGAATCGACGCCAGGAAGTCCGGGCGTTCAAACCGCCGTCGCGCAGCCTATAGGCCACCGAAGTGGGCCCCGCTCCAGGCGCCAGCACGCCTCTCTCCCCTCTTCCTCGCTGCGAAGGCCGACCGTCGATCCACTTCACCGTTTGATCGAAAAGTTCAAACCTAGTTTTGAAGAATTCAGAGAGGTAACGGTTGAGTTAATTTTCAACTGTTTTAACACTTTTAAACTATTGCAAACTTTAAAAAATCATATCTTTCTCATGTGTTGATGAAATTCGATGAAACAGGAAACATCATGACCGTGTGGACGTCTTCTACATTCTAGAAGAGACCGCACATTTTTCTGAGCCTTCTGCTATTTTAGGTGGAGTGGAACCCAAAGTGAGATTTTTAATTTATAAACGATATGGAAAACGACGATGTATAAATTATATAATCGATGTATGGGTTATATAAGCGTTGTACACCTCTTGTATAAGCATTGTATAAGTTGTATGTTCGATGTATAAGTTGTATATGCGTTGTAAAAATTATATATGTGTTGAAATAGAAGTGAAATGCTATATATATATATATATATATATACACACGCCCCTCGTCCACAAACCATGGACGATATTTATTGGTTGTGATTGGTGTGAAAATTGATTGATAGTGAATGGTTGATTGAAATTGTTTGTGGTAGAAATTGATTGATTGTGTTTGAAAAATACCCACTTGTGGTTGAGAAATATTTGGTTGAAACCACATAGGATTAGTTTGTGGAAATGAAAAAAATATACATGCCGCCTGCATGCGAACTAGATGCATGATTCCCCATTGTCAAAAGCTACGAGGCTTCAAGGTAGAGTGAGGAGCCGTACTAGGGACGGTCCCGGTTCTAACTACCCTGCCGTTATGCTGCCGAAATTTTGAATAATATTCATGTGTTAGAATTATTTCCATTTGTTGAAACTATATTTATTCGTTGAATAGAAAACCTTCATGTGTTGAATTGAAACTCATTCGTTGAATAGAAATTCATGTGTTGAATGGTATTCGTGTTTTAAATATAAAAATCACATTTTTACTCTATATATATAAACTATAGAAAACCTTCATGTGTTGAATCGATATTCATTCGTTGGATAGAAATTCATGTGTTGAATGGTATTCGTGATTTAAATATAAAAATCACATTTTTACTCTATATATATAAACTATAGAAAACCTTCATGTGTTGAATCGATATTCATTCGTTGGATAGAAATTCATGTGTTGAATGGTATTCGTGTTTTAAAAATAAAAATCACATTTTTACTCTATATATATATATATAAACTATAGAAAACCTTCATGTGTTGAATCGATATTCATTCATTGGATAGAAATTCATGTGTTGAATGGTATTCGTGTTTTAAATATAAAAATCACCTTTTTATCGATATATATAAACTATAGAAAACCTTCATGTGTTGAATCGAAATTCATTCGTTGAATTGAAATTCATGTGTTGAATGGTATTCATTTTTTGAAAGTAAGTGTTTTATAATAAAAATCCAATTTTTATCATCGATATGAACTATATAAAATAATATTTTTTTGAAATAAATTGTTTTATAATAAAAATCCTATTTTTATCACCTATATTAACTATATAAAATAGTCGAGTTTTGAAATAAATTGTTTTACATTAAAAATCACATTTTTATTATATACATGAATTGTTAAAAATAGTTAAATAAAAATATCATTTTTATCAAATGTAGGAAATTCATATGGTTTTGAAATCGAAGAATCGATATATATATAAATAGAATTGAAATATATCGAATAACGAAGCTGCAGTTCATATTTTGAAACCATGATTTCAAACGATTAGTGCGGGAGATCCGACCATCGGATTTTCCTGAAACCGCAACCGTTGGGTTCGCATTGGAAATATCTTTCCAACGACACCAACTTTGTAAAAATCCAACGGTTGGATTGTCTGAAATGTATAATTCAAATCTGAAGAAAAACAGCGCTAGAATCAATTATATTTATATATATATATATAAATATAATTATATTTAATCGAATAACGACGCTGTAGTTCGTATTTTGAAATCGAAACTTCAAACGATTGTACCGGGAGATCCGACCGTCGGATTTTCCTGAAGCTGGAACCGTTGGATTCGTTTTGAAAAGATCTTTCTAATGATGTAAATTTTGTGAAGATCCAACGATTAGATTTTCAGATATGTGTAAATCAAATCTGAAGAAAAACAGCGCCACGGCCGCGTTATGGCCCGAAGCGTCGTTTTGAATAAATTGGCTATTTTAAAATAAAAGAAAATAGCGATAAATCGTTATAAAATATTATAAACGATATGGATGCGAAATTTAGAAACTGACTGAAGGTTGGCTAAGTCGAATGGTTTCTTGGGTATTGATCTTATGTTGGTTTCGGCCTTCAGGGTTAATATTTGGGAAATCGCTCTATTACTGATTGACGGTTAGTGACTAATGAGTTGAAATGATGCGTAGTAGTGTTTGTGTAGCACTTGTTTACTATATATGCGAGTTTCTCAGAAAGACCGGGTTTAGCCCATTCTGAATAACTAAATCGATGATAAGAAATCAAAGATGAAGACGGTGGTCGAAGACCGGAGATCTTCACCTCGTTTGGATGGTAACCGAGGTCCTGATTGGGAGGCATCCTGAAATATGGATAATGAGTGGTGATTGTCCAGACGTACGTGGTGATCGATGGGTTTGCGAGGTATATAGTGCTTCCGGTTTCGTTCAGACCCAGAACGGACTTGCAAATGGACAGTATGTCTGACATTGGAATTTATTCTGTGTGATTGATAGCCATCAGTTGCACGGTGTGAATTGCCTGTGTAGCATGCTAAGATGCAGTGATCAGGGCTTCTGTTGAAAAGCAAAGTCTTGTGGTGATGATCAAAGCACCGCCTGTGTGGCGTAGCTTTGTATACAATGTGAATTCGCGAACCTCACACCCCGGTGTGAACCAGAAACGGGAGAGGACCTCAGGGAGGACATGCGTTTCTTTCTAGCTAGAAGTGGTGTCAGTGGTTTTACACACCCTGACGAGTTTGACTTATGTGGTTGTTACTGTTGCGAGGCGCCTCGGTTATATCGGACGATCCGGGTCCGATGGAGTCATTTGTTGGCTCATTTACACCCTAAAGGGTGGGGAAACGCATTGTTCAGGAATTTTAATCCGCATCGGTGGACCGGCCCTGACGATCCAAGGGCCCACCTGAGTCTGGGTCCTGAGGCTCGGGCTAGACAGTCTCGAAGTCGGTAAGGACTATCTTTTCCCTTGGTTCATGACGGAAATCCAATTTCCAAATACGTGACTGTGCGGTTTTGATTGTATATATATATGGCGACATGATATATGGTACCCATGCCGTCTATGATTGATAGTTATGATTTGAAATTGTTTTTGAAACATATAAACACTAGTAATAATATCAAATGCTTTTGTTTTATTCGTATCAAGCATATTTTGGCCTTTATTAGGTAAAACTATGTCCTTCGGTTTGCGTTGCATTGTGTGATGGGAACTGAGTCTTATAATGGCTTCATTTTTATAAAAAGAAATGCGATGTTTAAAAGAATGATTTGTTTTAAAGCACTGGCAATCCAATGGAATAAACCCGTTCCACGAAAGTGGCGTGGTCCTGTGATTAGCCATATGTGTTGAGTAGATTTCTCATACCAGTCCCATGAATGACTCGTAGTTTGTTTCACTTTCAAACTCGGGTGCCCCTTTTTCTACACGGGCAGCCTTGTTTTCAGGTTTAGCTGGCTCTTTCTGGATAGCTGGAGCTGAAGATGGATTCTATTATTTATCTCTTTTTATGCTGTTCAGCTCCTGTTGTACATATTATGTTTGTTTCCGCTGTAGACATTTATGTATAGCTGAACTGTATTTGTGCTAAGTATGATCCTGTATACTGTGTAACTCTGATGATTACGTTTATCCAGTATATTCTTTTGTGCATTATCTGGTGTATTTATTTATTTCTGTTCTGCTATTATCTATTTCTGTTTTGCGAATTCACGCTATACACAAAGCTATGCCACACAGGCTGTGCTTTGATCATCAACCAAAAGACTTTGCTTTTCAACAGAAGCCTTGATCAATTGCCACTTAGGCGTGCCACACAGGCAATTCACTCCATGCGACTGATGTCTATCGATATACAACCTCTAAGCTCGTACGTCTCAGAGAAGGCCGTTAAGCAAGAGAATAAATTCTCCGCCGCCAAACAGATGTATATTTAATAGAGATCAATTAACACAGAATAAAATTCAATGTCAGACACACAGTCCATTTACAAGTTCGTTCTGGGTCTGAACCAAACCGGAGGTACTTTCCTCGCATATCCATCGATCTCCAAGTACGTCTGGACGATCACCAACTGATTCCCTCATCTTGGGTGTACAGCCCAATCAAGATCATCAGTAATCACCCAAACGATGTGAAGACTTCCGGTCTTCAACCACCGTCTTCATCTTCGACTTATCGTCGAATCGGTTATTAAGAATGGGTGTAAACCCGGCCTTTCCGAATAACCCACGTATATAATAAACAAATGTTATGCAAACCCAACATACGCCTCATTCCAATTCAGAATATTCCATTATTCAAATTTCACATTCTTAGGGAAAGGTTCCCATTAATTTTATCAAAGATAAATTCTTCTAAATTCATTCTTTAATCTTCCTTTGGATATCATTTCAAACCGTATTATGGTTTTCCAAACTAGTCGGGATTAGCGAATCACACCGAAGTAATTATTTATTTTATTTCCTAATCCCAACCTATTCATCCCCTGGAGCAAAACAGGTAATACTCCATGTCTAACACCATGGTGTTATCCGTAAAATTAATTACCATTTCACGTTCAAATCTAATTAAAGATTTAACTATCGCTCTAGAGCAAAACTGGTGATACTCCATTCTCGATCATTTCCAAATTTGATAATTTAAATTATCAATTCACTTTTAATCTAATTAAAGATTCATTAAAACTCCACTTAGTTTTAATCTTCTCAAAAATCAATATCTTGTCTTTAACTGGGTTAAAGAACCAATGTCACCTAAAACACGCTTCACGGCAAACCCAAATCACATTTGATATTAAATACAAGGCTTTGAACAGAAAATATACCGGCTTATATTCAATATCAAATTCTGAAAACCAACAAATATCGTATTGGAAATAACGATATGAATATATCTTTCAAATTTCCACAACCATATCTGTATAATCACAAAATCCAACATCGAAATATTCCGAAGACAATTTCGATTCAAATCCATTCCAATTCATGTATTGGAAATCCTGATTAATTTTGAAACCACTTTCAAATTCAATTTATTTATTTCAAAAATAAATTGATTTTAATTCTAGTTCAAAACTAGTTCATTTCGATAAAAATATATTTTTATCCTTTCAAATATGAAGTTTTTCATCCCAGTTCCTTCCAATTCACATATTGTGATTTTTCACAAATTATTAATATTTTTAATAATTTTATCAAGGTCCGTACAGTCGATTTCCATCAACGACCATCGAACTGCACTTACAACGACCTTTTCCAAATTTGATTTGGACATAATTCCAAATCCAACCGTTAGATTTCAAATTTCTAATATTCATTAGAAAGCTCTTTTCGATACGAACCCAACGGTTCTAGTTTTAGGAGAATCCGACGGTCGAATCTCCCGCAACGTCAATTCGAAGTCAATGGTCGAAATTCACGAACTGTCGCGGCGCGGCGCGTTCTATTCAGGCCATTATATATATAATATATATATTATATATTACGTCAATTTTTTTTAAAACGTATTTTACAAATCGTTTTAAATTAGTTTTCAAAACCATTTCAACTCTATATTCAATTTCAGATCAAAATTGAATATTTCATATCATTATTATATAAATGATAATATTTTCAAAACGTTATATTTTGAAATTACTACCTTTTCTATATTCATTATAAAAACGAATATAATCGATATAAATATCGTTCACGTCAAAATAGCGCAACTCTAATCAACACGACTTTATATATTTCAATAAATTCATTATTCTATTCAACAAATGAATATTTATTCTATTCAACACATGAATCTATATTTCTTTCAACACATGACTAATCTCAACACATACTGTCAACACATGACTATTTTTGTTATGTAATATATTTTATAAAATTATGGTATCTATCTTTTGATTTTTAATTAGACTCCAACCGTAAAGTAGTTTCTAATCTTAAATATGATAAAGATGTAAATTTTATTGTTAAAATATTTTACTCAACACATGAATAGTTTCAACACATGAACATCGTCAATACATGACTATTTTTATATTCTAATATTCTTTATTTTCCCAGTTGGAATGAGGCCCAATCAATTACCCTATAATGTTAATTATATGGATTCCACCCCACACATGTATATAATAGCAACGATAAACAATCAACCATCATCCAAAGTGCACCACACAACTGCATAAGCATCAAATATAAATAATTAACGCTTACACAGCCTGTCGACCAATCGATCGACATACAACTAATTATTGGGATTAGTGTATGCCGTATTTTATCCCAATACCCGTGTGGGGTTTCAAATCAACAAACACAGATTTTTATTTGTGCAGTTGGGCGATGTGTAAAATTTATCGTCCCAATCAATATCAGTCAAATCAGTGTATATAAACAAATCAACCGATTTGTTTATAAATATTTATTTATTCATATTCACGTTAAAAATTATATTTTTAATGATAATTAATTTATTTCAACACATGAATATTTATTTATCAATCATTCCACAACACAATCAATTTTCGCAACACATCAATCAAACAAACAAGCCGTCCATGGTCTGTGGACGACGGGTGTCGGGTGCTACTAAACACCGTCCGCATCCTAGTATATATTTCTAACTAGAAAAGTAAATTTAAAGTGAGAAGTTCTCACCGACTAGCTAATCCAATACCACGACTCTTCTTGTGCAGAAATCTTCGTCATTCTCGCCTTTTTGTCACTTTCATTGTCCGTAGCCACTACATATATAAAAATCACATTTTTATCTTGTTGTTATGTATATAAAAATCACATTTTTATACTGCTACTACATAGATAAAAAATATATTTTTACACCGCTACTATATAGATAAAAATTATATTTTTACCACACTATTCTCTATATAAAATTATATTTTTATATATTTACTTCTAATATAAAAATCAAATTTTTATATCATCGCTATAAAAATCACCTTTCTATTTCAACGTATATATAATAAAAATCAGATTTTTATTTCGCCACATATATAAAGATCAAATTTTTATCATCATACATATATAAAAATTGTATTTTTAACTTTTCTACAATATAAAAATTATATTTTTAACCTTTGTGTAATATAAAAATTATATTTTTATAATTCCTATAATATAAAAATTACATTTTTATTATCTATATAATATAAAAATCATATTTTTATACTATTAAAAATTGAATTTTTATTTAACTAAAAATCATATATTTATAAACTAAAGATCATATTTTTGACATGTCATTCATAGGATAAAAACCGAGTCTTTATGCTAAGTTTTTATAAATAAAAATCCATTCTTTATGCAATAGTATTCATATATAAACTGATTTTTATTGAAATAATTACATCCTACAAATAAAACAAATAAACTAGAAAAAGAAAGAGGAGGACTTACAGTTTAATTAGCGAGAGGGAGTAGGGTCTCTTGTTCGCCGGGGTGGTGCTGATGCGTCAGTCGAGGAGGAGGATGCGGTGGTGGTCAAAGGGGAGGTGCGGCCAACCATCGGTGGCGAGGGGGCTTGGCACGCTGGGGGGGGGGGGGGGTTTAAATTAGAAGGAGCAAGAGAGAGAAGGGGGAAGGGGCTGCTGTTCGGAGCCAGTCGGAAGGAGTGGTGGCGCTGCAGGCGGTGGGGCCCGCTGGCGCTAGAAGCGGCAGATTTCAAAAGGGGGGTTCACGGTTATGGGGGGGCGCAATTGGAAGGAGGAGAGGAGGGAGAAGGGGAGAGGGAGGAGAAGGAGGAAGGGCGGTGGATGGAGGCCGACGCGGCGGCTGTGGCGCACCTGGGTGCGACGTCGTGCTCCGTCGGTTTTTTTTTTTTTTTTTTTTTTGATTTCCGAAGAGAGAGAGAGAAGAGGGAAAAGGAGGGGGGCCATATATATTGATCTATTATTTAATTTAATTTTTCCCTTTCAAAAAGTTGACTTTCCGTCCTAACCCCAAATCGACGACTGTCGCCCCTAACCAATTACCCCCATTCCGAACACAATGGGATATGTATCATAAGCTTATTCGATCGTTTCGATCAGTTTTTGTCAAAATCAAAATATAACTCTATATATTGAATTTGAACGCACATTTCAAATTACCAAGGCCACATACGAACTCTAAAAATTCCAGAAAAATTATTTCTAGCTACGTATTGACGATTCGGTCCTAACAAAACTAATTTCGTCAAATTCTGAGACCATTTGAAAAATGGCCAATTTCCAGTCGATTAAAATCAACTGAAACTGGTCAAACGCGTTTTCCTTTGCCACGCTCACATATTGATTAAAAAAATTATGAAATTTGAAAACTAACAATAGTTCGACATCACAGACCCAACAAAAGTGGTTTCGTCGAAATCCGAGGTCGTTTGCAAAATGGCTATTTTTAAGGGCCAGAATTCCATAGCGACTATTCAAAATTTTCAACTGGCCATATCTTTTGATTGCCGCTATGAAATTTCGATTTCTCGGATTCGTTGGAAAGATACTCTCAATTAGATTCAAATATTTTTGGTTTCGTCGAAATCCGATATATTTTGCACCCGGTATGTTCAATTGAAGTTTGAAATCGAATTATCGAACTACCATGCCATTTTCAATTTCTTTTATAATTATTTATATTCTAACGACGATTCAAATAAATATATACGTTCTAATTCTATTCAAAATAAATTTCTCGCCGTTATTATTTAAAATAATTCATTTTAAATACTCAAAATTCGCTAAAATTGCCAAAATAAAAAATTTAAATTGGCTCAGAATTTCCGGGTTGTTACAGTCTGACATTAGATTTCGTTCTGTGTCGATTGATTTCTATTAAATATATATCTATTTGGTGGCGAAGAATTTATTCTCTTTCTTAACACCCTTCTCTGAGACGTACGAGCTTAGAGGTTATATATCGATAGAAATCAGTCGCATGGCATGAATTGTCAGTGTGGCATGCTGAGATGCAAGTGATCAAGGCTTTTGTTGAAAAGCAGAGTCTTGTGGTTGATGATTAAAGCACGGTTTTGAATAGCATAGCTTTGTGTATAGCGTTAATTCTCGAGCTTCACACCCTGGTATGAACCAGAAACGGGAGAGGACTGGAGGGAGAACATGTGTTTCTTTCTTGATAGGAGTGGTGTCATGGTATGGAGCCCAAACATTTTTACTTATGTGGATGTTGGAAAGCGAGGTACATCGGATTTGAGTCCCTAGTGGCTCTTGTGATGGTCGACGTACTGACCAAAGTTACGCCCCATAGAGCGGGAAAACGTATTGTTCAAGAATTACTAATCCACAAACGTAAGGGTGGACCGGCCATGAAGATCCAAGGTGTAGTTGCGACTGAATTTGAGACATGGGCTAGATTATCTTGAATTTGGTAAGGACGATCCCTTGCCTTGGTTCATGATGGAAATCCAACTTCTAATACGACATTGTGTGGTTTTTGTTGTAAACCTATATATGGCGACATAGTAGGATGGGGTACTATGCCGTTTATGATTATTACATTATGATTGAAATTGTGTTTGAAACATATATGCACTAGTAATAATATCAAATGATTTTGTTTTATACGTATCAAGCATATTTTGGCTATTATAAGGTAAAACTCTATCCTCCGACTTGCGTTGCATTGTGTGATGGGACCTGAGTCTTATAATGGCTTCATTTTTCTAAAGAGCATTGCGTTGTTTAAATGATTTATTTTATTTCATGCACTGGCAATCTAATGGAGTAAACTCGTTCGACATTAGCGGCGTGGTCCTGTGATTGACCTTATTGTTAAATAAGTTAGGTTAGATTTCTCATACCAGTCCCATGACTGACTCGCAGTTTGTTTCACTTGCAAAATCGGGTGCCCCTATTTTCTACACGGGCAACCTTGTATTAAGGTTTTAGATTGGTTCATTTTGGCGATGGATGGAAGCTGTGGAAGCTGATGATGGTCCTTTATCATCTCTATTGTATTGTTTCAGATACTATTATGTTATTATGTTTGATTCCGCTGCAGACATTGTATATTAAGCTGAAATCGTATTTTGTACTAAGTATGATCCTGTTATGCTGTGTAACTTTGATGATAATATTATTTCTAGTGTAATTTGATGTACATTATTTGGTGTAATGCTATATTTTTGTTCTGCTGTTATTGTTTACGTATTATATTCCACTGATTATCCTTGCTTCCGTGGCACGGGGGTTTGGGTTGTCTCAGAAGATTTGGACGAAATTCGAGGGATGGGGTCGTGATGAAAATCGTGGGATGGAGGCTATAGAGATTTCAACATGGAGGAGATGATGGTGTTGTGTTTTTTCATGGAGTATTTAGGACGAGCTGAGGTCTGAAATGATCAGCATTGGCTGGAGGAATTCTGGAGCAAGAAGAAGAGATGAGTAGGAGTAATTAGCGAATAATTCTGATTTAGAGGAATTGAACAAAACGAGATGCGTTGGACTTGTATCAACGATAGCTATGCGACATAACTGGATTGGTTGGAATTGGAGCTAATGGGGATTTTTAATTAAATTAAATGACTATTTAATTTAGTTGGAAATCGATCATTACTCGGCAATTAAAACCAACGTGGGTAAACTCTCTATCTTTGGTACGTTTATAATTTATCATAAACGAATTTTTATCTAGTATAATTTTTAAATGTTGTTTGTTGGCTATTTGGATGCACTGATAAATCATTAATCAATTGTGGCTATTATATATTAGTTATATTTAAGGTTGGTAGTTGAATATTCCCACACATTTTAGCTGACGAAACCCTATGCGCCCTGCATAATAGTGGACAACGACAGAACTACATAGGTGCATGTTGTGTCACGTGACACACCAATATTCTCGGAATGTTGAAAAAAATACGGAGCAGTTCAGGCTTTCTCTTCCACCGCGACATAAATGGCAACTGCTGACTTTCTCTTCCATCCTCTGTCTATCCTCGCTCCAATCTTACCGCATCCTCCTCTTCTTCTCGCTCTTTAATATATCCCTCATCTTCACTACCTAATGCAGAAATACAGGAAAGCCAAGCCTCGATTCGCTAAATGTATGACCAGATATGGTTGCAAATATTTGAATCCAACAAAAGTATATGCCTACGCAATGAACCCTAGAAGCTCCAACTCATTTCAGATCTTAGCAGATGCTTTAGCCTCGCTAATTTCTGCTTCTCCTTCAACCAGTCTTACTGTAGTTGATCCTTCGCCAGTTTCTCCCTTATTAGCCAGCAAACAAGTTGAAGACAAATGGACAGACTCTTCTGCGAATCTCAATTCAATCCTCATCCCTATAGGTATGAAATATGAAAGAATATTGGATGAAATTGTGGTAGTTGTGAAATAGAATGATAGTGAGATAGCTGTGAATATATTGAATTCAGTCAGTAAGGATGTGTGTTCTGTGGCACCATCCATCATCGTTGAAACAACTACAGCCACTGAATTTTTGTTGGAAGTGAAAAAATAAGTGTCGAGTCTAATATAGCCTGTAAGTCACCGAGTAAGAATAAGGAAAATGTTAATGGAATTAATGTGGTGAGTAGAGATGTTTCTGTGCCTCCTATGACAGTTGTTAACCCTGTCTCCCCCACTGTACTATCTAGCACGCCAAGTGTTCGTGTAAATAACCCTTCCAAACCTGCTGCACCAAACTCAGTATTGCACAAAACGAAGACAATGTTAACATTAATGATATTACAAATCGATATCAAAACATGAAAAAAAATCGAGACAAATTATAGTAGCTTCCGGTTTCGAAGTACTTTTTGATTGTAATACGAATGTTTATCACTTTTGGAAGAAACTATATTATGAATATTTTATTATAATCTATTGACTATTCATTGGTGACACACCATCCATAAAATCCTATATCCGCCACTGATTGTGGATGACCATTTATACCATAATATCCCTCCTTGAAGGGGGCTTGGAATTATTTATGCTAATTAACATCTGTGGATTCAGGAAAAACTGGTTGGAGGGATCCAACTGGATTCCTCAAAATTATTACTGTTTGTTTTCATATATATTGTGATATATGATGTGTTAGATGTTCAGTGATATATATTGTTTTGTTTGGATGCTTGAATTGCATTGGCCCTAAATATTGATATTTAAAATATAATAAGAAGGGATTTTGAGATTTTATAGGAAATTTATTTTTCCATTATAGAAATTGAATTTCGAATGGGCTACGAAAAATAGACTTGTTTATAATAATTAAAACATGTACGTAAACTTATAAATAGTATTTATAAATGAGGTGAAATAATTATCATTGGATAATTTGGGAATTTAAACTCAAGAGTGAATTTAAATGGGAATTGAAAATCATTTCAAAAGGAAACGATGAAATTTATTCCGATGTACGGAATGTGGATTGAATTGAGATAAATTCAAGGGATTTATAATTGGAATTTGATTATGTTGAATTTTAAAAATTAATTTTTTTTGGAAAGGAAATTTGATTTTTATTTAGTAGAAACTATAATTTAAAATTTAATATTTTTAAGAAGTTAACATTTCCAATATTTTTAATATGAATTATATTATATATATTTATATATATATGTTTTATAATAATAAAAATATTTTCTTAAATATGAATTATTAAATGAGGAAGTTTTGTAGAAGTAAAATTAATATATAATGAAACAGGATGAGTGGAATTATATTGGTTTTGACCAATATTTTATTAATAAATTGAAGTCAATATGGGAGTATAAACCATATTTTAAGTAATGTTGGGTCCTAAATAAGATTTGAACAAATGAAAGGGTATTTTAAATAAAAGAGTTTTTATAAATAAAATTTATTAAATTAAAAGGGAATTGGTTACATTTTTAGAAATATCGGAGATGATTTGCTTTATACGCAAGGAATGGATTCTTTTTATAAGTATAATTCATAAGAAGAAAACATATGAGTTTGGAAGGAAGTTGAAAGTGAGTTGTGAATATATAATTGAGTTATGAATTTTCGACGATTTTGGACAATCAAAAACTTTAAGTTAGATTTTGAAAACTGGCTTAATTTATATTAATATATAAAATAGTAGGGGTGAAATTTATTAATAAACAAAGTTGAATGTATAAATTAAAATTTAATTAAAACGAACTCACCGCAACATGGTAGTTCGTAATTTTATGTTTTTAACTTTAATTGAGTATATGGAATTAAGTATAAGTCGGAATTCTTTGAAACAAGAATTTCCGGACCTGTTGAATAATAGTTTTCTAATGGAAGAGAAAAATCTGGATTTCTTCTTATAGATTTTAAGTTATATCAAAATTAAATTTCCAGAAAAATCGCGGTTTAATTGTTTTTAAAAAGTAAAACAATTTATTAAATATAGTATAAATATTTTGAGTGAATAAAATTTGGATTTCCATAAGAAAAATCCAGACTTGAATTCATTTTCTACTTATTCTATCGCTGCCGTTTGCTTGGTAATGGTTGTTGATCACAACCATTAATGATAATACATTATGTACACTCAAATGGAATAAGTGGTCGGTCATGTGTGGCCGGGTTGCAAGATGTTCTTATTGAATCTAGTGTATTCCTCTCTAGAGATACACTATCAAAAGGTGCTTCCATACCTTATCATGACTGGAAATCCATTCCCCAATAAGCGTCCGCAGTTTTTGATTGTATAATATGTATGTGGAGCATGAGATGGAAGCGTTCCGCTAGATTGTTATTTATTTGATTTAGACACTATTATAGTATCAGGATAGTTTTGATACAAAGAATGTTTTGGGTTATCGTCATGTCCATCATGTTTATATGTGGATCAGTCTTGCGATTATCTTTTCTTTAGAAAGGATTCTCAAAGTAAATCAAGTGATGGGAGTTTGCTCACACTAGTCCAAAGACTGGCTCAGAGTTTATTTGTTTTGTTTTGCCCTAAACTCTTAGGTATCCAAATTTGTACGGGCAGTCAAGAAGTTCAGGTGTTTACAGATACCCTTCGAGGAGATTAAAGCCGAAGGATTCAGTGATAGATATCTACTGTTTATTCCCGTTGTGATGTGTTGTGTTGTACTACGACGATGGTATGTATATATGGTACAAAATTTGGTATTTAAAAGTTGTTATATATATAATACTTTATTCTGCTGTGATGTGAGATTATGTGTTGTTATTTATGTGCTTCTTCTATCTTTTTCTTTTTACCCATAATTCGTACTTTTGTGCAATTTGGGTTGGACGTGTGGTCTATTTAGTCAACTCAAAGGATACGGATTTGCGGGCCATTACAAAAACGATGTACAGTTGATCGTGGGATGATGCGATGAGATGATAAATCGATTTAAGTGTGTGGCAGTCGCCCTACACCAACCGACACCCAACGCGCTGTGAAAGTGCCCGACTAATATAGGACAATCGCTAAGGTTGAAATAAGAAAAACCCATATAACCTATCGTAGAATGCATGGAACAAAGTGTAATAATAACATAAAGCATGATATAAAAGAGGCGAGACAATGGAGTTGAATGGATCTTAAACATCAGAGTAGTGGATCCACGTCACAACATAAGTACCAAATGGATAAATATATAAATACATCTCCAAAATACTGTCTCTAAACAAAATACACTACTAATACCCAAAGTAGTGATCAATAAAGATAAATAGAGATAAGAGTATAAATAGTACGTAGAAGCCTCCTGCTTGTCTCTGTTCTGCTACTCGAGTGCACCAACCTGTTGTTAGTCTGCTCATTTAAGAGCCCCACAATAATAAGAAGCTGTGCATTAAACTCTATATCAGACAAAGTATGGTGTGGGTGATAGTATTCTTAATCACTAATAGGGAAATACAATAGGCATAAAGAATCGTACCTATTCTGGACCTGCATTCAAAGAGTTAACATATATTATCATGTATACTCTATTGCAATCACAATAGTGAGTGTAAATAGAAGTATGCATGTCATAACAACATCAACCATTCAAACATAGAAATCATCCTCATGTTCACTTACTCAGTGCTTTGAATTCACGGCATTGGACACCTTGATCACCTTTTCCAAGTAAAACTGGTAGGTCTAAATCATCAAATGACTCTATTAGTCGATCTTAACACCAGCCACTAGGTCAAAACATCAATATACTCAAGTGAATAGTCTTTACCCAGTCAACAACGTCAACGGGCTCTGGGGTCCAGGCAAATCAAGTCTAAAACTCAACTGACTCTGATCTTCTTCTCGTGCCACTGTTCCAAAGGTGAATCAAATTATCAAATGTTGTTGACTTCCTTTACACACGTACCCGCAGCGAAGTCCAACCTAGAAGCCACCTCATTGGTTCCCATCTAGATCCTTGGTGGAAACTTTGCACTTAGACTTTCTCCGCATCTCGGGTTTAAATAGTCATATTTGAGTTGGTCTTCAAAAGAGCTTAATCGTCATTGTAGAGAAGTACAACGCATGCAGTCGGATCTTGCAATCTAGCTCTCGCAATCCTGCTCTAACAATCCGACTCTAACTAGAGCTGTGTATGTCGAGTCAGTACCTATAACACTTCCAGAATGTTTTTTAACATACTATTTCTCCATATGACAACGTTTGCGTTCATCCTAACATTTCTAGGCAACGTCTTGGCATACCAAACAATCGAAACAACACACACACACATACACACACACACACATATATATATATATTAACCAAACAAGATCAAAACATCCAGAAATATTGTTTTTCCCTTAATCCCTTAAATTTCGGGATTCACAAGCCAAGTCCAAATCAACCCAAACTTATATATGTCATAACATAATTAATAAAGAATTATAAGCATTTTTACATATTTTTATGAGAAATATGCTAATCCATCCTAATTAGTGGATAAGAATACCAATACTCACCCTAATCACCCCAAAATGGTTAGATCTGAAATGAAAAGTGCTTGGCTCGGATTCCTATGTGTCGTAGTAGCTTTTGCCTTGATGTAATATTAAGTTGACTTAATTTGCACTTAATTAGGTAGTTAGGTTCTTCAATAATGGATTAGTGGTGGATAGAAACCATTAATGGTTGCTTAGAAGCTTTTTGGAAGTCGGAAAAGTGAATAGAGAGATTCCTAGAGAATATAGAGAACAAAGCTTATAAGAGAAGCCATTAAAACAAGAATGGGCTTCTTTGCAAATAAACTCCATATGCATGTATATAGGTGAAATGAAGCTTCTTTAAGAAGCCACTAAAAATAGGCTTCTAAGAGAAGCCACTAAGAATTAGCTTTCAAAATAAGCCACTTGTAACGACCCGGATTTTTGGATCGATTTATTTTAAATATTTAATATGATTTTAAATATTTTATTGATAATATAAATGAATTTTTTTACTGGGTTGTTAATTTAATAATTTATTATAAAATTTCAAGTATATTGAATATCATAGTATGAAAATAGTATAATTTAATTCTGAATTAGAATTGAGTTAGAATAATTCAGATAATCAACATAAATTCTGTTTGGAATATATACGATAATAAATAATAATTTATTATCGAAGAATTTATATGTTTTTGAATTTAAATTATATTGTATTAATTTATTTTGGTTATTTATATTTACGTTCAAATTAAATATCAAAATATATTCAGTTAGTTCAGAATAGTGTTACACTGTTGAAACGACAGTGGTTACGTTAAATTAGCGGTTCGTGTGCGAACCCTGAGATATTTTAATGGATAAGTTCAAAATCGAATTGAAGATCAAATCATAATTTGTTTAAAAGAAAAAAAAATCTATTTATTTCAAATTAGATTAAATCAAAGATCAATCGCATTTAAATCAAAGTCAGATCAAAAGTAATTATATTGTACCTTACCCTAACCTACCTAGTGTAAATATGCAAGCCTATTCCTTAATGGTGAAGGATTCATCTTCTATTTAAACGTGAGGCCTTCTCTTGTTTTCTCACTTCAGAACGCAAATTCCTAAACGAGAAATAATGGCCACTATCTTTAATGCTCAAATGAAATCCATTCGTGAAGAAATAAAATGGGAAAATAATATTCAACTAAAAATCAAAAGAAGAAGCCGACCTCCCTCTTATTCATTTAAACAGCGATACCTTGTCCCATTCGGAATTAAAAAGCCTGAAATCGAAAATGGCCAAAATCCCCAATCCAAATCAAAACGCGTATCTTTGTTTTTGTGGCCCAAGATCTTCAATCCGATAGGTGCGTATGAGGATGCGACGCAGTCTGGAGTTCGACATTTGTTGAAGAGCGCGACAGTGGAGAGATCGAAATAGGGTTCGACGTGTTCTATCCGAGATTAGGGGTTATCGCGATTTACAATTTGGGGGTAGGAGGGGTTTTCGAGAGCAAGTCGCGATGGAGGCAGTTTGGTATTATTCGATTTTGTTTTGGGAAAAGTCGAATTCATTGGTGATGGAATCTGGGATTGCCGAAGAGGTTAACCACTTCTAAGACCAGGAACAAAGGGTAATTAATATATAAGTGATATTTAATTGATTTTAAAGTATATAATCAAACCAGTTTAATGTTATGGTATTGTTGGGGTTTTTTTGTAGAGTTTTGGATTGAAGATGATGTTGTTGGAAAAAAATGGAGCTCGTGACGGTTGAGTTCAGATGTGAAGTTGGTTTGAGTGTTATTGGGATAGGGACAGCGGAGGAGAGAAAGAGGGAATATAGTTCATTTTTTTCTACAGTAAATGTGAATTGGGAAGGAAGGATTAAAGAGGAGATTAAGGTTATTTTATTTTTAAATTTAGAATGTACTAGGAAATTGATTTATATAATCGATAATTTATTTAAAGTAAATTAGTTTATATAATCAATTTATATAAAGAAATTAGTTAGTAAAAATATAAATTGTAGACTAGTCGTTTGAATATGAAATTAAGGAATTGGTTTACATGTCATAAATTAATTAATTAATTTAAAATTTGTATACTTAGATAACTGGAATTTTATTTATATTGTTTTACATTGAAAAACAGACGGTGGGAGAAATCACTGTGAAATCTATAAAATTGGCTTCATTGAATATTCGGCAAATAATTCACGGCGAGTAAATCTCCCTCATTTTTTATTTCGAATTATTTTATTCGTTAAATAATTGTTTGATGGTTGTTTGGTAGCATTAAAATATTACTGTGGCTATTATTAAATATATATTAGTTATTTAGGATTGGTTGTTTGTGGCTATTATATATATATATATATATATATATATATATATATATATATTGGTGATTGGTTGGATTCCCGCAGTATCATTAGCGGATGCCCGCAATATCATTAGCGGATGACCCTATACGCCCCACGCTATGATAGTGGATGACCTTCTATACCACGATATCCTGCCACGAAGCAGGAGGGATATTATTTCTGTTGGTTAACATCCGTGGATGCAGGAAAACAGATGTGTTGATTGATAATTGAGTGATTTGATTGTTTAAATATCACTGGGGCCTGAAGATATATAAAAGTATCGTAAAAAGGATATTTGAGATTTAAAAGGGGAAATTTATTTTTAAAGAAGTAGAATTTGAAATTTTAATGAGCTATAGAAAGACATGTACTTGTTTGAATAAATAAAACAAGTATTGAATTTATAAACGTTGTTTATAAATAAATAAAATCCAAAATAAGATTTTGGTTTTAAATAGATTTCGAAATAGACTTGTTTAAATATAAAACAAGGAATTTTATAAAATGGTATTTATAAATATAATGAATTAATTATCAAGAGATAATTTGAATATTTAAATTAAAATATGAATTTAAAAATAGAATTTTAAATCATTCAAAAGGGAACAACGGTTTTTATTCCGCAATTCGGAATATCAAAGGGATGGAGTTTCAAATAGAAATTTGAAAAGGGAACTTGTTTAAATATATGAAACAAGGAAGTTGAATTTATAAATAGTGTTATGAATTTGGCGAAATAAATTATCATTTGGATAATTTAAACCATTTAAATTCAAATAGGAATTTAAAAGTAAATTGGGAAGTGTTTTGAAACAAAACGGTTGATTATATTTCGGAATTCATAATATAAGCTGAATTGAGAAAAATCCAATGGGTTTATAATTGAAATTCGATTATATCGAATTTTATAAATAATTTATTTATAAACGAAATTGGAATTAAATATAGAAGATCGAAGTATAAATCCATATATTACCGAGTAAGGAAAAATCGACAATTATAGATAATCGAAAATATTATGTTGAATTGGAAAACTGATTTGATATATATTAAAATATATCAGAATGGATTTGAATTTATTATAAACGAAGTTTAAACGTTTATATATATATATATATATATATAATTAAAACGAACTCGCCGCAGCGCGGTAGTTCGTAAATTGGCGTTTCGAACTTCAATTGAGCATATATAACTTAATTTAAGTCGGAATTCTTTGAAACAAGAAACGTCAGGACCGATTTGATAACAAGTTTCTTATGGAGGAGAAAAATCTGGATTTTGTCGAAAAGATTTTGAGTTATGTCAAAATCAATTTTCCAGAAAAACAGCGCCATAACCATTGTAAAACCATAACAGTTTATTTAAATAAATAAAAGGACTTTAAGTAAATAAAACCAGAAGGTCCATTAGAAAAATACGGACTTGAGATATAAAATAAATATGAACTTAAGTGGAATAAATAGATTTGTTTCTGAAACAAAAATCAAATATTTATTATTTAATAGAATTAACTAATTTCAATAATAATTAGATAATGAGATTTTGAATTAAAATTGGGCTTTGAATAAGTGAATTCGATTTAGAAATTTATATTCGAATTCGAATATGAAACCCGAGTTGAAAAATGGAATTCGATTGGTTTATAAGTAAATAAAAATATATATTTATAAACGAGATATATTCAAATAAAAGTGAAATAGGCTAAAGAGCTAATTAATGGATAAATTAGCGAAGTAAGTTAAAAATGATTGGAATTGAGTTAGAATAAATTGGGAACAAATGTATGTGAGATAAACAGATACGGAATGAAGAGGATGAAGATTATAATTTAGTGCCCGACAAAAAGGTACACGTTTAAATTCCATATGAGGTTTTATGCGCCGAATCGGCAAGCCACTTGGCTTTTTGATTTTCTTTTTGAATGGAAAGGGCCTAGAGAGGTGAGATGAGGTTTGAACTATCAACCGATACAAAGAAGGTTATGGCGAAATTTTCCGGAAATTTAAGGAGTTAGAATATTTTAAAGAAAATTGGATAACTAGAAAATCAGTATATCAATATATATTGAATTCGACAAGTAACGAATTTCAAATAGAATATTATAAACAAAAAGGAAATCAATAGTCTGGTAATAGAAAGAGAAATGTATATACGTTTTAAAAATGAATAATTGGCTTTCTATGATGTGGATTATTCGAGGTAAGTGGTTTTGTCTGTTTTGAAGTTAAGGATGTTTTCCGTCAAGGTATGAGAGGTAGTTATACCCCAACTTGATTGATTTTGTTTTTGACCGATAAATAGCAAGATCCAGTCTCGAAGAGGAATGTTTGAATAAGAGTAAGTTAAAATGTAGTATTTTGGGTTGTTGTAACGATATTTTACGCAACATTCGTTTTAACCCAAGTAAGTGGAATTTTGGAAATATAATAAATAAATATTTCCTGAGTGTAGAAATGAACGAGCGTGAAAGAGATAAGTAATTGGAATATTCCCAATTATAAATATAAGATATTTTCTACTTATAGAAAATAAAAGAAGGCAATATACGGAAATGTTTTCCAAATAGCGAAAAGGCCAAGATGATAATTGTAGATATTTGTTTAACAAATATTGATAAGGAAATGGAGTAGTGATTTAATTAATGAATGAAATATTAATTAAGGGCCCATTGATTGTTTGATGCTATGAATGGATGTTTGTTTTTCTTCGATAGTTAAATAACCGACTATCGAAGTATTTACCCATATCGTTGTCAACATGGAGAGACCGGTTGGATTATTATCTGAGAACCACTCCATATTGGTAGTAGCATTGCGAATCAGATTATATGAAGATAATCGAAGATGGAGTAAAGTGCAAGGACGTTTTCTATTAATGGAAATTGTGCCTTCGGTTTCGTTCAATCCCAGAACGAACGTATATGGACGAATGTCTGATAGAGTATTTCCAGTGATCGCATAAGTTGGTCTGTATAAATATATATGGTGGCGTAGAGTTTATCCTCTTAGTATAATATCCAGAATATATTTATGCAAATCAATTAATGATTTATGTATCTGACAATGTGGCATTCAAAGTGATTGTGCTATCAATGAATGATAAGTAACCATAGCCTCAGGCCTCAACAACTGGGAAATGATAAAAATCGGGCTAGCAGCATGGCTATGTGGGTCGCTCCCATTAGGGTGTATAATCACCTATCTAGATAAATTCATTTAATTCCTTATTCACTGCTGTCCAATTCGGGAAAACGGTTGCTGATCCCAACCGTTGGTGATATGCATTCGATACACTCATGCGAAATGAGTGGTCGGTCATGCGTGGGCCGAGTTGCAAGATGTTCTTGTTGAACCCAGTGTATTCCCTTCTAGAGATACACTATCGGAAGGTGGTTCCATACCTTGTCATGTTGGAAATCCAATCCCCAATAAGCGCCATGCGGTTTTTTATTTTATATTATATATGGAGCGTGAGATGCAAGCGTTCCGCTAGATTCTATTTATTTGATTTAGACACTATTATAATATCACTGGATTTGATATCAAAAATATTTTGAGTTATCGTAAGGTAAAAACCATCCGTGCTTATGTGTGGGTCGGTCTTACGATTATCATTTCTTTTGAAAGGATTTTTAAAGTTAAACAAATGATTGGAGTTTTGCTCACACCAGTCCCATGACTGACCCAGAGTTTATTTTGTTTTCCCTAAACTCTTGGGTGCCCAAATTTGTACGGGCAATCAAGTAGCCTGGATTTTTCTGATTCGCTTAGAAGAGCTGGAAGCAGTAGGCTTCACCAGTTAGCTATAAACTATCATATTTCCGCTATGTACTGTGTTGTATCTAAAAACAGGTGTTTATAACTATTCCAGGAATAACTGTTGTGCTTTGATAATGGTATGTATATAAAGTTACTGATTTGTATTTCAAAAGTTATGTTATTTAATATATTTTATTCGTTCCGCTGTGAGATTTTGTGTTCTTCGTTTTTCTTCTATTCTAACTTTTCTTTCTTTTTATTCCTCATCCTCTAACTTCTTTCTAATAATGATTCGTATTTCTGTGCAATTTGTGTTGGACGTGTGGTGTTATTAGTCGACTCAGATAGTACGGATTTGCGGGTCATTACAGTTGGTATCAGAGCTTAGGTTGAGCGAATACCTTGGCTTTGGTGGGGTTGTGCTCATGAAAGGTAGGGTCAGTAGTACTCTAGAATGAGTAGATTGTATATGTACAAGAGAGCGTAATTGTTAATTGATATAAAAATTATTTTATATTGTGTTGGCTAGTCTGTTAAATGGTTTATGAATTCTGATCGAATCGTGGGACGCCACAAAGTCGATAAGAATTTCTGAACACTTGAGTGGAAAATTTCGATGTAATATTGTTTTAAAGTGGGTAAATGAAATATTTTTACTATTTTTTAATAGAAAAGGAATAATTTTCTAAAAATTATTATATCATATGGATGTGCTGGTTGTTATAATTATAATAAGACGAGATTATAAGAATTGGAATGGTTATATATAACCGAATATAATTTGTATAAGAATTAAATATACAAATGAGATGAACTAAAATTGGATTCAGAATCAGAATTAAGAATTCAAGTCCTGAGAATTTTGAAAATATTTTTCGAAGTATATTAGGATAATATTATTTTGTTTTAAAAGGATTTTGAGTAGAAACCATTTCAGATGGATTTTGAAAGTAATAAAGCACTAAACTCACCTCAGTGGCTGGAAAATAATTCTGATGATGACTGTAGCTTCATCAGTGTTCATTTTCGAGTTTCTAAGTGATGAATTGCTACCTTAGAAAAGTTTTTGATGGAAATTTGTTTGAAAGAAAACAAGCTGGGTTGAAAAAATCAAATGTTTTGAATGTGAAAAGATCATAAATATATGTATATATTTATGTTATTTAAAAAAAACTTGAAATGAAAACCTTGGGAATTTGAATTCTGGAATTAAAATTTAACTTAAAGCAAGTTAAATGGATCGAAGTGAATAAATTGATCAGAATCAATTTGAATAGATTAATGAAATACAGATTGGATGTAAAGTGTTGATTGTAGATCTCAAATTAAATGAATAAAAACCAAAACTTTTGGTTGAACTAAATTTGTTGAAAGATGAAATGTTGAGTTTCAACATAAGTGAGTTTCGAAAAGTTAATGGGTTTGAAGCACTTTTCTACCTTAGTAATTTCGAGGACGAAATTCTTTTAAGGGGGAAGAATGTAACGACCCGGATTTTTGGATCGATTTATTTTAAATATTTAATATGATTTTAAATATTTTATTGATAATATAAATGATTTTTTTACTGAGTTGTTAATTTAATAATCGATTATAAAATTTCAAGTATATTGAATATCGTAATAGGAAAATAGTATAATTTAATTCTGAATTAGAATTGAGTCAGAATAATTCAGATAATCAACATAAATTCTGTTTGGAATATATACGATAATAAATAATAATTCATTATCGAATAATTTATTTGTTTTTGAATTTAAATTATATTGTATTAATTTATTTTGGTTATTTATGTTTACGTTTAGATTAAATATCAAAATATATTCAGCTAGTTCAGAATAGTGTTATACTGCTGAAACGATAGTGGTTACGTTAAAATAGCGGTTCGTGTGTGAACACTGAGATATTTTAATGGATAAGATCAAAATCGAATCGAAGATCAAATCAGAATCTGTTTAAAAGAAATAAAAAACTCTTTATTTCAAATCAGATTAAATCAAAGATCAAATCGCAGTTAAATCAAAGTCAGATCAAAATTAATTATATTGTACCTTACGCTAACCTACCTAGTGTAAATATGCAGGCCTATTCCTTAACGTGAAGGATTCATCTTCTATTTAAACGCGAGGCCTTCTCTTGTTTTCTCACTTTAGAACACAAATTCCTAAACAAGAAATAATTTCCACTGTCTTTAATGCTCAAATGAAATCCGTTCGTGAAGAAATAAAAAGGGAAAATCATATTCAACTAAAAAGAAGAAGCCGATCTCCCTCTTATTCATTTAAACAGCGATACTCCATCCCATTCGGAATTAAAAAGCCTGAAATCGAAAATGGCCAAAATCCCCAATTCAAAACAAAACGTGTATATTTGTTTCTATGGCCCAAGTTCTTCAATCCAATGGGTGCGTATGAGGATGTGATGCAGCCTGAAGTTTGACATTTGTTGAAGAGCGCAACAGTGGATAGATCGAAATAGGGTTCGATGCGTTCTATCCGAGATTAGGGGTTATCACGATTTGCAATTTGGGGGTAGTAGGGGTTTTCGAGACCATGTCGCGATGGAGGCAGTTTGGTATTGTTCGATTTTGTTTTGGGGAAAGTCGAATTCGCTGGTGATGGAATCTAGGATTGCCGAAGAGGTTAACCACTTCTAAGACTAGGAACAAAGGGTAATTATTATATAAGTGATATTTAGTTGATTTTAAAGTATATAATCAAACCAATTTAATGTTATGGTGTTGTTGGGGTTTTCTGTAGAGTTTCAGATTGAATATGATGTTGTTGGAACAAAAATGGAGCTCGTGATGGTTGAGTTCAGATGTGAAGTTGGTTTGAGTGTTATTGGGATAGGGACAACGAAGGAGAGAAAGAGGGAATAGAGTTCATTTTTTTCTATAGTAAATGTGATTTGGGAAGGAAGGATTAAAGAGGAGATTAAGGTAATTTTATTTTTAAGTTTAGAATTTACTAGGAAATTGATATATATAATCGATAATTTATTTAAAGTAAATTAGTTTATATAATCAGTTTATATAAAGAAATTAGTTAGTAAAAATATAAATTGTAGACTAGTCATTTGAATATGAAATTAAGGAATTGGTTTACATGTCATAAATAAATTAATTAATTTAAAATTTGTATACTTAGATAACTGGAATTTTATTTATATTGTTTTACATTGGAAAACAGACGATGGGAGAAATCACTGTGAAATCCATAAAATTGGCTTCACTGGATATTCATAAATAAATCACGGTGAGTAAATCTCATTCGTTTTTTATTTCGAATTATTTTATTCGTTAAAATAATTGTTTGATGGTTGTTTGGTTGCATTAAAATATTACTGTTGCTATTATTAAATATATATTAGTTATTTAGGATTGGTGTTTGTGGCTATTATATATATATATATTGGTGATTGGTTGGATTGCCGCAATATCATTAGCGGATGCCCGCAGTATCATTAGCGGATGACCCTATACGCCCCACGCTATGATAGTGGATGACCTTCTATACCACGATATCCTGCCATGAAGCAGGATGGATATTATTTCTGTTGGTTAACATCCGTGGATACAGGAAAATAGGTTGGAGGGATCAAACTGGATTCCTCAAAAATATTATTATTTGTTTGTTCTACATATATTATCATATATGATGTGTTGATTGATGATTGAGTGGTTTGATTGTTTAAATATCACTGGGGCCTGCAGATATATAAAAGTATCGTAAAAAGGATATTCGAGATTTAAAAGGGGAAATTTATTTTTGAAGAAATAGAATTTGAAATTTTAATGAGCTATAGAAAGATATGTACTTGTTTGAATAAATAAAACAAGTATTGAATTTATAAACTTTGTTTATAAATTAATAATTTCCAAAATAAGATTTTGGTTTCAAATAGATTTCGAAATAGACTTGTTTAAATATAAAACAAGGAATTTTATAAAATGGTGTTTATAAATATAATGAATTAATTATCAAGAGACAATTTGAATATTTAAATTCAAATATGAATTTAAAAACAGAATTCTAAATCATTCAAAAGGGAACAACCGTTTTTATTCCGCAATTCAGAATATCAAAGGGATGGAGTTTCAAATAGAAATTTGAAAAGGGAACTTGTTTAAATATATGAAACAAGGAAGTTGAATTTATAAACAGTGTTATAAATTTGGCGAAATAAATTATCATTTGGATAATTTAAACCATTTAAATTCAAATAGGAATTTAAAAGTAAATTGGGAAGTGTTTTGAAACAAAACGATTGATTATATTTCGGAATTCATAAAATAAGCTGAATTGAGAAAAATTCAACGGGTTTATAATTGAAATTCGATTATATCAAATTTTATAAATAATTTATTTATAAACGGAATTGGAATTAAATATAGAAGATTGAAGTATAAATCCATATATTACCAAGTAAGGAAAAATCGACAATTATAGATAATTGAAAATATTATGTTGAATTGAGAAACTGATTTGATATATATTAAAAATATATCAGAATGGATTTGAATTTATTATAAACGAAGTATATATATATATATATATATATATAAAATTAAAACGAACTCGCCGCAGCGCAATAGTTCATAAATTGGCGTTTCGAACTTCAATTGAGTATATAGAACTCAATTTAAGTCAGAATTCCTTGAAACAAGAAACGTCAGGACCGATTTGATAATAGTTTTCTTTTGAAACAAAAATTAGATATTTATTATTTAATAGAATTAACTAATTTCAATAATAATTAGATAATGAGATTTTGAATTGAAATTGGGCTTTGAATAAGTGAATTCGATTTAGAAATTTATATTCGAATATGAAACCCGAGTTGAAAAATGAAATTTGATTGGTTTATAAGTAAATAAAGATATATATTTATGAACAAGATATATTCAAATAAAAGTGAAATAGGCTAAAGAGCTAATTAATGGATAAATTAGCGAAGTAAGTTAAAAACGATTGGAATTGAGTTAGAATAAATTGGGAACAAACGTATGTGTGATAAACAGGTATGGAATGAAGAGGATGAAGATTATAATTTAGTGCCCGACAAAAAGGTACACGTTTAAATTCCATATGAGGTTTTATGCGCCGAATCGGCAAGCCACTTGGCTTTTTGATGTTCTTTTTGAATGGAAAGGGCCTAGAGAGGCGAGTTGAGGTTTGAACTATCAACTGGTACAAAGAAGGTTATGGCGAAATTTTCCGAAAATTTAAGGAATTAGAATATTTTAAAGAAAATTGGATAACTAGAAAATCAATATATCAATATATATTGAATTCGATAAGGAAACGAATTTAAAATAGAATATTATAAACAAAAAGGAAATCGATAGTCTGGTAATAGAAAGAGAAATGTATATACATTTTAAAAATGAATATTTGGCTTTATATGATGTGGATTATTCGAGGTAAGTGGTTTTGTCTGTTTTGAAGTTAATGATGTTTTCAGTCAAGGTCTGAGAGGTAGTTATACCCAACTTGATTGATTTTGTTTTTGACCGATAAATAGCAAGATCCAGTCTCGAAGAGGAATGTTTGAATAAGAGTTAGTTAAAATGCAGTATTTTGGGTTGTTTTAACGATATTTTACACAACATTCGCTGTAACCCAAGTAAGTGGAATTTTGGAAATTTAATAAATAAATATTTCCTGAGTGTATAAATGAACGGGCGTGAAAGAGATAAGTAATTGGAATATTTCCAATTATAAATATAAGATATTTTCTACGTATAGAAAATAAAAGAAGGCGATACACGGAAATGTTTTCCAAATAGCGTAAAGGCCAAGATGATAATTGAAAATATATGTTTAACAAATATTGATAAGGAAATGGAGTAGTGATTTAATTAATGAATGAAATATTAATTAAGGGCCCAGTGATTGTTTGATGCTATGAATGGATGTTTGTTTTTCTTCAATAGTTAAATAACCAACTATCGAAGTATTTACCTATATCGTTGTCAATATGGAGAGACCGGTTGGATTAATATCCGAGAACCACTCCATATTGGCAGTAGCGTTGCGAATTAGATTATATGAAGATAATCGAAGATGGAGTAAAGTGCAAGTACTTTTTCTATTAATGGAAGTTGTGCCTTCGGTTTCGTTCAATCCCAGAACGAACGTATATGGATGGATGTCTGACAGTGTATTTCCAATGATCGCATATGTTGGTATGTATAAGTATATATGGTGGCCGAGAATTTATCCTCTTAGCATAATATCCAGAATATATTTGTGCAAATCAATTAATGATTTATGGATTTGACAATGTGGCATTCAAAGTGATTGTGCTATCAATGAATGATAAGTAATCGCAGCCTCAGGCCTCAACAACCGGGAAATGACAAAAATCGGGCAGGCAGCATGGCTATGTGGGTCGCTCCCATTAGGGTGTATAATCACCTATATAGAGAAATTCATTTAATTCCTTATTCTATTCGATGTTGTCCCATTCGGGAAAATGGTTGCTGATCCCAACCGTTGGTGATATACATTCGATACACTCAAGCGAAATGAGTGGTCGGTCATGCGTGGGCCGGGTTGCAAGATGTTCTTGTTGAACCCAGTGTATACCCCTCTAGAGATACACTATCGGAAGGTGGTTCCATACCTTGTCATGTTGGAAATCCAATCCCCAATAAGCGCCATGCGGTTTTTGATTTTATATTATATATGGAGTGTGAGATGCAAGCGTTCCGCTAGATTCTATTTATTTGATTTAGACACTATTATAATATCACTGGATTTGATATCAAAAATATTTTGAGTTATCGTAAGGTAAAAACCATCCATGTTTATGTGTAGATCGGTCTTACGATTATCATTTCTTTTGAAAGGATTTTTAAAGTTAAACAAATGATTGGAGTTTTGCTCACACCAGTCCCATGACTGACCCAGAGTTTATTTTGTTTTTGTTTTCCCTAAACTCTTGGGTGCCCAAATTTGTACCGGCAGTGAAGTAGTCGGGATTTTTCAGATTCACTTGGAAGAGCTAGAAAAGGAGGCTTCACCAGTTAGCTATAGACTATCATATTTCCGCTGTGTACTGTGTTGTTTCTGGAAACAGGTGTTTATAACTATTCCAGGAATAACTGTTGTGCTCTGATAATGGTATGTATATACAGTTACTGATTTGTATTTCAAAAGTTATGTTACTTAATATATTTTATTCGTTCAGCTGTGAGATTTGTGTTCTTCATTGTTCTTCTATTCTAACTTTTCTTTCTTTCTATTCCTCATCCTCTAACTTCTTTCTAATAATGATTCGTATTTCTGTGCAATTTGGGTTGGACGTATGGTGTTATTAGTCGACTCAGATAGTACGGATTTACGGGCCGTTACACCAGTAAACTTCTGTCCTTCTTCCTTTTTAAGACACTTGTCCTTTATCTTCCATGCATAACTTAGGAAAATGACACATGCCCTTAGTTATCCTTTCAGGTTACAAGAAGTTTACACCTAAGTCGCATAGGTGTCACGATTTCATTTATAGCCAAATCTTTATTATTATGACATGTCAAATCAAACATTTATTATTATGACATGTCAGATCAAACCTTTATTATTATGATAAGTCAAATCAAGTATCAATTCAAATCTTTTTTATTAAGTCATGTCAAATCAAATCTTATTTTAGCCATTTCTTCTTAACGATACATCTGTTTTCTTAATGCAACCACTCTACGGAATGAGAAACCATCATATGAATAAAATGAGAATTTCTTTAGGTAAAAATTCCTTACTCATCAAAAGTTGTGGGTGAAACAAGATTCGTCAGTGGTACAATGTTCATATTAAAATTCGATGAAAATATTGAAAGTGGAAAATGACCCTGTTAGTCATTAACCAAAGTTATATTATTATAAGACCTTATATGAAAATAAAATAAATATTCTATAATCTTCTAATACGTAAAACACGGGTCATTACATTCTCTCTCCCATGAAAAGTTTCTCTCTGAAAGCAATAAATAAGATTGTCATGCATGCTTACCAATCGTCCACGAGCAATTAAACATATAACAGGCATGACAACTAAACAATTTAGGGCTATCCTAGCTGCAGGATACTAAATGAGAAAACTGATTATATCATGAATGGAAATTTTAAGAGTGGTGGATAAAACTTACCAAATAAAGAGTCGTGGATAGGACGTCCTCATGCTTTCCTCGGTATCCCAAGTACAATCACTCTCACATTTACTCCACTGAACCTCGACGTCATCTAACCGATCTAGTGTGATAGTTACATTGGAGTCATGCACAAACTTTCTCAAATGGGAAACATGGAATACATTCACTACAAAAGAAATATTCTTTTGTAGCGACATATAGCCGTTATTAAACAATACTATAGCGGCCCGAAAAGCATTGTATATCGACATGTTATAAAAAATAGTTGAATAATTATAACACATTAACTTCCGCTATAAAAAGATTGATTTTATAGCGGTTGTATGCCGCTATGATACGTAATGATAGTAGCTCGTTATTGCCGCTATAAAACATGTCTTCTTCATGAAAATAAAGAATTTCTATAACACTGTATAGCTGCTATAAAATATTAATTCAATAGCGGGTTTATCACGTTATAAACCAATAGTATAGCATTTCTAAATCATTTTACAGCCTATATATGCCGCTATAAAATATGTAGATATAACACCTATTCAATAATATCCTTTGCCAGCAAGCTTCTATATTACATTATCTTTTATAATACTTTTCAATATATTATAATAATAGCAATCAAATGAATCTTCACAACAATTTCAAAAGCAGTATATGACCCAAGAAATTACAATACTCAACAAATGTAACACATATGATAGCAAGATAAAGGATCAACTAACAAAAAAGGAATTCAATACATATGTTTCCAATTTCATATTGATGTCAATTTGAGTTAACAAAAAATAAAACGTAGTTCAAATTTAAAGTCTACAATAAAACCCCAACCAACCGCTCTCCTCCATCAAACTTCCACGGCCGTACGACCCATCCGATCTCTACTCCACACATTCACTATCCAAACGCACAACTTGAAGACCATCACCATTGCATTATCATTGAATGTACATCCATATATGATCTGAAAGCATATTTAACTAGCTACAAGCTATGCATAATTCTCATAAAATCCACATTTTCATGCTGAAATAATGTGGTTTAACCATATATTAATGGTGTCTTAACTTTTATTTCTTGATTATGTATTAGTTTTCTCCATGTGAAGTAAATAAAATACTTGAAATTTCAAAATGCTTAAAAAGACTAATCCATAACCAGTGGATTTATTTGTCTATTTTTTTCATCCAAGTCAGGCCATACTATATCTCCTTAGGCCAAATTAGATGAGGCTATTTCAGATACCAGAACTTGCTATTGTTATTTGCAATTCCATATGATCTTTAATATCATTCTTATATTTATTTAGTTATCTTCTCTGATAAATAGCGGTGATCCATACGTTCTTGCAACGGCTGCAGCACAGGTCATCTTCTTTAATCTACGTAGGATGAATACGCAACCACTCATGTTGTGTGTAATTTTACTTTATGTGCACGTGTGACTCAGCTCCAGTAATCCTTCGTTGGATTACGAATTCACATTTAATATTAATTTATTTTTGGTCATTGATACATACTTTGTAATATCCATTCAGTTTACCAATTTCATCAACACGACAACATCGCATTGCCCAATTGGTGTACTTTTAAGAATGAAATAACAATAGTGTTTTTCTGACATATTCACCAATATTGAACTCTAGTAGAATAGATTATATATTGCGAGACTGCATCAAATTAAAACGTAGCCCTTAACTATATATTGGAATATAAATGCAACAAAATAAAGTTCAAATTAAAGTTATGAGGTGTTGCCTCGAAATGGTGAAATGTTTATAACCTTTTCAACAAGGACACATATGTTACTTGCTTGGGATTTATGGGAAGATACGTCGGCCTGATACTGATCCAAAAGCTTGCCAACAACAACAACAACTTCTACTCCAGCATTAGAAACAATAATATACGCTGGCATCTAGATCAAGTAAAACATTGTTTTTCATCATTTTTGACTAAATTAGAAAAGGAAGCCTTTAACTATAAACGTAATGTTGTAGGGGTATTTGCATATGATATGAATTTAGTACCTTCGAAGCATTATGAATGATCTAAATACCAATTTTCTGGTCAAAATTAGCTGTCTGCAAATTCGCTAGTTCTTTGGATGCGTATAGCCAGACAACACCACTACCTATTAAGGGTGAGTAGCGTTTAGGTAAGTAATTATTACACTGAAAGGAATATATATTGAACTTGAGGAACACTAGCATACCAGGCACAATTCTCTCTTCCACAACAGCTTTAGTTGCATTCAAGGCATCAGTAACTATATCCTTCTTTTCACTAACTTCAGCTTCGCTTGCTCCTCAATCTAAGTTATAAACATAACATAAACTTCCAGTTATAATATTTGCTAAATTATGCGAACTTTAGAAACTTGCTGATCATGTAAAATGGACAAAGCATTTTAAGCTCTAGCAAGTTCATCCGAATTATGAACCCTATTATTATTTTTCAGAAGGCACCATTAAAATAAAAACATAAACTTTTCAGTCCTATCAATGTTGGGTCAAGTATTGACCCCTCGAAAGTTTTGAAAATATAAAATGATCTCCTATAATTTTATGAAAATATAAAATTGTCTTACTCTCTTTCATTTTATACAATGCAGCGTAACATTGTTTACAGCAGCAAAATCAAATTCCTATTGTTTCATTCATTGCATTGTTAAAAATCAATTTTCATAAATACTTCTAAAACTCAAAAAAATATTGTGAATTGTCTACACTCTATGACGAGAATAAAACTTAATCAGAATTAATATTTGTTTAGAAATAGTTATCGATTTAGAAGCATCAGGAAGAATCTGCTTCAACTGAAGGAAAGCAAAGTTAGTCGCAACCTCTTCATACATCTTCTCAATGTCATGGGCCAAAGTGCCTACAGGCATATAAACAAGCACTGGATGACCTGTCACCTTGTGAATATTAAGGAAGTAACTGCAGCTGCATGTAGAAGACGATAGAACCCAAAGGAACTCCACATTCGGCCAAAAAACTTCATCAAAAGTGCATGGAGTGTCACAATAAGACAAGGATAAGCAATTAGTATGTTACGGGAAATCAAATACCAACCTTTTCCCCCAAGTAGGAAGGGTCATATACAACTTTCTTGCCTTCTAACACCAAAAGGGAACTCAATGTTATTGATTCCTCACCCTAAAGCAACCCCGCACCATTGATTAGCATCTCCCTGTATTCACAAATACACCACACAATTACTTGAGCCAAACTTTCCTAGAAATTTTAGAGAAATGAATATTTTTACAAGTGCCAAATGTTCGAGATTAGCTAGTGTACCTTTTCAAATGCCATTTGGAAAGCACTGTATAATGTTCTGATAGTATATCCTTGGAGATCAGGTGCATTGGTAATTACAACTATAAGAGCATGCCATATAACATCCTTGACATAATTTCCAATCTGTGAAATTTCAGGTATGATATTTTGGATAATTCAGAACAAAGTAACCACACAGGTGCATTTGAGTTACTCATACGAAAGGGAGTGGTAGATATTAGATACGCTTCACTTCATCACCCACTCCCATATTGAAATATTCTTACAAATGAAAATAGGATGTAAAATATAGAATGCGAGTGTATTTATCATTCTTTACTAAGCCGTTGAATTAAATGGATTAGTATGATAATATAAGTAAATCTATGTCTATGGTCCCAAGATTTACCTAAAAATCTCCTGCTAAATAAAGTCATTCTATTTACAGGAAATACACAAATTTGAGTCTGTATAAGAAAATCATTCTCTCTATTCCAAAGTGCATGCATCCTTAGGTTATTCATATTCCTTTTTCACTTACATTACCGAGTAAAGAATGTTATATGCAAAACTAAATACAATCAGTTCATCGAATTCTCCCAAAAATATCAAGCAAAATGTACAACACATTACATAACAATAAAACAACATGCAAAGTGAACAATCATTAGCGCACAACAAGGACAGTGCCATACAACATGCACACTAAACCCTTAGCATATAATTTCCAACAACAAAAATTTCCTTTCCTCATCGCTGCTGCCGCCTCAGCAGCTCTTTCCTAATGACAGCGGCTATGCTGCTGCTAATTTAGAAGCAAAAAAAAAAAACTAAAGCTTATGGAGTCAGTGACTAAACCATTCACATAAGAACTCATAACATGTTATTTTAGAACTTATGTGCTTAGAAACTAGTGCCTTTAAATTCAATATACTTTTGAAAGCCTTCAACCTGCTCATAATCAATTTTCCATAACTTATGTGTTATACTTTTTATAACAAGCCGAGACAACATATATGTTTAAAATTGACATGCACATGAAGTTATTGCACCACTTAGACTTGACTCGAAGTCGTATTCTGCAAAGAAATAACTCTATTCAAAATTGTGCATATATATATATATACACATCTAAGTTTTAGAGACATTTATTGAAAAATGGCACATGTAAATTTTGAATGCATGTGAAAACTACAGCATACGTCAAGTACTGCACTGATTGTGCACTAGAAATTATAGACCTGTGCATTTACGAATCACTCACAAATGATACTATATATATATATATATATATATATATATATATATATATGCACACACATATGCAAAGTCTTGGGCTCATTTTAAAATCAATATGCATTCAAAATCGCTCATAAATCTCAATCATCCCTAAAAATCATGATGTGACTATCAATTGTATTAACTTAAGTAAAATAACGGTGAGAAAAGTCATTGCCCAAGCACATACTATTTAAAAATATTATTTTTTTAATAAAAGACAAACCTAGGGAATATTTCTACAAAGAAAATTTGATAAGAGGTTGGACTGGGTTAATCTACTTAGCCCAAGTAGTCTAAGGAATCAAGAAGATAATGTGAAGGCATGATAGTATCCCTATGTTTGACGCCGCTAACGACATGCAAATGCAAGACTTTACAATTACCTATTTAAAGGAAATAAAACCTAACATGCTTCTGTGGATTTGCCTTGTACCTATGGTCAAAAAGTAAAAAAGTCGTAAATTACCTTTTCCAAATCAACCATGCTTATGCCTTGTGCCTATTGTCAAATTAGAAGTAAAAATAAAAAATGAAACTGGAGATGTTATGCAGCAGCTCTCTGCTGCTTCCCTGCATAGCAGAGGGGCGGCTGTCCCGCGACAAAGGTTGGGCTCTTGATTTACTATAACATATGTTATACATGTGCTAAGTAGCAGCATACTTCCTCAACTAGATGCAACTTAATTGCACTTTGTCCGGGCAACCCAAATGATATGATTATTGTAGCTACTAGTACATGTATCAGCAACGAAAGTACTAAAATCGCGAGTAATGAGTGCATGCTTCCTGCCTTGTATATGACTGATGGTCGCATGTATTACCTGCTGGTTCAAGCCTTCTGGATTAGCTAACACATCATTGATTTTCAAGGATGATGTTAGCATGTCCAGGCAAGTAAATTTCAGTGTCACTAAGTGTTTCTTAAGCAGGTTAAATATGGAAGAATAACCATCTCGGTTTGCAGGGTTGTAGTACCCAGATGTTATCTCTGCAGCATGACTGTGAGATTTGTACCACCAGCAAACATATGGAATATATAATAAATATTAGTAGAAACAAAATTAAAATTTGAATTCATAAACAAATAAAGAAAAGAAATAAAGTTACCTGCATAATAAACTTATGCACATGAAATTAAGCTTAATTAGTTGTTATTTAAAGTAAATTATTGTCTGTAAACACTCAACCGTATGGAGTAGGGGTTGATAATAACTGATAATTATGGTTATCTCTGCAGCATGACTGTGAGATTTGTACCACCAGCAAACATATGGAATATATAATAAATATTAGTAGAAACAAAATTAAATTTTGAATTCATAAACAAATAAAGAAAAGAAATAAAGTTACCTGCATAATAAACTTATGCACATGAAATTAAGCTTAATTAGTTGTTATTTAAAGTAAATTATTTTCTGTAAACACTCAACCATATGGAGTAGGGGTTGATAATAACTGATAATTATGGTTTTTCTCTTAGAAAGATGGTTGCATAACCATTCTGAACATAGGGGCTATATTATTGTTTATGTAAACCACAATCTTAAAATTAAAGCGTACCAAAGTGTTATTGATTATCATTAATTAATAAAAGATCTGTATTATCAAATGAGGAGAAAAATGTACATTGCTTATCGAAATTGAGAATGTGAACATTCCATACTTGTTTACCTTTACAATAAGTCATAGCCCTTCAAATGCAAGTTTTGCAAGAAACAAACTAGGTCCACAGGATCTATAAGAGTTTGTGTATGCCACTGAACAAATAACCTCCCATGATAGCCATCATAATCGCCATGATCAATAAACAATCTAGTTTCATGTGGTCTGCGTGACCTGAGGTGCCGCATAACCTGACGACTCCTCTCACCTCCTACACAACTTCCCTCCCCTCCGGCACAACCAACGATCTCCTATGATCAAAATTCAACAAAATTGATGTTTTATAACATGGTTTTTAGAAATTTTTGTCATTGTTTAGTTATGAATTTCTCTAATGTATGAACATCAAACATCACCAAACAAAATTGATATTTTAAGAACAACATACCAACTTTCTAAATCAAAAATGAAAATTATAAAGATTCACTCACCTTTGAAGCTGTAAAAGTAGCAACTAGATCACTTTTTTAATTCTTCTATTTTGCCCTTTCACACTGGCTCTTCCCTCTTCTTTCTCTATCTTTTTTTTTTCAACCACTCGATTTAGTTTGTCGTTTCAATCACTAGCACATGAATGGGATTACTTACCAGCATCAAGTAAACAACTACATCAATAGCAAATCCAAAATATTCTTTGTAGTTTACCGTAAAAACCGATTGTTAACAAAAAAAAATGTGTACAAAAGAGCATGCAGTAACACATAAGCAAACAAAAATTAATGTTTTGGTGAATATGAGGACCAACTACGAAACCATTTTCATTGCTTCCACGGGGGACAAGAAGAAGCCCCTGTGGATAACTAAATATCCCATTATCTTGAGCTTCTACAATCAATTCCCAAAAGGTTTTATTTACTGTTTATTGCTTGCTATAGAACTAGAGTGTGTCAATGTTGTTCCATCTTCATGCATTCAATCCTTATACACAGTCTCTTGGATTTTTTTCCTTTTCTCAAATACGTTATCTTTCCAAATTTTCATGCATTCAATCCTTATACACAGTCTCTTGGATTTTTTCCTTTTCTTAAATACGTTATCTTTCCAAATTTCAAACCCAATATATGTTCAAGGGACAACTTTCAGACCAAAATCTGGTTTAAATTGTAATGTTGAACAGTAACTAACATCACATGATAAAATACCATAACCTTATAAACACATGTGACCTCTTCACTGTCACAAATCCTCGAATAATGAAGTGTATACTAGGAACTATCTATGCAACTTAAAAGGCATCATCAAAGGTTCACATTATCTTTGTAAAGTATATTATTACCTTATGAAAGCATTATGTGTCCATTTACCATAAAATTTTGGCTAAAAGATACACCAATATGCAAATGTTGGGGCGCTCGATAATGTACACCTAGCAAAAGATTATAGTCCATTATACGCTGTGTTTCCAGAAATTTACTTTCTATATCAATCTACCTGCAGGAGGTAAACAATAATACATGTAAATTTAGGGAACAAAGTATCTTAAATTAGACAATATGAGTTAAAGGCACTAAAGAATTAGGAATAAAAAGTGCTACACAATATTCAAATTTAATCATAGTCAAACACAGAATTAACCCCTGATTATTTTTATAGTCTAATTCTATACGTACAATAATAATCTCTTAGCATACACTAGATTCACCAAAACTTATTTTACATACATTAATCTCTTTTACAAAACTACCATTATTTTCATACACATTATCTTCCTTCTTTAAAATTCAAAGCTCATATACACAAAATTATGAATTTCTATCACTAAATTAAGTAAGAATTCAATAAAATTAATGTTAATTTTTTGACACTTAATTCCCTTTAGGAGTTCACCGGTCCATTAGGTTCTCCTAGCTTACCATAGTGACAAACCCATTGTACTTTAAAAGAATCATAAATAAAATGTTGATGCTTACTCTGGACATGGGATTCTCACATATGGGCGTCCTTTAATGATATTAATTTCAGAACCTTAGGCTGCTTTATTTGGATAACAGTACCACCTTTCACATATGCTCCAAAATTATAGTGTCTTCTTCGAGAATAAAAGAATATGGTCAAGTTCTCTTCATTTTTCTAGGTTTTCCATCATTTAACTCGACCATGCCCTCCACTTCGGAGAAAATTACAAAATCACCGTCTTCAATCTCGAGATGCTCATCATCAACACAAGATATAAGAGCAAGAGTGTCGTTGCTGATAGAAGAAACTATACGTGTATGGGGTTCTTCTCTATCAACATCTATGACAGTGAATGCTGGACCAAAATAACAAAAAAAATTACCTAAAAGAACCCGTTCTTCGGATTTAATAAATACCGATGAAAGGCGAACCTTAAAAATCAGCACCATCTTATGGTTAACAGGAGAAAACTGAAACATACTGATGAAAGGCGAAATGGAAGATTGGAGATCGAAGATTAGGGTTTCAGACATCGCCGAGTTGACTAATTAGGAGCGAACTACTGTAGTGGAGGAGAACGGCTGCGAAGATGTGCGATTTTTTGGTTGGAGATAAAATTGAAAGGGGATAACTTTTGTATTTTGGAGAGGGAGATATGGGCTAATTGTTATTTTGGAGGGGAGACGAAAATTTTGGAGCCATGAGCATTATGCAGTACCGTATAGAACAAAATGGGTTAAAAAACAAGTGTTTAACCATAAACTATAACACTTTAGAATAACACGTTATTAAATGGCGTTATTAATAAAATATTTTCTTGTAGTGATTGTGCACCCCAGCCATTTTGTGAGGCAACTCAAATCTATATGCCAAATTTCCAACCCGCTCAAGGACTGGAAATGGACTAACAAACCTCGGTGCCAACTTTTACTTTCTAACAAACCAAATCACATTCCTTAAAGAAGAAATCTTGACAAACACCAAATCACCAACTGAGAATTCCAAGTCTTTTTGCCTCTTATCAGCGTAGCTTTACATCTTATCTTGGGCAGCTTTCATTCATTGCCGAATGATTTCAATCTTTTCAGAAGTTTCTCTAACCATATCTGATCTAAGTATTAGTTTCTCACCTGCCTCCCACCAACATGAAGGAGTGTTGCAAAACCTCCCATATAAGGCTTCATAGGGAGCCATGCCAATGCTTTCCTGGTAACTATTATTGTATGCAAACTCAACAAAATGCAAATGGTTATGCCATGAACCTTCAAAATCTAGGATATACGCTCTCAAGAGGTCTTCAAATATTTGATTTATCCTTTCTACCTGACATTAGTTTGAGAATGGTATGCAGTACTGAGATTTAACCCTGACTCCAAATCTTCTTGCAAACTCTTCTAGAATCCAGTAGTAAACAATGGATCCTGGTCACTCACAATGCCTTTAGGTACTCCATGGATTCACACAACCCACTTCACAGTAAATTTTGCTAACTTGGATGTCATTCTGTTTGACTTGACAGATATAATCCTAACGTTCTATCAACAATGACCCAAATACTATCATGACCCGCACAAATCCTAGGCAAACCATCAATAAAATCCATCGAAACTTGCTCTTCTTTCCACCTAGGAACTTCTAGTGGTTGCAATAAGCCACTGGGCTTCTTCTTCTTCTCGACCTTAACCATTTGGCAATTCATGCATTTGGAGATAAATTTCCCAACGTCCTTTTTCATACCTTTCCAGTAGTACGTTCGCCTCATGTCTGAATACATCTTGTTACCACCGGGAAGTATAGTTAACACTGAGTAATGACATTCATTAAATACTTCATTTCTTAATCCATCGACATCGGGTATAACCAGTCTCCCACCTTTCCGAAGCCAACCCTCGCGGTCAAGTTCGTACATACTCCTGACCTCGTTATCCACACCCGATTCCACATTGGTGATGGTATCCAGTAGTCTAGGATCGCTTCTCTGATTGGAACCAATCCGATCGATCAAAGTTAGTCTAATCATTAAAATATCCAACATCTCTGCCTCCAATTCACATGTAGGTCTGAAGTCATACCCAGTGATATATTCCAGTTACTTCCATTCTTGGAACACAACCCCCAAATCGGCATTTTTTCTACTCAATGCATCAACAACCGCATTACCCTTTCTCGGGGTGTATGTGATATTAAAATCATAGGAAGCCAAAAATTCCAACTATCACTGCTAATGGAGATTTAAGTCTTTCTGAGAGAAAAGGTTATTTAATAATTTGTGGTTGGTAAACAACTCGAATGTTTCTCCCAAAAGATGATGCTTCTACATATTTAACGTGAATACAATCTCTCCGAATTCTAAGTCATGCATGAGGTACCTCTTCTCGTGTGGTTTTTGATTGCCGACAAGCATAAGCGATAACTTTACCCTCTTGCGTCAATACTGCACCCAGTCTGGTATCACAAGCATCAGTGTATACCGTCATCTCCTCTTTTACTTTTGGAATAACTAACACTGGAGCACATGTTAGCTTTTCCTTTTGCATCTTGCATCCCAGAAAAATGCCTGATTCTTTTAAGTCAATTGAGTTAACGGTGTTCTTATCTTCGAGAAGTCCTGGATAAACTTACGGTAATATCCAGCTAATCCTAAGAAACTTCTCACATATTGCACTCTTGGGCATAGGCCAATCTTGTACTGTTGTCACCTTCTCAGGGTCCACGACAATACCATTTTCAGAAACAACATGACCCAAAAACCTTACTTCTCCCCTCCAGAAGTGATATTTAGAAAATTTCGCTTTTAATAGGTGTTTCTTTAACACCTCTGTCACAGTTTTCAAGTGCTCTCTGTGTTCTTCTTCTGTCTGTAAGTAAAGTAGTGTATCATCAACAAACACAAGTACGAATTTATTTAAATGATCCCTGAAAATACAATTCATGAGATCCATGAAATGCATTGGTGCGTTGGTTAGTCCAAACGGCATAACAAACCACTCATTAAAACTAGAAAGCGTCCTGAATGTTGTTCTAGGAACACTCTCCTCGGCTATCCGTAACTGATGAAATTATGTTGCAAGGTCTAATTGAGAAAATATCTGCCCACAATTTGACTGATCAAATAAATCATCTATTAGCTGAAGAGGTTACTTGTTCTTTCTCGTCACCTTGTTCGGGTCACGGTAGTCCATACATGATCATAGGGAACCATCTGCCTTAATGAAAATACAACACGTATTCCCCACTTGGAAACATTTTTTCGAATAAACCATTTCCTCAAAAGGTCACCAACCTGCACCTCGAGCTCTCACTGCTCTCTTAGGGCCATCCATCGGAGATGCATTACTATTGGTCTGACATCTTTCACAAAATTAATACAAAACTCAATCTCTCGGTGTGGTGGAAGCCTGATCACTTTCTCGAAGATGTCTGAACACTTGGCAGCAATAGGCACACCTAATAACGCATCGTGCGGGATGTCAAAAGAATATTGATAAATAGCCTTCACCTTGTCACTAGATAAATAGCCCAACACTACCCTCCTCGCATCAGCCGCCCTAATGGTCACCAAGTACCTCTCACAATCCACCACCACCTTATGCCTCTAGAGCCAATCGACTACGAGGATAATACCGAACATAGTAAAGCGCAAAACAAAGCAATGACAAGCAAACATGCATCAATGACTCGATAAGACCAAACTACGACATATCATGCAAAGACTAGTAGAACCACCAATCGGTTTCGCCACAACTAAAAGTTGGTCAACAATTTCAGTGTCAAACGTAACTCGAATAGGAATATCATAAACTGAAGGCATACCTTGAATGATGATACCCTTTCCCTTCTCCATTGTTGTTGAGGCATTAGACAAAGAAAGAACAACATTAATTGTGTATGCTTTCACCATTTTCTTCTGCTTGAGAGGTTTGGGACAATCTTTCTGGATGTGTCCTGGCTTGTCGCAATTGAAACAATTCTTTGTTCCCACTTTACAGTCTCTGCTGAAGTGACCTTTCCTTCCACAATTATAGCAAGCCAACTCGGATTTTGATTTCTTTTTTTCCTTCCTTAGGCTCAAATGGTTTCCTCTTATAAGGAGATATCTTCTTGCCTCCACCTCCCGCCCACGGTTTTGGCTCAACTTCAGAAGCAATGACATCTCTACTCTTTGACTTAGGATAAAGTCTTTAAGACCTCAAAGCCTTTCCCACGATAAGATCGAAAGTCTCATCAATATGATTAATGCGCCTCTCCCCCAAGTATTCATCCAGCCCCATGATGAATTTCTCATTATTCTTCTCGGCAGACACGGTATCAAACTCGGAAATGTACTCAGAAACGGTCATACCATTTTGTTTGAGCTCTGCAATCTTCCGAAACAGCTCCGACTTCTGAGCAGCTAGAATAAACTTCTCATAGAAACAGACTATGAACTAGTTCCATGTAATATGATCCTCTGGAGCAGCAGCTTTAATGGCATTCCACAAATTCATAGCTCTGCCCTACCTCCTCTTCGTGGCATCAACAAGCCTAAGATCTTCAAAATGAGCTCACATGTATAAATCCAATCCCGGGCCTCTGTACCCGACTCCGTTCCTTGGAATGGTTTACCACCCATATTGATGAAGTCCTTATTTAACTTGGCAATGTCAGCCCTATGTGCCCGCACAAGCACAGCACCACCCTTAACGACATTATGAGCAGCTCCTTGAGTGTTTCTAAGTTTCTCTCTCATGAAATCAGTAAATATCATCTGTATACCAGGAGCTTTAGCATTGTTTACCCCCGAGTCTGCTCCTTCATCGACCCCAGAACCAGAGTTCCTAGCTGTAACAACCCGCATTCTACGTATTGGAGGATCGTAAAATATTTATTTCTTCCTTATATGAAGTCATATGGTCATGTGGCTTTGGGAAACGCCATTGGGGCCATTTCTCATGTTCATGATTTTTGCCGATTTTTAAATGACCGTTTCGCCCCTAGCTGATCTTGTTTTGGCCATAACTTTTGATTGGAAAGGAGTTTTGACCTGAAACCACTTCCATTGGCTTCGGATGATGGTTTACTTTTCCGTAGAGTGCTCACATGTGGAAAACGGACTTATCGTTTGGGAGAAATGGCTGAAATAAGGTTTGGAAGGTGAAAAACTGATTAACTGGGCCAAATAGGGTGATTAGTGAATGGGTCCATAACCCATTTAGGGATTAGGGTTATGGGGAGGCTGAAAAGAGTTAGGGTTTCATTCCATTTCAGTTTTCTAGCCTCCTCTTACCTCTTAGAAACCCTAAAAATGGCCTCCAACCTCTAAATCACTTTCTAATCAAGGATTAAGCTTAGCAACATCAAATCAAGGGAGATCTTCACCAAATCAAGATTAGAGCTGCTGTCTAGCATTGGTATTCGCGCCATATCAGAGATTTATTTCAGATCTAAGGTTTATTTGTGGCTAAGGTGAGCGATTTGCATAGTTTTGCACTAATTACGGTTGATTTAGGGTAATTAGTGAAGATTAACGAAATTATACATGATAAAATTCTAGAAAAATATTTATAAATTCGAAAATAATGTTTTAAACATCTGTTAGAAAATTTGGTTAGTTTGGTTAAGTTTTGCTAATCCTAACATTAATTATGCTACAACATGCTTAAGGGAAAATATGGGGTTTTGGCTATGTTTGATCCATTTTAACCTATCATATTGATGTTTTGGTGTTTGAGGTCACTTCTACTTGTTGCTATGACTGTATGGTATGTTTTGTGATTGATTAGAATAGATAGAATGGTCGAAAACGCCGTCGAATGGCGTAAACAGCTCGCTGAACAAAATGCAGGAAATGGGCAGGGACCGGACCGGATCGGATGGGGAGGTCTGAACCGAACCGTTCGTGTAGCCCATACACGATCCGCCCCCTTGCATCCGAACCGAGCCTGCATGCCATGAGCTGACTTGAAACTTGGAGGAGATCACGATCGGATCGATCCGCCTGGAGTTCTCCGACCCGATCCGCCAGAGTACCCCGACCTGAACCGGTAATGACGATTTGACTTAGAGACTACCACCCGACCCGGTGTTCTCTGAAGGAGGCCGATCCGATCCATCCCCATATGAAGACCTCCGATCCGATCCGAAGAAGCTTGGCACGAATCGATCCAGTGGGGGATACTGAAGGCCGAACCGATGGCTATGAGGAGATCCAGACCGATCAAGTGATGACCAATAACCCGAGATGCAAAGGTAGTCCAAATAGAAGTTAGAGCTCAGGATCCAGTTGGGGAACCAATGAGTTCACTTCATGATTGGGCTTTGCTGCGGGACGTGTGCTAAGGAGTTGTCAACGTTGATAACTTCGATTCACCACTGAAAAGGAATGATAGGCTACGTATCAGTGCAGTAGAGTCACCGTGACTCGAGGGGCAAAGTGATCGTAGTAAGACTATGAGCCAGTGCAGTGGAGCCATTGTGACTCCATGGGGCAGAGTGGACATAGTAAAGGATTAGTAAGGCTATGAGCCAGTGCAGTGGGGTGTGTAGGGCTCCATGGGGCAAAGTGGAAATAGCGAAGGATTAGTGGCTATGGATCACTCCAGTGAAGCCATTGTGACTTCATGGGGCAAAGTGATCATAGCAAAGTATTGGGTGATCGAAGTGGTGGATATCGTATGCTTTATGCACTGAGTGAGAGATGTGAGGATGGTTGCTATGTTTGATTTGTGTGCCACCACTATGACATGCACACCCACACCCCCATATGCTTGTGCACCATATGTTAGTGGCATCTTAGAGTGTTGTACAGTATGTAGTGCTAACTCTTTGGTTGCAGGTCCAGGTTCATGTATGGTTAGTATAACTGTTGTTGTTCTGTTTAGCTGCTTATCGCTCATACCAGACTTTTGTCTGACCCAGAGTTTTATGTCTCTTCTTATTACTCTAGGTGCTCCTAAATGAGAAGACTAGAGACAGGTTAGCTGGTGATGCACGAGTAGATGATCCGAAGGCGAGAAGTAGGCTTCCACGTATGATATATGTATAGATATTCTCCCTGTGTCATTGGTTGTCACTATTTGGGAATTAGTAGTGTACCTCCCTTATCTTGCTTTTACTTTCAGAGACAGTTTGAAAAGTTGTAATAATGATGATGTGGAACATAAGATGTATTTGAATTTTCCACTGCTATGATAGTTTGTTTTCAGCTTATGCACTATCTCACCTATTTTATGTCAAGTATGTTGTTATTATATTTTGTTCTATGCACTGTGAGACATTCTACAAGTTCCTTGTTGATTCTTCGTCTTCTTTCTTTCCTTCTGACGACCGTCCCGTGCTAACTGGACATGTGTACAACGCACTTTTGGAGTAAATGTCGGTTGGTGCAGGGCGGGCCGTCACATTTGGTATCAGAGCTCTAGGTTGCTTAGTTAACCTAGGGAAAGACAATAGGGAGAGATAATACGTATATGAGAGTGCATATTTGTGATTACTTTGGTTTTCAAAAGTTATATATATGTATATACTATTAGTAGTATAAGGATGAAGTCGTACTGCACTAGCACCACTATGGAGATAGTTAATCGTTTTCTCTTTATAGATTGAACGATGAGTCGAGATACGAGGGGTGCTGGTAGAGGGACCAATAATGGGAATGCTCCTGACATGAGGACGATGTTCACTGACTTCATGAGAGAGATGCTTAGGAATGTTCAGGGAGCAGTTCCCAATCCCGGTAATGGTGGCGGTCCAGTAGTGCAGGCGCCTAGGGCCGATTTCGCCAAGTTGTCCAAGGATTACACTAACCTTGGTGGGAAGCCGTTCCACGGAACGGAGTCGGCCACAGATGTTCAGGATTGGTTGGATAGCTGTGATCGTATCTTCGACGGCTTGGGTATTGAGGATGCGATGAAGAGAACACTAGCGTCTCGTCGGCTGCAAGGGCGAGCGATGAATTGGTGGAATGCTATTAGGGCAGCCATTCCAGAGGATTAGGTTACTTGGGATCAGTTTAAGGCTCGCTTTAGCGACAAGTTTATCCCAGCTGCTCAGAAGTAAGAATTGTTTAGGACGTTCTTGGAGCTTAAGCAGAATGGTATGGCAGTCTTGGACTATATTGCTGAGTTCGGCACTTTGTCGAAGTATGGATTATCCCTTATCGATACTCCTGAGAAGAAGAATGAGAATTTCATTACTGGTTTGGATGGATACTTGGGGGAAAGGCTTATCAACCACATCGATGAGACTTTTGAATCGATTATGGGGAAAGCTTTGAGATCAGAGAGTCTTTACCCTAAGTCAAAGACTGAGGTTGCATCTGCAGAAGGGCTGAAGCCGCAAGCAGGCAGTGGAGGCAAGAATAACACTCAGAACAAGAGGAAGCATAACCAAACTAAGGATGGCCAGAAAAAGAGCAAGAAAGATGTTGAGTGCTTCAGCTGTGGTAAGAAGGACCATTATGCTAAAGAATGTCGGGCCAAGCCAGCGGATAGGAAGTGCTACAACTGTGGCCAAGTGAGACATCATAAGGATAAATGTCCACAACCTCTTAAGGAGAAGGGGATTGTGAAAGCATATGCTATCAGTGCTATTCCTTCTTCATCGAATGCCCCAACTACGGCGGAGAAAGGAAAGAATGTCGTCATTCAAGGTATGCTTTCTATTCCTGATGTACCTGTTCGAGTTTTGTTTGATACTGGGGCTTCCCATTCCTTCATATCTAGTGACCTGGTAGATAGGTTGGGGCTGGAACCCGAGATAGTCGATAGACCGTTGGTTGTGATGAACCCGATTGGTGGTTCGACTAACCTTAGTATGATTTGCCGAAATTTGGTCTTATCGAGTCATGGATGTATGTTTGTTTGTGATTACTTTGTTTTGGGCTTTACTGGGTATGGCATTATATTGGGGGTCGATTGGCTCCAAAGATACGGGGTGGTGGTAGACTGTGAGGGCTTTTTGGTGATAGTTAGGGCGGATGATGGGCGGAGGGTAGTGTTTGGTAGTCTACCTAGTGATGGGGTAATGGCTAGTTTTATAAATTCCCTCGACATACCGCATGATGAGTTGTCAGATGTGCCCGTGGTTGGCCCTTATCCGGACGTCTTCAAGAAAGTAACCGGGCTTCCACCACACCGAGAGATTGAGTTCCGTATTGATTTAATGAAAGATGCCAGACCTATAGTGATGCCACTGTTCGCAAAACGATATTTCTATTGAACTAGAAAATCGTCACGAATATTTAAATAACCGCAAGTGCACGGCGTACTATTGTAATACGTAGTGAGTGCGAGTCGATCCTCAAGGAAAGAATAATTTCAATCTTATCCAATCAAATTAAACCAAACTTTTAAAATGTGTTCTAATAAAAACTATGAAACTAGAAACTAAGTTGAGAGCTAAAAGTGAAATTAGAGAGTAATTTAGAGGTAAATCCACTCTCACCTTTATGTAAGTTGTCAAACATACAATGTATGATCTCAACAAGTGATATAAATGCAATATTTACACCACTTATGATTCTCATGAAAATGAAACTAAAGCAAAACTATTCTAAGTATGGTCTATGAACTATTGGCTAGCACTATAGACCATCAAATTTTGTTCATACTTTTATTTCAAAATCAATAATCACTTAGCAAATATTGATGTAACTTGTGTTTATATTGAATAAGCATAGATCATTTGCAAATGCAACATGACCTATCAAACCCAATTGTATAAACTTACATCCATATTCACTAACATTAAGAACATATTAAAGATCACAAATCATACACTTGTTGAACTTACACAAAGTTAGAGAGTATCATTACCCCTAAATCAAGGGATTAGCCACTCATATGTGTTGTCATATCAACATATGCAAGTTTCAACATTAGAAAATTAAGCAAAATGAAAGAAAACTAAGTAGAACAAGAAGAAAACTAAACTAAGAACATAAAGTAAATGAACATGAATGTAAATCTAAGCTATGAACATGAATGTAAATAAATCTAAGCTATGAACATGAAAGTAAAGCATAGAAATTAAAAGAGACATAAGATAGACATAAGAGACATAAGAGAAATAGGCTTGGAAGCCATTTTTATTTATTTGATCACTTACACTTTCATATGCTAAAAAGAAGATACAAAATACATGAAACAAAGGGGTATATATACATGATCTAAAACCCTAAAACCCTAATCACTTTTCTTGGGAATTCCCCAAAATGGCCCTTCATGAAGCTTCTAATTGATCTTAGCCACTAATATGTCATGTAGAATGCATGAGGCCTTTTGTCCCATTCAATAATATGAAGCAAGTGGGCTAGTTGAAAGATGGGCCCTCCACTATCCATAAGATGTATTAATTCTTTGCCTTCTTTTGTGTATGTGCATGCTTTCCTTCATCTCTTCATGTGTATGGATCATTTTAGCTCCTAAATTCCTACAAGAGTAAATAACAAGGAACGAGTAAAAGATTTCACAAATTAAAACATGCACAAGTGACCCCCTTTTTTCCCAAAATAAGTGATGATTTTGAAAATCTTTAAAACATGGTTTGATCACATAAAATACCCAAGAATGTTCATTTATTAAACTAAACAAGAGTAAATATGTGAATATAAATGTGCATTTTTTGTGCACATCAAATACCCCCACACTTATCTTTTTATTCGTCCTCGAATAAAGTAAAGAAACTAAGATAAATCCACTTTCGTAGGGAGCACGATTGCATTGAGCGTATGCAACAAGCCGTTAAACCTCTAGGTGTCCCCAGTAGGACGAGTGTTGTCTCGTGAGGGTTTTCAGCGGATACTACCCACAAAATCCAAATATTAAATGCAAAAAAAAATATTTACAAAATGCAAGATTAGAAAATATGTATAAGATGAATGCAAGATTATTTACAAATGGGTAATTTACTTTTAAATTTTACACGAAGGAGTTAACACAAGTTTGGGTCGTCACTATGAAATTTAAGTCCGTTACTAATCAAAACTTCAAACAAAAGTCAGTTATCGCTACAAACTCCTCCAGCTTGGCCAGTTGTTTTGGCATCTTTAATTACTTTTGGTTAGCAAGTTAGGTCAAATAAGTGAAGAGTGTGCTTGGATTTCAAGTGCTAACTCTCTCTTTATTACAAAATATTTACATTATTATTATTTACAAATACCTAGGTATACCTCCCCTACACTGCACTACGACTTACGTGTGGGTCAGTAATCCTAAGGTGTCCAACTCATAAAATGAGACCAAGATATACCGACGCTGACTTTGTCAACAAGGTGCCGGATAGAGCTTGGCGGGTTTGCACACCAACGCCAGATGTACCAGCAATGTTGGATACCCTTGGATTATTATATATATTTATATATATATATATTTTTTCTTTTTTTTAAGAGAGAGAGTTTAGCGAGAATATCTTAGCACAACTTCACTTAAACGATCTAAAACGTTAACGTAAGTAATCATAATTATCCATTCATTTAATCGGATTACAATTTAGAAAACATTTCATACTCATCACCTACGAATCTCCCTATAAACCAGTTACACCAAATTTGTTCATATTTCAAACTTTTCTTTTGTTATCCATTAAGAGAAGTAAATTCCAAATATTTTAATCGTACGACCAAAACCGTATGCTAAATTCATCATGTCATATATTAAAAGTAAATAAAAATGCAAAACACTTTTTTTTTTACAAAGAAAAAGGGGAACTTTACAACTTTAGACTATGAAAATGAGACTCCCCCCCCACACTTAAATTTTGACTATGTCCCCATAGTCAATGCATGACACAATGAGTGAACAGAAGAGAAATATTTACATATTTACAAAGGAGGGTTTACTTAACTTTCCTACTTGACGTAGCATGGCTCATGAAGAATCGTGAGCTCCTCCTCTCGATCAGTGGGTAATTCCAAGAATGGTTTTAGACGTTGACCGTTGACTTTGAATATGGCTCCATCCCTCGGATTTTCTATTTCGATGGCACCATGTGGAAAAACAGTTCGAACAACATATGGTCCGGTCCATCTGGACTTTAACTTTCCAGGGAATAAATGAAGTCGTGAGTCATATAATATAACTTTTTGGTGTGGCAAAAACGTTTTTCTTAGGATTGAGTTGTCGTGAAAAACTTTGGTTCTTTCCTTGTAAATTTTCGCATTTTCATAAGCGTCATTCCTAAGTTCTTCTAATTCGTTGAGTTGCAATTTTCGGTTTTCGCCAGCTTGTTCAAGATCAAGGTTTAAGTTTTTTATTGCCCAAAGTGCTTTATGTTCAATTTCAACGGGTAAATGACAGGCTTTACCGTAGACTAATCGGAAAGGGGACATTCCAAGATTAGTTTTAAAAGCAGTACGGTAAGCCCAAAGCGCGTCGATCAATTTCTGTGACCAATCCTTTCGGTTTTTATTTACAGTTTTCTCCAGAATCTGTTTTATTTGACGATTCGACACTTCGACTTGACCACACGTTTGCGGATGATAAGGAGTGGACAACTTGTGGGTTATCGAGTATTTTTTCATTAAGGATTCAAAAGATCGATTACAGAAATGTGTTCCATTGTCGCTTATTATCGTGCGAGGTGTGCCGAACCTTGAAAAGATGTTTTCTTTTAGGAATTTCACGACAGTTTTATGATCATTTGTTTTACATGGAACGGCTTCGACCCATTTCGAAACATAATCAATAGCAAGAAGAATGTACAAGTTTTCGAAAGAATTTGGGAATGGTCCCATAAAGTCAATACCCCAAACGTCGAAGATTTCGATCGTAAGGATGGGGTTCAAAGGCATCATATTTCGTCGAGAAATCTTTCCTAGCATTTGGCAACGACTGCAAGTTTTATAGAATTCGAATGCGTCCTTAAAGAGAGTGGGCCAATAAAAACCACATTGAAGCACCTTTTCGGCGGTTTTCCTAGGACCAAAATGTCCACCGCAGGCATGATCATGGCAGAATGAGAGAACACTCCTAATTTCGCTATCAGGAATGCATCGACGAATGATTTGGTCCGGACAATACTTAAACAAGTATGGGTCGTCCCAGTAGAAGTATTTCACTTGGGACAGAAATTTGTATTTATCTTGTTTGGACCAAAAAGAGGGAGTTTCTTTAGTGACTAGATAGTTCACTATGTCGGCGAACCAAGGGTCGATTGAAACAGAAAGGAGTTGTTCGTCAGGAAAGTTTTCGTTGATCGGCAAAGAAGATGGTGCGTTCGGAAGACGAGACAAGTGATCGGCTATAACGTTGTCGGATCCCTTTTTGTCTTTGATTGTAAGGTTGAATTCCTGGAGTAAAAGTATCCATCGAATTAAGCGTGACTTAGCGTCCTTTTTAGCAAAAAGGTGTCGAAGAGCAGAATGGTCAGTGTAGACCGTGATGTGAGAACCAATCAAGTAAGATCGAAACTTCTCAAGCGCAAAAACGACAGCTAAAAGTTCTTTTTCGGTGGTCGTATAATTGAGTTGAGCGTCGTTCAAGGTCATACTCGCATAGTAAATTACGTGAAGGATTTTGTTGATGCGTTGTCCTAAGACAGCACCAACCGCGAAGTTAGAAGCATCACACATGATTTCAAAAGGTAGTTCCCAGTTGGGAGAACAGATTATCGGGGCTGAAATGTGTTCGTTTTTCAGACGTTCAAAAGAGGCAACACATTCAGCGTTAAAGTCAAATGGGATGTCCTTTCCTAGAAGAGTAGTTAAAGGACGGGCGATTTTGCTAAAATCTTTCACAAAGCGTCGGTAAAATCCAGCATGCCCTAGAAATGAACGAATGTCCTTAACGCATTTTGGAATGGGTAGTTTTGAAATAACGTCAACTTTTGCTTTATCTACCTCAATTCCATTATTTGAAATTATGTGTCCAAGGACAATGCCTTGTTTGACCATAAAGTGACATTTTTCCCAATTCAACGTTAAGTGTTTTTCTTTACATCGATTCAAAACAAGTTCAAGATGATGTAAGCAAGAGGAAAAAGAATCACCAAAGATCGAAAAATCATCCATAAAAACTTCAAGAAAGCGTTCGATCATATCGGAAAAAATGCCTACCATACATCGTTGGAAAGTTGCAGGAGCGTTGCAAAGTCCGAAAGGCATACGTCGATAAGCGAAGGTACCGAATGGACATGTGAAAGTCGTTTTCTCTTGATCTTCTGGAGCGATTGGAATTTGGTTATAGCCAGAATAGCCATCAAGAAAGCAATAGAATTCATGACCGGCTAAACGTTCAAGCATTTGATCGATGAAAGGAAGAGGAAAGTGGTCTTTACGTGTTGCAGCATTCAATTTTCGATAATCAATGCAAACACGCCAACCCGTTTGAGTCCGAGTAGGAAGAAGTTCGTTTTGTTCATTTGCGACGACGGTAAGTCCGGACTTTTTAGGAACAACGTGAATGGGGCTGACCCATAAGCTATCAGAAATAGGGTAAATGATACCGTTGTCAAGAAGTTTAAGAATTTCTTCGCGAACTACCTCTTTCATCTTAGGGTTAAGCCTACGTTGCGCTTCGCGAGTGGGTTTGGCTTCGTCGGTTAAGTGAATTCGATGTTGAACGATTGCGGGGCTAATTCCCTTGATGTCAGAAATGGACCAACCGATTGCGTCTTTGTTTTTAGAAAGAGTTGAAAGAAGAGAAAGTTCCTGATCACGAGTTAAATTTGAAGAAATTATGACAGGGCAAGTATCATTATCACCTAAGTAAACGTACTTAAGGTGATCGGGAAGAGGTTTAAGATCCAACTTTGGTGGTTTCTCGATCAAAGAACGTGGTTGAGATTCAGGCTCAACTGAAAGTGATTCAAATGGAAGCGTGTATTCAACTTCGTTAGGAGCGTCATGGAACAATTTGTCATACTCGACCTCACACTCATCATTAAGGTCAATCAATTCGTTTTCGGAATTTTCGTGAATGGCATTAACTTCCAAGGTTTGGTCACACGATTTATTCGAATGACTTTCAAGATTGAAAATGTTAAGATCTAGAGTCATGTTTCCAAAAGAGATTTTCATTGAACCGTTGCGACAATTTATTAAAGCATTTGAAGTAGCCAAAAAGGGTCGACCTAAGATCAATGGAATTTGACTCATTGGATTATTGACAGGTTGAGTTTCCAGAACAATGAAATCGACAGGGAATATGAATTGACCAACTTTGATGAGTACGTCCTCGATTTCTCCGATGGGTTTCTTAATTGAACGATCAGCAAATTGAAGAGTTATTTTCGTTGGCTTAAGTTCACCCAAACCAAGTTGTTGGTAAACGGAATATGGAATCAAATTGACACTTGCACCCAAATCTACTAAGCATTTGTTAATTGTTTTATCTCCTATTGTGCACGAGATCGTAGGGCATCCAGGATCTTTGTATTTAACGGGGATTGATTGGGTCAAGACTTCGCTAAGTCCGGCGGCTAGGAAGACTTTCTTGGGTACATGAGTGTGTCGTTTTTGGGTACACAAGTCTTTGAGAAATTTAGCGTAGGTGGGGACTTGTTGAATGATGTCAAGAAGAGGGATGTTAACTTTCACTTGTTTGAAAATTTCCAACATCTTTTCCATTTGGTCGGAGTGCTTCTTTGGTCGAAGACGATGAGGAAATGGAATACGCAACTCAGTAGGTCGGTCTACTTGAGTTGGAGAAGAAGTAGACTCGGAATTTGGATCAAGATCATTTGTGGTTTTAGAGGGGTCGAGAGGAAGATCCGGTACATTATTCGGGTTTTCAATTTGATTATCGATTTTCTTACCGGATCGTAAAGTCGTGATAGCATTCAACTGAGTTACATTGCTATCCTGAACGACATGAGCTTGGTTTTGATTTGGACTCTGGATCTTGGGGTTTGGAATGGGTTGACTCGGGAAAGTGCCTCTTTCCCGTTCACTTACGGACGTGGCTAACTGACTCATTTGCATTTCAAGTTTAGCGATCGATTGACTCGTGTTTTGCATGTACGAAGTCAATAAATTTTGCAAATTGTTATTTGATTGGAGATTTTGAGTTGTTGCTTTAGTCAATGTTTTGAGACTTTTCTCAAGTGAAGTCAGTCGTTTTTCGTCTTGGGTAACAAAAGATTGTTGCGCTTGATTTTGAGACGGTGGCGCAAAATTTTGGAATTGATTTTGTTGAAAGGGGGGATTCGAAGGATTAGTCGGAAATGGTTGAAACGGGGGTCGAACCAAATTCGAATTCGGGTTGTTTTGGGACCAAGAGAAGTTAGGGTGATTTCTCCAACCAGGATTATACATTGGAGAGAATGGGTCGTTCCTAACTTTGTTGAAAGCGTTGAGTTGTTCTAACGAGTGTGGGCATTGATCAGCAATATGGCTCGGATCGTTACATTTGAAACACGAGGGTTGAGAAGTTTGAGCTTGATTCATTTGATTTGATGAAAGGACATTATCGAATTTGGTTAACATCGCGTCGATTTTTGCTTCTAAAGCTGATGAAGATCCTATCGAATGAGCGTTTGATCGGGAATAAATCGATTTCTCGTTGGATCGTTCCCATTGAGCTGATTTTTCGGCCAAGTTCTCAAGAAATTGCCAAGCGGCATCGTGATTTTGGGCTAGAAAGTTTCCTTGGCACATCGATTCGAGCATGGTTCGAGAGTTATTTTCGAGTCCATCGTATAAAATTTGACAAAGAGTCCATTTTTCGAAATTGTGATGTGGACATTTGACTAGAAGTTCTTTAAATCTTTCGAAATATTTTGCAAAGGATTCTCCCCCAAATTGATGAAAATTAACTATTTCGGTTCGAATTTTGGATGTTTTTTCCAAGGGGTAAAATTTCTTTAGAAAAACTTTCACAAATTCATCCCACGTTCCAATCGTATTTGAAGGCAAGCTATACAACCATTTTTCGGCGTAATCGGTAAGTGCAAATGGAATTAACCTAAGTTTGATTCCATCGTCACTTAGTTGTTGAAATTTCATGGTTGCACAAACTTGTTCAAATTTAGTTAAGAAAATGTAAGGGTCATCACGTTCAAAATTACCGAATTTTGGAAGAGTATTTATGTGATTTGAATGAATTTCAAAGTGGTTACCCGTTGGGGCGGGCAATATGATGCAAGAAGGAATAGAAACTCGATCAGGGAAGATTCTATCCATAAGAGTTCGAGGAGGATTTTCTCCGGCCATGGTTGAAGGTACGTTTGTTCGAACTAAACGATTAGTGGAAGAGTCACGTGTCCAACGATTCGTAGATGGATTGTGAGTCCAAATACTCATGCACTAGCGAGAAAAATTAGTGAGGAGAAGAGAAAACAAGGTTGAGAAGAGAAGCGAATTTTTTTTACAAGAAAAGGAGATGAGAAAACAAGGTGGAGATTTTTTTTTTTTTTTTTTTTTTTGGAATTTTTTTTTTTGGACAAGAGAAAAAAGGATTTGATTTACAAATGAAGATGGATTTTTTTTTTTGGATTTTTTGATTTTTTAATTTTTTTTTTATATGCATGAATCTAATGCAACTAAATGAATGCAAAGATTAACTACAAATTTTCTGTCCTTAGTGGCTCCTAACCCAAAATTATAAAGTGACACGTTTGATTACTTAAAACAAAAAGATTTCTCAGCCAGTTAACGGACAGGAGTTATCGGTGCACCAGGAATCACCCTAGAAATGCAACCGAAGGTTTAAGTACCTTCAGAGTAATAACCGATATAATATTTACGAATCACCGTAATAATTATAAGCGGTTATTTCTCTGCCGTAGTCTAGACACCAAGAGATAATTCGTTCCAAATATATCAACTATCACAATATAATTAAGCCCTAAATGAGCCCGCGACTCCCTTAAGTCCAACGTCTAACCGTTATTATTAGTCAGATTCTACGATGATATGCAATTTTCTGGGCTAAGGAAGGGTAATGAACTCCCCACCTTATGTGAATTGGGGTGTGCCCTTAAGAAAAGAAAATAAAATGAGATGAATGCAAAACAGAAATTAAACGTGTATTAACAATGCAACTACGAATGATTTTAATTTTGTTTTTGGATTTTTTTTATGCAAATGCAAGCAAACAACAATGCGATGAAAATAAAGGGGTTAAAAACACGATACCAGAGGGTCTGAATTTATTAGCAAATTTTTTTTTTAGCGGCAAAATTTTTTAGCAAGCAAGCAAAGCGGCGCAAAGCAATCCAAGCAAGCAAGTCCAATTTTCCTTTTGCAACCTGAAATAGTGGAGACGGTATATAAATAAGTGATAGAAAAGATTTTTTTTTTTTTTTTTAAGAGAAAATCAAAATAAAAACAAAATGAAACCAAGAACAATATGAGTGAAAAACAAAAGATAAATCAAAGAAACTAAAATAAATGAAATTGATTTTTTTTTTTTTTAAACCAACAAAAGCGATTTTTTTTTTTTTTTTTGGAAAATTATGATCCGACAGAAAATAAAAGCTAAGATAAAGTAAAGCAAAAGATTAAACAAAAGAAATCAACTTCTATCCAAAATCAAAATGCAAGCATACTTCAAACCAAGACAAAGCTATTCAATCCAATGCATAACCACCGCCCGACCCACGTTAGATTAATTAAACATGAATGTCCGAATTAACTAACGATCGGAAACCCACTAACCCAAAAAAAAAAAAAACGCACGCACCAAACTTTACTACTAATACACCCAAATTAAACAAGGCAGAACCGACTTCAAATCAAAAATCAAAATCAGCGAGATAATGAAGGGAAAAAGGGGACTTCGCTCAAGAGCTGGTGATGCAGACGGTTTAGGGTAGCTATTGAAGCGTTCTTCTCTCGTTGAGGTTCGATTTGGGCGGCGATTAAGGGATTGCGATTAGGGTTCTCAGTTGCAATTTAATGAAGGCCTTTGCGGTTTTGGTGAATTTCGGGTGCTGGCTTTCGGTCGGATTTAGGGCAGAACCAGGAGTTGTGTTTTCTTTGTTTGAGTGAAGACGCTGTTGGTGGAGTGGTGGATTGCCAAGCCAGGGGAAGACGTGAAGATTGTTATTGAAGCAGGAGCTTTGAATGAGATAAAACTGGAATGTAAATTGTAATTGAATTGTGTGAGTAGTTTTTGGACTGAAGAAGTTGTAGCAGTTGATGGTGCTTGTGTGCGGATCTCGGTTGACATAGGAAGCTGAGGGGTTTGCGTGGGTCGGTGCTGTTGAATTGCGTTCGAAGTGGATGGCTTGTGCTTGAGAAACAGCTTCGAATGGGAATTGTAAAAGAAACAGAAGCAGTTTGAGCTGTGTTGAGTGAGGAGGATGGCAGTTCACGATTGGGGTTCTGGTTTGTGCTGCGGAGGAGGGAGGAAGTTTGGAGTGCGGTCTTGAAGAAGACAGTGGTGAGTGCAGCTTGGTTGATGAATAATCGATGCAGAGGAAATGAGATGAGTTGGTGATTTCGAGTGATGGTATGTTTTGGTGCAAGTAGCGTGGTATGGGCGTGGTGATGTATGAGGCAGTAGTGTTGTTGTTTTGTGGAAAAGAGAGTTGATGGAAGAGTTTGTGTCAATGGAAGGAGGTGGTGGTATGTATGGTCTGGTGTTGAAAGGAGCAGAAAGGGGTGTTTGAAGAAATGGTGGTTTGCAGTGGAGATTAGAAGATGAAAACAAGAAAATGTACACAGAATGTCGAAAGAAAAGAAAATTGATGAGAGATAGAATAGTGATGGAAATGCAAACTAAAAGCAGAATGTTTTTTTTTTCAAATATGATGAGAAATAGAAACAGAATGGTTTTATTTTTTTAACAAATATCTGTGTGCACCATGAAATAGACAATGGAAAGAAAGAGCGCACACATGAAACTGCTGAATGAACAGTGAAACACTGAAAAATAAAACTGAAATGCAATAAAACCTATTTGTTTTTTTTTCTTAACAAAGCTGAACAACAATAAAAAAAAAAACTAAAACCAACTAAAAACAGAACACAGAGAATGTGGAATCAATACAGTGCAGTTTTTGCACTAAAATTGACAGCAATGTGGAATCAATACAGGGGTAGTATGTGGTAGATGAAGAAGGATGATGAAGTGAAAGGTGTCGATTGTTTGTGGAGAACTGATGAAGTAGTAGGGGGTACGTTGAGGTTATATGTTGGAGTTTGTGCCTGTTTTAGGGAATGTATGGGGTGGGATGTGAACTGTTGTGGTAGGAGGTTGACAGCAATGTGACGGTTTTGTGTGTTGATGAGGATGTCGAGGAGAATGGTGATAGGTGGTTTGAGTGGACTTGAGTTTTGGTGAGACAGTTCGGGGAGTGATGATGCAATCTGTGTGAAGCAAGTTGGAAGAGGGTTTGAGTGGAGAGAACTTACCGGTGATCGCAAAACGGAAGAAACGCGGCAACTTGGGTCTTTTGTTTTGTTGAGCTGATGGTTGACAGTAGGTATGCTGTTTGTTTGAATTGTGTTAGTTGGCTTATGTGAGTGGAGTTTGTGTTTGATGATGGCAGATAGGATATTGTGTATTGAATGTATGTAGGGGATGGGTTTTGTAGAGTGACAGAAGTTTGTGTAGAGTACATATATCAATGTAAATCAAAGTGTATCAAACAAAACAGACTTGAATCAAAATGTATCACAGAAACAGATGTAAACAACTTTTTTTTTTAAATGCAAACACACAAAATAAAAGCAAAGAAACAAACACACTATCAAAGCGAATACACACACAAACAAAAACAACAAAAGCAAGTGAGACAACAAGATAACAAACTTTTTTGTTAAGAACAACAAACAAGAAAACGTAACTCGAAGAATAAAACTAAAATTAAATTCTTTCCCCGGCAACGGCGCCAAAAACTTGTTCGCAAAACGATATTTCTATTGAACTAGAAAATCGTCACGAATATTTAAATAACCGCAAGTGCACGGCGTACTATTGTAATACGTAGTGAGTGCGAGTTGATCCTCAAGGAAAGAATAATTTCAATCTTATCCAATCAAATTAAACCAAACTTTTAAAATGTGTTCTAATAAAAACTATGAAACTAGAAACTAAGTTGAGAGCTAAAAGTGAAATTAGAGAGTAATTTAGAGGTAAATCCACTCTCACCTTTATGTAAGTTGTCAAACATACAATGTATGATCTCAACAAGTGATATAAATGCAATATTTACACCACTTATGATTCTCATGAAAATGAAACTAAAGCAAAACTATTCTAAGTATGGTCTATGAACTATTGGCTAGCACTATAGACCATCAAATTTTGTTCATACTTTTATTTCAAAATCAATAATCACTTAGCAAATATTGATGTAACTTGTGTTTATATTGAATAAGCATAGATCATTTGCAAATGCAACATGACCTATCAAACCCAATTGTATAAACTTACATCCATATTCACTAACATTAAGAACATATTAAAGATCACAAATCATACACTTGTTGAACTTACACAAAGTTAGAGAGTATCATTACCCCTAAATCAAGGGATTAGCCACTCATATGTGTTGTCATATCAACATATGCAAGTTTCAACATTAGAAAATTAAGCAAAATGAAAGAAAACTAAGTAGAACAAGAAGAAAACTAAACTAAGAACATAAAGTAAATGAACATGAATGTAAATCTAAGCTATGAACATGAATGTAAATAAATCTAAGCTATGAACATGAAAGTAAAGCATAGAAATTAAAAGAGACATAAGATAGACATAAGAGACATAAGAGAAATAGGCTTGGAAGCCATTTTTATTTATTTGATCACTTACACTTTCATATGCTAAAAAGAAGATACAAAATACATGAAACAAAGGGGTATATATACATGATCTAAAACCCTAAAACCCTAATCACTTTTCTTGGGAATTCCCCAAAATGGCCCTTCATGAAGCTTCTAATTGATCTTAGCCACTAATATGTCATGTAGAATGCATGAGGCCTTTTGTCCCATTCAATAATATGAAGCAAGTGGGCTAGTTGAAAGATGGGCCCTCCACTATCCATAAGATGTATTAATTCTTTGCCTTCTTTTGTGTATGTGCATGCTTTCCTTCATCTCTTCATGTGTATGGATCATTTTAGCTCCTAAATTCCTACAAGAGTAAATAACAAGGAACGAGTAAAAGATTTCACAAATTAAAACATGCACAAGTGACCCCCTTTTTTCCCAAAATAAGTGATGATTTTGAAAATCTTTAAAACATGGTTTGATCACATAAAATACCCAAGAATGTTCATTTATTAAACTAAACAAGAGTAAATATGTGAATATGAATGTGCATTTTTTGTGCACATCAGCCACTTCATCGTATGTCACCAAGGGAGAAGCGAGAGCTCGGGGTGCAAGTCAGCGATCTTTTGAAGAAGGGATTTATTAGAAGAAGTGTCTCTGAGTGGGGAGCACCAGTTATGTTTGCCACTAAGGCAGATGGTTCCCTTCGTTTGTGTGTGGATTATCGCGAGTTGAATAAGGTGACAAGGAAGAATAAGTATCCTCTACCGCGGATAGATGATTTGTTTGATCAACTGGAAGGAGCAAGAGTGTTCTCCCAGTTGGACCTCGCGACAGGATTTCATCAGCTCTGAGTAGCAGCTGATAGTATAGCCAAAACGGCATTTCGGACGCCGTCTGGATTTTATGAGTGGTTGGTCATGCCATTTGGGTTGACCAATGCACCAGCATACTTTGTGGATCTTATGAATATGGTATTCAGAGATCAGCTAAATAAGTTTGTTCTTGGGTTCGTAGACGACATCCTTGTTTACTCGAGGATAGAGGAGGAACACAAGGAACATTTGAGGATAGTGTTGGAGGTGTTGAGAAAACACCAATTAAAAGTGAAATTTTCTAAGTGTCACTTCTGGAGGAGGGAAGTGAGATTCTTGGGCCATGTTGTTTCAGAGAATGGTATTGCCATGGACCCTGCGAAGGTGGCGACGGTACAGGGTTGGTCTACGCCCAAGAATGCAATAGACGTGAGAAGCTTCTTGGGGTTAGATGGATATTATCGTAAGTTTATCCAGGACTTCTCCAAGATAGCAGCACCATTGACTCAATTGACTAAGAAGAATCAAGCCTTCGTCTGGGACGGAGTGTGTGAGAATGCATTTAAGAGTCTAAAAGAAAAGTTGACGCGTGCGCCAGTGTTAGTCATTCCCAAAGGGAATGAAGAAATGACGGTATACACGGATGCTTGTGGTACCGGACTAGGTGATGTATTGATGCAAGGAGTTAGGGTTGTAGCTTATGCTAGTCGGCAACTAAAGCCGCACGAGAAAAGGTATCCTACCCATGATTTGGAACTGGCAGCGATCGTGTTCGCGTTGAAGATGTGGAGACATTATCTCTTGGGAGAAAGATTTGAGTTGTTTACCGATCATAAATCGTTAAAGTATCTCTTCTCTCAGAAGGATCTGAATCTCCGTCAGCAGAGATGGTTAGAGTTCTTGGCTTCGTATGATTTTGATATCGCATATACGCCTGGGAAAGGCAATGCGGTAGCCGATGCCTTGAGTAGGAGACATGCCAGTCTAGGGGCTATGTTTTTTGAATGGAAGCAACTGGAGTATATCGCAGGGTATGATTTCAAACCAAAGTGCGAATTGGATCCAGAGATGTTAGCTAGTTTGACGATCATACCCACTTTGATTGAGCGGATTGGTTCCAGTCAGAGGGACGATCCTAATCTATTGGGAATCATCTCCAAGTTAGAGATGAATACCGACGGTGAGGAGATGAATTTGTATGGGCTTGATCGAGAAGGATGGCTTCGGAAGAATGGAAGACTAGTTGTACCCAACATGAATTGTTTGAGAGATGAAGTGCTTAGGGAATGTCATCACTCAAAACCGACTATACACCCCGGTGGTGATAAGATGTATCGAGATATGAAGCAGGCTTACTACTGGGAAGGGATGAAAAGAGACGTTGGGAAGCTTATATCCAAGTGCATGAATTGCCAGCTAGTTAAAGCCGAGCAAAAGAAGCCAAGTGGTTTGTTGCAACCATTAGAAATTCCCGAATGGAAATGGGAGCAAGTCTCGATGGATTTCATTGATAGTTTACCAAGAACTAAATTGGGACATGAAAGCATTTGGGTAATTGTGGATCGATTGACCAAAAGTGCAAGATTTATACCAGTCAAATCGACCAGAACGGCAGCTAAGTTAGCAGAGCTGTATATGAAGTGGGTAGTGAGATTTCATAGAGTACCTAAAAGCATTGTGAGTGACCGAGACCCGTTGTTTACTAGTGGGTTTTGGAAGAGCTTACAAGAGGCTCTAGGGTCGGAATTATATCTCAGTACCGCGTATCATCCTCAAACCGATGGTCAGACAGAGAGGGTGAATCATATATTGGAAGATCTCTTGAGAGCTTGTATATTGAATTTTCGTGGATCATGGGATGACCATTTGCATCTAGTAGAGTTTGCATATAATAATAGCTACCAATCTAGTATCGGTATGGCTCTATATGAAGCTTTGTACGGAAGACCGTGCAACTTACCATCATGTTGGATAGAGACCGGTGAGAAGTTTGTGCTTGGACTAGATGTAGTAAGAGAAACTTCAGATAAGATTAAGATCATTCAACAACGAATGAAGGATGCCCAGGATAGGCAGAAGAGTTATGCTGATAAGAGGAGAAGAGACTTAAAGCTCTCCGTTAGTGACTTGGTGTTTGTCAAGATTTCTCCATTGAAGAGCGTGATACGATTTGGCAGGAGAGGCAAGTTGGCACCAAGATTTGTTGGCCCATTCCCAGTTCTCGAATAAGTTGGGAATTTGGCGTATAGAGTTGACTTACCCGAGAAGATGGCGGGATTTCACAATGTATTTCATGTTTCCCAGCTAAGGAAGTTCGTGCACGACCCAGATATGACTATTTCACCTGATCAGTTAGAGGACTTCGAAGTGGAACTCGAGGCGGTTGGGAACCGCGTGCCGATTCGTATTGTCGAGCACGATACGAAGCAACTTCGAAGGAAGGCGGTGAAGCTAGTCAAGGTTCAGTGGGGGCGAGAACGAGAATGACTGTACTTGGGAGATAGAGGAGAGCATTAGGAAGACGTATCCAGAACTCTTTGCCTGGTAAGATTTACTTTGCAATTTAGTTATTCTGCATGCTAGGATAGACTTGTTTTGCATGTTTGATTGTTGTTTTATGGCTGATAGGCATGCAGGACCCTTTGTGTGTTTTGGTTAGGGAATTTCGGGGGCGGAAATTCTTAAAGAGGGGAGAATGTAACAACCCGCGTTCTACATATCGAAGGATCGTAGAATATTTATTTCTTCCTTATATGAAGTCGTATGGTCATGTGGCTTTGGGAAACGACTATTGGGGTCATTCCTATGTTCATGATTTTTGCCGTTTTTTAAATGACCATTTTGCCCCTAGCTGATCTTGTTTCGGCCATAACTTTTGATTGGAAAGGAGTTTTGACCTGAAACCACTTCCATTGGCTTCAGATGATGGTTTAACTTCCCGTAGAGTGGTCACATGTGGAAAACGGACTTACCGTTTGGGAGAAATGGCTGAAATAAGGTTCGGAAGGTGAAAAACTGCTTAACCGGGCCAAATAGGGTGATTAGTGAATGGGCCCATAATCCATTTCGGGATTATGGTTATGGGGAGGCTGAAAAGAGTTAGGGTTTCATTCCATTTCAGTTTTCTAGCCTCCTCTTACCTCTTAGAAACCCTAAAAATGGCCTCCAATCTCTAAATCACCTCCAAATCACTTTCTAATCAAGGATTAAGCTTAGCAACATCAATCAAGGGAGATCTTCACCAAATCAAGATTAGAGCTGCTGTTTAGCATTGGTATTCACGCCATATCAGAGATTTATTTCAGATCTAAGGTTTATTTGTGGCTAAGGTGAGCGATTTGCATAGTTTTGCACTAATTACGGTTGATTTAGGGTAATTAGTGAAGATTAATGAAATTAAACATGATAAAATTATGGATAAATATTTATAAATTTGAAAATAATGTTTTAGACCTCTGTTAGAAAATTTGGTTAGTTTGGTTAAGTTTTGCTAATCCTATCATTAATTATGCTAGAACATGCTTAAGGGAAAATATGGGGTTTAGGCTATGTTTGATCCATTTTAACCTATCATATTGATGTTTTGGTGTTTGAGGTCACTTCTACTTGTTGCTATGACTATATGGTATGTTTTGTGATTGATTAGAATAGATAGAATGGTTGAAAACGCCGTCTAATGGTGTAAACAACTTGCTGGATAAAATGCAGGAAATGGACAGGGACCGGACCGGATCAGATGGGGAGGTACGAACCGAACCGTTCGTGTGGCCCATCCACGATCCGCCCCCTTGCATCCGAACCGAGCCTACATGCCACGGGCTGACTTGAAACTTGGAGGAGATCACGATCGGACCGATCCGCCTGGAGTTCCCGACCCGATCCGCCAGAGTACCCTGACCCGAACCGATGATGACGATTTGACTTAGAGACTACGACCCGACCCGGTGTGCTCTAAAGGAGGCCGATCCGATCCATCCCCATATGAAGACCTCCGATCCGATCCGAAGAAGCTTGGCACGAATTGATCCAGTAGGGGATACTGAAGGCCGAACCAAGCCGATGGCTATGAGGAGATCCGGACCGATCCAGTGATGACCAATAACCCGAGATGCAAAGGTAGTCCAAATAGAAGTTAGAGCTCAGGATCCAGTTGGGGAACGAATGAGTTCACTTCATGATTGGGCTTTGCTGCGGGACGTGTGCTAAGGAGTTGTCGATGTTCATAACTTCGATTCACCACTAAAAAGGAATGATGGGCTACGTATCAGTGCAGTAGAGTCACCGTGACTAGAGGGGCAAAGTGATCGTAGTAAGACTATGAGCCAGTGCAGTGGAGCCATTGTGACTCCATGGGGGCAGAGTGGACATAGTAAAGGATTAGTAAGGCTATGAGCCAGTGCAGTGGGGTGTGTACGGCTCCATGGGGCAAAGTGGACATAGGAAGGATTAGTGGCTATGGATCAGTGCAGTGAAGCCGTTGTGACTTCATGGGGAAAAGTGATCATAGCAAAGTATTGGGTGATCGAAGTGGTGGATATCGTATGCTTTACGCACTGAGTGAGAGATGTGAGGATTGTTGCTATGTTTGATTTGTTTGCCACCACTATGACATGCACACCCCTACCCCCGTATGCTTGTACACCATATGTTAGTGGCACCTTAGAGTGTTGTACAGTATGTAGTGCTAACTCTTTGGTTGCAGGTCCAGGTTCAGGTATGGTTAGTATACCTGTTATTGTTCTGTTTAGCTGCTTATCGCTCATACCAGACTTTTGTCTGACCCAGAGTTTTATGTCTCTTCTTATTACTCTGGGTGCTACTAAACGAGCAGACTAGAGACAGGTTAGCTGGTGATGCACGAGTAGCTGATCCGGAGGTGAGCAGGAGGCTTCCACGTATGATATATATATATATTCTCCCTGTGTCGTTGGTGGTCACTACTTGGGCATTAGTAGTGTACCTCCCTTATCTTGCTTTTACTTTCAGAGACAGTTTGAAAAGTTGTAATAATGATGATGCGGAACATAAGCTGTATTTGAGTTTTCCGCTGCTATGATAGTTTGTTTTCAACTTATGCACCGTCTCACCTGTTTTATGTCAAGTATGTTGTTATTATATTTTGTTCTATGCGCTGTGAGACATTCTACAAGTTCCTTGTTGATTCTTCGTCTTCTTCCTTTCCTTCTGACGACCGTCCCGTGCTAACTGGACATGTGTACAACGCACTTTTGGAGTAAATGTCGGTTGGTGCGGGGCGGGCCGTCACACTAGCAACATTCCTAGTTTGGCATCTCATCGTTCAATCTGTAAAGAAACTAGTTAATCGTCTTTCCAAGGAATCCTATTTAGCGATCTATGTGAAGTTCGACTTCACTCTTAACTATATTAGTAGTATATATATAACTTTGAAAACCAAAATACCACAAATACGCTCACTTGTATACACATACTCATCTCCTGGTAATACCCACTTAGGTTAAACTATGCAACCTAGGCTCTGATAACAAATGTGATGGTCGCCTTGTACCTGCCAACACCCAACGAGTTGCACTGTGATGGTGCACGACTAATACAGGACAATCGCCAAGGTTTGAAATAAGAAAAACCCATATAACCTGTCGTATATCTCATGGCGCATGGAACAAACTATAATAATAACATAAAACATGATATAAAACAGGCGAGATAGTGTGAACTGAATGGATCATAAACATCAACGTAGTGGATCCAAGTCATAACATAAGTATCAAAAAGATAGATATATAGGTACATCTCTGAAATACTATCTCTAAACAAAATACACTATTAATGCCAAAAGTAGTGATCAACAAAGATAAAAAGGGATAAGGGTATAAATAATACGTAGAAGCTTCCTGCTCATCTTCGGTCAGCTACTCGAGCTCACCAACTTGTCTCTAGTCTTCTCATTTAAGAGCATCTAGAATAATAAGAAGCAATGCATAAAACTCCAAGTTAGACAAAGCCTGGTATGAGCGATAGTAATCTTAATTACTAATAGAGTAATACAATAGGTATGAAGAATCATACCTGACCTGGACCTGCATCCAAAAAGTTAGAACATATAAGATGTACTTTACTCTATGGTAATCATAGTAGTGAGTGCAAATAGAAGTGTACATGTCATAGCAACATCAACCATTCAAACACTACAAATATCCTCATGTTCACTTACTCAATGCTTTGAATTCACGGCATTGGACACCTTGATCACCCTTTCCAAGTAGCACTAGTAGGTATAAAACTTCAATTGACCCTACCAATCAGTCTCAACACCAGCCGCTAGGTCAAAACGTCAACAGATTCTAGTGAATAGTCCTTACCCAGTCCATAATGTCAACGGGCTCTGGGGTCCAGGCAAATCAGGTCTAAATCGTCAATTGACTCTGATCTCCTTCTTGTGCTACTCTTCCAAAGATACACCAAAGTGTCAAATGTTGTTGACTTCCTTTACACATGAGCCTACAGTAAAGTCCGACCTAGAAGTCACCCTATTGGTTCCCATCTGGATCCTCGGTGGAAACTTTAAATAGTCGTATTTGAGTTGGTCTTCGAAAGAGCTCAATTGTTGTTGTGGAGAATTACAACGCACACATTCAGCTCTTGCAAGCCTACTATAACAATCCGGCTCTAACTAGACCCGATAATGTTGAACCAGAATTTGTAGCACTTCCAAAATGGTTTTTAGCGTCCTATTTCGCCATACAATGGCGTTTGCAGCCATGCTAACATTCCTAGGAAATTTCTTGGCATACCAAACAACCGAAACAACATATGTATCAACCAAACAAGGTCAAAACTTCCAAATCTTTGTTTTTCCCCTAATCCCTTAAATTCTGGGGTTCATAAACCAAGTCCAACTCAACACAAGCATATATATATATATATATACATATATATATATATATATATGATAACATAATAAATGAAGAATTCTAAGAATTTCTACATATTTTCATGAGTAACCCTTACCATCCTATTAGTGAATAAAAATACTAATACTCACCTTAATCACCTCAAAATGGTTAGATTTAAAAATGAAAAGTGCTTGGCTCGGATTCCTATGTGTCGTAGTAGCTTTTATCTTGATTTAATGTTAACTTGACTTGATTTTCACTTAATTAGGTAGTTGGGTGCTTAAATGGTGGATTCATGGTGGATAGAAACCATTAATGGTTACTTAGAAACTTTTTGGAAGTTGTAAAAGTGAATAGGGAGATTCCTAGAGAATATAGAGAACAGAGCTTACAAGAGAAGCCAATAGAACAAGAATAGGCTTCTTTGCAAGTGAACCCCGTATGTACATATAGGTGAAATGAAGCTTGTTTGAGAAGACACTAAAAATAGGCTTCCAAGAGAAGCCACTAAATTTTTATCCATCTTCCTTATTAAGACATTTGTCCTTCATCTTCCATGCATACCTTAGAATAATGACACATGCCCCCTTAGTTGTCTTATAAGGTTTACTGGAAGTTTACACCTAAGTGGCATATGTGTCACAATTTCATTTATAGTCAAATTTTTATTATTATGACATGTCAAAACAAATCTTATTTTAGTCATTTATTTTTAACGGTATGTCTGCTTGCTTAACGTAACCATTCTATGAAATGGGAAACCATCATCTGAATCCAATGGAAATAATTTTAGGTCTAAATTCCTTACCCATCAAAAGTTATGGGAAAAACAATTCGTTAGTGATTAAATGTTCATATTAAAATTTGATGAAAATAGTGAAAGTAGGAAATGACCATATTAGTCATTCCCCAAAGTTATACTACCATACAACCTTATATGAAAATAAAATAAATATTATACGACCTTCCGATCGTAGAATACAGGTTATTACAAAGTAGGACTTGAGCTCGTAAGATGATGATTTGACTGGGGTGTGACTTGAGTATGAGAAATAATGGATTAATTCGAGTGAGACTCTAACTAAACGATGTGGTCATCGAGGATGGCATGAAAATTAAAAGAGCCTAAGAATCATCATTAGTCGAAGTCTTATAGTCGACTCTGAGTAGGGGTGTCGTAGGGGTACCTATCAGGATCTGAGAGATCGGGTATCTTAGATTGCTGGGGGAGTGGTCTAGTTGTCTCGAGGAGGTAAACGTACGTAGGACATACAACAGTCCGACTATAACTATGGTTTTCATTATCCCTTGACGGATGACAACGGCTAGTCAGTCGATATCGATGCATTCAATACCGTAGTCGGTGATAGCTAGGTTATTGATGCTACGGTTGATTTGTGTGTTATCTTCTATTTTTCTTTAGGTAGGCTATCACCATAAGACTTCGAAGAGAAGTGGGATTGGGAACCCTATACTAACTCATGTTTGTTCTATGTGTTTGTGTAGCATATTATAATGAGATTATTATGTGCTAGCTCTTTGGTTGCAGGGACGGCTCAGGTGAGACCTGAACTGTCTATTGTCATATTATCCTATATGACTGCTGATAGTTATTTATCGCTCACTAAGTCTATTGTCTGACTCAAGGTTTTATGTTTCCTCTTACCTTGGGTGTAACGATCCATAGATCATAAAATGATTATACTTTATTCCGTTGTGGTCAGATCATTTTTTAGATTTTAGTATGTTGCTCACGGGGATGGGGGACATGTCCATGATTTTTATCGAATCAACATGTGACCATTTTGCCTTATGAATATTATTTTAGATATTACTTTTGATAGGGATCGAATTAGGTGTCGAAATCGGTCTAATTGGATCAAAATGATGGTTAACGGTTCCGTAGAGTGGTCACATGAAAGATTGGTTTGGCAGTTTGGGAGGAATTGATGTTTTAAGTTTTAGTTTCTATAGGCAGACTAATTAACTATAATAGGCTAATTAGTCAAGCCCCTTAGTGTGATGAATTGCTGCTAAAAATAGAGGGGTTCAGAGAGAGAATTATGGTTTCTATCTTCACTCAAACATTAGGTTGGATGCCTATGATTCTCCGGTCCAACCTAATCCATAATTTCTTTATCATATTCATTCTGCTTCATCATCTGTAGCATCTAGAAGCTTGATCATCATCAAGGAGGATTAGATCACAACAAATTGCATCAATTTTGGGATTTTATATTGCTGTCCAGATCCGATTTCACCAGTATTGCATTGGATCTATATATTGGTGAGTGATAGATATCTCTCATATGGAAACTATGGATTATATGGGTAAACTAGGATTGCTTCATATCATATATGTTATATTCACTCTAGATCTGATCATATATATTTAATTTAGATTCAGACACCCTAGGAAAACCTAATTTAATCATGTAACCAGATAATTGATAGATTTATCATATTCTTGTGTATGTTTAGATACAAGTTATGTTAGATCCATTAATTTATGTTGTGTATGTTGTATGATCAAGATTTGATGAATTGCTATTTGTTTTGATTGAATTGGATGCATTACTTGAATTATTTGTTATAGTTGTGTGTTGTAGACTTTAGGTTTGAAGAACGAAGAAAATCCGAGGTTTAGATGATTGGATTCAGACAAAACTTGGCGAAAGAAGGCGACAATTTTTTTTGTGTCGAATCTCGCTAAGTACACAAACCGGCACCGTTCCATGCTCGATGGACCAGTACTGATCGATGTTGATTACTTGGATGACTTTGAATTTTGGATGCTGCATCGTGGTGGTAAATTGAGGGTACATGCAAATTTCCGTGAAATTTGGATGTGATTCGAGATGGGTCGAAGCTGATCGTTCGAGCATTGACCAATGGACTGACAGGAGAATTCATCGGAAATGAATCTGGGTTTGAGGATGGACTAGTTGGGACTGCTCGAAGATAGGATGGGGATGGACCAACACTTATCCGAAGAACGACTAATTGTATGGACTTGTACTGGTCCATGGATGATGGATCATGATGCAGCACGCGAAACGATAGCTTGGTTCTGGCTTAATATTTTGTTATCGCAGTATTGCTTCCGGCTCTTGTATGCTGCTTTGTGGTGTCGAAACGTCAAGCCTTTCGGCCCTAGTTAAGCTTCGGTGATATCATTTGACCGGCAGGGGTCTCGGCCTTATATTCTGCTTTTTGTGTCCATCTGCGTGTTGTTTAGCATAATTTGTTTTCGGTGTCACTTTTCTTACTTTGTTGTCGGTGTTGATTGTTTTCTTTTGCTTTCGGTGTTGTTTTAGTTTGGTCTCGATATGAGTTGTAAAGGGATGTAAAACTCCTATAAATACAGACATAAGGGGTAAGTTGTAAGGAATTAATTTCTGAAATAAAAAATACTTCGATTCTCACCATTTGTTACGAAAGTTGTTCCTTCTCTCCTGAATTTGGGTATTCCTATGAGAATCAACAAATTTGAAGACTGATCCTTCGGCATCGTGAAGATCAATGAAAGATTGTTGAAACAACCAAATTCACGGCATCATGAAGATCAACATGATTTGGTAATACTGTTAATTACTTTTCATTTTCAATCATTTTTGGCTTTGATCGACTACCGGTTGGATTTCCTGGACCGTCGTTGCATCGTTTGGTATAGGAGCTAGGTCCCCTTTCAGTTTGATTGGAGAATTTCGAGTGCCATTTGAGATTTTGCTAGCGATTCGAATTCTAGGGATTTTCTACGATTGCAATTTTGATTCGAAGTGTTAAAACTGCTGTGAATAATTTTTGACTGTTGTTCTTCGTATTGCTTTCGCTAATTTAATTTAGATTTCTTCAAAGTATTGAAATCGAACATGATGCTAAGAAAAGTTTTTCAACAAAATCAAAACATAAAGGAGTTTTTTCAACACGAAGATGCAATTCGGTTAGTGCAGCGAATTAATTCCCGACTTAAGGAAGAACTCAAAAGAATTAGAAGAATAATTCGTGATATGAGTCTGAACCAAGTAAATAGAACACCAGAATATAATGAAGAGCTGGATTTTTCAAGGCCACTGCGATTTGATGAAGATAAAGAGATTGTATCTGGAGATGAAGAGTTTGATTTCATGTTGAGGTGGAATTGTTTAAATCCAAAAACAATCAACAAAGGTGTGGATTATAGTGAATGCAATTCCAAATCTGAAACCAACTATAAACAGGGAATAACTTCGGTGATTTACAACAACATGGATGCAGGTTGAGGATTAAAGAGTTGGGAACAAATTAGAGCACTGGTAACAAATTAAATAAGTTAAAAACTGAAGTACCAATGCTAGATGAGCAAACACATGAAAATAAGAGAGATCATACTTCTGTTAGAATGGACATGGAGCATTATATTACGTTACAACAAAACCCCAATGATGAAGAAATTGACCAGAAAAAGACGAAATCGTGGAGGGTTGTTACATGGAACTTAAAATTGAAGATGTAGGACAAAATGACTGTATTGAGCTTATGAATGACATCATAGTGAACATAGGAGAAGAAGATACCATGGTAAGTAAAAAAAAATGACTGATGAACATTCCAAAAAATCTAGGCTGGCGAAGCACTACAAATTGCTTTTGGTGAATTAGAGGAAGATGTGAACTAGAATACTAGTAAGGAGGAAGTGGAAACACCAATGTTAACTAGAACCAAAACAATAGTTGTGAAACAAGAAGCAAATACTAGAGATGGATGGTTCATAGCGGAAGATGGTAAAATTCTTGAAGAGCTCCCAATTGTTCCTGACAAGAATTCAGAGAAAACTATGGGCAACCAGTCTGAGACTTGTATGCTTGCTGAATTACCTTCAAAAATGGAAGAACTCATTTTCATATTCGATCCCAGAGGCATCTCATGAACTAATATAGTCAATTTGAAGTGTTTAGTTGAATAAAGAATTATGCAATAATCGATGAGCCTTCCTAAATTCGAGGACGAATCCTTCTCAACCTGGGCAGTATGATGCAGCGCGTAGAATGATGGCTTGGTTATGGCCCAGTATTTTGTTGTCGTGGTATTTCTTCTGGCGCTTATATGTTGATTTGTGGTGTCGGAACGTTAGGCCTTTCGGCCTCACTTAAGCTTTGGTGATATCACTTGACCGACATGGATCTCGGCCTTATATTCTGCTTGTTGTGTCAGTCCGTGTGTTGTTTAGTATTATTTGTTTTCGGTGTCACTTTTCTTACTTTGCTGTCAGTGTTGTTTGTTTTCTTTTGCTTTCGGTATTGTTTTAGTTTGGTCTCAGTGTGAGTTGTAAGGGGGTGTAAAACACATATAAATACAGGCATGGGGGGTAAGTTGTAAGGAGCTAAATTTTGAAATAAAAAATACTTCGGCTATCGCCATTTGTTATGAAGGTTGTTCCTTCTCTCCCGAATTTGGGTATTCCTCCGAGAATCAACAAATTTGAAGACTGATCCTTCGACATCGAGAAGATCAACGAACGATTGGTGAAACAACCAAATTCACAACATCGTGAGGATCAAGGTGATTTGGTAAAAATGCTAATTATTTTACATTTTCAACCATTTTAGGTTTCAATCGACTACCAATCGGATTTCCTGGACCACCGCTGCATCAAATCAATATCGATCCATCAAGCTTGATGGTTTGGGCTTTTCTTTTTGGGAACTCAGTTGTGATAACTTCTAGGGTTTAGTGATGAATGGACTTTGGACGATCGATATACACTCAAAGATGGATAGAGCTTCGATTGTGAACTCAAGTCCAAGTGGTCGGAGCTAGATTGAGGTGATACTAGTCATGGGATGATGTATGATTTATTATGATGATAGATTGACTCAGGCGAGAGTTAATTGAGGATGATAATGAAGTTGGTTTAAAAAATCACTCGAACTAAAGATGTGATCGCCGAGAAGAAAGGCTCGACATATTTGAAGTGCTAAGGAATTGTTGGTTATCGAAGGTTCTAGTGGGTTCAAAGCAGGAGTATCCTGGCGATGCTTATGAGGATCTTGAAGGATCGTGTATCCTGGATCGAGCTTTGGGAGTTATCTAGTTGTCTCGGATGGAGGCAAACATACACAAGACGGATGCATGGCAGTCTGATTAGAATCGGGATTTTCCTTTATCCGTTGACAGACAACAATGACCGGTTATTCGATGATTGATGTATTCAAGACTTTAGTCGTTGAAAACTAGGATACTAACCGCTATGATTGATTGTATGCTTTCTTCTCTATTTTTCTCTAGGTAGGCTATCACCCAAATGTTAGAGTTTGTTCCCTTTAGGCAATCCATTTGATGTGAATATTAACATTGTTGATGTTATAGTTTTATTTGGAATAATAATAAGTATTCTGTTATGTTATATTTACTGCGTAATATAAATATTAACATAATAGAAGTCCTTATGATAATGATACGGAATTATATAGTTCAAGTAAATGACTTGAACATGAGAATGTTAAGTATTATAATTCTTAAATGTCCTTTGTCAAGTTTTATTGTTTACATAGGAAAACAATAAAACATTGAGACTGGTATGTTGATTGATTGGCGATTACATCTCATTGATCATTAATATACGTGATATTAATGTCAAGACATAAATACGTATTAGAGAATAACGTATAGGGCTGACCCAACATGAGAAAACTACATGGAATATAATTAACAATATCATAAGTTATTCTCATAGTGACAGTGATGTAATGGTCCTCTAACCTGAAATCATTATAATTTTATTCGAGGATATTTGTGTTTTGATATCATCTAAAGTTACTTGTAACAGAGTAGACGATAACAATGATTATTGGATACATCTCGAATCGAATGAAAATTATGAATGATCTAGATGGAATTTAACCCTACATTATATTTGGAGTGATATCCATGGGCCTCTTGATTAAGTGAGACTGTGAAATGCATGGTCGTGCTCAAACATTGATTTATTTCAATCAGTCTACTCATCGATCATGATAAGCATATTAAATTATAAAGAGGGTGACTTCCATGCCTCGAGTTTAATTCTAGATATACTGGTTGAAAGGATTGTATTACATTTATACATTGGTCACAGAAAAGGTTGTATCGAATCAATGACATTATTATAGCTTGGGTAGCAGCGACATATTGCAAGATGCCAATCACTGTTTATGATTTTAAGTGCGATTTAAAATCATTGCAACATTGTAATAACCTATAGGGTTAAACATTAGAACGCTTGAAAAGGATAAGAATCATTCAAAATAAAAGGGGAAATCAAAATGTTGACTTTTTCTTTAATTATGAATTGGTATAAGGGTTTAATGGTCTTTATTTAATTTAGATTTTTCATTGGCCATATATTAAAAGGAAAGGCCAACCTTTCATTTATTATTCATTCGTTTTTCTTCAAAAGCCACGAAAAACCTAAATTAAGAAAACCCTAAAGCACTAAATGGCTAGAACGGCTCTATCCTTGATCCTGATTCTGTTCGACACCATCGAGATCGAGTGTTCATGGATTCCTATGGAGGCTCTCTGTTTTATTGGGCTTTGATTCGATTCAATCCAGATGCCAATCGTTCGATTCATAAAATTGGAAGCAACGTCAAGTATAATATTTAGTTTACATGAATTTCGCATAGATCCTTTAAATACAGGTTTTAATTTATTTGAATTACAAACTGATTAGATCAAATTGAAACCTTTCAATGGCATCAAAGCTTGGTTTTGTGGAATTTTAGTTTGAACCCTAAATTCGATTTTGTATTGACTAATTTTGTAAAATCAAATTGGTTATGATCTGTGACAATGGATAATAAATAATATCCATTTCAAAAGGTGAAATTGTTTCACTGTGAAATGATTTGTATTTGATACAATAGTTGAAATGAATTTATTGGTTTTATTTCCTTCCATGATTATGTATATTAAACAGTTAATATCCTGTTTGACAGAAACCCAATTAAAATTAATCATGATCAAATATTTTACTTAGTTTAACAAACTTTGTTAAAATGGATCATATAGATCTAGGATTTAACATTTCAAGTGACTCATTATGAATCATTGCAAAATATATGTGTAGTATGTATTAAATTTGGTGTTTTTCATAAATATATGCCAATTCATGTGTGTATATATATAATAAGTTTTAAGTTGTACTCTTAACACAACTAAAGACATTAATTATATATATATATGATTAAAAACTGCATAAATTCTTGAATGTCTGACATAAGAAATAAGAACACATGTTATATATAAAAGTATTAACATTTGTATATGATGGTAGTTTGAATTTGCATTCTAACTAATCTATGAGAATATTTTTTATACTGCTCTTAAAGTAGTTTAGAACTGCAATTGCCTTTTGTAGCTGCAATCGTGTATATATATATATGTATGTATGTATACTATAATTCTATATTTATAGTTATACTGCATATATATACACATTTTAAAAGGGGAGTCCACAACAAGTTTGATTTGTTATTTATTATTATGCTATATGTATAAGTTGTAATATCAAAACAATGAATTGTACAAATTTTATTTGTAATTTCAAAACCACTCATTTGAGACAAATAATGATTGATATCATTATTTATGTATGTTTGGAGAATTTTCTGAATGTAAATTGGTTTACATTAATAATATGATTTTGTTTGAATAATGATTATGTGTATAAAGATACACTAATGATTTTATAACACAAATCTGATTTGTAATTTTTTTTCTTTAAGTACAATTCTAATGTGAAGTCATGTTACTGAAAAATACCTTTTACATTTGATATAAATTATGAACTCGATAAGTGGATTGATATTCGATATTGGTTCAAATTTATAATGCAAATACATATCATAAAACAGGGATGATTTACTAGTAGGATAGAATACACTGTTAAAGATTTGACTTTAGAATTGTGGATCCTATCATTGAAATCAACCCAAAAAACATTTCATAATCTACTTTTGTAATTTATGGTAAATTCTATTTGATTGAACATGACTGATTCAAAGTAAAATGATTTAATACCAGGTCAGATCTTAATCAATTGTTGTCTGACATCCACCACCTTACAACACTTATATATATTTCAGGAAAATATCCTGAAGGATAAAATGAACAAAAAATTGTTCCATAAGGACAAGGGACAGAAATTTTGTCCATAAGGACAAATTTTAGTGTAAATAGTGGAATTACAGTGACCCCCTGAATTCCTCCCTTTACACTAAAATTTGTCCTTATAGATAAAATTTTATCCCTTTATCCTTATGGAACAATTTTTTGTTCAGTTTATCCTTGAGGATAAAAACCCCTATATATATATAATATCTGCTAAACAAACAAATTGTTGAAAGTAACTTAGTTCCATACTTAAGTGAGCTACTGACATTTATATTAATAAATGTATTGCATAGAATGGTTGTCAATACTAGAACAAGTATGGTTTGTTCCGAACATTAAACATTGACAAAATAAACATAGGTTACCCATGTTTGTTTGTTTTACATATTTTGAATCAGTGAATACATAATTGATAGTGAGTTAAATGTTTTATTGACTTTCCACTGTACTGCTATCTTTAATGATTTTTTCTTCTAGTATATAAAAACAAAAAAAACTGTTCATAGATTTAAACATTGGACATGAATCATTGGTCGAGAACCATACACATGTTTTGGCTTTATTCAGTTTAATATTCAGTGGGAAGTTCTTATTTTGAATTAGAATTTAAAGAGAATATACTAAATATTAGCTGAAGCAAGTATAACTTGATTAATTTAGGATATATTCAGATTTGTTTGACACTTTAGATCTATGTATTTTATTCCATGATGCAAATGTGTTTTGACATATTAAACAAGTGTGTGAATTATTTCTATGTTTTCTTGTGAAACTTAAGTCTGGACTAGAAAATTTGTTTTTGATAAAACTAATTTGAATTTTGATACTTGAAAATGCATGACTCTAAAATATTCAATACTGTTTATAATTGCCCAATAGTTGGATATATAGTAGCGTACATTTTACTTTATAACAGTGATGAACAATCTAGTATAAAAGTTATACTGGATATAATGGATGTATGTATACATATATATTAATATATATATGCAGTTAATACATATAATGTTAAAATATCCCATTATAGCAATATGGTATTTGCTACTACTTCTGAAAGGAAATATTTTGGTGCTTTTGTATTTAAGTACACCAGTATGTATATATATATTTGTATATATATACACACACACACACACATATATATATAAATAAACCGTGTAATTCACATTAAAAAGGAAAAGGGTGGTAATTGCCTAGTTTACTTTTTCTTGTCATCCTATATGATCAATAGACTATATAACATTACAATGCCATAGTCACTCGTTTGTTGTTAGTATAGAATAATTGTGTATATGCTAACTTTATGAATTATATTATTGAATGCAAGCTGAAAGATATACATCAATGTATATGCAGACCTTTTATTTACAAAATATAGCTTAAGACTGCATAGCTTAGAATGGCAATGTGATTGTGTAAATGTTACACGATGCTGATTCATATACAGTAATATATATATATATGATAATTACTTATAACTTATTTGAAACTGGGAGTATAATCTATAACCTCCATGAACCATATGATGGGCAAAAATTCATAAAAGGCTATAACCTGCTAATGCGTGATTTAGTATTGATGAACCAAGATTCTGGAAATAACTCGGAAGAAGCTACCTATTAAATCAAGACTGTCATGTGTAATAGGTGATTTTAATATGCTTAGTTTAATGCATTTTGATGCAAATTGGATTTGCAGGAATAAGGATTCTAAAGCAAGCAGCAGTGAAGTAATGTAGAAAAGGACAAGTCTGACTTGTTCTAACTGAGTGATGAAAGTGTATATGAGAATCAATAGGCATGATTTTGATTCATATATATATATATATATATATATATACATACATACATACATACTGTATACATATTTTGTATAATGTATGCAAATATTAATAAACTGTCGTGTTATGAATGAGCTATGTTATATATGTGTATAACAACTTATACAGATATGTAATATATACTAGTATGTATAAATATGTATCAAGTTAATAGATTGTCTATTGAACTCTGTAATGTTATTATAATTGAAAGGATCTAACCCTTTGTATATATATACATATATTCTTAAAAATTATGTTCTCAGTTATATTCTAAAGTGTTAAATTGGTTGTTTGTATAAATTTAGTTTGTGATCTGGTTGTATGATTCTGAAATCATCATGAAAACTACCTGTGTTTGTGACTTGTCCGGATGCCATATATATATATATATATATATATATATATATATTTGCAAAATTATTAAAACAAGGGCATGTCTAAATTGATTCTATCCATAACATGTTTACAACCTTGTGGCTTATATGATTAACAACGCCCTATATTGTAATCTGGAATGATCAAAAATAAAATATATGCTTGCTAATATTTATTGCATTTACATGCAATCTACAACCAACGTAAAATACATATAATTTGATATATGTAAACGACATTAATATTGTTCACCATTACGAATTATTAATTCCCTTTAAAACAAATTTTGTTATATTAAGTCATGGTGAAGTCTTCCAATAGTACACCTATCAATGCCAGCCTCAATAGATGTAGGTAATGCCAAAGCAATGTGCATCCTTTTATTTTGGTTATATGCGGTAGGAGTAATTTTGGTGCTTCGATTGTATTATTTGGTCTCATTTAACTAAGGCTGCATAACATAAATATGGCTTTAGAGACAATATCATTAATTATTCTATATTTTGAGCAAATGAATAATACTAAACAAAATGATCATCATGCGATCCAAGAGTTATATACATGATATAATTGACATAAGATGTCTACCTAAAAGGTTGTGATTTTGGGGGGTAGCCAAAGCTTGGTCAAGGCATGACTAGATACGAATCTTGGAACACCATTGTGTGTGTGTATATATATATATGTTGATATATATATATATATATATATAAACAAAGGGATGTTAATTTGAGTGGGAGCGTATTTTAGTTTAAAATTATACATTTATGTAAATGTAAATTTTGTCTGTCAAAAATTTGTATTTATATTAAATAAATATTATAGAATCCATTATTATTTATTATATACAGTAGATATTAAATAATAAATAACTCCGATAATTTAAATTAATCCTGAAGAAGGATAAATTTAATTAAATCAAATTTCTTGACTAAAATTGAAATTTTAGGATTGTCCTTAAACAAATTAAACATAATTGTTTTACAAATATCGAAGATCTAAAATGAAAGCTGAAGTGTGACTTCAAAATTAGATATAAATGTTATAAAATATACTTATACATCTCTAATATTAGATACTAGATATGAATCACATAAATATATGTAAATTTATAGAAATTGCAAAATAAGTAGAAATCTGACAAAAAGGACAAGTGGACTTACGATTGGAAATGAAGCAAATGTTGCTGAATTATCCATGGGAAATTGATTCTTGTTCTATGTACTGGCTTAATTAAATAAATAAAATAATTGTTAATATGAAATTCCATTTAAAATAAATGTTATTATAAATCTTGTCTAGACAAGTTTAAATTTCATTTATAATAAAAGGACAATTGTTGTTCATTTTATTTAAATGAAATATCTTATGGAATTTCACAAATAGTTAATAATCATTATAAATTCTTAACAATGATGTGCTTGACATAAATAATAAGCGGATTAAGTTTAATGATTTAAATTTGTTACACTTTTAGCATTGTCAGTTAGCCCATATAAACAAGAAAACACATCAAAACTCCATGATGAAGGAATTTTGAGGTCATTTGATTCCAAATCATGTGAAGAATGCAGATCTTGTTTATTAGGAAAAATAACTGAATCACATTTCACTTAACACAGTGAATGGGGCTAGTTAGTATTGGGTCTCAAACATAATGATGTACATGGAGAAATGAATACTTAGGCTAGAAGTAGGCTTTATTACTTCATTACATTTACTGATAATATCAGTAGATAAAGATATGTGTATCTTATGAAACACAAATTAGAATCCTTTGAAAAGTTCAAAGAATTCAAAAATGAAGTTCAAAACCAATGATATAAAATAAATTCTTTTCGAACAGATCGAAGAGAATATTTAAGCCAATTATTTAATGACTATCTAGATGAGTTTGAAATTGTTTCACAACTCACTCCATATAGAACACCATATTGGAATGGTGTGTCTGAAAGGAGAAATCACACCTTATATGATATAGCACGATTAATGATAAGTCATATAGATCTTTAAATTAAATTTAAAACAACTGCATTTAATCCCACTAAAACGAGTTTGAAGACGCCATATAAGATATGGACTAGGAAATGTCCTAGTGTGTCTAATGCGAAGATTTGGGAAGCAAGGCGTTTATTAAACGCCCTTCCTCTGATAAAATCGGACCTAAATCAGATAACTATCTCCTAGAATATCCACAAGAAACAAATGGATATTAGTTCTATAATTCTCTGAGAATTAAATGTTTATTGCTCCAATTGCTATCCTTTATAAAGGAGAGCCAGTCTCTAAGATATCAATGGGAATGAAATAGAATTCGAAATGTCTCGAAAACCAAAAAATACCATAGAATCATGCATATACAAGAAATTGAGTGGGAGTGACACAATAATTCTAATATTATTTGAAAAACATTAATTATTGTGAATAATGTTAGTTTTAAAACAAGAAGTAAATACTGATTCTAAGAAAGAAAATGTTTGGATTATGAAGTTCATAATTGAACTTAATTCATTGTTGATCCAATGATTTACATTGTGATGACAATGTGTCTATTGCTCAGGTTTAAAACCTTAAACTCAATATAGATCCAAACATATATTTAAGAAATATAATTCTTATATGAAGTTGTTCATAGAGGAAATGAACATATCTGCAAAACTGTAAAAGTTGCAATGTTGCAGACCTACTGAATTAAACACTATCGCAACAGAGGTTCAATAGTCACACTAGTTTCATGAGTGTACGATACATGAATGATTGACTCTAATGCAGGTGGGAGATTGTTAGAGTTTATGTCCTCGAGGCAACCCATTTGATGTGAATATTAACATTGTTGGTGTTATTGTTTTATTTGGAATAATAATAAATATTTTGTTATGTTATAATTATTGCGTAATATAAATATTCACATAATAGAAGTCCTTAGAACAATAATACATAATTATATAGTTCAAGTAATTGACTTGAACATGAGATTATATATTATGTTAAGTATTATAATTCTTAAACGTCCCTAGTCAAGTTTTATTGTTTATATATGACAACATAAAACATTGAAACTAGTATGTTGATTGAATGATGATCACTTCTCATTGATCATTGATATACGTGGTATTAATATCAAGACATAAATACGGTATTGGGGGGCTGATCCAACATGAGAAAACTACGTGGAATATAACTAACAGTATCATAAGTTATTCTCATAGTGACAGTGACGTAATGGTCCTCTGACTTGAAATCATTATAATTTTATTCGAGGATATTTGTGTTTTGATATCATCTAAAGTTACTTGTAACAGAGTATACGATAACAGTGGTTATTGGATACATCTCAAATCGAACGAAAATTATGAATGATCTAAATGGAATTTAACCCTAATTATATTTGTAGTGATATCCATGGGCCTCCTGATTGAGCGAGACTGTGATATGCATGGTCGTGCTCAAATATTGATTTGATTTAAACAATCTACTCATCGATCAAGATAAACGGATTAAATTATAAAGAGGGTGATACGTTCCATGCCTCGAGGTTAATTCTGGATATACTGGTTGAAAGGATTATATTACATTGATACACTAGTCACACAAAAGGTTGTATCGAATCGATGATCCTATTATAACTTGGGTAGCACCAACGTATTGCTAGATGCCAATCACTGTTTATGATTTTAAATACAATTAAAAATCATTGCCAACATTGTAATAACCTATAGGATCACACATTAGAATGCTTGAAAAGGATGAGAACCGTTCACAGTAAAAGGGGAAATCAAAATGTTGACTTTTTCTTTAATTATGAATTGGCATAAGGGTTTAATGGTCTTTATTTAATTTAGACTTTTCATTGGTCATATGTTAAAAGGAAAGGCTGACCTTTCATTTATTATTCATTCGTTTTTCTTCAGAAACCACGAAACCCTAAATTAATAAAAACCTATAATCTTAAATGGCTAGCAATGTTCCATCCTTAATCCCGATTCTGTTCAACGCCATCGAGATCGAGTGTTAATGGACTCCTATGGAGGCCCTCTATTTTGGTGGGCTTTGATTTGATTCAATCCATATGCCAATCATTCGATTTCGTAAAATTGGAAGCAACGTCTGGTATAATATTCAGTTTACATGAATTTCGCACAGATCCTTTAAATATAGATTTTAATTTGTTTAAGTTACACACTGATTAGATCAAATTGTAAACCTTTCACCTAGGTCATCAAGAAAAGTGGAATTGGGTGATGTCTTTTCCTATTCTGGAGTGGCATATGATAGATGATTAATCTATGCTGACCTTTGTGTTGCTGGGAAGATCAAATGATTAAACTGTCTATACTCATATATTTTATGTAACTGTTGGTTCTTATTTTATTGCTCATTAAGACTATTTTCTGACTCAAGATTTTATGTTCCCCTCTTATTACCTTGGGCTTCTCATCAATTATGTTGGTGAATAGACTGGGATAGCAGGTAACAGGTTTTAGTGTCGATGATGTTGTGTAGTGATGAGCAGGAGGATGGCATACTACTATTATGCTGTTTAGATATTCTTGTGTTTCTGTTTTATTTTGATGACTTTTGATACTCTGAGAGATATGTAGTGAGGCTTGATGTACGAATCACTCATTTTCACAGTTTATTTTTGTATTGATGACTCTGAAATGTTATGAGATTTGAGTTCCTATTTTGTTATTCTTCACTACTATATTCTATTGTATATTTTCTATTATATGTCATCTATGAGCTGTGAGTTTCACGATAGGTTTACTTCGAGTTAATCTTCCTTGATGATCGTCCTATGTTGGCCTGACACATCATACATTGCACTTTTTCCTTAATTTGGTGCAGGAGCTATGTGGCGGTTGTTACATTTGGTATCAGAGCTTTGGTTAATTGATTTTACCTAAAGTTCATGAGAATAAAACCATATGAGAGACGTACTTGTAATTTAATTTGAATGATCACTGTATAATAATATATAGTTTATAGGTCAGTAAGAACTTGAACACCAATACAGTCTTTCTTTAATGTGGAATAATCATTTTATTCCTGTGCAAGCACATATGGTTGTCAATTTTGCCAAGCTATGTAAAGATTATACTTCTCTAAGTGGCAAACCATTTGTTGTTTCAGAACCTACTTTTTATATTCAGAATTGGTTGGATACTTATGTTCGGTTTTCAGAGATTTGGGAATTGACGAAGCAACCAAGAGGAAGCTTGCATCAAGACAGCAGCAAGGTTGAGCGATAGATTGGTGGAACTCTATTACTTTGGAGACTCTAGTGGACCATATCACTTGGGATTAGTTTAAAACTAAGTTTGAGGGGAAGTTCATTTTTACGATCCAGAAGTCGATACCCTTTAAGAAGTTTGTTTAACTTAAGCAAGGAGGTAGGCCTATGTTTGAGTACGTGGCTGAGCTTGAAGCTCTATCTAAGTATGCTCGTTTGTATATTGATACTCCTTATCAGAAGAACGAGAAGTTTATATTAGGTTTGGACGAGGGACTTGCAAAATACTTTATCGACCATATTGATGATTCTTATGAGAGTCTAGTTAAGAAGGCTTTGAGGAAGGAAAGCTTGTTTCCACACAAGGTGGGGATTGTTGTTGAGAATAAAAAGGAGTCAAAGCCAGAGCAGGGTAATGGCAATAATAAAAAGTGGAAAGGAAAACGAAAATAGTAATAGCTAGAGAAAAATGGTCAGAAGAAACCAAAGAGTGAGGTTACCTGCTACAATTGTCAAGAGAAGGGTCATTATTCCGAGGATTGTAAGAATGCCAAAGTGGAAAGGAAATGATTTATCTATGATAAGCTTGGGCATATAAAGAAGAATTGTCTGTAACCACCCAAGGATAAGCAGGTGATGAGAGCATATGCTTTGGATGTTGTGTCGTCTTCCTCAAGGGGTCCGACCGCTGTGGAAAAGGGGAAGAATGTTGTTGTACAAGGTACGCTTTCTATCAGAGACGTTTCAGCTTGAGTTTTGTTTGACACTAGAGCATCACATGCTTTTATCTGTAATGAGCTTGTTTGCAAGTTAGGTTTTGAACCTGATATTTTAGATAGACCATTGGTTGTGACTAATCCGGTGGGGGGTTCGTCTAGTCTTTGTATGCTTTGTCATGGTCTAATTTTATCGTGTCGTGGTTGTTATTTTGTGTGTGTGATTGTTTTGAACTTCGTTGGATTTGGGATTATTCTGCGTATAGACTGGCCTAAAAGGTATGCGAATATTATGGAATGCGAGATGCTTGAGGTGACAATCGAGAATGTGGAAAGGCAAAATGATGGTGATATGTTGTTTACTGAGGATGTTGTTCTGGTTACCTTTTTATATCTGCTTGTGATTCCAGGGGATGGGTTGTCAGTTGTTCCAATCATTCGAGAGTTTTTTGATGTTTTTGATTAGGTAGGAGGATTTCAGCTACAGGGAGAGATTGAGTTATGTATCAATTTAGTGGATGGAGCCAGACCTATCATTATGCCTTCTAGGCTGATGGCGCCTAAGGAACAACGAGAGTTAGAGGTGCAAATGAATGATTTGTTGACTAAGGGATTCATTCAAAGAAGTGTATTGGAGTGGGGTGTACCAGTTGTGTTTGCGATCATAGCTGATAGATCATTGTGATTGTGTGTGGATTATCCTAAGTTGAATAAGGTGACCAAAAAGAATCATTGCCGAGAGTAAATGACTTGTTTGATCGGCTTCATGAAGCCAAAGTGTTTTTCCCAAATGAATTTGGCGATGGGATTTTACCAACTAAGAGTTGCTAGGGATAGTGTGCAGAAGACTGCTTTTAGGACACCATTCAGATTTTATGAGTGAATGATGATGCCATTTGGATTAACTAACGCACGAGCATATTTTGTGGATCTTATGAATTGAGTTTTCAGAGATTAGCTGAACAAGTTCATATTTGTGTTCGTAAATGATATATTAATTTACTCGGAAGTGAGGAAGAACACAAGGCTCACTTTAGAATCATTTTGGTAATTCTGTGAAAGCTTCAGCTGAAAGCTAAGTTTTCGAAGTGTCGGTTTTGGAAAGAAAAAGTGAGATTATAGGGTCATGTCGTGTCAGGACAAGGAATTACGGTAGATCCTACTAAGGTGAAAGCGATTCAGGATTGGGATTGACCCAAGAACGCGACAAATGTCAGGAGTTTCCTTGGTTTAGCTAGATGTTGTCAATGATTTAATAAGGATTTCTCTAAGATAGTTGCACAACTAATGAGGAAGAATCAGGTCTTCGCGTGGGACGTGAATTTTGGACAAGCTTTTGGAATCTTGAAAGAGAGAGTGACGTGTGCTTCTGTGTTGACTTTTCTGAGTGGGAATGAAGAGATGGTGGCATACACTTATGCATGTGGCACTAGACTTAGAGCAGTGCTAATGTGGAAGGATAGAGTTGTGGCTTATGCGAATCGACAACTAAAGCCCGAAAGAAATTACCCGACTCACGATTGGAGTTAACGGTGATAATGTTTGCTCTGAAGATTTGGAGGCATTATCTATTGGGAGTCAGACTTGAGTTGTCTATGGATCATAAGTCGTTGTAGTGTTTTTTCTCCCAAAAGGATTTAAATCTGCAACAACAACGATGGTCAGTTATTAACATCTTATGATTTTGGTATAGCCTATACTCCAGGAAAAGGTAATGCGGTGGACGATGCATCAAGTCGAAGACATACAAGTTTGGGTGCCATGTTTTCAAAACAGAAACACCTAGAGTATTTGGCCGGATTTGATTTGAGTCCTCATTGTGAGTTAGATCTTAGGATGTTAGCAAGCTTATCGATTAGAACGACTCTCATCGAAAGGATTGGTGAAAGCCAAAATCAATACGATAAGCTTATGGAAATTGCACAAAGATTGGAGATGAGGGTCGAATCTGATGGAGTTACGAATTTCGAAGTCGATCGAGATGGTCGGCTTCCTAAGGGTGGACGGCTAGTTGCTTCTAATATAAATGGATTAAGAGATGAGGTTCTAAGGGAATATCATCACTCCAGATTAACGATTCATCCTGGTGTTAATAAGATGCATTGAGATATGAATCGTGTATACCACTGGGATGGTATGAAAAGGGACGTTGGGAAATTTATCTCAAAGTGTATGAATTATAGGTTAGTTAAAGCCGAGCAGAAGAAGCCGAGTGGATTGTTACAGACATTGGAAGCTCCTACATGGAAAGCAAGTGTCGATGGATTTCATTGATGGACTACCTAGGACAAAGGCAGGAAATGATAATATTTAGGTTATCGTGGATTGTTGGACTTAAAGCGCAAGTTTTATTCCTGTTAGATCGACTAGGACGACATCGAAATTGGCTGAATTATATCTTAAGTGGATAATTCGATTCCATGGAATTTCGAAGAGTATTGCTAGTGATCGACACCCGTTGTATACCAGTGGATTCTAGAAGAGTTTATAAGAGACTTTAGGAATCGAGCTATGTACGAGTACGACTTATCGTCCCCAGATAGAGGGTCAGACCAAGAGGGTTAATTGAGTATTGGAAGGTCTTCTAAGGGCTCGTATATTGAATTTTAGAGGATCGTGGGAAGATCATCTATATTTAGTTGAGTTTGCTTACAGTAACAACTTCCAGTCGAGCATCGGAATGACACTATACGAGACATTGTATGGTAGATCGTGTAATTCTCCATATTTTTAGTTAGATACTGGAGAGAAGGTGGTTCTTGGTCCAGAGATGATAAGAGAAAGGATGGATAATATTGAGATCATTTGACAATGAATGAAGGCAACCTAAGATCGTCAAAAGGGTTATGCCGATAAGTGATGAAAAGATTGGGAATTCTTAGTTGGAGATTTAGTGTTTGTCAAGGTTTCTCTCCAAGGAATGTGGTTAATTTTGGAAGTAAAGAAAAGTTAGCACCAAGGTTTATTGGCCCATTTCCGATTATTGAGCATATTGGGAAGCTCACTTATATAGTGGATTTCTAGAGAAGATGACAATTGTGCACAGTGTGTTTCATGTATTATTTCTACAAAAGTTTTTGCACGACTTGAATATGGTCGTATCTCCGGATGAACATGAAGATTTAGACATTGAGCCCGAAATTTCTAAGTCTTATAATCCGCTTTGTGTTTAGGGAATGACACGAAATAGTTTAGGAGGAAGATTGTTAAGTTAGCCAAGGTACAATAGGGCGAGGACGATGATGATTACATGTACGAAACGGAGAAGAACATGAGGTTGACCCATCCAGAACTTTTTGAGTGGTATGTCCGATATATTATATCATACTTGTATCGTTTTGTCTTGTACTATTACAGTTCCACATGCTATAGTAGGATTTTGATTACATGGATAGGCATGCGGAATACTATGCTTGCTCATGTTTGCTTAGAATTTCAAGGGGTAGCGTCAAAATTTGGTGGTATGGATGACAACAAATCATCCATTGAGGCAGAGTCTTTAAGATCTTGGATGGAAAAAAGTGAAGAGGGAGAAGGGGGAAATAGATCGAGATGGAGATGTTATGGGACGAGAGGAGTGGAAAATGGTGAAAGGAAGAGGAAGGCGACCCAGGTCTATGTGATCTGGGTCGAACATGGAGAAGCGTTGATTTGGCTTGTCCTATTTGGATCAATGTAGCAAATGTCGAACTGAATTGTTCAATCTGGATCAGTAGGAGGCTTGATCATGACTCATACTCATTTGTATGATCCAATCGCAGGGAACGATGATCCTTACTCGCATACGGCTTGCATACTCAAACTTTCATATTTTAAACCCTTAGGATTAAAGCATATATGAACGGACTTCTAGATTTGAACATAACTATAAACTACCTGAATAAATGATTGTCATTCCTTGCAACGAGTCAATGAGACGGTTAGGAAATACAGCTGATTCGGTTATCACTTGGATCAAGCCTTTAGTACTTTGCTTTTCGATTTTTTATGTACATACCTCTTGACCACGCTACACTAGTCCATGCACGGGGGATAGAAGTCAGTTACTTTCATTGATGGATGAGCTGAAGATACTCTACAGATGTTGCTTTAAAAGGGTGTCACACACAAAGACCAAGATACTGAATCCGGTTCGACCATAAATTGTCATTGACCATAAATGAACTGAAATTGAAAAGACTATGTACCAAGAACAAAATCCATTTCGATCAAATTTGGATGTCAAGCTCATTAGAAAAGCACACAATCCCCCAAAGGGATATACAACATGTACTCGACACATGTGCACAGTTGATTGCATTCCTCCTTTCAACTCTTATGTTATAGAAATCCAATAGTACATGTGATTGGTGTCAATACAACTGCATCCCAACGCCTACGTGTACTTACTCACCCACACTTTTATTTAGAGAACATTCTTCGAGTGCCCACCATTGATGATGTATGACACTGGTTCAATTTCAAACACCAAAAAGATGCACTGTCATTCGCTATCGCGAGCAATTAATCCTGATAGTTGGCTAGAACAAGACAAATGGAGTTAAATTTGATTGGTTTTATGTTCAATGTCCATTGGGCTTCATGAATTAATGGTTTGAACGAAGTAAGTGTTTCGGAAAGTCTCTTTGTAATGACCCGCATTGGCAGAGGTATTATAATTAATTCTATTTAATTATATTAATGGTGATTAGTGAATTTAATGATCGTTGAATTAAATAATGATAAATATTTAATTAAAATAATAAATTAAATAATATATTTAATTTTGAAATAATCAGATTTGGCCGAAATGACGATATGGTGTGAACCGGATCATCTGTGATATATAATTCAGTTTGGAATTTGATTTGAATAATGAATATATTTAATTAACGATGGTTGAACGTATAAATTATGATATAATTATAATCGAGCTCGAAATGGCGCGACAGTTCGCCATTTGTCGATTTGAACTTCAACTGAAAGTACAGGGTTCGTTTTAAATCGGATTTCTGTGAAACAAGAAACGTATGGAGCTGGTGAAGTATATCTTTCTAGTGGAAGAGAAAAATCGGGATTTCATCGTGTAGATTTTGAGATATGTCCAAATCAAATTTTAGTAAAGTTGCTGTGGAATTCCTTTATAATTTATAAAGGAATTATTTATATTTTAAAAAAAGAATTTTAATATAAATCGAATATCGGGTTGACCCAGAAGTGAATATCGAGTAGAAATTCATATAGGAATATTCTAGAGCTGTATGGTATTCCACTGTGAATTTATACGATAATATTAATTTATTAATATTTAATTTAATTATATTTAAATATATTTATATTTTTAAATGGGTCATTCAGAGCTTTAAAAATAGCCAGTTTTTCATACGACCTCAGAATTCGACGAAACTAATTTTGTTGGATTCGTAATATTAAATTATTGTTAGATGTCAAGTTTCGTGATTTTTAGAGTCAGTATGTGGCCGTACCGATTTTTAATGTGAGAAACAGTCGATATTTTGACCTTTAAAAATACGCTGTGTGAGCATACGAAGTCGGAATTCGACGAAACCAGTTTCGTTGGGACCGTAATGTCAAACTGTAGTTGTATGTCCAGTTTTCGTGATTTTTGGGTATCATGTGTGACCACACGAATTTTTAGAAGTCATAAACAAATAAAATGATATTAAATAAAAATATCCTAAAAGTTAAGTGGACCAAAACAAAACACATCCTCTCTTCTCAGCCTCACACTCACCCTTATAAACTCAAAGGAACAAGCTGCCGCTGTTATCTCCCGAAACGAGAAATCGCCATTTCAAATTCATAGAAATCAAAAGAAATTGTTATAAATCCAAAAACCCATATCAGTGTAATCCTCATGACCTTCTCTTCATCTCGATATAATTAGTTAGGGGTTCGACGCATCTTATTTTCGCTCAAAAATGTACAGCGCCATGTTTTTGTGCTTTGGGTTGAACGATTCTCGAAATCAAGGCATGGATGAGTGATTTAAGGGTCGTATTTGGGTTTAGCAGGTTTTTAGCACCAAGCTCCGAAGTTTCATGAATCTCGAGTTGGAAAGTAGTCGCACCTGTACTGTTGTCGTGCGGTTAAGGCTGATCGACGCGATTCTCAATATGGAGGCGAGCTGCAAATGGAGGGGATATGGGGATGGAGTTTGAGGAGAGGAGTTCGATGGTGCGATGGGTTTGTAGATTCATGGAGTAGAAAGGGAGTTACGGCTGATCAAAGAGGAGCGGGAATGGTGAAATAAGGAGCTGAAGCTCACGGCCGAACAAGTTGGGGGAGAAAGGGATCACTGTTCATACGGTTGGACATTGAACATTTGGGTTTGGGCCTTATAGGGGATGGTGAGCCCAATTAGAAATTTAATTCAAGTTTTTATTTAAATTTTAGTATTTAACTTGTAAATTAAATAACTTGAGCGTACATAATCAGAATTTTGAACGGTTGGATCCATTGGGATCGTATGGATGAGGGCAACGTCATGGAACTGACTGGAAGTGAAATCGAGCCGTTACAATTTATGGCAAAATAAACTGTCCGTCTGAATCAAGCGATGGTTATCGTTATTAACGATGATCGTCCAATGTGAGTAAATCTCACTAACTCTGAACAGTTTATAATTTCATGTTGTATTTTTAGAACTATTAGAAATTGTCTGATTGACTATTTGATTGAACTGCTAGTCAGTTAGTTAAATTTCTATATTGATTCTGTTTAACAGAATATATCATATGGAACTGAAAAGTGATGTTATCTATATTGTTTAACATCTGTGATGCAGGGAAATAGGTGGAGGAATCCAACTGGGTTCCTCAACATTTTATTTTACTGTTTTTCACATATTGTGATATATGATGTGTTATATAATCTGTTATGGATTATGTGTGTTGGAATGATGTTGATCATTGTTATTCGATATTTTAAATATCATAAAAGACCCTGGGATGTAAAAAGAATTATTTCAATATATATTGAAATAAAGGGATTTTATAAAATCAACAGATTTTATAAAAGGAAATATTTCGAAAGTAAATAAAAGGGAAAAATGTTTTTAAAACAAATAGAGTTTTATAAAAGGGAAATCATTCGTAAAGTGAAGAACTGTTACTAAAAGTAAATCTTTATAAATGAATAGTTTAATCTAGTAAAAGAAGTTAATCGATGTTAGTTAATCGATTAGAGTTAAAGTAAAAGGAGTTAATCGATGTTAGTTAATCGATTAGAGTTAAAGTAAAAGGAGTTAATCGATGTTAGTTTAATCGATTAGAGTTAAAGTAAAAGAAGTTAATCGATGTTAGTTAATCGATTAGAGTTAAAGTTAAAGAAGTTAATTGATGTTAGTTAATCGATTAGAGTTAAAGTAAAAGGAGTTAATCGATGTTAGTTAATCGATTAGAGTTAAAGTAAAAGGAGTTAATCGATGTTAGTTTAATCGATTAGAGTTAAAGCAAAAGGAGTTAACCGATGTTAGTTTAATCGATTAGAGTTAAAGTAAAAGGAGTTAATCGGATATAGTTATTCGAATAGAAGCAAATGAGTTAATCGAATATAGTTTATTCAAAGAAAGTAAAAGGAGTTATCGAATATAGTTTATTCGAAAGGAGTTAAGTGAAATGAGTAAATCAATAGTGTTAGTCCAATAAAGTTAATTGATAAGGGTTAATCGAATAGAGTTAAGTGAAAAGAGTCAATCGAATATAGCTATTCGAAGGAGGGTTAAGTAAGGAAGTTAGTAAAAGGAATATAAAGTGAACTTTTCCTATTTCAAAGTTAGAAATGTTGTTCAGTTAAGGTCTGAGAGGTAGTTCTACCCCAACTTGATTGGCTTCGTTTTTAACTAAGGAATATTTAAGGTTCGACAGTAAAGGAAATGGTTTGAGTTGGCATAGCGATGTTTGTTTAAACATCTATCTAATTCCAATGAAGGAGTTTTGGAAAGGTTCTCCGAATAAGAACCAGAAATGTTTTCTGATATAGAAAACAAGGAATGGAAATGTTTTCCAATGGTAATAGCATATATTTTCTAAATTTAGAAAATAGCAAATGTTGAATATAGCGAAACAGGAGATGAAAAATGAACTAAGGATATAAATGTTAAATGATGTTTGATCGATATAATTTCCATTTGGAAATAATATCGTTGTTTGCGCACTTGTTTTTATTCGATAGTTAAATCACAGACTATCGAAGTTTTGACCATTTTAACGTTGTTAATATGGAGAGACCGGTTGGATTATTATCCAAAGAACCACTCTGTATTGGCATAAGCGATGCGAATCATATATGCCAAAGGAAATTGAAGACGGATTTATGCAAGGGCTATCCTGTTTACAGAATAGTGCCTTCGGTTCATCCTGTTCCTGGATGACTTGTATGGATGGATGTCTGACAGAGTATTTCCACACGATCACGTATATTGATTTCTCCAACCGTACCAAGAGTGGAAGCGGAGAAGGAAACTTCTTTTAGCTAACACATAATGTGTGGTTGAGGACATCAATCGGTGATTTGATGGATTTGATGATGTGGCATTCAAAGTGAATCTGGTGTGATGATAAAGCGTAGCTTCTAGCCTCACAACCGGTAAATGACAGAAATCGGGCAGGCAGCATGGCTAAGTCGGTCGCACCGAAGTAGGGTGTATAATCACCTGATCTAGAGTTTCATTTACTTCAAAAAATCTATTGTTGATGCTGTCCCATTCGGGAAATGGTTGCTGATCCCAATCGTTGGTGATATACATTCGATACACTCAAGCGAAATGAGTGATCGGTCATGTGTGGCCGGGTTGCAAGATGTTCTTGTTGAACCCAGTGTATTCCTCTCTAGAGGTACACTAGCGAAGATGGTTCCATACCTTGTCCTAGTTGGAAATCCATTACCCAATACGTGCTTGCGGTTTTGATTGCATACTATACATGTGGAACGTGAGATGAAAGCGTTTCTGCTAGATGATTATTATATTATGTTGACAGACATTATTATAATATCAAAAAGGTTTTGATATAAAGATATTTGGATTCTCATAAGGGAAAAACCCGTTCCGTTATACGGCGTGGTCTTATGAGATATCGATTACCTGCTTGAACCGTTTTAAACTATTTTACTCACACCAGTCCCATGACTGACCCGGAGTTTATTTTGTTGTTTTCCCTAAACTCTTGGGTGCCCAATTTTGTACGGGCAGTCAAGTAGTTAGGATTTACAGATATACTGGAAGAGCTAGGAGCAGGAGGCTTCAGGATCATATAGCTATAGTTATTTCCGCTGTGTTGTAAGAGCTGTACTTTGATAATGATATGTATATTCAAGTACATAATTGTATTTCAAAGTTATGTTATGAAATATATTTATTCGTTCCGCTGTGAGATTCGTGTTACTCTGATGTTGTGTTCTTCTTCTTCTTCTATTCTAATTTTCTATCTTATCTTTCCTCACCCTCTAATTTCTTTCACTAATGACTGGTATTTTTCGATGTTTGGTTAGTCATCATGGAGTTTATGGCGATAACCAAAGTCGACAAAATCCCGGGTCATTACAGTTGGTATCAGAGCTTAAGTTAAGTGAATTACCTTGGCTCTGTGGCGTGACTCGGTAGAGATAAGGTTAATAATACCCTAGATTGAGTTTGAGTGTATATACGATTGAACGTATTTGTTATTGATATAAAAATTGTTTTATATTGTGGAGATTCATTGGTTGAGTTGTTTATGGATTCTGGTCGATTAGTTTGATCCACTGAATTGATAAGGGTTACTAAACACTTGAATACGATGAACTGTCATGGTATGTTTTGAAAAGAGGGTAAATGAAAATAATTTTACCCAAGTATATTTTGATAAATGTTGGATATATTGGTTGATATTATAATCGAGTAAGATTATAAAGTGAAATGGTTATGTAAATAACCAATCAGAATTCATATAAGTGAAATACGTGAAATCAAATGAGTTAAATCTGAAATTTAAACCAGAAATTTAATTAAAATTCTGGAAAATTGGATAAGTGTTTGTAAATGGATTTGGATTAAAAATAAGGAAAATTTAAGATCCTGGGAGATTTTAAATTATTTTACAAGCCGTGTGAATTATATTTTGAAATGAATTTCAAAGTGGAAATGTTTAGAAATGGTTTTATAGTATTGAACTCACTTCGATCACTGGAAAATAGATTCTGATGATGACAGCTACATCATCAGTATTCATTTTCGAGTTGTAAGTGACGAATTACTACCAGAGATACTTTTTTTGAATTTGTTTTGGGAAAGACAAGTGTGTTGAATTTCAAAATGGGATTTATAATATAGAATTTGAATTTTTAAATAGATTTGAAATATTAACTTGTTTTAAAATAAATAAAACAAGAAGTTCCTTTATAAATGAAGTTTATAAATAGTTCTTTTATAAACGAAGTTTATAAATGAAGTCAAGAGAATTATCATTTGATAATTCAGAAATAAAATAAAAGTGTGAAATTGAAAGGGAAATCTATTTTCCAAAGGTAGAAATATCGATTTCAAAAGGAATTGAAATTGAGACTTATGTAAAGAATGAATAAAGAAAGTTTGAAAAGGAATTTGAATAAAGGAAGTTCAAACATAGAATGTAAATAAGAAAATTCAAAGGGGATTTGAATATAGAAATTCAAATGAGATTTGAATAAAGAAGATTTAAATAATGGAAAATTGAATATAGAATTCATATAGAGTAATAATGAAATTTGAATATAGAATTCAAATAGTTTGAAATGAAATTTGAATATAGAATTCAAATAGATTGAAATGGAATTTGAAAATAGAATTTCAAAATAAAATTTGAAATAGGAATTCGAATATAGAATTCAAATAGAGTTGAAATGGGAATTGGAATATATAATTCAATGGAGTTTGAAAATATAGTATTTGAATATCGAAAGTGAAAATGAAATTTGAATAAAGAAGATTCAAATAGAAGTGAAAATGAAATTTGAATAAATAATATTCAAATAGAATTGAAAATGCAATTTGAATAAAGAAGATTCAAATAGAATTGAATTTGAAATTTGAATATAGAAGATTCAAATAGAATTGAAATGAAATTCAAATATAGAATTTGAATAAGGAAATTGAAACGAAATTCAAATATAAAATTTTAATAAGAGGTTTGAAATGAAATTCAAATATAGAATTTGAATAAGAGAATTGAAATGGAATTTGAATATAGGAAATTCAAATAGAATTGAAATGGAATTCAATTAGTTGATAAACAAGTTAAACTTATATTTGAACATGTATATTCAAATAAAAAGGTGAAATAGGTAAACCAGTTAATTAGCCATTAGTAAATGGATCTTGAATTGAAGTTGAACTTTAGATAAGTAAAGGGGACTGGTAAATTTATATTTGAAATTGAATATGAAACCTGAGTTTGAAAAAGTAGAATTTGATTAGTTTATAAGTAAGTTAAAATATATTTGAACATGTCATGTTCAAATATAAAAGTGAAATAGACTAAAGAGTTAATTAACAAATTAATTAACGAATTGAGTTAAAATGATCAGGTATAGTTAAAATAGATTGGGCAGGTATAAATATACATGAGATAGGTATGGGAAAGGTATATAGATAGAATGCTCGACGAAAAGGTATGTATTTAATTCATATATGAGACTTTATGCGCCGTATCGGCTAGCCGCTTGGCTTTTTCCTTTTCTTTTTGGATTGGTGAGGGCCATGGGAGGCTATTTGAAATATCCCGATGCTCCCGGTACAAAGGAGGTTATGGCGAATTTTTCCGGGAATTTAAGGGGTTAGAATATTTTTAAGATAATTTGATAATTTGAAATCAACGTATCGATATATATAGAAGTCGATAAGGAAACGAACTTAGAAATAGGATAGTATAATCAAAAAGGAAGTTAAGAATAAAATCTAGTAAGAATAGAAAGAGGAAGCGTATACGTGTTTAAAAGTGAATCAGTAGTTGTATGGTATTGATTATTCGAGTAAGTAGTCATATCTGTTTTGACGTTATAAATGTTATTCAGTCAAGGTCTGAGAGGTAGTTATATCCCAGCTTGATTGATTTCATTATTAACAAATAAATAGTAAGATTTCAGGCTCGAAGATCAGTGTTGAATAAGAGTTAGTTGAATATACTATTTGGGTTGTCGTAACGATGTTTTACACAACATCCGTTTTAACCCAAATAAGTGTAAGCTTGGTAATATAATATAGAATATTTCCTAAGTATAGAAATAAACGAGATCGGAAAAGAGATAAGTAATTGGAATATTTTCCAATTATAAATAGCATATATTTTCTAAAGTTTAGAAAATAAAGGAAGGTGATATTCAGAAATGTTTTCCAATAAACATAAAAGGGCCAATATGGGTATTGAAAATATTTGGTTAACAAATATTGATAAAGAAATAGAGAAGTGATTTAACTAATGTAATATTGATTAAGGGCTTAGTGACATGTTCAAAAAGGAAAATTTGATTTTTGAAAAGAGTAAACTGTTTAAAAACTCCCAGAGAAAGACTGTTTAAATTAAAAACAAATTTAACAGAAATTTGTGAAAGCAGATTTGAATTAAAGTAAAGTCAGTTAAGTGGTAACTGAAGTTGAATTGAAATCGAATAAGATTGGATTTGTGAAATTAGAATCCGAAATGGTATTGGATTGAGGAGTTAAGGAATTGAAAATCAAGAATTGAACTTGTGTTGAAATGGGATTTGGCTTGGATATAAGCGAATGGTTGTGTTGGAGATAAAAACTGATTTGGAGTTTGATTGGCATGACATTGGTATATGCTGAATTGATAACAGGTGGAAAGGATATAATGATATGCCGACAAAAAGGTACAAGTTTATATTTCTATTGGATATAAGATTTATGAGCCGAATTGGCAAGCCGCTAGGCTATTTGATTTTCTTTTGGGTTGGAGATGGCCCAGAGAGGCGAGTTGGAGTTTGACCTATTGACTCGTACAAAGGAGGTGCTGGCGAAATTTTTTCGAAAAATTAAGGTGTTAGAAAATTTTCAGGATTTTTGAAAATTTTCGTTGATAAGAATTAATTAGTAATTTAATTGAAATTAAATTGGTTCGGTTGAAACTGAAGTTGAAAAGTGAACAAATATGTTCTAACCAGTCGATAGGGTCGTCCTCTACCTTTTAGCAATTTCGAGGACGAAATTATTTTAAGTGGGGAAGATTCTAATGACCCGCATTGGCAGAGGTATTATAATTAATTTTGTTTAATTATATTAATGGTGATTAGTGAATTTAATGATCGTTGAATTATATAATGATAAATATTTAATTAAAATAATAAATTAAATAATATATTTAATTCTGAAATAATCAGAATTGGCCGAAATGATGATATGGTGTGAACTGGATCATCTGTGATATATAATTCAGTTTGGAATTTGATTTGAATAACGAATATATTTAATTAACGATGGTTGAACGTATAAATTATAATATAATTATAATCGAGCTCGAAATGGCGCGGCAGTTCGCCATTTGTCGATTTGAACTTCAACTGAATGTATAGGGTTCGTTTTAAATCGGATTTCTGTGAAACAAGAAACGTATGGAGCTGGTGAAGTATATCTTTCTAGTGGAAGAGAAAAATCGGGATTTCATCGTGTAGATTTTGAGATATATCCAAATCAAATTTTAGAAAAGTCGCTGTGGAATTCCTTTATAATTAATAAAGGAATTATTTATATTTTAAAAAAAGAATTTTAATATAAATCGAATATCGGGTTGACCCAGAAGTGAATATCGAGTAGAAATTCATATAGGAATATTCTAGAGCTGTATGGTATTCCACTGTGAATATATACGATAATATTAATTTATTAATATTTAATTTAATTATATTTAAATATATTTATATATTTAAATGGGTCATTCAGAGCTTTAAAAATAGGCAGTTTTTCATACGACCTCAGAATTCGACGAAACTAATTTTGTTGGATTCGTAATATTAAATTATTGTTAGATGTCAAGTTTCGTGATTTTTAGAGTCAGTATGTGGCCGTACCGATTTTTAATGTGAGAAACAGTCGATATTTTGACCTTTAAAAATACGCTGTGTGAGCATACGAAGTCGGAATTCGACAAAACCAGTTTCGTTGGGACCGTAATGTCAAACTGTAGCTGCATGTCCAGTTTCGTGATTTTTGGGTATCATGTGTGACCACACGAATTTTTAGAAGTCAGAAACAAATAAAATGATATTAAATAAAAATATCCTAAAAGTTAAGTGGACCAAAACAAAACACATCCTCTCTTCTCAGCCTCACACTCACCCTTATAAACTCAAAGGAACAAGCCGCCGCTGTTATCTCCCGAAACGAGAAATCGCCATTTCAAATTCATAGAAATCAAAAGAAATTGTTATAAATCCAAAAACCCATATCAGTGTAATCCTCATGACCTTCTCTTCATCTCGATAAAATTAGTTAGGGGTTCGACGCATCTTATTTTCGCTCAAAAATGTACAGCGCCATGTTTTTGTGCTTAGGGTTGAACGATTCTCGAAATCAAGGCATGGATGAGGGATTTAAGGGTCGTATTTGGGTTTAGCAAGGTTTTTAGCACCGAGCTGCGAAGTTTCATGAATCCCAAGTTGGAAAGTAGTCGCACCTGTACTGTTGTCGTGCGGTTAAGGTTGATCGACGCGATTCTCAATATGGAGGCGAGCTGCAAATGGAGGGGATAGGGGGATGGAGTTTGAGGAGAGGAGTTCGATGGTGCGATGGGTTTGTGGATTCATGGAGTAGAAAGGGAGTTACGGCTGATCAAAGAGGAGCGGGAATGGTGAAATAAGGAGCTGAAGCTCACGGCCGAACAAGTTGGGGGAGAAAGGGATCACTGTTCATACGGTTGGACATTGAACATTTGGGTTTGGGCCTTATAGGGGATGGTGAGCCCAATTAGAAATTTAATTCAAGTTTTTATTTAAATTTTAGTATTTAACTTGTAAATTAAATAACTTGAGCGTACATAATCAGAATTTCGAACGGTTGGATCCGTTGGGATCGTATGGATGAGGGCAACGTCATGGAACTGACTGGAAGTGAAATCGAGCCGTTACAATTTATGGCAAAATAAATTGTCCGTCTGAATCAAGCGATGGTTATCGTTATTAACGATGATCGTCCAATGTGAGTAAATCTCACTAACTCTGAACAGTTTATAATTTCATGTTGTATTTTTAGAACTGTTAGAAATTGTCTGATTGACTGTTTGATTGAACTGCTAGTCAGTTAGTTAAATTTCTATATTGATTCTGTTTAACAGAATATATCATATGGAACTGAAGAGTGATGTTATCTATATTGTTTAACATCTGTGGTGCAGGGAAACAGGTTGGAGGAATCCAACTGGGTTCCTCAACATTTTATTTTACTGTTTTTCACATTTGTGATATATGATGTGTTATATAATCTGTTATGAATTATGTGTGTTGGAATGATGTTGATCATTGTTATTCGATATTTTAAATATCATAAAAGACCCTGGGATGTAAAAAGAATTATTTCAATATATATTGAAATAAAGGGATTTTATAAAATCAATATATTTTATAAAAGGAAATATTTCGAAAGTAAATAAAAGGGAAAAATGTTTTTAAAACAAATAGAGTTTTATAAAAGGGAAATCATTCGTAAAGTGAAGAACTGTTACTAAAAGTAAATCTTTATAAATGAATAGTTTAATCTAGTAAAAGAAGTTAATCGATGTTAGTTAATCGATTAGAGTTAAAGTAAAAGGAGTTAATCGATGTTAGTTAATCGATTAGAGTTAAAGTAAAAGGAGTTAATCGATGTTAGTTTAATCGATTAGAGTTAAAGTAAAAGAAGTTAATCGATGTTAGTTAATTGATTAGAGTTAAAGTAAAAGAAGTTAATTGATGTTAGTTAATCGATTAGAGTTAAAGTAAAAGGAGTTAATCGATGTTAGTTAATCGATTAGAGTTAAAGTAAAAGGAGTTAATCGATGTTAGTAAAATCGATTAGAGTTAAAGTAAAAGGAGTTAATCGATGTTAGTTTAATCGATTAGAGTTAAAGCAAAAGGAGTTAATCGAATATAGTTATTCGAATAGAAGCAAATGAGTTAATCGAATATAGTTTATTCGAAGAAAGTAAAAGGATTTATCGAATATAGTTTATTCGAAAGGAGTTAAGTGAAATGAGTAAATCAATAGTGTTAGTCCAATAGAGTTAATTGATAAGGGTTAATCGAATAGAGTTAAGTGAAAAGAGTCAATCGAATATAGCTATTCGAAGGAGGGTTAAGTAAGGAAGTTAGTAAAAGGAATATAAAGTGAACTTTGCCTATTTCAAAGTTAGAAATGTTGTTCAGTTAAGGTTTGAGAGGTAGTTCTACCCCAACTTGATTGGCTTCGTTTTTAACTAAGGAATAGTTAAGGTTCGGCAGTAAAGGAAATGGTTTGAGTTGGCATAGCGATGTTTGTTTAAACATCTGTCTAATTCCAATGAAGGAGTTTTGGAAAGGTTCTCCGAATAAGAACCAGAAATGTTTTCTGATATAGAAAACAAGGAATGGAAATGTTTTCCAATGGTAATAACATATATTTTCTAAATTTAGAAAATAGCAAATGTTGAATATAGGGAAACAGGAGATGAAAAATGAACTAAGGATATAAATGTTAAATGATGTTTGATCGATATAATTTCCATTTGGAAATAATATCGTTGTTTGCACACTTGTTTTTATTCGATAGTTAAATCACAGACTATCGAAGTTTTGACCATTTTAACGTTGTTAATATGGAGAGACCGGTTGGATTATTATCCAAAGAACCACTCTGTATTAGCATAAGCAATGCGAATCATATATGCCAAAGGGAATTGAAAACGGAGTTATGCAAGGGCTATCCTGTTTACAGAATATTGCCTTCGGTTCATCCTGTTCCTGGATGACTTGTATGGACGGATGTCTGACAGAGTATTTCCACACGATCACGTATATTGATTTCTCCAACCGTACCAAGAGTGGAAGCGGAGAAGGAAACTTCTTTTAGCTAACACATAATGTGTGGTTGAGGACATCAATCGGTGATTTGATGGATTTGACGATGTGGCATTCAAAGTCAATCTGGTGTGATGATAAAGCGTAGCTTCTAGCCTCACAACCGGTAAATGACAGAAATCGGGCAGGCAGCATGGCTAAGTCGGTCGCACCGAAGTAGGGTGTATAATCACCTGATCTAGAGTTTCATTTACTTCTAAAAATCTATTGTTGATGCTGTCCTATTCGGGAAACGGTTGCTGATCCCAACCGTTGGTGATATACATTCGATACACTCAAGCGAAATGAGTGATCGGTCATGTGTGGCCGGGTTGCAAGATGTTTTTGTTGAACCCAGTGTATTCCTCTCTAGAGGTACACTAGCGAAAGGTGGTTCCATACCTTGTCCTAGTTGGAAATCCATTACCCAATACGTGCTTGCGGTTTTGATTGTATACTATATATGTAGAACGTGAGATGAAAGCGTTTCTGCTAGATGATTATTATATTATGTTGACAGACATTATTATAATATCAAAAAGGTTTTGATATAAAGATATTTGGATTCTCATAAGGGAAAAACCCGTTCCGTTATACGGCGTGGTCTTATGAGATATCGATTACCTGCTTGAACTGTTTTAAACTGTTTTACTCACACCAGTCCCATGACTGACCCAAAGTTTATTTTGTTGTTTTTCCTAAACTCTTGGGTGCCCAATTTTGTGCGGGCAGTCAAGTAGTCAGGATTTACAGATATACTGGAAGAGCTAGGAGCAGGAGGCTTCAGGATCATATAGCTATAGTTATTTCCGCTGTGTTGTAAGAGCTGTACTTTGATAATGATATGTATATTCAAGTACAGATTTGTATTTCAAAGTTATGTTATGAAATATATTTATTCGTTCCGCTGTGAGATTCGTGTTACTCTGATGTTGTGTTCTTCTTCTTCTTCTATTCTAATTTTCTATCTTATCTTTCCTCACCCTCTAATTTCTTTCACTAATGACTGGTATTTTTCGATGTTTGGTTAGTCATCATGGAGTTTATGGCGATAACCAAAGTCGACAAAATCCCGGGTCATTACACTCTTAGTCTCAAATCAAATTAATTTGTCTTGCACTTGTCTTCTTTTCAACTTAGAAAAATCCAGTTAGACCTACTAGAAACACACTTGTGTCATCTTTGACAACCTTAAGAGCGGTCCATAAGGCACAAAGACGCGTACATAGATGTATAACCAATCAATTATTGCATAGGTTCCACCTACTTGATAACAATAGAAATATGGCTGTAAATAATTCCCCGGTCTGGGGCAATGGCCGAGGTATAGGAGAAACAAACATCATTATGCCCTCGGTTGGGGAGGCTAAAGATGGTGAGCATCATGACCAAGTTGTCATAAAAAGCGCAGCTAAGGACATTGGCATTGGAATTAGTTAGGAGATGACTATTGAAAAGGAGAAAAACATGGGTCCTCAATAAACAATCCTAATTTTAGTAAAACATTATTCATAAATTTAATTAAAATTAATTAAATCGGAATGATGTGGTAGATGAGGCAATGGGATTTGTGTTTAATAAATTAATTAGAAGGTTGACCGTTATAACCAAGTAAACATGTATAAGAAAAGGAGATACGAGGAGGGCAATATTATCACTCGACCCATTATATATATGCAGTGTTCTCCAATAGTTCACTCATAATGTTCATTCTAAAACCTAAACTAATAAACTAAAAAAACCCTAAGAAGTTCGGCCATTACAAGCTAAGAAAAGAAGAAGAAGATAAAGCTTGGAAAACTTAGAACTTGGAACATTTCATTAACAAATCTCATCATCTCTACCCGATCAAGGTGAATAATATACTTAACCCTTTTGGTTTCAGTTATTTTGGTATATCCTAAAGCTATGGTGATTAACTTATTGGCATGTTGTGTTCTTATTGATTTCGATGTTTTATAATTATTGAGAAATATCCATGTTTAGTTTTTCATTATTATTGTTTTTGTGTGATGTTAGTTGTGTACATGAATTGCTTCCGTAAGGAGGCTAATGAACATGGAAATCGAGTAAATGGTAGGTTAAAACCCATAGCTAGATATCTCCAAATTATATAAAATGATGTGTGTTGAATAATTATGTAGATGAGTTTCGAATTTCATGAATTGTCATGCATGTATGAATTTGTTACGATCTTCCTAAAGGTGCATGCTTTAGGAAGGATTATATGTTAATTCTAATATTAGATTATAATATGAAATGTCCATGTATTCTGTATTTTTATGTAGTATAATTTTTTTAAATCAATAAAAATTCGACTAATACAGTGGAGTTGATGAAAATTTACACTTTATATAGAAATAAATTAGTTTTACCTAAAATTACCATCAGTGCCATTTCCAGATCTGGAAGCACTTCCGACAACTATCAGAACCACCTTTCGGATGTGTTGAACAATTGAAATATTGCAAGTACGATATTTGAAGTATTCAAGCCTTCGTCTCTACCTTTCAGTTTTGAGGCTTGATTCTATTATTTATAATATTTTGGCTTTAAAAGTTAACTGTTCCACTAGAACTCTCTCTGTTTATGCAAAAGGGGATGTTTTCTATAAAAGAACTATATTATATATATGTACCTTTGAGAGATTCTAAGCGGTTACTCCGAAAGGAATGGGGGTTGAATGCCTCTAAGTCTTTCATTGGACCGGAGGGGGCTTCCTACCAAACCCTATGCTTCCAAAGGCATAGAAACACTTGAAGTCGTTGCTTCTGCAGACGTGTCTTTATAAATCTGTTTTCACACAATTCTTCCTTAGGAACTGAAGGAGTCGTTAAGGAACTTTTCCTAAAATCAAATGTTTTGAGGCTTTGCCTCTATGGCTGTCGGCGCCGGTAATGACAACGAGGAACTTTTATCTAAATAATAGTAAATGCATATTTTCTGAATGGTTGCCTCTATTGCTTGTTGTCATTGCAGGGCAATAAATATTGGTTGTTATTGAGCAAGCAAAGCCAGAAGGGAGACCCCTTTTGGAATATCTTGGAAATAGACTTTGATATCATTGCGGGAGTCGAAGTGGATTGGAGCCGACACATATGTTGAGTCCAATGTAACGTATCTGTTCTTTAGTTTGCCTTGAAATGTTATGGATTAGTTGTTTCCATTGATAAGTCATTTCATTTGCATGGGAAATGACAGAAGGATCCCAGTGGTGGGAAATTTGACACTCATCAATAACTAAAATAAAGATTAATGAATGTGGATCCACTGCTTCATATAGTACGGAAGTATTAGGAAAGGAACCTTCAGTTTAGCGTTAGTGGGTAGGTACTCTACGAAGCACTAAAGGGAGCCAAAAGGGATGTTGATCACGTATAGATTGCTTGAGATGCCATAAAATACCGGAATGGAAGCACTAATATAATGAAGGTTTAGCTTTATTGTCGAGCAAGGAAGATCTTTACGAAAGCGTAGATGGGAGTATAATTGGGGAAGGAATCTACTGTGTGTTGCATGATAAATGTCATTGCGGATATTGTGTGTTTTCAGTTATGTTATGATAATTAAACTAACCATTAAGAAGTAGGTATGCAGGATTTCATGCTTTCTTATGCGATACTAATGAGAGGGTAACCCATTCCGCTATGCGGTGTGGTGCCGTTAGATATCGTTGGTGGTCAGGTTATAAGTTATTATTCATACCAACCTTGGGACTGACCCGAAGTCTATGTTTTTCCCATAGACTCTTTGGTGCTCAATTAAGCAAGATGAGGGTTAGGGTGTTTCAAGTGTTATCTATGACTATTTAGGAAGCGCTGTTATGTTTTGTTTTGTTGTTTACCTTTTGTATCGGCATGTACTTTGAATGCCATTATCTATATGCTGTGATCATTCGAGGGGGCATCATCATATGTCGCTCTTGGTGTTATTTTGCAACAGTTTATATTTTCTCTGAAACAGTTCTGTGTTGGATTGCATGAATGGATTATTTATATATGAATAAATGTTTGTGAAAATTTTCATAATTCTGTGTTATTGATGTTGAGAACAAATAACTTTTGATTTTCTATCACCGAAAGTTAAAACTAGAGCTGACTGCAGCACCTATAACGTTTAGCTCCGGTCTTAGGGAATGGGGTATTACACATATAATGAATTTAAAACTATGGATTAAGTCCGATTAATTACTTAATCAAGATTATTTAAATTATTTATTTATTTAATAAGGTTTTAAATGATTAATTATTATTAATTAAGTTAAGCTTAATTTAAGAACTTAATTAAAGCTTATTTTATTATTAATTGAGGTTTAAGAGTAATTAAATTATTTAATAAGGAATAATTATTATTCGATTGTTCTTTAAGGGTTAATTTATATTTAATTATTATTTTAAGGATTGAATAAGTAATTAATTAATTGTTTAAAAGGTTTCTTAATTATTTAATCATCGATTCAAATATTGATTTGGAATTAAACTATCTAAAATAATAATAATTATTATTTAATTATTATATAAAGGTTTAGTAATTGTTTGATAATAAGTTTTATATTACTTTAAATTTGAATTAATTATTTCAAAATGATGTTTTCAAAAGATTTTTTACTCAAGGGATCTCTTTGTCAATCTCCTTTAAACAACCTATTGATTACAAATTAAATGACATAAGTTTAGTAGGACAAAACACCCTTTGTTATTAGTATAATTAATTGATTTATATCAACACTAACTAACAGATTAAAACCCCGTTTTGTTATTAGAACTGAATTGATTTGGACATTTATTTAATAGGAAAATCACCCTTCTGTTACTATGTTATTGTTGTACATGATTATATGTATTGATATGTTATGTGTTGATTTATATTTGTGGACATCTATTAGTAGAATACATCCCCATTCTACAATAATCTAGTTATTAACTATGTTGACATCTTTTGAGCAGAACCAAAACCCATTCTGCGATATTGCACACTTGGACATCTATATGGAAGAACAAATCATCACTTGCTTTTATCACTTAAATACTTCCTTTATATTGACTGACTATTATTAGTTGATTATTTATACATGTTTGGTTTTATGTAAACACCCATATTATAACTTGAATAACTTGAACTCAATTAATTGAAGACCTTTGGAAATTTCTAAGCCTCCTTTCATATTTGAAAATATATGGATTATTTATAAACAAGCTAGTATGGCTGATATTTTACAATGTGATTTTAACTCATGTTAGTTCAGAGCAAAGTTTATAAATATAATTTTATAATACGTTATTATTTGAATGTAGAGAAAAAATTAGTTTTATTATTATTTTATTATTAAATAAGGTTTGGAATTTAATAAAATTATTCATAAACCTATGTTAAAGGAATTTTAATATACGTTATTGAAAATACTTATTTAGAAGTTAATTAGAGATCGTAAAATTTAAGTTATTTGAAATGGTAAAAGTGTTGTCGAGTCAATGTCTGAGAGATAAATGAAATACCCCAAACTGATTTACTTCATTGTTATCTAAGAGATAAAACTAGTTTAGGATCGAGAGTAGATGATTTAAAATTTGATGTATGTAAAGGAGGTTTGAAATGATGATTTCTATAAAAGAAGTTTAGAATTGATTTTTGATATTTATAAATAAAGTTTATGAATAATTTATTTAAAAAGGGATCAAAGAATATGAATGAATTTAATATGAAAATTTATAAATGGATTTTTTAAAAGAGATTTATAAAAAGAATTGAGATTTGATTCTCTCAAATTTTGTCTACTTAAAAATGATGGTAGGGACATTTTTTTCCCACACTTAACAACGGAGAAATCATGTGTGGATTTATTCATAAATCCCTTTATTTTTAGATAACTTTGTTCTATCCTTTAACATGATACAAAAAATAATAAAGCTTTTCCTAAGTGCTTTTTAAATATACTTATTCAAATTTATTAAGTTATGCATATACTTATATAATAATACAAGTTATGAATTTGTTTTGTAAGTATTGAAATATAATGTTCTGTGAATAAACTTAGGTAAAGGAGAGAGGTATAAGGATATTTTAATAAATATTCTTAAATTTAGATTTTATAAATTAAAGATTCATTTTAATAAGGCTTAGTAATTACCGTAGGTAAATAAATCTATTTATTGATTAGCTGTTGGTTTATTTGATAGTTAAGTAACTGACTATTACATCAGACCATTTTAACTTTGGAAATTTATATGACAAATAATAAGGAAACTCGTCTCGTAAACGGTTAAGAGGTGAACTCAACACTTATGTATTATCAGCTTATTCCTATAGAACCGGAGTTGAGTTTTCTGAAAACTATCGATTATCATCTCGAGGAGGCCAGGATCGAGCTTGCTTGCCCGAAAACCACTTCGATCCAACTGATGTGTTTCGAACTGGAAATATTTTGAAGATGATTGAAGAAGGAATTTTTGGTTTCATTCGGAACCAGAAGGAACTTGTATGGATGAATGTTAGCATTTTCATATCTCCTTGGAAGGCAATGTTAGCATTCCAAGATATTCTACTATTTATAAGGTAAATGTGACCTTTAGCCTCATCTTTCGATAAATGACTAAAGTAGGGAAAAGTGGCAGGGCTACGTGGGTTGTTCCCGTTAGGATACGATCATTCAATATCTAGAGCCGAATCTTTGTATGCTTTGAGCCTCTATATGGTTGTTTATCAACCAGGGTGATTATATTCGGCGTCATCCAGTTTTTTAAGTATGGTTTCGGTCCTAAGTTACACAGCCATCCATATGTTTTATCTAGCGATGTACGAATTCGGTGAGTATACCCTTACAGTTTCATAATTTGAATCCATTCTTCAATATGAACTTTCGGTGTTAATTGTATACCTACTATGTTGGAATGTGAGATGCAATCATTCTGACTATTTTTGTATATTCACTTGTCAATCGTAAACATTATTATAATATCACAGGAAGTCTTTTTTATACAAGTGTTTTGGCTATCGCAAGGTAAAAACCCATCCATGTTTATGTATGGCATGGTCTTATGAGACACCCTTAATTTCAAATGGTTTCAAATATATAACAAATAATGTTGTTTGTGATTAGAGTTTATTCACGCTAACTTTCTAGCTTGACCAGGGTGTTAATTTGCGACAATTTTGTGGGTCAAACCGAGCATTTTTGCATGTTAATTTAGGTTATTTGGAGATTAGGAAAGGAGTTGGAGGTCAGGACGTATTTTTTTATTTTAGTTTTATTTTCCGCTTGTGTGTGTTTATGTTCAATCTTTGGTATTTTTAAGGGCAGGTTGTTATAACTGTAACACCCCACACTTTTGTGCGCCCCAATTTCGACAAAAATCAAAACTTGAACACATCCAAGCATGGAGCATGTATATCCGGTACCTGCAATAAATGATCATGAGCATAATCAGAGTACAATAAAAGAAAACTCACAGCGGAAACAAAATAGGATAACTAGTATTAACTTAAGTAACTACCTTTATTAAAGTAAGTCACTTTGCCAATAATGAGCATGAAAGAGAACGAGACCCGAAAGATAAACCCAAACATCGGTGAGAACCTGACCTTCCCTAGGAAACTTAGGAGGTTGTAATGGGAGGGGGGGTCAGAAAAACAAGTTCTGGTGACTAAGAAAATGTACAACACAAATTATAATACATAGATGTATCCCGTTTGGTTCATCCCAAGCTGTACGCCTATCAAGGTTAGTGATTCTAACCTAACCATGTAGATGTTGACACACGACCCTACTACTCTCCCCTAAGTAGTATTCCCAAAGTATAACACCGATATAAACATTTATGCATGTATTTGTGAAGCCTTTATACCAAAACATGACTGGTTATTTAATCGAGAGTGGACCCCTAATTACAAGGTTTATATATATATATATCCTCATTCACTATCGTTTATTATTTAATGCCTCACTATCAATGATAGAAAGGGTGGATTCTCCCTGATCGCTTAAGAACCTAGGCGGACCTATTGGTCACTTATTAACCCTTGATAATATATTCAACGTTAACATAAACTAGAGGACACTAGCTACATGCCCTACTAGTTAAGGCGTCCGTCATCCACGCATATACCATTGCCCCGTGTAAGGTGAGAGGTGGTATTTTATTGTTCGCTATACCATCTAGCTGACCTTATTAGATAACCTCCTTAGTCGCTTATTACTTCCCATAGGATAGGTAGCCATATCTGACATTTTAAGTTTCCAGGTTTGGGAAGACAATACTCGCATATGTCGTTTAATACCCCTAACTGAAAGACCTACTCCTAGGTGGACTCCTTAACCAAAAGCCACTTAATACCCAAGGAAGCGGACTATACCCGAAGGTTATTGGATTCGTACCCCATTTTCGTTTAACACCTTTCCCTATTGGGATAAAGTAGGCGACGTTATTAAGTTATTCCCGTTTAGTTCCTCTACACGGAAATACTATACATATACGATTCACTGTCATCAGAGGTTCATATGGTTAATAATATTTTACATTATTAACCTACTAAGTCCAACTATATTTTATATTTTAAGCTCTATATTCATCAACATAATTAAGGAAGGTTGTATCCCCTTTTCCCTAGGGTATTTATTTGACTTCCTCCTTAATTAGGACTTAGTATTTAAACGATAATCAATATCCATTAATCCCTTTTTACACCCATTTACTTCTGTTTCTTTATTTATTGCTGTTTTTGACCATAACGGTCATATTTTACTAAGGCAACCATTTATCTGTCCCAAGTTATCTGCTTGTTGTAGCTCAACAGACAATTACTATTCTTATTATTTATTTATTTATTGTTTGACTGTTATATATATATATATATATATACACACACATACTAGGCCTCTCACATTAAGTAGACAACTTGTGGATGCTGGATTTGCCAGTTGGTTCCGGGCAGACTTCTACCACAAGTTAAAATTAACCTCGTGTATAAGTACGTTTATATTTATGTATTAGACCCCTCACATTAAAATGACCACCTGTGGTTGCTGGATTTGCCGGTCGGTTCCGGGTAGGTTTTGTACCACAATTGAGCTTAACCTCGTGTCTAAATGTGGTTATAATTCAAATTTCCTACTTTGGGGTGTACAACATTTATCCTAATTGATTTTAGGTATTGAAACCATTTTCCTATCACATTTATATTTCCCCAATCAATATTGGTTACAATGGTTATTTATTGATTTGCGGTCCTATTTGTGGCAATTAGTTATATTGACTACAACAAATGGTCACCACAAATATATTAATTCAATATGGATTACATTTACATATAATTCCATAAATTGAACCTTATATAAACATTCAACATTCCATACATTGTATATTTCTTCGTTTTACGCTGATTTGGATGGATGATATGTATATATTATATATATGTTTTCGTGCGGTCAACGTAGTTATTTATTATTATTATTATTAAATTAAATGATTTGGTTCAATCAATAACCAAACATTCCTTTTTGCATTCAATCTTGCCAAAAGTTTTAAATCTTACAAAAAGACTTTTGGCCATAACCATTGTAAATTATGCCTAATTATTACGATTGGCATATTTCAAAATCGCAAGAAATGTATGTAAATATATAATTTGGAATAGTTGATGCAAATTATGCACAAATATATTTATTTATATTTATACGTACATTTGCACCACTCTTCCCTTTTTGATCTTTTTATCACACCTCTTGTGATTTCAAAACAACGCCTTTAATTCGAAAAAGAGGAAAACAACACATTTACAAAATTAAGCCAAAACCCAACAATATTGAATACAAACAGGCATGTTTCTCTTAAACATTACATCACATAATTTTCCAAATTTCATCTTTTTATGCAAATTCACATAATTTATATTTCAACACTGAACTAAAGATCTGGAATGTAACTACATCTGATTGGTGTTTAACGGGACTGATTTCCAGATCCATAGTGCTATGCAATATATACAACATATTTCATGACATAAATGTAGGAATATGTGTCAACAAGTTTAAGAATCCTACAATTTGTATTATGCATAGCCACAACTTATAATCCACAAGTTTTAACCATATTTATATTCAAATCTGATGGTAGTCAATAGATTCACAATATTTAAATTAACAAATCTGATAGGGAATAGGCATAAAAATATAGGTATAATTCAAATGAAGTAGATAAGTTATTATCACTGTATTCTAAAATTTTCCACTCACCGTATATCCTCCAAATCCAAAGTTTGAACCCTTTAGGCCTGCAACCCCCAAGTTCTTATAATCCTACAATTTATCTGGAAAGGGGAAACTTCTAGATCTGTTGAGATGTAAGAAAATAGGGAGAGAGAGAGAGAGGAGAATCTGATTTGGAACGTCAATTTGCATTCTTTTCCATTAGAACTACTTATTGTTAACGATATTTTTTGTCACCACCGGATATAGGTCTACGGAAGTGGGCCTAAGGGGAAAATGGGGTTATTTAGCTTTCACGAATCTGTGTTAGTTCACCATTTCCTAGATATAGAGTTTCTCGAGCCCGAAAGATTAGTTACTCTTCACCCAATGGGGTGAGCATCATGCTTAAGCGACTCAAGAACCAACAGTTATCTTGGGATAAGGGTTCCCTAAACACAACCCTCGATAAAGAGGCTAAACGACTTGTAGGAAGGGGTTTTGCAAGAACTCTGCGGAAGGGTCTAAATTCAAGTGGGAACCCATGACCGTGTAGGAAGGTTATAATAGGTTATGTAGGAAATAGCTGAGAAATCACATAAGAAAATCATGAGAGAAAAAATGTTAAGTATCAATTCACTCTTTTATTGATCTTTGATTTGGAGTATATGAACGATTACAATAGAAATCCCCTAACTGATTTAGGAATAAGGGTTTACTCTAGAGGAAAAGAGTATAAGAATGAGAAGTGAGAAATCTGTCCTGAAAATGAGACCCTTGTGGTCTTATTTATAGACAAATCGAGCCCTTTTTGTTATTGGGTCAGCGAAAGTCTCTATCGGCCGCCTTTCCCTTTGGTTCTGTGTGCTTTAGCTTTCGGCCTCTCTTTTGGCTCTGCTTATTGTTTTGAAGGTGCCGGTTTTGGCTCTTGGAAGAATGGTCTTTGGAGTTCCTCTTCAATATTGTTCCTACCTTCTTCCTATCTATACTGAGCCTGTCGGTACAGATAGCTTAGGAAAGGCTACATGCTTCCGGATATGAGCTTCCGGGAATGAGCTTCTGGTCTTGCTATTAACTCTTCGCAGAACTTGCCTCTATGTTTCAAGCGAGTAGCTGTCGGTCCGCCATCCCGGTCGGTATCAACACTTAGTGTGGGTAGCATGTCTCTCTCCAAGGTTCCAGCTTGCCTTCCGGTGGATTTGTGGAGTGTGACTTGGCTTTCCGGAGGGCTGCGTAGCGTGAAGTTAGATTATATTAATTTAGATTGAGGAGCAATATTCTTAATTAGAAGAATTTATGGTTAATTTGGACTAAAAAATGCTTTCGATACTTTATTAGTTGCTTAATAAAGTGGCCTCTAGGTGTCCATCTAATTGAGGTTTCGGAAGATGGCTCGTGGATGATCTCCATAGGCTCTTATTTTTTGATGTATCATTGTTAAGTGAGTTAATACCGATATCCCTTTCGGCTTTCTAGGTCTCGGGTAGCAATGTCCTTTGCTTTCCTCTATATTAGCTTCTGGTTTCGAATGTCTCTTTGTCGGTTATCCTTTCTGCCGCAGTTACCCTACCGGAGTCACCCTACCGGTAATCTTTCTTTGTACTAGATTTTGAGGTTCCTTCTCTGTTGAGGGTGTCGGTAGTTTGCTCTTCCAAGTACTTTTCTTAGGCTCTCGGTTTAACCCTATGCTTAGCTTTTGCCTACAGATTACTTTTCTTTGTTTGTGACAGTTCGATACCCCTTCACCGTTAGCTTGTTTCGGAGTTAACTTTGGTAGTAACATTTGCACCCCCGCGTGAAGGGGTATTTTCGACTTTTCAAGTCAAATTTTTTGCCTTTCTTTTGGTGCTGTACGGCTCTGATCATGTTGGGTTTCCAACTTTCACCCTTTAGGACGGGTCTGACTTGCTAATTTGATCCTACTTGTGCGGTTGAGATTAAAAGTGCATCTTTTGTCAGAAATCCCTTTTTCTTCTTCTTCCTTCCTGTATGTCACATTGCTCAAACGAGATTACTGTTCATCAAATATTTCTCAAGTTCTTTTAATGGTTTCAAGCCCGATTCTTTGTAAGTATTTTTAATTTAATCATAGGCGTAAGTTTGCATCGCCCCTTTAACCTGCTCTAAGAAATTAATCGAAATCTAAAACATCTAGTGCGATCCAATCCTGGATGACAAATAGGATAGTGCCTAATGGTAGACCAAATAAGCTACAATTTTCTTTTTCACACATTACTATGGTTTAAAATGTAAAATTACAGGAAAATGGCTATTTTTGTCGATAGTCAACATACTAGGCTTTCGGTACGAGTGAACCCCATTTGTTGTCCCCTTAATTAGCTTTCAATTTTGCTGAAACCAATGTTTGTGTTTATTTGTCTTTCGCCTAAATAGGTGTCGGTTTAGTGGTGGAAATGCTTTTGCAAGTTTCATTTCCTCTTGGTCCCGGTGTGTGTAAAATTTGAAGCTTTCAAATAAAATATTTCGATCGGGAGTTCACTTGTATTGGGCTTAGTGACAAACTAGATCTTTAGCAATGATTTAATTAATTATTTTGTACCAAAAGTCTAGTTGTCTTCCAGCATTTGTGGTGTGTACATAAGCCTTATGAATGTTGAATCTCATAGTTAGTTTTGGTGTTTAGTGGATCAAACCCGGAACATTGGCAAGCTTCTATGTTACTTGCTCACCTATACGTGATTCGTATGTAATTTTATTAAAAGAAAATTGTAACCAAGTTTTATATTATGTTTTGATATCATCTGGTAGGATTATGTTTGAAGCTTAACAACCCGGTAGCTCCAAGCCAAGAAGGTCTATAAAACTTCGCCGAAGGAATGATCCCCTTCCTCAACGTTCTTTCATCAATACTCAAGAGAAAGTAAATACTATTCTTCAGAGCTTTGGTATGGCTAATGTTGACGCCATTCCTGCTTCACCACATGGCACCATTCAGCACCCACCGGAAGAGTATTTTGCCTATACCGCCATTCATATTTGGCATGGAGGTTTCTTCCCCTTTCCAGAATTTATAGTTAGGTTTCTACGTCAGTCGGGTTTGCCCCCAGCCAACTTTCACCAAATACGTATACTCTCCTTTTATGCTTAGAAATTTTAGCGTTGGAGTCGTGTCAAACTTTTCTTAATACCAGTCTCCTGCTGTTCTTACTTCTTTTAGCCAAAATGTCGGATTCATTCATTCTTCACCCCAGTCCTGCGAGGTAATGGGTTAGTGATCCCATCAATAAGTCTAGATATTGGGAGAAACAGATTTTCTTCATTAGGCGTCCCTTTGGCATCTCAGGGACCTTTATCAACCCCGGTAAGGATTTCTCCTTTTTCTCCTTTCTTCCTTCATCTTTTACTGGTTATTTCTTCTTCTTTAGCTGTTATTCCCAAAAAGGTGGAGCTTGAAACATGGGAGGTCCAAGTTGTTGATGCCCTTAGTAGGGTTTCTAAGGGACTAAGGCAACACTCTGTTTTATTGACTTTGGATAACTTTCGTAAATATGCCCTCTTGCCCCCAGGACAAAAGATTCTGGGGCAGCCTCCAATTTACTTTCCAAGTGCTACAAGTTTGTCTACAAATTCTGATGACTTTAATCTCTCATCTCCCTTATTTCCTGGTCCTGATGACTTAACTACTCGGGGTTCTAATGCATGTATCGTTCAGCTTCCTCTGCTCATTTTAGCAATCCGTCCGGGAAAAGGCCAATTTTTCCTGCTATGATGGTCCCTCTAAGAGACATAAAGAACCAGACTTTGTATCCTATTCCTATGGCGAAGGAACGGTTGCTTCGCCTAGTGGTCAACCGTTATTTAGTCCTATTGTTCCTTCTTTCAACAATACCCCCAAAGTAGATTCTTCTCAAACTGAGATGATAGGAAGTGACTTCGTTGCAGGCTTTCTAGTATCCGACTATCAGGAAGTTTCAGACTCGAGAGAACATGAGCTAACCTTGCTCCCCTCTTATCTATCATGGTTCTTTGAATCCTCCTTTGTCAACTTCTGACTTCGATGGTATCATTAAATTTATTTTTCCTTCTGTTGACGCTTACAATATGCCAGAGTCTACCCCTTCGGACTGGTCGGATTTCTACCTTCGCCTCCTCAAGCTACAACTTTCGGTCTACCCTTCGCTCTTTATAATTTTTTGCTAGTTGTTTCCGTATAAGGGTTGACATTACCTTATTCTTTTTCAGATATCCAAAGGTTGGCATATCTCTCGGATGATGGTTGCTTCATTATCTCTTGAGGTGGGTAAGCTCAAAGAGGAAAATGTTGTGTTAACGTCTAAGGTACATGACCTAACTATGTCGAAGAGAAAAAGTGAGGAGACATGTGAGCAGCTGAGAATATCTCTTGGAAAAGAAAGAGAGAACAATTGTGATTTTTCTGCCAAAGTTTCAGCTTTTGAAAGTGAGCGGGCGGATATATTGGCTGAGCATGCGGAGGAGTTAAGGGTAAAGGAAAAAGCATTTTTCTACTGCTAAACGGATAATCTACGAATCCCAGGGTAGGATTTCCTCATTTTTGAAAGCACATCTCCCGGATGTGGTGACGGAATATTATGATAAGGCTCTTTTCCTAGCTTATTGTGATAACTTCAAAAAGTTTCCGAACGTGGACTTCCCTTCTATTCACCCTTCTATCCGGAGCAGAGTTATGGAAAGAATTAATTTTGCCAAACAGGGTATTGAGGTTCCTAAGAAAAACAAGGCGAAGCTCGAGAATCTTTTGTTCATTGAGGAAATGCCAGAAAACTTGGAATCTGGTAATGAGGAAGAATCAACGTCGGATGTTGGCAGTAATGATAGAGATGACCAATACGAAGAACCTAACCCCGGGCGCAGAGGCTGCCATAATAGCAAAGTTGATGTCACATTCTCTTTTCCTATTAGCGACGCTTTGGTCTTTAGGGACACGGATGTTGGTTCTTCATGTGCCCCAATTACTCTACATGGTGATGATGTGTCTGCTAAAGAGATGGTTTTCTCAGAACCTGATGAAAGGGATCAAACAGTATAACCTATTTCTCCTATTCCACAGGTATAACTTTTTGGCTCTTTAGTCACTTCCTTTCCAGCATTGGGTTAGTTTTCTTTGTTTTGAAGCTTATTGATATTTGACAAACATTATAGTATGACTTCATACTTCCAGAAGCGATTTCTTGTTACTTATCATTATTATGACAAAAACCCTATTTTTACTAATGACAATATTTTTTAGGACGACTTGCGTTCTTTCTCTAGGTTGAGGAGGGAATTTCTTACAAAATCTCCCTATAATTCCAGCAAGGAACGCTTTTTAAAAGAAATTAAGCTTATCTATATGAAGTATCCCCAACTCTCTTATAATTTCTTGGGAGACGATAGGGAGTTGATACTAAAGAAACTTAGGGCTCACCACGCAAAGTTGATATGTAATATAAACGAAGAACGTAGTGGAAGGAATAATTAAAGTGATGTGATTTTTGTAATTAACGTTCGTCTGTATGGATAATGGGTGACATCTGTATTAATCTCTTTTTAATGGATATTGTTATGGTTTACTACTATTATCTATTCTCTGAAAATAAGTCTTATGAGCAATAACTTATATGTTTATAAAACAAGAAAATTCAGTGGAGGACCTTCCCTCTTCTGCCGAGAAGGACATGCGATTAACTATGAGTCGGGGAAACTTTCTAGAGGGATCTCTGATCGGTACCAACGACAAGCCTATCTTTCTTGCGGGGCTGTCTATGAACACTTAAACGAACAAAAAAGTGTTTTAGAGGATCTACTAAGGAAGAAGGATAAAGTAATCCTTGAGCTAAAGAGGGAGATAAAGATGAATCCCTCCATTGACTCTGACCAAGAAAAGGACGAATTACATCGTCAAATTGTTGATTTAGAAGTCAAACGTGGTAAGTGTTAATGGGATGCAAAGTTTGGAATCTGTTTTCGGATGCATTACCGAGGCTTCTGCGTCTGGTCCTCTACAAGTATCAATAGAGTTTGAGGCCCCGGAATTTGGAATGAGTCATCACATAAGGAACCTCCCCCTGGGTTAGATGGTTCTCTTATTAACTGTAGGATCTAAATTAACCCTAGAGGGGGTGAATAGGGTTTATCGTAGATTTTTGCGGAGTAATTAAATAACAACAACACAGATAATAATCAGAATAAATAAGTAAAATAAATAACACACAGATATACCCAGCTTCGGCAAAACCCTGCCTACTACTGCATTCCCCAAGGTTTCTACTAAGAGTTAAAACAATCTCTACGCTTACAATCCCCTGTAAACTAGCGACACTCGCTCCCAACTGTTCTTAACCCTACGCTCAAAACCCTACACTGGATTTTATCCCCAAAACCAAATTTCCCCAAATTACAAACCTAGTAATTCGTCTCCCTAGTTTTAGAGAAACTGATTTGATTACAACTTGAATCTAAAGACGAATAGAAACAAAACAATAAAAACAAATTTAAAAACAAATTCTAAACCCTTAGGAGTTTAAAATAAATGGGTTATCCCCTTTTGTAGACAAAGTTGGCCGACCCCTTTTATTTTGTGTTGCACCCTCTCTTAGTTATCTTCACCACTTCACTTTAGCCCATTCACTTTTTGATGAAATAAACTATGGTGGCGGCTATGCTCCTAGGGTTTCTTTAATTCCCAAAATCGCGATGGCTTTCTGATGCTTGAAATCTCATTGATGTTCTTGATCGATCTCTGTTGCTCCTCTCTTCACGATTTGGAAAATGGATTTCAATCCAAGCTTTTTACTGGTAGGAATTTTGATTTCAGTTTCAGTTTTGAATTAGTGCTAGTACTTGGATAATAAATTGTCGATGATGCTATGGGTGTTATATAGGATTTAGAATATGAAATTATCTCTGATTTCACATGCGATTTGTTCTGATTATACGAGATTGTTGCGTGAATTTTGGGACTTTGAAATCTTCTGAAATTCTGGAGTTCTCGTCGATTTTACATCTGTATATTGCGTATAACCTTGACTCCGTATTCTTTTGTCTTCTTGAACTTTGTTGAGTTTAGAAAAATTCAAACTTCCTTTTCGTAAAGTCTTTGCCTTATATGAAGGTTGCATAATTCTTGGTATTGTTTCCTTGCTTGAACCTCTGTAGTGTAACAATAAATCTTCACTGTTGTGTATCACATTTTGTAACTGTGTTCACTTGAACATCAAACTGTCTTAGCCTGATCACAATGTAAATTGACTTGCTCCAGTATTAAAAACATTGTACTCATGTACACACGCACTTGCTCATTGTGATGCTGTTTTGTAGCATCATTGCACTTCAAAATGCTGAACTGTTTATGTAGTATTCATGACATATGAAATTTAGGAGTTGAGCACTGATTTTGTTACTTTGGCTTGACCACTGGTCCATGCTGCATATCACCCATTGCTGGAAACATCATGGTTGAATCATTCTGCCGCTTCTATAATGTTTTGAAAATTCTTGTTGCACCATATGAGTATGTGCACCACTGTTTGGATTGGTTGCTCCATCTTGTTCTTACTGTCTTCATGTATTCTTGTCAAAATTTAAAACTAAAATGCATCATTAGCTTATGAGTTGCACCATGACCATGAAAATGTGATTTATACTTCATTTCAGCTGCACACATGTATATGTATGTTGTGCAATTATGTGTACATTATCACCATCCATTGCTATTGCATCTTCTTGTATAATTGCTTGTTTTATTAATCTTTTAAGTGAATTTTTTTTAACTTGAAACCATGAATTTGCTCTAAACCAGTTTGCTTTGCTCACCATGCTGAATACACACAGACATTAATAATTGCCACCATGTAAATAGTTGCAGCGTCCTTGTCTTGTCTTCACTGACCCATACACATACACCATTTCCATGCTGTATCAATTGAACTCCACACAGTAATTACATTTTCCTTGACCAGTGTTCTTAGATGAATATCATTTTTATTTGCTCTGCCATTTCTGAACCATGAAATTTGATTGAGCTTCACCACTTTGCTGGACTGAGCTTCATGTTCACTGCACCATGCTGTTTTGTGCTGGTCATTCTTTAAACTTCCTATATCCACACACATACAAGCACATGCACTTTGCTGCATACCTCTGCTGAGTCATGATTCATATTGTTCCCTTAACTGTTGCACTATATATATACTTGGTCGTTCATGAAGAAACATGCGTTTACCATGCTGTTGTACTGAGACTTTGTTTCTTAATGATTTGCACTTCCCTGACTTGTCACGCAAGCTCCTGTATACTCACTTGTTTGCATTTGATTATAACTTGACACTTGCTTTGTCTCTTTTGTAATTGGAGCACAATCATGTTACTTGTACTTTGCTGTGTACACTTTCATGCTGAACCATGTATACTTTGGCATTCATGCATTTGAGCCCTGTACAATGTTGTAGCTCCATTCACTAAACTTGTTGTTTTGCCTTCTCGACCAATTTTCATTGCTGCTTTGATTTGAACCATGTTTGTGCTGTTTTGAAAATTGATTTGATCTCGACCACTTGCACACTGATTTGCACTGAGTCGAAAAGGCCCACGTGGCTACTCCTCAGTTTCTCGCTGATTGGCGAGGTAGTGCACACGTGTATATTTATACACGTGTGTGCATGCAGCCATTAGACAGTTTTTCCTGTCCCTGCATATCAGACCAAGTCTAGAAAAATAATGAGAAACACACCGAAATTCTGAGGCAAATAAAATTTAAAAATAAATTTTTATTTGTTTGTATTGAATTTTATTTTTGTTGCAGTCTACTGTGTGTGTTCTTCTGTATGTGACAGGTATGAAGATGGTGACTGGACTGGTTAAAGAGCTGTGAAGACAAAAGATGAAGATTGATGCTGTGATGAGTCAGTGTATAAAGGTGATTGTATAAGTGAGGAATTTCTATATATGAGAGTGTTTGTAGACATGATTAAAAATTGTACTGTCATTTGTAACAAAAAAATGTGATTGAAATAAAATATATTTTATTGTTCAATTCAATCTGCTTATTTTATTTGAATATTTTAATAGTACAATTTCTGTGATGTATCAAATGTGTCATGTCAGAAATATTCAAAAATATTTGAATTGTAAATAGTGAAGTTATAAATAGTTGTACTCATTGAATGTTTGAAGTATAATATTTAATTTAAATAAAATACTGTATGAATATATGAATGTCTATACAATCGTATTTTATTTAAATATAAATATTATACTCCTGTCTGTGATGTATAAATAGAACAGTACTGTAACAAACACATTCAAAATAATTTTTATTTGGTTGTTATCATCAAACAAAAATCACGTAATTGTGTATAAAACACTGTTATATACAACAATCTCCCCCTTTTGATGATGACAAACAAATAAAAGACTTTGAATGTGTCTGAACGTGAAATATATTACTCCTCCTATTTGTATGCTCCCCCTAAAACTGAACTCCCCCTATATATGTGGAAAATATGAATGATGAAATCCAATTGACCATTCTCCCTCTAGATATTTAATTTCCAATCTTAAAATATTTTTGAATCAAATACTCATCAATCAAAATCTTGACCATTCTCCCCCTTCTGTTATCATCAAAAGGATAATAGAAATTGAAACAGTGATGAATATAGACTATAAATATAAATTCAAATTAAGAGAGAGAATATATATCGTAAAACCCATTTAATCAAAAAAAAATCATAATAATCTTTAAATCAGAAGCAAATTTCACTTTCAGAATGAATGGGTTTACGATGAATTTTATAGAATGAGGAGAGTTCAATTGAAATTTTTAAATATGAATTTCGAAGATTTCAAATATGCTCAAAAATGTGTTAAGCACTTTCTAACCACGCATAGCCCAAAGGTCTTTTAAATGGGGTTAGTAGTAACTTAACTTTATCCTCTCTAATGAGTTCCATCCATGCACAGCCCAAAGGAGTTAGAATGGAAGCACATAGAGATTAAGGTAATTCACCCACGCATAACCGCGAGGACTTTTAAATGGGAGCGAATACCAAGGATAAATTATTTATCTATTTTTTATTTCCAATATATTTTTCTTTAAAATAATTTGAACTTTTAAATAAAACCATGATAGACGGCAGAAATATGGTAGATATAGAAGACGGTCGTGAAATAAGCTCTAGTTCGAAGATATTATAAAATATGTCCAATCATCATGAGATTTAATACAACATCTCCTCTAGTTATGAATTATACCATAGTCACAACTCATCACAATTTCATAAATCTATTAATAATTTTGATGAGTCACAAAACGATTCAAATTAATCAATAGTTTCAATTTTTGAATAAATAATCAAAAATAATTTTAAAATTGAAAATAACAATTCCAAGAGGAGTTTTTGAAAATATCAATGCAAGTTTGAAAATCAGTTTAAAAAATCAATCAGTAGAATATGAAATTATCTAATATTTCTAATGCTGATTGCTCCTAGAAAATTTTAACATCACTTATATATTTAATTCAAATTGTCTATGGAATTTAATGATATTTAATTACTGATTTTTCAACTCATCGTCCAATCAAATCAATTTCCCTATCAGAGCAGGACAAGATCATTTTCAAAGCAAGAATCACATGTGACATTCTCAGAGAATTTTTAGATAAGCACGAGAAACATTCAACGATCAAATCTAAGATAATTATTTGAGATTACAAAAAAAAAATCAAACTTTTTTATAATGTAGGAAATTTAACAATCAATAACAAATGATTTCAAAATCAGCCAAGTAAAAATTAAAGAAAATAAATGAAATAAAAACTAAAAAGGAAAATAAACTAAAAAGGAATTGAAATAAAAATATGAGTTTAGAAATCGTACCTGACTTACCATAATCGATGTGATCCAATGAATCTCCAACTCTGAATCTATGGCTAAGGAACTCCAAATAATTCGATATATGAATCAATTTGAATTTTATCTCACTTAAGCACAATTATTCCTTATCCTCCCACGATACCTAAATGTTTACATGATCGAGTGGTCTAACAAAAGTTGTTTCACCACTCTTATCTTTGTTTACACGATTTGGTACCCAAACCCGTTTATTTAACAATCCATTACTATCCACTAGCGTACCCTTTGGAGCCTAAATTTGTTTAGATTTATTCAAATTTATTTTGTTATTTTTTGGAATCCAAACAGATTTAAATGAATTGTTTTTAAATGATTTATCAATTTGTTTATGATTTAAAAACCCTTTAAAATTATTAAATTTCAAAAATTCAATTTGATTATTTTCAAAGCCATTTAAAGGATTTTTAAAATCATTAGAATTTTGTTTTTCAACTTGATCGGATTCAAAACCAAGTCCCTTTTTATTCTGAACAAAAAATTAATTTTTTAACAACATATTCAACGATTTCTCTCCTTTAGAAAATTTAGTCAAAGCTGACTCAAGTCATTGAATTTTAAATTTAAGATCAATATTTTCTTTCATTAAATTTGAACAACGATTAATTGCGATTTTCCTCTTTTCAGCATTAGTTTGTTTTAAAATCAAATTTTCGTTTTCAAGTGCTTTGATTTTAGCATTGTGCTTAGAAATTTCAATTTCAAATTGTTTTCGCTTTTCAAAATCAAGTTTTTCGGATTCTCTAAGCTTTTCAATGTCCTTCTCAAAATCATGATTTTCGTTTTTCAAATTTGCGTTTTCACTTTTGAGTAATTAAAAATCAATTTTAAATTTTAAAGGATCATTAATCAAAAATTGACATTTTTCGCATTCTGAAAATGGTGAATTCTTAACTTTTTCAAGTTTTCTTTCTAAACTGTTATTTTCTTGAACTAGTTTTGACCTATCAAATTTCAATTTCTTAACTTTTAGTTCAAGAGAATCAACGGTTTTTGTGAGGTCGTGACACATTAGAATTAATTCTTTATAGGTAAAATTCGATACCTCACTAGAATCCTCTTCACTACCTTCGGAATCAGATTGAGCCATAAGACACAAATTAGCTTCCTCTTCATCACTTTCAGAAACTTCTTCTCCTTCCTCGTCATCCCATGTAGCAGAAAAAGCCTTCTTCTTTCTTCTGAACTTCTTCTTTTCATTTTTGAGCTGTGGGCAGTTCGGCTTGATATGTCCGGGTTTCTTGCAATTGTAGCAAAACACTTCATCATTTGAACTATTTGAACTTTTGGACTTGTCGATTTTTGAATTCTTCTTTCGTGGCTTGTAATTTCCTTTGGCCCACTTTCTCAAAACCATGGCTTGTTCGTCAGCGGAATCTTCATCATCACTTTCAATAGAATTTTTTAGAGCAATCATCTTTTTCTTTGATTCAGAATCCTTTCGTTCTTCTCTTGCTTTTAATTCCATCTCATAAGTAATCAGATTTTCGATCAACTCTTCCATGCTTACTTTATTTAGATATTTTGATTCTTGTATCGTCGTTACCTTAGCTTCAAAATTCATCGGTAGCACTCTCAATATTTTTCTGATCAATTCCACTTCGGTATAGGTTTTGCCAAGTGCTTTTGCATTGTAGACTAGTGACGAGAAGCGTCCATACATCTCTTTTATATCTTCATCTCGTTGCTTAGAGAAATTTTAATATTCGTTGCTGAGTAGAGCGAGACGAGATTCCTTCACTTGAGGTGTACCTTCGTGTGTGACCTCCAACGTATGCCATATTACCTGTGCAGTTTCACAATGAGAAATTCGATTAAATTCAGTTTTATCAAGAGCACAAATTAAAGCATTCATTGCTTTAGCATTAGTTGAAAATAATTTTTTATCATTAGCATCCCACCAATCTTTCGATTTAGGAATTTCAACACCACTAACAATAACAGTGGGTGATCTATAACCTGTTTCAATAATATCCCACACATCATAATCAACTGAACTCAAATAAATTTTCATCCTAGCTTTCCAATATGCATAATAAGTTCCATTAAACATTGGTGGCCTAGCTATGGACTGACCCACAGAAAAAGCGTTATTAGACAAATTCATGACTCTAGAGTTAAAATAAAAATAAAAAATACCTGCTCTGATACCACTTGTAGGATCTAAATTAACCCTGGATGAGGGGTGAATAGGGTTTATCATAGATTTTTGCAGAGTAATTAAATAACAATAGCACAGATAATAATCAGAATAAATGCGGAAAATAAATAACACATAGATATACCTAGGTTTTAGATCGGCTCAGTCACTTCATACTGCATATGCATATATGTATTCATATTTGTATGTGGTTGAAATTTGATATGTTGTCATATGGATGTCGCATTTATATGAATGGTTGTGCACTCATGTAGAATTATGAGTAGGGAAAAATTTTCATACATAATGGATTCATGACACTTACATGATTTGCATTAAGGAGGTCAACTGAATCAGTAGACCGCCTGATTTTTGCATTAGATAAGGACATGTACACACACTGTGCATATGATCATGAAGCATTAGAAGTCTTTTAAGGACAATGGATGCCTGTGTTTGATGGTTGAGTAGATGGACGATTGGATGTTAGAACTTACGTTCTCCTAGACTCGAAGATTTCGGGGACGAAGTCCTTTAAGGACGGGAGAATGTAACACCCTGAATTTTCTGTTAACTATAAATTAACAAATTTAAGTATAATTAATCCTTAATGAAAGAATTAAGGGAAATGGGTTATGCCAATGCGTTCATCCCAGAATTCTGCTTGAGATAGAGTCCGAGTTTGCTGAATCGGACTCCGTATGAAGGAGTTATGATCTCCGGAAGTTTCAGAATTCAAATGAAAATTCAGACAGTTCAAAAATCGGTTCAAATTTCGAATTCAGAGCCAAACTGGGCTGGGCGGGAAAATTCCCTCCCAGGGGTCGACCTAGGTGACCAGGTCGACCATAGGGTCGACCTACCCAGTTGACCTGGTTTGGCCCTGGCTGGCCTGGTCGGGTTCTGGTCGATTTCTGAGGCTTGGCTGTGTCACTAGGGCTGACATGTCGCATTTTGATTGGCTCCTCTCGAAGTGAATAGTCTAGATTCGTCTGTGATCATCTGACGGCTCAAATCAATCTGAAATTCTATAAATATAACTCCACACTCTAACCTAAATTCACATAAGAAAATAGAGACGGAGCTGCCATGCTGTCAGGAGAAAACTAGAAGGAGCCTCCACTTGTAGAAAAGCTTAGAGACGAGCCAAATTAAAGTTAAAACAATAATCAAATCAACGTTAGTCTACCCAAAGGAAAGCAATTCAAATTCAGAATTCAGAAATCAGAAAACAAGACCGTCGTTCGTTGTAAGTATAGTGATTTTTCCGATGTGAATAAAAGTTTGGATTTGATTAGATGTAAAATGGTAATGAAATTGTGTTATTATGTAACAACGATGTTAATTCACATCTATGTATTGAAATGATTGTGGTATTGTGATGTTTGTGGTATAGTTGAGTTGATATTGATCCTATTATACATATAGAATCACATGCAAGTTGTATAGTTCATATTGTAATCGACACCTATATGTTTATGTGATAATAGGTTGTATGTGATTAAGGTTTCATGTATATATATATATATATACTAGAACCCTTATGCCTAAACGGTTGTGTTCACATACATGCTAGTATGTTGTGAGAAAGTTCCAAAATTGGATCCATGTCAAGATCCACTTTAATATGTGTTTCATGTTGTAATTAGACATACGATTGGATCTAGTTCACACCCTTGTCATAAAATTATAAATACTTTTTGAAATTATCATATTCTTGTCATATGCTAGTTATGCTCGATGTTATGCCTAGATCCAAAAAGAAGTTTAGGCTTATGTTATCTGAATCATATGCTAATTTATGTGACACCTATTTGGTTAGATACCTATTTCAATGCAAGTTCACATATATGTTGATTTAGGCTATGTTGCAAGTTCACATTCATGTTGACTATTTTGCAAGTTCACACCTATGATGTTCGTATTGACTATGCCAAAAATGCCAAGTTTACACCTATGTCATGTTTATGCTTATGAGTTCCCTTATGTCAACTTTGTGTGCGCTAAATTAGGCTAAGTTTTTAGCCTAATATTATATGTTAAAAACAAAGCGAACGAAAATTAGGCTAAGATTGTTAGCCTAATGTTTAAATGGGGTAATGTAGGGAATATTAATAAAACTTGACATAAAAATATATGAAATTGGCATGTTTGTCACATGCCAAAAATTGGTGGCACTTTAAATGGTATAAATTCTTGTACAAAAAATGTTAAACTTGGAAAGTGGGGCATAACATTAAATTTACATATATTAAGTAATAAAGACAAATATGTAAATTTAGAAAATACGAGTATGCTTAACACGAGGTTTGATTGAGTTGTGATGTAAACCTGCCCGGACCCGCCCGGCTGTCCAGTAGTCACAATAATACCTATCCAATGTGAGTGGTTAAGCATGAAGCCCAATAAGGACCCGAGGTTAGACTGAGTTACGGTGTAAATTTGCCCGGAACCGACCAGCACATCCAGTAACCGTAACAATACCTGTCTAATGTGAGTGGTCGGTGCTTTAAAAAGCTAAGGACAGACTGTCAGGATGGTAGGGTTAAGTTAACTAAAACACTTAACCAATTCAACATGTTAATGAAATTGATGGTTGAGGTTAGGTAAATACAGACACTTAACCACTTAACATGGTTGACTAGAAAACCCTAGTAACGGGGACCCATTTCAGTAGTAACCCAATTAGGTATCATGGTCCCCTGAAACTAGGCAGGGTGGGGCACGATTACTGGGGTGATTGTAAGCGGTCAAAAGCGACGGCGGTGGGTGCAACAGTGTGGGTTCTAACGGAGTGCGGGCTTGCACACACTTCAGAGCTGACAAATAGGGCACTTGGGGCACCAGTAGTATAACCTATGCATTCTAAGGATTGTGTTGGGTCGCCACCATGGGACTTGATACACCCCACGGTGGGCCAGCATAGGTGTCTACAATATTTGGGGGCCGTAAGACACAGATGATTATGCGAGTAGGAGTCGATCTTTAGAAAAAGGGGATCACTTTACCTCCAGCATGGGGTGCCAGTTAAGACAATACAGTAGGTGCAGAGATATAGTATGGGATGCGATAGTATATTCGATTCAAACTGGTTTGTCTTAGTTTATGACACTCTCCTATTTCTAGTTTATTCTTTTCATGCCCTTATTCTTATTCTCATACTGAAGAGTCACTAGACTTACCAGGCTTTATGTCTGACCCTATTTTCTTTCGTCTTCTTTTCTTCCGTTCCCCCCAGGTCCACAGGGAGGAAACAACTCAGCTTAGTCAGACTCTTTGCAAGCTTCATGATAGTAGATGTACGGTTTGGACTCCCTCTCTTTGGCTATGGCTGTTGGACACAATCACGGGGATTTATGCAGTTTTAATTATGTTTTATGCTTCTTTATTTAATAACCAAGACAAATGATGTTGTAATGTTTTGGAAGTTGTTATGAGACAATTATGGAAATGTTTTGTATGAACAAGTATTTTATGAAATAAAAGTCTGTTTGTTTCCGCTTCTTATATATATGTGTTTATATCTGTCTTGTGTTTTATCTGTGACTTTTACTTACAAACCTCCACCAAAGTTAAGGCAGTCCCTTGTGAGTGACCTTAATGGATGGTGGGCTTTTTCACTTGGTATCAGAGCATAGGTTTACCAGACTAGAAAAAATAAATTTGAAACTATTTTCAAAAGAAGTTTAAAGAAGCATTCTTTTTCAAGAAAAAGTCTTGTTTTTAAAAAGGCATAATTCCCCAAAAGCCATATGCACTATCTCTCTATCCTTTGTCTTGAATACTTTCCTTTTTATTCCAGCATGTCTGGTGATCTTAACCTTCCAGAAGGAGTACCGATCCATGGCTGGTTACGAAGGTACCTAGAGGCTAGGGCCAATGGTGCGGGCCCAGCAGACATTCGTCCTTCAACAGTGGCAGCGGTTCCTCCTCCTCCTCCGCATGGAAATACTTTCGCTAAGATATGTAGAGACTTCAAAGCTATGGGTGGAAAGGACTTTTATGGAACTGAATCCTTTGTAGTAGCAAGGAACTGGCTGAAGGAGACCGAGGACTGGTTCGTCATCTTCGAAGTTGACGATAGGCAAAAGATACAACTAGCAGTGTGCTTGCTGAAAGACGAAGCTTCCTATTGGTGGGAAGTTACCCATGCTGAAAGGCCAGTGGAAACTTGGGAAGATTTTAGGATGTGGTTTGAGATGAAATTCCTCTCCCAAGCTGAAAGAAGCCTGCAAATGGAGAAGTTCCTAACCCTTAAACAAGGAATTATGACAATCAAGGAGTATGTAAATCAGTTGGCCAGATTTGGGCTGGATTTAGTAAACACCGAACACAAGAAGGCCCTTCGCTTCGTCAAAGGTCTGAATGAGCCTCTAGACAGCCTTGCAATGACCCATATACCCATGGGAGCGACCTATGAAAGCTTGGTGGACATGGTGCTGCTACACGAGGAAGACAAAGGCAAGAAAGAGGCAAAGGTGGAAGCGCCTCAAGAAAAGAAAGAGGGTTTACAAGCTAAGAAAACAGACTTCAGGAAAGGTGGGAAGAACAACAAAATGCGTGAAAAGAGAAAGTGCAATTTCTGTGGAATTGTGGAACATATAGCATAAGACTGCAGGAAAAGGAAGGCAAAAATGAACGGGGGCTATTTCCATTGTGGAGAGACTGGACACTTGGCTAAGGACTGCCCAAAGAAGCGGGGGTAGGGACAGAGGACTGGATCCACCTTAGGAGGACAGGTTCACGCGCTGACAGCCCCTCCACAGGAACGAGGTAGAAATATTTCTGTAGAAAGCTTAGTTTATCTGTATGATCATCCAGTTCACACTCTCTTTGATTCTGGTGCATCACACTCCTTTATTTCATCTGCTTTAGTAGAATCTCTGCACCTAGACACTAGTATGGTAGAAGATTCCTTGGTTATTTCAAAGCTAATTGGGGGCTCGGCTTATTTGTCGACGGTTTGCTTGGATTTGAAGATTTCTATTCTAAGTGTTGAATTTAGATGTAGTGCCTTTTTTTGGGCTTCTCAGGATATGGATTGATCTTAGGCATGGACTGGTTATCCAGTAATGGTGCCATTCTTGATTGTGAGAAAAGAGTGGTTAGACTCTTGACTCAGCTCGGTAACACTCTAGAAATTTCTTGTAATCCCTTGAATGTTGTTATGCTTAGTTATCTAGAGTCGCTTGATACTTCTGTTGAGAATTTGTAGTCGGTTAGAGTGGTCCGGGAATATCTGGATGTCTTTGAAGAGGTGAAAGGTTTACCTCCGAAGCGGGAAATAGACTTCCGCATATATCCTGTTGATAATGCAAAGCCCGTAGCTCTGCCTGTTAGACACATGGTTCCAAAGGAGAGAAAGGAGCTCAGTAAGCAAGTTAAGGAGCTTCTCGAGAAGGGGTTTATAAGGAGAAGTATCTCGGAATGGGGTGCTCCAGTGGTGTTTGCCACCAAAGCAGATGGTTCACTACGTCTTTGTGTGGACTATAAGGAGCTAAATAAGCTGAGTAAAAAGAATAGACACCCGCTTCCCAGAATAGACGATTTGTTTGATCAGCTTGTAGGTGCATCGGTCTTCTCCCAACTTGATCTAGCTACTGGGTTCCATCAGCTAAGGGTATCTGAAGATAGTATTGATAAAATGGCGCTCAGAACCCCAGACAGTTTCTTCGAGTGGCTTGTCATGCCTTTCGGTTTGACAAACGCACCCGCTTATTTCGTGGACCTAATGAGAAGAGTGTTCAGAGAATTCCTCAATAAGTTCGTTGTGGTCTTCGTAGACGATATTTTGATCTTCTCAAAGACTGAGGAAGAACATGCTCGACATCTAAAAGAAATCATGGATACTCTCCGTGCACATCAGCTGAAAGCCAAATTCTCCAAATGCCACTTTTTGAGAGAAGAGGTCAGATTTCTTGGACATATAGTGTCCAAAGAGGGATTAGCTATGGACCCCGCGAAAGTGGTGGCAGTGCAAGATTGGAAGACACCAAGAAATGCAACCGAAGTCCGAAGCTTTCTTGGGCTAGCCGGTTTTTACCGAAAGTTCATTAGGGATTTCGCGAAAATCTCAGCTCCACTCATAAGGCTAACAAAGAAGAATCTGCCATTCGCTTGGGATTTAGACTGTGATATTACTTTCCAACGCCTAAAAAGGGCTCTCACAACAGCCCCAGTTCTGACCTTGCCAGATAGAAGCAAGATGTTCACAGTATACACGGATGCTTGTAGTACGGGACTAGGCGCTGTTCTGATGCAAGAAGGGAGGGTAGTAGCTTATGGTGGAAGATAACTGGGAGTTCATGAAAAGAACTATCCAACCCACGATCTTGAGTTGGCCGCCATCGTCTTTGCTCTTAAGTCTTGGCGCCATTATCTCCTAGGTGAGAAATTCGAATTATATACAGACCATAAATCATTGAAGTATCTCTTCTCGCAGAAGGATCTTAACTTAAGGCAGCAAATATGGATGAAATTCCTTGCCTCGTATGATTTTGAAATTTCCTATACTCCTGGCAAAGGCAACGTAGTAGCAGACGCGTTGAGCCGAAAGAAACTGACCTTAAGCCCTCTCTTTGTGGAAAGGCAAAGCTTGGAGTATATAGCCAGTTTTGACTTTAGGCCATCCTCTGATTTCATACCTGGTTTATTGGCCTCCCTAGAAGTACGACCCACTCTTTTAGACTCAATAGGGGCCGCACAACGTGAAGACCCTCAGCTTATGGACGTGATTGATAAGCTAATTAGGGGTGAAACTTCCAGTCACCTCAATAGGTACTCCATCGATGATAAGGGTTGGCTGAGGCGAGATGGAAGACTGTGCGTCCCACAAGCAAGGGAGTTGGTAAAGAAGGTTCTCGAGGAAGCACATTATTCCAAGATGACAATACATCCAGGTGGAGATAAAATGTACAAGGACGTAAAGAGAGTTTTCTATTGGAGCGGCATGAAGAAGGGCATGGCAGGTTTCGTTTCCAAGTGCGTGACATGCCAACAGGACAAGGCGGAACAAAAGAAGCCTGGAGGACTACTTCATCCTCTAGAAGTCCCGCAATGGAATTGGGATAGCATTTCAATGGACTTCATTAGCGGGTTTCCTAGGTCAAGAAGAGGCAATACTAGCATTTGGGTAATAGTGGACAGGCTTACTAAAAGCGCCCACTTTATACCTATCAAGAGTAGAAGGACTGCTTCGTCTCTAGCTTCTCTTTATCTCAAGGAAATAGTTCGACTCCATGGAATACCCTCCAGCATAGTGAGTGACAGAGACCCCATCTTTACGAGCAAATTTTGGCGGAGTCTGCAAGAAGCTGTAGGCACAATGTTATGCTTAAGCACGGCCTATCACCCCCAAACTGATGGCCAGACAGAAAGGGTGAATAGGGTATTGGAAGATCTTTGAGACTTTGCGTTCTTGACTTTGGAGGGACTTAGGAGGATCACCTTCCTATAGTGGAATTCGCCTACAACAACAGCTACCAGGCCACTATTGGTATGGCGCCCTTCGAAGCTTTGTATGGAAGACCGTGCCGATCACCAACTTGTTGGTGGGAGTCTACTGACAAACTTATACTTGGGCCAAACATGATTCGAGAGACTTCAGAAAAAGTGGACTTGATACGAAGGAGAATGAAGACAGTTCAAGACAGACAGAAATCCTACGCCGACAAGAGAAGGACCGACCTTGAGTTTGAGGTTGGGGACAGGGTTTTCCTTAAGGTATCTCCTTTAAGGAACGTCGTTCGCTTCGGATCCACAGGAAAGCTAGCACCAAGATTTGTAGGACCGTTCCCTATCATCGAGAAGATTGGGAAAATGGCTTATAGAGTAGAGCTTCCTGAAAGATTGGCTAGAATCCATAATGTCTTTCACGTTTCTCATCTCCAAAAATGCCTACATGAATCTGCGGAATCGGTGGAGCCAAGCATTCTAGAAGAAGCCGAAGTGGAATGCAAAGCAACTGTGAGGAGAGTTCCAAATCGAGTCGTAGGAACTGAAGTGAAAAAGCTGCGCAACTGCGAAGTCAAGCTCGTCAAAGTTCAGCGGAGCGATGCCGAAGAAGACACGATTCGGGAAACTGAGGACGGAATACGCGCAGCCTACCCTTTTCTTTTTGATGGTATATCCTTGACCTCTCTTTTTCCTTAAAGTTGTGTTTGTATCTATCCTTTTAGGTATAATCCCCTCGATATTATCCTTTATCCTTAGGTAGAAACCCCTTTGGATGTAAACATGTATTTGAAACATGTTATAGTTGATGACTGCGAGTGGTTGCTAGTGGTTGCTCGTGGATGCATATACACACACAACATAGGTTGTTAGATTGGCTCAGTCACTTCATACTGCATATGCATATATGTATTCATATTTGTATGTGGTTGAAATTTGATATGTTGTCATATGGATGTCGCATTTATATGAATGGTTGCTCACTCATGTAGAATTATGAGTAGGGAAAAAATTGCATACATAATGGATTCATGGCACTTACATGATTTGCATTAAGGAGGTCAATTGAATCAGTATACCGCCTGATTTTTGCATTAGATAAGGACATGTACACACACTGTGCATATGATCATGAAGCATTAGAAGTCTTTAAAGGACAATGGACGCCTGTGTTTGATGGTTGAGTAGATGGACGATGGGATGTTAGGACTTACGTTCTCCTAGACTTGAAGATTTCAGGGACGAAATCCTTTAAGGAGGGGAGAATGTAACACCCCGAATTTTCTGTTAACTGTAAATTAACAAATTTAAGTATAATTAATCCTTAATGAAAGAATTAATGGAAATGGGTTACGCCATTACGTTCGTCTCTGAATTCTGCTTGAGACAGAGTCCGAGTTTGCATGAATCGGACTCCGTATGAAGGAGTTATGACCTCCGGAAGTTTCAGCATTCAAATTAAAATTCAAATAGTCCAAAAATCGGTTCAAATTTCGAATTCAGAGCCAAACTGAGCTGGGCGGGAAAATTCCCGCCTAGGACCCAGGTCGACCTGGGGGTCGACTTGCCCAGTCGACCTGGTTTGGCCCTGGCTGGCCTGGTCGGGTTCTGGTCGGTTTCCGAGGCTTGGTTGTGTCACTAGGGCTGACATGTCGCATTTTGGTTGGCTCCTCTCGAAGTGAATGGTCTAGATTCGTCTGTGATCATCAAACAGCTTAAATCAATTTGAAATTCTATAAATATAACTCAACACTCTAACCTAAATTCACATAAGAAATTAGAGACGGAGCCACCATGCTGTCAGGAGAAAACTAGAAGGAGCCTCCACTTGTAGAAAAGCTTAGAGACGAGCCAAATTAAAGTTAAAACAATAATCAAATCAATGTTAGTCTACCCAAAGGAAAGCAATTCAAATTCAGAATTCAGAAATCAGAAAACAAGACTGTCGTTTGTTGTAAGTATAGTGATTTTTCCGATGTGAATAAAAGTTTGGATTTGATTAGATGTAAAATTGGAATGGAATTGTGTTATTATGTAACAACGATGTTAACTCACATCTATGTATTGTAATGATTGTGGTATTGTGATGTTTGTGGTATAGTTGAGTTGATATTGATCCTATTGTACATATAGAATCACATGCAAGTTGTATAGTTCATATTGTAATCGACACCTATATGTTTATGTGATTATATAGGTTGTATGTGATTAAGATTTCATGTATATATATATGCTAGAACCCTTATGCCTAAACGATTATGTTCACACACATGCTAGTATGTTGTAAGAAAGTTCCAAAATTGGATCCATGTCAAGATCCACTTTAATATGTGTTTCATGTTGTAATTAGACATACGATTGGATCTAGTTCACACCCTTGTCATAAAATTATACATACTTTATGAAATTATCATATTCTTGTCATATGCTAGTTATGCTCGATGTTATGCCTAGATCCAAAAACAAGTTTAGGCTTATGTTATCTGAATCATATGTTAATTTATGTGACACCTATTTGGTTACATACCTATTTCAATGCAAGTTCACATATATGTTGATTTAGGCTATGTTGCAAGTTCACATTCATGTTGACTATTTTGCAAGTTCACACCTATGATGTTTATATTGACTATGCCAAAAATGCCAAGTTTACACCTATGTCATGTTCATGTTTATGAGTTCCCATATGTCAACTTTGTGTGCGCTAAATTAGGCTATGTTTTTAGCCTAATATTATATGTTGAAAACAAAGCGAACGAAAATTAGGCTAAGATTGTCAACCTAATGTTTAAACGGGGTAACGTTGGGAATATTAGTAAAACGTGACATAAAAATATATGAAATTGGCATGTTTGTCACATGCCAAAAATTGGTAGCACTTTAAATGGTATAAATTCTTAAACCAAAAATGTTAAACTTGGAAAGTTGGCCATAACATTAAATTTACATATATTAAGTAATAAAGACAAATATGTAAATTTAGAAAATACGAGTATGCTTAACACGAAGTTGGTTTGAGTTGTGATGTAAACCTGCCCGGACCGCCCGCCTGTCCAGTAGTCACAACAATACCTATCCAATGTGGGTGGTTAAGCATGAAGCCCAATAAGGACCCGAGGTTAGACTGAGTTATGGTGTAAATCTGCCCAGGACCGACCGGCACATCCAGTAACCATAACAATACCTGTCTAATGTGAGTGGTCGGTGCTTTAAAAAGCTAAGGGTAGACTGTTAGGATGGTAGGGTTAAGTTAATTAAAACACTTAACCAATTCAACATGTTAATGAAATTGATGGGTGGGGTTAGGTAAATACAGACACTTAACCACTTAACATGGTTGACTAGAAAACCCTAGTAACGGGGACCCATTTCAGCAGCAACCCAATTAGGTATCATAGTACCCTGAAACTAGGCAGGGTGGGGCACGTTTACTAGGCTGATTGTAAGCGGTCAAAAGCGACGGCGATGGGTGCAACAGTGCGGGTTCTAACGAAGTGCGGGCGTACACACACTTCGGAGCAGACAAAGAAGGCACTGGGGCACCAATAGTATAACCTATGCATTCTAAGGATTGTGTCGGGTCGCCACCATGGGACTTGATACACCCCATGGTGGGGCCAGCATAGGTGTCTACAATATTTGGGGGCCGTAAGACACAGATGATTATGCGAGTAGGAGCCGATTTTTAGAAAAAGGGGATCACTTTACCTCCAGCATGGGGTGCCAGTTAAGACAATAAAGTAGGTGCAGAGATATAGTATGGGGTGCGATAGTATATTTGATTCAAACTGCTTTGTCTTAGTTTATGACACTCTCCTATTTCCAGTTTATACTTTTCATGCCCTTATTCTTATTCTCATACTGAAGAGTCACTAGACTTACCAGGCTTTATGTCTGACCCTATTTTCTTTCGTCTTCTTTTCTTCCGTTCCCCCCCAGGTCCACAGGGAGGAAACAACTCAGCTTAGACTCTTTGCAAGCTTCAATTTAGTAGATGTACAGTTTGGACTCCCTCTCTTTGGCTATGGCTGTTGGACACAATCGCGAGGATTTATGCAGTTTTAATTATGTTGTATGCTTCTTTATTTAATAACCAAGACAAAAATGATGTTGTAATGTTTTGGAAGTTGTTATGAGACAATTATGGAAATGTTTTGTATGAACAAGTATTTTATGAAATAAAAGTCTGTTTGTTTCCACTGCTTATATATATGTGTTTATATCTGTCTTGTGTTTTATCTGTGACTTTTACTTACAAACCTCCACCAAAGTTAAGACAGTCCCTTGTGAGTGACCTTAATGGAGGGTGGGGTGTTTCACCTTTTGTAGACAAAATTGGCTAACCCCTTTTATTTTGTGTTGCACCCTCTCTCAGTTATCTTCACCACTTCACTTTAACCCATTCACTTTTTTCTGAAATAAACTATGGTGGCGGCTATGCTCCTAGGGTTTCTTTAATTCCCAAAATTGCGATGGCTTTCTGATGCTTGAAATCTCATTGATGTTCTTGATCGATCTCTAGTGATCCTCTCATCACGATTTGGAAATTAGATTTCGATCCAAGCTTTTTACTGGTAGGAATTTTGATTTCAATTTCGGTTTTGAATTAGTGCTAGCACTTGGACAATAAATTGTCGATGATGCTATGGGTGTTATATAGGATTTAGAATCTGAAATTATCTCTGATTTCACATACGATTTGGTCTGATTATACGAGATTGTTGCGTAAATTTTGGGACTTTGAAATCTTCTGAAATTCTTGATTTCTCGTCGATTTTACATCTGTATATTGCGTATAACCTTGACTCTGTATTCTTCTGGCCTCCTGAACTTTGTTGAATTTAGAAAAATTCAAACTTCCATTTCGTAATGTCTTTACCATATATGAATGTTGCATAATTCTTGGTATTGTTTCCTTGCTTGAACTTTGTAGTGTACCAATGACTTTTCACTGTTGTGTATCACATTTTGTAACTATGTTCACTTGAACATCAAACTGACTTAGCTTGATCACAATGTAAATTGACTTGCTCCAGTATTAAACACATTGTACTCATGTACACACACACTTGTTCATTGTGATGCTGTTTTTTAGCATCATTGCACTTCAAAATGCTGAACTTTTTATGCAGTATTCATGACATATGAAATTTAGGAGCTGAGCACAGATTTTGTTACTTTGGCTTGACCACTGGTCCATGCTGCATATCACCCATTGCTGGAAACATCATGGTTGAATCATTCTGCCCCTGCCATAATGTTTTGAAAATTTTTGTTGCACCATATGAGTATGTGCACCACTATTTGGATTGGTTGCTCCATCTTGTGCTTACCGTCCTTATGTATGCTTGTCAACATTTAAAACTGAAATGCATCATTAGCTTATGAGTTGCACCATGACCATGAAAATGTGATTTATACTTCATTTCAGCTGCACACATGTATATGTATGTTGTGCACTTATGTGTACATTATCACCATCCATTATTGTTGCATCTTCTTGTACAATTGCTTGTTTCATTAATCTTTTATGTGAACTTTTTTTTAACTTGAAACCATGAATCTGGTCTGAACCAGTTTGCTTTGCTCACCATGCTGAATACACACACAGACATTAATAATTGCCACCATGTAAATAGTTGCAGCGTCCTTGTCTTGTCTTCACTGACCCATACACATACACCATTTCCATGCTGTATCAACTGAACTCCACACTTTAATTACATTTGCCTTGACCAGTGTTCTTAACTGAATATCATTTTTATTTGCTCTGCCATTTCTGAACCATGAAATTTGATTGATCTTCACCACTTTGCTGGATTGAGCTTCATGTTCACTGCACCATGCTGTTTTGTGTTGATCATTCTTTAAACTTCTTGTATCCACACACATACAAGCACATGCACTTTGCTGCATACCTCTGCTGAGTCATGATTCATATTATTCCCTTGACTATTGCACTATATATATACTTGGTTGTTCATGAAGAAACATGCTTTTACCATGCTGTTGTACTGAGACTTTGTTTCTTAATGATTTGCACTTCCCTGACTTGTCGCACAAGCTCCTGTACACTCACTTGTTTGCATTTGATTATGACTTGACACTTACTTTGTCTCTTTTGTAATTGGTGCACAATCATGTTACTTGTACTTTGCTGTGTACACTTTCATGCTGAACCAGGTATACTTTGGCATTCGTGCATTTGAGCCCTATACAATGTTGTAGCTCCATTCACTAAACTTGTTGTTTTGCCTTCTCGACCAATTTTCATTGCTTCTTTGATTTGAACCATGTTTGTGCTGTTTTGAAAATTGATTTGATCTCGACCACTTACACACTGATTTGCACTGAGTCGAAAAGGTCCACGTGGCTACTCCTCAGTTGCTCGTTGATTGGCGAGGCAGTACACATGTGTATATTTCTACACGTGTGTACATGCAGCCATTAGACAGTTTTTCCTGTCCCTGCATATCAGACCAAGTCTAGAAAAATGATGAGAAACGCACCGAAATTCTGAGGCAAATAAAATTTAAAAATAAATTTTTATTTGTTTGTATTGAATTTTATTTTAGTTGCAGTCTACTGTGTGTGTTCTTCTGTATGTAACAGGTATGAAGATGGTGACTGGATTGGTTAAAGAGCTGTGAAGACAAAAGATGAAGATTGATGCAGTGATGAGTTAGTGTATAAAGGTGATTGTATAAGTGAGGAATTTCTGTATATGAGAGTGTTTGTAGACGTGATTACAAATTGTACTGTCATTTGTAATAAACAGATGTGATTGAAATAAAATATTTTTTATTGTTCAATTCAATCTGTTTATTTTGTTTGAATATTTTAATAGTACAATTTCTGTGATGTGTCAAATGTGTCATGTCGGAAATATTCAAAAATATTTGAATTTTAAATAGCGAATTTATAAATAGTTGTACTGTTTGAATGTTTGAAGTATAATATTTATTTTAAATAAAATACTGTATGAATATATGAATGTCTGTACAGTCGTATTCTATTTAAATATAAATCTCCTGTCTGTGATGTATAAATAGAACAGTACTATAACAAACACATTCAAAATAATATTTGTTTGGCTGTTATCATCAAACAAAAATCATATAATTGTGTATACAACACTGTTATATACAACATTAACAGGTGGTATCAGAAGGTTAAGTCCAACATGAAAGGTTTTTATGACAGAAAGTGTGACGAGGACACGCTTCGACGTATTGACTTTTACACCTCTAAAGTTAAGTAGTTACGTAAGGAAACACTTGGCTTACGAAAGGACACTTTTAGTTTGGAGAAGGAAAATAAAACTCTATGTGCTATGGGTAAAGCCTATAACCGAGCTTTGAAATTAAAACCCAAGTCCCTAGATGACCTGCACAAAATTATGGAAAAGTGGCCGAAGATCAACGAACTTTTATGTACCTCAATTTGGCATACTACCATTTCTCCCTTGCGTAAGAGAAAGGAGCTTTAAGAGAATGTATTAAGTAATCTTTCGATTGTCTAACTTTCTTTTGAATAGCTAATGATATTTCCTTGTAAACTAACTTATGAATGGGATGCATATTGACTTGGTATATGATTCTTATTTGTGTTTTGCATGAATAATAACAAGTTAAATGCAAGGAGTTCAAGAAACTTCCCTGATTGAGAGGAATGATCGTTGCCTTAGTTCGAAGGCTTTTAGTAGCAATACCATGTTGTCGTCTCTGACATTAGCAGTTGATCCCTTCTTTTGGGATTGAAGACTTGAATCTCTCGACCCAGATTAGGGTATTGGAAATAGAATTCTAGGAATCCCTTTCTGGTAGTAATAGAACTTTAACCCATATCTCGGGTAAGCATATCAAATAGAAGCGTAGGAGCCCAGAGCCAACTTGGATTTGGGGCTATTTTAATATAAGACCAAAAATCCCGTTCGGGCATAATAGGAGTCCCGAACCGACCCAGATTCGGGTATTTAGAATACAAGACTAGAAATCCACTTCTGGTATTAGTAGAAGTCCCGTACCAATCCTTATTCGAGTATCGGAGATTGAGGACCAGAAATCCACTTTTGATATTAATTAAGATTCGAATTGACCCAGATTCGAGTATTAAGATATGGCTATGAATTCACTTCCAGCATTAATTAAAGCTTTACCAATCTAGATTTGGGTATTAAGAGTTAAAGAATAGAAATCCGCTTCTGGTAATAATAGAAGTCCCGAACCAACCCTTATTCGGGTATTGAGAATTGAAGACCGGAAATCCACTTTTGGCAATGAGTTTCATTACATGTTTCAGTTTTGATTTATAAAGCAGAGGATGTACGTGCTTCTTGAGCCACCCTCTGGGCTTTTATTTGTCAAAGTAGAGGATGTACGTGCTTTGTTGGCCACTCTCTGGGCCTGTGCGTTCGATGTGCATGGCTAGCTTATCCAAAAGCAGGTCCCAAGGTCTTACCCAACCTCCCTCCAGGCGCCATATCCTGACCATTGTAGGCGATGATAAGGTCTTAGATGCTTAAACCGAGCCTTCGTAGATGCGGAATTAAGGTTTACTCTTTTGATGCTCTATCCTGACCATCGTAGGCGATGATAGAGGCTTACGCACCACCCCCTTCAAGGGTTGCCCTATCATGACCATCACAGGCAATGAGAGGGATTTATGTTTCCTTCTGCGGGTAACGCAGAACATAAGTAAGGCATGACATTCTTAGTTCATAGCATAGGCATGGCGTACTCTTCTGCGAGCAGAGGAAGGGTGTGCTAATTGGATGCTCCATCACGACCATTTCCGGTGAGGGTCGGAGGCTTACGCTTTTGATGCTTTAACCGCTCCCTTTTTGATTCGGGCGCGTAGAAAGGCTTACACCCCTCCTCGGGGAAGTGCCTTGCCCTGACCAACTTGGCGATGGCAAGGGTATCTATCCATTTGTATTTTGACCCACCTTGGGTTATTCTGAGTTTTGAGAGGGTTTCCATACCCTTAGTTATGTAGATAATCCTTTTCCTAAGGATTTTACTAACCTTGAGTTGATCCTTTTACGAATCCTTGTAATTGTCCACTTAATGATCATTCCTTTGAGGATTCTACAGTGGTTAGTTTCATGTCCATTCATCATGTGATAGTGACAATAAGGCCCTCCCAATTTCCTCTCATACTTAGGCTTTTTCTTTGCGGATGGCCAATAATTGAGCTCATGTTTAGTTAGGAAATAGATGTTTTCCATTGAAGTGGTAAGGTAGTATCCCTTAGGTAGTCTTGTTGTAAACTTCATTTCTTTTTGTTGGTAGTTAGCCCTTCTATTTCCAAACCTTGTTGTTTCACTCATATCCTTGTTTCCTCTTTTCAAGGCATGTTGAGATTGGAGAGCTATCCTCTTAGATCACTTGGAAGCAAAGTGGTTGAAATTGTCTGTTATTTCTCGTTCGAATACCATCCTTTTGACTTGTTTGTGGAGTGCTTTGCTTATATGAGAGAAGGTGTTGCATTCCTTCGATGTAGAATCACATAGAGGAAGGGTTTGGGTTTGTTCTATGTAGGAAGGGTTGTCATTCCAATAGTTAGAATCATATTGCTCTATTTCCCTTTTCTGCTTGATTATTCGCAAGGCTTCCATTGAATCTTTGTTCTTCCATGACTCTTGGGTCAGTGGTTCTCGACGTTTCCATATGAGATTCAAAAGACTCTTGTAGGTACCTTTTACCCATAGTCTTGATTCTTCAAAGCTTTAGTCCAACCTCGGACGGAATAACGCAATGTGGCTGTTAACCACAAGGTCGGAGGTTCAGGCCCTTCTTCTAGCGCCAAAATGTTAATGATATTTTTCGTCAACGCTGGAGATAGGTCTAGAAAGTAGACCTAAGGGGAAAATGGGGTTATTTAGCTTTCACGAGTCTGGTTTAATTCACAGTTTCCTAGATATCAAGGTTCGCGAACCCGAAAGATTAGTAACTCTTCACCCCCAATGGGGTGAGCATCACGCTTAAGCGACTCTAGAACAAACATTTATCTTGGGATAAGGGTTCCCTAAACACAATCATCGATAAAGAGGCTAAACTTCTTGTAGGAAGGGGTTCTACAAGAAATCTGTAGAAGGGTCTAAATTTGAGTGGGAGCCTATGACCATGTAGGAGGTTATAATAGGTTGTGTAGGAAATAGCTGAGAAATTACATAAGAAACTCATGAGAAAATATTCTAAGTATCAATTCACTCTTTTTTTTATCTTTGATTTGGAGTACATGAGCAATTACAATAGAAATCCCCAAATTGATTTGGGAATTAGGGTTTACTCTAGAGAAAAGAGTATAAAAATGAGAAATGAGAAACCGGTCCTGAAAATGAGACCCGTAGGGTCTTATTTGTAGACAAATCGAGCCCCCTTTTGTTATTGGGTCAACAGAAGCCCCTATCGGCCTCCTTTCCTTTTAGTTCCGGGCGCTTTAGCTTTCAGCCGCTCTTTTGGCTCTGCTTATTATTTTGAAGGTGCCGGTTCTGGCTCTCAGAAGAATGGTCTCAGTCTTTGGAGTTTCTCTTTAATGTTGTTCTTGCCTTCTTCGTATCGATACAGAGCCTGTTGGTATGGATAGCTTAGGGAAGGCTACATGCTTCCGGATACGAGCTTCCAGGAATGAGCTTCTGGTCTTGCTATTAACTCTTTGTAGAACTTGCCTCCATGTTTCAAGCGAGTAGATGTCGGTCCACCACCCCTGTCGGTATCGACAATAAAAAGGTTAGTGTTGGTATCTTGTCTCTCTCAAAGGTTCCATCTTGCCTTCCGGTGGATTTCTGGAGTGTGTCTCGGCTTTTCGGAGGGTTGCTTTCAGTACTTTATTTGTTTCTTATTAAAGTGGCCTCTAGGTGTCCTTCTGATTGAGGTTTCAGTAGATGGCACCCGGATGATCCCCATGGGCTCTTGTTTTTCGATGTATCAGTATTAAATGAGTTAATACCGATAGCCCTTACGGCCTTCTAGGTCTCGGGTTGTAATGTCCTTTGATTTCCTCTTTATTAGCTCTTGGTTTCAGATATCTTTTTATCGGTTATCCTTTTTGCTAGAGTCACCCTGCCAATAATCTTTCTTTGTACTGGATTTTGAGGTTCCTTCTTTGTTGAGGTTGCTTTCTCTTCCAGATACTTTTCTTAGGATCTTGGTTTAACCCTGTGCTTAGCTTTTGCCGATAGATTATTTTTGTTTATTTGTGACGGTCTGATACCCCTTCCCCATCATCCTGTTTTGGAGTTAATTTTGGTAGTAACACTTATCCTCTCAATTTCATATGAATTGGATTTGATTTCTTATACATTAATATATTTTTATTTTAGAAATTACGTTTGGAGAAGGAGGAATATGGCATTGCTCCACTGCCTCTGCAGATTTATGTGAAAAAGAATGAGGTCTTGCCCCTTTATTTATCGAGGTGGAAATGGCCTAGGACCGTCAGATTAGTTTTAAATTATATATGTCCATCAGTTTTAATAATATTATAAACCAAACCCGAAAAACCCAGCCGTCACTGGGTAATCTGATGTCCAGTAGGTCGACCATGGCGGTCGCCGGTCGACCGCCTGGGCCTTAGATTACCAGGTCGGCTTGGTTAAATAAGGTAATTATATTTATGAATTCTGACTTATTTATTTTCCGTCCATTTTCGTATTTCATCCGTAACTTTTTCATACAGACTCCGTTCGCGAGACTCCAAACATGAAAATTGACCGGAATTCTGAGACGAACGCATCATTATAGTTTCGTGGTCAAATTCCATCATTTTCATAAATTCCTATTTTCGAAATTCTAATAACTAATTTATATCTCCAAAGTTCTGGGTTGTTACATTCTTCCCTCCTTAAAAGGAATTTCACCCCGAAATTCTGACGCCTATAGTCCTTATTCTACACAACGAATTTGTGTACATCCACTTTGCAACCATTTGTATATGTGCATGGTGTACACAATGCAATTCAACTATAAAATATGCATGCAAGATGAATCTAATTGGATCGTCCTATATGTTTGCATTAAAATTTTGAAATCCTTTTGAGAACATGATGCAAAACATTCTAGATATACTGGCGGTTCTATATGAATGCATATTTTGAAAACACTTTTTCATCCATTACCCTCACACAATTACGAATAAAAGTGTAAAGAAACCAATTTTGCATCCAAACCCTACCATCCAAATCGTCATGCAGTCTAACCGTTTCCTATTTAATTTCTCCTAAACTGGAAAAAGGAAATTGAAGCAAGGTATTTTAATATTTTTCTCGCTTACAAATCTTCCATTTCCCACCTTATAGTGGAATTTTCACTCAGTTACCCAAAATACTCCAAAATTTTCCATCTGTAGACTGTAAAAGAGGCTTAAAACAAGCTCTAAATGTAGAAATAGTTAATTAATAGCTCGTGCGCATCGTTGACAAGGTATGGAAACAACGTTTCCAAGGAAAAAGCAGTCTTTTCCTTATTACCGTTAATATTTTTATCGTATCACCGGTCCTACTGCAACGCCACAACGCACACAGAAAGCATCCAAAAATGTTCCTTACACCATTCATGTGACCAAAAATTGAAATTTTTCATAAAAATAAAATTTCGCTTGAAAAATTATCATGCCTATTGTTATAACCCGGAAATTCTGAGCCAATTTAAATTTTTTATTTTGGCAATTTTAATGAATTTTGAATATTTAAAATAGATTATTTTAAATAATGACGACGAGAAATTTATTTTGAACAGAAATAGAACGTATATATTTATATAGATCGTCGTTAGAATATAAATATAATTATATAGATCGTCTTGAATACGGTAAAGTTTGTTAATTGCTTAGTTGTAAACTAGAAAATGAGTTGGGTACCGTTTTACACTAAGATTGAAATCTATTTGGGATTAAATTTAAAAGCTAAGTATAATATTATGGAATAAAATGAATAAATAAATAATAAACATCTAAAATAAGCCCATTAAAGCCCAAAATCTAGAAAGGTCTGGGTTGTGGCCATTTCGGCTACCCGGAAGAACACACACGGAAGGAGGAAAAAAAGGGCGTTCTCCCCCTTTTTCATCTCAAACCTAAATCGCCAGTTTGATTTAAAAAATAAAAATAAAAAAATTGATGGAATCGACCTCACGCTAGACTGAAGAAGGACAACCACCATTGTAACACCCCACACCCGCTAAGGTCACTCACTAAGGGAATGCCTTAACTTCGGTGGAATATTTTAAGTGAATATAGAACAGAAAAATTACAACAAGACAGATATAAATAATACTTGAAAATCTAAAACATCATTTCATTGCAGCAGAAGGTAAACATGTTTAGTTACAACACCATAAAGAGTCAAGTACTAAATATCCATCCTGATAAAAACATAAGTACATAATCCCACTACATAACTAATAGCCATAATAGAAAGATAAGCTGGGCTTTACATCACGGTCCAAGCTCCAAGAGATAGATAAAGAAATCTGATCAAAGCCCACTAGTGCTAGGCCCAACCTGAGGACCTGAGGGGGAAAAAGATAAAAACAACGGGGTCAGACATAAGTCTGAGTGAGCCCTATAACTTTAACAATACAATCATTAAAGTAATTAGGGTATGATATAAACTTGGTACGGTGATGACTGGGGATAAATGACTACACTAAGCAGCCAACTAGACATAGGATGAACTAAGATAACGGTAAAGACGCATCTACCCACCCAAGGGTAATTACTAACTGCACCACACCAGTCATTCCTACTTAAAGGTTGATCCCACCCAAGGACTTAGAAAATTTACCCAGTAGTTTCGTGTACCCCTAGCTGACTACATAGGTGCCGTCTGCCCCTATCTCCACTAGGTGTACCCACTACTCCCCAAGCGATCGGCTCCCTAACGTAGATACCCGTGCTGGCCCCGCAGTGGTGTGTATCACTCCCCAAAGTGGCAACCCGATACAACCAACGGTGCACGGCTTATACCTACACGATGCAACAACGTCTTACCTACCAGCCCGGGTCCACACACGCATATGAAACCCGTTGGACTTGCGTTGCCACCGCTAACCCGTTTTGGCCTCTTATAGTCAAGCCCAGTACGCGTGTCCCGTCCTCGACATGGGTCGAGCCCAATAAGATACATATGGGTTACTGGTTGAAATGGGCCCCCACAAGCTACCCACCTAAGCTTGTCCCTTTTCTAGTGCATCCCACTTAACCCTTTAATCATGTTTAATTACATGTCTTCACTTGGTTAAGTATTCTAATCGTATTTTCTATTGCCACCCAAGGCAACCCACTAGATTTCCACATGCCACCCAAGGCACTTACTTGATTTCCACATGCCACCCAAGGCACCCACTTAACCCCTCATGCCCCACTACATGCTTATCTGGTTAAGTGTTTCTTAATTGATTAAGAACGTAACCTTTGTAAAGACCTCTCACATTAGACTGTCTTTTTTGGCAGCTGGATATGCCGGTCGGTTCCGGGCAGCCTTACGTCATAACAGAGTCTAACCTCGTGTCTTTACACTTGTCACGTATTTAGTTTATGCCTAAGACCTCTCACATTGGGCCAATCATTTGTAGCCGCTGGATTTGCCGGTCGGTTCCGGGCAGTCTTATGCTACAAAAGGGTCCAACCTCGTGTCTTAGTCGATTAATTACACCTAATTAATCACCCCCATAATTTGTATTAATTATCCCTAATTAATTACAAATTTAACGATGTACATAATTGACTCAATTATGTCCATCCACTTTATGGTATGCATAATCATACCAACTTCACACCATTTTATTAACATGAATATTAACCCCATAGTTCCCCACGTAATTCGCTAACATGACATACTTAAGAGGGAAGATTCATCACAAATACAATGGGTTCAACTTGCATAACATTAGCATCAACATGGGTTTTAAAGGTGTCAACATGCATGTAGCATCAAACCCAACTAGCATAAATAATCAACCCAAACTTGCATGAATCACATATGTCATAAAGAGGGTAACTTGCATAAGTTACTTATGTCATACAAAGGGGTAAACTTGCATATGTATGTATGGCATACAAAGGTGTAAACTTGCACATGTTACTTGCATATAATCAAACACCATACTTGCATAACATGTCATATATTTACTTGCATATAATCAAACACCAAACTTGCATAACATGGTGTCATAATGGATCAATGTTTATCATAGCGATTTGCATAACTAGCATCATGCACACATAGCATAAAATTTGCATAACTAGCATCATGAACATATAGCATAAAACTTGCACAACTAGCATCATGAACTCATAGCATATGACTTGCATAACTTGCATAGCATCATGAACACATAGCATAAGACTTGCATAACTTGCATAACACATAGCACATAGCATATGACTTGCATAACTTGCATAACATCATGAACACATAGCATATAACTTGCATAACTTGCATAACATCATGAACACATAGCATATGATAACATAACTTGCATTGATCCACATACATAACCATAACCTCATTATATCCTATCATAATTAGTTTAGCAATTGCTTGTTAAAGGCATAGAAACTCACAACTTGTTGATTAGCACTCCTATGAAGAAGATTAAGTTGCTAGAGTTGATTAGAAGTTGATTTGAGAAGCTATCTTCCTCTTTAATTTGATGGAGGCTCCTTCAAGTTGCATTTTGACGGCATAACGACGTTGTATCTATTTTTAGTATGAATTAGGGTAGTCTTAGGGTGTATTTATAGAATTAGGATGTAGTTTAGGCCCATAGATTAACCCTAGATTAGGTTAGAGCCGTCAGATTTCGTCACAAGCCACCAAAACACAGCCCAAATCCCAAATCAGTGCACCCAGGTCACACAGACCGACAGGGGGGGTCGACCCCTGGGTCGACACATGGGTCGACCCCTTGGGGGGGGGGGGTCGTCACCCATGTCGACCCCTGTGTCGACTCCCTCTGTCTAGCGGGAATTTTCCCGCCTCTTCTGAAATTTGAAATTTTAATATTTAAATCTGTTTTGAATTTTCTGAAAACTTCTTCGGGCCTTAACTGGGTCATACGGACTCCGATTTTCGAAAACTCAGACTCTATTTCGCGTATTTTTCCGAGACAAACGCAATGGCATAGCCAGTTTCCCCTGATTCAGATTTTAAAATTTAATTCTGCCCTATTTTATATTATAGCAAGTTATTCAACATACGGGGTGTTACATTCTCCTCTACTTAAAGGATTTCGTCCCCGAAATCTCTAAGTCAAGAAGAACGTATCCTACCAACCAAACAACCATCTACTCAAACCATCAAACACTGGCATCCATTGTCCTTAAAGTTTCTAATGCTGTATGAACATATGCAAAGAGTGTGTGTATATGTTCCCTGTCTAATGCAAAATCAGGCGGTCTACTGATTCAGTTGACCTCCTTAATGCAAACCATGATAGTGTCATGCATCCAATATGTATGCGAAGAACCCTATCGACACATACTATTTCTACATGTGTGCACAACCATACACCAAAATGCATCATCCATATGATAACACAACCATTATACATCCATTAATATAGCTACCTACACACAATTATATGCAATATGCAATATGAAGTGACTGAGCCGATCTAGTGTCTAAAGTGTGTGTATATGCATCCACGAGCAACCACTAGCAAACACTTGCATCCACACGCATCCATCAAACATAACATGTCTCAAACACATTTTTCAACCATAGGTTTACCCTATCGAAAGGTCAAAGATACTAATGAGAGGACATACTAAAGATAAGTACTAGAAAAACGATAATGGAGAAGTTAAAAGACATACCCTCAAAAAGGAATGGGTACAATGAGCGCATCTTCGCTTCTGTCTCCCAAGTAGCATTGCTCTCATCCTCTCCCCATTGCACTTTGACTAGTCGAACCTCTCTGTTTCTCAACTTCCTAACCTCTGACCCAAGGATGCGGGTAGGAGCTCGTCGAATAGTCGCATCACGCTCTACCTCCACTTCTCTAAGCAAGCTCGGCTCTACCACCTCTGCGGTCTCATGTAGGCACTTCCTCAAATGTGACACATGGAATACGTCATGTACCCCACTAAGTCTCTCGGGTAAATCCACTCTATATGCCATCCGTCCAATCCTTTCCTTAATAGGAAACGGTCCTACAAACCTTGGTGCTAACTTCCCAACGGACCCAAAGCGAACAACATTCCGTAATGGAGATACTTTAACAAAGACCATGTCCCCAACATCCAACTCAAGATCCGTCCTCCTCTTATCCGCATAAGATTTCTGCCTATCTTGCGCTGCTTTCATCCTTCTTCGAATCAAATCAATCTTTTCCGAAGTCTCTCTAACCATATCAGGCCCAAGCAAGATCTTATCCGTAGATTCCCACCAACATGTAGGCGATCGACAAGGCCTTCCATAAAGAGCTTCAAAAGGAGCCATACCAATACTAGACTGAAAGCTGTTATTATATGCGAACTCCACCAATGGAAGATGCTCTTCCCATGTACCTCCAAAATCTAAGATACATAGCCTCAAAAGGTCTTCCAGAACACGATTCACCCTCTCGGTCTGGCCGTCCGTCTGAGGATGATATGCGGTGCTTAAACACAACTGAGTCCCTACCACCTCTTGCAAACTCTTCCAAAACTCGCTAGTGAAGACAGGATCTCGATCGCTCACTATGCTAGAAGGTACACCATGAAACCGAACTATCTCTCGAAGATAAACTGAAGCTAGCCATGGAGCAGTCCTCTTACTCTTCACGGGTATGAAATGGGCGCTCTTAGTAAGTCTGTCTACCACAACCCAAATTCCCGTATTACCCTTCCTTGATCTCGGTAACCCATCAATAAAATCCATCGAGACGCTATCCCACTTCCATTGCGGAACTTCCAATGGGTGAAGCAACCCACCAGGTTTCTTTTGCTCCGCTTTCACTTGTTGGCACACCAAGCATCTAGCGACATACTCGGCCACATCTTTCTTCATACCGGCCCAAAAGAAAACTTGCTTCATGTCTTGGTACATCTTGTCCCCACCGGGATGAATGGTCATCTTTGAACGATGCGCATCATCAAGAATAGCCTTCCTCAAACCCTCGTCTTGCGGTACACAAAGTCTACCGTCTCTACACAAGCACCCCCTACCGTCTAGGGTGTACCTACTCAAATGGCTGGACGACTCCCCCCTTATGAGCCTCTCTACCAACTCAACCAACTGTGGGTCGTCCCGCTGTGCCTCGCCAATCCGTCCCAAAAGAGTAGGTCTGACCTCTAAAGATGCTAGCAAACCAGGTACAAAGTCAACGGAAGGTCTGAAGTCAAACATCGAGATAAATTCCAAGCTTCGTCGTTCCACGAACAATGGACTCAAGGACAACCTTTTTCTGCTCAAGGCGTCTGCCACCACGTTACCCTTGCCAGGGGTATACGCTATCTCGAAATCATAGGATGCTAAGAACTCCATCCACCTTTGCTGTCTCAAGTTCAAATCCTTCTGAGAAAACAAGTACTTCAATGATTTGTGGTCAGTGAACAATTCGAACCTCTCTCCAAGAAGATAATGGCGCCAAGTCTTAAGCGCAAAAACAATAGCGGCCAACTCTAAATCATGGGTAGGGTAATTTTTCTCATGCTTTCTCAACTGCCTTTCACCGTAGGCTATTACCCTTCCCTCTTGCATTAAGACTGCGCCTAGTCCTGTCCCACAAGCATCGGTATAAACAACAAATGGCTTACTCCCATCTGGCAACACTAAGACTGGAGCTGTGGTTAAAGCTCTCTTGAACCGTTGGAACGCATCATCACAATCTACGTCCCATGCGAAGACTAGATTCTTCTTTGTCAAGCGAGTTAATGAGGCTGATATCTTCGCGAAGTCCTTGATAAACTTCCTATAGTAGCCAGCCAACCCCAAGAAACTCCTCACCTCGGTAGCATTCTTCGGAACCTTCCAATCTTGGATGGATACAACCTTCGCAGGATCCACCGCTATCCCTTCCTTAGAGACCACGTGCCCCAAGAACCGCACCTCCTTCCTCCAGAAGTGACATTTAGAGAATTTAGCCTTAAGGCTATGCGCTCGAAGAGTCTCCAACACTTCCCTAAGATGTAGGGCATGCTCTTCTTCACTCTTAGAAAAGACTAAGATATCATCCACAAAGACCACCACGAACTTATTAAGGTACTCCCTGAACACCCTACTCATCAAATCAACAAAGTATGCAGGGGCGTTCGTCAAACCAAATGGCATCACAAGCCACTCATAGAAACCATCCGGAGTCCTAAAGGCAGTCTTGTCTATGCTATCCTCAGCCACTCTCAACTGATGAAACCCCGTGGCTAAGTCCAACTGCGAAAACACTGAGGCGCCAACCAACTGATCAAAGAGATCATCAATCCTCGGCAATGGGTGTCTATTCTTCTTTATGAGCTTGTTGAGTTCTCTATAGTCTCCACAAAGTATGAGGGACCCATCCGCCTTCGTGGCAAAAACTACTGGAGCACCCCACTTCGATATACTTCGTCTTATGAACCCCTTCTCAAGCAACTCCCCTACTTGCTTATGGAGTTCCCTCCTCTCACGAGGAGCCATGTGGCGCACTGGTAAAGATACTGGTTTAGCATTGTCCACCAGATATATTCGGAAGTCTATCTCCCGCTTCGGAGGTAAGCCCTTCACCTCCTCAAACACATCCGAGTACTCCCGGACCACTCTAACAGATCGCAAATTCTCGACCGAAGCGTCAAGCGATTCAAGATAACTTAGCATAACAGAATCCATGGGATTACAAGAGATCTCGAGAGTGTTTCCCAAACGGGTCATGAGCCTAACAACTCTCCTTTCGCAATCAAGAACGGCACCATTACTGGATAACCAGTCCATGCCCAAAATCAACCCATAGCCCGTGAAGCCCAAAACAAAAGCATCACATCTAAACTCAACGCTAAGTATAGAAATCTTCAAACCCAAACATATCATGGACAAATAAGTGGAGCCCCCAATTGGGTTTGAAACAACCAAGGGATCATCTACTAGACTGGTGTCTAAGTGCAGTGACTCAATTAATGATGATGAGATAAACGAATGCGATGCGCCAGAGTCGAATAAAGTACGGACAGGATGATCAAACAGAAAAACCAGACTTTCAACGGAAATAGTTCTACCTCTTTCCTGAATCGGTGGAACCGCGAGAGCCTGAACTTGCCCCCTTGCCTGACCTGGTGCCATAAGAGCTTGCACCTGTCCTCCTGAGGTAGATCCCGTCCTTTGCCCCTTCTTAGGGCAGTCCTTCACTAGATGCCCTACTTCGCCACAGTGGAAGCAGCCAGTCTTCTTCTTCTTCCGACAATCTTTGCTTAGGTGGCCTGGTGTCCCGCAATTGAAGCACTTCTTCTTTCCCTTGCCACCGTTGCCTTTCCCACCCTTGTTTTGCTGTTGCTGTTGAGGTCTCTTCTGATCTCCTTTCTTCTCGGGTGCCTTATTAGCATTGGGACCCTTCTCTTCCTCATGCATGAGTGCCATATCTACTAGCATCTCAAAGGTGGCCCCCATAGGGATGTGAGTCATAGCCAATCCATGCATCGGTTCATTCAAGCCCTTAACGAACCTCAAAGCCTTCTTCTCCGGTGTATTCACCATGTCTATGCCAAACCTTGCCAATTGATTAAACTTGTTGACATATTCCTTCACTGATAGGTTTCCTTGCTTTAGAGTCAAGAACCTTTCCATATACAAGTTTTCCTCCGCCCTTGAGAGAAACTTTGCCACAAACCTTTGCCTGAAATCCGCCCAAGAGTCAACAGGGCGTTCTCCATTAGTGACCTCCCACCAGAACGAGGCCTCTCCCTTCATTAACCAAGCAGCTAACTTGACTTTCTTTCCTTCTTCCATCTCAAAGATATCTATCAACTCTTCCACCTCCTTAAGCCAATCTCTAGCTTCCACAAAAGTTTCTGATCCTTGAAAAGGTTTCCCTCCCATAGCCTTAAATTCCTTACAAGTCTTAGCAAAAGTATCCGTGCGAGGAGGAGGAGGGGGAGGAAGATCGGGTGCTACTGTTGGTGGAGGAACATTTGCTGGACCCGCAGTGGCGGCCCTAGCCTCCATCAATCTCCTATACCATACTGGTATCGCTACACCCTCCGGAAAGTTAAGATCTTCAGCCATGCTGAAACGAAAAAGGAAAGATTCAAAACGGAGAATTCGAAAGAAAAAGATATGGCTATTGGGGATTATGCTTTTCTTTCAAAAACTTTTCTCTTAAAAGACATGTTTTTTGAAAATACTTCTTCCAAAAATGTTTTTTGAAAAATAGTTTTCTAAAAAAATTTATCTGTTCCGGTAACCTTCAGCTCTGATACCACGTGTAACACCCCACACCCGCTAAGGTCACTCACTAAGGGAATGCCTTAACTTCGGTGGAATATTTTAAGTGAATATAGAACAGAAAAATTACAACAAGACAGATATAAATAATACTTGAAAATCTAAAACATCATTTCATTGCAGCAGAAGGTAAACATGTTTAGTTACAACACCATAAAGAGTCAAGTACTAAATATCCATCCTGATAAAAACATAAGTACATAATCCCACTACATAACTAATAGCCATAATAGAAAGATAAGCTGGGCTTTACATCACGGTCCAAGCTCCAAGAGATAGATAAAGAAATATGATCAAAGCCCACTAGTGCTAGGCCCAACCTGAGGACCTGAGGGGGAAAAAGATAAAAACAACGGGGTCAGACATAAGTCTGAGTGAGCCCTATAACTTTAACAATACAATCATTAAAGTAATTAGGGTATGATATAAACTTGGTACGGTGATGACTGGGGATAAATGACTACACTAAGCAGCCAACTAGACATAGGATGAACTAAGATAACGGTAAAGACGCATCTACCCACCCAAGGGTAATTACTAACTGCACCACACTAGTCATTCCTACTTAAAGGTTGATCCCACCCAAGGACTTAGAAAATTTACCCAGTAGTTTCGTGTACCCCTAGCTGACTACATAGGTGCCGTCTTCCCCTATCTCCACTAGGTGTACCCACTACTCCCCAAGCGATCAGCTCCCTAACGTAGATACCCGTGTTGGCCCCACAGTGGGGTGTATCACTCCCCAAAGTGGCAACCCGATACAACCAACGGTGCACGGCTTATATCTACACGATGCAACAACGTCTTACCTACCAGCCCGGGTCCACACACGCATATGAAACTCGTTGGACTTGCGTTGCCACCGCAAACCCGTTTTGGCCTCTTATAGTCAAGCCCAGTACGCGTGTCCCGTCCTCGACATGGGTCGAGCCCAATAAGATACATATGGGTTACTGGTTGAAATGGGCCCCCACAAGCTACCCACCTAAGCTTGTCCCTTTTCTAGTGCATCCCACTTAACCCTTTAATCATGTTTAATTACATGTCTTCACTTGGTTAATTATTCTAATCGTATTTTCTATTGCCACCCAAGGCAACCCACTAGATTTCCACATGCCACCCAAGGCACTTACTTGATTTCCACATGCCACCCAAGGCACTTACTTGATTTCCACATGCCACCCAAGGCACCCACTTAACCCCTCATGCCCCACTACATGCTTATCTGGTTAAGTGTTTCTTAATTGATTAAGAACGTAACCTTTGTAAAGACCTCTCACATTAGACTGTCTTTTATGGCAGCTGGATATGCCGGTCGGTTCCGGGCAGCCTTACGTCATAACAGAGTCTAACCTCGTGTCTTTACACTTGTCACGTATTTAGTTTATGCCTAAGACCTCTCACATTGGGCCAATCATTTGTAGCCGCTGGATTTGCCGGTCGGTTCCGGGCAGTCTTATGCTACAAAAGGGTCCAACCTCGTGTCTTAGTCGATTAATTACACCTAATTAATCACCCCCATAATTTGTATTAATTATCCCTAATTAATTACAAATTTAACGATGTACATAATTGACTCAATTATGTCCATCCACTTTATGGTATGCATAATCATACCAACTTCACACCATTTTATTAACATGAATATTAACCCTATAGTTCCCCACGTAATTCGCTAACATGACATACTTAAGAGGGAAGATTCATCACAAATACAATGGGTTCAACTTGCATAACATTAGCATCAACATGGGTTTTAAAGGTGTCAACATGCATATAGAATCAAACCCAACTAGCATAAATAATCAACCCAAACTTGCATGAATCACATATATCATAAAGAGGGTAACTTGCATAAGTTACTTATGTCATACAAAGGGGTAAACTTGCATATGTATGTATGACATACAAAGGTGTAAACTTGCACATGTTACTTGCATATAATCAAACACTAAACTTGCATAACATGTCATATATGAACTTGCATATAATCAAACACCAAACTTGCATAACATGGTGTCATAATGGATCAATGTTTATCATAGCGATTTGCATAACTAGCATCATGCACACATAGCATAAAACTTGCATAACTAGCATCATGAACATATAGCATAAAACTTGCACAACTAGCATCATGAACTCATAGCATATGACTTGCATAACTTGCATAGCATCATGAACACATAGCATATGACTTGCATAACTTGCATAACACATAGCACATAGCATATGACTTGCATAACTTGCATAACATCATGAACACATAGCATATAACTTGCATAACTTGCATAACATCATGAACACATAGCATATGATAACATAACTTGCATTGATCCACGTACATAACCATAACCTCATTATATCCTATCATAATTAGTTTAGCAATTGCTTGCTAAAGGCATAGAAACTCACAACTTGTTGATTAGCACTCCTATGAAGAAGATTAAGTTGCTAGAGTTGATTAGAAGTTGATTTGAGAAGCTATCTTCCTCTTTAATTTGATGGAGGCTCCTTCAAGTTGCATTTTGACGGCATAACGATGTTGTATCTATTTTTAGTATGAATTAGGGTAGTCTTAGGGTGTATTTATAGAATTAGGATGTAGTTTAGGCCCTTAGATTAACCCTAGATTAGGTTAGAGCCGTCAGATTTCGTCACAAGCCACCAAAACACAGCCCAAATCCCAAATTAGTGCACCCAGGTCACACAGACCGACAGGGGGGGTCGACCCCTGGGTTGACACATGGGTCGACCCCTTAGGGGGGGTCGACACCCATGTTGACCCCTGTGTCGACTCCCTCTGTCTGGCGGGAATTTTCCCGCCTCTTCTGAAATTTGAAATTTTAATATTTAAATCTGTTTTGAATTTTTTGAAAACTTCTTCGGGCCTTAACTGGGTCATACGGACTCCGATTTTCGAAAACTCGGACTCTATTTCGCGTATTTTTCCGAGACGAACGCAATGGCATAGCCCGTTTCCCCTGATTTAGATTTTAAAATTTAATTCTGCCCTGTTTTATATTATAGCAAGTTATTCAACATACGGGGTGTTACAACCATTGGCACATAGGGGCGAGCGAGCTTCACTGGAAGGAGGAGTGGCTATTCCTGGTTTTCGCACGCGTGAACGGAAATTGCAAGATGAAGTTCAACAGGGCAACCTCCGATCGATTCGTGGTCTTACTAGTGGTTTTGGGATGAGCAAGTTGTGTCGTGACACTGTAGTCGAAGTGGGTGACAATAGCGATGTGAACTATTGCAGATGAGGAGTGGTGTTGTATGTGAGACAGTGATGGAAAAGTAAACAGCAAACCAAAAGCCAAGGGAATTCTGAATTCATCCTTTAGGTGAGTTTTTCCTCCTTGCTCACATCTATGTCTTCATCCATATTAGTTGCATATGTCTACATAGCATGATGCAATTTGGATTGAATTGTTTGGGTGATTGAAGGTTGAAATTAAATTGTCACGATGAATGAATTGGTTGCTTGATTGCATTGGTTGTTGTGCAATTATTCATGAATTTGAATTGATTGATGGACTCTGTATTGGTTAGATGTTTGAAATATTGAGGGGAATGTTGTTGATTGTTATTTTATTGATTTGTAGTTGCATAATTTGCCCACTTGGACGATTGTTCAATTTTATAATTTATATAGTATGAGAAATCTTATATGTATGTATAACCATAATATTTTAGTTTTAAATTATGAATTATAAATTAAAGTGTATGATGCAATTTTACATATTGACTTGTAGTTCAAATCATAAATAGGTTAATTTAAAAAAAAATTGATTAGCATCATCGGTTAATCTAGCCTTGATAACCACGCGAACGAGAATAAATAAGTTGATTATAAAGTTCTATTAAATTTATTTATTGTGATTGAAAATAATATTTAGTAATAACTTTAGTTTGAAGATTAAGTAATTTTAAAAGTAGCCTACAACTATTTTGAATAGGTCACTTAAGAAGTTTATATTGTTGTTGTTGAATGTAATCATTTTCAATTAATATTCGGTATAATATCGCATTATGTTACTAAAAGATATGCTTTTATGAGTTATACAAATGTAAAAAAATGAACGTTTATATCTTTTAACCTTTAAATTATTCTTTGAGAATTATTGTTCTATTTTTATTGAATGACGTGTTTTTACTTTATCGCTTAATATCAGACTCATACGATCGAAACTAATTTGATATGATATTTTGAAATGTTCAAGAGGTTGCCACATTTTAGCAAAGACTATGGATTTGAGAACTTCTCTTTTTCAGTATGCTCTAGAATGAATCAGTTTAGATGTGTTTTTATGATTACCGATGAAATGAGGCAATTTTGATGTTGAAACTGATTTGAACTTATGGTTAGAGATAACCTTCACGATGTTTCTTATACTTGCCAAGGAGATGAGGCAAGTTATTTTTGATGATTAATATTGTTTGACATTTATGATAGATTTTACTTTTCGATTAGACGAGACAAGTCATGATGTCATTTAGTACTCGTCGAGAGAAAGAGAGAGAGATGAGACGAGTTAGGCATCTCTACACTCGCCAATGGTACGAGGCAGTGTATATATTTGATGATGTTTATGATGGTTTTTCTAATGTGGCATCAACTAACGATTAGTAAACCAATAGGTGCGAATGTATGGTATGGGACATATGTTAACGCCTATAGGGTTCCTATTCGATAAGTTGAGACATATTCAAGATGATTACTAGTACTATTACCGAGTACATGATTGGAGTCATCAACATGATTTTGACTATAGCCGTCACGATGATCACGATGTTTGTGGCTCCAATCACCATGATGTTATTACTCAGATTTTGTGACCAAGGGCAACACGATTTTTCGGCTATAGTCATTAAGATGTTTACGGCCCTAGTCGTCACGATGGATGGTACCAAGATGTAGTACTAGTCAAGAAGTTAAGCACATGCAGTTTTCTATGATGTTTTGATGTTTCGAATTCACTTGGCTTTATGTGATTTTAGTTAATGAAATTTGTTCATATGCGGGAGGATATTATATTTACAATGATTTAAGTGCTATTTGGATTCGTTGACTTATTGGTCGTTAATACATTTAGAAATCTTTCATATTTGATTCAGATTTGGATTTTATGAATGGTCTCTTATATTGATTATATGGAATATATTTTGATGAATTATATAAATGATGATACCGATTGATTGTGGTGAGATTACATTCTATTATTATTATTTTGTGAATCCAAACATTTTATATTAACGATGATGGATTTAAACACAGACTGATCCATTTATTATTTATATAATAGTCGGGTCAGACTGAGACATTTCAGGTACAGGGACATTGAGAGTAACTTGAGTTTCACTGGGCTTAGAGGAGTATAGTAGATCAATATATTACTTACAAATTTGTATTGTATTAATTGATTTATGGATATTTCTATGTAAAAGTTTAAATGTGTATAAAATTTTAAACATGATATATTTTATTATATTATATCGCTGCGAGTGACTCTGTGATCTCTGTATTCATGTATATTCTGTATTGTTCTGTCCTTGAGGCACACATGTAATTATTTTGTATCGACATTTAGTATGTGAAGGTAAGTGATATTTCAGAAAATTTTAATACGCACCCGTGTTAGTCCAAGAGAGTTTACACGTGTGTACCTCTATAGCCTCATTCTCTGTATTGCTTGACAGTATTACTTCGTAATACTCTTAGATAATATGGGTATAGAGGTGGGGTGTTAAAGTTGGTATCAGAGCCAGGCTTAGAACAATACATTATATATATATGAGACACGAGTCTAGACCTTAGAAGAGGCTTATGTTCCCTATCCCGTGGGAGTGTAGTAGATTTGGCTATAATTTTATGATAGTAGGTGTATACGATGATTACAGGGGTAATCATTTAGGGACGTATTTGTTGTTTTCCTATTGTTGTATATTAATTTACTTTATTTTGGTGTTTGCCATTATTTGGAATTGGAATGGTTATGTGTAATTAAGAAATAAGAGGTTGTAAACTCAAGCAGTAGTGTCGGCATTATTAAAATTCGATAAATCTTTTGGTGGCTTGGTTGCATGTTTGTTGTTTGTTTGGCAAAAATATTGTTAAGGATGGTATTAAATATAATGCAAGTCTTGAAATAGATTATAGTAAAACAAATAAATAGTTTAGTGAAACGATAATGTGTAATAATGGTAATATGAATTTAATTTATAAAGAGAAGGGAATTGTACTTAGTAAATAATGTGTCAAATTGTCTAGTTGGTGAAATAGGAGGGGGATGGTGGTTGATTTCTGTTAAACTGTTGGTAAGTTTTTCATCTCCCCATTTTGCTTAACATAGTGGAACTTTTGTAAAGATTGAGAAGCTTTGAATAGCGACTTGTGCTCTTTTTTTTCTGATCTAAGTTAAAACAATATAGGCAAATTTACAAACATTATGGGCATTATTTTCAAGTTATTTATATGTATGCACTTGTCCACTAGCAAATATTATTAAGTTATTCCTCTTTAATTAGAATCCCTTATATCTGAGCTTGACAATCACAAAATACTTGCTGATAATCCTAAATATAGGCATGAAGCTTTAATACAACCTACTTTAGCTAGGTTGAGAAGATATATATTAGTATTATGATTGCACTTTTTAATAAAGGTACCAAATTAATATCAAAGATCCATCTGAAATTAATCTATCAGAATTATGCTTAGATGCAATCTTCAGTATAGCTAGAGATAATTTATATTAGCATAGTAAGATTGTTTAGTTCAGTGAACTTTCCCAGGGTATTTGAGATCATCTATATGGATAATTGGTGATGTGCCCTCGAGCGGTGTACCTCTGGAAGTTGCTGATTTAGCCCCATTTGTGACGGCCCGCCACGCACCAGCCTGCATTTCCTCCGGAAGTGCGCTGTACACATGCCCGACTAGCACGGAACGGTCGCCAAAGAAAGGAAAGAAGGGAATGAACTAATCAAGGAACCTGTAGAATATCTCACAGCGCATGGAATAAAATATAATAATAACATACTTGACATAAAACAGGTGAGACAGTGCATAAGCTGATAACTAAGATCAACATCAATCATCAGAGCAGCGGAAATTAGACTACAGCTTATTACAATTTTCCAAATTTACTGTCTCTAAACAAAAGAAAGCTAAAGTAGAAGATACACCACCAATGCCCAAGCAGTGATCTTCAACCACACAGGGAGAATATTGTGTATATAGTACGTGGAAGCCTCCTGCTCATCTTCGGATCATCTACCTGTGCATCACCAGCTAACCTGTCTCTAGTCTGCTCGTGTGAGCACCCAGAGTAATAAGAGGAGACATAAAACTCTGGGTCAGACATAAAGCCTGGTATGAGCGATAAGCATCTAAACAGAACAATAACAGGTATACTAAACCATACCTGAACCTGGACCTGCAACCAAAGAGTTAGTACCACATACCGTACAATACTCTAAGGTGCCATAATAAATAGTGTAAGAATACGGGGGTGGGGTGTGCATGTCACAATGATAGCAAACAAATCATCCATAGCAACCATCCTCACATCTCTCACTCAGTGCGTAAAGCGTACGATATCTACCACTTTGGAACACTAGACAAACTGAGGTAACGACGAATCCCGACTTGTAGAAACCCTGCTATGACCAAGCTAAACATATGGAGTCATGATCAAACATTTCAATGACCCACTTCATTGGTTGTAGCCCTTGGTTCTACCGATGCCATAATGGCCCTGAATCCGTCTTCGTACCTCCCACCATAGTGGCCCAAAGCTATAGACGTCGATAACCCCTTGGCACGCGTCCCGCAGCAAAGCCCAACCATGAAGCGAACTCGTTGATTCCCATCTGAATCTTGAGCTCTAACTTCTCATTTGGACTTCCTTTGCATCTCGGGTTTGGTCGAATTGGAGTGGGTCTTCAGAAGAGTTGTCGCGCAGTAACAGTCATAGAATTCGGTTCGGTTCGGTAGTCATCACCCTCGTCGGTTCGGGTCGGGTGCTACGCTTCGGGTCGGGTCGGTGTCCTCATCCGGGTCGGGTCGGGTTGCTGTCTTCCTTCCAGTTTTCTCCGATCAGCTCCCTCGTTTTCCATCTACTCCGATCCGATCCGCTCCCGTTCTCCATCTACTCCGATCCGATCCGCACTTGCTGTCTGATTCGCGTGGCTTTCCCTCTTGCTAGTCCTCCAAAGAGTTTACTTCCGATCCGAGCCCTGCGTCTCCAAGTCGATCCGATCCAGCCCCCATTATTCTTCCGATCCGATCCCCTTTTGTCCACTCCAACTCTAAGTAAACGGCCTTCCTTTTTGCCAAGTCTCCTATGTGCCAAACTCCAGTTCGGGTCAGTTTTCTTGCCCAGTTCACATATCCGATCCGAGCCCTCATCCGATCCGAACCGGTTAGGAACCTGCACATTTCTGCAACTTTCCAGCGAGCTTTCTACGCCATTCGACGACGTTTTCGACCAATTTAACTATTCTAATCAATCATAAAACATACCATAGAGTCATAGCAACATGTAATAGCAACCACAAACAGCAAACAACAATTCAAATGAATCAAAATGGATCAAAAGTGGCCAAAACCCCACATTTTCCCATAACCTCTCTTAATCATGTTTAGGCACATACTTAGTAAAACTTAACCAAATCGTCTAAATTTTCTAATAGAGGCATAAAACATTATTTAATAATTTCTAAACATTTTTCCAGAATTTATTAGTGTATAAATTCGCTAATCTTCACTAATTACCCTTAATTAACTGTAATTAGTGTCAAAACGATGCTATCACTCACCTTGGCCACAACTTGAACCCCAAAACTGAAATATTCTCTGATTTGGCGCTGTTCCCAATCATACACAGCAGCTCTACCTCGGTTCTCGTGCTAATACTCCTTGATTTGATGTTTGCTAAGCCTAATCTTCAATTAGAAAGTGATTAAGAGGTGTTTTGAAGAGATTTAGAGGGTGGAGGCCATGGCTAGGTTAAGAGGAATGAATAGTGACGGCTGAAAAATGAGAAAAAGGTATTCTCCAAACCCTAACAGCCCTTTTAAACTCCTAATCCCGAAATTTCCCTTTGGGCCTAGCTGTTAATCACCCGGTTAAGCCCAATTAAGCTGTTTTTCACCATCTGAAACTTGTTTCAGCCATATCTCCCAAACGGTGAGTCCGTTTGGCTAATGTGACCACTCTACGGAAAGAGAAACCATCATCCGAAGCCAATGGAAGTGGTTTCAGGTCAAAATTCATTTCCAGTCAAAAGTTATGGCCAAAACAGTATCAACTAGGGGTAAAATGGTCATTTAAAAATCGGGAAAAATCATGAACACGGGAAATGACCCCAATAGTCGTCTCCCAAAGTTACGTGACCATACGACTTCGTATGTGAAAGAAATAAATATCCTACGATCCTATGATGCGTAGAATACGGGTCGTTACATTCTCCCCCCCTTAAGAAATTTCGTCCCCGAAATTCCTTAACCCAAAACATACAAAGGATCCCGCATGCCTAACAACCACATACATCAATCAAACATGCAAAACAAGTAAAACAAACATAACCTAGCATGCGGAAAACTAAATCGCTAATAAAATCTTACCAGGCAAAGAGTTCTGGATACTTCTTCCTTATGTCCTCCTCTGTCTCCCAAGTACAATCATTCTCGTCCTCGCTCCACTGTACCTTGACTAGCTTCACCCCCTTCCTTCGAAGTTGCTTCATGTCGTGCGCGACAATACGGGCCGGCTTGCGGTTCCCAACCGCCTCGGGTTCTACTTCGAAGTCCTCTAACTGATCAGGTGAAATAGTAATATCTGAATCGTGAACGAACTTCCTTAATTGGGAAACATGAAATACGTTGTGAACTCCCACCATCTTCTCTGGTAAGTCAATTCTATATGCCAAATTCCCGATTAGTTCAAGAACAGGGAATGGACCAACAAATCTTGGTGCTAATTTGCCTCTCCTGCCAAATCGTATTACGCTCTTCAACGGAGAAATCTTGACAAACACCAAGTCACCAACGGAGAATTTTAGGTCTCTTCTCCTCTTATCAGCATAACTCTTCTACCTATCTTGGGCTGCCTTCATTCGTTGTTGAATGATCTTGATCTTATCTGAAGTTTCCCTCACCACATCTGGTCCAAGCATAAACTTCTCGCCCGTCTCTATCCAACATGATGGTGAGTTACACGGTCTTCCGTACAAAGCTTCAAACGGAGCCATACCGATACTGGATTAGTAGCTATTATTATATGCAAACTCTACTAGATGCAAATGGTCATCCCATGATCCACCAAAATCCAATATACATGCTCTCAAGAGATCTTCCAAAATACGGTTCACCCTCTCCGTCTGACCGTCGGTCTGAGGATGATATGCGGTACTGAGATGTAACTCTGACCCTAGAGCCTCTTGTAAGCTCTTCCAAAACCCACTAGTGAACAACGGGTCTCGGTCGCTCACAATGCCTTTAGGTACTCCATGAAATCTCACTACCCACTTCATATACAATTCTGCTAACTTAGCTGCCGTTCTGGTCGATTTGACTGGTATAAACCTTGCACTTTTAGTCAGTCGATCTACAATTACCCAAATGCTGTCATATCCCGATCTAGTCCTTGGTAAACCATCGATGAAATCCATCGAGACTTGCTCCCATTTCCATTCGGGAATTTCTAAGGGCTGTAACAACCCACTAGGCTTCTTTTTCTCGGCTTTAACTAGCTGGCAATTCATGCACTTGGATATAAACTTCCCAACGTCTCTTTTCATCCCTTCCCAGTAGTAAGTCTGCTTCATATCTCGATACATCTTGTTACCACCGGGGTGTATAGTCAGCTTTGAGTGATGACATTCTCTAAGCACTTCATCTCTCAATCCATTGACATTGGGTACAACAAGCTTTCCATTCTTTCTAAGCCATCCATCTCGATCAAGCCCATACTTGTTCACCTCCTCATCGACACACATCTCTAACTTGGAGATGATTTCCAATAGGTTAGGATCGTCCCTCTGACTAGAGCCGATCCGCTCAATCAAAGTGGGTCTGATCGTCAAACTTGCTAACATTTCTGGATCCAATTCGCACTTTGGTCTGAAATCAAACCCCGCGATATACTCCAGTTGCTTCCATTCAAGGAGCATAGCCCCTAAGCTGGCATGTCTTCTACTCAATGCATCAGCCACCGCATTGCCCTTTCCCGGTGTGTATGCGATGTCAAAATCATAGGAAGCTAAGAACTCTAACCACCTTTGTTGTCGGAGATTTAGATCCTTCTGGGAGAAGAGATACTTCAACGACTTATGATCCGTAAACAGCTCAAATCTTTCTCCCAAGAGATAGTGTCTCCACATCTTTAACGCGAACACGATCGCTGCCAATTCTAAATCATGGGTAGGGTATCTTCTCTCGTGCGGTTTCAATTGCTGACTTGCGTAAGCTACAACCCTACCGCCTTGCATCAATACAGTACCCAGTCCGGTACCACAGGCATCCGTGTATACCGTCATCTCTTCATCCCCCTTAGGAATGACTAACACTGGTGCGCTCGTCAACTTGTCCTTTAGACTTTTGAATGCATTCTCGCACCTTTCATCCCAGACAAAAGCTTGATTCTTCTTGGTCAACTGGGTCAATGGTGCTGCTATCTTGGAGAAACCTTGGATAAACTTACGATAATATCCATCTAATCCCAAGAAACTTCTTACATCTGTTGCGTTCTTGGGCGTAGGCCAATCTTGTACCGTAGCCACCTTCGCCGGGTCCACGGCAATACCATTCTCTGATACAACATGGCCCAAGAACCTCACTTCCCTCTTCCAGAAGTGACACTTAGAAAACTTTGCTTTCAATTGGTGTTTTCTCAACACCTCCATCGCTACTCTTAAATGTTCCTCGTGTTCTTCCTCTGTCCTCGAATAGACCAAAATATCATCAACGAACACAAGGACAGACTTATTCAACTGATCTCTGAATACCCTATTCATAAGATCCACAAAATATGCCGGGGCATTAGTCAGCCCAAATGGCATAACCAACCATTCATAAAATCCAGACGGCGTTCGAAATGCCGTTTTAGCTATACTCTCAGCTTCCACTCTAAGCTGATGAAAACCTGTCGCGAGATCCAACTGAGAGAACACTCTCGCGCCACTCAACTAGTCGAACAAATCATCTATCCGCGGGAGAGGGTACTTATTCTTCCTCGTCACTTTATTCAACTCGCGGTAGTCTACACACAAACGAAGGGAACCATCCGCCTTGGTAGCAAACACAACTGGTGCTCCCCATTCAGAAACACTCCTTCTGATAAATCCCTTCTTCAAAAGATCGCTGACTTGCACATCGAGCTCTCGCTGCTCCCTTGGTGCCATACGACGAAGTGGCATCACTATAGGCCTGGCATCTTTTACCAAATCAATACGGAACTCAATCTCTCGGTGTGGTGGAAGTTCGGTCACTTCTTCAAAAACATCCGGATACTGGCCAACCACGGGCAAACCTGACAACTCACTATGCGGAATGTCGAGGGAGTTTAGAAAACTAGCCAATACCCCCTCACTGGGTAGACCACCAAACACTATCCTCCGCCCATCATCCGCTCTAGCTGTCACCAAAAAGCCCTCACAGTCTACCACCACCCCGTACCTTCGGAGCCAATCTACTCCCAAAATAATGCCAAACCCAGTAAAGCCCAAAACAAAGCAATCACAAACAAACATGCATCCATGACTCGATAAGACCACATTACGACAAATCATGCTAAGGCTAGTCGAACCACCAATCGGGTTCGTCACTACTAAAGGTCTATCGACAATCTCGGGCTCCAATCCCAACCTATCTACCAGGTCACTAGATATGAAAGAACTGGAAGCTCTGGTATCAAACAAAACTCTAACAGGAACATCGTAAACAGAAAGCATACCTTGAATGATGACATTCTTTCCCTTCTCCGCCGCTGTTGGGGCATTCGACGAAGAAGGAATAGCATTGAGAGCATATGCTTTCACCATTTGCTTTTCTTTAGGGGGCTGTGGACACTTGTCCTTGTGATGTCCCATTTGGCCACAGTTGAAGCACTTCCTATCCGCTGGCTTGGCCCGACAATTACTAGCATAATGGCCCTTCTTACCACAGCTGAAGCACTCCACATTTTGCTTATTCTTTTTCTTCTGGCCATCCTTAGTCTGATTCTGCTTTCTCTTATTCTGGGGACCACCCTTGCCTCCACCACCTGCTTGTGGCTTTGGCTCATCTGCGGATGCAACCTCAGTCTTCGGCTTAGGGTAGAGACTTTCTGATCTTAATGCTTTCCCCACAATCGATTGAAACGTCTCATCGATGGGGTTAATAAGTTTTTCCCCCAAGTACTGATCCAAACCAGTTATGAATTTCTCATTCTTTTTCTCCGCGGTATCAATAAGAGATAACCCATATTTTGACAAAGTGTCAAATTCAGCAATATACTCCGAGACAGCTCTGCCATTCTGCTTGAGCTCCAAGAACTTCTTAAACAGAATTGACTTCTGAGCAGCTGGAATGAACTTCTCACTAAAGCGAGCCTTAAACTGCTCCCAAGTAATCTGATCTTCGGGAGTAGCTGCCTTTATAGCATTCCACCAATTCATTGCCCGCCCTTGCAACTGACGGGACGCTAACTTCCTCTTCATTGCATCCTCGATACCCAAATCCTCGAAGATACGTTCGCAACTATCCAACCAATCCTGAACATCCGTGGCCGACTCCGTTCCGTGGAACAGCTTCCCACCAAGGCTAGTATAATCCTTATTCAGCTTGGCGAAGTCGACTCTTGGCGCCTGCACTATTGGACCACCACCATTTCCACCATTGGGAGCTGCTCTCCGTACATCTCTAAGCATCTCTCTCATGAGGTCAGTAAACATCATCCTCATGTCAGCAGCATTCCCATTATTGGCCCCTCTACCGGTACCTCTAACATATCGGCTCATCGTCAATCTGAAAAAGGAAACGATTAACGACTCCATAGTGGTGCTAGTGCAGTACGACTTCATCCTTATACTAGTAATAGTATATATATATATAGCTTTTAAAAACCAAAGTAATCACAAATACGCTCTCTCGTATACGTATACTATCTCTCCCTGATAACTTCCCTAGGTTAACTACGCAACCTAGAGCTTTGATACCAAGTGTGACGGCCCGCCCCGCACCAGCCTGCATTTCCTCCAGAAGTGCGCTGTACACATGCCCGACTAGCACGGAACGGTCGCCAAAGAAAGGAAAGAAGGGAATGAACTAATCAAGGAACCTGTAGAATATCTCACAGCGCATGGAATAAAATATAATAATAACATACTTGACATAAAACAGGTGAGACAGTGCATAAGCTGATAACTAAGATCAACATCAATCATCAGAGCAACGGAAATTAGACTACAGCTTATTACAATTTTCCAAATTTACTGTCTCTAAACAAAAGAAAGCTAAAGTAGAAGATACACCACCAATGCCCAAGCAGTGATCTTCAACCACACAGGGAGAATATTGTGTATATAGTACGTGGAAGCCTCCTGCTCGTCTTTGGATCATCTACCCGTGCATCACCAGCTAACCTGTCTCTAGTCTGCTCGTGTGAGCACCCAGAGTAATAAGAGGAGACATAAAACTCTGGGTCAGACATAAAGCCTGGTATGAGCGATAAGCATCTAAACAGAACAATAACAGGTATACTAAACCATACCTGAACCTGGACCTGCAACCAAAGAGTTAGTACCACATACCGTACAATACTCTAAGGTGCCATAATAAATAGTGTAAGAATACGGGGGTGGGGTGTGCATGTCACAATGATAGCAAACAAATCATCCATAGCAACCATCCTCACATCTCTCACTCAGTGCGTAAAGCGTACGATATCTACCACTTTGGAACACTAGACAAACTGAGGTAACGACGAATCCCGACTTGTAGAAACCCTGCTATGACCAAGCTAAACATATGGAGTCATGATCAAACATTTCAATGACCCACTTCATTGGTTGTAGCCCTTGGTTCTACCGATGCCATAATGGCCATGAATCCGTCTTCGTACCTCCCACCATAGTGGCCCAAAGCTATAGACGTCGATAACCCCTTGGCACGCGTCCCGCAGCAAAGCCCAACCATGAAGCGAACTCGTTGATTCCCATCTGAATCTTGAGCTCTAACTTCTCATTTGGACTTCCTTTGCATCTCGGGTTTGGTCGAATTGGAGTGGGTCTGCAGAAGAGTTGTCGTGCAGTAACAGTCCTAGAATTCGGTTCGGTTCGGTAGTCATCACCCTCGTCGGTTCGGGTCGGGTACTACGCTTCGGGCCGGGTCGGTGTCCTCATCCGGGTCGGGTCGGGTTGCTGTCTTCCTTCCAGTTTTCTCCGATCAGCTCCCTCGTTTTCCATCTACTCCGATCCGATCCGCTCCCGTTCTCCATCTACTCCGATCCGATCCGCACTTGTTGTCTGATCCGCGTGGCTTTCCCTCTTGCTAGTCCTCCAAAGAGTTTACTTCCGATCCGAGCCCTGCGTCTCCAAGTCGATCCGATCTGGCCCCCATTATTCTTCCGATCCGATCCCCTTTTGTCCACTCCAACTCTAAGTAAACGACCTTCCTTTTTGCCAAGTCTCCTATGTGCCAAACTCCAGTTCGGGTCGGTTTTCTTGCCCAGTTCACATATCCGATCCGAGCCCTCATCCGATCCGAACCGGTTAGGAACCTGCACATTTCTGCAACTTTCCAGCGAGCTTTCTACGCCATTCGACGATGTTTTCGACCAATTTAACTATTCTAATCAATCATAAAACATACCATAGAGTCATAGCAACATGTAATAGCAACCACAAACAGCAAACAACAAATCAAATGAATCAAAATGGATCAAAAGTGGCCAAAACCCCACATTTTCCCATAACCTCTCTTAATCATGTTTAGGCACATACTTAGTAAAACTTAACCAAATCGTCTAAATTTTCTAACAGAGGCATAAAACATTATTTAAGAATTTCTAAACATTTTTCCAGAATTTATTAGTGTATAAATTCGCTAATCTTCACTAATTACCCTTAATTAACTGTAATTAGTGTCAAAACGATGCTATCACTCACCTTGGCCACAACTAGAACCCCAAAACTGAAATATTCTCTGATTTGGCGCTGTTCCCAATCTTACACAGCAGCTCTACCTTGGTTCTCGTGCTAATACTCCTTGATTTGATGTTTGCTAAGCCTAATCTTCAATTAGAAAGTGATTAAGAGGTGTTTTGAAGAGATTTAGAGGGTGGAGGCCATGGCTAGGTTAAGAGGAATGAATAGTGACGGCTGAAAAATGAGAAAAAGGTATTCTCCAAACCCTAACAGCCCTTTTAAACTCCTAATCCCGAAATTTCCCTTTGGGCCTAGCTGTTAATCACCCGGTTAAGCCCAATTAAGCTGTTTTTCACCATCTGAAACTTGTTTCAGCCATATCTCCCAAACGGTGAGTCCGTTTGGCTAATGTTACCACTCTACGGAAAGAGAAACCATCATCCGAAGCCAATGGAAGTGGTTTCAGGTCAAAATTCATTTCCAGTCAAAAGTTATGGCCAAAACAGTATCAACTAGGGGTAAAATGGTCATTTAAAAATCGGGAAAAATCATGAACACGGGAAATGACCCCAATAGTCGTCTCCCAAAGTTATGTGACCATACGACTTTGTATGTGTAAGAAATAAATATCCTACGATCCTATGATGCGTAGAATACGGGTCGTTACACCATTCCATTAACAAGGTTTAACCAAATTATTTATATAATGCTAATTTTTGTTTAAGAACACATTAACATTGAGGAAGAAACGATAATATCACTTAGTCATGTAGTGAAGGTTGTTTAGTATAATATATATGTTTTGTGATGTGCCTACCGTGGGATGTCACAATAATTTGTAACTTCTTTTAGTTGAAATTGTTAGCCTCAGTGATTTTAGACTACTTGAATATAGTAGCTGTAACGCAATGGTTGCAGGAGAAACTGCATGCTGATTGAGCTACAAAAATACAATTCATGGTACTTAGTAGCAGTCATATAATGGTGCTCATGTGTCTATTGAGCAGGTCTATAGACGAATACAAACATATGTAGATTGTGTCATATCCATGTCCATGTTTGAAACAATTTTTCGATGTTGGGTATCCATTCCCGTGGATAGTGGCCGGATAACGGATCTTTGTCTATCCTTGACAATTGACAAATTTCAGAAAATAAATTAAACAACAGAAATTTCGGTGATTTTAAAAATCATTTTTGCACTCATGCTTGAAAAAAAAGACAATGATTAAAATAGTTTTGAGTAATTAATATGCATTTATTTTTACACAAATGTATGACATGCATCATTACTTTGATAATCGAGGAAATATTCATCACTTATTGGTCTGCACATAATACTATTGGAATAAAAACTGGTTGGATGCGTATTATTTTTTCAGATATTAAATACCTTTTCATTTTCAAACAGCAATGCAAGATGCATTAGTTCTATTTTGCTATTTGCATGGATAGGAAAAAAAATTATGAAGGGGAAGGCCAGCAGCTCCCTGCTGCATAGGGCAGCTGCGCTGCTGCGTACTGCAACAGGCGCTGCTACCTGCCCAGACTCAGGTATGGCCGGGAAAAAAAGGAAACGAAAGAAAAAGGATAGCTCAAAACTGTTTTAGTAGCTGTAGGAGATTTGTTGGAGTAAGTATCCAGAACGCCAGCTTATTGTAAGGTCACTCTATTGTTGGACATTATCGACTAAGTGAAACAATGTTATTCGCTTTTCAATTCCATATGCACTTACTGTTTGGTTTGAGCATTGAACTACAGGAACATACTTTATGGTTGTGCTTGCTAATTCATTTTTATAAGTTGGTGCACTTGTTCGCATGTGCATTCCTTTATGCTTCATTTTCTTACCAATCCGGACCTAGCTTATCTCTTTATCCTGAGTAAGTCTCCTTATTTTATTATGTAGAGAGGACCACGTCATATGTGTCATGTTCTTACTATACATGTAGTAAGGGATCACCTTTGAATCATGTCAAAATTCACTTCTAAGACAGTAATCTACAACTTTTGTTTAAAGTGCTTTGAATTTTTAATGTTTGCTAGCATAGAAAAGCGGATTTAAATCGCTGTCCCGAAAAGGAAACCCGTCAAAATAGAGATGAACTATTTTATTAGTAACTTTTAAACAGATGATCCGATTTTAATGATCGTGTACATTTCGGAAAGTTCAAATCCTGTGCTACAATTTTCATTTGCAGTGATCCCCAAAATTTTACTATTTAATAGCTCAAAAATGCATTCTCATACAGCAAAGCTGCTGCTAAATGGGGTTTCTGATTTTGATATTTAGTGTATTGCAGTGTAATCCCTTGCTCTACTTGTCGTTCTAATGGTTCGATGTATTGAGAAATTGTTTGGAAATAATATATTATGTTAATTATCCATTCCATTAAACTATATTCGTTTTGTCTCTCATATGCGACTAATATTTGCATTTGAGATAAACATAGGTGCATAAGGAATAGTTTGGAAGAAGCAACGGGGTTTGCTCACTTTTGCATGCTCAATTATAAGAAAATTGCTTATAAACGCAAAAACGAAGGTACGTTTCTGATTAAATATTGCGAAATATTGGTATGTTGTGTTATTGGTTTATTTTCCCCGTGTTTCAGGATGCCCCATGTTGGGATGCCTCTTCGGAGATGTATATTATGTAATTATATTGTATTGGATTTTTCCAAACGCCATTCGTACAAAGGAGACTCTACCGAAATTTTTCAAAAATTACAAGAGTTAGAAAATTTTCTTTATCTAAAATAGTATATAGGAAATATAAGATGGTAAAGTTAATTCAGTTAAAACACCTTGTGCATGCAATTGAATCGAGTGTATAATCCACTTATTGAAAAATTTTATGTAGGATATAGAGCTCATTAGGATTAGAATATAGGTTTACTTTTCCCCATAAGAAATTGCGAGGACGCAATTTTGTTAAGGGGTGGACTCTGTAGCAACCCTGGTTTTCTGTTAAAATTATACGTGTGTTTGACCACGTAAAAAGGGCTAAATTTGAACTATGACAATTTGGCTAATTGGTTGAATAGAAAAAAAAACTAAAAATTACAGAGTGTTGGATTATTAAATAAATTACCAAATGTTAAATTTAGTTGTCAACTATCAGTAGACAATTTACAGAGCGTGACGTGAATCAAATTGTATTGGATATAAAATAGTTCTGAGATAGTTAAATAATTTTATATAAATAAAACAATAAGATAATAGACATTTTTACTGAATGATGGATTAATAAATAAGTCAGACAAGTGTTGAATACAGTAAAGTTTGTTAATTGCTTAAAACTAGAAAATGAGTTTGGTACCATTTTACACTAAGATTGAAATCTATTTGCGATTAAATTTAAAAGCTAAGTATAATATTATGGAATAAAATAAAATAAATAAATAATAAACATCTAACATAAGCCCATTAAAGCCAAAAATCTAGAAAGGTCTGCGTTGTAGCCATTTCGGCTACCCGGAATAACACACACGGAAGAAGGAAAATAAAAGGTGTGTTCTCCCCCTTTTCATCTCAACCCTAAATCGCTAGTTCGGTTTAAAAAACAAAATAAAATGATGGAATCGACCTCGCGCTCGACTGAAGAAGGTCGACCACCATTAGCAAATAGGGGCGAGCGAGCTTCACTGGAAGGAGGCATGGCTCTTCCTGGTTTTCGCACGCGTGAACGGAAATTGCAAGATGAAGTTCAACAGGGCAACTTCTGGTCAATTCGTGGTCTTTCTAGTGGTTTTGGGCTGAGCAAGTTGGGTCGCGGCACCGTAGTCGAAGTGGGTGACAACAGCGATGTGAACTATTGCATACGAGGAGTGGTGTTGTATGCAAGACAGTGACGGAGGAGTAAACAGCAAACCAAAAGCCAAGGGAATTCTAAATTCATCCTTTTGGTGAGTTTTTCCTCCTCACTCACATCTATGTCTTCAACCATATTAGTTGCATATGTCTGCATACCATAATGCGATTTGGATTGAATTGTTTGGGTGATTGAATGGTTGAAATTAAATTGTCACGATGAATGAATTGGTTACTTGATTGCATTGGTTGTTATGCAATTATTCATGAATTTGAATTGATCGATGAATTCTATATTGGTTAGATGTTTGAAATATTAAGGGGAATGTTGTTGATTGTTATTTTATTGATTTGTAGTTGCATAATTTGCCTACTTGGACGATTAATCAATTTTATAATTTATATAATATGAGAAAGCTTATATGTATGAATAACCATAATATTTTAGTTTTAAATTAAGAATTATAGATTAAAGTGTATGATGCAATTTTACTTATTGACTTGTAGTTCAAATCATAAATAGGTTAATTAAAAAAAAATCGATTAACATCATCGGTTAATCTAGCCTTGATAACCATGCGAACGAGAATAAATAAGTTGTTTATAAAGTTCTATTAAATTTATTTATTGTGATTGGAAATAATATTTAGTAATAATTTTAGTTTGAAGATTAAGTAATTTTAAAAGTAGCCTACAACTATTTTGAATAGGTCATTTAAGAAGTATATATTGTTGTGGTTGAATGTAATCATTTTCAATTAATATTCGGTATAATATCGCATTATGTTATTGAAAGATATGCTTTTATGAGTTATAAAATGTAAAAAAAGACGAATATTTATATCTTTTTAATCTTTAAATTATTCTTTGAGAATTACTGTTCCATTTTTATTGAATGACATGTTTTTTATCGCTTAATATCGGACTCGTACGATCGAAACCAATTTGATGTGATATTTTGAAATGTTCAAGAGGTTGCCAAATTTTAGAAAAGACAATTGATTTGACAACTTCTCTTTTTCAGTATTCTCTATAATGAATCAATTTAGATGTATTTTTATGATTACCGATGAAATGAGGCAATTTTGATGCTGAAACTAATTTGAACTTATGGTTAGAAATAACCTTCACGATGTTTCTTATGCTTGCCAAGGAGATGAGGCAAGTTATTTTTGATGAATTAATATTGTTTGACATTTATGATAGATTTTACTTGTCGATGAGACGAGACAAGTCACGATGTCATTTAGTACTCGTCGAGAGAAAGAGAGATGAGACGAGTTGGGCATCTCTACACTCGCTATTAATATGAGGCAGTGTATATATTTGATGATGTTTATAATGGTTTTTCTAATGTGGCATCAACTAATGATTAGTAAACCAATAGGTACGAACATATGGTATGGGACATACATTAATGCCTATAGGGTTCCTATTCGAGAAGTTGAGACACATTCACGATGATTACTAGTACTATTACCGAGTACTTCATTGGAGTCATCAAGATGATTTTGACTAAAGCCGTCACGATGATCACGATGTTTGTGACTCCAATCACCACGATGTTATTACTCGGATTTTGTGACCAAGGGCATCACGATGTTTCGGCTATAGTCGTTAAGATGTTTATGGCCCTAGTTGTCACGATGGATGGTACCAAGATGTAGTACTAGTCAAGAAGTTAAGCACATGTAGTTTTCTATGATTTTTTGATGTTTCAAATTCACTTGGCATTATGTGATTTTAGTTAATGAAATTTGTTCATATACGGGAGGATATTATATTTACAATGATTTGAGTGATATTTGGATTCGTTGACTTATTGGTTTTTAATACATTCAAAAATCTTTCTTATATTTGATTCAGATTTGGATTTTATGAGTGGTCTCTTGTATTGATTCTATGGAATATATTTTGATGAATTATATAAATGATTATACCGATTGATTGTGGTGAGATTACATTCTATTATTATTATTATTTTGTGAATCCAAACATTTTATATTAACTATGATGGATTTAAACATAGACTGATCCGTTTATTATTTATATAATACTAGGGTCAGACCGAGACATTTAAGGTACAGGAACATTGAGAGTAACTTGGGTTTCACTGGGCTTAGAGGAGTATAGTTGATCAGTATATCACTTACAAATTTGTATTGTAATCATTGATGTATGGATATGGCTTTGTAAAAGGTTAAATGTGTATAAAATATTAAACATGATATATTATATTTTATTATATTGCTGCGAGTGACTATGTGATCTCCATATTTATGTATATTCTGTATTGTTCTGCCCTGGAGGCACACGTGTAATTGTATTGTACCGACATTTAGTACGTAAAGATAAGTGATATTTCCGAAAATTTTAATACGTACCCATGTTAGTCCAAGAGAGTTTACACGTGTGTACCCCTATAGCCTCATTCTCCGTATTACTTGACAGTATTACTTCGTAATACTCTTAGATAATATGGGTATAGAGGTGGGGTGTTACGGTAGTATAGCGGTGATGCAGCCAATCTCATGCACCTGTCGGCACTGCTCGTCTTGAACCTCTCGAAGTACTGCCTACATAGCACGAACGACATTGAGCTCAAGGATCTCATGACGCAGATGCTGGGCTACTGAGGCTGCTAAGCTGGGTGGGTGGTGCAAGGGCGGTAGCATCAGGCTATTGAATCCCATCTTTCGGAGTGTGGCGCGACTGATGGCAATCGGCACCTTCCTCACTAGCATCTCCCTAGAAAGTTTCACCTGAAAGTGTCAGAAGACACGGGTGAGTAGATGGCTATAGGGAAAATGGCTTCGTGGGGGTGCTGATGAAAGGCTTATGAAGATGAATCATAAGCACGCGCGCCCAATTGACGGCTATGCCGCCAAGTATAGTATAGGTGCCGCGGCGAACAGAAGGATAAATCTGCTCCAAGTTTCATGTCTTCGGGATGATGTTGTGTTGTATGATGCGCATAAATACTTGGTCTACTGGTCGTAGATTGGCGATGGTCTAGGCTCCGGGTTCTCCTACGAAGATACGGCTGAAGGATCTGAGGGTCCTCTATCTCAACAGCATCCAGCTCGGCTCCGATTGCCGAGATACCCAAAATCTGGGCCAAGTCAACATCAGTGAACTTGATGTGGGTGCCCATGACCTCAGAACTGATGATGCAAGACTCGTCATTGATGTCGGCATCCATCTGAGCATCGAACCTACGGACGCAGCACGGATACAGGTCGTACTCTAATGTGTCGAAATACAGGATCAGCGCTAGGCCTGTGGCGACAAAATGCTACTCCAAACCAAATGCGGTGAAGTTGGCGAACTTCACCGGTCGACCAATCTGAAACTCATAATTGGCCGTGACTAAGTAATGCTTAATCTTCGCCTCATCGCGATCTAACCAAGCGACTTCCTGAGGCATGAGACCGGGGTGTTGGTTGTGAGGTGCTATGGAGGAATCAGTGAAATGGGCAAGAGAAACTGCAAATCTGGAGTATAATTGTGTAGAGATTTGCATGAGGAGGATTTTGGTGGTAATTAGGGGCGAAATGGATCTAGGGTTGCTCGGATTAGAGCTTGGGAAGGAGGATGGTTTTCGATTTTTGGTGGAATTGGGGTTGGGGAGGAAGAGTCGGTTGAACGATGTATATATACATCGTTTAGTCGATTCGGGTCGGGTCCAGGCACGTCAAATAGGGGGAAGCGGTCGACCGCTCGCCCTTAAAAAGGTGCGGTCTGAACCACGGCCCATATAAATTTTATATAAATTAAATTTAAAATTTTCTATTACATCGAAACAACTTTTACTCCCAACCGAATTCTCGTATCGACTTCCACCACTCGTGAGCCAAGAAAACTAATTTTCCCAACGTCTTTCCCTACCTCCAAAGTGACCACTGAAATGAACAGACTTAAAACAGGAAATCAATAAGAAATCTGAAATAAAATTTAAAGCGGATTTTCCCCCTTACCAACCGACATAAACCAAGCGATTCAAATTCATAATAACCCAAAACAAGGATGAAGGATTTTCTTATCCTTTCCGAAGTAAAATTTAAAACTTTTAAAAAATGGAATTTATTATAAACTAACTGTTTTGTATTTATAAATCCATTTTATTATTATTTATATTCCAGTTTTATATTTCAAACTGGAAAAACCTTTTCGTGTTAAAAAATATTGGAGCTTAAAAACAATTAAGATTAATTTTGATAACTTTAATAAATTATCCAATATATATAGGAAAGGATACTAAAAATCACAAGGAATGGTCATTTATTATTCTTGAGTTTTGTGGTATATTCCTTGTTATTTTTAATTCCTTCTTTACTACCAAATAGACCATATTTATTAAAATTACCGAATGGTCCCGATAATTTTAAAGCACGAATAGATTAAAATTTAAAAATTATATCCTTACAAACTATTTTCCAAATCCATATCACAAAATCGTTGAAATCCATTTTATATTTTCAAATAGTTTTAAAAATAAATTTCCTCGTATACAAGGCCAAGAACTCAATTGAATATTTCAACAAAGGCAGATTCGGAATTTAACGAAGTAACAAATGGATACACCTAGTAATTATATTTTCGAAATGGATATGACATACTAACATGGGCTTCTTTTTCTTTACGTTTTGGATCGAGTAATGGTCTTAATTGGACCTACCAACAAAAAAAATCAGGAATTATGACTATCTCAATTGTAGATAGATTTTTAGATTAATATATATATTATTCCAGTTTCCGAACTCGAATAAACAGAATCCACTATATGTCGTCCTCATGCTCTTCACGACGAGATTGCCAACGTACAGTGGGGTAAAATAGAATTAGACAGAAACCTAAACTCAACATATTTCAACTCTTAGTTGCTGAAATCCCATTTTATTTAATTAGGCCCATGACTAATTTCATTGTCGAAATAAATTAAAGTCAAGTAAGAAAGATGAAGAAAAATAGAGATGAAAATCGAATTACGTTCTCTCATGAGTCTTAATTCAACTAATTCCTATGATTGTCTAACCTAAGCCATGACACCAAATGTAACACCCCCACACTTTTCTACTCCCAAATTTCGGCAAAAATCAAACTTGAACACATCCAAGCATGGAGCGTGTATATCTAGTGCCTGCAATAAATGAGCATGAGCATAATCAGAGTACGATTAAAGAAAACTCATAATAAAAACAGAATAGGATAACTAGTATTAACTTAAGTAACTACCTTCTTCGAAGTAAGTCACTTTGCCAATACCGAGCATGAGAGAGAACGAGACCCGGAATCCATACTTAAACATCTATGAGAACTCATCCTTCCCTAGGAAACCTGGGAGGTGGTAATGAGGAGGGGGGTCAGTACAAAAAGTTCTAGTGACTAAGAAATGTACAACACAGATTATAATACACAAATGTACCCCGTTTGATTCAACCCAAGTTGTATGCCTATCAAGGTTAGTGATTCTAACCTAACCTTGTAGATGGTTACGAACGACCCCACTACTCTACCCGAAGTAGTATTCCCAAAGTATAACACCAAGATAGAACATTTACGCATGTATTTGTGAACCCTTTATACCAGAACATGACTGGTTATTTAATCGAGAGTGGAGCCCTAATTATGGGGTATATATATATATATGTATGCATGTATCCTCATTCACTATCCTTTATTATTTAATGCCTCACTGTCAATTATAGATAGGGTGGATCCTTGCTGATCTCTTAAGATCCTAAGCGGACCTATTGGTCACTTATTAACCCTCAATAGTATATTCAACGTTAACATAAACTAGAGGACACTAGCTATGGGCCCTACTAGTTAAGGCTTCTGTCATTCAGGCATATAACCTTGCCCCGTGTAAGGTGAGAGGTGGTATTTTATCGTTCGCTATACCATCTAGCTGACCTTATTGGATAAACTCCTATGTCGCTTATTACTTTCCGTAGGACAGATAGCCATACCTGACATTTTAAGTTTCCTTGTTTAGGCAAACAATACTCACACATGTCGTTTAATACCCTTAAACTAAAAGACCTACTCCCCAATGGACTCCTCAAAACAAAGCCACTTAAGACCTAAGGAAGCAGACTATATGCAAAGGTTATTGGATTCATACCCCCATTTTCCTTTAACACCCTTCCCTATTGGGATAAAGTAGGCAATTAATTATGGTCGCGGGTTTATATGGTTAATAATATTTTACATTATTAACTTGCTAAGCCCAACTATACTTTATATTTTAAGCTCTATATTCATCAACATAATTAAGGAAGGTTGTATCCCTTTTTCCCTAGGGTATTTACTTGATTTCTTCCCTGATTTGGACTAAGTATTTAAACGACAATCAGTATCCATTAATCCCTTTTTACATCCATTTACTTTTATTTCTTTATTTATTGCCCTTTCAGACCGTAACAAACATATTTTCCTAAGGCAACCATTAATCAGTCCCAAGTTATCTATTTGGTGTACCCCAATAGACAATTATTATTATTTTTGTTTTACTATTATATATATATATTTATGTACCAGGCCTCTCACATTAAGTTGACAACTTACGGATACTGGATTTGCTAGTCGGTTCCGGGCAGACTTCTGCCACAAGTTAAACTTAACCTCGTGCCTTAGTACGTTTATATTTATGCATTAGACCCTCACATTAAGATGACTACCTGTGGTTGCTGGATTTGCCGGTCGATTCCGAGCAGCCTTATACCATAAGTGAGCTTAACCTCGTGTCTAAATGAAGTTATAATTCAAAATTCCTAATATAGGGTTTACAACAATTATCCTAATTGATTTTAGGAATTGTATCCATTTTCCTATCACATTTATATTTCCCCAATCAATATTGGTTACAATGGTTATTTACTGATTTGGGTCCTATTTGTGGCAATTAACTATATTGATTGCTACAAATGGTCACCACAAATATATTAATTCTGTATGGATTACATTTACATATAATTCCATAAATTGAACCTTATATAAACATTAAACATTCCATACATTGTATTCTTTATTGTTTTACGCTAAATTGGATGGATAATATGTATATAATATATTTATGTTTTCATGCAGTCAACGTAGTTATTATTATTAATATTATTATTATTATTTTTAAATTAAATGATTTGGTTTAATTAATAATCAAACATTCCTTTTTGCATTCAATCTTGTCAAAAGGTTTAAATCTTACAAAAAGACTTTTAGCCATAACCATTGTAAATCGTGCCTAATTAATGGGACTGGCGTATTTCAAAATCGCAAAAAATATATGTAAATATATAATTTGGAATAGTTGAGGCAAATTACGCATAAATATATTTATATTTATACGTACATTTGCACCACATTTCCCTTTTAGATCATTTTATCATACCTTGTGAATTCAAAATTACGCCTTTTTATTCAAAAAAAGAGGAAAACGACACATTTACAACAATTAAGCCAAAACCCAACAATATTGAATACAAATAGGCATATTTCTCTTAAACATTACAATCACATAATTTTCCAAATTTCCTCTTTTTACCCAAATTCACATATTTTATATTTCAACACCGAACTAAAGATCTGGAATGTAACTACAACTAATTGGTGTTTAATGGGACTGATCTCCAGATCCACAGTGTTATGCAACATATACAACATATTTCATGACATAACTATAGGTACATGTGTGAACAAGTCTAAGAACCATACAATTTATATTATACATGGCCATAACGTATAGTTCACAAGTTTTAACCATATTTATAGTCAGATCTGATGGTAGTCAATAGATTCACAATATTTAAATGAACAGATCCGATAAGGAATAGGCATAAAAACATAGATCTAATTCAAACGAAATAGATAAGTTATTATAACTGTATTCGTAGATTTCCCACCCATCTTATAGCCTCCTAATCCAAATTTTGAACCCTTTAGGCCTACATTCCCCAAATTCTTATAATTCTACAATTTATCTGGAAAGGGGAAATTTTGGATCTGTTGAGATGTAAGAAAACAGGGAGAGAGAGGAGAATCTGATTCGAAGCGTCAATTTGCATTCTTTTCCATTATATCTACTTATCCTCTCAATTTCATATGAATTGGATTTGATTTGTTATGCATGAATATATTTTTATTTTAGAAATTAGGTTTGGAGAAAGAGGAAATTGGAAGAGCTCCGCTGCCTCTGTAGATTTATGTGAAAAAGAATGAGGCCTTACCCCTGTATTTATATGGGTGGAAATGGCCAAGGACCGTCGGTGTGACGGCCCGCCCCGCACCAGTCAGGATTTCCTCCGAAAGTGCACTGTACACATGCCCGACTAGCCCAGAACGGTCTCCAAAGAAAGGAAAGAAGAGAATGAACTAATCAAGAACCTGTAGAATGTCTCACAGTGCAGGGAATAAAATATAATAATAACATACTTGACATAAAACAGGTGAGACAGTGCATAAGCCGAAACTAAACATCATGGCAGTGGAAAATCCAAAATACAGCTTATGTTCCACATCATCATTATTACAACTTTAAATCTGTCTCTAAAGCAAAAGAAAGGAAGGGTGCAGTACTAATGCCCAAAGTAGTGACCAGCAGCGACACAGGGAGAATATCTATATATATCATACGTGGAAGCCTCATGCTCGTCTCCGGCATAGCTACTCGTGCATCACCAGCTAACCTGTCACTAGTCTGCTCGTGAGAGCACCCAGAGTAATAAGAAGAGACGTAAAACTCTGGGTCAGACAAAAGTCTGGTATGAGCGATAAGTAGCAAAACAGAACTATAACAGGTATACTAAACCGTACCTGAACCTGGATCTGCAACCAAAGAGTTAGCACTACATACTGTATAATGCTCTAAGGTGCCACTAACACATGGTGTAAAGAATACGGGGGTGGGGTCTGCATGTCATAGTGATGGCAAACAAATTAAGCATAGCAACCATCCTCACGTCTCTTACTCAGTGCGTAAAGCATACGATATCCACCACTTTGATCACTAGACCCATCGAGGTAATGACGGAGTTCGACTTGTACAACTACTGCTATCACCAAACTTATCCCATGGGATCATGACTAAACCTTTTCAAATTACCCCACTTCATTGGTCTACATCCCACTACTCATACCTAGGCCACTGTGGCCCTGAATCCGTTCACGTACCTCCCATACATAGTGATCCAAAGTCATAGACATCCACAACCCCTTAGCACATGTCCCGCAGCAATGCCCAACTCATGAAGTTAACTTGTTGGTTCCCAACTGGATCCTGCGTACAAGCTTCCCATTTGGACTAGCTTTGCATCTCGGGTTTTGGTCTTCTTCCCTGGATCAAGTAGGCTTTCCCTTTTTCTTCACTTCGGATTGTGCTCCCCAAGGTCGTTCAGTCCGGATCCGAGTGCGCCTTCAGGTCAGTTCGTGTGCTCCTTCATCAACCTGGGATCGGTTTGGTTCGTGAGGGCATCTCGTGGCTACTATAGGGATCGAGTTCTATCTAGTTCGTCATACTCCTCTTATGGTCAGATCGGTTCGGAAGTGACCACACGGGTCAGGTCGGAGTGGCACATGATCACGAGAGGCGGATCGGATCGGAGTGGCACATGCTCACGAGAGGTGGATCAGATCGGAGGCTTCTGGTGTGAGCGATTCGGTTCAGATAGGGTACTCCGATTTGTGATCCTCCTTGGCCATCAATTCACGAGCTTCCAGGCGGTTCGGATCGTGGGTATCATTTGCGAGCGGGTCGGTTAGGTGGGTAATAGGGGGATCCGATTCGGTCCCCGTAAAATTCCTGTAGCTTCCAGCGATTTTTTATACGCCACTCGACGGCGTTTCCGACCACTCTAACTGTTTCAGACAATCACAAAGCATACCAAACAGTCATAGCAACATGTGTAATCAACCACAAACACCAAAACAATAATTTGATAGGTTAAGACGGATCAAACTTAGCCAAAATCCCATATTTTCCCTTAATCATGTTCAAGTATAATTAATGACATGATTAGTAAAACTTAACCAAATCAAACCAAATTTCTAACAGAGGTCTAAAACATCATTTCGAATTTTATAAATATTTCTCCAGATTTTTAACATGTATAATTTCACTAATTATCACTAATTACCCTTAATTAACATAATTAGTGAGGAACTATGCAAATCACTCACCTTAGCCACAAATAAAATACCAAATCTGAAAACAAATCTGTTTGGGCGCGAATACCAATGCAATACAGTTGCTCTACCTCGATTCTTGTGCTAATCCGCTTTGATTTGATGTAGATTTGGCTTAATTAGCGATTAGAAGGTGATTTGGGGTGTTTTAGAAAGTGGAGGCCATGGCTAAACTTGAAGGAACAAAAAGTGGCGGCTGGAAAATGATAGAAACTGAATTTCCTAACCCTATCAGCCTCCCCATAACCCTAATCCCGAAATGGGTTATGGGCCCACTCACTAATCAGCTAAATTAGCCCCGGTTAAGCTGTTTTTCACCATCTGAAACTTGTTTCAGCCATATCTCCCAAACGGCGAGTCTGTTTGGCTAATGTGACCTCTCTACGAAAAGGTAAACCATCATCCGGATATAATGGAAGTTCTTTCAGGTCAAAACTCCTTTTCAATCAAAAGTTATGGCCAAAACAAGATCAGCTAAGGGCAAAATGGTCATTTAAAAATCGGCAAAAATCATGAACATGGGAAATGACCCCAATAGTCGTCTCCCAAAGTTACATGACCATACGACTTCGCCTGTGAAAGAAATAATTATTCTACGATCCTTCGATGCGTAGAATGCGGGTCGTTACACTCTCCCTCCCTTAAGAAATTTCGTCTCCGAAATTCCTTAACCCAAAACATACAAAGGATCCCGCATGCCTACTAATCATATACAACAATCAAACATGCAAAACAAATAAAACAAACCTATCCTAGCATGAGGAAAGACTAAATCGAAACTGAAATTTGACCAAGCGATGAGTTCTGGATACGTCTTCCTAATGCTCTCCTCTGTCTCCCAAGTACAGTCATTCTCATTCTCGCCCCCACTGAACTTTGACTAGATTCACCGCTTTCCTTTGAAGTTGCTTCGTATCGGTCCCAACAATACGCATAGGCTTGCGGTTCCCAACCGTCTCGGGTTCAACTTCGATATCATCCAACTGATCAGGTGAAATAGTCACATCTGTGTCGTGTACGAACTTCCTTAACTGGGAAACATGAAATACGTTATGAACTCCTACCATCTTCTCTGGTAATTCAACTTTATATGCCAAATTCCCAATTTGCTCAAGAATTGGGAATGGACCAACAAATCTTGGTGCTAACTTGCCTCTCCTGCCAAATCGTATCATGCTCTTCAACGGAGAAATCTTGACAAACACCAAGTCGCCAATGGAGAACTTTAATTCCCTCCTCCTCTTATCAGCATAAGTTTTCTGCCTATCTTGGGCAGCCTTCATTCGCTGTTGGACAACCTTAATCTTAGCTGAAGTTTCTCTTATCACATCTGGTCCAAGCACAAACTTCTCACCAGTTTGTAACCAAACATGACGGTGAGTTGCACGGTCTTCCGTACAAAGCTTCAAATGGAGCCATACCAATACTGGATTGATAACTATTATTATATGCAAACTCTACTAGATGCAAATGGTCATCCCATGATCCACCAAAATCCAATACATAGGCTCTCAAGAGGTCTTCTAATATACGATTCACCCTCTCTGTTTGACCGTCGGTTTGAGGATGATACACGGTACTGAGATGTAATTCTGATCCTACCGCCTCTTGTAAGCTCTTCCAAAATCTACTAGTGAACAACGGATCTCGGTCACTCACAATGCCTTTGGGTATCCCATGAAATCTCACTACCCACTTTACATATAGTTTAGCTAACTTAGCTGCCGTCCTGTTTGACTTGACGGGTATAAACCTTGCATTCTTAGTCAATCGGTCCACAATCTCCCAAATGCTATCATGGCCCGATCTAGTCCTTGGTAATCCATCAAGACTTGTTCCCATTTCCATTCTGGAATTTCTAATGGTTGTAACAAACCCCTAGGCTTCTTTTGCTCAGCTTTAACTAGCTGGCAGTTCATGCATTTGGATATAAACTTCCCAATGTCTGTTTTCATCCCTTCCCAGTAGTAGGTCTGCTTCATGTCTCGATACATCTTGTTACCACCGGGATGTATAGTCAATTTTGAGTGATGACATTCTCTAAGCACTTCATCTCTCAATCCATTGACATTGGGCACAACTAGTTTTCCATTCTTCCTAAGCCATCCATCTCGATTAAGCCCATACTTGCTCATCTCTTTGTCGATTCTCACCTCTAACTTTGAGATGATTTCCAGTAGGTTAGGATCGTTCCTCTGACTGGAACCAATCCGCTCAATCAAAATGGGTCTGATCGTTAAACTTGCTAAAAAAATTCGATCCAATTCGCACTTTGGTCTAAAATCATACCCCGCGATGTACTCCAGTTGCTTCCATTCTAGAAACATAGCCCCTAAACTGGCATGTCTTCTACTCAATACATCAGCTACAGCATTGCTCTTTCCTGGTGTATATGCGATATCGAAATCACAGGAAGCTATGAATTCCAACCATCTTTGCTGTCAGAGATTTAGATCCTTCTGAGAGAAGAGATACTTTAATGATTTATGATCGGTAAAGAACTCGAATCTTTCTCCCAAGAGATGATGTCTCCACATCTTCAATGCGAATACGATTGCTGCTAATTCCAAATCATGGGTAGGATATCTTTTCTCATGCGGTTTCAGTTGCCGACTTGCATAAGCTACAACCCTACCTCCTTGCATCAATACAACACCTAGTCCGGTACCACATGCATCCGTGTATGCCGTCATCTCTTCATTCCCCTTAGGAATGACTAACACTGGTGCACATGTCAACTTGTCCTTTAGACTCTTGAATGCATTCTCGCACCTTTCGTCCCAGACGAAGGCTTGATTCTTCTTGGTCAACTGAGTCAACGGTGCTGCTATCTTGGAGAAGTCTTGGATAAACTTACAATAATATCCAGCTAGCCCCAAGAAACTTCTTATGTCTGTTGCATTCTTGGGCGTAGACCAATCTTTTACCGTAGCCACCTTCGCAGGATCCACGGCAGTACCATTCTCTGAAACAACATGGCCCAAGGATCTCACTTCCCTCCTCCAGAAGTGACACTTGGAAAACTTTGCTTTCAATTGTTGTTTGCTCAACACCTCCATCATTATCCTCAAGTGTTCCTTGTGTTCTTCCTCTGTCCTCGAATAAACAAATATATCGTCCACGAACACAAGAACAAACTTATGTAACTGATCTCTGAATGCCCTATTCATAAGATCCACAAAATATGCTGGCCCATTGGTCAACCCAAATGGCATGACCAACCACTCATAAGATTCAGACAGATTCCGAAATGCCGTTTTAGCTATACTCTCAGCTTCCACTCTAAGAAGATGAAAACCTGCCGCAAGATCTATCTGGGAGAATACTCTCGCGCCACTCAACTGATTAAACAAATCATCTATCCGCGGTAGAGGATAATTATTCTTCCTTGACACCTTATTCAGCTCGCGGTAGTCCACACACAATCGATGGGAACCATCTGCCTTGGTAGTAAACACAACTGGTGCTCCGCACTCAGAAACACTTCTTCTGATAAATCCCTTCTTCAAAAGATCGCTTACTTGCACCCCGAGCTCTTGCTGCTCCCTTGGTGCCATACGACGAAGTGGCACCACTATAGGTCCGGCATCTTTCACTAAATCAATATGGAACTCAATCTCTCAGTGTGGTGGAAGTCCGGTCACTACCTCAAAGACGTCCGGGTACTGGCCAACCACAGGCAACTCTGACAACTCATCATGCGGGATGTCGAGGGAATTTAGAAAACTAGCTATTACCCCATCACTGGGTAGACCACCAAACACTACCCTCCGCCCATCATTCGCTCTTGCTGTCACCAAAAAGCCCTCATAGTCTACCACCACCCCGTATCTTTGGAGCCAATCGACTCCCAAAATAATGCCAAACTCAGTAAAGCCCAAAACAAAGCAATCACAAACAAAACATGCATCCATGACTCGACAAGACCACATTACGGCAAATCATGTTAAGGCTAGTCGAATCACCAATCGGGTTCGTCACTACTAAAGGTCTATCGACGATCTCGGGTTCCAATCCCAACCTATCTACCAGTCACTAGATATGAAGGAACTGGAAGCTCCGGTATCAAACAAAACTCTAGCAGGAACATCATAAACAGAAAGCATACCTTGAATAACGACATTCTTTCCCTTCTCCGCCGCAGCTGGGGCATTTGACGAAGAAGGAACGTCATTAAGGGCATATGCTTTCACCATCTGCTTTTCTTTAGGGGGATGCGGACACTTATCCTTGTGATGTCCCACTTGGCCATAGTTGAAGCACTTCCTATCCGCTGGCTCGGCCTGACAATTACTAGCATAATGGCCCTTCTTACCACAGCTGAAGCACTCAACATCCTTCTTATTCTTTTTCTTCTGGCCATCCTTGGTCTGATTCTGATTTCTCTTATTCTGAGAACCATTCTTGCCTCCACCGCTTGCTTGCAGCCTTGGATCCTCTGCAGATGCAACTTCAGTCTTCGACTTAGGGTAAAGACTCTCTGACCTCAATGCTTTCCCCACAATCGATTCAAACATCTCATCGATGTGGTTAGTAAGCCTTTCACCCAAGTACTGATCCAAACCTTTATAAACTTCGCATTCTTCTTCTCGGGAGTGTCAATGAGGGATAATCCATACTTCGGTAAAGTATAGAATTCTGCAATGTACTCCGAGACTACCCTACCATTCTACTGAGCTCTAGGAATTTCCTAAACAACTCTGACTTCTAGGCAGCTAGGATAAATTTCTCACTGAATCGGGCCTTAAACTGATACCAAGTAGTCTGATCCTCGGGAGTAGCTGCCTATATAGCTTCCACTAATTCATTGCCCGTCCTTGCAACTGACGGGACGCTAGCTTTCTTTTCATCGCATCCTCGATACCCAAGTCTTCGAAGATACGCTCATGGCTATCCAACCAATCTTGAACATCCGTAGCCGATTCCGCTCCTTGGAACGGCTTTCCACCAAGACTAGTGTAATCCTTGTTCATCTGGGTGAAATCAGCCCTAGGCGCCTACACCGCTGGACCACCACCATTACCAGCATTAGGAGCTGCCCCCGAACATCTCTAAGCATCTCCCTCATGACGTCAGTAAGCATCGTCCTCATGTCAGCAGCATTCCCATTATTGGCACCTCTACCGGCACCTCTTGCGGATCGGCTCATCGTTCAATCTGTACAGAGAAAATGATTAACAGCCTCCATAGTGGTGCCAGTGCAGTGCGACTTCATGCTTAGATATACTAATAGTATATGCTCTTATATATGTATTATCTCTCCCTAGTGTCTTTCCCTAGGTAAACTACACAACCTAGTGCTATGATACCAAGTGTGACGGCCCGCCCCGCACCAGTCGGCATTTCCTCCGAAAGTGCGCTGTACACATGCCTGAGTAGCCCGGAACGGTCGCCAAAGAAAGGAAAGAAGAGAATGAACTAATCAAGAACCTGTAGAATGTCTCACAGCGCAGGGAATAAAATATAATAATAACATACTTGACATAAAACAGGTGAGATAGTGCATAAGCTGAAACTAACCATCATGGCAGCGGAAAATCCAAAATACAGCTTATGTTCCACATCATCATTATTACAACTTTAAAACTGTCTCTAAAGCAAAAGAAAGGAAGGGTGCAGTACTAATGCCCAAAGTAGTGACCAACAGCGACACAGGGAGAATATCTGTATATATCATACGTTGAAGCCTCCTGCTCGTCTCCGGTACAGCTACTCGTGCATCACCAGCTAACTGTCTCTAGTCTGCTCGTGAGAGCACCCAGAGTAATAAGAAGAGACATAAAACTCTGGGTCAGACAAAAGTCTGGTATGAGCGATAAGCAGCAAAACAGAACTATAGCAGATATACTAAACCATACCTGAACCTGGACCTGCAACCAAAGAGTTAGCGCTATATACTGTATAATACCCTAAGGTGCCACTAACACGTGGTGTATACAGGGGTGGGGGTGTGCATGTCATAGTGATGGCAAACAAATCAAGCATAGCAACCATCCTCACGTCTCTCACTCAGTGCATAAAGCATACGATATCCACCACTTTGATCACTAGACCCATCGAGGTAATGACGGAGTTCGACTTGTACAACTACTGCTATCACCAAGCTTATCCCATGGGATCATAACCAAACCTTTTCAAATGACCCCACTTCATTTGTCTACAGCCCATTAGTCGTACCTAGGCCACTATGGCCTTGAATCCGTTCAACCTCCCATACATAGTGATCCAAAGTCATAGACATCGACCACCCCTTAGCACACGTCCCGCAGCAAAGCCCAACTCATGAAGTTAACTCATTGGTTCCCAACTGGATCCTGAGTACAAGCTTCCCATTTAGATTATGTTCTATCGCTTTCTTTTTTCCACCCAGTGAACTTTTTTCGAACAAATGATCCGGAAAGGAATATTGAGGATGTACCAGGTGTTGTATTTAAGGATTTGAAAGGCACGTTTTCCAAGAAAGAAGTTTGAACAAATTTGAGGTGTTTTCACACCATCCCAGATAATCATTTATCTCTAAATTCCTGAAGGTGAACACTTAGTAAGGATTTTTAGCATGGGACTAAAAGTTTCCTATTATAGTATTTTATTTATAGTTATGGAAGGAGAACAAATATTCCTAATCAAGAAGCCTAACGGAAGTGCGCCCTGGAGAAATGAGCGATGCTAGTTTAAAATGAGGTAATGTCTTCGAGTAATATCAAAAACAATTTTATAGATGATCTAGATGTTATAAAAAAATGTGAATAGTGTTAAGGGTTCTTGTGGTGAAATTTCAGGGATGAAATTCTTTTAACAGGGAAGAGTGTAACAACTCAGAATTTAACCGTTTCGATTTCAAATATTTAATTAATTTTAAGTATTTCGAAATAAGAGTTTTTATAATTAAAATACCCTCTTTTAATTTATATCAAATAATGTGAAAATCATTTTAAATTTGGTTCACAAAAATAAATAGTTCAACGGAAAAAAAGAAAATACGACCCAAAAACATTTTCAAAAATTTCAATGTTTTGGCATGGTTGCAAATCATTTTGAATTTAATATGTACAAATCAACATAAGTAATAAAAATTACTTTAGATATTAAAATGTAATTTATTAAGTTTAAAGTAAGCATGATGTGAACATGGTTCACTTACTTTCTTTTTATGAAGTAAAAATGAAATAAAAATACAAAGTTCCCTCAAGTCAAGGAAGTGAGTATTTAGTTGTCTAATTGTACGTATTATTTATTATGAATGTTTTTGAGGTGGAATAGAAGGTGGAAGAAGATGGTGTGGTGGCATTAGCTTAAGGTGGGTATAGTACTAAAGGGTAGTTTGGTAACTTGGCAACTTCATTTTATATAAAAGTGAATTTTCTTCTACCTCCTCGTCTTATTTTTATTTTTATTTCTATCCACTTCTTCATCTTATTTCAAGATTTCTTAGGAAAATCCATGGCTTTAATGGTTTCTAAAATTTAAAAATATTTACTTTTTCACATTTTCAATACTCAAAAACCTATGATTTGATTTTCAGTTTTTACTCAGATTTTTTCCCTAATTCATTCAGCCATAATTCCTTCTAAACTACGTCAATTAAAGAATTTATTCTTTTCAAATCTATTAAAATCGATTTGGGTGCCTTTTTTGTTTTAACCACATTTTTAGATTTTGAGTTATACTATGTCAAAATTTTAACTTTTTCAGTTCCATTTTCTAGCCCGGTTTTTATGGTTCAAAAATGGCCTATACTGTTTCGGCCATATCTCAGTAAAAACGAAAAAAATTCTTTCTTTTAAATATTAGAGGATAGAATATGCAAGAAATTTCCTTTTAACCTTTTTTCAAAATTCCTTTTTTACATAACAAAAATTCAGTATGAAAAAAGGCTATTTTTGGGGTTTGTTTTTTATTGATTTGTTGATAACTCAAATTCTTAAACCTCACCAAATCACTTAGGACGAGCCGTTTTTTGGGTTGAAGCCTTCTTACTCGAAACTTGCTAAATGAAATTGAAAATACTAGTGTTGATTCAAGGTATGGTCAAATTATATTTGGTTTGGATAAGTTCAAGTTGAGTAAAGCTCACATCTTTGAATTAAAGTTTTAATCTTTCAAATATTTTATATATCTTATTGTTAAGTTGTTATATCATTAGATATTTGGCTAATTTGTGGTTATGTTATGGTTATGAATGTTAAGAACATCATGTTGTGTTATATGCTTAGAAAGTTAGAACTTCTATGTGGTTTATGACCTGGAATCCTTAGTTGAAAACATGCTTATATTTTTAAAACTTAAAATCATTTTAAGGTTTCAAACTTTGTTTTCATTGTTATAAACATCTACTTTATATTTTGGAACGTTTGTAATCTTTCATTAGTAAGTTCAAAAGTAAATTTAAAAGCTAAAATTTTGAAATTACAAGTTCTATAGCAATGATCGTTATAAGTATAGTTTGTGAGAACGAACTAAGTAAGTTTGTTTTAACTTATGTAATTTTGGAAAAAAATGTTTCCAAAACTCATTTGAAATGTAAGTAAGTAATTATGGTTATTTAATTACTTAATTATTTAACTAATGATAATTAATTAATTAACTAGAGTAATTATTACTTTATTATCATGTAATTAAGTGATTTGTACTTAACTTTTAATCAGTTAAGTGGATTTAAATTTGTATAATTATTGAAAATTAATTACCATATAATGACTTTAAAATTAAGGATTAAGTATGACTAATTACTTGATTAAGATTACTTAAATTAATTATTTGTTTAGTAAGGTTTTAAATTGTTAATTATCATTAATTAGGTTAAGTTTAATTTGAGGACTTGACTAAAGTTTGTTTAATTATTAATCGAGTTTTAAGAGTTATTGAATTAATTTATAAGGAATAATTATTATTTAATTATTCTTTGAAGGTTAATTAATATCAAACTATTATTTTAGGGATTAAATAAATGTTTAATTAATTACTTAATTGGAAAGGTTCTTAATTATTTATTCAAATATTGATCTAGAATTAAACTAGTTAAAATAACAATTAAGTATTATTTAATTAATATTTAGAGATTTAATAATTGTTTGATAATAGCTTTAAATTACTTATTTTACAATGATGTTTTGAAAAGATGTTTTTTCCAAGGGATCTCTTTGTAAATCATCTTTAGGTAGCCCATTGGTTAGGAATTAAATGACATCTGTTTAACAGAACAAAACACTATTCTACTATTAGTATAATTGATTGAATTGATTGGACACTCGCTAAGAATACCCCGCTCTGTTCTGAATTGATTTTGGACATCTATTTAGTAGGACAAATCATCCTCATATTACAATGTTATTATTGTATACGTTTATATGTATTGACACGTTATGTGTCAAATGATATTTATGGACATCTATTAGTAGAATACATCCCCATTCTTCTATAACCTGGTTGTTAATTATGTTGTCATATTTTAAGAAGAATCAACACCCATTTTGCTATATTGTTAACTTGGACATCTATATGGCAGAACAAACCACCATATGCTATTATCACTTGAATACTTCCTTTATGTTGATTCTTTATACATGTCTGGTTTTATGTCACCATCATATTATAACTTTATTAAGTTAAACTAAATTAATTGAGGACCTTTGGATGTTTCTAAGCCTCTTTTCAAATTAAAAAGCATATAGATTCTTTCTAAATAAGCTAGTGTGCCTAATGTTTTACAATGCAGTTTTAACTCGCCTTAGTATATAAAAGGAATTTTCAAATAAGTTATTATTTGAATTGAAAAAATAATTGGTTTGATTGTTAATTTATAATTAAATAAGCTTTATAATTTATTAAACTATTTCATAGACATATGTTAAAAGAACTTTAATATAGTTTATTGAGAATATTAATTTATAAGTTAACTAGAACGTAAACTTTAAGTCATTTCAAATGGTAAAAGCGTTGTCAAGTCAAGGTCTGAGAGGTAAATAAAATACCCTAACTTGATTTACTTCATTGTTAACCGAGAGACAATATTAATTTAAGATCTAGAGTAGATGATTTAGAATTTGATATTTATAAAGGAGGTTTGAAATGTTGATATTTATAAAAGAAGTTTATAATTTACTTTTGATATTTATAAATAAAGTTTACAAATGATTTATTTAAAAAGGTCTAAAAGAATATAAAAGAGTTTTAGTAAGAAATTTTATAAAAAGATATATTCAAGAGCTCTATAAAAGGAATTGAGATTTGATTCTCTCAAATTTGATCTTCTTAAAAATGGTGGTATGGACATTTTTCTATGTTTAACAATGAAGGAATAATGTTTGGGTTTATTTTTAAATCTGTTTCTTTTTAATTAAATTTGTTTTATCCTTAAATAAGAAACCTTTTTCTAAGTTCTTTTACATATACATATTCAAATTCATTAAGTTATGAGTATACTTATACAATATAAGTTAAGAATTTATTTTCTAGGAATAGAATTACATCGTTTAAACTAGGATAAAGGAGAGAAGTATAAGTATATTTTAGTAAATATAGAAGTATAAGTATATTTTAATAAATATTCTTAGAATAAGATTTTATTAATGAAAGATTCATTTTAATGAGGCTTAGTAAATGCCATGGACAAATAAATCTCTTTATTGCTTAGTTGTCTGTTTGTTTGGTAATTATATAACCAACTATCGAGTCTGGCCATTTTTACTTTGGAAATTTATACAAAAATTGATCGGGAATCCCATTCTCGTAAATGGTTAGGAGGTGAACTCTGCATTTATGTATTTGTCAGGATATTCATAAAGAATCAAAGTTGAGTTTTACAAAGACTACCGATTCATTTTGAAGAGACATGGATCAGGCCTGCTTTCCCGAAAACTACTTCGATCCGGCCTGTTGGTTTCGAACTAGAAATATTTTTGAATATGATTGAAGATATTTGGTTATGTTCAGGTCCACTACGAACTTGTGTGGATGAATATTAGCATTGTATCTCTTTAGAAGGCAATGTTAGTATTCTATGATATTCTGCTATTTATAAGGTAAAATTAACCTTTAGCTCGATCAGCTGTAATTGAATAAAGCAGGGAAAAGCTGGGGGAACTATGTGGGTTGCTCCCATTAGTATATGATCATTCTATATCTAAAATCAATATACTTGTATGCTTCAGGGCCTATATGGTTGTTTATCAATTGGGGTGATCATATTCAACATCATCTAGTTTTTAAGGATGGTTCTGATCCTGATTTGCTGAGATGAAAATTAATGCAGCCTCCCGTACATTTTATCTACAAGTGTATGGATTCGATGGGCAGACCCTTACCCTTTCATAGTTGGAATCCCTTCTCCAATACAAACTTTCCGTCTTAATTGTAAACCTATTTAGTTGGAACGTAAGACGCAAGCATTCCACTAATTTGATATATTTACTTGTGAAAAGTGGACATTATTATAATATTACTAGATATTTATTATATAATTGTTTTGGTTATCATAAGGAAGAAACCCGTCCATGTTTATGTGCGACGATGTCTTATGAAATACCCTTGATTTCAAATGGTTTCAAAGATATAATAAAAGAAAGTTCTTTATGATTAGAATAATGCTTGTTTTCAAGCCTGACCCAAGCGTTAATTTGCAATCATGCTCGAGTCAGTCCAAGCATTTTTGTCATGTTAGCTTAGGTTCTTTAGATCCTAAATGGAGCTAAAGGCTATGTCATACTTTCATATTTTTGTTTTATTCTCAGTTGTGCGCGTTTTTGTGTTTAAACTTCAGTATTTTTAAGGGTAGGTTGTTATAACTGTCTAGAGCTGCCATAGGTTGGTGTTGTACTCTGATACGTTGGTGTATGTAAAATTAATTCTTTCTTTCTTTAAAGGCTTACGTTGTTAACGATATTTTTCATCAACACCCGAACTAGGATTGACAGTGCATATGCTTAGTAGTTTGATGGAAGATTTATCTAAAGGTCATTGAAATGCGACCTTAAATCAGCTATCTTAACGAGCTCTGCCGTTTCCTAGGTATCATGATCTTAAGTCCGAAGACTTGTTGCTCTTCCCTCAAGGGGTGAGTATCATGCTTACGAGACTACAAAATCAGTGATAACCTTGGGAAAAAGGCTTTGCAAGCTAAATAACGTTGACACCTTATGCATCAATCACCTTTAGTTTCAGGATAACATGATATACATTGTGCTAAGAGGAAACGTGATAATGCTTCACAACACCATAGCCGTTCACATGCCATAATAGTTAACGAATTATATGATACTTACACATCGAGCCAGCCAAAAAAGGACCTTGGTTGTGTCAGTTATCAAGTCAGAAGCTTACAGCAAGCTCCCTTCCAGGGTTGGGTTGCATTAGGCTCAATATGAAAGAGCTAAGTCACATATTGAAAGTTCGGAAGAGGAAAAAAGCCTTGGTTTTGCCTAGAACCTTTCCTCCCACAAAGGGACTGTAATTAACCTTTACATAAGAAAGGTTAGCGATAACTCCCTGTCTAATCATTATAAACACAATATGATTATCAAATCGAGAAGTGTTTTAGTCTTGGACTTCTCCTTTTTATGTTGATATATCACAAGAATTGAAAAAAAATCACCAAATCGATTGAGTAATTAGGGTTTGCCCTTGAAGAAAAGATTACAAGGTTAAGAAATGAAAATTAGGCCCTGAAAATGAGACCCCTGGGGTCTTATTTATAGACAAATTTGGACCCCTTTTGCTATTGGGCCAGCAAAAGCCCTTTTCGGGTGCAACAACCACGTGTTGGCCGCTTTTCTCTTTTGGTTCTGTTTGCTTTGCTCTCGGTCGTTCTTTTGCTCTTGTTGGTGGATGTAGTATTGCTTTTAGGGTACCGGTCTCGGCACTCGGGAAGAGGGTCTCGGTTTTAAGAGCTTATCGCTGACGTTACTTTATTTCCTTTGTATTAATACCAAGCCTACTGGTATGGATAGCTTTAGGAAAGGCTTTTGGCTTTCGGCGATGGTCTTCTGATCATGAGCTTTCGGTCTTGTTATTAATTCTTCATAATGTTTGCCTTTGTGCTTCAGATGTGTCGTTATGGGATCCACCACCCATTTCGGCATCGACTCTAAGGGAATTAGTGTGGATAACTTGTCTCTTTTAGAGAGTTAGGCTTGCCTTCAATAGACCTCCGGGTTAGGCATTAGCTTTCCGAAGGGGGACTTCCGGTGCTTTATTGGCTATCTGCTATAGTTGCCTCTCGGTGATCATCAAATTGGGGTTTCGTAGTTGGCTTCTGGAAGGCTCTTCTTTCCTTTGACACTTCCATTATCTTTGTGTTAACATCAAGCAACTTAATGCCGATACCCTCTTTCGCTTCCCTTGGCTCCCGGTTACAAGTTCTCTTCAAATTTGAGCTTCCGTTGACTACCTTGTGTGTTGGGGATACCCTATCGGTATTCTCCCCTTCTTATCAACTTCAAGCTTCTTTCCTTGCTGATGGTGACGGTTGCTTGTTATTCTGATTGTCTCTCTTATGCTTTCTGTTATATCCTTTACCTAGTCTTTGCCTTCGGATTACACTTCTATGTTTGTGACGGTCCGATGCCCCTTCACCGTCAGCCTATCTTGATACTAATTTTGGTAGTAACATTTTCCTCCCTTGTAAAGGGGTATTTTCAACTTTTCAAATCAAACTTCTTTTCTGGGTCTTTCCTGCCTTTCCCTGTATGAATTTCAATAGCTGATATCGACGTTAGTCTTTTCATGGTTTCTATAATCAGTTGCATATGTACTAGATTAGGTGTTGCTCAGGATTAAGCCTTAATAATATATTACCCATGTATCTATGGTTCCATGTCCATTTATGCTTTACATTCTATTTGGAAACAAGGGAGAGAGTTTAATAAACTTCCTGGTTATCGAGTGTGAGCAGATTCCATCCTTAATATTGAATTCCTTGATGAGGTGTCCATGATACCTCCTTTACGGTGAGTGGCTAAATATGAAACGGTGGGACAGAAAACCCATATTCAGATGTTCATAATGGCAAGTCATAGCTTTGCTTTACGAAAACGAAAGGAAGTCCCGATCCAACCCCTTTTCAAGTATTATAGATTGAAGATAAAAAGTCTGCTTCTAATATTAATAGAAATCCTAAATTATCCCAAATTTGGGTATTAAAGATTGAAGACCAGAAATCCACTTCTGGTAATAATATAATTCCAGAACTAACCCTTATTCAGGTATTTAAGATTGAAGACCAAAAATCCACTTCTGATAATAATAGAATTCTCGAACTAACCCAGATTCGGGTATTTAAGATTGAAGCCAGAAATCCACTTCTGGTAATTGGCTTTGTTACCCACCTTCGGGTTCGATTTTTAAGTAAGCAGAGGGTGTACGTGCTTTTTAAGCCACTCCCTGGGATTTTGATTGTCAAAGCAGAGGTTGTACATGCTTTGTTGGCCACTGTATGGGCTTGTGCGTTCCGTGCGCTTGGCTAGCTTATCCACAAGCAAGACCCAAGGACTAACCCGACCTCCCTCTAGGAGGGCCTTATCCTAACCATCATAGGCGATGATATGGTCTTAGATGCTTAAACTGGGTCATCATAGATACGCAATTAAGACTTACTCTTTCGATGTTCTACCCTGGCCATCGTAGGCGGTGATAAAGGCTTACACTCCACTCCCTCCAAGGGGTGCCTTATCCTTGCCATCATAGGCGATGATAAGGTTTGCGTTGCCTTTTGCGGGTAACGCGAAATGTAAGAAGAGGTAGGACGTGTTAGTTCATAGAAGAGGCAGGGCGTACTCTTCTGCGAGCAAAGGCAGAGCGTGCTAAAAAGAAGCTTTGTCTTGATCATTTTTGGCTTGGATTAGAGGCTTATGCTTTTGATGCATTAACCTAGCCCTTTCATATTTGGGCAAGGAGAAAGGCTTATACATCACCCTCCTCCGAGGGGTGCCTTGTCCTGGCCAGCTCCGCGGTGACAAGGGTTTTCATTCATTTGTGGTTTGACCCTCCTAGGGTTATTTTTAATTCTGAGAGGGTTTCCATACCCTTAGTTTTGTGAGTATTCTTGGAGGAGACCTTTCTTTATTGATTTATCATTGATAAGTAGTGTTTTAAATGTTCCGAGTTCCATGTTCTTGGAACAAGATCGCCATTTGGTTTGAAGAGTCGATACGTCCCAGCTATGATGTAATGTCCCGCATTTTTATCGATTTATATTTGAATATTTAAATCAGTTTAAATATTGAAATCGTAATATAAGTAGATTTATATATTAATTAAAACGAAGTTGAGCCTATAAAAATATATATTGAGCTCATAACGACGCTGCAGTTCGTAATTTAACGTTTTGAACTTCAACTGAGCGTACATGACTCGTTTTAAATCGGATTTCTGCGAAACAAGAAACGTTGGAATCTGTTGAACTGTATCTTTCTAATAGAAGTGAAAAACCAAGATTTCGCGGTATAGATTGCAAGTTATATTCAAATCAAATATTCAGAAAGTCGCTGTAGAATCGTTTATCGACCGTAACGGTTTATTCGATATAACTAGATATCAGTTTCAAATTTAGACAAGGTTATTTTGAGACGTGGTGATAATTTAATTTTTATAATTTTATTGTAATTTTTAAATAATTAAATACACAGCTTTTTATTTGGAATATTTTGCACCCTAAATCGATATTTTGGGGTTTCACAATATAAGTTAACCTACCGATATTATTATATATTTGGAACCGTGGCACCTCGCTGGCCATGACTGTATTTTTATTTCTGTCTGTAACAATTTGTAAATAAGTTTATTTATAACAGAAACCGTATGAACTTAAAGCAATGGTTCACGCATCAACGTTCAAAGGTGGACAAATGAAATAGATAGAACCATCTGAAGACGTGATGGAAAATATAATAACTGTTCGGTTTTCTTTCATAAATAGACATATAACTTAGTAGGTAAGATGGGACGACAAAACGTGAGAACCTGTCTCTAATTCCTTGCAGTACCATAGTGTGTTTTGTCCAATCACTTAGGCTATAGAGGGAAGCCTATATCTGCAGTCTTTACGCTTTTACTTTGAAGCAAAAGAACAACCAGTTTTTTTGAACATATCTCATATCATTTACTTCTTGGTTAAGCATGCTTTTCATTGCACGTTCTCTTCGTACACAAGTTGTCAACTATTCTGTACACCCTTTTCCGACCCTAAGCTAAGTCCTATAACTTTGTCCCAAAGTAAAGCAACCTGAAATGAATAATCAAATCAAAGGCTAATGTTTTTGCCAGCTATCCTATTACCTACTTATGTGACCGCCAAGTCGTATTACCTTATAAATACATAAGGTCTTCTTCTATTTTTGCAAACCAGTGAAACCAATTACCGAACCCAAACACTCCATTCCCACGGATACAAACTACCTACTGCCATACATTCTCCTTTCAAACATTTAGAAAACCTCACCATTCTCTTCTTTTCTTAAATGACGTTCAAACTTAAATACAAGGAAAGCGAGAGCGACAAAATGACCTGGTCAGGAGGTGCAAAACGTGGAAAATGGGCCAGTGTATGTAATAGAAAGAGAGCTTGACGTCAGTATAAAAGGGGAAGGAGGATGAATGCGTTAATCAGGAGAAAAGTGTGGGGGATGAGTCGCAAGGAAGTGGTCACGGTAGGGACCAAGGTGAGGGTCAGTACAAGTATGGCGGCCTTGGTATTGAGGAGTATACGGCGAATAATGGCAAGGTAGTGGCATCAGCAAAGGGGAGCCATGAGGGATCTACAAAAAAAGGTGAAGTGGGAGAGTATAAACATGAGGGACGGACGTGAAGGGTATGGCCATTTAAAGGGAGTAGCTGTTTTTTTTATGGAAGTGGGCTGTTTCACGTCTGGGTCTGGGCCAGCTTTGGGAGGAGGCACCGGTCAGCACTTCGTTGCAGGAGGGTGCAGGATGGAGTTCGCAGGCCAGACAGTGGGTGTGTGGACTGTGTGAATGAAGGATGCAGGAAGAAGAAAGAAAACAAAAGGTGGGGGAGTGAACACGAAGTGTGCATGTGACGGAGTAGAGTTTTATTTACAGAAAGCTGCATGTATTTTCTCAAATGGAAGACCAGGGAGGAACGGTTAAGTCTAACAATTAAATTTAGCAATCAATTGTATGATGTATCAACCGATATCCAAAATAAGGTAGGGCGCACAAGCTAGGAAAGAACGGCGAAGTGATGAAACTGTTTTAATGGAGGTGATATTTGAGGAAGGGTTCAAGTATTCATGCTGGTAATACACAGCAAGCTCGCAAGTTTTACATGAAGAAGACAGTGGGGTTGGGTTAGTTTGATCATTGTTTGTGCAGATTTCATTTGTTAAGGATGGATCCGGGTTCACCACTGTAAGGAGCAAAAGCAGGTAGAGTTCGGCACAGTTTCATGATGAAAATTGATGGTCACTGTGTATTGTATTTCGGCGAGCAGGTATATGGGTGCGAAGGCAATTTGTTTTCACTGGAAGTCATGTTTTCGGTGAACGGATACTGGAAATTGCCATCTCCCTTGACGCTTGAGTGAAGGTGAACGGTGAGGTTAGGATGCGTTATTGAGGGGAATAACACGGGTCACTAAAATGGAAGGGGAGATTTGCTTTCATGGATTCAACTAAAGGGAGAAAGCCAAGCGGATCAGTTGGGTGTGGACGGGTCAGGAATGGATCTTAACATCGCAAGTTACGTACTAGAACCAGGGAAAGGATTTGGAGGCCGTTACAATTCTTTGCAAACAGACCACTTGATTGAATAAACTGACGCAAATCGTTATTTAACGGTTAATGCGCCAAGGTGAGTAAATTCACTGACTCTGTTCTATTTTAAAATATTATAATATTGGTTGAATGCTGTGTGATGGTTGCTTCGGTAGATTACAATTAAATTGGTTGAAAAATACATATCGTTGCATATGTACACATCATTTGGTTGGATACTGATTCCATCAATTAAATTATTTCCTAGTATGGAATCAGTGATAATTGTTTGACTAACATCGGTGGATGCAGGAAACCGGTTGGAGGAATCCAACCAGATTCCTAATTATTAATATGTACTGGTTGTTTTGTATATGCACTGTTGAACCCAAATGACGTTAAAACTCCACGTGAATATTGATGTTGGATGAAAATTTAACATTTGTTTTGATTTAATCAATAGACGATATCGATTAAGAAAATGGCAGCAGACGACCGTAAATTCATCTTTTGTTAAGACGTTGAATTAGCGTCTGGCAAATCAACGAAGTTATAATTATAAAAAAAATATTTTTATAATTAAAGCGGAGTTTTAAATTATAATAGAAATTCTATTATAAACTGGTATTAAGTTTGTATTGAGATGTTTTATTGAATTGGGTATAATAATTCGAATAAGAAGTAAATTGCCAAAAAAGACAAAGAACGTGATCGATTTTTGATAAATGAAACATTAAAGTAAGGTCTTTGATGGAAAAGTGATAAGGAAGAGTTTTGATTGAAAAATATGTTTATATAAGGATATAAGCTTATAGTTAGGTTTTATAAATTTAAACAGCGATTTTAACGCTGCCATTATAATAAATGTCTTGTAAAATTTAAACAGTGTTTTTTAACGTTGTCGTTATAATGCTATCTTAATGCTATTGTTATAATAAATGTTCTAAGATTTCTAGATAGTGATTGTAACGCTGTTGTTGAAAGCAATGTTTTATATAAATCAAATATTTGGACACAGCGATTATAACGCTACCGTTATAATCAATATTTTCTGTAAAGGAAGTGTGTTCTTAGATCGGATCCGAGAGTCGTGTAAGGGACGTTTGTTTAAAGTTGTGAGCTTTGACTATTTCAAAGTTGAGAATTTTGTTCAATTAAGGTCTGAGAGGTAATTATACCCCAACTTGATTGACTTCATGATCGATGGAGGAATGGTTAAGGTTCGATGGTGAAACTTGGTTAAGCAATATGGTTAGCTAATCAATGATTAGTGGGTTGAGTTAAAACAACGATGTTTTATAACATCGCGTTAAATTGAAATGTTTTCCCAAATCAAATGAAAGACATTTTCTAAATATAGAAAATGAAATGAATTGTCAACGAGGAATTAAGAGACCGGAATTGGAAATAATAATTTAATAAGAAATTAAATTAAAAGGGACCCAGTGTTGTTTAATGGTTGATCGGTAGAATTTCCATTTGGAAATAGGACCGTTGATTGTATGGATGTTTCTTTGATAGTTAAATCACCTACTATCAAAGTCTTGATTTTTTTATACCTCCGTTGTCAATATGGAGAGACCGGGATCAGATTTAATATCTGAAAACCACTCTGTATTGGTATAAGCGTTATGAATCATCTTATGATGAAAATAATTAAAGATGGAGTTATGCAAGGACTATCCTGTTTACGGGACAGTGCCTTCGGTTTGTCCAGACCCAGGACAACTTGTATGGATGAGTGTCTGACAGAGTATTTCCAAAGGTATTACGTACGTTGATTCCTTCAAACGTACGATGTTGGTGGCATAGAAGGGAAACTTCTTTAGCCTAACAATCTGAGTATTTTTGTGGGAATCAACTAGTGATTTCCGATGGATCTGACGATGTGGCATTCAAAATGAATGGTGGCCAAATGTTCTGGAAGATAATTAAAACCTCAAGTCCTCACAACCCGGAATTTGACAAAAATCGGGCAGGCAGCATGGCTATGTGGGTCGCTCCCATTAGGGTGTATAATCACCTATCTAGAGAAATTCCTTTTGTTTCTTAATCTATCGATTCTGCCCATTCGGGAACGGTGGTTTGAGTCCAACCGTTGGTGATATACATTCGATACACTCAAGCGAAATGAGTGGTCGGTCATGTGTGGGCCGGGTTGCAAGACGTTCTTGTTGAACTCAGTGTATTCGCCTCTAGAGATACACTATCGGTAGGTGGACCCATACCTTGTCATAGTTGGAATCCAATCTCCAATAAGCGCCCTGCGATTTTTGATTTTATACTATGTATGTAGAGCGTGAGATGCAAGCGTTCTACTATTTGGTTATTTATTTGATTAGACATTATTATAATATCACTGGATTTTGATATCAAAATATTTTGGATTATAGTAAGGTAAAAACCGTCCATGTTTATGTGTGGGTTGGTCTTACTATTATCCTTTCGTTTCAAAAAGGATTTTCAAAGTTAAACCGTATGGTTGGAATTTACTCACACCAATCCCATGACTGACCCAGAGTTTATTTTGTTTTGTTTTTCCCTAAACTCTTGGGTGCCCAAATTTGTACGGGCAGGTCAAGTGTTTTAGGTTTTACAGATACACTTGGAGGAGCTTGAAGCAGGAGGCTTCACCGCTAGTTATTTTAGAGTTATTTCCGCTGTATCAAATATTGTATTGTGCTCTGATGATGGTATGTATATATGGTACAAGATTTTGTATTTCAAAGCTTATGTTATATAATATATTTTATTCGTTCCGCTGTGAGATTCGTGTTTACTCTGATTATGCTCAGTTGTGTTCTTCTTCTTCTTCTATTCTATTAGTTCTATCTTTTCTATCTCACCCTCTAATTTCTTTCTATTAATGATCCAGTATTTTTGATGTCTGAACAGTCGACGCAGGGCTTTGTGTCGATTTTCGGAATCGAAAATCTCGTGGTCGTTACAGTGGTATTAAAGCTAAAGGTTAAGTGATCACCTTGGCTCTGTGGCGTGACTCAATAGAGATGGAATTAATAATACTCTAGATTGAGTTTGAGTGTATATATATGAGCGCGTATTTGTAGATTTGATATAAAATTGTTTTATATTGTGTTGATTGATCTGTTGAGTGGTATATGAATTCCAGATCGACGCGTTTAGCTAACGTGGTCGATAGGGATTTATAAACGCTTGGATAGAGAAATTCGACATAGTAATGTTTTAGAAAGAGGGTAAATGAAATAATCTTACCCGAAATATATTTTGATGTAAAGAAAGCATATATATTGGAATTATCTAATATATATTGAATGTGTTGGTTGAAATTATAATCGAATAGGGTTATAATTGAATTGGTTATAAACAACCAATATGAATTCGTATAAGAGTATTTATAAAATCAGATGAATAAAATTCTGAATTTTTAACCAGAATTGGAAATAAAACTCTGGAAACCTGGAAAAGAGTTGGAAATGATATTTGGATTGAATATATGGAAGTTTTAAAATCCTGGGAGATTTGAATTTTTTTCCAAATGCTGCGGAAAATATTTTGAAGTAATTTTCAAATATAAGTATAAAAATATGAGTTTTGAAAGTGATATAGTATTGCACTCACTTCGATTGCTGGAAAATAATTCTGATGATGACTGCAGCATCTTCAGTGTTCATTTTCAAGTTTCTGAGTGACGGATTACTACCACAGATTTTGAATTGTTTTAAGAAAAACAAGTGTTGTGAATTGTTTTGAAGTAATTTGAATTCCTACTATTATATGTAAATATAAGTGATTTCAAACAGATTTGAAATAAAATCCAGGAATTTGAATTCTGAAATTTTGAAACTGAACTTATGGATTTAAAGGGATTGAAATGGTAAGGGTGGATAAATTAGAATTTAACTTGGCAAAGAAATTGAATATGTGAAATAAAATTTTGGATTAGAACCAGGCTGGATTATGGAATTGGATTATTAAGTAAGGAATTGGAAGTGAGATTGAAACTGGAGTTGCAATGAAATTTGGCTTAGTAAAGAGGAAGATTGGTTTGAGAATGGATTGATGGAAGATCAATCACGGATGATTGGAAATTTGCAAAAGTGATAGCAAATGGAAGAGATAGAGTTGAATACCTGACAAAAAGGTACAAGTTTATATTATATTCGGGTATGATATTGTTGAGCTACCTTGGAAAGCCGTTTGGCTATTAGATTTTCTTTTGGATAGGAGAAGGCCCAGAGTGGCAAGTTGTTGTAGTACCGAATAAGCTGTGCAGAGGAGATGTTGGCAAAAAAAGAAAATTTCTCCGGGAATTTGAGCTGTTAGGAAATTTTCAGAATTTTGAAAATATTCAAAATAAGGAATTAATATTTAATTGAAATTAATCAGTTCAGTTGGAACTGAAATTATGAAGTAAACCAAAAAGATTTTTAACCTGTTTACAACAGAGATTGTAGCATTTTCCCCATCCTAGCAATTTCGAGGACGAAATTATTTTAAGGGGGAAGGAATGTAATGTCCCGCATTTTTATCGGTTTATATTTGAATATTTAAATCAGTTTAAATATTGAAATCGTAATATAAGTAGATTTATATATTAATTAAAACGAAGTTGAGCCTATAAAAATATATATTGAGCTCATAACGACGCTGCAGTTCATAATTTAACGTTTTGAACTTCAACTGAGCGTACATGACTCGTTTTAAATCGGATTTCTGCGAAACAAGAAACGTTGGAATCTGTTGAACTGTATCTTTCTAATAGAAGTGAAAAACCAAGATTTCGCAGTATAGATTGCAAGTTATATCCAAATTAAATATTCAGAAAGTCGTTGTAGAATCGTTTATCGACCGTAACGGTTTATTCGATATAACTAGATATCAGTTTCAAATTTAGACAAGGTTCTTTTGAGACGTGGTGATAATTTAATTTTTAGAATTTTACTGTAATTTTTAAATAATTAAATACACAACTTTTTATTTGGAATATTTTGCACCCTAAATCGATATTTTGGGGTTTCACAATATAAGTTAACCTACCGATATTATTATATATTTGGAACCGTGGCACCTCGCTGGACACGACTGTATTTTTATTTCTATCTGTAACAATTTGTAAATAAGTTTATTTATAACAGAAACCGTATGAACTTAAAGCAATGGTTCACGCATCAACGTTCAAAGGTGGACAAATGAAATAGATAGAACCATCTGAAGACGTGATGGAAAATATAATAACTGTTCGGTTTTCTTTCATAAATAGACATATAACTTAGTAGGTAAGATGGGACGACAAAACGTGAGAACCTGTCTCTAATTCCTTGCAGTACCATAGTGTGTTTTGTCCAATCACTTAGGCTATAGAGGGAAGCCTATATCTGCAGTCTTTACGCTTTTACTTTGAAGCAAAAGAACAACCAGTTTTTTTTGAACATACCTCATATCATTTACTTCTTGATTAAGCATGCTTTTCATTGGACGTTCTCTTCGTACACAAGTTGTCAACTATTCTGTACACCCTTTTCCTACCCTAAGCTAAGTCCTATAACTTTGTCCCAAAGTAAAGCAACCTGAAATGAATAATCAAATCAAAGGCTAATGTTTTTCCCAACTATCCTATTCCCTACTTACGTGACCGCCAAGTTGTATTACCTTATAAATACATAAGGTCTTCTTCTATTTTTGCAAACCAGTGAAACCGATTACCGAACCCAAACACTCCATTCCCACGGATACAAACTACCTGCTGCCATACATTCTCCTTCCAAACATTTAGAAAACCTCACCATTCTCTTCTTTTCTTAAATGACGTTCGAACTTAAATACAAGGAAAGCGAGAGGGACAAAATGGCCTGGTCAGGAGGTGCAAAACGTGGAAAATGGGCATGTGTATGTAATAGAAAGAGAGCTTGACGTCAGTATAAAAGGGGAAGGAGGATGAATGCGTTAATCAGGAGAAAAGTGTGGGGGATGAGCCGCAAGGAGGTGGTCACGGTAGGGAGCAAGGCGAGGGTCAGTACAATTATGGCGGCCTTGGTATTGAGGAGTATACGGCGAAAAATGGCAAGGTAGTGGCATCAGCAAAGGGGAGCCATGAGGGATCTACAAAAAAAAGGTGAAGTGGGAGAGTATAAACATGAGGGATGGACGTGAAGGGTATGGCCATTTAAAGGGAGTAGCTGTTTTTTTATTTATGGAAGTGGGCTGTTTCACGTCTAGGTCTAGGCCAGCTTTGGGAGGAGGCACCGGTCAGCACTTCGTTGCAGGAGGGTGCAGGATGGAGTTCGCAGGCCTGACAGTGGGTGTGTGGACTGTGTGAATGAAGGATGCAGAAAGAAGAAAGAAAACAAAAGGTGGGGGAGTGAACACGAAGTGTGCATGTGACGGAGTGGAGTTTTATTTACAGAAAGCTGCATGTATTTTCTCAAATGGAAGACCAGGGAGGAACGGTTAATCAAATAATTAAATTTAGCAATCAATTGTATGATGTATCAACTGAGATCCAAAATAAGGAAGGGCGCATAAGCTAGGAAAGAACGGCGAAGTGATGAAATCGTTTTAATGGAGGTGATATTTGAGGAAGGGGTCAAGTATTCATGCTGGTAATACACAGCAAGCTCGCAAGTTTTATATGAAGAAGACAGTGGGGTTGGGTTAGTTTGATCATTGTTTGTGCAGATTTCATTTGTTAAGGATGGATCCGGGTTCACCACTGTAAGGAGCAAAAGCAGGTAGAGTTCGGCACAGTTGCATGATGAAAATTGATGGTCACTGTGTATTGTATTTCGGCGAGCAGGTATATGGGTGCGAAGGCAATTTGTTTTCACTGGAAGTCATGTTTTCGGTGAACGGATACTTGAAATTGCCATCTCCCTTGATGCTTGAGTGAAGGTGAACGGTGAGGTTAGGATGCGTTATTGAGGGGAATAACACGGGTCACTAAAATGGAAGGGGAGCTTTGCTTTCATGGATTCAACTAAAGGGAGAAAGCCAAGCGGATCAGCTGGGTGTGGACGGGTCAGGAATGGATCTTAACATCGCAAGTTACGTACCAGAACCAGGGAAAGGATTTGGAGGCCGTTACAATTCTTGGCAAACAGACCACTTGATTGAATAAACTGACGCAAATCGTTATTTAACGGTTAACGCGCCAAGGTGAGTAAATTCACTGACTCTGTTCTATTTTAAAATATTATAATATTGGTTGAATGCTGTGTGATGGTTGCTTCGCTAGATTACAATTAAATTGGTTGAAAAATACATATCGTTGCATATGTACACATCATTTGGTTGGATACTGATTCCATCGATTAAAATATTTCCTAGTATGGAATCAGTGATAATTGTTTGACTAACATCGGTGGATGCAGGAAACCGGTTGGAGGAATCCAACCAGATTCCTAAATATTTATATGTACTGGTTGTTTTGTATATGCACTATTGAACCCAAATGACATTAAAACTCCATGTGAATATTGATGTTGGATGAAAATTTAACATTTGTTTTGATTTAATCAATAGACGATATCGATTAAGAAAGTGGCAGCAGACGACCGTAAATTCATCTTTTGTTAAGACGTTGAATTAGCGTCTGGCAAATCAACGAAGTTATAATTATAAAAAACTATATTTTTATAATTAAAGCGGAGTTTTAAATTATAATAGAAATTCTATTATAAACTGGTATTAAGTTTGTATTGAGATGTTTTATTGAATTGGGTATAATAATTCGAATAAGAAGTAAATTGCCAAAAAAGACAAAGAACGTGATCGATTTTTGATAAATGAAACATTAAAGTAAGGTCTTTGATGGAAAAGTGATAAGGAAGAGTTTTGATTGAAAAATATGTTTATATAAGGATATAAGCTTATAGTTAGGTTTTATAAATTTAAACAGCGATTTTAACGCTGCCATTATAATAAATGTCTTGTAAAATTTAAACAGCGATTTTTAATGTTGTCGTTATAATGCTATCTTAATGCTATTGTTATAATAAATGTTCTAAGATCTCTAGATAGCGATTGTAACGCTGTTGTTAAAAGCAATGTTTTAAATAAATCAAATATTTGGACACAGCGATTATAACGCTACCGTTATAATCAATATTTTCTGTAAAGGAAGTGTGTTCTTAGATCGGATCTGAGAGTCGTGTAAGGGACGTTTGTTTAAAGTTGTGAGCTTTGACTATTTCAAAGTTCAGAATTTTGTTCAATTAAGGTCTGAGAGGTAATTATACCCCAACTTGATTGACTTCATGATCGATGGAGGAATGGTTAAGGTTCGATGGTGAAACTTGGTTAAGCAATATGGTTAGCTAATCAATGATTAGTGGGTTGAGTTAGAACAACGATGTTTTATAACATCGCGTTAAATTGAAATGTTTTCCCAAATCAAATGAAAGACATTTTCTAAATATAGAAAATGAAATGAATTGTCAACGAGGAATTAAGAGACCGGAATTGGAAATAATAATTTAATAAGAAATTAAATTAAAAGGGACCCAGTGTTGTTTAATGGTTGATCGGTAGAATTTCCATTTGGAAATAGGACCACTGATTGTATGGATGTTTCTTTGATAGTTAAATCACCGACTATCAAAGTCTTGATTTTTTTATACCTCCGTTGTCAATATGGAGAGACCGGGATCAGATTTAATATCTGAAAACCACTCTGTATTGGTATAAGCGTTATGAATCATCTTATGATGAAAATAATTGAAGACGGAGTTATGCAAGGACTATCCTGTTTACGGGATAGTGCCTTCGGTTTGTCCAGACCCAGGACAACTTGTATGGACGAGTGTCTGACAGGGTATTTCCAAAGGGATTACGTACGTTGATTCCTTCAAACGTACGAAGTTGGTGGCATAGAAGGGAAACTTCTTTAGCCTAACAATCTGAGTATTTTTGTGGGAATCAACTAGTGATTTCCGATGGATCTGACGATGTGGCATTCAAAATGAATGGTGGCCAGATGTTCTGGAAGATAATTAAAACCTCAAGTCCTCACAACTCGGAATTTGACAAAAATCGGGCAGGCAGCATGACTATGTGGGTCGCTCCCATTAGGGTGTATAATCACTTATCTAGAGAAATTCCTTTTGTTTCTTAATCTATCGATTCTGCCCATTCGGGAACGGTGGTTTGAGTCCAACCGTTGGTGATATACATTCGATACACTCAAGCGAAATGAGTGGTCGGTCATGTGTGGGCCGGGTTGCAAGACGTTCTTCTTGAAGCCAGTGTATTCGCCTCTAGAGATACACTATCGGTAGGTGGACCCATACCTTGTCATAGTTGGAATCCAATCTCCAATAAGCGCCCTGCGATTTTTGATTTTATACTATGTATGTAGAGCGTGAGATGCAAGCGTTCTGCTATTTGGTTATTTATTTGATTAGACATTATTATAATATCACTGGATTTTGATATCAAAATATTTTGGATTATAGTAAGATAAAAACCATCCATGTTTATGTGTGGGTTGGTCTTACTATTATCCTTTCGTTTCAAAAAGGATTTTCAAAGTTAAACCGTATGGTTGGAATTTACTCACACCATTCCCATGACTGACCCAGAGTTTATTTTGTTTTGTTTTTCCCTAAACTCTTGGGTGCCCAAATTTGTACGGGCAGGTCAAGTGTTTCAGGTTTTACAGATACACTTGGAGGAGCTTGAAGCAGGAGGCTTCACCGCTAGTTATTTTAGAGTTATTTCCACTGTATCAAATATTGTATTGTGCTCTGATGATGGTATGTATATATGATACAAGATTTTGTATTTCAAAGCTTATGTTATATAATATATTTTATTCGTTCCGCTGTGAGATTCGTGTTTACTCTGATTATGCTCAGTTGTGTTCTTCTTCTTCTTCTATTCTATTAGTTCTATCTTTTCTATCTCACCCTCTAATTTCTTTCTATTAATGATCCGGTATTTTCGATGTCTGAACAGTCGACGCAGGGTTTTGTGTCGATTTTCGGAATCGAAAATCTCGTGGTCGTTACATATGACTTCTTGATGAACGACTAATGGTCCTTACCAATTTGGGCCAAGCAAACCATCTGATGGGTTCTTTGTGTTGGCCATTACCCTTCGTAAGACCATATCTCCTTTTGTGAAGGCTCTAATTTTAACCCTTGAGTTGTAGTACTTTGTTATTCAACTTTGGTATTTGGCCGTTCTAATTGTAGCCTCGTCTCTTAATCCTTGTATTAGGTCTAAGGATTCCTTTTCTAACTCTTGATTGGGATCAAATGCATAGGCTATTCTTCTGTGTGAAGGGATTTCAACCTCAATTGGAAGCATGGCTTCACACCCATATGTCAAAGAAAATGGAGTATGTCCTGTTGCCATTTTGGTAGATGTTCTATATGCTCAAAGCACTAAGGGTAATTCTTCTGCCCAATTTCCTTTAGCTTTGTTTAGTCTTTTCTTGAGAATTGTCTTTATGGTTTTGTTTGCGTCTTCAACGACTCCATTTTCCCTCGGATGTGCTACTAAGGAAAAGCTTTTTAATGATTCCATTCTTATCACAAAATCGAGCGAATTGCTCGCTTTCGAATTGTGTTCCATTGTTTGATATGATCTTATAAGGAATCCCAAAGCAAGTGACAATATTCTTTATCACAAATCTTAACACCTTTTTAGATGTGAATGTTGGAAGGGGTTCTGCATCCACCCATTTGGTAAAGTAATCGATAGCTACTACAACATACTTAGCTCCAGCCTTGGAGATTGGTAGGGGTCCATCAAATCTATCCCTCACACAACGAAAGGCCAGGGGCTTGAGATAGTGGTTAACTCACTAGGAGGTAGTCGGGGTATCTTAGAATACCTTTGACATTTCTCGCATTTCTTGACATATTCAATTGCTTGGCTAACCATTTTTGGCTAGTAAAAGCCTTGTCACATGGCCTTCTTGGCTAACTTAATTCCGTTGGAATGGTCCCCGCACAAACCTTCATGTGCTTCTTTCAACAACTTAAGCCCGTTCTCCAGGCTTATGCATCGTAAATAGGGGAGTGAGTACCCTTTCTTATAGAGTATCTCACTTGTAACCACAAAGGTAGGATCTTTGTGCCTTATCTTTCTCGCATATTTCCTACTAAGGGGTAGAACCCCGTTCATGAGGTAATCTACTATACGGGTAGATACCCATTCATGAGGTAATCTACTATAAGGGCCATCCAATTATCTTCATAAGCGGATTCCGTTTCTACCGAACCCCCTACTCGTTCCATATTCTTTTTCCAGAGCTTGGGATCTCGTTATGACCAACAATTCTTTTCTTGTTTCGGGCTCTTCCTGCTCAATGCTGGGTTTTCTTGGTACCCTATGTGAATTATTCAGGTTTCAAGTGCTCCTCGGGAGCTTGCCAATTTGGCTAGCGAATCAGCTTGGGTGTTTCCCCCTCTTGGGATTTGATGTATTGAAAAGTCCACAAACTGAGAGAGCATCTTTAGTATCCTCTTTACATATAGGGTCAACCGAGCATCCTTGGTTTGGTAGGTTTGCTTAATTTGATTTACCATTAATTATGAATCGCTAAAGATCTCTATCCGAGGTATTTTCAACTGTATTGTTAGGTTCAATCCTGCCATCATTGACTCATATTTGGCCACATTGTTGGTAGTTGTGAATTCTAATTTCATTGCATAATGTAAGAGGTTCACAACGGGGGTAATTATGACATACCCTACCCCCGCTCCTTATTCGTTTGAAGCCCCATCTACGAGTAGTTTCCATTTAGACTTCAGGTCGTTTTCCTTGGTTGACCGTTCTATAATGAAACTTGTGCATTTGTTCACAATATCTGCAAGAGATTGTCCTTTGATCGCTGCTTAGGGTTGAAACTCAATTTCATATTAATTAAGCTCAATTCCCCATTCACTAATATTCCTGAGGTTTCTGGCTTGCTGAAGACTTTCTTAAGCGGAAAGTTAGTTAAAACCTTAATTGGATGTGCTTGGAAATATCCCCTGAGCTTCCTTGCCGTAAGTATTAGACAATATGCTAATTTTTCCACTACAGGGTATTGGGTTTCTGCATCTTTTAACCTTCTGCTAACATTATAAACTGGGTGTTGAGTTCTTTCACTTTCTCTTACAAGGACCGAACTTACCACATACTCTGAAAAAGCCATATAGGGGTATAAATCTTCCCCTTTCACGGGACTGGATAAAACTTGGGGATTCCCCATGTAATCCTTCAATTCTTGAACCCTTTTTTACATTCCTCATTCCATTCGAAGTTCTTCTTTTTCTTTATAACATCAAAGAAATGGACGCATTTGTCACTGGCCTTATAAATGAACTACTGAGGGTTGCTACCTTCCTGTTTAGGCTCTTGACTTCTTTGCTTCTTCTAGGTTCATCCATGCCCTTTATTGCTTTGATTTGGTTGGGACTAGCCTCAATGCCATGTTCGCCGACTACTTACCCTAAGAACTTCCCGAATTGAACTCCAAAATAACACTTTTGTGGGTTTAACTTCATTTGGTAACCCCTCAACATATTGAACATCTCTTCTAGGTCTTCCAAGTGGCTTTCCGCTTTGACGGATTTTACTAACATGTCATTTACATATACTTCCATGTTGCACCCTATCTGATCTTGGAACATTCTGTTAACTAGCCTTTGGTACGTTGCTCCAGCATTCTACAATCCATAGGGGATTATTTTATAACAAAACGTTCCCCAATCCGTAATGAAACTTGTATTCTCCTTGTCAGGTTTTTGCATAGGAATCTGGTTCTATCCTACGTAGGCATCCATAAGGGAAAGCATCCTATGTTCGTTTGTTGCATCAACCGACTGGTCTATCCGAGGGAGGGAATAACAATCTTTCAGGCAAGCCTTGTTTAAGTCTGTATAGTAAACACAAGTTCTCCACTTCTCATTGGAATTCTTCACTAATACAGGATTTGCTAGCCATTTGGATAAAAAACTTCCTGGATGAACCCGTTTGTTACCTTTTGACCTCCTCTTTTAAAGCCTATGACTGGTCTCTATTGTATTTCCTCTTCTTTCGTCGAATTGGGATTACAGAAGGGACGATGTTTAGAGCATGGGTCATGATAGAGGGGCTAATTCCAACCATGTCTGAATGAGTCCGAGCAAAAACATCCTTGTTGAGCTACAAGAACTGAACTAGGTCACTCGTCAAGGGTTCTGTCAACTTTTTCCCTATCTTGATAACTTTGGTCTTATCCTTTGGATCAACGCTTACTTCCTCCAAATCCTCTATTGGTTTTATCCTTTCGGTGTCCCCTCGAGAATCCAAATCTGTTATAATTTCCTCTTCCTCTGCCAAATTTATGTCATCGACTCTCTTCCATTTTCGCCTCAAAGAAGTGTACCTACCATTCATACATTTGTCAGTTTTTTTATTTTTATTTTAGCTTCAAATGTTGGATGTAAGAATCCGTTATCCGAAGGTTGAAAAATAGTAGAGGAATCAAAATACTCCCTTTTGTATTTGTCAACTGTTGCGAAATACAATTCACGAGAACTAAATTGTTCCCTCTAATGGTACCCCATCCTTGTTTTGTTAACAATTTCAGCATAAGGTATTTGGAAGAGACAAAAGCATCCATTTCCTCAAGAGCGGGTCGATTGAAGATGGCATTGTAGTAGGATGGTTGGTCGAACACGAGAAAAAGAGTTTCAAAGGTTCAGTAGAGCAGAGACAACCCAACTTGGACCAGGAGATTGATCTGTCCCACGGGAGTTGATCCCTTATTGTTGAAGCCAAAGATTGGCTCATTGCTTGGTTCTAACTTCTCCTCGGAGATTCCCATCTAATCAAAAGCATGTTTAAAGGTAACATTAACTATGCTCCTAGTATCAACAAGGATCTTGGCAACAACAGAAAGCTCAGTCTGAGTTGTTATCATGAGAGGGTTATTGTGTGGGTGACGGACCCCTCTCTTCATCTCGTTCGAAGAAATCACCAAGTTATGCATCTTAAGAGCGTAACAGGCATTCTTTAATGATGGATCCTCTCGGATGGAGAATATCCCTTCGCGAGATTCCTTTAATTATCGATTCCTAGCTACTGGGCAATTTTGAGCAGGGTGTGGCCCATCATGGATCACATTGATTCGGTTTATTGGTGGTCCCAAGTCTAGATGACTTCCTCCACTGTGGCTTCTACCGTGTTGGCTGAAACCTTTTGTTGTCATTTGCATGTTGGGCAAATGATTGCTTGTTTAGAACAAACTCTCTCAGATGTCCCTCACAGATAAGCTTCTGAATAATCCCATCCAAAACCTTGCATTTGTCAGTTTTATGTCCGTTTGTCTTGTGATATTCTCAATATTTCTTCCGGCATGGGGTTCAGGGAAATTCTTGGCTTTGAATGAGACGGGGAAGTTACTGACCCTTTCTTTTGCCACAGCATACACAAAGGAGATGGGCTTGGTTAAAGCGACTGAGTTGGAATTAGAATCCTTCCATCTGGACCTTTTCTGATTTCCAAGTTGACTGACCTTCCACCCTGGGGTTTTTATCCAAAGCCCGGCTTTCCTCCTTTCCCTAGAGGTCTGAATTTCTTCTTTGTAGAGTACAACTCGTCCATACGGATGAACTTGTAAGCTTGAAAGTGAAAGTCTTGTAGGTCCTTACAGCCATGAATGTATAGTTCCTTCCAGAAGGGGGTATTGTCACTTAACCTTGAATGCACAGTTATTAACTTGTTGCGATCATTCATATCTTTTGCCCCTAAGGCTTCTACATTGAACCTTTCAAGTAATCTCTTAGGTATTCTCCTTGTCTTTTCTTGATATTAGCAATAACTGTGTAGTCAACTGTTGGATCTTTAGAAATACAAAATTGTGCGAAAAATTCATAGGCGAATTATTTCCATGAGTAGATGGTATTCTTTTTGTAATGATGATACTATTTGGTTGTTGCTCCTTAGAGGTTTACTGGGAAAAGACGATATTTGATGGCCCCCCAAGCATTATAAAGATATATTTGGCTTTCGAAATCCATTAGATGATCATCAGGGTCAGGGGTTCGGAGATACTTTATAGTGGGAACCTTTACCCTAGATGGAATCATAATGTCCATGATCTAATCGGTGAATGGAGCTACTCTTTCATTATCATAAACCCTATCATCTTGAGTTCTTTTTCCTTTGCTCCCCAATAAGTCTTTGATGGTTTTCCTTGTTATGTCTTTGAGATAGGCCTCTGTGTTATCATAATTGGCCCTTTTTTAGGATCATAACCTTTATATCTAGAGCTCCTAGATTGCTCCTAGCTACATTGATTTCCTTGATGATCTATCCTTGTCAAAAGGGATCACTTGTTCTTAGAGGAAGATTCTTTGAGCCTTTCTTTGGATTCAGAGTGTTGGACATGAGCCTTTCTCTTTGGAGATTCATCCGCTTCCCTTTGGCTAGACTTAGTGAGCTTCAAAGACTTCTATGCTTGATTAGCGTCCATTTGAGCTTGCATTCCCTGGATTTGTTTCTCTAGAACCATGATGTTAGCCGCATTTTCTTCCATGTCATTTGGGTTTGGTGGTTGCACCAGGTTGGAAGTTGTTCCTTCTTGATTATTGTTTAGATTGAATGTTGGATTCACGTTTCTTTCAAGGGTTGCATTAGGAGTTGGTTCCATATTCCGTTCCTCCAACATTTTTTATTTCATCTTCCCCTGCCATGAAGCAATAAGTTTTCCAAATTAATTTCTAATAGGGTAAACATAAGGTCGGAGGTTCAGGCCCCCATTCTAGTGCCAAAATGTTAACAATATTTTTCGTCAATACACGAACTAGTATTGACAATGCATATACTTAGTATTCTGATGGAAGATTGATCTAAAGGTCTTTAAAATGCGACCTTGAATCGACAATCTTAACGAGCTCCGCCATTTCCTAGGTATCAAGATCTTAAGTCATAATATTAGTTACTCTTCCCTCAAGGGGCGAGTATCACGCTTACGAGACTACAAAATTAGTGGTGACCTCAGGAGAAAGGCTTCGCAAGCTAAATAAGGCTGGCACCTTATGCATCAATCACCTTTAGATTCGAGATAAAATGATATAAATTGTGCTAAGAGGAAACATGCTAATGCTTCACAACACCTGGGTTGTTCACATGCTGTAATAACCCACGTCCATTAATGTCACTCGCAAAGGGAATGCGTTAACTTCCATGGAGCATTTTAAGTGAATATAGAATAGAAAATCACAACAAGACAGATATAAAGCAGTAGTTGAAAATTTAAAACTTTATTTATTGCAGCAGAAGGTTAATATGTTTGGTTACATCATCAAAAACCATAAACCAAAGTCAAGTACATAATATCCATATTGATAAAACAAAGTACATAATCCCACTACTACAAATAGCCATAAAGAAAATGATAGGCTAAACTTTGCTTCAGCAATCCAAATCCAAGTGCTCCTAAAGAGATCCCAATCAAGCTCCACTAATACTAGCCCCACCCTTAGAACCTGGGTGGGGGGAAGGAAGAAAAGAGGTGGAAACAAAGGGGGTCAGACATAAAGTCTGGCGAGTCCGATAACTCTAACAACATAATTATTAAAGCAATATGATAAGATATAAGCTGGAGAATAAGGTAATGACTATGTGAACCACATGGGTATGGCAAGGCAATCAAGAGAAACAGAGATAACGTTAATGGCGCTTCCTAATCAATATAGGATAATTACTATACTCTACCGTACTGTACCGTAATGTACTGTACTAACACTAACTGCACCCCTACTAGTCACTCTAGAAATTTGATCCCTCTTGGCTAAATAGAACGATGATAGCTTCGTGTACTACTAGATGTACCCACTATCCTCCATGTTTGACTGTATATCTATAGTTGCTATCATAGGTACCCAGCGTGTACCTATCCCCACTAGATGTACCCCTTCAATAAGTAATAATGGTAATTCCATGTACTCCTAGCTGATGTCATAGGTGTCGCCTGCTCCTATCTCCACTAGGTGTACCCCCTTAATAATTATTAATAATAGTGGTAGCTTCGTGTACCCCTGTAATGGCGCGTTTTGTTAGCTGTCGAATAATTAATTTATTTAATTATTTATATATCGATTTGGCGATATCGATAACTTAAAGTAAAACGTTCGAACGTATAATTATAATATAATTAAAATAGAGCTTGAAATAGCGCTGCAGTTCGTGAATTGGCGATTCGAACTTCAACTGAATGTACAGGATTCGTTTTAAGCCGGATTTCTGTGAAACAAGAAACGTGTGGAGCTGGTGGAGTATATCTTTCTAGTGGAAGAGAAAGATCGGGATTTCGTCGTGTAGATTTTGAGTTATGTCCAAATCAAATTCTCAGAGATGCAGCGCCCTGACAATAACGATTTAATTATATTTTAAATAAGGGTTTAAATAGAAATCGAGCGTCGATATAACTCTGACGATGTAAAATCGAGCTGTAAATACATACAGGAATATTCTGGGGCTATATGGTATTCAACTGTGAATATAGACGATAATATTTATTTTTAAATATTAAATTTAATTATATTTAAATATATTTATATATTTAAATATGCTATTTAGAGCTTTGGAAAATAGCCACTTTTGCATACGAAGTCGGAATTCGACGAAACCAGTTTTGTTGGGACCGTAATGTCAAATAGTTGTTAGATTCCAAGTTTCGTGATTTTTAGATTCAGCATGTGACCGTACGGATTTTTAGAGTGTGAAATAGTCAGTATTTCGACGATTAAAAATACGCTGTGTGAGCATACGAAGTCGGAACTCGACGAAACCAGTTTCGTTGGGACCGTAAGGTCGAACTCTAGTTACACGTACCGTTTGGTGATTTTTGGGTATCACATGTGACTACAGGAATTTTTAGAGTGCGAAATCAAGTATAAATAAATATAAAAATCAAATTTAAAATATCCTCCCCATTTTTCTTTGGATTCACAACAGGCCACGCGGCCCTCTTCCTCAGCCACAAGACTTACCAACCACCACAACACCTATATAAAACCCACAATGATGTTTACAACAAATTTTCCCACAGAGAAAATCAAAAAGAAATGTAATCAGACTCTGTAAATCTCTAAACAAGGATTTTCGCACTTGTTCTTCGAACCTCTGCAGCCTCGTATGGTTTCCAATGGGTTCAAAGCAATTGTGGTTCGCTACTTTGCTGACAGCGTTCGTTATGGGTAAACTAGGGCTGATGATTTCATTTGAGGGGTGCGCCATTTTGAAGTAGGGTGATCGTATTTGGGTTGCTGGTCGCGTTTGGCACCCGATGTGAATGGTTGGTGGAGTTCGACGCTGAAACCCGTCGATGCCTGCTACTGTGACACGGCGACAGGATCTCGACAGCCAAGCTCGAGTCGAGCTTTATGGGTATGACGAGGAAGAGGGGATCATGAGGATGAGAGCGGTGGTGGTTGCAGGTCGGAGCGATGGTCATGGAGGCGGGGATGGAAGGTCAACGATGGGTTGGTGAGTGTTTTCTTTTTCTGGAGTGGAGAATCGATTTGGGAAGGAAATGAGGACCGGGGAAGGATTTAAAGTAGCGGGTTGGGCTGAATATATGGGCCGGGTTTTGAATAAAAGGGGTAAGGCCTTTATAGGAATTAAAATCCATGTTTTATTTTTTTCAAATAGTGTATAACTTGTGAATGACGTAACTTCCTCATACGATATCGAAATTCAGCGAAACAAGATCCATTGGGATCGTATGGACGAGAGCTTCACAATGGAGCTGACTGGGAGTGAATCCGAGCTCGTTACAATTTATGGCGAAATAAATTGTCCAACTGAGTCAAATAACGCAAACCGATTATTTAACGGTTTATCGTTCTTTAAAGATGAACTGCAAAGGTGAGTAAAACTCACTAACTCTGAACAGTTTATAATTTCATGTTGTATTGTTAGAACTGTTAAAATTGTCTGTCTGACTGTGTGTTGATTGTTTGATTGAACTGCTAGTCAGTTAGTTAAAATTCTATATTGATTCTGTTTAACAGAATATATCATATGAAACTGCAAGTGATGTTATCTATATTGTCTAACATCTGTGATGCAGGGAAACAGGTTGGAGGAATCCGACTGGATTCCTCAACATTTATTTTACCGTTTTTCATATATTGTGATATATGATGTGTTATGAAATCTGTTATTGATTTCATATGTTTGAATGATACCAATCATTGTTATACGACACGGTAAACACCGTAGGTGATACTAGAATGTAAAAAGCGAATTTTCAATGTTTATATTGAAAATAAATCTTATTTATAAAATCGATAGGATTGTATAAAATGAAAACATTTATTTATTTAGGAAATAAATAAAGGAACATTTATTTAGATTATAAATAAATGGAATAAAGGAATATTTATTTAGGGAATAAATAAAGGAACACTTGTTCGGAAAATAAATAGAATTATACAAGGATAGATTTAAACACGTGCTTCGCACACGGTATAACACGATATGGATTTAAATGAGTTATTCGAATTAGATATTTGAATAGAGTTAAACACATTAGAGTGATTCGAATTAGATATTTGAATAGAGTTAAACAAAGTAATTTGTTAGGTTAACCAAAGCAAGTTAGTCAAGTTAATCAAAGTAATTGGTTAAGTTAACCAAAGTGAATTAGTTAAGTTAAACTAATTGGTAAATCAAAGTGAATTAGTTGCGTCAAACTAAGTGAATTAGTCAAGTTAAACTAATTGATTTATCGAAGTAAATTAGTTGGGTTAATCAAAGTGAATTAGCTGAGTTAACTAAGTAAATCGGTTAGGGTTAATCAAAGTGAATTAACTAAGTTAAACTAAGTGGATTAGTTCAGTTAATCGAGACAAGTAAATCAAGTTAGGGTAAACCATTTGAGTTAACCAGTTAGAGTTAACCATTTGAGTTAACCAGTTTGAGTTGGTCAGTTAGAGTTGACCAGTTAAAGTTGACCAGTTAAAGTTGATCAGTTGAGTTAACCAGTTAGAGTTGACCAGTTAGAGTTGATCAGTTAGAGTTATCCGAGTAGAGTTAATCAAGTAGAGTTGTCGAATATCACTTATCCGAAGTAGAGTTATCGAATATGGTGTATTCGAGAGAAGAGTTATCGAATATCGGTTATTCGAGTGGAGAAATCAAATGTGATTCATTTGAGAAGAGTTATCGAATATTAATTATTCGAAGAGTAGTTATCGAATATTGGTTATTCGAAGTTAGTTAATCCAAAGGAGTTATTCGAAGTTAGTTAATCCGAAGGAGTTAATCGAAGGGTTAATCCGAAGGAGCTAGTCGAAGAGTTATTCGAAGTTAGTTAATCCAAAGGAGTTGTTCGAAGTTAGTTAATCCGAAGGAGCTAGTCGAAGAGTTATTCGAAGTTAGTTAATCCAAAGGAGTTGTTCGAAGTTAGTTAATCCGAAGGAGCTAGTCGAAGAGTTATTCGAAGTTAGTTAATCCAAAGGAGTTGTTCGAAGTTAGTTAATCCGAAGGAGTTAGTCGAAGAGTTATTCGAAGTTAGTTAATCCAAAGGAGTTATTCGAAGTTAGTTAATCCGAAGGAGTTAATCGAAGAGTTAATCCGAAGGAGTTAGTCGAAGAGTTAATCCAAAGGAGTTATTCGAAGTTAGTTAATCCGAAGGAGTTAGTCGAAGAGTTATTCGAAGTTAGTTAATCCAAAGGAGTTATTCGAAGTTAGTTAATCCGAAGGAGTTAATCGAAGAGTTAATCCGAAGGAGTTAGTCGAAGAGTTAATCCAAAGGAGTTATTCGAATTAGATATTTGAATAGAGTTAAACACGTAAGAGTAAATTGAATATTAGTTATTCAATTTGAGTTAATCGAATGTAGTTATTCGAGAAGAGTTAAATCGAATTTAGTTATTCGAAAGGAGTTAATCAATTTGAGTTAAGTTAATCGATTTGAATTAAGTTGAATCGAAATGGAGTAAATCGATTAGAATTAAGTTAATCGAGTTAGAGTAAATCGAATATTGGTTATTCGAAGGTAAGTTATTCGAATTAGTTATTCGAAGGAGTTAATCAAATGAGTTGATCCAAAGGAGTTAGTCGAATATTTGTTATTCGAATAGAGTTAAAGGAGTTATCAATTTTAGTTTGATCGAAAGGGGTTATCGATTAGTAAATCGAAAGGAGATTTTCGAATATAGCATATTCGAAAGAAAGAGATTGAATATTGTTTATTCGAAAGAGAGAGATTTCGAATATGAGTTATTCGAAGAGAGATAATCGAATATAGGTTATTTGAAGAAGAGTAAATCAAATAGAGATTACTCGAAAGAGAGTTATACGTCGAATTCGATTATAACGAATTCGGGAAAGCACTATTTACTTTCCAGGGTTTAAATCAAGGTTTAGTTATTGATTTAGCAATTAGGTGTCTGTTAAATTATTCGAGTTAGGAAATAAAGTTATAATTTAGGTTAGATATTGCAGAAGTAGGAATTATAACGTTATAGTTATAATCAAACACTGTCATATAAGAAGTGGATTCGTAACCTGAATCCGAGAATTTGCATAAACAGATGATTGGAAAAAGTGAGTGATGAACTTCATCTATTTCACAGTAAAGGACGTTGTTCAATTAAGGTCTGCGAGGTAATTATACCCCAACTTGATTGACTTCAGAATTGACAAAGGAATAGTTGTGGTTTGATCTAAAAGGTTGATTAGGAATAAAGTTAAGGAATAAGCGATAAATGGATTAAGCGAAACGATGTTTATACAACGTTCATTGGAAATCCGTAAATGAGTTTGGAAACGTTTTCCAAATATAATCAGATATGTTTTCTAAACATAGAAAATGAAATGTTTTCATGATAAGAATTTAAGAAATAGAGTTAAGCAAATTCAGAAACTGACTGGAGAGGGTAAGTTAAACGGTTTTCTAAGTAACGATCTGATGTTGGTTTCGACCTTCAGGATTGATACTTAGAGAATTGTTCTCATACTAGTTACAGTTAGGGACTGATAGTTGCGAAATAATAGTGATGTGAAAATAAGTTATGGAAATGTTGTCCAATGATTAATAACATATATTTTCTAAATATATGAAATAAGGAAATATGAACATATGATGATTGATCGATCGAATTTCCATTTGGAAATAAGATCGTTGTTTATACACCGACATGTTTTAATTTGATAGTTGAATCACAGACTATCAAAGTTTTTACCATTTTAACGCTGTTAATATGGAGAGACCGGTTGGATTATTATCCAAAGAACCACTCTGTATTGGCATAAGCGTTGCGAGCAATATCTGCCAAAGATAAATTGAAGACGGAGTAAAGTGCAAGGGCTGTTGTATAAGTCTTAGATAACAGTGACTAAGATGGATATACTGAATAGTGCCTTCGGTTTGTCCAGTCCCAGGACAACGTATATGGAAGAAGGTCTGACAGAGTATATCCAATGGATCGCGTAAGTTGATCTGTTCAAACGTATTCACGTTTGGTGGCGGAGGAATTCGTTTCTCTTAGCTATATACCCGTGTTATTTTTGGATAAGTCAAATTGGTGATTTGGCGGGTATGACGATGTGGCATTCAAAGTGAATGGTGATCAGATGTTCTGAAGATAGACGTAGCTTCTAGCCTCACACCAGGAAGTAACAAAAGTTGGGCTAGGCAGCAGGGCTAGTTGGGTCATTCCCAAGCAGGGTGTATTGTCACCGATCTAGGGAATATTCATATTTATACTTCTTTTTTGATTCTGTATCTTCGGATGACGGTTTGATGGCCTATAACCGTGGTGGCAATATATTCGCGACACTCAAGCTAAATGAGTGAGCGGTCATGTGTGGCCGGGTTGCAAGACGTTCTTGTTGAACCTGCAGTGTATCGCCTCTAGAGTACACTGATCAGAAGGTGCTCCCATACCTTGTCTGTTGGAATCCATTCTCCGATAAGCGCCCTGCGGTTTATGATTTTATACTATGTATGTAGAACGTGAGATGCAAGCGTTTCTGCTAGATTGATACCTATTTGTACTTAGACATTATTATAATATCACAATGATATTGCTTGTCAAAGTTGTTTAGATACTCATAAGGAAAAACCCGTTCCGTATTCACGGCGTGGTCTTATGAGATATCATATACCTATTCAATTGTTTTAAACTGTTTTACTCATACCAGTCCCATGACTGACCCGGAGTTTACTTTGTTGTTTTCCCTAAACTCTTGGGTGCCTAAATTTGTATGGGCAGTCAAGTAGTCGGGATCTACAGATATGCTTGGAGAGCTTGGAGCAGGAGGCTGCAAGATTCTATAGCTATAGTTATTTCCGCTGTGTTGTAAGTGTTGTACTCTGATAAGTGCTATTGTATATATATAACTGTTTACTTCAAAGTTATGTTATATATATTATATGTTATTCGTTCCGCTGTGAGATTCGTGTTACTCTGATGATTCTGATGTTCTTCTTCTTCTTCTATTCTATTAGTTCTATCTTTTCTTTCTCACCTTCTAAATTCTTTCACTAACGTCTCGGGATTTCCGACTCCCGAGGAGTCGGAAATTTCCAGCCGTTACAGTTGGTATCAGAGCTTAAGTTAAGAATTACTTGGCTCTGTGGCGTGACTCGGTAGAGATAGGGTTAGTAATACCCTAGACTGAGATTGAGTGTATATATACGAGTGCGTATTTGTATTTGATATAAAATAGGTTTTTATTGTGAAGATTCATTGGCTGAGTTGTTTATGAGTTCTGGTCGATCAGTTTGATCCACTGTATCGGTAGGAGTTACTAAACACTTGAATACGATGGGTCGTCACGATATGTTTTGAAAAGAGGGTAAATTAAAATAAGTTTGCCCAAGGTATATCTTGATATAGAGAAGATATATATATATATCAAAATTTTAATATATTAGATATATTGGTCGTAATTATGATCGAGTAAGATTATATAGTGAAAGGGTTATACATAACCAACAGAATTCATATAAGTGAAATCAGATGAGTAAATCTGAATTTAAATCAAAATTTGGAATTAAAATAAGGAAATTTTAAGTTCCTGGGAGATTTTGAAAATGTTTTTCAATTCAAAATAAATATAGTATTGAACTCACCTGGATGACTGGAAAATAATTCCGAGGATGGATCGATACATCATCGGTGTAATTTTCGAGTTTCTAAGTGGCGGATTACTACCAATGGTTTTGTTTTCAAATGGTGTTGAGGAAAACAAGTTGTTTAGAAATTCAAAAGTTTTGAATTGGTGTTAGGATTTGAAATTGATTTGAAATAAATCCCAGGAATTTAAATCTTGAAATTTAAAATTTAACTTGTTAAGTTGAATGAATCAAGACGGTAAAAACAAATATTAAATTAAAATTTAACTTGAACCAAGTTAAATCGGGATTTGGTTAGAGAATAATCTGGATTGGAATTAAGTTGATGGGTTAAGAGTTTGAGATCTGATATTGGAGTTTGAATAGAATTTGACTTGGATAGAACCAAGTGTTTGAGTTGAAGGTTGGATTGAGATGACATTGGTATATGTTGGGTGAAAGTGATAAGAGTTGATATGCCGACGAAAAGGTACAAGTTTATTTTTGATATAAGCATGAGATTTATGAGCCGAATTGGCAAGCTGCTTGGCTGTTTGATTTTCTTTTGGGTTGGAGAAGGCCTAGAGAGGCGAGTTGTGGTTTTACCGATAGGGCTGTACAAAGGAGGTTATGGCAAAATTTTCCGAAAATGTAAAGTGTTAGAAAATTTTCAGAATTTTTGAAAATTTTAATTAGTCGGAAGAACAAATATTTCAGTCGATATTAAGTGGTTCGGTTGAAATCAGAAATAAGGGGTAAACCAATCTTAGGAGTTCCAATATATAGGGTCAACCTCTAACTTAGCAATTTCGAGGACGAAATTATTTTAAGGGGGGAAGTCTGTAATGGCGCGTTTTGTTAGCTGTCGAATAATTAATTTATTTAATTATTTATATATCGATTTGGCGATATCGATAACTTAAAGTAAAACGTTCGAACGTATAATTATAATATAATTAAAATAGAGCTTGAAATAGCGCTGCAGTTCGTGAATTGACGATTCGAACTTCAACTGAATGTACAGGATTCGTTTTAAGCCGGATTTCTGTGAAATAAGAAACGTGTGGAGCTGGTGGAGTATATCTTTCTAGTGGAAGAGAAAGATCGGGATTTCGTCGTGTAGATTTTGAGTTATGTCCAAATCAAATTCTCAGAGATGCAGCGCCCTGACAATAACGATTTAATTATATTTTAAATAAGGGTTTAAATAGAAATCGAGCGTCGATATAACTCTGACGATGTAAAATCGAGCTGTAAATACATACAGGAATATTCTGGGGCTATATGGTATTCAACTGTGAATATAGATGATAATATTTATTTTTAAATATTAAATTTAATTATATTTAAATATATTTATATATTTAAATATGCTATTTAGAGCTTTGGAAAATAGCCACTTTTGCATACGAAGTCGGAATTCGACGAAACCAGTTTTGTTGGGACCGTAATGTCAAATAGTTGTTAGATTCCAAGTTTCGTGATTTTTAGATTCAGCATGTGACCGTACGGATTTTTAGAGTGTGAAATAGTCAGTATTTCGACGATTAAAAATACGCTGTGTGAGCATACGAAGTCGGAACTCGACGAAAACAGTTTCGTTGGGACCGTAAGGTCGAACTCTAGTTACACGTACCGTTTGGTGATTTTTGGGTATCACATGTGACTACAGGAATTTTTAGAGTGCGAAATCAAGTATAAATAAATATAAAAATCAAATTTAAAATATCCTCCCCATTTTTCTTTGGATTCACAACAGGCCACGCGGCCCTCTTCCTCAACCACAAGACTTACCAACCACCACAACACCTATATAAAACCCACAATGATGTTTACAACAAATTTTTCCACAGAGAAAATCAAAAAGAAATGTAATCAGACTCTGTAAATCTCTAAACAAGGATTTTCGCACTTGTTCTTCGAACCTCTGCAGCCTCGTATGGTTTCCAGTGGGTTCAAAGCAATTGTGGTTCGCTACTTTGCTGACAGCGTTCGTTATGGGTAAACTAGGGCTGATGATTTCATTTGAGGGGTGCGCCATTTTGAAGTAGGGTGATCGTATTTGGGTTGCTGATCGCGTTTGGCACCCGATGTGAATGGTTGGTGGAGTTCGACGCTGAAACCCGTCGATGCCTGCTACTGTGACACGGCGACAGGATCTCGACAGCCAAGCTCGAGTCGAGCTTTATGGGTATGACGAGGAAGAGGGGATCATGAGGATGAGAGCGGTGGTGGTTGCAGGTCGGAGCGATGGTCATGGAGGCGGGGATGGAAGGTCAACGATGGGTTGGTGAGCGTTTTCTTTTTCTGGAGTGGAGAATCGATTTGGGAAGGAAATGAGGACCGGGGAAGGATTTAAAGTAGCGGGTTGGGCTGAATATATGGGCCGGGTTTTGAATAAAAGGGGTAAGGCCTTTATAGGAATTAAAATCCATGTTTTATTTTTTTCAAATAGTGTATAACTTGTGAATGACGTAACTTCCTCATACGATATCGAAATTCAGCGAAACAAGATCCATTGGGATCGTATGGACGAGAGCTTCACAATGGAGCTGACTGGGAGTGAATCCGAGCTCGTTACAATTTATGGCGAAATAAATTGTCCAACTGAGTCAAATAACGCAAACCGATTATTTAACGGTTTATCGTTCTTTAAAGATGAACTGCAAAGGTGAGTAAAACTCACTAACTCTGAACAGTTTATAATTTCATGTTGTATTGTTAGAACTGTTAAAATTGTCTGTCTGACTGTGTGTTGATTGTTTGATTGAACTGCTAGTCAGTTAGTTAAAATTCTATATTGATTCTGTTTAACAGAATATATCATATGGAACTGCAAGTGATGTTATCTATATTGTCTAACATCTGTGATGCAGGGAAACAGGTTGGAGGAATCCGACTGGATTCCTCAACATTTATTTTACCGTTTTTCATATATTGTGATATATGATGTGTTATGAAATCTGTTATTGATTTCATATGTTTGAATGATACCAATCATTGTTATACGACACGGTAAACACCGTAGGTGATACTAGAATGTAAAAAGCGAATTTTCAATGTTTATATTGAAAATAAATCTTATTTATAAAATCGATAGGATTGTATAAAATGAAAACATTTATTTATTTAGGAAATAAATAAAGGAACATTTATTTAGATTATAAATAAATGGAATAAAGGAATATTTATTTAGGGAATAAATAAAGGAACACTTGTTCGGAAAATAAATAGAATTATACAAGGATAGATTTAAACACGTGCTTCGCACACGGTATAACACGATATGGATTTAAATGAGTTATTCGAATTAGATATTTGAATAGAGTTAAACACATTAGAGTGATTCGAATTAGATATTTGAATAGAGTTAAACAAAGTAATTTGTTAGGTTAACCAAAGCAAGTTAGTCAAGTTAATCAAAGTAATTGGTTAAGTTAACCAAAGTGAATTAGTTAAGTTAAACTAATTGGTAAATCAAAGTGAATTAGTTGCGTCAAACTAAGTGAATTAGTCAAGTTAAACTAATTGATTTATCGAAGTAAATTAGTTGGGTTAATCAAAGTGAATTAGCTGAGTTAACTAAGTAAATCGGTTAGGGTTAATCAAAGTGAATTCACTAAGTTAAACTAAGTGGATTAGTTCAGTTAATCGAGACAAGTAAATCAAGTTAGGGTAAACCATTTGAGTTAACCAGTTAGAGTTAACCATTTGAGTTAACCAGTTTGAGTTGGTCAGTTAGAGTTGACCAGTTAAAGTTGACCAGTTAAAGTTGACAAGTTAAAGTTGATCAGTTGAGTTAACCAGTTAGAGTTGACCAGTTAGAGTTGATCAGTTAGAGTTATCCGAGTAGAGTTAATCAAGTAGAGTTGTCGAATATCACTTATCCGAAGTAGAGTTATCGAATATGGTGTATTCGAGAGAAGAGTTATCGAATATCGGTTATTCGAGTGGAGAAATCAAATGTGATTCATTTGAGAAGAGTTATCGAATATTAATTATTCGAAGAGTAGTTATCGAATATTGGTTATTCGAAGTTAGTTAATCCAAAGGAGTTATTCGAAGTTAGTTAATCCGAAGGAGTTAATCGAAGGGTTAATCCGAAGGAGCTAGTCGAAGAGTTATTCGAAGTTAGTTAATCCAAAGGAGTTGTTCGAAGTTAGTTAATCCGAAGGAGCTAGTCGAAGAGTTATTCGAAGTTAGTTAATCCAAAGGAGTTGTTCGAAGTTAGTTAATCCGAAGGAGCTAGTCGAAGAGTTATTCGAAGTTAGTTAATCCAAAGGAGTTGTTCGAAGTTAGTTAATCCGAAGGAGTTAGTCGAAGAGTTATTCGAAGTTAGTTAATCCAATGGAGTTATTCGAAGTTAGTTAATCCGAAGGAGTTAATCGAAGAGTTAATCCGAAGGAGTTAGTCGAAGAGTTAATCCAAAGGAGTTATTCGAAGTTAGTTAATCCGAAGGAGTTAGTCGAAGAGTTATTCGAAGTTAGTTAATCCAAAGGAGTTATTCGAAGTTATTTAATCCGAAGGAGTTAATCGAAGAGTTAATCCGAAGGAGTTAGTCGAAGAGTTAATCCAAAGGAGTTATTCGAATTAGATATTTGAATAGAGTTAAACACGTAAGAGTAAATTGAATATTAGTTATTCAATTTGAGTTAATCGAATGTAGTTATTCGAGAAGAGTTAAATCGAATTTAGTTATTCGAAAGGAGTTAATCAATTTGAGTTAAGTTAATCGATTTGAATTAAGTTGAATCGAAATGGAGTAAATCGATTAGAATTAAGTTAATCGAGTTAGAGTAAATCGAATATTGGTTATTCGAAGGTAAGTTATTCGAATTAGTTATTCGAAGGAGTTAATCAAATGAGTTGATCCAAAGGAGTTAGTCGAATATTTGTTATTCGAATAGAGTTAAAGGAGTTATCAATTTTAGTTTGATCGAAAGGGGTTATCGATTAGTAAATCGAAAGGAGATTTTCGAATATAGCATATTCGAAAGAAAGAGATTGAATATTGTTTATTCGAAAGAGAGAGATTTCGAATATGAGTTATTCGAAGAGAGATAATCGAATATAGGTTATTCGAAGAAGAGTAAATCAAATAGAGATTACTCGAAAGAGAGTTATACGTCGAATTCGATTATAGCGAATTCGGGAAAGCACTATTTACTTTCCAGGGTTTAAATCAAGGTTTAGTTATTGATTTAGCAATTAGGTGTCTGTTAAATTATTCGAGTTAGGAAATAAAGTTATAATTTAGGTTAGATATTGCAGAAGTAGGAATTATAACGTTATAGTTATAATCAAACACTGTCATATAAGAAGTGGATTCGTAACCTGAATCCGAGAATTTGCATAAACAGATGATTGGAAAAAGTGAGTGATGAACTTCATCTATTTCACAGTAAAGGACGTTGTTCAATTAAGGTCTGCGAGGTAATTATACCCCAACTTAATTGACTTCAGAATTGACAAAGGAATAGTTGTGGTTTGATCTAAAAGGTTGATTAGGAATAAAGTTAAGGAATAAGCGATAAATGGATTAAGCGAAACGATGTTTATACAACGTTCATTGGAAATCCGTAAATGAGTTTGGAAACGTTTTCCAAATATAATCAGATATGTTTTCTAAACATAGAAAATGAAATGTTTTCATGATAAGAATTTAAGAAATAGAGTTAAGCAAATTCAGAAACTGACTGGAGAGGGTAAGTTAAACGGTTTTCTAAGTAACGATCTGATGTTGGTTTCGACCTTCAGGATTGATACTTAGAGAATTGTTCTCATACTAGTTACAGTTAGGGACTGATAGTTGCGAAATAATAGTGATGTGAAAATAAGTTATGGAAATGTTGTCCAATGATTAATAACATATATTTTCTAAATATATGAAATAAGGAAATATGAACATATGATGATTGATCGATCGAATTTCCATTTGGAAATAAGATCGTTGTTTATACACCGACATGTTTTAATTTGATAGTTGAATCACAGACTATCAAAGTTTTTACCATTTTAACGTTGTTAATATGGAGAGACCGGTTGGATTATTATCCAAAGAACCACTCTGTATTGGCATAAGCGTTGCGAGCAATATCTGCCAAAGATAAATTGAAGACGGAGTAAAGTGCAAGGGCTGTTGTATAAGTCTTAGATAACAGTGACTAAGATGGATATACTGAATAGTGCCTTCGGTTTGTCCAGTCCCAGGACAACGTATATGGAAGAAGGTCTGACAGAGTATATCCAATGGATCGCGTAAGTTGATCTGTTCAAACGTATTCACGTTTGGTGGTGGAGGAATTCGTTTCTCTTAGCTATACACCCGTGTTATTTTTGGATAAGTCAAATTGGTGATTTGGCGGGTATGACGATGTGGCATTCAAAGTGAATGGTGATCAGATGTTCTGAAGATAGACGTAGCTTCTAGCCTCACACCAGGAAGTAACAAAAGTTGGGCTAGGCAGCAGGGCTAGTTGGGTCATTCCCAAGCAGGGTGTATTGTCACCGATCTAGGGAATATTCATATTTATACTTCTTTTTTGATTCTGTATCTTCGGATGACGGTTTGATGGCCTATAACCGTGGTGGCAATATATTCGCGACACTCAAGCTAAATGAGTGAGCGGTCATGTGTGGCCGGGTTGCAAGACGTTCTTGTTGAACCTGCAGTGTATCACCTCTAGAGTACACTGATCAGAAGGTGCTCCCATACCTTGTCTGTTGGAATCCATTCTCCGATAAGCGCCCTGCGGTTTATGATTTTATACTATGTATGTAGAACGTGAGATGCAAGCGTTTCTGCTAGATTGATACCTATTTGTACTTAGACATTATTATAATATCACAATGATATTGCTTGTCAAAGTTGTTTAGATACTCATAAGGAAAAACCCGTTCCGTATTCACGGCGTGGTCTTATGAGATATCATATACCTATTCAATTGTTTTAAACTGTTTTACTCATACCAGTCCCATGACTGACCCGGAGTTTACTTTGTTGTTTTCCCTAAACTCTTGGGTGCCTAAATTTGTACGGGCAGTCAAGTAGTCGGGATCTACAGATATGCTTGGAGAGCTTGGAGCAGGAGGCTGCAAGATTCTATAGCTATAGTTATTTCCGCTGTGTTGTAAGTGTTGTACTCTGATAAGTGCTATTGTATATATATAACTGTTTACTTCAAAGTTATGTTATATATATTATATGTTATTCGTTCCGCTGTGAGATTCGTGTTACTCTGATGATTCTGATGTTCTTCTTCTTCTTCTATTCTATTAGTTCTATCTTTTCTTTCTCACCTTCTAAATTCTTTCACTAACGTCTCGGGATTTCCGACTCCCGAGGAGTCGGAAATTTCCAGCCGTTACAACCCCTAGCTGACTACATAGGTGTCGTCTGCTCCTATCTCCACTAGGTGTACCCACTACCCTTCCCCATTCGATCGGCTCCCTAACTCGTAGATACCCGTGCAGGTCTCATAGTGGGGTGTATCACTCCCCAATATGGCAACCTTATACCACGCAAGGAATGCACGACTTATAACTACACGATGCAACAACGTCTTACCTACCAGCCCGGACCCATGCACGTACGTGACCTCGTTGGACTTGCGTTGCCACCGCTAACCCGTTTTGGCCTCTAACAATCAGACCCAGTAGGCGTGTCTCGTCCTCGACTTGGGTCAAGCTCACAAAGATACTTAATGGGCTACTGGACTGAAAAGGCCCCCCCCCCATGCTTGACACAAGCTTTCCACCTAGGCTTGGTCCCCTCTAGTACATCCCACTTAACCCCCTTCATGTCCACTTACATGTTTTAAATTTGGTTACGGGTTTCTATTAGTAATTCCACATGCCACCCAAGGCACCCACTTAACCCCTATGTCCCACTTACATGTTTTACCTTGGTTAAGTGTTACTAATCATATTTCCTCATGCCACCCAAGGCGCACACTTAACTCCCATGTCCCACCACATGTTTTACTTTGGTTAAGTGTTTCTTAACTTATTACTACCGTAACCCCTGTAGGACCTCTCACATTAGACTGGCGTTTGTGGCTGCTGGATTTGTCGGGCGGGTCCGGGCAGTCTTACACCACAAACGAGCCTAACCTCGTGTCCATACAATTGTTACTCATTTAGTTTGGGCCTTTGACCTCTCACATTGGGCTACCATTTGTGGCTGCTGGATTTGCCGGGCGGGTCCGGGCAGTCTTACACCACAAATGAGTCCAACCTCGTGTCTTAGGCAATTAATTATACATAATTAATTTTCCCCAAATTTGAATTACTTTCCCTATTCAAATTTCCATATTTATTTATGTCCATAATTTATCACATAAATTATGCTCATCTATTTATGGTATATAAATTATACCAATTTCATCACTAATTAATTTTATTCCTTAAAATTAATTACATGCCTTTTTAGGCCATTACATGCCAAATTCACAATATGTGTGTATCCACTATTATCCCCATCGTACCCCCGTCATTCGTTCGCTTGACATGACATATACATATTAGACTAGCAAATAGTCTAATACTTAAAAAAAGGGAATAAACGTCACAAAGTCACATACACACAATAATAGATCTAATTTGCATCTAACTTGCAATTAAGAATTACAACATACTTGCATAGTCTTTGTATTATCAAGGATCCAAAAGTCATAGATCTAAAAGGTGTGAACTTGCATGTATGAACATAGTTTTACACCCAACTAGCCTAGGTAATTATCACAAACTTACATAAACTATGTATGTCGTCAACCTAAACATAAAGGTGTCATCTTGCATATCTACGGATCCAATAAAAGGTGTTAACCTGAGTAAACTATGGATCCACATAAAGGTGTAAACTTTCATAGCTATGCACGTCATAGTTTCAACATAAAAATGTCAACTTGAATATGGATCTAAACTTTAAAGGTGTGAACTTGTATATATGTGAATCCAATTATCACTTAAACTTGCATATGAACATAATACTTATACGAACTAGCATATGTTCCACATCCATATTCGCATAAAAACTAATGTTATAAACCTAGGTGATTGGATTATAAAAAGGGATCCATTGACACAAGTTAACATCATGAACTACTAGCATATATTTTAGATCCAAACTTACATAACATCATATAACTCGCTTGCATGATCCTATTAACTTGCATAACATCATATGTACAACTTGCATAATCATATTAAATTGCATAACATCATATATGAAACTTGCATAACATCATATATGAAACTTGCATAATCATATATACTTGCATAACATCATATATGAAACTTGCATAATCATATTAACTTGCATAATCATATTAACTTGCATAATCATATTAATCTTGCATAACATCAAACATAAAACTTGCATAACATCATATAATATGAATCAAGTTAACATTCATGATTAAACATATGAATTAGATTCACAACCACAACTTATAATCCAACGTATATCACAACATAATTAATTTAGCAATTATTTTGTTAAAGTGATCGAACTCACAACTCAAAAGCGGTCTTGAGTTCTGAATTCTGATTTCTGAAGTTGTATTAGCTCTCCTTTGAAGAAGATTCGTTGTTAGGGTTGAATAGAACTGATTTGATTTGCTGTTGTTCCTCTCTAATTGGTGGCGGCTGCTCTAGGGTTCAAGACGACAGCATGGTGGCCATAGTTTTAGTTTTAATTTTGATTTAGGGTTTGAGTCTATGGGTCTTTTTATAGAGTTTTGAATTTATTTACAACCGTCAGATCACTTTAGAATCCATCTAGGCCTTAGAAACCAAGTAATGATGTCAACAGACCAACCAGAAATCGCCACCTAGGCCCTAAAACATAAAATTTCGTCATAGACCATTTAGGGCCGATGGGACCAATTCCAAACCTCCTGAGTCTGCCTTCCCGCTTCCGCTGTTTTGAATTTCTTTTCTTAAATTTTAGGTTGAATTTTATTTTATTTTTATAAATATATCTATATGTATTTCTATCTCCCTAATTAACCATTTTCACACTAAACTACTTTTTGAACCGCGTTCACACTAAGCCGCTTTTTAGCCATTCCCCTAAAACAAAAATATGGCGTTGGCGGGGATCGAACTCTATACCTCTTGTATACAAGTCACATGTTCCAACCAAATGATCTACTTAGTTTTTTGCTTACAAACCTTAGAACAATGCTAAACATTTATTCTTTAATTTAGTTAATCCGATTATTCAAAAATCCGGGGTGTTACATTCTCCCCTCCTTCAAGGATTTCGCCCCCGAAATCTCCAAGTTAAGGAGAATGCATATCCTAACATCCAAACAACCATCTACTCAACCATCAAACACATGCATCCATTGTCCTTATAGAATTTCTAATGCTGTATGAACATACGCAAAAAGTGCGTCTATATGTTTCTTATCTAATGCAAAATCAGGCAGTCTACTGATTCAGTTGACCTCATTAATGCAAACCATGATAGTGCCATGCATCCATTATGTATGCGAAAGAACCCTATCGATACATATTATTTCTACATGTGTGCACAACCATTCACCAAAATGCAACATCCATATGATAGCACAACCATTATACATCCATTATCTTAAATATGCATACGCATTTATATGCAATATGCAATATGAAGTGACTGAGCCGATTTAGTGCCTAAACTGTGTGTATATGCATCCACGAGCAACCACTAGCAAACACTTGCATCCACATGCATCTATCATACATAACATGTCTCAAACACATGTTTCAATTATAGGACTACCCTATCTAAAGGTCAAAGGTACTAACGAGAGGACATACTAAAGATAAGATAAGTATAAGGTAAGCGATAAAGGAGAAACTAAAAGACATACCATCAAAAAGAAAAGGGTATAATGGACGCATCTTCTCTTCCGTCTCCCAAGTAGCGTTGCTTTAATCATCTCCCCGTTGCACTTTGACTAGCTTGACCTCTCGATTCCTCAACTTCTTAACCTCGACCCAAGAATGCACGTAGGAGCTCGCCGAATCGTCGCATCACGCTCTATCTCCACCTCTCTAAGCAAGCTCGGCTCTACCACTTCCGCGGTCTCGTGCTAGCACTTCCTCAAATGTGACACATGGAATACATCATGTACGCCACTAAGTCTCTCAGGCAACTCCACTCTATACGCCATCTGCCCAATCCTCTCCTTAATAGGAAACGACCCTACGAACCTTGGTGCTAACTTCCCAACGGACCCAAAGCGAACGACGTTCCTAATGGAGACACATTGACAAAGACCATGTCCCCAATATCAAACTCAAAATCTATTCTCCTCTTGTCCACATAAGATTTCTGCCTATCTTGCGCCGTCTTCACCCTCCTTCGAATCAAATCGATCTTTTCTGAAGTCTCTCTAATCATATCGGGCCCAAGTAAGATCTTATCTGTAGACTCCCACCAACATGTAGGCGAACGACACGGCCGTCCATAAAGAGCCTCGAACGGTGCCATGCCAATGCTAGATTGAAAGCTGTTATTATATGCAAACTCCACCAACGGAAGATGTTCCTCCCATGTACCTCCGAAATCTAAGACACACAACCTCGATAGGTCCTCTAGAATACGATTCATCCTCTCGGTCTGGCCATCCGTCTGAGGATGATATGCGGTGCTCAAACATAACTGAGTCCCTACCGCCTCTTGCAAGCTCTTCCAAAATTCGCTAGTAAAGATAGGATCGCGGTCGCTCGCTATGTTAGAAGGAACATCGTGCAAACGAACTATTTCTCGAATGTATACGGAGGCTAACCATGGAGCAGTCCTCTTACTCTTCACGGGAATGAAATGGGCGCTCTTAGTAAGTTTGTCTACCACGACCCAAATCCCCGTGTTACCCTTCCTCGATCTCTGTAATCCGTCAACAAAATCCATCGAGATGCTTTCCCACTTCCATTGTGGGACCTCCAATGGGTGTAGTAATCCACCGGGCTTCTTTTGCTATGCTTTTACTTGTTGGCACACCAAGCATCTAGCGACAAACTCTGCCACGTGCTTCTTCATGCCGGCCCAAAAGTAAACTCGTCTCATGTCCATGTACATCTTGTCCCCGCCGGGATGGATGGTCATCTTCGAACGATGTGCATCATCAAGAATGGTCTTCCTTAGGTCCTCGTCTTTTGGTACACAAAGCCTACCATCCCTACGTAACCAACCCTTATCATCTAGGGTATACCTATAGAGATGGCTTGATGACTCCCCTCTTTTGAGATTTTCTACTAACTCAACCAACTGTGGGTCGTTTCGCTGTGCCTTGCCAATCCGTCCCAAAAGCGTAGGTCTGACCTCTAAGGATGCTAGCAAACCGGGTACAAAGTCAACGGAAGGTTTAAAGTAAAACGTAGAGATGAACTCTAAGCTTCGCCGCTCAACAAACAACGGACTCAAGGACAACCTCTTTCTACTTAAGGCGTCTGCCACCACGTTACCCTTGCCAGGGGTATATGCTATCTCGAAATCATATGATGCTAAGAATTCCATCCACCTTTGCTGCCTTAAGTTCAAGTCCTTCTGAGAGAATAAGTATTTTAGCGATTTGTGGTCAGTGAATAATTCGAATTTATCGCCAAGAAGATAGTGACGCCAAGACTTAAGTGCAAAGACAATAGCGGCCAACTCTAGGTCATGTGTAGGGTAATTTCTCTCATGGACTTTCGACTGTCTTCCACCATAACATATCACCCTTCCCTAAAGACCACATGCCCTAAAATCCTCACTTCTTTCCTCAAAAAATGGTATTTTGGAGAACTTAACTTTAAGCTGGTGCGCTTGTAGGGTCCCTAAGATTTCCCTAAGATGTAGGGCATGCTCTTCTCTACTTCTAGAGAAAACCAGGATATTATCCCATGCAAAATCGTCACAACTATCCATCTCTCACACAGACCATCCTAGTCGAACTCGACATCCCCCAAGTGCAAGCCCCAAAGGCCTAAACCAATATCAAACAAACGCCCAAGGGTTACCTCCTTCGAATTCAGATGACCTACATGAGATGATACTAGTAAGACAACCAACCAATTGAGCCCTTGACCGACTCTGGCTGTCCTTGCCAGTCTTGCTCCAAAACCACCGCTGATCACATAACTGGCTTTGCTTAATCTATTAAGCACGTACGAAAACTTATTTCGTGCCTTTGGGTAAACCCTTCACTTTATCAAAGACGTCTCCATACTCACGGACCACACAAACAGACTCCCAATCATCGTTGGATGCGTCAGAAGATTCTAGGCAGCTAAGCATCACTGAACCCCTAGGGTCACAAGAAATATGGGGGTCTTTCCATAACGAATCAATAGTCTAACTACCCTCCTTTCATAATCTAGGATGGCACCCCGCCTGGCTAGCCAATCCACCCCTAGAATCAAAGTATAGCCCGTGAAACCAAGGACGAAGGCGTTGCATTCAAATCCAACGCCCAAGATAGACACTCTCAAATCCTGACAAACCATTGAAGGATGAGCCGAACCACCAAAAGGATTTGAGACTAGGATGGGATCCTTAACTAGACTAGTATTTAGGTGCAGTGTTTCAACTAACGAAGCAAATACTAACGAGTATGAAGCACCAGAATCAAACAAAGTTCAAACAGGATGATAAAGAAAACCAAATTTCAACCTAGACGGTCCTACCTCCATCAGGTATACCAGCCGTGAGGGAATACAACTACCCTCCAGAAGATCCTATACTTTGTCCTTGCCTCTTTGGACAATCCTAAGGTGTCCTATTTCTCCAAAACAACTAGCCTTCTTCTTCACATTCTCCATTCGTGACCTCCCACCAAGTTGATGTTTCGTCCTTTGTTAACCAAACAGCTATTTGAACCTTCCTCCCATCGTCTATCTTAAAGGTACCAACCAGCCCTCCACTTCCTTAGACTAACTTCTAGCCCGACAAACGTCTAAGTCCCTTGAAGTGGTTTTCCGTCCTTCGTACGGAAGTCCTTATTTATCTTAGAAAAAACATCTATACGCGGAGGGGGGGAACTCAAAAAGAGAAAGAGGAAGAGATTCAAAACGGAGAATCGAAGAAAGGATATATGGCTCTTGGGGATTATGTTCTTAAAATAAACCTTTCTTTCAAAAATACTCTTCTACAAACATATTTTTGAAAGTATTCTTTATAAAAATGCATTTGAAAAATAGTTTTTCAAAATATCTTATCTGTTCTGGTAACCTTCAGCTCTGATACCACGTGTAACACCCCACGTCCATTAAAGTCACTTGCAAAGGGAATGCATTAACTTCCATGGAGCATTTTAAGTGAATATAGAATAGAAAATCACAACAAGACAGATATAAAGCAGTACTTGAAAATTTAAAACTTTATTTATTGTAGCAGAAGGTAAATATGTTTGGTTACATCATCAAAAACCATAAACCAAAGTCAAGTACATAGTATCCATCTTGATAAAACAAAGTACATAATCCCACTACTACAAATAGCCATAAAGAAAATGATAGGTTGAACTTTACTTCAGCAATCCAAATCGAAGTGCTCCCAAAGAGATCCCAATCAAGCTCCACTAGTACTAGTCCCACCCTTAGAACTTGGGTGGGGGGGGGGGAAGGAAGAAAAGAGGTGGAAACAAAGGGGGTCAGACATAAAGTCTGGTGAGTCCGATAACTCTAACAACATAATTATTAAAGCAATATGATAAGGTATAAGCTGGAGAATAAGGTAATGACTGTATGAACCACATGGGTATGGCAAGGCAATCAAGAGAAACAGAGATAACGTTAATGGCACTTCCTAATCAATATAGGATAATTACTATACTCTACCGTACTATACTGTACTGTACTAACACTAACTTCACCCCTACTAGTCACTCTAGAAATTTGATCCCTCTTGGCTAAATAGAACGATGATAGCTTCGTGTACTACTAGATGTACCCACTATCCTCCATGTTCGACTGTATATCTCTAGTTGCTATCATAGGTACCCAGCGTGTACCTATCCCCACTAAATGTACCCCTTCAATAAGTAATAATGGTAATTCCATGTACTCCTAACTGACGTCATAGGTGCCGCCTGCTCCTATCTCCACTAGGTGTACCCCCTTAATAATTATTAATAATAGTGGTTGCTTCGTGTACCCCTAGCTGACTACATAGGTGCCGTCTGCTCCTATCTCCACTAGGTGTACCCACTACCCTGCCCGATTCGATCGGCTCCCTAACTCGTAGATAGCCGTGCAAGTCCCATAGTGGGGTGTATCACTCCCCAATATGGCAACCTTATACCACGCAAGGAATGCACGGCTTATAACTACACGATGCAACAACGTCTTACCTACCAGCCCGGACCCACGCACGCACGTGACCCCGTTGGACTTGCGTTGCCACCGCTAACCCGTTTTGGCCTCTAACAATCAGACCCAGTAGGCGTGTCCCGTCCTCGACTTGGGTCGAGCTCATAAAGATACTTAATGGGCTACTGGACTGAAAATCCCCCCCATGCTTGACACAAGCTTTCCACCTAGGCTTGGTCCCCTCTAGTACATCCCACTTAACCCCCTTCATGTCCACTTACATGTTTTAAATTTGGTTAAGGGTTTCTATTAGTAATTCCACATGCCACCCAAGGCACCCACTTAACCCCTATGTACCACTTACATGTTTTACATTGGTTAAGTGTTACTAATCGTATTTCCTCATGCCACCCAAAGCGCACACTTAACCCCCATGTCCCACCACATGTTTTACTTTGGTTAAGTGTTTCTTAATTTATTACTACCGTAACCCCTGTGGGACCTCTCACATTAGACTGGCATTTATGGCTGCTGGATTTGCCGGGCGGATCCGGGCAGTCTTACACCACAAACGAGCCTAACCTCGTGTACATACAATTGTTACTCATTTAGTTTGGGCCTTTGACCTCTCACATTGGGCTACCATTTGTGGCTGCTGGATTTGCTGGGCGGGTCCGAGCAGTCTTACACCACAAATGAGTCCAACCTCGTGTCTTAGGCAATTAATTATACATAATTAATTTTCCCCAAATTTGAATTACTTTCCCTATTCAAATTTCCATATTTATTTATGTCCATAATTTATCACCTAAATTATGCTCATCTATTTATGGTATATAAATTATACCAATTTCATCACTAATTAATTTTATTCCTTAAAATTAATTACATGCCTTTTTAGGCCATTACATGCCAAATTCACAATATGTGTGTATCCACTATTATCCCCATCGTACCCCCGTCATTCGTTCGCTTGACATGACATATACATATTAGACTAGCAAATAGTCTAATACTTAAAAAAAGGAATAAACATCACAAAGTCACATACACACAATAATAGATCTAATTTGCATCTAACTTGCAACTAAGAATTACAACATACTTGCATAGTCATTGTATTATCAAGGATCCAAAAGTCATAGATCTAAAAGGTGTGAACTTGCATGTATGAACATAGTTTTACACCCAACTAGCCTAGGTAATTATCACAAACTTACATAAACTATGTATGTCGTCAACCTAAACATAAAGGTGTCATCTTGCATAACTATGGATCCAATAAAAGGTGTTAACCTGAGTAAACTATGGATCCACATAAAGGTGTAAACTTGCATAACTATGCATGTCATAGTTTCAACATAAAAATGTCAACTTGAATATGGATCTAAACTTTAAAGGTGTGAACTTGTATATATGTGAATCCAATTATCACTTAAACTTTCATATGAACATAATACTTATACAAACTAGCATATGTTCCACATCCATATTCGCATAAAAACTGATGTTATAAACCTAAGTGATTGGATTATAAAAAGGGATTCATTGACACAAGTTAACATCATGAACTACTAACATATATTTTAGATCCAAACTTACATAACATCATATAACTCGCATACAACTTGCGTGATCCTATTAACTTGCATAACATCATATGTACAACTTGCATAATCATATTAACTTGCATAACATCATATATGAAACACTTGCATAATCATATTAACTTGCATAACATCATATATGAAATTTGCATAATCATATTAACTTGCATAACATCATATATGAAACTTGCATAATCATATTAACTTGCATAATCATATTAATCTTGCATAACATCATACATAAAACTTGCATAACATCATATAATATGAATCAAGTTAACATGCATGATTAAACATATGAATTAGATTCACAACCACAACTTATAATCCAACGTATATCGCATCATAATTAATTTAGCAATTATTTTGTCAAAGTGATCGAACTCACAACTCAAAAGCGGTCTTGAGTTCTGAATTCTAATTTCTGAAGTTGTATTAGCTCTCCTTTGAAGAAGATTCGTTGTTAGGGTTGAATAGAACTAATTTGATTTGCTGTTCTTCCTCTCTAATTGGTGGCGGTTGCTCTAGGGTTCAAGACGACAGCATGACGACCATAGTTTTAGTTTTAATTTTGATTTAGGGTTTGAGTCCATGGGTCTTTTTATAGAGTTTTGAATTTATTTACAGCCGTCAGATCACTCTAGAATCCATCTAGGCCTTAGAAACCAAGTAATGATGTCAACATACCAACCAGAAATCGCCACCTAAGCCCTAAAACATAAAATTTCGTCATAGACCATTTAGGGCCGACGTGACCAATTCCAAACCTCCTGAGTCGACCCTGGGGTCGACCCATAAAATAGGTCGGTTTGGTGTTTTGCCTTCCCGCTTCAGCTATTTTGAATTTTTTTCTTAAATTTTAGGTTGAATTCTATTTTATTTTTATAAATATATCTATATATATTTCTATCTCCCTAATTAATCATTTTCACACTTAACTACTTTTTGAACCGCGTTCACACTGAGCCGCTTTTTAGCCATTCCCCTAAAACCAAAATATGGCGTTGGCGGGGATTGAACTCTGTACCTCTTGTATGCAAGTCACATGTTCCAACCAAATGAGCTACTTAGTCTTTTGCTTACAAATCTTAGAACAATGCTAAACATTTATTCTTTAATTTAGTTAATTCGATTACTCAAAAATCCGGGGTGTTACACATGCCATAATACTTAAAGGCTTGTATGATACTTCCACATCGAGCCAGCCCAGAAAGGACCTTGGTTGCACCAATTATCAAGTCAAAAGCTTACAACAAGCTCCCTTCTGGGTTTCGGTTGCATTAGGCTCACCATGAAAGAACTAAGTCACATATTGAAAGTTTGGAAGGGGAAAAGCCATGGCTTTCCAGGACCTTTCCTCCCACGAAGGGACTGTGATTAACCCTTTCATAAGAAAGGTTAGTAATAACTCTCTGTCTAATCATTATAAACACAATATGATTATCAAATCGAGAAGTGTTTAAGTCCCAGACTTCTCCTTTTTATTTATTGCGGATATATTAAAAGAATCGAAGAAATCCCCAAATCGATTAAGAAATTAGGATTTGCTCTTGAAGAAAAGATTACAAGATTGAGAAATGAAAATTCGGCCCCAATGAGACCCTTGGGGTCTTATTTATAGACAAATTAGGACCCCTTTTGCTATTGGACCAGCAGAATCCCTTTTCAGGTGCAACAACCACGTGTCGGCCGCTTTTCTCTTTCAGTTCTGTTTGCTTTTCTCTCGGCCGTTCTTTTGGCCTTGCTGACGGATGTAGTATTGCTTTTAGGGTACCGCTCTCGGCTCTCAGAAGGAGGGTCTCGGTTTTCGGAGTTCTCTCTGATATTATTTCATTTCCTTTATATCAATACCAAGCCTGTTGGTATGGATAACTTTAGGAAAGGCTTTTGGCTTCCAGCTATGGGCTTTTGGTTATGAGCTTTCGGTATTGTTATTAATTCTTCATGATGTTTGCCTTTGTGCTATGGATGTATCGTTATGGGATCCACCACCCCTTTGGTATTGACACTAAGTGAATTAGTGTGGATATCTTGTCTCTTTTATAGATTTGGGCTTGCCTTCGATAGACCTCCGGGTTGGGCTTCGGCTTTCTGGAGGGGGACTTCCGGTGCTTTATTGGTTGTCTGCTATAGTTGCCTCTCGGTGATCATCAAATTGGGTTTCAGTAGTTGGCTTCTGGAAGGCTCCTCTTTCCTTTGACACTTCGGTTTCTCTTTTTATTGACATCAAGCAAGTTAATGTCGATACCCTTTTTGCTTCCCTTGGCTCCCGGTTACAAGTTCTCTTCGGATTTAAGCTTCCACTGACTACCTTGTGTGTCGAGGATACCCTGTCGGTATTCTTCCTTTCTTATCAGCTTCAAGCTTCTTTCCTTGCTGATGGTGATGATTGCTTGTTATTATGACTACCACTCTTATGCTTTCGGTTTTATCCTTTACGTAGTCTTTGCCTTCGGGTTACTCTTCTATGCTTCTGACGGACTGAAGCCCCTTTACCATCAGCTTGTATCAGTGTTAATTTTAGTAGTAACAAACGTTATATCATGAATTTTCATTGCGATGTAAGATTCTTCTCTATCTCTTTCTTTCACCTCAAATGGACTATCTTTCGGATAACTAAATGATCGGTACAGGAATACCGAGGATATAACGACCCAAGATTTTCGATGTTTTAAAATATGTAGTTAGATTTAGTATTGAAATTTATGTTCACACTTGAAATTTATTTAGAAATTTGAATCTAGTCTATTTTTACTTGGTATTGAATTAATTTTGTATGTGTATATTTTATTTCGGTTTTTGAATCTAAATGGTTTAGTTAAATTAAACGTTATTAATATTTTAAATTAATTGAATAGATTTATTGGAATATTTGCAAATTTAATTTGAGAAAATGTAATCTAATTTATTTTATTTAATTTTAACCTTGAATTTGGTTTTAAAATTTAATTTAAGATATATATTTGAAATGTATAAAATACATTTGTATTGTGGTATACTTACGATATAATAAATCGTATATACACTTCGATATATATATATATATATAAATGTTTGTATACATAGTGTACAGTTGTATAAATTAAACCATGGAAATAATTCTTTCCACTTGTGGAATTTTTGCTGAATAATTTAACTTGTTGAAATTTTGTAAAATTGAAGACACTCGTCCAAGTTTATGCTTTAACCTCTTCATCCTTTTTATTTTATTTGCTTTCCTCCCCTTCAACTTTTAACCAGCCGAAAACAAATTTTTTCACAAATCACCAATGTCTACTCCCCTAAAATCTCCATAGCCACTTAAAATTGTTCATCCCTCAAACCTAATCCTAACCTCATTGCTCCTCCTCTCGATCAACGGCCTCTACCCGCCTCCGCCAGTGACGCACCAGTTCAGCCACCACTTCGAAGACCACCATCACTGCCACCCTTTAGCCCTTTGCCATCGAGACTATTGTGCAAACCCATATAGTATTCCTCTCCAAGTTAAGTCCATCACCCTCCCCTCCTATTTTGAGCACCTTTGAGCAGTCAACCGGAGCGCAACCTGATTCTCAGCACACGCAACCATTGCCTCTGTCCAGCAAGCTCAGCGCTACACCCTAGGATAACACGGCAGTAGGCGAGTCTCTCTCATGATTACTTGTTTAATTAGATTTCAACCGCAATTGCTATAGAAATATAATAGCTGATGCTTCCTTTTGGCTGCCTAATGGTTGTTGATTTACTTTAATCTTATTACATCTTTATTTGCAGCCACTTTGCCTTCTCTGTTGAGACAATGTCTGACCTGCCCTAATCGTATGTGTATATACATATATCTATACGTGTATATATGTATTTTAGTTGAATATTTAAAGTATGGATTACATGTGAACACCTATTCGAATGAAATTTTCTCTGTGTTTTTCTTTGATGGTAGCTGATATGAATAAATAAAATATCCTTATTTTTTCCTTTTTAAAGTTGAAAAAAATACTTCACTTGATCTTATTTTTGTATAGTTGTTATTTGTCACTACCCTTGTTGTGATTCACTAGTCACCGACCTGTACTTCATGGCCAACAACGATTTGCACTTATGGCATATGTAGGTGCACTACTTCATCGTTGTGCTCTTGTGTTAACATGCCATTTTCACTAGGATGTTATACACATGTGTGTACCTTCTTGTTGCTGAGTTTGTTATTGTGATATGATCATATACTTGTGTATTATATGCTATGCCATGCCATGATCCTGATCCATATGTTGTTGATCTAAACTTGAGCCTTTGTCCATTGTATTGTTCTTATTCATGGCCACTGCCTTGGCTTTAACTCTTTGTAGCATTATTTGCATTGATATGCGTGTTGTTAGCATCTTGAAGTTATACTCTTGTACTCATATCACTGCCATATCCTTGGGTGATTGCATGTCAATGACTTGTACAGGTTGTTTGCTGCACTCACTTTATATATACATAAAGCTATGACCTGTAGCCTAGAAGATATTCATGCTATGTCACTTGCATTTTTCCTTGCCTATATCAACCTGTTATTGGTCTTAAACTGTTTAATTTATTTAAACACTTGTAACGACACATATTTTTAGCCGTTAAGTTTGAACATTTAAAATTAGTTTTAAATGTTTATTTAGGAATTTAAATAACTCAAATTCTACGATTTTGAGTATTAGTTTAATTTGAATAGTAAAATAATAAATTTAATTCTAAAATAATTAAGAATAAATTAGATTTGATGTGTAGTAGGAATTGGATGATTTATTAAGACCCAATTAGATTCAGATTTGAATTATAATAATGAATTTATTAATTAAACGAAGTTTGAATGTATTAATTTAATTTAATTAAAAACGAGCTCGTCGTGTTGCATTGATTCGTAATTTTATGATTTGAACTTCAATTTAATGTACATGATCCAATATAAGTTGGAATTTTTTGAAAAAAGAATTTCTCAGATCTGTTTAATTATAGTTTTCTAATAGAAGAAAAAATCGAAATTTCATCTTATAGATTTCGAGTTACGTCAAAATCAAAATTTCAAGAAAATCACGGTACGGTCGTTTATGAACTATAATGATTTATTAAATAAAATGAAAGGATTTTTAGTAAATTGGATATCGATTTTACTTGAAATTTAAAATGTTAAGTTTAAAATCCAAATTAATTAATTTTTAAATCATTTAATTTTTTTTTGAATATATACGATAATAAGAATTTATTATCAATGGATCTGATTGTTTTGAAATCGATTTGCATTTTATCAGTTAAATTTAACACTTAAGAGTAGCTTATTTTCAAACAGCCTCGTATTTCAACGATACTGAATTTTTTAAAATCTGTAATGGTTAATTATTATAAGATTTCCAGTTTTAAGTCAATTGGAGTTATTATGTAAGCGTGTGCGATATAAACGCATACCAATTTACGTTTTGAAATTAAAATAGGAGTTTTTCAAGTAGTCTCGAATTCGATGAAAGTAGTTCCATCAGAGGTGGTATGTGCTCGTGCGAGTAGTAAAGTCAAACTACACGTTAAATGATATTATAAATTAGGGTCGCTTACAAAATCAAAAAAAAAATCTTAAAAAAATCCTATACCAAATCTAAGTGTACCTTGAATAGAATGCGCTCGCCCTTCATTTGATATTCTCTCAGCTGATCAAATTTGCAGTTCTTAACTTAATAAAAATCTTGCAAATCATTATCACATCTTTCAACAAGATTATGTGTGTCCCATGTTCAACAATTTTGGTTGAAACTTTAAAACATCACTTTCTATCTTCTGCTGATAGGATTCGTAACCTTTAGAAAAAAATTGTAACCTTTAGGAAAAAAATGGAAATGTGACATCACAATTTATTATAAAATCATAGAGAAGCTTTAAAATCATAAAGCTTGCAATTCCTTTCTCATAGGGGTTTGTGTTTCACCCTAGAATGATCAAAGTAGGGTACAAATCATTTTACTGGAATTCGAACATTTCCAGCGAAGTTAGGGAATCAAATTTGATCGGACTTTCAGGCCGGTGGGGTAGTCATGTTGAGTTGGCACCTGAAGTGAAGTGGAGCGGAGGAGGCTGGGCTACCCATTGATGTCGGTCTAATCGTTTAAGAAGGAGCGTAGGTGATGAATTTGGGGGATTTTTGTGACTTCCGTTCATCGTAGGTTTTCGGGCGATGAGGGAGGTTCTGGAAGTTAACACTTGGGGTGATGGTGGTTCTCGGTGGTGTGGGGCTGGTGACGGCCAGAGGGTCGGCTCAGGTGATCGTATGGCGGCTGGAGGGGAGTTGTTTGGTGAAGTGCCGAGCTCGATTCGTACCAGGAAGGAAGTCGTGATTTTTACGATGATTAGGAGCTGTTTAAATTAACTAACAACGAGGTTAGAGTTTAATTAGTGATTAATTAAAAATTAGTTAATTATAGGTTAATTTAATTATAGTTAAAACTTGTAACGATGATATGTTATTCATACATGAACAAAATCAATGAAACAAGAAGCGTTGGACTCATAGATGTGATTTCTACACTGCTGAGTTGGACTGGAATGTTTCAGATGTAATTGGAATTCTATGTAATTTCAAACACTAGTTTGGAATTATATAAAATCGACCTAAAATCATCGATTGAAAAAAAAGTGGGTTAACTCTCATGCTTTCTGCAATTATATGATGTGATTAAATTCATATAACTATAATTTATCTTTATTAGCATAAATTGGATATTTGTATGATTTGGATAATTGTTGTTTGGTTTGTAATGGTTGTTTGGTTGATGATTAACGATATTTATTTTTCAATTATCTAAGTGAATTAGATTATAAATTCTATTTCATATGAAATTATAAAATGATATCATAAGCTGTGATTAAGGGAAAAACAGGTTGGAGGGATCCAACTAGATTCCTCATTTGTATGTTATTTGATTTCATATTATTTATATATGAATAGTTTCGCCCAAGTAGCATTAAATTATTGTTTGGAAGTTGATTGTTAAATTGTATTCAACGTATGATAAGTTATTAATCAATAAACAGTATTGATTAAGGGACTGACAGTAGATAGCCTAAAATCCATCTTTTTAAGACGTCGATTTGTCGTTAGGCAAATTGATAAAATTAAAGTTATAAATTATATTTTTATAACTAAAGCAAGTTTTTCAAACATATTCTTATAAGTTATATAAAATAGAAGTTTTATAAATAGATCAATATTTTTAATTGGTTTTTATATAGTAATTATAAAACATTTTATAAAGCAAATTCTTATGATTTTAATAAGTTTTATAAACAGTAAGGCAAAATTAACCTAAGTGTTAATAATTTAAGATAATTTATTTTAAGAAAACAATTAAGTGTGAAGTTATTAAATTAATTATATCACTGGTTAATTAAGAGAAAGGATTAATGAATATCAGTTAACAAGTTAACTTATTTTTTTAGGTTGACTAAATCAACTATTTCAACTGTAATTGGTTACAGATTAATTGATTTAAATTAATCTAATAGAAATGGTTTTGACAAATAGCTTTCTAAACTTAACAAATGATTACGAAAGTTAATTAGTCTTTTAATTAACTATATTTTAAAGTAATTATCGAGTTGTTTATTATAAATAAAGATAATTCTTATTTTAATAACTTTTTAAGAGATTAACTAATCTACTTTTAGTTAATAAATATGAAATGTTTATCATAGTAAATGATGAAATTAATTATTTTGTAATTAATAATAATTGAAGCAATTACTTTATAACTGGATTTTAATTAAAAAGTAATCAACTTTGTAGTTGAATATGGTAATGAGTTTAATAAAAAGAATTTGTTAATAAAATCCAAGTCGTATAAACAGAGTTTATAAAATAGGTTTGGCCAATGCGACGTGTTATATAAGCATTTACTTAATAGTGAAATTAAGTAAAAGGATTATATAGAGAAAACATTTTCAATGATGCAAAGGGAAGGTTGTTTAAAAGATTTGGTAAAGGATTCGGGTAAGGGGTATACTAATGGATTTTTTTAATAAATTCGAGTGTAAACGAATCGCATAAGAGGTATTAAAGTGAAAGGCTTATGTGTTTTCATAATTCTTTACTTAATAAAATGGTCAAGTAAAAATAGATTATAAGTGAAAGGAGATTTTCAAAGAGTATGGAATGGATTATAAAACTATACTTTTAATAATTAGTAAATGAGATTTTGTGTGATATTATAATTAGTATCAACTTTTGGTATTACAAACTTTTATCTATCTTAAGATAAGAACGTTGTCGAGTCAAGGTCTGAGAGGTATCAACTTGAACGACTTCACTACTACCAAGGGATGGTACTTGTTTAAAATGATAAAATAGGTTGGAAATAATTTATTATTTACATAAGAAGAATATTGCAACTTTAATTTGCAAAGTTTAGAAAGTTAAATAAACTATTGGGTTTTATAGTAAACAATGTATGACTTAACATTGTTGACCCAGACATGAAGTGTATATGTACTTATATCATTTGGTTAACTATATAACATTATTTTCTAAATAACGAAAATAGTATGTTTTACGGATATACTTATTTAAAGAAATAAGTAAATGGTTGGGACTTTCGAAGGAAACAAAACTAAAGGTTATATAGGTTTGAAAATGAAAATGGATATCGAAATTGAATTATTATTTCCATAGGTAAAGTTTTTAAATTTTAATATGTAAAGTTTTGAAGTTAAATAAAACCGTTCGGGTTTGTATAATAAACATAATGTCACAAAACATTGATTTCACCCATATAAGATCCGTGATTAAACTTGTACCAATGAGTTGAGTATAAATAGTGTTATTTCCAAGGTAAGGAAATAAAAAGGGACTTTGTGAGTAAATAGCGATATTTCCATGGTAAAGGAAATAGAAAATTGGGTTTTGTAAAATATTGCGACATTTTCGACGTGTAGAAAATAAAAAGGGGATTTTGTGAACATGTTTATTCTAGGGAGATAAAGGTTTGGTTATCGTAATGAAAACATGAAACATTTGTTGAGATAAGTATATGGAATCGAATTTAAATAAAGAAACCATTCTAGGAATGGTTTTAATTAAAATGGTCTAAGATGCTAATGTACATGACTGTACTGTTTTATTTTGATAGTTAAAAACCCAACTATCAACAAATATTGCTTTTGACTATTGACATGTTAGTTCAAAGAGAGACCAGGATGGGAACTGGACCCAAAACCACTTCAAACCAACTTTGCGTTTGAAAACTAATTTGCAAGGATGCTTATGAGACGATTTGATGGCATAGATCTTTGGTGCGAGAGGGATGCTCGCTGATATCTCTGGTTAATTACCGGGATTAAACTTGTAGCAGTAAACCTCTTTGTTAAGAGATGTCTTTGGTTTTGTTCAGTCCCAGAACGAACTTGTATGGATGAATATCTAACAGAGTATTTCCTAAAACCATGTACATTGATTTTTACAAATATAATAAGTATGGTGGTGAAGAAGGAAACTTCTTTTAGCTTAACACCCGGAATATATTTATGCAAATCAATTAGTGATTTGCTGGATCTAACAATGTGGCATTCAAAGGAATGTGATGTTTATGAAAAGGTAATCGAGATCTCAAGCCTCATCAACTGGGGAATGACGAAAATAGGGCAGGAAGCAGGGCTATGTGGGACATACCGGCCATTAGGGTATTTCATCAACTGATCCAGAGAAACCAATTGTCCCTTTATTGTATGCTTTAAAATGATTCGGTTGCTGATCCCAACCATGGTGATGATATATTCGGTACACTCAAGTTGAATGGGTGGTCGGTTCTGTGTGGCCAGGTTGCAAGATGTTCTTGTTGAACCCCAGTGTTTCATCTCTAGAGGACACTAATTGGATATTGGTTCCACACCTAGTCATGTTATAAAACCAAACTCCAATAAGAGCCCTACGTTTTTAGTTGTAAACCAACTATGTAGAGAATTGAGATGTAAGATTTTCGGCTATATTTCTATTTTATTTGTGGTTTGATAGACATTATTATAATATCACTGGATTCTGATACAAAAAGTTATTTGGTTATCGTAAGGTAAAAAGACATGTCATGTCTATGTGTGGTCATGTCTTACAAAAGTTCCATTCTTTCAGATGACTTTTTAAATTTAGCGAATATTAGGCATACATCCCTATTTTCAAAATTAATTAGGCTCACATCCCTCCTTAAGTTTTAAAACAAACCCACCCCCTATTTTCTTACTTTCGCATTTTTTTCACTTCTGGACAGAATTTTTGGCGCGGTCATATAAAAAAACATTAAAAAAAATCTAAAATCTGGAAATATTCTCGGAAGTCCACGCAAAAAAAAGTTGCATACATGTATGCAACTATTGCATATGCTGTTTTCTTTTGAAAATCTGGACCAAATCTTGCATACATGTGTGCAACTATTTGAAATTATTGCACGCATGTATGCATATATTCGCACGAAGAAAACTTAAGTGAAATTTAGCCTGTGAATTATTGCACACTTTTATGTAGGAATAATGCAATGCATTCACAGATGTATCCAAGTAAATCAACAAAGATGCATGAAGTGAAAAACATGCACGGATGTATGCAGGAAAATACAGATATGTGTATACTATTATGCAATTAACTGCATTTTCATTGTTTTTCTAATATTTGGTTTTTGACGCCTTGTTTGATGTTTTTTTTGTCTGAATTTTTTAGCATTTACATGTTTTATTTAAATAAGAATTTAAGTGATTTTTTCAATTTTTTTACTGAATTTTCGAAAAATAAGGACTAAATTTATAATAAGTTTATGACCAGATTTGAGCCTAATTTTAAAACTTAATAGGGATATGTGCCAAATGGACCCTAAAATTTAATTTAACGATCCGAAATCCCCTGGTCTCCAGGAGACGAGAAACACCGGATTGCTTTGAGAACACGATGCTTCAGAAGAAAAACCGTAGAATATTTCATTGCTATTACAACAGTTTACATCAGAGTACAAGAATATATCAGAATTCAAATAATATATTACACAACGGAAATAAAATAATATCAGAGATTAAATACATAGTAGCGGAAATTTAAAATGATAAATACAATGTGCAGCGGAAAATATCAACAACCACAACTGAATGAAATACACAGATACAAAGCTTTCCGAATATTGCACCAGCTGTAATCCAAGATCCTGGGAAAAGGGATATCTACGGAAACCAAAACTACTAGCTGCCGTGTGGAAAATATAGGCACCTAGAGTTTAGGTGGAAACAATAAACTCTAGGTCGGTTATGTGACTGGTGTGAGAACTAAAATAGTTATTAAATCTTCACTTCAAAAGTCGGGAAATCATGGAACCACACCATATGACATGGAATGGGTTTACTCCACATGAATCTCAGTTTAAAATAAAACAATGCAATGCTTTCGAAAAATGAAGCTATTATAAGACCCAGGTCCCATCACACAATGCAACGCAAGCCGGAGGATAGAGTTTTACCTTATAATAGCCAAACATGCTTGGTACGTTTTAAAACAAATCAGTTTGATATCATTGTAAGTGTATAGTGTCAAAACAACTTCAAACATAAATGTATCAATCATAGATGACATAGTACCCCATCCTACTATGTTGCCATATAGGTTTACAACTAAAACCAAAAAGTCACGTATTGGAAATTGGATTCCATCTATGAGTCGAGGCAAGCGATGGCTCCTCTCCGATTCGAGACAATCTAGCAAATGCCTCAGGACTCGGACACTGGCGAGCCCTTGGATGCGGTAGGGCTAGTCCACACTTACTTTAATGGATTAATTATTCCTGAACAATACGTTTCCCAGTCCTATCGGACTGCCAAAATGGTCAGTAGATCGACCAATCATATCCGAGGCGCCTCGCAATCCATCATCCATATAAGTAAAAAATGTTTGGACTCCATACGATGACACAACTTCTAGCTAGAAAGAAACGCAAGTTCTCCCTACGGTCACTATCCCGTTTTTTACTCATACCAGGTGTGTGGCTCGCGAATTAAGGTTGTATACAAAGCTATGTTATTTAGAGACGTGCTTTGATATGCTTTTCAACAAAAGTCTTGATCATTTGCATCTCAGCATGCTACACTGACAATTCACGCCATACAACTGATGTCTATTAATATATAACCTTTAAGCTCATACGTCTCAGATAAGGGTATAATATATATTTCTTCAATTTCCATTTAAAACGTATTTTATAAATTCGTTTTAAAAACTATTCCAACTTCCAGTTCAATTTTTAAATCAAAATTGAATATTCTATATCATTATACTATTAAAATGATAAAATTTTCAAAATATCAGATTTTGAAACCCATTTCTTTTTCGTATTCATTTTAAAATGAAAAAAAAATTTTGATTTATAAACCCATTCGAGCAAAAATGGCGTTTAACTACTTAAATCAGCTTCACATTTCAATATTTTTGTATCCATCCAAAATCGGACATCAAAATCATAATTTAATTCTTCACCGAATGTTATTTTAAAATATTCGTTATTTTAAAATATTTGTTATTTTAAAATATTCATTTCCACTGAATCGGAATGTGCAATCAATTACCGTACAATTTCAGTTATTGGATTTCATACATCGCATGTATTCAACAATAAAGATAAATAATCACTCAACAATCAAACATCATCCAGAGTGCATTTTACAACTGTATAAGCATTAAAATGAATAAATAACGCTTATCACAGCCTGTCAATCAGTCGATTGACATATAGCTAATTATTGGGATAAGTGTATGTCAAATATCATCCCAATACCCATGTGGGATTTTCAAACAACAACAGTCTATTTAAATAAATCATTGGTTGATAAATTTAACCAATTCTAATTCAGTTTGAATTATTTTTCTACTTAACAAATTTTCACTGTTCAAATTGTAAATGGATATTTATATCACATTTTAACAACCGTAAAGTGTATCCACGTTGTTTGAAATACGAGTGTCGGATATTTAAACAACGCTTCTTGTGTAAATGAGTCGTGAATAGTTCATGTGTTGAACTGAAGCAATGTCACATACAATAGATAAAAATCAACACTGGCAACTTCTATATATTTACAGGTATAAAATAAATTAAATAACTGTATGAATATTTTAGTGAGAGAATTCTCACTTTAGGTTCCACTCCGCCATTCTTTTGGTAAGGATTTGATTTAACAAAATTAAACAGCCGTTTAATTTTGTCAAGAATTCCAACTGCCTCCGTTTCCATTCTAGTCAGTTTCATGTTGTAGCTATCATTTTTCTGATTCCAACGGATCTGAAATCACGCGATTCCTGCTCGTATGAAAAAGTTGCGGTCTTAAATGCATTAGTTACAAAATTTGAATAGTTAAATAATTTATTAATTACATAATTAAGGCTAATACAATTTCTTCTACATCGATATGCTCCTTCAGGCAATTGCTCGACCGAATCCTCCACCCGCGCACGAATTTCCAGACAACCAGGCAATGATGCATTAGCACCACGAGGTGCGCCTTCAGATACTCCTCCACCGCCGGTGATCCTGGTCGACGCACGCCCCCTAGGTGGCCTAGAACAACGTGCGACGGTCAAGGCTTTGAGCCACGATTTTGACCAAAATACGAACTAAGAATTGATCTCCACCGTTGGGAATATAGATCTCACTTAGACGAACGATTTTTCCTTTATAAATTTCGAATTTCATTTCATGGATTGTGAGATTTTGTCGGGCGAATTTGGGAGAGACATTGGCCATCGGTTTTGAATAGAAAGGTGGCTAGCAGATAATGGGCTAGGGTTAGGTTTCTTTTTTTATTTATATGTAAATTTTTAACATTTCGTTTTAAAAATCAAAATCATCACGAGCTATAAATCAAACCCAACGACTGTCGCCCCTAGCCAGATACTTCCATTCCGAACACAATGGGATATGTTACGTAAGCCAATTCGACTGTTTCGTCCAGTTTTCGTCCAAAGTAAAATTTAATCTAGCTATATTTTGATGATACGGTCCTAACAAAACTAATTTTATCGAACTTGGAGACCGTTTGAAAAATGACGACTATCTAGTCAATTAAATTTAAACTAAAATTACAAAATACGTTTAAATTCATTACGCTCACATATTAATTCCAAAAACTATGAAATTTGAAACCTAACAATAACATGACATTCCGAATCCAACAAAAGTGGTTTCATCGAAAACGGATATCGTTTGCAAAATGGCTATTTTTAAGGGCTATATAATATAATATATATATATATATATATATTCCATAGCGACTATTTCAAATTTTAAACTGGATATAACTTTCAATTTGTATTATGAATCTGAATTTTTTACATTCGTTAGAAATATATTATTAAACAGATTCTAACGTTCCTTGTTTTACAGAAATTCGATTTATATATCATTTTATACATTCATTTAGAATTCAAAACCAAATTTTCAAACCACCGCGCCATTTCCAGATCATTTTATAATTAAAATTAATTTATATGTTCGAACTTCGATTTAAATAAATTTTAAGTTGTTATTATTTAAAATAAATCATTTTGAATATTCAAAATCCATTATAATAGCTAAAATAAAAATTTTAAATTGGTTCAGAAATTCCCAATTGTTACAATCTCCCCCACTTAAAATCTTTTCGTCCTTAAAAAGGACTGAAAGTTGTTTAATTAACAAACTCAACTTTCATTCTGGCTTTCATTCTTCAACTTTTCAGTTACTAAGAATTTTATAATTTCTCAAAATTTTTGCTAACGTCTTAAATGTTCAAAAAAATTCACCATAACCTCCTTTGTACGGGCTGATCGTTAAAACCCTAACTTGCCTCACAGGGCCCTCATCAATCAAGAAGAAAAGGCCAAGCAGCTTGCCAATCGGCTCATAAAATCATAATACCCAATGAATATAGTAAGCATGTACCTATTTGTCGGGCATACAATTTTATTCCTCTTCTTAGCTTCCATGCTATGACCTGTTCATTATATATACATGTACATATATGCAATTTCAATCAATTTTCAGTTTAGTTCAATATTTGATTTGATTTGGCTAAATTTAACCTTTTATTCTCATGTTGGTTTGATTATTCGAATACGTTTATTTAGTTGAACTAATAATCCCACATCACCACCAGCAATCAATTAGTTGATTAGCTTTTCAAATATATAACTTTAATGTACTCAAAAATCATATTTCAATGCTAAATCACAAAAAATATTTTTTAACTAAGTTTTGATTCACACACCAGCCAACTGGAAATATATAGATATCCCACTTTCGAAACTCGAACATAAATGCTGATGATACTCGAGTAATCATCAGGATCATCTCCGGGCGACTAGAGTGTGATCCTGTATCTACCTAGTATATTTGAGACTTCGAATATACGTTTGCAAGGCATATATGCAAAATCTTCTTATACTCGATAGTCCAAATTCAATATAAACTAAAATATTCAAATACGAATAATAGATATAAAATTTCAAAACTAAATTTGTTTTCATCATTTTATTTATATATATATAAATAAATAACACTCTTCAAACTCATTCTAGGGTATTACTAACCCTATCTCTAACGAGTCATTCTTATAGGATATTACTAATCCTATCTCTGATGAATTCTTTCGTTTGGTTCTAATGTGTCTTGTTCTCGAGCTCTGTAAACCAAAGCTCTGATACTAACTTTAACGACCCGAAGCGAAATCCCTCGGTCTGCAAGGAGACGGGAAATGTAACGTCCCGGATTTTTGGTCGGTTAAATTTAAATATTTAATATGAATTTAAAAATATTGAGTTATTGATTTAATAATCAAAATACAATTTATTTCGAAAATATATAATCATCGTAATATGAAAATGAATTTAATTAAATTCAAAATTTAAAACTGAATTGAAAACAGTTCAGATGATCAATACAAACTTCTGTTTGAATTAGAATAATGATATTAATTTATTATCGAATAATTAATTGTTTTGAATTTAATTTATATCGATTTAAATTAATATCTTCTCCATATGACCGAATAAGGTTTTGAAACATGTCCCGGTTGTGTTCAGAATAGTGGTTTAACCCTAGAAACGCCAGTTGTTATGTTCAAATAGGAATTTAGAACCATTAAATATATTATTATAATATATAGTGGATAAGATCAATTGCAAATCATGTTAAATCAAATCAAATCGTATTTAATTTTATGTACCCTACCTATAACACCTATTCCTTAAGGGAGAAGCATTCATCTTCATATATATGCGAGTCAATCCCTCTCTTCTGATTTCATTCCTCAGGAAATCAAAACAAGAAAAAAATGCCGCTCCTCTCTCAACATATTTTAACATCGAAAGCTTTAGGCAAATCGAAGCACCCTCTTCTCACTTCTACAAAACCATGACTCAATCCCCATTTTAATCCTATCTTCTTCTTCAGCATTCAAAGGTCAAAGCCACTACTTCGATTATAAAAAAGGAAAATCTGGCCTTTAAGAAATCGAATTAAACCCTGTTAGAAGCAGAACTTGTTTCCTTGATCTAGGTTAGGTCTGATCTTCACCCTAGCGTACTCGACTTTGGTTGCGCATGGATTTAGGGAGGTCTGTTTTTCCCTCCATCGCGATTTACGGTTGTGTTTTACTTGGTCTGGAAATCATCGTTCGTTGTTTTGAAGTCCGATTTGTGAACTATGGGGAGTGCGATTTGTTTTTAGGTAAGATGGAGCAACTGACGATTAGAGGAGCCAGATACTATTGTGAAGATATGAATAAGGTCAGAAGGGTTGGCTAGTCATTGGATGAAGATGGAACTATGTGCGAGCAGAAGATGACTGATGGCGTTGATTTGTAGTATTAACGATCTGAAGGGATTAGAACTTTGTTAGGGGAAGGGAGAGAGTGTACTGTCACTAAAACAAAATACTGAAAGGCGTTGACCAATCTTTTCTTGAAGGGGTCTGGTCATTTTTTTGATGGAAGTAAAGAGGGTAGCAGGAGTCACTTTATGTAACGAACTGGGATTCTCGACCCAGAAAATCAACACAAAACCCATGTTAATTATTCAGGTATCGAACATTCCAGATCATTAATAGAAATAAGTTAGAGGGTGAGAATAGATAAGATAGAAAATTAGAATAAAAGAAGAAGAACACAATCAGGGTAAACATGAATCTCACAGCGGAACGAATAAAATATAATACATAATATAACTTTGCAATAAAACAAAGTATATACATAGAATAACATTATCAGAGTATAACACTTAAACCCAGCGGAAATAACAATAGCCATATAATCCTGAAGCCTCCTACTTCAAGCTCCTCCAAGCATATCTGTAAAGACCTGAACTACTTGACTGCACGTACAAATTTGGGCACCCAAGAGTTTAGGGAAAACAAAACAAAATAAACTCTGGGTCAGTCAAGGGACTGGTGTGAGTAAACTCAAATCATCGGTTTAACTTTTCAAAATCCTTTTCAAAAGAAAAGGTAATCGTAAGAGCGATCCACACATAAACACGGATGGTTTTTACCTTACAATAACCCAAAACACTTTCGAAATCAATACTTCTCTTGATATTATAATAATGTCTAATCACAAGTAATTAATAATCTAGCAGAACGCTTGCATCTCACGTTCCACATATATAGTATATAAATCAATATCGCTGACTCTTATTGGAGATTGGATTCCAACTATGACAAGGTATGGGACAACCTTCCGATAGTGTATCCCTAGAGACAAATACACTGGGTTCAACAACAACATCTTGCAACCCGACCCACACATGACCACTCATTTCACTTGAGTGTATCGAATGTATGCCACCAACGGTTGGGAGCTACCCACCGTCTTCCCGAAAGGGACAGCATCGATAATAGATAAAAGAATGAAATGGATTTTTTCTAGATAGGTGATATACACCCTAATGGGAGCGACCCACTTAGCCATGCTGCCTGCCCGATTTCTGTCATTTCCCGGTTGATGAGGCTTGAGGTCATTACGTATCTTTTGACAGATCGTACATTCATTTACTTTCAATGCCACATCGTCATACCCACCAAATCACAAATTGATTTCCCCAAAAATACCATGGGTATAAAGCTAAGAGAAACGAATTCCTCCGCCACCAAATGTAAATACGTTTGAAGAGATCAACTTACGCGATCCGTTAGATATACTTTGTCAGACATTCGTCCATTCACGTTTGTCCTGGGAATGGACAAACCGAAGGCACTATTCTATAAACAGGATAGCCCTTGCATAACTCCATCTTCAATGATTTTCATCATATTTGATCGCGACGCTAACGTCTATACAGAGTGGTTTTCAGATAATGAATTTGATCCCGGTCTCTCCGTATTGACGACGGAAAAATGGTCAAAAACTTCGATAGTCGATGATTTAAATATCAAGGAAAAAAAAGGTGTGCAAACAACGATATTATTTCCAGATGGAAATTCTATCGATCAATCAACAATCCACATTTATCTCTTTCTATAAAGGTTTCTTTAATTTATCCATTTCACCATTTCTATATATTTGTAAATTCTTATTTTCTAAATTTAGAAAATATACATCATCAATCATTGGAAAACATTTCCATCTCTGTTTGACGTACCACTGTCATTCCAGTATTATTTTCTCATCAACATTTCATTTTCTAAGATTATAAAATATCTCTGATTATATTTGGAAAATGTTTCCAAAATTTATTCATTTGATTTAAACATATGTTTAAATAAAACATCACTAAGCCAATTTAAACCATTTCACTCAATAATTAAATTCACTTAATCAATCTTCACTATCGAACCTTACCCACCCCTTATTTAAGAACGAAGTCAATCAAGTTGGGTATAATTACCTCTCAGACCTTAACTAAACAACATTCTTAACCTCGAAATAGACAAAGTTCACCTTTTAAACTTTACCAAACTTCCTTACGTAACTCGGATTCTATTTATGAATCCACTTCTTTATTTCAAACATTGGTTATAATTATAGCATTATAATCCCTTTTTCCTAAATATCAAATTTCAAAATATAGCTTTTATTCCTTAATTTAACTAAATAACCAAACCACTAATTTATTAATAATTAAGTAAACCTTTATTAAAAACGGCAAGTAAATATTACTTTCCCGAATTTGATATAATCGAATTCAATGTATAATTCTCTTTTTCGAATAATCTCTATTCGATAACTCCTTTTTGAACAAACTATATTCGATAACTCTCTTCGAATGATTTACATTCGATTAACTTTCTACGAATGATTTACATCCGATTAGTCTCCTTTCGAATAAACTATATTCGATTAACTCCTTTAATTTTATTCGAATAAACTATTTCGAATAACTCCTTTGGATTTTCTCACTTGGATTAAATTGGTTTGATTAACTCAACTCGATTAACTCAACTTATTTAACTCTACTTATTTAACTCCTATATAATAACTAATATTCAATAAATTTATATTCGAATAACTATGTTGTTTTAACTTTCTTTCGAATAGCTAATATTCGATTTAACTCCATTCACTTGACTCTAGATCGCAGCGATCACAATGGTTACGCCTAATTCCCTCAGGAAACATCCGACCGCCGTAAGCTATCTGCAATACGCTAGCAGTCGTACGAAATGGCAACTCATCCTGAATAACTATGTTTGACTAACTCTATTTCAATTAACTATATTTGATCAACTCAAATTTTTATTCAATAAATTCTAATTCGATTAACTATGTTCGGTTAGTTTTAATTCGATCAATTTTAACTCTAATCGATTTACTCTAACTGATTAACTCCTTTGATTAACTTTACATTTATTCAGTTGCAAATAACGATGTTGAAATAGAATTTTGCTTTTCTATATAAGTCCTGACTTATATATTCTATTTATACAATGATAGACATCTTATTTAATTTATAAAATATTATTTATAAATTTATCTTCTCAATCTATCTGTTAGAATAGACTCTATTTAAAAAATTTGCTTTAAATCCATATCACGTTATACCCGTGTGCGAAGCACGGGTCTAAACCTTTCAAATGTAAAATTTTCCTTTTATGCAAACCTAGTCACTTTTCACGTATTTCCTTTTAAAATCTATTTATTTACAAAATAAATCCCTTTTTGACAATTCTATTTATTCTATAAAATATTTTCTATTTATAAAATCTATTGATTTTATAAGTAATTCCTTTGATAATCTAACTATTTCCTTTACACATATTTCCCCTTTCTATTCTATTTATTTTACAAATAAATATCCCTTTTCAATTCTATTTGTAAATAGTTTACAAATATTTCTCTTCAATCTTATCTATTTGATTAACAAATAATTATTTCTTTTTAATCTATTTATTTTCTAAATAAATAGTTTTCTTTTTATAAAATCTTTTAATTTTATAAATATTCCTTTTTCAATATAACATTGAAAATTTCCTTGTTAACACTCCACTATTCCTTACGGTATTTAACATACCATATAACAATGATCGGTATCATTCCAACATATAAAATCAACAACAGATTTCATATCACATCATATAACACAATATATGAAAAATAGTAAAATAATTGTTGAGGAACCCAGTTGGGTCCCTTCAACCTGTTTCCCTGCATCCACTTATGTTAAACAATAACATTAACATCAATTTCATTTCACTAGGAAATATTCTGCAAAACTTAATCAATATTTGGTTAAGTATTTATATCTATATCGTTATCTATATTTTCAATCAACCGACTAGCAGTTCAACCAAACAACCAACACATAGCAAATAACCATCATTTATCATTCCTAAAAATACTTTAGAAAAATATAACTGAGAAGAGTTAGTGAGTTTTACTCACATTGGACAGTTAACGTTAAATAACGATAATTGGTCATTGATTTGATTCAGACGTTTAATTCCATCGTAAATCCAAACGAGCACCAATTCATTCCCGGTCTGTTCCATTGTGGAGCCACCGTCCATACGATCCTAACGGATCCAACCATTCAGAATTCTGATAATATATGTAATAGATATGATGTTTACAAGTTTGTATAACTATTTAAATTTAAATAAAACTTTAAATCTATTTAAAGAATTTGGCCTCACATACCAACTTCGGCCCATCACCACACAAGCCCAACCCGCTCCACAAGCTTCTTCCCTGATCCGACTTCTGCACTCAGCTCCTTCAACAAGCCATTTTCGTAACCTCTTACACCTCTTTCTCCATCAATAACCCACCATTTAATCAACGAATATCACCGTCGACTTCTCCATCAAAATCTCATCAAACCCATACCAAAATCTTCGAACTCGCCGCCACTTCCTGAATCGCGATATCCAACCGAACGCGGTGACAGCCTGACAGGTCGCGACATTTTTTTAGCATCAATACCACCCAAAAATCCATACGAGGTTCGGTTTTCATCCCCGAACTCAAAACCAACCTCACATTCTCGAATCGAAGACTCAATTTCCCAAATACCCGAACCCTAGTGGCCATTCACCCATGCTGGAAACATTAGAGCGACGCACAAAATAAACCGAGTACCATCTAACCTCTACCAGATTGAAGAACGCTTCTTTGCGAACACATATATATGTGTTATGAGATTTACTAGTTTTTATTTTGATTTGTAATGATTTTTAAAGGAGGGCTTTTCACCTTTTTTTTTTAATTCTTCTATGGTGGCGGCATGAGTATTGATCGAAAGAGAAAATGTGAGAAGGGTTTGGTGAGGTAACGATAATATATAGGATAGGTTCAATATTTTTTTATTCGATTATTCTATTTTATTTTAAGCAATCGCTGTTTTTGTTTGTCCTCTAAAATTCCTATGATCACATACGGTACCTAAAAATCACGAAAACTGGCATACAACTACAGTTAGACATTATGGTCCCAACGAAACTGGTTTCGTCGAATTCCGACTCCGTTTGCTCACACAGCGTTTTTTTAACCGTTAAAATAATGATTGTTTTTTCACTCTAAAAATCAGTACGGCCACATACTGACTTCAAAAATCACGGAAATTGAAATCTAGCAATAATTTAATATTGCGGATCCAACAAAATTATTTTCGTCGAATTTTGAGGTCGTTTGAAAAACTGGCTATTTTTAAACCCCTAAATAACCCCTTTAAATACATAGATATATTTAAAAACATTTAAATTTAATATTTAAAAATAAATATTATCATATATATTCACAACAGAATATCATACTGCTACACTGGGATTTATAACTCGATATTTCAAATCCAGTGTTACATCGATATTCGATTTATAACAAAAATCCTTTTATAATATAAATAAATCGATATAAATTATAAAGGAATTCCATAGCGACTTTTCTAAAATTTGATTTTGACATAACTAAAAATCTACATGATGAAATCTCGATTTTTCTCTTCCGTTAGAAAAATATACTTCACCAGCTCCTAGCGTTTTTTGTTTCACAGAAATCCGATTTAAAATGGACCCTGTACATTCAATTGAAGTTCAAATCGCCAAATAGCGAACTGCAGCGCCATTTCGAACTCAATTATAATTATATTATAATTATAAGTTCAAACTGCCATTCAAATAATATATTCGTTATTCTAATTCAATTCTAAATTGAATTAAATATCACAGTTGATCCAATTCACATCATTTTGTGGATTCTACCATTTCTGACTATTTCAGAAATTAAATATATTATTATATCATTTATTTTAATTAAATATTCAATATAATTCAATTCCGGTCATTTTAAATAACCAAACCATTATTCAAATAATTAAAATAATTAATTATATCGTTGAAAAATGCAGGTCATTACATCTTCCCCCTTAAAATAATTTCGTCCTCGAAATTGCTAAGGTAGAGAACAAACCCTATTGACTAGTATACATTTATTTGTTTACTTACCAACCTTATTTTCAACTGAACCAATTTAATTTCAATTAAAATATTAATTAATTCTTATCAACGAAAATTTTCTAAAATCTTGAAAATTTTCTAACATCCAAAATTTTCAAAAAATTTTGCCAGCACCTCCTTTGTATCGGTCAATAGTTCAAACCCCAACTCGCCTCTCTAGGCCCTTTCTAATTCAAAAGAAAATCAAATAGCCAAGCGGCTTGCCAATTCGGCTCATAAATCTCATGCTTATACCAAATATAAACTTGTACCTTTTTGTCGGGCATATCATTATATCCTTACATTCTGCTGGCAATTCAGCATATACCAAAGTCATCCCAATCAATCTCTGATCAATTTATCCTCAACACAGCTATTGGCTTAAACAAGCCAATTACCATCTCAAACTCAAGTTTCATTCTCGATTCCAAATTCCTAACTCACCAATCTAACGCCATTTCAGATTCTATCTCACAATTCAAAATCTGATTTTTCTTCATATATTATATTCCAAATAAATTTCCAGTTAATTGGTTTCAATTCAATGCATATTTGCTTTCACGAATTTCTTCAATTTGCCTTTAATTCATACTATCTTCTTGGGGATTCTAAACAGTTTAGTTTTTCTAAAATAAATTATTCCCTTTCGGGATTCAAAACAACTTCCTTTTTCTCAAAACAATTGGAAAACAAAATCTTTGGTAGTAGTCCATCACTTACAACTCAAAAATGAACACTGATGATGTGGCCAGCATCATCAGAGTTATTTCCCACCTATCAAAGTGAGTTCAATACTATATCACTTATCAAAACCATATTTAAACACTTTCATTTTGAAATCATTTCAAAATATCATTCACGATACCTGTAAACAATTTAAAATCTCCCAGAATTTTAAAAATTCCTTAAACTTAGCTCAAATCCACTTACAATCACTTTTTCCCTAGTTTCAGAATTTTAATTCTGATTTAATTAATCTGCTTTTAAATTATACGAACTCAAATTGGTTATTTATATAACCATTTCCATTATAATCAACCAACACATCCAATATACTATAATAATTCGAATATAAATATTTTCTTTTATATCGAAATATACTTTGGGTAAAATTATCTCATTTACCCTCTTTCGAAACATACTGTGTTGGTTTATCGTATTTGAGTGTTTGGTAGCCCCTATCGATACAGTGGATCAAACTGATCGACCAGAATTCACAAGCAACTCAACCAATAAATCTCCATAATATAAAACAATTTTTATAAAATCTACAAATACGTTCACTCGTATATATATGCTCAACTCAATCTAGGGTATTACTAACCCTATCTCTACTAAGTCACGCCATAGAGCCAAGGTAATCACTTAACGTTCAGCTCTGATACCACTGTAAAGAACTGGGATTTTCGACCCAGAAAATCAACACAAAACCCATGTTAATTATTCAGGTATCGAACATTCCAGATCATTAATAGAAAGAAGCTAGAGGGTGAGAATAGATAAGATAGAAAATTAGAATAGAAGAAGAACACAATCAGGGTAAACATGAATCTCACAGCAGAATGAATAAAATATAATACATAATATAACTTTGTAATAAAACAATGTATATACATAGAATAACATTATCAGAGTACAACACTTACACACAGCGGAAATAACAATAGCCATATAATCGTGAAGCCTCCTGCTTCAAGCTCCTCCAAGCATATCTGTAAAGACCTAAACTACTTGACTGTCCATACAAATTTGGGCACCCAAGAGTTTAGGGAAAACAAAACAAAATAAACTCTGGGTCAGTCATGGGACTGGTGTGAGTAAACTCAAATCATCGGTTTAACTTTTCAAAATCCTTTTCAAAAGAAAAGGTAACCGTAAGACCGATCCACACATAAACATGGATGGTTTTTACCTTACAATAACCCAAAACACTTTCGAAATCAATACTTCTCTTGATATTATAATAATGCCTAATCACAAGTAATTAACAATCTAGCAGAATGCTTGCATCTCACGTTCCACATATATAGTATACAAATCAAAATCGCTGGCTCTTATTGGAGATTGGATTCGAACTATGACAAGGTATGGGACCACCTGCCGATAGTGTATCTCTAGAGGCAAATACATTGGGTTCAACAAGAAAATCTTGCAACCCGGCCCACACATGACCGACCACTCATTTCACTTGAATGTATCGAACGTATACCACCAAAGGTTGGGAGCTACCCACCGTCTTCCCGAAAGGGACAACATCGATAATAGATAAAAGAATGAAATGGATTTTCTCTAGATAGGTGATATACACCCTAATGGGAGCAACCCACTTAGCTATGCTGCCTTCCCGATTTCTGACATTTCCCGGTTGATGAGGCTTGAGGTCATTACGTATCTTTTGACAGATCATACATGCATTTACTTTGAATGCCACATCGTCATACCCGCCAAATCATAAATTGATTTCCTCAAAATACCACGAGTATAAAGCTAAGAGAACGAATTTCTCCGCCACCAAATGCAAATACGTCTGAAGAGATCAGCTTATGCGATCCGTTAGATATACTTTGTCAGACATTCGTCCATTCACATTTGTCCTGGGACTGGAGAAACCGAAGGCACTATTCTGTAAACAGGATAGCCCTTGCATAACTCCATCTTCAATGATTTTCATCATATTTGATCGCAACGCTAACGTCCATACAGATTGGTTTTCAGATAATGAATCCGATCCCGGTCTCTCCGTATTGACGATGGAAAAATGGTCAAAAATTTCGATAGTCGGTGATTTAACTATCAAGAAAAAAATAGGTGTGCAAACAACGATATTATTTCCAGATGGAAATTCTATCGATCAATCAACAATCCACATTTATCTCTTTCTATAAAGTTTTCTTTAATTTATCCATTTCCCCATTTCAATATATTTGTAAATTCTTATTTTCTAAATTTAGAAAATATACATCATCAATCATTGGAAAACATTTCCATCTCTGTTTGACGTACCACTGTCATTCCAGTATTATTTTCTCATCAACATTTCATTTTCTATGATTAGAAAATGTCTCTGATTATATTTGGAAAATGTTTCCAAAATTTATTCATTTGATTTAAACAGATGTTTAAATAAAACATCACTAAGCCAATTTAAACCATTTCACTCAATAATTAAATTCACTTAATCAATCTTCACTATCGAACATTACCCACTCCTTAGTTAAGAACGAAGTCAATCAAGTTGGGTATAATTACCTCTCAGACCTTAACTGAACAACATTCCTAACCTCGAAATAGACAAAGTTCACCTTTTAAACTTTACCAAACTTCCTTACATAACTGGGATTCTATTTATGAATCCACTTCTTTATTTCAAACATTGGTTATAATTATAGCGTTATAATCCCTTCTTCCTAAATATCAAATTTCAAAATATAGATTTTATTCCTTAATTTAACTAAATGACCAAACCACTAATTTATTAATAATTAAGTAAACCTTGATTAAAAACGGCAAGTAAATATTACTTTCCTGAATTTCGATATAATCGTATAATTCTCTTTTTTGAATAATCTCTATTCGATAACTCCTTTTCGAATAAACTATATTCAATAACCCTTTCTTCGAATAACTATATTCGATAACTCTCTTCAAATGATTTACATTCGATTAACTTTCTACGAATGATTTACATCCGATTAGTCTCCTTTCGAATAAACTATATTCGGTTTGATTAACTCAATTCGATTAACTCAACTTATTTAACTCTACTTATTTAACTCCTATCTAATAACTAATATTCGATAAATTTATATTCGAATAACTATGTTGTTTTAACTTTCTTTCGAATAGCTAATATTCGATTTAACTCCATTCGATTGACTCTAGATCGCAGCGATCACAATGGTTACGCCTGATTCCTTCAGGAAACATCCGACCGCCATAGGCTATCTGCAGCCCTGCGAAATACGCTAGCAGTCGTACGAAATGGCAACTCATCCTGAATAACTATGTTTGACTAACTCTATTTCAACTAACTATATTTGATCAACTCAAATTGAATAACTAATATTCAATAAATTCTAATTCGATTAACTATGTTCAGTTAATTTTAATTCGATTAATTTTAACTCTAATCAATTTACTCTAACTGATTAATTCTAACTGATTAACTCTTGTGATTAACTTTACATTTATTCAGTTACAAATAACGATGTTGAAATAGATTTTTACTTCTCTATATAAGTCCTGACTTATATATTCTATTTATACAATGATAAACATCTTATTTAATTTATATAATATTATTTAAAAATTTATCTTCTCAATCTATCTGTTAGAATAGATTCCATTTAAAAAAAATTGCTTTAAATCCATATCATGTTATACCCGTGTGCAAAGCATGGGTCTAAACCTTTCAAATGTAAAATTCTCCTTTTATGCAAATCTAGTCACTTTTCATGTATTTCCTTTTAAAATCTATTTATTTACAAAATAGACCCCTTTTTGACAATTTTATTTATTCTATAAAATATTTTCTATTTATAAAATCTATTGATTTTATAAGTAATTCCTTTGATAATCTAACTATTTCCTTTACACATATTTCCCTTTCTATTCTATTTATTTTACAAATAAATATCCCTTTTCAATTCTATTTGTAAATAGTTTACAAATATTTCTCTTCAATCTTATCTATTTGATTAACAAATAAGTATTTATTTTTAATCTATTTATTTTCTAAATAAATAGTTTTCTTTTTATAAAATCTTTTAATTTTATAAATATTCCTTTTCAATATAACATTGAAAATTTCCTTGTTAACACTCCAGTATTCCTTATGGTATTTAACATACCATATAACAATGATCAGTATCATTCCAACATATAAAATCAACAACAGTTTTCATATCACATAATATAACACAATAAATGAAAAACAATAAAATAACTGTTGAGGAACCCAGTTGGGTCCCTCCAACCTGTTTCCCTGCATCCACAAATGTTAAACAATAACATTAACATCAATTTCATTTCACTAGGAAATATTCTGCTAAACAGAATCAATATTTGGTTAACTATTTATATCTATATCGTTATCTATATTTTCAATCAACTGACTAGCAGTTCAACCAAACAACCAACACATAGCAAACAACCATCATTTATCATTTCTAAAGTACTTTAGAAAAATATAACTGAGAAGAGTTAGTGAGTTTTACTCACATTGGACGGTTATCGTTAAATAACGATAATTGGTCATTGATTTGATTCAGGCGTTTAATTCCACCGTAAATCCAAACGAGCCCCAATTCATTCCCGGTCAGTTCCATTGTGGAGCCACCGTCCATACGATCCTAACTGATCCAAACATTCGGAATTCTGATAATGTATGTAATAGATATGATGTTCACAAGTTTGTATAACTATTTAAATTTAAATAAAACTTTAAATCTATTGAAAGAATTTGGCCTCATATACCAACTTCAGCCCATCACCACACAAGCCCAACCCGCTCCACAAGCTTCTTCCTCGATCCGACTTCTGCACTCAGCACCTTCAACAACCCATTTTCGCAACCTCTTACACCTCTTTCTCCATCAGTAACCCACCATTCGATCAACGAATTTCACCATCGACTTCTCCATCAAAATTTAATCAAACCCATACCGAAATCTTCGAACTTGCCGCCACTTCCTGAATCGTGATATCCAACCGAATGCGGTGGCAGCCTGACAGGTCGTGACATTTTTTTAGCATCAGTACCACCCAAAAATCCATATGAGGTGCGGTTTTCATCCCTGAACTCAAAACCAACCTCACATTCTCGAATTGAAGACACAATTTCCCAAATACCTGAACCCTAGTGGCCATTCACCCACGCTGGAAACATTAGAGCGACGCACAAAATAAACCGAGTACCATCTAACCTCTACCAGATTGAAGAACACCTCTTTGTGATCACATATATATGTGTTAAGAGATTTATTAATTTTTATTTTGATTTGTAATGATTTTTAAAGGAGGGCTTTTCACCTTTTTTTTTAATTCTTCTGTGGTGGCGGCGTGAGTAATGACCGAAAGAGAAAATGTGAGAAGGGTTTGGTGAGGTAACGATAATATATAGGATAGGTTTAATATTTTTTTATTCGATTATTCTATTTTATTTTAAGCAATCACTATTTTTATTTGTCCTCTAAAATTCCTGTGATCACATACGGTACCTAAAAATCACGAAAACTGGCATGTAACTATAGTTCGACACTACGGTCCCAACGAAACTGGTTTCATCAAATTCCGACTCCGTTTGCTCACACAGCATATTTTTAACCGTCAAAATACTGATTGTTTTCACTCTAAAAATCCGTACGGCCACATACTGACTTCAAAAATCACGAAAATTGAAATCTAGCAATAATTTAATATTGCGGATCCAACAAAATTAGTTTCGTCGAATTCTAAGGTCATTGGAAAAACTGGCTATTTTTAAACCCCTAAATAACCCCTTTAAATATATAAATATATTTAAAAACATTTAAACTTAATATTCAAAAATAAATATTATCGTATATATTCACATTAGAATATCATACTGCTACACTGGGATTTATAACTCAATATTTCAAATCCAGTGTTACATCGATATTCGATTTATATTAAAAATCCTTTTATAATATAAATAAATCGATATAAATTATAAAGGAATTCCATAGCGACTTTTCTAAAATTTGATTTGGACATAACTAAAAATCTACACAACGAAATCTCGATTTTTCTCTTCTATCAGAAAAATATACTTCACCAGCTCCTAGCGTTCCTTGTTTCGCAGAAATCCGATTTAAAATAGACCCTGTACATTCAATTGAAGTTCAAATCGCCAAATAGCGAACTGCAGCGCCATTTCGAACTCGATTATAATTATACGTTCAAACTGCCATTCAAATAATATATTCATTATTCTAATTCAATTCTAAACTGAATTAAATATCACAGTTGATCCAATTCACATCATTTTGTGGATTCTACTATTTCTGACTATTTCAGAAATTAAATATATTATTATATCATTTATTTTAATTAAATATTCAATATAATTCAATTCTGGTCATTTTAAATAACCAAACCATTATTCAAATAATTAAATAAATTAATTATATCGCTGAAAAATGCGGGTCATTACACTTCAAGTGAGTAGTGATGAAAACAGAGATGGATAAGTTATGGTCAAAAGCTAAGGTGATTTGGGAAGGGGCCTCTGTTTGGTTCGAATGGAGTATAGCTGGTTATGAGAGGATTAAAACGTAAATTAAGGTAATTTTCTTAGCATAAAATTTTAATTTTTTTTTATTTTTTTTTCAGATTATTCAAGGACTTATAAAATAAATCTCTAATTCAAACGAAAACTAGATTCAAGTGACGTTGAGCTTGTAAGGACAAAGGGCTATAATCTGGACTTATTTGGGTTTTTTCGGGATCAGCAGTGGATTTAAAATTAAATCGAACATCGTTTAGTTTGATTTAAAAGTGGAGCGAGCTGCAATAAAAATCCTGGTGAGTAAATCTCACTCAAAAATTTACTATATAAATTTTATTTTGAATAGTTAAAAATATCTGTTGATTGTTTGGATTTGTTTAAATATTATTGTGGCTATTATGTATATATATATTAGTTATTTAGGCTTGGTGTTTGTGGCTATAATTATATATATCGGTGGTTGGATTCCCGCAGTATCTTTAGCGGATGACCCTATATGCCCCCACACTATGATAGTAGATGACCTTCTATAATGCGATATCCTGCCTCGAAGCAGGATGGGTATTATTTATTTTGGCTAACATATGTGGATGCAGGAAAACAAGTTGGAGGGATCCAACTGGATTACTCAAAAATATTATTATTTGTTTGTTTCATATGTATTATCATATATGATGTGTTAGAAAACCTGTGATTGATAACTGAGTGTTTTGGGTGTGTTTAAATATCACTGGGGCCTGAATATTGATTTATAAAAATATCGTGAAAAGGATATTTGAGATTTAAAAGGGAAAATCTATTTTTAAAAATAGATTTTTAATTTTTAATGAGCTATAGAAATATTAACTTGTTTTAAATAAATAAAACAACTATTTAATTTATAAACGATGTTTATAAATTAAAATATATAGGAAATTGAAATGACTAATTTATAAATGATGTTAATAAATTAAATAATACAGGAAATTGAAGTATTGAATTTATAAACGATGTTTATAAATTAAATAATACATGAAATTGAAGTGATAAATTTATATACGATGTTTATAAATTAAATAATATAGGAAATTGAAGTAAATTTATAAACGGTGTTTATAAATAAAATGGAATGATTTTCATTGGATAATCAAGGAACTGTAATGATTTTATAAACAATGTTTATAAATGAAGTGGAAAATTATCTTCTGATAATTTGAATATTTAAATTCAAATGTGAATTTAAAAATAGAAATGGGGAATCGTTTTAAAGAAGTAAACGATCAAATTTATAATCATGTTCAGAATATAAATTGATCTAAAATGAATCCATAAGGGTTTATGATTTGAATTCGATTAGTTTGAATTTATTTAAATAAAATATGTTTAGAAAAAATATATTAAAATTGTATTAAATAGAAGTTAAATTTAAATATGAAAATAGATTCTATGTTATATATGGATAAGTTATAAAAAATAGAATATTCCAAAATAAGAATTTGGTTTTAAATAGATTTCGAAATGGAACATGTTGGAATTTATAAAACAAGTAAATTTATAAATAATGTTTATAAATATAGTGAATTAATTATCTGGAGATATTCTAAAATTTTAAATTCAAGAATGAATTTAAAATATAATTTAAAATCCTTTCGAAAAAGGAACGACAGTTTTATTCCAGGATTCAGAATATAAAATGAATTGGGTTTCAAGTAGATTTGAAATGGAACTTGTTTTAATATATGAAACAAGGAAGTTGAATTTATAAATGGTGTTATAAATTTACTGAAATAAATTATCATTTGATAATTTAGGAATTTAAATTCAAATATGAATTTAACAGTGAATTGGAAATCGTTTCGAAAAAGGAACGACGGGTTTATTTCTAGAATTTGGAATATAAACCGAGATGAGATAAATCAAAAGGATTTATAATTTGAAATTCGATTATATCGAATTTTATCAATAATTTATTTATAAAGGAATTAGAATTTAATATAGAAGATTGAATTATAAATAAATTTATAACTGAGATACGAAATAATTGCTGTTCTGGGATAATCAGAATTATTAAGTTAAATTTGGAAAACTGGTTTAATATATATTAAAATATATTAGAATGAAGTGAGAATTTATATATAAACGAAGTTTAAAATGTTTATATATTAAATATAATTAAAACGAACTCGCCGCAACACGATAGTTCGTGAATTGGCGTTTTGAACTTCAATTGAGTATATAGAACTCAATTTAAGTCGGAAATCTTTGAAATAAGAATCGTCAGGACCGATTTGATAATAGTTTTCTAATGGAAGAGAAAAATATGGATTTTGTCTTATAGATTTTGAGTTATGTCAAAATACAATTTTCAGAAAAACAGCGCTAGAACCATTATAAAACCATAATGGTTTATTTAAATAAATAAAATGATTTTAAGTAAATAAAATTCGAATTTCCATTAGAAAAATTCAAATTAGAGACATAAGATAAATATGAACTCCAGTGAAGTAAGTGAAATGATTTTTGAGACAAAAATCAGATTTTTAGTTTTTGAATAGAACTAATTAATTTGAATAATAATTAGTTAATCGAAATTTAATATGAAATTGGACTTTGAATAAGTAAAGGTGATTTGAGAAATTATATTCGAAATGGAATAGGGAACTTGAATCGAAAATGGAATTCAATTTGTTTATAAGAAAGTTGATCATGTTATGTTGAAACAAAGAAGTGAAATAGGCAAAATAGCTAATTATAAAATACATTAGCGAATTGGGTTAAGACGAATGGATTGAGTTGAAACCAAATGGGAATATTTGGATATGTGTTAATCAGGTTAGGAATGAAGTATATGAAGAGATATAAATTGAAATGCCCAACCAAAAGGTACATATTTAATTTAATATGAGATTTTATCCACCGTATCGGCAAGGCGCTTGGCTTTTTGATTTTCTTTTTGAATGGGAAAGGCCCAGAGAGGTGTTTTGTAGTTGTACCAAGTAACCCGTAAAAGGAGGATATGCCGAAATTTTCCGGAAATTTAAGGAGTTAGAATATTTTTAAGAAATTTTGATAGTTAGAAATCAATGTATCGATATATATATAGGATTCGATACGGAAAAAAACTTGAAAATGGAATATTATAAACAAAAAGGAAATCTATAATTAAATCTAGTAAAATTAGAAAGAGAAACGTATACCAGTTTAAAAATGAATAACTGATTTGTATGGTGTTGGTTACTCGAGGCAAGTGGTCTTGTCTTTTTTGAAGTTAATGATGATTTCAGTCAAGGTCTGAGATGTAATTATACCCCAACTTGATTGATTTAATTATTAACTGATAAATAGGAGGATTCAGTCTCGTAGATAAATGTTTACAGAAATTTAGTTGAATGAAATATGTTGGGTTGTTGTAACGATGCTTTACACAACATTCGTTTTAACCCAAGTAAGTGGAATTTTGGAAATATATCATAAATATTTCTTAAGTATAAAAACAACCGAGTTCAGGAAAGAGATAAGTAATTGGAATATTTTCCAATTATAAATAGAAGGTATTTTCCAAGTATAGAAAATAAAAGAAGGCGATATATGGAAATGTTTTCCAAATAGCATAGGAGGCCAGGATGATTATTGAAAATATTTGGGATAACAAATATTGATAAGAATTTGGGATAACAAATGTTTGTTTGTGTAACGACCCAGAAAATCTGAACTAATCTAAAAAATTTAAATTGGCTAAAATAATGGATTTTAAATATTTAAAATAAATATTTTAAATAATAGCAATGAAAACTGAGTTTGAATCGACAATTGAAAACGAATATAATTAATTTTAATTATAAACAAGGCCTGAAATGGCGCTGTAGTTTCAAAAATTGAATTCAAACTTTGTCGGACTGTACCGAGTGCAAAACAAAACGGATTTGAGCGAAACCAAAAATATTTAAATCTGTTAGTGAATACCTTTCTAACGAATCTGAAAAATCGAATTTTCATAGCGGAAAGCAAAAGTTATGGCCAAATGAATTTTCAGAAAGGTCGCTATGGAATTTATATAGCCCGTGAAATTGGCCATTTTCCATACGACCTCGGAATTCGACGAAACCACTTTTGTTAGATCCGGGATGTGAAGTTATTGCTAGGTTTCAATTTCATAATTTTTGAAGCTAGTATGTGGGCGTGGCAAAGGAAAACGTGTTTTGGTCAATTACAGTTAAATTGGATCGACCAGAAATGGGCCTTTTTGCAAACGGTCTCAGAATTCGACGAAACTAGTTTTGTTGGGACCGTATCGTCAAAAGATAGCCAGATTTATTTTTCTGGAATTTTTCGAATCAGTTTATGGCCCTGGCAAATTGAAATGTACGTTCAAATCGAATATTGAATGTTATATATTTTAAATTGAATGAAAACTGACTGAAATAGTTGAATGGGCCTACGAAACATATCTCATTGTGTTCGGAATGGGGGTAAAACGCTAGGGACGACAGTCGTTGGGTTTGAATTGGTATTCGTCTGTGACAAGGGGTATTTTAGAGATTTTAAAAATTATAAAATAAAATAAAAAAATTCTATTGGCCCATTATCTTTCTCTCTCCCCGTATACCCTTCGACGCACGGCGGAATACGCTTGCCCCCTTCTCTCTCCTCGATTCCTCCTTCCACACTCAATAAAATCAAGTGCTCCAGTTAAGGATTTTGCAGAGCACCTCTCAAGCTTCAAATCCATATAGGATTTGCATTTTTTCGAAGTGTATCTGAAGAGAACCGCGAGTGGGAAGTTCGGAGCTTTGAAGCTCCGCCGTGGCCACGTCAGACTGCCGAGCTGGACCCCACCTCCGGCGAACCAGCGCCCCTCCTCCCCTTCAACCTCACGCAACCCCATCGTGGAACCATTACACGGATTGATCGAAAAATCCAAACCTAGTTTTGTACCTTTCAGCTGAGGTACGGCTATATATATTTTCAACAGTTTTAACACCTTTAAACCGTTGCAAACTTTGAAAAATAATATCTTTCTCGTTTCTTAACGAAATTCGATGAAACAGGAAACATCGTGACCATGTGAACGTCTTCTACCTTCTAGAAGAGACCGCATATTTTTCTGAGCCTTCTGCTATTTTTGGTGGAGTGGAACCCAATTTGAGATTTCAAATTTATAAACGATATGAAAACGGCGATGTATAAATTATATAGTCGATGTATGAGTTATATAAGCGTTGTACACCTCTTGTATAAGCGTTGTATAAGTTGTACGTTCGATGTATAAGTTATATATGCGTTGTAAAAATTAAATATGTGTGGAAATAGAAGTGAATTGCTATATATATATATATGTATATATACGCCCCTCGTCCACAAACCATGGACGATATTTATTGGTTGTGATTGGTGTGAAAATTGATTGATAGCGAATGGTTGATTGGAATTGTTTGTGGTTGATATTGATTGATTGTGGTTGAAAAATACCCATTTGTGGTTGAGAAATATTTGGTTGAAACCACATAGGATTAGTTTGTGGAAATGAAATAAATATATACATGCCGCCTGCGTGCGAACTAGATGCATGATCCCCATTGTCAAAAACCGCGAGGTTTTAAGGTAGAGCGAGGAGCCATACTAGGGACGGTCCCGGTTTTAACTACCCTGCCGTTATGCTGTCGAAATTTTGAATAATATTCATGTGTTTGAATTATTTTCATTTGTTGAAACTATATTTATTTGTTGAATAGAAAACCTTCATATGTTGAGTCGATATTCATTCGTTGAATTGAAATTCATGTGTTGAATGGTATTCGTGTTTTAAATATAAAAATTACATTTTTTATCAATATATATAAACTATAGAAAACCTTCATGTGTTGAATCGATATTCATTCGTTGAATTGAAATTCATGTGTTGAATGGTATTCGTGATTTAAATATAAAAATCACCTTTTTATCTATTTATATAAACTATAGGAAACCTTCATGTGTTGAATCGATATTCATTCGTTGAATTGAAATTCATGTGTTGAATGGTATTCATATTTTGAAATAAATTGTTTTATAATAAAAATCACATTTTTATCATCTATATGAAATGTATAAAATAATCCCGTTTTGAAAGAAATTGTTTTATAATAAAAATCATATTTTTATTACCTATATGAACTATATAAAATAATAGAGTTTTGAAGTGAATTGTTTTACAATAAAAATCACATTTTTATTATATAAATGAATTGTTAAAAATAGTGAAGTGTTGAAATAGAAGACAGTTAGATAAAAATATCATTTTTATCAAATGTATGAAAAGAATATAGCTTTGAAATCGAAGAATCGATATATATAGAAATAGAGTTAAAATATATCGAATAACGACGTTGTAGTTCGTATTTTGAAACCGTGATTTCAAACGATTATACCGGGAGATCCGACCATCGGATTTTCCTGAAATCGCAACCGTTGGGTTCGCTTTGGAAAAATCTTTCCAATGGGACCAACTTTGTAAAAATCCAACGGTTGGATTGTCTGGAATGTTTAATTCAAATCTGAAGAAAAACAGTGCCAGAATCGATTATATTTATATATATATAAATATAATTATATTTAATCGAATAACGACGCTGCAGTTCGTATTTTGAAATCGAAACTTCAAATGATTATACCGGGAGATCCGACCGTCGGATTTTCCCGAAACTGGAACCGCTGGATTCGTTTTGAAAGGATCTTTCTAATGAAGTTAATTTTGTGAAGATCCAATGGTTAGATTTTCAGATATGTGTAAATCAAATCTGAAGAAAAACAGCGCCACAGTCGTGCTATGGCCCGAAGCGTCGTTTTGAATAAATTGGCTATTTTAAAATAAATAAAAATAGCGATAAATCGTTGTAAAATATTATAAACGATATGGGCGTGATTTAGAAATTAACTGAAGGTTGGCTAAGTCGAATGGTTTCCTGGGTGTTGATCTGATGTTGGTTTCGGCCTTCGGGGTTAATATTTGGGAAATCGTTCTCTTACTGATTGACGGTTAGTGACTAATGAATTGAAATGATGCGTGTGTATGTTAGTGTTGCACTTGTTTATTATATACGCGAGTTGCTCAGAAAGACCGGGTTTATCCCATTCTGAATAACTAAATCGACGATAAGAAATCGAAGATGAAGACGGTGGTCGAAGACTGGAGATCTTCACCTCGTTTGGATGGTAACCGAGGTCCTGATTGGGAGGCATCCCGAAATATGGATAATGAGTGGTGATCGTCCAGACGTACGTGGTGATCGATGGGTTTGCGAGGTATTTAGTGCCTCCGGTTTCGTTCAGACCCAGGACGGACTTGTAAATGGACTGTGTGTCTGACATTGGATTTTATTCTGTGCTGATTGATCTCTATTAAATATACATCTGTTTGGCGGCGGAGAATTTATTCTTTTGCTTAACGCCCTTCTCTGAAACGCACGAGCTCAGAGGTTGTATATCGATGGACATCAGTCGCATGGCATGAACTGCTAGTGTGGCATGCCTAAGTGGCAAATGAACAGGGCTTCTGTTGAAAAGCAAAGTCTTGTGGTGATGATCAAAGCACCGCCTGTGTGGCGTAGCTTTGTGTATAACATGAAATCGCGAGCCTCACACCCGGTATGAACCAGAAACGGGAGGAAGGACCTCAGGGAGGACATGCGTTTCTTCCTAGTTAAAAGTGGCGTCAGTGGTTTTACACGCCCTGATGAGTTTGACTTATGTGGTTGTTGCTGTTGCGAGGCGCCTCGGTTTGATCGGACGATCCGGGTCTGATGGAGTCATTCGTTGGCTCGTTTACGCCCCAAAGGGCGGGGAAATGTATTGTTCAGGAATTTTAATCCACATCGGTGGACCGGCCCTGTCGCTTCTAGGGTCACTCGAGCTCTGATCCTGTGGCTCGGGCTAGAGAGTCGCGAATTCGGTAAGGACTATCTTTTGCTTTGGTTCATGACGGAAATCTAATTTCCAAATACGTGACTGTGCGGTTTTGATTGTATACCTATATATGGCGACATAGTGGTATGGGGCATTAATGCCGTCTATGATTGATAGTTATGATTTGAAATTGTTTTCAAAACATATAAACACTAGCAATAATATCAAATGCCTTTGTTTTATTCGTATCAAGCATATCTTGGCCGTTATAAGGTAAAAACTCTATCCTCCGGTTTGCGTTGCATTGTGTGATGGGAACTGAGTCTTATAATGGCTTCATTTTTTATAAAATGCATTGCGTTGTTTAAAAGAAAGATTTGTTTTAAAGCACTGGCAATCCGATGGAGTAAACCCGTTCCATGAAAGTGGCGTGGTCCTGTGATTAGCCATATATTAAATGTGTTGAATAGATTTCTCGTACCAGTCCCATGACTGACTCGTAGTTTGTTTTACTTTCAAACTCGGGTGCCCCTTTTTCTACACGGGCAGCCTTGTATTCAGGTTTAGCTGGCTCTTTCTGGATAGCTGGAGCTGAAGACGGATTCTATCATTTATCTCTTTTTATGCTGTTCAGCTCCTATTGTACATATTTTGTTTGTTTCCGCTGTAGACATTTGTGTATAGCTGAACTGTATTTGTACAAAGTATGATCCTGTATACTGTGTAACTCTGATGATTACGTTTATCCAGTGTATTCTATTGTACATTATCTGAGGTATTTATCTAATTCTATTCTGCTATTATCTGTTTCTGTGTTATATTCCACGGATTACCCTTGCCGCCGTCAGTTCGGGGTTTGGGGTCGTCTCAGTTTGTTTTTTCTTCGATAGTTAAATAACTGACAATATAAGTATTTGTCAGTATCATTGTCAATATGGAGAGACCGGTTGGATTATTATCCGAGAACTACTCCGTATTGGCAGTAGCATTACAAACCAGATTATATGAAGATAATCGAAGACGGAGTAAAGTGCAAGGACTTTTCTATTAATGGAAATTGTGCCTTTGGTTTCGTTCAATCCCAGAACGAACGTGTATGGACGAGTGTCTGCAGAGTATGTCCAATGATTGTATACGTTGGTCTGTATAGATATATATGGTAGCAGAGCATTTACTCTCTTAGCGTAATATCCAGAATATATTTGTGCAAATCAATTAATGATTAACGGATCTGACAATGTGGCATTCAAAGTGATTGTTCTATCAATGAATGGCAAGCATAACCTCAGGCCTCAACAACCGGGAAATGACACAAATCGGGCAGGCAGCATGGCTATGTGGGTATCTCCCATTAGGGTGTATTATCACCTATCTAGAGAAATTCATTTCATTCTTTATTCCATTTGATGATGTCCCATTTGGGAAAACAGTTGCTGATCCCAACCGTTAGTGATATACATTTGATACACTCAAACGAAGTGAGTGGTCGGTCATGTGTGGCCGGGTTACAAGATGTTCTTGTTGAACCAAGTGTATTCTCCTCTAGAGATACACTATCGGAAGGTGGTTCCATACCTTGTCATATTTGGAAATTCATTACCCAATAAGTTCTCGCGATTTTGATTGTATATTATGTATGTGGAGCGTAAGATGAAAGCGTTTCGCTAGATTTCTATTTATCTGAATTAGACACTATTACAATATCAAAAGAGTTTTGATATAAAGATTATCGTTTTCTTTCAAAAGGATTTGAAAGTTAAATCAAGTGTTTTGGATTCTCATAAGGGAAAAAACCTGTTCCGTGTTATACGGCATGGTCTTATGAGATATCGTTTAGTTTCTCAAACTGTTTTAAATTGTTTACTCATACCAGTCCCATGATTGACCCAGAGTTTATTTTGTTTTGTTTTACCTAAATTCTTGGGTGCCCAAATTTGTACGGACAGTCAAGTAGTTCAGGATTTTACAGATTTATCTAAAGGAACTTGGAGCAGGAGGCTTCAGTGTTAAATAAATAGTATTTTTATTCCGCTATGTTGTAAGTGTTTTACTCTGACAATTGTGTGTTATACAGTTAAAATTTTGTATTTCAAAAGTTATAATATATTATATTTTGTTCCGCTGCGATGTGAGATTCTGTGTTGTTGTTTTGGTTCTTTTTCTACCTTTTTCTTCTAAAAAAAATGATTCATATTTATGTGATTTTTGGGTTGGACGTGTGATGTATGTAGTCAACTCAGATAGTACGGATTAGCGGGCCACTACAGTGGTATCAGAGCTTAGGTTGAGCGAACACCTAGGCTTTGGTGGGGTTGTGCTTATTAGAGATAGGGTCCGTGAACCCTAAAATGAGATGAGTGTATATATATATACAAGAGAGCATATTTGTTAATTGATATAGAAAATTACTTTATATTGCGTTGGCTAGTCTGTTGAGTGGTTTATGAATTCTGATCGAATTATGAGACACCACGAAGTCGATTGGAATTTATAAACCCTTGAGCAGATCAATTTGACACAATATTGTTTCAAAGTAGGTAAATGAAATAATTTTACCCAAAATTCTATTTTGATATAGAAACAATAATTTTCTGAAATTATTATATTATATGGATGTGTTGGATGTCAATATTATATTCAAATTAGATTATAAAAATTGGAATGGTTATATATGACCAAAATAGAAGTTGTATATGAATTAAATATACAAATGTGATGAATTAAAATTAAATTCAAAATAGAATTTGGAATTTAATTCCTGGGTATTTGAAAAAAATATTTTTTGAAGTATACTAAAATAATATAGCTTTGTTTTGGAAGGATTTTTAAATAAAAATCATTTTAATGGATTTTGAAAGTGGTAAAGCAATGAACTCACTTCAATGGCTGGGAAATAATTCTGATGATAACTGCAGCATCTTCAGTGTTCATTTTCGAGTTTATAAGTGATGGGTTGCTACCTTAGAAAAGTTTTTGGTGGAAATTTGTTTAAAAGAAAACAAGTTATTTTGGAAAATTCAAATGTTTAGAATTTGAGATGGTTATAAATATGTGTTTATATTTATATGATTTCTAAAGGATATGAAATGAAAACTAAGGAGTTTGAATTTTGGAATTTAAAATTTAACTTAAGCAAGTTAAATGGATCGTAGTGAATAAATTGATCAAGAATCAATTTGAATGAATATGAATTGGATGTGAATATACTAGTTGTAAATCATTCAGAATTAAATGAATGAAAGCATATATAGTGTGTGATATACATAATAACCAAAAAATTTGGTAGAAATAATTTTATAGGAATGTGAAGTATTGAGTTTCAACATAAGTAAGATTTTGAAAAATAATGGCTTTGTACCACTTTCCTATCTTAGTAATTTCGAGGACGAAATTCTTTTAAGTGGGAAGAATGTAACGACCCGGATTTTTGGTCGGTTAATTTTAGATATTTAATATGGATTTAAAAATATTGAGTTATTGATTTAATAATCAAAATATGATTTATTTCGAAAATGTATAATCATCATAATACGAAAATGAATTTAATTAAATTCAAAATTTAAAACTGAATTGAAAACAGTTCAGATGATCAATACAAACTTCTGTTTGACTTAGAATAATAATATTAATTTATTACCGAAGAATTAATTGTTTTGAATTTAATTTATATCGATTTAAATTAATATCTTCTCCATATGATTGAATAAGGTTTTGAAACATGTCCCAGTGTGTTTAGAATAGTGGTTTAACCCTAGAAACGCTGGTTGTTACATTCAAATAGAAGTTCAGAACCGTTAAATATATTATTATAATATATAGTGGATAAGATCAATTTCAAATCACGTTAAATCAAATCAAATCGTATTTAATTTTATGTACCCTACCTATAACACCTATTCCTTAAGGGAGAAGTACTCATATTCATATATACGCGAGTCCATCCCTCTCTGCTGATTTCATTCCTCAGAAAATCAAAACAAGAAAAAAAATGTTGCTCCTCTCTCAACATATTTTAACATCGAAAGCTTTAGGCAAATCGAAGCACCCTCTTCTCACTTCTACAAAACCATGACTCGTTCCCCTTTTTAATCCTATCTTCTTCTTCAGCGTTCAAAGGTCAAAGCCGCTACTTCGATTATAAAAAAAGAAAATCCGCCCTTCAAGAAATTGAATTAAACCCTATTAGATGTAGAACTTGTTTCCTCAATCTAGGTTAGGTCCGATCTTCACCCTAGCGTACTCGACTTTGGTTGCGCACAGACTTAGGGAGGTCTGTTTTTCCCTCCATCGCGATTTATGGTTGTGTTTTTCTTGGTCTGGAAATCATCGTACGTTGTTTTGAAGTCTAATTTGTGAACTATGGGGAGTGCAATTTGTTTTTGGGTAAGATAGAGCAACTGGGGATTAGAGGAGCCGGATACTGTTGCGAGGATATGAATGAAGTCAGAAGGGTTGGCTCGTCATTGGATGAAGATGGAACTATGTGCGAGCAGAAGATGATTGATGGTGTTGATTTGTAGTATTAACGATCTGAAGGGATTCGAACTTTGTTAGGGGAAGGGAGAGAGTGTACTGTCACTAAAACAAAATACTGCAAGGCATTGACCATTCTTTTCTGGAAGGGCTCTGACCATTTTTTTGATGGAAGTAAAGAGGGTAGCAGGAGTCACTTAGGTGGGTGGTGATGAAAACAAAGATAGATAAGTTACGGTCAGAATCTAAGTTGATTTGGGAAGGGGTATGTGTTTGGTTCGAATGAAGTAGCAGCTGGTTACGAGAGGATTAAACGTAAATTAAGGTAATTTTCTTAGTTTAAAATTTTAATTTTATTTTTTTATTTTTTTTGGTATTATTCAAGGGCTTATAAAATAAATCTCTAATTCAAACGAAAACTAGATTCAAGTGACGTTGAGCTTGTAAGGACAGGGGGCTACAACGTGGACTTGTTTGGGGTTTTTCGAGATCAGCAGTGGATTTAAATTAAATCGAACATTGTTTAGTTTGACTTAAAGTGGAGCGAGCTGCAACAAAAATCCTGGTGAGTAAATCTTACTCAAAAATTTACTATTTAAATTTTATTTTGAATAGTTAAAAATATCTATTGATTGTTTGGATTCGTTTAAATATTATTGTGGCTATTATATATATATATTAGTTATTTAGGCTTGGTGTTTGTGGCTATTATTATATATATTGGGGGTTGGATTCCTGCAGTATCATTAGCAGATGCCCGCAATATCATTAGCGGATGCCCGTAGTATCATTAGCGGATGACCCTATACGCCCCACGCTATGATAGTAGATGACCTTCTATACCGCGATATCCTACCTCGAAGCAGGATGGGTATTATTTATGTTGGCTAACATCTGTGGATGCAGGAAAACAGGTTGGAGGAATCCAACTGGATTACTCAAAAATATTATTATTTATTTATTTCATATGTATTATCGTATATGATGTGTTAGAAAACCTGTGATTGATAACTGAGTGTTTTGGGGGTGTTTAAGTATCACTGGGGCCTGAATATTGATTTATAAAAATATCGTGAAAAGGATATTTGAGATTTAAACGGGAAAATTTATTTTTTTAAATAGATTTTTAATTTTTAATGAGCTATAGAAATATTAACTTGTTTTAAATAAATAAAACAAGTATTGAATTTATAAACGATGTTTATAAATTAAAATATACAGGAAATTGAAGTGATTAATTTATAAACGATGTTTGTAAATTAATTAATACAGGAAATTGAAGTATTGAATTTATAAACGATGTTTATAAATTTAATAATACAGGAAATTGATGTGATAAATTTATAAACGATGTTTATAATTAAATAATATAGGAAATTGAAGTAAACTTATAAATGGTGTTTATAAATAAAATGGAATTATTTTCATTGGATAATCAAGGAACTGAAATGAATTTATAAACAATGTTTAAAAATGAAGTGGAAAATTATCATTTGATCATTTGAATATATAAATTCAAATGTGAATTTAAAAATAGAAATGGGGAATCGTTTTAAAGAAGTAAATGATGAAATTTATAATGATGTTTAGAATATAAATTGAACTAAAATAAATCTGTAAGGTTTTATGATTTGAATTCGATTAGGTCGAATTTATTTAAATTGAATATGTTTAGAAAAAATATTAGAAATGTATTAAATATAAGTTAAATTTAAATATGAAAATGGATTCTATGTTATATATGGATAAGTTAAAATAAATAGAATATTCCAAAATAAGATTTTGGTTTTAAATAGATCTCAAAATGGAACTTGTTGGAATTTATGAAATAAGTAAATTTATAAATAATGTTTATAAATATAGTGAATTAAATATCTGGAGATATTCTTAAATTTTAAATTTGAATTTTAATTTAAAATATAATTTGAAATCATTTCGAAAAAGGAACGACAGTTTTATTCCAGGATTCGGAATATAAAATGAATTGGGTTTCACGTAGATTTGAAATAGAACTTGTTTTAATATACGAAAAAAGAAAGTTGAATTTCTAAATAGTGTTATAAATTTACTGAAATAAATTATCATTTGATAATTTAGGAATTTAAATTCAAATATGAATTTAACAGTGATTTGGATATCGTTTTGAAAAAGGAACGACGGGTATATTTCTGGAATTCAGAATATGAACCGAGATGAGATAAATCAGAAGGATTTATAATTTGAAATTCGATTATATCGAATTTTATAAATAATTTATTTATAAAGGAACTAGAATTTAATATAGAAGATTGAATTATAAATAAAATTATAACTGAGATACGAAATAATTGGCGTTCTTGGATAATCAGAATTATTAAGTTGAATTTGGAAAATTGGTTTAATATATATTAAAATATATTAGAATGAAGTTAGAATTTATATATAAACGAAGTTTGAAACTTTTATATATTAAATATAATTAAAACGAACTCGCCGCAACACGATTGTTCGTGAATTGGCGTTTCGAACTTTAATTGAGTATATATAACTCAATTTAAGTCGGAAATCTTTGAAACAAGAATCGCCAGGACCGATTTGATAATAATTTTCTAATGGAAGAGAAAAATCTGGATTTCATCTTATAGATTTTGAGTTATGTCAAAATCCAATTTTCAGAAAAACAACGCCAGAACCATTATAAAACCATAACAGTTTATTTAAATAAATAAAAGGATTTTAAATAAATAAAATTCGAATTTCCATTAGAAAAATTCAGACTAGAGATATAAAATAAATATGAACTTCACTGAAGTAAGTGAAATGGTTTTTGAGACAAAAATCAAATTTTTAGTTATTGAATAGAACTAATTAATTTGAATATTAATTAGTTAATCGAAATTTAATATGAAATTGGACTTTGAATAAGTAAAGGTGATTTGAGAAATTATATTCGAAATCGAAAAGGGAACTTGAATTGAAAATGGAATTCAATTTATTTATAAGTAGGTTGATATTATATTTGAACATGTTATGTTCAAATAAAGAAGTGAAATAGGAAAAATAGCTAATTATAAAATAAATTAGCGAATTGGGTTAAGACGAATGGATTGAGTTGAAACCAAATGGGAATATTTGGATATGTGTTAAGCAGGTTTGGAATGAAGTATATGAAGAGATATAAATTGAAATGCTCGACCAAAAGGTACATATTTAATTTAATAAGAGATTTTATGCACCGAATCGGCAAGCCGCTAGGCTTTTTGATTTTCTTTTTGAATGGGAAGGGCCCAGAGAGGCATTTTGTAGTTGTACGGAGTAACCCGTACAAAGGAGGTTATGGCGAAATTTTCCGAAAATTTAAGAAGTTAGAATATTTTTAAGAAATTTTGATAGTTAGAAATCAATGTATCGATATATATATAGGATTCGATAAGGAAACGAACTTAAAAATAGAATATTATAAACAAAAAGGAAATCTATAATTAAATCTAGTAAAATTAGAAAGAGAAACATATATGGGTTCAAAAATGAATAATTGATTTGTATGGTATTGGTTATTCGAGGCAAGCGGTCTTGTCTGTTTTGAAGTTAATGATGATTTCAGTCAAGGTCTAGGAGGTAATTATACCCCAACTTGATTGATTTAATTATTAACCGACAAATAGAAGGATTCAGTCTCAGGGATAAATGTTTAAAGAAACTTAGTTGAATGAAATATGTTGGGTTGTTGTAACGATGTTTTACACAACATTCATTTTAACCCAAGTAAGTGAAATTTTGGAAATATATCATAAATATTTCTTAAGTATAAAACTAACCGAGCTCGGGAAAGAGATAAGTAATTGGAATATTTTCCAATTATAAATAGAAGATATTTTCTAAGTACAGAAAATAAAAGAAGGCGATATATGGAAATGTTTTCCAAATAGCGTAGGAGGATAAGATGATTATTGAAAATATTTGGGATAACAAATATTGATAAGGAAATGAAAAAGTGATTTAATTAATGAAATATTAATTAACGGGCCTAGTGATTGTTTGATGTTATGGATGTTTGTTTGTTTGTTTTTCTCCGATAGTTAAATAACCGAATATTGAAGTATTTGTCAATATCGTTGTCAATATTGAGAGACCGTTTGGATTATTATCCGAGAACCACTCTGTATTGGTAGTAGCATTGTGAACCAGATTAAATGAAGATAATCGAAGATGGAGTAAAGTGCAAGGAATTTTCTATTAATGGAAATTGCGCCTTCGGTTTCGTTCAAACCCAGAACGAACTTGTATGGACAAGTGTCTAATAGAGTATGTCCGACGATTGTATATGTTGGTCTGTATAGATATATATAGTAGCGGAGAATTTATTCTCTTAGTGTAATATCCAGAATATAATTGTGCAAATCAATTAATGATTAACGGATCTTACAATGTGGCATTCAAAGTGATTGTTCTATCAATGAATGGCAAGTAACCATAGCCTCAGGCCTCAATAACTAGGAAATGACACAAATCGGGAAGGCGGCATGGCTATGTCGGTTGCTCCCATTAGGTTGTATTATCACCTATATAGAGAAATTCATTTCATTCTTTATTATATTCGATGTTGTCCCATTCAGGAAAACGGTTGTTGATCCCAACCGTTGGTGATATATATTCGAGACACTCAAGCAAAATGAGTGGTCGGTCATGTGTGGTCGGGTTACAAGATGTTCTTATTGAACCCAGTGTATTCTTCTCTGGAGATACACTATCGTAAGGTGGTACATACCTTGTCATAGTTGGAAATTCATTACCCAATAAGTGCTCGCGATTTTGATTGTATATTATGTATGTGGAACATGAGACGAAAGCATTTCACTAGATTTCTATTTATTTGAATTAGACACTATTATAATATCAAAAGAGTTTTGATATAAAGATTATCGTTTTCTTTAAAAAGGATTTGAAAGTTAAATCAAGTGTTTTGGATTCTTATAAGGGAAAAAACATGTTCCGTGTTATACGGCGTGGTCTTATGAGATATCGTTTAGTTTCTTAAACTGTTTTAAATTGCTTACTCATACCAGTCCCATGACTGACCCGGAGTTTTTTTTTTGGAAAAGCAAATAAACTTTATTCATAACATCAAAATTACAAGTAACATTCAGCTAAGACTGTTAGCATTGAGGAAAAATAAGATATGATTTATACATGCTAAATGAAAAAACCTCAATGCTAACAAAAACAAAACGTTCATGACTATTTACTAATTATAGGATATAAAACAACTATCCATTCTCAACTAAACATCAATAAAAACAATTATCAAAGCAGCTGAACAGGATTGCCAAACTTGGACCTGAGATCATCCATTCTTCTTCAGAATTGCTTTGATAATAATAGAAACAGAGCATCAGCACTCAGCTCAGTAGAAGTGAAAATTCTACAATTCCTTTCTGTCAATATTTCCTTCACAAAAATCTTTTAATAAAAGAGTTAATCCTCCTGCTGATTTCCATCTAGTTGCCTTAAATAAATTGAACCATTCATCTCTACTACTACTTGCAGGTTGATGCAACTTCCCAAATTCAAGAATCCTCTTCCAAAGTTCATGAACAAGACAACATTCAAAAAATATATGTGTATCGCATTCAGTTTCAGATTGACAGAGAACACATATATCATCAGATGAGATACCTAATTTGAACAATTTATCTTTGGTATTTACTGCATTTGACATCACCTTCCAAAGCAAGAGATTTTTCTTAGCATTACTCATCAAATTCCAAACCCTTTCGTGCCAAGGAAAAATAGCTTTCTCACCACATAAATGTTTATAAACTGAACTGATAAAATGCTTCTTTCCTATCCAGGTAATTCCTTCATTATCAGTTCTAAAATTATTAGAAATTTCATACCAAAGCTTCCTTAACAATGCAGAACTGCAATGTGGTAGGATGGTTTCACCATCATGAATCATGTCACTTACTTTAGCAGAGTCAGGTATGCCACAATTCAACCTTAAGTTATAGTCAACCACATTAAGTAAAATAAGACCTTTACCTGCCCAAGGAAAATGCCAAAAAGAACCTGGCATATGAATATTCCTGCATTGAATGATTGGCAGGAAGGAGCTTCTGAGCTTTAGAATTTGCCTCCAGCTCCAACTACAAAAGCTAGGAATTTGCATTGTCCAAAAGTTCTTTTTACCTATCAAATTACTCCTCACAAATCTAGACCATAAGCAATTCTCGTCAGCAAAAATCTTATCAATATAAACTGAAATGGCTGCCTTATTCCATTGAAAAAGATTTATAATTCCTAAACCACCATTTCTTTTATCCTCACATAATTTTGAAAATGCTATGGGAATAAGTTGTTTAGCAAAAGGATCACCGTGTCAAAGAAACTTATTCATGGCACTAACGACCATGTTGATGAGTTTGAGAGGCAAAATATAGTGTCTGGAGTAATAGGAGGTCATTGAAATGATAATGGATTGAATAATTATGAGTCTACCAGCTTGTGATAATTGACATGATGGCCACTGTTTCATTCTAGCAATAATCTTCTCATATAAAGGCATACAACTTTCCTTAGAAATCCTACCAGTGAAGAGAGGTTCCAGGGACAAATTCTAGCAATAATCTTCTCATATAAAGGCATACACTGTTTCATTCTAGCAATAATCTTTTCACTTATAGATCTTCCAGGGACAAATGCTGATTGATTATATGAAATAATAGAAGGAAGTACAGACTGTATTCTATTAGCCAACACTTTAGAAATAATCTTATAAAAAACACTATAGCAAGATATAGGTCTGAAGTCAGATACAGCAAGATATAGGTCTTAATACCCAGAGTTTATTTTGTTTTGTTTTACCTAAACTCTTGGGTGCCCAAATTTGTACGGGCAGTTAAGTAGTTCAGGATTTTACAGATTTATCTAAAGCAGCTTGGAGTAGGAGACTTCAGCGTTAAATATATAGTATTTTTATTCCGCTGTGTTGTAAGTGTTGTACTCTGACAATTGTGTGTTATACAGTTAAAATTTTGTATTTTAAAAGTTATGATATATTATATTTTATTCTGCTGCGATGCGAGATTCTATGTTGTTGTTTCGGTTCTTCTTCTACCTTTTTCTTCTAAAAAAAATGATTCGTATTTCTGTGATATTTGGGTTGGACGTGTGATGTATATAGTCAATTCAGATAGTACAGATTTTCGGTTCGTTACAGGAAACACCGGATTGCTTTGAGAACACGAAGCGTCAGAACATAAACAGTAGAACATTTCATTGCTATTATTACAATTTACATCCAAGTACAAGAATATATCAGAGTTCAAATAATATATTACACAACGGAAATAAAATAATATTAGAGATTAAATACATAGCAGTGGAAAATTAAAATGTATAAATACAATGTGCAGCGGAAAATATCAACAACCATAACTTAATGAAATATACGGATACAAAGCTTTCCGAATATTGCTCCAACTGTAATCTAGGATCCTGGGAAAATGATTATCTGTGAAAACCAAAACTACTAGCTTCCCGTGTGGAAATTATGGGCACACAGAGTTTAGGTGGAAAAAATCAACTCAGGTCAGTCATGGGACTGGTGTGAGAACTAAAACAGTTATTAAATCTTCACTTTAAAAGTTGGGAAATCATGGGACCACGCCGTATAACTGAATGGGTTTACTCCACATGAATCACGGTTTAAAATAAAACAACGCAATGCTTTTCGAAAAATGAAGCTATTATAAGACTTAGGTCCCATCAGACAATGCAACACAAGTTGGAGGATAGAGTTTTACCTTATAATAGCCAAACATGCTTGGTACGTTTTAAAACAGATCATTTTGATATCATTGTAAGTGTATAGTGTCAAAACAACATCAAACATAAATGTATGAATCATAGATGGCATAGTACCCCATCCTACTATGTCGCCATAAAAGTTTACAACTAAAACCAAAAAGTCACGTATTGGAAATTGTATTCCATTTATGAGTTGAGGCAAGGGATGGCTCCTCTGCGATTCGATACACTCTAGCAAATGCCTCAGGACTCGGATGCTGGTGAGCCCTTAGATGCGGTAGGGCCGGTCCATACTTACTTTAGTGGATTGATTATTCCTGAACAATACGTTTCCCGGTCCTATCGGACCTCCAAAATGGTCAGTACGTTGAGCAATCATATCCGAGGCGCTTTGCAATCCATCTTCCACATAAGTAAAAATGTCTAGGCTCCATACCATGACACCACTTCTAGCTAGAAAGAAACGCAAGTTCTCCATATGGTCACTATCCCATTTTTGACTCATATCGGGTGTGAGGCTCGCGAATTAACGCTATACACAAAGCTATGCTATTTAAAGTCGTGCTTTGATCATCAACCACAAGACTATGCTTTTCAACAAAAGGCTAAATCATTTGCATCTCAGCATGCCACACTAACAATTCACGCCATACAACTGATGTTTATCAACATATAACCTCTAAGCTCGTACGTCTCAGAGAAGGGTGTTAAGCAAGAGAATAAATTCTCCACCACTAAACAGATATATATTTAATAGAAATCAATCAACATAGAATGAAATCCAATGTCAGACACACATCCATTTACAACTCCGTTCAGGGTCAGTACGAAACTGGAGGCACCTTATTCCTCATCCCATATGTCCAATATAAGAGAGAGATCCGCGCATATCCGGTTGATAACCAAGTACGTATGGACGACCACCACTTATTACCTTGTCTTGGGTGTACAGCCCAATCAAGATACCATTAATCATCCAAACGATGTGAAGATCTCCGGTCTTCAACCACCATCTTCATCGTCGACTTTTAGTCGTCGTATTAGTTATTCAGAATGGGACAAACCCGGTCTTTCCAAATAACTCGCGTATTTTATAATCAATAATCAAGTGCTATAAAAACACATTATATGCCTCATTCCAATTCATAAAATTCTTTTATTCAAATATTCACTTCTTTAGGGAAAGGTTCCTATTAATTTTATCAAAGATAAATTCTTTTAAAATTATTCTTTAATCTTCCTTTGTATATCAATTTCAAAAGATTTTATTCTTTAACAATTTTAAATTAAATTAAGGTTTATAACAATGGTCGGGATTATCGAGCCATACCGAAGTAATCCCTTATTTTATTTTCCAATCTCAACCTATTCATCCCATGGAGCAAAACTGGTAGTATCCCACATCTAACACCCCCGGTGTTATCGGTAAATTTAATTACCATTTCACATTCAAATCTAATTAAAGATTTAACTATCGCCCGGAGTAAAACTAGCGGTACTCCATTCTCAGTCATTTCATGAATCCAATAAATTTAATTACCTTACCCACATTCCAGTATAGTTAAAGATTCATTAAAACTCCAACTTGGTTTTAATATTAAAAATTATTACTTTTTGATTATTCAACTTTAAGAAATTAACCTTGTCTTTGACTCGGTTAAAGAACTAATGTCGATTAAAACATAGTTCACGATAAACCCCAAAATCATATTTCATTAAAATGAGATCTTCACGAAAATCATAACAGTATATAATCGATATAAAATTCCGTATCGTACTAATACTATAAACGGAATAACGGCAAGGCCTTTTTAAATTCCACAAATAGTATTAGTCTTCCTTCACAGAATCTCATTTTGATTATTACCAAATTAAATTCCATTCAATTCCAATTTAATATATTAAACTGGAAAACTTATATTTGGAAAATTTCCATTAAATCTTAATAAAAAGATTTATAAATTCCAAATCATATCTTTACTGCTATTTTGGGTTAAAGAACAAATGTCGTTCAAAACATCATTCACAATAAACCCTAGAATAAACTTTCATTTCAATTCCAATTAAATTAATTAATTTGTAAATTTCTCTAAATCTTAATTAAAAGATTTATTCCTTTCTCAACAGGGTTTAAGAATAGTGTTATTAAAGACTCCATTCACGACAAACCCAAAATCCAATTCGATATTGAATACGAGGCTCTGAATAAAAATTATATCGGCTTATATTCAATATCAAATTCTGAAACTAACGGATATCTTAATGGGAATAACGATATCTATATCTTTCAAATTCCTCAACAATATCCATATAATCACAGAATCCAATATCAAAATATTTGAATATTATTCCCATTCAAATCCATTCCAATTTATTTTAAACATTGGATTATTATTCAAGTTAATAATTAGTTCATTTTGACAAAAATATATTTTTATCTTTTCAAACTTGGAATTTTTCATCCAAAATCTTTCCAAATCATTTATTATGATTTTACACAATTTTTCCATATTTTTAATAATTTTATTAAGGCCCTTACAGTCGGTTTCCAACAACGACCACTGAACTACATCCATAGCGACCTTTTCTGAAATTGATTTGGATATATTTCAAGATCTAACCATTCAAATTTAAATCACTTATATTCGTTGGAAAAATCTTTTCGATACAAACCCAACGGTTCCAGTTTTAGGAGAATCTGACGGTCGGATCTCTCGTTACGTCCATTTGAAGTCAATGGTTGAATTCGTGAACGGTCGCTGCGCGGCGCGTTCTATTCAAACCATTATATATAATATATTTATATATTACGTATTTTGTCGATTTCCATTTAAAACATATTTTATAAATTCGTTTTAAAAACGATTCCAACTTCCATTTCAATTTTTAAATCGAATTTGAATATTATATATCATTATATTATTAAAATGATAATATTTTCAAAATATCAGATTTGAAATCCATTTCTTTTTGTATTCATTATTAAATGAAAAAAAATCTATTTATAAACCCGTTCGGGTTAAAATGGCATTTAACTACTTAAATCAGCTTTACATTTCAATATTTTTGTGCCCATCCAAAATCGGACATCAAAATCATAATTTAATTCTTCACCGAATGTTATTTTAAAATATATGCATTATTTTGAAATATTTGTTATTTTAAAATATTCATTATCTCTGAACCGGAATACGACTCAATCAATTACCATATAATTTCAGTTATATGGATTTCATACATCGCATGTATTCACCAATAACGATAAATAATCATTCAACAATCAAACATCATCCAAAGTGCATTTTACAACTGTATAAGTATTAAAATGAATAAATAACGCTAATCATAGCCTGTCAACCAATTGATTGACATACAACTAATTATTGGGATTAGTGTATGTCAAATATCATCCCAATACCGTGTGGGGTTTTCAAACAACAGCAGTCTATTTAAATAAATCATTAGTTGATAAATTTAACCAATTCTAATTCAATTTGAAATATTTTTCTACTTAACAAATTTTCACTATTCAAATTGTAAAGGGATATTTATATCACATTTCAACAACCATAAAGTGTATCCACATTGTTTGAAATACGAGTGTCGGATATTCAAACAACGCTTCTTGTGCAGATGAGTCGTGAATAGTTCATGTGTTGAACTGAAGCAATGTCACATACAACAGATAAAAATCAACACTGACAATTTCTATATATTTACCGTTATAAAATAAATTAAATAACTGTACAAATATTTTAGTGAGAGAATTCTCATTTTGGGTTCCACTTCGCTATTCTTTTGGTGAGGATTTGTTTTAACAAAATTAAGCAGCCGTTTAATTTTGTCAAAAATTCCAACTGCCTTTATTTCTGTTCTAGTCAATTTCATGTTGTAGCTCTCGTTTTTCTGATTCCAATGGATTTGAAATCATATGATTCCGTGCTCGTATAAAAAGTTACGGTCTTAAATGCATTAATTTCAAATTTTCAATAGTTAAATAATTAATTTATTACATAATTAAGGCTAGTACCCTTTCTTCTACATCAATCCGCTAGTTCGGGCAATTGCTCGACCAAATCCTCCACCCATGCACGAATTTCCAGACAATCAGGCGATGATCCATTAGCACCACAAGGTGCGCCTTCAGAAACTCCTCTACCGCCGGTGATCCTGGTCGACGCGCACCCCCCAGGTGGCCTAGAACAGCGTGTGACGATCAAGGCTTTGAGCAACGACTTTGACCAGAATACAAAATAAGAATCGATCTCCACCATTGGGATTGTAGATATCACTTAGACGAATGATTTTCCCTTTTTAAATTTCGAATTTCATTTCATGGATTGTGAGATTTTGTCAGGCGAATTTGGGAGAGGCTTTGGCCATCGGTTTTGGATAGAACAACGGTTAGCAGATAATGGGCTAGGGTTAGGTTTCTTTTTCTATTTATATATAGAATTTTAATATTATTTAATTCGTTTTAAAAGTCAAAATCATCACGAACTCCAAATCAAACCCAATGACTGTCGCCTTTAGCCAATAACCCCATTTCGGACACAATGGGATATGTTTCGTAAGCCATTTCGACTGTTTTGATCAGTTTTCATCCAAATTAAAATATAAATCAATATATATTAAATTCAAATGTACATTTTAATTTACCGGGGTCACATACTGACTCCAAAAAATTACAGAAAAATTAGTCTAGCTATGTTTTAATGATACTGTCCTAACAACACTGATTTCGTCGAATTTGGAGACCGTTTGAAAAATGACCATTTTCTAGTCGATTAAATTTAAACTAAAATTAAAAAACACGTTTAAATTCACTGCGCTGACATATTAATTCCAAAAATTATGAAATTTGTAACCTAAAAATAATTTGACATTCTGAATCAAATAAAAGTGGTTTCGTCGAAAATGGAGGTTGTTTGCAAAATGGCTATTTTAAAGGGTTGTATATTATGTAATATAAGTGACTATTTTAAATTTTAAACTGGACATAACTTTCAATTTATATTATGAAATCCGAATTTTCACATTTGCTAGAAAGATATTATTAAACAGATTCTAACGTTCCTTGTTTTACTGAAATCCGATTTATATTTCATTATGTACATTGATTTAAAGTTCAAAACCAAATTTTCAAACTACTACGCCATTTCCAGTTCGTTTTATAATTAAAATAAATTTATACGTTCTAACTTCGATTTAAATAAATTTTAAGTCATTATTATTTAAAATAAATCATTTTAAAAATTCAAAATCGATTAAAATAGCTAAACTAAAAAATTTAAATTGGTTCAGAAATTCTTGGTTGTTACATTTAAGCAAGTTGTCTATGTTAAGAGTTTTATCACCAGACTGATCTAGGTGATTTCGCTTTCCTCAAAATGTGCTCGGGTCAAACCGAGTATATTTTTCAGGTTGAATTAGATTTTTCTTGGAGCTTCAGGAGATGAGCTGGAGTCGAGAAATATCCCTATATTCTTTTGTATTAATTTATTTCCACTATGTGTTGTATTGATCAGTATTGTACTAATCTAGTTGTGTACTCTGATTGTATAATCATATATATATATATATATATATCTTTTTGTATAAAGAGCATTAAGATATATATTTTATTCATTATGTAATGAGATTCTATTCTACCCTGATTCTGTAATGTTGATATTCTTCTTCTATTATAACATTTCTTTCTTCCTTTTTCTCACCCTCTAACTTTTTTCGCATAACTATTCGCTTTCGATGCCTTTTGAGTTGGGCAGGTGGGTTTAAATGTCAGATTAAACGTTACGGAAAAGTCGGGTCGTTACATTCGGTATCATAGTAGAAGGTTAAGTAATAAACTTGGCTCGGTGGCGTTACTTAATAAGGATGGGGTTAGTAATACCCTAGATTGGGTTTGAGTGTATATATATGAGAGAGTGTACCTGTTAGTATTATAAAAATTATTTTATATTGTGTTGATTGATTTGTTGAGTGGTTTATGAATTCGGGTCGATACTGAATGTACAACCATATCGATAGGTGTTTCTAAACACTTCAATAGAGCAATTCGATACCGTATTTTAAGTGGGTAAATGAAATAATTTTACCCAGAGTTATATTTTGATATAAAGGGATAATTTCTGGACATATTGATGTGGTCGGTTGTTATTATTATAATCAAATATGATTATAATATTGAGATGATTATATATAACCCAATAGAATTTGTATAAACATAGAATATACAAATGTGGCAAATTAAACTGGATCTAAACTAGAATTGAGAATTTAAATCTCGGGCCCTAGATTGGGTTTGAGTGTATATATATGAGAAAGCGTACTTATTAGTATATAAAAATTTATTTATATTATGTTAATTGATTTGTTGAGTGGTTTATGAATTCAGGTCGATACTGAATGTACAACTGTATCGATAGGTGTTTCTAAACACTTCAACAGAGAAGTTCGATACCACATTGTTTCTAAGTGGGTAAATGAAATAATTTAACCCAGAATTATAATTTGATATAAAAGAATATTTTCTGGAAATATTGATGTGGTTGGTTTTTGTTATTATAATCAAATATGATTATAATATTGAGATTATTATATATATAACCCAATAGAATTTGTATAAGAATGGAATATACAAATAAGCTAAATTAAACTGGATTTAAACAAGAATTGAGAATTTAAATCCTAGATGTTTAGAATTTTTTTCTGAAGTATTATGAAGTAATATAGCATTATTTTGAAGTAATTTTTGAATAAGAATTGTTTTAAACAGGTTTTGAAAATGATAATGCACTAAATTCACTTCAGACGTTGGAAAATAATTTTGATGATGATCCTGACATCATCGGTGTTCATTTTCGAGTTTATAAGTAATGGATTGCTACCGTAGTAAATTTCTAGTGGAAAACTCTTTTGAGAAAGAAACAAGTTTTAAATTTAAAGTGTTTTGAACTAGCAAATGGTTATAAATATATGCATATGTATTTATAATATTTTAAAAAGAGTTTGAAATAAAATCCCGGAATTTGAATTCTAAATTCAAACTTAACTTGTGCAGTAAAATGGATTGAAATGGTAAAAGTAAAACAAATGGATTAAAATTTAACTTAAGTTTAATTAAATGATATAGATGGATATTTAAGTAAATTAGGATTGCATTGCTCATAAAAGTGAATAAATTGATCTGGAATCAATTTGGATGAATTTGAACATATTGATAGGAAATTATGGGTTTGTTCAAAGTTAAAGGAATGGATGATTATTTAAGTTTCATATAATTGAGACTTACGTGTTCCAATTGAGTAAGTATAGATACGTGGAGCTGCATGGCTTGGTTTTGAGGTATTAGTTTATTATATTATAAAAACGAATGGACGGATATAACTTAAAATCAATCTGACGGTTCTAGGGAATTTCCACCCCTATAAATTAATGGGTAAAGCCCCGTTCTTTTTCTATTCAAATCTATAGAGGCAACGGAGCTCTTCCATTTCTGTTCCTCTTCTAACCTGATTTCTAAATAAAATATATTCATATATATACCAAATCAAATCAAATTCATATGGAACTGGGAAGATAATAAGATTAAATGGAAGAGGATGCTCAACGATAGATTCTTCGCTCTTTTCCCTTTTTCTTACATTTCTACAGATCTAGAATTTTCCCCTTTTCTAGATAAATTGTAGATTTATAAGAAATTGGGGATTATAAGCCTAAAAGGGTTCAAAACATAGAATTTGGAAGCTATAAGGTGAGTGGATGATTTACTAGTATAATTATAATGATTTATCTATTTCGTTTGAATCCAATCTATATTTTATGCCTATCAGATCTGTTTATTTAAATAATTGTGAATTATGGCAACCATCACATCTGATTATGAATATGGTTAAAAATTGGTAAACGATAAGTTGTGATTATGTATAACATGGATTGTAGGATTCTAAAATATTTTCCCACATATTCCTACAATTATATCATGAAATACGTTGTACATGTTACATAGCACTGCGGATCTGGAAATCGGTCCCATGAAACATAAATTTGTTGTAGTTATGTTCCGGATCTTTAGTACAGTGTTGAAATATAAAATATGTGAATTTGGGTAAAAAGACGAAATTTGTGCATTATGTGATTGTAAGAATAAAACAAATATACCTGTTTATATTCAATATTGTTGGGATTTAACTTAAGCATTGTAAAATATGCCTTTTTCCTCAAATATAAAGAGACATTATTTTGGTATCACAAGAAGTATGACAAAAAGGATTAAAAAGGGAAAAGTGGTGCAAAGGTACATATAAACATAAATACATATATTTGTATGTAATTTGTATCGACTATTCCAGTAAATACATATTACATATATTTCTTGTGATTTGGAAATTTGTTAATTCCACAAAATAGGTATTATTTACAATGATTACGGCTAATGGTCCTTTGTAAGACTTGAAACCTTTTGGCAAGTTTTAATATAAAAAGGGAATGTTTGGTCAAATGATTAGATCAAATCATTAATTTAAAAGAAAATTAATAATAAAAAAATATTAATGAGTACGTCGACCGAACGAAAACATAAAAATAAATATATTGTTGACGTCAAAAGTTGGTCACTAGTAATAGTCAACCCCCAATCGTGTGGAGAGCACACGAGTAATGATTATAGAATGCAGTAAAGTAACGAAAACAGAGAACACACACAATACTTTTTTTGGTGGTTCGGCAAATTTGGTTCCTACGTCCATTTTATCATTCTCTTTTTTGGTTACAAGTACAATGCTCTTTTCTGTTTTGAGAACGAAGAAGAATGGGCTATTTTTAGGTTTAGCCATAGAAGAGAAGTTCAACAAAAGAGTGAAGTAGCCGAAAGAAGTCTGAGAGCAGAAGTAAAAAAAAAAGTTGGGGGAGAAGGTCCTTTACCATTTTGAGCTTGGAGGTATATATAAGTTAAGAAGTGGGCTGAATAGGCTGCCACGTGTCTTTCCTCTTTTTCGAAGCCTGGATACGTGGAGCTTGATTATTGGTTGTATTTGCGGCGGTGGAACCCGGTCCACTTCTGATTAATAATATCCTCGGAAATAGTGGCTTGCGTGGCACTCGAGGTGAGGTGTATCAAAAGTAGATCCTTGTCCGGAAGTGGTTAACCGCCTTTAATGCCTTGAAAGTTGGGATGAGTATTCGAATGACTCAGCCAGATATTTCTAAATGAATTTCGGGATATTTGGTTATTCCTACTTTGATGGGAGTGATGAACTCGGTCAGTTGAGATGAGCGATTCTTCCGGGCTCGATGTGTCGCTTATTTGATGGGAAACAATTCGAGTCGGCCTAGGCTCGGTCCGTTTCTGAAGGAGGTTGGCTCGAACTGTATCTTGCCTGAGCTTTCTGTAGTGTAGATCGCTCTGTAGGTCGATCGACCGGTATTGAAGGGAGATCTTGAACATTGGGCTTCGATTCGTTGAACCGTGACATCTTTTGCCAAAAAGTTGGTCAACACTTTCTCCTCAGAATACATCTGTCTTGGTAAAGATGGTGTGTTCTGATCTTTGTATCGAAGTCCAATGTGCGAGTAGAGATTGTTGTGCCGAACCATATTAAGGACAGAAGTCCAATGATCCCGATAGTTGTATTAAGACCAGAAAACTGACTATCAAAGTAGATAGTATTAAGGCCAGGAAACCGACAACCATCGAAGATTGTATTAAGGCCAAGAGAGTAATTGTTAACTTCGGTCGTGAGAACCAATACCTGCAAAGATTATGTGGGTCATTCTTGGTCTAGAGGAGGCTCTGGTAAGTTTGGGCGAGCATTAAAGCATTAACCATTACCGGATTGAAGATAAGGACAAGCAATAATTACACTTGGCTTAGAGAGGTGGCGAGTATTATCCATACTCGGCATACTTAGGCGGCGAGTATTAACTATACTCAGCTTACGGAGATGGCAAGTATTAACCATACTCGGCATACGGAAGCGGCGAGTATTAACTATACTCGGCTTATGGTAAGTGTTAATCATGCTCGACTCATGTAAGAATATTCATGAAGCCCAACAAGTGGAAGGCGCACTCGGTTTAGAGAAGGGGCGATCATAGTCCATACTCGACTTAGAAAAGTTCTATCGTACTCGGCTCACGGAGTAGGTTTAAATATGGTGGTGGGCTTTGATCGTGCGATATGGACGATGGCTTAGCTCTGACCATATTCAGGTTGGTGAGTGTTAGTCATTCTCAACCTAAATTATTCAAACATAATCCATGTTTGCAAAAGAAAGAACACTGTTTACTAAAGAACTATTACAAGAAAATGAAAATAAGTTCTAAGAGGGTAGACGTTGATTCCAGAGCATGCCTAGGAGCTAAATCCTAACCATGTACATGTGTACATCAACATATCCATTTTATTGAAAGAAAATAAAAATATTGTGAAATTAAGAAATCTAAATCTCATTAGTTGATGATGATGTCGCGAGGGCTGGGCTTGGGGTCCTTTTCGTTTCTAGGAGCTCGAGGACCGACTTAAGGAGCTTGGGCAGAAGATTGAGGCGGCAAGACCAGTGTGTTTTTTCCGACGTACTTGGGAATTTCTCCTCGCCTGACCCTATCCTCGATGAGATCGCGCAGGTGCTTGCATTCATTAGTGCTATGACCAGCTATGTTGTGGAACATGCAGTGCTTACTGTAATCGAGCTCTTTCTGGGTCGGCTCTCTTCGAGGTGGTTTCGGAAAAGGCAGGGATCCTCATACGTTAAGGTAGATGTCGAGATGATAAGAATTGAGCTTGGTATATTGATCGTCCTTACTTTCTCTCCAAGGTCGTACGTTGCATCCATTCTTTTCTGAGGCCTTTCCTCTTCCTTTATTCTGGCCATTGGCATTAGATGGACCTCCTTGTTTGGTGGCAAGGACCTCGAGGCTCTCCATCTCAATGCTGGCATCTTCTTGTCGAAGGAATCGCTCGGCCTCTGCATAGAAATCTTCGATATCCTTGGGGGGATCTCTGGCTAAAAAGATAGAGAATTCTGATCGGTTATGAACACCTACGATGGCGGCCATGAGCACCATCGATGGCTCCGGTTGAGCGACTGATGCTACGGCCGCGTTGAATCTTTCGAGGAAAGATCAAAGTGTCTCTCTCGGTCGTTGCTTGATGGAGGTTAGGAACATGACACTCTTCGGTCGGGAGATGTGAACTCTAAATTATTTGACGAAGCGGGTGACCAACGCGTAGCTACTGCCGATCGATTCCATTGTTAGCTGCCAAAACCACATGCCGTCTATATCTGTGAGAAAGAGCGAGAAGCATTTGGCCATAACATTGGTCGATGCGCCAAGCACCTCCATGTGACGCATATATCACATAAGATGGATAGTCGGGTCAGTCCGACCGTTGTAGGGTTAGCTGGGAACTTGAAGTCTGTAGGATTGCGGGAGTTTCTGATCTCCCTAGTGAAGGGACTACGGTGGATATTATCTATATCCTGCTGAGAAGAATTTCCCTGGGTGAAACGTCGGATGATGCTTGCAAGCTGGCTTCCATCTCCGAGGAGTCGCTGCAATGATTCCAACTCTGCGTCTGGGAGAGATCCAGCACTAGGGTCCAACGAAAGCATGCTCGGAAGGGTGGTCGTTGGTTGGGCTCGACCCCTGAGAGATGAGTGAAGGTGAAGGCGAGGGTTCATCACAGTTGTTAGTTCTGGGCAGACTGGCCCCTCTTGAACCTGATTAGAATTGGACTGAGCCGTACCTATGGAAGAACGTCCGGACTGATCCAGCGTAGCATGTTATGTTCTAGGCTCTTCGATGCCCCTGCCCGAGTTTATGTTAGAAGGGTCTACAGTAGCGTTTTCCTCCGCCAACCTGGGAACCGGTATGGCAGAGTGGTCGCCCATATTCGACAGGAAGGCCCCACCAGCTCTTCGGTGAAGGGAAAAAGTCGTTAGTCTAGTCAGTGGTAAGATACCGGGTTATAATGGGAATAACATTGATCCTGATGGGCCTGGCAGCCTCACGATTGATCTGAGGGGTCGAGCTATCCCCAAGAGTGGATGCAAAGTGGTCGAATGACCTAGATTTTGATCGCGGGCCACCTATGAATCTGCAGCTGCAGCCGCGCTGGTCGCCGGAAGCGATACTTCTGGCTGAGATTGGTCGGGAGGTGGAGCCGAGCCAGGAGGAAGCAAAGGTGTGACCTGATCAGTGGCCTGATTTTGTGCAGGCCCAAGATTAGTTGCTACTCCAGTCCCAGTCGATGGAGGATTGAAATGTTTAATCCCATCTCCACTCGACCGAGAAGGTGATCCATCAGTTGTTGTTGTCGTTCGAGGAGTTTATCTTGAGATGTCATATGGCCTCTGAACTCGGCCATAATCTTATCCATGCGGTCCCGGGTAAGATAATGGGATACATCTTCATGAGAGGAGGCTTCCAAACTTGCTTCTGCCGCATTTGCGGGACGAGAAGAGGTTGTATCTTTCTTCCGCTTGTTCTCCATGGATTTGAGCTTACTGAAGGTCGTAGAGTATGTCATTGTCTTCCCCTACCTAGCGTGCCAAAGTGTTGACATCAAAAAGTTGGTCACTAGCGACAGTCAACCCACAATCGGGTGGAGAGCACACGAGTAATAATTATAGAATGCAATAAAGTAACAAAAACAGGGAACACGCATAAGACTTTTTATAGTGGTTCGGCAAAGATGGTGCCTACGTCCACTTTATATGTTTTGATTCTCTCTTTTGGTTACAAGCACAATGCTCTTTTCTGTTTTGAGAAAGAAGGAGAATGGGCTATTTTTAGGTTTAGCCGTAGAAGAGAAGTTCATCCAAAGAGTGAAGTAGCCGAAAGAAGTCTGAGAGCAGAAGTGGAAAAAAAAAGTCAAGGGAGAAGGTCCTTTTCCATTTTGAGCTCGGAGGTATATATAGGTGAAGAAGTGGGTTGAATGGCCGCCGCGTGACTTTCCTCTTTTTCGGAACTTAGACATATAGAGCTCGATTATTGGTTGTAGTTACGATGGTGAGACCTGGTCCACTGCTGATTAATAGCATCCTCAGAAACAGTGGCTAGCGTGGCACTCGAGATGAGGTATATCAAAAGCAGAGCTTTGTCCGGAAGTGGTTGACAACCTTTAACGCCTTGAAATCGGGCCAAGTATTTGAATGACTCAGCCTGATATTTCTAAATGAATTCCGGGATATTTGGTTGACCCTGCTTTAATGGGAGGACGAACTCGGTCAGTTGAGATGAGCGACTCTTCCGGGCTCGATGTGTCGCTTATTTGAAGGAGAACAATTCGAGACAGTCTAGGCTTGGGCCGTTTCTGAAGGAGGTTGGCTCGAACTGAATCTTTCCCGGGATTCCTGGAGTGTAGCTCACTCTGTTGGTCGATCGGTCGGTATTGAAGAGAGTTCTTGAACATTAAGCTTCAATTCGTTGAACCATGACATCTTTTGCCGAAAAGTTGGTCTACATATATACATATTATCCGTCTAAATCAGCGTAAAACGGTAAAATATACATATTGTATTGAATGTTGAATGAGTGGATAATATTCATTTATGGAATCATACATGGAAATTGTATTCCATATTTACTGAATATATTTATGGTGACCATTTGTAACAATCAATATAATTAATTGCTATAAATAGGACTACAAATTAATAAATAACAATTGTAACAAATTGTTGAATAGGGAAAGTGAATATGATAGGATAATGGTTACAATTCCTAGAATTTATTTAGGATAAAGGTTGTACACCATAGTTAGGAAATTTGAATTATAATCGCATTTAGACACGAGGTTAAGTTTAACTTGTGGTATAAGCCTGGTCGAAACCGATCGACAAATCCAGCAACTACAGGCAGTCAGCTTAATGTGAGGGGTCTAGTGTGTTAATATAAATGTACTAAGGCACGAGGTTAAGTTCACTTGTGGTCGAAGTCTGCCTGGAACCGACCGGCAAATACAGCATCCACAAGTAGTTAACTTAATGTGAGAGGCCCAGTACTATATATATATATATACATAACAGACAATAAATAAATAAATAAAATTAGAATTGTTTGTTGGGGTACAACAATTAAAAACATTCGGGACTGATAAAATAAGGAAATTCCATTGTAATTAATGTCTTAGGAAAATTATGGCCGTTAGGCTCATAAATGGCATTAATTGAAATCAATGGAAATTCAAGATAAATGGTTTCCTTAGGAAAATATGGCCGTTATGGTCATAAAGGGGGAATAAAAAAAGAAATAAAAGAAAATGGGTGTCAGAAAGGGGATTAATGGATATTGATTTTCGTTTAAATACTAAGTCCAAATTAGGGAAGAAGCCAAATAAATATCCTAGGGAAAAGGGGATATAACCTTCCTTGTTTATGTTAATGAATATAAAACTTATAATTAAAAATAGAATTGGACTTAGTAGGTTAATAATGTAAAATATTATTAACCATATGAACCCATGACGATAATGAATCTTGTACATATAGTATTTTCATAAGGATGAACTAGACGGAAAGGACTAAATGACGTAGCCCACTTTATCCCAACAGGGAAAGGTATTAAAGGATAATGGAGACATGAACTTATTAATCTTCGCGTATAGTCCGCTTCCTTGGCTCTTAAGTGTCTTGGGTCGAGGAGTCCACATGGGAGTAGGTCTTTCAGTTTAGGGGTATTAAACGGCATGTGTGTGTATTGCCTGTCCAAACATGGAAACTTAAAATGTCAAATATGGCTACCTATCCTACGGGAAGTAATAAGAGACTAAGGAGGTTATTCAATAAGGTTAGCTAGATAGTGTAGCAAGCGATAAAATACCATCTCTCACCTTACACAGGGTAAGGGTATATGCGTGGATGATGGAAGCCTTAACTAGTAGGGCCTGTAGCTAGTGCCCTCTAGTGTATAATAATGTGAATAAATCATCGAGAGCTATTGGATGGCCAATAGGTCCACCTAGGGTCTTAAGCGATTGGGAGAATCCATCCTATCTATCATTGATAGTGAGGCGTTAAATAATAAATGGTAAGAGAATGAAATATATTTATATATATATATATATATAACTCCATAATTTGGAGCTCACTTCTCGGTTTAATAACCAGTTATGCTCTGGTATAAAAGCTTCACAAATATGAGTAAACGACCTATCTCAGTACAATACTTCTGGAATACTACTTTGGGAAGGGTAGTAAAGTCATGCATAAAAATTTACTAGGTTGGGCTAGACTCACTAACCTTGTTAAGTATACATCTTGGGTTGAACCAAACGGGATATATCCGTGTATTATAACATGTGTTGTAATTTCTTAGTCATCAGAACTTGTTGTTCTGACCCCCCTCCTCATTACAACCTCCCAGGTTTCCTAGAGAAGGTCAGGTTCTCACAGGTGCTTAAGTTTGCTTTCGGTTCTCGTTCTCTCTCATGCTCGGTATTGTCAAAGTGACTAACTTTGAAAAAGGTAGTTACTTGAGTTAATACTTGTTATCCTATTTTGTTTCCGTTGTGAGTTTTCTTTTATCGTACTCTGAGTATGCTCATGCTCATTTATTGCAGGTACCAGATTACACGCTCCATGCTTGGATGTGTTCAAGTTTTGATTTTTTTTGAAATTTAGGTGCAGAAAAGTGTGGGGTGTTACATCTGTGCAAATGAATTTTGCCTTTGATCGATCACGCGTCACGACGTTGAGGGAAGGGAGAAAAATATTGAGGCTTGTTAGATCGTTGACACCTTGTTTCGGTGTCTTAGAAGCTAGTTTTGTTGACAAACGTAAAAGTGTGTTTTTTTAGCTCTATGCGTTTTTATCGTGTGATCAAATGGCAATTCCGTTTTATACGAAAATTTTCTCTCTAGCATAAAACGTAATTTCGGATCAAACATAACAAGTTTCATAGAATTTCGAGTTCGTTTGAACTTCATTTTATTTTTCAATCGCATTTCGGTTTAATTTCAATGCGTTGTCACATCATGCGTTCAATTCTTGCACGCTCACTCATTAGCTCCAAAAAATACGAAATTTGAAACCCGTTATAAGACGCTACGGATCCAATAAAATTAGTTTCATCGAAATCCGAGGTCATATCAATAATGTTCATTTGTAAACTACTAAAATCAACTTTAAATAGTCGAATCTTGAAAATTGACCATATATTCTCATAAAATCATATTAAAAATAATTTTTAAAATTGGTTCCAAAACCCTAGGTCGTTACAGAATGTAACGACCTGGATTTTTAGCCTTTAAGTTTGAACAATTAAAATTGGTTTTAAATGTTGATTTGGGAATTTAAATAACTCAAGTTGTACGATTTTGAGTATTAATTTAATTTGAATAGTAAAATAGTAAATTTAATTTGAAATAATTGAGAATAAATTGGATTTGAGGTATAGTAGAAACTGGATGATTTATCAAGACCCAATTAGATTCAGATTTGAATTATAATAAGGAATTTATTAACTAAACGAAGTTGGAACGTATTAATTTAATCTAATTTAAAACGAGCTCGCCGCATCTTAGTAGTTAATAATTTTACAATTTGAACTTCCATTGAATGTACATGATCCAATAAGTTGGAATTCTTTGAAACAAGAATCTGCCAGATCTATTGAATTATAGTTTTCTGATGGAAGAGAAAAATCGAGATTTCATCTTGTAGGTTTTGAGTTATGTCAAAATCAAATTTTCAAAAAAATCGCGGTATGGTCGTTTATGAACTATAACGATTTATTAAATAAAATGAAATGATTTTTAATAAATTGGATATCTATTTAACTTGAAATTTAAATTGTTAAGTTTAAAATCCAAATTAGTTTATTTTGAAGTTATTTAAATTCTATTTGAATATATGTGATAATAAGAATTTATTATCAATGGATTCGATTGTTTTTAAATAGATTTACGTTTTATCGATTTAATTTAACACTTAAGAATAGACGATCTTCAAACAACCTCAGATTTCAATGAAATCAATTTTATAAAATCCATAATGGCTAATTATTGTAAGATTTCAAGTTTCAAGTCAATTAGAGGCTTTTTGTGATTGTACGTGATGTAAGCGCGCATCGATTTACGTTTTGAAATTAAAATAGGAGTTTTTCAAATAGTCTCGAAATTCGACTAACCAGTTCTATCAGACTCGGAATATTAAGTTATTATTGGATTTCGAACTACATTTTGATATAACGTTGTATGTTTTCTTACGAGCTGTAAACATCGAACGACACATTAAATAATATTATAAATCAGGGTCGCTTTTAAAATCTTAAAAAATTTCGATACTAAATCTTAGCATATCTTGGATAGGACACGCTCGCCCTTTGTTTGATATTCTCGCAGCTGATCAAATTTGCAAATCTTGACTTAATAAAAAAATCTTGCAAATCCTTATCAAATTTTTTGGCAAGATTACGTGCGTCCTATGTTCAATAATTTCAGTTGATTCTTTAAAACCTCACTTTGGTTCTTCTATTGAAAGGAGCCTCAACCTTCAGATAAAAAAAGAAATATGACTTCAAAATTCATTCTTAAATCATAAAGCTTGCTATTTCTAGCTCGTAGGGGTTTGTGTTTCACCCTGGAATGATCAAGTAGGGTGTGAATCATTTTACTGGAATCAGAACATTTCCAGCAAAGTTAAGTTAGTAGGTTTGATCGAATTTTCAGGCCGGTGGGATAGTCGTGGGGAGTTGGCACCTGAAGGGAATTGGAGCGGAGGAGGCTGGGCTACCCATTAACGTCGGTTGGGTCGTTTAAGGAGGAGCGTATACGAAGAATTTGGGGTTCTGTGACTTCCATTCATCGTGGGTTTTCAGGCAATGAGGGAGGTTTTAAAAGTTTATGCTTGGTGTAATAGTGGTTTTCGGTGAGGCGCAACTGGCGATATCCAAGGGGTTGGATCGATTGATTGTACGATGGCCGGTGAGGAGTTGTTGTAATAACCCAGAAATCTGAGCCAATTTAAATTTTTTATTTTGGCAATTTTAGCGAATTTTGAATATTTAAAATGAATTATTTTAAATAATAACGACGAGAAATTTATTTTAAATAGAATTAGAACGTATATATTTATATAGATCGTCGTTAGAATATAAATATTTATTTATATATATAAAAGGAATTGAAAATGGCGCGGTAGTTCAAAAATTCGATTTCAAAGTTCAAATGAATGTACAGGATGCAAATTAAACCGGATTTTAGTAAAACCAAAAATATTAGAATGTATTTGAGAATATCTTTCCAACGAATCCGAAAAATTGAAATTTCATAGTAGGAATAAAAAATTATGTCCAGTTGAAAATTCAGAATAGTAGCTATGGAATTCTGGCCCCTAAAAATGGAAAATTTTCAAATGACCTCGGTTTTCGACGAAACAACTTTTGTTGGATCCGTGATGTCTAGTTATTGCTAGGTTTCAAAATTTGTAATTTTTCGAATCAATATGTGAGCGTGGCAAAGGAAAACGCGTTTGACCAGTTTCAGTTGATTTTAATCGACTGGAAAATGGCCATTTTCCAAACGGTCTCAGAATTTGACGAAATTAGTTTTGTTAGGACCGTATCGTCAATACGAAGCTAAAAATAAATTTTCTAGAATTTTTAGGGTTAGTATGTTGCCTCGGTAAATTAAAATGAACGTTCAAATTCAATATATACTTATTTATATTTTGAATTTGATAAAAACTATCGTAACAGCCGAGCTGGCTTACGATACATATCCCATTGCGTTCGGAATGGGGGTAATTAGCTATGGACAACAGTTGTTGGGTCTTGTTTAGAGGTCGGAATAAAAAGATGCTTTTTGGGAATTAAGAAAAAAAGTGGGTCAAACCTTTGTCTCCCCTGACCCGGTCAAACACCCCCTACCTCCTTCATAGTTGTTATTTTCAAACGAAAAGAAAGAGAAAGAAAAAAAATCGAAATCAACCATGAACCCTAAACCATCGCGCCGCCTTGGCCTCCGCCGCCGAAGCTGGCCACGCTCCCCTTCCCCTCCTCCTCGCGTCAGCGGATGCGAGCTCCTTTCCCCCTGTAGATCGATCCTTCGATCGAAGGAAGCCCCAAACCACAAAACCACACCCAAACAACCAACGCCAGCCCCGGTCTCCGTCCACCAACGCGCCGCCCTTCTGCTGTCCTACCGCCATTCTGGCGAACTTCCCTCTCCCTCAACACAGTACTTTTTTTTCTTACTCATTTATTTATTCATTTTCTTTTTATTTCTATATTAATTTTTTTTTCTGATTTCAATAGAATAGAAAAGTTAGATCTTTATAACCAAAAGGATTATATTTTTTTTAAATAGCAAAGATTTTAATTTTTATAATACAAAAGGCTGAATTTTTATAACACAAAAGACTGAGATGGGTTGACAGACTGTGTAAGCGTTAATTATTGATATTTAATGCTTATGCAGTTGTGTGGTGCACTCTAGATGATGGTTGATGATTTATCGTTGCTGTTACATACATGTGTTGTATGGAATCCATATAATTGACACTATATGGTATTGATTGGGCCTCATTCTAATTTGGAAAATAAAGAATGAAAATTCATGTGTTGAAGAAAATAATATTCATGTGTTATATAGAAAATAAATATTCATGTGTTGAATAAAATAAATATTCATGTGTTGAATAAAAGTCGTGTTGATTACATTGACGCCATTTTGACGTGAACGATATTTATATCAATTTTATTCATTTTTATAATGAATATAGAAAAGAAAGTGATCTCAAAGTATAACGTTTTGAAAATATTATCATTTGTATATCGATGATGTGGAATATTCAATTTTGATTAGAAATTGAATATGAAGTTGAAATCATTTTGAAAACGAATTTAAAACGATTTATAAAATACGGTTTGAAAGGAAATCGACAAAATATATATAATATATATATATAATATATATAATGGCCTGAATAGAATGCGCCGCGCCGCGGCAGTTCGCAAATTTCGACCATTGACTTCGAATGGATATTACGGGAGATCCGACCGTCGGATTCTCCTAAAACTGGAACCGTTGGGTTCGTATCGAAAAGAGCTTTCTAACGAATATTAGAGATTTGAAATCTAACGGTTGGATTTGGAATTATGTCCAAATCAAATTTGGAAAAGGTCATTGCAAGTGCAGTTCGATGGCCGTTGATGGAAATCGACTGTACGGGCCTTGATAAAATTAATAAAAATAGTAATAATTTGTGTAAAATCATAAGAAATGATTTATGAAGAATTGGGATGAAAAACTCCATATCTGAAAAGATAAAAATAGATTTTTATTGAAATGAACTAGTTTTGAACTAGAATTATAATTCTAATTATTTTTAAAAATAAATAAATTGGATTTGAAATGGTTTTAAAAGTAACCAGAATTTCCAATAATTGAACTGGAATGGATTCGAATCGAAATTGTCTTTGGAATATTTCGATGTTGGATTTCGTGATGATACTGATATTGTTATGGGAATTTGAAAGATATATTAATATCGTTATTTCCAATACGATATTTGTTGGTCGTAGAATTTGATATTGAATATAAGCCGATATATTTTCTATTCAGAGCCTCATATTTAATATCTAATGTGATTTGGGTTTGTGGTGAATGGTGTCTTCATTAACACTATTCTTAAACCCAGTTTAGAAAGAGATTAAATCTTTTTATTTAGATTTAATGAAGTGTACCAATTAAATGGTATTTAATTCGAATTGAATTGGAATTGATTTTTGGGTTTATCGTGAACGGTGTTTTAGATAACACTTGTTCTTTAACCCGACAATTAATGGAATGTGATTTTGGGTTTATCGTGAACCGTGCTTTAGATGACATTGGTTCTTTAACCCAGTTGAAGACAGGATATGGATTTTTGGGAAGATTAAAACTAAGTGGAGTTTTAATGAATCTTTAATTAGATTGAAATGGTCGAGAATGGAGTATCACCAGTTTTGCTCCAGGCGATAGTTAAATCTTTAACTAGATTTGAACGTGAAATGGTAATTGAATTTACCGATAACACCGTGGTGTTAGATATGAAGTATGACCAGTTTTACTTCATGGGATGAACATGTTGGGATTGGGAAATAAAATAAATGATTACTTCGGTGTGGTTCACTAATCCCGACTAGTTTGAATTGATATTCAAAAGAAGATTAAAGAATAAATTTAAAGAATTTATCTTTGATAAAATTAATGGGAACCTTTCCCAAAGTATAAGAATATTTGAATAAAAGAATATTCTGAATTGGAATGAGGCGTATATTGTGTTTGTGTAACACTTGTTTATTATATACTCGAGTTATTCAGAAAGACCGGGTTTATCCCATTCTAAATAACTGATTCGACGTGGTGTCGAGGATGAAGACGGCGGTCGAAGACCGGAGGTCTTCACATCGTTTGGGTGACTACTGATGATCTTGATTGTTCCGTACACCCAAGAGGACGGAATCAGTTAGTGATGGTCCAAACATACTTGGAGATCGATGGATATGCGAGGTACAAGGTGCCTCCAGTTTCGTTCAAACCCAGAACGGACTTGTAAATGGACTGTGTGTCTGACATAGTCTAGAGCGTCTCGAATTCGGTGAGGACTATCTTTTGCCTCGGTTCACAGATGGGAATCGAACTTCCAATACATGTGCGGTTTTGATTGTAGAGCATTGGCGACATGATATATGGTACCCATGCCGTCTATGATTAATACTTATGATTGAAACTGTTTTGACACTATACACTTATAGTAATAATAAAATATGAAATTTAGCGTATCAAGCATTCTTTGGCTATTATAAGGTAAAACCCTATCCTCCGGCTTGTGTTGCATTGTGTGATGGGACCTGGGTCTTATAATAGCTTCTTTGTTCTTTATTTAGCATTGCGCTGTTGTTTTATGCACTGGTGTTCTTGGGAGGAAACATGTTCCGTGTTATATGGCGTGGTCCCTTGATTTACCTAACTTTAAAATAAAGATTAATAACTGTTTTAATTCACACACCAGTCACATGACTGACCTGGAGTTTATTGTTTTAACCTAAACTCTGGGTGCCCTTATTTTGACACAGGCAGCTAGTAGTTTTGGTTTGCAGATTTATATTCACAGGAGCCTGGTTTACAGCTGGAATGATATCCGGAAAGCTCTGTATTCGTATATCTCTTTCAGTTGTGTTTTGTATTATTTTTCCGCTGCAATGTATTAAAATTTAATTTAAATCTCTGATATTTTGTGATGATGTATATTATTTGTTTATAATCTATATATTCTTTTATTCTGATGGAATTGTTGTAATTAACAATGAAATGTTCTTCTGTTTGCGTTTTGATGTGTCTTGTCCTCAACTCAATCCGGGCTTGAAATGTTCTTCTGTTTGCGTTCCGATGTGGCTTGTCCTGAACTCAATCCGTGATTTCCCGTAAGGGGGATTTCGGGTCGATTCAGCGTGGTATCAAAGCTTTGGTTTACAGAGGTCAGAGAATAAGGCACATTAGAACCATACGAAAGAATTCATTAGAAGTTGGATTAGTAATATCCAATGAGAATGACTCGTTAGAGATAGGATCAATAGTATTCTAGAACGAGTGTAAAGAGTAGTGTTTTTTTAAAATAAAAGTGAAAGCAGGTTTTGTTTTGAAAATTTAAATCAATTATTCGTATTTGATTATTTATTTGATATTGAATTTGGACAATCAAGGATATAAAGATTTTTTGTATACGTCTGATCCACGTGTATTCGAAGTTTTAATATACTGGATAGATATAGAATCACACTCTAGTCGCTCGGGGATGATTCCGATAATGCTGCAGCGTTATTAGTATTTATTTTCAATTTTCGAAAGTGAGATATCTATATATTTCCATTAGACTGGTGTGAGAACCAAAATTAGATAGGGTCTATTGTTGTGATTTTGCATCAAAAATGTGATTTTTGACTATATATCAAAGTTATGAATTTGAAATGATAATCAACTAATTGATTGCTGGTTGTGTTGTTTGATTATTGTTTAATTAATTAAAATGTTGAACCATTTAGCCAAATTGAACCAAATAGTGAATTGTATTGAAAATTAGTCGCATTTGCATGCATATACATGTACTTACGTTGAACAGGTCATAGCAAGGAGGCTAGAGCAAAAGAATAAAATTGTTTTCCCGAAAAATAGGTACATGTTTATTGTATTTCTTGGGTTTTTGCCGATTTTATGAGCCGCTTGGCTGTTTCTTTTTCTTTTTTGATTGATGAGGGCCATGGGAGGCTATTTGAAATATCCCAAAGCTCCCGGTGCAGGGGGGTGATGGCGAAATTTTTCGAAAATTTAGGGTGTTAGCCAAATTTTTGAAAAAATTGAGAAGTTCTTAGAAACTGAAAAGTTGAAGAACTTAAGCCGTAATGAAAATAATGGAATTTGAGTTGGTTTGTGAAACAACTTTCGGCTTCGTTCCTTTTCGAGGACGAAAAGTTTTAAGTGGGGGAGATTGTAATAACCCGGAAATCTGAGCCAATTTAAAAAATTTATTTTGGCAATTTTAGTGAATTTTGAATATTTAAAATGAATTATTTAAATAATAACGACGAGAAATTTATTTTGAATAGAATTAGAACATATATATTTATATAGATCGTCGTTAGAATATAAATATTTATTTATATATAAAAAAGGAATTGAAAATGGCGCGGTAGTTCGAAAATTCGATTTCAAAGTTCAAATGAATGTACAGGATGCAAATTAAACCGAATTTTAGTAAAACCAAAAATATTAGAATCTATTTGAGAATATCTTTCCAACGAATCCGAAAAATTGAAATTTCATAGCAGGAAAAAAAAGTTATGTCCAGTTGAAAATTCAGAATAGTCGCTATGGAATTCTGGCCCCTAAAAATGGAAATTTTGCAAACGATCTCGGTTTTCGACGAAACCACTATTGTTGGATCCGTGATGTCTAGTTATTGCTAGGTTTCAAATTTTGTAATTTTTCGAATCAATATGTGAGCGTGGCAAAGGAAAACACGTTTGACCAGTTTCAGTTGATTTTAATCGACTGGAAAATGGCCATTTTTCAAACGGTCTCAGAATTTGACGAAATTAAATTTGTTAGGACCGTATCGTCAATACAAAGCTAAAAATATTTTTTCTAGAATTTTTACGGTTAGTATGTGGCCTCGGTAAATTAAAATGAACGTTCAAAATTCAATATATACTCATTTATATTTTGAATTTGATAAAAACTATCGTAACAGCCGAATTGGCTTACGATACATATCCCATTGCGTTCGGAATGGGGGTAATTAGCTAGAGACGACAGTCATTGGGTCTTGTTTAGAGGTCGGAATAAAAAGATGCTTTTTGGGAATTAAGAAAAAAATAATATAAAGTGGGTCAAACCTTTATCTCCCCTGACCCGGTCAAAAACACCCTACCTCCTTCACAGTCGTTATTTTCAAACGAAAAGAAAGAGAAAGAAAAAAAATCAAAATCAACCACGAACCCTAAACCGTCGCGCCGCCTTGGCCTCCTTCGCCGGAGCTGGCCACGCTCCCCTTCCCCTCCTCCTCCTCGCGTCAGCGGACACGAGTTCCTTTCCCCCTGTAGATCGATCCTCCGATGGAAGGAAACCCCGAACCACAAAACCACCCCAAACAACCAACGCCAGCCCCGGTCGCCGTCCACCAACGCGCCGCCCCTCTGCTGTCCTACCGACGTTCTGCCGAACTTCCCTCCCCCTCAGCACAGTACTTTTTTTTCTTACTCATTTATTTATTCATTTTCTTTTTATTTCTATATTAAAACATTTTTTTTCTGATTTCAATAGAATAGAAAAGTTAGATCTTTATAACCAAAAGGATTATATTTTTTTTAAATAGCAAAGATTTTAATTTTTATAATACAAAAGGCTGGATTTTTATAACACAAAAGACTGAGATTTTTGAGTAAAGAAAGATAAGATTTTTATATGTAGAAAAAAAATTAGATTTTTATGTATATGTATAGAGATATAAAAATATAATCTTTACAATATATAAAGTAAAATAAAAATATGAACTTTATTTTTATCACGAAGTAGTGGTAATAAAGATTCGATTTTTAACAGAGTAGCGGATTAAAAATAGAATTTTTATATAGGAGAGATAATAAAAATATGATTTTTATATTGGTAAAGTATTAAAAATATGGTTTTTAATGTATAGAACATCATATTAAAAATGAGATTTTAATATGAACAGTGTGGAGGAAGACTGCGTTGGAAGTACGGGCAGATCCAGACTGTTCTGAATTTCAGAAATAAAACGGCAGAGTGGAACCCTCGGTGAGAACTCCTCACTTTTATTGTATTTTCTAGTTGAAATATATACTAGGATGCAGACAGTGCTTAGCAGCACCCGACACCCGTCGTCCACAAATCATGGATAACTTATTTGTTTGATTGATGTGTTGTGAAATTTAATTCTTGATGTGGAATGAAATAAAATATTTTATAGTGGAAAATATTTTATAGTTAAAATATGATTTTTAACGTGTATATAAAATAAGTAGTAATAAACAAATCGGACGATTTGTTTATATGCACTGATTTGACTGATATTGATTGGGACGATAAATTTTACACATCGCCCAACTGCACAAATAAAAATCCGTGTTCGTTGATTTGAAACCCCACACGGGTATTGGGATGATATTTGACGTACACTAATCCCGATTGTTTAGTTGTATGTCAATCGATGGGTTGACAGACCTTGTAAGCGTTAATTATTGATATTTAATGCTTATGCAGTTGTGTGGTGCACTCTGGATGATGGTTGATGATTTATCGTTGCTGTTATATACATGTGTTGTATGGAATCCATATAATTGACATTATATGGTATTGACTGGGCCTCATTCTAATTTGGAAAATAAAGAATGAAAATTCATGTGTTGAAGAAAATAATATACATGTATTGAATAGAAAATAAATATTCATGTGTTGAATAGAATAAATATTCATGTGTTGTGATCGTCGCTAATCTATGAATCAGAAAAGTGCGACATTTACAATAAATTCTGCAAGCATACAGGTGTGTAGCATACAGGTCGAACACAGGGAGGTGTAATTAAAAATTATTATCTATTTATTCTTGGGCGAGTTAGACGAATTCTGAGGATGTTTTTACCGCTAATGATTTTACTGTTGATCTGAATCTAATCAGATCAACACCAAAATTTAACAACTGAAACTGAAAGACAATTAACTAGAAAGAAAACAACAATTAACAACTACGACAACAGAAATTAAACTTAGAATTTTCGTTGAATCTAATCGAACGACTAATTCTAATATGCAAACAGAAATAACAATAACAATTCGTGTTCTATCAAAACTAATTGAATAGAAACACAAATTGTTAGAAAAGAGCAATAAAACTGGAAAAAAAACTTTGTTTAGAATAAAAGAGAGTACAGAAGAATGAATGCATTTTTACAATGGTTACAAAACATATTTATAGATGAGAATGGGAAAACCATAATTAGGTCTATGAATAAATGGGCCTCCTCATTCATGAATATCTCCTGCCTTTCTTGACTCAGCTTGATTGGAGAAAATCTGGGCATATCATGGTAAATATTTTCCATATCTCTCAATTCTCCCATGTGGCTAATTGATTGATAAAAGATTGCATATAATTAATTCTTCCAAACAAGGATGCTTATTAGACTCCAAAGGCAACAAAGGATAAAATCTTCACAATTGATCTTTTCTTGGCAGCAATTCAATCAGAAATTTTTCTAATTGAAATTGAATGATTTGAATTTAATTCCATGATAAGAATATGGCTATTGCTGAAATGTTAATTGGTGCACATCGTAAATACATACACATGAATATGTGTATGTATATATATAACATAACACTAATCCAAATATTCCTCAAAGCAAAGGGGCCAGTGTGAACGCGTTCTGTTCTTTAGCAAAAAGTGAGCTCGACGGGGATCAAACTCAGGTCACTCAGTACAAACTTCCATGCAATTACCAGTGAGCTACAACGTCTTTTGTAGTTGAGATGGCTTCAATACGGGGAAGTAGCTTTTTATCTGTAGTTGGTCTTTAATTTGAAATGGAGGAGGTATTTCTTGACATCCTGTAAAAAACATACAAAAGTAACCAAAGTATCATTTATTTATTTACAAAAGATAAAATATACGAGCATAAAATAAACACATTTCTATGTTAATCAAATACCCCCACACTTATCTTTTACTCGTCCTCGAGTAAAAAGAAAATGAAAAACTAACTAGATAGGTCGCACTTTCGTAGGAAACACGATTGCATTGAGCGTATGCAACAAGCCGTTAAACCTCTAGGTGTCCCTAGTAGGACGAGTGGTGTCTCGTGAGGGTTTTCAGCGGATACTACCCACAAAATCCAAATGCAGTATGCTATGATTCTAAAGAAATTACATGAATGCAATGGACATATGCAAATAAAAACGAAAAATGAAAACACGACTTATCTCAGGAAAGTGGTACAACAAATTAAGTTAATAATTTCTAGTCAGTTGATTTTATTTTAGATACCTCGACTTGTCACAAATTTTCAATATAAATCAAGTTTTCAAATGTTAAATTCCAGTTTGGCCAGTTAGTTCGGTCGATAACATAGTGCAGCCATGAAATAAATTCTTAGTTTGCTTGGCACAGTTTGCAAAGTGGTATTCTAATTTTCTCATGTATGGCTAGTCAAATCAATAAGGTCAAGAAATGTTTGGGTATCATCGCTTATTCTTTATTCTATAAAATTTTAAGATTTATGATTAAGTACATACACCTAACTAAAAAGACCAAGGTTTACCACCCATGCACTGCCTCGCGGACTAACGGAGAGTAGGTAAAGAGCTTGGCGGATTGTGCAGGCCGACTTTGACTTTGTCAACAACGTATCGGTAATCCTTAGGTGTCCAATCTCATAAAATGAGACCAAGATATTCCAACGCTGACTTTGTCAACAACGTGTCGGATAGAGCTTGGCGGGTTTGCACACCAACGCTCGATATACAAGCAATGTTAGATACCCTTGGAATACTATTATTATTATTATCGAAAATATAAGCACAAAAGAGAGTTATGCGAATTCAACTTAACACAACTTAGTTTTAAAGATTTGAAAAGCCAATATAAGTATTTTAAGTCCTCCACTCATTTAAACAAAGTCTACAATATAGAATAGATTTCATGGCCATCACCTAAGAATCTCCCTATGTACCGGTTACACTATTATCCCTCAAAATTAAACTTTTCATTATATTTCCTATTCGATCTAAGTTAAGAGAGAAAAATACTATCAACTGGCTAAAAATTGTAAACTTATTTTGCTGTATCAATTGAAAATGAGTCGTATTTCAAAAAAAAATATTTATGGTATGTTACTACAATCTAAAATGTATGATGGTCCTACTTAAATGGCTAAAAATAAAAAGAAATAAAAAACAAAGAAAAATGAAAATGGATGAAATGCAGACTCCCCCCCCCCCACACTTGATTGAGACAGTGTCCCAACTGTCTAAGGCCGAAAAACAAAAATAAAATAAAAGAAAAAGAACGTGTACCACCTGATTTCATGGTGGATGATCATGCAGATCGATAGAGTCATCTTCGTCATATTGCTCGAATTCCAAAAATGGTTTCAGTCGTTGACCGTTTACTTTGAAGACTTTTCCATCCCTAGGATTTTCAATTTCAACCGCTCCATGAGGGTATACTGTTTTCACGACATAAGGTCCAGTCCATCGAGATCTGAGTTTTCCTGGAAATAAGTGAAGTCTAGAGTCGTATAAAAGAACTTTTTGACCTACGTTGAATTCCTTACGAAGTATGTTTTTGTCGTGTTGGGCTTTACTTCTTTCTTTGTAGATTTTCGCATTTTCATACGCCTCATTTCTTAATTCCTCTAATTCCGAAATTTGTAACTTCCTATGTGAGCCGGCTTTTTCTAAGTCAAAATTCAAAAATTTTATGGCCCAAAGAGCGCGATGCTCTAATTCAAGAGGTAAGTGACAGGCCTTTCCAAAGACTAATCGATATGGTGACATCCCTAGATTGGTTTTATAAGCAGTACGAAAAGCCCAAAGTGCATCAATCAGTTTTACGGACCAATCTTTTCTATTGGAATTCACGGTTTTCTCAAGAATTTGTTTGATTTGTCTATTGGAGACTTCTACTTGCCCACTAGTTTGTGGGTGGTAGGGGGTCGATAGCTTGTGTGTGATTGAGTATTTCTTGAGCAAGGACTCAAAAGCACGATTCAAGAAGTGAGTGCCATTATCGCTAATGATAGCTCGAGGTGTGCCAAAGCGTGAAAAGATGTTTTCTTTGAGGAATTTGACAACAACCTTGTTGTCGTTGGATTTGGTTGGAATGGCTTCAACCCATTTTGAGACATAATCTACCGCAAGCAAGATGTAAAGATTCCCAAATGAATTGGGGAATGGTCCTATGAAGTCGATGCCCCAAACGTCGAATAACTCAATCACTAAAATGGGGTTGAGAGGCATCATGTTTCGCTTAGAGATTCGACCCGTTCTTTGACATCGCTCGCATTTAGAGCAAAATTCGAAAGCGTCACGAAAGAGTGTGGGCCAATAAAAACCGCTTTGCAAAACTTTTGCAGCAGTTTTTCTTGCTCCAAAATGACCGCCACAAGCATGGTCATGTGAGAAAGAGAGAATACTTTGGTGTTCATGATCAGGCACACACCTTCGAATGATTTGGTCTGGACAGTATTTGAAAAGATATGGGTCGTCCCAATAGAAGTTTCGAACTTTCGAGAGAAATTTTTGTTTATCTTGTTTCGACCATTTAGAGGGCATTTGTTGTGTGACAAGATAATTCACAATGTCAGCGTACCAGGGGGTGTTAGAGATAGAAAGGAGTTGTTCGTCAGGAAAATAATCATCGATTTGGGTGTCGTTATCATTTTCGTGCACAATTCGAGAGAGATGATCAGCTACGACATTTTCAGAACCCTTTTTATCTTGTATTTCTATATCGAATTCTTGAAGAAGAAGGATCCAACGAATCAAGCGGGCCTTGGCATCCTTTTTAGAAAGCAAATATCGTAGGGCAGCATGGTCAGTGTAAACTATGACTTTGGATCCTATGAGATATGGTCTGAATTTCTCAAGAGCGAAGACAACTGCCAAAAATTCCTTTTCAGTAGTTGAGTAATTCAATTGGGCCTCGTTTAAGGTTTTGCTAGCGTAGTAAATGACTCAAGGGAGTTTATCGATACGCTGACCCAAGATGGCTCCAATAGCAAAATCAGAAGCGTCGCACATAAGTTCAAAGGGTTGAGTCCAATCAGGAGGTTGAATGATGGGAGTTGTGGTCAAGATTGACTTAAGAGTTTCAAAAGATGTTTTGCAATCATTGAAAAATTCAAACTTTACGTCTTTGGCAAGTAAATTCGAGAGAGGTTTTGAAATTTTCGAGAAATCCTTAATGAATCTTCTATAGAATCCCGCATAGCCAAGAAATGAACGAACATCTTTGACAGACTTGGAAGGAGGTAAATTAGCAATCAAATCGATTTTGGATTTATCGACTTCTAGGCCATCTTTGGAGACGACATGACCTAGAACTATCCCCCTTTTTACCATAAAGTGACATTTTTCCCAATTAAGCACGAGTGATTTCTCCTTACAACGCTTAAGGACGAGTTCTAAATGAGTGAGACACTGGGAAAAAGATGATCCATATATTGAAAAATCGTCCATGAATATTTCCAAGAATTCTTCCACCATATCAGAGAAAATAATCATCATACACCTTTGGAAAGTCGCGGGGGCATTACAAAGACCAAAAGGCATGCGACGATAAGCAAAGGTTCCAAAGGGACAAGTAAAGGTGGTCTTATGTTGATCTTCTAAAGCAACAAGAATTTGGTTATAGCCAGAGTATCCATCGAGAAAACAGTAGTACTCATGTCCCGCTAAGCGTTCGAGCATTTGGTCAATAAAAGGCAAGGGAAAATGGTCTTTTCGTTTGGCTGAGTTGAGCTTTCGATAGTCGATGCACACACGCCATTTGGTTTTGATTTTTGTTGGGACGAGTTCATTACTGTCGTTTTTGATCACTGTGACTCCTGACTTCTTTGGTACAACTTGTACCGGACTCACCCAAGTACTATCAGAGATGGGATAGATGATGTTATTGTCTAGACATTTGATTATCTCCTCCTTGACCACTTCTCTCATGTTTGGGTTTAATCGCCTTTGAACCTCACGAGTGGGTTTAGCCTCATCAACTAAATGTATGCGATGTTCCACAATTGATGGGCTAATTCCTTTTATATCGCTAATTTCCCACCCCAAGGCGTCCTTATTTTCCCGCAAGATATCCAAAAGTTTTTCTTCTTGGTCCTCGATAAAATCGGAAGCCAAGATTACGGGAAAAGTTTTTGAAGAGTCTAGGTAGGCATACTTAAGGTCTGGTGGCAAGGGTTTGAGGTCTAACTTAGGAAGTTCTTGTGTATCAACATTGGTTAACATTCCTTGGTTAGATTCAGGTGACGAAGTGTCGGAGTCAAGAATTTTGTTTAGTTCAGAAATGTATTCGAGTTCGTCGAAATCGGAGTCGAAATGGTCAAGACACATTTTCAAGGCTTCAGAAGTGTCACTAGAGGTTTCATCAACTGTGGTTTGAATCATGTCAATTTCATCGATCTCAAAATCCCTAGGTTGCTTGTTGAGATTAAAGTTGTTTAGCTCAATGGTTAGGTGCCCGAAGGAAAGTCGAAGCTGACCATTCCTACAATTAATGACAGCATTAGAGGTTGCTAAGAAAGGGCGTCCTAAGATCAATGGTATTTGAACTTTGGGATTTGAGACAGGCTCTGTTTCTAGAACTATAAAATCGACGGGGAAGTAAAACTGTTCGATCTGTATCAAGACGTCTTCGATAATTCCCAATGGCTTTTTGACAGATCGATCGGCTAGTTGAAGTGTGATGTTTGTTGGTTTAATCTCCCCTAGTCCAAGTTGACGATAGACAGTATAAGGAAGAAGATTGACACTGGCACCAAGGTCAAGTAGAGCACGAGAGATATGAGTGTTTCCTATTTTGCAATCAATCGTAGGGCAGCCAGGGTCTTTGTACTTGACTGGGGCAAGATTCGAAAGAACAGAGCTTGTATTTGCAGTTAGAAAGGCGGTTTTGGGACATTGGTCGCACGTTTTTGTGTGCACAATTCCTTAAGACATTTAGCATATTGAGGAATTTGTTCAATGGTGTCTAAAAGAGGAATGTTCACACGGACTTATTTGAAAATTTCCAGAATTTTATCGAAATTTGCCGCTTTCTTCTTATTATTGAGTCTATGAGGAAAAGGAGCTACTGGTTTTTCGACTTTGTGATGAGTTTCATCATTCGAGGAAGAAGGTTTATCCAAGGAAATAGAAGGTGGTAAGGTCGTAGAAGATGGAATGTTGGTATTGCCAACATTAATTTTCGAAGGTGGGTCGGGTTTGCCGACACTGGAAGAAGAACTGTTGGGATTGCCAACACTTAAGGGAACTTGAGTTTTAGAGGAATTGGCATTCGAAGCCAATGGGTGATCATCAAGATTAGGGATTGGGGTCGAGTTAGAAGGTCCGTCAGGGTCTCCCACGTTATTATCAATCCTCTTACCAGATCGAAGGGTTGTAATAGCGTTGACTGGGTTATGGTTTTCATCCTCACAAGAATTTACAGCAAGAGAGTTATATTTTGGATTCACCTCAGGTTGACTCGACAACTTTCCCCTCTCATTATTTTTCGCCATTTCCTTTATCATATTCATCATTTGGTCCATTTTAGCGTCTTGCGAGTTTATTTTGGCTTCGTAAGAGCTCAACTGTTTTTCTAGACGCAAAATTTCTTATGACGGTTGAGAAGATTGAGAGGATTGGTTTGATGATTGAAAATTGGGGTGCCTATAAGGTTGTTTGGATTGAGGTGAAGCTTGAGATGTTTGAGAATTGGAAGAAGGAGCTTGGTAATTCGGATTGGGAATAAAGGGTTGCACGTGAGATGGGTTAGCCGAATTATTGGGGTTTGACCAGGAAAATTTTGGGTGGTTCCTCCAACCAGGGTTGTACGTGGAAGAGTAAGGATTATTTTGAGCTATGGCATTGGCTTGGTCTTGAGAGTAATAGTGGGGTAACCCTTCTCCGGCTTGAGGAGTTTGATTTTCTAAGGGAGTTTGACTTGGGTCCACGACATGCACTCCTCTAGTAGAAGTACGAATGGGAACACGAATCGATTCCCACTGCATGTCCTTTTCAGAATAATCTTCTAAAACCCGCCAAGCTTCATCGGCTGTTTTAGACATAAAGTCTCCTCCACACATTGATTCTAGTTGAGTTCTAGTCTGATAGTTTAGCCCTTCATATGCAATTTGACATAAGTGATCTTTTAGAATTCCATGATGAGGACAACTATATAATAGCTGGTTGAATCTCTCAAAGTATTTTGAAAAGGTTTCCCCCTCATTTTGACAAAATTGATTTATCTCGGTTCGGATTTTTAGAGTTTTATGGAAAGGGAAAAACTTTTTCAAGAATGCAGTGACAAATTCATCCCAACTTCTTATGGAATGTCATGGAAGAGAATTTAGCCATCTTTTAGCGCTTTCAAGTAGTGCAAATGGAATTAGCCTTAGCTTGATCGATTCGTTAGATAGTTGTTGCATTTTTGTTGTGGAAGCATACAATTCAAATTCACTTAGAAATTCATAAGCATTTTCAGACCCAGTAAATTTTGGTACCCCTTGGATAAAAGAACGTTTAAGCTCAAAATTGTTTCCTTCAGCTGGTGGGAACACAATGACAGATGGTTGAACGGTCCTAGTAGGATAACATCGATCACGAAGAGACAAGGGTCTATCCACTTGGATATTGAGATTTTGAAATTTTTGATTTATTTGGTTTTGATCCCCAAAGTTTGGAAGGTTTTGATTCACTTGATTTTGATCCAATTCGGTTGGAAAATTTTGGTTGATTTGAGAACCCCTAGGAGAATTTTGTTGGCTGACACTTTTTTCACTCATTGTTGTTAAATGCAAGCACAAAAATTAGCTACAATGAAGTTTTCTGTCCTTATTGGCTCCTAACCCAAAATTATAGAGTGATGCGTTTGATTACTTAGATCAAAAGATTTCTCAGCCAGTTAACGGACAGGAGTTATCGGTGCACCAGGAATCACCCTAGCAATGCAGCCGAAGGTTTAAGTACCTTCAGAGTAACAACCGATATAATATTTACGAATCACCATAATATTTATAAACGGTTATTTCTCTGCCGTAGTCTAGACACCAAGAAATAATTCGTTCCAAATGAATCAACTATCACAATATAATTAAGCCCTAGATGAGCCTGTGACTCCCTTAAGTCCAATGTCTAACCGTTATTATTAGACAGATTCTACGATGAAATGCAATTTGTGGGCCAAGGAAAGGGTGATGAAATCCCTCACCTTATGTGAATTGGGGTATTGCCCTTAACAGAATGAATAAAAAATGCAGAAATCACACAAAATAATTGCAAAAATTAAAAATTGTACATTCAAAGTCGCTGCCCCTGCAGAAATTTTTTACAACAATTGTCTATATTTTTTCTTTTGCAGCAGAGCACCTGTAGCGTTTTAAAAATTTCTCACCTTGATCGGCAGTCCGTCCAGTGAATTTGGGTAGCGCTAGCGCGTTCACACCCCACTTGGTGTGCAACCGCTCCAACAATTCAAATTTTTGTTTGCTAGCAAATCGATTGACCTCTGAATCTTTGGCCTACTTGAATTTTCTTCGTTCACTTGGGCCTTTGGTTTGTTTTGGAGATTTCACCCTTTTTTTTTGGAAGCAATAAAACAACTAGACTAGAAAAATATATATAAAAAAAACTAGATAGGAAGGAAGGAATAAAATAGAAACTAAATTATCAAAACAACTAGACTAGAAAAAATATAAAACAAGCAAAACAAAGCCAGCTTCTTTTTTTTTTCTTGTAAAAAAAACAAAAAAAAAGAAAGGAAACTAAGGCCTAACAAAAATAAAAAGGAAACTCACCTTACGCACAAAAGTTTCACCCATAAACAAAAGATCATGCACACCACTTTAACAATTAAAATCATGACTTGTTTTGTGCAGTCAACTTGACAAATAAACAATGCCTTCAATTTGCCAAATTCCAAAAATAACAGTCTATCTTTCTACAAATTTCTCACACACGCCTATAATGTTTACCACAAATGAACCCCAGAACACCAACTATTGAGTAACAAAAATCGCTTTTTGGATCAGCCACGCCCCTCTATATTATTTATTTCCCAAAGTGACCAAACAAAACCAGGAAACAATCTTTCCAAAAAATGCGATCAGCAAACCAAAATCACGCCCCCAATTATAAAAGAATGCAACGCAGTGCTAGCAATACTCACGAAACCCGACAGAAACTTCTCCTTTTTTTTTTGACTCAAATCGGGTATTGGGTTTAAATCGGAACGAGTATGGATTTGAATTCGATCAATCTCTGTGGTTTGGGTTCGAAATATTCGAACTGATCTGTGTTTGCAATTTTTCGAAGCAGCCTGTGGATGGGAATATCGAGTTTCTGGAACTCGATGTTGTTTTGTGATAATAGTCGGAGGTCTTTGGCTTCGAATCGGCGATTCGGATTTGGGTGATGTGAGTTTTCGTTGAGGATTGGCGAATGTGTTTTGCGTGGAAGGCTGGTGTGATGAAGATGGAGGGGGTTCGAATCTGCGGTTTTTTTGGAATTGCAAGGATGAGGGTTGTTCGATGGAAACGGAGGAGTCAGATTGAACGTTGAAGATGAGGGATATGGGAAGTGATGATTCGATAGGAGAATTGGTGAGGTAGCAGATATGGTTTTGGAAGCATGGATGGGTTGTGGTATGGACGGGTGCGTGAGTTGACTGTGTGAGGATGTTCAATGGTTTGAGTGAAGTCAGGTGTTGATTTGGGTTTCAGATAATCGGCTGTGAACAGTAGACGTTGAAATTGCGATGGCAGTGGTGTAAGGGGTTTAATGAAGTGGGGTGGTAATATGGACGTGAATGTATGTGTGACTTTGGTGAAGTATGGGCTTTGAGGACCGAGGTTGAAGGAAGTATGGAGGATATGAACGGGGTAGAATTGTGGGTTGGTGGATGGGATTGTGGACGTGAATCTGGTGGTTGTTGTTTATTTTTTTATTTTATTTTTGTGTGGATGTTAGAATGGTGGAAAAGGGAGCAAGCTGCTTGTTTTTGTACGTGATGGGGACTGGGTATCGTGACAAAGGAGGAGGCTGCCGTGGGTATCAAGGGTATTGAATTGGCAGCGTGAACTGTGTTTTGGTAGGAATGAGATCAGGAGAAGAAAATAAAGCAAAAGATTTTTTTTTTTTAGGCCTTGTAATAAGGGAAGCAATTATAAAAGGGAAAGAGATTAGAAAAGAAAGAAAAGAATTTTTTTTATTTTTGAGAATTTTTGACAAGAAGTAAATTGAGAGATCAACAGGAAAGAAATCAAACAAAAACTAGGATTTTTTTTTTTGAAGATTACGGTTTCAATCAGTAATAACAAATCAAGCAGTCAAGATCTCTATTTTTTCTTTTTTATATATACAGCAAAACAAAAGAAAAAAATAAAATAAAACAAAAACTAACACGAATCAGAAATTAAACAAATAATAAAATTTAATCGTTACCTCCCCGGCAACGGCGCCAAAAACTTGATCGTCGCTAATCTATGAATCAGAAAAGCGCGACATTTACAATAAATTCTGCAAGCATATAGGTGTGTAGCATACAGGTCGAACACAGGGAGGTGTAATTAAAAATTATTATCTATTTATTCTTGGGCGAGTTAGACGAATTCTGAGGATGTTTTTACCGCTAATGATTTTACTGCTGATCTGAATCTAATCAGATCAACACCAAAATTTAACAACTGAAACTGAAAGACAATTAACTAGAAAGAAAACAACAATTAACAACTACGACAACAGAAATTAAACTTAGAATTGTCGTTGAATCTAATCGAACGACTAAATCTAATATGCAAACAGAAATAACAATAACAATTCGTGTTCTATCAAAACTAATTGAATAGAAACACAAATTGTTAGAAAAGAGCAATAAAACTGGAAAAAAAACTTTGTTTAGAATAAAAGAGAGTACAGAAGAATGAATGAATTTTTACAATGGTTACAACACATATTTATAGATGAGAATGGGAAAACCATAATTAGGTCTATGAATAAATGGGCCTCCTCATTCATGAATATCTCCTGCCTTTCTTGACTCAGCTTGATTGGAGAAAATCTGGGCATATCATGGTAAATATTTTCCATATCTCTCAATTCTCCCATGTGGCTAATTGATTGATAAAAGATTGCATATAATTAATTCTTCCAAACAAGGATGCTTATTAGACTCCAAAGGCAACAAAGGATAAAATCTTCACAATTGATCTTTTCTTGGCAGCAATTCAATCAAAAAAAATTTAATTGAAATTGAATGATTTGAATTTATTTCCATGATAAGAATATGGCTATTGCTGAAATGTTAATTGGTGCACATCATAAATACATACACATGAATATGTGTATGTATATATATATAACATAACACTAATCCAAATATTCCTCAAAGCAAAGGGGCCAGTGTGAACGCGTTCTGTTCTTTGGCAAAAAGTGAGCTCGACGGGGATCGAACTCAGGTCTCTCAGTACAAACTTCCATGCAATTACCAGTGAGCTACAACGTCTTTTGTAGTTGAGATGGCTTCAATACGAGGAAGTAGCTTTTTATCTGTAGTTGGTCTTTAATTTGAAATGGAGGAGGTATTTCTTGACATTCTGTAAAAAACATACAAAAGTAACCAAAGTATTATTTATTTATTTACAAAAGATAAAATATACGAGCATAAAATAAACACATTTCTATGTTAATCATGTTGAATAAAAGCCTAGTTGATTAGATTGACGCCATTTTGACGTGAACGATATTTATATCGATTTTATTCATTTTTATAATGAATATAGGAAAGAAAGTGATTTCAAAGTATAACGTTTTGAAAATATTATCATTTGTATATCGATGATGTGGAATACTCAATTTTGATTAGAAATTGAATATGAAGTTGAAATCGTTTTGAAAACGAATTTAAAATGATTTATGAAATACGTTTTGAAAAGAAATCGACGAAATATATAATATATATTATATATATATATACATATATAACGGCCTGAATAGAACGCATCGTGCCGCGGCAGTTCGCTAATTTCGACCATTGACTTCGAATGGATATTACGGGAGATCCAACCACCGGATTCTCCTAAAACCGGAACCGTTGGGTTCGTATCGAATAGAGCTTTCTAAAAATATTAGAGATTTGAAATCTAACGATCAGATTTGGAATTATGTCCAAATCAAATTTTGGAAAAGGTCGTTGTAAGTGCAGTTCGATGGCCATTGATGGAAATCGATTGAACGGGCCTTGATAAAATTATTAAAAATAGTAATAATTTGTGTAAAATCATAAGAAATGATTTGTGAAGAATTGGGATGAAAAACTCCATATTTGAAAAGATAAAAATAGATTTTATCGAAATGAACTAGTTTTGAACTAGAATTATAATTCTATTTATTTTTAAAAATAAATAAATTGGATTTGAAATGGTTTTAAAAGTAACCAGAATTTCCAATAATTGAATTGGAATGGATTCGAATCGAAATTGTCTTTGGAATATTTCGATGTTGGATTTCGTGATGATACAGATATTGTTATGGGAATTTGAAAGATATATTAATATCGTTATTTCCAATACAATATTTGTTGGTCGTAGAATTTGATATTGAATATAAGCCGATATATTTTCTATTCAGAGCCTCGTATTTAATATCAAATGTGATTTGGGTTTGTGGTGAATGGTGTCTTCATTAACACTGTTCTTAAACCCAGTTGAGAAAGAGATTAAATCTTTTTATTTAGATTTAATGAAGTGTACCAATTAAATGGTATTTAATTCGAATTGAATTGGAATTGATTTTTGGGTTTATCGTGAACGGTGTTTTAAATAACACTTGTTCTTTAACCCGACAATTAATGGAATGTGATTTTGGGTTTATCGTGAACCGTGCTTTAGATGACATTGGTTCTTTAACTAGTTGAAGACAGGATATGGATTTTTGGGAAGATTAAAACTAAGTGGAGTTTTAATGAATCTTTAATTAGATTGAAATGGTCGAGAATGGAGTATCACCAGTTTTTCTCCAGGCGATAGTTAAATCTTTAACTAGATTTGAACGTGAAATGGTAATTGAATTTACCGATAACACCGTGGTGTTAGATATGAAGTATGACCAGTTTTACTTCATGGGATGAACATGATCGGATTGGGAAATAAAATAAATGATTACTTCGGTGTGGTTCACTAATCCCGACTAGTTTGAATTGATATTCAAAAGAAGATTAAAGAATAAATTTAAAGAATTTATATTCGATAAAATTAATGGGAACCTTTCCCAAAGTATAAGAATATTTGAATAAAAGAATATTCTGAATTTGAATGAGGCGTATGTTGTGTTTGTGTAACACTTGTTTATTATATACGCGAGTTATTCAGAAAGACCGGGTTTATCCAATTCTGAATAATTGATTCGACGTGGTGTCGAGGATGAAGACGGTGGTCGAAGACCGGAGGTCTTCACATCGTTTGGGTGACTACTGATGATCTTGATTGTTCCGTACACCCAAGAGGAGGGAATCAGTTAGTGATCGTCCAAACATACTTGGAGATCGATGGATATGCGAGGTACAAGGTGCCTCCAGTTTCGTTCAGACCCAGAACGGACTTGTAAATGGACTGTGTGTCTGACATTGGATTTTATTCTGTGTGATTGATTTCTATTAAATATATATCTGTTTAGCGGCGGAGAATTTATTCTCTTGCTTAACACCCTTCTCTGAGACGTACGAGCTCAGTGGTTATATATTGATGGATATCAAATGCATGGAGTGAATTGCCTGTGTGGCATGCCTAAGTGGCAATATGATCAAGGCTTCTGTTGAAATGCAGAGTCTTGTGGTTGATGATCAAAGCACGGCCTGTGTGGCATAGCTTTGTGTAACGTTGATTCGCGAGCCTCACACCCCGGTTGTGAACCAAAAACGGGAGAGGACTTCAGGGAGGGCATGCGTTTCCTTCTAGCTAGAAGTGGCATCAGTAGTTTTATACGCCCTGACGAGTTTGACTTATGTGGTTGTTGCTGTTGCGAGGCGCCTTAGATATATCGATGACTGTGTGGAGCCGATGGTGTCATTGGACTCATTGACATCCCATAGGGTGGGGAAACACAGTGTTCAGGCATTTTAATCCACATCGGTGGATCGACCCTGACGATCTAAAGGCTTAACTGAGTACTTGCCTGAGACACAGGCTAGAGCGTCTCGAATTCGGTGAGGACTATCTTTTGCCTCGGTTCACAGATGGGAATCCAACTTCCAATACATGTGCGGTTTTGATTGTAGAGCATTGGCCATGATATATGGTACCTATGCCGTCTATGATTAATACTTATGATTGAAACTGTTTTTACACTATACACTTATAGTAATAATAAAAAATGAAATTTAGCGTATCAAGCATTCTTTGGCTATTATAAGGTAAAACCTTATCCTTCGGCTTGTGTTGCATTGTGTGATGGGACCTGGGTCTTATAAATGCTTCATTGTTCTTTATTTAACACTGCGATGTTGTTTTATGCACTGGTGTTCTTGGGAGGAAACCCGTTCCATGTTATACGGCGTGATCCCTTGATTTACCTAACTTTAAAATAAAGATTAATAACTGTTTTAGTTCTCACACCAGTCACATGACAGACCTGGAGTTTATTGTTTTAACATAAACTCTGGGTGCCCTTATTTTAACACGGGCTGCTAGTAGTTTTGGTTTTGCAGATTTATATTCACAGGAACCTGGTTTACAGCTGGAATGATATCCGGAAAGCTCTGTGTCCGTATATCTCTTTCAGTTGTGTTTTGTATTATTTTTCCGCTGTGATGTATTTAAATGTAATTTAAATCTCTGATATTTTGGGATGTATATTATTTGTTTATACTCTGTATATTCTTGTATTCTGATGGAATTGTTGTAATTAACAATGAAATGTTCTTCTGTTTGCGTTCTGATGTGTCTTGTCCTCAACTCAATCCGGGCTTGAAATGTTCTTCTGTTTGCGTTCTGATGTGGCTTGTCCTCAACTCAATCTGTGATCTCCCGTAAGGGGGATTTCGGGTCGTTTCAGTTATTTGGTAAGGTGTTGAGCTCGATTCATATTAGGAAGGAAATCATGATTTTCAAGATGATTACGGGATGTTTAAATTAACTAATGACAAGGTTAGAGATTAATTACTGATTAATTAAAAGTTAGTTAATTATAGGATTTTTAATTTAAGTTAAAACTTGTAATGATGATATATTATTCATATATGAATTTGATGAAACAAGAAGCATTGGACTCAAAGTTGTGATACCTATGCTACTGAGCTGGACTAGAACATTTCAGATGCAATTGGAATTTTATGTAATTTCAAATGCTAGTTTGAAATTATATAAAATCACCAAAAATCATCGATCGAAAACGAAAAGTGAGTTAACTCTCACTGTTTCTGGAATTTTATGATGTGATTAAATTCATATAACTATTATTTATCGTTATAAGCATAAATTGGATGTTTGATGATTTGGATAATTGCTGTTTGGTTGATAATTGTTGTTTGGTTGATGATTAACGATGTTTGTTTTTCCTTTATTTAAATGAATTAGATTAGAAAATCTATTTCATATGAAATTATAAATTGATATCATGAGTTGTGATGCAAGAAAAACAGTTTGGAGGGATCCAACTAGATTCCTTAAATTATTTTTATGTTATTTGATTTCAAATTATTTATATATGAACTATTTAACTCAAGTAGCATTAAATTGTTGTTTGAATGTTGATTGTTGAATTGTATTCAACATTTAATTTGTTATTAATCAATAAACGGTATTAATTAAGGGGTTGGCAGCAGGAGGCCTAAAGTCCATCTTTTTAAGATGTCGATCTGTCGCTAGGCAAATTGACAATTGAAGTTATAAAATTTATTTTTATAACTAAAGCAAGATTTTCTATTATATGTTTATAAGTTATAAAAATAGAAGTTCTATAAATAGATCGATATTTATAATTGGTTTTTAAATAGTAATTATAAAACATTTTATATAGCAAATTCTTATGTTTTTAATAAGTTTTATAAGGAGTAAGGAAGAAATTAACCTAAGGGTTAATAATTTGAGATAATTGTTTTTAAGATAACAATTAATCATGAATTGGTTAAATTAATTACATTATTAATTAATTTAAGAGAAAGGATTAGTGAAAATCAGTTAACAAGTTAACTTATGTTTTCAGGTTGACTAAATCAACTATATTAACTATAATTGGTTATTTGATTAATTTGATTTAATTTAAATTAATAGAAATAGTTTTGACAAATAGTTATCTAGACTTAAAAAATGATTACGGAAGTTAATTAATATTTTAATTAACTATGTTTAAAAGTAAATATCGAAATGACCAATAGTTGTCTAAACTTAATAAATGAAGTAAACAACGTTTATCTTAGTAACTGATGGAATCAAAAATTATTTTAATTGATAATAATTAAAGTGATTACTTTTTAATTGGAATTCAATTAAGAAGTAATCAAATTTGTTGTTGAATATGGTAAAGTGTTTTTTAAAAAGGATTTGTTGATAAAATCCAAGTCGTATAAACAAAGTTAATAAAAGAGGTTTAGGCTAAAGCCACATGTTTATATAAGCGTTTATTTAATATTGAAATTAAGTAAAAGGATTTTATTGAGAGAAGTTTTTCACTGATGTAAGGGGAAGGTTTTTTAATAGATTTGGTAAAGGATTTGGGTGTGGGATTTAGTAATGGATTTTTCTAATAAATCCAAGCGTAAATGAATTGCATAAGAGGTTTCAAAGTGAAAGGCTTGTGTGTTTTCGATAAGTATTTACTTAATAAACGAGTTAAGCAAAAATAGATTATAAGTGAAGGGAGATTTGGTAAAGGATTTTAGGTCCGATCTTCACCCTAGCGTACTCGACTTTGGTTGCGCACAGATTTAGGGAGGTCTGTTTTTCCCTCCATCGCGATTTATGGTTGTGTTTTTCTTGGTCTGGAAATCATCGTACGTTGTTTTGAAGTCTAATTTGTGAACTATGGGGAGTGCGATTTGTTTTTGGGTAAGATGGAGCAACTGGCGATTAGAGGAACCGGATACTGTTGCGAGGATATGAATGAAGTCAGAAGGGTTGGCTCGTCATTGGATGAAGATGGAACTATGTGCGAGCAGAAGATGATTGATGGTGTTGATTTGTAGTATTAACGATCTGAAGGGATTCGAACTTTGTTAGGGGAAGGGAGAGAGTGTACTGTCACTAAAACAAAATACTGCAAGGCATTGACCATTCTTTTCTGGAAGGGGTCTGACCATTTTTTTTATGGAAGTAAAGAGGGTAGCAGGAGTCACTTAGGTGGGTGGTGATGAAAAGAAAGATAGATAAGTTACGGTCAGAATCTAAGGTGATTTGGGAAGGGGTATGTGTTTGGTTCGAATGGAGTAGCAGCTGGTTACGAGAGGATTAAACGTAAATTAAGGTAATTTTCTTAGTTTAAAATTTTAATTTTTCATTTTAATTTTTTTTTGGTATTATTCAAGGGCTTATAAAATAAATCTCTAATTTAAACGAAAACTAGATTCAAGTGACGTTGAGCTTGTAAGGACAAGGGGCTACAACGTGGACTTGTTTGGGGTTTTTCGAGATCAGCAGTGGATTTTAAATTAAATCGAACATTGTTTAGTTTGATTTAAAGTGGAGCGAGCTGCAACAAAAATCCTGGTGAGTAAATCTTACTCAAAAATTTACTATTTAAATTTTATTTTGAATAGTTAAAAATATCTATTGATTGTTTGGATTCGTTTAAATATTATTGTGGCTATTATATATATATATATTAGTTATTTAGGCTTGGTGTTTGTGGCTATTATTATATATATTGGGGGTTGGATTCCTGCAGTATCATTAGCAGATGCCCGCAGTATCATTAGTGGATGCCCGCAGTATCATTAGCGGATGACCCTATATGCCCCACGCTATGATAGTAGATGACCTTCTATACCGCGATATCCTACCTCGAAGCAGGATGTGTATTATTTATGTTGGCTAACATCTGTGGATGCAGGAAAACAGGTTGGAGGAATCCAACTGGATTACTCAAAAATATTATTATTTATTTATTTCATATGTATTATCGTATATGATGTGTTAGAAAACCTGTGATTGATAACTGAGTGTTTTGGGGGTGTTTAAGTATCACTGGGGCCTGAATATTGATTTATAAAAATATCGTGAAAAGGATATTTGAGATTAAAAAGGGAAGAAAAAAAATTAATAGATTTTTAATTTTTAATGAGCTATAGAAATATTAACTTGTTTTAAATAAATAAAACAAGTATTGAATTTATAAACGATGTTTATAAATTAAAATATATAGGAAATTGAAGTGATTAATTTATAAACGATGTTTGTAAATTAATTAATACAGGAAATTGAAGTATTGAATTTATAAACGATGTTTATAAATTTAATAATACAGGAAATTGATGTGATAAATTTATAAACGATGTTTATAATTAAATAATACAGGAAATTGAAGTAAACTTATAAATGGTGTTTATAAATAAAATGGAATTATTTTCATTGGATAATCAAGGAACTGAAATGAATTTATAAACAATCTTTATAAATGAAGTGGAAAATTATCATTTGATAATTTGAATATATAAATTCAAATGTGAATTTAAAAATAGAAATGGGGAATCATTTTAAAGAAGTAAATGATGAAATTTATAATGATGTTTAGAATATAAATTGAACTAAAATAAATCCGTAAGGTTTTATGATTTGAATTCGATTAGGTCGAATTTATTTAAATGAAATATGTTTAGAAAAAATATTAGAATTGTATTAAATATAAGTTAAATTTAAATATGAAAATGGATTCTATGTTATATATGGATAAGTTAAAATAAATAGAATATTCCAAAATAAGATTTTGGTTTTAAATAGATCTCAAAATGGAACTTGTTGGAATTTATGAAATAAGTAAATTTATAAATAATGTTTATAAATATAGTGAATTAAATATCTGGAGATATTCATAAATTTTAAATTTTAATTTTAATTTAAAATATAATTTGAAATCATTTCGAAAAAGGAACGACAGTTTTATTCCAGGATTCGGAATATAAAATGAATTGGGTTTCACGTAGATTTGAAATAGAACTTGTTTTAATATATGAAACAAGAAAGTTGAATTTCTAAATGGTGTTATAAATTTACTGAAATAAATTATCAGTTGATAATTTAGGAATTTAAATTCAAATATGAATTTAACAGTGAATTGGAAATCGTTTTGAAAAAGGAACGACGGGTATATTTCTGGAATTCAGAATATGAACCGAGATGAGATAAATCAGAAGGATTTATAATTTGAAATTCGATTATATCGAATTTTATAAATAATTTATTTGTAAAGGAACTAGAATTTAATATAGAAGATTGAATTATAAATAAATTTATAACTGAGATACGAAATAATTGGCGTTCTGGGATAATCAGAATTATTAAGTTGAATTTGGAAAATTGGTTTAATATAAATTAAAATATATTAGAATGAAGTTAGAATTTATATATAAACGAAGTTTGAAACTTTTATATATTAAATATAATTAAAACGAACTCGCCGCAACACGATTGTTCGTGAATTGGTGTTTCGAACTTCAATTGAGTATATATAACTCAATTTAAGTCGGAAATCTTTGAAACAAGAATCGTCAGGACCGATTTGATAATAATTTTCTAATGGAAGAGAAAAATCTGGATTTTGTCTTATAGATTTTGAGTTATGTCAAAATCCAATTTTCAGAAAAACAACGCCAGAACCATTATAAAACCATAACGGTTTATTTAAATAAATAAAAGGATTTTAAATAAATAAAATCCGAATTTCCATTAGAAAAATTCAGACTAGAGATATAAAATAAATATGAACTTCACTGAAGTAAGTGAAATGATTTTTGAGACAAAAAACAAATTTTTAGTTATTGAATAGAACTAATTAATTTGAATATTAATTAGTTAATCGAAATTTAATATGAAATTGGACTTTCAATAAGTAAAGGTGATTTGAGAAATTATATTCGAAATCGAAAAGGGAACTTGAATTGAAAATGGAATTCAATTCATTTATAAGTAGGTTGATATTATATTTGAACATGTTATATTCAAACAAAGAAGTGAAATAGGCGAAATAGCAAATTATAAAATAAATTCGCGAATTGGGTTAAGACGAATGGATTGAGTTGAAACCAAATGGGAATATTTGGATATGTGTTAAGTAAGTTTGGAATGAAATAGATGAAGAGAAATAAATTGAAATGCCCGACCAAAAGGTACATATTTAATTTAATAAGAGATTTTATGCGCCGAATCGGCAAGCCGCTAGGCTTTTTGATTTTCTTTTTGAATGGGAAGGGCCCAGAGAGGCATTTTGTAGTTGTACCGAGTAACCCTTACAAAGGAGGTTATGGCGAAATTTTCCGAAAATTTAAGGAGTTAGAATATTTTTAAGAAATTTTGATAGTTAGAAATCAATGTATCGATATATATATATAGGATTCGATAAGGAAACGAACTTAAAAATAGGATATTATAAACAAAAAGGAAATCTATAATTAAATCTAGTAAAATTAGAAAGAGAAATGTATATGGGTTTAAAAATGAATAATTGATTTGTATGGCGTTGGTTATTCGAGGCAAGCGATCTTGTCTGTTTTGAAGTTAATGATGATTTCAGTCAAGGTCTGAGAGGTAATTATACCCCAACTTGATTGATTTAATTATTAATCGATAAATAGGAGGATTTGGTCTCAGGGATAAATGTTTAAAGAAATTTAATTGAATGAAATATGTTGGGTTGTTGTAACGATGTTTTACACAACATTCGTTTTAACCCAAGTAAGTGAAATTTTGGAAATATATCATAAATATTTCTTAAGTATAAAACTAACCGATCTCAGGAAAGAGATAAGTAATTGGAATATTTTCCAATTATAAATAGAAGATATTTTCTAGGTACAGAAAATAAAAGAAGGCGATATATGGAAATGTTTTCCAAATAGCGTTGGAGGCTAAGATGATTACTGAAAATATTTGGGATAACAAATATTGATAAGGAAATGAAAAAGTGATTTAATTAATGAAATATTAATTAACGGGCCCAGTGATTGTTTGATGTTATGGATGTTTGTTTGTTTGTTTTTCTCCGATAGTTAAATAACCGAATATTGAAGTATTTGTCAATATCGTTGTCAATATTGAGAGACCGTTTGGATTATTATCCGAGAACCACTCTGTATTGGTAGTAGCATTGTGAACCAGATTAAATGAAGATAATCGAAGATGGAGTAAAGTGCAAGGACTTTTCTATTAATGGAAATTGCACCTTTGGTTTCGTTCAAACCCAGAACGAACTTGTATGGACAAGTGTCCAACAGAGTATGTCCGACGATTGTATATGTTGGTCTGTATAGATATATATAGTAGCGGAGAATTTATTCTCTTAGTGTAATATCCAGAATATAATTGTGCAAATCAATTAATGATTAACGGATCTTACAATGTGGCATTCAAAGTGATTGTTCTATCAATGAATGGCAAGTAACCATAGCCTCAGGCCTCAACAACTAGGAAATGACACAAATCGGGCAGGCGGCATGGCTATGTGGGTTGCTCCCATTAGGTTGTATTATCACATATATAGAGAAATTCATTTCATTCTTTATTATATTCGATGCTGTCCCATTCGGGAAAACGGTTGTTGATCCCAACCGTTGGTGATATATATTCGAGACACTCAAACGAAATGAGTGGTTGGTCATGTGTGGCCGGGTTACAAGATGTTCTTATTGAACCCAGTGTATTCTTCTCTGGAGATACACTATCGTAAGGTGGTACATACCTTGTCATAGTTGGAAATTCATTACCCAATAAGTGCTCGCGGTTTTGATTGTATATTATGTATGTGGAACATGAGACGAAAGCATTTCACTAGATTTCTATTTATTTGAATTAGACACTATTATAATATCAAAAGAGTTTTGATATAAAGATTATCGTTTTCTTTAAAAAGGATTTGAAAGTTAAATCAAGTGTTTTGGATTCTTATAAGGGAAAAAACACGTTCCGTGTTATACGGCGTGGTCTTATGAGATATCGTTTAGTTTCTCAAACTGTTTTAAATTGTTTACTCATACCAGTCCCATGACTGACCTGGAGTTTTTTTTTTGAAAAGCAAACAAACTTTATTCATAACATCAAAATTACAAGTAACATTCAGCTAAGACTGTTAGCATTGAGGAAAAATAAGATAAGATTTATACATGCTAAATGAAAAAAACCTTAATGCTAACAACAACAAAAACAAAACGTTCATGACTATTTACTAATTATAGGATATAAAACAACTATCCATTCTCAACTAAACATCAATAAAAACAATTATCAAAGTAGCCAAACAGGATTGCCAAACTTGGACCTGAGATCATCCATTCTTCTTCAGAATTGCTTTGATAATAGTAGAGAACAGAGCATCAGCACGTAGCTCAGTAGAAGTGAAAATTCTACGATTCCTTTCTGTCAATATTTCCTTCACAAAAATCTTTTAATAAAAGAGTTAATCCTCTTGTTGATTTCCATCTAGTTGCCTTAAATAAATTGAACCATTAATCTCTACTACTACTTGAAGGTTGATGCAACTTCCCAAATTCAAGAATCCTCTTCCAAAGTTCATGAACAAGTCAGCATTCAAAAAATATGTGTGTATTGCATTCGGTTTCAGATTAATAGAGAACACATATATCATCAGATGAGATACCTAATTTGAACAATTTATCTTTGGTATTTACTGCATTTGACATCACCTTCCAAAGCAATAGATTTTGCTTATCATTACTCATCAAATTCCAAACCCTTTCGTGCCAAGGAAAAATAGCCTTCTCACCACATAAATGTTTATAAACTGAACTGATAGAATGCTTCTTTCCTATCCAGGTAATTCCATCATTATCAGTTCTAAAATTATTAGAAATTTCATACCAAAACTTCCTTAACAATGCAGAACTGCAATGTGGTAGGATGATTTCACCATCATGAATCATGTCACTTACTTTAGCAGAGTCAGGTATGCCACAATTCAACCTTAAGTTATCGTCAACCACATTAAGTAAAATAAGACCTTTACCTGCCCAAGGAAAATGCCAAAAAGAACCTGGCATATGAATATTCCTGCATTGAATGATTGGCAGGAAGGAGCTTCTGAGCTTTAGAATTTGCCTCCAGCTCCAACTACAATAGCTAGGAATTTGCATTGTCCAAAAGTTCTTTTTACCTATCAAATTACTCCTCACAAGTCTAGACCATAAGCAATTCTCGTCAGCAAAAATCTTATCAATATAAACTGAAATGACTGCCTTATTCCATTGAAAAAGATTTATAATTCCTAAACCACCATTTCTTTTATCCTCACATAATTTTGAAAATGCTATGGGAATAAGTTGTTTAGCAAAAGGATCACCGTGCCAAAGAAACTTATTCATGGCACTAACGACCATGTTGATGAGTTTGAGAGACAAAATATAGTGTCTGGATTAATAGGAAGTCATTGAAATGATAATGGATTGAATAATTATGAGTCTACCAGCTTGTGATAATTGACATGATGGCCACTGTTTCATTCTAGCAATAATCTTCTCATATAAAGGCATACAACTTTCCTTAGAAATCCTACCAGTGAAGAGAGGTAATCCCAAATATTTAGAGTTGTTAGGCAAAATGTTCAGACCAGAGTGTTGAACTAAATCATCTACCGCCAATTGACTAAGACCAGCTATTTTGATATGAGACTTCTTCAAATTTATTTCCAAACTAGTGATCTCATAAAAAGAATTCAGAACATTAAGCAAACATTGAATATTTGACAAATTGGGCTTAGTGAAAATAACAAGGTCATCAGCAAAGCAAAGATGAGTTATCATAGGATTTTTACATCTAGGATGAAGCTGAAAATTCCTTAATTCCACTTGTTTAATAAGTAAAGAGTTGAGAAGTTCCATAACACAGATAAATAGATACGAGGAAATTGGATCACCTTGTCTTACTCCTCGTTTACTAATGAAATAACCATGCAAAGAACCATGTCTAGATATTGAAAACCTTGGTGATGAAATATAGTGTAAATCCAAGCAAGAAAAGGTCTAGGAAAATTCATTCTAGATAAAATAGCAACCACTGTTGACCATGAAACACTATCAGAGGATTTCTTTATATCCAATTTCAACATACATCGAGGAGAAATGTTCTTTCTATCATAACCATGAAGTAGTTCCTGGGCTATCAATATATTTTCACTTATTGATCTTCCAGGGACAAATGCTGATTGATTATATGAAATAATAGAAGGAAGTACAGACTGTATTCTATTAGCCAACACTTTAGAAATAATCTTGTAAAAAACACTATAGCAAGATATAGGTCTGAAGTCAGATACAACAAGATATAGGTCTTAATACCCAGAGTTTATTTTGTTTTGTTTTACCTAAACTCTTGGGTGCCCAAATTTGTACGGGCAGTCAAGTAGTTCAGGATTTTACAGATTTATCTAAAGCAGCTTGGAGCAGGAGACTTCAGTGTTAAATATATAGTATTTTTATTCCGCTGTGTTGTAAGTGTTGTACTCTGACAATTGTGTGTTATACAGTTAAAATTTTGTATTTTAAAAGTTATGATATATTATATTTTACTCTGCTGCGATGTGAGATTCTATGTTGTTGTTTCGGTTCTTCTTTTACCTTTTTCTTCTAAAAAAATGGTTCGTATTTCTGTGATATTTGGGTTGGACGTGTGATGTATATAGTCAACTCAGATAGTACAGATTTTCGGTTCGTTACAGGAAACACCGGATTGCTTTGAGAACACGAAGCGTCAGAACATAAACAGTAGAACATTTCATTGCTATTATTACAATTTACATCAAAGTACAAGAATATATCAGAGTTCAAATAATATATTACACAGCGGAAATAAAATAATATTAGAGATTAAATACATAGCAGCGGAAAAGTAAAATGTATAAATACAATGTGCAGCGGAAAATATCAACAACCACAACTTAATGAAATATAAGGATACAAAGCTTTCCGAATATTGCTCCAGCTGTAATCTAGGATCCTGGGAAAATGAATATCTGTGAAAACCAAAACTACTAGCTGCCCGTGTGGAAACTATGGGCACCCAGAGTTTAGGTGGAAACAATCAACTCAGGTCAGTCATGGGACTGGTGTGAGAACTAAAACAGTTATTAAATCTTCACTTTAAAAGTTGGGAAATCATGGGACCACGCCGTATAACTGAATGGGTTTACTCCACATGAATCACAGTTTAAAATAAAACAACGCAATGCTTTTCGAAAAATGAAGCTATTATAAGACTTAGGACCCATCAGACAATGCAACACAAGTTGGAGGATAGAGTTTTACCTTATAATAGCCAAACATGCTTGGTACGTTTTAAAACAAATCATTTTGATATCACTATAAGTGTATAGTGTCAAAACAACATCAAACATAAATGTATCAATCATAGATGGCATAGTACCCCATCCTACTATGTCGCCATAAAAGTTTACAACTAAAACCAAAAAGTCATGTATTGGAAATTGTATTCCATTTATGAGTTGAGGCAAGGGATGGCTCCTCTGCGATTCGATACACTCTAGCAAATGCCTCAGGACTCGGATGCTGTGAGCCCTTAGATGCGGTAGGGTCGGTCCATACTTACTTTAGTGGATTGATTATTCCTGAACAATACGTTTCCCGATCCTATCGGACCTCCAAAATGGTCAGTACGTTGAGCAATCATATCCGAGCCGCTTTGCAATCCATCTTCCACATAAGTAAAAATGTCTAGGCTCCATACCATGACACCACTTCTAGCTAGAAAGAAACGCAAGTTCTCCATATGGTCACTATCCCGTTTTTGACTCATATCGGGTGTGAGGCTCGCGAATTAACGCTATACACAAAGCTATGCTATTTAAAGCCGTGCTTTGATCATCAACCACAAGACTCTGCTTTTCAACAAAAGGCTAAATCATTTGCATCTCAGCATGCCACACTAACAATTCACGCCATACAACTGATGTTTATCAACATATAACCTCTAAGCTCGTACGTCTCAGAGAAGGGTGTTAAGCAAGAGAATAAATTCTCCACCACCAAACAGATATATATTTAATAGAAATCAATATACATAGAATGAAATCCAATGTCAGACACACATCCATTTACAACTCCGTTCAGGGTTAGTACGAAACTGGAGGCACCTTATTCCTCATCCCATATGTCCAATATAAGAGAGAGATCCGCGCATATCCGGTTGATATCCAAGTACGTTGTAATGTCCCAGATTTTTCGGCCATTTAAATTTGAATATTTAAATCTATTTATATATTATATTGGAATTATAATAGTTTTTTTAGAATTTATTTAAATTAAAGGATTTATATATTAATTTATATATATATATATATATATATATTTGATATCGTTTAACCAATTTTATATATGTCGAGTTTTTAATCCAACTTGGTTTTATTCGAAGTTTTTGTTTGAATATATTCAATTATATCAATTTATTTTCAAATAACAGATTATCAAATATGACAATAAGCGTTATATACATCTATATGTTTTAGTGTAATATTGGGATGTACTTTACAAGTATTATTAACAAATGTGGATTTTTAAATAGAATGTTTACTGATTTAAACATATACAAAATAGTTGTTTATAATATAGGTTTGATTATACTTTATTTACAATATATTTGATTTATAAATGGGTGGCATAACAAATATTTATATTTAAGATCAAAGTATGTGCTAAACCAGTTGACAAAACACTATAAGATACATGATTAAGGGATAAAGATTTTAGTAAACAAATATCGTTCCAAATCCATTTCAGCACAAATATACAAATTGCTCTGCCAACATAAACCAAACAATATGATTTAATTTTAATACAATACCATGTTTTGGTTCTTTCCCAGAACAATAAAAAGAAAACAACAAATGGTTTTAGCATTTTATCACATTACAATCATCGTACAAGTTCATAAAAATATACAAACAAAAAGAAAGAAATATTGGCAAATCCATTTCTGCATTGTCTCGTCCCTTCCAGTACTAAGCCTTGATCTGCGAGAAAGAAGGAAACCCATTAAAAAAGAGAAACTTCATGACATCATTTGAGCAGAAAAGAAAATGAAAAGATCAGTGTTAAATAGAAAATAAAATATAGGAACTAGTATCATAGGTTCAACAGGAAATTGAGATCAGCAAATCCAAGATCATGAACAGTAAAAAGAAACAAGACAATACATAAGTTAAGAAATCTAGGTAGGAAAACAGCTATAAATTATATAGCTGAGCACATTTCATTTTTGACAACTGATGAACAGCTAAAGAATATAAAATATATAAGGGCATAATCGAACCACATGTATGTACACAACTATAAACAGCTAGCAATGTACAAGGCAAGATAGATGTACATTTTGGGCCGATTGAAAAATTCAATGAACATGAAAACTCAACTGACAACTCCCATCACAAAGAAAACACAGTACAACTAATAAATTGTACATAGAAATCCTAATAGATGCACAACTATAGAAGAAAGAACAGAGTACCACAGCTAAATGGTATAGACAATACACAGTTGAGTAAACAGTAAAAAGATTCATACATCAAATTTATAGGCTGAACTAACAAGACAAAGAACTAATATATATATATATATATATATATATATATATAGATGCAGAGTAGGAAAACAACTAAAATGAAGTAGTTGCACAGTTCAGTCCCATGTGAAAATTCAGACAAGGACGGTTGCCTTGTGCTTGAAAAGAAAAATCAAATACAAAATCTATCACAGTGTCGAACAGCTGATATAGATATCTACATACAGATTCAATGTCTGTATTGACTAAACCATACATAGCACAGCTATCTAAAATATCCAATTTCTATCAAAAATCCATTTCAAATTGACCTGAACATCATATACTAAATCCGAACCTAAGATCTAATTTTCAGATTTGATTTTGATCGACATAACAATTCACAACCCCTGAAAGACAGTGATTTTTCCCAACCCAAACCCCAACTATAAATACATACAGGCGGTAATGTTTCAACCATACCAAAATCCATTCGAAACAAACCAATTCGAGAATCAGAAAAATCAAAACAAATATTACTAAAAGTGAAAAGGGAAACTTAGCTTTCGATTGATTTTTGTTGAAGCTATTCGGAAGGTGGCAACGCATGGAGTAAATCAGCAGTGTCGATGGAGGGCTGGACGGAGGGCGTGGAAAGGGTAGTGACGAGAGTGGTTGAGTGAAAGGTGCGTCGCCACCAACATTCCGATTTGCGGCTGAACGATTAAAAGAGGAATTAGGGTTTTTATGATTTAGGGTTGAGATAAAAACTGATGGAGGCGGTATGAATGAAGTAAGAAGGAACGGTGATAGGATTTTAAGGGGGCGGGTCGGGTTTGGTTAGTGGGCCGGTGATAAAAGGTAAGCCCAATTCCATTTTATAATACAAAACATGTTTAAAATTTAATTTAGTTTATGAAGTTCGTAATACAATTTCTCACACATACAGTATCGAATTTACGCGCGGTCAGTTGCGTTGGGACTGTGGAGACGAGCACTTCGAGATGGAGCAGGCCTGGTCCGAATCTGAAGTGACTAGGATTTTTAGTCGAATTAAACGTCAGTTAAATATGATCAAACAAACTGTTCATCAACGGATTTTGAATCCAGGTGAGTTAAACTCACTCAGCCTCCTCGTTTATATTTTATATAAACTGGGTATTTTATTTTGCATGTTCTGATTGTTAGTGGTTGACTGTTAGGTATATATACTGTTGATCATCGATCGTTTAAATTTAGAAAATACATACTGTTGGGGATGACCCATAACAAAGTAACTCCTTGGGTTGATCACGTTTATAAACGTGTTTGAAATTATTGGAATTGTTTGAATTGGATGTTAGTTGATTTGATAATTGGCAGTAAAAGGCCAAATGTGAGGTTTTAACGTCATTCGACCCGTCAAGTGAATTGATGTATTTTTAAAAGTTATAAATTCATTTATAACTGAATTAAAGTTTTCAAATTATTTTGTATGGGATTTTAAATTGGGAATTCACAAATAAATATTTTTAATCGAGTTAGTAAGAGAATTTAGTTAAATGGTTTAGATCAGTTAGGAAGCAGAGATCGAGAATTTTCCATGGATTGGTAAAAAAGGGGAAATAATTGTTTGCAAACAATTAAAAAGTGACTTTAATTAATTAAGTTAATTAATTTATTTAAGAAAGGGGAAATGACAATTGGAATTCAGTTAATAGTTAACTGATGTGTATGGTTGGTAAAATTCACCATTGTGAATAGAATGGACAGAGGAAATAAATATTGGTTTAAATATTCATAAAAGGGTAACGAATAGTGTTGGATATTAGTTAATCTTTGATTAACTATAATCTAAAGGGATAATTGAATTGGTTATTGTGAACAAACTGGATTATTATTGAGTAAGCGTGTAAACATGATGATAATGCTATTTTTGGTTAAGATCAAAGTTAACTATGTTTTAATATAGTAGATGTTAAAGCAAATTATCCTTTAATTTAAAATGATTTGAAGTAGTGAAGTCAATTTAATGCCAAGTAAGAATTTTAATAAGGGGATTTGTAAATCCAAGTTTCAAACAAGATTTGATAAATGGGAATCAAATTAGCAAGTGATTAACTGACGATGAGTTTTAGCCAAAGAGGCGATAAGGGTTTATTATAGAATGTCCAAGTAGATGGAATAAAATCATTTGACGAGGGATTGACATTATAAGTCAAGGGCGTTTAAAGTGAAAGAATACTTGAAGATTAAGTGGCGTTTTAAGGGATGTTTACTTAAATAAAGGAATTAATTAAAAGACCTCAACGAGGATTTCAAATATGGGTTTAAAAACCAGATTGAAACCCAAAAAGGGAAAAAGGGATTTTTGAGGTTAGTGGACGAACTAATGTTATTCTGAGGTAAGAACGGGTCGATCAAGGTCTGAGAGGTAACTAAAATACCCCAACTTGATGGGCTTCACTATTATCAAGGAATAGTATTAGTTTGGAACGAGTGAAGTGTTGAGATTGGTTTTATCCTATACGAGAATATCAAACTCTGATGCAAGGTTTTGGAAATTAAATAATATTACGATATGAGTTCAAAAGAAATAAGAATGTTGTTTTCAAATTTATAGTAAACATTTGTTAGTCAATTAAAATTGATTGAATATAGTTAGAGATAGTCAAACAAAGTTATCTAGGGAAGTTTCCATTGCGTATGACTGCTAGCGTAATTCGCAGGGCTGCAGATAGCCTACGGCGGTCGGATGTTTCCTGAGGGAATCAGGCGTTACCATTGTGATCGCTGCAATCTAGAGTCGAGCAGACGGAGTTAAGTCAAGTATAAATTAATCAATAGGAGTAATCAAGTCAAGTTAATCGAGTTAAATAAGTCGAGTTAGTTAAGTAGAGTAACCAATCAAAGTAATTCAAGCAGAGTTAATCAGAGAAAATTTGTTTTATATCGTTAAGTATATTTTAAAGTGGTCGAGTTGTGTCAAGTGTTGTATTCACACTATTGTTATTCGATAGTTAAATCACCGACTATCGAAGTTTGACCAATACGCTTGTTGGTATGGGAAGTCCGGGATCGAATTATATTCAAAAACCATTCTGACCAACAAATACGTGAAGAGATCGGAAGATGATCGAGATGGAGCATTGAAGGCTGTGGATTTTCATAAACGGAAGGACCGCTAATAACCTCTGGATCGCGGTCAGAGTTAAACTGTGGTTCTGTCGTGGGTGAAATCTACGGGTTGCAAGGACTTCTCGCTACTGATCCATTGGGTGATTCCTATATTGGATGCAGTAGGAAAGTAACTTCGGTTCATCCTGTTCCTGGATGACTTGTATGGACGAATGTCTGAAAGAGTATTTCCAAAGGATTTACATGCGTTGATTTCTCCAAACGTACCATAGTTGATGGCGGAGAAATGGTTATTCTCTAGCCAGATAGCTAGAGTATGTTTGTGGACATCGATCAAGTGTGATCTGGCGGATCTGACGATGTGGCATTCAAAGTGTATGATGACCAGATGTGTTCTGACCTCAAGCCTCATCAACCGGGGAGATGACAGAAATCGGGCAGGTAGCATGGCTATGTAGGTCGCTCCCATTAGGATGTATAATCACTTATCTAGAGAAATTCCTTTTGTTTCTTATTCTATCGATTCTGCCCATTCGGGAATGGTGGTTTGAGTCCAACCGTTGGTGATATACATTCGATACACTCAAGCGAAATGAGTGGTCGGTCATGTGAGGGTCGGGTTGCAAGACGTTCTTGTTGAACCCTGTGTATTCGCCTCTAGAGATACACGTGCGGAAGGTGGTCCCATACCTTGTCAAGTTGGAAATCCAATATCCAATAAGCGCCCACGGTTTTTCGATTGTATACTATATACGGGGAGCGTGAGATGCAAGCGTTCCTCTAGATTTGTTAATTATTTGTATCTAGACGTTATCATAATATCAGATCAAGATATTGATTTCGAAAACTAGTTTGGGTCATCGTAAGGTAAAAACCATCCGTGTTTATGTGTGGATCGGTCTTACGATTATCTTTTTCTCTCGAAAGGATTTTAACTTTAAAATCAAGTTGTGTGATACTCTAAATGTTGTGCGAGTTTTCTCACTCTGGTCCACCAGACTGACCCGGTGTTTTGTAAATGCTCGGGTTAGACCGAGGTGTACAGGTTCAGGTTATCAGGTACTGAGAAGTCCAGAGACGAGATGAAGATGTTCAGATGAATGATATTCCGCTGTGTGATTATATATATAAGGACAGATTATCGAAAACTGTCCAGCTGTGTGTTGTACTCTGATATTGTAAGTATTTTAAAGCTTTCAGTAAAGATTTATTTCTGTATTATATTTTGTTCCGCTGCGATGTGAGACTCTGTGTTGATTCTTCTTCTTCTTCTATTCTAACTTTCTTTCTTTCTTATCTCACCCTCTAATTTCTTTCTATAAACGTGCCAGTGGTTTCGGTGTTGGAAGGTCGGCATGAAATACGATAAGGGTATTTATGTCGATTTTCAGGGCCGAAATCTGCTGGGTCGTTACATACGTATGGACGACCACCACTTATTACCTTGTCTTGGGTGTACAGCCCAATCAAGATACCAGTAATCATCCAAACGATGTGAAGATCTCCGGTCTTCAACCACCGTCTTCATCGTCGACTTTTAGTCGTCGTATTAGTTATTCAGAATGGGACAAACCCGGTCTTTCCAAATAACTCGCGTATTTTATAATCAATAATCAAGTGCTATAAAAACACATCATATGCCTCATTCCAATTCATAAAATTCTTTTATTCAAATATTCACTTCTTTAGGGAAAGGTTCCTATTAATTTTATCAAAGATAAATTCTTTTAAAATTATTCTTTAATCATCCTTTGTGTATCAATTTCAAAAGATTTTATTCTTTAACAATTTTAAATTAAATTAAGGTTTATAACAATGGTCGGGATTATCGAGTCATACTGAAGTAATCCCTTATTTTATTTTCCAATCTCAACCTATTCATCCCATGGAGCAAAACTGGTAGTATCCCACATCTAACACCCCTGGTGTTATCGGTAAATTGAATTACCATTTCACATTCAAATCTAATTAAAGATTTAACTATCGCCCGGAGTAAAAGTAGCGGTACTCCATTCTCAGTCATTTCATGAATTCAATAAATTTAATTACCTTACCCACATTCCAGTCTAGTTAAAGATTCATTAAAACTCCAACTTGGTTTTAATATTAAAAATTATTACTTTTTGATTATTCAACTTTAAGAAATTAACCTTGTCTTTGACTGGATTAAAGAACTAATGTCGATTAAAACATAGTTCACGATAAACCCCAAAATCATCTTTCATTAAAATGAGATCTTCACGAAAATCATAACAGTATATAATCGATATAAAATTCCGTATCGTACTAATACTATAAACGGAATAACAGCAAGGCCTTTTTAAATTCCACAAATAGTATTAGTCTTCCTTCACAGAATCTCATTTTGATTATTACCAAATTAAATTCCATTCAATTCCAATTTAATATATTAAACTGGAAAACTTATATTTGGAAAATTTCCATTAAATCTTAATAAAAAGATTTATAAATTCCAAATCATATCTTTACTACTAATTTGGGTTAAAGAACAAATGTCGTTCAAAACATCGTTCATAATAAACCCTAGAATAAACTTTCATTTCAATTCCAATTAAATTAATTAATTTGTAAATTTCTCTAAATCTTAATTAAAAGATTTATTCCTTTCTCAACGGGGTTTAAGAACAGTGTTATTAAAGACACCATTCACGACAAACCCAAAATCCAATTCGATATTGAATACGAGGCTCTGAATAAAAATTATATCGGCTTATATTCAATATCAAATTCTGAAACTAACGGATATCTTACTGGGAATAACGATATCTATATCTTTCAAATTCCTCAACAATATCCATATAATCACGGAATCCAATATCAAAATATTTGAATATTATTCCCATTCAAATCCATTCCAATTTATTTTAAACATTGGATTATTATTCAAGTTAATAGTTAGTTCATTTTGACAAAAATATTTCTTTATCTTTTCAAACTTGGAATTTTCATCCAAAATCTTTCCAAATCATTTATTATGATTTTACACAATTTTTCCATATTTTTAATAATTATATTAAGGCCCTTACAGTCGGTTTCCAACAACGACCACTGAACTACATCCATAGCGACCTTTTCTGAAATTGATTTGGATATATTTCAAGATCTAACCATTCAAATTTAAATCACTTATATTCGTTGGAAAAATCTTTTCGATACGAACCCAACGGTTCCAGTTTTAGGAGAATCTGACGGTCGGATCTCTCGTTACGTCCATTTGAAGTCAATGGTTGAATTCGTGAACGGTCGCTGCGCGGCGCGTTCTATTCAAACCATTATATATAATATATTTATATATTATGTATTTCATCGATTTCCATTTAAAACATATTTTATAAATTCGTTTTAAAAACGATTCCAACTTCCATTTCAATTTTTAAATCGAATTTGAATATTATATATCATTATATTATTAAAATGATAATATTTTCAAAATATCAGATTTGAAATCCTTTTCTTTTTGTATTCATTATTAAATGAATAAAAATCGATTTATAAACCCGTTCGGGTTAAAATGGTGTTTAACTACTTAAATCAGCTTTACATTTCAATATTTTTGTGCCCATCCAAAATCGAACATCAAAATCATAATTTAATTCTTCACCGAATGTTATTTTAAAATATATGCATTATTTTGAAATATTTGTTATTTTAAAATATTCATTATCTCTGAACCCGAATGCGACTCAATCAATTACCATATAATTTCAGTTATATGGATTTCATACATCGCATGTATTCAACAATAACGATAAATAATCATTCAACAATCAAACATCATCCAAAGTGCATTTTACAACTGTATAAGTATTAAAATGAATAGATAACGCTAATCACAGCCTGTCAACCAATCGATTGACATACAACTAATTATTGGGATTAGTGTATATCAAATATCATCCCAATACCTGTGTGGGGTTTTCAAACAACAGCAGTTTATTTAAATAAATCATTAGTTGATAAATTTAACCAATTCTAATTCAATTTGAAATATTTTTCTACTTAACAAATTTTCACTATACAAATTGTAAAGGGATATTTATATCACATTTCAACAACCATAAATTATATCCACACTGTTTGAAATACGAGTGTCGGATATTCAAACAACGCTTCTTGTGCAGATGAGTCGTGAATAGTTCATGTGTTGAACTGAAGCAATGTCACATACAACAGATAAAAATCAACACTGACAATTTCTATATATTTACCGTTATAAAATAAATTAAATAACTGTACAAATATTTTAGTGAGAGAATTCTCATTTTGGGTTCCACTTCGCTATTCTTTTGGTGGGGATTTGTTTTAACAAAATTAAACAACCGTTTAATTTTGTCAAAAATTCCAACTGCCTCTATTTCTGTTCTAGTCAATTTCATGTTGTAGCTCTCGTTTTTCTGATTCCAATGGATTTGAAATCATATGATTCCGTGCTCGTATGAAAAAGTTACGGTCTTAAATGCATTAATTTCAAATTTTCAATAGTTAAATAATTAAATAATTAATTTATTACATAATTAAGGCTAATACCCTTTCTTCTACATCAATCCGCTAGTTCAGGCAATTGCTCGACCAAATCCTCCACCCATGCACGAATTTCCAGACAATCAGGCGATGATCCATTAGCACCACAAGGTGCACCTTCAGAAACTCCTCTACCGCCGGTGATCCTGGTCGACGCTCGCCCCCCAGGTGGCCAAGAATAGCGTCCGACGGTCAAGGCTTTGAGCAACGACTTTGACCAGAATACAAAATAAGAATCAATCTCCACCATTGGGATTGTAGATATCACTTAGACGAACGATTTTCCCTTTTTAAATTTCGAATTTCATTTCATGGATTGTGAGATTTTGTTAGGCGAATTTGGGAGAGGCTTTGGCCATCGGTTTTGGATAGAACGGCGGTTAGCAGATAATGGGCTAGGGTTAGGTTTCTTTTTCTATTTATATATAGAATTTTAATATTATTTAATTCGTTTTAAAAGCCAAAATCATCACGAACTCCAAATCAAACCCAACGACTATCGCCTTTAGCCAATACCCCCATTTCGGACACAATGGGATATGTTTCGTAAGCCATTTCGACTGTTTTGATCAGTTTTCATCCAAATTAAAATATAAATCAATATATATTAAATTCAAATGTACATTTTAATTTACCGGGGTCACATACTGACTCCAAAAAATTACAGAAAAATTAATCTAGCTATGTTTTGACGATACTGTCTTAACAACACTGATTTCGTCGAATTTGGAGACCGTTTGAAAAATGACCATTTTCTAGTCGATTAAATTTAAACTAAAATTAAAAAACACGTTTAAATTCACTACGTTGACATATTAATTCCAAAAATTATGAAATTTGAAACCTAAAAATAATTTGACATTCTGAATCAAATAAAAGTGGTTTCGTCGAAAATGGAGGTTGTTTGCAAAATGGCTATTTTAAAGGGTTGTATATTATGTAATATAAGCGACTATTTTAAATTTTAAACTGGACATAACTTTCAATTTATATTATGAAATCCGAATTTTCACATTTGCTAGAAAGATATTATTAAACAGATTCTAACGTTCCTTGTTTTACTGAAATTCGATTTATATTTCATTATGTACATTGATTTAAAGTTCAAAACCAAATTTTCAAACTACTGCGCCATTTCCAGTTCGTTTTATAATTAAAATAAATTTATACGTTCTAACTTCGATTTAAATAAATTTTAAGTCGTTATTATTTAAAATAAATCATTTTAAAAATTCAAAATCCATTAAAATAGCTAAACTAAAAAGTTTAAATTGGTTCAGAAATTCCTGGTTGTTACATTTAAGCAAGTTGTCTATGTTAAGAGTTTTATCACCAGACTGATCTAGGTGATTTCGCTTTCCTCAAAATGTGCTCGGGTCAAACCGAGTATATTTTTCAGGTTGAATTAGATTTTTCTTGGAGCTTCAGGAGATGAGCTGGAGTCGAGAAATATCCCTATATTCTTTTGTATTAATTTATTTCCACTGTGTGTTGTATTGATCAGTATTGTACTAATCTAGTTGTATACTCTGATTGTATAATCATATATATATATATATATATATATATATATATTTCTTTTTGTGTAAAGAGCATTAAGATATATATGTTATTCATTCTGTAATGAGATTCTATTCTACCATGATTCTGTAATGTTGATATTCTTGTTCTATTATAACATTTCTTTCTTCCTTTTTCTCACCCTCTAACTTTTTTCGCATAACTATTCGCTTTCGGTGCCTTTTGAGTTGGGCAGGTGGGGTTAAATGTCAGATTAAACGTTACGGAAAAGTCGGGTCGTTACATTCGGTATCATAGTAGAAGGTTAAGTAATAAACTTGGCTCGGTGGCGTTACTCAATAAGGATGGGGTAAGTAATACCCTAGATTGGGTTTGAGTGTATATATATGAGAGAGTGTACCTGTTAGTATTATAAAAATTATTTTATATTGTGTTGATTGATTTGTTGAGTGGTTTATGAATTCGGGTCGATACTGAATGTACAACCATATCAATAGGTGTTTCTAAACACTTCAATAGAGCAATTCGATACCGTATTTTAAGTGGGTAAATGAAATAATTTTACCCAGAGTTATATTTTGATATAAAGGGATAATTTCTGGACATATTGATGTGGTCGGTTGTTATTATTATAATCAAATATGATTATAATATTGAGATGATTATATATAACCCAATAGAATTTGTATAAACATAGAATATACAAATGAGGCAAATTAAACTGGATCTAAACTAGAATTGAGAATTTAAATCTCGGGCCCTAGATTGGGTTTGAGTGTATATATATGAGAAAGCGTACTTATTAGTATATAAAAATTTATTTATATTATGTTGAGTGGTTTATGAATTCAGGTCGATACTGAATGTACAACCATATCGATAGGTGTTTCTAAACACTTCAACGAAGCAATTCGATACCACATTGTTTCTAAGTGGGTAAATGAAATAATTTAACCCAGAATTATAATTTGATATAAAAGAATATTTTCTGGAAATATTGATGTGGTTGATTTTTGTTATTATAATCAAATATGATTATAATATTGAGATTATTATATATATATAACCCAATAGAATTTGTATAAGAATGGAATATACAAATAAGCTAAATTAAACTGGATTTAAACAAGAATTGAGAATTTAAATCCTAGATGTTTAGAAAATATTTTCTGAAGTATTATGAAGTAATATAGCATTACTTTGAAGTAATTTTTGAATAAGAATTGTTTTAAACAGGTTTTGAAAATGATAAAGCACTAAATTCACTTCAGACGTTGGAAAATAATTTTGATGATGATCCTGACATCATCGGTGTTCATTTTCGAGTTTATAAGTAATGGATTGCTACCATAGTAAATTTGGAAAACTCCTTTGAGAAAGAAACAAGTTTTAAATTTAAAGTGTTTTGAACTAGCAAATGGTTATAAATATATGCATATATATTTATAATATTTTAAAAAGAGTTTGAAATAAAATCCCGGAATTTGAATTCTAAATTCAAACTTAACTTGTGCAGTTAAATGGATTGAAATGGTAAAAGTAAAACAAATGGATTAAAATTTAACTTAAGTTTAATTAAATGAAATAGATGTATATTTAAGAAAATTAGGATTGCATTGCTCATAAAAGTGAATAAATTGATCTGGAATCAATTTGGCTGAATTTGAACATATCGATAGGAAATTATGGGTTTGTTCAAAATTAAAGGAATGGATGATTATTTAAGTTTCATATAATTGAGACTTACGTGTTCCAATTGAGTAAGTATAGATACGTGGAGCTGCATGGCTTGGTTTTGAGGTATTAGTTTATTATATTATAAAAACGAATGGACGGATATAACTTAAAATCAATCTGACGGTTCTAGGGAATTTCCACCCCTATAAATTAATGGGTAAAGCCCCGTTCTTTTCTATTCAAATCTATAGAGGCAACGGAGCTCTTCCATTTTTGTTCCTCTTCTAACCTGATTTCTAAATAAAATATATTCATATATACACCAAATCAAATCAAATTCATATGGAACAGGGAAAATAATTAGATTCAATGGAAGATGATGCTCAACGATAGATTCTTCGCTCTTTTCCCTTTTTCTTACATTTCTACAGATCAAGAATTTTCCCCTTTTCTAGATAAATTGTAGATTTATAAGAAATTGGGGATTATAAGCCTAAAAGGGTTCAAAACATAGAATTTGGAGGCTATAAGGTGAGTGGAAGATTTACTAGTATAATTATAATGACTTATCTATTTCGTTTGAATCCAATCTATATTTTATGCCTATTAGATCTGTTTATTTAAATAATTGTGAATTGTGGCAACCATCACATCTGATTATGAATATGGTTAAAAATTGGTAAATGATAAGTTGTGATTATGTATAACATGGATTGTAGGATTCTAAAATATTTTCCCATATATTCCTACAATTATATCACGAAATACGTTGTACTTGTTACATAGCACTGTGGATCTGGAAATCGGTCCCATTAAACATAAATTTGTTGTAGTTATGTTCCGGATCTTTAGTACAATGTTGAAATATAAAATATGTGAATTGGGTAAAAAGACGAAATTTGTGCATTATGTGATTGTAAGAATAAAAGAAATATACCTGTTTATATTCAATATTGTTGGGTTTTAACTTAAGCATTGTAAAATATGCCTTTTTCCTCAAATATAAAGAGACATTATTTTGGTATCACAAGAAGTATGACAAAAAAGATTAAAAAGGGAAAAGTGGTGCAAAGGTACATATAAACATAAATACATATATTTGTATGTAATTTGTATCGACTATTCCAATAAATACATATTACATATATTTCTTGTGATTTGGAAATATGTTAATTCCACAAAATAGGTATTATTTACAATGATTACGGCTAACGGTCCTTTGTAAGACTTGAAACCTTTTGGCAAGTTTTAATATAAAAAGGGAATGTTTGGTCAAATGATTAGATCAAATCATTAATTTAAAAGAAAATTAATAATAATAAAATATTAATGAGTACGTCGACCGAAAGAAAACATAAAAATAAATATATTGTTGACGTCAAAAGTTGGTCACTAGTAATAGTCAACCCCCAATCGTGTGGAGAGCACATGAGTAATGATTATAGAATGCAGTAAAGTAACGAAAACAGAGAACACACACAAGACTTTTTATGGTGGTTAGGCAAATATGGTGCCTACGTCCATTTTATCATTCTCTTTTTTGGTTACAAGTACAATGCTCTTTTTTGTTTTGAGAACGAAGAAGAATGGGCTATTTTTAGGTTTAGCCATAGAAGAGAAGCTCAACCAAAGAGTGAAGTAGCCAAAAGAAGTCCGAGAGCAGAAGTAAAAAAAAGTTGGGGGAGAAGGTCCTTTACCATTTTGAGCTTGGAGGTATATATAAGTTAAGAAGTGGGCTGAATAGGCCGCCACGTGTCTTTCCTCTTTTTCGAAGCTTGGACACGTGGAGCTCGATTATTGGTTGTAGTTGCGGCGGTGGAACCCGGTCCACTGCTGATTAATAATATCCTCGGAAATAGTGGCTTGCGTGGCACTCGAGGTGTGGTGTATCAAAAGTAGATCCTTGTCCGGAAGTGGTTAACCGCCTTTAATGCCTTGAAAGTTGGGATGAGTATTCGAATGACTCAGCCAGATATTTCTAAATGAATTTCGGGATATTTGGTCATTCCTACTTTGACGGGAGCAATGAACTCGGTCAGTTGAGATGAGCGATTCTTCCGGGCTCGATGTGCCGCTTATTTGATGGAAAACAATTCGAGTCGGCCTAGGCTCGGGCCGTTTCTGAAGGAGGTTGGCTCGAACTGTATCTTGCCTGAGCTTTCTGTAGTGTAGATCGCTCTGTAGGTCGATCGACCGGTATTGAAGAGAGTTCTGGAACATTGGGCTTCGGTTCGTTGAACCGTGACATCTTTTGCGAAAAAGTTGGTCAACACCTTCTCCTCAGAATACATCTGTCTTGGTAAAGAAGGTGTGTTCTGATCTTTGTATCGAAGTCCAATGTGCTAGTAGAGATGGTTGTGCCGAACCATATTAAGGACAGAAGTCCAACGATCCCGATAGTTGTACTAAGACCAGAAAACTGACTATCAAAGTAGATAGTATTAAGGCCAGGAAACCGACAACCATCGAAGATTGTATTAAGGCCAAGAGAGTAATTGTTAACTTCGGTCGTGAGAACCAATACCTGCAAAGATTATGTGGGTCATTCTTGGTCTAGAGGAGGCTCTGGTACGTTTGGGCGAGCATTAACCATTACCGGATTGAAGATAAGGACAAGCAATAATTACACTTGGCTTAAAGAGGTGGCGAGTATTATCCATACTCGGCATACTTAGGCGGCGAGTATTAACTATACTCGGCTTACGGAGATGGCGAGTATTAACCATACTCGGCTTACGGAAGCGGCGAGTATTAACTATACTCGGCTTATGGTAAGTGTTAATCATGCTCGACTCATGTAAGAATATTCATGAAGCCCAACATGTGGAAGGCACACTCGGTTTAGAGAAGGGGCGAGCATAGTCCATACTCGACTTAGAAAAGTTCTATCGTACTCGGCTCGCAGAATAGGTTTAAATATGGTGGTGGGCTTTGATCGTGCGATATGGACGATGGCTTAGCTCTGACCATATTCAGGTTGGTGAGTGTTAGTCATGCTCAACCTAAATTATTCAAACATAATCCATGTTTGCAAAAGAAAGATCACTTTTTACTAAAGAACTATTACAAGAAAATGAAAATAAGTTCTAAGAGGGCAGACGTTGAATCCAGAGCATGCCTAGGAGATAAATCCTAACCATGTACATGTGTACATCAACATATCCATTTTATTGAAAGAAAATAAAAATATTGTGAAATTAAGAAATCTAAATCTCATTAGTTGATGATGATGTCGCGAGGGCTGGGCTTAGGGTCCTTTTCGTTTCTAGGAGCTCGAGGACCGACTTAAGGAGCTTGGGCAGAAGATTGAGGCGGCAAGACCAGTGTGTTTTTTCCGACGTACTTGGGAATTTCTCCTCACCTGACCCTATCCTCGATGAGATCGTGTAGGTGCTTGCATTCATTAGTGCTATGACCAGCTATGTTGTGGAACATGCAGTGCTTACCGTAATCGAGCTCTTTCTGGGTCGGCTCTCTTTGAGGTGGTTTCGGAAAAGGCAGGGATCCCCATACGTTAAGGTAGATGTCGAGATGAGAAGAACTGAGCTTGGTATATTGATCGTACTTACTTTCTCTCCAAGGTCGTACGTTGCGTCCATTCTTTTCTGTGGCCTTTTGCTCTTCCTTTATTCTAGCCATTGGCATTAGATGTACCTCCTTGTTTGGTGGCAAGGACCTCGAGGCTCTCCATCTCAATGCTGGCATCTTCTTGTCGAAGGAATCGCTCGGCCTCTGCATAGAAATCTTCGATATCCTTGGGGGGATCTCTGGCTAAAAAGATAGAGAATTCTGATCGGTTATGAACACCTACGATGGCGGCCATGAGCACCATCGATGGCTCCGGTTGATCGACTGATGCTACGGCCGCGTTGAATCTTTCGAGGAAAGATCAAAGTGTCTCTCTCGGTCGTTGCTTGATGGAGGTTAGGAACATGACACTCTTCGGTCGGGAGATGTGAACTCTAAACTATTTGATGAAGCGGGTGACCAACGCGTAGCTACTGCCGATCGATTCCATTGTTAGCTGCCAAAACCACATGCCGGTTATATCTGTGAGAAAGAGCGAGAAGCATTTGGACATAACGTTGGTCGATGCGCCAAGCACCTCCATGTGACGCATATATCACATAAGATGGATAGTCGGGTCAGTCCGACCGCTGTAGGGTTAGCTGGGAACTTGAAGTCTGGAGGATTGCGGGAGTTTCTGATCTCCCTAGTGAAGGGACTACGGTGGATATTATCTATATCCTGCTGAGAAGAATTGCCCTGGGTGAAACGTCGGATGATGCTTGCAAGCTGGCTTCCATCTCCGAGGAGTCGCTGCAATGATTCCAACTCTGTGTCTGGGAGAGATCCAGCACTAGGGTCCAACGAAAGCATGCTCGGAAGGGTGGTCGTTGGTTGGGCTCGGCCCCTGAGAGATGAGTGAAGGTGAAGGCGAGGGTTCATCACAGTTGTTAGTTCTGGGCAGACTGGCCCCTCTTGAACCTGATGAGAATTGGACCGAGCCGTACCTATGGAAGAACGTCCGGACTGATCCAGCGTAGCATGTTATGTTCTAGGCTCTTCGATGTCCCTGCCCGAGTTGATGTTAGAAGGGTCTACAGTAGCGTTTTCCTCCGCCAACCTGGGAACCGGTATGGCAGAGTGGTCGCCCTTATTCGACAGGAAGGCCCCACCAGCTCTTCGTTGAAGGGGAAGAGTCGTTAGTCTAGTCAGTGGTAAGATACCGGGTTATAATGGGAATAATATTGATCCTGATGGGCCCGGCAGTTTCACGATTGATCTGAGGGGTCGAGCTATCGCCAAGAGTGGATGCAAAGTGGTCAAACGACCTAGATTTTGATCGCGGGCCACCTATGAATCTGCGGTCGCGCTGGTCGCCGGAAGCGATACTTCTGGATGAGATTGGTCGGGAGGTGGAGCCGAGCCAGGAGGAAGCAAAGGTGTGACCTGATCAGTGGCCTGATTTTGTGCAGGCCGAAGATTAGTTGCTGCTCCAGTCCCAGTCGGTGGAGGATTGAAATGTTTAATCCCATCTTCACTCGACCGAGAAGGTGATCCATCAGTTGTTGTTGTCGTTCGAGGAGTTTATCCTGAGATGTCATATGGCCTCTGAACTCGGCCATAATCTTACCCATGCGGTCCCGGGTAAGATAATGGGATACATCTTCATGAGAGGAGGCTTCCAAACTTGCTTCTGCCGCGTTTGCGGGACGAGAAGAGGTTGTATCTTTCTTCCGCTTGTTCGCCATGGATTGGAGCTTACTGAAGGTCGTAGAGTATGTCATTGTCTTCCCCTACCTAGCGTGCCAAAGTGTTGACATCAAAAAGTTGGTCACTAGCGACAGTCAACCCCCAATCGGGTGGAGAGCACACGAGTAATGATTATAGAATGCAATAAAGTAACAAAAACAGGGAACATGCATAAGACTTTTTATAGTGGTTCGGCAAAGATGGTGCCTACGTCCACTTTATATGTTTTGATTCTCTCTTTTGGTTACAAGCACAATGCTCTTTTCTGTTTTGAGAAAGAAGAAGAATGGGCTATTTTTAGGTTTAGCCGTAGAAGAGAAGTTCAGCCAAAGAGTGAAGTAGCCGAAAGAAGTCTGAGGGAAGAAGTGGAAAAAAAAGTCAGGGGAGAAGGTCCTTTTCCATTTTGAGCTCGGAGTTATATATAGGTGAAGAAGTGGGTTGAATGGCCGCCGCGTGACTTTCCTCTTTTTCGGAGCTTAGACATATAGAGCTCGATTATTGGTTGTAGTTACGATGGTGAGATCTGGTCCACTGCTGATTAATAGCATTCTCAGAAACAGTGGCTAGCGTGGCACTCGAGATGAGGTATATCAAAAGCAGAGCTTTGTCCGGAAGTGGTTGACAACCTTTAACGCCTTGAAATCGGGCCGAGTATTTGAATGACTCGGCCGGATATTTATAAATGAATTCCGGGATATTTGGTTGACCCTGCTTTGATGGGAGGATGAACTCGGTCAGTTGAGATGAGCGACTCTTCCGGGCTCGATGTGCCGCTTATTTGAAGGAGAACAATTCAAGACAGTCTAGGCTTGGGCCGTTTCTGAAGGAGGTTGGCTCGAACTGAATCTTTCTTGGGATTCCTGGAGTGTAGCTCACTCTATAGGTCGATCAGCCGGTATTGAAGAGAGTTCTTGAACATCAAGCTTCAATTCGTTGAACCATGACATCTTTTGCCGAAAAGTTGATCTACATATATACATATTATCCATCCAAATCAGTGTAAAACTGTAAAATATACATATTGTATTGAATGTTGAATGAGTGGATAATATTCATTTGTGGAATCATACGTGGAAATTGTATTCCATATTTACTGAATATATTTATGGTGACCATTTGTAACAATCAATATAATTAATTGCTATAAATAGGACAACAAATTAATAAATAACAATTGTAACAAATTGTTGAATAGGGAAAGTGAATATGATAGGATAATGGTTACAATTCCTAGTATTTATTTAGGATAAAAGTTGTACACCATATTTAGGAAATTTGAATTATAATCGCATTTAGACACGAGGTTAAGTTTAACTTGTGGTATAAGCCTGGTCGAAACCGATCGACAAATCCAGCAACTACAGGCAGTTAGCTTAATGTGAGGGGTCTAGTGTGTTAATATAAATGTACTAAGGCACGAGGTTAAGTTCACTTGTGGTCGAAGTTTGCCTGGAACCGACCGGCAAATACAGCATCCACAAGTAGTTAACTTAATGTGAGAGGCCCAGTACTATATATATATATATATACATAACAGACAATAAATAAATAAAATTAGAATTGTCTATTGGGGTACAACAATTAAAAACATTCAGGACTGATAAAATAAGGAAATTCCATTGTAATTAATGTCTTAGGAAAATTATGGTCGTTAGGCTCATAAATGGCATTAATTGAAATCAATGGAAATTCAAGATAAATGGTTTCCTTAGGAAAATATGGTCGTTATGGTCATAAAGGGGAAATAAAAAAAGAAATAAAAGAAAATGGGTGTCAGAAAGGGGATTAATGGATATTGATTTTCGTTTAAATACTAAGTCCAAATTAGGGAAGAAGCCAAATAAATATCCTAGGGAAAAGGGGATATAACCTTCCTTGTTTATGTTAATGAATATAAAACTTATAATTAAAAATAGAATTGGACTTAGTAGGTTAATAATGTAAAATATTATTAACCATATGAACCCATGACGATAATGAATCATGTACATATAGTATTTTCATAAGGATGAACTAGACGGAAAGGACTAAATGACGTAGCCCACTTTATCCCAATAGGGAAAGGTATTAAAGGCTAATGGAGACATGAACTTAATAATCTTCGCGTATAGTCCGCTTCCTTGGCTCTTAAGTGTCTTGGGTCGAGGAGTCCACATGGGAGTAGGTCTTTCAGTTTAGGGGTATTAAACGGCATGTGTGTGTATTGCCTGTCCAAACCTAGAAACTTAAAATGTCAAATATGGCTACCTATCCTACGGGAAGTAATAAGCGACTAAGGAGGTTATTCAATAAGGTCAGCTAGATAGTGTAGCAAGCGATAAAATACCATCTCTCACGTTACACAGGGTAAGGGTATATGCGTGGATGATGGAAGCCTTAACTAGTAGGGCTCGTAGCTAGTGCCCTCTAGTGTATAATAATGTGAATAAATCAACGAGAGCTATTGGATGGCAAATAGGTCCACCTAGGGTCTTAAGGGATTGGGAGAATCCACCCTATCTATCATTGATAGTGAGGCGTTAAATAATAAATGGTAAGAGAATGAAATATATTTATATATATAACTCCATAATTTGGAGCTCACTTCTCGGTTTAATAACCAGTTATGCTCTGGTATAAAAGCTTCATAAATATGAGTAAAACGACTTATCTCAGTACAATACTTCTGGAATACTACTTTGGGAAGGGTAGTAAAGTCATGCATAAACATTTACTAGGTTGGGCTAGACTCACTAACCTGGTTAAGTATACATCTTGGGTTGAACCAAACGGGATATATCCATGTATTATAACCTGTGTTGTAATTTCTTAGTCATCAGAACTTGTTGTTCTGACCCCCCCCCCCCCCTCCTCATTACAACCTCCCAGGTTTCCTAGAGAAGGTCGGGTTCTCACAGGTGCTTAAGTTTGCTTTCGGTTCTCGTTCTCTCTCATGCTCGATATTGTCAAAGTGACTAACTTTGAAAAAGGTAGTTACTTGAGTTAATACTTGTTATCCTATTTTGTTTCCGTTGTGAGTTTTCTTTTATCGTACTCTGATTATGCTCATGCTCATTTATTGCAGGTACCAGATTACACGCTCCATGCTTGGATGTGTTCAAGTTTCGATTTTTTTTTAAATTTAGGTGCAGAAAAGTGTGCGGTGTTACATCTGTGCAAATGAATTTTGCCTTTGATCGATGAGGCGTCACGACGTTGAGGGAAGGGAGAAAAATACTTAGGCTTGTTAGATCGTTGACACCTTGTTTCGGTGTTTTAGAAGCTAGTTTTGTTGACAAACGTAAAAGTGTGTTTTTTTAGCTCTATGCGTTTTTATCGTGTGATCAAACGGCAATTCTGTTTTATACGAAAATTTTCTCTCTAGCATAAAACGTAATTTCGGATCAAACATAACAAGTTTCATAGAATTCGAGTTCGTTTGAACTTCCATTTTATTTTTCAATCGCATTTCGGTTTAATTTCAATGCGTTGTCACATCATGCATTCAATTCTCGCACGCTCACTCACTAGCTCCAAAAAATACGAAATTTGAAACCCGTTATAAGACGCTACGGATCCAATAAAATTAGTTTCATCGAAATCCGAGGTCATATCAATAATGTTCATTTGTAAACTACTAAAATCAACTTTAAATAGTCGAATCTTGAAAATTGACCATATATTCTCATAAAATCATATTAAAAATAATTTTTTAAATTGGTTCCAAAACCCTAGGTCGTTACAGAACGTAACGACCTGGATTTTTAGCCGTTAAGTTTGAACAATTAAAATTGGTTTTAAATGTTGATTTGGGAATTTAAATAACTCAAGTTGTACGATTTTGAGTATTAATTTAATTTGAATAGTAAAATAGTAAATTTAATTTGAAATAATTGAGAATAAATTGGATTTGAGATATAGTAGAAACTGGATGTTTTATCAAGACCCAATTAGATTCAGATTTGAATTATAATAAGGAATTTATTAACTAAATGAAGTTGGAACGTATTAATTTAATCTAATTTAAAACGAGCTCACCGCATCGTAGTAGTTAATAATTTTACAATTTGAACTTCCATTGAATGTACATGATCCAATAAGTTGGAATTCTTTGAAACAAGAATCTGCCAGATCTATTGAATTATAGTTTTCTAATGGAAGAGAAAAATCGAGATTTCATCTTGTAGGTTTTGAGTTATGTCAAAATCAAATTTTCAAAAAAATCGCGCTATGGTCATTTATGAACTATAACGATTTATTAAATAAAATGAAATGATTTTTAATAAATTGGATATCTATTTAACTTGAAATTTAAATTGTTAAGTTTAAAATCCAAATTAGTTTATTTTGAAGTTATTTAAATTCTATTTGAATATATGTGATAATAAGAATTTATTATCAATGGATTCGATTGTTTTTAAATAGATTTACATTTTATCGATTTAATTTAACACTTAAGAATAGACGATCTTCAAACAACCTCAAATTTCAATGAAACCAATTTTATAAAATCCGTAATGGCTAATTATTGTAAGATTTCAAGTTTCAAGTCAATTAGAGGCTTTTTGTGATTGTGTGTGATGTAAACGCGCATCGATTTACGTTTTGAAATTAAAATAGGAGTTTTTCAAATAGTCTCGAAATTTGACTAACCAGTTCTATCGGACTCGGAATATTAAGTTATTATTGGATTTCGAACTTCATTTTGATCTAATGTTGTATGTTCTCTTATGAGCTATAAACATCGAACGACACATTAAATAATATTATAAATCAGGGTCACTTTTAAAATCTTAAAAAAATTCGATACTAAATCTTAGCATATCTTGGATAGGACACGCTCGCCCTTTGTTTGATATTCTCGCAGCTGATCAAATTTGCAAATCTTGACTTAATAAAAAAAATCTTGCAAATCCTTATCAAATCTTTTGGCAAGATTACGTGCGTCCTATGTTCAATAATTTCGGTTGAATCTTTAAAACCTCACTTTGGTTCTTCTATTGAAAGGAGCCTCAACCTTCAGATAAAAAAAGAAATATGACTTCAAAATTCATTCTAAAATCATAAAACTTGTTATTTCTAGCTCGTAGGGGTTTGTGTTTCACCCTGGAATGACCAAGTAGGGTGTGAATCATTTTACTGGAATCAGAACATTTCCAGCAAAGTTAAGTTAGTAGGTTTGATCGAATTTTCAGGCCGGTGGGATAATCGTGGGGAGTTGGCACCTGAAGGGAATTGGAGCGGAGGAGGCTGGGCTACCCATCAACGTCGGTTGGGTCGTTTAAGGAGGAGCGTATACGAAGAATTTGGGGTTCTGTGACTTCCATTCATCGTGGGTTTTCAGGCAATGAGGGAGGTTTAAAAGTTTATGCTTGGTGTAATAGTGGTTTTCGGTGAGGCGGAGCTGGCGATATCCAAGGGGTTGGATCGACTAATTGTACGATGGCCGGTGAGGAGTTGTTGTAATAACCCAGAAATCTGAGGCAATTTAAAATTTTTACTTTGGCAATTTTAGCGAATTTTGAATATTTAAAATGAATCATTTTAAATAATAACGACGAGAAATTTATTTTAAATAGAATTAGAACGTATATATTTATATAGATCGTCGTTAGAATATAAAAATTTATTTATATATATGAAAGGAATTGAAAATGGCGCGGTAGTTCAAAAACTCGATTTCAAAGTTCAAATGAATGTACAGGATGCAAATTAAACCGGATTTTAGTAAAATCAAAAAATTAGAATCTATTTGAGAATATCTTTCCAACGAATCCGAAAAATTGAAATTTCATAGCAGGAATAAAAAGTTATGTCCAGTAGAAAATTCAGAATAGTAGCTATGGAATTCTGGCCCCTAAAAATGGAAATTTTGCAAACGACCTCGGTTTTCGACGAAACAACTTTTGTTGGATCCGTGATGTCTAGTTATTGCTAGGTTTCAAAATTTGTAATTTTTCGAATCAATATGTGAGCGTGGCAAAGGAAAACGCGTTTGACCACTTTTAGTTGATTTTAATCGACTGGAAAATGGCCATTTTTCAAACGGTCTCAGAATTTGACAAAATTAGTTTTGTTAGGACCGTATCGTCAATATGAAGCTAAAAGTAATTTTTATAGAATTTTTAGGGTCGGTATGTGGCCTCGGTAAATTAAAATGAACGTTCATATTCAATATATACTGATTTATATTTTGAATTTGATAAAAACAATCGTAACAGTCGAACTAGCTTACGATACATATCCCATTGCGTTCGGAATAGGGGTAATTAGCTATGGACAACAGTTGTTGGGTCTTGTTTAGAGGTCGGAATAAAAAGATGCTTTTTGGTAATTAAGAAAAAAAAAGTGGGTCAAACCTTTATCTCCCCTGACCCGGTCAAACACCCCCTACCTCCTTCACAGTTGTTATTTTCAAACAAAAAGAAAGAGAAAGAAAAAAATCGAAATCAACCACGAACCCTAAACCATCGCGCCGCCTTGGCCTCCGCCGCCGAAGCTGGCCACGCTCCCCTTCCCCTCCTCCTCGTGTCAGCGGATTCGAGCTCCTTTCCCCCTGCAGATCGATCCTTCGATCGAAGGAAGCCCCGAACCACAAAACCACCCCCAAACAACCAACGCCAGCCCCGGTCTCCGTCCACCAACGCGCCGCCCCTCTGCTGTCCTACCGCCATTCTGGCGAACTTCCCTCTCCCTCAACACAGTACGTTTTTTTTTTCTTACTCATTTATTTATTCATTTTTTTTCTATATTAAAACATTTTTTTCTGATTTCAATAGAATAGAAAAGTTAGATCTTTATAACCAAAAGGATTATATTTTTTTAAATAGCAAAGATTTTAATTTTTATAATACAAAAGGCTGAATTTTTATAATACAAAAGACTGAGATTTTTGAGTAAACAAAGATAAGATTTTTATATGTACAAAATAATTAGATTTTTATATATACGTATAGAGATATAAAAATATAATCTCTACAATATATGAAGTAAAACAAAAATATGAACTTTATTTTTATCATGAAGTTGTAGTAACAAAGATTCGATTTTTAAAAGAGTAGCGGATTAAAAATAGAATTTTTATATAGGAGAGATAATAAAAATATGATTTTTATATTGGTAGAGTATTAAAAATATGGTTTTTAATGTATAGAACATCATATTAAAAACGATATTTTAATATGAACAGTGTGGAGGAAGACTGCGTTGGAATTACGGGCAGATCCAGACTGTTCTAAATTTCAGAAATAAAACGGCGGAGTGGAACCCTCGGTGAGAACTCCTCACTTTTATTTTATTTTCTAGTTGAAATATATACTAGGATGCAGACGGTGCTTAGCAGCACCTGACACTCGTCGTCCACAGACCATGGATGACTTGTTTTTTGATTGCTGTGTTGTGAAATTTGATTGTGTGATGTGGAATGAAATAAAATATTTTATAGTGGAAAATAGTTTATAGTTAAAAATATGATTTTTAGCGTGTATATAAAATAAATAGTAATAAACAAATCGGATGATTTGTTTATATACACTGATTTGACTGATATTGATTGGGACGATAAATTTTACACATCGCCCAACTGCACAAATAAAAATCTGTGTTTGTTGATTTGAAACCCCACACGGGTATTGGGATGATATTTGACGTACACCAATCCCAATTGTTTAGTTGTATGTCAATCGATGGGTTGACAGACTGTGTAAGCGTTAATTATTGATATTTAATGCTTATGCAGTTGTGTGGTGCACTCTGGATGATGGTTAATGATTTATCGTTGCTGTTATATACATGTGTTGTATGGAATCCATATAATTGACATTATATGGTATTGATCGGGCCTCATTCTAATTTGGAAAATAAAGAATGAAAATTCATGTGTTGAAGAAAATAATATTCATGTGTTATATAGAAAATAAATATTCATGTGTTGAATAAAATAAATATTCATGTGTTGAATAAAAGTCGTGTTGATTACATTGACCCCATTTTGACGTAAACGATATTTATATCGATTTTATTCTTTTTTATAATGAATATAGAAAAGAAATTGATTTCAAAGTATAACGTTTTGAAAATATTATAATTTGTATATCGATGATGTGGAATATTCAATTTTGATTAGAAATTGAATACGAAGTTGAAATCATTTTGAAAACGAATTTAAAACGATTTATAAAATACGGTTTGAAAGGAAATCGACGAAATATATATAATATATATATTATATATATAATGGCCTGAATAGAACGCGCCGCGCCGCGGCAGTTCGCAAATTTCGACCATTGACTTCGAATGGATATTACGGGAGATCCGACCGTCGGATTCTCCTAAAACTAGAACCGTTGGGTTCGTATCGAAAAGAGCTTTCTAACGAATATTAGAGAATTGAAATCTAACGGTTGGATTTGGAATCATGTCCAAATCAAATTTGGAAAAGGTCATTGCAAGTGCAGTTCGATGGCCGTTGATGGAAATCGACTGTACAGGCCTTGATAAAATTATTAAAAATAGTAATAATTTGTGTAAAATCATAAGAAATGATTTGTGAAGAATTGGGATGAAAAACTCCATATCTGAAAAGATAAAAATAGATTTTTATTGAAATGAACTAGTTTTGAACTAGAATTATAATTCTATTTATTTTTAAAAATAAATAAATTGGATTTGAAATGGTTTTAAAAGTAAACAGAATTTCCAATAATTGAACTGGAATGGATTCAAATCGAAATTGTCTTTGGAATATTTCGATGTTGGATTTCGTGATGGTACTGATATTGTTATGGGAATTTGAAAGATATATTAATATCGTTATTTCCAATACGATATTTGTTGGTCGTAGAATTTGATATTGAATATAAGCCGATATATTTTCTGTTCAGAGCCTCGTATTTAATATCAAATGTGATTTGGGTTTGTGGTGAATGGTGTCTTCATTAACACTGTTCTTAAACCCAGTTGAGAAAGAGATTAAATCTTTTTATTTAAATTTAATGAAGTGTACCAATTAAATGGTATTTAATTCGAATTGAATTGGAATTGATTTTTGGGTTTATCGTGAACGGTGTTTTAGATAACACTTGTTCTTTAACCCGACAATCAATGGAATGTGATTTTGGGTTTATCGTGAACCGTGCTTTAGATGACATTGGTTCTTTAACCCAGTTGAAGACAGGATGTGGATTTTTGGGAAGATTAAAACTAAGTGGAGTTTTAATGAATCTTTAATTAGATTGAAATGGTCGAGAATGGAGTATCACCAGTTTTCTCCAGGCGATAGTTAAATCTTTAACTAGATTTGAACGTGAAATGGTAATTGAATTTACCGATAACACCGTGGTGTTAGATATGAAGTATGACCAGTTTTACTTCATGGGATGAACATGTTGGGATTGGGAAATAAAATAAATGATTACTTCGGTGTGGTTCACTAATCCCGACTAGTTTGAATTGATATTCAAAAGAAGATTAAAGAATAAATTTAAAGAATTTATCTTTGATAAAATTAATGGGAACCTTTCCCAAAGTATAAGAATATTTGAATAAAAGAATATTCTGAATTGGAATGAGGCGTATATTGTGTTTGTGTAACACTTGTTTATTATATACTCGAGTTATTCAGAAAGACCGGGTTTATCCCATTCTAAATAACTGATTCGACGTGGTGTCGAGGATGAAGACGGCGGTCGAAGACCGGAGGTCTTCACATCGTTTGGGTGACTACTGATGATCTTGATTGTTCCGTACACCCAAGAGGACGGAATCAGTTAGTGATCGTCCAAACATACTTGGAGATTGATGGATATGCGAGGTACAAGGTGCCTCCAGTTTCGTTCAAACCCAGAACGGACTTGTAAATGGACTGTGTGTCTGACATTGGATTTTATTCTTTGTGATTGATTTCTATTAAATATATATCTGTTTAGTAGCGGAGAATTTATTCTCTTGCTTAACGCCCTTCTCTGAGATGTACGAGCTCAGAGGTTATATATTGATGGATATCAAACGCATGGAGTGAATTGCCTGTGTGGCATGCCTAGGTGGCAATATGATCAAGGCTTCTGTTGAAAAGCAGAGTCTTGTGGTTGATGATCAAAGCACGGACTGTGTGGCATAGCTTTGTGTAACGTTGATTCGCGAGCCTCACACCCCGGTTGTGAACCAGAAACAGGAGAGGACTTCAGGGAGGGCATGCGTTTCCTTCTAGCTAGAAGTGGCGTCAGTGGTTTTACACGCCCTGATGAGTTTGACTTATGTGGTTGTTGTTGTTGCGAGGCGCCTCGGATATATCGGTGACTGTGTGGAGCAGATGGAGTCATTGGACTCATTGACACCCCATAGGGTGGGGAAACGCAGTGTTCAGGCATTTTAATCCCCATCGATGGACCGGCCCTGACGATCTAAAGGCTTGACTGAGTACTTGCCTGAGACACAGGCTAGAGCGTCTCGAATTCGGTGAGGACTATCTTTTGCCTCGGTTCACAGATGGGAATCCAACTTCCAATACATGTGCGGTTTTGATTGTAGAGCATTGGCGACATGATATATGGTACCCATGCCGTCTATGATTAATACTTATGATTGAAACTGTTTTGACACTATACACTTATAGTAATAATAAAAGATGAAATTTAGTGTATCAAGCATTCTTTGGCTATTATAAGGTAAAACCCTATCCTCCGGCTTGTGTTGCATTGTGTGATGGGACCTGGGTCTTATAATAGCTTCTTTGTTCTTTATTTAGCATTGCGCTGTTGTTTTATGCACTTGTGTTCTTGGGAGGAAACCTGTTCCGCGTTATATGGCGTGGTCCCTTGATTTACCTAACTTTAAAATAAAGATTAATAACTGTTTTAATTCACACACCAATCACATGACTGACCTGGAGTTTATTGTTTTAACCTAAACTCTGGGTGCCCTTATTTTGACACGGGCAGCTAGTAGTTTTGGTTTTGTAGATTTATATTCACAGGAGCCTGGTTTACAGCAGGAATGATATCCGGAAAGCTCTGTATCCGTATATCTCTTTTAGTTGTGTTTTGTATTATTTTTCCGCTGCGATGTATTTAAATTTAATTTAAATCTCTGATATTTTGTGATGATGTATATTATTTGTTTATACTCTGTATATTCTTGTATTCTGATGGAATTGTTGTAATTAACAATGAAATGTTCTTCTGTTTGCGTTTTGATGTGTCTTGTCCTCAACTCAATCCGGGCTTGAAATGTTCTTCTGTTTGCGTTCCGATGTGGCTTGTCCTGAACTCAATCCGTGATTTCCTATAAGGGGGATTTCGGGTCGTTTCAGCGTGGTATCAAAGCTTTGGTTTACAGAGCTCGGAGAACAAGGCACATTAGAACCATACGAAAGAATTCATCAGAAGTTGGATTAGTAATATCCAATGAGAACGACTCGTTAGAGATAGGATCAATTGTATTCTAGAACGAGTGTAAAGAGTAGTGTTTTTTAAAATAAAAGCGAAAGCAAGTTTTGTTTTGAAAATTTAAATCAATTATTCGTATTTGATTATTTATTTGATACTGAATTTGGACAATCAAGTATATAAAGATTTTGTGTATACATCTGATCCACGTGTATTCGAAGTTTTAATATAATGGATATATAGAGAATCACACTCTAGTCGCTCGGTGATGATTCTGATAATGCTACAGCGTTATTAGTATTTATGTTCAAGTTTCGAAAGTGAGATATCTATATATTTCCATTAGACTGGTGTGAGAACCAAAATTAGATAGGGTCTATTATTGTGATTTGGCATCAAAAATGTGATTTTTGACTATATATCAAAGTTATGAATTTGAAATGATAATCAACTAATTGATTGCTGGTTGTGTTGTTTGATTATTGTTTAATTAATTAAAATGTTGAACCATTTAGCCAAATTGAACCAAATAGTGAATTGTATTGAAAATTAGTCGCATTTGCATGCATATACATGTACTTACATTGAACAGGTCATAGCAAGGAGGCTAGAGCAAAAGAATAAAATTGTTTGCCCGACAAATAGGTACATGTTTATTGTATTTCTTGGGTTTTTGCCAATTTTATGAGCCGCTTGGTTGTTTTTTTTTTTTTTTTTGATTGATGAGGGCCATGGGAGGCTATTTGAAATATCCCGAAGCTCCCGGTGCAGGGGGGTGATGGCGAAATTTTTCAAAAATTTATGGTGTTAGCCAAATTTTTGATAAATTTGAGAAGTTCTTAGAAACTGAAAAGTTGAAGAACTTAAGCCGTAATGAAAATAATGGAATTTGAGTTGGTTTGTGAAACAACTTTCGGCTTCGTTCCTTTTCGAGGACGAAAAGTTTTATGTGGGGGAGATTGTAATAACCCGGAAATCTGAGCCAATTTAAAAATTTTATTTTGGCAATTTTAGCGAATTTTGAATATTTAAAATGAATTATTTTAAATAATAACAACGAGAAATTTATTTTGAATAGAATTAGAACGTATATATTTATATAGATCGTCTGTAACGACCCAGGGATTTTCGGCCCGAAAATCGACATAAATACCCTTTACCGTACTCATGCCGACCTTCCAACACCGAAAACACTGGAATGTTTATAGAAAGAAATTAGAGGGTGAGATAAGAAAGAAAGAAAAATTAGAACAGAAGAAGAGGAAGAACCAACACAGAGCCTTATATCGCAGCGGAACAAAATATAATACAGAAATAAATCTTTACTGAAAACTTTGAAATACTTACAATATCAGAGTACAACACACAGCTGGACAGTTTTGATAATCTGTCCTCATATATATATAATCACACAGCGGAATATCATTCATTTGAACATCTTCAGCTCGTCTCTGGACTTCTCAGTACCTGATGACCTGAACTTGTACACCTCGGTCTACCCGAGCATTTACAAAACACCGGGTCAGTCTGGTGGACCAGAGTGAGAAAACTCGCACAGCATTTAGAGTATCACACAACTTGATTTTAAAGTTAAAATCCTTTCGAAAGAAAAAGATAATCGTAAGACCAATCCACACATAAACACGGACGGTTTTTACCTTACGATAATCCAAACCAGTTTTTGAAATTAATATCTTGATCTGATATTATGATAATGTCTAGATACAAATAATTAACAAATCTAGAAGAACGCTTGCATCTCACGCTTCCCGTATATAATATACAATCGAAAACCGCGGGCGCTTATTGGATATTGGGTTTCCAACTTGACAAGGTATGGGACCACCTTCCGCACGTGTATCTCTAGAGGCGAATACACAGGGTTCAACAAGAACGTCTTGCAACCCGGCCCTCACATGACCGACCACTCATTTCGCTTGAGTGTATCGAATGTATATCACCAACGGTTGGACTCAAACCACCGTTTCCCGAATGGGCAGAATCGATAGAATAAGAAACAAAAGGAATTTCTCTAGATAGGTGATTATACACCCTAATGGGAGCGACCCACATAGCTATGCTGCCTGCCCGATTTTTGTCATTTTCCCGGTTGATGAGGCTTGAGGTCAGCACATCTGGTCATCATATACTTTGAATGCCACATCGTCAGATCCGCCAGATCACACTGATTGACGTCCACAAAAATACTCTAGTCTTTTTGGCTAGAGAATAACCATTTCTCCGCCATCAACTATGGTACGTTTGGAGAAATCAACGTATGTAATTCCCTTGGAAATACTCTGTCAGACACTCGTCCATACAAGTCACCCAGGAACAGGGTGAACCGAAGGCACTCTCCTACTGCATCTCATATAGGAATCACCCCATGGATCAGTAGCGAGAAGTCCTTGCAACCCGTAGATTCCGACCACGACAGAACCACAGTACATTGCTGACTGCAGACCAGGGATTATTAGCAGTCCTTCCGTTTACGAAAATCTACGGCCTTCAATGCTCCATCTCGACCATCGTCTAATATCTTCACGTATTTGCTGGTCGGAATGGTTTTCGAATATAAATTCGATCCCGGTCTTTCCGTACCCACAATCGTATTGGACAAGTTTGATAGTCGGTGTTTTAACTATCAAAATAAATAGTGATTCAATCATAACAATCAAATGGGTTCACTGGTTCAGTATTCAGCATCACTTGGCCCTTTAGTTTAAAACCAAAGTAGATTTAAACTTTTAAATATTCCGATATTATGAATCCAGTTCCCGCTTCTTATAACTATATTTGAAACAAGTTCATTTTAATTTCTTAGAAAAATCCTAAATCATATCAGGTTGCTACCTTTTCTTTCAAACCATTAGCCATATCATTAACCAATATTGGAAAAATCAATTAAATCTATCACTTGTAAAACAATCGTTGTGAACCATCTTTATTCATTTCATAACGACACCCAATGCTTATTCTTATTGAATAACTCCACTTTTATTTTTCTTGCTAACACGAACACGTCGTTATAGTTTCACGAAATCCCCTTTTCCTCTTTTACTTGGAGCCATTGTTATATATATCTTCCACATTCCCATTAATCGTTCCACTATTATTTCTCTAATGGAAATAATACATTATTAACCTCTTTTACCATTACAACTAGTATCATCTGCAGATAATCCTGATGTCGTTCAAGTTGGGGTATTTTAATTACCTCTCAGACCTTGATCAATAACGCTCATATCTGGAGATGAATACAAATTGTAATCCACTCTTTCCCAAGTCCCTTTCTAATCCTCTCGACCATTTCCGCTTGATATTTACATTTTAACTTCCAAATTTACTTAATCTTCTTAAGTAACTTTAATTCAAGATTAACGATATAACCTCCATTGCTTTTTATAAACCTTGTAACATTGCATTTGGTTCAGTCTCATCCATTTCCATCTCTTTTTCTTAATTCAAATATCAAATCAACCTGATTTAAGCCATCGCATTTATTCAAATTCCTCTTTATAACTTCTTTGTGAAAATTTGGTGTTTTTAAATATAAGTTCGTTCATAAATTTCCTTCATCATTCAATGTGATTTCATTTCAACTCGATCGCTTTTTATATGAACCCCGACTAAAAGTAATTCCCTAAATTATTGTTAACTAAGATAATAATTTACTTAAATCATTAACTGCTTAAGTAGTTAATTTCCTTATTCACTAAATAAATAGAAATTTTCCTTTTTAAATCTCAATTAAAATTAAACAAGTATTCTTTAAACTATTTTACTCAAAACACACGGATTCAATAATCCAAATAAAAAGGAGTTAACCTAGTTGATTCAAAGCACGAGTATCTCATCAATCGCTTCCCATTTCATCCTCACTTTAAATTAATTAATAGTGTAATTAATTTAAATAACTCCATTTAATTATTTCTTAACAAAACAATTTTCTAAATTTAACCGTTAAGTTAATTTCTAATCCGTTGTTTATACATCTGATTAACATCAGAATTTACTCTATAAAATCAATTAACACTAATTTAAATAATAAACAATTATTTCCTTTTGATAACTGCTGTCCAATATAAAAGGTATTTCCAATTATAAAATAAGTTTTATAATTCCAACTCTGTTGATCTGCCTATCGGTAATTCAACCTTTTTAAAATAATTGATTTCATAGGCCATATTTGCCAAATACTCAACTAATACTACCCATTGATTTGAACTAAACAGATGTTGAGTTTTAAATCAATAATCAACAATCAGATCAAATCGATGTCACTTAACTGGAAATTTCTATACAGTAAATAACAGCTATTCAGCATCAGCCAGTTAATAGAACAATCCAATCAGATCAAACAATTCAAACCAGTAAACACGTTTATAAATAAACGTGACCAACAAGGTAAGTTACCTTTGTTGGATCCAATCGTTGAATAACGATTTGGTGTTTCATTGAAATTAAACACGGTTTAATTTCAGCAGTTAAATCAACAGATAAACTTATAACTAGCAAACAACCAACCATCATTCAAGCAGAGCACACAAAATAAAAACAAACCCAATTTATATAAAATATAAATGGGTAAAGCTGAGTGAGTTTAACTCACCTGGGTTTTGATCCGTTGATTAAACGTTCTGTTTTAATTAAATTAAACAGCTTTTTAATTTAATTAAAAATTACGGTTGCTCCTAATCTTGTCTAGGCCAGCTCCATCACGTAGTTCTCGTCTTTATGGTTCCAACGAGCCCAACCGTTCAAAGATCTGATAACGTATGGCCGGGATATGATTATTACAAGATTGTAAAACAATTTAATCTAAATAAAGCTTTAAAATTTTATAAACTATTGGGCCCTTACCTTTGAAATGTCGGCCCGCTTCACACCCAGGCCCACCCGCTTCCACTTAATTAAAACCCTATTTTCGGTTTTCTCAAACCAGAAAACACAGCCGCCTCTACCAAATATTCATGGCCGATCTTCAACCCTAATCCCCCATTTTCATTCTTCAATGGCCATCGGAACCATCTCCGTTGAACCCCCTTCAGATTTCTCCCTCGATCTCCCTTTTTCCTTCGTTGAACGGGTTCGTCTCAGGCACCATCATCAGTTGCACTGCACCGCCCTCAACCTCGGCCTCAAACACCAGTCCATCCGATCACCTCCAAGCCCCTTCCAGAATCAAAACGACTTCATCCCCTACCCTCTACCCCCACCGATAATCCAACCCGAAGCTTCCAGCATGGGTATGGATTAAACCCAGGGTCTTCGACTTTCAGATAAGTGCTTAACCCGATTTTTAATTACTGATATTATTTCTGTTTTGATTTTTAAGTGGTCGAACTTTTCTTCTTTACTGTGTTGTTCATCTGACTCTGGAATTTGAGGAAACGCTTATGCGATACCCATATTTATAGTCGTAGATTTAGATAAAATACACGTCCATCAGCTCATCCTAGCTTAGGTTCAGCTATTACTTGTTTAGAACATTGGGTTTTCAAAGATTTTTGCTGAGTTCAGTATTGTGTTTTCCAATACTGTTTCTGTTCAAAAAGATAGTGTTCGATTTGCAAAGATTTGGTGAGATGGAGTCTATAAGTTATTCATTAAACCCAGATATCCCAAAACTGTAAATTTTAGATTCTCTATCCAGGTAGAAATATATGGTGATAGTCTTGTGTCTTGTGTGAATTGTATTATTTTGTACAGCTTTACCATTTATATATATTGTTTAATGGCCGTTTGTATTGTTGGTTTTGGTCTCAGAAAAGAAAGCATTGGACTGCTATATATACACGCAAGGAGATGATAACATCAATGTTCAATCCTACTTCGCTTAGCCATGTTCCTAGAGTTGCAGCGTGGATGCGAAATCAATAAGAAAAGTTGAGTTTTCTTTTCAGTTCAGGGGTAGAGTGTTATCTATATGATGGACATGTCGAAGAACAAGCCAGTGTAGGCTGTTACTTCACTTAGATGCTCTATATTTTAATAGGGTACGGTGTGTATTTTCACTTTGATGGATATCACTGTTGATTGGTATGCTTTTTAAATTTTGATTTCTAGGATAGGCTTCAGAAATAGGCGATGTACATGCAATGGTGCTTTCACCTGAAAGAAAGAAAGGATGGCATAGGAAGAAAAGAGAGATGGTGCAGCAGTTTCTACTTCAATTCGCATGTGCATTTATTAACAAAGTATCGAGTAGCTTAGGGTGTACTGGTGTTGAAGATCTATTGTCCTTTTTGTCCATATAAAGATAAGACAATGTAATATATATGAACGGACTTGAGGGATGTAATCTATATTTATTTATTTTTAGTTGTCCATAGTACTGTTTTATTTAGCTGTTCATAATCTATAGAGATTTGATATATTAATATATTCGACTATTCAATAGGACGTTTTCTTTAGCTGTGTAGCTATTGTTTTACTGTTTTCATTAGCTGTTCGTTTACTTTTTGTTGCCGTGTATTTTACTGTTTATATGAAGAAATTTGTGTACTCCTTTTGTTACAGAAAGGAACCAGACATGTTCCACTTCAAAATGAATTGTTTTATTCATTCGGTCTGGTATTAGTACAGACACGAGAATCCATGAGTATATATTTTCTTCTTCTTAGACTCTTAGTACTGACCAATATTAACTTATGATAAAAATATGTATTGGGTTTTTATTTGATTGCCGAACCAGGTGAAAACACTGATGGGTATATAAACGGTGTGTATTGAAATATAAGCTGCGTGTGTGCTATGCAAGCTTTTAAGTTGTGTTATTTTACAGTTTTATACAATGTTAATATAATATAAATTAAATTCAACCAACTAAATGTAATGACAATAAATTAATATTGTCATATTTATTAAAACAGACATCTCAAATTTCAATTTGTATAGAATTTAAAATTAACATTTAAAATGCTGGGTTTAAATAATATTCTATTATAGAGAAATTTCTTTTGTATTTATAAATAAATCGATAAAATAAAAGAAACGATTTCCGTATCGACTATTTAAAAATTTGAATTGACCATAACTAGCAAATTATAATACAAATCTGGAATTTTCCCTTCCATATGAAAATTATAATCAACACGGTTCCAACGTTTCTCGTTTCACAGAAATCCGACTTATATTGGATCCTGTATATCCAATTCAAGTTCAAATCGAAAATTTCGAACTGCAACGCCTATTACGAGCTCAATTTATATTATAAATATATAACGTTCAAACTTCGTTTCAATAACGAATTAAAGATTAAAATCCTTTAATATTCCAAATATACTATTTAAAATAAAATATTTGACTATAAAAATACGGGACGTTACATTCTTCCCCCCTTAAAATAATTTCGTCCTCGAAATTGCTAAGGTAAGAAAGAACGTTACAAACCCGTTAATTTCCAAATCCAAATTTATTTTAAATCAAAAACTAATTCAATATCATAAATAAATATTTTCAAAAATATCGAAAGTTTTCTAACACATTAAATTCCCGGAAAAATTCGGCAGAGTCTCCCCTGCACGGATTGACATCTGCGATATCGCAGGAACAAATAATATATATATTCATCGACCCATACGGATGGAAAACAAAACAAAAAAACCAAAATTTATATTTTCGCGTAAGCGTACCTTTTACGAGCGCTACTGGGCTTACTTGCTCTATCTACTCGATCAAAATTTAATCCTCAATCTGGCACCTGTACTTTACTCATTTGTCATATGAGTAACAATTCATGATATATTTATATGATAACTCATTAACCAACATGTATAACCTCACAAATTCCCAAAATCAGACATGGCCATCAACTCGTTTGTAATTATAGGTTTAAATCATTAATTCCAATTCATCTATGATTTCATCCCAATTTATATTATTGGAAATTTATTTTAATTCATTCGGCTCTTATATAAACCATCGATGAATTCGACGAATCAAACAATCGGTAATCAATCAACAACCAATGCACCATTCAATCAATTGAATTTGTATTCAATATTTATATTTACTTTGCCTTAACATATTTCAATAACAATCCATCAAAATTTCAAATCCAAATTAAATTTGTTTGATTTCAACATTATTTCTCAATTTAATTTCACTTAACCAAGCTAAATTTAATTCAAATTCTTAATCCAAATTTGAATATTTTCCAAATCAATCAACCATCCCAATATTTCAATAATATAATTAAATTGTTTCTTTCTTATACAAAAATATATTTTGGGTAAAATAATTTCATTTACCCTCTTTTCAAAACAATATTGTATCGATTGTCAGTTCAACACTTCTCAACACTTGAACCGATCAACCAACACAATACAAAACATTTATATATAAAATTTACAAATACGCTCTCATATATATACACTCAATCTCGATCTAGGGTATTGCTAACCTCATCTCTATCGAGTTACGCCACAGAGCCAAGGTTATTACTAAACCAATAGCTCTGATACCACTGTAACGACCCAGGCGGCAGTGGGGTAACCTCCCACCGTGGCTTACAGAGATACCTCAGAACTGCTTTTACGGCCAGCCTCTCGACTCGACCAACCCACATTGTCGGGAGATGTAGGGGTAAGAGTCTCCCGTTCGCCACCAAACGCGAAGCGAGAACCCCCTATCATCTGTACCAATTAAGCAACCAGCTCTGATACCACTGTAACGACCCAGGGATTTTCGGCCCGAAAATCGACATAAATACCCTTTACCGTACTCATGCCGACCTTCCAACACCGAAAACACTGGAACGTTTATAGAAAGAAATTAGAGGGTGAGATAAGAAAGAAAGAAAAATTAGAACAGAAGAAGAGGAAGAACCAACACAGAGCCTTATATCGCAGCGGAACAAAATATAATACAGAAATAAATCTTTACTGAAAACTTTGAAATACTTACAATATCAGAGTACAACACACAGCTGGACATTTTTGATAATCTGTCCTCATATATATATAATCACACAGCGGAATATCATTCATTTGAACATCTTCAGCTCGTCTCTGGACTTCTCAGTACCTGATGACCTGAACCTGTACACCTCAGTCTAACCCGAGCATTTACAAAACACCGGGTCAGTCTGGTGGACCAGAGTGAGAAAACTCGCACAACATTTAGAGTATCACACAACTTGATTTTAAAGTTAAAATCCTTTCGAAAGAAAAAGATAATCGTAAGACCAATCCACACATAAACACGGACGGTTTTTACCTTACGATAATCCAAACCAGTTTTTGAAATTAATATCTTGATCTGATATTATGATAATGTCTAGATACAAATAATTAACAAATCTAGAGGAACGCTTGCATCTCACGCTTCCCGTATATAATATACAATCGAAAACCGCGGGCGCTTATTGGATATTGGGTTTCCAACTTGACAAGGTATGGGACCACCTTCCGCACGTGTATCTCTAGAGGCGAATACACAGGGTTCAACAAGAACGTCTTGCAACCCGGCCCTCACATGACCGACCACTCATTTCGCTTGAGTGTATCGAATGTATATCACCAACGGTTGGACTCAAACCACCGTTTCCCGAATGGGCAGAATCGATAGAATAAGAAACAAAAGGAATTTCTCTAGATAGGTGATTATACACCCTAATGGGAGCGACCCACATAGCCATGCTGCCTGCCCGATTTTTGTCATTTTCCCGGTTGATGAGGCTTGAGGTCAGCACATCTGGTCATCATATACTTTGAATGCCACATCGTCAGATCCGCCAGATCACACTGATTGACGTCCACAAAAATACTCTAGTCTTTTTGGCTAGAGAATAACCATTTCTCCGCCATCAACTATGGTACGTTTGGAGAAATCAACGTATGTAATTCCCTTGGAAATACTCTGTCAGACACTCGTCCATACAAGTCACCCAGGAACAGGGTGAACCGAAGGCACTCTCCTACTGCATCTCATATAGGAATCACCCCATGGATCAGTAGCGAGAAGTCCTTGCAACCCGTAGATTCCGACCACGACAGAACCACAGTACATTGCTGGCTGCAGACCAGGGACTATTAGCAGTCCTTCCGTTTACGAAAATCTACGTCCTTCAATGCTCCATCTCGACCATCGTCTAATATCTTCACGTATTTGCTGGTCGGAATGGTTTTCAAATATAAATTCGATCCCGGTCTTTCCGTACCCACAATCGTATTGGACAAGTTTGATAGTCGGTGTTTTAACTATCAAAATAAATAGTGATTCAATCATAACAATCAAATGGGTTCACTGGTTCAGTATTCAGCATCACTTGGCCCTTTAGTTTAAAACCAAAGTAGATTTAAACTTTTAAATATTACGATATTACGAATCCAGTTCCCGCTTCTTATAACTATATTTGAAACAAGTTCATTTTAATTTCTTAGAAAAATCCTAAATCATATCAGGTTGCTACCTTTTCTTTCAAACCATTAGCCATATCATTAACCAATATTGGAAAAATCAATTAAATCTATCACTTGTAAAACAATCGTTGTGAACCATCTTTATTCATTTCATAACGACACCCAATGCTTATTCTTATTGAATAACTCCACTTTTATTTTTCTTGCTAACACGAACACGTCATTATAGTTTCACGAAATCCCCTTTTCCTCTTTTACTTGGAGCCCTTGTTATATATATCTTCCACATTCCCATTAATCGTTCCACTATTATTTCTCTAATGGAAATAATACATTATTAACCTCTTTTACCATTACAACTAGTATCATCTGCAGATAATCCTGATGTCGTTCAAGTTGGGGTATTTTAATTACCTCTCAGACCTTGATCAATAACGCTCATATCTGGAGATGAATACAAATTGTAATCCACTCTTTCCCAAGTCCCTTTCTAATCCTCTCGACCATTTCCGCTTGATATTTACATTTTAACTTCCAAATTTACTTAATCTTCTTAAGTAACTTTAATTCAAGATTAACGATATAACCTCCATTGCTTTTTATAAACCTTGTAACATTGCATTTGGTTCAGTCTCATCCATTTCCATCTCTTTTTCTTAATTCAAATATCAAATCAACCTGATTTAAGCCATCGCATTTATTCAAATTCCTCTTTATAACTTCTTTGTGAAAATTTGGTGTTTTTAAATATAAGTTCGTTCATAAATTTCCTTCATCATTCAATGTGATTTCATTTCAACTCGATCGCTTTTTATATGAACCCCGACTAAAAGTAATTCCCTAAATTATTGTTAACTAAGATAATAATTTACTTAAATCATTAACTGCTTAAGTAGTTAATTTCCTTATTCACTAAATAAATAGAAATTTTCCTTTTTAAATCTCAATTAAAATTAAACAAGTATTCTTTAAACTATTTTACTCAAAACACACGGATTCAATAATCCAAATAAAAAGGAGTTAACCTAGTTGATTCAAAGCACGAGTATCTCATCAATCGCTTCCCATTTCATCCTCACTTTAAATTAATTAATAGTGTAATTAATTTAAATAACTCCATTTAATTATTTCTTAACAAAACAATTTTCTAAATTTAACCGTTAAGTTAATTTCTAATCCGTTGTTTATACATCTGATTAACATCAGAATTTACTCTATAAAATCAATTAACACTAATTTAAATAATAAACAATTATTTCCTTTTGATAACTGCTGTCCAAAATAAAAGGTATTTCCAATTATAAAATAAGTTTTATAATTCCAACTCTGTTGATCTGCCTATCGGTAATTCAACCTTTTTAAAATAATTGATTTCATAGGCCATATTTGCCAAATACTCAACTAATACTACCCATTGATTTGAACTAAACAGATGTTGAGTTTTAAATCAATAATCAACAATCAGATCAAATCGATGTCACTTAACTGGAAATTTCTATACAGTAAATAACAGCTATTCAGCATCAGCCAGTTAATAGAACAATCCAATCAGATCAAACAATTCAAACCAGTAAACACGTTTATAAATAAACGTGACCAACAAGGTAAGTTACCTTTGTTGGATCCAATCGTTGAATAACGATTTGGTGTTTCATTGAAATTAAACACGGTTTAATTTCAGCAGTTAAATCAACAGATAAACTTATAACTAGCAAACAACCAACCATCATTCAAGCAGAGCACACAAAATAAAAACAAACCCAATTTATATAAAATATAAATGGGTAAAGCTGAGTGAGTTTAACTCACCTGGGTTTTGATCCGTTGATTAAACGTTCTGTTTTAATTAAATTAAACAGCTGTTTAATTTAATTAAAAATTACGGTTGCTCCTAATCTTGTCTAGGCCAGCTCCATCACGTAGTTCTCGTCTTTATGGTTCCAACGAGCCCAACCGTTCGAAGATCTGATAACGTATGGCCGGGATATGATTATTACAAGATTGTAAAACAATTTAATCTAAATAAAGCTTTAAAATTTTATAAACTATTGGGCCCTTACCTTTGAAATGTCGGCCCGCTTCACACCCAGGCCCACCCGCTTCCACTTAATTAAAACCCTATTTTCGGTTTTCTCAAACCAGAAAACACAGCTGCCTCTACCAAATATTCATGGCCGATCTTCAACCCTAATCCCCCATTTTCATTCTTCAATGGCCATCGGAACCATCTCCGTTGAACCCCCTTCAGATTTCTCCCTCGATCTCCCCTTTTCCTTCGTTGAACGGGTTCGTCTCAGGCACCATCATCAGTTGCACTGCACCGCCCTCAACCTCGGCCTCAAACACCAGTCCATCCGATCACCTCCAAGCCCCTTCCAGAATCAAAACGACTTCATCCCCTACCCTCTACCCCCACCGATAATCCAACCCGAAGCTTCCAGCATGGGTATGGATTAAACCCAGGGTCTTCGACTTTCAGATAAGTGCTTAACCCGATTTTTAATTACTGATATTATTTCTGTTTTGATTTTTAAGTGGTCGAACTTTTCTTCTTTACTGTGTTGTTCATCTGACTCTGGAATTTGAGGAAACGCTTATGCGATACCCATATTTATAGTCATAGATTTAGATAAAATACACGTCCATCAGCTCATCCTAGCTTAGGTTCAGCTATTACTTGTTTAGGCCATTGGGTTTTCAAAGATTTTTGCTGAGTTCAGTATTGTGTTTTCCAATACTGTTTCTGTTCAAAAAGATAGTGTTCGATTTGCAAAGATTTGGTGAGATGGAGTCTATAAGTTATTCATTAAACCCAGATATCCCAAAACTGTAAATTTTAGATTCTCTATCCAGGTAGAAATATATGGTGATAGTCTTGTGTCTTGTGTGAATTGTATTATTTTGTACAGCTTTACCATTTATATATATTGTTTAATGGCCGTTTGTATTGTTGGTTTTGGTCTCAGAAAAGAAAGCATTGGACTGCTATATATACACGCAAGGAGATGATAACATCAATGTTCAATCCTACTTCGCTTAGCCATGTTCCTAGAGTTGCAGCGTGGATGCGAAATCAGTAAGAAAAGTTGAGTTTTCTTTTCAGTTCAGGGGTAGAGTGTTATCTATATGATGGACATGTCGAAGAACAAGCCAGTGTAGGCTGTTACTTCACTTAGATGCTCTATATTTTAATAGGGTACGGTGTGTATTTTCACTTTGATGGATATCACTGTTGATTGGTATGCTGTTTAAATTTTGATTTCTAGGATAGGCTTCAGAAATAGGCGATGTACATGCAATGGTGCTTTCACCTGAAAGAAAGAAAGGATGGCATAGGAAGAAAAGAGAGATGGTGCAGCAGTTTCTACTTCAATTCGCATGTGCATTTATTAACAAAGTATCGAGTAGCTTAGGGTGTACTGGTGTTGAAGATCTACTGTCCTTTTTGTCCATATAAAGATAAGACAATGTAATATATATGAACGGACTTGAGGGATGTAATCTATATTTATTTATTTTTAGTTGTCCATAGTACTGTTTTATTTAGCTGTTCATAATCTATAGAGATTTGATATATTAATATATTCGACTATTCAATAGGTCGTTTACTTTAGCTGTGTAGCTATTGTTTTACTGTTTTCATTAGCTGTTCGTTTACTTTTTGTTGCCGTGTATTTTACTGTTTATATGAAGAAATTTGTGTACTCCTTTTGTTACAGAAAGGAACCAGACATGTTCCACTTCAAAATGAATTGTTTTATTCATTCGGTCTGGTATTAGTACAGACACGAGAATCCATGAGTATATATTTTCTTCTTCTTAGACTCTTAGTAATGACCAATATTAACTTATGATAAAAATATGTATTGGGTTTTTATTTGATTGCCGAACCAGGTGAAAACACTGATGGGTATATAAACGGTGTGTATTGAAATATAAGCTGCGTGTGTGCTATGCAAGCTTTTAAGTTGTGTTATTTTACAGTTTTATACAATGTTAATATAATATAAATTAAATTCAACCAACTAAATGTAATTACAATAAATTAATATTGTCATATTTATTAAAACAGACATCTCAAATTTCAATTTGTATAGAATTTAAAATTAACATTTAAAATGCTGGGTTTAAATAATATTCTATTATAGAGAAATTTCTTTTGTATTTATAAATAAATCGATAAAATAAAAGAAACGATTTCCGTATCGACTATTTAAAAATTTGAATTGACCATAACTAGCAAATTATAATACGAAATCTGGAATTTTCCCTTCCATATGAAAATTATAATCAACACGGTTCCAACGTTTCTCGTTTCACAGAAATCCGACTTATATTGGATCCTGTATATCCAATTCAAGTTCAAATCGAAAATTTCGAACTGCAACGCCTATTACGAGCTCAATTTATATTATAAATATATAACGTTCAAACTTCGTTTCAATAACGAATTAAAGATTAAAATCCTTTAATATTCCAAATATACTATTTAAAATAAAATATTTGACTATAAAAATACGGGACGTTACATCGTCGTTAGAATATAAATATTTATTTATATATAAAAAAGGAATTGTAAATGGCGCGGTAGCTCGAAAATTCGATTTCAAAGTTCAAATGAATGTACAGGATGCAAATTAAACCGGATTTTAGTAAAACCAAAAATTTTAGAATCTATTTGAGAATATCTTTCCAACGAATCCAAAAAATTGAAATTTCATAGCGGGAATAAAAAGTTATGTCCAGTTGAAAATTCAGACTAGTCGCTATGGAATTCTAGCCCCTAAAAATGGAAATTTTGCAAACGATCTCGGTTTTCGACGAAACCACTTTTGTTGGATCCGTGATGTCTAGTTATTGCTAGGTTTCAAAATTCGTAATTTTTTGAATCAATATGTGAGCGTGGCAAAGGAAAACACGTTTAACCAGTTTCAGTTGATTTTAATCGACTGGAAAATGGCCATTTTTCAAACGGTCTCAGAATTTGACGAAATTAAATTTGTTAGGACCGTATCGTCAATACAAAGCTAAAAATAATTTTTCTAGAATTTTTAGGGTTAGTATGTGGCCTCGGTAAATTAAAATGAACGCTCAAATTCAATATATACTTATTTATATTTTGAATTTGATAAAAACTATCATAACAGCTGAACTGGCTTACGATACATATTCCATTGCGTTCGGAATGGGGGTAATTAGCTATGGACGACAATCATTGGGTCTTGTTTAGAGGTCGGAATAAAAAGATGCTTTTTGGGAATTAAGAAAAAAAAATATAAAGTGGGTCAAACCTTTATCTCCCCTGACCCGGTCAAACACCCCTTACCTCCTTCACAGTCGTTATTTTCAAACGAAAAGAAAGAGAAAGAAAAAAAATCGAAATCAACCACGAACCCTAAACCATCGCGCCGCCTTGGCCTCCGTCGCCGGAGCTGGCCACGCTCCCCTTCCCCTCCTCCTCCTCGCGTCAGCGGACGCGAGCTCCTTTCCCCCTGCAGATCGATCCTTCGATGGAAGGAAACCCCGAACCACAAAACCACCCCAAACAACCAGCGCCAGCCCCGGTCGCCGTCCACCAACGCGCCGCTCCTCTGCTGTCCTACCGACGTTCTGGCGAACTTCCCTCCCCCTCAACACAGTACGTTTTTTTTTTACTCATTTATTTATTCATTTTCTTTTTATTTTTATATTAAAACATTTTTTTCTGATTTCAACAGAATAGAAAAGTTAGATCTTTATAACCAAAAGGATTATATATTTTTTAAATTGCAAAGATTTTAATTTTTATAATACAAAAGGCTGAGTTTTTATAATACAAAAGACTGAGATTTTTGAGTAAAGAAAGATAAGATTTTTATATGTAGAAAAAAAATTAGATTTTTATGTATATGTATAGAGATATAAAAATATAATCTTTACAATATATGAAGTAAAATAAAAATATGAACTTTATTTTTATCACGAAGTAGTGGTAATAAAGATTTGATTTTTAACAGAGTAGCGGAGTAAAAATAGAATTTTTATATAGGAGAGATAATAAAAATATGATTTTTATATTGGTAGAGTATTAAAAATATGGTTTTTAATGTATAGAACATCATATTAAAAATGAGATTTTAATATGAACAGTGTGGAGGAAGACTGCGTTGGAAGTACGGGCAGATCCAGACTGTTCTGAATTTCAGAAATAAAACGGCAGAGTGGAACCCTCGGTGAGAACTCCTCACTTTTATTTTATTTTCTAGTTGAAATATATACTAGGATGTAGACAGTGCTTAGCAGCACCCGACACCCGTCGTCCACAAATCATGGATAACTTATTTGTTTGATTGATGTGTTGTGAAATTTAATTGTTGATGTGGAATGAAATAAAATATTTTATAGTGGAAAATATTTTATAGTTAAAAATATGATTTTTAACGTGTATATAAAATAAATAGTAATAAACAAATCGGACGATTTGTTTATATGCACTGATTTGACTGATATTGATTGAGACGATAAATTTTACACATCACCCAACTGCACAAATAAAAATCTGTGTTCGTTGATTTGAAACCCCACACGGGTATTGGGATGATATTTGACGTACACTAATCCCGATTGTTTAGTTGTATGTCAATCGATGGGTTGACAGACCGTGTAAGCATTAATTATTGATATTTAATGCTTATGCAGTTGTGTGGTGCACTCTGGATGATGGTTGATGATTTATTGTTGTTGTTATATACATGTGTTGTATGGAATCCATATAATTGACATTATATGGCATTGATTGGGCCTCATTCTAATTTGGAAAATAAAGAATGAAAATTCATGTGTTGAAGAAAATAATATACATGTATTGAATAGAAAATAAATATTCATGTGTTGAATAGAATAAATATTCATGTGTTGAATAAAAGCCGTGTTGATTAGATTGACGCCATTTTGACGTAAACGATATTTATATCGATTTTATTCATTTTTATAATGAATATAGGAAAGAAAGTGATTTCAAAGTATAACGTTTTGAAAATATTATCATTTGTATATCGATGATGTGGAATACTCAATTTTGATTAGAAATTGAATATGAAGTTGAAATCGTTTTGAAAACGAATTTAAAACGATTTATAAAATACGTTTTGAAAAGAAATTGACGAAATATATAATATATATATATATATATTATATATATGTATATATATATAACGGCCTGAATAGAACGCGTCGCGCCGCGGCAGTTCGTGAATTTCGACCATTGACTTCGAATGGATATTACGGGAGATCCAACCGTTGGCTTCTCCTAAAACCGGAACCGTTGGGTTCGTATCGAAAAGAGCTTTCTAAAAATATTAGAAATTTGAAATCTAACGATCGGATTTGGAATTATGTCCAAATCAAATGTTGGAAAAGGTCGTTGTAAGTGCAGTTCGATGGCCATTGATGGAAATCGACTGTACGGGCTTTGATAAAATTATTAAAAATAGTAATAATTTATGTAAAATCATAAGAAATGATTTGTGAAGAATTGGGATGAAAAACTCCATATTTGAAAAGATAAAAATAGATTTTATCAAAATGAACTAGTTTTGAACTAGAAGTATAATTCTATTTATTTTTAAAAATAAATAAATTGGATTTGAAATGGTTTTAAAAGTAACCAGAATTTCCAATAATTGAATTGGAATGGATTCGAATCGAAATTGTCTTTGGAATATTTCGATGTTGGATTTCGTGATGATACAGATGTTGTTATGGGAATTTGAAAGATATATTAATATCGTTATTTTCAATACGATATTTGTTGGCCGTAGAATTTGATATTGAATATAAGCCGATATATTTTCTATTCAGAGCCTCGTATTTAATATCAAATGTGATTTGGGTTTGTCGTGAATGGTGTCTTCATTAACACTGTTCTTAAACCCAGTTGAGAAAGTGATTAAATCTTTTTATTTAGATTTAATGAAGTGTACCAATTAAATGGTATTTAATTCGAATTGAATTGGAATTGATTTTTGGGTTTATCGTGAACGCTGTTTTAAATAACACTTGTTCTTTAACCCGACAATTAATGGAATGTGATTTTGAGTTTATCGTGAACCGTGTTTTAGATGACATTTTTTCTTTAACCCAGTTGAATACAGGATATGGATTTTTGGGAAGATTAAAACTAAGTGGAGTTTTAATGAATCTTTAATTAGATTGAAATGGTCGAGAATGGAGTATCACCAGTTTTTCTCCAGGCGATAGATAAATCTTTAACTAGATTTGAACGTGAAATGGTAATTGAATTTACTGATAACACCGTGGTGTTAGATATGAAGTATGACCTGTTTTACTTCATGGGATGAACAGGTTGGGATTGGGAAATAAAATAAATGATTACTTCGGTGTGGTTCACTAATCCCGACTAGTTTGAATTGATATTCAAAAGAAGATTAAAGAATAAATTTAAAGAATTTATCTTTGATAAAATTAATGGGAACCTTTCCCAAAGTATAAGAATATTTGAATAAAAGAGTATTCTGAATTGGAATGAGGCGTATGTTGTGTTTGTGTAACACTTGTTTATTATATACGCGAGTTATTCAGAAAGACCGGGTTTATCCAATTTTGAATAACTGATTCGACGTGTTGTCGAGGATGAAGATGGTGGTCGAAGACCGGAGGTCTTCACATCGTTTGGGTGACTACTGATGATCTTGATTGTTCCGTACACCGAAGAGGAGGGAATCAGTTAGTGATCGTCCAAACGTACTTGGAGATCGATGGATATGCGAGGTACAAGGTGCCTCCAGTTTCGTTCAGACCCAGAACGGACTTGTAAATGGACTGTGTGTCTGACATTGGATTTTATTCTGTGTGATTGATTTCTATTAAATATATATCTGTTTAGCGGCGGAGAATTTATTCTCTTGCTTAACGCTCTTCTTTGAGACGTACGAGCTCAGAGGTTATATATTGATGGATATCAAACGCAGAGTGAATTGCCTGTGTGGCATGCCTAAGTGGCAATATGATCAAGGCTTCTGTTGAAAAGCAGAGTCTTGTGGTTGATGATCAAAGCACGGCCTGTGCGGCATAGCTTTGTGTAACGTTGATTCGCGAGCCTCACACCCCGGTTGTGAACCAAAAACGGGAGAGGACTTCAGGGAGGGCATGCGTTTCCTTCTAGCTAGAAGTGGCGTCAGTGGTTTTATACGCCCTAACGAGTTTGACTTATGTGGTTGTTGCTGTTGCGAGGCGCCTCGGATATATCGGTGACTGTGTGGAGCCGATGGAGTCATTGGACTCATTGACATCCCATAGGGTGGGGAAACGCAGTGTTCAGGCATTTTAATCCACATCGGTGGACCGACCCTGACGATCTAAAGGCTTGACTGAGTACTTGCCTGAGACACAGGCTAGAGCGTCTCGAATTCAGTGAGGACTATCTTTTGCCTCGGTTCACAGATGGGAATCCAACTTCCAATACATGTGCGGTTTTGATTGTAGGGCATTGGCCATGATATATGGTACCCATGCCGTCTATGATTAATACTTATGATTGAAACTGTTTTTACACTATACACTTATAGTAATAATAAAAGATGAAATTTAGCGTATCAAGCATTCTTTGGCTATTATAAGGTAAAACCCTATCCTTCGGCTTGTGTTGCATTGTGTGATGGGACCTGGGTCTTATAAATGCTTCATTGTTCTTTATTTAACACTGCACTGTTGTTTTATGCACTGGTGTTCTTCGGAGGAAACTTGTTAATGTTATACGGCGTGATCCCTTGATTTACCTAACTTTAAATTAAAGATTAATAACTGTTTTAGTTCTCACACCAGTCACATGACTGACCTGGAGTTTATTGTTTTAACCTAAACTCTGGGTGCCCTTATTTTGACACGGGCAGCTAGTAGTTTTGGTTTTGCAAATTTATATTCACAGGAACCTGGTTTACAGCTGGAATGATATCCGGAAAGCTCTGTGTCCGTATATCTCTTTCAGTTGTGTTTTGTATTATTTTTCCGCTATGATGTATTTAAATGTAATTTAAATCTCTGATATTTTGTGATGTATATTATTTGTTTATACTCTGTATATTCTTGTATTCTGATGGAATTGTTGTAATTAACAATGAAATGTTCTTCTGTTTGCGTTCTGATGTGTCTTGTCCTCAACTCAATCCGGGCTTGAAATGTTCTTCTGTTTGCGTTCCGATGTGGCTTCTCCTCAACTCAATCCGTGATCTCCCGTAAGGGGGATTTCGGGTCGTTTCAGTTATTTGGTAAGGTGCTGAGCTCGATTCATATTAGGAAGGTAATCATGATTTTCAAGATGTTTAAATTAACTAATGACAAGGTTAGAGATTAATTACTGATTAATTAAAAGTTAGTTAATTATAGGATTTTTAATTTAAGTTAAAACTTGTAACGATGATATATTATTCATATATGAATTTGATGAAACAAGAAGCGTTGGACTCAAAGTTGTGATACCTATGCTACTGAGTTGGACTAGAACATTTCAGATGCAATTGGAATTTTATGTACTTTCAAATGCTAGTTTGAAATTATATAAAATCACCAAAAATCATCGATCGAAAACGAAAAGTGAGTTAACTCTCACTGTTTCTGGAATTTTATGATGTGATTAAATTCATATAACTATTATTTATCGTTATAAGCATAAATTGGATGTTCGATGATTTGGATAATTGCTGTTTGGTTGATAATGGTTGTTTGGTTGATGATTAACGATGTTTATTTTTCCTTTATATAATTGAATTAGATTAGAAAATCTATTTCGTATGAAATTATAAATTGATATCATGAGTTGCGATGCAGGAAAAACAGTTTGGAGGGATCCAACTAGATTCCTTAAATTATTTTTATGTTATTTGATTTCAAATTATTTATATATGAACAATTTAACTCAAGTAGCATTAAATTGTTGTTTGAATGTTGATTGTTGAATTGTATTCAACATTTAATTTGTTATTAATCAATAAATGGTATTAATTAAGGGGTTGGCAGCAGGAGGCCTAAAGTCCATCTTTTTGAGATGTCGATCTGCTGTTAGGCAAATTGACGATTGAAGTTATAAAATTTATTTTTATAACTAAAGCAAGATTTTCTATTATATGTTTATAAGTTATAAAAATAGAAGTTCTATAAATAGATCGATATTTATAATTGGTTTTTAAATAGTAATTATAAAACATTTAATATAGCAAATTCTTATGTTTTTAATAAGTTTTATAAGGAGTAAGGAAGAAATTAACCTAAGGGTTAATAATTTGAGATAATTGTTTTTAAGATAACAATTAATCGTGAATTGGTCAAATTAATTACATTATTAATTAATTTAAGAGAAAGGATTAGTGAAAATCAGTTAACAAGTTAACTTATGTTTTCAGGTTGACTAAATCAACTATATTAACTATAATTGGTTATTTGATTAATTTGATTTAATTTAAATTAATAGAAATGGTTTTGACAAATAGTTATCTAGACTTAACAAATGATTACGGAAGTTAATTAATATTTTAATTAACTATGTTTAAAAGTAAATATCGAAATGACAAATAGTTGTCTAAACTTAATAAATGAAGTAAACAATGTTTATCTTAGTAAATGATGGAATCAAAAATTATTTTAATTGATAATAATTAAAGTGATTACTTTTTAATTGGAATTCAATTAAGAAGTAATCAAATTTGTTGTTGAATATGGTAAAGTGTTTTTTAAAAAGGATTTGTTGATAAAATCCAAGTCGTATAAACAAAGTTAATAAAAGAGGTTTAGGCTAAAGCCACATGTTTATATAAGCGTTTATTTAATATTGAAATTAAGTAAAAGGATTTTATTGAGAGAATTTTTTCACTAATGTAAGGGGAAGGTTTTTTAATAGATTTGGTAAAGGATTTGGGTATGGGATTTAGTAATGGATTTTTCTAATAAATCCAAGCGTAAATGAATTGCATAATAGGTTTTAAAGTGAAAGGCTTGTGTGTTTTCGATAAGTGTTTACTTAATAAACGAGTTAAGCAAAAATAGATTATAAGTGAAAGGAGATTTTCAAAGAGTAAGAATCGTTTATAAAAATATATTTTGAATAATTAGTAAATGAGATTTTGTGTGATATTATAGTTAATATCAACTTTTGGTGTTACAAACTTTTTTCTATCTTAGGATAAGAATGTTATCGAGTCAAGATCTGAGAGGTAAATAAAACACCTCAACTTAAACGGCTTCACTATTATTAAGGGATGGTATTAGTTTGAAATGGTAAAAGAAGTTGGAAATAATTTATTATTTCAATAAGAATTACAACTTTAATTTGCAAATTTTAGAAGGTTAAATATACTATCGGGTTTAATATTAAGTAATATTTGACTTAACACTGTTGACCTAGATATGAATTGTGATCTATACTTATATCATTTGGTTAAATATAAAACATTATTTTCTAAATAATGAAAATAGTATATTTTATGAATATACTTATTTGAAGAAATAAGCAAAGAGTTGAGATCTTCGAAGGAAATGAAACGAGAGGTTATACGGGTTTGAAAATGAAAATGGATACGGAAATTGAATTATTATTTTCATAAGTAAACTTTTCAAATTTTAACCTGTAAAGTTTGAAGTTGAATAAAACTATTTGGATTTGTATAATAAACAATATGTCATAGGACATTGATTTGATCCATAAAAGATTGGTGATTAAACTTATATCAATGAGTTAAGCATAAATAGTGATATTTCCAAGATAAGGAAATAAAAAGTGACTTTGTGAATAAATAGCGATATTTCCAAGGTAAAGGAAATAGAAAATTAGGTTTTGTAAAATATAGTAATATTTTCGAGGAATGTTAAATAAAGAGGTGTTTTTATGAATAGTTTATTCTAGGAAAATAAAGGTTTGGTTATCGTAACGAAAACATGAAAGATTTGTTGAGATAAGTATATGGAATCGATTTTTAATCAATGAAATAATTTTGTTGAATAATTAAAAGGGCTTGCGCTGCTGATGTAGTTAATTGTACTGTGATAATTTGATATTTAAAAAAACAACTATCAATAAATATTGCTTTTGACTGTTGACATGTTAGTTTGAAGAGACCGGGATAGGAACTGGACCCAAAACCACTTTGAACCAACTTCGCATTCGAAAACTAACTTACAGGGATACTTATGAGACAATTTAAAAACATAGATCTTTGGTGCGAGAGGGATGCTCACTGATGTCTGACAGAGTATTTCCTAAAACTACATACAGTTATTTTTACAAATATACCAAGTATGATGGCGAAGAAGTCAACTTCTTTTAGCTTAACACCTAGAGTATATTTGTGCAAATCAATTAGTGATTTGGTGGATTTGATAATGTGGCATTCAAAGGAATGTGATGTTTTTGAAAAGGTAATCGAGGCCTCAAGCCTCATCAATAGGGAATGACGGAAATCGGGAAGGAAGCAGAGCTATAAGGGTCATACCCATTGGGGTATATCATTACCTGATCTAGAGAAAGCGATTGTCCCTTTATAGTATGCCTTAGAATGATACGGGTGTTGATCCCAACCGTGGTGATGATATATTCGGTACACTTAAGTTGAATGAGTGGTCGATTCTGTGTGGCCAGGTTGCAAGATGTTCTTGTTGAACCCCAGTGTTTCATCTCTAGAGGACACTAATGAGAAGTTGGTTTCATACCTAGTCATATTGGAAATCCAAACTCTAAGCTTACGTTTTTAGTTGTAAACCAACTATGTCGGAAAATGAGATGCAAGCTTTCCGGCTATATTCCTATTTTATTTGTAGTTTGATAGACATTATTATAATATCACTGGATTTTGATAGAAAAAGTGATTTGGTTATCGTAAGATAAAAACACATGTCATGTTTATGTATGGTCATGTCTTACGAGAGTACCATTCTTTTAAAGGACTTTTAAAAGTTAAGCAAGTTGTTTGTGTTATGAGTTTTATCACTGAAAGTATTGCAAACTGATCTGGGCGATTTTACTTTCCTCAAAATGTGCTTAGGTATGATCGAGTATATTTTCCAGGTTGCATTAGGTTTTGCTTAAAGCTTTTGGAGATGAGCTAGAGTAGAGACGTGTTCCCGTATTTTTTGGTATTAATTTATTTTCGATGTGTGAGTCGTATTGATAAGTATTGTACTGATCTAGTTGTGTACTCTGATTATATAATCATATATACAGTTTTCTCTTTGTGTAAAGAACATTGAGATATTATATTTTATTCGTTTTGCTTTAAGATTCTATTCTAATTTGATTCTGTAATGTTGATATTCTTTGATTTTCTCTTCTATTTTAACATTTCTTTCTTTTATTCTTTCTTTTTCTCACCCTTTAATTTCTTTCTCATAACTATCCGTCTTACTGTGCCTTTTTAGGTGGGGTTAAATGTCATCTTAAACGATGTGGAAAAGTCAGGTCCTTACACAACTCATGCTATGAATTGTGTCCTCTATTAACTTTAGGACAGATATTATTTAATTAACAAAGCATCATTGTTTGTTTCTTAGTTCTCAGCTAGAAATTTTATGAGTTATTTTTATATATGTATTGGTATACCCCATTTCATATTTTGGTTCTTATGACAATAAAACGCCAGATAAATTTATGATATAAATCACTCGTGTGTTGACTTCCTTAACACATATTTGGTGATCTTTGAAAGAAAGTGGACTATTATATATTATCACTTATTGACATGCATGCACCCCTTGCCTTAATTTTGGAACTTGGCCACATGTTGTTCACGTATATTTCACGTTATTATTGTAAACCTGAACCAGGCCGCATGTTACCTTTATTATGCGCCACAATCTTTTTGTTCGTACACAAATTTTGTTGCAAACCTGAAAATCTAGACAAATATTCAAGATTTTAACTTCACATTCGAGTTATGAATAAATATTATATTTCAGTATTTATTGAAGTTAATTTACTTGAAATAAGTTAATCCTGACTCGAGTGTTTTGTGTTTTGCACGGAACGCTATGGTCAAAACGAGTGTTATAGATTTAAAAAATTCAGCTATCGAAGTTAGAAAGTGGCGAAGATGCTCGCTTTTATTCGCCAATTTGTAAAACTTCTATGTAATTTATTTTAATAAAAATTTCATGTATTATATCTTCCGTTGTACTAATATTGTAAACCTGATATTTTTGTAATAAAAGTTACATTGTGGGATATTATTGTTTTATTCTGTGTCTGATTCTGTAAAGTTACAGCATGTAATGTAACGACCTGCCATTTTGACCGCTCCAAGTCGGTATTTAAACAACTCAGAATGCTCAAAGCGATAGATCGTTATTTTAGCTTACAAGGTTTAATGGAAAACACACAGAATCACAGACAGAAAATATACAACAACGGATTTTTTTTTTTACATATATCAGAGTTGTACAAATTATTAATACAGCGGAAGATAAAACATATACATGAATTTTTAAAGAATAAAGATTTACGGTTTAGTCAAGCCTTGCGCGCGCGTAAGCTTCTTCGCATCTCTCCTCTTCGCTAGTTGAATATCTTTAGAATCTGGAACACTTAGGACCTGACCCGAACGTCCCATGCAAAACATAAAACACCCGAGTTAGGATTAAACTTATTTCAAGTTAGAAAATTTCGATAAAATCGCATAAATGTAATCGTTAATCCCGAAAGTTTATTAAATAATTCGAGTACAGTGAACCCATGAAACTGCCGAAGTAGAAATTAGCAAAACCAATGTCATGGATGAAACTAAGCAGCATATGTGTGTATAGCGACTGGATATATGAAGTTGGGCAATATATACATATAACCAAAAATGGGACGACAAACATAAAACGGTCTTGAGGCACTCAACAGGTAGCATGGCATGAGAGGGAGGCTATTGCAACATAAAGCACACAAAGTCGAACATGCAAAAGAAAAAAATTGTAACAGGAGCTACAAATGGCACTATAATTATTTTGATGTATTACCCTTGTTAAAATGTGCATACGTGTTTATACAGTCAAGCAAAGATGGCAATTTTTTCAATCAAATAAGGCATGTTCCATATGCAGCAAACACAAAGTAAAGCCATGACTGTCCAAGGCCAGATTAAAATGTACTCGACAATTTAGATTCTTTCACAAACACCCATGCCAACTAACAAGGTAGCAGTCCCCATATAAGTTCAGTATGGAAAATTTCGAATACAAGCATTTATTCCCAAGGTGAAAGTAAGGTCATGGGTGTAGGAAGAGTATTTGGCCCTAGGAGAAAATGAGCAGTGAATATAAAGGTGTGCAATAAGTATTAAAACTAGAGCAGCATAGACCATGAAATGCAAAGTGTCTCAACTGCATACATATATATAATTTTGAGCTGACAATTTCTTAGCGTCTGATGTCTACTTTTAAATGGAACATAACACAATATAAATTTTGTACTGATATTTTCATGCACAGCAGCAACTTGATTTCTTTACTAGCCTATTCTTCATGATAGGTATCCTTATCGCGGAAGGAGAAAAAGAAAAATATGAGACACACAAGGACGTCTTAAGTTATTGTAAAAGAATTATGTCAGTTATCCCTAGAAGCCAAATACATCATATTATGATGTCTACTACATTCAGTGCAGCCGAGTTTAGAGTGGACAAAGTAAAATTTCACCCGGTTCAACTGCAAACGGAAGTGGTATCATGTATAAAACAATTAGCTATAGATTTTATCCAGATTTAAATTTCAAGGCCACTAAAAAAACGAATAAATAGCAGTAGGCATTCATTCATAAACACCGAGCATTTCATGTGTATGATCCAACAATTAAAACACAACAAACACAAAATCAACCTTCCCAAAATCAGCAATTAACTGCTCCATTTAGTTAAATTACCGAAGTTAGCAACTTGAATCAAAGTTTAATCGCGAGTGATTACTCGCCTTTAACCAACGAAGAGAAAGATGCAGCAAAGTGAGAGCAAACCGTGAAGAACTGGGCTACGGTTAGACCTATCAAAATATGACCTTACCCTTTTACCTTACCCATTTTACCCTACTTACAACCTTTTAGGGTCAACCCTTTTATAATTTTTTATTAAATGAATCATAAGAGGGTTGACCCTTTTTTAAAAGGGTTACAAATGGGTAACCCTCTTACCCAAATAGTAAAAAAGTAATACATTCAAATAAACATTTTTAAATGTAAAAATTTCAAAATTACGAAAATACCATTTATTTTGGAAAAAGTGAAAAAAAGAAAAAATCCAGAAAATTATGAAATGAGAATTAAAAAATGAAGTAATCGAAAATAATGATTTTTAAAGCTAAAAGGACCAAAATTACGAAAATGTCTTTCATATTGGAAAAAGTGAAAAAATGAAAAAAATTCAGAAAATTACGAAATGGAAAGTACAAAAAGAATTATTTTAAAATAACAATTTTTAAAGCTAAAAATGCTAAAATTACGAAAATACCCTTTATTTTGAAAAAAGTGAAAAAATAAATAAATTTCAAAATATCCAGAAAATTACGAAATGAAATATAAAAAAAGAATTATTTGAAAATTACGATTTTTAAAGCTAAAAATGTAAAAATTACGAAAATACCCTTCATATTGGAAAAAGTGAAAAAAATAAAAAAATGTCAAAAAATACAGAAAATTATGAAATGAAAAGTAATAAAAAAATTATTCGAAAACAATAATTTTTAAAGTTAAAAAGGACAAAATTACGAAAATACCCTTCACGTTGAAAAAAGTGAAAAAAAAACAAAATAAATTTTAAAAAATCCAGAAAATTACGAAATGAAAAGTTAAAAAAGAATTATTTTAAAATAACGATTTTTAAACCTAAAAATGCTAAAATTACGAAAATACCCTTTATTTTGGAAAAAGTAAAATTTATTACAAGTTGGGCTAAAATTACTAAATGAAATACCTTTTATTTCGTAATTTTGCATATTTAGCTTTAAAAATCATAATTTTCAAATAATTCTTTTTTTACTTTTCATTTCGTAATTTGTTGGATTTTTTGAAATTTATTTGTTTTTTTCACTTTTTCCAAAAATGAAGGGTATTTTTGTAATTTTAGCATTTTTAGATTTAAAAATCGTTATTTTAAAATAATTCTTTTTTTACTTTTCATTTCGTAATTTTCTGGATTTTTTAAAATTTATTTTGTTTTTTTCACTTTTTTCAACGTGAAGGGTATTTTTGTATTTTTGTCCTTTTTAACTTTAAAAATTATTGTTTTCGAATAATTCTTTTGTTACTTTTCATTTCATAATTTTCTGTATTTTTTTATTTTTTTCACTTTTTTCAATATGAAGGGTATTTTCTTAATTTTAGCATTTTTAGCTTTAAAAATCGTTATTGTAAAATAATTCTTTTTTAACTTTTTACTTCGTAATTTTCTGGATTTTTTGAAATTTATTTGTTTTTTTCACTTTTTTCAAAATGAAGGGTATTTTCGAAATTTTAGCATTTTTAGCGTTAAAAATCGTTATTGTAAAATAATTATTTTTTAACTTTTCATTTCGTAATTTTTTGGATTTTTTGAAATTTATTTTTTTTCACTTTTTTCAAAATGAAGGGTATTTTCGTAATTTTAGCTTTAAAAATCGTTATTTTAAAATAATTCTTTTTTTACTTTTTATTTCGTAAATTTCTGGATTTTTTAAAATTTATTTTGTTTTTTTCACTTTTTTCAACATGAGGGGTATTTTCATAACTTTGGCCTTTTTAATTTAAAAATTGTTATTTTCGAATAATTCTTTTATTAACTTTTATTTTTGAATAATTCGACACTTGAATTTCAAATTTTGAAAGTTCAAAATTTTATGGAATATTTAGAAAATAAAAAAAATTAGCATTTGTTTTTATTAAATAAATAAAATTTAAAAACTTTCATTTACTATTAGTGTTATAAGGGTTGTAATGGGTTAACCCTTTAATCAAGAAAGTTAAAAAGGGTCAAGCTATTGTATGTAGCTAAAGGGTCGGGTCAAATTTTACTTGACCCTCATATAACCCTACCTCACCCTTTTGACACGTCTCTACGGTGGAGAATGTCGTTTGACTTGGTTGAACGAAAGACGCTGGTGGGATGCGGATCAGTCGTGCTAATTGCGGATGGCTGGGAGCGAAGTTGAGGTTAGACTGGTGGAGGAGTTGCTTGGAGGCATGGGTGTATGGCAGCGGTGGTAAAGCTTGGCGGAGAGGCTACGATCTCGCGATGGGCGGCCTCGATATTGGAGGCGAACACTTAGGATATTGCGGGGATTCGAGGTAGGTCTCTTCGCTGCTAAAAAGAGGATGGAAGCGCATCTCAACTCGTTGATGGAGGGAGCCATTATTGGCTTCGATTTAGGCTAAGGGAGATTGCGAATGAAATTGGGAAAGAAAAAAAAGGGGTTTTAAGTTGCAATATTTGGTCCGCCATTTATATAATTTTGGGTAAACTCAATTTGGGGTTGGCAAAATGAGGAACAAGGCAGATAAAAGAAAAAGGGATGGAAAGAGGACTGGTAAAAATGGTAAAATTAAAGGTAGGACATGCGTTAAACACGAGGACATGTGAAATCTGAAACAAAGACAAGTGTAAAACTTTTCACATGCATAACAAGTGGCACAAATAATTATTAAACAAAAATCTTAAAGAGTAAATACACACAAAATGTATTTCTATTTTTTCCAATCAATACTTAAATTGTTAAAGCTATTAAAACAAATCTACATCTACATAAATTTAAAATAAATCTCAAATTTAATTTTAAATCAAAATTCGAATCTAAAATAAATAAATAAATTTGAAGTTTAAATTTTTAAACAAATTCATGATTTCACAAATTATATATTCAATAGATTTTAAAATTTACTACTATCGTCAAGTAAAACAATTCTAATTTAAATATCAACATTTAAGTTCACATTTATAAAATCAACTAAAAAAATCAATTTAAATATACAAGATTCCAAAATTATAAACAAATATAAATTCGTAAATACTAAATTCAACTCAGAATAAAATAAAATTTCGAAACAAATAAAATAACATAGATTAAATTTCAAATAAATTTATATATTTAGACGCCGAAAAACTTGTTCGTTACATGTAAGTTAAATAACAATCTGTCATTTTGAATGGTTCGAATTGGTTTAATTACCGACTTAAAGCAGTCAAAAGACAGTTCATAATAGAAGATGTATTAAGTGTCGACTTTAAGGCTAAGAAAGCACATGAATCTGACTTTCAACGAGTAAAAGGGCACCCTACCTCTTAATTTTCCACAAGTGGCAAGAACATTATACAATCTTGATTTTCTGCGGCTGGTAACAAAAATTGTTGTAATTCAAGTAGTCGTAAAGTACCTTAAAGAAGCCATAATTTTGGAATTAAAAATTTTAGTCTTTCAATGAAACACCCTATGTGACTCTAATAGTAATTTTAATTGAAATGCTTGAGGAATACGAAGAAGTTGCATATTACATGATAATCAATTCAAGTAAGAACTCTCTGTGGTTTTCAAGTTCACAAAAAATGAGAGTGAAAGAATATGAACTCATAATGCGTATGCGTAAAGTAGTGAGAGATCATTGTCATAAAGTAGTAGAGAAGATAGATTGAGGGAAAATAATAAGAATTATTATTAAAATCTACTATCTAAAACTTTGTATATAAGATAAAGAGAAATAACATTTGTTGAAGGGTGAAATGATTTCATTTAAAGTTATATATTAAATCAACAGGTAGTATATCAGTGGATGTTAAATATTATGTTGTTATGTTGGTTTTAAATACATATAAGCAGTTATTATGTCAACATATATTTCTAGGGTATGTCAGCACAAGCAACCTAATTTCGAAAAACATGTTATAAAAATGGTTTTAAAAATTATACCGTATAAAATCAATATTGTACTTCTGTTAAAAGGTCATAGAGAGAAAATAAATATTTTTCGATTAGAGACATCCAAGATGTGCTAAAGATCTATATCAAAGGTTTCTAAGATTCTTTACGCATAGTTTTAGATAACATAATGCCTTGTGCCCTTCTGCTAATTGTTTTCTTCACCACTTGTATCGTCCTAACCTTGCTCTTATCTTATTATCCTTAACCTACTTTATTTATTATGACCCCTTTATCTTTTAATTTTGTTTGGACTCCTTAATCTTATTGATTTCCGTCATTGTATGATTCATCTTTATCCTATAGTATTTCTAAGTGGTTTACCTGTAGTTCTTGCATTATGATCTACAGAACTTGAAAAGCTATTAAAAATATTAATTATATAGTTGTTGTAATTAAAATAAGTACTTATGATATTACTAGGGTCTCTCGATGAGGGGAAAATTCCAGTAATGACGAATAATAATATTAGACCAGTACTATGTTGCACCAGCGCACCGTCTACTAACAACAGTTATATCGAACCTCGACTAATATAAACATTCTGTAACAACCGGTAATTTTTAATGATTTAAAATCCGATTTAAATCAAAATTTTCTTTTGAAAACTTTTTGCAATTTTTTTTTTGTAACGGGAATTTAAAATTCGGAATGCGTACAGTGAGATGTTGCAGCTGTGAAAATCACATCGGAAAATTTGAATGTTTCTCGATCGTGCAATTTTCAGTGCAAAGCTGCGCGTAACAGACCAAATTTTAGCGATTTAAAAATTTCTCCAAAACCAGTTCGGACAAACACGAAAAATATTCTATTCGTTGTCACGAATCCGACGGCGAAATTCGTTTCGCGAAAATCGGACGTTTTGACCTCCGTTTTCCGTCCGCATTTTTACGTCAAGGGGTCCGTAACGCGTTTTTGAGCGGAGCATCCTGGCACTGCAAATTTTATACCGTTGTGTCCGTCTCGTCGCGCTGATTTCCGCAATATATTCATTTGTCAGTTTCGGTGTTCGGTTCGCGCTGTAATTGCGAAAAAGCTTGCACTGTTCATTTTTGAAACAGAGCCATCCGAGTTCGATGTGTCCCTTTTCCGATCTTACATACTTTTCTAACCGTTTTGGATCTGCAAAACACGTTCTTTTATGTTATTAAACCACCCGTTTAATTTTCTGTTTCCAAAAGCGTCTAAATGGACACATTTCTTCATGTAAGACATATTCAATTTTGCATGCATACGTCCCTTTATCTACCCTACATTCTTTCTTCCCACATTTGTTTTTCTTCTACATCAAATTTTCACGTCCTTGTCTCATGCAAACCATTTGTTTAAATCTTACTTTGATATCCTTGTCCTTTCATGAAATGTAACTTTGCAAGCACATTTCCATCCATAGCTAATACGCATACATCTATGTGTTACTTCTTTTGAAACGTTGGTTGTTTTAACCGACCATTTGTTCAGCAGGTTTCATATATATATATGAAGAAAAAAAAAACTTTTTACTTTAAAACATTCAAATCCGTATCTCCATTTTTCTCGAAACATGTGAAACGAGACTGGGTGCTTTCTCTCTTCCGCATCCCTTGTTTCCGAAGCAAAACTCGTTCAAACTTTTCTGTATGATGTGTATATATATAGGAACCGTCATTCCAAATGTACAACAGCCATATTTTATTTTTCTCACTTTGTTTTCTCCTTGCAACAGCCTTTACATTATTATATTGTACATTAAAAAGCCGTTTCTCATCTTCATCTCTCTAAAACAATTCTTCGCCATCCCTCGCCTCAAACAGATGCCGATCTATAGCTCCACCCACCAGATCTGTTGATCACGCAAAAAAGAATGAGGTAAAAAAAAAAAAAAAAAGAGAAAGGTGAACGGATGGACATCCATGCAAACCCAACGCCTGTACATGCATCACCCTTTCTCGTTACTTCTCTCCTTTGCTACTTCATATTCGGCCATCAAAAAAAAAAAAAAAAAAAAAGAAAAGAAGAAGAAGAAGTCCGAGAATATGAAGTTTGTTTTGGCCATACCAATTTAAGCAGGGACTTGTGTTTGTTTGCCGAGGATTTGGTGAATCATTGGCCCAGTTATCTTGTCTTTGGCTTTGCTATTCGAAGGACAAGGATAAGGGGATTGGTTTTGCTACTTTTGTCCGAGTTGTCGCTGATTTAAATTCAAGGTTGTCGTGTTTGACCGATCTCGTAGCCGGGATTGTTCGACGTAGTCTCCATTGGATTTCTTCATTTTATTTATGTGTCTGTTCGTGTTCTCATTTCTTTGCTGCTTTGATCTTGAGTTGCTATTAGTGGTGCTTCTCATCTTATTTGGTCGCGAGAATTTATGTCGTGCTTAGACGAAGCCATTTTATTTCATATCCAATTGTTGTCGTCTCCATTTCATGCCACGAAAGGTGAGTTTATCTCACGCCTGACTCACATTTTTTTTCATGGATGCTAGATCAATTATGAACTGTTATATGAAATGTATAGGATTGCTAGTAGAAATGATAAATATCCGCATCACTTGACCATAGGGTAGAAAACTATATACGGACACCGTTGGTCATGTTTTTGAAGTAAAAGGAGTTTTATTTTAAAATATTTACTTAAGACTTTATATATTTATATTTTATTTAAATATAAATTATTTTGTATATTTTAAATTATGTGTTTTAAAATGATTTTATTTGTCAATAGCGATTTAAATGTCTATTTAAGATTTTACTTATAAATTTATTTATTTTAAACCATATAATTTATTCCTGTAAGTATTTTAACCTATTTTATATTATTTTAAATATTTCTTTAAGTCTATTTTTATATTATTTTAAACTTATATATGTTTATAATCTATTTCTAATTTAATTTAGAATTTTATAAACTTATATAAATACACATTTCTATTTTCAAAAATTAATTTTCTTATATATATTGTATAAACTTTAATAAATTCAAAATGGATAGGTTTGATTTTGCGATTTAAATTCGAAGTTTAAAGATGTAAATTTATATAACGATATTTGAATAACGAATGAACTCATATTAAGTTATGAATTGGAATCAATACGAATTTTAGTAGAGATGAAATTGAATTATAAGTTATAAGACGATTTGGTTTATACTGAAGTTTATGATTTTGTTTCGAATTATATAAAAGGAAATTTGAACCAAAATGTTAAATTTCATTAATCGACTAAAACGAATGCTTTAGGGGGGTAAAACCAAATTATATGAATTGTTTATATTTATGAATAACGATTTCGAATTATATGACTTGAATTACATAACTCGATATGTTTTGTTGAAGTGTAAGTTTTGAATTAAATCTCATATTTCGAATTTCGAACCAAAGTGTTGGATTCAAATGAATCGTCTTGAAACGATTTCTTATTAAGGAAAATTTTGAAGCATTTGAACGGTTTCAAACTTGAATTTTTGCGAATATAAGCCGAACCAAATTATAATCAAAGTTAAAGGTTTTGATATTGATTTGAACGGAAATTGAGATATATATTTAAGTTATAACTCAAATATAAGTCGATTTGGGATTTGAAAGTTGTTGTGCGATTTTTGTCGGAAAACTTATATAAATTAGAAGTTAAATAGTATAATATTAGCTTATACTATATTTTGAAATCTTTTCGATATGGTTTTAAATCGATTTGATTTGAGCGATTCTCGTGAGATGTTTACAAAATTGAAGATAATCGAAGTTAGATATTTAAATTTGATTTCAAAATTCGAATATGAGAATTCATATAAACTATTTTATAAAGTGATTTATAAAATAGTGACCACGGTGTGAAAAATGTAAACGATTGGTTGTTAAAGAGACCGGGATCGGCTATTGTCATACTCTCTATCAATACCGAAAACCACTTTGACAACTGTGTACGCGGTGGAGTTCCAGAATGAAGGAGACGATTTGGCGAACGACTCTATTTTTATTTCATATTAATTACGAGACCCTGACTACCTTGAGTCAGCTTGATGTGGCTAAAACAGGAGCTATGCACGGACCAAGTGAGGTCATACCTCTTATCGAGCACACTTCTTCGATATTATTCTATTACTGTTGAGATTTGATTTGGGCCCTTTTGATTATGGGAGTGTGTATCGAGGTGGGCGGTAGTAGCTACTATGCGTTACCACCAGTCCGGCTCTGCAAACGGTGAATCCACCCTGGCATTCCTTGTGTGCCTTGTCACATGCCTTATACGAGCCCACTACGACTTTGTTTTGTACTATTTTATATGGAGTGCCCTCTGATCAACCTCCAGTTTACGGAGGAATTACGGTACTGTATATACTATGGGAATATATCAACGGTGTAAGGGTAATCATGGTAATCCCGCTTACACTATTTTGATATTTTTACTTTACTGATAGACACTAATGTATATAGCGTATTCTACTATATAGTATTAGTTTGACGGATCCTTAAAGGATGGTGATCCCAAACATCCTTTAAGTTATTGATTGCATTTCATCGAACATTTCATTTGAGTTGATTTACTTTCATGAGAATGTTAGTCCTGATCCGAGTTGTTTTGTTTTGCATTATTGCTCGGGTCAGATCGATTATCACAGTTTCGAGATTTATCCTGGAGTTGGAGATTATATTGGATTTTGCTCACCTATATCTACCTATTGATCAGTTTTTCCAGTCATCCTGTTTATTGTCGTCTCTGTTTCAAACTGTTATTAATTATTTATGTATCTGCAAACACTGTATTAGACTTCCGCTATATTATTTATGTAAACTCTGATGTAAAGCTTCATGAACTACTATTGTATTTTAATTTTTCCGCCGTGAAATATTATATTGCTTTGTATTTGTGTCTGTGATCTGTGATTTGTTCTATTTACCTCAGAAGCTAATAACAATCTGTTGTTTTGGACGTTTCGAGTTGGCATATTTTGTCTATTCGGCACGGTCAAAATGGCGGGTTGTTACATCTGGTATCAGAGCTTTGGTTTTATCAAAGCTTTAGCCTATGGGGTAAAGCTCATTAGAGATAGGGTAGTGATACCCTAGAATGAGTGGAATCAGTCGCAGAATCCTCCTTGAGAGAGAGCGTATTTTAAAGTATAAATGGTTTTTAATGGTTTTAAAAACAAATATTTTCGAATATAAAATTTCGTTTAACATTTGAATCCTTTTCTGAAATTTCTTTCTATTTGAATTCATCTTCCTTCGTAGATCCTCTTTGATTAGGTTCTTCCGTTCTTTCAACTTTTAATTCGAATTCTATAACTTATCCTTATCCATAACAAGGTAAGAAGTAGGAGATTATAAGTTTTACAACGAGATCATTTCCTATCAAAATATTAGTTTGAAATAGGTATTATAATTCTCTTGATGTAATATTGAAGTAGTTATATATTTTGGATGATATATATTTGAAAATAACACTTTGCTTTGGTAATACCAATATTTTTAAAAGATTTGATGTTTATACTTTATGATTTTATATTTTATATATTTTTAATAAGATTTAAAGATGTAAATTTTGTAAGAAAATGATTTTTCTTGATTGAATAATTTTGTTATGTATTTGACTTAATAATATTATTGTATATTTATTATGGATTATGGTTAAATTTTAATAAATAAATAAATAAGAGGGGGAGAGATACATTTTTCCCTACTTGAAATTTTAATGATTTGAAATATATTATTTATAATATATGATTTAGAGTGTGGTATATATTCTATTTAAATATAAAAAGATGTTTTGAGTACTTATTTGACGTTAAAGTTGGCATATCGAATACCTAGAGATTTCGTGTATACGTCTGATCAACGTATATGTTAAGTCCTATGTGTATTAGATAGATATAAAGTCACACTCTGGTCGCTTGGAAATGATTATGTTGATGACTTCAGCATCATCGATATCTATTTTCGGGTTTCGAAAGTGGGATATATATATACAGCCAATCGAGACGTCGAGTGAGTACTTGAAATTATTTTGAAATATGTTTGAAAATATTTTAACTTTTGATTTGTGTATATATATATATATATATTTCAAATTATATATACGTATGATTATAGATATGAACCATTGGTTTAAATATATTTAGTTATTTAATTACTATTTGCCTACCTCGTTCCTTTTCGGGGACGAAAAGTTTTGAGTAGGGGAGATTTGTAACAACCGGTAATTTTTAATGATTTAAAATCCGATTTAAATCAAAATTTTCTTTTGAAAACTTTTTGCTATTTTTTTTTTGTAACGGGAATTTAAAATTTGAAATGCGTACAGTGAGATGTTGCAGCTGTGAAAATCACATCGGAAAATTTGAATGTTTCTCGATCGTGCAATTTTCAGTGCAAAGCTGCGCGTAACAGACCAAATTTTAGCGATTTAAAAATTTCTCCAAAACCAGTTCGGACAAACACGAAAAATATTCTATTCGTTGTCACGAATCCGACGGCGAAATTCGTTTTGCGAAAATCGGACGTTTTGACCTCCGTTTTCCGTCCGCATTTTTACGTCAAGTGGTCCGTAACGCGTTTTTGAGCGGAGCATCCTGGCACTGCAAATTTTATACCGTTGTGTCCGTCTCGTCGCGCTGATTTCCGCAATATATTCATTTGTCAGTTTCGGTGTTCGGTTCGCGCTGTAATTGCGAAAAAGCTTGCACTGTTCATTTTTGAAACAGAGCCATCCGAGTTCGATGTGTCCCTTTTCCGATCTTACATACTTTTCTAACCGTTTTGGATCTGCAAAACACGTTCTTTTATGTTATTAAACCACCCGTTTAATTTTTTGTTTCCAAAAGCGTCTGAATGGACACATTTCTTCATGTAAGACATATTCAATTTTGCATGCATACGTCCCTTTATCTACCCTACATTCTTTCTTCCCACATTTGTTTTTCTTCTACATCAAATTTTCACGTCCTTGTCTCATGCAAACCATTTGTTTAAATCTTACTTTGATATCCTTGTCCTTTCATGAAATGAAACTTTGCAAGCATATTTCCATCCATAGCTAATACGCATACATCTATGTGTTACTTCTTTTGAAACGTTGGTTGTTTTAACCGACCATTTGTTCAGCAGGTTTCATATATATATATATGAAGAAAAAAAAACTTTTTAATTTTAAAAATTCAAATCCGTATCTCCATTTTTCTCGAAACATGTGAAACGAGACTGGGTGCTTTCTCTCTTCCGCATCCCTTGTTTCCGAAGCAAAACTCGTTCAAACTTTTCTGTATGATGTGTATATATATAGGAACCGTCATTCCAAATGTACGACAGCCATATTTTATTTTTCTCACTTTGTTTTCTCCTTGCAACAGCCTTTACATTATTATATTGTATATTAAAAAGCCGTTTCTCATCTTCATCTCTCTAAAACAATTCTTCGCCATCCCTCGCCTCAAACAGATGTCGATCTATAGCTCCGCCCACCAGATCTGCGGATCACGCAAAAAAGAATGAGGTAAAAAAAAAAGAGAAAGGTGAACGCATGGACATTCATGCAAACCCAACGCCTGTACATGCATCACCCTTTCTCGTTACTTCTCTCCTTTGCTGCTTCATATTCGGCCATCAAAAAAAAAAAAAAAAAGAAGAAGAAGTCCGAGAATATGATGTTTGTTTTGGCCATACCAATTTAAGCAGGGACTTGTGTTTGTTTGCCGAGGATTTGGTGAATCATTGGCCCAGTTATCTTGTCTTTGGCTTTGCTATTCGAAGGACAAGGATAAGGGGATTGGTTTTGCTACTTTTGTCCGAGTTGTCGCTGATTTAAATTCAAGGTTGTCGTGTTTGACCGATCTCGTAGCCGGGATTGTTCGACGTAGTCTCCATTTGTAACAACCCGGATTTTTGGAACAAAAAGAATATATTATTTTTGGTTATTTTAATGGATTTTGATATTTAAAATGATATATTTTAAATAATAACGATTAAAATCTATTTAATACGACGTTACAAATTATAAATTATAATAATTCTATACTAAACTTTAAATAGCGCGGTAATTTCAGTTTTCAACTTGAACTTTGGAAAATCTTATAAAATCAATATTAAATTGGAATTGGATAAAACTGGACACATTGAGACCGTATTGAAAACATTTATCCAAAGAATTTTAGAAATTAAAATTTCAGTTTTTATTTTGTAAGTTATGAAAAATTCAAGTTTTTAGAAAAACGTTGTAGAATTTAATAATATAATATTATTTAAAGGCCCAAAACGTTACTTTTTGCATATGATCGAATTTGGATTCGAAACTACTTCCATTGAGTCCAGAATGATGTTTACATAAAGAAAAAGTATAAGCATCGAGATATTTTGAGTTTCGGAAAATTTTCATTATTTTATGTATTTTTAATATTAAAATATATGCGCCAGAAATGGAAATTTTGCAAACAGCCTCCGAATCCGGCGAAACCAGTTTCCATGGATCAGGAATATTTAAATATAGTTAAATTCCAAATTTCATAATTTTTGGAGTCATTTTGTGGCAGTTATTGATTTTTTTTTGGAAACGGTCAATTTTAATAAATAAAAAAATTCACCAAATATTCATATGGACTCGAAATTTAACGAAACTAGTTTTGTTAGGTTTGTAATGTCAAATATTATTTATGTTTAAATTTTCATTAATTTCGAAATTAGTATGTGAGCGTAGTAATTTTTAAACGGTCAAAAATGCAAGAAATTGAATTAGAAAATGAACATGGGCCTATTATCCAATAAGTGAAAATAAACAAGGGTTTTAAAACCCAAGTACACCAGCCTATATATTATCTTATTTCAGCCATAACCTAGAGAAACAAACCATAACCACCTTCTTCCTCATTTCAATTTCAATGGCTTCTCCACCTAAAATCTTCTTTGCAAAAAGAACCCTCAAACTGAAAATTTTATTTCTCCCAAACCAAAGCAAAATAAATCAAACCGCTTCTGGGTATTGATCATCATCTTATTATCTACCTTCCACGAAAAATTCAGCGTCTAATGTCGCACGGATTCGCCGGAATCTCAGATCAACGACAAAACTGATAAAACGGAGCAGCAAACACAAATGAATTTTTTCCCGCAAATCAGAGAAGAACTGGACGAAGTCACCAACAGGAAAGTTGTTCGTATGCGCGAGAGGAAGGTGCTGTAAAAATTTCAGGTAGAACGGAGCAAGGATGTGGCCTGTGGGGCCCGCAACCTGACGAACGGAAATCAGCGATTTCCGGCCGTCGGCGGCGACCTGGGGGGGGCCCACTTCCGGCGAAGCTTCGCCTCGTCGAGGCGGTTCCGATGGTGGGTGGCGGCGGCGGTGCAGGTCAACGGTGTGGCGGGAAAGTCCGGTCAAAGTTCTAAAAGCACTGGTTTGACCAGAAAATGAAGAGAGAGAAAAGGTTGATTATTTGATTAATTAATTAATCTAATATCCAATGTTCGAACGCGCATAACTTTTGCATACTAAGTCGAAATTCGACGATTTCAGGTTCGCCGCGATCGTGGTGACGAGAGGTTCGCGTGGACACTAATTTCGTCCAATTTGGAGACAGTCAAATTTTTAGGTATTTTCATGAATATAAATAATTATTTAAAATTATCCAAACTTCAGTAAATCATAACTTTTTGTAACGAACTCGAAATGACTCAAAACAGGGTTTGCCATGATCGGTATATTTTTAGCAATGCATAGACACCAATTTCGCTAAATTCTGAGGATGTTGAATTTTGGGCCAAAATTGGGTCCAAAACCACCCAATTGGACCCGATAAAGTCAAATCTCGGTGAGAACTCTTTTCTCACTCAATTTTTATTTTCAGTAATTATTTATTTTCTGAAATAAATATATTTTAAATGTCTATGATGAATGTCTGAGAATTAATTATGTGATATGCATGTTTGGTTGTAAATTGTTGCTATGGAATGCCTGATTTTTGTGTATTGATTCAATGTTTGAATTGAAATTCTGTAATTAACTAATTTATGATAATTCATTATGATAATTGGAATTTGCTACACTGCCATATATGAGTTACCTGTCTCATATGTGTTGATTGGGCTGATATTTTCACACATCGCCCAAGTGCACAGTTAATAAATTATTCCTTAAATGTTGTTTAAATGTGATGTGGACATTATATGAATGTTATTATGTGATGAATGTTATTGTTGATTACATGTATGATTTAAAATCCATTATTTAATGGTATTTGATGTGAGTCTCATTCCAAGGTGGGAATTTCAAAAGTTTTCAAAAGAATTTACAATTAAAGAATTAAATGTAATTTTAATGCGTTTTAATATAATTTGATGTACACTAAACCGATTAGTTAAATTGCGCTTTTTATACGTGAATGGATATTTCCATGAATTATATTTATTATACAATAAAGGAATGAAGATTTAAGATTTGAAATTTGAAATGGAACGTTTGGAATTTTTAATAATTATTATAATAAAATGAGCATTGCTTAACCCGAGGTTAGATTGAGTTGTGGTATAAGACTGCCCGGACCCGCCCGGCACATCCAGCAACCGCAACAATATATATCTAATGTGAGAGGTTAATGCAATAATCAATACTTAATTAACATATATAAATTGAAATTCAAAAGTTATACATTTTGAAAATATAATATTGTAATAATAAATGCTGTATTAATGATTAAATTAATACAGAAAGTTTAAAATTTTAAAAATGACATTTTAAAAAATTATTGTAATATTAAATTGAACATTAAAAGAATAAATGAAACAATAAATGATTAATTTATTTTGAAAGCTTGCATTTTGAAAAGTTATTCTTTTATTAAAGATTAGAACGCTAAATAATGTTTGTTAATAAAAGTTATTCTTTTATTAAAGATTAGAACGCTAAATAATGTTTGTTAATAAAAGTTATTCTTTTATTAAAGATTAGAACGCTAAATAATGTTTGTTAATAAAAGTTATTCTTTTATTAAAGATTAGAATGCTAAATAATGTTTGTTAATAAAAGTTATTCTTTTATTAAAGATTAGAAACGCTAAATAATGTTTGTTAATAAAAGTTATTCTTTTATTAAAGATTAGAATGCTAAATAATGTTTGTTAATAAAAGTTATTCTTTTATTAAAGATTAGAAACGCTAAATAATGTTTGTTAATAAAAGTTATTCTTTTATTAAAGATTAGAACGCTATATAATGTTTGTTAATAAAAGTTATTCTTTTATTAAAGATTAGAAACAATAAATAATGTTTGTTAATAAAAGTTATTCTTTTATTAAAGATTAGAACAATAAATAATGTTTGTTAATAAAAGTTATTCTTTTATTAAAGATTAGAATGCTAAATAATGTTTGTTAATAAAAGTTATTCTTTTATTAAAGATTAGAATGCTAAATAATGTTTGTTAATAAAAGTTATTCTTTTATTAAAGATTAGAAACGCTAAATAATGTTTGTTAATAAAAGTTATTCTTTTATTAAAGATTAGAACGCTATATAATGTTTGTTAATAAAAGTTATTCTTTTATTAAAGTTAGGAACGCTAAAATATGTTGGTTTAGAATTTAATATTGAATATAGGTCGATATATTTTATTCAAAGTTTTATATTTAATATTAAATAAGATGCTGGGTTTGTCGTGAATGGTGTCTTAAATAACACTGTTCTTGAATCCTACTTAAGAAAGAATAAATCTTTTAATAAAGATTTAAAGAAGAGGTTTTTCAATTATAAAAAAAAAAAACTGAAAATTTATTTGGAATCCGATGGTGGGTTGATTGTGAACAATGTTTTAAATGACATTAGTTCTTGAAACCCAAATCAATAGTGAAATTATGATTTTTCATTCATTAATCTTTTAATTAAAGATTTAATGAAATTTTCTAGAGCGAAGTTTTCAATTTAATACATTAAATTGAAATTTAAAGAAATAGGATTTTGGGGTTTGTCGTGAACAATGCTTTAAGCAACATTTGTTCTTTAACCCAATTAAGATAAGATTAATTTCTTAAAGTTGAAAAATCATTAAATAATAATTTATGGAAGGTTAATACCAAATAGAGTTTTAACGAACCTTTAATCAGAATTAAAGAGGAATAAAGAAATTGAATTTACTAAATTCAATAAGTGATCGAGAATGGAGTACCACCAGTTTTGCTCCATGCGTTAGTTAAATCTTTAATTAGATTTAAACGATAAACAGTAATTAAATTTACCGTAACATATTGGGTCTAGATATGGAGTACCACCAGTTTTACTCCATGGGTTAAATAGGTTGGGACTGGGCTAATGAAATAAATGATTTATTCAGTAAGACGTAAATTCCGACTAGATGGATAGGGCTTAATGTAGTTGAGAAAAGATTAAATCTTTTGAAACGATATCCAAAGGATTATTTAACTATATGTTTTAAAGGAATTTTATCTTTGATAAAATTAAGGGGAAAATTTCCTAGAGAAAAGATCATTTAATCAAAAGAATATTCTTGATTTGGAATGAGGCGTTTTTTTTGTGTGTTCCCTATAGCACATGTTTTTAAATTGCGCGAATTATTCGGAAAGACCGGTTTAACCCATTCCGATTAATCCATACGACGATTAAAGATAGAAGACGAAGACTACGGTTGAAGACCATGAAATATTCGAGTCGTGCGGATGATTATTGATATCTTGATTGGGCTGTACACCCAAGACGATGGAATAATTTGTAATCATCTAAACGAACTTGGATAGATTACCGGATTTGACTTTCGCTCAGACCCAGAGCATAAGTTTTAAATGGATTGTATGTCTGACGTTGTATTCCTTTTGTTGTGTTTGTTGAACTCTACTAAATATATATATCTGTTTGGTGGCAGAGAATTTATTCTCTTGCACAACACCCTTCTCTGAGACGTACGAGCTTAGAGGGTATATATATTGGTAGATTGATCAACGATATGACAATGATGGACAATGTGGCATGCTAAGATAAAAATGATCAAGGCTTTTGTTGAAAAGCAGAGCCTTGTGGTATGACGTGACTTCGCGAGCCTCACACCCCGGTATGATGGTGAACTGATGGTTAGGTTAGTATACTTTCGATATTAGGATGGATTCGGTCGACCGGGATGAGCTGGGAAGTGGGTATATACCCTCGATTCCCAGAGGGATAGAGTAAGCGGTGTTTTCTCTCGCTGGGACGTAAGCCGCGGGTTACTTGATATCCCAAAGGTGCGTATGTGTATCACGGTAAGCCGTGAAGTATTGCACTACGTGATAGATCTTTCGAATCAGGAGCCATCATGATGGAAATCCAACTTTCCAATACGAGCTTTAACGATTTTAGTTGTATAGCCTAGTATGGCGACATAGTAGGATGGGGTACTATGCCGTCTATGATTTATACATTTATTTTCGAAATTGATTTCTACACTATGCACTTATATAGTTTAAAAGAGAACTTTAGCGTACCAAGCATGTTTGGCTATTATAAGGTAAAACTCTATCCTCCGGTTTGCGCTTGCATTGTGTGATGGGACCTGAGTCTTATAATAGCTTCATTTTTCTAAAAGCATTGCGATGTTTTATGCACTGTTATTCTTGGGAGGAAACCCGTTCCGCATTAGTGGCGTGGTCCCTTGATTTACCCGACTTTAAAATAAAATATTAATAACGGTTTTTGAGTTCTCATACCAGTCCCATGACTGACCTGGAGTTTATTGTTTTAACCTAAACTCTGGGTGCCCTTATTTTCCACACGGGCAGTTGGAGTTTTGGTTTTTGCAGATTTTCATTTATAACAGGATTCTGGGTTGAAGCTTAAAGCTGTGTCCAGAGCATATTAGTCTCCCGCTGTATTATTTTGTATTATTATCTTTCCGCTGCAATGTATTATGTAATAACTCAGATTTTATATTTTCAAGTTGTAAAGTATTTATTCATGTACTCATATTCTTGTACTCTGATGTAATTGTTGTAATAAGCAATGGAAATGTTCTCTTGTTTGTGTTCTGATGTGTTCTGTTCTCAAAACAATCTTCATTCTAGTTCGGTTTAGGCCGGGCCGGACTGAGGGTCGTTACAGTTGGTATCAGAGCTTTGGTTTTACAAAGCTCGAGAACAAAACATATTAGAACCGAACAAAAGAATTCATCAGAGATAGGATTAGTAATATCCTATAAGAATGACTCGTTAGAGATGGGATCAGCAGTATCCTAGGATGAGTCTAAAGAGTGCCATTTTCTTAAAACCAAAATTAGTTTTGAAAATCTATAACTTACTATACGTAATTGATTATTATATTTTGGACTATCAGGTATTAGTAGGTTTTTCATATGCGTCTGATCAACGTGTATTTGAAATCTCAATATACTGGGTAGATATAGAATCACACTTTAGTAGCCCGGAGATGACCCTGATGACACTAGTGATTGACATGTCAGCATCATTAGTTCATGTTCGTGTTTCGAAAGTGGGATTTCTATATATTTCCACATTGACTGGTATGAGAACCAAAACCTAACTATTGTGTGACATGGCATCAAAAACATGATTTTTTGAATATATATATGTGAAAGTTATGCATTTGAAAAATTAATCCACTAATTGATTGCTGGCTGTGCTGATTGCTTGTCGATTGAACCAATAAAATATTGAAATTGCATGCAAATATATACATATGCGTTGAACAGGTCATGGCAAGGCTAGAGCTGAGGAATAAAATTGTATGCCCGACAAATAGGTACATATTTACTTTATTTTGTGGGTTTTGATTTTATGAGCCGATTGGCTAGCCTCTTTGCATTCTCTTTCTTCTTTTCCCCCCTTCTGTTTTCTTTTTCTTTTTGGGGTGATGAGAGCCCTATGAGGCAGTTTGCGTTTTTCCAATACTCTCCGTACAAAGGAGACTCTGGCGAAATTTTTCTAGAATTTAGGGTGTTAGCCAAATTTTAGGAAAATTAATAAATTATTATAAGTTGAAAATTTGATGAACTTAAGCCATATTAAAATTATTGGATGTTGAGTTGATTTATAAAATAATTTTTTTTAACTCTATTCCTTTTCGAGGACGAAAAGATTTTAAGTGGGGGAGATTGTAACAACCCGGATTTTTGGAACAAAAAGAATATATTAGTTTTGGTTATTTTAATGGATTTTGATATTTAAAATGATATATTTTAAATAATAACGATTAAAATCTATTTAATACGACGTTACAAATTATAAATTATAATAATTCTATACTAAACTTTAAATAGCGCGGTAATTTCAGTTTTCAACTTTGAACTTTGGAAAATCTTATAAAATCAATATTAAATTGGAATTGGATAAAACTGGACACATTGAGACCGTATTGAAAACATTTATCCAAAGAATTTTAGAAATTAAAATTTCAGTTTTTATTTTGTAAGTTATGAAAAATTCAAGTTTTTAGAAAAACGTTGTAGAATTTAATAATATAATATTATTTAAAGGCCCAAAACGTTACTTTTTGCATATGATCGAATTTGGATTCGAAACTACTTCCATTGAGTCCAGAATGATGTTTACATAAAGAAAAAGTATAAGCATCGAGATATTTTGAGTTTCGGAAAATTTTCATTATTTTATGTATTTTTAATATTAAAATATATGCGCCAGAAATGGAAATTTTGCAAACAGCCTCCGAATCCGGCGAAACCAGTTTCCATGGATCAGGAATATTTAAATATAGTTAAATTCCAAATTTCATAATTTTTGGAGTCATTTTGTGGCAGTTATTGATTTTTTTTTGGAAACGGTCAATTTTAATAAATAAAAAAATTCACCAAATATTCATATGGACTCGAAATTTAACGAAACTAGTTTTGTTAGGTTTGTAATGTCAAATATTATTTATGTTTAAATTTTCATTAATTTCGAAATTAGTATGTGAGCGTAGTAATTTTTAAACGGTCAAAAATGCAAGAAATTGAATTAAAAAATGAACATGGGCCTATTATCCAATAAGTGAAAATAAACAAGGGTTTTAAAACCCAAGTACACCAGCCTATATATTATCTTATTTCAGCCATAACCTAGAGAAACAAACCATAACCACCTTCTTCCTCATTTCAATTTCAATGGCTTCTCCACCTAAAATCTTCTTTGCAAAAAGAACCCTCAAACTGAAAATTTTATTTCTCCCAAACCAAAGCAAAATAAATCAAACCCCTTCTGGGTATTGATCATCATCTTATTATCTACCTTCCACGAAAAATTCAGCGTCTAATGTCGCACGGATTCGCCGGAATCTCAGATCAACGACAAAACTGATAAAACGGAGCAGCAAACACAAATGAATTTTTTCCCGCAAATCAGAGAAGAACTGGACGAAGTCACCAACAGGAAAGTTGTTCGTATGCGCGAGAGGAAGGTGCTGTAAAAATTTCAGGTAGAACGGAGCAAGGATGTGGCCTGTGGGGCCCGCAACCTGACGAACGGAAATCAGCGATTTCCGGCCGTCGGCGGCGGCCTGGGGGGGGCCCACTTCCGGCGAAGCTTCGCCTCGTCGAGGCGGTTCCGATGGTGGGTGGCGGCGGCGGTGCAGGTCAACGGTGTGGCGGGAAAGTCCGGTCAAAGTTCTAAAAGCACTGGTTTGACCAGAAAATGAAGAGAGAGAAAAGGTTGATTATTTGATTAATTAATTAATCTAATATCCAATGTTCGAACGCGCATAACTTTTGCATACTAAGTCGAAATTCGACGATTTCAGGTTCGCCGCGATCGTGGTGACGAGAGGTTCGCGTGGACACTAATTTCGTCCAATTTGGAGACAGTCAAATTTTTAGGTATTTTCATGAATATAAATAATTATTTAAAATTATCCAAACTTCAGTAAATCATAACTTTTTGTAACGAACTCGAAATGACTCAAAACAGGGTTTGCCATGATCGGTATATTTTTAGCAATGCATAGACACCAATTTCGCTAAATTCTGAGGATGTTGAATTTTGGGCCAAAATTGGGTCCAAAACCACCCAATTGGACCCAATAAAGTCAAATCTCGGTGAGAACTCTTTTCTCACTCAATTTTTATTTTCAGTAATTATTTATTTTCTGAAATAAATATATTTTAAATGTCTATGATGAATGTCTGAGAATTAATTATGTGATATGCATGTTTGGTTGTAAATTGTTGCTATGGAATGCCTGATTTTTGTGTATTGATTCAATGTTTGAATTGAAATTCTGTAATTAACTAATTTATGATAATTCATTATGATAATTGGAATTTGCTACACTGCCATATATGAGTTACCTGTCTCATATGTGTTGATTGGGCTGATATTTTCACACATCGCCCAAGTGCACAGTTAATAAATTATTCCTTAAATGTTGTTTAAATGTGATGTGGACATTATATGAATGTTATTATGTGATGAATGTTATTGTTGATTACATGTATGATTTAAAATCCATTATTTAATGGTATTTGATGTGAGTCTCATTCCAAGGTGGGAATTTCAAAAGTTTTCAAAAGAATTTACAATTAAAGAATTAAATGTAATTTTAATGCGTTTTAATATAATTTGATGTACACTAAACCGATTAGTTAAATTGCGCTTTTTATACGTGAATGGATATTTCCATGAATTATATTTATTATACAATAAAGGAATGAAGATTTAAGATTTGAAATTTGAAATGGAACGTTTGGAATTTTTAATAATTATTATAATAAAATGAGCATTGCTTAACCCGAGGTTAGATTGAGTTGTGGTATAAGACTGCCCGGACCCGCCCGGCACATCCAGCAACCGCAACAATATATATCTAATGTGAGAGGTTAATGCAATAATCAATACTTAATTAACATATATAAATTGAAATTCAAAAGTTATACATTTTGAAAATATAATATTGTAATAATAAATGTTGTATTAATGATTAAATTAATACAGAAAGTTTAAAATTTTAAAAATGACATTTTAAAAAATTATTGTAATATTAAATTGAACATTAAAAGAATAAATGAAACAATAAATGATTAATTTATTTTGAAAGCTTGCATTTTGAAAAGTTATTCTTTTATTAAAGATTAGAATGCTAAATAATGTTTGTTAATAAAAGTTATTCTTTTATTAAAGATTAGAACGCTAAATAATGTTTGTTAATAAAAGTTATTCTTTTATTAAAGATTAGAACGCTAAATAATGTTTGTTAATAAAAGTTATTCTTTTATTAAAGATTAGAACGCTAAATAATGTTTGTTAATAAAAGTTATTCTTTTATTAAAGATTAGAATGCTAAATAATGTTTGTTAATAAAAGTTATTCTTTTATTAAAGATTAGAAACGCTAAATAATGTTTGTTAATAAAAGTTATTCTTTTATTAAAGATTAGAATGCTAAATAATGTTTGTTAATAAAAGTTATTCTTTTATTAAAGATTAGAAACGCTAAATAATGTTTGTTAATAAAAGTTATTCTTTTATTAAAGATTAGAACGCTATATAATGTTTGTTAATAAAAGTTATTCTTTTATTAAAGATTAGAAACAATAAATAATGTTTGTTAATAAAAGTTATTCTTTTATTAAAGATTAGAACAATAAATAATGTTTGTTAATAAAAGTTATTCTTTTATTAAAGATTAGAATGCTAAATAATGTTTGTTAATAAAAGTTATTCTTTTATTAAAGATTAGAATGCTAAATAATGTTTGTTAATAAAAGTTATTCTTTTATTAAAGATTAGAAACGCTAAATAATGTTTGTTAATAAAAGTTATTCTTTTATTAAAGATTAGAACGCTATATAATGTTTGTTAATAAAAGTTATTCTTTTATTAAAGTTAGGAACGCTAAAATATGTTGGTTTAGAATTTAATATTGAATATAGGTCGATATATTTTATTCAAAGTTTTATATTTAATATTAAATAAGATGCTGGGTTTGTCGTGAATGGTGTCTTAAATAACACTGTTCTTGAATCCTACTTAAGAAAGAATAAATCTTTTAATAAAGATTTAAAGAAGAGGTTTTTCAATTATAAAAAAAAAAAAATTGAAAATTTATTTGGAATCCGATGGTGGGTTGATTGTGAACAATGTTTTAAATGACATTAGTTCTTGAAACCCAAATCAATAGTGAAATTATGATTTTTCATTCATTAATCTTTTAATTAAAGATTTAATGAAATTTTCTAGAGCGAAGTTTTCAATTTAATACATTAAATTGAAATTTAAAGAAATAGGATTTTGGGGTTTGTCGTGAACAATGCTTTAAGCAACATTTGTTCTTTAACCCAATTAAGATAAGATTAATTTCTTAAAGTTGAAAAATCATTAAATAATAATTTATGGAAGGTTAATACCAAATAGAGTTTTAACGAACCTTTAATCAGAATTAAAGAGGAATAAAGAAATTGAATTTACTAAATTCAATAAGTGATCGAGAATGGAGTACCACCAGTTTTGCTCCATGCGTTAGTTAAATCTTTAATTAGATTTAAACGATAAACAGTAATTAAATTTACCATAACATATTGGGTCTAGATATGGAGTACCACCAGTTTTACTCCATGGGTTAAATAGGTTGGGACTGGGCTAATGAAATAAATGATTTATTCAGTAAGACGTAAATTCCGACTAGATGGATAGGGCTTAATGTAGTTGAGAAAAGATTAAATCTTTTGAAACGATATCCAAAGGATTATTTAACTATATGTTTTAAAGGAATTTTATCTTTGATAAAATTAAGGGGAAAATTTCCTAGAGAAAAGATCATTTAATCAAAAGAATATTCTTGATTTGGAATGAGGCGTTTTTTTTGTGTGTTCCCTATAGCACATGTTTTTAAATTGCGCGAATTATTCGGAAAGACCGGTTTAACCCATTCCGATTAATCCATACGACGATTAAAGATAGAAGACGAAGACTACGGTTGAAGACCATGAAATATTCGAGTCGTGCGGATGATTATTGATATCTTGATTGGGCTGTACACCCAAGACGATGGAATAATTTGTAATCATCTAAACGAACTTGGATAGATTACCGGATTTGACTTTCGCTCAGACCCAGAGCATAAGTTTTAAATGGATTGTATGTCTGACGTTGTATTCCTTTTGTTGTGTTTGTTGAACTCTACTAAATATATATATATCTGTTTGGTGGCAGAGAATTTATTCTCTTGCACAACACCCTTCTCTGAGACGTACGAGCTTAGAGGGTATATATATTGGTAGATTGATCAACGATATGACAATGATGGACAATGTGGCATGCTAAGATAAAAATGATCAAGGCTTTTGTTGAAAAGCAGAGCCTTGTGGTATGACGTGACTTCGCGAGCCTCACACCCCGGTATGATGGTGAACTGATGGTTAGGTTAGTATACTTTCGATATTAGGATGGATTCGGTCGACCGGGATGAGCTGGGAAGTGGGTATATACCCTCGATTCCCAGAGGGATAGAGTAAGCGGTGTTTTCTCTCGCTGGGACGTAAGCCGCGGGTTACTTGATATCCCAAAGGTGCGTATGTGTATCACGGTAAGCCGTGAAGTATTGCACTACGTGATAGATCTTTCGAATCAGGAGCCATCATGATGGAAATCCAACTTTCCAATACGAGCTTTAACGATTTTAGTTGTATAGCCTAGTATGGCGACATAGTAGGATGGGGTACTATGCCGTCTATGATTTATACATTTATTTTCGAAATTGATTTCTACACTATGCACTTATATAGTTTAAAAGAGAACTTTAGCGTACCAAGCATGTTTGGCTATTATAAGGTAAAACTCTATCCTCCGGTTTGCGCTTGCATTGTGTGATGGGACCTGAGTCTTATAATAGCTTCATTTTTCTAAAAGCATTGCGATGTTTTATGCACTGTTATTCTTGGGAGGAAACCCGTTCCGCATTAGCGGCGTGGTCCCTTGATTTACCCGACTTTAAAATAAAATATTAATAACGGTTTTTGAGTTCTCATACCAGTCCCATGACTGACCTGGAGTTTATTGTTTTAACCTAAACTCTGGGTGCCCTTATTTTCCACACGGGCAGTTGGAGTTTTGGTTTTTGCAGATTTTCATTTATAACAGGATTCTGGGTTGAAGCTTAAAGCTGTGTCCAGAGCATATTAGTCTCCCGCTGTATTATTTTGTATTATTATCTTTCCGCTGCAATGTATTATGTAATAACTCAGATTTTATATTTTCAAGTTGTAAAGTATTTATTCATGTACTCATATTCTTGTACTCTGATGTAATTGTTGTAATAAGCAATGGAAATGTTCTCTTGTTTGTGTTCTGATGTGTTCTGTTCTCAAAACAATCTTCATTCTAGTTCGGTTTAGGCCGGGCCGGACTGAGGGTCGTTACACCATTGGATTTCTTCATTTTATTTATGTGTCTGTTCGTGTTCTCATTTCTTTGCTGCTTTGATCTTGAGTTGCTATTAGTGGTGCTTCTCATCTTATTTGGTCGCGAGAATTTATGTCGTGCTTAGACGAAGCCATTTTATTTCATATCCAATTGTTGTCGTCTCCATTTCATGCCACGAAAGGTGAGTTTATCTCACGCCTGACTCACATTTTTTTTCATGGATGCTAGATCAATTATGAACTGTTATATGAAATGTATAGGATTGCTAGTAGAAATTGTTTGATTTGATATGTATGCACATTTCATATGCGACACGATATATTCATATGACACGTAGTTGCACTGATGATATATATGTTGTGATTGATACTATATGATACCCTAGTTTTAGGAAAATCACTAAGGGTTGAAATGATACATACCCGAACGAACATTAGAATAGGGAAAAATCGTTATGGGTTGAAATGATAGATCTGAACGATTTTTATTGAATTTGGGATCGCGGGTTGAAATGATAGACCCGTAGAAATTTTATAAATTACGGGTTGAAATGATAAATATCCGTATCACTTGACCATAGGGTAGAAAACTATATACGGACACCGTTGGTCATGTTTTTGAAGTAAAAGGAGTTTTATTTTAAAATATTTACTTAAGACTTTATATATTTATATTTATATTTTATTTAAATATAAATTATTTTGTATATTTTAAATTATGTGTTTTAAAATGATTTTATTTGTCAATAGCGATTTAAATGTTTATTTAAGATTTTACTTATAAATTTATTTATTTTAAACCATATAATTTATTCCTATAAGTATTTTAACCTTTTTTATATTATTTTAAATATTTCTTTAAGTCTATTTTTTATATTATTTTAAACTTATATATGTTTATAATCTATTTCTAATTTAATTTAGAATTTTATAAACTTATATAAATACACATTTCTATTTTCAAAAATTAATTTTCTTATATATATTGTATAAACTTTAATAAATTAAAAATGGATAGGTTAGATTTTGCGATTTAAATTCGAAGTTTAAAGATGTAAATTTATATAACGATATTTGAATAACGAATGAACTCATATTAAGTTATGAATTGGAATCAATACGAATTTTAGTAGAGATGAAATTGAATTATAAGTTATAAGACGATTTGGTTTATACTGAAGTTTATGATTTCGTTTCGAATTATATAAAAGGAAATTTGAACCAAAATGTTAAATTTCATTAATCGACTAAAACGAATGCTTTAGGGGGGTAAAACCAAATTATATGAATTGTTTATATTTATGAATAACGATTTCGAATTATATGACTTGAATTACATAACTCGATATGTTTTGTTGAAGTGTAAGTTTTGAATTAAATCTCATATTTCGAATTTCGAACCAAAGTGTTGGATTCAAATGAATCGTCTTGAAACGATTTCTTATTAAGGAAAATTTTGAAGCATTTGAACGGTTTCAAACTTGAATTTTTGCGAATATAAGCCGAACCAAATTATAATCAAAGTTAAAGGTTTTGATATTGATTTGAACGGAAATTGAGATATATATTTAAGTTATAACTCAAATATAAGTCGATTGGGATTTGAAAGTTGTTGTGCGGTTTTTGTCGGAAAACTTATATAAATTAGAAGTTAAATAGTATAATATTAGCTTATACTATATTTTGAAATCTTTTCGATATGGTTTTAAATCGATTTGATTTGAGCGATTCTCGTGAGATGTTTACAAAATTGAAGATAATCGAAGTTAGATATTTAAATTTGATTTCAAAATTCGAATATGAGAATTCATATAAACTATTTTATAAAGTGATTTATAAAATAATGACCACGGTGTGAAAAATGTAAACGATTGGTTGTTAAAGAGACCGGGATCGGCTATTGTCATACTCTCTATCAATACCGAAAACCACTTTGACAACTGTGTACGCGGTGGAGTTCCAGAATGAAGGAGACGATTTGGCGAACGACTCTATTTTTATTTCATATTAATTACGAGACCCTGACTACCTTGAGTCAGCTTGATGTGGCTAAAACAGGAGCTATGCACGGACCAAGTGAGGTCATACCTCTTATCGAGCACACTTCTTCGATATTATTCTATTACTGTTGAGATTCGATTTGGGCCCTTTTGATTATGGGAGTGTGTATCGAGGTGGGCGGTAGTAGCTACTATGCGTTACCACCAGTCCGGCTCTGCAAACGGTGAATCCACCCTGGCATTCCTTGTGTGCCTTGTCACATGCCTTATACGAGCCCACTACGACTTTGTTTTGTACTATTTTATATGGAGTGCCCTCTGATCAACCTCCAGTTTACGGAGGAATTACGGTACTGTATATACTATGGGAATATATCAACGGTGTAAGGGTAATCATGGTAATCCCGCTTAAGCTATTTTGATATTTTTACTTTACTGATAGACACTAATGTATATAGCGTATTCTACTATATAGTATTAGTTTGGATCCTTAAAGGATGGTGATCCCAAACATCCTTTAAGTTATTGATTGCATTTCATCGAACATTTCATTTGAGTTGATTTACTTTCATGAGAATGTTAGTCCTGATCCGAGTTGTTTTGTTTTGCATTATTGCTCGGGTCAGATCGATTATCACAGTTTCGAGATTTATCCTGGAGTTGGAGCTTATATTGGATTTTGCTCACCTATATCTACCTATTGATCAGTTTTTCCAGTCATCCTGTTTATTGTCGTCTCTGTTTCAAACTGTTATTAATTATTTATGTATCTGCAAACACTGTATTAGACTTCCGCTATATTATTTATGTAAACTCTGATGTAAAGCTTCATGAACTACTATTGTATTTTAATTTTTCCGCTGTGAAATATTATATTGCTTTGTATCTGTGTCTGTGATCTGTGATTTGTTCTATTTACCTCAGAAGCTAATAACAATCTGTTGTTTTGGACGTTTCGAGTTGGCATATTTTGTCTATTCGGCACGGTCAAAATGGCGGGTTGTTACACATTCCTAACTACTACTAATTGTTTATCATGTACACAAATGACAAGTAACTAAGGACGTATAACTCTTCTTTCTATTAATATATTAACTAAAATTGGAACTAGACTAATACATCATGAAAGAAAATGTTAAATTTTAGGCAAAAAATGTGATATGAGAAAGAGAACAAGCAAACTAAAGTAAATGACACAGAGATGTAAAGTTACTTTGTAAGATTGCCAATGTTCGCTATCAGAATCTCTTCCTATATTTCTCTCTTATAATTACAAAGAAATACAAAATAATATTTAGAAATAAGGCACTCAGGATTGAAAAATGGCTAATCTTAAGAGCTTAGGACTTTGTTTTGTTGTGTGAGGAGAGATCAAATTGCGTATAGTAATTAGATCTTGAATATTTTCTAGCCCTTTAGAAATAGCATGGCATAAGATACTTATACTATTTGAAGTAGATGACACAGAGCTAAGATTGTGTAGTGCATTAGGTGGGATGTAGGCTCGTCCATTGAGCTAACTTGACTGGTTGATTGGAGAGGTTATAAAGTGAGGCTAGAAAATTTAGCTAAATAATATGCTACTTGCCATTTCATACTACGCACATGCATTTCATTTAATGTGCACTAAATCAGGGGCGAATGTACGTTGAAGCTATTAGAATTATTGTAATTACAAAATTGTATTACAAACAATCAACGTTAATTAATTATGCCACAATTGTCGCGTCAAACTGTGTTTACAATCATCATAGAAAGCGTAATCGATTTGTGCACAAGATTTAAGGCAAACAGAAAGTATTCTGTTTCAGCAATGTCCGAGTCTAGAAGTTTTATGTTTCCTTGAAACAATATTGCCGTCGTATGCACCAATCGATGTAGTTGCAATTTGTTTCCCAGGATAAAACGGACCAACTCCGTTGCGTAGTGCCAGCAAACGGAGCTCTGACGAACTGAAGTTGATTAGAGAAACTAGATCAGAGGATTACTTTGAAGAAGAAGAAGCAATGCAAGTGGAAAAAGTGAATTCTGTCTTGTTTTGGGCAATGTATATATAGGCAAGGAGGAGCGCCTCTTCGCATGCATTAGTAACCGTCAGAATAGGAAAAGTTGCGACTCTTTAACCACCCGGTTATTAATATGCGTACGTTGAGAATTCAAATGGTTGCACTCATTCAGCTAACAGACATTCTTTTCGAATTCTGGACTGAACGGACACACCTTTAAAATTCTGAGAAGAGATGTTCTCATGTCAGTGCACTAGCCCAATTAGCAACCGTCGTCCATATCCAATCAGGAGACCCCAAGAGCCCCAAGGCCCAAGGCCCTTATCTTTGACATTTTAATGTATTATTATGTCATGGCCAAGCCCACATCCTCATATCATTCCTCTCCTTTCTATTTTACATAAGCCTATTTGGCTTATAGTATATTATGAGAGATTGTGCTAATAATTCTATGATGTGGGACTTTAAATGTTGCTATCTCTTCTTCTGCCTACTTTCCCCTTTCTTTGCTCATTCATTTCCAACAATCCCCCACATGAATGAGCAGTCGATCTTAGTTTCACGAATCATTTATCGCATCGGTTAAAGTAGCATATGGGCCTTGAACTTTCCTAGTGATTACCTATTTGAATCACAGCGAATCAGTAGACATAGACTGTCCTTGAACTGTAAGCCTTTGTGTAATTCCAAAGTAGATAACACACTATAAATGTTTCTTATAACCCTTCGTTCTTTGTATGTGTTCGTTTTTTCCTTTAACACCTGCCTGGTCTCATATGTGCTTAGAGAATTTGGCCTCATAATTCTCTTTGAAGCGGCGCCTTCGCACTTACATAGGTGATTCTGTAAAGGGTATTCTCTAATTTCTCAAATACAGACATCATTAAAAGTACTAATACTTATCCTTATTCAACATATAATGCACTGACTTATCATAGGAATGGTTTGTGTATAACAGTGCCATCAAGTTTCTCTTAAAGTTCGTTGTCCCTTTGAACCTAGATCTTGGGATCTCCAGTCAACTAGGTGGGGTTTCCATTTTAGAAAAACCTTTAGTCTATAGGCCTTAGCCCCATTCCCTTCGATAAGGTTTGAACTTTCTCTCTTGGCAAGCCTTTTGTAAGTGGACCCGCTAAGTTATCTTTAGACCGAATGTAATCTATTGTGATAACCCCATTAGAGAGAAGTTGTCTTATCATTTTATGTCTACGACGAATATGCCTAGATTTACCATTGTATAGTGTACTATTAGCTCTTCCAATAGCTGATTGACTATCACAATGTATACATATTGGAGGCATAGGTTTGCTCCAATTAGGAATGTCTTCCAAGAAGCTTCGAATCCATTCTGCTTCTTCTACAGTCTTATCTAGTGCAATAAACTCTGATTCCATCGTAGATCTAGCGATACAAGTCTGTTTGGATGATTTCCATGAAATTGCTCCATTTCCTAATGTGAACACGTATCACTTGTAGACTTTATATCATTTAATCCAGTGATCCAATTTGCATCACTGTATCCTTCCACTATTGAAGAATAGTTTGTATAGTATAGACCATAACTCTATGTATACTTCAGATATCCTAGAACTCTGATTATCGCTTTCCAATGATGCGTACCAGGATTGCTTGTAAATCTACTTAGTTTGCTTACAGCATATGCGATATCATGCCTAGTACAGTTTATAACATACATGATACTTCCTAGTATACGAGAGTATTCCAATTGGTAAATACCATCACCAGTGTTCTTTACCCAATTTTTGTTCATATCTACTGGTGATTTTGCAATAATTACATTATATTGCTTGAACTTCTCAAGTATTTTGGTGATGTAATGTGATTGGGATAATGCATATCCCTGTGGTGTTCTCAGGATTTTTACACCTAATATCACATCAGCCAGTCCTAAGTCTTTCATATCGAATCTGGAGGATAACATATCCTTTGTAGATGTCATTATGGCCTTGTTATTGCCTAGGATCAATAGGTCATCAACATAAAGACAAACAATGACATATCCAATATGTGTATGTTTTATGTACACACATTTATCTGATTCATTTATCGTGAATCCATTTGATAACATAGTATTATCAAACTTCTCATGGCACTGTTTTGGAGCTTGCTTAAGGCCATGAAGTGATTTTACCAGTTTGCAAACTTTATGCTCATTTTCTGAGCTTAGAAATCCTTCAGGTTGTTTCATATAGTTTTCCTCCTCTAGTTCACCATTCAAGAATGCAGTTTTAACATCCATTCGATATATTTCCAAGTCATGTATGGATGCAATTGTAATGAGCATTCTAATTGATGTTATCCTCATTACAGGTGAATATGTATCGAAATAGTCCAGGTCTTCCTTTTGTCTAAATCCTTGGACTACCAGACAAGCTTTGTACTTGTCTATTGAACCATCAGGTTTCGGTTTCCTTTTAAATATCCATTTATTACCTAAGGCCATACATCCTTGGGGTAAATCAACCAATTCCCATGTATGATTGGACATAATGGATTCAATCTCATTGTTAATTGCCTCCTTCCAATAAGGGGCATCGTTAGAATACATAGCTTGTTTATATGTTAATGGATCATCTTCTAACATAAATGTATAGAAGTCCGGTCCAAAGGTTTTTAAAGTCCTTGACCTTTTACTTTTTCTTGGTTCCTCCACTTGCTGCTCAACACTACTTTGCTGAGTGTTATTTTGTTTAGCATCCTCGATAGAGTAAGGAACTTCATCTTCTCTTGGTCTTTTAGGTGCATGATTTTCAGTACCATGTTTCAAGGGAAATACATGTTCGAAAAATCTAGCATTTCTCGACTCAATGATGGTATTTTCATGAATATCATCAATTTCAGATTTGTGTACCAAAATAGATATGCAGCACTGTTTTGTGCATATCCAATGAATACACAATCAATAGTTTTTGGTCCAATTTTAACCTTCTTTGGTTTTGGTACCTCTACTTTAGCAAGACACCCCCACATTTTTAGGTATTTGTAGGATGGTGGTCTGTTTTTCCAAAGTTCATGAGGAGTTTTAGATGTTTTCTTTCGGGGTATTTTATTTAAAATATGATTTGCCGAAAGAATAGCTTCTCCCCAAAAATTATCTGGCAAGCTAGAGCTAATCAGTAAGGCATTCATCATTTCTTTAAGAGTTCTATTTTTCCGTTCGGCTATACCGTTGGATTGAGATGAATACGGAGCTGTAGTTTGATGTATAATTCCATGCTCAGCACAGAATTTCTCAAATGGAGACTCGTATTCTCCTCCTCTTTCACTTCTTAAAGATTTGATTTTCTTGTTAAGTTGATTCTCAACTTCTGCCTTATACTGTTTAAACATTTCAAATGCTTCATCCTTACTTCTAAGGAGATATACATGACAGTATCTGATACAATCATCAATGAATGTAATAAAGTACATTTTTCCACCTCTAGTTTGACACATTTTCAAATCGCATACATCGGTATGTATTAAGTCTAGAGGTTCGGTATCTCGTTCAACATGATGAAACGAGGTTCTTGTCAATTTTGCTTCTGCACAAACTTGACATTTATAGTTTGAATCTATATTGCATTTTGGTATAAATTCTAGATTAAACAATTTTCGCAATGTATCAAAGTTTACATGCCCTAATCTAGAATGCCATATGTTAGAAGATTCAACAATATAAGCAGAAGATTCACTTTCATTCATTTCAGTGCATGGTACAATAGTGGTTACATTTGCTTTAAACAAAACATCACACACATATCCTCTTCCAACATACACTCCATTCTTGGAAAGCACAAATTTATCAGCTTCAAAGGTCAATTTGAAGCCATGCTTGCTTAGTAATGATTCTGAAATCAGGTTCTTGCGAATTTCTGGAACATGGAGAACATCATTTAAAGTCAGTTCCTTTCCAGAAGTCAGTTTCAATACAACTTTTCCTTTGCCTTCAACCATTGAAGTAGAAGAATTGCCCATAAAAAGTTGTTCAGCATCAGTTGCAGTTTTATAGGTTGTAAACATCCACTTGTTAGCACATATATATCGAGTGATTCCAGTTTCTACAAATCATTCCTTTGAGTTACCAACAAGGTTGCATTCTGATATTACTGCACATAAATCACGTTCAGAAATGCCTTTCGAAACATCAGCCGTATTTGCTTCTAATTTCTTCTTTTTAGGTGCACGACATTTGGCTGCTTTATGCCCCTTCTTTCCACAGTTGTGGCAAGAACCCAGAAATTTCTTTGACTTCTTAGGAGCATTCTCCCTTTTTCTTTTGTTATTCTTCTCTGACTCAACAACATTTGCTTTGGCAGCGATATTCTGGGAAATCTTTTTCTCAGAATTTCTGTTATCTTCCTCAATGCGTAGCCGAACTATGAGATCTTCCATTGTCATTTCCTTACGCTTATGCTTAAGGTAATTTTTGAAGTTCTTCCAAGAAGGAGGCAATTTCTCAATAGTTGCAGCAACTTGAAAAGTCTCGCTAAGAGTTATTTTTTCATCTTCTAATTGACGGATGATAAGTTGCAGTTCTTGAGCTTGACTTATCCCGTCTTTGAGTCAACCATTTTGAAGTCTAGAAATTTTTCAGCAATGAATTTCTTCATGCCTATATCTTCAGTTTTGTACTTTTTTCCAGAGCCAACCAGAGTTGTTTAGATGTTGCAAAAGTACAGTAGACATTGTAGAGGCTATCATCGAGACCATTCAGAATATAGTTTTTGCACATGAAATCTGAGTTTGTCCAGATATTGAGTGCCTCTACTTTAGTAGCGTCAGGTTCGAGTTCGTCTACCACATGAGCCTCTTCAGTCAGAAACTTAGCAAGGCTTAATGTTTTAAATAAAACAACATTTTCTGTTGCCAGCGCTTGAAATTGATTCCATTGAACTTCTCTGGCCTTTTGCTATGAGACAGAGCCATTATTGGTAGCACAAGTGCTGGCTGAGCAGTTTTCACCGTCTGAATCGGTGCAGAATCAGTGTTGCTGTTTATCATCATCTACAATAAAATATTGTTTCAAGATTGTTAGAACTGTTGTAATTACAAAATTGTATTACAAACAGACAGCAAGAACAATCAACGTTAATTAATTATGCCACAATTGTCACGTCAAACTGTGTTTACAATAATCACAGAAAGCATAATCGATTTATGCACAAGATTTAAGACAAACAAAAAGTATTCTATTTCAGTAATGTCTGAGTCTAGAAGTTTTCTGTTTCCTTGAAACAATATTGCCGTCGTATGCACCAATCGACATAGTTGCAATTTGTTTCTCAGGATAAAACGGACCAACTCCGTTGCATAGTGCCAGTAAACGGAGCTCTGACGAACTGAAGTTGATTAGAGAAACTAGATCAGAGGATTACTTTGAAGAAGAAGAAGCAATGCAAGCAGAAAAAGGAGTGTTTGTTCGCATGCATTAGTAACCAAGCCCAAGGCCCTTATCTTTGATATTTTAATGTATTATTATGTCATGGCCAAGCTTATATCCTTATATCATTTCTCTTCTTTCTATTTTACATAAGCATATTTGGCTTCTAATATATTATGATATATTGTGCTAATAATTCTATGATCTGGGACTTTAAATGTAGCTATCTCTTCTTCTTCCTACTTTTCCTTTTCTTTTCTCATTCATTTCCAACAGAAGCCACAAAGCGCCAAGACCCTACCTCGGATTTTTGTTTTGCTTTATAAAAATTGGCTTAACACGTTTCAGCCCTACCTAAAAAAAAGAAATAATGCCCGATGTGGTTGTTTGACTTTTCCACTTTTGTTTATTTCTACACTGCAACTTTTCCTGCTTTCATTCATTCCCATTGTTCAAACCGTACTACTACTTATCATTTCTCTCATTCCCTGTAAGCTTAGAATTTAGAAACGCAATACCAAATCTCCAAAAATCAACCGTCCAAAACTTTAATTATGTAAGTTTTTCTTTGATTATAGTTTATTAATATGTAAACTACAAACATTTTGCTTGATGGACTGCTTTCTCCACATTTCTAAATTTTAAGTTCTAACCAATTCATCAATTATAAAGATTTGCAATTTGGTCTCAATGCGTTGTTTGAACTTTCCAGGATAAAACTGTTAGCTGACAGACATGAATAATTTTTTTGCAGTAGTCCCAAGTAAGCAAATTTTTAAATAATGCTTGTTTTATCTTCAGATTTTGTGTGTTTTGATTCATTTCGTTTGATAATTATGTATAACATATATTATTGATATTTAAATAGACCCGGTAGGCTGGTAAGCTAAATAGCATTCTAGAAAAAAGGTAATAACTAATGCACATAAACTATTTGATAGAACTCCAACTCAAAATTATTCACTTTCAGTTTCTTCTTATAAAAAGAATTCATTTTTCTATTAAATGTCTATAATTTTATGCTAGTTGTTCAAAATTTGTTCATTATTTATTAAGAAACTTGAGTTCAATTTCTACACAAGATGAAGAAATTGTAAAAGCAAATTACTCTAAAAAGTCTCATAAAGAGACAGTGCCCGATATTACAGACCTTCCCGTCGACCTTGGGGAAAGAATGCATATTTGTGAATATAGCAATCGTCAAGAAGAGGTCTGTAGAGCTTATTTATTAAAAGGTCCTTGTCAACCTTTAAATCATAAATTTTCAAAAAATACAAAAGTCAACGGTAATAAACGATTTAATCCCGATTGGTTTCGTCAATATCCTGGTTGGTTAGAATATAGCATCAAAGAAAATGCTTCTCACTGCTTATATTGCTATTAATTTAAATCTTGCTACGATGATCGAGGTGCTGGTGACTGCTTTGTGACAAAGGGTTGGCAATCTTGGAAAAACAAATCTTTGTTAGATATTCTTGTAGGAAGTCATGGAAGTTCACATAATCAAGGTTGTCAAAAATGTGAGGCTCTCTTTTACGCATTTGATAAAAATCGTATGGATACCTTTTTTGCATTTGATAAAAATGGCAAGTTCACATAAGCAAGTTTTAATAATTGATTCTTTTTTGCATTTGATAAAAACTGTAGCCACTCTAAAAAGGCTCAAGATTAGAGAGGTTGCAATTTTTATCAAATGCAGAAAAAGGATCAGATAATCGTATGGATATTCATGCATGAAGTCATGAAACTTGCATATTCATAAAGAATGCATGTTTATGAATATGGCAATCATAAAAAATGTGAGACTCTTTCGCTACATCTGGTTGTTCAAGACGAAATCAATCAACAATTACAAATTTGCGACATTATCAACTGGATCTATATTATACAGTTCTTGACATGTAGCTATTAGAACCGAATAATCGATTTACAGTTCGCACTACTGAATTATTAAGTTGCGTAGCATGCTTGGATCCTCGAGATTCTTTTTTTTGTCATTTGATAAAAATCATCTATTGAAATTTGCTGAATATTATTCGATTGAATTTTCAGGGTCACAAATTTCAATACTTGATAATCAACTTGAAACCTACATTATTGATATGCATATGGATATACGATTTTCAAATTTAAAATGTATTGGAGATCTTTCCAAAAGATGGTAGAGTTAAAGAAAGCGAAAGCATTTCAATTGGTGTATTTACTTTAGCGGCTCGCATTGACATTGCCCGTAGCTGCAGCAAATGTTGAGAGGGCATTTTCCGCAATGGGGATAGTGAAAATTTGACTTAGGAATTCTATGGGAGATCAATTGTTGAACAACGATCTTGTTGCATATATTGAAAAAGATATATCTAAATGGATTGATGACGATGCCATTATGTTGCGTATTCAAGAGTTGAAAAATCGTCGTCTACAACCTTAATGAGACTAAAGTGAACTTCTATTGAATTTAAAGATTTGGTGGTTGTGATCTTATTTTGTTTAATTCTAATATCTGTTAGTGTCATCATCTTTATTTTGGCAAAATCATTACCATCTTGTTATTCATAATGTAATATAATATGCAGCAACTACTTGGAATTAGTATTATTTATGAAGTTTGTATGATATGATTATTATTGTGCTAGTAATTTTTGCATGTTTGACTAGATTTGTCTAAATTATTTACATTAATTTTTCAATGGCTTTTGAGCTGCAAAACTTTAGGTGTTCTACTGCATGAAGCATGAAGACTTCAGGTATTTTGTTGATTCTTTTTTTTTTTTGAGCTACGAAAACTAAAGTTATTTTGTTGAAGTTTTTTTTTTTTTTTTTTTTTTTTTTTTAAAAAAAAGTATGCCCTACCAGTAAGGTGTTGGCTCCTCCACTGCACTAAATGATAAAAACATGCTACAGGAATAAATATGCTTTAGGTTGCTTTGATAGTTTGCCTAGTATAGGCTACTGTATGGCTTGTCATTTACGTATGCTTGCCTATACGGCAAGGAAAATGAATGGTTTAAACCAGGTAATTATAGGCAGTCGGTTGTAGACGATAGTTGAAGAAAGCTAAACATACTAAGGGTCATGGACAAAGAAATAGGTAAGACACTAAGGCGCTTGTAGGGGCTGTGATGAAGTTGGAACATTCTTGAGTTGGGTCTGCTTATGAGTTGCTTGTTGAAACCACCTATAGTAGTGTCATTCAACAATGGATGTAGACGTGGAGGATTGTCTTTGAACCAGATTGGATGTGGACATTCATGGGTAGGCCAATTTATCACAGTTAAATTTTTCTGGAGAGGTTGAATGGAACCAAGAACCAATTTCAAAGGAGGTGCTAAGTTAGTTATGAGATGACGAGATAGGCTGTGTAGGACTGGATAGAAAGTGCACTTTGATGAAGTTAGGAAAAAGACATCATATTTGAATCGGACTTGTTGGGTCAGTTTTATACTATAGTTGTACTGAGAGATCTGATGGCTATGAAATGGAGCTTTGCTAATTAGGTGGGTAGGCTAGTCTGGAGGTAGACTGAATGTAGGTCAGTTGAAGATTCCCCAGGGTGGCTTTGATTGGGTCGAGATGTGTTTTAGTTGGCTTGCTAGTCATACTTGCGAGAATCTTAAGAAACACTTTGCTATAACTTAGCTCGAGGTTCATGCCTAAGTTACTGAGATAAAACATCTCCGCTCTCTATGTCGATGTTGTCGTAGATGTACCACAAACATATCAAACACCCATGTCACAAATTGTTTATAAATATCAAACCTTAGGGTTGTAGTCAAGCGACACAGATTTATTCCATAAATAGATATCATGTGTAATCATATATTACAAGTTTAATGACCCTACCTTTATGCCCGTATTATTAAAGAACATTGTAAATAATGTTGCCTAATAATACGAAGAATACGGCAGGTTAAGGGCTATCAAACATGCATATATCTTTATATACATCAACACATCGTATTACAACTTTTACTTAATCTCTGGAATAAAACTCGGTGTGTTAGTCTCATTCTAAAGTAATAAATACACCATTTTCTCAAAATCATAACATCATAACATATAAAACAATGTCATCGATCATAGAATAATATAACTCGAGTCTAACATAATATATCAAACCCACATAATATACACTTATTACTAATATTATAACGAAACATACATCCCATAAATATTCATATTATTCTATATGAGGTAAACTCAAAGGTCAAATGAGTTATCTCACAACTAACACCCTCATCCCAAGTCCTATACGCTTTATAACCTGAAAAGTTTTGGCTTAACCTAAGTATTATAAAAATAATAAATGGGTCACACACTTTCAAAATATCAAAAAGGGGATACCAAGATATAACACAAGGATATATGAAAACTTAATCAAATACAGATATTGTGGATATAAACATGTCACAAAATAATTTAACTTGAATCCATCACATAGCACCAGAATATCTAGACATGGAACATAAAATAAATTGCAAAGAAGTGGATCCATAAAATCTACCCAAACATAAAATATTTAAATCATGATACATAAATTAATTACATGATCCTGAATTACATAATAAATCCTAATATCACAAAATCTAAGAAATCATGATAAAAACCTATCATAATGATCATCCATAGTAATCATAATAATTGTACATAGACCATGGCAAACAAAACAAAAAGTTGGCTATTATTCATAATGATTTGTTACCAAAGATCGCCTATACCATGGTAAACAAGATTACCCATACTGATCAAGATGATTATTGCAACCATAAGTCAAATATCCTAGAATATAAACATATATTAATTTGTACATATTTAACTCATTCCAAAGGATCATAAAAAATCCAAAGCATATCGTTTAGTGATTCATCGGTTGAAAACTAAACACCAAAAGAGAACACATTCTAAAGTGGTAAATACTATCACTTCAAAATTGTATGAACTTAAAAAAAAATGTCCATACCGCCTGGTGAAATTCAAGTATTCTGCTAAAAGCTAGTAAATCACATTTATTATGGATACCAAAAGAAAAGTCTAAATTATACTCATTAAGGATCTGTCAGCATGAAAAATGGACAAATAAAGGAGAATACACTACAAGAAACATTACTATTTTCAACAAGGGATGACGACGGCTTTCGACAGTTACATTCCGACGACTTTCGATGGGCCGTCGGCAGCCATCGGAAACCATCGAATATAATCGGATAACCAGGCACCCGAGAGCTTTCTCCCCCATTTCTCTTCCGTCATTTGCTTTTTTCCAGCTCGGGTTCTAAAAACCTACCTCCCTAAATCCATGATTTTTGGCCTCCAAACACCAATTTCTTCACGTCGGATCCTCCCCGGCTTCCATTCAAACCTCCAGCAAGATTAATTTGAGGTATAATCTCTTCTTTTGCTTAAAAATTCAATTTTTAGCTAAACCTATATTTGTTCAAATTAGAAAATTAGGGTTATCTGTTGATTGCAATTGGTTTCAACGGTGTTGTAGTTGTAGCATTCTATTATATGCGTATTTCATGTGATACGCTAAAATTGAACGCTAAAATTGAAAATTTTATGTCCAATATTTGGTTATTTGTGTATATTCTTGTTGCTTTGCTAGTAGTTTAATAAATTTTTGGAATTGTTTTCAACCGCTAATCATGTTTATCTCGTTAACCAAAAGAAATGCGTGTTTCAACTTTATAAATTGTAGTTAAGTAAGTGCAAAATGTTCATACATGGATGTACAAAATATAAATAAATATGTTAGTATTAGTAATGTGTATTTACTACAATATTCACTACACATAGATGGATAATTGGTAAAAAATAGTAATTGCTATTGATTTTGAGATTGATTGACTAATAATCCATTGCCTATTATCATAATATCCATGACTGCGTATATGTTAGTATATTTAACATGCACAATTAAATTTCTATCAAAATCAACAATCTTTTTTATTTTTTATTTTATTTTATTCAAGTCTATTTTATTTTATTTTATTCAAAAGGCATAATAGCTACATCCAAAATCCTGTTATATGTGTATGCTTGCGGTGTATGTATTCCGATAGGAAGAAAATAGGAGTCAAACTGAAATAATATGGATGAGGTTGGAAATTTAGAAATCTAAAAATGTGAGTGGAAAATTTGTATATTTTTATATACTACTGAATTTATATCATTGGAAATCTATTCATGCATGTATAAATATAAATTTGAAATTGTTGGCATAGTCATATACATATAATGAATTTTAAACTCTGCGTACATATTCCACGATTGACAAATAAAATTGAGTATTGCACGATTGACAAATAGAATTCCCGAAATTTCTAAAAAGTCAAATTTTATCAAAAAGCGTTCGGGTTTAAATTTTATGAAAATTAATACAAGAAAAAATATCAGAATTTGGAACTAATATAACTACTATTATTGTTATCTTTTAAATAATTTGTTATGTGACAGGTATGTCATACAGAGGAAATTCTTCAGGCAATGGTTCTAGTCTATCGCAATCCTCGCAGCGTGCAGTAGTCTCCTTGGTGCCTACGAGTGCAGGGTAAAAAAAACTTTATTTTGCATGTACATTTTTTTAACCATCTATATACTTATGTTATCATACTGAACATAGGGTTTTTGACCTTTAGCCTTCTAAGATTATTTTAAACGCATCGACAACAGCATACAGGACGTGGATGTCGGCATGTTGGCCGAAGTGGGATCTGATCCCACCTCACATACAGGAGGTCATTTGGCAGGATGTACTTGTAAATATTTTCGTATTTTTTTTTTCCATTTTAAATTTTTTAACCGCTTATAAAATGTACATATTTTACTGGTATTGTTTGTTTAACATGAAATACTGGCTGAAGTGGATATACAGACACATGACTTATTGCTGGCGCGAACCTACTGGATGCGGAAGATGAGAAAGAATTATAAGGATTGCATTTTAAAAATAAATAAAACCATGAAGAACCTAGCTGGATGGGAGCAGCTGTGTAGGACGGATTTTTAGGTATTGGGAGAGTGATGAGGCGAAATAAGTGTACTATTTTTTTTTAAATATCAAAATATATTTATTCGATAAGTAATGTATCAAATTTTGATTGTACAAGCAGAGGCAGAAAGAAATTCTGCATATAGGAATAAAAATCCAGTCACACATCGAGGAGGATCTAAGTCATTTCAGCGGTATCAGCAAGAGTTGGTATATTTTATAAATGCGACTTATAAAAAATTAATATGCTATATACTTTTGAATGTGTAATAATTGTATGTAATAATCAATTTCAGGAGGCTGAGGGGTTGGGGCCAGTCTCATACATGGAGGTATTCACTCGTACGCATGCCATCGAGCATGTTGATGCAGATGAGAATATCACATATTCATGGGAAGATGACAAATCCAGGAAGAGCCATGTAAGATTTCATTTTATGTAGAAGTATTTGTAGTAATCGTTAATTATAATAAAATAAATTATAATAAAAAATTAATCATATATCCATGGTGTTGTAGGAGAAGTTTATGGAGCAGCGCCAGAAGCGTCTAGCTGAGACGGGACAACAGCAGCTCACGACTAATGAGGAGGACATTATATCCCAGTCAGTGATGGATACAGTGACGCGGAACAGGCGTTACGGCTTTGGAAATCAAGGGGTAAACAATTTTTCATTTATTTCTTTGATTATATAAAACTGTTAAGTTGAGTATTCAAGTTAATGGATTACAGAAATATGTACACTGCAGATGTTAGTTTATGCCTTAGATATTCACAGTCAATTTTTCAAGACTTAATAATAAAATTGACTACGAACTGCATTTGACATGATCCCCCCAACTTGATACTATATCATACTCACATGTTAAAATTAATACATATACAATGCATTCCACGTTAATGCATGTAACGTAACGGCGATGCCAAATATATATATATATATATATATATATATATATATATATATATACACACACACACATACGTACGTACATACATACATACATATATTGTAACGCACCACCCTAATAAAGAGCATTACCTGGTAATGTTGTCTATTGGAGAGGAGAATAGGGCTTGTTGAGGGCGACCACTCATAGATTTGCATTAACAAGTCTTAAATATGTCGATAAAGTGATTACTATTTTTTTCTTTAATAGGCTCGACATACCTAATACGTTATGTAATACAATTCTATGGTGGCTCTAGAATCTGCTCAGAGCACAATACGTATAATTACACTATCATAGATCGTAGAACAGTTACATAATCTTATATCGTCAGAGTACAACATTTATATGAGGTACAAATGAATAGATACAACTCTGATACTTATACAGCATGATACAATCATAAGAATACGTGACTCGACCACATGATCTCGAATGAAATTAACTACAGCGAAGACAGTCCAAAGAGAACTCTCTAACCCCAAACTTAGCAGATACACCAGAAATATCTCGGTCTGACCCAAGGAATACACACAGACGGGTCAATCTAGTTTACAAATCATAATAATAAATATATAAGCACAAGATATGCAACTCTTTACCCTAAGAGTTGTGAATATGATGACATAAAGAGATTATTTAGTTTCAGTTCACATGACAAACCGAAGGGATAAATATACAAGTCTCGAGGACTAGATCTAGGCTAAGTATATCATTATACTCGAGCCATAATGGGAACATAACACCAAAATCATCAAAAGTATCATATACATCTCAAGCGAGTTAAATTATAAATAAAGGGAGCATCCCACTCCAAGACATCTAAATCTCATAATATGATGAATTAGAAATCCAAATACTCTTTGCAAATGTACGATCATCTCGATCGAGTTAAAATCATCAAACCCAAATCATAAAAGAAATCATAAGAAATTTACACGTGCCATAATAATAAAACCCATCCCAAGTTATAATGTTGCTCATCCCGAGCAATAGCCATGTATTCTCAAATCACAATCTTCAAAATCATCATATAACTCGAGTGAGTCAAATATCACGGAAGGAGCATCAAACTCCAACATAGAAAATCACAAAATGTTTATGTAAATTTAAAATCCAATAATCTTCAATGTATGATCGTATAGATCAAATCACAAAATATCATCACAATATGGATCCATTAGAAATAAATATGCACGTGCAATCACATGATAATATAGCTCCCCCCGAGCTTAGCTCAATACTTATACGTATTCAAGTTAGGTATCTATCACTGTGACCCCCCGATCGAGTGTATCTTGACCCTCCGGTCAAGTGAACACGTATATGTGACTCCCCCCGAGTCCTAGCTTCCCCCCGAAGCAAAGTACTGGCTTATCATAACACAATATGCGTCATTGACTCATAGTTAGTAAACCAAGTAGTGGTAACAGTGTGTCCCATACCACACATTCTCACTACTGGTTCACTAGCTGCTTATCAACTTCGCAATGGTAAACATCGAAAACACCAAATCATCGTTAATAAGACATCAACTTCAAGCTAACTATACTAGAATTAAACGACTCCGTATACTTTTGTGTCCCATACCACGAAGTGTACGATGTCGTTTAACATCCAATACGCTATCTCGAAGGGTGCAAATAGTGTGACTTTTATATAAGAAAATACTTGATTTTCTAATATGATTTATAAAAAAAAATCTCAAAATCGATTGCTCCCTTTATGAAATTCATATATCTATAAAAATAACTTTATGCTATTGTTTTGAGGTCATTTATTGTTAAAATTAAAATTAAAAACCTCTTTTAGCCTTAAACTATAACTAAGATGTTATTTATACATGTATCAGAAAACTAGTTTAAAACGTTTAATGCGTGCTCAAAATTCATCAAAATCAACAAATTCATAAAACCTAAACTATGTATCAGCGATAATTTAGGCTTCTCCAATTACATAAAATAGCCTTTTAGAAATGGCTCAAAATAACCCATCAAATTACAAGTAGAAATTTCAAAAACAAAGCAAGAGACCATCGGAAAGCAAGGTAAAATGGGTGGACAGGTGCCACAATTTCATGCGCCCCGGATCGAACATATAAATAGCATGAGCATTATAATTTAAAATTATTATAACTTAATATAGACAAAAATAAAATTAACAACAAGCGCCCAGAACGAAAACCAAGTGCAAACTTTGGCTACTTCCGTATGCAATAAAATTTCAAAGCAGAGGACAAAATTACTTCATGCTATAGGTAAGTAAAACAGGACAATGCCATGGACGTGCATAACAAACTGAATATATGTGGTAATATTCTCTCTCTCTCTCTCTTCTTTATTTTATTTTATTTACAACCAACTCTCTCAATTTTATTAATCAACAACATATGTACATATCCCCAAACTGTAAAAACGATATGGTATAGCATCGACCATGTCAAAATTTCAGCAAATATATATATATATATATATATATTCACAACATTGAACACTATTATCTATGATGGTTCCAACCCACACTCACAACAAAAAGGTAGCCACAACAAGAATACCAATGGCAGTAAGCAATGTTTGCATAAGTATGAATTAATGTGCACAACTGCACATTTAGAAGTGAAGATAATATAGTTCAAAACAACTAGGGATGTGACTTCTAACATGCAACAGGAAAAGGCACAGCTTGGCTGCATAATTATGCTAATAAAAAAAAAGAAACGCCATATATATATATATATATATATATATATATATATATATATATATATATATGCATGTTAGTTTGTTTTTAAAGGCTAAGCAACTTTTCAAACAAAGCATCTATAGTTTACTTTTTTCTCAAACCCGCTTTCCGACCACAAACCGTCATATCTTCACAGCCCTTTACGTACAGTGAGACGCTACCCTTCCGATCTGTGAAGTAACTGTTGTTCTCATCACCGGCGGTAGGGGACCGAATCAGGTAAACCTTCTTCCTATTCTTACTTGCTTGACTTCCCATACACGGCGGCTGTGTAACAGATTCACGCTTAATTGTTCGTTGTTTGATTATTACCCGTTTTAATTGCTAACACCTTCTGCAGTTGCTATCTACTCCCGCCGTCTCCGCAATTCTTCAATCACTGTTGAAGTACTTTAACATATGTCTCCGCACGATCCAATAAAGTTGCTGTGAAAACGAGGTTAATTTTCATCACTCTTTTTCCTTCTTCCATATACGCTTTGCTAAAGTTAGTGTATACTTCAATTCATTCACACAGACACACTGTTTTCGACATGCAATCCATGATTGTTGTTGGGGCTACTGCATAACTTTGATTGAAATACTGCTCCTTTTGGGTGATACTTGGTATGCAATCATAGATTTTTACTCTACCCATTCCCAATTCCCTAACCGGATTTGGTTCCGATTCAAAACTTCTACTCTTAATTCCTTTTCTTCTGAATTCCCTTTTCCATTTTATGCCCTTTCTTCTTACTTCGCGTTCTCTAAACTATGGGGCGACGATTACTGCAATCCTCTCAGTTCTTTCAACTCTCCTTTTCTTAACCGCTCTTGCTTTTTCAAACAGAATCCAGTTTTTGAAGCTGCCTGCGGATTAATTCAATTTAGTTGTTGAGCTAATGGTAATCTTTTCAATTCCTAGTTATATCCTTTTTAACTTTTTTTTATTGCACGTATGCCATTGACAGTGACCCAATAACCTCGCTAATTCATACTTTATAGATTTCGGTGAACTATCCTTTTAGAAACTGCTCTTGCTTTGTGAAACAGATTCCAGTTTTTTAATATGCCCGTGGATTACTTCAATTTAATTGTAAAGCTATTAGTAATCTTTTTTGTTCCTAATTACATCCTTTTTTACGTTTTATACTGCACCTATGTTATCGACAATGACCCAGTAACCTCACTAATTCATACTCTGTAGAGTCCGATGGATTTAAATTTAATATGTATGAATTCCATAATTTTTTTTTTTGATATACTTCACATATATTTTTGTTTTGTCAGGATTAATTTTTCCTCATGTCATCTTTGATTGAGAAATACCTATTAAACACAATATTGATATTGCCACTATCTGTTTTTTTTTACCACTTACACAAGTCTCTTTCCTATGCTAATTTGATTTCGTTGCAAAATTTAGTGTCAACTTTTGTTTTTTACTAACTATGTCAAAATTTACTATTACATAGTCTGTGTATTCAAAAATTTGAGCAGATAACCTTCATTACTAACATTTCTTTCTTAAATTTATCTACAATCTTATTAACTTTACTGATGAATACGCCTTTGCTTTAGGAATTCTTCCTTATGCTTATTGACATAGTATTAATAAGAGTGTGAAATATATCCAGTTTGAGCAGATAACCTTCATCACTAACAGTTCTTTCTTAAATTTATCTACAATCTTATTAACTTTACCGATGAACGCGCCTTTGCTTTAGGCATTCTTTGTTTCACTGATCCTCTGAATATATATGATGCCATTGTATTCTCTATACTAAAGCTTTATAAATATACTGTTATAATGCTAACACTAAAGGCTGAATGCATGTTTAGGCTAATTTAATTTACATTCCTTTGTGATTTATTAATACGAGCTAATCTGCTTTGAATTCAGCTTGCGTTCTTACTGATTATTTTTTCTATTTTCTTATAGATTTGGTTATGAATAAACAATTTCTTAAACATTTGGTGTGTACTCATGAAATGAGGCAATTAAGCTGATGTTTTGAAATGGTTTCCTATTTAAATGAAGACGAAAGCGATTATAAAGTACAAAAAATCAAACTCATCTTTATTGATATATAACTCACAAGTAAGAAACTTATAATCATCTGCCATTAAACTATGATAACATCAAGTCAAATATTTTTTGTTTATTAAAATCATATTACTTTTGCATTTGACAAGAAGAGCATTGAATTGGAATGTACATTTAATGAAAATTAAGGGTCTTCATACAGTAATTTCATGTTTTATTTCTATTGATGTAATTGCTATAGGCTATCTTTTAACATAGTCTCATATATCTAATTCTTTGTGTATCCAACAAAGTTTAAGTCATCTATACATTACAATAAGCTAACCATGTCCACAGATAATATTAACAGATTTCAGTTAAATTAATGATTATGGATTAATTAAAAATATATACATAAGCAATGAAAATTATATCTTATGAAGCCGATGTATAAAAATTAATATGATGTCAACAAAAGTATATGTAGCTCAAGTTGTTACCTAAATGAACAGTACTCGATAATCATTTGTTAATTTGATTATACATGTGTACCTAACCAGTAAGTTGTCGGTTCCAACTTCTATTTGAAATGGCGTTAGTATGTAAGCATTTCTCATTCCAGTATGTTCCCGTAGTTGTCTTTTACGCAATCATAAAAATAAATTATGAATTTGCTACAACTGGTATTACTAACTGCAAAAGAAGGATAATCATTCCTTATGCATTTCAAGGAGACTTTATTTTGGATTTACTACTTTTGAGTTGATCTGTTGGTTTACTATATTTCAAGGGTGGAAGTTTCAAGGAGACTTAATTTGTGATTGTTTACTGTATCTGCTCTCTTTCCTATTTTTGCATAACTTTCTTTATCCTATGCTGTTTCTATGACATTGGCGTTAGCAAGTAAAGGTCCCATGTGTATGTTTGTAGATATATGTATGTAGGTACAGGGAGTGAGAACTGAGAGTGATCAACATCTTGAAATTCTATATCCTAAAGAGATTTCTTCCATTTGGAATCGATAATTTTTGCAAATTTATGACCTATCATCAATACCATCATAGATATGACGTTTATTACTGCAACGTATTTTTTTTCTTCTATTGGTGGTAATGCAGCAAATTATAGAATAAAAGTTCATTTTATTCTATTTATTAGAAAATTTCACTTTTTAGTTGTCAGGATGTATTAAACTTAGTAGTTTTGCAAAGTTTGTGTGCTCAGCATCTATCAGTACGTCAATTTCCTACAATATTCTAAAAAGAATCTTCAAAATTATAATCTGAAAATGATAGGTGGTTTGCATTCATTATACTTCATCACCAATCTCACACTGCAGAAGAAAAAAACTAGGCCTGAAATCAAATGCAGGCATCACCTACTTTGCATATGGAATTCAAAATAGACTAAATTGCAATATGGAAGTAAAGGTTTTGAGTACGATTTCTTTCTTTTTTATAATTTAAGGTATGATTTTATTTTTTCAGCTTTTTATTCCTCTGATTTTAACATGTAGAGATCTTTGATTTACGTTCTAACATGGTTAGGTTATAGTAGGGCTATACAGGGTTAGGCAAGTATTACTCAAAGAAGATGTGGACAATAATCTACACTTTAAGGAGGTCATTTCTTTAATCTCTTTTTTTTCTTGAGTAGTCTATTTGAGAATTGGTAACTCTTTAGTATTTTGATTGTGAAGTATAGAACTCAGCGAAATAAAAATACTTATTCATTGTTGTCTTGTTTTACGAAACATGTGCGTCACAGTTTTGTCTGGAGAAATTGATATTTGTAGATTTGACAATTTTAATTGATGGCAACGTATACATGACTCTAAACCTATTGCCATGTCTCCAATCCAAAGCAGAGGTGAGTTTATTGCTTTTATTATTATTTCTATTATTCATCATTTGTTTTCATACAATTTTTAATTTTTCTAGCGCATTCGAAAGCTAATAAAAACATTGCACTTTTGTATTGGCGCCTGCTAATATTACTCTCTTTTATTACTATATGATTCACAAATTTAATTAGTTCATGAATTATTAGTTATCATCATTTTCTAATTTACCTTACAACACTTCACATGGATCCACTACATTAGCTTAATTATTCATTTAGTTATAATTTTATGTAACATCTGCGTATTTTACTTATCATTTTCGATATGTGGATTTATATGTTTAAGAGAATACTTACCATTTCTTATTTTACTTAAAATAAGCACAAGATATATTAGTTGATAGTTTACCTAATCACGCAGGAAACATATAAGTAGTTTATGCTGATGTTGGATCATGTGCTAGACTAATTTGACGAACTTCTGAAACAACTTATGTTGTCTTTGTTATCTTTTGTTTCATAACTTATTTACCATACTTCTTAAATTTTTACATGTACTAATTCATTAGGTCTCAAAAGAGTATAACATGTTTGGTGACAGCAATAATATAACTCTCAGTGTCAATCATGGTAATTTTACTTATTTACTTCCAATTTTAATGCTCTGGTAGTTTGTTTATTACTTGAGTAATGTGACACACATCATGTTATATGATTTTATTCACAACTAAAACAGATGGATTCCAACAACTCATTAATTGCCATGTAGCTTAATGCAAATTGAGAAAAACATTCTGACCTCTATTTCCTGTTCTGAAGACCGCTGCTTGGTTTCACTGGTCACTCGAATTGACGTAACAAATGGTTATTCTTTGGATTATTTACCGCTCTCATTTATCTGTTGGATTTCACTTTCATCTTCCACTGATTAGACAACTGATTTAAAAGTGTTGCTGTTGCATACACAGTCTTGAATTTGAAGCACCCACTCAAAATCGACATTTGCTATTTGGAATTGCATTTTCACGCACCGGACACAGGGTACGAAATAGAAATTGGTTGGTTCAACTACTGCTATTTCATGCTTTGTTCCTTAATAAACTGCCCATATTATTCAGTACTCATTGGCTGAAAGTTGATGATTATAATTATTCATTGATCATCATCTGATTTTCTTGCATCAACTAAAATTTGATTAATTCAGTAATGCTCTGCTCTCCAACTCTTTTCAGTTATCTTCCTTTCCAAAGTTTTTATGCATGATTCTTTTTACTTGAACAGTTTCCTTTTTGTTATTTCGGTTGTTAGCTTCAAAGTAAGGACTCAAATTCACTATCAATAACACAATTGTTTCTGTGTGGTTTCCGCTGGCTCCTGCTTTACTTAGTTCACTCTGTTTGTCAATGAACTCTTTTATTAAATGTGAAAGAGGTGTCTAAACTGCCTATACCTAAAGATTTCTTTTCTTTCCAATTCTAAAAAAATTAAAGATATCAACATGATTTTTTTTTCCAAATTAGTTCAATACATTACTATAATACATATAACAAGGATATCAACATGATATTGTTGTCTAAGAGTAATATAAGTTGTTAGGAGTTTTAGCTTTTAGACAAAACCGCATGTTAATATTGTCCTGGTCCAACAAATTTACATGAATTGAAACTTATGTAGTGTCCATCGTCGGTGCAAACCTTTTTTATTTGCAGTTGTGGAAATGGTGGAGCATAAATACTCTAGGAGGTTTCCGAAGCATAAAACAAAGGGATGAGAGAGATCGTTGATGGGATTTGCAACTACTTAGATCTGATGAGCTCCCGTGCTCATCCCACATGTATAAGGAGCTGTAAGCCTGTAAGGGTCTGCTTATGTCCTTTGGAAGTTTTTTTTTGTTGGATTTTTTTAACTAATGACAGATCAATTATTTAACATAATGACTAAATCTATTTGCACCCCGCTTTTTACCTTTCTCACCCCATCGTCCAAATAAAAAACAAGACACCCCACTTTTTGCTTTTCCCACCCCAAAAACTGCTAGAACTACCCTTTATTTTATTTTTTTCAAAAACAAATACCTTTACATTAACAATGGAAACAAATAACAGATGAGATCCAAAAACGATAAAGCTATAGTCTACATTTTTTTGTACTTTTTGCAATCTACAAAAATTATTATATTTTGGCTAAATTTAAAAATAAATAAATGATGTATATACTAAAAATCTTAAAATCAAATAGCGTTAGGCTCAAAAAACATGAAAAGAGCAAATTTGAAATTAACACCATTTTCTTTATAAAAATATTATTTTTGTCCGAAATCGTTTGTCTTTTCAAAATATATTGATATCTTTGTTATTTTTAACTAATAAAATGTATAACATAATAGAAAAGTGAATAAGTTAACTTGAATAAAAAATAAGGGTAAATTTGTCATTTTATTTTTTTAGAGATTTCAATGGGGTGGGAAATGCAATAATCGGGGTGGTAATAGAATTAGCCTAACATAATTTTGGTGTGTTTATTTCTATTAGTACAGTGTAAATTACGTGAGAAAGTGGTGATGTATATTCGTGCAACTTCCATATAATAATAGCAGTAATATAAAAATATAGCAGGGGTTACTGCTTTTAGTTAATGGTATACGGTTACATTCATCATTAGGAGAAGACCAACAAAGGTTCAAATATACCACTATGGTGTAACGCATGAGTCTCGGTGGGCAATATTGTGACTGTTAACAGTCTAATTCTTATACAGCATTCCTGATTTATTCTTAATATTTACAGATGTTTGGATCCATTTCATATACGCATTAAACTTCCACAGCATGCATAATCAATGGTACTCAATAGTCAATACCATGTAATCAACATGTATTGATGGATAATAAAGTATGTATGTCTTTCTTAAAAAAAGAAAATAATTCAGTGCTACGTAATCAAACACATGTTATTAAAATTTTCGTGATATGTACAATATAGTATGGTTTTAACATTCTATTAGCATGTTCATTGCAACAAATTGCTCACCCGTACGTTGCATCTTTGTGCATGCGCTTTGAGTTATATATATATATATATATATATATATATATATATATATATATAAACACACATAGGGATAAGATCAAGAGCACCCCAAATAGTGTAGCACCCCTTTAGCCTCCCTAATTTCCAGCACACATTCCTCATTCTCTCTCCTTCCACTAAATCTCTCTCTTTCCACTAACTTTTAATTATAAATGAGAGGCTACAATTCGGGTGCAAATGGGGTGCTAAGTAATTGGGGTGTCATAGAGCGTGCCTCATATATATATATGTATGTATATATATATGTATGTATATATATATATGTATGTATATATATATATGTATGTATATATATATATATATGGAAACTCTATTTTGACATAAAATAAGGACACAAAATTGCACACAATAAATTTCAACCACATGATCCTCTCATGAATTACACTCTCCACAAAAAGACAAACAAAATCCAACGGTAGAGGCTTTGTGTTTCTCTTTTTGTGTCCAAATAGCCAGCCCCATATATATATATATATATATATATATATATATATATATACATACATACATACATACATACATATATATGGAAATTCTATTTGGATACAAAATGATGACACAAAATTGCACATACTAAATCTCAGCCACAAGATCCTCCCATGAATTCCACTCTCCACATAAAGACAAACATATCCAGCAGTTCACGGTTTGTGTGTAATTTTGTGTTCCAATTGTCGGTCCCATATATATACATACATATATATATATATATATATATATGTGTGTGTGTGTGTGTGTGTGTGTGTGTAGTGAGCGGCTATTGAGACACAAAATTACACACAAATTTATGTACATGAAATCAACTGTGTTTTGGTATAGTCATTGTGAATTATACTATAAACATGAGATATAAGGGTCCAATTTTCAACCTAAATGTTTGAAGCTCGATTGAATAATTACGACATATATTCAACCATCATCGCAAAAATCATAGAATAAGTGGATACGTTACTTTATAACTTCAATTTTATTTATCACTCTATTGCCCGTATGCGTAGCACCGGCCACACACTTGTTTATTCTAAATACTGAATTGATAATAAATGAATTTTCATATTGAGTTATCGATTTAATAATAAATATAATTTAATTTAGAATATATCAAATTATCGTAATTCTAAATATAACTGGAATTGAAGATGAAAACTGAATCAACAATTCAGATAATTTATAGAAATTCAATTTGAATAGAATCGATAATCAAATTAATTTATCACTGAGGAATTTATTTATTTCTGAGTTTAAATTATATTATATAAATTTCAATGGTTATTTTATATATATGTTCAAATTAAATTTCAGAATTTGTTTCTGTTGAGTTCAGAATAGTGTTGTAGCATTAAAACGTCCGTCGTTGCATTAAAATAGCGGTTCGTGATGTTAAGTGATGAACCCCGATATATTTGTAATGGATAAGATCGAAATCGAATCAGAAATCAAATCGCATTCTATTTAGATAAAATAAAAACCACTTTATATCGAATCACATTTAGTAAAGATCAAATCATATTAAATATACGTTGTACTTCACTCTAAATTTCCTTAATCCCTAAGTTATTATTCATCTATAAATCGCAACCTATTTCCTTGTTAAATCCTTAGGTTGAAAACAAAAACAAAGAGAGCTTCAAACAGGAAAATGGCTGATACTCTCCACTTCTATTCTGATTTCATTTTCTTTCGTTCATTCCTTAGATGAAAATCTGAAACCGTTAGAAAGGAAAATCCTGAATCCTTTAATCTTCAAAACCAGAACCTTTCTCTCAAAACTGTGTGTCCCTCTTTTGCAAAATCCATAGCTGAAAGCTTCAACAAATGAAAATCGAATGGCCTCCCAGTTCATTCTTAATTACAAGCATCTGAAATCGAAAACCGACCATTTCTAAATCTCCTTTTTTGTTACCAAAATCTGATCTTTCTTGAAGCGCGAATCCTTCCTGCAGATCGATGTTTGAATGACGATACTAGGGGTTTGGATTTCTGGGCTTTTCTCGATAACCTTGGAGGCGCGTGAAGCTGTTTCGGAAATGAACGAAACATGGAGACAGAAAGCGAAGGGGGGTTGAGTGAACATGAAGTCGCAGCTTCGATCTAGGGTGCTCGAGTTCTACAGTAGATTAGGGTTTTGGCAGTAAGTAATAGAGCGAAGTCTGGTGAGGTTTCCGAATTCGAATTTTTGTGGAGAAATCGATGTCTTTCCATGGTTCTTCAAGGCCGCGATATCAAAAAAAAGGGTTCAGACCTTGTGATTGTACTCGAGGGATTTGAGGGATGAATGAAGCGTGAGCAGTGTGAATTTTTAAGGGCATGACAGTGAGTTTGATTTACTATGATGAACTGGAGATGGGGTTGAAGCTGTACAATTGTGATTAGGTGATCGAATGGGGGATTCGACCTGTGTTTTCGAAGATTTGGATGCAGGCAAGGGTTTGCTGAGTGGAAAAGTCGGTCTGGGCAAATGGGTCGAATGGTTTGGATTTGAAATGAGGTAAACATTTTTATTTTTGCATAGAAAAATAATTTATTTAGGTTGTATTTAAATAAAACGAGTAATCGTTTAATCGTTGTATTAAAATAAATAACTATAGGTGCAAAAACAATTTCGTGATGAAGACAACATTCAAAAGGGATTGTTTCCGAACAAGGAAGTAGTTTAAAATGGTTAAAGGTATAAATTTTTATTTATTTATTCATAAATTTAATAACTAATTTCAATGAATTCACTTAATTTTATAATAATCAAAAATTTATAATGCTGTATATTTAATGTAGACAAGGTTGGAGAAACGTGAAGTAACGCATTCAGAGTCAATCAGAATTTACCAGGATTTAATTTAAATCAAATGGTATTCGATTTAATTTAAATTGGGATATTCGGCAAATAAAAAGACAAGGTGAGTAAATCTTACTCAATTTATTATTTAGAATTTTTTTTTAGTCGTTAAAAATAATTGATGGTTGTTTGGTTGCATTAAAATATTACTATGGCTATTATTAAATATATATTAGTTATTTAGGATTGGTGTTTGTGGTTATTATATGTATATTGGTGATTGGATAGTTCCCGCGGTATCATTAGCGGATGCCCGCAGTATCATTAGCGGATGACCTTATGCCCCCACGCTATGATAGTGGATGACCTTCTATACCACGATATCCTGCCTCGAAGCAGGATGGGTATTATTTATGTTGGCTAACGTCTGTGGATGCAGGATAAACAGGTTGGAGGGATCCAACTGGATTCCTCAAAAATATTATTATTTGTTTTTCATATATATTATCATATATGATGTGTTAGAAAATCTGTCATTTATAATTGGTTGTTTTGAGTGTTTAAATTATCTCTGGGCCAAAATGTTAATTTATAAAAATATTGTAAAAAGAGATTTTGAGATTTAAAAGGAAAATTCTATTTTCTAAAATAGAATTTGAATTTAGAATGGGCTAAAGATATTTACTTGTTTTGAAAATAAATAAAACAAGTATTGAATTTATAAACGATGTTTATAAATTAATACAAGAAATTGAAGTGAATTTATAAATGGTGTTTATAAATAAAATAGAATGATTTTCACTGGATAATCAGGAAATTGAATTGAATTTATAAACGGGGTTTATAAACGAAGTGGAAAAAATATCAATTGATAATTTGAATATTTAAATTTAATTGCGAATTTAAAAATAGAAATAAGGAATCGTTTTAAAGAAGTAAACGATGAAATTTATTCTGATGTTCAGAATATACATTGAATTAAAAATAAATCCATATGGATTTATGAATTGAATCGATTAGATCGAATTTGTTTAAATATAGTATTTCCAGAAAAGAATATTTAAATCGTATTAGATATAAACTAAATTAAATATGCAAATAGATTCTGTATATAGATAAGTTATAAGAGATAGAATATTCCAAAACAAGATTTTGGGTTTTAAATAGATTTCGAAATGGACTTGTTAAATGTAAAACAAGTAAATTTATAAACAATGTTTTAAATATGGTGAATTAATTATCAAGAGAGAATTGGTAACTATAAATTCAAGTGTGAATTTAAAAATAAATTTTGAAATCATTTAGAAAAGAGAATGACGGCTTTTATTTCGGAATTCGGAATATAAAATGAATTGGGTTTCAAATGGATTTGAAATGGAAATTTGTTTTAATAGATAAAACAAAGAAGTTGAATTTATAAATGATATTTATAAGTCTGGTGAAAATCAATTATCATGAGATAATGTAGCAGTTTAAATTCAAGTATGAAATTAAAAATGAATTGGAAAGTGTTTTGAAATGGGATGATTGATTATATTTCAGAATCCAAAATATGAATTTAAATTGAGAAAAATCCAACAGATTTATAAATGAAATTCGATTTATATCGAATTTTATAAAATAATTAGTTAGAGGGATTTGGAATCGAAATTGGCTTTGATAAGTGAATTGGGTTAGTAAATTCATATTCGAAATCGAATATGAAGCTGGAGTGAAAATGGAATTCAATTGGTTCATAAGCAAATTAAAATCATGTATGAACGTGATATGTTTAATTAAAAAGTGAAATAGGCAAAGAGCTAATTTAAAGAATAAATTAGCGAATTGAATTAAAATAATTGGATTGAGTTAGAATAAATTGGGAATGGACGTATATAGGTTAAGCAGGTTTGGAATGAAGTATATGAAGATTATAATTTGTGTGCCCGACAAAAAGGTACACGTTTAAATTCCATATGATATTTTATGCGCCGAATCGGCAAGCCACTTGGCTTTTTGATTTTCTTTCTGAATGGAAAGGACCTAGAGAGCCGAGTTGAGGTTTGAACTATCGACCGGTACAAAGGAGGTTATGGCGAAATTTTCTAGAAATTTAAGGAGTTAGAATATTTTTAAGATAATTTGATAATTAGAAATCTATGTATCAATATATATAGAATCCGGTAAGGAAACGAACTTAAAAATAGAATATTATAAACAAAAAGAAAATCTGGTAATAGAAAGAGAAATATATATACGTTTTAAAAATGAATAAGTGGTTTTTATGGTGTTGATGATTTGAGATAAGTGGTCTTGTCTGTTTTGAAGTTAAAGATGTTATTCAGTCAAGGTCTGAGAGGTAATTATACCCCAACTTGATTGATTTCATTACTAACTGATAAACAGCAAGATTCAGTCTCAAAGAGATATGTTTAAAGAGTTTAGTTGAATGCAGTATTTTGGGTTGTTGTAACGATGTTTTATACAACATTCGTTTTAATCCAAGTAAGTGGAAATTTGGAATTATAATAATAAATATTTCCTGAGTATAGAAATAAATGAATGGTCGTGGAAGAGATAAGTAATTGGAATGTTTTCCAATTATAAATAATAGACATTTTCTAAGTATAGAAAATAAAAGAAGACGATATATGGAAATGTTTTTCAAACAATGTAAGAGGCCAAGAAGATAATTATTGAAAATATCGTGTTAACGAATATTGATAAGGAAATGGAGAAGTGATTAATTAATAAAATATTAATTAAGAGGCCCAGTGATTGTTTGATGCTTGAATGGATGTTTTTTTTCTTCGAAAGTTAAATAACCGACTATCGAAGTATTTGCCAATATCGTTGTCAATATGGAGAGACCGGTTGGATTATAATCCGAGAATCACTCCGTATTGGCAGTTGCGTTGCGAATCAGATTATATGAAGATAATCGAAGACGGAGTAGAGTGCAAGGAATTTTTCTATTAATGGAAATTGTGCCTTCGGTTTCGTTCAGTCCCAGAACGATGTATATGGACGAATGTCTGACAAAGTATTTCCAATGATCGCATATGTTGTTCTGTACAAATATATATGGTGGCGGAGAATTTATTCTCTTAGCATAATATCCAGAATATATTTATGCAAATCAATTAATGATTAGTGGATCTGACAATGTGACATACAAAGTGATTGTGCTATCAATGAATGATAAGTAATCCTAGCCTCAGGCCTCAACAACCGGGAAATGACAAAAATCGGGCGGGCATCATGGCTACGTGGGTAGCTTCCATTATGGTGTATTATCACCTATCTAGAGAAATTCATTTAATTTCTTATTCTATTCGATGTTGTCCCATTCGGGAAAACGGTTGCTGATCCCAACCGTTGATGATATACATTCGATACACTCAAGCGAAATGAGTGGTCGGTTATGTGTGGCCGGGTTGCAAGACGTTATTGTTGAACCCAGTGTATTCCTCTCTAGAGATACACTATCGGAAGGTGGTTCCATACCTTATCATAGTCGGAATCCAATCTCCAATAAGCACCCTGCGTTTTTTTTGGTTTTATATTATATATGGAGCGTGAGATGCAAGCGTTCCGCTAGATTGTTATTTATTTGATTTAGACACTATTATAATATCACTGGATTTTCGTATCAAAGTGTTTTGGGTTATAGTAAGGTAAAAACCGTCCATGTCTATGTGTAGGATGGTCTTACTATTATCCTTTCTTTCGAAAGGATTTTGAAAGTTAAACAAATGGTTGGAGTTTACTCACACCAGTCTCATGACTAACCCAGAGTTTGTTTTGTTTGTTTTCCCTAAACTCTTGGGTGCCCAAATTTGTACGGGTAGTCAAGTTGTCGGGATTTTACAAATTCACTTGGAGGAGTTTGAAGCAGGAGGCTTCACCAATTAGCTATAGATTATCATATATTTCGCTGTGTACCATGTTTGTATTTGGAAATAATTGTTTATAACTGTTCCAGAAATAGCTGTTGTGCTCTGATGATGGTATGCATATAAAGTTACCGAATTGTATTTCAAAGTTTATGTTACCTAATATATTTTATTCGTTCCGCTGTGAGTTTGTGATCTTCGTTTTCTTCTATTCTAATATTTCTTTCTTTCTATTTCTCATCCTCTAACTTCTTTCTAATAATGATTCGTATTTCTGTGCAATTTGGGTTGGACGTGTGGTGTTATTAGTCAACTCAGATAGTACGGATTTGCGGGCCATTACAGTTTGTATCAGAGCTTAGGTTGAGCGAATACCTAGGCTTGATGGGGTTGTGCTCATTAGAGATAGGGTCAGCAGTACCCTAGAATGAGTTGAGTGTATATATACGAGAGAGCATATTTGTTAATTTATATAAAAATTGTTTTATATTGTGTTGACTTGTCTGTTGAGTGGTTTATGAATTCTGATCGAATCGTGCGACGCCACGAAGTCGATAAGAATTTTTAAACACTTGAATAGAAAATTTCGACATAATATTGTTTTAATGTGGGTGAATGGATTAATTTTACCTAAAATTCTATTTTTTTGATATAGAAGGAATAATTTTATTAAGTTATCATAATATATAGATGAGTTGGTTGTTATTTTTATAATCAAATGAGATTATAAAATTGGAATGGTTATCTATATAACCAAATAAAATTTGTATAAGACTGAAATATACAAATGAGATGAATTAAAATTAAAATCAAACCAGAATTTAGAATTTAAATCCTAAGAAGTTGGAAAATATTTTCCAAGGCATATTAAAATAATATAGCTTTGTTTTAAAAGGATTATTGAATAGAAATCAATTCAGATGGATTTTGAAAGTGATAAAGCACTGAACTCACTTCAGTGACTGAAAAATAATTTTGATAATGATTGCAACATTATCAGTGTTCGTTTTCGAGTTTCTAAGTGATGGAATGCTACCTTAGAAAAGTTTTTGAAGGAAATTTGTTTGAAAGAAAACAAGTTGGTTTGAAAATCCAAATACTTGGAATTTGAGATGAATAAATATATATGTCTATATTTATGGGAATTCAAAAGGATTTGAAATAAAAACCCAGGAATTTAAATTCTAAAATTTAAATTTAACTTAATCAAGTTAAATGGATTGAAAGGAATAAATTGATTAAAATCAATTGGGATGAATTTGAATACATATGAATGAAAAACCAAAAGTTTTGGTAGAATTAAAAATTTGTTGAAATGTAAAATGTTGAATTTCACGTAAGTGGGTATTGGAAAAGTAACGGGTTTATAGCATTTTTCCTACCTTAGTGATTTCGGGGACGAAATTCTTTTAAGAGGGGAAGAATGTAACGACCCGGAATCTTTGGTCGATTTATTTTAAATATTTAATATTTATTTTAAATATTGAATGGGTAATAAATGAATTTTCATATTGAGTTATCGATTTAATAATCAAATATAATTTAATTTAGAATATATCGAATTATCGTAATTCGAAATATAACTGGAATCGGAGATGAAAACTGAATCAACAATTCAGATAATTTATAGAAATTCAATTTGAATAGAATCGATAATAAAAATTAATTTATCACTAAGGAATTTATTTATTTCTGAGTTTAAAATATATTATATAAATTTCTATGGTTATTTTATATATATGTTCAAATTAAATTTCAGATTTTTTTTCTGTTGAGTTCAGAATAGTGTTGTAGCATTGGAACGTCCGTCGTTGCATTAAAATAGCGGTCCGTGATGTTAAGTGATGAACCCCAATATATTTGTAATGTATAAGATCGAAATCGAATCAGAAATCAAATCGCAATCTATTTAGATAAAATAAAAATCACTTTATATCGAATCACATTAAGTAAAGATCAAATCATATTAAATATACGTTGTACTTCACTCTAAATTTCCTTAATCCCTAAGTTATTATTCATCTATAAATCGCAACCCATTTCCTTGTTAAATCCTTAGGTTGAAAACAAAAACACAAAGAGCTTCAAACAGGAAAATGGCCGATACTCTCCACTTCTATTCTGATTTCATTTTCTTTCGTTCATTCCTTAGATGAAAATTTGAAACCATTAGAAAGAAAAATCCTGAATCCTTTTAATCTTCAAAACCAGAACCTTTCTCTCAAAACCGCGTGTCCCTCTTTTGCCCCGAAAGCTTCAACAAATGAAAATCGAATGGCCTCCCAGTTCATTTTTAATTACAAGCATCTGAAATCGAAAACCGACCATTTCCAAATCTCCTTTTCTATTACCAAAATCTGATCTTTCCTGAAGCGCGAATCCTTCCTGCAGATCGATGTTTGAATGACGATACTAGGAGTTTGGATTTCTGGGCTTTTCTCGATAACCTTGGAGGCGTGTGAAGCTGTTTCGGAAATGAACGAGACATGGAGATAGAAAGCGAGGGGGGTTGAGTGAACATGAAATCGCAGCTTCGATCTAGGGTGCTCGACTTCTACAGTAGATTAGGGTTTTGGCAGAAGTAATAGAGCGAAGTCTGGTGAGATTTCCGAATTCGAATTTTTGTGGAGAAATTGATGTCTTTCCATGGTTCTTCAAGGTCGCGATATCCAAAAAAAAAGGTTCAGACCTTGAGATTGTACTCGAGGGATTTTGGGGATGAATGAAGCGTGAGCAGTATGAATTTTTCAGGGCATGACAGCGAGTTTGATTTACTATGATGAACTGGAGATGGGGTTGAAGCTGTGAAATTGTGATTAGGTGATCGGATGGGGGATTCGACCTGTCTTTTCGAGGATTTGGATGCAGGCAAGGGTTTGCTGAGTGGAAAAGACGGTCTGGGCAAATGGGTCGAATGGTTTGGAATTGAAATGAGGTATACATTTTTATTTTTGCATAGAAAAATAATATATTTAGTTTGTATTTAAATAAAACGAGTTATCGTTTAATCGTTGTATTAAAATAAATAACCATAGGTGCAAAAACAATTTCGTGATGAAGATAACATTCAAAAGGGATTGTTTTCGAACAAGGAAGTAGTTTGAAATGGTTAAAGGTATAAATTTTTACTTATTTATTTATTCATAATTTTAATAACTAATTTCAATGAATTCACTTAATTTTATTATAATTAGAAATTTATAATGCAGTATATTTAATGTAGACAAGGTTGGAGAAACGTTAAGTAACGCATTCGGAGTCAATCAGAATTTACCAGGATTAATTTAAATCAAATGGTATTCGATTTAATTTAAATTGGGATATTCGGAAAATAAAAAGACAAGGTGAGTAAATCTTACTCAATTTATTATTTAGAATTTTTTTTAGTCATTAAAAATAGTTGATGGTTGTTTGGTTGCATTAAAATAATACTGTGGCTATTACCAAATATATATTAGTTATTTAGGATTGATGTTTGTGATTATTATATGTATATTGGTGATTGGATAGTTCCCGCGGTATCATTAGCGGATGCCCGCAGTATCATTAGCGGATGACCCTATGCGCCCCACGCTATGATAGTGGATGTCCTTCTATACCGTGACATCCTGCCTCGAAACAGGATGGGTATTATTTATGTTGGCTAACGTCTGTGGATGCAGGAAAAATGGTTTGAGGGATCCAACTGGATTCCTCAAAAATATTATTATTTGTTTTTCATATATATTATCATATATGATGTGTTAGAAAACCTGTCATTTATAATTGGTTGTTTTGAGTGTTTAAATTATCTCTGGGCCAAAATGTTAATTTTTAAAAATACTGTAAAAAGAGATTTAAAAGGAAAATTCTATTTTCTAAAATATAATTTGAATTTAGAATGGGCTAAAGATATTTACTTGTTTTGAAAAAAATTAAAACAAGTATTGAATTTATAAACGATGTTTATAAATTAATACAAGAAATTGAAGTGAATTTATAAATGGTGTTTATAAATAAAATAGAATGATTTTCATTGGATAATCAGGAAATTAAATTGAATTTATAAACGGGGTTTATAAATGAAGTGGAAAAATTATCAATTGATAATTTGAATATTTAAATTCAAATGCGAATTTAAAAATAGAAATAAGGAATTGTTTTAAAGAAGTAAACGATGAAATTTATTCTGATGTTCAGAATATACATTGAATTAAAAATAAATCCATATGGATTTATGAATTGAATTGATTAGATCGAATTTGTTTAAATATAGTATTTCCAGAAAAGAATATTTAAATCATATTAGATATAAACTAAAAATTGAATATGCAAATAGATTCTATATATAGATAAGTTATAAGAGATAGAATATTCCAAAACAAGATTTTGGGTTTTAAATAGATTTCGAAATGGACTTGTTTAAATGTGAAACAAGTAAATTTATAAGCAATGTTTTAAATATGGTGAATTAATTATCAAGAGATAATTGGTAACTATAAATTCAAGTGTGAATTTAAAAATAAAATTTGAAATCATTTAGAAAAGAGAATGACGACTTTTATTTCAGAATTCGGAATATAAAATGAATTGGGTTTCAAATGGATTTGAAATGGAAATTTGTTTTAATAGATAAAACAAAGAAGTTGAATTTATAAATGATATTTATAAGTTTGGTGAAAATCAATTATCATGAAATAATGTAGCAGTTTAAATTCAAATATGAATTTGAAAATGAATTGGAAAGTGTCTTGAAATGGGATGATTGATTATATGTCAGAATCCAAAATATGAATTTAAATTGAGAAAAATCCAATGGATTTATAAATGAAATTCGATTTATATCGAATTTTGTAAAATAATTAGTTAGAGGGATTTGGAATCGAAATTGGCTTTGATAAGTGAATTGGGTTAGTAAATTCATATTCGAAATCGAATATGAAATTGGAGTGAATGGAATTCAATTGGTTCATAAGCAAATTAAAATCATGTATGAGCGTGATATGTTTAATTAAAAAGTGAAATAGTCAAAGAGCTAATTTAAAGAATAAATTAGCGAATTGAATTAAAATAATTGGATTGAGTTAGAATAAATTGGGGATGGACGTATATAGGTTAAGCAGGTTTGGAATGAAGTATATGAAGATTATAATTTGTGTGCCCGACAAAAGGTACACGTTTAAATTCCATATGAGATTTTATGCGCCGAATCGGCAAACCACTTGGCTTTTTGATTTTCTTTTTGAATGGAAAGGTCCTAGAGAGAGGAGTTGAGGTTTGAACTATCGACCGGTACAAAGGAGGTTATGGCAAAAATTTCTAGAAATTTAAGGAGTTAGAATATTTTTAAGATAATTTGATAATTAGAAATCTATATATCAATATATATAGAATCCGGTAAGGAAACGAACTTAAAAATAGAATATTATAAACAAAAAGAAAATCGAAAATCTGGTAATAGAAAGAGAAATATATATACGTTTTAAAAATGAATAAGTGGTTTTTATGGTGTTGATGATTTGAGATAAGTGGTCTTGTTTGTTTTGAAGTTAAAGATGTTATTCAGTCAAGGTCTGAGGGGTAATTATACCCCAACTTGATTGATTTCATTACTAACCGATAAACAACAAGATTCAGTCTCAAAGAGATATGTTTAAAGAGTTTAGTTGAATGCAGTATTTTGGGTTGTTGTAACGATGTTTTATACAACATTCGTTTTAACCCAAGTAAGTGGAAATTTGGAATTATAATAATAAATATTTCCTGAGTATAGAAAAAAATGAATGGTCATGGAAGAAATAAGTAACTGGAATGTTTTCCAATTATAAATAGAAGATATTTTCTAAGTATAGAAAATAAAAGAAGACGATATATGGAAATGTTTTCCAAATAACGTAAGAGGCCAGGAAGATCATTATTGAAAATATCGTGTTAACGAATATTGATAAGGAAATGGAGAAGTGATTAATTAATAAAATATTAATTAAGAGGCCAAGTGATTGTTTGATGCTTGAATGAATGTTTTTTTCTTCGAAAGTTAAATAACCGACTATCGAAGTGTTTGCCAATATCGTTGTCAATATGGAGAGACCGGTTGGATTATAATCCGAGAAGCACTCCGTATTGGCAGTTGCGTTGCAAATCATATTATATGATGATAATCGAAGACGGAGTAGAGTGCAAGGACTTTTTCTATTAATGGAAATTGTGCCTTCGGTTTCATTCAGTCCCAGAACGAAGTATATGGATGAATGTATGACAGAGTATTTCCAATGATCGCATATGTTGTTCTATACAAATATATATGGTGGCGGAGAATTTATTCTCTTAGCATAATATCCATAATATATTTATACAAATCAATTAATGACTAGCGGATCTGACAATGTGACATTCAAAGTGATTGTGCTATCAATGAATGATAAGTAATCCTAGCCTCAGGCCTCAACAACTGGGAAATGACAAAAATCGGGCGGGCATCATGGCTACGTAGGTAGCTTCCATTAGGTTGTATTATCACCTATCTAGAGAAATTCATTTAATTCCTTATTCTTTTCGATGTTGTCCCATTCTGGAAAACGGTTGCTAATCCCAACCATTGGTGATATACATTCGATACACTCAAGCGAAATGAGTGGTCGGTCATGTGTGGCCGGTTTGCAAGACGTTCTTGTTGAACCCAGTGTATTCCTCTCTAGAGATACACTATCGGAAGGTGCTTCCATACCTTGTCATTGTCGGAATCCAATCTCCAATAAGCACCCTGCGTTTTTTTTTGGTTTTATATTATATATGGAGCGTGAGATGCAAGCGTTCCGCTAGATTGTTGTTTATTTGATTTAGACACTATTATAATATCATTGGATTTTCGTATCAAAGTGTTTTGGGTTATAGTAAGGTAAAAACCGTCCATGTTTATGTGTGGGCTGGTCTTACTATTATCCTTTATTTCGAAAGGGTTTTGAAAGTTAAACAAATGGTTGGAGTTTACTCACAACAGTCCCATGACTGACCCAGAGTTTATTTTGTTTGTTTTCCTTAAACTCTTGGGTGCCAAATTTGTACGGGCAGTCAAGTAGTCGGGATTTATAGATTCACTTGGAGGAGTTTGAAGCAGGAGGCTTCACTAGTTAGCTATAGACTATCATATATTTCGCTTTGTACCATGTTTGTATCTGGAAACAGGTGTTTATAACTGTTCCAGAAATAGCTGTTGTGCTCTGATGATGGTATGTATATAAAGTTACCGAATTTTATTTCAAAGTTTATGTTACCTAATATATTTTATTCGTTCCGCTGTGAGTTTGTTGTCTTCGTTTTCTTCTATCCTAATATTTCTTTCTTTCTATTTCTCATCCTCTAACTTCTTTCTAATAATGATTCGTATTTCTGTGCAATTTGGGTTAGGCGTGTGGTGTTATTAGTCAACTCAGATAGTACGGATTTGCGGGCCATTACACATCCAATATAGAATATTCGTTAGAGCTAATTGTGAGATTCAACCCATAACAAGCTATTACTATAAACTCAGAATATTTCATTTTTTTTCACATTGAACTCTAATTCATCAACGAAAAACACAGATTCAACATGCACTTATTTAAGATGTAAAGAATAAGTGTATCGACTCACCTTGTTTTGCATATGAATGAACCCCAATGATTTATAGCTTAAAAGAAACAAGGTTGCAGCTCCGAGAACCTGGAATGCAAGAGATCGAAGCATACAACTCGGTTGAGAATCAACATAGATTGAATTACTTCAAACATCCGAATTGGGTGAAAATAAGGGCTTGCATGTAGTGGATTAATGGTGAAATAGCTTGCTTCTTCACTGTGGCGGCCTGATTTAGCATAGCCAATATGATTTAGGAATTGTTGAGGAGGAAGAACCCAGTTTTCCAAATTTTTGGTGGTAGATAAAAAATGAACAATGAGTCCTTAAGCATATAATTAAAGGACACGCATCCTTGCACATGCAAGTTAATGCGACTAGGGACTTTTACACGCGATGCTTGCAAAGAAAACAAGATAACAAATTCGCTTAAACAAAGGTGGAACTCAAGTAAACAAAGAACGGGATACACAAATTAGCATGAAGTAAGTTCATAGCACAAGGTCAGATGTGCGACTAAAGTGTCAAAACCGTAGAATAATCATCCTACTGGTGACCAGTGGATCACCACTGGTCCACTAGTGGACATAAGTTCTAGAGTGAGCGAGGCTTCTCAAACTCAAATTTATTCTCTAAAATAAATAAGTTAAATACAGAAAACACCCAATAGTATGTTTAACATAGATGCTCAATAATTCGGGTTGTTACATACACACACACACACACACACACACACACACACACACACACATATATATATATATAATACTCCTAAGATCTAAACTCTTTCTATATAAACTCAAAACTTAAATTACCATATCATTAATACACTACTAGATGAACAGTCTATTCCAATGCACCATTTCCAATGGCCGCCAACAACAATTAAGAGACCGTTGGAAGCCGTTGGAAACCGATAGAATAAGAACCGCTGGCGGTCGTTGGAAGCCGTTGCAAATTTTCCTGCATATGTTCCAGAGCGTCTGACATGCTGCTCATTTCTTACTCTCACCATCCCCAAATCAATTTTCCCCCACTTCTTCACCTTCCATTTTCATTCCTCCACCCCAACAACCACCGCAACCACCTCCGACTTCATCCACAAGCTTCTCCAACCCTTCTCCACGCTTGTTGCTCCCAGAATTAGGTAAACTTCTTAAACCTAATTTTTTAGGTTTTCAACTAATTTCGGGTTTAATATGAATTTTACTTGATTCCTAATTGTTTGTGTACGTATATTACATCATGTTATTACCTAATTGCTATTGTTATCACCGTAATGATCAAATTCTTAGGAATTGTTAGCATGTATAGAAAATGCTTGGCTTTTGAATTTTTACAATGCAACCTAATCGAACCCTTAAATGGAAAAACTTGTTGCCATGAATTGTTAGCATTTTAAAATGTCAATATGTTAGTAAAATAAATATATAAAGATAATTACTAAGTTATCAAAATCATATTATTTTTTTCAGTTTTTGCCGCTTCGTTGTGCATTGTAGTTTTCAAAATCTTGAGTTCTTCTTATGTATTGTAACAAATCTATGTGATTCGTTTGTTGTAATTATTGTATAAAAAAATTGTTATGTGAAACATAAATTCCATTTAATCTACCGAAAATGGAGATATTTTATAATCTTAATCGTTTGCTTAATTTATTAACGAATGATACATCAACTGTGGCATTTGAAATCCAATTTTATATCTAAGTGGCTGGTATATTATGTCTGACACTGGTTCTAGCTTTGGCTCTGGACACGTAGCATTACCCGACATGCCGGTGAGGGTAGTGGCGAACAGTTAGCACATCCAGTTGTTTACTTGAAGCATAAGGCTGACTAGACGTACGTATCAAAATTAGCAGAATAACATTTTAATGTTTTTTTTTACATAACATAACTATGTTCCATAAAGTTATAATTTATATTTAACGCCGGGATTTGAGTTGGAGCCATCTCAGACGCTTCTAGATGTTTCTAAGGATGCGTATATAGCTAGAATAAGCGATTTATGCCCTAAGTGGAGCCGTGTCCCAACAGACATTAAAGAGACTATCTGGCAAAAAAAATTGGTAAGGTTATACCGCTCTACAAATTGGTTAAATACAAATAAATGAGATTAGTAATGTTTCCTCATTATACAGGGCGTAGTAGATGTGCAAAAGCCTGACATGAGCCTAGTTAAGCGACACTGGAACTCAAAAGTCACCAGGAATTACAAGAGAAGATGAATGAGATTAAGAAAAATGGGAAGAAACCAAAGTGGATGGGCGATGAAGTGTTTAATAAGATGGTTGCGTGGTGCAATGACCCGCAAATCGGTACTATCTGAGTTGACTACATACATCACACGTCCAACCCAAATATCATAGAAATACGAATCATTTTTTTCGAAGAAAAAGGTATAATAAGAACGGAAATAACAACATAGAATCTCACATCGCAGCGGAACAAAATATAATATATCATAAATTTTGAAATACAAAATTTTAACTGTAAAATATACAATTATCAGAGTACAACACTTACAACACAGTGGAAATAAAAATACTATATATCTAACACTGAAGCATCCTGCTCCAAGCTCCTTTAGATAGATCTGTAAAATCCTGAACTACTTGACTCCCCATGCAAATTTGGACACCCAAGAGTTTAGGTAAAACAAAACAAAATAAACTATGGGTCAGTCATGGGACTGGTATGAGTAAACATTTTAAAATAGTTTGAGAAAATAAACGATATCTCATAAGACCACGCCGTATAACATGGAACGGTTTTTCCCCTTATGAGAATCCAAAATACTATTTAACTTTCAAAATCCTTTTGAAAGAAACAATAATCTTTATACCAAAACTCTTTTGATATTATAATAGTGCCTAAATCAAATAAATAGAAATCTAGTGGAACGCTTTCATCTCACGCTTCACATACATAATATACAAATCAAAACCGCAGGCACTTATTGGGTGATGAATTTCCAACTATGACAAGGTATGGAACCACCTTCCTATGGTGTATCTCTAGAGGAGAATACAATGGGTTCAATAAGAACATCTTGTAAATCGGCCACACGTGACCGACCATGTGACGGCCCGCCCCGCACCAACCGACATTTACTCCAAAGGTGCGCTGTACACATGTCCAGTTAGCACGGAACGGGTCGTCAGAAGGAAAGGGAAGAAGGAAATGAACTAACAAAGAACCTGTAGAATGTCTCACAGCGCATAGAATAAAATATAATAATAACATACTTGACATAAAACATGTGAGACAGTGCATAAGCTGAAGCAACTAACATAGCAGTGGAAAATGTAAGTACATCTTATGATCCAAAGTTAAACATTATTACAACTTTTCAAACTGTCTCAAAGGCAAAAGAAAGATAAAGGAGGTACACTACTAATGCCCAAGTAGCGACCACCAACGACACAGGGAGAATATCTATATATCATACGTGGAAGCCTCCTGCTCGTCTCCGAATCAGCTACTCGAGCATCACCAGCTAACCTGTCTCTAGTCTGCTCGTGTGAGCACCCAGAGTAATAAGAGGAGACATAAAACTCTGGGTCAGACATAAAGCCTGGTATGAGCGATAAGCATCTAAACAGAACAATAACAGGTAGACTAAAACATACCTGAACCTGGACCTGCAACCAAAGAGTTAGCACTACATACTGTACAACACTCTAAGGTGCCATATCAAACGGTGTAAAGATACGGAGGTGGGGGTTTGCATGTCATAGTGATGGTAAACAATCAAACATAGCATCCATCCTCACATCTCTCACTCAGTGCGTAAAGCATACGATATTCACCACTTCGATCACCCAACATACCTTGCTACGATAACTTTGCCCCATGAAGTCATAAATGGCTTCACTGCACTGATAACGTAGCCACAAATCCTTCGCTATGTCCACTTTGCCCCATGGAGTCACAAGGACCCCACTGCACTGGCTCATAGCCTTATTAATCCTTACTATGTCCACTCTGCCCCATGGAGTCACAATGACCCCACTGCACTGGCTCATAGTCTTACTACGCATCACCTTGCCCCTCGAGTCATAATGACTCTATTGCACTAATAACGTAGTCTTGCTACCATCACTTTGCCCCTCGAGTCATAGTGACTCTACTGCACTGATAAGTAGCCCATCATCCATTTTCAGTGGTGAATCGAAGTTATGAACGTCGACATCTCCTTAGCACACGTCCCGCAGCAAAGTCCAACTCATGAAGTCAACTCGTTGGCCCCCATCTGGATCCTGAGTCATAACTTCCAACTTGGACTACCTTTGCATCTCGGGTTATTGGTCTTCTCTCCTGTTCGGGTCGATCAGTCAAGCACCTTTCATCCTGGTTGGTTTTCATCATCCCTGGTCGGTTTTCATCGTCCCTGGTCGGTCGGTATTGCCCCCCTGGTCGGTCGAACACTTTACCTGTAGTGACCCGTATTTTAGCAAGATAATAATTTATTAATTTAATTATATAAATAGTGATTTAGAGAATTAAATGGCCGTTAATTAAATAATAGTGAATATTTAATTAAAATAATAAATTAAATAATATATTCAATCCAGAAATAATCAAAAATATTGGACATCACAATATTCTGTGAACGGGGTCATCCCTAAGATGTAATTCAGCTTAGAGTTGAATTATATTGACGAATATATTCAATCGACGACAGTTTGAACATATAATTATATTATAATTAAAATCGAGCTTGAAATGGCGCTGCAGTTCGTAAATTGGCGATTCGAACTTCAACTGAATGTACATGATTCGTTTTAAGCCGGATTTCTGTGAAACAAGAAACGCGTGGAGCTGGTGGAGTATATTTTTCTAGTGGAAGAGAAAAATCGGGATTTCATCGTGTAGATTTTGAGTTACGTCCAAATCAAATTTTGGAAAAGTCGCTATGGATTTCCTTTATAATTTGCGACGCTTTATATACGTTATAAATCGATTTTTCGATACGAACTGAATATCGATCAAATCGGAATTCTGAAAATCAAGTCATAAATTCTGGCAGGATATTCTGGAGCCGTACGACATCATCTGTGGATTTATACGAGAATATTAATTTATTAATATTTAATTTAATAATATTTAAATATATTTATATATTTAAAAGGTCAGTTCAGCGCTTGAAAAATAGCCAGTTTTTCATACGAAGTCCGTTTCCGACGAAACTAATTTTGTTGGATCCGCAATGTCAAATAGTTGTTAGATTTCCAGTTTCGTGATTTTTAGAGTCAGTGTGTGGCCGTACGGATTTTTAGAGTGAGTAACAGTCAGTATTTGGACAGTTAAAAATATGTTGTGTGAGCATACGGAGTCGGAATTCGACGAAACCAGTTTCGTTGGGTTCGTAATGTCAAACTCTAGTGGCATGTCAGTTATTGTGATTTTAGGAGATCGTATGTGATCGCAGTGATTTTTAAGGACCGAAGACAAAGAGAAAAACGAGAAAATAAAATACGAAAATCAAAATTCGAAATATCCCCTTTATTTTTCTATGATCTGGCACAGGCCACTGGGCCTTCGGTCTCAAACACAAACAAAACCAACCCGAAATAGGGTATAAAACCCGTCAAGAACAGACCACAGAAGCAAAATGGATATAGAAAAGAGAATATACCAAGAAGATGCCATTTTAAAAATATCTAAAAAAAATCCTAAACACTATAAATACCGTCTAAAAATGCTAAACCCTATTTTCCACTTCAGGAAAGCGCCGCAACTCAGAAACTCAATATACAGTAAAACTCATTCTTCCAAAAATCACAAACAAATGAATTAAAATTCCTAAAAATCCCAAAGGCCATATATGTAAGTTCCTCAGACCCAAAGCTTCCTGCTCATACCTGTTTTGGTACACTCGACGCAGAAATTCGAAGGGGGGGTTTTGGCATAGTAAACTAGGGTTCACCCCTATGGGAGATTCAGGCTTTAATTCGAATGTTGATGGTGATAATTGGGTTCAACGAGGCGAACTGCACCTCGTGTGTGAGTTTCGGTTGAATCGATGGGCATAGGGTTCGCATCCTGTAGTGCGATTGGCCCTGTCGCATTCGACGGAGGGGAGGCGAGTTTGAGGGTACGAGAGGAAGGAGGCTTGGATGGGGAGTGATTCGGTGGTATTGGCGCCGGAGTTCGATGGCCGAGGTGGTGGGAAGTGTTGGTCAAGAGGAGGTCAACGATTGGGTTGTGGATACAGAAGTATACGGGTTGAGTGGAGTTCGGTATTTCAATTTGGGGAAGATATATTATGAGCGGGTCTTGGGCTTTTGAGGATGGTGGGTCGTTAAATAAAAGGGGGTGAGGCCATTTAAAATAAAGGTCCATGTTTATTTAATTTAAATTATTTGTACCAACTTCTAATGATTGTAACTTCGCCTTACGTAATCGAAATCAGACGAAACAAGATCCGTTGGGATCGTATGGACGGGAGCAACGAAATGACACTGACTGGGAGTCCATCGGAGCTCGTTACAATTTATGGCGAAATAAATTGTCCGTCGCAGTCAAACAAACGCAAACCGTTATTTAACGATTAACGTGCAACTGTGAGTAAATCTCACTAACTCTGAACAGTTTATATTTTCAAGTTGTATTTTTAGAACTGTTAAATATTGTCTGTTTGACTGTGTGTTGATCGTTGATTGAACTACTAGTCAGTTAGTTAAATTTCTATATTGATTCTGCCTATCAGAATATATCATATGAAATTGAAAGTGATGTTGATTTTTTGTATAACATCTGTGGATGCAGGGAAACAGGTTGGAGGAATCCGACTGGATTCCTCAACAGTTATTTTATTGTTTTTCATATATTTTAATATATGATGTGAATTATAACCTGTTGTTGATTGTGTGGGTATGGACGATATTGAACATCGTGATTAGATATGATTGAATACCGTAACATACGGGATGTTGATAAGGAGATTTTCAAAGTGATATTGAAAACAGAATATTTATAAATGGAATATTTATAAATAAGAAATATTTATAAATTTAAATATTTATAAATAGAGGATATTCAAAAACAGAAATAATTTCAAACCATTTCTTTTTGAATGGAAATGCCTGTGTGGCGGGTTTGGGGATTTTCCCGATGCTCCCGGTACAAAGGAGGTTATGGCGAATTTTCCAGAGAATTTAAGGAGTTAGAATATTTTTAAATAAATTTGAAAAGGAAATATTTGCAAACCATTTGCAAATAGAATAAATTTGAAAAGGAAATATTTGTAAACCATTTACAAATAGAATTGGAAAGGGAACATTATAAAAAGGAAATCATTTTTAAAGTGTAGAACCGTTATTTAAAAGTAAATCTTTTCAAATGAATAAAACGTTGTTAAAAAGGAAATCTTTATAAAGTGAATAAAGTAAATCGAATATGGTATTCGAAGTTAGTTAATCGAATATGATATTCGAAGTTAGTTAATCGAATATGGTATTCGAAAGGAGAAATCGAATATGTTATTCGAAGTTAGTTAATCGAATATGGTATTCGAAGTTAGTTAATCGAATATGGAATTCGAAAGTTAGTTAATCGAATGTGTTATTCGAAAGGGGTTAGTCAAGTCGAGTTAGTCAAATAGAGTTAACCAGTTAGAGTTAATCAGTTAGAATTAACCAGTTGGAGTTGATTAGTTAGAGTTAATCGATTAGAGAGAAAACGAACTAGAGTTAATCAAATATAGTTATTTGAAACAGAGTTAGTCAAACATAGTATTCAGGGTAAGTTGCCATCTTGTACGACTGCTAGCGTAATTCGCAGGGCTGTAAATAGCCTACGGCGGTCGGATGTTTCCTGAGGGAGTCAGGCGTAACCATTGTGATCGCTGCGATCTAGAGTCAAGCGAATGGAGTTTAATTGAATATTAGTTATTCGATAGGAGTTAATCGAGTTGAGAAATAAGTTAAGTTAAATAAGTTGAGTTGATCGGGTGGTTCGACCAAGTTATTCGAGCCTAGTTAATCGAATCAAATTGGTCGAACCAAGTAAGTCGAGTTAAGTTAGTCAAGTTAGTCGAGCCTAGTTAATCGAATCGAATTGTTCGAACCAAGTAAGTCGAGTTAAGTTAGTCAAGTTAGTCGAGCCTAGTTAATCAAATCGAATTGGTCGAACCAAGTAAGTCGAGTTAGTCGAGTCAAGTTAAGTTAGTCGAGTTAAGTTCGTCGAGTTAAATAAATCGATGTTAGTTTCATCGAAAGGAGTTATCGATGTTAGTTTCATCGAAAGGAGTTATCGATGTTAGTTTCATCGAAAGGAGTTATCGATGTTAGTTTCATCGAAAGGAGTTATCGATGTTAGTTTCATCGAAAAGAGTTATCGATTATAGTTTAATCGAAGTGAGATTTTCAAATATGAGATATTTGAAAAGGAAGAGTTATCGAATATTAGTTATTCGAAGAAAGATAATCGAATATCGTTCATTCGAGAAGGAGTTAATCGAATATAGGTTATTCGAAGAAGAGTTAATCAAATAGAGATTTCTCGAAGAGAGTTAATCGGAAAATTCGATTATATCGAATTCGGGAAAGTACTTATACTTTTCCAGTGTTTAAATAGAGATTTATGCATTTATAAATAAATAAGTGTTAGGTTAACCATTCACTAATAAGAATAGAAGTTATAATTAAAGTTAGATAATTCGAAAGTAGGGATTATAACGTTATCGTTATAACCAATGTTTTAAATATAGAAGTGGATTAGTAAAATTGGATCCGAGAAAGGCGTAAAGAAGTTGTTAAAGATTAAAAGATAAACTTTGACCATTTCGAAGTTATAACGTTGTTCAGTTAAGGTCTGAGAGGTAATTATACCCCAACTTGGGTGACTTCCTTCTTAACTAAGAAATGGTAAGGTTTGATCGTAAAGGAGTTTTGGAAATGTTTTCCAAACGAGAATCAGAAATGTTTTCTAATAAAAGAAAATAAGAATTTAGAATATAGGGAAACAAGAGATAAGTAAATAAATGAACTAAAGAGATTAATGTTAAATGATGTTTGTTCGATATAATTTCCATATGGAAATAATATCGTTGTTTGCACACTTGTTTTTCTTTGATAGTTAACTCACAGACTATCGAAGTTTTGACCATTTTAACGTTGTTAATATGGAGAGACCGGTTGGATTATTATCCAAAGAACCACTCTGTATTGGCATAAGCGTCGCGAATCATATATGCCAAAGATAATTGAAGACGGAGTAAAATGCAAGGACTATCCTGTCTACAGAATAGTGTCTTCGGTTTGTCCAGTCCCAGGACAACTTGTATGGACGAAGGTCTGACAGAGTATATCTGATAGATCGCGTAAGTTGATCGTTTCAAACGTATTTACGTTGGTGGCGGAGGAATTCGTTTCTCTTAGCTTATACCCGTGGTATTTTTGAGGAAATCAATTTGTGATTTAAAAGGTATGACGATGTGACATTCTAAGTGAATGAAGATATGATATGTGAAAAGATAAGCGTAGCTTCTAGCCTCACATCCGGTAAATGACAGAAATCGGGCAGGCAGCATGGCTAAGTCGGTCGCACCGAAGTAGGGTGTATTATCACCTATCTAGAGAATATTCATTTGCTTCTTTAATCTATCAATGCTGTCCCATATATATATACGGGAACGGTTGCTGATCCCAACCGTTGGTGATGTACATTTGATACACTCAAGCGAAATGAGTGGTCGGTCATGTGTGACTGAGTTGCAAGATGTTCTTGTTGAACTCCAGTGTATCGTTCCTAGAGTACACTGATCGGAAGGTGGTTCCATACCTTGTCATAGTTGGAAATCCAATCATCCAATAAGCGCCTACGGTTTATGATTTTACATTATATATGTAGAGCGTGAGATGCAAGCGTTTCTGCTAGATTGATATCTATTTGTATTTAGACATTATTATAATATCAGAATGATATTACTTTACAAAGTTGTTTGGATTCTCATAAGGGAAAAGCCCGTTCCGTTATGCGGCGTGGTCTTGTGAGATATCCTTTATTAAATCAAGTATTAAATTGTTTTACTCATACCAGTCCCATGACTGACCCGGAGTTTATTTTGTTGTTTTCCCTAAACTCTTGGGTGCCTAAATTTGTACGGGCAGTCAAGTAGTCGGGATTTTACAGATACACTTGGAGAGCTTGGAGCAGGAGGCTTCAGGATTCTATAGCTATTATTATTTCCGCTGTTGTTGTAAGTGTTGTACTCTGATAAGTGTTATTGTATACATATACTGATGTTATTTCAAAGATATGTTATGTTATATTTTATTCGTTCCGCTGTGAGATTCGTGTTTACTCTGATGATGATGTTCTTCTTCTTCTTCTATTCTATAAGTTCTATCTTATCTATCCTCACCCTATGTCTTCTTTCTATTAGTTTCTTGAATTTCCAGTGCGATTTGGGTTGGACTTGTGTTATTTAGCCAGCTCAAATTCCCCCGGATTTTCAGGTTACTACAGTTGGTATCAGAGCTTAAGTTAAGTGAATTGCCTTGGCTCTGTGGCGTAACTCAGTAGAGACAGGATCAGTAATATCCTAGATTGAGTTGAGTGTATATATACGAGTGAACGTATATGTTATTTAATATAAAATGATTTTATATTGTGGAGATTTATTGGATGAGTAGTTTGTGAATTCTGGTCGATCAGTTTGATCCACTGTATCGATAGGGGTTACTAAACACTCGAATACGATGAACCGTCATGGTATGTTTTGAAAGAAGGGTAAAAGAAATAATTTTACCCGAATATATTTTGATATAGTATATTGGTTGTGTTGATTGGTAATATAATCGAGTAAGGTTATAAAAGTGAAATGATTATAAATAACTAATCAGAATCATATAAGTAAAGTATATGAAATAAGATGAATTAAATCTGAATTAAATCAGAATTGGAATTAAAATAAGGAAATTTTAAGTTCTTGGGAGATTTTGAAATGTTTTCAAAATGGAAGTATTTAGTAATGGTTTTGAAAATGATATAGTATTGAAATCACGTGGGTCGCTGGAAAATAATTCCGATGATGACTGCGCAGTATCATCGGTGTGATTTTCGAGTTCTAAGTGACGGATTACTACCAAGGATTTAGTTTTTAAAATTGTTTTTGTGAAAACAAGGTGTTCAAGAAAATCAAAGGTTTTGAATTGGTATTATGATTTCAAATTTGATTTGAAAGAAGCCCAGGGATTTAAGTTCTGGAATTAAAATTTAACGTATGAAGTTAAATAGACTGAGATGACAAATGTGAATAAGTGAATTAGAATTAAACTTGAACAGAGTTAAATAGAATTGAATTAGATTAGAGAATAATCTAGAATGGAACCAAATTGATAAGTCAATAATTTGAAATTTGATATTGGGGTTCGAATGAAATTCGATTTGGATTTGAGGATATGAACTGATTGGAATTCAATTGAGATAACACTGGTATATGCTGAGTCGATAGCATATGGAAGTGATAGAGTTGATATGCCCGACAAAAAGGTACTAGTTTATATTATATATGGATATGAGATTTATGAGCCGAATTGGCAAGCCGCTTGGCTGTTTGATTTTCTTTTGGGATAAAGAAGGCCCAGAGAGGCGAGTTGGAGTTTGAGATATTGACCAGTACAAAGGAAGTGCTGGCGAAATTTTTAGAAAAGTTAAGGCGTTAGAAAATTTTCAGGATTTTTGAAAATTTTCGTTGATAAGAATTAATTTATAATTTAAATGAAATTAAATTGGTTCAGTTGAAACTGAAGTTAAGAAGTGAACAAATATGTTCTAACTAGTCGATAGGGTCGTCCCCTAGCTTAGCCATTTCGAGGACGAAATTTTATTAAGGGGGGAAGATTGTAGTGACCCGTATTTTAGCAAGATAATAATTTATTAATTTAATTATATAAATAGTGATTTAGAGAATTAAATGGCCGTTAATTAAATAATAGTGAATATTTAATTAAAATAATAAATTAAATAATATATTCAATCCAGAAATAATCAAAAATATTGGACATCACAATATTCTGTGAACGGGGTCATCCCTAAGATGTAATTCAGCTTAGAGTTGAATTATATTGACGAATATATTCAATCGACGACAGTTTGAACGTATAATTATATTATAATTAAAATCGAGCTTGAAATGGCGCTGCAGTTCGTAAATTGGCGATTCGAACTTCAACTGAATGTACATGATTCGTTTTAAGCCGGATTTCTGTGAAACAAGAAACGCGTGGAGCTGGTGGAGTATATTTTTCTAGTGGAAGAGAAAAATCGGGATTTCGTCGTGTAGATTTTGAGTTACGTCCAAATCAAATTTTGGAAAAGTCGCTATGGATTTCCTTTATAATTTGTGACGCTTTATATACGTTATAAATCGATTTTTCGATACGAACTGAATATCGATCAAATCGGAATTCTGAAAATCAAGTCATAAATTCTGGCAGGATATTCTGGAGCCGTACGACATCATCTGTGGATTTATACGAGAATATTAATTTATTAATATTTAATTTAATAATATTTAAATATATTTATATATTTAAAAGGTCAGTTCAGCGCTTGAAAAATAGCCAGTTTTTCATACGAAGTCCGTTTCCGATGAAACTAATTTTGTTGGATCCGCAATGTTAAATATTTGCTAGATTTCCAGTTTCGTGATTTTTAGAGTCAGTGTGTGGCCGTACGGATTTTTAGAGTGAGAAACAGTCAGTATTTGGACAGTTAAAAATATGTTGTGTGAGCATACGGAATCGGAATTCGACGAAACCAGTTTCGTTGGGTTCGTAATGTCAAACTCTAGTGGCATGTCAGTTATTGTGATTTTAGGAGATCGTATGTGATCGCAGTGATTTTTAAGGACCGAAGACAAAGAGAAAAACGAGAAAATAAAATACGAAAATCAAAATTCGAAATATCCCCTTTATTTTTCTATGATCCGGCACAGGCCACTGGGCCTTCGGTCTCAACCACAATCAAAACCAACCCGAAATAGGGTATAAAACCCGTCAAGAACAGACCACAGAAGCAAAATGGATATAGAAAAGAGAATATACCAAGAAGATGCCATTTTAAAAATATCTAAAAAAAATCCTAAACACTATAAATACCGTCTAAAAATGCTAAACCCTATTTTCCACTTCAGGAAAGCGCTGCAACTCAGAAACTCAATATACAGTAAAACTCATTCTTCCAAAAATCACAAACAAATGAATTAAAATTCCTAAAAATCCCAAAGGCCATATATGTAAGTTCCTCAGACCCAAAGCTTCCTGCTCATACCTGTTTTGGTACACTCGACGCAGAAATTCGAAGGGGGGGTTTTTGGCATAGTAAACTAGGGTTCACCCCTATGGGAGATTCAGGCTTTAATTCGAATGTTGATGGTGATAATTGGGTTCAACGAGGCGAAGTGCACCTCGTGTGTGAGTTTCGGTTGAATCGATGGGCATAGGGTTCGCATCCTGTAGTGCGATTGGCCCTGTCGCATTCGACGGAGGGGAGGCGAGTTTGAGGGTACGAGAGGGAGGAGGCTTGGATGGGGAGTGATTCGGTGGTATTGGCGTCGGAGTTCGAAGGCCGAGGTGGTGGGAAGTGTTGGTCAAGAGGAGGTCAACGATTGGGTTGTGGATACAGGAGTATACGGGCTGAGTGGAGTTCGGTATTTCAATTTGGGGAAGATATATTATGAGCGGGTCTTGGGCTTTTGAGGATGGTGGGCCGTTAAATAAAAGGGGGTGAGGCCATTTAAAATAAAGGTCCATGTTTATTTAATTTAAATTATTTGTACCAACTTCTAATGATTGTAACTTCGCCTTACGTAATCGAAATCAGACGAAACAAGATCCATTGGGATCGTATGGATGGGAGCAACGAAATGACACTGACTGGGAATCCATCGGAGCTCGTTACAATTTATGGCGAAATAAATTGTCCGTCGCAGTCAAACAAACGCAAACCGTTATTTAACGATTAACGCGCAACTGTGAGTAAATCTCACTAACTCTGAACAGTTTATATTTTCAAGTTGTATTTTTAGAACTGTTAAATATTGTCTGTTTGACTGTGTGTTGATCGTTGATTGAACTGCTAGTCAGTTAGTTAAATTTCTATATTGATTCTGCCTATCAGAATATATCATATGAAATTGAAAGTGATGTTGATTTTTTTGTATAACATCTGTGGATGCAGGGAAACAGGTTGGAGGAATCCGACTGGATTCCTCAACAGTTATTTTATTGTTTTTCATATATTTTAATATATGATGTGAATTATAACCTGTTGTTGATTGTGTGGGTATGGACGATATTGAACATCGTGATTAGATATGATTGAATACCGTAACATACGGGATGTTGATAAGGAGATTTTCAAAGTGATATTGAAAACAGAATATTTATAAATGGAATATTTATAAATAAGAAATATTTATAAATTTAAATATTTATAAATAGAGGATATTCAAAAACAGAAATAATTTCAAACCATTTCTTTTTGAATGGAAATGCCTGTGTGGCGGGTTTGGGGATTTTCCCGATGCTCCCGGTACAAAGGAGGTTATGGCGAATTTTCCAGAGAATTTAAGGAGTTAGAATATTTTTAAATAAATTTGAAAAGGAAATATTTGCAAACCATTTGCAAATAGAATAAATTTGAAAAGGAAATATTTGTAAACCATTTACAAATAGAATTGGAAAGGGAACATTATAAAAAGGAAATCATTTTTAAAGTGTAGAACCGTTATTTAAAAGTAAATCTTTTCAAATGAATAAAACGTTGTTAAAAAGGAAATCTTTATAAAGTGAATAAAGTAAATCGAATATGGTATTCGAAGTTAGTTAGTCGAATATGATATTCGAAGTTAGTTAATCGAATATGGTATTCGAAAGGAGAAATCGAATATGGTATTCGAAGTTAGTTAATCGAATATGGTATTCGAAGTTAGTTAATCGAATATGGAATTCGAAAGTTAGTTAATCGAATGTGTTATTCGAAAGGGGTTAGTCAAGTCGAGTTAGTCAAATAGAGTTAACCAGTTAGAGTTAATCAGTTAGAATTAACCAGTTGGAGTTGATTAGTTAGAGTTAATCGATTAGAGAGAAAACGAACTAGAGTTAATCAAATATAGTTATTTGAAACAGAGTTAGTCAAACATAGTATTCAGGGTAAGTTGCCATCTTGTACGACTGCTAGCGTAATTCGCAGGGCTGTAAATAGCCTACGGCGGTCGGATGTTTCCTGAGGGAGTCAGGCGTAACCATTGTGATCGCTGCGATCTAGAGTCAAGCGAATGGAGTTTAATTGAATATTAGTTATTCGATAGGAGTTAATCGAGTTGATCGAGTTGAGAAATAAGTTAAGTTAAATAAGTTGAGTTGATCGGGTGGTTCGACCAAGTTAGTCGAGCCTAGTTAATCGAATCAAATTGGTCTAACCAAGTAAGTCGAGTTAAGTTAGTCAAGTTAGTCGAGCCTAGTTAATCGAATCGAATTGTTCGAACCAAGTAAGTCGAGTTAAGTTAGTCAAGTTAGTCGAGCCTAGTTAATCAAATCGAATTGGTCGAATCAAGTAAGTCGAGTTAGTCGAGTCAAGTTAAGTTAGTCGAGTTAAGTTCGTCGAGTTAAATAAATCGATGTTAGTTTCATCGAAAGGAGTTATCGATGTTAGTTTCATCGAAAGGAGTTATCGATGTTAGTTTCATCGAAAGGAGTTATCGATGTTAGTTTCATCGAAAGGTGTTATCGATGTTAGTTTCATCGAAAAGAGTTATCGATTATAGTTTAATCGAAGTGAGATTTTCAAATATGAGATATTTGAAAAGGAAGAGTTATCGAATATTAGTTATTCGAAGAAAGATAATCGAATATCGTTCATTCGAGAAGGAGTTAATCGAATATAGGTTATTCGAAGAAGAGTTAATCAAATAGAGATTTCTCGAAGAGAGTTAATCGGCAAATTCGATTATATCGAATTCGGGAAAGTACTTATACTTTTCCAGTGTTTAAATAGAGATTTATGTATTTATAAATAAATAAGTGTTAGGTTAACCATTCACTAATAAGAATAGAAGTTATAATTAAAGTTAGATAATTCGAAAGTAGGGATTATAACGTTATCGTTATAACCAATGTTTTAAATATAGAAGTGGATTAGTAAAATTGGATCCGAGAAAGGCGTAAAGAAGTTGTTAAAGATTAAAAGATAAACTTTGACCATTTCGAAGTTATAACGTTGTTCAGTTAAGGTCTGAGAGGTAATTATACCCCAACTTGAGTGACTTCCTTCTTAACTAAGAAATGGTAAGGTTTGATCGTAAAGGAGTTTTGGAAATGTTTTCCAAACGAGAATCAGAAATGTTTTCTGATAAAAATAATAATAAGAATTTAGAATATAGGGAAACAGGAGATAAGTAAATAAATGAACTAAAGAGATTAATGTTAAATGATGTTTGTTCGATATAATTTCCATCTGGAAATAATATCGTTGTTTGCACACTTGTTTTTCTTTGATAGTTAACTCACAGACTATCGAAGTTTTGACCATTTTAACGTTGTTAATATGGAGAGACCGGTTGGATTATTATCCAAAGAACAACTCTGTATTGGCATAAGCATCGCGAATCATATATGCCAAAGATAATTGAAGACGGAGTAAAATGCAAGGACTATCCTGTCTACAGAATAGTGTCTTCGGTTTGTCCAGTCCCAGGACAACTTGTATGGACGAAGGTCTGACAGAGTATATCTGATAGATCGCGTAAGTTGATCGTTTCAAACGTATTTACGTTGGTGGCGGAGGAATTCGTTTCTCTTAGCTTATACCCGTGGTATTTTTGAGGAAATCAATTTGTGATTTAAAAGGTATGACGATGTGACATTCTAAGTGAATGAAGATATGATATGTGAAAAGATAAGCGTAGCTTCTAGCCTCACATCCGGTAAATGACAGAAATCGGGCAGGCAGCATGGCTAAGTCGGTCGCACCGAAGTAGGGTGTATTATCACCTATCTAGAGAATATTCATTTGCTTCTTTAATCTATCAATGCTGTCCCATATATATATACGGGAACGGTTGCTGATCCCAACCGTTGGTGATGTACATTCGATACACTCAAGCGAAATGAGTGGTCGGTCATGTGTGACTGAGTTGCAAGATGTTCTTGTTGAACTCCAGTGTATCGTTCCTAGAGTACACTGATCGGAAGGTGGTTCCATACCTTGTCATATTTGGAAATCCAATCATCCAATAAGCGCCTACGGTTTATGATTTTACATTATATATGTAGAGCGTGAGATGCAAGCGTTTCTGCTAGATTGATATCTATTTGTATTTAGACATTATTATAATATCAGAATGATATTACTTTACAAAGTTGTTTGGATTCTCATAAGGGAAAAACCCGTTCCGTTATGCGGCGTGGTCTTGTGAGATATCCTTTATTAAATCAAGTATTAAATTGTTTTACTCATACCAGTCCCATGACTGACCCGGAGTTTATTTTGTTGTTTTCCCTAAACTCTTGGGTGCCTAAATTTGTATGGGCAGTCAAGTAGTCGGGATTTTACAGATACACTTGGAGAGCTTGGAGCAGGAGGCTTCAGGATTCTATAGCTATTATTATTTCCGCTGTTGTTGTAAGTGTTATACTCTGATAAGTGTTATTGTATACATATACTGATGTTATTTCAAAGATATGTTATGTTATATTTTATTCGTTCCGCTGTGAGATTCGTGTTTACTCTGATGATGATGTTCTTCTTCTTCTTCTATTCTATAAGTTCTATCTTATCTATCCTCACCCTCTGTCTTCTTTCTATTAGTTTCTTGAATTTCCAGTGCGATTTGGGTTGGACTTGTGTTATTTAGCCAGCTCAAATTCCCCCGGATTTTCGGGTTACTACATTACCAATCCTGGTCGGTCATTGCCAGGGTCGTTCGGTCCTCCTTCACCATTTCTGGTCGGTCGTACTTCACCATCGTATGGGGTCGGTCGGACATCACATAGTGGTCGGTCTTTCCCAACCTGCTCGGTCTCCCCTGTTCGGTCGGTTTTCTCCAGTTGCTTCACAAGTTGGAAGCTGAGTCGGTCGGTCCTCCTCCACCATTACTGGTCGGTCGTTCTGGGAATGCCAGGGTCGGTTGTACATTGCATGGTGATCGGGGCGGTTTTCACCCTCTCGGGTCGGTCGGTTCAGGAACTCGGGTCGGTCAGAACCCCCCCTGGTCGGTTATCTCGACCCCAAACCTTCACCATTTCAACAAGTTATTTTCGCCCCTCGACGGCGTTTTCGACCAATCTAACACTTCCAATCAATCACAAAGCATACCATGTAGTCATAGAAACATAGAGAATCAACCAAAAACATCAAAACATCAATATGATAGGTTAAAATGGATCAAACATACCCAAAACCCCATATTTCACCTTAAGCATGTTTAGGTGAAACTAATGATAGGATTAGCAAAACTTAACCAAATTAACCCAAATTCATATCAGAGGTCTAAAACATTATTTCGGATTTTATAAATATTTTTCCGGAATTTTATCATGTTTAAATTCGCTAATTAACACTAATTACCCTTAATTAGCCATAATTAGTAAGGAACTATGCAAATCACTCACCCTAGCCACAAATAAACTTAGATCTGAAATAAATCTCTGATTTGATGCGAATCCGAATGCTAAACAGCAGCTCCAATGTTGATTTGGTGTAGATCTCCCTTGATTTGATGTTGCTAAGCTTAATCCTTGATTAGAAGATGATTTGGAGGTGATTTAGAGGTTGGAGGCCATTTTTAGGGTTTCCAAGAGGTAAGTGGAGGCTAGAAAACTGAAATGGAATGATTCTTTAACTCATTTCAGCCTCCCCATAACCCTAATCCCGAAATGGGTTATGGGCCTATTCACTAATCACCCTTTTTGGCCCAGTTAAGTAGTTTTTCACCTTCCAAACCTTATTTCAGCCATATCTCACAAACAGTAAGTCCGTTTGGCTATTATGACCACTCTACGGAAAGGTAAACCATTAAACGAGTCTAATGGAAGTGGTTTCAAATCAAAATTCCTTTCCAATCAAAAGTTATGGCCAAAACAAGACCAGCTAGGGGCAAAACGGTCATTTAAAAATCGACAAAAATCATGAACATGGGAAATGAGTCTAATGGTTGTTTCCCAAAGTTACATGACCATACAACTTCATATGGGAAGGAAATAAATATTCTACGATCCTCTGATGCGTAGAATGCGGGTTGTTACATTCTCCCCCCCTTAAGAAATTTCGCCCCCGAAATTCCGTAACCAAAACATACAAAGGGTCCCGCATGCCTATCAACCATAAAACAACCATCAAACATGCAAAACAGGCAAAACAAGTCTATCCTAGCATGCAGAATAACTAAATTACAAAGTAAATCTTACCAGGCAAAGAGTTCTGGATACGTCTTCCTAATGCTCTCCTCTGTCTCCCAAGTACAATCATTCTCGTTCTCGCCCCCACTGAACCTTGACTAGCTTCACCGCCTTCCTTCGAAGTTGCTTCGTATCATGCCCCACAATACGAATCGGCTTGCGGTTCCCAACCGCCTCGGGTTCTACTTCGAAGTCCTCTAACTGATTAGGTGAAATAGTCATATCTGGGTCGTGAACGAACTTCCTTAGTTGGGAAACATGAAATATGTTGTGAACTCCCGCCATCTTCTCTGGTAAGCCAACTCTATATGCCAAATTCCCGACTAGCTCAAGAACAGGGAATGGGCCAACAAATCTTGGTGCTAACTTGCCTCTCCTGCCAAATCGAATCACGCTCTTCAACGGAGAAATCTTGACAAACACCAAGTCACCAACGGAGAATTTTAAATCTCTTCTTCTTTTATCAGCATAACTTTTCTGCCTATCCTGGGCAGCCTTCATTCGTTGTTGAATGATCTTAATCTTATCTGAAGTTTCTCTCACCACATCTGGTCCAAGCATAAACTTCTCGCCAGTCTCTATCCAACATGATGGTGAGTTGCACGGTCTTCCGTACAAAGCTTCATATGGAGCCATACCGATACTGGATTGGTAGCTATTATTATATGCAAACTCTACTAGATGCAAATGGTCATCCCATGATCCACCAAAATCCAATATACAAGCTCTCTAGAGATCTTCCACTATACGATTCACCCTCTCCGTCTGACCGTCGGTCTGAGGATGATATGCGGTACTGAGATGTAATTCTGACCCTAGAGCCTCTTGTAAGCTTTTCCAAAACCCACTAGTAAACAACGGGTCTCGGTCACTCACAATGCTTTTAGGTACTCCATGAAATCTCACTACCCACTTCATATACAATTCTGCTAACTTAGCTGCCGTTCTGGTCGATTTGACAGGTATAAATCTTGCACTCTTAGTCAATCGATCCACGATTACCCAAATGCTATCATGTCCCGATCTAGTCCTTGGTAAACCATCGATGAAATCCATCGAGACTTGCTCCCATTTCCATTCGGGAATTTTAATGGTTGCAACAACCCACTAGGCTTCTTTTGCTCGGTTTTAACTAGCTGGCAATTCATGCATTTAGATATAAACTTCCCAACGTCTCTTTTCATCCCTTCCCAGTAGTAAGTTTGCTTCATGTCTCGATACATCTTGTTACCACCGGGATGTATAGTTAGTTTTGAGTGTTGACATTCTCTAAGTACTTCATCTCTCAACCCATTCACGTTGGGTACAACTAGTCTTCCATTCTTTCTAAGCCATCCTTCTCGATCAAGCCCATACAAGTTCATCTCCTCACCGTCGATGTCCATCTCTATCTTGGAGATGATTTCCAATAGATTAGGATCGTCCCTCTGGCTGGAACCAATCCGCTCTATCAAAGTGGGTCTGATCGCCAAACTAGCTATCATGACTGGATCCAATTCGCACTTTGGTCTGAAATCAAACCTCGCGATATACTCCAGTTGCTTCCATTCAAGAAACATTGCCCCTAAACTGGCATGTCTCCTACTCAAGGCATCGGCTACCGCATTACCTTTCCCAGGTGTGTATGCGATATCAAAATCATACGAAGCCAAGAACTCTAACCATCTTTGCTGACGGAGATTTAGATCTTTTTGGGAGAAGAGATACTTTAACGATTTATGATCGGTAAACAACTCAAATCTTTCTCCCAAGAGATAATGTCTCCACATCTTCAGCACAAACACGATCGCTGCTAATTCCAAATCATGGATAGGATACTTCTTCTCATGCGGCTTTAGCTGCCGACTAGCATAAGCTACAACCCTACCTCCTTGCATCAATACAGCACCTAGTCCGGTTCCACAAGCATCCGTGTATACCGTCATCTCTTCATTCCCTTTAGGAATGACTAGCACTGGCGCACGCGTCAACTTTTCCTTTAGACTCTTGAATGCATTCTCGCACACTCCGTCTCAGACGAAGGACTGATTCTTCTTAGTCAGCTGAGTCAACAGTGCTGCTATCTTGGAGAAGTCCTGGATAAACTTACGATAATATCCAGCTAACCCCAAGAAACTTCTTACATATGTTGCATTCTTGGGCGTAGGCCAATCCTGTACCGTAGCCACCTTCGCAGGGTCCACGGCAATACCACTCTTTGAAACAACATGACCCAGGAATCTCACTTCCCTTCTCCAAAAGTTACACTTAGAGAATTTCGCTTTCAATTGGTGTTTCCTCAACACCTCCATCACTATCCTCAAGTGTCCCTTGTGTTCCTCCTCTGTCCTTGAGTAAACAAGGATATCATCTACGAACACAAGAACAAACTTATTCAACTGTTCTCTGAATACTCGATTCATAAGATCCACAAAGTAGGCTGGTGCATTGGTCAACCCAAATGGCATGACCAACCACTCATAGAATCCAGACGGCGTCCTAAATGCCGTTTTCGGAACACTCTCATCCGCTACTCGGAGCTGATGAAATCCTGTCGCGAGGTCCAACTGGGAGAACACTCTTGCTCCTTCCAGTTGATCAAACAAATCATCTATCCGCGGTAGAGGATACTTATTCTTCCTCGTCACCTTATTCAACTCGCGATAGTCCACACACAAACGAAGGGAACCATCTGCCTTAGTGGCAAACAAAACTGGTGCTCCCCACTCGGAGACACTTCTTCTAATAAATCCCTTCTTCAAAAGATTGCTGACTTGCACCCTGAGCTCTCACTGCTCCCTTGGTGCCATACGACGAAGTGGCATCACTATAGGTCTGGCATCTTTCGCTAAATCAATACGGAACTCAATCTCTCGGTGTGGTGGAAGCCCGGTCACCTCCTCGAAGACGTCCGGATACTGGCCAACCACGGGCACCTCTGACAGCTCATCCTGCGGGATGTTGAGGGAATTTATAAAACTAGACATTACCCCATCACTAGGTAGACTACCAAACACTACCCTCCGCCCATCATCCGCCCTAACTGTCACTAAAAAGCCCTCACAGTCTACCACCACCCCGTATCTCTGGAGCCAATCGACTCCCAATATAATGCCATACCCAGTAAAGCCCAAAACAAAGCAATCACAAACAAACATACATCCATGACTCGATAAGACCAAATTCCTGCAAATCATACTAAGGCTAGTCGAACCACCAATCGGGTTCGTCACAACCAATGGTCTATCGACTATCTCGGGTTCCAGTCCCAACCTATCTACCAGGTCACTAGATATGAAGGAACGGGAAGCCCCAGTATCAAACAAAACCCGAACTGGTACATCATAAATAGAAAGCATACCTTGAATAACAACATTCTTTCCTTTCTCCGCCGCGGTTGGGGCATTCGATGAAGAAGGAACAACATCAATAGCATATGCTTTCACAATCTGCTTCTCCTTAAGAGGTTGCGGACACTTATCCTTATGATGTCCCACTTGACCACAGTTGTAGCACTTCCTTTCCGCTGGCTTAGCCCGACATTCTTTAGCATAATGTCCCTTCTTACCACAGCTGAAGCACTCAACATCCTTCTTGTTCTTTTTCTGGCCACCCTTAGATTGGTCTTGCTTCCTCTTATTCTGAGAGTTATTCTTGCCTCCACCGCATGCTTGCGGCTTTGGCCCTTCTGCAGATGCAGCCTCAGTCTTTGACTTAGGGTAAAGACTCTCAAATCTCAAAGCTTTCCCCACAATCGATTCAAAAGTCTCATCGATGTGGTTGATAAGCCTTTCCCCCAAGTATCCATCCAAACCAGTAATGAACTTCTCATTCTTCTTCTCAGGAGTATCGATAAGAGATGGTCCATACTTCGACAAGGTGTCGAACTCAGCAATATAGTCAGAGACTGCCCTACCACTCTGCTTGAGTTCCAAGAATCTCTTAAACAACACTGACTTCTGGGAAGCTGGAATAAACTTCTCGCTAAAGCGAACCTTGAACTGATCCCAAGTAACCTGATCTTCTGGAGTAGCTGTTCTAATGGCATTCCACCAATTCATCGCTCGCCCTTGCAGCTGACGAGACGCTAGCCTTCTCTTCCTCGCGTCCTCAAGACCCAAGTCATCGAAGATACGATCACAGCTATCCATCCAGTCCTAAACATATGTGGCCGACTCCGTCCCATGGAACGGCTTCCCACCAAGGTTAGTGTAATCCTTGCACAACTTGGCGAAATCGACCCTAGCCGCCTGCACTACTGGGCCAACACCAACTCCGGGATTGGGAATTTCCCCTTGCACTTCTCTAAGCATGTCTCTCATAAGGTCAGTAAACATCGCCCTCATGTCAGCAGCATTCCCGTTATTGGCTCCGCTACCAGCACCTCTAGCATATCGGCTCATCGTCAATCTGAAAAAAAAGGGAAACGATTAATGACCCCATAGTGGTTCTAGTGCAGTACGACTTCATTCTTATACTACTAATAGTGTATACATATATAGCTTTTGAAAACCAAAGTAATCACAAATACGCGCTCTCATATACGTACTATCTCTCCCTAGTGTCTTTCCCTAGGTTAACTACGCAACCTAGAGCTCTGATACCAAGTGTGACGGTCCGCCCCGCACCAACCGACATTTACTCCAAAGGTGCGCTGTACACATGTCCAATTAGCACGGAATGGGTCGTCAGAAGGAAAGGGAAGAAGGAAATGAACTAACAAAGAACCTGTAGAATGTCTCACAGTGCATAGAATAAAATATAATAATAACATACTTGACATAAAACATGTGAGACAGTGCATAAGCTGAAGCAACTAACATAGCAGCGGAAAATGTAAGTACAGCTTATGATCCAAAGTTAAACATTATTACAACTTTTCAAACTGTCTCAAAGGCAAAAGCATGATAAAGGAAGTACACTACTAATGCCCAAGTAGCGACCACCAACGACACAGGGAGAATATCTATATATCATACGTGGAAGCCTCCTGCTCGTCTCCGAATCAGCTACTCGCGCATCACCAGCTAACCTGTCTTTAGTCTGCTCGTGTGAGCACCTAGAGTAATAAGAGGAGACATAAAGCCTGGTATGAGCGATAAGCATCTAAACAGAACAATAACAGGTAGACTAAAACATACCTGAACCTGGACCTGCAACCAAAGAGTTAGCACTACATACTGTACAACACTCTAAGGTGCCATATCAAATGGTGTAAAGATACGGAGGTGGGGGTGTGCATGTCATAGTGATGGTAAACAATCAAACATAGCATCCATCCTCACATCTCTCACTCAGTGCGTAAAGCATACGATATTCACCACTTCGATCACCCAACATACCTTGCTACGACCACTTTGCCCCATGAAGTCATAAATGGCTTCACTGCACTGATAACGTAGCCACAAATCCTTCGCTATGTCCACTTTGCTCCATGGAGTCACAAGGACCCCACTGCACTGGCTCATAGCCTTACTAATCCTTACTATGTCCACTCTGCCCCATGGAGTCACAATGACCCCACTGCACTGGCTCATAGTTTTACTACGCATCACCTTGCCCCTCGAGTCATAATGACTCTACTGCACTGATAACGTAGTCTTGCTACCATCACTTTGCCCCTCGAGTCATAGTGACTCTACTGCACTGATAAGTAGCCCATCATCCATTTTCAGTGGTGAATCGAAGTTATGAACGTCGACAACTCCTTAGCACACGTCCCGCATCAAAGTCCAACTCATGAAGTCAACTCGTTGGTCCCCATCTGGATCCTGAGTCATAACTTCCAACTTGGACTACCTTTGCATCTCGGGTTATTGGTCTTCTCTCCTGTTCAGGTCAGTCGGTCAAGCACCTTTCATCCTGGTCGGTTTTCATCGTCCCTGGTCGGTCAGTATTGCCCCCCTGGTCGGTCGAACACTTTACCAATCCTGGTCGGTCGTTGCCAGGGTCGGTCGGTCCTCCTTCACCATTTCTAGTCGGTCGTACTTCACCATCGTATGGGGTCGGTCGGACATCGCATAGTGGTCGGTCTTTCCCAATCTGCTCGGTCTCCCCTGGTCGGTCGGTTTTCTCCGGTTGCTTCACAAGTTGGAAGCTGAGTCGGTCGGTCCTCCTCCACCATTCCTGGTCGGTCGTTCTAGGGATGCCAGGGTCGGTCGTACATTGCATGGTGATCGGGTCGGTTTTCACCCTCTCGGGTCGGTCGATTCAGGAACTCGGGTCGGTCAGAACCCCCCTTGGTCGGTTATCTCGATCCCAAACCTGCACCATTTCAGCAAGTTATTTTCGCCTCTCGACGGCGTTTTCGACCAATCTAACACTTCTAATCAATCACAAAGCATACCATGCAGTCGTAGAAACATAGAGAATCAACCACAAACATCAAAACATTAATATGATAGGTTAAAATGGATCAAACATACCCAAAACCCCATATTTCCCCTTAAGCATGTTTAGGTGAAACTAATGATAGGATTAGCAAAACTTAACCAAACTAACCCAAATTCACATCAGATGTCTAAAACATCATTTCGGATTTTATAAATATTTTTTCGGAATTTTATCATGTTTAAATTCGCTAATTAACACTAATTACCCTTAATTAGCCATAATTAGTGAGGAACTATGCAAATCACTCACCTTAGCCACAAATAAACTTAGATCTGAAATAAATCTCTGATTTGATGCGAATCCCAATGCTAAACAGCAGCTCCAATGTTGATTTGGTGTAGATCTCCCTTGATTTGATGTTGCTAAGCTTAATCCTTGATTAGAAGATGATTTGGAGGTGATTTAGAGGTTAGGGGCCATTTTTAGGATTTCCAAGAGGTAAGTGGAGGCTAGAAAACTGAAATGGAATGATTCTCTAACTCATTTCAGCCTCCCCATAACCCTAATCCCGAAATGGGTTATGGGCCTATTCACTAATCACCCTATTTGGCCCAGTTAAGCAGTTTTTCACCTTCCAAACCTTATTTCAGCCATATCTCCCAAACGTTAAGTCCGTTTGGCTATTATGACCACTCTACGGAAAGGTAAACCATCAAACGAGTCTAATGGAAGTGGTTTCAGATCAAAATTCCTTTCCAATCAAAAGTTATGGCCAAAACAAGACCAGCTAGGGGCAAAACGGTCATTTAAAAATCGACAAAAATCATGAACATGGGAAATGAGTCTAATGGTTGTTTCCCAAAGTTACATGACCATACAACTTCATATGGGAAGGAAATAAATATTCTACGATCCTCCGATGCGTAGAATGCGGGTTGTTACAGACCACTCATTTCTCTTGAGGGTATCGAATGTATATCACCAATGGTTGTTTCCCAAAGTTTCCAAGAGGTAAGTGGAGGCTAGAAAACTAAAATGGAATGATTCTCTAACTCATTTCAGCCTCCCCATAACTCTAATCCCGAAATGGGTTATGGGCCTATTCACTAATCACCCTATTTGGCCCAGTTAAGCAGTTTTTCACCTTCCAAACCTTATTTCAGCCATATCTCCCAAACGGTAAGTCCGTTTGGCTATTATGACCACTCTACGGAAAGGTAAACCATCAAACAAGTCTAATGGAAGTGGTTTTAGATCAAAATTCCTTTCCAATCAAAAGTTATGGCCAAAACAAGATCAGTTAGGGGCAAAACGGTCATTTAAAAATCGATAAAAATCATGAACATGGGAAATGAGTCTAATGGTTGTTTCCCAAAGTTACATGACCATACAACTTCATATGGGAAGGAAATAAATATTCTACGATCCTCCGATGCGTAGAATGCGTGTTGTTACAGACCACTCATTTCTCTTGAGGGTATCGAATGTATATCACCAACGGTTGGGATCAGCAACCGTTTTCCTGAATGGGACAACATCGAAATAGAATAAAGAATGAAATGAATTTCTCTAGATAGATGATAAGACACCCTAATTGGGAACTACCCACTTAGCCATGTTGCCTGCCCGATTTTTGTCATTTCCCGGTTGTTGAGGCCTGAGGCTACGATTGCTTACCATTCATTGATAGCACAATCACTTTGGATGCCACATTGTCAGATCCGTTAATCATTAATTGATTTGCACAAATATATTCTGGATATTATACTAAAAGCATAATTCTCCACCACCATATATATTTGTACAAAACAACATATGCGATCATTGGAAATACTCTGTCAGACATTCGTCCATATACGTTCGTTCTGGGATTGAACGAAACCGAAGGCACAATTTCCGTTAATAGAAAAAGACCTTGCACTCTACTCCATCTCTGATTATCTTCATATAATCTGATTCGCAATACTACTGCCAATACGGAATGGTTCTGGGATAATAATTCAACTGGCCTCTCCATATTGATAACGATATTGGCAAACACTTCGATAGTCGGTTATTTAACTATCGAAGAAAAACAAACATTTATTCAAAGAATCAAACAAATCATTGGGCCTTTTTTAAATATTTCATTAATTAAAACACTTCTCCATTTCCTTATCCATATTCATTAACACGATATTTCCGATAATCATCTTGGCCTCTTACTCTGTTTGGAAAACATTTCCATATATCGCCTTCTTTTATTTTCTATACTTAGAAAATAATTCTATATATAATTGGAAAACATTCCAATTACTTATCTCTTTCATGACCATTCATTTATTCCAATATTTAGAAAATATTTATCTTTATATTTCCAAAATTCCACTTACTTAGGTTAAATCGATTGTTCTGTAAAACATTGTTACAAACAACCCAAAATACTGCATTCAACTAACTCTTATTCAAATATTTTTCTTCGAGACTGGATCTTGATATTTATCGGTTAAAAATGAAATCAATCCAGTTGGGGTATAACTACCTCTCAGGCCTTGAGTGAAAACTTCTTTAACTTCAAAACGGACAAGACCACTTACCTCGAATAATCAACATCATAAAAACCAATTATTCATTTTTAAACCTGTATACGTTTCTCTTTCTTATTTCACTAGATTTAATTATAGATTTCCTTTTTGTTTATAATATTATATTTTAAGTTCGTTTCCTTATCGAATTCCATATATATTGATACATTGATTTCTTGTTATCTATTTTTTTTAAAATATTCTAACTCCTTAAATTTCCGGAAAATTTCGCCATAACCTCTTTTGGACGGGTCACTCGGTACAACTACAAAACGCCTCTCTGGGCCCTTTCCATTCAAAAAGAAAAATCAAAAATCCAACTGGCTTGCTGATTCGTCGCATAAAATCTCATATGGAATTTAAACGTGTACCTTTTTGTCGGGCACACAAATTATAATCTTCACGCACTTTATCCCATGCCTGTCTAACTCATATACGTCCGTTCCTAATTTATTCCAACTCAATCTAGCCATTTTAACCCAATTCGCTAATTTATTCTTTAATTAACTCTTTTTCCTATTTCACTTTTTATTTGAACGTATAAAGTTCAAATATATATATATATATACACACACATATATACGTTCATAAAACAATCGAATTCCATTTCTAATTTAAGTTTCATATTCGATTTCGAATATGAATATACAAACCCCTTTTCTGATCCAAAGTCCAATTTTGATTTAAAATTCCATTAACTAATTTTTCTTCAAATTAGTTAATTCTATTCAACAATTAATAATCTGATTTTTGTTTCAAAAATCATTTCATTTACACAACTTGAGTTCCTATTTATTTTACAACTCAAGTCTCGATTTTTCTAATGGAAATTCGGATTTTATTTACTTAAAATCATTTTTTTTTAAATAAACCATTATGGTTTTATAATGGTTATGGCGCTGTTTTTCTAAAAATTTGATTTTGACATAACTCAAAATCTATAAGACGAAATCCAGATTTTTCTCTTCCATTAGAAAACTATTATCAAATCGGTCCTGACGATTCTTGTTTCGAAAAATTCCGACTTAAATTGAGTTCTATATACTCAATTGAAGTTCGGAACGCCAATTTACGAACTACCACGCTGCGGCGAGTTCGTTTTAATTATAATTAATATATAAACGTTCTAAACTTCGTTTATATATATATATATATATTCTAACTTCATTCTAATATGTTTTAATATATATTAAACCAATTTACCCAATTAAACTTAATAATTCTGATTATCCCAAATCGTCAATTATTTCATATCCTGGTTATAATTTATTTATAATTCAATCTTCTATATTAACTTCAAATTGCTATATAAATAAATTATTTGTAAAATTTGATAGAATCGAATTTCAAATTATAAATCCTTCTGATTTGTCTCACCTCAGTTTAAATTCCGAATTCCAGAAATAAACCCGACGTTCCTTTTTCAAATGATTTCCAATTCATTGTTAAATTCATATTTGAATTTAAATTCCTAAATTATCAAACGATAATTTATTTTACTAAATTTATAACACCGTTTATAAATTCAACTTCCTTGTTTCATATATTAAAACAAGTTCCATTTCAAATCTACCCGAAAACCATTTCATTTTATATTCCAAATCCTGGAATAAAACTGTCGTCCCTTTTTAGGAATAATTTCAAATTATATTAAATTCATATTTGAATTTAAAATTACAGAATATCTCTAGATAATTAACTCACTATATTTATAAACATTGTTTATAAATTTACTTGTTTTATAAATTCAAACAAGTTCCATTTCGAAATCTATTTAAAACCAAAATCTTATTTTGGAATATTCTATTTATTATAACTTATCTATATACATATAGAATCTTTTTTTATATTTAAAATTGAAACTTCTATTTAATACAATCCTAATATCTTTTCTAAAAATATTTTATTTAAACAAATTCTATCTAATCGAATTCAAATCATAAATCCATACGGATTTATTTTTAGTTCAATTTACATTCTGAACGTCAAAATAAATTTCATCGTTTACTTCTTTAAAACGATTCCCTATTTCTATTTTTAAATTCACATTTGAATTTAAATATTCAAATTATCAAATAATAATTTTTCCACTTCATTTGTAAACATTGTTTATATTTCAATTCCCTAATTATCCAGTGAAAATCATTCCATTTTATTTATAAACAACGTTTATAAATTTACTTCAATTTCCTGTATTATTTAATTTACAAACATCGTTTATAAATTCAATACTTGTTTTATTTATTCAAAACAAGTTAATATCTTTATAGCCCGTTCGAAATTCAAATTCTATTTTTGAAAAATAGATTTTCCATTTTAAATCTCGAAATATCCTTTTCACGATATTTTTATAAATCAACATTTTGGGCCCAGTGATATTTAAGCAATCAAACCACCCAATTATCAATCAACACATCATATATGATAATATATATGTGAAAACAAATAATAATAAATTTTGAGGAATCCAGTTGGATCCCTCCGACCTGTTTCCCTGCATCCACAGACGTTAGCCAACATAAATAATACAATCCTGCTTCGAGGCAGGATATCGCGGTATAGAAGGTCATCCACTATCATAGCGTGGGGCGAACAGGGTTATCCGCTAATGATACTGCGAGCATCCGCTAATGGTACTGCGGGAACTATACAATCACCAATATATATATATATATATATATATATATATATAATCACAAACACCAACCCTAAATAACTAATATATTTATAATAGTCATAAAAATATTTAAACGCATCCAAACAACCAACAAACAATTATTTAATGAATGAAATAATTCTAAATAAAATATGAGTGAGATTTACTCACCTGATTTTTTTCTTATGAATTTTTGATTTATTTTGATTCCAGTCGATTCCAAAAATTCCCAAGCGAATTCCATATTCCCTTACGAGTCCAACTCGACTTGCGTTATTATTTTGTACCTCGTATGAATTTAACATGACATATACCATTTAAGCTATCGAATAGTTTTAACAAAATTTAAAAATTAATTATTAAATTAGAAATGATTACCTTGATTATTTTAACACCTTCACCTTCATTTAAAAATTACAAGCCACTCTAAGCAAAACCATCACCGGCATTCCAAACTCCATTCGCAGTTACCATCTGCATCCATTGACTCACCTCGGCACTACAAATTTATCTCCACATGCAAGTATTTCCAATGCAGGCAATCAACGTTCACCATGTTCCTTATTCCAATTTGTTTTGGCTGATGCAAAAATTCATTTTCCAATCATGCTTTCTCCTGCTCTCTGTCTGTCTCATTACAAGACCCAATTACCTTAGCTAGAGCTCCATCATCATTTGACTCAACCCTTTCTCCTTCACATGATGGTCATCCCAAAAGCACCTCTAGTCACTCGAGCAAAACTCGCAACCTAACCTGACCTTTACGCGATTGTATAACATCGCTTTTTACCACAACCAGTGGATGCTTCCCAATCCTACACAACTCGAAGTCCCCAAATTTGAACAACCCAACTTTCGAACTCCAAATTGTAACAACCTAGAGAACCAGAACCAATTTAAAATTTTTATTTTGCAATTTTAATGAATTTTGAATACTTAAAATGATTTATTTTAAACAATAACGACTAGAAATTTATTTTGAATAGAATTAGGATGTATAAATTTATTTAAATCAAAAATAGAATATAAATATTTATTTTAATTATAAAAGGAATTGGAAATGGCGCGGTAGTTTGAAAATTCGATTTCAAATTTCAAATGAATGTACAGGATTCAAAATAAATCGGATTTTAGTGAAACCAAAAATATTTGAATTTGTTTGAAAATATCTTTCCAATGGATCTGAAAAACTGAAATTTCATAGTTGGAATAAAAAGTTATTTCCAGTTGAAAATTCAGAATAGTCGCTATGGAAATATAGCCCTTAAAAATAGCGATTTTGCAAACAACCTCCATTTTCGATGAGAACACTTTTGTTGGATCCAGAATGTCAAATTATTTCTAGATTCCAATTTTCATAATTTTTGAAATTAATATGTGAGCGTGGCAAAAGAAAACGTGTTTTGTCTATTTCAGTCAAATTGGATCGACCAGAAAATGAATATTTTTCAAACGGTCCCCAAATTCGAAAAAATTAGTTTTGTTAGGACCGTATCGTCAAAACATAGCCAGATTTATTTTTCTGGAATTTTTGGATTTAGTATGTGGCCCCGATAAATTAAAATGTGCGTTTGAATTTAAAATATATTGATTTATATTTTAAATTTAACGGAAACTATTCGTAACAGCCGAATTGGGTTACAAAACATATCCCATTGTGTTCGGAATGGGGGTAACTAGCTAGGGACGATAGCCAGTGGGTTCGATTTAGAGTTCGAAAGAAAAGGTTACTTTTGGAATTGTAAAATAAAATAATTATATAAAATTATGTAATTCCTCTCCCCACCCTCTCTCCTCTTTAGTCAACGAATGAAATAAAAAAAAGAAATGGAAAACCGCTAGAATCCCGTCACCCCCTATTTTCCACTGCCTCGTCGCCGCTCCAGGCTGTCGCTCGCCTATCCGTCGCCGTCGCAGGTTCGGCGCCACCTCCCCATCGACCCCCTCCTCCTCCGCTTCTCTCTCCTCCCCATTCGAAGCCCAAAACCCTCCCCCTCCCTAAAAACAAAAACCGCACCGCCACCAATAGCCAGGCCCACCGCTGCCTTGCAACGCCGCCTCGAGCCCGCAACAACCCTACCGCCACCACCCCGAGCCTCCTCCGCCCCCAAACAGTCCAATGTGAGTTTTTATTATTATTATTTTTTATTTATTTAGGTAATTAAAAATATGATTTTTAAATTATACCCTTGTATAAAAATATGGATTTTAACAATAAACAGCATTGATTTTATTTTTAGATTTTAAAAAAAATTATGGCATTGTTTTTAAAACTATATACTTTGTATTAAAGGTGTAATTTTTATGTATAAATAGCGAATATATAAGGATTAGATTTATATATATATAAAGATTAGATTTTAAAATATATAAAGATTAGATTTTTATAATAAAAAGATTAAATTTTTATAATAAAAAGATTTGATTTCTAAAATAAAAAGATATGATTTTTAATAATATAAAGTTATGATTTTCTATAATATAAAAATTGGATTTTTATATATTCATATAGCGAGGAAAAATTAGATTTTTATATATTCATATAGCGAAGAAAAATTGGATTTTGATACATATATATATATTTGAAATAAAAATGTGATTTTTATATACGAACTAGCGTTATAAAAATTCGATTTTTATATATGTATTAGCAATTTAAAAATGCGATTTTTGTACATGAAGTTATATAATTAAAATGGGATTTTTATTATGAAGAGAGCTGTATAAAAATACAATTTTAATGTATATAGTTTCAATATAAAAATATGATATATATATAATAGTGATATAAAAATGTGATTTTTATAATATAAACATCATATTAAAAATGTGATTTCTACTATGAACAATGTGAAAAAAAGACTGCGTTGGAATTTCGGGCAAATCCGGACGGTTCTGAAATTCAGAAATAAAACGGCGGAGTGAAAACCAAAGGTGAGAACTCCTCACGATAATTGCTTTTACAGTTATTTATTTTATAACTACATATATAAACTGCTCCCCGTCGTCTACAGACCATGGACGACTTGTTTGATTGTTTTGTGTTGTGGAAATTGACTATTGATTGTGATGCGAAATGAAAATTAAAATTATGCATGTGTTGAATAAAATATCCATCAGTTGAAATAAAATATTTTATCGTTAAAAATACAATTTTTAACGTATATATGAATGAAAATAAATATTCATTTACAAATCGGACGATTTGTTTATGTACGCACGTTTGACTAATATTGATTGGGACGATATATTTTAACATCGCCCAACTGCACGAATAATAATCAGTGTTTGTTGTTTGAAAACCCCACACGGGTATTAGGATGACATTGGACATACACTAATCCCAATATTTAGTTGTATGTCAATCGATGGGTTGACAGACTGTCGTAAGCGTTAATTATTTATATTTAACGCTTATGCAGTTGTGTAATGCACTCTGGATGATGGTTGATTGTGTTTGATTATTGTTGTGTACATGTGTGCATGAAATCCATATAAACAAAATTATATGGTAATTGGCTGTGTTTGATTCCAATTCAGGAAGAACGAATATTTTAAATTAACGAATGTTTTAAATTGACGAATATAGAATATTTTAATATAACGAATATTTTAAAATAATATTCAGTAATGGATCAAACTATGATTTTGATGTCCGATTTGGATGGACACGAAAATATTTAAATATATAAAGCCGTATTGATTAAATTAACTCCATTTTGACGTGAACAATATTTATATCGATTTTATTCATTTTTATAATGAATATCGAAAAGGAAGAGATTTCAAAATCTAATGTTTTGAAAATATTATCATTTATATATTAATGATATGGAATATTCAATTTTGATTTAAAATTGAATATGAAGTTGAGATCGTTTTGAAAACAAATTTAAAACAATTTATAAAATATGTTTTAAATGGAAATCAATGAAATATATGTAATATATATATTTAATGACCTAAATAGAACGCGTCGCGCCGCGCCAGTTCTCGAATTTTGGCCACTAACTTCGAATTGACATTACAGGAGATCTAACCGTCGGATTCTCCTAAAACTGGAACCGTTGGGTTCGTATCGAAAAGAGCTTTCCAACAAATACAAAAGATCTGAAATCTAATGGTTGGATTTGGAATTATGTCCAAATCAAATTTGGAAAAGGTCGTTGTAAGTGCAGTTCGATGACCGTTTGTGGAAATCGACTGTACGGGCCTTGATAAAATTATTAAAAATATTAATAATTTATATAAAATCATAATAAATAATTTGGAAAGAATTGGGATGAAATATTCCATATTTGAAAAGATAAAAATATTTTTTTTATCGAAATGAACTAGTTATGAACTAGAAGTATAAATCCAATATTTGTAAAATAAATAAATTGGATTTGAAATGGTTTTAAAAATAACCAGAATTTCCAATATATGAATTGGAATGGATTTGAATCGAAATTATCTTCGGAATATTTCGATATTGGATTCCGTGATTATACGGATATTGTGGAGGAATTTGGAAGATATATATATTTATATCGTTATTTCCAATACGATATTTGTTGATTCCAAAATTTGATATTGAATGCAAGCCGATATAATTTCTATTCAGAGCCTTGTATTTAATATCGAATTGGATTTTGGGTTTTTCATGAATGGTTTCTTCATTAACACTGTTCTTAAGCCCAGTTGAGAAAAGAATAAATCTTTTAATTAAGATTTAGTGAAGTTTTCCATTTAATTAATATTTAATTGGAATTGAATAAAAGTATTTGGATTTTGGGTTTGTCGTGAATGGTGTCTTAAATAACACTGTTTTTAAACCCAGTGTGAAAAGAATAAATCTTTTAATTAAGATTTAAAGAAGAAATACCAATTAATTAACATTTAATTGGAATTGAAAATGGAATGTGAATTGGGTCTATTATGAACTGTGTATTTAATGACATTCGTTCTTCAACCCGATTTACAGTGAAATGTGATTTGGAATTTAAAAATCTTTTTACTAAGATTTAACGGGAATTTTCCAAAGTAAAGTTTTCCGATTTAATATATAAACTGGAATTGATTGGAATTCGATTTGATAATAATCGAAATGAGCTTCTGTGGAAGAAGACTGTTAATATATGTGGAATTTAAAAGGCTTTGTCGTTATTCCATTTATATTATTAGTTGGATACAGAAATTGATATCGATTAAATATATCTTGATCTGTTTTTCGTGAAGATTCCATAATTAATGGAATGTGATTTGGGTTTATTAGTGTGAACTGTGTTTTGAATGACTTTAGTTCTTTAACCCAGTTAAAGACAGGATTACATGTCTAACATTGTATTTTGAACTGTATAGTTGATCTCTACTAAATATATATCTGTTTGGTGGCGGATAATTTATTCTCTTGCTTAACACGCTTCTCTGAGAGTACGAGCTTAGAGGTTATATATCGGCAGAAATCAATAGTACAGTGTAGATTGTGGACGCGACATGTTTGTATTTCCAAAGTTAAATAATCATTAATATTGATTTTTGGGAAGATTAAAACTAAGTGGAGTTTTAATGAATCTTTAATTAGATTGAAATGGGAATTGATAATTTAAATTACCAAATTTAGGAAATGATCGAGAATGGAATATCACCAGTTTTGCTCCTAGCGATAGTTAAATGTTTAATTAGATTTGAAGTGAAATGGCAATTAAATTTACCGAAAAAACCGTGGTGCTAGATATGGAGTATGGCCAGTTTTGCTCCATGGGATGAATAGGTTAGGATTGGGAAATTGAACAAATGATTACTTCGGTAAGGTGCGCTAATCCCGACTAGTTTGGATAAACCTTAATTTGGTTTGGATTGATATCCAAAGGACGATTAAAGAATAAATTTAAAGAATTTATCTTTGATAGAATTATTGGGAACCTTTCCCAAAGAATATGAATATTTAAATAAAAGAATATTCAGAATTGGAATGAGGCGTATGTTGTGTTTTATAGCACTTGTTTATTATATACGCGAGTTATTCGGAAAGGCCAGGTTTATACCCATTGTGAATAACTGTTTTGACGATGAAGATGGTGGTTGAAGACCAGAAGTCTTCACATCGTTTGGACGAATACTGATGTCTTGATTGTGATGTACACCCAGGACATGGTAATAAGTGGTGATCGTCCATACGTACTTGGAGATCGATCGGATATGCGAGGACCTCTCTCCTGTATTGGACATATGGGACGAGGAATAAGGTGCCTCCGGTTTGTTCAGACCCAGAACGAACTTGTAAATGGACTATGTGTCTTACATTGGATTTTACACTGTGTTGGTTGATCTCTATTAAATATATATCTGTTTGGCGGCGGAGAATTTATTCTCTTGCTTAACGCCCTTCTCTGAGACGTATGAGCTCAGAGGTTATATATCGATAGACATCAGTCGCATGGTGTGAATTGCCTGTGTGGCAAATGATCAAGGCTTCTGTTGAAAAACGGAGTTTTGTGGTTGATGATCAAAGCACAGCCTTAAATGGCATAACTTTGTGTATAACGTTAATTCGCGAGCCTCACACCTCGGTATGAGTTGAAATCGGGATAAGGGACCCAAGGAGAACATGACGTTTCTTTCTATCTATGGGTGATATCAGGGTTTTGCAAGCCCTGACATTTTTATATTTTTTACCTGTGTGGTTGTTGGAATGCGAGGTGTCTCGGATATATCGGTCTCTACGGAGTCAATGGATGTTGAGTCATCTGGCTCATAGATGCCCTATAGGGCAGGGAAACATGTGTTCAGGTATAACTAATCCGCTATGTGTGGACCAGCCTTGGAGGATCCAAGGGATCGCTGTGTGTGACCCTGAGGCATTTGGTAGAGTGTCTCGAAGCCGGCGAGGAGTAAATCCCTTGCCTCGACTCATGACGGAATCCAATTTCTAATACGTGACATTCGGTTTTATTTATAGAGCCTAGTATGGCGACAAAGTGGTATGGGGCATTATGTCGTTTATGATTGATACATTTATATTTGAAATTGTTTTCATACACTTTACACTATAATAGTATCAAAATGATTTGTTTTAAATGTACCAAGCATGTTTGGCTATTATAAGGTAAAACTCTATCCTCCGGCTTGCGTTGCATTGTGTGATGGGACCTGAGTCTTATAATAGTTTCATTTTTCCAAAAGACATTGTGCTGTTTTATTTATGCACTGGTATTCTTGGGAGAAAACCTGTTCCGTGTTATACGGCGTGGTCACTTGATTTACCTTTTTTTAAAGTAAATATTTAATAACTGTTTTAGTTCTCACATCAGTCACATGACTAACCTGGAGTTTATTGTTTTAACCTAAACTCCGGGTGCCCCTATTTTCCATACGGGCAGCTAGTAGTTTTGGTTTTGCAGATTTATATTTACAAGATCCTGGTTTACAGTTGGAATGATATTCGGAAAGCTCTGTATCCGTGTATCTCTTTCAGTTGTATTTTGTATTATTTTACGTTGCATTGTAATTTGTAAATCTCTGATATTTATCAAATGTATATTATTTGTTCATACTCTGTATATTCTTGTACTATGATGTAATTGTTGTAATAAGCAATGAAATGTTCTTCTATTTGTGTTCTAATTTTTCGTGTTCTCAAACAATCCGTCCTTTCTCTTCTCTTCGGAGACCGGGGGAGTTCAGATTGCTACAGTTGGTATCAAAGCTTTGGTTTTACAGAGCTCGAGAACAAGACATATTAGAACCGAATGAAAGAATTCATCAGAGATTGGATTAGTAATATCCAATAAGAATGACTCGTTAGAGATAGGATCGGCAGTATCCTAGAACGAGTGTGAAGAGTAGTGTTTTGAAAATAAAAATGAAAACAAATTGGTTTTGAAAATTTAAACCACTTTATACGTATTTGAATAATGATTTTAGATTGAATTTGGACAATCGAGTATACAAAGATTTTGCATATACGCCTTACAAACGTGTATTCGAAGTTTTAATATACTGGATAGATATAGAATCGCACTCTAGTCGCCCGGAAATGATTCTGATGATAGCTCGAGCATCATCAACATTTATGTTCGGGTTTCGAAAGTGGGATATCTATATATTTTCAATTGAATGGTGTGAGAACCAAAACTAGATAGGGTCTATTGTTGTGACTTGGCATCAAAAATGGATTTTTATATATATAGAAAATTATGAATCTGAAAAGATAATCAACTAATTGATTGCTGGTTGTGTTGTTTGATTATTGGTTTGATTAATTAAAATTTTGAACCATTAAGCCAAACTGAATCTAATATTGTACTGAGTTGGAAATTGTTTAGAAATAATGCATACCTGTATAGATACACATTGTTGAACAGGTTATGGATAAACTGCTAAGAAGAGAAATAAAATTTTATGCCCAACAAATAGGTACGTGTTTACCAGTTTTCTTCTCCTTTTTAAGATTTATGAGCCTAAGGCTGGCCGCTTGGCATTTTTCTTCTTCTTTTAAAGATTTATGAGCCTAAGGCTGGCCGCTTAGCATTTTTTTTAAAGATTTTATGAGCCTATGGCTGGCCGCTTGGCATTCTCCTTTTCTTTTTGGATTGATAAGGGCCCTGCGAGGCGAGTTGCAGTTTTAAATGTCACCCCGTACAGAAATTTTTCAAAAATCTAGGGTGTTAGCCAAATTTTTGATGAATTGAAAAATTCTTAGAAACTGAAAAGTTGAAGAATGAAAGCCGAACTGAAAGTTGAGTTGATTAGTAAAACAACTTTCAGCTCCTTTCCTTTTCGAGGACGAAAAGATTTTAAGTGGGGGAGATAAGTTGTTTTACTAATTAACTCAACTTTCAGTTCGGCTTTCATTCTTCAACTTTTCAGTTTCTAAGAATTTTCCAATCCTTCAAAAATTTGGCTAACACCCTAAATTTTTGAAAAATTTCGCCATAACCTCCTTTGTAAGGGGATACATTTAAGACCGCAACTCGCCTTGCAAGGCCCTCAACAATCCAAAAAGAAAAAGAGAATGCCAAGCGACCAGCCTTAGGCTCATCTAATCTTAAAAAAAAAATGCCAAGCGGCCAACCTTAGGCTCATAAATCTTTAAAAAAAAGGCCAAGCGGCCAGCCTTAGGCTCATAAATCTTTAAAGAAGAAAGAAAACTAGTAAACACGTACCTATTTGTCGGGCATAAAATTTTATTTCTCTTCTTAGCAGTTTATCCATAACCTGTTTAACAATGTGTATATATACATGTATGCATTTCTAAACAATTTCCAACTCAGTACAATATTTGATTCAGTTTGGCTTAATGGTTCAAAATTTTAATTAATCAAACCAATCATGAACAACACAACCAGCAATCAATTAGTTGATTATTGTTTCAAATTCATAATTATATATATATATATATAAATCCATTTTTGATGCCAGGTCACAACAATAAACCCTATCTAGTTTTGATTCTCACACCAGTCAATTGGAAATATATAGAAATCCCACTTTCGAAACTCGAACACAAATACTGATGATGATGCGTCATCATCAGAATTATCCCCGGGCGACTAGAGTGTGCTTCTATATCAATCCAGTATATTAAAACTTCGAATATACGTTTACAAGACGTATATGCAAAATCTTTATATACTTGATTGTCCAAATTCAATATAAAATAAATAATCAAATACGTATTATAAGATTTACATTTTCAAAACAAAATCTGTTTTTAATTTTATTCTGAAAATAGCACTCTTTCGGCTTATTCTAGGATACTACTGATCCCATCTCTAACGAGCCATTCTTATTGGATATTACTAATCTAATCTCATCTGAATTCTTTCGTTTGGTTCTAAAATGTCTTGTTCTCAAGTCTGTATACCAAAGCTCCATCAAAAACCTCGTCTATACAATTTCCTATGACAACCCAGACATTGGAGCTTTTAAGACCATCGCGACTTCGAATTCGAGACAACCCTTGTTTGCATCCTTCCATATCACCCCTTCTGACATCGCACTCTCGCGCCTTCACTGTACAAAACCCACTGGCGCCACCAATAGTCCATCACGAATTCACAGGTCTTCATTATCGCGGGTGCCTCTTTCCTTACCAACATTACATGCCACAAATCTTCACATATGTCGAGATTCAAACTATTTGTTATTCATTCTGAAGTTCGAATTTCTATTGGAGTCGAGTCTCTCTTTTGTTTTGTTTTGAATTGAAGAAATGGAGAAAGAAAAAGGAGTTGGCATCGATTTATTTTTATTGAAATGAACGGAAGGTAATCGCAGCTTTTAAGGAGAGAAAGGGGCTTTTATTTCATTAAAAGGAACGACTTTGTATTTGCTTTGTATATAAATATAAATTGATCAAATTTTCAAAGAGAAGGTCAGCTCCATTCCATTTATCTGAAGCTTTGGTATTTACTTAAGGATCGGACATTTCGAAATATTGCTGAAGCTCGTGATATCTAAAGAAGAAATTACAGAGGAGGTAGGAGCAATTTTATAGAAGAAGGAAACTTAGTCCTTAAGGAATTTTGTCTGCCTGATTTGAGGTTTACAATGTCCTTTGTTTACTTAAGAATGAAGGAATTTATTTTTAAAATAAATTTTATTTTATTTTATTTTAGTTTGAACCGGTGATTTTACCTTATTAAAATACCTCGGGATCTCGGACACCTTTCTGAACACAACAACATGCATTCCTAGAGTTATACCACTATTCTGGACACCCTGGAACAGATTTTGAAGTCTTATTCGATCATATGGAGAAGATATTAATTTAAATCGATATAAATTAAATTTAAAACAATTAATTCTTCGATAATAAATTAATATTATTCTAATTCAAACAGAAGTTTGTATTGATCATCTGAATTGTTTTCAATTTAGTTTTAAATTTTAAATTGGGTTACTTCAGATTATCGTATTACGATAATTCAATATTCTTGAAATTAAATCGTATTCGATTATTAACTCAATATAAATATCCATTTATATTATCAACTCAATATTAAAAATAAAAATTAAATATTTAAAATAAATCGATCTAAAATATGGGTCGTTACACATGGTGGGACACAGATGAGTTCAAGGTAATTATATAACGAACTTAATTTATTTTTTTGCCGATTTTAAATAATTAGTTAAGTGCATTTGCAGACTGAGTCAGCAAGGAACACCTCAAACAGGAACAAGAATCCGATAACTCATCCTGGAGGATCTAAGTCTTTCCAGTATCACCGCAAGGACTTGGTAAATTTGTATATTGATTAGTTCGGTAGTTAACTTTGTGAAATTGAATTATTTAAATTATCAGTTACAGGAAAGAGCTTGTGGTACTCCCGTGTTCTACATGGACATATTTACTCACACCCAGGCATCCAAGCATATAGAGGAGGCTGGCAACGTCACTTATCAGTGGGATGATCAGGATAAGGAGACAGCTGCATATGTATGTGGATTTTAAATTTTATTACATATAAATTTTCATCTGAAATTGTTTTTTTGCATTATAGGCAAAGTTTCAGGAGGCACGGGCTCATGCGCTTGAGCAGTCCGATCGTGATGAGTTGACGCCGAAGAAGGAAGACAACATGTTTGATGTTGTTATGAATCTGTCGCAGTGGAGCAGGTGTTATGGATTCAGTAACCTAACAGTGATATTCGTATGATTTAACCAATATTCGTACTTTCTAAGTTTTAAGTGATACAAAATATTTAAAAATACTTATGACGCATTGCATATATAAAAGTGCTTATATATGCATAAACACATGCATATATAAAAATACTTATATATGCATAAACACAATGCATGTTATTAATTTTCAAAAACAAAACAAACAAACAAACAAATAAAAACTATAAATATTTAAACAAAATGCATTTTTATACATATGCTTATATATGCATTTGTATAAAATAAAATACTTTTATATGCATAATCATAATGCATTTTTATTCATTTCATATATAAAAATACTTATATATGCATAAACACAACACATTTTTATACATATATAGGCATATATAAAAATACTTATGTATGCATAAACACAATGCATTTTTATAAATTGCATGTATAAAAATACTTATATATGCATACACACAATGCATGTTATTAATTTTCAAAAACAAAACAAACAAACAAACAAATAAAAACTATAAATATTTAAACAAAATGCAATTTTATACATATGCTTATATATATGCATATGATTAAAATAAAATACTTATATATGCGTAAATACAATGCATTTTTATACATATGCATATATAAAAATACTTATATATGCATAAACACAATACATTTTTATACATATATGTGCATATATATAAAAATACTTATATATGCATAAACACAATGCATGTTATTAATTTCAAAAACAAAACAAACAAACAAACAAGCAAATAAAAACTATATGTATTTAAACAAAATGAATTTTTATACATATGTACACATTCTTATATATGCATATGTATAAAATAAAAGACTTATATATGCATAAACACAATGCATTTTTATACATCGCATATATAAAAATATTTATATATGCATAAACACAATGCGTTTTAATACATATATATGCATATATAAAAATACATATATGCATAAACACAATGCATTTTTATGCATTGCATATATAAAAATACTTATATAAGCATACACATAATGCATGTTATTAATTTTCAAAAACAAAATAAACAAACAAATAAAAACTATAAATATTTAAACAAAATACATTTTTATACATATGCTTATATATGCAAATAAAATACTTATATATGCATAAACACAATGCATATATAAAAATACTTATATATGCATAAACACAATGCATTATTATATATGTATATATATATATATATATGTGTGTGTGTGTGTGTGTGTGTATGTATATATACACACACACACACACACACTTATATATGCATAAACACAATGCATGTTATTAATTTTCAAAAACAAAACAAACAAACAAATAAAAGGTATAAATATTTAAACAAAATGCATTTTTATACATATGCTTACACATGCATATGTATGAAATAAAATACTACAAATAAAATACTTATATATGCATAAACACAATACATTTTAATACATTGCATATATAAAAGTACTTATATATGCAAAAAACAATGCATTTTTATACATATGTATGCATATATAAAAATACTTATATATGCATAAACACAATGCAATTTTATACATTGCATATATAAAAATACTTATATATTCATACACACAATGACACAATGCATGTTATTAATTTTCAAAAACAAAACAAATAAACAAACAAATAAAAAATATAAACATTTAAACAAAATGCATTTTTATACATATGCTTATATATGTGTATGTATAAAATAAAATACTACAAATAAAATACTTATATATGCATAAACACAATGTATTTTTATACATTGCATATATACATTTTTATACAATGCATGAGAGAATGTAATATTTTATATGCTGACATAACCTTTTTGCTATTCATTCTATTTGCAGGTTCGACAAGCTCAGAAGGCCCAAGACAAAGCAGAAATTAAGGAGATGCGAGCCTTGATTGAGAAGCTGCAGGACCAGAATTGTGTGCAGGCTATGAAGATTGAGCAACTGAAACAAAAGGCTGTGAAGTACGTCCACAATCATGGTAGTTTTCCTTCATCGTCTGCTTCCGGAGGCGACAAACATGGTGAAGCTTGAGGTATGTTTTTTGTGTTTGGCTTGGAGATGGTGATTTGTTTTGATGTTGTATATACGCGTACGGAGTGGGTGAGATTGACACTTTGGACTTATTTTTATGGTTTGTATATATTGATACGGTTTGTAGACATGTTTGGATGTTTGGATATTTTGATGGTACAGAGAGGGTATTGGTTTGTATATTTTCTTGGTATTCTGGGTGTTTGGATAATTTGTTCTGTATATATTAATGTTTCTTTGATTTATTTTGGTTGTTTATATTGTTATTGGTATATATGTGTTGTATATATGTGGAATTGATTGGAAATGGATTGGAAATGGATTGGATTGGAAATGGGGTGGCTGGAAGGTTATTTTCTTGCTATTATAAAAAAAAACAGTTTTTCCAACGGTTTCCAACGACTGTTTGGTCATTGCTTTTAAACGGTTTCCAATGGCTGACATAGTTTGATGTCGTTGGTATAACCATTGGAAATAGTCCGTTGGATCCATTGGAATCCTTTGGAACTCGTGACCGCTATTCCAAAGGCTTCAAACGGCTGCCAACGGCTTTGAGCCGTTGGAATAGCCCTGTATCCTAGTAGTGATACAGTTTATAATTTATGTTCTAACAACCTCATAAATGAGTTCAAACAAACTAATCAAGTATATTATATCTAGTTGAAATTTAATTCTATGTTTTTTCATATTTCATGCCATATTCATAGTTTATGCATGTACTAAATATTTGTTGATGTAGAATGCAATTATATTAGAGAAAATTTAATGATGATAAAATTATACAAACAAAATGCATGAAAAATACAATTTTGCATAAACTGTAAAATATTTTCTAATGCCAAGAATTAAGTAAGAATATAAACAACAAAAAGCAACGAAGTAAAAATAAAAAAAAGTCAAAAACTATCATTATAAATAAGTTAATTTGTGTTTACAGATCTCACTTTAAATTTAAATAAATCAAAAAAGAAAAGTAAGTTATAAAATGGCATCACTTAGTATTTCAGATTCTTTTATTGGTTCTTTAATTCTAGAATCCAATATCATATTAAGTTTTCAAATTGTATAAAGTAGTCATAAATTAATTTGCAAACATTCAAACACCTATTTTTTTCCTTTCAAAATAAAAGTTAAAAAAGATTATGTAACATAAGAAATCTAGAATTGGAAACATCTACATTGAAATCAGGTGGTAAGTCATAATTCTGGTTTGCGCTATCAAATTGTATAAAGTAGTCATAATTCTGGTGTGCATGGTAATAAAATCACCAAAAAACTAAAAAAATTAAACAATTGTTATAGGCTAGCAGTCAGAAGGGATGTGGCAGGCAGGCTAGAGATGCTATAGACGCTGCAGAGATTGACTGGTTGAAAGATAGGATGAAGGAGCTTGAGGACCAGAATCGTCGTCAAGCCATTGAGATGACTCAGCTCCTAGATAAGTGCTTGTCAGAGTTTGAGCAGCAGTATGGGCGGTTTCCCTCTTCAGCCAGTTCCGCGGAGGATGGTAGTCGATGATGGATTGTTAGGTATGATTTTTTGTTGGGCTATTATGATTATGATTTTAATTTTTTTTTTGTATGTATTATGATGGTAAGGTTGATGGTTGATTGATCGTATATCTTTTGTGTTGGACATGATGTTGGAGTAGTTGTATTTGTGTTATTATGACGGTAGATTGTGGTATGTACATATTTATGCTTTGTATTGTTGATTTTTTGGGTTTGTGGTTTAATTTATGATGTTTTTTTTTTTGTTTTTTTTAGTAAGAATTGGTTTTATTTCGATATTTGCTTGGTATATGATATGTTGGGATTATAGATTGTGGCTGTGTCGATGGTTTGATCGGTAAATGTAGTTTGAGGGCTGAATAGCAGCTGAAATATAAAAAAAATGTGCAGATTTTCCGACGTCTATCGACGGTTTCTGACAACTTATTGGTCTTCTAAACTATAAGGTTTTCGAAGGTTTGCAATGGTTTGTTTACCTGTGTATGTAACGGTTTCTGACGGCTACCTACGGTTGTCTGTGACGACCGCCCATAACCCCTGCACTTAACAAGAGTGATAATGAGCTGAAAGGCATGTCAGGCAGCTATGGACGATCATCAAGATATGATAACACAATCGGAACCTGTCGTAAATCTCACAACGCAAGGATAAAATATAATAGAATATATACAATAGGTATTAATAGCGAAGCAGAGAAAACTAGACTTTCATAACGACTGGAAAGTAATATCCATGGACTTGAATTACAATAATAGTGTTTGTACAAATTGCCTCACTACAACACTCAGAGAACAACAAACAGCGGAAATTCAAATAATATATAGTAGAAAGATAGTACGCCAGCCTCCTGCTCGCCTCCGAATAGCTACATCGTCCTCACTAAACAATCACCTGCCACCTAGTCTGCCCATCCACAACCGGATGAACAACCCAAGGTAATAAGAGGGAAACATAAAAGCTTGAGTCAGACAACAGTCTTAGTGAGCGATAAAACAGCTAAGAAACATCACAAATAAAGTATATGAATAGGTAGATTAACAGACCAATCTATCAAACACCAGAGAAGAACTCAACTCCCGTCTTTCCCACATCGGATAGTGATAGCCTTTACATCAAACAATTCAACCATTCATCCATGGAATCCAGAACACCCATTCATTCATGGTAAAGCACTCTTGACATCCAAATTATATATATCTCATGTAAACCATCCTAATTTCAACATCCCTCAAGCAAAAGCCCCAAAGGCCTAAACCAATATCAGACAAGCACCCATGAAACATCTTCTTCAACGTTGGACAATCTACATGAGATAGTACAAACAAAGCAACCAAATAATCAAACATCCATGACTAACTCTGGCTATCACCGCCAATCCTGCTTTGAAACCATCGTTAATCGTATTACGGCCCATCATGAATGCCATATGTTAAGGGATAATGGTAACCCCATTTCTAGCAAAAACTCCATATGCCATCATGACTCGTATGTTTGTTTTCTCAAATCTCGACAACTAGGCCCTTCAAGAATGCCCAAGTTACGAGGCCCTTCATGACTGCCCATAGTACCCTTGCTTTGAGCCTGTGAGAACTTACGATAACAATAATCTCTCGGCCTTCGCATTCCTAGCCATCAACTCCGATGACCATCCATTAACTCAAGTCCCCCTTGAGTATCTATTATCCACGATCTACAAAACACCCTTGAGTCACCTTCCCATTCGATGCTTTACACCGATCATCGAACTTATCACACCACTTCGAATGCATATCTTGAAGCCACAACTTTACTAAACCAAACAACATCAATATAAGGCTTAGAAAAATCCATAGCATTCTCCTATGACTATGGAAACGAACCGCGGCGTTTAAGCCATCAACCACACTGTTTAGAAGTGCTGTTAAAACCCTTTAATACACATTGGCCGACCAACCCCCTGGAAGCACGACTGACCACCCCTCTCCTTTTGGAAGCACGATCGACCGACCACTCCTTGGAAGCCCGACCGACCAGCCCTTTACCTTTCGACCGACCCACACCACATAGCACGACCTGTCCCCTGCTCGAGCTCATGCTCGATCGAACAACTTTGACTTGTGCGACCGACCACCCAAACTTGCATGACCCAACATGGTGTGACCCAACCTTGCGTGTGACCCAACTTTGTGTGCGACTCAAAGCCCACTCGACCTGAACCAAAAGATGCTCGACCCGATCCCATTCTCGCTCGCTCGACCCGGCCACATGTGTGCTCGACCGACCCCATATTGTACTTCACCGTACCACACTTATAATACACGCTCGACCTGTGGCCTGTACAGCCCCAATCCAAGTACAATTTCGACCAAAACTTCACCCATCGACGAAATATACTCGTCTAATTCATCCAACACAACCATAAGCATGTTATGAAATCACTAACAACATGAATATGACAATTTTCATCAAAATCATACAATTATCACCAAAATCATAATAAATGAACATATGATCTAAATTGTGGATCTAACTTGCATAAACATAAGAAATAGCATAGGAATTACCGGTTTAAAATTGCTAAATTAATATAGTGATTCATATGACAAATGGACTTACCAAGGTGTAGATCTATGAGAAAATGCTTGAATTTGATGAAAAATATGACCAAACATTCATATAATTGATTGAATCCATGTGAGAGATGCATATCACTCACCAATTCTCCAGAACAAGCTAAAAGTGATGAATTAAGACTTCGGATAGTAAGGAATTTGATCCAAACTCCTTGATTCGATGAACTCTCCTTTGCAACGGTGTAGATCTAGCCTCAAATGGTGTAGATCTTCGATTTCCTAAGCTTTAATGGTGGAAAGATGGACGAATGGAGGATCCATTGTCTCTTCCAAATGAGAGAATAGGGAAAATAAACTATTTCCCATACCTCCCACCCCCTATTTATAGCCTTCCACCAGCCCACTAATGGGCTTCTTCAAATCAGCCCATTTTGGCTTTAAAACCTGAACAGTCAACTGTTAAACCTTAAAACAGCGATTTCTTCCCAAACAGCTGAGTCAAACCTTTAATGTAACCACTCTACGGAATGGAAATCATCATTTCCTTTCCAATAGCACAGGTCTCACTCCCTAATTTGACCTGAGTCAAAAGTTATTCCCTGTATGAGACTGTTAGGGGCAAATGGTCATAAACAAAATTGGTAAAAATTATGGACATGTCTCACATCACCATAAGCAACATATTAAAACATGTTACTGTAACGACCCGGTTTTTAGCGACTTTAGTTACCGACATAAACTCAATGACGACTAACCAAACATCGAAAAATACCGGTAGTTAATGAAAGAAATTAGTGGGTGAGGATAGATAAGATAGAAACTTAGAATAGAAGAAGAAGAAGAACACAACATCAGAGTAACACGAACCTCACAGTGGAACGAATAACATATAATATATATAATAACTTTGAAATATAAATCTGTACTTGAATATACATATCATTTCCAAAGTACAACACTTACAACACAGCGGAAATAACTATAGCTATATAATCCTGAAGCCTCCTGCTCCAAGCTCTCCAAGTATATCAGTAAAATCCTGACTACTTGACTGCCCGTATAAAATTGGCCACCCAAGAGTTTAGGGAAAACGAAACAAAATAAACTCCGGGTCAGTCATGGGACTAGTATGAGTAAAACAGCTTAAAACAGTTTGAGCCATTAAACGATATCTCATAAGACAACGCCGTATAACGGAATGGGTTTTTCCCTTATGAGAATCCAAAATAATCTTTATATCAAAACTCGTTGATATTATAATAGTGTCTATCAACCACAATATAATAATCATCTAGCAGAAACGCTTCCATCTCACGTTCTACATATATAGCATACAATAAAAACCGCAAGCACATATTGGGTAATGGATTTCCAACTATGACAAGGTATGGAACCACCTTCCGCTAGTGTACCTCTAGAGAGGAATACACTGGGTTCAACAAGAACGTCTTGCAACCCGACCACACATGACCAACCACTCATTTCGCTTGAGTGTATCGAATGTATATCACCAACGGTTGGGATCAGCAACCGTTTTCCCGAATGGGACAGCATCGACAATAGATTTTTAGAAATAAATGAAACTCTAGATCAGGTGATTATACACCCTAATAGGTGCGACCTACATAGCCATGTTGCCTGCCCGACTTTTGTCATTTCCGGATGTGAGGCTAGAAGCTACGCTTATCTCTGACAGATCACACATTTATTCACTTTGAATGTCACATCGTCATACCCGCCAAATCACAAATTGATTTCCCCAAAAATACCACGGGTATACAGCTAAGAGAAACGGATTCCTCCGCCACCAAACGTGAATACATTTGAAGAGATCAACTTACGCGATCTATTAGATATACTCTATCAGACATTCTTCCATACAGGTCGTCCTGGGACTGGACAAACCGAAGGCACTATTCAGTACATCCATCTTAGGCAATCTTTACCTAAGATTTATACAAGCCCTTGCATTTTACTCCGTCTTCAATTATCTTTGACATATATGATTCGCAATGCTTATGCCAATACGGAGTTGTTCTTCGGATAATAATCCAACCGGTCTCTCCATATTAACAACGTTAAAATGGTCAAAACTTTGATAGTCGGTGATTAACTATCAAATGAAAACATGTCTGTGTACACACAATGATCTTATTTCCAAATGGAATTAACGATCCAATCATCAAACATATATATATATATATGTATATGTATATATATATTTCCTCATTTTCTATGTTTAGAAAATATACGTTATTAACACTGGAAAACATTTCCATGGCTTAATTACGTATCACTATTCTTCCACATCTATCAGATTCTAACTATAAACTAACAAGAGAACAACTTCCTAAGTACAAACCCCGAAGGCCGAAACCAACATCAGATCGATACTTAGGAAACCATTCAACTTATTAATCTCTAATCAGTTTATAATTTTTGTTTAACTCCATTTGGTTAACTTTGTTCGATTAACTCCTTTCGATTAATTCGACTAGACCAACCATATTCGATTAACTCGACTTAACTTGATTCGATTAACTAACTTGTCTTAACTAATTCGATTAACTAACTTGTCTTAACTAATTCGATTAACTAACTTGTCTTAATGAATTTGATTAACTAACTTGTCTTAACAAATTTGATTAACCCTTATTATATCTCATCAATTTCCTTTTTATACTTCTATTTAAATAAATATTTCCTTTATAACTCTATTTATTTCCTAAATAAATATTCCTTTATTAATTCTATTTATTTAACAAATAAATATCCCTTTGTAAATTCTATTTACTTAACAAATAAATATCCCTTTATAAATTCTATTTACTTTCTAAGTAAATAATCGTTTTATACTTCTATTTCAATACACAGCTTGAAATCCCCCTTTTTCATTCCAATATTTCTCTTGGTATTCAACAGTAACAAATAACAGGACCAGTGTCATTATAATCAAATCACAGATTATACACCACATCATATAACACAATATATGAACACAAACAGTATTATAAATATTGAGGAATCCTGTTGGATCCCTCCAACCTATTTTTCTGCATCACAGATGTTAAACAACACGAGTATAAAATATTCTGATACACAGAATCAATATTCGATAAATGATTTATATATATATCGTTATCTATAATTTCAACCAATACACAAACAATTCAACCAAACAGTTAACACACAACAATCAACAGTTAATTATCAGTTCTAAGAATACGTTATAAAAATATAATTGTTCAGAGTTGGTGAGTTTTACTCACATTCGACGATCATCGTTAATAACGATAATCATCGCTCGATTTGATTCAAACGGACAATTTATTTTGCTATAAATTGTAACGTGTTCCAATTGACTCGCGGTCAGTTCCGTTGCATAGCCACCGTCCGTACGATCCCAACGGATCCTATTTCGTCCAATTTTGATTCTCCGGCCCATCACCCAACCTACAAGCCCACCGACCTGCTCATCCTCCTTCCTCGTTCACGTCTGAACATCCGCTCCTCATTTCCAAACATAGTAGCCAATTGAAATCGATAATCACCCCTTCATCATCCCATAAAAATCCAAACCAATTAAACCAATCTACTCCTCATCCTCTCCTCTTCCTACTCATACCCGTTTGGAGCAACTCGCACCAATGATGGAAATCCGCGACCTCAGGAACCCACACACACTATACCATATTGATCGACACTTTTTCCTTCAGGTATCCTCAAAAATCTACCTACCAACTTGGATTTACCTCCTAAACCCAAATACAACAATACAAACTTCAATTGAAGCTTATAGATCCAAAAACTTTAAACCCTCACTCACGCTGGTGGGTTTCCAGCGAACCCAATTCTCACCGCACCAAACAAGAATACTTCCAGATTGAAGAAAATGAAAAGATGAACTCAGAAATATATGTTTAGAGATTTGTAGATTTTTGTGGGAATTTATTTTAATTTTGGAAGTTGAATTCCTTTTACTGGATGAAGACTCGAACTCAGCGGCTGGAAATTTTGTTCTCACGCTTTTAAACTTGAAGTTGTGGCTGAGAAGGGATGAGGGGTGGCTAGTTTAGGTCCACAAGTACTTAGATATTTTAGTTTTTATTTACATTTATATTTGTTTTTGCCTTCTAAAAATCCGTGTGATCACACACGACAACCAAAAATCACGAAACTGGACACATGACTAGAGTTCAACACTACGGACCCAATGAAACTGGTTTCGTCGAATTTCGACTCTGTCTGCTCACATAGCGTATTTTTAACCGTCAAAATACTAACTATTTTTCACATTAAAATCCCGTACGGCCACAAAATGACTCTAAAAATCACGAAACTTGACATCTGACAATAGTTTAATATTACGAATCCAACAAAATTGGTTTCGTCGAATTCTGAGGTCGTATGCAAAACTGGCTATTTTTAAAGCTCTAAATAGCCCATTTAAATATATAAATATATTTAAAAACAATTAAATTTAATATTTAAAAATAAATATTATCGTATATATTCACAGTGGAATACCATACAGCTCTAGAATATTCCTATGTCAATTTCTAACTTGATATTTCAAATCCCGATTAAATCAATATTTGATTTATAACGAAATTCCTTTTATATATATCATTATAAATAATAAAGGAATTCCATAACGACTTTTCTAAAATTTGATTTGGACATAAATCAAAATATACATGACGAAATCCCGATTTTTCTCTTCCATTAGAAAAATATACTTCCCCAGCTCCTAACATTTCTTGTTTCACAGAAATCCAATTTAAAACGGCTTCTGTATATTCGTTTAAAGTTCGAATCGCCAAATCGCGAACTGCCACGCCATTTCGAACTCGATTTTAATTATAATATATATTATACGTTCAGACTTCGTTTAAATAATATATTCGTCAATATAATTCAATATAAACTGAATTATATATTTTATATCGTCCAATTCACACCATATCATGAATTCTGTTATTTCCAATTATTCCGGAAATATTTTTTCTATTATTTATATTAATTAAATATAAATATTATTTAATTCCAGTTATCGATATCGTTAAATCGATAATTAATAATTAAATAAATAATTTATTCGACTGCTAAAAATGCGGGTCATTACATTCTTTCCCCCTTAAAATAATTTCGTCCTCGAAATTGCTAAGCTAGAAGACGACCCTATCTACCGGGTAAATATTTATCTGTTTACCTCTTATCTCCTGTTTCTCCGAACCAATTAATATCGACTAAAATATTAATTCCTTCCGACTAACTAAAAATTTCAAAAATTCTGAAAATTTTCTAACACCTTAAATTTTCGGAAAATTTCGCCATAACCTCCTTTGTACAACCCTATCGGTAAAACCACAACTCGCCTCTCTAGGCCTTCTCTAACCCAAAAGAAAATCAAACAGCCAAGCGACTTGCCAATTCGGCTCATTAAAATCTCATACCATATGAAATATAAACTTGTACCTTTTTGTCGGGCATATCAACTCTATCACTTCCATATGTTATCAACTCAGCATATACCAATGTTATCCCAATCAAATTCTGATCAGTTTATCCTCAACACGTCTATTTGCTTATATCCAAAGCAAATCCTATTTCAAGTCAAGTTCAATTCTTGATTCCAAATCTTGATTTACCAAACCAATTCTATTTCAACTTAACTGATTTCAATTAAATTCCAGCTTACTTTCACAAATTTCTATTTAAATTTGTTTTAATTCGAACAATCTTTTCCTGGGAGTTTTAAATAACTTTGTTTTTCACAAATTAAACAGTCCCTTTCGGAAACAAACAACTTGTTTTTCTCAGAACAATTCAAAATTAAAATTTTGGTAGTAATCCATCACTAAGAAACTCGAAAATGAACACCGATGATGCACCATCGGAATTTATTTCCCAGCGATCAAAGTAAGTTCAATACTATATCACTTTTCAAAACTATTTCTTAAACCATTTCCATTCTGAAATCACTTCAAAATATCATTCCAATATTTGTAAACAATTTAAAATCTCCCAAAAACTTAAAATTCCCATATATTTAATCCAAATCCATTTACAAATACCTATTCAAATTTCTAAGGTTTTTATTCAAATTTTGGTTCAATTTCAGTTTTAATTCATTTCGTAACACTTATACGAATTTTGATTGGTTATTTACATAACCATTTCACTTTTTAAAATCTTACTCGATTATAATAACAAATATCCTTTGGGTAAAATTATTTCATTTACCCTCTTTTCAAAACATATCGTGTCGACCCATCGTATTCGAGTGTTTATAAACTCCTACCGATACAATGGATCAAACTGATCGATCAGAACCCATAAACAACTAAACCAATAAATCTACACAATATAAAACAATTTTTTTATCAATAACAAATACATTCACTCATATATATACACTCAACTCAATCTAGGGCATTACTAACCCTATCTCTACTGAGTCACGCCACAGAGCCAAGGTAATTACTTAACCTTAAGCTCTGATACCAACTGTAACGACCCTGTTTTTAGCGACTTTAGTTATCGACATAAACTCAATGACGACTAACCAAACATCGAAAAGATACCTGTAGTTAATGAAAGAAATTAGAGTGTGAGGGTAGATAAGATAGAAACTTAGAATAGAAGAAGAACACAACATCAGAGTAACACGAACCTCATAGCGGAACGAATAACATATAATATATATCATAACTTTGAAATTTAAATATGTACTTGAATATACATATCATTTCCAAAGTACAGCACTTACAACACAGCGGAAATAACTATAGCTATATAATCCTGAAGCCTCCTGCTCCAAGCTCTCCAAGTATATCTGTAAAATCCTGACTACTTGACTGCCTGTATAAAATTGGGCACCCAAGAGTTTAGGGAAAACAAAACAAAATAAACTCCGGTTCAGTCATGGGACTGGTATGAGTAAAACAGTTTAAAACAGTTTGAGCCATTAAACGATGTCTCATAAGACCACACCGTATAACGGAATGGGTTTTTCCCTTATGAGAATCCAGAATAATCTTTATATCAAAACTCATTGATATTATAATAGTGTCAATCAACCACAATATAATAATCATCTAGCAGAAATGCTTCCATCTAACATTCTACATACAATAAAAACTGCAAGCACGTATTGGGTAATGGATTTCCAACTATGACAAGGTATGGAACCACCTTTCGCTAGTGTATCTCACGTTCTAGAGAGGAATACACTAGGTTCGACAAGAACGTCTTGCAACCCGGCCACACATGACCGACCACTCATTTCGCTTGAGTGTATCGAATGTATATCACCAACGGTTGGGATCAGCAACCGTTTTCCCGAATGGGACAATATCGATAATAAATTTTTAGAAATAAATGAAACTTTAGATCAGGTGATTATACACCCTAATAGGTGCGACCTACATAGCCATGCTGCCTACCCGACTTTTGTCATTTCCGGATGTGAGGCCAAAAGCCACGCTTATCTCTGACAGATCACACATTTATTCACTTTGAATGTCACGTCGTCATGCCCGCCAAATCACAAATTGATTTCCCCAAAAATACCACGGGTATACAGCTAAGAGAAACGAATTCCTCCGCCACCAAACATGAATACGTTTGAAGAGATCAACTTACGCGATCTATTAGATATACTCTGTCAGACATTCTTCCATACAGGTCGTCCTGGGACTGGACAAACCGAAGGCACTATTCAGTACATCCATCTTAGGCAATCTTTACCTAAGATTTATACAAGCCCTTGCATTTTACTCCGTCTTCAATTATCTTTGGCATATATGATTCACAATGCTTATGCCAATACGGAGTGGTTCTTTGGATAATAATCCAACCGGTCTCTCCATATTAACAACATTAAAATGGTCAAAACTTTGATAGTCAGTGATTTAACTATCAATTGAAAACATGTCTGTGTACACACAACGATCTTATTTCCAAATGGAATTATCAATCCAATCATCAAATATATATATGTATCCTCATATTCTATGTTTAGAAAATATACGTTATTAACACTGGAAAACATTTCCATGGCTTAATTACGTATCACTATTCTTCCACATCTATCAGACTCTAACTATAAACTAACAAGAGAACAACTTCCTAAGTACAAACCCCGAAGGCCGAAACCAACATCAGATCGATACTTAGGAAACCATTCAACTTATTAATCTCTAGTCAGTTTATAAATTTTTTTTAACTCCATTTGATTAACTCTGTTCGATTAACTCCTTTCGATTAATTCGACTAGACCAACCATATTCGATTAACTCGACTTAACTTGATTTGAGTAACTAACTTGTCTTAACTAATTCGATTAACTAACTTGTCTTAACAAATTTGATTAACTAACTTGTCTTAACAAATTTGATTAACCCTTATTATATCTCATCAATTTCCTTTTTATACTTCTATTTAAATAAATATTTCCTTTATAACTCTATTTATTTCCTAAATAAATATTCCTTTATTAATTCTATTTATTTAACAAATAAATATCCCTTTGTAAATTCTATTTACTTAACAAATAAATATCCCTTTATAAATTCTATTTACTTTCTAAGTAAATAATCGTTTTACACTTCTATTTCAATACACAGTTTGAAATTCCCCTTTTTCATTCCAATATTTCTCTTGGTATTCAACAGTACCAAATAACATGACCAGTGTCTTTATAATCAAATCACAGATTATACACCACATCATATAACACAATATATGAAAACAAACAGTATTATAAATATTGAGGAATCTTGTTGGATCCCTCCAACCTGTTTTCCTGCATCACAGATGTTAAACAACACAAGTATAAAATATTCTGATACACAGAATCAATATTCGATTAACGATTTATATATATATATCGTTATCTATGATTTCAACCAATACACAAACAATTCAACCAAACAGTTAACACACAGCAATCAACATATAATTATTAGTTCTAAGAATACGTTATAAAAATGTAACTGTTCAGAGTTGGTGAGTTTTACTCATATTGGACGATCATCGTTAATAACGATAACCATCGCTCGATTTGATTCAGACGGACAATTTATTTTGCTATAAATTGTAACGTGTTCCAATTGACTCGCGGTCAGTTCCATTGCGTAGCCATCGTCCATACGATCCCAACGGATCCTGTTTCGTCCAATTTTGATACTCCGACCCATTGCCCAACCTACAAGCCCACCGACCCGCTCATCCTCCTTCCCCGTTCACGTCTGAACATCCGCTCCTCATTTCCAAGCACAGCAGCCAATTGAAATCGAAATTCACCCCTTCATCATCACATAAAAATCCAAACCAGTTAAACCAATCTACTCCTCATCGTCTCCTCTTCCTACTCACACCCGTTTGGAGCAACTCGCACCAACGATGGAAATCCGCGACCTCAGGAACCCACACATGCTGTACCATATTGATCGACACTTTTTCCTTCAGATATCCTCAAAAATATACCTACCAACTCGGATTTACCTCCTAAACCCAAATACAACAATACGAACTTCAATTGAATCTTATAGATCCAAAAAATTTAAACCCTAACTCATGCTGGTGGGTTTCCGGCGAACCCAGTTCTCACCGCACCGAACAAGAATACTTTCAGATTGAAGAAAATGAAATGACGAACTCAGAAATATATGTTTAGAGATTTGTAGATTTTTGTGGGAATTTATTTTGATTTTGGAAGTTGAATTCCTTTTACTAGAAGAAGACTCGAACTCGGCAGCTGGAAATTATGTTCTCACGCTTTTAAACTTGAAGTTGTGGCTGAGAAGGGACGAGGGGTGGCTAGTTTAGGTCCACAACTACTTAGATATTTTAGTCTTTATTTACATTTACATTTGTTTTTGCCTTCTAAAAATCCGTGTGATCACACACAACACCCAAAAATCATGAAACTGGATACACGACTAGAGTTCAACACTACGGACCCAACGAAACTGGTTTCGTCGAATTCCGACTCCGTCTGCTCACACAGCATATTTTTAACCGTCAAAATACTAACTATTTTTGACATTAAAATCCCGTACGGCCACACACTGACTCTTAAAATCACAAAACTTGACATCTAACAATAATTTAATATTACGAATCCAACAAAATTGGTTTCGTCGAATTCTGAGGTCATTTGCAAAACTGGCTATTTTTAAAGCTCTAAATAACCCATTTAAATATATAAATATATTTAAAAACAATTAAATTTAATATTTAAAAATAAATTTTATCGTATATATTCATAGTGGAATACCATACAGCTCTAGAATATTCCTATGTGAATTTCTAACTTGTTATTTCAAATCCCGATTAAATCGATATTTGATTTATAACGAAATTCCTTTTATATATATCGTTATAAATTATAAAGGAATTCCATAGCGACTTTTCTAAAATTTGATTTCAACATAAATCAAAATCTACATGACGAAATCCCGATTTTTCTCTTCCATTAGAAAAATATACTTTCCCAGCTCCTAACGTTTCTTGTTTCACAGAAATCCGATTTAAAACGGCTTCTGTATATTCGTTTAAAGTTCGAATCGTCAAATCGCGAACTGCCGCGCCATTTCGAGCTCGATTTTAATTATAATATATATATATATTATATGTTCAGACTTCGTTTAAGTAATATATTCGTCAATATAATTCAATATAAACTGAATTATATATTTTATATCGTCCAATTCACACTATATCATGAATTCTGTTATTTCCGATTATTACGGAAATATTTTTTTTCTATTATTTATATTAATTAAATATAAATATTATTCAATTCTAGTTATCGATATCGTTAAATCGATAATTAATAATTGAATAAATAAATTATTCGATTGCTAAAAATGCGTGTCATTACAGTTACATTCTTCCCTCCTTAGGAATTTCATCCCCGAAATTCCAACAAACACAAGCAACCATAACAATTCTAAATGCCCGTCACTCATGTGCAGCCAATTCTATCATCCAAACCAGCAGCCATCAGACCATGCATCCATAGTCCTGTCCTAGCACGCGGGATTCTAAAACAACATAATAGTGCAAGTTACGATGATGTAAGGTGACACGATACTAATGGGTCATACCGACGAATAGTTCTAGATGAGTCTCTTCATGCTATCTTTCGTATCCCATGTACAATCGTCGCCCTCCTCACTCCATTGTACATTGACTAGCTTAACCGTCTTCCTCTTAAGCTGTTTCGTGTCATTCACCACAACACAAAGCGGCTTATGAGGTCTCATAATTGCGGTCTCAACTTCTATGTCTTCGTACTTCCCTGGAGGTATCACCACATTCGAATCATGCACGAACTTCCATAGAATCGACACATGGAAAACATTATGCACACTCGACATCTTCTCGGGTAACTCCAATCTATAAGCAAGCTTTCCTATTCTCTCGACAATCGGAAATGGTCCAATGATCCTAGGAGCCAACTTTCCTTTACTTCCAAATCGAACCACATGCTTCAATGGCGAAATCTTCACGAAAATCATGTCGTCAACGTTGAATTCTAAATCCTTACGACGCTTATCGGTGTAACTCTTCTAACGATCTTATGGCGGCATTCATTCGTTGCCGAACGATCTCGATACAATTTGAGGTCTCTTTAATCATCTCTGGCCCAAGTATCAACTTATCTCTAGTTTCTAACCAACATGCCGGAGAATTGCATGGTCTTCCATACAACGCCTCATATGGTGCCATTACAATGCTAGATCGGTAGCTATTATTATATGCAAACTCAACTAGATGTAGATAGTCTTCCCACGATCCCCCAAAATCCAACACACAAGCACTTAGGTGATCTTTCAAAACTCAATTAACCCTCTCTGTTTAACCATCAGTTTGGGGATGGTAAGCCGTGCTTAAACATAACTCGGTTCCCAAAGATTCGTGCTAACTCTTCCAAAACCCACTCGTGAACAATGGGTCTCAGTCACTCACTATGCTCTTTAGGATACCATGGAATCGAACTATCCATTTCACATAAACCTCAGCCAATTTCAATGTCGTCCTAGTCGACTTGACAGGAATGAATCTTGCACTTCTGGTCAAGCGATCCACGATGACCCAAATCCCTTCATTTCCTGCCCTCGTCCTAGGTAGTCCATCGATAAAATCCATCGATATATGCTCTCACTTCCATGTCGTAACTTCCAATGGCTAAAGCAAACCACTCAGCTTCTTCTGTTCAGTTTTCACCAACTGACAGTTCATGCACTTGGAAATGAATTTTCCAATATCTCGCTTCGTCCCCTCCCAGTAGTAAATTCGCTTCATGTCCTGATACATCTTATTTCCATCAGGATGAATCGTCAATTTTGTGTAATGACATTCCCTTAGAACCTCATCTCTCAATCCATCGATATCTGGAACAACTAATCTCCCTTGCTTTCGAAGCCAACCTTCTCGATCGACTTCGAACTCTTTATTCTCTAGTTCCAGCTTCTGGATAAACTTGACAAGCTTTGCACCCTGCTTTTGGCTCTCGCCAATCCTCTCGATAAGAGTAGGTCTTATCAATAAGCTTGCCAATATTTCAGGTTCCAACTCACATCGGTGCCTGGAATCGAACCTTGCCAAATACTCTAGGCTCTTCCATTCTGAAAACATCGCTCCCAAACTTGTGTGTCTTCGACTCAACGCATCTGCAATTGCGTTACCCTTTCCAGGAGTATAGGCTATACCAAAATCATACGATGCCAGAACTTTAATCATCGTTGCTGTCGAAGATTCAAATCCTTTTGGGAGAAAAGATACTTCAACGACTTGTGATCCGTGAAACTCGAATCGAACTCCCAACAGATAATGTCTCCGCATATTTAGAGCAAACCCAATTGTTGCCAACTCTAAATCATGAGTTGGATAATTCCTTTCATGCGACTTCACCTGTCGACTTGTAGAGGCCACAACCTTATCTTTCTGCATCAATACTGCTCCAAGTCCAGTACCACGTGCATCAGTATACACAACCATCTCCTCATTCCCACTTGGAGTAGTCAACACAGGAGCACTCGTCAATTTCTCCTTCAGGATTCCAAACACTTGTTCACACTTTGCATCCTATGTGAACACTTGGTTTTTCTTCGTCAATCCTGTCAATGGTCCAGCTACCTTTGAGAAATCCTTGATAAACCATTGGTAATAACATGCCAACCCAAGGAAACTCTGAACATCTGTCGCATTCTTAGGTCTATCCCAGTCCTGGATTGCTGCCGCCTTAGCGGGGTCAACCGCTATCCCATTTCTAGAAACAACATGGCATGTGAACCTCATTTCGCTCTTCCAGAAGTGACACTGCAAAAACTTAGCTCTCAGCTGATGTTTTCGCAAGATTCCCAAAACAACTCTCAAGTTTATCTTGTGTTCTTCCTCATTCTGGGAGTAAACCAGAATATCATCCACGAACACAAGCACGAACTTGTTCAACTGATCTCTGAAAACTCTATTCATAAGATCCACAAAATACGCTGGCGCGTTAGTCAATCCGAATGGCATCACTAACCATTCGAAGAAACCAGATGGTGTCCTAAAGGAAGTCTTTGGCACACTATCCTTTGCCACCCTCAACTGGTGAAATCACGTTGCCGAATCCATATGAGAAAACACTTTGGCCTCGTGAAGCTAATCAAACAAGTCATCAATCCTTGGCAATGGATACTTGTTCTTCTTGGTCACCATATTCAGCTTACGATAGTCCATACACAACCTCAACGAGCCACTTGCCTTGGTTGCAAACACGACTGGTGCACCCCACTCGGAAACACTTTTCCGAATGAATCCGTTTCCTAGAAGGTCACGAACTTGCACCTCAAACTCTCGCTATTCTTTAGGCACCATCTGCCTAAGGGGCATAACGATTGGTCTAGCACCCTCGATCAAATCGGTCATAAACTCGACCTCATGATGCGACGGCAAACCTTTGACTCCATCAATGACATCCTTGTACACATTAGCGATTAGCACAGATGACAAGTCTTCCTGTGGAATCCCAAGCGAATATAGATAGCACACGAAGGCCCCGTCTTCAGGCTTACATCTAATCAACACCTTTCGCCCTTCCACATCCCCAGCCCTCACCTCTAGCTTCTTGCAATTCAACCTTGTCGCATACCTCTTGAGCCAATCCATGCCCAAGACGATCTCAAACCCAACGAAGTTAAAAACAAAGCAATCAAACACAAAAGAGCAACCATGACTCGACAACACTAGACCACGTCACAACATACAAAAACTGGATGAATCCCAACTGGATTAGTCATGATCAATGGTCTATCACAAATATCGGGTTCCAAACCCAAGCGGCACACAAGCTCATTACAAATGAATGAATGTGATGCTCCAGTATCAAACAAAACTCGAACTGAAACACCTCGGATAGAAAGAGTACCTTGTACAACGAGACCCTTACCTTTCTCCTCTGCAGTAGGAGCTCTTGAAAAAGTTGGTATGGCTTCCAAAGCATAAGCCTTCACAATCTTCTTCCTTTTAGCCTGTTCTGGATAGTCCTTCTTGAGATGCCCAGTCTTGCCACAATTGTGACGCTTCCTCTCAACCTTGAAATTCTTGCACTCATTAGAAAAATGGCCCTTATGTTGACAGTTAAAACAATTTGGCTCACTCTTAGGCTTCTTCTGGTTATCCTTTCCTTTCTGTTGTTGATACTTCCTCTTCTTGTTATTACCACCCTGCTATGGTTTCTGAGCTTCCTTGGTTGTAGCGACAACATTTGCTTCCTTAAGGAACAAGCTCTCATGACGAACAACTTTTTCCACAAGCTTCTCAAATGAATCATCAAGATGATCCACGAACGGTCTTACTATGTAGGCATCCAGAACCATGATGAACTTCTCATTCTTCTGATAGGGTGTATTAATGTATGAACGAGCATATATGGACAAGGCTTCAAAGTCAGAAATGTAGTCAAGCACAAGACGACCATTCTGCTTTAATTCCATAAATTTTTTGAATAGAGCAAATTTCTGAGCTGTGGAGATAAACTTTTCTTCAAACTTAGCCTGGAATTGCTCCCATGAGATCTCTTCCGCTGGAGTCTCAAGTGTAACTGAATTCCACCATTCCATGGCCCTGCCTTGCAGCTGCGTTGATGCAAGCATCCTCTTGGTTGCATCATCCAATCCCAAGTCTCCAAAGATACGAACACAAGAATCCATCCACCTCTGAACCTCTTCAGACGGTTCCGTTCCATTGAAGGGTTTTCCTCCTAAAGATGTAAAATCTTTGCATAGCTTAGCAAAATCCATAATCCTAGGCAACTGAACTCCTATGTCTATCGTAGCTGCCACTGGAGCGGGCACCCTTCGCATAAATGCCTCCATCATGGCTTCAAACATGGTAGGGTAGTACGGTTCACCGACATTCCCCCCTCTAGTATTAGCTTCCCAAGCAGGGTGGCTCGTCTACTCATTCTAAATCTGCAATTTAGAATAATTAGCCACTTCCAAGAAAAACTGCTAAAGAAGTACAACCACTACTACTATATACACTAATATATATAGTTAGGATCCAACTGAAATCTACAAATACATCTCTCATACGTGATTATGTTTTCAAAATTTGGTTAAAATCGTTAACTTAGCTCTAATACCAAATGTGACGACCGCCCATAACCCCTGCACTTAAAAAGAGGGATAATGTGTTGAAAGACATGCCAAACAGTTTTGAACGATCATTAAGGCATGATAACACAATCTGAAACTATCGTAAATCACACAGCGCAATGATAAAATATAGTAGAATATATACAACATGTATTAATAGCGAAGCAGAGAACACTAGACTTTCATAATGACTAGAATGTAATATCCATAGACTTGAATTACAACAATAGTGTTTGTACAAATTGCCGCACTACAACACTCAGAGAACAACAAACAATGGAAATCCAAATACTATATAGTAGAAAGATAGTACGCCAGCTTCCTGCTCGCCACTGAACAGCTACATCGCCCTCACTAAATAATCACATGCCACCTAGTATGCCCATCCACAACCAGATGAATAGCCCAAGGTAATAAGATGGAAACATAAAACCTAGAGTCAGACAACAGTCTTAGTGAGCGATAAAACAGCTAACAAACATCATAAATAAAGTATATGAGAATAGGTAATTAAAAAACCAATCTACCAAACACCAGAGAAGAACTCAACTCCCGTCTTCCCCACATCGGACAGTGATAGCCTTTACACCAAACAATTCAACCATTCATCCATGGAAACCAGAACACCCGTTCAATCATGGAAAAGCACTCATGACATCCAAATTATATATATCTCATGTAAACCATCCTAATCGAATTCAACATCCCTCAAGCACAAGCCCCAGAGCCTAAACCAATATCAAACAAGCACCCAAGAAATATCTCCTTCGACGTTGGATAATCTAAATGAGATGGTACAAACAAAGCAACCAAATAATCAAACATCCGTGACTGACTCTGGCTATCACCTCCAATCCTGCTTTGAAACCATCGTTAATCATATAACAGCCCATCATGACAACCATTTGTCAAGAGTTATTGGTAACCCCGGTTCTAGCAAAAACTCCATATGTCATCATGACTCGTATGCTTGTCTTATCAAACCTCGACAGCTAGGCCCTTCACGAATGCCCAAGGTACGAGACCCTTCATGACTGCCCAAAGTACCACTACTTTGAGTCTACAAGAACTTACGATAACGATAATCTCTTGGGCTTCGCATTCCTAGCAATCAACTCCGATGACCATCCATTAACTCAAGTCCCCCTTGAGTATCCATTATCCACGAACTTAAAACACCCTTAAGTCGTCTTCCCATTCGATGCTTTACACCGATCATCGAACTTATCACACCACTTTGAATCAATATCTCAAAGTCGCAACTTCACTAAACCAAACAACATCAATATAAGGCTTAGAACAACCCATTGCATTATCTCATGACTGTGGAAATGAACCGCAGCGTTTAAGCCATCAACCACAACATTTAGAAGCGTTGTTAAAACCCTTTAATACACATCGGCCGACCAAACCCCTGGAAGCACGACCGACCGACCACTCCTTGGAAGCCCGACTGACCATCCCTTCACCTCTCGACCGACACACACCACATAACACGACCCATCCTCTGCTCGAGCTCTTGCTCGATCGAACCACTTTGGCTTGTGCGACCGACCACCCAAACTTGCATGACCCAACATGGTGTGACCCAACCTTGTGTGTGACCCAACCTTATGTGCAACCCTAAGCCTGCTCGACTAGAATCAAAAGATGCTCAACCCGATCTCATTCTGGCTCGCTAGACCCGGCTACATGTGTGCTCGACCAACCCCATATTGTACTACACCGTACTACACTTGTACTACACGCTCGACCCGTGGCTTGTACAACCCAATCCAAGTCCAATTTCGACCAAAACTTCGCCAATCGATATAATCGATGAGATATACTCATCTAATTCATCCAACACAACCATAAGTATGTTATGAAATCACTAACAACACGAATATGACAATTTTCATCAAAATCATACAATTATCACCAAAATCATAATAAATGAACATATGATCTAAATCGTGGATCTAGCTTGCATGAACATATGATATAGCATAGGAATTACCTGTTTAAAATTGCTAAATTAGATCCTATAGTGATTCATATGAAAAATGGACTTACCAAGGTGTAGATCTATGAGAAAATGCTTGAATTTGATGAAAAATATGACCAAACATTCATATACTTGATTGAATCCATGTGGGAGATGCATATCACTCACCAATTCTCCAGCACAGGCAAACAGTAATGAATTAAAATTTCTGACAGCAAGGAATTTGATCCAATCTCCTTGATTCAATTAACTTTCCTTTGCAACAGTGTAGATCTAGCCTCAAATGGTGTAGATCTTCGATTTCCTAAGCTTTAATGGTGGAAAGATGGACGAATGGAGGATCCATTGTCTCTTCCAAATGAGAGAATAGGGAAAATAAACTATTTCCCATACCTCCCACCCCCTATTTATAGCCTTCCACCAGCCCACTAATGGGCTTCTTCAAATCAGCCCATTTCGGCTTTAAAACCCGAACAGTCAACTGTTAAACCTTAAAACAGCGATTTCTTCCCAAATAGCTGAGTCAAACCTTTAATGTAACCACTCTACGAAATGGAAATCATCATTTCCTTTCCAATAGCACAGGTCTCACTCCCTGATTTGACCTGAGTCAAAAGTAATTCCCTGTATGAGACTGTTAGGGGCAAAAAAGTCATAAACAAAATTGGTAAAAATTATGGACATGTCTCATATCACCATAAGCAACATATTAAAACATGAGAATGATCCAATCCTTAGGGAATAAAATAAACATATTTTATGATCCTTCGATACGTAAAATGTGGGTCGTTACATTGTCGGAAACCGTTACCAACCGTTATTAGCCATATGAAAAGCCATCGACGGGTTTTGTCGGTAGCCGTCGGAAACACTGTTTCTCGATGCCCTGATTTGCTACGGTTATTTCCAATGGCTTGAAACAGCTTTCGACGGTCGTTGATGGTTTTTAGCCGTCGGAAACAACATGTTTTCTTGTAGTGATATAACCCTATAATGTTGACTGGTTTCCTAAAAGAAATTAAAATGAGGCATTTGTTACTACTGGATGAAACTCAAGTATTTGCTAACATATTAGTAAATACCGCTAAAACATTCTATCCAGTGAGTCATATAATATTCCACGAAGCATTACTGGAGCATTTAAATCAATTAATAACTCTAAGTTGACCATTAGTATTCAACATAATATAAAAAAAAAACTCAAAATGTTTATTTTATTTATTACTCACTAAAATATTCTGGTAGTCCGAGTTACTCCAAAAGTTCTCTTTTGTATATTTATCTTCCAATAAAATAAACCATAATTCAACATTATATAATCGAAATGCTTTTATGTATATATACACGCGCACACACATTGGTGTTCCAAATTCTTATTTAAAAGAGCTATGGTTTTCTAGTTGTATTCCAATGACTATATAAAACATATATATATATATAAGCAAATAATTATATGGAATAAGTATATATATTGTTATCGAAATGCTGGATTGAAAATCTAATTTGAATGAGAAAGATATAATTGATATATGTTCAGTTAAAATTCAACGGATACTTTTCCAGCTTGCAATTAGTCCCCATGATTATATTCAAGTAAAATCTTTCCCAACTCCATAACTATATTTTACCATAAGCATAGATTTATAATAACGTATATCCATTTGTTACTAAGTCTAACTGAGAACATACTTCAAAATAAAATATACAATGTATATTACTTTCTCAAAATGACAAAATGTTAATTGGTTTATAAGAGAGATATAATAACCTATGCTTATTTAAAATCTTCCATTGAACCTCTAATTAGAAATATGTATAAAATCTTGTTATTTACTAGTCTAGATTGAATACATAATATAATCAAAGCATAATGCACATATAGATAGGTGGTTGCACATAACATAAAGGCATAAGATGTACAATTCAATCAGCCCATTATCCATTTATTAAACTAAGTCAAGAACTCACAACATTTGTTCATACACTAGAGGATGTAATAGTTTCAAAATACAAATTTTCATAAACATATAGAAGCACACAAACCTCTTATTAAAATAAATCCTAACATCATTTATTTTTTAAATATGAATACATGCATATATGAAATATAAGCATCATTCATTGTTGAGCTAAGCAAAAAAGGACTAACCCAGGACTGTGTGTATCTATACACGCACACACACACACACATATATATATATATATATATATATAAGGCAAGCTCCAAGGCACCCCTATTTGGTAGCACCCCATTTTAAGCTATTCGTTTACAACTAAATAAGCTAGTAGGAAGAGAGAGAAAACAACGACGTAATGGAAATCAGGGGGGATATAAGGGTGTTGCACTATTTTGGGGAGCTCTTGATCCTATCTCTCTCTATATGTACATGTATATGTAATTGATCATGGTGGAGAGAGTGTGTGTGTATATATATACACATGTGTGTGTTTATATATATTTACACACATACAGACATATGTTTGTTCATGATGAGGAAGGCTTTTTGGTTTAGACAATTAACTTTATTGAATATAAATAACTATTTGATGGTTTAATGACTAAGAAAATATTTTGTAACGACTCTTAAATTAACCATTAAACAACTAAAAGAAGAACATCCTAGACAAAAATGAGCGGTTGCAAGAAATCAGACAACCTGAAACCGAAGATACTCCAGGTATTCACCACGCTTGTGGACTGAAGGCAAAGATTCCTATAGCAGCTCAGGGAAAGCCTCTACAAGCCACCTTACACGCTCTTTAGTGATCGATAATTCCTACTTTCAAATATTAACATCATAAGCATGCATGCAAACATAGGTTATCAACAAACGATGCATTGGTTCATTGGTTTCAGACAACTAGGTTAACAAACATACATGCTGAACTCATTTTTTTAAAAAAAAATATTAACTCATTTCTTAGCACCATCTCATTTCCATAAAAAATATGAAGGAATTAAATGAGAAGACATGCAATTGATACAAAGAGAGATTGTGTGAGCGCTTAACTCACATTAAATCCACTCATTGATTTGCTAATTACTTCATTTTTAGCTTTGATTAATCTCTTAAAACTCTTGATTCTGATCTCACTTTAATACCTAGATTTTTGAGCTAAAACGGCAATACTTAGTCATATACTAAATTTGCGTAACAATCTTTTGATTAGAATATTAGAAATTCATTAGAACTAGTGGTAGACTTCAAACCCTAAATTTTACTCTTTAGATACTAACTATATATAGAATAAAAGAAAATTGAGAAAAATAACGAATGGGTAACTTATATTCTTTTAATTATGAACATGAGTTTCATTTTCGGTCCACTTAAATAAAAAGGCAAATTCCTTTGCTCTTTACTTCTAAACATTGTTAATGAGTTACGAAATAAATACTAATCCATTTCAGTAATTAAATCACCTTCTTACAAGTCTATTACACATCATATTTGGATGCATGGATTAAAGGAGGAGAACAAGATATAACACAAGGATATATGAAAACATAAACAAATCTAGATATTGTGGATATAAACAAGTCACAAAAATAATTTAGTTCAAATCCATCACATGGCACCATAATATTTAAACACGGAATGTAAAATAAATTGCAAAGAAGAGGGTCCATAGAATCTACCCAAGCATAAAATATTTCAATCATGAGACATAAATTAATCACAAGATCCTAAATTACAGAATAAATCCTAATATCGCAAAATCCAAGAAATCATGATATGTACCTATCATAATGATCATCCATACCAATCATAATGATTGTACTTAGACCATTGCAAACAAAACAAACAATTGTCCATCATTCATAATGATCTTTTACCAAAGATCGCCTATACCATGACAAACAAGATCATCCTTACTAATCAAGATGATCGTAATAACCATAAGCCAAAAATCTAGAATCTATACATATATATACGTTAATTTTTACATACTTAACTCATCCAAAGGATCATAAAAAAATTCCATAAGAATAACTTTTATTGATTTGTTGATTGAAAACTGAACACCAAAAGAGAACGCACTCTAAAGTGGTAAATATTATCACTTCAAAATCATAAGAACTCAACAAAAACATCCATACCACCTGGTTGTTGGAGAATGGAATGTTGATGGTTTTTTTATGATAACAACCTTGTTTCAATCATTATCATTATTGATTATAAAGTATATGCTAACATTTTATTCAGAATATATATAAGTATATGCAGGATTTATAAGCAGGCAATAGATATTGAAGACTGAACAATTAAAAGATTCAAGATTTCAAAGGAGAATCGAGACTCATGAGTATCAAGATATCAAGAGTCCAAGATTACAAGAGTAACAGAGTCTAGTTAGTATGTAAAATTCTAAATAACACTCCAACTCTATTTTCAAATTATCTCCTTTTAAATTGGTTTTAAACAATTTTCAAAATCTTCTCAAAAATGTTTTTTAATCATTTAAGTATTTAAAACTTATGACTTCAAATATATATACTTCCTAAGTTTCTTATGTTTATATATATATATATATTATAAAGTTTTATAATTATATATGTTTACAATTATATTATATAATTTTATATCACTTATATAAATATATAATATTTAAATCATATGTTTAAATGAGACTTTATTATGTTTTTATACTTGAAAATTTATATTTTAAACAACTAGTTTATTTCAGGAATTTCCAGAATATATATAATAGTTTAAATATTTTAAAAAATGATTTAAAATTAAAAAAATACAATGTATGTCGACATACATGTTTTTACATGATGACATATAACTGAAATATTTCTAAATTTTAAAAAGTTGTGTCAAATTTCTACGATTACACACTTATACTCTGCCGATTTCAATATGAATTATATCATTCTTCTATTTTCATTCTCTATCAAATGCTCTCTGTTTGGAAGTGCTACTCAAGAGTTCTAGGGCAATTGTAATAAAAAATAGTGAGGTGTGTTCCTTGTAGCCGTAAATCAAGGAAAAGGATATGATGGGTTCCTTGTAGCCCGTAAATCGAGGAAAATAAGTGGTGTTAACATTATAGCCGTGAAATCAAGCGTGTTTGAAATGACCCAAACTTCCCCTATCGGGAAAGCCCAGATTGTGTTGAGAACAAAACTCATCAGAACACAAACAGAAGAACATTTCATTACTGTTACAATAATTTCCATTAGAGTACAAGAATATAACAGAGTTCAAATAATATACAACAGAAAAATATCAGAGATTAAAATACATAGCAGCGGAAAATAATACATAAGTACAATACGTAGCGGAAAATAACAACTGACACAACTGAAAGAGATATATGAATACAAAGCTTTCCGAATATAGCTCTAGCTGTAATCCAGGATCCTATGAAAAGAAATATCCGTGAAGACCAAACTTACTAGCTTTCCATGTGGAAAATAGGGGCACCCAGAGTTTAGGTAGAAATAATAAACTCCGAGTCAGTTATGGGACTGGTGTGAGAACTCAAAACAGTTATTAATCTTTAATTTAAAAGTGGGGAAATCATGGGACCACGCCGTAAAACACGAAACGGGTTTACTCTACATGAATCTTAGTTTAAATTGAAACAACGCAATGCTTTTTGGAAAAATGAAGCTATTATAAGACTCAGGTCCCATCACACAATGCAACGCAAGTCGAAGGATAGAATTTTCCCTTATAATAGCCAAATATGCTTGATACGTATAAAACAAAATTATTTTGATATTACTATAAGTGCATAGTGTCGAAAACAATTTCAAATGTAAATGTATCAATTCTAGACGGCATGGGTACCACATATCATGTCGCCATACTAGTTCTACAATTAAAACTGAGAAATGTCGTATTAGAAATTGGATTTTCATCTATGAGTCGAGGCAAGGGATCGTCCTCACCGAATTCGAGACACTCTAGCCTGTGCCTCAGGACACAACCGCAACTGCACCTGGATCTTCAAGGTCGGTCCACACATGCTTTAGTGGATTAGTAATTCCTGAACAATACGTTTCCCTGCCCTATGGGGCATAAAATCTGAGCCACTAGGGACTCAATATCTGAGGTGCCTCTCAATCCATCATCCACATAAGTAAAAATGTCTGGGCTTTATACCATGACACCACTTCTAGCTAGAAAGAAACGCATGCACTCCCTGCAGTCATTATCCCGTTTTTGACTTATACCGGGGTGTGAGGCTCACGAATTAACGCTATACATAAAGCAATGCTAATTAAAGCTGCGCTTTGATCATCAACCACAAGACTCTGCTTTTCAACAAAAGCCTTGATCATTTGCATCTTAGCATGCCACACTGATAATTCACGCCATGCAACTGATGTCTATCAATATAAAACCTCTAAGCTCGTACGTCTCAGAGAAGGATGTTAAGCAAGAGAATAAATTCTCCGCCACCAAACAGAGATATATTTAATAGAAATCAATTAGCGTAGAATGAAATTCAATGTTAGACACACATCCATTTACAAGTTCATTCTGGATCTGAACGAAACCGGAGGCACCTTATTCCTCGTCCCATATGTTCAATACAGGAGAGAGGCCCTCGCATATCCGTCGATCTCCAAGTACATCTAAACGATCACCATTTATTACCTTGTCTTGGGTGTACAGCCCAATCTAGACATTAGTAATCATCCAAACGATGTGAACAACTCTGGTCTTCAAACACCGTCTTCATCGTCGACTTTTGGTCATCGTATTAATTATTCAGAATGGGTTAAACCCGGTCTTTCCGAATAACTCGCGTATTTTATAATCAATAATCAAGTGCTATAAAAACACATCATACGCCTCATTCCAATTCAGAATATTCTTTTAATAAAATATTCACATTATTAGGGAAAGGTTCCCATTAATTTTATCAAAGATAAATTCTTTTAAATTTATTCTTAAATCTTCCTTTGGATATCCATTTCAAAAGATTTTATTAACTAGTCGGGATTATCGAACCTTACCGCAGTAATCATTTATTATTTTCCAATCCCAACTTATTCACCCCATGGAGCAAAAATGGTAGCACTCCATATCTATCACCCACTGTGCTCTGGATAAAATTATTTATCCTTTTTCGTTCAAATCTAATTAAAGATTTAACTATCGCCTAGAGTAAAACTGATGGTACTCCATTCTCAATTATTTCAAGAATTCGATAAATTTAATTATCTCGTTCCCATTTCAATCTAACTAAAAATTTATTAAAACTCCAATTTGGTTTTAATATCAAAAATCATTACCTTATGATTATACATCTTTTAAGAAATTAATATTGTCTTTAATTGGGTTAAAGAACTAATGTCATTTAAAACACAGTTCACGATAAACCCAAAATCATCTTCCATCAAAATAGAATCTACACGGAAATCATAATAGTGCATAATCAATATAAATTCCCGTGTCAGACTAATAATATAAATGGAATAGCAGTAAAGCCTTTTAAATTCCATATATAGTAACGATCTTTATTCACAGAAGCTTATCTCGATTATTACCGAATCGAATTCCATTCAATTCCAATTTAAAATTGGAAAACTTTACTTTGGAAATTTTCCATTAAATCTTAATAAAAAAAAATTATAAATTCCAAATCATCTCTTCGCTGTTAATTGGGTTAAAGAAAAAATGTTATTTAAAACATTGTTCACGATAAACCCAAAAATCCAATTTAACATTAAATATAAGGTTCTGAATAGAAATTATATTAGCTTATATTCAATATCAAAGTCTGAAACCAACAAATATCGTATTGGAAATAATGATATATATATGTTCCATATTCCTCACAATATCCGTACAATAACAGAATCCAATATCGAAATATTCCGAAGATAAAATCCATTCTAATTCATACTTTGGAAAATTCTGGTTATGTTAAAACCCTTTACAAATCCAATTTATTTATTAAAAAAATTGGATTATTATTCTTGTTATTAGCTAGCTCATTTCGATAAAAAAATATTTTTATCTTTTCAAAAATGGAATTTTTCATCCTAAATCTTTCCAAATCATTTATTATGATTTTACATGATTTTTCCATATTTTTAATAATTTTATTAAGGCCCGTACAGTCAGTTTCCAATAACGGCCACCGAACTGCATCCATAGCGACCTTTTCTGAAATTGATCTGGGCATAATTCCAAATCCAACCATTAGATTGTAAATCTCTTATATTCATTTGAAAGCTCTTTTCGATACGAACCCAATAGTTCCAGTTTTAGGAGAATCCGATGGTCGGATCTCCCGTTACATCAATTTGAAGTTAATGGCCGAAATTTACGAACGGTCGATGCGCAGCGCGTTTTATTCAGGCCATTAAATATATATATATATATATATATATATATATATATTTATACATATATATATCGTCGATTTCCATTTAAATCGTATTTATAAAATAATTATAAATTTATTTCACAACGATTCCAACTTCTTTTTCAATTATAAATCAAAATTGAATATTCTATATCATTATAATTTTAAAATGATAATATTTTCAAAATATTAGATTTTGAAATCACTTCTTTTTGATATCCATTATAAAATGAATAAAATTGTTTGATAAACCCATTCAGGTTAAAATGGTGTTTACTACTTAACTCGGCTTCACATTTCATTCTTCACTGAATATTATTTAAAAATATTCGTTACTTTAAAATATTCTTTATTTTAAAAGATTCTTTATTTAAAAATATTCTTTATTTTTGAATCGAAATGCGACTCAATCAATTACCATATAATTTCAGTTAAATGGATTTCATACATCGCATGTATTCACAATAATGATAAATAATCATTAACCATTCAAACATCATCCAGAGTGCAATTTTCAACTGTACAAGCATTAAAATAAATAAATAACGCTCATCACAGTCTGCCCATCAATCGATCGACATACAACTAAATATTGGAATTAGTGTGTGTCAAATATCATCCCAATATCCGTGCGGGGTTTTCAAACAACAACAGTCTGTTTAAATAAATCATTAGTTAATAAATTTACCCAATTCTAATTCGGTTTGAATTATTTTTCTACTTAGCCAATTTTACTGTTTAAATTGTAACTGGATATTTATAATTTAATTTCAACTACTACATTAATATTAACATTATTTTAAATATGTTAAACATTTCAACATCACAAACAACACATAATACAGTCAATTTAAATCGTCCATAGTCTATGGACGAGGGAGGTGATCTAACAGGCACCGTATACAATTTATAATGATTAAACAGATAAGAATCTACACTGGCAATTCTATATATTTTTATACATGAATACAATAACATGATAAAATATAATTTAGTGAGGAGTTCTCACCTTTAGTTTTCACTCCGTCTGTCTTTAAGGAATGATTTCATTTTTAAATTGAAATTAAACAGGCGTTTAATTTCAGCTAAAAATCTGATTTGCTCCGTTTCAGTTCTGCTCAGTTCCATGTTGTAGAGTTTTTCGTCACGATCCCAACGGATATGAAATCGTCGGATTTCGACCTCGCAAGAAATATATATGATAGTTTATACATTGAATACAATTTGAATTAAATTAACAAAATTAATTAATTATTAATTTCACCTTCTTCCCAAATTATCGTTCCAGGCCATGATTACAAACCCGTAACCAATCCTTCGCACGACATCCTCCACCCTCGTGCCTCCCTGAAGTCGCTTGCCACAAATCCGAACCCACCCTGATGTCGGCCTTGGCCTGCTCCATCACCGCCTTGAACACGGGGCAACTCGCACCCCCTAGAGCCCACACGGTAGCCCTAAAGTCACCCCCTTTGTGGCCTAATTCCGGTGGATTTGAAGCTCCAATCACCATCATAACCATTGAAGAGGAAGAGCTCGAACAGCTGATCATTATTACTGTTGGAAGTTTATTGAATTGATGCTTGGATTAAGAGAGAAATGAGGGAGAAAAGGAGAGTGTCACGGCCATTGAAAGCTTCTGGCGGCGACTGTTAAAACGAGAATTAGGGTTTTCTTTTCTTTTTTTGAATTCCTATTGGCTCGGGGTATTTATAATAAATTATTTAATTTTCTTTAATTCCAAAAGTACCCTCTTATTGATACAAACTCCAAATCGAACCCAATGACTATCGTTCCTAACTAATTGCCCCCATTCCGAACACAATGGGATATGTTTCGTAAGCCAATTTGACCGTTTCGATTAGTTTTTATTAAAACTAAAATATAAATCAATATATATTGAATTTGAACACACAATTTAATTTACCGGAGCCACATACTGACTCCAAAATTTCAGACAAATTATATCTAGCTTTTTTTTGACGATACGGCCCTAACAAAACTAATTTCATCGAATTTGGAGACCTTTTGAAAAATGGTCATTTTATGGTCGATCCAATTCAACTGAAATTGACAAAACACGTTTTCTTTTACCACGCTCACATATTAATTCAAAAAATTATGAAAATTGGAATCTAGCAATAATTTGACATTCTGGATCCAACAAAAGTGGTTTCATCGAAAATGGAGGTCGTTTGCCAAATGGCTATTTTAAAAGGCCATATAAATTTAAAATATATATAAATAAATACAAATTCCATAGCGACTATTTTTAATTTTAAACTGGACATAACTTTCAATTTATAAAATGAAATTTATATTTTTCACATCCATTAGAAAGATATGGTTAAACAGATTCAAATATTTCTTGTTTCGTCCAATTCTAATTTAAAATCAATTCTATACATTCAGTAGAAATTTAAAATCGAATTTTCAAACTACCGCGCCATTTCAAACTCTATTTATAATTAAAATAAATTTATACGTTCTAATTCCAATCTAAGTAAATTTTTAGTCGTTATTATTTAAAATAAATTATTTTAAATCTATAAAATCCATCAAAATAGCTAAAATTAAAAAAAAATGGTTTTGAAAATCCGCATTGTTACAATCTCCCCAACTTGAAATCTTTTCGTCCTCGAAAAGGAATGGAGCAGAAAGTTGTTTAACTAACCAACTCAACTTTCATTCTCGCTTTCATTCTTCAACTTTTCAGTTTATAAGAATTTTATAATTTCTCAATAATTTGGCTAACAACCTAAATTTTTGAAAAATTTCTCCATAAACTCCATTGTACGGGGAGACCTTTAAAACCACAACTTGCCTCACAGGGCCCTCATCAATCCAAAAGAAAAAGAAAAAGCCAAGCGGCCAGCCAATCGGCTCATAAAATCATCAAAACCCAATAAAATGGTAAACATGTACCTATTTGTCGAGCATACAATTTTATTCCTCTTCTTAGCTTCCATGTTATGACCTGTTCATATATATATATATATATATATATATATATGTGTGTGTGTGTGTGTGTGTGTGTGTGTGTACATGTATGCAATTTCGATCCATTTTCAATTCAGTTCAATACTTGATTCATTTTGGCTAAAGTTACCTTTCATTCACATATTGGTTTCAACAATTTTATTAGTTAAACTAATAATCAAACAACACAACTAGCAATCAGTTAGTTGATTGGCTTTCCAAACATATACTTTTAATATATATATATATATATACTAAAAATCAAATTTTTAGTGCCAAATCACAACAATATATCCTATCTAAGTTTTGGTTCTCACACCAGTCAATTGGAAATATATAGATATCCCACTTTCGAAACTCAAACATAAACTACTGATGCTGACATGTCAATCACCAGTATCATCAGAGTCATCTCCGAGCGACTATAGTGTGATTCTATATCTACCCAGTATATTTGAGACTTCGTATACACGCTAGCTAGGCGTATATGGAAAACCTTCATATACTCGATTGTCCAAAATGAATATAAAATAAAATACTCCAATACGTATAATAGGGTTTAAATTTTCAAAACAAAATTTGTTTTCATTTTTTTATTTTAAAAACAACACTCTTCACACTCGTTCTAGGATACTACTGATCCTATCTCTAACGAGTCATTCTCATTGGATATTACTAATCCAATCTCTGACGAATTCTTTCGTTCGGTTCTGGTGTGTCTTGTTCTCGAGCTCTGTAAACCAAAGCTCTGATACCACGCTGAAACGAACCAAACTTCCCCTATCGGGAAAGCCCGGATTGTGTTGAGAACAAAACTCATCAGAACACAAACAGAAGAACATTATATTGCTGTTACAACAATTTTCATCAGAGTACAAGAATATAATAGAGTTCAACTAATATATAGCAGAAAAATATCAAAGATTAAAATAAATAGCAGCGGAAAGTAAAACATAAGTACAATGCGCAGCGGAAAATAACAACTGACACAACTAAAAGAGATATATAGATACAAAGCTTTCCGAATATAGCTCCAGCTGTAATCCAGGATCCTATGAAAAGAAATATCTGTAAAGACCAAAACTACTAGCTGCCCGTGTGGAAAATAGGGGCACCCAGAGTTTAGGTAGAAACAATAAACTCCGAGTCAGTTATGGGACTGGTGTGAGAACTCAAAACAGTTATTAATCTTTAATTTAAAAGTGGGGAAATCATGGGACCACACCGTAAAACACGGAATGAGTTTACTCCACATGAATCTTAGTTTAAATTAAAACAACGCAATGCTTTTTGGAAAAACGAAGCTATTATAAGACTCAGGCCCTATCACACAATGCAACGCAAGCCGGAAGATAGAGTTTTCCCTTATTATAGCCAAATATGCTTGATACATATAAAACAAAATTATTTTGATATTACTATAAGTGCATAGTGTCGAAAACAATTTTCATACAATTAAAACCGAGAAATGTTGTATTGGAAATTGGATTTCCATCTATGAGCCGAGGTAAGGGATCGTCCTCACCGAATTCGAGACACTCTAGCCCGTGCTTCAAGATACAGCCGCAACTGCACTTGGATCTTAAGGGCCGATCCACACATACTTTAGTGGATTAGTAATTCCTGAACAATACGTTTCCCTCCCCTATGGGGCATAAAATCAGAGCCACTAGGGACTCAATATCCAAGGCGCCTCTCAATCCATCATCCACATAAGTAAAAATGTTTGTGCTCCATACCATGACACCACTTCTAGCTCGAAAGAAACGCATGCACTCCCTGCAGTCACTATCCCGTTTTTGACTCATACCGGGGTGTGAGGCTCGCGGATTAATGCTATACACAAATCTATGATAATTACAGTTGTGCTTTGATCATCAACCACAAGACTCTTCTTTTCAACAAAATCCTTGATCATTTGCATCTTAGTATGCCACACTGACAATTCACGCTATGCAACTGATGTATATCAATATATAACCTCTAAGCTCGTACGTCTCAGAGAAGTGTGTTAAGCAAGAGAATAAATTCTCCGCCACCAAAAAGATATATATTTAATATAAATCAATTAGCACAGAATGAAATCCAATGTCAGACACACATCCATTTACAAGTCCGTTCTGGGTCTGAACGAAACCGGAGGCACCTTATTCCTCGTCCCATATATCCAATACACGAGAGAGGCCCTCGCATATCCGTCGATCTCCAAGTACGTCTGAATGATCAGCACTTATTACCTTGTCTTGGGTGTACAGCCCAATCAAGACATCAGTAATCATCCAAACGATGTGAAGAACTCCGGTCTTTAACCACCATCTTCATCGTCGACTTTTGGTCATTGTATTAATTATTCAGAATGGGTTAAACCCAGTCTTTCCGAATAACTCGCGTATTTTATAATCAATAATCAAGTGCTATAAAAACACATCGTATGCCTCATTCCAATTCAGAATATTCTTCAATAAAATATTCACATTATTAGGGAAAGGTTCCCATTAATTTTATCAAAGATAAACTCTTTTAAATTTATTCTTAAATCTTCCTTTGGATATCCATTTCAAAAGATTTTATTAACTAGTCGGGATTATCGAACCTTACCGCAATAATCATTTATTATTTTCCAATCCCAACTTATTCACCCCATGGAGAAAAACTGGTAGCACTCCATATCTAACACCCACTGTGCTCTGGATAAAATTATTTACCCTTTTTCGTTCAAATCTAATTAAAGATTTACTATCACTTGGAGTAAAACTGATGGTACTCCATTCTCGATTATTTCAAGAATTTGATAAATTTAATTATCTCATTCCCATTTCAATCTAATTAAAAATTTATTAAAATTACAATTGATTTTAATATCAAAAATCATTACTTTATGATTATACATCTTTTAAGAAATTAATATTGTCTTTAATTGGGTTAAACAACTAATGTCATTTAAAACACAGTTCACGGTAAACCCAAAATCATCTTCCATCAAAATGTAATCTACACGGAAATCATAATAGTGCATAATCGATATAAATTCCCGTGTCAGACTAATAATATAAATGGAATAGCGCAAAGCCTTTTAAATTCCATATATAGTAACGGTCTTCATTCACAGAAGCTCATCTCGATTATTACCGAATCGAATTCCATTCAATTCCAATTTAATATATTAAATTGGAAAACTTTACTTTGGAAATTTTCCATTAAATCTTAATAAAAAGATTTATAAATTCCGAATCATCTCTTCACTGTTAAGTGGGTTAAAGAACAAAATTTATTTAAAACATTATTCACAATAAACCCCAAAATCCAATTTAACATTAAATATAAGGTTCTGAACAGAAATTATATCGGCTTATATTCAATATCAAATTCTAAAACCAACAAATATCTTATTGGGGATAAGGATATATACATATATATATACATCTCCCAAATTCCTCACAATATCCGTATAATAATGGAATCCAATATTGAAATATTCCAAAGATAAAATCCATTCAAATTCATACTTTGGAAAATTCTGGTTATGTTTATACCCTTTACAAAACCAAATTATTTATTCAAAAAAATTGGATTATTATTCTTGTTATTAACTAGCTCATTTCGATAAAAAAATATTTTTATCTTTTAAAAAATGGGATTTTTCATCCTAAATCTTTCCAAATAATTTATTATGATTTTACATGATTTTTTCATATTTTAAATAATTTTATTAAGGCCCGTAAAGTCGGTTTCCAATAACGGCCACCTAACTGCATCCATAGCGACCTTTTCTGAAATTGATTTGGGCATAATTCCAAATCCAACCGTTAGATTTCAAATCTCTTATATTCATTGGAAAGCACATTTCGATACGAACCCAATGATTTTGGTTTTAGGAGAATCCGACTGTCGGATCTCTTGTTACATCAATTTGAAGTTAATGGTCGAAATTCACGAACAGTCGCTGCGCGGCGCGTTCTATTCAGACCATTAAATATGTATAATATATATATATATATATTATGTATATTTAGTCAATTTCCATTTAAGTCGTATTTATAAAATATTTATAAATTCAATTTAAAACGATTCCAACTCCTTTTTCAATTCTAAATCAAAATTGAATATTCTATATGATTATAATTTTAAAATGATAATATTTTCAAAATATTAGATTTTGAAATCACTTCTTTTCGATATTCATTATAAAAAGAATAAAATTGTTCGATAAACTCTTCTGAGTTAAAATGGCGTTTGCTACTTAACTCGGCTTCACATTTCATTTTTCACTGAATATTATTTCAAAATATTCGTTATTTTAAAATATTTTTTATTTAAAAATATTCTTTATTTCTGAATCGGAAGTCGACTCAATCAATTACCATATAATTTCAATTATATGGATTTCATACGTCGCATGTATTCACAATAATGATAAATAATCATTAACCATTCAAACATCATCCAGAGTGCAATTTTCAATTGTACAAGCATTAAAATAAATAAATAACGCTCATCACAGTTTGTCCATCGATTGATCGACATATAACTAAATATTGGGATTAGTGTATGTCAAATATCATCCCAATACCCATGTGGGGCTTTCAAACAACAGTCTGTTTAAATAAATCATTAGTTAATAAATTTAACCAATTCTAATTCGGTTTGAATTATTTTTCTACTTAGCCAATTTTACTGTTTAAATTATAAATGGATATTTATAATTTAATTTCAACTACTACATTAATATTAACATTATTTTTAATACGTTAAACATTTCAACATCACAAATAACACACAATACAATCAATTTAAATCGTCCATGGTCTGTGGATGAGGGAGGTGATCTAACAGGCACCGTATACAATTTATAATGATAAAACTGATAAGAATCTACACTGGCAACTCTATATATTTTTATACATGAATACAATAACATGATTAAATATAATTTAGTGAGAATGTGTTCTCACCTTTGGTTTCCACTCCGTTTGTCTATAAGGAATGATTTCATTTTTAAAATGAAATTAAATAGGCATTTAATTTCAGCTAAAAATCCGATTTGCTCCGTTTCAGTTCTGGTCAGTTCCATGTTGTAGAGTTTTTCGTCATAATCCCAACGGATTTGAAATCGTCGGATTTCGACCTCGTATGAAATATATATGATAGTTTATACATTGAATACAATTTGAATTAAATTAATAAAATTAATTAATTATTAATTACACCTTCTTCCCAAATTATCGTTCCAGGCCACGGTTACAAACCCGTAACCCATCCATCGTAATACATCCTCCACCCCCGCGCCTCCTTGAAGCCGCTTGCCACAGATCTGAACCCACCCTGATGTCGGCCTTGGCCTGCTTCATCACCGCCTTGAACACGGGACAACTCGCACCTCCTAGAGCCCACATGGCGGCCCTATAGTCGCCCCCTTTGTGGCCTAATTTCGTTCGATTTGAAGCTCCAACCACCATCATAACCGTTGAAGAGGAAGAGCTCGAAGAGCTTATCATTATTATTGTTGGAAGTTTATTGAATTGATGCTTGGATTAAGAGAGAAATGAGGGAGAAAAGGAGAGCGTCATGGCCATTGAAAGCTTCTAGTGGCGGCTGTTTAAAAAGAGAATTAGGGTTTTCTTTTTCTTTTTTGAATTCCTATTGGCCTGGGGTATTTATAATAAATTATTTAATTTTCTTTAATTCCAAAAATACCCTCTTATTGATACGAACTCCAAATCGAACCCAACGACTGTCGTTCCTAACTAATTGGCCCAATTCCGGACATAAGTGATATGTTTTGTAAGCCAATTTGACTGTTTCGATAATTTTTATCGAAATTAAAATATAAACCAATATATATTGAATTTGAATGCACATTTTAATTTACCAAGGCCACATACTGACTCCAAAAATTTCAAAAAAAAATATATCTACGTTTTTTTGACAATATGGTCCTAACAAAACTAATTTCGTCGGATTTAGAGACCGTTTGAAAAATGGTCCTTTTCTGGTCGATCTAATTCAACTGAAATTGACAAAACACGTTTTCTTTTACCACGCTCACATAATAATTCCAAAAACTATGAAAATTGGAATCTAGCAATAATTTGACATTTCAGATCCAACAAAAGTAGTTTCGTCGAAAACGGATGCCGTTTGCAAAATGGCTATTTTTAAGGGCTATATATATTTAAAATATATATAAATTCCGTACAACTATTTTAAATTTTAAATTGGATATAACTTTCAATTTATAAAATGAAATTTATATTTTTCACATCCGTTAGAAAGATATAGTTAAACAGATTCAAATATTTCTTGTTTCGTCCAATTCTGATTTAAAATGAATTCTATACATTCAATTGAAATTTAAAATCGAATTTTCAAACTACCGCGCCGTTTGAAACTCTATTTATAATTAAAATAAATTTATACATTCTAATTCCAATTTAAATAAATTTTTAGTTGTTATTATTTAAAATAAATTATTTTAAATCTATACAATCCATTAAAATAGCTAAAATAAAAAATTTAAATTGGTTCTGAAAATCCGAGTTGTTACAGTGTTGTAATTGGATACTGATATTAATAAAAATATGCTCAATCCAGCGTTGTGCGGGACTGGACATAGGTGCCGTCCGAGCCACTATAAAAATCCACTGTGTTCTTTCCATTTCTGCATTTTACTTTTGTTTGTTTCTGCATCTCTGATTGTTTATGTTGTGATATTCATTCTATGATTCATATAGTAGTTCAAGTAATTGATAATTGCTTAAGATTTCTGTAAATTCTTTAAACCATTATTCATCCCCTTTAGTGTTAGTTTTGTCTTAAGATTCTTGATTCTCAACCCTAACAATTGGTATCAGAGCATAGGTTTTCAAAATTTCATCATCTGAGTTTTCGGAAATATTAAATGGCAACCAACATTGGAATTGCTAACAGTAATAGTTCTTTTGTAGAGGGTCGGTCCACCGTTAGACCACCACTATTTAATGGCAATAATTATTCTTATTGGGCATGTAGAATGAAAATATATTTACAATCTATAGGATTAGACACTTGGAATATCACACAAACTGAATATGTTGAACCCACTACGAATTATGAACAATGTACTAATGAACAGAAAACATCTGCCCAAAATAATTCTAAGGCTGTGAATATGTTATTTTGTTCATTTGATAGAAATGAATTTAATAGAGTATCAGCTTGTAAATCTACTTATGATATATGGAAAAACTTGCAAGTTACTCACGCAGTACCATTAAAGTTAAACAAACAAAGATATCTATGTTAACTAATCCATTTGAGTTATTTAAAATAGATCAGAATAATTTTTTTTCCGATACATACTACATGTTTCAGGAAATCGTGCATTCATTAACGGCTTTGGGAAAAACTTATTCTGAAGAGGACCAAATCAAAAAAATCCTTAGTTCTTTAACTCCAGATTTGGATAAGAAAACACTGGTAATTAAAGAGGCCAATGATATTACTGAATTGAAGATTGAGAAGTTAATAGGGAATTTGATGTCATTTGAAGTACAATTACAAAAAAGAAAGGAGAATAAGTGGTCAAAAAAGAAATCTATAGCATTCGATGTAACAACTGATGGTTCTGATTCAAGCAATGAGGATGATGAAGAAATTGCCTTAATGATAAGGAGTTTCAGAAAAATTTTGAGATATAAAAGAAGAAATAACTTTCAGAAAAATAATCAAGGAAGTACGGGAAAAAAATACTAAGAACGATAGATGCTACAACTGTAATGAACCAGACCATATAAAAAGGTTGTGTCCATACCCTGACAGATCGAATCAAAAAACAAACGCCAATTCGTCAAAAAAGAGGAAAAGAGCATATGCAGCAACTTTAGATGATTCAGATTTGTCATCAAGTGACAAAGAGCCAAAAATCGGAAATTCAAATATGTGCTTCACAACAATTCAGGAATCGGAATATATCGAAGGAATGGATCTAAAAACCAGGTACGCCTTAATTAATAATTTTTGATTGAAATGGTAGAACGAATGCTTGTTTGTTTTCCTTTTTGCAAATTTGAACTCTAAAATTCAAATTGGAAATTTGAATTCAAAAATTCAAATTTGAAATTTGAAATTCAAAATAATAATAAATAATAATAAAAATTATTTTAAAAAATTTAATATCATCCCAGGAAATAAGTAAACAGAGAATATAAACTATTAAAATAATATAATAAAGTCAAAAAGAAATTTGAATTTTTAAAATGACACAAATATGGCGACATACATGAATAAATATGTCGACATATGCACTAGATTTTGAAACTCAAATTTTGAATTTCAAGAGTATAAACTTTCAAACTTTCCGCCATCTTTTTACCAACTCCCAAGGTCTGAAAAGGTGTCATTCTATTCTAGAAAAAGAGTGTCCCTTTGATCCTTATTTAATTACCTATTCAATACCACTCTTTCTACCTCTCATTCCAAATTCAAAATTATCCTCTTCATCCTATTCTCTTTAAAACTATTCTCTAATGGCTTTCTCAAGTACTCCAAAGACCATGAGACTAACTAAGAATCTCAAAGGTCATTTCTACAACAACCCAGAGGCTATCCTAGCATACATAGACTATGTTACGAATGGAAAAGTCAATATGGGAACATTTGCTATTTTGAAGATTTTCCATCTTACGATCTTCGTAATCTTTTCAATCAAAGTGAGGTTTTAAATTTGGTTGATTCTTGGATAATGATGAAGTATGTTACCTGAATCTTGTCAAAATGTTTTATGCAAATTCAAATCGTGGTTTTTACGAAGGGAATGAAAACCAAGTTTGGAGTAGCGTGAAAGACAATTAAATTATTTTGGATAGTGATGTTTTGGGAACTATTTTGAATTGCAAGAAAACGGATGCATATTTTTCGGATTTTGAAGTTGATGAACATGATTAGGAAACTTTTCATCATATTTTTGAAAGCGATGAACATAGGGAATTCAATATTCGCTTTTTCCGCCCAAAAGCTAGTATTGCCAACCTTCTTATTTAATACACTCTTACTCCCCATTCCGGAATTTTAACAACCCTACTATCAAGGTCCAAAAAGCTCTTTTTGCCATCTTTGGAATTGGACCGAAGTGATTTTACGATAATTTAAACCCAAGGAGATGTCAACAAAAGAAAACGCTCTCTACCATGGAATTTAGCTTACTCGAATCTTTAAGTATTTTGGGGCAGATTCCAAAGGAGAGGAACTTGTTTTTAGAAAGGTTTTTAACTAGGGAAATATATTCTTTATGCAAACTCCACTCAATTTCAAACCTTCTGAGTCATATGCCAAAAAACAAGTTAGAATGGAATAAGAAGGAAATCAAATGGAAATCGAAGAAAATGAATCCTCCATGGAAAGCATAGAATTCCCCACTTTAACTAAAGCCATATCCAAAAAAGCATTTTTTCAAAACTAATTCAAGCTAGCCAAAAACCAAAAGAAAATCAAGAAGACTCTCAACCAAATGTAATCTTAAATGAAAACTTGGATTATCATCTTCCTCGTCTTCATCCACTGAGATCTAAGTGTATTAACTTATGTTATCCTATCGTATTAGCTTGTATTTCCTTTTCGTTTTTCATATTTCTTATTATGTACTTCGTAATATGTATCATTTGAATGTATTCTCTTATTAGTAGTAATGAATGTTATTGTTTTCAGTCAAATCAATCTTTAAACATCTGTAAGAACACAATAGAATTAAATAAATTAAAATAATATAATAAGAAATAATTCAAAATAGTGTAGAAAGTCAAAATACCCAAATAAGTATTGCTATGTTGATATACAAGAATATGTACGTCGACATATAACTGCCAGAAATTTGAAATTGTTCAAATTTGAATTTTTTGATAACTACCTTGTGTCTATTCAATTTTAAATGAATTTCAGACTATATATATATATCATCTTCTTCTAGAAAAACTCATTTTTACCTCTCTATTTCTTCTCTAACCACTCTCTCTCTCTCTCTCTCTATGTATATAATCAAATTAATGGTTACTCCCGTTCATAATCTAACTAAAATCATGAAAAGACTCTCAACCCTTTCAAGAATATACTATCTATCATTCTTCGCAATCAACTTCATTTAGAATTAAGTCAGGTAAAAATGATTGAACAACAAGAAAAACACTTTGATGTTATCCGTTGGATGATCTCTTCTCTTTTCAGGGATGAAGATAATAACATCACTAGAGCACCTCTCACAAAAGACAATAAAGACTGGGAAGTCATAAAAGCGGATCCAATCTTTGGTGGAGATGGATGGGTTGAAGTTACGAGAAATTTATGAATAAATAACTTGTTTGATTTGATTTGTATGGTTTTCTTTGTGGTGTTCTTTTGAATTTAAAAACTTGTCAATGATTTGCTTTGTAAATATTGTATGGATTGATTGTTTGGTTTGAAATATACAATGATTGTATTGATTATACTCTTGTATAATTTAATTAATAGAATTACAATAGTATTGCCATAGAGTTAGGGGGAGTTATAGGATCGTTATAGAATTAGAGAGAGTTATATATATACAATTAGTCACTAGGATTTTCCTGAGTATAGATAGATATCTTTTTTGTTAATGACAAAGGGGGAGAAATTATAAAATTAGGTATAGTTTAGACAGGTAAAGCTTAAGGGGGAGTTAAAAGGAATTCATAGTGAAAGGGGCAGTTTTCGAAGAATCAGATTAATAGGATATATCATGTATGAATATTTTATAAACCAAGGTTGTCATCATCAAAAATGGGGAGATTGTTGGAGAATGAAATGTTGATGATGTTTTGATGACAACAAACTTGTTTCAATCATTACCATTATTGATTATAAATATATACTAACATTTTTATCCAGAATATATATATATATATATATGCCGGATTTCTATGAAGGTAGTAGATATTGAAGATTAAACAGTGAAAAGATTCAAGATTTCAAAGGAGAATCAAAACTCATGAGTATCAAGATATCAAGAGTCCAGAATACATATATTAGTTTAAATACTTTTAAAAATGATTCAAAATTTAAAAAATACAATGTATGTCGACATACATGTTTTAACATGTCGACATATAACTGGAAAAAAAAAATAGTAGTGTCCTTTCATTTTAAAACGTTTCGAAAACAGTTGTGTCCTTTGGAACACTATATAAAGGACTTAATTTCGAATTTTTTTTCATAACTTATCTTCTGCTTCTCCCACCCTTAACATACCACCATTATTTTTCTCAAATTTCTAATATTATACACTGTACTCAGCCGATTTCAATACAAATTATATCATTCTTCTTCTATTTTCATTCTCTATCAAATACTCTCTGTTTGAAAGTGCTACTCAAAAGTTTTAGGACAATTGTAATAAAAAACAGTGAGGGTGTGTTTGTAATGACCCGGAAATTTCGGTAGGCTTTTCAACCATCCCTCAACCCCCAAGGCAGAGGGCTAACCTCCCCCGTACACTGGTACCTCAGAACTGCTTTTACGGCCAGCCTCGCGACTCGACCAACCCACATTGTCGGGGGATGTAGGGGTAAGAGTCTCTCGTTCACCACCTAACGCAAAGCGAGAACCCCCTATCATCCGTACCAATTAAGCAACCAGCTCTGATACTAACTGTAACGGTCCGCAAATCCGTACTATCTGAGTTGACTAATAACACCACACATCCAACCCAAAATGCACAGAAATACGAATCATTATTAGAAAGAAATTAGAGGATGAGAAATAGAAAGAAAGAAATATTAGAATAGAAGAAAACAAAGATCACAACTCACAGCGGAACGAATAAATTATATTAAATAACATAACTTTTGAAATACAAATCAGTAACTGTATATACATACCATTATCAGAGCACAACAGTTATTCCAGGAACAAGTTATAAATGCATGTTTCTAGATACAAACATGGTACACAACGGAATATATGATAGTCTATAGCTAACCGGTGAAGCCTCCTGCTTCCAGCTCTTCCAAGTGAATCTGAAAAATCCCGACTACTTGACTGCCTATAAAAATTTGGGCACCCAAGAGTTTAGGGAAAACAAAACAAAACAAACTCTGGGTCAGTCATGGGACTGGTGTGAGTAAACTCCAACCATTTGTTTAACTTTCAAAATCCCGTAAGGGAAGTGTTTGAATAAGAGTTAGTGAATAAAATATTTTGGGTTGTTGTAACGATGTTTTACACAGCATTCGTTTTAACCCAATTAGTGGAATTTTAGAAATATAAAAGTAAATATTTCCTGAGTATAATTAAAGTAGTGGGGAAAGAGATAAGTGATTGAAATTGTTTTCAAGTGCAAATAGAATATATTTTCTAAGTATAGAAAATAAAAGAAGGTGATATAGGGAAATGTTTTTTCAAATACCGTAAGAGTCCAACAAGATCACTGAAAATATTTGGTTAACGAATATTGATAGGGAAATGAAGAAGTGAATTAATTAATGAAATATTAATTAACAGGCCCAGTGATTGATTGATGTTATGGATGAATGGATGTTTGTTTTTCTTCGATAGTTAAATAACCGACTATCTAAGTGTTTGCCAATATCGTTGTCAACATGGAGAGACCGGTTGGATTATTATCCGAGAACCACTCTGTATTAGTAGTAGCATTGCGAATCAGATTATATGAAGATAATCGAAGATGGAGTGAAGTGCAAGGGATTTTTCTATTAATAGAAGTTGTGCCTTTGGTTTCGTTCAATCCCAGAACGAACGTATATGGACGAATGTCTGACAAAGTATTTCCAATGATCATATATGTTGGTCTGTACATATATATATATATATATATATATGGTGGCAACGGATTTATTCCCTTAGCATAATATCCAGAATATTTGTGCAAACCCAATTAATGATTAATGGATCTGATAATGTGGCATTCAAGGTAATTGTGTTATCAATGAGAGAAGTAACCGTAGCCTCAGGCCTCAACAATCGGTAAATGACAAAAATCGGGCAGGCAGCATGGCTATGTGGGTCGCTCCCGTCAGGATGTATAATCACCTATCTAGAAAAATTCATTTCCTTATTCTATTCGATGTTGTCCCATTCGGGAAACGGTTGCTGATCCCAACCGTTGGCGATATACATTCGATACACTCAAGCGAAATGAGTGGTCGGTCATGTATAGGCCGGGTTGCAAGATGTTCTTATTGAACCCAGTGTATTCCTCTCTAGAGATACACTATCGGAAGGTAGTTCCATACCTTGTCATGTTGTAATTCCAATCTCCAATAAGCGCCATGCGGTTTTTGATTTTATATTATATATAGAGCGTGAGATGCAAGCGTTCCGTTAGATTCTATTTATTTGATGTAGACATTATTATAATATCACTGGATTTTCGTATCAAAGTATTTTGTGTTATCGTAAGGTAAAAACCATCCGTGTTTATGTGTGGATCGGTCTTACGATTATCATTTCTTTTGGGTTTAAATAAGAGTTAGTGAATAAAATATTTTGGGTTGTTGTAATGATGTTTTACACAGCATTCGTTTTAACCCAAGTAGTGGAATTTTAGAAATATAAAAGTAAATATTTCCTGAGTATAATTAAAGTAGTGGGGAAAGAGATAAGTGATTGAAATTGTTTTCAATTGCAAATAGAATATATTTTCTAAGTATAGAAAATAGAAGAAGGTGATATAGGGAAATGTTTTTTCAAATAGCGTAAGAGTCCAACAAGATCACTGAAAATATTTGGTTAACGAATATTGATAGGGAAATAAAGAAGTGAATTAATTAATGAAATATTAATGAACAGGCCTATTGATTGATTGATGTTATGGATGAATGGATGTTTGTTTTTCTTCGATAGTTAAATAACCGACTATCGAAGTATTTGCCAATATCTTTGTCAATATAGAGAGACCGGTTGGGTTATTATCCGAGAACCACTCTGTATTGGCAGTAGCGTTGCGAATCATATTATATGAAGATAATCGAAGATGGAGCGAAGTGCAAGGGCTTTTTCTATTAATAGAAGTTGTGCCTTCGGTTTCGTTCAATCCTAGAACGAACGTATATGGACGAATGTCTGACAAAGTATTTCCAATGATCATATATGTTGGTCTGTACATATATATATGGTGGCAACGGATTTATTCCTTTAGCATAATATCCAGAATATTTGTGCAAACCCAATTAATGATTAACGGATCTGATAATGTGGCATTTAAGGTAATTGTGTTATCAATGAGAGAAGTAACCGTAGCCTTAGGCCTCAACAACCGGGAAATGACAAAAATCGGGCAGGCAGCATGGCTATGTGGGTCGCTCTCGTTAGGGTGTATAATCACCTATCTAGAGAAATTCATTTAATTCCTTATTATATTCGATGTTGTCCCATTCGGGAAACGGTTGCTGATCCTAACCGTTAGTGATATACATTCGATACACTCAAGCGAAATGAGTAGTCGGTCATGTGTGGACCGGGTTGCAAGATGTTCTTGTTGAACCCAGTGTATTCCTCTCTAGAGATACACTATTGGAAGGTAGTTCCAACCTTGTCATGTTGGAATCCCAATCTCCAATAAGCGCCATGCGGTTTTTGATTTTATATTATATATGGAGCGTGAGATGCAAGCGTTCCATTAGATTCTATTTATTTGATGTAGATATTATTATAATATCACTGGATTTTCGTATCAAAGTATTTTGTGTTATCGTAAGGTAAAAACCATCCGTGTTTATGTGTGGATCGGTCTTACGATTATCATTTCTTTTGAAAGGATTTTGAAAGTTAAACAAATGGTTGGAGTTTACTCACACCAGTCCCATGACTGACCCAGAGTTTATTTTGTTTTATTTTCCCTAAACTCTTGGGTGCCCAAATTTGTACGTGCAGTCAAGTAGTCGGGATTTTTCAGATTCACTTGGAAGAGCTGGAAGCAGGAGGCTTCACCGTTTAGCTATAGACTATCATATATTCCGATGTGTACCATGTTTGTATCTGGAAACAGGCATTTATAACTTGTTCCAGGAATAACTGTTGTGCTCTGATAATGGTATGTATATACATTTACTGATTTGTATTTCAAAAGTTATGTTATTTAATATATTTTATTCATTCCGCTGTGAGTTTGTGATCTTCGTTTTCTTCTATTCTAATATTTCTTTCTTTCTATTTCTCATCCTCTAACTTTTTTCTAATAATGATTCGTATTTCTGTGCAATTTGGGTTGGATGTGTGGTGTTATTAGTCCACTCAGATAGTACGGATTTGTGGGTCGTTACATTGTTCCTTGTAGCCTGTAAATCAAGGAAAATGATAGGATATATGTGTACCTTGTAGCCCGTAAATCAAGGAAAAGTAGCGGTGTTAACCTTGTAGCCGTGAAATCAAGGGTGTTGTAATTAGATATTGATATTAATAAAACTCAGCGCAATCCAGCGTTGTGCAGGACTGGACGTGTGAGAAATATGAACCAATATAAAAAATCCGGTGTGTACTTTCCGTTTCTGCATTTTACGCTTGTTTATCTATGCATCAGTGATTGTTTTTGTTGTGATATTTATTAAGTGATTCATATAGTAGTTCAAGTAATTGATAATTGGTTAAGATTTCTATAAATTCTTCAAAACACTATTCACCCCCCTTTAGTGTTAGTTTTACCTTAAGATCCTTGATTCTCAACCCTAACAAAGGTGAAATTCAAATATTTTGCTAAAAGCTAGTAAATCATATTTATTATGGATACCACAAGAAAAGTCTAAATTATATTCTCTTAAGGATCTGTCATCCTGAAAAATGGACATATAAAGGAGAATATAACACTGCAATATTAATTGGTTTCCTAAACATATAGATGTAGACAAACCTCTCATAAAAAAAATCTTAACATCATTCGATTATTAAGTATAAATACATGAAATATAAGCACCATACATTGCTGAGCTAAGTAAAAAGGACTAACCTAGGACTAGGGAGGGGGTGTGTAAGGAGAGTTCCTTGACAACTGTTGTTTGGTAGGAAGAGAAAGCAACAGTGATGTGTTGTAGAAACAAGGGGGCTACAAGGCTGCTGCACTGTTTAGAGTACTTTGATCATATCTCAATCTCTTTACACACACACACACACACACACACATATATATATATATATATAAACATTGTTTAGAGTACTTTGATCATATCTCTATCTCAATCTCTTTACATACATACACACATATATATATATATATATATATATATGTAAGGAGATTGAGATAGAGATATGATCAAAGTACTCTAAACAGTGCTTATATTAAGAGAGAGAGAGAGAGAGGAACGTTCAGCACCCCCAAAACAGTGCAATGCCCCAGTGGAACCTCAATTTCCACCATCTATTTATATTAGAATAAGTTAGTGGAAGGAGATAGGGCAAGTGGAAGGAGAAAGATGGGGAAATGTGTGGTAGAAATCAAGAGACAAATGAGGTGTTGCACTGTTTGGTGTAATACAGAACGTTCTTTATATATATAAACACACACACACATGTTTGTTCATGATGAGGATGATATTGGGAAGATTGCAATAAATATTTGTTCCACATCGGAAAATATTATGGTGTAACTCATCCTATATATGAAGAGTTTGAATAAGATGTTGTGAATTAATAACTTGGGCTTAAAGATGGACACAATGGTTTGGGCTGAAATGGTTTGGACCTATAAAATATTATTATGGGTCAAAAGACCCTTCAGCCTGTTGAATCTAGATTAACCTTAGAGGGGGGATGAATAGGGTTCATTGAAATAATTCGAGATATTAAGAAATATCACAACACAGATTATAAAAAGAATAGAAATGTAGAAATAAATAACATGGTTTTACCCAGCTTCGGCAAACCCTGCCTACTGCTGCATTTCTAAGATCTTTACTAGGTATTAAAACAGATCCCGGTTACAAACCATGTAAACTCGCAAACCCTGCTCCTGTTCTAATCCTACGCTCAAAACCCTAGACTGGTCTTTATCCCCAAGATCATATTTTCCCCTAAATACAAACCCATATCTAGTAAACCCCTAGTTATAATAGACAATAGAAAATTGCTAGTTAAAATCTAACTAGATGGCCTAGTTTTACAGACACTAGAAAAATGAACGACGATTTACAAAACAAATAAAAACAATACACTTAAAAATAAAAACAAAACCAAAAACCCCCTTTTGATAAATTAAAACACAAGGCCGGCCACTTTTTCATTTGTTAAGCCCTATTCCTCTTTCTATCTAAAATTGGCGGCCTATCCAATTGAAATATTAGGGTTCTAGTTCCAATTCAAATCGCGATTACGAAGATGAATGTTTTGGAAATTCTCTGAAGCTCGAACCTTTGTTCCTAGTTTTTCGGTTGAATTGGTCCTTCTTGCGATCGAAACATTGTAAGTAATTTCTGATTTCAATTCCTTTTTGCTCTTGAATTTGTTGTGGTTTTGATAGGATTTGTTGATGATGTATTAGGTGTATAAATAGGATTACAAATCCCTTAAACTACTCTCTGATTTCCATAAATGACTTTGTATGATTGTTGCGTGGTTTTGGTTGCCTTTATTTGAATTGAATCGGCTTGGCTGACTTGCGCAAATTCTAGAAATTATTTGTTTCCTTTAATCCCATCTTTAATTTCGATGATTAACAAATATGCCGTGAATTCCATGATGATTTCTGGAAATGTTGATTTCCATGCTTAAAAAAATAACTGAATTTTTGGAAACATATTTCGAATTGATCACACACTTTGGTTTGCAAAAGGAATTTCTTGCCATATATTTGTGTAACGACCCCAATGATTTTCGGCCCCGAAAATCGACATAAATACCTTCACCATAACTCATGCCGACCTTCCAAACACCGAAAACACTAGAACGTTTATAGAAGGAAATTAGAGGGTGAGATAAGAAAGAAAGAAAGTTAGAATAGAAGAAGAAGAAGAACCAACACAACACAGAATCCCACATCCCAGCGGAACAAATATACAATTCAGAAATAAATCTTTATTGAGAACTTTTAAAAATACTTACAATATCAGAGTACATCAACATCTCTGGTCAGTTATAATAATCTGTCCTCATATACAATCACACAGTGGAATAAATACTAGATATCATACGTCTGAACATCTCCAACTCGTCTCTGGACTTCGCAGTGCCTGATAACTTGAACCTGTACACGCCGAGCTAACCCGAGCATTTACAAAACACTGGGTCAGTCTGGTGAACCAGAGCGAGAAAAACTCGCACAGTATTAAGGTATCACACAACTTGATTTTAAAGTTAAAATCCTTTCGAAAGAAAAAGATAATCGTAAGACCAAATCCACACATAAATACAGACGGTTTTTACCTTACGATAACCCAAAACATTTTTGAAATCAATATCTTTTCTGATATTATAATAGTGTTTAAATACAAGTAAATATCAATCTAGCGGAACGCTTGCATCTCACGCTCCACATATATAGTATACAAACAAAACCGTAGGCGCTTATTGGAGATTGGATTCTGACTATGACAAGGTATGGGACCACCTGCAGATAGTGTTTCTCTAGAGGCGAATACACTGGGTTCAACAAGCACATCTTGCAACCCGGCCCTCACATGACCGACCACTCATTTCGCTTAAGTGTATCGAATGTATATCACCAACGGTTGGGCTCAAACCACCGTTTCCCGAAAAGGGACAGCATCGAAATAGATTAAAGAATGAAATGGATTTTTTCTAGATAGGTGATTATACACCCTAATAGGAGCGACCCACATAGTCATGCTGCCTGCCCGATTTTTGTCATTTCCCAGTTGTGAGGCTTGAGGCTAGAATTTACTTCCAGAACATTTAGCCATCCTTTACTTTGAATGCCACATTGTCAGATCCTCTGGATATCACTAATTGACGTTCACAAAAATATCCTAGTTGGGAGATACCCAACTATGACACATTTGAAGAAATCAACGTCGTGGCCTATTGGAAATACTTTGTCAGACATTCGTTCATACAAGTCATCCAGGAACAGGATGAACCAAAGGTACTCTCCTACTGCATCCAAAATAGGAATCACCCCATGGATCAGTAGCGATAGTCCTTGCAAATCCACAGATTTCAACCACGACATGATATTTAGAAAGAATATATTATATAACGATATCCAATACACAATTTGACTATCATTGTCAAACCATTTATTACAACATTTTGTTAATTATAACTGAGAACCCAGCTGAACTCATTTTTCGTAATACGACGTTACGAAATGCTCAACATTTATTCTTATAAAATGAACCCATTCAACTCATCTCTTTATGATTTGAAATCTTTGCCCAATCTCCTTTTAGTTCTGTTACTAGGGAAAACATCCTCACATATTATTTCTGTTACTTCGGAAATCTATCATACATTCTTGCCATTACCAACTAGTATTTTCCTTGGATAGTCCCGAAGTTGTTCAAGTTGGGGTATTTTAATTACCTCTCAGACCTTGATCAACAATGTTCTTATCTTCAGATAAATACGAGTTGTAATTCAAGAACCGATATTAAATCTTATATCAAACCCATCCCACTAGTTGAAATATAACTTTATAGTATTTCTTATCTTTTTGGAAGTCTCTCTTTTAAATATAATTAATATTGCTTAACTCGTCAATTTAATAATTGATTACTAACATCACCTTTATTAACTCTTGTCTTATTTAATTAACTTTGTTTCATAACTGGATGGTTACTATAATCCTATTTGCAACCCTTTCACCAGGCTCAACTTTAATCTCTTTTCCCAATCCCCTTGACTTTCGGTAAACCTCTTTTCAATTCTATATTTAACTTAATTCCATTACTTAAGTATTCCCAATTCAAAAGCGGCGCTTTAATCTCACATTTCACTTTATAACTGTGTTTACAAATCTAGGATTTACTTAAACCCTTTTACACCTTTATCTCCTTCCACTTAATCCAAACGTTAAGTAACGTTTCCATTTAAGTTATCGTATCCGTTTAGAACTCTTTATTTCTTCGGGTTCAAAAATAAAACTTATTCATAACGTTTTTCAGAAACCCACTATGTTCCATTATAAAACCGTCACTTACTAAAATGTATTTAAGAAGTAATTTCTTAAATTAAAACAAATAGTTTTCTTTTACATTCATTCTTGTAAAATCAGTTAAACGCTTTACTTACAAAAATAAATAATAAAGTCTCTTTTAAAATCTTCTTAAAATTAACCAATTATTCGTCAGGTTATTTATTTTAGTTCATTAACAACAAACAAATAAAAAGGTCCAACTTCGTTAAAATGGTCGACTCGGTCAATTCAAAACACGATTACTCTTCTAATTCATTTCAATTAATTCCTCCTTTATATTAACTAAAATATAATTAATTTGAATAACATTTTTTTTCTTTTTTAATCGTTCACGATTAATCAAATACTTAACCGCTAGGTTATTTCCTGCTCATTTGTTTACAATTCTTATTAACATAAGAAATTGTTCTATAAAACAAATTTCATAATTACTTATAAACTTTACTAAATAAATAATTAATATTTATTTCCTTTTAAACAACTTTAATTTAAAGTAATAACTTTCAAAACCTATTTTCGTTAAAAATATATTTATTACTTCAATTCTGTTGATTCACAGTCGATAAGATCCATATTTTAAAAATCGATTGATTTCTAAGCCAAGTGATGCCAATTTCCCAACCAATACTATCCATTGGTTCATATCAGAGTAAATGTTGAAATATGGTTCAACCATCAACAACATTAATCAATCATTCAACCATACTGGGTAAACCGTCCATAGAATGGTAATGTGAAAATAAACCATAAATTTGAGGAATCAAATCACTTATTCAACTGATAACTTCTATAACGATCATCAATCAATTAACGACCAATTCAAACAATTTAAATAATTCAAGCACGTTTATAAATGTGACCAATCAAGGGAAACTACCTTATTCGGGTCAAATCAAAGCGATCAGTATTTTTTTCTCTGAAATTAAACGACCGTTTAATTTCATTTGTTGAATCAACAATGATTATATAACTAGCAAACGGTCAACCATTAACAATCAGAACAAGCAAAATAAAAATCCAATTTATATAAAATATAAATGGGAAGAGCTGAGTGAGTTTAACTCACCATGGTTTTAATTCGTCGATAAATATCTGGTTTTTAGTCAAATTAAACTGTCGTTTAATTCGAATAAAATTTCCAATTGCTTCTGATCCGAACTAGACCTGCTCCATCTCGAAGTTCTCGTTTCTACGATCCCAACGAAATTGACCGGGCCTAAATCTGATAACGTATGCGAAGAATACCTTATCAACGAGTTTATAAACAAATTAAAACATGAATTTATTTAATTAAATTGGGCCCTTACCTTAATCTTCGGCCCAATTAGATCCAACCCGCCTACCCCCTTTTAAACCCTAAACATAGAAACCCTTACCTCATTATCGATCGCCTCCACAAAATTTAATCCCATGGCCAAATTATTGAATCCTTAATCCCCCTTCTTCCTTCTGCCAACTCGAGATTATGGCATCGCACCCCTAATCTACGCAATAACTCCTCACTCTTCCTTTACTCTCTATCCCAATCCCATCTGCTACCCCCAAATCAAACCTCTCAACACCCATCGCCATCATATTGATGCCCATCAACCTCCGAGTCTTCCAGAACTACGACGAGCGAACCGGATCAAAGCTCCTTCAAACCAAGCTAAGTCTTTTTACTCGATTGCAGTATTATTTGTTTGTGATTATTTTTCTAGTTTTTCCGAATGGGGTTTTTCTAGTTTACTATGTTGATTTGTTCGAGTGGGTTCTGGTATGGCTGAAACACCACTGTGTGCTACGTATTTATAGTGTGGTTGGAAATTTAGATAAGATCATTGTCTATCAATCTTAATCTAGAGTGGTTCAGCTACTCTAGGCTGATGCCATCTGCGTTTTCCCCCTTTCCAGGTTGTTTTCACTGGTAATGACAGTGTTGATGTTGCGTGATGGTGATTTGTTCGAAGTGGATATTGATCGAACTGTAGACTAGGTAACTGTATGGTATGATTTTTCGATTCTATCAATGATTTGAAGATCTGTTTGATGTAGATTAGATATAGAGTACATTTTTAATATAGCTAAGGGAACATGGGTTCGACAGTATCTATATTGAATAGATTTCAGCTATTCATCTAGCTGTATAGATTTAATGTGTTATTATATACACATATTTGTTTTTTTCTTAGCTGTGTACTCTATTCCTATAGCTATTCCTACCATGTTCCTTAGCTATTCCTCTTTATCTGTCACATGCTAGCTTAGTTATTTATTTGTACATTTGATGTGTAAAGATAAGCATAGATCTTAATTATGTATAGTCTGCTTTTCTTTAGCTGTGTATATATATATATATATATATTTCATTTTCCAACTGCTCCTACTGTTTATATTAGTTGTTCTTAGGTGCTATTTTCCTTTTTTCCAGCTAAGATCAAACTGTGATAGAGACTCTAAGGGTTGTATGATGCTTAGCAGGGAAGTGTTGGATTTTCATGTACTACTCTGCTCAGATATCCATCAAATGATCGAACTGTTCATTTGGAATGGAGGTTATGACTTGTTTCTTTAGTACAGATATTTGAAATTGTATATAGATTTAGTGTTCAGGTACAGTCTTGTATAGGTTTATGAAAGTTGACTTCATTTATCAATATATTCAATTGTTTATTGTATTGTATAGATTTGATATATGAAAATATATACATATATCTGGTTTTTCTTGGCTGTTCTTGTACTGTTTGGCTATTTTCTTTAGCTGTGCATTACTATGCTTGTGGAGATATTTTTCGTTTCACGATTATATGGAAAAACAAGACATGCTGACATAAAGTTTTAAACTGAACCCTTTTGTACATTTTTTTTTGTATTTGTACAACCAAATATATATGTTGTTTATAACATTTCATTTTGTAAAGGTAATCTAGTTTCAGTTTTGTTTTCTACTGTATACGTTTTCCAGTTTCACATTGTACATTTTCAGTTTTCCCATGTTATGTGCATTCCAGTTGCATGTTGAATATAATGGAGCAGTTTCGGTTTGTTGTACAAGTATGATGTATATTCGGATTTTATTTGCTTTGCCGAACCAAATGAACACGAATAAATATACACATATATATTACATTCAAACAGTCGAATTTATTAACATCATTGTATTTAACAGTTCAAATTTAACCAGTATATAATTTAGAATGAAACATTAACAATTCTAGTAATAAATAATATTCCATTTACATAAAAATCCTTTAATATTAATAAATAAATCGTTATAATTTTAAAAACGATTTCACAACGACTATTTGAAAATTTGAAATTTGCCATAACTTGAAATCTATAAGCTAAAATCTCGATTTTTCTCTTTCATTAAAAAAATATAATCGAACCGGTTCAAACGTTTCTTGTTTCACCGAATTCCGACTTATATCGGATCCTGTATATTCAGTTAAAGTTCGAATCGAAAATTTCAAACTACCGCGTCGTTTCGAGCTCGTTTTAATTAATTTATAAATATATATATTCGAACTCCATAAATAAATTCGATTAAAATCCATTTTATTTTCAATATAATATATAAACTGATTTAAATATTCTATTTTAAATGGCCGAAAAATCTAGGACGTTACATTTTTACCCCCTTAAAATAATTTCGTCCTCGAAATTGCAAGGTAAGAAGAATACTCCGAATCAAATAATTACTGTTGAATTATCATAAATTCAAACTTTAAAATTTTTCGTCAATTTTGGCAGCACTTCCTCTGCACAGCTCGATCGGTACGACTACAACTTCCACTCTAGGCCTCAACCCCTTAGAAAAGAAAATTAAAAATCCAAATGGCAAACTACTCAGGGCTATTTGTTGGGCCTTCCAACTCAAATTCCAATTTCCAAAGCGTATCAAGTATCCGCTCATCGTCAACATTCCCAGTTTGTATAACAAAATCATCTCCACAGTCTTCCAGCTCCTGCACTTATTCCACTTATAATAATAATCTGGGCTAAATAATTCCGTTTCCACTTCACAACCAATCTTATTTCCAATTCACTACGCCGGGATTTATCTCTTGCTTTCCATTCATACAATTTCTTATTAACCTCAACTGGTTTGATTAAATTTGATTAATATTTAATATCTGGTTTGCATCTGCTTTGGTTTAACACTCATTAATATCAATCAATTAATATCAGTTTAATTCCAAATATTTATCTATTTAATTTTCAAATCCCAATTTATTCAAGTTGATTCTATCATTCTTAAATTGATTCTACTTAATCATCTTTAGTTTCATTTTTTATATTTGATTCAATGGATTAATTGGTTTTCTAATGGGTTCAACTTTATTTCATAATTCAATTCGATTTCAAATCAATCAGAATAACAAAACAACCCACATTAGTATAATATTGGAAATTATTTCTCTTTTCTATATAAAAATATATTTTGGGTAAAATTATTTCATTTACCCGCTTTACAAAATAATATTGTATCCATTCGCTAGTTCAATGCTTCTCAACGCTTGAACCAGCAAAATAAAATAATACGAAACATTTTTTATATTAAATTTACAAATATGCTCTCATAATATATATATATATGCTCAAACTCAATCTAGGGTGCTACTAACCCCATCTCTGTTGAGTTACACCACAGAGCCAAGGTTACTACTCAACCAATAGCTCTGATACCACTGTAACGACCCCAAAGATTTTCGGCCCCGAAAATCGACATAAATACCTTCACCATAACTCATGCCGACCTTCCAAACACCGAAAACACTGGAACGTTTATAGAAAGAAATTAGAGGGTGAGATAAGAAAGAAAGAAAGTTAGAATAGAAGAAGAAGAAGAACCAACACAAAACAAAATCTCACATCCCAGCGGAACAAATATATAATTCAGAAATAAATCTTTATTGAGAGCTTTTAAAAATACTTATAATATCAGGGTACATCAACATCTCTAGACAGTTATAATAATCTGTCCTTATTTACAATCACATAGCGGAATAAATACTAGATATCATACGTCTGAACATCTGCAACTCATCTCTGGACTTCGCAGTGCCTGATAACTTGAACCTGTACACCCCGGGCAAACCCGAGCATTTACAAAACACCGGGTCAGTCTGGTGAACCAAAGTGAGAAAAAGTCGCACAGTATTAAGGTATCACTGTAACACCCCACCTCCGTTAAGGACAGTCAGGAAGGGAATGCCTTAACTTTGGTGTAGCATTTTAGTAAACAGAACAGAAAATTTCAAGACAGATAAACAATACTTGAGAAATTATAACTTTATTACAGCGGAAAACAGAAATCAGTATGGTTACATCTTTACCAAAAACTCAAGTACATAAATATCAGTCTTGTTCAGAAAGTCATCAGAGTACAAAACTTTAAAATCATAATCCCCATAGAAGATGCCATAAGAAGTTAAGCCATACTTTACGCACTTCAAGTACTTCAAGCAGAAGAAATCTGGATCAAGCTAAAGTATTCCCTCCTTGGAAAACCTGGGGGGAACAGAAGAAAAGGGGCGAAAATAAGCAAGGTCAGATATAAAGTCTAACAAGTCCAATGACTTTCAGCATATGAACAGATAATAATAATCATGGCATGCAAATAAAACTGGATGAGAGATAACGGTAACAGGAGTAGCAGATATACTTAGGTTAAACAGAAGAAACAGAATAATATTACTTTTAATTTCTCTGCACTAATACTAGTATAATAGGATTAGGTGTCACCCTAACGTCTAAACTGAAACAGAAACGGGAACAGAATAATTTCCACAGAAGAGAATGCTAGTAATGGGCCATTACCACCCCAACAGAAACAGACAGAAACAGAATGCTAATAATGGGCCTTTACCACCCGAACAGAAACAAACAGAAACGGAATGCTAATAATGGGCCTTTACCACCCGAACAGAAATAGACAGAAACAGAATGCTAATAATGGGCCTTTACCACCCGAACAGAAACAAACAGAAACAGAATGCTAATAATGGGCCTTTACCACCCGAACAGAAACAGACAGAAACAGATTAATCCCAACGGAAACAGAATGTAGAATTAGGTGTACACTAGTAAATGGGACTTTACCACCCGAACAGACGGTACCACGCAGAAACAGACAGGTGTTGCCACCCAACATAAACAGACGGTACCAACAGAAACAGACAGAACTAAGTGTACCCTTAAAACCCTACCCAAGCGATCGGCTCCCTAATAAATAAATACCCTGTGTCGGCCCCACAATAGGGTGTATCACTCCCTAAAGTGACAACCAATTGGCACAGACCTATTTACAGATGTCACGGCGTCTTACATCCTCAGTGGAATGCCGGGATCCATGCACGCATATGACCCGGTTGGAACGCACCATCAACACCCCTTGCCATTATCAGAATGAACAGCTTATAATTAGTTCAGTAAGCGTGCCCGGACCCTACCTACTGTTGGGTCAAAGTTTTGATACCAGAAAGGGTAACTGACTAATATGGGTCCCAAACAACAGATGACACAAGTAATTTCCCTCCTAACCTTGTGTCCCCAGACTAACAGATTTCAGATTAACTTGTGTACAAGTTCAGCCATACAGAGTTCAGATCAACTAGTTCATAGATCAGACAAGTTTTCGGACTAACGGATCAGATATACGGATTTAACAGATTTACAGATTTGTCTAACTTTGTAAGTGGGCCTACAGATTCACGAAACGGGTTTGTTAAATTCATTAGTCCAATTGGTTTAGCCCTATCCACCTAACACGTTTTAGACATTATATTTATCTCAGATTTGTATTAATTAAATATTAATGCACAGACCTCTCACATTAGGTCGGTAGCTTGTGGCCGCTGGAAATGTCGGGCGGTTCCGGGCAGACTTCTGCCACAAGCCAGACCTAACCTCGTGTCTAAGCATATTTTAGTTATGCCTACGACCTCTCACATTAGACTGACAGTTTGCGGTCGCTGGTTATGCCGGTTGGTTCCGGGCAGGCTTCCACCGCAAACAGAGCCTAACCTCGTGTCATAGGCAATTCATTCCAATACAGATTTTTCGGATATCAGACTAATTCTGTTTATTTAACAGATTAAACTTCTTCATAGGATATAACAGATTAATAAAATTTCCATGTTCTACTAAATCTTAGGTCGAGCCTACGGATTTCCATACCCAGATTACCATTATCTAGTTTCAACAGATCAGACAATTCAACAGGTAGCAGATCTAGCAGTTTAAGTGATTCAACAGATTTAGCAGATAACAGATTTAGCAGATCTAGCAGATAAGGCAAATTTTAACATAATTAGCAGATTAGGCAATTCAATCTAATTAGCAGTTTATGCAATATAACAGAACTAGCAGATTAGGCAATATAATAGATTTAATCATTCCTTAAAGTTTCATTGACACATCTTGCCTAATTATAAATTTAGCCTAAACTTACATGCCTAAATCAAGGTCATAATTCATAATACAATATATGCCCCAAATTTTAGCCTTAATATTCCCATTTACAGTTCATGTCTAAACTAGATTTAATATTCTAGTTCGCCATTTATGTCCAAGACTAATACACATGTAAATCATTCTCTATTATAGCCAACTCAAATTAGGTCAACATATTTGCTATGCAAGATTTACTTAATTAAGCTACGCCCAATCCCCGTATAACATGTTTCCACACGTTCTCTAAATACTCATGAAATGGCCCTATAGGCTCGATGTACATAACAGTGAATGGGAATAAACTAGCAAAGTTACATACTAAATATGAGATCTAACATCATTAAGGGAATAGGCATAAGAAACTAACTACAATAGTTATAGGCAACTAACCCCAATAGTCATGGGCGACTAATCACAATAGTTTCTTATTCAATGTCACAGGGAATAGTCTCATAGGCAACAGTTTCATGTCCAATTATGCATTATTCATTATTTGTCCCAAAATTTAGCGTTCGTGCGTTAATCTCTTATGAGATTCGGCGCAGGCTCGTAGTAGCCTGGCTATAGAACAGAAAGAAGAAAGAGGTACAAAATAGTCACAGAAAAACAAATCTGACAGATAAGAATATACATAACCTCAGATTCAGATTTATAATCATGCCACAACCATAGTTAAAGTTTATATCGGAAAATAACTGTACTTGCCTTTCGTGGTTTTAAGAAAGGATAATAAACTATTGTTGATGCAGAAATGCTGAATTATTCCTCTTTAATTGTTGTTGTAGCTCTAAACTTTGATTTGAGATTTGATTTAGCTTTTAATTCTATTCAGGTTGGAAGAAGATGCATCAGTCCAAGTTTTGATTCCAGCAGAGTAGCGATGCCATTTTTATTTTTAATTAGAACAGAGGCAAAGTATAGACAAAATGAAATTGTGTAGAGAAAATGAGGCTAGGGGGCTGTTTATATAGGATTAGGCGGACGAATCTAAACAGAAAACGAGACCGGATACATCAGAATGAACCAGGTTCAAAAACTGGGTTTCGGGAGCAGGTCGACCCCTACGTCGACTCCCCAGTCGACCTGGTCATGGGGAGGTCGACACCCCAGTCGACCTGGTTAGGGAGGGGGGGTCGACTCCCCAGTCGACCTAGGTATATGGGCGGGAATTTTCCCGCCAGCCTTCTCTGGGTTTGAATTTCGAATTTCTGGCTTTATTTTCGAGCTGTTTTATTTTATTTAAATTCCTGAAACTTCGGAGGGTCATAACTTGGTCATACGGACTCCGTTTTTCAAAAACTCGGACTCGTTTTCAAGCAAAATTTCGAGATGAATGCAATGGCGTAACCCGTTTCCCTTGATTCTTATTTTAAAATTTAATTCTGCCTTGATTTGTTAATCTTATGATTACAGAAAATACGGGGTGTTACATTCTCCCCTCCATAAAGGATTTCGTCCTCGAAATCTTCAAGTTAAGAAGAATGTGTCCTACCATCCAGTCATCCATCTACTCAACCATCATCCACAAGCATCCATTATCCTTAGAAAACTTCTAATGTTGTATGAACACATGCAAAAGTGTGTGTATATGTTTCTTATCTAATGCAAAGATCAGGCGGTCCACTGATTCAGTTGACCTCCTTAATGCGAACTATGTCAGTGTCATGAGTCCAACATGTATGCAATTTTCCTATTTGATACATATCATTATTATATGAGTGACAACCATTCATTCATATGCAACATCCATGTGATGAGTCAATCATTTTGCATCCACAGAAATTGAAAATGCTCACACGTCCATATGCAGTATGAGAGTGTTTTCGAGCCGATCTAGTGTCTAGTGTGTGTATATGCATCCACGAGCAACCACTAGCAACCACTTGCATCCACTTGAAACTATCAAACATAACATGTCTCAAACACATGTTTACACCCATTGGTTTCTACCTAAAGTTCGAAGATTCGATCGATAGGATATAGTCGAATGATGGAAGCGAGTACAGATAAAAAAAACTTGGTTCCCATTAGACATTGGTTGAGAGAATAATTCCCCTAAGTATCAGCCCCGAAGAGCGAAATCAACATCAGATTGACACCCTGAGGATTACCCTCTTTAGACAATGTCAAAACTGGAAATCTTAACCTTTTTAGAAATATCCAGATGCTTACAAACTACTAGTACAGACCAGATTATCGAATGATTCTTAGAAAACTAAGCATGGGAAAATCCCACCATATCCCTCAAAAACCCAGAATGTATGCATTACTATCGATTTGACGCCTAACACAGATACCCTCAAACCCCAACCTATCACCAACAGAAGAGTCGTAACCCCTATGGGGTTTGAGACTATAACCAGATCAGAAACAAGACTAGTATTAAAGTGCAGAGACTCGACTACAGAATCAGAATGCCATAATCGGAAAGAGTTCTAACTCAATAATCAGACAAGGAAACTAAACTCCCAACGGAAATTTTCCTACTTCTATCTTATCCACCAACTATGAGAGCATTCGCCTGCCTTCCCGAAGTAGGTCATGTCCTTGCCCCCATTTCTTCGGGCAGTCCCTAGTGAAGTGTCCCATCTCACCACAGTTGAAGTGAGTGTCATTCCTCTTTCGGCAATCCTTGTTCAAATGAGTCAAGCTTCCATAAGTAAAGCACTTTTCTCCTCCTTTATCTTCAGACTTCTCTTCCTTCTTTCGTGTTTCCTTTTTGCCTCCTTTGTGAACCAAGTCCATATCCATGAGTTTCTCATCCTTGGGTTGTGCTCCTTAGCCAATCTCCCTCATTCTCATCTTTACTATCTGTGTGTAACACGTTGACAAGTCCCTCGAAAGCTGCCTCCATCGCACGGAAAATCCTACAAAGCTCGAAAGAAAATTAGCCATAGGTGAGACTACTGCGGCTACAGATGGAAGTCGGGCGCTTATTTGCCCTTTGACCGGTGTCGTAGTCTTATCAAGCCTACAGAACCATGCCGCGATGAGGTTACCTCCCAGAAAGTCGGGAGCCCCGGAGAAAGAAGGAAACAAAGATTCAAACAGAGGATCAAAAGATAGATATATGGCTTTTGGGGATTATGTTTCTCAAAAATAAGCTTTACTTTTGAAAATACTTCCTTTTTAAAACCTTTTTGAAAATAGTTTTCAAAAACTTTTTATCAAATCTGGTAACCTTCAGCTCTAATACCAAGTGTAACACCCCACCTCCGTTAAGGACACTCACAAAGGGAATGCCTTAACTTTGGTGGACCATTTTAGTAAACAGAATAGAAAATTTCAAGACAAATAAACAATACTTGAGAAATTATAACTTTATTACAGCGGAAAACAGAAATCAGTATGGTTACATCTTTACCAAAAACTCAAGTACATAAATATCAGTCTTGTTCAGAAAGTCATCAGAGTACAAAACTTTAAAATCATAATCTCCACAGAAGATGCCATAAGAAGTTAAGCCATACTTTACGCACTTCAAGTACTTCAAGCAGAAGAAATCTGGATCAAGCTAAAGTATTCCTTCCTTGGAAAACCTGGGGGGAACGAAAGAAAAGGGGCGAAAACAAGCAAGGTCAGACATAAAGTCTGGCAAGTCCAGTGGCTTTCAGCATATGAACAGATAATAATAATCATGGCATGCAAATAAAACTGGATGAGAGATAACGGTAACAGGAGTAGCAGATATACTTAGGTTAAACAGAAGAAACAGAATAATATTACTTTTCATTTCTCTGCGCTAATACTAGTATAACAGGATTAGGTGTCACCCTAATGTCTAAACTGAAACAGAAATGGGAACAGAATAATTTCCATAGAAGAGAATGCTACTAATGGGCCTTTACCACCCCAACAGAAACAGATAGAAACAGAATGCTAATAATGGGCCTTTACCACCCGAACAGAAACAGACAGAAACAGAATGCTAATAATGGGCCTTTACCACCCGAACAGAAACAAACAGAAACAGAATGCTAATAATGGGCCTTTACCACCCGAACAGAAACAGACAGAAACAGATTAATCCCAACGGAAACAGAATGCAGAATTAGGTGTACACTAGTAAATGGGCCTTTACCACCCGAACAGACAGTACCACGCAGAAACAGACAGGTGTTGCCACCCAACAGAAACAGACGGTACCAACAGAAACAGACAGAACTAAGTGTACCCTTAAAACCCTACCCCAAGCGATCGGCTCCCTAACACATAAATACCATGTGTCGGCCCCATAGTAGGGTGTATCACTCCCTAAAGTGACAACCAATTGGCACAGACCTATTTACAGATGTCACGGCGTCTTACATCCTCAGAGGCAGGCCGGGATCCATGCAAGCACATGACCCGGTTGGAACACACCATCAACACCCCTCGCCATTATCAGAATGAACCGCTCATAATTAGTTCAGTAAGCGTGCCCGGACCCTACCTACTGTTGGGTCAAAGTTTTGATACCAGAAAGGGTTACTGACTAATATGGGTCCCAAACAACAGATGACACAAGTAATTTTCCTCCTAACCTTGTGTCCCCAGGCTAACAGATTTAAGATTAACTTGTTTACAAGTTCAGCCATACAGAGTTCAGATCAACTAGTTCATAGATCGGACAAGTTTTCAGACTAGTGGATCAGATATATGGATTTAACAGATTTACAGATTTTTCTAACTTTGTAATTGGGCCTACAGATTCACGGAACGGGTTTGTTAAATTCATTAGTCCAATTGGTTTAATCCTATCCACCTAACACGTTTTAGACATCATATTTATCTCAGATTTGCATTAATTAAATATTAATGCACAGACCTCTCACATTAGGTCGGTAGCTTGTGGCCGCTGGATATGCCGGGCGGTTCCGGGTAGACTTCTGCCACAAGCCAGACCAAACCTCGTGTCTAAGCATATTTTAGTTATGCCTACGACCTCTCACATTAGACTGACAGTTTGCGGTCGCTGGTTAAGCCGGTTGGTTCCGGGCAGGCTTCCACCGCAAACAGAGCCTAACCTCGTGTCATAGCCAATTCATTCCAATACAAATTTTTCAGATATCAGACTAATTCTGTTTATTTAACAGATTAAACTTCTTTATAGGATATAACAGATTAATCAAATTTCCATGTTCTACTAAATCTTAGGTCGAGCCTACGGATTTCTATACCAGATTACCATTATCTAGTTTCAACAGATCAGACAATTCAACAGGTAGCAGATCTAGCAGTTTAAGCGATTCAACAGATTTAGCAGATCTAGCAGATAAGGAAAATTTTAACATAATTAGTAGATTAGGCAATTCAATCTAATTAGTAGTTTAGGCAATATAACAGAACTAGCAGATTAGGCAATATAACAGATTTAATCATTCCTTAAAGTTTCATTGACATATCTTGCCTAATTATAAATTTAGCCTAAACTTACATGCCTAAATCAAGGTCATAATTCATAATACAATATATGCCCCAAATTTTTGCCTTAATATTCCCATTTACAGTTCATGTCAAAACTAGATTTAATATTCTAGTTCGCCATTTATGTCCAAGACTAATACACATGTAAATCATTCTCTATTATAGCCAACTCAGATTATGTCAACATATTTGCTATGCCAGATTTACTTAATTAAGCTACGCCCAATCCCCGTATAACATGTTTCCACAAGTTCTCTAAATACTCATGAAATGGCCCTATAGGCTCGATGTACACAACAGTGAATGGGAATAAACTAGCAAAGTTACATACTAAATATGAGATCTAACATCATTAAGGGAATAGGCATAAGAAACTAACTACAATAGTTATAGGCAACTAACCCCAATAGTCATGGGCGACTAATCACAATAGTTTCTTATTCAATGTCATAGGCAATAGTCTCATAGGCAACAGTTTCATGTCCAATTATGCATTATTCATTATTTGTCCCAAAATTTGGCGTTCGTGTGTTAATCTCTTATGAGATTCGGCGCAGGCCCGTAGTAGCCTGGCTATAGAACAGAAAGAAGAAAGAGGTACAGAATAGTCACAGAAAAACAGATCTGACAGATAAGAATATACATAACCTCAGATTCAGATTTATAATCATGCCTCAACCATAATTAAAGTTTTATCAGAAAATAACTGTACTTGCCTTTCGTTGTTTTAAGAAAGGATAGTAAACTGTTGTTGATGCAGAAATGCTAAATTATTCCTCTTTAATTGTAGTTGTAGCTCTAAACTTTGATTTGAGATTTGATTTAGCTTTTAATTCTATTTAGGTTGGAAGAAGATGCATCAGTCCAAGTTTTTATTCCATCAGAGTAGCGACGCCAATTTTATTTTTAAATAGAACAGAGGCAGAGTATAGACAGAATGAAATTGTGTAGAGAAAATGAGGCTAGGGGCTGTTTATATAGGATTAGGCGGACAAATCTAGACAGAAAACGAGACCGGATACATCAGAATGAACCAGGTTTAAAAACTCGGTTTCGGGAGCAGGTCGACCCCCAGGTCGACTCCCCAGTTGACCGGGTCATGGGGAAGTCGACACCCCAGTCGACTCCCCAGTCGACCCGGTTGGGGGGGTCGACTCCCAAGTCGACCTGGGTATATGGGCGGGAATTTTTCCGCCAGCCTTCTCTGAGTTTGAATTTCGAATTTCTGGCTTTATTTTCGAGCTGTTTTATTTTATTTAAATTCCTGAAACTTCGGAGGGTCATAACTTGGTCATACGGACTCTGTTTTTCGAAAACTCGGACTCGTTTTCAAGCAGAATTTCGAGACAAATGCAATGGGGCAACCTGTTTCCCTTGATTCTTACTTTAAAATTTAATTCTGCCTTGATTTTTTAATCTTATGATTACAGAAAATACGGGGTGTTACAATCACACAACTTGATTTTAAAGTTAAAATCCTTTCGAAAGAAAAAGATAATCGTAAGACCAAATCCACACATAAATACGGACGGTTTTTACCTTATGATAACCCAAAACATTTTTGAAATCAATATCTTTTCTGATATTATAATAGTGTTTAAACACAAGTAAATATCAATCTAGCGGAACGCTTGCATCTCACGCTCCACATATATAGTATACAATCAAAACCGCGGGCGCTTATTGGAGATTGGATTCTGACTATGACAAGGTATGGGACTACCTGCCGATAGGGTATCTCTAGAGGCGAATACACTAGGTTCAACAAGCATGTCTTGCAACCCGGCCCTCACAAGACCAACCACTCATTTCGCTTGAGTGTATTGAATGTATATCACCAACGGTTGGGCGCAAACCACCGTTTCGCGAAAAGGGACAGCATCGAAATAGATTAAAGAATGAAATGGATTTTTTCTAGATAGGTGATTATACACCCTAAGGGGAGCGACCCACATAGCCATGCTGCCAGCCCGATTTTTGTCATTTCCCAGTTGTGAGGCTTGAGGCTAGAATTTACTTCTAGAACATTTGGCCATCCTTTACTTTGAATGCCACATTGTCAGATCCTCTGGATATCACTAATTGACGTTCACAAAAATATCCTAGTTGGGAGCTACCCAACTATGACACGTTTGAAGAAATCAACGTCGTGGCCCATTGGAAATACTTTATCAGACATTCGTTCATACAAGTCATCCAGGAACAGGATGAACCAAAGGTACTCTCCTACTGCATCCAATATAGGAATCACCCCATGGATCAGTAGCGATAGTCCTTGCTAATCCACAGATTTCAACCACGACAGAACCCCAGTATATCTTTGGGTCGAGTCAGAGATTTTAAGTGGTCCTTCCGTTTTATGAAGATCTATGGTCTTCAAATGCTCCATCTCGATCGTCGTCTGATCTCTTCTATATTTTCGTATTTGTTGGTCGAAATGGTTTTCGAATACACATTCGATCCCGGTCTTTCCGTACCAACAATCGTATAGGTCAGATTTTGACAGTCGGTTATTTAACTATCAAATAAACATCCATGGAATCATAAAAATAGAATTACTGGTTTTAGTACTTGGCATCACTTGGCTTCTTTAATTAAAATTAATTAAATTTGAATATTCCAATATTGGGAAAAACATTTCACTTATCAATTTAATATGCTGATATTCGCAAAACCATTTCATTCTGATATTTAGAAAGAATATATTATATAACGATATCCAATACTCCATTTGACTATCATTGTCAAAAAATTTATTACAACATTTTCGTTAATTATAACTGAGAACCCAGCTGAACTCATTTTTCGTAATACGACGTTACGAAATACTCAACATTTATTCTTGTAAAATGAACCCATTCAACTCATCTCTTTATGATTCGAAATCTTCGCCCAATCTCCTTTTAGTTCTGTTACTAGGGAAAACATCCTCTCATATTATTTCTGTTACTTCGGAAATCTATCATACATTCTCGTCATCATCAACTAGTATTATCCTTGGATAGTGTCGAAGTTGTTCAAGTTGGGGTATTTTAATTACCTCTTAGACCTTGATCAACAACGTTCTTATCTTCAGATAAATATGAGTTGTAATTCAAGAACTGATATTAAATCTTATATCAAACCCATCCCACTAGTTGAAATATAACTTTATAGTCCTTCTTATCTTTTTGGAAGTCTCTCTTTTAAATATAATTAATATTGCTTAACTCGTCAATTTAATAATTGATTACTAACATCACCTTTATTAACTCTTGTCTTATTTCATTAACTTTGTTTCATAACTGGATTGTTACTACAATCCTATTTCCAACCCTTTTACCAAGCTCAACTTTAATCTCTTTTCCCAATCCCCTTGACTTTCGGGAAATCTCTTTTCAATTCTATGGACTTAACTTAATTCCATTACTTAAGTATTCCCAATTCAAAAGCGGTGCTTTGATCTCACATTTCACTTTATAACTGTGTTTACAAATCTAGGATTTACCTAAACCTTTTTACACCTTTATCTCCTTCCACTTAATCCAAACGTTAAGTAACATTTCCATTTAAGTTATCGTATCCGTTTAGAACACTTTATTTCTTCATTATAAAACTCGAGTACAAAAATAAAACTTATTCATAACGTTTTTCAAAAACCCACTATGTTCTATTCCAAGACCGTCACTTACTTAAATGTATTTAAGAAATAATTTCTTAAATTAAAACAAATAGTTTTCTTTTACATTCATTCTTGTAAAATCAGTTAAACGCTTTACTTACAAAAATAAATAATAAAGTCTCTTTTAAAATCTTCTTAAAATTAACCAATTATTCGTCAAGTTATTTATTTTAGTTCATTAACAACAAACAAATAAAAAGGTCCAACTTTGTTAAAATGGTCGACTCGGTCAATTCAAAACACGATTACTCTTCTAATTCATTTCAATTAATTCCTCCTTTAAATTAACTAAAATATAATTAATTTGAATAACATTTTTTTTCTTTTTTAATCGTTCACGATTAATCAAATACTTAACCGCTAGGTTATTTCCTGCTCACTTGTTTACAATTCTTATTAACATAAGAAATTGTTCTATAAAACAAATTTCATGATTACTTATAAACTTTACTAAATAAATAATTAATATTTATTTTCTTTCAAATAACTTTCATTTAAAGTAATAACTTTCAAAACCTATTTTCGTTAAAAATATATTTATAACTTCAATGTCGTTGATTCATAGTTTATAAGATCCATATTTTAAAAATCGATTGATTTCTAAGCCAAGTGATGCCAATTTCCCAACCAATACTATCCATTGGTTCGTATCAAAGTAAATATTGAAATATGGTTCAACCATCAACAACAATAATCAATCATTCAACCATACTGGGTAAACCGTCCATAGAATGGTAATGTGAAAATAAACCATAAATTTGAGGAATCAAATCACTTATTCAACTGATAACTTCTATAACGATCATCAATCAATTAACAGCCAATTCAAACAATTCAAGCAATTCAAGGACGTTTATAAATGTGACCAATCAAGGGAAACTACCTTATTCAAGTCAAATCAAAACGATCGGTATTTTTTTTTCTCTGAAATTAAACGACCGTTTAATTTCATTTGTTGAATCAACAATGATTATATAACTAGCAATGGTCAACCATTAACAATCAGAACACGCAAAATAAAAACCCAATTTATGTAAAATATAAATGGGAAGAGTTGAGTGAGTTTAACTCACCATGGTTTTAATTTGTCGATAAATATTTGGTTTTTAGTCAAATTAAACTGTCATTTAATTCAAATAAAATTTCCAGTTGCTTCTGATCTGGACTAGACCTGCTCCATCTCGAAGTTCTCCTTTCTACGGTCCCAACGAAACTGATCGGGCTTAAATCTGATAACGTATGCGAAGAATACCTTATTAACGAGTTTATAAACAAATTAAAACATGAATTTATTTAATTAAATTGGGCCCTTACCTTAATCATCGGTCCAATTAGATCCAACCCGCATGCCCCCTTTTAAACCCTAATCACCATAACCCTTACCTCATTATCAACCGCCTCCACAAAATTTAATCCCATCGTCGAATTCTTGAATCCTTAACCCCCCTTCTTCCTTCTGCCAACTCGAGATTATGGCGTCGCACCCCTCCTCTACGCAACAACTCATCACTCTTCCTTTACTCTCCATCCCGATCCCATCTGCTACCCCTAAATCAAACCTCTCAACACCCATCGCCATCACGTTGATGCCCATCAACCTCCGAGTCTTCCAGAACTACGATAAGCGAACCAGATCGAAGCTCCTTCGAACCAAACTAAGTCTTTTTACTCGATTGCAGTATTATTTGTTTGTGATTATTTTTCTGGTTTTTCTAAATGGGATTTTTCTGGTTTACTGTGTTGGTTTGTTCGAATGGGTTCTGGTATGGCTGAAACACCACTGTATGCTATGTATTTATAGTGTGGTTGGAAATTTAGATAAGATCATTATCTATCAATCTTAATCTAGAGTAGTTTAGCTACTCTAGGCTGATGCTATCTGCGTTTTCCCCTTTCCAGGTTATTTTCACTGGTAATGGCAGTGTTGATGTTGCGTGACGGTGATTTGTTCGAAGTGGATATTGATCAAACTGTAGATTAGGTAACTGTATGGTATGATTTTTCCATTCTATCAAAGATTTGAAGATCTGTTTGATGTAGATTAGATATAGAGTATAGTTTTAGTATAGCTAAGGGAACATGGGTTCGACAGTATCTATATTGAATAGACTTCAGCTATTCATCTAGCTGTATAGATTTAATGTGTTATTATATACACAAATTTGTTTTTTTCTTAGCTGTCTACTCTATTCCCATAGCTATTCCTACCATGTTCCTTAGCTATTCCTCTTTATCTTTCACATGCTAGCTTAGTTATTTATTTGTACATTTGATGTGTAAAGATATGCATAGATCTTAATTATGTATAGTCTGCTTTTCTTTAGCTGTGTGTGTATATATATATATTTCATTTTCCAACTGCTCCTACTGTTTATATTAGTTGTTCTTAGGTGTTGTTTTCCTTTTTTCAGCTATGATCAAACTGTGATAGAGACTCTAAGGGCTGTATGATGCTTAGCAGGGAAGTGTTGGATTTTCATGTACTACTCTGCTCAGGTATAAATCAAATGATTGAACTGTTCATTTGGAATGGAGGCTATGACTTGTTTCTTTAGTATAGATATTTGAAATTGTATATAGATTTAGTGCTCAGGTACAGTCTTGTATAGGTTTATGAAAGTTGACTTCATTTATCAATATATTCAATTGTTTATTGTATTGTATAAATTTGATATATGAATATATATATATATATCTGGTTTTTCTTAGTTGTTCTTGTACTGTTTGGCTCTTTTCTTTAGCTTTGCATTACTGTGCTTGTGGAGATATTTTTTGTTTCACGGTTTTATGGAAAAACAAGACATGCTGACATAAAGTTTTAAACTGAACCCTTTTGTACATTTTGTTTTGTATTTGTACAACCAAATATATATGTTGTTTATAACATTTCATTTTGTAAAGGTAATCTAGTTTCAGTTTTGTTTTCTACTGTATACGTTTTCCAGTTTCACATTGTACATTTTCAGTTTTCCCATGTTATATACATTCCAGTTGCATGTTGAATATAAGGGAGCAGTTTCGGTTTGTTGTACAAGTACGATGTATATTTGGATTTTATTCGCTTTACCGAACCAAATGAACACGAATAAATATACACATATATATTACATTCAAACAGTCAAATTTATTATATTCATTGTATTTAACAGTTCAAATTTAACCAGTATATAATTTAGAATGAAACATTAAAAAATTTGGTAATAAATAATGTTCCATTTACATAAAAATCCTTTAATATTAATAAATAAATCGTTATAATTTTATAAACGATTTCACAACGACAATTTGAAAATTTTAAATTTTCCATAACTTGAAATCTATAAGCTGAAATCTCGATTTTTCTCGTTCATTAGAAAAATGTAATCGGACCGGTTCAAACGTTTCTTGTTTCACCGAATTCCGACTTATATCGGATCCTGTATATTCAGTTAAAGTTCGAATCAAAAATTTCAAACTACAGCGTCGTTTCGAGCTCGTTTTAATTAATTTATAAATATATATATATTCGAACTCCATAAATAAATTCGATCAAAATCCATTATATTTTCAATATAATATATAAACTGATTTAAATATTCTATTTTAAATGGCCAAAAAATCTGGGACGTTACAATTTGTGTATTTTTAAAAATAGTTTGCCAAGAATTTATGTTGTGATTTCCTTGCTAAAAATCTTTTTTCCAAAAGTGATCTCGAGATCCTTGAGTTGCCAAAAATGTGCTTGTGTGATTTTGGAAAATTTTGGAGACAAATGAAATAGCTTGCCAAAAAACAAATTCATGAGATTGTTGGTTTGATTTCTTTCCTTGAATCAGTGATTGAAAAAATGTCTTAAATAATACTGTGTTTTTCTGAAAAGAAATGAATCTGTTGTCATGATTTGTTGCTTTGCCGTGAATACTTGGAACCAATGAATTGATTTCCTGCCCAATATTGTTCACTGTTATTTTCTTAAGCGACCTTGCGTGATTAAATGAATTTGATTCTCTGTCCATGCATTTCTTTCCATATGTTTGAAACATTGCATGTAATCTTCCCTGTTGCCAAACATTACTTGCCTTTAAAACCCTAATCATTGCTAGAGTAATTTCTTGCCAAATATTTAGATGCAAATTCCATTTTTACATTCAAACAGTTTGAACTCGAGTTCTTTGACATGAAACAATTACTTGTTTATTTGAGTTGTTTTATCCATGTTGGTCTGAACTGCTTTGATCATTTTTGAACTGTCTGGACAATGTACTTGTCCTACTTGCCAATCTGGCTTGGCTACGATCAGCTGTATACATGCAATCTTGCATGTGTAAACATATATATATATATGTATATATACATATTGTTGTGCACTCCACTTGTGTAACGACCCGTATTTTCTGCTAATTTATTTGGAATATTTTAATTATTTAAATTGTTGGTTTGAATTTAAATAATCGAATTTAACGATTTATTTGGAATATATTATTTAAATAAATAATAAAATAATATTTTAATTTCAAAAATATTTGGGGGAAATATAGAATTTGAAATATATTGTGACCGGGCAATTTAAAGTGGTCAAATATGGGTTATATTGAAAATATGGTGACGATTTCGATTCGAAAACGACGGTTGAGCGATATGGTTTATAATTTAATTAAATAACGAGCTGCAGCGGCGCGGCAGTTCGCGATTTGGCGTTTTGAACTTCAATTGGTCGTATCGGGTTCAAAATAAGTCAGATTTCCTCGAAACAAGAAACGTCGATCTTTCCAATGGCAGAGAAAAATCCAATTTTTTTCATGTAGATTTTATTTTACGTCCAAATCAAATTTTGAAAAAAACGCTATGGAATTTCCTTTATATATATAGCGCTGTGTTTATATAGAATAAAGGGTTTTTAAATATTTTAAATATCGATTTGGCTTGGAATTCAATTCGTGATATTTTATTGTGGTAATATACGATATTCTGGTCGTGTATGGCCAATTTCAATATTTTAATAATATTATATTGAGGTATTTTAAAATTGGTTTATTTTATTTGAATTGGCCAGTTATAAAAGGGCCATTACGACCTCTGTTTTCGACGAAACAAATTTTATTAGGACCGCAACAGTAAATTATTGCTAGATTTCAAAGGGCGCGTCAATCGGAGTTAATTTGTGAGCGTGGCAAAATAAAATGCAAAATAAATCGATCGTTTGAACGTGAACGAGGGCCATTCGAGCAAACAGACTCGGAATTCGACGAAACAAGTTTCATTAGGACCGTATCGTCAAAATATACTATACCGTCCAGTCGCGTCTCGAACAGGGTTCATATGTGAGTACAGGAGTGAATAAACGACATTCGAAAATGCGATAGGTACGAAATAAAAATCGTTAGTCGTCATCACGCGTCACGTCAACTTAATATATATTATTTCCCCCTTTATATATGCCCACAGCCCAAACCCTAATCCCCAAATCAGAAAATTGCCCATACATTTTGCAGAAAACACCCTAGACACAAAACAGTTTATTTCTCTCAACCCCTCAGGAATTCACTATGGTGATGTGAATGAAAGTGGTAGATCGGGTCGAGGAGAAGCAGCTGTAAAAAGTTGGCGAGGTTTCACGACATGTGGTGGCCGGAATCGACTAAACAGTGACGAAACCTAGTTTCATTTTTGGCTTGATTGTGGGAGTTTGGGTTGATTTGGGAAGACGGGACCTTGGGGGAATTGAAGAGGGGAGATCAGGCTTCGATTTGGCTGTGGTCTCGGGTCTTACGTTGGCCTGTGGTGAGAGAAAACAGGGGATGAACGGAAACGTTGATTTTGGGGTTGTTTTCAGAAATGGGGACCGGATTTCTTTATTTTCCGGCACCGTTGATCTTTTCTGGTGAGGGGTGCTGAAGTGGAGTAGAAGAGGGGAGGCAGCCGGTCAAATGGGCGGAGGTCTGGTGGGTTCCGGTGGTCTCTGGCGGTCGGGAAGCTGAGTTGAACTGAAGTTGACGGGTTTCGGTTTTTGGGGTTGTACTGGCACTGATGACGATGGTGGAAGGCGAGGTCGGTCGGAGGCGGAGCGGCATGAGGGGGCGGTCACGGCAGCATCAGTCGTAGGTGGTCCAGGTTCGCCGTGGTGGCGCAGCGATGGGTCAAAGTGGCTGATCGTGTTTTCTTTGAGATGGGGATGATCGGGTTTGAACGAAGGACCAAGGAAGAAAACGCGTTCTTCTTAATTTGGAGCTAACGTGGACTAACCTGGGAATAACGGTAATTAAGTTATTATTAGTTAATCATTAGTTAATTAATTATTATATTTTTAGTAATTAATTTAGAAAGAAATTGATTTATATATGGAACTTTGAATTAGCATAACTTTTACGTACGACAACGAAATTTAACGAAACTGGATCCGTTGGGATCGCAGGGACGAGACCTATCTGATGACACTGACTAGGAGTCGATTGCACACAGTTGAAATTCCAGATAATTTTGAATGGTCGTCCCAAATTAAATGCAACAAACGCGTCAACCGTCAACCGAATACAATCTGGTGAGTTAATTCTCACACCTTCTGGAGTTCTGTGATGTGGTAAATCCATAGAAAAATATAATTCACCATTTACAGTATAAATTGGTTGATTCGATGCGATGGATGCAAATTGATTGTTATTGTTGATTGGTTGCAGTTATTTATTTATTTAATTCTTATATTTTTATCAACTGATATCTGTGATGCAGAGAAGGACAGGTTGGAGGGATCCGACCGGATTCCTCAAATAAACTGTATTTTTGTTTGTTGTGTATATATATGCATTGTTCACATTGACTCCAAAACTGGTTCGAATGTTGATGGTTGAATATATATTCATAGGTAATGTGTTTTAAATCAACCGATAGTGTTGACTGAGTAATTGGCAGAATGGCCTAAAATATATGGTTTTCAACATCGGGCTACCGTCAGGTGGATTGATGTTGTTTGAAAGTTATAAATTATTTTATAACTGGATTAAAGTTTTAATTATTTTATATAAGGATTTAAATTGGAAATTCACAAATAAATATATTAAATCGAGTTTATAAGAGAAATTATTTAAAGGGTTTATGCAAGTTAAAAGCAGAAGAACCAAAGTATTTAACTACAGGTTGGTAAAATTAGATAATTGTTTTTAAACAATTAAATAGAGATGTAAAATTAATTAAGTTAGTTAATTAATTTAAAAAGGGAAATGACAAGGAAATTCAGTTAAGAGTTAACTGATATGCATGGTTGGCAAAAATCAACTGTATGTAGTTGAAATCGAGAATGGAATTAATTTGATTTAACGAATAGTGTAAATTATTAGTTGGTCTTTGATTAACTATAAATCAAAGGGGATTATTGAACCGTATGATGTTAAATATTAGTAAATCTTGGGATTTACTATAATTCAAGTAATTACTAGAATGGTTAGTGTTAATAAGGCAAATTATTATCTGATAAGCTTTGTGAAATGTGATAATTATCCTATCTTTGATTAATAGCAGGGGTTAACTATTTTTAATACAGTTAATGTTAAAGATGATTATTATTTAAATTGATAAAAATTAAAGAAATGATTTTTAATGGGTATTTAATTAAGAAATGCTTAAGCGTCGCTTAGTTCGATAAAAATCCAAATAAGAATTTTATTAAAGGGATTTATAAATCTAAGTTTTTAAACAAGATTGATAAATGGGAATTCAATTAACAAGTGATTAATTGACGATGAGATTTAGCCAAAGAGGGAATAAAAAGTTTATTATAGAAATGTCCAAATAGATGGAATCAAATTATTTAACGAGGATTTATATTATAAATCAAAAGATTATAAGTGAAATAATGCTCGATGTTAAAATTGTGTTCTAGTGAATATTTCCTTAAATAAAGGAAGTAAGTAAAGAGATTTTCAAACGAGGATTTCAAATGTAAGCAACGGTTTTACCAAAACCTGATTCGAATCAAAGGGCAAGTGAGATTTAATATCAGTGGTTAAGTGACAGACTAATATTAGTCTAAGGTAAGAACGTTGTCAACCAAGGTCTAAGAGGTAAGTAAAATACCCCAACTTGGTTGGCTCCGCTATTACCAAGGAATGATATTAGTTTGGAATAAGTGGAAAGTGTTGAGATTTGGTTTACCTTATACGAGGAATATCGAACTCTAATGCAAGGTTTTGGGAAATAAATATTATGGCAATATTAGTTTCAAAAGAAATAAGAATATTGATTTCAAATTATATTGAATATTTGTTATTCAATTAGAGTTGATCGAATATAGTATTTGAGATAGAGTTAGTCAAACACAGTTATTCAGGAAGAGTTGCCATTGCGTACGACTGCTAGCGTAATTCGCAGGGCTGTAGATAGCCTACGGCGGTCGGATGTTTCCTGAGGGAATCAGGCGTAACCATTGTGATCGCTGCGATCTAGAGTCAAGCGAATGGAGTAAGTCGAATATTAGTTAATCGATAGGAGTAATCAAGTCAAGTTAGTCCAGTTGAGTTAGTCAAGTTAGAGTTAATCAATCAAAGTAAATCAATCAGAGTTAATCAGAGGAAATTTGGTTTATATCATTAAGTATATACATATATGGATATCGGGAGTTGCCCGAATATAAGGAAATAGGGGTGTTGGCTAGCTTTTTGACCGAGCCACCAAGGTCCACACACGAGGAAGACGTGATGTTTCGCTCCTTTGACCTGTAATGTCTTGATTGCGATCGCTCCACCCCAGTCGGATCGCCGTGTCTTCTCCAGCTCGCGATCGCCCCTTATAGCCTCGATCTGATCCATCCTTGTTAGCTCGATCCGATCCGAGCTCCAGAAACCAGAAAATGAAGGATATGACTAATTCAACCAGGTTCCGAGAATGCAGGATCTCACGACACCTGTCCACAACTCTCATATTGACCAATTCTCCATCAAGCTACGAACCAGTCCGAGATTCTATAGATTTGTGCCACGTATGATCGCGATCCACCTGAAGAAATCAGCTATAAATAGCTCAGAACATGGCATTTTTGGGGATCTTTTGGCAATTGAGAAACATGATTCCACCATTATCATATCTCCATTGTTTCTATTTAAAGTTATCTCGAAATTATTGACAGAATCACAGTTGTAAGAGTGAGACTGAGTGAAATCATTGATTGTACCTGCATTCAGCATATAATCAACAACATATAAAGTGGACGTAGGCTCGTTAACGCCGAACCACTATAAACCTCGTGTCTTTTCTGCTTTTTCTTTATATTTCAGCTATAATCCTTCATAGATTAGAACAACTTGGGTGTTAGACCCAACTTTGGATCTAACATTTTGGTGCTTTCATTGAGAGCGAATTTTTAGTACATTGGATTGTTGTTCCGTTGTTTGGATACTCAAGTCCGAAGAAAACAGTCCAAAACTCCACTGTTTCAGTTTTTGAAGATTTCAGTGAAGTTCAGATATCATGGCTGGAAAGAAGTCTAAGGAAGTACGAGCTTCGCAGACGAATGAAGCTGAAAATGAAGCAATTGAAGAAAGTATGCACGAGCAGCCCGAGGAGGAGGTCACGGATCGCCGAGAGGAGGGGACAAACCGATCCGTTGAGGGGATCGCGACCCAACTAGCTGAAGGAGTTGCCACACGCTCCCATGACCTCGTCGCGAACCGTCCCCATAACACTTCCGCGATCCGATCCCAGGGGGGCGCTCCGAGCCATCGAGGTAAGGATCCTGCGATCCAAAAAGACAAGCAGACTACGACCCGACCCAGAAAGGAGGTTATGGCTCGATCCTCCCATGCTGGTACATCTGCTCGACCTGGCTCAAGCTCTTTATGTATAAGAGAGAATGTTGGCGACCAATTTGACCCTTCTGCCCCGGCTACTGAAGGGGATCTCTCTCGCATTATTGACATGTGGGAAAGATTATTTGACGAGTTAGCTTCTCAACGGCAAGACAGTTCAGTATTGCGACAGAATCTGACTGCTATAGACAGGCGAATTGACGACCTCATAAGGAAGAGGGTTTCCTCACCAACCTGTCTTCCTTCCCTGGAACACACATCCTCGTCTGAGGAGCCTCGAAGAAACCGACGTGACTTGAATGAACCTGCTTTACCGCTGAGGAATGGAAACGTGGTTGACCCTGCTCAGAATCGACCCAATCCCCCTGCTCATCGCTTAGTTGACCTCGGCAACAGGGGGCAAGGAAGCTCCGCCCGAATCCCATACTTTGTAGCTGCACGTCAAAGAAATGCTGAAGAAGCCCATCAGGCAAGAAGTGCTGATCCTGAGTCCACCTTGGCCCGGGAAGATGTTGAAGCAATGATCAGGAAAAACATGATAGCTAGCCGAGGGTATAGGGATGAAGACTGGGGCATAGATCGCAGTCATACGCCTTTTACCGATGATATATTGGAGGTCACATTCCCGAGACGTTTTAATATGCTGACAATGAATCGCTATGCGGGCAAATCTGACCCAATCCAGCATCTGATGCGATATTCCTGGTCCATGAATGCCGCCGCAGCGACAGACGAGATAAAGTGTAAGGCATTCCCTATATTTCTGGAAGATATGGCATTAGTGTGGTTTACCCGCTTGCCAGCTCGGTCGATATCCAGTTTCAGGGAATTGAGTGAGAAGTTCGTGAACCAATTCCGCCTTCACGCTCAGAGATCTAAGAATGTGATTGAGCTGTCTCTTATTAAGCAGCGACCGGACGAAAGCTTAAGGTCATACTTGGATCGTTTTAATTTAGCAGTCACAGAAGTTATAGATCCGCATGAGCAAACTGTGTTGATGGCCTTAATTGACGGTGTCGATAAGGATACCGAGTTTGGAAGATATCTAGCCGGCAAACCACCTCCGACTAGAGAAATATTTTATGAAAAAGCTAATGTCCGTTTACGACAGGAAGAGATATATGCTAATCGAAAAAGGAAGGCTACTGATAAGGAAGATATCCAGAGCAATGTGGCCATCAAACAGACAGGAGATAGCTCGGGAAAGGTTGAAGTCAATGTTGGGAATAAAAATCAAGGAAATGGTCACCAACCGGGAAACAATAATAGCAATAATCGGAAGAGAAACCGAGGAAATGATTTTCAGAGAAGATCTAGACCCACGCCGTTTGAGAGTTTCACACCGTTAAATGATACATTGGAGAATATCTTCATGGATACCTATAATGTCCTTCCATACAAAAGGCCTCCCCCGAGAGAATCGACAGACAAAGAGCGCGAAACCGGAAAGTTCTGTCTATTTCACCAAATCCATGGTCATTCCACAAATGAATTCCGTCACCTGAGAGACTTGGTCGAGAGGCTACTCCGAGAAGGAAAACTCGATGAGTACAGGGTCACTCCCAGAGACAGGGGGCAAGCCGCATCGATCCCAAACCAAAATCAAAACCAGAATCAGAATCAGAGCCAGCCTACTCCCCGACTGACCCCTCAGCAAAAAGGGAAGAACATCGTCATTAACACCATAGTAGGAGGGCTTCATCTGGCCGGGCATAGCTTTAGGGTAATGGATCAGTATGTTAATGCAGCTAAACAACCCCTTATGGCAGGAGAAGGCAGTAACCCTGAGGACATTGCTCCAGTCAAACAACCGAAGACAATGACTGATGACATCATGTAACACCCCGAATTTCGGTTAATGCTAAAATTCACTAATTACAGAATAAATAATCTCAGATGTGAGAATTGGGGGAAACGGGCTGCGTCATTGCGTTCGTCTCGGAAAAATACGCGAAATAGAGTCCGAGTTTTCGAAAATCGGAGTCCGTATGGCCCAGTTATGGCCCGATGAAGTTTGCAGAAAATTCAAAACTAAAACAGATTTAATAATTTCAAATATTCAGATTTGGAATGGGCCAGGCGGGGTCAGGCGGGAAGCTTCCCGCCTAACCCATGTCGACAGGGCTATCGACAGGCCTGTCGACAGGGGTGTCGACATGCCTGTCGACTTGCCTGTCGACAGGGTGGCACCGTCCAGTGAACCTGGGTGCACCAGGTTGCACCAGGTTGGGTCTTGGGCTGGCTTGGAGGGCTGGTTCTGGAAGCTTCTTGGATCTGATGGTCCTAAATTAATCTAGGGTTAATCTAAGGGTCTAAAATGCAACCTAATCCTATAAATAACACCCTAACCCTACCCTAATTCATTCATAATTAAACCTTGTAACTAAACTATGGCAAAATGAAACTTGGTCATGGCCTCCACAAATCAATGAAGAGGAAAGCAAGCTCTAATCAATCTCTAATCCATTCTAAGTATCTTAATCTTCTTCATTAGCTTGCTAATTGTGTTTTGGTGAGTTTCTATCACTTTGATGATCAATTGTTAAGATAAGTAGATTAGGTGTAATGAGACTTATGGTCTTGAATGCGGATTTGTGAGTTTGAATCATTTGTAATGATATGCTAATCTATGTATAATATGAATCCTATGTTGAATATGTAAGTTTATGCAAGTTGAATATGAGAGTTTATGCAAGTTGGATATGTGGGTTTATGCATAATAAGTAATTGATTTTATGCAAGTTAAGTATGTGGTTTATGCATAATAAGTAATTGATTTTATGCAAGTTAAGTATGTGGTTTTATGCATGATGAGTATGTGATTCTATGCATGCTAAGTATATGATATTATGCAAGTTTTAGTATGTGATTCTATGCATGCTAAGTATATGATATTATGCAAGTTGAGTATGTGATTCTATGCATGCTAAGTATATGATATTATGCAAGTTTTAGTATGTGATTCTATGCATGCTAAGTATATGATATTATGCAAGTTGAGTATGTGATTCTATGCATGCTAAGTATGTGATAATATGCATGATTAATAAGTTGTTTTATGCATATTTAACAAGTGGGTTTATGCATGTTTAACAAGTTCATATGCAAGTTACATGTATAACAATATATGCTATGCAAGTTACATGTTTGTTAATATGCAAGTTACATGTATGTTAATAGCAAGAGATGCTATGCAAGTTACATGTTTGTTAATATGCAAGTTACATGTATGTTAATATGCAAGATATGCTATGCAAGTTACATGTTTGTTAATATGCAAGTATGTGAATGCTTATGCAAGTTATGTGTATGCTTAAACGCATGTTTAACATGTTATGCAAGTTGTGAGAATGCTTATATGCAAGTTCAACATGTTATGCAAGTTATGTGTGCTTATGCAAGTTATGTGAATGCTTATATGCAAGTTCAACATGTTACGCAAGATATGTGTATGATAATATACAAGTTCATATGCAATATGTTATGCAAGTCATGTGCGATAATATGCAAGTTTGGGTTAAATGTAGTTGGGTTAATATATGCTCATATATGCAAGTTGACATCCTCTTAACCCATGACAAAGTTATATACTAAGATTTGGTTAAACCCATGATATTTGCGATGGATCTTCCCTTTATTTATGTCGTGAAATGAGAACGATTTGCGTGGGAAACGATGGGGTTAATAAATATGTTAATTAAAGTATGATTGGGTATGATTAAGCATACCATAAAAATAAATAAATTAACATAAGTGGGAATTTACCTATTGAGTTAGGTCTACCCCATGGGAATTTACCTATTGAGTTAGGTCTACCCATGTTATGAAAAACTTGATATTAATTAGGGATAATTAATATAAATTATGAGGGTGATTAATTAGGTGTAATTAATCGACTAAGACACGAGGTTGGACTCAGTTGTAGCGTAAAACTGCCCGGACCCAACCGGCCTAACCAGTTGCTACAAATGTTAGCCCAATGTGAGAGGTCTTAGGCACAAACTAAATACGTGATTAATGTAAAGACACGAGGTTAGACTCGGTTATGACATAAGGCTGCCCGGACCCAACCGGCTTAACCAGCGGTCATAAAAGATAGTCTAATGTGAGAGGTCTTTATGAGGATCACGGCCTTAATTAATTAAGAAACACTTAACCATATTAGCATGTAGTGGAACATGAGGGTTAAGTGGGTACCTTGGGTGGCATGTAGTAACTAGTGTGGGTGCCTTGGGTGGCATGAGAAAACTAGTGGGTTGCCTTGGGTAGCAATAGAAAATACGATTAGAATACTTAACCAAAGTGGAACATGGAATTAAACATGATTAAAGGGTTAAGTAAGTGCCTCGGGTGGCATGTGGGAATTAAGTAAATGACTTGGGTGGCATATGAAATCTAGTGGGTGCCTTAAAAGGTAATTAAAATATGATTAATGACTTAACCAAAGTATTTATAACATGTAAGTGGACATGGTTAAAGGGGTTAAGTGGGATACACTAGATAAATTAACAAGCTTAGGTGGAGAGCTTGTGGGGGCCCATCTCAACCAATATCCCAAACGTATCTTTGTGGGCTCGACCCAAGTCGGGTGACGGGACACGCATATTGGGCTTGACTATAAGAGGCCAAAACGGGTTAGCGGTGGCAACGCAAGTCCATCGGGTTTCATATGTGTGTGTGGGCCCGGGCTGGTAAGTAAGACGTTGTTGCATCGTGTAGGTATAACCCGTGCACCAAAATCAGGCTTGCCACTTTGGGAAATGATACATCCCACTGTGGGGCCAGCACGGATATCTACGTTAGGGAGCCGATCGCTTGGGAGTAGTGGGTACACCTAGTAAAGATAGGCGCAGACGGCACCTATGTAGGGGTAAAAGAAACTACTGGCTAACAATTACTAAGTACATTTAGTGGGGTCAACCTTTAAGTAGGAACTAATCTTGGGTAGGTAGAACTGGTGTGGTGCAGTGTAGGAATTACTTTTGGGTGGATAAGTCTGGGGCGGTGTAATCTAGTAATTATCCTTGGGTGGATAAATGCGTCTTTACGGTGATCTTAGTTTATCCTAAGTTTACCAAGCTGCTTAGTGTAGCCATTCATCCCCAGTCGTTACCGTATATCAACTTATGTCTTCTCTGGTTATTTTAATGATTGTATTGTTAGGGTTATAGGACTCACTCAGACTTATGTCTGACCCCGTTGTTTTTACCTTTTTCCCCCAACCCCAGGTTATTAGAGTGGGCCTGGTGCTAGTGGGCTTTGATCTGATTGCTGTATCTATCCTATGGAGCTTGGACCTCTGAAGTGAAGCCGAGCTTACCTTTCCTTTTATGGCTATTAGTTATGTAGTGGGATTATGTACTTCTATTTTATCAAGATGGATATTATGTACTTGACTCTGGTTTATGGTTTTGTGATGTAACCAAACATGTATTACTTTCCGTTGCAATGAAATGATGATTTAAATTTTCAAGTATTATTTATATCTGTCTTGCTGTAATTTTACTGTTCTATATTCACTTAAAATACTTCACCGAAACTAAGGCATTCCCCTGGTATGAGTGACCTTAGCGGGCGTGGGGTGTTACACGTGGTATCAGAGCAAAGGTTACCAGAACAGATAAAATTTTTGGAAAAAACTATTTTTCTAAGAAAATTTTTGAAGGAGTATTTTCAAAAACATGTCTTTTAAGAGAAAAGTTTTTGAGAGAAAAAGCATAATCCCCGATAGCCATATCTTTATCTTTCGAATTCTCCGTTTGAATCTCTTTCTCTCTCGATTTGAGTTTCCCCTCCGTGTGTAGATGATCTTTCTAAGATAGATAAGAATGGAAAACCGCTTCAAGGGACTTAGACGTGAATCAGATTAGAAGTTGGTTCAAGAAGGAGGAGGACTGGTAGGTACATATAGATAGACGAGGAGAGGAAGGCTCAAATAGTTGTTTGGTTAATAAAGGATGAAACCTCATTGGTGGAAGGTTACGAATGGAAAATGGGAAGAAGAAGAAGGCTAGTAGTTATCCTTTTGGGAGGAATAGGACACCTTATTAGGATTGTCCAAAGAAGCAAGGGAAAGGTAGGGAATCTTCGTGAGGATAGTTGTATTTCCTCACGACTAGGGTGCCAGATGGGAATAAGACCGTCTAGGTTGGAATTTGGATTTCTTTATTATCTGATCCAAACTTTATTTGATTCTGATGTATTGAGTTCGTTTATCTCATCATTGTTAGTTGAGTCACTGCACTTAGACACCAGTTTGGTAGATGATCCCTTAGTTGTTTCAAACCCAATTGGGCTCCATAATGTGTTTGGGTTTGAAAGTTGCTATACTTAGCGTTGAGTTTGGATGTGATGCTTGTTGGGCTTCACGGGCTATGGGTTAGTTTTGGGGCATGGACTGGTTATCCAGTAGGGGTGCCGTTCTTGATCCTGAAGGGAAAGTTGTTAGGCTTATGACCCGCTTGGGTAACACTCTCGAGATCTCTTGTAATCCCATAGAATCTGTTATGCTAAGTTGTCTAGAATCGCTTGACACGTCGGTCGAGAGTATGCGATCTGTTAGAAGTGGTCCGGGAATACTCGGATGTGCTTGAGAAGGGGTTCATAAGAAGAAGTATATCGGAGTGGGGCGCTCCAGTAGTTTTTGCCATGAAGGCGGATGGGTCCCTCAGACTTTGTGTAGGCTAAAGAGAGCTAAATAAACTCACAAAGAAGAATAGACACCCATTGCCGAAGATTGATGATCTCTTTGATCAGTTGGTTGGCGCCTCAGTATTTTCGCAGTTGGACTAAGCCACATGGTTTCGTCAGTTGGGAGTGGCTGACGATAGTATAGAGAAGATTGCCTTTAGGACTCCGGATGGTTTTATGAGTGGCTGGTGATGCTATTTGGTTTGACGAACGCCCCCGCATACTTTGTTGATTTGATGAGAAGGGTGTTCAGGGAGTACCTAAATAAGTTTGTAATGGCCTTTGTAAATGACATCTTGGTCTTTTCAAGGAGCGTAATAAGTTTCGTATATGCTCAATAGGTTGAGCAAAGCCAGTTATGGGATAAACGGTGGTTTTGGAGCGAGACTGGCAAGGACATCCAAAGTTGGTCAAAAGCTTAATTGTTTAGCCATTATTAGTATTATTTTTTTTAGTATCATCTCACGTAGGTTGCCTGAACTCGAAGGAGATATCCCTTGGGTGTTTGTCTGATATTGGTTTCGGCCTTTGGGGCTTGCATTTGGGGGATGTCGAATTCGACTAGGGTGGTCTGCGTGAGAGATGGACAGTTGTGACGATTTTGGATAGGATTCTTAGCATATTATGAGTTTGAGATAGCGTATACCCCTAACAAGGGAAACATGGTAGCAGACGCCTTAAGAAGAAAAAGGTTGTCCTTGAGTTCATTGATCGAGTAAACGACGGAGCTTAGGGTTTATTTCTATGTTTGACTTTAGACCTTCCGTTGACTTTGTACCCGGTTTGCTAGCCTCCTAGGAGGTTAGGCCTACTCTTTTGGGATAAATTGATGAGGCATAGCGAGACGACCCACAGTTGGTTGAGTTAGTAGAGAAGCTCATAAGGGGGAGGAGTCGTCCAGCCATTTGAGTAGGTACACCCTAGATAGTAAGGGGTGGTTGTGTAGAGACGGTAGACTTTGTGTACCGCAAGATGAGAGTTTGAGGAAGGCTATACTTGATGATACACATCGGTCGAAGATAACCATTCATCCCGGTAGGGACAAGATGTACCAAGACATAGAGCGAATTTTCTTTTTGGCCAATCTGAAGAAAGACGCGGCCAAGTATGTCGCTAGATGCTTGGTGTGCTAACAAGTAAAAGCGGAACAGAAGAAACCCGAAGGGTTGCTTCATCCGTTAGAAGTTCCGTAATAGGAAGTGGGATAGTGTCTCATTGGATTACCGAAATCAAGGAAGGGTAATACGGGGATTGGGCTTTTGGTAGATGGACTTACTAAGCGTGCCCATTTCATACCCGTGAAGAGCAGGAGGACTATTACATGTCTAGCTTCAGTTTACCTTCGAGAGATTATTAGATTGCATGGTGTACCTTCCAGTATAGTGAGCGATCGAGATCCTATCTTCACTAGTGAGTTTTGGAAGAGTTTGCAAGAGGCGGTAGGGACTCAGTTGTGTTTGAGCACCGCATATCATCCTCAGACGGACGGTTAGACCGAGAGGGTGAACCATATCTTAGAAGATCTTTTGAGGTTATGTATTATGGATTTTGGAGGTACATGGGAAGAGCATCTTCCGTTGGTGGAGTTCGCATATAATAGCAGCTTTCAGTCCAGTGTTGGTATGGCTCCTTTCAAAGCTCTTTATGGAAGGCCTTGTCGATCTCCTACATGTTGGTGGGAATCTACGGATAAGATCTTGCTTGGGCCAGATATGGTTAGAGAGACTTCAGAGAAGATGGGTTGGATTCGAAGAAGGATGAAAGCGGCGGAATCTTATGCGGACAAGAGGAGAACAGAGCTTGAGTTTGATATTAGGACATGCTTTTTATCAAGGTGTCTCCGTTACGGAATGTGGTTCACTTTGGATCTGTTAGGAAGTGAGTACCAAGGTTTGTAGGGCCATTTCCCATTAAGGAAAGAATTGGACGGATGGCATATAGAGTGGAGTTGCCTGACAGACTTAGTGGTGTACCGGATGTATTTCATGTGTCCCATGTGAGGAAGTGCTTACATGAGACCGCTGAGGTGGTAGAGCCGAGTTTGCTTAAAGAAGTAGAGTTAGAGCGCGATGAGACGATTCGACGAGCTCCTACTCGCATCATTGGGTCAGAGACTAGGAAGTTGAGGAACAGAGAAGTTCAGCTAGTTAGAATGCTACTTGGGAGACGGAAGCGAAGATGCGTTCTTTGTATCCATTTCTTTTGGAGAGTATGTCTTTTAACTTCTCCTTTATCGCTTGCCTAGTACTTATCTTATCTTTGGTAGGTCCTCTCGTTAGTCCTGTTTGACCTTTAGATAGGGAAAACCCATGGTTGAAACATGTGTTTGAGACATGTTATGGTTGATGAATGCAAGTGGATGCAAGTGTTTGCTAGTGGTTGCTCGTGGATGCATATATACACACTCTAGGCACTAGATCGGCTCAATCACTTCATATTGCATATTGCATAAAATTGTGTGTAGTTAGCTATATTTATGGATGTATAATGATTGTGTTATCATATGGATGATGCATTTTGGTGAATGATTGTGCACTCATATAGATACTGTATGTGTCAATAGGGTTATCTAGCATACATATTGGATGCATGGCACTATCATGGTTTGCATATGTTCGTACATTAGATAGGGAACATATACACACACTTTTCGCAAATGCTCATACATCATTAGAAATTGTTTAAGGACAATGGATGCCCGTGTTTGATGGATTGAGTAGATGGTTGTTTGGATGGTAGGATATGCATTCTCCTTAGCTTGGAGATTTCGGGGACGAAATCCTTTAAGGAGGGGAGAATGTAACACCCCGAATTTCGGTTAATGCTAAAATTCACTAATTACAGAATAAATAATCTCAGATGTGAGAATTGGGGGAAACGGGCTGCGTCATTGCGTTCGTCTCGGAAAAATACGCGAAATAGAGTCCGAGTTTTCGAAAATCGGAGTCCGTATGGCCCAGTTATGGCCCGATGAAGTTTGCAGAAAATTCAAAACTAAAACAGATTTAATAATTTCAAATATTCAGATTTGGAATGGGCCAGGCGGGGCCAGGCGGGGTCAGGCGGGAAGCTTCCCGCCTAACCCATGTCGACAGGCCTGTCGACAGGGGTGTCGACATGCCTGTCGACTTGCCTGTCGACAGGGTGGCACCGTCCAGTGAACCTGGGTGCACCAGGTTGCACCAGGTTGGGTCTTGGGCTGGCTTGGAGGGCTGGTTCTGGAAGCTTCTTGGATCTGATGGTCCTAAATTAATCTAGGGTTAATCTAAGGGTCTAAAATGCAACCTAATCCTATAAATAACACCCTAACCCTACCCTAATTCATTCATAATTAAACCTTGTAACTAAACTATGGCAAAATGAAACTTGGTCATGGCCTCCACAAATCAATGAAGAGGAAAGCAAGCTCTAATCAATCTCTAATCCATTCTAAGTATCTTAATCTTCTTCATTAGCTTGCTAATTGTGTTTTGGTGAGTTTCTATCACTTTGATGATCAATTGTTAAGATAAGTAGATTAGGTGTAATGAGACTTATGGTCTTGAATGCGGATTTGTGAGTTTGAATCATTTGTAATGATATGCTAATCTATGTATAATATGAATCCTATGTTGAATATGTAAGTTTATGCAAGTTGAATATGAGAGTTTATGCAAGTTGGATATGTGGGTTTATGCATAATAAGTAATTGATTTTATGCAAGTTAAGTATGTGGTTTATGCATAATAAGTAATTGATTTTATGCAAGTTAAGTATGTGGTTTTATGCATGATGAGTATGTGATTCTATGCATGCTAAGTATATGATATTATGCAAGTTTTAGTATGTGATTCTATGCATGCTAAGTATATGATATTATGCAAGTTGAGTATGTGATTCTATGCATGCTAAGTATATGATATTATGCAAGTTTTAGTATGTGATTCTATGCATGCTAAGTATATGATATTATGCAAGTTGAGTATGTGATTCTATGCATGCTAAGTATGTGATAATATGCATGATTAATAAGTTGTTTTATGCATATTTAACAAGTGGGTTTATGCATGTTTAACAAGTTCATATGCAAGTTACATGTATAACAATATATGCTATGCAAGTTACATGTTTGTTAATATGCAAGTTACATGTATGTTAATAGCAAGAGATGCTATGCAAGTTACATGTTTGTTAATATGCAAGTTACATGTATGTTAATATGCAAGATATGCTATGCAAGTTACATGTTTGTTAATATGCAAGTATGTGAATGCTTATGCAAGTTATGTGTATGCTTAAACGCATGTTTAACATGTTATGCAAGTTGTGAGAATGCTTATATGCAAGTTCAACATGTTATGCAAGTTATGTGTGCTTATGCAAGTTATGTGAATGCTTATATGCAAGTTCAACATGTTACGCAAGATATGTGTATGATAATATACAAGTTCATATGCAATATGTTATGCAAGTCATGTGCGATAATATGCAAGTTTGGGTTAAATGTAGTTGGGTTAATATATGCTCATATATGCAAGTTGACATCCTCTTAACCCATGACAAAGTTATATACTAAGATTTGGTTAAACCCATGATATTTGCGATGGATCTTCCCTTTATTTATGTCGTGAAATGAGAACGATTTGCGTGGGAAACGATGGGGTTAATAAATATGTTAATTAAAGTATGATTGGGTATGATTAAGCATACCATAAAAATAAATAAATTAACATAAGTGGGAATTTACCTATTGAGTTAGGTCTACCCCATGGGAATTTACCTATTGAGTTAGGTCTACCCATGTTATGAAAAACTTGATATTAATTAGGGATAATTAATATAAATTATGAGGGTGATTAATTAGGTGTAATTAATCGACTAAGACACGAGGTTGGACTCAGTTGTAGCGTAAAACTGCCCGGACCCAACCGGCCTAACCAGTTGCTACAAATGTTAGCCCAATGTGAGAGGTCTTAGGCACAAACTAAATACGTGATTAATGTAAAGACACGAGGTTAGACTCGGTTATGACATAAGGCTGCCCGGACCCAACCGGCTTAACCAGCGGTCATAAAAGATAGTCTAATGTGAGAGGTCTTTATGAGGATCACGGCCTTAATTAATTAAGAAACACTTAACCATATTAGCATGTAGTGGAACATGAGGGTTAAGTGGGTACCTTGGGTGGCATGTAGTAACTAGTGTGGGTGCCTTGGGTGGCATGAGAAAACTAGTGGGTTGCCTTGGGTAGCAATAGAAAATACGATTATAATACTTAACCAAAGTGGAACATGGAATTAAACATGATTAAAGGGTTAAGTAAGTGCCTCGGGTGGCATGTGGGAATTAAGTAAATGACTTGGGTGGCATATGAAATCTAGTGGGTGCCTTAAAAGGTAATTAAAATATGATTAATGACTTAACCAAAGTATTTATAACATGTAAGTGGACATGGTTAAAGGGGTTAAGTGGGATACACTAGATAAATTAACAAGCTTAGGTGGAGAGCTTGTGGGGGCCCATCTCAACCAATATCCCAAACGTATCTTTGTGGGCTCGACCCAAGTCGGGTGACGGGACACGCATATTGGGCTTGACTATAAGAGGCCAAAACGGGTTAGCGGTGGCAACGCAAGTCCATCGGGTTTCATATGCGTGTGTGGGCCCGGGCTGGTAAGTAAGACGTTGTTGCATCGTGTAGGTATAACCCGTGCACCAAAATCAGGCTTGCCACTTTGGGAAATGATACATCCCACTGTGGGGCCAGCACGGATATCTACGTTAGGGAGCCGATCGCTTGGGAGTAGTGGGTACACCTAGTAAAGATAGGCGCAGACGGCACCTATGTAGGGGTAAAAGAAACTACTGGCTAACAATTACTAAGTACATTTAGTGGGGTCAACCTTTAAGTAGGAACTAATCTTGGGTAGGTAGAACTGGTGTGGTGCAGTGTAGGAATTACTTTTGGGTGGATAAGTCTGGGGCGGTGTAATCTAGTAATTATCCTTGGGTGGATAAATGCGTCTTTACGGTGATCTTAGTTTATCCTAAGTTTACCAAGCTGCTTAGTGTAGCCATTCATCCCCAGTCGTTACCGTATATCAACTTATGTCTTCTCTGGTTATTTTAATGATTGTATTGTTAGGGTTATAGGACTCACTCAGACTTATGTCTGACCCCGTTGTTTTTATCTTTTTCCCCCTACCCCAGGTTATTAGAGTGGGCCTGGTGCTAGTGGGCTTTGATCTGATTGCTGTATCTATCCTATGGAGCTTGGACCTCTGAAGTGAAGCCGAGCTTACCTTTCCTTTTATGGCTATTAGTTATGTAGTGGGATTATGTACTTCTATTTTATCAAGATGGATATTATGTACTTGACTCTGGTTTATGGTTTTGTGATGTAACCAAACATGTATTACTTTCTGTTGCAATGAAATGATGATTTAAATTTTCAAGTATTATTTATATCTGTCTTGCTGTAATTTTACTGTTCTATATTCACTTAAAATACTTCACCGAAACTAAGGCATTCCCCTGGTATGAGTGACCTTAGCGGGCGTGGGGTGTTACACATCATCTTTCACGACAGAGATAGCATTGGCGTTCACCAACTGAGGATCCCTTGGTAATCACAGCCACAATTGGTTCGGCCATAGTCCATAAAGTTCTGGTAGATAACGGAAGCTCGGTCAAAATTTGGTTCAAGAAAACATTCGACCAAATGAAACTTGAGCCGAAGGATTTAAAACCATGCGAAGGGTGGATACCTGGATTCAATGGAGCCTCAACTGCTCCAATGGGATATGTAGAGTTGTCGGTAACCCTTGGGGAAGGGGAGCGCCAGAGAGTAAGAATCCTTCCTTCTGTGGTTCTGCACGTCGAATCCCCATACAACGCATTTTTAGGCCGACCGACCCTAGCAAAGTTCAGAGCTTGTATAGCCCCTTGGTGTTTATTAATGAAGTTCCCGACTGAAGTTGGTATAGGTATAATAAGAGGAGATCAAGTCGTGGCCCGAGCATGCTACATTGCAGAGTTAAAGATGCTCCGCAAAGGAAAAGATGTAGAGACCGAAGGCGCTTCCTCCCCGGCAAGGGAGGAAACATTATAGCAACTAAAGAAAATAACTATGGGAGAGTCGCCCAGAGAACTGCCCGAGTACATAGATCCCAGAGAGTACGAAGAGCCTGGGGGAAGAATGGCGACTCCCAATGAAACAACTGTGGATATTCCAATCGATGATGGAGACCCAGAGAAGGTCCTAAAGATTGGATCCCAGTTAGACCCTATTCGAGCCAGAGAGCTAACGGATTTCTTGAAAGCCAATTTAGATGTATTCGCTTGGACCCACTCGGATATGTGTGGGATATCTCCTCGATCATGAGTCATTCGCTAAGCATCAACCCGAAGCATCCTCCTGTCAAACATAAAAGGTGAATGCTTGGCCCGGGGAGGTCAGCTGCTTTGAAAGAGGAAGTTGAGAAATTGAGAAGTAATGGGTTCATCAGAGACTCAACATATCCAGATTGGATTTCCAACCCGGTCTTGGTAAAAAAGGCCAATGGAAAGTGGTGCACCTGTATTGACTTCTCGGACCTGAATAAAGCTTGCCCAAAGGACAGTTTTCTGTTGCCAAGAATTGACCAGCTGGTGGATTCGACAGCTGGCCACGAACTCCTCTCTTTCATGGATGCTTATTCAGGGTACAATCAGATCCCTATGCACGTCCCAGACCAAGAACACACAAGCTTCATTATAGATTTGGGATTGTATTGCTATGTAGTGATGCCTTTTGGCTTGAAGAACGCCGGTGCTACATACCAGCGATTGGTCAATAGGATGTTTTACAACCAGATTGGGAAGACGATGGAGGTGTACGTCGATGACATGTTAGTGAAGTCCAAATAATCATCCGACCATACTGCCGATTTATCAGAAATGTTTGAAATTCTCCGGAAGTATGGAATGAAATTAAACCCTTTGAAATGTTCATTTGGGGTAGCATCGGGAAAATTTTTAGGATTTATCGTCAATTCGCGTGTGATCGAGATTAATCCAGACCAGATCGCAGCAATCCGGAATATTCAGAAACCTAGACAGATTAAAGATGTGCAAAGCCTCGCAGGGAAAGTAGCGGCATTGAGTATATTTATCTCCAAAGCTATAGATAAATGTATCCCGTTCTTTGAATTAATAAAGCGAGGAAAGCGCAACTTCGAATGGACCCCTGATTGTATTGAACCATTCCAGAATCTCTTGAATCATTTGGAAAAAACCCCGATTTTGTCTAAACCCATAGATCATGAAGAATTATTCTTATATTTAGCGGTGTCATCCAATGCGATCAGTTTGGCTTTGGTTAGAGAAGAAGATAAGGTGCAAAGACCAGTATATTATGTGAGTAAGAAGTTGGCGGCAGTTGAACGAAATTATCCAAGGATAGAAAAGCTTGCGTACAGTTTGTTGATTGCATCAAGGAAGCTTCGCCACTATTTTCAAGCTCACCCGATTACTATATACACTGATCACCCGTTAAAACAAGTACTTCAAAGGCCAGAGGCTTCGGGAAGATTATTTAAGTGGAACATTGAACTAAGTCAGTTCGATTTGAATTTTAAACCCCGGCGATCAATAAGGGGGCAAGTGCTGGAAGACTTCATAGCAGAGTTTACCATCCCAGAAGATGAAACAATAAGCGAAGAAGTCGATCCGACAAGGCTACTCCTCGATCCCAGTGCCTGGAAGTTGTTCGCTGATGGAGCAAAAAACGATAGACGATATGGTGCCGGAGTGGCGCTCGAAACTCCAGAAAAACGGCTGATATGCTATGCTCTCAGATTGGAGTTCCGCGCCACTAACAACGACTCAGAATACGAAGCCCTAATTGCTGGTTTGAAACTCACAAAGGAGTTTAAGATTGCGAAGTTAGACATCTTTTGCGACTCCAAAATAGTTGTGAACCAGGTCATAGGAAAATTCCAGGCCAAAAGTCCTAGGCTGATATCATATTTAGAAAAAGTGAAAAAGTTGCTGGATGGTTTTGACCATCACACCATATCCCACATTCCTTGAGCAGAGAACCAAAAAGCAGATAAATTGGCGAAAATGGCCAGTTTTGACAGTCCTGAAAATACAGAATTGGTCCCGATGGAAGTCTTACAGTCACCTAGTATAGATCAGATGGAAGTTGATCCGGTACTAGATATTGAACCTGAAAGGGAGTCGTGGATGACTCCTTTGAAGAATTTCCTAATGTATGGAACGCTCCCTACGAAGAAAATTAAGAGGCGTGCAATAATTCGAAAGGCCTCTCGGTATGTGTTGCAAGAGGGAGTCCTGTATAGACAAGGATTTTCAATGGCCCTCCTCCGGTGTATTGCCCACAGCGATATTCAGCGCGTATTGCAAGAAGTACATGAAGGCGAATGTGGAGATCACACAGGAGGCCAAACGTTGGCGAAGAAAATAATACGATATGGTTATTTCTGGCCAACCGTAAATAAGGATGCGGCCAAATACGTGCGACGTTGTGACGCCTGCCAGAGATTTTCTAAGATCCATAGGGCCCCATCAAGCCAGCTGAAGATGGTGACGAGTCCGTGTCCCTTTGCTATGTGGGGAATTGATATCATTGGAAGCCTCCCCATAGCAAAGGGCAGAGCAAAATTCGCTATCGTAGTCGTGGATTATTTTACCAAATGGGTAGAAGCAGAGCCATTAACTACAATAACAACCAAGCGAGTAATCAGCTTCGTTGTTAGAAACATCATATGCCGATTTGAGATCCCAAGAATCGTCATAACGGATAATGGAACTCAGTTTGATAGCACCGAGTTTAGAGATTTTTTCTGGAAATACCACATTGAGAAAAGGTACACCTCTGTGGCACAACCGCAAGCGAACGGCCAAGTGGAGGCGGCAAATAAAGCGATTAAATCCATCCTCAAGAAGAGATTGAAGCGGGCCAAGGCCATGTGGGTCGATGAATTGCCCTTGGCACTATGGGCCTATAGAACGACCTATAAATCAGCAACGGGCCATACACCATTTTCTCTCGCCTTTGGAACTGAAGCGGTCATCCCGGTCGAGTTAGAAGTACCTTCTCACCGAGTCACCTATTACGACCCGATGACCAACAATGAGTTGCTCCTTGAATCCTTGGACACGATCGAAGAGAAGAGGGATGAAGCCGATTTACGTGCCTTAAGACATAAGCAGCAGATAGCTCGATATTACAACAAGAAAGTCCGAGCACGAACCTTTGAACCCGGAGACTTGGTTCTAAAACGTGCCTTCCCATACTCAGTGCATATGGGTCCAAAATGGGAAGGACCATATTCCATCCTGCGAAGACTTGATAATGGAACCTTCAAGCCTGCAACCATAGATGGAGACGAAATCCCCAGAGTGTGGAACGCCCAGCATTTGCGGCCTTACCTAACGTGAAATCGTCAGTTTCATTCTTTTGTTTTTAGGACCATGTAAAAAGGCACGACTTGCCTAGAATAGTCTGGTTACTTGAACAAAAGATTATAAAGTGGACGTAGGTCATGATTCGACCGAACCACTATAAAAATATCATGTGTCATTTACCTTTACTGCACCATTACCTATTTGCTTTATCTCGATTAATATAAATTATTGTTGTTTTTTGAATTTGTCACAGATTATGCAGCAATATTGGAACATCCAATGCATTGTGCCACAAGGTGAAAGAGGAACCATAATCGAGGACCACAAGGTGCGGCAAAGTAAATCACCCCACGATCAAACTCTAACTACCCAGAATCTGGAGAGAGTATAAAGGACGCGAAGATGACGTCCGCAAGGCGTGAAGGTGCACCATGATAAAACCGCCTTGCCACCACTCTAACCCGCTGAAGGATCGGGAGAGTATAAAGGCACCAGAGATTTAGCGCCCCCAGAATTTCTGCCCCGCTGAAGGATCGGAGAGCAGACCTGAAACGAGCTCGAACTCTAACCCGCTGAAGGATCGGGAGAGTATAAAATTTTTAGAAATTTAGCGCTAAAAGAATCCTTTCCCCCCACCTTTCATAATAGGGGGCAACACACATGACTCTAATCAATCATCAATAAGCCCTGGCCAGGCATCATATTAAATGATTGATTGGGGGCATATACACACACATCACATCTCTGCACAGAAATTTTAAAATTTTGCTAATGCGATTCATGATTAAATTTTAGATTAATTATGCTTTAAATATTTGTGGCTAATGCGATAAATTAAAATGGCAGGTTCGCAGGTTTGGTTCCCCTTTTTATGTGACTGATTTGTCTTGAAGGGTAACTCTTGTCCATATCACGACAAGGATGAAAGTCAAGGTCGACCAAGACGAATCATCCCCTCATGCCGTTATGTTGGCTACTCAGGAGGTTGCACAGAGATGCAAGGAACTTGGAATCACTGCATTGCATATTAAATTAAAGGTAACAAAAATCAATTTTCATTTACTAAGATGCAGAGATACAAGATAAGATAGCTGAACAAAAGTGAGGGCCATTCTCACAATTACATTTTCTGGCCAGTGGAAAGTCTAAAAATCCTAAGAACAAAATATGAACTAACATCTGCATCCTACTCATGCTTGGGGGGCTATTTTGGCTTCTTGCTCTTCTTCTGCTTCCCCGACTCCTCCTTGTCAACATCCGAACGATCACATTTTTTCCTCTTCCTCTTATCAACAAGAGGCTCTGGCGAAGAACTAGAAGATTGGGAGGCGAGTTGTGAAGTTATTAATCGGGAGGAGAATCTTATGACCAACCCAGTTTTGGGATCGATTTTAGAGATAGGGGGCACGTATACTGGGTCCTGTTCCCCTTTCATAAGAAGCAACTGCTTCTCTTCCTTAGCCTGTTTATTAGCCAAGGTTTCATCACCACCACCCTTGATTTCATCTGTAATAACAACGTCATCCTCTTCATCCCCGTGACCACCGTCCGTGTCCTTCAAAGCAGCAATAACCTCGGCATCTGCAGGAACATCAGTGTTGGGTACCACAGGTGCCACGGTTACCTTTTCACCACCCTCAGTTTGCTTTGAAATCTCAGAAATTTCAGCATCAGTGCCTGAGGGGATGTCAACTTTCTCTGCCTCTGCCTTCTTTTCTCCCCTTTTCTCGGTCAATGTGTCACCTGTATTATGAGAGGCACATGTTAGTAACTCAACGGGCTACTCCGCAGAATGGCGAAAAGTCATAACTGCTTTGACAAATTGCGGAGAAAATATGGAAATACCTTCAGCTGACATTTCATCCAAGTTTACGGCAGAAGCTCCGACAACCGGAGGAGTTGGGTGCAAGGGAATTAACGGATCGTCAGGACTATACTCCTCAACTTCGGGAGCCTTGAGTTCCGCCGCTGAGCTCGAGCCCTCGTCAAGTTTGCTCTTGCCCTTGGCCTTGGTCTTCTCCTTCTCAACCTCTTCTTGGATTAGGCGTCTCCCCTCCTCCAAATCCTCGGGCTCTTTTCCTTTGAGGAGTCTCTGCATTAGCTGGCATTCCTCAATCTCATTGACCTTCAATCGCTGCTTCTCATCCTCGACAATTGCATCCCATATGTTGGCAAGAGTAACGTGATAGTCTAGGATCCAAGAAATGTCTCGAGTTTTGATGACTTGGCCTAAGAAGTCGAATATCAACTCCCCAAAACCTTCTATTTCATTTTCAGCTTCGGCAAGCTTGTCAACAGTGGTGGAAGCCGATTCAAGAATGCTGTTAGCATTAGTCTCAGCAAGAACCGCTCGCCCCTCATCCTGAACAAGTTGGTCACTCAAGACCTCCTTTTCTTTCTCAGCAGCCGCAAGACTATTTTTCAAGTCTGCTCTCTCCTTCTCCCAAGCAGCCTTCTCAGCATCAAAATGACTCTATGCTGTCCTCAAATCAGCATTGGCCATTCTAAGATCCTCTATTTCCTTTTTCAAAGATAATCGTTCCTGGCTATTAGAATCTAGCTCGCTACGAAAACGCTTCCTAGCTTCCTCCAATTATGTCTTGTAGTTCTCTGCGTCTCGCTGAGCTAAAGCCAGACGGGCCTGTAAATCTTCCAAGTCTTTTTCCATTTTACTCCTGGCCCTGTCATTATTCTCAATTCTCACCTTGGATCTTGCCGCGTCCGTTTCTAGGCAAGGATGGCATTTGAAAGGTTAACGGCGTGCTTTTTCATTACCTCGTACTGTTTGGCTACATGGCACACATATCCTATCACCTCAGTATCCCAGTCCCTGGGAACCGGCTCAAGATCCGGTATAATCATCTTCCTCTCAAAGAAAATATCGGGGAATTCCTTGCGCAAGCGCGCCAATTTAGCCTGATTTTCGGGGCCATGGATAGCATCTCGTACAACGAGGCTGTCGGAGTCGTGATCGTCAGGGGAGACCAGGGCTTCTTTTCCTTTCTTCACGATCTTGCCTTCGTCTTTATTTTTGTCCTCTGACTCGCGCTGTTTCTTGGAAGTTGGACGTGAGAAGGCGTACTTTTTGGAGGGGTTAAGTCCCTAGGAAGCTGCTTACCCTCAGTCGGTGGTAGTGGACGACTGTGAGGTTTCCCGAAACCATGCCTGGAAGGAGATCGGGATCGTGTAGAATAGGTTTGAGGAGGGTCGCGAGGCCGATAACTATCCCTTCCCCGACTATCACTGCGAGCAGGATTTGGATTTGAATGAAGAATAGGTGTGCCTTCACGAAGGGAGCGATGAGAATAAGATCGTTTGTAAGTCATCTTACCTACAAAAGAAATAAGTACAAAATAAAACCTTGAATACTGTTGGTATAAAAGTGTGGGGTCAGACAGTGCATGTGATTTGTGCATCCCATATAATTCCCCCTAACAGACCAGGGCCCGAAGTTAGGCTCGTCTGGGTGGTTTCTCGTTCTTCAACTGGAGCATTTGTTTCCTCAGAGATAGGAAAAAATGGCTCCCCTTCGAAATCTTCTTGTGTATATACATCGTCGGGTATAGGAATCTTGTTCAATTCTTTGAATAACTGCTCCTCTGTTAAATCATCGGGAGCGGCAGGCTCAACTGGTAGAGAGGCCCTTGAGGGGGAATCCCTCGGAGAGGCTGGGATTTCCTTAAGCTCGTCAACACGGGCCTCATCTCCTCTATATACATTTAAATCTTCATTGTCCTGGTTAATCATCGGTGAAGGACTCTTATGAAGTTTAGTTGTCTCTGCTGCCTGTGACGTTCCTTCTCCCTCGGTCGGAGGCACATATTTGTAAGGTTTGCCACCCGCGCCAAGTCCAAATCTTATATCCAGAAGGCGGTGCCTGTGAAGATTCTCGTCAGTAATACATTTCTTGATCCTTAGAAAGTCAGATTTGCTTTTGAGAAGAAGGGATAGTCGATTACTATACACCGAGCCTTCTGTCTTTGGAAAGGTGTGATCTGCATAGAGAAAAGAAGCATGTTAGCGCTTCGATTTCTTAAACAGGTTATTCATTCAAAGGTTTAAAATTTACTTGATTTAAGCCATCTTCTCGCACACCCAGCCTGTCCCTTTATATAGAACCAATCGGCCTTGGGATCCCCTATGTTGCTGTAACCATCAGACAAGACCTTCCTATTGGCTACCGACTCGAAGAAAGAAAATTTGGGGTTGCTGTAGAACGATGCTTAAAAAGGTAATAGAACTTCAAGTCTTTAAACGTGAGCTCAGTTTGCAGGATTTCCGCATATGCGATGTATAAAGTGTATAGGGCTGCGTAGGCATTGGGATGAAGCTGCATCGGAGCAATACCCAATCGTTTTAAGGTTTCAATGACGATTGGAGGAAACGGAGGAATAGCGCCTACTCCGCACATGAGTCGACTGACTGTCATATACCCTTCCGGAGCCAGATGAGGTCTATCTTCGCTTCCAGGTGTTCTCGCATCATCCCAGGGGATCCCGTGTTTCAAGCAGATTTTCTTAAGTTTTATGCCGTCTAGTTTGGAAGCAAAAGAGTCATTGAATTTCTCAGTTTCTAGTGCACCAGGAATCTCATCGGGAGCTCGGTCATCCACTTCGGACTCCTCATCAAGCGAGGTACTCTAAGATGAATCTGATTATGTTTCTGCCTCATATTCGGATTCAGAATCCTCACCCTCTGGATTAATTGGAAGAACCTCGTGGCTATGGCGCTCAGACATCTCGGGGTCCATCTCTGTTTCAGATCTTGAAGGAGAATGATTACCCGACATTACTGTTTAGGCGAGTAAACAGGAGAAATTAGAATATAATTACCTGTCCCCCGTGTGTGTAAGTGCAAGTGTATGCCTGTGCATACATAGGAGAAAAGCAGGAAGATTAGCTACATAAGCAAGATATTGGTCGTAATGCTCTATCAAGTTACACTGTCATTCAGTCCAGAGGAATCATCTTAAGGGCTCTAACCTAACTATCCATCGATATATCAGAAGTTATATTGTGATTATTATTCAACGTATGCATCGGATCGTTCATTGGATTGGTTCGCGAGACAGTATCTGGATCGCTATGTATCGATGGGTCGTGCAGTATGAACTGGATCGTGGAAGAGTCTCGGATCGTGATGGAACCTCGGATCGCGAGACGTTTTGGCACTTGTCCCGTCATCGGATCGCAACAAGCCCCTCACGATCCACCCTGGTTCCCATTTCCACGAAACGATCCTCCTTCATCCTCGCGATCCGATCCGCTGGTCAGATTAACAGTCCATCTTCGTTTCTTCTCCCATCATTTCTCCATCACCACGATGTGATTCGAACTGTAACCTCGCTATCACCACGATCCGGCTCGACATGCTCCTTCATCTTCCTTCTCTTCCCCCCTCCATCTCCAAACTCGAACGACGGAACCCATGGCACCTCCGTCAGTTTCAAAGCCACGAATACTACAAAATTCCGCTACCTCCACCTTCCAAACCAATACAAACCCAAGAGAAAAGAAAATGGAATTACCTTTCTAAAGTTTAAAATCAGATGGGCGTTTGGAAATTGAAACTAGGGTTTTTTCTCAAAAGAGCTGGCGGCGTGACAGCGAACGAAGAAGAAAGGGAAAAGAGAGAGGAGATTGGTTTATATAGGTGAGTTATTGACCGTTCGTATCCCCTTTTTGTCCCATTCGATCTGCTGGGCCTGATGGGCCACGAACCGCCGAAGAAGCCCGCTGCGATTCGAGTATGGATCCTTCCAGGCGATGGCCCTTGACGCATGAAACGATCCCATCCAGACGTGCTTCGTGGTTCACCATGGTCTGTGATGACAGACGACGATTCGAGCCCCAACATGATTAGCGGATTGGAAAAGAGAAGTTCCAAATTCGCAGAAATACAAAAGTTATTAAATACTATTTCCTACAATGAACTCTGAAACTTACTTGGTGATTCAACAGTGATATCTCCGGGAGCCTAAAAGATGGAAATTGCCCGATAAGCGAAGAAATGGTTGACGGTCTAGTTAGATATTTATACTCGTCAAGAGGTGTAACCATCCACAGCGAGGCGACGTTATAAATGAACATGATCATTGGTTCGCATCGTTTCAAGAAAATGCCCATTCAGCAATTTCGAAGCATGTTCCATCCTCGATAAAACATACTTCGAGGGGGCAAAATGTTGGCTAGCTTTTTGACCAAGCCACCAAGGTCCACACACGAGGAAGACGTGATGTTTCGCTCCTTTGACCTGTAAAGTCTTGATCGCGATCGCTCCACCCAGGTCGGATCGCCGTGTCTTCTCCAGCTCGCGATCGCCCCTTGTAGCCTCGATCTGATCCATCCTTGTTAGCTCGATCCGATCCGAGCTCTAGAAACTAGAAAATGAAGGCTATGACTAATTCAACCACGATCCGAGAATGCAGGATCTCACGACACCTGTCCACAACTGTCATATTGACCAATTCTCCATCAATCTATGAACCAGTCCGAGATTCTCGAGATTTGTACCACGTATGACCGCGATCCGCCTGAAGAAATCAGCTATAAATAGCCCAGAACGTGGCATTTTTGGGGATCTTTTGGCAATTGAGAAACCTGATTCCACCATTATCATATCTCCATTGTTTCTATTTAAAGTTATCTCGAAATTATTGAGAGAACAACAGTTGTAAGAGTGAGATTGAGATTGAGTGAAATCATTGATTGTACCTGCATTTAGCATATAATCAACAACATATAAAGTGGACGTAGGCTCGTTAACGCCGAACCACTATAAACCTCGTGTCTTTTATGTTTTTTCTTTATATTTCAGCTATAATCCTTCATAGATTAGAACAACTTGGGTGTTAGACCCAATTTTGTATCTAACAAGGGGAAAAGGTTTAAAGGAATATATCGATATTTCCAAGAAGGAATGGAAAGCTGGGTGTAAATATATATGCTTTAAGGTATTAAAAATAGTTTTGTTATAAATAAGAATAAATATAATGTTTTCAATATACTGGAAGAATTAAAGGTTGATTAACCATTTTGTTAAATATATTTTAAAGAAGCCAAGTTAGGTCAAGTGCTGAATCAGCAAACTCATGTTATTTACACAATTGTTATTTGATAGTTAAAACACCGACTATCAAACTTTACCAATACGATTGTTGGTATGGAAAGACCGGGATCGAATTATATTCGAAAACCATTCCGACCAACAAATACGTGAATATGTCAATTGGAGATGGAGAAATTGAAGACCCGTGGATCTCCATAAGCGGAAGGATTACCTGACGAATATTCTCTGTGTTGCAACCATAGTTATTCTGACGTGATTCGATCGTGATTGAAATCTACGGATTGCAAGGACTACTCGCTACCGATCCTTGGGGTGATTCCTATATAAGGATGCAGTAGGAGGGTGCCTTCGGTTCATCCTGTTCCTGGATGACTTGTATGGACGAATGTCTAACAGAGTATTTCCTTCGAACCACGTACGTTGATTTTTACAAATATACCGAGTTGATGGCAAAGAGGGGCACTTCTTTAATACCCAGAGTATATTTGTGGACGTCAATTAGTGATTTGACAGATCTGACAATGTGGCATTCAAAGTGAATGATGACCAGATGTTTTAAAGTAAATTCTAGCCTCAAGCCTCATCAACCGGGAAATGACAAAAATCGGGCAGGCAACATGGCTATGTGAGTCGTTCCCATTAGGGTGTATAATCACCTATCTAGAGAAATTCCAATTGCTTCTTTAATTTATGCTCGATGTTGTCCCTATTCAATAGGCGGTTGCTGATCCCAACCGTCGGTGATATACATTCGATACACTCAGGCGAAATGAGTGGTCGGTCATTTCTACACTACCCATTGTGGTATTGCAGATTTTTTTTTGTATTTGCTTGAGTCTATCCATACTTGCTTGGCTTCATTTATGCATGCAGTCTTGCCTTGTGCTCGACCTCTTTGGCTTGCCAGTGTACTTTGTGTATGCAAACAGGAAAACTTGTTGCACTTGTGCTCTGTCTTGATAGTTGTGTGTAGACCCTTGCACTTGTCTTGAACCATGTTGACTTGGCCCTTTTCACTAATTAGCCCGACATATAATTGTTGTGCACGTTTATATGAGCTTGACCTGAATTATGTCTTGTACTTGAGGCATATGTGCACGCATGTCCTTGATTCTTGTGATGACTTTCTGACTTGTGAATTCTGTGTATACATATATGCATATATACACGTATGTGTGTGTATATATACATACATATATATATATATGGGGGGGGCGTCATATGTGCATTGTTGTGTGTTCATGGAACATGCGGCATGAAAATGTTGTCGAGCTTCACCTGACACATCATATTCGATATATTTGTCCCTTTCTGACCATATTGCGCCTGCACAGAAAATATGTGTATATACATACACATGTATGTGTATACATGTATAGTGCACGTGCAGATTATATATATGTGAGCACTACAGACGATTTGTCTACCTTGTGGTATTTACATTGTATCACTGTGAATATCACAAGTTGTCTAGACACAAATGGATGTCCATATAAATCAGATCAAGTCATGAAAAATGATGAGAAACACATCAAAATTCTGAGGCAAATTAATTTTAACATAAAATTGTATCTGCTAGAATTTACAATATTTTTGTTCCAGTTTACTGTGTATTTTTCTTCTGTGATAGGTAAGCAGAAGACTGGACTGACAGTGAAGCAGACAGAAGACAAAATACAAATGAGTGCAATTGAAAGTGAGTGTATGAATGAATTTGTACAACCTGAGTGACAGAGTGAACTGTAATGAGAAGCAAAAATGAAAATTAGTTTGAAATGTAATGTACTTTATTTCATTGAAATGTACAAATAGTGGAGTTATAAATTTTTATTGTTGAAATGTTGAAATAAAATATTATATATAAATAAAATACTGTTTGAATATTTAAATTCTTGTGCAGTAGTATTCTATTTGAATATAACTATTATATTCTGTTTGTGATGTAGAATAATAGTACAATTACAAACACATTTATTAAATATATGTTTGTTATCATCAAATAAAAATCATAGAATTGTTAGATACAATACAACACTTATATATTCACAAGTTTTATGTCTCGCAGAACCATCTTCTCTAATAACCCTTCTTTCTTCTCAATTTCTGCTTCTCTACAATTATTGTTTGTTGTATCCTGGAGGAATTTCGCTACATTATTCATTGAAACTAGTGGGGGCGAATAATTCCTTAAGGACAACGTTCTATACGTGCCTCAAACGACATTTCCTCCATCGTTTTGGTTTGTTTTACTGCTTCGGTTTTCAACAGACGACTTTTTGGTCTAGACAATTGATTTTACTGGATATAAATAACTATTTGATGGCTTAATGACTAAGAAAATATTTTGTAATGACTCTTAAATTACTCATCAGACAGCTAAAGGAAGAACATCCGAGACAAAAAATGAGCAACTACAAGAAATTGGACAACCTGGAACCAAAGATGCTCCAGGTATTCACCACACTTGTGGACCGATGGCAAAGATTCCTATAGTACTTACGGCTCAAGGAAATTCTCCACAAGCCACCTTTCTCAGTCTTTAGTGATCGATAATTCCTACTCTCAAAGCTTGACATCAAAAGCATGCGTGCAAACGTAGGTTATCAACAAACAATGCATTGCTTCACTGGTTTAGACAACTAGGTTAACAAACATATATGCTGAACTCATATTTTTTTGAAAATTATTGACTCATTTCTTTGCACCATCTCATTTTCCATAAAGAATATCAAGGCATAATTCAATGACAAGACATGCAATTGACATAAAGAGAGAGAGAGATTGTGTGAGTTCTTAACTCACATTAAATCCACTCATTGATTTTCTAAGTACTTCATTTTTAGCTTAGATTGATCTCCCTAGACTCTTGATCTCGCTTTAATTCCCATATTTAGTTTTGAGCTGAAAATGGTAACCCATGGTCATATATTAAATTTGCATTATATTCTTTTGAATAGAATACTGTGAATTCATATTGAACTAGTGGTAAGCTACAATTCCTAACTTTTACTCTTTAGACACTTACTACATGTACAATAAAAAGAAAAATGAGAAAAATAATGAATGGGTAACTTATATTCTTTTAATTATGAACATGGGTTTCATTTTAGGCCCACTTAAATAAAAATGCAAAAGCCTTTGCTCTTTATTTCAAAACATTGTTAATGAGTTATGAAATAAATACTAATCCATTTCACTACTATTGAATCACTTTTTTACAAGTCTATTACACATCGAACTTGGATGCATGGATTTCTTAGTCACCATAGCACATAGCCTTAAGAGACGATCATATAGCTCAGGACTCGAGAACAGGCAAGGATATGGAGCTGTGGGTCAACGGATTTACCGATAATGCATTTTAGAATTAGCTAAGTGTAAATTTGGACTTGGATGAATATTGGATTGGGTATGAACCAAAACACAATAACACACATTTGAACTTCAACTATCAAACTCGATAACTTGGAGCTGACAAGACAACTAGGACATTTAGACATGGTGGCCCAAACCTAAAGGATATAGGGGGTCTAATGATCGGATTGCTCCATGTGGCGGGATGATTGCCCGGATCGGTGACGAACCAGTGTCGGTTCGGTACTGATCCAAGCTCAGTAATGGGCTATTTGGGCCCTATCTTGTAGGTCTGATCATTTGGCTTTTTTGGTGTTCCTTACAAAATTTTGGCCTGATCGGACTACGGTTGCTCCTATAAATGGACCACCTATAGCAATTAAAAATGAGACCTTTTTTCTGGAAAATACGTGGAAACTCTATGGCTTTTCTAGATTAAATTTGTTTTCTATGCCTCTACTTTCTTATAAACATATAACTATATTTGTAATTGTACAGTATAATAAAAAGACTATTCCACAATGGACGCAATCCAAAGTTTTTTAAACCATTATAAGAATCCAATGACCTTTTTCTAGTTTGTGCACTTCATTCTGTATGAACTACGGCTAAAACTGAAATTTTGTGATTGGATTTCTAAAAGCAGTGCATGTTTTTGATTGATTGGTGCTTTTACAGTATTTTGGGGCATTGGTGTTATTTTTGATACTAACATTTTTTCGCGTTAGGAATGGGTGCTAGAATGCATTTGAATTGAAGGAGCCCGGAAGAAGATTAGCAATGGCAAGGACAGGGGGAAACACCTCTCAAAGGGAAGGAGATGAAGGGAGTCAAGAGGCTTCCTTTGTAGGAAACCCATATATCTACCATACTATAGTAAGAGATAAATAATATGGTGGATCAATCGCAAACAACGCTTAAAAGGAAAGAGGTTATACTGACGAGGTATGAGGAGATGATGATGTCTTTCCTCTAGCAGATCTGACAAGTAGCCCATGCAGGAAGTAAGAACCAAGGTATAGGAGCTCGAACTAGCAGAGCACATGTGGAAACATATCGACTAGGGGAAACCCTTGATCAACGGCTTAGATGGCACTGAACCCGATGGGTTGATACCAAATAGGTATGAACGAGGGAAGATTTCTAGGGCCACTGGAATTTCGCTTTCGGATGGTTGGAGTTTGAAATTCGAAGAAGGAAACCTGAGACGAAGTCGTGGATCCGACTTGGGTCTACCAAGGACGAACCTCAATAAGATATTTTATTTTGGTGCAGAACTTAATCCTCAGATCGGTGTCGATCCGGTTGCAACAACAGAGAGGGACATCTTGCCTTTTGAGATATTTGAACTCAAGTTGCAAGCACTGACAGTGATGATTGCATAATGCTTTGGGACAATAACAACAGGTTTGTAGACATTATCAGATGAACTAAGAAATGAGGTTTGATAAATCATGATGTGAAAAGTATGCAACGGATCCATTTTTTCATAAATACCATGAATACAAGAAACCCAAAGGAATTTCAACTTTCGGTTTTGGATGTGTACAATGGAAAAACAGATCTTAACGTTCACTTGATGAGGTACATGAAGCATATGGAAGTGTAAAGGGCCATCTAAGGATGCCATGGCGAAGTGTCTTCCCCTATACTTAACAGATATTATAGCAATATGGTTCAAACAATTGGAGAATAACTATAGGAACTTGGACGGATTCGATTCACGGATTTATAAGGCAGTTTTGGGTCTACATCGCCCTATCTAAGAATGTTATGAGTCTAACTACATTGAAGCAGAGGAGACACAAGACTCTATGAGTTTTCTTAGCTAGGACTAATGCAGTTATAGCTTCGGTGGATCGACTATATTCGTTAATATCTCTCATTGCAGCAGTTTTTGGAGCATTGGATAATACATATGTCAAGGTATCGTTGGAGATGGATTCCCAAGGGATCTCGGGTAGTTCCATTATAAAGCATATAGGTTCTTGTGGCGTGAGGACATGAGAGCGGATCATGTGTCTCTGAAAGTGAATACAGTCAAGGACTGCGGACCATCTGCATCAGGACCAAGAAAGGAAAAAGGAAAGCGAAAAGTTGATGATAGTTATGGAAGGTTGATAAAGAAAATAGAACTGAAGTTCTCGTCTTATTCAACTTGAGTACGACTCTAAAATAAATTTACTTTGATATGCGAGGACAAAGGAGAGGTATAAAGTTCTTATTCATACTAGATCCCATCGAGCGCAAGCAGACAACATAAAAACACTTTTTGTTTCATGAAAAATAAATAAACATGATAAAAATGAGTACAAACATCCCAGAGATATAATTGAGGAGAAGATTAGGAATGGTTAGCTAAGCACAGTATGTTCCAAATAGAGTGGCAATGAAGAAACATGAGTCGTCGTCGACTACACGAGATCAGAACGATCCAAGCCAGTGAGGAGGGATTACCATTAATTAATAAATTGATTCGAATAATAAATGGCTACATAATTTACACATGTACGAGAACCAAATAGATCCCTACACAAGCTCTGAGACGATGATAAACCGTTAAGATTCTCAATATATTTTCTTAATTAAAATAATCTTGTAATGAAATGGCTAAGCCACTTACAAGTGATCGGGATTAGGTCCTAAGGAAAGCTATAAGATGGTGATATTTATCATTGTTTTAAGAATGTAATAAAACTTGGTTTTAGTACTTTAATGAAATTACTTAGCAAGTACGGATTATGTTTGTTGAGTATGAAATTGACAATTGGATCTCAACTTTGATAACTCATCGGTCGTCAAGTACGACTGTGCTTGGCAAGGCTTAGGACACTTCATTGGGACTTGGCAATGCGCATGATAGGTTGTCGAGAACCGATTATGCTCAACAAGAGATAGGCTCAGGCCACTTTGTTGGGAATTGGCAAAGTGCATGATAGGCCATCGAGAACGGATTATGCTCAACGAGGGGTAGGTCGTCATGTCCAGATTTGGCAAGGTCGCCTACTCGGGTCATCAAGTGTATATTACACTTAATAAGGTTCAGGTTGTTTCGTCTGGACTTGACGAAGTCGCAGATCAGTCCTCGAGTGTGGATAACGTTCGACAAGATCTCAAAGAGACTACAGTCGGCAAAAGCATGGAAAAGATATGGTTGTTGAATATGGACTATGCTCAGCAAGGATACGATCTACGAGGCTACAAATTTGGATATCAGTTAGAGACAACTACAGATTTGGAATCAGATATGGATTTTAGCAGTCCAGATAGATTGCAGACTCGGATTTGAATATAGGTTTTAGATTCGAGATGGATATAGATTGCATAAGCAATCCCACAACATTGTGAATTTGGATTCAGATATTGGTTACAGATTCGGCTTTGGCAATTGGACTTGATAGATGATCTGTGTGGGATTGTGACGACCCGCCCCGCATTAGCCGACATTTCCAATGAAAGTGCGTTGTGCCAATGTCCAACTAGCACGGGACGGTCGACAAAGAAAGGGAAAAGAAGAGAACTTACTGGTGAACTAACAAAGAACCTGTAGAATGTCTCACAGCGCATGGAATAAAATATAATAATAACATACTTTGACATAAAACAGGCGGGACAATGCATAAGCTGAAAACTAAACATCATAGCAACGGAAAATCCAAATACAGCTTATGTTCCACATCATCATTATTACAAATTTAAAACTGTCTCCAAAGCAAAGGAAAGGAAAGGTGCACTACTAATGCCCAAAGTAGTGACCAGCAGCGACACAGGGAGAATATATGTAGATAATACGTGGGAGCCTCCTGCTTGTCTCCGGTACAGCTACTCGTGCATACCACCTAACCTGTCTCTAGTCTGCCCGTTTAAGAGCACCCAGAGTAATAAGAAGAGACATAAAACTCTAGGTCAGAAAAAAGTCTGGTATGAGCGATAAGCATCAAAACAGAACAATAACAAGTATACTAAACCATACCTGAACCTGGACCTGCAACCAAAGAGTTAGCACAACATACCGCTTAATACTCTAAGGTGCCACTAAACATAAGGTGTAAAGGATACGGGGGTGGGGGTGTGCATGTCATAGTGATAACAAACAATCAAGCATAGCAACCGTCCTCACATCTCTCACTCAGTGCATAAAGCATACGACATCCATCGCTTTGATCACCCAAATCCTTGCTATGATTACTCTGCCCCATGGAGTCATGGTGACTCCACTGCACTGACCCATAGCCACTAGTCCTTGCTATGTCCACTCTGCCCCATGAAGTCATAACAACTTCACTGCACTGGCTCATAGCCTTGCTACGATCACTCTGCCCCATGGAGTAGTGACTACCCTACTACACTGATCTGCAGCCTAACATTCGTCTTTCGGTGGTGAGTCAAAGTATGGACGTCGACAACTCCTTAGCACACGTCCCGCAACAAAGCCCAATCATAAAGTTAACTCGTTGGTTCCCAACCGGATCCTGAGTATAAACCTCCTATTTGGACTACCTTTGCATCTCGGGTTTTAGCCTCCTCCGGATCGGTCTTCCTCCTTGCCTTTGGTTCGGTTCGGTCTGCTTCCCAAGCGTCGGGTCGGTTCGGCTCATGAACCCCTTGGCGGTTCGGTTCGCGCTCCCCGTTCGTGGTGCAAGCAGCTCGAGTTCTCCTCCATCAGTTCGGATCGGAGAATTTCACCGGGTCGGTTCGGATAAGCACTCCACGATCTATCGGTTCGGATGGCACCCCGGGTCGGGTCGGAGTACATGTCTCGTGGTGGCTTCACTTTGGTCTTCTTCCCCAACGTTGGATCGGTCTGGTCGTGGTCTCCTCCAAGCTTCAATTCAACTCGTGGCGTACTGGTTCGGTTCGGGTGCAAGGGGCGGCTCATGGATGGGCTACACGAACGAGTCGATTCGGGCCTCCCCATCTGATCCGATCCGGTTCAAGTCACAGCCTACACTTTTCCTGCAACTTCCAGCGACTGTTTACACACCACTCGACGGCGTTTTCGACCATTCTAACTATTCTAAACAATCACAATTCATGCCAAACAGTCATAGCAACATATAACATCAACCACAAACACTAAAATGACAACTTGATAGGTTAAAATGGATCAAACATAGCCAAAACCCCACATTTTTCCCTTAAGCATGTTTAAGCATAACTAACATTAGGATTAGCAAATCTTAACCAAATTAACCCAAACTTCTAACAGAGGTCTAAAACAATATTTTGAAATTTATAAATATTTTTCCACATTTTTAACATGTTTAAATTCGCTAATTAACACTAATCAATCCTAATTAACCATAATTAGTGTAAAAAGGTGCTAATCACTCACCTTGGCCACAAATAAAATACTAAATCAGAAATGTCCTCTGTTTTGGCGTTGTTCCCAAGGCAACACAGCAGTTCTAATACTGATTTGGTGAAGATCTTCCTTGATTTGATGTAGATTTGGCTTAATTAGCAATTAGAAGGTGATTTGGGATGTTTTTGAAAGTGGAGGCCGTGGCTAATCTTGAAGGAACAAAAAGTGGTGGTTGGGAAATGATAGAAACTGAATTTCCTAACCCTATCAGCCTTTCCATAACCCTTATTCCGAAATGGGTTATGGGCCCACTCACTAATCACCCAAATTATGCCCGGTCAGGCCCAATTAAGTTGTTTTTCACCATCTGAAACTTGTTTCAGCGATATCTTCCAAACGGTGAGTCCGTTTGGTTAATGTGACCACTCTACGGAAAGGTAAACCATCATTTGAATCTAATGGAAGTGGTTTCAGGTCAAAACTCCTTTCCAACCAAAAGTTATGGTCAAAACAAGATCAGATAGGGGCAAAATGGTCATTTAAAAATCGACAAAAATCATGAACATGGGAAATGACCCCAATAGTCGTCTCCCAAAGTTACATGACCATACGACTTCGTATGTGGAAGAAATAAATATTCTACGATCCTTCGATGTGTAGAATACGGGTCGTTACATTCTCCCCTCCCCCTCCCCCCCCCCCCCCCTTTCAGAAATTTCATCCCCGAAATTTGTTAACCCAAAACATACAATGGATCCCGCATGCCTACCAGCCATATACAACAATCAAACATGCAAAACAAACAAAAAAACATATCCTAGCATGCGAAAAGACTAAATTGAAACTGAAATCTTACCAGGCGAAGAGTTCTGGATACGTCTTCCTAATTTTCTCCTCTGTCACCCAAGTACAGTCATTCTCGTCCTCGCCCCACTGAACTTTGACTAGATTCACCGCTTTCCTTCGAAGTTGCTTCGTATCGTTCCCAACAATACGCATAGGTCTGCGGTTCCCAACTGCCTCGGGTTCAACCTCGATATCATCCAACTGATCAGGTGAAATAGTCACATCGGGGTCGTGCACGAACTTCCTTAACTGGGAGACATGAAATACGTTGTGAACTCCTGCCATCTTGTCTGGTAATTCAACTTTATATGCCAAATTCCCAATTTTCTCAAGATCTGGGAATGGACCAACAAATCTCGGTGTTAACTTGCCTCTCCTGCCAAATCGAATCACACTTTTTAACGAAGAAATTTTGACAAACACCAAGTCGCCAATGGAGAACTTTAATTCTCTTCTCCTTTTATCAGCATAACTCTTCTGCCTATCTTGGGCAGCCTTCATCCGCTGTTGGATAACCTTAATCTTAGCTGAAGTTTCTTTTATCAAATCTGGCCCAAGCACAAACTTCTCACCAGTTTCTAACCAACATGACGGTGAGTTGCACGGTCTTCCATACAAAGCTTCAAATGGAGCCATACCAATACTGGATTGATAACTATTATTATATGCAAACTCTACTAGATGCAAATGGTCATCCCATGATCCACCAAAATCCAATATGCAAGCTCTCAAAAGATCTTCTAACACTCGATTCACCCTCTCTGTCTGTCCATCGGTTTGAGGATGATACGCGGTACTGAGATGTAATTCTGATCCTAACGCCTCTTGTATGCTCTTCCAAAATCCACTAGTGAACAACGGATCTCGGTCACTCACAATGCCTTTGGGTATTCCATGAAATCTCACTACCCACTTTACATATAGTTCAGCTAATTTAGCAGCCGTCCTGTTTGACTTGACGGGTATAAACCTTGCACTCTAAGTCAATCGGTCCACAATCACCCAAATGCTATCATGGCCCGATCTAGTCCTTGGTAACCCATCAATGAAATCCATTGAGACTTGTTCCCATTTCCATTCTGAAATTTCTAATGGTTGTAAAAAACCACTAGGCTTCTTTTGCTCAGCTTTAACCAGCTGGCAATTCATGCATTTGGATATAAACTTCCCAACGTCTCTTTTCATCCCTTCTCAGTAGTAGGTCTGCTTCATGTCTCGATACATCTTGTTACCACCGGGATGTATAGTCAGTTTTGAGTGATGACATTTTCTAAGCACTTCATCTCTCAATCCATTGACATTGGGCACAACAAGTCTTCCATTCTTTCCAAGCCATCCACCTCGATCAAGCCCATACTTGTTCATCTCCTCATCGATACCCATCTCTAACTTGGAGATGACTTCCAATAAGTTAGGATCGTTCTTCAAACTAGAACCAATCCACTCAATCAAAGTAGGTCTGATCATCAAACTTGCTAACATTTCTGGATATAATTCGCACTTTGGTCTGAAATCATACCCAGCGATATACTCCAGTTGCTTCCATTCTAGAAACATAGCCCATAAACTGACATGTCTTCTACTCAATGCATCAGCCACCGCATTGCCCTTTCCTGGTGTATATGCGATGTCGAAATCATAGGAAGCCAAGAATTCTAACCATCTTTGTTGTCGGAGATTTAGATCCTTTTGAGAGAAAAGATACTTTAATGACTTATAATCAGTAAACAACTCGAATCTTTCTCCCAAGAGATAATGTCTCGACATCTTCAATGCGAATACGATCGTTGCTAACTCCAAATCATGGGTAGGGTATCTTCTCTCTTGCGGTATCAATTACCGACTTGCATAAGCTACAACCCTACCTCCTTGCATCAATACAGCACCTAGTCTGGTACCACATGCATCTGTGTATACTGTCATCTCTTCATTTCCCTTAGGAATGACTAACACTGGTGCACAAGTCAACTTTTCCTTTAGACTCTTGAATGTATTCTCGCACTTTTCGTCCCAGACGAAAGCTTGATTCTTCTTGGTCAACTGAGTCAACGGTGCTGCTATCTTGGAGAAGTCTTGGATAAACTTACGATAATACCCAGCTAACCCCAAGAAACTCCTTACGTCTGTTGCATTCTTGGGCGTAGACCAATCTTGTACTGTAGCCACCTTCGGAGGATCCACGGCAATACCATTCTCTGAAACGACATGGCCCAAGAATCTCACTTCCCTTCTCCAGAAGTGACACTTAGAAAACTTTACTTTTAATTGGTGTTTTCTCAACACCTCCATTACTATCCTCAAATGTTCCTTGTGTTCTTCCTCTGTCCTCGAATAAACAAGTATATCGTCCACGAACACAAGAACAAACTTATTCAACTGATCTCTGAATACCCTATTCATAATATCCACAAAATATGCTGGTGCATTGGTCAACCCAAATGGCATGACCAACCACTCATAAAATCCAGACGGCGTCCGAAATGCCGTTTTAGCTATACTCTCAGCTTCCACTCTAAGCTGATGAAAACCTGTCGCGAGATCCAACTGGGAGAAAACTCTCGCGCCAGTCAACTGATCAAACAAATCATCTATCCGCGGTAGAGGATACTTATTCTTCCTCGTCACCTTATTCAGTTCGCGGTAGTCCACACACAATCAAAGGGAACCATCAGCCTTGGTAGCAAACACAACTGGTGCTCCCCACTCAGAAACACTTCTTCTGATAAATCCCTTCTTCAAAAGATCACTCACTTGCACCCCGAGCTCTTGCTGCTCTCTTAGTGCCATACGAAGAAGTGGCATAACTATAGGTATGGCATCTTTCACTAAATCAATACGGAACTCAATCTCTCGGTGTGGTGGAAGTCCGGTCACTTCCTCGAAGACGTCCGGATACTGGCCAGCCACGGGCACATCTGACAACTCATCATGCGGGATGTCGAGGGAATTTAGAAAACTAGCCATTACCCTATCATTAGGTAGACCACCAAACACTACCCTCCGCTCTAACTGTCACCAAAAAGCCCTCACAGTCTACCACCACCCCGTACCTTTGGAGCCAATCGACCCCCAAAATAATGTCAAACCCAGTAAAGCCCAAAACAAAGCAATCACAAACAAACATGCATCCATGACTCGATAAGACCACATTACGACAAATCATGCTAAGGCTAGTCGAACCACCAATCGGGTTCGTCACTACTAAAGGTCTATCGACAATCTCGGGCTCCAATCCCAACCTATCTACCAGGTCACTAGATATGAAGGAACTGGAAGCTCCGGTATCAAACAATACTCGAACAGGAACATCATAAACAAAAAGCATACCTTGGATAACGACATTCTTTCCCTTCTCCGCCGCAGTTGGGGCATTCGACGAAGAAGGAACAACATTAATAGCATACGCTTTCATAATCTGCTTTTCCTTAGGGGGTTGCGGACACTTGTCCTTGTGATGTCCCACTTGGCCACAGTTGAAGCACTTCCTATCTGCTGGTTTGGCCCGACAATCTTTGGCATGGTGGCCCTTCTTACCACAGCTGAAGCACTCAACATCTTTCTTATTCTTTTTCTTCTGGCCATCCTTGCACTACAAAAAAACACCATATTACAACTTTAATTTTACAACGGTGGTAAAAGCACCATTGTAATAAATGTTTTTTACAACTTTTTTCCAGAAAAGTTGTAATAAACTTATTTTTAACAACTGTGTTATTTTGGCAGTTGTAATAAAAGCCTATCACAACTTTTATTTTTTGACTGTTGTAATATATGACTATATTTTAATATAATTAACAACTAATAATTAATATTTAATACATTTATATTGATTATTTATAATTAATAACTAATAATTACTATTAATAATCAATTAGGAAGAAATAATTAATAATCAATCTGTAATATTTAATACTTAGCAATTAAGAAGAATAATTAAAAAATATAGTTAATATTACATAATTATTATTATTCATTAACATTTGATAATTATTAATGGTAATAATTTCTAATAAAAGTGAATACATAATAATATATACTCAATATTAATACTTAAGAGTCATAATTAATCAAAACATTAATAACTTTGAAGTGATATTTAATGTTTAATAATTAATTTTAAATGATTATTATTTAAAATTAATAATTAATTAATCCATTTTTCATTTACAACTATTTTATTGCTAGTTATATAATACATGCCTATTACAATCTTCCCTTTTTCATTTGTAATATATGTCTATTTTAAACAAATATTTTTTTGTTAGTTGTTATACAAGTCTATTACAAAGTTTTTTGTTTGTCCATTTTAATAATTAATTAATTTTTTTAATACTTACTATTTAAATAATTAATTAAAAATAATAATCACCGTTAAATAATAATTAACTGGAAATATGAAATAATTCATATTCGTAATTAATATTCATTAATTAATACAATAAAAAATTAATTATTATTTTATAATTAATATTAAATTATAACATAGAATTAAAAAGGTGATAATAACTAAGAGTAATATTTAGTACTTTAGTAAAAAAAATAGTTTTCAAGAAATTTATATTATATTTAATATAAATTTATACTTATTAATTATAACTTATAATATTCATTTCTATCAATTTTGTGCTATGAACCAAGAAAAATTAATGGTATGCGGTAGGAAACCCAAGCGGCTGAAAACTTAAGCGGGAAGTCAAAATTTGGCTACAAAAAGCAACTCACGTGCTATGTTTCCACACTCACCCAGAAATGAATAGTGTGTTTTCACTTTACTGATTTACTCAGCGCTGGGGTTTTTCCTTTTTCCCAAAACAGTTCCCGCTGCCAAATTCTATCTTTCGAAATCAATTGCATTCTCCTGAAATTCACACTAGCGAATTTCAAGTTGAATCCTGACTGCCTTTTGAATTTTAAGCATCCTCCGAGTCTACACTGTCATGTGAATCTCGGGCATCATCTAAATATCGAGTAATTTCTTATATTCGATTTAATATAAATTGACTTCACTCTTGTTCAATTTCTATACTTATTTGTACGATTATCGTGTGAATCTTGGTCATCTTGTTTTCATTGCTGTCTGGTCTTAGTCTTTGCTTACTTGAATTATTACTGATTTCCTATACTTATTTCTTGTTTGAGTCTTTGCTGCCAAGTTTTAGTCTTGGTCACCCTGTTTTCTATACTTATTTCTTTTTATGATTATTGCTAATTTCCAAAAGTATTAATATATCTTGGTAATTTGTTTAAAGATTAATGGGAAATGAGTTTATTATATATAACAATTTTGGACTGGTGGAGATAATTCATTTGTCAGCCGCGACCTTGTCCTTAATTAGAGGAATAGATGTTAATTTGTTTGCTCTGGTTTTTGATTGCCTTGAGAGCTAAACTGTCTGCCATGTACTTTTAAGTTTTTCCTTGTAAGTTATATTGTCAAAGCTCGGATTTGTTCAAATTATGTAAATATTTGGGTAACATTTATCTATTTTAGGTTAATGTTGTGTACAAGAGCAAGTGCGAGGAACTGTGTAACAACCTGCTATTTTTAACGATTTAAATTCAGATTTAAATCGAAATTTTATTTTGGAAAATGTTCTATGGTTTTACATAACGGGAATTTGAAATTTGAAATACGTATAGTGAAATGTAGTAGCTGCGAAAATTTCGTTAGAAAATTTGAATGTTTGTCGATTGTGCAATTTTCAGTGCAAAGCTGCACATAACAGTTCAAATTTTAGTGATTTTAAAATCTCTCTGAAACCAGTTCGAACAAACATGAAAAATATTCTATTCGTTGTCAGTAATCCAACGGTAAAATTCGTTTCGCGAAAATCGGACGACTTGACCTCCGTTTTCCATCCGCATTTTTATGTTAAAAGGGGTCCGTAACGCGTTTTTGAATGGAGCATCCTGACACTGCAAATTATATACCGCTGTGTCCATCTCGTCGCGTTGATTTGCGAAATATATTCATTTGTCAGTTTCGGTGTTCTGTTCGTGCTGAAATTGCGAAAAGGCTTGCGCATTACATTTTGAAATAATGTCATTTGAGTTCGAAGTGTCCCTATTTGGATCCTGCATATATTTCTATGTATTTTGGATCTGCAAACCCGTCCTTTTGTTTTACTAAACTACCCGTCTAAATTTTTGTTTCCTTAAGTGGACACTTTTGTTGTTGAAAGAAAGCATGCACGTTAAATGTTCCAAAGCCACTTTCATTCTTCCAAGATTATACCATTCCATTTCATGCGTGCATGAGCCTTTTTCCTCTTCATTCTTCCATTCAGTTTTTATAATTAAATGCACGTTACATGTTTCAAAAGCTTTATGCTCCTTATGTTTTCATGCATAAACTTCTGGTTCCCTTTATAATTTCCATAGCCATTTGTTTATTTTTTTTCAAACCGTTATTACTAATGCCGTTTGCCAAACAAGAATATAAAAAAAAATCAAACTGTCCTTTGCTTTTTAAAATTCCCAAGGAAACGTTCAAACCATTTGCTTTGAAAGCCACGCCTCATTCCATTTGTTTGCACCGTTACACCCACTCATTTATTTGCCCATCTCCACTTTCATCTCCTACCAATTTGCCATTTTATTCACATCAGAAAAAAGGGACCAGCAGCCGCCTTTAGAAACTTGCCCATCGCCAGTACCCATTTCAACCTGCTCCTCTCCAATTTCTTCTTCTGTAACTGTTGCTTAGGATAGAAAAATTACGACTTCCTACCCAAAACCCACTGCCACGATCTCAGTCATCTCACGTCACCACAGTTCAATTTTCGCAGACCGACTCAATTCCAAACCGCCGAACTCACTACTGTTCTCCACCATTGCACCTGACATGCTTCGCGTCGATTGCTTTTATGTGTAGTTTTTTTGTATATATATATATGCTTTTGTGTGAATTTTTGGGTCTCTGTGCGTAAAATGGTGTGAGTGTGTGTGATGGTATATGTCCCTGCGTGTGTGTTATCATGTGATGTGTGTGTGTGTGTGTTGAGTGGGTGCGTGTATGCGTGTATGGTGAGTGTGTGCTATGCGTGATTGTTTGTGTAGTGTTTGGTGTATGGGTTGCATGAGTCGGTGTGGGTACTGGGAGGATATATTCTGTGAGTGAACATTTAGTGTAAGAGTGTTGGCGTGAGTGTATTTTCTGTTGGTATTTGTGTGTATATTTTAGGGTGAGTTGGACGGTCTGTTTGCGAATGGTGTATGGTGCTTTAAATTCATTTGGTTTGAAATATATATATATATATATGTTATAATTTTTGTTTTGTTTTTTTTTTTTTTGTGTATATGAAAATATTTGTGAAATATTTTTTGTAAAACGAGGTTTTGTTTATTTTGTTGAGTTGAGTGGAGCGTTGAGTTCGGGACCGTCCAAAAATCCAATAGCCATACCAATCCACTGAAATTTCCCTCGCCTCCTCCTATGAAATAAAATATATCTTGAGCGACTACCGTGATTTGAATCTATTCCGAGTCGTGCCTAAAAGTCGTCATTTCATTCAGTGTCAATCCTTCCGCTGTCTCCAATCTATGCCACGAAAGGTGAGTTTATCTCACACCTGACTCACATTTATTTCATGGATGATAGATCAATAATGAACTGTTATATGAAATGCATAGGGTTGCTAATAGAAATTGCTTGATTTAATATATATACACATTGCATATGTGACACGATATATTCATATGATAGGTAGTTGCACTGATGATATATATGTTGTGAATTGTTGCTATGTGAGTGTTGTTGTGTTTGTTGATACCCCTAGTTTAGGAAAAATCACTAAGGGTTGAAATGATACATACTCGAACGGACATTAGAATAGGGAAAAATCATTATGGGTTGAAATGATAGACCTGAACGATTTTACTGAATTTGGGATCGCGGGTTGAAATGATAGACCCGTAGAAATTTTATAAATTGCGGGTTGAAATGATAAATATCCGTATCACTTGACCATAGGGTAGAAAACTATATACGGACACCGTCGGTCATGTTTTTGAAGTAAAAGGAGTTTTATTTTAAAATATTTACTTAAGACTTTATATTTTTATATTTATATTTTATTTAAATTTAAATTACTTTGTATATTTTAAATTATGTGTTTTAAAATGATTTTATTTGTAAATAGAGATTTAAATGTTTATTTAAGATTTTATTTATAAATGTATCTATTTTGAACCATATATATTATTCCTATAAGTATTTTAACCTGTTTATATTATTATAACTATTTCTTTAAATCTATTTTATATTATTATAAACTTATATATGTTTATAATCTATTTCTAATTTATTTTAGAATTTTATAAACTTATATATTTATTTTCAAAGTTATATTTTCATATATATATATATATATATATATATATATTGTAAACTTTAATAATAAACTGATATAGGATATGAATATGAATTCGAATCGATATTGACTTAAGAACTGAACTTGAATGTAAAATTTGTTTTGAAATTGAATTTCCAAGTTTAAGGAATGAATTCAAACATATAATGAATATAAATGAATTTGATCTTAAGTTAACTAAATGTGAAATTTGAGATGGTCTAAATATTGAAAGAAATGAATTTGAATTGACATGAAATGAATTCTATTTTAAAGTGATTGAATATGAATTGGAATATATAAAATTATATATATAGAATTGGTGTTATAAATTGTTTGATTTTGAATTAAGAAATTTGTTAGAATCGAATTTATATGAATAGTTTAAATCTTATGATTTGAATTTAAGTAATAACTTTGAACAGTACGACTTGAATTTTTAAAATAAGATACAATTTGGTTTAAATTGAAGTTTAAGATTCGTTTTGAATTATGTAAAAGGAAATTTGAACCTAAGTGTTGAATTTAATTAATCGACTAGAATGAATGCTTTAAGGGGGTAAAACCAAATTATATGAATTATGAATAACGATTTAGAATTATATGACTTGAATTACATAACTCGATATGTTTTGTTTAAATTGAAGTGTAAGTTTTGAATTGAATCTCATATTTCGAATTTCGAACCAAAGTGTTGGATTCAAATGAATCGACTTGAAACGATTTCTTATAAAGGAAAATTTTGAATCATTTGAATGGTTTCGAACTTGAATTTTTGCGAATATAAGCCGAACCAAAAATTATAATCGAAGTTAAAGGTTTTGATATCGATTTAATTGAAAACTGAGATATTTAAGGTATAACTTGTGACGGCCTGCCCCGCACCAACCGACATTTACTCCAAAAGTGTGTTGTACACATGTCCAGTCAGCACGGGACGAATCGTCAGAAGGAAAGGAAAGAAGGAAATGAACTAACAAAGAACCTGTAATATGTCTCACAGCGCATGGAATAAAATATAATAACAACATACTTGACATAAAACAGGTGAGACAGTGCATAAGCTGAAAACAAACTAACATAGCAGCGGAAAATCCAAATACAGCTTATGATCCAAAGCCAACATTATTACAACTTTTCAAACTGTCTCAAAACAAAAGCAAGATAAAGGAGGTACACAACTAATGCCCAAGTAGCGACCACCAACGACACTTGGAGAATATCTATATATCATACGTGGAAGCCTCCTGCTCGCCTCCGAATCAGCTACTCGCGCACCACCAGCTAACATGTCTCTAGTCTGCTCGTGTGAGCACCCAGAGTAATAAGAAGAGACAGAAAACTCTGGATCAGACAAAAAGTCTGGTATGAGCGATAAGCAACAAAACAGAACAATAACAGGTATAATCCAATCATACCTGAACCTGAACCTGCAACCAAAGAGTTAGCACTACATACTGTACAATACTCTAAGGTGCCACTAACATATGGTGTAAGAAATACGGGGGTGGGGGTGTGCATGTCATAGTGATGTCAAACAATCAAGCATAGCAACCATCCTCACGTCTCTCACTCAGTGCGTAAAGTATACGATGTCCACTACCTTGGTTACCTAATCCTTTGGGCCATGACGGAATCCAATCCCGTACAACTATCACTACAAGCCCACTATCCATCTCTCAGTGGTGAACCAAAGTTATGAATATCGACAACCCCTTTGCACACGTCCCCCAGCAAAGCCCAATCATGAAGTGAACTCATTGGTTCCCATCTGGATCCTGAGCTCTAACTTCCATTTGGACTACCTTTGCATCTCGGGTTTTGGTCAGCATCTCCTTCGGATCGGTCTTCCTTTCAATTCACTTTGCTTTAGGCCGTCGTCAGCTCCTCTCGGTTCGGATCGCGTTCCCCTCGGATTGGGTCGCAGTCACCAGCTCGTGGTCAAGCTCCAGCTCGAGGTTCGGATCGTGCTCATCTATACGGGTCGGTCGCCTTCTTCGGATCGGGGTCGGTCCTGGTCGGTCGTGCTTCGTTCACCGGATCGGTTAGCTCTAGGCTTTCGTGGTCACCACATCAGGTCGTTCGAACGGATCAGATCGTGATGGAGCTCCTGGATTGGATCGTGGCACATGTACTCGAGCGGATCGTGAAAGGTGAGGCGGATCGGGTCGGGTCGGTCGGTCAAGCACCTTTCATTTTGGTCGGTTTTCATCATCTCTACCCTGGTCGGTCGGTTTTGTTCCCCTCTGGTCGGTCGCATTTCACCCATCCTGGTCGGTCGTTGTCAGGGTCGGTCCAGGAACTCGGGTCGGTCAAAACCTTCCCCTGGTCGGTCTAACTCGACCCAAAGAAATCCTGCACTATTTCAGCAAGCTATTTTCGCCTCTCGACGGCGTTTTCGACCAATCTAACACTTCTAATCAATCACAAAGCATACCATACAATCATAGAAACATAGAGAATCAACCACAAACACCAAAACAACAATATGACGTATCAAAATGGATCAAACATGGCCAAAACCCCATATTTTCCCTTAATCCCTCTTAATCATGTTTAAGCATATAATTAGCAAAACTTATCCAAATTAGCCAAATTTCATATCAGAGGTATAAAACAATATTTAAGAATTTCTGAACATTTTTCCAGATTTTAATCTTGCATAAATTCGCTAATTATCACTAATCACCACTTAATCCCCTAAATTCCGGGATTAACAAAATTAGTCGAAATTAACCCAAATTCATATCAGAGGCATAAAATGGTGTTTTAGAGTTTTAGGAATTTTTTTTTAGATTTTTCTGAGCCATAATTTCGCTAATTACCACAATTAGCCGTAATTAGTGAAAAACAATGCAAATCACTCACCTTAGCCACAAAGTAAACTATAGATCTGAAATGATTCTCTGTTTGTGTCGAATTCCAATGCTTAGCAGTAGCTCCTATCTTGACTTGATGCTAATCCGCCTTGATTTGGTGTAGATCTTGCTAATATGTGATTAGGAAAGCCAAAAAGATGTTTTGGGAGTGATTTAGAAGGTGGAGGCCATTGCTAGAGCTTGAAGGAGGTAAGTGGCGGCTGGAAAAATGAGTCTAAAACTGAAATCCTAACCCTAGCAGCCCTTAAATACCCAAAATCCCGAAATCCCCCATTGGGCCTAATTGCTCATCACCCGGTTAAGCTCAATTAGCTGTTTTTAACCTTCTAAACCTTGTTTCAGCCATATCTCCCAAACGGTAAGTCCGTTTGGCTAATGTAACCACTCTACGGAAAGAGAAACCATCATTCGAATCCAATGGAAGTGGTTTCAGGTCAAAACTCCTTTCCAATCAAAAGTTATGGACGAAACAAGATCAGCTAGGGGCAAAACGGTCATTTAAAAATCGGCAAAAATCATGAACATGGGAAATGACCCCAATAGTCGTTTCCCAAAGCCAAATGACCATACGACTTCGCATAAGAAAGAAATAAATATTCTACGATCCTCCGATGCGTAGAATGCGGGTTGTTACATTCCCCCCCCCCCCTCCCCTTTAAGAAATTTCGCCCCCGAAATTCCCTAACCAAAACACACAAAGGGTCCCGCATGCCTATCAACCATAAAACAACAATCAACATGCAAAACAAGTCTATCCTAGCATGCGGTTTACTAACAAGGGAAGAAACTATCACTATCAAAACCTTACCAGGCAAAGAGTTCTGGATACTTCTTCCTTATATCCTCCTCTATTTCCCAAGTACAGTCTTTTTCATTCTCACCCCACTGGACTTTGACTAGTTTCACCGCCTTCTTTCGAAGCTGCTTCGTATCGTTCCCAACAATACGCATAGGCTTGCGGTTCTCAACCGCCTCGGGTTCAACCTCGATATCGTCCAACTGATCTGGTGAAGTAGCCACATTAGGGTCTTGCACAAACTTCCTTAACTGGGAAACATGAAATACGTTGTGAACTCCCGCCATCTTGTCAGGTAGCTCTACTTCATACGCCAAATTCTCAACTTGCTCGAGGACTGGGAATGGGCCAACAAATCTTGGTGCTAACTTACCTCTCCAACCAATCCGAATGACATTCTCAATGGAGAGATCTCGACGAACACCAAGTCGTTAACGAAGTATTCCAAATCTCTTCGTCTCTTATCGAGATAAGTCTTCTGTCTATCTTGGGTAGCCTTCATTCTCTAATATACAATTCACTCAAATACCATCATGACCTGACCTAGTCCTTGGTAAACTATCAATATAATCCATTTGAGACTTGTTCTCTTTCCATCGATACCCATCTCTACCCTAGAGATGATTTCCAATAGGTTAGGATCGTCCTTCTAACTGGAACCAATCCACTCAAGCAAAATCGATCTAATCGTCAAGCTTACTAGCGTTTCTGAATCCAATTCACTCTTGGGTCTGAAATCATATCCTGTGATATACTCTAGTTGCTTCCAACCCAGAAACATAACCTCTAGACTGGCATGTCTCCTACTCAACGCAACTATTACCGCACCTAAACCCTTTACTATGATCACTCTGCCCCCATGGAGTCATGGCGACTCCACTGCACTGATCCATAGCCACTAGTCCTTTGCTATGTCCACTCTGCCCCATGAAGTCATAACAACTCCACTGCACTGGCTCATAGCCTTACTAATCCTTTACTATGTCCACTTTTCCCCTCGAGTCATGACGACTCTACTGCACTGGCTCATAGTCCTACTACAATCACTTTGTTCCCCATCGCTGGAACCCTACAGGTGATAGTCTACTCAAGAGAAGAAAGATAGGAACAAACATAGCAACCATAACATCCATCAAACAAATCCTATCTATCACCTGCTAAAGTCGTAAACACATCGACACCTACATGACTGGTCTAACCAATCCCAGTATGTCGATTCTAGTATGTCTGGTCCAACCAACTTCAATAACTAATGGAAGCCCAGCCTCCATACATACACTGATGCCTACTTGACTGGTCCAAACAATCCCAGGCCAATGGAAGCCCCGCCTCCTTAAGCATGTCTCTCATGAGGTCAGTAAACATCGCCCTCATCTCAGCATCATTCCCATTATTGGCTCCCCTACTAGCACCTCTAGCATATCGGCTCATCGTCAATCTGTAAAGGGAAACGATTAACGACCCCATAGTGGTGCTAGCGCAGTACGACTTCATTCTTATACTACTAATAGTATATATATAGCTTTTGAAAACCAAAGTAATCACAAATACGCTCTCTCATATCTCTCCCTAGTGTCTTTCCCTAGGTTAACTATGCAACCTAGAGCTCTGATACCAAGTGTGACGGCCCGCCCCGTACCAACCGACATTTACTCCAAAAGTGCGCTGTACACATGTCCAGTCAGCACGGGACGGATCGTCAGAAAGAAAGGAAAGAAGGAAATGAACTAACAAAGAACCTGTAATATGTCTCACAGCGCATGGAATAAAATATAATAACAACATACTTGACATAAAACAGGTGAGACAGTGCATAAGCTGAAAACAAACTAACATAGCAGCGGAAAATCCAAATACAGCTTATGATCCAAAGCCAACATTATTACAACTTTTCAAACTGTCTCAAAACAAAAGCAAGATAAAGGAGGTACACTACTAATGCCCAAGTAGCGACCACCAACGACACTGGGAGAATATCTATATATCATACGTGGAAGCCTCCTGCTCGCCTCCGAATCAGCTACTCGCGCACCACCAGCTAACCTGTCTCTAGTCTGCTCGTGTGAGCACCCAGAGTAATAAGAAGAGACATAAAACTCTGGGTCGGACAAAAAGTCTGGTATGAGCGATAAGCAACAAAACAGAACAATAACAGGTATAATCCAATCATACCTGAACCTGAACATGCAACCAAAGAGTTAGCACTACATACTGTACAATACTCTAAGGTGCCACTAACATATGCTGTAAGAAATACGGGGGTGGGGGTGTGCATGTCATAGTGATGTCAAACAATCAAGCATAGCAACCATCCTCATGTCTCTCACTCAGTGCGTAAAGTATACGATATCCACTACCTTGGTTACCTAATCCTTTAGGCCATGACGGAATCCAATCCTATAACTATCACTACAAGCCCATTATCCATCTCTCAGTGGTGAACCAAAGTTATGAATACCGACAACCCCTTTGCACACGTCCCCCAGCAAAGCCCAATCATGAAGTGAACTCATTGGTTCCCATCTGGATCCTGAGCTCTAACTTCCATTTGGACTACCTTTGCATCTCGGGTTTTGGTCAGCATCTCCTTCGGATCGATCTTCCTTTCAATTCACTTTGCTTCAGGCCGTCGTCGTCTCCTCTCGGTTCGGATCGCGTTCCCCTCGGATTGGGTCGCAGTCACCAGCTCGTGGTCAAGCTCCAGCTCGAGGTTCAGATCGTGCTCATCTATACGGGTCGGTCGCCTTCTTCGGATCGGGGTCGGTCCTGGTCGGTCGTGCTTCGTTCACCGGATCGGTTCGCTCCAGGCTTTCGTGGTCACCACATCAGGTCGTTCGAACGGATCAGATCGTGATGGAGCTCCTGGATCGGATCGTGGCACATGTACTCGAGCGGATCGTGAAAGGTGAGGCGGATCGGGTCGGTCGGTCAAGCACCTTTCATTTTGGTCGGTTTTCATCATCTCTACCCTGGTCGGTCGGTTTTGTTCCCCCCTGGTCGGTCGCATTTCACCCATCCTGGTCGGTCGTTGTCAGGGTCGGTCCAGGAACTCGGGTCGGTCAAAACCTTCCCCTGGTCGGTCTAACTCGACCCAAAGAAAACCTGCACTATTTCAGCAAGCTATTTTCGTCTCTCGACGGCGTTTTCGACCAATCTAACACTTCTAATCAATCACAAAGCATACCATACAATCATAGAAACATAGAGAATCAACCACAAACACCAAAACAACAATATGACATATCAAAATGGATCAAACATGGCCAAAACCCCATATTTTCCCTTAATCCCTCTTAATCATGTTTAAGCATAGAATTAGCAAAACTTATCCAAATTAGCCAAATTTCATATCAGATGTCTAAAACAATATTTAAGAATTTCTGAACATTTTTCCAGATTTTAATCTTGCATAAATTCGCTAATTATCACTAATCGTCACTTAATCCCCTAAATTTCGGGATTAACAAAATTAGTCGAAATTAACCCAAATTCATATCAGTGGCATAAAATGGTGTTTTAGAATTTTAGGAATTTTTTTTAGATTTTTCTGAGCCATAATTTCGCTAATTTTCGCTAATTACCATAATTAGCCGTAATTAGTGAAAAACAATGCAAATCACTCACCTTAGCCACAAAGTAAACTATAGATCTGAAATGATTCTCTATTTGTGTCGAATTCCAATGCTTAGCAGCAGCTCCTATCTTGATTTGATGCTAATCCGCCTTGATTTGGTGTAGATCTTGCTAATATGTGATTAGGAAAGCCAAAAAGATGTTTTGGGAGTGATTTAGAAGGTGGAGGCCATTGCTAGAGCTTGAAGGAGGTAAGTGGCGGCTGGAAAAATGAGTCTAAAACCGAAATCCTAACCCTAGCAGCCCTTAAATACCCCAAATCCCGAAATCTCCCATTGGGCCTAATTGCTAATCACCCGATTAAGCCCAATTAGCTGTTTTTAACCTTCTAAACCTTGTTTCAGCCATATCTCTCAAACGGTAAGTCTGTTTGGCTAATGTAACCACTCTACGGAAAGAGAAACCATCATTCGAATCCAATGGAAGTGGTTTCAGGTCAAAACTCCTTTCCAATCAAAAGTTATGGACGAAACAATATCAGCTAGGGGCAAAACAGTCATTTAAAAATCGGCAAAAATCATGAACATGGGAAATGACCCCAATAGTCGTTTCCCAAAGCCAAATGACCATACGACTTCGCATAAGAAAGAAATAAATATTCTACGATCCTCCGATGCGTAGAATGCGGGTTGTTACATAACTTAAATATAAGTCGATTTGGGATTTGAAAGTTGTTATGCGATTTTTGTCGGAAGCTTATATAAATCTAAGTTAAATAGTACAGTATTTGCTTATACTATATTTGAAACCTTTTTGATATGGTTTTATATCGATTTGTTTTAAGCAATTTGAGTTGTTTCAAATTTTGTGTATTCGAAGTCAGATATTTAATTTTGATTTCAAATTCGAATACGAGATTTCGTATAAACTATTTTATAAAGTAATTTATAAAATATTGACCACGGTGTGAAAAATGTAAACGATTGGTTGTTAAAGAGACCGGGATCAGCTATTGTCATATTCTCTGCCAATACCGAAAACCACTTTAACAACTATGTACGCGGTGGAGTTCCAGAATGAAGGGATGATTTGGCGAACGACTCTATTTTTGTATTTCATATTAATTACGAGACCCTGACTACCTTGAGTCAGCTTGATGTGACTAAAACAGGAGCTATGCCGAGACCAAGTGAGGTCATACCTCTTGTCGAGCACACTTCTTCGATATTATTCTATTACTATTGAGATTCGATTTGGGCTCTTTTGATTATGGGAGTGTGTATCGAGGTGGGCGGTAGTAGCTACTATGCGTTACCACCAGTCCGGCTCTGCAAACGGTGAATCCACCCTGGCATTCCTTGCGTGCCTTGTCACATGCCTAATACGAGCACACTACGATTTTGTTTTGTACTATTTTATATGGAGTGCCCTCTGATCAACCTCCAGTTTACGGAGGAATCACGGTACTGTATATACTATGGGAATATATAAACGGTGTAAGGGTAATCATGGTAATCCCGCTTACGCTATTTTGATATTTTTACATTACTGATAGACACTATTGTATATAGCGTATTATACTATATAGTATTAGTTTGACGGATCCTTAGAGGATGGTGATCCCAAACATCCTCTAAGTTACTGATTGCATTTCATCGAACATTTCATTTGTGTTGATTTATTTCCATGAGAATGTTAGTCCTGATCCGAGTTGTTTTGTTTTGCATTATTGCTCGGGTCAGATCGAGTATTACAGTTTCGAGATTCACTCTTGGAGTTGGAGCTTATGTTGGATTTTTGCTCATCTATATCTACCTGTTCAGTTGATCCAGTTCTAGCTATTCTTGTCATTTCTGTTTTTGTAGTTATCTTTCATTTACTGTATTAGTCTTCCGCTGTATTATTTATGTAAACTCTGATGTAAAACTTATTTTTTTGTAGCTTCATGAACTACTATTGTATTTTGTATTTTTCCGCTGCGAGATATTATATTACTCTGTATCTGTGTCTGAGATCTGTGATTCTGTGATTTATTCTGTTTACCCCAGAAGTTAATAACAATCTGTTGTTTTGGACGTTTCGAGCTGACATGTTTTGTCGATTCGGTACGGTCAAAATGGCTGGTCGTTACAAACTGAGTGCTCAGAAGCTAGATGAAGCAGAATCCAATGAAAAAACTGGCACTTTAAAGGTTTACATTCTTTTGTTAGTTGATACTACTAACCACACACGTGTTGTCTAACATAGTTTTTAAGATTTTTTGTTTCCTTACATCAGGATAATATACGATTATCAAATTCTTGAACCTCTTATGCTTTTTGGTTTTCTTATATATAAAAGTTTTGAGCTGCAAATTGCAAGGAAAAATATTTCTGTGTGTATGTATAAACTTTTCTAAAGGTAAGAGATGAAACAGCATGGCTGTTGCCATTAGATAGAAGTTGCTGCTGTAGCAGCAGTAAGAAGATTTATCAAATAATTTTTGATTTGTATGCGGGAAAGGTTTCGCAGAAGCTGCTAACACATGTATATTGTCTGCAATGGTTGATTTTGGTTTGAATTTCTTGTTGTATTTGGAAAAATTGCAGGTGGAAGAAATAAAATACAATCCATTTTGGATTCGGCATATAAAACTGAAGTAACATTTCAAGATCTTCTCCCAGGTTTGAAAGTGTTCGAGAGTATCATTTTCTCTTATCCTTGATTTTGTCTTTTTCTTAAATGTTTGATACGTTTACAATACACTCTTCTAACATGTACTTTGCATGTATATTTGGGAAGGCAAACATTATCATTTCAGAAATCAAAGAAGAAGGTTAAGAAAGCAAACTGATTTCATTCTTATGTCGAAAACTGGACCAGGGGGTCGGTGGCGATTCTTCTTTGGCAAAAAACTAACCAGGTGACCTTTGATATCATGTTTTTTTTTTCAATTTTGTTGGTTTATGCTTCGTATTGGATATTGGCATTAATGTATCATATAATGCATAGTTAGATTTTTCATCCTTACAGGTGACTAGACATGATGTTGAAGCATATAAAAACTCGGTGTGTGCGCAGTGTGTATGTATATTTATATGAAAGTGTGTATGTATATTTATATGGTAGTGTGTATGTAATTGAGTGTACGGAGTAATCAGTCAATGGTGAGGAATGTATATGTGATTAATTGTATTATGTAGTAGTGAGTTGTATAATAACGAGGTCAGAAATTTGTACTATTTCTAATATTGAAATAAAATATTTAATTGAATAGAATAATCAACTGAGTATTAAATTCTATGCAATAACATTTTATTCAATATAAATATTTATTTTTGTATGAGCTGTAATGTATAATCAAACAAAAATCATATTGTGATATTCAACAGTTACAACGGTGCATAACAGTTGTAATAGCTTTTACTACAACGGTGCAAAAAAGTTGTAATAGCTTTTATTACAACGATGGAAAACTGTTGTAAAATATACATTTCATAACGGTGTTGCAACGGTGCAAAACAGTTGTAAAAGATTTTAGTCTATTACAACTTCTTAATAGACGACGGTTGTCCCACTGTTGTAAAAGGTCTTTTACAATTGTTTTCCACCGTTGTAATAGGGTCATTTTGTTGTAGTGTTGGTATGATTCTGCTTTCTCTTATTCTGAGAACCATTCTTGCCTTCACCGCTTACTTGCGGCTTTGTCTCTCCTGCAGATGCAACCTCAGTCTTTGGCTTGGGGTATAGACTCTTCGATCACAAAGCTTTCCCCATAATCGATTCAAATGTCTCATCGATGTGGTTAATAAGCCTTTCCCCCAAGTACTGATCCAAGCCTGTTATAAACTTCTCATTCTTCTTCTCGGGAGTGTCAATGAGGGATAATCCATACTTTGATAAAGTATCGAACTCAGCAATATACTCCGAGACAGCTCTACCATTCTGCTTAAGCTCCAGAAATTTCCTAAACAACTCCGACTTCTGAGCGGCTGGGATAAATTTTTCACCGAATCGGGCCTTAAACTGGTCTCATGTAACTTGATCTTCTGGAGTAGCTACCTTAATAGCGTTCCACCAATTCATTGCCCGTCCTTGCAGTTGACGGGACGCTAGCTTTCTTTTCATCGCATCCTCGATACCTAAGTCTTCGAAGATACGCTCACAGCTAACCAACCAATCCTGAACTTCTGTAGCCGATTCCGTTCTTTGGAACGGCTTTCCACCAAGACTAGTGTAATCCTTGCATAGCTTGGCGAAATCGGCTCTAGGTGCCTGCACCGCTACACCACCACCATTTGCAGCATTGGGAGCTGCTCCTTGCACATTTCTAAGCATCTCTCTCATGAAGTCAGTAAACATAGCCCTTATGTCAGGAGCATTCCCATTGTTGGCTCATCTACCAGCACCCCTCGTATATCGGCTCATCGTTCAATCTGTAAAGAGAAACGATTAACCATCCTCTTTGTGGTGTCAGTGCAGTACGACTTCATCCTTAGCTATACTAATAGTATGTATATATATATATATATATATATAGCTTTTGAAAACCAAAATAATCACAAATACGCGCTCTCATATATGTATTATCTCTTCCTGGTGTCTTTCCCTAGGTTAACTACGCAACCTAGAGCTTTGATACCAAGTGTGACGCCCCGCCCCGCACCAGCCGACATTTCTAATGAAAGTGCGTTGTGCCAATGTCCAACTAGCACGGGACGGTCGCCAAAGAAAGGGAAAAGAAGAGAACTTACTGGTGAACTAACAAAGAACCTGTAGAATGTCTCACAGCGCATGGAATAAAATATAATAATAACATACTTTGACATCAAACAGGCGAGACAGTGCATAAGCTGAAAACTAAACATCATAGCAGCGGATAATCCAAATACAGCTTATGTTCCACATCATCATTATTACAAATTTAAAACAGTCTCTAAAGCAAAGGAAGGGTGCACTACTAATGCCCAAAGTAGTGACCAGCAGCGACACAGAGAGAATATATGTAGATAATACGCGGGAGCCTCCTGCTCGTCTCCGGTACAGCAACTCATGCATACCACCTAACTTGTCTCTAGTCTGCCCGTTTAAGAGAACCCATAGTAATAAGAAGAGACATAAAACTTTGGGTCAGACAAAAGTCTGGTGTGAGCGATAAGCATCAAAACAGAACAATAACAGGTATAATAAACCATACCTGAACCTGGACCTACAATCAAAGAGTTAGCACAACATACGGCTAAATACTCTAAGGTGCCACTAAACATAAGGTGTAAAGGATACGGGGGTGGGGGTGTGCATGTCATAGTGATAACAAACAAGCAAGCTTAGCAACCATCCTCACATCTCTCACTCAGTGCGTAAAGCATACGACATCCACCGCTTTGATCAGCCAAATCCTTGTTATGATCACTCTGCCCATGGAGTCATGGTGACTCCACTGCACTGATCCATAGCCACTAGTCCTTGCTATGTCCACTCTACCCCATGAAGTCATAACAATTTCACTGCACTGGCTCATAGCCTTGCTACGATCACTCTGCCCCATGGAGTAGTGACTACCCCACTGCACTGATCCGCAGCCTAACATTCGTCTTTCGGTGGTGAGTCAAAGTTATGGACGTCGACAACTCCTTAGCACACGTCCCGCAACAAAGCCCAATCATAAAGTTAACTCGTTGGTTCCCAACTGGATCCTGAGTATAAACCTCCTATTTGGATTACCTTTGCATCTCGGGTTTTAGCCTCCTCCGGATCGGTCTTCCTCCTTGCCTTTGGTTCGGTTCGGTCTCCTTCCCAAGCGTCGGGTCGGCTCATGAACACCTTGGCGGTTCGGTTCGCGCTCCCCATTCGTGGTGCAAGCGGCTCGAGTTCTCCTCCATCAGTTCGGATTGGAGCATTTCACCGGGTCGGTTCGGATAAGCACTTCACGATATATCGGTTCGGATGGCACCCCGGGTCGGGTCGGAGTACATGTCTCGTGGTGGCTTCGCTTTGGTCTTCTTCCCCAATGTTGGATCGGTCCGGTCGTGGTCTCCTCCAAGCTTCAAGTCAACTCGTGGCGTACTGGTTCGGTTCGGGTGCAAGGGGCGGCTCGTGGATAGGCTATACGAACGGGTCGGTTCGGGCCTCCCCATCCGATCTGATCCGGTTCAAGTCATAGCCTGCACTTTTCCTGCAACTTCCAGCGGCTGTTTACACGCCACTCGACGGCGTTTTCGACCATTCTAATTATTCTAAACAATCACAATTCATGCCAAACAGTCATAGCAACATATAACATCAACCACAAACACCAAAATGACAACTTGATAGGTTAAAATGGATCAAACATAGCCAAAACCCCACATTTTTCCCTTAAGCATGTTTAAGCATAACTAACATTAGGATTAGCAAAACTTAACCAAATTAACCCAAACTTCTAACAGAGGTTGTCTAAAGTAATATTTTGAAATTTATAAACATTTTTCCAGATTTTTAACATTTTAAATTCGCTAATTAACACTAATCAATCCTAATTAACCATAATTAGTGTAAAAAGGTGTTAATCATTCACCTTGGCCACAAATAAAATACTAAATCTGAAATGTCCTCTGTTTTGGCGTTGTTCCCAAGGCAACATAGCAGTTCTAATACTGATTTGGTCAAGATCTTCCTAGATTTGATGTAGATTTGGCTTAATTAGCGATTAGAAGGTGATTTGGGATGTTTTAGAAAGTGGAGGCCACGACTAACCTTTAAGGCACAAAAAGTGGCGGCTGGAAAATGATAGAAACTGAATTTCGTAACCCTATCAGCCTTCTCATAACCCTAATCCCGAAATGGGTTATGGGCTCACTCACTAATCACCCAAATTAGGCCCGGTTAGGCCCAATTAAGCTGTTTTTCATCATCTGAAACTTGTTTCAGCCATATCTCCCAAACGGTGAGTCCGTTTGGCTAATGTGACCACTCTACGAAAAGGTAAATCATCATCCGGATCTAATGGAAGTGGTTTCAGATCAAAACTCTTTTCCAATCAAAAGTTATGTTCAAAACAAGATCAGCTAGGGGCAAAATGGTCATTTAAAAATCAACAAAAATCATGAACATCGGAAATGACCCCAATAGTCGTCTCCCAAAGTTACATGACCATACAACTTCGTATGTGGAAGAAATAAATATTCTACGATCCTTCGATGCGTAGAATACGAGTCGTTACAGGGATCGTGAATTTGGATCTGAGAATCGGTTTGGCATTAAGTTGGATTTTGATTGGCCAACTCGAATACTCGCAGATTGTGGACTTTGAATTAACAATGATACAAAACCCACCGTATGCAGTAAAGAATGATTTGGAGGCGAGTGTTAAAATGCCTTTTACAAGGTCATTATAAATCACATTGGGATATATGGATTGCTTATTCGTCATGGCGAACAGCCAGAAGAGACGATTGGATAGCTCGAGACTTGAGCATGGATAATGATATGGAGTTGTAAATAAGCGAATTTATCGAAATGGCGTTCCGAAATGGGATAAGCGTGAATTTTGACTAAGGTATAAGATCATGTATACGATCAACAAACAAAGAGCATATATAAGATCAATAGAAATTCTTAAATACTTTAATGCAATAAAGGTGGAAGAATTGAAAGGACTAGAGGACTAGAAATAACAATGGATTGAAGGGAAGAACCATGCAAGAAAGGCACACAATTTGTTGCAAGCTATGTAACCAACTAGCAGATTATTCTCCCACTCGAATGACTATAGTAGCCTAACCTCATGTTTTGCAGTATCATGTCTCTCATTGATACTGCGAATATTTTCGATTATAAGAAGAAATGATAGAGAATCGGCTTGATAATAAAAAAATGACCACTCCACCGAAAGCAAAGTCAAAAGCTATACTTTTGGGTGGATCTTTAATGATCATCAAGGAAACAAATACGAGCACTTTATAAACATTGGATATCCCTACAGTTGCCAATGAAAACAAAATCAACACAAAGCTAAAAGTGATGGTCAAAGAAGTTGGTCTTGAAGCAGCCACACCGATTGTTAGTCTAGTAGAGTCATGAATTTCCATATCTAAATTTGACATAAGATTTAAAGGATGATTATTATAAGGTATGCATTAGTCTATTTAATTTCCTCTTTAATTTTCAGTATGAATGTAGTTAGTACATTCGACCCTCATGCGACCAATATAGCGGATGTTGACACGTGCCAACCTCTCGAACTTTGTACATCGACAGTGGGGAGGGGGAAATAATATTCTACGTATGCATTATATCATGCTTTATGCATCGCACACAGAAGTGTGTTTATATCGTGCTTGTGTTGTAGAAAAGTTTTAGATACACAATAGTATTGTGCATTTGTTAACGTGACAACTACGTTAACAATCTCGGAATAATTCGTGCGAAAAGGTATTGCTCTCGATCGATCTTCCCCAAAGAGGAAGTGCATTTTTAAGAAATCAAGCACTCTGAAATCGCTAAAAATGAATATTGATTAAGATCAACAGAATCTCCAAATCATTGACGTTTACCTACATCAATCAATATCAATTGATGTAATTCTTGTGCACTCAATCCAAAATGCTAAAAATTGATTTGAGATCAATGCAATAGTAGAGCATTGATCATACATGCTCAACTTAGCCTTTAACTCCACCAGAAGTCGTTTTTTCTCCCCTTAGCGCTACAAAAACCTTTCTCTTCTCATGCGCAAATTGTTAAAAAGGGAACAATTACAAGAGAGAAGACAAATACTGAAATGGATGGACTTAAATTGGTTGGTGCACCACTACCACAAAGCGAGTACCTTAAAGAGCAAGAAGACCGATTTGAACTGCTGGAAACGAATTAAATCTAAAATCGATTGAACCTAAAGATAAAAACCTAGGTCAGTTATCACAAGAGCATAAGGAAGAATGAAATCAGAAATGGTATGAAATTAAAATAATCTAATTGCCAAGTACTTATATCAAACCGATCTCGATGGATTGGCATCGCTCCGTGAAAAAGAAATCCATCTAAAAAAGATCTCACTGTACCAACTGCAAACCTCAACAATGGATGATTAAATCGAAGATTTATGAACATCGACTAACCTATGAATTGATAGAACGTTCTCTATAAAGGACGAGGGTATTGGATTTTAAAAACCCGAATTTACATCATTGAAGATACATGATATAATGACTTTGTAAAAATAAAAATATAAAACACTAAGTGCTTTTGAAAGATACGGCTTTCCATGCAGATGGGCTAAGTAATGAAACAGTTTGTTCAGTTCGAGTGTTCGACATTCTATTGCTTGATCAGTGGACACAATGCATCCACAAAACCGTACTTTAGAGATAAGTGACAAATCGATAACCTTGTAGTAGAAAATGGAGTGGAAATTGGATTCAAAGGCGATCCAGTATAGCACATTGCAAGAAGAAAAGGAAGAAAAATCGAATAAGGGGATCAATCATCACAAATACACCAATCTCATTGTTCTCAACAAATCCATGACAGAACTTAACTGAGAAATCAAAGTCAAATACAATTATAATCTAAAAATTGCATGAAGGTTGATAACGACAAAATGTCCTCAGACGTAATTGCACCTCTAGCATCCCCCCCCCCCCCCCCCCCCCCTCTCCCTTCTCTTTCCTTTATCCACATACACCCATATTTATACCTGTATTAGGTTGATTTTGAGCCTTAAAGCATCGCTCTTCTCCGCTAACTCGCTCAGAGAATACACAAAAAGACAGAAAATATAAATATGTAATGTATAATGCCACATCCCCGATGTCTAAACACCAAGTATTTGCTGCTGATACCAGAATTCAGCTATCGAATAGGCAAAATCCAGCTTTAAATCTTGAGTAATAATACTCAAATGATATCTCCATTGCTATGCTCTTAGTAAAGCATTAAACAAAACCCATAGCTTCAGTGTTAAGAAACAACACCAAAATCAGAACAGTATATAATAGATCATCAAAGAGAGAGAGAGAGAGAGAGAGAGAGAGAGAGAGGAAGAAGAAGAAGAAGAAGAAAGAATCCTCTCTATCCATTGTTGCCTTTATCAAAATGCTAACAAAGAGCGAGCAAGAAAGAGAATTCAAGAAGAAGAAAAAATATCTGCAATTTCGAATTGATTTCGTCTGCTGATAGAAGAAATGGAGGTAGAATAATTGCCTCAAAGAATGTGGATTGGTACTAGCTGACTCACTTATCCATTTTTTGAATATGAATCTCCATCTACAGAAGCAGAAGTGAAGACATCATTCTAAATACGAAATTTACCCATGTAAACTGCTTTTCAAAACTGTCAAAAGTGCACAACTGAATTACGTTCAAAACTACTTATGAAATGATGATTTTGTTCTTTAGTTTTGCTCAGGGCAAAAAACTGGCATTTCTTTTACTGAAGCTCAAATGGTCATTATCTTCAAAATGTTTTGGCGTTACTTGAATCAAGGCACGTATAAAATGTTCTAAAGAATAACGTACTCGTTTCCAAGTTAGTTCAGATATGAAATAATTTCTCTAAAAGTGGTTTAGATGGTAAAAAGGACTTATAAATTGTAAAAATTGATAAAGGAAGAAAATTTGCACATTTAAATTTACTGAACACTTTTGGTCTTCTGTCTGTTTGCGAATATTTGAACCACCACTCAGTGTGGAAGGGATTAAATGAATAAATGAATTACAAAGAAACAAAATTTACATACCAGTATCAGTAAATGTCAAAACAGTGTTCACCATGATCATCAAATCAGCAACTTACGATCACAAATCATCAGACTGGAGAACCACTAGCAATAATTATTGCCTTTCTTATCCATCTGCCATGAAAATATTAAAATCATTGTCACCGTCGCCACTGATGTCAGTTTGAATAGTTTTATTCCCAAGGGCAGTTTCATTATCCTCTTCAGAATCGCTAAGGATAATGATATCAGGATCTTTAGGTGTACAGCCATCAAAATTTGCTTCACTGGCATCAACCTGAATAGTTTCATTCTTTTCTGTTTGATCATTTTCCTCAGAATCGCTGAGGATTATAACATTGGCGTCCTTGGATGTAATTTCAAGGTTGTTAATAAGTGAATCAACCTCATTACCACTATTTGATGAGATATTTGCATTAGGAATTTCATTAATGGATTTCTTGACAGCCCATGTTCCATCTCGGTTCCTTTTAATTCCTATTTTTAGACTTTTAGAGCTTTCTGAACCACTTTCTTGTTTAACAAACTTTGTCTCATTAAGCTCGGATTTTGTTTCAGGCACTTCTTCGGTATAAACGGATCCATCAGCATAATGCCACTTATAAAGGTTATCTCCGCATTTGGCACGCCATAACCCATTAGGTTTAATTTCAACTTCAGTTACATCTTCCCCACACGACTGAAGCTAACAAACATTAACAAGTTTACAAAAAAGCATGTTATATACGGTTATATTTTTCTCATTTAGATCACATCTCAAAGCAAATTACACATTTGGACTCATCTTAAAACTGGGGGGGGGGGGGGGGGTGTGCTCACACACACACACACACACACACATATATATATATATATATATATATATATACTGCCTTTGTGGCGGAAAGTGGATTTTCGAACTATAGCTATTTACAAAAACGGCAGTACAAAAAGTTGCATTGGAGCTATTTCAAACAGTGCAAGGACTAGCATTTTTTTCCTATATAAAAGAAAAAGAAAATAAAAGAACTGTCATGTCAAACAACGCCAATACATTTAGTTTACAATAGCGTTGTATTAACGCTTGTTTGAAACAACTCCAGTGCAAAATGCAACTTTCCGCCCCATAGGTGGATAATGTCACATTTCTATTATTAATTTTGAAAGAAAAAATAAATCTGAATGTGTAATATGCTCTGAAAAGTAGCCTAGACAGATACAAAATCTATATATGATGAAAGTATCAGAGAAATTAAACATACCAAAGATGTTATCCGATTAAAATATGGATCAATTATGATGTCGTCTAAAGAATAATTTTTTAGACATATCGGACATTGCCACTGCATAATGTAGACTTTCATGTTAGAGAAACCTGTGGATAATCAATGACTAATGGGCATCATAAATCTAGTATTACCTTCCTAGATCTTTGAGTGAGTTCAATAAAAGTATACAGATCAAAGCCGCCCATGTGAACACAAGGCTTGAATCTTCCAGCCATCTTTATTCTCGAACCACTCATCTAATAAATAAATAAAAATGAGTAATAGTGCCATCTGGAACCAAAGAAATAATGCAGCAATACTTTTTCACAAAACCAAGATTGCTTGACTTCCAGTTATTTATTTACCATGGAAACTTTCAGTGATTATTGCGCATAGCATTGTTGCTTTTGCACAAGTATGGCATTGATAAAACTGTATGCATGCATGCATGTATGTATTAATGTAAGTATGTATGTAAAAACAATCACCCAAATCTATTACCAAGTAACCCCAATTTTGAAGCATGTACAAGAAATGCTTTTTGACTAATTTACTATTACTTGAATTGCAAGGAGTATGACTAGTTTCTATCAGCAGATGATACAATAAAAAAAATAAAAAAAATAAAAATATTATAAACCTCAATTTGATCCGCTTTAGAAAACATTCATCAAATAGAGTCAACACTGAAAGCAAACCACAAACTCAGACCACTATTTTCCAACTTGTACGGTTTCAGTCACTCCAGTTTGGTCTTTTCTTTAATGAAATTGCACTAGTATGAAATGCTGATTTGAGAGTAGCATGGCAAAACAAAGTCTAAACTTGCATTTGAATTTGTTATCTCTTTTGTAACATACCTTAAAGTGTCTCAAATCGAGAAAAATCCCATATGAAAAGAACTACTTACAGGACAACGCAGACTAACTGTTACAGTGTCTGCTATTACTTCCAAATCAGTGTCACTTTCAGCATTTTCCTGGTTGGCATCACCACCAACACAACGACGTACACGAGCAAGGGCGACTTCAAATGGCTCGCCACATCCTTCCTTAGGGATCAAACTTAATACCTAGATATTTTGCAAAAAACACCAGGTGAACTGCAGAACATTTTCATGCACTAATTTTGGACACGTGCAATGTTAACAACACAAAGAAGCTATTATTTCAGGATAACCTACAGAAACATTTTGCAGGAATTGTTATCAGCATATATGTCATATAATGAACAGGTTAAAAACACTACGATACATTTAATAAATGTCGTCGTGTATATTACTAGGGAGAACCAATCAGCATGTGGGAAAGCAGGATAGTAAGCTCCACTTACAGACAAAATAATGGCAGGGCTAGAAAGAATTTCAAGCTTATTTGCATGGTGAGGCCAGAGATTGTGAGATTCACTCTTCTAACATACATATGGGTATTAAGCCACTAACCATATATATATATATATATATATTCGGTTGCACCCCAAATGCCCCCTGATTTCCACCACCCGTTTATATTAAAGAATGTGAGTGGGAAGTGAGAGAGTGAGTGGAAGGAGAGAGAAGGAGAAATACTTGGTGGAGATTGAGGGGCATTTGGGGTGCTCTCGAACCCGCCTCATATATATATATATATATATATATATATATATATATATATATATATATATATATATATATATATATATATATACACACATACATACATACATACACACACACACACACACATAAACTGTCTCATTTGCTGTGTTTTTTCCAGCAGTGATTTGCAACAGTCTGCAACAATGTGGTGAAATATTTGCAAAATTATATAAGAATTCGCCTAAATTTTCGAACTTTAGCATTTCCCTAGGCTAAAAATAAGTTGGATTGATAAGGACAGACGTTGAATCTCACATGCACATTCAGTATTCGTGAAACCTTAAAGACGACTGTTTCCAAAATAACAGTTCATAGAAAGTTATGAAATATATAATTTACAAGAGATTTACGTGGGCATACGCTCATACACACGAAGAATGTTCGGCTACACTACTTATTTTGCGTCACCTCATTTTTAACCATTGAACAGTATCAAATATTCTCCAAAAAAAATGAAGATAATTTATATGAATAATTACGCATGCAGCCACACACGAAGAATGTTCGGCCACACCACTTATTTTGCATCATCTAATCTTAAACCGTTAAATTGAATCAAATATACCATAAAAAAACGAAGATAATTAACATAAATAATTAAGAGTATAGAGATAAATTTTGTCATGTTTAAGAATTTGGACAGAAAATTAAGGTCATTACTAAAGGGAAAAAAGAAAATGAATAGAAAGAGTGAATGTGTATGGGAAAAAAATAGAAAATTTGATTGAGGATTTTTTTTTTTTTTTCCTTTCCCAGTCATGATTGTGAAGGTCCTAATTACCCTCTACTGATTTAACGGTAACATGACAAAAGAAGGCTGGTCCAGCATACGTCTTGTCTCCTACAAATCTCACATCTACTTCTCTACTATTTTAAAACCCAAAATTGAGAAACGTTGTCACATCCTTAACCTCTGATTTAATCTATATCAACATTTTATTTGAATCTTGAATTGATGCTATATAATCATAATCCAAATTCTGACACATTTTAGCTCTTGCAATTTAAGTGAGTTATCTTTGACCATAGTAAATGTTTGCATCTGACCTTGTGAATGACTATGCATACAAATTTTTAGATTTAGGGTTATGTTGAAAATATGGAATGAAGAAAGTGGTGGCAACTATTACATCAGTGCTTTTGAAACAAGGATAGAAGTTAATTGTATTATAGTTTTTCTCTTCTCCCTAAATTATTGTTTTAACTCTAAAATCCAAAAAAGAAATATTACTCCCGTTATCCATATTATAATTCCCTCTAAAAATGGCCAAAATTACCCTGTCATGGTTAGCTTTATTTCTGACTTTAAACTGAACATGGCAATTAGGCTCAAGTCTTTCTTTTTAAACTTAATCTGTGTAAAGTCATCTCCAGCCAATATCTACAAATAAAATGCCTACCATTACATTTAGTTTACATATTGAGTTATTTCCACATATGCATACTTGATTCCGTAGTAATTAAAAAAATAAAAAGGTGACATCTTTCATTTAATTAGTTTGGTTGAAATTTTAATTTTCACTTTCTGATCTCAATTTCTTACTCTCTATGACAAAATCTACATATTACATATTTTGATGAAGTTTTGTGTTTGCAAATATTTGCATAAATGCTCAAGTTGCAAAGCACAATTTGCAAATATTTGCTATTTACCCGCAAGTGCAAATATTTGTACTAACATAAAATTTGAAGCATTTGATCAAAATTTATTTTCCCCATTAAATTACAGATTTTTTATACACATATAGGCTGTTGTTGGTGGTTCTCTGAAACAGAGGAGGAGGGGCATAAAAAAGAGAGAAGAGACACAGAATAGAGGAAGGTGTGAGAAGAACTAGTATAAAGAAGAAATAACTTATAATAGCCTGCCTTTATTCATTGATTTCCTTGTGCATTTATAGGCTACTGGTTTTTACAAGTAGCTAATAAAATTATAACACTTGTCCGAAACATTGTAACAGAACCGTTAGTAACTAAAAACAGAAGAAGCATGCTATATTGCCATGATTCCTTGCTACAGTTGCTGCAATACTTGTGGTCCCATGTCACTCCAGAAGCTCTAAAGGTATCTTCCATAGTAATTAACTAATCTCTCTACCTGGTGGTTTGGTCTTAACACTGTCATTCCCGTCGATTTCGACCATGTTAAGCTGGTGGTACCAGTGTCGAAGAGGAGTCTGGATTAGGACAAAGTTTAAGGACTAGCAGGGCGTATGAACAGCATCACAAGAAAGCACTCTAATTCAATTTTGGCACCTGGATCAAAGATGTTGAGTTAACTTCAACTCATCTTACGGAAAAGAGATATTTGGTTGCTGATGAAACAATTGAGGACTTCCGAAGTTGCAACATTATCCCCAAAAAAGAGAGGAAGTCAGGTTTGATCTCTCACTCTCAGGGGCGGAGGTAGTTAGAGCTCAGGTATGGCTGAGGCCCTACCTGGAAATTTCCAATCTAATGAAAAAAAAAATCAACTTTTGAACTTTTGCCCACCCTCAACTCAATCTTTTGCCATACCTCAAGGCAAACTGACCCTAAAAGCTGTGCTTTTGTTTCCTTTTTTAATTTTGGCCCTATGTGAAAGTAAATGCTGGCTCCGCCACTGCTCACTCTTGTTGTCAGTAGTGGTAAGTATGGTGATTCTGGTGTTAAAAGAGCGGCTGGAGACATTTTCTGAAAGGTTTTGGCAATGTGAAAGAGTCATCTACTTTGGGTGTTCATGTAGAGGTGGGTGTAGAGATGGGAGTAAGAAAAACATCAGTGGTCGCATGATTTGTGCAAACTGCGGTGAATTAGGATGAATAGAAATGGTTGTGGATTGATCAGTTGGGTGGAAGGCTTTGGCTCTAGTAATGAAATGAGAAAGATTTTGGTCGAAATTTTGACTAATGAAAGTATGACGTGACTAACGGAATTTGAATTTTGATGATGGCGAGTTGTTTAGCAGCAAGAGACTGGTTAGTGGGCAAGCAAAAATAACTTGTTGGACGGTGATGTCGCAAAGTTGTTGCAGCGCTGGGATCTCACCCACTGCGAGAGGTTAATGAAAGCACCATTGTTAAAGTGTTGCTAGTTGTAAAGAAGAAGAAGAAGAAGAAGAAGAAGGAGAGAGAAGAGAATAGGAGAAGAATTAGTTAATTGCCTACCTTCATTCCTAAATTTCATTGTACATTTATAGCCTGTTTACTTTTTCAAGTAGCTAATAGAATTTTAACAGTGGTTCCAGACAATGTAACATCACTGGTTACCAACAACTGTAATATACTATATCTTACCATGATACATTGATAAAGCCACTGTCATGTAACCAAATTGCAATATTTTGGTCCCATCTTATTCTGGAAGCTTTGAAGAATCATTTAAAGTAATTAACTAATCTCAACCTAGCTGTGCAACTGTATCATATTTTTCAGGAGATCCATGTCATGTAATTTGTTAAAACTTTATTGGTGTACATATTCTGCAGTTCGAAATAGAAATTGCAAATATGCACATTTTACTTGCAAAACACAAAAGTTCACTTAGCATATGAACCTTGTTAAAAAGAGCATACAGTCAGTTCAGATATATGATCCCACAATTTCAATCTGACGGTTTTAAGTGAGGTGCAAAATATAGGTGTTGCACACATTGCTGTCAAAAAACTTAAAATCTTAAGATTTAAATTAAATCCCGATTCGGATCGGATCTCTTCCTTTAGGATTCGTTTTACATTCTGATTCAAACTTTAGTTAAAACCACAATCCAAAATATGTTCAACCCATTTAATATACTTTTTAGGTTTACAATTCCTGTTATGGTGTTTTTAAAACAAATGAAAATGGAATTAGAGAGGAAGTTAAATTTTAAGTTTAATTGTTGAAGTTCGAACATCAAAATCAAGTGCATATAAACCTTAAAATGTAGATATTTTGAATTTAAGATTTACGATTCGAATCCTTTTAGACTTAAAATATAAACTTTGCGAATTACGATTTAAATCACATTTCAAAAACCTTCGTTGCCCATAGTTATTAATGGGCACATGGCGCAAAAAGATGCAACGCCCTCCTGAAGTCTTGGCGCAAGCACGGCAAATGGCATGCATCCTTTTAATTTAACGCGCATGCTTAGGTTTTTATTTTATGAATTTAGTATATATAACAATTATTTTAAAAGGTTCAATACAATTTGTATTTAACATAGGTAATAAAGATTTTATAAACATTTCACAAAAAAAAAAATCAAATATAATATCTTAAACATAGAATTGCAAGCATAATAATCATTAAAAACTAATATCTAAGATAATAATACATATAATCAATAAACTAGAAATCTGAATTTGATTCAACAGTCGTATTTTATCTAAATCGGTATCTGCAAAATTGGATTCATGAACTTCAACATTTTCCACGTCTGTCTCATATCGATCGACAATTTATTTAGTGTGACTGTAAAGGAACAGAGAGTTTGAAGTTTGTTAGAAATTTATACAAAAACATCCGTTCAAGATTATTTGTTTGATGCTCCAGTAACTAGAATAGATGTTGCGAAGTGCATTTGAGATTAGTTTGGAGAATGCGATGAGATTATTGGTCAGCGCAAGGGTGGTAATTCGACCTACCAAATAAGATCCAGACCCGACTAGGTGGGTCTCGATTGTAGTTGGGTTGGGTTTTTTTCAAGTCTGACTCGTAGAATCTAAAACCTTGACACAACCCAATATTCAATTCAAATCAGGTCGGATTGAATAGTAATACTAAAAATGCATATAGTTTTTCTTTTTCTTTTTTGTACAATCTTCGGGATCAAATCCAGTTCTTCATATTAGTTTTCATCAACTAGACCTGACGTGAATCAATCGGCGATGGATCAATTTGACTCGTAGTTGCGGATCTTGGTCCTAACTGCCCCCCGTCGTAGTATGGCTCAGCAATAATATAAATAAATAGTTCAAAATTTGTTAGAGATTAATTCAAAGTGTAATCATATTATTATATAAAAAATATATGATACATCCAAACATTTTTGAAGAATAATTTGGATTATGAAAAACAAAAAATATATTAAAAAAAATACTAAAAATCCAACAAAAGAACAAAAGGGGAGTCATTTTTGCACCATGCATCATTAACGTCATTCGCCATGTCGTCGTGCCATAGAAAAGAAAGACGCAAACGCAACGCTGCACCTTGCCGCACCTTGTGCCATGGAGCGCACAGTAGAACCCCTTTCATAACTGTGTTGCCAAACATTCTCCTATACATAAGAGCGTGTGTGTACACACAAATATACAGATGCACATAAATATACACCTCTCATACCACTTGTTCGTCTGTGCAGATTAAACACTTAGAATTCTACAGCAGTAGAGATGCCAAAAAAAACTTATAGTGAGATAAAGCAATGATATAGAGGAAGATATCGGAGAACAAGAAGCTGTATTTATCCAATTTCCAAAATGGATTTATTATCAGTCATCACAGGTGTATACTCTAATTTCAAGAATGTTTTAATTCACGCAGTTCAAACATAGAAACTAGAAACAGCGTTATAATTTATGTAGACCTCTTGCACCTTGAACTTAAGCTAAACCCTAACTTTATGTTGCTAAGACGAATGCTAAAAATCCTGATTTAGTCGGCTTGGAGGTAGATAGAGAAGTTTTAAACGAATCCACTATTTATATTGCTAAATTGTAAAAACATAACAGCTGAAAAACGCCAAACAAACTAGTGGGGATTTATCGAGGCTTTAACGGGATTTTATTTTACCCACACAAGTATTAGTCAAATATCATTTCTAGCATTAGTTGGAGAGAATCAATGCAAGAAAATAATAATTTGTACACGACTGAAAGCTTTTAACCAGCATACAAAACAGAAAATGGTTGCAATTCTTTTTTCTTTTTTTTCCTACATTAACTTTAGCAAAAGTAAATATTGTATGATTGGAAGTTAGTTATAGAAATTCCACGGTAATTTGTGTTTGAAATCTTTAAAGTCCATTTTCGCACAGAAAACGAAAAATCTTCACTATTGTCCCACATAATGGTTAAAATGGACTAATTATTCGGTTGAACCACAAAGATAACGATAAATCATTTTCGCTTCTCCTTTAAAGTGTATGACTATTTTGATGCATGTAGCATCACCGCTGGTGGTTTACTGTCTGTTACTGAATTAATTATTCAGAATCATTCACATGAACATCAGTTTCATCATTCACTGTTCTCAATATGATTGATTCTGTATTGTTAAAATTTTCAGCCAAAAATACAATTGGCACAACCATTAATGCGTAACTCTCAAAGTCATTGAAATATAAGGAGAAAAGAAATTTATGGAGTTTGGTAGCGCCAGACTCATGAAGTTATTTCCATTGTGGTTGTACTAGAGAGTGGCCAGTTTAGATGCTACAATTTTTGTAATGGGCCAATTGCTTGTAACTGGAACATATTACCACCTGTTGAAAGTTTGATTTTGAGCAGTTACTTATAGCATCCGTAAAGTTCATACTGTATCTACCTATTATTATATATAAACTTGGGTTTCTTGCTATCCCTGATGTGTTAATGGTTCGAACGGTTTCTCACAACAATCATAGTAAGAAAAACAAATGAAAGAAATTACTTGTTCAACAGTTTGTCTCTTCGCAAGCCTTACACCAAGACAGAACACGCGAGCATCACACATTGACAGCGAGATTTTATTTATTCCTTCGCTAACATATGCAGAGATCTAAAAGAAAAGATATTTCTATAAATAGTCAGAAAAATAATCTATGAAACGTTCATACATACACACATGTGTGTGTGTGTGTGAGAGAGAGAGAGAGAGAGAGTGTGTGTGTGTGTGTGTGTGTGTGTGAGAGAGAGAGAGAGAGAGAGAGAATTTAACAGAGTAACTCTTACAAGACACCCATCATCCCGACCGTTGACTCCTAATGACTGAGCTCCTTGTCTGTTGACAACTCTAACTAAAGCTCCTGTTAGAAAAGAGAAATACTGCATTATTAACTCTGTGGATTAAATGTGGCATGTATATGCACTTTAAAAATTAATTATGTAACTGGATATGTTAATATCAGTCCATTTTTGGGCATCCGCTCTAAATTACTGGCATCTGCTGAGTTAAATGCGATTTTAGTGTTATACTAGTTTTCTTCAACGGACCATTAATTGTCAACTCTGCATGTAGTGGCCAGTGCATCCTTAATGGCACTTTGTCATTGAGAAGTAAACACCAAACCTGCAAATCCGATTAATACTTGAAATATATGAAATGTTTAATCGGCATTTTCAGTATAATACACTCAGTCAGCCAATACAAAGTACGGCACATCATAACAATGAACTCTGCAGTGGTTATCATGAATTTGACACTAAAACAACAAAAGCTGGATTCCTTAAGATTTGTCACTAGATAATCGCCAAGTATATCGCTATAAACGTGCATCGCACTATTTTATCAGCATAGGTAAAACCCAAATAAAAATGAGGTAAATTTGCAGAATATAATTCTTAGAAACATGTGAAAGACACATAATTTGAAGACTCAAAAACATGTGAATGACCAACCTGAAGAAATACCTCACCCGCCTGCAACATATAAGCATTTAACTTTGTTATTGTAAACACTTTCTCTGTTATCTGCAATGATGGCTTTCTGGAAATAGATAAAAACAAATAAAATGTACATCAGAAAAAACAAACATAAAAATGAGCATTTGAGCTTAGAAATTCTATCGCATGAAGGCGTTGCACGATCACTCAAAAATTGAAAATTGAAAATTGAAAACTGAAAATTAGTATCTAGAATATTGAACCCAAGGCAATTCGCTCCAGTCTAATGGTTTTACCACTTTATTAGTGGTCTTCGAAAATACAAGTGTCTGTGTGCATGTGCACATTGTACATGCACATATATACACATATACGGAAAGGGTCTGCAGTATCCATTAGCATTTCTTGCATATTTAAACTCTACAATTCAAAATGTTTACAAAATTTTGAAAAATACAACCAATACATGAATACCATCTTTCAAAAAATGCGAATATACCGAACTCTCTAAACTTTTCAAAAATATAAATATCAATCATTATAAAAAAACAGTTTAACAGTTGATTTGAAACATTGATGTGTTAATATTATTCAAATGAGCTACTTGAAATGATATTCAGAGCGCGGATGAGATATTTCAAAAAACTTATAATGTACTGTGCAGTGAAGTAAAAAATAGAGAAGAGGTGCTATGGAATAGGTGTGCCATATATCCTTTTTGTACATCATTATTCACTAATAATAGTTGTAATAGTTTTGGTGCCAAAACATTTTATTATAGCTACAAACTTACCAAATTGTCTTTTGATTTTATATTGAAAAAGTTGGTGCCTGAAACATCTTAAATACCCTTATCATAAGTACAAGTGGAAGAAGATGAAATCAGAATGTTTTAATTTTAGACTGCTTTTATATTTGTATTTTCTTTAATGTTTTCAGTTCTAAATATTTGTATTCATAACTTTTCATGCACAATGACTCAGTCACCCCCGCAACCACCCTCCCTCCCTCCCCTACCATTTAGCAATAAATTACACCTTACGGAGAAAAAACTTAATGCAAAATGAGTAACAAAAACAAAGCTTAAATGGTAGTCTTGAATGCAAATTTGAACAAGAGAAGCTATCAAAAATAATATTACTATTTTTTTGACGAAACTACTATCAGACCTTACATTCAACTTCGGATAGACAAATAGAGAACATTCAAGTAAATACAGAAACTATTAACAATAAAATGGAAAATACGCTTAAACTAAAAACATTATACGACGATCACAAGATTAAATGCTCAAGTTAAAACACAGAGGCACTAACCCATCAGCTTTAAGTCCAGAAGGCATAAGTTTAACAGGATGTAAACTATGTTGCATAGTCACCCAAAACCTACCATTGCACAAAAATATAATTTTCTGAATTAGACATGTCATTTTTAAGGTAATATCCCTATAATTAAGATTAAAATAAATACTGAATGAATAATAACAGCACTACACCTTTTCATGGATAGTCTGACATATAATACGATCCACAGTTAATGATGATGCTGCGCGTGCGTGCGCGCGTGCGTGTGTGCTTACAACATACGTAAATTGTATACAAATCTATTACCAAAATAAAATTAGTAAACCTTATCTGGATACGGATTTGTTTTGGCTAGCCCTATCTACAACACACACACACACACACACACACACACACACACACACACGGAGAGAGAGAGAGAGAGAGAGAGAGAGAGCGCTATAGAAAAATGGTATAGAAAGAACATAACAAATATGAAATAAATAGAACTGCATTGTTAATAAATCAACCAGTGGCAGGTTTCTCTTCCCAAATATGAAATTACCAACGTCCCGAGGCTTAAATTTTGAGTTTAACACCAGTTGTGCAAACCTGATTACAATTATTTTATTTTATATCCACATAAATTGAGTAAACAAAAAGGTAGCCATGGGTCTGCATCATGCAAGAACCCAGAACACTGCCTTCAGAAGTAGCCTCCTTTTCAATCAAGTATTGCAAGTTACAGCACCCCAACCTAAGTCCCCACTTCTGCTTTTATCCAAAAGCAAGAAGGTTGTAATTTTCAATTGTTAACGGAGTCAATTAATTTGTGAGTGTTTGTGGGCAATGGCTTATATTCACGTACATATTTTATGTGGTCAATGCTAGTTGAATTATCGAGGAATATATATCATAATAGTTCAAAATAGGTGCTTCCAAAGAACGTTGAACTGCATCATGGTTTAAAGTTCTGGCCAAAACCACGAAATTCTGGCAATTTAGGTTCAGCATTAGTCGGAACAGGGATGAAATCACAAAAAACAAAAAAGGTTAGCTTCGGAGGAAAACAGTGGAAAAATAGTGAAATAAAACAAATACACAAATTTTTCTCAACATTCATCAAACTTAAAAATAAGAAAAAATAATAATCGACACAAATGTACCAGGTTGAAGAATTTTTTGCAGGTCTCCACAAAATAGGTAGTTTTGTCGATAATTCCCCATTTCTTCCAAACTCACACCACCTCATCACTGTTTTTTTCTTTTTTATTCGCGTATTTTGTGGCTTGACTGAAGCACTAGTCTTATCAAGGTGATGTGAAAGAAATACATGTGCTGGCTAGTAAGACTAGAATTCCGATTTTAATATCTGGGAAATTTGGAAGAAAGTAAAACAGTATAACATTTCGCTATAGTTGATATCTAGACTATACATATTCCTTGATTTCTATCATTGCAATCTCAAAGAACAGAAGAAAATATATAGTATTCTATTTTACTAAATACAAGCACTAAGAAATATATAAAATATTGGATTCAGAAATAAAATATGAGATTTTCTATTTCAAAATCGATCAAAGTATTTAATATCTTGAAGGAGCTAACTCGAACAAAACCTCGGAGATATATCCCATAAGTGCCTGAGACTCAAGTGATTCATATATAACATCTTCCACATTAACGCATCCGATCGATTCTTTCTAGCACTTCGGAATAACATTTACAGTAGTGTATCTCAAACTATCTTTCAACATCAACTTAATTTGAAGATTGTAAGTACTCCACCCCAAAACTAATATGATGGGCTCGCTACAAAACATTCAAATTCAGATACTTGAATAATAATTTTGTGTCATGAGCTAATATAATATTGTCATGTCCATCAAGATATAGCATTCCGATATAAGGGTTCCCAACTCCCCAGGAAAAAGGAGAGGGTTCTAGCGGGTTTGAAAAGTGTCTCTGCGAGAGCCTAACTTTTAAACGTGAGTTGGTCGGGACAGACCGATTTAATTCTCCAGCTCTAACAGAGTAAGATTTTTATTATATTTAAAAAAAAAAGATAATCTCCATCAAAACTTGTTAAATAGTGGAACCCTCGTTTTGAACCTCTATTCGATACATTATGAAACATTCTTGCATCAATTGCATGATATATAACGTGTGTTCTCAGCGAAATGTACGGTGGAATTTGAATGAATGGGAAATGCATGTGTGTTGCAAGCGGAATACTTTAAATGTACATTTTGAAATTAAATATATATATATATATATAAGGAAAATTTTATATAAACATAAAATATAGACTTCAATTGGTAATGCAATGCATCTTCACTATAGAATGACCCCCTGATTTTTACCTCCCACATAAGGACAGAAGGATACAACGGTCCATATCTCTTGTGTCTCAAATTGCATCTAATTTTGTGTCCGAAGAGTCGCCCCTTCAAATAATTAACTACATGTTCTCTAATGAATAATATGTATCAATAATTTGCCAAAAAAATGTAAAAATATAAATTAAACAGACTCATTGCAAACCAACTCCATAATGTCGAGCATTTTGATATGAGTGCAATGAAAAAAACATGTTTTAAATGGACTTCATTTGCACAAATTATAATTTCAAAATTTTATAAAAAAATTAATTAAATTTGATTAATAACATATATCATTAACTGCCCTTAATAGCCTTGAATTCAATGCTTCTCATTCAATATCTCATTTTCAGACTTGAGCAATATGAGCTTTAACGAAATGACGCACCGAATATTATTTATATCTTATTTGACATTCATCTCGTCCAAGATATTAAGATCTCATGGAAAATTTGCACTAAGATCTCATACAAAAATTATGTTTTCCCATCTATACATTTCTTTTAATTCTTTTGTGTATTAAAAAGAAATTATACTCTAATGAATTCTAATTGTTTATCTAATTATGTTTTTATTTTCTAACGAAAAACAAAAATAAAAGCAACATGTCCAGAAGATAAGTGTAACAGGTATGCGTATGTTGCAATAGAACTGTGGACTTACAAGACGAGACCGAATTGGAAATGATGATGTACATGACAAACTTGAAGAATCACTAATCGAAGAAAAACTAGTCCAACGCCGCTTAAGATGACTTGGACATCTCCTATGGATGCCTCCCAATACATCTGTGCATGTTGGAATTATAGATCACACCAAATGCTCAAAGAAAGGTAGAGATCGACCAAAATATGACATGACATGAAGTAGTAAAAAGGAACTCGAAAGATTGGAATATACCCGAAGAGCTAGTGTCGGACAAGAGTGAGTGGAAATTAGAAATAAATGTACTAGAACCATGAGCTTAGTGCTAGTTTAGTGATAGTGTTATAAGTTTTAGATTATATGACTAGTGAAGATGAGCATAAGGCGTTGTGTTGGTTCTCAATGCCTATTATGACTAGTACCATGGTTTTTATTTCTTTATTATTATTTTGTTTAATAATTTTATTTTATTTTTATCCTTATTTTAATTTTCACATTTAAATCCACTGTTGTTATTATTACTTTTAAATTGACTTTGTCGTTCAATTTTGGGTTTCGTCTCTAGTCTACCCCAACTTGATCGAGAATAATGGCTCATTTGTTGTTATATATATATATACAATTATACATATATATATATATATATATGAGGAGGGTTCCAGAGCACTCCTATTTTGTGGCACCTCAGTTGCCCCTTAATAAGAACCACTCATTTATAATTAAATATGTTAGTGGAAGGAGAGAGAATTAGTGGGAAGAGAGAGAATGAGGAATATGTGGTGGAAATCAGGGGGCTAAAGGGGTGTTGCACTATTTAGGGTGCTCTTGATCCTACCTCTATATATATATATATATATATATATATATAATATTCATGAGTAAAATTAATTCAATCAATACAATAGAATAATGGCTTAGTTGTTATATTTACATATAATATTCATATGAGTAAAATTAATTCAATTAATACCAAATCTATCATGGTATCATTCGCCCCTAAAAATTAATATAGTGTATGTAGAAAAATTTATACTCGTATAACATTTATTATAGAAAGCTTTCAACCGGCAATATGCATGCTCAAGTTACTATAAGATTGTCCAGAGATAGGCTTTAAAATCTGAGTTGTCCATCCGATATACGGTAATATCATCCGAGTTCTCATTGGGTATGAGCGATTATGTGTAAATTCTCGAAACTAGACATGACATAAATCCAAGATTTAAAACCTTAACGAGGATGAACTAATTTTTTTGAACGCAAGCTCACAAACCACCACATACTATGTATATTTACAATTTATATAGTAAGCATTTACATAACCTCCATGTTTGTTAAATCTGGATGTTTCATGGCTTATAGAAAATTCATCCAACTCAAGAACATATTATCAAATTTGATATAACCTTCACTGGGATAGCTTATAATCATGAATAAGACTGAATGGTGATAACTATTTAATATGTCTTTATAGGGATAATTTGTTCTCAGTCTGCTAGGAGAGAAGAGGTAAACAAGATGTGAGGTGAAAAGTAGTGAGCATACGGGGAGGGAAATGAAAAGAGAGCTTGCGGGGAAGATAACCAGAAACATGTCCAACGCTAATGTCCCATGCTTGCTCAACAGACATCTAGTTTGAGCACATTGATGTGTGTCCCTATCCACTATGACAAATTACATTATGGGTTCATTTTATTGGAGATGTGCTATAATGTGAATACAGCTTCACTTCAAAAGTCACACACACAAACACGCACGCGCGCACACAGAGAAAGAGAGAGAGAAAGAGAGAGAGAGAGAGAGAGAGAGAGAGAGAGAGAGAGAGAGAGATTTCAGACATTGGATGAGAGTTGATTACACTGAAATAAAAGGTAAGAGCCATAAATAAAAATAATAAAACGTGTATTTTGAAATACGTCTAAAAATTATAATCATCCATGCAAAAAAATAAAAAAAAAATAACGCTCTAATAAGAACCGTTTATTTTTCTAGATCTAATACTATAGCAGGAAAATGAATAGACACCCATTTCAGTGCTTAGTTTTAAATTTAAATCGATTAATACTTCGTGTCTTTGCAATTGGTGTAACAAAATGACCAATAGAAAGTAGTGAAACTTACGGATCAGCCTTTTTGATGCGACATAGCTCACAGAAAAAACAAGAAGGATTTTCAGGTTGTTCCATGGTTTTTTCAGGTATCAGTACACATGCGACATGTTGCCAAACTTGACAACGTGGATTTCCACACTACAACAAGAAAGAGAATAATTAATACTCAAGCACTGAGCGATATTACAAATAGATGGATGAACAGGATAATCAAAAGCTAAGGATTCTAGAAAAACATTAGGGTATGAAAACTTTAGCGTAGGATGAAGGCTTCCTGATCAATATACCTATCTTCATATTTTATATTGTATCTTTTCCTTTTTCTTTCTGAGCATCTAGCGATTCAAGCTTTGCTCAAAAACCACTGGGAATGTGTTTTGACCTACCTTTTTTTAATCATTAAATAAAGGAAGCAAATAAGGTGTTAATACTTAATACGTCAGATCATCATCTTTTTTTAATCCATGAGGCTATATTAAAGAAGGAAAATGTTTATTGTTTTTGAAAATATTATGTGTATTGCTTTTGGAAATATTATGTTTCTGATTTATTTTTATGAACCATCTCCTTAGTACTACCTTCATTACGACATAAAATGCTTTTTAAGCCACTAATCATATATCCATGCATGGCATTCTATGTTTTATAAGTAGAAAACTAACCAGGTTTTAAAAAATTAGGTAGTATTTGGTTTATTTTGTGTTTTGAATTTTTAGTTTTCAACGTTAATTACGAAAGTTGTGAAGATTTGAAGTATAGCGGAAGTGATGAAACAAAGATGAAGGGAGCGACGGAGGGGACGGAGGATACTGGATGGATGAATTTGTTATCGTCCTTCCGTTATTTTTTAAAATATGGAAAATAATAAAAAGTTGTTTTTAGTTTTGTGTGTTAACTTCGTTTTGTAAAACGATTGTTTTTTAAAATATGTGAGTGACGTTCGTACTTTTGTATATGTGAAAAATCGAAATTGAAAAATATAAACCGAACACACCCTTAGTTTTTTTTTAAGCATCAAATGGATTTTATTTCATGCAAATGAAATTTAATTTGAGTAGAAAAATGCATTTAAATATGTACAGGAAGGAAAATATAACTTGTTTTCATCCAAAATTACTTTGTTTGAATTCGAAGTGCACGTGGGTAGCAAGCATCTACAAAAACAATGACATGAAACATGTCTAAAAAGAATATTATTCTGTTTGGAGTAATAGTGCTTTGTCGTACATCGGTAAAGGTGACTCACCCATGAAAACATAATTAAATCAAAGTTCAGTGAAGCAAGCAAAATGTTGTACATCTAATATCTTAATTATGACAAAGGAATGTGAAATATAATGTACTATGAATACTGCAATTTAATGTTCAATTCAACCATCAGACAACGCTATTTAGCTAACTTAACCATATACTGAAAAGTAGGGTTCAACCATTTACTGCGGCTCTCCTTCCCATCCGAGGAGTGTTGCGTTCAATGAAACTCATATATACTACTAATAAAGAGAACTCAATGAAAATGATTTACACGGTGTCGTTTTGAAATTCCAAAAATACCTCAATCAATCAACGGAATCTCACTAACAATTTACAACCTTCATAGCTATCCCCTTTCCGACCACATCAACGAAATTTAACCGTTAATTTGTCATTGATATTTCTAGCAAAACAATTTTGAAATATATGTGTTGTGATTACCAAAACCTTTGCACTTATAACAACTATCCATCTACACATTCCTTTACTAAATAAAAAAATAAATATCTATGAATATTATACGCACGTTCGTGTGTTTGATAATAGAGTGTCTGTTGTGTGTGTAAATATAGAAACACAATTTTTTGGTGTAATCTTGAACTTCTGAAAATACCCTTACAATATATAGATGAGGTCGCGAGCACAGATTCTGCTGACAGCAAAACTTAATCTTTATTTTCACTTGAAAAGGTTGAAATATTATTACGGTTGTGTTCGAATACCGACAAATACAATATTTCGCACGTTTTTTGGAGGATATTCCACTTTTTCAACTGTTCGTTTTCATTCACGGCATCCGTGAATCATTACCATTCTTCTTTTATTCCAGGATTGAGTTTAATTCGCATTTTATCATGATTTTTTATAGTTTTAGCTTACTTTGTGGAAATTTTAATTAATACGAGAGAAATAAATTTTAATTAATACGAGATAAATAAAACCTTTTTTTAAAACATTTTATACAACGAAATTTTTTATTGCACCCAAAAGTTATTTGAAAGAATATTACAAATGAGGATGAAATTTAAATATATTTTTCGTTTTACTTTTTTTTTTCAATTTTAGAATACAATATTCTGAAATTACTACTTATTATGTAATATTAATCCAACAAATTATCAAATTGAAAATAACCAGAATAAATTTTTATTATTCCAAATAAATATGCTGTTCAAAACATCATTTTATACTGTCATAAAAGCCTTGAAATTGCTTTCAAGCCCATTCTTAAACAATTTCCAAATATAATGGTTTTTAATGTAATAAAAAAATTTAAAAAAGAAACTTTAAAACTAAATCTAATATGAAAACCAATAGTTGCTAGGTTTAACAACTTGATAAATATTTCAAGTTATGTCGATATCATTTGAATTTTTCAAAAAAAAAAAAAAACACTGCAACATTTTTTTTCGTATTGACATCAGTGTCAAGATTGGACAGATGAGAAGGGAAAATACTGCTATAACATATTTAATATGTTTTGAACAACAATATTATGATTAAATTGACTTCTCTACTGGTTTTCATTTGTTGCATTAGATTTAAGCTTTAAAATTTCAAAATCTGACTGTTCAACTTGAGAAACAGGTTTACTAAACTTCAGCAATATCAACACATTATATGGCTACAAATCCATGACAACTGTTTTTTTTTTTTTTTTAAATTAAAGGTCTGAATGAAAATAGAAAAACTGGCATAACTTACCATAATCATTGGGCCAGAAGCTGATGTGTTACCACAGGGACAACAGATTCTTAACATATGTTTGACCTCTTCATTACCTGGATTTGGATGAACATTCGATGCTACCTCCCTAGTCCCAGGATTACGCATCTTTCTATTTGTGACATCCAAAATAAAGAAATAAAATTGAAATATAATTGAAATTAAGCATGTGACAAAACAAACACTTTCTTCATTGACATATTCAGTTTTGGACTGTGTTTATGTGATTAAACATATACCTGAAAATATCATCGATTATATTTGCTGCTCTTGCTATATCCACTGGCCTTCTACTCTGTAAACCATGTGGTGATGAAACTGCAGATTTAATTTGCATGTTATGATATGACCATACGTTCTGGGAATGCAGAGGTTCTTATTCGAAACATATGAATAAAAACTGCATGTAAAGCTTGTTGAATATTGACAGCGTTCATTATGGTAACGAATGTACTGCATAAGAACTCAAAAATAAAATAATTATTTCTTGTGCCTCTTGATGTCAGTTTCTGCAAAAGATTTATACACACACATACACTATCATACATATGTATGTATGATATATGCATGTATGTGTGTAGACTAGACATGCACACACATACATGCAAGGATGTATGTGTGTGTGTGTGTGTGTAGAGAGAGAGAGAGAGAGAACTATGTGTGGACACACATACACACATGATAACCATGGTAATGTGGTTTCAAAACACACATAGTGCAAAGTGCAAACAAGGTGTAAACCAGTCAGAAATCAGGCCTAATTATGTCTACAAAAAGAAAAGAAAATTTTAAGAACATAATAACCTCATAAGTGGCTATAGATCAAGCGGCTAACCGTAAATATTGGAGAAAAGGCCTAAGAAGATGGTACTAAGAAATAATAGGGCTGCACACAACAGACACCCAACCCGACCCAACTCATCCTAGTTTAGGTCGAATATGGGTTAGAGTTTGTAACTCATATTATATATGGGTCCGGTGTGATATTTTGTTCTGCCCAAAATTATTTTAATCCAACCTATTCCTATATGAAAAATAATTAATATCAGCCCATTTAGAATTTAAATAGTCAAATTCTAGAATATCATTTACATATTCTATAGAAAATATACCCCAAAAAAAAGCATATTCATGTCAATCCAAAGCAAGTCGAACTTGAATAAGACATTTTAAATAGCATTTTAGTGTATTTTGAAATGAAACTCTTGCTCTAATATGTAATGAATTAATTTAATGTGATGTGTTTTACAATGTAATTTTAATCAAATGTGTATTCTAAAGAATGTGTTATCTTTAATATATTATACTAGCTAAAATTTGATGTTTTATACTGAATGTTTTTATACTATGTTTTAATTTTTTCCACATATTCTCATTTTTTATCAGGTTCACATAACCCAACTGAACCCTATTAAACCCGACCCAATGCATATTCAACCCAACTCATATCCAATCTCATATAGAGTCGGATACGAGTTGAACTACCTTAAACTCATACCTATGCAGATCGGGTGAAGTATTTGGTTTAACACGATCTAACCCCTACTTTGTGCAGCCCTAAGAAATAATAATTAAGAACTGGTCAACCAAGGGAAAAATATTAATATATTCATCAAATACATGGGTATCCTAGCTATATGTCTGAATAAACACAGTATGCAAGTAAAATCAGCTAAATTTTTGTTGCACGTCTTTCACAAACCATATCATGGCTCATGGGAAAATTATGATACATTAGCTTTAGATGTTGGATGCCAATAAACAAATTGTTTGTATACCATAAAGAACATCATATTACGGCAAGTTAACATATCGTTTGTGATAGCATCACTTTATATGTGATACCAACCAATGCGGGCACGGTTAGAGAGTCTAGAGTTAGTGAGATAATCAGTGCACAAGCTCACACTCAAAGGTTAAGGATCCGCTACAATCCTAATTCCACCCCATCGATAGCCTATGCTTTTTAACGTTACACAATTCGAAATCCAATAAAACTTTGAAGATATTTGATCTGCAGTGTGAACATCATGTTACAGCAAACGAGGTTACCTTGAACATATAGCATGCTCAAAATGATAAATTAACATCAACCGTTATAACATTTTATTATAAAAACTGATCTTAAAATTTATTTTGAATGAATGAACATTATTCAAATTAATCGAAGTTTAGTGAAGTTGATCTCGAATCATTTAAGAACATATCAACAAATTTTCCGTTGATTCGAATTACGGAGCTCTAAAAGAAACAGAGATGTACACGAGGTATCACAGAATAGGGGTGTAGTAGAACCAACTGAGCCTAGATGTTACCTTCAGCTTTCAGATTTTCTAAAATGCGTTCCACAAGGTCCTGTAAAGAAGAAAGATATAGAAAGAAAATGTTAAAAATAGTGTAAATTTACATTAGGCTTTACTACCAATGACAATTAGTACATAGAAAATAAGACTTTTATAGTAACAGTAAATTTACCATTACCAGTTGATCGGTAACCATTTTTGATTGAAATTGGTATACCAGTTAAAACGATATGGTAACAGTAAATTTACCGTTTTTAACGGTAAATTATCCGTAATATTTCTTCAATACCAGCGGTAACTGTAGTTTTACCAATTAATTTAAAACATATGCATATTCATTTTGCATTCTTTATTACATGCATTTAGAACCAAATAAATGATTATATTTAGCTCAATAATCAAGTGAAATAACTCCAGGTACACTTATTTTTTTCCTCATTTATGTTTTTTTTTAATAAACTAACACTACATACAGTATAATAAAGTTGCACTGTGTACAAAAAAAAAACATGTCAAGATATAAATTTTGATGGACAAACATTACCAGTGTAACGGTTACAAGATTATCAGTATACCAGTCGATCGGTAACGGTAAACAATTTTGGCTTACCAGTAAAAACGGTACGGTAACGGTATTTGTCATATGGTAACGCTAACCATTACCATAACATTCTTAGAAAATACAGACTTAACCCTTTTGAGTAATTTTCCTTTCGATGTGTTACAACATCATATAAAATAAGAGGGAAGGTGAAATGGTAAATATAATACATTAGGAATCAAAACTCAGACATCTGGTATGTACCGTCAGAGGCTTCCTTCAACCTCGTTAAGCTTAAGTTTTACTTTTCAATTAGATGCTTAGACGAATGTTGTTACAACATTACGTCTCAGACGGCATACCTTGGGGTTGCAAAAAGTGTTAAATTGTAGACTAGAAAGCAAAACTCAAATTACTTTCTAATAACTATTTAAACTAGTGCTGAAATTTGCACATTATAACATAGCTCATTCTACCGCTACCTGTTTTACACATGAAAAATATTGCTTAGGTAGCGCACACATAGGTAAAATGTTATTAAAAAACGATATATCAATTTATGTTAAACAGGAAAAAAAAAATCAAATCAAGATGTACTTCTACATTTGCTATATATATTTATCAAATAATTGGTACCTGAAATTCTAGAGCTTCTACGTTTGATTTGCTACATGCATTTATCAAATGATTGGTAAAGCAAGGAAAAGGTATGTTTGCAGGTTTGATTTGCAATATGTTAACATCATAGCTTTTATATTGTAATACAATGTACTTCTTGGATCACATATGAAAAATACCATAGTTCCCTAGTACAATTCAGATGCGAAAATAAAACATTTAACTTACTGGGACAAAACTGAATAAGATATGGTACACATATGTTGAAAATTGAAATACAATGGTTATAAGTTTCAATTCAAACTAACAAAGGTACTGGAGACAAAATCAAGATTTCTCTTTAAAAAGATCATAAAGATTGAAAGCATAACACAAGACAACATCGAATGAGAGTTCACCCCTCATATTTTGAAGTGTTTGCTTCTGATATATGCTTTTATGTTATTGATTAAAACCTTCGGAGATCAAGGCATCAAATGATACGCAATCACATTGAAAGACAAGAAAGACTCTAAAATTCAAAATTTACATTTCTACTTGCATTCAACAAGTAATGTATAACAACAACATACACAAAGATTAACGAAGAAATAAAAAATATCTCCAACGAATTTGTCTGCTTTCTTTACCTCAGTAAAATAATCCTTACCTAGTTGAATTGTGCCACAAATTATGGTTAATCACAAACAAAACTGACCTGAATATGTGACACCAAATTTACCAGTTACACTTTTTAAGTAACAACAATATCAACAGTAAGGTTTTATTGTTAACTCACAATCTACGAAGGTTCAAAACATGAATTTCAATAATTGTTTCATCTCGAAATTTCCAAACAATATAACCAGTATTGAAAAAGATCTAGGATGAGACGAGTGCACACATCTCGGAATACACCTCGAATCTTAAAGTACATCTCGACACTATCTCGTTAAAATGATATTAAATAATCATCTTTTTAAATAAAAACAAAAAATTTGTAACATACATGGTTGCCATATAAAAAATAGTTGAAATAGATGGTTCGAAGAAGTTAAGCTTGGATAATAGGGGATTGGGTAATAATTGACTAATATCCTCTTATTCACTATTTGAAATCTCAATAGTCTCAACTGATATCTGAAACGAGATCTCATGGAGAAGTTATAGAGAAACAAAACACAAAAATTTGACGAAAATCCCATTTTTCATAGTCGAGATCTTGGTATCACGATTGATATTTTGGCTGAGAACAAATTTTGGTATCTCGGCAAATACTAAGATTTATTTTTCATGGCAACTTTAATTTTGATGAAAAATAAAATTATGATAATAGCATGACAAATATGTATATAAGAATGCAACGCTGTCGAAATAGGGATTTTTGACATCAATGAAAGCAGCAGGAACCAAATTGGCTTTTTATGCACATGACTGGAGATATGTGATACTGCACAAAAACTAACAATATTGGGATCTACACAAGTGTTCCAAGTTGCATCCAGTATAAGGAGGGTCACTAAAAATATTTTAAGAGGAACTGGTTTCTTTGTTTCGATGAGATTCAAAAATTCAACTTTGAGATCAGAATATCACGAGATATAAATATCCCATTTCCTCTGTTTTTGTCTTATTTGTCATTTGACAAGAAAGCCATATAGTAGGGTGAAAAAATATTTAAACAAAAAGAGATGTGAAATCTGATGTTGATAAGGAAAAATTGGCGAGTAAATAACTCACGCAATCTCAAAATTTGGCGAGTAAATAACTCACTCAATCTCTTGGATCCGTAATCAGATATTATTTCCCATCATGCTTTAATATGACAAACATTGTTAGTGTTTGGTAGATTTAAAACTAAAAGATGGTAAGATTTGTCTAGAAGAAGATGATGACTATATTAGATTGGGAGAGGTTTGATTGTGATGTTATGTTGATTTGATTTGTTATCATTAAAACTTTATTGTTAGCCATAAAAATGTTTAACATCCTACGTTATCAAGTAAATGACCAAATTTAAAAACATGGACGCATGCGGCCCTTAGCCTTCGGAGGTGTCGAAAGCTTTCATATTTAGGTGTTGAAAACAATATGTAATTTTGGGTTCTCGACTTATCCGAAAGTTAGGATGTCGGGAGTTTTTATGAGCTTGACTCATAAAAGCGAGTTTTATCGAAATTTTCCCTTCGTAGGGGTATTATCCCTGTCACTGTTATCACGGCGCTCGACTAGTCGAGATCAAGTCATCGACTTTAGCTATTTGTAAGAATGTCGGCCGACTTATCGAAATTTGTCGACTCGACTAGGTCGACTTGATTGTCGACTAGTTTGGAGTGGCAGGTTTCAGGGGAAAAAAATGAGCCCATACAAAAAAACATCGATTCTTTATATCGTAGAAAGAAAAAAAGTCGAATGCTAGAAGTTCGAATTCGGAAAAAAAACGATCAGAAAGTCGAAGTTGAAATCGGAAAAAAGGTTCGAACTCGTAGTCGAAATCGAAAGTCACCTTCAAGTGTCGAAGTCGAACCCTATAAGTTCGAAGTATCCAAAATCCGTCGCTCTTCCAGTGCTGCTCTTCCAATGCCGCCTTGAAAGTGAGATGGAACAAGATCCCCTCATCTTAAATGATGATGAGGATGTTGATGATTATTATGGACATGAGCCGGCTACTATTCACGAAACTAGTGATTGTGAGGCAAATGAAGATGTGGAGCTAGATAACTATCTTTGAATTGATAGCATCATTTGTGTCTTTTATGTTGCACTTTATTAGATTTTAGTACGCTTGTTGAAACATCATTTTGGTTTGTATTTTCTTTGCAATTTGCATTTTATTAAATTATATACATCATTTAGTTTATTTGCTTTGTTCAGTGGCGACATCACTGTTTCAAATCTCGTAAATATCGCCCGAGATCTCTTCCGATATCTCGTTTTGGGCTCCTTCTGAAACGAAACAGCAAATATCACTCTAAATCTCCTTTTGAATATATCGCCCGAGATATTGCAATATCGAACTATCGACCGAGACGAAATACTGGAATATCGTCCGAGATCTTAGTTTTTTCGGTTAAAATTTAAATTTGTGTATGAACTAGAACTATAATTAAAAAACTCAAATCTAGCCATATCAATCTTTTGTTATTTTACATTTTGCATGTTAAATGACTATATTGTATGTTCGTATATGTTTTACAATGCTCATGATTTTCATATTCGTCTTTTTACATACATGTTACTTATGAAATTATGTATTTTATGGTCTATTTATGCTGAATTTTTTAATGTTTTGGATCCTTATAATGATTTCTGTCTAAAAATATTCCTATTTTAAGCATATTACGATTTAAAGTATGAATGATCTTTCACAAAATAAAGAATAATAAAGTTATTTTGCATTTTAAGTTTAAGTTACTATGTTTTTGATAGCATTCATAAAAATCATTTTGTTAAAATATCATTTTTAACATATCATGTACCCCGAGATTGTTCCGATATGAACTTTCAGACCCGAGATGAAAATCTGAGACGAACTCCCGAGTTAGACTCATCTCGTCCGAGATCCCCCAGATACGAGACCGAGTCTATGAAATCCCCGAGACGAAACGCGACCGATATCCGAGATTTAAAACCTTGGTGACAATATAATTATCGATTAATCTACGACTAATCGACTAGTTGGACCTCTGTCGACTCGACTTACCGCCGTAATAACCATGGACCACGTCGATGGAGATAAAGATCAAGATTAGCTAGTAATAAGTATTAATTGGCATTCGCATCGTGAAGTTCATTTACGAACAATTGAATATATTTTATTGATGTGATTTATTTCTTTCGGAATAATGATAAGCTACTGACACCCCCTTTTACTTCCATTCACGATCGTGAATTTCAATAACACGACTTAAAGACAAGATTAAGAAAACTGAAGTATGATAAAGATCAAGATTAGCTAGTAATACGTATTAATTGGCATTCGCATCGTGAAGTTCATTTATGAACAACTGAATATATTTTATTGATGTGATTTATTTATTTTGGAATAAAGATAAGCTACCGACATCCCTTTACTTTCATTCACTATCGTGAATTTCAATAATACGACTTAAGACAAGATTAAGAAAACTGAAGTATGAATCATGTGCAATTGGCTATTAGGCTAGCTAATAGTCGAAAATGATTTAATCTCTCTCTTCTCGAAATTAATATTCTTAAGCAATAATCCAAATTCTCCTTCTTTTTCATTAATTAAAGGATAACATTACAAGAATAGAGTTTTTCCCAAAATGAATTCCGATTCCTGATTTCGGGTTTCCACTCCGCAAATATGATTGCAATTTTTGAAATGAAAAAATCGTCCCAAAATTAAAACGTCTAGGATCGTATTTATGGGTGCGGGTTGACCCCTCATTCGCTTCTGGACCTTCATCGTACCGCTTCTGCCGGAGTGATTCCGAAGGTTCTAACAAAAGTGACTTCGATATTCTTGTAGCTTGTACTTCTGACGTGACCTTGAGTTGTACACTAGTCTTCTTGCTGGCTTCTGATGAGCTCCTTTAAATTTGTCTTCATGTCCATTGAAGGGTGTCTTTTGATATGAACGAAAGATATGCACAGGTTAAAACTACTGCTTCTGAAGGCTTTTGCTTCAATGATTGAGAATGACTGCTTTTTCCTGCATGATGCTCTGAATGGCATGAACTAGCTCCTTTTTCTGAAGAAGATTTATGCTTATAAATGCCCTTCGATTCTCCCGAAGGGACTTATTTTGGTAGGAAGACGTTTTCTATTCTGAAGGCATTCTGCTCTCTTTGTCTCCTTCTGACGATCTGGTTGTTGCTTTGTCGTTAGTTCCGAATGGCTTCTTCTTTAATATTTGAATTACTTTTCCTTTGAAAACATCATTTATGACTTTCAATAGACTTCTTTCATACCATTAGTTTTGAAGGATATTTTTAAGCTAACATTTTTCATATGTAATTTGATTGAATCTGATAAGAGAGGTTTAATTTATAAAATTTCTCGATTTTATGTATTTAGTTTGATTCTACATCATGAGATGATTTAAAATAATTTGAAGTGAAACTGGAACATTTGAAATAGAAATAATGGAAAAGCAAATCTGATAAAAAAATATTATTTTACGAAAGCATTTATAGATATTATTGTGCATGCAAATCAACTTTAGATATAACATATGTCTAAGATGTTCCCAAAATGAACTTTGATCCAAGCTTAAAATCAAAGGTGAAAAATCGAGTGCATGTGTAGTATGAACACAATAATCCAAAAATAAAAAATAAAAAATTAGTGATTCGGCACTAACGCCTACGTCACTTCATAGTAATCATTCATCGTATAATTTCTAATTACAATTGTCGTACAAATTCGAACAATATTTGTGTATAAAGCGTTGAAATAGAACAACAAAATATTTGTTAATTCTCAACTTTGACCAAAATACCTTTCTTCTTTATTGAGTGAAAAATATGTTGACTCGGTCAGCAATGTCCAGAAAATAGCTTCAATGTCCAAGAAATGTCCAAAACTATTCAAAAGCAATGTATATTATCCTTGTAAATGTTCAAAAGTTGATGGAAAACGTTTGTGAAACGTTTTAATGGTTCATGTTATGTCCAATAGTCATGGGGAACAAGATAGAAGCAATTAATGATGCGTGAGAGCTTTAAAAGGTTCAAAATATCAAGAGAATCCAACCCCTTTGAATGTCAAGCTTGAGGATATTTATAGGCAGTGGGTTAGATAGGAGTAGGTGAGATTTTGGACCACATCAGTAAAAATCGCATCCTACATCCTTTGAAATCTCGCATCACCAAAAAGTAGTGATCAACATGTGCAGATCCATCAAATTGCCCTGATCCGCATGATCTCTCAGTTGTGCCAAGATCGCTTGGCATTTGCCAAGCCTCGTATTGTATCCAGAAAAAACTGCATCCATCTCCCGTATGCAGCTCTTGAAAACCATCGCATCACACGATGCGATCACCGAAAATCGTATCCAAGAATTTGCAAGATCCAGAGCCGCCTTGTAAGGCCAGATCGCAACGCATCCCTATGATGTGATGCACGCTTCTGCCGAGTCCGCCTTTTCACCATGCGGATCAGTGAAAGATTGCATCACATGAGTGATGCGATTTTGCCAAGCCACCGTGCCAAGCCATTTGCCAGAGCTTTTTGCCACAACGCGCACACTTGAAAAATGAGGGATCTACCATGTTGATCCAGTGATTCGAGAATGCCAATTTCACCATTTTTACCAGATTGCCAAGCTAATCAGCCCGAGTTGCACACGAGGATCTGGGCCATTTCTGCATGTCGATCAATGACTTTTGAGAATGCCAGATTTACCAAGTGTCAAAATGCCAGATTTACCAACCAAGGTTTTCACCATGATTTTCATCGTTACGGTGGTAAGTCGATTCGAGTCGATAGACGTCCAATTAGTCTACTAGTGGACTAGTCATAGACTAGTCATGGACTAGTCCCAGTAATTAAAGTAATATTGAATTCTGTATTTTTAATGGAAAAAAAAAGATATAAGTCCAACAATTAGAAGTATGTTAAAGTCTCCTATCATTAAAGTGGAAGTTGAATAATAATTACTTCACTAGAAAGCTTTGAAAAAGAAGTACCCCATCTAATAATTAACCATTTCAATTTTGGCAATCCATAAGTATTCAGCCTGCACAAACACCTGAAATCTTAACCCTTAATCTTCATATCCATTCATATGAAACTAAAAACGATATTAGATCCAATCAGATAAAAAGTGACAAATAGAAAAGAAAAAAATTACATCAGATCCAATCAAACAAAAAGCAAAAAAAAAAAAAAAAAAAGACATCAAATCGAACTTCGCCTGCTCGATTTTGGTTGAAGTAAATACTCGAATCTGCTCAAATTATCCTCAATGATACTCGATTTGCTGTCAAAACAGAAAGTGATTTGCTGAAGGTGTATGAGGTAAGTTTTATTTATTTATTTTTCTAGTTTTTCCTTTTGATTCCACTTTCGTTTGATTTTTCCGTCTTTATTCCTTCTTCATGCAGCTACTTCGCGTTTTTTCTTCCTTCTACTGTAGCTTCCAGTCGATAATTGGCAAGTCGAGACTTCCAGTCGAGGCTTCCATCTCGACTAGTCGAGCGCCGTGTAACAATGATTTTCACGTGCCGATCAGGCAGTTTTGAACGTGCCAAACCGACTTTTGCCAATTTACCAGATTTTGATGTTGTGAGTCGCGCAAACTATTTTTCGTGATCGTGTCAGTCGATCAGCTGTTTTCGAATGCACGACACTGCTTTTTACCAAATCCATATATTTTTGCGCAACGAGTTTTGCCACGTGATCGGACCAACGCGCTCAACCATTCTGGGATGATTGGACCGTGTCAACCACGTATTTTTACTGTGCTAGTTTTTCCTAGTTCATCAACGACGATTTTACGAATTGACGTCATTTCCAATTCTTCTCCGAACACATCGCGACTTCGACCAAATCGCTTTATGTTTTCTGACGATGTTATTGACGCTTGAGTACGTCGCTAGCCAAAATCCTGATGTGTCACAACTTCGACCAAAAAGCATGTCAACATTTTGCCCTCCAAAACATGTATTGCTTGTCGAAGGAAGATATGTTTTGCGAGAAAACCAGAAATCCATAAATTCAAAAACCAAAGCTAGGAGAAGTCCGAAGTGAGCTTATATAACCAGAAAACCGAAGAGACACGATCGTGTCGGATCGTGTTAATCCAAAACCAATAAACCAAAAACCCACGATCGCTCCGGATTGTACTATCCATTAACCAAAAAGCCTGAAATTCAATGAAAAGCCAACGATCAATCCGGATCGCTTTAGAGATAACCAAAATACCAGAACAACCTGAAGATCCATAACCAGGAGATGGGGAAAACTCGAAATCTGTAAATCATGAATAGCCAAAAATTTATATAGTCAGATATCCAAATAAGTCTGAGGTTGCCTTGCCGGGGCAAGACGACCAAGAATATGCCAGAAAATTCCAGGGCGACCTTATCGGAGTAAGACGACCGAAAATAAGTCAGAAAGTCCAAGACGGTCTTACCGAAGTAAGACGACAATGGAAAGCTAAATCGTCCAAGGCGGCCTTACCGGAGTAAGACGACTAAAGAAAGTCAAATAATCCAAGGAGGCCTTACCGGGGTTAGACAACCAAGGAAAGCCATGGACCGGAGTCCTTAGAGTTTGCAATCCGGTTTCAGATTTCATACTCCACAAGAAAGCGTCATCACTCTGCAAAGTATTCTTAGTAGATTTATAAAACATTGAAGTTTTTAGTAAAAACCAAAAAGAAAACTTAATGGTTTGTCGCCAGTAAAGTGCATGCCTAGAGATGCTTGTTCTCGTACATGTATATGCGAGCTTAGCCGTTTTTGATTTCTAATTCATTTGTGAACGAGGCTGAGTGGTTTGTCATCTGCCAAGAGCATGCCTCTTATCTCGCCGGTTCCCGTACATGGGTAAGCAGACATAGTCACTCAAGCTCCAAAAATAGAATTATCCCAAAGCGGCTTTGCCAGGCAAGACAATCAAGAGTAGCCATAAAAGTCAAAGGCGGCCTTACCGAAGTAAGACGACCAAGGAATGTCAAAAAAGTCCAAAATGGACTTACTGTAGTAAGATGACAGTGGAAACCCAGAAAATGCATACCATTTTATTAAAAACCAGGGGATGATGGTGTGTTGTCGAGCAAAAAGCAAGCCCAGGGATTATAACAGCTCTCGTGCATGGGTAGGTCGACTCATCCATTTACAATCCAGAAAGCCAAAAGATTTAAATCCATAGAGCCGGAGCCAATAAAGCCAAATCTATGGGTCAAAATCCAAATATCCATAATCCGGAGAAAGCCAAAAGAGCATAGGCCCAAGAAACCCAAAAGATCCAAAATCCAAAGAACCAGAGATGAAAAAGCCAAAGTGTGGATCTCATTATCCAAGAGCCATAAAATCCGAAAGCCAAGAAAACCAAAGAAAGCCAGAACTAAGGTCCAAGCACCGAAGGCCAAGAAACTAAGATCCAAAGATCCGATACCAAGAATCCACAATAATCAAATCCAATATCCAAAGAACCATGCAAATCCAAGATCAAATATCTGAAGTATCCACAAAGCCAAAAGGAACAAAAATCCACAAATCGTAAGATGCTGATGCCCGGAAGACTTGCATTTGAGACATCAGAGTCAATAAGAGGTTAATTGACAACAATGCCACCGGAATGAGTGCTAGTCCCAGGCCAATCCTAATTCCCTTGAAGGGGTTGTGCATGTCCTAGCACCATAGCCCGATTCCAAACAAATCGTGTCAGCTCTCCATGCCTGACACGTTCCTCTATCATATCTCTGAGATGTCGACACTCGTTGGTATTATAACCGTCGAGGTCATGAAATATGCAATGTCGACCAGTGCCTCTTTCTCTTTGAGTTGACTCTCTTGCAGAAGGCTTCTTAAAAAGAGCAGTGGGATGAACTTCCAAATATATATCCTCGGTGTGTGAGTTCCGAGTAAGTAAAGGACTTAGCTTGTCTACAAGCCATGTTACGATCATTCCCCGATAGAGGTTGCTTAACAGCAGCAGAATCCTTAGCCTTTCCAGAGTCGGACGGTTTCCCGTCCTTAACAACATTAGCCTCGAGAACCCTTTTGTCAATTCTCGCATCCTGGGTCGGGCCTGTCAACCGAGGCCACCGCATCATTAAACCGTTTTAAGAATTTACATAGAATCTCGTTGTATTTCTGCTTGATGTCAGTCAAAGTCATCACACTTTTCGAACAAGCTATGTTAACTCTAAACTGTTCCACAAATGGATAACCAAAGCATTCCAAAAAGTGATATAATTTGTCTTCAGCTGCGTGAACCACATAGCAGCAACATCTGTCAAGTAAATCGAAAAACACTTTGTCATGACACGTTTTGAAGCGGAGAGAACTTCCATGTGACGAATATATCTTCTCAAGTGGGCAGCCGGATCCTTCCGACCATCATAAGGTTCCAAAACCGGTAACTTGAAGTCCGATGGATTACGAGAATTTTTTATATTCAAAGAAAACGGACTGCGAGTCACACAATCCAAGTCTGAAGAGGAAGCACCACCTTGAGTGAATCGATGAATAACATCTGTGATTTGAGATCCATTGCCGAAAGCAAACAACTAATTAAGATTATCCAAAGCGACACTGGTGCCCCCAGTGTTTAAGTCCAAGTTAAGAACTGGTTGATTAGCAAGAAGAATATCCGGCTGAATTCCAATCTGAGGGGCCACATCGGGAATAATCCTGACTCCCGGAACCGTGTGAGCACTACCATCCAAAGTTGCACGCACCAGTGCTTGAGCAACATAGCCAATAGCGGATCCCGCAACTTGACCAACCAAAGCATCATGGGCTGGAGCAATGTTGGGATAGGGGTGCCCCCGAGTGTAGTGGGACCGACACTGGTTTGGGAATAGGCGTCGACCTACTAATTAGTTTGCGGCTTGCCCTCAAGTCCTGAGTCGCAGGTAGAGGAACATTGATACTAGTTCCAACAATGTCTACCTGACCAGTCGGCCTTGAAGCACTTCTTATCATATCTTTTATCCAAACAAGAAAGGTATTGAAAGCATCTTCATGTCGCTCGAGTCGAGCGTTCAAATCCATAGCAAAGCTCTTAATCATTCCATCGACGTCTTCTCGAGTGATGTACCTTGAGTTTAAGCTATAGCATCAAGCCTCTTGAGCTTATCCATGGTGAAAAGCAAGTAATAAAGTTGAAGTCGAAGACTGAAATTAAAGTCGAAAACCAAATTCGAGAATCTAATCCGAAGCAAAAGTCAAAGTTGTGAGCCCCTTACCTGACTTGCCAACGTGTTGACGTGGAGAATTGTCCCTGATTCAACGCACGCCAACCCTTGAGTGTATAATCCAAATCCAAAGTAAATTAATATAGAAGAACACAACATTTTATAGCAGTTCGGCACTAATGCCTATGTCCACTTCATAGTAATCATTCACCGTATAATTTCTGATTACAATTGTTGTACAAGTTTGAACAATATTTGCACACAAAACGTTGCAATAAAACAACAAAATATTTGTTAATTCTAAACTTTGACCAAAATGTCATTTTCTTCGTTGAATGAAAAATATGTTGACTCGGTCAACAATGTCCAAAAAATAGTTTCAATGTCCAAGAAATCCAAAAGATGTCCAAAACAGTCCAAGAGCAATGTAATTATCCTTGTAAATGTCCAAAAGTTGATGGAAAACGTTTGTACAATGTTTTAATGGTCCACGCTATGCCCAATAGTCATGGGGAACAAGATGAAAGTCATTAATGATGCTTGAGAGCTTCAAGAGGTCCAAAATATCAAGAGAATCCAACTCTTTGAATGCAAAACTTGGGGGTATTTATAGGTAGTGGGTTAGGTAGGAGTAGGTGGGATTTGGGGATCACACCAGTAAAAATCGCATCCCCCGAGCTCGTGTGCAAAAAATGCATCCTACATCCTTTGAAATCTCGCATCAGTAAAAATTGGCGATCAACATGTGTGAATCCATCAAATTGCCTTGATCCGCACGGTCTCTCTGATGTGCCAAGATCGCTTGGCATTTGCCAAGCCTCGTAATGTATCCAAAAAAACCACATTCATCTCCCGTATGCGGCTCGTGAAAACCATCGCTTCACATGATGCGATCACCGAAAACCGCATCCAAAAATTTGCCAGATCCGGAGCCACCTTGCCATGCCAGATCGCATCGCATTCATGTGATGCGATGCGTGCCTTTGGCGAGTTCGCCTTTTCACCATGCGGATAGGTGAAAAATCGGCCACCGTGCCTAGCCAATTGCCCGAGCTGTTTGCCACGACGCGCGCACGTGAAAAATGTGTGATCTGTCGTGTTGATCCAGTGATTCGAGAATGTCAATTTTACCACTTTTACCAGATTGCCAAGCTGATCAGCCCGAGTTGCACATGGGGATCTGGGCCATTTTTGCATGTCGTTCAATGATTTTTGAGAATGCAAGATTTACCAAGTGCCAAAATGCCAGGTTGATCAACCAAGGTTTTCTTCATGATTTTCACGTGTCGATCAAGCAGTTTTGAATGTGCTAAACTGGTTTTTGCCGATTTACCAGATTTTGATATCGTGAGTCGCGCAAGCCATTTTTCGTGATCGGGTCATGCCGATCAGCTGTTTTTGGATGCGTAACACTGCATTTTACCAAATCCACATATTTTTGCGCAATGAGTTTGTCACGTGATCGGACCGACGCGCTCAACCATTTTGGGCTGATTGAACTGTGTCGACCACATATTTTTACTGCGTCAGATTTTCCAAGTCCATCGACGATGATTTTACGAATCGACATCATTTTCAATACTTCTCCGAACATGTCGCGAGTTCGACCAAATCGCTTTGCGATTTCTGAAAACGCTATTGACGCTTAAGCGCGTCGCTAACCAAAATTCTGACGCCTTCAACCAAAAAGCGTGTCAACAACCCAAAAATGATAAATTTGTCTGTATGTATTTGAAATGTGAAATATTATTTGATATTCAAAAAATTAAGGTTGTCAATGGATGTCCGAAAAAATTGAAATGTGAACATTTGTATCCAAAATATAAATAAATATCTGATATTCATAAAAGCAGACATGGATGCAAATACGAAGGCATTTGCATCGTATCTGCATCCAAACATTATAAACCGGTATCTGTTAAGTTTACAGCTTATTTATGTATTTTACTTTAATGAGAAATATATATATTTATTGTTTTATTCAGTTAAATGTCTATATTATACATTTGATGCATGTTAACTGGTTGAAATTATTTATTATCATCATATTTGTTCATTTTGCATATTTTTATGATCAATTTGATTGAAGAAAATTATATTTAATTATAATATATATATATATTTAATTATCGATCATCGGTGGTACCCCCAATTTGTTTGGGATTTATGGTTTTGTTGTTGTTGTATCGATCATCGGTGGATAAGATAATCATCTTGTATCCAGTTGTATTTGCATATGTGATCAAGTATCCAAAAATGATTCCGGATGCAAATGCGGATATAATATTATCCGCATCCAAAATATTTATGGATGGGCCTATAAAAATATATGAATACGGATGCGAATATGGCCAAATCAGCATTCAATAATTATCCACTAGGATTTTATCAAAATTATAGTATTTTTGTGCATTAAAGTACATAAAATAATTGTCATTTACTACTTTGTCTAGGCACGAAAAATTATGTGTATAAAAATCAATATTTACTACTTAAAATTATTTTTCTTCACATCTTCGTTAATTTTTAGTATGAATTGGATCTGTAATGAATCTTTTTTTTTTTTTTTTGGTAAGGCGTAATGAATCAAATTTTGATATGTATTTGTTTAGATTTATTAGTTATGAATTGATTGATGAATATCCAATAAAAATCTTATAATTGTCTGCATCAGCTGATATGGACATTAATATTTGAAAATGATTTCGGAATGGATATAGCAGTATCTAAATCCATATCTGGTCGCTTAAAGGCCAACTCCCAACATAAAACCTGAAAGAAATTTGATATTCAAACCTTGCTCTTATCTTCATAACTTCCAAGAAAAAACACCAAAATTAGATGTTTAAAATCTTGCCATTGTTTTGACACTAAAACATTACTCATCAACATGAAAAGTAAAAGATATTTACAAGAATTGCTAAATAGTAATTGGATTGAATGGTTTCTTTTTAACCAACATGGAAAAAATTATGTAAAAGAAGAAGAAAATAAAATTTTGACAAGGATCTTGAATTGAGATTTTGATCTATATTTCAAATGAGATTTGTATATTTCGAACAAGATGAATGTCAAAGAAGACAGGACTGAAGGCAAGATAAAGGAGACTAACAATCTGATGTTATCTTAGGTACTCCAAAATTGGTTCAACTTATCTACCATGTTTAATTCAATTTTTACAATTTAAGTTTTAGCCATTTATCATCTTGTTTGTTGTTGCTTGTGGCACCTTACGCCAGCAAAAAATAAAGGTATGTTTGGCTTCATTTAGGAAATTCTATATTGCATATTCAACATTCATTACAAAATTTGAAAAGCGGATGAGAAGATCTAAATGTCAAGTCATTACGATGACGAAGAGACGGCAGAGGGGACAAAAGAACGGCGGAAAGAATGTATCATTTTCTATGTTTTTGTTACTTCTCAAAACATGAAAACAAAATAAATTTGTTCTTTATTTTGTATGTTAATTTTAATTTTTTAAATTGTTTGCCTCCACAAATACATGCTCCAAGCGCACCTTTGTTTGGCTGAAAATCCAAAATCAAAATGACAGACCAAATGAGTCCTCATGTTTGATGCTTGACTATATAATGCTAGAGTTTCAAGGCCAAAATCTTTAATCAACATGTCATTTTCATCAATGATCAATCAAATCATGTTGCAAGCCTGCCTTTTATATGGAAATGTAATTATTCTGTGTCCATTGTTCTCCAATATAATCAGATGTGCCTCTTACATAAAACAACTGAAGAAAATGGTTTGAAATTTTAGTGGACCTTCCAGGTTGTTATTAACCTTAGAAAATTTATACATATCTAATTCATTTTTAAATACTTCTTTGTATGGTACAACATGATTTTATTTGTTTTAAAGCTTGCATACCTTACATCTAATTGCATTTTACTGTATTTCAGTGTTGCATATAATTTAACTCACACTACGATTCATTTTGTGCATATAACTCTTCTTCATTTGCCCATAGAAAACAATTGTCTAAGGAAATATTTTCGATGCTAAATGATAGACATGCGTGGGCGCACATCATTTTAATTAATTATTACTTGAATGAATCTGTGAATAAACCAACCCCTGCAAAAGTCAGGTTCATATTGAAATCAAACCTTTTTCAGTGGCATACAATGGTTTCTAAATATACCTAACATCTAAGCCAAAATGTTAAACACATTTTTTGCATGTCCCCATGATATCTTAATTGCATTTACAAATCACGGGAATATATTTACCCACCCCTAGAGAAATGCAGAACTTGCAAAGCTGAATCAAATAACAGAAAAAGGTAAGATAGCCAAAACCTTTTTTAGTCCTGCTTTTGACAACCCAAGCTTTGTCAAGACATCTTTGAGCTCAGCCACTCTAAACTGTGAAATCTTTACCTGGAATAAGATGCAAAAATATAAGAACCATGCAAGTCAGGAGGTACAATTGATTCACGAAACTGAGCTTGCGCAATAACAGAAATCTACACAAATTTCTTTTTCAAAAGTATTTTTAATTGCCAAGTTTCCACACGTGATATCAACATTGCCAAGTGCACTGAGAACGTATTTTACATGTTTAAAACAGGCATGTCATATGTAGCAATGCCAAGTAAATAGCATTGCTTTATAGGACGTTACGAACTTCAAAATAGTAAATCGAATTCTACGTGGTATAAAAGAAATGGGTTGACAAAGTTACAGTTATTTTATCAGCATACCTTACAGTCAGAAATCAAATCCATGGCTCGGAACCTCAAGTAATACAAAGTGATCACAAAAATAATCCAGCGAGCGAGAACAAACCCTAGAAGAATTTGGGTGATTTAAAATTAAAAGTAAGTCGTCGTAACTTGTGACTTGCGTGGTAAAATAATTAATCTTAGACGGATCAGTGCCCAAGATTTGATATTGTTTACTTCACTGGACTAGCTATGTCAGGAAAGGATGATGGACTCGGATCGGAAAATGATTTCACGACGAAGTTTCTATTTAGGAGAATTCTTACTATAGCCTAATAAATATTGAGAAGAAAAAGAGTATATTTGTTAAATTTTGGATAGGAGGCGGATTTTGGGCGGGGATCGTCGAAAATGGGTAGGTTTACTGGAAAGAAAAATCGCCAAACCAAACTTTTTCAATTAGAGTTGCTTTAAAGAATTACGGATAAATAATAACTAGTATAACCGCATAACGGTGGAGAACGGACTGTTCGATTGCATAGTTATAAAAGAAAAATTATGTATATTAGTAATTTATTCGATGAATTAACAAATATTATTTAATAAAATTTATTTAGATAAACTAAATGTAAAATTACGAAGTTAATTTAACTGTCTAACATAGTAGAAAGAATCGAAAAAAAAATTGTGAAAAATGTATAAATTCATTGTGAAGTTACTGATGTTCAAACAGAATTTTATGATATAATATATGGTAAATTCTGAATATAAATGAATCAAAACTAAACTACATATTAACTTTGTCGTTATTACTGATATGTAGTGTTCATGCTATGTGATTTATATATATTTTTTTATAATTGTATAAAAAAAACATTTTCTAATATGAATATATGTACAGTAAAATTGACGTATATTTTTAAGTGCTATTAGAAAAATGTATTACATACTCTCTAAGATTATTTAAATAATTAGATTTTAAGATTCCATGAGTAGTTCAAAAATATATGGATCGAAATATAAAATATCACGAAAGAATTGAGGAGGTTCAACAAATAATTGTACTTGTAAAATTATTAAAATACAAATATTTAAAGTGGAAATTGTTTTCTTCAATTTACGATAAATCTAGGGTGCTATTAAAGGGACTCTAATTTTGATTAAGGAGAGTGGGGGATAATAATCATTGTTCAATTGTTAAGGGGGTACCAAATAGATTAGCCTCCCCTTAAACATTTAATTAAAAATTCCAATTTTAGCCCCATCATCTTATTTAATGTAAACCTTAACATCTAAATCCTAATTAATGAGCATAATTTAATGAAATAAAAAAGGATATGGAGTATGAGATAACAACTGTAGGGATATTTTGGCAATTCAATGCAACTTAACCATGCAAACTAAAGATATAGCAAAGCCAATTGAAAATGTGAGTGAAAAACAAATAGTTGCAGTAAAATTGTAACGACCCGCATTCTACGCATCGGAGGATCGTAGAATATTTATTTCTTTTCCATATGAAGTCGTATGGCCGTGTAACTTTGGGAAACATCTATTAGAGACATTTCCCATGCTTATGATTTTTGTCGATTTTTAAATGACCATTTTGCCCCCTAGTTGGTACTGTTTTGGCCATAACTTTTGATTGAAAAGAAATTTTGACTTGAAACCACTTTCGTTAGATTCGTTTGATGGTTTACCTTTCCGTAGAGTGGTCATAATAGCCAAACGGACTTACCGTTTGGGAGATATGGCTGAAATAAGGTTTGGAAGGTGAAAAACTGCTTAACGGGGCCAAATAGGGTGATTAGTGAATAGGCCCATAACTCATTTCAGGATTAGGGTTATGGGAAGGCTGAAATGAGTTAGAGAATCATTCCATTTCAGTTTTCTAGCCTCCACTTATCACCAAGGAACCCTAAAAATGGCCTCCAACCTCTAAATCACCTCCAAATCATCTTTTGATCAAGGATTAAGCTTAGCAACATCAAATCAAGGAAGATCTGCACCAAATCAACATTGGAGTTGTTGTTTAGCATTGGGATTTGCATCAAATCAGAGATTTATTTCAGATCTTAGTTTATTTGTGGCTAAGGTGAGTGATTTGCATAGTTTTGCACTAATTATGGCTAATTAAGGGTAATTAGTGTTAATTAGCGAATTTAAACATGATAAAATTCTGGAAAAATGTTCATAAATTCTTAAATGATGTTTTAGACCTCTGATATGAATTTGTGTTAGTTTGGTTAAGTTTTGTTAATCCTATCATTAGTTTCACTTAAACAAGCTTAAGGGGAAATATGGGGTTTTGAGTATGTTTGATCCATTTTAACCTATCATATTGATGTTTTGATGTTTGTGGTTGATTATGCATGTTGTTATGACTGTATGATATGCTTTTTGATTGATTTCAATAGTTAGAATGGTCGAAAACGTCGTCGAATGGCGTAAACACTTGCTGGAAAAGTTTCAGAAAACAGTGCAGGATCGGATCGGATATGGTTGCTCGGATCGGATAAGTTGAACTGGGCAAGGGATTCGATCGGATCGGAACCTGACACTTGAGAGAACTGGCAAAAAGGAAGGCCACGCTAATTGAACTGGGATCGGATCGGATAAAGAAGGAGGGATCGGATCGGAGCACGTGAAGAACGAGGGAGCGGATCGGAGCGGAAGCACGAACTGGAAGGGAGATGGCACCCGACCCGACCCGGAGGAGGACACCCGACCCGAACCGATACAATGCTGGGAACCCAAACCGAACCGCTACAGGGGAGGACAACACACCGACCCGACTTAGAATGGACACCCGACCTGAACCGATGGCTTGAGGGGAAACCCGACCCGACCCAGTATTGACCAATAACCCGAGATGCAAAGGTAGTCCAATGTGGGAAGTTAGAGCTCAAGATCCAGTTGGGAACTGATGAGTTCACTTCATGGTTGGGCTTTGCTGCGGGACGTATGCTAAGGAGTTGTCGACGTTCATAACTTCGATTCACCACTAAAAATGGATGATGGGCTACTTATCAGTGCAGTAGAGTCATTGCGACTCGAGGGGCAAGGTGATGGTAGCAAGACTACGTTATCAGTGCAGTAGAGTCATTATGACTTGAGGGGCAAGGTGATGCGTAGTAAGACTATGAGCCAGCGCAGATGGGGTGAATAACTCCATGGGGCAAGTGGACATAGTAAAGGATTGGTAAGGCTATGAGCCAGCGCAGATGGGGTGAATAACTCCATGGGGCAAGTGGACATAGCAAAGGATTAGTGGCTACGTTATCAGTGCAGTGAAGTCATTTATGACTTCATGGGGCAAAGTGATCGTAGAAAGGTATGTTGGGTGATCGAAGTGGTGAATATCGTATGCTTTACGCACTGAGTGAGAGATGTGAGGATGGATGCTATGTTTGATTGTTTGCCATCACTATGATATACACACCCCCACCTCCGTATCTTTACACCTTTTGATATGGCACCTTAGAGTGTTGTACAGTATGTAGTGCTAACTCTTTGGTTGCAGGTCCATGTTCGGGTATGTTTTAGTCTACCTGTTATTGTTCACTTTAGATGCTTATCGCTCATACCAGGCTTTATGTCTGACCCAGAGTTTTATGTCTCCTCTTATTACTCTGGGTGCTCACACGAGCAGACTAGAGACAGGTTAGCTGGTGGTGCGCGAGTAGCTGATTCGGAGGCGGGCAGGAGGTTTCCACGTATGATATATATATATATATATTCTCCCTGTGTCGTTGGTGGTCGCTACTTGGGCATTAGTAGTGTACCTCCTTTATCCTGCTTTTGCTTGGAGACAGTTTGAAAAGTTGTAATAATGTTTAACTTTGGACCATAAGCTGTACTTACATTTTCCGCTGCTATGTTAGTTGTTTCAGCTTATGCACTGTCTCACCTGTTTTATGTCAAGTATGTTATTATTATATTTTATCCTATGCGCTATGAGACATTTTACAGGTTCCTTGTTAGTTCATTTCCTTCTTCCCTTTTTCCTTCTGACGACCCGTTCCGTGCTAACTGGACATGTGTACAGCGCACCTTTGGAGTAAATGTCGGTTGGTGCGGGCGGGCCGTCACAAAAATTGACATGCAGAAATTGCTTGTGTGAACCAAATAAAACAATTAATCCGTTGCAATACATACAACTACAACACCTGATTTAAATGAGAAGACTAGTAACATGTGTGATTCTGTATGTGAAGAGAATAGTAAGAGAGTAATTACAAACAATGTGACCAAACAGGGCATTTGCACTTAACAACAAATTAGGAATATTGCACAAATTCAGAAGGGCTCTGACAACCCGCTTATACAATTAGCAAATAATTAACAATCTCTACTGGAACTACAGCTGCACACATAATAAAAGGCCAGTGAATTGTAATGCTATAGAGATAATTGACTTTTCCTCAAGCCAGCAGGGACAAACTCAATTGAAAAATGGCGAAACATAACAGCTGTAGCGATTTTACTGTAACATTTAATTAAAGATAACAGCTGTAAGTATTACCTATTTTATTGCAACTATTCATGGTTGTCATTGTTTATCAATATTGACAAATTTAATCTGCATCAAGCAACCAAAAATAATCCTCACATAAATACAACGAAATCAATTTGTTGGAGATTTGGGAATATCATTTTTGCTTGAACCATCGTGGTAATCTAGGGATTCGATTTTGATTTTATTTTCTTAAATAGGAAGGTCTATTTTGATCAAAATATAAGAGAACGATAATGAAGGGGGAAGCAGGTGTAATGACCCGCATTTTTAGCAGTCGAATAATTTATTTATTTAATTATTAATTATCGATTTAACGATATCGATAACTGAAATTAAATAATATTTATATTTAATTAATATAAATAATAGAAAAAAATATGTTTCCGGAATAATCGGAAATAACAGAATTCATGATATGGTGTGAATTGGACGATATAAAATATATAATTCAGTTTATATTGAATTATATTGACGAATATATTATTTAAACGAAGTCTGAACGTATAATATATATTATAATTAAAATCAAGCTCGAAATGGCGCGGCAGTTCGCGATTTGGCGATTTGAACTTCAACTGGAAATACAGATTCCAATTTAAGTCGGATTTCTGTGAAACAAGAAACGTGTGGAGCTGGTGGAGTATATTTTTCTAATGGAAGAGAAAAATCTGGATTTCGTCGTGTAGATTTTGATTTATGCCCAAATCAAATTTTAGAAAAAGTCGCTATGGAATTCCTTTATAATTTATAATGATTTATTTATATTTATAAAAGGAATTTCATTATAAATCGAATATCGATTTAATCGGGATTTGAAATATCAAGTTAGAAATTCATATAGGAATATTCTAGAGCTGTATGATATTCTGTTGTGAATATATACGATAATATTTATTTATAAATATTGAATTTAATTGTTTTTAAATATATTTATATATTTAAATGGGCTATTTAGAGCTTTACAAATAGCCAGTTTTGCAAACGACCTCAGAATTCAACGAAACCAATTTTGCTGGATTCGTAATATTAAATTATTGTTAGATGTCAAGTTTCATGATTTTTAGAGTCAGTGTGTGGCCGTACGAGATTTTATTGTGAAAAATAGTCAGTATTTTGACGGTTAAAAATACGTTGTGTGAGCAGACGGAGTCGGAATTTGACGAAACCAGAGTTTCGTTGGGACCGTAATGTCAAACTCTAGCTGCATTCCCATTTTCGTGATTTTTAGGTATTGTATGTAATCACAGGGATTTTTAGAAGGCAGATACAATGAGAATTGGCAAAATAAAATATAAAAATATTAATAAAAAAATATCCTTCTTTAGTGAACCTAAACAGGCCACCTCTTCTCCCTTCTCAGCCACACCCTCATCCTTTTAAAACACAAGTAAACATTATCGTTCACAAAAAAATCAAAACACAGAAAAATCTTCCTCAAGAAAAATTCAAGAACAAATCCAAATTAAATCCGAAAATCCCAAAGTATAAATATATATGATAGTTGCAAGTTGCTCTTCAGGATAGTATCATTTTGGTTGGGCTCGATGTCTTTTCTGGTTCGCTGTGTTTGGCGTTCAACTAGGGTTGAGAAAATCCAAGAATTGAAGCTCTAATTCTTGGTTTCAATGTTGGCATTGGCTTTGTGAAGTGGAATAGGGGTTGCTTGCATAGATCTGGGAAGTTCGGTGTGAATTACTGTCGCACGACAGTGAAGAGGCGTGAAGCAGTGCTGATGAACGCACGGAGAATGGCAGCTGCGAGTTGATAGGATTCGAGTGGAGGTTGGCGAGGGTTGAAAGAGAAGAAGAGTGGTGAAAACAGTTGTGGATATCGGGAAGTATAGAAGGAGGAAATGGGGTTCAACGATTTGCCATTCTCGTTTGTTTTGGGTTCAGCGATTACTGCTTGGAGAAGGAGGAAGTACGGGTTCGGTTATTAAATTGGAGTTGGGCCGGTATCAAAGAGGGTGAGGCCTAATTATAAGTGTAGTTAATTTTAATTTAATTTTTATTTAAAATTATGTGAACTTCGTAAAGCAATAACTAATTCATACGTTATCGAAACTCAGCGAAACAAGATCCGTTAGGATCGTATGGACGGACGCTACCCAACGGGACTGACTGGGAGTGGATTGGAGCTCGTTTTAATTTATGGCAAAATAAATTGTTTGATTCAAATCAAACAACAGTTTATCGTTCTTTAACGATGATTTGCTAATGTGAGTAAAACTCACCAACTCTGAACAGTTATATTTTTATAACGTATTCTTAGAACTGGTAATTATCTGTTGATTGCTATGTGTTAACTGTTTGGTTGAATTGCTTGTGTATTGGTTGAAATTATAGATAACGATATATATATATATATATATATCAAATATTGATTCTGTTTAACATAATATTTCATATTGAAATGAAATCAATGTTAATGATATTGCTTAACATATGTGGATGCAGGGAAATAGGTTGGAGGAATCCAACTGGATTCCTCAACATTTATTTTACTGTTTTCATATATGGTGATATATGATGTGATATATAATCTGTTGTTGATTATGTGTGTTTGAATGATATCGATCAATGTCATTTGGTATTTTAAATACCGTAAGAAATACTAGGATGTAAAAAGGGGATTTTCAAAGTATATTTTGAAAATAAATTATTTATATAAAACCAATGGATTTTATATATAAAAGGAAAAAGGATTTTATATAAGGAAATAATTATAAAATCAAAAGAGTTAAAAAGGAATATATTTGTAAAACAAATACAAAGGAAGATATTTGCAAAACAAATAGAAAGAGAAATATTTGTAAGACATTTACAATTAGAATTTAAAAGGAAATATTTGTAAAACATTTACAAATAGATTAAATCGAAATATTTATTTATAGGAAATAAATAAAATGTTATAAATGAGATATTTATTTGTTAAATAAATAGGAAAGATAAAAGAGATATTTATTTGTTAAATAAATAGGAAAGATAAAAGAAATATTTATTTGTTAAATAAATAGAATTTGAAAAGGGAATAGTTATTTGTTAAGTAAACAAATAGAAAAGGAATAAATCAAAGGAGTTAATTCAAAAGAGTTAATCGAAATGAGTAAATCGAATATTATTTATTCGGTTAAAGTTAATCGAATAGAGTAAATTAGATAGAGTTAATAGTTTATTCGAGAAGAGTAATCGAATATAGTTTATTCGAGAAGTCAGTAATCGAATATAGTTCATTCGAGAAGAGTTATCGAACAGTGGTTATTCGAAGTGAGTTAATCAAATATTGGTTATTCGAAGTGAGTTAATCGAATATTGGTTATTCGAATGAGTTAATCGAATAATGGTTATTCGAAGTGAGTTAATCGAATATTGGTTTTTCGAAAGGAGTTATCGAATCTAGTTATTCGAAAGGAGTTAATCGAATATAGTTTATTCGAATAGAATGAAAGGAGTAAATCGAATATAGTTTATTCGAATAGAATGAAAGGAGTTAATCGAATATAGTTTATTCGAATAGAGTTAAATAGAGTTATCGAATATTAATTTATTCGAATAGAGTTAAAGGAAAGGAGTTATTGAATATTAATTATTTGAATAAAGTTAAAAGGAGTGATTGAATATTAGTTATTCGAACAGAGTTAAAGGAAAGGAGTTATCGAATATTAATTTATTCGAATAGAGTTAAAGGAAAGGAGTTATCGATTATTAGTTAATCGAAAGGAGTTATCAATTATTAGTTAATCGAAAGGAGTTAATCGAATTTAGTTATTCGAAAGTGAGATTATCGAATATAGTTTATTCGAAAGGAGTTAAATCGAATATAGCGCATTCGAAAGAAAGAGATCGACTATAGTTTATTCGAAAGAGTGAGTTAATAGAATATAAGTTATTCGAAGTGAGATAATCGAATATAAGTTATTCGAAGAGAGATAATCTAATATAGGTTATTCGAAGAAGAGTTAGTCGAATAAAGATTACCCAAAGAGAGTTAATCGGCGAATTCGATTATATCGAATTCGGGAAAGTATTTATACTTTCCAGTTTTTAAATCAAGATTTATTTATTTAATAAATCGTTTAGTTATTTATTTAGATTAAGGAAGAAAAATTACAATTGAAGTTAGATATTTCGGAAGTAAGGGAATTATAACACCACGGTTATAATCAAATAAATTCTGTAAAAAAAGAGGATTCGTAAATAGAATCTGAGAGTTACGTAAGGAAGTTTATTAAAGATTTAAAAGATAACTTTGACTATTTCGAAGTTTAAACGTTGTTCAGTTAAGGTCTGAGAGGTAATTATACCCCAACTTGATTGACTTCCTTCTTAACTAAGGAATGGTAAGGTTTGATAGTGAAGGAGTTTTGGAAATGTTTTCCAAATAAGAATCAGAAATGTTTTCTGATAATAGAAATAGAATTTAGAATATATGGAAATAGGAGTTAAGTAAATTAATGAACTAAAGAGATAAATGTTAAATGATGATTGATCGATATAATTTCCATTTGGAAATGATATCGTTGTTTGCACACGTGTTTTTCTTTGATAGTTAAATCACAGACTATCAAAATTTTGACCATTTTAACGTTGTTAATATGGAGAGACCGGTTGGATTATTATCTGGAGAACCACTCCGTATTGGCATAAGCGTTGCGAATCATATATGCCAAAGATAATTGAAGACGGAGAAAAGTGCAAGGGCTGTTGTATAAATCTTAGGTAAAGATTGCCTAAGATGGATATACTGAATAGTGCCTTCGGTTTGTCCAGTCCCAGGACGACCTGTATGGAAGAATGTCTGACAGAGTATATTTAATAGATCGCGTAAATTGATCTCTTCAAACGTATTTACGTTTGGTGGCGGAGGAATTCGTTTCTCTTAGCTGTATACCCGTGGTATTTTTTGGGAAATCAATTTGTGATTTGGCGGGTATGACGATGTGACATTCAAAGTGAACAAACGTGTGATCTGTCAGAGATAAGCGTGGCCTATAGCCTCACAACCAGGAAATGACAAAAATCGGGCAGGCAACATGGCTATGTAGGTCGCACCTATTAGGGTGTATAATCACCTGATCTAGAGTTTCATTTACTTCTAAAAATCTATTGTCGATGCTGTCCCATTCGGGAAACGGTTGTTGATCCCAACCATTGGAGATATACATTCGATACACTCAAGCGAAATGAGTGGTCGGTCATGTGTGGCCGGGTTGCAAGATGTTCTTGTTGAACCCAGTGTATTCCTCTCTAGAGGTACACTAGAGAAAGGTGGTTCCATACCTTGTCATAGTTGGAAATCCATTACCCAGTACGTGCTTGCGATTTTGATTGTATACTATATATGTAGAACGTGAGATGAAAGCGTTTCTGCTAAATGATTATTATATTGTGGTCGATAGACATTACTATAATATCAAAAGGTTTTTGATATAAAGATGTTTTGGATTCTCATAAGGGAAAAACCCGTTCCATTATACGGCGTGGTCTTATGAGATATCGTTTACTTTTTCAAACCGTTTTTAACTGTTTTACTCATACCAGTCCCATGACTGACCCGCAGTTTATTTTGTTTTGTTTTCCCTAAACTCTTGGGTGCCCAATTTTGTACGGGCAGTCAAGTAGTCAGGATTTTACAGATATACCTGGAGAGCTTGGAGCGGGAGGCTTCAAGATTATGTAGCTATAGTTATTTCCGCTATGTTGTAAGTGTTGTACTCTGATAATGTTACTGTATACATATACTGATTTTATTTCAAGGATATGTTGTCTATTATATGTTGTTCGTTCCGCTGTGAGATTCGTGTTACTTTGATGTTGTATCTTCTTCTTCTATTCTAAGTTTCTATCTTATCTATTCTCACCCTCTAACTTCTTTCATTAACTACCGGTATTTTTCGATGTTTGGTTAGTCGTCATTGAGTTTATGTCGATAACTAAAGTCGCTAAAAACCGGGTCGTTACAGTTGGTATCAGAGCTTAAGGTTAAGTATTACCTTGGCTCTGTGGCGTGACTCAGTAGAGATGGGGTTAGTAACACCCTAGATTGAGTTGAGTGTATATATACGAGAGAGCGTATTTGTTATTTGATATAAAAATGGTTTTCTATTGTGTAAATTTATTGGTTGAGTTGTTTATGAGTTCTAATCGATCTGTTTGATCCACTGTATCGGTAGGAGTTTCTAAACACTCGAATACGATGGGTCGACACGATATGTTTTGAAAAGTGGGTAAACAGAATAATTTTACCCAAAGTATATTTTGATATAAGGAAGATATATATATATTGGATATATTGGTTGTTATTATAATCGAGTAAGATTATAAATTAAACGGTTATGTAAATAACCAATCAGAATTCATATAAGTGAAATACGTGGAATCAGATGAATTAAATCTTAATTTAAATCAGAAATGAAATTAAAACTCTGTGAATTTGTAAAATGTTTGAAAATGAATTTGGATCAAATATATGATAATTTTAAAATCCTGGGCGATTTTAAATTGTTTTACAGCATTGTGAATGATATTTTGAAATGTATTTTAAAATAGAAGTGTTTATAAATGATTTTGAAAAGTGATATAGTATTGAACACACTTCAGTAGCTGGGAAATAACCCTGATGATGCTGGCCACATCATCAGTGTTCATTTTCGAGTTTGTAAGTAACGGATTACTACCAGAGATACTGTTTTGAATTTGTTTTGGGAAAAACAAGTTGTGTTGAATTTCAAAAAGGAGATATTTGATTTTGAAAAGCAAAGCTGTTTAAAATTCCCAGGAAGAGAATGTTCGAATTAAAAACCAGATTATATAGAAATTTGTGAAAGCAAATTGGAATTAAAAATAAAGCCAGTTAAGTGGTAACTAAATTGGATTAGAATGATATCAAGTAAGTTGGATTGATAGGAATTTGGAATCAAGGATAATACTTGAATTTGAAATGAAGTTTGGCTCGGATAAAACCAAACGATTGAATTGAAAATGGAATTTAGCTTAATTAAAAGCGAATGGTTGTATTGAGTTAAAAGTGATAGGAGTTTGACCGGAAGGACTTTGGTATATGCTAAATTGGTAGCAGGTGTAAAGGATATAACGATATGCCCGACAAAAAGGTACCAGTTTGTATTTTATATGGATATGACATCTATGAGCCGAATTGGCAAGCCGCTTGGCTGTTTGATTTTCTTTTAGGTTAGAGAAGGCCTAGAGAGGCGAGTTGTGGTTTTACCGATAGGGCTGTACAAACAAGGTTATGGCGAAATTTTCCGAAAAATTAATGCGTTAGAAAATTTTCAGAATTTTTGAAAATTTTAGTTAGTCGGAATAAATTAATATTTTAGTCAATATTAATTGGTTCAGTTGAAACTGAAGTTAAGGGATAAACCGATAAATATTTACCCAGTAGATAGGTTCGTCTTCTAGCTTAGCATTTTCGAAGACGAAGTTTTTTTAAGGGGGAAAGATTGTAATGACCCGCATTTTTAGCAGTCGAATGATTTATTTAATTATTAATTATCGATTTAACGATATCGATAACTGAAATTAAATAATATTTATATTTAATATAAATAATAGAAAAAATATATTTTCGGAATAATCGGAAATAACAGAATTCATGATATGGTGTGAATTGGACGATATAAAATATATAATTCAGTTTATATTGAATTATATTGACGAATATATTATTTAAACGAAGTCCGAACGTATAATATATATATATATTATAATTAAAATCGAGCTCGATATGGCGCGGCAGTTCGCAATTTGGCGATTTGAACTTCAACTGGAAATACAGGATCCATTTTAAGTCGGATTTCTGTGAAACAAGAAACGTGTGGAGCTGGTGGAGTATATTTTTCTAATGGAAGAGAAAAATCTGGATTTCGTCGTGTAGATTTTGATTTATGTCCAAATCAAATTTTAGAAAAGTCGCTCTGTAATTCCTTTATAATTTATAACGATTTATTTATATTTATAAAAGGAATTTCAATATAAATCGAATATCGATTTAATCGGGATTTGAAATATCAAGTTAGAAATTCATATAGGAAAATTCTAGAGCTGTATGATATTCTGTTGTGAATATATACGATAATATTTATTTATAAATATTAAATTTAATTGTTTTTAAATATATTTATATATTTAAATGGGCTATTTAGAGCTTTAAAAATAGCCAATTTTGCAAATGACCTCAGAATTCGACGAAACCAATTTTGTTGGATTCGTAATATTAAATTATTGTTAGATGTCAAGTTTCGTGATTTTTAGAGTCAGTGTGTGGCCGTACGCGATTTTAATGTGAAAAATAGTCAGTATTTTAATGGTTAAAAATACGTTGTGTAAGCAGACGGAGTTAGAATTCGACGAAACTAGTTTCGTTGGGACTGTAATGTCAAACTCTAGCTGCATTCCCATTTTCGTGATTTTTAGGTATCGTATGTAATCACAGGGATTTTTAGAAGGCAGATACAATGAGAATTGGCAAAATAAAATATAAAAATATTAATAAAAAAAATATCCTTCTTTAGTGAACCTAAACAGGCCACCTCTTCTCCCTTCTCAGCCACACCCTCATCCTTTTAAAATGCAAGTAAACATTCTCGTTCACAAAAAAATCAAAACACAGAAAAATCTTCCTCAAGAAAAATTCAAGAACAAATCCAAATTAAATCCGAAAATCCCAAAGTATAAATATGTATGATAGTTGCAAGTTGCTCTTCAGGACACTATCACTTTGGTTGGGCTCGATGTCTTTTCTGGTTCGCTGTGTTTGTACAGCGTTCAACTAGGGTTGAGAAAATCCGAGAATCGAAGCTCTAATTCTTGGTTTCAATGTTGGCATCGGCTTTGTGAAGTGGAATAGGGGTTGCTTGCATAGATCTGGGAAGTTCGGTGTGAATTACTGTCGCACGACAGTGAAGAGGCGTGAAGCAGTGCTGATGAACGCACGGAGAATGGCAACTGCGAGTTGATAGGATTCGAGTGGAGGTTGGCGAGGGTTGAAAGAGAAGAAGAGTGGTGAAAACAGTTGTGGATATCGGGAAGTATAGAAGGAGGAAATGGGGTTCAACGATTTGCCATTCTCGTTTGTTTTAGGTTCAGCGATTACTGCTTGCAGAAGGAGGAAGTACGGGTTCGGTTATTAAATTGGAGTTGGGCCGGTATCAAAGAGGGTGAGGCCTAATTATAAGTGTAGTTAATTTTAATTTAATTTTTATATAAAATTATGTGAACTTCGTAAAGCAATAACTAATTCATACGTTATCGAAACTCAGCAAAACAAGATCCGTTAGGATCATATGGACGGACGCTACCCAATGGGACTGACTGGGAGCGGATTGGAGCTCGTTTTAATTTATGGCAAAATAAATTGTTTGATTCAAATCAAACAATAGTTTATCGTTCTTTAACGATGAACTGCCAATGTGAGTAAAACTCACCAACTCTGAACAGTTATATTTTTATAACGTATTCTTAGAACTGGTAATTATCTATTGATTGCTATGTGTTAACTGTTTGGTTGAATTGCTTGTGTATTGGTTGAAATTATAGATAACGATATATATAAATCGTTAATTAAATATTGATTCTGTTTAACAGAATATTTCATATTGAAATGAAATCGATGTTAATGATATTGTTTAACATCTGTGGATGCAGGGAAACAGGTCGGAGGAATCCAACTGGATTCCTCAACATTTATTTTACTGTTTTCATATATCGTGATATATGATGTGATATATAATATGTTGTTGATTATGTGTGTTTGAATGATATCGATCAACGTCATTTGATATTTTAAATACCGTAAGAAATACTGGGATGTAAAAGGGGATTTTCAAAGTATATTTTGAAAATAAATTATTTATATAAAATCAATGGATTTTATATATAAAAGGAAAAAGGATTTTATATAAGGAAATAATTATAAAATCAAAAGAGTTAAAAAGGAATATATTTGTAAAACAAATACAAAGGAAGATATTTGCAAAACAAATAGAAAGATAAATATATGTAAGACATTTACAAATAGAATTTAAAAGGAAATATTTGTAAAACATTTACAAATAGATTAAACGGAAATATTTATTTATAGGAAATAAATAGAATGTTATAAATGAGATATTTATTTGTTAAATGGATAGGAAAGATAAAAGAGATATTTATTTGTTAAATAAATAGGAAAGATAAAAGAAATATTTATTTGTTAAATAAATAGAATTTGAAAAGGGAATAGTTATTTGTTAAGTAAACAAATAGAAAAGGAATAAATCAAAGGAGTTAATTCAAAAGAGTTAATCGAAATGAGTTAATCGAATATTAGTTATTCGGTTAAAGTTAATCGAATAGAGTAAATTAGATAGAGTTAATCAGTTAGAATTAATCAGTTAGAATTTATCAGTTAGAATTAATCAGTTAGAATTAATCAATCAGAATTAATCAGTCAGAATTAACCAGTTAGAATTAATCGATTAGAATTAATCAGTTAGAATTAATCAGTTAGAATTAATCAGTTAGAATTTATTAGTTAGAATTAATCAGTTAGAGTAAACCAGTTTGAGTTAGAGTTAACCAGTTAGAGTTAGAATTTACCACTTAGAGTTAACCAGTTAGAGTTATTCAAATGGAGTAAATCAAGTAGAGTAATCGAATATAGTTTATTCGAGAAGAGTAATCGAATATAGTTTATTCGAGAAGTGAGTAATCGAATATAGTTCATTCGAGAAGAGTTATCGAATATTGGTTATTCGAAGTGAGTTAATCGAATATTGGTTATTCGAAGTGAGTTAATCGAATATTGGTTATTCGAAAGGAGTTATCGAATCTAGTTATTCGAAAGGAGTTAATCGAATATAGTTTATTCGAATAGAATGAAAGGAGTTAATCGAATATAGTTTATTCGAATAGAGTTAATTAGAGTTATCGAATATTAATTTATTCGAATAGAGTTAAAGGAAAGGAGTTATTGAATATTAGTTATTCGAATAAAGTTAAAAGGAGTTATTGAATATTAGTCATTCGAATAAAGTTAAAGGAGAGGAGTTATCGAATATTAATTTATTTGAATAGAGTTAAAGGAAAGGAGTTATCGATTGTTAGTTAATCGAAAGGAGTTACCGATTATTAGTTAATCGAAAGGAGCTAATCGAATTTAGTCATTCGAAAGTGAGATTATCGAATATAGTTTATTCAAAAGGAGTTAAATCGAATATAGCGTATTCGAAAGAAAGAGGTCGAATATAGTTTATTCGAAAGAGTGAGTTAATCGAATATAAGTTATTCGAAGTGAGATAATCGAATATAAGTTATTCAAAGAGAGATAATCGAATATAGGCTATTCGAAGAAGAGTTAGTCGAATAAAGATTACTCGAAGAGAGTTAATCGGCGAATTCGATTTTATTGAATTCGGGAAAGTATCTATACTTTCCGGTTTTTAAATCAAGATTTATTTATTTAATAAATCGTTTAGTTATTTATTTAAATTAAGGAAGAAAGGTTATAATTGAAGTTAGATATTTCGGAAGTAAAGGAATTATAACACCACGGTTATAATCAAATGAATTCTGTAAAAGAAGAAGATTCGTAAATAGAATCCGAGAGTCACGAAAGGAAGAAAAGTGCAAGGACTGTTGTATAAATCTTAGGTAAAGATTGCTTAAGATGGATATACTGAATAGTGCCTTCGGTTTGTCCAGTCCCAGGACGACCTGTATGGAAGAATGTCTGATAGAGTATATTTAATAGATCGCGTGAGTTGATCTCTTCAAATGTATTTACGTTTGATGGCGGAGGAATTCGTTTCTCTTAGCTGTATACCCGTGGTATTTTTGGGGAAATCAATTTGTGATTTGGCGGGTATGACGATGTGACATTCAAAGTGAATAAACGTGTGATCTGTCAGAGATAAGCATGGCCTCTAGCCTCACAACCGGGAAATGACAAAAATCGGGCAGGCAGCATGGCTATATAGGTCGCACCTATTAGGGTGTATAATCACCTGATCTAGAGTTTCAATTACTTCTAAAAATCTATTGTCGATGCTGTCCCATTCGGAAACGGTTGTTGATCCCAACCATTGGTGATATACATTCGATACACTCAAGCGAAATGAGTGGTCGGTCATGTGTGGCCGGGTTGCATGATGTTCTTGTTGAACCCAGTGTATTCCTCTCTAGAGGTACACTAGCGAAAGGTGGTTCCATACCTTGTCATAGTTGGAAATCCATTACCCAATACGTGCTTGCGGTTTTGATTGTATACTATGTATGTAGAACGTGAGATGAAAGCGTTTCTGCTAAATGATTATTATATTGTGGTTGATAGACATTACTATAATATCAAAAGGTTTTTGATATAAAGATGTTTTGGATTCTCATAAGGGAAAAACATGTTTCGTTATACGGCGTGGTCTTATGAGATATCGTTTACTTGTTCAAACTGTTTTTAAAAGTTTTACTCATACCAGTCCCATGACTGACCCGGAGTTTTTTTTGTTTTGTTTTCCCTAAATTCTTGGGTGCCCAATTTTGTACGGGCAGTCAAGTAGTCAGGATTTTACAGATATACCTGGAGATCTTGGAGCAGGAGACTTCAGGATTATATAGCTATAGTTATTTCCGCTATGTTGTAAGTGTTGTACTCTGATTATGTTACTGTATACATATACTGATTTTATTTCAAGGATATGTTATCTATTATATGTTGTTCGTTCCGCTGTGAGATTCGTGTTACTTTGATGTTGTATCTTCTTCTTCTATTCTAAGTTTCTATCTTATCTATTCTCACCCTCTAACTTCTTTCATTAACTACTGATATTTTTCGATGTTTGGTTACTCGTCATTGAGTTTATGTCGATAACTAAAGTCGCTAAAAACCGGGTCGTTGTAGCAGGTGTTGTTGTTACGAGGGGTAATTTAGTCCATGCTTATTTTAGAATTAAAAAAAATCAAGCCCTCCCTTAATAAATTTTTTAAAAAGTGGAGTCCCCATAAAATTGTCCCCCCCCCCTAACCAAAAGTTGAGTCCCTTTAACAATCCCCTAAATTTATTAAGATAAGTGCATAGTATATTACATTTCATATTATTATTTGCATAAATTATTTAAATTACATGACTTATTTAACCTCATATTTGGAAGAAAAACTAATTTTTTTTTCCCCTTTTTATTGATATGGGCATGGTATACATTTTAAAACATCATAATTAGCGTTGATTAGATGAATTAATAACAATTTATTGACTGAGTTCATTTGTTAAATCCAAAATCACATAATTAATTTAAATATGTTGACTTGAATGTACATTGTTAACAGATATTGTATAGTGTTTCGTAAATAACTAAATAAATTTTGAAATGTATGTGTTTGACATTAATAATACAGTGCAATACACGATAAATATATTTATGTAAATGAGTTGAACTTTGAACTTATGATTGTTACTTATATGTATAATTTATGTTATGTGATTAACATGTTTTTGTATTTGATTTTTTTTTGTTAATATGAATATGGTTAATCTTGATGTGACTTATTAGGAGAGTCAATGAATAATAATTTGCTAAAATTGTTTAAATATTTTTGATATTATGTAATTAATTGTAAAATATGGTACTAAATGTTAAAGAATTGAGAGAGATTTAAATGATTATAGAAAATTCAAAGTGTAGGTATTTGGAGCCAAAAACATAATTTTGTCATTTTTTAGTAAATTAATCAAATTTGCTGAAGGGATATTTAGTTTTAAGGATGCATTTTACAAAACAAATTAGATCGAAGAATAATTAAGTTTGACAATTAAATGAAGGATAAATACCAAATCGTATTATATCAACATGAAGTTCACTTTTATTTATCATCATTACTAAATTAAATAAAAAATAAAAATTAGTCCTTAAAACTAAAAGGAAAAAAAGTGATTTTAAAATTATTTGTCGATTGAAGTTATTATAAACACATAGAAATAATCAACCAGAAAAGTTAAATGAATATAGATTTATAACTTAATTTTTTTTATTGTATCATCTAGATACAAAACCAAGTCATTTTAAAACTAATGTCATTTACATCTGAAAAAACCCTATTCGTAAAATGAAGCTATATGCATTTAGCCTTTCGTCATGATTTTCTCATATTCTTTTTTTTCATATTTACAAAACAAAAATATGTTTTTTAATTAATTTTGATTAATTTTTAATATTATAATCACTGAAATACATTTTTATATTAATTTTTATTATTTGTGAAATATCAATGTGTCTCTTAATTTAAAATAGTTAGACTTTTCCCAACCAAAATATGAAGGTTGTCCTTTATTTAGGTAACAAAAGTTGTTTGTCCTTGGTTCTTTTTTTTCTTTTCAAAATGTGTTCTTGAAACAAATATCCACTTTATTTAAATTACTTAATTTTTTGTTTTGTAATTAATTTAAATACGTAGACATAAATATAAAATGTTAGGAGCTAACTGTTAATAAATAATTATGTAAACTTTAAATTGTTTGTATCAAAATATAAAATAACAAAGTGGTAAATAATGCGAGAGAAATAATTACTAAGCGTAAAATGATAGACTAATTTAAAATGAAAATATCTAAAAAGAATGGAGAGAATGAAGGAGAAGGGAGAAAACTCCTGTAAGTAAGGAGAGAGCTTTAAAAGGTTCTGCTTTACTAGGGCTGGCAATTAGAATCGAGAACCGAAAATCTGAACCGAACCACCCGAGAAGACCCGAACTCGAACCGAACCCGATGGGTCTAGGGTCGGGTTTGGGTGATGAAAAATACAATAAAGACCCAATAAAACCCGACCCGGCCAAAAAACATTGAAATTATGTAATTTTAGTGTTATTTCCCACTCGGACCCGAACCGACCCAACCCGAACCGAACCGAAGCTCGGGTCAGGTCCAGATTTTGGAAATGTATAGTTTAGACCCGACAAAACCCGACCCGCCTAGACCCAAGACCCGTCGGGTCGGGTCCGGGTCTATCGGGTCGGATCTAATTGCCACTCCTATGCTTTACTATTATATTTAGTAGATAAGGTTAGCGTAAAATTACGCTAATACTAAGAATATGTTATAAACAGAGATTAAATGAAGAAAAGTAAATAAAAAAATAAGTAAAATAGTGAAAAATATACACAACGGTTATAGTTGTTCGACTAAGTATATCTACATCTACTTTTAAAGGAATTTCATTAATATCACTCAAATTTTTACAAGCACAACTTTTCGGGTCGGTGTAGATCCGGATCCATATGCAATATATAGTAAAAATTCAAGAAAGTGCCAAAAGATCCTTTAAGATGCTTGAGGAACTCATATTTATAGGTGAGGAGGTCTGTAACTTTCGAAGAGTGAGATGGAAGTTATGGGAAAATGGAGAATTTCGACAAGTCACGCGCTCAAGAGGTTATCCAGAACGGTATGTGACACACCGATCTAGGTTGGTACCGTTTATGTACCGATCAGAATTTCCGGTTTCCCTTCCCTGCTTACTCTACTTGTTTGCCTTGTTCCCTCAATGATCTTCCTCTCATTTTAATCTTAGGAATATGAAATCGTCTTCGAGTTGTTCTTTGCCAAGTCACATAGCTTGTATCCTTGGGCTATTGAGGTATTCTTTCTGTGAACTTATTGGGCTCCACCAATTTAGATCATAGTCACATGGTATTAGGTCGTTGATTGTTGGGCAAAACTTGTGTATGCGTCCTGACATAGCTTTGTTGAAAAGAGTATAACATTCTGCCCCTCAAAGCACATCTCATGCAACATTATGTGCTTTGTATTTTAGATGGCCTTTCGAATCTAATCAATGTATCTCCGAAACAACGGAGTGGACCACGTGCTGGTCTTTTGTGTCTACTTGGTTCCATTGAGTCAATTTTTTCAGATTGATGTTTGTTGACGGGCAAAATTGTCGCACGCAACACCCAACGTGTGTGTGTGTGAACAACTGTCCAAATAAGTGGTAAATAATGTAAGAGCGAGGAGACACAACTTTTATAGTGGTTCGGCACTAATGCCTACATCCACCTTATAGTCATTATTCATCATATCTTTTGTCGATTACAAAGTTGTACAAGTTCAGACCATAGCTAAGTACAAAGCGTTACAATAGAATAACAAAATATATGTTTGTTCTACACTTTGACGAAATTGCCCTTCTTCCTTTTCGTTGAGAAGCGTTGAGTTGGTCAAAAAAATCCAAGTTTAGTGCTCATGTCCATGAAGTTCAAAAGTAGCATAATAATCCTTGTTAGTGTTCAAGTGTTGATGGAAAACTTGCATGCCATGCTTTAATTATCCATGTCATCTCCAATGGCCATGTTGAAGGTATTGGAAGCCATTAATGAGTTTTTGGAGCTCTTAAGGTCCAAAAATTCCAAGGGAGAAGGCCCTCAATGAAGCCCAAGGCTTGGGGTATTTATAGGAGGAAGCTTAGGTGGGAGAAGGTGAGCAGCAGGACCCACAGAAGCCAATTTTCGCACCCCCGCAATAGCCCATAACAGAAAATTCGCACCCCCTAGTGAGGGGCGTGAAATTCGCACCCTACCAGGTGGGTGTGAAATTCCACACCCCTTGGAGGGGCGCGGAATTCCGTACCCCTTGGAGGGGCGCGGAATTCGCATCCCACTAGGGTGTGCGGAATTTCGCACCTCCCAAAGGGGTGCGAAATTCGCACCCCACCTAGGGGGTCTGGAATTTCGCACCTCCCGGAGGGATGCGGAATTTCGCACCTCCCGGAGGGATGCGGATTTGATGGAGGAGGGGACCAGAATCGCGCTGTCAAAGGAGTCGAAGTTCGTGAATGCGAAGTGAAGGAATCTGTGGTTTTGCTGGTCCGAAGTGAAGGAATCTGAGCTTCCGGCATGGAGAAAATCGGATGAATCAAACGGTGCCCACTGGTTCGACCTAACCGGCTAGGTCGATCACCATCGGGACTGTGGGGACCCGGACCCCCACTGGTGCTGCCCCCGGACCCGCCTGATAGCTCGCCTTCGGCTCGGAGCACGACTCGCCTTCGGTTCGGATGACGGTTTGACTAAGAGTTATACTCCAAATCCTTGAAGCAGACCTTCTCGGGCCAAAAAGAGGTCGTCTGATAGGAGTCTTGGGCCTTCTTTTATTTGTGACGCGACTTCGACCTAGCCGCTTTGTGTTTCCCGACAATGTTCTTCATGCTTGAGCGCGTCGCTAATCCAATACTTGATGTGTGGCCGCTTCAACTAAAAAGCATGTCAACAATGTTAGTTAGATTACAATCCCCTTGCCTCTTTCTCTAGAGTGCTCAAATGAAATCCTTCATCGTCGGAGTGTTAGAGATTTTGCTTCTAAGCCATTCTACATCCTCGTGTAGTGCTGGTACCACTGCAACAAATTGACCATATTACCATGGTGGAAAACCGTTGTAAAATACATTTTACAATGGTGGGGCAACCGTCGTATATTAAGAAGTTGTAATAGACTAAAATCTTTTACAACTGTTTTGCACCATTGCAACACCATTGTAATATGTATATTTTACAACCGTTGTAATAAACTTTATTACAATTGTTATGCATCGTTGTTGTTATAATTTTTACAGTTGTTTATAACCGTTGTGATATATTTTATTACAACTATTATTTTGCAGTTGTAATATATCCACAAATTATATGTATAAAAATCTATATATATTATATATGTGCAACAATAATAGATGAATAACATAAGAAATAGATGCACTTTTATAGGCATCATGATCCATTCATTAATAAAAATCACAACTTTATATCCAAAATACAAATTATAAATCATATACCACATAAAAATGAATAAAATTACGACCGTCCTTCTCATTTGCCTTTGAAAGCCTTTAACCCAATTACAAAGCTCATTTGCCTATGAAATCTATAAAGCCCATTTGCCTCTGAAATGTAATTGGCCTCCACCTAATGCTGTCCTCATTAAGGCTGTCAATTTCCTACATGACCCGTGGCCCGATCCGAAACCCGCACGGAAATTAGCAGGTTAACCCGACCTGTTTAGTTAGCGGGTCATTTTCGGGTTAACCCGAATTTGACCCGTTTATAAACGGGTGGGTTTAGGGTTGACCTGCTAACCCGAATTTGACCTCCAAACCTGATTATATGTTGTATCTCTTCCATACTTTAAGTCTTTTATGTATGCTGTTAGTGTTAATCTTTTATGTATGCAGTAATTAGTATGCTCGTATATGTAAGCTGTTATATTTTACTAATTTATTCTTATATGTTGTTAGTTATATTTTACTTATAACAACTGTATCTCTTCTAGTCTTTAATTTATGCGGTATGGGAATATATACTTATGTATAGAAAATGGCTTTTGGATATGGTGATTTCATGCTTTATATATGTGTTTTCTATTGGTGACTTTGCAACTTGTTGCATGTTGGTGATTATATAACAGTGTGCATGTTGGTGATTTGGATCTTTTGTTGCTTATATTAGTCAGCAATATCTATCAATGGGTCAATCGGGTAAACCCGACTCAACACGACCCGACACGACCCATTTAGTTAAATGGGTTATGCGGGTCGGGTCGGGTCAACAAATTTATAAACGGGTCGGGTTAGGGTTAGGAAAATATGACCCGTTTAATAAACGGGTTGACCCGACCCGTTTATAAATCAACCCGAACCCGACTTGACCCGACCCGAACCCGACCCAACACGACCCATTGACAGCCCTAAATCCTCATATCTTCTACTCACATCAGGAATTGCCTCTAAAAACTATGAAGCTCATTTGCCTTTGAAACCTACAAAGCTGAATTATACATACAAATAAATATCTTGGTATTTTTATTCAACAAGAATCAAAGCAAAAAAAGGAATTGAGGCAAAGTTGAATTCCACAATCACAGTATACAAAATATTAGGAATTATACGAGACCCGACCATTGATGCCCTTTTTTTTGCTGGCCTAAATCAATTGCTTTCGCAGCTTTGGGCAAAGGCTCGGTTATGGGGTAGATAATTACGCCATCAATGACTAAAGTACATACGGTGTTATGGAACAAAAGTCCAAGCCTAAAATCCCTAAAATTTGGACTTTTTTTACGTAGACTATTAACTATTTTTGAAAAATAATTATATTCTTTTTCCATGCATGAAAAACTGCATTATTAGAGTACTAATAATACCAAATTTAGATGACATAGTTTGGTAGTATATGCTAACCATAAACGATTGTGCTCTGCTGCCTCAGAATCTTTTAACTTCCTTGAAACCATGCAAAGAAGAAATTATTTTAAAGAAACAAAGATCAGTTGATTGTGTGACTGCAAAGATGCGGTAACTATGACATTTTTCTTCATTAATGAATCTTGCAAACACAAAATACATAATTGTACCAGGCTCAGATTTGAAGCACCAATGTTTCTCTCCAAATTTTCCTCTATAAGATAGCCTGTTTATTTTTGGATAACAATATCAATGTATATTATAATTGAAGTAAGAAAAACATAATACTGACAATTAAGTCAAGTTATTATAAAAAACCTTAGAATTTTTCAGATTGAGACATCACTAAGAAGTATCTTTGTCTTAGTATGAATAGTAAGAAGCTTCTTCAACCGACTTGTCAACAACATCCCAAAACATGCTAATGCAGTACTTATTATTTTAAATATTATATTATATTAAATCAAACCGTGGTAGATATTTTAGACGGTCAAGTAGAAGCCCAGTTATGTTTTTTAGGCTTCCAGAATAAGCAAGAACCATCTTGTGGCCTCGAGCTAGAGATTGTCCAATCGCTTCCCTGAAAAGCTAAATACTTCAAAATATAATTTGAGCTGTAAAGCTAAACAATGTAGAGAACATATTCCACATATTGAGCGGTAAAATTAAACAAAACTTTAAAAAACTATGTAATAGAAAACTCATGAGATGTCATAATCATTTTGTAGAAAACTACTTGAAACCAAAAGCATGGACTTAATAAATTAAATGATGGATTAGAAAACTTGGAATATAGCTTACTAGTCGAGTTTAGTATTGAAGTCTAGCGGAAATTTTGACTCAATATGTGTCACGCCATCTTCAGTAGTCCAAAAAAAACTTTTTGTCATTGCTTGATATTGACAGTCATGCGACAACCCAAAAAAAAAAAACTTGTTGTCCACAGAGTTGCTTGATATTGCTCTTCTTTAAACTTGAGCGCTTATATATTGTACTTGTCACAGCAGTCAATCTGTTTTGCGCATTGGCCTTTGCTATTGTTTGAACCTGTTTAACATTGTACATGTTAGAGGTTAGTTCTTTGCCGCTTAGCACAAATATTTGCAGTATAATAACGTTTAATGACAAATAACTACATAGTAATTATTCAAAAAGTCACAACAATTATTCTATAATAGAAAATTTTGCGACAAAGCTTTTCCCTAAAGTCACTTGTTGCTTAAGGCTCATTTCAGTGATGCCACTACAATGCTACTTAATGCAACAATTTGATACTTATTACATAACTTTCCAGTTTTCTACATAATTTTACTTGATGAAATTGAGAGTTATGGTCATAAATATTATAGCATGTATATTCGATTAGATGACATGTAAGTCGACAACATATTGAATTTTCTCAGCAGCTTCGATGATTAGCGAGAATGTATTAGTTTTAGTTATATCCGGTGTTAATTTAATTTGTAGACTTGGTGACTATTTACCAAATTGTGTCACACACACACCCTTAAAATATAATCACCAACCAAACAACGCCTACCCCCTTACGGGTACACACCACAAAAACCGGGGTAGGCATGAGTGGGTTTGCTTTTCGATATTCACCGGGAAGATGATCTCAAAAGGTTGACAATATAATCTTAATATTGATGAACCAATAATTATACATGTAATACTTAAACCACACGATTTCTTTATGCTCCTTATTTTGAGTATATCAATCCTCATTTGCAACAGAACTAGAAAGTGAATAAAGCCATATGACAATCATTATCCAGCAGGGCAATCTAATTATGATTTGGTGCTTCTACTATGTAACGACCTGGATTTTTCCCGACCCCAATCGATCGCAAGATCGGTCAAGACCGTTCAAATTCCGCGTACGTTAACTTTGGGCATACAAAACATCAGAACAACAACACAGACTTTTATAACATCAATAATAAATGTTACATCAGAGTACAGAATATATCAGAGTACATCGGAATAAAATTACAGGGGAAGATACATTTACAATAAATGAAATACATTGCAGCGGAACTAATCTCAGCGGAAGGCTATCAATATTCTGGACCCAGCTTCAGGCTTCAATCCAGGATCCTGCTTAACTATATCTGCAAAAAGCTACTCGACTGCCCGTGTGAAATGAGGGCACCCGATTTTGCAAAGTGAAACAAACTACAGGTCAGTCGTGGGACTGGTGTGAGAATTCTTAACTTAACTATCTAATAAGTAGGCTAATCACAGGAATACGCCGCTAACGCAGAACGGGCTTACTCCATTGGATTGCCAGTGCATAAATAAAGTAAATCGTCAAATAACACAATGCTTTTTAGAAAAATGAAACCATTATAAGACCTAGGTCCCATCACACAATGCAACGCACACCAGAGGATAGGGTTTTACCTTATAATGGTCGAAAGATGCTTGATACGTAAAAACGATATTATTATTAGTGTGTATATATATATATATATATATATTTAAAACATTTCAAATATAATATCAATCCTAGACGACATAGATACCATCTACTATGTCGCCATACTAGTTATACAATCAAAACCGCAAGGGCGTATTGGAAATTGGGTTTCCATCATGAGTCAAGGCTAGGGAGGAGCTCTTGACCGATTCGAGACACTCTAGCAATGTCTCAGGATTCGGACGCTGGCGAACCCTTAGATACAACAGGGCCGGTCCACAAATACTTTGGTGGATTAGTTATGCCTGAACACACGCTCCCCGATCCTATTGGACCTACAAATCAGCCGAGGGCGACCGATAAGAATAAACTAAGGCCTCGCAAAAATTCCATCAACCACATAAGCAAATGTCGGGTCGTGTTAAAACCCAACACCACTTCTAGCTAGAAAGAAACGTGTGCACCCCCTGCGTTCCCTTCTCCCGTTTCAGACTCAACCGGTGTGTGAGGCTCGCGAAGTCACGATATACACAAAGCTATGCCTAAAGAGACTGTGCTTTGATCAACAACCACAAGGCCTGCTTTTCAACAAAGCCTTGATCATTTGCATCTTAGCATGCCACATTGTCAGACCCTACCATATTATTGATCATCTACCAATATATATATAACCTCTAAGCTCATACGTCTTAGAGAAGGGTGATAAGTAAAGAATAAATTCTTCACCACCAAACAGAAACATATAATCAGTAGCGTTCAACAAATACAGTAGGAAGGAATACAATGTCAGACACGCAATCCATTTACAAGTCATCTCTGGGTCTGAGCGAAACAACGTGTCCGTCAATCTCCAAATGCGTTTGGACGATCATTACTAAATACCTTGCCTTGGAAGGCCAATCCCAATTCAAGATACCAGTCATCATCATCCCATCGATGTGAAAACCTTCGGTCTTCAATCACCGTCTTCATCTTCGACTCTTGATCGTCGTGATGATTATTCAGAATGGGTTAAACCCGGTCTTTCTGAATAACTCGCGTATTTTGTGATTAGAAAAGTAAATATTGGAAGATCACACATTACGCCACATTCCAAATCAGAGTATTCTTTTAATAAGATATTCATATGAGAAGATTCTCATTAATTTTATCAAAGATAAACTCTGAAAATAAAATCTTAAATCTTTCTTAAAAGATTTATTAAAACTCCAACTTTGATTTGATGTCAAAAATCATTATTACAAGATAATTTTTTTTAAGGAATAAATCTTGTCTTAAACAGGTTAAAGAACTAGTGTCCTTTAAAACACAGTTAACGATAAACCCACAAATCAATTTCTAAAATATGGAATTCCACAGAAATCAAATCAATACATAATCGATATAGATTTTCTGTATTGGACTAATAATATAAATGGAATAACGGCAAAGCCTCTTAAATTCCATATATAATATCGGTCTTCTTTTACAGAAGCCCATTTCGATTATTACCAATCGAATTTCCACTTAATTCCAATTTAATATATTAAATTGGAAAACTTGATTTTTCTAGAAAATGCCTTTTTAAATCTATAACATAGATTTATAAATTCCAAATAATAATTTCAATGTAAATTGGATTAAAGGACAATTGTCGTTTAAAAACACCGTCCACGATAAATCCACTTCACATCTCAATTTATTTCATATCACAAAATATAATTGCAAATCCTAATAATCTTAAAAAAAACATATTTTAAGATAATCATTAAAAATATTCTTTATATAAAAGATTCTAAATGAGAAGTTTTCTTTATATTACAAATTTTTATCTTTTACAAACATTCTTTGTTTTAACACATACTTGATTAACAATATATATTATGAAAATATATATACTTTATAAAAAAAAGGATTTCTAATGTAAAAATATTCTTATTTAAAAGAACACCTGAATCGAAAGGTGACTCAAACATTTACCATATAATTTGGATTACATGGATTTCACACACATCATATATATGTGATAATATCAGCATAATCATCAAATCATCCATCTACATCCAAAGTGTAATTTCCACTGTGTAAGCGTTAAAATTAAATAATAATGCTCATCGCAGCCTGTCGATCTAACGATCAACATACAACTGAATATTGGGATTAGTGTATGTAAATTTTCATCCCAACACCCGTGTGGGGTTTTCAGCCAATAACAATTCATAAAAATAAATGATTGGTTAAAGAATTCAACCAATTTAATTCTACTAATATGTTGATGATAATGAACTAACATGTTATAATATTTCTAATACCGAATAAAAATGTATTTTTATTCATATAATTCCCCTATACATTTCTAAGGTCAAATAAACTATAATTTATTTATGTGGCATTGCTGTGGATGACAAATAAAAGATAATTTTCTATTATTTTATATGTACTCATTCTTAACATTTACACATAAGTGAAATAGCCTTATTGGCAAATATTTTCAAGGTATATCCTAGCACATAAAATGTTTAATTCAGATTGCACACAAATTCTAATGTATGCAAAGGATGTTACTTTAACTCACCTACACATCATAATGTATGTGTTGACCACTAATACGATTTTTATATTTAGATATAGTCGCTAATGTAAATTTGTAAAATAAAGAAATGATTTTTTTATTTGCTTATAATTTCTTCTACATGTTATGCAAATAAAGACAATTATTAAATTTGCATATAAATTATAAAAATGCTATTTGTGCTTAATTCTTTTATTTAACAAAAATGTCCTTTTTGTTTTCAACCATCTAAAGTTGACAAGATGTACATTTTTTCTCAACTAATATAATTGACAAAAATGTTATTTTCATCTCAACTAATCATAAATTGACAAAAATGCATATTTTGTTTCCACTAGTATAAATTGATAAAAATGATTATTTTATTTCGACTAGTATAAATTGACAAAAGTAATTATTTTATTTTAACTAATCAAGTTGGCAAAAATGTTTATTTCATTTTAACTAAATCAAGTTTGACAAAGATGTTTATTTCATTTTTATGTTTGCAAATAAAAATGTAACTTTTATTTTTGATGTTTGCATTGTGGAATGCAAATAAAAGAACAAGCTTGATTTTCAAAGTATATTTACATCTGTGAATATAAAAAGAGCAAATTTTATTTTCAAAATATATTTGCATTTGTGAATGCAAATAAAAGAAATAATTTTATTTCCAATGTATATTTGCATTGAAGAATGCAAATAAAAGAACAAATTTTATTTTTAGAATATATTTGCATTTGTGAATGCAAATAAAAAGGCAAACTCTATTTTCAAAATATATTTGCATTAGGGAATGCAGATTAAAGAACAATTTATATTTTAATGTATATTTGCATTAGAGAATGCAAATAAAAGAATAAACTTTAATTTCAATGTATATTTACATTTGTGAATGTAAATAAAAGAATAATCTTTAATTTCAATGTATATTTGCATTGAAGAACACAAATAAAAAGTTAACTTATTTTTTCATGTTATATTTGCATTAGTGAATGTAAATAGAAGAACAAACTTTATTTTCAAAATATATTTGCATTTTTGAACGCAAATAAAAGAACAAAACTTTATTTTCAATATATGTTTTATTTTCTAGTTTTATTTGTGTTGCCGAACACAAATAAAAATGTACTTTTTATTTTCAAGTTATATTTGCATTGTGAGATGCAAATAAGAAAAATGAATTTTATTTCATGCTATATTTGCATTGAAAAGTGCAAATGAAAAGCAAGCTTTTAATTTCTATGTTTATTTGCGTTGTAGAATGCAAATAAAAAAGTGTACTTTTATTTCCAACATTTTATTTGCCTGGTGGAATGCAAATAAAAAGTAAAACTTATTTTTCTATGTATATATTTGTGTTGAAAAACATGAATAAAATATCTATCCAATTTCTATGTAACTTCTGAAAATAATTTCTTATTTACATATAAAATGTAAACAAAATTGTGATTTCTAAAACATGTATTTTTATTTACATAAAAATGCAAACAAAAAGGTGGTTTCAAATATAACCTTTAATTTACAAATACAATGTAAACAAAGTTTTATAAATATGTTTTTAGTATCAACAACAAAATTTAGTATTTTATTGTTATTCTAATCCTAGAACATCATACATTTAAATGTGACAGTAAAAAGAAGAATTTTGCTGTAATTCATAAATCGTGTTCTAAATGTAAACAAATAAAAATAGGTTTTTATTCGTTAGCCAAATTCTGTCGAAATGGAACAAATGAAAATATGTTCTATTTGTTGTTCATATTCTATTGTAAATAAACAAATAAAAATAATATATTATTTGTCGTTCAAATCTTATTGCAAAGTAAAATAAAAATAAGGTTTTATTTTTTGTTCATTTTCTGTTGCAAAGTAAACAAATAAACAAAAATAAAGTTTTTTTCTTTGTCTTTCAACTCCTAATGTAATATAAACAAATAAAAATAAGTTTTTATTTGTCGATCAGATTCTATTGTTCATCTCAGAATAATAAAAATAATATTTTAATATTTTAAAATAAATTAGAGAAACTAGATCTGAATAAAATATGATTTAAATCTAAATTTAGATTTAATTTTCTAATCGCAAATAAAATTCAACAATATATTAAATTCAACGCGGATCTAGCATATCATGAACCACAAAACATAACACAAGCAACAATCAACAATATGTACAACACTGAACATTTCAGATTTGATTTAACATCACAATACAATTATTATTAACACAAGAAAAATAATTAAGAACAATTTAAATAATAAAAATTAGAGTTCTCACATCGATATGGCTGAAAATTCAGCTGTCTCAGTTTCAGCTGTGGTTGGTGCCATCGCGTAGATCTTAATTTTCTGATTCCAGCGCAATTTACGGTTTGTGAAATGGACCTCGTATGAGAAAGTTACGAATGTTTAAAGTTTGAATATTTAAATAATAAGTTAAATAATCAATTAATCTCTTAATTAAGGATTTACCCTCTAATCCTTCTTCTTCTTTTACGTTGCCTGGAACACAACCAAACCCATCGTCGTCCCCCTCCTTCTTCTAATCGCACGCAACCCGAGGGTCTAGGACCCGATCAGACTCCACCACACCAACCTCCTACGCGCGACCACCCTATGCCCAGACCTCTGTCACGCTCGGTGGGCCCCATCGCCTGAAATTCGCCCCCGACCGCTGCCCCTTTGTCTCCAAATTCCGACCGCCATGCTCCACTAAACCCGATCATCACTATACGGATTGAAAGCCCTCGAAATTCTCTTCGATTCGGTATATGGTTTGTTGATTTTCGTTGAGCGGATTGGAAAATATTGAGGTTTGAAAATTCGACAATTCTGGACATCGAATAGGCATGGCGGCGGCTGGCTCATTTCTAGGGTTAGGGTTTTATTTTTTTATTATTAAATTCATTGAAAAACGTGTTATAAAGGTAAATTTCTGGACTGTCTCAGAATTGGGCTTGCTTACTGTCGATCTTAACGTTTTGAGGCCTTCTGAACACAATGGGACAGGTCTTAGGGTCCAATTCCGAAATCTATAGAAATTTTTATTTAAAATCCCATTAAAAATTAATTAATTAAATATTGACCATACATTTAAATATGCCGGGGCCACATATGACCTTAGAAAATTTCAAAAAAAATATTTTAAGCTTTCTAATGACGATATGGTTCTAACAAGACTAATTTCATCGAATTCTGAGACTGTTTGAAAAATGGCTATTTTCAAGTCTTTTAAATTTAACTGAAATAGTCAAAACACGTTTTCTTTTGCCACGCTCACATATTAATTCGAAAAATACTGAAAATTGAAACCTAGCTATAATTTGACATTCCGGTTCCAACAAAAGTGGTTTCGTCGAAAACAGAGGTCGTTTGAAAAATGACTATTTATAAGGGCTATATATTTAATATTAAAAATACATTTTTAAACAAATAAATTCCGAAACTCAAAATATATAAGTGTTTATACTTTTTTAATGCAGAAACATTATTCCAGACTCAATGGAAGTGGTTTCGAGTCGAAATTCCTTCATATGAGAAAAGTAGCCCTCTGGGCCATTTATAATATATATATACATCCTACAGCGACCTTTCTAAAAATTGAATTGGCCATAACTTTTGATTCCCGCTATGAAATTTCAATTTTTCAGATTTTTTAGAAAGATATGATTAAACAGATTTAAATATTTCTGGTTTCACTCAATTCTGATTTATTTTGAATCCTGTACATCCAATTAAAGTTTAAAATTAAATTTTAAAACTACCGCGCCTTTTCTAACTCCATTTACATTTAAATTAAATTTATTCGTTCTACTTCGATTAGAATGAATTCTAGCCATTATTATTTAAAATAAATTATATTATAACCTCAAAATTCATTAAAATTTTCTAAAATAATTTTTTTAAATTGGTTTAGAATTTGCGGGTTGTTACATACTACTTTGCCGTTTGAACCTCAATTAGAGTTTGGATATGCTCTAAATTGTTCCTGTAATAAAATTTTATTTTACTCTTACCCATACACAACTTAACAAACTATTATTTTATTCTTAGCTACGACAAACAGTGAAGTACTTATGTGTTGTTATACCCAACGAACACTACAAGAAAAATACCCTATTGCAACTGGCAAAAAAAGACAGTTGTTGTAAATGATGTTTAGCAACAGACCTATTATAACAGTTGCAATAGATAAGATTTAGCAACAGGTCTTTTCTTCCTATTGCAAAAAATATATTTTTAGCAACTGCGCTTCCCGTCCTGTTGCATATACATATTTTTAGCAATTGTTCTTTCGTAACAGTTGCAACAAACATATTATTTGCAACTGCGCCTCCAAGCCAGTTGCGAATAAATATCTTTAGCAACTGTTTTCGTCAGTTGCAAGTCAGTTGCAAAAAACAAGTATAAGCTTTTAATATTTAAATAAGAGAAAACGTCAATTTTGTAATATTCATAAAATTTAATAGTAAAATTTTAAATTTTCTATAAGAAATTGTATTTTGAAATAAAATTTGTTGTAGTGTGCATTGGAGCCTTACAAATTTGGATTATATACAAGTTTTTTAACAAACGGTAAAGGCAGTTGCGAAAAACATACTAGAAATAAGTACTAACTTTTAATGATTAACTTTTAATAATTAATTTTAAATGGTTTCTATTAAATGATTAACTACTAGTAATTATATAATAATTAAGATTAATAATTATTAATTATTAATTAATAAAAAAACTTAAGTATTATAAAGTGATATTTATAACTAACAATTAACATTCAGTTATAATTAAGAAGCAATAAACCACTGCTAACAATTGACAAATAAGTAGTAGTGTTTTAATAACTAATTATTAATAGTAAATTTTCAATAATTACTATTAAATAATTAATAATGATCGTTTACTATTAACTAATTTAATAATCAATAATTATTATTCAATAATTTGTATTGAATAAGTAGTCATTAATTTTATATAACTACTATAAATAGGTAAGAATTAATATTTAAAAATTAATAGTCAATATTAAATAATTAATAATTAATAAACAGTAATCAATTTTAAAAACTAATATTTATTATTTATTAAAAACCAACAAAAATTCGTGGTCGATGATACTAATACCTGTTAATAAATAACTATTTTCCACCTAATAAACAAATGTCTAAATATGAACTTGTAAGTCTATACAACCTGCCGCGTCGAAAGAATTACTCTCGTACATGTAGATGATTCCCGTTGTTACTTTTATAATTAAGTTCTGCTTTGGCTCCAAATCCAAAACTTTTGGCTCCAAATTCAAAATTTTGGCATTCTCAGTGAAAATTTTTGTTTATATTATTTTCCCAACAAGACCGCATCTCAATTCTGAAGCCCAGAAAAAAAATATGCCACCGCAAGCCGTTCTCGCTTCTCCACCAACACGAGTTTTGCTTGTAACACTAATTTCCTAATTAACCAAATCAGAAATCGTGATTGGATATGAGGCGGAAAAGAAGGCAACTTCTAGAAGTAACAAGGTCGTCTCTTAGTTGACCATCTGATTGCAACAGGTCGTACGATCCCAGAAGTAGAAGACGAATAAATGGAACTTCCGATTGTCACACGTCGGTTGATTCTAGCAGTAGAAAGGGACTTAATGGAACTTCCGAACATGATACTTCGGTTGATTTTAGCACAGGTGAGTTGTTTCTATGCAAATTTTACTTTGTTTAACGTTTTCAGTTTGGAACATATAATTATAGATATGGTTTCAATTTAGGTTTCCATCCGTCCCTTTGTTCATTTTGGGTACGCGATCCATAGCTCCATGTATCGGTAGGCAGTAATGCAGTGCTCCTAGCTCAGAGCTAGAGGGAGTAAAATCGACGGGACATGGAAATGATGGATGGAAAGACAAGAAGGGGTTAATGTTATAACCAGGCGGGTCAGAGGGAAGTCATGACATAGGGTGTGATGGGCAGAACTATTGTGAGAGGTGATTGCTAAAGGGTCTGATATGGTGACCGGACGAGGCTGTCTTACTAGTGATATGTCGTAGAGGGAAGATCGGCGTGGAGAGCAGTAGCTACGGCAGAGGGTACTGATGTATGTATGGATGGAAGCAGATGCGGAAGGCCCGTATGTGGTTGAGAACCGTTCATGGTTATTGTTATATCGATGTCAAGAATAATCCAGTGGTAATGTACATTTAACATTCATGACTTATGCTTTCATCTAGAGGAAGTAACCATTTGGAGCAGGTGTTTAAGCTGAGGAATTTGGAGCTATAAAGGGCAAAATAAGGAGAAAGAGGATGGAATTTTGGGAGTTGGCATAGTGGATAGAAGCCATTATTAGGTACGCATGTCATGTCTGCATATAAGTAACTATTTGACCTCTCTTTTGAAAAATGGATAGTTTTAAGATTCTGGATGAGCATCACATAACTCAGTTAACATCAATATCCTTCCCTCATTACTGTAGTTTGTTCTTTGTGTTTAATCAACCTAGTGGAATTATGTATGCTTAATGAGGCATTATTTATTGTTAATATTATTCCACACCACTGAAAACCAATCTTACTGATTGTATACTTGTCTGTAGTTTTAGCAAGTTTGTGAGGAAGAAAAGAAAACTTTGGTCCGCACCACTTCACTGTAATCAAGTATACGATCTGAATGAATTTTCCCTTGACTGATATATTATTGCTCCCTCTTGTTTCTATTAATCTACTTGCAATCCACTAGCCTTCTTGAATTATATGAAAAGATGTGATATTTGAGAAATTTGGCAATCTACATTTATATCCACTATTATTAGTTTTAACATTGTGTACCGTGTCCACTATTGTTTAATGATCTTTGTTCTCATTTACTTCACTACTGAAACTTCAAGTAGCTTGCTTTGTAGACACTTCATTGTCTTACGAATTGTTTTGCCTTTTGCCTTTACAGGTTACGATATTCAGATGTGATTATGTATTGCTAACACAGGTTGGTGCATGTTCATTATCGACGGCAAACATGGAGCATGGACTGCAGATTTATTCTAGTGAACCAATGATATTTATTTTCTTGTTATAGTATATGTATGATATATTAGAAATATGATTAGAAAATACTCTATTAGAAAGAAATGTGTTGTGTGAGATGTAGAAATTTTTGTTGTAATTGTTTGTACTATAAAAACTTTGTTAAAATAAATTTTTTATATGTTTATTTCATTTTATGATATACACTAATACTAAAACGAATACATTTAATATGTAGTATCTTTAAGCTGTAATTTTTTTTATAGATTTATAAATCTATTGCAACGGGCATGTACTGTTGCAAAAGGATCCGTTGCAATAGCAAAAGCCTGTTGCAAAAAAGTATACCGCAACATCTTATTGCAACAGGCGAAAAATGTTGCGAACTTTTTGCAACTTCGGTTATACCAACGGCGCGGGCCGGTTGCAATTGGTCTACTGCAACAGATATTGTTTGTTGCGAAAAGTGTTTTTTGTTGTAGTGGAACAAACCGCGTAGATTCTACATCTATTGATCTCGTGATGTAGGATCTTAAAATTCATCCATCTTCCAATTTCAGAGAGTACCTCAACCAGATATAGTAATGATATTATTGATTGGAACGAAGATGAGCTTTAGGAAGAAGCCAATGAATCCCATCACGACAAAGCCAATAGCTATACCGTAGGCAGCCTTTGTAAACACCTTGTAATTGGGCTTGGGGCATCTCTTAATGAGGCAGACACTGTCCTTGCGAATTTCCAAGGGGCTATTGAATCTACGGCGTCCATGAGAAAGAAAAAATGCGGAATTTAAGATGACAAGCAACGACTTTTTTGTAGGCACTATAGATTTGGGATCAGGGTTAAAAAGAGGAAATTTTCGTTGGTTGGAGAAGATGAGATAGGAGTAAGTCCCGAATTTTGTTCATGAATCTATAAACAAGAATACCGACATCTAGACAAAAATTCGCAACTTAGAACAAATATTTGACTTTGGAGCCAAAACAAAAAGTTTGGTGCCAAAACTGTTTGGAGCCAAAAGGTCTTTGTAAATGTTAAAGAGAAGCAATACACGATAATTTGTAGACGAATACGGAGAAAATAATTTAGATAATCATACATGTTTAATGTATGCGGCAACGTAGCTACGAAAAACATATTTGAAATTTAATTCCTTAGTTTATTAATTTTCTAAAATATTGAATATTTTGTGAGATGTTGTTTATTTAATTTTATTAAAAGTATAAAAAACTTCTTTCTAATTTTTACGAATAATTTCAAATTAATTTTACAAAATTTTACTTTTTTGAGTATTTAACATTGAACGTAGTTAATAATTATACTATTTAGTAAATACTTCTTACTAGATAATTTATAATATTTTGTAAAATTTTGAGTGTTTTATGAAATATTAAATAGTTTACAAAATTTACTCTCTTTTTTACTCTAATTCTTTTAGTTAGAATTTTTCGACAATTTAAAGTTTATTTTTTCATATTTACGAATATTTTTAAATGTACTCTGAAAAACTATATTTTTGGAAATTTCAACTGTTAAATAAGATTATAAATTTGAGTTTTTAAGTATTAAATACTAAGTAATAAATATTAACTTTTAGTTGTTATAGTTTACTTGTTAATCAATAATTATTAGGAATTAGTTATTGAATAATTAATATTAGAAATTAATAATTGTTAATTATTATAAATTAATTAATAAATATTAAACATCACTTCATAATTATTGACAAAGAACGAAATGTTCTTAAATATAATCATCTATTACAATTGTTAAAAAAGAAAAGTTGTAATAGACATATATTACAACTATCAAAACAAAGGAGTTGTTGAAAATAAGTTTATTACAACTTATTTGAAAAAGTGAGTTGTAAAAGACCTTTGTTACAACTGTCACTTTATGACAGTTGTAAAAAATGAGCTGTAATATGTTCTTTTTGTTGCAGTGTACATCCATTCTATCCATGTATTCCATCTTTCATCGCTCTTATTCCTTTCTTCCTTTTTCTCCCCATTTTAGTAAAAGATTCGGTACCTACTAATAATGTAACACCCCTTAAAAATATACCTAAAACAAACTAATAACAATATATTAATAGGCTGAAAAATGGAATTTTGCAGCATTAGGAATTTGGCCATAAAAATATCGTAGTTATATTCATGGCTAAATTATGGTCAATTTTCATATATAACATGTCAGGTTCTGAGCCCGTATAAAAGTACTACACTTAAAAGAATATGTGCATTAAATATATATACAAGAATGTTTGAAATTCAAATTATAATATAAATATAAGGAATAATATATGACTAATAAACGAGTGATTGGAATATTCCATCCAATTTGAATTTGTTGTATATATAAGTATACAACATGGGACAACAATAACGTTTAAAAGGCAAGAAACAAATGAAATAAATAACGTAATATAAAAAAATCTTTCCAGCCCTCAAATATGTTTACTGGGAAAATCTGCGACCAGAAGGTCGACCGCCTCCCAGAGGGGTGTCGACGACCCTTCTAGGGGAGAGGTCGACCGCCTGGTGTAGCTAGTGCCCAGTAAGGTCTGGTTCAGGTAAGGTTTTTAGGTGTTTGTTTATAAATTAACAGCCGAGATTTAATCAAAATAATCATACGACTATTAATCACTCACACACCTATAAATAACACCCTAGACCTTAGATCTAAATCTAGCCTTCTTCTCCTTCCCTGCCTCCACTCTGCCATTGATTCTAGAGAAATCTATTATAGGTTTTCTTCTTCTTCTCTTAAATCTATTTATTATAGTATTTGTGTTGACACGCTTTTTGGTTAAAGTTGTCGCACGTCAAGTTTTTGGTTAGCAACGCGCTCAAGTGTCCAAAGCATGGCCCTAAAACACAAAGCGATTTGGTCAAAGTCGCGACGCAAACATAGAAATGACCAAAAACCCGGTGCTAAGCATGGTAATTCTTGTAGCCCTCTGAGTTAGCTTCAGGTAAAACTTTTGTTTGGCTCAAACAGACTTACGGTTTGAAAGTCACATCCATTTTCGTGAACACGCGTCGATCGCTCAGAGTCATTGAATCAACTCAATACGGCGAGCTCTGGATTCGACAAACACAAACCTCGCCCATCTTTTGTATCCCCCGGAAGGATACGAATTTCGTATCCCTCGGAGGGATATGAAATTCGTATCACCACCATGAGGGATACAAAATTCGTATCTCCTAGGAGGGATACGAATTTCGTATTCCCCTAAAGAGGTATGAAATTTCCTGCATTTCACATAGGGCGTCAAAATTTTCTGTTGTGCTTCATTCACGGGTACGAATTTCTAGTGTGTGGGCCTCATTTTCTACTTGCTCCGCTATCAACTCCCATCTATAAATACCCCAAAGATTGGCCTTCATCGGATCCTGGTCCCTTTGATTTTTGGACTTCTTGGAGCTCTCAAGCACCATTAATGGCTTCCATCCTCTTCTTCAAGGCCATTAGACATAGATTGGACCATTAAAACATTGCACACATTTTCCATCTCTTTTTGGACATCTACAAGGATAAAAACACCACTCTTGGGTTGTTTTGGACATACTTGGAGTTCTTGGACATTGTTGGCCAAGTTAACACCTTTTCCACCCAACGAAGAAGAAGAAGGGCATTTTAGTCAAAGTTTAGAATTAATAATTATTTTGTTATTTTTGGTAATGCTTTGTACTTAAATATTGTCCAACTTGTACAACATTGTTATCAACAAATATATGATGAATGATTACTATGAAGTGGACGTAGGCGATAGTATCGAACCACTATAAAAGGCTGTGTCTTCCCAGTATTACTTTACTTATTTTGGATATTATTGTGTTCACATAACACTCGCATTCGAGAGTTGGTGTGTGTTGAATCCACGACAATTCCCCACGTCAACAATTTGAATAAGATCTAAATTTGGAATCATAAGACATATATATAATAATTATAACTGTTTAGTTCTTATATATATATATGGGATTGGAGTTTACATTCGTGTTCGTTCTTAAAGGTTTTCAAATCTAATAGGCAAACATCGTCAAATCTGAAACATTTCCATACAGTCAAATAAATGTGAGTGGAAATAGTAATTGTTTAGGCATATACTTTATTTTGTAGATTTGTGCATTGATTAGTATACCTAGGGAGATTTGGATTAACGAAAATATAAAATTGTAAAACCACTACATCTCTTCTTTTTATATATGTTTCACAAGAACTGTCAATAAATGTTTGGGTTTGTGAATTTGTTTGGGTTATGGATGAAGAACTTTTTGGATGATTACTTTTGTTTGATTTGATTTATCATTTTTATTTAAAAGCATTTATGATGTAAAAAGGTTCGAATTTGATTTAGCTTTATTATTTGAATAGTTTTGAATTTCCATTCGAAATGGATAATTTGAATGTATTCAGATTTGAAACAAATCAAATATCAACGATTTTATATACAAGCTAGAAAAGAGTAAATTAAATTAAATAGAGGCCTATGTATATGTATGTATGTATGTATGTATGTATGTTGTATGAAATTCACACTTTGTTCTTGATTCATTACCTGAATTGTTCCAACTACGATGCGAGTTTTGATAGTTATATTGTATTTTCCCATTACTGCTATCATTAATTATGTCATTATGCCATGTAATTAGTTGTCTGATGTGGGAATTAACTTGTATGCCTTTAATATAGATCTTGATAATTTACACCGATGAATCGTTTCTTCGTCCGTTCGTGTAACAACGCGCCTGGAATGGGCCTAAATTTCGACCCAGAAAAGGCCCATCGAAACTTAGAACCATTCTAAACGGGTCATTGGTTTCTGTAAGGAATTACATTTGCACCAATAATATATACATACACTTCAAATGGAAATATCACGCAGCAGGAAGAGAAAATATAATACTGAGATAAGATGTACCACTTTATTAAAAATCACAGTATTCCAACACAACAGTCAAGATTACATTTGTTCCATAGGTGCATCAATAAATTCATTCTCAAATGTTTCCCTAAGAAGTACATCAATAACAACTAATACTAGAAGAACGACTTTGTCTTCGTCTTCAACTCCCTCCATGATTTCGTCCATGGATTCTACCCCATCTACTAACCTATTGGATATGTTAAGGAGAGGGTCAGAACATAAAGTTCTGTGTGACTGAAATATGGTATTTACTTAAAGTTCATACCCTAATTTTTATCAGGTTACATATGTCAAGGTATGTCTACGCAGCACACAACATTCACATAAACACCAAGTATCTAACCAATGAGGTGGATATCCAATTCAATTGCTCATTAGTGCTTTTAGGATAAAGACCCAATGAGGTGGGCATTCTCGGTCACTTGTGGCCTTATTAAAGGTGGATTCTCATGATCTCTTATAACCCTAAGGCGGACCCTAGCCCCTTAAAACCCCATCCTAATATGTCAACGTTCCTATGTCTATACTCTCAATTATAATATGAGAAGTAGCATTGTGAACGTTACTACTTAACTGATATTACAGTAGGACACCTATGTCGCTTAAGACTTCTCTTAGACAATTAGTGAGCATGTAATGGCCCCATATCTTTTATATACCAATCTTGTCCCTAGTTGAGCCCCTATAAGCTTCTAAAGGAAGTGGACATCCCCTGTGAACTACCATACTCCATTATCGCTTATTCCTAACCATTTTTAGAGAAGGAGGACCCAAAGACTTACTTCAAATCTAGTAAGGGTGAGTCCCATGACTTTGGTTCCTCTCCAAGGAATAAACCTTCGGAGGAATCCAAGTCCTAACCACTTAAGACCCAAATTAGACAAGAAAAGAGTCAGCCACTTAAGACGTTCTCAAGGTGTAGTAAGCCTGCCTATTTTCACACACAATAGACTTATATGTATAGTTATACACACACACACTAGACCTGTCACATTAAACCATGTACCTATAGATGTTGGATATGCCGGGGGTTTCGGCCAGGCTTCTACTACAAGTAGGTTTAGCCTTGTGTCATAGTGTACTAAGTTAGAATGGCCCATGGCACCCAGACCTCTCACATTAGTTGGTCCTACTTGTGGTTGCTGGATTTACCATTCGGTTCCGAGCAGGCTTCTACCATAAATGGCAACTAACCTCGTGTCTATGTGTCACTATTAATATATGTGAAGTCATTCTATACAAACACACAGGCAATCAATATATATGGGGACATTTCAAATTCGAATTCTATCCTAATTGCATTTATTACGTTAATTACGTTGATTGCGCTATATTAATATAATAATTATACCGCATAGTTAACACAAATATTTGTATAAATGAGAGAATGTTCTAACGAGATAAAAATTGTCAACTTGTCTAAATTAAGATATACAAGTTAATTTCCATATCTTGATCGCTACAATTTAGGCGTGATGGCAAAAGAGCATAATAACATATAGCAGTGAATGGAAAACACAACATACATACAAATTTCAACTTGCATCCTAGGCTTATTGGAATGATTTCAATAATGGATCAAGAATAGAGTATAACATACACATATAATATATACATGTATATTTATAAGCTCCACTTTGTCTAATTCACCCCTTTTTGGTGCATTGCACATAAAATTGTTTATATTTGATAGATTTCAAGTATGGATACGTTTGGATTCAAAATAGAACTCAAACCTAATCAAATCATGAATTAATCCAAGTCTAAACCCTTTAGGACTACAATCAAATATTTTAGAATAAGGATGAATTACTAAAGTAGAAACACAACACCCCTTTCATTCTCAATTCAATACAAGATCCAAATCCACAACCTAAATAAGATGACAATTCTTACGCAAACATAAAATAAAGGATTTAGGGGTTTTTGTATTGATGTTATCGTTTGCCAAATCCTCTTAGGCATAACTATAAACTTGCTAATCTATTAAAAAAAATAGAATATGTCTAAGAACACAATATTGCACTCACGAATCTGAAGGAAGAGCAAATAGGATTTTTTGTTGTAGATTCAGATCTAAATTCAGCCTTTGTGATAAACGTTCTCCAATCCTTCTAATATATATATATATATATACATATATGTATAAGAATCATCTTTAGAATATTATGCATATATAAAACTAAATTCCATAGTACATACTAAAATCTATATGAATTTAGATTGGAGAAAATATAAGAATGGAGGTTAGAGGAATAGAAGAGAAATTCCTAACCTTTTTAGAATTCAGCAATGACAGAAGGATAATATAGAGGTGGAGAAAAGAGAGTGGCTATGGTTTTGTTGTGAGGTTTGAGGGACTATATATAGTTGATTGTGTAAGTGTAGGCCGTTAGATTATTTACATGTAATCCTGGCCAGATATTCATATATATTCTCCTAGAATACCCTAACCAAACATAGATTCACTAGGCCTTTTAACCGCCAGGCGGTCGACATGCCTCCTAGGGGTCGATCGACCACTTGGTCACTAAAACGCTCAATGAACGTATATGGCGCTGAGGTGTTTAATCTAATAATACATTACTTGATTTGCTTATTCTCTTTCCTCACTTACAATATTTCTTGTCCCCTCTATCTTATCCTCTGTTTGAAATTCAAACTCATCTATATTTCATTTTAATATATATATATATATATATATTATTCATCTAACTATATATATATATATTTCTGCATTCTACTGTCTAATTTCATTAGCTTGTAACTTCTTTATATGTTCACTATTTTTAGCATATTATATATGAAGACGATTCATAATTTCGCCATGAATCCAAATAAAAGATTTTCATAGCCAAATTCTTAAAGCTGTAAAATCTCATATTCCAACCTTATTATTAAATTGTTTTATTTTTATTTATTGTTAATATTTATGTATTTTACGGGATGTTACATTCCTCCCCCCTTAAAATAGATTTCGTCCCAAAATCTTTTTGAAGGGGTGAAAAACACAACTTGTTCGAAACATCCATGTTGTACATCCATGTTATTTTTAGTTCATCCATATGCATCCATGACTCGTAGTGGTTATGAACTGCAGACCCACTAAAGTAAGCTCTATCCTAGCATGTAGGTGTAAAAAGTGATGCTACATTTATGCAAAACATCCTATTTATGCATATATTTTTATATGAGTGTGCTGTATAATGGTGTTGCATCCATTTCCTAACATCCATTCTAGCAATCACGATGCATCCATAAATGATATTTTGAGGAAAAATTAACCGAGAAAAGCTCTGGGTGAGGCTGTCTCATCTTGTCCTCGGTCTCCCATGTGCTTTGCGCAGGACCATTTCCCCTTTGTACTCGGACGAGGTGAACGGTTTTATTGTGGAGTCTCTTGATTACGTGCTCTACAATCCTTGTAGTGGCACAGGGAACCCTAGACTTCAACTCGAGTTTTTCTATATCCCAATTTTGTCAAGCTCAAGTTTGATAGCAGAATGAAGTAGGCATTTCCTTAGATGAGATACGTGAAAAAATCATGGATTCCCGATAGACGCTCTGAGAGATTCACTTGATAAGCCAAAGATCCTACCTTCTCGATGATGCAAAAAGGTCCAATAAATCCGGGAGCCAACTTCCCAGCCTTCCCAAACCGAACAGTCATCTTGAGAGGGGATACTTTTACGAATATTAAATCTCCAACATTAAACTCAAGTTCCCTTCTTTTCTTATTGGCATACGATTTCTAACGGTCTTGAGCTGCCTTCATCCTCTGCCTAATCAAGGATATCTTCTTTGTGGAATCATGGACAAAATTAGGTCCGAGCCTTATCGGTAGTTTCCTGCCAACAAGTTGGCGATTTGCATGGCTTCCCATAAAGCGCTTCAAAAGGGGCCATACCAATCGTCGTTTGAAAACTATTATTATAAGTGAACTCTACGAGTAGTAGGTGCTACTCCTAAACTCCTCTAAAGTCGATGATGCATGCTTTGAGAAAGTCTTCCAAAATTCGATTTACTCTTTCTGTCTGGCCGTCAGTCTGCGGATGACAGGTTGTGCTTAGGTTGAGGCTCGTTCTCAGTGCTTCTTGTAGGCTTTTCCAAAATTCGCTTGTGAACAAGGGTCCTCTATCGCTCACTACACTTGATGGGATACCATGTAATCTGACTATTTCTTGACATACAATTGGGCTAATGAGGCTGCAGTCCTTGTCTTCTTGATTGGTATAAAATAGGTGCTTTTAGCTAAACGATCTACTAAAACCCAAATGGCCTCGTTACCCTTTATCCTTAGGGACGTAAAGTCGTCCATCCCAAAGTAGACTTCCATCATCGCCAATCGAATATCTAACCGAATGGAAAAAGTTCTCCTTCTTTCCTACTTTCCCTTTTATGCTTCTTAGTTCTTCGTCAAGAACTTGTGCACTTCGAATCCTCTCTTTTAGAGTAGGTCAAATTATTATGGCTCCAAGAAAACTGTTAGAAGTTATTAGTGAGGTTTGCAAATTAAAATTAGAGAGAAACTCTAATTGTTTCCCTTCTGAGATCGCATTCAAAGTTGCATGTTTCCTACTTAACGCATCTGCCACAACATTCCTCTTTCCCGGGGTATATTGGATCACGAAATCAAATGAGGCAATATATTCCATCTACCGTTGTTGTCTCAAGTTTAGGTCACATTGAGAAAATAAATACTTTAGGGATTCATGGTCGATAAAAAGTTCAAATTTCTCCCCTAAAAGATAATGCCTCCACATTTTAAGGGCGAACACTACTGCGGCTAACTCAAGGTCATGAACTGGGTATCTCTTCCCTGGATCCTTGAGTTATCTACTAGCGTAAGCAACTACTCTTCCTTCTTGCATAAGGACCGCTACTAAACCGATCCCACAGGCATCAGTGTAAACTGTAATAATTTTGAACCATCAGGTATAATTAGGACTGGCGTGCTAGTCAATACTTCCTTCAATTTCTTAAAGGCTATGTCACATTTATTACTCTAAGAAAACACCAAATTATTCTTTGTTAATTAGGTTAAAGGACTAGCAATCCTTGCAAAGTCTTTAATGAGTTTCCGATAATATCCAGTCAATCTAAGGAAGCTCCCACTTCTATAGCATTTCAAGGCATCCCCCATTCCTTGATTGCCTTGATCTTTGCAGGGTCTACGGCCAAGCCTTCACTTGACACAATATGTCCTAAAAATCTAACTTTTTCCTCCAGAAATGGCACTTCGAGAATTTTTCTTTCAATTGGTTCTTCCCTAATATCCCTATAACTTGTCTTAAGTGATTTTCATGCTCATTTTGGTCTTTTGAAAATATAATGATACCATCTACGAAGACAACCACAATCTTATTTAGAATGCTCCTAAACACTCTACTTATGAGGTCAACAAAGAAGGCGGGTGCATTCGCCAGTCCGAAGGGCATAACTTCCCATTGGAACAATCCATCTGGTGTCCTAAACGTACTTTTGTCCTTACTGTCCTCCGCAATTCTAACTAGTGAAATCCAGTAACAAGGTCGATTCTAGGTAAGGGGTATTTATTCTTCTTAGTCAACTTATTAAGTTCCCTATAATCCGCACAAAGTCTTAAAGAGTTGTCTGCTTTGGTGGCAAACACAACAGGTGCACCCATACTAAGGTACTTCGCCAGATGAAACCTTTTTGTAACAATTCTGAAATCTTCTTATCTAAATCTCTTCTTTCTTTAGGTGTCATATGCCTCAAGGGTAGTGTTACGGGTCTAGCATCGTTCTCTAGTTCAATACGAAAAGATTTCTCCCTGTGGAGTGGAAGTCCCGTGACCTCCTCAAAGATGTCCAAGAACTCGCATACTATAAGGACCAAAGATGGTCCTTCTGAACTAGGAGATAAGGAATATGATAAGGATTTATCCTTGTTCCTAATAATACAAGGAATACTCAAATTATGTCCTCCTCGACTCCTAAGACGAACGATTCTCTTATCGCAATCTAGGACGACCCCATAAAATGACAGCCAATCCATACCTAGGATAAGGTCGTACCCCATAAAATCCATCGCATACGCTTCGCAAAGGAACTTGACATTGTCAACCTCTAATACTAGGTATTTCTGTATTTGCAAAATAGTTCAAGATACTTAGATCCTCCGATAGGGTTGGCCACCTTTATCGGACTATTAGAGATAAACATGGGAAGATTCAACAGATTAACTAATCTCTTATAGATAAAAGAATGAGTTGCTCCAGAGTCGAATAAGGTGTATACAGAATTTCCTAAAATAGAAGTCATACCTTCAAGTGCGGGTTGCCCTTGGTCCTTTAGGGGTCAGCTTTGAATCGGTGTTGCCTCTATTGCATAATTTTGGCCACTTCGGATAACTTTGGACTTTGGGCAGTCCTTAGACATGTGTCCTTCTTCATGGTAGTTGAAACACTTTCCTTTGAACTTTTTTTTGCTAACGAGGTCCTACAATTCTTAGCCTCATGGCCCTTGTGGTTGCATCTCATACAAGTCTTTGCTTCCTTTTTGAATTTTCCCACTTTCTTCTTATTTTTCCACCATTCCTATTTCTTATTCTTACTGGAACTTCCTTCTCCCTTCTCGCCTTCTTTATCCCTCTTGGAGCCTTCAGCCGTGCACAGGGTTGCTGTCTCTACGAGGGTTTCAAAAGTTTCCCCAACTGTTACTTGGGCTTATAAATTTTCCTTAAGTGGGGAGTTCAACCCTTTAACAAACCTCAAGGTCTTGTTCATGGGGGTGTCTACCAAACCACTTCCAAACTTACTTAATTCAATAAATTTGGCTACATACTCTTGCAAGCTCAAGCTTCCTTGCTTGAGGTAGATAAAATTTTCCAACTTGATCGTCATTTCGACTCTTGGCAAAAACTTTGCTTCGAAACGGGTTTTAAATTTGGCCCATGTAAATATTTGGCCCTCATTCTCTCTAGATACTAAATTTCACTATTCAAGGGCCTCGACTTTCAGGTGCTAGGCCACAATTCTTCTTTTCACTTCATCGGGCCAGCCAGTAGCTTTGAGAATTCTTACATAATCTATTACCCAAGATTGGGCGGTAGTAAAACCTTCCTTTCCAGTGAATGATTTCCCTCCAAGATTTGCGAAATTCTTGCAGAAATGAGAAAAGTCAAAAGCTACATCAACGGTAGGAGCTGCAGGCACCAATGGGGGTAGGATTAGCAATAGGGACATGTTCCACAGTACAGAGATACTATTGGAACTATTCTGGCAAGTATCGGGGACTTGCCTGGTTTCCCTGCTAAGAAGGATTATCAGCCATTCTATTATCTGAAAAGAAAAGGAAGAATCCTTTAGTGTATACTTCTAAGGGTATTTAATGTTGAAAAGGGAAAGAAAACGATAAAGTTTCCTAATATAAATGTGTATGCTTATTGTCAGCCCTCGTTTTGGCAAAAGCCGCAACGGGTCAGATCGAAGCTCAAAATGCACAGCCATCCAAATTAGACAGATCGCACTCCAGGAAGTCCAGCAGAAGCTTGGTACAAGAAAATCACGTATTGGGCCAAGCCGCTTCTCAAACAAACCAATATCTCACTCTGGAAGACTCTCTCTCCCTGTCGGCCGAGAGAACCGCTCTCATATAGTGCATATCGACCGAATATTTTGGATCTACATGGAAATATCCAGCTGAGCTGTTAAAATATTTAGCTCGACTTTCAAGGAAGAAAAGGCGGTCAACCACATCCGGACAAAGCTCTACTTTTGATACACCTCACTGTGGATGCCACGTAAGCCGCAACTTCCGAGGATACTATTTATGAATAGTGGAATCAGCCTTCTAGCCGCTATTCTATCCAAGGAATGGAGTCCACGCATCCAGGACTTTCCAGAAAGGCCAGGCCACGTCACAACAGCCCAAGTCGCCATCTCCACCTATAAATACCTCAAAGCTTAAAGAGAAAGGGACCTTTTTTTTCGACTACAACTTCTTCCCAAAGGGACTTCATCTGGAAGAGAAAAATAGTCGTCTTCTCTCTTTTATTCAAATAGAAAAAGCATTGTACTTGTAATCTAAAGAAGAAATAATATATAAAGTGGACGTAGGCACAGTCTTTGCCGAACCACTATAAAAGTCTGTGTGTTTTTCCCGTTTTCTTTACTTTCTCTGTATTTTCTAATCAGTATTCGTGTGCTCTTCACACGATTGGGGGTTGAACGTCACTAGTGACCAACTTTTGATGTCAACACTTTGGCGCGCCAGGAAGGAGGGAAGCTTGCCTTAGTCTATGGCGAACAAATGAAAGAAAGATACAACATTCTCTCGTCTCGCAAACACCGATGCAGCCGATACTAATGCTACAGAAGCAAGCCACGAGGTTTCCTCTCATGAAGATATGTCTCGATTTCTTACCCGGGACGACATGGATAAAATTATGGTCGAGTTCAGAGACCATATGACATCTCAGGGTAAACTCCTCGAACAACAGCAACAGCTGATGGAACGCCTTCTCGGTCGACTGGGGACAGGACTGAATGCTTCAACATCAATTCCTCCACCGGCCGGGACTGGGGCAACAATTGATCTTTGGTCTGCACAGAATCAGACCACTGATCAGGCTACACCTTTATTTCATCCTGGTTTGGTCCCACCAGCCAATCCATCACAGCCAGGATTACCACTTCCAGCGACCAGCGCAGCTGCAGCAGCAGAACCCCAGGAGGCTCGCGATCAAGATCTAGATCGGTCGAACACTTTGCCTCCACTCTTAGAAACAACTCAACCTATCGGACCAGTTGAGCAACCACCGGGCGCATCCGAATCAACGCCATTCCCATTACAACCCTGAATCTTACCGCATATCAGTCTAACCACTCTTCCCCCTCAACGAAGAGCTGGTGCGGCCTTCCCTTCGAACCAAGGAGGCCACCCCACCGTACTGGTCCTCACTGTGGCAGAAGAAAATGCTACCGTAGACCCTCCTAACCTCGCTCCTACCGGGGCACCCCCGGGCCCCGAACATCACATGCTATGCTGGATCAGCCTAGGTCCTCTGTTATGGGTAAGGCTCGACCCAATACTCATCAGGTTCAAGAGGGGACACTCTCCCCAGAACCACCTACCAGGGCTCACCTTCCCTCACACCTTCACTCAACTCTCGGAAGACGGGTCCAACCAACGGCCGCCCTTCCGAGCATGCTTTTGCCAGATCCTCGCACCGAAGTTCTTCCGGATGTTGAACTAAATTAATGGCAACAACTCCTCGGAGATGGAAGCCATCTTGCAAGCATCATCTTACGCTTTACTCGGGGCATTTCCTTGCAGCAGGACATAGATAATGTCAATCGCAACCCCTTTACCAGGGAAATCAGAAATTCTCGAAACCCTCCGGACTTTAAGTTCCCAGCTATCGAACCATACAATGGTTGCACTAATCCAACCGTCTACCTCATGCGATACATGCGACACATGGAAGTACTTGGTGGATCGACCAATGTCATGGAAAAGTGCTTCCCGCTCTTCCTCACAGACATAGCTGGAATGTGGTTTTGACAGTTAACGATGGAGTCAATCAGCAGTTGGAACACGCTGGTCACCCGGTTCGTCGAGCAATTCAGTGTACATATCTCCCGACCAAGAAGTGTTATGTTCTTATCCACCATTAAGCAACAATCATAGGAGACGCTTAGATCCTTCCACGAAAGGTTCAGCGCGGCAGTAGCGTCAGTCGATCGGCCCGAGCTATCGATGGTGTTTATGGTCGCCATTGCGGGAGTTCAGAACCGACCAGAATTCTTAATCTCTTTAACCAGAGATCCCCCCAAGGATATAGATGATTTCTATTCCGAGGCTGAGCGATTCCTCCGACAAGAAGATGCCAGCATTGAGATGGAGAGCCTAGAGGTCTTAGCCGCCAAGCAACAAGGTCCATCCAATAGCAACGGCCAGAATAAAGGAAGAGGAAAGGCCCCAGAAAAGAGCGAGCGTCACGTGCGACCTCGAATCGAAAGTAAGTACGATCAGTACACCAAACTCAATTCCTCTCTGCTCGATATCTACCTTGACATATGAGGGTCCCTGCCCACTCCGAGACCACCTCGACGAGAGCCAACACAGATGGATCTTTATTCTGGAAAACGTTGCATATTCCACAATGTAGCTAGATATAATGAATGTCGGCATTTGTGCGATCTCATCGAGGATCGAGTCAAAAAGGGGAAGCTACTCGAATATGTTAAGAATCGCGCCCCGGCCTTGCCGCCACGATCTTTTGCCCAAGCTCCTCAGGTCGATCCACGAGCTCCTAGAAACGGGAAGAACCCTGAGGCCAGCACTCGCGGCATTATCATTAATTAGTTTTTTTTTCTGATGTGTTTCTTTCAGTAAAAAGGATATCTTGATGTACACATGTATGGGGTTAGGATTTAGGTCCTAGGCATGCTCTGGAATTAATCGATGTCCTCTTAGAGTTTCTTTTCTCTATAACAATTATTTAGCAACTATGATTTTTTTTTTTTTTGCAAATATGGATAATGTTTGGGAAACTCTAAAGCCGAGTATGGATAATGCTCGCCCACCTTTAATATGGTCAGTGCGAAAGCCTACCACCACTTCTAAACACTGCTCCCCTAGCCGAGTGTGGTATATTTCCTTAAAACGAGTATGGATGATACTCGCACCTTCTTTTTCTATACCACGAGCGTCTACTGCTCGCTGGACACATTATTCTAACATGAGTTGAGCATGAAAAACACTTGCCTTAAGCCGAGTATGGTTAATACTGGCCACTAAGCGTAGTATGGTTAATGCTCGCCACTAAGCCGAGTATGGTTAATGCTCGCCACTAAACCGAGTATGGTTGATACTCGTCACCCCTCAAAGCCAAGTGAAATAAAATGCTCAACCCCTCAAAGCCAAGTGAAATAAATCCCTCTGTCGCAGAAGATGCATTTTGAGGGGCAAAATGTTAGTCCTCTTTTTGGCAAAAGCCGCGACGGGTCAGATCGAAGCCCAAAATGCGTAGCCATCCAAATTAGATAGATCACACTCCAGGAAGTCCAGCAGAAGCTTGGTGTAACATCCCGTATTTTTACGGTATGATAATTAATTTATTTAATTATTTAAATAGTGATTTAGAATTAAATGGTTGGTTGATTAAATATTATTGAATATTCAATTAATATAAATAATAGAATAATAAATTTAATTCCGAAATAGTCGGAAATAGTGAATTGACAATATTGTGCGAATTAGACAATTTAAAATATATATTCAGTTTAGAATTGAATTATATTAACAAATAGTTTTATAAATGTCAGTTGAACGTATAATTTATATTATAATTATAATCAAACCCGAAATGGCACAGAAGTTCGTAATTTGGTGATTAGAACTTTACACGAATATATAGAATCCGTTTTAAGCCGGATTTCTGTGAAACAAGAAACGTTCGGAGCCGGTGAAGTATATATTTCTAATGGAAGAGAAAATCGAGATTTCGTCGTGTAGATTGTGAGTTGTCTCCAAATCAAATTTTCAAAAAGTCGCTATGGAATTCCTTTATAATTTATAACGATTTATTTATATTATAAAAGGATTTTTAATATAAATTTAATATCGATATAACTGGGAATTTTAAAATATCGAGTTATAAATCCCGATATATTTATTTCGGGGCTGTATTATATTCTATGTGAATATATACGATAATATTAATTTATTAATATTTAATTTAATTGTTTTTAAATATATTAATATTTAAACTGTCTACCTAGGGCCTTAGAAAATAGCCATTTTTGCAAACGACCTCCAAATTCGACGTAACCAATTTTGTAGGATCCGTAATGTCAAATTATTGTTAGATATCAATTTTTGTGATTTTTGGAATTAGTACGTGGCCGTGCATGATTTTAACATGAAAAATATTCGATATTTTGACGATTAAAAATACGCTGTGTGAGCAAACGGAGTCGGAATTCGTCGAAACAAGTTTCGTTGGGTCTGTAATGTCAAACAATAGTTACATGTCAATTTCCATGATTTTTGGGTATGTTATCATATGGATTTTTAGAAGACCAATACAATCAGAAATTTGCTTAAATAAAATATAAAAATGAATAAAAAAAATAATTAACCTATCCTATATATACCTCTTACTATCCTAACCCCAAACACTTTCTATTCTCGGGTCAAATCTCACGCCGCCACAAAAAACAAATTCCAATAGTAAAAACCAAACTTTAGAAAATCATAACAAATCCAAACCAACTCTATAAATTCCAAACTTTATATATTGTGATCCTCCTTCGATGCTCTTCGATTTGATATGCTTGTTGTTGGGTTCGGTGAAGATTTGGTGTCACTGAAAATTGTACAGTATGGGTTCAAGCGACTAGGGTTGAGATATTCAGCAAATACGAACATCGATGCAAGGTTTAGATTTTTTTTTGGATTCAGCATAATGTTTAGCAGCTTGCGTGTGAGTTTGGGGTGTTTCGGTGGAAATACATGTCGATCCGTGCACTGTGTCACATGAGATGGAGATGTCGACGGGTTTGTGTAGGGGAGACCGAGTTCAGTGAGATGGACATGGGGAGGAAGAAATTTTGAAGGGGAGTTCGATGGAGTTTTCGGTTTTTGAATTCATGTTGGAGAGAGGCAGAACGAGGTAGAGTTTTGGATCGGCCATGGTGCTGTGTTTGGAGGAGAAGGATCTGTTGAGCACAGGTTAGGGAAGAAAGAGGGTGCGGGTTCTATTTTGATTTGGGCTAGGTTGGTAAGAAGGCCCAATAACTAATTATTTTAACTTTGTGTTGATTTAAAACAATCTATTAACTTGTAAATGTAATTTCTCTTCCGTACGTTATCCAAATTCAGCGAAACTGGTCACCTTGGGATCGTAGGGATGGACACTACAAAACGGAACTGGTATGGAGTGATTTGGAGTTCATCTCAATTTATGGTGAAATAAAGCGTCAGAACGGAACAATTGAACTGTTATCGTTATTTAACGATAACCAACCAAGGTAAGTAAAACTCACTAACTCTGTTTGAATTATATTTTTATAAATATAATCTAGTACTGATAAATGATGATTAATTTCTGTGTGATGATTGTTTGGTCGAATTGTTGTTTGATTGGTTGAAGTTACAGTTAACGATATACACACATATCATTAAGCAAACATTTATTCTGTTCATCAGAATATGTTATATTGAATTGGAATTGATATGAATTATATTGTGTAACATATGTGGATGCAGGGAAACAGATCGGAGGGATCCAACAAGATTTCTCAACATTTATTTTACTGCTTTCATATATTGTGACATAAGATGTGATATATAATATGTTATTGATTATGTGTGTCTGGATGATATTGTTCATTGTTATATGGTATGTTAAATACCATAAGGAATATTGGAATGTAGAAACGGTATTTTCAAAGTGTATATTGAAAATGAAATATATTTATATAAAATCAAATGATTTTATAAAAAAAGGAATTTCAAAGTGGATATTGAATTTAAGGATTTTATAAAATCAATGGATTTTATAAAAGGAAATATTTATTTAGAAAATAAATATAATTATATAAATGGAATATTTATGTAAAATAAATAGAATTGTGTAAATGAAACATTTGTAAAACAATAGAAAATGAAATATTTGTAAAACAAATAGAAATATAAATAATTGTAAACCAAATAGAAAAGGAAATATTTATAAAAATGAATAGGATAATTATAAAAAGAATTATTTTATAAAAGGAATTATTTGGAAAATAAATATTAAAGGGAAATCTGTTTTTAACAGATCAATGGAAAAGATTAATTCAAAGTAGAATTAAATTGAATTTTTTTAATAGATAAAATGAAAAGACTAATTTATAAATAAGGTTTAATAAATTAAGTAAATTAATTATCATTGGATAAACTGAATATATCAGTCTGAATTTATATACAGAAGAAAAAAATCGGTTTTTACAACGATATTTGAGGTTGAAATTTGATGTAGCATTTATAAAGGGGTTTATAAATGAGATTAATTGTTAGAAATAAAAAGGAGATTTTGTATGAAAAATTCTATAAATAGAAGTATAAATAGAATTTAGAAATGGAATATTATTTTAAAATACGAAATCAAACTTAATGGATCATATAAAAGGAATATTTTCACATTCGATTTGAACAATGGATTAAAATAAATATTTTAAAAATTTAAAACATTTATAAAGGAATCGGGTTTTGAAATAGGAATTCAAATGGGAATTTGAATGGGATAGGAAAGAGAGTTAATGGAATAGAATTAACCAAATATAAGTTATTCGAACGAGAGATTATCGAAAATAGTTGATTCGAAAAAGGAAAGAGTTAATCGAATTTAATTTATTCGAAAGTGAATTAATCGAATAGGAGTTACTCGAAGTGAATTAATCGAATCTAAGTTATTCGAAGTGAGTAAATCGAATGTAAGTCATTCAAAAGAGAATTTATTGAATATAGTTATTCGATAGATAGTTAATCGAATATAAGTTATTCGAAAACAGTTAATCGAATAGAGATAACTCGAAAGAGAGTTATACGTCAAATCGATTATATTGAATTCGGAAAAGTACTATTTACTCTCCGGATGTTTAAATCAAGATTTATTTATTTATTAAATAAATAAATATTATTTAATTAAATAAAAGTTATAGTTTTTAAGTTAGATATTCCGGAAGTATGAATTATAACGTTATCATTATAATAAACGTTTTTCATAAAAGAAATGGAGCTGTAAACTGAAATCCGAGAATTAGTGTAAGCAATAAGTGTTAAGATTTGAGTTGTGAACTTTATCTGTTGCAAGGTTAAGAACGTGTTCAGTTAAGGTCTGAGAGGTAATTATACCCCAACTTGATCGACTTCGTAATTAACTAAGGAATAGTTGAAGTTCGACGGCGCGAAGGTTGATTAGAAATAATGTTAAGTAATAAACGATAAATGGATTGAGGGGTCATAATGGTGTTTTATATAACATTAGTTTGATATCTATATAAATGAGATTTGGAAACATTTTCCAAATATAATCAAAGATATTTTATAAGCATTGAAAATGAAATGTTTGTTGATAAGAAATACTGGAATGACAGTGATACATGAATAAGAAATGGAAACATTTTCCAATGATTAATAACGTTTATTTTCTAGATTTAGAAAATAAGAAATTATGGGTATATGGAAAAAGGAAATGAATAAATTAATGATAAGTGAATTTAAGAGATAAATGAATGATGATTGATCAGTAGAATTTCCATCTGGAAATAATATCGTTGTTTGTACACATGTTTTTCTTTGATAGCTAAATCACCGACTATCAAAGTTTTTGACCATTTTACGTCGTCAATACGGGTAGATCGGGATCAGATTCATTTTCTGAAAACCACTCTGTATCGGCATTAGTGTTGCGAATCAAATATGATAAAGATAATTGAAGACGGAGTTGTGCAAGGTCTATTTTGGCGATCTTAGGTAGAAATTGCCTAAGATGGATTTAACGAATAGTGCCTTCGGCTTGTCCAGACCCAGGGCAACGTGTATGGACGAATGTCAGACAGAGTATATCTAATGGATCACGTAAGTTGATCGCTTCAAACATATCCACGTTTGGTGGCGGAGGAATCTGTTTCTCTTACCTGTATACCCGTGGTATTTTTGGGGAAATCAGTTTGTGATTTGGCGGGTATGACGATGTGGCATTCAAAGTAAATGGAGTTATGATTTGTCAAAAGATACGTTATAACCTCAAGCCTCATCAACCGGGAAATGACAAAAATTGGGCAGGCAACATGGCTATGTGGGTCGTCCCCATTAGGGTGTATTGTCATCATCTAGAGAATATTCATATTTGTTACTTCTTTTCGCTTCTGTATCTCCCGGGAATGGTTATGTTGCTAGCAGCCGTAGGTGACAATATATTCGATACACTCAAGAGAAATGAGTGGTCAGTCATGTATGGTCGGGTTGCATGATGTTCTTGTTGAACCCAGTGTATTCCTCTCTAGAGATACACTATCGGCAGGTGGTTCCATACCTTGTCATAGTCGGAATCCAATCTCCAGTAAGCGCCTACAGTTTTGATTGTATACTATATATATGTGGAGCTGAGATGCAAGCGTTCTTCTAGGTTGTTAATTATTTGTGATTAGACATTATTATAATATCAGAATATTATTGAAGTTCAAAAACGTTTTAGGTTATCGTAAGGTAAAAACCATCCGTATTTATGTGTGTGTTGGTCTTACGATTATCTTTTCTTTTGAAAAGGATTTTGAAAAGTTAAACAAATTTTTGGAGTTTACTCACACGGTCCCATGACTGACCCAGAGTTTATTTTGTTTTGTTTTCCCTAAACTCTTGGGTGCCCAAATTTGTACGGGCAATCAAGTAGCCGGGATTTACAGATACACTAGATGGAGCTCGGAGCATGAGGCCTCAGCAGTATTTTATAGCTATTGATTATTTCTGTTGTGATGTAAGTGTTGTACTCTAATAGACAAATACATATTTGTGTTTCAAATGTTATTTTGTATACTATATTTTATTCGTTCTGCTGTGAGATTCTTGTAACTCTGATGTTGTTGTATTCTTCTTATTATTATATTCTAATTTTCTATCTTACTTATTCTCACCCTTTAGCTTCTTTCTATTAACTATCCAATATTTCCGATGCTTGGATAGTCGACATTGGTTTTAAATGTCGATTTTCAGGGTCGAAAATCCTTGGGTCATTGCACTTAGTACAAGGAAATCACGTATTGGGCCGAGGCACTTCTCAAACAAACCAATATCTCACTCCGGAAGACTCGCTCTCCCAGTCGACCGAGAGAACCGCTCTCATATAGGGCATATCGACTGAATATTTCAGATCTACATGGAAATATCCAGTTGACTTGTTTAAATACTTAGCCCGACTTTCAAGGAAGAAAAGGCGGTCAACCACATCCAGACAAAGCTCTACTTTTGATACACCTCATTATGGATGCCACGTAAGCCGCAACTTCCGAGGATACTATTTATGAATAGTGGAATCATTCTTCCGGCCGCTATTCTATCCAAGGAATGGACTCCACGCGTCCAGGACTTTCCAGAAAGGTTGGGTCATGTCACAACAGCCCAAGTCGCCATACCTCAAAGCTTAAAGAGGAAAGGGGCCTTTTTTTGACTTCAACTTCTTCCCAAAGAGACTCCGTCTGGAAGAGAAAAATAGTCGTCTCCTCTCTTTTCTTCAAATAGAAAAAGCATTGTACTTGTAATATAAAGCAGAAATAATGTATAAAGTGGACGTAGGCGCAGTCTTTGCCGAACCACTATAAAAGTCTGTGTGTTTTCCCCGTTTTCTTTACTTTTTCTGTATTTTATTCGTGTGCTCTTCACACGATTGGGGGTTGAACGTCACTAGTGACCAACTTTTGACGTCAACACTTATTGGGATAAATATATATTATATATATAGTTTGCAAAACCTTTTCAAATTACAAATACGCCTCTCATACGTATAATTCACTTATAGTCAGGTAACCTAGGCTCTGATACCAAATATAATAACCCGCCCGGAATGGGCCTAAATTTCGACCTAGAAAAGGCCCATCGAAACTTAGAGCCATTCTAAATGGGTCATTGGTTCCTGTAAGGAATTACATTTGCACAGATAAATCGCATACATCGGAAAGAGAAAATATAATACTGAGATAAGATGTACCACTTTATTAAAAAAACACAAAATTCCAACACAACAGTCAAGATTACATTTGTTCCATGGGTACATCAAAAAATTCATTCTTAATTGTTTCCATAAGAAGTACATCAATAACAACTAATAATAGCATAATTATTTTGTCTTCATCTTCAGCTCCCATTATGATTTCTTCCATGGATTCTACCCCATCTACTAACCTATTGGATATGTTAAGGAGAGGCGTCAGAACATAAAGTTCTGTGTGACTGAAATATGGTGTTTACTTAAAGTCCATACCCTAGTTTTTAGTAGGTTACATATGTCAAGGTATGTCTACACAGCACACAGTATTTACACAAACAACAAGTATCTAACCAATGAGGTGGATATCTAAGTCAATCTCTCATTAGTGTTTTTCGGGCAAAGACCCAATGAGGTGGGCAATCTGGGTCACTTATGGCCCTATTAAAGGTGGATTCTCATGATCTCTTATAACCCTGAGGCGGACCCTTGCCCCTTAAGACCCCGTCCTAATACGTTAATGTTCTTAAGTTTATACTCTCAATTGTAATAGGAGAAGTAGTATTGCAAACATTACTACTTAACCGATATTACGGTAGGACATCTATGTTGCTTAAGACTTCCCTTAGACTGTTGGTGAGCATGCAATGGCCATATGTCTTTTATATACCAATCTTGTCCCTAGTTGAGCCCTGTAAGATTCTATAGGAAGTGGACATCCCCCATGAACTAGCCTACTTCGTTACCGCTTATGCCTAACCACTTTTAGAGAAGGAGGACCCAAAGACTTACTTCGAATCTAATAAGGGTGAGTCCCATGACTTTGGTTCCTCTCCAAGGAATAAACCTTCAGACGGATCCTAGTCCCAACGACTTAATACCCAAATTAGAAAAGAAGAGAGTCAGCCATTTAACACCTTCTCAAGGTGTAGTAAGCCTGCCTATTTTCACACACAATAGACTTATATATATATATATATATATTTATAGTTATATATGTACACACTAGACCTCTCACATTAAACCGTATTCCTGTAGATGCTAGATATATCGGGCGGTTCCAGGCGGGCTTCTACTATAAGTAGGTTTAACCCCATGTCATAGTGTACTAAGTTTGAATGGCTCATGATACCCAGACCTCTCACATTAATTGGGCCTACTTGTGGTTGCTGGATTTGTCGGTCGGTTCCGGACAGGATTTTACCACAAATGGCAATTAACCTCATGTTTGTGTGTCACTATTAATATATGTAAAGCCATTCTATACACACACAAGCAATCAATATATATATATATATGGGGACATTTTAAATTCGAATTCTATCCTAATTGCATTTATTACGTTAATTACATTGATTATATTATATTAATATAATAATTATTCCACACAATTAACGCTATTTTTCGTATGAATGAGAGAACGCTCTAACGAGATAAAAAAATTCAACTTGTCAAATTAAGGTATACAAGTTAATTTCCATATCTCGACCGCTACAATTTAGGCATGATGGCATAAGAGTACAATAACAGATAGAAGTGAATGAAAAATACAACAAACATACAAATTTCAACTTGCATACTAGGATTATCGGAATGATTTCAATAATGGATCATGAATAGAGTATAACATACACATATAATACATACATATATATTTATAAACTCCACTTTATCTAATTCACCACTTTTTGGTGTATTGCGCATAAAAATGTTTATATTTGATAGATTTCAAGTATGAATACATTTGGATTCGAAATAGAACTCAAACCTAATCAAATCATAAATTAGCCCAAATCTAAACTCTTTTGGTCTACAATCAAATATTTTAGAATAAGGACGAATTACTAAAGTAGAAACACAACACCACTTTCATTCTCAATTCAATATTAAGATCCAAATCCACAACTCAAATAAAATGACAATTCTTACGCAAACATGAAATAGAGGATTTGGGGGGTTTTTATATTGATGTTATCGTTTTCCTGATCCTCTAAGGCATAACTATCCAACATGTTAATCTATTAAAAAAAATAGAAGATGTCTATGAACAAAATATTCCACTCACAGATCTGAAGCAAGAACAAATACGATTTCTTGTTGTAGATTCAGATCTAGATTCAGCCTTTGTGATAAACGTGCTCCAATCCTTCTGATATATATATATATATATATATATATGTATATATATATATATATAAGAATCATCTTTAGAATCTTATGCACATATAAAACTAAATTCCAGAATCAGTACTAAAATCTACATGAATTTTGATTGGAGAAAAGATAAGAATGGAGGTTAGAGGAATAGAAGAGAAATTCCTAACCTTTCTGGAATTTAGCAATGGCAGAAAGATAATACAGAGGTGGAGAAAAGAGAGAAACTAGGGTTTTGTTATGAGGTTTGAGGGCCTATATATAGTTGCTTGTGTAAGCGTATGCCGTTAGATTATTCAGATGTAATCCTGGCCATATATTCATATATATTCCCCTTAAGAACCCTAACCAGACATAAATTCACTAGGCCTTCCAACCGCCAGGCGGTCGACCGACGGTCGACTCCCCTCCTAAAGGGCTGTCGACCTCCTTGTCGCTGAAACACCCAATGAACATATATGGAGCTGAGCTGCTTAATTTAATAATATGTTACATTATTTGCTTATTATCTTTCCTTACATACAATTTTTCTATCCCCTCTATCTTATCCCCTTTTTGAATTTCAAACTCATATATATTTCATTTTAATATATATATATATGTGTGTGTCTGATTATATATATATATATGTTGTATCTACGTTTTAATGTTAAATTTCATTAGCTTGTAACTTCTTCATACATTCAACGTTTTCAGCATATTATACATGAAAATGATTCAGAATTTCACCACCAATCCAAATAAAAGATTTTCGTAGCCAAATTCTTAAAGCTGCAAAATCTCATTTTCTACCCTTATTATTAAATTATTTTATTTTTATTTACTGTTAACATTTATGTCTTTTATGGGGTGTTACAGTACGAAAATTAGCCTTTATTATATGTATTAAGTATTCTATTTATATAGCGTAATTAACGTAATTCAATGTAATAATGACGTAATAAATAGGATTAGAATAAGGTTAGGAATTTGACTTGTCCCCATATAAATTTTCATATATGTGTGTGTACAAAATGGCTTATTTATATATTAAATAATGACACATAGACACGAGGTTAGTCGTCATTTGTTGTAGAAATCTTCCCAGAACTAATCGGCAAATCCAGCAACCACAAGTGAGTTTGGCTAATATGAGAAGTCTGGGTGCCATGTACCATTTAATTTAGTACACTATAACATGAGGTTAAGCCCACTTTTGGTAGAAGTCTGCCCGGAACCGCCCGACATATCCAGCATCTACACGTAGACGGTTTAATGTGAGAGGTCTTGTGTATATATATACCTATTATGTGTGTAAATAGATAGGTTTACTGCGCCTTGGGAATATTTTAAGTGGCTGACTTTCTTCTTATATAGTTTGGTTTTTAAAATGGTTAGGACTTGGACCATTCTGAAGGTTTATTCCTTGGATTTAGACCAAAGTCATAGGACCCTCCCTTATTAGATTCGAAGTATGTCTATGGGTCCTCCTTCTCTAAAAGTGGTATAGTCATGGCAATAACGGAGTAGGCTAGTTCACTGGAATATCCAATTCCTCTAGGATCTTTATGAGGGCTAACCTATAGATAGATTGGTATTCGTGGGATGTTTCATGCTATCTATTTTACCAAATATCTAAGGGAAGTCTTAAGCGGCATAGGTGTTCTATCACAGTATCAGTTAAGTAGTAACGTAAAGCGTCTACTGGAGGGGGCTTAAAGGGCTCTATACGGGCCTACCTTAAACCGATACTAAGCGACGAGATACTACTTCTCATATTACTAGTGAGAATATATATATATTTATAAGAATGTTGACGCATTGGGACAGGGTCTTAAGTGGCTAGTGTAACACCCCGTATTTTAACGAACACTAAAAGATGATAAATTAAAGAATAATTAATTTAATATTCAGAATTAGGGGAAATGGAATGCGGCATTATGTTCGTCTCAGAATTCTTATCAAAATAGACACCTGGTTTGCGTAAAACGGACACAGTATGAAGAAGTTATTAAGGTTTAAAGTTTGTATATGCGCTGGAAGAATATATATATATATATAAAGTCCAGAAATTCAAAATCAAGTAGAACCGGGGAAGCGGGAAATTTCCCACTCGAGGGTGTCGACCCATAAGGGGGGCTGACCCCCCTGCGGCAGATTAGTGTTTCAGACATCTATATATATGGCCTCATTTTTCTTGACTTTGCACACCAAAAATAATGGAGGACTAGATGTTGTCTCTGCCCAGATTGAATCAAACCTTTTCTTCTTCAGCAATCAATCAAAGTTAACCAAATTAGAGGTATGTGTTTCAACGTCTTCAGCCTTTCTCTATTTTTCTAGATCCAAACACAATGAGTCTATGTTAATTTTAGATCTAAATGTTTAAATGTATTCTTGACATGACTATAACTTGGATCTATGACTATACCTATATGAATCATATCTGATCTGCTATAACCTGTGTATCTAAGTTAATTCTGACATGACTTTGAACTAGATATGAGCCTCCACTGATTTATCATGTCAGATCTGCCATTGATTAGTAGATCTAATTCATTTTTTAGATCATATCATGCCTGTTCCTATTATGCTTGTGGCCAAGTCAGATCTGTTGTTAGTTGGTTATTTAATTCAGTATTGAGATCTTATCATGCCAGTTTATGATATCCCTATTATGTTAGAATCAATTCTATTGTCACATGTTCATCAGATCTGTTCCTATATGCCTATTTGTCATCATGCCACTATATGTTTGTGCCTTCTTCTGCCATCGTATGTCAATTTTTCTATTATGTTCATTTTGTCCTCTTCCCTCCTTTTCCCTTTTTATTTTTAAAGCCAAGCTACTTTCGAGTCTAGGCATGCCGCTGAAATATGCAAATGCGTAAAATTGGGATTGAGGGGAAAACATTAGAATTGGGGCATAATTTGAATTGGGGAATTAAGGCATAACTTGAATGAAATATATGAATGTGAATTTAGGACATAAATTATCTCATGATTAAAGATCTTAATTTGGGTAGATAGTTCATTATGAACATAACTTGGGAAAGGGGCATGAAAACCTATAATGATATAGGTATAATTGATTAATAATATTAATGTCTTGAATTATAATAATTGAAATTGTAATCGTGCTTAGACACGAGGTTAGATTACACTTGTGGTGGAAGTCTGCTTGGAACCGCCCGGCATAACCAGCGACCATAAGTGGTGAATCTAATGTGAGGGGTCTAAGTGCATAAACACGTGACGTCCTAAGACATGAGGTTAAGCCCGATTTGTGGAATAAGTCTGCCCGGACAGGCCCAGCATATCCAGCATCCATAGGTTGTAGGCTTAATGTGGGAGGTCTAGTGCATTACGACCATAAATGGATATATGGTAATGAATTAGTGTAAACAGGGAATGATTGTAACCTATTATAATTAATTACTTTAATGGGAATGTTATATAATGGGTAGTCTTGTCCTAGGGACAAGTGGAAATTATAACATAGGTTATAATAAAAGGAAAGAAAGCTTATTAGTAAACTTTAGTTAAGAAAACTTAGTAAGTAAACAACGTCAAGTTGTAGTGATACGTTGAATAGAAAACAGGTGAACTAAGATAAAGTATACTTAATTACATATTAAGTAAAACATGTTATTGTAACTATGGAATCAGACAATGAATAATACAAAGGGATTGTAAGATTACTTCCGTTAATTACAATCCAGGGGTGAAAGATTGTAAGGTTACCTCCATTAATTACAATCCAGGGGTGAAAGATTGTAGGATTACTTCCGTTAATTACAATCTAAATAATAACATGTAATGGGGCTTGTTAATAAACTTAAATGGATTAAGTTATATTTATATGAAATTAATAAGCAAGTGGAATTTCGGCAAGTGAAAAGAAGTTAATGTGAATGGGATAACCTGTTTGTATGTTATACTTAATCTAGTTGAATCCATAGGGATTTTATGCACATGTTAACTTGAGTAGGGGTTAAGTAAACTTGGTTGAAACAGTGGGAGGGTTAAGTATATCTGGTTTGGGTGGGTAACATTTATATACAAGCCCACAAAACTTAACTGGTTGGGGTTACGTAATTAAAGACACCATTAGGTAAGCATAACCTGTGGAAATACTGGGGTTATGTAATTAAAGACACCGTTAGATAAGCATAACCTGTGGAAATCCTAGTGGGGATGCAAGACAAAGGGGAGAGCTTGCATCATCTTGTGTGTGGGACCCGTTTCAGTCAATAACCCATATAACGGTATCAATCAAGTACTCTGCCCTAGGTCGGAATCGAGGCACGCTTACTGGGCTGATTGTAAGAGATCCAAACATGGAGGACGGTGTGGGTGGCGCAAACCGGCAGGGGTCTTGTGCATGCATGGTCCTGGCAGAGGGGGATAATACGACCGTGACACCTTTAGATATGGTTGTGCATATCATAAAAACGAAGGGTTGCCTCTTTAGGAAGTGATACATCCTACTGCGGGACAACACAGGGTATCTACTTAGTAGGGAGCCGATCGATTGGGGATAGTAAATTGGGTACATCTAGACGTACACCTAAGTCTACCATCTTATACTTGTTGGGGATCATGTTGTTAATAAGACACTAGTATTGGTGCAGAGAGCAGAGAAGACATTAGAGAAGCATAGTACACTCTATTATTTTTGTCTTGTTTACCTTGTTGTACTTGCCTTTTATGATGATATCTTTCTTATCCATTTTATATGTCTATCATGATACTTTTACTTATCTATCTGCTAAAAGTAAATGGACTCGCTAGACTTTATGTCTGGCCCATTTTGTTTCCTCTTCTTTCTCTTTCGTTCCCCCCTCTCCCCAGGTTCTCAGGGTAGGAATACTCAATCTTTATCAGGATTCTGCTGTCGTCTTCCTTGGAGCTACTTAGATGTACTGCTCAAGCTTTATCAGGATTCTGCTATCGTCTTCCTTGGAGCTACTTAGATGTACTGTCTTCCATGGCTATGTTTCTTTTGGGGATTATGCTTTTTTACTATTGTACCCTGATTTTTTAAGTACAAGACAAAAAAATTAATAATGTACTGGGTTTATGTATTTTCAGACATATGATGTTTTGAACCACAATGCTTTATGATTAATAAAGTTTTTAATTCCGCTGTTATTTTATATATGTCTTGTAATGTTTCTGTTTCTGTTTACCTATAACGCTTCACGAAACTTAATGGATTCTCTTAATGAGTGACATTAACGGACGTGGGGTGTCACAGCTTGGATCCTCCTTAGGGTCATAAGAGATCATAAGAATCCACCCTTAACAAACATGTTAGAATGTTCCTTAATTGACCGAGAATGTCCACCTCGTTAGGTCTTCACCATAAATGCATCAATAGAAGTCTTAAGTGATTGATTCAGATATCCATCTTATTGATTAGATTATTTCTGGTATGTGTGTGCTTATGTGTTTCATAGAAATACCTTGATATATATGTATATATATAACCTGCTAAATATAGGGTATCGTTTTTAAGCAAATATTATTTTTAGTCACACAGGACTTTTGGTTCTGACCCCTCTCCTTAACATATCCAACAGGTTAATAAGTGTGGTAGTGACTCGATGGATGATACTTGGGAGATGGAGCCTAATAATGGAGGATCCATAGCTATTAGGCATTATGGCAATATCATTATGTTGGAATAATTGATCCTAATATACCTATTATTGCATGAGACCCATTGCAATTAATATTTAAGATGATTTTGAACTAAAGGTACATCTATTTTAAGTTTTTATATTTTTATCCCTTCCATTGTGTGAGATTATGATTTCGTTATAACATGCTCTGTTATACCATTTCTTTATAGGAACCGACAATCCATTTAGAATGGCTCTAAGTTTCGATTTTCCTTTTGGGGCGAAATTTTGGCCCATTTTAGGTCGGTTGGTATATTTGGTATCAGAGCCTAGTTTACCCGACTACGGGGAAATATATACATATGAAAGGCGTACTTGTTATTTTGAAAAAGGATTGTTCAAAAAGTTTCAATATATATAATTATATATATATTTAAAAGTACGCATTTCTCTAGGAAAGAGCATCTGTAGGTCTTTTTAGGGAAGACATGACATTAGACTCTAGAAATAATCTAGATGTCATATAGTGATATAGCAACTTCCTTATCGATTTAGAGGTTTATTAACATTTAAGGAATGCAAAGGTGAGGTAGTGAAAAGGAAATAAACTCCCAAATTTAATCGGTAGTTGATGGAAATCAAGTGGTGAATTAACTATCATTTATGAGAAAAGATAAGGAAGAATTTGGAATAAGTATCCGTTGGGATAGCCAGTGATTAGGATAAATTAATGTCCATAGCTTAAGAATATACTAAGATTTCAGGAAAATGGAAGAGTATCTTTAGTTAAATGGAATGAACTTCCATATTTTTCAGTATGGGATTTTGAAATTCTAAATAGCAACAAATGGTTGATAAGTGAAAATTGAAAATACTGAGAAAGTAATTGAGGCCATTTATGCGTAGGTATTAATATTGGAATCTAAGTTAAATGTCTATAAGAATAAGCGTCATTTAATGAATAAAATGGACATTCATAAAAGAACCACTTAGGAATGTCAAAGATTGGAAAATAAGAACATAGAAGAAAATATTTAATACTTCCGAAAAATAGTGTGTCATAAAATTAAACAAAAGACCAAGAATATTTAGAAACCCATCAAGATGAATTTTTGACATACTACAAAATTATTTAAAAGAAGAAATTTTTGAAGAACTGTTAACCTCTTGTATATAGACTAGAATCACATAATTATTCTAATTGAAAAAAAATTGGAGTCATAAAATGTTCATTAGTTCTTCAGTTAGACATATAAGTGAGAACAAAAGATGAAATGGTTAATTGTAAATGTTTAGCAAAGAAGAGATTTAATGGAAAAAGAAATTAAAGCAAATGGTTAATTTGTAATTGTCCCAGTCTTGATGTAACAAGTTTTTAAGGTTTAGATTTAAATATATTCTTTTCCTAAAATCTAGTACAAATTACGATAGTAAAATGACGTTTTATCGAAAAGAGAAAGAAGACAAGACATATAAGCTTGGTGAAATAAATGTCATTGACATACTCAATTAAAAGAGAGTAGATAGTAAATTATTTACTAAAATTAGATAGAGTTGAAATAATAAATTCTTGTAAAATGAGAAGCATTTGAAAAGGTAAAGAGTACTAAAAGTAGCATAAAGGATAAAAGATTACTCCAAAGTAGTTATTTAGTAATTTGGAATTTATTTATGACCATTAAATAAAATTTTGAAGACCTCTCACTGTACCAACAAATGGGTAATGAATAGTTATGTTCATTAAGGACTTTCAAAATTCATATATATATATATATATATATATATATATATATTAGAGTTTTAAGTTTAGTGTTAAAATGAATGCAGTTTAATGTTTCAAAATACAGTTGAAAGTAAAAGAATGAACTAAAAATACAAAGATGAATAGAATAACTAATTACTAATTAATCTGATACAAAGAGGTTTAGGTCTCATTTTCAAATTAAAAAATTAACATTTATTTCAAGACAATTGTCGTTTTGAAAGTCATTAAAGATTGACATTCAGTATGCGAATAAAAGATGATTGTCGGAATAAGGAAAGATATTTTACTCTTAAATTAAAAAAAATTAGGCGTGTAGTAAATATTTGTAAAATGTTAAAATTGAGATATTCATTTGGAACATCTTACTAGAAAAAAGGGTCTATTGAGTAATTTTTGTAAGATGTTTTGAAAATATGATAATGAATATCAATTAGATATTTTTTGGAAACATAACTGTCGCCTAATTAAATTTTGACATTCAATTAGTTTTTCTAAAATAGAACCGGCTTTTATTTTCATGCAGGTCCTTGAAACGTTTATCATTCCTATAAAGTGTGAATGACAGATACTCAACATATCAATAAATACAGGAGTTGAAAGGGAAATTCATTTTGCTCTTATTCTTAGACATTCAGCTAGCGTTTTCAAAACTTTAGAAGAGAACATCAAATTTCTTATTGCAACACTTCTGGAATCTTTGAAAAAAAAGCTTTATTAAAACTTGGCTTGCATTAATATTTTATTCAGTAAGCAATAGAACGTGGAAAGCTGTTTTACTTCTAAAAATCAGATATTTATGAACGTGTAGACAGTGTTTTTCAATGCATTACACATCTAAAAAGAGACATTTATTGGACACTGTTTTATAAGAAATAATAGAATGATATTATAAAGTGGAAATTCAAAGTTTTAATGCTTCAGCATTTAAAAAGACATTGAATGCAAATTTTTGGAATTCGAGAAATCTTAATAAATTATTGCCATAATGGGATATAAGTACATACATATAAATGACAGTAGCATACAAATGAATTTATTTAATATCGATGCTGAGACTTATACTATTACAAAAGAAATGGAATTAGTAGTAGTAAATTAGGCAAATCAAAATTGGGATAGAAAAACTTATACAACTAAATTTGGAAATTTTATTGTTAGTCCCAAAAACGATATTTGAAAAGTTGATAAATTCTATAGATTTCCAGAAATAAGGTTTGGTTGTAAATTAATTTGCTCATGATAGTTTAGTTAGGAGTTAATACATTAATAACCGTATCGAATGATTAGCAATATATATATATATATGTATGTATGTATGTATGTATATATAAACAGAGATATAGGTAAAATGTAGGTAACGTAATTCGTGATTTCCGTAAATAGAATTCATGGCTATTAATTGAAAATTTAGTAGGCAATGAATTTGTAATTAATAAAACCAAAAGTATGGGGATTGATTTAAAAGACAAATTTGTTTGAAGAAAATGAATATATTTCAAGCTTGAAGGACCTTGAAGTAATTAAATAAGTATTCAGAGAATGGTTTAGTGGAATATATATTTGAATGGTCTACATTTATAAAGAGGACAAAGATGGAAGATTTAAAGATATGGATTGGGCATCTTAAGGATTTGGATTAAAAGCATTAAGGTCTCAGCGCTATTTAGGCCATTTAATTGTAAGAGAAAACTTCCAAAATAATTTTTCGACTGTGATCGTTAGTGGTTCCCTCGTATGGATTGGACAATGGTATAAATATGATACAAGTAATAAATCCCAGTTATGCATGAGATGTTGGGATTTAAAACTCTTAAGATAAATGTGTAAGTAACAGAAAGAACCTCATGTAGACATTCAACCTAGCGACTTACTATGTATGGAATCTGGAAGTTAATAGCGGAATTGGATTTGTAGCATATATAGAGGAAGTGTATTTGTAACAACCCGCATTTTATGTATCGGAGGATCGTAAAATATTTTTATTTAATTCCCCGAGGGTTGGATCATTCTCATATTTTGATATGTCGTTTATTGGGATGTGAGACATGTCCATAATTTTTACCAATTTTGTTTGTGATCATTTTGCTCCTGTCAGTTTTTTAAAGGGAATAACTTTTGACCGAGATCAAATCAAGTGCTGAGATCGATTTCATTGGAATGGAAATGGCGTTTCCGATTCCATAGAGTAGTCACATTAAAGATTTGGTTCAACGGTTTGGGAGGAATCGTTGTTTTAGCGTTTTACAATTTCTGTTCGGGTTTTGTATACCATTTGTTGGACGATTTGGGATGGCCCATTAGTGGGCTGGTGGGAGGCTATAAATAGGGGGTTATAGGCATGGAGAATACTTTACTTTCTTCATTCTCTCATTTGGTTGACCTCGTGATCCTCCTTGCTCAATCAAATACAACTTTCCACCATTAAAATCTAGATCTAGGGAAGTAGGTTGAAGATCTACATCAATCAAAGCTAGATCTACATCGAGCGAAGAGAGATTTCATCAAATCGAGGTGTTTGAAGATCAATCTTCGCTGTTCAGATTAATAACTGGGTGATTTTGTGTTGTTTTGAAGATTCGGTAAGTGATAAGCATCTCTCACACTGATTCAATCAAGCATATGGGTTGTTTGAACTTGTTTTCATCATTTACATGTCGTTTTCACCTAGATCTACATTATGGTAAGTATATTTTCATGTGAATCACCATAGGATCTAATCTAGCAACTAAAACTGGTTCTTTGTTCATTCATTTGTTTATGCAAGTTAGATCCATTGTTTTTGTTTATTCATTCATTTCTCATGATATAGTGAATTTATATGATTATTGATGAGAAATTATCATTTAAATGTTGTTGTTTATTTCATGAAGTGTTTATGGTTGAATTGGATGATTTGGATGAGTTGATTTCATCGAAGTTGTCGTTTGGTGAAGATTTGGTCAAGATTGACCAGACCAGGAGTTAGGTCATTTTCTTCCCCAAGAAATGCCTCAGGTCATTCGTATGGTAGTAGGTCAGGTCACACAAGCTTCGAATCATCTGGGGCTTTAGGTCGTGGAAATAGGTCAGGTCGTTCGGATCGTGTTACTGTGAAGAAAGGCGAGTTGTTGAGCATGGGGAAACAACGGGTCATGGAGCATGGGTAATAACAGGTCGTCAGGTCGTTTGATGACCTAGGGTTTAGCTCGTGGATTTGATTTGGTGGTTCTAGATGTTAGGCCGTTGGGAAGCTTGAAGGATCAGGTCGTTTAGAGAAGCTTGGGTTAGCTTGTTTCAGTGCAAATAGGTTGATAATGTGGGACGACCTAAACAGATTGTTGGGATAGGACGACCTAGTAAGGTCGTTGGACATTAGAGGAGCTTCAAGTTGGAGGAGCTAGGTCAGGTCATCCAGGGCCAGATCGTTCGGCTTTGGGGGGAAAAGCGGATCGTTGGCTCATGGTTTGGTTAGGCCGTAGGTCGACATATGAAGTCAGGTGGTGAATGACCTAAGGGAAAAGGCAACGTTTGTAAACGCTGTGGAATGGTGATTAAACGTTGTGGTTTGTCTTTCGTAGCGGGAAGTCTGGAAATATTATGAATTGAAATATCGACCAAATAGGTTATGTTTTTGGGTCGACGATGATTGTGGCTTCGTAGTGAATTCAAGTGCAAATGTTTGAAGAGTTGTGATATGTTTGTTGATTGTGGAAATGCAATGAATGTGAAGGTAACTCAGGTTAGTGAGTAATTGTGATGCGTTCGTTGATCGTCGAAATGCAACGAATGTGAAGGTGACTCATAGTGATGAGTTAACGGATAATGTTTGCTTGACAGAGTTGCTTGAGTTATAAATAGTCATTGGGTTGGATGACTAGAGATATTGAAGGCTGAGAGATTATCATTGTTATAGGTTCTAGCAGGCTCAAAACAAGGGTATAATAGGGGCACCTAATAGATTGGAGGGTTGCTAGTCGAGTACCCTGGGTATCGTCGAAAGGCCTAGATACGTATCGTTGAAAGGCGTATGGAGTTTTTACTAGAACTGGGGTTACCGTTAGCTCTTGACGTATGGCAGGGTTGGCCATCATACGATTAACGGTGGTTTCAAAGCAGGATAGGCGGTGATAGCCAGAGTCGCGAATGTTGGTTGTTTTGCTTGTACCGTCTCACGTAAGTTGTCTGATGTCGAAGGAGATATTTCTTGGGCGCTTGTCTGATGTAGGTTTAGGCCTTCGGGGGTTGCGCTTGGTAGATGTTGATCTCGATTAAGATGGTTTATGTGAGATAAAACTAGTTGCTATAATTGTTGTTGTGTGGTTACTTCTAATTGCCATGGATGTATAATTTTTGGTTACTTCTGATTGACATGGATGTATAGTTGTTTCCAAATGCTTGTTGTCAAGGCTATCACTATCAGATGTGGAGAAGGCGAGGTTGGGTTCTTCTCTAGTATTTTGGTAGATTAGTTGGTTAATATACCTATTCTCATATACCTTATTGATGATGTTAGATAGTTGTTTTTATCGTTTACTAAGACTGTTGTCTGACTCAAGGTTTTATGTTTCCTCTTATTACCTTGGTCTATTCATCCAGTTTTCAATGAGGAGACTAAGTAGCAGGTTACAGGTAGCAGAGATTAGTGAGACGAGGTTGCAGATCGATGAAGAACTGGAGGCTTACATACCAGTTTCTTACTACTATCTTGTATTGTTGATTTCCTCTGTTTGATGTTTGACTCTGAGTGTTGCAGTGAGGCGAATTTATACAAGTACTTATGTTGTAATCCAAGGATTTATGGATTTACTTTCTAGTTGTTATGAAAGTTTAAGTTTCTGCTCAAATATGCTTCACTATTATTGCCTGTTGTATACGTTATATTATATTTTATCCTTGCACTGTGAGTTATATAACAGGTTCCGCTTGTGTTATCTTACCCCGATGATCGTCCACAACTGCTTGGAACGTCTTTCAGTGCGTTACTTCTCTTGTTAAGTGCAGGAGTTGTAGGTGGTCTTCACAGTATTGGTCTTGTGATTGTTGGAAATTTATCCCTAATGCCACCCTCAAGGATAAGAACATAAAATATGAGATATTGGAATTGCATTAACCTTTTTAGTTGAATATGACCGTGTTTTGGTATTTGTTTAATGTTTATAAATTAGCCCTTTTGTCGTTATTAAAAAAAGACCATATTTAAAATTATAAGGAAATTTCTCAAAGTGAAAAGGGAGTGATGTGTAATTTATTCATAAATTTCACTATCCATCCAAAATAAAACAATACTCATTCCTTTGTAATTTTAAATATGTCAGTGTTATTGTTTGAGCAAACCTATGGAAATTAAAACAAAAGACCTTACTCGAATTTAAATTACAGCAAATTGAAGCATAGGAAAATGTTCTAGTCATTAGTATAGATTTGACATTAATTAGTTAGATCTAGAGATTTAATTTAAGAAATTCTTTTTGGGTCAAACTTTACTTGAAGACTGGAAAACAAAATGAATACAACCAAAGCTTTGGGGATTAGAGGAAGGATCTGCAACATTAGTCTCTAAGATAATAGGAATAATAGTAATATTTTTAGGACTAGCGTAATTATATTTTTGGTAATTAATTTGCGCTCTTAATGAATTACAAGGAGGCCACCTAAAATACCAAGGTTGTAACACCCCACGTCCATTAATGTCACTCACAAAGGGAATGCATTAACTTCCATGGAGCATTTTAAGTGAATATAGAACAGAAAATCACAACAAGACAGATATAAAGCAGTACTTGAAAATTTAAAACTTTATTTATTGCAGCAGAAGGTAAATATGTTTGGCTACATCATCAAAAACCATAAACCAAAGTCAAGTACATAATATCCATCTTGATAAAACAAAGTACATAATCCCACTACTACAAATAGCCATAAAGAAAATGATAGGCTGAACTTTACTTCAGCAATCCAAATCCATGTGCTCCCAAAGAGATCCCAATCAAGCTCCACTAGTACTAGTCCCCCCCTTAGAACCTGGGGGGGGGAAGGAAGAAAAGAGGTGGAAACAAAGGGGGTCAGACATAAAGTCTGGCGAGTCCGATAACCCTAACAACATAATTATTAAAGCAATATGATAAGATATAAGCTGGAGAATAAGGTAATGACTGTGTGAACCACATGGGTATGGCAAGGAAATCAAGAGAAACAGAGATAATGTTAATGGCGCTTCCTAATCAATATAGGATAATTACTATACTCTACCGTATTGTACTAACACTAACTGCACCCCTACTAGTCACTCTAGAAATTTGATCCCTCTTGGCTAAATAGAACGATGATAGCTTCGTATACTACTAGATGTACCTACTATCCTCCATGTTTGACTGTATATCTCTAGTTGCTATCATAGGTACCCAGCGTGTACCTATCCCCACTAGATGTACCCCTTCAATAAGTAATAATGGTAATTCCATGTACTCCTAGCTGACGTCATAGGTGTCGCCTGCTCCTATCTCCACTAGGTGTACCCCCTTAATAATTATTAATAATAGTGGTAGCTTCGTGTACCCCTAGCTGACTACATAGGTGTCGTCTGCTCCTATCTCCACTAGGTGTATCCACTACCCTGCCCCATTCGATCGGCTCCCTAACTCGTAGATACCCGTGCAGGTCCCGTAATGGGGTGTATCACTCCCCAATATGGCAACCTTATACCACGCAAGGAATGCACGGCTTATAACTACACGATGCAACAACGTCTTACCTACCAGCCCGGACCCACACACGCACGTAACCCCGTTGGACTTGCGTTGCCACCGCTAACCCGTTTTGGCCTCTAACAATCAGACCCAGTAGGCGTGTCCCATCCTCGACTTGGGTCGAGCTCACAAAGATACTTAATGGGCTATTGGAGTGAAAAGGGCCCCTCATGCTTGACACAAGCTTTCCACCTAGGCTTGGTCCCTTCTAGTACATCCCACTTAACCCCCTTCATGTCCACTTACATGTTTTAGATTTGGTTAAGGGTTTCTATTAGTAATTCCACATGCCACCCAAGGCACCCACTTAACCCCTATGTCCCACTTACATGTTTTACCTTGGTTAAGTGTTACTAATCGTATTTCCTCATGCCACCGAAGGCACACACTTAACCCCCATGTCCCACCACATGTTTTACTTTGGTTAAGTGTTTCTTAATTTATTACTACCGTAACCCCTATAGGACCTCTCACATTAGACTGGCATTTGTGGCTGCTGGATTTGCCAGGCGGGTCCGGGCAGTCTTACACCACAAACGAGCCTAACCTCGTGTCCATACAATTGTTACGCATTTAGTTTGGGCCTTTGACCTCTCACATTGGGCCACCATTTGTGGCTGCTGGATTTGCCGGGCAGGTCCGGGCAGTCTTACACCACAAATGAGTCCAACCTCGTGTCTTAGGCAATTAATTATACATAATTAATTTTCCCCAAATTTGAATTACTTTCCATATTCAAATTTTCATATTTATTTATGTCCATAATTTATCACCTAAATTATGCTCATCTATTTATGGTATATAAATTATACCAATTTCATCACTAATTAATTTTATTCCTTAAAATTAATTACATGCCTTTTTAGGCCATTACATGCCAAATTCACAATATGTGTGTATCGACTATTATCCCCATCGTACCCCCATCATTCGTTCGCTTAACATGACATATACATATTAGACTAGCAAATAGTCTAATACTTAAAAAAAAGGGAATAAACGTCACAAAGTCACATACACACAATAATAGATCTAATTTGCATCTAACTTGCAATTAAGAATTACAACATACTTGCATAGTCTTTGTATTATCAAGGATCCAAAAATCATAGATCTAAAAGGTGTGAACTTGCATGTATGAACATAGTTTTACACCCAACTAGCCTAGGTAATTATCACAAAATTACATAAACTATGTATGTCGTCAACCTAAACATAAAGGTGTCATCTTGCATAACTATGGATCCAATAAAAGGTGTTAACCTGAGTAAACTATGATCCTCATAAAGGTGTAAACTTGCATAACTACGCATGTCATAGTTTCAACATAAAAATGTCAACTTGAATATGGATCTAAACTTTAAAGGTGTGAACTTGTATATATGTGAATCCAATTATCACTTAAACTTGCATATGAACATAATACTTATACGAACTAGCATATGTTCCACATCCATATTCGCATAAAAACTGATGTTATAAACCTAGGTGATTGGATTATAAAAAGGGATTCATTGACACAAGTTAACATCATGAACTACTAGCATATATTTTAGATCCAAACTTACATAACATCATATAACTCGCATACAACTTGCGTGATCCTATTAACTTGCATAACATCATATGTACAACTTGCATAATCATATTAACTTGCATAACATCATATATGAAACTTGCATAATCATTTCAACTTGCATAACATCATATATGAAACTTGCATAATCATATTAACTTGCATAATCATATTAATCTTGCATAACATCATACATGAAACTTGCATAACATCATATATAAAACTTGCATAACATCATATAATATGAATCAAGTTAACATACATGATTAAACATATGAATTAGATTCACAACCACAACTTATAATCCAACGTATATCACATCATAATTAATTTAGCAATTATTTTGTTAAAGTGATCGAACTCACAACTCAAAAGCGGTCTTGAGTTCTAAATTCTGATTTCTGAAGTTGTATTAGCTCTCCTTTGAAGAAGATTCGTTGTTAGGGTTGAATAGAACTGATTTGATTTGTTGTTCTTCCTCTCTAATTGGTGGCGGCTGCTCTAGGGTTCAAGACGACAGCATGACGGCCATAGTTTTAGTTTTAATTTTGATTTAGGGTTTGAGTCTATGGGTCTTTTTATAGAGTTTGGGTCTTTTTATAGAGTTTTGAATTTATTTACAGCCGTCAAATCACTCTAGAATCCATCTAGGCCTTAGAAACCAAGTAATGATGTCAACAGACCAACCAGAAATCGCCACCTAAGCCCTAAAACATAAAATTTCGTCATCGACCATTTAGGGCCGATGGGACCAATTCCAAACCTCCTGAGTCGACCCTGGGGTCGACCCAACGGGTCTTGGGTCGACCCATAAAATAGGCCGGTTTGGTGCTTTGCCTTCCCGCTTCCGCTATTTTGAATTTTTTTCTTAAATTTTAGGTCGAATTTTATTTTATTTTTATAAATATACCTATATATATTTCTATCTTCCTAATTAACCATTTTCACTCTAAACTACTTTTTGAACCGCGTTCACACTAAGCCGCTTTTTAGCCATTCCCCTAAAACAAAAATATGGCGTTGGCGGGGATCGAACTCTGTACCTCTTGTATGCAAGTCATATGTTCCAACCAAACGAGCTACTAAGTCTTTTGCTTACAAACCTTAGAACAATACTAAACATTTATTCTTTAATTTAGTTAATTCGATTATTCACAAATCCGGGGTGTTACAAAGGTGTTGATGGAATAGCCATTGACAAATTTCTACTCGAACTAAATTTGTGGATAGACTTTAGAAAACGTCTAATTTGATTAGGCACATCGTAGAGGATAATGATTCAATATTGTGTCATGGTCTTTCCCAAAGTTAGGGAGATATATGATATTATGAATTATAGGAGCCTATGAATGTTTTATGTTAGAGGATATAGCTTCACGGTACAATAAATTCTGGTAGGGCCTAATCAAGAAATGGGGATAAAGACGAAATTTTGGAAGTTCTGTGCCACCAAATAAATTTTGGAGCATGAGACTTCAAGATTTCGCACATAAGGACGAAAAATTCTAGGGAAGGTATGAAAATATTAAATATTGTAGCCCTCGTCAAAAATTTAAGATTTTTGGTTGCAAGATTGGATGGTATGAGATGGTTGCAACACAAATGCATTGAGTACTCATTTAGAAATATATGCATATTAGGATGTTTTTCATACATACTGCATCACCTATTTCACAGACACACAAGGATTGAGCTCATTGTTAACATCATAAAATGATGCCAACACCCAAAGAGGTGTAGAAACTAGAAACACCTTAAAACTGCAAAAAATAAAGTTAAAAGCAAAAATATGCAGAAAATAGTAAAGTAGAGAGCAGATTTATAGTGGTTCAGCCTCAATTTTGGCCTACGTCTCAGTATTGCGTACGTGCTAATACAGTACACACGGATCGTGTAATATGGTGTATAACACACAGATATATAAAGATATTTCCAACAACTATGAAAGAAAATATAAGATGATATAAATATCAGCTAATCACAGATATGTATAGTAAATGCAGTAAAAATAGAAAAATCACACCTGGGATTTTTATACTGGTTCGGAGCACCGTCCTACATCCAGTCCCAGACTTCTATCTGGATTTTCACTAACAACCACCTCACTTCACCCGGAGGAACAAGTATACAACACCCGAGCAGACGAACAGGATTTCACGCCTCTAACAACACCGAGGACTTCAACACGTGCCTCTTACAACACCAAGGACTTCAACTAAGATGAATACAATTGTTTTTGACAATATGTGCTCTTAATAACACGAATTTTCCACTTGTAGTACAATCTTCCTATAATTGTATCCTCAAATAGAATTATTTTCGAACTCTCTGCCATGATCACTTCTTATATTTTTAACCTTAAGCCCTTTCGATTTCTGAATTCTTTTGACGAAAGATTTGAATTGTTCAAAAGTATCACTTTTATTTTTCAGGAAAATAGTCCAGGTGTAATGAGAGTAATCATCAACGGTTACAAACACATATCAACTATGGTTTATTGACTATACCTGAGTTGGTCTGAATAAATCCATATGCAGTAAATCAAGTGGTTGTAATGTTGATATGACTTTCTTGGATTTAAAAGATGATTTAGTCAATTTTCCTAATTGACATGTGTCACAAATGTTGTCAACCTTAAAGCTCAGTTTGGGTAAACCTCTAACTAGATCGTTTTTGGCCAGCTTGTCGATAGTTCTGAAGTTTATATAATAGAAGCATTTGTGCCATAGCCATGGATCATTATCATGAGCCGTAAGACACATATCTGAACTATGATTAATATTCATATTCATAATATATACGTTTCTGTCCCTATAACCTTTGAAAACTAAATTATGTTCTCTATCTAAAATACTGCACTTATTATTTGAAAAGGAAATTGTAAATCCCTTATCGCATAACTGACTAATGCTAAGTAAATTGTGTTTCAGATTCCTAACTAGAATGATATTGGTAATAAGAGGTAAGTTAGATGTACCGGAATTGCTCACATCGCCTTTGCCGATGATATAGCATTTTGAATTATCTCCAAAAGTGACAGAGCCACCATCTGAGTATGTAATATTTGTCAATAAGCTCTTGTCTTCAGTCATGTGCTTTGAGCAACCACTGTCCAATATCCACTTTCCTCTTTTCTTAAGTGAGACCTGCAAAGAATAAGAATAAGTCCATGGTACCCAATTTTTCATAGGGTCCTAAGAGTTAGGTCTTAGGAGTCCAAACCCATACGGGTCTGATATCCCCTTTATATAAATAGTTAGAATTAAGATGCACAGTATTCATGAAATGCTGGATATATTTGTTCCTAATCAAATTGTTATTTGTTTTAGGAACCCATATCTTGATAGTCTTAACATTTTCCTTTTGAAATTTAACAACTGGTTTGGCTTGGAATATAATAAACTAAGATTTTTCTTAGCTTCATTTTTTTGTACTACTACATCTTTTTTCTTCCTTTTATAACCGAGATGTTTCTTGGATTCTTGTTTCTTGTTTATTATATACAAAACCTTGTTTATTTGAAGCAGATCGTGAACTCTCAATGATTTTTGTCAAATTTTCTCGACCTTTGTTGAAGTTAGAAACATTTTGAGTAATATTATCTAACTTAGTTTGTAAACTAGCTTTTTCTAGGTCTAGAATTTTGACCTTTTCCTTAAGCTCATGATTTTCAGTAGTAAGAGCATCATTTTTCTCTTTTTGAGTTTTAATTTCCTGACTCAAAAGAGATAATTGAGAATCAATATTAGATGATGATTCTTGAAGTTTTTCAAGTTCTTCTTCTAATATTTTTTTCTCATCTTTTAACATATCTCGTTCAAACTCTGCTCTACTCAAATTAGCTTTGGCTTCTTTGAATTGTCGTTTCGTGTCTTTATATTTAACTATCAATTTAGCATTAATATCAAGTACTTCATCAAATGTAGGAATCTGTACCTCATCTTCTTCTTCCATGAAAAAAACATTTACTTGTTCATTTTCTGTATCACTTTCACTTTCCAATGATGATGAGTCTGAATCATCCCATGTCACTAAGAATGCTCGTTTCTTTGATTTGTCCCTTTTGTATCTGAATTTTTCATTTTCTGACTTCTTCTTTTGCTCCGGACAATCCTTGTGCATGTGCCCCTTTTTGAGGCAGTTGAAACATTATATAGTAGATGATGATGGTTTAATTGATCTAGTTTTCTTTTTGTTATAACGACTGGCTTTTCGTTGTTTTAGGAATTTTTTGAAACCTTTTGCAATGAAGGCTAGATCTTCATCTTCAGAATCTGATTCATCTTCATCTTTTTCAGCATGGAATGCCATATTTTTCTTATTTTTCTTTTTGTTCCTTTCTACCTAGCAAATTAGCTTCATAGGACATTAGATTCCCTATCAATTCATCTGGCTTTATGACGGAAAGGTCATTAGCTTCTTCAATTGCTAATACTTTTCCTTCCCATTCACTAGTCAGAGAATGTAGGACTGTTGAAACCACATCAAAATCAGAATATTTGTAACGAACTAGGATTTTCGACCCAGAAAATCAACACAAAACCCATGTTAATTATTCAGGTATCGAACATTCCAGATCATTAATAGAAAGAAGTTAGGGGCGAGAATAGAAAAGATAGAAAATTAGAATAGAAGAAAAACACAATCAGAGTAAACATGAATCTCACAGCGGAACGAATAAAATATATTATCACATAACATAGCTTTAAAATAAAACAGTATAATAACATTATCAGAGTACAACACCTACACACACCGGAAATAACAATAACTATATAGTCTTAAAGCCTCCTGCTTCAAGCTTCTTCCAGTATATATGTAAAGACCTGAACTACTTGACTGCCTGTACAAATATGGGCACCCAAGAGTTTAGGGAAAAACAAAACAAAATAAACTCTGGGTCAGTCATGGGACCGGTGTGAGTAAACTCAAATCATTTGGCTTAACTTTTCAAAATCCTTTTCAAAGAAAAGATAATCGTAAGACCGATCTACATATAAACACGGATGGTTTTTACCTTACGATAACTCAAACAGTTTTGGAAAACCACTGCTTGTCTGATATTATAATAATGTCTAATCACAAGTAATTAACAATCTAGCAGAACGCTTGCATCTCACGTTCCACATATATAGTATACAAACAAAACCGCGGGCGCTTATTGGAGATTGGGTTTCAACTATGACAAGGTATGGGACCACCTACCGATAGTGTATCTCTAGAGGCAAATACACTGGGTTCAACAAGAGCATCTTGTAACCCGGCCCACACACGACCGACCACTCATTTCGCTTTAGTGTTTCGAATGTATATCACCAACGGTTGGGAGCTACCCACCGTCTTCCCGAAAAAGGGACAACATCAAACATAGATAAAGAATGAAATGGATTTTCTCTAGATAGGTGATATACACCCTAATGGGAGCGACCCACTTAGCCATGCTGCTTGCCCGATTTCTGTCATTTCCCGGTTGATGAGGCTTGAGGTCATAACATACCCTTTGAAACACTTGACCACCATTCACTTTGAATGCCACATCGTCATACCCGTCAAATCACAAATTGATTTCCTCAAAAATACCACGGGTACAAAACTAAGAGAAACGAATTCCTCCGCCACCAAACATAAGTACGTTTGAAGAGATCAACTTACGCGATCCGTTAGATATACTTTGTCAAACATTCGTCCATTCACGTTTGTCCTGGGACTGAACAAACCGAAGGCACTATTCTGTAAACAGGATAGCCGTTGCATAACTCCGTCTTCAATTTGTCATATTTGATCGCAACTCTAACGTCCATACAGAGTGGTTTTCAGATAATATATCTGATCCCGGTCTCTCTATATTGACGACGATAAATGGTCAAAAACTTCGATAGTCGGTGATTTAACTTTCAAAGAAAAACAGGTGTGCAACCAACGATATTATTTCCAGATGGAAACTTTATCGATCAATCAACATTCCACATTTATCTCTTTCTATAGAACCATCTTTAATTTATCCATCTCCCCATTTCTATATATTTGTAAATTCTTATTTCCTAAATTTAGAAAATATACATCATCAATCATTGGAAAACATTTCACATATCACTGTCATTCCAGTATTCTTTCCCATCAACATTTCATTTTCTATGATCAGAAAATATCTCTAATTATGTTTGGAAAATGTTACCAAAATTTATTCACTTGATTTACACAGATGTTTAAATAAAACATCACTAAACCAATTTTAAATCATTACATTCATTAACTAAATTCACTTAATCAATCTTCACTTTCGAACTTTAACCATTTCTTAGTTAAAAACGAAGTCAATCAAGTTGGGGTATAATTACCTCTCAGACCTTAACTGAACAACATTTCTAACTTCGAAATAGGCAAAGTTCAACTTTCAAATCTTTTAACACACTTCCTTACGTTGCTCTCGGATTCAATTTACGAATCTACTCCTTTTACCAAATCAATTTTATTATAACGATGGTGTTATAATCCCATGTTTTCAAAATAAAATAACTTAAATAAAATACTAATTTCTTATTTTGAATAAATAACAAATAACTAATTGAATAATAAATCTTAATTTAAAGACGAAAAGTAAATAGTACTTTTCCTAATTCGATATAATCGAATTCAACGTATAATTCTCCTTTCCGAATAATCTCTATTCGATAACTCCTTTTCGAATAAACTATATTCGATAACTCTTTCTTCGAATAACTATATTCGATTTAACTCTTTTCCGAATCACCATATTCAATTTATCTTTCTTTGAATGATTTACATTCGATTAATCTCCTTTAACTCTATTCAAACAAATTATTTCGAATAACTCCTTTGCATTAACCCATCTGGATTAACTCGGTTTGGTTAACCCATCTTGACCAACTCAACTCGATTAACTCAACCTAATTAACTTATTTGATTAACTCAACTTATTTAATTCCTATGAATAACTAATATTCGATTAACTTATATTCGAATAACGATGTCTATTTTAACTTTATTTTGAATGGCTATTCTTCGATTTAACTCCATTCGCTTGACTCTAGATCGCAGCGATCACAATGGTTACGCCTGATTCCCTCAGGAAACATCCCACTGCCATAGGCTATCTACAGCCCTGCAAATTCCGCTAGCAGTCGTACGAAATGGCAACACATTCTAATTAACTATGTTTGACTAACTCTATCTCAACTAACTATATTCGATCAACTCTAACTGAATAACTAATATTCAATTTATTCTAATTTGATTAACTCTATCTAATTAACTCTATGTTTATTCAGTTTCAAATATCGATGTAGAAATCGATTCTTACTTCTCTATATAAATCTTGACTTATATATTCTATTTATCCGATGATAAACATTTCATTTGATTTATAAAATATTATTTATAAATTTAGCTTCTCAATCTATCGGTTAGAATAGATTCTATTTAAATCTTTGTTATAAACCCATAACACGTTACACCCGTGTGCAAAGCACGGGTTTAAATCTTTCAAACGTAAAATTTTCCTTTTATACAGTTCTAGTCACCTTTCAAGTAGTTTCTTTTAAAATTTATTTATTTACAAAATAAATCCCCTTTTGATAATTCTGTTCAATTATAAAATATTTTCTTTTTATACAAAATCCATTGATTTTATAAGAAATTCCTTTGATAATCTGACTATTCTTTTTTCTATTTGTTTTACAAATATTTCCCTTTTCTATTCTATTTATTTTACAAATATTTCCCTTTTCTACTCTATTTATTTTCAGATAAATATCCCTTTTTAATTCTATTTATACATAGTTTACAAATATCTCTTTTCAATTCTATCTATTTGATTTACAAATAAATGTTCATTTTAAACTATTTTTTTTCTAAATAAATAGTTTACTTTTTATAAAATCTTTGATTTTATAAATAGTCTTTTTTTTCAATATAACATTGAAAATTTCCTTTTTAACATTCCAGTATTCCCAATGGTATTTAACATACCATACAACAATGATCAGCATCATTCAACCATACAAAATCAGCAACAGATTTCATATCACATCATATAACACAATATATGAATATAGTAAAATAAATGTTGAGGAACCCAGTTGGGTCCCTCCAACCTGTTTCCCTGCATCCACAGGTGTCAGTCAACATAAATAACACGAATATAAAATATTCTGATGAACAGAATCAGTATTCGATTAACGATTTATATATATCGTTATCGATATTTCAACTAATTAACTAGCAATTCAACCAAACAGCCAGCACACATCAAATCAACCAATAATTTCAATTCTAAAAATACTTTATAGAAATATAATTTGATCAGAGTTAGTGAGAGTTACTCACATTGGGCGGTTATCGTTAAATAACGATAATTGGTCATTGATTTGATTCTGGCGTTAAATTCCACCGTAAATCCAAACGAGCTTCAATTCACTCCCGGTCAGTTCCATGTTGTAGCCACGTCCATATGATCCCGATGGATCTTGTTTCGTAAAATTCTGATAATGTATACTCAAGTTATAACGATTACAAGTTAATGTAAATTTAAATAAATAGAAACTTGGATTTAATTCAATCACAGGCTTTACCAACACCATCCGGCCCATTTATCACTCCTCCCAAGCCCACGTTTATCTCCTTCTTCCCATAAGAACATTGGCCGCTCCAGTATATGTCCAGTGGCCATTACGGCTACTTCAAACCTCCACCGATCCTTCTCCTCCCCATCATATTCCAAACGGTTTCCACCACGAGACTCGTCTTCAACACCTCTCCGTTCTCATCGCCTCAGTAGGTAACTCGATCCCAAAGCCCACTCCCATCGCGTCTTTCATTCGTCGACGCACCACACAGAGAATACCAAAACTTTTTGGTCAGAAAATACCTCAAAATCCCACAAACGAAACCACTCTCCACAATAGATTCAACTACGATATCGAGAACACCCCAAATCGACTATGCTTCAAAAAAATCCCGACCCTAACGCTCGTTGAGCAAATGACCACGACGGAAACTCGAACCGAGTTCAACAAAACCCCACCAATTTTCAAGAGAACCACTTGGTGAATCCAAATATAGATACTTCGGGATTTATGGAATTTATTTCAATTTCTTTCGAATTTATGAAGATCCGAAATGAATTTTCCTGGAAGGAAAAATATCACGGCGAAATTTTGACCATGGAAGAAAGTGTACTTAGGTTTAGAAAAAGTTAGGATATTATATAGGATAAATATAATATTTTTTAATCGATTTTTATATTGAATTTTAAGCAAACGCTATTTTTATTTGTCCTCTAAAATTCCTGTGATCACATACGATACCCAAAAATCATGAAATACGCACCTTCAGTTTGACATTACGGTCCCAACAAAACTGGTTTCGTCAAATTCCGACTTCGTATGCTCACACAGCGTATTTTTAACCATCAAAATATCGACTGTTTTTCACATTAAAATCTCATACGACCACATACTGACTTCAAAAATCATGAAACTTGACATCTAATAATAATTTGACATTGCGGACCCAACAAAATTAGTTTCGTTGAATTCTGAGGTCGTTGCAAAACTGGCTATTTTTAAAGCTCTAAATAGCCCTTTTAAATATATAAATATATCTAAATACAATTAAATTAAATAAAAATAATTTTATATTATCATATATATTCACACTAGAATATCATACAGCTCCACTGGGATTTATAACTTGATATTTCAAATCCAGTGTTACATCGATAATCGATTTATATTCAAAAATCCATTTTAAAATATAAGTAAATCGATATAAATTATAAAGGAATTCCATAGCGACTTCTCTAAAATTTGATTTAGACATATATCAAAATCTACACGACGAAATCTCGAATTTTCTCTTCCATCAAAAAAATATACTTCACCCGCTCCTAACGTTTCTTGTTTCACAGAAATCCGATTTAAAACGGCTTCTGTATATTCAGTTGAAGGTCAAATCGCCAAATAGCGAACTACAGCGCCATTTCGAGCTTGATTATAATTATATTATAATTATACGTTCAAACTGTCATTCGAAAATATATTCGTTATTCTAATTCAATTCTAATTGAATTAAATATCACCGATGATCCAATTCACACCATTTTGTGAATTCCACTATTTCTGACTATTTTCAGAAATTAAATATATTATTATATTATTTATTTTAATTAAATATTCACTAAAATTTAATTCAACGACCATTTAAACTTCTAATCCACTATTTAAATAATTGAATAAATTAATTATATCGCTGAAAACGCGGGTCGTTACATTCCCCCCCACCCCTTAAAATAATTTCGTCCTCGAAATTGCTAAGGTAGAAGACAGATCCTATTAACTGGTTTAAAAACTATTCGTTCACTTTTAACTTCAGTTTCAACTGAACCAATTTATTTCAATTAAAATATTAATTAATTCTTAATAACAAATTTTTTCTAAAATCCCGAAAATTTTCTAACACCCGAAATTTTCGAAAAATTTCGCCAGCACCTCCTTTGTACCGGTCAATAGTTCAAACCCCAACTCACCTCTCTAGGCCCTCTCCAATCCAAAAGAAAACCAAATAGCCTAGCGGCTTGCCAAATCGGCCCATAAATCACCAAATCCATAAAAATAAACGTGTACCTTTTTGTCGGGCATATCATTAAATCCTTTTATTCTGCTGCCAATTCAGCATATACCAAAGTCATCCCAATCAATCTCCAATTATCTGTTCTCAAATCCAATCATCCTATTTTCAAATCAAAGTTCCATTCTTGATCCCAAACTCCTAACTCATCAATTTAATACTATTTCAGATTCCATCTCACAATTAAAAATCTGATTCTACTTGATATATTATATCTCAATTCAATTTCTAGTTAATTGACATCAATTTAATTCATATTTGCTTTCACAAATTTCAACTTTAATTTGTTTTTAATTCAGACGATCTTTTCCTGGGAGTTATAAATAACCTTGCTTTTTACAAAAAATCAAATATTTCCCTTTTAAGATTCAAAACAACTTGTTTTCCTCAAAACAATTCAACAAAAAATCTTTGGTAGTAATCCGTCAGTTAGAACTCGAAAACAAACACTGATGATGTGGCCAGCATCATCATAATTATTTCCCAGTTATCAAAGTGAGTTCAATACTATATCACTTTTCAGAACTCATATCTTAAACACTTTCATTTCGAAATCTATTTCAAAATATCATTCACAATGCTTGTAGAAAAATTTAAAATTTCCCAGGATTTTAAAATTCTCATATACTTAACTCAAATCCACTTACAAACACCATTTTCTAGTTTTCCAGAATTTAAATTCCAATTCTGATTTAATTCAGATTTAATTAATCTGCTTTTATATTATACGAACTCAAATTGGTTATTTATATAACCATTCCAATAATAATCAACCAACACATCCAACATACTATAATAATTCGAATATAAATATTTTGTTTATATCAAAATATAATTTGGGTAAAATTATTTCCTTTACCCTCTTTCAAAACATACTGTGTTGGTTTATCGTATTCAGGTGTTTGGTAATCCCCATCGATACAGTGGATCAAACTGATCGACTAGAATTCACAAACAACTCAACCAATAAATCTCCACAATATAAAACAATTTTTGTAAAATCTACAAATACGTTCACTCGTATATATATACTCAACTCAATATAAGGCATTACTAGCCCCATCTCTACTGAGTCACGCCACAGAGCCAAGGTAATCACTTAACCTTCAGCTCTGATACCACTGTAACGAACTGGGATTTTCGACCCAGAAAATCAACACAAAACCCATGTTTATTATTCAGGTATCGAACATTCCAGATCATTAATAGAAAGAAGTTAGAGGGTGAGAATATACAAGATAGAAAATTAGAATAGAAGAAGAAGAAGAACACAATCAGAGTAAACATGAATCTCACAGCGGAACGAATAAAATATATTATCACATAACATAGCTTTAAAATAAAACAGTATAATAACATTATCAGAGTACAACACTTACACACAGCGGAAATAACAATAGCTATATAGTTCTGAAGCCTCCTGCATCAAGCTTCTTCCAGTATATCTGTAAAGAACTGAACTACTTGACTGCCCATACAAATATGGGCACCCAAGAGTTTAGGAAAAAACAAAACAAAATAAACTCTGGGTCAGTCATGGGACAGGTGTGATTAAACTCAAATCATTTGGCTTAACTTTTCAAAATCCTTTTCAAAGAAAAGATAATCGTAAGACCGATCCACATATAAACACGGATGGTTTTTGCCTTACGATAACCCAAACAGTTTTGGAAAACCAATGCTTGTCTGATATTATAATAATGTTTAATCACAAGTAATTAACAATCTAGCAGAACGCTTGCATCTCACGTTCCACATATATAGTATACAAACAAAACCGCGGGCGCTTATTGGAGATTGGGTTTCAACTATGACAAGGTATGGGACCACCTACCGATAGTGTATCTCTAGAGGAAAATACACTGGGTTCAACAAGAACATCTTGTAACCCGACCCACACATGACCGACCACTCATTTCGCTTGAGTGTATCGAATGTATATCACCAACGGTTGGGAGCTACCCACCATCTTCCCGAAAAAGGGACAGCATCGAACATAGATAAAGAGTGAAATGGATTTTCTCTAGATAGGTGATATACACCCTAATGAGAGCGACCCACTTAGCCATGCTGCCTGCCCGATTTCTGTCATTTCCCGGTTGATGAGGCTTGAGGTCATAACGTACCCTTTGAAACACTTGACCATCAGTCACTTTGAATGCCACATCGTCATACCCGTCAAATCACAAATTGATTTCCTCAAAAATACCACGGGTAGAAAGCTAAGAGAAACGAATTCCTCCGCCACCAAACATAAGTACGTTTGAAGATATCAACTTACGCGATCCGTTAGATATACTTTGTCAGACATTCGTCCATTCACGTTTGTCCTGGGACTGGACAAACCGAAGGCACTATTCTGTAAACAGGATAGCCCTTGCATAACTCCGTCTTCAATTTATCATATTTGATCGCAACGCTAATGTCCACACAGAGTGGTTTTCAGATAATATATCTGATCCCGGTCTCTCTATATTGACGACGATAAATGGTCAAAAATTTCGATAGTCGGTGATTTAACTATCAAAGAAAAACAGGTGTGCAACCAACGATATTATTTCCAGATGGAAACTTTATCGATCAATCAACATTCCACATTTATCTCTTTCTATAGAATCATCTTTAATTTATCCATCTCCCCATTTCTATATATTTGTAAATTCTTATTTCCTAAATTTAGAAAATATACATCATCAATCATTGGAAAACATTTCACGTATCACTGTCATTCCAGTATTCGTTCCCATCAACATTTCATTTTCTATGATCAGAAAATATCTCTGATTATTTTGGAAAATGTTACCAAAATTTATTCACTTGATTTACACAGATGTTTAAATAAAACATCACTAAGCCAATTTTAAATCATTACATTCATTAACTAAATTCACTTAATCGATCTTCACTATCGGACTTTAACCATTTCTTAGTTAAAAACGAAGTCAATCAAGTTGGGGTATAATTACCTCTCAGACCTTAACTGAACAACCTTTCTAACTTAGAAATAGGAAAAGTTCAACTTTCAAATCTTTTAACACACTTCCTTACGTTGCTTTCGGATTCGATTTACGAATCCACTCCTTTTACCAAATCAATTTTATTATAACGATGGTGTAATAATCCCATGTTTTCAAAATTAAATAACTTAAATAAAATTCTTATTTCTTATTTTAAATAAATAATAAATAACTAATTGAATAATAAATCTTAATTTAAAGACGGAAAGTAAATATTTGATCTACAAATAAATGTTCATTTTTAAACTATTTGTTTTCTAAATAAATAGTTTACTTTTTATAAAATCTTTGATTTTATAAAAAGCTTTTTTTAATATAACATTGAAAATTTCCTTTTTAACATTCTAGTATTCCCTATGGTATTTAACATACCATACAACAATGATTAGCATCATTCAACCATACAAAATCAGCAACAGATTTCATATCACATCATATAACATAATATATGAATACAGTAAAATAAATGTTGAGGAACCCAGTTGGGTCCCTCCAACCTGTTTCCCTGCATCCGCAGGTGTCAGTCAACATAAATAACACGAATATAAAATATTCTGATGAACAGAATCAGTATTCGATTAACGATTTATGTATATTGTTACCGATATTTCAAATAATTAACTAGCAATTCAACTAAACAGCCAACAAACAGCAAATCAACCAATAATTTCAATTCTAAAAATACTTTATAGAAATATAAATTGATCAGAGTTAGTGAGAGTTACTCACATTGGACGGTTATCGTTAAATAACGATAATTGGTCATTGATTTGATTTTGGCGTTAAATTCCACCGTAAATCCAAACGAGCTTCAATTCGCTCCCGGTTAGTTCCATGTTGTAGCCACCGTCCATACGATCCCGATGGATCTTATTTCGTAAAATTCTGATAACATATACTCAAGTTATAATGATTACAAGTTAATGTAAATTTAAATAAATAGAAACTGGGATTTAATTCAATCATGGGCTTTAACAACACCATCCGGCCCATTTATCACTCCTCCCAAGCCCACGTTTATCTCCTTCTTCCCATAAGAACATTGGCCGCTCCAGTATATGTCCAGTGGCCATTACGGCTACTTCAAACCTCCACCAATCCTTCTCCTCCCCATCATATTCCAAATGGTTTCCACCGAGAGACTCGTCTTCAACACCTCTCCGTTCTCATCACCTCAGTAGGTACCTCGATGCCAAAGCCCCCCTCCCCATCGCGTCTTTCATTCGTCGACGCACCACACAGAGAATACTGAAACTTTTTGGTCAGAATATACCTCAAAATCCCACAAACGAAACCACTCTCCACCATAGATTCAACTACGATATCAAGAACACCCCAAATCGACTATGCTTCAACAAAATCCCAACCCTAACCCTCGTTGAGCAAATGACCACGAAGGAAACTTGAACCGAGTTCAACAAAACCCCACCAATTTTGAAGAGAACCACTTGGTGAATCAAAATATAGATACTTCGGGATTTATGGAATTTATTTCAATTTCTTTTGAATTTATGAACATCCGAAATGAATTTTCCTGGAAGGAAAAATATCACGGCGGAATTTTGACCATGAAGAAAGTGGACTTAGGTTTAGAAAAAGTTAGGATAATATATAGGATAAATATATTATTTTTTTAAATGATTTTTATATTGAATTTTAAGCAAATGCTATTTTTATTTGTCCTCTAAAATTCCTGTGATCGCATACGATACCCAAAAATCATGAAAGTTGATATGCACCTTCAGTTTGACATTACGGTCCCAACGAAACTGGTTTTGTCAAATTCCGACTTCGTATGCTCACACAGCGTATTTTTAACCGTCAAAATATCGACCATTTTTCACATTAAAATCCCATACGACCAAATACTGACTTCAAAAATCATGAAACTTGACATCTAATAATAATTTTACTTTGCGGACCCAATAAAATTAGTTTCGTCGAATTCTGAGGTCGTTTGCAAAACTGGCTAATTTTAAAGCTCTAAATAGCCCTTTTAAATATATTAATATATTTAAATACAATTAAATTAAATAAAAATAATTTAATATTATCAAATATATTCACACTAGAATATCATACAGCTCCACTGGGATTTATAACTTGATATTTCAAATCCAGTGTTACATCGATATTCGATTTATATTCAAAAATCCATTTTAAAATATAAGTAAATCGATATAAATTATAAAGGAATTCCATAGAGACTTTTCTAAAATTTGATTTGGACATATATCAAAATCTACACGACGAAATCTTGATTTTTCCCTTCCATCAGAAAAATATACTTCACCCGCTCCTAACGTTTCTTGTTTCACAGAAATCCGATTTAAAACGGCTTCTGTATATTCAGTTGAAGTTCAAATCGCCAAATAGCGAAAGGCAGCGCCATTTCGAGCTCGATTATAATTGTATTATAATTATACGTTCAAACTACCGTTCGAATAATATATTCATTATTCTAATTCAATTCTAACTGAATCAAATATCACAGATGATCCAATTCACACCATTTTGTGAATTCCACTATTTCTGACTATTATCAGAAATTAAATATATTATTATATTATTTATTTTAATTAAATATTCACTTAAATTTAATTCAACGACCATTTAAATTTCTAATCCACTATTTAAATAATTGAATAAATTAATTATATCGCTGAAAAACGTGGGTCGTTACCATATTTTTGTCCTAATCCGATAAGAGCATGGTGAATAGTTTGAAACCGTGAATGCATATCATTAATTGTCTCATTTGGCTTCATCTTGAAATTTTGAAACTGACTTTTCAGCATGACTATTTGGGCTTGTTTTACCTTGTTAGTACCTTCATGAGTGGTTTTCAGCGTTTGCCGAATTTGATATGCGACGGTATAGATACTAACACGGTTATATTCATTTTGGTCCAATGCACAAAACAACATGTTTATTGCTTTTGCATTTATAGTTGCTGCAGTTTTCTCAGCCGTTGTCCATTCTGAATAATCAGATGTTGGATTCACTGTTTCTTTTTGGTAGCATTCCAGGCATCACAACTATTTGACTGCATAAAGAATGACATACGTGTTGCCCAATAGCTATAGTTGAGACGATTGGAGAGTGGAGGTCTTTGTTTCGATTGACCTTCCGTGTAAGTGGTGTTTTGAGTGATAGTGTCGGTAATTGCGTTATTTGCCATATTACTAAAATATATCAAATAACTGTGTTACGGTTATATGATGACCGTGCTCTGGTACCAAATGAAGATTGCGTACGTGCTAATACAGTACACACGGATCGTGTAACACACAGAGATATATTGATATTTCCAACGGCTATGAAAGAAAATATAAGATGATATAAATATCCGCTAATCACAGATATGTACAGTAAATGCGGTAAAAATAGAAAAATTACGCCAAGGATTTTTATACTGGTTTGGAGCACCGTCCTACGTCCAGTCCCAGACTTCTATCTGGATTTTCACTAACAACCACCTTACTTCACCGGGAGGAACAGGTTTACAACACCCGAGCAGACGAACGGGATTTCACGCCTCTAACAACACCGAGGAATTCAACACGTGCCTCTTACAACACCGAGGACTTCAACTAAGATGAGTACAATTGTTGTTGATCGTATGTGTTATTGATAACACGAATTTGTCACTTGTAGTACAACCTTCCTATAATCTTATCCTCAAATTAAATATTTGTGTATATGAAGATTTGGAAGTGGATATCGTATTAAATCAAAAGAATATTAAATAGATTCTAGGATTCAAACGATATATTATTGAATACGAGCAATTGAGCGCTTGAGAATATAGAAATGAGATCAAGAAATTAGAGATAGTAATCAAGACAAATTGGTTGAATGGAAAGATGATCTCATGGTGTTTATATAGAGAATAAATAGTTGTAACCCTTTGTAAAGAGTAATGAACAATATCCATGATTATTTGTGAAGAGAAGGAAATGCAACCCTTGATTGAAAGGAAGTATCTTTTCGAAAGGTTGTTTTCTGAAAGAAAACGGTCGACAGGTCAAAAAGAACCGGTAGACAGGAATTTGAATATATATACGTTTATATTCACATGTACACATTTATTGTGCATTCTAGGTAGAAACGGTCGACAGGTCAAAATATGTGCGGTCGACCGGTTTTACCCAGGTTACACAATCAATGTGTGTATATATATATATATATTTGTATAAATATATATATCGATAACTTCGAGGTGTGAGATTATTTGAGGATAGATTTTAACATAAACAACACTATTAAAACACCAAATAATCAACCACTAATCTAGAATACCATATGTAGCTCTTTGTACCTCTTCAAACCAATAGATATCTTCTTTTCATCGTTCACGACTTAATTTTTTTGTCAAAAAGCAAAACTCCATAAACTCTTGACTCAACATTCTTCCCCTATTTTATTGATGACAACATAGTTCTGAATCTCCCCTGTATATGATCTCCCTCTGAGATCGTACCTGTATATGAACATGAACTATATATTCCTACATAACATTGTTAGTACCAGTCTCTCCCCCTTTGTTATCGACAAAAAGGAGTAAATAAGTGAAGATATAAATAATACTATCAGAATATTTAAGCAACATAAACGAGTAACATAGATCATGCCAAGAGTCTTAAAATAACTTCATATACAACCGAAAGTCAAGTACGACGAAAACACGACAACTTTTAGATACTAGTGTCAAATCAAGCCTTAAAGCAAAAGATAGACATAGGTACGTAGCAAGAGAAAACTAGGAAGTGAACCAAGAAGACTCGGATTGCGACTCCATCTCATCTTACTCCTCTTCCTTTTCCTCTTCAACAACTTGTGTTTTTCCACGACCATGTCCATGGCTAGTTCCCGAGCTCGTAGCCTCCTCTGATGATGTCCAATAAAAAGTAGGAGGAGCTGGACGTTTGCCGGGGTCTTGAGCTTGCATGGATGATGATGCACCACACGACATTGCTTCCCATAATGTTTCGAAGAAAGACCTACTCTTGTTGAAGCATTTGTCGATCTTTATATCCATAAACTTAAGTCTTGCTTCGAGTAGAAATTAGTTGTGAGCAATGGTGTCTAGCAGTCCCTTTGTCGAGGAAGACGATCCTAGAAGTTTGACTTCCTCAGATCGTGGCTGTGATGATCATTTTGATGTCTATGTTCTTGCCATTGCTTAAAAGGCATAATAGTGAAGTATGGATCGAGGAGTTTCATCCGTTTAATCGTTGCCGTGTTAATGACTTTGGGCTTTGAAACAGGAGACTCGGGGGGTGCGATGTCACAGTCGAGCAATAGGCGCATGATATATTCATTATAAAACAAATGTGTCCTAGTGCATTCGTTTACTTGCAAAATCTCATCAAAAATCATACCAATCCAATTGATATGAATATCCCCGTATATTCCATATAATTTCTTGAAGTTCTCTTTATAAATGACATTGAAATTACCTAGTCTTAGTAGTAGTAGAGAGTGCATGAGAGTGTGATGAATAATCCTTGTAGTGGGTCATAAACCTTTGGATTTTGTGCTATCCATATCGTCTTCAATGAATTCATGGCTAACACGATCATGGATATGGATATTGCAAAAGTTGTTTGAGAATTTTTCACCACTAAAAGGAACTCCAAGAATGCTTGCCATTCTAGAACATGAGATAAACACTTGCTTACCACAAACTACAGTTCAAAGACATTGTGCAGGATTATTGGGCTTGTACTTCTCTAAATTTGAGTTAGCGTAGAATAATTTGATCATAATATGGTTTATTTCTACGTTATTTAGATCAAAATCAATTAGGGATTCAATATTTGAATTCCTTGTTATGCTAAGAATGCGATATTTGGAGAAATCGGAGAACTTAATGAATGAACCCAGATGAATCTTGAAGTCTTTCATATCATTCCATATTTTAACAGCAATCAGATCATCTAGCCACTTCTTGATTGAGAGATCAATTGGTTGGGGTTCAAAAGTTGAAGCTTTCTTTGATTTCTTCTGAGGAGGAGCCATTTGATTGATATTGTAAAAAATAAATAAAAAATGAATTATGGGGTTTTGGAGTTTTTGGAATAAGGAACGGTTGTAGTAAAAGTGAAGAAGCGGAATGACAAAATGGCCATATGTTTATATTTAAAAACAGGAAAACCCGATATCGGTAGACCACTAGTTTTTCACCGGTCAACCGTTTTTAATCAGAAGCTAAAACAGTCGACCGGTTGAAATTTGGACTGTCAACTGGTTGGTTTCTGGGTTGTTTTTCCTGGTTTTTTGCTCCATTTCTGATATTTAACGGTCCAGATGACATAGAAATTACTCAATATATATTAGTTCATGAGGGATACAAGAGAATATAATCACGATATAAGTCTAATGTGAAGTTGATGAATTGTGATCGGTAGAATCTTCTTTGACGTCGTTAATACGTGGTTTCCATGGTGACCAATTCTCTTTCGCTACTTCGTTCCTATTATAATTTCTTTCCCATGAATTTGGGCTTCTAGTAGATGAAGGCATGTTTGACATAGGCTCGTGTAAGTCGTGTTTATTTGAGCTACAAAAGGACATTGCCATTTTTTCTAGAAGAGATAGTCGATCTGAGGTCGGCTTTTGCTCATAATATATCTGCCTTTGAAGATCAATATGATGTTTCTAGTAATGGTGAATTTCATCGATCTTTTCTTTGGTATGAGGTGAGAAAAACAAAACTTTCTTTGACCATTTTGGAATTGGCGTAGTGCTGGGTGTACGATTGCTTTAGTGATATCCTTATTTGTGTTCGGGATTTTTCGGAGAGTAATGATCTCCTATCTCAGAACTAGTGATAGAGACATGGGAATATTGAGCACATTTGTCGCATATGCGTGCCATGATTATTGCAGAAATAGAATATATGAACTATGTAGGATTTATGATCAGCTTGAGAGAGATAAAAAATGGGAATTTATGCCAAGTTTACATAGGATTTTCTATATATATATATATATATATATAGCCTAAGATATATATATATATAGCTGAGGCGAAGAATTTCCAGAATTACTTGGCCATAGGAATTATCAAAAGCTCATAATCAATTTACTCAAATTAACAATAGCTGATATATGTTTGAGTAAATATAATGCAAAAAAAAAAAATGTCGAGTTCTTTTCTGGAGATAAGACCAGGCTCTCTTCGTAACTTTATGAAATTAGATTCAAGTTGAGGCTTAGTAAAAGAATGTCCGCTAGTTGATTATCAATTTGGACATACTCGAGACATACATTTTCCTTTTCAATACTGTCTCTTAGAAAATGATAACGGATATCAATATGTTTGGTTCGAGAGTGGTTCACAAGGTTTTTAGATAAATTTATAGCACTGGTGTTATCACAATATATAATAGAATTTGATAAATGAATATCAAAATCTTGAAGTGTTTGTTGCATATATATTACTTGAGTACAAGCAAGAGTCGCCGATATATATTCAGCTTCACACATTGATAGTGAAACACAATTATGTTTCTTACTAAACCAAGAGACAGGTGATTTTCCAATTAAATGGCACGTACCACTTGTACTCTTTCTATCTGTTCGAGAGCCTCCGAAATCAGCATTGCTATATAATACTAATTCGAATGGACATTCTTTTGGGTAGAATAGACCAAAATCTTTGGTATTATTAAGATAATGAATTATATGTTTCACTGCTCGTAGGGGTGACTCCTTTGGATCCGCTTGAAATCGTGCACATTGACAAACATTCATCATTATATCAGGACGACTAGCTGTGAGATAAAGAAGAGAACCCATCATGCTTCGATATAGTTTCTAGTCAACAATCTTACCATTTTCATCTTTTTCAAGATGTGTGGTTGTACTCATGGGAGTAGGTTTACCAGACATGTTTTCTAATCCGAAGCATTTAATAAGATTTCCACAGAATTTTGTTGATTGATAAAAATACCGTTTGGAAGTTGTTTGATTTGAAGTCCGAGAAAATATGATAGTTTTCCCATATGAGGCATTTCAAATTCTTTGTTCATAATATTTGCAAACTCTTTGCAAAGTTTATCGTTTGTTGAACCAAAGATGATGTCGTCTACATATATCTGGATAATTAGAATATCTTTTCAAGAATGTTTGATAATCAAAGTTTGATCGACTTTGCCTATTTGAAATCCTGAATTAATAAGATAGCTACGTAGTCGTTCATACCAAGCACGGGGTGCCTGTTTTAGACCACACAGAGCTTTTTTAAGTTTATACACATAGTCACGATATTTTTCATGTATGAACAAAGGGGGTTGTTCGACATATACATTCTCTTTGATAAACCCATGGAGGAATACACTCTTGACATCCATCTGGTATACTCTGAAATTGTGGTGACAAGCAAAAGATAACAAGATTCTAATAGCTTCTAGTCGAGCAACTGGCGCAAATGTTTCTTCATAATCAATACCTTCTTCCTGATAATATACTTGTGCTACTAACCTGGCTTTATTTCTGGTGATATTACCTTGTTCATCAGCCTTATTTTTATAAACCCATTTAGTACCATTAACTAATTGATCGGTTGGTCTTGGAACAAGTTCCCAGACATCATTGCGCTCGAACTGATTTAGTTCTTCCTACATGGCAATGATTCAGTAATCATCGGTAGCAACATCTTTTGGATTCTTAGGTTCGATATTTGAAAGAAATGCGACATGACCCATTTGATGGAGTTGATTCCTTGTTCTAACTTGTGATGTTACTTCCCCGATTATATTTTGAGCCGGATGGTCTCTTAATATTCTTGGTGGAGATCGTAACTCACATGTTTGAGGAATATTTTCAACAACTATTTCAGAGTCAGAATTAATATTTGTGATGATTGGATTATCAGTGACTATAGTTTCGTCATCATCTGATGTATTATGAGGGTGCTGACAGAATTCATCGAATGAGACATGAAGTGTTTTTTCAATAGTTTTGGTTCGTTTATTAAATACATGATAGGCCTTGCTCCGTTCCGAGTAACCGACAAATATACCTTCATCGGCCTTTGGATCGAATTTGCCGAGCTGGTCTTTCATATTTAAGATAAAGCTCTTAGAATCAAAGACTTTGAAGTATGAGGTATTAGGCTTTATTTTGTAAATAATTCATAAGGCGTATTCTTAGTGAGAGGTCGAATGGACACACGATTCAAAACATAACATGCAGTTGCAAAAGCTTCTGCCTAGAAATGTTTTGGTAAAGTGGTTCCATTTAATAACGTTCTTGCACATTCTTGTAAGGTCTGGTTTTTCCGTTCTACAACTCCGTTTTGTTGTGGAGTTCTGGGAAACGAAAAATTATGATATATACCTTTCTTTGTACAAAAAGGCTCAAATTCATTATTTTTGAACTCTCTGACATGACCACTTCTTATATTTTTAACCTTAAGCCCTTTCGATTTCTGAATTCTTTTGACGAAAGATTTGAATTGTTCGAAAGTGTCACTTTTGTTTTTTCAGGAAAATAGTCCAGGTGTAACGAGAGTAATCATCAACAATTACAAACACATATCGACTATGGTTTATTAATTGTACCTGAGTTGGTCCAAATAAATCCATAAGTAGTAACTCAAGTGGTTGCAATGTTGATATGAATTTCTTGGATTTAAAAGATGATTTAGTCAATTTTCCTAATTGACATGTGTCACAAATATTGTCAACCTTAAGCTCAGTTTGGATAAACCTCTAACTAGATCGTTTTTTGCCAACTTGTCGATAGTTCTGAAGTTTATATGATAGAAGCGTTTGTGCCATAGCCATGGATCATTATCATGAGCCATAAGACACATATCTGAACTATGATTAATATTCATATTCAGAATATTTATGTTTCAATCTCTATAACCTTCGAAAACTAAATTATGTTCTCTATCTAAAGTAATACACTTATTATTTGAAAAGGAAATTGTAAATCCCTTATCGCATAACTGACTAATGCTAAGTAAATTGTGTTTCAGATTCCTAACTAGCATGATATTGGTATTAAGAGGTAAGTTAGATGTACCGGAATTTCTCACATCGCATTTGCCGATGATATAGATTTTGAATTGTTTCCAAAAGTGACGGAGCCACCATCTGAGTATGTAATATTTGTCAATAAGCTCTTGTTTCCAGTCATGTGCTTTGAGCAACCACTGTCCAATACCCACTTTCCTCTTTTCTTAAGTGGGACCTGCAATGAATAAGATTAAGTCCATGGTACCCACTTTTTCATAGGGTCCTAAGAGTGAGGTATTAGGAGTCCAAACCCATACGGGTCCAGTATCCCCTTTATATAAATAGTTAGAATTAAGATGCACAGTATTCATGAAATGTCGGATATATTTGTTCCTAATCAAATTGTTATTTGTTTTAGGAACCCATATCTTGATAGTCTTGACATTTTCCTCTTGAAATTTCACAATTGGTTTTGGCTTGGAATATAATAAACTAAGAATTTTCTTAGCTTCATTTTTTTGTACTATTGCATCTTTTTTTTTCTTCCTTTTGTAAACCAGATGTTTCTTGGTTTCTTGTTTCTCATATCCCAAACCTTGTTTATTTGAATCAGATTGTGAACTCTCAATGATTTTTTTCAAATCTTCTCGACCGTTGTTGAAGTTAGAAAGATTTTGAGTAATATTATCTAACTTAGTTTGTAAACTAGACTTTTCTAGGTCCAGAATTTTGACCTTTGCCTTAAGCTCATGATTTTCAGTAGTAAGAGCATCGTTTTTCTCTTTTTGAGTTTTAATTTCTTGACTCAAAAGAGATAATTGAGAGTCAATATCAGATGATGATATTTGAAGTTTTTCAAGTTCTTTTTCTAATATTTTCTTCTCGTCTTTTAACATATCTCGTTCAAACTTTGCTCTACTCAAATCATCTTTGGCTTCTTTGACTTGTCGTTTCATCTCTTTATATTTAACTATCAATTCATCATTAATATCAAGTACTTCATCAAATGTAGGAATTTGTACCTCATCTTTTGCTGCCATGAAACAAACATTTGCTTGTTCATTTTTTGTATCACTTTCACTTTCCGATAAAGACGAGTCTGAATCATCCCATGCCACTGAGAATGCTCGTTTCTTTGATTTGTCCCTTTTGTATTTGAATTTATCATTTTCTGACTTCTTCTTTTGCTCCGGACAATCCTTGTGCATGTGCCCCGTTTTGTGGCAGTTGAAACATTCTATAATGGATGATGATGGTTTAATAGATCCAGTTTTCTTTTTGTTATAACGACTGGCTTTTCGTTGTTTCAAGAAATTTTTGAAACCTTTTACAAGGAACGCCAGATCTTCATCTTCAGAATCTGATTCATCTTCATATTTTTCAGCATGGAATGCCATTTTTTCTTCTTCTTTTTGTTCCTTTCTAGCCAACAAATTAGCTTCGTAGGACATTAGATTCCTTATCAATTCATCTGGCTTTATGACGGAAAGGTCATTAGCTTCTTCAATTGCTAATACTTTTCCTTCCCATTCACTAGTTAGAGATTGTAGTATTGTTGAAACCACATCAAAATCAGAATATTTTTGTCCTAATCCGATAAGAGCATGGTGAATAGTTTGAAACAGTGAATACATATCATTGATTGTCTCATTTGGCTTAATCTTGAAATTTTGAAACTGACTTTTCAGCATTGCTATTTTGACTTGTTTTATCTTGTTAGTACCTTCATGAGTGATTTTCAGCATTTGCCAAATTTGATATGCGTGGTACAAATACTAACATGGTTATATTCGTTTTGGTCTAATGCACAAAACAACATGTTTATTGCTTTTGCATTTACAGCTGCTGCAGTTTTCTCAACCGGTGTCCATTCTGAATAATCAGTTGTTGGATTCACTATTTCTTTTTGGGTAGCATTCCAAGCATCATAGCTATTTGACTGCAAAAAGAATGACATACGTGTTGCCCAATAGCTATAGGTGAGGCCATTGAAGAATGGAGGTCTTTGTGTTGATTGACCTTTCGTGTAAGTGGTGTTTTGAGTGATAGCACTAGTACTTACGTTATTTGCCATATTACCAAAATATATCAAATAACCGTGTTACGGTTATGATAACCGTGCTCTGATACCAAATGAAGACAGCGTACGTGCTAATACAATACACACGGATCGTGTAATATGGTGTACTATGCAGTTTAAGCCCTGCTAAAGCCCTGCAATATCCTCGCTATAGCTTATAGCGCTCTTCAACCACTGCGCTATTTCAATTTAGCGCTGATGAACGGTAGATCCGCTTTTAGCCCCGCTATTTTCCGTTGCATCAGCTAGATCAAGGCTTTTTAGTGCCCGCTTTAGCAATATTAATATATATTGCTTGATTTGGCTAGGTCTCTTTTAAAAAATACAGTAAAGTTAGCGTAAATGGCTAAATTTAAGGCATATGTGTCTAATATATGGTAATAATAAATTACACTCATCAAATTTAACATGCATAACTATAATATTCTGTGATTTTTCTTTTACACATATAACGCGAGAAAGATGATTAATTAATTTTCATATATTTGGTTTTACATTTAACAAACATTTCTGCGCCTCCGCTATATCCCCGGTATTTCCCGCTTTATCCCCGCTACACCTTTTTACACCCCCGCCGCTATAGAACCGTTGAGCGCTTTAACTGCACATATGGTGTATAACACAAAAATATATAAAGATATTTCGAACAACTATGAAAGAAAATATAAGATGATATAAATATCAGCTAGTCACAGATATGTACAGTAAATGCAGTAAAAATAGAAAAATCACACCAGGGATTTTCATACTTGTTCGGAGCATCGTCCTATGTCCAGTCCCAGACTTCTATCTGGATTTTCATTAACAACCACCTTACTTCACCCGGAGGAACAAGTTTACAACACCCGAGTAAACGAACAAGATTTCATGCCTCTAACAACACCGAGGACTTCAACACGTGCCTCTTACAACACCGACGACTTCAACTAAGATGAATACAATTGTTGTTGACAGTGTATGTTCTTGATAACATGAATTTGTCACTTGTAGTACAACCTTCCTATAATATTATCCTCAAATAGAATATTTGTGCATATGAAGATTTGGAAGTGGATATCATATTGAATCAAAAGAATATTAAATAGATTCTAGGATTCAAACGATATATTATTGAATATGAGTAATTGAGCGCTTGAGAATATAGAAATGAGATCAAGAAATTAGAGATAGTAATCAAGTCAAATTGGGTGAATTGAAAGATGATCTCATGGTGTTTATATAGAGAATAAATAGTTGTAACCCTTTATGAAGAGCAATGAACAATAGCTATGATTATTGGCGAAGAGAAGGAGATGCAACCCTTGATTGAAAGGAAGTGTCTTTTCGAAAGGTTGTTTTCTGAAAGAAAATGGTTGATAGGTCAAAAAGAACCAGTAGATAGGAATTTGAATATATATATATATATACATACATATACACACGTTTATATTCACATGTACACGTTTATTGTGCATTCTGGGTAGAAACGGTCGACAGGTCAAAATATGGGTGGTTAACCGGTTTTACCCAGGTTACACAATCAATGTGTACATATATATATATATATTGATAATTTCGAGGTGTGAGATTATTTTAGGATATATTTTAACATAAACAACATTATTAAAACACCAAATAATCAACCTCTAATCTAGAATACCATATGTATCTCTTTGTACCTCTTCAAACCAATAAATATCTTCTTTTATTGATCACGGCTTATTTTTTTGTCAGAAAGCAAAACTCCATAAACTCTTGACTCAACAACGTCCACTTTGAATGAGGATTTCATTGCTTTACATGGTATATATACGATCTCATTTTACATCTTTTCTCTATCTTTTACAATGATTCTCTCTCTTCTCTACAATCTCTCGATAATTCTCTAGCTCATTCGAGCATCCTTGAATTTCACTAGTAGCGATGATTATTGGACTTGATCTTCAATAATCGAGCTCGGTGATGAACTTCGATGATTTCTCAATAAGAATGATGATGGAGATCCTTGGACGAAGCTTGAAGAAGCTTTAATGGTTTTGGAAAGCTTGAGTGATGATGGGGATCAATAATGGCAGCCCTTCGGGAGGAGAAAATCTAACCCCTTTTATGTGTGAGGGGATCGGGTATTTATAGGTGGAGAATGGAATGGCATGGAGCTTGGAATGAAGTACATACAGCTTCCTGAATCGACTGGTGATCGATCACGATAGATCGTGAGTGATCCACGTTTTCGGCAGTCCATGGCTATTCGTCACCACTAATATATTGCGATCCATATGCATGGATCGGAGAACGATCCACATGTTGATGCCATACTTTATGCTCACTGATACATAATTTTCAGTGACTTGGTCCAGTATCTTGCGATCAATGAGCACAACCGATTGTTTCATTTGGTCCAACGCCTCATGTTTCTACTGTCATACACATTTTTCAGATCCTCATAGTATTGCGTAGTCGATCCTCGTATGCATACGATCTAGGCAAACTTGTGAACGATCCATATGCAAATGCTAGGGCTTCCGACCTATAGATGTGTGAACGATCCACCACTTAATTCATACACGATCCATACTGTTTTGCAAACATGACTTTGACCGATCCTTATGATGCCATACGACCGATCCATTCTCATTATCTGACCCAATCCATGAGTTATGCAATCCACTACATTACTCTTGAATCGTATGTTAATAACGGGATTAACATTTGCCCATTGGAGCGTACATGTAACGACCCGGAAAAATGCGATCTTGGTTATCTGATATACAACACATATCGAACATCCAAGGATCGAAAATAACCGAATAGTTAATGAAAGAAATTAGAGGGTGAGAAAAGATAAGATATAACTTAGAACAGAAGAAGAAGAACACAACATCAGAGTAACACGAACCTTACAGCGGAACGAATAACATATAATATATAACATAACTTTGAAATATAAATCTGTACTTGAATATACATCATTAGCACAATACAACACTTACAACACAGTGGAAATAAACAATAGCTATATGATCCTGAAGCCTCCTGCTCCAGCTCTTCAAGTATCTATAAATCCCGACTACTTGACTGCCCGTACAAAATTGGGCACCCAAGAGTTTAGGGAAAACAAAACAAAATAAACTCTGGGTCAGTCATGGGACTGGTATGAGCAAAACAGTTTAAAACAGTTCGAACAAGTAAAGGATATCTCATAAGACCACATCGTATAACGGAACGGGCTTTTCCCTTATGAGAATCCAAAATATCTTTATATCAAAAAACCTTTTGATATTATAATAATGTCTATCAACCACAATATAATAATCATCTAGCAGAAAACGCTTTCATCTCACGTTGTACATATATAGTATACAATCAAAACCGCAAGCATGTATTGGGTAATGGATTTCCAACTATGACAAGGTATGGAACCACCATTCGCTAGTGTACCTCTAGAAAGGAATACACTGGGTTCAACAAGAACATCTTGCAACCCGGCCACACATGACCGACCACTCATTTCGCTTGAATGTATCGAATGTATATCACCAACGGTTGGGATCAGCAACCGTTTCCCGAATGGGACAGCATCAACAATAGAGTTTTAGAAGTAAATGAAACTCTAGATCAGGTGATTATACACCCAAATAGGTGCGACCTACATAGCCTTGCTACCTGCCCGATTTCTGTCATTTACCGGTTGATGAGGCTTGAGGTTACGTTTTATCATCACATCAGATTCACTTCAAATGCCACATGTTCAGATCCATCGAAAATCACTAATTTATGTCTACAACAGTACATTACGTGTTAGATAAAGAAGTTTCCTTCTCCGCTTCCACTCTTGGTACGGTTGAAGAAATCAATGTACGTGACCTTTCTGGAAATACTCTGTCAGACATTCATCCATACAAGTCATCCATGAACAAGATGAATCGAAGGCACTATTCAGTACATCCATCTTAGGCACTGTTATCTAAGACTTATACAATAGCCCTTGCACTTTACTCCGTCTTCAATTATCTTTGGCATATATGATTCGCAACGCTTATGCCAATACAGAGTGGTTCTTTGGATAATAATCCAACCGGTCTCTCCATATTAACAATGTTAAAATGGTCAAAACTTCGATATTCTGTGATTTAACCATCAAAGAAAAACAGGTGTGCAAACAACGATATTATTTCCAGGAGGAAATTATATCGATCAATCATCATTCAACATTTATCTCTTTATTTCATAAATTTACTTATCTCCTGTTTCCATATATTCTAAATTCTTATTTTCTCTTATCAGAAAACATTTCTGATTCTGGTTTGGAAACATTTCCAAAACTTCATAATTGGGATTTAAACAGATGTTTAAAAACTATATTGCGATGACGACTCAAACCACTATACTAAATTACTAAATCCACTTAACCACTTCACACTCGAACCGTAACCATTTCTTAATTAAAAACGCAGTCAATCAAGTTGGGGTATAGCTACCTCTCAGACCTTAACTGAACCACCTTTCAAATCTCGAAATAGATAAGATTCACCTTTTTAACTCTTTAACACTTCCTTACGAACCCTCAGATTCTATTTACGAACCCCTTTCTTTTACACGTTTACTTGATTTTAACAATGGTGTTATAATTTCCTACATCCGAAACATATTATCTTTAATATGACTTTTATTTCCTAACTCGAATAATATAACGACAACTAATTTATTTACTCCTATTCAGTTTACTCTAATCTATAACTCTTATTTGAATAACTCCAACCTAATTACTCTTACTGGATTAACTCTTATTCGAAAAACTTATTCAAATAACTTATATTCGATTTGCTTACTTTCGAATACTTATATTCGATAATCTCTTTCTTCGAATAAATCTTATTCGATTTAACTCCTATCGAATAACTAGATTCGATCAACTCACTTCGAATGTTTCTGATTCGATTATCTCACTTTGAATATCTCTGATTTGATTATCTCACTTTGAATATCTACTATTCGATTATCTCACTTTGAATATCTCCGATTCGATTATCTCAGTTTGAATATCTACTATTTGATTATCTCACTTCGAATATCTCTGATTTGATTTACTTCTTCGAATAACTAAATTCGGTTAACTCATTTCAACTCTATTCGAATAAACTAAATTCGATTAACTCCATTTGAAAAACTCTAGTTCGATTTAACTCTATCGATTAACTCTAACTGATTAACTCTAACTGGTTTAACTCTACGGTTTAACCTAACTGGTTTAGCTCTAACTGGTTTAACTCTTTGTCCTTATTCAGTTTCAAATATCGATGTTGAAATCGATTTTTTTTACTTCTTTATATAAGTCCTGACTTATATATTCTATTTATCCAAATGATAAATATTTAACTTAATTTATAAATATCGTTTATAAATCAATCTGCTCCTTTTATCTGTTTACTTCTTCATAAGTTCAGACTTATATATATCTATTTATCCAAATGATAAATATTTCCTTTATAATCTATTTATAAATGGTTTACACATATTACCCTTTTAAAATTTTATTTGTAAGTGGTTTGCAAATATTCCCTTCTCTATTCTATTTGCAAATGGTTTGCGAATATTCCTTTTCAACTCTATTTGCAAATGTGTTGCAAATATTTCCTATATAATATCTTAATTGTTTTCTAAACAAATATTCCTTTTATCTTATTTTATTTATTTAACAAATAAATATCCTTTTCTTATCCTATTTATTTAACAAACTAATATCCTTTATAACCTATTTGTAAATGTTTTACACATATTTCTCTTTCTATTTTATTTGTAAATGGTTTACAAATATTTCTTTATTCATTCTCTAAATAAATAATCCCTTTTTATAACTCATTTATTTCCTATTGAATGTCCTTTTAATAACTTGTTTATTTTCTAAGTCAATATCTCTTTATCTTATCCTATTTATTTGACAAATAAATAATCCATTCAAATGTCTAATTTATTTATTCTAAATAAATAATTCACTTTGTAAATATTCCATTTATAAAGATTTCCCTTCATATAAAATTCCACTTAAACATATTTCCTATTTATAAATATCCCATTTATAAATAATTTCCTTTATAAAATCTTCTTTGATTTTATAAATATTATCTCTTTTATAAAACCCCTTTGATTTTATAAATAATCTAATTTCAATATTCATTTTGAAAATCTCCTTTTTCCATTCCGATATTTTATGGTACTTAACACATCAAATCACGATGACCAATATCGTCCATACACATATAATCAACAACAGATTATAAACCACGTCATATATCACAATATATGAAAATAATAAAATAGCTATTGAGGAATCCAGACGGATTCCTCCAACATGTTTCCCTGCATCCGTAGATGTTACACAATAAAATCAACATCACTTTCAGTTCCATATGATATATTCTGTTAAACAGAATCAATATAGAAATTTAACTAACTGACTAGCAGTTCAATCAACCAAATCAACACACATCAATCAGTCATCATTTATCAGTTCTAAATGTATGTTATAAAAATAGAATTGTTCAGAGTTGGCGAGTTTTACTCACATTTCCAGTTCATCGTTAAAGAACGATAAACTGTTGTTTGATTTGAATCAAACAGTTTATTTCGCCATAAATTCATACGATCTCCAATCTACTCCCACTCAGTTCCATTGGGTAGCTCCCATCCATATGATCCCAACGCAACTTACGGTTCGCGAATCCGACCTCGTATGAAATAGATATCGCGTTACGAAGTTATACCCAATTAAACGAATATTTAAATTGAATTAACTTTAAATGAATTTCCATTTGGGCTTAACCTTTGAACTAAACCCCATCACCATCTGTTAAAGCCTAGACCGCGGTTTTCTTTCTTCCTCGTTCTGATTTTTCCTCAAGATCGCTGCTCCCTCTTCAACACCATTTCTGCCCCCTTCCTTTGCCTTTAACTCCTTCTTTTGATGAAAAACCCAAATCGAAATCACTCAAGAATCCCTCATCCAAAGCACTACACACTCATACCCACAACCCTCAACTCGAGCTCTCCCTTTCACGTCCGTCGTCGGCCTCAGTTCAGGCACCACCGAACAAAACTCCACCGAGTTCAACCAGATTTCGAGAATCAAGCAACCCTAGAAACCGCGGTTAAAAACTCCGGTACAGAAGTGACGTCGAACCCTATGAACAAGGTACTGACTTGAAGCAAAACTCTCTGTGAATTCAAATCTACACATAGAATGATTTTTGGGAATTTATTTGATTTGTTCATGATTTTTTCTTTGTTTAACTTTTTGCTGTGTTGGTTTATACGGGTACTTATAGGCCTGATTTGAGGTAGGTAGGAATTGTGGTTGAAACAGGGTGAGGCGTGGCCTGTTTGTGATCAGAGAAATGAGGGGAGATATTTTTGAAATGATTTTATATTTTATTTAAATGATTTTCTCCTTGTATCTACCTTCTAAAAATACCAGTGATTACATATGGTACCTAAAAATAACCAAACTGGACATACACCTTCAGTTCGACATTACGGTCCCAACGAAACTGGTTTCGTCGAATTCCGACTTCGTATGCTCACACAACGTATTTTTAAAGGTCAATTTATAGACTGTTTTTCACTTTAAAAATCGGTACGGCCACATACTGACTTCAAAAATCATGGAAATTGAAATCTAGCAATAATTTGACATTACGAATCCAACAAAATTGGTTTCGTCGAATTCTGAGGTCGTATGAAAAACTGGCTATTTTTAAAGCTCTGAATGTCCCATTTAAATATATAAATATATTTAAATATAATTAAATTGAATATTAATAAATTAATATTATCGTATATACGAGACGACCCCAAACCCCGTACTGACGGTGGCAAGGGTAATCCGTGGAATATAACACATAAACAGATAATAGCATAACAAAATTAAATAAATACACCAGATAATGAACAATAGAATATACTGGATAAAGTAATCATCAGAGTTACACAGTATACAGGATCATACTTAGTAAAAATACAGTTCAGCTATACATAAATGTCTACAGCGGAAAATAAACATAATATGTACAATAGGAGCTGAACAGCATAAAAAGAGATAAATGATAGAATCCATCTTCAGCTCCAGCTATCCAGAAAGAACCAGCTAAACCTGAATACAAGGCTGCCGTGTAGAAAAAGGGACACCCGAGTTTGAAAGTGAAACAAACTACGAGTCAGTCATGGGACTGGTATGAGAAATCTACTCAACACATATATAATATGGCCAATCACAGGACCACGCCACTTTCGTGGAACGGGTTTACTCCATTGGATTGCCAGTGCTTTAAAACAAATCTTTCTTTTAAACATCGCAATGCTTTTTATAAAAATGAAGCCATTATAAGACTCAGTTCCCATCTCATAATGCAACGCAAACCGGAGGATAGAGTTTTACCTTATAATGGCCAAAGTATGATTGATACGAATAAAACCAAAGCATTTGATATTATTACTAGTGTTTATATGTTTCAAAAACGATTTCAATCATAACAATCAATCATAGACGGCATGGGTACCAAATATCATGTCACCATATATATATACAATCATAACCGCACGATGTCGTATTTGGAAATTGGATTTCCGTCCTGAACCAAGGCAAAAGATAGTCCTTACCGAATTCGAGACGCTCTAGCCCGCCCCTCAGGCACAACCGCAACCGTACCTTGGATCGTCAGGGCCGGTCCACACGAAGTGGATTATAATGCCTGAACAATGCGTTTCTCCACCCTTTGGGGTGTAAATGAGCCAACGAATGACTCCATCGGACCTGGATCGTCCGATCAAACCGAGGCGCCTCGCAACAGAAACAACCACATAGGTGAAAAGTATATAAATGTCAGGGCTGGTAGGTCACTGACACCACCCTAGCTAGAAAGAAAACGCACGTCCCCCCTGAGGTCCTGCTCCCGTTTCTGGTTTATACCGGGGTGTGAGGCTCGCAATTTCACGTTATACACAAAGCTACGCCACACCGGCGGTGCTTTGATCATCACCACAAGACTTTGCTTTTCAACAGAAGCCCTGATCACTGCATCTTAGCATGCCACACAGGCAATTCATGCCATGCGACGGATGTCCATCGATATACAACCTCTGAGCTCGTGCGTTTCAGAGAAGGGCGTTAAGCAAAAGAATAAATTCTCCGCCGCCAAACAAATGTATATTTAATAGAGATCAATCAACACAGAAGAAAATCCCATGTCAGACACACTGCCCATTTACAAGTCCGTTCTGGGTCTGAACGAAACTGGAGGCACTAAATACCTCGCAAACCCATCGATCACCACGTACGTCTGGACGATCACCACTCATTATCCATATTTCGGGATGCCTCCCAATCAGGACCTCGGTTACCATCCAAACAAGGTGAAGATCTCTGGTCTTCGACCACCGTCTTCATCTTCGAATTTCAATCGTCGGTCAATTATTCGAAATGAGAATTAACTTGGCCTTTTCAAATAATTCACGTATATTTAGAATTTTAAATCGATTTATTCAATGGTTAAATCATTCGACAACACCAATTTTGTTCTTTAATGTAATTTTCACACCAAACACATTCAACCATCAAATACCACATAAATCGAGCAAATTCAGTTTATTTCCATTCCATATCGTTTATGATATTTTATAACGATTTATCGCTATTTTTATTTATTTTAAAATAGCCAATTTATTCAAAACGACGCTTCGGGCCATAACGCGGCCGTGGCGCTGTTTTTCTTCAGATTTGATTTACACATATCAGAAAATCTAACCGTTGGATCTTCACAAAATTTACATCTTTAGAAAGGTCTTTTCAAAACGAATCCAACGGTTCCAGTTTCGGGAAAATCCGACGGTCGGATCTCCCGGTACAATCGTTTAAAGTTTCGATTTCAAAATACGAACTGCAGCGTCGTTATTCGATTAAATATAATTATATTTATATATATATATATAAATATAATCGTTTCTGGCGCTGTTTTTCTTCAGATTTGAATTAAACATTCCAGACAATCCAACCGTTGGATTTTTACAAAGTTGGTGCCGTTGGAAAGATTTTTCCAAAGCGAACCCAACGGTTGCGATTTCAGGAAAATCCGATGGTCGGATCTCCCGGTATAATCGTTTGAAATCACGGTTTCAAAATGCGAACTGCACGGCCACGTTTCGTTTTAATTTTATTTATATTTATATATTTATATAAATATAGTTCATTCAAAGATTCCTATATCGTTGTCACTTCAAATATTTCACTAACTCCTTTAAATTTCGGAAAAATTCGCCATAACCTCCTTTGTACGGGAGGGGCTGGGAAAATTCCCAAATAGCCATACGGGCGTCTCATGTCAAAAAGATAAAGAAAAAGGCAAGCGGCTAGCCAACAGGCTCATAAAATCATCATCCAAACAAAACAGTAAATGTGTACCTATTTGTCGGGCACAAAATTTTATTCCTCTTCTCTAGCCCCTTTGCTATAACCTGTTCAATAAATATGCATGTACATATATATAGTTCTTATCACTTATCATTTTCTATTCAACTTCATATTTGATTCCATTTGGTTTAAAAACACCATTCATTCTAATGTTGCATGTATAGGCAAAAATCATATCATTAGCCAATTAATGAATATTTCAACTCATGCATATTTATTTGAACGAGTTGCTATTTTTAACACTTCACATTTCAACAATTCATGTATCTAATAAAAATGTGATTTTTATTGTAAAACAATTCATTTCAAAACACTATTATTTTATATAGTTTATATAAGTAATAAAAATAGTATTTTTATTGTAAGGCAATTTACTTCAAAACAAGATTATCTTATATATTTCATATTGATGTTAAAATTGGGATTTTTATTATAAAACAATTTCTTTCAAAATTTGAATACCATTCAACACATGAATTTCAATTCAACGAATGAATATCGATTCAACACATGAAGATTTTCTATAGTTTCTATATATAGATAAAAATGTGATTTTTATATTTAAAACACGAATACCATTCAACACATGAATTTCTAATCAACGAATGAATATCGATTCAACACATGAAGGTTTTCTATTCAATGAATAAATATAGTTTTAGCAAATGAAAATAATTCAAACACATGAATATTATTCAAAATTTCGGCAGCATAACGGCAGGGTAGTTAAAACCGGGACCGTCCCTAGTACGGCTCCTCGCTCTACCTTAAAACCTCGCGGTTTTTGACAATGGGGATCATGCATCTAGTTCGCACGCAGGCGGCATGTATATATTTATTTAATTTCCACAAACTAATCCTATGTGGTTTCAACCAAATATTTTTCAACCACAAACGGGTATTTTTCAACCACAATCAATCAATATCAACCACAAACAATCCCAAACAACCATTCGCTATCAATCAATTTTCACACCAATCACAATCAATAAATATCGTCCATGGTTTGTGGACGAGGGGCGTATATATATATATATTTATATATAGCAATTCACTTTTATTTCAACACATATATAATTTTTACAACGTATATATAACTTATACATCGAACATACAACTTATACAACGCTTATACAAGGGGAGTACAACGCTTATATAACTCATACATCGAATATATAATTTATACATCGTCGTTTTCCATAACGTTTATAAATTAGAAATTTCACATTGGGTTCCACTCCACCAAAAATAGCAGAAGGCTCAGAAAAATATGCGGTCTCTTCTAGAATGTAGAAGACGTCCACACGGTCACGATGTTTCCTGTTTCATCGAATTTCGTTAACACAGCAAAAAGATATGATTTTTCAAAGTTTGCAACACTTTTGAACTGTTAAAACTGTTGAAAATTAACATGGCCGTATACCTCTTTGTTTTCTTCAAAACTAGGTTTTCAATTATCGGCTAATCCGTGAATCTTGAGGAGAATCAGACTTCGCAGCGTCGTAGAGCTCCGAGGCACGCACCCAACGCCACCAGTGGCGTTCCGATCGAAGTAGCCAGGAGGGCTCGGCGGCGCGTCGAAGTTGCGGTCTTTGAGGGCCTCGATCTCGTCGTACACTGAACGGTGGAGGTCAACTTGGGTATGGATTCGAAGGTGGTGAGGAGGGCTTCAAAAAGTTCAACTGGCGGAGGTGCTGAAAGTGGCTGTGGCGATCGGAAACGGGGAGGGAAGCTTTGGAGGCTAGCCGCCGTTCAAATCGGGAGAGAGAAAGTGATTTTTCCCTTTTTTTTTATAAAAATTTTGATTGGTCGGGGAGGTTTTAAAGGGGTTTCCTGACACGACCACCAATCGAAACCCAACGACTGTCGTCCCTAGCGTTTTACCCTCATTCCGAACACAATGGGATATGTTTCGAAGGCCCATTCGACTGTTTCAGTCAGTTTTCCTTCAGATTGAAGTATAAAACATTCAATATTTAATTTGAACGTACATTTCAATTTACCAGGGCCACAAACTGATTCGAAAAATTCCAGAAAAATAAATCTAGCTATGTTTTGACAATACGGTCCCAACAAAACTAGTTTCGTCGAATTTTGAGACCGTTTGCAAAAAGGCCCATTTCTGGTCGATCCAATTTAACTGTAATTGACCAAAACACATTTTCCTTTGCCACGCTCACATATTAGCTTCAAAAATTATGAAATTTGAAACCTAGCAATAACTTCACATCCCGGATCCAACAAAAGTGGTTTCGTCGAATTCCGAGGTCGTATGCAAAATGGCCAATTTCACGGGCTATATAAATTCCATAGCGACCCTTCTGAAAATTCATTCGGACATAACTTTTGCTTTCCGCTATGAAAATTCGATTTTTCAGATTCGTTAGAAAGGTATTCACTAACAGATTTAAATATTTTTGGTTTCACTAAAATCCCTTTTGTTTTGCACCCGGTACAGTCCGACAAAGTTTGAATTCAATTTTTGAAACTGCAGCGCCATTTCAGGCCTTGTTTATAATTAAAATTAATTATATTCGTTTTTAATTGTCGATTCAAACTCACTTTTCATTGCCATTATTTAAAATATTTATTTTAAATATTTAAAATCCATTATTTCAGCCAATTTAAAATTTTTAAGTTGGTTCAGATTTTCTGGGTCGTTACAATCTCCCCCACTTAAAACTTTTCGTCCCCGAAAAGGAACAAAGTCGAAAGTGGTTTGATTACTCAACTCTACGTTCGATCTGGCTTCAACTCTCCAACTTTTCAGTTTCTGAGAAATTTCAAATTCTTCAAAAATTTGGCTAACACCTGAAATTTTCGAAAAATTTCGCCATAACCTCCCTTGTACGGGGAGGTGTTTGGAAATTTATTGGGCCGTATTAGGTACCCAATAAATCCTAATAAGCATGCACAAATTTATAGTGATATATTCTGGTGTTTACAGGGGAGCATGTATTGATAATAACTCCAGAGAATAAATTCTCGTCACCCTGCCCCGTGTGGGAAATAAATAGTCCATGTGCCGTATCTAATAACTAGAGAGACATGGTTATTGTCAACTCCAGACCCATGTGGGGTTTTTATTAATATGGCAATTTAATCGTTACAATTTAAATAGTCCATATCAGTCATCAGTTCAACCTGTAAAATATAGTCATCGCCATACAAGCCTCTCGCTCGTATGGTAAATCTTCCGCCTCGTCACACAAGCTCCAAATGCTTATGTGGTATATGATGAAGTATGCCTATCTTCAGAAGTATGCCATGTAATGTAGTTCAAAATTAATTGTTACTATCCTACGGCGACGTTTATTATTTCACACAGAAAAACCAGCACTCTGCATCCAATGGCATTCACAGGAGTTGATATAATAATATTTCGCATCCAACTCATTAAGGTTTACCTATTTTTCAGGCACGCAAATAAAATCTTTACTCAACAGCTGATCCATTTACCTGTTCAAATATATAAAATGTACATGTATATATTTCTATTTATTTTTAAATCGTTCAATGTGTGATTTAAATGAATAAATTCTAACATTATTCTATTGTTGATTAAATTAACTATCGTTTCAATAATTTTAATTAATCTAATCTAAAATCACACAACACAACCAACAAGCAATTTGTTTTTAACTTTTCAAAACCATTTAAATTAATTCCTATTCTCCTTTTAAAATCATTCAGACTATAGAGTCAAAAGTGCACATCCATGGGAAAAAAATAACAATATAATAGAGAATTAAATGGTGATGTAAAGTATGGTAAATATACCTTGCACCAGAGTCAATCAGAGATATCCACTCGGCATCTAGGATAAGCTTTCTGAATGCTCTCTTCAGTTTCCCAGGTACAATCTCGCGGATCTCCACTCCATTGCACTTTGACTAAGTGAACCTTCTTGTTCCTCAGCTCTTTGGTTTCTTTGCCGATAATCTTTAGCGGCTCTCGTCTCACAGCTAATTCTGGGGTAATTTCAATGTCCTGTTGAGCTGCTTCTTCCACGATCAAGTCTGGATCATGAACGTGCTTTCGAAGTTGAGATATATGAAATACATCATGAACTCCAGGCAACCAATCAGGCAGTTTGACCCTATAAGCGAGAGTTCCGATCCGTTCCAGAATAGGAAACGGACCAATGAATTTGGGCGCTAATTTCCCTGTTTTACCGAACCGGATAACTCCTCTCATCGGCGATACTTTCAAATATACATAGTCGCCAACAACAAAGGATATATCTCTTCTTCTCCTATCGGCGTAGCTCTTTTTCCGGATCTGAGCGGCGAGTAATCGCTTCTTAATAAAATCGACTTTGTCGGCAGCTTCTCGAATCATATCCGGACCCAACACAAGTCTATTACCTGGTTCGACCCAACAAGCAGGAGATCGGCACGGTCTACCATACAACGCTTTGAATGGCGACATTGTCAGACTCGCCTGGTAGCTGTTGTTATAAGAGAATTCAGCCAAATGCAGATGGTCTTCCCATGAACCACCGAAATCTATAACACAAGCCCGCAATAGATCTTCTAAAATACGATTCACCCTCTCAGTCTGACCGTCTGTCTGAGGATGATAAGCGGTGCTCAAGTTCAGCTTCGTCCCTAGCTCGACTTGAAATGCCTCCCAGAATTTGCTAGTGAATATTGTATCTCTATCACTGACTATACTGAGCGGCACTCCATGTAGTCTAACCATTTCCCTGAAGTATATCTGCGCCAGACTCTGAGCAGTTCTGTTTGATCTGACAGGTATAAAATGGGCAGTCTTCGTGAAGCGATCTACGATCACCCAAATACTGTCATTCCCTTTTCTGGTCCTGGGCAGACCATCGATGAAATCCATAGAAATATGTTCCCACTTCCAACCAGGAACTTCTAGTGGTTGTAACAATCCAGCCAATTTCTGTTGGTCGCTCTTGACTAGTTGGCAAGTAGGGCATCGGCTAACATATAAGGAAATGTCCCTTTTCATCGACTTCCACCAGAAAGTGCGTTTGATGTCATTATACATTTTGCTTACTCCCGGATGGATACTAAGTTTTAACTTGTGGCATTCATCCAGAACTTCTTTTCGAAGCTCGGGAATGTTAGGGACACAGATTCGACCTTTGAGCCTTAGGATCCCATCATTATCAACTTGAAAACTCGAGGGTTCGCCTTGTTGAATTATCTCTCTGATCTTCTGAATGAAGTGATCATCCTCCTGAAGAGCAGATATTTTATCTAGTAATGAAGTCGTGATAATAAAACTGGCGATCATCTCATTCTTTCGGCTTAACGCATCGGCCACGACATTTGCTTTCCCTGGAGTGTATATAATTTCAAAGTCATATGCTGCAAGAAACTCCAGCCAACGTTGTTGCCTCAGATTCAGGTCCTTCTGAGTGAATAGATACTTTAACGACTGGTGATCTGTAAACAGTTCAAATCTCTCACCCAGAAGATAGTGTCTCCAGATTTTCAAAGCGAATACTATCGCCAATAACTCAGGATCATGAGTGACGTAGTTTTTCTCATGCGGCTTCAGTTGACGGCTAGCATAAGCAATCACTTGACCCCTTTGCATTAACACTGCGCCAAGGCCTTCTCTAGAAGCATCAGTCCAGACTTTCAAATCCTAGTTGCCATCGATGATGGTTAACACTGGAGAAGTTGTTAATCTCAACTTTAGCTCTTCAAAAGCCTCCTCACTTTCTGGAGTCCATTTAAATTTAGAGTGCTTCTTTGTAAGCTTCGTTAAATGACCAGATATCTTCGAAAAGTTTTTAACGAACTTCCGGTAATAGCTAGCCAATCCGAGAAAACTGCGGACTTCAGTGGGGGTGCTAGGCTGCTTCCAGTTCTGAATAGCTGTGATTTTACTTGGATCCACAGCAATTCCTTCTTTCGATACAACGTGGCCTAGAAATTTTACTTCATCTTGCCAGAAGATACATTTGGAAAATTTGGCTTTTAATACATTCCGTCTCAGAATTTCTAGAACCTGTTCCAGATGCTTTTCATGTTCGGCCTTTGATTTAGAGAAGATTAGAATATCGTCAATAAAAACCAGAACAAATTCATTCAATACTCCTCTGAATACTCTGTTCATCAGATCGACGAAGTAAGCGGGAGCGTTACATAAGCCGAACGGCATTACTAACCACTCGTAGAATAAGTCGGGGCCTCTGAACGCTGTCATTGGAACACACTCTTCGGCAATTCGAAGTTGATGGAAGCCTGTAGCTAGGTCCATTCGTGAAAACACTTGTGCTCCATTTAGACGATCCAACAAATCATCTATTCGCGGCAACGGATATTTGTTCTTTATTGTCTGTTTGTTCAAATCACGATAATCCACACATAGACGTAGAGTACCGTCAGATTTTGGGACAAATACCACTGCTGCACCCCAATCAGAGAAACTGGGCCTGATCAGACCCTTCCATACTAGCTGTCGTGTTTGATTGTCAAGTTCTTCTTTCTCTTTCAAGGACATTCTTCGAATAGCGTGAACTACCGGCCTTGCATTCGGAATTAAAGCAATTTTGAAATCTATTTCTCTCTGCGGAGGTAAGCGAACAACTTCCTCGAATACATCCGCATAGTTCTTGACGACAGGAATGTCTTTGATGAGGTCAGGAATATTCTCTGTAACCTCAGGGACATTTTCTATTTGAGCTGGAGAAACATTCAAAGCTACCCAGAAGTCTTTTCTATTAGCATTCTGACCTTCACAGGGAATGATTATATAATCACCTGATTTAATCTTCGCCTTTACGACTCTATCGGCGCATTTGACTTCAGCTTCATATTTGGTCAACCAGTCTAACCCCAAGATAAGATCAAACTCTTTAAAATTCATGACGACCGCGAGTGTAGGAAACCGATAACGAGAGAAAGAAACCAGCACTCTACAAACCCAACTTAGATCAATGGAACCCCCAATCGGATTCTGGACAGTCATTGGTTCTTTGAGCTTTTTCAAATTCAAATCCAGTTTCTTAGCTGCATCTTTGGCAATGAAACTTCGTGACGCGCCAGTGTCAAACAGTACTTTGACTGGAATGTTTTTGACAGTAAGCGTTCGTTCTAAAACATCAGCCCTTTCTTGACTAGCTGAGGGCACAGAAGTTTCTGCTACTTCATTTACCTGAGCTTCTTTGGTTGTTTTTAACAGCCGGCACTCTTGTTTTACATGACCAAACCGATGACATTGATTGCACCTTTTCTTTCCTTGAAAATCCTTCTTGGATTTAGATCCACTCTTTCTTCGTTCGTTCCAAGATTTGCAACTTATCGCCAAATGTCCTTTTCTATTGCAGCTTGAGCACGTGGCGGTCGTTATTCGTTCGTTCCCAGATTCAGCCCTTTTCCTCTTGGCACTGGGCTTCTTATTGACCTCAGACCTCGTACTAGCTTCAGGAATATCAGTTTCCGACTCTTCTTTGTCACTACAACAAACTTCTTCTTCGTCGCGCAACATTCCTTTCTTATGAAGATCTTCATACTAATAAGCCATATAAATCATTTCAGAAAAAGGAAGCTTCACATTCCTCAGTACACTATTCTGATATCTCCTCTGCAGACCATGAATAAATCTCAGATTTTTCCTCTTTGGATCTTGAATCAGATGAGGGGCAAAGTGAGCAAGTTCGTTGAATTTCTTATGATATTCTGGGATGGTCATATCATCTTGTATCAAATAAGAAAATTCATCACATAATCTCTCGGTTGCTTCGGGAGGAGTGAATCTTTCTAAGAAAACCACTTTGAATTTGTCCCGGGTGATATCACCTTCTGGATTATCTTTAATAACTGAATCCCACCAAAACAAAGCTTCTTCTTTGAGTGCCCAAGACGCCAGTAATCTTTTCTGATCGTCTCTCAGCTTTAAACCCTCAAAGATTTTCTCTGCAGAACGAATCCAAGCTTGTGTTTCCATAATGGACACCTTGCCTAAGAATGGCGATCCACCCAGATTTCGAAATCTCTTGAATAGAACTTCTATGTCGGATTCTGGCGGCGGGAGCACAACTGGCTCATTAGCAGGTCGAGCCATACGATTATTTCTTCTGTTCCTGTCACTCATTTTCTAGTACGTCTGCAATTAGCAGACAAAGTGTCAGGTCAACAGAAAAGATATTTGAAAATATAGAGACAAATACTTGAATGTAAATGTGTCTATCAAGGTGTAATTTCATTCTGCTTTACTCATACAAGGATATTGCTGATCCTATATGTATAGAGTTACCCGTCCTAGAACACTACTGGTTCTATTTCTGACGAGTTCGTTCAAATGTTATATTCCAGAACTAAGCCTAACCAGAGCTCCGATACCAAATGAGACGACCCCAAACCCCGTACTGACGGTGGCAAGGGTAATCCGTGGAATATAACACATAAACAGATAATAGCATAACAAAATTAAATAAATACACCAGATAATGAACAATAGAATATACTGGATAAAAGTAATCATCAGAGTTACACAGTATACAGGATCATACTTAGTAAAAATACAGTTCAGCTATACATAAATGTCTACAGCGGAAAATAAACATAATATGTACAACAGGAGCTGAACAGCATAAAAAGAGATAAATGATAGAATCCATCTTCAGCTCCAGCTATCCAGAAAGAACCAGCTAAACCTGAATACAAGGCTGCCCGTGTAGAAAAAGGGGCACCCGAGTTTGAAAGTGAAACAAACTACGAGTCAGTCATGGGACTGGTATGAGAAATCTACTCAACACATATATAATATGGCCAATCACAGGACCACGCCACTTTCGTGGAACGGGTTTACTCCATTGGATTGCCAGTGCTTTAAAACAAATCTTTCTTTTAAACATCGCAATGCTTTTTATAAAAATGAAGCCATTATAAGACTCAGTTCCCATCACACAATGCAACGCAAACCGGAGGATAGAGTTTTACCTTATAATGGCCAAAGTATGATTGATACGAATAAAGCCAAAGCATTTGATATTATTACTAGTGTTTATATGTTTCAAAAACGATTTCAATCATAACTATCAATCATAGACGGCATGGGTACCATATATCATGTCACCATATATATACAATCAAAACCGCACGATGTCGTATTTGGAAATTGGATTTCTGTCCTGAACCAAGGCAAAAGATAGTCCTTACCGAATTCGAGACGCTCTAGCCCGCCCCTCAGGCACAGCCGCAACCGTACCTTGGATCGTCATGGCCGGTCCACACGAAGTGGATTATAATGCCTGAACAATGCGTTTCTCCACCCTTTGGGGGTGTAAATGAGCCAACGAATGACTCCATCGGACCTGGATCGTCCGATCAAACCGAGGCGCCTCGCAACAGAAACAACCACATAGGTGAAAAGTATATAAATGTCAGGGATGGTAGGTCACTGACACCACCCTAGCTAGAAAGAAAACGCACGTCCCCCCTGAGGCCTGCTCCCGTTTCTGGTTCATACCGGGGTGTGAGGCTCGCGATTTCACGTTATACACAAAGCTACGCCACACCGGCGGTGCTTTGCTCATCACCATAAGACTTTGCTTTTCAACAGAAGCCCTGATCACTGCATCTTAGCATGCCACACAGGCAATTCATGCCATGCGATGGATGTCCATCGATATACAACCTCTGAGCTCGTGCGTTTCAGAGAAGGGCGTTAAGCAAAAGAATAAATTCTCCACCGCCAAACAGATGTATATTTAATAGAGATCAATCAACACAGAAGAAAATCCCATGTCAGACACACTGCCCATTTACAAGTCCGTTCTGGGTCTGAACGAAACCGGAGGCACTAAATACCTCGCAAACCCATCGATCACCACGTACGTCTGGACGATCACCACTCATTATCCATATTTCGGGATGCCTCCCAATCAGGACCTCGGTTACCATCCAAATGAGGTGAAGATCTCCGGTCTTCGACCACCGTCTTCATCTTCGAATTTCAATCGTCGGTCAATTATTCGAAATGAGAATTAACTCGGCCTTTTCAAATAATTCACGTATATTTAGAATATCAAATCGATTTATTTCAATGGTTAAATCATTCGACAACACCAATTTTGTTCTTTAATGTAATTTTCACACCAAACACATTCAACCATCAAATACCACATAAATCGAGCAAATTCAGTTTATTTCCATTCCATATCGTTTATGATATTTTATAACGATTTATCGCTATTTTTATTTATTTTAAAATAGCCAATTTATTCAAAACGACGCTTGGGCCATAACGCGGCCGTGGCACTGTTTTTCTTCAGATTTGATTTACACATATCTGAAAATCTAACCGTTGGATCTTCACAAAATTTACATCTTTAGAAAGGTATTTTCAAAACGAATCCAACGGTTCTAGTTTCGGGAAAATCCGACGGTCGGATCTCCCGGTACAGTCGTTTGAAGTTTCGATTTCAAAATACGAACTGCAGCGTCGTTATTCGATTAAATATAATTATATTTATATATATAAATATAATCGTTTCTGGCGTTGTTTTTCTTCAGATTTGAATTAAACATTCCAGACAATCCAACCGTTGGATTTTTACAAAGTTGGTGCCGTTGGAAAGATTTTTCCAAAGCGAACCCAACGGTTGCGATTTCAGGAAAATCTGATGATCGGATCTCCCGTTATAATCGTTTGAAATCACTGTTTCAAAATGCGAACTGCACGGCCACGTTTCGTTTTAATTTTATTTATATTTATATATTTATATAAATATAGTTCATTCAAAGATTCCTATATCGTTGTCACTTCAAATATTTCACTAACTCCTTTAAATTTCGGAAAAATTCGCCATAACCTCCTTTGTATGGGAGGGGCTGGGAAAATTCCCAAATAGCCACACGGGCGTCTCATGTCAAAAAGAAAAAGCCAAGCGGCTAGCCAACAGGCTCATAAAATCATCACCCAAACAAAACAGTAAATGTGTACCTATTTGTCGGGCACAAAATTTTATTCCTCTTCTCTAGCCCCTTTGCTATAACCTGTTCAATAAATATGCATGTACATATATATAGTTCTTATCACTTATCATTTTCTATTCAACTTCATATTTGATTCCATTTGGTTTAAAAACACCATTCATTCTAATGTTGCATGTATAGGCAAAAATCATATCATTAGCCAATTAATGAATATTTCAACTCATGCATATTATTTGAACGAGTTGCTATTTTTAACACTTCACATTTCAACAATTCATGTATCTAATAAAAATGTGATTTTTATTGTAAAACAATTCATTTCAAAACACTATTATTTTATATAGTTTATATAAGTAATAAAAATAGGATTTTTATTGTAAGACAATTTACTTCAAAACAGGATTATCTTATATATTTCATATTGATGTTAAAATTGGGATTTTTATTATAAAACAATTTCTTTCAAAATTTGAATACCATTCAACACATGAATTTCAATTCAACGAATGAATATCGATTCAACACATGAAGGTTTTCTATAGTTTCTATATATAGATAAAAATGTGATTTTTATATTTAAAACACGAATACCATTCAACACATGAATTTCTAATCAACGAATGAATATCGATTCAACACATGAAGGTTTTCGATTCAATGAATAAATATAGTTTCAGCAAATGAAAATAATTCAAACACATGAATATTATTCAAAATTTCGGCAGCATAACGGCAGGGTAGTTAAAACCGGGACCGTCCCTAGTACGGCTCCTCGCTCTACCTTAAAACCTCGCGGTTTTTGACAATGGGTATCATGCATCTAGTTCGCACGCAGGCGACATGTATATATTTATTTCATTTCCACAAACTAATCCTATGTGGTTTCAACCAAATATTTTTCAACCACAAACGGGTATTTTTCAACCACAATCAATCAATATCAACCACAAACAATCCCAAACAACCATTCGCTATCAATCAATTTTCACACCAATCACAATTAATAAATATCGTCCATGGTTTGTGGACGAGGGGCGTATATATATATATATATATATATATATATATATTTATATATTTATATATAGAAATTCACTTTTATTTCAACACATATATAATTTTTACAACGCATATATAACTTATACATCGAACATACAACTTATACAACGCTTATACAAGGGGTGTACAACGCTTATATAACTCATACATCGAATATATAATTTATACATCGTCGTTTTCCATATCGTTTATAAATTAGAAATCTCACATTGGGTTCCACTCCACCAAAAATAGCAGAAGGCTCAGAAAAATATGCGGTCTCTTCTAGAATGTAGAAGACGTCCACACGGTCACGATGTTTCCTGTTTCATCGAATTTCGTTAACACAGCAAAAAGATATGATTTTTCAAAGTTTGCAACACTTTTAAACTGTTTAAACTGTTGAAAATTAACATGGCCGTATACCTCTTTGTTTTCTTCAAAACTAGGTTTTCAATTATCGGCTAATCCGTGAATATTGAGGAGAATCAGACTTCGCAGCGTCGTAGAGCTCCGAGGCATGCACCCAACGCCACCAGTGGCGTTCCGATCGAAGCAGCCAGGAGGGCTCGGCGGAGCGTCGAAGTTGCGGTCTTTGAGGGCCTCGATCTCGTCGTACACTGAACGGTGGAGGTCAACTTGGGTATGGATTCGAAGGTGGTGAGGAGGGCTTCAAAAAGTTCAACTGGCGGAGGTGCTGAAAGTGGCTGTGGCGATCGGAAACGGGGAGGGAAGCTTTGGAGGCAAGCCGCCGTTCAAATCGGGAGAGAGAAAGTGATTTTTCCCTTCTTTTTTTTTTATAAAAATTTTGATTGGTCGGGGAGGTTTTAAAGGGGTTTCCTGACACGACCACCAATCAAAACCCAACGACTGTCATCCCTAGCGTTTTACCCCCATTCCGAACACAATGGGATATGTTTCGAAGGCCCATTCGACTGTTTCAGTCAGTTTTCCTTCAGATTAAAGTATAAAACATTCAATATTTAATTTGAACGTACATTTCAATTTGCCAGGGCCACAAACTGATTCGAAAAATTCCAGAAAAATAAATCTAGCTATGTTTTGACAATACGGTCCCAACAAAACTAGTTTCGTCGAATTCTGAGACCGTTTGCAAAAAGGCCCATTTCTGGTCGATCCAATTTAACTATAATTGACCAAAACACATTTTCCTTTGCCACGCTCACATATTAGCTTCAAAAATTATGAAATTTGAAACCTAGTAATAACTTCACATCCCGGATCCAACAAAAGTAGTTTCGTCGAATTCCGAGGTCGTATGCAAAATGGCCAATTTCACGGGCTATATAAATTCCATAGCGACCCTTCTGAAAATTCATTCGGACATAAATTTTGCTTTCCGCTATGAAAATTCGATTTTTCAGATTCGTTAGAAAGGTATTCACTAACAGATTTAAATATTTTTGGTTTCACTAAAATCCGTTTTGTTTTGCACCCGGTACAGTCCGACAAAGTTTGAATTCAATTTTTGAAAATGCAGCGCCATTTCAGGCCTTGTTTATAATTAAAATTGATTATATTCGTTTTTAATTGTCGATTGAAACTCACTTTTCATTGCCATTATTTAAAATATTTATTTTAAATATTTAAAATCCATTATTTCAGCCAATTTAAAAATTTTAAATTGGTTCAGATTTTCTGGGTCGTTACAATATATTCACAATAGAATACCATACAGCTCCACTTGGATTTTACGACTCGATATTCAAATCCCGGTTGAATGATATTCAATTTATATTGAAAAATCCTTTTATAAATCGTTATAAATTATAAAGGAATTTCATAGCGACTTTTCTAAAATTTGATTTGGACATAAATCAAAATCTACACAATGAAATCCCGATTTTTCTCTTACATTAGAAAAATATACTTCAGCAGCTCCTAACGTTTCTTGTTTCACAGAAATCCGATTTAAAACGAACCCTGTACATTCAGTTGAAGTTCAAATCGCCAAATAGCGAACTGCCGCGCCATTTCCAACTCGATTATAATTATATTACAATTTATACGTTCAACTGTCGTTTATATAATATATTCGTTATTATAATTCAACTTTAAACTTAATTATATACTTTGAATTGCCCTGTTCACATTATATTGTCAATTCACTATTTCTGATTATTTCAGAAATTAAATATATTAATTAATTATTATTTTAATTAAATATTCACTCTTATTTAATCCGACGACCATTATATTCTCTAATTCACTATATAAATAATTAAATAAATTAATTAAAGGCAGGTCATTACATTCTTCCTTACTTAAAATAATTTCGTCCTCGAAATTGCTAAGGTAGAAAACAAACCCTATCGACTGGTTAGAACTTTTTTGTTCACTTCTTAACTTCAGTTTCAACTGAACCAATTTAATTTCAATTAAATATTTAATTAATTCTTATCAACGAAAATTTTTAACAATCCTGAAAATTTTCTAACGCCTTAACTTTTCGAAAAATTTCGCCAGCACCTCCTTTGTACTGGTTGATAGGTCAAACTCCAACTCGCCTCTCTGGGCCATCTCCAACCCAAAAGAAAATCAAACAGCCAAGCGGCTTGCCAATTCGGCTCATAAATTTCATGCTTATACCAAATATAAACTTGTACCTTTTTGTCGGGCATATCAACTCTATCACTTTCACCTGTTATCAATTCAACATATACCAGTGTTATCCCAATCAAATTTCGATCTGTTTTTATCCACAAATCCAACCATTCACTTATACCTAAGTAAAATTCAATTTCAAATCAAAGTTCCATTTTCGATTTTTAAATTCTTAACTCATCAATCCAACTTACTTGATATCATTCTAATCCAACTCAGTTACCCCTTAACTGGCTTTATTTTTAATTCCAATTTGCTTTCAAAAATTTCTGTTAAATTCGTTTTTAATTCAAACAGTCTTTCCTGGGAGTTTTTAAACAGTTTACTCCTTTCAAAAATCAATTTTTCCTTTTTGAAATTCAACACAACTTGTTTTTCCCAAAACAAATTCAAAACAGTATATCTGGTAGTAATTCGTCACTTACAACTCGAAAATGAATACTGATGATGCAGCTGTCATCATCAGAATCTATTTCCCAGCGATCGAAGTGAGTTCAATACTATAAAACCATTTCTAAACATTTCCACTTTGAAATTCATTTCAAAATATAATTCACACTGCTTGTAAAACAATTTAAAATCTCCCAGGAACTTAAATTTTCCTTATTTTTAATCCAAATCCATTTACAAACACTTATCCAATTTTCCAGAATTTTAATTCCAATTTTTGATTTAAATTTCAAATTTAATTCTTCTCGATTTCATATATTACACATATATGAATTCTGATTGGTTATTTACATAACCATTTAATTTATAATCTTTACTCGATTATAATAACAACCAATATATCCACTATATTATAATCATCCGATATAAATCCTTTATATCAAATATAATTTGGGTAAAATTATTTCGTTTACCCTCTTTTCAAAACATACCATGTCGGTTCCTCGTATTTAAGTGTTTAGTAAGTCCTATCGATACAGTAAATCAAACTGATCGACCAGAAATTCATAAGCCACTCGATCAATAAATCTTCACAATAAAAAACAAATTTTTATATCAAATAACAAATACGCGTTCATATATATACACTCAACTCAATCTAGGTTGTTACTAACCCCATCTCAACTGAGTCACGCCACAGAGCCAAGGTAATTCTCTTAACTTAAGCTCTGATACCAACTGTAACGACCCTGAAAAATGCGATCTTGGTTATCCGATATACAACACATATCGAACATCCAAGGATCGAAAATAACCGAATAGTTAATGAAAGAAATTAGAGGGTGAGAAAAGATAAGATAGAACTTAGAACAGAAGAGGAAGAAGAACACAACATCAGAGTAACACGAACCTCACAGCGGAACGAATAACATATAATATATATAATATAACTTTGAAATATAAATCTGCACTTGAATATACATCACTATCACAGTACAAAACTTACAACACAGCGGAAATAAACAATAGCTATATGATCCTGAAGCCTCCTGCTCCAGCTCTTCAAGTATTTGTAAATCCCGACTACTTGACTGCCCGTACAAAATTGGGCACCCAAGAGTTTAGGGAAAACAAAACAAAATAAACTTCGGGTCAGTCATGGGACTGGTATGAGTAAAACAGTTCAAAACAGTTCGAACAAGTAAATGATATCTCATAAGACCACACCGTATAACGGAACGGGTTTTTCCCTTATAAGAATCCAAAATATCTTTATATCAAAAAACCTTTTGATATTATAATAATGTCTATCAACCACAATATAATAATCATCTAGTAGAAATGCTTTCATCTCACGTTCTACATATATAGTATACAATCAAAATCGCAAGCACGTATTGGGTAATGGATTTCCAACCATGACAAGGTATGGAACCACCATTCGCTAGTGTACCTCTAGAAAGGAATACACTGCGTTCAACAAGAACATCTTGCAACCCGGCCACACATGACCGACCACTCATTTCGCTTGAGTGTATCGAATGTATATCACCAACGGTTGGGATCATCAACCGTTTCTCGAATGGGACAACATCAACAATAGATTTTTAGAAGTAAATGAAACTCTAGATCAGGTGATTATACACCCTAATAGGTGCGACCTGCATAGCCATGCTACCTGCCCGATTTCTGTCATTTACCGGTTGATGAGGCTTGAGGTTACATTTTATCATCACATCAGATTCACTTCGAATGCCACATTGTCAGATCCATCGAAAATCACTAATTTATGTCTACAACAGTACATTACGTGTTAGCTAAAGAAGTTTCCTTCTCCGCTTCCACTCTTGGTACGGTTGAAGAAATCAATGTACGTGACCTTTTTGGAAATACTCTGTCAGACATTCATCCATACAAGTCATCCAGGAACAGGATGAACCGAAGGCACTATTCAGTACATCCATCTTAGGCACTGTTATCTAAGACTTATACAATAGCCCTTCCACTTTACTCCGTCTTCAATTATCTTTGGCATATATGATTCGCAACGCTTATGCCAATACAGAGTGGTTCTTTGGATAATAATCCAATCGGTCTATCCATATTAACAACGTTAAAATGGTCAAAACTTCGATAGTCTATGATTTAACCATCAAAGAAAAACAGGTGTGCAAACAACGATATTATTTCCAGGAGGAAATTATATCGATCAATCATCATTCAACATTTATCTCTTTATTTCATAAATTTACTTATCTCCTGTTTCCATATATTCTAAATTCTTATTTTCTCTTATCAGAAAACATGTCTGATTCTCGTTTGGAAAACATTTCCAAAACTTCTTAATTGGGATTTAAACAGATGTTTAAAAACTATATTGCGATGACGACTCAAACCTCTATACTAAATTGCTAAATCCACTTAACCACTTCACACTCGAACCGTAACCATTTATTAATTAAAAACGCAGTCAATCAAGTTGGGGTATAACTACCTCTCAGACCTTAACTGAACCACCTTTCAAATCTCCAAATAGATAAGATTCACCTTTTTAACTCTTTAACACTTCCTTACGAACCCTCAGATTCTATTTACGAACCCCCTTCTTTTACAAGTTTACTTGATTTTAACAATGGTGTTATAATCTCCTGCATCTGAAATATATTATCTTTAATATGACTTTTATTTCCTAACTCGAATAATATAACGACAACTAATTTATTTACTCCTATTCGGTTAACTCTAATCTATAACTCTTATTTGAATAACTCCAACCTAATAACTCTTACCGGATTAACTCTTATTCGAATAACTTATTCAAATAACTTATATTCGATTTTCTTACTTTCGAATACTTATATTCGATAATCACTTTCTACGAATAACTCTTATTCGATTTAACTCCTGTCGAATAACTAGATTCGATCAACTCACTTCGAATATTTCTGATTCGACTATCTCACTTTGAATATCTCTGATTCGATTATCTCACTTCGAATATCTATTATTCGATTATCTCACTTCGAATATCTCTGATTCGATTATCTCACTTCGAATATCTACTATTAGAATATCTCACTTCGAATATCTCTGATTCGATTTACTTCTTCGAATAACTAAATTCGATTAACTCATTTCAACTCTATTCGAATAAACTAAATTCGATTAACTCCATTTAAAAAACTCTAGTTCAATTTAACTCTATCGATTAACTCTAACTGATTAACTCTAACTGGTTTAACTCTACGGTTTAACTCTACAGTTTAACCTAACTGGTTTAACTCTAAATGGTTTAACTCTTTTCCTTATTCAGTTTCAAACATTGATGTTGAAATCGATTTTTTTTTACTTCTTTATATAAGTCCTGACTTATATATTCTATTTATCCAAATGATAAATATTTAACTTAATTTATAAATATCATTTATAAATCAGTCTGCTCCTTTTATCTGTTTACTTCTTCATAAGTTCAGACTTATATATATCTATTTATCCAAATGATAAATATTTCCTTTATAATCTATTTGTAAATGGTTTACTCATATTACCCTTTTTAAATTCTATTTGTAAATGGTTTGCAAATATTCCCTTCTCTATTCTTTTTGCAAATGGTTTGCGAATATTCCTTTTCAACTCTATTTGCAAATGTGTTGCAAATATTTCCTATATAATATCTTATTTGTTTTCTAAACAAATATTCCTTTTATCTTATTATACTTATTTAACAAATAAATATCCTTTTCTTATCCTATTTATTTAACAAACTAATATCCTTTATTATCTATTTGTAAATGTTTTACACATATTTCTCTTTCTATTTTATTTGTAAATGGTTTACAAATATTTCTTTATTCATTCTCTAAATAAATAATCCCTTTTTATAACTTATTTATTTCCTACTGAATGTCTTTTTAATAACTTATTTATTTTCTAAGTCAATACCTCTTTATCTTATCTATTTATTTGACAAATAAATAATCCATTTAAATGTCTAATTTATTTATTCTAAATAAATAATTCACTTTATAAATATTCCATTTATAAAGTTTTCCCGTCATACAAAATTCCACTTAAACATATTTCCTATTTATAAATATCCCATTTATAAATAATTTCCTTTATAAAATCTTCTTTGATTTTATAAATATTATCTCTTTTATAAAACCCCTTTGATTTTATAAAAAATCTAATTTCAATATTCGTTTTGAAAATCTCCTTTTTCCATTCCGATATTTTATGGTACTTAACACATCAAATCACGATGACCAATATCGTCCATACACATATAATCAATAACAAATTATAAACCACGTCATATATCACAATATATGAAAATAATAAAATAGCTGTTGAGGAATCTAGTCGGATTCCTCCAACCTGTTTCCCTGCATCCGTATATGTTACACAATAAAATCAACATCACTTTCAGTTCCATATGATATGTTCTGTTAAACAGAATCAATATAGAAATTCAACTAACTGACTAGCAGTTCAATCAACCAAATCAACACACATCAATCAGTCATCATTTATCAGTTCTAAATGTATGTTATAAAAATAGAATTGTTCAGATTTGGTGAGTTTTACTCACATTTGCAGGTCATCGTTAAAGAACGATAAACTGTTATTTGATTTGAATCAAATAGTTTATTTCGCCATAAATTCATACGATCTCCAATCCACTCCCAGTCAGTTCCATTGGGTAGCCCCCGTCCATATGATCCCAACACAACTTACGGTTCGCGAATCCGACCTCGTATGAAATAGATATCGCGTTACAAAGTTATACCCAATTAAACGAATATTTAAATTGAATTAACTTTAAATGAATTTCCATTTGGGCTTAACCTTTGAACTAAACCCCATCACCAACTGTTAAAGCCTAGACTGCGATTTTCTTTCTTCCCCGTTCTGATTTTTCCACCAGATCGCTGCTCCCTCTTCAACACTATTTCCATCCCTTCCTTTGCCTTTAACTCCTTCTTCTTTTGATGAAAAACCCAAATCGAAATCACTTAAGAATCCCTCATCCAAAGCACTACACTCTCATACCCACAACCCTCAACTTGAGCTCTCCCTTTCACGTCCGTCGTCGGTCTCAGTTCAGGCACCACCGAACAAAACTCCACCGAGTTCAACCAGATTTCGAGAATCAAGCAACCCTAGAAACCACGGTTAAAACCTCCAGTACAGAAGTGACGTCGAACCCTATGAACAGGGTATAGACTTGAAGCAAAACTCTCTGTGAATTCAAATCTACACATAGAATGATTTTTAGGAATTTGTTTGATTAGTTCACGATTTTTTCTTTGTTTAACTTTTTGCTGTGTTGGTTTATACGGGTACTTATAGGCCTGATTTGTGGTAGGAATTGTGGTTGAAACAGGGTGAGGCATGGCCTGCTTATGATCAGAGAAATGAGGGGAGATATTTTTGAATTGATTTTATATTTTATATAAATGATTTTCTCCTTGTATTTGCCTTCTAAAAATCCCAGTGATTACATATGATACCTAAAAATCACCAAACTGGACATACACCTTCAGTTCGACATTACGGTCCCAACGAAACTGGTTTCGTCGAATTCCGACTTCGTATGCTCACACAGCGTATTTTAAAGGTCAATGTATCGACTGTTTTTCACTTTAAAAATCGGTACGGCCACATACCGACTTCAAAAATCACGGAAATTGAAATCTAGCAATAATTTGACATTACTGATCCAAAAAATTGTTTCGTCGAATTCTGAGGTCGTATGAAAAACTGGCTATTTTTAAAGCTCTAAATGACCCATTTAAATATATAAATATATTTAAATATAATTAAATTAAACATTAATAAATTAATATTATCGTATATATTCACAATAGAATACCATACAGCTCCACTGGGATTTTGCAACTCGATATTCAAATCCCGGTTGAATTGATATTCAATTTATATTGAAAAATCCTTTTGTAAATCGTTATAAATTATAAAGGAATTTCATAGCGACTTTTCTAAAATTTGATTTGGACATAAATCAAAATCTACACAATGAAATCCCGATTTTTCTCTTACATTAGAAAAATATACTTCAGCAGCTCCTAACGTTTCTTGTTTCACAGAAATCCGATTTAAAACGGACCCTGTACATTCAGTTGAAGTTCAAATCGCCAAATAGCGAACTACCGCGCCATTTCCAGCTCGATTATAATTATATTATAATTTATACGTTCAACTGTCGTTTATATAATATATTCGTTATTATAATTCAACTCTAAACTGAATTATATACTTTGAATTGCCCTGTTCACATTATATTGCCAATTCACTATTTCTAATTATTTCACAAATTAAATATATTAATTAATAATTATTTTAATTAAATATTCACTCTTATCTAATCCGACGACCATTATATTCTCTAATTCACTGTATAAATAGTTAAATAAATTAATTATTATATCGCTGAAAATGCGGGTCATTACAGTACGTTATTAAAGAAAAATGTGGGCTTCGAAATGAGCTAACACAAATAATATTTAGATGGACCGTGGATGATTGACCCAATGGACCTTGCGCGACCCAATTAATGGATCAGATTCCCCTCTTTACAGTTGATTTATCTCTTCCGGGTCCATTCCTTCTCTTTCACTTTATTTTTTCTTGCTGAGAGAGCTCGTTAATGGCGGAAAGCTCCTTTCAAGAAATTTTCTCGATTCGGAAATTTACTAGTCCATCGTTGATTGACTTCGCCACCGCCAATTCTGATCTACTCGAATCCGATCACCACCACGATTGCAACCGATTCGACGTGATTCGTGGTGATTTCTTCTAAGATCCAGTGTTGCTTCATCCTCACCGTCCCCCGATTCACCATCAATATCGATCATTAGCACTGGTATCTCCTGTAGGTCTCAATTCCTTCTTCGAATTTCGGATTACATCTATTTTACAACATCTAATACTTAGGCTTTTAGGGTCTTGGGCGATTGATTTGGGTCGACTCGCATGCTTCAATCAATCTTGTTTCAGAGCGAAATTTGGGTGATTTTGGGTTTAGAATAGTGTGCGATTTGTTTTTACTTTGATTGATTGTGTACACCCATAATATGTACTTCAAAATTTTGTGTAATGGCTTGTATTATAAGGTAACAAACCAGATTATAGTGATTTGCAGTTCTTGGCATGTCGATTGTTTGTTTCGGTGATCCGTACATGAAATCAGATTCGATGTCTCGCTTTTTTTTAAAATAGAATTTGATCATGATTCTTGTATGTTTTGATAAATTGTTCTTCAATTTGGGCTTGTCACTTTGATATTTGGGATGATGCGTGAATTTGCTTATTGATCTGCATTCGACAGTTTATGCTTTAACCTCGAGTTAACATTTGTGATCATTGATCTTGCACGTGAATGTTGGTGGATCTTCTGTTTTAATTGAGTGATAGTGTTCGATTGTGATCTTTGTTGATCGCACGTGTTGGATGGATCGTGCCTTGAACTGGACTTGGACCGTTGGAGATCGATCGTCAGTCTTCGATGGATCGCATGTAACGATCGATCAATGGATCGGTCGGCAATCTTGTATCAGTAAGCTTTGCTCCGATCATGGATCGCTAGGCTCGATCCATTGTACGATCGATTGGTTCTCTCCTTCGCCATGGATCGTGACCTTCATAGATCGCATGTTTCGATCGAACGTTAGATCGAGTTGTGACCTTCGATTGTTGAGCTTTGGTCCAATCATGGGCCGCAAGGCTCAATCCATTGCTTGATCAGTTGTACGATCCATAGCCTTTAGCTTGCACAGTGTCGATGAATTGCCAGTTTGCAGGTTGACTGTTGAAGTTATTGAAGCGATCCAAACTTGAAAATGATCAACAATTTGAACTTGCATCTTATAATTGAACATGCTTTTCAGTGTTAATCATCCTGTATCAAGTCAAACACTTGCACGGTTTTGGGCGAATATTTTGCCATTGATTGCCCACATCAACGACAGATTAGTTTAATCACTAAAAATAAACTACAGTGAATTTACGGACTTGAATTGAATAAAGTGCCTGCACATGATTATTTTGTTCAACCATTTATAACTTGTCGAACATCTCTTGCATAGACACAACACTCTAAATTGAATGTGAGACGACGCTTGGGATCCGCTAATCGACACATGCCGACTGAAAATTTCAAGCTTCGTTTTCAATGACTTGTATAATTTTGCACAACACTTCACATTTAAGAAATGCGCACCTATAAATTATTTAAAAATAATATTCCTTGTTTAGAATGGATGCTTGACAGAAGACTCGTAATCATTCTAAGGAGACAACTACTTCTGCTCAAGTCGAAGCTTCTACACAGATCTATGAAGCTGGAATGATTACAGCTCCAGGGTTAGTAGCAATTCAGCCTGTTCATGTTCCCCGTCCCTTTAACAGTTCACCATTGGAGAGGCGCTCTTCAGCGCTTACTCGACATACTTTTAAGAAAATATGCACTCAGTTCGGCATCGTTGAAACCGATGCGAGATTACCGGGGAAGGATGAGTTCGCTGATCACCCTCTCTTTGGCTTTATTGCAATTAATCGTAATATGCTAATGAGGGATTCCATTGCTCCCTTCAAGCCATTTCTGCAGATGGTCCTTCGACATTTAGCGATCCCCTCTTTCAGCTACACCCGAATGGCTATTCCATTTTAATAGGGCTATGCGTGCTTTTTATGAGGACGGTGCATCGTATGCCTACATTTTAGGACATCTGCTATTTATGCATCTTTAAAAGGACAAAGGAACATCCTGTTGTTGTTTTTGTCGAAGGCGCTCGAAATCGTCGGCTTGTCCTCGACTTGCAAGATAGCGCTTCGGGGTTCGTGAACCAATTCTTTTATGTTTGGTGCTTGGAGAGATTCTACAGAATCCAGATGGAAGGAGGTGAACATATCTGCTCAGAGCTCATTGTCCAGTTTTTTTCTAAGTCTCGATTATCAAAATTCTCCTTTTCTTTTGTAGAATTGCCTTCTCTTGTCAAAGACTCCAAAGCTTGTAAATCTACTCCTGAGACTCTGAAGGCTGTTATTGATCAAGAGAGGACCAAAAAGTTCTTGATTAAGAAAGAGTTTCTTAGTCAATTCGGATTGCTCGATGCGTCTCGATCTTACTTTTCTCGAGAACCTTCTTCTGCTTCTCCATCTATTCCGGAAGCATCGAACGTCCCAGCTTCTGGAGAAATGCTGCTTTAAAAAGTTCTACTGAAGAGTTCGCTTTAAAGAAGTGCTTGTACCATGCTAGCGGAATTGGATCATCTGCTCAACTTGAATTACCTTCCATTGTAGAGGAAGAGATTGTGCGTCACGAGGGTAAAGCTCCCGCAAAGGTTGGTGTGCAACTTGAGGAGAGAGAGATTGCGAGCAAAGTCGAATCTACTGCTGGAAAAGGTGATGCCGATCACATATTTTCGATCACACCTAGGGAGGACTTTTCTGATATATACAGAGCTTTGAGCAATCTTGTTGTAACCTCGGGCGAGCTTTTGATGGGTGACATTGCAACTTCCCGGCTTTCTACACCAGCCCCGAAGACAACCTCTGAACTAGCTCTTACTCCTCGAAAACCCATCTCTGAAATTGCACCTTCTTTAACTATGACTACAATGAGCGGTTCGTTGCTCGATGAACGTTATATCACACACAACACACACTTAGAGTTTTCAATATCTTGCATATATATTATGTCTTGCCCTAGTGCTTCCTGCTTCAAAGACTAAACTCTCGTTTTCTTTTGTTCTAGGTCAAACCATGAGCCATTCTTATGTTGGGCGAATTCAACTGTTGTACTGGCTCTTATAATCCACGGCGCTATGTGCCGCCTTGTCCTCATAGGAGGGAGATTGATGAAGAGCGTCGGGCAAGAAAGGCTCAAGAGGAGAAAAACCGATAAGAGAAAGATGAGCAGAGCAGGAAAGCTCGAGATGATCGTCATGACACAGACAGGTGGGAGGAAGAGGATCGAAGATAGAGGAAGGAACGGGTCGATAACAGAAAGGATCGTGGTGGTGATGAGAAGCGTGCTAGAACTGATAAGGATCCTGCTTCTGCTGCTCAAACTTCCACTAGCCTTCAACCAATTGCACCTCCAGCTACTGCCTCTCCCCCTGTTGATATACAAACAATTATTCAAAGGCGACAATACACTCTCTCGCTTGCACCAAGCACACTCTCTTCAATCCTAACTGGTTTTTGAAAGGAGTTCGCTTTGATCTGAACATATGTAATGATCTAAGAATTTTGACAAGATGAATGATATATTTTATTCCAATTATAAATTTAATAGATTGGAATGATTATTAATAAGTTTGCATTTATTAATACTATTTGTTGTTCGATCGGATTTGTCAAACAATAACAAGAATTAGTAGAATTATAATTAAGTGTTGCCCTTAGTTTTCATTGCATTTAAAGGAAAATGCTACCAAAAGTCCACTTTCCACCTTAAGATAAGTGTTAGGACACTTGTCATTTTTCATGCACCCTTTCATGCATGAATGCCATGTGTCCCTTGATGTGTCACCATTCATGCAAGAGAGGCTTCTTTAAAGGCAAATGTCCACTAATGTGTCACTCTGTTAATATTCCCTTTTTCCTATATACGCACCATTTTCCTCCTTTTTCATTCATTCTTACTTCCTCTCTTCTCCTTTCTAAAGCTCTTGGCCATGGCTTCCTCCTTCCTCCACCTTGGTTCGGCCAAGAGTCTCTCTTTCCTCCCCCTTCTCCTCTTATAAAAAGAGAGTCTTATATATACTTATATATATATATATATATTGGTGAGGAAGACGATGCGCCCAAATATTGTTCGACGGTTCACTCAGCTAGTCTCGCCTACCGTGAAGTTTGGAAAGTTGTTCAATGAGAACTCTTTAACCATAATTTATATATTTAATTAGTAATTAGACTAATTTAAATATAGTGATGAATTATTAGTGGTTAATGATGGTTGATGGTGGCGTTGTTTAGAAAACACATACTCTTAAGCGTTAGCGTAACAATGCTTGTACACGATTATTATTTATTTAATTATGTTGATGATGGCTACCATGGATGTTTATAATGGTTGTCGATGTTGTCTGGCACACACTATGACACAACAACTATGGTATTACGTTGGTGATAGACAAATCTTGTTCGTAATTAGAAGCAATATTATTATTAAAATTGGAGGTTAATAATTGGAAAAGACACATATGTATGAATACATATATATATATATATATTGATGAGGTCTCTTTCAAAAAAATAAAATAAGTAAATACCGGAACATTCTACGACAATAAAGAGGATAGTGACTAGACTTGGGTTTGGAAAATATAGTTTCCTGCTCTCCTTGGCTATCCCTAACTGATCCGGCAGACGGGATGGGTAAGTAAAAATTTTAATTTGAAAATTATTTTTAGAATTAAATTGGAATTTAATTTAATATTAAGTGAAAAATAAAAGTTGAATTTTAAACCCGAAATAATTTGGAAAATAACTTTAAATTAATTTAAATGGTTTATATAACCATATATTGGTTTTTTAAGGTATTTTGAACTATCATAGAATAATTTTTGTTACGATCAAAATAGAGCTTATCGCACAGCGGCAATTCGCGTATTTTAGTTGAAAACTTTAAACACTTAGAAATTTTGCAATCTAAATTGGATTTCAACGAAATGGAAAACGTTTGATTTCTATTAACAAGTGCTTTCAAATGAGTAAAAACAAATTTTAATTTCGACTTATAATTTTCAGGTTATGTTTAAAAACATTTGAGAAAAGGACGTTGTAAGTGCAGTTTGCCAACCATAACTATAAACAGATATTTTAAATGTTTTAAAAATATTTTATTTTTGTAAAATCATAATCAATTATTTAAAAGTGTTTAAATTGGAATTTGTAAGTTTGGGCTAAGATAAACGATATTTTAATCAAACTAGTTAAGATAATTGTTTGTAACACTTTGCAGCGCTTTTGAAATGCTATTTTAACATTTCTTTTGGAGACATTCTATTTTGAAAATTTTAACCTCCAAATTGTTTTTCTGAACTATAATAATCATTTTTAATGATTTGTGAAATGTTTTCAAAGGTTTGAAAGTATTAAAAATATATTATATGGAATTTAAATTGATTTAAATTAAAAAGGTTTTCCAATTTTAAATAACTAGACATAGTTGGAGAAATATCTTTGGATATTGAAATTAATTCGGCATATGATGACTCTTACTATTCGAAGAATTTAGAAGGTATTTTACCATTTTCCGCTTATAGTATGAGATGGATACAGAGATTAATATTGAGGATAAACTGATGGTATTTCTATTCGGATCAATATCAAGGGGTTTGATAAATTTTCGAACTAAGATAAGGATTTCCCGATTTGTTTGTGATAAGTTGGATAGAAATAATCTTCGGATATTTTACATGAAATTCCGTGGTGTAAACGTATACTATTTGAGGAATTTGAAAAAATAATTGTCATTATTCCTCTTATAGTATTTGTTGATTATGAGAATTGATATCGAATATAAGTAGATACAATTTTTGTGTAACTTATGTTCAATATCGATTGATTTGGGGTTTTACGTGAATGGTATCTTCAATAATATCATTCTTGAAATTCGATGTGATTGAGTTATGGAAATTCATATCATGATTTGGGGATTTAATCAAATCTTTGATTTAAGGAAATTGAAAGTAAGGAATTGGGAAGGAAGTATAATCTTTTTAATTAAAATTAAAGAGCTGAATATGGGAAATCGTTTTAATTGGAAACTATGGTTGGAATATGGATCAAAAGGTTTTCAAAGAAACTGGATTGGGATAACGTGTTATCAAACGAAAAATTAGTTGAGGTTTTGAGGCTAGATTAAATTTGATTTATAAGATGTGTATTAAAGGAGAAAAGTTAAAATATGGATTTTGTTAAGGATAATTTGAGAATGGGTTTAAAGAAGTTTAATTTAACAAAATCCAAGATGGAAGGAGATTTGGTTGAAATTCCTATGTGTTTTGTAATTGTGTTTTTAATTGCACTTATTACTTGGAATGACCGGGATTGGAATTATGTCCGAAAACCATTCCAAGTAATAATATGAAGTTATGGAGCAATTGAAGACATTGAAGACGGTATTGAAGATTGGGACCCTTCATATCGTAAGGAGGACTTGCTGAATGACTTAAATGGGTAGCTCCCATTCGCAAATGGATTTTATATCAGTTAAGTGGCAAGAAGTCCAAACATATGTGAAGGAATTCTGGATTGTTGTTTCGTTCAAACCCGGAACGAACATGTATGGATTGCGTGTCTGACATTGTAGTTGACTGTGTAGCACTGATCTCTGTTATATACATACATATATATATATATATATATATATGTTTGGTGGCGGAGGATTTATTCTCTTTGCTTAACAACATTCTCTAAGACGTTTGAGCCAAGAGGTTATATATTGACGGAAATCAGTGATGTGTTGTGAATGGACAATGAGACATACTTAAGTTATGTGATAAGTTGTGGATGATAAAAGCACGGCATATTTAAGCATAGATTTGTGTATATCGTGACCTCGGCAAGCTTCACACCCTGGTAAATGGCCAAAACAGGAAGAAATGCAGCAGGGTTATAGGGTGTTGTCTCCTTCTAGATAAAAGGTGTACTATGGTATGAATCCCAGATATTTACCTATTTGAAAAAAAAACATCTACTTTTGTGGTTATGTTGGCGCGCGCTCGGAAAGATCGTTAATGACTAGGAGATGATATACTCAGGCGTACTCTAAGTCACCTAGTTATAGAGGTAACCCGGCCTTATGTTAGCATGAGGAGCATCACTATTGATCCTTGGAGATCCCTCTAGAGGTGTTCAAAATTCGGTTCGGTAAGGAAGTTCCTTTGCCTGGTCATTGTTGGAAACCCAATCCCCACTATGAGCCCGTATGGTTTTAGTTGTATACTATTATGTCAGTATAGTATATAGTATTTATGCTGATTATTTTAATACATTTACTTTTGAAAGGGATTTTCACACTATGCACTAATAATAATAATATGAAAGAGGATTTTCACATATTAAAGGCATTTTTGACTGCGTAAGGAGAAACCTCGCCCAAGTGTGCGTTTGCATGGTTTGTGTGCCGCGAGACCTTATGTTAGTTTCATTTTTCAAAAAGTCATTGTGAATTTCTATGCACTGGTATACACATGAATTAAACCCGTTCCGCGTTAGCAGCGTGGTCCGGTGAATTACCTAACTTTAAAATAAACCCTAAAAAACAACTGATTTGAGTTCTCACACCAGTCTCATGACTGGCCTAGAGTTTATTGTTCCCACACCTAAACTCTGGGTGCCCATAATTTTTACATGGGCGACTAGTAGTTTGGTTTAAAGATTTAGCCTTGGAGTTGATTGAAGCAGGATTCCTGTTTTAGATAGAGCTATTATATCTTGGAGTATTCATATTCTTACACTAAGTTTAGTATATTTTGTGCCATGTAATCAATGTACTCTGATGTATCTCTTGTAGTTCTGATGTAATATTATTGTAATGATAATGGAAAAGTTCTTTAACTTTTGTGCAAATGTGTAAGTACTCCTAACAATCCCTTTTTATGAACGGTTTAAGTTGATTTAATTACCGGGGAAAACTGAGCAAAAAGGTGGGTCATTACAACATAAATCCATTGGACAAGAAATAATGCTTAGGAACCTCGAGAAGATGAAAGATGATGTCAAGAGGCTGGCCAACTGGCATAAGATAGTCGATGAACTCTAGAGGCTCAATAAGCTTAACTATGAGGTAATGCTCACTATGGAAAATGACAAGGCTGAGTGGGATAGAACCCTTAAGGTTCGCAATGGCGATATTGAATTTCTCTCTACGTGGAATGAGGAGTGGGAGGCTGGGAATCAGAGGGTTAAGGAAGAGCTTTTTGTCGCTACTTCTTCCCATAAGCAGAAGGAAGCCATGCTAACTACTCAAGTTAAAGACGCTCACTCAGCTCAAAAGGACGTTGAAGATAGACTGGTCATAGAGCAGAGAGCTATGGATACTTATAGATAAAGCACTGCCAGCTTGCAGGAAAAGGTTAACTCTCAGGATTTGGAAATTTCTTTGGTGAGGGCCATAGCGGAGGAACTTGAGCGATAGAGAAATCAGGCTCTTTCAGACAAGGCAGCCAATGAGCAAGCACATGCTGACACTGAGGCTGACTTCAACTCTACTTTGTTTAAATTCTATACTTTCAGCGTCATGGGGAGTGGGAGTTTATCTTTCTTGCAAGACAAATATCCGATCACTTTGGCCAAGATTTGGGAGTCTGTTCTTGCACAGCTTGATGACAGCAGTTACATGGAGGAGGAGCTCTTGGAGCATTACTTGAATGATGAAGGTCGCGCTTCCCTTACCAAGGAAAAGAAGAACTTAGGAAGGAGCGTGGCTTAGCAATTGGGGTTGTAACTTCTAAGGAGCATGTCTCAGACACAACCACAACCATTGCCGATGCGACTTCCACTAAAGCTACCATTTCTGATCCCAAGCCTCCTGTTGTGCATTCCACAGAGCCCATTACTAGTCTTGGAGAAAAGAAGGAGGCTCTTGCGGAGCATTCAGAAGGTGATGACGACAATGACGATGACCTAAATGCCTATGAAGTAAAGCTCAGAAGGCCTCTTATCTCAAGTGGAACCACGGTTGATTCAGTCTTACAAAACTAGGACCTCTTATATATTCACTCCAATGGGTACGATGAGTCCCTTGATTATCATTCATTTAAATTAGGCCTGGACACTTCGAAGCCTTCTCCTGCCGTGTTTGAAGGAACTGAAGCCATATTTACTCCTTTCATTCAAGTGACAAAAAGAGCTTTGACTGCTACTCCTCCACCAGGCGATCCTTCCTTAGCTCTCCAGATTACCCCGCTTCTGCTTCTCATCCTGGGTCACAATCGGAGCAAATTGCTGCACTTTGTGATTTAGACGACACGACTGGCTTATATAGAGGGATAGAAGATGCCAAAGAGAGCCCAATGAAAGGTGTCAAGGGTTGTTCAGGAAAAGATGTTAAGTCTCCTAAGCATGGAAGGAAGTGTAGTTCTCGTAAGAAAGCACTTGCTTCACCTTCTATTGACATTGCAAAAGGTGATGAGGAAGATAAAGATGAGAGTCATCCCGTCATCACACCTCCTCCAACCAATCCCGGCAAGCTCCCGTTTAAGTCGAGCAGCTTTTCCAAAGGCGGTAAGAAGAAGGATTAAGGCACTCGACTGCTTACTTTGCTTTATGTAACTTCCTTGTTTGTGATTTCTTTTTGATCAGATCTTGTGCGAGTGTCGGCTCTCGCTTCTAAACTTTGTAAAGACTTTCTTTAGTGGAATAAAATTGCTTTTGGTTTATTGTACTTTAACTCTTGGTTTAGCTTTGTCATACTTTCATGTATTCACCTCTTTACAGAGTGCAAGTCGTTTGTTTGTTGCAATGTCGTGATGAGCTTATGGCATGTCTTCTAAGCATTGTTCCATTCCAATGTGGTTGTGCTCCCCTCATACCATATGTCATCACGAATTGCATAAGCTGGATATGATAAACTTTGCCGAGTTTCTTTGATTTTGATTACGACACTAGAAGCTTCCACTTTGTTGGCAAAGTCTTTTTGCTAGCATATTGAGGGCTTCTGAGCTTGCCAATGTATCTGGGAGACCCGGTTTTAATGCTTGATCTTTTACTTCTTCTTGGAGATGTTTTTTAGTTCCTGTGCCCCATAGAGGTTTTGAGTTTAGGTGCCTCACTTGAGGGGACTTTTTGCTTAATCCAACGGTCGTCTCATCCATCCTAGTAACCCAGGCCCTTCGGAGACTTGCTGGAGTCCCCCGGATAGGTCTTATCACCCAACATTCGTCCCTTCCCGCTGAGTAAATCAGGCATCGGAAACTAGATTGGGCATCCTTGGACAGGACTTTTCCTCAATCCAACGTTCGTCTCTTCCGACCTCATAAGTCAGGCCTTAGAGAAACTAGATTGGATGCCCCCGGGCAGGTCTTAACACCCAACGTTTGTCCCTTCCCGCCGAGTAAATCAGGCATCAGAGACTAGATTGGGTTCCCCAGATAGGACTTTTCCTTAATCCAATGTTCGTCTCTTCCGACCTCATTATTCAGGCCTTGGAGAAACTAGATTGGATGCCCCCAAACAGGTCTTATCACCGAACGTTCGCCCCTTCCCGCCGAGTAAATCAGGCATAAGAGACTAGATTGGGCTCCCCCAAATAGGACTTTTCCTTAATCCAATGTTCGTCTCTTCCGACCTCGTAAGTTAGGCCTCGGAGAAACTAGATTGGATGCTCTGGACAGGTCTTAACACCCAACGTTCATTCCTTCCAATCGAGTAAATCTGGCATCAGAGACTAGATTGGGTGCCCCCAACAGGATTTTTCCTTTCTACTTCACTTGGGAAGTTTTTTTGTCATTGCGTCGTTCCACAGGGAGGACCCCAGTCCTTTTATTGGATGCTCGACTTGGCAAGCGATTACACTTAGAGAACTAGGGCACCGTGCCACCATCTTGGGGAGGTGCCCTTATGGTTGAACCTACAACTTTTGTCTTCATTTCTCTTAAGAAGCTTTCTTCATTGTGTCATTCCACGGGGCAGACGCCAGTCCTTTTACCGGATGCTTGACTTGACAGCTATCACGATTAGAGAACCGGGGCCCTGGACCTCCAACTTAGGGAGGTGCCCCTTTGGTGGAGCTTGCAATTTTTGCTTCGTGTTTGTTTGCTGTGCTTTTCGCTGTTTGACTCCAAGCGACTCCCCTTTTCCATTTTCAAGATGGTGCATTACATCCTCGCATTTGTGCATATTGATGTTTGTAGCACTCGACACTTGAGCTTTCTTTGCTGGGGTGTGTTGTAAGGGTAGCCAGACCTTGTTGGATTTTGAGGAGGCAAACGCTCTTTAGGTAGCCTGCAATTTCAAATCGATTTTTAAGCAAATTTTGAATTATTTAACAAAAAAATGCAAATATATGATCGAGATAAGCAAGCATGCTTTCATTCATGGAGATGATGTTCAGTTGCAATACTTTCAAAATATTTGCAACATTTTTTATAGAAATTGAACAATGCATCAAGTAAAATACCAAACGTAGAAGTCGTTGTTCTAGGCTCTTGTTATTGAAATTCCATCAACTATTGATAGCTTGAATGTACCATTTAAGAGCTTTTGGCTGATGATGTATGGTCCATCCCAATTTGGCCCGAATACTTCAGTGCCTGTTATCACCCGCTTTAGCACAAGGTCTCCAACTTCAAAAGTTCTCTGTTTGACTTTGTTGCTGAAGAGTCTGGCTATCCTCTTTAGGTGCACTGCAATTCGGATCATGGCTCCATCTAACCTTTTTTCGAGTCGATTGAGTCCTTCCAGTTGTAGCTGCTCGTTCTCTACTTGATTAAAGTGAATTCTGCGATTAGTTTGAACTTCCGGTTCTACAAGAATCATTGCTTCGGAGCCAAATGGCAAAGAAAATGATGTGTGCCTAATTGCAGATTTGTGAGTCATCCGATATGCCCATAGTGCAATTGGCAGCTCATCTACCCAACCACCTTTAGCTTTCTCAAGACGCTTTTTGATGGTTAACTTGATAATCTTATTGACTGCTTCCACTTGCCCGTTTGCCTGCTGATATGCCACAGCTACGAAGCTTTTCTAGATCTTGTACTTGGAACATAAACCTTTGAATTCCTCACTCTCGAATTGAGTCTCATTGTCTGTTACTATCTTTTGTGGCACATCAAATCCTGCAAATAATATTTTTCATCACAAAATCAATAGCTTTCTTTGAGGTAATGGTGTTTAGTTGCTTTGCTTCAGCTCGCTTGGTGAAATAATCAACGTCGACAATGACATATCTCATGTTTGACTTAGCTATTGGCAATGCTCCAATCAGATCATTCCCCCAAACAACAAACGGCCATGGGCTGACTATTTGAGTCAATTCTATGGATGGTGCACTTGGAATCTTCGCGAACCTTCGGCTTCTGTCACACTTTCTGGTGTAATTTGCAGTCTCGATTTAGTTCAGGATAGAAATAACCATATCTATGAATCTTCTTGGATAATGTTTGACCACCTTTCTGGTGTAATTTGCAGAGTGCCTGGAGTACATTTGAATCGATAAAATTCAAAATATCTCATGAAAAAGGCAAGTCGTTTCTTATATACCAGATCGGCCGTATGAAATTAAGATTTAGACATCTGAATCTAGTTTACAAAAATACATGTTTCTGTTCTGAACTTCATTCGGATGAATTGACAAATTCAGTTGTCTGAATTTGAATTTAGACGTCTAAATCTGTTATTTTATTTTTTATAAACACCTTTGGCTGATGAATGACATTCAGCCGACCGAATTAAGCCTCCGCATATGCATGCTTAGGCTTCATATATTCTAATGATTCCGGTCAAGCTCGTATGAAATGGCTTAAAATGTTATCCAAAAGATAATGAAGCTTTCGAGGCTCAGCGAAACAACTTAAGTTAACATAAACTTTAACTTACTGAATCTATGGTCAGACAACAACTTGTTGAAACCTGCGCTCAGCAACACACAACTCATCACCGACAAGTATGCATGACAAATGTGTGTAAACAAGGATTAATTCACCACAATCTGAATAGCCAAATGTGGTGGTTATGATCAAATTCAATTTTTTCTGCTGAAAATGCATAGCTAGCATTCAGATTCAAACCAAACTCAGAAGTGAAGCACAAACTTAACTAGCAAAAAGTATCAATTCAGACTCATCAACAAAGCAATAAATCGATGCAGAACCATCATACAAAATTCAGAGTGTGAGCTTATACAGGTATTCAAAGATCGAGGCGAGTCAACAATCCCTCAAGATACAAAACATTGAAATCAACACATACGTTCAACCATTTGAAATTGATCCCATAAAACAAAATTCAAATCCTACAAACATCTGAAGCACCAATTCAAACTCCTAAAAAACAATCTCTATGCCGAATCCTAGGTCGTCGAGAACAAGATTAGTTCAGAGAGGCATCAAGATCCATAAAAAGAAAGCAAGTTATTTTGGACTTCAGATCCGAAAAAAAACATACAATAATTTATGAGTTGGATGGGATTTGGAAAGGATTCAGGTTTGAGTTGTGAGCCGAGAACTCTGATGCTTGATACTGGTGATTGCGTTGAAGACCTGATTGATAAGGAAGAAAAATGAGTTTCGGCCACGAGAATTTTCTAAAAAAAAAAATAAGCACCACTACAATGTTTTCTAGACCGAAAGAGATAAAGAAATAAAGTAAAAAAATGCAGACCGGATAATGTATAAAGTAGCATTAAGTAAGATGCACCGGATCCATCATTTGGGCTTTGCTAACCTATTAGAAATTTTTTTGTAGCCCACACCAATCCATTCGTGAGAATTAATTTCGATTCATTTAAAAAAAAGAAGGAAGAGTGTTGTCCCGATTTGAAATAAATAAGTGGCACAATCCATCAAATAATGTCACAAACAATTGAATTTTGAAGCTTGTGTTTTATACATAAAACACAAAATGTTAACCCTGTTATAAAATCACAGTTGGAATGTCTGGTGTAAACGCAAAAATGATGGTTCAAACTTAACTAAAAACAATGAGTCAATCAAGCTCAAATGTCATGGATCGGGCATACTTTTAGTCATGGATCGGGCATAAAATATTGCGATGGATCGGGCAAGAATTGTTAGTTGGATCGGGCATTGGAATTATGATGGATCGGGAATAAAACCAAATGTGGATCGGGCAAAAAATTATGTGCCTGGATCGGGTGACTCACTTCAGTGGATTGGGCAAAAGTCCACTTGATGGATCAGGCAAGTAGCTAGGGTCGGGCAATTAGCTACGCACGAGCAAAATGGTGATTTGGCAGAGTGTGCCACGAAGGATTCGTGTGATTTTCTGGATCGCGCAGCATGACAATGCTTGGATCGGGCATCTTCATTGTATACTGAATCGGGCAACAGCTCTAAAACATAGATTAGTTATCAGTTGTATATTATATTATACTTAAAAGGATGGATCAGTGGGAACATTTATACTCCATGGTTCGACTACCTTTAATTGTTTGTTGACATATAATATCCATATATAAAGAACATGCGTCAAACAAAGAGGGGTGGTAGCAATTCAGATATAGGTTGACAGCATCAGCCTAAAGCACGTGATAGTGCTTTGCATGTATCATGTATGGGTCGTCCATATTTTAACATGCAGAGGCTATGGTTCGAGAACACGTTGGCATGAGTTGTTCATTGATTACATGAGGATCATGTGTATAACTGTGCACATAATGAGTTGTATATATTATATACATGAAGTACCCACGTGGTAGATGTATTATATGGACCGAGTGCATCTAAATCTGCTGCTCAATACGTGTCATATAATAAACATGGATCAGACACAAAATGTATCCATGGATCAGGCAGCGGAGCTTCTATGGATCAACATTAATCTATTCAATGGATCTGTCATATCCTTTATGATGGGTTGGCAGAGTTGTTTAAAGCTTGGACCGTGTTTATGATATATATAGAGAGAGAGAGAGAAAGAGAGAGAAAGAGAGAGAGAGAGACATGTGGCAGCATAAATGGAGGACGGTGCATGCATTACAAACATGGATAATTTCCATTTGATACGCATGGGATGTTGGCACAGGAATATAAGGCGTGACTCACAAGCATGATGGATAGGTGTGTGTGTATATATATATATATATATTTGCACCATGAATCGATCATTCTAAAAACATGAAGCAAACACTTATTTCATGGATCGGTTATAATATTTAATTCGGTGGCAATTGCGTAAATACAATGGATCAAACAGTTTATATACTGATGGGTCGGTAGCTTTATAGAAATGGATCAGTTATATATTAAATAAAGAGGCACCAACTGTAAAGAAAAGTGCAAGCCGATCCATGCAAACAACACGCATTATTACAAGATTGCCGATCCCTTCAAGCTTTATCTGTAAATACCCCGCCATTTCACACATGAAAATTGTTGGAGAATGGAGTTTTAATGACAATAACCTTATTTCAATATTAATTGATTATAAAATATATACTAACATCTCTATCTAGAATATGTGTATATACACACATATATGCAGGATTTGTATACATGAATTAATACTGAAGACTATATAGTTTAAGAACTTATAGAGATTCAGAATTCAGAGAAGATTCAAGACTCATGAATAATCAAGATTTCAAGTGTTCAAGATAAATATAGTAACAGAGTCTAGTTTATGCAAGACTATGAATAACACTCCAGGTTTAAATCCAAATTTTGTTGTTCAAAATCTAATTTTCAAATTTCAAATTATATTTTCAAAATTCAAACTCTAGTCTTATTTAATTTTTCTATCTTACTTTTGATTTTAAGCTCGAATTTAAAAGATTATAGGTTTATATATGTTTATTTATAGTTATATCCTTTATACTTATATATTGTATAGTTTTAAACTTTATAATTTTATAAATATGATTATATAGTTTATATTTATGATTTAATACGATTTCTTACTTTATAATACTTATTTATAACACTATATTTTAATTCAAGAATTTCTAGAATTATATATATATATATATATATATCAAAACACTTGAAAATTAATTAAATTTCAAATTTGAACTAGCATATGTCGACATATATAGTTAGCTATGTCGACATATAATTGTCACATTTTTAATTTTGAAAGGAAGTGTCTTTCCACTATGTGTAACGTTCCAGAAGCATTGCAACCTTTCAAAACTTATAAATAGGGGCTGATTTCGAGTTTTTTATCATTCTTCTTCTCCATATTTATCTCCTTTCATTACATCATTAATATTTCATATTATTATGATTTCTACACTTATACTCTGCCGATTTCAATTCTAAATATATGAAAATTTCTTCTCTTCTCACTCTCTACTCATTACTCTCTGAATCAAAGTGCTATTGAAGAGTTATAGGCTATTGTAATCGTTTGGGAAGTGTTTGGGAAAAGGTATGCTCCTTGTAGCATTGAAATCAAGGAAGGAAACAGTGGTAACCTTGTAGCCGGGGAAATCAAGGGAAATATACTTGATCAAGGGAGTTTAGAGTCGGTGGTAATCTTGTGGCCGTGAAATCATGGGTGTTGTACTTGTATATTAATATAGTAACAAAACTCTACGCAATCCAGCATTGCGTGGAACTGGACGTAGGAGTAATCCGAACCGGTATAAAATCCGGCGTGTTCTTTCCTTTTCTGCATTTTATTTCTGTTTATTTTCGTGTTTGCGTTTGATTCTGTGTCTGTGATTATCTCTATGGTGTGTGATTCATATAGTAGATCATATAAGTTTTAGATTTTCTTAAATTCCTTAAAAACACTATTCACCCCCTAGTGTTAGTTTTGCCTTAACGATCCATTCCGCATTCCTAACAAAAAGGATCCGAACTCTCTACGACGAGGTGCTGCCATTTTCATTCTCCGACATCATTCAAGTTTCTCCAAACTTCATTAAAGCTCTCTCAAGAAAGACCAAAGCTTCTTCATCATCAATCCATTCCAGAAAAACGTCAAAGTTCATCACTGATCACGATTAACGAAGATTCACTTCTATAACCCTCGACACTCGTGAGAATTGATCGTTTCAACTTTGGAAATAGAAAGAGATCGAAGAAGATAGAGAACTTGATGAGAAGAAAGTGAATATTCGTTGTAAAGAATAGAAAATGTATAAAGTAAAAGAGATTGTGTACCTTGTAACGATGCAAATCATAATGAAATCCTCCTTTAAAGTGGACGTAGGCCAGATCTAATGCCAAACCACTATAAACGCTCTCTCCTTTTATTTTTCCCGCACTTATTTTGCTCTTAACCTTGTTTTGATTGTTTGTGAAGTGTTGAAACACACCTTGGGGTGTTAGTGCTATTTTTTTTATTTACAAGTACATCCCAAAGTAATAATAAAAAACCCTAAAAAATGGACATCTCTTATCCAAAAACACTTTATCGCTGAAAATGCTCAAGGATAAAGGCATGTGGGTAATCAACATCAATTGAATGAATTAATTAAGTTTTTTACTTTCAAATCTTATAAAATAAACATCTTCTGTATATGAAGTCTGAGTGCGCTATTTTGCATAACCTCGTGGGAGTGTTATCAATGTATTGGGGCTAACTTGGTTGAATTTAGGGAAATTATAATCTTGAGATAAATTAGAATACTGTTGGATTTTAAACCGAGCAAGAATGCATAAACATTGGTTGTAATAATTATGAGTTTAATCATCTTTGAATGAGCATTATATTTTATACATGAGTTACAGTTTCTATGTATGCTCAAATGTTTTATTTGTTTGGTTTAGACGAAACCGCCTCTTTTGAAAGCTGATAGCATATACAATGATTTACAAAGGAATTATATGACTTAAAGGGGAATTTCATATAGATAACCTAAAGGGTTTCTAAAAATGACACATATTAAGGATCTTAAGGCTAGATTAACACTAAAAAGGACAGTGTTTTCTTAAATTTGTGAATCTTTTAGAAATTTTTTCGATTATGATTATGGTTATAGTATATAATGATCACATAATCAAATAAGTAAATAAAATACAATAAAAGCGAAGAGTAGTAAAAGAAAGAATACACCAATTTTTTATATATTGGTTTGAAGTTACCCTCTATCAAGTTCCGTAGTGCATACAGTCATTATTAATATCAACAATTACACTTCTTGATTTCAATGCCATAAGGAGACACCTCCAAAATTCTGAACTCTAGTCAGGTTAATCTAATTTACGGGCCATAGTTCCTCACCCAGCTTTATTTCCATTTAAACAAATCATTCCCAATTGCTTTTTTATCAAACACAATAAAATACAATGAATGCAGATTGGATCTTTCGCTCTTGATTACAATTGCCCTATAACTCTGATTTGCACTTTGATCTTTAGTAGGAAAGAAGAGAGTTTTATGTAGAAACAAATCGAAGAAGAAATAATTTGATTCTGTTGACGAATCAGTAGAATATGGTTATATAAATGAAGGTATTAAAGAGAGTGAAGAAATACAGAATAAGTTAGATATTCTCGTTTCTGGAATAAGTGATGCATTTACAGTTGTGAAGAGATATGACTATTAGAAACAATCATTCACGAAAAAACACTTCCTTTCAAATTTGAATTTCAGAATTTTTCCATTACAGGCTGACATGTCTAGAGACCCTACGTGGACATATTCTTGTTACACTTTACTTCTTTCTTTGTATATCTTTTATAAAGTAACACTATGAATTGTATACAGGAGATAAGCAGAATGCCTATCTGCTACAATCATTTTATAGTTCAAAAGACACATTGTAGGGTGCAATAACAGAAGTAAGAAAATGTAGAACTAAAATCCTAACAACAATTACATAAAACCAGACATAACTGATTACAAATGGCCAAACTAGCCGCCGAGGCAGTCCCAAACCATACAAAACACAACAACACTACCAGTAGCCTATGTAGTCACACAAAACAATCACTTGACTTCCAAAACACTGATAAGAATAACAACAACATGACACTCTGAACAAGTACTTTAACAACAAATTGGAAGCAAAAACGATATCATGAAACACTAACTTACAACACACACTTCGAGCAGAAACCACTGCGCGATGACTTAGACTACTAACATGGACATAAAATTCCCATATTTTCACCACCAAGAGATCACTAGAGGAGGCCACCTTACATACCCAACGACCAAAACAATAAACCAACCAAAGCAGCAAGCATGACAGAAATGACCAAAACACTGACGCAGATCTGAACCAAGACCACAACATTGAAGCATACACTCAAGTAAAAAAATTATTGATCTTTAAACTTGTTTATAACTAAAACTCTAAAAGTTTAGTCATCTTACTAATTCGACTATTTGATCTCTACGCTCATATTTGCAATTAAGTTTGAATCTCATTTTTAGTTATATATTTTAAGTTGAATATTAGCGTAGATAAAATGGATGATTATGATAAAAAATAAAATGAGCTATTTCATCAAGTCAATTAAAATTTTAGGAGAACGTTTCACTAGTGTCGCTTACAATAAAAAATTATTTTTGATATATTAAGAATGACCCCTTTCATCCGTAAGTGTGGTTGTCACTAGTAATGCTCCTGAAAAATTGAGTGGATTAATATGTTAGCGTTGGACAGGTTGAACGCCAAGTATCTCCTTCACATGTTCCCCTAAGAAACCGAAATAAAAAATGGGTGATATCGTTCGCTGAGGCTGTTATGGTAATATTAATCATGACTATTTCATAAATACTGTTGCATACCGATTTTACTGGTAAGTCTAAATTGCTTACGGTTTCCATTCCCGATGGACTGTTACACCTTTAATTTGATAACTGCTGCATTAATAATGGTAAATTGTCGTTTATCAAAATAATAATAATTACTTGACATGTATTCAAGCCATAGTTCTACTTCATTGTACAATTAATAGTGTTACTTTATAAAGATACACAGAGAAAGAAGTAAAGTGTATTTAACATTATTCATTTGATTACTAAACTAAATTTTGATAATTTGTTTGGTGACTACAAATGAGTATACATATGTTATTAAATGAATATGGTATAAAATAAATCGTAAAACTACTGTTACCGCTAATATTGAAAATCTATTACCAATGATATACCGCAAAAAAGGTAAATTCACCATTACTATAGCGACTAAGCTGATATATTATTTTTACTCAAAAATAATATAACTTTGACCGATAATTAGGGGTGCTACTAGGGGTGAGCGTTCGGTCGGTTCGGTTAGTTTGGACTTAAAAAAACTCAAACCAAATTAAAACCGAAAATTTTCCAAACCGAACCGAATTAATTTCAGTTAATTTGGTCGGTAACCGATTTAACCGAACTTGAAGGATGTACAATAATTCAATTGATGGATTCAATCAAAGTGAAACATAAATTCATGTTTGAAGAAATTTTATGTAGTAAATTTTATGTTTATGATAAGCTTTGATCAATTTGCAACAAATGTCTTTGTACTATATAACTAAACTAATTATTTAAAGTACTACAATACCGTAAAATTAGATAATAAATTAAAAGTTCGGTTAAACCGGTAACCGAAAAAAATTTATTTTACAAACCGAATTCAAACCGATTTATTTTTAGAATCAAACCAAATCAACCGAAATGAACGAGTTAATTCGGTTTGAACCGAATATTGCTCACCCCTAGGTGCTACGGTTACGGCAACCGTCAATTTTACCTTCAACCGTAACTGCAACCGTTGTTGACGGTCAACAAATTTTATAACCGTTACCGTAACCGTCTAACCGCTACTGCAATCATTACCGTAAATTTGCATTGTTATCCATAAATAATTCAAGTTCTAGCTTTTTTCTTAAGAATTAGTTTATTTGTCTATGAAACAAACCATCCATTTGCCTGTTGTCTATAAATAAAAACGCAAATAATTTATACATATGTTATTTCTCTAGCATAAGTCATTTAAAACATTTATATTTTTATGAAATATTATAAAAAGATCATGTGCCGTTGATATATTTTACCGCAGTTATCAAAATACACAACCGTCATCGTCACCGTTATCGTAGTAGACGGTAATGGTGAATGGTTCAAGCGTAAACAGCCCCACCAATAATGTAACACCCCGTGTATTCTATAACAGTGAGATTCACAAATTAAAGTATAATTAATTTCAAATCAAAGAATTAAGGGAAACGGGTTACGCCATTGCATTCGCCTCGAAATTCTGCTTAAGATAGAGTCCGAGTTTACGCAAAACGGATAACGTGTGAAGAAGATATCTTTAATTTAAATATCGCAGCAAAACATGAAAAAAGAAGAAGAATGGGAAACGAATAATGTTTAGCATTGTTCTAGGGTTTGTAAGCAAAAGACTTAGTAGCTCATTTGGTTGGAACACATGACTTGCATACAAGAGGTACAGAGTTCGATCCCCGCCAGCGCCCTATTTTTGTTTTAGGGGAATGGCTTAAAATAGCCAAGTGTGAACGCAGTTCAAAAAGTGGTTTAGTGTGAAAATGGGTAATTGGGAAGATAGAAAAAAAAATGAATATATATATATAATATATATATACATATACGCATATATATATATATATATATATGACGTGTACGCATCATGTAGCGTACGTTACGCATTTTTGGTTGTCAAGGATGGTTTTTTTTTTCTTGGCCTTCTCCAATTTTTAATTATGACAAATTAAAGGTAAGAAAATATTTATTCATATATAAATAAATATTTATATATGGGTAATTAATACGGTAAAGGGGAAAATGTATCTATTAAATACGTATTTACGTTTGAATTGGTGAACATTTAATACGCTGAGTCATTTCTGACTCATCGCTGAGTCAATGCTGAGTCATTTCTGACTCATGGCTGAGTCAATAGGATAACTCTATCCTGACTGAACGGCTATTGTTGAATCAAGCTCCATCGACGGTCTAAAACAACTCACAAACATTATAAAAAGGACCTAAGACCTAGCCTAAATCATACTATTTCATTTTAACCTCAGGCCGCCGCCATTAAACCTAGAGCTCTGAATTAAAAATATAAAGAATAAAATTATAGAAGATGGAGGACGATTCTTGAAGGCTACAACTAGAAGCTACAACAACTACGACGCTTTAGACAACGAATTCGAGACTAATTGATTTGGGATTTTTAATTGCTTCATATTGTAAGTTCTATGTTACTTTTTAGGCAAAAACGCTAAAACAATATGGACATGCGATGAATTGAAACCGAATTTATGAACTATTGCTAATCCATTGTTTATATTATTTATCGTTGAATTATAATTTGGGGATATTGCTATGGCAACGTTGCAAGTTAAACTTGTCATGATTTTGATGTTGTTATGAATCACTTGGGCTTAATTGTTTGGCAAGTTGGACTAATACATGTCCATGAAATCGCTATGTTTATTGAAATATTTATGTTGATTAAACCATGCCTATGATGCTAATTAGACCATGGCTATGAATATTGATGGAATTATGCCTGTGGTGTTATTATACCCATCATGATTTATGAAAAATAGGGTATTGCTAGGCTATGATGAAAAGTTGAAATTGTTATAATGTTAGATATGTTAAAAACGCTAAGTTGGAATCATTATGTCTATCATGTTAATTATGTTAAAAACGCTAAATTGGAATCATTATGTCTATCATGTTAATTATGTTAAAAACGCTAAATTGGGATCATTATGTCTATCATGTTAGTTGAGAATCATTATGTTAATAATGCTAAGTTGGAACCATTATGTTTATAATATTAGATGAGAATCATTATGATAAATTGGAATTATTATGTCTATGAGAATCATTATGTTAAAAATGCTAAATTGGAATCCACTATGCCCATTAGGATTACTATGCCTTTAATGTTTCATGTTTATAATAAAAATTTTATGATGCCGCAATGATTATTATCCCTATGATGCAAAGTTGAAAACATCATGTTAAATTAAGTTGGAATCATCACTATGCCAAGTTATCACCATACTAGTATTGCAACTATGTGATATGTTATAGCCTGTTTATTATGCAAGTAATGTTATAACTGTCACATATGCCTATCACATGTTTGGTATTATTCCCCTTTATCTCTTGAACTGTTTATACTTGTGAACGAAGTACGTTTATATACGTTGGGGATACGATTGGGTAGAATAGGCAAAACTTGAATTAATTATAAGCATAAACTATGAAATTTGGCATAAGTAGAACATGAAATATGGCACGAAAAACTTGACTTGAACATGCCATAACTTGACTTTAAACATGCCTTAGTTGGGCACGAAGTTGACATATGAACATGATATCAAAATTCTGATAAGAACATGGGCATGACTTTAGAAAACAAGAAAGTGGCCAACTCGAGGTTGGGTTGAGTTTGTAGTGTAAATCTGCCCGGAACCGCCCGGCAAATCCAGTTGCTACAAACAATAGGATCCAATGTGAGTAGTTGGTCACATCGCGCTCGAAACCCGAGGTTGGGTTGAGTTCGTAGTGTAAATCTGCCCGGAACCGCCCGGCAAATCCAGTGGCTACGAACAACAGGATCCAATGTGAGTGGTTCGGTGCATTAACGAATCAATTAATGCCAAGTAGGGTTAAGTCATGAACATGAAAAGACAACTTAACCAACTTGAACACGATTTGAAGGGCTAAGTCATGAACTTGAAAACGACGACACTTAGCCAACTTGACATGACACGTAGGCGGGTTAAGTCGCGAACTGAAATGACATGCTTAACCATCTTGACATGACTAGACTAGAAAAGGATTGAGTCACGAATTACATGACTTAATCTGTTAGGCGGGTTGGGTCACGAATTACATGACCTAATCTATTAGACAAAACCCTAGATACGACCCCTTTCAGCAGTAACCCTCTAGATGTATCAAGGTACCCTGGGGCTAGGCCGGGTGGGGGCACGATTACTGGGCTGATTGTAAGAGGTGAACGGCGGCAGTGGGGTACGCCAGTGTAGGTTCGGCGGACTACGATCGTGCACGTATCCGGGGCAGACACTGGGTATCCGTAGATTTATCTGTGCATCTTGAATCGTGTCAGGGGTTGACACCTTAGGGCTGATACACCCGAAGGTGGACCCAGCACAGGTGACTACATTCGTGATTAGCCGTATGACACGGACACTTGACGAGCTAGAACTTGTAGGGAGCCGATCGACTAGATAATCGCTCCGTAGGACCCCGTACTTGGGTCAGACCCCGTTTCAGGGTCATTTCATGATATTGGGCCGTGGGATTTATTTCGTGATTAACTTGTGACACGGGCTTAGTATACTAGTAAAGTCGATGCAACGGATCTCGAACATGTGATGCTTTACTTGACTTGTCTTGACTTATCCTGATCACCTTAGTCTATCTTGTTCACCTTGACACTATTCTTAAGTCTAGTTCCAGTTCATACATGACAGGTTGTTTTAACCGTTTTTACACTGAAAGTCACTAGAACTTACTCAGTCTTTATGACTGACCCTTTTCCTTTCGCCTCTTTTTCTTTCGTTCCCCCCCAGGTTCTCAGGGAGGAATAACTAGCTCTTAGCTTGGATATCACTTGCTTTGGCTCAGCATGTACGGTTTGCTATGGCTGCTTCTTTCGACTGCACTTGGGGAATAAGCTGTTTTACTGTTTTTAAATTACTGCTTCTTTGGCTATTATTACAAGACAGTTGTAATGAGGTTACTTGAAATGTTTGTAAAAGACATGGTTTAATTTGGAATGAAATGAAGTTCTGTTTTGCTCAGAAATTCTTCCGCTGTTTACTTAATTATTTATTTATGTTCTGTCTTGTGATAATTCTGTGATGTTATCTCGATAATACCTCTCCAAAACTAGGGCATTCCCTTTGTGAGTGACCCTAGCGGAGGTGGGGTGTTACACTTGGTATCAGAGCAGAAGGTTACCAAGACTGGGCAAAAGTTTTGAAAACCTTTTGAATTTTTTTTCAAAACCATTTACAAAGAAGCATTTTCCAAGAAAAAGTTTTTAAAGGCTATTCCCCAAAAGCCATTAGCACTATCCTTTGTTTCCTTGTTTGAATCTCTTTCCCTTTCTTTTCTCCATCTGTAGTCACTGTAGCTTTACCTGCGGCTAATCTTCTTTCTAGCTTCGTAGAGGGTTTTCCCGTATGATGGAGATAGTTTTCGTGAGGCTTGTTAACATGTTATATAGGATAGGTATGAGTGATAAGGATAAAGATAAGGCGGATAAGTCTTCCGGAGTGATTGAGCCAAGCATCCTTGAAGGCGTAAAAGTGGAAACATTGAGGCGAGTTCTCATTCGTGTCTTAGGAACGGAGATCTAGGAGCTAAGGAATCAAGAAGTCAAGCTAGTTAAAATACAGTGGGGTGAAGCCCTAGAAGACGCAACTTGGGAAATTTAAGAAAAGCTAAGCGCGCTATACCCATTTCTTTTTAGGGTACATTCTAGATCTATTTTTCCTATAGGTTTACATACATTTCTCTTGCTATCCATGTTTGTTTTGTTATCTCTTTGATCCTATCTTGAGAACCATAGGTAGAATCTTTTTGGATGTAAACATGTAATTGAAACATGTTATGATTGCGAAATGGTTGCAAGTGGTCGCAAGTGGTTGCTCGTGGATGCATGAATACACATTAGGCACTAGATCGGCTCAGGCACATTTACATATTGCATATGCATGAGTGTTTATTTTGGAAACTTGGTTGTGCTATCATTTGGTTGTTGCATATGATTGAATGTTTGAGCACTCATGTAGAAATTGTGAATTATAGTAGGAAAAATTTGCATACATATTGGATTCATTTCACTAAACATATTTTGCATTTAGAAGATCAATCAGGCCTGATCATTAGCATTAGCTAAGGAACATATACACACACTTCGCATATGATCATAAAGCATTAGAAGTCTTTTAAGGACAATGGATGCTCGTGTTTGATGGATGAGTAGATGGATGTTTGGATGTTAGGATATGCATTCCTCCTAACTTGAAGATTTCGGGGACGAAATCCTTTTAAGTGGGGGAGAATGTAACACCCCGTGTATTCTATAACAGTGAGATTCACAAATTAAAGTATAATTAATTTCAAATCAAAGAATTAAGGGAAACGGGTTAAGCCATTGCATTCGCCTCGAAATTCTGCTTAAGATAGAGTCCGAGTTTACGCAAAACGGATAACGTGTGAAGAAGATATCTTTAATTTAAATATCGCAGCAAAACATGAAAAAAGAAGAAGAATGGGAAACGAATAATGTTTAGCATTGTTCTAGGGTTTGTAAGCAAAAGACTTAGTAGCTCATTTGGTTGGAACACATGACTTGCATACAAGAGGTACAGAGTTCGATCCCCGCCAGCGCCCTATTTTTGTTTTAGGGGAATGGCTTAAAATAGCCAAGTGTGAACGCAGTTCAAAAAGTGGTTTAGTGTGAAAATGGGTAATTGGGAAGATAGAAAAAAAAATGAATATATATATATAATATATATATATACATATACGCATATATATATATATATATATATATATATATATATATATATATATATATATATATATATATATATGACGTGTACGCATCATGTAGCGTACGTTACGCATTTTTGGTTGTCAAGGATGGTTTTTTTTTTTCTTGGCCTTCTCCAATTTTTAATTATGACAAATTAAAGGTAAGAAAATATTTATTCATATATAAATAAATATTTATATATGGGTAATTAATACGGTAAAGGGGAAAATGTATCTATTAAATACGTATTTACGTTTGAATTGGTGAACATTTAATACGCTGAGTCATTTCTGACTCATCGCTGAGTCAATGCTGAGTCATTTCTGACTCATGGCTGAGTCAATAGGATAACTCTATCCTGACTGAACGGCTATTGTTGAATCAAGCTCCATCGACGGTCTAAAACAACTCACAAACATTATAAAAAGGACCTAAGACCTAGCCTAAATCATACTATTTCATTTTAACCTCAGGCCGCCGCCATTAAACCTAGAGCTCTGAATTAAAAATATAAAGAATAAAATTATAGAAGATGGAGGACGATTCTTGAAGGCTACAACTAGAAGCTACAACAACTACGACGCTTTAGACAACGAATTCGAGACTAATTGATTTGGGATTTTTAATTGCTTCATATTGTAAGTTCTATGTTACTTTTTAGGCAAAAACGCTAAAACAATATGGACATGCGATGAATTGAAACCGAATTTATGAACTATTGCTAATCCATTGTTTATATTATTTATCGTTGAATTATAATTTGGGGATATTGCTATGGCAACGTTGCAAGTTAAACTTGTCATGATTTTGATGTTGTTATGAATCACTTGGGCTTAATTGTTTGGCAAGTTGGACTAATACATGTCCATGAAATCGCTATGTTTATTGAAATATTTATGTTGATTAAACCATGCCTATGATGCTAATTAGACCATGGCTATGAATATTGATGGAATTATGCCTGTGGTGTTATTATACCCATCATGATTTATGAAAAATAGGGTATTGCTAGGCTATGGTGAAAAGTTGAAATTGTTATAATGTTAGATATGTTAAAAACGCTAAGTTGGAATCATTATGTCTATCATGTTAATTATGTTAAAAACGCTAAATTGGAATCATTATGTCTATCATGTTAATTATGTTAAAAACGCTAAATTGGGATCATTATGTCTATCATGTTAGTTGAGAATCATTATGTTAATAATGCTAAGTTGGAACCATTATGTTTATAATATTAGATGAGAATCATTATGATAAATTGGAATTATTATGTCTATGAGAATCATTATGTTAAAAATGCTAAATTGGAATCCACTATGCCCATTAGGATTACTATGCCTTTAATGTTTCATGTTTATAATAAAAATTTTATGATGCCGCAATGATTATTATCCCTATGATGCAAAGTTGAAAACATCATGTTAAATTAAGTTGGAATCATCACTATGCCAAGTTATCACCATACTAGTATTGCAACTATGTGATATGTTATAGCCTGTTTATTATGCAAGTAATGTTATAACTGTCACATATGCCTATCACATGTTTGGTATTATTCCCCTTTATCTCTTGAACTGTTTATACTTGTGAACGAAGTACGTTTATATACGTTGGGGATACGATTGGGTAGAATAGGCAAAACTTGAATTAATTATAAGCATAAACTATGAAATTTGGCATAAGTAGAACATGAAATATGGCACGAAAAACTTGACTTGAACATGCCATAACTTGACTTTAAACATGCCTTAGTTGGGCACGAAGTTGACATATGAACATGATATCAAAATTCTGATAAGAACATGGGCATGACTTTAGAAAACAAGAAAGTGGCCAACTCGAGGTTGGGTTGAGTTTGTAGTGTAAATCTGCCCGGAACCGCCCGGCAAATCCAGTTGCTACAAACAATAGGATCCAATGTGAGTAGTTGGTCACATCGCGCTCGAAACCCGAGGTTGGGTTGAGTTCGTAGTGTAAATCTGCCCGGAACCGCCCGGCAAATCCAGTGGCTACGAACAACAGGATCCAATGTGAGTGGTTCGGTGCATTAACGAATCAATTAATGCCAAGTAGGGTTAAGTCATGAACATGAAAAGACAACTTAACCAACTTGAACACGATTTGAAGGGCTAAGTCATGAACTTGAAAACGACGACACTTAGCCAACTTGACATGACACGTAGGCGGGTTAAGTCGCGAACTGAAATGACATGCTTAACCATCTTGACATGACTAGACTAGAAAAGGATTGAGTCACGAATTACATGACTTAATCTGTTAGGCGGGTTGGGTCACGAATTACATGACCTAATCTATTAGACAAAACCCTAGATACGACCCCTTTCAGCAGTAACCCTCTAGATGTATCAAGGTACCCTGGGGCTAGGCCGGGTGGGGGCACGATTACTGGGCTGATTGTAAGAGGTGAACGGCGGCAGTGGGGTACGCCAGTGTAGGTTCGGCGGACTACGATCGTGCACGTATCCGGGGCAGACACTGGGTATCCGTAGATTTATCTGTGCATCTTGAATCGTGTCAGGGGTTGACACCTTAGGGCTGATACACCCGAAGGTGGACCCAGCACAGGTGACTACATTCGTGATTAGCCGTATGACACGGACACTTGACGAGCTAGAACTTGTAGGGAGCCGATCGACTAGATAATCGCTCCGTAGGACCCCGTACTTGGGTCAGACCCCGTTTCAGGGTCATTTCATGATATTGGGCCGTGGGATTTATTTCGTGATTAACTTGTGACACGGGCTTAGTATACTAGTAAAGTCGATGCAACGGATCTCGAACATGTGATGCTTTACTTGACTTGTCTTGACTTATCCTGATCACCTTAGTCTATCTTGTTCACCTTGACACTATTCTTAAGTCTAGTTCCAGTTCATACATGACAGGTTGTTTTAACCGTTTTTACACTGAAAGTCACTAGAACTTACTCAGTCTTTATGACTGACCCTTTTCCTTTCGCCTCTTTTTCTTTCGTTCCCCCCCAGGTTCTCAGGGAGGAATAACTAGCTCTTAGCTTGGATATCACTTGCTTTGGCTCAGCATGTACGGTTTGCTATGGCTGCTTCTTTCGACTGCACTTGGGGAATAAGCTGTTTTACTGTTTTTAAATTACTGCTTCTTTGGCTATTATTACAAGACAGTTGTAATGAGGTTACTTGAAATGTTTGTAAAAGACATGGTTTAATTTGGAATGAAATGAAGTTCTGTTTTGCTCAGAAATTCTTCCGCTGTTTACTTAATTATTTATTTATGTTCTGTCTTGTGATAATTTTGTGATGTTATCTCGATAATACCTCTCCAAAACTAGGGCATTCCCTTTGTGAGTGACCCTAGCGGAGGTGGGGTGTTACAAATAATAGCATAGTAACGATAAATTTACATTACCCTAAAGTACTGATTATTTCAACAGGTCCTATGAATGCCAACTTGGCTGAGAAAGGCCCTGAGAATGGTACTACATCATACGAAACAAAAACTGTGGGCCCGACGTTCCGATGATGATGTTTGCACTTTGCATCTACCGCCAGATAGATGCACCGTCACAGTTGAATCATAGACTAGTTGGTCGTCACCTCACATTTCAGCAAATTTCAGCAAAGTATGCCCTCCAAATCAGTCAGTTTAATCTTCGCCCTACTCCTCTACACTGTATCTTGTGCGAACGCAGTCGCATATCTGTGGCCAATCCCGAAAGAATTCAATCATGGAACTCGAACCCTGTCCGTCGATCCAAATCTTGGTTTGGAAGCGCAAGGAGAAGGGAGGAATTCGTTAGTTTTAGCTGAAGCTTTTGGCAGGTATAAGGAAATAATTTTCAAGGGTAAGAAAGCGAAGGTTATGAGTTACGATGTTGGGAAGTTGACTGTGCTTGTGCATTCAGCCAACGAGACTGTAAGTTTGTATTGTTTGAAATAATATAGTGTCTCTGTTGTTTAGTTTAGTGGCAGTCTTTACCAATCAATGATTATGTGTGTTGCAACGAATTGTGATGCCTAATGATAAATGCAACAGAATGTTGATTTTAGCTTTAAACAAGTAACCACTGAACATGTTGAGCTTCTTAAACTTTTCTGTGTAGACTAATATTTCAGAAAAATGGTTGGTTAAGGGCGAAGAGTATTAACATGGATTATGTTGCATGTTCATCTGTTAGAACTGTTGCTCATAATAATCGATCCTTGTGGTTTCAGTGGGATTTATCCGGGTTTTAGAGAGGGCATTGAAGTTGCATTAGATATGAGTGCTTGTTAGCAGCATGTTATGAGATATCGTGTATAGTTAGGCTAAATCTATTAATGCCCGACAGTTTTCCTTTCCCAACTCACCTGTAGCAAAGAAAAGTTACACCCACAAATTTTCTTCTGTCACCCCAACTTGTAACAATATTACCCTTTTTTGTCAGTTTCCCAATTCTCCTTGGTTCAGTTCCTCCATGTATTTTGTATCCTTTATTTCGTGAAAATTGGAGTGAGGACTTATCTACAATTTGTACCGCCAAATCGGTGTCAGAACGGACATAAAGAGAAAATCTTATAGAGGTATTAAAATGCTTGATCTAGGTTTTGGGTTAAAATGATTTTGACTCTCTTATAATTAGTTAACCTATGTTTGGAATTTATTGAATTAGATTGAAATTTGGTTCAAATGAGTTTCATTAAAAAGAACTACATGTTAACATGGAATATTAATTATTTTTCTATTGTGATTTAGGGTTAGGAAGAAAGAAACATGTCACTGTATTTTTCCCCCCTACAAATTGGTACTTTTAATCATTATACAAATTAGATAGTTGCAAATTAGAAAACATTGTTTTTTAGTTTCATCTGGTGTCAGAAAGAAAATTGATTCGAGAGGGGAGATGGGGGAGTTGCTAATAGATTTAACCGTATAATTATTTTTGCTAGTTTGGGTGTACGATGCACAACTGAAAATGGCTAACTACTAATCTATTGTTTACTTTCCTGGCTAATAGCTTGAATTTGGCGTGGATGAGAAATATGTCCTTACTATTGGTGATGGTGGTGGAATTGGAGGGTCAATCATTAGTGGAGCAACAATTGAGGTATGTAACATTAAATGACGGGGCTAATATATTGCCTTTAATATATTCATTTAAGGGACATTATTAAGGCAAAAAATGGTTGATAAACTTAACTTCATTAATTCTTCACACATGTTGACTATATCAGAAATTATGGATACACACACACACATACATATGTATACACATCATGTGTACACCCTCACATGTATGTGTGTGTACACACATGCATGTGCTCACATACATACACATCTTTGTTGTCATCCTTGCATTTATCTTGAGTGAATGGGTAACCACATGACTTTTAATTCTCCATATACATACATATATACATATACATACATATGTACATATTTAGTACATATACATACATATATTTACATATTGCATACTCACACAATAATATTTTGGCATGTGCAATACATGTGTATATGAACTAAAACATTATATCTCAAAATAAAATCAATTTCAGTGGGAAATAATAATTCGATGATATGTGAGTTCTTATGGTAACGTAGCGTGAAATGAGGATGAATGATATTGAGCATAAGTTGAAAAAGAATTGTAAGTTAAAACAGGATCAAGATATTTTTTGAATAAATAGAAATTTAGTTATATTTATTTTAATGTTGATTTCAGTACTACAAATACATTTCACTGAAATGAAGCGTTGAATTAAGAATATAATTGGTAATAATGAACATAAAGATGTTGGAAAATACATCCAAGTTACCTTTTTGAACTTGCTTAAATAACTATATCATGGCCAGTAAAGGCGATGACAACTCAATCAATCAATAGTAAGTCGAACAATCAAACAGTCTCTTAAAAATAATAACAGATAAATCACTCATAAGTTTTCGTGGATTCAAAACCGCAAGATTATGCACGTCCACTTGAAGATGGCTTTTTATTACCAGCTAAGAACGAATCAAGACATTGATAACGAAATAGTTGAGTTTGTTAGATTACATCGATTCGTCTAGAGTTAAAATTTATTCTTTCAAACTGTTTGCTTGAAGATGGGTGAAAAGAGAGTAGAGATGCAGTAATTATTTAATTCTCCATTTTCTAGAACCGTTAGATCTCTATCAAACACATCCACTTTGTTGAAATACACTTGAAAACGGACCAAAAAGCATCCACATCTATAACAATGATTTGTTATCGATAATACATATATGCAACATCGATCCAAAGATGGTTGATGTGTCGACGAAAGATTGATATTCGTTGACACTTATTAGTATTGACAAATATCCAAGTAGTGGACAACATCTCCTCCATATCATTTTATTGGCATTTTCACTCCATCCTTCTTGTCCGTTATCATCTCCTACATTTTTTTTTTTTGGTATCAAAATATCGATATGGACTCTATCAGGTCACCTATGACGACTAGTGATAATTTCCAAGCAATACCTTTAAACTTCGTCTCATGTATAGGAAACTAATGAGCCATTGAGCTTCAACTCCGTCACACATTAACCAAATGTTTGTGAACATAAGAAGGTACTCCAGTCGAAACAAAATCTCTCTTCCCAATTCATTCCATCCGTGTCACTCTAGCGTTTTCTCATTTTTATCAATTCTGAGCAGTGCTTGAATTTTGCAAATATTTATGGCGTTCCAAACATATATGTAAGACTCACATTCATATGATTCTTTGTATACTAACTTGTCTTCTTTGGTAACTACTACAATAGTTTAATTTTTAACACCCATATCTGGTTTGTTGTTTACACTGAAAGCTGTCATTCATGTGAATTGCACTTTGGCTATCGCAATGATTTACCATTCCATACCCAGATCCTCCAACAAACGTTTGAGATACAATACTTGATTCGGTGCTTCAATGCTAGCAAGTAGCTATGCCTTCGTAGTCGATATATTTTTAAATATGCAACTTTTACCTCGAGATAAATAATGCAATTATCGAACGAAAACATATATTCCATTTTTTGTCTTGGTCTCCACATAATCTTCGTAATGATATCCATTAATAGCCTTCATACCCTCAGATATCAATCCATGTTTAAAATTTGCTTTTGAGTAATGCAACATCCACTTTACGACCATCTTGTGCTCTTTTTATGTGTTGTTCATATATTTCTATTAACCATTCCAACTACAAGTGTTATCTCCGGCTTAGCACCTACCATTACATATGACAATCTACCACTGTAAGGGTCTTTAACCTCATACGATATTTATGTGTATGTATATGTGAATGATTTCACTCTCTTCGAAAGTGACGTATGTGTGAAACCATAAGCACACAGAGGGGCATTTGCATGTCGGATCTTGCAAGAACCTTATCGGTTTACTTTGTTTTATATATTTCAACTCATGTTGCATTTGGTATTTATCAATATCAACCCCTCATATTTCTTTGTTGCTCTAAGACCATTTTATCTGCATCTTTAGTCGAATTTTGTTGTATTCTATTGGTCATTGTCATACATTTGTAGGATACAATACATCCATAAGTAAGAAGATGTAACTAACTGCCATTGTATAATCTTTTTGGGTATGCACATTGATCATTGATCATTCTGTTGAACTCTTCTTTACATTGATCGTTGAAAGCTCTTACACTATTACCTTGAGCACCATTTAAGGCTGACATGTTTGTAGTACACATATATGGTTAGACTGGTATGTGAGGCCGTGACACACAGCATTTTGGTTGTTTTCTGCACATATTTTCTTTCATATTACCAAGATTGTAAAAATTGCTAAGTGAATATTGGGTGGTGGGTTAGGATCGTACATTGATTATCTAGACGAGGATGAATTGGAGTTAGCCATTCCCAATAAACGCATATGTTTCGTATAGATTTCACACTTTATGCAAAATTTTATACTTTTGCATAAAACATACTAGTATCTAGCAAAATTCAATTTCCGATGTTGAAAGCAAATATAAATACAGTATTCTGTTTACAACTGAAAATTTCATAATATTTAGCATGTACTCATGCACAAGTGTGAATCATAACTATGTATTCCTAGCGATGCATTTTGAAGATAGCATCTTAGATGCTTAAGTGAGCACAGACATGGATGCTTATGCAGTAAATTTTGCTTATCACCTAGTCGTGATTAGGTGGATGCTTGGAAGGATTCTGTTGCATAAATGTTATCTTGATATCAGTTACTCCAACTATAGGTTATGAATGAATGCAGTTAAGGTAAAAATATTCACCGGAGCTATGATCTTATCATACTATTCACCCGCGTCATGTGCATAATCCTTCGGCACTAATCCATGTTTGAAACGTTCATTGTCCTTAAAATAATACACTTGCTTGTAGATTCTAAACCAAATCTCAGGTCCCTTCCTCCCTCCCGCCCTCCATTTCTCTCTTCTATTTCAGGTCCTTTTCTGCAACACAAATTTTTCTAGCAATTTTGCAGGTTCTACAAAATTCATTAGATTCGTCATGCACCTGATGCTGAAAATAATCTACCTAATTATCAGAACTTGGATTAGATATATACAAAGTCCATCCATTTAGGGTAAAGTTTTAAAAGGCAAAGGTGTAAACAATGCATTTTATGCTTCCAAGTTAAGATGCGTATCTCAATGCGCCAAGATGAAGGTTTTTCATGGTGAACTTATAAGCATACATATCAAATTATTAAATATTGGATAATAAATATCAAACATTAACATAAGAAATATCAAATTATTTTTCATATAGGAACTTTTTGTCTTATACATCAATTATTAATATACTCATAAACACGGTATAATTTTACTTAAAATTAAAGTACCTACACAGAAAATAGAACTATAACAAGCAATAGTAAAAGCACAATGCAGTTTCAAGTTGAACTGTAGACCATTATAAGTAGCATCCAACTTAGATAAATATAATAAAAAAACTTGCACATACTGTTACAAGTAACAGAGAAATGCTAGAGTTATTCTTTTACTGTTTTCTTTTCACCTCTCTAATTCTTTGGTCCTTCATGAAAAAAGAAAAAGTAGAAATTAGAAACCGATTTCAATTTAAAAACTTGTTACAAAATTTAATCCAGAAATCAAGAAATTACTTGAATTATTAAGGTTTTATTTTATTTTTATTAGACATGGTGTTTATCATAATCGAAGGCAAATTCCTTACCTTGAGTCATAGGAAATTACATCTTGCACGCGTTATGTTGCTAAGGTGTAAGTCTCAGAGACAAATCCTTCCTGGGCAAGCCACAAGCCGTCTAGATTCGCATTACCTTAATGTGGATTGTAAGGTGCACCTAAGGAGAGCCTTTTAAAATATTGATCTGATGTGACCTGATAGTCTGATGATCAACTTTACTATAAGTTATGTTCACTTCACGTCTCCATCTTGATTTGGAACATTTTTTAACTTCACACAACCTTCATTCATAGAAATTTTATTGTCTATCTTTAGTATCTTGTTATGTATTATTAACCATTTGTGATTTTATCAACCATGCTGTAATGTCTCGGTGCCATAATAGCTTTATCCACCTTTTTATACCGTCAGGCAACTCTAATTTTTTTGAACTAATATGCTTCCCTCTGAATAGAAGCTTTATTAAATATATAGGGCAAAACTTTGAAGTAAACTCCTAGAAATAACTTATTGTAAAATTAGGTTTGTTTCATAAATTATTATGAAACTAGGTCTGTTCTGAGGTGGGTAGTTAAGCCATGCGCATTTTGAAAACACGCATGAACAGAAGTGTTCATGCGCGTTTTCAGAATGCGATTTTTTATTTTTTTTGGTTCATGAGCGTTTTTGGAACGCGCATGAACAGTTTTGTTCGTGAGCGTTTTTGGAATATGTTTTTAAATATCCCAAGATTCTTATCCACTACATGATGCTTTTTCAAACACCATAGACAAATAAAGTCAGCATTACGTAAATTCCAAACTTTACCGGTTACTTTTCTTGTAACTGCCATTCCTATTAACAGACAAATTTCAAACCATCTCCTATTTCATCACTATTATCTAACTGTTGTTAATGGTCACCTGTTTGAATTATCTTGCATCCAGCTAATGTGTCATTGTTTCAATCAAATAGGCGTACATTCCTTAAACTGTCAAGTGTATGATCCACACCATTTTACCTATGGATCTGAATTTGTGCTGAACTGCTGATATCATTAATCTACAAAACATGCCATTCGTCATTAAAATAGCATTAACCTTCTTTCATAAACATATTGAAAAGATGTATGTGAGAAGTTTTACAGCAGGTTGCCTTGAATAAAACACACATTTATGAATGTTAACCTCTAATGCACACACAATATATTCAGCAGTTACACATTTCATCTTCAACTATCGTGATGCTCCTTTTTCTTTTTGAATAACCATTTCTGAGATGATTATTTGTTTTTGCAAAAAAGCAACTGTTCTCTTTCGATTCACCTCACCATCTATCGCCTAACTTTCTAGATTTAGAACATTGCCTAGTTTCTATTTTTCTCTGTTCATGCTACCAAACTCCAGCTATTGTTATCAGTGTAGTTATCCTTATTGATGAAAACTTGCATCTATCCTTCAGCTCTCTGCTGAATCTTGTTTTGACATCTTTAAGAGTCAAAGTATTTTGGTTAAAGCTCATGTTGTTGATGAAAACACTATCTTAGGCAGAGATATCAACATAATCATTGACTTTTATTCTTTAACAACATTCAAGTTAACTGCTATCAAGTTCATCAGCAGCTACCAAACATGGTTGGAGGCTCCTCTAAAGAAGTTCCCACCGTCTTGATGTAAAAGTGTACACATCAATATCAAGAGATCATTCCATAACTTCTTTAGATAACCCTTTTTATGCTTCTTGCTTATTACTGTAGTAGTTGTTTTATTAGCAAGTAATTGAATCACCTTTTCACCAACTGTGAACTAAAGTGTAGCAAAACCTAATTCTTCATTCTCTTCCTTAGTATACAAATATCAGACATCAGACAAGTATCATACACAAGCTAGTGCAACCTATTACTTACTGGGAGAACATGACATGAATTGCCACTTTTGAAAGTTCTCGTACTTGTTCTATTTTGTAACTGATAAATTGGTCATGCTGCGACCTATGAACTTAAAAACTTACGACTCATTTTCGAATGAGTTGACCACTATCAAGATCATCTCCTGATCCCAACATCTTGTCAAGCTACTCTGGCAAGTGCTTCGATACCAACTGTAAGAAAATGAGCTCAAATTGTTCAATTCCTTTAACTTACTGAAATATCTACAGTATGGCTAGCCAAATTCGACGAAACTACCTAATCAATCTATAGAGCACTCAAATGTAAAGGTGTCAAATGAGTCATTTAGGGTCGTATGAGTGTCAACCAAAATTTGACCCAATCTATTTACAACCCATTTATTTTGACCCATTCAACACAAAGCTTTATCTAACCCAACCCACCTACTAAATGGGTTATCCATTTGACCCATCTAAAGGTAGTATGCTATTTTTTATATACATTTATGAGAATTAGTCTGTTATTTTCTTAGTATAAACGTTAATCACCTTGGAGAGCTATACTATTCGTTCATAGGAAGAAATATCTGAGTGTTCCATACCGTCCGTAATTTAGGTGGGAGTCTGTCGGTCGAAGTCTTGTCCGGTTCTAAGACAGTATGAAGAAATTACTGCAGTTTTTACAAAAAAAATAGCGATCTGTATGTAGACAGAGTTCAAGCATGAAAATATAGCCTGTTATTTTCTAAGTATAACTGACAGTCCCTTGGAGAACTGCACTGTTCGGTCACATGGCAAAACGTCCGAGTGTTCCACACTGTCCGTAATTTCGGTGGGAATCTATCGGTCGAAGTCTCATCCGGTTCCGAGACTGTATGAATAAATTACTGCGGTTTTTACAAAAAAATAGCGACTATTTATGTAGGCGGAGTTCAAATATGGGAATTTAGTCTGTTATTTTCTAAGTACAACTGGCGATCCTCTTGGAGAACTACAGTGTTCGGTCACAAAGCAAAACGTACGAGTATTTCACACTGTCTGTAATTTAGGTGGGAATCCATCGATCGAAGTCTCATCCAGTTCCGGGCCAGTATGAAGAAATTACTGTGTTCGGTCACAAAGCAAAACGTACGAGTGTTTCACACTGTCCGTAATTTAGGTGAGAATCCATCGGTCGAAGTCTCATCCGGTTCCGGGACAGTATGAAGAAATTACTGCAGTTTTTACAAAAAAATAGCAACTCTGTATGTAGGCAGAGTTCAAACATGCGAATTTTGCGTGTTATTTTCTAAGTACAACTAGCAGTCCTCTTGGAGAACTACAGTGTTCGGTCATAGAGCAAAACGTCCGAGTGTTTCACACTGTCTGTAATTTAGGTGGGAATCTATCGGTCGAAGTCTCATCCGGTTCTGCGGTAGTACGAAGAAATTACTGCAGTTTTTACAAAAAAAAATAACGACTTTGTATTTAAGCAAAGTTCAAATATGGTAATTTAGCCTGTTATTTTTTAAGTACAACTGGTAGTCCCCTTGGAGAACTACAACGTACGGTCATAGAGCAAAACATCCGAGTGTTTCGCATTGTCCGTAATTTAGGTGGGAATCTATCGGTTGAAGTCTCATCCGGTTCCGGGCAGTATGAAGAAATTGCTGCAGTTTTTACAAAAAAATAGCGATTTCGTATGTAGGCTGATTTAAATGGGTAAGTGGGTTACCCATTTGTAACCCTTTAAAAAATGGATCAACCCTTTTATTACTTATTTAACAAAAAATTATAAATGGGTTGACCCTACATGGTTGTAATTAGGGTAAAATGAGTTGGGTAAATGAGTAGGGTCATATTTTGACTGGTCTACTCAGATGACCAATCCACCTCTCATAAACCAATATGCTGAAAGCTTATGAATCTCGCATGAAATTCATAGCAGCTCAACAACAGCAAAATATTGTACATCCAATTTGGATAAAACCTTTTGCTACCAATTAGGGAGTACAAGAGATTTATTTAAGGTGATTAACTATGATGTGGGAAAACTAAAATTTCATTATGCTAATCACAACATTATTCGCTCAAAATAATTACTTGTAGATGGGTGAAACACGAAGACTGTCTTTGTTAATCTCTTCATGTATAATCACTTGTAGACGGGTGAAAATACTGAAGACTGTCCTTATTAATCTCTTCATTCAATGAACCAGTTAGATTGCAAATAAACAAGTCCATGCTGTTGAAAGAGACCCAAAAAAGGACCCAAAACTCGCACCCTAGTCTATATTGTTGACAGCGAATGCGTTGCTGTCAGTGCCTGGATGCATCATCAAGACGCAGAGGCATGATTTTTCGACAGAGATATGTTTTGTCAACACCTAATCAGCCATCAACAACAAATATCCATGCTATCAACAACAGCCTATACCTGCTGCTTTTGCCGCTCATCTGCACCATTTGACTAACAATCTTTGCTCCGTTTTTCTGCTGTGTCTTTTGACTTCATCTTCTACCACTTTTCTACCGCAAAACTCAAGAACTCATGCATACATGCATACATCATACCATTGTTTTTAAAAAAACTACCTTTGTACTCCTCTCGTGGAGCACCTCGAGTAAATCGAAAAAAAAAAAGCCTTGAGCCTTTCCCTTAGACATTTTTCATTTTTTTTCATTTTACTTTTAGAGCTTGTACCTCAACAGTTCAAGGCATACGAAACGTACACCTTGCATGCCTCAAACTGGCGAGCCATGCGGCTCAATAATCTTTCTACCCTTAGTTGCAAATATTGATATTAACATAAGTTATTGAACTTCAATTAGTTAATGAAAAATAAAAAAAGAACAAAATAAAAATAAAGTTAATGTCCTTCTACTTTTCAATTTTAGTATCAACATAATTAAAGTTGTTTCTAAAACAACAATCAAGAACTATGTGATGGATTTTCTCATTGCTATTTAAAGAATTTTTTTAGAAAGACTTCGTTGAATCATGAAATAAATTTTGTTGGTCGATTTGAATTGGTAGAAGGAATCAAAATTGAAATTTTACATAATTTCCAACTAAAATTTACTAGAATCAAATCTAGAATTGTATGGATTCCAATTATTTATTTTTAATCTAAAAAAGGATATAATACACGTGTTCAGAGTCGGATTTAAATGATTTGTTCTCATGTTTTGCATAAGCTAATTTAAAACATCAATTTTTTTTTATTATATATTTTGCATATTATTTTTATTCGAAAAGCTTACGCCTCAACGTTTTGACGTTTATGCTTCGTCCCATGGACTTTAAAATGCCCATGTATGCTTTCACATTTTAAAACAATGCATCGTACACTACACGTTACCAAATGGAGCACCTCATGTATGGTGTCTATAAATGGAACTACCTACGCACCCGATTCACATATGATGCGTTTTAATTTTTTTACCGACAATCCTATAATCTACATATATTTCAATGCTTGGATAAAATATAATAAAACATAGATATAAAATACACAAGATGATAATTCGATCAAAATGCAGTGTTCATAGATAAACCACATAACATGAATGATAGCTGCTACAGTGACCTAAAGCTGCAAGTAAGATTGATTGGATCAAAAAATAAACGGCATAAATAGTGCCCTCTGCAAATCTGGAGGTTAACAAACTAGTCTTCAACATAAATAACCAAAGAAATTTCGGTCATAGTAGCATTTTGGTAGCTATCGAAATACGGAATCGTTCAAATTCATGCGTAGAGACAATATTTACACAATCATGCATCTATGTACACATATTAGATGTGCTATGATGAAGATGTAAAATTGCTACTAATATTTTCAGTAATACAACTATATGTACGCTTTTTTTTTCTTTTCTAATGTTCCTATGATTTTGAAATTTGCAAACAAAAAAACAGCTACCTTCACATTATTATGCTGAAGTTCCGCAGTACAAATTACCTAATCTAGTTAACTTGTACTTTATGCAGGCAACTACGATATATGGAGCCCTCCGTGGACTTGAGGTACGAATCTACTGTAGGGAATTACGGAAAACAAGTTCAATTGTCTGGTTTAAATATGGATTTAAAATTCTCTGTTTTTCGTCTTACAAATGTTGTTTTCACTATGTGCGTTTTTGTTGACATCAAAATCCATGATTGATTTACTTTTATTTTTTATTTTTTTGGCAACTGTGTTATTATTTTGTTAAGATATGTTTAACTTGCACCTCTATATTGGTTTGTTGCATTTACCATGTTACCTGTGAGCTTCTCAGAAAATGCAATGGTATATGTGAGGGAAAGGTTGTGCGCATTAATCGACCACCCCCAGAGCCCGGAAAGCCGTAGAATAGTACCGGGACGGGAAACTGACCTGGGAAGTCCTCTCGCGCTTGAGTACGGGAGCCTTTGGCACTGGGTATCCACCTTTTAAGACTACTAATGTAGGATTTAATCTTGTTTGACCACATGTATATCAGGTTATGGAAGGAAAATAGAACAAAATAGCTAGTTCATGTCAAACATAAATATAATCTTAGACTGACCTATGTGCTCATCATGCCTGTTCTATCTATTATCTTATACTTTTATGGTGGCTAATGCTTTTCGTACATATCTTGCGAGAGGTTTTAATACTTTATGAGCTATTAATAGTAATATCAAAATTTTATTTCGTACAACAAACTTCTGTTGACCTCAAACTAGATGCACATATTTATTATATGTTAAAATAGATCTATTAATGGTGTGTCTGAAGCCTTCACATAATATGTAATATTGAGAGAAGTAGATCAGTTAATTGAGCATTTGCTAAAACCCATTTAACCCAGCTATAAGATAAATATTCTATCAATGTTACTCATATAGTTTGATGACTATATATCTTTTCTTGTATGCACCTCATTTGTCATTAGGTCTGCTTTAAAATTTTGGGGAGTTCAAGTATATATCTCGCGCGCGACTGTGTGTATTTGTTCCTTGGGTTGCTCATTTGATAGTAATTGGTATAGCATTTATATGGCATTTTATATGTATTACGGGGTGATGGTTGTACAAATTTATCATGTTTATAAGAGCATTGCCACAGCAACTACCTTATAGAGCAGAATGCGCAGTATTGTATAGCATGCTCGAGATAAAATCCTCGTATATAAAATATCTGGTGTATGGCTTTCGGCTATGTTACACAAAGTTTTTTTTTTCTTTTTCTTTTGGGGTGCTTATTAAATAATGTTCATTCAAAGTTTTCTCACTGAATATTGCTATTATTTCTAGACGTTTAGCCAGTTGTGTATTTTTAACTACGATACAAAAACTATGGAAGTACAAAAGGCCCCGTGGTATATTCAAGATGAGCCAAGATTTTCTTTTCGTGGGCTTCTTCTCGGTAAAACCTTCTTTTTTGATTTAGCTCATTTTGCTGTCATCTGATATATTGTTACTTCATAATATGGTGAGTACTACTCATGTATTTTATGTGGATCCATTTTCAGATACTTCAAGACATTTCCTACCTGTAAAAGTGATCAAGCAAGTGATTGAATCTATGTCTTATGCCAAGCTGGTATTAAATAATTATTTTGTGCTCAAAGTTCATATTTTGAAGTTTAAACATTATTTCTCATCTTTTAATTCCATTTATTTTTTTGCTGTGCTTGTGTTTCTGGCATGAACTTTCGTTCAGTAGAATGTCCTTCATTGGCATATATTGGATGAACAATCTTTTCCTTTAGAGGTGCCATCCTATCCTGATTTGTGGAAGGGAGCATACTCAAAATGGGAGAGATACACTGTTGAAGATGCACTTGACATTGTGAAGTATGTAATTCTCCTGCATATGCTTATAGTACAATGTGTTCCACAAACACATGCGTCCTATAGCCATTATGTGTAAAATTTGTAATTATATTCATTAACATTTGGATCGAAATGACTGTTTAGTTGATAGTTACAGATTTACCAGTGATGATGTTAGCAACTAGCCTATGATGCTCTTATATATATTGAAATTGATGCATACATATATACACACACACATACATACATACATATACGTACATACATATACATACATACGTACGTACGTACATACATACGTGTGTGTGTGTGTGTATTGAAATCGATCAATGTATAAGCAAAAAAGTTCAGTCAAGTAGTCAAAATTTGTAGTCTCTACACTTGTTAATCCTCCTCAACATGGAGTAGCTTGTCATAAAAATATACGAAGTGGTCATTATTCATAAATATGACATATTTTTGAAACAGGCTCCTGAAAACAACTTATTATAAAAATAGGTCTGTTTCATAACTTATTATGAAACCAGACTTGTTCTAGGCTGAGTCAACAAGCCTGCACATTCTGAAAACGCGCATGAACAAATTTGTTCATGCGCGTTTTCAAAATGCGCAATATTTTTTTGTTCATGTGCATTCCAAAAATGCTCATTGTAATGAATACGGATTTTCAACCTCGAAATTGACAGAAAAACACCATGTCAAACATTCAAGCATCGAAAACACATGAACGTTATTAAAAGAAATAGAGGGTGAGATAAGAAAGAAAGAAATATTAGATTTCTTTTCAACTTCGATTACTTTCATAAATGAATTTCATTTAAATGGCAACCTCTTAAAATATTATTAATTAAAATAATAATTTATTTCAATCATTAACTGTTGTAGCAGTAGTTAACTTCTTAAGTAACTAAAATAAATAGTAAATTCTTTTTTTTAATCTTATTAAAATTTAATAAATATTCGTTACTATTTTATTAAATTAATTCAAAACAAATTAATTTAATAATCAATCCAGTTAAAACGGTTGACTTCGTCAATTCAAAACACGGTTATCTCGTTAACCAGTTCCAATTAGTCCTTTATTTAAATTAATTAATAATATAATTAATTTAAATAATTCCATTTAATTATTTCTTATAAACAATTATCCAATTCTTATCCATTCGGTTAATTTCTGTTCGTCTGCTTATAGATCTTCTTAACGTAAGAATTTACTTTATAAAAGCAATTAATTATAAATTTAATTAATAAATATTTATTTATCTTTTAACAAACTTTTATTCAAAATGATAGATTTAAAAATCTATCTTCAGTTATAAAATAAATTTTATAACTTCACTTCTATCGATTTACCTAATGATAAATCAATATTTAGAAAACGATTGATTTATAGGCCATATATTGTCAATTACTCAGCCAATATTGCACATTGATTAAAACAGAACAACCGTTGAATTTCAGGTCAATGGTCAACAATCAAATCAATCATTCAATCAGAATAGTTCATATAATGATAATATGAAAATAAACAACGTTAAATATATTTGAGGAATCCCGTTGGATCCCTCCAACCTGTTCTTTCCTGTATCCAAATATGTTATCTCAAATATAATCTAATGTTGTTTATTTTCATATTATCATTATTTGAACTGTTTTGATTGAATGATTGATTTGATTGTTGACCGTTGACCTGAAATTCAACAGTTGTTTTGTTTTAACCAATGGGCAATATTGGTTGAGTAATTGGCAATATATGACCTATAAATCAATTGTTTTCTATATATTGATTTACCGTCAGGTAAATCGATAGAAGTAAAGTTATAAAATTTATTTTATAACTGAAGATAGATTTTTAAATCTATCATGATGAATAAAAGTTTGTTAAAAGAAAAATAATTATTTGTTAATTAAATTTATAATTAATTATTAATTGATTTTATAAAGTAAATTCTTACGTTAAGAAGATCTATAAGTAAACGAACAGAAATTAACCTAATGGATAAGAATTGGATAATTGTTTATAAGAAATAATTAAATGGAATTTTTTAAATTAATTATATTATTTATTAATTTAAATAAAGGACTAATTGGAACTGGTTAACGAGATAACCGTGTTTTGAATTGAATTGACGAAGTCAACCGTTTTAACTGGATTGATTATTAAATTAATTTATTTTGAATTAATTTAATAAAATAGTAACGAATATTTGTTAAATTTTAATAAGATTAAAAAAAGAATTTACTATTTATTTTAGTTACTTAAGAAGTTAACTACTGCTACAACAGTTAATGATTGAAGTAAATTATTATTTTAATTAATAATAGTTTTAGAGGTTGCCATTTAAATGAAATTCATTTATGAAAGTAATCGAAGTTGAAAAGAAATCTAATATTTCTTTCTTATCTCACCCTCTAATTTCTTCTTATAACGTTCATATGTTTTCGATGCTTGAATGTTCGACATGGTGTTTTTGTGTTGATTTTCGGGGTCGAACAGTGGCAGAGCTATCGGTTTATTAATAACCTTGGCTCTGTGGTATAACTCGATAGAGATGAGATTAATACTATCCTAGATTGAGTTATATGTATGCATGTGTGTGTATATATATATATATATATATATATGCGAGCGTATTTGTAGATTTTAAATACAAATGTTTTGTGTTGTGTTGGTTCTTCTTCTTTTATTCTAATATTTCTTTCTTATTTCACCCTCTAACTTCTTTCTAATAGCTATCTGTGCTTTCGATACTTGAGTTTTGGCAAGTAATATGGGATTTATGTATTATTGTCAGAATTCGGACGTCGAATTCATGCGGGTCGTTGCACTCGTGAACAAATTTGTTCATGCGCATTTTTGAAATGCTCGTGAACAAAAAATAAAATAAAATAAAATTGCGCGTTCTGAAAACGCACATGAACAATTTTGTTTATGCGCGTTTTCAGAACGCGCGTGGCTTACTTGTTCCTATGCAAAACAGACCTAGTTTCATAATAAGTTATGAAACAAGCCTCTTTTTACAATAAATTGTTTTCAGGAGTCTGTTTCAAAATTTTGTCCTTCATAAATATCACAGGATATTTGTCTTATAAGGCTTATTGAGTTGTTTTTTAAATGGAATTCATGGAGATGTCATCGTCGATCATATGCAGAAATGCTACATAATGAAATCGTAGAAGCAATTTTATATGATGACGTGGTCCCTTTTCAGACCTAATTTGTTTTTCTTCAATTTAGGTGGGAATCACGTCTAGTAAGTGATACTCAGTCTAGTAGTTTCATGTGCATTTATTTGAATATCAGTTGATATTCTATTTTTTTTGGTTTACCTTATCATTGTTGTACGGTGACAATGACGACCTTTTTTGAACCATTTAGTCCGATAAACAACTTAACTGAAGTTAAGTATTCCCCTAAAGTTTCATTTGCATGTTTCTTTTGTTTTTATTTTACTGATATTTTGTACAAGATCTGTATTCTGATTTTGGTTTTTACTTTTCTTTTTGGTTCTTGCCTATTGCACGGTGTACAGCTTTGCCAAGAAAAGAGGTATGTTCCCTTCTACTGGTATAAGGAAAAGTTCTGTGATTAGTTTTTTTTTAAATATATATATATATATATATATACACATATATATATATGAGAGCGGCTATTGGGACACAAAATAAAACACACAACTTTAAACACAGAATCCTGACCGTTGGATTCTTTTGTCTTTACATGAGGTGCAAATCATGGGGAGATCTAGTGGTTCAGATTTTGTGTGTTTAATTTTGTGTCCATATAGACTTTCCATATATATGTCTATGTATATATATATGTGTGTGTGTGCGTGTGTTATATATATATATATATATATGTGTGTGTGTGTGTGTGTGTATATATATATATAGGGAAACTCTATTTAGACACAAAATGAGGACACAAAATTGCATACAATAAATCTTAACCACTAGATCCTTCCGTGAATTCCACTCTCCACATAAAGACAAACAAATCCAACGGTGGAGGCTTTGTGTCTCTCTCTTTGTGTTTAATTTTGTGTCCAAATAGCCGGCCCCATATATATATATATATACATATATAAAGCTTGTTTCTTTGTGTATCCTTTGAATTAACAATCGTATGACTGGATGTACATTTGCTTTGTTTTTTAAGATAACATCATTTTAATTTTTCAGGCATTCATGTTATGGCCGAAGTTGATGTGCCAGGTCATGCAAAGTCCTGGTATAAATTTCTTTCATGTTATATTTGATTGGCTAAGGCCAAGCCACATGTATTAAGGCCATTTCAAGATAAGTTCTGATTGTAGTTGCAATTGCTATTTTCCATAAATAGGGGAATCGGATATCCTAGTCTTTGGCCTTCACCTGATTGTACAGAGCCTCTGGACGTTACAAAAGAATTCACATTTGAATTAATTTCTGGTATACTAACTGGTATATTCCTGACTCTTTTTTCCATCAAATCCACAAATTTTATTTTATTCATGTATTGTCCATGGGACGGCGATCCCCATGTTATGTTTATTTACAACAAATGCCAGATATTTAGAATCAATAAAAGTTGCTTAATTTGAAACTATATTGTGTACTCAATTTATTATTTTTATGGAACAAAATGGAAATAAAAAGAGTAAAAACCAATAGAACATGGATGGAGGTCATGAAAATGATATGTTGGATATTAGATTCGAACGAGGAAATAATTTGGGTGATGAGGCGTGGAGAGATTTTTTGACAGTATGATCAGACCTCATTTTTTGTTCATGTTGCTCGTTTAGCCAACAACTCCTGCCATTGGGAAGTAAGGTTGGCTATGAAGAAAAAGCATGTTAACGGCTATTCTCTGGAAATTTTGATTGTTAAACGTTTGCAGGTGTTTTATCATATAGACTATTAGCATTTACTATCAAGTCCAGAAGATTATATTTGGTTAACTTATCTGTAGTTACTCGGTTTAAGAATAATTAATCAACAAAAATCAAAATTATAAATAAAAAGATTATAGCAGAAGGTAATGAATGAAAATAAACTCTCATCTAAAGTTGCTTCTAAAAATAGCCAGTGAGCACGGTTCATTTGGCTATTGCGAGGTCCATGAATTCCTTACAAATGGACTGCTCATATGCGAGAATTCTGTAAGTCCCTTGAATGCATTTGACTTTACGTTCATGATGTTGGTGTATTTGTGATTCGTATTCATTGTAATGCTCCAAATAAAGGGTAGCGCAATGAAACTAGAATAAAATGGATCTAGAGGTTTTGGAATATGCAAGCAATGTTAATTTTTTTTTTTACATGAAAGCCCATGTGAATCAATCTCTCGTATGATTTCAAATTACTTTATATTTTCAGTGATGGGGATTTTTAAAATCTCGTCCATCTCGGTTGAGATTTTGTTTTGACATTTGGTGTTTCAACACACTTAATTTCGTCTGAATCTCGTTTGAACAAAATCTTGGTCGAGATCTCACTTGGGTTCATTACTTTTAGTTTAAACAGTGTATTGGTCTACAAAAATCCATAATATGAAACATATCTTCTCTCTTCTAGCCCACATAGTTTACAATTGACTCTTATATATCATATTTAATTCGCTTTTTATTATCAAAACCTTGTTATTCTATATCCACTTTTCATTCAACCGGTTTATTTCATGTTCAATAATGTAAGAATAGCAAATCCAGTTCAGCATGTAAATTTAACTCAAGGATTCCAAGTTGTTTTCTAAGAAACTGGTAATCTAGTATGTTCCCACCCTGTTTTTTGAACTGCAGTAGAAATGAAATAACATTTTTCATTGAATTGCAGGGTATTCTAAGTTATCTGTTTATTTTATCTTTTAAAATGTGCTTAATTGTAATGCAAATATTATACATTATCATTTTTTTTTAATAGACGAGTTACATGAAGATTAAAATCTACTAAAGAAAATTTCATTTCCAAAAGCATATTTTTTTGGTAAAATTTAAGTGTGTATTGAGTGTGTTGATGCAGAGATGAAGCCAATCATATTGATCTGTCATGTACATCAATCTGAGTACATTATGCTATAAATCTTACTTTCCATATCATTAAAAAAGGATTAGGAATATCATTGTTTTCAAAGACTTGAACATTCATAGACCAGGTTTCTGTTCATTAATAACAATTTCTAATGACAAGTTGTTGCAGATATGAAGAAAATATTCCCATTTGGACTCTTCCACCTGGGAGGAGATGAAGTAAATACAGGTTTGATTCATGTTCCATTTCTTCTTTAAAAAACAATTTACCTTTTTACTGCGCCAATTATCATGTATATGAAGAGCAGAACTAACGGTGGCAATTAGACCCGTCCCGATGGACCTGGACCCGACACGTTGGGTCTCGGTTTTAGACGGATCGGGTTTTATCAGGTCTGAACTATACATTTCAAAAATCTGAATCTGACTCTACTCGACCTTCGGTTTGGGTCGATTCGGGTTCGGTTGGATTATAACACTAAATATACATATATTTTAATATGCTTTTTGGTTGGTTCTTTCAGGTCGGGTCAATTCGGGTCGGATTTGATCGGGTTTTAATTGTATTTTTCATCACCTAGACCCGACCCGAGACCCATCGGGTTCGGTTCGGGTTCAGGTCTTTTCGGGTCGGTTTGGTTCGGGTTTTCGGTTCTAATTGCCAGCCCTAAGCAGAACTGATTTCCTTTTTCATTTAGATTAGATTTATGTTCGCAAACCATTGGATAAATTTTGAATATAAATTCTAACATTTTTTTAAGCATGCCAATCAGCATAGAGATTCTTCAAAGAACCCGCGGCTATGTTATAAGTTATGATCTACATGAAATATTGCTTATTGTGTTGGAAAAAATATGAAGATTTCGTGGCTATTTTATTTATTTTTCATTATGACATAACTATGAATGATATGTTGGTAATATAACAAATTTGTTGGATCTAGTTTGATATATGTTGGAACTGAAAGTTCATATCTTTTGTATCTGATTTTGGTTAACGTATGACAGATTGCTGGAATTCCACAGTGCATGTCAAACAATGGTAAACGACTGTTTTCAACTTCTTTTGCTTGAATTTGCTTGTAAAAATACCTCCTTCAGAAAAATTTGTTTGATATGCTAGCATACCAACTGTTATGGTTATGCTAAGGATCCACGCATAATTAGATTTCAGAAGTGATAAGAAATAAAGAACATCAATACATAGATAATTTCCTCAAAACCAACTTCATTAACTCTGCAAAAGAGCACAAGAGAAAGGCTTAACAATTGAGAAGAAATCTGAATCTCCAATTAACGGAATGACTCTATTTATCTCTAATCGCAACGAATCAGATACAAGTCTATTTATGTTAGCCTATATAAAATGGCTTCATTAATTAGCTGATTATGGAATTGATTAATTCTTTTCATCTCTCAAAATAATTCATTTCCATGTAGACAAGTACTTGAATTTTCTTTATTGCAATAAAATAGGCAATTAACATTCTTTAACCACTCTCCAAAATTTGCAGTATTTATTAAAAAGAAAAAAAATGCGAGTTATAATTCTACATAGACTTAAAATATAACCAAAATCTATTTCAGTTTGGAAGTATTGTATCTCCGAAATCTAACACCCATAACTATATTTGACATATATGTTGGTCCATCCTCTTTATGTATCAAACTGAGAAAGTTAAAAAAAAACAGCAATCAACAATTATATACAAGATTTGAGGACCGCTAACATAGTTGTAAGTCTCTATATGGTTGATCTAAATGTTCTTGGATTGAACCTCCTGGACAGTACAAACCAATTTCTACAAAAAAAAAAAAAAAAAAAAAAAGGAACTACATTGAAACAAAATTTTGTAATTTGCACAATATGCTCTTTTAAAACTTATTGAGATTGATGAAGATGTTAGTTTGAAAATTTGTGTAGAATGGGTGAAATGATGACTAACTTTTGACTTTCTTTATGATAGGAAAATACCATAGAAGCTTAAAGGAAAGTTATATAGAACAGTAATCAAGTTTGCGATGTTATATGGTGCAAAATATTGATCTACTAAAAAGTAACACGTCAAGAAGATAAGTGTAGTAGAGATGCATATGACGCGATGGAGTCATGGGTATACCAAACGAGATCGAATTAGAAACGATGGCGTTTGGAATAAATTTAGAGTTGCTCCAGTTGAAGAGAAGTTAGTCCAACACTGCTTAACATGGTTTGGACATCTTCAACAGAGACCTCACAATGCACCTATGCACGTTGAAATTATAGGCTGCACCGAATACCCAAAGAGAGGTAGAGGTCGACCAAAAATGACTTGGGATGAGATAGTTAAAAGCGACTTGAGTAATTGGAGTATTTTGGAAGAGTTGGTGTCGAACAGGAGCGCACGAAAGTTAGCGATCCATGTTCTATAATCTTGAGCTTTTGGTTAGTTTAAAGAGCGTGATTTTAGTTTTAGATGATATGACTATTGTATAGGGACAGTGTATGGTTGGTCTTTAGTATCTATTCTTATTATCATTATTATCATCATCGTCGTCGTCATCTTCATCACCATCAGCATTATGGTTTATTTATTCATTACTATTACTACTATTATTTGTTTAATTATTTTAAAATTTATATTATCTTTATTTATGCTTTCATATTTAAATCTAATGTTATTATTATCACATTTGAATTGTCTTTGTCTTTTGGTTTTGGGTTCCATATCTAGCCAACCCCAGCTATTTGTGATTAATGGATTAGTTGTTGCTGCTGCTGATATGAGCATGATTTTCAACAGGTCGGAGAATGAAGTTAAGCAGATTAAAAGTGTGCAAGAACAAATTTTATTTCCATTTAGTTATACTGCTTTGGCATCAGAAATATGAACACTGCAGTTTTTTCACTCCTAAACTATTCCTTGGAGATGCTACAAAGCTTCATGAGCACACCAAATGGGAAATCAATTTTTAAATATTAAACCATATAATAGTAAGAAAATACGAGCATAGTTGATTATTGCAATATCACATTTTATTACTATACAACAACAATAAAATGTTTTATATGTTAAGGAAAATTTGACATTGCCAAAGTCCGTTGTTATAGGAGAAGCCAGCAGCAACAAAGTGGATTTTCCTAAGGGATAACACCAAGGTTCGAGAACTCGGTCTCGGTTTCAGCCATTTAAAAATTTGTTAGTTTTGGCCGATTTCGTAAATTTCGGTAGTTTCGGTTTTGTTTCGGTTTCGGTCTAGATTTTTAGTATTTTCGTAATGAACTTGTGAACCGCTTATACCTTTTGGATTCTTTTAATATGAACATTAATGCATGCATAGGTTACCAAAAATTATGCAGATAAATTTGTCAAACTTGAAACAGAAAAAGTGATGCTTGGGTTACCAAAAACACAACCCACAATTGGTAGAAACCGATGCTTTCCTAATTCGAACCCTAAAAATATTTGCCGCCTCCTTTTTCAGAAAAAGCGAAGCCTTCCCAATAAAAAAAACTACCGCCTCGTTTTTTTTAGAAAAAGCGATGCCTTCCTCGATGAAAAAAAACACGTTGTCTTGATTAAAAATAAAACACGCTATCTTTCCCAAATTAAATTAAAAACGACGCTTTCCATCGAATCGACTCTTTCAAAATCGATCGATTCTTCAGTTCGTTGTAAGTATTAATTCGAAATTGTGGATTTTTATAGAGTTCGAATTAACTGTTGATTCACGTTTTGCTGATTGATGATTTTGGTTTTGTTCGTTTTGCCGATTGGTGATTTTTGTTTTGTTCGTTTTGTTGATCGATTCTTTCGAAATCGGCAGAGATTCGGTTTTTTTTCTCGTTTCCTAAAACCGAAACCGGTTTTGGTGGAGTGTTTCGGACCGCCGTCCACCGGTAACGGTCCGGTAACCCTGAAATTTCGGGGTGCTGGACAAGTTCTTGAACCATGGATAACACCACTAGAATCCGAATTGAATAAAGCAAATAGAGATTGTGAGATGACCGATTCATGTATTGATAATCTTTGATCGTATATTAAATGACTGAAGTTAATTAAACTTTAATCATTTCTTAAAAATCTCTTGATAATTATCCAATATATTAAACTTGTTAAATAATTGAGCATACCAGTGATGTGGATTTCAGAATGTAAGATATATCATTTATTGTGATAACTGTAATAGTTAAATTCAAGATTCTTAGAACTAGGGCTGTTATGGTAATGGTTACCATTTGACAAATACCTCTACCGTATCGTTTTTATTGGTAAACTAGAGTTGCTTACGGTTATCGTTACCGATCGACTGGTATACCGAATACTGGTATACCAATAATTTGGTAACCGTTACACTGGTAATGGTATATTACCGTTTGTCCATCAAAATTTATATCTTTACATATTTTTTGTACACAATACATCTTTATTATACTAAATGTATTGTTAGTTTATAAGAAACCATAAATGATAAAGAAAATAAATGTATCTGGAATTATTTCACATGATTATTGAATTAAATATAATCATTTATTTTGTTCTAAAAGCATGTAATAAAGCATATCAAATGAATATACACACGTTTTAAATTAACTGGTAAAATTACCGTTATCGCTAGTATTGAAGAGATATTACCGATAATTTACCGTTAAAAATGGTAAATTTATCGTTACTATACCGTTTTAACTGGTATACCGATTTCAATCAAAAATGGTTACCAATCGACTGGTAATTGTATGATAATGGTAAATTTACCGTTACCATAACAACCTTACTTAGAACAATCATTCTATGCCTTGGATAATAAAAAAACTAATGCATTCATAGTGCTCTTCTAGGTTTGGCTTGGCTCCTTAAAGCGACGAATTATTTTACTTGGTCAGATAATGGTACACTAAATTTATAAAGAATAATATTAACTTCGCATTTTTTTAGTAAAATTGTAGATCAAATGTCCTTTTAATTGTTGTTTCTAGCATTTCAAGTGGTAACAAAATTACAGTTAAATTCTGTAAACATGACCTAGTATTTCTTTAAAAAAAAAAAAAAACAGTATGCATTAGTATCGATAAGAAAATGTTGCATCATGTGAGAACGCGCTTAAAATAATTTATATCCTCAACCATGATGTGTTATTAAGAAATAACCGTAGATGAGTGGTTATTATGTTGTTGATGACCATTTAACTAGCGGGTTTTTTTTTTTTTTTTTTTTTTTTTTTTTTTTTTTTTATAAATATGAAAGTTAAGGAAATGTTTGCAATCTAGTCTGTACACCTGTGAGCATACGTCCATAGTCGTATGTTTTTTCTCTTCTCACACAAATCCAAATCAGAAGATTATATTTTAAAATGATGCCATGAACGATCTTATGTATCATCAAGGATGAAAGGAGTTGTATTTCTATGTGATTATTATTAAAGGACGGCTTGACTAAAATACCTATTAAGTTTTAAAACACATCTAACATCATTGCCCAAAAAAATATGTAAATTAGGTCTCTAGAATTAAGTTACCAAATTTTGTATAAATTTATGCAATTATAATTGTAAATATCTATCCTATTGTATCCAAAAACTGCAGACATTTCCGTAGTTATAGATTGAAAATTTATAGAAATTTCTAGAATTATTCATAGAAAAGTTGCGGAAATATCAATAATTATTCAATGTATAATTACAAAGATTTATACAATTTTTGGATATAATTGCATTATTATTTGCAATTATTCACTGAATAATTGCATAATTATATCCAATTATTCGGTAAATAAGTTCTAGGGATCTGATTTACAATTTTTTTTGGAAAGCAGTTTTTGTGTAGTAAGTTTAATTTTAAGAACCATTCACTATGCATAGTCGTTATTACAAACTAACAAGTTCAAGCTATAAGATTGCAATGGAAATTTTTTGTGTGCGCGCACATGAGTTTTTCCTTTTTTTAAGAATAAGCATTACAGCACGCGCTTTGCGGAGACGATGACACATACTTCGTGCATGAATTGTTTTTTATACAAATTATATATGTTTACCACATTGAAGAGAAAATGACTTGCATAAATATTTAATCATATTTTTATGTTGAAATCATATGTAGTTAGTTTGGATTTTTGTTTCTGCATTGCAACATCTAACTTTTGTTAGTTTAATATTTATTTATATTATTAATCAGTGAAGAGTTAATTTTTGAAGGAAGTTTATTTGTAAGATCCTATTTTTTAAGTGATTAGATTTGTTAATATTTAAAGATGGGCGTCTTTAATTTGTAAGGAAAATCTTGTTTTTAGATCCTATTTTTAAGCGATTAATGTTTGTTTGTAAAAATGCATTAGAATTTATAAAGGAAGTTTAAGCAAGCAGTTTTCGCAAACTAAGTTTTATTTTAAGGACCTAAGTCTAATATTCACTATTGTAAACGCAGCTTTAGAGTATAGTGTATTAATGTTTTTCCCAAACTCCAAACCTATGATGCTTCAAGATGGTAACTTTATCGTTTTCTGCCACTACACCTATTACTTGCGCCAAATAGTCATTGCGAGTTCAAGTTTAATCTAAAAATCATTCACTATGCCTGTTTGTTATTACAATATAACAAGCTCAAGCTATAAGATTGCAATGGAAATTTTTTGTATGCACGCACAAGCGTAATTCGTTTTTTAGGAACAAACATTATAGCATGCGCTTTGCGCAAATGATGGCACATTCTTCGTGCATGAATTGTTTTTTTTATACAAATTATATATGTTTACCACATTCAAGAGAAAGTAACTTGTACAAAGAATTAACCATATTTTCACGTTGAATTATGTGTAGTTAGTTTGGATTTTTGCTTCTGCATTGCTACATCTAACTTTTATCAGTTTAATATTTATTTATATTATTAATCAGTGAAAAGTTCCTTAATTTTTAGACCTTATTTTTAAGCGATTAATGTTTGTATAGATGCATTTTGAATTTATAAAGGAATTTTAATTGTTAGACTATATTTTTAAGTGATACTAGTTCTGATAGCATCTATAAATGGGTGGTATTTTCATTAGTTGACGTTGACACTGACACTGACACCGACACCAAAAATAGGATACAACTAGGTATTACTCGTATTGTTAACAACAGGATTTGTTAATATTTGTAGATGGACCTTTTGAATTTGTAAAGAAAGTATAATTTTGAGATCCTATTTTTAAGTGATTAATATTTGTAGAGGGGTATTTTGGATTTGTAAAGGAAGTTTACTTATTAGACTTTATTTTTAAGCGATACCAAGTTCTGATAATATCCATATGGTGCCAGTCTTTGTATATCATGCTGACAAACATAAAAAGGTGAGATATCGAAGGTATTATAACCGTTGTCAAAACATAGGGTGAATCAAGTTAGAGAAATGGAGGGTATAAAGTGAAAGGGTTTTCTTATAGATAAATCCAGCTAGACCAAATGGGCTGAGCGTACTTTTATGTAAAATAAAGTCATCTTCAATTATTCTTACTCATTTGAATTATTGACAAATAGTTTTCCCATTCTTCTTACTTTCCTGATCATGTAGGAATTTTGCTAAGAGAAAGTTATGATGATATCAGTTTTGATATTACTATAGTCCATTTTCTTTGACAAAATTCTATGCTGTTTTATTTTCTTGTTTTCCCAATAAAAATTTCAACAATACTAAAATGGAGGAGAAGGATAACATGGCAATTAAATTTATCATTGCTGATGACCTCAGCTTCAAATTGTGCTTCATGCAGGCTTGAACAGCACAACATGACTACCAAAGATGCATATCAATATTTTGTCTTAAAAGTTCAGGAAATTGCAATCTCTCTTAACTGGATCCCTGTTAACTGGTATATTTTTGTTTTCGGTACTCTTTTTTGACTATTTCATATTTATTCTTATTATCTGATATATTTTGTTCTTCATCATCCCAGGGAAGAAACATTCAATGCATTTCAAGGGAAACTCAATCCAAAAACTATTGTGCATAACTGGTGGGTCCTCAGTTGTTTCATTGCAAAGAGAAAATACTTGATATCTCATTTATCATTTCTTAATTATACGTCTGTATAATTACACTCCTAAAATTACCCGAATCTATGTTAAAGACAAAGTACACAATCTGAACCTTTTCTCGTTAATAATAAATTTATTCTTAGCTTATGATTCCCTCCATGCCTGCGATGTGTGGAAACAGTTTCCAGCAAATATGTATAATACATCTTGTAATCAGAGTAAAATCAAACTTTGATATCGCCAAAATATGATAGGACTGCATATGCTTAGTTTTTTTTTTTTTTTTTTTTTTAATTTATTTATTTATTTATAAATGATTTATGATATTTACTATTTAGGAGCTAGAAGCTCGAGATACATGTAGAAAGAGCTGAAACTGTGATATAATTTATGTAGTTGCAAAATATGCGCATTATAGGTTAGGGCCTGGAGTTTGCCCTCAAGCTGTAAAAAAAGGATTCAAATGTATTGTAAGCAATCAAGGAGTATGGTATCTTGACCATCTAGATGCGCAATGGCAGGATCTCTATGACAGTGAACCACTAGAAGGGATAACCGATCCTTTGGAACAAGAACTTGTGCTTGGTGGAGAAGTTTGCATGTGGGGTGAGACAGTTGATACATCTGATGTGCAACAAACTATTTGGCCACGTGCGGCAGCTGCTGCAGGTATACTACCATTCGTTAATTTATATGATATGCCTGCCTATGATAGTATAAAATAAAGATGTTAAACAGTTATATTGCCAATTATAATGTCTTAATTCCATTACTATTGATTCTTGGCTATCACTGTCAGAATATGGTCAAGATATTCCTCTTTTTGGAATTCCCATTTGATGGCTGCATTGTCTGTCTGTAATCCATATGTTTGAAAGTTATTCTAATCATGCTGCAAATATTTTATTATGTTAATTAACATTTTCATGTGTCTTATGGTAGCCGGAAAACTCTCTAAATTCATTTTTCTGCATATATTTTTTCTCGAACTCCAAAACTATGGGGGTATTATCTCCTAATCAAGAAAAATAGTAATACAAGAAATGGTAATGTTAAACACCTTGTCATGGTTCTTTTTTTTTTTTTTTTCAATTGGATACTTAGATGGTAGTATATGTTAGTACTACAAGACTTAGGTATTATTCAGGAACATATTATACATCAATATATGTTCAATCATGCTATTCAAGTAGAGCTGCACTAAGTATGAGTTTGGTCAGGGTAGACCAGATACTTCACCCGTCCCGTGTATGTTAAAATAGTTTAATCCATATCCGATCCTATATTGAATTGTAGTATGATTTGGAGTCAGGTTTAGTGGGGTTTGGTAGGACAGTGGAGTTTGGTAGGATTACATGAATCTAGTTCAATAATGAGAATATAAAGGGGAAAAAATATATTAAAATATTCTGCTTAAAATATCATATCTTTGTTAGCATAATTTATTGAATATAACTAATTCATTACAGCATATATTTTATTAGAGTTTCACTATAAAACACATCCGCTACATGCTAGGGTAAGAGTTTCATTTCCATATACACGACATGTTAGAGTAAGAGTTTCATTTCCATATACATGAAAATATTCTTCAAAATGTCTTAATCAAATTCTACCTGTTTTGGATTGACATTAAATATGCTTTTTTTTGGGTATATTTAGCAGAAATATTGGTATTTTTATGAAAAATTGGAATAGTAAATGATATTTAAAGTATGTGTTTCCCCTTAACTGTACCACTTCTACTGTTGTGAATCTGGACCACTGGTACAAATTCATTATTTTGTTGTATCAGCTGTGTTTGGAATATATTTTGTATAATCATTTCAGACCAAAATCTAAAGTTTATAACATAAATAAACTACTTTTAAAAAAAATATTCTACTTCCAAGTGATGTGGCAGTGGTGGTCTATTTTGCATTTTGTGCTGTTTTAAACGAATGTGCCGTAAATGACCGGATCAACAAGAGCTTATATTTGTAGTAGTAGTTTGGAGAGGGAAAAAAGTCCCTCCCCCCCCCCCCCCCCCCCCCCAAATAATTTGATGATACAATAATCTTCACCGTTAGATTGTACACTGAATTCCACCTTTCGTATAACCAAAAAAAAAAAACCTAATGGTGCAGTTTATTGTATCATTATTTGTGTTTTATTTTAATCCGGGCAGCTTACATATGTATTTGTGTAACTTTCAAAAATATATATATTTGTGTGTGTTTTTAAAAGCAGAGCTTTGTGTTTTGATTTGAGCTAATTGGCCTGATTATTACTTAACCGAACAGAGCGTCTATGGAGCTCAAGAGAATCTACAGCACCTGGAAGTACAAACTCAACCATATCGAAACGCTTGCGTTACTTCCGATGCTTGTTACACAGTCGTGGAATTGCAGCAGCTCCTCTTACAAATACATATGCAAGGACTCCTCCAATCGGCCCTGGATCTTGCTTTGATCAGTGATACAAGTTCTCTCAGTATATGCTTCTTGCTGTGCACTTTTCAGAATTTCAGTCGCACATTGCGCATTGTTCTCACTGTGTAATTTATTGTACATTATTTATTCTCACTGTGTTGTAACTTCGTACTTTATTGTGTTGCAGTATTTGTGAAGATCTTGGGATTTTGATTTATGCGCTTATGGTTTTATTTTGGTTTGGTTTGGATTCGTCATTTTTGGTTGTTTTCTCCTATGTTTATAATTTCTGCATGGATGCTTGCATCCAAATGGAATGCATGCACGGCGGTCTGAAAATCTACCTCGTAGGTCAATGATCCTTGACTTCTACTATTGATTTTGTTAGGAACTAATCTGAATTTGTTTTGAAATTATCATAGTGAAACATCCGAGTATTGGACAACTAAGATAAGATTGCAGCAGCCACTTATTGCAGGCAACAACGTCACCACCATACAATGGCTCTAGCCATCACTTGCTCTTATCCAATTCATTGTCAGTAACCATTAACTAATACGAAAGGAGTAACAAGTAAAAATGATAAGAATAATATAATTGTAAGAGAAATTAATATTAATATGTATTTTTATAAGAAGTATATTTCAAATGCTTAGTTGCATTACAAGGACTTATTTCACAAAATAAATAAAAATAAAATAGCAGGTACACAATAACATTACACATAAATATTTCAATATGATTAAAAATGGTATTGAATGATTAATAGTGAAAGTTCCAACTTTAAAAGAATGCAACGGTGTATATGAAAACATAAAAGAAACAGAACTAAGTAGCTGTAACAAGTAGTATTAAATCATCATAAAATATATAATAATGAAAAATGGAAATACATCTTACCATTACAAAATAAATTGCTTTATACATTTCCAAACACCTAATGCTATCGTAAACAACATTGAAATATCAAAGTTATGCAATATAACATTAAATATTCAATTTTTTTTTTTTTTTTTTTTTTTTGCATATAATCCTTGTAAAAGTAATATTAAAAGGTGAAATGATAAGATAAAGTAACATGATAAAATTATAATAATATGCTGTAAAACATCTAAAAATTTAATACTTATATCTAAATGCCCAAAGTGCCAAATAAAAATCACGGAAAGACATACTAAATCAATCGGAACTACTAAAATGTAAAATATGAGAAAAACTACTTTATTTTAAAAAGATGTTACAAAATATCTTTATGGGTTAATATGTAGATTTCATACAAAAATGCTACCGTAAATCATAAAATGATACTAAGGTTGGTTGCTGTTATGGTAATGACTATTGTTACCATTTCACAAATACTATTACCATAACGTGTATTGTCACTATAGGGTATCTTCATCACACTATTATACTGTTACATAATAAAAGGCATAAATGACACTTCAAACTATTTCATATGATTATTTAACTAAATTTTTAGTTGTAAATTTTTATGATAATGCATATCGTATGGATATATTTGCTTAAAATTGATAAATAAAATAACCACCACTATTGGTTTTAAAGAAATATTACTGATAATTTACTATAGAAAATGATAAATTTATCTTATCATACTAATTAAAGTTATATACCGATTTTAATCGAATATGGTTGTCAATAAAAATGATAAATTATTAACATTGCTTTATCCAGTTATAGTGAATCTCAAGCTACAAATGGCCATGAGTTATCAGTGCGGTTGCCACCTCTGAATATTGAGTTTGTGCCCATGAGCTCCGAGACCGGGAGCTCCATTTAAACCAAGATATCGATCTTGATTTTCAGATGAATCTAGGTCGTGGCCTTATCCAAAACAACTTTCAACTTGTGAATGTCTAGACTTAACACCATCTAATTAGTACTCCTCAAGCTCTTATCTCACCTCCCGTTGTCCGTTCAACTACAGTTGTTGTTTAGTTCATTTGTTGAATGTTATTCCGAAGTGAGGGGCATCCATTGGAAGGAAACCCAGTTGGGCCACTGCAGTTCTTCCTGTTAGGCATGAAGGCATACAGAATCTAAAGGCAGCAGCAATGCTCATGGTTGATGATGTGTTTTCTTATGATGATGTTCATTGTATGTAAATTATTTATACTCGGGATATACTTGATGCGTTTCTTTTGCTTGGTGATTTCTATGTGTAATTTGGTTGTAACACTTATTATTATCACTCCGACATTTTGGCTGCCAATTAGGCTTGTTAGTCGAATATCTTATATTTCGTGCATGTACTACCATCCGACGACTATTGCATAACATTTAACTCAAAAAATGGTATGGTAGTGAGAAGCACTGACATATTAATTAGATATGCGTCTTGCTTTCATTATAAAAATAGGATAGAAGCGCGAACATGTATAATCAAGTTACAACTTTCAAGTTCATTAGCATCGCCGATCAACTCTTTAACATGCAGGTAGTTAGGGTGAAAGAAGGCCAATATAAAGGAGGAAGCTTTCGAAAAGTGCAGGAAGAAACCAAGTTCCTTAAGAGTTAACTAAAATAAAGACTTTTGATAAACTAAAGCTTCATACTAAATTAGAAAGGAGTCGTGTCATGCAGTGATAAAGAGTCGTCAAAGACAAGGAATCATCAGCTATAATGAAGGAAAACCCCTTTCGGTGAAACCGAACAGCATACCCTCCTGAAAATATATTCCTGACCTGAGAAGAAATTCATAGCCCTCGTACAACTTAAAAGATAAGGGTTCCAAAGAAATATTTGTCAGAAAAGAACCTTATATTCGAAAAAAGGTTCATCATGCCGAAGGATGCTTTACACAAGAATGAGCTGTCACTAAAAGCCGAAAGCTTGCATGAACACATGCCTTTTGCAACAATCGAGTTTGCCTACCGGAAGATACTCTTCAGAAGCAACATAAACACAAGCCGCTTACCAACTGAGGCGCTTTTGTTAATCTCTCTGGTTCGCCTCCAAAGTGGCATTAAGGTGAAGCCTATTGAGTGAAAGGGGGTCAACCTGCATCCATAAATACGACCCTAGGGGTCCATAATTGGGACAAATAATTTCATTCCAAAATCTGTAACTATGATTGCGGAGTGTAACCCTAATTTCAAAATTAAATTGGGATTTCTCCTTTTTTGCAATCCTATTTGGCGATTTATAGTAAAAGAAGGACAGTTGAGAATCTCAACCTATAAAAATAATTTTAAGAGAGGAGCTTATTCATTTCGGCTATAACTTGTTAATAGTCGACTGCACATGATTTTAACTTCCGATTTCTTATTCATATATGAAACCATATTATGAAACCCATAAAAAGGGATGACGTATCTAGGGTCGACAGTGGTGAAGCTTTATCCGAAAGGCATAAGGAGAATTGCCATTGATGGAACCAGATTCCCTTTGGAAAATATAATCAAATTCTTCCCCTCTTTAATCAGTTCTACAATATAAGATTTTTTTATTTACCAAGTTCTGGGACATGATATCCCAATAGAATTACCAATCCTTCGATGAAGAATGGGATTTAATATCGTTAAAGGTTTCGGTCAGACTCGACATACAAAACCTTAATCTCACGTGCCTTCGGTAATCTGGAAGCCGAAAGCTGTATATATCCACTTTCTCCAAAGAAAGGCTTCCGAAGGTATCGAAGGATGAAGATTTTCTTTCTTTTTGGAATGATCTATAATGATAATTATAGTACGAAAGCATCTGCTTTCATAATACGCTTACGTAGTCTATCTTGGGATGTTCACCATTTTTCTAGCTAACATTTTTGATTTTTTTTAGTAACATGTGGAACCTTAAGGTCATAGTATACATTGATACTCACTTAAGTAAACCCTGCGCCGTGTGTCTACCCCGCTTTGTATAGTCGTCGTACACGGATGCTTAACGTCCTAGCCTCCGAAGTGGTTTGCAGCAGGATTCGAACCTGTCCGCACATATATTTTTGGTTAGAAGGAGGGCTCAAACCTTCGACCTTATAGTTGATACAAATTAACTTTTCACATTAAATGAATGCAGGAAAAAATGAAGACTAAATCAAAGAGGAATGATATATCATAGAAGATGTGATTCATACTGCTGGGTTGGATGACGGAAAAGCGCCATCCTTTAATCTGACAAACACCGTCCAAGGGGAACCTTCTGCCGTAGAGATGAAGGAAATGAGCATTGAGGAGATCAAACAAATGAAAGAAGAAATTGCAGAGCTAAAGACACCGCTTCATGAGGTACTCGCTCAGAAGTCCTCCAAAAGTAGAAGCATCCAGAATACCAAGTCAACAACAGATCAGGTGGTCGATTCCTCGAAGAGAGAATCTAAGGTCAACCAGCTGGAAAGCAAGGGAAAAAGTGGACCTTCAATGCTCAATCCTAAAAGATAAAGGGAAGAATTGATGAAGGCTGACTATCGGGGAAAGCTTCGGAATAAAGAAGAATAATTCGGAAGCTGCACTACTAATAAATATGAACCCATCGGGTGAGCTATCCCAACAAGGAAGCTTACATCAAAGACTTAGTAGCGAAGTCTATTAAGGACTCGTTTAACCTAAGGTAAAAGGACGTTCGATGCTCTAGTAAATGGCAACGAGAGGATTGTCCCGTTTATTGATGAAATTATGTCAGCTGTTATTCCATCACAAGTAAGATCTCAACAATCAAATACCAAGAAAATACTGGTCCAGTTGACACCTGATGACCTTCGACAATCAAATGGATCCGTATAATTCTTCCAGGGTAGTCCGATGCAAATTGTTTCCCATGACACCATAAGGAGTCGTTGCCAAATAGTATTGTCAGTATCGCGAAAGGACTATATATTAATGGAAGCAATTTTCTTACGAGTTTATGGCACAATTATACTTCAAGAAAGATCTCTTTGTTCAATATACAATGGTTTCTAACTTCAAGCAATAGCCGAAGGAAACTTTGGAGGAACATTTGAAGAGGTACAATGCTGAGGCAGTGAGGGAAAAGGGAATGAACGATACAACCAAGTTGATCGCCGTTCATTTAGGACTTCATGAGAATATCTCATTTGGAAAGATCTCATTGTAAACGAATGTAAAGACTTGCAAGAATTTCACTTTCAGGATGGCAAGTTCAGTCGTATAGACGAAATTTATCATGCAAGGATAAAGGGGTCTTTTCAGAAAGAAGAATCGAAACCTGGCTCGTCGAAACACTGAAAGACCACGATGAGAAGACGCTGATAGCAACTCGATGGTACTAAACAAGCCTATATCCTTTATTTACTCAAACAATAAATGGAAAAGTAAACTTCCCCACCCCGCTTAAAGCTCAAACCAATTCGAAGGCCAAGAAGGGTGATAACTGCTGCATATATCATAAAGAAAATGACTACAAAATTAATGAGTGTAAGGTCCCATCCAGTATTATTCAAAAGCTCATACGAGACGGACAGTTGCAAGAGTTTGTTCAAAATGCTGGGAATGCTTCCCGGGATAACAAGTGATATCAAAAGCCCTTGGGGGGGGGGGGGGTCTACAGTGAATGTTGTAGAGGAAGAGGACATCTTCGAAATAGGTGCACCTTTTAACCACATTAATGTAACCCACAAAGGCCTACAAATCGCAGGAAGTAGCAAAGGAGCAAAGAGTCGCTACTTCAAAGAAGCAAAGGGTGGAGTGTTCTCAATTTAGGAATGGTCATTAGATCATCATCCAAGAGGTATTTGTATGCACACACCGGTAATAACTCCACAAGAGCTTCAAAAGGGGATTCTTTATCTTCATAACGATTCTTCAATGATCACTGCTCAAATTGGGCAACATATGGTCGCTAAGATCCTAGTCGACACCAGAAGAGCTGTCAATGTTATACTCAAGCACGCCTTTGACAAGATGAATATTCTAGAAGGGAAATTGAAACTATCCCAGAAACAGTCTTCGAATTCAATAAAAAAAGGATCTACCCATGTGGTTAGTAAAGCTGAAGGTGCAGATGGAACACCCTCTCTGTTGCCGCTCTTTTGAGTCTCTTTTCGTGATAGTTAACCAGCCTTCTTTCTATAACACTTTCTTTGAATAACTAACACTAGATGAAATGGATGCATTCGTCTCTTCCAAATATATGATGGTCAAGTTCTTAACAAAGAAAGGATAGGGACCATTAAAGGATAGTAGTTTAACTCGAGAGAAGTGTATTTCACTACACTTAACCAATATAAAAAGGAGTACTTTGCTTATTTTGATGCTTTTACTGTATCGCAACCTTCAGATGATGGGTTCTTAAACCCTACATTCGAAACAAAGTTAAGAAAGGTAAAAAATAATCACTCTGTTAAGCACAAAAAAGATAATTGTTGGTCAAAAGATAGAAAGAGAAAAAAGCAAGAGGTGAATAACATAGTATAAGAAAAAATTGTATTGAATCAAGATTGTGGGGAGAGATCGAAAGGATTGAATCTTCTGAGGAAATTAAAGAAGTAGGCACCGACATTGGAAAAATTGTCAAAGTAGGAAAATATTTAGAACCAAAGGTAAAAACCAGTTTAATCCATTTTCCTAAGGAAAGGATTTCATTGCATGGACACACTTTGACATGGTAGGAAATGACCCTTCGGTCATGTGCTGTTCACCCAATATTGACCTAAGCATAACCCCTATCGGACAGAAGAAAAGGCAATTCGACAAGGTATGATCTGAAGCCTTTAAGGAGGAATTAAAGAAATTTCTTGAAAACAAATTGATTTGAGAAGTCTTTTATCCAAGATATTTGGCAAACCTTAACTAGTACAGAAGTCCAACGAAAAATGAAGAACTTATGTTGATAACACAGATCCAAATAAAGCCTGTTCGAAAGACTGCTACCCTTTATATAGAATTAACCAACTAGCGGATGCCATAAGTGGGCACAAACTATTATTTATTGTGGATGCTTACTCCGGATATGACCAAACAGCTATGTTCGAACTTGACGAAGAACACACAAGTTTCATTACCGATAATGCAACATGCTGCTATAAGGTAATTCCCTTTGGTCTAAAGAATGCCAAAGCAACATATCAAAGATTGTGTAATAACCCACCTGGAAAGGGCCTAAATACCGACCCAGAAAAGTCCCATCGATTTAGAGCCAATATAAATAGATCATTGGTTCCTATAAGGATTAACTTAAACAGATATATAGAGAAAATTGAAAAGAAAATTAGAATCTCACACAGTGGAAGGGACAAAATATAATAGCATAAATATAAGATGTACCATTATTAAAAACTAGAATTGTCAATTACAACATGTCTCACAAATAAAAAGGTACATCATAATTCATCCCAATTACATAGCAATAATAGTAAATAAACAATAGTCATAATAACTAGATCTTCAAGAGGCTCCTCCTCCAAGAGTTCGTTCTCTATCCTTAATCACATGTCCCACCTATTGTCCTGTTAATGTTAAGAGGAGGGAGGTCAGAACATAAAGTTCTAGTGAATGAAATACATATAAGTTAAGAAGGCTATTTCCTATATTTGGCAGTTGTAAACTTTTCAAGTTATGTCCACGTAACAAACACATAATACAAACATATGAGGATAACGTCCTGGAAGTCACTTAATACCCCAAAACTAATTCAAGGGTGGGCATCCTTATGGTCACTTAATACCATATTTTAGTTTACTTAGGGGGATATCCCTTTAGACACTTAATACCTAATGGAAAACCTCAAGCCACTTAAGACCTCGTTCTAACGTTAATCGTTATAATGATAACTCTCCTTATAGGTCGAGAAATAGTAACGACTACTTCATACTAGGATTTGGGTCAGGAACACGACTTCTTTTAAGAAGAACCCCTTGGAGAACTCTTTTGTTGCTATCTAGTTGTCCATACGGGTAAACTCTTGGTCACTTAATACTTCCCTTAGACGATGATTCCTTAAGCTATGTATACATAATCCATCCATAGGTCATCCCTCACTAGCTCCTATATAAGAAGCAGTAATTATTGGAGAACTACTCTACACACCTTATCGTCTACCAGGACCATTTAATACCTTATAGGAGAAAGGCGGACCTAATGGCTTAGGTCCTAAACCAAGGGGTGAACCTTAGGAACGAACCTAGTCCTAACCACTTAATACGCAACAAGAGATAGGCCAACCACTTAATAACTTTTCCCAAGGAAGGCCTACTCTACACACAACACACACACACACACATACACACACACATATGGACACTAGACATCTCACATTAGACTTGCCACTTGTAGATGTTTGATTTTCCGGGTGGTTCCGTGTAGGCTTCTACTACAATTTGGGCCTAACCTCGCATCATAGCGTACTAATTATAATGGCTCATGGCACCTAGACCTCTCACATTAGCCAATTTACTTAGAGACGCTGGATATGCTGGTCAATTCTGGGTAGACTTCTACCACAAGTAACGACTAACCTCATGCCTACGTGTCATTAATATTAATTAAGCCATTAACTCACACACATACAAATGTACAAATTCCTATGGAGACATTCAAATTCTATTCCTAATTCAATCGTATTTATTACACACTCAATACGTATTAATATTACATTGCTTATGTTATATATATATATATATATATATATATATGAAGTAAATTAAGCGAACGAGATTAGCGTCCTTGCCACGTTTTTGAAATGTCAATCCCTATTCAAACAAGAGTGTACAAGTCATTTCCCATCTTTTCCTCAACCACAACATGAATATACATATTAACGTATGACAATAAAACGGAAAAAACAATCACAACAACATATAAACTTGCAACCTAGGTTTTGACTTGATTATTGCAATAACAAAAGATAAACATAACATCAAATATACATATATGTTTATAATTCCTATTTTGAATAGATTCCTTTTCTTATGTTTGTTTATATGCAAAACCTTAATATTGAAATATACTGTAAATAATACGTTCAAATTCTTTATTTTGAAATTCAAACCTATTAGATTTACAAAGTTATCCAAATCCTAACCTTTTGCCCCAAAATCAAACATATGAATTTACGTGAAAATAAAAAAAGGAATCAAAACAATATAGAAAATCATACAACAAGAATCATCTTGTTCTTTTATTAAATGTGACACCATAGGTCCGTTAATGTCACTCAGAGAATGCATTAATTTCCGTAAAGTGCAGTAGGTAATCATTACAGAAATTTACGAGATAGACATGAAATAGCAGTGGTTTTTTTAAAGCTTCATTATTCAAAATAGAGCATAGTCTCACAAAACCAGTTATAGTCAAACCTGTTACATCAAATCTATCTCATAAACCAACTCATAAAACAAAATATCAGAGTGCATAAAATCATATCCCTCGCCATAAGCCATACTAAAGTAGAGAGAAAATCGAAATGGTACATCTCAAGAAATCCAAGTCCAAGCTGTAAGAGAAATCCTAGTCACTGTTGAGTGCTTCCACTCTGAGGACCTAGGGGGGGAGAAAGAGGCGAAAGAAAAAGGGCCAGACATAAAGTCTGGTGAAATCCTAGTCACTGTTGAAATTTCTAGACTTATTATTTTATTATATTTAAACATAAGCTTCTTATATGTATACAAACTTCTAATGTCCACAACTTCTTTATACTTATTCGTTTTACGCAAACTTGGGTTCTATCTAAACCAGAATTAAGAGACGAACGCAACGGTAATGCCGGTTTCACTTAATTCTGAATATTTAATTAAGTTATTACTAATTTATTATCTTTAAGCATGGTTATAGTGTATTAAATTTTAGGATGTTACATTCTCCCCTACTTAAAGGATATCGTACCTGAAATCTCCAAGTTAAGATGAATGTTACTATCCTAAAATCCACCTACAACCATCTACTCATCCATCATCCACATGCATCCATTGTCCTTAATAAGTTTCTAGTGCTTGTATGAACATATGCAAAGGTGTTGTATATACTTCCTTACACTAATGCAAAAATCAGGAGATCGACCGATTCAATTGACCTCCTTAATGCAATATATGTTGTGTCATGAGTCCAAAATGTATGCATATAATCCTAGTATAACATATAAAATCTATGTTTGCACAACTATTCATCAAAATGCAAAATCTGATGATTCATACATTTTCATCCATAGAAAATTAAAATTCACACACATTCATATGCAATATGTAAGTGGTTGAGCCGATCTAGTGCCTAGTGTGTGTATATGCATCCACGAGCAACCACTAGCAAACACTTGCATCCACTTGCAACCATCAATCATAACAGTTTCAAACGCATGTTTCCAACCATTGGATTCTACCTAAGAATCGAAGGTTCGAACGATAGGATAAATATACTTGAATGATAGAGGAAAATGCAAAGTTAAATCTTGGAAAAGAAGTCAAGAATGTACTTTCAAAAAGAAAAGGATAAGAAGTGTGAATCCTATCTTTGGGTTTCCACGTCACATCTTCGCGGTCTTCTCCCCATTGCACTTTATCCAATCCAATTTCCTTGTTACGTAGCTTCTTGATTTCTGATCCAAGGATATGATAACTTGTCCCACTGATGCTTCCTTCTCAACTTCCATGTCATCAAGAGTGCTCGGCTCGACTATCTCTGTCGTATCATGGAGACATTTTCTCAAATGGAAAACGTAAAACATGTCGTGTACGCCCGCCAGTCTATCTAGTAGCTTGATCCTATAAGCCATCTGACCTAACCTCTCTACTATAGGTAAAGGCCCTACAATCTTGGTGCCAACTTCCCTACTGAGCCAAAGCAAACTACATTCCTTAGCGGTGATACTTTAATGAAGGCCATACCTCCCACTTCAAATTCCAAATCGGTCCTCCTTTTGTTGGCATATGATTTCTGTCTGTCTTGAGCGGATTTCATTCTTCGACAAATAAGATCATTCTTCTCGGAAGTATCTCGAATCATCTCTGGTCCAAGCAGAAGTCTGTCCATCGACACCCACCAATAAGTCGGCGATTTACAAGGTCGCCCATATAACACTTCGAACGGTGCAATGCCTATGCTCGATTGGTAACTGTTGTTGTAGGCGAACTCCAACAATCGGAGATGCTCCTCCCAAGTCCCTCCAAAATCTAGGATACACAGTCTTAGAAGATCCTCAAGAATCCTATTTACCCTCTTAGTCTGTCCATCTGTCTGAGGTTGATATGCTGTGCTCAAACGTAGTCGTGTACCTAACGCCTCTTGCAAGCTCTTCCAAAACTCACTGGTAAAGATGAGGTCGCGGTCGCTTACTATACTAAAAGGTACCCCATGAAATCAAACTATCTCTCGAAGATATACTGATGCCAGCCAAGTCGACGTCCCTTTACTCTTAACAGGAATAAAATGAGCGCTCTTCATAAGTCTATCCACTATCACCCAATGCTTGTATTGCCCTTCCTTGATTGTGGTAATCCATAGATGAAATCCATAGAGACACTCTCCCACTTCCATTGTGGGACATCTAAGGGCTGAAGCAATCTTCCCAGTTTTTTTTTTCCAGCCTTTACTCTTTGACAAGTCAAGCACCGAGCTACAAATTCTGTTATATCCTTCTTCATACTGGTCCGAAAGAAAGCCATCTTCATGTCTTGATACATTTTGTCGCCACCCGGATGGATAGTCGTCCGAGAATGATGAGCTTCCTTAAGCACTGCCTTTAGCAATTCCCCAATCTTAGGGGCACATAGCCTTCCATCTCGTCTTAGCCACCCTTTATCCTCTACGGTATATCTAGCCAGGTGACTAGAAGTCTCTCCTCTACCAAGCCTATCCAAGATATCTGATATCTGTGGGTCCTACTGCTGCATAGATCTAATACGCTCCAATAGAGTAGGTCACACTTCCAATGATGCTAACAATCCTATAGCAAAATCCATAAGTGGCTTAAAATCAAAGGTCGAGATGTACTCCAAGCTCCGTCTTTCTACGAATAGAGGACTCAAAGTCATCCTATGCCTACTCAATGCGTCCGCCACTACATTACCCTTACCCGGGTATAAGCTATCTCGAAGTCGTAGGACGCTAGGAACTCCACCCACCATTGTTGTCTTAGGTTGAGATCCATTAGTGAGAACAAGTACTTGAGTGACTTATGATCCGTATATACCTCAAATCTTTCTCCAAGTAGATAATGTCGCCAAGACTTCAAAGGGAACACTATAGCAGCCAATGGGCAGGGTTGTTCTTCTCATGAACCCTCAATTGTCTGCTTCGATAACATACTACTCTTCCCTCTTCCATCAGAATGACACCAAGCCATGTGCCACAAGCATCTTTGTAAATCGTGAACATCTTTCTTCCATCTAGGAGAGTCAAAACTGGGGCTGCTGTTAGAGCCCACTTTAATCTTTGAAAGGAACCCTCATAATCAATGCTCCACGAAAAAGCCAAGTTCTTCTTCGTCAATCGTGTAAGCGGTGCCGATCTTGCAAAGTCCTTGATAAACTTTCTATAATAGTCCGCCAACCCTAGGAAACTTCTCACCTTCGTTGCATTCTTTGGAGCTCTCCAATCTTGAACTGCAATGAATTTGCGGGGTCCACAACTATCTCGTCCTTGGAGACTACGTGCCTTAGGAACCTCACTTTGTTTCTCCAAAAGTGACACTTAGAAAACTTCGCCTTGAGTTGATGTTACCTGAGGGTGCACAGAACCTCTCTTAAGTGTTAAGCATGCTCCTCCTCATTCTTTGAGAAGATCAGAATTGTAACAGCCCACATTTTACGTAATGAAGGATCGTAAAATATTTTTATTTTATTCCCTGAAGGTTGGACCATTCTCATATTTTGATATATTGGTTATGAAGGTGTTAGACATGTCCATAATTTTTACCGATTTTATTTGTCACCATTTTGCCCTTATAAGTCTTGTATAGGGCATAACATTTGACTAAATTGAATTAGGTGCTGAGACTGGCCTCATTGAAAAGGAAATGGTGTTGCTAATTCCGTAGAGTGGTCACATTAAAGATTTGGTTATGCGGTTTGGGAGAAATCGTTGTTTTAGTGTTTTATAATTTCTGTTCAGGTATGGCTAGCCATAATGGGTTGATTTTGGAGTGGCCCATTAATGGGTTGGCGGGTGGCTATAAATAGGGGGTTAGAGGCATGGAGAATAGTTTACTTTCTTCATTCTCTCATTTGGTTGAGCTAGTGATCCTCCTTGCTCAACTAAATACACTTTCCACTATTAGAATTCTAGATCTACATAAGAGAATCGAAGATCTACATCATTTGAAGCTAGATCTACGTCAAGTGAAGAGAGATCTCATCAAATTGGAAAGTTTGAAGATAGTTCTTCGATATTCGGATTTGTGATTCCTTGTTTTTAAGTTTGTTTGAAGAATTGGTAAGTGATAAGCATCTCTCACACAGATTCGATCAAGTATATGGGTTATTTGATCTTATTTTCATCAATTTAAGTCATCTTCACCTAGGTCTACAACATGGTAAGTACGTTTTCATATGAATCATCATAGGATCTAATCTAGCAACTTAAAACCGGTAACTTCTATGTTATTTTATATGTTTATGCAAGTTAGATCCATCGTTTTAGTTTATTCATTGATTTATCATGAATTAGTAAATTTTATATGAATGTTGATGATAATTGTTATTTTGATGTTGTTGTTGATTTCATGAAGTGTTTATGGTTGAACTGGATGATTTGGATGACTCTATTTCATCAATGTTGTCATTTGGCGAAGATTTGGTCAAGTTTGGAGCTAATTTGGTCAGATCAGGAGTCGGATCATTTTTCTTAGGTCAGGTTTTTTCTTGTCCTCTAAGAAATAGAGTCAGGTCGTCCATGAAGTTTAGGTCGTTGGTTGGATTTGGTTCGTGGGTCGTTGGTGCATAGGTTGGGTCGTCAAAGATCATGGATCGTTTGTGTTCATTAAGCATGGGTCGTCTGAAACATGTTGAAGCTTCAGGTCGTTCGGTGATAGGTCAGGTCGTAGGAGCTTCTCTAGAATCGGGTCGTTGGCCTTCTGCATAAAGTCTGGTCGTTGGGTGACCCAAAAATTAGGTCTTTGGGTAACCCGAAAGTTAGGTCGTTGGGTGACCTGATTAGTCGGCTTGAAACATTATGGATCGAATATTGACCAAATGATGTATGTTTTTGGATCAATGGTGGTTGTGGCTTCGAAGTGGAATCAGGAAGGAGTGTTCGAAGTGTTGTGATATGTTCATTGATCGACGTAATGCAACGAATGTGAAGATGATTCAAGAGTGTTTTGAGTTCGTGGATAATGGTTGGATAGTCGCCGATGATGACGACTATAGATACTGAAGGCAGAGGAATTTTTGTTGTCGTAGGTTCTAGCAGACTCAAAGCAGGGGTATAATAGGGATACCTAAAAGATCAATTGTATGGTCTAGTACCCTGGGCAGCTCGATGGGCCTAGTTACATTTCGTTGTATGGCGTATGGAGTTTTGCTAGAACCGTGGTTTACTATTAGCCTTTAACAGTTGATGGCAAAGTGTTTAGATGGTCATACGATTAACGATGGTTTCAAAGCAGGATTGGCGATGATAGACAGAGTCAGTCATGAGTGTTGATTGTTTTGGTTGTATCATCTCTCATAGATTATCTAACGTCGAAGGAAATGTTTCCTGGGTGCTTGTCTGATGTTGGTTTAGGCCTTCGGGGCTTGTGCTTGAGTGATGTCGATCTCGATTAGGATGGTTTACGTGAAATATAACTAGTTGCTCTGATTGCTACCGTCTGGCTACTTCTGATTGTCATGAATGAATGGTTGTCTGATTGCCATGAATGCATAGTTGTCTCCAAATGCTTGTTTGTAAAGGCTATCACAGTCCGATGTGGGGAAGAAGGGGTTAAGTTTTTCTGTGGTATTTTGGAAGATTGGTTGGTTAATCTACCTATTCTCATATACTTTATTGATGATGTTAGGTAGCTGTTTTATTGCTCACTAAGATTGTTGTCTGACTCAAGGTTTTATGTTTCCCTCTTATTACCTTGGGCTGTTCATCCGTTTTTGGATGGGCAGACTGAGCAGGTAACAGGTGATATCTTGGTGAGGACGATGCAGTTGTGCGGTGGCGAGCAGGAGGCTGGCGTATTACTTTCTACTATCTAGTATCTTTTATTTCCGTTTTTTGATGTTTGACTCTGAGTATTGTAGTAAGGCAAATTTGTACAGACATTTATGTTATAATCCAAGGGTGTATGGATATTCTTTCTAGTTGTTATGAACGTTAAAATTTCTGCTTAAATATGCTTCTCTATAATTACCTGTTGTATATGTTCTATAATATTTATTCTTGCACTGTGAGTTATATGATAGGTTCCGCTTTTATTTCATATTCTGATGATCATCCATAGTTGCCTGACACGTCTTTCGGCGCATTATTTCCCTTGTTAAGTGCAGGAGTTATGGGCGGTCGTCACATTTGGTATCAAAGCTCTGGTTATCGATTTTTATCCAAATTTCGAAGACGTAATTACGTATGAGTGGTGTATTTGTAGATTTCAGATGGATATATATATATATACACACTACATAGTGGTATATAGTATTGTAGCGTTTGAACTCCATTAGCAGTATTCATGTAAGAGACTAATCATTCTATATTGTAGATTTAGAATGAGTCGATGAACCTCAAGACATACGGCTAGGGAGAGGGTTGTGCCTAGAGGGGGTAATGGAGGTACACCCGATTACCCAGCCATGTTTGGAGCCATGATAGAGGCATTCATGAGAAGAGTACCCGCTCCAGTGGCAGCCACGCTAGATGTAGGGGTGAAGGTGCCCAGGGCTGTGAATTTCGTGAAATTGTGTAAAGAATTCACATCTCTAGGAGGAAAGCTGTTTAAAGGGATGGAGCCGACTGAAGAGGTTCAAAGGTAGTTAGATGCTTGTATTCGTATTTTTGGAGACTTGGGCATTGACTATGCAACAAAGAGAAAGCTTGCATCGAGACAATTACAAGGCAGGGCCATGGATTGGTGGAATACTGTTACGCTTGAGACTACAGAAGATGAGATAATTTGGGAACAGTTCCAAGTCAAGTTCAAGACGTAGTTTATCTCTACTGCTCAGATATCAGTTTTGTTTAAAAAATTTGTGGAGGTGAAACAGAATGGTTGATTAATGCTTGATTATGTTTTTGATTTTGAGGCCTTGTCTAAGTATTCTCGTTCGTATCTCGACGCTCTTTACCAGAAGAAGGAGAAGTTTGTTATGGGTTTGGATGCATATATTAGGAAGCCATTGGTGGATCATCTTGATGATCCATATGAGAAGATTATGGAAAAAGCTGTGAGATATGAAAGCTTGTTTCGTAAAGAAGAAGTTGTTGTTGTTGCAGCTAAGGAAGCCCCAAAACCATAGCAGGGTGGTAATAACAACTAGAAGAGGAAGCAACAACATCAGAAAGGAAAAGATGGTCAAAAGAGGTAGAAAGGCGAAGTTACTTGTTACAACTACTGGTATAAGGGCCATTATACCAAGAATTGTAAGAATCCAAAAGCTGAAAAGAAGTGCTTTAAGTGTGGAAAGCCTGGGTATGACAAGAACGATTGTCCAGAACTAGCGAAAGGGAAGCAGATTGTGAAGGCATATGCTTTGGAGGTCGTGTCATCTTCTATAAGAGCTCATACTACAGAAGAGAAAGGAAAGGGTGTCATCATCTAAGGTACTCTTTCTATTCGAGGTGTTTTAGTTCGTGTGTTGTTTGATACTGGAGCAGCACATTCATTCATTTGTAATGAGATTGTGTGCCGCTTGGGTTTGAAACCCAAGATTTGTGATAGATCCTTGGTTGTGACTAATCAAGTTGGGGGTTCGTCCAGCCTTTGTATGCTTTTTCGTGGTCTTGTGTTATCGAGGAATGGTTGCTCTTTTGTGTGTGATTGCTTTGTTTTGGACTTCCTTGGGTTTGGGATTATCTTGGGAATGGATTGGCTCAAGAGGTATGTGACAAGAGTAAAGTGCGAGAAGCTTAAGGTGAGAGTCGAGGATGTGGAAGGGTGAAAGGTTTTGATTCGATGTAATCCCGAAGATGGTGTCTTCGTGAGCTATTTATATTCGCTTATGATTCCACAGAAAGACTTGTCATCTGTGTTGATTGCTAATGAGTTTGAGGATGTCTTTGAGGAAGTTAAAGGTTTGCCTCCGCATCGTGAGATTGAGTTTAGAATCAATTCGGGCTTGGGTGCTAGACCTATCGTTATGCCTGTTAGACGGATGGCGCCTAAGGAACAGCGAGAGTTAGAGGTGCAAGTTCGTGACCTTTTTGGAGAAGGATTCACTCAGAGGAGTGTATTTGAATGGAGTGCATTAGTTGTATTTGCAACCAAGGCTGATGGATCTTTGAAATTGTGTGCGTACTACCGTGAGCTGGATAAGGTGGCCAAGAAGAACAAGTATCCGTTGTCGAGGATAGATGATTTGTTCGATCAGCCGAAGACTGCTTCTAGGACACCATCCGGTTTCTTCGAATGGTTGGTCATTCCATTTGGGTAGACTAACGTGCCAACATATTTTTTGGATCTTATGAATATGGTTTTCAAAGATTAGTTTAACAAGTTCATGCTTGTGTTCGTGGATGATATTCTCGTTTACTCCCGGAACGAGGAAGAATCTAAGACGCACTTGCGAATTGTTTTGGAAATCTTGTGAAAGCTTTAGTTGAAGGCTACATTTTAGAAGTGTCACTTCTGGAAAAGTGAAATGAGGTTCTTAGGACATGTTGTTTCTGGAAATGGAATAGCGATTGACCACGCTAAGGTGGTAGCAATCAAGGACTGGGATATAGACCTAAGAATGCGACGAATGCAAGGAGTTTCCTTGCGTTGGTGGGATATTATTGTAGTTTTATCAAGAATTTCTCCAAGATAGCTGCACCATTAACAAGATTGACAAAGAAGAATCAAGTTTTCACATGGGATGCGAAGTGTGAGCAAGCTTTCGAAGTCCTGGAAGAGAGACTAACGAGTGCTTCTGTTTTGACGATTCCGAGTGGGAATGAAGAGATGATGGTATACACTGATGCATGCGGTACCAGACTTGGATGATTGTTGATGCAGAAAGATAAAGTTGTGTCCTACGCGAGTCCGAAGTTGAATATGCATGAAAGAAATTATCTAGCTCATGATTTAGAGTTGGTAACGGTCGTGTTTGCTCTGATGATGTGGAGACTTTACCTGTTGGGAGTTTCATTCGAGTTGTTTATGGATCACAAGTCATTAAAATATCTTTTCTTCCAAAAGGATTTGAATCTTCGACTGTAGCGGTTGTTAGAGTTTCTGGCATCCTATGATTTTTGTATAGCTTATACTCCTGGTAAAGGCAACACAGTGGAGGATGCGTTGAGTCGAAGACTTGCAAGTTTGGGAGCGATGTTTTCAGAATGGAAGAGTCTTGAGTATTTGGTAGGATTTGATTTCAAACCACGGTGTGAGTTGGAACCTGAAATGTTGGCAAGCTTATCGATAAGACTTACTGTCATCGAGAAAATTGGCGAGAGCCAAAAGCGTGATGCAAAGCTTGTCGAGGTTATCCAAAAGTTGGAGCCAGAGAACAAAGGGTTCGAGGTCGATCAGGAGGGTTGGCTTTGAAAGCAAGGACGACTGGTTGTTCCTGATATCGATGGACTGAGAGATGAGGTTCTAAGTGAATCTCATCACTCGAAGTTGACGATCCATCCTGGTGGTAATAAATGTATCAGGACATGAAGTGAGTCTACTACTTGGAAGGGATGAAAAGGGATATTGGGAAGTTTATTTCCAAGTGCATGAACTGTAAGTTGGTGAAAGCTGAACAGAAGAAATCGAGTGGATTGCTTCAACCATTGGAAGTTCCTACGTGGTAATGGAAGTAGATATCGATGGATTTTATCAATGGACTACCTAAAATCAGAGCATGAAATGAAGGAATTTGGTTCATTATTGCTTGACCAAAAGTGCAATGTTTATTCTTGTCAAATCAACTAGGACAACATCAAAGTTGGCTGAGCATTATATAAAATGGATAGTACGATTCCATGGTATCCCGAAGAGTATAGTGTGTGATCGAGATTCACTATTCACGAGTGGATTTTGGAAGAGTTTGCAAGAAGCTTTGGGAACCGAGTTATGTTTGAGTACGACTTATCATCCCCAAACTGATGATCAAACCAAAAGGGTTAACCGAGTTTTGGAAGATCTCCAAAGAGCTTGTGTATTAGACTTCGGAGGATTATGGGAAGACCATCTACATTTAATCGAGTTTGCATATAACAATAGCTATCGGTCGAGCATTGGGATGGCACGATACGAGGCGTTATATGGTAGACCGTGTAATTCTCTGGCATGCTGGTTAGAAACTGAAGATAAGTTGATACTTGGGCCAGAGATGATTAGATAGACTTCGGATTGTATCGAGATCTTTCAGCAACGAATGAAGGAAGCCTAAGATCGTCAGAAGAGTTATGCTGATAAACGTTGAAATTTTAGGAATTCGATGTTGGTGATATGGTTTTGGTGAAAATTTCTCCTTTGAATCATGTAGTTAGATTCAGAAGTAAAGAAAAGTTAGCTCCTAGGTTTGATGGACTGTTTTCGATAGTCGAGTGGATTGGAAAGCTCGCATATAGATTGGAGTTGCCAGAAAAGATGTCAAGTGTGCATAATGTTTTCCATGTGTCATTTGTACGGAAGTGTGTGCATGATTTGAATGTGGTGGCATCTCCACAGCAATACAAAGATCTAGAAGTCAAGACCGTAGTTAAGAAACCTCGTAAGCTGCTTCATATAGTGGGGAATGACACGAAAAAGCTTAGGTGGAAGACGGTTAGGCTAGTCAAGATACAATGGAGTGACAATGATGACGATTGTATGTGGGAGACGAAAGAGAGTATGAAGACGACCCATGCAGAGCTCTTCGTCGGTATGACCCATTAATGTCGTATCATCATTACATCATTGTTACATGTATTATTGTAATTGTTGTGGTTAGAATTCCACATGCTAGGATAAGACTATGGATGCATAGTTGGATGGCTGCTAATTTGGTGATAGTTTGGCTGCTCATGGATGATAGACATGCAGAATTGTTGGGTTGCTTATGTTTGCTTGGGATTTCGGGGGAGAAATTCCACGGGAGGGGGGAGTAGGGAGGAGGGAATGTTATAGCCCGCGTTTTACGTATCGAAGGATCGTAAAATATTTTTATTCTATTCCCTGAAGGTTGGATCATTCTCATATTTTGATATGTTGGTTATGTAAGTGTGAGACATGTCCATAATTTTTACCAATTTTATTTGTGACCATTTGGCCATTGTCAATCTTGTACATGGCATAAATTTTGACTGGGATCAAAATATGTGTTGAGATCGATCTCATTGGAAAGGAAATGGTGTTTCCATTTCTATAGAGTGGTCACATTAAAGATTTTGGTTCAGCGGTTTAGGAGAAATTGCTTTTTTAGTGTTTTACGATTTCTGTTTAGGTATGGCTTGCCATAATGGGATAGTTTGGAGTGGCCCATTAGTGGGTTGGTGGGAAGCTATAAATAGGGGGTTAGAGGCATGGGTAATAGTTTACATTCTTCATTCTCTCATTTGGTTGAGCTCGTGATCCTCCTTGCTCAATCAAAACACTTTCCACCATTAAAATTCTAGATCTATATAAGAGAATCGAAGATCTACATCGTTTGAAGCCAGATCTACATCAAATGAAGAGAGATCTCACCAAATCGAAAGGTTTAAAGAGAGTTCTTCGCTGTTCCGATTCATAATTCCTTGATTTTAAGCTTGTTTGAAGAATCAATGAGTGATAAGCATCTCCCACGCGGATTCAATCAAGTATATGAGTTGTTTGATCTTATTTTCATTAATTTAAGTCGTCTTCACCTACATCTACATCATCGTAAGTACATTTTCATATGAATAAACATAGGGTCTAATCTAGCAACTTAAATTTAGTAATTTCTATGTTATTTCATATGTTTATGCAAGGTAGATCCATCGTTTTAGTTTATTCATTGATTTATCATGATTTAGTAAATTTTATATAATGTTGATGATAATTGTTATTTTGATGTTGTTGTTGATTTCATAAAGTGTTTATGGTTGAATTGGATGATTAGGATGAGTCGATTTCATCAATGTTGTCATTTGGCGAAGATTTGGTCAAGTTTGGAGCTAATTTGGTTAGATCTAGAGTCAGATCGTTTTTCTTAGGTCAGGTCACTTTCTTGTCCTCAAGGAAATAGAGTTAGGTCATCCTGGAAGCTCAGGTCGTTGGTTGGATTTGGGTCACGGGTCGTTGGCGCATAGGTTAGGTTGTCGAAGAGCATGAGTCGTTCGTGTTCATTAAGCATGGGTCGTCCTAAACATGTTGAAGCTTCGGGTCGTTCAAAGAAAGGTCAGGTCGTAGGAGCTTCTCTGGAATCAAGTCGTTGGTCTTTTGCATAATTCAAGTCGTTGGGTGACCCAAAAATTAGGTCGTTGGGTGACCCGAAAGTTAGGTCGTTGGGTGACCTGATGAGTCGGGTTGAAACACTATGGGTCGAAGATTGACAAAATGATGTATGTTTTTGGATCAATGGTGGTTGTGGCTTCGAAGTAGATTCAGGAAGGAACGTTCGAAGTGTTATGATGTGTTCGTTGATCGACGCAATGTAATGAATGTGAAGACGATTCAAGGATGTTTTAAGTTCGTGGATAATGGTTGGATGGTCGCCGGTTATGACGACTATAAATACTGAAGGCTGAGGAATTTTCATTGTCGTAGGTTCTAGCGTATTCAAAGTAGGGGTATAATAAGGTTACCTAAAAACCGATTGTATGGTCGAGTAGGCAGCTCGACCAGCCTAGTTACGTTTCGTTGTATGCCGTATAGAGTTCTGCTAGAACCGGGGTTTACCATTAGCCCTTGACAGTTGATGGCAAAGTTTAGCCGGTCATACAATTATGATGGTTTTAAAGCAGGATTGGCAGTGATAGCCAGAGTCAGTCATGAATGTTGATTGTTTTGGTTGTCTCATTTCTTGTAGATTATCTGACGTGGAAGGAGATGTTTCTTGGGTGCTTGTCTGATGTTCAGGGCTTGTTCTTGAGTGATGTTGATCTCGATTATGGTGGTTCACATGAGATATAACTAGTTGCTCTGATTTCTAGCGTCTAGCTACTTCTAATTGTCATGAATATATGGTTGTCTAATTACCATGAATGTATAGTTGTTTCCAAATGCTTGCTTGTAAAGGTTATCAATGTCCGATGTGGGAAAGAAGCGGTTAAGTTCTTCTCTGGTATTTTGGTAGATTGGTTGGTTAATCTACCTATTCTCATATACTTTATTGATGATGTTAGGTAGCTGTTTTATTGCTCACTAAGATTGTTGTCTGACTCAAGGTTTTTTATGTTTCCCTCTTATTACCTTGGGCTGTTCATCCGTTTTTGGATGGGCAGACTGAGCAGGTAACAGGCGATGTCTTGGTGAGGACGATGCTGTTGTGCGGTGGCGAGCAGGAGGCTGGCGTATTACTTTCTACTATCTAGTATCTGTTATTTCCATTTTTCGATGTTTGACTCTGAGTATTGTAGTGAGGCAAATTTGTACAGACATTTATGTTATAATCCAAGGGTGTACGGATATTCTTTCTAGTTGTTATGAACGTTAAAGTTTCTGCTTAAATATGATTCACTATTATTGTCTATTGTATATGTTCTACTATATTTTATCCTTGCGCTGTGAGTTATATGACAGGGTTCGCTTGTGTTTCGTATCCCGATGATCGTCCATAGTTGCCTGGCACGTCTTTCAGCGCGTTATTTCCCTTGTTAAGTGCAGGAATTATGGGAGGTCGTCACATTTGGTATCAGAGCTCTGGTTATCAATTTTTAGTCAAAGTTCAAGGATAAAATTACGTATGAGTGACATATTTGTAAATTTCTGATGGATGTATACATAATAGTATATAGTATAGTAGCGTTTGAACTCCATAAGTAGTTTTCTTGTAAGAGGCTAATCATTCTATATTGCAGATTTAGAATGAATCGATGAACTTCAAGACATACGACTAGGGAGGGGGCTGTGCCTGGAGGGGGAGATGGCTGTACACCAGATTACGAAGCCATGTTTGAAGCCATGATGGAGGCATTCATGAGAAGGGTACCCCTTCCAGTGGCAGCCACGGTAGATGCAGGGGTGCAGGTGCCTAGGGTGGTGGATTTCACGAAGCTATGTAAAGAATTCACATCTCTAGGAGGAAAGCTGTTTAAAGGGACGAAGCCAACTGAAGAGGTTCAAAGGTGGTTAGATGCTTGTATTCGTATTTTTGAAGACTTGGGCATTGATGATGCAATAAAAAGAAAGCTTGCATCGAGACAATTGCAAGGCAGGTCCATGGATTGGTGGAATTCTGTTACGCTTGAGACTCCGGAAGATGAGATAACTTGGGAATAGTTCATGTCAAATTCGAGAAGAAGTTTATCTCTACCGCTCAAAAATCAGTCCTGTTTAAAAGTTTGCGGAGCTGAAACAAAATGGTCGATTAGTGCTTGATTATATTTCTAATTTTGAGGCCTTGTTTAAGTATGCCCGTTCGTATATTGACTCTCTTTACCAAAAGAACGAGAAGTTTGTTATAGGTTCAGATGCTAATATTGGGAAGCCATTGGTGGACCATCTTGACGATCCTAATGAGAAGATTGTGGAAAAAGATGTGAGACACTAAGCTTGTTTCCTAAAGAAGAAGTTGTTGTTGTTGCAACTAAGGAAACCTCAAAACCACAGCATGGTGGTAATAACAACAAGAAGAGGAAGCAACAACAACAAAAAGGAAAAGATGGCAAGAAGAGACAAAAAGGCGAAGTGACTTGTTACAACTGCTGGTAGAAGGGCCATTATTCCAAGGATTGTAAGAATCCAAAAGCTGAAATGAAGTTTTTAAGTGTGGAAAGCCTGGGCATAACAAGAAGGATTGTTCGTAACTGGCGAAAGGGAAGAATATTGTGAAGGAATACGCTTTGGAGGTTGTACCATCTTATTCAAGAGCTCGGCCTGCTGCAGAAGAGAAAGGAAAGGGTATCATCATCCAAGATACTCTTTCTGTTTGAGGTGTTTTAGTTCATGTGTTGTTTGATACTAGAGCATTGCATTCATTCGTTTGTAATGAGATTGTGTGCCGCTTGGGTTTGGAACCCGAGATTTGTGATAGACCCTTGGTTGTGACTAATCCAATTAGAAGTTCGTCAATCCTTTGTATGGTTTGTCGTGGTCTTGTGTTGTCGAGTCATGGTTGCTCTTTTGTGTGAGATTGCTTTGTCTTGAACTTCGTTGGGTTTGGGATTATCTTGGGAATGGATTGGCTCAAGAGGTAAGTAGCAAGAGTAAATTGTGAGAAGCTTGAGGTGAGAGTCGGGGATGTGGAAGGGCGAAATGTTTTGATTCGATGTAGGCCCGGAGATGGTGTCTTCGTGAGCTGTTTATATTCACTTGTGATTCCATATGAAGACTTGTCATCTGTGTTGATCGCTAATGAGTTTGAGAATGTCTTTGAGGAAGTCAAAGGTTTGTCGCCGCATCATGAGATTGAGTTTAGATTCGATTTGATCGGAGGTTCTAGACCTATCATTATGCCTCTTAGGCAGACGGTACCTATGGAATAGCAAGAGTTAGAGGTGCAAGTTCGTAACCTTTGGGGAAAAGGATTCATTTGGAGGGGTGTATCTGAATAGGGTGCACCAGATGTGTTTGCAACCAAGGCTGATGGATCTTTGAGATTGTGCGTGGACTATCCTGAGCTAAACAAGGTGACCAAGAAGAACAAGTATCCGTTGCCGATGATAGATGATTATTCGATCAGCTGCATGAAGCCAAAATGTTTTCTCAGATGGATTTGGCAACGGGATTTCACCAGTTGAGAGTGGCAAAGGATAACGTGCTGAAGACTGCTTTTAGGACACCTTCTGGTTTCTTCAAATGGTTGGTGACACCATGTGGGTTGAATAACGTGCCAGCGTTTTTTTTTGGATCTTATGAGTAGAGTTTTCAGAGATCAGTTGAACAAGTTCGTGCTTGTATTTGTGGATAATTGTAACAGCCCGCATTTTACGTATTAGAAGATCATAAAATATTTTTATTTTACTCCTTAAGGGTTGGACCATTCACATCTTTTGATAGGTTGCTTATGGGGATGTGAGACATGTCCGTAATTCTTACCGATTTTGTTTGTGACCATTTTGCCCTTGTCAGTCCTGTACAGGGCATAACTTTTGACTCAGGTCGAAGTAGAGGGTGAGACCCATGCCATTGGAGAAGAACTGATGGTTGCCTTTCTGTAGAGTGGTTACATTAAAGATTTGGCTCAACGGTTTGGGAGAAATCATTGTTTTAAGGTTTTTCATTTGGCTACCCAGGTTTGGTTAGCCGTAACTGGATGAATTGGAGAGGCCCATTAGTGGGCTGATGGGAGGGTATAAATAGGGAATGAGGGGTACTAGTTTAGTTTTACATTTCCTCATTTGGTGGCCTTGTGCTCCTTCTTCCTCTAACACCTTTCCACCATTAAAAATCCAAATCCAAGGAGAGAAATCATAGATCTACACCATTGGAGGCTAGCTATATAAAATTGGAGCAAGGATTCATCGGATCAAGACGTTTGGTGCGAGGCGCTTGCTGTCCGAATTCCTTTTTCATTGATTTTAGATTGTTTCGGCAGATCGGTGAGTGATTTACATCTCTCACATGAGTGCAATGAAGTATATGAGTGTTTTGTGCATGTTTCTCATCAAATTCAAGTGTTTCACTATAAATTTACACCATTATATGTCCATTTTCATATGCATCACCCTATGATCTAATTTAGCAAGTTTTACCCGTTAATTTCATGTCATTTCACATGTTTATGTTAGTTAGATCTCTCATTTTGATCATATGTTCAATTTAATGGTTTTAGGTGATATTTACATCTTTTTTGTGGTAATCGTCATATTCATGTTGTTAGCAATGTTATGATATGTTTATGATTGTGTTTGATGATTTTGGTTTAGTCGGTTTCGTTGGATTCATCGTTTGGCGAAGTTTTGGTCGAAATCAAAGTAGAATTGGAGATGTGTAAGAAGTGAATCGGGTCGGTCATAAATCTTGTCTTGGAGAATAAGTTAGAAGGGGTCTGCCGGAATGATGGGCTGGTCGGGTCGGGCTATGTCTGGTCGGGTCGCTCCATTAAAGATGGGTCGGGTCGGTCTAGGAGTTGACGTGATGGAATGTCAGGTCAGATCAGTTATATTGTGCAACCGGATTGGGTCAGTCATGTTGGTGATCGGATCGGGTTAGTCGTATTGGTGATCGGATCGGGTTAGTCATGTTGGTGATAGGATCGAGTCGGTCATGTCCGAGGGAGGGGTGAGTTGGATCGGGTCGGTCGAGGGGTGCAATTGGGTCGGGTCGAGATGAACTGATCGGGTCGGCCTATATCTTGATCGATTAAGTTTTCAACAGCGCTCCTAAACGCTGTGGTTGATAGTGATGATGCTATGGTTTGTTTCCAATAGGGTCATTTTCTGAAAAAGTACGTTTTGCCGGGTCAGGTCGGTTATATTGTGCAACCCCTTGAACCCTAGCCGCAGTGATGTAATTGGCTCAGTGATGGTGTAACTTCGAGAAGAATTCAAGTGGGAATATTCAAAGTGTTGGAATGTGTTCGTTGAACGGTATAGAACAACGAATGAGGTAACAACTCAAAGGTCATGAGTTGGTGGATAATGGTTGCTTGAGAAGGTTGCTTGAGCTATGAAACGTCGCCAAGGTTGTATGACTAGAGACACAAAGGCCGAGAAGTCATCTTTGTCGTAAGTTCTAGCAGGCTCAAAGCAGGGGTACAATGGGGGCACCCGGAAGACACGAAGGTTGCTGGTCGAGTACCTTGGGTATCGTTGAAAGACCTAGTTGTTAAGGTTGGACGTATAGAGTTTATGCTAGAACTGGGGTTACCATTAGCCCTTGACATGTGGCAATGTTGGCCGTCATACGATTAACGATGGTTTCAAAGCAGGATTGGTGGTGATAGCCAGAGTCAGTCATGGATGATTGGTTGTTTTGTTTGTACCGTCTCATGTAGGTTGTCCTACATCGAAGGAGATGTTCCTTGGGTGCTTTTCTGATATTGGTTTAGGCCTTTGGGGTTTGTGCTTAGGGAATATTAAATTCGATTAGGATGGTTTACATGAGATACTTATAATTTAGATGTTATGAGTGCTTTGCCATGATTGAATGGATGTTATGGTTTCCATGGATGAATGGTTGAATGGTTTAAAGTAAAGGCTATCACTGTCCAATGTGGGGAAGATAGGGTTGAGTTCTTCTCTAATGTTGTGGGTAGCTTAGTATGTTTATCTATCTCTTCTCACATACTTTATTGTTGAAGTTTGTTAGTTGTTTTATCGCTCACTAAGACCGTTGTCTGACTCAAGGTTTTATGTCTCCTCTTATTACCTTGGGCTGTTCATCCGATTGTTGGATGGGCAGACTAAGTAGCAGGTGACAGGTGATAGCTTAAGTGAGGACAGTGTTGCTATTCAGAGGTGAGTAGGTGGCTGGCGTACTATCTTTACTACTATCTAGTATTTGTTTCCGTTGTGTGCTATTTCTATGAGTGTTGTAGTGAGGCAAATTGTTCCACCACTACTGTTGCTATCCATGTGTAAGGGAAATACTTTCTAGTTGTCTTGAAAGTTTAGTATTTTCTGCTTCACTATCACTACCTGTTGTATATATTCTATTATATTTTATCCTTGCACTATGAGCTTATGACAGGTTTCGATAATGTTTACCTACTCTAATGATCATCCATAGCTGCTCTGCACACCCTCCAATGTACTATGCCTCTTGTTTAGTGCGGGGGTTATGGGCGGTCGTCACATTTGGTATCAGAGCTCTGGTCAATGATTTTTGCCAAAGTTCAAAGACGTAATCACGTATGAGAGACGTACTTGTAAATTTCAGTTGGATGCTTACTATTTATATTAGCATATATAGTAGTAGTGGTTGTATCTCTTTAGCAGTTTTCTTGGAAGTGGCTAATTATTCTAAATTGCAGATTTAGAATGAGTAGACGACCATCAAGACACGCTGCTAGGGGAGCTAATATTGGAGGGGAAAATGTCGGTGAACCAAATTACTCGGCCATGTTTGAGGCCATGGTAGAGGCAATTATGCGAAGGGTACCTGCTCCAGTGGCAGCTACGGTAGATTTAGGTGTGTGAGTTCCTAGAGTAGTAGATTTTGCAAAGCTGTGCAAAGATTTTACATCTGTAGGAGGGAAACCATTCAAAGGAAACGAATCAGCTGAAGAGATTCAGAGGTGGATGGATTCATGTGTCCGAATCTTTGGAGAATTGGGTATTGAGGATGCAATAAAGAGAAAGCTTGCATCAAGGCAGCTGCAGGGCAGGGCCATGGAATGATGGAATTCTATCATACTCGAGACTACGGAAGAGGAGATCTAATAGGAGCAATTCCAAGCTAAGTTTGAAGCAAAGTTTATCTCTGTAGCTCAGAAATATGCTCTATTCAAGAAGTTCGTAGAGCTGAAATAGAATGGTCGTTTTGTGCTTGACTACATTTCTGACTTTGAAGCCTTGTCTAGATATGCTCGTTCATACATTGATACACCCTATTAGAAGAATGAGAAGTTTGTCTTGGGTTTGGATGCTTATATCGGAAAGCCGTTAGTGGACTGTCTTGATGATTCATTTGAGAAGATTATGGAAAAAGCTATTCGTCATGAGAGTTTGTTTCCCAAGGAAGCAAATGTTGTTGCTGCAACCAAAGAGGCTCAAAAACCACAAAAATGTGGTAATAATAAGAAGAGGAAGCAGCAACAGTAGAAAGGAAAAGATGGCCAAAAGAAACCTAAGAGTGAGGTGGTTTGCTTTAATTGCCAACAGAAAGGCCATTTTGTTAGTGAGTGCAAGAACCCCAAAGCTGAGAAGAAGTGCTTCAAGTGCAGAAAGCCTGGGCATGAGAAGTAGGCTGTCCAGAATTAGCTAAATGCAAGCAGGTTGTGAAGGCATATGCTTTGGAAGCCGTGCCAACTTCTTCAAGAGAACCTACTGCAAAGGAGAAGGGAAAAAGTATCATGGTGCAAGGTACTCTTTCTTTTAATAGTGTTTCAGTTCGTGTGCTTTTTGATGCTGGAGCATCGCATTCATTCATTTACAATGAGCATGTTTTTCGCTTGGTTTTGGAACCCGAGATTTGTGATAGATCATTGATCGTGACTAATCCAGTTGGGAGTTCATCCATTTTGTCCATGATTTGTCGTCGTATAGTGTTATCGAGTCATGGTTGCTCTTTTGTGAGTGATTGCTTTGTTCTTAACTTCGCTGGGTATGAGATCATCTTGGGCATGGATTGGCTCAAGAGGTATGCAGCAAGGGTGAATTGCGAGAAGCTAGAGGTGAGGGTCGGGGATGTAGAAGGGCGAAAGGTGTTGATTAGATGTAAGCGCGAAGATGAGGTCTTCGTGATTATCTATATTCACTTGGGATTCCACAAGAAGACCTGTCATCAGTGCTGATAGCTAATGAGTATGTAGATGTCTTTGACGAGGTCAAAGGGTTGTCGTCGCATCATGAGATCGAGTTTAGGATCGATTTGGTCGAAGGTGCTAGACCAATCGTTATGCCTCTTAGGCGGATGGTGCCTAAGGAACAGCGAGATTTGGAGGTGCAAGTTCATGACCTTCTAAGAAAGGTATTCATTCGGAGAAGTGTTTCCGAATGGGGTGCACTGGTCGTATTTGCAACCAAGGCAGATGACTCGTGAAGATTGTGTGTGGACTATCGTAAGCTGAACAAGGTGACAAAGAAGAATAAGTATCCGTTGCCAAGGATTGATGACCTGTTCGATCAGCTTCACGAAGCCAAAGTGTTTTCTCAGATGGATTTGGCAACGGGATTTCACCAGTTGAGGGTGGCTTAGGATAGTGTGTCAATGACTGCTTTTAGGACACCATCCGGTTTCTTCGAATGATTGGTAATGCCATTCGGGTTGACTAGCGCACCAGCGTATTTTGTGGATCTTATGAATAGAGTGTTCAGAGATTAGTTGAATAAGTTTGTGTTCGTGGATGATATTCTGGTTTACTCCAGGAATGAGGAAGAACACAAGACACACTTGAGAGTTGTGTTAGAGATCTTGCGAAAGCATCAGTTGAAAGCTAAGTTCCCAAAGTGTCACTTCTGGAAGGATGAAGTGAGGTTCTTAGGTCATGTTGTTTCTGGAAATGGGATAGTGGTTGACCTCGCTAAAGTAGCAGCAATCCAGGACTGCGATAGACCTAAGAATGCGACGGATGTTCGGAGTTTCCTTGGGTTGGCAGGATATTACCGACGATTTATCAAGGATTTTTCCAAGATAGTTACACTGTTAACTGGATTAACGAAGAAGAGCCAAGTGTTCATATGGGATGTGAAGTGTGAACAAGCATTCGAAATCCTAAAGGAGGGATTGACAAGTGCTCCTGTGTTGACCATTCCAAGTGGGAATGAAGAGATGGTGGTATACACTGATGCATGTGGTATTGGGCTTGGGGCAGTGCTAATGCAAAAGGATAAGGTCGTGGCCTACACGAGTCAACAGCTAAATCCGTATGAGAAGAATTACCCAACTCATGATTTGGAGTTAGCAACGATTGTGTTTGCTCTAAAGATGTGGAGACATTACCTGTTGGGAGTCCGATTCGAGTTGTTTACGGATCACAAGTCGATGAAGTATCTTTTCTTCCAAAAGGATTTGAATCTTCGGCAGCAACGATGATTAGAGTTCCTGGCATCGTATGATTTTAATATAGCCTATACTCTTGACAAAGGTAACGCAGTTGTAGATGTGTTGAGTCGAAGGCACGCAAGTTTGGGAGCGATGTTTTCAGAATGAAAGAGCCTTGAGTATTTGGCAAGGTTCGATTTCAGGCCAAGGTGTGAGTTGGAACCTAAAATGTTGGAAAACTTGTCAATAAGACCTACTCTCATCGAAAGAATTGGTGAAAGCCAAAAGCAAGATGTTAAGCTGGTCGAGTTTATCCAGAAGCAGGAACCGGAGAATAAAGGGTTCGAAGTCGATCGAGAAGGTTGGCTTCGAAAGCAAGGACAGTTAGTTGTTCCTGATATTGATGGATTAAGAGAAGAGGTTCTGAGAGAATGTCATCACTCGAAGTTAACGATTCATTCCGGTGGTAATAAGATGTATCAGGACATGAAGCGAGTCTACTACTGGGAGGTGATGAAGAGAGATATTGGAAAATTCATTTCTAAGTGCATGAACTGTCAGTTAGTGAAAGCTAAATAGAAGAAGCCAAGTGGTTTGCTTCAGCCATTGGAAGTTCCTACGTGGAAGTGGGATAAAATATTGATGGATTTTATCGATGGACTACCTAGAACCAGGACAGGAAATGAAGGGATTTGGGTCATTGTGGATCGCTTGACCAAAAGTGCAAGATTCATTCATATCAAGTCGATTAGGACAACGTTAAAGCTGACTGAACTTTATGTTAAATGGATTGTTAGATTCCATGGCGTCCCAAAGAGTATAGTGAGTGATCGAGATCCATTATTCACTAGCGAATTTTGGAAGAGTTTGCAAGAAGCTTTGGGAACCGAGTTGTGCTTGAGTACAGCATATCATCCCCAAACTGATGGTCAGACTGAGAGAGTCAATCGAGTTTTGGAAGATCTCCTAAGAGCTTATGTGTTGGATTTTGGAGGATCGTGGGAAGACCATCTACATCTAGTTGAGTTTGCGTATAATAATAGCTACCAGTTTAGCATTGGGATGACACCATACGAAGCGTTGTATGGGAGACCGTGCAATTCTCTTCCATGTTGGCTAGAAACTGGAGATAAGTTGGTACTTGGGCCAGAGATGATTAGAGAGACCTCGGATTGCATCGAGATCGTTCGACAACGAATGAAAGCGGCCGGAGATCGTCAGAAGAGTTATTCTGATAAGCGTTGAAAAGATTTGGAGTTCGACGTAGGTGATATGGTCTTTGTGAAGATTTCACCGTTGAAGCATATGGTTTGATTCAGAAGTAAAGGAAAGTTGGCTCCTAGGTTCGTTGGACCATTTCCGATAGTCGAGCGGATTGGAAAGCTCGCATATAGAATGGAGTTACCCAAGAAGATGTCAACTGTGCATAATGTGTTCCATGTGTCTTTTCTACGGAAGTTTGTGCATGATTCAAATGTGGTGGTACCTCTAGAGCAGTACGAAGACCTAGAAGTTGAAACCGCAGTTGCGAAACATCGTAAGCCACTTCGTGTTGTGGGGAATGAAATGAAACAACTTAGGAGGAAGACGGTTAAGCTAGTCAAGATACAATGGAGTGAAGATGGCGACGATTGTACATGGGAGACGGAAGAGTGTATGAAGGCGACTCATCCAGAACTCTTTGTCGGTAGGAACCTTTAATCGTATCATCGTTATGTCTTTGTATCTTGTTGTTTGATAGAATTCCGCGTGCTAGGATAAGGCTATGGCTGCATGGCTTGATGGTTACTAGTTTGGGTGATAGAATTGGCTTCTCATGGATGATAGGCATGCATAATTATTGTAGTTGCTTATGTTTACTTGGAATTTCGGGTGCGAAATTCTTAAGGAGGGAGAATATAACAGCCCGCATTTTACGTATCGGAAGATCGTAAAATATTTTTGTTTTATTCCTTAAGAGTTGGATCATTCTCATCTTTTGATAGGTTGCTTATGGGTATTTGAGACATGCCCATAATTCTTACCGATTTTGTTTGTGACCATTTTCCCCCTATCAGTCTTGTATAAAGCATAACTATTGACTCAGGTCGAATTAGAGGGCAAGACCTGTGCCATTGGAAAGGAATTGATCGTTTCCTTTACGTAGAGTGGTTACATTAAAGATTTGGCTCAACGGTTTGGGAGAAATCGTTGTTTTAAGGTTTTTCATTCAGTTGTCCAGGTTTGGTAAGCCATAATGGGCTGAATTGGAGAGGCCCATTAGTGGGCTGATGGGAGGGTATAAACAGGGGATGATGGGCATGGAAGATAGTTTAGTTTTTCATTTCCTCATTTGGTGGCCTTGTGCTCCTTCTTCCTCTAACACCTTTCCACCATTAAAAATCCAAATCCAAGGAGAGAAATCATAGATCTACACCATGGGAGGCTAGCACTATGACAATTGGAGCAAGGATTCGTCAGATCAAGGTGACTGGTGCGAGGTGCTTGCTGTCCGGATTCCTTTTTCATTGATTTTAGATTGTTTCGGCAAATCGGTGAGTGATTTACATCTCTCACATGAATGCAATGAAGTATATGAGTGTTTGTGCATGTTTTTCATCAAATTCAAGTGTTTCACCATAGATTTACACCATTATATGTCCATTTTCATATGCATCACCCTATGATCTAATTTAGCAAGTTTTACCCGTTAATTTCATGTCATTTCACATGTTTATGTTAGTTAGATCTCTCATTTTGATCATATGTTCAATTTAATGGTTTTAGGTGATATTTACATCATTTTTGTGGTAATCATCATATTCTTGTTGTTAGCAATGTTACTATATGTTTATGATTGTGTTTGATGATTTTGGTTTAGTTGGTTTCGTCGGATTCATCGTTTGGCAAAGTTTTGGTCGAAATCGAAGTAGAATTAGAGATGTGCAGGAAGTGGATCTGGTCGGCCATAAATGGGTCGGGTCGGTCATAAATCTTGTCTTGGAGAATAAGTCAGAACGGGTCTATCAGAATGAAGGGCTGGTTGGGTCGGGCTATGTCTGGTCGGGTTGGTCCATTCAAGATGGGTCGGGCCGGTCCAGGAGTTGACGTGATGAAATGCCAGGTTGGGTCAGTTATATTGTGCAACTGGACCGGGTTGATCGTGTTAGTGATTGGATCGGGTTAGTCGTATTGGTGATCGGATCGGGTTAGTCATGTTGGTGATAGGATCGAGTCGGTCATGTCCCAGGGAGGGGTGAGTTGGATCGGGTCGGTCGTGGGGTGCAATTGGGTCGGGTCGAGCTGAACTGATCGGGTCGGCCTATATCCTAATCGATTACCTTTTCAACAACGCTCCTAAACGTTGTGGTTGATAGTGATGATGCTATGGTTTGTTTCCAATAGGGTCATTTTTTGAAAAAGTACGTTTTTCCAAGTCGGGTCGGTTATATTGTGCAACCCCCCGAGCCCTAGTCGCAGCGCAGTGATGTAATTGGCTCGGTGATGTTGTAACTTCGAGAAGAATCCAAGTGGGAATATTCGAAGTGTTGGAAGGTGTTTGTTGATCGGTATAGAACAACGAGTGAGGTAACAACTCAAAGGTCGTGAGTTGGTGGATAATGGTTGCTCTAGAAGGTTGCTTGAGCTATGAAACTTCATCAAGGTAGGATGACTAGAGATACGAAGGCCGAGAAGTCATCGTTGTCGTAAGTTCTAGCAGACTCAAAGCAGGGGTACAATGGGGGCACCCGAACGACTGGAAGGTTGCTGGTCGAATACCTTGGGTATTGTTGAAAGGTCTAGTTGTCAAGGTTGGACATATAGAGTTTATGCTAGAACCGGGGTTACCATTAGCCCTTGACATGTGGCAAGGTTGGCCGTCATACAATTAATGATGGTTTCAAAGCAGGATTGGCGGTGATAGCCAGAGTCAGTCATGGATGATTAGTTGTTTTGTTTGTACTGTCTCATGTAGGTTGTCCTACGTCGAAGGAGATGTTTCTTGGGTTCTTGTCTGATATTGGTTTAGGTCTTTGGGGCTTGTATTTGGGGAATATTAAATTCGATTAGGATGGTTTACATGAGATACTTGTAATTTGGATGTTATGAGTGCTTTGCCATGATTGAATGGATGTTATGGTTTCCATGGATGAATGGTTTAAAGTAAAGGCTATCACTGTCCAATGTGGGGAAGATAGGGTTGAGTTCTTCTCTGATGTTGTGGGTAGATTAGTATGTTTATCTATCCCTTCTCACATACTTTATTGTTGAAGTTTGTTAGTTGTTTTGTCACTCATTAAGACTGTTGTCTGACTCAAGGTTTTATGTCTCCTCTTATTACCTTGGGCTGTTCATCCGATTGTTGGATGGGCAGACTAAGTAGCAGGTGACAGGTGATAGCTTAAGTGAGGACGGTGTTGCTGTTCGGAGGGGAGCAGGAGGCTGGTGTACTATCTTTGCTACTATCTAGTATTTTTTTCCGCGGTGTGCTATTTCTATGAGTGTTGTAGTGAGGCAATTTGTTCAAACACTACTGTTGCTATCCACATGTAAGGGAAATACTTTCTAGTTTTCATGAAAGTTTAGTGTTTTCTGCTTCACTATCACTACCTATTGTATATATTCTATTATGTTTTATCCTTGTGCTGTGAGTTTACAACAGGTTTCAATATTGTTTACCTACTCTGATGATCGTCCATAGCTGCTCGGCACACCCTTCAACGCACTATGCCTCTTGTTTAGTGCGGGGTTATGGGCGATTTTCACAATGATATTTTGGTTTACTCCCGGAACGAGGAAGAACATAAGACACACTGTGAATTGTTTTGGAAATCTTGCGAAAGCATCAGCTAGAGGCTAAGTTTTCGAAGTATCACTTCTGGAAGAGAGAAGTGGGGTTCTTAGGACATTTTGTTTCTGGAAATGGAATAGCGGTTGACCCCTACTTGCTTTGCCTAATAAAACCTTCCTCGAATAGCTCCCCTACTTGCTGAGCTCCTTCCTTTTCCTAGGTGCCATATGGCGCACTGGTAGAACAACTGGCTTCACGTTCTCTACCTAATAATTCCGTAAGTCTATCTCATGCTTTGAAGGTAGTCCCTTAGCCTCCTAAAACACGTCCGGGTAGTCTCTAACTATTGGAACAGATCGCAAGTCATCAGCAGAAGTATCAAGCGATTCTAGAAAACTAAGCTTCACCGACCCTTGTTGGTTGTAGGAAATTTCGAGAGTCCTACCCTGAAAAGTAAAATGTCTAACAACTCTCTTTTCATAATCAAGGATGACACCATACATGGCTAGCCAATCCATGCCTAGAATCAAATCACAGCCCATAAAGCCCAGCATGTATGTGTCACATTTAAACTCGACGCCCAAGATAGAAATTCCCAAACCCCCACACATCATGGATAAATGAGCCGATCCTCCTACGGGGTTTGAGACCACCACAGCTTTGGAGACTATACTAGTACTAAGGTGCATTCTATCTACTAAAGAACTGGATATAAATGAATGTGAAACGCCAGAATCAAACAGGGTTCAAACATGATAATCAAAAAAGGAAATCAAACCTTCAACCGTGACATTTCTACCTCAATCAGGTCCATTAGCTTCAAAAGCATGCACTTGTCCAGAAGTTCATGCCCCTTGTTCTTGCTTACTAGGGCGTTGTTTGTTGAAATGTCCTATTTTCCCACAATTAAAGCAGGCTTTCTTCGTCTTTCATTTACAAAATGACCCATAGCACCGCAACCATGACGCTTGATATCTTTCTTAATCTGAGCCTTGTCAGGCTTTCCACCCTTATGTTGTTGCTTTCCTTTCTTGGGCCACCATGTTTTTCGCCTTTAGTCTCCTCAGTCTTAGTTTCTTTCTTCTCTTCCTTGCCATCCTCGTGCATAAGCGCCATATCAACCAGGCTTTCAAACATCGCCCCCATTGGTATATGAGATAAAGTAAGTCCTTGGAGAGGTTGATTTAATCCTCTCGCAAATCTAAGCGCCTTCTTGTGGGCGTATTCACCAAGTACAGTCCAGTTCTAGCCAGCTGATTGAACTTATTCACATAATCCATAATAAACATGTCCCCTTGTTTCAAAGCCAAGAATCTCTCCATCTGTAATCCTTCTTCCGCCTGAGATAAAAACTTCATCTTGAATCTCTATCTGAAATCATCCTAAGTAGCTACTGGTTGTCCAACTTGTGTTACTTCCCACCAATAGGAAGCTTCAACCATTAGTTGCCGTGAAGCCAATTGTATCTTACTCCGGTCGTCCATCTCGAAAAGTCCAAACAAGTTCTACATCTCTCGTAGCCAATTCCGTGCTTTAACAAAGCTCTTAGTTCCACAAAATGGTTTTCCTCCCATAGCGTAGAAGTATTTACATAACTTAGAAAAGTTCTCTATTCATGGAGGTGGAGCAACATCGGCTGCAGCTGGGGTAGGGGCACCTCCTTGACCTCCGGCAGGTGACGTAGCCTTAAGATACCTACGGAACTATGTTGGTACTGGAATGCCCTCAGGAAGACTGGGTTCCCCAGACATGCTAAAAGAAAAGAAAAAGGATTCAACAAGATATCTAGAGAATATTAGATATGGCTTAAGGGGAAATGTTTTTCAAAAACATTTTTTTATTTGAAAATACTTTGCTTTTGAAACCAATTTTTAAAAACTTTCTCTTTGATCTTGTAACCTTTATCTCTGGTACCAAATGTGACACCCCACGTTCGTTAATGTCACTGATAAGAGAATGCATTAACTTTCATAAAGCGTAGTAGGTAATCATTACCAAAAATATACAAGACAGATATAAAATAGCAGCGAATTTTTTTAAACTTCATTATTCAAAAATAAAGCATAGTCTCACAAAACTAGTTATAACAAAACCATTTGCATCAAATCTGTCTCATAAACCAACTCATAAAACAAAATATCAGAGTACATGAAATCATATCCCTCGCTATAAGTCATACTAAAGTAGAGAGAAAATCGAAACGGTACACCTCAAGAAATCTAAGTCCAAGCTGTAAGAGAAATGCTAGTCATTGTTGAGTGCTTCCACTCTGAGGACATGGGGGAAGGAAGAAAGAGGCAAACGAAAAAAGGTCAGACATAAAGTCTAGCGAGTTCCAGTGATTTACAAATATGCATAAAATAGAAATGCCATGATAGGTGAATAAGACTGGATAAGAAAAGTACAGTGTCATAGAGGGTATAGTAAACTAAACAGAATTGCATGATGGACAAGAATAACAGGAACAAACTTATGATCGAGTAACACTTCACATTTATGTCCCTAAAACATGTATGTCCGCAGCAATACTAGTATAACAAGATTAACAACAAAATTAAACAATAGGATTAGGCGTACCCTAATTACATAACCGGATTAGGTGTTTAACCTAATTACACAGTATCAAGATTAGGTGTACCTTAATTACCACCCATGCGATTGGCTCCCTACTACGTAAATAGCTTGTGCTAGCCCGGGCAGTAAGGTGTATCACTCCCCAACCCAACAACTATATAACATAGACCTATTTACTTGTGTTACAACATCTTATCTTCCCTATTCGGACCTATGCACACTCAAGACTCCGCCGGAAGGCGCCCATACCCACCCACATGTGAACCTCTTACTATTTAGTTCAATAAAGTGTGCCCTGATCCTACCTAGTGTGAGGACCTCTAACAAAATACCAACATGGATACTGTCTCATATGGGTTCTAAACAATAGATCGACACAAGCCAAACCCCCTAAGTTTGTGCCCTCAAAACTAGGATTTAGGAGTCCCCAAAACCCGATACAACATCAGAACGAGGGACCTCTTAGCTTATTAATACTCATATTTAACCTAGCAGGTTTAGGTTAACTAATAAACGTGGTTGTAATATTACATGTCATTATGTGTGTACAACCCTTCCCCAAGCACCTGCCCAGATGTATACAATTCCGACATCATTTCAGTTTATTAACCTACATCTGGTACTTACCATGTTCTTAACATGTAATTTACTTAATGTCTGTTTTTAAGTAAAATCTAACGTGTCCAATTCATTTGCATATTATTCATTAATTATGTTCCCAAATTACAACATATACAGGTTTATGCATATTATCCATTTACAGCCAGTATATACACATTATTCCTTTTTATCAGTTTACAACAAGTCTAAGCATGTGTATACTATTCCTTTCCCAAATTATAACAACATGCCTAAATTCCTCTTTTCATGTCATTCATTATTTCCCCAATTATACGCACACTCTAATCGGATATAACCTAGACGTCTAAAGGCCTAGGCATAGCGTAAATAAAAAGGCAAAACAGAGAAAGAAGAATAGAATCAAATCACATAGGCATATAGGAAAGACTGGAAATAAACACAAAACATAAAAAATGGGAAAAGAAAGATAGATACATATAAGTTGTTAATTATCCAACATCAAAGGCGTATGTTTTACTGATCATAACAGCGTAGGTGATTAACAGTGAAAACATGTATAACATTTATCTTACAAACACTGTATATCCTAACCCAATTTTATTTAACTGTCATGTTTGTAGCTTAAGAAATCAAATCTGAAAATAACATGAAACTCACAGTTGGTCTTGGTGAAGAAGATATTTAATCTCTTATATATATAACTCTATGCCATAGGAAAGTCCAATCCAATCCTTTTTGTTGTATGTATGCAAGTCTTGATGTTGTCTTTGTTGATCTAGGCCTCAGCAGCATTCCCCCATTGTATGTTTATATTTTTAGAATAGATTTATAGAAGTAGAAGATATGAACAAATGGTGTAAATCAGAATGGGAGAAGCCACCTATTTATAGATTCACAGAGTCAACCTCAGCCTTTAGATCTTAGGGTTTATATCCAAACCGTTCACATAACGCTGAGTTAGCAATGAACATAGTCCGCAAAATAGTCCAGATTCTAATCTGCCCAGATCGGCAGTGGGTCGACCCACGAACCCTTGGGGTCGACCCTAAGGTCGACCCAGGCTGAGTCTGAGTCATCCCACAACGGTCCTGGTTCCCCGTCCTTTTCCGCCTCGTTTCATTTGAAAATTTGGAAATTATTATTTTATTATATTTACACATAAGCTCCTTATATGTATACAAATTCTAATGCCCCCAACTTCTTCATACGTTATCCGTTTTATGCAAACCTGGGGTCTATCCGAACCAGAATTCCAAGACAAACACAAGGTAATGCCGATTTCACTTAATTTCAAATAGTTAATTAAGTTATTCCCAATTTATTATCTTTAAGCATGGTTATAGTGTATTAAATTTGGGGGTGTTACATTATATAAAAACCCAAAACCACAAATATAACTAGACTGATCATTTTTACAAACAATAAAATAAACGGAGGATTTGAGGGGTTTAATCATTTTCTTTTTAATATCCTGAATCCTCCAAGGCATAACAGTTCAAATCTATAACTATCAAATTACAGAAAATAGTAACTCAGATGAATTCCACTCACAGAGCTATTAGGGAGAGTAATAACAAGATTGGATAGAACAGAATTTGGATTTGGTCTTCAAGAACGAACGTGTGCTCCAATCCTTTCAAATATATATATATATATATGTATATATACACATAAGAATCTTATAATCTTATATATATACACACACATATGAATCTATATTCCAGATTAATCTTAAATCTATGCCAGAATAAGATGGAGAAGATAAAATTGATTTAGAGAAATAGAAGAAACCTATATCCTTTAAGCTTTCCAGAATTAGAGACAGAAGAAAGGCATTATGAAGGCGTTGGGAGAAATGGTTTTAGGGTTTAGAATGAGGGTATGAGGGTCTATTCATAGTTGATATCATGTATATGGACCGTCAGATTAGTTTGATTCAATCTAAGTAGTCCATTTGACATAAATTATAAATAAGCCCTTATATGAAACAACTCTCACTGGGCTTACCTACAGGAGGGCGGTCGACACTTTCCTAGGACGGCGGTCAAACTAGGTGGTCGACAACCCTCCTAGAGGGACGGTCGACCCTCCTTCTAGGGTTAAGCCTAAGAGGAATCTCCTCCAAAAGTTACTTTTTGATCATTCATTAATTAATTAATTCAGTTTATTTCTTGCTTGAATATATTATTCTTGTTCCTTACTGTGTGTGAATATACGCATACAAGTTTGAAAAAAAAGAATATTCTTTTCATGCTTATCCAATTTCATATATTCCTAGCTTGTATATATATATTTATTTAAAATTCAAACTTTGTATGTTAACAGCTTAATATATATATACGACTTAATTTATTAATTACTTCTGCATACAGACACCATTTTCAGCAAATAAAATATGAAAACGGATCAAAATCTCGCCACGAATGCAACTATAATACTTTTGTAGCCAAAATTTTAATTTTTCGAAATCCATTTTTAGCCTATTAATATATTATTATCTATTTCTTTTATTAAATTAACTTATGATAAATTAAGGATATTTTACGGGGTGCTACATTCACCCCTCCCCCCCTTTATTAGAGACTTTGTGTCAAAATATTTTGAAGGGATGAAGAACACAACTCGCTCTAAACAACCATGTTTTACACCCATATTATTTTAAAAACATCCATAAACTTCCATAACTCATAGTTATTATGAACTACAGACTTGCTACAACGAGCTCAGTCCTAACATTTAAGTGTAATAAATGATGCAATATGTATGTAAAACATCTTAACATGCATTAAATTCTATATGAGTGCACGGTGCATTTGTGTTACATCCATATCCCACCATCAATCTAGAAACCATGATGCAACTAAAACAATAAATTAAGGGATTTTACCCGAGTAAAGCTCTTGATGAGTAAGTCTAAGCTTATCCTCAGTTTCCCATGTGCACTCTGTAGGGTTATCTCCCTACTGAACCTAGACAAGTTGAATAGATTTGTTGTGGAGTCATTTGATTTCATGTTTCACGATCTTTGCAGTGGCATGGGGCACTATAGACTCCAACTCGAGGCTTCCTATGTCCCCAATATCGTCAAGCTCGAGTCTGTCGGCTGAATCATGAAGGCATTTGCGAAGATGAGAAACATGGAAAACATTGTGGACTCCCAAGAAACACTCGAGAAGATCCACTTGGTAAGCCATCTTCCTATCCAAAATCCAAAAAGGCCCGATAAACCTGAGAACCAACTTCCCAGTCTTCCTAAACCGAACCGTCCTCTTGAGAGGAGAAACCTTGAAAAATACCAAATCTCCAACCTCAAATTCTGGCTCTTTCCTCCTCTTGTCTGTCTATGACTTCTGCTGGTCTTTGGTAGCTTTCATTCTCTGCCGAATCAAAGCAATAATCCCCGTTAATTCACGGATAAGGTTAGTCCAAGTAAAACCTTGTCGGTAGTTTCCAACCAACGAGTTGGCGATTTGCATGGTCGCCCATACAAAGCTTCGTAAGGGGTCATACTAATTGTCGCTTGGTAACTGTTATAGTATGAGAACTCAATCAAAGGTAAGTGTTGCTCCCAAGCTCCTTCGAAATCAATTATGCATGCTTTGAGAGATCCTCCAAGACTCTATTAACTTTCTATGTCTAGCCATCTGTCTGTAGATGGTAGGTTGTACTTAAATTTAGGGCCGTTCCCAAGGCTTCCTGAAGACTCTTCCAAATTCGCTAGTAAATAATAGATCTCTATCACGCACTATAGTAGTTGGACTCCCATGTATCCTAACAATATCCTTAACATACAATTAGGCCAACAAGGTGACGATCCTGTTCTTTTTTAAGGGATTAGTGGGCACTCTTTGTTACTCGGTCCAGTATCACCCAAATGGCTTCATTCCCATTCTTATTCCTAGGAATCTCATCAATAAAGTCCATAGAAATGTGTTTCCATTTCCAAGTGGGAATCTCCAAAGGTAATAATAGTCCTCCAGGCTTCCCTTGCTCTGCCTTCACCCTTTGACACGTCGAAAATCTAGAACAAACTCTGCTACGTCTCTCTTCATTCATTCCCAATAGAAACTTTTCTTCATGTCCCTAAACATTTTATCACCTCTAGGGTAAATGGTCATCCTTGACCTATGACATTCTTCTAGAATTTCTTTCTTAAGTTCTACACTCGTAGGGACACAAATTCAACCATCTCTCCTTAAGCTACCACTACTATCATTAGAATATCTACTAGAATGAGAGAAAGAATCTCCCCTAGAAACTTTTTCTTTTAATGCCCTCAACTCATAATCATGATCTTGCTCACCCTTGATCCTTTCCAATAAAACTGGCCTTATTTTCATTGCTCCAAGAAATCCTTGAGTTGCCTCATAAGGTGGTTGCCAATTAAAACTAGAGAGAATCTATGACTGCCTCTATTCGATAATTGCACTAAGGACAGCGTGCTCCCGACTCAAAGCGTCGACCATAATGTTACCCTTTCCAGAGGTATACTGAATGGCGAAATCAAAAGATTTAAGATATTCCATCTATCTCTGCTATCGAAGGTTCGAATCCTTCTGAGAAAACAATTACCTAAGAGACTTATGATAAGTGAATAACTCAAATTTCTCTCCAAGAAGATAATGCCTCTACACCTTGAGAGAGAAAACTACTGCTGCTAACTCCATATCATGGACGGGGTATCTTTTCTCGTGATCCTTGAGTTGTCTACTTGCGAAGGCAACTACCATACCCACTTACATGAGTACCACTCTCAGACAAGTCCCACATGCATCCATAAAAACTGTAAACATTTTGATTCCATTCAGGATAATAAGAATAGGTGAACTTGTGGGAGATTATTTTAGTCAATTAAAGACAATCCTATACTTCTCAATTCATACAAACTTATAATCATTATTCGTCAACTGGGTTAGATTGGAATCAATTTTCGCGAAGTCCTTAATAAATTTCCGATAATAGCCTGCTAACCCAAGGAAGTTCCTTGCCTCTGTCGCATTGTGAGGTATCTTCCACTCGTGGACAACTTCTACCTTGGTGGGGTTTACTGCTAATCCTTTCCCTGAAACATTATGTCCTAGAAACTTGACTTCTTTCCTCCAAAAGCGACATTTCGAAAATTTGGCTTTAAGTTTGTTCTCTCTTAAAATTCCTAGGACCCTTCTCAAGTTATCTTTGTGATCCTTGGAAAAGATTAGGATGTCATATACAAATATTAGCACGATCTTTTTGAGTATGCCCCAAAATACCCTACTTATCAGGTCTACAAAGAAAGCGGGAGCATTCGTCAAACCAAAAGGCAAACCTCCCACTCGAATAGTCCACCCGACGTCCTAAATGTTGTCTTTGGCTTACTCTCATATGAAATTCTTAATTAGTGAAATTTAGTAGCCAAATCTAAATGGGAAAATATTTGGGCTCCTCCCAAAGAGTCAAATAAGTCATCAATTCTTGGTAAGGGATATCTATTCTTTTTGGTCAGCTTGTTAAGTTCCTTGTAATCCAAACATAACCTTAAAGATCCATCCGACTTTTTGACAAACACAACTGGGGCACCCACTCCGAGGTACTGTTATGAATAAACCCTTTTTGTAAAAATTCCGATATTTGTTTATCTAGCTCTCTCCTTTCCTTAGGAGCCATGTGCCTTAAAGGCAATGTTATAGGCCTCGCATCCTTTTTGAGGTCGATTCTAAACAATATCTCTCGGTGGGGTGGGAGTCCTATGACGTCCTCAAAAACATCAGGAAACTAACATAAAATCCGTACAGAGGATGGTACATCAAAATTAGATGATAAGAAAATAAGGTCGAATTCCTAATCCTTGTCCTATAAGGAATCTCTATGTTGCGGCCTCCGCGGCTTCTCAAGCAAACCAATCTCCTATCGTAGTTAAGGATAGAACCATAAAATGATAGCCAGTCCATTCCAAAATAAGGCCATACCCATCAAATTTAAGTACATGCGCATTGCAAAAGAAGTTGACATCATAGATATCCAATACTAGGTCTTTACAAACAACAGAAAGATTCATAGTCCCTCCGATAGGGTTTGATACCTCTATCTGATGGCTAGCAAATGATATGGGAAGTTTCAAGGAATCAAGAATCTTCCTAGAAATAAATGAGAGGGTGGCTCCGGAATCAAATAGGGTACACAAAGAATTTCCTAGGATAGAGATTATACTTTCCAATACGGGTTGTCCCTAATCACTGGGGGCTGACTACGGATCGATGCTGCTTCCAAAGCGTAGTTTTGGCAGCTTTGAACTACTCTCGGCTTAGCGTAGTTCCTTGCTAAGTGTCCATCTTCATGACAGTTAAAGTGTTTCCCTTTGAACTCTACCTTTGCCTAGTTCACTCTACAGTCCTTCGCTTCATTCCCATTCTTGTGGCATCTAGAACATGTCTTGGCTTCCTTCTTGAATTTGATGCCCTTCTTCTTATTGAGCCAGAAATTCTTTTTCTTATTCTTCCTATCACTAGAAGTTCCTTCTCCCTTATTATCAGTTTTAACTTCCTTAACACTCTCGGCTGAATATAAGATATCCGCCTTAACCAAGGCTTCAAACGTAACTCTAAAAGTAACTTGTGCCAAAATCATCTCCTTCAATGGTGAATTCAACCCCTTAACAATCCTAAGGGGTTTATCCATTGGGGTGCCCACCAACCCCCACCAAACTTAGACAACTCAATAAACTTTGACACATATCTTTTAACTCCAACTCTCCTTGCTTTAAATGTGTAAACTTTTCAAGCTGCAGGGTCTTATCTACATTAGTTAGGAACTTGTTCTTGAAACAAGTCCTAAACTCTACCCATGTAAAAACTTTACCCACGTTCTATTGTGAAATCAGGTTCCACCATTCAAGGGCCTCCCCCTTCAAATGTCAGGCTGCTACCCTGCACTTTAGTTCATCTTTCCATTGGCCAGCCTCAAAAATACGTTCATACTTAGATATCCATGCTTTTGCTTCCATGAAGTTCTCAGTTCTCGAAACGGTCTCACCTCCTAAACTTGTTTTTTTTACAAAGGCAAAAGAAATTGATGGCCCCTTCAACAGGCTGAGCTACTGGTTCCGCTGGGGCAGGATAGGCAACAGGGACTTGTTCCACGGTCCTAAGATACTGTTGGAATCATTCTGCCAAGTAATGAGGCCTTGCTGAGTTTCCTTGCTTGAGCTGATTGTTGACCATTCTACTACTTGAAAAAGGAAGAAAAACCTTAAATGGACTTCCTACAATAGTATCAAGGCCCAAAAATAAAGAAAGATATGGTTACCTTGTATAATTGCGTATGTTTTGGAGTATATTGCTTATATATAAATATATAATTTTGAAAACCTTTTCGAATAATAAATACGTCTCTCATACATATATTTCCTTGTAATCGGATAACCTATGCTCTGATATCAAATGTAACAGATCGCATGACCCACCCCTTAAAGGGCAAGGCTACAAATGGTAACCCCAGACTCGCTTGTTTTACGACCAGCCTCTCAGCTGCTCTAACCAACCCATTCACTTGGGAAGTATATGGCTGAGAGACAAAGCTTTGCCGCTATCACAATGAAAGAACCCCCTATCACCTAAGCATAAACATGTCACAAGTTATGGTGAATGAAATACATATAATTTAAGAAGGCTATTTCCTATATTTGGCAGTTGTAAACTTTTCAAGTTATGTCTACGAAACAAACACATAATACAAACATATGAGGCAGGCATCCTAGAAGTCACTTAATACCCGTAAACTAATTTAAGGATGAACATCCTTATGGTCACTTAATACCATATATTAGTTTATTTAAGGAGGACATCCCTCTAGTCACTTAATACCCATTAGCGGACCTGAAGCCACTTAAGACCCCATTCTAACGTTAATCGTTATAATGATAACTTTCTTTGTAAATCGAGAAATATTAATGGCTACTTACTACCAGGACTAGGGTCAGGAACACGACTTCTTTTAAGAAGAACCCCCCGATGAACCCTCTTGTTACTATCTAGTTGTCCCTACGGGTGAATTCTAGCCACTTAATACTTCCATTGGATGGTGGTTCCTTTGGGCATGTATACATAATCAGTCACTAGGTCAGCTCGTGCTATCCCTATATAAGAAGAGGACATTAATTGGAGAACTACCACACACACATTATTGTCTACTAGGACCATTTAATACATTATAGGAGAAAGGAGAAACCAATACCATTTGATTCTCAAAGGACCGACCCAATAACTTAGGTCATGAATCAAGGAGTGAACCTAGTCCTAACCGCTTAATACCCAACAAGAGATAAGTCAGCCACTTAATACATTTTTCCTAAGGCAAGCCTACTACATACAACATATACATACAAACATATATATATATATATATATGTATATGTATATGTATATATGCACATTAGAAATCTCACATTAGGCTTACCGCTTGTAGATGCTGGATTTGCTATACGGTTCCGGGCAGGCTTTAACTATAAGTTGGGCCTAACCTCGCATCATATTGTACTAACTATAATGGCCCATGGCACCTAGACCTCGCACATTAACCGGATTTACTTGTAGACGTTGGATATATAGGTCGGTTCCGGGCAGACTTCTACTAGAAGTAACAGTTAACCTCATGTCTATGTGTCATTGATATTAATTAAGTCATTAACTAACACACACCCATACAAATTCCTATGGGGACATTTAAATTGTATTCCTAATTTAGTCTATTTATTGCGCACTTAATACGTATTAATATTATGTTGATTACATTATATATATGACGTAAATTAAGCGAACGAGACTAGCGTCCTTACCACGTTTTTAAAATGTTAATCCCTATTTAATTTTAAGGGTGTAAAAGTCATTTCCCATGTTTTCCTTAAGCACAAAATAAATGTACATATTAACATATGATAATAAAATAGGTAAAACAATTGCAACAACATATATGCTTGCACCCCAGGTTTTGACTTGATAATTGCAACAATAAAAGATAAACATAACATCAAATATACATATATGTTTATGATTCCTATTTTGAATAGATTCCTTTTCTTATGTTTATTTATAGGCAAAACCTTAATGTTTAGATATATTATAATTAATATGTTCAAATTCTATGTTTTGAAAAATAGAGAAAACATACTAGATTTACAAAGTTATCCAAATCTTAATCTTTTTCCCCAAAATCAAACTTATGAATGTACATGAAAAATAGAACATAATGGAATCCAAACAATATAGAAAATTATACAACAAGAATCATGTTTTTTTATTATCATAAAAACTCAAAACCACAAATATAACCAAATTGATCATTTTTGTGAACAATAAAATAAACGGAGGATTTGAGGGGTTTAATCCTGTTTTCTTTTCCTATATCCCAAATTTTACACTACAACAAAAACAATCTATTACAACGTCATTTTTACAACGGGCTTCGGTTGCCTGTTGTATTAGAGGGCTATTACAACGGTCAATTAAGAACCGTTGTAATAGATGCCCTATACAACGCCTTTTTTACAACAGGCACTCGGAGCCCGTTGTAATAGGTCTCTATTACAACGGTTCTTTCTGGCCCGTTGTAATAGATATCAATTTTACAATGTTCCCAAAATGTCCGTTGTAATAGATGTCAATTTTACAACGGGCAAAAAGTGACCGTTGCAATAGGTGCCAATTTTACAACGGTAAAAAAAAAGGCCAATTGTAATCGTTATAATAAATGTCTACTGTGAGTTTTCAATAATAAACAATTAATAGTCATAATGCTTTCTTAATTAATATTTATTATTTATTAGTATTTAATAATTTATCATTATTAATATTATATATATTATATTATTGCATTACTAATAATATTTATCATATGCTACTAATATTTAATGTATATTAATCATATGTCGCTAACATTTACAACATTTGTTTTAAAAGCATTGTAAATACAAACTTTGTTGCGACACTATTTGGATAAATGTTAGATTTGATTTGTTCATAAAATATTTATCAAAAATGTGGTCAATAATCAGGTTTAAGAACACATTTATAAAATAATTATATATATATATAATTTCATTTATGTCAATTATTACAATGTCTTTGATGCATTTGATGTATTTAATATTAACAAAAATTCAAATTTGAAGACATGGTAAAATCATTATATTTGACAACTTGTACTAAATGGTATAAACCATAATTAAAAAAAAAGGAATAACAAAAAATATATAAATTACTTGTAAGTGTTACAAACTAAAAACTCAAAAAATTTCCAAAGGTTTCAAAAGTTAGAAATGATATAAGAATATAAAAAAGTTGCGAAAATCTAAAAAATTTAAATTGCATTTGATTGTCACAAACTAAAAAAATATGTAGAAATAAAATTAAATAATCACTTTTTTACCATTTAAAAAAAATTGAAAAACTTGTTTTGAAAAGACCAGAATCAATTTGAAGTTCAAAACTTAAAAAAAAAATCAAATATTCAAAATTTCATTGATATTCAAATCGTTTTAAAAAATGAGTGTTTTAAAATATTTTTTATATAGATATATTTAGTAACAATTTATTCATTTGAGCGATATTCAAATTTCTTTGATTTACAATGAAAAGATTAAATAGCAAAACCATTAATTTGATTATCCATACGTGTGCTTTTAATATGGATCGTTGGATGTTACATAATCCTGTTGCCGACTTATTTCGTCCTCCATCAAATCTACACAAATGAAGTTCTCGTTCTTCTGGGAAGCAAACCCTAGGTTCCAAATTGCCCACCCAATACAAAAATTAAATTCTCATGGCCTCCCTCAAACTGCCGTTCCACCGAGACGTGGCTCCGCTCTCCATCGTCCGCCGCCTCCTGGTTGTGCTCCGACCGCCAACAGTGGCTGCCCCGTCTCGCAAGTCCACCCGCGGTCTCCAAAACACGGAAGCCGGCTCATAGACAGGAGGACGCTGCTGCTTCCTTCCACACCTTCAGTCTTCGGCGTTGTAAGCACGACGTCTCCGTCGTCTGTCCTCGTTCAGCACTGTTTTGAGGACACCCATTACCGAAGCCCCGCGTTCGAGTTTGAACACCGCCACTCGAGATCAGCGAAGCCGCCTTCGGAAATCGTGCACCGCCAAAGCCGAGGACCAGCCCCCGACTAATTGTAGCTTGCCTGGAGCCGCTGCTTCCCTCTTTCGGTCCAGTCGAGCCACCGATGTTCGTCGCTGCTGTCTAAAGTAAGTTTATCTACGATTAAATTTATTTTAAGTTCACTTAAACTGTTGTGTATACATGTTGCATGGGAGTAAAAGCAAGTAATTTGCTAATTAAGGATTGCTAGCACGGCCATCTTATGTTTTTTGGCATGCTGAGACCTTTCTTTTATATATTTTGTTTCCGTAAAATTGCCGCACCATGTACTTCGAGCATTTATGTGCCGAGGAGTCCACTTTGGCCATGAGTGCATCTCATTTTGGAATAGCGTTACATGTTGACTTCGGAGATTTCGATACTCTGCGTTCTTGAGGTGAACTGAAACTGTTGAGCTATTCATTTTAATGAAGCTCTTTTTAGTACAGCTTAAATTATGACCATAGAAATAATATTATTACCAGGTATTAGATTGTTTGCAATAATATCCCTTTGGAATATATCTTTTTAAGTGTAGACAAATAAAAATGTGGAAACAAAATGTTTTTCCAGCTTTTCGTCTACGGTTAAGGAAGTCTAAAATCGATTTGGGGCGTTAAGGAAGTTTAAAATCCCTTTGGATGGTTTTGTTAAATTTATAAATGGTTTAGAGAAATTGTTTACATAATTTTAGGCTTTTTGAAGTCATTGTTTTAACTTGAAGAAGTAGGAGCGATTGACTGTTTCTCTCTTTTTTACTTTGTTGATTTGTTTTTTTTTGGAGGACTAGTATGCGGTTGAGTATTAGGATGAATGATTGTCAAATTTAGTAACAGCACAGTCCAAATTAATTTAAGTTTGTCACCTTTGATTGTATGATTTGAATTGGTTTACCTATATATCTTGCCATCTTGCTGTAAGTTGGCAGTATTGGTTATTGCTTAAATTTCCTTACTTTTGGTTTGCACTCAAACTTGCATATTTTGATTTTAGCAATGATAAGTTGGGGGAATGAAATAAAGAGGTTTACTCTTCATATCTTACATGAACTCCTGCCTGGATTGAGAGTAAATAGCTCCGGTCACACTCTTAATTATATACATGCATTTTGTTTATTCCAGTTCTCTCAAGCATGCATGTTTTACACCTGCTGTCATACATATTGTCTACATGATATATCATATATGTATGCTTATTGTTAGTGCCATCCTTGCTTGTTTCTATTACAGTCAGGGCCTGTCCTAAGAGATTTGCTACCTAAAGCCAAAAGTGAAAATAAGGCCCTTACACACTAATGTATTATCGTCAATTAAATGATCAAACATTGAATGATATCATATAATAATAACCAATAAAATAACAAAAATATTCTAAATTATGGACATTTAGTCTAATGGTTATAATTTTAAAAAATTCTAGTTATGAATTAAAGAGAAATTCTTTTTACCTAATCAACCCGACTAAAATAAATATATACTTTTCTGCAAAAACATAGTTATTTATCGATAAATTTTTCGTTAACGTTGGTTAAATATCCCCTGTTATTACCAAATAAATTACTAATACACAACTGTCTCAATTAACGATTTAATCCTTCTAATTTTGATTTAGTTCTTCTTAATTAATCTATAAATCAATCATTAAGTTATTATTTATTAACAAAACAAAAACTATAACATATGACTGAAATTGAATTGGTGAATAATGTAACATGCTAGATAGAAACGGTATACAGGCAATAATAATGACAACAGACTATGGTGGGAATATAAAAATGGATATGTTTGTAATACCAATATCTATCAAATACTGCAAAAAATAACAATTTCAGTGCTCTGGAAAATTTCGATTCAAACAACTTGATTCAAATTAAATAATTGATTTGTCCAAACTGTGTAACTGATACGGTTATAGGAGAATATCATGCACATGAAGGCAACTCAGCTACTGAAACAAAATTGTTAGCAATTGCATGTGTCTTTTAGTTATTAGTAGTGGCAAATATGCATTTTATTTTTATTTTTATTTTATGTTTCTTCTTTACAGTTGCTTTTCAAATTACTAAAATGTTGTTGTATAGGCTGGCTGGTCCCAACTAAGCCATGTAGGAAGGTTGATATGAATTGCACTATATATGTACAAGGAAAAAGTAGAAATGGGATAGTAAAAGTTTAGTCTGAAATCTCTACCTTTCTTCTTCCTGTCATTTCTTTTGCCTTTCTTCTTCTTAGTCTAAATTATGATTCCTGGTTCTGCCTCTCCCCTCAAGTTCACATCAGTAACTTGTTTTAGCTTTGATCGCAAATTTTCACTAATTTAGTAAATTCCAAAGAACTGAAAAATGCAGACTTGTTTCGACTTTGAAATACGAATACCTTTTCAAATATTACCGAAAATGACAATAGAAACTTGTTTCAAACCAAAACATTCGCTGATTCACGTACCAGTACTTTCCAAGTTTTAGAGAACTAGAAATCAATAAACAATAGCAAATTTCCCTAAGTGACTAGTGTTGAATTTGTACCCAGAATCCAGAGTACCCTGCCGCTTCTGATATTGTGCGATCGATTTGGAACTAGAGGATGTGATCACAAGTGAGTGTCGTCGCCGCTTGCGAAACCCTAACCGTCGCCCACCTCGCCGGTCGCCATTTTTTCCCTCTACGTCGATTTTTTTTTTCCGTGTAAGTTGAGAAGATGATACCCTTATTTTTCTGCGGCCCTAAGCGAATGCTTTACTTGCTTTAGGGAAGGGCCGGGCCTTATTACAGTGGATGAATAACATGCGTTTTGCCAGTTTTGGAGTATGTGTTTTACGATTATATTCATTTCTGCCATATCAAGTTTCCACTTCATAAAATGATGATGCTACATTTTTTTTGCACTAATTATTGGTCCTGCTTTGCTCTGTTCATTATGAGCATGCATGTTAGAAATGATCACTTATGGATGTATATGTGAAAATATGCTCAAATTTGTACTTCAGTATATCATTATTCCTCTTGGAAGTGGATGTCCGCAGCCATGTTTAACTACCCTGGGCTTTGAAAGAATAACATCAGAGTGCGCAGTTTATTACATTGAATAATCAATGGATGTTGCTACAATAAAAACTATATCTAATACATGGAAACATGCAGTGGCAAAATAAGTGTTCTTTTCATGAAATTTATTTAAAATTGATCTTTGTTTGACAATCCCTTAGTGCTACATTGTTGTGCCAGCATAAAAGTTCTTGCATATTGCTCTGTAAGCATATTTCGTCATGCATATTGTTCTTTCCTTGACAGTCGCATAATAAATCGATCTTTAAAGCCATTTGTGTTACAAACAAACATATTGCTTCCTGCATATTATTTATAGTAAGCTTAAAAATAATTGTAAACTTATGGTGAAAGGTTGACATTGTGTTCCGTTTCAAATGTATGTAAACATGTTCCTCGTCTGTTTTCATGAAGATATATGATTTACTCTAGATATGCCGATGCGCAAGTGAGCGATTATCATTTTATGCAAGAGCAATAGCGAAAGAGGTGAGATACGAGATGACGCATGTGCGCAAAGCTCGGTAAAAGCTGTAATTTATTATAATAAATTTATGTATAAAATCTATTTTTTTTTCCGCTGTATTAATATTGTAAACGATGATATTTATATAAAATTTTATTTTGCTACTATGCTGAGCACTGCGATTCTGTGTTGAATTCCACATTAAACCTTGCAAGCCAATAACAGTCGGTCATTTTGAACGCTTCGACTTGGTTTAATTACCGACTAGGTGCAGTCAAAATGGCGGGTTGCTACAACCGTGAACTGATTCTTGTTTTTTCTTTTGTTGGAACTTTGCTGTAATTTTTTGTATTATCTATTAGAGGCAATTGACATGTTGGTGGGGCCTGATGTGAAAATGCAGGATGTTCTTGATGAAGAGACCAAGGCCATTGACAAGTTGGTGGGGCCTGATGATCACGTCATTTGTGCACTACTAGGAGTAGATTCTACCGTTGCAGCTACGCTTGTTCACAAGGCAATTGGAGGACAACTTCACTGTGTTTTTGTTGATAGTGGCTCACTAAGGTAACCCATTTGACTGAATTTTTGCTCACTCATGAGGAAAATAAAACATATAGCCTTAGAACTGTGCTTCTTTTATAAAACCGCCAACTCGGCATGCATCAAAATGTTTATATTGATTATGCTTACATTAACTATGCACTACATTCATTTCTAGGTACTTGTTTTTTGGTTTGAGTACAAATTTGAAGAGCTTCATAGGCTTAGCAATTGGCTTTGGGTTAATCACTGAAGATGAAGACATTCAGAGTGAGAGTGAGTGTAATGGAGTGTATGTAGTGCGGTAATACTTGTACAAATGAACATTTTGTATAGTTATTGTGTAACAAAGATAAACAGAACCTTGTGCTATTCAAAAGTATAATAAAATTATTTATTTGATTCGAATAGTGATTGTGTATGGTCGATGGCCTGTTGTAAAATAGGTTTACCAAGTAGTATAGTATATTACAAGCAGCTTTTCCCGTTGTAATAGCTAATAAATTATAAGCAGCTTTTGCCCGTTGTAATACAGTATATTACAATGGTCAACGACCGTTGTAATATAGTGTATTACAACGGGCAAAAGCCACTTGTAATTTATTAGATATTACAACGGGTTTATTACCATTGTCATACAGTCATTGCACGTGACAGAGTAAGTTATTACAACGGTCCTTTACAACAGTCATTGCCCGTAATAAGGCAAGTAATAACAAGACTGAATAGAACAGAATTTAGATTTGGCCTTCAAGAAAGAACGTGTGCTCCAATCCTTTCATATATATATATATATATATAAGAGTCACCATTAGAATATTATATATATACATTTGAATCTAAATTCTAGATTAATCTTAAATCTACGTTAGAATAAGATAGTGAATATATAATAGAATTAGATAAATAGAAGAAACCTAAATCCTTTAAGCTTTCTGGAATTAGAGACAGAAGAAAGGCATCATGGAGGCGATGAGAGAAAAGGTTGTAGGGTTTAGAATGAGGATTTGAGGGCCTATTAATAGTTGATATCGTGTGTATGGACCTTTAGAATAGTTTGATTCAATCTAAGCAGTCCATTTGATACAAATTATAAATAAGTCCCTATATAAAACAACCCTCGCAGGGCTTCCCTATAAGAGGGCGGTTGGCCTGGGCAGCCGACATCCCTCCTAAAGGAGCAATCAACCCCTCATCTGGTGTCAAGCCTAAGAGGAATCTCCTCCAGAATATTACTTTTTGATTGTTCTTTAATTAATTCAGTTTATTGCTTGCCTTAATTATATTATTATTGTCTCCTACTATGTGTGAATATATACGCACAAGTTTGAAATAAAAATTTATATTCTTTTCATGCTTATCCAATATATTCCCAACTTGTATATATATTCGTTTGAAATTCAAACTTTGTACATTAATATAATCATACAACTTAATTTATTAATAATTTTTGCATACATACTCCGTTTGCAGTAAATAAAATATGAAAACGGACCAGAATCTCACCACAAACGTAATTACAATACTTTCATGGCTAAATTCCTAATTGTCCAAATTCTATTTTTAGCGTATTAAATGTTATTAATAATTACTTTTTATTAAATTAACTTATGTCTAAATTAAGTTATTTTATGGGGTGTTATATATTGGTTACAGAACGTTCTTTGAGTAGATCGAAAAAATATGAAGGTTTATAGGACAACATGTTATAAAGTCCCGAATAATAGAAGACCATTTAAATGACCTTGAAGAAATATTTGAGGTAATGGGAGGTAACAAATGAAGTTAAACTCTCAAAAGTACCACTTTGAAGTTCATTATGGGAAGTTCCTAGGTTATATCATAAGTGAACGAGGATTGGAGGCTGGTCTCAAACAAATAAAGGCAATAAGACAAATGGTAGAACCTAAGGCAAGTAAGGATGTAATGAGTCTGAATGGAAAGGTGACGTCCCTAAGTTGGTTTATTTCAAAGGACACCGACAACTGTGTGCTATTCTTCGATACGATTAAAATGAAAAATAATTTTGAGTACGGAGAAAAATGTCGAAAGGCATTCTAAGAATTAAAGGGTCATTAGGAAAAACCCTATATAATGTCTAGTCTGAAGGATGGAGAAACCTTATATCTTTTTATGGCATTTTCAGAACACGTTGTTAGCGCAGTGTTGATACGAGAAGATAACAGAATACAATATCTCATCTATTATGTAAGCCAAAGGTTAAATAATGATGAAACCTGCTATCTAGTGATTGAGAAATTGGCTTACAGATTAATTCTAACTTCCTAAAAGCTACGGTCATACTTTCAAGCGCATCCAATTATGGTGTTAACCAACCTTCCCCTTAAACAAGTTTTTTGCAAGTTAGATACCTCAGGAAGGCTGGTGAAGTGGCGAATCAAGCAAAGCCAATACGATGTTGAATATAACCATGAAAGGCTATGAACGACCATGCCTTAGTGGATTTCGTAAAAGAATGCACAAGATTCATTGAACAACAATTGGTAAGGGAAACAGATTTATATCTAAAATTGCAATTATTTGTAATTGGAGCATCTAATGAACAAGGTGCGAGAGCATGATACATTATCATAACACCATATGGACATTGCCTACATTACGCCATGAAATTAGGTTTTCCTACAATGAATAGTGTGGCAAAATATGAACCTATTATTGCTGGGTTAACTTTGGCGAAGCAGCTTAAGATTCCATGAATCCAAATTTTTAGTGACTCCCTACTAATCATAAATCAACTTAAGTGAACTACCAGACAAAGGATCTGAAACTATCTTAGTATGTGAAGAAAATATTAGGAATGCTAATAGTTTTCAATTATATCTCAATACATCAGATTCTTGGAGGAGAAAATTCCCAAGCAGATTCCTTGGCTAATTTAGCTAGCTTAACAAGAGCTCCAGAAACTCGAATCATTCCTTTTGGATATCAGGCAAATCCAAGTATTGAAGAAAAGGAAATTGAAAAAGGAAAAGAGTGCTAATTTCTGACCAGATCTCAGGCACAAGCTCAAATGGAAACTGAAAAATAGATAAGTCAAGAATTCACGCTCGAACCAAAAACCCTTTTGGAGATTATAACGAAAATAACTAGATGACACCAATTCTTATGTATTTAACCAACGACATGTTGCCTATGGATAAAAAGAGGCCAGGAAAATTATGTGTCAGGCTTTGAAATTTACCATTTTGGATGGGATATAGTATAAAAAAGGCTATGTGTACCTGGTTAAGAGAGTAATATAGACTAAAATTGCTAAAAGAAGCATATGAAGGGTTCTATAGGGACCACTCTAATGATTTTTTTTAGCTAAGAGAGTAGTATGACAGGGATTATTCTGGCCACAATAACCAAGCAAGCCATGGACCTGGTTAAAAGATGTGACAAGTGTTGAAGGTACTCTAAGATCCCACAGCTACGTCAAAGCGATTTAACTCCTGTAACAAGCCCATGGCTGTTCGAAATGTGGGGAATATACCTTATCGTTCCATACCAATTTCAAAAGGAGATGCCAAATATGCGGTATTGGAAATTGATTATTTTACTAAACTGGTAAAAGCAGAGCCGCTTTCGAAAATCATTTCCGAAAAGGTCTTAAAATTTGTTATTAGGAGCATTATTACTAGATTGGGAATACTTCATAAGATTATATTTGATAATGGAACACAATTTGATAGCGAGAAGTTCTCGCAATTTTATTTTAATAATTGAATTGTAAAAAGTCTTTCTTCCATAGCGCATCCGAAAGAAAATGATGCCATAAAAGTTATTAACAAAATTATAAAGACCATGCTAAAGAAACGAGTAAACAAAGCAAGAGGAAATTGGGTAGAAAAGTTACCTTGAGTACTTTGGGAATGCCGGACTTCTTCTAAAATGAAATAAGGTCATACACTATATTCTCTAACCTTTAGATGTGAAGCAATGCTTCCAGTCGAGATAGAAATATCATTGCTTATGCTTTCAATAAGTATCAGGAACTAATGATAGAATCTTTAGATTTGATCCCCGGACTCCAAGACGAAGTTGTTATTCGAATAGCAGAATATTAGGGAAGATGACACATTATGTAATGCACAAGTAAAATCAAGAGTATTCAAAGAACAAGACTTAGTACTCTAAAGCGTAATGGACAATACTATGAATCTTACAGACAAGTCTTTAGAACCAAATTGGGAAGGATCCATAAGACCTTATTTTCCCTCCATAAGTGAATAATGTGATTCAGCAAAGGATTCATTTTTATCAAGGTTTAAGGAAATTTAGCTCCAATTTCAAAAAATGGAATAAAGGATCGAAATTGTTCTGTTGATTTTATCTACATGGATAAGAATAATGGATAACGACGTCCAATGGAAAACCGAAATAAGAAATTCTACTTGATTGGTGTGAAAATCCCTTTCATTATGAATTAACCTTAAAAAGTGCTTAACGTATTCAAGGCACTTCCTAAAAGGGAGGAAAGGCAAGCTCAGAGGCATGCACTTGACACCCAGAAAATTTCATGGGATACTAAGGTCGATGCCCAAAGAGGGAAGGGGTAAGCCTAGGGTAGTGCGCCTGGCTCCAAGCCTAGGAATATCCTAGGTGCCTCTTGGAGGGAGGAGGGTAAGACCGGGGGCTACGCCCAACACCACAATCCCTTGACGTAGTCAAGGTCCCTTTTGGAGGAGGGACGGATAAGCCCAAGGACACACGCCCAGCTCTGAATGAAGCATGCTCTACCTTTGTTCCTTTTAGAATGAACTCCGCCTCTGCTTCGGATTAAGCAAAAATTGTCTCTGCTCTAAAGATGAGCATACCCAGCCTCTACTTATGCCTTATTTCATAAAAGGGAATGAGATCTCAAAAGAAGCACTTATAACATGCTAAGTCTCCATTTTTAGAAAAAACCTAAAATGGGAAAAGAATCTTTTAAAATCGGAAGCACTTACGTATCTATTATTTCCAGAAGAAGATTTCTTGATTTCTATTATTTTTAAATACTCGAATTTGGGTTTCATGTTTTCTGTAAGCCGAAGAAGGCTTTGTTTATAATTATCCTTAGAAAAATTGATTTTGGACTTCTATTAATCTAATACTCGAATGTAGGTCTCGGGCCTTCTTAATGTTGAAAGATCTTTTGGTCCTCTACTATTACCAGAGGTAGGCTTTGGGTTCTTATTATTTTAATACCCGAATCTTGGTTTCAGATCTTCTTGAATACCAAAATATGGTTTGACCCTCTATTATTTCAGGAATAGATTTCTATGATTCTATTATCCAAAACATGAATATGGGTTTCACGTCTTCTATAATTTTAAGGAGGATTCATTTGTATTAATTAGTTCTAGAGAAAGATTTCCCAGATTTCTATAATTCTAAATACCTGAATATGTGTCTTAGATCCTCAAAAAGCCGATGGAGGCTTCGTTCATATTTATTAATTCTAAAAAAGGATTTCTGGATTTCTGATGTTTTAATATCTCAATCTCGGTTTCAAGACTTCCAAGATGGTTTCAATTATACTAATCACTTCCTGAAAAGGTTTTTGGATTTCAGTTATCTGAATTGGGTTTTGGATTTACTTAGGCTAAACAGGCTTCATCCATGCCAACTGATACTAGAATTGGATTTCTGAACTTCTACTTAATAAATACCTAATTAGGGGTTTCATGCCATATAATTAGCTTTCAGTCCTCTAGTATTGTCAGGTGTGAATTTTTGGACTCCTACTTAATTCATACTCGAATATGTCTTTTGGACTTCTGAATGCCGGGAAAACTTTTGGTTCTCAATTATTTCTAAAGGACTTCTATAAGCCGGGAATGAATTTGTCTCTTTATTTACCAATGCTATAATGAATTCCGGGTTTCTGTTTTTGCCGAACTATAAAAGTTAAATCTCCTAAAATAGCAAAGTGTGCTTCATTTCCATTATTACCAGGAGAATTGATATTCTACCCTTTCAACTAAATACCATTGAACGAACTTATGCATATATGCTATTATTGAAAATTTTGAATCCGACACCAATGCTAATATGAATGAGCTTACAGGTTGAAAAGAGATAAAAGCATTCACGATCTTTATCCTAAAGAACAAAAGCTTCTTTCACACTAAGGGTTGGATGGCAGAATGTTAACCAAAAATATCATCTCATGCAAATTGGGTGAAAGAAGGCCAAAAATGAATGAGGAAGATTCCGGAAACAGCAGGAAGAAGCCAAGTGCCTTGAGAGTTAACTAAAATGAAGACTTCCGATAAACCAAAATATTCCTACTAAAGATGAAAGGAATGTCATCACGAGGAAAAGCAGTGATAAAGAGTCGTCAAAAGGGGGCATCCGATATAATGAAGAAAAGCCCCTTTCGATGAAACCGAAGGGCATATCCTCTTGAAAATATATTCTTGACATGAGGAGCACTGCATAGCCCTTTGAAAGCCCGAAGGATAAGGGTTTTGGAGAATTATTCATCACAAACAACCTTATATTCAATAAAAGGATCATCATGCTGAAAGATGCTTACATAAGAATAATGCTCACTAAAAGCTAGGAGCTTGCACGAACACATGCCTCCTGCAGCAATCAAGCTCGCCTTCCAGAAGATACACTTCAGAAGTACCATAAGCACAAACTGCTTACCAATAGAGGCCTTTTCTTAGCCTTAGGCCTGCCTCCAAAAAGGCATCAATGCGAAGCCTATTGAGTGAAAAAGAGGTCAACCCACTTCTACGAATACAAATCTAGTGGTTTATTATCATGACAAGTAATTTCATTCAAAAATTTACAACAACGATTGCGGAGTGTTAACTAATTTCAAAACCAAACCAGGGATCTCTCTTTTTTTGTAATCCTATTTGCAGATTTACAATAAAAGAAGGAGAATTGAGAATCTCAACCTATGGAGTCTAATTTCGAGAGAAGAGGCTGAATAATTTTGGCAATTAACTTGTGTAACACCCCGTATTTTCTGTTAACGTAATAGTAACGAATCAAAAAATAATTAATTTCAAATGTGAGAATTAAGGGATACAGGTTACACCATTGCGTTCGTCTCGGAATTCTTCTTGAGACAGAGTCCAAGTTTGCGTAAAACGGACACCGTATGAAGGAGATATAGACGAACAAAGTTAAGCAGAAAACCAGAAGAAAGAAAAAAATGCACTGGCGCACTTGGGAAGTGCGTCAATACAAAAGTTGCACTGGCGCACCTGCCAAGAGCGCCCAGGCCGAGCTGAGAGCCTACACATCTTTCTGGTGTGATCTGATCCATACTGTGAGTTATTGTTGAGTCCTTTCTGACTCCTTGCTGAGTCATTAGGGATGATGTGTCACCCTATCCTGACTGAATGGTTGTGGTTAACTCTAGGATCATCCGACGACTCTAATTAAATTGAAATTCTATATAAACAACCCAATGCTCAAACCTAAAAATCACACAAAAATAATCCTGGAACTATCATGCCGTCAATAGAGAACTTGGAGTAGCCGTCACTGCTTTCAATTCAAAGACAAGATAAAAACCTGAATCAAAACCAAATTAACAGTAATCAAATTCAACGATCTACATCAAAAGCGAGCTTACCAATTTCAGAATTCAAATTTCAGAAATCAAGAATTCCTTTTTAGTTTGTAAGTCGGTTATTACGTAGATTTAAACGTTCTTTCAAATGAATCATGACATGTTGTAATTCGAATATAGAATGATGCTTATGTATAAGATAAATAAAGTTTGATTCTCATTTATCTTAAATTACCGTTGCGATTGATCATGTCTATATGCTTGTGGTGATGAACATATTGTATGTTATTGAAATCTATTATGATTGGGTAATGGATTTATTATGCCAACTGAATAGTGAAATATGTCATGTTATAATTTGGCGGTTACTTGCAAGTTTATGATCTAAATCACATGCTTACATGTTAGAACAACATTCATGTATATTTAGAACTATGTTAAGTTGAATCTATTTATGTTGTAAAATTGGATTAGTAGCTCCCTTATGTTTAACACACATAAGTTATCATGCTAAGTTGTGATTCGAATATGTTTATAGTAGCTCTCTTATGTTTAACACACATAAGTTATCATGCTAAGTTGTGATTCGAATATGTTTATAGTAGTCCTCTTATGTTTAACACACATAAGTTAATATGCTAAGTTGTGATTTAAATATGTTTATAGTAGCTTTCTTATGTTTTGACATACATAAGTTAATATGCTAAGTTGTGGATTAAAATTGTGTTTATATGTTAAACCTCCATGCTAGACCTATATCAAGTTTAAATGAAAATTAGATCCAACTTAGTCACAAGTTCACCTTTATCGGTTTAATTAAGTTAATGATACTTCTATGACAAGTTACACGTGATAAGTTAAATGTATGCTATTTTATGTTTATTTCATGTCCCTTGTTTATTACCCCTTTTTGGTTATGGGTTTGGGCTAATTTACTAGCCCAACATTTTATGTGATTCATGCGTACGTTCCACGGGGATAACGATGGGAAAATATGAAAATTTCATGCCATAGATTTGTTCATAAAATGGTATATTTGATATACCATTTATTGTGAGCATAATCAAAGGATAATTATGGCATGATTAAATTAAGATTAATTTACATATAGAATTAGACATATATAGAAAATATATGGATTTAGAAAAGACGAATATGCCTAACCCGAGGTTAGACTGAGTTGCGGTGTAAAACTGCCCTGAACCAACCGGCATATCCAGTGACCACAACAAGACCTGTCTAATGTGGGTGGTTAGAGCATCAAGCCCAAAAGAACCTAAGGTTAGACTGAGTTGTGGTGTAAAACTGCCCGGAACCGACCGGCATATCTGTAACACCCCACGTCCATTAATGTCACTCACAAAGGGAATGCATCAATGTCCATGAAGCGTTATTGTTTGTATAGAACAGATAAATTACAAGGATAAATAAATAAAACAACACAGCGGAAGATAAAACTTATTTTATTTCATCATAACTCAAAACAAGTTTACATAAGTAGTTTCCAAAGTCATTACAATAGGATCAGTAGTCTTTTTCAAAAACTTCAAAGTACATAAATAAGTAAATACTAAAATAACATAAATGCATAAATCCCCACTGAGCATAAGCAAAGCCATAAAGATGAGAGAGTCCCAAGCGATACATCTACTCTCTTCAAGCGACTGAAAGAAATCGGCACTAAGCTGTAGTATGCAAACCTGAGGAGGGAAGGGGGGGGGAAGGGAAGAAAAGAGGTGGAAAGAAAAGGGGGTCAGACATAAAGTCTGGCGAGTGCGATAACTTTAACGATATAATTATCAAAATAACTAGGCTAATACATAAGCGGGAAAATAAGGAAATGACTGTGAACAATTAGGTATGACAGAACAAAATGAGGAAATAAGATGTACCAAGATATCGTTAAAGGCGCCCCTAATCACTATAAGACAATTACTGTACTGCACCAACACTAGTCACCCTAAAGGTTGATCCCGCCTACAAAACTTAATAAAGATAATGGCAGTTCGTGTACCCCTAGCTGCCTTCATAGGTGCCGTCTGCCCCTATCTCCACTAGGTGTACCCACTACCCTCCCCATTCTAATTACAATATTTATTCATAATACGGTAGTTATACTCCTAGCTGTCTTCATAGGTGCCGTCTGCTCCTATCTCCACTAGGTGTACCCACTACCCTCCCCATTCTAATTACAATATTTATTCATAATATGGTAGTTATACTCCTAGCTATCTTCATAGGTGCCGTCTGCTCCTATCTCCACTAGGTGTACCCACTACCTTCCCCATTCGACCGGCTCCCTAACTCATAGATACCCGTGCTGGCCCCATAGTGGGGTGTATCACTCCCCAAAGTGGCAACCCGATACAACCAAAAATGCACGGCTTATATCTACACGATGCAACAACGTCTTACCTACCAGCCCGGGCCCACACACGCATATGAACCCGTTGGACTTGCGTTGCCATCGTTAACCCGTTTTGACCTCTTACAATCAAATCCAGTACGCGTGTCCTGTCCTCGACTTGGGTCGAGCCCACAAAGATACTTAATGGGTTACTGGTTTGAAAAGGGCCCCCACACAAGCTTTCACCCCTATGCTTGGTCCCCACTAGAATTTCCCACTTAACCCCTCTTATTCATGTCTTCTTACAAGTTTCAACTTGGTTAAGTGTTTATAATTATATCCCACATGTCACCCATGTTACTTACTCAACAAATCAACATATGTTATTGGTTAAGCTTGTCTTAACCCTATCCACTTATCAAATTATTGGTTAAGTTTGTCTTAACCCTACCCACTTATCAAATTATTGGTTAAGTTTGTCTTAACCCTTTTTACTTAGTTTATGATTAGGTACTTCTTAGTCCACAAATACATTGGTTAAGAACATAACTCCCTAAGTACCAACCCCGAAGACCGAGATCAACATCAGATCGTTACTCAGAGAATCACTCACTCAACCAAACTTCTGTTTGTCATCCATATTTGTCTTTAATCAGTATTAATTAATTATTGAGACACCTAATTGTATTTCACATGTCACCCAAGGCACCCACTTAATTTCACATGCCACCCAAGGCACCCACTTAACCCCTCATGTCCCACTACATGTTTATCTGGTTAAGTGTTTCTTAATTCATTAAGATCGTAACCTTATAAAGACCTCCCACATTAGACTGACATTTGTGGCAGCTGGATTTGCCGGGCGGGTCCGGGCAGTCTTACACCACAAACGAGCCTAACCTCGTGTCTTTACAATTGTTACGCATTTAATTTATGCTTAAGACCTCTCACATTAGACTGGCATTTGTGGCAGCTGGATTTGTCGGGCGGATCTGGGCAGTCTTACACCACAAAAGAGTCTAACCTCGTGTTTTATGCGATTAATTACACATAATTAATTACCCCCAATTTGAATTAATTTCCCTATTCAAATTTTCGATCAATTACAAATTTAACTATGTCCATAATTGACTCAATTATGTCCATCTATTTATGGTATATAAAATTATACCAATTAACATCACATTTAAGGCATTTATGCCAATTCTCAATATTAAATCTTTTAATATTATCCCATTGCCCCGTGTTGTACGTTCGTTCGTTTAACATAAAATATACGTTAGACTCGAATAGTCTAACTTATGGAATAAAGAGAAAACATCACAACATGCATAGAATAAAAACTAGATCTAAACATAAGGGGTGAACTTGCATGTGTGAATAAGGTTTTTCATCTAAAACTTGCATAGGCCAAAGTTACAAATTGGCATAAACTATGGATGTCATAGATCTAATCGTAAGGTGTAAACTTGCATAGGCAATTGTCACAAACTTGCATAACTATGGATGTCATAGATCTAATCAGAAGGTGTAAACTTGCATATGTGATTTATACAACATAGACTATGATGTAAACTTGCATCTAATTCACATATGTCATAACCTAACTTTAGATCCAATTTACACATAAAATAGACATCATGAAACATGTAAGGTTGTATATGATTCTCACTAACTTGCATATGATTCAGATCTAAATTAACATCTAGACTTGCATACATACATACATATGAATTAGCTCCAACAACATAACCAAACTAGCATATGAAACATCATTATGAATCATAGATTTACAACATAGATGATAACATCACAACTTTACAACATAGATAATAACATCATAGAATTTACAACATAGATGATAACCTCATAGAATTTACAACATAGATAATAACATACGGTCAATGATTCCCAACATAACAGTATAATCCAAATCATAGCTTAATACAATTAAATTGTTAATTATCTTATTAAAGAAATCGAACTCACAAAAAGAAGGTCTTGCGTTCTGAAATCTGAGTTCTGAAATTGATTTAGCTCGCCTTTATAGTAGATTCGTTATTGTTTAGATTAGAGTTGAATAGAACTGAATTGATTAGCTTTGATTTCCCTCTAGTTGGTGGCGGCTACTCTAGGTTATAAGATGACAGCATGGCGACCATGATTCAGATTTTAATTTGATTTTAGGGTTTGAGTCTACCCATGTTTATATAGAATTTCAATTTAATTATAGTCGTCGGATGATCTTAGGGTTAATCAGAACCACTCAGTCAGGATAGGGTGACACCTCAGCCCTAATGACTCTGCAAGGAGTCAGAAAGGACTCAACAATGAGTCACAATATGGATCAGACTGCACCAGAAAGATGTGCAGGCTTACTGCTCGGCCTGGGCGCACTTGGCAGGTGCGCCAGAGCAATATTTGTACTGGCGCACTTCCCAAGTGCGCCAGTGCAATTTTTCTTCTTCTTGTTTTCTTCGTTCGTCCATATCTCCTTCATCCGGTATCCATTTCCCGCAAACTCGGACTCTATCTCAACCAGAATTCCGAGATGAACACAATGGCGCAACCCATTTCCCTTAATTCCCACGTCTGAGATTAATTATTTTTGAATTTATTTAATTCCATTATTCAAAAATCCGGGGTGTTACATTCTCCCCTACTTAAACTATTTCGTCCTCGAAATCTCTAAGTCAAGAAGAACGTATCCTACCATCCAATCATCCATCTACTCAACCATCAACCACTAGCAACCATGGTCCTTAAAAGATTTCTAATGCTTTTCATGTACATATGCATAGTGTGTGTATATTTCCATATACTAATGCTAAATCAGGCGGTCCACTGATCCAGTCGACCTCCTTAATGCAAATAATGATAGTGCCATGTATCCATCATGTATGCACAGAATCCTGTACATATCATTACTACATGTGTGCACAAACATCCATATAAATGGAGCATCCATATGATACACACATTCAATGTACATTCATTTTACTAAATACATCCATTTATATGCAGTATGCAATATGAAAGTGACTGAGACGATCTAGTGCCTAAAGTGTGTGTATATGCATCCACGAGCAACCACTAGCAAACACTTGCATCCACATGCATCCATCATACATAACATGTCTCAAACACATGTTTCAACCATAGGACTACCCTATCTAAAGGTCAAAGATACTAGCGAGAGGACATACTAAGGATAAAACAAGTACAAGCTAAGCGATAAAGTAGAAATTAAAAGACATACCATCGAAAAGAAAAGGGTACAACGAATGCATCTTCTCTTCCGTCTCCCAAGTAGCATTGCTCTCATCATCTCCCCATTGCACTTTGACTAGCTTGACCTCTCAATTCCTCAACTTCTTAATCTCCGACCCAAGAATGCACATAGGAGCTTGTCGAATCATCGCATCACGCTCTATCTCCACCTCTCTAAGCAGGCTCGGCTCTACCACTTCCGCGGTCTCGTGCAAGCACTTCCTCAAATGGGATACATGGAATACGTCGTGTACACCACTAAGTTTCTCAGGCAACTCTACTCTATACGCCATCTGTCCAATCCTCTCCTAGAAAAATTCTTATTTCCGTTGCTTTTCTTGGAACCTTCAATTCTTGGATTACCGCCACCTTCGCGGGATCCACAGCTATCCCTTCCTTAGAGACCACATGTCCTAAGAATCCTGCCTTCTTCCTAAAAAAATAGCATCAACATAGGGTCCTAAACAATCCATTACTTTACATCCTACTCGAGTCATCTCATAACCCTATTGAATCTAACTCGGGGCGGCCCATACCATCGAATAGTCTTATCATGTCACGGCTGCACATCACTTCTCGAGAAAACCAAGATATCATGCAATGAAAATCGCCACAGCTATTTATCTCACACAAACCATCCTAGTCGAACTCGACATTCCCCAAAGGCCTAAACCAATATCAGACAAGCACCCAAGGAATATCTCTTTCGAATTCGGACAATCTACGTGACATGATGCTAGAAAAGCAACCAAACAATTGAGCACCCCACTCCGATATACTACGTCTTATGAACCCCTTCTCAAGCAACTCCCCTACTTGCTTATTGAGCTCCCTCCTCTCACGAGGAGCCATGTGGCGTACTGGCAGAGATACTGGTTTAGCATTATAAATACGAAAGTCTATCTCACACCTCGGGGGTAAACCTCGAACCTCTTTGAAGACGTTACTATATTCATGGACCACACGAAAAGATTTCAAATCATCATTGGATACGTCAAGAGATTCTAGGTAACTAAGCATTACTGGACCTCTAGGGTCACAAGAAATATCAAGGGTCTTTCCACAACGAGTCAAAAATCTAACTACCCTTCTCTCACAATCTAGGATGGCACCGTATCTAGTTAGCCAATCCATACCTAGAATCAAGCCGTAGCCCATGAAGCCAAGAACGAAGGCGTTGCATTCAAACCTAACGCCCAAGATAGACACTCTCAAATCCCGACAAATCATAGAAAGATGAGCCGAACCACCAATAGGATTTGAGACTACTATGGGATCCGAAACTAGACTAGTATTTAGGTGTAGTGTTTCAAGTAACGAAGCAGATACAAACGAGTGTGATATGCCAGAGTCAAACAAAGTAGGAACAGGATGATCAAACAAAAAAACTAAACTTTCAACGGAAATTGTTCTACCTCGTTCTTGCAGCGGTGGGGCCATGAGAGCCGGGACCTGCCCTCTTGCCTGCCCTGGTGCCATGAGAGCCTGAAGCTGCCCTCCCGAGGTAGACCCTTGTCCCTGTTTCCTTGGGCAGTCCTTAACTAGATGACCTGCCTCTGCACAGTGGAAACAGCCAGTCTTCTTCTTTTTCCTACAGTCTTTACTCAGATGGCCTGATGTCCCACAATTAAAGCACTTCTTCTTTCCCTTGCCATTGTTGTCTTTACCACCCTTCTTGTTCTATTGTTTCTATTGCGATTTTTGATCCCCTTTCTTCTCAGGTGCTTTATTAGCATTGGCGCCTTTCTCCTCTTCATGCATAAGCGCCATGTCAACTAGTCTCTCAAAGGTAGCCCCCATAGGGATGTGGGTCATAGCTAACCCATGTAGTGGCTCGTTCAAACCCTTAACAAATCTCAGGGCCTTCTTTTTGGGTGTATTCACCGAGTCCAAGCCAAACCTCGCCAACTGATTGAACTTGTTGACGTATTCTTTCATTGATAGATTCCCTTGCTTTAAGCTAAAAACCTTTCCATATACAAATTCTCTTCAGCCCGTGAGAGAAACTTTGCCTCAAACCTATGCCTAAAATCTGGCCATGTATCAACTGGACGCTCTCCATTAGTGACTTCCCACCAAAACGAAGCTTCGCCCTTCATCAACCAAGCAGCCAATTGGACCTTCTTACAATCGTCCAAATCGAAGATGCCAAACAGATCCTCCACTTCTTTCAACCAATTTCTAGCTTCAATGAACGTTTCAGATCCACTAAAAGATTTTCCACCCATCGAACGAAAGTCTTTACATATCTTAGAGAAGGTATCTCCACGCGGAGGAATGACTGGAGCTGGGAGAGGAGGAGAAGGAACGTTGGCCGGTTCCGCGGTAGCGGCCCTAGCCTCGAGATATTGATGAAACCAATCAGGTACATGAACACCCTCTGGTATCTCAGATGCTCCAGACATGCTGAAAAGAAAAGGAAAGAGTTTTAAAACAAGGGAAGCAAAAGAGAGATGTATGGCCTGCGGGGATTATGCTCTTTTCCTTGAAAATAGCTTCTATAAAACAAGTTTTTGAAAATACTTTCTAGGAAAATAATACTTTTGAAAACACTTTTCAAATTTTTTTATCTGTTCTTGTAACCATAGCTCTGATACCACGTGTAACACCCCACGTCCATTAATGTCACTCACAAAGGGAATGCATCAATGTCCATGAAGCGTTATTGTTTGTATAGAACAGATAAATTACAAGAATAAATAAATAAGACAACACAACGGAAGATAAAACTTATTTTATTTCATCATAACTCAAAACGAGTTTAATAAGTAGTTTCCAAAGCCATTAAAACAGGATTAGCAGTCGTTTTCAAAAACTTCAAAGTACATACAGAAGTAAATACTTAAATAACATAAATGCATAAATCCCCACTGAGCATAAGCAAAGCCATAAAAATGAGAGAGTCCCAAGCGATACATCTACTCTCTTCAAGCAACTGAAAGAAATCAGCACTAAGCTGTAGTATGCAAACCTGAGGAGGGAGGGGGGAAGGGAAGAAAAGAGGTGGAAAGAAAAGGGGGTCAGACATAAAGTCTGGCGAGTGCGATAACTTTAACAATATAATTATCAAAATAACTAGGCTAAGGCATAAGCTGGAAAATAAGGAAATGACTGTGAACAATTGGGTATGACAGAACAAAATGAGGAAATAAGACGTACCAAGATATCGTTAAAGGCGCCCCTAATCACTATAAGATAATTACTGTACTGCACCACCATTAGTCACCCTAAAGGTTGATCCCGCCTACAAAACTTAATAATGATAATGGCAGTTCGTGTACCCCTAGCTGCCTTCATAGGTGCCGTCTGCCCCTATCTCCACTAGGTGTACCCACAATCCTCCCCATTCTAATTACAATATTTATTCATAATATGGTAGTTATACTCCTAGCTGTCTTCATAGGTGCCGTCTGCTTCTATCTCCACTAGGTGTACCCACTACCCTCCCCATTCTAATTACAATATTTATTCATAATATGGTAGTTATACTCCTAGCTGTCTTCATAGGTGCCGTTTGCTCCTATCTCCACTAGGTGTACCCACTACCTTCCCCATTCGACCGGCTCCCTAACTCGTAGATACCCGTGCTGGCCCCACAGTGGGGTGTATCACTCCCCAAAGTGGCAACCCGATACAACCAAAAATGCACGGCTTATATCTACACGATGCAACAACATCTTACCTACCAGTCCGGGCCCACACACGCATATGAACCCGTTGGACTTGCGTTGCCACTGCTAACCCGTTTTGACCTCTTACAATCAAATCCAGTACGCGTGTCCCGTCCTCGACTTGGGTCGAGCCCACAAAGATACTTAATGGGTTACTGGTTTGAAAAAGGCCCCCACACAAGCTTTCCCCCTATGCTTGGTCCCCACTAGAATTTCCCACTTAACCCCTCTTATTCATGTCTTCTTACATGTTTCAACTTGGTTAAGTGTTTGTAATTATATCCCACATGTCACCCATGTTACTTACTCAACAAATCAACATGTGTTATTGGTTAAGCTTGTCTTAACCCTATCCACTTATCAAATTATTGGTTAAGTTTGTCATAACCCTACCCACTTATCAAATTATTGGTTAAGTTTGTCTTAATTTTTTTTACTTAGTTTATGATTAGGTACTTCTTATTCCACAGATACATTGGTTAAGAGCATAACTCCCTAAGTACCAAACCCGAAGACTGAGATCAACATCAGATCGTTACTCAGAGAATCACTCACTCAACCAAACTTCTGTTTGTCATCCATATTTGTCTTTAATTAGCATTATTTAATTATTGAGACACCTAATCGTATTTCACATGTCACCCAAGGCACCCACTTAATTTCATATGCCACCTAAGGCACCCACTTAACCCCTCATGTCCCACTACATGTTTATCTGGTTAAGTGTTTCTTAATTCATTAAGACCGTAACCTTATAAAGACCTCCCACATTAGACTGGCATTTGTGGCAGCTGGATTTGTCGGGCGGGTCCGGGCAGTCTTACACCATAAATGAGCCTAACCTCGTGTCTTTACAATTGTTACGCATTTAATTTATGCTTAAGACCTCTCACATTAGACTGGCATTTGTGGCAGCTGGATTTGCCGGGCGGGTCTGGGCAGTCTTACACCACAAAAGAGTCTAACCTCGTCTCTTATGCGATTAATTACACATAATTAATTACCCCCAATTTGAATTAATTTCCCTATTCAAATTGTCAATCAATTACAAATTTAACTATGTCCATAATTGACTCATTTATGTCCATCTATTATGGTATATAAAATTATACCAATTAACATCACATTTAAGGCATTTATGCCAATTCTCAATATTAAATCTTTTAATATTATCCCATTGCCCCGCGTTGTACGTTCGTTCGTTTAACGTAAAATATACGTTAGACTCGAATAGTCTAACTTATGGAATAAAGAGAAAACATCACAACATGCATAGAATAAAAACTAGATCTAAACATAAGGGGTGAACTTGCATGTGTGAATAAGGTTTTTCATCTAAAACTTGCATAGGCCAAAGTTACAAACTTGCATAAACTATGGATGTCATAGATCTGATCATAAGGTGTAAACTTGCATAGGCAATTGTCACAAACTTGCATAACTATGGATGTCATAGATCTAATCATAAGGTGTAAACTTGCATATGTGATTTATACAACATAGACTATGATGTAAACTTGCATCTAACTCACATATGTCATAGCCTAACTTTAGATCCAATTTACACATAAAATAGACGTCATGAAACATGTAAGGTTGTATATGATTCTCACTAACTTGCATATGATTCAGATCTAAATTAACATCTAGACTTGCATACATACATACATATGATTTAACATATGAATTAGCTCCAACAACATAACCAAACTAGCATATGAAACATCATTATGAATCATAGATTTACAACATAGATGATAACATCACAGCTTTACAACATAGATAATAACATCATAGAATTTACAACATAGATGATAACCTCATAAAATTTACAACATAGATAATAACATACGGTCAATGATTCACAACATAACCATATAATCCAAATCATAGCTTAATCCAATTAAATTGTTAATTATCTTATTAAAGAAATCGAACTCACAAAAAGATGGTCTTGCGTTCTGAAATCTGAGTTCTGAAATTGATTTAGCTCGCCTTTGTAGTAGATTCGTTGTTGTTTAGATTAGAGTTGAATAGAACTGAATTGATTAGCTTTGATTTCACTCTAGTTGGTGGTGGCTACTCTAGGTTACAAGATGACAGCATGACGGCCATGATTCAGATTTTAATTTGATTTTAGGGTTTAAGTCTACCCATGTTTATATAGAATTTCAATTTAATTGTAGCCGTCGGATGATCTTAGGGTTAATCAAAACCACTCAGTCAGGATATGGTGACACCTCAGCCCTAATGACTCAGCAAGGAGTCAGAAAGGACTCAGCAATGAGTCACAATATGGATCAGACTGCACCAGAAAGCTGTGCAGGCCAGCTGCTCGACCTGGGCGCACTTGGCAGGTGCGCCAGTGAAATATTTGTACTGGCGCACTTCCCAAGTGCGCCAGTGCAATTTTTTCTTCTTCTTGTTTTCTTCGTTCGTCCATATCTCCTTCATCTGATATCCTTTTCCCGCAAACTCGGACTCTATCTCAACCAGAATTCCGAGACTAACATAATGGCGCAACCCATTTCCCTTAATTCCCAAGTCTGAGATTAATTATTATTGAATTTAGTTAATTCGATTATTCAAAAATTCAGTGTGTTACAATATCCAGTGACCACAACAAGACCTGTCTAATGTGAGTGGTTGGTGCTTTAATGAATAAATTAAAGTTAAGTCAGGATTGGTAGGGTTAAGTCAATTAGGGAAACACTTAACCGATTCAACATGTTAACTAAACGGATGGGTGGGGTTAGGTAAACTTGGACACTTAACCACATAGATGTATCATGGTACCCTGAACTAGGCAGGGTGGGGCACGATTACTGGGCTGATTATAAGCGGTCAAAAACGTTGGCGGTTGGTGCGTCAGTGTAGGTTTAAACGGAGTATGGGCGTGCACGTACTCCGGAGTGGAAAAAGCAGGCATTGGGCATAAGTAGTATACACTGTGCATCTTGAATCGTGTCGGGTTGCCACCAGAGGGACTGATACACCCCATGGTGGGACCAGCATAGGTATCTACAGTCAAGCGGGGCCGAATGACACAGGATATGAATGCATGCGAGTAGGAGACGATCATTAAGGGGATCGTTTGTTATGAACACGTGGGGCTGGTTGAACCAATGGTTAAGTAGGTGCAGAGACTATAGTAATCGGTGCGATCACATGTTCCTCTTATCATATATTAGGGTATTGTCCAATGTTCTGTTATTACTGTCATGATCCCTTTCCTTGTTTAAATACTAGTAATCACTGAACTTACCAGACTTATTGTCTGACCCATTTTCTTTCGTCCTCTTTTCTTCCGTTTCCCCCCCAGGTCCACAGGGATGGAATACTCCAGCTTAGTCGGACTCTTTGCAAGCTTCAAGAAAGTAGATCTATGATTGGGACTCTCTCACCTTGGCTATGTCTTTTGGACATTACCCTTGGGATTTATGCTGTTTTATTTATGGTTTATGCTTTTTTAATAAATAATCAAGATAGAAATTATGGTGTAATATTTTGGAAGTTATTTTGAGACAATTTGCTGTAATGCTTTTGTATTGAACCACGTATGTAATAAATACTTGAATTTCGCTGCTTAATTTATCTGTCTTGTAGATTTTTCTGTGTCTTGTACCTATAACCCTCCACCAAAGTTAAGGCATTCCCATTGAGAATGACCTTAACGGAGGTGGGGTGTTTCACTTGGTATCAGAGCAAAGGTTTACCAGATTAGATAAGAGTTTTTGAAAACTATTTTCAAAAAGAAATATAAAGAAGCATTTTACAAGAAAAAGTGTTGTTTTAAATTTAAAAAGGCATAATGCCCAAAGCCATATGCACTATCTTTCTATCCTTCGTTTTGAATCTTTTCTTTTTCGTTTCAGCATGTCTCGGAATCTTAACATTCCAGAGGGTGTACCGATACCTGGCTGTTTCAAGACGTAATTAGAGGCTAGGGCCAACGATGCAGGCCCAGCAAATGTTCCTCCTCCTCCAGCTGCAGCGGTTCCTCCTCCTCCTCCTCCTCGTGCAAATGCTTTCTCAAAGATTTGTAGAGACTTTAGGGCCATGGGTGGAAAGGATTTCAAGGGAACTGGATCATTCGTAGAAGCATGGAACTGCTCAAAGAAACTAAGGATCTGTTCGTTATCTTTGAGGTGGACGATAGGCAGAAGATATAGTTGGCGGTATGGTTGCTCAAAGTCGAAGCTTCCTATTGGTGGGAAGTCACTAACGCTGAAAGACCAGTTGAAACATGAATGGATTTCAGAATAAGGTTTGAGATGAAATTCCTCTCACAAGCTGAACGAAGTTTACAGCTGGAAAAGTTCTTATCGCTTAAGCAAGGAAGTATGACGGTCAAGGAGTACGTCAACCAATTCAATCAGCTGGCCCGATTTGGACTGGACTTAGTGAATACTCCTCATAAGAAGGCTCTCCGTTTTGTCAAGGGATTGAATGAGCCACTTCACAGCTTGGCTATGACCCATGTACCTATGGGGGCTACTTACTAGAGGTTAGTGGACATGGCACTCTTACATGAGGAAGACAAGGGCAAGAAAAAGGAAAAAGCAGAAGTGCCTCAAGATAAGAAGGGGGAGGGGTCACAGAACAAGAAGGCTGATTCAAAGAAAGGCGGGAAGAACAACAAACCCCGCGACAAAAGAAAGTGTAATTTCTATGGCATTCCTGGACATCTGGTCAAAGACTGCAAGAAGAAGAAAAGGAAGATGGGTGGCTGTTTCCACTATGGAGAGACAGGACACATAGCTAGGGCCTGCCTAAGGAAGCAAGGGCAGAGAGCTGGACCTTCTTCTGGAGGACAAGTTCACGCTCTCACGGCACCTCCAGAAGAACGAGGTAGAAATATTTCTGTTGAAAGTTTAGCCTATCTTTTTGATCATCCTGTATGTACACTATTTGATTCTGGAGCATCACACTCTTTTATATCTACTGCTTTAGTAGAATCTCTGCACCTAGACACCATTATAGTAGAGGATCCCTTGGTTGTTTCAAACCCAATTGGGGGCTCAACTTATTTGTCAATGGTTTGTTTGGATTTGAAAGTATCTATACTAAGCGTTGGGTTTACATGTAATGCCTTTATTTTGGGCTTCACGGGCTATGGGTTGATTCTAGGCATGGACTGGCTATCCAGTAATGGTGCCGTCCTCAATTGTGAAAAGAGAGTGGTTAAACTCATGACTTGCCTCGATAACACTCTCGAAATTTCTTGTAATCCCATGAACTCCGTTATGCTTAGTTATCTAGAATCTCTTGATGCGTCTGTTGAGAACTTGCAGTCTGTAAGGGTAGTCCGTAATACTAAGATGTGTTTGAAGAGGTAAAGGGCTTACCTCCGAAGCGGGAGATAAACTTCCGCATATACCTCGTTGACAACGCAAAACCCGTTGCTTTACCCATTAGACACATGGCTCAAAGGGAGAGGAAAGAACTCAGCAAGCAAGTTAAAGAATTGCTTGAGAAGGGGTTTATAAGGCGGAGTATTTCTGAATGGGGTGCTCCAGTAGTATTCGCAACTAAAGCGGACGGTTCACTTCACCTGTGCATTGATTATAGGGAGCTAAACAAGCTGACCAAGAAGAATAGGCACCCACTCCCGAGAATAGATGATTTGTTCGATCAGCTTGTATGTGCATCGGTTTCCTCCCAATTAGATTTAGCTACCGGGTTTCATCAGCTAAGAGTGGCTGAAGACAGCATTGATAAGACCGCGTTCAGAACTCCAGATGGTTTCTTCGAGTGGCTTGTCATGCCTTTCGGCTTGACAAATGCATCCGCTTACTTTGTTGATTTAATGAGCAGGGTATTCCGGGAGTTCCTCAATAAGTTTGTGGTGGTCTTCGTAGACAATATTTTGATCTTCTCAAATAATGAGGAAGAGCATGCTCAGCATCTAAAGGAAGTCAGGGATACTATCCGTGCACATCAGTTGAAAGCTAAATTCTCCAAGTGCCATTTCTGGAGAGAAGAAGTTAGGTTCCTTGGACACGTGGTGTCCAAAGAGGGGATAGTTGTGGACCCCACGAAAGTGGTTGCTGTGCAAGATTGGAAGGTTCCTCGAAACACAACCGAAGTCCGAAGCTTTCTCGGGCTAGCAGGCTTTTATCGAAAGTTCATCAAAGATTTTGCAAAAATCTCAGCTCCACTTACAAGGTTGACAAAGAAGAACCTAGCTTTCAATTGGGATTTGGATTGCGATATTGCTTTCCAACGTTTGAAAAGGGCTCTAACAACAGCCCCAGTTCTGACATTGCCTGATGGAAGCAAGATGTTTACAGTATATACAGATGTGTGCAGAACAGGATTGGGCGCTGTCCTAATGCAAGATGGCAAAGAAGTTTGCTATGGAGGAAGGCAGTTGAAGGTTCATGAGAAGAATTACCCAACTCATGATTTAGAACTAGCTGCCATCGTTTTCGCCCTTAAATCATGGCGTCATTATCTGCTAGGAGAAAGGTTCGAATTATTTACTGATCATAAATCTTTAAAATACCTTTTCTCGTAGAAAGATTCAACTTGAGGAAGCAAAGATGGATGGAGTTTCTTGCCTCATACGATTTTGAGATCTCCTACACTCTTGGCAAGGGCAATGCAGTAGCAGACACCTTGAGTAGAAAGAAACCGACCTTAAGCCCTCTCTTTGTGGAAAGGCAAAGCTTGGAGTTTATAGCAAGCTTTAACTTCAGACCCTCCTCTGACTTTGTACCTGGCTTGCTAGCAATGTTAGAAGTGCGGCCTACTCTATTAGACTCAATCGGAGCCGCGCAAAGAGAAGATCCTCAGCTAGCCGATGTGATTGACAAGTTAATTAGGGGTGAGACTTCTCGTCACCTCAATAGATACTCCATTGATGCCAAAGGATGGTTGAGATGAGATGGAAGATTATGTGTCCCACAAGCAAAGGGTTTGGTAAAGACGGTTCTAGAAGAGGCACACCATTCCAAGTTGACCATACACCCAGGCGGAGACAAAATGTATAAAGACATCAAAAGAGTTTTCTTTTGGAATGGCATGAAGCAAGACGTAGCTGAATTTGTTTCTAAGTGTTTATTATTCCAACAAGTCAAGGCGGAGCAGAAGAAGCCTGGTGGTCTGCTCCATCCTCTAGAGGTCCCACAGTGGAAATAGGATAGCATCTCGATGGACTTTATAGATGGGTTGCCTAGGTCAAGAAGGGGCAATACCTGCATTTGGGTAATAGTGGACAGGCTTAATAAAAGCGCTCACTTTATACCTATCAAAAGTAGAAGGACTGCCTCATCTCTAACATCCATATATCTTAAAGACATAGTTCGACTCCATGGGATACCCTCCAGCATAGTGAGTGATTGAGACCCTATCTTCACGAGTGAGTTTTGGAAGAGTTTACAAGAGGCTGTAGGCACACAGTTATGCTTAAGCACGGCCTATCACCCTCAAACCGATGGCCAAATGGAAAGAGTCAATAGAGTATTAGAAGACCTCTTGAGATTATGCATTATTGACTTCGGAGGTACATGGGAGGATCATCTACCTTTTGTGGAATTCGCTTACAATAATAGCTACCAAGCCACCATAGGCATGGCGCCTTTCGAAGCTTTATATGGAAGATTGTGCAGGTCACCAACTTGCTAGTGGGAGTCCACAGACAAGCTCATACTTGGACCAGACATGGTTAGGGAAACTTCAGAGAAAGTAGACTTGATACGAAGAAGAATGAAGACTGCCCAAGATAGACAGAAGTCCTACGCAGACAAAAGAAGAACTGACCTTGAGTTCGAAGTTGGAGACAAGGTATTCCTTAAAGTATCTCCTTTGAGGAATGTCGTTCGCTTTGGATCCGCAGGAAAGTTAGCACCAAGATTTGTAGGGCCGTTCCCTATCATCGAGAAGATTGGGAAGATGGCTTATTGGGTACAGCTGCCCAAAAGATTGGCCGGGATTCATAATGTCTTTCATGTCTCTCACCTGCGGAAGTGCTTACATGAGTCTGCGGAAGTGGTAGAGCCAAGCATGCTAGAGGAAGTAGAAGTTGAACAAGAAGCAACTGTGAGGAGAGTTCCTGTAACAACCCGTATTTTCAATAACCTGTTATAACATAAATTGAGGCAGAATTTAATTATAAAATGTGAATCAAGGGAAACGGGCTATGCCATTGCGTTCGTCTCGGAAAAATACGCGAAATAGAGTCCGAGTTTTCGAAAATCGGAGTCCGTATGACCCAGTTAAGGCCCATTGAAGTCTGTAGAAAATTTCTAAGTAAAAACAGATTTAAATTTGAAATTAAAAACATGGGCTAGGGCAAACTGGGCAGGCGGGAAAAATTCCCGCCCAGGACCCCATGTCGACAGGCCTGTCGACAGGGGTCTAGGCATATCGACTGCCCTGTCGACAGCCCTGTCGACAGGGGGTGCCCAGGCAGTCTAGCCTGGTGCACCATTTCTGATTTGGGCTTGATTGGGTGGCTTGGTTCTAGAGAGTTCCGAGATCTGACGGGCCAAAACTATCCTAGGGTTAATCCTAGGGCTAAAAACACTCTAATCTTCTATAAATAAGCCCCTAATCCTACCCTAAAACCCCATTAATCATTCTAGCAACAAAACTATGCCAAAATCCAAACTCTCATGGCCTCCACCCTCTTCATACAATTCCTAATTTAATTCCTAAGTGATTTTCCATGCATACAAGCATATTTAGGCTTGTATGATCCTCCTTAGCTTGCATTAAAGGCTTGTTTTTCTATTGCCATCATAAAGGAGGAGTCTTGATCAAGTTTGCTTGCATTTGGGGGCTTTAATTAGTTGCATAAGGGGTTCTTTACATTTGCTATAGTTATTTGAGTCCGCATAAGCATTGTAAGCCCTCTTACCTTCATTTTAGAAACTCTAAAGTTAATATGTGATGCAAGTTGGGATTTATGTATGTTTATTGAGTTATGCATGTTTATGCAAGTTGCTAAGCCTTGATTTGCAAGTTAAATGAGTTATGCATGTTTATGCAAGTTCACCAAGCCATGATTTGCAAGTTAAATAAGTTATGCATGTTTATGCAAGTTTGCTAAGCCATGATTTGTATGTTTATTGAGTTATGCATGTTTATGCAAATGTACTAAGCCATGATTTGCAAGTTTAACAAGTTATGCATGTTTATGCAAGTTTACTAAGCCATGATTTGCAAGTTTAACAAGTTATACATATTTATGCAAGTTTAAAATGACAAGTTGTGCATGTTTGACAAGTTGTGCATGTTTATGCAAATTTAAAATGACAAGTTGTGCATGTTTGACAAGTTGTGCATGTTTATGCAAGTCTAAAATGACAAGTTGTGCATGTTTGACAAGTTATGCATGATTATGGTAATATGCAAGTTCACTATGCTAAGTTATGCAAGTTTAACATGTTATGCATGTTTATGGTAATATGCAAGTTCACTATGCTAAGTTGTACAAGTCTAACATGTTATGCATGGTCGTTGTGCAAGTTTATCACGTATGTTGTGCCAAGTTCCCTCTTCCTATCCTTTATGCGTTATTACGAATATGTAAGCGATAGAATGACGTTGGGGGGTTTGGGTAAACTTAAAATACATGAAAATATAAGATTGGGAATTTACCTATTAAGTTAGGTCTACCCCTTGGGAATTTACCTATTAAGTTAGGTCTACCCAAGTAATTGTTGACTTGTAATTATGTTTTGAAATAAAGTGGACATGACACTTAGAAAACATAAGTGTGGCCAACTCGAGGTTGGGTTGAGTTTGTAGCGTAATTCTACCCAGAACCGACCGGCTTAACTAGTGGCTACAAACAATAGGACCCAATGTGAGAAGTTGGTCATGGGGTGCCAAGACCCGAGGTTAGACCAAGTTGTGGTGTAAAGCTACCCGGACCCGCCCGGCCTAACTAGTAACCACAACAAGGTCTAATGTGAGAGGTTAAGGTGCATTAAATTAATTAATGCCTCATGATTAGGGTTAAGTCAGGGTCCACTAATACTTAACCAATTTGGGGATTCGAGGGATTAGAATGTGGTTAGGTTGTGAACCGTTGGTTACACTTAACTAGTTTAATCCATTTGGGAGTTCAAGGGATTAGAATGGGGTTAAGCCACACTTAACCGGTTTAATCCAGGATTAGTGAAGGGTTAAATCACACTTAACCCTCTTAGAAACCCTAGCAACGTGGTCTGTTCCAGCAGTAATCCCAGTTTGGTATCATTCACAACCCTAGAGGCTAGGCTAGGGCGGGGCACGATTACTGGACTGATGTAAGCGACCAAAGCGACGGCTGAGTGGTACAGCGGTGCGGGTCCGGCGGGCTACGGACGTGCACGTAGTCCGATATTGGACAAACTCGAGGCACGGGTACCAGTAGGTTAGGGCTGTGCATTATTGCTTAAGTGTCCGGGGTTGACACCCGAGGGCTTGATACACCCAAAGGTGGACCCAGCACAGACTAACTACATCCATGTGGGCCGTATGGACACCAACACTTGACGTGTTAGGTTTATAGGGAGCCGATCGACTAGACCGTTGGGCTGGATCTTTTATTAAGGTCACTTCATGTTATTGGGCCAAAGTTTGGGCTAAGGGATCAATACCTGTTATGTTGGTTTGCTAGTACACCGTGGTGCAAAAACTTAACCTTGTGGTATGCGATGACACCTCTATCTATCTTGTAGTTAATTTACCATGCCAGTATGTTGTTATCTATGATCATCTCAGTTTCCATCATGATGTTAACTTTATTAGTTTATAGACTGATCGTAGCAGGGCTTACTCAGTCTTTTTGACTGACCTGTTTTCTTTCGCCTCTTTTCTTCCGTTCCCCCCCCAGGTTCTCAGGGAGGGAATACAGGAGCCTAGCTTGGATTTTAGCCGCTTCCTTGGATAGCTCATGTATGCTTTGGACTTGAGCCCGCTATGGTTTATTACTCTTATTTGGGGATAGCACTTATGTATTTTCAGTTTATCAGATGATGTATTTATCTAGACTTGCAATTTTGGGAAAGTGACATTTTGATGTACCAGACTTGTGTTTTGAAATGGTTTATAAATCTTCCGCTGTTTTATTTACTTACTCTGTTTATTTACATATATATATATATGTCATGTCCTGCCTTGCTATATCATTATGCATGTTTACCAATAATGCCCCTCCAAAGCTAGTGCATTCCTTTGCGAGTGACCCTAGTGGAGGCGGGGTGTTACATTTGGTATCAGAGCCAGGTTTACGAGAAGGGATAAAAAGGTTTTTAAAACTTTTGAAAAACTATTTTCAAAACCAAGTATTAAGTATTTTCCAAAGAAAAGTCTAGTTATTTTTAAAGGGCTATTCCCCAAAAAGCCATTAGCACTATCCTTTGATCCCTCGTTTGAACTCTTTTCTTTTCGTTTCCAGCATGTATGATAATCTCATCTTGCCCGAAGGGGTAACAATACCCGATTGGTTTCGTCGGTACTTGGAAGTCACGGCACCGGTCCCGGGTGTCCCTCATATTGTCTCCCCAGTCGAGGCCGCTGTTCCTCCTCCTCCTTCCGTAGCTGATGTTCCTCTTCTCCCTCAGTCTCCACAAGCGGATTTTGCGGAAACTTGTAAGAACTTTAAGATGATGGGTGGCAAGAATTTTAGTGGAACAGAGACTTTAGTAGAGGCAAGGAATTGGTTGAAAGAGACCGAAGATCTTTTAGCCACCTTTGATATAGGTGACCGCAGGAAGGTTTTATTAGCAGTATGGTTGCTAAAGGAAGAAGCTGCACGTTGGTGGGTAGTCACCACCGCGACCAGGCCAATTGAGACTTGGGATGACTTTAGAGGAAGGTTTGGACTGAGATTCTTATCACTGAAGCAAGGGGACATGACTATTAGGGAATACATAGATAAGTTTAATCAACTGGCTCAGGTCGATTTAGACTTGGTTAATACAGCTCAGAAGAAGGCCCTACACTTTGCTCTAGGATTAAACGAGCCATTACATGGTTTGGCCATGTCTCATATACCCTTGGGGGCGACTTTCGAGAATTTGGTGAATTTGGCCCTACTTCAAGAAGAAGATAACAATGACAAGAAAGAGGTCAAGGCGAATGAGTCTCAAGGCAAGAGAGTAAATTCCGGAAAACGGGGCAAGAATAACCACAACCGCAAGAACAAGCAAAGAGGGAATAGGAAATGTAACTTCTGTGGTAAAGTTGGACATATAGCCAGGGAATGTAGGAAGAAGGAAAAGAGAAAGCGGGGCGAATGCTTCATTTGTGGTGAGTTTGGACATCTCAGCAGGGATTGCCCGAGGAAACAAAGGAAAGGTCAGACTCAGTGTGCAGGACTATCTGGAGGGCGAATTTATCCCCTCAACACCGTTCTTCCAGCTTATGATAGAGGTAGTGTTTCTGTTGAAAATCTTGTTTGCATTTTCTGATTTTCCCTGTTCGAACTTTGTTCGATTCTGGCACATCGCATAGTTTTATTTCATCTGATCTAGTTGAAAGTTTGCACCTAAGTACTAGTCTGGTTGATGATCCCGTATGTGTTTCAAATCCAATTGGGGGTTCTGCCCGCCTGTCTGTGGTCTGAGTGGATTTGAAAATTTCTACCTTGAGTATAGAATTCTCGTGGGATGTTTATATTCTCGGTTTCGGGGGATATGGGTTGGTTTTGGGCATGGAATGGTCGTCCTGTTTTGGAGCCATTCTGGGTTTTTGTATATAGGGTGTGGGGCTCATGACTCGCCTCGGTAATACCCTAGAAATTTCTAGCAACCCTATGGGTCCCGTCATGATTGTTATCTTGAGTCCCTCAACTCGTCTATCGATAGTTTGCAATCTTTGAGGGTGGTCCGAGAATATCCTGATATCTTGGGTGAAGTGAAGGGGTTACCCCTAGACGTGGGATAGATTTCCGCATTATCTGGTTGGTAATACCAGGCCAATTTAGTGGCCGGTTAGGCACATGACCTCACGAGATGAGAGTTAAGAAAGTAAGTCAAGGAGTTGCTTGAGAAGAACTTCCTGAGACGAAGCATTTTCGAGTAGGGTGCTCCAGTAGTATTCGTTACTGATGTGGACGGTTTGTTTCGCTTATATGTTGATTATCGTGAGATAACCGTTACCATGGATCAATGATTTGTTTGACCAACTTGTAGGAGCATCTGTTTTCTTTTGATCTAGCTACCGGATTCCATCAGCTTAGGATGGCTGAGGATGGAATTGACAAGACTGCGTTTAGGACTCTAGATGGGTTTTAGAATGGCTAGTCATACTATTTGGTTTGACTAATGCACCCGCATATTACGTAAGCTTGATGGGTAGGGTGTTTTAGGGAGTCCTTGGACAAGTTTGTCATGGTCGTCGTAGACGATATTTTGATCTCCTCAAAAGAACGAGGAAGAACATGCGATACATCTCAAGGAGGAGATGGATACGCTTAGAGCCACCAGTTGAAGGTCAAGTTCTCCAAATGTCACTTTGGAGGAAAGAAGTTGGATTTCTTGGGCACATAGTTCCTAAGTAAGGCTTAGCGGTGGATTCCGCTAAAGTGGTTGCGGTTTAAAACCGGGAAACTCTGAGGAGGGCAATTGAAGTAAAAAGCCTCCTCTGTTTGGCTAGTTAGTTAGCATTCCCGGAGCTTAGACTTACTCTTCTGGATCAAGAAGGGGGTTTCACAGGAAGAAGACCCGCAGTTAGTTAAGAACATGGACCAGATGATTCGAGACGAAATGTTAAGTCACCTCGCTAGATATATTATAGATGACAAGGGATGACTAAGGACGATGAGAGATTATGTGTTCCTCGAGTGAAAGACTTGGTAAAGAAGGTTCTTGGAGATGCGCATCACTCAAGGAGGTGGCCGAGTTGGTCTCGGGATGCATGTTGTGCCACCAAGTTAAGGCCAAGTCATAGAAGCCCAGTGGGCCATTACCTCCATTGGAGGTTTCGCAAGGGAAGTGTGAAAACATCTCGATAGATTATGTGGATAGACTACCTAGATCAAAGAAAGGGAATACGGGTATGTGGGTCATAATAGGTAGACTCACAAAGAGTGCTCATTTCAGTCCGGTGAAGAGCAAGAGGACTGCATCATGGTTAGCAACGGTTTACCCTCAAGAAGTTGGCCAGTTTTGAAATAGCCTACAGGAAGCCATGGGTAGGCAGTTGAATCTAGGTATGGCCTATCACTCATAGGCGGATGGTTCATTTCGATTAAGCATGAGTTATAGAAATCACATTTATAGGGCAATTGGCAACGTGGATTGGTATTTTCAAGAGAAAGTTCTGCTGCATGGAATACTTTATAGTAAGTAGACGAGATCCAGGATTCACTGGTGAATTTTGGAGAGCTGGCATGAGATCATGAGGTTATAGTAGGCTTAAGCCAGGCATACAGAAGGAAGAATAAAGAAAGACGAGAGGCGATAATGAAATGCGTTCCAACTCGAATTTGGGAAATAGGAGTTAGGAAGCCAAGGAATCATGAAGTGAAAGACAGTCAAAGCACAGTGGAGTTAAGCTCAAGGAAACGTGACTAAGAAGAGCGAAGACTAGATACGCGCATCATATCTCTTTTTAAGAGTGCATCTTTGATCCTTGTTTTCCTGTGGAGCTTGCTTGCAAGTTATCTTTTGTATATATCCTCTCGGTCCCATTCTCGATCTTATTTCTGTTGTAAACTCCATAAGGGGGTTAAGACTCATCGGTTAGTACTATATGTCAAAGTTTGAATGGATTTCTTGTAAATCCAAAAAGGAGTTTATCTAGTTATCTAGTTTATCGTGTCTATCTTGTCATGAGAACCTTAGGTAGAAACCCTTTGGTTGAAACATGTGTTTGAAACATGTTATGCTTGATGTTTGCAAGTGGTTGCAAGTGTTTGCAAGTGGTTGCTCGTGGATGCATTATACACGATTAGGCACTAGATCGGCTCACACACTCCTCATATTGCATGTGCATGAGTGTTTATGCTTATTCTTGGATGAAATTCGTATGCTATCACATGGATGTTGCATATGGATGTATGATTGAGCACGCATGTAGATATTATACATTATGTTAGGAATTTGCATACATATGGATTCATTTCACTGACATACAGGTGCATTAAGGAGGTTTACTGTATCAGTAACCGCCTGATTTACATACATATGCATTAAGGAGGTTTACTGTATCAGTAACCGCCTGATTTTTGCATTAGGTAAGTACATATACACACACTTTTGCATATGTTCATCCAGCATTTAGAATCTTGTAAGGACAATGATTGCTCGTGGATGATGCTTTGAGTAGATGGATGATTGGATGGTAGGATACGTTCTTCCTAACTTGAAGATTTCGGGGACGAAATCCTTTAAGGAGGGGAGAATGTAACAACCCGTATTTTCAATAACCTGTTATAACATAAATTGAGGCAGAATTTAATTATAAAATGTGAATCAAGGGAAACGGGCTATGCCATTGCGTTCGTCTCGGAAAAATACGCGAAATAGAGTCCGAGTTTTCGAAAATCGGAGTCCGTATGACCCAGTTAAGGCCCATTGAAGTCTGCAGAAAATTTCTAAGTAAAAACAGATTTAAATTTGAAATTAAAAACATGGGCTAGGGCAAACTGGGCAGGCGGGAAAAATTCCCGCCCAGGACCCCATGTCGACAGGGGTCTAGGCATGTCGACTGCCCTGTCGACAGCCCTGTCGACAGGGGGTGCCCAGGCAGTCTAGCCTGGTGCACCATTTCTGATTTGGGCTTGATTGGGTGGCTTGGTTCTAGAGAGTTCCGAGATCTGACGGGCCAAAACTATCCTAGGGTTAATCCTAGGGCTAAAAACACTCTAATCTTCTATAAATAAGCCCCTAATCCTACCCTAAAACCCCATTAATCATTCTAGCAACAAAACTATGCCAAAATCCAAACTCTCATGGCCTCCACCCTCTTCATACAATTCCTAATTTAATTCCTAAGTGATTTTCCATGCATACAAGCATATTTAGGCTTGTATGATCCTCCTTAGCTTGCATTAAAGGCTTGTTTTTCTATTGCCATCATAAAGGAGGAGTCTTGATCAAGTTTGCTTGCATTTGGGGGCTTTAATTAGTTGCATAAGGGGTTCTTTACATTTGCTATAGTTATTTGAGTCCGCATAAGCATTGTAAGCCCTCTTACCTTCATTTTAGAAACTCTAAAGTTAATATGTGATGCAAGTTGGGATTTATGTATGTTTATTGAGTTATGCATGTTTATGCAAGTTGCTAAGCCTTGATTTGCAAGTTAAATGAGTTATGCATGTTTATGCAAGTTCACCAAGCCATGATTTGCAAGTTAAATAAGTTATGCATGTTTATGCAAGTTTGCTAAGCCATGATTTGTATGTTTATTGAGTTATGCATGTTTATGCAAATGTACTAAGCCATGATTTGCAAGTTTAACAAGTTATGCATGTTTATGCAAGTTTACTAAGCCATGATTTGCAAGTTTAACAAGTTATACATATTTATGCAAGTTTAAAATGACAAGTTGTGCATGTTTGACAAGTTGTGCATGTTTATGCAAATTTAAAATGACAAGTTGTGCATGTTTGACAAGTTGTGCATGTTTATGCAAGTCTAAAATGACAAGTTGTGCATGTTTGACAAGTTATGCATGATTATGGTAATATGCAAGTTCACTATGCTAAGTTATGCAAGTTTAACATGTTATGCATGTTTATGGTAATATGCAAGTTCACTATGCTAAGTTGTACAAGTCTAACATGTTATGCATGGTCGTTGTGCAAGTTTATCACGTATGTTGTGCCAAGTTCCCTCTTCCTATCCTTTATGCGTTATTACGAATATGTAAGCGATAGAATGACGTTGGGGGGTTTGGGTAAACTTAAAATACATGAAAATATAAGATTGGGAATTTACCTATTAAGTTAGGTCTACCCCTTGGGAATTTACCTATTAAGTTAGGTCTACCCAAGTAATTATTGACTTGTAATTATGTTTTGAAATAAAGTGGACATGACACTTAGAAAACATAAGTGTGGCCAACTCGAGGTTGGGTTGAGTTTGTAGGGTAATTCTACCCGGAACCGACCGGCTTAACTAGTGGCTACAAACAATAGGACCCAATGTGAGAAGTTGGTCATGGGGTGCCAAGACCCGAGGTTAGACCAAGTTGTGGTGTAAAGCTACCCGGACCCGCCCGGCCTAACTAGTAACCACAACAAGGTCTAATGTGAGAGGTTAAGGTGCATTAAATTAATTAATGCCTCATGATTAGGGTTGAGTCAGGGTCCACTAATACTTAACCAATTTGGGGATTCGAGGGATTAGAATGTGGTTAGGTTGTGAACCGTTGGTTACACTTAACTAGTTTAATCCATTTGGGAGTTCAAGGGATTAGAATGGGGTTAAGCCACACTTAACCAGTTTAATCCAGGATTAGTGAAGGGTTAAATCACACTTAACCCTCTTAGAAACCCTAGCAACGTGGTCTGTTCCAGCAGTAATCCCAGTTTGGTATCATTCACAACCCTAGAGGCTAGGCTAGGGCGGGGCACGATTACTGGACTGATGTAAGCGACCAAAGCGACGGCTGAGTGGTACAGCGGTGCGGGTCCGGCGGGCTACGGACGTGCACGTAGTCCGATATTGGACAAACTCGAGGCACGGGTACCAGTAGGTTAGGGCTGTGCATTATTGCTTAAGTGTCCGGGGTTGACACCCGAGGGCTTGATACACCCAAAGGTGGACCCAGCACAGACTAACTACATCCATGTGGGCCGTATGGACACCAACACTTGACGTGTTAGGTTTATAGGGAGCCGATCGACTAGACCGTTGGGCTGGATCTTTTATTAAGGTCACTTCATGTTATTGGGCCAAAGTTTGGGCTAAGGGATCAATACCTGTTATGTTGGTTTGCTAGTACACCGTGGTGCAAAAACTTAACCTTGTGGTATGCGATGACACCTCTATCTATCTTGTAGTTAATTTACCATGCCAGTATGTTGTTATCTATGATCATCTCAGTTTCCATCATGATGTTAACTTTATTAGTTTATAGACTGATCGTAGCAGGGCTTACTCAGTCTTTTTGACTGACCTGTTTTCTTTCGCCTCTTTTCTTCCGTTTTCCCCCCCAGGTTCTCAGGGAGGGAATACAGGAGCCTAGCTTGGATTTTAGCCGCTTCCTTGGATAGCTCATGTATGCTTTGGACTTGAGCCCGCTATGGTTTATTACTCTTATTTGGGGATAGCACTTATGTATTTTCAGTTTATCAGATGATGTATTTATCTAGACTTGCAATTTTGGGAAAGTGACATTTTGATGTACCAGACTTGTGTTTTGAAATGGTTTATAAATCTTCCGCTGTTTTATTTACTTACTCTGTTTATTTACATATATATATATATATATGTCATGTCCTGCCTTGCTATATCATTATGCATGTTTACCAATAATGCCCCTCCAAAGCTAGTGCATTCCTTTGCGAGTGACCCTAGTGGAGGCGGGGTGTTACAGTTCCAACCCGTATCTTGGGAACATAAGTCAAAAATCTACGCAACCGTGAAGTTAAGCTCGTCAAAGTTCAATGGAGCGACGCCGAGGAAGACACGACTTGGGAAACTGAGGACAGAATACGCGCAGCCTACCCTTTTCTTTTTGAGGGTACATCCTTGATCTCTTTTTCCTTAAGTTTATGCTCGTATCTACCTTTTAGGTATATCTCCTCGATCCTATCCTTTATCCTTAGGTAGAAATCCATTTGGATGTAAACATGTAATTGAAACATGTTATGGTTGATGGTTGCAAGTGGTTGCTAGTGGTTGCTCGTGGATGCATATACACACACATTAGGTATTAGATCGGCTCAGTCACTTTCATATTGCATATGTATTTGTATATGGATTGAAACATGATGTGTTATCATATGGACATTGCATTTGTATGAATGATTGTGCACTCATGTAGGAAATTTTGAGTAGGAAAAATTGCATTCATAATGGACTCATGGCACTGGCATAATTTGCATTAAGGAGGTCAACTGAATCAGTAGACCGCCTGATTTTGCATTAGATAAGGACATGTACACACACTATGCATATGATCATGAAGCATTAGAAATCTTTTAAGGACAATGGACGCCTGTGTTTGATGGTTGAGTAGATGGGTGATTGGATGGTAGGATATAAGTTCTTCTCGACTTGAAGATTTCGGGGACGAAATCCTAAAAGGAGGGGAGAATGTAACACCCTGTATTTTCTGTTAACGTTATAGTAACGAATCAAAGAATAATTAATTTCAAATGTGAGAATTAAGGGATATGGGTTACGCCATTGCGTTCATCTTGGAATTCTGCTTGAGATAGAGCCTGAGTTTGCGTAAAACGGACATCGTATGAAGGAGATATGGACGAACGAAGTTAAATAGAAAACCAGAAGAAAGAAAAAAATGCACTGGCGCACTTGAGAAGTGCGCTAGTACAAAAGTTGCACTGGCGCACCTGCCAAGTGCGCCCAGGCCGAGCTGAGAGCCTGCACAGCTTTCTGGTGTGATCTGATCCATACTGTGAGTCATTGTTGAGTCCTTTCTGACTCCTTGCTGAGTCGTTAGGGCTGAGGTGTCACCCTATCCTGACTGAATGGTTGTGGTTAACTCTAGGATCATCCGACGGCTATAATTAAATTGAAATTCTATATAATCAACCCAATGCTCAAACCTAAAAATCACACAAAATAATCCTGGAACTATCATGCCGTCAATAGAGAACTTGGAGTGGCCGTCACCGCTTTCAATTCAAAGACAAGATAAAAACCTGAATCAAAATCAAATTAAAAGTAATCAAATTCAACGATCTACATCAAAGGCGAGCTTACCAATTTCAGAATTCAGATTTCAGAAATCAAGAATTCCTTTTTAGTTTGTAAGTCGGTTATTACGTAGATTTAAACGTTCTTTCAAATGAATCATGACATGTTGTAATTCGAATATAGAATGATGCTTATGTATAAGATAAATAAAGTTTGATTCTCATTTATCTTAAATTACCGTTGCGATTGATCATGTCTATATGCTTGTGGTGATGAACATATTGTATGTTATTGAAATCTATTATGATTGGGTAATGGATTTTTTATGCCAATTGAATGGTGAAACATGTCATGTTATAATTTGGTGGTTACTTGCAAGTTTATGATCTAAATCACATGCTTACATGTTAGATCAACATTCATGTATATTTAGAACTATGTTAAGTTGAATCTATTTATGTTGTAAAATTGGATTAGTAGCTCCCTTATGTTTAACACACAAAAGTTATCATGCTAAGTTGTGATTCGAATATGTTTATAGTAGCTCTCTTATGTTTAACACACATAAGTTATCATGCTAAGTTGTGATTCGAATATGTTTATAGTAGTCCTCTTATGTTTAACACACATAAGTTAATATGCTAAGTTGTGATTTAAATATGTTTATAGTAGCTTTCTTATGTTTTGACATACATAAGTTAATATGCTAAGTTGTGGTTTAAAATTGTGTTTATTTGTTAAACCTCCATGCTAGACCTATATCAAGTTTACATGACAATCAGATCCAACTTAGTCACAAGTTCACCTTTATCCGTTTAATTAAGTTAATGATACTTCTATGCCAAGTTACACGTGATAAGTTAAATGTATGCTATTTTATGTTTATTTCATGTCCTTGTTTATTACCCCTTTTTGGTTATGGGTTTGGGCTACTTTACTAGCCCAACATTTTATGTGATTCATGCGTATGTTCCACGGGGATAACAATGGGAAAATATGAAAATTTCATGGCATAGATTTGTTCATAAAATGGTATATTTGATATACCATTTATTGTGAGCATAATCAAAGGATAATTATGGAATGATTAAATTAAGATTAATTTACATATAGAATTAGACATGTATAGAAAATATATGGATTTAGAAAAGACGAATATGCCTAACCCGAGGTTAGACTGAGTTATGGTGTAAAACTGCCCGGAACCAACCGGCATATCCAGTGACCACAACAAGACCAGTCTAATGTGGGTGGTTAGTGCATCAAGCCCAAAAGAACCCGAGGTTAGATTGAGTTATGGTGTAAAACTGCCCGGAACCGACTGGCATATCCAGTGACCACAACAAGACCTTTCTAATGTGAGTGGTTGGTGCTTTAATGAATAAATTAAAGCTAAGTCAGGATTGGTAGAGTTAAGTCAATTAGGGAAACACTTAACCGATTCAACATGTTAACTAAACGGATGGGTGGGGTTAGGTAAACTTGGACACTTAACCAAATAAACATGTTGATTAGAAAACCCTAGTAACGGGGACCCATTTCAGCAGTAACCCACATAGATGTATCATGGTACCCTGAACTAGGCAGGGTGGGGCACGATTACTGGGCTGATTATAAGCGGTCAAAAACGTCGGCGGTTGGTGCGTCAGTGTAGGTTCCAATGGAGTATGGGCGTGCACGTACTCCGGAGCTGAAAAAGCAGGCACTGGGCATCAGTAGTATACACTGTGCATCTTGAATCGTGTCGGGTTGCCACCAAAGGGACTGATACATCCCATGGTGGGACCAGCACAGGTATCTACAGTTAAGCGGAGCCGAATGACACAGGATATGAATGCATGCGAGTAGGAGCCGATCATTAAGGGGATCGTTTGTTATGAACACGTGGGGCTGGTTGAACCAATGGTTAAGTAGGTGCAGAGACTATAGTGATGGGTGCAATCACATGTTCCTCTTATCTTATATTAGGGTATTGTCCTATGTTCTGTTATTATTGTCATGATCCCTTTCCTTGTTTAAATACTAGTAATCACTGAACTTACCAGACTTATTGTCTGACCAGTTTTCTTTCGTCCCCCCGAGGTCCACAGGGAGGGAATACTCCAGCTTAGTCAGACTCTTTGCAAGCTTCAAGAAAGTAGATGTATGATTGGGAATCTCTCACCTTGGCTATGGCTTTTGGACATTACCCTTGGGGATTTATGCAGTTTTATTTATGGTTTATGCTTCTTTAATAAATAATCAAGACAAAAATTATGGTGTAATGTTTTGGAAATTATTTTGAGACAATTTGTTGTAATGCTCCACGTATGTAATAAATACTTGAATTTCGTTGCTTATATTTATTTGTCTTATAGATTTTTCTGTGTCTTGTACCTATAATCCTCCACCAAAGTTAAGGCATTCCCTTTGAGAGTGACCTTAATGGATGTGGGGTGTTTCAACTTGTTTAATAGTTGATTGCACATGATATTAAATTTCGATTTATTATTCTTATCCAAAACCATATTTCGAAACCCACAAGGATGGATGGGATATCTCGGACCGACAGTGGTGAAGTCTTATTTGAAAGGCATTGGGAAAACTGCCACCGACGGAACCTGATTTCCTCTAGAAGATATATTCAAATAATTCTCCTCTTTAATGGAATATGAAATATAAGGTTCTTTATTTACTAAGTTTTAAGATTGGGCATTCCCAATAGAATTACCGATCCTTCGAAAGGTGAATGGGATTTAATTTCGCTTAAGGATTCAGTCAGACTTGACATTCGAAACCTTAATCTCGTGTCCCTTTGATAACTTAGAAGCCAAAAGATGGATATATCTTACCCTAATGAAAAGCTTTCGAGGGTACCGAAGGACGAAGATTTGTTGCTTTTGGCATGCTCTCTAATGGTAAATCTAGTATGAAAGCATTTGCTTCGGTAATTTGGTTAGTCCATCTGTGTCTATTAAATTTCTTATGGCTAACATCATGCAAGAAGAAGACAAAAAAGATATAGGAAATTACTTTTCTATCACGACTCAATGGATGGTTGGAAATATTGTGGCGGCAAAAAACCCATTAATTTTGCTGATATGTAGTTGCTTTCCTATAGCTTGGAGTAATATTGGGGTCAAATCTCGATGTAGAAGGGTGCACACCCCTGCATATCAAGTATATATTCAGTACAACTAAGACCATAGTGGCATCAAGAGTGAAGAAAGGCATAGCTGATATACATCATCTTGATAATTGAGGTTGAAAAAGGCTGTCGAAATCAACCTATTTGGCAATAGGCAAAATAAGTACGTCTTAAAATTTTGAGTTTATATTTGAGTTCAAAATTTAAATTTAAAAAATGTATTTTAGATTCAAATCAGAGTTTGAAGTTACCCCAAGGCACAAATAAACTCGGACCTTAAATTTTAGGGCAAACTTTACATTTACATCCAAAAATTTGACAAGTTCTACTTGTACCTTTTCAATTTGATTGCATCCAGCATAATCAACATCACTACATAAAATTAATTCAAAAGGATCTTCTTTTAGGCAAAAGATGTAATAATTTAAAGTGTTGTTTACATATATAAAATTTGTTTTATGAATTTTAAATGATTCTTTTGGTTGCGATTGATATCTTGCATTGGTCCAAACACTGTGCATTACATTAAGTTTACCTATTGTGGTATAGAGTAATAACGCTATCATTCCTCTATATAATTTTTGGTCAACATCTTTCAAATTTTCTTCTTTATTTAATTTTTCATTTAATGTCAGGGAAGTCGGCTCACCTTAGTTTCTGACATTCCAAATTTCTTAAATGTGCTTCTGCTAAGTTATAAAAATAACATAATTTATTTATTTAATTATTTAGTTATGTTATTTGTAATTCCAGAAAGAATGTTAGTTCTCCCATGGGATTCATCTCGAATTATTTCATTCTTATATCGAAAAACTCATTATTTAATTGTTAATTTGTTGAGTGATTTAATCTACATATATTCGTATTAGTTGAATATTACCATTACTTTTCTAATAAATAATGCTCTTTCTCTATTTCAAAACTAAATTGGAATAAATAGGAATTAAGTCTATCATATCTGCTATGTGAGAATTTTTCTAAACCATATAAAGCTTTCTTTAGGTTGATCCAAGACAAAATGCAACTATATATAAGTGGCTATCACATACAGAAAAAGGACCTTTTTGGCTTCTTTACGCAGGGACCCCTCTAATAAAAAATTCAACTTTTTCCCTCTACATTTTTGTACTCAAAAAAGTAAAGTATTAGAATTTAACAATACAAATAATAGATACCTCATACTGGATGTAGGCACATTGCAGAACCCCTATAAGTTTGTTGTGTTCTTTTCTGCTTTTGATATATCTTATGGGTTGTTATGTGATTTTTCTCTAACATTTTGTATTCAGTTTATATGTGCAAAACTTTCATCAAAGTTCACTCTGTCTTCTTAACTACATCCTTGAGCTATTAAGAAGGCTATATTTCTAATGACTTCTCCGTGTTCATTTGGTTTATTTTTATATACCTATTTTCTTCCGATTATTGATTTATTTTCTGATTTAGGAACAAGTTTTCAACATCGTTTCCAGTGGATTGATCTAATTCTTCTTGCATAGCGAAGTTGTGTGAATTATCTCTTGATTCCTTTTTGTATTCCTAGGTTCATTAATGGGGATAAGTTTGACATTTCTCATTTCATTTAATTGGCTTCTTGTCCTGACTACAAACTTATATTTTCTAGGATATTTCATTCGGATAATCCTTTAGGATTTTGGCTCTCTTATTTAGATATACATTTTCAAAATTATTATTAATATTGGTTTCGTTATTTGTTACTTCATTATTACTATTTTTTCATCACAATTATTGTTATCAATTTTAACATTTACATCAAATGAAATGTGCAATGTCTTTTCAATGATGTTAGTTCTGGCATTGTAAACTCTATAAGCTTTACTTTTATTTAAATATCTATTAAAAATTACTTTGTTTTCTTTAGAAAATAATTTATCTAATTTTTTTTGGTATCGAATATAATGCATTACTACCAAAGACTTTAAAATATGATACTTTAGGCTTTTTATTGTAAAATAATTCAAATAGTTTTTTCATGGTCAAATATCTTATTAATATTCAATTTAATATGTAGCATATTCTAGCAATTGCGTTAGCCCAACTTTTCTAAGTAAATTACCATCATGTGACATAGTTCTTGCGCACTCTTAAATCATTCTAGTTTTACATTCTACTACTCCATTTTTCTATGAAATTCCAGAAAACTAAAAGCTATGAATAATACTTGTTACAATTTTTTAAAAGTTCTTCACGATGCTCACTCCTGGCAAATTTAATTTAATAGACATTTGATTTTGAATTCTTTTAGTGAACATTTTAAAATTTTGAAAGAGTATTAATTATCAAAAAACATGTCTTATTTTCTTAATAATACATATTTGTAGCAATGAAATACTATGATACTGAATATATTCAATTGATTGGTCCAAGGCTATAGACAAATAAGATTTGTCTAAGTCACTTCGTTTCTTTTTGTCCAAGTCATATCTCTTTTTGTCCAAGTCACTTCCCTTTTTGTCCAAATCACTTATGCAAATTATCCATGTAGACCTTGATAAATCATCTAAGGTTATAAAGAATATCTATTATGGTTTATATATTGCACTTGTGATGACCCAAAGAAATCTAAATGAAGAAATTTAAGTGGTTAAGAAATAGAAATCATACCATTTAACTTTTAAAAAAAATTCTAAATTTTCCTAGCTGAAAAGCATCAAATAGGTTGTTAACACCAAAATTTATTTTAGGAACACCCCTAACTAAATCATATTTAGCAATTTTATACCTATCTTTGAAACTCAAATGACCATGTCTTTTATGCCTAACCAAAAGGGTCAACAGACTCAGTTGAAAGACATAAATTGTAATTTGACATTTTCATAATTAATATATAGATGTTCCGTTTCCTAATAACTTCAAAAATAGTGCTTGACTCATTTTATTTGACATGTCACTTATCTTTTTCAAAATTTAAAGCCTTTGTAACAACCCACCCGAAGTAGGCCTAAATTTTGACCTAGAAAAGAGCCATCGAAACTTAGAGCCACTCTAAATAGGTCGTTGATTCCTATAAGGAATTACATTTGCACAAAATAATATAGTAATATAATGAGATGGAATCTCACATAGCGGAAGGGATAAAATATAATAATGATAAAATAGATATACCATTTAAATTAACAACCAATAATGTAGCTTACAACCATTATTTAGAAAGTTACATCAGGCACATCAATTAATATCCAAATACATAACAATTATATTGCCAATAATAAATAGAACATGAATAGATAAGTTCCAATATCATCCAGCTACCACAACTTCATCTCTCAACATGAAGTCGAACCTAATGTCCTGTAAGTATGTTAAGAGGAGGGAGGTAAGAACATGAAGTCCTGATGAATGAAAACAACATATGTTTGAAGGGTAACTATTCTAATATTTGACAGGATAGATTTTTCACGATATGTCTATGCGAACAATCATACACACACAAGGAAACAAATCTAATTAATGAGGCGGACATTCGTATAGTCACTTAAGACCTTCATTAACACTTTAGGGCGGATCCCCAATCACTTAATACCCAATGAGATGGACATTCTCGGTCACTTAAGGCCATACTACTATATTAAATTTAGGGTGGATTCCTATGATCACTTAAGACCCTATGACAGACCCTAGCCACGTTCCTATCACGTCAACGCTATACACATACTCTAATTTGTAATATGAAAAGTAGTTTCTCGCCACTTAGTACCAGTTCGTAGTAGATCCAGTTTTCCATTTAAGACCCCTCCGGTGGACTCCTATTTTACTACTTAACTAATATTACTTGTGAATTCCAATGCCACTTAAAACTTCTCATAGACAGGCGGTTATAGTTGCATGCAGCATAGGGTACCTATCTTGTCCCTAAGTTAGACCTTACACAACCCCTAGAGGACGAGGACAACTTCCGGAGAATTACCCAACTTAGCGTTTCCGCTATATTTAGTCCATTTTAGAGAAAGTGGACCCAAAGACCACTTAGAACCTAATAAGGAAGAGTCCTGTGACTTTGGCCTAAACCAAGGAGTGAACCTTAGGAACATGCCTAGTCCTAACCACTTAGGACCCGAATTAGGTAGGTCAGCCACTTAAGACCTTCTTAAGGCAGATATGCCTACTCATACACACACATATAATATATATATATATATATATATATATATATATATGTAAATACACTAGGCCTTTCACATTAAACCGTCTACTAGTAGATGTTGGATTTTTCTGGCGGTTGCGGGCAGGCTTCTACTACAAGTGGGCTTAACCTTGTGCCTTAGTGTAATAAATATAATGGCCCATGGCACCTAGACCTCTCACATTAATTTGGCTTACTTGTAGATGTTGGATATGCTGGTCGGTTCTGGGAAGGCTTCTACTAAAAGTAATGGTTAACCTCGGGTCTTTGTGCCATTAATTACTATTTGTAAAGCCATTAGCGCACATACATACGAACAAATTCCTAAGGGACATTTGGAATTCAAATTACTACATTCCTAAATTAGTCGTACCTATTACGTGTTTATTATGCATTTATTATATATTGATTATGCTATATATGTATATAATTTAATAATTTCTATTAACGCTAATTATCATTTGAATTTAACGTATCTAAATAATTGAAATGTAAATCTCTAACCAAAGAAAGGCATACAAGTTAATTTCCCATATTTCCCCAGTCAAGTATAGACATGTATATAAACATATATCCAAATGGGAGAAAACAATAATAACATATAAATCTTATATCCTAGGCTTTACTGATTGGTACAACAACAAAAGAAAACAATTGTGAATGCATCCAAACATATATATAATTATCATTTTATGGTTCAAATCCACTTTTGAATATGTTTATGTCTAAACATTAATATTTGAACATTGTGTAAATAAATACGTTCAAATAATCTATGTAGAAAATAGACATTTAAACCTAATATGATTTATACAAACATCCAAACCTTTAATGTTTGATAGTAAATAGTACACAAAGATTTAAATATATTGAACATGATTTTGACCACAATAATAATTATACAACACAACTCTATTATCTTCTTCATCTCTTTAACATTCACAAACCACGAATTTACACAGATCGTACATTTTCACCAATATATATAATAGAGAGGAATTAGGGTGGTTTGCTATTTTTTAAATGTTTTCATAGAAATCCCAAATCCTCTTAGGCATACAAATCCAAATAATTACTAATAAATAAAATAATAACAACATAGGTAATTTCTACTCATAGTGATTAACCATATGGAATTAATACAAATTCGATGATGTTTGCATTTATATCTGATACCATATGCGAACACAAACACGAACTCTAATTCAGTATTAATATATAAGAATCAAACAACTAGAATTCTTATATATAAATATAGAATTCTAGATTCAAATCTATACTAAATCCTATAAGAAAAAAGATTAGAAAAGAATATAGAATAGAAGGTTTGTAGAAGAAAACCTAATATAATCCTTCTGGAATTCAATGGCATAATAGAGGCTATAGGATGGAGAAGGCTAAGTTTAGGGGATGGATATGGAATGGAGTGCAATTTATAGGTATGTGTGCAAACAATAGCCGTAGGATTAATCAAATTTAATCTCAGCCACTAATTATATAATAAACACTCCAAAACCTAGCCTAAATCAACCTCATCACGCTATGGCTGAGCCAAGCCATGGACCTGTAACACCCCGTATTTTCTGTGAACGTATAAGTAACAAATCAGAGAATAATTAATTTTTAAAATAAGAATCAAGGGAAACGGGCTGCGCCATGGCGTTCGTCTCAAAATTCTACTTGAAAACGAGTCTGAGTTTTCGAAAACGGAGTCCGTATGACCAAGTTATGACCCTCCGAAGTTTCAGGAATTTAAATAAAATAAAACAACTCGAAATAAAGCCAGAAATTCGAAATTCAAACCCAGTGAAGGCTGGCGGGAAAATTCCCGCCCATGTACCCAGGTCGATTGGGGAGTCGACTGGGGTGTCGACCTCCCCATGACCAGGTCGACTGGGGAGTCGACCTGGGGGTCGACCTGCTCCCGAAACCCAGTTTTTGAACCTCGTTCATTCTGATGTATCCGGTCTCGTTTCTGTCTAGATTCGTCCGCCTTATCCTATATAAACAGCCCCCTAGCCTCATTTTCTCTACACAATTTCATTCTGTCTATATTCTGCCTCTGTTCTAATTAAAAATAAAAATGGCGTCGCTACCCTGCTGGAATCAAAACTTGGACTGATGCATCTTCTTCCAACCTGAATAGAATTAAAAGCTAAATCAAATCTCAAATCCAAGTTCAGAGCTACGACAACAATTAAAGGGGAATAATTCAACATTTCTGCATCAACAACAGTTTATTATCCTTTCTTAAAACCACGAAAGGCAAGTACAGTTATTTTCCGATATGAACGTTAATTATGATTGTGACATGGATTGTAAATCTGAATCTGAGGTAATGTCTGTTCTGTTCTGTTTAGATCTATCTTATTCTGTATCCCTTTCTTCTTTCTGTTCTATAGCCAGGCTACTACGAGCCTACGCCGAATCTCATAAGGGACTAATGCACGAACGCTAAATTTTGGGACAAATATTGAATAATGCATAATTGGACATGAAACTATTGCCTATGATTATGATTCATTCCTATGAGACTATTGCCTATGACTATGATTCACAACTATGAGACTATTGCATATGACTATGATTCATTGACTATGAGACTGTTGCCTATGACTGTGATTCATGACTATGAGACTATTGCCTATGATATTGAATAAGAAACTATTGTGATTAGTCGCCCATGACTATTGTGGTTAGTTACCTATAACTATTGTAGTTGGTTTCTTATGCCTATTCCCTTAATGATGTTAGATCTCATATTTAGTATGTAACTTTGCTAGTTTATTCCCATTCACTGTTATGTACATCGAGCCTATAGGGCCATTTCATGAGTATTTAGAGAACTTGTGGAAACATGTTATACGGGGATTGGGCGTAGCTTAATTAAGTAAATCTGGCATAGCAAATAGGTTGGAATAATCTGAGTTGGCTATAATAGAGAATGATTTACATGTGTATTAGTCTTGGACATAAAGGGTGAACTAGAATATTAAATCTAGTTTTGACATGAACTGTAAATGGGAATAATAAGGCAAAAATTTGGGGCATATATTGTATTATGAATTATGACCTTGATTTAGGCATGTAAGTTTAGGCTAAATTTATGATTAGGCAAGATAGGTAAATAGAGTTTTAGATATATATAATCTGCTAAATCTGTTATCTGCTAAATCTGTTAAATTGCCTAACCCGTTATCTGCTAAAACTGTTGAATTGCCTAAACTGCTAAATCTGTTATCTGCTAAATCTGTTGAATCGCTTAAACTGCTAGATCTACTACCTGTTGAATTATATGATCTGTTGAAACTAGATAATGGTAATCTAAGTATGGAAATCCGTTGGCTCGACCTAAGATTTGGTAGAACATGGAAATTTGATTAATCTGTTATATCCTATGAATAAGTTTAATCTGTTAAATAAACAAAATTAGTCTGATATCTGAAAAATCTGTATTGGAATGAATTGGCTATGACACGAGGTTAGACTCTGTTTGCGGTAGAAGCCTGCCCGGAACCAACCAGCTTAACCAGCGACCGCAAACTGTCAGTCTAATGTGAGAGGTCATAGGCATAACTAAAATATGCTTAGACACGAGGTTAGGTCTGGCTTGTGGCAGAAGTCTGCCCGGAACCGCCCAGCATATCCAGCGGCCACAAGCTACTGACCTAATGTGAGAGGTCTGTGCATTAATATTTAATTAATGCAAATCTGGGATAAATATGATGTCTAAAATGTGTTGGGTGGATAGGGTTAAACCAATTGGACTAATGAATTTAACAAACCCGTTTCATGAATCTGTAGGCCCAATTACAAAGTTAGACAAATCTGTAAATCTGTTAAACCCGTATACCTGATCCGTTAGTCTGAAAACTTGTATGATTTGTGAACTAGTTGATCTGAACTTGTATACAAGTAAATCTGAAATCTGTTAGTCTGGGGGCACAAGGTTAGGAGGGAAAATACTTGTGTCATCTGTTGTTTGGGATCCATATTAGTCAGTAACCCTTTCTGGTATCAAAACTTCGACCCAACAGTAGGTAGGGTCCGGGCACGCTGACTGAACTAATTATAAGCGGTTCATTCTGATAATGGCGAGGGATGTTGATGGTGCGTTCCAACCGGGTCATGTGCGTGCATGGATCCCGGATGTAAGACGCCGTGACATCTGTAAATAGGTCTGTGTCATTTAAAGGTTGCCACTTTGGGGAGTGATACACCCTTTTGTGGGGTTGGCACAGGGTATTTATGTATTAGGGAGCCGATCGCTTGGGGTAGGGTTTTAGGGTACACTTAGTCCTGTCTGTTTCTGTTGGTACCGTCTGTTTCTGTTGGGTAGTAACACCTGTCTGTTTCTGCGTGGTACCGTCTATTCGGGTGGTAAAGGCCCATTTACTAGTGTACACCTAATTCTACATTCTGTTTCCGTAGGGATTAATCTGATTCTGTTTCTGTCCGTTTCTGTTCGGGTGGTAAAGGCCCACTATTAGCATTCTTTTTCTGTCCGTTTCTGTTCGGGTGGTAAAGGCCCATTATTAGCATTCTGTTTCTGTCCGTTTCTGTTCGGGTGGTAAAGGCCCATTACTAGCGTTCTGTTCCCGTTTCTGTTTCAGTTTAGACATTAGGGTGACACCTAATCCTGTTATACTAGTATTAGTGCAGAGAAAATGAAAAGTAATATTATTCTGTTTCTTCTGTTTAACCTAAGTATATCTGCTACTCCTATTACCGTTATCTCTCATCCTGTTTTATTTGCATGCCATGATTATTATTATCTGTTTATATGCTGAAAGTCACTGGACTTGCCAGACTTCTGACCTTGCTTGTTTTCGCCCCTTTTTTTTCCGTTCCCCCCAGGTTTGTAGGGTGGAAATCTAGGAGCTTGAATCGGATCTTCTCTGCTTGAAGTATCGTCTGGCTTTTGCATGGCAGTTTATGTTGGGGGTTATGATTTTTAAAAACTATGCATTCTGAAGGCTTTTGTACAAGACTGATATTTTGTAATTGAATTCTGATATTGTGATTTGAAAGGATGTAACCAAACTTACTTCGGTTTCTGTTGTAATAAAGTTATAAAATTTTCAAGTACTGTTTTATCTGTCTTGTAAGTTTCTGTTCTATCTACTAAAACGCTCCATCAAAGTTAAGGCATTCCCTTTGTGAGTGTCTTTAACGGAGGTGGGGTGTTACACTTGGTATCAGAGTTGAAGGTTACCAGATTGGGTAAAGTTTTTGAAAACTATTTTCAAAAAGGTTTTGAAAGGAAATATTTTCAAAAAATAAAGCTTATTTTGAAAAACATAATCCCAGAAAGCCATATATCTATCTTTTCAGTTCTCCGTTTTGAATCCTTTCTCTTTCGTTCCAGCATGTCTGGGAATCTTAACCTTCCAGAGGGGGTGCTAATACCTGGCTGGTTCAGGAGGTACTTAGAGGCTAGGGCCAACGGTACAGGCCCAGCAGATATTCCTCCCCCAGTGGCAGCGGTACCACCCCCTCCTTTTCCTCCTCCTCCTCGTGGAAATGCTTTCGCAAAGACGTGTAGAGACTTCAAGGCTATGGGCAGAAAAGACTACTGTGGAACTGAATCCTTCGTGGCAGCAAGGAACTGGCTGAAGGAGACTGAAGATTTGTTCGTCATTTTTGAGGTAGACGATAGGCAGAAGGTACAATTGGCGGTATGGTTACTCAAGGATGAAGATTCCTATTGGTGGGAAGTCACTAACGCCGAGAGGCCAGTTGAAACATGGATGGATTTCAGAACAAGGTTTGAGACGAAATTCCTCTCGCAAGCTGAACGAAGACTACAACTGGAAAAGTTCTTATCTCTTAAGCAAGGAAGTATGACAGTCAAGGAATACGTCAACCAGTTTAACCAACTGGCTAGGTTCGGACTGGATTTAGTCAACACTCAGCACAAAAAGGCTCTCAGCTTTGTTAAAGGATTGAACGAGCCACTGCACAGTCTAGCCATGACCCATGTACCCATGGGAGAAACTTACGAGAGATTGGTGGACATGACACTACTGCATGAGGAAGACAAGGGTAAGGAAGAGGCATAGAAGGAAGAACCACAGAACAAGAAAGCCTGACCCAAAAAGGAGACACAAAAGAAGATTGAGAAGTCTGAAGATAAGAAGGAGAAAAAGTGCTTTACCTGTGGAAGCTCGACTCATCTGAACAAGGATTGCAGAAAAAGGAAGGGCACTTGCTTCAACTGTGGTGAGATGGGACACTTCACCAGGGACTGCCCGATGAAACGGGGGCAAGGACAGAGGACATGACCTACTTCGGGAAGGCAGGCGAATGCTCTCATAGTTGGTGGATAGGATAGAAGTAGGAAAATTTCCGTAGAGAGTTTAGTTTCCTTATCTGATTATTGAGCTAGAACCCTTTCCGATTATGGCATTCTGATTTAGTAGTCGAGTCTCCGCACTTTAATACTAGTCTTGTTTCTGATCTGGTTATAGTCTCAAACCCCATAGGGGTTATGACTCATCTGCTTGTGATAGATTGGGGTTTGAGAGATATCTGTGTTAGGCGTCAAGTAGGATGCATACATTCTGGGTTTTATCATGCTTAGTTTCCTAAGAATCATTTGGTAATCTGATCTGTACCAGTAGTCTGTAAGTATCTGAATATTTCTGATAAGATTAAGATTTCCAGTTTTGACATTGTCTAAAGAGGGTAATCCCCTGGGTATCAATCCGATGTTGATTCTGGTCTTCGGGGCCGATACTTAGGGGAATTATTCTCTCAACCAATGTCTAATGGGAACCAAGTTTTTGTTTTATCTGTACTCGCTTCCATCATTCGACTATATCCTATCGATCGAATCTTCGAACTTTAGGTAGAAACCAATGGGTGTAAACATGTGTTTGAGACATGTTATGTTTGATGGTTGCAAGTGGATGCAAGTGGTTACTAGTGGTTGCTCGTGGATGCATATACACACACTAGGCACTAGATCAGCTCGAAAACACTCTCATACTGCATATGGATGTGTGAGCATTTTCAATTTCTGTGGATGCAAAATGATCGACTCGTCACATGGATGTTGCATATGAATGAATGGTTGTCACTCATATAAGAATGATATGTATCAAATAGGAAAATTGCATACATGTTGGACTCATGGCACTGACATAATTCGCATTAAGGAGGTCAACTGAATCAGTGGACTGCCTGATCTTTGCATTAGATAAGGAACATATACACACACTTTTGCATATGTTCATACAACATTAGAAGTTTTTTAAGGACAATGGATGCTTGTGGATGATGGTTGAGTAGATGGATGACTGGATGGTAGGACACATTCTTCTCAACTTGAAGATTTTGGGGACGAAATCCTTTAAGGAGGGGAGAATGTAACACACCGTATTTTCTGTTAACGTATAAGTAACAAATCAGAGAATAATTAATTTTTAAAATAAGAATCAAGGGAAACGGGCTGCGCCATGGCGTTCGTCTCGAAATTCTGCTTGAAAACGAGTACGAGTTTTCGAAAAACGGAGTCCGTATGACCAAGTTATGACCCTCCAAAGTTTCAGGAATTTAAATAAAATAAAGCAGCTCGAAATAAAGCCAGAAATTCAAAATTCAAACCCAGTGAAGGATGGCGGGAAAATTCCCGCCCATGTACCCAGGTCGACTGGGGAGTCGACTGGGGTGTCGACCTCCCCATGACCAGGTCGACTGGGGAGTCGACCTCCCCATGACCAGGTCGACTGGGGAGTCGACCTGCTCCCGAAACCCAGTTTTTGAACCTGGTTCATTCTGATGTATCCGGTCTCGTTTCTGTCTAGATTCGTCCGCCTTATCCTATATAAACAGCCCCCTAGCCTCATTTTCTCTACACAATTTCATTCTGTCTATATTCTGCCTCTGTTCTAATTAAAAATAAAAATGGCGTCGCTACCCTGCTGGAATCAAAACTTGGACTGATGCATCTTCTTCCAACCTGAAAAGAATTAAAAGCTAAATCAAATCTCAAATCCAAGTTCAGAGCTACGACAACAATTAAAGGGGAATAATTCAGCATTTCTGCATCAACAATAGTTTATTATCCTTTCTTAAAACCACGAAAGGCAAGTACAGTTATTTTCCGATATGAACGTTAATTATGATTGTGACATGGATTGTAAATCTGAATCTGAGGTTATGTCTGTTCTGTTCTGTTTAGATCTATCTTATTCTGTATCCCTTTCTTCTTTCTGTTCTATAGCCAGGCTACTACGAGCCTACGCCGAATCTCATAAGGGACTAACGCACGAACGCTAAATTTTGGGACAAATAATGAATAATGCATAATTGGACATGAAACTATTGCCTATGATTATGATTCATTCCTATGAGACTATTGCCTATGACTATGATTCACGCCTATGAGACTATTGCCTATGACTATGATTCATTGACTATGAGACTGTTGCCTATGACTGTGATTCATGACTATGAGACTATTGCCTATGATATTGAATAAGAAACTATTGTGATTAGTCGCCCATGACTATTGTGGTTAGTTACCTATAACTATTGTAGTTGGTTTCTTATGCCTATTCCCTTAATGATGTTAGATCTCATATTTAGTATGTAACTTTGCTAGTTTATTCCCATTCACTGTTATGTACATCGAGCCTATAGGGCCATTTCATGAGTATTTAGAGAACTTGTGGAAACATGTTATACGGGGATTGGGCGTAGCTTAATTAAGTAAATCTGGCATAGCAAATAGGTTGGAATAATCTGAGTTGGCTATAATAGAGAATGATTTACATGTGTATTAGTCTTGGACATAAAGGGTGAACTAGAATATTAAATCTAGTTTTGACATGAACTGTAAATGGGAATAATAAGGCAAAAATTTGGGGCATATATTGTATTATGAATTATGACCTTGATTTAGGCATGTAAGTTTAGGCTAAATTTATGATTAGGCAAGATAGGTAAATAGAGTTTTAGATATATATAATCTGCTGAATCTGTTATCTGCTAAATCTGTTAAATTGCCTAATCCGTTATCTGCTAAAACTGTTGAATTGCCTAAACTGCTAAATCTGTTATTTGCTAAATCTGTTGAATCGCTTAAACTCCTAGATCTACTACCTGTTGAATTGTATGATCTGTTGAAACTAGATAATGGTAATCTGAGTATGGAAATCCGTAGGCTCGACCTAAGATTTGGTAGAATATGGAAATTTGATTAATCTGTTATATCCTATGAATAAGTTTAATCTGTTAAAAAAAACAGAATTAGTCTGATATCTGAAAAATCTGTATTGGAATGAATTGGCTATGACACGAGGTTAGACTCTGTTTGCGGTAGAAGCCTGCCCGGAACCAACCGGCTTAACCAGCGACCGCAAACTGTCAGTCTAATGTGAGAGGTCGTAGGCATAACTAAAATATTCTTAGACACGAGGTTAGGTCTGGCTTGTGGCAGAAGTCTGCCCGGAACCACCCGACATATCCAGTGGCCACAAGCTACCGACCTAATGTGAGAGGTCTGTGCATTAATATTTAATTAATGCAAATCTGGGATAAATATGATGTCTAAAACGTGTTAGGTGGATAGGGTCAAACCAATTGGACTAATGAATTTAACAAACCCGTTTCGTGAATCTGTTGGCCCAATTACAAAGTTAGACAAATCTGTAAATCTGTTAAACCCGTATATCTGATCCGTTAGTCTGAAAACTTGTCTGATCTGTGAACTAGTTGATCTGAACTCTGTATGTCTGAACTTGTAAACAAGTTAATCTGAAATCTGTTAGTCTGGGGGCACAAGGTTAGGAGGGAAAATACTTGTGTCATTTGTTGTTTTGGACCCATATTAGTCAGTAACCCTTTCTGGTATCAAAACTTCGACCCAACAGTAGGTAGGGTCCGGGCACACTTATTGAACTAATTATAAGCGGTTCATTCTGATAATGGCGAGGGGTGTTGATGGTGCGTTTCCAACCGAGTCATGGCACAGGGTATTTATGTATTAGGGAGCCGATCGCTTGGGGTAGGGTTTTAGGGTACACTTAGTTCTATCTTTTTCTTTTGGTATCGTCTGTTTCTGTTGGGTGGTAACACCTGTCTGTTTCTGCGTGGTACCGTCTGTTCGGGTGGTAAAGGCCCATTTACTAGTGTACACCTAATTCTACATTCTGTTTCCGTAGGGATTAATCTGATTCTGTTTCTATCCATTTCTGTTCGGGTGGTAAAGGCCCACTATTAGCATTCTGTTTCTGTCTGTTTCTGTTCGGGTGGTAATGGCCCATTATTAGCATTCTGTTTCCGTCCGTTTCTGTTCAGGTGGTAAAGGCCCATTACTAACATTCTGTTCTGTGAAAATTATTCTGTTCCCGTTTCTGTTTCAGTTTAGACATTAGGGTGACACCTAATCCTGTTATACTAGTATTAGTGCAGAGAAAATGAAAAGTAATATTATTCTGTTTCTTCTGTTTAACCTAAGTATATCTGCTACTCCTATTACCGTTATCTCTCATCCGGTTTTATTTGCATGCCATGATTATTATTATCTGTTCATATGCTGAAAGTAACTGGACTTGCCAGACTTTATGTCTGACCTTGCTTGTTTTCGCCCCTTTTTCTTCCGTTTCCCCCCCAGGTTTGTATGGTGGAAATCTAGGAGCTTGAATCAGATCTTCTCTGCTTGAAGTATCGTCTGGCTTTGGCATGGCAGTTTATGTTGGGGATTATGATTTTTAAAAACTATGCATTCTGAAGGCTTTTGTACAAGACTGATATTTTGTACTTGAATTATGATATTGTGATTTGAAAGGATGTAACCAAACTTACTTCGGTTTCTGTTGTAATAAAGCTATAAATTTTTCAAGTACTGTTTTATCTGTCTTGTTAGTTTCTGTTCTGTCTACTAAAACGCTCCATCAAAGTTAAGGCATTCCCTTTGTGAGTGTCCATAACGGAGGTGGGGTGTTATAGGACCTCACCAATGAAGGGCTGTCAACACCTAGTGGTCGACCCCTTTATCTCAAAAATGGCCAATGGATTTATTTTAAGGTGGAAATGGTTTAATTTTTAAAGCTTTTATGTTTATTACTAATTAGCTTCCTTTTATTATGTGTTCGTGTCCACTTCCACGCATATATGTACACACAGATTTGAATTCCATGGAATACTCTAATTAGCCATTAATTAGGTTTAATATTCCATATGTTTATTTTTAATTCAAATTTCAAACTTTTGTGTATAATTTATTTATATATAACTCAATTAAAGGTGAACTCTTCATACGAACTCCGTTTTCGACATATTATATATGAAAAAAGATCAGAATCTTGCCACAAATACAAGTATGATATTTTCGAGGCTAAGTTCCTAATTTTAAAAATTCCATTTTTCAACTTGGTAATTTTAAAATTTTTAGTTTAACTTATTATTATTTATTAATTACCTTAATTAATTTGTAACAACGCAGAATTTTGGCGATATAAATTAATTATTAGAATTTAAAAAATAGAAATTTCTGCAAATGATGGAATTTGGTTGTGAGACTTTAACCGTTGCGTTCGTCTCGGAATTTTGGTCAACTTTCATGTTTGGAGTTCCGCGAACAGAGTCCATATGAAAAAGTTATGGATGAAATACAAAAACACGTGGAAAATAAATAAACAGAATATTTAATTAATAACTTATCTTAATTAACCAAGCCGACCTGGGCGGTTTGATGCCCAGACAGTCGATACGGGGGTTGACCGCCCAGGTTGACCAACTGAGCGTCGAACAACCCAGTGATGGCCAGGTTTTGAGGTATTGATTTATTATATTATAAAAACGAATAGACGGATATAACTTAAAACTAATCCGATAGTTCTAGACCATTTCCAGCCCTATAAATAAAAGGGTAGAGCCTCATTCTTTTCCATTCAAATCTATATAGGCAGTAGAGCTCTGCCACTTTTCTTTCTCTTCTAACCTAATTTTTAAATAAAATATATTCATATATATATATATATCAAATCATATTCATATGGAATTTTTAAGATTAATAAATTTAATGGAAGGGGATGCTTGATGATAGATTTTCGCGCTCTTCCCTTTTTCTTACATTTCTACGGATCCAGAATTTTCCCCTTTCTAGATAAATTGTAGATTTATAAGAATTTGGGAATTGTAAGCCTAAAGGGTTCAAAACTTGGAAATTGGAAGTTATAAGGTGAGTGGGAAATTTACTACTACAGTTATAATGACTTATCTATTTCGTTTGAATTAAATCTATGTTTTATACCTATCAGATCTGTTCATTTAAATATTGTGAATTTATTGGCAACCATCAGATCTGATTATGCATATGGTTAAAATTTGTAAAGGATAAGTTGTGATTATGTATAACATGAATTGTAGGATTCTTAAATATTTTCCCACATATTCCTACAGTTATGTCATGAAATATGTTGTACATGTTACATAGCACTGTAGATCTGGAAATCAGTCCCATTAAACATGAATTAGTTGTAATTACGTTCCAGATCTTTAGTTCAGTGCTGAAATATGAAATATGTGAATTTGGGTAAAAATATGAAATTTTTGTATTATGTGATTATAAGAATAAAAGAAATGTTCATTGTTTATATTCAATATTGTTGGGTTTTGGCTGCATTGTAAAGCATGCCACTTTCCTCATTTTTGAATAATGAGGCATTATTTTTGGAATCACAAGAAGTATGATAAAAAGGTTTAAAAAGGGAAAAGTGATGCAAAGGTAAATATAAATACAAATACAAATACATATATTTATATGTAATTTGCATCGACAATTCTAAAATAAATATATTACATATATTTCTTATGATTTGGAAATATGTCAATTCCACAAAATAGGCATTATTTACAATGACTACAGTTAACGATCCATTGTGAGACTTGAAACCTTTTGACAAGCTTGAATATAAAATGGGAATGTTTGGCTAATTGATTAGACCAAATAATAAATTTAAAAAGAATAATAAAATAAAATATTAATAACTACGTTGACCGCACGAAAACATAATAATAAATATACACATATTATCTGTCCAAATCAACGTACGGTAAAATATACATTTGTATGGAATGTTTGAATTGATTGGATAAGGGTTAATTATGGAATTATGTGTAAATATGATCCATTTAGAATTAATATATTTGTGGTGACCATTTGTAGTAATCAATGGAATTAATTGCCATAAATGTGACCGCAAATAAATAAATAACCATTGTAACCAATATTGATTGGGGGGGGGGGGGGGGGTAAATGTGATAGGAAAATGGTTACAATTCCTAAAATCAATTAGGATAAATGTTGTAAACCCCATTTAGGAAATTTGAATTAGAACCACACTTAGACACGAGATTAAGCTCAACGTGTGGCATAAGCCTGCCCGGAACTGACCGACAAATCCAGCAACCACAGGTAGTCAGCTTAATGTGTGGGGTCTAATGCATAAATATAATCGTATTAAGGCACGAGGTTAAGTTCACTTGTGGAAGAAGTCTGCCCGGAACCGACCAGCAAATCCAGCATCCACAAGTAGTCAACTTAATGTGAGAGGCCTAGTACGTAAATATATATATATATATATATATATATATATAACAGTCAAACAATAAATAAATAAACAAGAATGGAAACTGTCCGCTGGGGTACAACAAATAGATAACTTGGGACTGATAAATAGTTGCCTTAGTAAAATATGACCGTTGGGGTAAAAAGGGCAATGAATAGAATATAAAAGGGAACGAGTGTCATAAGAGAATTTATGGTTGCCGTTTAAACAATAAGTCCAAATTAGAGAAGGAATTAAATAAATATTCAAGGGAAAAAGGGAATATAACCTTCCAGATTTATATTAATGGAAATAAAAAATATAGTTGGACTTAGCAGGTTAATAATGTAAAATATTATTAACCATATGAACCCGTGGCGATAATAAAGTGTATGTATATATATATATATATAAGTCTATTATGCATGAAAATAGGCAGGTTTACTACACCTTGAGAAGGCCTTAAGTGGATGACTTCCTTTATGTCTAGTTTGGGTCTTAAGTGGTTAGGACTAGGCTCCCTCCAAAGGTTTATTCCTTGAGGAGGAACCAAAGTCATGGAACTCACCCTTATTAAATCTAAAGTAAGTCTTTTGGTCCTTCTCTAAAAGTGGTTATGCATAAGCGATAACAGAGTAGGGTAGTTCACAGGGGATGTCCACTTTCTCTAGAAGCTTGTAAGGGCTCAACTAGGGATAAAACTGGTATATGAAAGATATGTGGCCATTGCATGCTCACCATCTATCTTTGGGAAGTCATAAGTGACATAGGTGTCCTATCGGGTAATATCAATTAAGTAGTAACGTTCGCAATACTACTTCTCAAATTACAAGTGAGAGTATAGACAATAAGAACGTTGATGTACTAGGACGGGTCTTAAAAGGCTAAGGTCCGCCTCAGGGTTATATCTAATCATAAGAATCCACCTTAATAGGGCCATAAGTGTTTGAGAATGCTACTGTGTTGGGTCTTCACCCTAAAGACACTAATGAGTGATTGACTTGAATATCCACCTCATTGGTTTGATCTTGGTGTTTGTGTGAATCTTGCAAGTTGCGTAGAGATACCTTGATAAAGGTTACTTGCTAAATATATGTGTAAATGTTCTATCTCGGTAATATAAATTGGGAATACTACTTTATGAAGAGTAGTAGAGTCATGCGTAAACATTTAACTAGGCTAGTTTAGAATCACTAACCTTGTCAGGCGTACAACTTGGGCTGAACCATACAGAATATATCTGTGTTATAGCCAGTGTCGTACACTTCTTAGTCACCAGAACTTGTTGTTTCGACCCCCTCCTCATTACAACCTCCCAGGTTTCCTAAAGAAGGCCAGGTTCTCATAGATGATTATGTTTGGCTTTCGGTTCTCGTTCTCTCTCATACTCGGTATTGGCAAAGTGACTTACTTTGAAAAAGGTAGTTACTTGAGTTAATATTAGTTAATCCTCTTTTGTTTCCACTATGAGTTATATTTATCGTACTCTGATTGTGTTCATGCTCATTTGTTGCAGGTACCAGATATACATGCTCCATGCTTGGATGTGTTCAAGTTTTGATTTTAGTCAAAATTTGGGTGCAGAAAAGTGTGGGTTGTTACATTTGGTATCAGAGCCTAGGTTAAATGATCAGAGGAATTAGTTAAATTAGGAATCATGAGAAAAACATAATTTGATTTTCTTTTATGTTTTTCTTCGTCTTTCTTACTCGACTTTAATTTATTTCGACAATAAAAATTAGTCGTGGGCCTAATTATATAAAATGGGCTTTGAGCAACTAAGGAGTTGAAATATATTGAGTTCGGATTTCTAGCCAATTCTGCCATACCCCACAGTACGTTGGCAATCTCGTCGTGAAGAGCATGAGGATGACAATGGTGGATCCCTTTGATGCGAGATTTGGAAACTGGAATTAAAAATTTTTGCTACAACCGATATAGTCATAAATTCCTGGTTTGGTTTCGTTAGTAGTTCCAGTTAAGACCATTACTCGATCCAAAACAGGGAAAAAGCCCATGTTAATATGTCATATCCATTTCGGAAAAATAATTACGGGGTATACCCATTTGTTACTTCATTAAAATTCTAAATCTACCTTTTTTTGAGATATTCAATTGAGTTCTTGGCCTTGTATTCAAGGAAATTTATTTTTAAAACTATTTGAAAAATAAAATTGGATTTCAACGGTTTTGAAATACGGTTTCGGAAAGTAGTTTGTGAAGATATGGTTTTAAATTTTAATCTATTCGTGTTTCAAAATTTTAGAGCTATGGTGTAATTTTAATAAATATAGTCCGATTGGTAGGAAAGATGGAATTAGGAAGGATAAGGAATATGCCACTAAACATAAAAACAATAAATATATATTCCTTGTGATTTTTAGTATCCATATTCCTATATATACATTGGATAATTTATTGAAAATTACCAAAATTAACCCTTCAAATTCTAAACCTTTGACATTTTTGGACATGAAAAGGTTTTTTTGGTTTTAACTATAAAACTGGAATATAAATAGTGATAATAAAATGGATTTATAAATACGAAACCATTAGTTTACAAATAAATTCCATTTTTGGAAAAGTTTTAAAATTTTCTTCGGAAATGCCAAGGAAAATCCTTCATTTTGATTATTAGGGTATTTGAATTTGAATCGCTTAGTTTATGTCTACTAGTAAGGGGAAAAATCTGTTTTAGAATTTTATTTCGGATTTCTAGCCGATTTACTGTTTTAAGTTCGTTCGTTTTAGTGGTCACAAATCTTTTTGGACGTCGGGAAAAGGCGTTGGAAAATTAAAATTCTCGACTAGATCAGTGGTGGAAGTCGATACGAGAGTCTGGTTGGGAGTAGAAGTTATTTTGATATAAAAAGAAATTTTAAGAATTAATTTATATAATTTAAACGGGCCGTTGGGCCGAGGTTCAAACCGCACCCGTTTTGGGGAAAGCGGTCGACCGCATTGCGCTCGACCAGTCGTCGATCGCCCTTTGTGGGCCATGTCGACCGCTACCCCATGCACTGGCGTGGTTGACCCATCCCATCTTCTTCCTTCTCCCCCAAACCCCCTTCCACCGAAAAACCCAAACCCTTCTCCTTCCCAAGCTCCAATCTGAGCAACCCCCTCTTCTTTCTCCCCTAATTACCACCAAAATCCTCCTCGTGCAAATCTTTACTCGATTTTAACTCGGATTTGCAGTTTCTCTTGCCCGTTTCGCCGATCCCTGTATGGCATCTCGCAACCAATACCCCTGTCTCACACCCCAGGAAGCCGCTTGGCTAGACCATGATGATGCTAAGATTAAGTATTACCTAACAACGACCAGTTATGAGTTACAAATTGGTCGACCGGTGAAGTTCGCTGCATTTTGGTTTGGAGGATCTTTTTGTCACCATAGTCCTAGCTCCAATCCTGTGCTTCGACACTTTTAAGCACGATCTATATTCGCGCTGCATCCATCTTTTCGATGCCCCCGATGTATGCTGATATTGATGACGAGTCCTGCGCCATCATATTTGAGGTCATGGGCACCCATATCGAGTTCACTGATGCTGACTTGGCCGAGATTTAGGGTATCTTGGCAAAGGGATCCGAGTTTGATGATATTAAGAAGGAATACCCTCAGATCCTTCAACGTATCTTTATTGGAGATCCTGGAGCCTGGACCATCGCCAGTCTGTGACCAGTAGCCCCTGTAGTTGTGTGCATCATACAACACAACATCATCCTGAAGAAAGGAAGCTTGGAATACATTTATCCTTCTTTTCACCGCGCTACCTATGCTATACTTGGCGGCATAGCTGTCAATTAGGAACGCATGCTTATGATCCATCTCTTTGAGCCCTTCGTTGGCACCCCATGGAGCCATTTTCCCTATAGCCATCTTCTCTCCCGTATCTTCCATCACTTCCAGGTGAGACTTCCTAGGGAGACGCCTATGAAGAAGGGATCGACAACCATCAGTCGTGTCACTCTCCGAAAGATGGGCATCCAGCTGCCCGATGCTCCTGCACCGGCACCGCCCACTCCAGCCTAACAACCCGTTCATGAGAGCCCAGAGCTCACTACCATCTGAGCCGTGTAGGCGAAGCTCCAAGAGGTTCGTGACTAGAAGCCCGACAAGCGCATGAGATTGGCTGCATCTCCGCCATACTACGCTCCTAGCACGGACATAGCAATGGATCAGGCTCCAACCACAAAGGTAGACCATCTTACATTGGGTAGTGTTAGTCGTTGTTGTTAGAACATGCTTCGTGCATGTCGTATCTTGTGTCATGTGTTTCCCTTTCCAACATTTTTCTTTTTATTTGATGTAGTATTGCATTAGAAATTGCTAGTAATGAAAAATTCACACAACTTTAGTAATGAGATTTCTATGTTGAAAAGAAAACGTTTGTCATTCATGAACGATTAATTGAATGAAATCTCATTTATTTACTAGCACTTGTCCTAGATCTGGAAAGATTAAAATACTGTATTGGATAAATTTTAGTAAAGGAATGGTTCTACATCACGGATATATAAATAAATAAACCACCATTCCTTGTCAAATCTAAAACTTATTTTTGTCTTTTGTGTGATTTCAATTTTTGCATATTTGGCGTGACTGACTTTCTTTTTCGCCAACATGTGACTTGAATCGTTTAGATTTCTGTAAAATACATTTTTTAAAGTCTATGGAAAATGTTGTTTTAAAAAAAAATCTATCATTTTCTTATTTTATGGGAAAATGAAATGGTTTTAGAAGGAAATTTTCAAAATAGACATGATAAGTTTGCAAGTGGAGATTTATTTTTATCAAAAATTTCGATTTTTTGGTGACATGAACGGTGTATGGTAGATTTTTGGATGCTTTGTATGCGCATTATAGCGGTGTAATAGGACCGATGATATGATAAAAACATTAACGGTAACAAGGAAAATGCCGTTTTAGCCTTGGAAACGCTGTTTCCATACCTTGTCAATGATGCGCGTGAGCTATCAATTAACTTGTTTTACCTTTTTAAGTTTGTTTTAAGCCTCTTTTATAGTCTATAATTGGAAAATTTTGGTGTATTTCGGGTAATTGAGGTGAAAATTCCACTGTAGGATAGGAAATGGAATATTTGGGAGCGGAGGAAATGTTAAAATTCTTCGCCTTAATTTCCTTTTTCCGATTTAGGAGAAGTTAAATAGTAAATTATTAGATTGCGTATGTTTTGGATGGTAGGGTTTGGATGAAAAGTTTGTTGCTTCACACTTCTATTTATAGTTGTATGAGGGTTATGGATGAAAAAGAAGTTTTAAAATTTGCATTCGTATAGAACTGCCAGTATATTTAGGATGTTCTGCATTAGGTTTTCAAAAATATTTCAAAAAAGTTAAATGCAAATATATAAGAGGATCCGATTAGAATCATCTTGCATGCATTTTTTGGTTGAAATTGCATTATGTACACCACGAACATATACACATGGTTGCAAAGTGTACGTACACAAATTGGTTATGCATCATAGGATTATAGGCGTCAAAATTTTAGGACGAAATTCCTTTTAAGGAGGGAAGAATGTAACAACCTGAAATTTTGGCGATATAAATTAATTATTAGAATTTCAAAAATAGGAATTTATGCAAATAATGGAATTTGGCTGCAAGACTTTAACCGTTACGTTCGTCTTGGAATTCTGGTCAACTTTCATGTTTCGAGTTTCGTGAACGGAGTCCGTATGAAAAGTTACGGACGAAATACGAAAACGAACAGAAAATAAATAAACAAAATATTTAATTAATAACTTACATTAATTAACCAAACCGACCTAGGTAGTTTGATACCCAGGTGGTCGACATGGGGGTCGACCGGCAGTCGACCGCCCAGGTCGACCTATAGGGCGTCAAACAGCCAGGTGACGGCTAAGTTTTGAGGTATATTATATTATAAAAACGAATGGACGAATATAACTTAAAACTAATCCGATGGTTCTCGGCCATTTCCACACTTATAAAAAAGGGTAGAGCCTCATTCTTTTCCATTCAAATCTATAAAGGCAGTGGAGCTCTTCCATTTTTTTTCCTCTTCTAACCTAATTTCTCAATAAAATATATTAATATATATATATATCAAATCAAATTCATATGGAATTAGGAATATTAATATATTCAATGGAAGAGGATGCTCAACGATAGATTATTCGCTCTCTTCCCTTTTTCTTACATTTTTATAGATCTAGAATTCTCCCCTTTCTAGACAAATTGTAGATTTATAAGAATTTGGGGATTGTAAGCCTAAAGGGTTCAAAACTTAGAAATTGGAAGCTATAAGGTGAGTGGGAAAATTACTAATACAGTTATAATGACTTATCTATTTCTTTGGGATTAAATCTATGTTTTATGCCCATCAGATCTGTTCATTTAAACATTGTGAATTTATTGGCAACCATCATATCTGATTATGAATATGGTTAAAATTTGTAATGGATAAGTTGTGATTATGCATAACTTGAATTGTAGGATTCTTAAATATTTTCCCACATATTCCTATAGTTATGTCATGAAATATGTTGTACATGTTACATAGCACCGTAGATCTGGAAATCAGTCCCGTTAAACATAAATTAGTTGTATTTACATTCCAGATCTTTAGTTCAGTGCTGAAATATGAAATATTGAATTTGGTTAAAAAGATGAAATTTGTGTATTATATGGTTGTCAGAATAAAAGAATTATTCCTCATTTATATTCAATATTGTTGGGTTTTGGCTTAAGAATTGTAAAAAATGTCGTTTTCTTCATTTTTGAATAAAGAGACATTATTTTGGAATCACAAGAAGAATGATAAAAAGGATTAGAAAGGAAAAAATGTGGTGCAAAAGAACATATAAATACAAATACATATATTTGTATGTAATTTGCATCTACTATTCCAAAATAAATATATTAAATATGTTAGGAATATAATATTCAATTCAATACACAATTATATGATTTTTGTTTGATGATAACAAACAAATATATATTATTATAAATGTGTTTGTTATTGTAATGTTTTATATATACAACAAAATATATTTCTTGTGGTTTGAAAATATGTCAATTCCACAAAATAGACATTATTTACAATGATTACGGCTAACGATCCTTTGTGAGACTTGAAACCTTTTGGAAAGCTTGAATATAAAAAAGGAATGTTTGGCTAATTGATTAGACCAAATCATAAATTAAAAAAGAATAATAAAAATATATATTAATAACTACGTTGACCACATGAAAACATAGAAATAAATATATACATATCATCTGCCGAAATCAACGTAAAATGATAAAATATACATTTGTATGGAATGTTTGAATTAATTGGATAAGGTTCAATTATGGAATTATGTGTAAATACAATCCATTTTGAATTAATATATTTGTGGTGACCGTTTGTAGCAATCAATGGAATTAATTGTCATAAGTGAGACTGCAAATAAATAAGTAACCATTGTAACCAATATTTATTGGGGGAAAATAAATGTGATAAGAAAATAGTTATAATTCCTAAAATCAATTAGGATAAATGTTGTAAACCCCAATTAGTAAATTTGAATTATAACCGCATTTAGACACGAGGTTAAGCTCAACTTGTGGTGTAAGTCTGCCCGGAACCGACCGACACATCCATCAACCACAAGTAGTCAGCTTAATGTGAGTGGTCTAATGCATAAATATAATCATATTAAGGCACTAGGTTAAGTTCACTTATGGTAGAAGTCTGCCCAAAACCGACCGCTAAATTCAACATCCATAGGTAGTCAACTTAATGTGAGAGGCCTGGTACGTATATATATATATATATATATTGGTCAAACAATAAATAAATAAACAAGAATAGCAATTGTCCGTTGGGGTACAACAAATAGATAACTTGGGACTGATAAATAATTTCCTTAATAAAATATGACCATTAAGGTCAAAAAGGGCGATGAATAAGAAATAACAGGGAATGGGTGTCATAAGAGAATTTATGGTTGTCATTTAAATAATAAGTCCAAATTAGAGAAGGTATTAGATAAATATTCTAGGGAAAAAGGGAATATAACCTTCCTGATTTATAGTAATGGAAATAGAAAATATAGTAGGACTTAGTAGGTTAATAATGTAAAATATTATTAGCCATATTAACCTGTGACAATAATAAAATTTATGTATATATATATACATATATATAAGTCTATTATGCGTGAAAATAGGAAGGTTTATTACACCTTGAGAAGGTCTTAAGTGGTTGACTTCCTTTTTTTATCTAGTTTGGGTCTTAAGTGGTTAGGACTAGTGTAACAACCCGGAAAATCAGAACCAATTAAAATTTTTTATTTTGGCAATTTTAGTGAATTTGGAATATTTAAAATGAATTATTTTAAATAATAACGACGAGAAATTTATTTTGAATTGAATTAGAACGTATATATTTATTTGAATCGACGTTAGAATATAAATATTTATTTTAATTATAAAAGGAATTGGAAATGGCGCAGTAGTTCGAAAATTCGATTTCAAACTTCAAATGAATGTACAGGATTCAAAATAAACAGGATTTTAGAGAAACCAAAAATATTAGAATCTATTTGAAAATATCTTTCCAAGGAATCCAAAAAACTGAAATTTCACAGCGGGAATAAAAAGTTACGCCCAATTGAAAATTCAGAATAGTCGTTATGGAAAATATAGCCCTTTAATATAGCGTAGCTTTGTGTAGCATTAATTCGCGAGCCTCACAGCCCGGTGTGAACCAGAAATGGGAGAATACTGCAGGGAGGGCATGCATTTCCTTCTAGCTAGGAGTGGTGCTAGCGTTTTACAAGCCATGACATTTTACTTATGTGGATGATGGATAGCGAGGCGCCTCGGTTATATCGGTCGTTCCGGGGCCGATAGTTTGGTCGGGATATGACTAGTTTACGCCCCATAGGGCGGGAAAATGCATTGTTCAGGCATTTTAATCCACATTGAGTGGACCGGCCCTGAAGATCCAAGGTGCAGTTGCTGCTATTCCTGAGACAAGGGCTAGAGCGTCTCGAAACGGTAAGGACGATCCCTTGCCTTGGTTCACATATGGAAATCCAACTTCCAATACGACATTTTGCGGTTTTGATTGTAGAGCCTAGTATGGCGACATAGTGGTATGGGGCACTTATTCCATCTATGATTGATACTTATGATTGAATTTGTTTTGACACTATACACTTATAGTAATAATAAAAGATTAAATTTCACGTACCAAGCATTTTTGGCTATTATAAGGTAAAAACTCTATCCACCGGCTTACGTTGCATTGTGGTGGGACCTGAGTTTTATAATAGCTTCATTGTTCTTTATTTAGCATTGCGCTGTTTGTTTTATGCACTGGTATTCTTGACGGTAAACCCGTTCCGTGTTATACGGCGTGGTCCCTTGATTTACCTAACTTTAAAATCAAATTAATAACTGTTTTAGTTCTCACACCAGTCACATGACTGATGTGGAGTTTATTGTTTCAACCTAAACTATGGGTGCCCTTATTTTCCACATGGGAAGCTAGTAGTTTTGGTTTTGCAGATTTATATTCACAGGATCTTGGTTTACAGCTGGAATGATATTCAGAAAGCTCTGTATCCGTATATTCTTTTCAGTTGTGTTTTGTATTATTTTTCCGCTGCTATGTAATGTATTATAATCTCTGATATTTATTGAATATATTTTATTTATTCATACTCTGGAATATTATTGTATTCTGATGGAATTGTTGTAATAAGCAATGAAATGTTCTTTTGTTTGTGTTCTGATTCGTCTTGTCCTCAAAGGAATTCGTTCTTTCCTTCACGAGGAAGTTCGGGTTGCCACATTATTTCCATTTAAAACGTAATTTATAAATCATTTTAAATTCATTTTCAAAATGATTTCAACTTCATATTCAATTTCAAATCAAAATTGAATATTCCATATCATCAATATATAAATGATAGTATTTTCAAAACATTAGATTTTGAAATCAATCTCTTTTCGATATTCATTATAAAAATGAATAAAATCGATATAAATATCATTCGCGTCCAAATGGCGTTAGTCTAATCAACATGGCTTTATATATTTAAATATTTTCGTGTCCATCCCAAATCGGACATCAAAATCAAATTTTGATCTTTTACTGAATATTATTTTAAAATATTCCTTATTTTAAAATATTCGTTATTTTAAAATATTCCTTCTTTCTGAATTGGAATCAGACACAGTCAATTACCATATAATGTTGGTTATATGGATTTCATACAATACATGTATACAACAACAATCAAACACAGGTTTACTCCTGGGGGAGGAACCAAAGTCATGCGACTCACCCTTATTAGATCTAAAGTAAGTCTTTGCGTACTCCTTCTCTAAAAGTGGTTATGCATAAGTGGCAACGGAGTTGGGTAGTTCACGGGGGATGTCCACTTCCTCTAGAAGCTTGTAAGGGCTCAACTCGGGATAGAACTGGTATATGAAAGATATGTGGCCATTGCATGCTCACCAACTGTCTAAGGGAAGTCTTAAGTGACATAGGTGTCCTACCGGTAATATCAGTTAAGTAGTAACATTCGCAATACTACTTCTCATACTATAAGTGAGAGTATAGACAATAAGAACGTTGACGTACTAGGACGAGATCTTGAAGGGCTAAGGTCTGCCTCAGGGTTATAAGACATCATAAGAATCCACCTTTAATAGGGCCATAAGTGACCGAGAATGCTACCTCGTTGGGTCTTTCCCTAAAGACACTAATGAGCGATTGACTTGGATATCCACCTCATTGGTTAGATACTTGGTGCTTGTGTGAATCTTGCGGGTTGCGTAGAAATATCTTGCTAAAAATATGCGTAAACTTCCTGTCTCGGTAATATAAATTGGGAATACTACTTTGGGAAGAGTAGTAGAGTCCTGCGTAAACATTTAACAAGGCTGGTTTTGAATAACTAACCTTGTCAGACATACAGCTTGGGTTGAACCAAACGGAATATATCTATGTTATAGTCTGTGTTGTATATTTCTTACTTACCAGAATTTTTTGTTCTGACCGCCCTCCTCATTACAACCTCCCAGGTTTCCTAGAAAAGGTCGGGTTCTCACAGATGATTATGTTTGGCTTTCGGTTCTCGTTCTCTCTCATGTTCGATATTGGAAAAGTGACTTACTTTGAAAAAGGTAGTTACTTGAGTTAATACTAGTTAATTCTATTTTGTTTCCGCTGTGAGTTATATTTATCGTACTCTGATTGTGTTCATGCTCATTTGTTGTCGGTACTAGATATACACGCTCCATGCTTAGATGTGTTCAAGTTTTGATTTTTGTCAAAATTTGGATGCAGAATACTGTGGGGTGCTAAATAATTAGTTTATTTTTATGGGGTGTTACAACCCTTTATCACATAATTGACCAATACTTGTTAGGTTATGTTATAAATTCCTAATTAGCAAAATATTAGAAATACCAGGAGTTGTAAAATTATTGACATTGCCGACGCCAATCACGTATCCTTTTGAGTTATCTACAAAATTTACTAGTCTACAGTCTCTACAAATGAAAATTTCAAGGTCTCTGGATTTCCAATCATATGCCTTAAGCATCCACTATCAACATCCCCTTGTATTTTTTGATTCACAAAGTTTGATCATTGGGTGTCTATTCATCAATTGTCATGTTACAAATATTTTCCTACGAAAATTTCCTTCTTACAAGATCAAGGGAATCTTCGTAATGAATGGATGCAAATTTATGAAATTATGTCCAATTTTTTTTGCAAAATTATTTCTTAATAAAACACTAAAAATAGAACCAATAATTTCTTCCATTAAAACTTTCCAAAAATCAAATTACTAATCTTTTGAAAACCAAATGCCCTAATATGAAATGTTGGCAGTAGAATACGGATCTTAAGACTACTTTAAGACTATTGGGAAGGAAAGTGAATAGTGTTTACAAATTTTAAGGAATCCTTTTTTAATTCTTTTAGATTGTGATTCAAACAACGTAATATTTACAATCACATAAGCAAACTCATATACATGTAAATGAGATATATAAGCGGAGAACCAAAGAGATCATACAAGAGAATTTGTATCGCTTCAAGGATACCCTACATCCAATCTTATACAATTTCTTGTATATATTTCTTTTCCATTGCCAAACTTCCCAACGAGTTAAAGGAAAATCTAATTACAAACCCGATTTCAAAGTATGAGTTACACACTTCAGATTTTCAAGTTCTGCGTAGACTCACTAAATTCAACTGGGTTACAAATTCACACACTAGATTTGAGCAAGTTAGAAGCACAACCACTTGAATTTCAAATGTTATGAAGCATACGCAAGAGTATTTGATTATGATTTGATAGGTTTGAAAAAATTAATTTCTTGATCTAAAATACAAATGATCTTATAGCCCCTTAAATATCATTTTAATCTTGATCTGAATAAGAGATATGACATGAATTATAGAATAAATAGTAGAAAATTAAATCAATAGAGCTTGAATTGATTCCATTTGAAATTTGAGTAAAATTCTTTATTAGAATTTCGAAGAGATAAAGTTGATAAAAAATATAAGAAAGTAGTTAACGAAATTTCGTTTTGAAATCCTTGTTTATAGAGAAACAATGTGTTTGTATATTCATGAAAAAGTGCCTCGAAGAGACACATCAATTCAAATTATGAATTTTGAATTTTAAGAATTGTAAGTCGACATATGATATTATTGATAACAAGATTTTGATCGATGCTAACAAATGAAGTTGAATGGGAATCATGTCATAGAGATAAGGTGTTATATAAATATATATTGAGTCGTGTTAGAATTATGTTAAAATGTATCCTCAAGTATACACGAATGTGCTAATCAAAGTTATATATATATATATATATATGTTTTTAAACCTTCAAAAGCCAGATATGTGTAGAAACTAGCCTACCAATCGACTGGTAGGAAATGGACCATACGACTAGTCAAGCTGTTTCTATATATAACGGCTAGTTTTGATAAAAAATTATTTATATGATTTAATTTTACCAGTCAACTGATGATTTCTAACCAGTCAACTAACCCTGAAACTATTTTGTGAAGAGTCACCATCCTTCATGAAGAGATCACTCTTCATTAATCAAAGGAAATAGGCATAACTTTCTATAGATACTATTCATGAAGGATTGCTACTCTTTTACCGTTATATAAACAAGTTTAATCATGTTTTACAATCAACGACTTTAACCGAATTATACTGATCTTTCTAATCATCATTGTAACACCCTGTAATTTTAAATATTAAAGTTAACAAATAAAAGAATACTTAATTTCAAATGTGGGAATTAAGATTAACGGGTTGCGCCATTGCGTTCGTCTAAGAATTCTGCTTGAGATAGAGTCCGAGTTTGTGTGAATTGGACTTCGTATGAAGAAGTTATGGCCTTCCGAAGTTTCAGAAATTAATTAAATTAAAAACAGCTCAAGATTCAGGAATTCAAAATTTGAATTCAAAACAGGGACCAGGTTGACCTAGGGGTCGACCCTAGTGTCGACCTCCCCCTATAGAGGTCAACCTTAGTATCGACCTGGGGGTCGACCTTAGTGTCGACCTGCCCCCCGCCCCCGGGGGGGAGATCTGAAAGATGACGATTTTGTGACTCATTGCTGAGTCATTAGGGCTGAGGTGTCATTCTATCTTGACTGGATGGTCTTGATTGATTCTAGGTTAATCTGACGGCTCTTAATTAACTAATCTTCTATAAAAACACCCTAAAACCCCTAACCCTAATCACACAAATTCATAACAAGAGCCGCCATGCCGTCAATGGAGAACCTAGAGTAGCCGCCATACACCTTCAACCCTAAAGCAAGATAGAGGCTTGAATCAAAAATCAAATCAAATCTTAATAACAACTAAGTCTACATCAAAGGCGAGCAATTCAGTTTCATAATACAGATCCCAAAAAGACAAGACTACTCTTTTTAATTGTGAGTATGATAGCTTTCACAAAATAATTCATTAATTTAATTATGATAAGATATAATTGGGATTATGAGAATATGATTTGGAATCATGTGATGTAAATTGTATGTTTGTGGTGTTGGATCATATGTTAGTTCTTATGTGAATTTTATGTAAGTTGAATCATATATCTTATGCAAGTTGAATCATATATCTTATGCAAGTTGAATCATATATCTTATGCAAGTTGAATCATATATCTTATGCAAGTTTGTGATGATTGGATCATATATACATGTATGAATCTTATGCAAGTTTGGATTGTTGAAATATCTGTGAAACATGTATATGCATATGCTAGTTTATGTGACGTTAATCTACATGTTTAGATCTATATGCATGTTTACATCTTTATGTTTAGATCTATATGAAAGATTACATATTTATGTCTAGATCCATATGCAAGTTCACACCTTTATGTTTGGATCTATAACAGTACATAAGTTATGCAAGTTTATGCCCATTATGAAACACCCCACCTCCATTAAGGCCACTCACAAAGGGAATGCCTTAACTTTAGTGGAGGTTTATAAGTAAAAGCCACAGATAAACTCAAGACAGATATAAATACACATATTTTAAACAACGGAAACCAAACAAACTTTTATTTCATCAATACGTGTATCAAACAAAAGATTTCCATAATTGCCTCAAAATACTTCCAACATTACAACCTCATAACTGCCTTGATTATTAAAGAAGCATGAAAACATAAATAAAGTGACAAAAATCCCCATAGTGATATCCAAAGCCATTATCCGAGCAAGAAAGATCCAAATCATACATCTACGTTCTTGGTGCTTGTAAAGAGCCTGACTGAGTTGAGTTGTTTCCTCCCTGTGGACCTGGGGTGGGGGGGGGGGGGGGTATGAAAGAAAAGAAGACGAAAAGAAAATAGGGTCAGACATAAAGCCTGAGTAAATCTAGTAACTCTTCAATATGTGAATAAGAAAAGGGTACGGTGGATGTAAACTAAAAATAGGAAAGTGTCACAAGCTAAGGAAGTGTCGAATGTACTATCACACCCATACTATATCTCTGCACCTACTTGAGTTTATTCTAACTGGCACCCCGTGGTGAGGGTGAAGTGATCCCCATTCTTGTTAAAAGATCGGCTCCTACTCGCGTTAACATGTGTCATACGACCCCCAAGAATTGTAGATACCTATGCTAGTCCCACCATGGGGTGTATCAAGACCCATGTTGGCGGCCAGACACAAATCCTAGAAGGCATAGGTTATACTACTGGTGTCCCCAGTGCCCTGGTTGTTTGCTCCGGAGTGTGTGCACACCCGCACCCCGTTAGACCTGCATTGTGCACCCACCGCCATCGTTTGACCGCTTACAATCAGCCCAGCAATCGTGCCCTACCCTGCCTAGTTTCAGGGTACCGTTGATACCTAACTTTGGGTTACTGCTGAAACGGGTCCCTCGTTACCAGGATTTTCTAGTCAAACATGTTAAGTGGTTAAGTTTCTGTATTTACCTAACCCTACCCATCAATTCTTGTTAACATGTTGAATTTGGTTAAGTGTTTTAATTGACTTAACCCTACCATCTGTCCTTAGCCTCTTAGGAGCACCAGACCACTCACATTAGACAGGTAATGCTACGGTTACTGGATGCGCCGGTCGGTTCCAGGCAGGTTTACACCGTAGCTCAGTCTAACCTTGGGTCCTTATTGGGCTCAGTGCTAAACCACCCACATTGGATAGGTATTGTTGTGACTACTGGATAGCCGGGCGGGTCCGGGCAGGTTTACATCACAACTCAATCCAACCTCGGATTAAGCATATCGTGTTTTCTAAATTTACATATTTTATTACTTCTCAAGTATATGTAAATGTCATATCTTTCATTTTTAGGTATTTCAATTCATACCGCTTATGTGTCATAATCGTTGGCATGTGCCAAACATGCCAACCTATATTTTCATATTTTACACCCAACGTTATTACCCCCGTTTGTTCGCAACGTTATAACATGTGTTGGGCTTGTCACAATTCAGCCTAACTTTATAAACGTGAGGAAAAGGGGAAATCAAGAACATGTAATACATAAAGGTGTGTGGCGCATGAACTTGCAATTTGGCGATTCAACTAACATATAACATGGGTCATGTGAACTTGCATTCAAATCAAAGTATGACTAAGTAGGTGACATATGAAATGGCATAGTTTAGGTAAATACAAACTTGTGTTTAAACATGTTTAACTTGGCATAATATCGACAATAAAACTAGCATGTTATATATTCATCAAAAATGTACAATTTTTACATCTAATCATATAGCCTATGAACTTGCATAGTTTATGAAACCCAAACGATGTTTGACATAGAACCAATTATATTTTGCAAATAAACATGAACTTGCATAGTTTATGAAACATAGATCCAATTATACTTGCAAACATAGATCTAATTATACTTGCCAATAAACATACGAATGATATCATAGGTTTTGGGTCATGTAGGCATAAACGGTCTATAACATGTTTACATAAATTTTAATTTAGACTAAGGGAATATACATAGTCCATGCCATCGACATATACAAAAAGGGACCAATTTCTAGTTTTTGCCACAAACTTGCAAGTGCCATTATTTTCATATACAATTGTTCAATAGACTTGCATCAATCAATTTACAAACATCAATACACAAGTCATGATAGAACCATCACAATACACAAAGATTATAATAACACGATTCTATTTTCATTTACATTGAATCACATCACAGTTTTTATTCATATTTTGAAAGGTCACTATACTTACAACGAATGCAGAATCTTGAATTCGGGATTCTGAATTCTGAAACTGAGATGCGCTCCTTTGGGTAGACTAACGTTGCGTTGATTGATTTGATTAAACTTTAATTTGATTCGTCTCTTAGGCTTTGGTGTTGGCTTGTCTCTAGGCTTTCTAATTGACGACCATTTCTAGTTCCTCTCCAGCAGCATGACGGCTTTTGTATTCTATTATTTGTGTGAATTTAGGATTAGACTTGAGTTGTACTTATAGAATTTTAAATTGTTTTGAGCCGTCAGATGAAGATAGGAGGAATCTAGACCATACAAAGGTCAAAGAGCCAATCAAGAGGTGACACGTAAGCCCTAGTGACTCAGCCAAGCATCAGAATTTGACCAGACCCTGACCAGGCCAGCCAGGACCTGACCACCAGGTCATTCTGACCTGGGCGCACTTAGCAGGTGTGCCAGGCTAAAAATGTACTGGCGCACTTCCCAAGTGCGCCAGTTCAACTTTGTTCTGGCGCACTTCCCAAGTGCGCCAGTGCATTCTGACCCGTTTTCTGGTTTTTCTACCCAACTTCGTTCGTCCATATCTTCTTCATACGATATCCGTTTTACGCAAACTTGGACTCTATCTCAAGAAGAATTTCGAGACGAACGTAATGGCGTAACCAATTTCCCTTGATTTCATCATTTATAATTAATTATACTTCAATTTGTGAAGCTTAACGTTATAGAATTCACGGGATGTTACATTCTCCCCCCTTAAAAGGATTTCGTCCCCGAAATCTTCAAGTTAGGAAGAATGTATATCCTACCATCCAACAGTCCGTCTACTCAACCAACAAACACAGGCATCCACTGTCCTTAAACGACTTCTAATGCTTCATGACCATATGCATAGTGTGTGTACATGTCCTTATCTAATGCAGAAATCAGGCGGCCTACTGATTCAGTTGACCTCCTTATTGCGAATCATGTAAGTGTCATGAATCATGTATATCCTACCATCCAACAGTCCGTCTACTCAACCAACAAACGCAGGCATCCACTGTCCTTAAACGACTTCTAATGCTTCATGACCATATGCATAGTGTGTGTACATGTCCTTATCTAATGCAGAAATCAGGCAGCCTACTGATTCAGTTGACCTCCTTATTGCGAATCATGTAAGCGTCATGAATCAGGCAGCCTACTGATTCAGTTGACCTCCTTATTGCGAATCATGTAAGTGTCATGAATCCATTATGTATGCAAAAAAAATTTCCTACTCATAATTCTACATGAGTGCACAACTATTCATACAAATGCGACGACCATATGACAACATATCAAGTTTTCAACCATATACAAATAAGAATACATATATGCATATGCAGTATGAAGTGATTGAGCCGATCTAAGACCTAGATTGTGTGTGTATATGCATCCACGAGTAACCACTAGCAACCACTTGCAGCCATCAACCATAACATGTTTAAAATACATGTTTACATCCAAAGGGGTTTCTACCTAAGGATAAAGGATAATATCGAGGAGATATACCTAAAAAGATAGATACAAGCACAACTTAAGAAAAAAAAAGAGGTCAAAGATGTACCCTCAAAAAGAAGAGGGTAGGCAGCGCGTATTCTATCCTCAGTTTCCCAAGTCGCGTCTTCACAACTATTCATACAAATGCGACGACCATATGACAGCATATCAAGTTTTCAACCATATACAAATAAGAATACATATATGCATATGCAGTATGAAGTGATTGAGTCGATCTAAGACCTAGATTGTGTGTGTATATGCATCCACGAGCAACCACTAGCAACCACTTGCAGCCATCAACCATAACATGTTTAAAATACATGTTTACATCCAAAGGGGTTTCTACCTAAGGATAAAGGATAATATCGAGGAGATATACCTAAAAAGATAGATACAAGCAGAACTTAAGAAAAAAAAAGAGGTCAAAGATGTACCCTCAAAAAGAAGAGGTTAGGCAGCGCGTATTCTATCCTCAGTTTCCCAAGTCGCGTCTTCCTCGGCGTCGCTCCACTGAACTTTAACGAGTTTGACTTCGCGGTTGCGTAGCTTTTTCACTTCAGTTCCTATGATGTGGGTTGGAACTCTCCCCACAATTGCTTCACGTTCCACTTCAGCTTCTTCTAGAATGCTTGGCTCCACCACTTCCGCCGATTCATGTAAACATTTCCGGAGATGAGAAACGTGAAAGACGTTGTGAATTCCAGCCAATCTTTCAGGAAGATCTACTCTATAAGCCATTTTCCCAATCTTCTCGATGATAAGGAACGGTCCTACAAATCTTGGTGCTAGCTTTCCTGCAGATCCAAAGCGAACGACGTTCCTTAAAGGGGATACCTTAAGGAAAACCCTGTCCCCAACCTCAAACTCAAGGTCTGTCCTTCTTTTGTCGGCGTAGGATTTCTGTCTGTCTTGGGCTGTCTTCATTCTACTACGTATCAAGTCCACTTTCTCTGAAGTTTCTCGAATCATGTCTGGCCCAAGTATAAGCTTATCTGTAGACTCCCACCAACAAGTTGGTGATTTGCACGATCTTCCATACAAGGCTTCGATGGGTGCCATGCCGATGGTAGCTTAGTTGCTGTTGTTGTAGGCAAATTCCACTAAAGGAAGGTGATCCTCCCACGTCCCTCCAAAGTCAAGAACGCAAAGTCTTAAAAGATCCTCTAAAACTCTATTCACCCTTTCCGTCTGGCCATCTGTTTGAGGGTGATAGGCCATGCTCAAACATAGCTGTGTGCCTACAGCTTCTTGCAGACTCCGCCAAAACTCACTTGTGAAAATAGGGTCTCGGTCACTAACAATGCTGGAGGGTATCCCATGGAGTCGAACTATTTCCTTTAGATAAAGAGATGCTAGAGATGAGGCAGTCCTTCTACTCTTAATTGGTATAAAGTGGGCGCTTTTAGTAAGCCTATCCACTATTACCCAAATGCTAGTGTTGCCTCTTCTCGACCTAGGCAGTCCATCAATGAAGTCCATTGAAATGCTATCCCACTTCCACTGTGGGACCTCTAGAGGGTGAAGTAGTCCTTCAGGCTTCTTTTGTTCCGCCTTGACCCGTTGGCAGGTCATGCACTTAGAAACGAAATCTGCCACGTCTTGCTTCATGCCACTCCAAAAGAAAGTCCTTTTTATATCCTTGTACATCTTATCACTGCCAGGGTGTATAGTCATCTTGGAATGATGCGCTTCCTCGAGAACCTTCTTTGTCAATTCCCTTGCTTGCGGGACGCATAATCTTCCATCTCGTCTCAGCCAACCCTTATCATCGATGGCGTATCTACTGAGGTGACTAGAAGTCTCACCCCTAATAAGTTTATCAATCACATCAACAAGCTGAGGGTCTTCACGTTGTGCAGCCCCTATTGAGTCTAAGAGAGTAGGGCGTACTTCGAGAGATGCTAACAAACCCGGTACGAAATCCGAGGAGGGCCTAAAGTTGAAACTGGCTATATACTCCAAGTTTTGCCTTTCCACAAAGAGAGGGCTTAGGGTCAGTTTCTTTCGGCTCAACGCGTCTGCTACCACGTTGCCTTTTCCGGGAGTATAGGAAATTTCAAAATCATACGAGGCAAGAAACTCCATCCATCTTTGCTGCCTCATGTTAAGATCCTTCTGTGAGTAGAGATATTTCAACGATTTATGGTCAGTGTATAATTCGAACTTCTCACCTAGGAGATAATGGCACCAAGACTTAAATGCAAAGACGATGGCGGCCAACTCAAGATCGTGGGTTGGGTAGTTCTTTTCATGAACTTTCAATTGTCTTCCGCCATAAGCTACTACCCTTCCTTCTTGCATTAGAACAGCGCCTAGTCCCGTTCCACATGCATCCGTGTATACTGTGAACATTTTGCTTCCATAAGGCAGTGTTAGAACTGGGGCTGTTGTAAGAGCCCTTTTTAATCGTTGGAAAGCAAACTCGCAGTCCAAATCCCAAGTGAACGCCAGATTCTTCTTTGTTAGCCTTGTGAGTGGGGCTGAGATTTTCGCAAAATCCCTAATAAACTTTCGGTAAAAACCGGCTAGCCCAAGAAAGCTTCGAACTTCGGTTGCATTTCTTGGTGTCTTCCAATCTTGCACTGCCACCACTTTCGCGGGGTCCACAGCCAACCCTCCTTTGGACACTATATGCCCAAGAAACCTTACTTCTTTTCACCAGAAGTGACACTTGGAGAATTTGGCTTTTAGTTGATGTGCACGGAGAGTATCCATGATCTCTTTCAGATGCTGAGAATGTTCATCCTCACTTTTTGAGAAGATTAAGATATCATCTACAAAGACAACCACAATTTTGTTGAGGAATTCCCTGAACACCCTGCTCATTAGGTCTACGAAATAAGCGGGTGCGTTTGTCAAGCCGAAAGGCATGACAAGCCACTCGAAGAAACCGTCTGGGGTTCTAAACGCTGTCTTATCAATGCTGTCTTCAGCTACTCTAGCTGATGGAACCCAGTTGCCAGATCAAGTTGGGAGAAGACCGTCGCACTTACAAGCTGATCAAACAAATCGTCGATTCGGGGAAGAGGGTGCCTATTTTTCTTGGTCAATTTGTTTAACTCCCTATAGTCGACGCAAAGGCAAAGCGAACCGTCTGCTTTGGTTGCGAACACCACTGGAGCATCCCATTCCGAAATGTTCCGTCTAATGAACCCCTTTTCGAGAAGTTCTTTAACCTGCTTACTGAGCACCTTTCTCTCCCTTGGAGCCATGTGTCTGACAGGAAAAGCTACAGGCTTTGCGTTATCCACAAGATATATGTGGATGTCTATTTCCCGCCTCGGAGGTAAGCCTTTCACTTCCTCAAAGACATCCGGATATTCCCGGACTACTCTAACTGATTGCAAATTCTCATCAGAAGCATCAAGCGACTCTAGATAACTAAGCATAACAGCATTCAAAGGATTACAAGAAATTTCTAGAGTATTACCAAGCCGAGTCAAGAGTCTAACTACTCTTTTCTCACAGTCAAGAATGGCACTATTACTGGATAACCAGTCCATGCCTAAGATCAAACCATATCTCGAGAATCCCAAAACAAAGGCACTACAACTAAACTCAACGCTGAGAATAGAGATTTTCAAACCCAAACAAACCATTGACAAGTAAGCGGAGCCCCCAATTGGATTTGAAACTACTAAGGGATCTTCTACCATACTAGTGTCTAGATGCAGAGATTCTACTAAGGCAGATGAAATAAAAGAGAGTGATGCGCCAGAGTCAAAAAGTGTACGAACTGGATGGTCATAAAGATAGACTACACTTTCTACAGAAATATTACTACCTAAAGTTCTCAAGATAGGATTGAGAAGATAAGCATGATAAAACAAAGCGTTTAGGAGAAGAAGTTAAAGAGGTACCCCCAGAAGGTCCTGCTTGCGGGCCTTGCCCTTGCTTCTTAGGGCAGTCCCTAGCCATGTGTCCAGCCTCACCGCAATGGATGCAAGTAGCACTCATCTTCCTCTTCTTCTTTTTACAGTCGTTCACCACATGTCCAACAATGCCACAGAAATAACATTTCTTTTTCTCACGTGTCTTGTTATTATTGTTGTGGTCCTTTCCTCCTTGACTATTATCCGTCTTCTTGTTTTATGATTCTTCCGTTTGCTGGTTCACGTAGAGGAGGAGGAGGAGTAACAACATCTGTAGCTGGGGAGTAAGGTCCCCAGACATGCTGAAACAAAAGGGAAAATTCAAAACGAAGGATAGAGAGGGATAGATAGGGCACATGGCTTTGGGGGATTTTGTCTTTTTATAAATGCAACACTTTTTCTAAAAAAAATGCTTCTTTTAAACTTTCTTTTTGAAAACAATTTCAAAAACTTTTATCTTGTCTGGTAAACCTATGCTCTGATACCAAGTGAAACACCCCACCTCCATTAAGGTCACTCACAAAGGGAATGCCTTAACTTTGGTGGAGGTTTATAAGTAAAAGCCACAGATAAACTCAAGACAGATATAAATACACATATTTTAAACAGCGGAAACCAAACAAACTTTTATTTCATCAATACGTGTATCAAACAAAAGATTTCCATAATTGTCTCAAAATACTTCCAACATTACAACCTCATAACTTCCTTGATTATTAAAGAAGCATGAAAACATAAATAAAGTGACAAAAATCCCCATAGTGATATCCAAAGCCATTATCCGAGCAAGAAAGATCCAAATCATACATCTACGTTCTTGGTGCTTGTAAAGAGCCTGACTGAGTTGAGTTGTTTCCTCCCTGTGGACCTGGGGTGGGGGGGGGGTATGAAAGAAAAGAAGACGAAAAGAAAATAGGGTCAGACATAAAGCTTGAGTAAATCTAGTAACTCTTCAATATGTGAATAAGAAAAGGGTATGGTGGATGTAAACTAAAAATAGGAAAGTGTCACAAGCTAAGGAAGTGTCGAATGTACTATCACACCCATACTATATCTCTTCACCTACTTGAGTTTATTCTAACTGGCACCCCGTGGTGAGGGTGAAGTGATCCCCATTCTTGTTAAAAGATCGGCTCCTACTCGCATTAACATGTGTCATACGGCCCCCAAGAATTGTAGATACCTATGCTGGTCACACCATGGGGTGTATCAAGACCCATGGTGGCGGCCCGACACAAATCCTAGAAGGCATAGGTTATACTACTGGTGTCCCCAGTGCCCTGGTTATCTACTCCGGAGTGTGTGCACGCCCGCACCCCGTTAGACCTGCACTGTGCACCCACCGCCGTCGTTTGACCGCATACAATCAGCCCAGTAATCGTGCCCCACCCTGTCTAGTTTCAGGGTACCGTTGATACCTAACTTTGGGTTAGTGCTGAAACGGGTCCCTCGTTACCAAGATTTTCTAGTCAAACATGTTAAGTGGTTAAGTTTCTGTATTTACCTAACCCCACCCATCAATTCTTGTTAACATGTTGAATTTGGTTAAGTGTTTAATTGACTTAACCCTACCATCTGTCCTTAGCCTCTTAGGAGCACCAGACCATCACATTAGACAGGTATTGCTATGGTTACTGGATGAGCCGGTCGGTTCCGGGCAGGTTTACACCGTAGCTCAGTCTAACCTCGGGTCCTTATTGGGCTCAATGCTTAACCACCCACATTGGATAGGTATTGTTGTGACTACTGGATAGCCGGGCGGGTCCGGGCAGGTTTACATCACAACTCAATCGAACCTCGGATTAAGCATATCGTGTTTTCAAAATTTACATATTTTATTACTTCTCAAGTATATGTAAATGTCATATCTTTTATTTTTGGGTATTTCAATTCATATCGCTTATGTGTCATAATCGTTGGCATGTGCCAAACATGCCAACCTATATTTTCATATTTTACACCCAACGTTATTACCCCCGTTTGTTCGCAACGTTATAACATGTGTTGGGCTTGTCACAATTTAGCCCAACTTTATAAACGTGAGGAAAAGGGGAAATCAAGAACATGTAATACATAAAGGTGTGTGGCGCATGAACTTGCAATTTGGCGATTCAACTAACATATAACATGGGTCATGTGAACTTGCATTCAAATCAAAGTATGACTAAGTAGGTGACATATGAAATGGCATAGTTTAGGAAAATATAAACTTGTGTTTAAACATGTTTAACTTGGCATAATATCGACCACAAAACTAGTATGTTATATATTCATCAAAAATGTACAATTTTTACATCTAATCATATAGCCTATGAAATTGCATAGTTTATGAAACCCAAACAATGTTTGACATAGAACCAATTATATTTTGCAAATAAACATGAACTTGCATAGTTTATGAAACATAGATCCAATTATACTTGCAAACATAGATCTAATTATACTTGCCAATAAACATAAGAATGATATCATAGGTTTTGGGTCATGTAAGCATAAAAGGTCTATAACATGTTTACATAAATTTTAATTTAGACTAAGGGAATATATATAGTCCATGCCATCGACATATACAAAAAGGGATCAATTTTTAGTTTTTGCCAAAACTTGCAAGTGCCATTGTTTTCATAGTCAATTGTTCAATAGGCTTGCATCAATCAATTTACAAACATCATTACACAAGTCATGATAGAACCATCACAATACACAAAGATTATAACAACACGATTTTATTTTCATTTACATCGAATCACATCACAGTTTTTATTCATATTTTGAAAGGTCACTATACTTACAACGAATGCAGAATCTTGAATTCTGGATTCTGAATTATGAAACTGAGATGCGCTCCTTTGGGTAGACTAACGTTGTGTTGATTGATTTGATTAAACTTTAATTTGATTCGTCTCTTAGGCTTTGGTGTTGGATTGTCTCTAGGCTTTCTAATTGACGGCCATTCCTAGTTCCTCTCCAGCAGCATGACGGCTTTTGTATTCTATTATTTGTGTGAATTTTGGGTTAGACTTGAGTTGTATTTATAGAATTTTAAATTGTTTTGAGCCGTCAGATGAAGATAGGAGGAATCTAGACCATACAAAGTTCAAAGAGCCAATCAAGAGGTGACACGTAAGCCCTAGTGACTCAGCCAAACATCAGAATTCGACCAAACCCTGACCAGGCCAGCCAGGACCTGACCAGCAGGTCATTCTGACCTGGGCGCACTTGGCAGGTGCGCCAGGCTAAAAATGTACTGGCGCACTTCCCAAGTGCGCCAGTTCAACTTTGTTCTGGCGCACTTCCCAAGTGCGCTAGTGCATTCTGACCTGTTTTCTGGTTTTTCTGCCCAACTTCGTTCGTCCATATCTTCTTCATACGATATCCGTTTTACGCAAACTTGGACTCTATCTCAAGCAGAATTTCGAGACGAACGCAATGGCGTAACCCATTTCCCTGGATTTCATCATTTATAATTAATTATACTTTAATTTGTGAATCTTAACGTTATAGAATTCATGGGGTGTTTCACATTACTTATGCTAGTTTCCTATCATATGCTAGTTTGAATGAAATTCATATGCAAGTTTATGCCTTGATCCTTAGATCTATTTTATGTGTTATGTGATGTTGTTTTTCTTTTTATAAGTTGGACTATTTGTGAGTCTAACATATGTCATATGAAAATGTACGAATAGCGTGGGGTTGATGGGATAATATTGAATATACATAAAATTGGGAATTGGCATAAAATAGACCTAAAAAAAGGCATATAATTAATTTGAGACATTAATTGGCATAATTGGTATTTACGGACATAATTTTAAGAGACAATTATGGACATAAATAAATTTGGAATTTATTGACAAATTTGAATAGGGATATTAATCTAATTTGGGGTTAAATAAAGATGTGTAATAATAAACCGCCTAAGACATGAGGTTAGACTCTTTTGTGGTGTAAGACTGCCCGGACCCGCCCGGAAAATCCAGCAGCCACAAATGTCAGTCTAATGTGAGAGGTCAAAGGTACGAATTAAATGCGTAACAATTGTAAAGACACGAGGTTAGGCTCGTTTGCGGTATAAGACTGCCCGGACCCGCCCGACAAATCTAGTAACCGCAAATGTCAGTCTAATGTGGGAGGTCTTTACAAGGTTACAGTTCTAATAAATTAAGTAACACTTAACCAGATAAACATGTGGTGGGACATGAGGGGGTTAAGTGGGTGCCTTGGGTGGCATGTGAAATACGATTAGGTGCCTTAATAATTAATTAATTAATGCTGATTAAAGACAAATATGAATGACAAACAGAAGTTTGGTTGAGTGAGTGATTCTCTGTGTAACAATCTGATGTTGGTTTCGGTCTTCGTGGTTGGTACTTAGGGAGTTATTCTCTTAACCAATGTATCTGTGAACTAAGATGTACTTAATCATAAACTAAGTAAAACATGGTAAGTGGATAGGGTTAAGACCAACTTAACCAATAATATATAAGTGGGTAGGGTTAAGACCAGCTTAACCAATAATTTGATAAGTGGATATGGTTAAGACCAGCTTAACCAATAATATATAAGTGGGTAGGGTTAAGACCAGCTTAACCAATAATTTGATAAGTGGGAAGGGTTAAGACCAGCTTAACCAATAATATATATATATATATTAATCTGATAAGTGGATAGGGTTAAGACAAACTTAACCAATAATAATATACTGATCGGATAAGTGGATAGGGTTAAGGCCCACTTAACCAATAAGATATAAGTGGATGGGGTTAAGACCAGCTTGACCAATAATACATCGATCTGATAAGCGGGTAGGGTTAAGACAAGCTTAACCAATAACACATGTTGATTTGTTAAGTGGATAACATGGGGAACATGTGGGATATAATTATAAACACTTAACCAAGTTGAAAACATGTAAGAAGACATGAATAAGAAGGGGTTAAGGGGGAATCTTAGTGGGGACCAAGCATAGGTGGAAAGCTTGTGTGGAGACCCTTTTCAAACCAGTAAACCATTTAGTATCTTTGTGAGCTCGGCCCAAGTCGAGGACGGGACACGCTTACTGGGTTTGATTGTAAGAGGTCAAAACGGGTTAGCGGTGGCAATGCAAGTCCAACGGGGTCATGTGCGTGCGTGGGCCCGGGCTAGTAGGTAAGACGTTGTTGCATCGTGTAGATATAAGCCGTGCATCTTTAGTGGTATCGGGTGGGGAGTGATACACCCCACTGTGGGACCAGCACGGGTATCTACGAGTTAGGGAGCCGATCGAATGAGGAAGGTAGTGGGTATGACTAGCGGAGATAGGAGCAGACGACACCTATGAAGATAGCTAGGAGTATAACTACCATATATGAATAAACATTGTAATTAGAATGGGGAGGGTAGGAGGTACGACTAGCGGAGATAAGGGCAGATGACACCTATGAAGACAGCTAGGAGTACACGAAACTACCATTAATATTATTTTGTTCGGTGGGCGGGAGCAACTTTTAGGGTGACTAGTAATGGTGCGGTGTAATTAGCATTGGTGCAGTATAGTAATTATCCTATAGTGATTAGGAACGAGATTAACGCCAGAATATTCCTCTTAATTGCTTTGTCATGCCCACTTGTTTCATGGTCATATCTTATCTTACCAAGTTTATGCCTTATCCTAGTTACTTTAATAATTATATTGTTAAAGTTATTATACTCGCCAGACTTTATGTCTGACCCCCTTGTTTTCGCCTCTTTTCTTCCTTCCCCCCCCCAGGTTCTCAGGGTGGGACTAGTACTAGTGGAGCTTGATCTTGGATCTCTTTCTCTCTCTTTTGGAAGTGCTTGGATTGCTGAAAGTAAAGTACATCTCATCTCTTTTATGGCTACTTGTGTTGGGGTTTCTGTTTTTTATTTTATGTACTCTGAAACAATTTATCAAGATGGATATTAAGTGTACTTGGTTTATGAAGTTGTTGTAGTCAAACTATTTCTCCGCTGCAATAAAAGTTGTTTTAAAATTTTCAAGTACCATTATTTATATATGTCTTGTTATATTCTGTTCTATACACTAAATACGCTCCTTGGAAGTTAATGAATTCCCTTTGTGAGTGACATTAATGGACGTGGGGTGTTACACATGGTATCAGAGAAGAAGGTTACCAGACCAGATATGAATTTTGAAAAACTATTTTTCGAAAAGCATTTTTTAAAAGAAATACTTTCAAAAATATGTTTTAAGGAAAGTATTTTCAAGAGAAAAGTTTGTTTTGAAAAACTTAACCCCCAAGAGCCATATATCTTTCCTTCGATTCTCCGTTTTGAATCTTTTCCTCTTTCCTTTTTTTTTGAATTTCTTCCTCCATGTATAGATGCTTTTTCTAAGATGTGTAAGAATTTACGTACGATGGGCGGAAAACCACTTCATGGGACTGGGACGTCTGTCAAAGCTAGAAGGAAGTGGAGGACTTGTCGGTACCTTTAAGGTAGATGGTGGGAGGAAGGTTCAATTAGCTGCTTGGTTAATGAAGAATGAAGCCTCATTTGGCAGGAGGTCACGAACAGAGAATGTGTAGGAGAGACATGGAAAGGACACACGATAAAGTAGATCCAAAGAAAGGCGATAAGGATAACAAGGGGCCAAGAGAAAAGGAAGGGCCACACTTGTGAAATACTTGGCTACTTAAATAAAGACGTTAGAAAGAAAGAGAAGACTAGTTGTTATCGTTACGGAGAAATATGACATCTTATTAGGATCGTCCAAAGAAGCAAAGGGAAAAAGGACAAAGTACGGGATCTTCTGGAGGGCAGACGCGTTCCCTCACGGCTGGCATACCTGATAGAGGTAGAAATATCTTGGTTGGTAGTTTTTTTCTTTTTCTTTTTGATCATCTTGTTCAAACTTTGTTTGAATTCTGGCGCTTCACACTCGTTTATACCTGCTTCGTTAGTTGAAACACTGCACCTAAATACTAGTCTAGTTACGGATCCCATAGTAGTCACAAATCCTAATGGTGGTTCGGCTCATATTTCTATGATTTGTCGGGATTTGAGAGTGTCTATCTTGGACGTTGGGTTTGAATGCAATGCCTTCGTTCTTGGCTTCATGGGCTACGGCTTGATTCTAGGTATGGATTGGCTAACTAGATACGGGGCCATCCTAGATTGTAAAAGAAGGGTAGTTAGATTGTTGACTCGTTGTGGAAAGACCCTGGATATTTCTTATGACCCTAGAGGTCCAGTAATGATTAGCTACCTAGAATCCCTTGACGCATCCAATGATGATTTGGAATCTGTTCGTATGGTCCATGAATATAGTGACGTCTTCGATGAGGTTCGAGGTTTACCCCCGAGGAGTGAGATAGACTTTCGAATATACTTAGTAGATAATGCGAATCTAGTTGTATTTCCAGTGCGCCACATGGCTCCAAGAGAGAGAAGAGAACTCAGTAAGCAAGTGAAAGAGTTGCTTGAGAAGGGGTTCATAAGAAGTATTTCGGAGTGGGGTGCTACAGTCGTTTTTGCTACAGAAGCTGATGGTTCACTTAGATTGTGCGTGGACTATAGAGAGCTGAATAAGCTAACAAAGAAGAACAGACACCCGTTACCGAGGATAGACGATTTATTCGATCAGTTGGTGGGTGCTTCAGTTTTCTCGCAACTGGATTTGGCTACAGGGTTTCATTAGCTAAGGGTGGCAGAAGATAGCATCGATAATACTGCATTTAGAACTCCTGACGGCTTCTTCGAGTGGCTCGTCATGCCTTTTGGTTTGACGAATGCACCCGCATACTTTGTTGACTTAATGAGTAGGGTGTTTAGGGAGTTTCTGAACAAGTTTGTGGTAGTCTTTATAAACGATATTCTGGTTTTCTCTAAAAATGAAGAAGAGCATGCCCTACAGCTTAGGGAAGTCTTAGAGACCCTACGAGCTCATCAACTTAAAGCTAAGTTCTCCAAGTGCCATTTTTGGAGAAAAGAAGTGAGGTTCTTAGGACACGTGGTCTCTAAGGAAGGGATAGCTGTGGATCCCGCTAAGGTAGTTGCAATCCAAGATTGGAAAACTCCTAAGAACACAACAGAAGTAAGAAGCTTTTTAGGGCTGGCTGGTTACTATAGGAAGTTCATTAAGGACTTCGCGAAGATATCAACCCCTCTCACTCGATTAATGAAAAAGAACTTGACTTTTACTTGGGACGTTGACTGTGACGATGCTTTCCAACGTCTGAAGAGGGCTTTGACGACAACTCCAGTTTTAGTTTTTCTAGACGGGAGTAAGCCATTCACTGTATATACAGGTGCTTGCGGGGCAGAGTTTGGAGCAGTTTTCGATGTAAGAGGAAAATGTGATATGAAAAAGGTGGACAGACAGAAAGGGGTGAATAAAATCCTTGAAGATCTTTTGAGGTTATGTATCCTAGATTTTGGAGGGACATGAGGAGAGGCAACGAGCTTAGTGGTGTTCACGACGTGTTTCACTTGTCGCATTTGCGGAAGTGTTACAAGATACCGCGGAAGTAGTGGAGCCGAACATGCTTAGAGAAGTGGAAGTAGAGTAAAAAGCCACGATTAGACGAGCTCCTACATGCATCCTTGGGTCAGAGGTATAAAGACTACGCAATAAAGAGGTCAAGTTGGTCAAAGTGCAATGGGGAGATGATCAAAGAGACACGACTTCGGAGATGGAAGACAAGATGTATACGTTGTACCCTTTCCTTTTTGAGGGTATGTTTTATTTTCTCCTTTTTCTACCATTTTGTTGATACTTGTCCTATCTTTTAGTATTATCTTTGCGATGACATCTTCGATCTTTAGATAGGAAGAACCCTATGGTTGCAAACATGAGTTTGAGACATGTTATGTTTGATGGATGCAAATGGATGCAAGTGGTTGCTCGTGAATGCATGTACACACACCTTAGGCACTAGATCGGCTCAATCACCTTCATGTTGCATATAAATATGTATGCATATTTTAATGGATGTATAATGGTTGTGTTATCATATGGATGCTGCATTTTGAGGAATGGTTGTGCACACCTGTAGAAATAATATGTATCGATAGGATTCTTTTGCATACATAATGGACGCATGGCACTATCATGATCTACATTAAGGAGGTCAACTGAATCAGTAGACCACCTGATTTTGCATTAGATAAGGAACATATACACACACTTTTTGCATATGTTCATACAACATTAGAAATCTTGTAAGGACAATGGATGTCTGTGTTTGATGATTGAGTAGATGGATGATTGGATGTTAGGATATGCATTCTCCTTAACTTGGAGATTTCGGGGGCGAAATCCTTTAAGGAGGGGAGAATGTAACACCCCATAATTTTAGATATTAAAGTTAACAAATCAAAGAATGCTTAATTTCAAATGTGGGAATTAAGGGAAACGGGTTGCGCCATTGCGTTCATCACGGAATTCTGCTTGAGATAGAGTCTGAGTTTGTGTGAATTGGACTTCGTATAAAGAAGTTATGGCCTTCCGAAGTTTCAGAAATTAATTAAATTAAAAACAGCTTAGGATCCAGGAATTCAAAATTTGAATTCAAAACAGGGACCAGGTCGACCTAGGGGTCGACCCTAGTGGTGACCTCCCCCTATACAAGTCGACCTTAGTGTCGACCTGCCCCCCTCCAGGGAGATCTGAAAGATGACGATTTTGTGACTCAGTGCTGAGTCATTAGGGCTGAGGTGTCATTCTATCTTGACTGGATGGTCTTGATTGATTCTAGGTTAATCTGACGACTCTTAATTAACTAATCTTCTATAAAAATACCCTAAAACCCCTAACCCTAATCACACAAATTCATAACAAGAGCCGCCATGCCGTCAATGGAGAACCTAGAGTAGCCGCTATACACTTTCAACCCTAAAGCAAGATAGAGGCTTGAATCAAAAATCAAATCAAATCAAATCTTAATAACAACTAAGTCTAAATCTAAGGCGAGCAATTCAGTTTCAGAATACAGATCCCAGAAAGACAAGACTATTATTTTTAATTGTGAGTATGATAGCTTTCACAAAATAATTCATTAATTTAATTATGATAAGATATAATTGGGATTATGAGAATATGATTTTGAATCATGTGATGTAAATTGTATGTATGTTTGTGGTGTTGGATCATACGTTAGTTCTTATGTGAATTTTATGCAAGTTGAATCATATATCTTATGCAAGTTAAATCATATATCTTATGCAAGTTGAATCATATATCTTATGCAAGTTTGTGATGATTGGATCATATATACATGTATGAATCTTATACAAGTTTGGATTGTTGAAATATCTGTGAAACATGTATATGCATATGCTAGTTTATGTGACGTTAATCTACATGTTTAGATCTATATGCAAGTTTACATCTTTATGTTTAGATCTATATGAAAGATTACATCTTTATGTTTAGATCCATATGCAAGTTCACACCTTTATGTTTGGATCTATAGCAGTACATAAGTTATACAAGTTTATGCCCATTACTTATGCTAGTTTCCTATCATATGCTAGTTTTAGTGAAATTCATATGCAAGTTTATGTCTTGATCCTTAGATCTATGTTATGTGATGTTGTTTTTCTTTTTATAAGTTAGACTATTTGCGAGTCTAACATATGTCATATGAAAACGTACAAATAGCGTCGGGATGATGGGATAACATTGAATATACATAAAATTGTGAATTGGCATAAAATGGCCCTAAAAAAAGGCATATAATTAATTTGAGACATTAATTGGCATAATTGGTATTTGCGGACATAATTTTAAGAGACAATTACGGACATAAATAAATTCGGAATTTATTGACAAATTTGAATAGGGATATTAATCCAATTTGGGGTTAAATAAAGATGTGTAATAATAAACCGCCTAAGGCACGAGGTTAGACTCTTTTGTGGTGTAAGACTGCCCGGACCCGCTCGGCAAATCCAGCAACCACAAATGTCAGTCTAATGTGAGAGGTCAAAGGCACGAATTAAATGCGTAACAATTGTAAAGACACGAGGTTAGGCTCGTTTGCGGTATAAGACTGCCCGGACCCACCCGGCAAATCCAGCGACCGCAAATGTCAGTCTAATGTGGGAGGTCTTTACAAGGTTACGGTTCTAATAAATTAAGTAACACTTAACCAGATAAACATGTGGTGGGACATCGGGGTTAAGTGTGTGACTTGGGTGGCATATGAAATACGATTAGTTGCCTTAATAATTAATTAATGTTGATTAAAGACAAATATGAATGACAAACAGAAGTTTGGTTGAGTGAGTGATTCTCTGAGTAACGATTTAATGTTGATTTCGGTCTAAGGGGTTGGTACTTAGGGAGTTATTCTCTTAACCAATATATCTGTGAACTTAGATGTACTTAATCATAAACTAAGTAAAACATGGTAAGTGGATAGGGTTAAGACCAGCTTAACCAATAATATATAAGTGGGTAGGGTTAAGACCAGCTTAACCAATAATTTGATAAGTGGATAGGGTTAAGACTAGCTTAACCAATAATATATAAGTGGGTAGGGTTAATACCAGCTTAACCAATAATTTGACAAGTGGGAAGGGTTAAGACCAGCATAACCAATAATATATATATATATATATTGATATGATAAGTGGATAGGGTTAAGACAAACTTAACCAATAATAATATATTGATCGGATAAGCAGATAGGGTTAAGACCAACTTAACCAATAAGATATAAGTGGATGGGGTTAAGACCAGCTTAACCAACAATATATCGATCTGATAAGGGGTAGGGTTAAGACAAGCTTAACCAATAACACATGTTGATTTGTTAAGTGGATAACATGTGGGATATAATTATAAACACTTAACCAAGTTGAAAACATGTAAGAAGACATGAATAAGAAGGGGTTAAGTGGCGAATCTTAGTGGGGACCAAGCATAGGTGGAAAGCTTGTGTGGGGACCCTTTTCAAACCAGTAGCCCATTTAGTATCTTTGTGAGCTCGACCCAAGTCGAGGACGTGACACGCTTATTGGGTTTGATTGTAAGAGGTCAAAACGGGTTAGCAGTGGCAACGCAAGTCCAACAGGGTCATGTGCGTGCGTGGGCCCGGGCTAGTAGGTAAGACGTTGTTGCATCGTGTAGATATAAGCCATGCATCTTTTGTGGTATCGGGTTGCCACTTTGGGGAGTGATACACCCCACTGTGGGACCAACATGGGTATCTACGAGCTAGGGAGCCGATCGAATGGGGGAAGGTAGTGGGTACGACTAGCGGAGATAGGAGCAGACGACACCTATGAAGACAACCAGGAGTATAACTACCATATTATGAATAAACATTGTAATTAGAATGGGGAGGGTAGCACCTATGAAGATAGCTAGGAGTACACGAAACTACCATTAATATTATTTTGTTCGGTGGGCGGGATCAACTTTTAGGGTGACTAGTAATGGTGCAGTGTAATTAGCATTGGTGCAGTATAGTAGTTATCCTATAGTGATTAGAAACGAGATTAACGCCAGAATATTCCTCTTAATTGCTTTGTCATGCCCGCTTGTTTCATGGTTATATCTTATCTTACCAAGTTTATGCCATATCCTAGTCACTTTAACAATTATATTGTTAAAGTTATTATACTCGCCAGACTTTATGTCTGACCCCCTTGTTTTCGCCTCTTTTCTTCCTTCCCTCCCCCCCCCCTTCCCCAGGTTCTCAGGGTAGGACTAGTACTAGTGGAGCTTTATCTTGGATCTCTTTCTCTCTCTTTTGGAAGTGCTTGGATTGCTGAAAGTAAAGTTCAGCTCATCTCTTTTATGGCTACTTGTGTTGGGGTTTATGCTTTTTATTTTATGTACTCTGAAACAATTTATCAAGATGGATATTAAGTGTACTTGGTTTATGAAGTTGTTGTAATCAAACTATTTCTCCACTGCAATAAAAGTTGTTTTAAAATTTTCAAGTACCATTATTTATATATGTCTTGTTATATTCTGTTCTATACACTAAATACGCTCCATACAAGTTAATGCATTCCCTTTGTGAGTGACATTATTGGATGTGGGGTGTTACAATCATTCTATTTTCTCCATTTCTATTCTTTGCAATTAAAAAGCTCTCCAATTCAAATACTTGTTGAATCCTTGAATCAATTTAATATCATTTTATTCAACGAGCAATCTTCTTCCTTAAATCTTCGCATTCAAATCATATACTCGAGGATCAGATTATAGGAAGGTTGTACTTAAAATATTGGCTATCCGTGTTGATATAAGAACACAAATCAGAATTCAAACACTTGTAATTGTTGAAGACCTGTGCAGTTGCTCAGGCGAGAGGCATCCTTGTTGGGGCTCGGGTGTACTGACCTATTCCTCCAGGTTAAGAGAGAGCGTTGTTAGTGAATTCCGAAGAGGAGCTTCGGGAATGGACGTAGGGCTGGAAGTCCGAACTAGTATAAAAATTCCTGGTGTCATTTTACTTTATTTTCCACATTTACTTTGTTTGTGATATATCTCCGTAACTTAGATTTTATTTGCATAACTATTGCATATTACTTAGCTAGCATATCACATATATTTCCGCTATATCTATATAGATCCTTTAAGTTATACACATCGACTTTTCAATTGGTATCAGAGCCTGGTGTTCTAGAGATCGTAACAACATCCTAGAACAAATGGCAATAAAGAAGTCTAGTCAATGAATTAGAAAATGGAAAAGAAACAAAGAAGAATCAAGAGAGCAAAGAAGCAAATGTCTCATGGCTAAAGTCAGATCACAATCGGTATGTAAAGATTCATTATATAAAGATCTTTTGTAATACCATGAAAAACTGCTAAAAGATTTTAAAAGCTTGGGTAAACTTAATGCAGTTATTTTAGCCAAGTTTAAAGATTGCGAGCAAGAAAATTCCAAACAAATGGAGGAAAACAATTTTTTAGTTAAACAAGACAAATGTTTTGAAAATTCCTTAGAAGAGCTTATTTTTAAAAAAGATTCCCTTCTAAAAGAAAATGAGTAGCTAGAACATAAAAACAATGTTCTTTTAAAGGAAATCGATCTTCTACAAAATAAAAATACATCTTTAGAACATTCTTTAACTAATTCTAGTTCTTTAATTTTGTCTCTTAAAAAAGAGAATGGAGCTTTAACTGAAAAGAATATAGAATTATCTAAAAAATATTAATTTTTAAAGGTTAATTATAATATTTTGCGAAATGAAATTTCCGACTCAAAAGAAAATTTTGAAAAATTACAATCTTCTTTAGGTAATTCAGAATCTCAAATTTTTAGTGTCAAAACTGAGAATGGTTCTTTAAAATGAAATAATTTTGAATTTAAAAAGAAAATTGATGATTTAAAAATTAACAAAATCTCTTATGAAAATGTCAATCATGACTTTGGGATCAAATTTGATAAATGTACAAGTAAGTTCGTGAAATTTAATAAAGGTCAAAATGATTTAAATATGATTTTATCTAGTTCTAGACCTTTACATGACAAAAGTTGTTTAGGATATAATAAAACTAATCATGGAAATAGTACTAGATATGTTTTTATGTACAATAGAAATATCTTTGCTAGTACTAGTGAACATCCACGATCCAATTATTATAGATTTTCGAATACTTCTATGACTAGAGATATTTATTATAAATCTAGAAGTACAATAGGAAATACTAATAGAAGTTGTTTAAATATTTGGGTTCCTGTAAATTGGAAAAACAGAGAAAAATATATTGACGATTACTTTAATTCAATAGTTAATAATGAAAATTACATTTTTAAAGGTTCCATTAAACCCTCTTGGGTATGGTTACCTTCCATCTAACCCCTAAGCCATAACAAAGGAAGTGGGTACCAAAGTATATATATGATATTTTTTGCAGGTACACCACAACAAAAGGAAGGATATTTCGGTAACTCTAAATACCTGTGAAAATTCAGCTTATCGAAAAAGCACATGATTCAAAATTTCCTAAAGGTGTTATAATTATCTATATACTCTACTATTCTCGATTACTGATATCTCATGATATTTATTCTTTTTATTCGATGACAAAGGTGGAGAAAAATCATTAAGTTCACATATATTCTATGTTTTTAATGATGAAATTATTGAGAATATATGTGTTATGCTATAAAATTGAATTTTTTAAGAATACATGTGCTAACATTTTGTTGCAGGAATCAAAATGGTAAGTTTATAATTTTATCGAACTAACAAAATGTTGTAAAAATTCAGGGGGAGAAAATCAGATATGTTGTCATCAATCAAAAAGGGGGAGAATGTTGATAACAAGATTTTGATCGATGCCAACAAATGAAGTTGCAATGGGAATCATGTCATAGAGATAGGGTGTTATATACACACACACATTGAGTCATGTTAGAATTGTTGTATATGACGTAGTTGTATACACAATTATATGATGAGACGACCCGAACTTCCCCATCAAGGAAAGCACGGATTGAATTGAGAACAAACCACATTGGGACACAAACAGAAGAACATTTCATTGTTTATTACAACAATTCCATCAGAATACAAGAATATACAGAGTATGAATAAATATTATACATCAGAAAAATATCAGAGATTTAATTACATTACTGCAGCGGAAAAATAATACAATACACAACTGAAGGAGATATACGGATACAGAGCTTTTCGGATATCGTTCCAGCTGTAAATCAGGATCATGTGAATATAAATGTGCAAAACCAAAACTACTAGCTGCCCATGTTAAAATAAGGGCACCTAGAGTTTTGGTTAAAACAATAAACTCCAGATCAGTCATGTGACTGGTGTGAGAACTAAAACAGTTATTAATCTTTATTTTAAAGTTAGGTAAATCCAGGGACTACGCCATATAACACGGATCGGGTTTCCTCCCAAGAATACCAGTGCATAAAACAACAGCGCAATGCTAAATAAAGAACAATGAAACTATTATAAGACCCAGGTCCGAACACACAATGCAACACAAGCCCGAGGATAGGGTTTTACCTTATAATAGCCAAAGAATGTTAGATACGCTAAATTTCATCTTTTATTATTACTATAAGTGTATAGCGTCAAAACAATTTCAATCATAAGTATCAATCATAGATGGCATAAGTTCCCCATACCACTATGTCGCCATATATAGGTTTACAACTAAAACCGCAAAATGTCGTATTGGAAGTTGGATTTCCATCTGTGAACCGAGGCAAAAGATAGTCCTCTACCGATTCGAGATGCTCTAGCCTGTGTCTCAGGAACAGAACGCATCGTCCCTTGGATCGTCAGGGACAGTCCACCGATGTGGATTAAAATGCCTGAACACTGCATTTCCCCGCCCTTTGGGGCGTCAATGAGCCAAATGACTCCATCGGCTCCACATAGTCACCGATATATCCGAGGCGCCTCGCAATCCAACAACCACACAGGTGAAAATAATATAAATGTCAGGGCTAGTAGGTCACTGACACCACCCTAGCTAGAAGGAAACGCATGCCCTCCCTGATGTCCTCTCCCATTTCTGGTTCATAACCGGGGTGTGAGGCTCGCGAATTAACGCTACATAAAGCTATGCCACACAGGCGGTGCTCTGATCATCAACCACAAGACTTTGCTTTCCAACAAAAGCCTTGATCATTTGAATCTTAGCATGCCACACAAGAAAACCACTCCATGCAACCAATATCCATCAATCACACAGAATGATATCCAATGTCAGACACACAGTCCATTTACAAGTCCGTTGTGGGTCTGAACGAAACAGGAGGCATCTTGTACCTTGCATATCCATCGATCTCCAAGTACGTCTAGACGATCACCAACTGATTCCCTCTACTTGGGTGTACAGCCCAATCAAGATCATCAGTAATTATCCAAACGATGTGAAGACCTCCGGTCTTCGACCACCGTCTTCATCCTCGACACATCGTCGAATCAGTTATTCAGAATGGGATAAACCCGGTCTTTCTGAATAACTCGTGTATATAATCAACAAGTGTTACACAAACACAACATACACCTCATTCCAATTCAGAATATTCTTTTATTCAAATATTCTTATACTTTAGGAAAGGTTCCCATTAATTTTATCAAAGATAAATTCTTTAAATTTATTCTTTAATCTTCTTTTGAATATCAATTCAAACCAAATTATGGTTTATCCAAACTAGTCGGGATTAGCGAACCTTACCGAAGTAATCACTTGTTAAATTTCCCAACCCCAACCTATTCATCCCATGAAGTAAAACTGGTCACACTTCTTATCTGACACCACGGTGTTATCGGTAAATTCAATTACCATTTCACGTTCAAATCTAATTAAAGATTTAACTATCGCCTGGAGCAAAACTGGTGATACTCCATCTCGATCATTTCAATCTAATTAAAGATTCATTAAAACTCCACTTGGTTTTAATCTTCCCAAAAATCAATATTAATGATTTTTTTTTCTTGGGAAATCATATTCTGTCTTTAACTGGGTTAAAGAACCAATGTCATTTAAAACACGGTTCACGATAAACCCAAAATCACATTCTATTCCATCAGCCTTTAACCGTAAATTAGCAAGTGAACAATTCCCTAAGTATTAACCCCGAAGGCCGAAACCAACATCAGATCAATACTGAAGAAACCCTTCAACTTAACTAATCTCCAGTTAGTTTCTGATTTTCTTAGCTCCTTTGGGTCTAAGAACAGTATTATTAAAGATACCATTCATGACAGCCCAAAATCACATTCCATTAACGATGGAATCTTCATGGAAAACAAATCGATATACATAATCGATATAAACTTCCATATCCGACCAATAATATAAATAGAATAATGGCAACACCTTTTAAATTCCAGATATATTAGCAATCTACCTCCACAGAAATTCACTTCGATTATTAACAAATCGAATTCCATTCCAATTTATTTTATTAAATTGTTACTTTGGAAAATCTCCTTTAAATCTCTACAAAAGATTTATAAATTCCAAATCCCATTTCACTGTAAATCGGGTTAAAGAACGAATGTCGTTAAAACACAGTTCACTATAAACCCAATTCACATTCCATTAATTATCGGGTCAAAGAACAAGTGTTATTTAAAACACCATTCGCGATAAACCCAAAAATCAATTTCAATTCAATTCCAATTAAATATTATTTAATTGGTATAATTCATTAAATCTAAATAAAAAGATTTAATCTTTTTCTCAACTGGGTTTAAGAACAGTGTTAATGAAGACACCATTCACGATAAACCCAAATCCCATTTGATATTAAATACAAGGCTCTGAATAGAAAATATATCGGCTTATATTCAATATCAAATTCTACGACCAACAAATATCGTATTGGAAATAACGATATAAATATATCTATCCAATTTCCATAACAATATCTGCATAATCACGAAATCCAACATCGAAATATTCCAAAGACAATTTCGATTCAAATCCATTCCAATTCAATTATTGGAAATTCTGATTACTTTTAAAACCCTTCTAAATCCAATTTATTTATTTCAAAAATAAATGGATTATAATTCTAGTTCAAAACTAGTTTATTTCGATAAAAATCTATTTTTATCTTTTCAAATATGGAATTTTTCACCCAATTCTTTCCAAATCCTTTCTTATGATTTTACACAAATTATTACTATTTTTAATAATTTTATCAAGGCCCGTACAATCGATTTCCATAAACGGCTATCGAACTGCACTTACAATGAACTTTTCCAAATTTGATTTGGACATAATTCCAAATCCATCCGTTAGATTTCAAATCTCTAATATTCATTAGAAATCTCTTTTCGATACGAACCCAACGGTTCCGGTTTTAGGTGAATCCGACGGTCGGATCTTCCGTAATATCCGTTCGAAGTCAATGGTCGAAATTCGCGAACTACCGCTGCGCGTCACGTTCTATTCAGGCCATTATATTATATATATATATAATATATATAAAATATATATATAATATAATATATATTTCGTCGTTTTCCTTTTAAAACGTATTTTATAAATCGTTTTAAATTCGTTTTCAGAAACGACTTCCACTTCATATTCAATTTCAAATCAAAATCGAATATTCCATATCATCGATATATAAATGATTATATTTTGAAATCACTTCCTTTTCTATATTCATTATAAAAATGAATAAAACCGATATAAATATCGTTCGCGTCAAAATGGCGCATATCTAATCAACACGACTTTATATATTTCAATAACTTCGTTATTCTATTCAAAAAATGAATATTTTCTTCAACACATGAATTTTCTTTTATTCAACACATGAATATATATTTTATTTTCCACATGAATTTTCTTTTATTCAACGCATGAATATATATTTTATTCAACGCATGAATTTTCTTTTATTCAACACATGAATATATTTTCCAACTTGGAATGAGGCCCAATCAATTACTATATAATGTTAATTATATGGATTCCCTACAACACATGTATATAATAGCAATGATAAATAATCAACCACCATCCAGAGTGCATTCTACACGGCATAAGCATCAAATATAAATATTTAACGCTTATAACAGCCCGTCAATCGATCGATCGACATACAGCTAATTATTTGGGATTAGTGTACGCCAAATATCATCCCAACACACGTGTGGGGTTTCAAATCAACAAACACAGATTTTTATTTTTGCAGTTGGGCGATGTGTAAAATTTATCGTCCTAATCAATATCAGTCAAATGGGTGTACATAAACAAACCGTCCGATTTGTAAATGAATATTTATTTTATATTCACGTTAAAATTATATTTTTAACTATGAAATATTTATCCAATCCACATCACACAATCAATTTTCACAACACATCAATCAAACAACCAAGTCATCCATGGTCTGTGAACGAGGGGTGTCGGGTGCTGCTAAGCACCGTCTGCATCCTAGTATATATTTCAACTAGAAAATAAATTAAAAGTGAGGAGTTCTCACCCATAAGCTTAACCAAACACCGCGACTCTTCATATGTAGAAAATTTCGCCATGCTCGCCTTTCATCATTTCGTCGTCCGTATTCGCTACATATATAAAAATCACATTTTTATATCTCTACTTCGTTATAAAAATTATATTTTTATAACGATACTTTCCATATAAAAATTATATTTTTATATCAAAATCATACATGTAAAAATCGCATTTTTAATACTCTACATAAATAGAGATCATACTTTTATTTATAAAAATCAAATCTTTTTTTAACTTTAAAAATCTCGCCTTTCATGGATTAAAAATCTATATAAAAACCAATATTTTTATCTTGCTAATAAATATACAAAGATCGGATTTTTATATAATTAAAAATCAAATCTTTACATAATTAAAACCACTTCTTTCATGGAATTCGAATTCACTTCATTCTTAAATAAAAATATCATCTTTATGTTAATAAAAATACAATCTTTCATAAAAACTTAGCTTTCACAAAATAAAAATCAAATCTTTTTATTTTAATTGTTATATTCCTTCAAAAATCATATTTTTAAAACACGATGTAAATATTTATACCGATTTTTCAAAATAAATTAAAATAAATAGATCGAACAGCTTACAGCGGTGCAAGGGGAAGAGAATGGCAGTGCCTCTGACCGGCGGTAAGCTCAACAGTGGTCGGCGGTGGCTCTCAATTTTGGAGCAGTAGTGTTTCACGGTTTGTGGGGTTTCAGGGCATCAGACAGAGGAAAGAGGAGGAGGAGAGGGTTGTCGCGAGGTCTGAGGAAGAGCTGGGGTCGGAGGTGGATTATAATGGCGGCGGCGGCGGTTTTATTGGATGGTTGCGGGTTCATTAGGTGAGAGGACGGAATCAGCGGAGGGAGGAGGACCAGAGGGGGTCGCCGGAGGTTGGGGAGGTAGGCGGTGGCCAGCGCTGGCGCAACGGTGCATGGAAGAGGGGGCACGATCGATTCCGTCGATGTCTTCATTTTTTTTCTTATTTCTTTTAATTTCTGAAATGAATAGATTGGGGAGAGAGAAGAGGGAAAAAAAGAGGGGTGTATAAATTTTTTTTTCCCTTTATTCTCCTTTAATGCTGACTTTCTATCCGATGAGACCCAACGACTGTCGCTCCTAGCTAATTGCCCCCATATCGAACACAGTGGGATATGTTTCGTAAGCCTGTTCGGCTGCTTCGATCAGTTTTCGTCAAAATCAAAATATAACTCTATATATTGAATTTGAACGCACATTTCAATTTACCGCGACCACATACTAACTCTAAAAATTCCAAAAAATATATTTCTAGCTTCGTATTGACGATACGGTGCTAACAAAACTAATTTTGTCAAATTTGAAGACTGTTTGAAAAATGGTCACTTTCCAGTTGATTAAATTCCACTGAAACTGGTCAAACGCGTTTAACTTCGCCACGCTCCCATATTGATTCAGAAAATTATGAAAATTGGGATCCAGCAATAATTTGACATCCTGGATCCAACAAAAATGGTTTCGTCGAAAACGAAGGTCGTTTGCAAAATTTCCATTTTTAAGGGCTTTATATATATTAAAATATATATAAATTCCACGGCGACTATTCTGAATTTTCCACTGGGCATAACTTTTTATTCCCGCTATGAAATTTCAATTTTTCGGATTCGTTGGAAAGATATTCTCAAATAGATTCTAATATTTTTGGTTTCGCTAAAATCCAGTTTATTTTGAATCCTGTACAGTCATTTGAACTTCGAAATCGAATTCTCGAACTACCGCGCCATTTTAAATTCCTTTTATAATTAAAAATAAATATTTATATTCTAATGTTGATTCAAATAAATATATACATTCTATTTCTATTCAAAAATAAATTTCTCGTCATTATTATTTAAAATAATTCATTTTAAATACTTAAAATTCGCTAAAATTGCCAAAATAATTTTTTTAAATTGGCTCGGATTTCCGGGTTATTACAATCTCCCCCACTTAAAACTTTTCGTCCCCAAAAAGGAATGAAGCTGAAAGTTGTTTTACTAATCAACTCAACTTTCATTATTTTCATTATGGCTTAAGTTCTTCAACTTTTCTAACTCTAAAAACTTTTCAATTTTTCAAAAAATTTGGCTAACACCCTAAATTTTCGAAAAATTTCGCCATAACCTCCCCTGCACGGGAGCACCGGGAAAATCCCGAAATTGCCATACAGGCCTCTCCAATCCAAAAAGAAAAAGAAACAGCCAAGCGGCTAGCCAATCAGCTCATAAAATCATCAAGAACCCCAAGAAATACAATAAACATGCATTTATTTGTCGGGCAAACAATTTTATTCCTCTTCTCTAGCCTCCTTGCTATGACCTGTTCAATGGATACACATGTATATGCATGCAGTTTCAAACAATTTTCAATTCAGTCCAATATTTGATACAGTTTGGCTAAATGGTTCAAATTTTTATTAATCAACAAATAATCAAACACCACAACCAGCAATCAATTTGTTGATTAGCTTTTCAAATTCATAACTTTGATACATAGTACAAAATCAGAATTTTGGTGCCAAATCACAACAATAAGCCCCATCTAATTTTGGTTCTCACACCAGTCAATTGGAATCATATGGAAATCCCACTTTCGAAACTCGAACACAAATATTGATAACGCTGCAGCATTATCAGAATCATCCCGGGCAACTAGAGTGTTATTCTATATCTATCCAGTATATTAAAACTTCAAATACACGCGGATCAGACGTATATGCAAAATCTTTATATACCTGATTGTCCAAATCAATATAAAAATAATATTCAAATACGAATAATTGATTTAAATTTTCAAAACAAAAACTGTTTTCATCTTTATTTGAAGACAACTCTCTTCCAACTCATTCTAGGATACTACTGCTCCCATCTCGAACGAGTCATTATCATTGGATATTACTAATCCAATCTCTGATGAATTCTTTCATTTGGTTCTAATATGTCTTGTTCTCGAGCTTTGTAAACCAAAGCTCTGATACCAAACTGAGACGGCCCGAACTTCCCCATCAAGGAAAGAACAGATTGAATTAAGAACAAGCCACATCGGGACACAAACAGAAGAACATTTCATTGTTTATTACAATAATTCCATCAGAATACAAGAATATACAAAGTATGAATAAATATTATACATCAGAAAAATATCAGATATTTAATTACATTACTACAGCGGAAAAATTATACAATACACAACTGAAGGAGATATAAGGATACAGAGCTTTCCGGATATCGTTCCAGCTATAAATCAGGATCCTGTGAATATAAATCTGCAAAACCAAAACTACTAGCTGCCCGTGTCAAAATAAGGGCACCTAGAGTTTAGGTTAAAACAGTAAACTCCAGGTCAGTCATGTGACTGGTGTGAGAACTAAAACAATTATTAATCTTTATTTTAAAGTTAGGTAAATCCAGGGACCAAGCCGTATAACACGGAACGGGTTTCCTCCCAAGAATACTAGTGCATAAAACAACAACGCAATGCTAAATAAAGAACAATGAAGCTATTATAAGACCCAGGTCCCATCACACAATGCTACACAAGCCGGAGGATAGGGTTTTACCTTATAATAGCCAAAGAATGCTTGATACGCTAAATTTCATCTTTTATTACTACTACAAGTGTATAGCGTAAAAACAATTTCAATCATAAGTATCAATCATAGACGACATAAGTGCCCCATACCACTATGTCGCCATATATAGGTTTACAACTTAAACCGCAAAATGTCGTATTAGAAGTTGGATTTCCATCTGTGAACCGAGGCAAAATTGTTGTATATAACGGTGTTGTATACATAATTATATGATTTTTGTTTGATGATAACAACCAAATATATAAATGTGTTTGTTACTGTACTGTTCTATATTTACGTCACAGATAGAAATGTAATATTTATATTTAATAAAATATATCTGTACAGAAATTCAAGTATTTACTGTATTTTATTTAAATATACAAATATTATATTTCTAACATTCAAACAGTACATCTATTTTAACTCCACTATTTAATCACTTCACATATTTGTACTTATAAATAAACAGAATAGAATAGACAAGTCTGTTTGATAACAATGAAATGATATTTTATTTCAAACAAATTTTGTTTATTACAAATAATCAGTACAATCACTTTTTCATATACATTAGCTCCTCACTTTATCACTCAACACTCAGTACTTTTTCACTTATACATTCACAGACTCAAAATACAGACACTTTCACTGTTACCCACACTGTTCTTGTTTTCTGCCTTCTGTCTTCTTGTCTTCACAGCTTACAAGTCAGTCCAGTCTTCACAGTCAGTCCAGTCTTCATACCTGTCATACAAATGAACACACACACACAGTACACTGCAATAGAAATAATACTGAATACATGTGAATATAAATTTTATTTTTTAAAATTATTTGCCTCAGTTTTCTTGTGTGTTTCTCATCATTTTTCATGACTTGATCTGATCTGTGTCTAGCTAGTTTGTATATGAACAGGGACAGAAAATATTGTCTGATGGCTGCATATACACACGTGTATATTTATACACGTGTGCACTGCCACGCCAATCAACGTGCAACCGAGGAGTAGCCACGAGGACCAACTCGACTTAGTGCACGCATATGGTCTACTTGCACAGTAACTCAAGACAAAGTTGGTCGAGCCATGCACAAGCTTAAACATGATAAATACAGTAACTACATATGCATTAGTATGCAATAGAAATGGCAGCATGAAGACAATGAGGCTTAATGACATGGACAAGTGAATCATGGCATGTCAACATGTACAAAACATTTTAATATAAGGTCTCAGCAAAGTTCAAACAGGATCAGCAAAGTGGCATGACACACAAGGCCCACAAATATTAAAATCATGAGTCAGCAAATTAAAGATGGCCAGAAATATTAAAATCATTTATTCAGGAAAAAATATTTTCCAGATTCATCAATCAAACAAGGCCCACAAATCAATCACGGCATTGAAGCAATTAACCAATCAAGCCGAGAGTTTTAAACCAAATTTGTCAAAAGGGGAAACAAGAGCAAAACCACAAATTATCAGATCAAGACAGTTGTAGAAATCAGAGTAATTATAGGCTTTCCAAATCCTATTTTACACAACCATTTTTCATCATCGGCACAGAAGAGAGAGATCGATCGAAATAACAGCAACAATCAAGAAATGAAATTCAGAGAAACTCACCATTTTATCCATTGTTTTCGATCTCCAGTACTTCAAATCAGTGAAGCAAGAAGCGTCATCAATCGACCGACGTTATCATGTTGAAGCCATCAGAGAATCACTACATCGATCCATCAAGCAATCGAATTGATTTGGGGAAGATTCAGTGAAACCCTAGAAATTGCAGCCGCCATTTTTAGTTCTTAGAAAAGAGAGATCGGGACAAATAAAAACAAGGGCACACCAAGTTAAAGATGGCCGGCCAAGTCATGTTAAAGGGGATGACCCTTATTTCTATTTCCTAGGGCTTTTATTTACTTTGTTTTGTGTTGTTTTAAATTCCTTTTTTGTAAAATCATTCGAACAGTTTCTAGAAGTCTGTAAAATTCTAGGGTTCCAGTCAGGGTGTTGACTGGCAGTCCACTAGAGTCTGTAAATTCTAAGGTTACGAGTTACATGGTTTGTAATTCGGGAAATCTGATCTAGGAGATTAGATCAGTCTAGGGTTTTGAGCGTAGGTTTAGGACTGGAGCAGGCGCTGCAAGTGTACATGGACTTGTATGCGAGATCTATTTATAACACCTAGTAGAAACCTTAGGAATGCAGCAGTAGGCAGGATCTTGCCGAAGCTGGGTATATCTGTGTGTAATTTACTTTCTCCAATTCTGTTTCTGCTATATTCTGTGATCTGTTTATTATTATATATTTCGTTAGAATTTTAATTCAGCTAAAAACTGTGATAAACCCTATTCACCCCCTCTAGGGTTAATCTAGATCCAACAAGTGGTATCAGAGTAGGTATTTTATTTAACTCTAGAGTCATGGGTAACCCTAGTTGTCAGTCTTGTGAGAGTCAGTCCAGTTCATCTCCTACTATTTTCACTGGAACAGATTTTTTAAACTGGAAATCCGAAATGGAATTTTATTTAAAATCTGTTAATATAAAATATTGGGATGTTGTTATCAATGGATTTGATAGTGTAGATATTACTTTCAATACCCGTGCTATGAAAATTATATATGATTATCTTAGTACTGAACAGTTTAATCTTATATGCCATTGTTTATCTGCACAGAAAATCTGGGATACTCTCAATACGAAGTATGGAAGATCTGACAACGGTAGCTCAAAACCCGAGAAAGTCAACTTATATTCAGAGTTCTGTTTAATAGGATTTACAAATGAAACTTCAGATGAATCAGATGATGGAGAATCAACAAATGCTGAAACAGAGAATTTCTCATATGAAGATCTGGTTAACATGTGTCTTGATTTAACGAAATCTGTTGATAAACTCCAACTGAAAAATCAGTCTCTGAAATCTAAGAATTTTGAGTTGACCAGCGAAATTGATGATTTGGAATCACAACTTGAATATGTTAAAAATTCTTCAAATTCAATTTGAAAAAATTGATTGAAATTGAAAACCAATCTTGTTCATCTCAATAAAAATATTCAAAAGTTTGAAGATGAAATTTTGATCTTAAATGACAACAAGACTGAGTTATCAAATTTAAATAACCTTCTGCAAAAGGAATTTGAAAATTTTAAAACAGATATATATTCCAAATTTGAAATTGCTAAAAATGAAAATTTGGTGAAAAGTGGTTTGGTTTTGAAAGAACTTGAAAATGAGATTGAAAAATCCAAGCATTTTGGATCTGAAAAACAAAAACGATTTGAACTTGAAATTTCTGAATCCCAAGCCAAAATTAAATTGCTTGAAAATGAGAACTTGTTTTTGAAACAGTCCAATGCTGAACAGAAGATCGCTATAAATAATTGCTCAAATTGATTAAAAGAAAATAGTGATCTAAAATTCAAAATTCAACGATTAGAATCAACTTTGGATAAATTTTCTAATGGGGAAAAATCGTTGAATATGCTGTTACCAAACCAAGTTTCTATTGGAAATAAATCTGGTCTTGGCTTCGGGAAAAATGATGTTTTTGGAAAACAAAATTCAAATGATTTGAAAAATCCCTCAAACTGTTTTGGAAAGAACTGCTTTGAAAAGTTGAGCTCTAAAAATTTCAAAGGTTTTTTGAATCAAAATTGTGATGAGAAATCGTTTTATAATAAACCATTTAAACATTCTTGGATCCCAAAAAATAAAATGGGCTTCGTCAAGTTCAAACAGATTTGGGTTCCTAAGGGTACGAAAGTTAATTCAAATGGTTTGTTATATAAACAAGTCAGGATACCAAAACATATGAATACAACTGTGAGTGGTTTTACAAACTTTGTTAGACCACTCGATCCTATAAATTGTTAGGTGCCGGAGAAGGTTGAGGAGCTGCTTTGCAAGAGAGAAATTGGAATAAAACAGCTTCATATCATTGATTCTTTTCAGTTCCTTAGCCAAACCTATTGAGTTAGAGATTCTGATTTTCATTGGATTCTGGTATGATCTATAAACTCACCTTTGTAAATATTCTTTGTTTTTATTTTCTTTGTTTATTTCTCCTTCTATCCCTTCTGTTTATTTTTTCTTTGTTTTCTTTTGTTTTGATTTGTCACTGTCATACCTTTGTAACTTCTTAGGCTTCATTAACTTCATATTGCAGAATTCATATTCTTTCTGGAAATTTGCTTCATTTCTATAAAACTCTGATGTATTTAATCATGTCCAGATCTTGAATTTATTTTTGTAAATATCTGCAATTGATTTGAAGTTTGTTTTCTGATTATCTGAATTCATAACAGTGTTGATGTATTCGTGCCATATCTTGAACACTGTTAATTCGAACTCTAAATTTTTTGAAGATCTGAATAATTAATGAAATTTCACACTCTTATGCTGTTTTGAGTTTCTTCCAATTAATTTTGGAAACGCTTAAAATGTTATACTCATAACAGCACACTGCTATTTATCAGTTGTGAAAATTTCATTGATTTTCGGATTGGCTTGGAAATTAATCTGTCCTAAATCTCAGTGATACATCTTGAAAACCATCATTACTCATGATCATTATGGCTAGAATTTGTTTGTTGGAAATCATCTGAAATTATTGATATTTTGAATAATCACACACCTCCTAAATTTGAAATTATCAACCTTGTGTGACTGATTCATTATATTCCAAAACTTGACATCGATTCAAGTGATTTCAAATAAATTATTCTATTTTTCTAGATCATGAATACCTTTCAAAATTGATATAGATGATCTGAAATTTCTTTTAGGCTTGTCTGAATTTTTGTGAAAATTTGATTTGAAAATCAAGTTTTAAAAATCACTGTTATTTCATGATAATTTGATTTGAATATCTATTTGTTTAAAATCATTTGAAATTATTGATTTATTGAATCTTACACATATCTTGAAGCTGAAATTAATAATCTGGTGTGATCGATTCATTGAATCCTGAAATCTGCATATTCCTCAAATGATTTCAAAGAAACGGTAATTTTTTAATCATTGGTTCATGAATCATCTTGTGTGACCAACATCTTGTCAAGTCTGATTTGAAACTGTTTCTGTTATGCTGCTCTGATACTGTTTTTCAAAGAACTGCCTGTTTTAACCTGTCTGCTGCTTGGCTAATTTGTTATACTGTCTGCTTGGTCTTTAAATTTCTGCTGACTATGATATCTTGGTTTGTCCCCGGTATCTTTGTGATTAAAATTTATTAATAGAGACACCAAGTGGTATCAGAGGTGCCTAATATTTGTTTCACCCATCTGTACTTAGATTCTAATCTTCACCTTGTATAGATCCACACATTTTTTTTTGCCTTGTACAAACTTTTCCCTCTTGTCTGGTATAGCTCTTCATATTCCTTTTGTAATTGTTTTTCAATTTTAAAATTATTTATTTATTATTCATTCAGAAATTGAAATCAATATCCAAATAGTACTGTATTTATAATTCATCAAAATTATTATCAGACTTTGAAATTGTGATGAATTGTGACTGCAGTATATTTCACAACAAGAGGAGATTTTATTTAAATATTTTCATGATGGTTGAATATTTATTATAATATCTTTGATCTGGCAATTATTTCACGACCATCTCCTTTATCTATCACCTGTCTGCCATCCATCATGATTTTTGTTAATGTGGAGAGTTTTTTTTTTTTAAATCATCTTGTTTTAAAACAACAAAAATTATTTGTGATAGAAATGGGACTATATTAGTATTCAGAATTAGTGATAATTGAAAATTATCAATAATCCCAGTACAGTCGAGCTTATCTCATAATATAATTAATTTAGAAATTTATTTCACAGTCCATTTCTATACCTACCACATTTCTATCATCCATATTAGTTTCATATACCGAGGAGTTTTTCCTTTATAATGCTGAAAATAATAAATATAATTAATATATAAGAGTGTCTCTAACCTCATTTAAAAATCCAAGCTCTGTTTATGCATGGTTATGAGACGTCTTGTAATTTAAGCTGCGACTGATCCCATTTAAAAATCCAAGCTCTGGTTATGCGTGGTCAGTGTGCTCTTAAATAAAAAAAGGGATTAATCTGAAATTCTCCTCAGAATATAAAAACCAGCCTATCAATCCATCTTTCTAATCTGTGAAATGCGTTGAAATATTATGATGTATTATGTTTTGTTGATTGATAGATATTGGGATTTGAGATTATCCGATCTTGTCACTTAAATTGAATTATTAATTATAGTCCGAATCCATCACTGTTTTTGTGCTTTATTTTGATAAAAATCCTTTGAAAATAATTGGAAATGATTTGTTTTAAAACTCTCTCCATTATATATAAAACTCATCGTAAATCCGTCATTCTCTACATTGTGAAATATGCCACCAGTTCTCAGTTTATTATGATTTTTGTTTGACTGATTGAAAATTATGACGACCGTTCTTCCTCTTAAGCTGAAATTATATTTTTAGTCGTTTTTCATCTGTATTTTAAACTCTGTATCCTTTTGATGATAACAAAAGGGGGAGAATGGATTAGATTTTGATTTATGAGTGAATATTTTATAAATATTTTTACTTTTGAAAATTCATTATCATTCAGTTCAATTCACTCATGCACAGTTATAGGGGGAGTTTTCTGTTGTAGGGGGAGCTAATAAATAGTGGGAGTTCAATTTTCACTGTAAAACACATTTGTTGGATTCAAAATCTTTTATTTGTTTGTCATCATCAAAAGGGGGAGATTGTTGTATATAACGGTGTTGTATACACAATTATATGATTTTTTTTTGATGATAACAACCAAATATATAAATGTGTTTGTTACTGTACTGTTCTATATTTACGTCACAGACAGAAATGTAATATTTATATTTAATAAAATATATCTGTACAGAAATTCAAGTATTTACTATATTTTATTTAAATATATAAATATTATATTTCTAACATTCAAACAGTACATCTATTTTAACTCCACTATTTAATCACTTCACATATTTGTACTTATAAATAAACAAAATAGAATAGACAAGTCTGTTTGATAACAATGAAATGATATTTTATTTCAAACAGATTTTGTTTATTACAAATAATCAGTACAATCACTTTTTCATATACATTAGCTCCTCACTTTATCACTCAACACTCAGTACTTTTTCACTTATACATTCACAGACTCAAAATACAGACACTTTCACTGTTACACACACTGTTCTTGTTTTCTGCCTTCTGTCCTTTTGTCTTCTGTCTTCACAGCTTACAAGTCAGTCCAGTCTTCACAGTCAGTCCAGTCTTCATACCTGTCATACAAATGAACACACACACAGTACACTGCAATAGAAATAATACTGAATACATGTGAATATAAATTTTATTTTTTAAAATTATTTGCCTTAGTTTTCTGGTGTGTTTCTCATCATTTTTCATGACTTGATCTGATCTGTGTCTAGCTAGTTTGGATATGAACAAGGACAGAAAATATTGTCTAATGGCTGCATATACACACGTTTATATTTATACACGTGTGCACTGCCACGCCAATCAACGTGCAACCGAGGAGTAGCCACGAGGACCAACTCGACTTAGTGCACGCATGTGGTCTACTTGCACAGTAACTCAAGACAAAGTTGGTCGAGCCATGCACAAGCTTAAACATGATAAATACAGCAACTACATATGCATTAGTATGCAACAGAAATGGAAGCATGAAGACAATGAGGCTTAATGACATGGACAAGTGAAGCATGGCATGTCAACATGTACAAAACATTTTAATATAAGGTCTCAGCAAAGTTCAAACAGGATCAACAAAGTGGCATGACACACGTACATGGTGCAGCTCACAAATGTATGCACAAGCACACGTGAAAGAAGAAAGTCAGGTCAACAAAAATGTTCGAGCAAGTGATGCAACAACATAATCTACACAACTATGAAGATGTGGCAACAAAACAGTTTCAGGGAAGTTTTCATGGTTGTTACAGCATGGAACAAAGCTATGATCATCATCAACAAGGTTCAGCAAAACTTATCAAGTGAAGCAGCATGGTCATAAGTGCAACTACAACACAAAAAGGAGGACAAGACTTCAAAATGTGATTCAAGCAACTATAATTGCAACAACAATGGTCAGTGCTCTCAAGTATGTGAAGTATAGAAGAATGCAAGTGAACATATACATACTCATGATCAAGTGGACAAGGCAGTAATGTTTTCAGGTCAATATTTGTGTGACATGCATTAGAAATGGGAAAACAGGTAAGCAGTTTTCTAGCTATAGCATATGTATGGAGTCAAATATGGTCGAGTACATAACAAACATCGTGTACATGCATGTCAAATTCAGTTTCAAGTTATAGTTTGATTGGCCAACACAGCATGAACAATGGAATATACAAGAGTATATATGCATAGATCATATCAAGGCACAATGAACAACTCAGTAAACACATGAAATCAGTTTCAGCATACATGTACAAGTGTGTCAAATGCCATGGTCAAGACAGTGGCGTGATTTATGTGTGGACAGCATGTACCAGTTAATATGATAAACATGAAGTGCATCAACAAATTCAGGGTGATACAACATATACGAGAACATGGTCTATTGGGTAAGAATGAAGTATGCAATACAAAGCAAGAAAATAACTGTATTTCCAGAATTGCAGAAAATCAGCAGGGAGTTTTTGTTGAAAATTCACAAATGATTTTGGGAAAGCATTCAATCAGTGTTCAACATATAAAGCAAGTTTTTAATTGACAAAACATGCAATAATTCGGCAAGATTTTTTTCACAAGGGAAATTCTTTTTCAGAAACCACAATATTGTTCTAAATGGCAAGAAAATTAGTTTCCTGTTTTTGGAAAAACAATTTTATTTGTTTCCAGAAATGATTCACAGGAATGCATTCATCACGCAAGCAGATCAGCAAACAAATACATGTTTTCATCCACCAATTCATGAGTCAGCAAATTAAAGATGGCCAGAAATATTAAATCATTTATTCAGGAAAAAATATTTTCCAGATTCATCAATCAAACAAGGCCCACAAATCAATCACGGCATTAAAGCAATTAACCAATCAAGCCGAGAGTTTTAAACCAAATTTGTCAATATGGGAAACATGAGCAAAACCACAAACTATCAGATCAAGACAGTTACAGAAATCAGAGTAATTATAGGCTTTCCAAATCCTATTTTACACAACCATTTTCATCATTGGCACAGAAGAGAGAGATCGATCGAAATAACAGCAACAATCAAGAAATAAAATTCAAAGAAACTCACCATTTTATCCATTGTTTTCGATCTCCAGTACTTCAAATCAGTGAAGCAAGAAGCGTCATCAATCGACCGACATTATCAAGTTGAAGCCATCAGAGAATCACTACATCGATCGATCAAGCAATCGAATTGATTTGGGGAAGATTCAGTGAAACCCTAGAAATTGCAGCCGCTATTTTTAATTCTCAGAAAAGAGAGATCAGGACAAATAAAAACAAGGGCGCACCAAGTTAAAGTTGGTCGGCCAAGTCATGTTAAAGGGGATGACCCTTATTTCTATTTCCTAGGGTTTTTATTTACTTTGTTTTGTGTTGTTTTAAATTCCTTTTTTGTAAAATCATTCGAACAATTTCTAGAAGTCTGTAAAATTCTAGGGTTCCAGTCAGGGTGTTGACTGGCAGTCCACTAGAGTCTATAAATTCTAAGGTTACGAGTTACAGGGTTTGTAATTCAGGAAATCTGATCTAGGAGATTAGATCAGTCTAGGGTTTTGAGCGTAGGGTTAGGACAGGAGCAGGCGCTGCGAGTGTACATGGTCTTGTATGCGAGATCTGTTTATAACACCTAGTAGAAACCTTAGGAATGCAGCAGTAGGCAGGATCTTGCCGAAGCTGGGTATATCTGTGTGTGATTTACTTTCTGCATTTCTGTTTCTGCTATATTCTGTGATCTGTTTATTATTATATATTTCGTTAGAATTTTAATTCAGCTAAAAACTATGATAAACCCTATTCACCCCCTCTAGGGTTAATCTAGATCCAACAAAAAGATAGTCCTCTACAGATTCGAGATGCTCTAGCCCGTGTCTCAGGAACAGAACGCATCGTCCTTTGGATCGTCAGGGCCAGTCCACCGATGTGGATTAAAATGCCTGAACACTGCGTTTCCCCGCCCTTTGGGGCGTCAATGAGCCAAATGACTCCATCGGCTCTACATAGTCGCCGATATATCCGAGGCGCCTCGCAATTCAACAACCACACAGGTGAAAATAATATAAATGTCAGGGATGGTGGGTCACTGACACCACCCTAGCTAGAAGGAAACGCATGCCCTCCCTGATGTCCTCTCCCGTTTCTAGTTCACAACCGGGGTGTGAGGCTCGTGAATTAACGCTACACAAAGATATGGCACACAGGGGGTGCTTTGATCATCAACCACAAGACTTTGCTTTTCAACAAAACCCTTGATCATTTGCATCTTAGCATGCCATACAGGCAAACCACTCCATGCAACCGATATCCATCAATCACACAGAATGATATCCAGTGTCAGACACACAGTCCATTTACAAGCCCGTTCTGGGTCTAAACAAAACCGGAGACACGTTGTACCTCGCGTATCCATCGATCTCCAAGTACGTATGGATGATCACCAACTGATTCCCTCCTCTTGGGTGTACAGCCCAATCAATATCATCAGTAATTATCCAAACGATGTGAAGACCTCCGGTCTTCGACCACCATCTTCATCCTCGACACATCGTCGAATCAGTTATTCAGAATGGGATAAACCCGGTCTTTCTGAATAACTCGCGTATATAATCAACAAGTGTTACACAAACACAACATACGCCTCATTCCAATTCAGAATATTCTTTTATTCAAATATTCTTATACATTGGGAAAGGTTCCCATTAATTTTATCAAAGATAAATTCTTTAAATTTATTCTTTAATCTTCTTTTGAATATCAATTCAAACCAAATTATGGTTTATCCAAACTAGTTGGGATTAGTGAACCTTACCGAAGTAATCACTTGTTAAATTTCCCAACACCAACTTATTCATCCCATGAAGTAAAACTGGTCATACTTCATATCTAACACCACGGTGTTATCGGTAAATTCAATTACCATTTCACGTTCAAATCTAATTAAAGATTTAACTATCGCCTGGAGCAAAACTGGTGATACTCCACCTCGATCATTTCAATCTAATTAAAGATTCATTAAAACTCCACTTGGTTTTAATCTTCCCAAAAATCAATATTAATGATTTTTTTTACTTGGGAAATCATATTCTGTCTTTAACTAGGTTAAAGAACCAATGTCATTTAAAACACGGTTCACGATAAACCCAAAATCACATTCTGTTCCATCAGCCTTTAACCGTAAATTAGCAAGTGAACAATTCCCTAAGTATTAACCCCGAAGGCCGAAACCAACATCAGATCAATACCCAAGAAACCCTTCAACTTAGCTATTCTCCAGTTAGTTTCTGATTTTCTTAGCTCCTTTGGGTCTAAGAACAGTATTATTAAAGATACCATTCACGACAACCCAAAATCACATTCCATTAACGATGGAATCTTCATGGAAAAAAAATCAGTATATATAATCGATATAAACTTCCATAATCGACTAATAATATAAATAGAATGACGGCAACGCCTTTTAAATTCCAGATATATTACAAATCTTCCTCCATAGAAATTCACTTCGATTATTACCAAATCGAATTCCATTCCATTCCAATTAATTTTATTAAATTGGAAAACCTTACTTTGGAAAATCTCCTTTAAATCTTTACAAAAGATTTATAAATTCCAAATCCCATTTCAATGTAAATCGGGTTAAAGAACGAATGTCGTTAAAACACAGTTCACTATAAACCCAATTCACATTCCATTAATTATCGGGTCAAAGAACAAATGTTATTTAAAACACCGTTCGCGATAAACCCAAAAATCAATTTCAATTTAATTCCAATTAAATATCATTTAATTGGTATACTTCATTAAATGTAAATAAAAAGATTTAATCTTTTTCTCAACTGGGTTTAAGAACAATGTTAATGAAGACACCATTCACGACAAACCCAAATCCCATTTGATATTAAATACAAGGCTCTGAATAGAAAATATATTGGCTTATATTCAATATCAAATTCTACGACCAACAAATATCGTATTGGAAATAATGATATAAATATATCTTTCAAATTTCCATAACAATATCTGCATAATCACGAAATCCAACATCGAAATATTCCAAAGACAATTTTGATTCAAATCCATTCCAATTTAATTATTGGAAATTCTGATTACTTTTAAAACCCTTTTAAATCCACTTTATTTATTTCAAAAATAAATGGATTATAATTCTAGTTCAAAACTAGTTCATTTCGATAAAAAATCTATTTTTATCTTTTCAAATATGGAATTTTTCATCCTAATTCTTTCCAAATCATTTCTTTTGATTTTACACAAATTATTACTATTTTTAATAATTTTATCAAGGCCCGTACAGTCGATTTCCATAAACGGCCATCGAACTGCACTTACAGCGACCTTTTCCAAATTTGATTTGGACGTAATTCCAAATCTAACTGTTAGATTTCTGATCTCTAATATTCATTAGAAATCTCTTTTCGATACGAACCCAACGGTTCCGGTTTTAGGAGAATCCGACAGTCGGATCTCCCGTAATATCCATTCGAAGTCAATGGTCGAAATTCGCGAACTACCGCTGCACGGCGCGTTCTATTCAAGCCATTATATTATATATATAATATATATTTTTTCGATTTCCTTTTAAAACTTATTTTATAAATTGTTTTAAATTCGTTTTCAAAAACGACTTCCACTTCATATTCAATTTCAAATCAAAATTGAATATTCCATATCGTCGATATATAAATGATAATATTTTCAAAACATTATATTTTGAAATCACTTTCTTTTCTATATTTATTATAAAAATGAATAAAACAGATATAAATATCGTTCACGTCAAAAATGGCGCATATCTAATCAACACGACTTTATATATTTCAATAACTTCGTTATTCTATTCAACAAATGAATATTTTCTTCAACACATGAATTTTCTTTTATTCAACACATGAATATATATTTTATTCAACACATGAATTTTCTTTTATTCAACACATGAATATATATTTTATTCAACACATGAATTTTCTTTTATTCAACACATGAATATATATATTTTATTTTCCACATGAATTTTCTTTTATTCAACACATGAATATATATTTTATTCAACACATGAATTTTATTTTATTCAACACATGAATACATATTTTATTTTCCAACTTGGAATGAGGCCCAATCAATTACCATATAATGTTAATTATATGAACTCCCTACAACACATGTATATAATAGCAATGATAAATAATCAACCACCATCCAGAGTGCATTCTACACTGCATAAGCATCAAATATAAATATTTAACGCTTATAACAGCCAGTCAATCAATCGATCGACATACAGCTAATTATTTGTGATTAGTGTACGCCAAATATCATCCCAACACCCGTGTGGGGTTTCAAATCAATAAACACATATTTTTATTTGTGCAGTTGGACGATGTGTAAAATTTATTGTCCCAATCAATATCAGTCAAATGGATGCACATAAACAAACCGTCCGATTTGTAAATGAATATTTATTTTATATACACGTTAAAAATTATATTTTTAACTATGAAATATTTATCCAATCCACATCACACAATCAATTTTCACAACACATCAATCAAACAACCAAGTTATCCATGGTCTGTGGACGACGGGTGTCAGGTGCTGCTAAGCACCGTCTGCATCCTAGTATATATTTCAACTAGAAAATAAATTAAAAGTGAGGAGTTCTCACCCATAAGCTTAACCAAACACCGCGACTCTTCATATATAGAAAATTTCGCCGTGCTCGCCTTTCATCATTTTCGACGTCCGTATTCGCTACATATATAAAAATCACATTTTTATATCTCTACTTTGTTATAAAAATTATATTTTTATAACGCTACTTTCTATATAAAAATTATATTTTTATATCAAAATCATACATGTAAAAATCGCATTTTTAATACTCTACATAAATAAACATCATACTTTTATTTATAAAAATCAAATCTTTTTTTTAACTTTAAAAATCTTGCCTTTCATGGATTAAAAATCTCTCCTTTCATGGATTAAAAATCTATATAAAAACCCATATTTTTATCTTGCTAATAAATATACAAAGATTGGCTTTTTATATAATTAAAAATCAAATCTTTACATAATTAAAAGCCACTTCTTTCATGGAATTAGAATTCACTTCATTCTAAAATAAAAATATCATCTTTATGTTAATAAAAATACAATCTTTCATAAAAACTTAGCTTTCACAAAATAAAAATCGAATCTTTTTATTTTAATTGTTATATTCCTTCAAAAATCATATTTTTAAAACACGGTGTTAAATATTTATACTGATTTTTCAAAATAAATTAAAATAAATAGATCGAACAGCTTACAGCGGTGCAAGGTGGAGAGAATGGCGGTGCCTCTGACCGGCGGTAAGCTCAACATTGGTCGGTGGTGGCTCTCAATGTCGGAGCAGCGGTGTTTCCCGGTTTTATGGGGTTTCAAGGCATCGGACAGAGGAAAGAGGAGGAGAGGGTTGTCGCGAGGTCTGAGGCGGAGCTGGGGTTGGAGGTGGTGTATAATGGTGGTGGCGGTGGTTTTATTAGGTGGCTGCGGGTTCATTGGGTGAGGGGACGGAATCGGCGGAGGGAGGAGGACCAGAGGAGGTCGCCGGAGGTTGGGGAGGTGGGCGGTGACCAGCGATGGCGCGGCGACGCATAGAAGAGGGGGCACGATCGATTCCGTTGATGTCTTCCTTTTTTTCTTATTTCTTTTAATTTTTGAAACGAATAGATCGGGGAGAGAGAAGAGGGAAAAAAGGGGGGTGTATAATTTATTTTATTTATTATATTTTTCCCCTTTATTCTCCTTTAATGCTGACTTTCTATCCGAACCCCAAACGAGACCCAACGACTGTTGCTCCTAGCTAATTACCCCCATTTCGAACACAGTGGGATATGTTTCGTAAGCCAATTCGGCCGTTTCGATCAGTTTTAGTCAAAATCAAAATATAACTCTATATATTGAATTTGAACGCATATTTCAGTTTACCGGGGCCACATACTAACTCTAAAAATTCTAGAAAAATTATTTATAGCTTCGTATTGATGATACGGTGCTAACAAAACTAATTTCGTCAAATTTGAAGACCGTTTGAAAAATTGTCACTTTCCAGTCGATTAAATTCCACTGAAACTGGTCAAACGCGTTTAACTTCGCCACGCTCTCATATTGATTCAGAAAATTATGAAAATTGGGATCTAGCAATAATTTGACATCCCGGATCCAACAAAAATGGTTTTGTCAAAAATGAAGGTCGTTTGCAAAATTTCCATTTTTAAGGGCTTTATATATATTAAAATATATATAAATTCCACAGCGACTATTCTGAATTTTCAACTGGGCATAACTTTTTATTCCCGCTATGAAATTTTAATTTTTCGGATTCGTTGGAAAGATATTCTCAAATAGATTCTAATATTTTTGGTTTCGCTAAAATCTGGTTTATTTTGAATCTTGTACAGTCATTTGAACTTCGAAATCGAATTCTCGAACTACCGCGCCATTTTCAATTCCTTTTATAATTAAAAATAAATATTTATATTCTAACGTCGATTCAAATAAATACATACGTTCTATTTCTATTCGAAAATAAATTTCTCGTCGTTATTATTTAAAATAATTCATTTTAAATACATAAAATTCGCTAAAATTGCCAAAATAAAATTTTAAATTGGCTCGCATTTCCGGGTTATTACATATGATTTTTGTTTGTTGACGACAACCAAATAAATATTATTTTAAATGTGTTTGTTACTATACTATTCTATATATACATCATAAACAGGAATATAATATTTATATTTAAATAGAATACGACTGTACACACATTCATATATTCATACAGTATTTTATTTAAATAAAATATTATATTTCAACATTCAAACAATACAAATTATATGACTTCACTATTTGTACACATTCACAGATATTACACATAAGATTGTACTTGTAAATAAACAGTATACGATAAACAAATTTGTTTGAACACAATGAAATAATATTTTATTTCAATCAGGTTTGTTTATTACAAATATTAGTACATTTCTCCCTGCAACACTCAATATACAGTCACTTTTACTGTTTTACATACATACAATTTTATTGACACAGACACATCACTAAATACAGACTTTTTGATTTATACTATTAACTATCTTCAGTCTTTTGTCTTTTGTCTTTACACTGCACAATCAGTCCAGTCTTCATACCTGTCATATACAGAAACACACACAGTATCTAGAACAAAAATAATATTCTAAATTCTAGCGAACATAATTTTTATTTTAAAATTTTATTTGCCTCAGAATTTCGGTGTGTTTCTCATCATCTTTCATGAATTGATCTGATATATTTCTAGTACCCATTGATCATCCTCGACATAACCATACTGGTTTGCTGATCAAAACCAACATTAAACTCAGCTGATTCTGACTAGCCCCAACACATACAGTTAGTCTGCTGATGATATGCACATATATACACTTATACAAAATGTCAAAAAGCATGGTCAAAATTGACACAAGACATGTCAAAGTCCAAGAAGAAAGTGAAAATGACATGGTCAAGCATGGTGCAGCCAACATAATATTCAAGTCAGCTTGACAGCATAATCAAGACAAAGATATGCTCAAGTGCAACTCACAATTCATCAAATACACAATGTCATGGTTCAAGTGGAAGTACATATTGATTCAGTCAACATAGTGAGGAGTACAAAGTGGTGATGCAAACACATGAGAGCAGCAATACATGGTCATGATGATCAAATACATCAAGTTCAAGCTAAACAGATGGTGCAACCACAAGTTCAAGCACAAGCCAGGTTTAGTGTCCAGCATAAACAAAGTATACAACAATCATGGAGTAGCAACACAAGATTACAAAGCAGCAGTGAAAAATGTGTGTGCATGCATGGATTAAGTAATGGTGCAACTTCAATAGGTTCAGACAAAACCGGAGAGAGTGCTCAAGTGACAAAACTAAATAGTTAAACACATGCCTATGTGTGCTAGCATGAAGCAATGGCTGTTACAAGATATGGTGCAATTTTTGATGTGAATGTGCAAAAATTGGTCAAGCTCATTATTGCAGCAGATTACAGTTCAAATGGTCATGCTCAAGTCAGTAGACACATACAAGGAGACACAACTACATGAGAGCAAAGTGACATAGCGTGTGGCCAAATAAGTATGGGTACTGTTGGATAATAAGGTCATATATACATTTGCGTTTGTGTGACGATACATACGTATAGTGGGTTAACCTCCCACCGCGACATACAGATGATCCCCCAGACACCTTGTTTTACGGCCAGCCTCTCGACTGAAATAACCAACCCTAATAAATAAGGGACATGTAGGGTTAAGAACCCACTGGTCGCCACCAAACAACATGGCGAGAACCCCCTATCATGCGTAACCAGCTCCATAGCCAGCAACAAGGACTAGTATGAGAAATCTTACTAAACTAATAATATGGCTAATCACTGGACCATGCCGCTAACGTGGAACGGTTTTAAATTCCATTGGATTGTCAGTGCATAAGTTTTATAAATTTTAAGTCAAAACAACGTAATGCTTTTTAGAAAATGAAATCATTATAAGACTCAAGTCCCATCACACAATGCAACGCAAACGGAGGATAGAGTTTTATCTTATAATGATAAAAAATGCTTGATACGTAGAAAATAATATTTTTAATATTATTATTAGTGTCTAATATGTTTCAAAAATACTTCAAAGTAAATGTATCAATCCTAGACGGCATAGCTACCATATACTATGTCGCCATACATAGGTTTACAATCAAGAGCGTAATGTCGTATGGGAGGTTGGTTTCCATCATGAGTCAAGGCTAGGGACGCTCCTAACCGATTTGAGACACTCTAGCAATGTCTCAGGATTCGGACGCTGGCGAACCCTTGGATACAGCAGGGCCGGTCCACAAATACTTTAGTGGATTAGTTATGCCTGAACACACGCTTCCCGATCCTATTGGACCTATAAATTGGCCATTGGCGACTAATAAAAATCCGAGGCGCCTCATTCCATCAACCACAAGTAAAAATGTCGGGCCATGTAAAAACCCAAACACTACTTCTAGCTAGAAAGAAACGTGTGTACTTCCTGCGTTCCCTTGTCCCTTTTTTGACTCTACTGGGGTGTGAGGCTCGCGAAGTAACGAAATACACAAAGCTATACCTAAATAGGCTATGCTTTGATCATCATCAACAGGGCTCTGCTTTTCAAAAAAAGCCCCGATCAATTACATCTTGGCATGTCACATTGGCAGTCCATACCATGCGATCAATAACTACCAATATATAACCTTCGAGCTCGTGCATCTCAAAGAAGTGTATTTAGCAAGAGGATAAATCCTCCGCCACCTCAGAAATATATTAATAGATATTAATTAATTTACATGGCACAAAATTCAATGTCAGACACGCATCCATTTACAAGTCTGTTCTGAGTCTGAACGAAACTGGAGTCACCTAGGTGCTCGCGTATCCGGACGATCAACATGTGCATCCGAACAACTACCACTTTAACCCTTTATTGGTAGCTAGCCAATGCCAGGCATCATGAGTTAACCTTTCGACGTGAAGATCGCCGGTCTTCAATCGCCGTTTTTGATATCTTCAATTTTAAATCGCCATTAATTATTTGAAATGAGTTGAACTCGGTCTTTTCAAATAATTTTTCGAATTATTATCATTTAAACCATTTAATATTGTTAATATTAAATATAACAATTTATCGCTATTTTTATTTATTTAAAAATAGCTCAATAAAATTAAACGACGCTTCTGGTCAATGGGCGGCCCTGGCGCTATTTTTACCAAAATATATTTTACACATATCTTAAAATCTAACCATTAGATTTTGATAAAATTTATATCATCGGAAAGATCTTCCCAAAACAGTCTTAACGGTTCCAGTTTTGGGAAAATCCGACGGTTAGATTTTATGGTATAATCGTTTGAAGTTACGATTGCCGAAATGCGTACTACCGCGCGCGATTCTTTTAAAATTTTAATTTTAATTTATATATAAATATAAATATAAATCATTTGGCAATTCCTACTATCTTTAATGTATATAAAGTAACAATAAACAATTTAACATGTAAATCAATTCTTTTATTTTATATGAAATGTCGATAAAAATGTGACTCTTAAAATACTAGCCTTTATTTACATCTAAAATGTAAATAAAAATGCGACACTATAATCTATTCTTTTATTTACATCTAGAATGTAAATAAAAGTATGACTTTTATTTCTATGGTTTTATTCACATCAAAATTACAAATAAAAATGTAACCTTTTAATTCATGTTCTTATTTACCTCTAAAACGTAAACAACATGTAACCTTTATTATAATGTTTTGTTTGCACTAAATTTACGAACAAAAATGTAACCTTTACCTACGACGTTTATTCGCATCTAAATATGCGAATAAAAATGTAATCCTTTAACTACGATGTTTATTTGCATCTAAATATGAAAATAAAAATGTAATCCTTTAACTACGATGTTTATTTGCATCTAAATATGCAAATAAAAATGTAATCCTTTAACTACGATGTTTACTTGCATCTAAATATGCAAATAAAAATGTAATCCATTAACTACGATGTTTATTTGCATCTAAATATGCAAATAAAAATGTAATCCTTTAACTACGATGTTTATTTACATCTAAATATGCAAATAAAAATGTAATCTTAACTTTAATGTTTTGTTTGCATATAAAATTGCAACCAGAAATATGATTTTAATTCTATTGTTTTGTTTGCATCTAAAATTGCAAACAAAAATATGATTTTAATTCTATTGTTTTGTTTGCATCTAAAATTGCAAATAAAAATATGATTTTAATTCTATTGTTTTGTTTGCATCGGAGAAGGAAAATAAAAGAACATTTTATATTCAATGTATATTTGCATTAGAGAATGCAAATAAAAGAACACCAATTTCAATATATATTTGCAGTGGAGAATGCAAATAAAGGAACAATTTTTAATTCAATGTATATTTGCATTAGAGAATGCAAATAAAAGAACAATTTTATTTTCAATGTATATTTGCATTGGAGAATGCAAATAAAAGAGCAATTTTATTTAATGTATATTTGCATTGGAGAATGCAAATAAAAGAACAATTTTATATCCAATGTATATTTGCATTGGAGAATGCAAATAAAAGAACAATTTTATTCAATGTATATTTGCATTGGAGAATGCAAATAAAAGAACACCAATTTCAATGTATATTTGCATCTCTATCTCAAATCAATGACATATGTACAATTGTATTGACCATTCTATTAAATCCAATAAAATGACAAAATAATATTTTACATTGAATTTACAATTCTATTTCAATTTAATAAAAATGGTGAAATAATGTTTTATATGTCAATTCTATTTCAATTCAACAAAATAATCCAAATAATGTTTTAATTTTGAATTGACAATCTAATTCAATTCAACAAAAATAACCAAAAATAATGTTTTAAATGTTGAATTGACAATCTAATTCAATTCAACAAAAATAACCAAAAATAATGTTTTAAACGTTGAATTGACAATCTAATTCAGTTCAACAAAAATAACCAAAATAATGTATTTTTATTGAAAGGGAAATTTTAATCCAAATCAATTACACACAATATGATTTATTTTTATTGAAATGGAAATTCTAATCCAAATCAATAATCTAACAAAAATGATTATTTTTATTGAAATGGAAATTCTAGTCCAAATCAATAATCTAATGAAAATGATTATTTTTTATTGAAACGGAAATTCTAATCCAAATCAATAATCTAATAAAAATGATTATTTTTATTGAAATGGAAATTCTAATCCAAATCAATAATCTAATAAAAATGATTATTTTTATTGAAATGGAAATTATAATCCAAATCAATAATCTAATAAAAATGATTATTTTTATTGAACACATACAAATCTGTGTTTATACATCACCAACAAACAGATAAATCATCCACAATATCATCAAATAACATATCTGAATCATACACATTCAATCGTCACATAACAGATAAATTAAATAATTAGTTAATTATATAAAAAGAAGAAATCTCATAGTCGCGACGCAAATTGATCCAATATTTGAACTGCTCGGAATTGGATATAGTCTGGACAGCAGCGTAGATCTCAGTTTCACGATTGAATAAGATCTGAAATTGTTCAGTTTCAATATCGTATGGGTTAGTTACGATTTATTTTAGATTGTAGCCTTTTTAAATTAATAAAATAATTAAAAAAAGGTGTCATACTCTTCTTCCCCTATTAACAGTATTACGACCGTGCTTATTTTCCTTTTCTTCAATTCTAGGTTAAGGAATCTCGATCAAATTAGTCAAGGTTGGCACGATCAGAATGCACCACGAGGGAGAGCACGGAGAGGCGCGCAAGGGGGCCTAATTTCGTGCAGCTCGATCGAGCTTGGAGGGGGGCGCGGCGAGGCAAACTCTGGGCGTTTGGGGTGCTGCAACTCGTCGAAGACTTGATGGTTTTACGATCCAACCGTACAGAATCAAAGAGGAGGAAAATCTCTATGAAAGCTTGAACTGGAGTGAAAAGTTTTATTGAGAGGATCGATGGATATCAGTGGTTGAAGTCAGGAGGTTTGTGGCCATTGAAAACATGGTGGCGGCGGCTATGAAGAAGGTGAATAGTGATTAGGGTTTAATTTGTATTATTTACAGTATTTAAATGTAATTTTTACAAATAAATCCCTACATCATAAACTAATCCGATTTCAGTCCAACCAGAGTTGACCCCATCCAATAGCCCCTGTTCCAGATCCAATGGACTATGTCTCGTCAGCCCAAACGACTGTCTGTGGCCTGAAATCTTTAATTTATTATTTAAATCATTTAAATAATTAATTTGATCGTATATTTAAATTCATCGGGGCTATATACGAACTCAGAAAAATTATTTCTGGCTTTGTTTTGACGATATGGTCCTAACAAACTTAATTTCGTCGAATTCTAAGATTGTTCGAAAAATGGCTATTTTCAAGTCGATCAGATTTGACTGAAATTGACAAAACACATTTTCGTTTGCCACGCTCACATATTAATTCGAAAAATTATGAAAATTGAAACCTAGCAATAATTTGACATTCCGAATCCAACAAAAGTGGTTTCGTCGAAAACGGAGGTCGTTTGAAAAATGGCCTTTTATACGGGCAATAAGTTATACTATAACGACCATTCTGAATATTCAACTGACCATATCTTTTGATTCCCACTATGAAATTTCGATTTTTCGGATTCATTGGAAAGATAATTTCAAACAGATTTAGATATTTTTGGTTTCACTAAAATCTGTTAAATTTTGAATCCGGTACATTCGGTTAAAGTACCGGTTTGCCGTACTATTTCTAATTTCTTTAGAAATCAAAATGAATACTTTTGCTCTAACTTTGATTAAAATAAATTTTTAATCGTTATTATTTAAAATAAATTATTTTAACTAATAAAAATTCACTGCAATAGCCAAAATAAAAATTTTAAATTGGTTCGAATTTTCCGGGTTGTTGCAATTTGTGAGTATGAATACAAGCATAGGAGCATTAAACACAAGGCTAAAATGGAAAACTCAATAGGCTCATGTAAACAGAATTTCTAAATGCAACACAAGAGAATCAATTCAGAAAGTTTCCAGATACGCAAGTATTTTTTAAATATGTTTACAAGATAACAATTGACAGGTGCTCAATCTCTGCATACATGGAAATTTGATTTGTGTTTTTGAATTCATATATGGACAAAGACTAAAATTGCAAATCAGTTTTTTTTTAAGAAATGAAGTAGAGTTTTATGGCAATTTTTTTCAATTAGGAATTTATAGTGGGGAAAAGGTTTCTTAAAGCAAAAAGAATTAGTTCTTGGTTTTCTTTTTGTTTCCAGATTTAAACACACAAAGGGCAACAAATATATGTTTCCAACTTTAATTTTTTTAGAGATTTCTTTCAAGGAAAAAAAATCAATATTTTTGGATAAATGTTTAAAGATTTTCCAGAAATGAAGCAAGCATTTTTGGCAATTTTTTTAAGGGACAGCAATCAAACAATTTTCAGTTTTATCAATAGATTCAGAAATTCAAGCCAAACAAAATTAGAGGGTCAAGGCATGTTTATTATTCGAGTGCAATCCAAGAAAGTAATTCATGACATGTTTTTTATTCAAGGAAAACAACTTCTGGAAATCATCATTTTACCAAATTCATAGACGAAAAAGAAATGGTCCAGGTTCATCAAGAAACTCACGGCATGTTTTGTTCAAGGCAACAATCAAGTTTAATCACGCAAGGGATTTTTTTATTTTCTAGAATTTCTAAAGTATATCAAAGTCGTGGAAATCAAAGAGAAAAAATCATGCAAAGTTCTCATTCAATCGAAGGAACAAAAGAGGAAACCGCAAATATCAGGCTAAGTCACTTTTATACGAAATCAGAGAATGTTTAGGGATGATTAACCCTATAAATTATCACCATCTCATCACAGGCAGGAGATCGAAAACCAAAAAACAACTTGCAATAAATTCAAAGCAATAAAAATCAGAAAACTCACAATTCATTCTAGGGTTTCGATCAACTGTATCTCAAGCCAAATCAGTCGACGAACAAGAGCAACCAAGCATTCAAGCCTACAGAGAAAATTCCAGAGCACAATTCACTTTATCGCGATTCAGATTTGGGTGGAGATCAAAAACCCTAGAGAGGAAGCCGCCATTTCTAGTTTTCCAGAGAGAAAAGCATCGGGCAAATGAAATGATGAGTGGGCCAACCTATTTGGAGTTGGACTAAGCCTAGTTCAATATAAAAGGGGATAACCCTTTGTTCTTAACTCCTTGGGTTTTCTTAGTTTGTTTTATTTTGTATTGTTTAGTTTCTTTTTTTTTTCATCTGTAATCTAACTATCAGTTCTAGAGCCTATAAGATTCTAGGATCCAGTTAGGAGTTTAACTGGCAGTTTACTAGAGTCTGTAAAAAACTAGTGTTATGGGTTTGTAATACGGGAAAATCTGTTCTATCACCTAGTAGAAACCTTAGGAATGCAGCAGTAGGTAGGATTTTGCCGAACCTGGGTATATCTTGTGTCATTTACTTTCTGCATTTCTGTTTTTGCTATATTCTATGATCTGTGAATAGTTTTTAGTATCCCATAATATTTGAACTTTGCGATAAATTTCAATAAACCCTATTCACCCTCCCTCTAGGGTTAATCTAGATCCAACAATTCGTATCCGAGCAGGTGTTTTCTTTAACTCTAGAGAAATGGTGAATCCTAGTTGTCAGTCTTCTGATAGTCAGTCCTGTGATATTCCAATAATTTTCAATGGAACAAATTTTTTAATATGGAAATCAAAATTCAAATTATATTTAAAATCGGTTAATTTTGAATATTGGAATATTATTGAAAATATAGGAGATATGTTAGATAAGAAAAATAAAGTTTTCAATGCCCGTGTTATGCATATTCTCTATTCTTATCTCAGTAATAATCAGCTTGATCTTATCTCTCACTATTTGACTGCGCAGGAAGTCTGGAGAACTCTCAACAAGCTGTATGGAAAATCTGACAACAGCTCAAAACCCCAAGATGACAACTCAGATTCAGATCTATGCTTAACAAGTTATGTAGATGAAACTTCTGATGGATCAGATGATGGAGAATCAAAAAATGCTGAAACAGAAAATTTCTCATATGAAGATCTGGTTTACATGTGTCTTGAAAATCTATTGATAAACTCCAACTGAAAAATAAGTCTCTGAAATCTAAGAATTTTGAGTTGACCAGCAAAATTGGTGATTTGGAATCACAACTTGAATATGTTAAAAATTCTTCAAATTCAGTTTGCAAAAATTATTTGAAATTGAAAACCAATCTTGTTCATCTCAATAAAAATATTCAAAAATTCGAAAATGAAATTCTAATCTTAAATGAGAACAAGACTGAGTTATCAAATTTGAATAACCTTCTGCAAAAGGAATTTGAAAAATTTAAAATAGATATAAATTCCAAATTTGAAATTGCTGAAAAGGAGAACTTGCTAAAATCAAATTTGATTTTAGAAGAACTTGAAAATGAGATTGAAAAATCCAAGAAATTTGAGTCTGAAAAACAAAAATGATTTGAATCTGAAATCATCGAATCCCAAGCAAAAATTAAATTGCTGGAAAATGAGAATTTGGTTTTGAAACAATCCAATGCTGAACAGAAGATCGCTATAAATAATTGCTCAAATTTATTAAAAGAAAATAGTGATCTAAAATCCAAAATTCAACGATTAGAATCAACTTTTAATAAATTTTCTAATGGGGAAAAATCGTTGAATATGCTATTACAAAACCAAGTTTCTATTGGAAATAAATCTGGTCTTGGCTTCGGGAAAAATGATGTTTTTGGAAAACAAAATTCAAATGATTTGAAAAATCCCTCAAACTGCTTTGGAGAGAACTGCTTTGAAATTTTGAACTCTGAAAATTTCAAAGGTTTTTTGAATCAAAATTGTGATGAGAAATCGTTTTATAATAAACCATTTAAACATTCCTGGATTCCAAAAAATAAAACAGGTTCATCAAGTTCAAACTGATTTGGGCTCCTAAGGGTATGAAAGTTAATTCTAATGGTTTGTTATATAAACAAGTTTGGGTACCAAAACATATGAATACAACTGTGAGTGGTTTTACTAATTTTGTTAGACCACTCGATCCTTTAAACTATTAGGTACCGAAGGTGGCTGAGGAAGTGTTGTGCTGAAAGGAAATTTGAAATCAAGCTGGTCTATAATTTTGTATCATTTACAGTTCCTCTAGCCAAGATCTGATGAGTTAGAGATTCTATTGTTTACATCGATTTCAGGTATAACCTCTAAACTCATCTTTGTAAATATTTTTCTTTTTCTTTGTGTATTTCTTCTTCTACCCTTTCTTTTTCTGTTTTCTGTTTTGTCACTATCATAACATTGTAACTTCTACTGGGCATCATTGACTTCCAATTGTAGAACTCATATTTCTGGAAATTCGCTTTAGTTAAATAGAACTCTGATGTGTTAATTATTTCCAGACTTTGAATTTAGTCTTGTAGATATCTGAAATTATTTTGAAGTTTATTTTTCTGATTCTCTGAATTCATAACAGTGTTGATGTATTCTTGTCATATCTTGAACATTGTTGCTTCGAATTCTAAATTTTTGAAGATCTGAATAGTTAATGAAATTTCACACACCTCTGCTATTTTGAGTATCTTCTAATTCATTTTAGAAAAGCTTGAAATATTATACTCATTACAACACTCCGTTGTTCATCAGTTGTGATAATTTCATTATTTTTCAGATTGGCTTGAATATTTTGAATTATCTTGAATCAGTGATACATCTTGAAATTCATCTTTATTCATGATTATTATGGTTGAAATTAGTTTTGTTTGAAATCATCTAAAATTCTTGATATTTTGAATATCACACACCACTTAAATCTGAAATTATCAATCTTATGTGAATAATTCATTATATCTCAAATTTGACATTGATTCAAGTGATTTCAGATAATTTAATTTAATTTATGGATCATGAATATATCTCAAGTTTGATGTAAATGATATGAAATTACTCTTGTGCTTGTCAGGAATTCTTGTGAAAAATTCTTTGAAAATCCGGTCTTAAATCTCTCTGTTTTTCATGATTATTTGATTTGAATATATGTTTGTTTAAAATCATTTGAAGTTATTGATTTATTTTATCACACACATATCTTGAATCTGAAATTTACATTCTGGTGTGACCAATTCACTGAATCTTGAGAGTTTCATATTTCTCAAATGATTTCAAATAAATGGTATTTTTAATCATTGGATCATGAATCATCTTATGTGACCGTCATCTTAACAAGTATGATTTGAAATTATTTTCTGTGCTGCTCTGATACTGTTTTGAAAAATGTTTGTTTTGGAATCATCCGTTTGCTGCTCTGATACATGCGCATAATCTGTTATCTTGTCTGCTTGAGCTTTGTATTTAATAATTCTTTTGTCTATGATATTCTTGTTCAGTATCACGTTAAAATTCTCATGAATAGAGACATCAAGTGGTATAAGTTTAAAAGTGCTGAATATTTTTTGCTATATATATATTTTTAATCCCTCTTGGCTTGTATAGTTTTTCATATCTCTCTTGTAATTTATTTTCAATTTTAAAATTATTTTCTGATTATTCATTCAGAAATTGAAATAAATATCCAAATTGAACTGTATTTATAATTCATTAAAATTATTATCATATTTTAAATTGTGATGAATTGTGATTGTAGTATATTTCACAACAAGAGGAGATTTTACTTAGATTTTTCATGATGGTTGAACACTTATTATAATATCTTTGAATTGGCGATTATTTCACGGCCATTTTCTTTATCTACCATTATTCTATCACTATTCATTTTTTTAATATTAATGTGGAGAGTTTAATATTTTTTTTTTAAAAATCATCTGAAATAAATAGTGAAAATTTTTGTGATAGAAATGGGACTGTATTATTACTCAGAATTAGTGATAATTGAAAATTTTCAATGATCCTGGTACATCAAGCACATTTCATAATATAATTAATTTAGAAATTTATTTAATAGTCCATTTCTGTACCTACCCCATTTTCTATCATCATATATTGGTTTTATATACCAAGGAGTTTTTCTTTTAAAGCTGAAAATGATAAATATATAAAATTTATATATAAGTGTGTCTTTAGCCTCATTTAAAAATCCAAGCTCTGGTTATGCATGGTTATGAGACAACTTATAATTTAAGCTGCGACTGACCTCATTTAAAAATCCAAGCTCTGGTTATGCGTGGTCAATGTGCTCTTAAATAAAAAAGAAAAGAAAATGAAAATAATTTGCTATAAATATAATTTTATATGAAATTCTCCTTGGTGTGTATAAACCAGCCTATCGATCCATCTATCTATTTGTGAAATGTGTTGAAATCTTATGAAATAATATGATTTGTTGATTGACAACTATCGGGATTTGAGATTATTTGATTTTGTCACTTAAGTTGAAATTATAATTATAGTCCAAATCCATCACTGTTTTTGTGCCTCATTTTTATAAAATTCTTTTGAATTTTTTTTTGGAACTTTTCTAATTCTCTCCATTTTTTGTAAAATTCATCGTAAATCCGTTATTCTCTACAATGTAAAATATGCTACTATTTCTTAGAATATTATGATTTTTGTTTGACTGATTGTGATTTATGATGATCGTTCTTCCTCTTAAGCTGAAATTATACTTTTAGTCATTTTTCATCTATATTTTAATTTTTGTATCCTTTTGATGATAACAAAAGGGGGAGAATGGGTTGAGGTTTTGATTTATGAGTGAATATTTTCATTTTGATTTATGAGTGAATATTTTATAAATATTCTTAATTTTGAATTTTCAGTTCTCTCACTCATGCACACTTCTCGGGGGAGTTCTCTGTTGTAGGGGGAGCTAATAAATAAGGGGAGTTCAATATTCACTGTCAAACACATTTATTATGCTCAAAATCTTTTATTTGTTTGTCATCATCAAAAGGGGGAGATTGTTGTATATGACGTAGTTGTATACACAATTATATGATTTTTGTTTGATGATGACAACGAAATAAATATTATTTTAAATGTGTTTGTTACTGTACTGTTCTATATATACATCACAGACAGGAATATAATATTTATATTTAAATAGAATACGATTGTACAGACATTCATATATTCATACAGTATTTTATTTAAATAAAATATTATATTTCTACAATCAAACAATACAAATTATATGACTTCACTATTTGTACACATTCACAGATTTTACACATAAGATTGTACTTGTAAATAAACAGTATACGATAAACAAATTTGTTTGAACACAATGAAATAATATTTTATTTCAATCAGATTTGTTTACTATAAATATCAGTACATCTCTCCCTACAACACTCAATATACAGTCACTTTTACATACATACAATTTTATTGACACAGACACATCACTCAATATAGACTTTTTGATTTATACTATTAACTATCTTCAGTCTTCTTTCTTTACACTGCACAGTCAGTCCATTCTTCATACCAGTCATATACAGAAACACACACATAGTATCTAGAACAAAAATAATATTCTAAATTCTAGTGAATATAATTTTTATTTTAAAAATTTATTTGCCTTAGAATTTTGGTGTGTTTCTCGTCATCTTTCATGACTTGATCTGATATATTTCTAGTACCCACTGATCAGCCCCGACATAACCATACTGGTTTGCTGATCAAAACCAACATTAAACTCAACTGATTCTGACTAGCCCCAACACAGTACAGTCGGTCTGCTAATGATATGCACATATATACACTTATACAAAATTTCAAAAAGCTTGGTCAAAATTGACACAAGACAGGTCAAAGTCCAAGAAGAAAGTGAAAATGGCATGGTCAAGCATGGTGCTACCAACATAATATTCAAGTCAGCTTGACATCATAATCAAGACAAAGATGTGCTCAAGTGCAACTCACAAGTCATCAAATACACAATGTCATGGTTCAAGTGGAAGTACATATTGATTCAGTCAACATAGTGAGGAGTACAAAGTGGTGATGCAAACACATGGGAGCAGCAATACATGGTCATGATGATCAAATACAGCAAGTTCAAGCTAAACAGATGGTGCAGCCACAAGTTCAAGCACAAGCCAGGTTTCAAGTGTCCAGCATAAACAAAGTATATAGCAATTATGGAGTAGCAACACAAGTTTACAAAGTAGTAGTGAAAAATGTGTGTGCATGCATGGATTAAGTAATGGTGCAACTTCAATAGGTTCAGACAAAACTGGAGAGAGTGCTCAACTGACAAAACTAAATAGTTCAACACATGCCTAAGTGTGCTAGCATGAAGCAATGGCTGTTACAAGATATGGTGCAACTTTTAATGTGAATGTGCAAAAATTGGTCAAGCTCATTATTGCAGCAGATTACAGTTCAAATGATCATGCTCAAGGCAGTAGACACATACAAGGAGCCGCAACTACGTGAGAGAAAAATGACATAGCGTGTGGCCAAACAAGTATGGGTATTGTTGGATAATAAGGTCATATATACATTTGCATTTGTGAGTATGAATACAAGCATAGGAGCATTAAACACAAGGCTAAAATGGAAAATTCAGTGAGTGTAACACCCCGAATTTTCTGTTAACAGTAAATTAACAAATTAAAGTATAATTAATTCTAATTGATAGAATTAAGGGAAACGGGTGACGCCATTGTGTTCGTCTCGGAATTTTGCTTGAGATAGAGTCCGAGTTTGCGTAAATCGGACTCCATATGAAGGAGTTATGACCTCCGGAAGTTTCAGAATTCGATTTAAAATTCAAACAGCCCGAAAACAAGTTCAAAATTCAAAACTGGACCAGAACTGGGCTGGATGGGAATTTTCCCGCCCAGGACCCAGGTCGACCAAGGGGTCGACCTGGGAGTCGACCTGGGTACCCAGATCGACCATGTAGTCGACATGACCTGCTTGGTCGACCTGACCTGCTTGGTCTGGTCCTGGCTCGGTTTCTGGGGCTTGGCTGTGTCACTAGGGCTGATTTGTCACTTTCTGATTGGCTTCTCTTGAGACGGATGGCCTTGATTAACTCTAGCTTCATCGACGGCTCTAATTAGTTTGAAATTCTATATAAACAACCTTAGTCTCCAACCTAAATTCACACAAATAAAATAGAGCTAGAGCCGTCATGCTGCTGGAAGGAAGCCAAGAGTAGCCTCCACTTGAAGAAAGCTTAGAGACGAGCAAAACTAAAGTAAAAACAAGATTCAAACAACGTTTATCTACCCAAAGGAAAGCATTGCAAATTCAGAACTCAGAATCCAGAATTCAAGTTCATCGTTTGTTGTAAGTATAGTGATTTTTCCGATGGGAATAAAATTGAGACTTGATTCGATGTAAAATGGAAATGGAATTTTACTATTGTATAACGACGATGCTAATTCATATCTGTGTATTGCAATGATTGTATTGTGAATGGTTGGGATGTTTGTGGTACTGTAGATTTGATGTTGATCCTATTGTACATTTAAAATGAAAGTAACATCACATACAAGTATATGGTTAATGTTAGAATTTACACCTATATGTTTCTATGTTTAATATAGGTTGTATGTGTTATGTCCAAGTTAAGATCTCATGTATATACTTTATGCTAAAACCTCTGTGCTTAAATGATTAAGTTCATATACATGCTCATATGCTTATACAAAAGTTGCAAGTTCATAATTGGATCCATGCCAAGATCCATTTTAATACAAGTTTCATGTTATAGTAGTAAACATGATTGGATCTAGTTCACACATGTGATAAAATTATACATACTTTATGGACATGTCATATTCTTGTCATATGCTAGTGATGCTCGATGTTATGCCTAGATCTAAACATGTTTAGGCTTATGTTGTCTAAATCGTATGCTAATTCATGTGACACCTATTTAGTTAGATCCCTATTTCAATGCAAGTTCACATATATGTAAGTTGATTTAGTCTATGTTGCAAATTCACATATATGTATGTTGATTTAGTCTACGTTGCAAGTTCACACCTATGATATTCATGTTGACTATTTTGCAAGTTCACACCTATGATGTTCATATTAACTATGCCGAAAATGCCAAGTTTACACCTATGTCATGTTTATGTTAATGAATTTCTTCATGTCAATTTTATGTACGCTAAATTAGGCTAAGTTTTTAGCCTAATATTATATGTTAAAAATCATGCAGACGAAAAATTAGGCTAAGATTGTTAGCCTAATATTTAGACGGGGTAACGTTGGGAAAAATTGGTAATTATAGGAAACTTGACATAAATTGGTGAAAAATATATGTATTGGCATGTTTGGCACATGCCAATAATTGGTCGCACTTAAATGGTATAAAATTCTTATACCAAAAATGATGAACTTGGAAAGTGGGCCACAACATTTAATTGTTAACAAATTTACATATAACAAGTAATAGAGACAAATATGTAAATTTAGAAAATACGAGTATGCTTAACCCGAGGTTGGATTGAGTTGTGATGTAAACTTGCCCGGACCCGCGCGGCTGTCCAGTAATCACAACAATACCTATCCAATGTGAGAGGTTAAGCATTGAGCCCAATAAGGACCCGAGGTTAGACTTATTTACGGTGTAAACCTGCCCGGAACCGACCGGCACATCCAGTAACCGTAACAATACCTGTCGAATGTGAGTGGTCGGTGCTTTAAAAAGCTAAGGACAGACAAGTCAGGATGGTAGGGTTAAGTTAACTAAAACACTTAACCAAGTCAACATGTTAATTAAACCGATGTGTGGGGTTAGGTAAATACAGACACTTAACCACTTAACATGTTTGACTAGAAAACCCTAGTATTGGGGAACCATTTCAGCAGTAACCCAATTAGGTATCATGGTACCCTGAAACTAGGCAGGGTGGGGCACGATTACTGGGCTGATTGTAAGCGGTCAAAAGCGATGGCGGTTGGTGCAGCAATGTGGGTTCTAACGGAGTGCGGGCGTGCACACACTTCGGAGCAGACAAACAGGGCACTGGGCACCAGTAGTATAACCTATGCATTCTAGGATTGTGTCGGGCCGCCACCATGGGACTTGATACACCCCATGGTGGGACCAGCATAGGTATCTACAATCATTGGGGGCCATATGACACATATGATTTTGCGAGTAGGAGCCGATATTTGGAAAGGGGATCACTTCACCCCGATCATGGGGTGCCAGTTGAGACAATGCAAGTAGGGGCAGAGATATAGTGTGGGGTGCGATAGTATATGTAACACCCCACCTCCGCTAGGGTCACTCACAAAGGGAATGCACTAGCTTTGGTGGAGCATTATCTAGGTAAACATACACAGAAATATTACAAGACAGAACATATAAAGCAGCGGAATAAAAACCAAATTTCATTTCTTAAAAATCTAGAAAGGTCTAAAGCCTTTTACATCAAAATGCCATTTAATCCATTACATCGAAATCTGTCTTGCAATAGTAAAGAAGCATAAAACCATAGTCATAAATCATTCCCCAAGTAAGACAGTGAAGCAAGCCATAGCCAAGGGAAATCCAAGCCGTTCGTGAAAGAGCCTTGGAGCTTGGTAAGATCCGAACTAAGCTGTATTCCCACCCTGCGAACCTGGGGGGGGGGGGGGGAGAACGGAAGAAAAAGAGGAGAAACAAAACGGGTCAGTCATAAAGACTGAGTAAGTCCTAGTGACTTTCAGCATAGAAACAAGTAAAGATAACATGACATGTATAAACTGAAAGTAAACATAAGGATGATGACAAGATAGACAAGTTAAACTAAGGTGACAAGATAAACTATACTAACAAGATAAACTACAGTAACAAGATAAACTATGCAAACCAGATAAACTACATATAGCATCGCATGTTTAACATTCTCTGCACCAACTATACTAGTACCCTAACCCGTATCATCCTTTCCATGTATATGTACAGTCCCTTGCCGTATATCGTACGGGTTTCAATCACATATTTCTATACTACTTCAACGTAGTGCCACCATTCTTGAAATCGTTTGGACTGCCACCCTTGTTCTGGCTAGGTTTCCTTATCATGAACTATCGCGTGTTCAACTAGGATTTATGCCACCTAGGACCACTAGGGATTATGCTACCTATTGAACGTTTTCTAGATTCAATTAGGGTTTATGCCACCTAGGACCACTAGGGATTATGCTACCTAACGAACAACACCTTTTTTTTCACGTAACGATCTATTAATCGATCGGCTCCCTACAAGTCCTAGCTCGTTCATGTGTCTGTGTCATACGGCCCAATCACGAAATGTAGTCACCTGTGCTAGGTCCACCATAGGGTGTATCAAGCCCAAGAGTGCCAACCACCGACACGAATCAAGCACGCACAGTGTAAACCTACTGGTGCCCAATGCCTGCTTTTTCAACTCCGGACTACGTGCACGACCATAGTCCGCCTGAACCTACAATGGCGCACCAAGTCAGCCGTCATTCTGGTCGCTTACAATCAGCCCAGTAATCGTGCCCCACCCTGCCTAGTTCCAGGGTACCATGATACATCTAGTGGGTTACTGTTGAAAAGGACCGCGTAACTAGGGTTTCCGTCCAGCAGGTTAAGTGTTGTCATTTAAATTCGAGACTTAACCCCATCAGTCTAGCATGCCAAGTTGGTTAAGTGTGGTCATTCAAGTTCGTGACTTAACCCGTCTACGTGTCATGTCAAATTGGCTAAGTGTTGTCGTTCAAGTTCGTGACTTAGCCCTACGAATCATGTGTCAAGTTGGTTAAGTGTAACGACCCAGCAGTTTCCGGCCTTGAAAATCGACATAAATACCTTTACCATTACTCATGCCAATCCTCCAAGTACCGAAACACTGGATAGTTATTAGAAAGAATTAGAGGTTGAGATAAGAAAGAAAGAAATATTAGAATAGAAGAAGAAGAAACAACACCACAGAGTCTCACATCGCAGTGGAACAAAATATAATACAGAAATAAACTTTACTGAGAGCTTTAAACATACTTACAATATCAGAGTACACATCTGGACAGCGATAATAATCTGTCCTCATATACAACACAGCGGAATAGTAGTAATATCATACGTCTGGACTCTTCCAGCTCGTCTCTTTACAGCAGTCGATAACCTGAACCTGTACATCCCGGCCTAACCCGAGCATTTACAAAACACCGGGTCAGTCAGGTGACCAGAGTGAGAAAAAACTCGCACAGTATTAAGGGTATCACAAAACTTGATTTTAAAGTTAAAATCTTTTCGAAAGAAAAGGATAATCGTAAGACCAAATCCACACATAAATACGGACGGTTTTTACCTTACGATAACCCAAAACATTTTTTGAAACCAGTATCTTTTCTGATATTATAATAATGTCTAAATACAAGTAAATAACAATCTAGTGGAACGCTTGCATCTCACGCTCCACATATATAGTATAAAATCAAAACCGCGGGCGCTTATTGGAGATTGGATTCCAAATTTGACAAGGTATGGGACCACATGCTGATAGTGTATCTCTAGAGACGAATACACTGGGTTCAACAAGAACGTCTTGCAACCCGGCCCTCACATGACCGACCACTCATTTCGCTTGAGTGTATCGAATGTATATCACCGACGGTTGGGATCAGTAACCGTCTCCCGAAAAGGGACAGCATCGAAACATAGATTTAAGAAACAAATAGGATTTTCTCTAGATAGGTGATTATACACCCTAATGGGAGCGACCCACATAGCCATGCTGCCTGCCCGATTTTTGTCATTTCCCGGTTGATGAGGCTTGAGGCCAGAATTAACTCTTGACATCTGGTCGCCATTTACTTTGAATGCCACATCGTTAGATCCGTCAGATATCACTAATTGATATCCACAAAAATACTCTAGCTAAAAGCTAAGAGAACGGCAATTTCTCCGCCAACAACTATAGCACGTTTGAAGAAATCAGCGTACGTGATCCTTTGGAAATACTCTGTCAGACACTCGTCCATACAGGTCATCCAGGAACAGGATGAACCGAAGGCACTCTCCTACCATATGCAAAAGATCTTGAATGAATATTTGAAATCTATTTTGAACAAGATGGTTAATCAAAAGTGTTCATTTTCGAGTGGTAAGTGACGGATTACTACCAAAGATTTTGTTTTGAATTGCTTTGAGAAAAACAAGTTGTTTTGAATCCTATAAAAGGAATATTTGATTTTCTTGAAAGAGCTAAACTGTTTAAAAACTCTCAGGGAAATTGTTTGAACAAAAACAAAATTAAATAGAATTTGGGAAAGCAAATATGAATTGAATTAAAACCAGTTAACTGGAAATTGAATCGGGATAAAATATCAAGTAGAATCAGATTTTGAATTATGAGACAGGAATCTGAAATGGTGTTGGACTGGTAAGTTAAGAGGTGAAATTGATAATGGATGGAAATTGAGTTAAGAATGGGATTTGGCTTGGATGTGTGAAGGATTTGATTTTGAGGATAAAATTGGAAATTTTGGGAATGCATTTGTATATGCTGACAAGATAGCAGACGGAAGGGATATAAGGATATGCCCGACAAAAAGGTACACGTTTATTTTTACAGGGATTTGGAGATTTGTGAGCCGATTTGGCAAGCCACTTGGCTATTTTATTTTCTTTTGAATTGGAGAAGGCCTAGAGAGGCGAGTTGTGGTTGTACCGATTGAGCCGTACAGAGGAGGTGCTGGCGAAAGTTTTCGAAAATTTAAAGTGTTAGAAAATTTTCAATATTTTTGAAAATATTTATTTACAGTATTGAATTGGTTTCTAATTTAATATAAAATTAGATTTGAAATTAATGAGTTTATAACGTTCTTTCTTACCTTAGCAATTTCGAGGACGAAATTATTTTAAGGGGGGAAGAATGTAACGACCCGTGTTTTTGGCACTTGAATATGTAGTTTAATTTATTTAATTTAAATATTATATTTGGAATATCGATGGAATTAATATCTAATTCACTATTTAAACAAAGTTCGACGTTATATAATTATAATTATAAATAGAGCTTGAAATATAGCGCTGCAGTTTGAAAATTCGAGTTCTGAACTTCAACTGAGCATACAGAGTCTGATATAAGTCGGATTTCTGTGAAACAAGACACGTTGGAACCGTATTGACGATAATTTTCATATGAAAGAGAAAAATTTAGATTTCGTATTTTAAATGGTAAGTTATGGCCAAAACAAAATTTGAAATAGTCGCTATAGAAATCGTTATTTAATTATAGACCTTTAAAATAGCCGTTTTGCAAACGGACTCAGATTTCGACGAAATCAGTTTCATTGGGACCATAACGTTAAATTATTGTACGGTGGTGAATGGCATGGAAAACCAATGTCATATGTGGCCACAGTAGCCATAAACGCCCAGTTATTTTCTATAACGCGTAATTAAATAAAAAGAAGGATATTTGAGTGTAACTTGAACAGACGATCGAATTAGGCCACGAAACCAGTTCCGTTGAGTTCGTATCATCGATTAGAGTCAGGATAGGTATATAGTTTGTTATTTTTAGAGTTCGGATAATTTGGTGTTAAAAAGGGTATTGCGGTACGCGGTAAAATAGCCTACCGGGGAAACAGTCTCAGAATGGGACGAAACTAGTGTCGTTGGGTTCGTACCAACAAATTATTGTAAGATTTCAAAGTTTCAAGTTGATTTGATTTATCCGGTGATCGTGGAAAAATTAAACGCGTGTTTATTTCTGGTTTTATAAAGGAATTTTTTTCAAACGAAGTCGGAATTCGACGAAACTTGTCCCATTGGTTTCGGAATACCTTTTTACATCAAGATTAGTTTTTTTATCAGTAGACAGAGGTCGTTTGTGGTGGTTTCGGCATGTTACTTTGCGACGAAGTTTCAATAATATAATACACCCATATGAATACCAAGTAAACCCTATTCTGAGTAAAAACACTGATCTACGGTCAACGATTGAGCTGCCTCTTAACAGAAAATGAACAAATCTAGATCCCTAGTCCTTTTCTCCAATTTTCAATTGATTTTCATACCAAATTTGCTTATTCCTTGGTCGTCAATCTTTTTAACCTTGCCGACAAAGCGTTGTGTCCCATCTTTTCTATCGCCAGCTACCTGCAAATTCTGAAATCCTATACGGCTATACCCTACAAAGCTTGACGCCCACGTATCCCTTATGTATAAATTCATCTGTTCCCTGCGTCTCCTTCTTGGTCCCAAAAAGAAAATTAAACTCCACTAAATAACCAACAACCGAGATATCACCCCCTTCCTCTCAAGTTTCCAATCAATTCACCAACCTTCTCGCAAGAACTTCAACAGCAAACTCTTCGGCGTGAGGAGATCTGAAGGTTTAACGATGGTGATGGGTTAGGAGTTGGGCTAGTCGCCGGAATTTGGGGGTAAAAGGGTGGCAGTCGAAGGCAAATGGGGAGAGGAGAGGGTGACCGAGTCGAGCAAGGTTCAGGCCATGGGAGGCGGAGGCTCAGGCGCGTGACTGGGTGGCATCAGATCGGCTCTAGGGTATCGGCGGAGGGCGCAGCTGGTGTTGATGAAAGGGGTAGCGGGATTTGTTGGTTGAAGAATTCCAGAACGATGAAAATAGCCGGGCAAATTCTCTAAGAAACACCGTTAACCTATTTAGGGTTAATATATAATTAATAAAGAGATTTCTTATTTTTTAATTAAGCTCCTATGTTCTAAAACGAGGAATTGGATGCAGGCATACTTGTTCAACGGAAGAAATTGATATGCAAAACAGGAACGAGGCAAACACAGTAAGATTAATGGTTTATTATTCTAAACCAATTTGTTTGTTTAAGCTAATTTATAATTAAGTGATTTAAATTGAAATTTATCTGATGGTTTATAACTAAGTAAAGTTTAAGGCTTACATAAAGAATTACTGATCAGCCGAGTAAAGCAAAGTGTAATTAGTTTTTTAAATAATTATACTTAGGGTTATAACGGTTTAACATTAAGTAAGTAGGAGTCCATAGGGGTAAATTGATGATAGCAGGTTGTCTTAGAAGTTGGATTTGTCTAGTGGTATACATAATGCATGCCATTTAATATGACAATAGAAGAAAGAAGTAGTGCTCAGCTGTATACTTAATACTTGCATGATCCATATATATACAAGAACGTTTAATTTAAAAGTTAGTGCCTAGCTGTTAGTTAAATATGCCTCAGTATAGATTGGAGTGTGCCAAGTCAATTCAAACCGTGTCTAGGAGTTTAATTTAACGTAGCCTATTTTCATAGTCAACATTTATTTAGCATGCACAACCCAGTGTTTAGATGGCCTTCAAATTTAAGTAAATAAATAAATAGAAACGTAAACTTCGCAAATAATTTAAAGATGTAATTAAATTTTAATATGTATAATTTAAACCATGAACGTATAGTGTGTATAACGTTTGCATTTATTAACAGAATCAGTTAAAACAGAGGACGTTGGAATCATCGGGACAATTGCTCCATTCTGGAATAGATTTGGACACGTCTGGGATCAACTAAAATGAGCAGTTAAACAGCAACTCAAATCAAAGTGAGTTAAACTCACTCGGTATTCTTCCCATTTATATTTTATATAAATTGGGTTTTTATTTTGTGTGCTCTGCTTACCGATGGTTGCCTGTTTGCTAGTTATAATTTATTGGTTGATTTACCTGATGAAATTAAACTGTGTTTAATTTCAATGAAATACCAAATTGTTATTTTTAACGATTGGTTCCAATAAAGGTAATTCACCTTGGTTGGTCACATTTATTTATAAACGTGTTTAAAATGGTTGAATTGTTTGAATGGCGTGTGGTTGATATTAAATGGCCGTTATTTATTGTTATCAGTTAGACGAAACTGAACAGTCTGATTTAAGATAACCATTTGAGTACAGGGAAGAACATGTTGGAGGAATCCAACCGGGTTCCTCAAAAATATCGTTTATTTTCATCTTATCATATATGAACTGTCCTGTTTGGGGTGATTGATTTGATGGTTGATTATTGAATGTTCAACATCTGTTAGTTTAAACCAATGGGTGATATTGGTTGGGTATTTGGCAGCGTATGGCATGTAAAATCAATCTTTTTATAAATATTGATTCACCGTCAGGTGAATCGATAGAGATGAAGTTATAAAATTTATTTTATAACTGGGGTTAGTTTTTGAAAATATTATTTTGAATAAAAGTTATAAAAGAGAAATAAATAAATATCTTATTTAAGATTTTGATTTGTAAATAAATTATTTTATAAAGTAAATGCCGATGTTTAATCAGATTTACAAGTATGAGAATAAGAAATGAATCGAGTGGTTGAACTTTGATAATTGTTTTGTAAAGAAAACAATTAATGGGACTATTTAAATTAATTGTATTTTTAATAACTTTAAAGTGAGGATTTATTGGAATCGATTAATAAGATAATCGAGTTCTGAGTTAATTAAATCGACTAGTTTGAATTGGGATTGATTATCAAATGGATGTGATTTGATTAAATTAGTTAATGGATATTGCTTAAAGTTAAATAAGATTTTTAAAGTGATTTTTTAAGCGAAGGTGATAACTTTAATTTATATGTCACTTTATTCTTTGAATTAAGTTAAAGGAAAATAAGATAAGAAGGTTTTATAATAAACCAGGATTATATAAATGGGATTTAAAGTGTAAGAACGTTAATATTAAATTAACGTTACTTGAAAATGAGATCAAGTAAAAAGGGGGAAGTGAAATGAGTTTCCAAAGCAGGGAATGGGTGAATAGATTTGAATGGAGATTGGTAATAGTAAATTTGGTTAAAGATTTGGTCGTAGGGTTGTATAACCGAATACAATTTATAATTTGTTTTGAGGTTTGATTACAGCTTATATTTATCTGAGGGTATGAACGTTGTTGATCAAGGTCTGAGAGGTAATTAGAATACCCCAACTTGAACAACATCGGGAGTATCTGAAGATGATATTAGTTGGTAATCGTAAAAGAGGTTAATGATAGTTCATTATTTCCACTAGTGAAATAATTCAACGTTGGTAAGAATTTAGAGATTATATAACGAGAGATCTGAAGTAAAGGAAGTGTAAAGTTTAGTTTATTTCTATGCTAATAACTATTAGTTATTATTTCAAAACGAAATAAAGGACATTTCGTAACGTGTTTTCACGAATAATAAGTTGAATGAATTTCTCAGGTTTAAATAATAAGGAAAAATGTAACAATGTTTTGAAAGAAGAATTGAGTGGAAATTATATACGGTTATAAGTTATTTTACTAAGTATTATAACGTAAGGGTTCTGAGGACCTTAGTATATAAGAATATAGTTATTCGAGATGGAGTCAGTCAAACATGATTATTCAGGACGAGATGCCATTTCGTACGACTGCTAGTGTAATTCGTAGGGCTGCAGATAGCCTACGTTGGTTGGATGTTTCATGAGGGAATCAGGCGTAACCATTGTGATCGCCGCGATCTAGAGTCAAGCGAATGGAGTTAAGTAAAATAGTAGTAAATCGATAGGGTTAAAGAAGTCGAGTTAATCAGTTAGAGTTAACCACTTTGAGTTAATCAATTGGAGTTAATCGATTAGAGTTAAATCGAATTAGAGTTATTCAAATATCGTATTTTTTTAAATATTATCAGAGTTAGAAGTTTTGATTTAACAAAGTAAATCAAGTGTTAAAAGGCCAGGTGATGCTGAATACTGAACCAGTGAACTCATTGGAGTGTCATGATTGAAACACTATATATTTTGATAGTTAAAACACCGACTATCAAACCTGTCCAATACGATTGTTGGTATGGAAAGACCGGGATCGAATTTATATTCGAAAACCATTTTGACCAACAAATACGTGAAGATCTCAGAAGATGATCGAGATGGTGATGTGAAGACCGTGGATTTTCACAAACGGAAGAACCACTAATATTCTCTGCCTGGCAAGCAGAGATAAGCTGTGATTCTGTCGTAGTTGGAATCTACGGGTTGCAAGGACTTCTCGCTACTGATCCATGGGGTGATTCCTATATGGATGCGGTAGGAGAGTGCCTTCGGTTCATCCTGTTCCTGGATGACCTGTATGGACGAGTGTCTGACAGAGTATTTCCAAAGGATCACGTACGTTGATTTCTTCAAACGTGCTATAGTTGTTGGTGGAGAAATTGCCGTTCTCTTAGCTTTCAGCTAGAGTATTTTTGTGGATATCAATTAGTGATATCTGACGGATCTAACGATGTGGCATTCAAAGTAAATGGCGACCAGATGTCAAGAGTTAATTCTAACCTCAAGCCTCATCAACCGGGAAATGACAAAAATCGGGCAGGCAGCATGGCTATGTGGGTCGCTCCCATTAGGGTGTATAATCACCTATCTAGAGAAAATCCTATTTGTTTCTTAAATCTATGTTTCGATGCTGTCCCTTTTCGGGAGACGGTTGCTGATTCCAACCGTCAGTGATATACATTCGATACACTCAAGCGAAATGAGTGGTCGGTCATGTGAGGGCCGGGTTGCAAGACGTTCTTGTTGTACCCAGTGTATTCGTCTCTAGAGATACACTATCGGCAGGTGGTCCCATACCTTGTCAAAGTTGGAATCCAATCTCCAATAAGCGCCCGCGGTTTTGATTTTATACTATATATGTGGAGCGTGAGATGCAAGTGTTCCACTAGATTGTTATTTACTTGTATTTAGACATTATTATAATATCAGAAAAGATACTGGTTTCAAAAAAAGTTTTGGGTTATCGTAAGGTAAAAACCGTCCGTATTTATGTGTGGATTTGGTCTTACGATTATCCTTTTCTTTCGAAAAGATTTTAACTTTAAAATCAAGTTGTGTGATACCCTTAATACTGTGCGAGTTTTTTCTCACTCTGGTCACCTGACTGACCCGGTGTTTTGTAAATGCTCGGGTTAGGCCGGGATGTACAGGTTCAGGTTATCGACTGCTGTAAAGAGACGAGCTGGAAGAGTCCAGACGTATGATACTACTATTCCGCTGTGTTGTATATGAGGACAGATTATTATCGCTGTCCAGATGTGTACTCTGATATTGTAAGTATGTTTAAAGCTCTCAGTAAAGTTTATTTCTGTATTATATTTTGTTCCACTGCGATGTGAGACTCTGTGGTGTTGTTTCTTCTTCTTCTATTCTAATATTTCTTTCTTTCTTATCTCACCCTCTAATTCTTTCTAATAACTATCCAGTGTTTCGGTACTTGGAGGATTGGCATGAGTAATGGTAAAGGTATTTATGTCGATTTTCAAGGCCGGAAACTACTGGGTCGTTACATTAAGTATATTCAAGTGGTTCATGACTTAACCCTATCAAATCTTCATGTCAAATTGGTTAAGTATATTCAAGCGGTTCATGACTTAACCCTATCAAATCATCGTGTCAAATTGGTTAAGTATATTCAAGCGGTTCATGACTTATCCCTATCAAATCATCGTGTCAAATTGGTTAAGTATATTCAAGCGGTTCATGACTTAACCCTATCAAATCATCATGTCAAATTGGTTAAGTATATTCAAGCGGTTCATGACTTAACCCTATCAAATCATCGTGTCAAATTGGTTAAGTATATTCAAGCGGTTCATGACTTAACCCTATCATGTGGCATTAATTCATTAATGCACCCCAACCTCTCACATTAGACTAGTTGTTGTGGTCACTGGATTCGCCGGGCGGTTCCGGGCAGATTTACACCACAACCTAGTCTAACCTCGGGTCTTAAGCGCGATATGACCAACTACCCACATTGGATCCTATTGTTTGCAGTCACTGGATTCGCCGGGCGGTTCCGGGCAGAATTACACTGCAAACTCAACCCAACCTCAAGTTGGCCATTTTCAAGTTCATTCTAAGTGTCATGTCCATGTTCAATTTTCATGTCAAGTTCGTGTTAAGTTTCTAAGCGAATTTCATGTCAAGTTCTCATATCAAGTTTCAACTTATGCCTATTATCAAGTTCATGATTCATATTCATAACCAATTCACGTTTCAAGTTCATAAGCATGTTTACGTGCCTTCTAACTGTCCAATATCAACTATCAAGTCATAGTCAATTTTGTATTCAAGTTATTCCCATCGTATCAATTTCATGCTATTTGTCGCGTTCCACAATTACCTAAAAACATGGTTTGACTACCAAATTCTATTTTCTCTAATTACGTTCCAAGTTCACAATTCACATTCATGTCAATTATCAAGTTTACAATCGCTTTCGTGTTCAAGTTATGCCAATTCATGTCCAAGCTAATTCATGTCAATTACCAATTTATGTCTAAGTGAATCTTCATGTTTTGACCAATATCCCAAAATCGTATTCCTACCATGCGCGTATCGAGATTAATTCAAAAAGGGATAAACAAGGAAATCATGACAAAGATGGGCATGTGAATAGGCATGAGATTATAATCTAAATCATATGTTCAACAGAATTGGTGTATAATAGTTTAACACATCATAGGCATGTGAATAGGATCTAGAACAACAATATGAAAACCAAGGTTTAGGAACATAGGTAGACTTGCATTAATCCAAATTCAAGATTCAAGAGAGAATAGGGTGAAAAAGTCTTATCATCAAGTCAAGGTCCAAGAATTCATATTACAATCTAGCGTTTAAATAATAAACTAGGTCCAACAACATGAATGGGCATGATTCATTCGATAAGGAATAACCCAAAATCCTAGATTCAAGAAGAAACAATAACAGATCTAAACAGATAATTCAAGCTTAGGTCCAATTTCATTTTATTCCATGTCCATATTAAATTCAACCAGTTTCAATCTCAAAATAACTAGAACTTACAGAGCGTGGATCGAGAATTAGAGTGCAGAGATTTGATTCTGGAAACGGTTATTGCAGTTGTTGAATCTCTATTTGTTTAGTCTTGTTCTAGTTGAAAACCCCCAATTTGCAATTCCTAGATGTTGTCTTGACGAAGAAGAAGTAGTCTCTTTTAATTTTAATATTATCATTTTGATTTTCATAGAGGTAGCATAAGGACAGAATGAAATGGTGTAGAGAGAATGAGGCTAGGGGGCTGTTTATATAGGGTTAGGCAGACAAATCTGGTCACGAAACAATTCTAAATACATCAGAATGCATCTGGTTCAGGAAATAGGTTCGGGAGGCAGGTCGACCCCCAGGTCGACTCCCCAGTCGACCTGGTCATGGGGAGGTCGACACCCCAGTCGACTCCCCAGTCGACCGGGTTGGGGGGGGGGTCGACTCCCCAGTCGACCTGGGTATATGGGCGGGAATTTTCCCGCCAGCCTTCTCTGGGTTTGAATTTCGAAATTCTAGCTTTATTTTCGAGCTGTTTTATTTTATTCAAATTCCTGAAACTTCTGAGGGTCATAACTTGGTCATACGAACTCCGATTTTCGAAAACTCGGACACGATTTCATGCAGAATTTCGAGACGAACGCAATGGCACAACCCATTTTCCTTGATTCTTATTTTAAAATTTAATTCTGCCTTGATTTATGGTTATAACATGTTATTAAAATACGGGTTGTTACATTCTCCCCTTCTTAAAGGATTTCGTCCCCGAAATCCCTAAGTTAGGAAGAATGTATCCTACCATCCATCATCCATCTACTCAAAACATCATCCACAAGTAATCATTGTCCTTAAAAGATTCCTAATGTTGTATGTATATATGCGAAAAGTGTGTGTATATGTACTTATCTAATGCAAAAGATCAGGCGGTTACTGATTCAGTAAACCTCCTTAATGCAAAGTATGCTAGTGCGATGAGTCCAACATGTATGCAAATTCCTATTACATTTCACAATTTCTACATGAGTGCTTAAACATTCATCCATATGCAACATCCAAATGATAGCATATCAATTTTCCATCCATGTACAAGTATAAACGTTCATGCATATGCAATATGAAAATGTGACTAAGCCGATCTAGTGCCTAATGTGTTATGCAACCACGAGCAACCACTTGCAACCATTTCCAAACATCAACCATAACATGTCTCAAACACATGTTTACACCCAATTGTTCCTACCTAAAGATATAGTCGAACGATAGAAGCAAGTAAAAATTTTGTGCCAATTAGGCAATGTCAAAACTGGAAATCTATATCACATATATACTGATTAGGAGAAGGACTCCCTTGGCACCAGCCCGAAGACCGAAATCAACATCAGGCTGACACCCAAAGAATTACTTAACCCAGCGGACACCCTCAAGCCCCAACATGCATTACTAACAGATGATCCCTATGGGGTTTTGCAACAGAAATAGGATTGAGAATAGGACCGCGAGGTAATACTTAAAAGATAGCTTGCAAATAAGCTCTACAGGAAAAGAGGGATCAAGGATATACTCTTAAAAAGAGATATGATGCGCGTGTCTAGTCTTCAATCTTCTAAGCCGCATTTCCTTGAGCTTAACTCCATTGTGCTTTGACCGTCTTTAGCTTCACAATTTCATAGCTTCTTAATTCCTATTTCCAAAATATGAGTTGGAACTCATTTCACTGTCGCCTCTCGTTCCACTTTCACTTATTCTTTTTCTAGTACACTCAGCTTAAACATAACTGCGTACTCATGGTTTCGTGCAAGCTTTCCAAAATTCACTAGTGAATCTTGGATCTCATTCACTTACTAGAAGGTATTCCAAAATGAATTATCTCTTGAAAATAGACAAATGCCAACCATGTTGCCAAGTGTACTTACTAAGGTGATTTTCTATGACTCATGCATAAGCGAAATGAACCATCCGCCTTAGTGGCGAACACTACTCGAGCGGATTGATAAATGTATCAAGAGATTCTAGGTAACTAAGCATGGTAGAACCCTAAGGGTTACACTAGACTTCGAGGGTATTACCGGGGCAAGTCAAGAGTCTAACTACCCTCTTTCCATACTCGAGAATGGTATCATTTCTGGATAACCACTCCATCCCTAGAAACAACCCATAGCCCAAAAACATAAGCGTTACTTCTAAACTCAACACTTAGCATAGACATTCTCAAATCCAAACAAGTCATGAATAAATGAGCTGATTACCCAACAGGACAAATATGGGACCCTCTACTACGCTAGTACTAAGGTGCAGAGACTCAACTATCGAAGCAGAAATGAAAAGGAAGCGATGTACCATAATCAAAAAGGGTACGGACAGGATAGAAACATAAACTAGGCTTTCCTACAGAAACATTTCTACCTTCTTGTTCTGAGCCTCGTTCACCTTAACCACCCTTATCCCCTCTTATTTAACGTGTTAATAGGTCTCTCGAGAACTACCTCCATCGCACGACAACCCTTCAAAGCTTGAAATAAGGTTAGTCGCAGATGGAACTAATGTGATTACAGATGGAGGAAAGAAAGGAAAAGGGATTCAAACAAGGAAACAAAGGATAATGCTAATGGCCTTTGGGGAATAGCCTTTAAAAATAAAACTTTTCTTGAAAAATGCTTCTTTGTAAATGGTTTTGAAAATGATTTCAAAAGGTTTTAAAAACTTTTGCCCAGTCTGGTAACCTTCTGCTCTGATACCAAATGTAACACCCCACCTCCGCTATGGTCACTCACAAAGGGAATGCATTAGCTTTTGTGGAGCATTATCTAGGTAAACATACATAGAAATATTACAAGACAGAACATATAAAACAGCGGAAGAAAAACCAAATTTCATTTCTTAAAAATCTAGAAAGGTCTAAAGCCTTTTACATCAAAATGCCATTAAATCCATTACATCGAAATCTGTCTTGCAATAGTAAAAAAGCATAAAACCATAGTCATAAATCATTCCCCAAGTAAGACAGTGAAGCAAGCCATAGCCAAGGGAAATCCAAGCCGTTCGTGAAAGAGCCTTGGAGCTTGGTAAGATCTGAACTAAGCTGTATTCCCACCCTACGAACCGGGGGGGGGGGGGAGAACGTAAGAAAAAGAGGCGAAACAAAATGGGTTAGTCATAAAGACTGAGTAAGCCCTAGTGACTTTCAGCATAGAAACAAGTAAAGATAACATGACATGTATAAACTGAAAGTAAACATAAGGATGATGACAAGATAGGCAAGTTAAACTAAGGTAACAAGATAAACTATACTAACCAGATAAACTACGGTAACAAGATAAACTATGCAAACCAGATAAACTACGTATAGCATCGCATGTTTAACATTCTCTGCACCAACTGTACTAGTACCCCAACCCGTATCATCCTTTCCATGTATATGTACAGTCCCTTTCCGTATATCGTACGGGTTTCATCACATATTTCTATACTACTTCAACGTAGTGCCACCATTCTTGAAATCGTTTGGACTGCCACCCTTGTTCCGGCAAGGTTTCCTTATCATGAACTATCGCGTGTTCAACTAGGATTTATGCCACCTAGGACCACTAGGGATTATGCTACCTATTGAACGTTTTCTAGATTCGATTAGGGTTTATGCCACCTAGGACCACTAAGGATTATGCTACCTAACGAACAACACCTTTTTTTCATGTAACGATCTATTAATCGATCGGCTCCCTACAAGTCCTAGCTTGTTCATGTGTCTGTGTCATACGGCCCAATCACGAAATGTAGTCACCTGTGCTAGGTCCACCATAGGGTGTATCAAGCCCTATAGTGCCAACCGCCGACACGAATCAAGCACGCACAGTGTAAACCTACTAGTGCCCAATGCCTGCTTTTTCAACTCCGGACTACGTGCATGACCATAGTCCGCCTGAACCTATAATGGCGCACCAACTCAGCCGTCTTTCTGGCCGCTTATAATCAGTCCAGTAATCGTGCCCCACCCTGCCTAGTTCCAAGGTACCATGATACATCTAGTGGGTTACTGCTGAAAAGGACCGCGTAACTAGGGTTTCCGTCCAGCAGGTTAAGTGTTGTCATTTAAATTCGAGACTTAACCCCATCCGTCAAGCATGTCAAGTTAGTTAAGTGTGGTCATTCAAGTTCGTGACTTAACCCGTCTACGTGTCATGTCAAATTGGCTAAGTGTTGTCGTTCAAGTTCATGACTTAGCCCTACGAATCATGTGTCAAGTTGGTTAAGTATATTCAAGCGGTTCATGACTTAACCCTATCAAATCTTCATGTCAAATTGGTTAAGTATATTCAAGCGGTTCATGACTTAACCCTATCAAATCATCGTGTCAAATTGGTTAAGTATATTCAAGCGGTTCATGACTTAACCCTATCAAATCATCGTGTCAAATTGGTTAAGTATATTCAAGCGGTTCATGACTTAACCCTATCAAATCATCGTGTCAAATTGGTTAAGTATATTCAAGCGGTTCATGACTTAACCCTATCAAATCATCATGTCAAATTGGTTAAGTATATTCAAGCGGTTCATGACTTAACCCTATCAAATCATCGTGTCAAATTGGTTAAGTATTTTCAAGCGGTACATGACTTAACCCTATCATGTGGCATTAATTCATTAATGCACCCCAACCTCTCACATTAGACTAGTTGTTGTGGTCACTGGATTCGCTGGGCGGTTCCAGGCAGATTTACACCACAACCTAGTCTAACCTCGGGTCTTAAGCGCGATATGACCAACTACCCACATTGGATCCTATTGTTTGCAGTCACTGGATTCGCCGGGCGGTTCCGGGCAGAATTACACTGCAAACTCAACCCAACCTCGAGTTGGCCATTTTCAAGTTCATTCTAAGTGTCATGTCCATGTTCAATTTTCATGTCAAGTTTCTAAGCGAGTTTCTTGTCAAGTTCTCATATCAAGTTTTCAAGTTTCAACTTATGCCTATTATCAAGTTCATGATTCATATTCATAACCAATTCACGTTTCAAGTTCATAAGCACGTTTACGTTCCTTCTAACTGTCCAATATCAACTATCAAGTCATAGTCAATTTTGTATTCAAGTTATTCCCATCGTATCAATTTCATTCTATTTGTCGCGTTCCACAATTACCTAAAAACATGGTTTGACTACCAAATTCTATTTTCTCTAATTACGTTCCGAGTTCACAATTCACATTCATGTCAATTATCAAGTTTACAATCGCTTTCGTGTTCAAGTTATGCCAATTCATGTCCAAGCTAATTCATGTCAATTACCAATTCATGTCTAAGTGAATCTTCATGTTTTGACCAATATCCCAAAATCGTATTCCTACCATGCGCGTATCGAGATTAATTCAAAAAGGGATAAACAAGGAAATCATGACAAAGATGGGCATGTGAATAGGCATGAGATTATAATCTAAATCATATGTTCAACAGAATTGGTGTATAATAGTTTAACACATCATAGGCATGTGAATAGGATCTAGAACAACAATATGAAAATCAAGGTTTAGGAACATAGGTAGACTTGCATTAATCCAAATTCAAGATTCAAGAGAGAATAGGGTGAAAAAGTCTTATCATCAAGTCAAGGTCCAAGAATTCATATTACAATCTAGCGTTTAAATAATAAACTAGGTCCAACAACATGAATGGGCATGATTCATTCGATAAGGAATAACCCAAAATCCTAGATTCAAGAAGAAACAAGAACATATCTAAACAGATAATTCAAGCTTAGGTCCAATTTCATTTTATTCCATGTCCATATTAAATTTAACCAGTTTCAATCTCAAAATAACTAGAACTTACAGAGCGTGGATCAAAAATTAGAGTGCAGAGATTTGATTCTGGAAACGGTTATTGCAGTTGTTGAATCTCTTTTTGTTTAGTCTTGTTCTAGTTGAAACCCCCCAATTTGCAATTCCTAGATGTTGTCTTGACGAAGAAGAAGTAGTCTCTTTTAATTTTAATATTATCATTTTGATTTTCACAGAGGTAGCATAAGGACAGAATGAAATGGTGTAGAGAGAATGAGGCTAGGGGGCTGTTTATATAGGGATAGGCAGACGAATCTAGTCACGAAACAAGTCTAAATACATCAGAATGCATCTGGTTCAGGAAATAGGTTTGGGAGGCAGGTCGACCCCCAGGTCGACTCCCCAGTCGACCTGGTCATGGGGAGGTCGACACCCCAGTCGACCTGGTTGGGGGGGTCGACTCCCAAGTCGACCTGGGTATATGGGAGGGAATTTTCCCGCCAGCCTTCTCTGGGTTTGAATTTCGAATTTCTGGCTTTATTTTCGGGATGTTTTATTTTATTCAAATTCCTGAAACTTCTGAGGGTCATAACTTGGTCATACGAACTCCGATTTTTGAAAACTCGAACTCGATTTCATGAAGAATTTCGAGACGAACGCAATGGCACAACCCGTTTCCCTTGATTCTTATTTTAAAATTTAATTCTGCCTTGATTTATGGTTATAACATGTTATTACAATACGGGTTGTTATAGTATATTCGGTTCAAACTGGTTTATCTTAGTTTATGATACTTTCCTATTTCCAGTTTATACCTATCATGCCCTTTTTCTTATTCTCATACTGAAGAGTCAATAGATTTACCAGGCTTTATGTCTGACTCTATTTTTCTTTCGTCTTCTTTTCTTCTGTTCCCCCCCAGGTCCATAGGGAGGAAACAACCCACCTTAGTCAGACTCTTTGCAAGCTTCAAGATAGTAGATGTATGGTTTGGACTCTCTTTCCTTGGCTATGGCTTTTGGACACGTTCTATGGGGATTTATGAAGCTTTTATTATGTTTTATGCTTCTTTATTTAATAATCAAGACAGAAATGATGATGTAATGTTTTGGAAGTTATTATGAGACAATTATGGAAATGTTTTGTATGAGCACTTATTTATGAAATGAAAGTCTGTTTGTTTTCCGTTGCTTATACATATGTATTTATATTTGTCTTGTGTTTTATCTGTGACTTTTACTTATAAACCTCCACCGAAGTTAAGGCATTCCCTTTGTGAGTGATCTTAATGGAGGTGGGGTGTTTCACTTGGTATCAGAACACAGATTTACCAGATTAGATAAAGGTTTTTGAAACTATTTTCAAAAGAGAAGTTTAAAGAAGCATTTTTTTCAAGAAAAAGCGTGGTTTTTAAAAGGCATAATCCCCCAAAGCTATATGCACTATCTTTCTATCCTTTTGTTTTGAATCTTTCTTTCCTTTTTCGTTTCAGCATGTCTGGGGACCTTACTCCCCAGCTATAGACGCTTTTACTCCTCCTCCTCCTCCTCCTCTACGTGAACCAGCAAGCGGAAGAATCGCAGAACAAGAAGACGGATAATAGTCAAGGAGGAAAGGACCACAACAATAATAACAAGACACGTGAGAAAAGGAAATGTTATTTCTGTGGCATTCTTGGACATATGGAGAGAGACTGCAGAAAGAAGAAGAGGAAGATGAGTGCTGCTTTCTTCCATTGTGGCGAGACTGGACACAAGGCTAAGGACTGCCCAAAGAAGCGGGGGCAGGGACAGAGGACTGGATCCACTTCAGGGGGACAGGTTCACGAGCTGGTGGCACCTCCGTAGGAACGAGGTAGAAATATTTTTGTGGAAAGCTTAGTTTATCTCTATGATCATCCAGTTCGCACTCTCTTTGATTCCCGTGCATCACACTCCTTTATTTCATCTGCTTTAGTAGAATCTCTGCACCTAGACACTAGTATGATAGAAGATCCCTTGGTTGTTTCAAATCCAATTGGGGGCTTAGCTTATTTGTCAATGGTTTGTTTGGATTTGAAAATCTCTATTCTAAGTGTTGAGTTTAGATGTAGTGCCTTTGTTTTGGGCTTCTCGGGATATGGACTGGTTATCCAGTAATGGTGCCATTCTTGATTGTGAGGAAAGAGTGGTTAGACTCTTGACTCGGCTCGGTAACACTCTAGAAATTTCTTGTAATCCCTTGAATACTGTTATGCTTAGTTATCTAGAGTCGCTTGATGCTTCTGTTGAGAAATTGCAGTCGGTTAGAGTAGTCCGTGAATATTCGGATGTCTTTAAAGAGGTGAAGGGCTTACCTCCGAGGCGGGAAATAGACTTCCGCATAAATCTTGTTGATAATGCAAAGCCCATAGCTTTACCTGTCAGACACATGGATCCAAAGGAGAGAAAGGAGCTCAATAAGCAAGTTAAGGAGCTTCTCGAGAAGGGGTTTATAAGGCGGAGTATCTCGGAATGGGGTGCTCCAGTGGTATTCACCACCAAAGCAGATGGCTCACTACACCTTTGTGTGGACTATAGGGAGCTAAACAAGCTGACTAAGAAGAATAGGCACCTGCTTCCCAGAATAGATGATTTGTTTAATCAGCTTGTAGGTGCGTCGGTCTTCTCCCGACTTGATCTGGCTACTGGGTTCCATCAGCTAAGGGTAGCTGAAGATAGCATTGATAAGACGGCGTTTAGAACCCCAGACGGTTTCTTCGAGTGGCTTGTCATGCCTTTCGTCTTGACAAACGCACCCACTTATTTCGTAGACCTAATGAGCAGGGTGTTCAGAGAATTCCTCAATAAGTTCGTGGTGGTCTTCGTAGACGATATTTTGATCTTCTCAAAGAATGAGGAAGAACATTGTAACAACCCGTATTTTGAATAACATGTTATAACGTAAATCAAGGCAGAAATAAATCTGAATCAAGGGAAACGGGCTGTGCCATTGCGTTCGTCTCGGAAAAATACGCGAAATAGAGTCCGAGTTTTCGAAAATCGGAGTCCGTATGACCCAGTTATGGCCCGTCAAGGTTTTCAGAAAATTTCAAGTTCAAAAACAGTTCAAATTTCAAATCTGGAGCCAAACAGACTGGGCGGGAAAATTTCCCGCCCAGCCCCCAAGTTGACTGGGGAGTCAACTTGGGAGTCGACTTGGGTGGTCGGCCAGTTTGGCCTGGTGCACCTGTTTTGGCTCCTGGGTCTTGTTTTGTTGGCTAGTGACGTGATTTGATGGCTCAGATCTGAATTAGGGTTAATCCTATGGCCTAAACTACCCTAAACTTCTATATAAGCACCCTAAACCCTACCCTAAATCACCACAAATCAATCCTACAACTAGGTTATGCCAAAATGCTCCTTAATCATGGCCTCCACCTTCATATCATGGCCTCCATCTTCTTCATGAAAGCTTGAGTGTTCTAAGCTAGTAAAAGAGCCATCTTTCTTCATACAAATCAAAGGAGCTTCTTATTTCTCAAGACAACTTGGAGCTTATATTCATTTGGGGATTTCTAGTGTGGCTTCGTCTCAATCTTGTTTTATTTTGTTCTAGTCTTCTTAGCCAAGCTTTGTAAGCCCTATTCAACTCTTAGATTTAAACTATGAAGTTAATATGATCATGTAGCAAGTTGAAATGAGACTTTTGGGTATAATACTTGTCTTTGGGCTATATTTGTATGCATAGATCCATGTATGACTCTTTTGATCTATGATTGTGGCACTATCATGAACCTAGTATCATTTATCTTGATTTTTGGGTAGAAAGCTATGAGCTTTATTTGGTGGTTATGCATAATGCAACATAGAACATGGTAGTTATGCATAATGCAACATAGATCCTCTCATGATCTTTATGTTAACTTGCCTATGATGTTATGAACTATGTGCTAATCACAAGTTATCACCCTATGTTAACTATGACCATGTTATCACCTATTTTCTAAGTTGATGTCATGCATGTTTTGAGGCCAATAACCTTATATGCTAGTATGTTGAACCCCTTTTGCCTCAAATATCACCATGTTTAACTTGTGATAGACTTTGCCATCTTATGCCCACCTTGTCATATTCTTATGTTCCCCTTTTTGATCTATTTGTGTTGATGCGAACTTACGTGCGATGGGGTTACGTTATGGGTAAAATTAAATGACATGAAACATGACTTGAAAATATGACATGTGATTATGCTTGAAAACATGAACGTGGACATGATATGTAGAAAACATGAAAGTGGCCAACTCGAGGTTGGGTTGAGTTTGTAGCATAAATCTACCCGGAACCGACCGGCTTAACTAGTGGCTACAAACAATAGGACCCAATGTGAGTAGTTGGTCATATCGCACTTAAAACCCGAGGTTAGACTAGATTGTGGTGTAAAGCTACCCGGACCCGCCCGGCTTAACTAGTAACCACAACAAAGTCTAATGTGAGAGGTTGGGGTGCATTAAGTTAATTAATGCCACATGATAGGGTTATGTCATGGACTACTTGAATAGTTAACCAATTAAACACGATTGATTGGTAGGGTTAAGCCATGGACTACTTGAATACTTAACCAATTAAACACGATGGATTGGTAGGGTTAAGTCATGGACTACTTGAATACTTAACCAGTTGAACACGATGTATTGATAGGGTTAAGTCATGAACTGTTTGGATACACTTGACTAACTCAATACATGGTTAGGATAGGGTTAACCACACTTAACCCATTTGAAATCCTAGTTACGTGGTCCTTTTCAGCAGTAACCTATAGTATCAAGATTCCCTGGGACTAGGCTAGGGTGGGGCACGATTACTGGGCTGATGGTAAGAGACCAAAAGAGACGGCTGAATGGTGCACCAGTTAAGTTCAGGCGGACCATGGTCGTGCACATTAAGTCCGGAGTTGAACATGGGCACCGGTAGGTTTAGACTGTGCGTGCTTGTTTTGTGTCTGTGGTTTACACCCGAGGACTGGATACACCCTAGGGTGGACCTTGCACAGTTAACTACATTCCATGATTAAGCCGTATGACACCGATACACGACGAGTTAGGCTTATAGGGAGCCGATCGACTAGACCGAGTAGTTGGACCTTGATTTAGGTCATCTCATGAGTTTGGGCCAATATTGGGCTAAGGGATCATTTCTTGTTTATACTTGACATAGTTTAGAATACTAGTACACTCTTGGTGCAACTTAATCCTTGTATATGCGATGCCACATTTGATCTATCTTGTTAACTTTTCACCATGCCAGTTATCATCCTATGTTTCATCTCTGTTTACATGTCTAGTTAACTTTATTAGTTTTTATACTAATAGTAGGTAGGACTTACCAGTCTTTTTGACTGACCTGTTTTCCTTTCGCCTCTTTTCTTCCGTTCCCCCCCCCCCCCCCCCCCCCCGCAGGTTCTCAGGGTAGGAACACTAGCACCTAGCTTGGATCTTTAGCTTGCTCTCTGGATAGCTCATGTACGGTTTGGACTTGAGCTCTCTATGGCTTTACCACGTCTACTTTGGGGATAGTTTACTTTATGTTATTTTCAGTTTTCAGTTTATGTTTCTAGACTTGTTTATTGGAAAGAAAATGATGACTAAGTACTTTGATGTAACTTGACTATGGTTTTGAAATGGTAATTTTATCTGCTGCTTTATTTATTCTGTTTTACTCATATGTTCTGCCTTGTGATATCTCTGTGCATGATTACCATGTTAAACGCCCCTCCAAAGTCAGTGTACTTGCAAGAGTGACCCTGGCAAAGGTGGGGTGTTACATTTGGTATCAGAGCGAGGTTTTACTAGACCGGACAAAAGTTTTAAAAACCCTTTTGAAAAACTATTTTCAAAACCAATTAAGTATTTTCCAAGAAAAGTCTAGTTTATTTTAAAAGGCTATTCCCCAAAAGCCATTAGCACTATCCTTTGTTTCCTCGTTCTATCTTTTTCTTCATTTCAGCATGGCCGATCTTAACCTTCCCGAGGGAGTACCCATACCCGGATGGTTCCGGAGGTACCTGGAAGCTAGGGCCAACGATGCGGGCCCAGCAAACACTCCCACTCCTCCTCCCGTACCTGAGGTTCCTCCTCCTCCTCCTCAGCGTCCACAAGCGGATTTCGCAAAGGTTTGTAAAGACTTTAAGGCGATGGGTGGCAAGAATTTTGTTGGGACAGAGACTTATGTGGAGGCAAGAAACTGGTTAAAGGAAACTGAAGACCTCTTTGCCATCTTTGATGTGGAAGACAGCAGAAAAGTTCTGTTGGCAGTATGGCTATTGAAAGAGGAAGCTGCTTATTGGTGGGAGGTCACCAACGCTACTAGGCCTATAGAGACTTGGGCCGACTTTAGGATGAGGTTTGAGCTTAAGTTTCTATCATCTGCTGAGGAGAATCTACAAATGGAGAAGTTTATATCTTTGAAGCAAGGGGACATGACCGTGAGGGAGTATGTGAATAAGTTTAACCAGCTTGCTCGAATCGGTTTGGACATGGTTAACACACCCCAGAAGAAGGCTCTACGCTTTGCTCGAGGATTGAATGAGCCATTGCAAGGTTTAGCCATGTCTCATATACCCATGGGGGCCACTTTTGAGAGCTTAGCGGATATGGCCTTGCTTCAGGGAGATGATAAGAATGGCAAGAAAAAAGTCAAGCCTAATGAGACTCAAACCAAGAAGGCGGACTCCAAGTGGGGAGGAAATCAGAGCAACCAGAACAACAAGAGCAATAAGAACAACAAGGGTAACAAGGCCAACAACAACAAGGCAAAGGACACAAGAAAGTGCAACTTCTGTGGGATCATTGGACACATAGCCAAAGATTGTAGGAAGAAGAAGAGGAAGTTGGGAGAATGCTTTCATTGCGGAGAGACTGGACACTTCAGTAAGGATTGCCCAAAGAAGCAAGAACAAGGGCAAGGACAGACTCAGCGAGCAGGACCTTATGGAGGGCAGATGCATGCTCTCAACACTACTCCAGCTCCGGACCAAGGTAGTATTTCTGTAGAAAGCCTTGTTTATATTTCCAGTTTTCCTGTTCGAACTTTATTTGATTCTGGCGCATCGCATACCTTTATTTCTTCTGATCTTGTTGAAAGTTTGCACCTAAGTACTAGTCTAGTTGAGGATCCCATCAGTGTTTCAAATCCAATTGGGGGTTCCGCCCATCTATCTATGATATGTATGGATTTGAGGATTTTTATCTTGACCGTAGAATTCACATGTAATGCTTATGTTCTCGGGTTCATGAGATACGGGTTGATTTTGGGCATGGATTGGTTTTCCAGTTATGGAGCCATTCTCGATTGTGAGCATAGGGTAGTGAGGCTTATGACTCGCCTTGGCAATACCCTAGAGATTTCTTGTAACCCTCTGGATCCCGTCATGTTATGTTATCTTGAATCCCTCGACTCGTCTATTGACAATCTTCAATCTGTGAGGGTGGTCCGAGAATATCCTGATGTTTTTGATGAGGTGAAGGGGTTACCCCCTAAACGCGAGATAGACTTCCGTATTTATCTGGTTGATAATGCCAAGCCAGTTTCATTGCCCGTTAGGCACATGGCCCCGCGAGAAAGAAGAGAGCTTAGCAAGCAAATCAAGGAGTTGCTTGAGAAAAATTTCATTAGGCGAAGCATTTCAGAATGGGGTGCTCCGGTGGTATTCGCTACTAAGGCGGATGGTTCGCTTCGTCTATGTGTTGATTATCGTGAGTTGAACAAGCTAACAAAGAAGAATAGACACCCGTTACCGAGGATTGATGATCTCTTTGACCAGCTTGTTGTTGCTTCTGTTTTCTCTCAGCTCGATCTAGCCACCGGATTCCATCAGCTTAGAGTGGCTGAGGATAGTATTGATAAGACTGCGTTTAGGACTCCAGATGGATTCTTTGAATGGCTAGTCATGCCGTTCGGTTTGACTAATGCACCCGCATACTTTGTTGATTTGATGAGTAGGGTGTTCAGGGAGTTCCTTAACAAGTTTGTGGTTGTCTTCGTGGATGATATTCTGATTTTCTCTAAGGACGAGGAAGAGCATGCTACACACCTCAAGGAGGTTATGGATACGCTTAGAGCTCATCAGTTGAAAGCCAAGTTCTCTAAATGCCATTTCTGGAGAAGGGAAGTTCGGTTCCTTGGGCATATAGTTTCTAGGCAAGGCATAGCTGTGGATCCCGCTAAAGTGGTGGCGGTACAAGACTGGAAAGTTCCGAAGAATGCAACTGAAGTGAGAAGCTTTCTCGGTCTGGCAAGATTTTATAGGAAGTTCATTAAGGACCTCGCTAGGATTTCAGCCCCTCTTACTAAGTTAACGAAGAAGAACTTAGTCTTTGCATGGGACTTAGAGTGTGAGCTTGCTTTTCAAAGGCTCAAGAAAGCCCTCACCACAGCTCCAGTTCTAGCATTACCCGATGGAGGGAAGTTGTTTACCGTGTACACCGATGCATGTGGCACGGGATTAGGCGCTGTCCTAATGCAAGAAGGGAGAGTGATATGTTTTGGGGGTAGGCAACTCAAAGTTCATGAGAAGAACTATCCCACTCATGATTTGGAGTTGGCGGCGATCGTCTTTGCACTCAAATCCTGGCGCCACTATCTCCTGGGCGAAAGGTTTGAGTTATATACTGATCACAAGTCGCTCAAGTACCTCTTCTCGCAGAAAGATTTGAATCTAAGGCAGCAGAGGTGGATGGAATTCTTGGCATCATATGACTTCGAGATAGCTTATACCCCTGGCAAGGGTAATGTTGTGGCAGATGCGCTAAGAAGAAGAAGGTTGACTTTGAGTCCCTTGTTTGTTGAGATGAAGAGCCTAGATTTCTTGGCAACCTTTGATTTTGCACCTGTTGTTGGGTCGATGACTGGTTCGTTAGCATCCCTTGAGCTTAGACCTACACTTCTTGATCAAGTTGGGGCTTCACAGAGGGAAGACCCGCAGATAGTCGAGATCATGGACAAGTTGACTCGGGGTGAGACGTCAAGTCACCTCGCTAGATATACTATTGATGAAAAGGGATGGCTAAGGCGTGGTGGAAGACTATGTGTCCCACGAGTGGGAGACTTAGTAAATAAAGTTCTTGAGGAGGCGCATCACTCGAGGATGACCATGCATCCTGGAGGGGATAAGATGTACCGGGATATGAAGCGCATTTTCTTTTGGGATGGGATGAAAAAGGATTTGGTAGAGTTTGTTTCTAGATGCATTGTTTGCCAGCAAGTAAAGGCCGAGTCGAAGAAGCCCGGTGGGCTACTACATCCATTGGAGGTCCCGCTATGGAAGTGGGAAAGTATCTCTATGGATTTTTTGGATGGATTGCCGAGATCAAGGAAGGGGAATACTAGCATATGGGTCATAGTGGATAGACTCACGAAGAACGCCCATTTTATTCCGGTGAAGAGCAAGAGGACCGCATCATGGCTAGCATCTGTTTATCTTTGAGAGATAGTGCGATTGCATGGAGTTCCTTCTAGCATAGTTAGCGATCGTGACCCAATCTTCACTAGCCAATTTTGGAGTAGTTTGCAAGAAGCGATGGGTATGCGATTGAATCTAAGTACAGCCTATCACCCACAGACGGATAGCCAGACCGAAAGGGTGAATAGGGTACTAGAAGATCTGTTGAGGCTATGCATTCTTGACTTTGGTGGCACTTGGGAAGACCACATTCCTCTCGTAGAGTTTGCTTATAATAACAGCTACCAAGCAAGCATAGGGATGGCACCATTCGAAGCTTTGTATGGGAGGCCGTGCAAGTCACCAACATGTTGGTGGGAGACGACGGATAAGCTTATACTTGGGCCCGACATGATAAGGGACACATCCGAGAAGGTTGAGTTGATTCGAAGGCGGATGAAAACGTCCCAAGACAGACAGAAATCCTATGCCGACAAGCGAAGGACAGACTTAGAGTTTGAAGTTGGAGATATGATCTTTGTGAAGGTTTCTCCTTTGCGAAATGTGGTTCGTTTTGGAGCAGTTGGGAAGCTGGCACCAAGGTTCGTAAGACCCTTCCCTATCATAGAGAGGATTGGGAAGATGGCTTATAAGGTGGAATTGCCCGAGAACCTGGCCGGAGTGCACAATGTTTTTCATGTCTCGCATCTCCGAAAGTGCCTACATGAGTCAGCCGAGGTAGTTAAGCCTAGCATTCTTAAAGACATGGAGGTAGAAAAAGAGGCAACTTTGAGACGAGCTCCGATTCGTATCTTGGGAACGGAGACAAGAAGCTGAGGAATCGAGAAGTCAAGTTAGTAAAGGTTCAGTGGAGTGAAGCCGATGAAGATGCAACTTGGGAAACCGAGGAGAAGATGCATGGGCTTTATCCATTCCTTTTTGAGGGTACCTTTTCAATCTCTTTTCCTAGTTAGCATATCTTTCTTTTGCTATCCATGTTTATCTTGCTATCTCGTTAACCTTGTCATGAGAACCTTAGGTAGAAACCCTTTGGATGAAACATGTATTTGAAACATGTTATGCTTGATGTTTGCAAGTGGTTGCAAGTGTTTGCAAGTGGATACTCGTGGATGCATGATACACATTAGGCACTAAGATCGGCTCACACACTTTCATATTGCATATGCATGAGTGCTTATACTTATTCATGGATGAAACTTGTTATGCTATCACGTGGATGTTGCATATGGATGAATGTTATGTGCACTCATGTAGAGATTATAAATTATGTTAGGAATTTGCATACATATGGATTCATTTCACTAACATACTTTGCATTAAGAAGGTTTACTGAATCAGTAACCGCCTGATTTTCGCATTAGATAAGTACATATACACACACCTTTTGCATATGTTCATACAACATTTAGAATCTTTTAAGGACAATGATTGCTCGTGGATGATGTTTTGAGTAGATGGATGATGGATGGTAGGATACGTTCTTCCTAACTTGAAGATTTCGGGGACGAAATCCTTTAAGGTGGGGAAAATGTAACAACCCGTATTTTGAATAACATGTTATAACGTAAATCAAGGCAGAATTAAGTCTGAATCAAGGGAAACGGGCTGTGCCATTGCGTTCGTCTCGAAAAAATACGCAAAATAGAGTCCGAGTTTTCGAAAATCGGAGTCCGTATGACCCAGTTATGGCCCGTCAAAGTTTTCAGAAAATTTCAAGTTCAAAAACAGTTCAAATTTCAAATCTGGAGCCAAACAGACTGGGCGGGAAAATTTCCCGCCCAGCCCCCAAGTCGACTAGGGAGTCGACTTGGGAGTCGACACACCCCAGCTAGTGTCGACTGGCCAGTCGACACCCCTGTCGACTTGGGTGGTCGGCCAGTTTGGCCTGGTGCACCTGTTTTGGCTCCTGGGTCTTGTTTTGTTGGCTAGTGACGTGATTTGATGGCTCAGATCTGAATTAGGGTTAATCCTTATGCCTAAACTAACCTAAACTTCTATATAAGCACCCTAAACCCTACCCTAAATCACCACAAATCAATCCTACAACTAGGTTATGCCAAAATGCTCCCTAATCATGGCCTCCACCTTCATATCATGGCCTCTATCTTCTTCATGAAAGCTTGAGTGTTCTAAGCTAGTAAAAGAGCCATCTTTCTTCATACAAATCAAAGGAGCTTCTTATTTCTCAAGACAACTTGGAGCTTATATTCATTTGGGGATTTCTAGTGTGGCTTCGTCTCAATCTTGTTTTATTTTGTTCTAGTCTTCTTAGCCAAGCTTTGTAAGCCCTATTCTACTCTTAGATTTAAACTAAGAAGTTAATATGATCATGTAGCAAGTTGAAATGAGACTTTTGGGTATAATACTTGTCTTTGGGCTATATTTATATGCATATATCCATGTATGACTCTTTTGGTCTATGATTGTGGCACTATCATGAACCTAGTATCATTTACCTTGATTTTTGGGTAGAAAGCTATGAGCTTTATTTGGTGGTTATGCATAATGCAACATAGAACTTGGTAGTTATGCATAATGCAACATAGATCCTCTCATGATCTTTATGTTAACTTGCCTATGATGTCATGAATTATGTGCTAATCACAAGTTATCACCCTATGTTAACTATGACCATGTTATCACCTATTTGCTAAGTTGATGTCATGCATGTTTTGAGGCCAATAACCTTATATGCTAGTATGTTGAACCCCTTTTGCCTCAAATATCACCATGTTTAACTTGTGATAGACTTTGCCATCTTATGCCCACCTTGTCATATTCTTATGTTCCCCCTTTTGATCTATTTGTGTTGATGCGAACTTACGTGCGATGGGGTTACGTTATGGGTAAAATTAAATGACATGAAACATGACTTGAAAATATGACATGTGATTATGCTTGAAAACATGAACGTGGACATGACATGTAGAAAACATGAAAGTGGCCAACTCGAGGTTGGGTTGAGTTTGTAGCATAAATCTACCCGGAACCGACCGGCTTAACTAGTGGCTACAAACAATAGGACCCAATGTGAGTAGTTGGTCATATCGCACTTAAAACCCGAGGTTAGACTAGATTGTGGTGTAAAGCTACCCGGACCCGCCCGACTTAACTAGTAACCACAACAAAGTCTAATGTGAGAGGTTGGGGTGCATTAAGTTAATTAATGCCACATGATAGGGTTATGTCATGGACTACTTGAATAGTTAACCAATTAAACACGATGGATTGGTAGGGTTAAGCCATGGACTACTTGAATACTTAACCAATTAAACACGATGGATTGGTAGGGTTAAGTCATGGACTACTTGAATACTTAACCAGTTGAACACGATGTATTGATAGGGTTAAGTCATGAACTGCTTGGATACACTTGACCAACTCAATACATGGTTAGGATAGGGTTAACCACACTTAACCCGTTTGAAATCCTAGTTATGTGGTCCTTTTCAGCAGTAACCTATAGTATCAAGATTCCCTGGGACTAGGCTAGGGTGGGGCACGATTACTGGGCTGATTGTAAGAGACCAAAAGAGATGGCTGAATGGTGCACCAGTTAAGTTCAGGCGGACCATGGTCGTGCACATTAAGTCTGGAGTTGAACATGGGCACCGGTAGGTTTAGACTGTGCGTGCTTGTTTTGTGTCTGTGGTTTACACCCGAGGACTGGATACACCCTAGGGTGGACCTTGCACAGTTAACTACATTCCATGATTAAGCCGTATGACACCGATACACGACGAGTTAGGCTTATAGGGAGCCGATCGACTAGACCGAGTAGTTGGACCTTGATTTAGGTCATCTCATGAGTTTGGGCCAATATTGGGCTAAGGGATCATTTCTTGTTTATACTTGACATAGTTTAGAATACTAGTACACTCTTGGTGCAACTTAATCCTTGTATATGCGATGCCACATTTGATCTATCTTGTTAACTTTTCACCATGCCAGTTATCATCCTATGTTTCATCTCTGTTTACATGTCTAGTTAACTTTATTAGTTTTTATACTAATAGTAGGTAGGACTTACCAGTCTTTTTGACTGACCTGTTTTCCTTTCGCCTCTTTTCTTCCGTTTCCCCCCTCCCCCCCCCCCCCGCAGGTTCTCAGGGTAGGAACACTAGCACCTAGCTTGGATCTTTAGCTTGCTCTCTGGATAGCTCATGTACGGTTTGGACTTGAGCTCTCTATGGCTTTACCACGTCTACTTTAGGGATAGTTTACTCTATGTTATTTTCAGTTTTCAGTTTATGTTTCTAGACTTGTTTGTTGGAAAGAAAATGATGACTAAGTACTTTAATGTAACTTGACTATAGTTTTGAAATGGTAATTTTATCCGCTGCTTTATTTATTCTGTTTTACTCATATGTTCTGTCTTGTGATATCTCTGTGCATGATTACCATGTTAAACGCCCCTCCAAAGCCAGTGTACTTGCAAGAGTGACCCTGGCGGAGGTGAGGTGTTACAAACATGCTCAACATCTGAAGGAAATCATGGATACTCTCCGTGCACATCAGCTGAAAGCAAAATTCTCCAAGTGCCACTTCTGGAGAGAAGAGGTAAGGTTTCTTGGACATGTAGTGTCCAAAGAGGGGTTAGCTTTGGACCTCGCGAAAGTGGTGGCAGTGCAAGATTGGAAGACACCAAGAAATGCAACCGAAGTCTGAAGCATTCTTGGGCTAGCCGGTTTTTACCGAAAGTTCATTAGAGATTTCGCGAAAATCTCAGCTTCACTCACAAGGCTAACAAAGAAGAATCAAACTTTCGCTTGGGATTTGGATTGTGATATTGCTTTCCAATGCTTAAAAAGGGCTCTTACAACAGCCCCAGTTCCGACTTTGCCTGATGGAAGCAAGATGTTCACAGTATACACGGATGCTTGTGGTATGGGACTAGGCGTTGTTCTGATGCAAGAAGGGAAGGTAGTAGCTTATGGTGGAAGACAATTGAAAGTTCATGAAAAGAACTACCCAACCCACTATCTTGAGTTGGCCGCCATCGTCTTTGCACTTAAGTCTTGGCGCCATTATCTCCTAGGTGAGAAGTTCGAATTGTATACTGACCATAAATCGTTGAAGTATCTTTTCTCGCAGAAAGATCTTAACTTGAGGCAGCAAAGGTGGATGGAGTTCCTTGCCTCGTATGATTTTGAGATTTCTTATACTCCTGGCAAGGGCAACGTAGTAGCAGACACCTTGAGTAGAAAGAAGCTGACCTTAAGCCCTCTCTTTGTTGAAAGGAAAAGCTTGGAGTATATAGCCAGTTTTGACTTTAGGCCCTCCTCTGATTTTGTACCTGGTTTGTTGGCATCACTAGAAGTACGGCCCACTCTTTTAGACTCAATAGGGGCCGCACAACGTGAAGACCCTCAGCTTGTGGATGTGATTGATAAACTAATTAGGGGTGAAACTTCCAGTCACCTCAATAGGTACTCCATCGATGATAAGGGTTGGCTGAGGCGAGATGGAAGACTATGCGTCCCACAAGCAAGGGATTTAGTAAAAATGGTTCTCGAGGAAGCACACCATTCTAAGATGACAATACACCCAGGTGGAGACAAGATGTACAAGGATGTAAAGAGAGATTTCTTTTGGAGTGGCATGAAAAAGGATGTGGCAGATTTCGTTTCCAAGTGCGTGATATGCCAACAGGTCAAGGCGGAACAAAAGAAGCCTGGAGGACTGCTTCATCCTCTAGAAGTCCCGCAATGGAAGTGGGATAGCATTTCAATGGACTTCATTGATAGGTTGCCTAGGTCAAAAAGGGGCAATACTAGCATATGGGTAATAGTGGACAGGCTCACAAAAAGCGCCCACTTTATACCTATCAAGAGTAGAAGGACTGCCTCGTCTCTAGCTTCTCTTTATCTCAAGGAAATAGTTCGACTCCATGGAATACCCTCCAACATAGTGAGTGACCGAGATCCTATCTTTACAAGCGAATTTTGGCGGAGTCTGCAAGAAGCTGTATGCACACAATTATGCTTGAGCACGGCCTATCACCCCCAAACTGATGGTCAGACGGAAAGGGTGAACAGAGTATTAGAAGATCTTCTGAGACTGTGCGTTCTTGACTTTGGAGGAACATGGGAGGATCATCTTCCTTTAGTGGAATTCGCCTACAACAACAGCTACCAAGCCACCATCGGCATGGCGCCCTTCGAAGCTTTGTATGGAAGATCGTGCCGATCACTAAATTGTTGGTGGGAGTCTACAGACAAGCTTATTCTTGGGCCAGACATGATTAGAGAGACTTCAGAAAAAGTGGACTTGATACGAAGGAGAATGAAGACTGACCAAGATAGACAGAAATCCTACGCAGACAAAAGAAGGACCGACCTTGAGTTTGAGGTTGGGGACAGGGTTTTCCTTAAGGTTTTGGATCCGCAGGAAAGCTAACACCAAGATTTGTAGGACCGTTCCCTATCATCGAGAAGATTGGGAAGATGGCTTATAGAGTAGAGCTACCCGAAAGGTTGGCTGGAATTCACAATGTCTTTCACGTTTCTCATCTCCAGAAATGTTTACATGAATCTACGGAAGTGGTGGAGCCAAGCATTCTAGAAGAAGTCAAAGTGGAACGCGGAGCAACTGTGAGGAGAGTTCCAACCCGCATCCTAAGAACTGAAGTGAAAAGCTACGCAACCGCGAAGTCAAGCTTGTCAAAGCTCAGTGGAGCGACGCCGAGGAAGACGCGACATGGGAAACTGAGGACAGAATACGCGCGGCCTACCCTTTTCTTTTTGAGGGTACATCTTTGATTTCTCTTTTTCCTTAAGTTGTGCTTGTATCTATCTTTTAAGGTATATCTCCTCGATATTATCCTTTATCCTTAGGTAGAAACCCCTTTGGATGTATACATGTAATTGAATCATGTTATGATTGATGGCTGCAAGTGGTTGCTAGTAGTTGCTCGTGGATGCATATACACACACAACCTAGGTTTTAGATCAGCTCAGTCACTTCATATTGCATATGCATATATGTATTCATATTTGTATGTAGTTGAAACTTGATATGTTGTCATATGGATGTCGAATTTGTACGAATGATTGCGCACTCATGTAGAATTATGAGTAGGGAAAATTTGCATACATAATGGGTTCATGACACTTACATGATTCGCATTAAGGAGGTCAACAGAATCAGTAGACCGCCTAATTTTTGCATTAGATAAGGACATATTCACACACTATGCATATGATCATGAAGCATTAGAAGTCTTTTAAGGACAATGGATGCTTGTGGAGTAGATGGACGATTGGATGTTAGGATATACGTTCTTCTAGACTTGAAGATTTCGGGAACGAAATCCTTTAAGGAGGGGAGAATGTAACACCCCGAATTTTCTATTAACAGTAAATTACCAAATTAAAGTATAACTAATTCTAAATGACAGAATTAAGGGAAACAGGTTATGCCATTGCGTTCGTCTCGAAATTATGCATGAGATAGAGTCCGAGTTTGCGTAAATCGGACTCCGTATGAAGGAGTTATGACCTCCGGAAGTTTCAGAATTCGATTTAAAATTCAAACAGCCCGAGAACAAGTTCAAAATTCAAAACTGGACCAGAATTGGGCTTGGCGGGAATTTTCCTGCCCAGGACCCAGGTCGACCAAGGGGTCGACCTGGGTACCCAGGTCGACCATGTAGTCGACCTAGGGGTCGACCTACAGGTCGACCTGCTTGGCCGACCTGACCTGCTTGGTCTGGTCCTGGCTCGGTTTCTGGGGCTTGGCTGTGTCACTAGGGCTGAGTTGTCACTTTTTGATTGGCTTCTCTTGAGACGGATGGCCTTGATTAACTCTAGCTTCATCGACGGCTCTAATTAGTTTGAAATTCTATATAAACAACCTTAGTCTCCAACCTAAATTCACACAAATAAAATAGAGCTAGAGCCGTCATGCTGCTGGAAGGAAGCCAAGAGTAGCCTCTACTTGAAGAAATCTTAGAGACGAGCAAAAATAAAGTGAAAACAAGATTCAAACATCGTTTATCTACCCAAAGGAAAGCATTGCAAATTCAGAACTCAATATCCCGAATTCTAGTTCATCGTTTGTTGTAAGTATAGTGATTTTTCCGATGGGAATAAAATTGAGACTTGATTCGATGTAAAATGGAAATGGAATTTTACTATTGTATAACGACGATGCTAATTCATATCTGTGTATTGCAATGATTGTATTGTGAATGGTTGGGATGTTTGTGGTACAATTGATTTGATGTTGATCCTATTGTACATTTAGAATGAAAGCAACATCACATACAAGTATATGGTTAATGTTAGAATTTACACCTATATGTTTCTATGTTTAATATAGGTTGTATGTGTTATGTCCAAGTTAAGATCTCATGTATATACTTTATTAAAACCTCTGTGCCTAAATGATTAAGTTCATATACATGCTCATATGTTTATACAAAAGTTGCAAGTTCATAATTGGATCCATGCCAAGATCCATTTTAATACAAGTTTCATGTTATAGTAGTAAACATGATTGGATCTAGTTCACACATGTGATAAAATTATACATACTTTATGGACATGTCATATTCTTGTCATATGCTAGTGATGTTCGATGTTATGCCTAGATCTAAACATGTTTAGGCTTATGTTGTCTAAATCGTATGCTAATTCATGTGACACCTATTTAGTTAGATCCCTATTCAATGCAAGTTCACATATATGTAAGTTGATTTAGTCTATGTTGCAAATTCACATATATGTATGTTGATTTAGTCTACGTTGCAAGTTCACACCTATGATATTCATGTTGACTATTTTGCAAGTTCACACCTATGATGTTCATATTAACTATGCCGAAAATGCCAAGTTTACACCTATGTCATGTTTATGTTAATGAATTTCTTTATGCCAATTTTGTGTTCGCTAAATTAGGCTAAGTTTTTAGCCTAATATTATATGTTAAAAATCATGCGGACGAAAAATTAGGCTAAGACTGTTAGCCTAATATTTAGACGGGGTAACGTTGGAAAAAATCGTAATTATAGGAAACTTGACATAAATTGGTGAAAAATATATGTATTGGCATGTTTGGCACATGCCAATAATTGGTGGCACTTAAATGGTATAAAATTCTTATACCAAAAATGATGAACTTGGAAAGTGGGCCACAACATTTAATTGTTAACAAATTTACATATAACAAGTAATAGAGACAAATATGTAAATTTAGAAAATACGAGTATGCTTAACCCGAGGTTGGATTGAGTTGTGATGTAAACCTGCCCGGACCCGCCCGGCTGTCCAGTAATCACAACAATATCTATCCAATGTGAGAGGTTAAGCATTGAGCCTAATAAGGACCCGAGGTTAGACTGAGTTACGGTGTAAACCTGCCCTGAACCGACCGGCACATCCAGTAACTATAACAATACATGTCTAATGTGAGTGGTCGGTGCTTTAAAAAGCTAAGGGCAGACAAGTCAGGATGGTAGGGTTAAGTTAACTAAAACACTTAACCAATTCAACATGTTAATTAAACTGATGGGTGGGGTTAGGTAAATACAGACACATAACCACTTAACATGTTTGACTAGAAAACCCTAGTAACGGGGACCCATTTCAGCAGTAACCCAATTAGGTATCATGGTACCCTGAAACTAGGCAGGGTGGGGCACGATTACTGGGCTGATTGTAAGCGGTCAAAAGCGACGGCGGTTGGTGCAGCAGTGTGGGTTCTAATGGAGTGCGGGTGTGCACACACTTCGGAGCAGACAAACAGGGCACTGGGCACCAATAGTATAACCTATGCATTCTAGGATTGTGTCAGGCTGCCACCATGGGACTTGATACACCCCATGGTGGGACCAGCATAGGTATCTACAATCATTGGGGGCCGTATGACACATATGATTTTGCGAGTAGGAGCCGATCTTTAGAAAGGGGATCACTTCACCCCGATCATGGGGTGCCAGTTGAGACAATGCAAGTAGGTGCAGAGATATAGTGTGGGGTGCGATAGTATATTCGGTTCAAACTGCTTTATCATAGTTTATGATACTTTCCTATTTCCAGTTTATACCTATCATGCCCTTTTTCTTATTCTCATACTGAAGAGTCACTGGATTTACCAGGCTTTATGTCTGACTCTACTTTTCTTTCGTCTTCTTTTCTTTCGTTCCCCCATAGGTCCACAGGGAGGAAACAACCCAGCTTAGTTAGACTCTTTGCAAGCTTCAAGATATTAGATGTATGGTTTGGACTCTCTTTCCTTGGCTATGGCTTTTGGACACGTTCTATGGGGATTTATGCGGCTTTTATTATGTTTTATGCTTCTTTATTTAATAATCAAGACATAAATGATGATGTAATGTTTTGGAAGTTATTATGAGACAATTATGGAAATGTTTTGTATGAACACGTAGTTATGGAATGAAAGTCTGTTTGTTTTCCGCTGCTTATACATATGTGTTTATATCTATCTTGTGTTTTATCTGTGACTTTTACTTATAAACCTCCACCGAAGTTAAGGCATTCCCTTTTTGAGTGACCTTAATGGATGTGGGGTGTTTCAGTGAGCTCATGTAAACAGAATTTCTGAATGCAATACATTGAGAATCAATTCAGAAAGTTTCCAGATATGCATGTATTTTTTAAGTACGCTTACAAGATAACAATTGATAGGTGCTCAATCTCTACATACATGGAAATCTGATTTGTATTTCTGAATTCATATATGGACAAAGAGTAAACTTGCTAATCAGGTTTTTTTCCAGAAATGAAGTAGAGTTTAATGGCAATTTTTTTCAATCAAGAATTTATAGTGGGGACAAGGTTTGTTAAAGAAAAAAGAATTAGTTCTTGGTTTTCTTTTTGTTTCCAGATTTAAACACACAAAGGCCAACAAATATTTGTTTCCAGCTTTAATTTTTTTTAGAGATTTCATTCAAGGAGAACAAATCAATATTTTTGGAAAAATGTTTAAAGATTTTCCAGAAATGAAGCAAGCATTTTTGGCAATTTTTTCAAGGGATAACAATCAAACAATTTTCAGTTTTATCAATAGATTCAGAAATTCAAGCCAAGCAAAATTAGAGGGTCAAGGCAGATTTATTATTCGAGTGCAATCCAAGAAAGTAATTCATGACATGTTTTTATTCAAGGAAAACAAATTCTAGAAATCATCATTTTACCAAATTCATAGAGGAAAAAGAAATGGTCCAGGTTCATCAAGAAACTCACGGCATGTTTTGTTCAAGGCAACAATCAAGTTTAATCATGCAAGGGATTTTTTTTATTTTCCAGAATTTCTCAAGCATATCAAAGCCGTGGAAATCAGAGAGCAAAAATCACACAAATTTCTCATTCAATCGAAGGAACAAAAGAGGAAAACGCAAATATCAGGCCAAGTCACTTTTATACGAAATCAGAGAATGTTTAGGGATGATTAACCCTATAAATTATCACCATCTCATCATAGGCAGGAGATCGAAAACCAAAAAAACAACTTGCAAGAAATTCAAAGCAAGAAAAATCAGAAAACTCACAATTCGTTCTAGGGTTTCGATCAACTGCATCTCAAGCCAAATCAGTCGACGAACAAGAGCAACCAAGCATTCAAGCCTACAGAGAAAATTCCAGAGCACAATTCACTTTATCGCGATTCAGATTTGGGTGGAGATCAAAAACCCTAGAGAGGAAGCCGCCATTTCTAGTTTTCCAGAGAGAAAAGCATCGGGCAAATGAAATGATGAGTGGGCCAACCTATTTGGAGTTGGACTAAGCCTAGTTCAATATAAAAGGGGATAACCCTTTGTTCTTAACTCCTTGGGTTTTCTTAGTTTGTTTTATTTTGTATTGTTTAGTTTCTTTTTTTTTTCATCTGTAATCTAACTATCAGTTCTAGAGCCTGTAAAATTCTAGGATCCAGTTAGGAGTTTAACTGGCAGTTTACTAGAGTCTATAAAAAACTAGGGTTACGTGTTACGGGTTTTTAATATGGGAAAAATCTGGTCGAGGGGATATCGGTCAATCTAGGGTTTTGAGCGTAGGGTTAGAATAGGAGCAGGGATTGCGAGTGTACATGGTCTTGTATGCGGGATCTGTTCTATCACCTAGTAGAAACCTTAGGAATGCAGCAGTAGGCAGGATTTTGCCGAAGTTGGGTATATGTTGTGTCATTTACTTTCTACATTTCTGTTTCTGCTATATTCTGTGATCTGTGAATAGTTTTTAGTATCCCGTAATATTTTAACTCTGCGATAAATTTCAATAAACCCTTTTCACCCCCTCTAGAGTTAATCTAGATCAACAAGAATTTTGTTAAAATCTATCTTCAAGTATATACGAATGTGTTAATCAAAGTTATATATATATTTTTAAACCTTCAAAAGCCAGATATGTGCAGAAACTAGCCTGCCAGTCGACTGGTCGAAAATGGACCAGTCGAATGGTCAAGCTGTTTTTGTATATAACGGCTAGTTTTGATAAAAATCATTTATACAATTTAATTTTACCAGTCAACTGATGAAGTCGACTGATTCGACCTAGAAACTATTTTGTGAAGAATCACCATCCTTCATGAAGAGATTCCTCTTCATTAATCAAAGGAAATGGACATAACTTTTTATAGAAACTATTCATGATGGATTGCTACTCTTTTACCATTATATAAACAAGTTTAATCATGTTTTACAATCACCGATTTTAAACGAATTATACTGATCTTTCTAATCATCATTCTATTTTCTCCATTAATATTTTTTGCAATTAAAAAGCTCTCCAATTCAAATACTTGTTGAATCCTTGAATCAATTTAATATCATTTGATTCAACAAGCAATCTTCTTCCTTAAATCTTTGCATTCAAATCATATACTCGAGGATCAGATTATAGGAAAGTTGTACTTAAAATATTGGTTATCCGTGTTGATTCAAGAACACAAATCAGAAGTCAAACACTTGTAATTGTTGAAGACCTGTGTAGTTGCTCAGGAGAGAGGCATCCTTGTTGGGGCTTGGGTGCACTGACCTATTCCTCCGGGGTAAGAGAGGGCATTGTTAGTGAATTCTGAAGAGGAGCTTCGGGACTGGATGTAGGGCGGGAAGTCCGAACCAGTATAAAAATTCCTGGTGTCACTTTACTTTATTTTCCGCATTTACTTCGTTTATGATATATCTCCATAACTTAGATTTTATTTGCATAACTATTGCATATTACTTAGCTAGCATATCACATATATTTCCGCTATATCCATATAGATCCTTTAAGTCATACACATCGACTTTTCAGATATATGGGTATGTCAACAAACTTTTTGTAAATTTAAAAACACTTTATTTCAATTTATTTTGAAAATTTTAATCATTGTAATATATTTTGATAATTATAAAATTATTTAAGCATAATTTATACATATTACAATCATAAGAAAACTTAAAAGCTATATAGTAATTTTGAAGTATTTTAATGTCTATATATATAAAGCACTGTTGACCAACTTTTTGGTTAAGGAATTCACACGTCAAGCTCATGGTTAACAACGCGCTTGAATATCAAGGACATTGTTGAAACCACAAACTAATTTGGTCGAAGTTGTGATGTGCTCGGAATCGAGTTAAAACATATTTCATTCTTGGAATCAGCATTGATTGAATAACGTGTGGCAGACGCGTGTCGATCACACAAAAAGGCTTGCGTACACCACACCGATCACCTAAAAGCGATTGCGTAGCCCAATCTGGCAACTTGGAAAATTCAAGATTTGGCACTTCAAAAAGTGTTGATCAACACGAGAAAACCATCAAAAAAAGCGTGTGCGCTGTAACAACCCGCATTTTACGTATCGGAGGTTTGTGAAATATTTTTATTTAATTCCCTGAGGGTTGGAATATTCTAATATTTTGATATGTTGGTTATGGGGGTGTGAGACATGTCCATCATTTTTACCAATTTTATTTGTGACCATTTTCCCCCTGTTAGTTTTGTACAAGGAATAACTTTTGACTGCGATCGAATCAGGTGCTGGGATCGATTTCATTAGAAAGGAAATGATGTTTCCAATTCTTTCGAGTGGTTACATTAAAGATTTGGTTTACTTTTTGTGGGGAATCAATGTTTTAGTGTTTTACAATTTTTGTACAAGTTTGGCTAGTCAGTAATGGGCTGAATTGAAGTGGCCCATTAGCTGACTAGTTTGAGGCTATAAATAACGGGTTAGAGGCATGAAGAGAGGTTACTTTTCTTCATTCTCTCATTTGGTTGAGCTTTTAATCCTCCTTGCTCAATCAAATACACTTTTCCTCTATTAAATTTCTATGTCTACACGAGAATATTGAAGATCTACATTGAGTGAAGAAAGATCGCACCAAATTGACAGGTTTACATGTTGGTCATTGTTGTCCGAATTTGGGATTAGTCAATTTCAAGTTATTTTGAAGAATTGGTGGGTGATAAGCATCTCTCGCACAGACTCAATCGAGTATATGGGTTATATGATCTTATATTCATCATTTCAAGTTGTTTTCATATAGATCTAATCGATGTAATTTTTCAACACCATAAGATCTAATTCTAGAAACTTATAAACGGTATTTTATATGCTAATTCTATGGTTAGATCCATTTATTGATTTGATTGATTGTTAAATCGTTGTTTTAATGTTTGTTGACAATTGTGTGATTTGTTGTTGTTTCGCTGGTTGGGTCGTTGTTGAAAAAGTTGAAGATTGGTCGGTTTTCAAGTATAAAATTACGTTGAATTCAATAGTGGAAATGTTGCAATTTTGGCTGAAAACATGCATGGATCGGGTGGAAAACTTGCATGGATCGGGAGGAAATCAATGCATGGATCGGGCGGAAAAATAAGGCAATGATTCAATACTTTTTTACAGCATTTGGAAAACGTTGTGGTAGGGGGGCATGGATCGGCCAAAACTGGCAAAGTGCCAAACGCGTGTTGCACATGGCAAAGAGGAGGATTTGGCAAGCACCTGGATGGATCGGGCAAAATTTGGTTTACTGTAGCGTTTATAAACACTATGGTATGGATCGGGCAAAATTTGGTTTACTGTAGCGATTATAAACGCTATGGTATGGATCGGGCTAAATGCCAAAGTACCAAGTGTCACAGTACCAAGTGCCACAGTACCAAGTGCTAGAGTACCACGTTGGTCTGCGCACGGTGAAAACTTGGATTTGCCAAGGCACGCACTGGGGAAATCATGGATCAGGCAGTTTTCATGGATCGGGCAGAATTGGCAGTGCTTCAAAAAAGCTATAAAAGCCAATGGATTAGCCACTTCTGGAGCATGGATCGCACACATAAAAACATGTGTTATGCACCCGTTTTTGGGCTATTTTGAGAGGTCAAGCACCAGACCAATCCAGAATGGGACACAGGGATATGGTAGCATTTCCTAAACGCTGTAAAAGGCAGTTTTAACGATGTGCTCAGTTTTATATAGCGAGAAAGCTAGGGATGCTATGAAATACATAATCGATCAAACGAAGCATATTTTTAGGTCGATGATGGTTATAACTTCGAAGTGAATTCAAGAAGGAATTTCCAAAGTGTTGTGAAGTGTTCGTTGGTCGATGAAAGGCAACAAATGTGAAGACGAATCAAGGATGTTGAGTTCATCGATAATTTTTCTTGAGAAGTCGCTTGAGCTTATGAACAGTCATCAGGTTGGATGGTTAGAGATATTAAAGGCCAAGGAATTATCGTTGTCCTAGGCTCTAGCGGACTCAAAGCAAGGGTATAATGGTGACTTCCAAAAGACTAGATGTTAGCTGGTCGAGTACTTTGGACATTACGTATGGGTCTAATTGTCTTCGTCGAGTAAGGCAAACATACAAGTACGAATGGCGTATGGAGCTTTGCTAGAACCGGGGTTCCATTAGCCCTTGACAAATGACGTGTCGTAGCCGTCATACAATTAACGATGGTTTCAAAGAAAAAATTGGCGGTGATAGCTAGAGTCATGGATGATGATTGTTTTACTTGTATCGTCTTATGTAGATTATTCGACGTCGAAGGAGATATCTCTTTGGTGCTTGTCTGATGTTTGTTTAAGCTTTCTGGGCTTGTGCTTGGGAGATGTCGATATCGATTAGGATAGTCTATGCTTGATAATTGGTTGCCATGAATGTACTATATGTTTCTATCTGATTGTTGTAAAGGCTATCACTACTGGATGTAGGGAAGACGGGTTTGGGTTCTTCTCTGTTGATGTTGGTAGATTAGTTGATTAATCTCCTATTCTTATATACTTTATTGATGATGTTAGTTAGTTGTTTTATTGCTCCTCAAGGCTGTTGTCTAACTTAAGGTTTTATGTTTCCTCTTATTACCTTAGGATGTTCATCCGGTTGTGGATGAGTTGACTATGTAGCAGGTGATAGGTAGTAGATCTTGATGAGGACGATGCTGCTGAGTGATGACGAGCAGAAGGATGACATATTATTGCTACTATCTACTATTTCTATTTTCCGTTGTTTGATGTATTCTCTGAGTGACTTGTAGTGAGGCATATTGTACATAATTTGATGTTGTATCCAGTTTGACGTTTGGATAATTGATGATGATATGAAAGTTAAAATTTTTGCTCAATTCTGCTTCACTATTATTGCATGTTGTATATGTTTCTGTTATATTTTATCCTTGTGTTGTGAGCTATATGACAGGTACCTCATGTGTTATTCAACCCTGATGATCGTCCATAACTGCCTGGCACGTCGTTCAACACATTTTTTCTCTTGTTAAGTGCAGGAGTTGTGGACAGTCATCACATTTGGTATCAAAACTCTGGTTAATCGACTTTAGCCAAAGTTCGAGGATGTAATAACGTATGAGAGACGTATTTGTAGATTTATGATGGATGTATACTATATATTAGTGCATAGTATAATAATGCTTGAACTCCATTTGCAGTTTTCTCATGTGTGGACTAATCAATCTATTTTTGGATTTAGAATGAATTGTCGATCTTCGAGATATACTACTAGGGAGGAGTCTGTTTCTAGAGGGGGATATGGTGGTATACCAGATTACCCAGTTATATTCGAGGCCAGGGCGGTGATAATCATGGGGAGTGTACCCGCTCTAGAGAGTTTCGGTAGATGTGGGGGTTTAGGTGCCTAGGGTTGTGGACTTCGTGAAGTTATGAAAAGATTTCACGGCACTAGGAGGGAAGCTGTTTAAGGGGACGGACCCGATTGTAGAGATTCAAGGGTGGCTTGATACTTGCATTCGGGTTATTTTGGAGACTTGGGAACTGGCGTTGTGCTTAAGAGGAAACTTGCATCGACATAGCTATAGGGAAGAGCTACGGATTGGTGGAACTCTATCAATTTAGAGACTCCAGAAGATGAGATTTCATGGGAGCAGTTCCAAGTCAAGTTTGAGATTAAATTCATTTCTACCATTCAGAACATAGCTCTATTTAAGAAGTTTGTTGGACTAAAACAGAATGGTCGACCGGTATTTGATTCTGTTTCTGATTTTGAAGCTTTGTCCAAGTATGCTCATTCATATGTTGAGACTCCCTACCAGAAGAACAAGAAATTCAACGTGAGCTTGTGTGTCGCTTGGGTTTGGAACCCAAGATTTGTGATAGAACATTGGTTATGACTAATCCAGTTGGGGGTTCATCCAGTTTGTGTATGATTTGTAGTGGTCTAGTGTTGTCGAATCATGGTTGCTTTTTGTGTGTGATTGCTTTGTTTTGAACTTTGCTGAGTTCAGGATTATTTAGGGTATGGATTGGCTCAAGAGGTATGCGGCAAAAATGGATTGCGAGAAGCTGGACGTGATAGTCGGGAATGTGGAAGGGAAAATGGTTGTTATTCGATGTAAGCCCGAAGATGGTGAGCTATTCATATTCTCTTGTGATTCCACGGGAAGAGTTGTCATCAGTGCCGGTTGCAACTGAGTTTTACAACGTCTTTGATGAGGTGAAAGGGTTGTCGCCGCATCACAAGATAGATTTCATAATTGATTTGGTTGAAGATGCTGGACCTATCATCATGCATCTTAGGCAGATGTCACCAAAGGAACAGTGAGAGCTATAGGTGCAAGTACGTGACCTTTTGGGAAAAGGATTCATTTGGAGAAGTGTATCTGAATGGGGCACACCAGTTGTGTTTGCAACCAAGGCTGATGGATGTTTGAGATTGTGTGGACTATCGTGAGATGAATAAGGTGACTAAGAAGAACAAGTATTCGTTGCCAAGGATAGACGACTTGTTTGATCAGCTTCACGAGGCCAAGGTGTTTTCTCAGAACGATTTGGCAACGGGATTTCAGTAGTTTTGGGTAGCAAAGGATAGTATGTCGAAGACTTCTTTTAGGACATCATCCAGTTTCTTCGAATGGTTGGTGATGTCATTTGGGTTGACTAACGCGCCAGCATATTTCATGGATCTTTTGAATAGGGTGTGCAGAGATCAGTTGAACAAGTTCGTGCTTGTGTTCCAGGATGTTATTCCGGTCTACTCCCAGAATGAGGAAGAGCATAAGATGCACTTGCGAGTTTTTTGGAAATCTTTAGAAAGTATTAGCTGAAAGCTAAGTTTTCGAAGTGTCACTTCTAGAAGAGTGAAGTGAGATTCTTATCCCATGTTGTTTCTGGAAATGGAATAGCGGTTGACCCCGCTAAGGTAGCAGCAATTCAAGAATGCGATAGACCTAAGAATGCTACGGATGTTCGAAATTTCCTTGGGTTGGCGGGATATTATCACATGTTTATCAAAGATTTCTCCAAGATAGCTACACCATTAACAGGATTGACGAGGAAGAATCAAGTGTTGACATAGGATGCGAAGTGTGAGCAAGCTTTTGGAATCATGAAAGAGAGACTGACTAGTGCTCCTGTTTTGGCGATTTCAAGTGGGAACGAAGAAATGGTTGTATACCTCGATGTATGTTGTACTGGACTGGGAGCAGTGCTGATGCAGAAGAATAAAGTAGACAGCTGAAGCTGCATGAGAGGAATTATCCAATTCATGATTTGGGGTTGGAAGCGATCGTGTTTGCTTTGAAGATGTTGAGACATTACCTTTTGATAGTTCGATTCGAGTTGTTTACGGATCACAAGTCGTTGAAATATCTTTTCTCCCAAAAGGATTTGAATCTTCGACATCAATGATGTTAGAGTTTTCGACATCATATGATTTTGGTATAGCCTATACTTTGGTAAAGGAAACGCAGTGATGGATGCATTTAGTCGAAGACACACTAGTTTGGGAGCGATGTTTTCGAAATGAAAACACCTCGATTACTTGGCACAATTTGATTTCAGACCACGATGTGAGTTGGAACCTGAAATGTTGGCAAGCTTACCGATAAAACCTACTCTCATCGAAAGGATTGGAGAGAGCCAAAAGCATGATTCAAAGCTTGTCGAGATTATCCAGAAGTTGGAACCAGAGGATAAAGAGTTCAAGGTCGATCATGAAGGTTGGCTTCAGAAACAACGACGACTGGTTGTTCTTGATATTGACAGACTAAGAGATGAGGTTCAGAGGGAATGTCATCACTCGAAGTTGACAATTCATCCTGGTGGTAATAAAGATGTGTCAGGACATGAAGCGATCTTACTACTAGGAAGGTATGAAGAGATATGTTGGAAAGTTTATTTCCAAGTGCATGAACTGTCAGTTGGTCAAAGCTGAACAAAAGAAGCCGAGTGGATTGCTTTAGCCATTGGAAGTACCTACCTGGAAGTGGGAGTAGATATCGATGGATTTTCTCGACGGCCTATCTAGAACCAGGGCAGGAAACAAAGAAATTTGGATCATTATGGATCGCTTGACAAAAACTGCAAGATTTATTCTTGTCAAATCAGCTAGGAAACATCGAAGTTGGCTTGGTTTTATATAAAATGGATAGTTCAATTCCATGGTATCCCGAAGAGCGTAGTGAGTGATCGAGACCCATTGTTCACGGGTGAATTTAGGAAGAGTTTGCAAGAAACTTTGGGAGCTGAGTTGTGTTTGAGTACGGCTTATCATCCCCAAACCGATGGTCAGACTGGGAGGGTTAACCGAGTTCTAGAAGATCTCCTGAGGGCTTGTGTACTAGACTTTGGAGGATCATGGAAAGACCATCTACATTTAGTTAAGTTTGTGCATAATAACAGTTACCAGCCGAGCATTCAGATGGCACTATATGATGCGTTGTATGGATTACCGTGTAATTTTCTGGCTTATTGGTTAGAGACTAGAGACAAGTTGATACTTGGGCAGAGATGATCAAAGAGACGTTGGATTGTACCGAGATCGTTCGGAAACGAAGTCAGAAGAATTATGCCGATAAGCGTCGTAAAGATTTGGACTTCGACGTTGGCGATATGGTTTTTGTGAAGATTTCGCCATTGAAGCATATGGTTTGATTCAGAAGTAAAGGAAAGTTAACTCCTAGGTTTGTTGGAACATTTTCGATAGTAAAGCGGATTGGAAAGCTCGCATATAGGCTGGATTTGCCAAAGAAGATGTCGAGTGTGCACAATGTTTTCCATGTGTCATGTCTACAGAAGTGTGTCCATGATTCGAATGTGGTGGTATCTCCGGAACAGAACGAAGAACTAGAAGTTGAGACCATAGCTACGAAACCTCATAAGCTGCTTCGCATCATGGGAAATGACACGAAACAGCTTAAGAGGAAGACGTTTAAGCTAGTCAAGGTGCAATGGAGTGAGGATGATGACAATTGTACATGGGACACGGAAGAGAGTATGAAGACGATCCATCCAGAACTCTTCATCGGAATTACCCATTAATGTCGTGTCACCTTACACCATTGTAACTTGTACTATTGTCGTTAGAATTCCACGTGTTAGGATAAGGCTATGGATGCACGGCTTGATGGATGCTAGTTTGGATGGTAACTTGGTTGTTTATGGATGATAGGCATGCGGAATTGATCCTGGTTTCTTGTGTTTGTTTGAAATTTCGGGGGTGAAATTCCTAAAGGGGGAGAGAATGTAACAACTCGCATATTACGTATCGGAGGATCGTGAAATACTTTTATTTAATTCCCTGAGGGTTAGATCATTCTTATATTTTGATATGTTTATGGGGATGTGAGACATGTCCATAATTTTTACCAATTTTATGTGTGACCATTTTGCCTTTGTCAGTTTTGTATAGTGCATAACTTTTGACTGGGATCGAATTAAGTGTCGGGTTTGATTTCATTGGAAAGGAAATGATGTTTCCAATTCCACAGAGTGGTCCATTAAAGATTTGGTTCAACGGTTTAGGAGGAATCACTGTTTTAGTTTTTTACAAATTCTGTACAGGTTTGACTAGTCATTAATGGGCTGAATTGAAGTGGCCCATTAGTGGGCAGGTTTGAAGCTATAAATAGGGGGTTAGAGGCATGCAGAGAGGGTTATGTTTCTTCATTCTCTCATTTGGTTGAGCTTGTTCTCCTCCTTGCTCAATCAAATACACATTTCCTCCATTAAATTTCTAGATCTACGCAAGAAGATTGAAGATCTACATCAAACAATGCTAGGTCTACATTGAGTCAAGGAAGAGCACATCAAATTGGGAGGTTTGAAGGTTGATCATCGCTGTCTAGATTTGAGATTAGTCGACTTCAAGTTATTTTAAAGAATTGGTGAGTGACAAGCATCTCTCGCATGCATTCAATCGAGTATATGGGTTGTATGGTCTTATGTTCATCATTTCAAGTTGTTTTCATATAGATCTAATCGATGTAAGTATGATTTCATTTTCAACACCATAGGATCTAAATCTAGAAACTTATAAACGGTATTTTATATGCTAATTCTATGGTTAGATCCATTTATTGATTTGATTGATAGTTAAATCGTCGTTATAATGTTTGTTGACAATTGTATGATTTGTTGTTGTTTCGTTGATTGGATCGCTGTTGAAAACGTTCAAGATTGGTTGGTTTTTGAGTATAAAATCATGTTGAATTCAAGAGTGGAAATGTTGGAGTTTTGGCATGAAAATATGCATGGATCGGGCGGAAAACATGCATAGATCGGGTGGGAATCAATGCATGGATCGGGTGGAAAAATTAGGCAATGATTTGGGATTTTTTCTCACAGCATTTGCAAAACATGGAACGGGCTAAATGCCAAAGTACCATATTGGGCTGCTGTACTATCCCGTATTTTTTGTGGTCAAATATTGAATTTAATTTATTATTTTAAATATTTATTTGGAATTTTAAATGGATTTAAAATATATATTTCGTTAATATAACGAAGTTTAAAACGTTAAATTTATATACAATATAAAACGAGCTCGAAATGGCGCTGCAGTTCGTAATATAGAATTTTGAACTTTGATTGGATATACAAGATCCGATATGTAACACCCCGAATTTTCTGAGAATATTAAAATTAACAAATTCAAGAACACTTAATTTTTAGAAGAAGAATTAAGTGAAATGAGTTGCGCTATTACGTTCGTCTCAACATTTTGGTCAAGATAGACATTTGGTTTGCAAAAAACGGATACCTTATAAAGAAGTTATTAATCCTTGAAGTTTGTATGCATATGAGAAAAATATATATAGATATATATAAAAATTAAATAAATAAATATGCAAAAAAGTTCAAACCAGCGAATCGGGAGGAGGAATAACCGAACCGGCCCATTTTTGAGGTTGACCCAAGCCTCGCTGGGTCGACTAGGGGTTGATTCAGGGTGTTTGGCTGTCAACCCGTGGGCCGATTCGCTCTAAGGCAGATGTGGCATCTGATTGGTTCTGATGGACTCCTTGCTGAGTCATTAGGGCTGATGTGGCTATTCTATCTTGTCTGAATGGCTTTGATTTGCTCTAGGTTAATCTGACGGTTCCTATTAAATCAAACTTCTATATAAGCAACCTAATACCTCAACCCTAAATCATATTAAAAATCAAACCAAGAGCCATCATACTGCCATTGGACAACCTCGAGTAGCCGCCGTTCAACTTGAAGCAAATTAAAAGAGACAAACCAAATCAAAATTAAACAAAAACAACAACTGTCTACATCAAAGGCGAGCATTTCAACGTCAGAATACAGATTCTAGAAATCAAGATTGTCTTTTGTAAGTGTAGTTATCTTTTAGATGTAAATAAATTTAAGACGTGATTTGATATAAAGTGAAAAATAGAATTATACCATGTTGTACAATATTGACGATGCTAATTCATGTTTGTTTCTTGTGATGATTTTATCATGAATTGTCTTGGAATGGTTATGGCTTATTGGACTTGGTGTTGGATCTATTAAAGATTGAGAACGAAACTATCAATATCATATGCAAGTTATATGTTTCATGTTAAGATCTACACATATATGTGTATATGATTAATGCAAGTTGTATGTATTATGTTAGATCCAAGTCAAGATCTCTCTCTCTCTCTCTCTCTATATATATATATATATATATATATATATATATTCATATGCTTTTTGTTAGATCCATATGCCTATATATATGTTCATATGCAAGTTACAAGTTACAAGTTTTATGTTGGATCCATGTCAAGATCTATCTAGATTCAAATGATTAATGTAAGTTATATGTTTTATGATAGGTCCAAGTCACGATCTAATTATACATATGTTCATATGCAAGTTACATGTTAGATCCAAAACTAGATCTAAATTTATATGCATGTTTGTAAAGTGGACTTGTGCAAGTTCACCTTGTTAGATCTAGTTCACACCTACATGTTAATGTCAAAATTATACATGCCTTGGGATTGGACATGTCATGATTATGTCATATGCTAGTTTATAATTGAGGTTATGTTCACACATGCCTAGATCTACATATTAACATGTTTTAGGCTTATGATTATCTAAGTCTAAATTATATGCAAGTTCATGTGACATGTTAAATTATATGAATAAAGTTTTATGCAAAATTTACATGTTTGGTGGAATCTATATTATGCATGTTCCCTTCTTTACCTCTTGTTTATAAATTAGGATAATATGCGGGCCCAATGACTTTATGTGATTAATACGAACGAACAAACGGGGGTAACGTTGGGATAGTTATTAAATCAAAACATGTTAATAATGTAGGTGGGCCCAAAACCATGTAAATGGTTAAGGCCATGAATGGTATAATTTATACCATTAGTCTTGAACATAATTAAAATATGTGACATGAAACACTTGTAGAAAATTCACATATATAAAATGTAAAAGATGAATATGCCTAACCCGAGGTTAGACTGAGTTGTGGTGTAAACTTGCCCGGAACCGACCGGCACATCCAGTAACCACAACAATACCTATCTAATGTGAGAGGTTAGTGCATCAAGCCCAGAAAGACCCGAGGTTAGACTGAGTTGTGGTGTAAAACTGCCCGCAACCGACCGACACATCCAGTAACCACAACAATACCTGTCTAATGTGAGTGGTTGGTGCTTTAATTTATTAATTAAAGCTCATGAACAATCAAGCTAGAAATGGTGAGGTTAAGTAATTAAGGGAACACTTAATCAACTTAACATGTTAACAAGACAAGATTGGTGGGGTTAAGTAATTGAGGAAACACTTAACCAGCTTAACATGTTAACTAGACAAGATTGATAGGGGTTAAGTCAAACCAAGGACACTTAACCAATTTAGCATGTTGACTAGAAAAACCCTAGTAACGGGGACCCGTTTCAGCAGTAACCCACATGCATGTATCAAGGTACCCTGAACTAGGTAGGGTGGAGCACGATTACCGGGCTGAATATAAGCGGTCAAAAGGGCGGCGGTTAGGTGCATCCGTGTAGGTTCCGACGGAGTACGGGCATGCACGGGCTCCGGAGTGGAAAAAGCAGGCACTGGGCACCAGGCGTACACTTGTGCATCTTTGAATCATGTCAGGATTGCCATTATAGGACTTAATACACCCTGTACTGGAACCAGCACAAGTACTTAAAAATCACGTGGGGCCTCATGACACCGGGAATACATGAATGCGAGTAGGAGCCGATCAATACATGAATGGGATCACTTTATCATGAACATACATTGCTAGTTAAACAGCTCTTAGTGGGTGCAGAGAAGTAAAAGTGTTTGCGATAGCCAAATCCAGTTAAATCTTACTTTACCTTGTTTTAGGACTACCCTATCCTTGTGGTATCATTCTAAGTTCAGTTTATTCATGTCATAGTCTTTTACTTGTTTACATGCTATTAAATAATTGGGCTTACCAGACTTATGTCTGACCCATTTTCCTTTCGCTTCTTTTCTTCCGTTACCACCCCCCCCCCCCCGGGTCCGCAGGGAGGCAACACTTCTGCTTAGTCCAGGTTAGCCAAAGCTTGAAGACTGTAGATGTAAGGCTTGGACTTTCCTTTTTGAGCTATGGCTATGGTCAAGCACGTATTGGGGATTTATGTCATTTTATTTTCAGTATTTCTTCTTTATGTTTTCAAGACAGATGAAAAGTTGTAATAATTTGGAAGGTTGAAACAGTTGTTGAATTGTTGTGTTGAACAAGTATTTATGAAATAATATTGATCTTTTTCTACTGTATAAATTTTCTATCTTGTAATTTATTAGTATCTTGTACCTTAAAACGCTCCATCGAAGTTAAGGCATTCCCTTTAAGAGTGACCTTAACGGAGGTGGGGTGTTACATTTGGTATCAGAGCTAAAGGTTACCAGATCGGATAAAATTTTTGAAACTATTTTTCAAAAAGAAGTCATAAAGAAGCATTTTCAAGAAAAAGTGTTAATTTATAAAGGCATAATCCCCAAAGCCATATGCACTATCTTTTTATCCTTCGTTTTGAATCTTTCCTTTTTGTTTCAGCATGTCTGGGGATCTTAACCTTCCAGAGGGTGTACCGATACCTGGCTGGTTCAGGAGATACCTAGAAGCTAGGGCCAATGACGCGGGCCCAGCAGACATTCCTCCTCCCCCAGCTGCTGCTCCTCCTCCTCCTCCGAGAGGAAATGCTTTCTCAAAGATCTGTAGAGACTTTAGATCCATGGGTGGAAAAGACTTTAAGGGGAGCGAATCATTCGTGGAAGCCAGAAGCTGGCTCAAGGAGATTGAGGACTTATTCGTGATCTTTGAAGTAGATGAGAGGCAGAAACTACAGTTGGTGGTGTGGTTGATCAAAGACGAGGCCTCCTTCTGGTGGGAAGTCACTAATTCTGAAAGACCGATAGAGACTTGGGAGGACTTCAGGGTAAGATTTGAAATGAAGTTCCTCTCACAAGATGAGCAGAGTCTGCAAATGGAGAAGTTCCTATCACTTAAACAGGGCAGCTTGTCGGTCAAAGAATACGTCAATAAATTCAACCAGCTTGCTCGATTTGGACTGGAGTTAGTAAACACTCCACACAAGATGGCTCTCCGCTTTGCCAAAGGACTGAATGAGCCACTGCAAGATTTGGCAATGTCCCATATACCTATGGGAGCGACTTACGAGAGACTGGTGGACATGGCTCTGTTGCAAGAGGAGAACAAAGATGGAAAGAAGGAGGTGAAGAAGGAAGAGCCTCAAAACAAGAAAGGAGATGGATCTCAGAACAAGAAGACGGACCCCAAGAAAGGCGGGAAGGATAATAAATCCCATAAAAAGATGAAGCGCAATTTCTATGGGATACCTGGACACTTAGCTAGGGACTGTAGACAGAAAAAGAGGAAATTGGGCGCTTGTTTCCAGTGCGGGGATACTAGACACTTGTCTAAGGACTGCCCAAAAAGGCAAGGGTAGGGACAGAGGACTGGATCATCTTCTGGAGGGCAGGTTCATGCTCTCGTTGCACTCGTTGCACCTCTACATGAACGAGGTAGACATATTTTTGTTGAGAGTTTAGTTTATCTGTTTGATAATCCTGTTCGTACTCTCTTTGATTCTGGCGCATCGCACTCTTTTATATCTACTGCTTTAGTTGAATCTCTGCACCTAGACACCCATATAGTAGAGGATCCCCTGGTTGTTTCAAATCCAATTGGGGGATCAGTTTATTTGTCAATGATTTGTTTGGATTTGGAAATCTCTATTTTAAGCGTTGGGTTTAAATGTAATGCTTATGTTTTGGGCTTCACGGGCTATGGGCTGATTCTAGGCATGGACTGTCTATCCAGTAATGGTGTCGTCCTCGATTGTGAAAAGAGAGTGGTTAGACTCATGACTCGCCTGGGTAACACTCTCGAAATATCTTGTAATCCCATGAATTCTGTTATGCTAAGTTATCTAGAATCTCTTGATGTGTCTGTTGAGAATTTGCAGTCTATTAAAGTGGTCTGTGAATACTCATATGTGTTTGAAGAGGTAAAGGGCTTACCTCCGAAGCGGGAGATAGACTTCCGCATATACCTTGTTGACAATGCAAAACCCGTTGCTTTACCTGTTAGACACATGGCTCCAAGGGAGAGAAAAGAACTCAGCAAGCAAGTTAAAGAGCTTCTTGAAAAGAGGTTCATAAGACGGAGTATTTCTGAATGGGGTGCTCCTGTAGTGTTCACGACCAAAGCCGATGGTCCACTCCGCCAATGCGTGGATTATAGGGAGCTGAACAAGCCGACCAAGAAGAATAGGCACCTACTCCCAAGAATTGACGATCTGTTTGATCAGCTCGTAGGTGCATCCGTTTTCTCCCAACTAGATCTGGCTACCGGGTTTCATCAGCTAAGAGTGGCTGAGGATAGCATTAACAAGACCACATTTAGGACCCCGGATGGTTTCTTCGAGTGGCTTATCATGCCTTTCGGCTTGACAAACGCACCTGCCTATTTCGTGGACTTGATGAGCAGGGTGTTCCGGGAATTCCTCAATAAGTTCGTGGTGGTCTTCGTGGACGATATTTTGATCTTCTCGAAGAGTGAGGAAGAGCATGCTCAGCACTTAAGGGAAGTCATGGATACTCTCCGTGCACATCAGTTGAAAGCCAAATTCTCCAAATGCCATTTCTGGAGCAAAGAAGTTAGATTCCTTGGACATGTGGTGTCCAAAGAGGGGTTAGCCGTGGACCCCGCAAAAGTGGTTGTTGTGCAAGATTGGAAGATTCCACGAAACGCAACTGAAGTCCGAAGCTTTCTCGGGCTAGCAGGCTTTTACCGAAAGTTCATCAAAGACTTTGCGAAAATCTCAGCTCAACTTACAAGGTTGACGAAGAAGAACCTAGTTTTCGCTTGGGATTTGGATTGCGATATTGCTTTCCAACGCTTGAAAAGGGCTCTAACAATAGCCCCAGTTCTGTCATTGCCTGATGGGAGCAAGATGTTTACCGTATACACGGATGCATGCGGTACAGGATTAGGTGTTGTCTTAATGCAAGAAGGGAAGGTAGTAGCTTATGGTGGAAGGCAGTTGAAAGTACATGAGAAAAACTACCCAACCCATGACCTAGAATTGGCGGCCATCGTTTTCGCTCTTAAGTCTTGGCACCATTATCTCCTAGGTGAGAAGTTTGAATTGTTTACTGACCACAAATCGTTGAAGTACCTTTTCTTGCAGAAAGATCTCAACTTGAGGCAGCAAAGATGGATTGAGTTTTTTGCCTCATATGATTTTGAGATTTCCTATACTCCTGGCAAGGGCAATGTGGTAGCAGACGCTCTGAGTAGAAAGAAGCTGACCTTAAGCCCTCTCTTTGTAGAAAGGAAAAGCTTGGAGTACATAGCCAACTTTGACTTTAGACACTCCTCTGAATTTGTACCTGGCTTGTTAGCAACACTGGAAGTGCGGAGTACACTTTCTGACTTAATAGGAACCGCACAACGTGAAGACCCTCAACTAGTAGATGTGATAGATAAGCTGATTAGAGGTGAGACTTCGAATCAGCTCAATAGATACTCCATCGATGATAAGGGATGGTTGAGACGGGATGGAAGGCTATTCATCCCACAAGTAAGAGATTTAGTGAAAACGGTTCTAGAAGAAGCACACCATTCAAAGCTGACCATACACCCAGGCGGAGACAAAATGTATAAAGACATCAAAAGAGTTTTCTTTTGGAATGGCATGAAGAGGGACGTTGCTGAATTCGTTTCTAAGTGCATGATATGCCAGCAGGTCAAGGCAGAGCAGAAGAAGCCTGGTGGTTTGCTTCATCCTCTAGAGGTCCCACAGTGGAAATGGGATAGCATTTTGATGGACTTTATTGATGGGTTGCCTTGGTCAAGAAGGGGCAATACCAGTATTTGGGTAATAGTGGACCGGCTCACAAAAAGCGCTCACTTTATACCTGTCAAAAGTAGAAGGACTGCCTCATCTCTACGATCTCTATATCTTAAAGAGATAGTTCGACTGCATGGGATACCTTCCAGCATAGTAAGCGATCGAGACGCTATCTTTACAAGCGAGTTCTTGAAGAGTTTGCAAGAGGTTGTAGGCACACAACTATGTTTAAACACGACATACCACCCCCAAACTGACGGACAGACGGAAAGGGTGAACAGAGTGTTAGAATACCTCTTGAGATTGTGTGTTCTTGACTTTGGAGGGACCTGGGAAGATCATCTTCCTCTTGTGGAGTTCGCCTACAACAATAGCTACCAAGCTACAATAGGCATGGCACCCTTCGAAGCCTTATACGGGAGACCGTGTCGATCACCAACCTGTTAGTGGGAATCCACAGATAAGCTTATACTTGGGCCAGACATGATTAGGGAAACCTCAGAAAAGGTGGACCTAATAAGAAGACGAATGAAGACTGCTCAAGGTAGACAGAAGTCCTATGCAAATAAAAGAAGGACCGACCTTGAGTTTGAGGTTGGAGACAGAGTGTTCCTTAAAGTATCTCCTTTGAGGAATGTTGTTCGCTATGGATCCAAAGGGAAATTGGCACCGAGATTCATAGGACCATTTCCTATCATTGGAAGAATTGGGACGATGGCCTACAGATTAGAGCTACCTGAAAAGATGGCTGGAGTTCACAATGTCTTTCATGTTTCTCACCTACGGAAGTGCTTGCATGAGTCTACGGAAGTGGTGGAACCAAAGATACTAGAAGAGGTAGAAGTGGAACAAGAAGCAACAGTGAGAAGAATCCCAACTCGTATCTTGGGAACAGAAGTCAAAAAGCTACGCAACCGTGAAGTCAAGCTTGTTAAAGTACAATGGAGTGACAATGAAGAAGACGCGACTTGGGAGACCGAAAGCAAGATACGCGCAACCTACCCTTATCTTTTTGAGGGTACATCTTTGATCTCTCCTTTATCATAAGTTTATTTGTGCTTAGTTATCTTCTCGGTCCTATTTCGTGATCCTTAGTAGAAATCAATGGATGTAAACATGTATTTGAAACATGTTATGGTTGATGGTTGCAAGTGGTTGCTAGTGATTGCTCATGGATGCATATGCACATACACATTAGGTTCTAGATCGGCTCAATCACTTTCAAATTGCATTTGCATATGAACGCATGAAATTGTATGTGGATTGAAACTTGATGTGTTATCATATGGATGTTGCATTTGTATGAATGATTGTGCACTCATGTAGAATTATGAATAGGAAAAATTGCATACATAATGGACACATGGCACACTCATGATTCACATTAAGGAGGTCAACTGGATCAGTAGACCGCCTGATTTTGCACTAGATAAGAGACATATACACACACTCTGCATATGTTCATATGGCATTAGAAGTCTTTTAAGGACAATGGATGCTTGTGGATGATGGATGAGTAGATGGATGATTGGATGTTAAGATGCATTCTTCTTAACTTGAAGATTTCGGGGACGAAATCCTTTAAGGAGGGGAGAATGTAACACCCCGAATTTTCTAAGAATATTAAAATTAACTAATTCAAGAACACTTAATTTTTAGAAGAAGAATTAAGTGAAACGGGTTACGCTATTACGTTCGTCTCAAAATTTTGGTCAAGATAGACATTTGGTTTGCATAAAACGGATACCTTATGAAGAAGTTATTAAGCCTTGAAGTTTGTATGCATATGAGAAAAATATATATATAGATATATATAAAAATTAAATAAATAAATATGCAAAAAGGTTCAAAACAGCGAATCGGGAGGGGGATTAACCGAACCGGCCCATTTTTGAGGTCGACCCGAGCCTTGCTGGGTCGACTAGGGGTTTATTCAGGGTGTTTGGCTGCCAACCCATGCGCCGATTCGCTCTAAGGCAGATATGGCATCTGATTGGTTCTGATGGACTCCTTGCTGAGTCATTAGGGCTGATGTGGCTATTCTATCTTGTCTGAATGGCTTTGATTTGCTCTAGGTTAATCTGACGGCTCCTATTAAATCAAACTTCTATATAAGCAACCTAATACCTCAACCCCAAATCATATTAAAAATCAAACCAAGAGCCGTCATGCTGCCGTTGGACAACCTCGAGTAGCCCCCATTCAATTTGAAGCAAATTAAAAGAGACAAACCAAATCAAATCAAAATTAAACTAAAACAACAATTGTCTACATCAAAGGCGAGCATTTTAACTTCAGAATACAGATTCCAGAAATCAAGATTGTCTTTTGTAAGTGTAGTTATCTTTTAGATGTAAATAAATTTAAGACGTGATTTGATATAAAGTGAAAAATAGAATTATACCATGTTGTATAATATTGATGATGCTAATTAATGTTTGTTTCTTCTGATGATTTTATCATGAATTGTCTTGGAATGTTTGTAGCTTATTGGACTTGGTGTTGGATCTATTAAAGATTGAGAATGAAACTATCAATATCATATGCAAGTTATATGTTTCATGTTAAGATCTACATATATATGTTTATATGATTAATGCAAATTGTATGTATTATGTTAGATCCAAGTCAAGATCTACACACACACACACACACACACACACATATATATATATATATATATATATATATATATATATATTCATATGCTTTATGTTAGATCCATATGCCTATATATATATATATATATATATATATATATATATATGTTCATATGTTCATATGAAAGTTACAAGTTTTATGATGGATCCATGTCAAGATCTATCTAGGTTCATATGATTGATGCAAGTTATATGTTTTATGATAGATCCAAGTCACGATCTAATTATACATATGTTCATATGCAAAATACATGTTAGATCCAAAACTAGATCTATATTTATATGCATGTTTGTAAAGTGGACTTATGCAAGTTCACCTTGTTAGATCTAGTTCACACCTACATGTTAATGTTAAAATTATACATGCCTTGGGATTGGGCATGTCATGATTATGTCATATGCTAGTGTATAATTGAGGTTATGTTCACACATGACTAGATCTACATATTAACATGTTTTAGGCTTATGATTATCTAAGTCTAAATTATATGCAAGTTCATGTGACATGTTAAATTATATGAATAAAGTTTTATGCACAATTTACATGTTTGGTTGAATCTATATTATGCATGTTCCCTTCTTTATCTCTTGTTTATAAATTGGGCTAATATGCGGGCCCAATGACATTATGTGATTAATACGAACAAACAAACGGGGGTAACATTGGGATAGTTATTAAATCAAAACATGTTAATAATGTAGGTGGGCCCAAAACCATGTAAATGGTTAAGGCCATGAATGGTATAATTTATACCATTAGTCTTAAACATAATTAAAATATGTGACATGAAACACTTGTAGAAAATTCACATATATAAAATGTAAAAGATGAATATGCCTAACCCGAGGTTAGACTGAGTTGTGGTGTAAACCTGCCCGGAACTGACCGGCACATCCAGTAACCACAACAATACCTGTCTAATGTGAGAGGTTAGTGCATCAAGCCCAGAAAGACCCGAGGTTAGACTGAGTTGTGGTGTAAAATTGCCCGGAACCGACCGGCACATCCAGTAACCACAACAATACCTGTCTAATGTGAGTGGTTGGTGCTTTAATTAATTAATTAAAGCTCATGAACAATCAAGCTAGAAATGGTGAGGTTAAGTAATTAAGGGAACACTTAACCAACTTAACATGTTAACAAGACAAGATTGGTGGGGTTAAGTAATTGAGGAAACACTTAACCAACTTAACATGTTAACTAGACAAGATTGATAGGGGTTAAGTCAAACCAAGGACACTTAACCAATTTAGCATGTTGACTAGAAAAACCCTAGTAACGGGGACCCGTTTCAGTAGTTACCCACATGGATGTATCAAGGTACCCTGAGCTAGACAGGGTGGGGCACGATTACTGGGTATGAATATAAGCGGTCAAAAGGGCGGCAGTTAGGTGCGTCAGTATAGGTTCCGACAGAGTACGGGCGTGCATGGGATCCGGAGTGGAAAAAGCAGGCACTGGGCACCAGGCGTACACTTGTGCATCTTTGAATCGTGTCAGGGTTTCCATTATAGGACTTGATACGCCCTATACTAGAACCAGCACAAGTACTTAAAAATCACGTGGGGCCGCATGACACCGGGAATACATGAATGCGAGTAGGAGCCAATCAATACATGAATGGGATCACTTTATCATGAACATACATTGCTAGTTAAACAGCTCTTAGTGGGTGCAGAGAAGTAAAAGTGGGTGTGATAGCCAAATATAGTTAAATCTGACCCATTTTCCTTTTGCTTCTTTTCTTCCGTTACCTCCCCCCCCCCCCCCCCCCGGGTCCGTAGGGAGGCAACGCTTCTGCTTAGTCCAGGTTAGCCAAAGCTTGAAGACCGTAGATGTAAGGCTTGGACTTTCCTTTTGGAGCTATGGCTATGGTCAAGCACTTATTGGGGATTAATGTCATTTTATTTTCAGTATTGCTTCTTTATGTTTTCAAGACAGATGAAAAGTTGTAATAATTTGGAAGGTTGAAACAGTTGTTGAATTGTTGTGTTGAACAAGTATTTATGAAATAATATTGATCTTTTTCTGCTGCATAAATTTTCTGTCTTGTAATTTATTAGTATCTTGTACCTTAAAACGTTCCACCGAAAAGGCATTCCCTTTGAGAGTGGCCTTAACGGAGGTGGGGTGTTACACGATATAAGTTGGATTTCTGTGAAACAAGAAACATGTGATTCTTGTTGATTATAATTTTCATATAAAAGAGAAAAATTCAGATTTCGTATTACAGATTGTTAGTTATGTCCAATTCAATTTTTAAAACAATCGCTATGGAAATCGTTATTTAAATATAACGTTTATTTAATATATTTAAAAGGGAAATTTAAATCGTTTAACTCAAAATTGACGATATTGACTTGTGTAAATTATACTTGGAATTGTATATATATTTTGTTTGGATATATATATGATAAAAATAATTTATTATGATTTATTTGAATTAATTTGGAATTTAAATAATATTTTATTCGATATTATTTATGCGTTAAAAATAACCATTTTTGCAAATGGTCTCATTTTTCGATGAAATTAGTTTCCTTGGAACCGTATCGTTAAATTATTGTAAGAAAATCAAACTTCATGGCAAACCGATATCGTATGTTAATTCGGTGGCAAAAAAGGTCTCTGTTTCTATTTAATTGTTTAGATTATTTAAACAGGGGTAACTTTTAACAAATAAACAACTAGTCAAACGAACTCCAAATTTAGTGGAACAAGATTCGTTGGATCCGTTAGAAAGACATCCAGTAAAATATCAAGGCCTCAGATTTATTGGATTTTTCTGTAATTATAGGAATTTTAAATGCTTGATTTTCCATCGATATTTATAAAGGACTTTTCGCAAACGACCTCGGAATTCGAAGAAACCTGTCCCATTGGGTCCGGAATATTTTTTATGCTAGGATTACTATATTTTGTCAAAAATGGAGATTGTTTATAAATGTTTTAAGGCATTACTTCGCGTTGAAGTTATGTTAATTTATATTTTATTCAATTTGGGAACACTATATAAAGGGCCAAACATTCTAACCCTAATTTCCACACTTCTGTAGTCAACGTGATACCTAGCGGCCATTCATCAAACGAACGACATACCTCTTCACACCTTCTTCTCCAATTTTCTTTCAATCCTCTAATTATTTTCAAAAACTCCTAGCTACAGATATATTTAACTCATCGAGTGCTACATGATTAACGGTCGAGATGGAAAACAAGGCACTGTACTCGCTAGAATCGGCTCTCGAAGGAGCGGCATTCCAAGGACTGTTACCGACGACAGGTTACGTCAAGTCTGTCGAGTCTTGGAGTGTTGGAAGAGTAAGCCGAGCAACACCTTGCGATGGTGTTGGATCAGCGCCAGATGGACCAAAGGCAGGGCAAATGGGGTGAAGTCAAAGTCGAAGGGGGACAGTTCTGTTTTGTGTCGCGGTTGTGAAAAAAGGGGAACGAAGTATTGGCCAACAGTAATCGCACTTTATATAAACATATTAGCTTAATTAAAATTTAATTAACAATTTATTTATCATATGCTAATGACCGATTGTAGTATATAAATGACATGATTTTGTTCCTGAATCTAGAAAATGAGAACGATGGAAGATGATGGCTTTAGGGATAATCGGCCTGAATATCAAAACAAACATAAATTAGTTTGTTTAATTTTTAGTTAGGGTTTTATTAAAACTAATTAGTATTAAACTAAGATTTAGTAATTAAAGTATATTAATTAAATTCTATTTGCTAATTCATGAAATTATATAGGCCTGGGATGTATGAAGGCTTGAACGCGAGGACCAAAAGCATGAAAAAAAAATTGTTGGACCGAAATTTTGAAATGTAATTACTAATTAAGTAATTAATTATTAGGCTATAATTTAAATAGGGTTAACTAAACACATTGATAATGTTTGTCTCTTGCAGAATGGAATGAACAAGATGATTGGGCCAGTATTCTTTCAACAAAGGGGAAAGTTTAAGTGGACCCTAATTTTTTGAACCAAGTAATTTAGTGAATTAAATTATTTATTAAGGAGATCATTAGCATAAACTAAAATATCGTATATTTATAATTGTATATTTTGCACATATGTGAACAGAACAGGACCAAACGAGTTGCGTTGGAACCGTGGGAATGATTACCATGTTATGGAATGGAACTGGATACGATTGGAATCAACTGGGATTTTTAATTAAATTAAACACTCGTTTAATTTAATTAAAACCAACCTTTCAAACAGCGGTATCAAAATCAAGGTGAGTTAAACTCACTCGGTTCCTACTTATATTTTATATAAGTCGAGTTTTATTTTGTGTGATATGATTGCCAATGGTTGACTATTTGATAATTATATATTCATTTGTTGATTTAACCAATGAATTTAAACCGTCAGTTAATTTCAGTGAAATACCAAATCGTTAATTTAACGATTGGATCCAATGGAGGTAACTTACCTTGTTGGTCACGTTTATAAAATAAACGTGTTTAATTGTTTGAATTGTTTTATTCATTGGTTGATGTTAAATAGTTGTTGTTACTATTATAGAAATTATCAGTTAAATGGAAACGAATGATTTGATTTGATATAACTGATTTGGATAGAGGGAAGAATAGGTTGGAAGGATCCGACGGGATTGCTCAAAGATATTTAATGTTATTTCTTTCCATATTACCATCATATGAACTGTTTTGATTGAATGATTGAATTGATTGTTGATAGTTGACTGGAAATTTAACAATTGTTTTGTTTAAACCAATGAGTGATTTGGTTGAGTATTGGTAGAAGATGACCTGTAAATAAATCGTTTTATAAATATCGATTTACCGTAGGCGAATCAATAAAAATGAAGTTATGAAATTTATTTTATAACTGAAGATAAATTTTTAAATCTATATTTTGAATAAAAGTTTATTAAAAGAAATAAATATTAATAATTATTATTTAAGTTTATAATCAATTATTAATTGATTTTATAATGTAAATCAGATTTGTAAGCAAAAGAATATAAAGATTAACCTAACAGTTAAGAATGTAATAATTGTTTTTAAGAAAACAATTAAATGGAATTATTAAAATTAATTATATTATTAATTAATTTGAAGGAAAGAGTAATTGGAGTCGGTTAACGAAATAATTGTACTTTGGGTTGACTAATTCAACCGTTTTAAGTGAGAGTGATTATTAATCAGTTTGTTTTGAATTAAGCTAAGGAAAAGATTTAACGTATGTTTGATTTAATTTTAATAAAATTTCAAAATGGGAATTTATTATTTATTTTAGTTAATAAAGGAATTAACTAATTCTATCATAGTTAATGATTGAAATAAATTATTATTTTAATTAATAATAATTTGAGAGATTAATTTTTAATTGAAATTTGTTTAAAAAGTAATCGAAGGGGAAATTAAATTTAATGGAATGAAAAGAGTTATGAACGGGTTTTATACTAAAACCCGAGTTTTGAAAACAAAGTTATAAAATGGATTTAAGCGAATACAACAGCTTAAATTATATGTTTACACAATGTATGAATTAAGTAAAAGGAAATTGAAAATCAAAGAGGTTTATATTAAACCAGAAATTATATAAACAAAGTTTATAAGAAGAGATGAGGTGCTTAAGCGTAAATTAAATTAACGTTACTTAGTAATAGAATTAATTAAAACAAAGGAAATTGAAATAAGATTTCTAAAGCGGGAAATGGATAAAATGAATTAGAAAAAGAGATTGTGAAAGGTGAATTTGGTAAAGAAGTAAGTAATAGGATTTTGTAACAAAAATCCGAATTTTAAAACGAATTGTTTAAAGAAGTAGAAGTTTTAAAACTGATGTTTTAATAATAAATTACTGAATCAGTGAATTAAGGAAAAATGATTATATTTGAAAAGAGATTTCCTAAAGCAAGAAGGTTTTTAAAACCATGTTTTAAATTAAATGGTTAATGGAATTTGTCTTGATATTAGAAATGGTTTTCGAATTACAACTCATTTCTATCTTAAGATAAGAACGTTGTTGATCTAGGTTTGAGAGGTAATTAAAATATCCCAACTAGAACGACTTCAGGATTATCTGAGGATGATATTAGTTGTAACGGTAAAAAGGTTAGTATTAGTTTATTATTTCCATTAGAGAAATAATAAAGCAACAGCATTGGTGAAGATTGAGGATATATAATGAGGCTCCGAAGTAAAGGGAATTGAATGGGGATGTATGGAGTTGTAACGATATGTTCGAGTTAAAAAGAAGGAATGTAAAGTGGAGATTTGAAATAAATTTATTCCATAAGAACTGGTTTTTGTTTTCAAGTAAGGAACACAAAAAGAATTTCATAACACTATTTTACGACCAATAAGTGGAATTCATTTTTCCAGTTATCGATAACGAAAATGATGGAGCAAATGTTTTGAAAGAGAGTTAAAAGAGAAATTGAATAATGGTTATAAGATATTTTTCTTAAGTATTAAAATGATATGGTCTTGAGAATCATTAGTACGTTAAAATAAGAAGTAAATACAGGATTTTAACCACCACATATATATTGATTGGTTTAACCATCAATCACCATTTTTGTACCAAAATCTGCTGTGTGCGAAGCACGTGCCTTTGTTTTTAATTAACCTTACATTAATTATTTTTTATTAAAGAGGCCAAATGATGCTGAACACTGAACCAATGAACTCCTTTCATTTCCATGATTGAAAAACTGTTTATTTTGATAGTTAAATAACCGACTATCAAATCAGGCCAATACGATTGTTGGTTTGGAAAGACTGGGATTGAAGTTATATTCGAAAACCATTCCGACCAACAAATACATGAAGATATCATAGGATGATCGAGATAGAGCATTGAAGACCGTAGATCTTCATAAATGAAAGAACCACTAATAATCTCTTGTTTAGTAGCCAGAGATATACTGTGATTCTATCGTGGTTGGAATCTACGGATTGCAAGGACTACTCGCTACTAATCCGTGGGGTGATACCTATATAGGATTATCTAGGAGGGTGCCTTCGATTCATCCTGTTCTTATGTGACTTGTATGGACGAGTGTCTGATAGAATATTTCCAAAGGAGTCACGTACATTGAATATTTACAAACGTATTTCTGTTGGTGGCGGAGAAGGCAATACTCCTTCTCTTAGTTTAACGCTCAGAGTATTTTTGTGGAAATCAACTAAGTGATATCCAGCGGATCTGACGATGTGACATTCAAAGTGGATGGAGATGAGCTGTTCCGAAGGACAAACTTAACCTCTAGACTCATCAGCCGGGAAATGGCATAAAATCGGGTAGGTTGCATGGCTATGTGGGTCTTACCCATCAAAAGGTTATATCATTACCCGATCTGGTGAAATCAAATGCCTTTGGTTGTCCCTTTTTATTTATTTATGCATGATATCGGTTTGGTTGGCTGGCCCCCAACCGTGGTAATGATATATTCGGTACTCTCAAAGTATAATGAGGGGCCGGTCATGTTTAGCCTGGGTTGCAAGATGTTCTTTTTGAACCCCAATGTATTCATCTCCAGAGGTACATTGTCGGGAAGGTGGTCCTATACCTTGCTAGGATATCCATTCTCCAATAAGAGCCCTCGGTTTTGATTGTATAATATATATGTAGAGCGTGAGATGCAAGTGTTCTGCTAGATTGATATTTATTTGTATTTAGACACTATTATAATATCAGAGAAGATAATGATTTCAAAAACGATTTGGGTTATAGTAAGGTAAAAGCCGCCCGTATTTATGTGTGGATTTGGTCTTACTATTATCCTTTCTTTCGAAAAGATTTTGACGTTAAAATCAAGTTGGATGTTACCCATAAACTTAGTGTGTTTTTCTCACTCTGGTCCAACAGACTGACCCGTCATTTGTAATGCTCAGGTTAGACCGGGTCGTACAGGTTGAGGTTATCGGATGTTGTGAAGAGACGAACCGGGGAAGTCCAGATGTTGATATATGATTTTTATTCCGATGTGTGTTGTATATGAGGAAAAATTAATATACTCTCCAGATGTGTGATGTACTCTGATGATTGTAAGTATTTGTTTTAAGCTCTCAATAAATATTTATTTTTATATTATATTTTGTTCCACTGCGATGTGAGAATCCATGTTGTGTTAGTTCTTCTTCTCCTTCTATTCTAATATTTCTTTCTTTCTTATCTCACCCTCTATATTCTTTCTAATAGCTATCTTCTTTTCTGTATAATTTGAGTTGACAAGGGTTGGTAAATGTCGGCTTAAACTGTACTAAAAAGTGGGTCATTACATCTACGCACGGAGAAAACTTGGATTTGCCAAGGCACGCCGGGGAAATCATGGATCAGGCAGTTTTCATGGATCGGGCGGAATTGGCAACGCTTCAGAAACGCTATAAAAGCCGATGGATTGGACCCTTCTGGAGCATGGATCGCGCACATAAAAACGTGTGTTGCGCACGCGTTTTTGGCCTGTTTTGAGAGGTCGAGCACCAGTCCAATCCAGAATGGGACGCAGAGATATGGTAGCTTTTCCTAAACGATGTAAAAGGCAGTTTTGATGCTATGCTTAGTTTTTCATACTAAGAAAATTAGAAATGCTATGAAATGCAAAATCAACCAAACGAAGTATATTATCAGATCGGTGATGGTTATAGCTTTGACGTGAATTCAAGCAGGAATGTTTGAAGTGTTGTAGTGTTTGTTGGTCCATGAAAGGCAACGAATGTGAAGATGACTCAAGGATGTTGAGTTCGTGGATAGTGGTGCTCGAGAAGTCACTTGAGCTTATGGTCAGTTATCAGATTAGATGACTAGAGATACTGAAGGCCGAGGAATTATCATTGTCCTAGATTCTAGTGGACTCAAAGCAGGGTAATAATGGGGATGCCCCAAAGACTAGATGTTAGCTAGTCAAATACCCTGGGCAGTACGAATGGGCCTAGTTGTCTTCATCGAGTAAGGCAAACATGTGAGTACGAATGTCGTATAGAGTTTTGCTAGAACCGGGGTTCCATTAGCCCTTGATAAATGGCATGTTGTAGCCATCATACGATTAATGTTAGTTTCAAAGCAAGCTTGACGGTGATAACCAGAGTCATAGATGATGATTGTTTTACTTGTATCATATTGTGTAGATTATTTGACATCGAAGGAGATATCTATTGGGTTCTTGTCTCATGTTGGTTTAGGCCTTCATGGCTTGTGCTTGGGAGATGTCGATATCGATTAGGATGGTCTATTCTTGATAACTAGTTGCCATGAATGTACTATTTGTTTCTATTTGATTGTTGTAAACGTTATCACTGTTGGATGTAGGGAAGATGGGTTTGGGTTCTTCTCTGTTGTTGTTGGTAGACTAGTTGATTAATCTGCCTACTTTGATATACTTTATTGATGATGTTAGATAGTTGTTTTATTGCTCATTAAAACTATTGTTTGACTCAAGGTTTTATGTTTCCTCTTATTACCTTGGGTTGTTTATCCGGTTATGGATAGGCAGACTAAGTAGCAGGTGACAGGGTGTAGATCTTGATGCTATATCCAGTTTGATGTTTGGATAGTTCATGATGATATGAAAGTTTAAAATTCTGACTCACTATTATTGCCTGTTGTATATGTTCTATTATATTTTATCCTTGCGCTGTGAGTTGTACGACATGTACCGCATGTGTTATTCTACCCTAATGATCGTCCATAGTTGCCTGGAATGTCCTTCAGCGCATTATTTCTCTTGTTAAGTACAAGATTTGTGGGCATTCGTCACACGCGCACTGGCTCCGACAACATCTAAATTTGGCTTAAAAAACATATCCTGTGGGATACGTGTTCGTATCCCTCTCGAGATATGAATTCGTATCCCATTCAGGATACGAAATTCGTATCCCCATGGGATATCAATTCTCTCAACATGAATCTTACCCTAGCAAGCTCTCCATCAACATTGTCACCATCTTTCTCCAGTTCGCATCGTAGCTTGTGGATATGGCATTCAAAAAAGTAGGGATGTATATTCCAGGCTTTAACCTTAGCACCCGAAAATCTTCAGTGCGCTACGCACGAACTCGCCTTTTCCCCATTGGTCGCACGCATCCTAGGATGCAAAAGAAGGAATACAAAATACTGGATCATGGTGTGGATCGTGATGCGAAAACTCGACTGGGGCAAGGCTGCGAATTCGTACTACAACTTCGGACGTGAAATCTTGAGATCTATCAAGGCGAAGTGGCAAAACGAGTTTACACATATGGATCACGTCATTTTAGCTGATCGACACACGCAGATCGATACTTTTCAACGTACCAACCTGGGAATCGAATTCTCAAATGGTTTCATTTTATGGTGTAAACGATAGATAATGAGGTCCCTTTTTAAACCTGCTTCATAGTCATTAGCTCTATTATAAACTTCATATATCTCCTATAGGAGAATCTTCTTTGTTCTCCTCTTGAGAACATGCTTTTACGTTGTGCGGCTTGTAGCAACTAATCGTTCGTTCGGTATGGTGGTGCACTTAGCACCATCCTATGAATCCCCCGTACACCATGTTCTGTTGCTTGCCATAACTCATAACTGAAAATAGTCATAAGGATGTCAATAATTTTATAAACTTCCTATTCCGACAAATTAAATTGTGATACTATATAGTTTTCCGAAAGCACCTCTTAAACCTTGGCTCTGGTACCAATTTCTGTACCACACCCACTCTGGTACACTCATCCAGAAGTGGTGATGCTACATATAATTCATGGTGCATATAGAACAGTATCATAACTTAACAAAAGTGTATTGGAATATAAAAGCATTTATAGTACATGATTTTAAATGGAAGAACTATTACACAATCATTCCATCATATAACATAATTACAAAGATCCAAGAGTCTAATCATTAAATAAGTATACATATGAGTACATAAAGAGATAATATACATAATAAAAGTCTTCACTTCAAAGCAGCCAACTAACCATCTAAACCTGAAATGTTTTAAGTGTAGCATTATGAGCAACACAGATCTAGTGAGATAGTTATTTAAGCTTAGTTATCAAGTCATGTCTTAATGGGTTGTATTATAGTTTCTTCTTCAGAGGTTTCATCAATTCAAACTTTAAATCAATAAACAAGTAAGACATCAAGATATCAAATCAAGAAAGTTCGTAATAAACTTTATAAACCAAAGCCCATGCATTTTCAATATACATGTTTATGAATATAAACTACACCCTCGATTTAGATTAGATTTAGGATGTGTTATCCTGTCACGTTCGGCATCCCGTCACTAAGTAGGGACGTACTTTACTCGACTCAATACTAACACAGAGCAATAGTGCACTACCCAAGATTTTTTGTCTTATACCGCACCCCGGGAGAAATATAATGAAGAAAATATTTCCCAAAAGTAATCTTAAATTACTTTTTAAAATTTGTACTTTTAAGTGTTTAAGACAAACCCCAAATCACCTTAAAAATTCTATGTTAGAAAGACCTCAAGTATTTGAAGTAAATGGTTACATTTATGATTATTTCATAAAGCTTTTAAAGTGCAAATGAAAAGATAATGTTTCAAGAAGTGCTATCAAAAGTTTCAGCATCAATAAGAATGTAAAAATAAAAATGTAGCGTTTATAAAGTGTTATGAAAAGTTCTGGGCTTACTAGAATGCTTTATAAATAATTCAGATAAAAGACAGTGTTTTAGAAAAGGTACGAAAAGTTTCGGGTAGTTTACAATGGTTTTTAAACTCAAAACAGCTATTACAATATCTCTGGTGATCTGTGAAAAGTTTCGGGCTTGTTAGACTTTTCAATAAATAATTTAGAGAAAAGATATCACTTCAGAAATGCTACGATTCTGGTCTGAGACACTTTAGGGTTTGTAATATTTAAAAAGTAATTCAGATTTTTGACCAATTTTTCGACTAAATGTTTGATTCTATTTCTCTATGATAAATATAGTTTTTGACTCCAAATTTTATATAGTAAGAAGCTTTCCGAGTCTATTTAATTATCATGAAAAGAAATCCTTAAATTATTGAGATCCTTAAATTATTTATCGATTCTATATAAAAAATTCAATAACATGAGGCATTTTCAACTTGTCCATTTTGAGCATATTTTTACCTGATTTTGCATCCAGTTTTCAAGTACATAAACAATCGAATTAGAAATTGTGGCCGAAATGAAAGTTGTAGGCATTTGAATTAGCTTTCTAGAACATTAAAGAAATGAAAATTTCATTAAGAAATGAAGAAGTTATGGTCAAAATACCGAACGTTGTTTCCATAGGTTCGAGTCATATTATTTATTCTTAATTTTCACAACTTTTCTTCAGAGTATGAAATGAATACATGTACTCAAATTGTTTTTCTCACCTTAGAATTATAGCTTGAACTTGTATTTATTCTCTTGGCTTCTCTTAAGCTTCACCTCTTTATCTTACTTTGTTTTTGTTTTGTGAATGTATGAAAAGAAGTGAACATTTCCACCCTTTTTATAACATTCTTTAAGGCTAGTTTAGTAATTTGGTTTTGGACACTTGTCCACCTTATCTTTATGCAAGATTTAGGATGTAAACACATGCCCCTTAGGTGTCTTTAGATGTTTCTACACATGTATACCTAATGTATTTATTTGTCTTTATCTTATTTAATCTCAAGGCATGTGTACCATTCTTTGATGATACGTGTCCTTATCATTTCATGCCACCTTTCTTTATTTTAAAATATATACATATACAATTTGTTTTTAGTTAAAAGTTATGTGTTATATGTATTTATATACATACATATATATGTAGTATACTATGTTCGAATCGGATCGAATTAGTATATTTATATTTTCTAGAAATTTTTTCATACCCGGATTTTGAGTTAGGCTGTTACAGCTGAGCTCTAATGCTGCTCTGTCTCCAAGCTCCAGTTCTGTTCTGTATCGAGTCCATCCATGCACTTTGAAGTTCCTTTGAGAATTTATCTCATCTGTTCGAGTCTATCTGCAACGACCCAGATTTTTTGCCGATTTATTATGAACATTTAAATTTATTTTAAATTTTGTATTAGAAATATAAATGGAAATTTATATCGAATTCATTAACTAAAGCTAAGTTTAAATGTAAAATTTATAATATAATTTAAATCGAGTTCGTAATATCGCGGTATTTCGAAATTTAATGTTTTGAACTTCAATTGGATATACAAGATCCAATATAAGTCAGATTTCTTTGAAATAAGAAACGCTTGGATCCATTTGATTATATTTTTCTAATGGAAGAGAAAAATCAAGACTTCTTGTAGATTTTGTTTTATGTCCAAATCAAATTTTTAAATAGTCGTTATGAAATTCATTATTAAAAATATAACGATTTATTTTATAAAATAAAAGGGATTTTTAATATATTGAATATCGATTTGGTTTGAAATTCAACTAGAAGTATTTTATTTTTATACTATATAAAATTCTGCTTGAGTATGTCTGATTGCAATATTTTATTATTGTTATATTGAGATATTTTAAAATTGATTTATTTTAATTTAAATTGGACCCTTAAAAGGGCTATTATTCAAATGACCTCCGTTTTCGACGAAACTAGTTCCATCGTGTCCGGAATTATTAATTATTTTAATATTACAAAATTCGTGATAGTTGGAATTATTTTGTGAGTGTAAGAAATATAAACATGAATCTGTTATTAATTTTAATATTAAAATTTGGCTATTTTTCCAAATGGAATCGGTATTTGACGAAATAAGTTTTTTTAGGTCCGGAATGTTAAACTATAGAGTGATGTCAGTTTTCATTGAAAGTGGAAATGGTATGTAATCAGACGAGATTAAAACGTTCATCGGTAAATAGCGATAGTTTAAATTAAATAAATTATTTGGTTGAACCTTCCTGTGCAAGACACCGTGAACCTTCTCATAGAAGCCGACCTCCCTCTTTTATAACCGTGCCATCTCTTTTAATTTCCACAAATCCTCTTCATTTACAGTGACTAAAACGCAAGTTTTAAATCCAAGAAAAAGTCAAAATAAATTATTAAAAATTGGAAGTTTGCATCTTTTGATTTCTATCTTCGTTCTAGCAAACAATAGAGAGGTTGCGCACCTTTTGAGCAGGAGTTCGCTGGTAACCAAAACCCTAAGGAATACAGGAGCTTCGAATTGAAAATCAATGGGTTTTGGATCGAAGGATTTTCGTTTCCAGAGTGCTTCGCTCTCGAGTAAATACTATTGGGTTCCGCCATTTTTTTTTGCCACACGAAAATCATCCAGCAGCAATCTGGGGCGTCAAATCGCAAACAACAGGAAGCGGCTTGAATTGAATGAAGGGTGGAAATGAGTTCGTGAGGTCAAGTAACATGGTTCGTGAATTTTTCAGGTGATTTCGTAAATATTATACTCGATGTTTTCATTATAGCACTTCGAGGAGTAACGGTTTTAAATTGGTTGGGGTGAATGTCGCAAGAGGGGTCAGGCCAGTGTGGTTTCCGGGGAAGAAATCACGGATGTATGAAATTTTGGGTAGTGTTTGGTTGTAGGGGATTATAGTAAGGGGAGAGTGCAAGGTACGTTTTGGGTCAGCAGGAGCAGTTTTTGGTAGTTTGTTTTGAAGAAGGCGGATGTATTATTTGACTGGGAAGAGGGATTTGGGGAAATTCGATGAGAATTCCATTCCTAACATACTGTTACTTGGACACGGTAAAAAGGGGAGGATAGTGCGACAGGTTTTATTTTGTTTTAATGGCAGTAAGGGGAGTGGGTGAGTTCAAATGTTAGTACCTGGAGCCATGGCAGGTTTCCGAAGTAGGTCATTCAAAATATGGAGATGAGCTGAATGAATGCATTGTTTTAATGCACGGAAACATCAGGTGTCGCATAGTGTAGTTGTGTACTGTCTGGGAAGGTCACGGCTAATGATCACTTTTGTTTAGAAGGCGTTGAAGGCGCTTGGTTGATGCACATAAGAAAGGGTGTGCTGCTATTAATTCTAATAGGGAGAAGATAGGAAGGTAGGAGTGGAGTTTTTTGGTCGTTCCAGGAGAACGATGGAGTGAAGGGAAACCAAGATTTAAAAGGGTGGTTAGCTGATTAAAACATTGATTAAGGGATTGCGTGATTTGTTAATCACAGTTTTAGTTGGTTAATCACCACTTTACAAACGATGAACGTCAAAATGATGAACGACAAAATGATAAACGACAAAATTGGAATTCCTGATTCAATCGCTGATTGAGCGGCCACACTTTTAGGTTTAGGTTAACTAATTAAAAATAAATATAAATAAATAATTGATGGTAGTTGGATTATATAATATTTGTTAAATCTTGTAAAATATATAATTTGATCGCTCGTTATCAGAATCAGACGAAAGGGGTCACGATGGAATCATAACATCGAGATCTATAATGCAGCACTAAGGTGGCGGAGAACAGAGTTAAGGAAATTTCGTAGAAAAATCAAACGACTGTTTGATTATAAACGAAACAAAAGAAAAATCATCCACTGTGAATCAAGGTGAGTAAACTCATTAACTTTGACTCGTTTATATTTTTATATGAATGAGTTTTAAATTTATTTATAGTAATTTTATACTATGTGATGGTTGTTTGGATGAATGGTTGATGAAAATGGTTGAAATGGTTGATATAGTTATATTGTTGATTGATTATTAGTTATGTTAACTATGATATTTCATATTCATGTGAAATTAATATTATTGATGTGATTAACATATGTGGATGCAGAGAAACAAGATGGTGGGATCCAACTGGATTCCTCAACATTTATATTACTGTTTTTATTTGATTATGATGTGTTAAATAATCCATGATTGGATATTTTGTGTTTGATTTACCCTAACCCTAGAAACATGGTATTTTGGATGTCGTAAAACATTTTTGAATTTGGAAAAGGAAATTGGGATTTAAAAATGGAATTTATTTCCAAAACAGAAGTAAAATTTCGAATAGAGTTGAAAATAGAAACCAGTTCAAGTGGATAAATCAAGAAGTTGTCTATAAATAAGAATATAAATTAAGTGAATTATTTATCATTGGATTAATTTAAATATAAATTCAATTTTGAATTTATATGAAAAAGTGAAATCGGTTTTGAAACCAAAGTTTGAAATGAGATTTGAACTTAGCAAATTATAAAGGAAATTATAAACGAGGTTATAAAAGTTTGAAATTAATATTGATATTTTCTATAAACAATTGTAAATGGAAGTTATAAATGGAATTTGGATTTGATATGGTACAATCAAATGGATTTGATTATGTAAAAAGAAATATTATTCACAATTATAGTGAATAATCGTTAAAGCAGATATTTTGCAAATGCAAGCCTCTATAAAAGAAATCTAGGTTGAAAAGGTGAATTCAAATAGATATTTGAAAGATATGGGAAATGGAAATCATTTTCGAAAGGAAACGTTGGATTTTATTCCAAAGGAAACTTTGGCTATTGCAAAGTTGAGAATGTTGTTCAATTAAGGTCTCAGAGATAATTATACCCCAACTTGATTGACTTCATGATTAATGGAGAAATGGTTAAGGTTCGATAGTGAAGATTGGTTAGCAATATGGTTAGTTAATAAATGATTAATGGCTTGAGTGTAACGACACGGAAAATCTGAACCAATTAAAATTTTTTAAATTGGCTATTTTAGTGGATTTTAAATATTTAAAATAAATATTTTAAATAATAGCGATGAAATGTATGTTTGAATCGATGTTGAAAATGAAAATAATTAATTTGAATTATAAACAAGGCCTGAAATGGCGCGGCAGTTTCAAATTTTCAATTCAAACTTTGATTGACTGTACCAGGTGCAAAACAAAACGGATTTGAGTGAAACCAAAAATATTTAAATCTGTTAGTGAATATCTATCTAACGAATCTGAAAAATCGAAGTTTCATAGCGGGAAGCAAAAGTTATGGCCAAATGAATTTTCAAAAAGGTCGCTATAAAGTTTATATAGCCCGTGAAAGTGGTCATTTTGTAAACGGCCTCGGAATTCGATGAAACCACTTTTGTTGGATTCGGGATGTTAAACTATTGCTAGGTTTCAAATTTCATAATTTTTGAAGCTAGTATGTGAGTGTGGCAAAGGAAAATGTGTTTGGTCGATTTCTATTAAATTGGATCGACCAGAAAATGGCCATTTTGCAAACGGTCTCAGAATTCGACGAAACTAGTTTTGTTGGGACCGTATCGTCAAAACATAACTAGATTTATTTTTCAGGAATTTTTAGAATCAGTATGTGGCCCCGTCAAATTGAAATGTACGCTCAAATTAAATATTGAATGTTTTATATTTTAATCTGAAGAGAAACTGACTGAAACAGTCGAATGGGCCTACGAAACATATCCCATTGTGTTCGGAATGGGGGTAAAATGCTAGGGACGATAGTCGTTCGGTTTGGATTGGTGTTCGTGTGTGACAAGGGGTATTTTCGGATTTTTAAAATATAAAAATATTAAAAAAATATCATTGGTCAAACTATTTTCTCTCTCCCCGATATCATCTCGACGCACGGCGAATTGAATTCAATCCTTCCTCCCTCGATTCCTCCTCCTACACGCACCATTAGACCTCGACCCAGTTGAGGATTTTGTAGCCCTCGTCGAGCTCTTCAAATCCATACCTGGAGCATCCCCTATCGTTGCGCCGTCGATGAGATATTCCCCTCGAAAGTCGCGCCCTTCTAAGTGCCGCCGGAGCTCCGATCTGCCACCGAGTTCGACCGCTCCACCCCCCGTTCAGGCGCCTCTCGACCCTCTTCCAGGTGGCGCAGGCTGATCGGGTCCAAACTACACGGATTTCGAGAAAAAGCTAAACCTAGTTTTGAAGAATTCAGCTGAGGTACGGCTGTAAATTATTTAAACTATATTATAGCATTTTAAAGTGCTACGGTTTTTGATTTCACTGTAAAAATCATATCTTTTTCGTTTGTTAATGAAATTCTGTGAAACAAGGGATAGTGGACTCGTGTGGACGTCTTCTACATTCTAGAAGAGACCGCATATTTTTCTGAGCCTTCTGCTATTTTTGGTGGAGTGGGACCCAATGTGAGATTTCTAATTTATAAACGATATGGAAAACGACGATGTATAAATTATATAGTCGATGTATGAGTTATATAAGCGTTGTACACCTCTTGTATAAGCGTTGTATAAGTTGTACGTTCGATGTATAAGTTATATATACGTTGTAAAAATTATATATGTGTTGAAATAGAAGTGAAATACTTATATATATATATACGCCCCTCGTCCACAAACCATGGGCGATATTTATTGGTTGTGATTGGTGTGAAAATTGGTTGATTACGAATGGTTGATTGAAATTGTTTGTGGTTGAAATTGATTGATTGTGGTTGAAAAATACCCGTTTGTGGTTGAGAAATATTTGGTTGAAACCATACAGGATTAGTTTGTGGAAATGAAAAAAAATATACATGACGCCTGCGTGCGAACAAGATGCATGATTCCCCATTGTCAAAAGCTGCGAGGCTTTAAGGTAGAGCGAGGAGCCGTACTAGGGACGACCCCGGTTTTAACTACCCTGCCGTTATGCTGCCGAAATTTTGAATAATATTCATGTGTTAGAATTATTTTCATGTGTTGAAACTATATTCGTGTGTTGAATAGAAATTCATCTATTGAACAACATTCATGTTTTGAAATAAATTGTTTTGCAATAAAAATCACATTTTTATTACTTTATATATATAAAATATAGAAAACCTTCATGTGTTGAATTGAAATTCATTCGTTGAATAGAAATTCATGTGTTGAATGGTATTCGTGTTTTAAATATAAAAATCACCTTTTTTATCTATATATATATAAACTATAGAAAACCTTCATGTGTTGAATTGAAATTCATTCGTTGAATAGAAATTCATGTGTTGAATGGTATTCGTGTTTTAAATATAAAAATCACCTTTTTTATCTATATATATAAACTATAGAAAACCTTCATGTGTTGAATTGAAATTCATTCGTTGAATAGAAATTCATGTGTTAAATGGTATTCGTGTTTTAAATATAAAAATCACCATTTTATCTATATATATAAACTATAGAAAACCTTCATGTGTTGAATTGAAATTCATTCGTTGAATAGAAATTCATGTGTTGAATGGTATTCGTGTTTTAAATATAAAAATCACCTTTTTATCTATATATATAAACTATAGAAAACCTTCATGTGTTGAATTGAAATTCATTCGTTGAATGGAAATTCATGTGTTGAATGGTATTCGTGTTTTGAAATAAATTGTTTTATAATAAAAATCATATTTTTATCATCTATATGAACTATATAAAATAGTCGTGTTTTGAAAGAAATTGTTTTATAACAAAAATCATGTTTTCACCATCTATACGAACTGTATAAAATAGTCATGTTTTGAAATAAATTGTTTAACAATAAAAATCATATTTTTATTATATACATGAATTGTTAAAAATAATGAAGTGTTGAAATAGAAGTTAGCTTGATAAAAATATCATTTTTATCAAAGGTATGAAATGAATATGGTTTTGAAATCGAAGAATCGATTATATATATATAAATAAATATAATTAAAATAAATCAAATAACGAAGCTGTAGTTCATGTTTTGAAACCGTGATTTCAAACGATTAGTGCGGGAGATCCGACCATCGGATTTTCCCGAAACCGAAACCGTTGGGTTCGCTTTGGAAATATCTTTCCAACGACACCAACTTTGCAAAGATCCAACGGTTGGATTGTCTGGAATGTTTAATTAAAATCTTAATAAAAACAGCGCCAAAATCGATTATATTTATATATATAAATATAATTAAATTAAATCGAACAATGACGCTGCAGTTCGTATTTTGAAATCGAAACTTCAAACGAGTGTGCCGGGAGATCCGACCGTCGGATTTTCCCGAAACTTGAACCGTAGGATTCGTTTTGAAAAGATCTTTCTAATGATGTAAATTTTATGAAGATCCAACGGTTAGATTTTCAGATATGTGTAAATCAAATCTGAAGAAAAACAGCGCTACGGCCGCGTTAGGGTCCGAAGCGTCGTTTGAATAAATTGGATATTTTAAAATAAATAAAAATAGCAATAAATCGTTATAAAATATTATAAACGATATGGAATATGAAATTTAGAAACTAACTGAAGGTTGGCTAAGTCGAATGGTTTTCTGGGTTTTGATCTGATGTTGGTTTCGGCCTTCGGGGTTAATATTTGGGAAATCGTTCTCTTACTGATTTACGATTAGCGACTAATGAATTGAAATGATGTGTATGTGTGTTTGTGTTGCACTTGTTTATTATATACGCGAGCTTCTCAGAATGACTGGGTTTATCCCATTCTGAATAGCTAAATCGACGATAAGAAATCGAAGATGAAGACGGTGGTTGAAGACCGGAAATCTTTCACCTCGTTTGGATGGTAACTGATGTCCTGATTGTGAGGCATCCCGAAATATGGATAATGAGTGGTGATCGTCCAGGCGTACGTGGAGATCGAAGGGTTTGCGAGGTATATAGTGCCTCCGGTTTTGTTCAGACCAAATGGACGGTGTGTCTGACATTGGAATTTATTCTGTGTGATTGATAGCCATCAGTTGCATGGTGTGAATTGCCTGTGTGGCATGCTAAGTCGCAGAGATCAAGGCTTCTGTTGAAAAGCAAAGTCTTGTGGTGATGATCAAAGCACCGTCTGTGTGGCGTAGCTTTGTGTATAATGTGAATTCGCGAGCTTCACACCCCGGTATGAACCAGAAACGGGAGAGGACCTCAGGGGGGACGTGCGTTTTCTTTCTAGCTAGAAGTGGCGTCAGTGGTTTTACACGCCCTTACGAGTTTGACTTATGTGGTTGTTACTGTTGCGAGGCGCCTTCGTTATATCGGTCGATCCGGGACCGATGGAGTCATTCGTTGGCTCATTTACGCCCCAAAGGGCGGAGGAGCGCATTGTTCAGGCATTATAATCCACTCCGTGTGGACCGGCCCTGACGATCCAAGGGGCAGTTGCGGCTGTTCCTGAGACATAGGCTTGATTGTATCGAAGTTGGTAAGGATCATCTTTTGCCTTGGTTCATGACGGAAACCAAATTTCCAAATAGACATCGTGCGGTTTTGATTGTAAACCTATATTTGGCGACATAGTGGCATGGGACGCTCATGTCGTCTATGATTGATATTTATGATTGTGTATGAAATTAGAAACTAACTGTAAACGAGATAAGATGGATGGTTTCCTGGGTATTGGTCTGATGTTGGTTTCGGCCTTCGGGGTTAATACCTTTGGAATCGTTCTCTTACTATTTTACAGTGGGAGTCTGATTATCAAATGATTTGTTTAGCTCGTATCAAGCATATCTTGGTCGATATAAGGTAAAACTCTATCCTCCAGTTTGCGTTGCATTGTGTGATGGGACTTGAGTCTTATATCGGCTTCATTTTTTTTATAAACAGCATTGCGATGTTTAAAAGATTAAATTGTTTTAAAATACTGGCAGTCCAATGGAGTAAACCCATTCCGCGAAAGTGGCGTGGTCCTGTGATTAGCCAAATTATACTGTGTTAAGTAGATTTCTCATACCAGTCCCATGACTGACTCGTAGTTAGTTTCACTTGCAAACTCGGGTGCTCCTTTTTCTACACGGGCAGCCTTGTATTCAGGTTTTAGCAGGCTCTTTCTGGATGGCTGGAGCTGAAGATGGATTCTATCATTTATTTCTTTTTATGCTGTTCAGCTCTTATTGTACATATTATGTTTGTATCCGCTGTAGACATTTATGTATATCTGAACTGTATTTGTACTAAGTATGATCCTGTATACTGTGTAACTCTGATGATTATTGTTTATCTAGTGATTATTTTTTCATTATCTGGTGTATTTATTTATTTCTGTTCTGCTATTATCTGTTTCTGTGTTATATTCCAAAGATTACCCTTGTCACCGTTAGTACGGGATTTGGGGTCGTCACATCGTGGTATCAGAGCTTTGGTTAAGCTTAGTGCTAGAATATAACATATTAACGAACTCGTCAGAAATAGAACCAGTAGTGTTCTAGGACGGGAAACTCATTACAGATAGGATCAGTAATATCCTAGTATGAGTAAAGCAGAATGAAATTACACCCCGATGGACACATTTACATTTGAAGTATTTGTCTCTATATTTTGAAATATCTTTTCTGTTGACCTGACACTTTGTCTGCTAATTGCAAACGCTCTAGAAAATGAGTGACAGGAACAGAAGAAATAATCGTATGGCTCGACCAGTTAATGAGCCAGTTGTGCTCCCGCAACCAGAATAAGATATAGAAGTTCTATTCAAGAGATTTCGAAATCTGGGTGGATCGCCATTCTTAGGCAAAGAGTCCATTATGGAAACACAAGCTTGGATTCGTTCTGCTGAGAAAATCTTTGACGGTTTAAAGTTGAGGGATGACCAGAAGAGATTACTGGCCTCTTGGGCACTCAAAGAAGAAGCTTTGTTTTGGTGGGATTCGATTATTAAAGAAAATCCAGAAGGTGATATCACCTGGGATAGGTTCAAAGTGATTTTCCTAGAAAGATTTACTCCTCCCGAAGCAACTGAGCGGTTATGTGATGAATTCTCTTATCTGATACAAGGTGATATGACCGTCCCAGAATATCATAAGAAATTCAACGAACTTCCTCACTTTGCTCCTCATCTGATTCAAGATCCAAAGAGGAAGAATCTGAGATTTATTCATGGCCTGCAAAGGAAATATCAGAATAGTGTAATGAGGAATGTGAAGCTTCCTTTTTCTGAAATGATATACATGGCTTATCAGTATGAGGATCTCGACAAGAAGGGTATGTTGTGTTATGAAGAGGAAGTCTAGTAATAAAGTTGAGTCTGAAACTGATCGTCCTGAGGCCAGTACGATGTCCGAGGTCAGTAAGAAGCCTAAAGTAAATTGGAAAAGGGCCAGATCCGAAAAAGAACCAGCAACGACAGTCATATGCAATAACTGCCATAAGCAAGGGCATTTGCAAGGAAATTGCAGATCTCTGAAGAAACAAAAGGAGGATGGGTTTAAATCCAGCAAAAGGCTTCAGAAAAGTAGAAGATGTAATCAATGCCATCGGTTTGGCCATGTAAAGCAGGATTGCCAACTGTTGAGAGAGACCAAAGGGGCTCAGGTAAATGAGGTGGCAGAAGTGCATGCATCTTCGTCTGCTCAAGAAAGGCCGGATGTTTTAGAAGGCACGCTAACTGTCAAAGATATTCCAGTTAAAGTACTGTTTGACACAGGCGCGTCGCGAAGCATTGTTGCAAAGAATGCGGTTAAGAAACTGGATTTGAATTTGAAGAAGCTCAAAGAACCAATGACTGTCCATAATCCGGTTGGGGGTTCCCTCAATCTCAGTTGGGTATGTGGTGTGCCGGTTTCCTTTTCTCGTTATCAGTTCCCTACCATCGCGGTCGTCATGAATTTTATAGAGTTTGATCTTATCTTGGGGTTAGACTGGTTGACTAAATATGAAGCTGAGGTTAAATGCGCCGACAGAGTCGTTAAGGCGAAGATTAAATCAGGTGATTATATAACCATTCCCTGTGAAGGTCAGAATTCTAATAGAAAAGACTTCTGGGCAGCTCTCGATGTTTCTCCTGTTCAAATAGAAGATATCCCGGTAGCCACGGAGAATATTCCCGACCTCATCAAAGATATTCCTGTCGTAAAGAATTATGCGGACGTGTTTGAAGAAGTGGTTATCTTACCTCCGCAGAGAGAAATTGATTTCAAGATCGCCTTAATTCCGAATGCTAGGCCAGTAGTGAACGCTATTCGAAGGATGACCCTAAAGGAGAAAGAAGAGTTAGACAATCAAACTCGACAGCTTGTTTGGAAGGGTCTGATCAGGCCTAGTTTCTCTGATTGGGGAGCAGCAGTGGTGTTTGTCCCAAAATCTGACGGTACTCTACGACTATGTGTGGATTATCGCGACTTGAACAAGAAGATAATAAAGAACAAATATCCATTGCCACGAATCGATGATTTATTGGATCGTCTGAATGGAGCACAAGTATTTTCAAGGATGGACCTAGCTACAGGTTTCCATCAGCTTCGTATTGCCGAAGAATGTGTTCCTATGACAGCATTCAGAGGTCCAGACCTATTCTATGAGTGGTTAGTAATGCCGTTCGGCTTATGTAACGCTCCAGCCTACTTCGTCGATCTGATGAATCGAGTGTTCAGAGGAGTCCTAAATAAGTTTGTTCTGGTTTTTATTGACGATATTCTAATCTTCTCTAAATCAAAAACCGAACATGAAAAGCATTTGGAACAGGTTCTAGAAATTCTGAGAAGGAATGTATTGAAAGCCAAACTCTCCAAATGTATATTCTGGTAAGACGAAGTGAAATTCCTTGGCCATGTCGTATCGAAAGAAGGAATTGTTGTGGATCCAAGTAAAATCACGGCTATTTAAAATTGGAAACAGCCTAGTACTCCTACAGAAGTCCGCAGTTTTCTTGGATTGGCTAGTTATTACCGGAAGTTCGTTAAAGATTTTTCGAAGATATCTAGTCACTTGACAAAGCTTACAAAGAAGCACTCGAAATTCAAGTGGACTCCAGAATGTGAGGAGGCTTTTGAAGAGCTAAAGTTAAGATTAACAACGGCTCCAGTGTTAACGATTATTGACGGCAATCAGGACTTGAAAGTTTGGACAGATGCCTCTAGAGAAGGCCTTGGTGCAGTATTAATGCAAAGGGGTCAGGTTGTTGCTTATGCTAGACGTCAGCTGAAGCCACATGAAAAGAACTACGTCAATCATGATCTTGAGTTGTTGGCCATCGTATTTGCTTTGAAAATCTGGAGACACTATCTCCTGGGTGAGAAATTCGAACTGTTTACAGATCATCAGTCGTTAAAGTATCTGTTCACCTAGAAAGACTTGAATCTGAGGCAGCAACGTTGGCTAGAGTTCCTTGCACCATACAATTTTGAGATTCTATACACTCCAGGGAAAGCCAATGTCGTGGCCGATGCGTTAAGCCGAAAGAACGTGATGATCGCCAGTTTTATCATTGCGACTTCTTTGATTGACAAGATATCTGCTCTCCAAAAGGACGTCAAATTTATTAAAGGAATGAGTCAGCGGATTCGTGAAGGAAATGCTTCAGATTTCCAGCTCGATAGCGAAGGGATTCTGAGGCTACAAGGACGAATTTGTGTCCCAGAAATTCCTGAACTCAGAAGAGATGTGCTTGATGAATGCCACAAATCTAAGCTCAGTATTCATCTGGGTGTGAATAAAATGTATAACGATATCAAACGCACATTCTGGTGGAAGTCGTTGAAAAGAGACATCTCTATATATGTTAGAAGGTGCCCCACTTGCCAACTAGTCAAAAGCGACCAACAGAAACTGGCTGGGTTGTTGCAACCGTTGGACGTTCCAGGTTGGAAGTGGGAACATATTTCCATGGACTTCATAGATGGTTTGCCCAGAACCAGAAAAGGAAATGACAGTATTTGGGTGATCGTAGATCGCTTCATGAAGACCGCCCATTTCATACCTGTCAGATCAAACAGAACTGCTCAGAGTCTGGCGCAGATATACTTCAAAGAAATTGTTAGACTACATGGAGTGTCGATCAGTATAGTTAGTGATAGAGATACAATATTCACTAGAAAATTCTGGGAGGCCTTCCAAGTAGAGCTGGGAACCAAGCTGAATCTAAGCACCGCCTATCATCCTCTGACAGATGGTCAGACTGAGAGGGTGAATTGTATTCTAGAAGATTTACTGCGGGCTTGTGTTCTTGACTTTGGTGGATCATGGGAAGACCATTTACATTTGGCAGAGTTCTCGTATAACAACAGCTACCAGGCGAGCCTGACAATGTAACCATTCGAAGCGTTGTATGGTAGACCGTGCCGATCTCCTGCTTGTTGGGTCGAACCTGGTAATAGACTTGTATTGGGACCTGATATGATCCGCAAGGCTGCCAACAAAGTCGATTTCGTTAAGAAACGATTACTCGCTGCTCAAAGCCGACAAAAGAGCTTTGCCGATAAGATAAGAAGAGATATATCATTTGCTATTGGCGACTTTGTATATTTGAAAGTATCGCCGATGAGAGGAGTTATCCGGTTCGGTAAAACTGGGAAGTTGGAGCCCAAATTCATTGGTCCGTTTCCTATTCTTGAACGGATTGGAACACTCGCTTATAGGGTTCAATTGCCGGATTGGTTGCCTGGAGTTCATGATGTATTTCATATATCTCAACTTCGAAAGCACGTTCATGATCCAGACTTGATCGTGGAAGAAGCAGCTCAACAGGATATTGAAATTACTCCAGAACTGGCTGTGAGAAGAGAGCCGCTAAAAATCATTGGCAAAGAAACCAAAGAGCTGAGGAACAAGAAGGTTCACTTAGTCAAAGTGCAATGGAGTGGAGATCCGCGAGATTGTACTTGGGAAACTGAGGAGAGCATTCAGAAATCCTATCCTAAGTGCCGAGTGGATATCTCTTATTGACTCTGGTGCAAGGTACATTTACCATACTTTGCATTACCATTTAGTTCTCTACTTTGTTGTTATTTTCATTCCATGGATGTGCACTTTTAATTCTATAGTCTGATTAATTTAACAAGAGAGTATGAATTAATTTGTATGATTTTGAAAGGTTAAAAACAATTTGATTATTGTTCGTGTTGTGTGTTGTGTGATAGTAGACATGATTAATTAAATTATTGGAACGATAGTTAATTTAATCAATAAGAAAATAATGGTAGAATTTATTCGATTAAATCACACATTGAACTGATATAAAAATAGATATAAATATATACATGTGCGTCATATATGTTTGAACAGGTAAATGGATAGCTGTTGAGTAAAGATTTTATTTACATGCCCGACAAATAGGTAAACCTTAATGAGTTGGATGCGCAATTATATTATTATATCAACTCCTGTGAATGCCATTGGATGCGGAGTGCTGGTTGTTCTGTGTGTAATAATAAATATCGCCATAGGATAGTAACAATTAATTTTGGACTACACTACATGACATACTTCTTGAAGATGGCATACTTATTGAAGATAGCATACTTCATCATATACCACACAAGCATTTCGAGATTGTGTGACGAGGTTGAAGATTTCCCATACGAGCGAGAGGCTTGTATGGCGATGACTATATATTACAGGTTGAACTGATGACAGCTATGAACTATATATTACGGGTTGAACTGATGACTGATATGGACCATGTAAAAATGTAACGGTAAATTGTCAGATTAATAAAAACCCAACACGGATCTGGAGTTGACAATAATCACGTCTCTCTAGTCATTAGATATGGCACATGGATTATTTATTTCCCACACGGGACGAGGTGACGAGAATTTATTCTCTGGAGCGATTAAAATACACACTCCCTCAGGCTTTGACAGGGTGACGAGAATTTATTCTCTGGAGTTATTATCTATACACGCTCCCCTGTAAACACCAGAATATATCACTACAAATATGTGTATTCTTTATAGGATTTATTGGGTACCTAATACGGCCCAATAAATTTCCAAACCCCTCCCCGTAAAAAGGAGGTAATGGCGAAATTTTTCAAAAATTCCGGGTGTTAGCCAAATTTTTGAAGAATTTGAAAATTCTCAGAAACTGAAAAGTTGGAGAGTGGAAGCCAGATTGAACATAGTGTTGATTAATCAAACCACTTTCGACTTTGTTCCTTTTCGGGGACGAAAAGTTTTAAGTGGGGGAGATTGTAACGACCCGGAAAATCTGAACCAATTTAAATTTTTTAAATTGGCTATTTTAGTGGATTTTAAATATTTAAAATAAATATTTTAAATAATAGCGATGAAATGTATGTTTGAATCGATGTTGAAAATGAAAATAATTAATTTGAATTATAAACAAGGCCTGAAATGGCGCGGCAGTTTCAAATTTTCAATTTAAACTTTGACTGACTGTATCGAGTGCAAAACAAAACGAATTTGAGTGAAACAAAAAATATTTAAATCTGTTAGCGAATATCTTTCTAACGAATCTGAAAAATCGAAGTTTCATAGCGGGAAGCAAAAGTTATGGCCAAATGAATTTTCAAAAAGGTCGCTATAGAGTTCATATAGCCCGTGAAAGTGGTCATTTTGCAAAGGACCTCGGAATTCGACGAAACCACTTTTGTTGGATCCAGGATGTTAAACTATTTCTAGGTTTCAAATTTCTTAATTTTTGAAGCTAGTATGTGAGCGTGGCAAAGGAAAATGTGTTTGGTCGATTTCTATTAAATTGGATCGACCAGAAAATGGCCATTATGCAAACGGTCTCAGAATTCGACGAAACTAGTTTTGTTGGGACCGTATCGTCAAAAAATAGCTAGATTTATTTTTTGGGAATTTTTAGAATCAGTATGTGTCCCCGGCAAATTGAAATGTACGTTCAAATTAAATATTGAATGTTTTATATTTTAATCTGAAGAGAAACTGATTGAAACAGTCGAATGGGCCTACGAAACATATCCCATTGTGTTCGGAATGGGGGTAAAACGCTAGGGACGACAGTCGTTTGGTTTGGATTGGTGTTCGTGTGTGACAAGTGGTATTTTCGGATTTTTAAAATATAAAAATATAAAAAAATATCATTGGTCAAACTATTTTCTCTCTCCCCGATATCATCTCGACGCACGGCGAATTGCATTCAATCCTTCCTCCCTCGATTCCTCCTCCTACACGCACCATTAGACCTCGACCCAGTTGAGGATTTTGTAGCCCTCGTCGAGCTCTTCAAATCCATACCTGGAGCATCCCCTATCGTTGCGCCGTCGACGAGATATTCCCCTCGAAAGTCGCGCCCTTCTAAGCACCGCCGGAGCTCCGATCTGCCACCGAGTTCGACCGCTCCACCCCCCGTTCAGGCACCTCTCGACCCTCTTCTAGGTGGCGCAGGCTGATCGGGTCCAAACTACACGGATTTCGAGAAAAATCTAAACCAAGTTTTGAAGAATTCAGGTGAGGTACGGCTGTAAATTATTTAAACTATATTATAGCATTTTAAAGCGCTACGGTTTTTGATTTCACTGTAAAAATCATATCTTTTTCGTTTGTTGATGAAATTCAGTGAAACAAGAGACAGTGGACTCGTGTAAACGTCTTCTACATTCTAGAATAGACCGCATATTTTTCTGAGCCTTCTGCTATATTTGGTGGAGTGGAACCCAATGTGAGATTTCTAATTTATAAACGATATGGAAAACGACGATGTATAAGTTATATAAGCATTGTACACCTCTTGTATAAGCATTGTATAAGTTGTACGTTCGATGTATAAGTTATATATGCATTGTAAAAATTATATATGTATTGAAATAGAAGTGAAATAATTATATATATATATATATATATATATATATATATATATGCGCCCCTCGTCCACAAACCATGGGCGATATTTATTGGTTGTGATTGGTGTGAAAATTGGTTGATTACGAATGGTTGATTGAAATTGTTTGTGGTTGAAATTGATTGATTGTGGTTGAAAAATACCCGTTTGTGGTTGAGAAATATTTGGTTGAAACCACATAGGTTTAGTTTGTGGAAATGAAAAAAAATATACATGCCGCCTGCGTGCGAACTAGATGCATGATTCCCCATTGTCAAAAGCTGCGAGGCTTTAAGGTAGAGCGAGGAGCCGAACTAGGGACGGCCCCGGTTTTAACTACCCTGTCGTTATGCTACCGTAATTTTGAATAATATTCATGTGTTAGAATTATTTTCATGTGTTGAAACTATATTCGTGTGTTGAATAGAAATTCATCTATTGAACGACATTCATGTTTTGAAATAAATTGTTTTGCAATAAAAATCACATTTTTATTACTTTATATATATAAAATAAAGAAAACCTTCATGTGTTGAATTGAAATTCATTCGTTGAATAGAAATTCATGTGTTAAATGGTATTCGTGTTTTAAATATAAAATTCACCTTTTTATCTATATATATAAACTATAGAAAACCTTCATGTGTTGAATTGAAATTCATTCGTTGAATAGAAATTCATGTGTTGAATGGTATTCGTGTTTTAAATATAAAAATCACCTTTTTATCTATATATATAAACTATTGAAAACCTTCATGTGTTGAATTGAAATTCATTCGTTGAATAGAAATTCATGTGTTGAATGGTATTCGTGTTTTAAATATAAAAATCACCTTTTTATCTATATATGTAAACTATAGAAAACCTTCATGTGTTGAATTGAAATTCATTCGTTGAATGGAAATTCATGTGTTGAATGGTATTTGTGTTTTGAAATAAATTGTTTTATAATAAAAATCATATTTTTATCATCTATATGAACTATATAAAATAGCCGTGTTTTGAAAGAAATTGTTTTATAATAAAAATCATGTTTTCACCATCTATACGAACTGTATAAAATAGTCATGTTTTGAAATAAATTGTTTAACAATAAAAATCATATTTTTATTATATACATGAATTGTTAAAAATAGTGAAGTGTTGAAATAGAAGTTAGCTTGATAAAAATATCATTTTAATCAAAGATATGAAATGAATATGGTTTTGAAATCGAAGAATCGATTATATATATATATATATAAATATAATTAAAATAAATCGATTAGTGTGGGAGATCCGACCATCAGATTTTCCCGAAACCGAAACCGTTGGGTTCACTTTGGAAATATCTTTCCAACGACACCAACTTTGCAAAGATCCAACGGTTGGATTGTCTGGAATGTTTAATTCAAATATGAAGAAAAACAGCGCCAGAATCGATTATATTTATATATATACATATATAAATATAATTGAATTAAATCGAACAACGACGCTACAGTTCATATTTTGAAATCGAAACGTCAAACGAGTGTGCCGGGAGATCCGACCGTCGGATTTTCCCGAAACTGGAACCGTTGGATTCGTTTTGAAAAGATCTTTCTAATGATGTAAATTTTATGAAGATCCAACGGTTAGATTTTCGGATATGTGTAAATCAAATCTGAAGAGAAACAACGCCACGACCGCGTTAGGACCTGAAGCGTCGTTTGAATAAATTGGCTATTTTAAAATAAATAAAAATAGCGATAAATCGTTATAAAATATTATAAACGATATGGAATATGAAATTTAGAAACTAACTGAAGGTTGGCTAAGTCGAATGGTTTTCTGGGTTTTGATCTGATGTTGGTTTCGGCCTTCGGGGTTAATATTTGGGAAATCGTTCTCTTACTGATTTACGGTTAGCGACTAATGAATTGAAATGATGCGTACGTGTGTTTGTGTTGCACTTGTTTATTATATACGCGAGCTGCTTAGAAAGACCGGGTTTATCCCATTCTGAATAGCTAAATCGACGATAAGAAATCGAAGATGAAGACGGTGGTTGAAGACCGGAAATCTTTCACCTCGTTTGGATGGTAACTGATGTCATGATTGGGAGGCATCCCGAAATATGGATAATGAGTGGTGATCGTCCAGGCGTACGTGGAGATCGAAGGGTTTGCGAGGTATATAGTGCCTCCGGTTTCGTTCAGACCCAGAACGGACTTGCAAATGTACGGTGTGTCTGACATTGGAATTTATTTTGTATGATTGATAGCCATCAGTTGCATGGTGTGAATTGCCTGTGTGGCATGCTAAGACGCAGAGATCAAGGCTTCGGTTGAAAAGCAAAGTCTTGTGGTGATGATCAAAGCACCGCCTGTGTGGCGTAGCTTTGTGTATAACGTGAATTCGCGAGCCTCACACCCCGGTATGAACCAGAAAAGGGAGAGGACCTCAGGGGGGACGTGCGTTTTCTTTCTAGCTAGAAGTGGCGTCAGTGGTTTTACACGCCCTGACGAGTTTGACTTATGCGGTTGTTACTGTTACGAGGCGCCTCGGTTATATCGGTCAATCCGGGACCGATGGAGTCATTTGTTGGCTCATTTACGCCCCAAAGGGCGGAGGAGCGCATTGTTCAGGCATTATAATTGTGACGACCCCAAACCCCGTACTGACGGCGGCAAGGGTAATCCTTGGAATATAACACAGAAACAGATAATAGCAGAACAGGAATAAATAAATACACCAGATAATGAACAATAATACACTGGATAAACAATAATCATCAGAGTTACACAGTATGCAGGATCATACTTAGTACAAATATAGTTCAGCTATACATAAATGTCTACAGCGGATACAAACATAATATGTACAATAGGAGCTGAACAGCATAAAAAGAGATAAATGATAGAATCCATCTTCAGCTCCAGCTATACAGAAAGAGCCTGCTAAAAACCTGAACACAAGGCTGCCCGTGTAGAAAAAGGGGCCCCCGGGTTTGAAAGTGAAACAAACTACGAGTCAGTCATGGGACTGGTATGAGAAATTTACTCAACACATCTAAAATATGGCTAATCAGAGGACCACGCCACTTTCGTGGAACGGGTTTACTCCATTGGATTGCCAGTGCTTTAAAACAAACAATTCTTTTAAACATCGCAATGCTTTTTATAAAAATGTAGCCATTATAAGACTCAGTTCCCATCACACAATGCAACGCAAACCGGAGGATAGAGTTTTACCTTATAATGGCCAAAATATGCTTGATACGAATAAAACAAAAGCATTTGATATTATTACTAGTGTTTATATGTTTCAAAAACAATTTCGAATCATAACTATCAATCATAGACGGCATGGGTACCATATATCATGTCGCCATATATATATACAATCAAAACTGCATAGTCACGTATTTGGAAATTGGATTTCCGTCATGAACCAAGGAAAAAGATAGTCCTTACCGACTTCGAGACGCTCTAGCCCGTGTCTCAGGATCAGAGCTCGAGTGACCCTAGGAACGTCAAGGCCAGTCCACCGATGTGGATTAAAATCCTGAACACTGCGTTTCACCACCCTATGGGGCGTCAATGAGCCACGAATGACTCCATCGGTCCCGGATCGACCGATATAACCGAGGCGCCTCGCAACAACAACAACCACATAGGTGAAAATAATATAAATGTCAGCCAGTTTAAGCACCTACACCACCTCTAGCTAGAAGGAAACGCATGCCCTCCCTGAGGTCCTTCTCCCGTTTCTGGTTCATACCGGGGTGTGAGGCTCGCGAATTCACGTTATACACAAAGCTACGCCACACAGGCGGTGCTTTGATCATCAACCACAAGACTTTGCTTTTCAACAGAAGCCCTGATCACAGCATCTTAGCATGCCACACAGGAAATTCACACCATGTAACTGATGGTTATCAATCACACAGAATGAATTCCAATGTCAGACACACAATCCATTTGCAAGTCCGTTCTGGGTCTGAACGAAACCGGAGGCACTATATACCTTGCAAACCCATCGATTTCCACGTACGTCTAGACGCTCACCACTCATTATCCATATTTCGGGATACCTCCCAATCAGGACATCAGTTACCATCCAAACGAGGTGAAAATCTTCGGTCTTCGACCACCGTCTTCATCTTCGATTTCTTATCGTCGATTCATTGTTCAGAATGTGATAACCCCGGTCTTTCTGAGCAACTCGCGTATATAATAAACAAGTGCTACACAAACACAACATACGCCTTATTCTAATTCATTGGTCACTAACCATAAATCAATAAGAGAACGATTTCCCGAATATTAACCCCGAAGGCCGAAACCAACATCAGATCAAAATCTAGGAAACCATTCGACTTAGCCAACCTTCAGTTAGTTTCTAAATTTTACATCCATAACGTTTATAATATTTTATAACGATTTATCGCTATTTTTATTTATTTTAAAATAGCCAATTTATTCAAAACGACGCTTCGGGCCATAACGCGGTAGTGGCGCTGTTTTTCTTCAGATTTGATTTACACATATCTGAAAATCTAACCGTTGGATCTTCATAGAATTTACATCATTAGAAAGATCTTTTCAAAATGAATCCAACGGTTCCAGTTTCGGGAAAATCCGACGGTCGAATCTCCCGGTACAATCGTTTGAAGTTTCAATTTCAAAATACGAACTGCTGCGTCGTTATTCGATTTAATTTAATTATATTTATATATATATAAATATAATCAATTCTGGCGCTGTTTTTCTTCAGATTTGAATTAAACATTCCAGACAATCCAACCGTTGGATTTTTACAAAGCTGGTGCTGTTGGAAAGATATTTCCAAAGCGAACCCAACGGTTGCGGTTTCGGGAAAATCCGATGGTCGGATCTCCCGCACTAATCGTTTGAAATCACGGTTTCAAAATACGAACTGCAGCTTCGTTATTCGATTTATTTTAATTATACTTATATATATATAATCGATTCTTCGATTTTAAAACCATTTCCTTTTCACACATTTGATAAAAATGATATTTTTATCAAACTAACTTCTATTTCAACACTTCACTATTTTTAACAATTCATGTATATAATAAAAATATGATTTTTATTGTTAAACAATTTATTTCAAAACACGACTATTTTATATAGTTCGTATAGATGGTAAAAATATGATTTTTATTATAAAACAATTTATTTCAAAACACGACTATTTTATATAGTTCATATAGATGATAAAAATATGATTATTATTATAAAACAATTTATTTCAAAACACGACTATTTTATATAGTTCATATAGATGATAAAAATATGGTTTTTATTATAAAACAATTTATTTCAAAACACGAATACCATTCAACACACGAATTTCCATTCAACGAATGAATTTCAATTCAACACATGAAGGTTTTCTATAGTTTATATATATAGGTAAAAAGGTGATTTTTATATTTAAAAACACGAATACCATTCAACACATGAATTTCTATTCAACGAATGAATTTCAATTCAACACATGAAGGTTTTCTATAGTTTATATGTAGATAAAAAGGTGATTTTTATATTTAAAAACACGAATACCATTCAACACATGAATTTCTATTCAACGAATGAATTTCAATTCAACACACGAAGGTTTTCTATATTTTATATATATAAAGTAATAAAAATGTGATTTTTATTGCAAAACAATTTATTTCAAAACATGAATGTCGTTCAATAGATGAATTTCTATTCAACACACGAATATAGTTTCAACACATGAAAATAATTCTAACACATGAATATTATTCAAAATTTCGGCAGCATAACGGCAGGGTAGTTAAAACCGGGGTCGTCCCTAGTACGGCTCCTTGCTCTACCTTAAAGCCTCGCAGCTTTTGACAATGGGGGATCATGCATCTAGTTCACACGCAGGCGGCATGTATATATTTTTCATTTCCACAAACTAATCCTATGTGGTTTCAACCAAATAATTCTCAACCACAAACGGGTATTTTTCAACCACAATCAATCAATTTCAACCTCAAACAATTCTAATCAACCATTCGTATCCAATCAATTTTCACACCAATCACAACCAATAAATGTCGTCCATGGTTTGTGGACGAGGGGCGTAGATATATATATATATATATTTTATATAAGCATTTCACTTCTATTTCAACACATATATAATTTTTACAACGCATATATAACTTATACATCGAACGTACAACCTATACAATGCTTATACATGAGGTGTACAACGCTTATACAAGTCATACATTGACTATATAATTTATACATCGTCGTTTTCCATATCGTTTATAATTTAGAAATCTCACATTGGGTTCCACTCCACCAAAAATAGCAGAAGGCTCAGAAAAATATGCGGTCTCTTCTAAAATGTAGAAGACGTCCTCACGGTCTCGGTGTCTCCTATTTCATCGAATTTCGTCAACACATGAAAAAGATATGATTTTTCAAAGATGGATGAATTTCGCGATACTTTAATGTGTCAAAACCAGCTCAGAATAATCAAGCCGTATACCTTCCACGAGCATTCAAAACTAGGTCCTCGATTCTTGCAAAATCCGTTGAGCGTTATTGAGATTGGGTTGCGCCACATCCAAGAGCTCCGAGAGGCGCTCAGGCGGAGGTAGGTGGGCCCCCACTCGGTGGTGCCTGGCGTTGCCGGCGGAGCTTCAAAGACCGGATCTTCACAAGGGTGATTCTCTCTCAATTCTCAATGAAAATTTGCAAACTTTACATGGATTTAAAGCTCGGAAGAAGATCTACAAATTCCTCAACAGGAGCGAGGTGTTTTGTTGCGAGATAGAAGAGGAAAAGAGGAGAGAAGGAAGAAAGGGGAAGTCGCCGTCGATTTGGGGGTTACGGGCCTGAGCGAGGTAGGAGAAGGATTGTGATTGGTCGGCCTATATTTTTTTATATTTATTAATTTCAAAAATCCAAAAATACCCCCCATCTCTTACGAACTCCAATCCAAACCCAATGACTGTCGTCCCTAGCGTTTTACCCCCATTCCGAACACAATGGGATATGTTTCGAAGGCCCATTCGAATGTTTCAGTCAGTATTCATTCAAATTATAATATAAAACATTCAATATTTAATTTGAACGTACATTTCAATTTGCCGGGGCCACATACTAACTCGAAAAATTCCAGAAAAATAAATCTAGTTATGTTATGACGATACGATCCCAACAAAACTAGTTTCGTCGAATTCTGAGACCGTTTGTAAAATGGCCCATTTCTGGTCGATCCAATTTAACTGTAAATGACCAAAACAAATTTTCCTTTTCCACGCTCACATACTAGCTTCAAAATTATGAAATTTGAAACCTAGCAATAACCTGACATCCCGGATCCAACAAAAGTGGTTTCGTCGAATTCTGAGGTCGTATGCAAAATGTCTATTTTCAAGGGCGACATAATTTCTATAGCGACCTTTTTGAAAATTCATTTGGCCATAATTTTTGATTCCCGCTATGAAACTTCGATTTTTCAGATTCGTTAGAAAGATATTCACTAACATATTTAAATATTCTTGGTTTCGCTCAAATCCGTTTTATTATGCACCCGGTACAGTCGTTTGAAATTTGAATTCAATTTTTGAAACTGCAGGGCCATTTCAGGCCTTGTTTATAATTAAAATTAATTAAAATTATTTTCAAACATCGATTCAAACCTAAATTTCACCACTATTATTTAAAATATTTATTTTAAATATTTAAAATTCACCATTTTAGCCAATTTAAAAATTTTAAACTGGTTCAGATTTTCCGGATTGTTACAGTCTCCCCCACTTAAAACTTTTCGTCCCCGAAAAGGAACAAAGTCGAAAGTGGTTTGATTATTCTACTCTACGTTCAATTTGGCTTCCTTTCTCCAACTTTTCAGTTTCTGAGAATTTTCAAATTCTTCAAAAATTTGGCTAACACCCGGAATTTTCGAAAAATTTCGCCATAACCTCCTTTGTACGGGGAGGGGTTTGGAAATTTATTGGGCCGTATTAGGTACCCAATAAATCCTATAAAAGCATACACATATTTATAGTGATATATACTGGTGTTTACAGGGGAGCGTGTATTGATAATAACTCCAGAGAATAAATTCTCGTCACCCTGTCAAAGCCTGAGGGAGTGTGTATTTTAATTGCTCCAGAGAATAAATTCTCGTCTCCTCGTCCCGTGTGGGAAATAAATAGTCCATGTGCCGTATCTAATGACTAGAGAGACGTGATTATTGTCAACTCCAGACCCGTGTGGGGTTTTTATTAATCTGGCAATTTATCATTACAATTTTATATGGTCCATATCAGTCATCAATTCAACCTGTAAAATATAGTCATCGCCATACAAGCCCCTCGCTCGTATGGTAAATCTTCCACCTCGTCACACAAGCTCCAAATGCTTATGTGGTATATGATGTAGTATGCCTATCTTCAAGAAGTATGCCATGCAGTGTAGTTCAAAATTAATTGTTACTATCCTATGGCGACGTTTATTATTACACACAGAATAACCAGCACTCCGCATCCAATGGCATTCACAGGAGTTGATATAATAATATTTCGCATCCAACTCATTAAGGTTTACCTATTTGTCGGGCACGCAAATAAAATCTTTACTCAACAGCTATCCATTTACCTGTTCAAACATATATAATGCACATGTATATATTTCTATCTATTTTCTAATCAGTTCAATGTGTGATTTAAATGAATAAATTCTACCATTATTCTCTTACTGATTAAATTAACTATCGTTCTAATAATTTAATTAACCAAATCTACTATCACACAACACAAACAACAATCAAATGGTTTTTAACTTTTCAAAAATATACTTTTATATATTCAAAAATCATATTTCTAAAACCAAACTATATATATAATCAAAAATACATTATTTATAAACATATAACTCTTGACTCGTTCTGGGGCACTTCAGACCCTATCTCTAACGAGTTATTCTGATTCTGCTTTACTCATACTAGGATATTACTGATCCTATCTGTAATGAGTTATTCGTCCTAGAACACTACTGGTTCTATCTCTGACGAGTTCGTTAATGTGTTATATACCAGAGCTAAGCTTAACCAAAGCTCTGATACCACGTTGTGACGACCCCAAACCACGTACTGACGGCGGCAAGGGTAATCCTTGGAATATAACACAGAAACAGATAACAGCAGAACATGAATAAATAAATACACCAGATAATGAACAATAATACACTGGATACATAATAATCATCAGAGTTACACAGTATACAGGATCATACTTAGTACAAATACAGTTCAGCTATACATAAATGTCTACAGCGGATACAAACATAATATGTACAATAGGAGCTGAACAGCATAAAAAGAGATAAATGATAGAATCCATCTTCAGCTCCAGCTATCCATAAAGAGCCTGCTAAAAACCTGAACACAAGGCTGCCCGTGTAGAAAAAGGGGCACCCGAGTTTGAAAGTGAAACAAACTACGAGTCAGTCATGGGACTGGTATGAGAAATCTACTCAACACATCTAAAATATGGCTAATCACAGGACCACGCCACTTTCGTGGGACGGGTTTACTCCATTGGATTGCCAGTGCTTTAAAACAAACAATTCTTTTAAACATCGCAATGCTTTTTATAAAAATATAGCCATTATAAGACTCAATTCCCATCACACAATGCAACGCAAACCGGAGGATAGATTTTTACCTTATAATGGCCAAAATATGCTTGATACGAATAAAACAAAAGCATTTGATATTATTACAAGTGTTTACATGTTTCAAAAACAATTTCGAATCATAACTATCAATCATAGACGGCATGGGTACCATATATCATGTCGCCATATATATATACAATCAAAACCGCACAGTCACGTATTTGGAAATTGGATTTCCATCATGAACCAAGGCAAAAGATAGTCCTTACCGACTTTGAGACGCTCTAGCTCGTGTCTCAGGATCAGACCTCGAGTGACCCTAGGATCATCAGGGCCGGTCCACCGATGTGGATTAAAATCCTGAACACTGCGTTTCCCCACCCTATGGGGCATCAATGAGCCAACGAATGACTCCATCGGTCCCGGATCGACCGATATAACCGAGGCGCCTCGCAACAGCAACAACCACATAGGTGAAAATAATATAAATGTCAGCCAGTTTAAGCACCGACACCACCTCTAGCTAGAAGGAAACGCATGCCCTCCCTGAAGTCCTTCTCCCGTTTCTGGTTCATACCGGGGTGTGAGGCTCGCGAATTCACGTTATACACAAAGCTACGCCACACAGGCGGTGCTTTGATCATCAACCACAAGACTTTTCTTTTCAACAGAAGCCCTGATCACAGCATCTTAGCATGCCACACATGCAATTCACACCATGTAACTGATGGTTATCAATCACACAGAATGAATTCCAATGTCAGACACACAATCCATTTGCAAGTCCGTTCTGGGTCTGAATGAACCGGAGGCACTATATACCTCGCAAACCCATCGATTTCCACGTAAATCTGGACGGTCACCACTCATTATCCATATTTCGGGATGCCTCCCAATCAGGACATCAGTTACCATCCAAACGAGGTGAAAATCTCCGGTCTTCGACCACCGTCTTCATCTTCGATTTCTTATCGTCGATTCATTGTTCAGAATGGGATAACCCCAGTCTTTCTGAGCAACTCGCGTATATAATAAACAAGTGCTACACAAACACAACATACGCCTTATTCTAATTCATTAGTCAATAACCGTAAATCAGTAAGAGAAAGATTTCCCGAATATTAACATCGAAGGCCGAAACCAACATCAGATCAAAATCCAGGAAACCATTCGACTTAGCCAACCTTCAGTTAGTTTCTAAATTTTACATCCATAACGTTTATAATATTTTATAACGATTTATCGCTATTTCTATTTATTTTAAAAAAGCCAATTTATTCAAAACGACGCTTCGGGCCATAACGCGGTCGTGGCGCTGTTTTTCTTAATATTTGATCTACACATATCTGAAAATCTAACCGTTGGATCTTCATAAAATTTACGTCATTAGAAAGATCTTTTCAAAACGAATCCAACGGTTCCAGTTTCGGGAAAATCCGACGGTCGGATCTCCCAGTACAATCGTTTGAAGTTTCAATTTCAAAATACGAACTGCAGCGTCGTTATTCGATTTAATTTAATTATATATATATATATAATCAATTCTGGCGCTGTTTTTCTTCAGATTTGAATTAAACATTCCAGACAATCCAACCGTTGGATTTTTACAAAGTTGGTGCCGTTGGAAAGATATTTCCAAAGCGAACCCAACGGTTGCGGTTTCGGGAAAATCCGATGGTCGGATCTCCCGCACTAATCGTTTGAAATCACGGTTTCAAAATACGAACTACAGCTTCATTATTCGATTTCAAAAACATTTCCTTTTCACACATTTGATAAAAATGATATTTTTATCAAACTAACTTCTATTTCAACACTTCACTGTTTTTAACAATTCATGTATATAATAAAAATATGATTTTTATTGTTAAACAATTTATTTCAAAACACGACTATTTTATATAGTTCGTATAGATGGTAAAAATATGATTTTTATTATAAAACAATTTATTTCAAAACACGACTATTTTATATAGTTCATATAGATGATAAAAATATGATTTTTATTATAAAACAATTTATTTCAAAACACGACTATTTTATATAGTTCATATAGATGATAAAAATATGATTTTTATTATAAAACAATTTATTTCAAAACACGAATACCATTCAACACACGAATTTCCATTCAACGAATGAATTTCAATTCAACACATGAAGGTTTTCTATAGTTTACATATATAGGTAAAAAGGTGATTTTTATATTTAAAAACACGAATACCATTCAACACATGAATTTCTATTCAACGAATGAATTTCAATTCAACACATGAAGGTTTTCTATAGTTTATATATAGATAAAAAGGTGATTTTCATATTTAAAAACACGAATACCATGCAACACATGAATTTCTATTCAACGAATGAATTTCAATTCAAAACATGAAGGTTTTCTATATTTTATATATATAAAGTAATAAAAATGTGATTTTTATTGCAAAACAATTTATTTCAAAACATGAATGTCGTTCAATAGATGAATTTCTATTCAACACACGAATATAGTTTCAACACATGAAAATAATTCTAACACATGAATATTATTCAAAATTTCGGCAGCATAACGGCAGGGTAGTTAAAACCGGGGTCGTCCCTAGTACGGCTCCTCGCTCTACCTTAAAGCCTCGCAACTTTTGACAATGGGGAATCATGCATCTAGTTCGCACGCAGGCGGCTTGTATATATTTTTCATTTCCACAAACTAATCCGATGTGGTTTCAACCAAATAATTCTCAACCACAAACGGGTATTTTTCAACCACAATCAATCAATTTCAACCACAAACAATTCTAATCAACCATTCGTATCCAATCAATTTTCACACCAATCACAACCAATAAATATCGTCCATGGTTTGTGGACGAGGGGCGTAGATATATATATATATATTATATAAGCATTTCAATTCTATTTCAACACATATAATTTTTACAACGCATATATAACTTATACATCGAACGTACAACCTATACAACGCTTATACATGAGGTGTACAACGCTTATACAAGTCATACATTGACTATATAATTTATACATCGTCGTTTTCCATATCGTTTATAATTTAGAAATCTCACATTGGGTTCCACTCCACCAAAAATAGCAGAAGGCTCAGAAAAATATGCGGTCTCTTCTAAAATGTAGAAGACGTCCTCACGGTCCCGGTGTCTCCTGTTTCATTGAATTTCGTCAACACATGAAAAAGATATGATTTTTCAAAGATGGACGAATTTCGCGACACTTTAAAGTGTCAAAACCAGCTCAGAATAATCAAGCCGTATACCTTCCACGAGCATTCATAACTAGGTCCTCGATTCTTGAAAAATCCGTTGAGCGTTGTTGAGATCGGGTTGCGCCACATCCAAGAGCTCCGAGAGGCGCTCAGGCGGAGGTAGGTGGGCCCCCACTCGGTGGTGCCTGGCGTTGCCGGCGGAGCTTCGAAGACCGGATTTCACGAGGGTGATTCTCTCTCAATTCTCAATGAAAATTTGCAAACTTTACATGGATTTAAAGCTCGGAAGAAGATCTACAAATTCCTCAACAGGAGCGAGGTGTTTTGTTGCGAGATGGAAGAGGAAAAGAGGAGAGAAGGAAGAAAGGGGAAGTCGCCGTCGATTTGGGGGTTACGGGCCTGAGCGAGGTAGGAGAAGGATTGTGATTGTCGGCCTATATTTTTTTTATATTTATTAATTTCAAAAATCCGAAAATACCCCCCATCTCTTACGAACCCCAATCCAAACCCAACGACTGTCGTCCCTAGCGTTTTACCCTCATTCCGAACACAATGGGATATGTTTCGAAGGCCCATTCGAATGTTTCAGTCAGTATTCATTCAAATTAAAATATAAAACATTCAATATTTAAGTTGAACGTACATTTCAATTTGTCGGGGCCACATACTAACTCGAAAAATTCCAGAAAAATAAATCTAGCTATTTTTTGACGATACGGTCCCAACAAAACTAGTTTCGTCGAATTCTGAGACCGTTTGTAAAATGGCCCATTTCTGGTCGATCCAATTTAACTATAAATGACCAAAACACATTTTCCTTTGCCACGCTCACATACTAGCTTCAAAAATTATGAAATTTGAAACCTAGCAATAACTTGACATCCCAGATCCAACAAAAGTGGTTTCGTCGAATTCTGAGGTCGTATGCAAAATGTCTATTTTCAAGGGCGATATAATTTCTATAGCGACCTTTTTGAAAATTCATTTGGCATAACTTTTGATTCCCGCTATGAAACTTCGATTTTTCAGATTCGTTAGAAAGATATTCACTAACAGATTTAAATATTCTTGGTTTCGCTCAAATCCGTTTTATTTTGCACCCGGTATAGTCATTTGAAGTTTGAATTCAATTTTTGAAACTGCAGGGCCATTTCAGGCCTTGTTTATAATTAAAATTAATTATAATTATTTTCAAACATCGATTCAAACCTATTTTTCACCACTATTATTTAAAATATTTAAAATTCACTATTTTAGCCAATTTAAAAATTTTAAACTGGTTCAAATTTTCCGGGTTGTTACAATAATCCACTCCGTGTAGACCGGCCCTGACGATCCAAGGGGCGGTTGCGGCTGTTCCTGAGACATGGGCTAGGTTGTCTCGAAGTCAGTAAGGACTATCTTTTGCCTTGGTTCATGATGGAAACCAAATTTCCAAATACAACATCGTGCGGTTTTGATTGTAAACCTATATTTGGCGACATAGTGGCATGGGACGCTCATGTCGTCTATGATTGATATTTATGATTGTATATGAAATTAGAAACTAACTATAAACGAGATAAGATGGATGGTTTCCTGGGTATTGGTCTGATGTTGGTTTCGGCCTTCGGGGTTAATACCTATGGAATCGTTCTCTTACTATTTTACAGTGGGAGTCTGATTATCAAATGATTTGTTTTGCTCGTATCAAGCATATCTTGGTCGATATAAGGTAAAACTCTATCCTTCGGTTTGCTTTGCATTGTGTGATGGGACTTGAGTCTTATATCGACTTCATTTTTTTTATAAACAGCATTGCGATGTTTAAAAGATTAAATTGTTTTAAAGCACTGGCAATCCAATGTAGTAAACCTGTTCCGCGAAAGTGGCATGGTCCTGTGATTAGCCAAATTATACTGTTTTAAGTAGATTTCTCATACCAGTCCCATGACTGACTCATAGTTTGTTTCACTTGCAAACTCGGGTGCCCCTTTTTCTACACGGGCAGCCTTGTATTCAGGTTTTAGCAGGCTCTTTCTGGATGGCTGGAGCTGAAGATGGATTCTATCATTTATTTCTTTTTATGCTGTTCAGCTCCTATTGTACATATTATGTTTGTATCCGCTGTAGACATTTATATATAGCTAAACTGTATTTGTACTAAGTATGATCCTGTATACTGTGTAATTCTGATGATTATTGTTTATCCAGTGATTATTTGTTCATTATCTGGTGTATTTATTTATTTCTATTCTGCTATTATTTGTTTCTGTGTTATATTCAAAAGATTACCCTTGTCACCGTTAGTACGGGATTTGGGGTCGTCACTTCGAGCTTATAATAACGATGTTTTATAACATCACGTTAATTTAAAGGATTTTGAAATGTTTTCCCAAATAAAATGAGAGATATCTTCTACGCTTATAGAAAATGAGGATTCGTGAATATTTAGAAATGTTTTCTAACTGGAATAAGAGGTATTTTCTAAAATAAATAAATTAGGATATTAGGAATGTTTTTCCAAGAATCGAGAGAGAAAATAGAGCTTTGAAAGGACACGAAAGATAGGGAAACAGGAATTGGAAATAATAATTTAATGAGAAATTAATTTAAAAGGGCCTAGTGTTATTTGATGCTTGATCGATAGAATTTCCATTTGGAAATAGGATCGTTGGTTGTATGGATGTTCTTTTGATAGTTAAATCACCGACTATTAAAGTTTTATTTTATTTTATACCTCCGTTGTCAATAAGGAGAGACCGGGATCATAGTTATTATCTGAAAACCACTCTGTATTGGCATAAGCATTACGAATCAACTTATGCTGAAGATGTTTGAAGATGGAGTAAAGTGCAAGGGATGTTCTGCCAATCCTAGGTAGGAATTGCCCAAGATGGATTGATGGGATAGTGCCTTCGGTTTGTCAAGTCCCAGGACAACGTGTATGGACGAATGGTTGACGATGTGACATTCAAAGTAAATGATGGCAAGATGTTCTGAAAGATAATCGTTACCTCAAGCCTTATCACCGTGGAAATGAAAAAAATCGGGCAGGCAGCATGGCCAAGTGGGTCATTCCCATTAGGGGTATTATCACCTGATCTAGAGAAATTTCATTTTTTGCTTCTTATTATATTCGTTGTTGTATGCTTTCGGTTACCGTTGTTGATCACAACTGTTGATGATAATATGCTCGGTACACTCAAGTTAAATGAGTGGCCAGTCATGTGTGGCCGGGTTATAAGACGTCCTTGTTGAACCCCAGTGTATCCCCTTTAGAGTACACTGATCGGAATGTGGTTCAATACATTGTCATAGTCGGAATCCAATCTCCAATAAGCGGCCTGTGGTTTTTGATTTTATATTATATATGGAGCGTGAGATGCAAGCGTTCCACTAGATTTCTATTTATTTGATTTAGACACTATTATAATATCACCAAATTTGATATCAAAAATATCTTTGGTTATCGTAAGGTAAAAACCATCCGTGTTTATGTGTGGATCGGTCTTACGATTATCATTTCTTTCGAAAGGATTTTAAAAGTTAAACCAATGATTGGAGTTTACTCACACCAGTCCCATGACTGACCCAAAGTTTATTTTTTTGTTTTCCCTAAACTCTTGGGTGCCCAAATTTGTATTGGCAGTCAAGTAATCGGGATTTTACAGATTCACTTGGAGGAGCTTGAAGAAGGAGGCTTCAATAATTAGCTATAGACTATCATATTTTCCGTTGTGTACTATGTTGTATTGGAAACAGGTATTTATAATTGTTCCAGTAATAACTGTTGTGCTCTGATGATGGTATGTATATACAATTACTTATTTGTATTTCAAAGGTTATGTTATATAATATATTTTATTTGTTCCGCTGTGAGATTTGTGATCTTCGATTTTCTTCTGTTGTAAGTTTTCTTTCTTTCTATTTCTCATCCTCTAACTTCTTTTTACAAATGATTCGTATTTCTGTGTCATTTGGGTTGGAGGTGTGGTGTTATTAGTCGACTCAAAGAGTACGGAAATTTGGGCCATTACACTATCATCCTTGTGCATTCAATCAATATATATATATATATATCAGCGTGTGCATTTTGACGATAAGCACCCCAAACTCTGACGAACAAGATATATCATAATACTAGATCGCCTACGAACGACATTTTAATATAAACTAAGTAAACAATACAACCATGCAACCAATAGTCATTGAAATTCCTAAACTAGCAATAAACATCAATAACAACAATGATAAATCAATTAGAACCTATCTATAGCAATCAATGTGAAATAAGTATCCGAATAACATAGATCTAGCAGTACGGTGAAAATAGCGCGTAATAGCTCGTAAATGGGTAAATAGTGCGTAATAGCGTGAAATTAGGTAAAAATATGATAATCAGGTGAAATATACTTAAATCACTACCTAATCTTTTTATTTTTTAGTTTCTAGGTTCAACTATCCTAAATAATATGTTTTATAAACATAAAACAAACGTCAAAAATATATTATATGAACAACTACAGTTCAGTGTGAGACAATATCACTCACCTTAGCCAAACCAGCTCTAAAATGTAGAGCTTATCAATATGGGTCCATAAAAAGAAATGACTTCCAATTCCGACCTCGTACGCAAAAGTTAAAAATGGTATAAGTTGCACGAATTTAAATACATTATTTAAGTTAACTTAACTAACAATTAGTTTATTAATTACTCACCAAATCACTTACTCCTCAAACACATTCACACTATAGGTCCTAAGTGTTATGTTATGGCAGTGCATCTTCAACTATGATACATGAATTTTCTTGATGAAAACTGAAATTGATTGCGTTATTGCACCCCTTGATCGAACCCCAACGTCGACGCCCCATGCTCTAGTGCTCTCAATCAAAAAGTGACATCAGTATTATGCCCAGCCTCCTCGTGCGTCGCATCCACGTAGGGATGACCGGAGTCCCCTAAATCGATGGTGCAACCATACCTCGCCCAACCCTACTCGACTACACCTTCCGATGCTTCAAACACCGACCATGACAGCAAATAAGCTCAGACCTGATTTTGATCCTAACTTCCCGATCATTGTTGGAGGCCACAAATCAGACATAGGATTGAAGCTTTTAATCATACGATTCTAACAAAACAAAAATCAAGATTTTTTAATAAGCGATCGATGAGATATGAATTTCCAAAGAAAGTGGGAAATGCGGCCATTGTAAATGGAAGAGAAGGATGAATAGTGGGTATGAACAACACCCGACCAATAAGAAATTAAGGTTTAGGATAATCTTATATTATATATTAATTTACTCTTAAATAGGCCCAAAATGCTTGACCTCCAATCAACACGTTTCATCTACCATCATCTATGTAAAAATGCCTTCTGAAAACAATGAGACTAGTCTCGAGACTCAGATCGGTCGTATGTGGAAGTTAGTCTTTGAAAACTCGAATTATAACAATGCTAGTTTCTTATAGAAATTGATACACAATTAATTTACCTATGGTTGACGGTATATCTTTTCACTATGAAACTTAACGGCATGTAACTACCCACTACAAAGATTTTAAAAATATAAGTTTCATCGTAATCTGACACTGTGCTTTCGGAACGGCTATTTACGCATCTATCGAGATCAATATGACCAACGATTGATCAGAACTTGAAATATAGCAATCTAAGTACTTATATTCTATATAATGAATAATACAAGCTCAACGGAACTGGTCCTAAGTCCTAACTTGATTGTTTGTGAAAAAAATCCATTTTGGAATCGTCACTTGAACAATTAAGGATCAATATTTATCTAATCGTTAAAATACTGACCGTTACAAGTATAGTTTCAAGTGTTCCACATTTCCTATTCTCAAAAGTATGTTGACATCGGGGTGACATAAGAAGTAAATCCGCGATGGTATTACTATATGAATTACTAGGGGTCCTTCCCAATTTGGCCCTAATGGTCCACCTATCGGATTCCAGGCATTAGCCATTAACCTTTGGAGTACTAAGACTCTTTCCCTGAATTCCCTTATTCTTACTTTCCTATCATAATAATGGGTCATTCTCCTTTGATATTCTGTTGTTCAAATAGAGGCTTCGTCTCTAAGTCTGGGGATTAGGTCTAAAGATTACTTCTTTAGTTCTTGATTCTTATCGAAAGTATAAGCAACCCTTTTGTGGGATAGGATTTATATTTCAACAGGGAGCATTTCTTCAACTTCCGAAGGTTAGAGAATAGGGTGTATGGCCTATCACCATTTTAGTAAATGTTTGATAAGCCCAATGCTAAGGGTATGTCTTCTACCCAATTTCCTTGTGCTCTATTTAGTTGTTTCTTTAATATGGTTTTTATGGTCTTGTTAACGACTTCTTCGGCGCCATTTTCCTTTGGATGTGCAATGGAAGAGAAACTCTAAACGATTCCATTATTAAAACAGAATCGCGAGAACTACTCGATTTCGAATTGTGTTTCATTATCAGACAAGATCTTGTGAGGTATCCCAAATCTAGCGATGATATTCCTGATGGCAAATCTTAGAACTTTTCTGAAAGTGATTTTCAGGAGTAGTTCCGCTTCTACTCGTTTAGTAAAATAATCAATTGCTACTACTAGGAATTTGGAAACTCATTTTAAAATTGGTAATGGGTCAATAAGGTATATTCCTCACACATCAAATGGCAATGAGCATGTTACGGGAGTTAAATTGTTTAGCAGTAGGCAAGAGATCTTAGAGTATCTTTGATACTTGTCACATCTTTTAACCAGGTCGATGGCTTGCTTAGTCATATGCAGCTAGAAGAATCCTTGTCCCATTATTCTCTTAGGTAGTTTTATTTTATTAGAGTGGTGCCCATAAAACACTTTGTGAGCCTCTTTTAGCAATCTTAACCCGTCCTTAGGGCCTATGTAACAACCCGAATTTTAAACAACGTGTTAAGACAAGAATCAAGGCAGAATTAAATTATAAAATCTGAATCAGGATAAACAGGTTGCGCCATTGCGTTCGTCTCGGAAAAATACGCGAAATAGAGTCCGAAATTTCGTAAATCGGAGTCTGTATGACCCAGTTAAGGCCCAACGAAGTTTCACGAAAATTCAAATCCGAAAACAGATTTGAAATTCAGCCCAAAAAGAGAAGGCGGGAAAATTCCCGCCAGACACACAGGGTGTCGGCACCCATGTCGACATGGATGTCGACCCCCCTCCAGGGGGTCGACATGGGTGTCGACCCCTGGGTCGACCCCTCCCCGGGGGGTCGACATGGGTGTCGACCCCTGGGTCGACCCCCCCCCCCTGTAGAACCCCGACCTGGTGCACCTGCTTGTCGTGTTGGCTCGGTTTTGGAGGCTTGTGACGATTTTGGATGGCTTGGATTCGATCTAGGGTTAATCCTATGGCCTAAAATGCTCCTGAACTCTATAAAAAGACCCTAACCCCTAACCTAAATCACTCAAACTCTCTCATGCCACGAAGTGCTGCCCAAATGCCAAGTGATCATGGCCTCCATCTCCAACTCCAAGAGACTATGCATGCAAATCGGATCCGAATCGAAAGGTGCAAGCTTGCTACACCAAATCAAGGCTCGATCTACGTTGCTACGGCGATTTCATGACGGTTCTTCATCAAAGGAGCCACCTTTCTTCGTCACGACGATGCATAATCCTTCCCTAAGCCTCGCTATGTAAGTTCTAGCTACTTCTAGATCTAAACGGTAGTCTTAATGATGGCATGGAATAAAACGAGATTAAACTAAGTATGCTAGCCTATATGAACCTTGTCATGCCTCTTTTGCTTGAACCTATGACTTTTGGCTATGCTTAGTGACTAAATCATGTTATTCATGTTATGATCAACCTAGTTTAACTTGCAAGTTTGAATCTTTATCTATGGAATGCTAGCATGAACCTTTGGGAACCATTTGACTTGTGAAACATTGGCAAAGATTTGACTTTGGGGCTTATGCATGTAAATGAACCCAAACCCCTTATGTTATCATGCATGTTGTGGCCAAAAACCCCTTATGATGCTATGCATATTTTGAGGCCAAATCCTTTATGATACTATGCATGTTTGTGGCCAATCCCTTCTTGGCATCGTGCATGTTTTGAGGCCAATATGTAGCATAGTATCCTTACTATGTTGGCTCGCTTTTACTTGGGTTGGAAACACGATTTGGGGTAGGATAGACGAGCGTGATTATGACATGAAAATTTGATATGGGATTTCATGAAAATATGACACTCATGATACACCTAAATGGGGACATGACATGTGGGGTAAACATGGGACTTGAAACTAGACACGGGGGTTGTAAGTGTAATATGACACTAGACCAAACATGAAAGTGGCCAACTCGAGGTTGGGTTGAGTTTGTAGCATAAATCTACCCGGACCCGCCCGGCTTAACTAATGGCTACAAACAATAGGATCCAATGTGAGAAGTTGGTCATGTCGCGCTTAAGACCCGAGGTTAGACTAGGTTGTGGTGTAAAACTACCCGGACCCGCCCGACTTAACTAGTAACCACAACAAGGTCTAATGTGAGAGGTTGAGAGTGCATTAATTAAATTAATGCCACATGATAAGGTTAAGTAAATTTGACTAATGACACTTAACCGATATGACACGAATGGGTAGGTTAAGTGGGACCGGGCTTGATTTCTTAATGACACTTAACCATACAAGACAATTAGGGGATGGGGTTAAGTAATTTATGCTTAACTAATCCGACTTGGTAATTGGATGGGGTTAAGTAATTTACACTTAACTAATCCGACTTGGTAATTAGATGGGGTTAAGCAATTTAAACTTAACTAATCTAAACACGGTAATTAGATGGGGTTAAGTAACCTATACTTAACTAATCTAAACACGGTAATTCGATGGGGTTAAGTTAAATACTTAACCAATCTAAACTTGGTAATTCAATGAGGTTAAGCAACCAGTACTTAACCAACTTAACATGATAATTTAATGGGGTTAAGTAACTTATAATTAACCAATTATACATGATGATTTGATGAGGTTAAGTAACCTATACTTGACCAATCTAACATGTGGACTTGATAGGATTAAGTCACAAGACCTTTTGAATATACTTAACCCTTGTAGTATGATTAGTGGATGAGTTTAAGCTAACCCATACTTAACCAATCCGGCTCGATGATCTGATGCGATTTAGATAATTTATGCTTAATCAATCTAACACGATAATCTGATGGGGTTAAGACAAACCAATACTTAACCAATTTGACTTGATAGGGTTAAGTCATGCGCTTCTTGGTATACTTAACCAACATGTAAGGCTAAGCCTTGAACTTAAATACTTAGCCAATCTTGACGTGATTCGTAGGTGGGCTAAGTCATGAACCTGAATAACAACACTTAACCCAATAGACAAAACCCTAGTGAGAGGAACTAGGTAGAAAATCGTGGTTAATCAAGGGTAACGGGGAAAAGAAGCTAAGTGGTAAACCTTAGGTAAGTATAACTAAGTAATAATTCTTGGCCAAGGACATGGGACTAATTCATGAATGGATGAGTAACCCGATATGATAGGTCATCGCTTAAACACACGAGGAGGAACAAATGATCCGACTTAGATAAGGGCCCCAACGAACTGGGTGACGAAGCGGTAGCTTCGGGGGACGTGAGGGTACTCTTGGTATCCCTCTATGAGGTGGAAGGTGATCCTTGAAACCCGGCCTCACAGAGGTTAAGGTCTGCGATGGAAGAGCCAAGAGTATGCCTTGGTTGCTATGCGAGCGACCTAAAGACTGGGATGGATTAGCGTGGAGTCGACGATACTTGATTTTGCCCTGGATAGCACGTCGCCGACTACCTACCATCTTTAGTCAATCGTGTACGAACGGAAAGGCAAAGAACTCCCAACAGACCATGTTCTTGCTATCGAGTCATGAGTGAGGTTGGCCCATAGGAAAGTGGGGCTATAGTGGAGTCGGGATGTAGTTCTCATACATGATTTTACCTGGATTGCCTTTCAGTAGTTGAGGGAGGGGTCACATGGGACCATAGCCACGGGTACAAAAACAGACCTTGATATCTGCATCAGCAGACGACTTAAAGCTCACGACCGAGTTCCGTATTTCTTGATTTGCCCTGGCACGGAACTCGGATGGCACATTGAGGAACATGTGCGTCTAGACATGGGAAACGATTCACGATACATACGCGGGATAAAGGGCGCGGTTGACGGGTGACATAATCCCTAGTGGCCCTAGGTGGCTGAACCCAAACCGAGACACGGAAACGTTCATTAGGTAGTATAATCCCTAGTGGTCCTAGGTGACATAAATCCTAAGTGAACACGCGATAGTTCTTGGTAAGAAAACATAACCAGATCAAGGGTAGCAGTCCAAAATAACCTCAAGGATAAAACGTTTACATGGGAAAGCCCGTATGGCCTACGGCAAAGGACTGAACTTATACATGGAAAGAAACATACGAGTTGGGAAAACCTACATATGCTATATATATTAGGTTGACATGGACCATTACATGACATTGGGCAAGGGACATTCATAGTTGACACATGACGCGGGTTGGGATACTAGTACGAGAGGTGCAGAGCAAATATACATGATAAATACCCTGGGATGGTATACGTGATAGACACCATGGGATGGTATACAGGATAGATACCTTGGGATAGTATACTTGATAGAAACCTGACGATGTGATACCTTGATTTATCATGACACCGTAGTTTACCATGATATCTTAGTTTACCTTGCTACAGTAGTTCAGCCTGTTACCCTGGTTTAGTTTATCTATCTTGTAGTCACCCTTATGTTTACTTTCAGTTTATGCATGTCATGTTACCTTTACTTGTTTTTATACTGGAAGTAGATAGGACTTACCAGTCTTTATGACTGACCCCGTTTTGTTTCGCCTCTTTGTCTTCCATTCCCCCCCCAGGTTTCAGGGAGGAAACACTGTTATCTAGTTCGGACTTCTTCTGCTTGAAGGTCATCACGCATGGCTTGGACTTTTCTTGGCTATGGCTACTTTACTGTTTTACTTGGGGAATTATTTATGAAATGGTTTTATGCTTCTTTACTATTGCAAGACAGGTTTTGATGTATTCTGATGTAAAAAGGCTTTAGACCTTATTTTATAAGGTAATAAAATTTGTTTTACTTCCGCTGTTTTATATATGTTCTGTCTTGTAATATTTCTGTGCATGTTTACCTCGATAATGCTTCACCAAACCTAGTGCATTCCCTTTGTGAGTGATCCTAGCGGAGGTGCGGTGTTACATTTGGTATCAGAGCAGAAGGTTACCAGACTGGGCAAAAGTTTTTAAAAAAAACTTCTGAAACTATTTGAAAAACCGTTTACAAAGAAGCATTTTTTTTCAAGAAAAGTTTTTAAAGGCTATTCCCCAAAAGGCCATTAGCACTATCCTTTGTTTCCTTGATTGTATCTCTTTTCCTTTCTTTCCTCCATCGGTAGTCACAGTAGTTTTAACTGCGACTAATCCTTGTCTAGCCACATAAGTGTTTCCCGTGCGATGGAGGAAGTTCTCGAGAGACCTGTTGCCGCGTTATAAGAAAGGATAGTAAGAACGAGGATAAGGGACACAAGCTTAAGGATAGGCAACTTGTTGGTATGGCTTAAGCCACAATGGCGGAAAAACGGGACGGATAGTTAAGAATTATGGGACAAGGACAAGATCGTTGAGAGGTCAATTGTATACTCTCATTTCTAGCGTATCTCGTAAGGATGGTAACGATCTTGTTAAACGTTTAGCTTTTCCTCTCTATCATCCCGTCAGGACTTTGTTTTCATCATAGCATCATTTAAGTCTGCTTCGATAGTTAAGTCTCTGCACCTTAGTACTAGCATGGTAGAAGATCCCACTTTAGTCCCAAAATCTGGTTGGAGAGTCGGTCCATTTATTCATGACCTGCTTGGATTTGAGAACGTCTATGCCAAGTGTTGAGATTAGAAGCAATGCTTCTATTGTTGAGCTATGGATGGATTCTAGGGATGAAGTGGTTATCCAGTAAGGGATGCCATTCTCGGTTTTGAAAGGAGGATAGTTAAACTCTTAACTTGCCTTGGTAATACCCTCGAAGTCTTGTATAACCTTTTGGGGTTCTGTCATGGTTAGTTACCTAGAATCTCTCAATGTATTTATCGGAAATCTCTGATCCGATCGAGTAACGTTCGCCAATAAGGCGGATGGTTCATTCCGCTTGAGCATGGGTTATAGGAATCACCCTAGTAAGTGCACATGTTAACATGGATTGACATCGAAAAACGAGATCCAGAATTCACTAGTTGATTTTGGAGAGCTTGCATGATTACGCAAATATGTTTGAGCCGAGCATACTAGGGAAAGAATAAGTGAAAGTGAAACGAGAGGCAACAGAGAAATGAGTTCCAACTCATACCTTGGAAATAGGAATCAAGGAGCTACGAAATCATGAAGTCAAAAGGCGGTCAAGGCACAATGGAATTAAGATCAAGGAATTGCAGCTTAGACGCGCGCATCATGTCTCTTTTTAAGAGTACATCTTTGATCCTTGGTCCACCTGTAGAGCTTGCTTGCACGCTATCGCTTGGTGGATATCCTCTCGGTCCTATTTCTGTTGCAAACCCCGTAGGGAGTTTACCTTGTTTATCTCCTCGACCCTATCGTGAGAACCTTAGGTAGAATCCTATGGATGTAAACATGTGTTTGAAACATGTTATGATTGATATGGTTGCAAATGGTTGCAAGTGGTTGCTAGTGGAAGCACGAATACACATTAGATACTAGATCGATGCACTCACATTTCATATTGCATATGCACGAGTATTTATACCTGTTTATGGATGAAATTGAATGTGTTATCATGCGGATGTTGCATAAGAATGAATGGTTGTGCACACATATAGCATTTATATGGCTAGGACTATTTGCATACATGTTGGATTCATGGCACTAAACATATTTTGCATTAGAAGATCATTCAGGCCTGATCATTAGCATTAGCTAAGGGACATATACACACACTTTCTTGCATGTGTTCATAAAGCATTAGAAGCCTTTTAAGGACCATGGTTGCTTGTGGATGATGTTTTGAGTAGATGGATGATGGATGGTAGGATACGTTCTTCCTAACTTGGAGATTTCGGGGACGAAATCCTTAAAGGAGGGGAGAATGTAACAACCCGAATTTTAAACAATGTGTTAAGACAAGAATCAAGGCAGAATTAAATTATAAAATCTGAATCAGGATAAACGGGTTGTGCCATTGCGTTCGTCTCGGAAAAATACGCGAAATAGAGTCCGAAATTTCGTAAATCGGAGTCCGTATGACCCAGTTAAGGCCCAACGAAGTTTCACGAAAATTCAAATCCGAAAGCAGATTTGAAATTCAGCCCAAAAGGAGAAGGCGGGAAAATTCCCGCCAGACACACAGGGTGTCGACACCCATGTCGACATGGGTGTCGACCCCCCTCCAGGGGGTCGACATGGGTGTCGACCCCTCCCCAAGGGGTCGACATGGGTGTCGACCCCTGGGTCGACCCCCCCCCCCTGTAGAACCCCGACTTGGTGCACCTGCTTGTCGTGTTGGCTCGGTTTTGGAGGCTTGTGACGATTTTGGATGGCTTGGATTCGATCTAGGGTTAATCCTATGGCCTAAAATGCTCCTAAACTCTATAAAAAGACCCTAATCCCTAACCTAAATCACTCATACTCTCTCATGCCACGAAGTGCTGCCCAAATGCCAAGTGATCATGGCCTCCATCTCCAACTCCAAGAGACTATGCATGCAAATCGGATCCGAATCGAAAGGTGCAAGCTTGCTACACCAAATCAAGGCTCGATCGACGTTGCTACGGCGATTTCATGACGGTTCTTCATCAAAGGAGCCACCTTTCTTCGTCACGACGATGCATAATCCTTCCCTAAGCCTTGCTATGTAAGTTCTAGCTACTTCTAGATCTAAACGGTAGTCTTAATGATGGCATGGAATAAAACGAGATTAAACTAAGTATGCTAGCCTATATGAACCTTGTCATGCCTCTTTTGCTTGAACCTATGACTTTTGGCTATGCTTAGTGACTAAATCATGCTATTCATGTTATGATTAACCTAGTTTATCTTGCAAGTTTGAATCTTTATCTATGGAATGTTAGCATGAACCTTTGGGAACCATTTGACTTGTGAAACATTGGCAAATATTTGACTTTGGGGCTTATGCATGTAAATGAACCCAAACCCCTTATGTTATCATGCATGTTGTGGCCAAAAACCCCTTATGATGCTATGCATATTTTGAGGCCAAATCCTTTATGATACTATGCATGTTTGTGGCCAATCCCTTCTTGGCATCGTGCATGTTTTGAGGCCAATATGTAGCATAGTATCCTTACTATGTTGGCTCGCTTTTACTTGGGTTGGAAACACGATTTGGGGTAGGATAGACGAGCGTGATTATGACATGAAAATTTGATATGGGATTTCATGAAAATATGACACTCATGATACACCTAAATGGGGACATGACATGTGGGGTAAACATGGGACTTGAAACTAGACACGGGGGTTGTAAGTGTAATATGACACTAGACCAAACATGAAAGTGGCCAACTCGAGGTTGGGTTGAGTTTGTAGCATAAATCTACCTGGACCCGCCCGGGTTAACTAGTGGCTACAAACAATAGGATCCAATGTGAGAAGTCTGTCATGTCGCGCTTAAGACCCGAGGTTAGACTAGGTTGTGGTGTAAAACTACCCGGACCCGCCCGGCTTAACTAGTAACCACAACAAGGTCTAATGTGAGAGGTTGAGAGTGCATTAATTAAATTAATGCCACATGATAAGGTTAAGTAAATTTGACTAATTACACTTAACCGATATGACACGAATGGGTAGGTTAAGTGGGACCGGGCTTGATTTCTTAATGACACTTAACCATACAAGACAATTAGGGGATGGGGTTAAGTAATTTACGCTTAACTAATCCGACTTGGTAATTGAATGGGGTTAAGTAATTTACACTTAACTAATCCGACTTGGTAATTAGATGGGGTTAAGCAATTTAAACTTAACTAATCTAAACACGGTAATTAGATGGGGTTAAGTAACCTATACTTAACTAATCTAAACACGGTAATTCGATGGGGTTAAGTTAAACACTTAACCAATCTAAACTTGGTAATTCAATGAGGTTAAGCAACCAGTACTTAACCAACTTAACATGATAATTTAATGGGGTTAAGTAACTTATAATTAACCAATTATACATGATGATTTGACGAGGTTAAGTAACCTATACTTAACCAATCTAACATGTGGACTTGATAGGATTAAGTCACAAGACCTTTTGAATATACTTAACCCTTGTAGTATGATTAGTGGATGAGGTTAAGCTAACCCATACTTAACCAATCCGGCTCGATGATCTGATGCGATTTAGATAATTTATGCTTAATCAATCTAACATGATAATCTGATGGGGTTAAGACAAACCAATACTTAACCAATTTGACTTGATAGGGTTAAGTCATGCGCTTCTTGGTATACTTAACCAAATTGTAAGGCTAAGCCTTGAACTTAAATACTTAGCCAATCTTGACGTGATTCGTAGGTGGGCTAAGTCATGAACCTGAATAACAACACTTAACCCAATAGACAAAACCCTAGTGAGAGGAACTAGGTAGAAAATTGTGGTTAATCAAGGGTAACGGGGAAAAGAAGCTAAGTGGTAAACCTTAGTTAAGTATAACTAAGTAATAATTCTTGGCCAAGGACATGGGACTAATTCATGAATGGATGAGTAACCCGATATGATAGGTCATCGCTTAAACACACGAGGAGGAGCAAATGATCCGACTTAGATAAGGGCCCCAACGAACTGGGTGACGAAGCGGTAGCTTCGGGGGACGTGAGGGTACTATTGGTATCCCTCTATGAGGTGGCAGGTGGTCCATGAAACCCGGCCTCACAGAGGTTTAGGTCTGCGATGGAAGAGCCAAGAGTATGCCTTGGTTGATATGCGAGCGACCTAAAGACTGGGATGGATTAGCGTGGAGTCGACGATACTTGATTTTGCCCTGGATAGCACGTCGCCGACTACCTACCATCTTTAGTCAATCGTGTACAAACGGAAAGGCAGAGAACTCCCAACAGACCATGTTCTTGCTATCGAGTCATGGGTCAGGTTGGCCCATAGGAAAGTGGGGCTATAGTGGGGCCGGGATGTAGTTCTCATACATGATTTTACTTGGATTGCCTTTCAGTAGTTGAGGGAGGGGTCACGTGGGACCATAGCCACGGGTACAAAAACAGACCTTGATATCTGCATCAGCAGACGACTTAAAGCTCCCGACCGAGTTCCGTATTTCTTGATTTGCCCTGGCACGGAACTCGGATGGCACATTGAGGAACATGTGCGTCTAGACATGGGAAACGATTCACGATACATACGCGGGATAAAGGGCGCGGTTGACGGGTGGCATAATCCCTAGTGGCCCTAGGTGGCTGAACCCAAACCGAGACACGGAAACGTTCATTAGGTAGTATAATCCCTAGTGGTCCTAGGTGACATAAATCCTAAGTGAACACGCGATAGTTCATGGTAAGAAAACATAACCAGATCAAGGGTAGCAGTCCAAAATAACCTCAAGGATAAAACGTTTACATGGGAAAGCCCGTATGGCCTACGGCAAAGGACTGAACTTATACATGGAAAGAAACATACGAGTTGGGAAAACCTACATATGCTATATGTATTAGGTTGACATGGACCATTACATGACATTGGGCAAGGGACATTCATAGTTGACACATGACGCGGGTTGGGATACTAGTACGAGAGGTGCAGAGCAAATATACATGATAAATACCCTGGGATGGTATATGTGATAGACAGCATGGGATGGTATACAGGATAGATACCTTGGGATAGTATACTTGATAGAAACCTGACGATGTGATACCTTGATTTATCATGACACCGTAGTTTACCATGATATCTTAGTTTACCTTGCTACAGTAGTTCAGCCTGTTACCCTGGTTTAGTTTATCTATCTTGTAGTCACCCTTACGTTTACTTTCAGTTTATGCATGTCATGTTACCTTTACCTGTTTTTATACTGGAAGTAGATAGGACTTACCAGTCTTTATGACTGACCCCGTTTTGTTTCGCCTCTTTGTCTTCCGTTCCCCCCCCCCCAGGTTTCAGGGAGGAAACACTGTTATCTAGTTCGGACTTCTTATGCTTGAAGGTCATCACGCATGGCTTGGACTTTTCTTGGCTATGGCTACTTTACTGTTTTGCTTGGGGAATAATTTATGAAATGGTTTTATGCTTCTTTACTATTGCAAGACAGGTTTTGATGTATTCTGATGTAAAAAGGCTTTAGACCTTATTTTATAAGGTAATAAAATTTGTTTTACTTCCGCTGTTTTATATATGTTCTGTCTTGTGATATTTCTGTGCATGTTTACCTCGATAATGCTTCACCAAACCTAGTGCATTCCCTTTGTGAGTAATCCTAGCGGAGGTGGGGTGTTACAGCCTACACACCTCAAATATTGCACAACATAGCCTTACCTATATAAAATCCCATCCAAAAAAAAAAATTCAAAGCCTGCTTCTTAATTTTTATTGATTCCTTTTTATCCGTAGACAACATGCCGCCATTTACCTATTTAAGAACTGGTGTCGTCCAATTGCTTTCGTCACTATTCCCGGAAGGGCTTTCGATTTTAGGCGGAATTTATTTGCTTGCCTCTTTCTCTATTTTGTTTGGGCCTTTGCCCAGGATCTGGTCGATACCAAAGACTTTTCTTTTTCAATTTTTCTTTCTTTAATACTTGGCATCGCCTAATATCTGACGGGAACTATTCGAGTTTCCGAGGCCCTCTCGAGCTGGCTAACTTAGCCAAGGAATCCGCTTGGGAATTTCCTCCTCTTTGGATCTGATGTATTGAGAAATCCTCGAAAACCACTAGCATTCCTAATATTTTCTTAGCATACTGAGATTGTTTTATATTCTTTATTTGATATGCTTGCTTGAGTTTACCATTAGTTGAGAACTACTAAAAATTTGGATCATTGGAATTTAAGATGTTTCGCTAAGGTTAGTCCGACAGCCATAAACTCATATTCTGCTACATTGTTTGTAGCAGGCAAACCCAATTTCATGGAATAATGTAGTTGATGCCAATCTGGTGTTATGATAATATATCCCGCTCTAACACCTTGCTCGCTCGATGCTCCATCAACAAATAATTTCCATTTCGGCTTTAAATCCTTTTGACTTTTGGACTGTTGTTTAATGAATCTTGCACATTCGTTCACGAAATTAGCTAATTCTTCGCCTTTAATGGCTATCTGTGGTTTATACTCATTGTCGTAATGAATTAGCTTGATTTCCTATTTTACAAGCCTTCCGAAGGTCTCTAGCTTGCTAAAAACCTATTTAAAGGGTATGTTGGTTAAGACCTTAATTGGGTTTGCTTAAAAGTTTAACCGTAGCATTCTGGTAGTCAGGATTAATCCATAGGCCAATTGCTCAATAACTGGATAGTGGGTTTAGGCTTCTCTTAGCCTTCGGCTTACATGATAAATGGGAAGTTAGGTTCTATTATCTTCTCATATCAAGACTATGCCGATGACAAGTTCTGAAACTACCATATAAAGATATAAGATTTCCCTATCTTTCAGACTTAACATTATAGGGGGTTTGGCCAAATGTCTTTTAACTCTTGGAATGCTCATCGAAATTCTTCTCCCTAATCGAATTTTTTTTTCTTTTTAATTACATCAAAGAATAACGCACACTTACTGGTAGCCTTTGAAATAAATCTATTTAACGATGCCATGTTTCCATTAAGACTCATTACATCTTTTCTTGTTTTAGTCTCGGTCATTTCTCTTATTACCTGGATTTATGCGCGACTTGGCTTTATCCTCTGTTCGTTATAATATAACCTAAAAAATTCCTTAGTGGACCCCGAAGTGGCACTTTTGAGGATTCAATTTCATCTGATATTTTCTCATTACCTCTAACATTTTCTCAAGGTCCTTTAAATGATTTTCAACATTTAATGATTTGACTGACATATCATCTGCATAAATCTTCATGTTCCTTTTGATTTTTTTTTTTTTGTAGAACATCCTATTAACCAGCCTTTGATATGTTGCTCCAGCATTCTTTAGATCGAAGGGCATAGCTTTATAATAATATGTTTCGTTGTTATTGATGAAGCTTGTATGCCCTTCATCTCATTTGGACATAGGTATTAGGTTATATTCAGAGTAGGCATCCATAAGGGACAGCAACTTGTGTCTACTTATGGCATCCACTAGTTGATTGATTCTCGATAACGGGTAGTAGTCGTTTGAAAATGCTTTATTTAAATCCGTGTAGTCAACACAAGTCCCTCACTTTCTGTTGGACTTATTTACAAACACATGGTTTGCTAACAACTTAGGGTAAAAGACTTTGTGAATCAATCTATTCTCAAGCAATTTCTTCACTTTCTCCTTTAAGGCTTCGGATTGTAGCTTGTCTATTTGCCTTTTCTTTCTTCGAATAGGGGTTACGCTTCTATGGATATTAAGTGAATGACACATGACCAAAGGGTCAATTCATATTATGTCGAAGTGTTATCATGCAAAGATATCTTTACTTTCCTTGAGGAAGTGGATTAAATCAGACTCAGAATTTTCAATCCTCTCGACCTCCCCTCGATGGTCTAAGTCAGTTACGATTTCTTCTTCATAAATTATATTGAGCTATTTCTTTTACCTTATTCTATCATTTGATCTGCAATCATTCTTTTTATGTTTAACAGATTGATTATTTCCTTTCTTTCTTATCTTTGCTTCGAATGATGGGTTTAGACACCATCCTCCGAAGGCTGCAGTTTAGTAAAAGCATCAAAATAAGAAAGGCATTCTTTCTTATATTGATCAATCATAGTAAAATACATCCCCCTCGAGCTGAATTGAATTGCTCTCCTTTAATGATTCCCCTGCCTTTCTTCATTAAAAATTTAACCATTAGGTATTTGGGGGAGAAGAGGGCATCCACCTCGTCCAGTGCTGGCCGTCTAAAGGATCCATTGTAGAAGGAAGGCTTGTCGATAATTACGAAGAGAGATTCAAAAATATGGTGGTAGGGAGGGATTCTTATCTGCACTTGACCAATAGATCCTTTGTTGATGTATCCAAATATTTGCTTGAGGTTTGGATCTAGCCTCCCTTGCAGAATATTCATTCAGTCCAAGGCATGTTTGAAGAAAATATTGACAATGCTTCCAGTATCGACTAGGATTTTGGCGACCATGGTTTGCTCTATTTGAGTAATGATCATCAAAGGGTCATTATGAGGGCGGTGAATCCCCTTCTGAAGCTCTTGCAGGTTCACCACCGGAGTATGCATGTGGATACCATTTAGATGATTATCCGACCCCCTCTCCTAGATTGAGAACACTTTATCCCTAGCTTCTCTTATATAGCTGCTCTTTTCTCTTGGTTGTTTCCAGCAATGTGTAGGCCTCCATTTCCAAGAAGTAATCCTTTTCAACACCATCTACTGTAGTCTCACCAGAGGGCTACTGGTATCCTTCGTTGTCCTGGAAGACATTCTGAGCATTCTAGACAAATACCTATAGTTGCCCATCTCGTAAGAACCTAGAATGATACTAGCTAAGACCTTGCACTCATTAGTTTTATGGCCACATGCTTGGTGATATATACAGTAGTTATCACCCTTTATGGCCTTTGGATTTGTCTGAGCTTTGAATGCGATAGGGAAGTTCATTTTACCCTTTATCGTTTGAGTAAATGAAGGATATTGGCTTAATTAATGCTATTAAGTCACTATCAGTCCCCCTCATTGGGTTCATTTTGAGTTCAAGTCGAAGCCAGGTTTCGATCCCTCCTTTCAAATGAGCCTTTCTTCCTGGCATGGTGAATCTCATCCATGCATATGGATTTGTCTGCCCGGAAGTGAAATTCCTATAGATCTTCGCATTCTTTTACCATGAGATCTTTCTGTAACAACCCGAAAATCTGGGCCAGTTTAAAATTTTTATTTTGGCAATTTTAGCGAATTTTGATTATTTAAAATGAATTATTTTAAATAATATCGACGAGAAATTTATTTTGAATGGAATTAGAACGTATATATTATATACGTCGTCGTTAGAATATAAATAATTATTTTTAATTATAAAAGGAATTGAAAATGGCGCGGTAGTTCGATAATTTGATTTCAAACTTCAATTGAACATATCGGGTGCAAAACAATCCGGATTTTAGTGAAACCAAAAACATTAGGATCTATTTGAGAACATCTTTCCAACGAATCCGAAAAATCAAAATTTCATAGCGGGAATCAAAAGATATGTCCAGTTGAAAATTCTGAATAGTCGCTATGGAATTCAGGCCCTTAAAAATGGAAATTTTGCAAACGACCTCGGATTTCGACGAAACCACTTTTGTTGGATCCGTGTTGTAAAGTTATTGCTAGATTCCAAATTTTATAATTTTTCGAATCAATATGTGAGCGTGGCAAAAGAAAACGCGTTTGACCAGTTTCAGTTGATTTTAATCGACTGGAAATTGGCCATTTTTCCAGCGGTCTCAGAATTCGACGAAACTAGTTTTGTTAGGACCGTATCGTCAATACGAAGCTAGAAAATATTTTTCTGGAATTTTTCTAGTTAATATGTGACCCCGGTAAATTGAAATGCGCGTTCAAATTCAATATATAGAGTAATATGTTGATTTTGACGGAAACTGATTGTAACGATCAAATCAGCCTACGATACATATCCCATTGTGTTCAGAATGGGGCTATAACGCTAGGGGCGACAGTCGTTGGGCCTCGTATAGAGGTCGTATGTAAAAGTCAACATTTAGGAATTTAAATAAATAAAAAGAAATTAAATATTATAATTTATAAAGACCCCCCCCCCCCCCCGTTCATTTTCCCTTCCACTCAGTCAAACCCCCCTCCACGTCTGATTACCAATATCAAAAAAAAAAAATGGATAATCGATCGCGCCTCCAGGCGGATCCGCCCTCGCCGCCGCCAGGTGACGCCGCTCCAGCTGCTCCGCCCTCCGGTCAACGGCGACGCTCCCTTCTCCCTCCATTCGATGTTCGAGCCCCCCAAAGCCCCCCCCCCCCCCAAACCGTAAACCTCGCCGTGACAGCAACCTGGGCCCACCGCACCCTTCCTCCGCCTCATCCAGCTGTTCAGCGACCCTCCGCAGCCTAGGTCCGCCGTGGAAACCCCCTCCCCTCCATCGTAGCCGACGTCCAGGCCAAAATAGGTGAGTTTTATTGTATTTTGTTTTTAAATCCGGTTTTATCTAAGTTATTAAGACTGATTTTAATAAATATATATAGCGGTAAAGGCATGGTTTTTTTTATATATAGAAAATATATAGTTTTTGCTAATAAAAATAGGGTTTTTGTTAATAAAAACATATGGTTTTAACAAATGAAAAGATGCAATTATTAGAAAGTTAAAAATATAATTTTTATAATATAAAAAGGTTAAAAATATAATTTTTATACTAGTGGCCTATTAAAAATATGTTTTTTATATAGTTATGATGATAAAAATTCAATCTTTATATAAGAAGTAGAAATATAAAAATATATTTTTTATATAGGAAGAAGCGTTGTAAATATATGAAGTGAAAGAAAAATCTGAACTTTATTTTATCGTGAAGTAGAGAGAGTATAAAAATGTGATTTTTATATATGTAACGAATTAAAAATATGATTTTTATACACTAGAGAATATAAAAATGTGATTTTTATATATTGAATAGCATAGTAAAAATTCGATTTTTATATATTGAATAGCGAAGTAAAAATTCGATTTTTACATATGTAGTGAATACGGGCAACGAGAGCGGCAAAGGGCGAGATTGGAGAAGATTTCTACCATAAGAAGAGTCAAGATGTTTGGATAGCTATCGGTGAGAATTTCTCACCTTTCAATTTCTTTTCTAGTTATATATATATACTAGGATGCAGACGGTGCTTAGTAGCACCCGACACAATCGTCCACAGACCATGGACTTGTTTGTTTGGTTGCATAGATTAGTTAGATGATTTGATTTGAAATTGAATTGTTTGGTGAAATGAAATTGATTTGATTGATGTGTGAATGGCGTGGGCCTTCACTAGACCGGGGATAAGGCTAGGCCTCGTCCCGTTTCTAGTATCGTGCCGTTATGCCGCCGAAATTTTCTAAAATGAGTTAGAAAAATAAAAATATCATTTTATTGTGTAAATGAATAATAGAAATTCATGTGTGGGAATAAAATGTTTTATCGTTAAAAATATAAATTTTAACGTGAATATGAATAAATGAATCTTTATAAACAAATCGGCCGATTTGTTTATATACACTAATTTGAATGACATTGATTGGGTCGATAAATTTTACACATCGCCCAACTGCTCAAATAAAATCTGTGTTTGTTGATTTGAAACCCCACACGGGTGTTGGGATGAAATTTGAAGTTCACTCATCCTGATTGATTAAATATGTCGATCGATTGATTGACAGGCTGTTATAAGCGTTAGATATCTATATTTGATGCTTATACAGTGTAGTGCACTTTGGTTGATGGTTGATTATTTTTCAGTGCTATTATATACATGTGTTGTATGGAATCCATATAATTAACTTTATATGGTAATTGATTGGGCCTCATTCCAATTTGAAAAATAAAGAATAATATAAAATAAAGGTTCATGTGTTGACAGTACTCATCCGTTGAGATTAGTCATGTGTTGAACGAAATATTTGAATAATAAAATTTGCATCTTTATCAATATAAAATAAAGGTTCATGTGTTGACAGTACTCATCCGTTGAGATTAGTCATGTGTTGAACGAATTATATTTGAAATAGAAATATTTGAAATAGAATATTTGAAAATAGGAATATATGAAGCCGTGTTGATTAGAGTGACGCCATTTTGACGTGAACGATATTTATATCGATTTTATTCATTTTGAAATGAATTGAATATAAAACGATTTCGAAATGAATTGAATATAAAACCAATTCGAATTGAATTGAAAACGAACTCGAATTGAAAACGAATTGAAGTGAAATCAAATTGAATTGAAATTTGATTTGAATAGAAAACGAATTTGATTTAAATTGCATATATAACGAATTTGATTTGAATAGAAAACGAATTTGATTTCAATTGAAATATATAACGAATTTGAATCAAATAGAAAACCACTTTGAATTGAATCGAATTTAAAACGAATTCGAATTGAATTTAAAACGAAGTGAAATGAATTCAAATTGAATTGAAACTTGATTTGAATTTGAAATGAAAGTTGAAAATGTTTTTGAAACGAATTCAAAACTATTTATAAAATTCGTTTTAAATAGAAATCGACGATATATATATATTATATATAATATAATGGCCTGAATAGAACGCGCCGCGGCAGTTCGTGAATTTCGACCATTTATTTCAAACGGACATTACGGGAGATCCGACCGTCGGATTCTCCTAAAACCGGAACCGTTGGGTTCGTATCGAAAAGAGCTTTCTAACGAATATTATAAATTAGAAATCTAACGGTTGGATTTGGAATTATGTCCAAATCAAATTTGAAAAAGGTCGCTGTAAGTGCAGTTCGATGGCCATTGATGGAAATCGACTGTACGGGCCTTGATAAAATCATTAAAAATATCAATAATTTGTGTAAAATCATAAGAAATGATTTAGAAAGAATTGGGATGAAAAACTCCATATTTGAAAAGATAAAAATAGATTTTTATCGAAATGAACTAGTTTTGAACTAGAATTATAATTCTATTTATTTTTAAATAAATAAATTGAATTTAAAAAGGGTTTTAAAAATAACCAGAATTTCCAATGATTGCATTGGAGTGGACTTGAATCGAAATTGTCTTCGGAATATTTCGATGTTGGAATTCGTGATTATACAGATGTTGTTATGGAAATTTGAAAGATATATATTTATATCGTTATTTCAAATACGACATTTGTTAATCGTAGAATTTGATATTGAATAGAAGCCGATATATTTTCTATTCAGAGCCTTGTATTGAATATCAAATGTGATTTGGGTTTGTCGTGAATGGTGTCTTCACTAACACTGTTCTTGAACCCAGTTGAGAAAAGATTAAGTCTTTTTATTTAGATTTAATGAAGTGTACCAATTAAATAATATTTAATTGGAATTGAATTGATATTGATTTTTGGGTTTATCGTGGACAGTGTTTTAAATAACACTCGTTCTTTAACCCGATAATTAATGTGATGTGATTTTGGGTTTATCGTGAACCGTGTTTTAAATGACACTGATTCTTTAACCCAGTCGCAGATTAAAACTAAGTGGAGTTTTAATGAATCTTTAATTAGATTGAAATGATCGAGAATGGAGTATCACCAGTTTTGCTCCAGGCGATAGTTAAATCTTTAATTAGATTTGAACGTGAAATGGTAATTGAATTTACCGATAACACCGTGGTGTTGGATATGAAGTACTACCAGTTTTACTTCATGGGATGAATAGGTTGGGATTGGGAAATTAAAACCAATGATTACTTCGGTAAGGTTCGTTAATTCCGACTAGTTTGAATTGATATTCAAAAATAGATTAAAGAATAAATTCAAGGAATTTATCTTGGATAAAATTAATGGGAACCTTTCCCTATGAATGTGAAATTTAGAAATTAACTGTCGGTTAGCCAAGCAGAATGGTTTTCTGGATATTGATCTGATGTTGGTTTCGGCCTTCGGGGTTAATATTTGGGGAATTATTCTCTTGATTAATTTACGGTTAGTGACTGATGAATTGGAATGAGGCGTATGTTGTGTTTGTGTAACACTTATTTAAAATATACGCGAGTTATTCGGAAAGACCGGGTTTATCTCATTCGGAATAACTGATACGACGATAAGTCGAAGATGAAGACGATGGTCGAAGACCGGAAGTCTTCACGTCGTTTGGATAATTACTGATGATCTTGATTGGGCTGTACACCCAAGAAGATGGAAACAGTTGGTGATCGTCCAGACGTACTTGGAGATCGATGGATATGCGGGGTACTAGGTGCCTCCGGTTTCGTTCAGACCCAGAACGGACTTGTAAATGGACTGTGTGTCTGACATTGGATTTTAGTCCGTGTGATTGATCTCTATTAAATATATATCTGTTTGGTGGCGGAGAATTTATTCTCTTGCTTAACGCCCTTCTCTGAGACGTACGAGCTCAGGGGTTATATACTGATGGATATCAAACGCATAGAGTGAATTGCCTGTGTGGCATGCCTAAGTGGCGAATGATCAAGGCTTCTGTTGAAAAGCAAAGTCTTGTGGTTGATGATCGAAGCACGGCCTTTGTGGCGTAGCTTTGTGTAACGTTTACTTCGCGAGTTTCACACCCGGTATGAACCAAAAACGGGAGACGGACCTCAGGGAGGGCATGCGTTTCTTCCTAGTTAGAAGTGGCGTCAGTGGTTTTACACGCCCTGACGAGTTTGACTTATGTGGTTGTTGCTGTTGCGAGGCGCCTCGGTTTGATCGGACGATCCGGGTCTGATGGAGTCATTTAGTTGGCTCACCTACGCCCCATAGGGCGGGGAAACGCATGTTCAGGGTTTAAGTTTAATCCACATCGGTGGACCGGCCCTGACGATCCAAGGGTCAATCGAGCTCTGATCCTGAGGCTCGGGCTAGGCAGTCTCGAATCGGTTGAGGACTATCTTTTGCCTCGGTTCATAGATGGAAATCCAACTTCCAAATACGTGACATTTGCGGTTTTATTTGTAGAGCCTAGTATGGCGACATAATGGGATGGGGCGCTTATGCCATCTATGATTGATACTTATGATTTGAAGTTGTTTTATACACTGTGCACGTATTATAGTATCAAATGATTTGTTTTAAACGTATCAAGCATTCTTGGCTGTTATAAGGTAAAAACCCTATCCTCGGGCTTGCGTTGCATTGTGTGATGGGAACTGGGTCTTATAATAGCTTCATTTTTCTTTATTTAGCATTGCGTTGTTTGCTTATGCACTGGTATTCTTGGGAGGAAACCCGTTCCGTGTTATACGGCGTAGTCCCTTGATTTACCTAACTTTAAAAATAAAGATTAATAACTGTTTTAGTTCTCACACCAGTCACATGACTGACCTGGAGTTTATTGTTTTAACCTAAACTCTGGGTGCCCTTATTTTGAAATGGGCAGCTAGTAGTTTTGGTTTTGCAGATTTATATTCACAGGATCCTGGTTTACAGCTGGAACGATATCCGGAAAGCTTTGTATCCGTATATCTCTTCTAGTTGTGTATTGTATTATTTTCCGCTGCGATGTATTTAAATGTAATTTAAATCTCTGATATTTCTGTGTAATATTCATTTATACTCTGTATATTCTTGTAATCTGATGCATTGTTGTGATATACAATGAAATGTTCTTTTATATGCGTTCTGTTGTGGCCTGTTCTCGAACTATCCGCTCTTACCTTTACGGGGAAGTTACGGGTTTTCACAGTTGGTATCAGAGCTTTGGTTTACAGAGCTCGAGAACAAGGCACATTAAAACCTTACGAAAGAATTCATCAGATATTGGATTAGTAATATCTAATTAGAATGACTCGTTAGAGATAGGATCAGTAGTATCCTAGAACGAGTGTGAAGAGTATATTTTTCAAAATAAAACAATTTTGTTTTAAAAATTTAAACCATTTTAAACGTATTTGATTATTTATTTACTTTGAATATGGACAATCCAATATATAAAGATTTTGCATATACGCGTCATGAACGTATATTCGAAGTTTTAATATACTGGATAGATATAGAATCACATTCTAGTCGCCCGGAGATGTTCTGATGGTGGTTCGAAACATCATCAGCATTTATTTTCGAGTTTCGAAGGTGTGATTTTCTATATATTTCCATTAGACTGGTGTGGGAACCAAAACTAATATAGCTAGAACACATTGTTGTGAATTGGCATCAAAACAAGATTTTTAGTATATATATCAAAATTATGAATTTGAAACGTTAATTCACTAATTGATTGATGATTGTGTTGTTTGTTTAATTGTTTGATAATTTTTGAACCATTATGCCTAATTGAACCAAATATTGAATTGTATTGAAAATTGGTCGCATTTGCTTGCGTATACATATACTTGCATTGAACAGGTCATAGCAAGGAGGCTAGAGCAGAGAATAAAATTTGTTTGCCCGACAAATAGGTACATGTTTACTACATAATTTACTGTTTTGTTTGGGTGATGATGATTTTATGAGCCTATTGGCTAGCCGCTTGGCTTTTTCTTTTTCTTTTTGAGATTAGAAGGACCGGGGAAGCTATTTGAAATTCCCCGATGCTCCCGGTGCAGGGGAGGTTATGGCGAATTTTTCGAAAATTTAGGGTGTTAGCCAAATTTTTGAAATTTTGAAAATTCTCAGAAACTAAAGAGTTGGAGAATGGAAGCCAGATCGAGCGTAGAATTGATTTATCAAACCACTTTCAACTTTGTTCCTTTTCGGGGACGAAAAGTTTTAAGTGGGGGAGATTGTAACAACCCGAAAATCTGGGCCAGTTTAAAATTTTTATTTTGGCAATTTTAGCGAATTTTGATTATTTAAAATGAATTATTTTAAATAATATCGACGAGAAATTTATTTTGAATTGAATTAGAACGTATATATTATATACGTCGTCGTTAGAATATAAATAATTATTTTTAATTATAAAAGGAATTGAAAATGGCGCGGTAGTTCGATAATTTGATTTCAAACTTCAATTGAACATATCGGGTGCAAAACAATCCGGATTTTAGTGAAACCAAAAACATTAGGATCTATTTGAGAACATCTTTCCAACGAATCCGAAAAATCAAAATTTCATAGCGGGAATCAAAAGATATGTCCAGTTGAAAATTCTGAATAGTCGCTATGGAATTCAGGCCCTTAAAAATGGAAATTTTGCAAACGACCTCGGATTTCGACGAAACCACTTTTGTTGGATCCGGGTTGTAAAGTTATTGCTAGATTCCAAATTTTATAATTTTTCGAATCAATATGTGAGCGTGGCAAAAGAAAACGCGTTAGACCAGTTTCAGTTGATTTTAATCGACTGGAAATTGGCCATTTTTCCAGCGGTCTCAGAATTCGACGAAACTAGTTTTGTTAGGACCGTATCGTCAATACGAAGCTAGAAAATATTTTTCTGGAATTTTTCTAGTTAATATGTGACCCCGGTAAATTGAAATGCGCGTTCAAATTCAATATATAGAGTTATATGTTGATTTTGATGGAAACTGATTGTAACGATCAAATCAGCCTACGATACATATCCCATTGTGTTCAGAATGGGGGTATAACGCTAGGGGCGATAGTCGTTGGGCCTCGTATAGAGGTCGTATGTAAAAGTCAACATTTAGGAATTTAAATAAATAAAAAGAAATTAAATATTATAATTTATAAAGACCCCCCCCCCCCCCCCCCGTTCATTTTCCCTTCCACTCAGTCAAACCCCCCTCCACGTCTGATTACCGAAATCAAAAAAAAATGGATAATCGATCGCGCCTCCAGGCGGATCCGCCCTCGCCGCCGCCAGGTGACGCCGCTCCAGCTGCTCCGCCCTCCGGTCAACGGCGACGCTCCCTTCTCCCTCCATTCGATGTTCGAGCCCCCCCAAACCGTAAACCTCGCCGTGACAGCAACCTGGGCCCACCGCACCCTTCCTCCGCCTCATCCATCTGTTCAGCGACCCTCCGCAGCCTAGGTCCGCCGTGGAAACCCCCTCCCCTCCATCGTAGCCGACGTCCAGGCCAAAATAGGTGAGTTTTATTGTATTTTGTTTTTAAATCCGGTTTTATCTAAGTTATTAAGACTGATTTTAATAAATATATATAGCGGTAAAGGCATGGTTTTTTTTATATATAGAAAATATATAGTTTTTGCTAATAAAAATAGGGTTTTTGTTAATAAAAACATATGGTTTTAACAAATGAAAAGGTGCAATTATTAGAAAGTTAAAAATATAATTTTTATAATATAAAAAGGTTAAAAATATAATTTTTATACTAGTGGCCTATTAAAAATATGTTTTTTATATAGTTATGATGATAAAAATTCAATCTTTATATAAGAAGTAGAAATATAAAAATATATTTTTTATATAGGAAGAAGCGTTGTAAATATATGAAGTGAAAGAAAAATCTGAACTTTATTTTATCGTGAAGTAGAGAGAGTATAAAAATGTGATTTTTATATATGTAACGAATTAAAAATATGATTTTTATACACTAGAGAATATAAAAATGTGATTTTTATATATTGAATAGCATAGTAAAAATTCGATTTTTATACATTGAATAGCGAAGTAAAAATTCGATTTTTACATATGTAGTGAATACGGGCAACGAGAGCGGCAAAGGGCGAGATTGGAGAAGATTTCTACCATAAGAAGAGTCAAGATGTTTGGATAGCTATCGGTGAGAATTTCTCACCTTTCAATTTCTTTTCTAGTTATATATATATACTAGGATGCAGACGGTGCTTAGTAGCACCCGACACAATCGTCCACAGACCATGGACTTGTTTGTTTGGTTGCATAGATTAGTTAGATGATTTGATTTGAAATTGAATTGTTTGGTGAAATGAAATTGATTTGATTGATGTGTGAATGGCGTGGGCCTTCACTAGACCGGGGATAAGGCTAGGCCTCGTCCCGTTTCTAGTATCGTGCCGTTATAACGCCGAAATTTTCTAAAATGAGTTAGAAAAATAAAAATATCATTCTATTGTGTAAATGAATAATAGAAATTCATGTGTGGGAATAAAATGTTTTATCGTTAAAAATATAAAACGTGAATATGAATAAATGAATCTTTATAAACAAATCGGCCGATTTGTTTATATACACTAATTTGAATGACATTGATTGGGTCGATAAATTTTACACATCGCCCAACTGCACAAATAAAATCTGTGTTTGTTGATTTGAAACCCCACACGGGTGTTGGGATGAAATTTGAAGTTCACTCATCCTGATTGATTAAATATGTCGATCGATTGATTGACAGGCTGTTATAAGCGTTAGATATCTATATTTGATGCTTATACAGTGTAGTGCACTTTGGTTGATGGTTGATTATTTTTCAGTGCTATTATATACATGTGTTGTATGGAATCCATATAATTAACTTTATATGGTAATTGATTGGGCCTCATTCCAATTTGAAAAATAAAGAATAATATAAAATAAAGGTTCATGTGTTGATAGTACTCATCCGTTGAGATTAGTCATGTGTTGAACGAAATATTTGAATAATAAAATTTGCATCTTTATCAATATAAAATAAAGGTTCATGTGTTGACAGTACTCATCCGTTGAGATTAGTCATGTGTTGAACGAATTATATTTGAAATAGAAATATTTGAAATAGAATATTTGAAAATAGGAATATATGAAGCCGTGTTGATTAGAGTGACGCCATTTTGACGTGAACGATATTTATATCGATTTTATTCATTTTGAAATGAATTGAATATAAAACGATTTCGAAATGAATTGAATATAAAACCAATTCGAATTGAATTGAAAACGAACTCGAATTGAAAACGAATTGAAGTGAAATCAAATTGAATTGAAATTTGATTTGAATAGAAAACGAATTTGATTTAAATTGCATATATAACGAATTTGATTTGAATAGAAAACGAATTTGATTTCAATTGAAATATATAACGAATTTGAATCAAATAGAAAACCACTTTGAATTGAATCGAATTTAAAACGAATTCGAATTGAATTTAAAACGAAGTGAAATGAATTCAAATTGAATTGAAACTTGATTTGAATTTGAAATGAAAGTTGAAAATGTTTTTGAAACGAATTCAAAACTATTTATAAAATTCGTTTTAAATAGAAATCGACGATATATATATATTATATATAATATAATGGCCTGAATAGAACGCGCCGCGGCAGTTCGTGAATTTCGACCATTTATTTCAAACGGACATTACGGGAGATCCGACCGTCGGATTCTCCTAAAACCGGAACCGTTGGGTTCGTATCGAAAAGAGCTTTCTAACGAATATTATAAATTAGAAATCTAACGGTTGGATTTGGAATTATGTCCAAATCAAATTTGAAAAAGGTCGCTGTAAGTGCAGTTCGATGGCCATTGATGGAAATCGACTGTACGGGCCTTGATAAAATCATTAAAAATATCAATAATTTGTGTAAAATCATAAGAAATGATTTAGAAAGAATTGGGATGAAAAACTCCATATTTGAAAAGATAAAAATAGATTTTTATCGAAATGAACTAGTTTTGAACTAGAATTATAATTCTATTTATTTTTAAATAAATAAATTGAATTTAAAAAGGGTTTTAAAAATAACCAGAATTTCCAATGATTGCATTGGAGTGGACTTGAATCGAAATTGTCTTCGGAATATTTCGATGTTGGAATTCGTGATTATACAGATGTTGTTATGGAAATTTGAAAGATATATATTTATATCGTTATTTCAAATACGACATTTGTTAATCGTAGAATTTGATATTGAATAGAAGCCGATATATTTTCTATTCAGAGCCTTGTATTGAATATCAAATGTGATTTGGGTTTGTCGTGAATGGTGTCTTCACTAACACTGTTCTTGAACCCGGTTGAGAAAAGATTAAGTCTTTTTATTTAGATTTAATGAAGTGTACCAATTAAATAATATTTAATTGGAATTGAATTGATATTGATTTTTGGGTTTATCGTGGACAGTGTTTTAAATAACACTCGTTCTTTAACCCGATAATTAATGTGATGTGATTTTGGGTTTATCGTGAACCGTGTTTTAAATGACACTGATTCTTTAACCCAGTCGCAGATTAAAACTAAGTGGAGTTTTAATGAATCTTTAATTAGATTGAAATGATCGAGAATGGAGTATCACCAGTTTTGCTCCAGGCGATAGTTAAATCTTTAATTAGATTTGAACGTGAAATGGTAATTGAATTTACCGATAACACCGTGGTGTTGGATATGAAGTACTACCAGTTTTACTTTATGGGATGAATAGGTTGGGATTGGGAAATTAAAACCAATGATTACTTCGGTAAGGTTCGTTAATTCCGACTAGTTTGAATTGATATTCAAAAATAGATTAAAGAATAAATTCAAGGAATTTATCTTGGATAAAATTAATGGGAACCTTTCCCTATGAATGTGAAATTTAGAAATTAACTGTCGGTTAGCCAAGCAGAATGGTTTTCTGGATATTGATCTGATGTTGGTTTCGGCCTTCGGGGTTAATATTTGGGGAATTATTCTCTTGATTAATTTACGGTTAGTGACTGATGAATTGGAATGAGGCGTATGTTGTGTTTGTGTAACACTTATTTAAAATATACGCGAGTTATTCGGAAAGACCGGGTTTATCTCATTCGGAATAACTGATACGACGATAAGTCGAAGATGAAGACGATGGTCGAAGACCGGAAGTCTTCACGTCGTTTGGATAATTACTGATGATCTTGATTGGGCTGTACACCCAAGAAGATGGAAACAGTTGGTGATCGTCCAGACGTACTTGGAGATCGATGGATATGCGGGGTACTAGGTGCCTCCGGTTTCGTTCAGACCCAGAACGGACTTGTAAATGGACTGTGTGTCTGACATTGGATTTTAGTCCGTGTGATTGATCTCTATTAAATATATATCTGTTTGGTGGCGGAGAATTTATTCTCTTGCTTAACGCCCTTCTCTGAGACGTACGAGCTCAGGGGTTATATACTGATGGATATCAAACGCATAGAGTGAATTGCCTGTGTGGCATGCCTAAGTGGCGAATGATCAAGGCTTCTGTTGAAAAGCAAAGTCTTGTGGTTGATGATCGAAGAACGGCCTTTGTGGCGTAGCTTTGTGTAACGTTTACTTCGCGAGTTTCACACCCGGTATGAACCAAAAATGGGAGACGGACCTCAGGGAGGGCATGCGTTTCTTTCTAGTTAGAAGTGGCGTCAGTGGTTTTACACGCCCTGACGAGTTTGACTTATGTGGTTGTTGCTGTTGCGAGGCGCCTCAGTTTGATCGGACGATCCGGGTCCGATGGAGTCATTTAGTTGGCTCACCTACGCCCCATAGGGCGGGGAAACGCATGTTCAGGGTTTAAGTTTAATCCACATCGGTGGACCGGCCCTGACGATCCAAGGGTCACTCGAGCTCTGATCCTGAGGCTCGGGCTAGGCAGTCTCGAATCGGTTGAGGACTATCTTTTGCCTCGGTTCATAGATGGAAATCCAACTTCCAAATACGTGACATTTGCGGTTTTATTTGTAGAGCCTAGTATGTTGACATAATGGGATGGGGCGCTTATGTCGTCTATGATTGATACTTATGATTTGAAGTTGTTTTATACACTGTGCACGTATTATAGTATCAAATGATTTGTTTTAAACGTATCAAGCATTCTTGGCTGTTATAAGGTAAAAAACCTATCCTCGGGCTTGCGTTGCATTGTGTGATGGGAACTGGGTCTTATAATAGCTTCATTTTTCTTTATTTAGCATTGCGCTGTTTGCTTATGCACTGGTATTCTTGGGAGGAAACTCGTTCCGTGTTATACGGCGTAGTCCCTTGATTTACCTAACTTTAAAAATAAAGATTAATAACTGTTTTAGTTCTCACACCAGTCACATGACTGACCTGGAGTTTATTGTTTTAACCTAAACTCTGGGTGCCCTTATTTTGACATGGGCAGCTAGTAGTTTTGGTTTTGCAGATTTATATTCACAGGATCCTGGTTTACAGCTGGAACGATATCCGGAAAGCTTTGTATCCGTATATCTCTTCTAGTTGTGTATTGTATTATTTTCCGCTGCGATGTATTTAAATGTAATTTAAATCTCTAATATTTCTGTGTAATATTCATTTATACTCTGTATATTCTTGTAATCTGATGCATTGTTGTGATATACAATGAAATGTTCTTTTATATGCGTTCTGTTGTGGCCTGTTCTCGAACTATCCGCTCTTTCCTTTACGGGGAAGTTACGGGTTTTCACACTTTCCAAAAGGGGTGATTTTCTGAAGCCCTACATGAATGGTTATTAATTTAGCTCTATCATTCATCTCTTTCACTCTTATTGCTTCGGCATAAATTTTGTTTAAGTGCTCCCTTAGGGTCTATCCGGCTACTGTTTGATGTTAGCAACCATTTATAATGAACAACGTGGTCTTTCCTTACACAAGATTGCACTATAACTCATAAGAGAATTATTTCAAGGAGTATATAGTTTTCTCACGATACTTTCGGTACCATTTGGCAATGGCACCTTGGAGCATCACAGGGAACAATCTACCGGACTGCCCCGTAAGCATTATATAAACCCATTTAGATGTTCAAGACCATCAAGTGATGATTAGGATCTATGATTCCTTCGTATTTAATTGTTAGGATTTCCCTTGTGATGGAATAACGAGGGACATAATCTCCTCAGTAAATAGAGCAACCCTCTTATTACAATTTACTTGTGCATCGAAGGTTCTCTTCCATTAAGAATTAAATGAATCCTTAGTAGCTTTCACTATTAGGTCTTTGATATAAGCATCTTTGTTGAGATAATTCACCAACGGGGTTGTACCCGTTGGTAGTAGAGCTTCCAGACCGTTGTTATTTGTTTTTAAGCTTTCCTTGATAATCTGCCTTCACAACCCCATCCTTCGGTCCTCTAGGTTTAGGTGTAGAAGGTCCATTTTAGCTCTTGCTTTCTGATTAGTTTGCTTTAGATCCTTTCTTCTAAGAATCCACCACTTGGTTTCTTGTATTTTTTTCATTTTTGGAGACTTTGCTTCTAAAAGATTTTTGAGCGAGCACTTCATGCAGCGGTCTATTTAGTTCAGGAATTTCATTTTTCGTTTTCTTAATATCCTTAACAGTTGCTTCCCTTGGCCCTACGATGGAACACTTTCCTTGCATAGTATTTTTCCTGATTGATTGTATCTAAATTTCTCAATTTAGTCTTTTTTCTACATTCATTCAAATACAAAAATTAGTTTGTATTACCTGAAAGATTTGAGGTTTAAACCCTCCTTCTAGCACAAAAATATTAGCCATAAAAATGGTTAATACCCCAAATTGTCTTATGAAAGTCAAATTGTAAAAATAGATGTTTTCGTGCTAGTTTTAATGTTATTGACCAATCTGAAAGGGTCATATTTTTATCCTTAAGTGTTCCCAAATGCCTCCACTTGAGATATATAGGCATTTCTAACTTTTGGGTCTCAAGTACCAAAAGCACATGTGGCTAAGGTTTCGTATGCAAAATCTAACGAAAGTCTAGGCAATGTTAAATCCCTTTCTTCTTTCAAAAGTCAAGAATTCTGTCGAAAAGGCTCCATCTTAGAACTTAGTAAATAAAGAATCTTGTGTTGGTGAGCCCATTAAAGTAGAGAGGAATTTGATTGTATCCTCTCATGGGAATCAGGTTCCATCAATAGTAACTCTCCCTATGCCTTTTAGATAGAGTTTTAATACTATTGGCTCTATGCTTCGGATTAGAATAAAAAATAGAAGTTGAAATCATGTGTAATCGATTATTAAATGGGCTAATACCTAGAAAGATAAGGTATCTTGTAAATTAAACTCCATGGGTTGAGGTCCTCAATCCACCTTATTTTATCATAAACAACCAAACATGATTATAGAAATAGATAAGTCGATTTAGAAATTTGGGTTACACTCCGCAATTTATGAAGGCAGATTTTGAAATGAATTGATTGTCCCGATTTCAGATACCTTGGGGCTATTTATAGGTACGGGTTGGCCCTTCTTCGCTTTATAGACTTCGTTCATATGCTTTTCGAAAGCGGTTCCGAGAGTCAAGCCAAGGCAATTTTGCAAATAACCTGCTTGCGCAGCTTGCATTTATGGATATTTCTAAAGAGAATTTTTGGAAAGCAGTTTGATTGTCGTGGGAGGCATTCGTGCAGGCTCCCGGTTTATTATAACAACTTATTCTTTGCATGAAGGGTCTTTCGGCATGATCCTGCCATTAGACATAAGGTTGTTTCCTCGTGAGTTTATTCTAGAACCTCTTTTCTTTTGGTCCTTCTAAAGTCCACACTTTGTCAATTGTATCTAGAACATATTCTCTCGAAGGAAGTGCCCTATAGTGTCACCGACAAGGGATTTTGTTCACTTCACCGAAAGCCTCTTGGTTTACGTCGTATTTTTACTGTTTCCTTGCATAATGACCATGAATATTTCGATTGTTGTACAAAGCCCTTGATTTATCTAGCAGTCTTGATTTTGGGTAAATTCAAGGTGGTTAGCTCTTCTCTTCTTCTTTCGGAAGCTTCCTCCTCTGCTTTAGCCTTTTTTCACATTGTCTACCTGAAAGAATAAATTTCGGTTAACATAATCATTTATTGTTCAATTAGTTATATATCATTCTTTATTATTGGTCGATTAACAGTTATGCCATACCAGTTTACATGTATTGACAATTGTGCCCAATAAGAAACATTTTTTTTACCTTTTCTAGCATAGATTGGGTAAACTAATAATCCTAGGAACATTAAAAAGAATACCGTGCAAATTCAATTTCACAGTTTAACTATAAGGCATTCAATGATAGTGTTAAGTTAGAATTTACCTTAAATTAAAGCTATTTAATATGGATGTAAATAAGGATGAACATATATAAAACAATATAACATAAATAGTAAATTATATAAGTGTATTATGGATTTAAGAATTTGAAATCCCAATGATTCTAAAAATGGTTTTTCAAAGTTTGGGAAGGAATAATCAAACTATTCAACAATAACTATGAATACAAATGGTATCTAAAAGATTTTAAAAACATACTGAACTTACTTTATTTTTTGGAAAATAACTCCGATGATGATTGTAACATCATTGATGTTCATTTTCTAGTTTCAAAGCGAGAAATTACTACCTTGAGCATATATGGTTAGAGTTGTATGCTTAGAGTTGTTTGGATTAAAATTAATTTTTATATTGAATCGAAGAAATGCGTTTTTAATGTAAAAATCCAGTAGTTTTTACTCTGAAGTTTTCAGTTTCCTTTGTTGTATGGATGGATGTATTAAATATGTAAGTTTGGTTTGCATCTCATTTTGGATATGATGTTTGGTCAGTTTCATTTTATTTTGATTAGACGAAAATTTTGGATAGTAAGAGTTCTCAAATTAAATTTGAAGATTATGCTAAGTGTTTGGTGAAAATATAAGAAAATCATGTTACAACTTATAAATTGGAGAGTCTGTAAGCAAAAACAAGTTTAGAATTTATTGAACCATTTGGATTAAGTAAAAAAATTGGTATGGTTTATACTTTTAGGAAGTAGAAGACTATTTTGCAAATCTGAACTTAAGTATAGAATGGATAATAATCATAAGTGTACTCAATAATTGTTAGAATATTTAATCCCTTCAGTAACAGGTTATGAAAATAGTTAAGAAATAGTTATAGTGCAAAAGATAATATAGGTAAATAAGAGAAATTGGTATAGTGGTAAACTAATTGAAATAATTATGTAAGTTATGCATAAGTTCATTTTATTTGCATAAAGTTTTGATCCAAATTTGAGTGCACGATCTTGAGGTGACTAAAAGAGGTCTAGGTTAGTATTTTTCAGTTTATTCTTGACGACGAATACAGGATACAGATTTTTGATATGATCCTAAAGTTCTCTATTGTAGTAAATGACTATGTAAGGAGGGTGAATGTTTCTAATCAAGGAACCAGGCCTGAGCCCACACTGAAGTAATTGAGTGAGCGATATTGGTCCAGGAGTGATATTATGTGATCCGAAAACAGACGAATTTGATACTACATAAGAAGGTCATATGTACATTGTATTGGCTTTAAAAATATTGTAGAGCATGACTAATTGACTAGGTGATAACTTGAGGCCATTGAGCATAAGGTGATGCTTAATGGATTATTTGTCATCTTTATGCGATGAGAAGGTTTTAGAACCAGAGCAAACCATGAGTTATGGTTGTCAGTGACTACGATACCATATAGTAAAATGATTATTTCTTTTGGTTGCATGTGGCTTCACGTTACAATAGAGTTGCTTGTAGATTTCCATCATTATTAATTATAAGTTGCATCACATTACCTTATTATATATGATTATTGTGTTATTAATGATTATTATTCGGTTAAACCAACCAAACCAATTAATTTTGGTCGGTTTGGTTTGGTTTTGAAATTAAATCGGTTTGTAATCAGCCCGGAAAAATATTAAGTTCGGTTATCGGTTAAACCAAATTAACCGAACTTTTACTATATTTTCAAAACTATCGATATTATAATAAATATTTTAAGTTAGTTAAGTTATTTAAGTTTATATTAATTGTCATCTATGTGTCAAAATTAATATTAAAAAGCATAAGAATCAAAAATAATAATAGTATAATCATATATTTATAATTTATTTCAAATTACAGTGAATATATCAAACATAAATTGTAAAACATTTTTAGTTCGGTTTAATCGGATAACCAACCGAACCAACCAAACTTAATTTAGTTGATTTGGTTTGATTTTCATTTTTACTGGTTTTAGTTTGGTTTGACAAATTCATCATCGGATAAACCAACCAAACGCTCACCCCTAATGATAGGATTATGTATCGTATTACTTGTTTGTTTTCTTAACTTTCTATTAAGTAATGTAGGTAAATTCAAGTATAGGTAAGCATGGGCTTGCTTATTGCTTTAGGTTTCATAAGCTAAGTTCGGTTATGTAGCAAATGAACCATGTTTTCACTTAATGAGTGCTTATTATATAACATACACGCTATATGAGATGTATATATTGTTGTTGTAGTTGTCCATAGCTATAGGAGGTCTCAAATATTAGATTATATTGAAATTATGCTTTTTCCAAACTTAGCCGCACACAGAGGTACTGCTGAAATTATCAAAAACTTTAAAGACCTGTGTTTTTTATCAATTATTTCAATAACCAATTTTGGAAAGGTTAACGGGTTTGAAAGCATTTTCCCTACCTTCGAATTTTGAGGATGAAATTGTTTTAAGAAGAAGAATGTAATAACCCTGATCTTTGACGAATAAATATTTAATTATTTAAAAATGAAAAATAATTATTTTCGAATTTGAATGACCCAAATTCCAAATATACGGGTTATTTAATATATTTCAATAGTGAAATAGTAATTTAATTATTGGAGTTACTTGAATAAATGAATTTAATTTTAATATGGAAAGAAAGTGATTTCAAAACTTATTAAAAATCTATTTAAAATAAGAATGGTGATAATAAACTATTATCTGAGAAGTGAAGTGATTAAATTTGTTTTAATTAACATAAGAAATTATCATTTTTGGAAAATGTCTCAGATTTTGGTGAACTAGTGTCATTGGATCTGAAATAGTGAATTGTTGTATACTAGTTAATTTTGTGGCGATTGAACATATTACGTGGTCATGGGAGCTCAAAACATGTGTTGTTTAATTTTAATGAATTATGATAATATAATGTGATTTTAATAGCTAACTTATGTATATAATCAAATTAGGTCTTAAAACTAGTTACATTAAGTCTATAATATGTGTATTTAGTGTAAAACACCGGTGAGCACGCCTCAATTGGAGTTCATGAAATTTCAGATGAATAGTGTTTGATATTTTTCTATAAATGGATATCGATTTATCTCATTTCCTCATATTAAAACCTTAAACATAGCTGCCATTATACTCCCCCACCCAATGACCTATATCACACACATCGATTGGAGCAAAGTTACGGTTCAACCTCAATGAGAAAACTGTTCGCACATCGACGGTGTGTTCATCGATGGTCAATGATCGTTGATCGGTTGTTTGTAGCGGTCAGGATCTGGCAATGAAGTCTTGGTGGTTCTAGGTCGATTTCTAGTGATTGGAGATACAAGAAGTGATTTTGCCGGTACCGATGGAAAGAGGAGGAAATAAGCAATCTCTAATTGTGAGGCGATAACCGAAAATCAACAAAATGACAACAGTGGTCAGTTGAAGTAGCAAGCTAAATCTTATGTTGAAATCTAAGTAAACAAGAATTAGGGTTTCATTAATAGAAGCTGATTAACATTAATTACCATAATTATTTATTTATAATTTTAATTAATTTACTTAAATGGTAAATCCAATAATAATTTTATTAGTTTGGGTTTAGACACCATCAATCACATTGTGCACGTGTCGATGATATCTTCATGACTTGGTTGGATTCATCAGGTTTGGAGCTCATTGGAATATTGGATAAAATTGAACAGTTTCGACCTTATGCTATTTTAAAAGATGAAAGCGTTGATTGGAATTATGATGAGTTAAAAATCACAATTTTTGGAATGCTATTATAACCATATAGTAGTTGACTGCTTTCTTGGTTGAATAATCTACTTTGCACGTCTATTCATTTGTCGTTTTGGAAATAATACATATGTGAAATCGTTTGTAGGAAATTATCTAGTAATATGGAATTGATTAGACATTAAGCCTCATCGTGGAACCAATTAGTTATACGACATTATTATATGTTTAACTTGACCTATAGTGATACAAATCAACTACAATATTATTTAAGTGCTTGGTGATTGTAAGCCTTAATTTAGTATTTTGAAATACTAGGAATTGCCATTTAGCGAAAGATATTAAAAGTTATAAAATGGTATTTTTTTATAGCATATCAAGTTTTTCTAAAGGCTACCATGAAGTTAGAAAAAAAGTTCTACAAATGAACCAAGTTTATAAATTTTGATAAAATCATAAAAAGGAGTTTCATAAGTAGTTTTATGAATTTACAAATGAATTTATAAATGATTTTAGAAACTTTTATGGAAAGTTTAGAGATTCACAAGAGAAGTTATAAATGATTATATTTATATAAAAAGGAAATCCATAAGAAAAGAAAAGAGATTTGGAGCTTTTCCCAAAATTAAATAAGTTTTAAGATAGTATAGGAACATTCTTGTTAAACTCAGTATTGAATTATAGGGAAGGAACTCGTACTATCTATGTGAATTTAAAAGGTGATATTCACGCTATTGGAGGAGTAGTATAGACTGAATATAAAACTTGGTATTTGGTGTAATTATCTCAATCTCCATTGACTCTTTTTACTCAAGACTAATAGGTTTGACTGAACAATAAATGATGTCTTGAATAACATTGTTTTGACTTATCAATGTAATGATTTGTGAATACTCTTATACAAGATTATTTAAGTATATAGCTATATTTTCTAAGTAGTGAAAATATAATGTTTTGTGAATATACTTATTTTGTTAATATAAGTATGTAGTGAAATTTTCTAAGTATTGAAAATATATTGATTTGTGAATATACTTATATCATTGATATAAGCATGTAGTGATATTTTAAAAGCACCAAAAATATGATGGATCATGAATATAACGATATTTTCTAAGTAGTAAAAATGTTTTGTGAACCTACTTATATCATTAATATAAGTATACAACGATATTTTCTAATTATTGAAAATATAACGATTTGTGAATATATTTATACCATGAATATAGCGATATTTTCTAAGTATTGAAATATGATATTTCATGAATATACTTATAACACCGAAATAAGTATATAAAGATTTTTTCTAAGTAATGAAAATATAATTATCTGTAAATACACTAATACCCTTGATAAAATATATGGTGATATTTTCTAAGTATTGAAAACATAATATTTCATGGATATACTTGATATAAGTATATAACGACATTTTCTGAGTAGCGAAAAATATAATGATTTGTGAATATGCTTAATATACATATATAGCGGTATTTTCTAAGTATTGATTTTTTTTAATACACTTATACCACTGATATAAATATATGATGATATTTTCTAAGTATCGAAAACATAATTTTTTTTTTTTGGCATAGCCGACCGGTTTTATAGTGTTCTGTAACACTCTTTTATTATGACTGATAATAAAATTACAACATGGTTCAGGTGTAACGTCCCGCATTTTTACCGGTTTGTATTTGAATATTTTTTGAAAGGAAGTTTGTATTTGAATATTTAAATCAGTTTAAATATTGAATTCGTAATATAAGTGGATTTATATATTAATTAAAACGAAGTTGAACGTATAAAAATATATATTAAATATAATCGAGCCCGAAATATCGCGGCAGTTCGTAATTTAACGTTCTGAACTTCAACTGAGTGTACAAGACCCGTTATTAGTTAGATTTCTTCGAAACAAGAAACGTTGGAATCTATAAAACTATATTTTTCCAATGGAAGTGAAAAATGGAGATTTCGCCCTATAGATTGCAAGATATGTCCAAATCAAATTTCCAAATAGTCGCTATAGAATCGTTTATCGACCGTAACGGTTTATTTGATATAACTAGATACTGGTTCCGAATTTGAAAAAGATTCTTTTGAGATGTAGTTATAATTTAATTTTTAGCATTTTACTCTAGTTCTTAATTAATTAAATATGCAGCTTTTTATTTGAAGTATTTTGCACCCTGTATCAGTATTTTGGGGTTTCACAATATGAGTTAACCTACCGATATTATTATATTTTTGGGATCGTAGCACCTCTCTGGATACGACTGTATTCTTATTTCTGTCTATAGCGGCTCAGACATGAACGTGATTTTTATGTAAGGCTATACACTAAACTTTTAAAATAAAATAATATATATATATTCTTTGCCTTTTTGTTTACCAAGTTGGGTACAATTTTCCTTTCAACGTCTAATGTATAATGAAAACAACTAATTGTACTCTTCACTAAATTCAACATGAAAGGCCAATTTATTTCTTCATTGTCATACAGTACAATACCCATGTGCTACCCCCGTATAAGCTATGGTATAGCACGTCCAGCATGGCCAACCATTTTTCAACGCAGGCCTATGAAGCAAAGAACATACCCTATAATCTAATACTTCACGCCAAAGTAAGTAAGGACCATTTTTCAAATCATTACCTTTGGATGTTACTACTGCTATAAAACAACAGTGTTATCTGTACTTCGTTTGCTTTGCCATTAAATATCAACTACTATAAATACTTAGCAGTTAAGGCTTTCGTAGACCATCCTTTCACTGCGCAGGAACCTAAAAATAGGGTTTCTAGACCTATGAAGTGATTACTCAACGAAGACTTAACGTTAAAGTTTATGTACCCTAACATACCTTAACGCTGAAGTTCTTCACATTGAAGCAAAGTAGGTAATAGGTACCACTTACCTATCGCAAGAACTTCAGGGCCAAGGAAAGAAAAATATCACTACATACCTACTCTAGAGCATGTACACCCTACCAGAGCTATTCCTTGATCATTAAGGAATTTAAAACTATATATATATATATATATATATGCCCAAGCATCCGCAGATCGTTTATTTTTCAGGAATTAAACCAAAACTCAAAATTTCAATTGCTTCAAAGAAATAAAATCCAACCGTATACCCTTGTAAAAAAATCATAATAAAAATGTATTCAACCTTCCTGAACATTTCTCTACCACTTATGTGATTTTCTGGGAGTTCGATCTCCAGTTTCTGCTACTAGAAATGTATTGCAGTAAGCCTAGAATTGGTATTACATATATATGGAGTTTTATGGTCTAGAGCTTGCATTCGAAAGATGTAAAGAGGGATATGGAGCTTAGGACAGCGGGAGGGCGGAAGGAAACGTGGAGAGGGATCGGGTATGGGAATATACAGGCGCAAGATATATAGTGGGAACGTGCATGGATATTATGGTGAAGAGTTTACAAGCCGTGAGTTGTAAAGGAAGGCAGGGTTTAAATATTGAAGGAAAGAAGATGGGAGTGGAATGAACTGGGTATACGTGGAAGAGAGGCATTCATGGAAAGGATGAAGGGTTGATGGTGGTTTCCGGTTGAAGAACTCGTGAGAAGAATGAAGTGGTGTGCGATGTTCATGTAGGAAAATACATTTCAGGTTTTCGGCACTGGTGCATGCGCGTGTATTGGTTGTGACACTGCTGCTTGGGACGTAACACAATGGAAGGGGGTTTCCTTGAAGCCTCTAGTAGGAGAGATGAGTGGAAAGACAGTTTGCATGCAAGGAATTGATGAATGAAGCGAATTGTATGGGCGTGTGTCTTAGAATGAAGATGGGCCATCGTATTGGGTAAAGTACTGTGATCCATGAAGTGGTGATAATGTACAGAACAATTAAAAAGGGGAGATGAGGATTTCAAAGTGACGGCTTGTATATTAAAAAAAAGTAATTACAAATTGGTAGGTGTGGTGAAGGGTTTCTGGGTCAGCGCAGTATGAATGCACGTAAGTTGGTGTTTTACAGTGAGGGAGTTGGGTTGGATTTAACATAAAGGAAGACGCGTTGGTCCAATGAGTTGAAGACGGATTATGATTGGTGAATAGTGCATATATGGTGGGGCGACAACCTGTAAGAGTACAGGCGATGTATGGAGACTGTTGTGTGAAGTTATGGATCTAAATGAATGCGGATTGCTTCAAAGAAGTGAAGTTTATATTTGGTTATGAAGGAAAATAAAATGTAGTATAAAGGGATCATTTGGTTTTACGGTACGCCCGTGTTTTCACATCAGTATGATGTGGTGGGCGTATAGACACAAGGAGGGAGCTACAGGGATTTTCATGTACACTGGTTTGTGTGTAGTGCCATTGGGCCGACGTGAACGGGAACATTCACTGGAGCGGTGCAATTAAATTGGGAGGAGAAAGAGTACACTGCATGGAAACCGGCAGTGATAACATGTAGGAGCTTGTTCGTATATAGCTGGAAAAAAAGTAACTGAAGTGCGGAAATCAACGGCTACTTACTCGAGTTGGTCTGGTGTGATTTGGAGCACGTTGCGGTTTAGGCAATTAAAGCGTTGGGTATAATCAATTGACGCGAATCGTTAATTAATTGTTAACGCGCAAAGGTGAGTTAATTCACTAATTCTGATCAATTTTAAAATATTATAATTATATTTTTATATTGGTTGAATGCTGTGTGATGATCGTTTAGGTAAATTACAATTAAATTGGTTGAAATATACATATCATTGCATAGGTACACATCATTGGTTGGATACTTATTCCATCGAATATAATAATCCCTAGTATGGGATTAGTGATAATTGTGTTGACTAACATCTGTGAATGGAGGAAACCGGTTGGAGGAATCCAACCGGATTCCCCAATATTTATATGTGTTGTTCGTTTTCTATTATTTATATATACACTGTTTGAACCCAAATGACATTGAAACCCTGTGTGGAGATTGATGTTGAATGAAAATTCAACATTTATTCTGATTTAATCAATAGACGATATCGAGTAAGAAAGTGGCAACAGTCGACCATAAACCCATTCTTTTGTTAGAAGTTGATTGGTCGTCAGGCAAATCAACGAAGTTAGTTATAAAAATTATATTTTTAAAATTAAAGAAAAGTTTAAAACTATAACAGAAGTTCTATTATAAACTGGTATTTTATAGTTCATTTTATAAAGTAAATATAAACGATTATTTGACATTTAAATAAGTTATTTAGCTGTAATTATCCTGCGAGTGAATAATTTGGATAATTATTTTAAGGAAAATGGTTAAATAATATTATTAGATTAATTATATTAATCTAATAGTAAGAAGTAATTAAAATCAGTTAACGAATTAACTGATGGTTTGAAGATGATTAAATCAACTGTCATTGGAAATTGATTAATAAATTAATTGGTCTTCAATTAATCTAATGATAATAGCTTAGAAATAAATTAATCAATATTAATAAGATTTCTTGTTAATTAACTTTTTAATTAACAAAGTTTAAATGTTCATTGAACAAGTAGAATCAGTCATTGTTTAAAGTAAGCAACAAATCTAGTTAAAGTGATAATGAAGTAAATCGTTTTACTTCAGTTCTGGTGAAGTTAATTTCTATGTAATTATTTTAATTAAAGTAATTGTTCTTAAATGAAATTCATTTAAGATAATATTGATTTTGTATGAGATGTTTACCAGAATTAGATGAAATGATTCGAATGGAAAGTAAAATGTCAGAAGACAAAGAGCACTAATGATTTTTGACAAAAGAAGTTATAAATGGAATTGTATAAGTAAAATGAAGCAAAGAACTAATATTTAATATAAATAGTTATGAACAACCGAGTTTCAAAGTAAGGATATGATGTTATAAAACCATATTTCAAATGAAACAAGAAAATACGCTCTGATAGATATTATAAGTAATGAGGGATTAAAGTTACGAACTTATATCTATTCTAAGGTAAGAACGCCATTGATCAAGGTCTGAGAGGTAAATAGAATACCCCAACTTGAACGACTTCACTATTATCGAGGGATGGTATTTGTAAAAACCCGTAACTTCCCCGTAAAGGAAAGAGCGGATATGTAACAACCCGTAAAATCTGGGCCAGTTTAAAATTTTTGTTTCGGCAATTTTAGCGTAGTTTGAATATTTAAAATGAATTATTTTAAATAATATCGACGAAAATTTATTTAGAATATATAATTCGAACGTATTATATACGTCGTCGTTAGAATATAAAAATTTATATATAATTATAAATAGAATTGAAAATGGCGCGGTAGTTCGATAATTCGATTTCAAACTTCAATTGAATGTACCGGGTGCAAAACAATCCGGATTTTAGTGAGACCAAAAATAATGGGATCTAATTGATAATATCTTTCCAACGAATCCGAATAATCAAATTTTGATAGCAGGAATCAAAAGATATGTCCAGTTGAAAATTCTGAATAGTCGCTATGGAATTCAGGCCCTTAAAAATGGACTTTTTGCAAACGACCTCGGATTTCGACGAAACCAGTTTTGTTGGGTCCGTGATGTTAAGTTATTGCTAGGTTTCAAATTTCATAATTTTTCGAATCAATATGTGAGCATGGCAAAGGAAAACGCGTTTGACCAGTTTCAGTTGATTTTAATCGACTGGAAATTGGCCATTTTTCAAACGGTCTCAGAATTCGACGAAACTAGTTTTGTTAGGACCGTATCGTCAATACGAAGCTAGAAAATATTTTTCTGGAATTTTTCTAGTTAGTATGTGACCCCGGTAATTTGAAATGTACGTTTAAAATTCAATATAATGATTTAAATGTAAATTCAACTGAAACTGATTGCAACTATCGAATCAGCTTGCGATACATATCCCATTGTGTTCGGAATGGGGGTAAAACGCTATGGACGACAGTCGGTGGGTTCGATTTCGAGTTAGAAATAAAAGTTTCCTTTTGAATTTAGAAATTAAATAAATATATAAAATATTATATAACCTTTCCTTCTCTCTCTCCTCTTTCACAATTCAACGCTCAGAAAAAAAAAACAAAAAAAAAAAACCCCGATGACCTAGAACCTGTCGCCCCCCCCCTCTCGATGGAGGCGCGCTCCCTCCCCAGGCTGACGCCGGACTGGCGAACCCCCCCCCCCCCCCTGCTTCCACCTCGCGACGGCAAGCCCAAGCCCCCTTTTTCTCGATCCATCCAAACCCTAACCACCTCGTGCCCCCTTGCGCGCAACCACCCCCTGCCCTGACCTGCACCATCTCCCTTCGACCAGCTAAGACCCCTGCCTCGCCTGCGGACCACCTGACGCCCCTCTCCCCAAAAGAACTGCACCACCAAGGAACCGCTCCCCTTCGCAGTTCGAAAGAAATCCCCCCAAGTCCAGTGTGAATCGCCGTAAGTTCGTTTGTCCTTTATATTCTATTTTATTTATTTATTTGTTTATTTATTTTCTGATTTTATTAAAAGGGTTTAATTCTGAATTTTAATTAGGTAAAAAATAAAAAACAGATTTTATAAAAGAATTTTAAAACCTGATTTTTAAAGTTATAAAAACTGAATTTTTAAAAAAGGAATTTAAAAACTGATTTTTATTTTAGATTTTAAAACTGAAATCTTTAAAAAGAAAACTGAAATTTATAAAGATTTTAAAACTGAAATTTATAAAAGATTTTAAAAACTAATTTATAAATGATTTTAAAAACTGATTTAAAATGATATTAAAAACTGATTTATAAAAATATAAAAACTGATTTTCTGAGATTATTAAAAACTGATTTTTTAAAAATGATTTATAAACTAGGAAGAGGTTAGAAATTTAAAACTAAAAATTCGATTTTTATATATTGAATAGCGAACTAAAAATTCGATTTTTATATATTGAATAGCGAACTAAAAATTCGATTTTTATATATTGAATAGCGAACTAAAAATTCGATTTTTATATATTGAATAGCGAAGTAAAAATGTGATTTTTACGTATGTAGTGAAAGCAGCAACGAAGGTGACAAAAAGGCGAAACGACGAAGACTTCTGCAAATGAAGAGCCGTGGAGCTAGGATAGCTATATGTGAGAACTTCTCACTCAAATTCTACTTTTCTAGTTATATATATACATATACTAGGATGCAGACGGTGCTTATTAGAAGCACCCGACACCCGTCCACATACCATGGACTTGTTTGTTTGGTTGTGTAGTTGGTTAGATTATTTGATTTGGATTTGATGGGTTGGTTGAATTGGAAATTGATTAGATTGATGTGTGAATGGCGTGGGCCTTCACTAGACCGGGGATAAGGCTAGGCCTCGTCCCGTTTCTAGTATCGTGCCGTTATGCCGCCGAAATTTTCTAAAATATGTTAGAAAAATAAAAATATCATTTTATTTAAAGAATGAACTGAATAGAAATTCATATGTTGAAATAAAATGTTTTATCGTTAAAAATATAATTTTTAACGTGAAGTGAATAGAATAAAATATTCATTTACAAACCGGATGGTTTGTTTATGAACACCTATTTGAATGACATTGATTGGGACGATAAATTTTACACATCGCCCAACTGCACAAATAAAATATGTGTTTGATTGTTTGAAACCCCACACGGGTGTTGGGATGAAATTTGAAGTTCACTCATCCTGATTTATTAAATATGTCGATCGTTTGATTGACAGACTGTTTTAAGCGTTAGATATCTATATTTGATGCTTATACAGTGTAGTGCACTTTGGTTGATGGTTGATTATTTTTCAATGCTATTATATACATGTGTTGTATGAAAATCCATATAATTAACTTTATATGGTAATTGATTGGGCCTCATTCTAATTTGAAAAATAAAGAATATTATAAAATAAAAGTTCATGTGTTGACAGTACTAATTCATTGAGATTGGTCATGTGTTGAACGAAATATTTTAATATTAAAATTTACATCTTTATCGATATAAAATAAAAGTTCATGTGTTGACAGTACTCATTCATTGAGATTGGTCATGTGTTGAACGAAATATTTTAATATTAAAATTTACATCTTTATCGATATAAAATAAAAGTTCATGTGTTGACAGTACTCATTCATTGAGATTGGTCATGTGTTGAACGAAATATTTTGATAATAACAACTATTTTGAAAAAGAAATATTTGAAATAGAATATTTGAAAATAGAAATTTATGAAGCCGTGTTGATTAGATTGACGCCATTTTGACGTGAACGATATTTATATCGATTTGAAAACGATTTCGAAATGAATTGAATTGAAAACGATTTCGAAATGAATTGAATTGAAAACGAATTCAAAATGAATTGAAAACGATTTCGAAATGAATTGAATTGAAAACGATTTCGAAATGAATTGAATTGAAAACGAATTCAAATGGAATGGAAAGCGAATTGAAAAGAATTCAAATTGAATTGAAATTCGAATTGAATAGAAATGAATTTTGAAACGAATTTATAAAGAAGAATTCAATTTTGCTTTGAATTGAAATGGAAGTTGAAATAGGTTTTGAAACGATTTGAAAACTATTTATATAATTCGTTTTGAATAGTAATCGACGAAATATATTATATATATATTATATATAATATAATGGCCTGAATAGAACGCGCCGCGCCGCGGCAGTTCGGGAATTTCGACCATTTATTTCAAACGGACATTACGGGAGATCCGACCGTCGGATTCTCCTAAAACCGGAACCGTTGGGTTCGTATCGAAAAGAGCTTTCTAACGAATATTAGAAATTTGAAATCTAACGGTTGGATTTGGAATTATGTCAAAATCAAATTCGAAAAAGGTCGCTGTAAGTGCAGTTCGATGGCCATTGATGGAAATCGACTGTACGGGCCTTGATAAAATTATTAAAAATAGTAATAATTTGTGTAAAATCATAAGAAATGATTTGTGAAGATTCGGGATGAAAAACTCCATATTTGAAAAGATAAAAATAGATTTTTATCGAAATGAACTGGTTTTGAACTAGAAATATAATTCTATTTATTTTTAAATAAATAAATTGAATTAAAAAGGGGTTTTAAAAATAACCAGAATATCCAATGATTGCATTGGGGTGGATTTGAATCGAAATTGTCTTCGGAATATTTCGATGTTGGAATTCGTGATTATACAAGTGGTGTTATGGAAATTTGAAAGATATATATGTATATCGTTATTTCCAATACGACATTTGTTAGTCGTAGAATTTGATATTGAATATAAGCCGATATATTTTCTATTCAGAGCCTTGTATTGAATATCGAATGTGATTTGGGTTTGTCGTGAATGGTGTCTTCACTAACACTGTTCTTGAACCCAGTTGAGAAAAGATTAAATCTTTTTATTTAGATTTAATGAAGTGTACCAATTAAATAATATTTAATTGGAATTGAATTGATATTGATTTTTGGGTTTATCGTGAACAGTGTTTTAAATAACACTTGTTCTTTAACCCGATAATTAATGAATGTGATTTGGGTTTGTCGTGAATGGTGTCTTCACTAACACTGTTCTTGAACCCAGTTGAGAAAAGATTAAATCTTTTTATTTAGATTTAATGAAGTGTACCAATTAAATAATATTTAATTGGAATTGAATCGATATTGATTTTTGGGTTTATCGTGAACAGTGTTTTAAATAACACTTGTTCTTTAACCCGATAATTAATGGAATGTGATTTGGGTTTATCGTGAACCGTGTTTTAAATGACACTGATTCTTTAACCCAGTCGAAGATTAAAACTAAGTGGAGTTTTAATGAATCTTTAATTAGATTGAAAAGATCGAGAATGGAGTATCACCAGTTTTGCTCCAGGCGATAGTTAAATCTTTAATTAGATTTGAACGTGAAATTTAGAAACTAACTGTCGGTTAGCCAAGCAGAAGGGTTTTCTGGATATTGATCTGATGTTGGTTTCGGCCTTCGGGGTTAATATTTGGGGAATTATTCTCTTGATTAATTTACGGTTAGTGACTAATGAATTGGAATGAGGCGTATGTTGTGTTTGTGTAACACTTATTTAAAATATACGCGAGTTATTCGGAAAGACCGGGTTCATCCCATTCTGAATAACTGATACGACGATAAGTCGAAGATGAAGACGATGGTCGAAGACCGGAGGTCTTCACGTCGTTTGGGTGATAACTGATGATCTTGATTGGGCTGTACACCCAAGAAGATGGAAACAGTTGGTGATCGTCCAGACGTACTTGGAGATCGATGGATATGTGGGGTACTAGGTGCCTCCGGTTTCGTTCAGACCCAGAACGGACTTGTAAATGGACTGTGTGTCTGACATCGGATTTCATTCTGTGTGACTGATATCGGTTGCATAGGATGGTTTGCCGGTGTGGCATGCTAAGATGCAAATGATCAAGGCTTCTGTTGAAAAGCAAAGTCTTGTGGTGATGATCAAAGCACGGCCTTTGTGGCGTAGCTTTGTGTAACGTTTACCTCGCGTGTTTCACACCAGGTATGAACCAAAAACGGGAGACGGACCTCAGGGAGGACTTGCGTTTCTTTCTAGCTAGAAGTGGCGTCAGTGGTTTTACACGCCCTGACGAGTTTGACTTATGTGGTTGTTGCTGTTGCGAGGCACCTCGGTTATATCGGCTTCGGCCGAATGCATTCTGGTCGGCTGACGGACCAGACTTACACCCCATAGGGTGGAGAGACGTATTGTTCAGGCATTTTAATCCACATCGGTGGACCGGCCCTGACGATCCAAAGGCTTGACTGAGTACTTGCCTGAGACATGGGCTAGATTGTCTCGAATCGGTTGAGGACTATCTTTTGCCTCGGTTCATAGACGGAAATCCAATTTCCAAATACGTGACTTGCGGTTTTATTTGTAAACCTATTTATGGCGACATAGTGGCATGGGACGCTCATGCCGCCTATGATTGATACTTATGATTTGAAGTTGTTGTATACACTATGCACTTATAATAGTATCAAATGATTTGTTTTAGAACGTATCAAGCATTCTTTGGCTGTTATAAGGGAAAACCCTATCCTCGGCTGCGTTGCATTGTGTGATGGGACCTGGGTCTTATAACAGCTTCATTTTTCTTTATTTAGCATTGCGCTGTTTGTTTTATGCACTGGTATTCTTGGGAGGAAACCCGTTCCGTGTTATACGGCGTGGTCCCTTGATTTACCTAACTTTAAAATAAAGATTAACTGTTTTAGTTCTCACACCAGTCCCATGACTGACCTGGAGTTTATTGTTTTAACCTAAACTCTGGGTGCCCCTATTTTGACACGGGCAGCTAGTAGTTTTGGTTTTGCAGATTTATATTCACAGGATCCTGGTTTACAGCTGGAACGATATCCGGAAAGCTTTGTATCCGTATATCTACTTCTAGTTGTGTATTGTATTATTTTCCGCTGCTATGTATTTAAATGTAATTTAAATCTCTGATATTTCTGTGTAATATTCATTTGTACTCTGTATATTCTTGTAATCTGATGTACTGTTGTTATATATAGTGAAATGTTCTTCTGTATGAGTTCTGTTTTGTCCTGTTCTCAAACGATAGGGCGTTTCGAACGGCCTGAATCGGTTTAGCGACTGGTTCGGACCGAGCGAAATTCCTTGCCGTCACATTTGGTATCAGAGCTTTGGTTTACAAAGCAGAGAACAAGGCACATTAGAACCATATGAAAGAATTCATCAGATATTGGGTTAGTAAAATCCAATTAGAATGACTCGTTAGAGATAGGATCAGTAGTATCCTAGAACGAGTGTGAAGAGTATATTTTTCAAATGAAAACAATATTTGTTTTGAAAATTTAAATCACTTATTCGTATTTGATTATTTATTTATATTGATGTGGACAATCCAGTATATGTAGATTTTGCGTATACGTCTGATCCGCGTGTATTCGAAATTTTAATATACTGGATAGATATAGAATTACACTCTAGTCGCCCGAAGATGGTACTGATGATTGTCATGACATCATCAGTATTTAGGTTCGTGTTTCGAAGGTGTGATTTTTTATATATTTCCATTAGGCTGGTGTGAGAACCAAAACTTATATATAGCTAGAATTCATTGTTGTGATTTGGCATCAAAACATGATTTTTTGTATATGTATCAAAATTATGAATTTGATAATCTAATTCACTAATTGATTGATGTTTGTGTTGTTTGTTTATTTGTTTGATAATTTTGAACCATTATGCCTAATTTGATCAAATATTGAATTGTATTGAAATTTGGTCACATTTGCTTGCATATACTTGTATATCTTTTGAACAGGTCATAGCAAGGAGGCTAGAGCAAAGAATAAAATTTGTTTGCCCGACAAATAGGTACATGTTTACTACATAATTTCCTGTTTTGTTTGGGTGATGATGATTTTGTGAGCCTATTGGCTAGCCGCTTGGCTTTTTCTTTTTCTTTTTGAGATCTGAAGGACCGGGGAAGCTATTTGAAATTCCCCGATGCTCCCGGTGCAGGGGAGGTTATGGCGAAATTTTTCGAAAATTTAGGGTGTTAGCCAAATTTTTGAAATTTTGAAAATTCTCAGAAACTGAAGAGTTGGAGAATGGAAGCCAAATTGAAAGTAGAGTTGATTAATCAAACCACTTTCGACTTTGTTCCTTTTCGGGGACGAAAAGTTTTAAGTGGGGGAGATTGTAACAACCCGTAAAATCTGGGCCAGTTTAAAATTTTTGTTTCGGCAATTTTAGCGTAGTTTGAATATTTAAAATGAATTATTTTAAATAATATCGACGAAAATTTATTTAGAATATATAATTCGAACGTATATATTATATACGTCGTCGTTAGAATATAAAAATTTATATATAATTATAAATAGAATTGAAAATGGCGCGGTAGTTCGATAATTCGATTTCAAACTTCAATTGAATGTACCGGGTGCAAAACAATCCGGATTTTAGTGAGACCAAAAATAATGGGATCTAATTGATAATATCTTTCCAACGAATCCGAATAATCAAATTTTGATAGCAGGAATCAAAAGATATGTCCAGTTGAAAATTCTGAATAGTCGCTATGGAATTCAGGCCCTTAAAAATGGACTTTTTGCAAACGACCTCGGATTTCGACGAAACCAGTTTTGTTGGGTCCGTGATGTTAAGTTATTGCTAGGTTTCAAATTTCATAATTTTTCGAATCAATATGTGAGCTTGGCAAAGGAAAACGCGTTTGACCAGTTTCAGTTGATTTTAATCGACTGGAAATTGGCCATTTTTCAAACGGTCTCAGAATTCGACGAAACTAGTTTTGTTAGGACCGTATCGTCAATACGAAGCTAGAAAATATTTTTCTGGAATTTTTCTAGTTAGTATGTGACCCCGGTAATTTGAAATGTACGTTTAAAATTCAATATAATGATTTAAATGTAAATTCAACTGAAACTGATTGCAACTATCGAATCAGCTTGCGATACATATCCCATTGTGTTCGGAATGGGGGTAAAACGCTATGGACGACAGTCGGTGGGTTCGATTTCGAGTTAGAAATAAAAGTTTCCTTTTGAATTTAGAAATTAAATAAATATATAAAATATTATATAACCTTTCCTTCTCTCTCTCCTCTTTCACAATTCAACGCTCAGAAAAAAAAAACAAAAAAAACAAAAAAAAACCCGATGACCTAGAACCTGTCGCCCCCCCCCCCTCTCGATGGAGGCGCGCTCCCTCCCCAGGCTGACGCCGGACTGGCGAACCCCCCCCCCCCCCTGCTTCCACCTCGCGACGGCAAGCCCAAGCCCCCTTTTTCTCGATCCATCCAAACCCTAACCACCTCGTGCCCCCTTGCGCGCAACCACCCCCTGCCCTGACCTGCACCATCTCCCTTCGACCAGCTAAGACCCCTGCCTCGCCTGCGGACCACCTGACGCCCCTCTCCCCAAAAGAACTGCACCACCAAGGAACCGCTCCCCTTCGCAGTTCGAAAGAAATCCCCCCAAGTCCAGTGTGAATCGCCGTAAGTTCGTTTGTCCTTTATATTCTATTTTATTTATTTATTTGTTTATTTATTTTCTGATTTTATTAAAAGGGTTTAATTCTGAATTTTAATTAGGTAAAAAATAAAAAACAGATTTTATAAAAGAATTTTAAAACCTGATTTTTAAAGTTATAAAAACTGAATTTTTAAAAAAGGAATTTAAAAACTGATTTTTATTTTAGATTTTAAAACTGAAATCTTTAAAAAGAAAACTGAAATTTATAAAGATTTTAAAACTGAAATTTATAAAAGATTTTAAAAACTAATTTATAAATGATTTTAAAAACTGATTTAAAATGATATTAAAAACTGATTTATAAAAATATAAAAACTGATTTTCTGAGATTATTAAAAACTGATTTTTTAAAAATGATTTATAAACTAGGAAGAGGTTAGAAATTTAAAACTAAAAATTCGATTTTTATATATTGAATAGCGAACTAAAAATTCGATTTTTATATATTGAATAGCGAACTAAAAATTCGATTTTTATATATTGAATAGCGAACTAAAAATTCGATTTTTATATATTGAATAGCGAAGTAAAAATGTGATTTTTACGTATGTAGTGAAAGCAGCAACGAAGGTGACAAAAAGGCGAAACGACGAAGACTTCTGCAAATGAAGAGCCGTGGAGCTAGGATAGCTATATGTGAGAACTTCTCACTCAAATTCTACTTTTCTAGTTATATATATACATATACTAGGATGCAGACGGTGCTTATTAGAAGCACCCGACACCCGTCCACATACCATGGACTTGTTTGTTTGGTTGTGTAGTTGGTTAGATTATTTGATTTGGATTTGATGGGTTGGTTGAATTGGAAATTGATTAGATTGATGTGTGAATGGCGTGGGCCTTCACTAGACCGGGGATAAGGCTAGGCCTCGTCCCGTTTCTAGTATCGTGCCGTTATGCCGCCGAAATTTTCTAAAATATGTTAGAAAAATAAAAATATCATTTTATTTAAAGAATGAACTGAATAGAAATTCATATGTTGAAATAAAATGTTTTATCGTTAAAAATATAATTTTTAACGTGAAGTGAATAGAATAAAATATTCATTTACAAACCGGATGGTTTGTTTATGAACACCTATTTGAATGACATTGATTGGGACGATAAATTTTACACATCGCCCAACTGCACAAATAAAATATGTGTTTGATTGTTTGAAACCCCACACGGGTGTTGGGATGAAATTTGAAGTTCACTCATCCTGATTTATTAAATATGTCGATCGTTTGATTGACAGGCTGTTTTAAGCGTTAGATATCTATATTTGATGCTTATACAGTGTAGTGCACTTTGGTTGATGGTTGATTATTTTTCAATGCTATTATATACATGTGTTGTATGAAAATCCATATAATTAACTTTATATGGTAATTGATTGGGCCTCATTCTAATTTGAAAAATAAAGAATATTATAAAATAAAAGTTCATGTGTTGACAGTACTCATTCATTGAGATTGGTCATGTGTTGAACGAAATATTTTAATATTAAAATTTACATCTTTATCGATATAAAATAAAAGTTCATGTGTTGACAGTACTCATTCATTGAGATTGGTCATGTGTTGAACGAAATATTTTAATATTAAAATTTACATCTTTATCGATATAAAATAAAAGTTCATGTGTTGACAGTACTCATTCATTGAGATTGGTCATGTGTTGAACGAAATATTTTGATAATAACAACTATTTTGAAAAAGAAATATTTGAAATAGAATATTTGAAAATAGAAATTTATGAAGCCGTGTTGATTAGATTGACGCCATTTTGACGTGAACGATATTTATATCGATTTGAAAACGATTTCGAAATGAATTGAATTGAAAACGATTTCGAAATGAATTGAATTGAAAACGAATTCAAAATGAATTGAAAACGATTTCGAAATGAATTGAATTGAAAACGATTTCGAAATGAATTGAATTGAAAACGAATTCAAATGGAATGGAAAGCGAATTGAAAAGAATTCAAATTGAATTGAAATTCGAATTGAATAGAAATGAATTTTGAAACGAATTTATAAAGAAGAATTCAATTTTGCTTTGAATTGAAATGGAAGTTGAAATAGGTTTTGAAACGATTTGAAAACTATTTATATAATTCGTTTTGAATAGTAATCGACGAAATATATTATATATATATTATATATAATATAATGGCCTGAATAGAACGCGCCGCGCCGCGGCAGTTCGGGAATTTCGACCATTTATTTCAAACGGACATTACGGGAGATCCGACCGTCGGATTCTCCTAAAACCGGAACCGTTGGGTTCGTATCGAAAAGAGCTTTCTAACGAATATTAGAAATTTGAAATCTAACGGTTGGATTTGGAATTATGTCAAAATCAAATTCGAAAAAGGTCGCTGTAAGTGCAGTTCGATGGCCATTGATGGAAATCGACTGTACGGGCCTTGATAAAATTATTAAAAATAGTAATAATTTGTGTAAAATCATAAGAAATGATTTGTGAAGATTCGGGATGAAAAACTCCATATTTGAAAAGATAAAAATAGATTTTTATCGAAATGAACTGGTTTTGAACTAGAAATATAATTCTATTTATTTTTAAATAAATAAATTGAATTAAAAAGGGGTTTTAAAAATAACCAGAATATCCAATGATTGCATTGGGGTGGATTTGAATCGAAATTGTCTTCGGAATATTTCGATGTTGGAATTCGTGATTATACAAGTGGTGTTATGGAAATTTGAAAGATATATATGTATATCGTTATTTCCAATACGACATTTGTTAGTCGTAGAATTTGATATTGAATATAAGCCGATATATTTTCTATTCAGAGCCTTGTATTGAATATCGAATGTGATTTGGGTTTGTCGTGAATGGTGTCTTCACTAACACTGTTCTTGAACCCAGTTGAGAAAAGATTAAATCTTTTTATTTAGATTTAATGAAGTGTACCAATTAAATAATATTTAATTGGAATTGAATTGATATTGATTTTTGGGTTTATCGTGAACAGTGTTTTAAATAACACTTGTTCTTTAACCCGATAATTAATGAATGTGATTTGGGTTTGTCGTGAATGGTGTCTTCACTAACACTGTTCTTGAACCCAGTTGAGAAAAGATTAAATCTTTTTATTTAGATTTAATGAAGTGTACCAATTAAATAATATTTAATTGGAATTGAATCGATATTGATTTTTGGGTTTATCGTGAACAGTGTTTTAAATAACACTTGTTCTTTAACCCGATAATTAATGGAATGTGATTTGGGTTTATCGTGAACCGTGTTTTAAATGACACTGATTCTTTAACCCAGTCGAAGATTAAAACTAAGTGGAGTTTTAATGAATCTTTAATTAGATTGAAAAGATCGAGAATGGAGTATCACCAGTTTTGCTCCAGGCGATAGTTAAATCTTTAATTAGATTTGAACGTGAAATTTAGAAACTAACTGTCGGTTAGCCAAGCAGAAGGGTTTTCTGGATATTGATCTGATGTTGGTTTCGGCCTTCGGGGTTAATATTTGGGGAATTATTCTCTTGATTAATTTACGGTTAGTGACTAATGAATTGGAATGAGGCGTATGTTGTGTTTGTGTAACACTTATTTAAAATATACGCGAGTTATTCGGAAAGACCGGGTTCATCCCATTCTGAATAACTGATACGACGATAAGTCGAAGATGAAGACGATGGTCGAAGACCGGAGGTCTTCACGTCGTTTGGGTGATAACTGATGATCTTGATTGGGCTGTACACCCAAGAAGATGGAAACAGTTGGTGATCGTCCAGACGTACTTGGAGATCGATGGATATGCGGGGTACTAGGTGCCTCCGGTTTCGTTCAGACCCAGAACGGACTTGTAAATGGACTGTGTGTCTGACATCGGATTTCATTCTGTGTGACTGATATCGGTTGCATAGGATGGTTTGCCGGTGTGGCATGCTAAGATGCAAATGATCAAGGCTTCTGTTGAAAAGCAAAGTCTTGTGGTGATGATCAAAGCACGGCCTTTGTGGCGTAGCTTTGTGTAACGTTTACCTCGCGTGTTTCACACCAGGTATGAACCAAAAACGGGAGACGGACCTCAGGGAGGACTTGCGTTTCTTTCTAGCTAGAAGTGGCGTCAGTGGTTTTACACGCCCTGACGAGTTTGACTTATGTGGTTGTTGCTGTTGCGAGGCGCCTCGGTTATATCGGCTTCGACCGAATGCATTCTGGTCGGCTGACGGACCAGACTTACACCCCATAGGGTGGAGAGACGTATTGTTCAGGCATTTTAATCCACATCGGTGGACCGGCCCTGACGATCCAAAGGCTTGACTGAGTACTTGCCTGAGACATGGGCTAGATTGTCTCGAATCGGTTGAGGACTATCTTTTGCCTCGGTTCATAGACGGAAATCCAATTTCCAAATACGTGACTTGCGGTTTTATTTGTAAACCTATTTATGGCGACATAGTGGCATGGGACGCTCATGCCGCCTATGATTGATACTTATGATTTGAAGTTGTTGTATACACTATGCACTTATAATAGTATCAAATGATTTGTTTTAGAACGTATCAAGCATTCTTTGGCTGTTATAAGGGAAAACCCTATCCTCGGCTGCGTTGCATTGTGTGATGGGACATGGGTCTTATAACAGCTTCATTTTTCTTTATTTAGCATTGCGCTGTTTGTTTTATGCACTGGTATTCTTGGGAGGAAACCCGTTCCGTGTTATACGGCGTGGTCCCTTGATTTACCTAACTTTAAAATAAAGATTAACTGTTTTAGTTCTCACACCAGTCCCATGACTGACCTGGAGTTTATTGTTTTAACCTAAACTCTGGGTGCCCCTATTTTGACACGGGCAGCTAGTAGTTTTGGTTTTGCAGATTTATATTCACAGGATCCTGGTTTACAGCTGGAACGATATCCGGAAAGCTTTGTATCCGTATATCTACTTCTAGTTGTGTATTGTATTATTTTCCGCTGCTATGTATTTAAATGTAATTTAAATCTCTGATATTTCTGTGTAATATTCATTTATACTCTGTATATTCTTGTAATCTGATGTACTGTTGTTATATATAGTGAAATGTTCTTCTGTATGAGTTCTGTTTTGTCCTGTTCTCAAACGATAGGGCGTTTCAAACGGCCTGAATCGGTTTAGCGACTGGTTCGGACCGAGCGAAATTCCTTGCCGTCACAGGATAGTTCGAGAACATGACACAAAATAGAACGCATACAAAAGAACATTTCACTGTATATGACAACAATGCATCAGATTACAAGAATATACAGAGTATAAAAGAATATTAAACAGAAATATCAGAGATTTAAATTACATTTAAAATACATAGCAGCGGAAAATAATACAATACACAACTGAAGGAGATATACGGATACAAAGCTTTCCGGATATCGTTCCAGCTGTAAACCAGGATCCTGTGAATATAAATCTGCAAAACCAAAACTACTAGCTGCCCGTGTCAAAATAAGGGCACCCAGAGTTTAGGTTAAAACAATAAACTCCAGGTCAGTCATGTGACTGGTGTGAGAACTAAAACAGCTATTAATCTTTGTTTTTAAAGTTAGATAAATCAAGGGACCACGCCGTATAACACGGAACGGGTTTCCTCCCAAGAATACCAGTGCATAAAACAAACAGCGCAATGCTTAATAAAGAAAAATGAAGCTGTTATAAGACCCAGGTCCTATCACACAATGCAACGCAAGCCGGGGGATAGGGTTTTCCCTTATAACAGCCAAAGAATGCTTGATACGTTTAAAACAAATCATTTGATACTATTATAAGTGCATAGTGTATAAAACAACTTCAAATCATAAGTATCAATCATAGACGGCATGAATGACCCATACCACTATGTCGCCATATATAAGTTTACAATCAAAACCGCAATGTCGTATTGGAAGTTGGGTTATCATTTATGGTATGAACCGAGGCTAGGGGCAAGATCCTCACCGATTCGAGACGCTCTAGCCCGTGTCTCAGGAACAGCCGCAACTGCCCCATGGATCATCAGGGCCGGTCCACCGATGTGGATTATTATGCCTGAACACTGCGTTTCCCCGCCCTTTGGGGCGTAAGCCTGGCCCGTCAGCCGACCAGAAGCATCGGCCGAAACCGATATCACGAGGCGCCTCGCTTTTCAGCAAGTAATAATAAGCAACATCCACATGAGTCAAACTCGTCAGCCAGCTCAAGCACTGACGCCACTCCTAACTAGAAAGAAACGCATGTCCTCCTTGATGTTCGTCTCCCGTTTTTGGTTCATACCGGGTGTGATACTCGCGAATCAACGTTACACAAAGCTACGCCACAAAGGCCGTGCTTCGATCATCAACCACAAGACTTTGCTTTTCAACAGAAGCCTTGATCATTTGCCACTTAGGCATGCCACACAGGCAATTCACTCCATGCGTTTGATATCCATCAATATATAACCCCTGAGCTCGTACGTCTCAGAGAAGGGCGTTAAGCAAGAGAATAAATTCTCCGCCGCCAAACAGATATATATTCAATAGAGATCAATCACACGGACTAAAATCCTATGTCAGACACACAGTCCATTTACAAGTCCGTTCTGGGTCTGAACGAAACCGGAGGCACCTAGTACCTCGCATATCCATCGATCTCCAAGTACGTCTGGACGATCACCAACTGTTTCCATCTTCTTGGGTGTACAGCCCAATCAAGATCATCAGTAATCACCCAAACGACGTGAAGACCTCCGGTCTTCGACCATCGTCTTCATCTTTGACTTATCGTCGTATCAGTTATTCAGAATGGGATAAACCCGGTCTTTCCGAATAACTCGCGTATATTTTAAATAAGTGTTACACAAACACAACATACGCCTCATTCCAATTCATCAGTCACTAACCGTAAATTAATCAAGAGAATAATTCCCCAAATATTAACCCCGAAGGCCGAAACCAACATCAGATCAATATCCAGAAAACCATTCTGCTTGGCTAACCGACAGTTAGTTTCTAAATTTCACATTTATAGGGAAAGGTTCCCATTAATTTTATCCAAGATAAATGTAACGACCCAGAAATTTCGACAACTGAAATGTGGAATTAATTGAAGATTTAATTATGAACAATTTATTTTGTTGATACATATGGTTGATCTGAATTGAATTTGATATTTAATTCAGAATGGTGGATTGAAGACCAATATTTTTCGTTAAACATTGAATTGAATTTAAATTGGATATTTGGATTAGAATTGAGATTCGAGTTAAAATATAAGTTGTTGAATTAACGTTAAACAAATAGGTAATTTTACTCGTTTAAATATATGGAAATTTTAGAAATAAAGTTGAACGTATAAACATATATAAATAAAACATTAACGTAATTTGCGGTAGAAATAAATTTTTAGGGTTCAATGGTGCCATTTTTGATTTCGTCAGTCCAAATATTTTCGTACCCAGAAACCACCTTCCCTCAATTCAACCTACTTCGATACCTTGCACCCCACGGTTCTCTTCTATATAAAAATCACCTTTCCGTTCGTTCTTCTTCAGCAAAAAAATCAAGTCTTCCTTTTCCAAAATTAAATCATGCCTCATTTTAATGGCCACCGTAATCGATTTCCCCAAACCTAAATTGCAATCATCGTCCCCGTTTCGAATCCATCGCCTCAACCATGGAAGAAGACCGCAAGCATCCCTCAGCAAATCAAAGACTAGATCGAACCCTAATCGAACCTCGCAGCCATCGATTTGAAGCCACGAACTCGAAAATTTGCGAAGATATCGCACCCTAACCGGTTGATCAGCAAGGCCTCTCTGCTGCTCCAAGTTGCTACTAACCCTCGTTCTGCCTGAAGCACCGCATCGCTACTCTCGAGAACACCAAAAATTGAGTCTGCATCGCTGCGTTTTCTCCACTGCGTTCAAGGTGAGTTTCCTTTGAAACTCACAATTGATTAATTTAAGTTCAAGTATATTTAAATTCGATTTTTTTTTTTTTATATAATAGTTGATTTTGGCGTGTCCTATTGGTTGTTTTGTGATTAATGTTGGATGATTGATTACAGCATACTTATGATAGGCCAAATATAGTCTGAATGAAATTGCATGGGATTGAGTTAGGCAGACGGACACTTGCATTTGAATAAATTGGATAAACTGGTTAATGTTCACTGGTCTCGAATAACTGTTAAAAACAAATACTATATTTTGTTTTGTCTTATGTGCCTCATTTATGTTGATCATCACATATAGGGTGCTGCCTTGACATTTTTGGTTACGTATACTTGGCATTTGACCTGATTTACTATATACTTGGTTACCATGGTAAAATCTGCAGATGGATTTTTCCTTTTGGATAGTAACCTATCCTACCTGCTCTGTAGTGTTACACTCATACCATTTGCAGGACTTTGGAGAATGCTGGAGATATACCCTGGAAAAAAAATGTTAGAATGATATAGGGAGGGAAAAAGACTTAAGTTGGTTAGATGTGAACAAATCTAGGAATATACTAGCTCACACATTCCTGAAGAAGATGTAATGTGGGGACATTAACAGTTGCTGTTAAATAAAAGACATAGGCTTTGATTATTATTATTTTTAGATGATAAAGTTCCATCATAAAGTAGAAGAAAATGTTTACTTGTTAATGCAATAGTCATGTACAACATTTATTATTATTACGAGTCTGTTACTAAATATAACCAGATATGAGAAAAAATGCATATCATTTATGCACCAACCTTACTATTTTCAGCAGCACTGATGTTTATATAGATAATTCATTCATTTATCATTCAGTGTCCTTAAGAACCAGAGTATTCATGCACTTATGGATATCGTATTGATACCGCACCCAAGTTCGGTAACACCCTGTACCTGTATTTTGCAACACGTCAACCTTTGTTGCCAATCACGTTTGTATCGCTGTAGCTGTAGTTTGGCACTTCTGCCTTGTAGTATGCTGCACTTTATAGATTTGAGCCCATGCACATGCGTGTTCAATCCCACTTTTGCTCCCATTTTTCTCCTTGTCGTGATGCCACTTTGGCCATAAGAGCTCAACATGTTTCTCAGGTTGTCTTAGGAATTTGGGATGCCTTGTATCCCTGTTTTGTGGGTTTCGTTTGTGTATTTCTTGCATAAGTTTTAGTCGGCTAGAAGACCTTATTTTCCTTGAAAAAAATGGCTTTCATTGAAGTCTTATTTGATATATAAATATATATAGTTTAGTTTTTGCTTAGTTTAACATGAAACTTATGATTTGGAGTTCTCTGCCAATTGATGTCGTCTACTTTGGTTGTAAGTACACGGGTAAATGGGTATATTTCTTTTACATGCATATCTTGATGTTACTGGAAATTATATACGTGGAATTTTGGAAAGAATGAACACATATGTTACTCTGCAACACCTTTATCAACTGTAGTTTCCTATATGGCACGCACTTGCGCTAAGGAAATTCATAAATTCTATGCATATGCACTACTTCGGTATTTTTCATGACTCGTTGAGAAAATCATGGTTGTTACAAATGATCATAAACCATATTCAAAGAGAAAGAAATTTCCTATAAACCAAATTCTGAGTTCATTCTGGATTTCGTGAGGTGATTGTTTTGCCTATATATGTTGGCACTGGTATGAACTTGTTAAACATCCTGTACTAAAACACCCTTGTTACATTTTGTATTCATCTCATCTGATACATGCCGTACCCTGTCTAAATTAAGTATACATGTTGCATTTGTCTTGACTATGCTGTCTCTACGTCATATAAATTGCATGCTGAGCTTATATGTTTCTTGCACATTGTGCATCTACCTTGACTATGCTGCAATTTTAGCACTCTTGCTGCCCTTTATATGCATTTCAGTTGGCACTTTGTTTGCCTATTTATACACATGCCACCAATATTCTAGGAATTTCGATTTCACTTGTTTTTTTTTTGGTTTCGGTATGTTGGGGCAGTGCACACGTGTACCTGTGCACGTGTGTACATGCAGACCTCCGTAACCGTTTGTCCTTCAAATAAAAATTGATAAGCATAGACCTGAGGATATATTGATGTTAGGATCGACTATTATATTTCGGTTTCTATTGAAATTAATTTACTTGAACAAATGATTAATCCTGACTCGAGTGTTTTATGTTTTTGCATGGAATGCTCGGGTCAGACCCTGAGCATTACAGATTTAGAGAATACAGCTTAGGATTCGAAGATTGGCAAAGCTGGGGATTTCAGGAGACGCGCACTCTGAAGATTTTAAACAGTAAATATTTCTTTGTATTCAAACTATATTCTATTTCCGCTGTATAGAAAAATGTTGTATCAAAATCTGATTTATAAATAAAGATTTATTTTGCCGTTCAATATTGTATTGTCTATTATTCTGTATTTTCTGTGTTGATTCTGTCTTTAAACTCCATAAGCTAATAACGATCCGTCGGTTTGAACGTTTTAAGTTGGTTTGAATACCAATTTGAAGCGGTCAAATTGGCGGGACGTTACAGTGGTATCAGAGCTTTGGTTTATTCAAAGCTTAGCTTATTGAGTTTAAAACGGATCTTGAAAATAAAGCGATTTTGAAAAATAGTTATTTTTGAAATATCAATTATTTTGAAATTTAGTATTTTGGAAATAATACAGCGGAAACAAAAATTTATTTTGAGATCTAAATTTTTCGGAATCCCCAGTCTTCAGAAGTCTTCGAATCCAGGTTTGCGAGAATTATTCTTCAATAAGTTCCCCTAGGATTTGAATCTAGAATCCATCATCGGATGGTATCTAGGATAGATAGGAGAGAATCAACGAATTAATTTCGTTAAGCGTGAATTTTAGAAATCAAAGATGACTGAAGTTGATTGAAAATGAGAATTCAATTTGAATAGAAAAAGGAAATTTGAAATCATTTCAAAGAAGAAACGATGAATTTTGTTAAGAATATAAGTTGATGAAAAATCAAATAAAAAGGGTTAAGTGAAGAGATGACGATGTTTTATTTAACATTTGTTTAAATCAAACTAACAAATTTAGAGATGTTGCAAGAATAAAGTATATTCTCGATAGAAAATAAAGCTTTGTGAATATATGGAAATATTTTCCGGTGACAATAAATGATTTTTAAGAATGGAGAAAATGAATAGAACAATTGGAAATATTTTCAAAGGATAGTGAGAGGTTAACATAATTCAGAATAACAAGAACTGAAGAACAAAGAGCTACGTCGAAGACGAAGGAGGGCAGAACGTAAAGAGAAGTGGAATTGTAAATTGAATCCGAGAATTTCGTAAACAATGATTTGATAAGAAATTAAGAACTGGCTAGAGATTAGTCAAGTTGGATGACTTTCTGAGTGTTGATCTGATGTTGGTTTCGGCCTTCGGGGTTGATACTTAGAAAGTTGTTCGCTTACTAATTGACGGTCGAAGTATGAATGTGAAGAAGTGATAATGCGTGAAGGAAAAATTTGTGATAAGAAGAAAAAAAATCCGGAGTTTTGAGCAAATAAAGATGTTGATGAAGTGATGAATTTTATAATTAGAAATTGAAAGAAAAATTTGGTTTATAGCCAGTGGATTCGGAAAGCCGAGTTTGAAGTGATATCAATCAATCATTTGAATTGATTAAGAGTTTAAAGCTAAAACTTTAAGATTAGAATGGAAATTGAGGGATGTTCGAGTTTAGATATTTAGCATAGAAGTTTCGAAACTTATATGGAGAAAAATGTGATATAATCAGTTTGAAATAAAGTCTTATATAACAGAATTTATATAAGAATGAGATGTTTGATTTGGAAAGAGAATCTTATGTAAAGTATGAATTATGAAAAGTATGAGAATTAGATACTATATGTATATAGTATAATGTGTTTTCAAGTCAAGATAAGGGAAGTACCATCCTTCTTCTTTGAATTTCGAGCTTATGTAAAAGGACTGCAGATAGCGCAATCTGCAGTGCTGCTGGTGGTAGTAGGTTGTCCGGACATAAAACTCATGAGTTGCCATTGAGTACGACTGCTAGCGTAATTCGCAGGGCTGCAGATAGCCTAAGGTGGACGGATGTTTCCTGAGGGAATCAGGCGTAACCATTGTGATCGCTGCAATCTAGAGTCGTTGGAATTCGACCGTGTAGCGAAATTCGCAGGGCTGCAGATAGCCTAAGGTGGACGGATGTTTCCTGAGGGAATCAGGCGTAACCATTGTGACTGCTGCGATCTACAGTCGAATTGGAAGGGCGTAATCCGCAGAGCTGTGAAAGCTTACGGGTATGGATGTTTCTTGGGGGACCCAGGCGTAACCATTGTGTACCTGCGGTCCACTGTATTTGAGATATCTTAGTGATAGTGAGCCACCTGTTTGATGCAGCAGTTAGTCTTCGTGACTTGATTGGTCTTCGTGACCTGAGTTGTCTTTGTGACTTGTTTTGTCCTTGTCACTTGATTCATCTTCATAATTGGATGATTTGTTTCCGTGATTCTGAGATAGAGCAACCAACGCTCAGCGACCTCAGAATGTCTTTTGATTCTTAAATATCTTTTGTTGATTTGTCCATGACGAAATTCGCAGGGAAGTGAATTCCTACAGATACGGATGTTTTCTGGGGGATCCAGACGGAACCATTGTGTATCTGCGATTCGTGAACAACCAACATATCAATATCACATTGGTACTTTCCGTATCTGTTTTTGAAAGGAATTTTTGAAATATTTTTCACTGGAAGTTGAAGCAAGTACATTTAGTACTTGGAGATTTTAGTCGTGCGCCTGGCCAGCGTATGCCTAACATCTGTGAGAACGACAATAGACTTGTCAAACTTCGAGTTATCAAGTATTTTCAAATAATTTGAAATTAAAATGTATCCAAATTGATAAGTTAAGGAGGAGAATTTCGGAACATTTTTAAGTTTATAGCTTTGAGATAATACAAATATTTTCTGTATAAAAGTTATATAAGACTTTGAATTTTGGAAATTTTCAAGTCAACAATTTGTACTTGAAAAAGGAAGAAGTTATTTACACTCTTTAATAAGTGTGGTGAAAGATTAAATATAAGGGGATGTGGTTGAACTAGTGAAACGATGGATAAGTAAAATATTGGGGGAAAAGATTAATTTGGGAAGAATTTGATTTTTCCGAGTTAATTGGATATGATGACTAAACAAAGAAGGTCGATAATTTAAATATCGATATTTAAATAAGTTGTGGAGAAATTACCCACGAATATGGGAATTTGAAGCATACGTCGCTATAACTTGTAACGATCTTTCCTTTTCGAGGACGAAAAGTTTTAAAGGGGGAAAGAATGTAACGACCCAGAAATTTCGACAACTGAAATGTGGAATTAATTGAAGATTTAATTATGAACAATTTATTTTGTTGATACATATGGTTGATCTGAATTGAATTTGATATTTAATTCAGAATGGTGGATTGAAGACCAATATTTTTCGTTAAACATTGAATTGAATTTAAATTGGATATTTGGATTAGAATTGAGATTCGAGTTAAAATATAAGTTGTTGAATTAACGTTAAACAAATAGGTAATTTTACTCGTTTAAATATATGGAAATTTTAGAAATAAAGTTGAACGTATAAACATATATAAATAAAACATTAACGTAATTTGCGGTAGAAATAAATTTTTAGGGTTCAATGGTGCCATTTTTGATTTCGTCAGTCCAAATATTTTCGTACCCAGAAACCACCTTCCCTCAATTCAACCTACTTCGATACCTTGCACCCCACGGTTCTCTTCTATATAAAAATCACCTTTCCGTTCGTTCTTCTTCAGCAAAAAAATCAAGTCTTCCTTTTCCAAAATTAAATCATGCCTCATTTTAATGGCCACCGTAATCGATTTCCCCAAACCTAAATTGCAATCATCGTCCCCATTTCGAATCCATCGCCTCAACCATGGAAGAAGACCGCAAGCATCCCTCAGCAAATCAAAGACTAGATCGAACCCTAATCGAACCTCGTAGCCATCGATTTGAAGCCACGAATTCGAAAATTTGCGAAGATATCGCACCCTAACCGGTTGATCAGCAAGGCCTCTCTGCTGCTCCAAGTTGCTACTAACCCTCGTTCTGCCTGAAGCACCGCATCGCTACTCTCGAGAACACCAAAAATTGAGTCTGCATCGCTGCGTTTTCTCCACTGCGTTCAAGGTGAGTTTCCTTTGAAACTCACAATTGATTAATTTAAGTTCAAGTATATTTAAATTCGATTTTTTTTTTATATAATAGTTGATTTTGGCGTGTCCTATTGGTTGTTTTGTGATTAATGTTGGATGATTGATTACAGCATACTTATGATAGGCCAAATATAGTCTGAATGAAATTGCATGGGATTGAGTTAGGCAGACGGACACTTGCATTTGAATAAATTGGATAAACTGGTTAATGTTCACTGGTCTCGAATAACTGTTAAAAACAAATACTATATTTTGTTTTGTCTTATGTGCCTCATTTATGTTGATCATCACATATAGGGTGCTGCCTTGACATTTTTGGTTACGTATACTTGGCATTTGACCTGATTTACTATATACTTGGTTACCATGGTAAAATCTGCAGATGGATTTTTCCTTTTGGATAGTAACCTATCCTACCTGCTCTGTAGTGTTACACTCATACCATTTGCAGGACTTTGGAGAATGCTGGAGATATACCCTGGAAAAAAAATGTTAGAATGATATAGGGAGGGAAAAAGACTTAAGTTGGTTAGATGTGAACAAATCTAGGAATATACTAGCTCACACATTCCTGAAGAAGATGTAATGTGGGGACATTAACAGTTGCTGTTAAATAAAAGACATAGGCTTTGATTATTATTATTTTTAGATGATAAAGTTCCATCATAAAGTAGAAGAAAATGTTTACTTGTTAATGCAATAGTCATGTACAACATTTATTATTATTACGAGTCTGTTACTAAATATAACCAGATATGAGAAAAAATGCATATCATTTATGCACCAACCTTACTATTTTCAGCAGCACTGATGTTTATATAGATAATTCATTCATTTATCATTCAGTGTCCTTAAGAACCAGAGTATTCATGCACTTATGGATATCGTATTGATACCGCACCCAAGTTCGGTAACACCCTGTACCTGTATTTTGCAACACGTCAACCTTTGTTGCCAATCACGTTTGTATCGCTGTAGCTGTAGTTTGGCACTTCTGCCTTGTAGTATGCTGCACTTTATAGATTTGAGCCCATGCACATGCGTGTTCAATCCCACTTTTGCTCCCATTTTGCTCCTTGTCGTGATGCCACTTTGGCCATAAGAGCTCAACATGTTTCTCAGGTTGTCTTAGGAATTTGGGATGCCTTGTATCCCTGTTTTGTGGGTTTCGTTTGTGTATTTCTTGCATAAGTTTTAGTCGGCTAGAAGACCTTATTTTCCTTGAAAAAAATGGCTTTCATTGAAGTCTTATTTGATATATAAATATATATAGTTTAGTTTTTGCTTAGTTTAACATGAAACTTATGATTTGGAGTTCTCTGCCAATTGATGTCGTCTACTTTGGTTGTAAGTACACGGGTAAATGGGTATATTTCTTTTACATGCATATCTTGATGTTACTGGAAATTATATACGTGGAATTTTGGAAAGAATGAACACATATGTTACTCTGCAACACCTTTATCAACTGTAGTTTCCTATATGGCACGCACTTGCGCTAAGGAAATTCATAAATTCTATGCATATGCACTACTTCGGTATTTTTCATGACTCGTTGAGAAAATCATGGTTGTTACAAATGATCATAAACCATATTCAAAGAGAAAGAAATTTCCTATAAACCAAATTCTGAGTTCATTCTGGATTTCGTGAGGTGATTGTTTTGCCTATATATGTTGGCACTGGTATGAACTTGTTAAACATCCTGTACTAAAACACCCTTGTTACATTTTGTATTCATCTCATCTGATACATGCCGTACCCTGTCTAAATTAAGTATACATGTTGCATTTGTCTTGACTATGCTGTCTCTACGTCATATAAATTGCATGCTGAGCTTATATGTTTCTTGCACATTGTGCATCTACCTTGACTATGCTGCAATTTTAGCACTCTTGCTGCCCTTTATATGCATTTCAGTTGGCACTTTGTTTGCCTATTTATACACATGCCACCAATATTCTAGGAATTTCGATTTCACTTGTTTTTTTTTTGGTTTCGGTATGTTGGGGCAGTGCACACGTGTACCTGTGCACGTGTGTACATGCAGACCTCCGTAACCGTTTGTCCTTCAAATAAAAATTGATAAGCATAGACCTGAGGATATATTGATGTTAGGATCGACTATTATATTTCGGTTTCTATTGAAATTAATTTACTTGAACAAATGATTAATCCTGACTCGAGTGTTTTATGTTTTTGCATGGAATGCTCGGGTCAGACCCTGAGCATTACAGATTTAGAGAATACAGCTTAGGATTCGAAGATTGGCAAAGCTGGGGATTTCAGGAGACGCGCACTCTGAAGATTTTAAACAGTAAATATTTCTTTGTATTCAAACTATATTCTATTTCCGCTGTATAGAAAAATGTTGTATCAAAATCTGATTTATAAATAAAGATTTATTTTGCCGTTCAATATTGTATTGTCTATTATTCTGTATTTTCTGTGTTGATTCTGTCTTTAAACTCCATAAGCTAATAACGATCCGTCGGTTTGAACGTTTTAAGTTGGTTTGAATACCAATTTGAAGCGGTCAAATTGGCGGGACGTTACAATAAATTCCTTGAATTTATTCTTTAATCTTCTTTTGAATTTCGATTCAACTAGTCGGGATTAACGAACCTTACCGAAGTAATCATTTGTTTTAATTTCCCAATCCCAACCTATTTATCCCATGAAGTAAAACTGGTAATACTTCATATCTAACACCACGGTGTTATCGGTAAATTCAATTACCATTTCACGTTCAAATCTAATTAAAGATTTAACTATCGCCTGGAGCAAAACTGGTGATACTCCATTCTCGATCTTTTCAATCTAATTAAAGATTCATTAAAACTCCACTTAGTTTTAATCGTTAACTGGGTTAAAGAATCAGTGTCATTTAAAACACGGTTCACGATAGACCCAAAATCACATTCATTAATTATCGGGTTAAAGAACGAGTGTTATTTAAAACACTGTCCACGATAAACCCAAAATCAATATCAATTCAATTCCAATTAAATATTATTTAATTGGTACACTTTATTAAATCTAAATAAAAAGATTTAATCTTTTCTCAACTGGGTTCAAGAACAGTGTTAGTGAAGACACCATTCACGACAAACCCAAATCACATTTGATATTCAATACGAGGCTCTGAATAGAAAATATATCGGCTTATATTCAATATCAAATTCTACGATTAACAAATGTCGTATTGGAAATAACGATATAAATATATATCTTTCAAATTTCCATAACAACATCTGTATAATCACGAATTCCCACATCGAAATATTCCGAAGACAATTTCGATTCAAATCCACTCCAATGCAATCATTGGAAATTCTGGTTATTTTTTAAAACCCTTTTCAAATTCAATTTATTTATTTAAAAATAAATAGAATTATAATTCTAGTTCAAAACTAGTTCATTTCGATAAAAATCTCTTTTTATCTTTTTAAATATGAAGTTTTTCGTCCCAATCCTTTCTAAATCATTTCTTATGATCTTACACAAATTATTACTATTTTTAATAATTTTATCAAGACCCGTACAGTCGATTTCCATCAACGGCCATCGAACTGCACTTACAGCGACCTTTTTCAAATTTGATTTGGACATAATTCCAAATCCAACCGTTAGATTTTAAATTTCTAATATTCGTTAGAAAGCTCTTTTCGATACGAACCCAACGGTTCCGGTTTTAGGAGAATCCGACGGTCGGATCTCCCGTAATGTCCGTTTGAAATAAATGGTCGAAATTCGCGAACTGCCGCGGCGCGGCGCGTTCTATTCAGGCCATTATATTATATATATAATATATATAATATATATTTCGTCGATTTCAATTCAAAACGTGCTTTATAAATCGTTTTCAATTCATTTTCAAAACGGTTTCAACTTCATATTCAATTTCAAATCAAAATTGAATATTCCAATTTAAATTCATTTTAAATTCATTTCAAATTGATTTCAATTCAATTTCGATTTTAATTCGATTTGAATTCATTTTCTTTTCAATTCAATTCAATTTGAATTCGTTTTCAATTTAATTCAATTCCAAAGTCGTTTTCTATTCGATTCAATTCAAATTGGTTTTCTATTCGATTCAATTCGTTGTATATTCCATTGAAATCAAATTCGTTATATATTCAAAACAAATTCGATTCGAATTCGTTTTCTATTCAATTTGATTCAAATTTCATTTCAAAATATTCGATTTCGAAATCGCTTTTCAATATTCATTTTAAAATGAATAAAATCGATATAAATATCGTTCACGTCAAAATGGCGTCAATCTAATCAACACGGCTTCATATATTTCTATTTTCAAATATTCTATTTCAAATATTTCTATTATTAAAATATTTCGTTCAACACATGACCAATTTCAATGGATGAGTATTGTCAACACATGAACGTTTATTTTATATTGATAAAGATGTAAATTTTATTACTAAAATATTTCGTTCAACACATGACCAATCTCAATGGATGGGTACTGTCAACACATGAACCTTTATTTTATATTGATAAAGATGTAAATTTTATTACTAAAATATTTCGTTCAACACATGACCAATCTCAATGGATGAGTACTGTCAACACATGAACCTTTATTTTATATTGATAAAGATGTAAATTTTATTACTAAAATATTTCGTTCAACACATGACCAATCTCAATGGATGAGTACTGTCAACACATGAACCTTTATTTTATAATATTCTTTATTTTTCAAATTGGAATGAGGCCCAATCAATCACCATATAATGTTAATTATATGGATTTTCATACATTACACACATATAATAGCATTGAAAATAATCAACCATCAACCAAAGTGCATTACACTGTATAAGCATCAAATATAGATATCTAACGCTTATAACAGCCTGTCAATCAATCGATCGACATATTTAATCAATCAGGATGAGTGAACTTCATATTTCATCCCAACACCCGTGTGGGGTTTCAAACAATCAAACACAGATTTTATTTGTGCAGTTGGGCGATGTGTAAAATTTATCGTCCCAATCAATGTCATTCAAATAGGTGTACATAAACAAACCGTCCGGTTTGTAAATGAATATTTATTTACATTCACTATATTCATATTCACATTAAAAATTATATATTTTTAACGATAAAACATTTTATTTTAACATATGAATTTCTATTCAGTTCATTCTTTAAATAAAATGATATTTTTATTTTCTAACATATTTTAGAAAATTTCGGCGGCATAACGGCACGATACTAGAAACGGGACGAGGCCTAGCCTTATCCTCGGTCTAGTGAAGGCCCACGCCATTCACACATCAATCAAACCATTCAATTTCACCAAACAATTCAATTCAATCAAATAATCTAACTAATTTATGCAATCAAACAAACAAGTCCATGGTCTGTGGACGATTGTGTCGGGTGCTACTAAGCATCGTCTGCATCCTAGTATATATATATAACTAGAAAAAGAAATTGAAAGGTGAGAAATTCTCACCGATAGCTATCCAACTCCACGACACTTCATAGATAGAAATCTTCATCGTTATCGCATCTTCGTCATCTTCGTTGCCCGTAGCCACTACATATATAAAAATCACTCATTTTTATATTTTGATGTTTTTAAAATAAAAATCATATTTTTATTTATTCACTTTCAATTTAAAAATCATATTTTTATCATCGCTTCATACATTTAAAAATCGAATTTTCACTTCGCTATTCAATATATAAAAATGGAATTTTTACTTCGTTATCTAATATATAAAAATCGAATTTTTACTTCGTTGTTCAATATATAAAAATCATATTTTTACTTCGTTATCTAATATATAAAAATCGAATTTTTACTTCGTTGTTCAATATATAAAAATCATATTTTTACTATGCTATTTTTATTTTAAAAATCCTTTTATATTTTTAAAGCTCCTTGCTTTTATATATTTTTAAAATCATATCCTATTTCTATTTTTAAAATCATATCCTATTTCTATTTTTTTTTTAAAACAAAGCCTTCTTCTATTTTTAAAACAAAGTTGTTCTTCTATTTTTAAAATAAAGTTGTTCTTCTATTTTTAAAACAAAGTTGTTCTTCTATTTTTAAAAACAAAGTTGTTCTCCTATTTTTAAAACAAAGTTGTTCTTTTATTTTTAAAAACAAAGTTGTTATTTTTCAAAATAAAGTATTTTAATCCAAAACCAGATTTTTAAACATGCAATATAATCAATTGAAATAAATTGTTAACTAATTACCTTGATTAGCAGATAATTTCTTCATTAGGGATTTTAAACCCTTCGTTCTCTTCCTGGTTCGATCGAACCCATCGTTGCTCGGAGAAACAGGTAGCCGCCACCACAGTCGCTCCCAATTCCGTCCACTGTGTGACGATCAGAACCCACCACGACCTCCTGCTTCACGCCGCCTTCCCCCCCCCCCCCCCCCCCGCCAGGCTCGCTGGCCACTCGCAGGTCTCGCCTCCTCGAAAACTGCGATCGAACACGGCGGGTTTGAGATAAAAATCCGGTCATCTCGGTGACGAAAACCCCATCAAAACCGTACCATTTTAAAGCTTGTGGAAATCTCTGAAATTTTCTTTTTGGATTTGGGTTTTATTTTGATTCGGATTAGAAGAAATCATAGGAGGAAAATCGGATGTTCCTGGCTGTTGAAAAGTGGATAGTGGCGGCTAGGACTAGGGTTTACAGAAAGAGAGTTATATATATATTTTATATGATATTATATAATTTTGAAAATACCCCTGTTTTGATACGAACTCGAAATCAAGCCTACCGACTGTCGCCCCTAGCTAATTACCCCCCTTCCGAACACAATGGAATATATATCGCAGGCTGATTTGACTGTTACGATCAGTTTTCGTTGAATTTACATTTAAATCACTATATTGAATTTTAAACGTACATTTCAAATTACCGAGGTCACATACTAACTAGAAAAATTCCAGAAAAATATTTTCTAGCTTCGTATTGACGATACGGTCCTAACAAAACTAGTTTCGTCGAATTCTGAGACCGTTTGCAAAATGTCCATTTTTAAGGGCCTGAATTCCATAGCGACTATTCAGAATTTTCAACTGGACATATCTTTTGATTCCCGCTATGAAATTTCAATTTTTCGGATTCGTTGGAAAGATATTCACAATTAGATTCCATTATTTTTGGTTTCGCTAAAATCCGGATTGTTTTGCACCCGGTATGTTCAATTGAAGTTTGAAATCGAATTATCGAACTACCGCGCCATTTTCAATTCCTTTTATAATTATATATAATTATTTATATTCTAACGCCGATCTATATAACTATATACGATTGAATTTTATTCAAAAGAAATTTTCTCGATGATATTATTTAAAATAATTCATTTTAAATAATCAAATTTCATTAAAATTGCCAAAATAAAAATTTTAAACTGGCCCAGATTTTCGGGTTGTTACAATCTCCCCCACTTAAAACTTTTCGTCCCCAAAAAGGAACAAAGTCGAAAGTGGTTTGATCAATCAACTCTATGTTCGATCTGGCTTCCATTCTCCAACTTTTCTGTTTCTGAGAATTTTCAAAATTTCAAAAATTTGGCTAACACCCTAAATTTTCGAAAAATTTCGCCATAACCTCCCCTGCAATGGGAGCATCGGGAAATCTCAAATAGCTTCCCCGGTCCTTCAGATCTCAAAAAGAAAAAGAAAAACCCAAGCGGCTAGCCAATAGGCTCATAAAATCATCATCACCCAAACAAAACAGTAAATTATGTAGTAAACATGTACCTATTTGTCGGGCAAACAAATTTTATTCTCTGCTCTAGCCTCCTTGCTATGACCTGTTCAACGTAAGTACAAGTATATGCAAGTAAATGCGACCAATTTTCAATATAATTCAATATGTGATTCAATTAGGCGAAATGGTTCAAAATTATCAAACAAATGAACAAACAACACAAACATCAATCAATTAGTGGATTAACGTTTCAAATTCATAACTTTGATACATATACAAAAATCATGTTTTGATGCCAAATCACAACAATGTATTCTAGCTATATTAGTTTTGGTTCTCACACCAGTCTAATGGAAATATATAGAAAATCACACCTTCGAAACTCGAACATAAATGTTGATGATGCGATCGCTATCATCAATATCATCTTCGGGCAACTAGAGTGTGATGCTATATCTATCCAATATATTAAAACTTTGAATATACGTTTGCAAGGCGTATATGCAAATTCTTTATATACTGAATTGTCCAAAATCAATACCAATAAATAATCAACTACGAATAATTGATTTAAATTTTCAAAACAAAATTTGTTTTCACTTTAAAAATATACTCTTCACACTCGTTCTAGGATACTACTGATCCCATCTCTAACGAGTCATTCCCGTTGGATATTACTAATCCAGTTCTGATGAATTCTTTCGTATGGTTCTAATGTGCCTTGTTCTCTGCTTTGTAAACCAAAGCTCTGATACCAACTGTAAAAACCCGTAACTTCCCCGTAAAGGAAAGAGCGGATAGTTCAAGAACATGACACAAAATAGAACGCATACAAAAGAACATTTCACTGTATATGACAACAATGCATCAGATTACAAGAATATACAGAGTATAAAAGAATATTAAACAGAAATATCAGAGATTTAAATTACATTTAAAATACATAGCAGCGGAAAATAATACAATACACAACTGAAGGAGATATACGGATACAAAGCTTTCTGGATATCGTTCCAGCTGTAAACCAGGATCCTGTGAATATAAATCTGCAAAACCAAAACTACTAGCTGCCCGTGTCAAAATAAGGGCACCCAGAGTTTAGGTTAAAACAATAAACTCCAGGTCAGTCATGTGACTGGTGTGAGAACTAAAACAGTTATTAATCTTTGTTTTAAAGTTAGATAAATCAAGGGACCACGCCGTATAACACGGAACGGTTTTCCTCCCAAGAATACCAGTGCATAAAACAAACAGCGCAATGCTTAATAAAGAAAAATGAAGCTGTTATAAGACCCAGGTCCTATCACACAATGCAACGCAAGCCGGGGGATAGGGTTTTCCCTTATAACAGCCAAAGAATGCTTGATACGTTTAAAACAAATCATTTGATACTATTATAAGTGCATAGTGTATAAAACAACTTCAAATCATAAGTATCAATCATAGACGGCATGAATGACCCATACCACTATGTCGCCATATATAAGTTTACAATCAAAACCGCAATGTCGTATTGGAAGTTGGGTTATAATTTATGGTATGAACCGAGGCTAGGGGCAAGATCCTCACCGATTCGAGACGCTCTAGCCCATGTCTCAGGAACAGCCGCAACTGCCCCATGGATCGTCAGGGCCGGTCCACCGATGTGGATTATTATGCCTGAACACTGCGTTTCCCCGCCCTTTGGGGCGTAAGCCTGGCCCGTCAGCCGACCAGAAGCATCGGCCGAAACCGATATCACGAGGCGCCTCGCTTTTCAGCAAGTAATAATAAGCAACATCCACATGAGTCAAACTCGTCAGCCAGTTCAAGCACTGACGCCACTCCTAACTAGAAAGAAACGCATGTCCTCCCTGATGTCCGTCTCCCGTTTTTGGTTCATACCGGGTGTGATACTCGCGAATCAACGTTACACAAAGCTACGCCACAAAGGCCGTGCTTCGATCATCAACCACAAGACTTTGCTTTTCAACAGAAGCCTTGATCATTTGCCACTTAGGCATGCCACACAGGCAATTCACTCCATGCGTTTGATATCCATCAATATATAACCCCTGAGCTCGTACGTCTCAGAGAAGGGCGTTAAGCAAGAGAATAAATTCTCCGCCGCCAAACAGATATATATTCAATAGAGATCAATCACACGGACTAAAATCCTATGTCAGACACACAGTCCATTTACAAGTTCGTTCTGGGTCTGAACGAAACCGGAGGCACCTAGTACCTCGCATATCCATCGATCTCCAAGTACGTCTGGACGATCACCAACTGTTTCCATCTTCTTGGGTGTACAGCCCAATCAAGATCATCAGTAATCACCCAAACGACGTGAAGACCTCCGGTCTTTGACCATCGTCTTCATCTTCGACTTATCGTCGTATCAGTTATTCAGAATGGGATAAACCCGGTCTTTCCGAATAACTCGCGTATATTTTAAATAAGTGTTACACAAACACAACATACGCCTCATTCCAATTCATCAGTCACTAACCGTAAATTAATCAAGAGAATAATTCCCCAAATATTAACCCCGAAGGCCGAAACCAACATCAGATCAATATCCAGAAAACCATTCTGCTTGGCTAACCGACAGTTAGTTTCTAAATTTCACATTTATAGGGAAAGGTTCCCATTAATTTTATCCAAGATAAATTCCTTGAATTTATTCTTTAATCTTCTTTTGAATTTCGATTCAACTAGTCGGGATTAACGAACCTTACCGAAGTAATCATTTGTTTTAATTTCCCAATCCCAACCTATTTATCCCATGAAGTAAAACTGGTAATACTTCATATCTAACACCACGGTGTTATCGGTAAATTCAATTACCATTTCACGTTCAAATCTAATTAAAGATTTAACTATCGCCTGGAGCAAAACTGGTGATACTCCATTCTCGATCTTTTCAATCTAATTAAAGATTCATTAAAACTCCACTTAGTTTTAATCGTTAACTGGGTTAAAGAATCAGTGTCATTTAAAACACGGTTCACGATAGACCCAAAATCACATTCATTAATTATCGGGTTAAAGAACGAGTGTTATTTAAAACACTGTCCACGATAAACCCAAAATCAATATCAATTCAATTCCAATTAAATATTATTTAATTGGTACACTTTATTAAATCTAAATAAAAAGATTTAATCTTTTCTCAACTGGGTTCAAGAACAGTGTTAGTGAAGACACCATTCACGACAAACCCAAATCACATTTGATATTCAATACGAGGCTCTGAATAGAAAATATATCGGCTTATATTCAATATCAAATTCTACGATTAACAAATGTCGTATTGGAAATAACGATATAAATATATATCTTTCAAATTTCCATAACAACATCTGTATAATCACGAATTCCCACATCGAAATATTCCGAAGACAATTTCGATTCAAATCCACTCCAATGCAATCATTGGAAATTCTGGTTATTTTTTAAAACCCTTTTCAAATTCAATTTATTTATTTAAAAATAAATAGAATTATAATTCTAGTTCAAAACTAGTTCATTTCGATAAAAATCTCTTTTTATCTTTTTAAATATGAAGTTTTTCGTCCCAATCCTTTCTAAATCATTTCTTATGATCTTACACAAATTATTACTATTTTTAATAATTTTATCAAGACCCGTACAGTCGATTTCCATCAACGGCCATCGAACTGCACTTACAGCGACCTTTTTCAAATTTGATTTGGACATAATTCCAAATCCAACCGTTAGATTTTAAATTTCTAATATTCGTTAGAAAGCTCTTTTCGATACGAACCCAACGGTTCCGGTATTAGGAGAATCCGACGGTCGGATCTCCCGTAATGTCCGTTTGAAATAAATGGTCGAAATTCGCGAACTGCCGCGGCGCGGCGCGTTCTATTCAGGCCATTATATTATATATATAATATATATAATATATATTTCGTCGATTTCAATTCAAAACGTGCTTTATAAATCGTTTTCAATTCAATTTCAAAACGGTTTCAACTTCATATTCAATTTCAAATCAAAATTGAATATTCCAATTTAAATTCATTTTAAATTCATTTCAAATTGATTTCAATTCAATTTCGATTTTAATTCGATTTGAATTCATTTTCTTTTCAATTCAATTCAATTTGAATTCGTTTTCAATTTAATTCAATTCCAAAGTCGTTTTCTATTCGATTCAATTCAAATTGGTTTTCTATTCGATTCAATTCGTTGTATATTCCATTGAAATCAAATTCGTTATATATTCAAAACAAATTCGATTCGAATTCGTTTTCTATTCAATTTGATTCAAATTTCATTTCAAAATATTCGATTTCGAAATCGCTTTTCAATATTCATTTTAAAATGAATAAAATCGATATAAATATCGTTCACGTCAAAATGGCGTCAATCTAATCAACACGGCTTCATATATTTCTATTTTCAAATATTCTATTTCAAATATTTCTATTATTAAAATATTTCGTTCAACACATGACCAATCTCAATGGATGAGTATTGTCAACACATGAACCTTTATTTTATATTGATAAAGATGTAAATTTTATTACTAAAATATTTCGTTCAACACATGACCAATCTCAATGGATGGGTACTGTCAACACATGAACCTTTATTTTATATTGATAAAGATGTAAATTTTATTACTAAAATATTTCGTTCAACACATGACCAATCTCAATGGATGAGTACTGTCAACACATGAACCTTTATTTTATATTGATAAAGATGTAAATTTTATTACTAAAATATTTCGTTCAACACATGACCAATCTCAATGGATGAGTACTGTCAACACATGAACCTTTATTTTATAATATTCTTTATTTTTCAAATTGGAATGAGGCCCAATCAATCACCATATAATGTTAATTATATGGATTTTCATACATTACACACATATAATAGCATTGAAAATAATCAACCATCAACCAAAGTGCATTACATTGTATAAGCATCAAATATAGATATCTAACGCTTATAACAGCCTGTCAATCAATCGATCGACATATTTAATCAATCAGGATGAGTGAACTTCATATTTCATCCCAACACCCGTGTGGGGTTTCAAACAATCAAACACAGATTTTATTTGTGCAGTTGGGCGATGTGTAAAATTTATCGTCCCAATCAATGTCATTCAAATAGGTGTACATAAACAAACCGTCCGGTTTGTAAATGAATATTTATTTACATTCACTATATTCATATTCACATTAAAAATTATATATTTTTAACGATAAAACATTTTATTTTAACATATGAATTTCTATTCAGTTCATTCTTTAAATAAAATGATATTTTTATTTTCTAACATATTTTAGAAAATTTCGGCGGCATAACGGCACGATACTAGAAACGGGACGAGGCCTAGCCTTATCCTCGGTCTAGTGAAGGCCCACGCCATTCACACATCAATCAAACCATTCAATTTCACCAAACAATTCAATTCAATCAAATAATCTAACTAATTTATGCAATCAAACAAACAAGTCCATTGTCTGTTGACGATTGTGTCGGGTGCTACTAAGCATCGTCTGCATCCTAGTATATATATATAACTAGAAAAAGAAATTGAAAGGTGAGAAATTCTCACCGATAGCTATCCAACTCCACGACACTTCATAGATAGAAATCTTCATCGTTATCGCATCTTCGTCATCTTCGTTGCCCGTAGCCACTACATATATAAAAATCACTCATTTTTATATTTTGATGTTTTTAAAATAAAAATCATATTTTTATTTATTCACTTTCAATTTAAAAATCATATTTTTATCATCGCTTCATACATTTAAAAATCGAATTTTCACTTCGCTATTCAATATATAAAAATGGAATTTTTACTTCGTTATCTAATATATAAAAATCGAATTTTTACTTCGTTGTTCAATATATAAAAATCATATTTTTACTTCGTTATCTAATATATAAAAATCGAATTTTTACTTCGTTGTTCAATATATAAAAATCATATTTTTACTATGCTATTTTTATTTTAAAAATCCTTTTATATTTTTAAAGCTCCTTGCTTTTATATATTTTTAAAATCATATCCTATTTCTATTTTTAAAATCATATCCTATTTCTATTTTATTTTTTAAAACAAAGCCTTCTTCTATTTTTAAAACAAAGTTGTTCTTCTATTTTTAAAATAAAGTTGTTCTTCTATTTTTAAAACAAAGTTGTTCTTCTATTTTTAAAAACAAAGTTGTTCTCCTATTTTTAAAACAAAGTTGTTATTTTATTTTTAAAAACAAAGTTGTTATTTTTCAAAATAAAGTATTTTAATCCAAAACCAGATTTTTAAACATGCAATATAATCAATTGAAATAAATTGTTAACTAATTACCTTGATTAGCAGATAATTTCTTCATTAGGGATTTTAAACCCTTCGTTCTCTTCCTGGTTCGATCGAACCCATCGTTGCTCGGAGAAACAGGTAGCCGCCACCACAGTCGCTCCCAATTCCGTCCACTGTGTGACGATCAGAACCCACCACGACCTCCTACTTCACGCCGCCTTCCCCCCCCCCCCCCCCCGCCAGGCTCGCTGGCCACTCGCAGGTCTCGCCTCCTCGAAAACTGCGATCGAACACGGCGGGTTTGAGATAAAAATCCGGTCATCTCGGTAACGAAAACCCCATCAAAACCGTACCATTTTAAAGCTTGTGGAAATCTCTGAAATTTTCTTTTTGGATTTGGGTTTTATTTTGATTCGGATTAGAAGAAATCATAGGAGGAAAATCGGATGTTCCTGGCTGTTGAAAAGTGGATAGTGGCGGCTAGGACTAGGGTTTACAGAAAGAGAGTTATATATATATTTTATATGATATTATATAATTTTGAAAATACCCCTGTTTTGATACGAACTCGAAATCAAGCCTACCGACTGTCGCCCCTAGCTAATTACCCCCCTTCCGAACACAATGGAATATATATCGCAGGCTGATTCGACTGTTACGATCAGTTTTCGTTGAATTTACATTTAAATCACTATATTGAATTTTAAACGTACATTTCAAATTACCGGGGTCACATACTAACTAGAAAAATTCCAGAAAAATATTTTCTAGCTTCGTATTGACGATACGGTCCTAACAAAACTAGTTTCGTCGAATTCTGAGACCGTTTGCAAAATGTCCATTTTTAAGGGCCTGAATTCCATAGCGACTATTCAGAATTTTCAACTGGACATATCTTTTGATTCCCGCTATGAAATTTCAATTTTTCGGATTCGTTGGAAAGATATTCACAATTAGATTCCATTATTTTTGGTTTCGCTAAAATCCGGATTGTTTTGCACCCGGTATGTTCAATTGAAGTTTGAAATCGAATTATCGAACTACCGCGCCATTTTCAATTCCTTTTATAATTATATATAATTATTTATATTCTAACGCCGATCTATATAACTATATACGATTGAATTTTATTCAAAAGAAATTTTCTCGATGATATTATTTAAAATAATTCATTTTAAATAATCAAAATTCATTAAAATTGCCAAAATAAAAATTTTAAACTGGCCCAGATTTTCGGGTTGTTACAATCTCCCCCACTTAAAACTTTTCGTCCCCAAAAAGGAACAAAGTCGAAAGTGGTTTGATCAATCAACTCTATGTTCGATCTGGCTTCCATTCTCCAACTTTTCTGTTTCTGAGAATTTTCAAAATTTCAAAAATTTGGCTAACACCCTAAATTTTCGAAAAATTTCGCCATAACCTCCCCTGCAATGGGAGCATCGGGAAATCTCAAATAGCTTCCCCGGTCCTTCAGATCTCAAAAAGAAAAAGAAAAACCCAAGCGGCTAGCCAATAGGCTCATAAAATCATCATCACCCAAACAAAACAGTAAATTATGTAGTAAACATGTACCTATTTGTCGGGCAAACAAATTTTATTCTCTGCTCTAGCCTCCTTGCTATGACCTGTTCAACGTAAGTACAAGTATATGCAAGTAAATGCGACCAATTTTCAATATAATTCAATATGTGATTCAATTAGGCGAAATGGTTCAAAATTATCAAACAAATGAACAAACAACACAAACATCAATCAATTAGTGGATTAACGTTTCAAATTCATAACTTTGATACATATACAAAAATCATGTTTTGATGCCAAATCACAACAATGTATTCTAGCTATATTAGTTTTGGTTCTCACACCAGTCTAATGGAAATATATAGAAAATCACACCTTCGAAACTCGAACATAAATGTTGATGATGCGATCGCTATCATCAATATCATCTTCGGGCGACTAGAGTGTGATGCTATATCTATCCAATATATTAAAACTTTGAATATACGTTTGCAAGGCGTATATGCAAATTCTTTATATACTGAATTGTCCAAAATCAATACCAATAAATAATCAACTACGAATAATTGATTTAAATTTTCAAAACAAAATTTGTTTTCACTTTAAAAATATACTCTTCACACTCGTTCTAGGATACTACTGATCCCATCTCTAACGAGTCATTCCCGTTGGATATTACTAATCCAGTTCTGATGAATTCTTTCGTATGGTTCTAATGTGCCTTGTTCTCTGCTTTGTAAACCAAAGCTCTGATACCAACTGTAAAAACCCGTAACTTCCCCGTAAAGGAAAGAGCGGATAGTTCAAGAACATGACACAAAATAGAACGCATACAAAAGAACATTTCACTGTATATGACAACAATGCATCAGATTACAAGAATATACAGAGTATAAAAGAATATTAAACAGAAATATCAGAGATTTAAATTACATTTAAAATACATAGCAGCGGAAAATAATACAATACACAACTGAAGGAGATATACGGATACAAAGCTTTCCGGATATCGTTCCAGCTGTAAACCAGGATCCTGTGAATATAAATCTGCAAAACCAAAACTACTAGCTGCCCGTGTCAAAATAAGGGCACCCAGAGTTTAGGTTAAAACAATAAACTCCAGGTCAGTCATGTGACTGGTGTGAGAACTAAAACAGTTATTAATCTTTGTTTTAAAGTTAGATAAATCAAGGGACCACGCCGTATAACACGGAACGGGTTTCCTCCCAAGAATACCAGTGCATAAAACAAACAGCGCAATGCTTAATAAAGAAAAATGAAGCTGTTATAAGACCCAGGTCCTATCACACAATGCAACGCAAGCCGGGGGATAGGGTTTTCCCTTATAACAGCCAAAGAATGCTTGATACGTTTAAAACAAATCATTTGATACTATTATAAGTGCATAGTGTATAAAACAACTTCAAATCATAAGTATCAATCATAGACGGCATGAATGACCCATACCACTATGTCGCCATATATAAGTTTACAATCAAAACCGCAATGTCGTATTGGAAGTTGGGTTATAATTTATGGTATGAACCGAGGCTAGGGGCAAGATCCTCACCGATTCGAGACGCTCTAGCCCATGTCTCAGGAACAGCCGCAACTGCCCCATGGATCGTCAGGGCCGGTCCACCGATGTGGATTATTATGCCTGAACACTGCGTTTCCCCGCCCTTTGGGGCGTAAGCCTGGCCCGTCAGCCGACCAGAAGCATCGGCCGAAACCGATATCACGAGGCGCCTCGCTTTTCAGCAAGTAATAATAAGCAACATCCACATGAGTCAAACTCGTCAGCCAGTTCAAGCACTGACGCCACTCCTAACTAGAAAGAAACGCATGTCCTCCCTGATGTCCGTCTCCCGTTTTTGGTTCATACCGGGTGTGATACTCGCGAATCAACGTTACACAAAGCTACGCCACAAAGGCCGTGCTTCGATCATCAACCACAAGACTTTGCTTTTCAACAGAAACCTTGATCATTTGCCACTTAGGCATGCCACACAGGCAATTCACTCCATGCGTTTGATATCCATCAATATATAACCCCTGAGCTCGTACGTCTCAGAGAAGGGCGTTAAGCAAGAGAATAAATTCTCCGCCGCCAAACAGATATATATTCAATAGAGATCAATCACACGGACTAAAATCCTATGTCAGACACACAGTCCATTTACAAGTTCGTTCTGGGTCTGAACGAAACCGGAGGCACCTAGTACCTCGCATATCCATCGATCTCCAAGTACGTCTGGACGATCACCAACTGTTTCCATCTTCTTGGGTGTACAGCCCAATCAAGATCATCAGTAATCACCCAAACGACGTGAAGACCTCCGGTCTTTGACCATCGTCTTCATCTTCGACTTATCGTCGTATCAGTTATTCAGAATGGGATAAACCCGGTCTTTCCGAATAACTCGCGTATATTTTAAATAAGTGTTACACAAACACAACATACGCCTCATTCCAATTCATCAGTCACTAACCGTAAATTAATCAAGAGAATAATTCCCCAAATATTAACCCCGAAGGCCGAAACCAACATCAGATCAATATCCAGAAAACCATTCTGCTTGGCTAACCGACAGTTAGTTTCTAAATTTCACATTTATAGGGAAAGGTTCCCATTAATTTTATCCAAGATAAATTCCTTGAATTTATTCTTTAATCTTCTTTTGAATTTCGATTCAACTAGTCGGGATTAACGAACCTTACCGAAGTAATCATTTGTTTTAATTTCCCAATCCCAACCTATTTATCCCATGAAGTAAAACTGGTAATACTTCATATCTAACACCACGGTGTTATCGGTAAATTCAATTACCATTTCACGTTCAAATCTAATTAAAGATTTAACTATCGCCTGGAGCAAAACTGGTGATACTCCATTCTCGATCTTTTCAATCTAATTAAAGATTCATTAAAACTCCACTTAGTTTTAATCGTTAACTGGGTTAAAGAATCAGTGTCATTTAAAACACGGTTCACGATAGACCCAAAATCACATTCATTAATTATCGGGTTAAAGAACGAGTGTTATTTAAAACACTGTCCACGATAAACCCAAAATCAATATCAATTCAATTCCAATTAAATATTATTTAATTGGTACACTTTATTAAATCTAAATAAAAAGATTTAATCTTTTCTCAACTGGGTTCAAGAACAGTGTTAGTGAAGACACCATTCACGACAAACCCAAATCACATTTGATATTCAATACGAGGCTCTGAATAGAAAATATATCGGCTTATATTCAATATCAAATTCTACGATTAACAAATGTCGTATTGGAAATAACGATATAAATATATATCTTTCAAATTTCCATAACAACATCTGTATAATCACGAATTCCCACATCGAAATATTCCGAAGACAATTTCGATTCAAATCCACTCCAATGCAATCATTGGAAATTCTGGTTATTTTTTAAAACCCTTTTCAAATTCAATTTATTTATTTAAAAATAAATAGAATTATAATTCTAGTTCAAAACTAGTTCATTTCGATAAAAATCTCTTTTTATCTTTTTAAATATGAAGTTTTTCGTCCCAATCCTTTCTAAATCATTTCTTATGATCTTACACAAATTAGTACTATTTTTAATAATTTTATCAAGACCCGTACAGTCGATTTCCATCAACGGCCATCGAACTGCACTTACAGCGACCTTTTTCAAATTTGATTTGGACATAATTCCAAATCCAACCGTTAGATTTTAAATTTCTAATATTCGTTAGAAAGCTCTTTTCGATACGAACCCAACGGTTCCGGTATTAGGAGAATCCGACGGTCGGATCTCCCGTAATGTCCGTTTGAAATAAATGGTCGAAATTCGCGAACTGCCGCGGCGCGGCGCGTTCTATTCAGGCCATTATATTATATATATAATATATATAATATATATTTCGTCGATTTCAATTCAAAACGTGCTTTATAAATCGTTTTCAATTCAATTTCAAAACGGTTTCAACTTCATATTCAATTTCAAATCAAAATTGAATATTCCAATTTAAATTCATTTTAAATTCATTTCAAATTGATTTCAATTCAATTTCGATTTTAATTCGATTTGAATTCATTTTCTTTTCAATTCAATTCAATTTGAATTCGTTTTCAATTTAATTCAATTCCAAAGTCGTTTTCTATTCGATTCAATTCAAATTGGTTTTCTATTCGATTCAATTCGTTGTATATTCCATTGAAATCAAATTCGTTATATATTCAAAACAAATTCGATTCGAATTCGTTTTCTATTCAATTTGATTCAAATTTCATTTCAAAATATTCGATTTCGAAATCGCTTTTCAATATTCATTTTAAAATGAATAAAATCGATATAAATATCGTTCACGTCAAAATGGCGTCAATCTAATCAACACGGCTTCATATATTTCTATTTTCAAATATTCTATTTCAAATATTTCTATTATTAAAATATTTCGTTCAACACATGACCAATCTCAATGGATGAGTATTGTCAACACATGAACCTTTATTTTATATTGATAAAGATGTAAATTTTATTACTAAAATATTTCGTTCAACACATGACCAATCTCAATGGATGGGTACTGTCAACACATGAACCTTTATTTTATATTGATAAAGATGTAAATTTTATTACTAAAATATTTCGTTCAACACATGACCAATCTCAATGGATGAGTACTGTCAACACATGAACCTTTATTTTATATTGATAAAGATGTAAATTTTATTACTAAAATATTTCGTTCAACACATGACCAATCTCAATGGATGAGTACTGTCAACACATGAACCTTTATTTTATAATATTCTTTATTTTTCAAATTGGAATGAGGCCCAATCAATCACCATATAATGTTAATTATATGGATTTTCATACATTACACACATATAATAGCATTGAAAATAATCAACCATCAACCAAAGTGCATTACATTGTATAAGCATCAAATATAGATATCTAACGCTTATAACAGCCTGTCAATCAATCGATCGACATATTTAATCAATCAGGATGAGTGAACTTCATATTTCATCCCAACACCCGTGTGGGGTTTCAAACAATCAAACACAGATTTTATTTGTGCAGTTGGGCGATGTGTAAAATTTATCGTCCCAATCAATGTCATTCAAATAGGTGTACATAAACAAACCGTCCGGTTTGTAAATGAATATTTATTTACATTCACTATATTCATATTCACATTAAAAATTATATATTTTTAACGATAAAACATTTTATTTTAACATATGAATTTCTATTCAGTTCATTCTTTAAATAAAATGATATTTTTATTTTCTAACATATTTTAGAAAATTTCGGCGGCATAACGGCACGATACTAGAAACGGGACGAGGCCTAGCCTTATCCTCGGTCTAGTGAAGGCCCACGCCATTCACACATCAATCAAACCATTCAATTTCACCAAACAATTCAATTCAATCAAATAATCTAACTAATTTATGCAATCAAACAAACAAGTCCATGGTCTGTGGACGATTGTGTCGGGTGCTACTAAGCATCGTCTGCATCCTAGTATATATATATAACTAGAAAAAGAAATTGAAAGGTGAGAAATTCTCACCGATAGCTATCCAACTCCACGACACTTCATAGATAGAAATCTTCATCGTTATCGCATCTTCGTCATCTTCGTTGCCCGTAGCCACTACATATATAAAAATCACTCATTTTTATATTTTGATGTTTTTAAAATAAAAATCATATTTTTATTTATTCACTTTCAATTTAAAAATCATATTTTTATCATCGCTTCATACATTTAAAAATCGAATTTTCACTTCGCTATTCAATATATAAAAATGGAATTTTTACTTCGTTATCTAATATATAAAAATCGAATTTTTACTTCGTTGTTCAATATATAAAAATCATATTTTTACTTCGTTATCTAATATATAAAAATCGAATTTTTACTTCGTTGTTCAATATATAAAAATCATATTTTTACTATGCTATTTTTATTTTAAAAATCCTTTTATATTTTTAAAGCTCCTTGCTTTTATATATTTTTAAAATCATATCCTATTTCTATTTTTAAAATCATATCCTATTTCTATTTTATTTTTTAAAACAAAGCCTTCTTCTATTTTTAAAACAAAGTTGTTCTTCTATTTTTAAAATAAAGTTGTTCTTCTATTTTTAAAACAAAGTTGTTCTTCTATTTTTAAAAACAAAGTTGTTCTCCTATTTTTAAAACAAAGTTGTTATTTTATTTTTAAAAACAAAGTTGTTATTTTTCAAAATAAAGTATTTTAATCCAAAACCAGATTTTTAAACATGCAATATAATCAATTGAAATAAATTGTTAACTAATTACCTTGATTAGCAGATAATTTCTTCATTAGGGATTTTAAACCCTTCGTTCTCTTCCTGGTTCGATCGAACCCATCGTTGCTCGGAGAAACAGGTAGCCGCCACCACAGTCGCTCCCAATTCCGTCCACTGTGTGACGATCAGAACCCACCACGACCTCCTACTTCACGCCGCCTTCCCCCCCCCCCCCCCCCGCCAGGCTCGCTGGCCACTCGCAGGTCTCGCCTCCTCGAAAACTGCGATCGAACACGGCGGGTTTGAGATAAAAATCCGGTCATCTCGGTGACGAAAACCCCATCAAAACCGTACCATTTTAAAGCTTGTGGAAATCTCTGAAATTTTCTTTTTGGATTTGGGTTTTATTTTGATTCGGATTAGAAGAAATCATAGGAGGAAAATCGGATGTTCCTGGCTGTTGAAAAGTGGATAGTGGCGGCTAGGACTAGGGTTTACAGAAAGAGAGTTATATATATATTTTATATGATATTATATAATTTTGAAAATACCCCTGTTTTGATACGAACTCGAAATCAAGCCTACCGACTGTCGCCCCTAGCTAATTACCCCCCTTCCGAACACAATGGAATATATATCGCAGGCTGATTCGACTGTTACGATCAGTTTTCGTTGAATTTACATTTAAATCACTATATTGAATTTTAAACGTACATTTCAAATTACCGGGGTCACATACTAACTAGAAAAATTCCAGAAAAATATTTTCTAGCTTCGTATTGACGATACGGTCCTAACAAAACTAGTTTCGTCGAATTCTGAGACCGTTTGCAAAATGTCCATTTTTAAGGGCCTGAATTCCATAGCGACTATTCAGAATTTTCAACTGGACATATCTTTTGATTCCCGCTATGAAATTTCAATTTTTCGGATTCGTTGGAAAGATATTCACAATTAGATTCCATTATTTTTGGTTTCGCTAAAATCCGGATTGTTTTGCACCCGGTATGTTCAATTGAAGTTTGAAATCGAATTATCGAACTACCGCGCCATTTTCAATTCCTTTTATAATTATATATAATTATTTATATTCTAACGCCGATCTATATAACTATATACGATTGAATTTTATTCAAAAGAAATTTTCTCGATGATATTATTTAAAATAATTCATTTTAAATAATCAAAATTCATTAAAATTGCCAAAATAAAAATTTTAAACTGGCCCAGATTTTCGGGTTGTTACAATCTCCCCCACTTAAAACTTTTCGTCCCCAAAAAGGAACAAAGTCGAAAGTGGTTTGATCAATCAACTCTATGTTCGATCTGGCTTCCATTCTCCAACTTTTCTGTTTCTGAGAATTTTCAAAATTTCAAAAATTTGGCTAACACCCTAAATTTTCGAAAAATTTCGCCATAACCTCCCCTGCAATGGGAGCATCGGGAAATCTCAAATAGCTTCCCCGGTCCTTCAGATCTCAAAAAGAAAAAGAAAAACCCAAGCGGCTAGCCAATAGGCTCATAAAATCATCATCACCCAAACAAAACAGTAAATTATGTAGTAAACATGTACCTATTTGTCGGGCAAACAAATTTTATTCTCTGCTCTAGCCTCCTTGCTATGACCTGTTCAACGTAAGTACAAGTATATGCAAGTAAATGCGACCAATTTTCAATATAATTCAATATGTGATTCAATTAGGCGAAATGGTTCAAAATTATCAAACAAATGAACAAACAACACAAACATCAATCAATTAGTGGATTAACGTTTCAAATTCATAACTTTGATACATATACAAAAATCATGTTTTGATGCCAAATCACAACAATGTATTCTAGCTATATTAGTTTTGGTTCTCACACCAGTCTAATGGAAATATATAGAAAATCACACCTTCGAAACTCGAACATAAATGTTGATGATGCGATCGCTATCATCAATATCATCTTCGGGCGACTAGAGTGTGATGCTATATCTATCCAATATATTAAAACTTTGAATATACGTTTGCAAGGCGTATATGCAAATTCTTTATATACTGAATTGTCCAAAATCAATACCAATAAATAATCAACTACGAATAATTGATTTAAATTTTCAAAACAAAATTTGTTTTCACTTTAAAAATATACTCTTCACACTCGTTCTAGGATACTACTGATCCCATCTCTAACGAGTCATTCCCGTTGGATATTACTAATCCAGTTCTGATGAATTCTTTCGTATGGTTCTAATGTGCCTTGTTCTCTGCTTTGTAAACCAAAGCTCTGATACCAACTGTAAAAACCCGTAACTTCCCCGTAAAGGAAAGAGCGGATAGTTCAAGAACATGACACAAAATAGAACGCATACAAAAGAACATTTCACTGTATATGACAACAATGCATCAGATTACAAGAATATACAGAGTATAAAAGAATATTAAACAGAAATATCAGAGATTTAAATTACATTTAAAATACATAGCAGCGGAAAATAATACAATACACAACTGAAGGAGATATACGGATACAAAGCTTTCCGGATATCGTTCCAGCTGTAAACCAGGATCCTGTGAATATAAATCTGCAAAACCAAAACTACTAGCTGCCCGTGTCAAAATAAGGGCACCCAGAGTTTAGGTTAAAACAATAAACTCCAGGTCAGTCATGTGACTGGTGTGAGAACTAAAACAGTTATTAATCTTTGTTTTAAAGTTAGATAAATCAAGGGACCACGCCGTATAACACGGAACGGGTTTCCTCCCAAGAATACCAGTGCATAAAACAAACAGCGCAATGCTTAATAAAGAAAAATGAAGCTGTTATAAGACCCAGGTCCTATCACACAATGCAACGCAAGCCGGGGGATAGGGTTTTCCCTTATAACAGCCAAAGAATGCTTGATACGTTTAAAACAAATCATTTGATACTATTATAAGTGCATAGTGTATAAAACAACTTCAAATCATAAGTATCAATCATAGACGGCATGAATGACCCATACCACTATGTCGCCATATATAAGTTTACAATCAAAACCGCAATGTCGTATTGGAAGTTGGGTTATAATTTATGGTATGAACCGAGGCTAGGGGCAAGATCCTCACCGATTCGAGACGCTCTAGCCCATGTCTCAGGAACAGCCGCAACTGCCCCATGGATCGTCAGGGCCGGTCCACCGATGTGGATTATTATGCCTGAACACTGCGTTTCCCCGCCCTTTGGGGCGTAAGCCTGGCCCGTCAGCCGACCAGAAGCATCGGCCGAAACCGATATCACGAGGCGCCTCGCTTTTCAGCAAGTAATAATAAGCAACATCCACATGAGTCAAACTCGTCAGCCAGTTCAAGCACTGACGCCACTCCTAACTAGAAAGAAACGCATGTCCTCCCTGATGTCCGTCTCCCGTTTTTGGTTCATACCGGGTGTGATACTCGCGAATCAACGTTACACAAAGCTACGCCACAAAGGCCGTGCTTCGATCATCAACCACAAGACTTTGCTTTTCAACAGAAACCTTGATCATTTGCCACTTAGGCATGCCACACAGGCAATTCACTCCATGCGTTTGATATCCATCAATATATAACCCCTGAGCTCGTACGTCTCAGAGAAGGGCGTTAAGCAAGAGAATAAATTCTCCGCCGCCAAACAGATATATATTCAATAGAGATCAATCACACGGACTAAAATCCTATGTCAGACACACAGTCCATTTACAAGTTCGTTCTGGGTCTGAACGAAACCGGAGGCACCTAGTACCTCGCATATCCATCGATCTCCAAGTACGTCTGGACGATCACCAACTGTTTCCATCTTCTTGGGTGTACAGCCCAATCAAGATCATCAGTAATCACCCAAACGACGTGAAGACCTCCGGTCTTTGACCATCGTCTTCATCTTCGACTTATCGTCGTATCAGTTATTCAGAATGGGATAAACCCGGTCTTTCCGAATAACTCGCGTATATTTTAAATAAGTGTTACACAAACACAACATACGCCTCATTCCAATTCATCAGTCACTAACCGTAAATTAATCAAGAGAATAATTCCCCAAATATTAACCCCGAAGGCCGAAACCAACATCAGATCAATATCCAGAAAACCATTCTGCTTGGCTAACCGACAGTTAGTTTCTAAATTTCACATTTATAGGGAAAGGTTCCCATTAATTTTATCCAAGATAAATTCCTTGAATTTATTCTTTAATCTTCTTTTGAATTTCGATTCAACTAGTCGGGATTAACGAACCTTACCGAAGTAATCATTTGTTTTAATTTCCCAATCCCAACCTATTTATCCCATGAAGTAAAACTGGTAATACTTCATATCTAACACCACGGTGTTATCGGTAAATTCAATTACCATTTCACGTTCAAATCTAATTAAAGATTTAACTATCGCCTGGAGCAAAACTGGTGATACTCCATTCTCGATCTTTTCAATCTAATTAAAGATTCATTAAAACTCCACTTAGTTTTAATCGTTAACTGGGTTAAAGAATCAGTGTCATTTAAAACACGGTTCACGATAGACCCAAAATCACATTCATTAATTATCGGGTTAAAGAACGAGTGTTATTTAAAACACTGTCCACGATAAACCCAAAATCAATATCAATTCAATTCCAATTAAATATTATTTAATTGGTACACTTTATTAAATCTAAATAAAAAGATTTAATCTTTTCTCAACTGGGTTCAAGAACAGTGTTAGTGAAGACACCATTCACGACAAACCCAAATCACATTTGATATTCAATACGAGGCTCTGAATAGAAAATATATCGGCTTATATTCAATATCAAATTCTACGATTAACAAATGTCGTATTGGAAATAACGATATAAATATATATCTTTCAAATTTCCATAACAACATCTGTATAATCACGAATTCCCACATCGAAATATTCCGAAGACAATTTCGATTCAAATCCACTCCAATGTAATCATTGGAAATTCTGGTTATTTTTTAAAACCCTTTTCAAATTCAATTTATTTATTTAAAAATAAATAGAATTATAATTCTAGTTCAAAACTAGTTCATTTCGATAAAAATCTCTTTTTATCTTTTTAAATATGAAGTTTTTCGTCCCAATCCTTTCTAAATCATTTCTTATGATATTACACAAATTATTACTATTTTTAATAATTTTATCAAGACCCGTACAGTCGATTTCCATCAACGGACATCGAACTGCACTTACAGCGACCTTTTTCAAATTTGATTTGGACATAATTCCAAATCCAACCGTTAGATTTTAAATTTCTAATATTCGTTAGAAAGCCCTTTTCGATACGAACCCAACGGTTCTGGTTTTAGGAGAATCCGACGGTCGGATCTCCCGTAATGTCCGTTTGAAATAAATGGTCGAAATTCGCGAACTGCCGCGGCGCGGCGCGTTCTATTCAGGCCATTATATTATATATATATAATATATATTTCGTCGATTTCAATTCAAAACGTGCTTTATAAATCGTTTTCAATTCATTTTCAAAACGGTTTCAACTTCATATTCAATTTCAAATCAAAATTGAATATTCCAATTTAAATTCATTTTAAATTCATTTCAAATTGATTTCAATTCAATTTCGATTTTAATTCGATTTGAATTCATTTTCTTTTCAATTCAATTCAATTTGAATTCATTTTCAATTTAATTCAATTCCAAAGTCGTTTTCTATTCGATTCAATTCAAATTGGTTTTCTATTCGATTCAATTCGTTGTATATTCCATTGAAATCAAATTCGTTATATATTCAAAACAAATTCGATTCGAATTCGTTTTCTATTCAATTTGATTCAAATTTCATTTCAAAATATTCGATTTCGAAATCGCTTTTCAATATTCATTTTAAAATGAATAAAATCGATATAAATATCGTTCACGTCAAAATGGCGTCAATCTAATCAACACGGCTTCATATATTTCTATTTTCAAATATTCTATTTCAAATATTTCTATTATTAAAATATTTTGTTCAACACATGACCAATCTCAATGGATTCGTACTGTCAACACATGAACCTTTATTTTATATTGATAAAGATGTAAATTTTATTACTAAAATATTTCGTTCAACACATGACCAATCTCAATGGATGAGTACTGTCAACACATGAACCTTTATTTTATATTGATAAAGATGTAAATTTTATTACTAAAATATTTCGTTCAACACATGACCAATCTCAATGGATGAGTACTGTCAACACATGAACCTTTATTTTATATTGATAAAGATGTAAATTTTATTACTAAAATATTTCGTTCAACACATGACCAATCTCAATGGATGAGTACTGTCAACACATGAACCTTTATTTTATAATATTCTTTATTTTTCAAATTGGAATGAGGCCCAATCAATCACCATATAATGTTAATTATATGGATTTTCATACATTACACACATATAATAGCATTGAAAATAATCAACCATCAACCAAAGTGCATTACACTGTATAAGCATCAAATATAGATATCTAACGATTATAACAGCCTGTCAATCAATCGATCGACATATTTAATCAATCAGGATGAGTGAACTTCATATTTCATCCCAACACCCATGTGGGGTTTCAAACAATCAAACACAGATTTTATTTGTGCAGTTGGGCGATGTGTAAAATTTATCGTCCCAATCAATGTCATTCAAATAGGTGTACATAAACAAACCGTCCGGTTTGTAAATGAATATTTATTTACATTCACTATATTCATATTCACGTTAAAAATTATATATTTTTAACGATAAAACATTTTATTTTAACATATGAATTTCTATTCAGTTCATTCTTTAAATAAAATGATATTTTTATTTTCTAACATATTTTAGAAAATTTCGGCGGCATAACGGCACGATACTAGGAACGGGACGAGGCCTAGCCTTATCCCCGGTCTAGTGAAGGCCCACGCCATTCACACATCAATCAAACCATTCAATTTCACCAAACAATTCAATTCAATCAAATAATCTAACTAATTTATGCAATCAAACAAACAAGTCCATGGTCTGTGGACGATTGTGTCGGGTGCTACTAAGCATCGTCTGCATCCTAGTATATATATATAACTAGAAAAAGAAATTGAAAGGTGAGAAATTCTCACCGATAGCTATCCAACTCCACGACACTTCATAGATAGAAATCTTCATCATTATCGCATCTTCGTCATCTTCGTTGCCTGTAGCCACTACATATATAAAAATCACTCATTTTTATATTTTGATGTTTTTAAAATAAAAATCATATTTTTATTTATTCACTTTCAATTTAAAAATCATATTTTTATCATCGCTTCATACATTTAAACATCGAATTTTCACTTCGCTATTCAATATATAAAAATGGAATTTTTACTTCGTTATCTAATATATAAAAATCGAATTTTTACTTCGTTGTTCAATATATAAAAATCATATTTTTACTTCGTTATCTAATATATAAAAATCGAATTTTTACTTCGTTGTTCAATATATAAAAATCATATTTTTACTATGCTATTTTTATTTTAAAAATCCTTTTATATTTTTAAAGCTCCTTGCTTTTATATATTTTTAAAATCATATCCTATTTCTATTTTTAAAATCATATCCTATTTCTATTTTTTTTTTAAAACAAAGCCTTCTTCTATTTTTAAAACAAAGTTGTTCTTCTATTTTTAAAACAAAGTTGTTCTTCTATTTTTAAAACAAAGTTGTTCTTCTATTTTTAAAAACAAAGTTGTTCTCCTATTTTTAAAACAAAGTTGTTCTTTTATTTTTAAAAACAAAGTTGTTATTTTTCAAAATAAAGTATTTTAATCCAAAACCAGATTTTTAAACATGCAATATAATCAATTGAAATAAATTGTTAACTAATTACCTTGATTAGCAGATAATTTCTTCATTAGGGATTTTAAACCCTTCGTTCTCTTCCTGGTTCGATCGAACCCATCGTTGCTCGGAGAAACAGGTAGCCGCCACCACAGTCGCTCCCAATTCCGTCCACTGTGTGACGATCAGAACCCACCACGACCTCCTGCTTCACGCCGCCTCCCCCCCCCCCCCCCCGCCAGGCTCGCTGGCCACTCGCAGGTCTCGCCTCCTCGAAAACTGCGATCGAACACGGCGGGTTTGAGATAAAAATCCGGTCATCTCGGTGACGAAAACCCCATCAAAACCGTACCATTTTAAAGCTTGTGGAAATCTCTGAAATTTTCTTTTTGGATTTGGGTTTTATTTTGATTCGGATTAGAAGAAATCATAGGAGGAAAATCGGATGTTCCTGGCTGTTGAAAAGTGGATAGTGGCGGCTAGGACTAGGGTTTACAGAAAGAGAGTTATATATATATTTTATATGATATTATTTAATTTTGAAAATACCCCTGTTTTGATACGAACTCGAAATCAAGCCTACCGACTGTCGCCCCTAGCTAATTACCCCCCTTCCGAACACAATGGAATATATATCGCAGGTTGATTCGACTGTTACGATCAGTTTTCGTTGAATTTACATTTAAATCACTATATTGAATTTTAAACGTACATTTCAAATTACCGGGGTCACATACTAACTAGAAAAATTCCAGAAAAATAGTTTCTAGCTTCGTATTGACGATACGGTCCTAACAAAACTAGTTTCGTCGAATTCTGAGACCGTTTGCAAAATGTCCATTTTAAGGGCCTGAATTCCATAGCGACTATTCAGAATTTTCAACTGGACATATCTTTTGATTCCCGCTATGAAATTTCGATTTTTCGGATTCGTTGGAAAGATATTCACAATTAGATTCCATTATTTTTGGTTTCGCTAAAATCCGGATTGTTTTGCACCCGGTATGTTCAATTGAAGTTTGAAATCGAATTATCGAACTACCGCGCCATTTTCAATTCCTTTTATAATTATATATAATTATTTATATTCTAACGCCGATCTATATAACTATATACGATTGAATTTTATTCAAAAGAAATTTTCTCGATGATATTATTTAAAATAATTCATTTTAAATAATCAAAATTCATTAAAATTGCCAAAATAAAAATTTTAAACTGGCCCAGATTTTCGGGTTGTTACAGTATTAGTTTACAAAGGACGGAGACGTCGAGATTAGTTATAAAAGGGGAATATGGCAGCGTATTGCATTAGTTATAAAAAGGGGAGTATGGCAGCGTATTGCATTAGTTATAAAAAGGGGAATATGGCAGCATATTGCATTAGTTTTTAAAGGGGGGTATTATAGCGTATTGCAAATTTTTAAAACTATAACGATAAATTAACATTGTTAACCAAGCTTAAGCATGATTATTATTTATAACACTATTCCTTAGAAAGGGTTGAAATTTACTTATTCCAGGTGATAAGAAAATAATTATGTTTTCCCCGAAGAAGTGTAAACGAATTATACGAAGTTGGAAGTAGAAGTAAATAATTAAGATCTGGTATATATTACCCATACTGAAGGGAACTCGTTAAAATATGGGAATGTGATAAAAACATTTGAATTTATATAACATGTCATTCGACATTGTTCTGGATCACATAAGAAATGGAAATTTAATATTGAACAAACAATATATTGTTATTTCCGAAATAAAGGAAGGCTAACGAGTTTTAATCAAATCGGAGGTCGACATTAAGTTATAATGGTATTTATTATCTAAATAAAGAGTTATTCGATAAATGAAATCAGATTGCTATAAAAAAATTGTTCACAATTCAAAGTGAATAAGGTATTAAAAAGCAAATGTTTGCAGATTAAGTAGTTAAAATGGAAATTTGATTTTTTTTCAAATGTAAATAACGTATATTTTCTAATATACTGTAAATAAGAAATGTGAAAGGATGAGAATGTTTCGAGCATTAACAATATATATATATATATATATATATATATATATATCTGGGATATGGGAGAATAAAGGTTTACAATAACATGAAATGTGAAAAGGATAAAATGGGGTTTGGGAAATATCTAGTAAGATATGGGAATTTAAATGTTAAAAATAAATGTTAAATAAAAGGGCCAGTGATTGTGTGATGTTTAGTTGTACATTTGAATGGATGTTTGTTTTTACTTCGATAGTTAAATAACCAACTATCGAAGTGTTTTGACCCTCGTTGTTAATATCGAGAGACCGGTTGGATATATTATCCAAGAACCACTCCGTATAGGCATAGGCGCTGCGAATTAGATTATGCTGAAGACAATTGAAGACGGAGTGAAATGCAAGGGTCGTTCTGTTCCAGAATTGTGTTTTCTGTTTGTCTAGTCCCATGACAACTTGTATGGACGAGTGTCTGACAGAGTATACCTAACAAATCACATACGACTGATCTCTTAAAGGTATTACATCTGGTGGCGGAGGAATTCGTTCCTCTTAGCTTTTTATACCCGTGATATTTTTGGAAATCGGTTAGTGAATTGACGGGTTTGACGATGTGGCATTCAAAGTGAATGGTGGACAGATGTTCTGAAAAGATAGACATAGCCTCAAGCTTCACAACCAGGAAATGACAAAAATCGGGCAGGCAGCATGGCTATGTGGGTCATTTCCATTAGGGTGTATTGTCACCATCTAGAGAAAATTCGTATTTGTTCTTCTTTCGTTTCTGTATCTTCGGATAACGGTTATGTGGGCCCAACCGTAGGTGGCAATATATTCGATACACTCAAGAGAAATGTGTGGGATGGGTTGCAAGATGTTCTTGTTGAACCCCAGTGTATCCCCTCTAGAGTACACTAATCGGGAGGTGGTCCTATACCTTGACATAGTTGGAATCCAATTGTGAAAACCCGTAACTTCCCCGGTTGGGAAAGCGCGGAAAGTTCGAGAACAAGCCACAACAGAACACATACAGAAGAACATTTCACTGTATATTACAACAATGCATCAGATTACAAGAATATACAGAGTATAAATGAATATTACACAGAAATATCAGAGATTTAAATTACATTTAAATACATAGCAGCGGGAAATAATACAATACACAACTAGAAGAGATATACGGATACAAAGCTTTCCGGATATCATTCCAGCTGTAAACCAGGATCCTGTGAATATAAATCTGCAAAACCAAAACTACTAGCTGCCCGTGTCGAAAATAAGGGCACCCAGAGTTTAGGTTAAAACAATAAACTCCAGGTCAGTCATGTGACTGGTGTGAGAACTAAAACAGTTAATCTTTATTTTAAAGTTAGGTAAATCAAGGGACCACGCCGTATAACACGGAACGGGTTTCCTCCCAAGAATACCAGTGCATAAAACAAACAGCGCAATGCTAAATAAAGAAAAATGAAGCTGTTATAAGACCCAGGTCCCATCACACAATGCAACGCAGCCGAGGATAGGGTTTTCCCTTATAACAGCCAAAGAATGCTTGATACGTTTAAAACAAATCATTTGATACTACTATAAGTGCATAGTGTATAAAACAACTTCAAATCATAAGTATCAATCATAGACGGCATGGGTACCATATATCATGTCGCCATACTAGTTCTACAATTAAAACTGCAAATGTCACGTATTTGGAAGTTGGATTTCCATCTATGAACCGAGGCAAAAGATAGTCCTCAACCGATTCGAGACAATCTAGCCCATGTCTCAGGCAAGTACTCAGTCAAGCCTTGGAGCGACAGGGCCGGTCCACCGATGTGGATTAAAATGCCTGAACACTACGTTTCCCCGCCCTTTGGGGCGTAAATGAGCCAACTAAACGACTCCATCGGTTCGAGAACGACCGATCAATCCGAGGCGCCTCGCAACAGCAACAACCACATAAGTCAAACTCGTCAGGGCGTGTAAAACCACTGACGCCACTTTTTAGCTAGAAGGAAACGCATGCCCTCCCTGAGGTCCGTCTCCCGTTTTTGGTTCATACCGGGTGTGAAACTCGCGAAGTAAACGTTACACAAAGCTACGCCACAAAGGCCGTGCTTCGATCATCAACCACAAGACTTTGCTTTTCAACAGAAGCCTCGATCAATTGCCGCTTAGGTATGCCACACAGGCAATTCACTCCATGCGTTTGATATCCATCAATATATAACCCCTGAGCTCGTACGTCTCAGAGAAGGGCGTTAAGCAAGAGAATAAATTCTCCGCCGCCAAACAGATATATATTTAATAGAGATCAATCACACGGACTGAAATCCAATGTCAGACACACAGTCCATTTACAAGTCCGTTCTGGGTCTGAACGAAACCGGAGGCACCTAGTACCCCGTATATCCATCGATCTCCAAGTACGTCTGGACGATCACCAACTGTTTCCATCTTCTTGGGTGTACAGCCTAATCAAGATCATCAGTAGTCACCCAAACGACGTGAAGACCTCCGGTCTTCGACCATCGTCTTCATCTTCGACTTATCGTCGTATCAGTTATTCAGAATGGGATAAACCCGGTCTTCCCGAATAACTCGCGTATATTTTAAATAAGTGTTACACAAACACAACATACGCCTCATTCCAATTCATCAGTCACTAACCGTAAATTAATCAAGAGAATAATTCCCCAAATATTAACCCCGAAGGCCGAAACCAACATCAGATAAATATCCAGAAAACCCTTCTGCTTGGCTAACCGACAGTTAGTTTCTAAATTTCACATTCATAGGGAAAGGTTCCCATTAATTTTATCCAAGATAAATTCCTTGAATTTATTCTTTATTCTATTTTTGAATCTCAATTCAAACTAGTCGGGATTAGCGAACCTTACCGAAGTAATCATTTATTTTAATTTCCCCATCCCAAACTATTCATCCCATGAAGTAAAACTGGTAATACTTCATATCTAACACCACAGTGTTATCGGTAAATTCAATTACCATTTCACGTTCAAATCTAATTAAAGATTTAACTATCGCCTGGAGCAAAACTGGTGATACTCCATTTTCGATCATTTCAATCTAATTAAAGATTCATTAAAACTCCACTTAGTTTTAATCTTCGACTGGGTTAAAGAATCAGTGTCATTTAAAACACGGTTCACGATAAACCCAAAAATCATTCCATTAATTATCGGGTTAAAGAACAAGTGTTATTTAAAACACTGTTCACGATAAACCCAAGAATCATTCCCAATTAAATATCATTTAATTGGTACACTTCATTAAATCTAAATAAAAAGATTTAATCTTTTCTCAACTGGGTTCAAGAACAGTGTTAGTGAAGACACCACTCATGACAAACCCAAATCACATTTGATATTCAATATAAGGCTCTGAATAGAAAATATATCGGCTTATATTCAATATCAAATTCTACGATTAACAAATGTCATATTGGAAATAACGATATACATATATATCTTTCAAACTTCCATAACAACATCTGTATAATCATGAATTCCAACATCGAAATATTCCGAAGACAATTTCGATTCAGATCCACTCCAATGCAATCATTGGAAATTCTGGTTATTTTTAAATCCCTTTTTCAAATTCAATTTATTTATTTAAAAATAAATAGAATTATATTTCTAGTTCAAAACTAGTTCATTTCGATAAAAATCTATTTTTATCTTTTCAAATATGGAGTTTTTCATCCCAAATCTTCACAAATCATTTCTTATGATTTTACACAAATTATTACTATTTTTAATAATTTTATCAAGGCCCGTACAGTCGATTTCCATCAATGGCCATCGAACTGCACTTACAACGACCTTTTTCAAATTTGATTTGGACGTAACTACAAATCCAACCGTTAGATTTTGAATTTCTAATATTCGTTAGAAAGCTCTTTTCGATACGAACCCAACGGTTTCGGTTTTAGGAGAATCCGACGGTCGGATCTCCCGTAATGTCCTTTTGAAATAAATGATCGAAATTCACGAACTGCCGCGGCGCGGCGCGTTCTATTCAGGCCATTATATTATATATATAATATATATTTCGTCGATTTCTATTTAAAACGAATTATATAAATAGTTTTAAATTCGTTTCAAAAGCAATTTCAACTTCCATTTCAATTCAAATCAAAATTGAATTCTTCTTTATAAATTCGTTTTAAAATTCATTTCTATTCAATTCAAATTTCAATTCAATTTGAATTCATTTCAATTTGCTTTCAATTCAATTTGAATTCGTTTTATATTCAATTCATTTCGAAATCGTTTTCAATTCATTTCATTTCGAAATCGTTTTCAATTCATTTCTATTTCGAAATCGTTTTCAATTCATTTCTATTTCGAAATCGTTTAAAATCGATATAAATATCGTTCACGTCAAAATGGCGTCAATCTAACCAACACGGCTTCATAAATTTCTATTTTCAAATATTCTATTTCAAATATTTCTTTTTCAAAATAGTTGTTATTATCAAAATATTTCGTTCAACACATGACCAATCTCAATGGATGAGTACTGTCAACACATGAACCTTTATTTTATATTGATAAGGATGTAAATTTTATTACTAAAATATTTCGTTCAACACATGACCAATCTCAATGGATGAGTACTGTCAACACATGAACCTTTATTTTATATCGATAAAGATGTAAATTTTATTACTAAAATATTTCGTTCAACACATGACCAATCTCAATGGATGAGTACTGTCAACACATGAACCTTTATTTTATATTATTCTTTATTTTTCAAATTGGAATGAGGCCCAATCAATTACCATATAAAGTTAATTATATGGATTTCATACAACACATGTATATAATAGCATTGAAAAATAATCAACCATCAACCAAAGTGCACTACACTGTATAAGCATCAAATATAGATATCTAACGCTTATAACAGCCTGTCAATCGATCGATCGACATATTTAATCAATCAGGATGAGTGAACTTCAAATTTCATCCTAACACCCGTGTGGGGTTTCAAACAATCAAACACATATTTTATTTGTGCAGTTGGGCGATGTGTAAAATTTATCGTCCCAATCAATGTCCTTCAAATAGGTGTACATAAACAAAACGTCCGGTTTGTAAATGAATAATTTATTTTATTCACTTCACGTTAAAAATTATATTCTTAACGATAAAACATTTTATTCAACCTATGAAAATATTCTATTCAGTTCATTTATTCAATAAAATGATATTTTTATTTTTCTAACATATTTTAGAAAATTTCGGCGGCATAACGGCACGATACTAGAAATGGGACGAGGCCTAGCCTTATCCCCGGTCTAGTGAAGGCCCACGCCATTCACACATCAATCAAATTCACCAAACAATTCAATTCAATCAAATAATCTAGCTAATTTATGCAATCAAACAAACAAGTCCATGGTCTGTGGACGATTGTGTCGGGTGCTACTAAGCACCGTCTGCATCCTAGTATATATATATAACTAGAAAAAGAAATTGAAAGGTGAGAAATTCTCACCGAAAGCTATCCCCACTTCACGACACTCTATTTAGAGATCTTTGTCGTTCTCGCCTTTTCGTCTTCTTCGTTGCCCGTAGCCACTACATATTTAAAAAATCACATTTTTACTTCGTTATTCAATATATAAAAATCGAATTTTTACTTTGCTATTCTATATATAAAAATCGAATTTTTACTTTGCTATTCTATATATAAAAATCGAATTTTTACTTTGCTATTCTATATATAAAAATCGAATTTTTACTTTGCTATTCTATATATAAAAATCGAATTTTTCCTTTCATGTCATATAGATAAAAATTCCATTTCAAAAATATAGATTTCGCCTTTTTCATTTTAAAGATTTCAACTTTTCTATTTCACAAAATTAATGCTATTCTATTTTCAAAAACTAAAATTAAAATCCTTGTTATTAATTTTTTTTTTAAAACAGATTATATAATCATTTAAATTAAATAAAATCTCACCTTTCTTCTATCCGCAACCGTTCCAGGGATTAACGGCACCAATTCATCGCTGCTTCCTCTGCTGATCGGAGTCGCACCCAAGACCGCTGAACGATGCCCCCATCTCACCGTTGACCAACCCTTGAGCCTCGAACCCCTAGCTGCGATCGTCACCGGAAGAAGAAAGGGGGCCTTGGGGTTCACGTGCGTCGGATTTGGGGCTGAGGGGATTGGCGCTATCGGGGTTTGGGAGAAGAGGGGAGCAGGCGGTGGAGGCTAGGGGGTGGAGCTTCTCGAGGCGGCGGTGGTCCTCCGAGGGTGGCGGCGGGTTTTCGCAGTCGCCTTCTTTTTTTTTCTTTCTTTTTTTTTCTGTTTCGATTAAAAGGAGAGAGGGGGGCCAGAGCGGGTTAAAGGGGGAGAAAAGTTTTTTTTATATATATATTTTTTTTATATTTTATTATTTAATTTTCCACAAAAAGCAACTTTTATTTTCGACTTCAAAACGAGGCTCACCGCCTGTCGTCCCTAACGTTTTACCCCCATTCCGAACAAAATGGGATATGTATCGCAAGCTGATTCGATAGTTACAATCAGTTTCCGTTGAATTTACATTTAAATCACTATATTGAATTTTAAACGTACATTTCAAATTACCGGGGTCACATACTAACTCTAAAAATTCTCGAAAAATATTTTCTAGCTTCGTATTGATGATACTGTAACGACCCAGAAAATCTGAACCAATTTAAAATTTTTAAATTGGCTAAAATAATGGATTTTAAATATTTAAAATAAATATTTTAAATAATGGCGATGAAAACTGAGTTTGAATCGACATTTGAAAACGAATATAATTAATTATAATTATATATAGAATTGAAAATGGCGCGGTAGTTCGATAATTCGATTTCAAACTTCAATTGAATATACCGGGTGCAAAACAATCCAGATTTTAGTGAGACCAAAAATAATGGAATCTAATTGGTGATATCTTTCTAACGAATCCGACCAATCGAAATTTGATAGCGGGAATCAAAAGGTATGTCCAATTGAAAATTCTGAATAGTCGCTATGGAATTCAGGCCCTTAAAAATGGACATTTTGCAAATGACCTCGGATTTAGACGAAACCACTTTTGTTAGATCCGCAGTGTCAGGTTATTGCTAGGTTTCAAATTTCATAATTTTTCGAATGAATATGTGGGCGTGGCAAAAGAAAACGCGTTTGACCAGTTTCTGTTGAATTTAATCGACAGGAAATTGGTCATTTTTCAAATGGTCTCAGAATTCGACGAAACTAGTTTTGTTAGGACCGTATCGTCAATACGAAGCTAGAAAATATTTTTCTGGAATTTTTCTAGTTAGTATGTGACCCCGGTAATTTGAAATGTACGTTTAAAATTCAATATAGTGATTTAAATGTAAATTCAAAAGGAAACTGATTGTAACAATCGAATCAGCTTGCGATACATATCCCATTGTGTTCGAAATGGGGGTTAAACGCTATGGACGACAGGCGGTGGGCCTCGTTTCGAGGTCGAGTGTAAAAGTCAACTTTTTGCATAATTAAATAATAAAAAAAAATAATATCTTTTAATTCCCTTTCCCTCCCTTTATCTTCACTGGCCCCCCGTTCCCTTTTATTTTCAGAAGAAAAAAAAAACAAAAACCCTAAATCGAATCATCGCGCCGCCCTCCCCACTGGCCTCGACGCCGACGAACCCTTCGCCGCCCCCTCCTCGAGCATCGCCGCCCCTCCTCGAGCATCGCCGCCTTCCCCTGCATCGACGAAGACCCCGTTCGAAGCCCCCACCGCATCGCCTCCCCCTGCACCGACGAAGCAGCCCCCCCCTCGCACGAACTCCGACGAAGCAGCCCCCCCCCCCTCGCTCCTCAGTAAGTTTTAATTTTATTTATCTATTTTATTATAATACTGTTTTTGAAATAAAAAAATAAAAACTGCATTTTTATTAAAAGTTAAAACTGTTTATTTCAAAGATTTTAAAACTGAATTTTTAAAAAAGATTAAAACTGAATTTTAAGAAAAGATAAAAACTGATTTTGTTTTTAAAATAAAAACTGATTTTAAAAGCAAAATAAAAACTGTTTTTGAAATAAAGAATAAAAACTGCATTTTCTATGAAGAATAAACTGAATTGCTTTTGTAAAAGAATAAAACTGATTTCTTTTAGAAAAGTAAAAATCATATTTTTATATGTTGAAAAATCATATTTTTATATGTTGAAAGCAAAAGTAAAAATCATATTTTTATATGTTGAAAGCAAAAGTAAAAATCATATTTTTATATGTTGAAAGTCGAAGAAAAAAATCATATTTTTATATGTTGAAAGTCGAGGTAAAAATCATATTTTTATATATCGAATAGCGAAGTCAAAATTCGATTTTTATATATTGAATTGCATAGTAAAAATTCTATTTTTACATATGCAGAGAATACGGGTGAAAGCGAAAAATAGGCGAAGATTTCTATTAAGAAGAGTCGTGAAGTTGGATAGCTATTGGTGAGATTTCTGATTTAAAATTTATATATATATATGTGTTGACAATGAAAGTGAATTGTTATATATAAATATCTATATATATATATATATATACGCCCCTCGTCCACAAACCATGGACGATATATATTGGTTGAAATTGTGGTGAAAATTGAATGATTGTTTGGGATTGTTTGTGATTGATATTGGTTGATTGTGGTTGAAAAATACCCATTTGTGGTTGTGAAATATTTGGTTGAAACCACATAGGATTAGTTTGTGGAAATGAAATAAATATATATACATGCCGCCTGCGTGCGAACTAGATGCATGTTTCCCATTGTCAAAAACCGCGAGGTTTTAAGGTAGAGCGAGGAGCCGTACTAGGGACGGTGCCGGTTTAACTACCCTGCCGTTATGCTGCCGAAATTTTGAATGATATTTGTGTGTTTGAATTATTTTCATATGCTTAAAACTATTGAAAACATTCATGTGTTGAATTGATATTCATTCGTTGTTTAGAAATTCATGTGTTGAATGTTATTCATATTTTGAAATAAATTGTTTGATAATAAAAATCACATTTTTATCGATATCTAAAAACTATTGAAAACATTCATGCGTTGGATTGATATTCATTCGTTGTTTAGAAATTCATGTGTTGAATGTTATTCATATTTTGAAATAAATTGTTTGATAATAAAAATCACATTTTTATCGATATCTAAAAACTATTGAAAACATTCATGTGTTGGATTGATATTCATTCGTTGTTTAGAAATTCATGTGTTGAATGTTATTCATATTTTGAAATAAATTGTTTGATAATAAAAATCACATTTTTATCGATATCTAAAAACTATTGAAAACATTCATGCGTTGGATTGATATTCATTCGTTGTTTAGAAATTCATGTGTTGAATGTTATTCATATTTTGAAATAAATTGTTTGATAATAAAAATCACATTTTTATCGATATCTAAAAACTATTGAAAACATTCATGTGTTGGATTGATATTCATTCGTTGTTTAGAAATTCATGTGTTGAATGTTATTCATATTTTGAAATAAATTGTTTGATAATAAAAATCACATTTTTATCGATATCTAAAAACTATTGAAAACATTCATGTGTTGGATTGATATTCATTCGTTGTTTAGAAATTCATGTGTTGAATGTTATTCATATTTTGAAATAAATTGTTTGATAATAAAAATTACATTTTTATCGATATCTAAAAACTATTGAAAACATTCATGTGTTGAATTGATATTCATTCGTTGTTTAGAAATTCATGTGTTGAATGTTATTCATATTTTGAAATAAATTGTTTGATAATAAAAATCACCTTTTATCGACTATATGAACTATATAGAAAAATAGTGTTTTGAAATGAATCGTTTTACAATAAAAATCACATTTTTATTGTATGCATAAATCGTTGAAATGTGAAGTGTTAAAACTAACCACTTGTTCAAAATAAACATATATGAGTTGAAATATTCATTAATTAGCTAATGAAATGATTTGCACCTAATTATGTAACATTAGAATGAATGGTGTTTTTAAACCAAATAGAAATCGAATATGAAGTTGAATAGAAAATGAAAAATGATATGAACTGTATATATATGTACATGCATATTCTTTGAACAGGTTATAGCAAAGGGGCTAGAGAAGAGGAATAAAATTTTGTGCCCGACAAATAGGTACACATTTACTGATTTGTTTGGGTGATGATTTTGAGCCTATTGGCTAGCCGCTTGGCTTCTTCTTTTTCTTTTTGAGATTAGAAGGACCGGGACGCTATTTGCGATTTCCCGACGCTCCCGGTGCAGGGGAGGTTATGGCGAAATTTTTCCAAAATTTAAGGTGTTAGAAAAATTTTTGAAGTGAAAACGATATAGAAATCCTTGAATGAACTATATTTATATAACTATATAAATATAAATAAAATTAAAACGAAACGAGGCCGTGCAGTTCGTATTTCGAAACCGTGATTTCAAACGACTAGTACGGGAAATCCGACCATTGGATTTTCCCGAAACCTCAACCGTCGGGTTCGCCTTGGAATAATCTTTCCAACGGCACCAACCTTGTAAAAATCCAACGGTTGGATTGTCCGGAATGTTTAATTCAAATCTGAAGAAAAACAGCGCCAGAAACGATTATATTTATTTATATATATATATATAATTATATTTAATCGAATAACGACGCTGCAGTTCGTATTTTGAAATCGAAATTTCAAACGATTGTACCGGGAGATCCGACCGTCGGATTTTCCCGAAACTGGAACCGTTGGATTCGTTTTGAAAAGACCTTTCTAATGATGTAAATTTTGTGAAGATCCAACGGTTAGATTTTCAGATATGTGTAAATCAAATCTGAAGAAAAACAGCGCCACGGCCACGTTATGGCCCGAAACGTCGTTTTGAATATATTAGCTATTTTAAAATAAATATAAATAGCGACAAATAGTTATAAAATATCGTAAGCGATATGAAATGGAAATAAACTGAATTTGCTTGATTTATGTGATGTTTGATGGTTGAATGTGTTTGGTGTGAAAACTATATAAAGAACACAATTGGTGTTGTCGAATAATTTAACCATTGAAATAAATCGTTTTGAAATTCTAAATATACGTGAATTATTTGAAAAGGCCGAGTTAATTCTCATTTCGAATAATCGACCGACGATTGAAATTCGAAGATGAAGACGATGGTCGAAGACCGGAGATCTTCACCTCGTTTGGATGGTAACCGAGGTCCTGATTGGGAGGCATCCCGAAATATGGATAATGAGTGGTGATCGTTCAGACGTACGTGTTGATCGAAGGGTTTGCGAGGTATTTAGTGCCTCCGGTTTCGTTCAGACCCAGAACGGACTTGTAAATGGACTGTGTGTCCGACATTGGAATTTGTTCTGTGTGATTGATAGCCATCAGTTGCACGGTATGAATTGCCTGTGTGGCATGCTAAGATGCAGTGATCAGGGCTTCTGTTGAAAAGCAAAGTCTTGTGGTGATGATCAAAGCACCGCCTGTGTGGCGTAGCTTTGTGTATAACGTGAATTCGCGAGCCTCACACCCCGGTATGAACCTAAAACGGGAGAAGGACCTCAGGGAGGGCATGCGTTTCTTTCTAGCTAGGGTGGTGTCAGTGACCTACCAGCCCTGACATTTATATACTTTTCACCTATGTGGTTGTTGCTGTTGCGAGGCGCCTCGGTTTGATCGGACGATCCGGGTCCGATGGAGTCATTCGTTGGCTCGTTTACGCCCCAAAGGGCGGGGAAACGTAGTGTTCAGGCATTTTAATCCACATCGGTGGACCGGCCCTGTCGCTCCGAAGGCTTGACTGAGTACTTGCCTGTGGCTCGGGCTAGAGAGTCACGAATTCGGTAAGGACTATCTTTTGCCTTGGTTCATGACGGAAATCCAATTTCCAAATACGACATCGTGCGGTTTTGATTGTATATATATTTGGCGACATAGTGGCATGGGACGCTCATGTCGTCTATGATTGATAGTTATGATTTGAAATTGCTTTCAAAACATATAGACACTAGCAATAATATCAAATGCCTTTGTTTTATTCGTATCAAGCATATCTTGGCCGTTATAAGGTAAAAACTCTATCCTCCGGTTTGCGTTGCATTGTGTGATGGGAACTGAGTCTTATAACGGCTTCATTTTTATAAAAAGCATAGCGATGTTTAAAAGAAAGATTTGTTTTAAAGCACTGGCAATCCAATGGAGTAAACCCGTTCCACGAAAGTGGCGTGGTCCTGTGATTAGCCAATTATATATGTGTTGAGTGGATTTCTCATACCAGTCCCATGACTGACTCGTAGTTTGTTTCACTCTCAAACTCGGGTGCCCCTTTTTCTACACGGGCAGCCTTGTATTCAGGTTTAGCTGGTTCTTTCTGGATAGCTGGAGCTGAAGATGGATTCTATCATTTATTTCTTTTTATGCTGTTCAGCTCCTATTGTACATATTTTGTTTATTTCCGCTGTAGACATTTATGTATAGCTGAACTGTATTTGTACTAAGTAAGATCCTGTATACTGTGTAACTCTGATGATTACTTTTATCCAGTATATTTTGTTGTTCATTCTGGTGTATTTATTTAATTCTGTTCTGCTATTATATGTTTCTGTGTTATATTCCAAAAGATAACCTTGTTTCCGTGAGAACGGGAAATCGGGTCGTCTCAGATACGGTCCTAACAAAACTAGTTTCGTCGAATTCTGAGACCGTTTGAAAAATGGCCAATTTCCAGTCGATTAAAATCAACTGAAACCGGTCGAACGGGTTTTCCTTCGCCACACTCACATATTGATTCGAAAAATTATGAAATTTGAAACCTAGCAATAATTTGACATCACGGACCCAACAAAACTGGTTTCGTCGAAATCCGAGGTCGTTTGCAAAATGTCCATTTTTAAGGGCCTGAATTCCATAGCGACTATTCAGAAATTTCAACTGGACATATCTTTTGATTCCCGCTATGAAACTTTGATTTTTCAGATTCGTTGGAAAGATATTATCAATTAGATCCTAATGTTTTTGGTTTCACTAAAATCCGGATTGTTTTGCACCCGGTACATTCAATTGAAGTTTGAAATCGAATTATCGAACTACCGCGCCATTTTCAATTCTATTTATAATTATAAATAATTATTTATATTCTAACGACGGCGTATATAATATATACGTTCTATTTATATTCAAAATAAATTTTTCGTTGATTTTATTTAAAATAATTCATTTTAAATATTCAAAATTCATTAAAATCGCCAAAACAAAAATTTTAAACTGGCCCAGATTTTCCGGGTTATTACAATCTCCCCCACTTAAAACTTTTCGTCCCCGAAAAGGAACAAAGTCGAAAGTGGTTTGATTAATCAACTCTACGTTCGATCTGGCTTCCATTCTCCAACTTTTCAGTTTCTGAGAATTTTCAAATATTCAAAAATTTGGCTAACACCCTAAATTTTCGAAAAATTTCGCCATAACCTCCCCTGCACCGGGAGCATCGGGGAATTTCAAATAGCTTCCCCGGTCCTTCAGATCTCAAAAAGAAAAAGAAAAAGCCAAGCGGCTAGCCAATAGGCTCATAAAATCATCATCACCCAAACAAAACAGTAAATCATGTAGTAAACATGTACCTATTTGTCGGGCAAACAAATTTTATTCTCTGGCTCTAGCCTCCTTGCTATGACCTGTTCAATGAAAGTACATGTATATGCAAGCAAATGCGACCAATTTTCAATACAACTTACTATTTGGTACAATTAGGCATAATGGTTCAAAATTATCAAACAACTAAACAAACAACACAAACTTCAATCAATTAGTGGATTAACGTTTCAAATTGATAATTTTACTACATATAAAGAAAATCATGTTTTTGATGCCAATTCACAACAATGTGTTATAACTATATAAGTTTTGGTTCTCACACCAGTCTAATGGAAATATATAGATATCACACCTTCGTCACTCGAATATAAGTGCTAGTAACGCTGCAGCATTATCAGAACCATCCCCGGGCAACTAGAGTGTGATCCTATATCTATCCAATATATTAAAACTTTGAATATACGTTTGCAAGGCGTATATGCAAATTCTTTATATACTGAATTGTCCAAATCAATATAGATAAATAATCAAATACGAATAAGTGATTTAGATTTTCAAAACAAAAATTGGTTTTCATTTTTAAAAATATACTCTTCATACTCGTCCTAGGATACTACTGATCATATCTCTAACGAGTCATTCCCATTGGATATTGCTAATCCAATATCTGATGAATTCTTTCGTATGGTTCTAATGTGCCTTGTTCTCTGAGCTTTGTAAACCAAAGCTCTGATACCAACTGTGAAAACCCGTAACTTCCCCGGTTGGGAAAGCGCGGATAGTTCGAGAACAAGCCACAACAGAACACATACAGAAGAACATTTCACTGTATATTACAACAATGCATCAGATTACAAGAATATACAGAGTATAAATGAATATTACACAGAAATATCAGAGATTTAAATTACATTTAAATACATAGCAGCGGAAAATAATACAATACACAACTAGAAGAGATATACGGATACAAAGCTTTCCGGATATCATTCCAGCTGTAAACCAGGATCCTGTGAATATAAATCTGCAAAACCAAAACTACTAGCTGCCCGTGTCGAAAATAAGGGCACCCAGAGTTTAGGTTAAAAAATAAACTCCAGGTCAGTCATGTGACTGGTGTGAGAACTAAAACAGTTAATCTTTATTTTAAAGTTAGGTAAATCAAGGGACCACGCCGTATAACACGGAACGGGTTTCCTCCCAAGAATACTAGTGCATAAAACAAACAGCGCAATGCTAAATAAAGAAAAATGAAGCTGTTATAAGACCCAGGTCCCATCACACAATGCAACGCAACCGAGGATAGGGTTTTCCCTTATAACAGCCAAAGAATGCTTGATACGTTTAAAACAAATCATTTGATACTACTATAAGTGCATAGTGTATAAAACCACTTCAAATCATAAGTATCAATCATAGATGGCATGGGTACCATATATCATGTCGCCATACTAGTTCTACAATTAAAACCGCAAATGTCACGTATTTGGAAGTTGGATTTCCATCTATGAACCGAGGCAAAAGATAGTCCTCAACCGATTCGAGACAATCTAGCCCATGTCTCAGGCAAGTACTCAGTCAAGCCTTGGAGCGACAGGGCCGGTCCACCGATGTGGATTAAAATGCCTGAACACTACGTTTCCCCGCCCTTTGGGGCGTAAATGAGCCAACTAAACGACTCCATCGGTTCGAGAACGACCGATCAATCCGAGGCGCCTCGCAACAGCAACAACCACATAAGTCAAACTCGTCAGGGCGTGTAAAACCACTGACGCCACTTTTTAGCTAGAAGGAAACGCATGCCCTCCCTGAGGTCCGTCTCCCGTTTTTGGTTCATACCGGGTGTGAAACTCGCGAAGTAAACGTTACGCAAAGCTACGCCACAAAGGCCGTGCTTCGATCATCAACCACAAGACTTTGCTTTTCAACAGAAGCCTCGATCAATTGCCGCTTAGGTATGCCACACAGGCAATTCACTCCATGCGTTTGATATCCATCAATATATAACCCCTGAGCTCGTACGTCTCAGAGAAGGGCGTTAAGCAAGAGAATAAATTCTCCGCCGCCAAACAGATATATATTTAATAGAGATCAATCACACGGACTGAAATCCAATGTCAGACACACAGTCCATTTACAAGTCCGTTCTGGGTCTGAACGAAACCGGAGGCACCTAGTACCCCGTATATCCATCGATCTCCAAGTACGTCTGGACGATCACCAACTGTTTCCATCTTCTTGGGTGTACAGCCCAATCAAGATCATCAGTAGTCACCCAAACGACGTGAAGACCTCCGGTCTTCGACCATCGTCTTCATCTTCGACTTATCGTCGTATCAGTTATTCAGAATGGGATAAACCCGGTCTTCCCGAATAACTCGCGTATATTTTAAATAAGTGTTACACAAACACAACATACGCCTCATTCCAATTCATCGGTCACTAACCGTAAATTAATCAAGAGAATAATTCCCCAAATATTAACCCCGAAGGCCGAAACCAACATCAGATCAATATCCAGAAAACCCTTCTGCTTGGCTAACCGATAGTTAGTTTCTAAATTTCATATTCATAGGGAAAGGTTCCCATTAATTTTATCCAAGATAAATTCCTTGAATTTATTCTTTATTCTATTTTTGAATCTCAATTCAAACTAGTCGGGATTAGCGAACCTTACCGAAGTAATCATTTATTTTAATTTCCCCATCCCAAACTATTCATCCCATGAAGTAAAACTGGTAATACTTCATATCTAACACCACAGTGTTATCGGTAAATTCAATTACCATTTCACGTTCAAATCTAATTAAAGATTTAACTATCGCCTGGAGCAAAACTGGTGATACTCCATTTTCGATCATTTCAATCTAATTAAAGATTCATTAAAACTCCACTTAGTTTTAATCTTCGACTGGGTTAAAGAATCAGTGTCATTTAAAACACGGTTCACGATAAACCCAAAAATCATTCCATTAATTATCGGGTTAAAGAACAAGTGTTATTTAAAACACTGTTCACGATAAACCCAAGAATCATTCCCAATTCAATTCCAATTAAATATCATTTAATTGGTACACTTCATTAAATCTAAATAAAAAGATTTAATCTTTTCTCAACTGGGTTCAAGAACAGTGTTAGTGAAGACACCACTCACGACAAACCCAAATCACATTTGATATTCAATATAAGGCTCTGAATAGAAAATATATCGGCTTATATTCAATATCAAATTCTACGATTAAAAAATGTCATATTGGAAATAACGATATACATATATATCTTTCAAATTTCCATAACAACATCTGTATAATCACGAATTCCAACATCGAAATATTCCGAAGACAATTTCGATTCAGATCCACTCCAATGCAATCATTGGAAATTCTGGTTATTTTTAAATCCCTTTTTCAAATTCAATTTATTTATTTAAAAATAAATAGAATTATATTTCTAGTTCAAAACTAGTTCATTTCGATAAAAATCTATTTTTATCTTTTCAAATATGGAGTTTTTCATCCCAAATCTTCACAAATCATTTCTTATGATTTTACACAAATTATTACTATTTTTAATAATTTTATCAAGGCCCGTACAGTCGATTTCCATCAATGGCCATCGAACTGCACTTACAGCGACCTTTTTCAAATTTGATTTGGACGTAACTCCAAATCCAACCGTTAGATTTTGAATTTCTAATATTCGTTAGAAAGCTCTTTTCGATACGAACCCAACGGTTCCGGTTTTAGGAGAATCCGACGGTCGGATCTCCCCTAATGTCCGTTTGAAATAAATGGTCGAAATTCACGAACTGCCGCGGCGCGGCGCGTTCTATTCAGGCCATTATATTATATATATAATATATATAATATATATTTCGTCGATTTCTATTTAAAACGAATTATATAAATAGTTTTAAATTCGTTTCAAAAGCAATTTCAACTTCCATTTCAATTCAAATCAAAATTGAATTCTTCTTTATAAATTCGTTTTAAAATTCATTTCTATTCAATTCAAATTTCAATTCAATTTGAATTCATTTCAATTTGCTTTCAATTCAATTTGAATTCGTTTTATATTCAATTCATTTCGAAATCGTTTTCAATTCATTTCATTTCGAAATCGTTTTCAATTCATTTCTATTTCGAAATCGTTTTCAATTCATTTCTATTTCGAAATCGTTTAAAATCGATATAAATATCGTTCACGTCAAAATGGCGTCAATCTAACCAACACGGCTTCATAAATTTCTATTTTCAAATATTCTATTTCAAATATTTCTTTTTCAAAATAGTTGTTATTATCAAAATATTTCGTTCAACACATGACCAATCTCAATGGATGAGTACTGTCAACACATGAACCTTTATTTTATATTGATAAGGATGTAAATTTTATTACTAAAATATTTCGTTCAACACATGACCAATCTCAATGGATGAGTACTGTCAACACATGAACCTTTATTTTATATCGATAAAGATGTAAATTTTATTACTAAAATATTTCGTTCAACACATGACCAATCTCAATGGATGAGTACTGTCAACACATGAACCTTTATTTTATATTATTCTTTATTTTTCAAATTGGAATGAGGCCCAATCAATTACCATATAAAGTTAATTATATGGATTTCATACAACACATGTATATAATAGCATTGAAAAATAATCAACCATCAACCAAAGTGCACTACACTGTATAAGCATCAAATATAGATATCTAACGCTTATAACAGCCTGTCAATCGATCGATCGACAAATTTAATCAATCAGGATGAGTGAACTTCAAATTTCATCCTAACACCCGTGTGGGGTTTCAAACAATCAAACACATATTTTATTTGTGCAGTTGGGCGATGTGTAAAATTTATCGTCCCAATCAATGTCCTTCAAATAGGTGTACATAAACAAACCGTCCGTTTTGTAAATGAATAATTTATTTTATTCACTTCACGTTAAAAATTATATTCTTAACGATAAAACATTTTATTCAACCTATGAAAATATTCTATTCAGTTCATTTATTCAATAAAATGATATTTTTATTTTTCTAACATATTTTAGAAAATTTCGGCGGCATAACGGCACGATACTAGAAACGGGACGAGGCCTAGCCTTATCCCCGGTCTAGTGATGGCCCACGTCATTCACACATCAATCAAATTCACCAAACAATTCAATTCAATCAAATAATCTAGCTAATTTATGCAATCAAACAAACAAGTCCATGGTCTGTGGACGATTGTGTCGGGTGCTACTAAGCACCGTCTGCATCCTAGTATATATATATAACTAGAAAAAGAAATTGAAAGGTGAGAAATTCTCACCGAAAGCTATCCCCACTTCACGACACTCCTATTTAGAGATCTTTGTCGTTCTCGCCTTTTCGTCTTCTTCGTTGCCCGTAGCCACTACATATTTAAAAAATCACATTTTTACTTCGTTATTCAATATATAAAAATCGAATTTTTACTTTGCTATTCTATATATAAAAATCGAATTTTTACTTTGCTATTCTATATATAAAAATCGAATTTTTACTTTGCTATTCTATATATAAAAAATCGAATTTTTCCTTTCATGTCATATAGATAAAAATTCCATTTCAAAAATATAGATTTCGCCTTTTTCATTTTAAAGATTTCAACTTTTCTATTTCACAAAATTAATGCTATTCTATTTTCAAAAACTAAAATTAAAATCCTTGTTATTAAATTTTTTTTTAAAACAGATTATATAATCATTTAAATTAAATAAAATCTCACCTTTCTTCTATCCGCAACCGTTCCAGGGATTAACGGCACCAATTCATCGCTGCTTCCTCTGCTGATCGGAGTCGCACCCAAGACCGCTGAACGATGCCCCCATCTCACCGTTGACCAACCCTTGAGCCTCGAACCCCTAGCTGCGATCGTCACTGGAAGAAGAAAGGGGGCCTTGGGGTTCACGTGCGTCGGATTTGGGGCTGAGGGGATTGGCGCTATCGGGGTTTGGGAGAAGAGGGGAGCAGGCGGTGGAGGCTAGGGGGTGGAGCTTCTCGAGGCGGCGGTGGTCCTCCGAGGGTGGCGGCGGGTTTTCGCAGTCGCATTCTTTTTTTTTCTTTTTTTTTTATTTCTGTTTCGATTAAAAGGAGAGAGGGGGGCCAGAGCGGGTTAACGGGGGAGAAAAGGTTTTTTTTATATATATTTTTTTTTTATATTTTATTATTTAATTTTCCACAAAAAGCAACTTTTATTTTCGACTTCAAAACGAGGCTCACCGCCTGTCGTCCCTAACGTTTTACCCCCATTCCGAACACAATGGGATATGTATCGCAAGCTGATTCGATAGTTACAATCAGTTTCCGTTGAATTTACATTTAAATCACTATATTGAATTTTAAACGTACATTTCAAATTACCGGGGTCACATACTAACTCTAAAAATTCTCGAAAAATATTTTCTAGCTTCGTATTGACGATACGGTCCTAACAAAACTAGTTTCGTCGAATTCTGAGACCGTTTGAAAAATGGCCAATTTCCAGTCGATTAAAATCAACTAAAACCGGTCGAACGCGTTTTCCTTCGCCACACTCACATATTGATTCAAAAAATTATGAAATTTGAAACCTAGCAATAATTTGACACCACGGACCCAACAAAACTGGTTTCGTCGAAATCCGAGGTCGTTTGCAAAATGTCCATTTTTAAGGGCCTGAATTCCATAGCGATTATTCAGAAATTTCAACTGGACATATCTTTTGATTCCCACTATGAAACTTTGATTTTTCAGATTCGTTGGAAAGATATTATCAATTAGATCCTAATGTTTTTGGTTTCACTAAAATCCGGATTGTTTTGCACCCGGTACATTCAATTGAAGTTTGAAATCGAATTATCGAACTACCGCGCCATTTTCAATTCTATTTATAATTATAAATAATTATTTATATTCTAACGACGGCGTATATAATATATACGTTCTATTTATATTAAAAATAAATTTTTCGTTGATTTTATTTAAAATAATTCATTTTAAATATTCAAAATTCATTAAAATCGCCAAAACAAAAATTTTAAACTGGCCCAGATTTTCCGGGTTATTACACCAATCTCCAATAAGCTCCCTGCGGTTTTTGATTTTATACTATGTATGTGGAGCGTAAGATGCAAGTGTTTCGCTATTTGATTATTTATTTGATTAGACATTATTATAATATCACTGGATTTTGATATCAAAAATGGTTTGGTTATAGTAAGGTAAAAGCTGTCCATGTTTATGTGTGGGTTGTTCTTACTGTTATCCTTTTGTTTCAAAAGGGTTTTCAAATTTAAACAATATGGCTGGAGTTTACTCACACCAGCCCCATAACTGACCCAGAGTTTATTTTGTGTGTTTTCCCTAAACTCTTGGGTGTCCAAAATTTGTACGGGCAGTCAAGTGTTCAGGCTTTGCAGATTCACTTGGAGGAGCTCAAAGCAGGAAGCTTCACCAGTAGTTATTAGAGATTATTTCCGCTGTGATGTATATGAGTTATATTCTGATATGGTATGTATATATACAAATTCAGATTTGTATTTCAAAAATTTATGTTATACATTATCTTTTGTTGTTCCGCTGTGAGATTCGTGTTTACTCTGATAATGTTAAAATTCTGATGTTCTTCTTCTTTTTCTTCTATTCTATTAGTTCTATCTTATCTTTCTCATCCTCTAATATCTTCTATTAATGACCCGGTATTTTCGATACTTGAATAGTCAACATAGTGTTTGATGTCGATTTTCGGGCTCGAAAATCACATGGTCGTTACAGTGGTATCAGAGCATAAGGTTAAGTGATTACCTTGGCTCTGTAGCGTAACTCTATAGAGATAGGGTTAGTAATACCCTAGATTGAGTTTGAGTGTTATATATGAGCGCGTATTTGTAGAATTGTATAAAATTTGTTTTATATTGTGTTGATTGATCTGGTGAGTGGTATATAAATTCCAGATCGACGCGTTTAGCTGACGTGGTTGATAGGGATTTATAAACGCTTGGATAGAGCAATTCGGCACAAAATGTTTTAAAAGCTGGGTAAATAAAATAATTTTAACCAAAATATATTTTGATATAAAAGAAGTATATGTCTTGAGATTTTTATAGTATATTGGGAGTGTTAATCGTTATTATGATCAAATAAGATTTATAATTTAGTTGGTTATGTAAATAACCAATCGAAATTCACGTAAGTATAAAATACAAATCAGATGAACTAAATCTGAATTTAAATCAGATTTGGAAATTTAAAACTATGGAAAAGGTTTGTAAATGAAATTGGATTTAATATATGGAATTTTAAATCCTGGGAATTTAGAAATGTTTTTCTAAGCCTTTGAAAGGATATTTTGGAGAAATTTCAAAGTGAAAGTGTTTAAAAATAAGTTTTTAAAATAATACAGTATTGAACTCACTTCAGTTGCTGGGAAATAACCCTGATGATGAACCATGGCATCATCAGAGTTCATTTTCGAGTTCTAAGTGACGGATTACTACCAAAGGTTTTGTTTCGGACTGTTTTGAGAAAACAAGTTATCAAAAATTCAAATGTTTTGGATTGTATATATGATTTCAAACGGATTTGAGATAAAACCCAGGAAATTGAATTCCGAAATTTAAATTTAACTTATGAGTTAAATATAGTGAAAGGGTACAAGTACATAAATAAATTGGAATTTACAACTAAGTTGAATAAAATTGGAATTGGATTCAAGCCAGTTAAGTAAAAATTGAATTGGGAAAGAATTGAATTTGATGAGGTAATTGAATTTGTAAAATAAGATGTGGAATGGAACCAAACTTGGTTATGAAATTGGATTGTGGAGTAAAGATCTGGAGCCGAGATTGGAATTGGAAATTGAAATGGAATTCAGCTAGGATAAGCAAATGATTTGATTTAAGAATGGATTAATTGGAGATCGGTTGGAAATGCTTGGATATATGCTGGATGGATAGCAAAGGGGAGAGATAGAGTTGAAAGCCCAACAAAAAGGTACGAGTTATATTATATTCCGATATGAGACCTATGAGCTATTTTGGGAAAGCCACTTGGCTGTTTATTTTCTTTGGATTGGAAATGGCCTAGAGAGGCAAGTTGTAGTAATACCAAATGAGTTGTGCAGAGGAGATGCTGGCGAAATTCTTCGAAAATTTAAGCTGTTAGGAAATTTTCAGAATTGCTAAAAGTAATTGTTAATAAGAAGGAATTAATTTTTAATTAGAATTAATCGGTTCTGTTGAAACTGAATTTAAGAAATTAAATAAAAGATTTCTAACTTGGTTATAATATGGTTTATAGCATTTTTCCTTACCTTAGTAATTTCGGGGACGAAATTCCTTTAAGGGGGAACGAATGTAACATCCCGCATTTTTATCGATTTGTATTTGAATATTTAAATGAGTTTAAATATTGAATTCGTAATATAAGTGGATTTATATATTAATTAAAACGAAATTGAACGTATAAAATATATATTAAATATAATCGAGCCCGAAATATCGCGGTAGTTCGTAATTTAACGTTCTGAACTTCAACTGAGTGTACAGGACACGTTATTAGTCAGATTTCTTTAAAACAAGAAACGTTGGAATCTATAAAACTATATTTTTCCAATGGAAGTGAAAAATGGAGATTTCGCCCTATAGATTGCAAGATATGTCCAAATCAAATTTCCAAATAGTCGTTGTAGAATCGTTTATCGATCGTAACGGTTTATTTGATATAACTAGATACTGATTCCGAATTTGAAAAAAATTCTTTTGATATGTAGTTATAATTTAATTTTTAGAATTTTACTGTAATTCTTAATTAATTAAATATGCAGCTTTTTATTTGAAGTATTTTGCACCCTATATCAGTATTTTGGGGTTTCACAATATGAGATAACCTACCGATATTATTATATTTTGGGGATCGTGGCACCTCTCTGGGTACGCCTGTATTCTTATTTCTGTCTATAGCGGCTCAGACATGAACGTGATTTTTATGTAAGGCTATACACTAAACTTATAAAATAAAATAATATATATATATATATATTCTTTGCCTTTTTGTTTACCAAGTTGGGTACAATTTTCTTTTCAACGTTTAATGTATAATGAAAACAACTAATTGTACTCTTCACTAAATTCAATAGGAAAGGCCAATTTATTTCTCCATTGTCATACATTACAATACCCATGCGCTACCCCCATATAAGCTATGGTATAGCACGTTCAGCATGGCCAACCATTTTTCAACACGTGCCTATGGAGCAAAGAACATACCCTATAATCTAATACTTCATGCCAAAGTAAGTAAGGACCATTTTTCAAATCATCACCTTTGGATATTACTACTGCTATAGAACAACAATGTTATCTGTACTTCGTTTTCTTTGCCATTAAATATCAGCTACTATAAATACTTAGCAGCTAAGGCTTTCGTAGACCATCCTTTCATTGCGCAGGAACCTAAAAATAGGATTTGTAGACCTATGAAATGATTACTCAACGAAGACTTAACGTTGAAGTTTCTGTACCCTAACATACCTTAACATTGAAGTCCTTCACGTTGAAGCAAAGTAGGTAATGGGTACCACTTACCTATCGCAAGAACTTCAGGGCCAAGGAAAGAAAATATCACTGCAGACCTACTCTAGAGCATGTACACCCTACCAGAGCTATTCCTTGATTATCAAGGAATTTAAAACTATATATATATATATATATATGCCCAAGCATCCGCAGATCGTTTATTTTTCAGGAATTAAACCAAAACTCAAAATTTCAATTGCTTCAAAGAAATAAAATCCAACTGTATACCCTTGTAAAAAAATCATAGTAAAAATGTATTTAACCTTCCTGAATGTTTCTCTACCACCTATGTGATTTTCTGGGAGTTCGATCTCCAGTTTCTGCTACTAGAAATGTATTGCAGCAAGCCTAGAATTGGTATTACATATATATGGAGTTTTATGGTCTAGAGCTTGCGTTCGAAAGATGTAAGGAGGGATGTGGAGCTTAGGACAGCAGGAGGGCGGAAGGAAACGTGGAGAGGGATCGGGTATGGGAATATACAGGCGCAAGATATATAGTGGGAACGTGCATGGATATTATGGTGAAGAGTTTACATGCCGTGAGTTGTAAAGGAAGGCAGGGTTTAAATATTGAAGGAAAGAAGATGGGAGCCGAATGAACTGGGTATACGTGAAAGAGAGGCATTCACGGAAAGGATGAAGGGTTGATGGTGGTTTCCTGTTGAAGAACTCGTGAGAAGAATGGAGTGGCGTGCGGAGTTCATGTAGGAAAATACATTTCAGGTTTTCGGCACTGGTGCATGCGCGTGTATTGGTTGTGACACTGCTGCTTGGGACGTAACACAATGGAAGGGGGTTTTCTTGAAACCCCTAGTAGGAGAGATGAGTGGAAAGACAGTTCACATGCAAGGAATTGATGAATGAAGCGAATTGTATGGGCGTGTGTCTTTGAATGAAGATGGGTCGTCGTATTGGGTAAAGTACTATGATCCGTGAAGTGGTGATAATGTACAGAACAATTAAAAAGGGGAGATGAGGATTTCAAAGTGATGGCTTGTATATTAAAACAAAAGTAATTACAAATTGGTAGGTGTGGTGTAGGGTTTCTGGGTCAGCGCGGTATGAATGCACGTAAGTTGGTGTTTTACAGTGAGGGAGATGGGTTGGATTTAACATAAAGGAAGACACGTTGGTCCAATGAGTTGAAGACGGATTATGATTGGTGAATAGTGCATATATGGTGGGGCGACAACCTGTAAGTGTACAGGCGATGCATGGAGACTGTTGTGTGAAGTTATGGATCTAAATGAATGCGGATTGCTTCAAATAAGTGAAGTTTATATTTGGTTATGAAGGAAAGTAAAATGCAGTATAAAGGGATCATTTGGTTTTAAAGTACGCCCGTGTTTTCACATCAATATGATGTGGCAGGCGTATAGACGCAAGGAGGGAGCTACAGGGATTTTCATGTACACTGGTTTGTGTGTAGTGCCAATGGGACGACGTGAACGGGAACGTTCACTGGAGCGGTGCAAGTAAATTAGGGGGAGAAAGCGTAAACTGCGTGGAAACCGGCAGTGATAACATGTAGGAGCTTGTTCGTATATTGCTGGAAAAAAAAGTAACTGAAGTGCGGAAATCAACGGCTACTTACTCGAGTTGGTCTGGTGTGATTTGGAGCACGTTGCGGTTTAGGCAATTAAAGCGCTGGGTATAATCAATTGACGCAAATCGTTAATTAATGGTTAACGCGCAAAAGTGAGTAAATTCACAAGTTTTGATCTATTTTAAAATATTATAATTATATTTTTATATTGGTTGAATGTTGTGTGATGATCGTTTAGGTAAATTACAATTAAATTGGTTGAAATATACATATCGTTGCATAGGTACACATCATTGGTTGGATATTGATTCCATCGATTATAATATTCCCTTGTATGGGATTAGTGATAATTGTGTTGACTAACATCTATGAATAGAGGAAACCGGTTGGAGGAATCCAACCGGATTCCTCAATATTTATATGTGCTGTTTGTTTTATATTATTTATATATACACTGTTTGAACCCAAATGACATTGAAACCCTGTGTGGAGATTGATGTTAAATGGAAATTCAACATTTAATCTGATTTAATCAATAGACGATATCGACTAAGAAAGTGACAACAGTCGACCATAAACCCATTCTTTTGTTAGAAGTTGATTGGCCGTCAGGCAAATCAACAAAGTTAGTTATAAAAATTATATTTTTATAATTAAAGAAAAAATTAAAACTATAACAAAAGTTCTATTATAAACTGGTATTTTATAGTTCATTTTTTAAAGTAAATATAAACGATTATTTGACATTTAAATAAGTTATTTAGCTGTAATTATCCTACGAGTGAATAATTTGGATAATTATTTTAAGGCAAATGGTTAAGTAATATTATTAGATTAATTATATTAATCTAATAGTAAGAAGTAATTAAAATCAGTTAACGAATTAACTGATGGTTTGAAGATGATTAAATCAACTATCATTGGAAATTGATTATTATATTAATTGGTCTTCAATTAATCTAATGATAATAGCTTAGAAATAAATTAATCAAAATTAATAAGATTTCTTATTAATTAACTTTTTAATTAATAAAGTTTAAATGATCACTGAACAAGTAGAATCAGTCATTGTTTAAAGTAAGAAACCAGTCTAGTTAAAGTGATAATGAAGTAAATCGTTTTACTTCAGTTATGGTGAAGTTAATTTCTATGTAATTAATTTAATTAAAGTAATTGTTCTTAAATGAAATTCATTTAATATAATATTGAGTTTGTATGAGATGTTTACCCGAATTAGATGAAATGATTCAAGTGGAAAGTAAAATGTCAGAAGACAAAGAGCACTAATGATTTTTGATAAAAGAAGTTATAAATGGAATTGTATAAGTAAAATGAAGCAAAAAATTAATATTTAATATAAATAGTTATGAACAACCGAGTTTCAAAGTAAGGAATTGATGTTATAAAACCATATTTCAAATGAAACAAGAAAATACGGTCTGGTAGATATTATAAGTAATTAAGGATTAAAGTTACGAACTTATATCTATTCTAAGGTAAGAACGTCGTCGATCAAGGTCTGAGAGGTAAATAGAATACCCCAACTTGAATGACTTCACTATTATCAAGGGATGGTATTAGTTTGTAACGGACAGAGACGTCGAGATTAGTTATAAAAGGGGAATATGGCAGCGTAGTTATAAAAAGGGGAATATGGCAGCGTATTGCATTAGTTATAAAAAGGGGAATATGGCAGCGTATTGCATTAGTTATTAAAGGGGGATATTACAGCGTATTGCAAGTTTTTAAAACTATAACGATAAATTAACATTGTTAACCAAGCTTAAGCATGATTATTATATATAACACTATTCCTTAGAAAGGGTTGAAATTTACTGATTCCAAGTGATAAGAAAATAATTATGTTTTCCCCGAAGAAGTGTAAATGAATTATACGAAGTTGGAAGTAGAAGTAAATAATTGAGATTTGATATATATTACCCATACTGAAGGGAACACTTTAAAATATGGGAATGCGATAAAAACATTTGAATTTATATAACATGTCATTCGACATTGTTCTGGATCACATAAGAAATGGAAATTTAATATTGAACAAACAATATATATTATTATTTCCGAAATAAAGGAAGGCTAATGAGTTTTAATCAAATAGGACGTCGACATTAAGTTATAATGGTATTTATTATCTAAATAAAGAGTTATTTGATAAATGAAATCATATTGCTATAAAAAAATGAATGTTCACATTTCAAAGTGAATAAGGTTTTAAAAAGCAAATGTTTGCAGATTAAGTAGTTAAAATGGAAATTGGAAATGTTTTCCAAATGTAAATAACGTATATTTTCTAATATACTGTAAATAAGAAATGTGAAAGGAAGAGAATGTTTCGAACATTAACAATATATATATATATATATATATATATATATATCTGGGATATGGGAGAATAAAGTTTTAAAATAACTCGAAATGTTTTCCAAAAAATGTGAAAAGGCTAAAACGGGGTTTGAGAAATATCTGGTAAGATATGGGAATTTAAATAATAAAAATAAATGTTAAATAAAAGGGCCAGTGATTGTGTGATGTTTAGTTGTACATTTGAATGGATGTTTATTTTTACTTCGAAAGTTAAATAACCGACTATCGAAGTTTTTTGACCCTCATTGTCAATATGGAGAGACCGGTTGGATATATTATCCGAGACCCACTCCGTATAGGCATAGGCACTGCGAATTAGATTATGCTAAAGACAATTGAAGACGGAGTGAAATGCAAGGGTCATTTTGTTCCAGAATTGTGTTTTCTGTTTGTCTAGTCTCATGACAACTTGTATGGACGAGTGTCTGACAAAGTATACCTAACAAATCACATACGATTGATCTCTTAAAGGTATTACATCTAGTGGCGGAGGAATTCATTCCTCTTAGCTTTTTATACCCGTGATATTTTTGGAAATCGATTAGTGAATTGACGGGTTTGACGATGTGGCATTCAAAGTGAATGGTGGACAGATGTTCTGAAAAGATAGACATAGCCTCAAGCCTCACAACCAGGAAATGACAAAAATCGGGCAGGCAGCATGGCTATGTGGGTCATTCCCATTAGGGTGTATTGTCACCATCTAGAGAAAAATCGTATTTGTTCTTCTTTCGTTTCTGTATCTTCGGATAACGGTTATGTGGGCCCAACCGTAGGTGGTAATATATTTGATACACTCAAGAGAAATGAGTGGTCGGTCATGTGTGGGCCGGGTTGCAAGATGTTCTTGTTGAACCCCAGTGTATCCCCTCTAGAGTACACTGATTGGGAGGTGGTCCCATACCTTGTCATAGTTGGAATCCAATCTCCAATAAGAGCCATGCGGTTTTTGATTTTATACTATGTATGTGGAGCGTGAGATGCAAGCGTTTCGCTATTTGATTATTTATTTGATTAGACATTATTATAATATCATTGGATTTTGATATCAAAAATGGTTTGGTTATAGTAAGGTAAAAACCATCCATGTTTATGTGTGGGTTGTTCTTACTATTATCCTTTTGTTTCAAAAGGGTTTTCAAAATTAAAAATATGGCTGGAGTTTACTCACATCAGTCCCATAACTGACCCAGAGTTTACTTTGTGTGTTTTTCCTAAACTCTTGGGTGTCCAAAATTTGTATGGGCAGTCAAGTGTTCAGGCTTTGCAGATTCACTTAGAGGAGCTCAAAGCAGGAAGCTTCACCACTAGTTATTAGAGATTATTTCCGTTGTGATGTATATGAGTTATATTATGATATGGTATGTATATATACAAATTCAGATTTGTATTTCAAAAAGTTATGTTATACATTATCTTTTATTGTTCCGCTGTGAGATTCGTGTTTACTCTGATACTGTTTAGATTCTGATGTTCTTCTTCTTTTTCTTCTATTCTATTAGTTCTATCTTATCTTTCTCATCCTCTAATTTCTTCTATTAATGACCCGGTGTTTTCGATACTTTAATAGTCAACATAGTGTTTGATGTTGATTTTCGGGCTCGAAAATCCCATGGCCGTTACATCAGGTGACTGTAGTTAGCAATCAGCTAATTCAGTTTTTAAGGTGGACCGTCCACCGCATACGGCATTTAAAGTGGGTCATCCACTGAATCTACATCTCCACGCAGGGAGTAAATTACATTACAGCTACATTCTACACACGGTATTGCATTACATGCGTTAACACTAGGAAAATAATTAAGCCAAATTACAGAAGTACTAGGCGCCGTAAGAACAGCTTTGCAAAGTGAAAACGTGGGGTGATATGATGGGCAGCAAGCTGCTCCATGGTTTGAAGTGACTTGAGAGGCTGCAAAAACAGCTCCAATACTTGCAATGCATACTGCTACAGGTAATTGTTGCAACAGTGATTTCCTTGAGCCCCACACCAGGATGAAGCATAGCCGCTGGAAGGAACATGCGATCAACCCAACCAAAATGAAGAAACAGTTTGAGAGCAAGCTCTTCCATATCATCTAAATAGTAAGGCCGAGCAATCACATAATCTGATAGCCAACAGATTATACATAAGGGTAGGTGCAGGCGCATGAACGGTGGAAGGATAAGAGCAAGGCTCTATGAAGTTAGCAAAGTTTGAGCTAACGCTTCCTTGTATTGCTAAAATCAGAGAGCATAACAATAAACCAGCGCACCACCATAGACACGCACAACAAAACTAACCCAAAATTGCGAGAAGATAGAACCAAGCACCTTATTCCAAAAGAAGAACCAAACATCTTGACATAAACTTAAACCACCAGCACAAAAACTGTTAAAGAGAGTACAACCAACAAGTCGACAACACAGAAGAACATTGAATACCTAAGAGCAGAACTGAACCATCACAGACATGGCAGCGACACCTTCGAGATGCGAAATCAGCAGATACTAGTTGCTGCTCCCTGCGAAGCACCATGTTGATGATTGATTTCAGACTTGACCGCTACCTCCAGTTGAATAGCACGAAGAAGAAGTTGCTTGAAAAGGAAGCGACACAAGGTAGGAAGATTGACAGACGCAATAAAGTGAATTAGGTACTTTGGAGACGAGGTTGGGTTAATAGGGGAAAAATGAGCTCAGCTCGGTTCCATAAGAAGCGAAATCAGCAAAAAAAAAAGCTAAGATCTGGAGCATTATATCAATTTTCGAAGGAGACCACGCATAGCGAAAGCAAAGTGGGGAGAAAGAACAAATAAGTGGGGAGAAAGAGATTTGAAAGATTTAGAGGGGTAGATTAAAGATGCAGTAAAGAAAAAGGGTTGAAAAGGACGTACTTTGTCGCCATTAACGGTCTCCACCGAAAAGAAGCTTTTAGTTTTTTTAGTTTTCCTTATTTGATATGTATATGATGAGAAAACATAATGTTTCGTGAATATACCTATATGATGATATAAATATGGCTATATTTGCTAAGCATTGAAAATATAAGGTTTGTGAATATACTTACCCCATTGAGATAAGTATACTAATCAATTTCCAAGTATTAATCAAGTGATTTTAGTTAATGATTATTAAATAAAAGAGGCTCATCGATTACTTATGTGATTGATCAAATTAGTTTCCCATGTAGTTTTAAATCTTAGTTTAATGATTTGTGTGATTGAAAGATAGATAAATTAATATAAAATGTATGACAGTTTTTAAACTATTGTTATCGGTTCCGAGAAACCACTATGAATGGGCTTAAATGTTCAATCATGGTTAGCTTCCAAGATATATATACACACACACACACAGATATATATATATAGGGATCTAACCATATATGTGTGTGTGTGTGTGTGTGAGAGGACCGCCCACAGCCCCTGCACTTAATAAGAGGAATAATGCGCGGAAAGGTGTGCATGACATCTATGGACGATCATTAGAGTTGGTAAACACAAGCGGAAGCTGTCGTAACTCACAACGCAAGGATAAAATATAATAAAACATATACAAAAGGTAGTAATAGTGAAGCAGAAAATACTAGACTTTCTTAACAACTAGAAAGTAATATCCATACACTTGGGAATAGTGTTTATACAAATTGTCTCACTACATCACTCAGAGAATAACAACCAACGAAAATCCAAATAATAGATAGTAGTAAAAGATAGTACGCCAGCCTCCTGCTCGCCTCCGAACAGCTACATCGTCCACACTAAGCAATTACCTGTCACCTGCCACCTAGTCTGCCCATCCACAACCGGATGAACAACCCAAGGTAATAAGAGGAAACATAAAATCTTGAGTCAGACAATAGTCTTAGTGAGCGATAAAATAGCAAACATACTTCAACAAAAAAAAATATGAGAATGGATAGATAAACATACTAATCTACCCACAACACCAGAGAAGAACTCAACCCTATCTTCCCCACATCGGACAGTGGTAGCCTTTACCATTAAACAAGTCAACCATTCATCCATGGAAACCAGAATATCCATTCAATCATTGTAAGCACTCATAACATCCAAATTATAAGTATATCTCATGTAAACCATCCTAATCGGATTCAACATCCCTCAAGAACAAGCCCCAGAGGCCTAAACCAATATCAGACAAGCACTCAAGGAACATCTCCTTCGACATTGGATGACCTACATGAGACGGTACAAACAAAACAACCAATCATCCATGACTAACTTTGGTTATCACCGGCAATCCTGCTTTGAAACCATCGTTAATCGTATGACGGCCAACCTTGCCATATGTCAAGGGCTGATGGTGGCCCCAGTTTAGGATAAACTCCATAAGCCTTTCAACAATACATAGGTATGTCCAACCTTGACGACTAGCCTTTCAACGATACCCAAGGTACTCGACCTACAACCGGTCTTTCAGGTGCCCTTATCGTACCCCTGCTTTGAGCCTGCTAGAACTTAGGACAACGATAACCTCTCGGCCTTCTCATCTCTTAGTCATCCAACTCGACGACTTTTCATAGCCCAAGAAACCTTCTCGAGCAACCATTATCCACCAACTCACGACCTTTGAGTTGTCACCTCGTTCGCTATTCTACACCGATCAACGAACACCTTTCAACACTTCGAACCTTCCTACTTGAATTTACTTTGAAGTCACACCATCACCGAGCCAATCACATCATTGCGCTACGGCTAGGGTTCGGGGGGTTGCCCCCAAAAAAAAAATTCAAGCTCTTTTCTTCAAATCTAGGTCGTACCCGAAAAATATAATTTTTAGAAAATGACCCTGTCTTCTTGGTGCGACCGACCCTGTTATGCACGACCCAGCCATTGCCCGACCGACCCACCATGGTACGACTGGAACCACCCTTACATCACACGAAGGACCAGAGACACAAACCATCATGATCGAACCAATGCTTGCTTGATCCAACCCCGAGCTCGACCAGAACCCTGCTCGACCCGTGGTCTGCTCGACCCAACCAGACCGAACCACTCTACTCGAGCTGATGCTCGACCCCTCCTTGCATGACCCTAGCCTGCTCGACCCAACACTTCGTGCTCGACCCAACAACAACCCAGACCGACCGGGACCAAGTTGCTCGATCGACCCGGTTTGACCTACCCACAGCAACCGACCGACCCAGTCTGACTTGTTTTCCAAGACACGATTTGAGACCGACCATCCCAGCCATGGCCGACCCAAAACCTGCATTTTCCAATTCAACTCCGATTTCGACCAAAACTTTGCCAAAACGATAGATTCGACGAAACCAACTTGTCCAACTCATCAAATATGACCACAAACATGATATGAAATCAATAACAACATGAAAATGACTATTTCATCAAAATCATACAAAAATCATGCCAAATGAACATATGATCTAACTTGCGAATCTAACTTGCATAAACATATAAAATAGCATAAGAATTACTGGTTTAAACATGCTAACTTAGATCCTAGGGTGATTCATATGAAAATGAACTTATCATGGTGTAGATTTATGATAAAACACTTGAATTTGATGATAAGCATGATCAAACATTCATATACTTCATTGAATCCATGTGAAAGGTGTAAATCACTCACCGATTCTCCCAAATAAGATAAAATCAATGCAATAAAATTCCGGACAGCAAGCAAATGGATCCGAACTCCTTGATATGATGAACTTGCCCTTCAATTGATGTAGATCTAGCCTCCAATGGTGTAGATCTTCAATTTCCCTCTCCTAAAAGTTGATTTTAATGGTGGAAAGGTGTTAGAGGAAGGAGGAACATAGGACACCTAATGAGAGAATAGAGAAACTAAACCATTTCTCATACCTACCACCCCCTATTTATACCCTTCCATTAGCCCACTAATGGGCCTTCCCAAATCAGCCCATTATGGTTCTCCAAACCTGAACAGCCAACTGAAAAACCTTAAAACAACGATTCCTCCCAAACTGCTGAGCTAAAACTTTAATGTAACCACTCTACGGAAAGGCAATCATCATTTCCTTTCCAATGACGAGGCAAAAGTTATGCCCTATACAAGACTGACAGAGGCAAAATGGTCATAAAAAAATGGTAAAAATTATGGACATGTCTCACATCCCCATAAGCAACATATTAAAACATGAGAATGATCCAACCCTTAGGGAATAAAATAAAAATATTTTATGACCTTCCAATACGTAAAATGCGTGCTGTTACAGAGTGTGTGTGTGTGTTGCAAGTCCCTGCCTTCAAACCATATATATACGTTGTAGTGAGGGGAGTATCTCTCCCATGGAGAGAGAAACTATCCAGAAACTAGCGACATTCAGTTTCTCGCAAGAAAAAACCTCAATTCGTATTTCATTGTAGATCGATAGCTTCAAGAATAGACATTTCAAAGGATTCTATTTCCTAGATTCTTTGACTCGTCGATGTTATGTTTTTTGAGATTCAACCCTTTATTAAATCGGATCAGCTGCTTTCGGAACTACAAAGGATCAAGACACCAAGAATGCGTGATTCGACGAAATTGGTTCCATCTTATAAAATCTCATGGTGAAGATCGCAATTCTCCTTAACGGATCGTTTGCATAAACGAATCTAAAAGCCCGATTTAACTAACTGAAGGGTAAGGAACCTATATCTGTTCAAAACATCTATGATTTCAGTGATTATTTTGTTCAATTCCCATAAATTCTCAACTATCTAACAGTCTATTTTCTAGGTTTTAATGATTTTCTTGGCGATTATGGTTTTCATAGTAATATATTTTAGCTGATGCATGAAAATCTAAAATTAAGATAACCAATTTGTATTACCAGCGATTGTTGGATGTAAATGAAACATATGATTTAGATGCTAAACAGTTTGGTATTGGATAGTTTGTAACAAAGAATGCATATGGATTGAAGTCGATTCTAATTCACTGTCATGGAATTTCTACATGCATTCTCGATTTTATGTGTGCCCATTTTTTGATATTGAGAAACAGGTATAACAACCTAAACCCCAACAGGTTCGGATTTTTTCGCAAAATGGTAAAATTCATGTCCACTGAAACTCGAGTTGGGTATAACATATATTGCAAATAGACAAAGATAGATATGTCAGAGCTCTCACAAAAGAAATTATAAAATATAATAAATAGTAAATTCTTATCAAGGAAATGACACTTTCTAAAACAAGTGTCTCAAAGCCGGATAATCTCTTCCTTCTATCTAATCGGCAAGTTATTATAATGAGAGGGTTAGAACTAAAGTTCCGATGAATAGAAAATTATATGCTTTTAAGCATAACACTACATATACCGTTCCGTTTTAGTTATATTATGTTTATTCGGGTTACAATACTCTTATCTTCGTGTGCAAATCATACCCATATACTCTTAAGTTGACAAACCTAACAGTCAATATATATATATATATATATATATATATATATATATATATATATATATGGTAACATGCCCTTGAACCACCTTGGTCCTAGATACTACCCATAGTATCTTTCGTACCCTCCTCGATAGAATGCCATCTTTTCGTCAAGAGTGTACTGCAACTACATCTATAAAGAATCGTCTCGTATGCCATGCACTACGGGCCAACAATACAGATGTTTCGTTGTCCAATAAGAAAATGTGAACTAAATCCGCAGTATCTACCATGTAAATATCCACGATATACCACCCAGTGCATACATCGAGGATTTACATCTAATCGCTCTGTCTATACTTATGAGTCTCGTTAACAAGTGGAGCTACTAAGGTCTTCCCCGTACGTAATTCAGTTGGGGATTTACTACATCTATAAAGGATAGCTACATTATGTCTACAATACGTATGTTCTAAATGGTTTGTCTATCACCCCTCAACCAGTTGGAAGACTTTTTAAAGGGTTAATGACTTTGCTCTACAACAAACAAACTAAACAACCAAATGACGTTGTCATCTCTTCCAGCATCTTGGTAGTGAAGGATTGCTGACATGTTGATTTAACCAAAATCTTCCTCGTGCTCGCTACTGACTGATGATGACAGGTATTCGAACATCTACTATCCTTATGGGCCCTGATCACTAAGCATGCTCTCATAGCCAGGCAACTACACGAACCCTTCAATCATCCATCGGCCTTTTAACTGCTTGTAAAGGACAACCCTATTAGGCCTACAATACAAACGCGTATGTCCTCTTGATGGAAACTACATGCCTGCCTCAAATGGACTATTCCATTCTGTTTAAATCAGAGGGTCATCTTGAGTTATCCTTTACGTCTCGTTTGAAGTCACTACTTCATGCTTTCATAGCGTGCTTGATCTAAATCCCAAATCTATGAGATCATCAGTCTTTGACCTGAATGAGAACGTTGCTACAAATGCTTCTCATGAGATCAGCGTACTCTGAAGGATCTTCTATGATCTTCTATGTTAGGTCTATATCTGGATTTCCTTTGGACTCCTCCAAGCGCACCTAACCTTTTTATAAGACCCTACGTCTAATCTTTTATTATTTTTAGCTTTCTTACCCTTTACGGAAGTCTCAGTCTGAAATAATACATATAGGGTTGTCAATGGGTCGTGTTGGGTCGGCTTCGGTTCGGCTCAAGTCGAGTTCAGGTTGATTTATAAATGAGTCGGGTTAACCTATTTATTAAACAGGTCATTTTTCCCCAACCCTAACCCGATCCGTTTATAAACGAGTTGACTCGACCCGACCCGTGTAACCCATTTAACTAAACGAGTCGTGTCAGGTTCAGTTTACTTGTTTAACCCATTGATAAATAATTCCCATTAATATAAATAGCAAAAGAACCAAATCACCAACAGGAAACACTGTTATATAATCATCAACAGGCATCAAGTTACAAAATCACCAACAACAAGTTAAAAAATCACCAACAGGAAGCACATATATAAAATATGAAATCACCATATCTAAAAATCATTCTCCATACATAAGAATATATAAGCATACTGCATACATAAAAGACTAACAGTATGGAAGAGATACAGTTGTTATAAGTAAAATATAACTAACAACATACAAGAATAAATCGGTAACATATAGCAGCTTACACAAGAATATACGAGGATATTGATTACTGCCTACATAAAAGACTAACCTAACAGCATACATAAGAGTCTAATGGCATGGAAGAGATACAACATATAATCGGGTTTGACGGATCAAAATCGGGTTAGCGGGTCAACCCTAAACCCACCCGTTTATAAACAAGTCAAATTCGGATTACCCGAAAATGACCCGGCAATTAAATGGATTGGGTTAACCTTGCTAATTTCCGTACGGGTTTTGGATCGTGTAGGAAATTGACATCTCTAAGTACCTACGTATCATAAATTATTCACCATAATAATTATTTCATTTCTTATTATCCGCATTACGACGACAAATCTCAATCATACCCTTTTTTTTCTTTTTAGGTCTTGCAAGTATTTAACTTGATAATTATTGTTATTTCTTCTTGTCAAAGCTTGTTTATTACGTTCTTTTAAAGCCTTAGGATATTAAATATTTATAAAGACATTTACAAGGATCGAACCCTTATCTTACATCAAAGGGTCGCATGTCATTTTAATTTACGATTAATACATCATAATAAACTCATCATATATTGCATAATAATGCATGTTTTTAATAACAATTAAATTACAAACATTATTTTCTAACAACATTATTGTATTGATCCATGTGTTACTAATAGTTCCCATAAATGAACGTATGATAGGGAAAGACCCTACGTCTGCAGGAAATGGCTCCAGATAGCTGCCGGAGGGCCTAATCAACGGCCATCCTATGTCCTTCACTGTTCAAATAAATGGCAGCTACGCCATGTTCAACAACTCCATCACCATCTGTCCAAAGCAAAATGCTGGCCATCATCTGAATAATTTAGTCCACAACCTATTTGCTCAGCATCTAAAGCCACAGATTTCGACTGTTGCTGTTACAACATTATATCTACTTTGATGAAATTTTCGCTTATTTTAGTCGCTATTGTCTTTGTAAGTCAAGCAGTTGGAGCAACACTCAAAAACGAAGTCAAATAACTTGTGCAAACATGAACCATCTTCAAAACTACGAGCTGAGAACGGCTCATGTGTCCAATGTAGCAATAGGCAGGCTTCAAATATCACGTAGTGCATTCTTTGTTTTCATGCAATCTTTGCATATTCTAATGGTATAATCATGCAGTTGTATTATTCCAAAGATGAAAACAACATGCATCACAAAGATATTTATTATGTATCATTCGATAAACGGAATGGAAACAATATGCACATCACAAAGCATGCAACCTAGTGTTATTATTCCTTCCCAAATGCTAAAGACAGTAATAAATGATACAGGTGCACAAACAGAAATGTCAACTAAAAAACTCAAATAAAATTACCATATCCCAAAACAAAATAATCAAAACAGCTTAAGAACACCACAGCAGATCAAAACAGATCACATATCGTTGTCAAGCATAGCCCTAATCCTAGTGGGAAGACCATAAAGCCTGATAAATCCAGCAGCATCAGCCTGGTTATAAATCTCACCGTTCTCAAAAGAAGAAATATCCTCCCTGTACAAGCTATACGGGCTCTTCCTCGAAACTACTTCAACAGAGCCCTTGTAAAGCTTAAGCTTGACCGTCCCGGTGGTAGTTTCCGATACTTTCTCCATAAAAGCATCAATGGACTCGCGAAGCGGGTCGAACCATCTTCCTGCGTATACCAAATCAGCATACCAGATGGCAAGGACGTCTTTTTTCTGCATGGTGTCCCGGTCCAGGGTTAGGGATTCGAGTCCAGGGAGCGCAGCATACAGGATTGTGCCGCCTGGCGTTTCATAAACTCCACGAGATTTCATGCCAACTAGACGGTTCTCGACCATGTCCATCCTTCCAATTCCGTGTTTGCCTCCGACTTGGTTGAGTTCGGTTAGGAGAGACGCGGGTGAGAGACTTCGTCCGTTTAGCGAGACTGGTAGACCTTTCACAAACTCGATTTCAATGTATCTGTGTAATTTCCGAACGTTTCAAATGCTCATCTCTATTAATGAAAGAAAGAAACTTCTCTTTTTAATATCAGAGTTGTACTTTATTCAAGTAGCGCAATTATCCATACGGTTCTGAGGCTAGGGATTCATGTCCTTGACAACATTGTTTTTTCAATGATTAATTCATAACTTCCAACTTGTTTTTTCAACGATGAAAGAAACTACTTCATAACTTCTATCGTTGTCATTTTGAAATGACCAAAACATCCTTGCTACTATATTTTTATTGATTACAATTGATAACCAAATTGCACTCAGAACATTATTCATTTATTACAAGGATGCCTCATTTATTCGTATTTTTTAGGCGCATGACAAATGACTTCTCTTATTCACAAAACTTATTTCTGATTTTTAAGTAAATATGTAAATTTTGTATATGAGATTATGAACCAAAACAAAATCACAAACCAATATTATGTATTTTGGCATTGTTTAATAATTTAAGAACGCATGATAAGTGATGTGCATCGACCCACACATTGAGATTATATACTCTGATTCTTCTTGTTTTATTTATTGTAGCTTCTTACCATTCATTTGCTCGATACTAAGTTCAATTCCAATTTGCAAAATGAAGAGAGAAGTGAAGTGTCAATTTCAATACTCTACCAACAATATTAACATGATCTGATTATCCAACAAAAATATTTGAAAGTCCAAAAACTAAGGAATCTACCTATCAATCATGATATGACTTGTGAATGACTTCTCACAAACAATTATAGTATTTTCTTCTTGTAGATCAAGATAAACATTCTGATGTTATTTACTTCAGCATGAACTGAATGCTATCTGCCAGCTACAATTATAACCAAGTGTTTATCAAAATTTGAAAATCACTTCGTCATTGAATTTTTTTTGCTCTTAAACATCACACAGATCATAATATTTTTCAAAAACAATGATGGTAAGAACCAAAATACATAGTAGTTGGCAAAAATCATGTGTAACTTGAATTTCTAAGTCGTAACTTATAATATCTACTTTTTTAACTAGTTTTAATTTTTACTTCTGTTATTAATTAATCAAAACTGATTTTGCAGTGGAAATTTATTCGTTAATTTTTTTTTAAGTGACATTAAGATTTGTTTCAATATGGTTTGAACCTGTACAAGAAGTATAATTGTTAAATCCAATTTGTAAGGGATATTAGAGGGGCATTTTGGGAAGTTTACGCTAAAAAAAGTGACACCAAATGTATTACAGCTATATAGAGAGAGAGTGAGAGAGAGAGAGAGGAGCGTTCCGAGACATCCCTGCAGCGCACCCCTACCAATTCGTGAGTTATGGTAATCCAAATCTAACAAGAATTTGTAGATGTTCAATCCACATACATATTATCATCTCCGACATTCGTAGAATAACATATTTGATGTTTAAATTTAACGGTTTGAATAAATGTCTGAACGGTGAATAATTAAGTTAAGATTTTGATTATTCTACGAATGTCGGAACGGACTCAAATTTTGGATGATAATATGTATGTGGATTGAACATCTACGAATTCTTGTTGGATTTGGATTACCGTAGCTCACAAACCGGTAGGGATGCTATAAAACAGGGGGGCCCCGGAACGCTCCTTATATATATATATATATATATATATATATATATATATATATATTAAGGCTATTTGAAACTCATGGCTTAATTATGTCTAAAAAGAAAATAGAACTATTTAAAAATACGATAGATTTTTTAGGAGTAAAAATAGGAAAAGGACAAATAGAATTACAACCCCATATATCAAGAAAAATACTAGAATTCCCAGATAAAATAGAAAAACTAAAACAGTTACAATCTTTTCTTGGATTAATAAATTATGCCAGACCATTTATACAAAATTTGTCAAAATACACAGGACCTTTATATAACAAAGCAAGCCCAAAAGGAAAAAGAGAATTTAACGAGGAAGATATAAAACAAGTTCAAAAAATTAAGGAACTAATAAAAGATTTAAAACCTTTAACATTGCCCCTTGAATCAGAATATTTAATAATAGAAACAGATGGATCATCTCATGAGATATTATAAATAAACGAAATGCTTCAATGCAATATATTATAGCTAATATTTCATAATCTAATGATGTCATATATCCTTTTTCTTTATATGTACCTGAAGTATATCTACATATTTTTTCTGTAGATTTAGGGTCATACCTATTGGTTTTTGATAATAAGATACCTCCCCATCCATGAGATGATCCATCTGTTTCTATTATTAAATATTCTGATTCAAGGGGCAATGTTAAAGGTTTTAAATCTTTTATTAGTTCCTTAATTTTTTGAACTTGTTTTATATCTTCCTCGTTAAATTCTCTTTTTCCTTTTGGGCTTGCTTTGTTATATAAAGGTCCTGTGTATTTTGACAAATTTTGTATAAATGGTCTGGCATAATTTATTAATCCAAGAAAAGATTGTAACTGTCTGTTTTAGTTTTTCTATTTTATCTGGGAATTCTAGTATTTTTTTTTGATATATGGGGTTGTAATTCTATTTGTCCTTTTCCTATTTTTACTCCTAAAAAATCTATCGTATTTTTAAATAGTTCTATTTTCTTATATATATATATATATATATATATATATAATGGAAGGTGTAAAAATATAAGGAAATGATGCATTATGAAAAAAACCAAAGAAGAAAATGAAGCAAACTGATCTAACCATACAACATATCGCCACTTACTCAGGTTTATCTGGAGCATCCTCAGGATCAACAGACATCATATACATGTCTTTCTTTGGCTCGTTTGCAGGGTCTTCTAACACGTCTCCCTACATAATCATAAAATCTTCCAAATGTATCGAATATAAAATGATAAGCATAGCCAATCAAACACTGAGCTTACAGCCTGCACCATTTTGATTTTGTTTATAATTCATAGGAACAGTAATTTGCAAGCCGAGTCAAATCATGAGTCTGCACATTCAACTATGTTTCATTTATGAACATGTGTATCATTTGCATTCAAATGTCCATCAACCAAAACTAATCTGTATATTAAACTGATAGCACACTCAAGTGGTTCTCTATACCCAGTAGATATCATACTAAGAAAACCAGAAAGTAATATTTAAAAATATGTTCAGATACACGTTTTTTTTTTTTTTTTCATACTCTATCACATTTATTTTTTACGCTAAATATTTATGAGAATGATAAAAATGAGAATGGAAGAAGTATAGAGTTACACTAAAATATTTATTACCTTCCCAAGAAGTGATAGCGTTTAGTACAATATGCTTAGGGAAGTGATAAATACACCTATAAACACACCCACCCACCCACATGCATATATATATATATATATATATATATATAGTTTAAATATTGCAGAGGAAAAAAAAATACACTATATGCCTTTCTAACATGTACAAGCACACGCACACTAAAAATCATGAACGCCGCTAGTTTTCTATGCTTGCATTTTTTTTCAAAATTAGAAGGTACTACATAATTACCTCATGGCTAAGATGCCATAAATTCCGGTCTCGGCTGTAGATAGATTTTTTTGTAACCGTGATTGGCACATTGTGCTTTTTTGCATATTCAATGGCATCTTCTCTTCCAGTTATATCCCATTCTCTCCATGGGGCAACAACATTAAGCTCCGGGTTCAAAGCATAGAATGACAACTCAAATCGTACCTTAAGTAAGAAAAAAAACTAAAAATTATATCATGAAAGTAATGATATGGTTTAAGAAAACAAAATAACCATAATAAGTTGTACCTGATCATTTCCTTTCCCTGTACATCCATGTGCTACCGCATCTGCGCCTACCTCTTTAGCAACATCAACCATTGCCTATGATTCAGAGAAGATTAAACCAGAAGTTCTATTAGTTGCAATTATTTTGCTTAACAGTTACAGTAGATGAGCCTTTGAAGACAACAAGCAAACCCACCTCAGGTACAACATATTAGAATAAGCATTTGTGAACCCTGATGAGCTACCTTGTGAACTCAATTCCATCACAAATGCTATCTTATAAGAAAATTATTGGTGAACATGCTTTATCGTGATCAGCTTTTAAATTTACGTGCTTTATCATGATCAGTTTTAAATTTACGTCTAATTCAATTATGCATTTAGATCAGCAAGGGACATAAAATAATGTTCAACCTATGCAACAAAATAAGGTTGCTGGGCTAGGAATCAAACTTAACACAAGCTCAGTAAATATGCACACACAGGTTTGAATTGCAAATTATCCAAATGAAAAACGTACAAGTGCATATGTTGTTATAAACAGTCCTAGACACTACTTAGCACTTCTGAGCGTTTTTTGGATGTGATATTCATTTTCATTTTTTAAAATATATACAATACAGTCAAGTGTTGCTTTATTTTTGTTCGACCTTTTTTAAATTTATTGGAATGGTAAACTATTCGACTAGTTTAAATACTATACAATAACCATAAAACTACAATTTACATAATTCCGTACACAAACATAGTCCAGAATTTTATTAGCCAAATTTTAATATACCACTGTAATTAATTTTGATGGTAATATTACCGTAAAAATTTAATGAAAACAAGCTGCAGAGTTTAAATTCAGCTTTATTTGGGCTCTAGCTATGTTCTTCACATCTAGTGTTCTACTTTGAATTAACCAACATTATATGCTATTAAGTAAACTCGAACATCTCCTAAGCAAAATAGTCCTTGGAAACATACTACTAAACTGTCATGATGAATACAAATGTTAACGCACACGCATCGCACATGATGGTATGTTTGATGCGCAAATTGTTTATATAACATATTCAAGAGAATTATTCAAACAAAAATTAGCTATATTTTTACGTTGAAATTATATACAGATATTCTGTTTATATAACATATCCAAGAGAATTATTCAAACAAAAATTAGCTATATTTTTACGTTGAAATTATATACAGATATTCTGAGTTTTATTTGGTAACATCTAATTTTCTTTTAGTTTGAATTTTATTTCTACCATTAACTAACAAACAATGAACTTGTAAAGAATATTTATATGTGAGATTCGATTTTAAGGTCATACTAAGATTTGGAAATATTTGTAGAGCGACGTTTGAATTTGTAAAGAGAGTTTAACATTGGATCCTATTTTTAAGACATATTAAGAACTAAAATATTAGTAGCGAGAAGAATTGAAAGTGCATATTATACCATATTTTTAGGAAGATCTGATTATATCCATAAAGGGGAATTTTTGGTAGTTCAACCATAAAAGTAACACATCAAAGGTATTACAACTATTAATTTAAAAAAATATGTAAGAAAACGGACTTCACAGCATTACTTGCATAGCCAAAACATGCACAAAAATGAATTGAGAATTAAGAACCAGCGTTTCAGCAGTTAACTTATAAGTGATTTAAAAAAAAATTGACATACATGATAGTTGTGTAGTTTCTTGTTTGGGAATACTTCATGTTGTTTTAATACTTTCAAATGTTCCATTAAAAAACAATTTAACGAGCATGGCAATTTGATTATGTGAATTCATGACAAATGTTTCGACTTGCTTTTTCAAGAAAAAACATTTTTACTTGATAAGGGGTCAGCATACGTACAAACTTATGGCATATGCTAACAATACCATCATGTCATAACAGACTCTATCTTAAATTTAGGGTCAGCATTTGTGGAAATTTATGGTCGACGCTAATAATACCTTCATGTCAAAAGAGATTCCTTCTTGAATTAGTCATCCAACAATCACTACTAAATGGAAATATTTCCACTACAAGTTGTTGTGATACAGAATAGGAAGTCATTCAAAATGCCACAGAAGCAGACTTATTCCAAGATGATAGAAAATTATGGAGCATGAGTTCATAGATAATACAAATGAAGTATCACCTTGGCAATGCAGGGACGAGCCATTGATGTCCCAAGCAAATATTTTCGTTCATAAATTGCTCCGGCACGCAAACAAGGAAATATAAAATCTTTCACAAACTCTTCTTTTAAATCCTTTACAACAAGGTCACAAGCACCACTAGCTATTGCTTTATTCATAAGCCCATCCAATTCCATGTCACCCTTCATTATCAATGTATTGCAAAATCAGAAAAATAATTTGAAGAACATGTGGTTATCAGATTTGAAAGAAGTTGAGGTGATCTCTATGCTATTGTCATTCAAGAAAAATCTAAGTTTTCTACTACAGATATCAATAATGATATTATCGATAAAATTGCCATATGCTGCCAGCTTACTTGACCAACATCAGCCGTAAAGCACACTACTTCGCACCCATAATTCTCCCTGTGATAAGAGACAACACATGAGAAAGGTAGACAACAAATTCGACTTACAACATAATAAGACAACAGGGGATGATGGACTTCGAATTAATTTGTTGAATGTTATAAATAAGCATATATTCGAGTTAAAAGAACAGCTGGAGAAATGTACATCAAAATTTTCCTGCAGCAAAAGATTCTATATATAAAAATGTAAGAAATTGAAATGATGATCATTTATACTTTACTGGATACCAGAACAGTTCTGCAAATTATTTTGATACAACTAATCACATAATACCTTAGCCATGGAACAATGACCGATGTATCAAGACCACCACTGTACGCTAAAACCACTTTGTTTAATTTCCCACGTAACCCTTGAACATTTGGACTTGTAGAAATGTCTTTTTCAGTTGAAAGTTCACTTTGAATAGCTGCAAATATTGAGCACCAACAATTGAAACTATCTAGACATAAATATTACTTGGGGTACAAAGACATAAAAAGCTCCATGTAATATGATGGGGTGGCAATTAGACCCGACCCGATAGGTCCCGGTTCTAGGCAGGTCAAGTTTTGTTGGGTTTGAACTACACATTTCAAATATATGGACCCAACCCGACCCGAGCTTCGGGTCGGTTCGGGTTCGGTTGGATAGTAACACTAAAAATACATATATTTTAATGGTTTTTGGTCGGGTCTTTCGGGCCGGGTTTAATCGGGTCTTAACTGTATTTTTCATCACCTAGACCCGACCCGACCCGAGAGCTATCGGGTTCAATTCAGGTCTTTTTGGGTTGGTTCAGTTCGGGTTTTCGGTTCTAATTGTCAACCCTAAATTTGAATCAGCTCAAAAGCATATCGATTTAAGTCACTCTCCTGGTGTAATTAAACATTTTTGGGTGGATAGCGTTACCATCTATCATAATCGCTTCTAATTACGATTATGGAAAGAAAAAAAGAGACGTCATTGCGTACTTTATTGGATGATTAGATGATAAATGATGGTGCTTGACCCTTCTTTACTTGATAAGATACACAAAACGTAATTAAAACTGATTAAATATTTAACATTTTCAAATATGAGATATGGATGGTAATTTTGCCAAAAAAAAAAATATGTTGCAACTTCAATTGAATATTAATTCACGATTTTACGAAGTAGATGGTGTTAGAACTTAGAACTGCATTTACCAATTAAAATATATTTATTTATTTGTCCCTTGATTTTGGAAACTTTCAGAACTGTAAGTACATCCCAAGTTTGATACCGACACTGAACAAAAAGGGATGCGCTTGCAAGTATACAGCTACAATCTATATCACCCATTTTGCTTCAGTATAAGCAATAATCCAATGCAAGTACCTGCACTTCTAACACCATAGTCATGCGTAGGTGCTTGATGAGCTGTATGAGTTCCCTTAATTCCACTTGAATTGCTTCCTACCTGACAAAGCTAACCAATTTACCATCAAAGATGAAGATTAATAGCAAAAAAAGCTATCTTTAATGTCTTACCTCATAAAATGAGCTAGGCCGTTTCTTTAGGCTGTAAATATTGCTTCTTAAGATAGATTTTCCTGCCATAACTCGGTAGAGTAAGAAAACTGAACTTCCAATTTCGAAAATCACAAAGACTTGAACTTTATCAGAACCGAATGAATATTTCAGTTCATTAATGAGGAAAAAAAAGCATGCGAACAAAAATTACCCATATCAACAAAACATATTACTATGAAGAGGAAACAACCATAATTTACCGAATTTACTGGGAGAATCGACTGAAAATGTAGTCGACGATGCTATGGATTGTAGCTGAGCCATTCAATCAGAGAAAAACGAAAAGTTAAAGAATTATGGAACTGGGGTTGGGGTTGGGGTTGGGTTGGGGAGAGCAGGGGTCAAGGGGTTTTAGGCTTTTAGCCGAAGAAGACAATGGACCCCTGATTAATTTGTCGAATGCTGTACATAAGCAATTAGCATATGACATATATTCGTGTTAAAAGAACAGCTGGAGAAATGCACGGCACATCAAAAGATGCTGCATATAAAAGGTGCAGTGCCAAGGGAGCCACACCTTTTGCTTTGGAGTACCACCGAAGGCTCTCCTTTTTTTTTTTTTTTTTTTTTTTTTTTTCCTCCTTCAACTTACAACCGCCGATCGAGCACTACTCAACTAACGATAGCATGGTACTTCAAAGCAGTTTTTCTGGTGTCCTTAGCACCGCACCATAAAAATATAAGAAATTGAAACGTTGATCAATTATACTTTATTAAATACCAAAACAATTTATCAAGACCACCATTGTAGGCTAAACCACTTTGTTTAACTTCCCACCTAACCCATGGATATTTAGATTTGCGGAAATGTCATTGTCAATTAAAAAATTATGAAACTTGAGTTAGGGAGAGTACCAAGGGGTTTTAGCCATCTAAGGCTGAAAGTGATCACTTAATGGAAGCCACATCAAATTTATATGTACGACTAATCCTTGAACGTTTTGAACAACATGAGTAAAAGGGCTCTAATTTTGAGTAAAGTTTCAAATGACATGGGTAAAAGGGCTCCAATATTCGATATGGTACTCTCCAAGGGAGATCAACAAAACTTTTTTCTACTGAAGATGAAACAATCATATTTTATCAAATTTGCTGGGAGAGTCGAATGAAAATGTAGTTGATGATGCTATGGATTGTAAAAGAGGCATTCAATCAAACAAAAAAGAAAATTTAAAGAGTTATGGAATTGGCATTGGGGTTAGGGAGAGCAATCACGAGATACGAAGGGATTTTAGCCATCTCAGGTTGAAAGCGAGCACTTAGTGGAAGGCGCATCAAATTTATATATATACAATAATCCTTGAACGACATGCGTAGAAGGGCTCTAATTTTGAGTAACGATCTAAATGGCATGGGTAAAAGGGCTCCAATATTCGATATGGTACTTTCCAAGAGAGATCATCAAAACTTATTTGTATTGAAGAGGAAACAATCATATTTTACCAAATTTGTTGGGAGAATCAAATGAAAATGTAGTTGATGATGCTATGAGTTCTAGCCGAGCCATTCAATCAAAGAAAAACGAAAAATTAAAGAATTATGGAACTGGGGCTGGGGTTAGGGAGAGCAGTCATGAGACCAAGGTTTTTGGTTGTTTAAGGTTGAAAGTGAGCACCAAATTTATATATACGACTAATCCTTGAACGACGTAGGTAAAAGGACTTCGATTTTGAGTAACGTTTTGAACGGCGAAAGTAAATGGGCTCCAAAATTCAATATGGTATTCTCTAAGAGAGATCAACAAAAAATATTTCTACTGAAGAGGAAATAATCACATTTTATCGAGTTTGTTGGGAGAATCAAATGAAAATGTAGTTAATGATGTTATGAATTGTAGCAACAAACTTATTTCTACTGAAGAAGAAACAATCATATTTTACCTAACTTGTTGGGATAATCGAATGGAAATGTAATTGATGATGCTTTGGATTATAGTTAAGCCATTCAATCAAAGAAAAACTAAAATTTAAATAATTATGGACTGGAGTTAGGGAGAGTGGTCGCGAGATACTGAGGGGTTTTGGCCGTCTAAGGTTGAAATTGAGCACTCAGTGAAAGGCACATCAAATTTATATATGCGACTAATCTTTGAACGTTTTGAATGACATAGGTAAAAAGGACTCCTATTTTGAGTAACATTTTGAACGACATGGGTAAAAGGGACCCAATATTCAATATGGTACTCTCCAAGAGAGATGTTAGGAATACGCTATGGCGAGTACTGAGATATTTTTCATCTGATCAGTGAGTTGTACAAAGTAATGTCCACCAATGAAAAAACACACCAAGTATCATCATATTCTTCTTAAAAAGAAAGTATCAAGTATCATCATACTCTTCTTAAAGGAAATTGTTAGTAGCACTTCTCGGTACTTCAAGTCGAGAACGATACATCGAAAAATCAAAAAAATTACGACTTTTAAAGTGGTTCAACCTCCACTTGATTGTCCACTATAGAATTTACCCTGGTTAAAACTAACAACTTATAACAGATACGCAAGGATTTTCAAAACAAAACAGATGAGAAAGAGAAATGAAAGAAAGTAGCTGTTAAAATCAAAGTAGGTGTGAAATCCCGCACTTCTTAGTATCCCCCAAAATAAGCACATTGGCGAATGCAGGGTATTTGTAGGTATAACTGAAACTTACCACAACTATTAAGATTTACAAGACATAAAAGGGAAAAAATGGAAACATTTATTGAAAACAATTTTTTTATTTCAAAACAGTATTTTATACAAAAATGAGTCTTAGTACAAATCAATTATCTTACATAATCTCAGCTTAGATCAGAGTATACAATAAAACGTTTTCCCTCACAAGTACAAATCCAAACCATGACAAAATCTAGTGTTATAAAATAGAAGTGAGTACGTCAGTAGATAAATGGTAACATCCCTGATTTTCGAAAGACATTATTCAATTACTTAATTAGGTGATTAAATATGAATAATGGAATGGATGAGGATATGAGATTTATGCTTAATAAATTATTTAGAGGGTTGGCCATACAACAAATATACCAAGTAAATGTGCATAAGGAGGGATATGAGAGGGGCAGAAGTGGAATTTTCGGCCCCTATATATAGCATATCCTCTCACATTAATTTCATTCACATTCACTTCGAAAAATCCAAAGAAAACTAAAGAGTGGTCGGTCATTAACGTTAGGAGAAGAAGAACGAAAAAACTAGGAAATCTAGAGCCTGGAATTTCATCAACAAATCTCATCATCTTTATTCAGACAAGGTAAATAATATACTTTACCCATTGTAGTTTCGACCATCTTTGTATAGCTGAAACATATGTATTGTTGTTCGTGATTTATTTGATGTTACTTGAATGTTTGGTAATACCTATGATTGCTTTCATGTGTATGCTTGAAATATTGAAAATAAAGAGGTCCATAGGCCGAAACCTATAGTTAAACATCTCTAATTGATATGAAATTTTGACATTTTTCATGTGATTTGGAAAAATGGTTTTCAGATTTCATGATTTTCCATGATTGAACGAATTTATTATGAATTTTTTAAATTGAATTGCTTTGGAAATGCTTGAATATTGATTAAAACGAATATTATTTCCATATAAATATTTTATACATAGCCGGTATAAAAGTACTGAAAAACTGTAATCGATAGTGTTTTCAATTTGTAAACCAATGAGAATTTGAAAATTGTTGTGGAGTGGGTGTAAAGTAGCGTTTTAAAAGGAAATAAGTCGACTTTATTCATATTTACTGTCAGTATCACTCCTAAAACTGGAAGTACCTTCTGACGACGAACGAAACCACCCTTCAATAGCATTGGATGGTTGAATTATCATAAGCATGATATATGAAGCATTCAAGGCTTCTGCCTCTTATCTTTCGGTTTCGGTATCGGTCTTAATACTTATAAATATTTTGATTTTTGAAAGATAGATACTCCACAAATGATCTATGTTTCTAATTAATAGTCAATAGGTCATACTTAAAATAGATTTTATTTTCATGTCCATTGTCAATTTTTCTAAGAGCTATAAAATGGTTTAATGGGTATATTAACGTTTGATGAATTATTTTGGACTAACTAATAGCACAAATAAATCATACTTATGATAAGCATATCAATTAAATTCACTAATTACCAAAAAAGATATCATAATTTCGTATATGTTGACCTATGTGATCTAGAGAGCAGATTTGCTCCTTATCTGTCATATTAGCTAATAGTATTCATTCACTTGTCTTTTATAGTAGTTAGTTACCACAATCTTATGTTTGGTTTAGTTTGATTGAGTAAAATTAATTTTTTCCCTGTGGATCGATCCATACTCATCACGTACTAGAATTATATGTTGTGCGTTTATGGTAATTATTTCTATAATTCGCGCGATGTATTTCTAATTCGATAGTAATTTCCAGAGCGATGAAAGTACCAAAATAAATCCAAAAATTTACAAGAATTTAAGAAGCGGAAATTTATTTTATAGAAAATTTCGATTTTATGGTTAGGAAAGCGTAAGGAAGACTTTGGATGATTTATTTGTGCGTTTTAGCAGTGCAACGGGGGTGGTGATGCGTTTGAAAGCGTTAATGATAACAAGGGAAAAGTTGTTTTAGCCTTGGAAACGTTATTTCCATAACATTTCGACAACGCACGCAAGTTATTATTTAACTCGTTTTACGTTTTAGAGCTTGTTTTAGAGCCTCCTTTGTAGTCCACATACGAATTTTTTTGGAGTACTATGAGGAACTGAGGTAAAATTTCATGGTAGGATGATGAAGATTGGAAAATTAATATGCGGTAAGAACGTTGAAATTCTCCGCTTTAATTTCTATTTTGGGCATAGGAGAAATTCGTAGAAAACGATTTAGATGCGTTAACATATTGGATTTTAGGGTTTGGGTACAAAATTGGTTGCTTCACACTTCTATTCGTAGTCTTGTGAGCGTTTTAGATGAAAAATATTTTCAAAAGCTTCATTCATGTAGAACCGCCTATAGTAATCCACATTTTTCTACACCTAAATTTTGACAAAAATCAAAACTTGAACACATCCAAGCATAGAGCGTATATCTGGTACCTGCAATAAATGAGCATAATCAGAGTACGATAAATATAACTCACAGGTGAAACAAAATAGGATAACTAGTATTAACTCAAGTAACTACCTTTTCAAAGTAAGTCATTTTGCCAATACCGAGCTTGATAGAGAACGAGAACCGAAAGCCAAACTTAATCATCCGTGAGAACCCGACCTTCTCTATGAAACCTGGAGGTTGAAATGAGGAAGGGGGTCAAAACAATAAGTTCTGGTGACTAAGAAATGTAAAACACAGACTATAACACATATATTCCGTTTGGTTCAACCCAAGTTGTATGCCCGATAAGGTTAGTGATTCTAAACCAATCGTGTTTAAGTTTACGCACGACTCTACTACTCTACCCAAAGTAGTCATTACCAAATTACATCACCGAGATAGGACATTTACACACATTTTTGTGAAGCCTTTATACCAGAATTTAATTGGTTAATTATATCGAGAGTGGGCCCCTAATTTCGGGGTTTCTATCTATATCCTCATTCTCTATCCTTTTATTATTTAATGCCTCACTATCAGTGATAAAAAGGGTGGATTCTCCCTAATCACTTAACACCCTAGGCGGACGTATTGGTCACTTATTAACCCTCGATAATATATTCAATGTTAACATAAAACTAAAGGGCACTAGCTAAGGGCCCTACTAGTTAAGGCTTCCGTCATCCACGCATATACCCTTACCCCGCATAAGGTGAGAGTAGGTATTTTATTGTTTGTTATACCTTCTAACTGACCTTATTAGATAGCCTCCTTAGTCACTTACTACTTCCCGTAGGATAAATGGCTATATCTGGCCCTTTTAATTTCCAGGTTCGGGTAGGCCAACACACACCTGCCATTTAAGACCCCTATAGTGAAAAACCTATTTCCAGGTGGACTCTTTAACCCTAGTCACTTAGCCTTTTAGGACTCAGGAAGCGGACTATACGCGAAGGTTATTCGTTCGTTCCCCATTTGCCTTTAACACCTTTCCCTTTTTGGGATAAATAGGCTACGTTATTAAGTTATTCCCGTTTAATTTCTTTATATGGAAATACCATACGTACACCATTTATTTGTATCACGGGTTTATATAGTTAATAATGTCTTACATTATTAACCTACTAAGTCCAACTATATTTTTAATTTTAAGCTTTATTGACATAAATAAGGAAGGTTATATTCCCTTTTCTCTAGGATATTTATTTAATTCCTTCCCTAATTTGGACTTTGTATTTAAATGACAATCAATACCCATTTATCCCCTTTTTGGCACCCATTTCTTTTTATTTTATCATTATTGCCCTTTATGACTCTAATCGTCATATTTTCCTAAGACAACTATTTATTAGTCCCAAGTTATCTATTGTTGTACCCCAATAGACAATTTCTAAATATTCATTTATTTATCTGTTTATTTGTTCATTGGTTGTTATCTATTGTTCCAGGCAGACTTACACCACAAGTTGAGTTTAATCTCGTGTCTAAATGCGATTGTAATTTAAATTTCCTAATTATGGTCCACAACATTTATCCTAAATTGATTTTAGGAATTGTAACCATTTTCCTATCACATTTATTTTCCCCCAATCAATATTGGTTACAATGGTTATTTCTTTATTTGCAGTCTCATTTATAGCGGTTAATTTCATTTATTGCTACAAATGGTCACCACAAATATATTAATTCAAAATGGATTATATTTACACATAATTCCATAATTGAACCTTATCCAAACATTCAAACATTTAATCAAAATTGTTAATTATTTATTTATGGCCTCCTTTATAGCAATCAATTACACTAATTGCTACAACGGACACCATAAATATATTCATTAAGTATGTAATATAATTTACGTATATTATTCCATAAATGGATACCATTCAACATTTCAAACCTTTAAACATTTAAACAATTTATATTTTACCGTTGTACGCTGATTTGGATGGATAATATGTATATATTTATTTTTATGTTTGCGTGCGGTCAATGTATTATTATTATTTTTATTATTTACTTTTAAATTTAAATTAATGATTTGGTCCAATCAATTAACCAAACATTCTCTTTTTATATTCAATCTTGCCAGAAAGGTTTCAAGTCCCACAAGGACCGTTAGCCGCAATCATTGTAAATCATGTCTTTATGGAATTGACATATTTCCAAATCACAAGCAATATATGTAATATATTTTTATTTTGGAATAGTCGATGCAAATTACATACAAAACATGTATTTATTTTTATATATACCTTTGCACCACTTTTCCCTTTTTAATTCTTTTTGTCATACTTCTTGTGATTCTAAAATAATGCCTCTTTATTTAAAAATGAGGAAAACGGCATAATTTGCTATGCTTAAGCCAAAAACCCAACAACGTTGAATGTAAACAAGGAATATTTCTTTTATTCTTAAAGTCACATTGTAACGACCCGTAAATTTCGTACCCTTCGAGTCGACCAAATACAATACAAGTCCGACCCAAATTGCACGAAAATACGAATCATTAATAGAAAGAAGTTAGAGGGTGAGAAATAGAAAAGAAAGAAAATTAGAATAGAAGAAATAAGATTGGAGAAAGGTCTGAATAACATCAAATCTCACAATTTGCAGCGGAATGAAATATAATATAAATAAGCTTTGAAAAATACAAAACTGTATCTGAACTTACATACAACATCAGAGTACATCATATATACATCACAGCGGAAATAAACTCTATATATTTAATGTTGAAACCTCCTGCTTCAGCTCCTTCCAGATTATCTGTAAAACCCTGAACTACTTGACTGCCCGTACAAATTTGGGCACCCAAGAGTTTAGGGAGAACACAGAAAAATAAACTTTGGGTCAGTCATGGGACTGGTGTGAGTAAACGATTTTAAACAGTTTGCTTAACTTGGAAAATTTCTTTGAAAGAAAAGATAATCGTAAGACTGATCCACACATAAACAGAGATGGTTTTTACCTTACGATAACCCAAATCATTTTGAAATCATAACTATACTGATATTATAATAATGTCTAGGGTTTTCCACAAATAAATTAGAATCTAGCGGAACGCTTGCAACTCACACTCCACATATATAGTATTCAAACAAAACCGCTTGGCGCTTGGGGATAATGGATTTCCAACTATGAAAAGGTATGGAACCACCTTCCGATAGTGTATCTCTAGAGAGGAATACACTGGGTTCAACAAGAACGTCTTGCAACCCGGCCCATACATGACTGACCACTCATTTCTCTTGAGCGTATCGAATATATTGTCACCATACGGTTGCTAGCAACATAACCGTTCACGGGAGATACAGAATCGAAAGAAGTAACAAAATGAATATTCTCTAGATGGTGACAGTATACCCTAATGGGAGCGACCCACATAGCCATGCTGCCTGCCCGATTTTTGTCATTTCCCGACTGTGAGGCTTGAGGTCAAAACTTACCTTGGATATATCATATTTCCATTTACTTTGAATGCCACATCATCAAATCTGTCAAATCGCAAATTGATTTTCCCAAAAACACGGGTACAAAGCTAAGAGAAACGAATTTCTCCGCCACCAAACATAGTTTTGAAGAGATCAACTTACGCGATCTGTTAGGTGTACTATGTCAGACATTCATCCATACAAGTTTTCCTAGGTCTGGACAAACCGAAGGCACTATCCTGTAAACAGAACAGTCCTCGCAAAAACTCCGTCTTCAATGGTCTTCAGTTTGAATTTAAATTAATCAACTCTTAAGTCGATACAAAGCGGTATTTGGATTTCATTTTAGAAAACCAATTCCGGTCTCTTTGGATCAATGAATGTTAATATTTCTTTTAGGGCCAAGTGGTACTTAATAATAATCAAATCAACATATTCATATGTGTTTCTCCATCCTAGTTGATTATTAGGATTTATCTACTAAAAATGCTTAACATAGAAGATTCGAGATTTCAATAGCAGTTTGTATAAATCAATATTAACAAGATGCGACTACATAAATTGATTGGGTCATGACACAACATTATAATCAATCAAAACAAATCTATTATCACAACAGATTGGACTATCCCAATTCAATAATTCAAACAAATGTCGTTTATCGACTGGTTTATCTTGTAAAATAATTATTTCCAAATCATATATATATATATATATATATATATCTCAGGTTTAATCCAGTTAAGAATCCATTTATTTTACTTGGTTATAACGTATCGTTATAATCCCTACTTCAATATATACAACTTAAATATATAATTATTATTTCATTAATTCAATGTATAATTTATTTAAATCGTATTTAAAACGGAAAGCGAACGATACTTTCCTGAATTCAACTTATTTGATTACCAATTCAATGTTTCTTCACAATTCACCTCTATTCCATTTATTCCCAGAACTTTTAGAATTATCTCATGGTTACCGGTCAACCGATCCTTTTTATATCCATCCTCATCTGCAACATTTTCTTCCAATATTCACTTTGAATTGTGACTATCATTCCTTCTGGAATATATCAACTTGATTTTTATAAATGAGTACTAGTATAGTCAAGTCCCGTTTATCTAGTCATGTTATAAATTCAATCCCCTTGGATTTAGTTTAATTACCATTAATTAAATTTTTAATTCATTTCTTTATTTAAATATAGTTATCAACCTAGTTAAAAATAACATTTCACTTCAAAACGTTTGAGTTTTTTTTTATGGTCAGCCACCATCTATTTATCCCTCTATCTCGTCAATTTCAATCCAACTTATCTGATTTGAGCTAATTATCATAAATCTTATATCTACGTATATTCATTTTTTTATTTTAATTTTGATTAATTAGAAAAGACTTAATTTAAAATTTTATTTATTATTTAAAATAAAATCACCTCGTCAAATTCTGATGAAGTACAATTTAGTCCATTACGATCATCGTATATTCATCTGTTATCATCTTCATATCGGATTTCATTTTCCATACTAATACTGTTCTCTTTTATTTATTTTATAAGTACATTTATCCTTATTATTAAATTTACCTTAACGAAATTTTTTTATTTTATTATTATTATATACTTGTTTTCCCCCTATTTCTTTTAGCTTATCCTCTTTTAAATGGTAATGGGCTGAGTCCACGGCCCAACATGCTACTCACATCCTAAATCTGTTTGTACCACTTCTACACCCAGGAAAAATGAAAACGCCTATCATCCTTTCCATTCCCTCCGTTAACTTACTTTACTTCTCTTCTATCTTTCTCTTTTCACTTATTTTTATAATTTTATTTTTTCTATTCTTTTACTTAAAGCCCCATCTCTGCCCAAAATCGCAAAACTGACCCATCTTCCTATCTCTTCTCCTTTTTCTACTGTTTCCTTTCCTGTTCCCAGTTTCGTGTATTTTGTGCATGTCGTGCACCTGTACCTTTGCCGCACTTACCATCTTGCCATCGGATCAACCCCCACAAACCCCCTTGGTTCGCCTGAAGTCACTACTGCCATCTGAACTTGGCATAACTTCCCCGATCGAATCCTTAAGCTTCAGAAGATAGTTTCACCGAAACCCATCCCTACAAAACCTCCTCGCGCCACTACGTCTTCCGTTCAATCATAACCGGACTTCGGACGTAGCTAATCGATGGCTTTCCCTTCCATTTCCCCCAGGTACGATCACCTATATTGCCACCACGTCGATGTAGTTGGACCCTAACTCACAACTATCATATTTGACCAAAAATCCCCAATTTGAGCTCCACCGTGAAATCCAATGTTCTAGAATTCTCAAGAGTATTTTTCCTACGATCTCCGTCCTCTAGCACTGCTCCACCTTCAATTGCATGGCCTCCGGTCATGTCTAGTGATCGGAAAAGCTACATGTTTAAAATCTGATCATCTCCCGATTCCCAAAGATCCTAACGACTAAAAATCCTAATTTCCCTTTTTAAAATCATGATTTGGAAACCTTAACACCATTATAAATTCAGATCTCCAGTTTGCTAAAGTTGGTTTTTCATGATATTAAAATTGCTTACAGTAAATCCTATTTTCTATTTTCTATGCTTCATTTTCTGATAAGACAAAATTTTAGAATTAATTGTACAAGTAATACAACTACTTTTGTTTTTGGTTGATCTCTGAATATTTGGTGTATTCTGTTTTGAACATGGCACTTATTTCATAAACTAACAGAACCTGTCTGTTTCCAGATTTCAATTGCATTCCAAATTTAGATTTAGTTACACATCTGGAAGTATATACATAGATAAATACATCTATAAATAATTACATCCTAGCACAACCAGAAAAAGATTTTTTTTAAGGGAAATTGTTTACACACACTGTTTATTGTCTTTCATTTTTTCCAGGTTTCTTACATTTGGCATACAAGTTTCTAAAGTCTTTTTCCCATCATCTAGTGATAGTTTGATAAAGCCAGTTCATATAAACATGTGTATTTTCACATTTTATTTTATGATTCAGATCATTAAAAAAAAGAAACTGAGGTGAAGATTACTTACAAATATACTCATTTGTTCTACTGTTTATTTTAATACCTGAATATGTTATATGTGTAACATTTAATTAGAGTGAACCAAACTTTTATATTACTACATATATATATATATATACACACACAAAAATTTTGTTGCTGGTTTCTGTTTAAAAATCCGGTAGAACTTCAGCTATTGGTTTTACTTGATGTAAGGTAAAGGTCATGGGTTAAACAGAGCATTGTTTTCCCGAACTGTTAATTTCATTTCAGGTTCCCTACACCTATTTTTACATACAGGTGCGAATAAATCCTCATTCAATACACTCTAAGCCTACAAGCAGGTATATCATACCTATAACTACTTGAAGTAGATACAAAAATGGGAATAGCGTCACTTCCTAATATACTGTCATTTTTTTTTCCGGAGTATTATTTATTTTCCCTTACCATTTAAGCGACAGGAAACCAAGTTATTTTAGTAGAAGTGCAATTATGATCACATTATCATGTCATATTACAAAATTTGCAAATCTAAGGTAATCTTGTTTCCAAGACTATCCACTGTTCTATGATTTTAAGCAGTATACACCACATATCAACATTTCCAGTTTTTATCTTCTTTGTTTCTATACAGATGTTAATCACTTCATTCATACACTTAAGCATACAAGCATATGTATATTAACATCATGCATACTACTGGAAGTAGATCTAAATGGGAAGGTTTACTCACTATATTCTCTGGTTTCAAATACCCTGTTTTATTTTCAGTTTCATCTATCTATTCAGATTGTAACTAACTATCCTTAATACATCCAAAGGCATATAAACATATATATATATATATATACTAGCATTATGCATAAACTACTTGAAATAGATTTAAATATAAATGTTTACTCACATTATTTGCCATTGTTATTTCCAGTTTTTCTTCTCTGTTCACTTGCAGTCTCGGCCATTTTCCCTTTTTTAGTTTACAGTATTCAAGATGGCTTTGGTGTTATGGAATCATACAGGTATTTGAGTGTATATTTATAGGTGGATGTAAGTGATAAGATGTCACCTAGCTCAGGCTTTAGATGGGTAGAATAGATCAGGCATACTTTAAGGGGTACTGCTACTTCTAGTTTGATTGAAAAGAAGTATGGTGAAGGCTAATCATATTCAATGGCAAGTCAGGTGGTATCTGGTCAGGCCAAGGATAAAGTACAAATGCACATGTATTTTGTAGAAGGAGCTAACAAGAGTACAACCTAGTGTTCAGGCCACAAGGGAAATGCCATATGCTGTCTCTATGCTATGATTTGAAAGATGTTAAAGCCTGACTTTGCTTGGTTGATTGAAAAGAAAATGTTGCAAGGCTTTACACAAAAGGCATGGCTGATCTGGTTTGGGGTACAAATTAACATGTGTTGTCAGTTCTTGGATGTGTTTTGATGGCATACTTGCCTATTCAAATATCAATTTCCCATGTATTCACTGTCATGATGTTGCAATTCATGGTGCAACAACACATTCCATTAGATGTTTTGATTTTTATAGGTTCTAGGCTATTAATTCCTAGTTACTACTAGCAATACTCTATAACTAAGCAAACAATCCATATTAAAAGATATGATGTGAGTATACAATGCTAGTATACTCCATGAATTTAAAATGGCAAAACAAATGTACAAAACAATATTTTCATTAATTGAATTTGATTTGCTTTCATTTATATTTGTTATATGGCATGTTATGATCCATTTATGGTCGTATCATTTTTATATGAAGTAATAAAATATTAAGAATAAACAAAAAGTAACTATATGTCCTAATATACATATGCACATACACACATATATACTAAAGAATATATATATATATATATAAAGATAAATTTATATTCTCACAAATATCAAAATCTACCTTTACTTAAGCAATTATATATATATATATATATATATATTATAAATTTAAAACAAGTTTAAATGCAAAAAATAAAATGTCAAAACAACATTTACCTATGTGCAAAATTACAAGTTAAAAATATACACATGATCAAAATTATTTATAATATTCAAATTAAATATTATTTAACTAAATTTAATTATCGGTAAAATCTAAGATTTAGATCATAAAGTTGATCCGAAATCCGGGACATTACAATCACCCCCTTAAAAGAATTTCGTCCCCGAAATTAAGTAGTGACGGGAAAATTCTAGTTATAGTCTTAAAATCATACACTTATATTAACTCACAAACATGAGTCATCCCCTAGCAATCAGAATAAACCAGACATCCAAATCACACCGGTTGATTATCAAACATTTCACAATAATCAAAGCATTCAACACATATCAGTAATCAGCTATCAAACGAAACTCCGGATAGACTCCTCTTATACTATTTTCAGCTTCCCCTGAACAGTCTTTAGGATCTCATTCCATTTCTCCTTAGCCAGCTTCATTAGCTCATTTTAGAGTCACTTCTCATCTCAAAGTTTATTCGTTTCTTTTCTCGACAAATCGTTGATGAAATCCGTATTTATTAAAATTGATTTTAAATCAATATACTAACCCTTTAATTTATCTTGTCATCAGTAAATCAATTCTTAGTTACCACAATTATCTTAGGATTTAAATTCTTCAATTTACGAGAAATTCGATAGCATCTCTCTCGTACGGCTCCATCGTATATCTCCTAAAATTCATCCCCTTATATCTTCTCTAATTATCCTAGAATCCACAAAACCAACTGGTTTTTCATATATTCTCATCAAATCCAATTAAAAATACTAACTTGCATCTTCTATTAGCATTCAACTCATGTACTTTCATCTATAAGCATTCATCAATCCAACCATATTCATTTGTACAACTAGAATTATCTGTTACTACAGTCTAAAAAAGTATTTCCATTTTTATTCACCCATTACTATTTTCAGCATTTCTTTAGTCCCTAACCGTAAATTGATAAGAAAATAATCCTCTAAATATCAATCCCAAAGACCGAAATCAACATCAGATCAACACTCAGAAAATCATTTAACTCAACCAATCTCCAGTTAGGTTCCAATTTATTATAATTCCCAAAAATCAATCTGTTCAATTCTCAAGATTTCATATCACGATTGATTATTCAAGTCTGAATTTATTTGGTGAAATTCCAAATTTTTACTCATTCAAAGTTTATTTTAATTTCCCAGAATTTTAATGCTATATCTGGTTTGTCTTATCAATATATTCCAGTTATATACAGATTTAATTTGGTTTTATATAATCACCTCAATGTTACAATCTGATTATCGGATTATAATAGTAATCAACACATCTATTTATAATAATTTTCTATTCCTTTATATCAAAATAAATTTTTGAGTAAAAATATTTCATTTAATCAATCTTTAAAACACTACTGTGTCGAATTACTTCATTCAAGAGTTTAAAAACACTGTTCGATACAGTGTCGACTCCTATATCGACCAGAATTCTTAAACCACTCGATAAACCAATCATCACAATATAAAATAATTTTTATATCAATTAACAAATACGCGCTCATATATATACACTCAAACACAATCTAGGGTATTATTAACCCCATCTCTATCGAGTCACGCCATACAGCCAAGGTTACTACTCAACCTTCAGCTCTGACACCACTGTAACGACCCGTAAATTTCGTACCCTTTGAGTCAACCAAATACAATACAAGTCCGACCCAAATTGCACGAAAATACGATTCATTAATAGAAAGAAGTTTGAGGGTGAGAAATAGAAAAGATAGAAAATTAGAATAGAAGAAATAAGGTTGGAGAAAGGTCTGAATAACATCGAATCTCACAATTTGCAGTGGAATGAAATATAATATAAATAATCTTTGAAAAATACAAAACTGTATCTGAACTTACATACAACATCAGAGTACATCATATATACATCACAGCGGAAATAAACTCTATATATTTAATGCTGAAACCTCCTGCTTCAGCTCCTTCCAGATTATCTGTAAAATCCTGAACTACTTGACTGCCCGTACAAATTTGGGCACCCAAGAATTTAGGAAGAACACAGAAAAATAAACTTTGGGTCAGTCATGGGACTGGTGTGAGTAAACGATTTTAAACAGTTTGCTTAACTTGGAAAATTTGTTTGAAAGAAAAGATAATCGTAAGACCGATCCACACATAAACACGGATGGTTTTTACCTTACGATAACCCAAAACATTTTGAAATCATAACTATACTGATATTATAATAATGTCTAGGGTTTTGCACAAATAAATTAGAATCTAGCGAAGCGCTTGCATCTCACGTTCCATATATATAGTATTCAAATAAAACCTCTTGGCACTTAGGGATAATGGATTTCCAACTATGAAAAGGTATGGAACCACCTTCCGATAGTGTATCTCTAGAGAGGAATACACTGGGTTCAACAAGAACATCTTGCAACCCGGCCCAAACATGACTGACCACTCATCTCTCTTGTGTGTATCGAATATATTGTCACCTTACGGTTGCTAGCAACATAACCGTTTATGGGAGATACAGAATCGAAAGAAGTAACAAAATGAATATTCTCTAGATGGTGACAATATACCCTAATGGGAGCGACCCACATAGCCATGCCGCCTGCCCGATTTTTGTCATTTCCCGACTGTGAGGCTTGAGGTCAAAACTTACCTTGGATATATCATATTTCCATTTACTTTGAATGCCATATCGTCAAGCCTATCAAATCGCAAATTGATTTTCCTAAAACCACGGGTATAAAGCTAAGAGAAACAAATTTCTCCGCCACCAAACATAGTTTTGAAGAGATCAACTTACGCGATCTGTTAGGTGTACTATGTTAGACATTCGTCCATACAAATTGCCCTGGTCTGGACAAACCGAAGGCACTATCCTGTAAACAGAACAGTCCTCGCAAAAACTCTGTCTCCAATGGTCTTCAGTTTGACTTTAAATTAATCAACTCCTAAGTCGATACAAAGTGGTATTTGGATTTCATTTTAGAAAACCAATTCCGGTCTCTTTGGATCGATGAACGTTAATATTTCTTTTAGGGCCAAGTGGTACTTAATAATAATCAAATCAACATATTCATATGTGTTTCTCCATCCTAGTTGATTATTAGGATTTATCTACTAAAAATGTTTAACATAGAAGATTCAAGATTTCAATAGTAGTTTGTATAAGTCAATATTTACAGGATGCAACTACATAAATTGATTGGGTCATGACACAACATTATAATCAATCAAAACAAATCAATTATCACAACAGATTTGGACTATCCCAATTCAATAATTCAAATAAATGTCGTTTAACAACTGATTTATCTTGTAAAATAATTATTTCCAAATCATATATATATATATCTCAGGTTTAATCCAGTTAAGAATCCGTTTATTTTACTTGGTTATAACGTATCGTTATAATCCCTACTTCAATATATACAACTTAAATATATAATTATTATTTCATTAATTCAATATATAATTAATTCAATGAATAACTTATTTAAATCGTATTTAAAATGGAAAGCAAACGATACTTTCCTGAATTCAACTTATTTGATTACCAATTCAATGTTTCTGCACAATTCACCTCTATTCCATTTATTCCCAGAACTTTTAGAATTATCTCATGGTTACCGGTCAACCAATCCTTTTTATATCCATCCTCATCTGCAACATTTGCTTCCAATATTCACTTTGAATTGTGAATATAATTCCTTCTGGAATATATCAACTTGGTTTTTATAAATGAGTATTAGTATAGTCAGGTCTCGTTTATCTAGTCATGTTATAAATTTAATCCCTTGAATTTAGTTTAATTACCATTAATTAATTTTTTAAGTCATTTCTCTATTTAAATAAAGTTATCAACCTAGTTAAAAATAACATTTCACTTCAAGACGTTTGAGTTTTTTTTTAATGGTCAGCCACCATCTATTTATCCCCCTATCTCGTCAATTTCAATCCAACTTATCTGATTTGAGCTAATTATCATAAATCTTAGATCTACGTATATTCGTATTTTTATTCTAATTTTTATTAATTAGAAAATACTTAATTTAAAATTTCATTTATTATTTAAAATAAAATCACCTCGTCAAATTCTAATGAAGTACAATTTAGTCCATTACGATCATCGTATATTCATCTGTTATCATCTTCATATCGGATTTCATTTTCTATACTAATACTGTTCTCTTTTATTTATTTTATAAGTACATTTATCCTTATTATTAAATTTACCTTAACGAAAATCTTTTATTTTATTATTATCATATAATTGTTTTCCCCCTATTTCTTTTAAATTATCCTCTTTTAAATGGTAATGGGCTGAGTCCACGGCCCAAAAGGCCACTCACATCCTAAATCTGTCTGTACCACTTCTACACCCAGGAAAAATGGAAACGCCTATCATCCTTTCCATTCCCTCCGTTAATTTACTTTACTTCTCTTCTATCTTTCTTTTTTCACTTATTTTTATAATTTTAATTTTTCTATTCTTTTACTTAAAGCCCCATCTCTGCCCAAAATTGCAAAACCGGCCCATCTTCCTATCTCTTCTCCTTTTTCTACTGTTTCCTTTCATGTTCCCAGTTTCGTGTATTTTGTGCATGCCGTGCACCTGTACCTTTGCCGCACTTACCATCTTGCCATCGGATCAACCCCCACAAACCCCCTTAGTTCGCCTGAAGTCACTACTGCCATCGGAACTTGGCATAACTTCCCCGATCGAATCCTGATGCTTCAGATGACGGCTTCACCGAAACCCATCCCTACAAAACCTCCTCGCGCCACTACGTCTTCTGTTCAATCATAACCAGACTTCAGACGTAGCTAGTCAATGCCTCTACCTTCCATTTCCCCCAGGTGCGATCACCTATATTGCCACCACGTCGATGTAGTTGGACTCCAACTCACAGCTACCATATTTGACCAAAAATCCCCAATTTGAGCTCCACCATGAAATCCAATGTTCTAGAATTCTCACGAGTATTTTTCCTACGATTTCCGTCCTCTAGCACTGCTCCACCTTCAATTGCATGGCCTCTAGTTATGTCCAGTGATCGAAAAAGCTACATGTTTAAAATCCGATCATCTCCTGATTCCCATAGATCCTGACAACTAAAAATCCTAATTTCCCTTTAAAAAATCATGATTTGGAAACCTTAACACCATTATAAATTCAGATCTCCAGTTTGCTAAAGTTGGTTTTTCATGATATTAAAATTGCTTACAGTAAATCCTATTTTCTATTTTCTATGCTTCATTTTCTGATGAGACAAAATTTTAGAATTAATTGTACAAGTAATACAACTACTTTTGTTTTTGGTCGATCTATGAATATTTGGTGTATTATGTTTTGAACATGGCACTTATTTTATAAACTAACAAAACCTGTCTATTTCCAGATTTCAATTGCATTCCAAATTTAGATTCAGTTACACATCCGAAAGTATATATATAGATAAATACATCTATAAATAATTACATCCTAGCACAACCAGAAATAGATTTTTTTTAAGGGAAATTGTTTGCACACACTGTTTATTATCTTTCATTTTTTTCCAGGGTTCTTACATTTGGCATAGAATTTCTAAAGTCTTTTTCCCATCATCTAGTGATATTTTGATAAAGCCAGTTCATATAAACATGTGTATTTTCACATTTAATTTTATGATTCAGATCATTAAAAAAAAGAAACTGAAGTGAAGATTACTTACAAATATACTCATTTGTTCTACTGTTTATTTTAATACCTGAATATGTTATATGTGTAACATTTAATTAGAGTGAACCAAACTTTTATATTACTACATATATATATATATACATATATATATATATATATTGTTGTTGGTTTCTATTTAAAAATCCGGTAGAACTTCAGATATTGGTTTTACTTGATGTAAGGTAAAGGTCATGGGTTAAATAGAGCATTGTTTTCCCGAACTGTTAATTTCATTTCAGGTTCCCTACACCTATTTTTACATACAGGTGCGAATAAATCCTCATTCAATACACCTAAGCCTACAAGCAAATATATCATACCTATAACTACTTGAAGTAGATACAAAAATGGGAATAGCTTCACTTCCTAATATACTATCATTTTTTTTCCAGAGTATTATTTTTTCCCCTTACCATTTAAGCGACAGTTTGAGATTTCTGAAACCAAGTTATTTCAGCAGAAGTGCACTTATGATCACATTATCGTGTCATATTACAAAATTTGCAAATCTAAGGTAATCTTGTTTCCAAGACTATCCATTGTTCTATGATTTTAAGCAGTATACACCACATATCAACATTTCCAGTTTTTATCTTCTTTGTTTCTATACAGATGTTAATCACTTCACTCATACCCTCAAGCATACAAGCATATGTAAATTAACATCATGCATACTACTGGAAATAGATTTAAATGGGAAGGTTTACTCACTATATTCTCATTTTTTCTCTGGTTTTAAATACCCTGTTTTATTTTCAGTTTCGTCTATCCATTCAGATTGGAACTAACTATCCTTAATACATTCAAAGGCATATAAACATATATATATATATATACACTTGCTTGCATTATGCATAAACTACTTGAAATAGATTTAAATATAAATGTCTACTCATATTATTTGCCATTGTTATTTCCAGTTTTTCTTCTCTGTTCACTTACAGTCTCGGCCATTTTCCCTTTTTTAGTTTACAGTATTCAAGATGGCTTTGGTGTTATGGAATCATACAAGTATTTGAGTGTATATTTATAGGTGGATGTAAGTGATAAGATGTCGCCTAGCTCAGGCTTTAGATGGGTAGAATAGATCAGGCATACTTTAAGGGGTACTGCTACTTCTAGTTTGATTGAAAAGAAGTATGGTGAAGGCTCATCATATTCAATGGCAAGTCAGGTGGTATCTGGTCAGGCCAAGGATAAAGTACAAATGCACATGTATTTTGTAGAAGGAGCTAACAAGAGTACAACCTAGTGTTCAGGCCACAAGGGAAATGCCATATGTTGTCTCCATGCTATGATTTGAAAGATGTTAAAGCCTGACTTTGTGTTAGAGAATATGATGCCATTGATTGGGCTATGATTGGGCTAGAGGATATATTGCCTTCCTTCATCATCAGTCATAAATACAAACATCATTCACCTTCATCTTCACATACATCACATATCAGGCTCACGCCCTCCTTCCTCATGATTTTTTTTTGTCATAATCTCATCCACCGATTTAATCAAATATACAAGTTCAAACTGTATACACCCATATCAAGTTCGATAAAAAATGCCTAAAATGATTCCAATACAAACAACCATGAATCAAAGAAAACCAAACAAAGAGGTCTTTAAATTAAAGATCGGGAATTAGAGATTGCTAATCAGACAAGAGCTCCAAATTCGCTTGTTGCTGCTCCTGCAGAACTGCTCTCCTTTTCATTTCTTGGTCGTACTTCTTCAGATTCTCATTCATCTTCTTTTCGTGGCTCTTTTCCAATCGATGCATGACGTAGAAGCCAATAGGGAATTAGAGACAACGATTTTTTTTAATATATATATATATATACATATCTCTCTCCTTCCTTTGACCTGCTCTGATACCATGAAAGAATTTAGATCAGAGAGAAGAGAGAGATGAAACAGTAAACAATCAAAAGGCTACATTTTTCTTAATATGAATTGATGGCTATTACAATGCTAATCCCTCATATATATACATGATACAAAAGTATTTGCAATTGGCAAATATTGTAAAACTGGAAACTCGTTAACTACTCATTAACTCATTCCTATCCTAAATTCATATCAATAATATTCATTCTTATCCTAAATATTGTAAACCAGGAAACTTAATAATTCATTCTTAACAACATTCTTAATAAAGGAAGGCAATATATCCTCTAGCCCAATCATAGCCCAATCAATGGCATCATTTAAAAACCACTTTAAAAACCATTATTGAGTGTGGTCCACTTTAAAAACCGTTATTGAGTGTGGTCCACTTTAAAAACCATTATTGAGTGTGGTCCACTTTAAAAACCATTGAGTGTGGTTCACTTTAAAAACCATTATTGAGTGTGGACCACTTTAAAAACCATTACCGAGTGTGGTCCACTTTAAAAACCATTTGTAAAAGTGAAGAATTGCTAATGGCATATGAAAGTTTGAAGTTGCTGATGGAGGAGGAAGTTTTCGTCTGAGGCGATGTTGAAGTAGCAATTTCTATTTGGCAAACTCACGATTTTCAGCATCGTGAGTTTGAGGGGGGATGTTAGAGAATATGATGCCATTGATTGGGCTATGATTGGGCTAGAGGATATATTGCCTTCCTTTATTAAGAATGTTGTTAAGAATGAATTATTAAGTTTCCTGGTTTACAATATTTAGGATAAGAATGAATATTATTGACATGAATTTAGGATAGGAATGAGTTAATGAGTAGTTAATGAGTTTCCAGTTTTACAATATTTGCCAATTGCAAATACTTTTGTATCATGTATATATATGAGGGATTAGCATTGTAATAGCCATTAATTCATATTAATAAAAATGTAGCCTTTTGATTGTTTACTGTTTCATCTCTCTCTTCTCTCTGATCTAAATTCTTTCACTTTGCTTGGTTGATTGAAAAGAAAATGTTGACAAGGCTTTACACAAAAGGCATGGCTGATCTGGTTTGGGATACAAATTAACATGTGTAGTCAGTTCTTGGATGTGTTTTGATGGCTTACTTGCCTATTCAAATATCAATTTCCCATGTATTCACTGTCATGATGTTGCAATTCATGGTGCAACAACACATGTCCATTAGATGTTTTGATTTTTATAGGTTCTAGGATATTAATTCCTAGTTACTACTGGCAATACTCTATAACTAAGCAAACAATCCATATTAAAAGATATGATGTGAGTATACAATGCTAGTGTACTCCATGAATTTAAAATGGCAAAACAAATGTACAAAATAATATTTTCATTAATTGAATTTGATTTTCTTTCATTTATATTTGTTATATGGCATGTTATGATCCATTTATGGTCGTATCATTTTTATATGAAGTAATAAAATATTAAGAATAAACAAAAAGTAACTATATGTCCTAATATACATATGCACATACACACATATATACTAAAGAATATATATATATATAAAGATAAATTTATATTCTCACAAATATCAAAATCTACCTTTACTTAAGCAATTATATATATACATATATTATATATTTAAAACAAGTTTAAGTGCAAAAAAATAAAATGTCAAAACAACATTTACCTGTGTGCAAAATTACAAGTTAAAAATATACACATGATCAAAATTATTTATTATATTCAAATTAAATATTATTTAACTAAATTTAATTATCGGTAAAATCTAAGATTTAGATCATAAAGTTGATCCGAAATCCAGGACATTACACACATTATACAAATTTTTTGCCTTTTTACCCAAATTCACATACTTCATATTTTAGCACTGAACTAAAGATCTAGAACTTAACTACAACAAATTTATATTTAATGGGACCGATTTCCAGATTCACAGTGTTATGTAACATATACAACATATTTCTTATTTCATGACATAACTGTAGGAATATGTGGGAAAGTCACTACACCAAAACAACCAATTTGACACACTAGGATTTAGAGATTTGATATGGCTTTAAGCCATATCAAATTTGATAGGGCTCATAGCCGTATCAAATTTCATTTGCTATAGCTTAACCAATCTGCGTCTTCCCAATCTCAAAAATCTGGCCGTGGATCATTATAGCTTCAGATCGTTTTCTTTTGGTACGTCTTTAACCCGTATTAAATCAGCGTCATCTTTTTTCCCCCGTTGAATTTTCGTTTCTCACCAACCCAAAAAAGATTGGCCGCTTCTTTTCTAATTATATCGATTCTGTCTCCTTTCCCATCTCCCCCTTCTCAATGAAAACCCTAGAAGTAAAATCCACACTACAATTGCGTAAAGAGAAATCGCGGCTCCTACTTTCATCACCTCGCGTCACAGCTCCTCTACAAGAAGACTAGACCTCCACTCCAATTGGCCTTCAATTTCAATTTGAAGACTGTTGCTGGCTGTAGCTCGGAGGTAATAATAAATCACTGATTTTAATGATAATATCTCAAAATTTCGGTTTATGCCTGAAGTAGGAGCCGCGATTCAGCAAGAAAGGGTGCAGGTTGTAGCTTAGAGTTGCAAGCTGTACCTCAGAGCAGCAAGCAAGCGAATGCAACATATCTCTTCCCAAGTGGTCTAAGTCTAGTGGTTCTAGGACGCTTGCTTATTTCAGGTTGGTCAAATTAGAAATATGTTTAACATCATGTATGGATTTTATACTCTTGAATAATAACAAGAATATTAACACACGGTTGGGGGGGGGGGTGATGGCTTTTCCCACATTACATGAAATGTTGCCTTTAGCATTCAATAACGTACGCCAGAAACAGGGAGTCAAGGCTGTGTTTGTTGGCTTGACTTTCATGTTGGTGAGGTGAATTTTATTTACTTTGCATTATGAATTTTTTATCCCAATTTCATATTATTGATTTTAACTAAGTGGGCTATGGAAATTTCATATTATTGATTTTAACATAGCCTATGCAGAAGCTAAGCTCTTAAACCACCATAGGCTATCATGACAGATTCACTACTTTATTTCTAAAACCCTAAAAATTAGATCTAAATCTGATAAGCATTAGATCGAACACGAATATATCCTGTGAAGAATCATGGCTCTTAAACGACACAGAATATGAAGGTTCAGATCTAACTCTTTGTTTAGATCTAGATCTATATACATAAAGTCCTCCTCTTTTTGCCTATGTGATTCATATTGAATTTAGTGTATAAGCTTCATCACCCCCTAATTAATGGGGATTAGCTAAACATAGCTAAACAAGAAATAGGGAAGAATAAAAGAACAAACATAAATAAAATAAAACTAAAACCAAAGAGAAAAAAATAGTTTTATTCCAAGAGAAGAGTTTACAGAATAAAACTTAAGACGATTCTAAATGAAAGAGATACAATGTATTTATAGCTGCCATGACTAAGACTAAGTGGCCAAATACAAGATGTGGGACAAAAGGTCATTACCCAAATAGCAAATATCCCAATGTGAACGCATGTGAATGGACATGCAAATTTCATAGAAAAATAGCTTGCAAGCATCAAACAACATCAACTTCAATCGTTTTGAGCATGAATAAAAACTCCATAACATATGAGACAAGGGATCTTTATAAAAAAGCATTGAATCTTGACTTTAAAATATGCGACAGAGGTTGGTTGAAGAACAACATTTCTTCAGGTCTTTAAGCTTTAATCTAACTCTAAAAATCAACACTCTTCTTGCACCAATTCTTCAAGCTTTTTAACAATTAAGCATGTCAATCCATTCATCATAAATAATATGAAAACACAACTATAAATACACAGTATCAATTATTTTAAAGGGAAAACAAGATAAATAAGCGAATAAAATATACATGTTTATGTGTATATCAAATGTTAGAGTCTACGTGTTAGGGCAATTTTCTAAAACAGACTAACATAGAAGCTTGGGAATTCACAAAGCAGACTGACGTAGAAGCTTGTTAATAGTTCTAGGCAAATGTAGTCTATGTGTCAGGGCAATTTTCTAAAACAAACTGACATAGAAGCTTGGGAATTTCTGGATGAGTTAGCAGAAAAATCGAAATAATAGGAACGGACCAATGAAAAATATCTCTATTCGTGTTCTAGTAGTAATTCTATCGAATCCTCTTCTTCTAATACTCTTGTTGATGCCATCTGAACGTTGTAAGAACACACACACAATTTAATAACATTTCCCAAGCCATGTGTCACATATGTCTTAACTCCAATCAAATAGCTGATGATTGTCCCCAGTCCCTTGAGCAATTGAATGCTTTCAACAAACCCAATAACCACCTAAACCTTTCTTGGGGTCCAAATAACCCCCTAATTAATAGACCTTCGAATCAAGCATTTCCGAACAATGCTTCGAACTCTCCCTTTAGGCGAAATAAGTACAATTCGAACCAGGCGCCTTTCCAAAAATCTCATCAAATGGTTACACCCTAATATGAAAAACATCTTTCTATGGTTGAGAGGAATTTATCCGAGGTGAATCAACTATTAGCGCAAATGACTAAGCAAAGTGTTGAAAATCAAAACAAGTTAGACAACTCGTTACACTCATATAGGCAAAACATGAATCAACAAATGGGTGAACTTCAAAAACAAATGTCTCAACTTAACGCTAGATTAAGTGAAAGGAAAAAGGGTACGTTTCCAAGTCAACCCGTCCAAAACCCTAGAGGGTAAAATTCGGACTCCAATCAAATTCACATCATTCAAGATTCAAACGTTAGTCACTTGAATGCGGTCACGACTCTTCGATCCGGCAAACAGATTGACAACCATGTGGTCAACCCAAATGATTTATCGGACGATCTTCCAAACCCTACCGAAAAATCGACCAACTCAGATCAAAACATTAAGCAAATTTTTGATAAGGACCATCCTCAAACTCAAGTAGCCCAACCTACTGAGTTGTTTACTCCATTTCCTCATAGACTCCGACCTAGGAAACAGACGGACCAGATAGAAAAGATCCTAGAAATATTTAAGCAAGTTAAAGTGAACATTCCTCTTTTAGTTATTATACAACAAGTTCCACAGCACGTGAAATTTCTAAAAGATTTGTGCACACAAAAACGTCATATACATGTACCTAAGAAAGTGTTTCTAGCAGTAACTCTAAGCGAAGTCTTGTCCCAATCAATGCCAGTGAAATACAGGGATCCTGGCTGCCCCACAATATCATGTACTGTTGGGGACAAGAAAACCGATAGATGCCTGCTAGACTTAGGTGCTAGTATTAACTTGCAATTGCTTCCATATTCTGTCTACCGCCAATTAGGACTAGGAGAACTGTAACCCACCAAGGTTACCCTTCAGCTTGATGACCGTTCAATTAAGAGACCTGTGGGCGAAATCGAGGATGTTTTGATAAAAGTAGCGAATTCATCTTTCCAGTTGACTTCATTTCCCTAGAAACTCAACACGTAAGCAATCCTATGAACCAGATCCCTTTGATTTTAGGAGGACCCTTCTTAGCAACCTCTAATGCGCTTATCAACTGTAATAACCCGGAAATTCTGTGCCAGTTTTTTTTTTTTTTTTTTTTGGCTATTTTAGCGAATTTTGATTATTTAAAATGAATTATTTTAAATAATATCGACGAGAAATTTATTTTGAATAGAATTCGAACGTATATATTATATACATCGTTGTTAGAATATAAATAATTATATATAATTATAAATAGAATTGAAAATGGCGCGGTAGTTCGATAATTCGATTTCAAACTTCAATTGAATGTACCGGGTGCAAAACAAACCGGATTTTAGTGAAATCAAAAATAATAGGATCTAATTGTGAATATCTTTCCAACGAATCCGAAAAATCGAGATTTCATAGTGGGGATCAAAAGATATGTCCAGTTGAAAATTCTGAATAGTCGCTATGGAATTCAGGCCCTTAAAAATAGCCATTTTGCAAACGACCTCAGATTTCGACGAAATCACTTTTGTTGGATTCGTGATGTCAAGTTATTGCTAGATTTCAAATTTCGTAATTTTTCGAATCAATAAGTGAGCGTGGCAAAGGAAAACGCGTTTGACCAGCTTTAGTTGATTTTAATCGACTGGAAAATGGTCATTTTTCCAACGGTCTCAGAATTCGATGAAACTAGTTTTGTTAGGACCGTATCGTCAATACGAAGCTAGAAAATATTTTTCTGGAATTTTTCTAGTTAGTATGTGACCCCGGTAAATTGAAATGCGCGTTCAAATTCAATATATAGAGTTATATGTTGATTTTAACGAAAACAGATCGTAACGACCGAATCAGCCTGCGATACCTATCCCATTGTGTTCGGAATGGGGGTGAAATGCTATGGACGACGAGAGGTGGGCCTCGTTTAGAGGTCGTATGTAAAGGTCAACTTTTAGAAATTAAATAATATAAAATAATTAACTTCCTCTCTCTCCTCTCCCCTTATCTCCTCAGACCCGATAAAAAAAAATCATTTCAAAAATAAATAAATTAAAGAAAGAGAAAGACGGGGGGGGGAGAAAACCGCCCCCCCCCCCCCGATCGATCGCCGCCGCGCCTCAGAGGTGGGGCGCCACCTCCGAACCCCCCCTTCCACCTCGGCCTCGCAGACCCCCCCCTTCGATCGACGCGACACAGCCCCCCCACCCCTTTCGGGCACCGCAACCGATACCCCCCTCCCTCCATCTTCTCCGTCGAAGCCCCCCCTGCGCGCAACCGCCACACCCCCCCCTTCCGAGCCTTGCCCCGACCTCCTCCACCCCCGCTGGCCTCGCCAACAGCCCTCCGCCGAACGCAAAGACCCCCCTCCTCTTCCTTAAAGCAATGTAAGCCCTCTATTTATTTTATTTTGTTTTGTTTAATTAATTTTTACAATAGAAAAATATGATTTTTAGGTCATAGAAAGAGTTGATTTTATTTTATGACAAAGATAATATTTTTATGATGAGAAAGATTATATCTTTACGATAGAAAAGGTAAGATTTTTAAAGGAAAAAAGACGATATTTTTAAATATAAAAAGACGATATTTTGATATAAGTAGTGAAGTAAAAATATGATTTTTACTTCGATAAAAATATAATTTTAATAATGTAGAAGGGTTAAAAATATAATTTTCAAACTAGTGGAAGGATAAAAATATGATTTTTACATAGTAGGAAATATAATCTTTATCGATACGAACACTGTTATCAAAATATGATTTTTACCATATAGTTAGCAATAAAAAGTAATGATTTATATATATTGAATAGCAAAGTAAAAATTCGATTTTTATATATTGAATAACGAAGTGAAAATGTGATTTTTATATATATAGTGGCTACGGGCAACGAAAGCGACAAAAGGCGAGAATGGCGAAGATTTCTCCAAATGAAGTGTCGTGGAGTTGGAATAGCTATCGGTGAGAACTTCTCACCTTTTTAAAATTCCTTTTTCTAGTTATATTATAATATATGCTAGGATGCAGATGGTGTTTAGTAGCACCCGACACCCGTCATCCACAGACCATGGATGGCTTGTTTGTTTGATTGGTGTGTTGTGAAATTTGTTTGTGTTGTTGATGTGAAATCGATAATATTAATTAATGTGTTGAAAGGAAATAAAATATTTATATAGTTAAAAATATTTCATTGTTAAAAATATAATTTTTAACGTGAAAGTGGAAAATAAATATTTATAAACAAATCGACCGATTTGTTTATATACACTGATTTGACTGATATTGATTGGGATGATAAATTTTGCACATCGCCCAACTGCACAAATAAAAATCTATGTTTGTTGATTTGAAACCCCACACGGGTATTGGGATAAAATACGGTATACACTAATCCCAATAATTAGTTGTATGTCGATCGATTGATTGACAGGCTGTTATAAGCGTTAGATATCTATATTTGATGCTTATACAGTGTAGTGCACTTTGGATGATGGTTGATTATTTATCGTTGCTATTATATACATGTGTTGTATGGAATCCGTATAGTTAACGCTATATGGTAATTGATTGGGCCTCATTCCAATTTAGAAGATAAAGGATATTATAAAATAAAGGTTCATGTGTTGACCGTACTCATCCGTTGAGATTAGTCATGTGTTGAACGAAATATTTTAATAATAAAATTTATATCTTTTTCATTATAAAATAAAGGTTCATGTGTTGACAGTACTCATCCGTTGAGATTAGTCATGTGTTGAACGAAATATTTAATAATAAAATAGTCACACGTGAACAGTACTCATCCGTTGAGATTAGTCATGTGTTGACAAAAATATAGATTCATGTATTGAATAGAATAAATATTCATTTGTTGAATAGAATAACGGAATTATTGAAATATATAAAGCCGTGTTGATTAGAGATGCGCTATTTTGACGCGAACGATATTTATATCGATTATATTCGTTTTTGAATTCGAATTGAATTGAATAGAAAACGAATTCGAATTGAATTGAATTGAATAGAAAACGAATTCGAATTGAATTGAATAGAAAACGAATTCGAATTGAATCGAATAGAAAATGAATTTGAATTGAATCGAATAGAAAACGAATTCGAATTGAATTGAATAGAAAACGAATTCGAATTGAATTGAATAGAAAACGAATTTGAATTGAATCGAATAGAAAACCAATTTGAATTGAATCGAATAGAAAACTAATTTGAATTGAATCGAATAAAAAACCAATTTGAATTGAATCGAATAGAAAACAAATTCGAATTGAATTGAAAACGAATTGGAATGAATTCAAATTGAATTGAAATTTGAATTGAATAGAAATGAATTTTAAAACGAATTTATAAGGAAAAATTCAATTTTGATTGGAATTGAAATGGAAGTTGAAATTGTTTTTGAAACGAATTTAAAACGATTTATAAAACTCGTTTTAAATAGAAATCGACGAGATATATATTATATATATAATATATAATATAATGGCCTGAATAGAACGCGCCGCGCTGCGGCAGTTCGCGAATTTCGACCATTTATTTCGAACGGACATTACGGGAGATCCGACCGTCGGATTCTCCTAAAACTGGAACCGTTGGGTTCGTATCGAAAAGGGCTTTCTAACGAATATTAGAAATTCAAAATCTAACGGTTGGATTTGGAGATACGTCCAAATCAAATTTGAAAAAGGTCGTTGTAAGTGCAGTTCGATGGCCGTTGAAGGAAATCGACTGTACGGGCCTTGATAAAATTAGTAAAAATAGTAATAATTTGTGTAAAATCATAAGAAATGATTTGGGAAAATTTGGGATAAAAAACTCCATATTTGAAAAGATAAAAATAGATTTTTATCGAAATGAACTAGTTTTGAACTGAAATTAAAACCCATTTATTTTTAAATAAATAAATTGGATTTGAAATGGGTTTTAAATAGAATGTGATTTGGGTTTATCGTGAACAGTGTTTTAAATAACACTTGTTCTTTAACCCGATAATAAATAGAATGTGATTTGGGTTTGTCGTGCACTGTGTTTTAAATGACATTAGTTCTTTAACCCAGTGAAAGGAGTTTTAATGAATCTTCAATTAGATTGAAATGTGAATTGATAATTTAAATTATCAACTTTAGGAAGTGAGCGAGAATGGAGTATCACCAGTTTTGCTCCAAAGCGATAGTTAAATCTTTAATTAGATTTGAACGTGAAATGGTAATTAATTTTACCGATAACACCATTGTATTAGATATGGAGTATTACCAGTTTTTCTTCATGGGATGAATAGGTTGGGATTGAGAAATAAAATAAATAATTACTTCGGAGTGGTTCGCTAATCTCGACTAGTTTGGAAAACCATAATTTGGTTTGAAATGACATCCAAAGGAAGATTAAAGAATAAATTTTAAAGAATTTATCTTGGATAAAATTAATGGGAACCTTTCCCTAAGAATGTGGAATTTAGAAACTAGTTGTAGGTTAGTTAAGAAGAATGGTTTCCTGGGTATTGATTTGATGTTGGTTTCGGCCTTCGGGGTTAATATTTGGGGAATTGTTCTCTTACTGATTTATGGTTTGTGACTAATGAATTGGAATGAGGCGTATGTTGTGTTTGTGTAACATTTGTTTTTAGTATACGCGGGTTGTTCGGAAAGGCCGGGTTTATACCCATTCTGAATAACCGATTCGACGATAAGTCGAAGATGATGACGGTGGTCGAAGACCGGAAGTCTTCACATCGTTTGGATAATTACTGACGATCCTGATTGGGCTGTACACCCAAGAGGATGGAAATAGTTGGTGGTCGTCCAGACGTACTTGGAGATCGATGGATATGCGAGGAAAGTGCCTCCGGTTTCGTTCAGACCCAGAACGAACTTGTAAATGGATTGTGTGTCTGACATTGGATTTTATTCTGTGTTGATTGATTTCTGTTAAATATATATCTGTTTGGCGGCGGAGAATTTATTCTTTTGCTTAACGCCCTTCTCTGAGACGTACGAGCTTAGAGGTTATATATCGATAGATATCAATCGCATGGTATGAATTGCATGTGTGGCATGCTGAGTTGCATGGATCAAGGTTTCTGTTGAAAAGCAAAGTCTTGTGGTTGATGATCAAAGCACGGCCTTTGTGGCGTAGCTTTGTGTATAACGTGAATTCGCGAGCCTCACACCTCGGTATGAGTTAAAAACGGGATAAGGACTGCAGGGAGAGCACGACGTTTCTTTCTAGCTTTGGTGGTGTCAGTGACTTACCAACCCTGACATTTATATACTTTTCACCTATGTGGTTGTTGGATGAGGCGCCTCGATTTTAGGTCTGTAAGGACCGGGAAACGTGTGTTCAGGAATACTAATCCTCAAACGTAAGAGAGGACCGGCCCTGAAGATCCAGGGGTTGCCCAGAGTGCGTAGCCCCGAGGCATTTGCTAGAGTGTCTCGAAAGCGGAGAGGAGCTTGCCCCTTGCCTCGACTCATAACGGAAATCCAATTTCCAATACGTGTATTTCGACTTTATTTGTAGAGCCTAGTATGGCGACATAGTGGTATGGGGCACTTATGCCGTCTATGATTTATATTTATGATTGAAATTGTTTTGACACTATACACTTATTATAGTATCAATGATTTGTTTTAAACGTGCCAAGCATGTTTGGCTGTTATAAGGTAAAACCCTATCCTCCGGCTTGCGTTGCATTGTGTGATGGGACCTGGGTCTTATAATAGCTTCATTTTTCGAAAAAGCATTGCGCTGTTTATTCTATGCACTGGTATTCTTGGGAGGAAACCCGTTCCGTGTTATACGGCGTGGTCCCTTGAATTACTCTCTTTTAAAGTAAAGTTTTAAATAACTGTTTTAGTTCTCACACCAGTCACATGACTGACCTGGAGTTTTTTGTTTTAACCTAAACTCTGGGTGCCCCTATTTTCGACACGGGCAGCTAGTAGTTTTGGTTTTGCAGATTTATATTCACAGGGTCCTGATTTACAATTGGAACGATGCTCGGAAAGCTCTGTATCCGTGTATTACTTTCAGTTGTGTTTCGTATTATTTTCCGCTGCTATGTAATTTATTGTAATCTCTGATATTTGTCGAATGTAATTTATTCATTTATACTCTGTATATTCTTGTATCTGATGGAATTGTTGTAATAGCAATGAAATGTTCTTCCGTCTGCGTTCATTTGTGTGTTGTTCTCAAAGTATCCGCTCTTTCCTTCACGGGGAAGTTACGGGTTACTACAGTTGGTATCAGAGCTTTGGTTTACAGAGCTCGAGAACAAGACACATTAGAACCATACGAAAGAATTCATCAGATATTGGATTAGTAATATCCAATTAGAATGACTCGTTAGAGAAAGGATCAGTAGTATCCTAGAACGAGTGTGAAGAGTATATATTTCAAATGAAAACAATTTCGTTTTAAAAATTTAAATCATTTTATACGTATTTGAATATTTATTTATTTTGAATTTGGACAATCCGATATATAAAGATTTTGCATATACGCGTCATGAACGTATATTCGAAGTTTTAATATACTGGATAAATATAGAATCACATTCTAGTCGCCCGGAGATGGTACTGATAATTGTCATGACATCATCAGTATTTATGTTCGTGTTTCGAAGGTGTGATATCTATATATTTCCATTAGGCTGGTGTGAGAACCAAAACTTATATAGATAGATTTATTGTTGTGAATTGGCATCAAAAACATGATTTTTTGTATATGTATCAAAATTTATGAATTTGAAACGTTAATCCACTAATTGATTGATGTTTGTGTTGTTTGTTTATTTGTTTGATAATTTTGAACCATTTAGCCTAATTGAATCACATATTGAATTGTATTAAAATTGGTCGCATTTGCTTGCATATACATGTACTTACATTGAACAGGTCATAGCAAGGAGGCTAAAGCAGAGAATAAAATTTGTTTGCCCGACAAATAGGTACATATTTACTATAATTTACTGTTTTGTTTGGGTGATGATGATTTTATGAGCCGATTGGCTAGCCGCTTGGCTTTTTCTTTTTCTTTTTTAGATCAGAAGGCCTGTATGGCAATTTCAGGATTTTCCCGTGGCTCCCGGTGCAGGGGAGGTTATGGCGAAATTTTTCGAAAATTTAGGGTGTTAGCCAATTTTTTGAAGAATTTTAAAATTCTCAGAAACTGAAAAGTTGGAGAATGGAAGCCAGATCGAACGTAGAGTTGATTAATCAAACCACTTTCGACTTTGTTCCTTTTCGGGGACGAAAAGTTTTAAGTGGGGGAGATTGTAATAACCCGGAAATTCTGAGCCAGTTTAATTTTTTTATTTTGGCTATTTTAGCGAATTTTGATTATTTAAAATGAATTATTTTAAATAATATCGACGAGTAAATTATTTTGAATAGAATTCGAACGTATATATTATATACGTCGTCGTTAGAATATAAATAATTATATATAATTATAAATAGAATTGAAAATGGCGCGGTAGTTCGATAATTCGATTTCAAACTTCAATTGAATGTACCGGGTGCAAAACAAACTGGATTTTAGTGAAACCAAAAATAATAGGATCTAATTGTGAATATCTTTCCAACGAATCCGAAAAATCGAGATTTCATAGCGGGGATCAAAAGATATGTCCAGTTGAAAATTCTTAATAGTCGTTATGGAATTCAGGCCCTTAAAAATAGCCATTTTGCAAACGACTTCAGATTTCGACGAAATCACTTTTGTTGGATCCGTGATGTCAAGTTATTGCTAGATTTCAAATTTCGTAATTTTTTGAATCAATATGTGAGCGTGGCAAAAGAAAACGCGTTTGACCAGCTTTAGTTGATTTTAATCACTGGAAAATGGCCATTTTTCCAACGGTCTTAGAATTCGACGAAACTAGTTTTGTTAGGACCGTATCGTCAATACGAAGCTAGAAAATATTTTTCTGGAATTTTTCTAGTTAGTATGTGACCCTGGTAAATCGAAATGCGCGTTCAAATTCAATATATAGAGTTATATGTTGATTTTAACGAAAACAGATCGTAATGACCGAATCAGTCTGCGATACCTATCCCATTGTGTTCGGAATGGGGGTGAAATGCTATGGACGACAGGCGGTGGGCCTTGTTTAGAGGTTGTATGTAAATGTCAACTTTTAGAAATTAAATAATATAAAATAATTAACTTCCTCTCTCTCCTCTCCCCTTATCTCCTCAGACCCGATTAAAAAAAAATCATTTCAAAAATAAATAAATAAAAGAAAGAGAAAGACGGAGGGGGAGAAAACCGCCCCCCCCGATCGATCGTCGTCGCGCCTCAGAGGTGGGGCGCCACCTACGAACCCCCCTTCCACCTCGGCCTCGCAGACCCCCCCCTTCGATCGACGCGACACAGCCCCCCCACCCCTTTCGGGCACCGCAACCGATACCCCCCCTCCCTCCATCTTCTCCGTCGAAGCCCCCCCTGCGCGCAACCGCCACACCCCTCCCCCCCCCTTCCGAGCCTTGCCCCGACCTCCTCCACCCCCGCTGGCCTCGCCGACAGCCCTCCACCGAACGCAAAGACCCCCCTCCTCTTCCTTAAAGCAATGTATGCCCTCTATTTATTTTATTTTGTTTAATTAATTTTTACAATAGAAAAATATGATTTTTAGGTCATAGAAAGAGTTGATTTTATTTTATGACAAAGATAATATTTTTATGATGAGAAAGATTATATCTTTACGATAGAAAAGGTAGGATTTTTAAAGGAAAAAAGACGATATTTTTAAATATAAAAAGACGATATTTTGATATAAGTAGTGAAGTAAAAATATGATTTTTACTTCGATAAAAATATAATTTTTATAATGTAGAAGGGTTAAAAATATAATTTTCAAACTAGTGGAAGGATAAAAATATGATTTTTACATAGTAGGAAATATAATCTTTATCGATACGAACACTGTTATCAAAATATGATTTTTACCATATAGTTAGCAATAAAAAGTAATGATTTTTATATATTGAATAGCAAAGTAAAAATTCGATTTTTATATATTGAATAGCGAAGTGAAAATGTGATTTTTATATATATAGTGGCTACGGGCAACGAAAGCGACAAAAGGCGAGAATGGCGAAGATTTCTCCAAATGAAGTGTCGTGGAGTTGGAATAGCTATCGGTGAGAACTTCTCACCTTTTTAAAATTCCTTTTTCTAGTTATATTATAATATATGCTAGGATGCAGACGGTGTTTAGTAGCACCCGACACCCGTCATCCACAGACCATGGATGGCTTGTTTGTTTGATTGGTGTGTTGTGAAATTTGTTTGTGTTGTTGATGTGAAATCGATAATATTAATTAATGTGTTGAAAGGAAATAAATATTTATATAGTTAAAAATATTTCATTGTTAAAAATATAATTTTAAACGTGAAAGTGAAAAATAAATATTTATAAACAAATCGACCGATTTGTTTATATACACTGATTTGACTGATATTGATTGGGATGATAAATTTTGCACATCGCCCAACTGCACAAATAAAAATCTATGTTTGTTGATTTGAAACCCCACACGGGTATTGGGATAAAATACGGTATACACTAATCCCAATAATTAGTTGTATGTCGATCGATTGATTAACAGGCTGTTATAAGCGTTAGATATCTATATTTGATGCTTATACAGTGTAGTGCACTTTGGATGATGGTTGATTATTTATCGTTGCTATTATATACATGTGTTGTATGGAATCTGTATAGTTAACGCTATATGGTAATTGATTGGGCCTCATTCCAATTTAGAAGATAAAGGATATTATAAAATAAAGGTTCATGTGTTGACTGTACTCATCCGTTGAGATTAGTCATGTGTTGAACGAAATATTTTAATAATAAAATTTATATCTTTATCATTATAAAATAAAGGTTCATGTGTTGACAGTACTCATCCGTTGAGATTAGTCATGTGTTGAACGAAATATTTAATAATAAAATAGTCACACATGGACAGTACTCATCCGTTGAGATTAGTCATGTGTTGACAAAAATATAGATTCATGTATTGAATAGAATAAATATTCATTTGTTGAATAGAATAACGGAATTATTGAAATATATAAAGCCGTGTTGATTAGAGATGCGCTATTTTGACGCGAACGATATTTATATCGATTATATTCATTTTTGAATTCGAATTGAATTGAATAGAAAACGAATTCGAATTGAATTGAATAGAAAACGAATTCGAATTGAATTGAATAGAAAACGAATTTGAATCGAATCGAATAGAAAACGAATTTGAATCGAATCGAATAGAAAGCGAATTCGAATTGAATTGAATAGAAAGCGAATTCGAATTGAATTGAATAGAAAACCAATTTGAATTGAATCGAATAGAAAACCAATTTGAATTGAATCGAATAGAAAACCAATTTGAATTGAATCGAATAGAAAACCAATTTGAATTGAATCGAATAGAAAACGAATTCGAATTGAATTGAAAACGAATTGGAATGAATTCAAATTGAATTGAATAGAAATGAATTTTAAAACGAATTTATAAGGAAAAATTCAATTTTGATTGGAATTGAAATGGAAGTTGAAATTGTTTTTGAAACGAATTTAAAACAATTTATAAAATTCGTTTTAAATATAAATCGACGAAATATATATTATATATATATAATATATATAATATAATGGCCTGAATAGAACGCGCCGCGCTGCGGCAGTTCGCGAATTTCGACCATTTATTTCGAACGGACATTACGGGAGATCCGACCGTCGGATTCTCCTAAAACTGGAACCGTTGGGTTCGTATCGAAAAGAGCTTTCTAACGAATATTAGAAATTCAAAATCTAACGGTTGGATTTGGAGATACGTCCAAATCAAATTTGAAAAAGGTCGCTGTAAGTGCAGTTCGATGGCCGTTGAAGGAAATCGACTGTACGGGCCTTGATAAAATTATTAAAAATAGTAATAATTTATGTAAAATCATAAGAAATGATTTGGGAAAATTTGGGATAAAAAACTCCATATTTGAAAAGATAAAAATAGATTTTTATCGAAATGAACTAGTTTTGAACTGAAATTAAAACCCATTTATTTTTAAATAAATAAATTGGATTTGAAACGGGTTTTAAATAGAATGTGATTTGGGTTTATCGTGAACAGTGTTTTAAATAACACTTGTTCTTTAACCCGATAATAAATAGAATGTGATTTGGGTTTGTCGTGGACTGTGTTTTAAATGACATTAGTTCTTTAACCCAGTGAAAGGAGTTTTAATGAATCTTCAATTAGATTGAAATGTGAATTGATAATTTAAATTATCAACTTTAGGAAGTGAGCGAGAATGGAGTATCACCAGTTTTGCTCCAAAGCGATAGTTAAATCTTTAATTAGATTTGAACGTGAAATGGTAATTAATTTTACCAATAACACCGTGGTATTTGATATGGAGTATTACCAGTTTTTCTTCATGGGATGAATAGGTTGGGATTGGGAAATAAAATAAATAATTACTTCGGAGTGGTTCGCTAATCTCGACTAGTTTGGAAAACCATAATTTGGTTTGAAATGACATCCAAAGGAAGATTAAAGAATAAATTTTAAAGAATTTATCTTGGATAAAATTAATGGGAACCTTTCCCTAAGAATGTGGAATTTAGAAACTAGTTGTAGGTTAGTTAAGAAGAATGGTTTCCTGGGTATTGATCTGATCTTGGTTTCGGCCTTCGGGGTTAATATTTGGGGAATTGTTCTCTTACTGATTTACGGTTAGTGACTAATGAATTGGAATGAGGCGTATGTTGTGTTTGTGTAACATTTGTTTTTAATATACGCGGGTTGTTCGGAAAGGCCGGGTTTATACCCATTCTGAATAACCGATTCGACGATAAGTCGAAGATGATGACGGTGGTCGAAGACCGGAAGTCTTCACATCGTTTGGATAATTACTGACGATCCTGATTGGGCTGTACACCCAAGAGGATGGAAATAGTTGGTGATCGTCCAGACGTACTTGGAGATCGATGGATATGCGAGGAAAGTGCCTCCGGTTTCGTTCAGACCCAGAACGAACTTGTAAATGGATTGTGTGTTTGACATTGGATTTTATTCTGTGTTGATTGATTTCTGTTAAATATATATCTGTTTGGCAGCGGAGAATTTATTCTTTTGCTTAACGCCCTTCTCTGAGACGTACGAGCTTAGAGGTTATATATCGATAGATATCAATCGCATGGCATGAATTGCCTGTGTGGCATGCTGAGTTGCATGGATCAAGGCTTCTGTTGAAAAGCAAAGTCTTGTGGTTGATGATCAAAGCACGGCCTTTGTGGCGTAGCTTTGTGTATAACGTGAATTCGCGAGCCTCACACCTCGGTATGAGTTAAAAACGGGATAAGGACTGCAGGGAGAGCACGACGTTTCTTTCTAGCTTTGGTGGTGTCAGTGACTTACCAGCCCTGACATTTATATACTTTTCACCTATGTGGTTGTTGGATGAGGCGCCTCGATTTTAGGTCTGTAAGGACCGGGAAACGTGTGTTCAGGAATACTAATCCTCAAACGTAAGAGAAGACCGACCCTGAAGATCCAGGGGTTGCCCAGAGTGCGTAGCCCCGAGGCATTTGCTAGAGTGTCTCGAAAGCGGAGAGGAGCTTGCCCCTTGCCTCGACTCATGACGGAAATCCAATTTCCAATACGTGTATTTCGGCTTTATTTGTAGAGCCTAGTATGGCGACATAGTGGTATGGGGCACTTATGCCGTCTATGATTTATATTTATGATTGAAATTGTTTTGACACTATACACTTATTATAGTATCAATGATTTGTTTTAAACGTGCCAAGCATGTTTGGCTGTTATAAGGTAAAACCCTATCCTCCGGCTTGCGTTGCATTGTGTGATGGGACCTGGGTCTTATAATAGCTTCATTTTTCGAAAAAGCATTGCGCTGTTTATTCTATGCACTGGTATTCTTGGGAGGAAACCCGTTCCGTGTTATACGGCGTGGTCCCTTGAATTACTCTCTTTTAAAGTAAAGTTTTAAATAACTGTTTTAGTTCTCACACCAGTCACATGACTGACCTGGAGTTTATTGTTTTAACCTAAACTCTGGGTGCCCCTATTTTCGACACGGGCAGCTAGTAGTTTTGGTTTTGCAGATTTATATTCACAGGGTCCTGATTTACAGCTGGAACGATGCTCGGAAAGCTCTGTATCCGTGTATTACTTTCAGTTGTGTTTCGTATTATTTTCCGCTGCTATGTAATTTATTGTAATCTCTGATATTTGTCGAATGTAATTTATTCATTTATACTCTGTATATTCTTGTATCTGATGGAATTGTTGTAATAGCAATGAAATGTTCTTCCGTTTGCGTTCATTTGTGTGTTGTTCTCAAAGTATCCGCTCTTTCCTTCACGGGGAAGTTACGGGTTACTACATCAACTGTAGAAATGGGTCTATGAAACTTTCTTTCGGTAACATGACCATCGAACTAAATATATTTAGAACGGAAAACTCTCCTAACTCTTATGTGCACCAATTTTCTGAAATCCATGCTGTCCACGACAATGAACCTGAGCTCGACCATCTGAACAACGAAATTGAATCGAATTACAAAACTTTGTTTTAAGATATCCCCGAAAATGTCTCTAAGTCAATTCTTGTCGAGCCGCTCACAACTGAGTCTATACCTTAACCAATTTTTTCGGTTGATTCATCTTCTAAATACGAACTCAAAGTGCTTCCCAGTCATCTTAAGTATGCTTACTGTAACACCCCACGTCCATTAATGTCACTCTCGAAGGGAATGCATTAACTTTCATGGAGTAGTATTGGTGTATAGAACAGAATATAACAAGACAGATACATATATTGGTACTTGAAAAATTAAAACAACTTTTATTGCAACGGAGAAATAGTTTGGTTACAACAACATCTAAAACCAACAATAAAACCAAGTACACTTAATATCCATCTTGAGAAATTATTTTCTGAGTACACAAAGTAAAAAGCATAACCCCAACATAAGTAGCCATAAAAGAGATGAGCTGAACTTTACTTTCAGCAATCCAAGCGTTTCCAAAAGAGAGAGAAAGAGATCTAAATCAAGCTCCACTAGCACTAGTCCCACCCTAAGAACCGGGGGGAGGGGAGGGGAGGAAGAAAAGAGGCGAAAACAAAGGGGGTTAGACATAAAGTATGGCGAGTCCAATAACTTTAACAATATAATTATTAAAGTAATTAGGATAAGGCATAAACTAGTAAAATAAGGAATGACTGTGAAACAAATGGGCATGACAAAGCAAACAAGAAGAATAAGATAACGTTAATTGCGTTTCTAATTACTATACCGCACCAATACTAGTCACGCTAAAAGTTGAACCAGCCTACTTAACAAAATAATAATAATGGCAGTTTCGTGTACCCATAGTTGTCTTCATAGGTGCCGCCTGCTCCTATCTCCACTAGTTGTACCCACTAGCCTCCCCATTCTAATTACAACATTTATTCATAATATGGTAGTTGTACTCCTAGCTTTCTTCATAGGTGCCGCCTGCTCCTATCTCCGCTAGTCGTACCCACTACCTTCCCCATTCGATCGGCTCCCTAACTCGTAGATACCCGTGCTGGTCCTATAGTGGGGTGTATCACTTCCCAAAGTGGCACCGATACCACTAAAGATGCACAACTTATACCTACACGATGCTACAACATCTTACCTACAGCCCGGGCCCACGCATGCACATGACCCCGTTGGACTTGCATTGCCACCGCTAACCCGTTTTGACCTCTTACAATCAAACCCAGTAAGCTGTCCCGTCCTCGATCTAGATCGAGCTCCATTAGATACTAAACGGGTTACTAGTTGAAAAGGGTCCCCACACTTGACACAAGTTTTCCACTTATGCTTGGTCCCCACTAGGATTTCCCACTTAACCTCCTCTTATTCATGTCTTCTTACATGTTTCAACTTGGTTAAGTGTTTATAATTATATCCCACATGTCACCCATGTTACCCACTTATCAAATCAACATGTGTTATTGGTTAAGCTTATCTTAACCCTATCCGCTTATCAGATCAATATATATACATTTGGTTAAGCCGGTCTTAACCCTATCCGCTTATATATTATTGGTTAAGTTGATCTTAACCCTATCCACTTATCAGATCGATATATATTATTGGTTAAGTTTGTCTTAACCCTACCCACTTATCAAATTAATATATATTATTGGTTAAGCTGGTCTTAACCTTACCCACTTATCAAATTAATATATATTATTGGTTAAGCTGGTCTTAACCCCATCCACTTATCAGATTATTGGTTAAGCTGATCTTAACCCTATCCATTTATCATGTTTTATGTATCATATATATATATATCGTATGACATGTTTTACTTAATTTATGATTAAGTACATCTTAGTTCACAGATACATTGGTTAAGAGAATAACTGCCTAAGTATCAACCCCAAAGACCGAAATCAACATCAGATTGGTACTCAGAGAATTACTTAACTCAACCAAACTTTTGTTTGTCATTCATATTCGTCTTTGATCGGCATTAATTAATTATTAATGCACATAACTCTCACATTAAGTCGATTGCTTGTGGTCGCTGGATATGCCGGGCGGTTCCGGACAGACTTCCACCACAAGCCAGACTTAACCTCGTGCCTAAGCATCTTTTAATTATGCCTACGACCTCTCACATTAGACTGTCGTTTGTTGTTGCTGGATGTGCCGGGCGGGTCCGAGCAGTCTTATACCACAAACGAGTCTAACCTCGTGTCTTAGGCATTTATTACTCATTTAATTTATGCCTTTGACCCCTCACATTAGACTACCGTTTGTGGTTGCTGGATTTGCCAAGCGGGTCCGGGCAGTCTTATACCACAAACGAGTTTAACCTTCCGTCTTAGGCATTTATTATTACACATTATTATTCAACCCCAATTTGAATTAATATCCCTATTCAAATTGTCAATAATTTCCAAATTAACTATGTCCATAATTGTCACCTAAATTATGTCCATACTTTTTAGGTATATAAATTATACCAATTAATGTCTCCATTTAATTATATGCTTTTAAAGTCATTTTTATGCGAATTCACAATTTTACATAATTAATGTTTTTCCCATTATCCCCACACTATTCGTACATTTTTATATGAAATATGTTAGACTCGCAAATAGTCTAACTCATAAAAAGGAAAGAAACTTTACAACTTGCATAACACATAAAATAGATGTAACTTGCAAATAAGAATTATAACATAAGTTTGCATAGCCAATAACTTGCATAGGCAATGAACATATATAACATAATTTTGCATAAACTATGTACTGTCATGGATCTAAATATAGATCTAAACATAAAATTGTGAACTTGCATACGTAAATATGGTTTTTCACCTAAACTTGCAAATGAATTCATAGTTTTTCTCCTAAAAATGTGAATATAGTTTTCACCTAAACTTGCATATGGATTTTCTACAAACTTGCCTATGAATTTACAACATGTTTGCATATAAACTAGCATATGTATATACTTGATTCACATATAAACTTGTGTATAATTCGCATACAGACTTGCATAAGATTCACATACAAATTAGCATATGATTTAACATCCCAAACTTGCATAAGGTTTCACATACGAACTAGCATATGTAAACACAGACTTGCATAGATTCACATACAAATTAGCATATGATTTAGCATCCCAAACTTGCATAAAGTTTCATATACGAACTAGCATATGATTTACATCCTAAACTTGCATAAGGTTTCATATATGAATTAGCATATAATTTATATCCCAAACTTGCATAAAATGACTCAAGTTAAACATATGTATAATTGGACATATGAAATAGATCTACCAACATAAGATAACAGAGTTAAATGATACCACATGATTCAATAGTCATGTTCTCATAATCCAAATTATAACTCATCATAATTAATTTATTAATTATTTTGTGAAAGAAATTGTACTCACAAAGACGAGTTAGAGAAGAGAATGATTTGTTCATATTTTGAATTAGAATTCTGACTTGCTAATCCCTAAGCTTTAGGAAGAAGAACTATCCTAGCAGCAGCATGGTGGCCAAGAGAAAAATTTAGTTTAGGTTTTGGGTTTGAGTCTAGACACTCTTTTATAGAAGTTTAAATCAACCTAAGCCGTTAGATTATCACAGGAGCCATCACAACCATTCAGACTAGATAGAGTTATCTAGAATTGCCACCTCTGCCCTACTGACTCAGCAACAGGTCAGGTAAGACTCAGCAACAAGTCAGGATCGTCTGATTTCAGATCTGCCCCGGGGGGTAGGTCGACCCCCAGGTTGACCCTCTGGTCGACCTGTATAGGGGAGGTTGACCCCCTAGTCGACCTGGCCTTGGGCAGGAGAAATCCCGCCCAGCCCGCTTCTCATTTGAATTTTGAATTTTTATTCTGAACTGTTTTAATTTATATAAAATTCCTGAAACTTTCGAGGGCCATAACTTCCTCATACGAAGTCCGATTTACGAAAACTTGGACTCTATTCCAAGCAGAATTTCGAGACGAACGCAATGGCATAACCCATTTCCCTTAATTCTCACTTTAAAAATTAATTATTTTTAAATTTGTCTTATAATAGTCACAGAAGAATTCAGGGTGTTACACTTACTTAGGAGACAATGGAACTCTTCTTGTCATTATCTCTTCTGACCTTACTATAGAGCAGGCACAATTTCTCCTTTCCATCCTTAAGAAAAATATGGAAGCAATTTGTTGGTCCATGGCTGATATTAAGGCGATTAGTCCTTCGATAGTCCAACATGGAATCCACCTTACAGATGATGCCAAGCCCACTCGTGATCCCCAATGTCGACTAAGCTGCATCATGAAAGAAGCAGTTCGTGATGAAATCCTTAAATGTCTTGACAATGGAATCATCTAGCCGATTTTTGATAGTCAATGGGTTTGTCTGATTCATGTCGTACCTAAGAAATCAGGGATAACTGTGATCCAAAATGAAGCTAACGAGCTTATCCCAACCCGCACCCAGAAAAGTTGGCGTGTTTGCATTGATTATAGGAAACCTAACGCTGTAACACGTAAGGATCATTTCCCTCTACCATTTATCGATCAAATGTTTGAACGACTAGCCAGTCACGAGTACTACTGTTTCCTTGATGGGTACTCGGGCTATTATCAAATCGTTATCGCTCTCGAGGACCAAGAGAAGACCACTTTCACTTGTCCTTTCGGTACATTTGCGTACCGTAGTATGCCTTTTGGTCTCTGTAATGCACCTACAACCTTCCAAAGGTGCATGGTTAGCATTTTTTCTGATATGATCGAACAATTTTTGGAAGTTTTCATGGATGACTTCTCCATCTTTAGGGACTCTTACACTGATCATCTTGATCTTGTTCTTAACCGTTGCGAAGATAAACACTTAACTCTTAATTGGAAAAAAATGTCACTTCATGGTCAAACATGACATTGTTTTAGGACATGTCATCTCTAATAAAGCAATTGAAGTAAACAAAACCAAAATCGAAGTTATCTCTAATCTTCCCATTCCGAAATCCATTAAGGACATCCGATCCTTTTTAGGTCATGTTGGCTTTTACCGTCACTTTATAAAGGATTTTAGCAAAATCACTCGACCTTTGACTAATCTTCTTGGTAAGGATGTTCCTTTTGACTTCAACACTAACTATATTTCATCTTTTAAGCATCTCAAAAATGAACTTGTCTCTACCCCTTTCATCTTCTCCCCCAACTGGAAGCTTCCTTTTGAAATCATGTGTGATGCCTCTAATTTGGTTGTAGGCGTTGTCTTAGGACAACGTATCGATAAAATTCTTCATGTCATTTACTACGTGAGTAAGACCTTGAATGTCGCTCAAATCAATTATACGACCACTGAAAAAGAACTTTTGGCGGTTGTTTTTGCTCTAGAAAAATTCAGACCTTATCTAGTTGGCTCACACATCACTGTTCATACCGATCACTCCGCACTTAGGTACCTTTTTCTCTAAAAAGGATGTTAAGGCTCGTCTCATTCGTTGGATCCTTCTACTTCAAGAATTTGACATTACCATCAAGGATAAAAAAGGATCCGACAACATTATTGCGGACCACTTGTCTCGTCTTCCAAATCCCCCATTTTCTTCTCCTTCGATCAACGAGAATTCTCCGGATGAACAGCTCTTTTCTTTATCCACTGATCCTTGGTATGCTGACATTGTCAACTACTTAATCACCGAGCAAACCCCTTCTTTTTGGTCTAAGAAGGATAAGCAAAAATTCTTATCCCAAGTGAAACATTTTTATTGGGACAACCCTTATCTTTTCAAGTACACCCGACTAAATCATCCAAAAGGTGTGTTCCCGATACTGAAACTCGCAATGTCCTCTCTTTTTGTCACGACCAAGCCTGTGGTGGTCACTTCGGTCCTAAAAGACAACTAAAAAGGTTCTCCAATCGGGTTTCTACTGGCCCAACCTTTTCAAAGATGCTCAGGAATTTTGAAAAACTTGTGATCTATGTCAATTCTTAGGGAAAATTGGTAAATGAAATATGATGCCCCTAAACCCCATTCAAGAAGTCGAAATTTTTGACGTTTGGGGTATAGACTTCATGGGACCTTTCCCTAATTCTTTTGGGAATCTTTATATTCTCTTAGCTGTTGATTATGTTTCTAAATGGATCGAAGTTGTTCCGGGCAAAACAAACAATGACAAGGTTGTTGTGCGCTTCTTAAAAGAAAACATCTTTTCTAGGCTTGGCACACCTTGCACAACAATCAGCGATAATGGAACACACTTCTGTAATCGTTCTTTTGAAGCCTTCATGAGAAAGCATTCGATAACCCACAAGTTATCCACTCCTTACCATCCTCAAACTTGTGAGCAAGTTAAAGTATTGAATAGGTAGATTAAAAATCCTTGAGAAAAATGTGAATCGAAATCGTAAAGATTGGTCCCAAAAGTTAACCAACGCTCTTTGGGCTTACCGCACCGCCTTCAAAACAAACTTAGGTATGTCCCCTTATCGGCTGATTTTTGGTAAGCCATGTCACTTGCCAGTTTAACTAGAACATAGGGCGTTATGGACAGTAAAAACTTTGAATCTTGACTTAGAGCAAGCAGGTGAACTTAGGAAGCTTCAACTTAATGAACTTGACGAAATTTGAAATGATGTCTATGAAAATGAATAAATTTATAAGGACAGAACGAAAGTTTTTCATGATAAATCAATTTTACGTAAAACTTTCATGCCAGGTCAAAAAGTTCTATTGTATGACTCAAGATGGCATTTATTTCTGGGTAAGTTAAAATCTAGATGGATAGGACCTTACACTGTACGAACCTTTTTTCCGTATGGTGTGGTAGAAATTGAGAATCCAACCAATGGATCATCCTATAAGGTCAATGGTTAACGCCTTAAACCTTACTTGGAACCTGTACCCAACCAAGAGGAACAGCTCATGGTCCTCCATGAGCCACATTACATTCGGTACAACCCACTAACCCTCTTTTGTACATATGTAAATATTCTCTTGTTAAATAATTTCCTTTCACTAAGATATGTCTGATTAACGACTATGGGGACACAGTCACACTCAAGTGGGGGGGGGGATTTACATTACATCAGCAATCAAATTTTATGAACTAGGTCATTCGTTGAACAAGGACTAACTTAAAATTCATAAATAACACCTTGGTTCTTTATTGATAAGTTGAATTGTTGGGTGATGGGAATGAACATTAATTATTCATTGAGTCGTAATGTGTCTTTTTTAGATGCTAGCTTGAGACCGTGCAGACGTCAGTCGTGTTCTGGAGTAAGCATGTTAACCCTTGTTTTACATATTAGAATGCGCAAGTAAAAAAATCATTAAAAAAATCAAATAAAAACGATTTTGTACCTACATTTGTTGGATTTTCTGAGTTCGTTTCATGCATAATATTTTTTTCACTCAATTTTTTAAATTTGTAAGTTCTAAATTTCACTTGGCCCATTTAAGGAGAAATGACTCATTGTAGTGTTCTTCTTCGATACCCCACATTATTCAAACCCAAGTTTTAGTCGATTTACATCCAGGTTTTGAAAAGTATTTCTTATATTGGTATACTTAAGAAACTTTTTACTGATTTATTCTCATAGGTTAAAAAATGTCACTTTGTATACCAATATTACACTACCCACTCCATACTTGTTTTAAGGTAGGATAACCATATACCACATCTTATTTAATATGGGTTATCTATCTTATGAAACTTTGCTTATCTTTCCTTTCAGCTTTTTATATAACATCAATCTAGACTTGTGTGTTGAATTAGGATTATAGAAGTAGAGTAACTTGGGCACAAAACTTTCCTTTCATGAAGTGTCGGTTATGATTCGCTTAGTAAAGGAGGAATAAAATGAAATAATATATGGTATCATTCCATTCCATCTCCACTCATCATTCATCATGTAGAAAAAAGAGAAAAAGAAGAAGAAGAAAAATGCAATAAAGAGAAAATCTCTAAGAATAAAATAGCCATTCATCATTCTTGACTATAAAGCATTCATTTCCATTCCATCATCATCATACCCTGCTTAGAAGTGAGGACTGTAGTAGAGGAGATGAAAGGAAACAAAACGTCCATATGTGCCTTTGTATTACTTTATCTTTGTAGCTTGAAGTTCAACTAATACACTTGCCCTCTTATCTATGATATTTTTACAACTTACATAATTCTCCTTCATTTATGCATAACTCACATCCAATACATTACAGTCACACTAGTGCAAAATTATTCAAAAAAAAAAAGGAAAAAAAGAGAGAATAAATAATTGGGTGCACATTGTTAAAGTGTAGATCTTTGGTTGACACCACGCTCTTAATATTCAAGGCAATTACAGTGTTATCAAGGAATTACGATTCAGCATGGAAAATTTTATTGATTTTTGCACCATTATTGGGATGGACAATTTTTGACTAAATTGCTATTACAGAAATTAAGTGAATTACCTGGAATTTGAAAGACCTTAAATATATCATTTGATTAATTCGCGTACATAAGACGCTTTGGATTCTGTGGGTAGTATTCGCTGAAAAGCCTCATGAGACAACACTCGTCCTACTAGGGACACCTAGGAGTTTAACGACTTGTTGCATACGCTAAATGCAATCGTGTTTCTTATGAAAGTGTGACATATCTTAGTTTAGCTTATTCGAGGATGAATAAAAAGATAAGTGTGGGGGTATTTGATATACACGTAAATGTGTATATTTTATTCTCTTATTTATCTTGTTTTCACTTTAAAATAATTGATACTGTGTATTTATAGTTTTGTTTTCAGATTATTTATGATGAATGGATTGGGGCATTTAATTGTTAAAAAGCTTGGAGAATTGGTGCAAGCAGAGTGTTGATTTTTAGAGCTATATTAAAGCTTGAAGACATGAAGAAATGTTGCTATTCAACCACCTTCTGTTGCATATTTTAAAGTCAAGATTCAATGCCTTTTTATAAAGATTGCTTGTCTCAGATGTTATGGAGTTTTTATTCATGCTCAAAATGATTGAAGTTGATGATGTTTGATGCCCACAAGCTATTTTTCCATGACATTTGCATGTCCATTCACATGTATTCACATTGGTTTATTTGTTATTTAAGTAATGACCTTTTGTCCCACATCTTGTATTTGACCACTTAGTCTTGGTCATGGCAGCTACAAATACACGATATCTCTTTCATTTAGAATTGTCTTAAGTTTTATTCTGTAAAATATTCTCTTGGAATAAAACTATTCTTCTTTTCTCTTTAGTTTTAGTTTTATTTTATTTATGTTTGTTCTTTTGTTCTTCCCTATTTCTTGTTTAGCTATGTCTAGCTAATCCCCTCTAATTTAGAGGTGATGATGCTTATACACTAGATTCAATATGAATCACATAGCCGAAAAGAGGTGGACTTTATGTATATAGATCTAGATCTGAACCAAGAGTTAGATCTGAACCTTCATATTCTGTGTTTATTCATGAGTTTTAGTGGCATATTCCTTGTTATTTTTAATTCCTTCTTTCCTACCAATCAGACCATATTTATTAAAATTACTGAATGGCCCCAAATTTTTTAAAACACAAATAGATTAAAAATTTAAAACCATATCTTTACAGCCACTTTCCAAAACCGTATTTCAAAACCATTGCAATTCATTTTTATTTTTCAAATAGTTTTGAAAATAAATTTCCTCGAATACAAGGCTAAGAACTCATTTTGATATTTCAACAAAGGTAGATTCGGAATTTTAACGAAGTAACGAACGGATACACCTCATAATTATATTTCTGAAATGGATACGACATATTAACAAGGGCTTTTTCCCGTTTTGGATCAAGTAATGGTCTTAACTGGAACTACCACACGAAACCAAAAACTAGAAATAATGACTATCTCGGTTGTAGCTAGATTTTTGTCCAGTCTCCAAACTCGAATCAGCGGGACCCACCATATGCCGTCCTCATGCTCTTCAAGACGAGATCGCCAACTTATTGTGGGGTAAGACAAAATTGGATAGAAATCCGAACTCATTATATTTCAACCCTTAGTCGCTCAAAGACCATTTTATTATTAGGCCCACGATACTAATTTCATTGTTGAAACAAACTAAAGTCGAGTAAGAAAGACAAATAAAAACAGAAAAGAAAATCGAATTACATTCTCTCACGATTCCTAATTTAACTAATTCCTCTGATCATTTAACCTAGGTTCTGATACTAAATGTAACGCCCCACTCTTTTCTGCACCCAAATTTTGACAAAAATCAAAATCCAAGCATAGAGCGTATATCTGGTATCTGCAATAAATGAGCATAATCAGAGTACGATAAATATAACTCATAGGAAACAAAATAGGATAATTAGTATTAACTCAAGTAACTACCTTTTTCAAAGTAAGTCACTTTGCCAATACCGAGCATGAGAGAGAACGAGAACCGAAAGCCAAACTTAATCATCCATGAGAACCCGACCTTCTCTATGAAACCTGGAGGTTGTAATGGGGAGGGGGTCAGAACAACAAGTTCTTATGACTAAGAAATGTAAAACACAGACTATAACATAGATATATTCCGTTTGATTCAACCCAAGCTGTATGCCTGATAAGGTTAGTGATTCTAAACCAACCGTGTTAAAGTTTATGCACAACTCTACTACTCTACCCAAAGTAGTCATTCCCAAATTACATTACCGAGATAGGAAATTTACACACATTTTTGTGAAGTCTTTATATCATAATTTAATTGGTTACTTATATCGAGAGTGGGCCCTTAATTTCGGGGTTTCTATCTATATCCTCATTCTCAATCCTTTATTATTTAATGCCTCATTATCAATGATAAAAAGGGTGGATTCTCCCTGATCACTTAACACCCTAAGCGGACCAATTGGTCACTTATTAACCCTCAATACTATATTCAATGTTAACATAAAACTGAAGGGCACTGGCTACGGGCCCTACTAGTTAAGGCTTCTGTCATCCATGCATATACCCTTACCCTGCATAAGGTGAGAGTAGTTCATTATATCTTCTAGCTAACTTTATTAAATAAACTCCTTAGTCACTTACTACTTCCTGTAGGATAAATGGACATATCTAGCCCTTTTAATTTCCAGGCTTGGGTAGGCCAACACACACCTGCTATTTAAGACCCCTATACTGAAATACCTATTCCCAGGGGACTCTTTAACCCTAGTCACTTAGCCTTTAAGGACCCAGGAAGTAGACTATACGCGAAGGTTATTCATTCGTTCCCCATTTTCCTTTAACACCTTTCCCTTTTTAGGATAAAGTAGGCTACGTTATTAAATTATTTCCGTTTAATTCCTTTATATGGGAATACTATAGTACACCATTTATTTATATCACGGGTTTATATGGTTAATAATGCCTTACATTATTAACCTACTAAGTCCAGCTATATTTTTAATCATAAGTTTTATTGACATAAATAAGGAAGGTTATATTCCCTTTTCTCTAGGATATTTATTTAATTCCTTCCCTAATTTGGATTAGTATTTAAACGGCAATTTATCCTAAGGAAACTATTTATTTATATGCCCTTTATGACTCTAATAGTTATATTTTCCTAAGGCAACTATTTATTAGTCCCAAGTTATCTATTGTTGTACCCCAACGGACAATTTCTATTTTTATTCATTTATTTATTCGTTTATTTGTTTATTGGTTGTTATATATATATATATATAAAGTTGACTACGTGTGGATGCTGGATTTGCCGGTCGGTTCCGAGCAGACTTCTACCACAAGTGAACTGAACCTCGTGCCATAGTACATTTATTTTCATGCATTAGACCCCTCACATTAAACTGACTACCTATGGTTGCTGGATTTGTCGGTCGGTTCCGGGTAGGCTTACACCACAAGTTAGTTTAACCTCGTGTCTAAATGCGGTTATAATTTAAGTTTCCTAATTGGGATCCACAACATTTATCCTAAATTGATTTTAGGAATTGTAACCATTTTCCTATCATATTTATTTTCCCTCAATCAGTACTGGTTACAATGGTTATTTCTTTATTTGCGGTCTCATTTATAACGGTTAATTACATTTATTGCTACAAATGGTCACCACAAATATATTAATTCAAAATGGATTATATTTACACATAATTTCATAATTGAACCTTATCCAAATATTTAAACATTTGTCACGATTGTTATTTGTTTATTTATGGCTTCCTTTATAACAATCAGTTACACTAATTTTTACAACGGTCACCATAAATATATTAATTAAGTATGGAATATGATTTACATATATTATTCCATAAATGAATACCATTCAACATTTCAAACCTTCAAACATTTAGTACAATTCATATTTTACCGTTTTACACTGATTTGGACGGATAATATGTATATATTTATTTCTATGTTTATGTGCCGTCAACGTATTATTATTATTATAATTTATTCTTAAATTTAAATTAATGATTTGGTATGATCAATTAACCAAACATTCTCTTTTTATATTCAACCTTGCCAAAAAGGTTTCAAGTCTCACAAGGACCGTTAGCTGCAATCATTGTAAATCATGCCTATTTTGTGGAATTGACATATTTTCAAATCACAAGAAATAGATGTAATATATTTTTATTTTGGAATAGTCGATGCAAATTACATACAAAATATGTATTTATTTTTATATGTACCTTTGCACCACTTTTCTCTTTTTAATTCTTTTTTGTCATACTTCTTGTGATTCTAAAGTAATGACTCTTTATTTAAAAATGAGGAAAACAACATAATTTGCAATGCTTAAGCCAAAAATCCAACAACATTGAATGTAAACAAGGAATATTTCTTTTATTCTTAAAATCACATACTACACAATTTTCACCTTTTTACCCAAATTCACATATTTTATATTTCAGCACTGAACTAAAGATCTGGAACTTAACTACAACAAATTTATGTTTAACGGAACTGATTTCCAGATCCACAGTGCTATATAACATATACAACATATTTCTTATTTCATGACATAACTGTAGGAATAAGTGGGAAAGGATATAAAAATCCTACAATTCATGTTTATACATAACCACAACTTATCATTTGCCAATTTTAAACATATTCATAATCAGATCTGATGGTTGCCACAATTCACAATTATTTAAATTAGCAAATCTGATAGACATAAAACATAGATTGGATTCAAATGAAATAGATAAATCATTATATCTGTATTAGTAAATTTCCACTCACCTTAGAGCTTCCAATTTTTAAATTTTGAACCTTTAGAATTACAATCCCTAAATTCTTATAAATCCCCAATTTATCTAAAAAGGAAAAAAAATTCTATATCTGTAGAAATATAAGAAAAAGGGAAGAGAGCGAAGAAATCTATCACTGAGCATCCTCTTCCATTGGATCTATTTATCTTCCCAATTCCATTTGAATATGATTTGGTTTGGTGTATGTATGAATATATTTTATTTATAAATTAGGTTAGAAGAGGAAGAAAAATGGCAGAGCTCTGCTACCTCTATATATTTGAATGGAAGAGAATGGGGCTCTACCCCTTTATTTATAGGAGTGGAAATGGCCTTGCACCATTTGATTTGTTTTAAATAACATTCGTCCATCTGTTATATAAATATTATAAACAAACCCTAAATGACCTAGCCGTCACTGGGAATCTGACAGCCCAGTAGGTCGACCGTGGCGGTCGACCGCCTGGACAATGAGGTGCCCAGGTCGGTTGTTCATATATGGTATAATATTTATTAATTATTCTGTTTAATTATTTTCGACCATTTTTCGTATTTCGTCCGTAAATTCTTCATACGAACTCTGTTCGCTAAACTTCAAACATGAAAGTTAACCAGAATTCCGAGATGAACGCAATAGTTAAAGTTTCATGGTCAAATTCCATTATTTTCTGAAATTCCTATTTTTGAGCTTCTAATTAAATAACTATTTATTGTGAAAATTCTGGATTGTGAACTTCTAATCAAAAACGTTTTTAAAAAGAATTGCATACATATAGGGGGATCCGATTTAGAATCATTATATATGCATATTTTGTGATTGCGACTCATTATGTACACTGTGCACATGCGCACATTTGGTTGTAAAATTGGATATACACTAACTGATTGTGTAATTTAGGATTATTAGGTGCTAGCACCATGATTTGGTTATTGCTAAAAATTCGGGATGAAATTTCTTTTAAGGAGGAAAGAATGTAATACCTTTGAATTTGGTGATAATTAAATTATTTAGTTATATTCCAAAAATGATTTTTTTGCAAATGAAGGAATTTGACCTCTTTGCGTCATTGCATTCGTAACGAAATTTTAGTCGACTTTCATATTTGGAACTTTACAAACGGAGTCTGAGGGAAAAGTCTCGTATGAAATACGAAACAATCGTAAAATAAATAAACATAGTAAATCCTATAAGTTAACGTATAATTTCCATTTATTACTGAACCTCACACATGAGGCAGATCGACCGCCCTTCGAGCCTAGGCCAAGCTTGGCTTTGTGTGGCGACTTGAGTTTTATATTATAATTTTTTTATCGATGAAGGATTTTTTTCAAAATTAAATCTAACGGTTTAGGTTCGTCTATATTTCTATAAACAAAGGGCTAGACTCTCACAATTTTACTCTTATTTTTTAGAGGCAGTAGCGAACTCTACCATTCTCATTTCTCCAATCCCGTTTAAAATTCTAAATTACAAACATACTCAATTAAAATAAACAAAGATTGGATAAATTGAATCAAGGTTTGTGCAAAAGGGTTGGTTCAACGAATATGTAATATATATTATTAAATTTCTTTCTTCTTTTCCACTTTTTCTTTCAGGTCTACAAATCTTGATATTATATACACACACACACACGCACACACACACACACACACACACACACACACACATATATATATATATATATGTCCCCTTTGTATACAAATTACATATCTATAAGATCAAGAAATTATAGGCCTAAAAGTTGTGTTCATGTTTTGATAGCTTTCAAGTGAGTGGTAAATATATTCGTTGTTTAAAATATCATATATACTTCGTTTGTGTTGAATCTGGGTTGTATGCCTAAAAACACCAGATTTGTTGTTTATATCAAATCTAAAATAATATGTATGAAATCTGAGATGGATCTGTAGGCCTTTTAGTTTAATATTCTTATATTGCCTACAATTCTTTAGGATACTTTGTTGTTATTGTAAACACCCAGAATATGGAAATTAGTACCAAAAATATGTTGAGTCTCTTTCAAGTGAGTGGTAAATATGTTCGTTGTTTAAAATATCATATATACTTCATTTGTGTTGAATCTGGGTTGTATGCCTAAAAACACCAGATTTGTTGTTTATGTCAAATCTGAAATAATATGTATGAAATCTGAGATGGATCTGTAGGCCTTTTAGTTTAATATTCTTATATTGCCTACAATTCTTCAGGATACTTTGTTGTTATTGTAAACACCTAGGATATGGAAATTAGTACCAAAAATATGTTGAGTCACTATACCAAAAAAACAAATTTGGCATATGAGGATGTAGAGATTTGATAATGCTTTTAGCCATATCAAATTTGATACTGCTCATAGCTGTATCAACTTTCCTCTTAGCAATCCGCACCTTCCCCAACATGTAAGATCTAACCGTACATCAACAAAGCTCCGGATCAGTTCATTTAATATGACTTTGGGCCGCATGAAATCCGTATCTTATTTTCCCTCTGCTATTTTCTTTCTGGCACCATCTTGCTTTGACACTTCAAAACTTTCGGCCAGCTTCCCTCTTTTTAATTTCCATGGTGACCGGAAACCCAAATTAGGGTTTTGGAACTCGACGCACCATCGTACTTTGTCAATAAACCATCCACCGCTCGAATTCCAGTCCACCGCTGTCCATTGTCAGCTCGCGCTACCAACAACTCACCAAAGAATCTTCAGTCCCCCGCTGTCCATCTTGTTGGAGAATGGATCGTTGGTGACAACGACCTTATTTCAATTATCATTGATTATAAAATATATACTAACATCTTTATTTAGAATATATATATATATATATATGCAGAATGTGTATACAGGAATTAATACTGAAGATTGTACAGTTTAAGAGATTTTAGAGATTCAAAATTCAGAGTAGATTCAAGACTCATGAGTAATCAAGATTTCAAGAGTTCAAGAATAATATTTTTATAAAGTCTAGATTTTGTAAGACTCCAAATAGCACTCCAGGTTCAAATTCAAATTCAAACTCAAACTCAAATTCTGATTTTCAATTCTATCCTCAATTCTCTCTATTTTTGTTTTCTTTTTATCCTCAATCTTATCTATTTTGTTTTTCTATTTTATTCTATTTTTATTCTTCTTTGATTTTCAAACTTAAGTTTTATATATATACTTTATTAATATTTTATATAGTTTAAAACCTTATAATTTTCTAAATATATTTATATAGTTCAAAAATATATTTTCATATGTTTTTCTATCATAAATATGAATTTACAACATTAGAATTTTATTCAAGAATTTTCAGAATTAATTTTATAAAAAAATACTTGAAAAAATGCTTTGAAAATAAAATTTACACATGGCTATGTCGACATAGAAAAATATGTATGTTGACATATAACAGCTATTTTTCTAAATATGAAGGGAAGTGTCTTTTCATAATTTGAAACGCTTCAGAACCGTTGCAACCCTTCATAACCTATAAAAAGAGTTTAAAACCGAGTTTTCTAACATCTCTTCTTCTCCATCTTCATCCTCTTACATCCTACCATTATTCTTAACCATTTTTATGGTTTTTACACTTATACTTTGCCGAATTCAATTATGTTTTGAGACGACCCGAACTTCCCTCGTAAGGAAAGCCCGGATTGCTTTGAGGACACGACACATTGGAACGCAAACAAAAGAACATTTCATTGCTTATTACAACAATTCCATCAGAATACAAGAATATACAGAGTATGAATAAATAGTACACATCATAAATTATCAGAGATTTAAATACATTACTGCAGCGGAAAAATAATACAATACACAACTGAAAAGAACATACGGATACAGAACTTTCCGGATATCATTCCAGCTGTAAATCAGGATCCTGTGAATATAAATCTGCAAAACCAAAACTACTAGCTGCCCGTGTCAAAATAAGGGCACCCAGAGTTTAGGTTAAAACAATAAACTCCAGGCCAGTCATGTGACTGGTGTGAGAACTAAAACAGTTATTTAAAACTTTACTTTAAATCGGATATATCAAGGACCACGCCGTATAACGCGGAACAGGTTTCCTCCCAAGAATACCAGTGCATATAACAAAACAACGTAATGCTTTTTGAAAAAATGAAGCTATTATAAGACCCAGGTCCCATCACACAATGCAACACAAGCCGGAGGATAGGATTTTCCCTTATAATAGCCAAACATGCTTGGTACGTTAAAAACAAATCGTTCGATACTATTATAAGTGCATAGTGTACAAAACAACTTCAAATATAAATGTATCAATCCTAGACGGCATGGGTACCATATATCATGTCGTCATACTAGGCTCTACAATTAAAACCACAAAGTCACATATTTGGAAATTGGATTTCCATCTATGAACCGAGGCAAGGGATCGTCCTCTACCTATTCGAGACAATTTAGCCCATGTCTCGGGAACCAGACACAGGTGAGCCCTTGGATCGTCAGGGTCGGTCCACCGATGTGGATTAAAATGCCTGAACACTGCGTTTCCCCGCCCTTTGGGGGCGTAAATGAGTCCTATGACTCCATCGACTCCACATATCATCGATATATCCGAGGCGCCTTACAATAGCAACAACCACACAGGTGAAAATAATATAAATGTCAGGACTGGTAGGTCACTGACACCACCCTAGCTAGAAGGAAACACATGCCCTCCCTGAAGTCCTCTCCCGTTTCTGGTTCACAACCGAGGTGTGAGGCTCGCGAATTAACGTTACACAAAGCAATGCCACACAGGAGGTGCTTTGATCATCACCCAGAAGACTTTTCTTTTCAACAAAAGCCTTGATCATTTGCCACTTAGGCATGCCACACAGGCAATTCACTCCACGCGATTGATATCCATCAATATATAACCCCTGAGCTCGTACATCTCAGAGAAGGGCGTTAAGCAAGAGAATAAATTCTCTGCTGCCAAATAGATATATATTTAATAGAAATCAATCACACAGAATAAAATCCAACGTCAGACACACAGTCCATTTACAAGTTCGTTCTGGGTCTGAACGAAACCGGAGGCACCTTGTACCTCGCATATCCATCGATCTCCAAGTACGTCTGGACGATCACCAACTGATTCCCTCCTCTTGGGTGTACAGCCCAATCAAGATCATCAGTAATCACCCAAACGATGTGAAGACCGCCGGTCTTCAACCACCGTTTTCATCCTCGACACCACGTCGAATCAGTTATTCAGAATGGGATAAACCCGGTCTTTCTAAATAACTCGCGTATATAATAAACAAGTGTTACACAAACACAACATACGCCTCATTCCAATTCAGAATATTCTCTTATTCAAATATTCTTATACTTTGGGAAAGGTTCCCATTAATTTTATCAAAGATAAATTCTTTAAATTTATTCTTTAATCTTCTTTTGAATATTAATTCAAACTAGTCGGGATTAGCGAACCACACCGAAGTAATCATTTATTTTATTTCCCAATCCCAACCTATTCATCCTATGAAGTAAAACTGGTCATACTTCATATCTAACACCACGGTGTTATCGGTAAATTCAATTACCATTTCACGTTCAAATCTAATGAAAGATTTAAATATCGCTTGGAGCAAAACTGGTGATACTCCATTCTCGATCATTTCAATCTAATTAAAAATTCATTAGAACTCCACTTGGTTTTAATCTTCCCAAAAATCACTATCAATGATTATTTAACTTGGGAAATCATATCCTGTCTTCAACTGGGTTAAAGAACCAATGTCATTTAAAACACAGTTCACTATAAACCCAAAATCACATTCCATTTCAATTCAATTATTGAAACTTCTGGTTACTTTTAAAACCCTTTCAAATCCAATTTATTTATTTAAAAATAAATAAATTATTATTCTAGTTCAAAACTAGTTCATTTCGATAAAAATCTATTTTTATCTTTTCAAATTTGGAAATTTTCATCCCAATTCTTCACAAATCATTTCTTATGATTTTACACAAATTATTACTATTTTTAATAATTTTATCAAGGCCCGTACAGTCGATTTCCATCAACGGCCATCGAACTGCACTTACAACGACCTTTTCCAAATTTGATTTGGACATAATTCCAAATCCAACCGTTAGATTTCAAATCTCCAATATTCGTTAGAAAGCTCTTTTCGATACGAACCCAACGGTTCCGGTTTTAGGAGAATCTGACGGTCGGATCTCCCGTAATGTCCACTCGAAGTCAATGATCGAAATTCACGAACTGCCGCAGCGCGACGCGTTCTATTCAGGCCATTATATATAATATATATATATATATTTCGTCGATTTCCTTTTAAAACGTATTTTATAAATCGTTTTAAATTCATTTTTAAAATGATTTCAACTTCATATTCAATTTCTAATCAAAATTGAATATTACATATCATCGATATATAAATGATAATATTTTCAAAATATTATATTTTAAAATCACTTCTTTTTCTATATTCATTATAAAAATGAATAAAATCGATATAAATATCATTCACGTCAAAATGGCGTCAATCTAATCAACACGACTTTTATTCAACACATGAATGTTTATTCTATTCAACACATGAATATTTATTCTATTCAACACATGAATATTTATTATTCAACACATGAATTTATTTCTATTCAACACATGAATTTATTTCTATTCAACACATGAATTTATTTTCTATTCAACACATGAATTTATTTTCTATTCAACACATGAATATTTATTCTATTCAACACATGAATTTATTTTCTATTCAACACATGAATATTTATTCTATTCAACACATGAATTTATTTTCTTTTCAACACATGAATATTTATTCTATTCAACACATGAATTTATTTTCTATTCAACACATGAATCTTTATTCTATTCAACACATGAATATATATTTTTATAATATTCCTTATTTTCCAAAACGGAATGAGGCCCGATCAATTACCATATAACGTTAATTATATGGATTCCCTACAACACATGTATATAATAGCAACGATAAATCATCAACCATCATCCAGAGTGTATTCTACACTGTATAAGCATCAAATATAAATATTCAATGCTTATAATAGCCTATCAATCAATCGATCGACATACAGCTAATTATTGGGATTAGTGTATGCCCAATCTCATCCCATCACTCGTGTGGGGTTTCAAACAATCAAACACAGATTTAATTTGTGCAGTTGGGCGATGTGTAAAACTTATCGTCCCAATCAATATCAGTCAAATCGGTGTACATAAACAAATCGTTCGATTTGTAAATGAATATATATTTAATTTCGAAACATGAATATATATTTTATTTCAACACATGAATATATATTTTATTTCAACACATGAATATATATTTTATTTCAACACATGAATATATATATTATTTCAACACATGAATTTTTATTCTATTTCAACACATGAATATATATTTTATTTCAACACATGAATATATATTTTATTTCAATGCTAAAAATTATATTTTTAACTATAAAATATTTATTCAATCCACTACACACAATCATTTTTCACAACACATCAATCAAACAAATGAGCCATCCATGGTCTGTGGACGACGGGTGTCGGGTGCTGCTAAGCACCGTCTGCATCCTAGTATATATTTCAACTGGAAAATAAATTAAAAGTGAGAAGTTTTCACCGACTAGCTAAACCAAACGCCACGACTCTTCATATGTAGGAAACCTTCGTCGTGCTCGCCTTTCGTCACTTTCGTTGCCCGTATTCACTACATATATAAAAATCACATTTTTATATTGTTGCTATGTATATAAAAATCACATTTTTATATTGTTGCTATGTATATAAAAATCACATTTTTATTTTCTATATTATATAAAAATCATATTTTTATTCTTTCTATAATATAAAAATCATATTTTTATTCTTTCTATAATATAAATAAAAATCAAAAATTTACTATGCCGTTACATATATAAAAATCCAACTTTTTTTGTCTTTAAAAATCAAACCTTTGTTTAACTTATGCATATGAAGAACTGATTTTTAACTCTATGAAATCCATCACATAGAAAACACCTAAGAATAACATATAAAAAAAACTCATAAGAGGTTCATGGGGGGCGTGGAGCATTGGCCGGAGGCGGGAGGCACGCGCGGTGGGGTCCCGGAGGTGTCAGCGGTTGACTGCAGGTGGAGGCAGGCGTTGGTGGGCCATCAGCGGCGGTTTTGGGCGAAATAGGGCTCAGGCGCGGTTTTTGATAGAGGAGGGGAGAGAGAAGAGGCGCTGGAGGGGAAGAAGAGGCGGGGCGGTCGCGCCTGGCGGCGGTGGATGGGAGGGGCGCGATCGTCTTCCTCTTTTTTTTATTTACTTACTTTCGATCTGAATAACAGAAGGGGGGATAAGTGGGAAAGGGTGTTATAAAGGAAAATATATATTATTTTATTTATTTTATTACCCAAAATGTTGACTTTTAATTCCAACACCAATTGAGACCCAACGATTATCGTTCCTAGCTAATTACCCCCATTCCGAACACAATGGGATATGTTTCGTAGGCCAATTCGATCGCTTCGATCAGCTTCCATCAAATTCAAAATATAAATCAATATATATTGAATTTGAACACACATTTCAATTTACTGGGGTCACATACGGACCCTAAAAATTCTCGAAAAATATTTTCTAGCTTCGTATTGACGATATGGTTCTAACAAAACTAATTTCGTCAAATTCCGAGTCCGTTTGAAAAATGGCCATTTTCCAGTCGATTAAAATCAACTAAAACTGGTCAAACGCGTTTTCCTTTGCCACACTCACATATTGATTTGAAAAATTATGAATTTTGGAATCTAGAACTAACTTGACATCACGGATCCAAAAAAAGTGGTTTCATCGAAAACCGAGGTCGTTTGCTAAATTTCCATTTTTAAGGGCCGAAATTCCATAGCGACTATTCTGAATATTCAACTGGGCATATCTTTTGATTCCCGCTATGAAATTTCAGTTTCTCGGATTCGTTGGAAATATATTTTCAATTAGATTCTAATATTTTTGGTTTCACAAAAATCCGGTTTATTTTGAATCCTGTACATTCATTTTAATTTTGAAATTGAATTTTCGAACTACCGCGCCATTTTCAATTCCTTTTATAATTATAAATAATATATTTATATTCTAACGACGATTCAAATAAATATATACGTTCTAATTCCATTCAAAATAAATTTCTCGTCGTTATTATTTAAAATAATTTATTTTAAATATTCAAAATTCATCAAAATTGCCAAAATAAAAATTTTAAATTGGCTCAGATTTCCGGGTTATTACAATCTCCCCCACTTAAAACTTTTCGTCCCCGAAAAGGAACGAAGCCGAAAGTTGTTTAACTAATCAACTCAACTTTCACTATTTTCTTTATGGCTTAAGTTCTTCAACTTTTCAGTTTCTAAGAACTTTTCAAATTTTCCAAAAATTTGGCTAACACCCTAAATTTTCGAAAAATTTCGAAATAACCTCCCCTGCACCGGGAGCTTCGGGATATTTCAAATAGCCTCCCATGGCCCTCATCAATCCAAAAAGAAAAAGAAACAGCCAATCGGCTCATAAAATCATCCAAACCCAATAAATTAGTAAACATGTACCTATTTATCGGGCAAACAATTTTATTCTTCTGCTCTAGCCTCCTTGCTATGACATGTTCAATGTAAGTACATGTATATGCATGCATTTGTAATCATATTTCAATACAGTTCAATATTCGGTTCAATTAGGCTAAATGGTTCAAAATTTCAAACCAATAATCAAACAACACAACCATCAATCAATTAGTTGATTATCATTTCAAACTCATAATTTTGGTACATATACAGAAAATCATGTTTTTGATGCCAAATCACAACAATAAGTCCTATCTAATTTTGTTTCTCACACCAGTCAATTGGAAATATATAGAAATCTCACTTTCGTCACTCGAATATAAATTCTGATGATGATATATCAATCATCAGAATCACCCCCGGGCGACTAGAGTGTAATTCTATTTCCATCCCGCATATTAAAAGTTCGAATACACGTGGATCAGACGTATATGTAAAATCTACATATACTGGATTGTCCAAATCAATACAAATAAATATTCAAATACGAATAATTGAATTAATTTTTCAAAACAAATCTTGTTTTCACTTTTTAAAAATATACTCTTCACACTCGTTCTAGGATACTACTGATCCTATCTCTAACGAATTATTCCTATTGGATATTACTAATCCAATCTTTGATGAATTCTCTCGTTTGGTTCTAACGTGTCTTGTTCTCCGAGCTCTGTAAACCAGAGCTTTGATACCAAGCTGAGACGACCCGAACTTCCCCGGTAAGGAAAGCCCAGATTGCTTTGAGGACACGACACATTGGAACACAAACAGAAGAATATTTCATTGCTTATTACAACAATTCCATCAGAATACAAGAATATACAGAGTATGAATAAATAGTACACATCATAAATTATCAGAGATTTAAATACATTACTGCAGCGGAAAAATAATACAATACACAACTGAAAAGAATATACGGATACAGAGCTTTAGAAATATCATTCCAGCTATAAATCAAGATCCTGTGAATATAAATCTGCAAAACCAAAACTACTAGCTGCCCATGTCAAAATAAGGGCACCTAGAGTTTAGGTTAAAACAATAAACTCCTAGTCAGTCATGTGACTGGTGTGAGAACTAAAACAGTTATTTAAAACTTTACTTTAAATCGGATATATCAAGGGACCACGCCGTATAACACGGAACGGATTTCCTCCCAAGAATACCAGTGCATATAACAAAACAGCGCAATGCTTTTAGGAAAAATGAAGCTATTATAAGACCCAGGTCCCATCACACAATGCAACACAAGTAGGAGGATAGGGTTTTCCCTTATAATAGCCAAACATGCTTGGTACATTAAAAACAAATCATTTGTTACTATTATAAGTGCATAGTGTAAAAAACAACTTCAAATATAAATGTATCAATCCTAGACGGCATGGGTATCATATATCATGTCGTCATACTAGGCTCTACAATTAAAACCGCAAAATCACGTATTTGGAAATTGGATTTCCATCTATGAACTGAGGCAAGGGATCGTCCTCTACCGATTTGAGACAATCTAGCCCATGTCTCAGGACCCAGACACAGGTGAGCCATTGGATCGTCAGGGCCGGTCCACCGATGTGGATTAAAATGCCTGAACACTGCGTTTCCCCGCCCTTTGGGGGCGTAAATGAGTCCTATGACTCCATCGGCTCCACATAGTCACCGATATATCTGAGGCGCCTCGCAACAACAACAACCACACATGTGAAAATAATATAAATGTTAGGGCTGGTAGGTCATTGCCACCACCCTAGCTAGAAGGAAACACATGCCCTCCTTGAAGTCCTCTCCCGTTTCTGGTTCACAACCGGGGTGTAAGGCTCGCGAATTAACGTTACACAAAGCTAGCCACACAGGCAGTGCTTTGATCATCACCCACAAGACTTTGCTTTTCAACGAAAGCCTTGATCATTTGCCACTTAGGCATGCTACACAAAGAATTCACTCCATGCGATTGATATCATCAATATATAACCCCTGAGCTCGAACGTCTCAGAGAAGGGCGTTAAGCAAGAGAATAAATTCTCCGCCGCCAAACAGATATATATTTAATATAAATCAATCACACAGAATAAAATCCAATGTCAGACACACAGTCCATTTACAAGTTCGTTCTGGATCTGAACGAAACCGGAGGCACCTTGTACCTCGCATATCCATCGATCTCCAAGTACGTCTGGACGATCACCAACTGATTCCCTCCTCTTGGGTGTACAAACCAATCAAGATCATCAGTAATCACTCAAACGATGTGAAGACCTCCGGTCTTCAACCACCGTTTTCATCCTCGACACCACGTCGAATCAGTTATTCAGAATGGGATAAACCTGGTCTTTCTGAATAACTCGCGTATATAATAAACAAGTGTTACGCATACACAACATATGCCTCATTTCAATTCAGAATATTCTCTTATTCAAATATTCTTATACTTTGGGAAAGGTTCCCATTAATTTTATCAAAGATAAATTCTTTAAATTTATTCTTTAATCTTCTTTTGAATATCAATTCAAACTAGTCGGGATTAGCGAACCACACCGAAGTAATCATTTATTTTATTCCCCAATCCCAACCTATTCATCCCATGAAGTAAAACTGGTCATACTTCATATCTAACACCACGGTGTTATCGGTAAATTCAATTACCATTTCACGTTCAAATCTAATTAAAGATTTAACTATCGCCTGGAGCAAAACAGGTGATACTCCATTCTCGATCATTTCAATCTAATTAAAGATTCATTAAAACTCCACTTGGTTTTAATCTTCCCAAAAATTACTATCAATGATTATTTAACTTGGGAAATCATATCCTGTCTTCAACTGCGTTAAAGGACCAATGTCATTTAAAACACAGTTCACTATGAACCCAAAATCACATTCCATTTCAATTCAATTATTGAAACTTCTGGTTACTTTTAAAACCCTTTCAAATCCAATTTATTTATTTAAAAATAAATAAATTATTATTCTAGTTCAAAACTAGTTCATTTCGATAAAAATCTATTTTTATCTTTTCAAATTTGGAAATTTTCATCCCAATTCTTCACAAATCATTTCTCATGATTTTACACAAATTATTACTATTTTTAATAATTTTATCAAGGCCCGTACAGTCGATTTCCATCAACGGCCATCGAACTGCACTTACAGCGACCTTTTCCAAATTTGATTTGGACATAATTCCAAATTCAACCATTAGATTTCAAATCTCTCATATTCTTTAGAAATCTCTTTTCGATACGAACCCAACGGTTCTGGTTTTAGGAGAATCCGACGGTCGGATCTCCCGTAATGTCCACTCGAAGTCAATGGTCGAAATTCACGAACTGCCGCAGCGCGGCGCGTTCTATTCAGGTCATTATATATAATATATATATATATATATTATATATATTTCGTCGATTTCCTTTTAAAACGTATTTTATAAATCGTTTTAAATTCATTTTCAAAACGATTTCAACTTCATATTCAATTTCTAATCAAAATTGAATATTCCATATCATCGATATATAAATGATAATATTTTCGAAATATTATATTTTAAAATCACTTCTTTTTCTATATTCATTATAAAAATGAGTAAAATCGATATAAATATCGTTCATGTCAAAATCGCGTCAATCTAATCAACACGGCTTTTATTCAACACATGAATGTTTATTCTATTCAACACATGAATATTTATTCTATTCAACACATGAATATTTATTATTCAACACATGAATTTATTTCTATTCAACACATGAATTTATTTCTATTCAACACATGAATTTATTTTCTATTCAACACATGAATTTATTTTCTATTCAACACATGAATATTTATTCTATTCAACACATGAATTTATTTTCTATTCAACACATGAATATTTATTCTATTCAACACATGAATTTATTTTCTATTCAACACATGAATCTTTATTCTATTCAACACATGAATATATATTTTTATAATATTCCTTATTTTCCAAATTGGAATGAGGCCCAATCAATTACCATATAACGTTAATTATATGGATTCCTTACAACACATGTATATAATAGCAACGATAAATCATCAACCATTATCCAGAGTGCATTCTACACTGTATAAGCATCAAATATAAATATTCAACGCTTATAACAGTTTGTCAATCAATCGATCTACATACAGCTAATTATTGGGATTAGTGTATGCCCAATCTCATCCTAACACCCGTGTGGGGTTTCAAACAATCAAACACAGATTTAATTTGTGCAGTTGGGCGATGTGTAAAATTTATCGTCCCAATCAATATCAGTCAAATCGGTGTACATAAACAAATCGTTCGATTTGTAAATGAATATATATTTAATTTCGACACATGAATATATATTTTATTTCAACACATGAATATATATTTTATTTCAACACATGGATATATATTTTATTTCAACACATGAATATATATTTTATTTCAACACATGAATTTTTATTCAATTTCAACACATGAATATATATTTTATTTCAACACATGAATATATATTTTATTTCAACGCTAAAAATTATATTTTTAACTATAAAATATTTATTCAATCCACTACACACAATCATTTTTCACAACACATCAATCAAACAAACAAGCCATCCATGGTCTGTGGACGACGGGTGTCGGGTGCTGCTAAGCACCGTCTGCATCCTAGTATATATTTCAACTAGAAAATAAATTAAAAGTGAGAAGTTCTCACCGACTAGCTAAACCAAACGCCACGACTCTTCATATGTAGGAAACCTTCGTCGTGCTCGCCTTTCGTCACTTTCGTTGCCCGTATTCACTACATATATAAAAATCACATTTTTATATTGTTGCTATGTATATAAAAATCACATTTTTATATTGTTGCTATGTATTTAAAAATCACATTTTTATTTTCTATATTATATAAAAATCATATTTTTATTCTTTTTATAATATAAAAATCATATTTTTATTCTTTCTATAATATAAAAATCATATTTTTATTCTTTTTATAATATAAATAAAAATCAAATTTTTACTATGCCGTTACATATATAAAAATCCAACCTTTTTCTTGTCTTTAAAAATCAAACCTTTGTTTAACTTATGCATATGAAGAACTGATTTTTAACTCTATGAAATCCATCACATAGAAAACAACTAAGAATAACATATAAAAAAAACTCACAAGAGGTTCATGGGGGGCGTGGAGCATTGGCCGGAGGCTGGAGGCGCACGCGGTGGGGTCCCAGAGGTGTCGGCGGTTGACTACAGGCGGAGGCGGGCGTTGGTGGGCCATCAACGGTGGTTTTGGGCGAAATAGGGCTCGGGCACGGTTTTTGATAGAGGAGGGGAGAGAGAAGAGACGCTGGAGGGGAAGAAGGGGAGGGGCAGGGCGGTCGCGCCTGGCGGCTGTGGATGGGAGGGGCGCGATCGTCTTCCTTTTTTTTATTTACTTACTTTCGATCTGAATAACAGAAGGGGCGGGGGCGGGGGGGGGGGACAAGAGGGAAAGGGTGTTATAAAGGAAAATATATATTATTTTATTTATTTTATTCTCCAAAATGTTGACTTTTAATTCCAACACCAATTGAGACCCAACGACTGTCGTCCCTAGCTTATTACCCCCATTCCGAACACAATGGGATATGTTTCGTAGGCCAATTCAATCGTTTCGATCAGTTTCCGTCAAATTCAAAATATAAATCAATATATATATATTGAATCTGAACGCACATTTCAATTTACTGGGGTCACATACGGACCCTAAAAATCCCCGAAAAATATTTTCTAGCTTCGTATTGACGATACGGTTCTAACAAAACTAATTTCGTCAAATTCCGAGACCGTTTGAAAAATGGCCATTTTCCAGTCGATTAAAATCAACTAAAACTTGTCAAACGCGTTTTCCTTTGCCACGCTCACATATTGATTTGAAAAATTACGAATTTTGGAATCTAGCACTAACTTGACATCACGGGTCCAACAAAAGTGGTTTCGTCGAAAACCGAGGTAGTTTGCAAAATTTCCATTTTTAAGGGCCGAAATTCCATAGCGACTATTCTGAATATTCAACTGGGCATATATTTTGATTCCCACTATGAAATTTCAATTTCTCGGATTCATTGGAAAGATATTTTCAATTAGATTCTAATATTTTTGGTTTCACTAAAATCCGGTTTATTTTGAATTCTGTACATTCATTTGAATTTTGAAATAGAATTTTCGAACTACCGCGCCATTTTCAATTCCTTTTATAATTATAAATAATATATTTATATTCTAACGACGATTCAAATAAATATATACATTCTAATTCCATTCAAAATAAATTCTCGTCGTTATTATTTAAAATATTCAAAATTCATCAAAATTGCCAAAATAAAAATTTTAAATTGGCTCAGATTTCCGGGTTATTACATGTTTTGATAAAACTTCTTCTCTCTACACTCTCTGAATCAAGTGGTATTGAAGAGTTATAGGGCTGTTTTGTAATTGGTTGGGTTGAACAAACCTTGTTGTAAGTCAAAGAGGAGTCAGTGTGTCCTTGTGAGCCGTGAAATCAAGGAAATAGGAGTCGGTGTGTTCTTGTGAGCCGCGAAGTCAAGAAATTAGGAATCAGTGTTTCCTTGTGAGCCGTGAAATCAAGGAGGGTGTAATTGACTATTGAAAGAGTAATAAAACTCTGCATAACCCAGCGTTGTGTGGGACTAGACGTAGGAGTAATCTGAACCAGTATAAAATCCAGTGTGTTCTTTCCTTATCTGCATTTTTGTTTTCATGTATTTTTCCTGTGTGTTTGAATCTGTGTCTGTGTTTGTGTTTGTGGTGTTTGATTCATCCCATAGTTCTCTCTATTTTTTAGTTTTGTTTAAATTTCTACAAACACTATTCACCTCCCTCTAGTGTTTGCTTTGCCGGAACGATCCATTCCGCAGTCCCTAACACATCTTTCTCGTCTCCACCGAAGGTGGGTATTAGCTCTTGGTTTAACTTGAATTTGAATTGAGTTTAAATTGGGTTTAATTTGAATTGAGTTTAAATTGTGCTTAATTTGAATTTCCATGCCTTGGTTCAAAAATATAAATGATAGATATATGTGCATGTGCTTGTCTACCTCGTTTTTACATTGAGATACACCTTTTATTTGTACATGTGCCATGTGTGTGTCTTTCCCTTTGCCAAGTTTTGAAATTGAACTTTCTTGCTGCTTTATGTTGTGTCTTGCTTCCCTTGCCTAGTTTTGAAACTGGATTGTGTATATGTATACAAGTTAAATCTTGCCCCTTGGTTCATATGTCACTTAACTTCAGCTTGCCCATATTTTTGAATGGAAAATGCAATTATGTATATCCTTGAGTTTCTTGTGCCTTCCCTGTTATAGTGGAACATCCTCTGTTGCCTTGCTGTGCACGATTCATGTGTGGGCCGATCTTGTATACTACTTAAGCATGGGGTTGCTTCATGCCTCACATGTTTGGTTGGTCATTAATAACGTGTTTTCACCTATATTATTACCCTTTTGTGCAAAATAGGGAAAACGAATTATATTTCATTTTCTTTGGTTTGTAACTACATATATTAATGTTCTTTAACTCCTTGTGTATTAGCAACGCATATACTGCTGCTCCTATGTATTTGTGAACTGAAGGATGTATATGGCATTTCTTTCCATGTACATGCAGCTATGTCTTGTGTTTGCATTCTTATGATAGAAACTGATACTATACTTGCTTGTTAAGTTTCTTGATTGTTCAGTTGCTTGCCACTGAGCCATTCTTTGTGACTTGTATCACTTGAGTTATATCACTCACTTATGTGCATGTTGCACCTATGTGGATCTGCCATATCCTTAGTACTTGCCTTATGCATGTGACTGATGTCATTGTGCATGTTGCACATTTGCCTTGTCATCCAATTTACAGTTGCTGCTATCATGTGAATATTTTCTTCCTTGTGCTTTAACACCTTGTGTTTGACCTTAAAGGAGGAAGGTAAGTCGATGACTCGATCATGATTAATCGACTAGTACTTGCAGTCTTGTACTAGCAGTTTTGTACTTGAATTGGTGTATACCTGAATTCAATTCAATATGTATACCTGAATTGGTCGATCACGATAAGTCGATCATGATTAGTCGACTAGTACCATATGTATACCTAAATTGGTGTAATGTTTGTTGTCTTGTACTTGCAGTCTTGTACGATGAGCTGTGTGTGTTGTATATGTGTGCAGTATATGTGTGTAGTGTATGTTTGTGTCTGTGTGTCTGTATATGTGTGCAGTGTGTGTGTGTGTGTGTGTTTATATGTATGCAGTGTATGTGTGTGTGTAATAGCCCATATTTTTAACCATTTAATATAGTATTTTAAAATGGTTTAAATGTCGTTTTAGAATTTGATTAACTTAAATTTGATAATTTTGAATATTTTATTAATACAAAATGATGATTTAAATTCCGGAATGGTAGGAATTTGTTGTATTTGCAATATAATGTGAACGAACAAAAATAATTTAATGTTGTTTGGTTTTGAATTATATTAACGATTCATTTATTAAACGACGTTTGAACGTATAATTTAATTATAAAACGAACTGCAGCAGCGAGGTAGTTCATAATATTACGTTTTGAATTTTAATTGGTTGTACATGATTCAATATAAGTTGGATTTCTTCGAAACAAGAAACATCTGAATCTATTGGGTAATATTTTTCTAATGGAAGAGAAAAATCAAGTTTTCATGTGGTAGATTTTGTTTTAGGTCCAAATCAAATTTTCAAATAGTTGCGATGAAATTCGTTTATAAATTATAACGATTTATTATATAAAATAAAAGGGTTTTTAATATATTGAATATTGATTTGGCTTGGAGTAACCTGGAGTATTTTATTTTGAAACTACATGAAATTCTACTCAAATATGACCGATTATAATATTTTATTATTATTATATTAGGTGTTTTAAAATTGATTTATTTTAATTTAATTTGGACCCTTCAAAAGGAACTTTGTTTAAACGACCTCCGTTTTCAACGAAATAAAATTTATTAAGACTGTAATAGGTAATTATTGCTAGATTTCAAGTTTCGCGCCAATTGGAGTTATTCTGTGAGCACAGCAAAATTAAATTCAAATAAATCGACTATTTAGATGTGAACGAGTGTCGTTTTCGCAAACGGACTCGGAATTCGACGAAACAGGTTTCATGAGGACTATAATGTTAGATTATACCATGACGTCCATTTTCGTCGCGAACGAAGTTCGTACGTGACCATACAAATCAATAAACGTCATTCACAGATAACGATAGACACAAATAGATATCCTTAGTCACCTCATACAAATATCGTTAACCCTTCGAACAAAAATCTATGGTCAAATCAAATAAATAAAAAATCTTTAGTCTCATCCTATTAAATTGAAGCTGCCTGCGTATAGAAACACCTGATAGCCACCCTAATGCACATATTATATTTGAATTACCCACCATAAATTTTCTGCATGCCCAGGAACATGACTACAGTGTACTATGTGAAATCAATGTTGTTATTATCCTCCGATTTCTCCAATATATACTAGATATTCTTGTTCCTTTTGAACCAACCCTCCCCATTTTTTTCTTCTTTCTGCAATAAACAAGGAATTCCAAACAGTATTAAAAAAATAAAAATAAAATATACTTCTGTCTTCCTCCTGTATATAAACGCTTCACTCTCTTCATTTCGTTCCTCCTCTTCGAAACGCAGGGGAATATATTATACCAAAACTTCACAAACTCGTATCAAATCAAAGAAAGATTCTGGAACCATGAAACTGTAACAACCCGGAATTTTAGGACTAAATTAAAATATTATTTTAATTAATTTAATGGGTTTTGGGCATTTAAAAGAGATTTCATTTTTTTTTTATATCAAGATTACACTATAAAGACATCATCTTTATTGTCATTTGTTTAAAATCAAAAGGATTAACAATAAGTAGAAAACTTTTTGTTGTCATTTGTGTTTTAATTAAAAAGTTTATAAACAAAAGTTTCATTTTGTTTACATGAATTGAAATGTACTATTTCATTTACATTAAAAGGTTTTGAAATAAAAGGTATTATTTTTGTTGCATTAAGAGTTTACAAAACAAAATATTCATGACACACAAAGTTTACATTTTTGTGAAATTAGTTTGACACAATACCACAAATAAGGATTAAACAATAAATCTACATTAGAATGTATTTATTTGGAATCTAAAAATGAAATTGTTTAATAATGAAACAAATGAATTGAAATCATTTATACACACGCATAAGGAAAATTTAGCAATGAGAACTAAATGGTTGTTATTGTAAGTCTTAATTGTGTATTAACATGATTTATATTATTATTCAAATCCATTCTCAATTTTACATAAATGTGCATGCATTCATTTATCTCTTCCACATTTTAAAACATGGTTGCCTCTTTTTACCTCTTTGCTTTCCAACCTTTTAAGTCAAATTAATAAAAACATATGATACATTTTAATGCATGCACTTACAAGTCTCTCTCTCTCATTTATATTTACTTTTGAAATTTGAACAAAATTGATAATGCTACATTTGCAGGCTTTATGATCAATAAGTGTTGATTTAAATGAAAAGAAAAGAAACACAAAAATATTCCGAATATATTAAGAAACAAGATATTAATTTATCCCTGTTGTGATTAGACATGGGAAATCAAGTGAAAAAGTGTAACGACCCGTATTCTACACATCATAGGATTGTAGAATATTTATTTCTTCTCCATGTGAAGTCGTATGGTCATGTAACTTTGGGAAACATCTATTAGAGTCATTTCCCATGCTTATGATTTTTGTCGATTTTTAAATGACCATTTTGCCCCTAGTTGGTACTGTTTTGGCCATAACTTTTGATCGGAAAGGAATTTTGACCTGAAACCACTTCCATTTGATTCGTTTGATAGTTTCTCTTTCCGTAGAGTGGTCATAATAGCCAAACGGACTTACCGTTTTGGAGATATGGCTGAAACCAGGTTTGGAGGGTGAAAAACTGCTTAACCGGGCCAAATCGGGTGATTAGTGAGTAGGCCCATAACCCATTTCGGGATTAGGGTTATGGGAGGGCTGAAATGAGATGGAGAATCATTCCATTTCAGTTTTCTAGCCTCCACTTATCACCAAGGATCCCTAAAAATGGCCTCCAACCTCTAGATCACCTCCAAATCATCTTTTGGTCAAGGATATGGCTTAGCAACCCCTAATCAAAGAAGATCTTCACCTAATCAACCTTGGAGCTGCTGTTAGCATTGGGGTTCGCATCAAATCAGAGCATTATTTCAGATCTTAGTTTGTTTTGTGGCTAAGGTGAGTGATTTGCTTAGTTTTGCACTAATTATGGCTAATTAGGAGTGATTAGTGTTAATTAGCGAATTTAAACATGATAAAATTCTGGAAAAATGTCTATAAAATTCGGAATGATGTTTTAGACATCTGATACGAATTTGGGTTAATTTGGTTAAGATTTGTTAATCCTATCATCAGTTTCACCTAAATATGCTTAAGGGGAAAATATGGGATTTTGGGTATGTTTGATCCATTTTTACCTATCATATTGATGTTTTGATGTTTGTGGTCGATTATGTATGTTGCTATGACTGTATGAAATGCTTTGTGACTGTTTAGAATAGTTAGAATGGTCGAAAACGCCGTCGAGGGGCGTAAACAGCTCGCTGGACAAGGTGCAGGGGTTCAGATCGCATAGGGGGTTGAGGGACGATCGGATCGCCCTATGGGATCGTGGGGGCATCCCCACGAGTCGAGTCACCTCCTCTGAACCGAACCGTCTGTGCAAGGCCCACGAAGCGAATCGATGCAGCATCGTGCCAAACTGAAGTACTCCGATCCGGATCGCGAATAAGCACTACGACCCGATCCGTCCATGAAGGGTGAGCACGATCCGTCGACCTGGAGAAGGGCGTCCGATCCGAACCGCTTGAAGAACCACGATCCGATCCGCATGGGGCGTCCCGATCCGAACCGAGAAGGGGAGCACGATCCGAAGCGAAGCAAAGGAGAACCACGACCCGATCCGACGTAGGAGGCGCGACCCGATCCGCTGAAGAATGTGAAAGCTGATCCGATTCGATTGTGATGACCAATAACCCGAGATGCAAAGGTAGTCCAAATGGAAGCTTGAGCTCAGGATCCCGGAACCAGTTGGGAACCCATGAGTTCACTTCATGGTTGGACTTTGATGCGGGACGTGTGCTAAGGAGTTGTCGACGTTCATAACTTCGATTCACCACTCAGAATGGATGATGGGCTACTTATCAGTGCAGTAGGGTCATTATGACCTGAGGGGCAAAGTGATGGTAGCAAGACTACGTTATCAGTGCAGTAGGGTCATTATGACCTGAGGGGCAAGGTGATGCGTAGTAAGACTATGAGCCAGCGCAGATGGGGTGAATAACTCCATGGGGCAAGTGGACATAGTAAGGATTAGTAAGGCTATGAGCCAGCGCAGATGGGGTGAGTAACTCCATGGGGCAAGTGGACATAGCGAGGAATTAGTGGCTACGTTATCAGTGCAGTGAAGCCATTTATGACTTCATGGGGCAAAGTGATCGTAGCAAGGAATGTTGGGTGATCGAAGTGGTGAATATCGTATGCTTTACGCACTGAGTGAGAGATGTGAGGATGGATGCTATGTTTGATTGTTTGCCATCCCTATGACATGCACACCTCCCCCACCTCCGTATCTTTATGTTGTTTGATATGATACCTTGGAGTGTTGTACGGTATGTAGTGCTAACTCTTTGGTTGCAGGTCCAGGTTCAGGTATGTTTTAGTCTACCTGTTATTGTTCACTTAGATGCTTATCGCTCATACCAGGCTTTATGTCCGACCCAGAGTTTTATGTCTCCTCTTATTACTCTGGGTGCTCACACGAGCAGACTAGAGACAGGTTAGCTGGTGATGTGCGAGTAGCTGATTCGGAGGCGGGCAGGAGGCTTCCACGTATGATATATATATACACATTCTCCCTGTGTCGTTGGTGGTCGCTACTTGGGCATTAGTAGTGTACCTACTTTATCTTGCTTTTGCTTTGAGACAGTTTGAAAGTTGTAATAAGCTGTATTTTGAATTTCCGCTGCTATGATGTTTAGTTCTGATTTTCAGCTTATGCACTGTCTCTCCTGTTTTATGTCAAGTATGTTACTATTATATTTTGTTCTATGCGCTGTGAGACATGCTACAGGTTCTTTGTATGTTCATTTCCTTCTTCCTTTTTCCTTCTGGCGACCCGTTCCGTGCTAACTGGACACGTGTACAGCGCAATCTTTGAGTAAATGTCGGTTGGTGCGGGGCGGGCCGTCACACTTGGTATCAGAGCTCTAGGTTGCGTAGTTAACCTAGGGAAAGACACTAGGGAGAGTTAGTACGTATATGAGAGTGCGTATTTGTGATTACTTTGGTTTTCAAAAGCTATGTATATATATACTATTAGTAGTATAAGAATGAAGTTGCACTGCACTAGTACCACTATGGGGTCGTTAATCGTTTTCCTTTTTACAGATTGACGATGAGCCGATATGTGAGAGGTACTGGTAGAGAGGCCAATAATGGAAATGCCGCTGACATGAGGGCGATGTTTACCGACCTCATGAGAGACATGCTTAGAGAAGTGCAAGGGGCAGTTCCCAACCCTGGAGTTGGTGTTGGCCCAGTAGTGCAGGCGCCTAGTGTCGATTTAGCCAAGTTGTGCAAGGATTACACCAATCTTGGTGGGAAGCCGTTCCACGGGACGGAGTCGGCCACGGATGTTCAAGACTGGATGGATAGCTGTGACCGTATCTTTGATGACTTGGGTCTTGAGGATGCGATGAAGAGAAGGCTAGCGTCTCGTCAGTTGCAAGGGCGAGCGATGAATTGGTGGAATGCCATTAGAACAGCTACTCCAGAGGACCAGGTTACTTGGGTTCAGTTCAAGGCTCGCTTTAGCGAGAAGTTCATTCCGGCTGCCCAGAAGTCGGTGTTGTTCAAGAGGTTCTTGGAACTGAAGCAGAATGGGAGGGCAGTTTCTGATTATATTGCTGAGTTCGACACTTTGTCGAAGTATGGACTGTCTCTTATCGATACTCCTGAGAAGAAGAATGAGAAGTTCATTACTGGTTTGGATGGGTACTTGGGGGAAAGGCTTATCAACCACATCGATGAGACTTTTGAATCGATTGTGGGGAAAGCTTTGAGATCAGAGAGTCTTTACCCTAAGTCAAAGACCGAGGCTGCATCTACAGAAGGGCCAAAGCCGCAAGCAGGCGGTGGAGGCAAGAATAGCTCTCAGAATAAGAGGAGGCAGGACCAATCAAAAGGTGGCCAGAAAAAGAGCAAGAAGGATGCTGAGTGCTTCAGCTGTGGAAAGAAGGGCCATTATGCTAAGGAATGTCGGGCCAAGCCAGCGGAAAGGAAGTGCTACAACTGTGGTCAAGTGGGACATCAGAAGGATAAGTGTCCGCAACCTCTTAAGGAGAAGCAGATTGTGAAAGCATATGCTCTTGATGCTATTCCTTCTTCGTCGAATGCCCCAACTGCGGCGGAGAAAGGGAAGAATGTTGTTATTCAAGGTATGCTTTCTATTTATGATATACCAGTTCGAGTTTTGTTTGATACTGGGGCTTCCCGTTCCTTCATATCTAGTGACCTGGTAGATAGGTTGGGACTGGAACCCGAGATAGTCGATAGACCATTGATAGTGACGAACCCGATTGGTGGTTCGACTAGCCTTAGTATGATTTGCAGGAATTTGGTCTTATCGAGTCATGGATGTATATTTGTATGTGATTGCTTTGTTTTGGGCTTTACTGGGTATGGCATTATATTGGGAGTCGATTGGCTCCAAAGATACGGGGTGGTGGTAGACTGTGAGGGCTTTTTGGTGACAGTGAGGGCGGATGATGGGCGGAGGGTAGTGTTTGGTAGCCTACCTAGTGATGGGGTTATGGCTAGTTTTGTAAATTCCCTCGACATCCCGCAGGATGAGTTGTCAGATGTGCCCGTGGTTGGCCAGTATCCGGACGTCTTCGAGGAGGTGACCGGGCTTCCACCACACCGAGAGATTGAGTTCCGTATTGATTTAGTGAAAGATGCCAGACCTATAGTGATGCCACTTCGTCGTATGGCACCAAAGGAGCAGCGAGAGCTCGGGGTGCAAGTCAGCAATCTTTTGAAGAAGGGATTGATTAGAAGGAGTGTCTCCGAGTGGGGAGCACCAGTTGTGTTTGCCACTAAGGAAGATGGTTCCCTTCGTTTGTGTGTGGACTATCGCGAGTTGAATAAGGTAACGAGGAAGAATAAGTATCCTCTACCGCGGATAGATGATTTGTTTGATCAGCTGGAAGGAGCAAGAGTGTTCTCCCAGTTGGACCTCGCGACAGGATTTCATCAGCTTCGAGTAGCAGATGAGAGTGTTCCGAAAACGGCATTTAGGACGCCGTCTGGATTTTATGAGTGGTTGGTCATGCCGTTTGGGTTGACCAATGCACCAGCCTACTTTGTGGATCTTATGAATCGAGTATTCAGAGATCAGTTGAATAAGTTTGTTCTTGTGTTCGTGGATGATATCCTTGTTTATTCAAGGACAGAGGAGGAACACAAGGGGCACTTGAGGATAGTGATGGAGGTGTTGAGGAAACACCAATTGAAAGCGAAATTCTCTAAGTGTCATTTTTGGAGAAGGGAAGTAAGATTCTTGGGTCATGTTGTTTCAGAGTGTGGTATTGCCGTGGACCCTGCGAAGGTGGCTACGGTACAGGATTGGCCTACACCCAAGAATGCTACAGATGTAAGAAGTTTCTTGGGATTAGCCGGATATTATCGTAAGTTTATCCAGGACTTCTCCAAGATTGCAGCACCGTTGACTCAGTTGACTAAGAAGAATCAGTCCTTCGTCTGGGACGGAGTGTGTGAGGATGCCTTCAAAAGTCTAAAGGAGAGATTGACGCGTGCGCCAGTGTTAGTCATTCCTAAAGGGAATGAAGAGATGACGGTATACACGGATGCTTGTGGTACCGGACTGGGTGCAGTGTTGATGCAAGGAGGTAGGGTTGTAGCTTATGCTAGTCGACAGCTAAAGCCGCATGAGAAGAAATATCCTACCCATGATTTGGAATTGGCAGCGATTGTATTTGCGCTGAAGATGTGGAGACACTATCTCTTGGGAGAAAGATTCGAGTTGTTTACCGATCATAAATCATTAAAGTATCTCTTCTCTCAGAAAGACCTGAATCTCCGTCAGCAGAGATGGTTAGAGTTCTTGGCTTCGTATGATTTTGATATCGCGTATACACCTGGGAAGGGTAATGCAGTAGCCGATGCCTTGAGTAGGAGACACGCCAGCTTAGGGGCAATGTTTTTTTGAATGGAAGCAACTGGAGTTTATCGCGGGGTTTGATTTCAGACCAAAGTGCGAGCTGGATCCAGTTATGCTAGCTAGTTTGACGGTCAGACCCACTTTGATAGAGCGGATTGGTTCTAGCCAGAGGGACGATCCTAACCTATCGGAAATCATCTCCAAGTTAGAAATGGGTATCGATGAGGAGATGAATGTGTATGGGCTTGATCGGGATGGATGGCTTCGAAAGGACGGAAGACTAGTTGTGCCCAACATGAATGGTTTGAGAGATGAAGTGCTTAGGGAATGTCATCACTCAAAACTGACTATACATCCCGGTGGTAATAAGATGTATCGAGACATGAGACAGACTTACTACTGGGAAGGGATGAAAAGAGATGTTGGGAAGTTTATATCCAAATGCATGAATTGTCAGCTAGTTAAAGCCGAGCAGAAGAAGCCTAGTGGGTTGTTGCAACCACTAGAAATTCCCGAATGGAAATGGGAGCAAGTTTCGATGGATTTCATCGATGGCTTACCAAGGACTAGATCGGGGTATGATAGCATTTGGGTAATTGTGGATCGATTGACTAAAAGCGCAAGATTTATACCAGTCAAATCGACCAGAACGGCAGCCAAGTTGGCAGAATTGTATATGAAGTGGGTAGTGAGATTTCATGGAGTACCCAAAAGCATTGTGAGTGACCGAGACCCGTTGTTCACTAGTGGGTTTTGGAAGAGCTTACAAGAGGCTCTAGGGTCAGAATTACATCTTAGTACCGCATATCATCCTCAGACCGACGGTCAGACAGAGAGGGTGAATCGTATATTGGAAGATCTCTTGAGAGCGTGTATATTGGATTTTGGTGGATCATGGGATGACCATTTGCATCTAGTAGAGTTTGCATATAATAATAGCTACCAATCCAGTATCGGTATGGCTCCATATGAAGCTTTGTACGGAAGACCGTGTAACTCACCATCATGTTGGATAGAGACTGGCGAGAAGTTTGTGCTTGGACCAGATGTGGTGAGAGAAACTTCAGATAAGATTAAGATCACTCAGCAACGAATGAAAGCTGCCCAGGATAGGCAGAAGAGTTATGCTGATAAGAGGAGAAGAGATTTGAAATTCTCCGTTGGTGACTTGGTGTTTGTTAAGATCTCTCCGTTGAAGAGCGTGATACGATTTGGCAGGAGAGGCAAGTTGGCACCAAGATTTGTTGGCCCGTTCCCTGTTCTTGAACTAGTCGGGAATTTGGCGTATAGAGTTGGCTTACCAAAGAAGATGGCGGGAGTTCATGATGTGTTTCATGTTTCCCAACTAAGGAAGTTCGTTCACGACTCAGATATGGCTATTTCACCTGATCAGTTAGAGGACTTCGAGGTAGAATCTGAGGCGGTTGGGAACCGCAAGCCGATCCGTATTGTGGGGCACGATACAAAACAACTTCGAAGGAAGTCGGTGAAGCTAGTCAAGGTTCAGTGGGGCGAGAACGAGAATGATTGTACTTGGGAGACAGAGGAGAGCATTAGGAAGGCTTATCCAGAACTCTTTGCCTGGTAAGATTTACTTTGCGATTTAGTTATTCCGCATGCTAGGATAGACTTGTTTTGCTTGTTTTGCATGTTTGATGGTTGTTTTATGATTGATAGGCATGCGGGACCTTTGTGTGTGTTTGGATTAGGGAATTTCGGGGGCGAAATTTCTTAAGGGGGGAAGAGTGTAACGACCCGTATTCTACACATCATAGGATTGTAGAATATTTATTTCTTCTCCATGTGAAGTCGTATGGTCATGTAACTTTGGGAAACATCTATTAGAGTCATTTCCCATGCTTATGATTTTTGTCGATTTTTAAATGACCATTTTGCCCCTAGTTGGTACTGTTTTGGCCATAACTTTTGATCGGAAAGGAATTTTGACCTGAACCCACTTCCATTTGATTCGTTTGATAGTTTCTCTTTCCGTAGAGTGGTCATAATAGCCAAACGGACTTACCGTTTGGGAGATATGGCTGAAACCAGGTTTGGAGGGTGAAAAACTGCTTAACCGGGCCAAATCGGGTGATTAGTGAGTAGGCCCATAACCCATTTCGGGATTAGGGTTATGGGAGGGCTGAAATGAGATGGAGAATCATTCCATTTCAGTTTTCTAGCCTCCACTTATCACCAAGGATCCCTAAAAATGGCCTCCAACCTCTAGATCACCTCCAAATCATCTTTTGGTCAAGGATATGGCTTAGCAACCCCTAATCAAAGAAGATCTTCACCTAATCAACCTTGGAGCTGCTGTTAGCATTGGGATTCGCATCAAATCAGAGCATTATTTCAGATCTTAGTTTGTTTTGTGGCTAAGGTGAGTGATTTGCTTAGTTTTGCACTAATTATAGCTAATTAGGAGTGATTAGTGTTAATTAGCGAATTTAAACATGATAAAATTCTGGAAAAATGTCTATAAAATTCGGAATGATGTTTTAGACCTCTGATACGAATTTGGGTTAATTTGGTTAAGATTTGCTAATCCTATCATCAGTTTCACCTAAATATGCTTAAGGGGAAAATATGGGATTTTGGGTATGTTTGATCCATTTTTACCTATCATATTGATGTTTTGATGTTTGTGGTCGATTATGTATGTTGCTATGACTGTATGAAATGCTTTGTGACTGTTTAGAATAGTTAGAATGGTCGAAAACGCCGTCGAGGGGCGTAAACAGCTCGCTGGACAAGGTGCAGGGGTTCCGATCGCATAGAGGGTTGAGGGACGATCGGATCGCCCTATGGGATCGTGGGGGCATCCCCACGAGTCGAGTCACCTCCTCCGAACCGAACCGTCTGTGCAAGGCCCACGAAGCGAATCGATGCAGCGTCGTGCCAAACTGAAGTACTCCGATCCGGATCGCGAATAAGCACTACGACCCGATCCGTCCATGAAGGGTGAGCACGATCCGTCGACCTGGAGAAGGGCGTCCGATCCGAACCGCTTGAAGAACCACGATCCGATCCGCATGGGGTGTCCCGATCCGAACCGAGAAGGGGAGCACGATCCGAAGCGAAGCAAAGGAGAACCACGACCCGATCCGACGTAGGAGGCGCGACCCGATCCGCTGAAGAATGTGAAAGCTGATCCGATCCGATTCGATTGTGATGACCAATAACCCGAGATGCAAAGGTAGTCCAAATGGAAGCTTGAGCTCAGGATCCCGGAACCAGTTGGGAACCCATGAGTTCACTTCATGGTTGGACTTTGATGCGGGACGTGTGCTAAGGAGTTGTTGACGTTCATAACTTCGATTCACCACTCAGAATAGATGATGGGCTACTTATCAGTGCAGTAGGGTCATTATGACCTGAGGGGCAAAGTGATGGTAGCAAGACTACGTTATCAGTGCAGTAGGGTCATTATGACCTGAGGGGCAAGGTGATGCGTAGTAAGACTATGAGCCAGCGCAGATGGGGTGAATAACTCCATGGGGCAAGTGGACATAGTAAGGATTAGTAAGGCTATGAGCCAGCGCAGATGGGGTGAGTAACTCCATGGGGCAAGTGGACATAGCGAGGAATTAGTGGCTACGTTATCAGTGCAGTGAAGCCATTTATGACTTCATGGGGCAAAGTGATCGTATCAAGGAATGTTAGGTGATCGAAGTGGTGAATATCGTATGCTTTACGCACTGAGTGAGAGATGTGAGGATGGATGCTATGTTTGATTGTTTGCCATCCCTATGACATGCACACCTCCCCCACCTCCGTATCTTTATGTTGTTTGATATGATACCTTGGAGTGTTGTACGGTATGTAGTGCTAACTCTTTGGTTGCAGGTCCAGGTTCAGGTATGTTTTAGTCTACCTGTTATTGTTCACTTAGATGCTTATCGCTCATACCAGGCTTTATGTCCGACCCAGAGTTTTATGTCTCCTCTTATTACTCTGGGTGCTCACACGAGCAGACTAGAGACAGGTTAGCTGGTGATGTGCGAGTAGCTGATTCGGAGGCGGGCAGGAGGCTTCCACGTATGATATATATATACACATTCTCCCTGTGTCGTTGGTGGTCGCTACTTGGGCATTAGTAGTGTACCTACTTTATCTTGCTTTTGCTTTGAGACAGTTTGAAAGTTGTAATAAGCTGTATTTTGAATTTCCGCTGCTATGATGTTTAGTTCTGATTTTCAGCATATGCACTGTCTCTCCTGTTTTATGTCAAGTATGTTACTATTATATTTTGTTCTATGCGCTGTGAGACATGCTACAGGTTCTTTGTATGTTCATTTCCTTCTTCCTTTTTCCTTCTGGCGACCCGTTCCGTGCTAACTGGACACGTGTACAGCGCAATCTTTGAGTAAATGTCGGTTGGTGCGGGGCGGGCCGTCACAAAAAGCGTAAGCAAGTATGTATAATATGGAATTGCAATCATGTGTTGACACCATAATATAATTTTTGTCTTCATGTTTTGAAATACGATGTGGGAATTTACACAATATATTGACACTAAATTATATGTTGTCGTATGTAATTTTATGAAAGATGAAAATAAAATTAGCATTATGCAATTATATGAAATATAATCATATTTTAGTGTCAAAAAGTTATGAAATAAAAAGATTTGATTTTGTCATCATGTTCAATTTAAAAGAAATAAAAATTGGATTCTGTTATTGCATTTATTGTCATTATAATAAAGTAAAAAGAATATAAGTTATGTAAGCGAATTGATGTCAATGAGATTAGATTGGAATGTATGTGTAACTCAATATAACATTGTGTTGAAATTTGAAAATTCGAAATCTGAATTGATTGTCAAGTCAATAAATGAGCATGCATTTCTTTCCTTTATGTTATCAATCTAATCTTTTCCTACTTTCCTCAAACACCACCTTTCTTTCCACCCCCTCTACATTTATTCCTTTCCATTAATTGCCTTTTCCTTAAATTAGAAAACCACTATTTAGATATTTGCTACTTTATTTATTTTGACCGTTTCCTCTCTCTTCACTCTCCACTCACCCACAAACCGCTCCTCAAATCCATGGCCGCCTAAACTCTTCCACCTTCTCTCCTCCTTAGCTCCAAATCCACAAAAAAATAAACATATACTTCTTCTGATCTTTTTAAAGCCCTCGGCCTCCTCTACAATTCAATATAAGTTGCTCGATCTGAAACTCACCGTAGCTCGAGTTATGTTGATTCAAAGACTTGAACAAATCTGAGATAATAAAACAAAAAACCGTGACAACAAATAGAACGTGTTGGAAGAGATTGGATAGATTTCTGAATTCATTTGGATTTCGTTTTATCTTCTTAAAGCAAGGTGAGGATTCTGAATTTTCAAAATTTAATAATTTAATTGTTTTGATGTTGATTTATTCTTGTTTATACCCATGTAATCTAGATCTGTGTTGTAATCATGTTCATTTTACCAGATCCATATGTTTGGCGTTGTTATTTTACTTTTGTCGTCAGATCCAACGCATAAATCTGAATTCACGCTTTGATTCATTCATAATTCTAGATCCGATATTACGGATCCAGTGTTGCGATACTATCTTTTATTTTGGCGTTAGATCAATTATGTAGAATGGTCAATGCGAGGAAATCTCAACTTTTGAGATATGTTGTTTTTGATTTGATTGCGAATGGGAATCTATTATTTGGGTGCAATTTATGATCTTGAATAAAAATCTCATTTTTATTTCTAAATATTTATTTGGTTTTTAATTTACAGATTCTATCTTAAATTTAGGAAGAGTAAAGTAATCAAGTTTTCAAATAAAGTTTATATTTTATTTGTTGTTCATGGATTTGGGTTTTCATTAGATACGAGTTTTGAATAAAATCACATTTCTCATTAATCACATGAAACTTGGATTTTATCAAATCAAGAGTTAGTAAATATATATATATATATATATATATGTATATAAAAAAAATCTCATTTTTCCTAATCCACATAAAAATGGATTTTTATTAGGATTTGGATTTCCCACAAAATAATATTTTATTGACTTATATAAAAATTGGTTTTTGGTTGAATTTGATTTTTTTTCAACAAAAAGAAAGAAAAACACAGATTTCGGATGTCATTTTCATTATAAATAAAAAGACACCATTTTGGTTAATAAATAAAAAGACTTCATTTAGTTGATAATGGAAAAAAATGACAATTTACACCGTCATTTAGTTGAATTAGAAGGAGAACATTTATTTCAGTCCCATGGAAATATTAAAAAGGACATTCCATATTATTTTCGTTTGTTAAATAGAAAGACATCATTTTGTTTGATAAAAAAAAGAATGACATTTATTTCACCTTATTTAGTTGGAATATAAAAACGACATTTTACATTGTCATTTAGTTGGATAATGAAAAATAGACATTGGTTACATTGTCAATTAGTTAGGAATGAAAAGTAGACATTGTTTACATTGTCAATTTGCTAGAAATTAAATGGACATTATTACATTGCTGCTAGAAAAGAAATGACACAAAGTTATTCACTTTTGTTTAAGTAGAACGACACACAAAATTATCCTTTTGCTTGCATTGGAAATGAACACACCCAACTTATTCATTTTTGTGTAATTGAATGAACACACACAAATTATACATTTTTGTGCAATCAAATGTAAAAGAATGACAAAATATTCATTTTGTCAAATATAAAAGAAAGATAAAAATATAAGAATGACAAAAGATTCATTTTGACAAATGTAAAAGAATGACAAGAATATGCATTAGAATGAAGTTACATTTTTATTAGAAAGGGTAGATTAAAATAAAATGAACATAATGATATTTTTGGCGCTATAGTAAGAAAAGAACATAACGATATTTTTAGCGTCATAGTTAGAAAATGTATACAACATATTTTTAGTTTTGTGGTTAGAAATAAGGGACATAACATATTTTAGCACTGTAATTAAGATATGAGCATTACGGTTTTTTAGTAGGTAGTTGAAAAAGTGAAATAAATATATTATAGTTTTAATGTTGCATAACATTGCATATGAAATAAAAGAGTTGCATTAATTTGCATATGAAGAAAATTATTGTTAATGTCATACATTGCATATGAAATGAAATATAGTTATTTGTTAATGTCATACATTGCATATGAAATGAAGAAAATTATTGTTAATGTCATACATTGCATATGAAATGAAATATAGTTATTTGTTAATGTCATACATTGCATATGAAATGAAATTTACATTTTTATTATGTAAACGAAAGTATGAACTTGCATTGTAAATGAAATTTACATTTTTATATGTAAACAAAAGTAGGAATGTGCATTGATAATAAAGATCACATTTTTATTTTGTAACTTAGAATGAGAACTTGCATTACAAATAAAAATTACATTTTTTATTTGAACTAAAGATATAATATTTGCTATGCAAATAAAAAAAAAATATTATTACATTTTTATTTGAAACTATGATATGCAATTGGCGATGAAAATAAAAATTATATTTTTATTTGTAACTATGATATGAAATTTGGCAAGCGAACAAAATTTACATTTCCCAATGTAGCTATGATATGGGATTTTCTATGTGAACAAAATTTACATTTTTATACATAACTATAAATGAGAATTTGCACTGTAAATTATAATTATATTTTTATTATGTAATTAAAGTACGATATTACATTGTAAATTAAAATTACATGTTTATGATGTAACTTAAGATTGGAATTTACATTGCCATTATAAAAAGTCAAGGTCATTTTGGTTTTGCATTGAAAGAGATAAGAATTATTATTTTTGTTTGGCATTAAAAGAATAGCAAAATTATTATTTTTGTTACATTGAAATTAAACAAACAAAAATATATTCATTTGTATAGAAATGAAGTTGACACCAAATTTATATTGCATTTTTGTTAGAAAATAAAGTGACACAAAAATACTCATTTTTGTTAAATTATAAATGACGTACAAAAAGATATATTCATGTTTGTCGTAATGAGAATGAAACACAAAAATACCTATTTTTGCTGAAATTGGAATGATACACAAAATATATATTTTATGTATAAGATATGTATGGAAATTGAAAAATAAAGGAAAATATGGTTGTGTGTGATGGTATATATCAATGTTGGAAATTAATAAGAAATTTGTTGTTAGCAAGATATAGTGTAATAAAATACATTTCATTACACATTATAAACATATCGACAGGTTGTGAAGCAAAACATTCACTACTTGTTATGTAATTACGTTAATGAAATGGAATTTAATTATTTTTATATATATAAAAATAAAGATAAATCATTAAAAATTACTAATAACGGTATGAAATGATTTCCAACTTATATATACGAGAATTATTTGGAAAGTCCGAGCCTATCTCATTCCAAATAATTTGAACGACGTTTAAAATTCAAGAGTTGAAGACGGCGATTAAAGACCGGCGATCTTCATATCGAATGGACGACGACTGCTGATGCCCGTGATTGGTGTAGCTACCTTGAAGGGGCTACAGTGGCGGTCGTCCGGACGTAGTGTTGATTTGTACGGATTTGGCTTTCGCTCAGACCCAGAGCATAAGCTTATAAATGGATTGTGCGTCTGACATCGTACTCCATTAAATATCATGTTATTAATCTTCTGTCGAATGTATGGATATTTGGTGGCGGAGAATTTATTCTCTTGCTTAACACCCGTTCATATATTTCGGCAAAGGATTGGTAGTGTGATATGGACTGACGATGTGGCATGCTAAGATGCATATGATCAAGACTTTGTTGAAAAGCAGGCCTTGTGGGATGATCAAAGCATAGCCTGTTTATGCATAGCTTTGTGTATAGCGTGACTTCGCGAGCCTCACACACCGGCGGAGTCTAAAACGGGAGAAGGGAACGCAGGGAGAGCAGCACGTTTCTTTCTAGCTAGAAGTGGTGTTTGGGCTTTAACACGGCCCGACATTTTACTTATGTGGATGATGGAATGAGGCGCCTCGGATGATAGGTCCTATAGGACTGGGAAACGTGTGTTCAGGAATAACTAATCCGCAACTCGTATGGTGGACCGGCCCTGCAGCTTTCCAAGGGTTCACTGCGGGGGATCCTAAGACATTAGCTAGAGTGTATCGAATCGGTAAGGAGCTCCTCCCTAGCCTTGACTCATGTTGGAAACCAAAATCCAAATACGACCCTACGAATTTGATTGTATTACTAGTATGGAGGCATAGTAGTACGGGATACTATTCTTCCTAGGATTTATACATTTACTTTGAAATGTTTTGATATATACTAATAATAATATTAAACTCGTATTTGCCGTATTTAGCATGTTTAATCACTATAAGGTAAAACCCTATCCTCTGGTTTGTGTTGCATTGTGTGATGGGACTTGGGTCTTATGGTGATTCCATTTTTTCTAAAAAGCATAACGTTGTTGTACGATTTACTTATTAGTTGTCTTTGACACTTTTACGCACGGCAATCCATTAGAGCAAACCCGTTCCGCGTTAGCGGCGTGGTCTTTGGATTTGTCCTAGTAATAGTGATTAATTAGTTAAGAATTCTCACACCAGTCCCACGACTGACCCATTGTTTGTTTCCACCTTTTTTGCAAACTCGGGTGCCCTCTTTCCACACGGGCAGTCGAGCAGTTTGTCTACAGGTTTATCTCTTTAGCAGGATCCTGGATTGAAGCTTAAAGCTGTGTCCAGAACATTGGAAGTCTTCCGCTGCCTTAGTTATTTTGTTTCCGCTACAATGTATTAAAATATTGTAATTTATCTTCCGCTGAAATTTTATTCAATGTACTCTGATATTCTGTACTCTGATGTTACGTTAATATGATGTAATAAAAGCCTGCTGTTATTGTTCTGATGTTGTTGTATTACCAAAGTTAACGTAGGCGGGATTTGAACGGTCTTGGTCGATTTTGCGATCGATTAAGGCCGGGCAAAATCCGACTCGTTACAGTTGGTATCAGAGCTTTGGTTAGCTCAAATCTTTGGGGTACAACTCGTTAGAACTAAACAAAAGACTCATCAGAGATTGGATTAGTAATATCCAATAAGAATACTCATTAGAGATAGGATCAACAGTATCCTAGGATGAGAATACCCATTAGAGATGGGGTTAGTAATGCCCTAGAATGAGTTGAGAGTATTACATATACGAGAGAGCGTGACCGTGACAAAGTATACGAGCTGGCTGTCTTCTTTTCTTAGCTTCGTTCCTTTACGAGGACGAAAAGATTTTAAGAGGGGGAGATTGTAACAACCCGGAATTTTAGGACTAAATTAAAATATTATTTTTAATTAATTTAATGGGTTTTGAGCATTTAAAAGAGATTTCATTTTTTTTTATATCAAGATTACACTATGAAGACATCATCTTTATTGTCATTTGTTTAAAATCAAAAGGATTAACAATAAGTAGAACACTTTTTGTTGTCATTTGTGTTTTAATTAAAAAGTTTATAAACAAAAGTTTCATTTTGTTAACATGAATTGAAATGTACTATTTCATTTACATTAAAAGGTTTTGAAATAAAAGGTATTATTTTTGTTGCATTAAGAGTTTACAAAACAAAATATTCATGACACACAAAGTTTACATTTTTGTGAAATTAGTTTGACACAATACCACAAATAAGGATTAAACAATAAATCTACATTAGAATGTATTTATTTGGAATCTAAAAATGAAATTGTTTAATAATGAAACAAATGAATTGAAATCATTTATACACACGCATAAGGAAAATTTAGCAATGAGAACTAAATGGTTGTTATTGTAAGTCTTAATTGTGTATTAACATGATTTATATTATTATTCAAATCCATTCTCAATTTTACATAAATGTGCATGCATTCATTTATCTCTTCCACATTTTAAAACATGGTTGCCTCTTTTTACCTCTTTGCTTTCCAACCTTTTAAGTCAAATTAATAAAAACATATGATACATTTTAATGCATGCACTTACAAGTCTCTCTCTCTCATTTATATTTACTTTTGAAATTTGAACAAAATTGATAATGCTACATTTGCAGGCTTTATGATCAATAAGTGTTGATTTAAATGAAAAGAAAAGAAACACAAAAATATTCCGAATATATTAAGAAACAAGATATTAATTTATCCCTGTTGTGATTAGACATGGGAAACAAGTGAAAAAGCGTAAGCAATTATGTATAATATGGAATTGCAATCATGTGTTGACACCATAATATAATTTTTGTCTTCATGTTTTGAAATACGATGTGGGAATTTACACAATATATTGACACTAAATTATATGTTGTCGTATGTAATTTTATGAAAGATGAAAATAAAATTAGCATTATGTAATTATATGAAATATAATCATATTTTAGTGTCAAAAATTTATGAAATAAAAAAATTTGATTTTGTCATCATGTTTTATTTAAAAGAAATAAAAATTGGATTCTGTTATTGCATTTATTGTCATTATAATAAAGTAAAAAGAATATAAGTTATGTAAGCGAATTGATGTCAATGAGATTAGATTGGAATGTATGTGTAACTCAATATAACATTGTGTTGAAATTTGAAAATTCGAAATCTGAATTGATTGTCAAGTCAATAAATGAGCATGCATTTCTTTCCTTAATGTTATCAATCTATTCTTTTCCTACTTTCCTCAAACACCTCCTTTTTTTCCACCCCCTCTGCATTTATTCCTTTCCATTAATTGCCTTTTCCTTAAATTAGAAAACCACTATTTAGATATTTGCTACTTTATTTATTTTGACCGTTTCCTCTCTCTTCACTCTCCACTCTCCAACAAACCGCTCCTCAAACCCATGGCCGCCTAAACTCATCCACCTTCTCTCCTCCTTAGCTCCAAATCCACAAAAAAATAAACATATACTTCTTCTGATCTTTTTAAAGCCATCGGCTTCCTCTACAATTCAATATAAGTTGCTCGATCTGAAACTCACCGTAGCTCGAGTTATGTTGATTCAAAGACTTGAACAAATCTGAGATAATAAAACAAAGAACCGTGACAACAAATAGAACGTGTTGGAAGAGATTGGATAGATTTCTGAATTCGTTTGGATTTCTTTTTATCTGCTTAAAGAAAGGTGAGGATTCTGAATTTTCAAAATTTAATAATTTAATTGTTTTGATGTTGATTTATTCTTGTTTATACCCATGTAATCTAGATCTGTGTTGTAATCATGTTCATTTTATCAGATCCATATGTTTGGCGTTGTTATTTTACTTTTGTCGTCAGATCCAACGCATAAATCTGAATTCACGCTTTGATTCATTCATAATTCTAGATCCGATATTACGGATCCAGTGTTGCGATACTATCTTTTATTTTGGCGTTAGATCAATTATGTAGAATGGTCAATGCGAGGAAATCTCAACTTTTGAGATATGTTGTTTTTGATTTGATTGCGAATGGGAATCTATTATTTGGGTGCAATTTATGATCTTGAATAAAAATCTCATTTTTATTTCTAAATATTTATTTTGTTTTTAATTTACAGATTCTATCTTTAATTTAGGAAGAGTAAAGAAATCAAGTTTTCAAATAAAGTTTATATTTTATTTGTTGTTCATGGATTTGGGTTTTCATTAGATACGAGATTTGAATAAAATCACATTTCTCATGAATCACATGAAACTTGGATTTTATCAAATCAAGAGTTAGTAAAATAAATATATATATATATGTATATAAAAAAAAAATCTCATTTTTCCTAATCCACATAAAAATGGATTTTTATTAGGGTTTGGATTTCCAACAAAATAATATTTTATTGACTTATATAAAAATTGGGTTTTGGTTGAATTTGGTTTTTTTTCAACAAAAAGAAAGAAAAACACAGATTTCGGATGTCATTTTTATTATAAGTAAAAAGACACCATTTTGGTTAATAAATAAAAAGACTTCATTTAGTTGATAATGAAAAAAAATGACAATTTACACCGTCATTTAGTTGAATTAGAAGGAGAACATTTATTTCAGTTCCATGTAAATATTAAAAAGGACATTCCATATTATTTTCGTTTGTTAAATAGAAAGACATCATTTTGTTTGATAAAAAGAAGAATGATATTTATTTCACCTTATTTAGTTGGAATATAAAAACGACATTTTACATTGTCATTTAGTTGGATAATGAAAAATAGACATTGGTTACATTGTGAATTAGTTAGGAATGAAAAGTAGACATTGTTTACATTGTCAATTTGCTAGAAATTAAATGGACATTATTACATTGTTGCTAGAAAAGAAATGACACAAAGTTATTCACTTTTGTTTAAGTAGAACGACACACAAAATTATCCTTTTTGCTTGCATTGGAAATGAACACACCCAACTTATTCATTTTTGTGTAATTGAATGAACACACACAAATTATACATTTTTGTGCAATCAAATGTAAAAGAATGACAAAATATTCATTTTGTCAAATATAAAAGAAAGATAAAAATATAAGAATGACAAAAGATTCATTTTGACAAATGTAAAAGAATGACAAGAATATGCATTAGAATGAAGTTACATTTTTATTAGAAAGGGTAGATTAAAATAAAATGAACATAATGATATTTTTGGCGCTATAGTAAGAAAAGAACATAACGATATTTTTAGCATCATAGTTAGAAAATGTATACAACATATTTTTAGTGTTGTGGTTAGAAATAAGGGACATAACATATTTTAGCACTGTAATTAAGATATGAGCATTACGGTTTTTTTAGTAGGTAGTTGAAAAAGTGAAATAAATATATTATAGCTTTAATGTTGCATAACATTGCATATGAAATAAAAGAGTTGCATTAAGTTGCATATGAAGAAAATTGTTGTTAATGTCATACATTGTATGAAATATAGTTATTTGTTAATGTCATACATTACATATGAAATGAAGAAAATTATTGTTAATGTCATACATTGCATATGAAATGAAATATAGTTATTTGTTAATGTCATACATTGCATATGAAATGAAAATTACATTTTTATTATGTAAACGAAAGTATGAACTTGCATTGTAAATGAAATTTACATTTTTATATGTAAACAAAAGTAGGAATGTGCATTGATAATAAAGATCACATTTTTATTATGTAACTTAGAATGAGAACTTGCATTGCAAATAAAAATAACATTTTTTATTTGAACTAAAGATATAATATTTGCTATGCAAATAAAAAAAATATTATTACATTTTTATTTGAAACTATGATATGCAATTGGCGATGAAAATAAAAATTATATTTTTATTTGTAACTATGATATGAAATTTGGCAAGCGAACAAAATTTACATTTCCCAATGTAGCTATGATATGGGATTTTCTATGCGAACAAAATTTACATTTTTATACGTAACTATAAATGAGAATTTACACTGTAAATTAGAATTATATTTTTATTATGTAATTAAAGTACGATATTACATTGTAAATTAAAATTACATTTTTATGATGTAACTTAAGATTGGAATTTACATTGAAAGAGATACATTGCATTGAAAGAGATAAGAATTATTATTTTTGTTTGGCATTAAAAGAATAGCAAAATTATTATTTTTGTTACATTGAAATTAAACAAACAAAAATATATTCATTTGTATAGAAATGAAGTTGACACCAAATTTATATTGCATTTTTGTTAGAAAATGAAGTGACACAAAAATACTCATTTTTGTTAAATTATAAATGACGTACAAAAAGATATATTCATGTTTGTCGTAATGAGAATGAAACACAAAAATACCTATTTTTGCTGAAATTGGAATGATACACAAAATATATATTTTGTGTATAAGATATGTATGGAAATTGAAAAATAAAGGAAAATATGGTTGTGTGTGATGGTATATATCAATGTTGGAAATTAATAAGAAATTTGTTGTTAGCAAGATATAGTGTAATAAAATACATTTCATTACACATTATAAACATATCGACAGGTTGTGAAGCAAAACATTCACTACTTGTTATGTAATTACGTTAATGAAATGGAATTTAATTATTTTTATATATATAAAAATAAAGATAAATCGTTAAAAATTACTAATAACGATATGAAATGATTTCCAACTTATATATATATATATACGAGAATTATTTGGAAAGTCCGAGTCTATCTCATTCCAAATAATTTGAACGACGTTTAAAATTCAAGAGTTGAAGACGGCGATTGAAGACCGACGATCTTCATATCGAATGGACGACGACTGCTGATGCCCGTGATTGGAGTAGCTAACTTTAAGGGGCTACAGTGGTGGCCGTCTGGACGTAGTGTTGATTAGTACGGATTTGGCTTTCGCTCAGACCCAGAGCATAAGCTTATAAATGGATTGTGTGTCTGACATCGTACTCCATTAAATATCATGTTATTAATCTTTTGTCGAATGTATGGATGTTTGCTGGCGGAGAATTTATTCTCTTACTTAACACCTGTTCATATTTTTCGGCAAAGGATTGGTAGTGCGATATGGAGTGACGATGTGGCATGCTAAGATGCATATGATCAAGGCTTTGTTGAAAAGCAAGCCTTGTGGGATGATCAAAGCATAGTCTGTTTATGCATAGCTTTGTGTATAGAGTGACTTCGCGAGCCTCACACACCGGCGGAGTCTAAAACGGGAGAAGGGAACGCAGGGAGAGCAACACGTTTCTTTCTAGCTAGAAGTGGTGTTTGGGCTTTAACACGGCCCGACATTTTACTTATGTGGATGATGGAATGAGGCGCCTCGGATGATAGGTCCTATAGGACTGGGAAACGTGTGTTCAGGAATAACTAATCCGCAACTCGTATGGTGGACCGGCCCTGCAGCTTTCCAAGGGTTCACTGCGGGGGATCCTGAGACATTAGCTAGAGTGTCTCGAATCGGTAAGGAGCTCCTCCCTAGCCTTGACTCATGATGGAAACCAAAATCCAAATACGACCCTACGAATTTGATTGTATTACTAGTATGGAGGCATAGTAGTACGGGATACTATTCTTCCTAGGATTTATACATTAACTTTGAAATGTTTTGATATATACTAATAATAATATTAAACTCGTATTTGCCGTATTTAGCATGTTTAATCACTATAAGGTAAAACCCTATCCTCTGGTTTGTGTTGCATTGTGTGATGGGACCTGGGTCTTATGGTGATTCCATTTTTTCTAAAAAGCATAACGTTGTTGTACGATTTACTTATTAGTTGTCTTTGACACTTTTACGCACGGCAATCCATTAGAGCAAACCCGTTCCGCGTTAGCGGCGTGGTCTTTGAATTTGTCCTAGTAATAGTGATTAATTAGTTAAGAATTCTCACACCAGTCCCACGACTGACCCATTGTTTGTTTCCACCTTTTTTGCAAACTCGGGTGCCCTCTTTCCACACGGGCAGTCGAGCAGTTTGTCTACAGGTTTATCTCTTTAGCAGGATCCTGGATTGAAGCATAAAGCTGTGTCCAGAACATTGGAAGTCTTCCGCTGCCTTAGTTATTTTGTTTCCGCTGCAATGTATTAAAATATTGTAATTTATCTTCCGCTGAAATTTTATTCAATGTACTCTGATATTCTGTACTCTGATGTTACGTTAATATGATGTAATAAAAGTCTGCTGTTATTGTTCTGATGTTGTTGTACTACCAAAGTTAACGTAGGCGGGATTTGAATGGTCTTGGTCGATTTTGCGATCGATTAAGGCCGGGCAAAATCCGACTCGTTACAGAAATTAATTACGAATGGGTTGTACCCTTGTGAGCTTCGGGTTGGTCTATGCTTTTAGAGGTGCGGTTAGAGTTTCCCACGCTGGAAAGAAAAAATATCGCAGCGAGTGAGACCAGAACGGAGTTTGCAGAGGAGAAGGTTCGATCGTCGGAGTTGCTGTTGGTGGAGGGGAGTGCGGGCTTCAATGTAAAGACGGTGAGTGGCCTGGTTCAGTGTGTGCAGGCATCATGGAGGAGGACATCTAGGTCGAGGAAGTTATCGCGGTGGAGGCCTGCGGTTAAAGTGCGGTGGTGAGAAGTTAAATGCAATAGTCGGTTATAAATTAGGATGGAGAAGAAATATGCAGGAGTTGTATTCGGGAATTGCAAACGAAGGACACGTGGGAGAGTTGGTCTATGAATAATATTGGCACGCTGGAAGTTATTATGGGCTTGGGTCCATTTATAAAAAGAAAAAAAAAGAAAAAAGAAAAAGAGAAGTGTATGATGCGTTGATGGAGTATGCAGAGGTGGGAAGATTTGAACCTTTTACGTAAGCAAAAAAAATGTATGGGGTTCGTGCTGTTCGTGATCGGGAAAAATCACGATGGTAAATGGAAAACGCATTATTAAGGTAACGATTAGGTGTATCATTAACGGTTAATTAGTTTAAGGTTTTCATTAGTTAAATTAATTATTTTAATTCATGTTAAATATTGTTATAAGCGTGACTCATTCGTTTTTTGATAAGAATTTCGTGGAACCAATCACGTTGGGATCGCAGTGAAGAGCACTACGTTGCAGAGCAGATTCAAAAGGAATCAAATGCAATCAGGATTTCATTTAATTTTAAACGCTCTTTTAAAATTAAATGAAACAACGCTGAAATTGATCATTGAAATAAAAATGGTGAATTAATTATCACACATTTATGGAATCCTATGATGTGATTAAATTCATATAATTAAATTTAATCGTTGATAATTGGATGTTTGGTTGCTCTAGATGCCCGTTGTTGATTGAATGGTTGACGTTAATTATATTATCGTTATTTAGAATATTGAGTTAAAGTTTATATCTTATATATTGTTACAAAATGTTATAATGAACTGTGATTCAGGGAAGAACAGGTTGGAGGAATCAAACCGGATCCCTCAAATATTTTTTATTTTATTTTATTTCATATTATTTATATATGAACTGATTGAACCCCCAAGATATTGAAAACCTGTTTGGATGTTGACGTTGAATTTAAATTCAACGTTGTTGTGATTTGAATCAATAAACGATATTGATTGAAGGATTGGCAGCAAATGGCCTAAAATACACATTTTTATTTAAAACATTGATTTACCATTAAGCGAATTAGCGAAGTAAAATTATAAAATTCAATTATAACTGGAACGAGATTTTTTTATATGTTGATACGAACTTTAAAGATAAGTCGATATTATAAACAGTTTTATAGAAATATTAAATGATTACATAATAAGTGTGTGACGTTTAATTCAGTTTTATAAGGGAAATAAGTTATAATTAACCTTCGAGTTAATATTTTGAAAAATTACACTTAAGTAAATAATAAAGTGATATTATTAGATTAATTTAATTAATCTAAAAGGAGAGGGTTTGCAAGAGCATAAAAGAAATCAATTATTGGTTTTAAGCGAAGAAGTTGATAAGTGGATTTCGATTATAAAATCCAAGAAATTAGTTTTATGATCTAAAAGGGTTTTGGGTGAAGTATTTTGGAAATGGATTAATACAATTTCAATTATAAATGAAATTGTGTAATGAAGCAAAAAATAATATTTAGTAAATGGTCATAATTGACCAAAATTCTCAATAAACAAATATATGGTTTATAAAACCATGTTTGATAATAAATAAGATGAAGTTGATATGATTTTGAATTACGAACTTCTACTTATTCTAAGATAAGAACGTTGTTGATCAAGGTCTGAGAAGTAAATATAATACCCCAACTTGAACGACTACACTATTATCGAGGAATGGTATTAGTTTGTAATGAGCAAAATGATGTTGAGATTAGTGATTATTCCATAAGAACAATATTGCAACGTTAGTTACAGGATTTAAATTGTAAATAAGTCTATTTGGTTTAGAAGTAAATAAATTAACTATTGTTTGGCTCAAATAAGAATCAATAATTGGTTTACATCCTTAAGTCATTATATATATACATATACATCGATATTGTCCGAGGTAAAGAAAATAAGAGAGATTTGGGAATGTAAAGTAGTATTTTCAAAAAAGGAAATGGAAAGCGTTTTTATGAAATGTGGCAATGCCTTTGGAGTAAAGAGAAATAAATAGGATTTTTGGTTAATACGTTTATTCTTAAAAATTAAGAATATGGTTTTACTGAGACAAGTGAAATCGATTTTAAGTCGATGAAATGATTTTAAAGATCAATAAAGAGTTTTAATGAACGATTATCTAATAATAAGGACCTGAGCTGCCAATATACTTGATCGTATTGTTTGAGATTGATAGTTAAAACACCATACTGTGAATGAAATATCTTATTTGACCTTTTGATGTGTTGTTTCAAAAAGAGCAGGATGGGAACTTGACCCAAAACCGCTTTGAACCAACGTAGCGCTCGAAACAAATCTGCAGAGATACCTATAAAGTTGGAGCATTGAAGACCATAGATCTTCGAAAAACCGAAGAACTACTTAAAATCTCTAGCTGATCCTTAGAGATATACTGTGGTTCTATCGTGGTTGAATTCTATGAATTGCAAGAACTACTCGCTATTGATCTATAGGGTGATTCCTAGGATGTGGTCGGAGGGTGCCTTCGGTTCATCCTGTTCCTAGATGGCTTGTATGGACAAACGTATGACAGAGTATTTCCTGAAACTCATGTACGTTACAAATATACCAAGTTTGTTAGCTGAGAAATTCTCTTGCTTAACACCTAGAGTATATTTGTTGACGTCAATTAGTGGTTTGATAGATCTGACGATATGGCATTCAAATTGAATGATGGCCAGATGTTCTAAAAAGATAAATGTAACCTCAAGCCTCACAACCGGGAAATGACACAAATCGGACGGCATGGCTAGTTGGGTCGCCCCCAAGCTGTGTATATTGTCACCATCTAGAGAATTTTTCTTCTTCTTTCGATTCCTTATCTCCAAGACATTACGGTGATCACGTGATAAAAAGCCACAGGGTGACAATATATTTGATACGCTCAAGTTAAATGAGTGTCCAGTCATGTGTGGCTGGGTTGCAAGATGTTCTTGTCGACCCTCAGTGTATCCCCTTTGGAGCACACTGATCGAAAGGTGGTTCCATACCTTGTCATGTTGGAAATCCAATCTCCAATAAGTGCCTTGTGGTTTTTGATTTTATAATGAACATGTAGAGCGTGAGATGCAAGTGTTCTGCTAGATGGTTATTTATTTGTGATTTGATAGACACTATTATAATATCACCGGATTTTATATATCAAAAATGTTTTGGGTTATCGTAAGGTAAAATCTGTCTGTGTTCATGTGTGACGGCCCGCCCCGCACCAACCGACATTTACTCCAAAAGTGCGCTGTACACATGTCTAGTTAGCACGGGACGGTCGTCAGAAGAAAAGAAAGAAGACGAAGAATCAACAAAGAACCTGTATAATGTCTCACAGCGCATAGAATAAAATATAATAACAACATACTTGACATAAAACAGGTGAGACAGTGCATAAGCTGAAAACTAGAACTAAGCATCATAGCAGCGGAAATCCAAAATACAGCTTATTACAACTTTTAAAATACTGTCTCTAAAGCAAAAGCAAGGTAAAGAAGGTACACTACTAATGCCCAAGTAGTGACCACCAACGACACAGGGAGAATATCTATATATCATACGTGGAAGCCTCCTGCTCGCCTCCGAATCAGCTACTCGCGCATCACCAGTTAACCATAACCTGTCTCTAGTCTGCTCGTGTGAGCACCCAGAGTAATAAGAGGAGACATAAAACTCTGGGTCAGACATAAAGCCTGGTATGAGCGATAAGCAACAAAACAGAACAATAACAGGTATAATCCAATCATACCTGAACCTGGACCTGCAACCAAAGAGTTAGCACTACATACTGTACAACACTCTAAGGTGCCCTTTCAAATGGTGTAAAGATAACGGGGGTGGGGGTGTGCATGTCATAGTGATGTCAAACAATCAAGCATAGCAATCATCCTCACATCCCTCAGTCAGTGCGTAAAGCATACGATATCCACTACTTTGGTCACCTAATACTTTGGGCCATGACGGAATCCAATCCCGTGTAACTATCACTACAAGCCCACCATCCATCTCTCAGTGGTGAACCAAAGTTATGAATACCGACAACCCCTTTGCACACGTCCCGCGGCAAAGCCCAATCATGAAGTGAACTCATTGGTTCCCATCTGGATCCTGAGCTCTAACTTCTCATTTGGACTACCTTTGCATCTCGGGTTATTGGACATCACCCTCCGGATCGGTCTTCATTCAGTTCATAGCCTCCTGGTTCGGTTCGCAGTCACCATACTGGTTCGGGTCGAGTTCCTCCATTCGGATCGGGTCGCGCCATCAACTCGTGGTCCTCTAGCTCCATCGGATCGGTTCGAGTACCCTTCAGCGGATCGGGTCGGGGTCTCCAAGTCCATCGCCACGGATCAGTTCGTGACAAGCTCCTTCGGGTCGGGTCGTGCTTCATCAGTTCGTGGGGCCCCTGTCGGATCGGGTCGTGCTTCCTTCTGGCGATCGGAGCTGCTAGCGGATCGTGAAGGTGGATCGTGGTGGAGGGCTCGGATCGGATCACATCGTCGGATCGTGGTCTTCAAGCATCGGCGGATCGGGTCGCGCCATCGGTTCGGATCGCCTTTGCTTCCACCGATCCGGTCCGGTTCGGGCTGATTTCCTGCAGTTCTTCCAACGAGCAGTTTACGCCATTCGACGGCATTTTAAACCATTCTAACTATTCTAAACAATCACAAGTCATACCAAACAGTCATAACAACATATATTATCGACCACAAGCATCAAAACAACAACTTGATAGGATAAAATGGATCAAACATACCAAAAACCCCATATTTTCCCTTAAGCATGTTTGGGTGAAACTTACGATATGATTAGCAAAACTTAACCAAATTATCCCAAATTCACATCAGAGGTCTAAAACAATATTTCAGAATTTATGAATATTTTTCCAGATTTTTAACATGCATAAATTCGCTAATTTCCACTAATCACCCCTTAATCCCCCAAATTCCGGGATTTGCAAAATTAGTCGAAATTAACCCAAATTCATATCAGAGGCATAAAATGATGTTTTAGAATTTTAGGAATTTTTCTAGATTTTTCTGAGCCATAATTTCGCTAATCTTCGCTAATTACCATAATTAGCCTTAATTAGTGAAAAACAATGCAAATCACTCACCTTTGCCACAAAGTAAACTATAGATCTGAAATGATTCTCTGTTTGGGTCGAATTCCAATGCTTAGCAGCAGCTCCTATCTTGATTTGATGCTAATCCGCCTTGATTTGGTGTAGATCTTGCTAATATGTGATTAGGAAAGCCAAAAAGATGTTTTGGGAGTGATTTAGAAGGTGGAGGCCATTACTAGGGTTTCAAGAGGGAAAGTGACGGCTCAAAACTGAAATGAAAATGATTCTCTAACTCATTTCAGCCTCCTCATAACCCTAATCCCGAAATGGGTTATGGGCCTATCCACTAATCACCCTGTTTGGCCCGGTTAAGCAGTTTTTCACCTTCCAAACCTTATTTCAGCCATATCTCCCAAACGGTAAGTCCGTTTGGCTAATGTAACCACTCTACGGAAAGAGAAACCATCATTCAAATCCAATGGAAATGGTTTCAGGTCAAAATTCCTTTCCAGTCAAAAGTTATGGCCAAAAAAGTACCAACTAGGGGTAAAATGGTCATTTAAAAATCGACAAAAATCATGAACATGGGAAATGACTCTAATGGTTGTTTCCCAAAGTTACATGACCATACGACTTCATATGTGAAAGAAATAAATATTCTACGATCCTTCGATGCGTAGAATGCGGGTTGTTACATTCTCCCCCCCTTAAGAAATTTCGCCCCCGAAATTCCCTAACCAGAACACACAAAGGGTCCCGCATGCCTATCAACCATAAAACAACAATCTACATGCAAAACAAGTCTATCCTAGCATGCGGTTTACTAACAAGGGAAGGAACTATCACTACCAAAACCTTACTAGGCAAAGAGTTCTGGATACTTCTTCCTTATATCCTCCTCTGTTTCCCAAGTACAGTCTTTTTCATTCTCACCCCACTGGACTTTGACTAGTTTCACCGCCTTCCTTCGAAGCTGCTTCGTATCGTTCCCAACGATACGCATAAACTTGTGGTTCTCAACCGCCTCGGGTTCAACCTCGCTATCATCCAACTGATCTGGTGAAATAGCCACATTAGGGTCTTGCACAACTTCCTTAACTGGGAAACATGAAATACGTTGTGAACTCCCGCCATCTTGTCAGGTAGCTCTACTTCATACGCCAAATTCCCAACTTGCTCGAGGACTGGGAATGGGCCAACAAATCTTGGTGCAAACTTACCTCTCCAACCAATCCGAATCACATTCTCAATGGAGAGATCCTGACGAACACCAAGTCGCTAACGAAGAATTCCAAATCTCTTCATTTCTTACCGAGATAAGCCTTCTGCCTATCTTTATCCCTTCCCAGTAGTAGATCTGCTCTATGTCTCAATACATCTTGATACCACTGGGATGTATAATCAATTTCGAGTGATGATATGCTCTAAGCACTTCACCTCTCAGTCCATCTACGTTGGGTACAACTAGTCCCTTATTCTTTCGAAGCCACCCTTCTCGATCAAATCCTTACTTGATCATTCTCTTTCCATCGATACCCATCTCTACCCTAGAGATGGTTCCCAATAGATTAGGATCGTCCTTCTAACTGGAAACAATCCACTCAATCAGAATCGATCTAATCGTCAAGCTTACTAGCGTTTCTGAATCCAATTTAGTCTTGGGTCTGAAATCATATCCTGTGACATACTCTAGTTGCTTTCATCCTAGAAACAAAACCCCTAAACTGGCATGTCTCCTACTCAATGCAACTATTACCGCACCCAAATCCTTTACTATGATCACTCTGCCCCATGGAGTCATGGCGACTCCACTGCACTGATCCATAGCCACTAGTCCTTTGCTATGTCCACTCTGCCCCATGAAGTCATAACAACTCCACTGCACTGGCTCATAGCCTTACTAATCCTTTACTATGTCCACTTTGCCCCTCGAGTCACAATGACTCTACTGCACTGGCTCATAGTCCTACTACAATCACTTTGTTCCCCATCGCCGGAACCCTACAAGTGATAGTCTACTCAAGAGAAGAAAGATAGTAACAAACATAGCAACCATAACATCCATCAAACAAGTCCTACCTATCACCTGCTAAATTCATAAACACGTCGACACCTACATGACTGGTCTAACCAATCCCAATATGTCGATTCTAGCATGTCTGGTCCAACCAACATCAATAACTAATGGAAGCCCAGCCTCCATACATACACCGATGCCTACTTGACTGGTCCAACCAATCCCAGGCCAATGGAAACCCCGCCTCCCTTCGGACTACCGTACGTCCAACGTACGTTTGTCCTCCAAGGATAATTAAACTAATGGAAGCCCAACCTCTGTTGGCTAGCTTTTTGACCAAGCCACCCAGGTTCATTCATAAGAGGAAAGCATGAAACCACATTCTCTGAGTACATGAAGGAACGGATCGCGCCATTGACTCGCCCCTCGTCGGATCGCCCCCATATCGGATCGCACCTTATCGGATCGCCCCCATTTCATCAGCGAAACGACACCTCTATGCGACTCGATCCATGCATGTGTTATTGCCCAGTATTGACCGATCCGATCCCCCTGATGCATGGCGGAGCCTCTGACCCGTTCGAACACGAGCTAGTCTTCAGCGATCCGAGACGCACGGATCTAGCGACACGTGTCCCTAACCGTCATTTTGACCAATTCTCCCCATCTGCACGATCCGATTTTCCAGGGGATCGCGACACCTGTCTGCAACGGCTAATTTGACTATTTCTTCAACGGCAGCGATGCGATCCGATGTTCTCGGGATTCGTGCCACGTGTTATCACGATCCGCCTGACAAAATCAGCTATAAATAGCCCGGAGCTTGGCATTTTTTGGGAGTTTTTTGGCAATATTGAGTACTGAATCCGCCATTATTGCCAGACTACTAGAGTATTAAGAGAAACCATTGATTGTATTAGCTTTCAAAGTATAATCAATAATATATAAAGTGGACGTAGGCTCGTTAACGCCGAACCACTATAAATTCTGTGTGTTATTTTCTTTTTCCTCATTCTTCAGTTGAAACTCTATAAGATTCAGAACAATTTGGGTGTTAGGTCCAAATTTTGATCTAACATTTTGGTGCTTTCACTGAGAAAACAGTCCTAAAGTTTCACTATTCAGTTCTTTGAAGATTCCAGCGATTCGGATATCGTGGCTGGAAAAAGATCTAAGGAAGCACGAGCTTCACAAACCAATGAAACGATTGAAGAAAGTATGCACGAGCTAGGCAATGAGGAGACTCTGGATCGCGGAGCGCAGGGGGCGAACCGATCCGATGAAGACGCCACGCTCCGAGTCGACGAGAACGAGGCGATCTGGACTGCTGAAGGGGTTGTTACTCGATCCCGAGGTAACGTCTCGAATCCTCCGCGCACCGCGAATCGATCTCACGGGGGCGTTGCGAGCCGCCATCCTCGAACCACAGCGATTCGAATTGATGATCAGACTATAACTCGACCTGGAAAGGAGCCCATGACTCGCTCCTACCGTCCTGGCCCCTCCGCTCGACCTGGCTCAAGCTCTTTGCGCATAAGAGAAAGTGATGATGACCAATATGATCCTGCTGCTCCCGTTACTGAGGGGGATCTCTCTCGCTTTTCTGAAATGTGGGAGAGACTGTTTGATGAATTGGCTGTCCAAAGGCAGGAAAGCTCCGTCCTGCGACAAAATTTGACTGCTATGGATAGAAGGCTTGATGAGCTCGCAAGGCAAAGGACGCCGCCGATTCGTCCACTCACTCCAGGATATTCTTCTTCGTCTGAGGAATCGCCGAGACCTCCGCGACGACCATATGAGAGAGCCGAAAACATAGAGCAGCTTCAGTTCGGAACCCTGCCATCATGGGAAGAAGAAGCACTGGAGGCGGGGCCCTCAAACCGTAATGTGAACGATCAAGCCGCAACTCCCAGGACTCGAGATGTGGACAGTCCTGTACATAACAGACTACCTCAGCCCCGTCGCCGCGCACATGCTCATGGTAACAGGGGGCAACGAAGCCCTATCCGAGCCCCGGATTTTGTGACTGCTCCTGGAAGAGAGATTAGAGAACCCCGCCGAGCCAGAGGCACTGACCCTGAACCTCCGCTGACCAGTGCAAATGTTGCAACCATGATCCATCAGATTCTGGCAGATAGCCGTGGACAACGGAACGAAGATTGGGGAATCGACCGCAGTCACACCCCTTTCACTGATGATAATTTGGATGCGACTTTCCCAAGGCGTTTCAACATGCCACAGATGAACCGATACGCGGGCAGGTCTGATCCCATCCAGCATCTGATGAGATATTCTTGGTCAATGACCGCTGCCGCAGCTTCTGACGCTGTCAAGAGCAAAGCATTTCCCATATTCTTGGAGGATGTAGCATTATTATGGTTTACTCGCTTGCCAGCAAGATCGATTTCTAGCTTCAGGGAGTTGAGTGATAAGTTCGTAGAACAATTCCGTATCTATGCACAAAAAACAAAAAGTGTGATTGACTTGTTCCTTGTCAAGCAGCGACCAGGCGAGAGTTTGAGGGTGTACCTAGACCGTTTCAATTTGGCCGCCACTGAAGTTAAAGATCCCCATGAACCAACCGTTGTTGCAGCACTGATTGACGGAGTAGATAAAGACACTGAATTCGGGAGATACCTGGCAGGCAAGCCACCCCATACTCGAGAATTATTCTACGAAAAAGCCAACGTACACTTGCGCCGGGAAGAAGTATATGCAAACCGAAAGGCAAAAACGACCGATAAGGAGGAAATCCAGAGCAATGTCGCCATTAAGCAGACAAGAGACAGCTCGGGGAAGGTTGAAGTTAATGTTGGAAATCGGAATCAGGGTGGTCGTCAGTCAGGGAACAATGATAATAATAGTAATGGCAACAACCGGAAGAGGAACCGAGGGAACGACTCCCAGAGAAGGACTCGTCCCAGGGCCTTTGAGAGTTATACGCCACTAAATGATACTCTGGAAAACATCTTCATGGATTCTTACAACGTCCTCCAGAATAAGAGGCCACCTCCCAGAGAGTCGACAGAAAAAGAACGTGAAACGGGGAAGTTTTGTCTCTTTCATCAGATTCATGGCCATTTAACAAATGAATGCCGTCACCTAAGAGATGTAGTCGAGAGGCTTCTTCAAGAAGGAAAATTAGATGAATACAGAGTAACGCCCAGAGACAGGGGCAAGCAGTACAGGCCCCAAATCAGAACCAGAATCAACTTGCTGCTAGGCCGACTGCCTAGCAAAAGGGAAAGAACATTGTTATCAATACCGTAATCGGAGGACTTTATCTTGCCGGGCATAGTTCCAAGGCATTAGATCAATATGTCAACGCAGCCAAGCAACACCTCGAGGTAGGGGAGTGTAGCAACCCTGAGGACAATATCCCGGTAAAGCAACAAAAGATGATGACCGACGATGTCGTTTTCCGAGAACGAGAAAGCATTGGAGTCCATGCTCCGACAGAAGATCCATTTGTAATTACAACACCTATTGGACCAGCCAATGTTCATAAGGTTTTAGTGGACAACGGGAGTTCCGTCAACATTCTTTTCAAAAGGACATTTGACCAGATGAACCTCGAAATAAAAGACTTGAAGCCCTGTTAAGGATGGATCCGTGGATTCAACGGAGCATCTACCGCTCCAATGGGTTATGTAGAGTTACCGGTTACGCTTGGGGAAGGAGAACGCCAGAGAGTGAGAATCCTTCCCTTCGTGGTTTTGGACGTTGAATCACCCTACAATGCCTTCTTGGGCCGACCGGCCCTCGCAAAGTTTAGAGCCTGTATAGCCCCCTGGTGCTTGTTATTGAAATTCCCCACAGAAGCTGGCATTGGTATCGTCAGAGGAGATCAGGTTGCTGCGCGAGCATGTTATGTTGCCGAACTAAAGTTACTTCGCAATGGAGGGGACATTGAAACTAAAGGCGCTTCTCCCCCTTCGGGGGTGGAGACCTTATAGCAACTAAAGAGGATAGTCGTTGGAGAGTCGCCCAGAGAGTTGCCCGAGGATATAGATCCCAGAGAGGATCAAGAATCCGGGGGCAGAATGGCGACTCCCAACGAGACAACTGTGGATGTACCGATCGATGACAGTGACCCGGAGAAGGTCCTTAAGATTGGATCCCAGTTAAATCCGAATCTCGCTAAAGAATTGACGGATTTCTTAAAAAATAACTTGGACATATTTGCTTGGACCCACGCGGACATGTGTGGGATATCCCCATCAATCATGAGCCATTCATTAAGCATTGACCCTAAACATCCTCCGGTAAAGCAAAAAAGGCGAATGTTGGGCCCAGAGAGGTCCGCTGCCTTGAAAGAAGAAGTTGGAAAGCTAAAGAGTAATGGATTTATCAAAGACTCGACCTACCCAGACTGGATTTCGAATCCAGTCCTGGTAAAGAAGGCCAACGGGAAGTGGCGAACGTGTATCGACTTCTCGGATTTGAACAAAGCCTGTCCAAAAGATAGTTTCCCGTTACCCCGGATTGACCAGTTGGTAGACTCGACGGCGGGTCATGAGCTTCTCTCATTTATGGATGCTTATTCAGGATATAACCAGATTCCGATGCATGTTCCAGATCAAGAACACACTAGTTTTATCACGGATCTGGGTTTATATTGTTATGTGGTGATGCCCTTTGGCTTGAAGAATGCGGGCGCTACATATCAACGTTTAGTCAACAGAATGTTTTATAACCAGATCGGGAAAACAATGGAAGTATATGTCGATGATATGTTGGTTAAGTCCAAGCAATCTTCTCAACACACTACTGACTTGGCAGAGATGTTCGGCATTCTTCGAAAGTACGGAATGAAACTCAACCCAACCAAATGTTCATTTGGTGTTGCCTCCGGAAAATTCTTGGGATTCATCGTCAGTTCCCGTGGGATTGAGATTAATCCAGACCAGATCGCGGCAATCAGAGACATTCAGGAATCTAGGCAAATTAGGGATGTGCAAAGCCTTGCAGGAAAAGTGGCCGCACTAAGCAGATTTATCTCCAGGTCTACGGATAAGTGCATCCCATTCTTCGAATTAATAAAGCGGGGGAAACGCCACTTCAAATGGACGCCCGACTGCGTAGAAGCGTTTCAGAATTTACTCAGGCACCTGGAGAAACCTCCGATATTATCTAAGCCAATGGATCACGAGGACTTATTCGTGTATTTGGCAGTGTCATCCCATGCGATCAGCTCAGCGTTGGTAAGAGAAGAGGATAAGGTCCAAAGACCTGTGTATTACGTGAGCACAAAATTAACGGCAGCAGAGCGTAATTATCCAAGGATAGAAAAGTTGGCGTATAATTTACTGATCGCCTCTAGAAAGCTTCGACATTATTTTCAGGCGTATCCCATTACCGTATACACCGATCACCCACTCAAGCAAGTTTTGCAGAGACCAGAGGCGTCTGGAAGATTACTCAAATGGAACATTGAGCTAAGTCAATTTGATCTGAACTTTCAGCCCAGACGGTCAATTCGGGGGCAAGTGATAGCCGACTTCATATCAGAGTTTACCGTACCAGAGGAAGATATAGCCAATGAAGAGGACAATCCTTCAAAATTACTTTTCGATCCCAATGCCTGGAGATTGTATACTGATGGCACTAGGAATGACGGATGATCCGGCGCTGGAATAGTGCTTGAAACTCCCGAGAAACGATTGATAACCTATGCAATCCGGATGGAGTTTCATGCCACTAACAACGATTCCGAATATGAAGCTCTGATAGCCGGATTAAGGATCGCAAAGGAATTAGAGGTCACAAAGCTGAACATCTTCTGCGACTCCAAGTTAGTTGTGAACCAAGTTACTGGAAAATTCCAAGCTAAAAGTGCAAGATTGATTTTATACTTAAAGAAAGTGAAAGAGTTGCTGAACGATTTTGATCACTACAGCATATCTCATATTCCGCGGTCAAAGAATCAGCAGGCGGATAAGTTGGCAAAGATGGCTAGTTCCGACGATCCTGAAGTGACTGGGCTAGCCCCCGTTGAAGTACTTCGGTCCCCTAGCATAGATCAAATGGAAATCGACCTAATACTAGAGACAGAACCTGAAAGGGGTTCCTGGATGACCCCTCTAAAGAATTTCCTGATGAATGGAACGCTTCCGACCAAGAAAAGCGAGAGGCGTAAAGTAATTCGTAAAGCCGCCCGATACGTTCAGCAAGGCGGAGTTCTTTACAGACAAGGGTTTTCAATGCCCCTCCTTCGGTGTATAGCCCACGATGACATCAAACGTGTGCTGCAAGAGGTCCACGAAGGCGAATGTGGCGACCACACTGGAGGGCAAACTTTGGCAAAAAAGGTGTTGCGGCATGGTTATTTCTGTCCCACCATAAACAAGGATGCAGCAAGATACGCACGACGGTGTGATGCGTGCCAGAGATTTTCGAAGATACCTAGAGCACCTCCTAATCAGTTAAAAACAATGATGAGCCCATGGCCTTTTGCTATGTGGGGAATTGATATCATTGGAAGTCTCCCCATAGCAAGGGGCGGAGCAAAGTTCGCTATTGTGGCCGTGGATTATTTCACTAAGTGGGTCGAGGCTGAACCACTAACTACGATCACAACCAAACGAGTGATCAACTTTATCGTGAGAAACATCATCTGTCGATTTGGGAATCCAAAGATTGTAATAACGGATAACGGAACTCAGTTCGATAGCGCTGAATTCAGAAATTTCTGCCAAAAATACCACATTGAGAATCGGTATACCTCTGTGGCGCACCCGCAATCGAACGGACAAGTCGAAGCGGCGAATAAAGTGATTAAGTCCATTCTGAAAAGAAGACTGAAGCGGGCTAGAGCCATGTGGGCTGATGAATTGCCCTTGGCACTATGGGCCTACAGGACAACATATAAATCGGCAACAGGACATACCCCGTTCTCCCTTGCTTTTGGAACGGAAGCAGTCATCCCGGTTGAGATAAAGGTACCTTCTCACCGGGTGGCTTATTATGATCCGATGACCAATAATGAATTACTCCTTGAGTCCCTAGATATGATCGAAGAAAAGAGGGATGAAGCAGACCTGCGTGCCTTGAGATGCAAACAACAGGTCGCTCGATATTACAACAAAAAGGTTCGAGCCCGAACCTGGCAACCCGGAGACTTGGTTCTGAAACGTGTCTTTCCACCCCCAACTCATATGGGAGCGAAGTGGGAAGGACCGTACTCCATTCTGAGCAAGCTTGATAATGGAACCTTCAAGCTGGCAACCGTAGATGGAAAGGAAATCCCCAGAGTGTGGAATGCCCAACATTTACGGCCATACTTAACATAAAAATTTCAAATCTATTCTTTTGCTTTGTTGAAAACCATGTACAAGGCACAACTTGCCTAGAATATTCTGATTCCTTAAAGCAAAAAATTATAAAGTGGACGTAGGTCATGATTCGACCGAACCACTATAAAAATATTGTGTGTCATTTACCTTTATTGTACCTTTATTTATCTGCCTGTTTATTTGTTATAAAAATCGTTGTGAATAATCCAATGATCCCAGAAGCATATAATCATAAATGCCTTCCATCAGAATGGAATGAAATCACAAGTCAATATTCTGAGGATACAATAAAGTAAATTATATCGCTGAGCTCGAACTCTAACTCTCCAGAGAGAGAGAGAGAGAGAGTATAAAAGCGTCTCCAACTGAGCGCTGAGAAAGAGCTCCTTCCCCGCTGAAGGATCGGGGAGCGAATGAATCGCTGAGCTCGAACTCTAACTCTCCAGAGAGAGAGAGAGAGAGAGAGAGTATAAAAGCGTCTCCGACTGAGCGCTGAGAAAGAGCTCCTTCCCCACTGAAGGATCGGGGAGCGAATGAATCGCTGAGCTCGAACTCTAACTCTCCAAAGAGAGAGAGAGAGAGAGTATAAAAGCGTCTCCGATTGAGCGCTGAGAAAGATCTTCTTCCCTGCTAGAGGAACGGGAACCGACTGAACTATTGAATTTGAACAAAGGGTCTGAAACAAGCGGCTACCCTAGCTAAGTTTAGCTTTCAGCCCTATATCAACTAGGCAAACAGCCTTCAATTTGCCAACACAGCCCAACATATGAGATTCAGTACCATAAGAACAGTTATCTTATGAAATTTTCTAAGTCCCCCATATTCAGAAGTAGGGGGCAACATGCGAATAATGCTAATTAATCTTTAATAAGCCCTAGTTAAGCGCCACATTAACGATTAATTGGGGGCCATATACACACGAACTTTAATGCAGCAGTACAGCACGAAAATTTTCTTTCTGTTGTTTGATTGATTTGTAGATATAATTAGATCGTCTGTTACTAAACATGGAAAGTTTATTTGAATACAGGTACACAATGATGCAAAAAGAGATAAACTTTCATTTATGTACCGCAAACCTACGAAGTGAAAAACAACCTAGAAAGGAAAGTGAGGGCCAGTCTCACAATTACACTTCCTGGCCAGTGGAAAACCTAAAGACAAAATATCAACAAGCAACAATATCCTATTTACGCTTTGGCCTCTTCTCCTGCTTCTGTCTCTCCAGCTTCGCCTTGTCGGCATCGGACTGATCCCCTTTCTTCCTCTTCCTTTTGTCTATGAGAGGAACATCCGATTCTTCTGAAGATTCCTCTTCCACCTCTTTTCTCTTCCTTCTATCAGAAAGGGAAGCCGGGAAGTCATCGGGATTTGCAAAATGAAGCTGTCGGCTGATGGATTTGGGCTGGATTTTCACAATCATCCCAGTTTTGGGATCAAATTCTGCAAGAGGGACTACGTCCAAAGCCTCATCTGCCACCTTCTTCGAAGCCATCCCTTTCTCCTGCCTAGCCTTTCGGCTGGCCTAGGTTTTGTTGTCATCATCGTCGGCTTTTTTGGCACCGATAATGTCTTCCTCATCCTCTACATGGCGCCCATCCATGTCTTTCAAGGCCTCGATGGTCTCAGCATCCTTGGGAACATCAGTACTAGGTACCGGGATGCTTCTTTCTGCTGTTGTGACCTCAGCCTGCTTTGATATATCAATACCGGCACCTGGCGAGACAGCCTCCTTCTCCACTTCTTTTTCTTTTTCAGCACCCTTGTCGACGGGCTCGCCACCTGTATCATGAGGAACACACATTACTAATTCAAGTGGTTGTTCTACCAGACGACGATAATTCGCGATTGCTTTGGCGAATTGTGGAGAAAAAAGGGAGATACCTTCCACAGATCCTCCTTCTTGAGTAGCTGCAGGAGCTCCAACAACCACGGGAGTTAGGCCCAAAGGGATTAGTGGATCATCGGGATGGTATTCCTCAACTCCGGAGGCCTTGGGCTCCGCGGCTGAACTCGAACCCTCGTCAGCTTTGCCTTTACCCTTAGCCAGGGCCCTCTCCTTTTCCATCTCCGCTAGAATCAGACGACGACCCTCTGCCAGGTCCTCAGGCTCATTATCCCTCAAGATGCTCTTCATCAACTCATCCTCATCAATTTCTTCGACCCCCAATCTCTGCTTTTCACCCTCAACAATGGCATCCCATAAATTGGCTAAAGTAACGTGGTAATCCGGGATCCACGAGATGTTGCGAGTTTTGAGAACTTGGCCAAGGAGGTCGAAAATCATCTCTTCAAACCCCTCGATATCCTTCTCTCTTTCGAGGAGCTTGTTGTTAGAAGCAGTGGCCAATTCGATGGCACTTTCAACATTCTTTTCGGCGAGAGCTGCCCGTCTCTCCGCGTCCGCGACCTGATCATTTAAAATCACCTTTTCTGCTTTAGCCAAAGCCAAACTTTCTTTTAAACTTGCTTTTTCTGCTTCCCAAGCAGCTCTCTCAGCTTCAAAATGGCCTTGTGCTGTTTTCAACTCGATATTGGCCATTTTGAGATCTTCAACCTCCTTCTTTAAGGCCATTTTCTCTTGGCTATTGGAGTCAAGTTCCGAATGAAAGCGCTGCTTAGCATTCTCTAATTCAATCTTATAATTTTCAGCATCTCTCCGCGCTAAAGCAAGTTGGGATTGAGCATCTTCCAGGTCCTTCTCCATCTTTGTCCTGGCCCTTTCGTTGTTTTCAAGTTTCGCTCTAGATCTATGTGCTTCTATTTCGAGCGTTCGTATGACTTCTGAAAGGTTAACTGCATGTTTCTTCATCATCTCATACTGCCTGGCAACGTGGCGGATGTGCCCGACAACTTCATTATCCCAGTTCTTAGGGACCGGTTCCAAGGCTGGAACAAATGTCATCCTGTCGAAAAATATGTCTGGGAATTGTTCCCGCAGCTTTTCCAGCCTACCTTGAATCTCGGGACCATGCATGTAATCCCGTGACCCGGGGGCAGCCAACTCTGGCTGGCTGGAAGGGACGATGTCACTCCTTTCCTTTTCAGACTCTTTGAATGGATTCTTGCCCTTATCTTTAGATTCGTGATGCCTTTTTGACGACCTGCTGTGGGAAGGTGCACTCTTTGGAGGAGTTAACTCTTTAGGAAGTTTCTTTCCCCCTGCAGGAACTACCGGATAACTGGAAGGCTTGGTAGAGGTCGATTTTGGTGGAGACCGGGGTTGCGAGGAAGTCGGCTTGTGAGAAGGGCCGCGAGAACGTTCAGTACCCGGATGAAGACTGGGTGTGCCCTCACGAAGAGAACGATAAGAGTAAGATCGTTTATGGGACATCTTCCCTGCAAAAAAGAAAAGAGCATGTTAAAACCTTGAATACTGACGCTATAAGAGTGCGGGGTCAAATAGTGTGTGTGATTTGTGCATCCCATATAATTCCCCCTAACAGACCCGGGCCTGAAGACAGGCTCATCTAACTAGTTTCTTGTTCTCTAGTTGGAGCGATGGCCTCCTCAAGATTAGGGAAGAATGGCCCCCCTTCAAAGTCCTTCTCTGTATATACATCATCGGGTAGAGGAATTTTGCTCAGCTCGTCGAATAACTGCTCTTCTGTCAAATCATCGGGAGCAGCGGTTTCGATTGGAGTAGAAATTGGGATTTCCTTGGACTTGTCACCGCGGACCTCATCCCCTCTGTATATGTTCAGGTCCTCATCGTCTTGGATGACTATCGGGGAAGGACTCTTGCGAAACTTGGTTGTTTCTACCGCTTGCGAAGTTCCCTCTCCCTCCGTTGGGGGCACGTACTTATAAGGTTTGCCGCCAGCACCAAGTCCAAATCTTCAATCCAGAAGATGATGCTTATGAAGATTTTCATCAGTAATGCATTTTTTGATCCTTAGAAAGTCGGATCTGCTTTGTAGAAGAATGGACAATCGATTGTTGTATAGCGGACCCTCCGTTTTCGGGAAGACGGTTCTATAGCTTCGAAGCATGTTCCATCATCGATAAAACATACTTCGAGGGGGCAAAATGTTGGCTAGCTTTTTGACCAAGCCACCCAGGTTCATTCATAAGAGGAAAGCATGAAACCACATTCTCTGAGTACATGAAGGAACGGATCGCGCCATTGACTCACCCCTCGTCGGATCGCCCCCATATCGGATCGCACCTTATCGGATCGCCCCCATTTCATCAGCGAAACGACACCTCTATGCGACTCGATCCATGCATGTGTTATTGCCCAGTATTGACCGATCCGATCCCCCTGATGCATGGCGGAGCCTCTGACCCGTTCAAACACGAGCTAGTCTTCAGCGATCCGAGACGCACGGATCTAGCGACACGTGTCCCTAACCGTCATTTTGACCAATTCTCCCCATCTGCACGATCCGATTTTCCAGGGGATCGCGACACCTGTCTGCAACGGCTAATTTGACTATTTCTTCAACGGCAGCGATGCAATCCGATGTTCTCGGGATTCATGCCACGTGTTATCACGATCCGCCTGACAAAATCAGCTATAAATAGCCCGGAGCTTGGCATTTTTTGGGAGTTTTTTTGGCAATATTGAGTACTGAATCCGCCATTATCGTCAGACTACTAGAGTATTAAGAGAAACCATTGATTGTATTAGCTTTCAAAGTATAATCAATAATATATAAAGTGGACGTAGGCTCGTTAACGCCGAACCACTATAAATTCTGTGTGTTATTTTCTTTTTCCTCATTCTTCAGTTGAAACTCTATAAGATTCAGAACAATTTGGGTGTTAGGTCCAAATTTTGATCTAACAGCCTCCAATCGGACTACCGTACGTCCAACGTACGTTTATCCTCCAAGGATAACTAGATCACGTCCAACGGATCCAAGGTAACGGGTGTCCCCAAATACCCCTGCTTTTAGTCCTCCTAAAATACTTGAGTCCAACCCAAGTCTATCCATTATCTTGCTGCCCTCTCGAGTCCAATTCGAGCTGAGTCCAATTCCTTGCAGCCTTCTCGAGTCCAACTCGAGTCAATCTATAACTCAGACCCAGTCTTGAGTATCCATTAGTGACAAACTCTAGTCCAACGTGAGTCGTCTCCCTATTCGTTGCATCTCCAAGATCAACGAACACTCATTTTCTTTTACGAGTTCAAGTCCAATTTGAATCGCCCTAATCCTCGTTGTATCTTCCATGATCAACAAACACATCCTATTCCTTCAAAGTTCTACTATTGTAACAACCCGTATTTTCAATAACCTGTAATAACATAAATCGAGGCAGAATTTAATTCTAAAATGGGAATCAAGGGAAACGGGCTATGCCATTGCGTTCGTCTCGGAAAAATACGCGAAATAGAGTCCGAGTTTTCGAAAATCGGAGTCCGTATGACCAAGATATGGCCTCGCGAAGTTTCACGAAAAATTCCCAAATTAAAGTATACTTAATTAAGTGAAATGGGTTGTGTAGATATATATATATATATATTGATATATATATATATATATATAATTGAAAATTTAATAAATAAATATGCAAAAATGCTCAAAACAGCGAATTGGGAGAGGGGAATAACCGAACCGGCCGATTTTTGAAGTCGACCCGAGCCCGCTGGGTCGACTAGGGGTTAATCCAGGGTGTTTGGCTGTCAACCCGTGGGCCGATTCGCTCAAGTGCAGATTTTGCATTTGAATGGTTCTCATGGTCCATCTTTAATCTAAAGGCCCTAGATGGTTCCTACACTTGACTTCTTCCCCAAGACATGCTTTGATGGCTTGGATTGAATCTAGGGTTAATCCTATGGCCTAAAACACTTGCCTAATCTATAAATAAGACCCTAACCTACCCTAATTCATTCATAATTAAACCTAGTAACTAAACTATGGCAAAATGCTAGCTCTCATGGCCTCCACTAATTTTATGAAGAGGGTTGCATACTAATCACTCTCTAATCAACTTCTAATCCCTTCTTAGCATCTTAATCTTCTTCATTTGGTGTTCAAAGTTGCTAGTTGTGAGTTTCTATCACTTTGATGATCTTTTGGTAAACTAATTAGATGAGATGTGATGAGATTTATGGTTTTGTATGTGGGTTAATGAGCTTTGAATCATATGATATGATGTTAGCATTAATCTTATGTTTATGCATGTTGAGTATGTAAGCTTATGCAAGTTTAATATGATGTATGTTATGTTTGCATGATGCTAAATATGCAAGTTGTGGGCTATGTAATCATATGCATGTTATGCAAGTTCATGGTAATATGCTATGCAAGTTACATGTATGTAAATATGCAAGTTACATGTTTGTTAATATGCAAGTTACATGTATGTAAATATGCAAGTTACATGTTTGTTAATATGCAAGTTACATGTTTGTTAATATGCAAGTTACATGTATGTAAATATGCAAGTTACATGTTTCTTTATATGCAAGTTACATGTTTGTTAATATGCAAGTTACATGTATGTAAATATGCAAGTTACATGTTTATTAATATGCAAGTTCATGATGACACATTATGCAAGTCTATAAGCTAATATGCAAGTTTGTTATGCAAAATGAATATGTAAGTTATGTGACATATTATATGCAAGTTATGTGACATGTTATGCAAGTTCATATGCAAGTTATGTGTTTGTTAATATGCAAGATGGCACCTTTGAAACATGTTCATTCATATGCAAGTTGACACCTTTTATATGTGTTATATCATGAACGAAATTACGTGGGAACGATGGGGTAATTAAATGCATAAGTTAATAAGATTGTGTGAAATTAATATAATTATGCATAACACAAAATAAATAAACATAGTATGGGAATTTGCCTATTTGGTTAGGTGTACCCATACTATGTGTTGGGAATTTACCTATTGAGTTAGGTCTACCCCATGGGAATTTACCTATTAAGTTAGGTCTACCCATGTTAAGAAAACTTGATTAATTAGGGATAATTAATATAAAATTATGAGGGTGATTAATTAGGTGTAATTAATTGACTAAGACACGAGGTTGGACTCAGTTGTAGCGTAAAACTGCCCGGACCCAACCGGCTTAACCAGTTGCTACAAATGTTAGCCCAATGTGAGAGGTCTTAGGCACAAACTAAATACGTAATTAATGTAAAGACACGAGGTTAGACTCTGTTATGACATAAGGCTGCCCGGACCCAACCGGCTTAACCAGCGGTCATAAAAGACAGTCTAATGTGAGAGGTCTTTACAAAGGTTACGTTCTTAATTAATTAATTAAGAAACACTTAACCACATTAGCATGTAGAGGGACATGAGGGGTTAAGTGGGTGCCTCGGGTGGCATGAGAAAATCTAGTGGTTGCCTTGGGTGGCAATAGAAAATACGATTAGAATACTTAACCAAAATGGAACATGTAATTAAAACATGATTAAAGGGTTAAGTGGGATATACTAGAAAAAGGGACAAGCTTAGGTGGGTAGCTTGTGGAGGCCCATTTCAACCAGTAACCCATACGTATCTTTGTGGGCTCGACCCATGTCGAGGACGGGACACGCATACTGGGCTTGACTGTAAGAGGCAAACGGGTTAGCGGTGGCAACGCAAGTCCAACGGGCTTCATATGCGTGAGTGGGCCCGGGCTGGTAGGTAAGCCGTTGTTGCATCGAGTAGATATAAGCCGTGCACCTTTAGTTTCATCAGGTTGCCACATTGGGGAATGATACATCCCACGGTGGGGCCAGCACGGGTATCTACGTTAGGGAGCCGATCGAATGGGAAGTAGTGTGTACACCTAGTGGATTGTAGGGCCCCGTGGCGCCTACTTGGTCACCTAGGGGTACGCAAGTACTAATTAGTAAATTTTATAAGTCCTTGGGTGGGATCAACCTTTAAGTTAGGAACGACTGGTGTGGTGCAGTTTAGTAATTTACCTTAGGGAGGGTAGATGCGTCTTTATCCTTTATCTTCGTTTAGTTGACTGCTTAGGGTAGCCATTCATCCCTATATGTTACCGTATATCAGTTTATGTCTTCTCTGGTTACTTTAACGATTGTATTGTTAAAGTTATAGGACTCGCTCAGACTTATGTCTGACCCCGTTGTTTTTATCTTTTTCCCAACCCTCAGGTCCTACGGTGGATCCTAGCAGTAGTGGAGCTTGATCGGATTGCTGTTCCAGTCTTTAGGAGCTTGGATAGATGTAAAGCTCCAGTTATCCAGTTATCTTTTCTTTTGTTTGGCTATTGTATGAGAGTGGGATTATGTACTTCTTTATTTTGATGGATATTGTACTTGACCTTTATTGTGGTTTTATGATGTAACCAGACATGTTTTACTTCCGCTGTTATGAGATGATGTTTTAAAATTTCAAGTACTATTTATATCTGTCTTGTTGTAATTTTTCTGTTCTATATTCACTAAAATACTCCATCGATGCTATGGCATTCCCTTAGTGAGTGATCATAGCGGGAGTGGGGTGTTACACGTGGTATCAGAGCTTAAGGTTACCAGAACAGATAAAATTTTTGAGAAAAACTATTTTCTAAGAGTATTTTCGAAGAAAGTATTTTCAAAAGCATGTCTTCTAAGAGAAAAAGTTTTTGAAAAAGAAAAGCATAATCCCCAATAGCCATATCTTTATCTTTCGGAATCTCCTTTTTGAATCTTTCCTCTTTCGTTTCAGCATGGCTGAAGATCTTAACATCCCGGAGGGTTTAGTTATACCACTATGGTATAGGAGGTTGCAAGAGGCTAGGGCCGCGGCTGCGGGTCCGGCCAATGCTACTACACCAGAGACAACCGCTCCTCCTCCTCAGCCTAGAGTGGATAATTTTGCTAAGGTTTGCAAGGAGTTCAAGGCTATAGGAGGAAAACCTTTTCTTGGTTCAGAGACTTTCGTAGAGGCTAGAGATTGGCTTAAGGAAGTGGAAGAGTTGCTAGATATCTTTGAAGTGGAAGAGGGAAAGAAAGTCAAGTTGGCGGCTTGGTTAATGAAGGGAGAGGCCTCATTCTGGTGGGAGGTCACTAATGGAGAACGCCCTGTTGACTCTTGGGCAGATTTTAAGCAAAGGTTTGGGGCTAAGTTTCTCTCAAGGGCGGAAGAGAATCTGTTTATGGAGAAGTTCTTGAATTTGAAGCAAGGGAATCTCACGGTGAAAGAATATGTCAACAAATTCAATCAATTAGCAAGGTTTGGCATAGAGTTGGTGAATACACCGGAGAAGAAGGCTTTGAGGTTCGTTAGAGGCTTGAACGAACCATTGCAAGGAATAGCTATGACCCACATTCCTATGGGGGCCACTTTTGAGAAGCTTGTCTACATGGCACTTATGCATGAGGATGATAAGAATTCTAAGGCACCAGAGAAAAAGGGGGATCAGAAGAAACCGCAACAACAACAACAAGGCAAGGGCGGAAAAGGCAATGGTGACAAAAAGAAGACGAAGAAGAAGTGCTTCAATTGTGGAACACCAGGACACCTCAGTAAGGATTGTCGCAAAAAGAAGAAGACCGGTTGCTTTCATTGTGGTGAAGCAGGGCATCTTGTGAAAAACTGCCCAAAGAAGGGGCAGAAGACGGGGTCTACCTCAGGAGGGCAGGTGCAAGCTCTTATAGCACCACCTCAGTCAGGGGGGCAAGTTCAGGTTCTCTCAGTTCCACCGATTCAGCAGAGAGGTAGAACTATTTCCGTTGAAAGTCTGGTTTTTCTGTTTGATCATCCAGTTCGTACTTTGTTTGACTCTGGCGCATCGCATTCTTTTATCTCATCATCGTTAGTTGAGTCACTGCACTTAGACACCAGTCTAGTTGATGATCCCTTGGTCGTCTCAAACCCAATTGGGGGCTCCATATATCTGTCTATGATATGTTTGGGTTTGAAGATTTCTATACTTAGCGTTGAGTTTAGATGTGATGCTTTTGTATTGGGCTTCACGGGCTATGGGTTGATCTTGGGCATGGACTGGTTATCCAGTAATGGTGCCGTTCTTGATTGCGAAAGGAGAGTTGTCAGGCTCATGACCCGCTTGGGTAACACTCTCGAGATCTCTTGCAATCCCATGGAATCTGTTTTGCTAAGTTATCTTGAATCGCTCGATGCTTCGGTCGAGAGTTTGCATTCTGTCAGAGTAGTCCGGGAATATCCGGATGTGTTTGAAGAAGTAAAGGGTTTGCCTCCGAAGCGGGAGATAGATTTCCGAATTTATTTGGTGGATAATGCCAAACCAGTGTCTTTGCCAGTGCGCCACATGGCTCCTCGGGAGAGAAGGGAACTTCATAAGCAAGTAGGGGAGTTGCTTGAGAAGGGGTTTATAAGGCGAAGTATATCGGAGTGGGGAGCTCCAGTAGTGTTTGCCACGAAGGCGGATGGGTCCCTCAGACTTTGTGTGGATTATAGGGAACTTAATAAGCTCACAAAGAAGAATAGACACCCATTACCGAGGATAGATGATCTCTTTGATCAGTTGGTTGGCGCCTCAGTGTTTTCGCAAATGGATTTAGCTACAGGGTTTCATCAGTTGAGAGTGGCGGAGGACAGTATAGAGAAGACTGCTTTCCGGACTCCGGATGGTTTTTATGAGTGGCTAGTGATGCCATTTGGGTTGACAAACGCCCCTGCATACTTTGTGGATCTCATGAGTAGAGTGTTCAGAGAGTATCTGAATAAGTTTGTAGTAGTTTTTGTGGATGACATCTTGGTCTTTTCCAAGAGTGAAGAAGAGCATGCCTTACATCTCAGAGAAGTGTTGGAGACTCTTCGAGCACATGGTCTTAAAGCTAAATTCTCTAAATGTCATTTTTGGAGAAGAGAAGTGCGATTCTTAGGGCATGTGGTCTCTAAGGAAGGGATAGCTGTGGATCCCGCAAAGATAGTATCTATCCAGGATTGGAAAGTTCCTAAAAATGCTACCGAAGTAAGAAGTTTCTTGGGGTTGGCAGGATATTATAGGAAGTTCATCAAAGACTTCGCGAAGATATCAGCCCCATTAACCCGCTTGACGAAGAAGAATCTGGTTTTCTCATGGGATGTAGATTGTGATGATGCTTTCCGACGGTTAAAGAGAGCTTTGACCACCGCTCCAGTTTTAGTGCTTCCAGATGGGAGTAAGCCGTTTGTTGTTTATACCGATGCTTGTGGAACAGGATTAGGCGCAGTCTTGATGCAGGAGGGAAGGGTAATAGCCTATGGAGGGAGACAATTGAGAGTGCATGAGAAGAATTACCCTACCCATGATCTAGAGTTGGCCGCGATTGTTTTCGCACTTAAGTCTTGGCGCCATTATCTTCTTGGTGAGAGATTCGAGTTGTTCACTGACCATAAATCATTGAAGTACTTATTCTCTCAGAAAGATTTAAACTTAAGACAGCAAAGGTGGATGGAGTTCTTAGCATCCTATGATTTCGAGATAGCATATACCCCTGGCAAGGGTAACGTGGTGGCTGACGCCTTGAGTAGAAAAAGGCTATCTTTAAGTCCATTGTTCGTAGAACGGCGAAGCTTGGAGTTTCTTTCTTTGTTCGACTTCAGACCTTCTGTTGATTTTGTACCTGGTTTGTTGGCATCCTTGGAGGTTAGACCTACTCTTTTGAGACGGATTGGCGAGGCTCAGCGAGACGACCCACAGTTGGTTGTGTTGGTAGAGAAGCTTATAAGAGGGGAGTCGTCCAGCCATTTGGGTAGATACACCATAGATGATAAGGGATGGTTGCATAGAGACGGTAGACTTTGTGTACCGCAAGATGAGGGTTTGAAGAAGGCTATTTTGGATGATGCACATCGTTCAAGAATGACTATTCATCCCGGTGGAGACAAAATGTACCAAGACATGAAGAGAGTTTTCTTCTGGGCCGGTATGAAGAAAGATGTAGCCGAGTATGTGGCTAGATGTTTAGTGTGCCAACAAGTTAAAGCGGAGCAAAGGAAACCCGGTGGGTTGCTACACCCATTGGAAGTTCCGCAGTGGAAGTGGGATAGTGTCTCGATGGATTTCATCGATGGGTTACCGAGATCGAGGAAGGGCAATACGGGAATTTGGGTTGTGGTGGACAGACTTACCAAGAGTGCCCATTTTATACCCGTGAAGAGTAAGAGGACCGCTCCATGGCTTGCTTCGGTCTATGTTAGGGAGATTGTTAGATTGCATGGCGTGCCATCCAGCATTGTGAGTGATCGAGATCCTATCTTTACTAGTGAGTTTTGGAGAAGTTTGCAAGAGGCGGTAGGGACTCAGTTGTGTTTGAGCACCGCATATCATCCTCAGACGGACGGTCAGACCGAGAGGGTGAACCGTATCTTAGAAGATCTCTTGAGGCTTTGTATCTTGGATTTTGGAGGTACATGGGAAGAACATCTTCCTTTGGTGGAGTTCGCATATAATAACAGCTTTCAGTCCAGTATTGGTATGGCTCCTTTCGAAGCTCTTTATGGAAGGCCTTGTCGATCTCCTACATGTTGGTGGGAATCTACGAATAAGATCTTGCTTGGGCCGGATATGGTTAGAGAGACTTCAGAGAAGATTGATTTAATTCGAAGAAGGATGAAAGCAGCGCAAGATAGACAGAAATCTTATGCGGATCGGAGAAGGACGGAACTTGAGTTTGAGGTTGGGGATATGGTTTTTGTCAAAGTATCTCCATTGAGAAATGTGGTTCGCTTTGGGTCCGTTGGGAAGTTAGCACCGAGATTTGTTGGGCCATTTCCTATTAAGGAAAGGATTGGACGGATGGCATATAGGGTGGAGTTGCCCGACAGACTTAGTGGTGTTCATGATGTATTCCATGTATCACATTTGAGGAAGTGCTTACATGAGACCGCAGAGGTGGTAGAGCCGAGTTTGCTTAGAGATGTAGAGGTAGAGCGTGACGCGACGATTCGACGAGCTCCTACTCGCATCCTTGGGTCAGAAACTAGGAAGTTGAGGAACAGAGAAGTCCAGCTAGTTAAAGTGCAATGGGGAGATGACGAAAGCAATGCTACTTGGGAGACGGAAGCGAAGATGCGTTCTTTGTATCCATTTCTTTTTGAGAGTATGTCTTTTAACTTCTCCTTTATTGCTTGTCTAGTACTTATCTTATCTTTAGTATATCCTCTCGCTAATACCTATGACCTTTAGATAGGGTAAAACCTATGGTTGAAACATGTGTTTGAAACATGTTATGGTTGATGGATGCATATGGATGCAATTGTTTGCTAGTGGTTGCTCGTGGATGCATATACACACACATTAGGCACTAGATCGACTCAGTCACTTCATGTTGCATATTGCATAAATGGATGTGGTAGTTAGATTGATGGATGTATCATGGCTGTGTTATCATATGGATGATGCATTTTTGTGTATGGTTGTGCACGCATGTAGAAATTTGTATGTGTCAATAGGGTTTCGCATACATATTGGATGCATGGCACTATCATGGTTTGCATTAAGGAGGTTTACTGTATCAGTAACCGCCTGATTTTCGCATTAGGTAAGTACATATACACACACTTTTGCATATATCCATCCAGCATTTAGAATCTTGTAAGGACAATGATTGCTCGTGGATGATGCTTTGAGTAGATGGATGATTGGATGGTAGGATACGTTCTTCCTAACTTGAAGATTTCGGGGACGAAATCCTTTAAGGAGGGGAGAATGTAACAACCCGTATTTTCAATAACCTGTAATAACATAAATCGAGGCAGAATTTAATTCTAAAATGGGAATCAAGGGAAACGGGCTATGCCATTGCGTTCGTCTCGGAAAAATACGCGAAATAGAGTCCGAGTTTTCGAAAATCGGAGTCCGTATGACCAAGATATGGCCTCGCGAAGTTTCACGAAAAATTCCCAAATTAAAGTATACTTAATTAAGTGAAATGGGTTGTGTAGATATATATATATATATATTGATATATATATATATATATATAATTGAAAATTTAATAAATAAATATGCAAAAATGCTCAAAACAGCGAATTGGGAGAGGGAATAACCGAACCGGCCGATTTTTGAAGTCGACCCGAGCCCGCTGGGTCGACTAGGGGTTAATCCAGGGTGTTTGGCTGTCAACCCGTGGGCCGATTCGCTCAAGTGCAGATTTTGCATTTGAATGGTTCTCATGGTCCATCTTTAATCTATAGGCCCTAGATGGTTCCTACACTTGACTTCTTCCCCAAGACATGCTTTGATGGCTTGGATTGAATCTAGGGTTAATCCTATGGCCTAAAACACTTGCCTAATCTATAAATAAGACCCTAACCTACCCTAATTCATTCATAATTAAACCTAGTAACTAAACTATGGCAAAATGCTAGCTCTCATGGCCTCCACTAATTTTATGAAGAGGGTTGCATACTAATCACTCTCTAATCAACTTCTAATCCCTTCTTAGCATCTTAATCTTCTTCATTTGGTGTTCAAAGTTGCTAGTTGTGAGTTTCTATCACTTTGATGATCTTTTGGTAAACTAATTAGATGAGATGTGATGAGATTTATGGTTTTGTATGTGGGTTAATGAGCTTTGAATCATATGATATGATGTTAGCATTAATCTTATGTTTATGCATGTTGAGTATGTAAGCTTATGCAAGTTTAATATGATGTATGTTATGTTTGCATGATGCTAAATATGCAAGTTGTGGGCTATGTAATCATATGCATGTTATGCAAGTTCATGGTAATATGCTATGCAAGTTACATGTATGTAAATATGCAAGTTACATGTTTGTTAATATGCAAGTTACATGTATGTAAATATGCAAGTTACATGTTTGTTAATATGCAAGTTACATGTTTGTTAATATGCAAGTTACATGTATGTAAATATGCAAGTTACATGTTTCTTTATATGCAAGTTACATGTTTGTTAATATGCAAGTTACATGTATGTAAATATGCAAGTTACATGTTTATTAATATGCAAGTTCATGATGACACATTATGCAAGTCTATAAGCTAATATGCAAGTTTGTTATGCAAAATGAATATGTAAGTTATGTGACATATTATATGCAAGTTATGTGACATGTTATGCAAGTTCATATGCAAGTTATGTGTTTGTTAATATGCAAGATGGCACCTTTGAAACATGTTCATTCATATGCAAGTTGACACCTTTTATATGTGTTATATCATGAACGAAATTACGTGGGAACGATGGGGTAATTAAATGCATAAGTTAATAAGATTGTGTGAAATTAATATAATTATGCATAACACAAAATAAATAAACATAGTATGGGAATTTGCCTATTTGGTTAGGTGTACCCATACTATGTGTTGGGAATTTACCTATTGAGTTAGGTCTACCCCATGGGAATTTACCTATTAAGTTAGGTCTACCCATGTTAAGAAAACTTGATTAATTAGGGATAATTAATATAAAATTATGAGGGTGATTAATTAGGTGTAATTAATTGACTAAGACACGAGGTTGGACTCAGTTGTAGCGTAAAACTGCCCGGACCCAACCGGCTTAACCAGTTGCTACAAATGTTAGCCCAATGTGAGAGGTCTTAGGCACAAACTAAATACGTAATTAATGTAAAGACACGAGGTTAGACTCTGTTATGACATAAGGCTGCCCGGACCCAACCGGCTTAACCAGCGGTCATAAAAGACAGTCTAATGTGAGAGGTCTTTACAAAGGTTACGTTCTTAATTAATTAATTAAGAAACACTTAACCACATTAGCATGTAGAGGGACATGAGGGGTTAAGTGGGTGCCTCGGGTGGCATGAGAAAATCTAGTGGTTGCCTTGGGTGGCAATAGAAAATACGATTAGAATACTTAACCAAAATGGAACATGTAATTAAAACATGATTAAAGGGTTAAGTGGGATATACTAGAAAAAGGGACAAGCTTAGGTGGGTAGCTTGTGGAGGCCCATTTCAACCAGTAACCCATACGTATCTTTGTGGGCTCGACCCATGTCGAGGACGGGACACGCATACTGGGCTTGACTGTAAGAGGCAAACGGGTTAGCGGTGGCAACGCAAGTCCAACGGGCTTCATATGCGTGAGTGGGCCCGGGCTGGTAGGTAAGCCGTTGTTGCATCGAGTAGATATAAGCCGTGCACCTTTAGTTTCATCAGGTTGCCACATTGGGGAATGATACATCCCACGGTGGGGCCAGCACGGGTATCTACGTTAGGGAGCCGATCGAATGGGAAGTAGTGTGTACACCTAGTGGATTGTAGGGCCCCGTGGCGCCTACTTGGTCACCTAGGGGTACGCAAGTACTAATTAGTAAATTTTATAAGTCCTTGGGTGGGATCAACCTTTAAGTTAGGAACGACTGGTGTGGTGCAGTTTAGTAATTTACCTTAGGGAGGGTAGATGCGTCTTTATCCTTTATCTTCGTTTAGTTGACTGCTTAGGGTAGCCATTCATCCCTATATGTTACCGTATATCAGTTTATGTCTTCTCTGGTTACTTTAACGATTGTATTGTTAAAGTTATAGGACTCGCTCAGACTTATGTCTGACCCCGTTGTTTTTATCTTTTTCCCAACCCTCAGGTCCTACGGTGGATCCTAGCAGTAGTGGAGCTTGATCGGATTGCTGTTCCAGTCTTTAGGAGCTTGGATAGATGTAAAGCTCCAGTTATCCAGTTATCTTTTCTTTTGTTTGGCTATTGTATGAGAGTGGGATTATGTACTTCTTTATTTTGATGGATATTGTACTTGACCTTTATTGTGGTTTTATGATGTAACCAGACATGTTTTACTTCCGCTGTTATGAGATGATGTTTTAAAATTTCAAGTACTATTTATATCTGTCTTGTTGTAATTTTTCTGTTCTATATTCACTAAAATACTCCACCGATGCTATGGCATTCCCTTAGTGAGTGATCATAGCGGGAGTGGGGTGTTACAACTATCCAATAGAGAACATCAACATAGGGTCCTAAACAATCCATTACTTTGCATCTTTCTCGAGTCCCACTCGAGCAATCTCATAACCCTATTGAGTCTAACTCTGGCGGTCTATACCATTGAACAATCTCATCATGTTCCGTCTGCCCATTACTCCTCGAGTAAACCAACATATCATCCAATGAAAAATCACAACAACTATTTACCCCTCATACAACCCATCCTAGTCGAAATCGACATTCCCCAAGCACAAGCACCAAAGGCCTAAACCAATATCAGACAAGCACCCAAGGAACATCTCCTCCGAGTTCAGACAATCCACATGAGGTGATACTAGCAAAACAATCTTGCACTGGAGTACTCATTTGCCTCCCAGAGACAACTAGAACTTATTACAACAATAACGTCTTAGCTTCCTTAACTCCAGTTACTATCGCCATCACTAGGTAGGTACCTAATACCACTCTATTCCTTTAGAGTAGATCGACTCCCCAAAATAATGCTAAACCCAGTAAAGCCCAAAACAAAGCAATCACAAGGAAACATACATCCATGACTCGATAAGACTACATTAACAAATCATGCCAAAACTAGTCGAACCACCAATCGGGTTCGTCACTACTAAAGGTCTATCGACTAACTCGGGTTTGTCAAACAAAACCCGATCAAAACATCTTAAATAGAAAGCATACCTTGAATAACGACACCTTTTTCCTTCTGTGCCGCAGTTGGGGCATTTGACGAAGAAGGAACAACGTTGATGGCATACGCTTTCACAATCTGCTTCTCCCTAGGAGGTTGTGGGCAATCATCCTTGTGATGTCCCGCCTGGCCGCAGTTAAAACACTTCCTTTCCCCAGGCTTTTCTCGACAATCTCTGGCGTAATGGCCCTTCTTGCCACAACTAAAACATTCGCCATCTTTCTTATTTTTCTTATCCTGACCATCCTTGGTCGGGTTCTGCTTCCTCTTGTTCTGAGAATTCTTCTTGCCTTCACCGCCTGCTTGCGGCTTTGGCTCCTCTGCAGATGCCGTAGCAATTTCGGCCTTCGACTTAGGGAAAAGGCTCTCTGACCTTAATGCCTTTCCTACAATAGACTCGAATGTCTCATCGATATGGTTTATAAGTCTTTCCCCCAAGTACTCATCCAAGCCGGTTATGAACTTCTCATTCTTCTTTTCGACTGTATCGATAAGGGACCATCCATATTTCGATAAAGTGTCGAATTCAGCGATATACTCCGAGACTGCTCTACCGTTCTGCTTAAGCTCTAAGAACTTCCTGAACAGTTCTGATTTATGAGCAGCTGGAATAAACTTATCACAAAAGCGAGTCTTAAACTGATTCCAAGTAACTTGATCTTCTGGAGTAGCTGTCCTAATGGCATTCCACCAATTCATCGCTCGCCCTTGCAGCTGACGAGACGCTAGCCTTCTCTTCATCGCATCCTCAAGACCCAAGTCGTCGAAGATACGATCACAGCTATCCAACCAATCCTGAACATCTGTGGCCGACTCCGTTCCGTGGAACGGCTTCCCACCAAGGTTAGTGTAATCCTTGCACAACTTGGCGAAATCGACCCTAGGCGCCTGCACTACTGGACCACCACCATTTCCGGGATTGGGAACTGCTCCCTGAACATCTCTAAGCATGTCTCTCATGAAGTTGGTGAACATTGTCCTCATGTCAGGAGCATTCCCATAGTTGGTCCCTCTACCAGCACCTCTAGGATATCGGCTCATCGTTAATCTGTAAAAGGGGAAACGATTAACGACCCCATAGTGGTGCTAGTGCAGTACGACTTCATTCTTATACTACCAATAGTATATATATATATAGCTTTTAAAACCAAAGTGATCACAAATACGCGCTCTCATATACGTACTATCTCTCCCTAGTGTCTTTCCCTAGGTTAACTACGCAACCTAGAGCTCTGATACCAAGTGTGACGGCCCGCCCCGCACCAATCGACATTTACTCCAAAAGTGCGTTGTACACATGTCTTGTTAGCACGGGACGATCGTCAGAAGAAAAGAAAGAAGACGAAGAATCAACAAAGAACCTGTAGAATGTCTCACAGCGCATAGAATAAAATATAATAACAACATACTTGACATAAAACAGTTGAGACAGTGCATAAGCTGAAAACTAGAACTAAGCATCATAGCAGCGGAAATCCAAAATACAGCTTATTACAACTTTTAAAATACTGTCTCTAAAGCAAAAGCAAGGTAAAGAAGGTACACTACTAATGCCCAAGTAGTGACCACCAACGACACAGGGAGAATATCTATATATCATACGTGGACGCCTCCTGCTCGCCTCCGAATCAGCTACTCGCGCATCACCAGTTAACCATAACCTGTCTCTAGTCTGCTCGTGTGAGCACCCAGAGTAATAAGAGGAGACATAAAACTCTGGGTCAGACATAAAGCCTGGTATGAGCGATAAGCAACAAAACAGAATAATAACAGGTATAATCCAATCATACCTGAACCTGGACCTGCAACCAAAGAGTTAGCACTACATACTGTACAACACTCTAAGGTGCCCTTTCAAATGGTGTAAAGATAACGGGGGTGGGGGTGTGCATGTCATAGTGATGTCAAACAATCAAGCATAGCAATCATCCTCACATCCCTCACTCAGTGCGTAAAGCATACGATATCCACTACTTTGGTCACCTAATACTTTGGGCCATGACGGAATCCAATCCCGTGTAACTATCACTACAAGCCCACCATCCATCTCTCAGTGGTGAACCAAAGTTATGAATACCGACAACCCCTTTGCACACGTCCCGCGGCAAAGCCCAATCATGAAGTGAACTCATTGGTTCCCATATGGATCCTGAGCTCTAACTTCTCATTTGGACTACCTTTGCATCTCAGGTTATTGGACATCACCCTCCGGATCGGTCTTCATTCAGTTCATAGCCTCCTGGTTCGGTTCGCAGTCACCATACTGGTTCGGGTCGAGTTCCTCCATTCGGATCGGGTCGCGCCATCAACTCGTGGTCCTCCAGCTCCATCGGATCGGTTCGAGTACCCTTCAGCGGATCGGGTCGGGGTCTCCAAGTCCATCGCCACGGATCGGTTCGTGACAAGCTCCTTCGGGTCGGGTCGTGCTTCATCAGTTCGTGGGGCCCCTGTCGGATCGGGTCGTGCTTCCTTCTGGCGATCGGAGCTGCTAGCGGATCGTGAAGGTGGATCGTGGTGGAGTGCTCAGATCGGATCACATCGTCGGATCATGGTCTTCAAGCATCGGCGGATCGGGTCGCGCCATCTGTTCGGATCGCCTTTGCTTCCACCGATCCGGTCCGGTTCGGGCTGATTTCCTGCAGTTCTTCCAGCGAGCAGTTTACGCCATTCGACGGCGTTTTCAACCATTCTAACTATTCTAAACAATCACAAGTCATACCAAACAGTCATAACAACATATATTATCGACCACAAGCATCAAAACAACAACTTGATAGGATAAAATGGATCAAACATACCAAAAACCCCATATTTTCCCTTAAGCATGTTTGGGTGAAACTTATGATATGATTAGAAAAACTTAACCAAATTATCCCAAATTCACATCAGAGGTCTAAAACAATATTTCAGAATTTATGAATATTTTTCCAGATTTTTAACATGCATAAATTCGCTAATTTCCACTAATCACCCCTTAATCCCCCAAATTCCGGGATTTGCAAAATTAGTCGAAATTAACCCAAATTCATATCAGAGGCATAAAATGATGTTTTAGAATTTTAGAAATTTTTCTAGATTTTTCTGAGCCATAATTTCGCTAATCTTCGCTAATTACCATAATTAGCCTTAATTAGTGAAAAATAATGCAAATCACTCACCTTTGCCACAAAGTAAACTATAGATCTGAAATGATTCTCTGTTTGGGTCGAATTCCAATTCTTAGCAGCAGCTCCTATCTTGATTTGATGCTAATCCGCCATGATTTGGTGTAGATCTTGCTAATATGTGATTAGGAAAGCCAAAAAGATGTTTTGGGAGTGATTTAGAAGGTGGAGGCCATTACTAGGGTTTCAAGAGGGTAAGTGGCGGCTCAAAACTGAAATAAAAATGATTCTCTAACTCATTTCAGCCTCCTCATAACCCTAATCCCGAAATGGGTTATGGGCCTATCCACTAGTCACCCTGTTTGGCCCGGTTAAGCAGTTTTTCACCTTCCAAACATTATTTCAGCCATATCTCCCAAACGGTAAGTCCGTTTGGCTAATGTAACCACTCTACGGAAAGAGAAACCATCATTCAAATCCAATGGAAGTGGTTTCAGGTCAAAATTCCTTTCTAGTCAAAAGTTATGGCCAAAACAGTACCAACTAGGGGTAAAATGGTCATTTAAAAATCGACAAAAATCATGAACATGGGAAATGACTCTAATGGTTGTTTCCCAAAGTTACATGACCATACGACTTCATATGTGAAAGAAATAAATATTCTACGATCCTTCGATGCGTAGAATGCGGGTTGTTACATTCTCCCCCCCTTAAGAAATTTCGCCCCCGAAATTCCCTAACCAGAACACACAAAGGGTCCCGCATGCCTATCAACCATAAAACAACAATCAACATGCAAAACAAGTCTATCCTAGCATGCGGTTTACTAACATGGGAAGGAACTATCACTACCAAAACCTTACTAGGCAAAGAGTTCTGGACACTTCTTCCTTATATCCTCCTCTGTTTCCCAAGTACAGTCTTTTTCATTCTCACCCCACTGGACTTTGACTAGTTTCACCGCCTTCCTTCGAAGCTGCTTCGTATCGTTCCCAACGATACGCATAAACTTGCGGTTCTCAACCGCCTCGGGTTCAACCTCGCTATCATCCAACTGATCTGGTGAAATAGCCACATTAGGGTCTTGCACAACTTCCTTAACTGGGAAACATGAAATACATTGTGAACTCCCGCCATCTTGTCAGGTAGCTCTACTTCATACGCCAAATTCCCAACTTGCTCGAGGACTGGGAATGGGCCAACAAATCTTGGTGCAAACTTACCTCTCCAACCAATCCGAATCACATTCTCAATGGAGAGATCCTGACGAACACCAAGTCGCTAACGAAGAATTCCAAATCTCTTCGTTTCTTACCGAGATAAGCCTTCTGCCTATCTTTATCCCTTCCCAGTAGTAGATCTGCTCTATGTCTCAATACATCTTGATACCACTGGGATGTATAATCAATTTCGAGTGATGATATGCTCTAAGCACTTCACCTCTCAGTCCATCTACGTTGGGTACAACTAGTCCCTTATTCTTTCGAAGCCACCCTTCTCGATCAAATCCTTACTTGATCATTCTCTTTCCATCGATACCCATCTCTACCCTAGAGATGGTTCCCAATAGATTAGGATCGTCCTTCTAACTGGAAACAATCCACTCAATCAGAATCGATCTAATCGTCAAGCTTACTAGCGTTTCTGAATCCAATTCAGTCTTGGGTCTGAAATCATATCCTGTGACATACTCTAGTTGCTTTCATCCTAGAAACAAAACCCCTAAACTGGCATGTCTCCTACTCAATGCAACTATTACCGCACCCAAATCCTTTACTATGATCACTCTGCCCCATTGAGTCATGGCGACTCCACTGCACTGATCCATAGCCACTAGTCCTTTGCTATGTCCACTCTGCCCCATGAAGTCATAACAACTCCACTGCACTAGCTCATAGCCTTACTAATCCTTTACTATGTCCACTTTGCCCCTCGAGTCACAATGACTCTACTGCACTGGCTCATAGTCCTACTACAATCACTTTGTTCCCCATCGCCGGAACCCTACAGGTGATAGTCTACTCAAGAGAAGAAAGATAGGAACAAGCATAGCAACCATAACATCCATCAAACAAGTCCTACCTATCACCTGCTAAATTCATAAACACGTCGACACCTACATGACTGGTCTAACCAATCCCAATATGTCGATTCTAGCATGTCTGGTCCAACCAACATCAATAACTAATGGAAGCCCAGCCTCCATACATACACCGATGCCTACTTGACTGGTCCAACCAATCCCAGGCCAATGGAAACCCCGCCTCCCTTCGGACTACCGTACGTCCAACGTACGTTTATCCACCAAGGATAATTAAACTAATGGAAGCCCAGCCTCCAATCGGACTACCGTACGTCCAGCGTACGTTTATCCTCCAACGTCCCCAGATACCCTCAAGAAAAAGGGTATGATGTGCGTATCTAGTCTTCAGTCTTCGAAGTCACATTTTCTTGAGCTTCACTCTATTGTTCTCTAATTGTCTTAACTTCATGATTGTGTAGCTTCTTAATTTTTGTTTCCCAAATATAAGTTGGGACTCATCTCACTGTCGCCTCTCGTTCCACCTCTTCTCCTTCTAGTTTACTCGGCACTACAACTTCTGCTGTGTCATGCTAACATTCCAAGAACTATCTCTTGAAAATAAACAGATGCTAACCATGTTACCAAGTGTATTTATTAAGGTGACTAGGGGTATCTTATCTACTTAACTTATCCATTGCATCAACTATCTGAGAGTCTTTTCTTTGTGAAGTCCCTATTTGATCCAAAAGCGTAGGTCTTACTCCTAGCGATGCCAACTACTAACTTAACCGAAGGTTTTAAAATCAAAGGTTGATATGTATTATGAACTTTTCCTTTTCACATAAAGAGGACTTGAAGTCAACCTTTTTCTTCTTAAGGCATCCGCTACGACCTTACCCTTACTTCTTACACAAAATGGCGCCTAGTCCCATGCCGTATGCATCCGTGTATACCGTAAACCTTTTACTACCGTAAGGTAAAAGTCAAAACTGGGGCCGTTGTAAGAGCCCTCTTGTCTAATTAACATGTTATAACGGTTAAGTGTCGCTTAGTTATATGTTACTTAATCTTACCATTCTTAGCATGTCTGTTTATTAGCATTAATTTATTCATTAATGCCTTAACCTCTCAAATAAGAACTGTTGTTTGCGGTTGCTGGATGTGCCGAGTGGTTCCGGGCAGATTTCTACCACAAACTCATTCTAACCTCGGGGTTTGGGCTAAATACGCTAACCTCTCACATTTGATCTGTGTTGTTGCGGTTACTGGATGTGCCGGGCGGTTCCGGGCAGTTTTACACCGCAACTCAATCTGACCTCGGGTTAGGCATGTTCATCTTTTAGCCAATTTACATATTTACCATACATGTCCAAGTCTAGATTTTATATGCTAATTATCCCAATTTCACAAAACTATTCATGTTTCAATTCTCAAGTTATGCCCATCAAATTCGATTACAAGTTATTAATCAAAATAGGCTACATCCAATCTTCCCAAATTTGCAATACTAGTCATGCCTCAAAATCATAATATACATTATGTTTGGCGTCCCAACCAATAGTTATGCCCAATCTTGATTTAGTATTTCAATTTACAGTTTACGCCCAATCTAGATTTAATATTTCAATTTACCCCAAGTTCGCGATAATAACAGTTATGCCCCAAAACTTGATTTACATGCCAATTAACCCAAACTTGCAATTATAATGATAATACCCCAATATCATTTACAAGCTATACTAACAATTTCACCGAATATGTTATGCCCAATTATTCGGTTCAGCCTAGGTTCGAAGGTAACCCAGGTTCATAAAAGAAAAAGGAAATAGGGGAAGAGAGAGGAGCATTAAATAAGAATAGGCATAAAAATAGGCATGTAACAACAGACCTAACACGGGAAATTTAGATCCAACAAAGATAGATTTTTGAATAAACTGATACAATCATTATCGTAGGAATAAGAATAACATCATGAACCTTAAAAGGATTATAAAACTAATGTACAACAAAGATAGGCCTGATTTAATAAACAAAATAACCTCTAAGGCATGCAAAGACATTGATTCTGTAGAAGGATAGGGCTGAAAAGATTATCATAAAATCAAGCATATATCTTGATTCATTTTATTACATGTCAAGATTACAACCAGTTATTCACATATGAAAATAACGTGAACTTATTGAAAAGAATGGATCTTGTATTCTGGGATCTGATTTCTGAATTTGTAAAGCTAATCCTTTGATGTAGACGTTTGATTCTCTAATTTGGATTTGGTTTGGAGCTTTCTAACTTGATTTCTAGTTTGGAGAAGAATGGTGGCTATGCTAGTTTGGAGATGGACAGCATGACGACTTCATGGAATGAAATTATGAGGTCTAGGGTTGAGGTTTGAGGTGATTATATAGAAGTTTAGATTAATATGAGCCATTAGATCAACCCAGGAGTAATCAGGGCCATTCAGATCAAAGAGAGCCAACCAGAAATCGCCACATATGCCCTAATGACTCAGAAATGACATAGAAATTGTCATCGAAACAGGATCAAAAAGGGGTCGACTCCCTACAGGGGGTCGACACCTATGTCGACTCCCCTATAGGGGGGTCGACACCTATGTCGACTCCCCTTGGGGGGAGGGTCAACACCCCTAAGCAGGAAATTTCCCGCTCAGGCCACTCTGGCTGAATTTTCAAATTTTGAACCATTTTGACTCTTAATTATTATTTTAATTTAATTTCTTTTTAAACTTGAAATTTTCTTAACTCCATAACTTCTTCATACGGAGTCCGATTTACACAAACACGGACTCTATCTCAAGCAGAATTCCGAGACGAACGCAATGGCATAACCCGTTTCCTTTAATTCTTCTTTTGCAATTAGGTATTCTTTAATTCGTTACTTTAATATTCACGGAAAATATGGGGTGTTACACATGAGATGTTGCGAGTTCTTATTTTGCTGTTCCATCCCAGGCTTGGTCTTTTGACGGGTTAACATTTGCCCCTTGAAGTTCGTAGTTTTTAAAAAATTAAGAACTACGAGCTTCGAAGTAATGAGATGAAATACCGTTGGATGGAACTGCAAAGTAGGCGTCCTCACAGATAACTTGCGTTTTCAAAATTTGGATATTTCGACAATTGCATGTCTTTGGACATTTGGCGGGATTTTTCCCGAGTATGTTAAACTAGATCACTAGATCTTAATTGAGCTGTCATATCATAAGAACGGGTTTCTAGTCCTTTTATACATTGACTCTTCATTTTCCCGCTTTTATATTTATTCGATAAACTTATTTCAATGGAGTCTTCTTCGTAGAAGACCTCGTTGTTGCTTCTTGGAACTTTGATTTTCTTTATTTGATTGATCGTCTTGCCTGACCCTACTTCGGTTGACGATTTTCCTCATCTTTGTTTCCAGCTACAACGCTCCTTTCTCCAAATTGAATTTTGCTCGTAAGTGAATTTCCTTTCTTTTACCTCTGATTCTGGGTTTATTCTCTTGGTTTTGTAAAAAACGTTCTCAATTGGCAACATTGAGTCACCGGAACACATTGTTGTGATATTTGAGAAGTGTTGATTTGACTTGGTATGAACTTGAACTTTACGGGGAATTCTCTAGCTGTTCTGACTTATGTGATAAACTTTAGCCTTTTTATGCTGGCAAATTATTCACTGAAATGCCTATGAAATGACATTTCCTAATTTGTTATGCCTTTATCAGATGTTTAATGGAATACTTATATCATAGCAGAACTTTCGCTCTTCCCTTCTCATTATTCTTTTGGCATGTGCGATTAATAGTCGTGACCGACCAAATCAGAACCTGTGTTTCTGATACTTCTAACAACTCAATTCGTAATTTCTTTTTCAGCATACTTATTTGTGCTGACATGCAGCTAACTGCTAATTCATCTTAATCCCAGTTAACCCATCATGTCTGGGGAATGAGAGGGTCTGGATCAGGCACTTGAGGTTGCCCCGGCTACTGGTTCTGACCTGATTGTTAGTCAGATTCATCCTCAACCTCGCTTTTTGAATAGGGTGGCGACCGGTTGCCGTAAATCGATGCTCTCCTTTGATCAGTATTTATGAATGTGCGATTGCTTCGGGTTTTCAAAAGGTGAAACTAGATTTCCCAGTAAGGGAGAATTGGCCGATTGTCCGCCCTCTGGGTATGTAGCGGTCAATTATCACATGCTGTCTAGCGGGGCGATTCCCCCCTTTAACCTTTACCTAGAGTCCATTTTGCGGCAAATGGCCATTGCCCAATATCAGTTGCATCCTAGTGGATATCAAATTATGCTTGGGTTGTACATACTTTTCATGAAAGTCAGGCAGTAGGAACCCACGTTTGCGGATATTTGTTCTTTATATACTTTTAAGAGTAGGGAGGTAGATGGTCCTTCTTTCTTTTTTATGGAAAATATGCATGATAGAATCATCACTGGCCTGACGGATGGTGCTAAGGGGTTCCCGGATCAATATTTCTTTGTACGATGTCCTTGTAAATTCTATGGACGATGGGCAAAAGGAGGTAATTATGACTTTGCTCTCTAGGTCCTTGCTCTTTTTCTCTTTCTCATCTGGCTTTCTTTCTGATTTTTGTAGTGATTCCTTCCGTTGTGGGTCTTACTTTAGATCAAACCCTCCTTAATTCTTTAATTTCTATCGAAAAAAAAGGAAAGGAGCAGAGAGGTGTTGCTTTTATAGGAAAACCTCCGCAAGTACCAGCTAATTCACTCTACACAATCTCCTGGAAAGACTTTGGTTCACTCTCCATGTTCTGCTGGTAAGCCTTTTAAAAAGAAACGTCTAATCCCCGATGTAAGTGGTCTTCCTTCGTCATCGATTATCGAAGGGAGTGACAGAAGAGTCGATGAGGATGCGGATGGTTTGAGGGTCGATGTAATTTCTAGAATGACCGTCGAAGGTTCTGCTCGCCCTGTTACGCAGGCGGATGGTTCCTTAGGGACTTTTGGAGACCAGGGGGATTTGGTCTCTGCCAAATACTTGAGCAGAGTGATGTTGTGATGTATGACCCCGCTGTATCTAATATGGGAAGAATCCGAGGGCCAGCTCAGTGTCCTGGAAAAGCTTCCGCTTTCATAACTCACCCTGGAACCGGTTTTGATATCATCTTACTTGTGGCATAATTTCCCATAAACCTGATAATCTCTGAACGCTTGCTGAACCCATGCTTTATTTATTTTTCAGGTGTCAATGCGAACTACTCGTTATCGGACAACTTCTCTTAACAAGCGGATCTTACTGATCCACGAACCCTCTTATAGTCTCATCTTTCCTGTTATTTGAAGCATCCCCAATTGTCTTCAAGTTCTCAGGTCCAACATACCCCTGAACTTCCAATGGTTAAATCTTTAAGGCATGAGGGGCTTGACTAGGCTAAGGTGCTTGCATCGACAGAACCTTCTGCAAGATCCACTGTCCCGACCCCTGCTCAAGTCCATATAATACGTGATCACCCACCTTATAGGGTTTCTCCTGGAGACTTAACGCTTAAGGATCACTTTAGCGATTGGGACTTAAGGGGAATGCATTCTGACCTGGATTTACATCCCAACGATAGGCAAGATATTGTGAAAAGTTTGGATACCATAAGAAGTATCATGACCCGTCAGCTTAATATTGTTAAGAATCAATTTGAGACACAATTGAATTTGGTCATGAAGGATGTTGATAGGCGACTGGAACATTGGGCCAAATTTGGTTATGAATTCCAGAAATTGAATGCTCAACACCTTCACCATATTGAAACCTTAGAAAACGACAAAGCTGGCCTGATCCTCTTGATTAGATCCCAAGAATCTGAGATTATTTCTTAAAAAAACGGAAGCATTAAAGTGAATAGTTTAAAGACCAACAATGTCAAGCTCAGAAGGGAGCCGGAGTGTGTGCGAGCGCAGCTTTTAGAAGCTTAATCTTCTCAAGAGCTTGCTGAGTACCACTTGGCTTTAGAAAAGCAAGCTTTAATTTCTTTAAAACAGGAAAACACGGCTTTCGAAGGCCAAATTGCTTCTCAGGATAAAACCCTTAGGACCTTTGAAGAGAATAAAATCAGGTTGCAAAAAGATCTTGATGAAGCCAAGATCGGGACCGATAATACTCTGTTTCAATTCTATGTTTGCAGCGTCATGAGTCGCGGAAGCTTGAGTTATTTGAACAAGGATTTTCCGCGAACTCTGGCTCTTGTTTGGGAGCAAATACTTTCGTATTATGATGATTTGATGATGAGTTCCTTCAAGAACGGCTTTTAGAAGAAAAAGACCGCAAGGCTCTGGTTGAAGGTAGGAGGATATTGGCAAATGAGCGAGCTCAATCGTTTAGGAGGGGACGTTCATATGCTACCATTCCTTGTGCCCCACCTGACTCCGTCGGAATTGATACTTCGAGCTCTCTTGTTTTCCCTATAGACCGCTCTGCCTTAGAGGTCGCTAGAGTTCGACCCATTACTGAGTGCCCAGATCAGGAAAATGTTGTTACATAGTGCACGAGTTACGGCAATACTTCTTCAAATGCGAACGATTGTGGGGATGACTTTGTATACCCAGCAACTTCAGGTAAAATTGATATCTATCAATCTACCTCGGATTTGTATTTTCTTATTTCTTCACCTGAGATTGCCGAGTTTAGTGCTTGTTACCCATTTGCATCAAGTGTGCTTTCGCCACCTTCCTTATCTGCTTGCGGCACCACTGCTCAGCCTGCCACTGTCGATTCTGTTTTAATATCTACCAGCGCTAATCCTCTCATCACGCCTTCGCCAGATGACCCATCTTTACCGAATGTGCTCGGTCCGGATGATGAAGATGAGATTTGGAATACCAAGGTTGTGTCCATCTGAAACGCAAAAGAAAGGTAGTTGGTTAATAGTTTAGGATCATAAGTTTTCTTCTGATGGTCCTTCTGTATGGACAAACCAACAAATGCCAGAACAGTCGGTTCATCTTCCTATGCATAAGAAATAGCATTTGTGACCTTTATGGTCTGATTCCAGCTTATTTTCTTTTACCTGTTACGTACTCAGACCGGTTGTTTGTGCGAGTGTCGGCCCTCGCTTAATATTTTATGTTTGCGAACTTACGTTTGTATTGTTTAGGTGTTATCATAGTTTTATTATTTTCATTCTTATGAGTGGTCGCACCTTTAGTTTGTTGTTCGCGCGAATCTTATCGTTCGAATAGTTCTCGCAATGAAGTTGTAACTAGCCTGTGGTATGTTTTGAGCGGGCATTGGTGATTTTTTTCACAATGGTGATGTCCCTATACCAAAGCTCTTTTTAATTTCACAGATTCTATTTATTTGAATCATAATTTCACTTGATCAACTTGTGATTTTTTTTAAAAGCAATGCATGGTTATTATGTATTTTCTTTTGGGTGCCCCCATGGGAGGTCTTGGGTTTCAATTTCGACCCAAATTCAGCCTTATTAGTCCTGATTTTTCTAGGACTAAAAGGCCTCATTGGATACCCACATACGGCTAAGATTTCTGATTATTCCCTTTCGGGTAGGATTTCTGATTTGTGCTGGTCCTTCCAACATGTTTTGTCGGTCCTTCCGACACTAGGAATGATGTTTCCAGCCTAGGTATTTATCCGTGGGACATTTTTATCATTTCCCTTGTACCTTTTTTGAAGCTTGATGTCAGCTTTTCCAGCAAGTACTTGCTTAGGGAAGCTCCACCTTTCAGCTTGTTTTTTGTCTTAGGACAGCATGTCTTGTTGAGGTGATACGTTTATACATCCAACTTGGTTTGCATGCTTTTGTGACGCTTTCAAGCTGTTTTGCTCAAGACGTGCTTTGAGAACCTTCCCTTTGCAATTAGGATGGGTGTGATTAATTGCTTCTATCATGCCTACATTTGAAAAATCAGCTTTTAGCGTGAAGCGATGAGTACGGTACCCAGATAGGCACACGATAATTTCCTTTGTACACGACACTTGTAAGTAATTCATTGTCAAACATGAATATAGCAAGTGGTAAAACAAAGTAAAACAACTACTATGTCTTTAGTAAATAGAATAAAAACGAAGTAATAAAACGGAATCACAGGATATTTAGTTCAATATTCCATGATCAGGACACCAGTTACTGATTCTTCGCCAAGCATTAGTTCCAGGCTAGTTTAGGCCTATTCCTCGGAGAGTTTGCTGCCCTTTGTTTGCAGAGAAGTGGGACAATGGCCTTGCACATATTTTTGCAAATGGTTCTCCCTGACCAGCCTCTCGATTAACGGTTTCAGGTGTCTATACTCGTTAGTATTGTGTCCTGGTTGGTCACGGAATTGACAAAACCTTCCTGATTTCATGGTAGCATCTCTGACTTGCATCCGTTCTAGAACCGGATATTTTACAGTGTTCTTAGTTTCTCTGAAGATGTTCTCTATGGTGTCGTTGAGGGAGGTGAACTCTGAATTCTTGAAAAAGAATGATTTCCTTCTACGTTGCTTGGATCCACCTCTTGCACCTAAGATATACCTTCGCTTTTCACTCCGATCCGTGGAATGAGCACTTTTCTCGTTGCCGGGCCTTTGCCAGGACCCATAATCATGATATGCGGTTTTCGGAGTGGAACTTTCATGCTTAGCAAAAAACTCTATTTCGCTTGCTCGACTTGCTCGAGCGAACGGAGAGTCAGCGACACCTGGTGTGGTTCTTGTGACTGAGGCTTGGATAATGAGCATTGACTCGATCTTCTTCATCTATGCATTGTTTGCAGTAGTTATTTGGCTTGTTATCCCTATCATCGCCTTTTCCAACTCCCTCTTGGTTACAGCCACCTCAACTCTTAACGGTTCCTTTTCTCCGGGATGGATGGTAGGCGAAGTGGTAGCGCCGAAGGCGCCGTCGACTTTGTCAGTGATTTCCTTTGGCGTGCTCATGATTTCAAGCATAGTGCCTCTCAGAAAATCTTATCAGATTTGAAATAGGGAAAGAAGCAAACACGGCCCCACGGTGGGCGCCAAAATGTTTACACCAAAAATGGTCTAAACACTCAAGGTACTAAACTGTACTTCACCAATTTGGTAAGAAATAAGTGGAACCGTGTTTAATCAGTAATTGAAAGCGAAAAATGCGAGAAAAGGTAAAGCAGACACGAGATTTATAGTGGTTCAGCCGTTATTTAGGCCTACGTCCACTGTGAAGGTGAGTTTCAATCTTATAACAAGGATTACAAAATACATCAATTCTCTCTTTCCATACATCTCTATACTCACTAAATATACCCTCATTTATATATCTTAATCTTGGAATTATACAAGAGAATGGTAGAGTTTGAGGAGAAGAAGGATGGATGAATGATTGAGGAGGAGGATGCTTCTGTTTTCCTGGATCACAAGATTATACTTGACGCCATGGCTGAATCAGTATTTGAGGATAGAATTTAGCAGAACTTCCCGGTTTCAAAGGTTGCCTCCTCTTTTTGTTGATAGCCATGGTGTATTTATAGGTGAGCTCCCCTTGGAAATGACTGGAAGTTTGTTTATGCTAGCTACGGATCACTCATTTTATTAATTACAACCATGCCATCGGCTAGCTGTAGCTAGCTATCCGTGGCTTTATTCAGTTACCATGTGCGGGCGACTTAATGGAGCGGGCGTTTTGAGTAGTTATGCAAGTCCATAGGAGTGGGCGTCCATGTGAACATGATTGCTTTGAGAAATTTTATAAGAGTAGAACATGGGACTGGAATCAATTCTCCTTTGTTCCTTATGCGACCGGCCTTCTTGGTTCCAGGGCGCTCGTCCTTTTGCTGCCTTTGTATGGCGTTGTTTGTCCCTACGGCTGTGCCACAAGGTCGCTCCCGCCCATGTTGAATGGGTGATTTGTTTTGCTTCCGTGTTTGAGCAGCTTTGCCCCAATATGAACGATCGACCTTCTCCCGCACCTGATTCACGATTCGTGTCCAACTTTGATTGGAGATGTGGTCACATGAGATGTTGCTAGTGCTTGTTTTGCAGTTCCATCCCAGGCTTGGTCTTTTGACGGGTTAACACTAATGTTGTAATCACTTATATATACAGTTTTCTTTTGAATAAAAAATTTGATGTATTATATTTTGTCCATTCCGCTGTGAGATTATGATCTTTTATTCTTCTATTCTAATATTTCTTTCTTTCTTTTCTCACTCTCTAATTTCTTTCTCATAACTATCCTCTTTTTTGTGCAATTTGAGTTAATATGAGTTGTTAGATGTTGGCTGGAACTACACGGAAAAAGTGGGCCATTACAAGTGGTATCAGAGCGAGGTTTAGTGATAACTTTGGCTCTGTGGCGTAACTCAATAGACATGGGGCTACTAATACCCTAGATTGGGTTCGATGTGTATGTGTGTGTATATATATATATATATATATGAGAGTGCGTATTTGTAATTTGATATAAAATTATTTTTGATTTATTTTTGCAAATATATTTTACAAGGAGGATAAATTTGAATTTTCTTATAATCTAATTAGTGTTGATTTGAATTAGAATATAATTTAATTATGAAATTGAAATTTTCAATATGAAAGGTGTAAATAGGAGTTCTTAACTTAACTTATGGATTGTATGGTTGAAATTATTGCATGGATATGGATTTAAAGTTGGATGAATTTGGTTGAAGCCAATTTTGAATAATTGAACCTAACTTATTAAAATGGATTCAGATATGATGAAACTACATAGAATATATATAAAAAAATGGATTCATGTATCCTAAGGAATTGATAAGAAATGATTTTGTGAAATGGAAAGATATATTATTTGGAATGGATGATTTGAATGGTCAAGTCTAACCAGATGATTATGAAACTAATAAATTCCATCTGAGTTGAGAACAAGTGCAAAGATAATAAATTCTGGAGCTGGTTAGAATCCAGTTTAATTAGAGTTGCATAATAACCACTATAAGAAAAATGATTTTTTGTAGTGCTCAAAAAACGTCACCAATCATTTTTGGTGGCGTTTCGATAATCGTTACGAGAAAACATGCCACTGAAAATAAAAAAACATTTGTTGCACTTTTAATAAACGCCACTGTAAATACTTTTATTGTAACGTTTTCCAAACGTTGCCATAAATATTTCTGTAGCGCTTTAAAAACGCCATAAAAAAGCTTTTTGATGCTACTAATAAATTTTCCAATTTTACCCCTGATTTACGGTTGCGTTTACTCAACGTCACTACATGTATTTCTGTAGCGTTTTTAAAACACTACTAAAAATCATTGATTAATTTTGTGTATTTTTTCTTGCAATTATTTCTTGTTAATAAACTATTTTGTTTCTACAATATCAATCAATAATCATTCACATAATCATCATGTTCAAACAATTAAAAAATAATTAAACATATAATCAAATAAAATATGCATAACCATTTCAATACAATAGAATATCCGGGTCTGATTAATTGACCAAACTCGCATACAAGAACCATTGATATACAAATTTACACATCTAGTACAAAGAAAATGTTATACCTAACTAGTACTTCGAAAACGCTTGATTACCCATAATTCTTTGTTCTATACACCCCCGTTAGTAGTTTCCATGATCCTACATTTATGTGAAATCCCACCATCATCCTTGAGCATTCCGTATAAGTTTGAAACATAAAAATAAAACTTACTTACAAAAGTTGATCTTCAGTGTACATGGTGTACTGCTCACTAGTCCTCGTCCAAAAATTGAATCCTTTGAGACTGCATTGAGCAGTGTATACAGCAGTAGCAGCCATCAATGAAGGTTGGAACAAAAATCAAGGGCAAACATACATCTTGGAAAGCATTAGAGTGAATACTTTGTCATAATTTTTTAAAAATAACAGAAATTAGTTTTGATAGTTTCTTAAAAATAACAAAAGATTAACCGAAAGGTTGCGAAGTGTAGAAGCAGATTGCAATAAATGTTTTGTCATGCTTTCCTTGCATCCCAAAATTTGAAGCATAACATGCCTCGATGCAATAAAAGGTTCCAGTAAGTTCAAATGTAGTTGGGTCTGCCTTAGAGTGAAGTCCCAATCTGAATCCAGTGACTAGCTAAAACAATAACAAAATATTGAACAAATAGTCTCATTATAATACCTCACTATATTTAGCTACTATATCATAATACCTCACTATATTGAACATGTTCTCTTTGAATTCTTCAAACAATGGTAATGAAGGTATGAATTGGCACATGTGAATTAACATAAGCTATATATGCAAAAAATATCAAAGAGTAGTTAAAAGAGTGAGACCTGGGTTACCCTAGGATTACAGGTTCTGCATATTATCATCCGGACCCGAATGGAAGGTTTGTTTATGCGACTGATATGGTTTCCAACGCAAGTCCTAAGCCATACCAAGATGGTCCAATATCTGCAATAGGAAGAAAGAAAACAAACTACAAAATAAAATGTAATGACTATACAAAACAGAAATATTTGATCATAAGAACATAACTAAACCTAGAGTTTGATTGTACTGGAATAGATATATTGAGTGCTCTTCCTGCTTGCATTAGATATAGAAAACACGAGTTCCTAAAAAAATACAACCAATGACGGATAATAAAACCGGTATTAGCAATAAATACCTTAAACAAAATTATTAAAAGAAACATAAGGTGATATCTAGGATTTACCTTCTTTGAGTCAGTAAGCTTAACATTGAACTCAAAAGCATGTCCCTCTTGAAAGGCACTCAAGCAACTGATTTTGTATTTTAAAGGGGAAACTAAACCAACATTGGGGTATTACAAGGAGGTATTTGTTCAATGCCAATATTAGTTAGAAGCATGAAAATTGGAAGAAAATATTCAGTAAATTACAGAAAATTACCTATGCAATGCTTCATTAAATTGACTATTGCATTGCCCAGTATATAGAGAATCACTGTCATCATTAAGTACCGAGAAATCCCAGTTTCCATTCCTCCAAGAAGCTTTATACTTCATAGAAGAAAATCTCAGAGTAATTATCAATTTAAAAGCACCCAAAATGAGGAGGAAAAAATCCAGAGAAACTTAAGCACTAGTACAGAGTAATAGCAATTCAAATGAGCTTCCTTGTTTGTTCTTCTAAATTCTAATATTCTTATGGGGTATCCATTATATAATACAAATCCGGGGGAGGGGGGTGGGGGGGAGGGGGGGAGAATGAATTTATTAACCCTTTTTTTCATTTCTTACTAGAAGCTAGGTTATATAATACAACCATTTTTTACGGAAAAATAATAAATTACTAGCATATCATTAGTTGGGAAGTTTGTGATACCAGTAACCACTTCAACTCATCATGCTACAAATAATGTTGATTATGGCACAGAGTTAATATGACTCTCATCTCGTATGTTTTTTTTTTGACATGGAAGTCAATGTTGCAGCCAGTGCAACATGAATCTCTACAAAATATAACTTAAAACTAAGTACCACTAAAATTTGTTGTGTTTATAAAAGTTAATTAAATATTATGAACTGTATTTGGGTACCCTTTCAAAGATATGGATACATTCTCCATCTCTGCAATAGACTCAACTTTGTCTCCGATTTCATATAGCAGTAGAGATCTTCCTATTCTGGCATAGTCTGTGAATGCAAACTCCTTGAAGTCTTTGACCACCTGAATTTTCATTTATATTTTTTGAGCACAAATAACAATGGCTTATTTATGGGGATATAATATTAATAATAACCAAGAAGCCAACCAAGTATTACTTGTTCAGTAAACTGATCTAGCCACAATGCAAGCATGTATGTTCTGTTCAGTGATCTTTTCTGGTTCAATTCAATTTTGTGGCCAGTGAACTCAACCAAAAAACAAACAAATAAAATGTCAAAGCATTTGTTGTTTTAATGCAAATGTACGTCAAAATGTCACTTTACCATTTTAATGTATATTTGCCTCGACAATACGTTGGAAAATACAACATGCACCCAAGTTAATCCATTTTTGAACTCATGAGTACATAAACTCGAAGACAATTCTGAACAGCTTGGATTACCCAACATGACAAAACTGAACATGTCCACCAACTCGTATACAAACCATGTACCATTTGAAATTAAATTAAATTACTCCGCAACTCATTAATTTACATGCACATTTTCATAGGATGAAAAATACGCTAGTAGCGTTGGTAAATCAAACAAAATATTTGATGCTAATTACTTTTAATAAAGCTCATAAAATTAATAAAAATCCATTATCCTTTTGTTGTACCAAATTGATGTAGGGTCATTTAGAAAGAATAAAGTTATGGACCCCGTTGTACAAATTCAAATGAAATCCATTCCAATTTGTGTGGGTATCAACCAAAACAGAAACAAAAAAATGCCTAGCAGATAGTGAGATAAGACACTGCTAGAAAGGCTGTTTTATTTAACAAATTCAGGATGCATTTTGATATTTAAGTGAATCTTGAAGCAGACCTTATTCGTTTCAACTCATCTGACCTAGTTGGGTTGCTTGGGCACAAAGCAAACATATTGTATTAAAACAAAGTACCTATGGGTAATGCTCTTACTGTCAGGATAGTCGATATCACCATGTTCAGTAAGAGAAGAATATATGACCGAGGGATCATCTGTAAGTAGCTTAGCAAGATGCTCATCATTCCCATTAACCCTCTGTTGAGTGAGATTGAAGAAGGAAACGTAGTGTTATAGCTAATGAGCCAGATATAAATGCAAAAAAATGTAGTCTAAAATGGAACTAACACTGCTTGCTGCAAAATAGGTTGCAAGCCTAACTGGAAACAGATCCACTCCTTTGAGCCGTTCACCAGTTAATGCCAAATATTCTCCTGTATTGAGATCTGTTTAAGGACAACTGGTGTTCCATAAAAGAGGCTGCTGAAACTACATATTGGAAAATACAACATGCATGTTAAGATTAAACATGTACATACCTATATATTGCTCCCATCCTTATCGTGATATGCATATGCATTGTATGCACGCTGCTCTCAACAATCCAAGCCTACTACTTGACATGGCCTTGATTCAATAGCAACAAATTACTTGAAAATCCTACTTCTTATGCTTAAAGGTTGGTACTTATGTAATTGCTTTTCTTGATTAGTTTTTATTACTAAACTGAAATATGTTTATATTTAAGAAATGTCATTTAAAGGTTGTTCCTAACCGATGCCCTCGAGGAACCTTGATAATAACATTGTCGAGTACTTCAATAGTACCTGTCTGTGTTCCATTTCATGCAACCAGGTCATTTTCCCCCGTATAGTGCTTAAATAAAGTACAACTCCTACCTTCTTGAAAGTTTGGACAGAAATAAATCCATTTTTGCTTAGGATGCGCAATTAAAACTGCATTTTGGGATATATAATTCTTCTACCTGTAAATATCATGGCAAGAGCACACAATGGATATTAACTAAATGCCAGTATAAAACTGTTTATTATTCAACTTTTCATTTAACCAAAAATCTCATGTACATTGCATAATATAGAGGAATGACTCAACCAATTTCATATGTCATGTACTATTCTGTTGCATAGTTCTATATCACTGCAGTCACAATGATAGTAAAGTATGCAGATTAAGAATTTGCACATAAGTAAATGACATACAATGTTGTAACAGCTTTAGCAAAAGCTTCAGCTTTTCTTGTCAAATTTAATAAGTTAGATTGGATTTTCATGAAGCAAAAAATACATCAATCCCAACCCTTTTCCACCACATCCAAATATGATTTAATCCTATCGAGCTGGTCTTTAATATTTTCTACTCACTAAAAACTATATCCTAGCAACTAACATAAAATAAAAATAAAGTAATTATCCTAATCACTCTAGAGTACTGATCCAAACTCTAATTGCAAAAGAACAATCGGTTCATTGAAGAAGAAAAAATTGATTTTTTTTCTAGCTTTCTTACTGTACGTCAGTGATTATTTCCTAAACAAGTACCTCTAAAATCGAGTACATAATTACTGTAAACAATCATCAACAAAAATAAAAATTAGTTTGCCAAACAATGAAACATATGATCTGAAGTTGCAATTTTGCAATGATAGAAACAACAACAAGTTCAAGAAAATACCTAAAATAGCAAAGAGTGAGACAACGGCTTCAAAACCTGGACGATGGGAGCAGGTCACGAAGTAGCCTACGCGTGATGGAAGATGAAGCGAGAGGAGGGTAAGAATTAGAAGCGACGTGGAAAGTTGTTAGGGTTTCGGGATTTGACCATTTGGGGGAAAGGGAACGCTTGTTAAAAAAGGCTAAAGTAAGAGGGGGGAGAGGAACAGGAAATAGCTGGTTACGTTTGTTTTGGATCAGGCGGGCCATTTTTCCTTAGGCGGGAAGTGAAATTTTTATTGTCGTACTAATATTGTGAGTTATAATATCTTTTTTTGCATTTGCGAATAAACGCCACTGATTTTTACAATAAAAAAAATCAATTTTCTTGTAGTGAATCAAGCAAGCTCGAGTATAATTTATTGCTTATCGCATAATTACGCCCGCAAAATGGTATGCCTACACAAATTATAAATTTTGGTTTTTGACTAGGAGTTTGGGATTGGATTTTGGATTTTTCCGACCATATGGGTCGATGAATTTATTTTTGTTTCTGCAATATTGCAAAGTTATTTCATATAGGGAGACTCGGCAAAAATTTTCCAAAATTTAAAGTGTTAGAGAAATTTCAATTCTTTTTGGAAATCTTTGGAATTTGTTTTATATAGAAATTAATTGGTTCTTCGATTAAAACTAATTGGTTTGGTTTAAAAGTGGAAGTGAAGTTTTTATTTAACTGGATTTTGGGAAAATACTGGGTTTGTAGCATTTTTCCTACCTCGGTAATTTCGGGGACGAAATTCTTTTAAGGGGGAAGGAATGTAACAACCAAAATTTTTAACCGTTTAATATAATATTTTAAAATGGTTTTAAATGTCATTTCAAAATTTAATTAACTTAAATTCAATAATTTTGAATATTTTATTAATACAAAATGATGATTTAAATTCCGGAATGGTCGGAATTTGTGGGATTTGCCCTATAATGTGAACGGGCAATTTAAAAGAATTTGACGTTGTTTGGTTTTGAATTATATTAATGATTCATTTATTAAATGACGTTTGAATGTATTATTTAATTGTAAAACAAACTGCAACGGCATGGTATTTCATAATATTACGTTTTGAATTTCAAATGGTTGTACATGATCCAATATAAGTCGAATTTCTTCAAAACAAGAAACATCCGAATCTACTGGATTATTTTCTAATGGAAGAGAAAATTCAAGTTTTCATGTGGTAGATTTTGTTTTATGTCCAAATCAAATTTTCAAATAGTCGCTATGGAATTCGTTTATAAATTATAACGATTTATTATGTAAAATAAAAGTGTTTTTAATATATTGAATATTGATTTGGCTTGAAATTCAACCCAGAGTATTTATTTTTAAACTATATGAAATTCTTCTCAAATATGACTGATTATAATCTTTTATTATTATCATATTAGGAGTTTTAAAATTGATTTAATTTAATTTAATTTGGACCCTTAAAAAAGGACTTTATTCAAATGACTTCTGTTTTCAACGAAATAAATTTTATTAAGACCGTAATAGGTAATTATTGCTAGATTTCAAGTTTCGCGCCAATTGGAGTTATGCTTTGAGCACGACAAAATTAAATGCAAATAAATCGACCATTTGGACGTGAATGAGCGCCGTTTTTGCAAACGGACTCGGAATTCGACAAAACCGGTTTCATTAGAACCGCAATGTTAAATTTTATCATGATGTCTATTTTCGTCGCGAATAGAGTTCGTACATGACCATACGAATCAATAAACATCATTCACAAATAGCGATAAACATAGATAAATATCCTTAGTCACCTCGTATAAATATCGTTAGTCCTCCGAACAAAAATCTTTGGTCAAATCAAAAAAAATCGTTAGTCTCATCTTATTAAATTAAAGCTTCCTGCATATAGAAACACATGCAAGCCACCCTAATGCACACGTTCTGATCGAATTGCCCACCCTAAATTTTCTGCATGCCTAAGAACATAGCTATAGTGTAACGACCCAACTTTCGAACACATCGGAAGTCGTGCCATTAATAAGAAATGAGAATAGATAGAAGATAAATCACAGAAACATCAGAATCTCACAGAGGAATTTTCACAAAAAGACAATACTTTATAATATTACACAACGGAATATATTATATCAGAGCATACAGGATCTAGTGATACAATCCATTCATAGTACATTAGTAATTATACATATCATAGATGATCAACTGACAGACTTAATTATACAGTAGATAGATGGACCAGTACACAACAAAATCTTCATTCCAACTTCACAAGTTTATCCAAATCCTGATTCACTTGTCTATTCATAACAAGTGTTATGAATACCCAAGAGTTTAAGGGAAAACACAGAAAAATAAACTCCGGGTCAGTCAGGGGACTGGTATGAGTAAACAGTTTAAAACAAATAAAAGTATCTCATAAGACCACGCCGTGAATACGGAACGGGTTTTTACCTTATGAGATCAAAACACTTTGTATACTTTAAAACGGATATTATCATAGTATCTAGGTGTTTCCACAAATAATTTAGAATTTAGAAGAATGCTTGCATCTCACATTCTTCGATATAGTATACAAATAAAAACCGCTTGGCGCTTAGGGAAATTGGATTTCCAACTATGACAAGGTATGGGACCACCTTCCGATGATGTATCTCTAGAGGCAAATACATCTGGGTTCAATAAGAACGTCTTGTAACTCAGCCCTCACATGACCGACCACTCATTTCTCTTGAGTGTATCGAATATATATCACCAATGGTTGTGTACGGCAACCATTCCCGAATGGGCAGAATTGATTGATTAAGAAACAAAAGGAATTTCTCTAGATAGGTGATGCTACACCCTAATGGGAGCGACCCACATAGCCATGCTGCCTGCCCGATTTTTGTCATTTCCTGGGTGTGAGGCTTGAGGCCAGAACTTACCGTTCGTAACAGCACACCTTTATTTACTTTGAATGCCACATTGTCAAACTCGTCAAATCACAAATTAGTCTCGCCAAAACTACGGGTATAAAGCTAAGAGAAACGAATTCCTCCGCCACCAAACAAAGTTTTGAAAAGACCAACTTACGCGATCTGTTAGGTATACTTTGTCAGACATTCGTCCATACAAGTTGTCCTAGGACCGAACAAACCGAAGGCACTATTCAAAAATAGTCCTTATATCTCGTCGTCCTCAATTTAACAATCTTTGACGCGCGATGTATAATCAAATCAAAGTGAAATATCTATTTCGGCCTCTTTGAAAAGATTAACGAACATTTTCATCTTTAAATTATAAATCTAACAAGATTATAATCTAGTCTGCACATATAGTTATAGTCAAACCAAACAGTATACAATTATCTGGCCTATAACTAGTATTTTGATCATCTTTTTAAAACGGTCAATTTTAGTGTGTGCGTCGCACACGGTTATTCTTTCCGTTTTGTTCCTCATCTTTAAAAATGAATTCTTACCTTATTTATCTTTAGAAATTTTTTACTCATCATCATCTCTAAATCTAATTATTCATGAATGAATAAATCTGATGATCTATAATCTTTTCTACGCTTTGTATCGTTTCGTCAAATTTTACTTTGACTTCTTTTACTTGATTTTCTTTCCCTTGTACTTGATTTACTCCTTTTCTACTTGATTTACTTCTTTTCTTCTTTTATTATCAATAAAATTTCTCTTTTATTTTTGATCCAACCATGATTAAAAATATCATTTACGGTTCCTACATAGTATAGAACTGTCCCTAATCAGTTTCTTATGTCAGATATTCAAGATATCAGATCAAACCGAAAAATTCTAGCGAACGTGTCATGTACAGTTTTCTACCTCGTTTTGAATCTAAATATTTCATTCGAAAAATAAATTCAAATTCAAATTTTAACTAAATTTATAATAAAATAAAATTTCAGCTTCTGTGCTGTCTTCTCATCTTCGGTCAAACAACGTCTGGTCTTTTACACTCGATCGACTTTCCTTTTGTTGACTACAATTAGAATATTTCGTTAGAAATCATTTTTAATTCTCTTTTTAAATTAAATTTAATTAAAATTTCAGTTTCTGTATTTCTGTATTTTAAATCTCAGTTCTTGACAAACTGCATTTCATCCTGATTCACTTTCTTTTCTACTCTTCTTGTAAATAAAAATATTATTTTTATTTAAATATTTATTTTATTTATTTATTTAAAACCCTCACTTAATTTAAAAACTAATTTAAATTAAAAATAAACTCAAAAATCCTTGGTCTAAAGTCAAAATAGCAAAGTACCACAATTAACTAAAGTACCACATCTAGTGATCATGATGCACACACCAAAACTTGCCCAACGACCATGATTTTGTCAAAGTACCCGGCGCCCTTATCAAATTACCAAAGTACCAAGGCGCTACTTCCAAAATCCCATGATTCTCCTACTGATCAGCTACAAAATCATGCGTCCAGCACCAAAGTGCCACTACCAAGTACCAACCCCCTGATCCTCATTGCCGATCACTTCAATGTCCTTGGTATTTCATACCCGATCACACACACCTGCTCGTGCACGTGCACAACCAACCACGACTCCTCCAACCACCAGCGATCATCCTCACCTGTCACCTTCCACCTCCAGACTTTGCCACCAACCTCAGGTCCGACCATCAGCATCCCTATCGCGATTTTACTGTTTCATTTTTTTCTTCTCTTCTCGTATGGGTATCACCAGAAAACACGACCCACTCTCCCTCCTCAAACCACCGGACGGTCGGCCACCACCTCCAACCCCTTCACCAACCTCGGCCGCAACTTCCATCCCGGTCCTGGCCCACTCGATCACAGTGGGGTCCTCCACGACGGGTTTGAAAACCGTAACCCAAAAACTATGTCTCTTCCTATTTTGATCAAATTCTCCAAATTTATTCGTTTGAAAAATAATTTCAGCTTTTTCCTAACATCTCCATACCCAGATGATGGTTCACCATCAACCCTGCGGCCTCAGATCATGTGGGTGGCCGGAATTTGGCCAAAGTTCACATTTGGGTCATCTCTATATTTCTCTTAATTCACTCTATTTAAAATCTTGATTTTTGGTTTAAAAAACATCATTTGTTTATCTTATTAGGATCATGTAATCAAAACTTGTTTTTATTCAGTTTGAAAATCCATTTAGAAAATGAATTACAGAGAGCACTCTGTGTTTGTTTTAAAACAGCAGTAAAGGTTTTCTTTTGTTAAAGCATGTTTTAATTTGGATCCTTCTACGACTAGGTACAAGTTTTGAGACAAGTATGACATCTCTTTACAAAGCTCTTGACCTTAGCCTATTGATCTACCTATATTTGTTAAGTTTTACACAAACTTAACAGGTCAGGAAATTAAACAGAAATTGTATTTTTCAAAGCATATGATGTTTGAAGTTCCATTAACAAATCAAATAATTCCTACTCCATGTTAAACAAGCAAACATCCAAACATGTTATTGAAACGAGAGATACAAAGAGGCTAAGCCAAATCATGGTTCAATCACAACAAAAACAGCAGGTATTCAAACAAAAAGAGAACTGCAGGTTTACTCACATTAAAAGCTCCAAAAATCCTTGCTTTACTCTTCCTCTTACTGATCTTATTTGAAAGACTTGTTGTGTGTTTGTGTTGTGTGAAAATGTGTGTGTGTTCATGCCTATTTATAGTGGAGAAAACTATAAAATAATGGGTATTTAAAACTGTTTTTGAAAGGTGCAAAAAAACTGTTTTTGAAAGGTGCAAAAAAACTGTTTTCAGATTTTGGTTTGACAACACAAAAAAAATATATCTTTCTCTTACCAAATCTACACCACACCCAAGTTCACATGGCTTAGCTCAGCCAATCTTCACCCTAAAACCCCTATGCACATGGCCTTTCTTCTACCCCATTGATTTCCATGACATATCACACATAAATGCTCATGTCCTTCCTATGATCTTTCACCGTCTTTCTCTTGGTTTACTCAAGCTTATAGCATCCACATAGGTTCAGTTTTCATAGGATTTCTAACCCCAAATCTTCTTGTGAAAACTTGATTTAACATGAGAATATAAAAGAAATTTACTTGCCTTGCAAGTGTTGTAAAAATCTGAAAATCTTGTACCATAAAATCTATATTATGTGATGAAAATACAAAGGAAAATCCTTAGAAAATCTATAGTGTTGAACTCTCTACTAGTGTAGGCAAGTTAATGATATATATATATATATATATATATATATATGATTTTGTGAATCTTGTATGGATATGTTCCCTTGACAAATTTGCCAAGGTTTTGAAAGATGAGAAGGGGATTATATTTTCAGAAAAATCAAGTGAAAAGAAATGAAAAGATCAAAAAACTGAAAATGCTCTTATTCTAACATGATTCTATCATGTGCTAAATCTTCCTTAAGACCATACTTTGCTATCAAATCCATGGTGTATGTGATCCATGAATGAGATCATGAAGTGAAGAATGATTTTGACAATACATGTTTTTGGATTTTAATGCATATAAAAGTGTAAATAATTTCTTGACTTTGTTTTAAGAGCAAAGAGATGTTTAAACATGCTTTGGCAAGGGTGTTTCAAGGTTTTAAAATAAGGAGTTTGTTAAAACAAGGTTTTAAACCCTTTTGCAACATGAACAAATGTTTGCAAAGAAAATGGCATTTCATGTTTAGGTTGATGGTAATGGCTTTTGAACTTGTATTGATAACAAAAAGGTTTGGCATGTTTTTAATCCAAGTGTTAAAGGTTTTTCACATTAAAATTTACAAAAACTCAATTTCTGAAATCCCTTAAAAATGAACAAAACATATAAGATGGCATTTTTAAAACATGTTATGTGAAAGTGTCATTTCACATACACATAAAAAAAATGAATTTTTTAACAAGTGCTATTAAATACATGCTATCACATAAACACAAAAGTAAAAAAAATGTAAATTCAAATCTTTGATGTGTGTTGAAATATTTAAAGGTCTAGATTTAAAATCGTATCTGTAAATACGTACTCACGATAAATCACTATCTGTGTCGGTGCTGTGAAAAAAATCCCGGGTCATTACATTCTACCCCCCTTATAAAAATTTCGTCCCCGAAATTTGTAAATAGTAAGATTAGAATTATTGATTCATATATATAAATAATTAACACCCATCAGCAATATCCTATTCAAAACTATCTGCCCAAATTCCCATTCTAACTCATTAGTCACTCTACCTAACCTTGTTATGTATTACCCAAAATCCTCATTTCCGTAATTAATGATCTCTATTTCGGGACTCCCAAATATGATTTAATTTCACAAATCAACCAATTCACTTTTTCTCTGGGTCCATATCCAATAAACCCTCTAGTCCAGCCCTCATTTCAGGAAATCCAAATTTTACTTTAATTTAGAATTCTATCTTGATTTTCCGGTATCAGTATGATTGGATATTATCCTAATTTAATTCCACCTTATTTAATTTATCTTGAGGCTGACCCTGATTCATTAACTCCTTTTATCCTTTCGGACTGGTGCAACTTCCTCCACAGTCTCACTTTGATCCTGGGATCCAATACTACGACCAGTAGTAATGGACGACCCTTTAGCTCGACCTCTTCGTCCTCGGTTACTCATCTTAATCACCTGAATATAACAGGTCGTCAATCTCGACTTGATTGGATATAACTAACTCAGGTATAACATCCAAGTTGTTTTAAATTCATTTTAAATTTTATATAAAAATACGCTCTCTCACACCCACCCAAAGCCTAGGTAATCAAGAACCTAAGCTCTGATACCAACTGTAACGACCCAACTTTTCGAACACATCGGAAGTCGTGCCATTAATAAGAAATGAGAATAGACTAGAAGATAAATCACAAAAACATCAGAATCTCACAGCGGAATTTTCACAAAAAGACAATACTTTATAATATTACACAACGGAATATATTATATCAGAGCATACAGGATCTAGTGATACAATCCATTCATAGTACATCAGTAATTATACATATCATAGATGATCAACTGACAGACTTAGTTATACAATAGATAGATGGACCAGTACACAACAAAATCTTCATTCCATCTTCACAAGTTTATCCAAATCCTGATTCACTTGTCTATTCATAACAAGCGTTATGAATACCTAAGAGTTTAAGGGAAAACACAGAAAAATAAACTCCGGGTCAGTCAGGGGACTGGTATGAGTAAACAGTTTAAAACAAATAAAAGTATCTCATAAGACCACGCCGTGAATACGGAACGGTTTTTTACCTTATGAGATCAAAACACTTTGTATACTTTAAAACAGATACTATCATAGTATCTAGGTGTTTCCACAAATAATTTAGAATTTAGAAGAATGCTTGCATCTCACATTCTTCGATATAGTATACAAATAAAAACCGCTTGGCGCTTAGGGAAATTGGATTTCCAACTATGACAAGGTATGGGACCACCTTCCGATGATGTATCTCTAGAGGCAAATACATCTGGGTTCAACAAGAACGTCTTGTAACCCGGCCCTCACATGGTCGACCACTCATTTCTCTTGAGTGTATCGAATGTATTTCACCAATGGTTGTGTACGGCAACCATTCCCGAATGGGTAGAATCGATTGATTAAGAAACAAAAGGAATTTCTCTAGATAGGTGATGCTACACCCTAATGGGAGCGACCCACATAGCCATGCCGCCTGCCCGATTTTTGTCATTTCCTGGGTGTGAGGCTTGAGGCCAGAACTTACCGTTCGTAACAGCACACCTTTATTTACTTTGAATGCCACATCGTTAAACCCATCAAATCACAAATTGATCTCGCAAAAACTACGGGTATAAAGCTAAGAGAAACGAATTCCTCCGCCACCAAGCAAAGTTTTGAAAAGACCAACTTACGCGATCTGTTAGGTATACTCTGTCAGACATTCGTCCATACAAGTTGTCCTGGGACTGAACAAACCAAAGGCACTATTCAAAAATAGTCCTTGTATCTCGCCGTCTTCAATTTAACAATCTCTGACGCGCGACGTATAATCAAACCAAAGTGAAATATCTATTTCGGCCTCTTTGAAAAGATTAACGAACATTTTTCTCTTTAAATTATAAATCTAACAAGATTATAATCTAGTCTGCACATACAGTTATAGTCAAACCAAACATTATACAATTATCTGGCCTATAACTGGTATTTTGATCATCTTTTTAAAACGGTCAATTTTAGTGTGTGCGTCGCACACGGTTATTCTTTCCGTTTTGTTCCTCATCTTTAAAAATGAATTCTTACCTTATTTATCTTTAGAAAAATATTACTCATCATCATCTCTAAATCTAATTATTCACGAATTAATAAATCTGATGATCTATAATCCTTTCTACGCTTTGTATCGTTTCGTCAAATTTTACTTTGACTTCTTTTACTTGATTTTCTTTCCCTTCTACTTGATTTACTACTTTTCTACTTGATTTACTTCTTTTCTTCTTTTATTATCAATAAAATTTCTCTTTTATTTTTGATCCAACCATGATTAAAAATATCATTTACGGTTCCTACACAGTATAGAACTGTCCGTAATCAGTTACTTATGTCAGATATTCTAGATATCAGATCAAACCGACAAATTCTAGCGAATGTGTCACGTACGGTTTTCTACCTCATTTTGAATCTGTATATTTCATTCGAAAAATAAATTCAAATTCAAATTTTAAATAAATTTATAATAAAATAAAATTTCAGCTTCTGTGTTGTCTTCTCATCTTCGGTCAAACAACGTCTGGTCTTTTACACTCGATCGACTTTCCTTTTGTTGACTACAGTTAGAATATTTCATTAGAAATCATTTTTAGTTCTCTTTTTAAATTAAATTTAATTAAAATTTCAGCTTCTGCATTTCTGTATTTTAAATCTCAGTTCTTGACAAACTACATTTCATCCTGATTCACTTTCTTTTCTACTCTTCTTGTAAATAAAAATATTTTTTTTAAATATTTATTTTATTTATTTAAAACCCTTGCTTAATTTAAAAAATAATTTAAATTAAAAATAAACTCAAAAATCCTTGGTCTAAAGTCAAAATAGCAAAGTAACACAATTAACTAAAGTACCACTTCTAGTGATCATGATGCACACACCAAAACTTACCCAGCGACCATGATTTTGTCAAAGTACCCGGCACCCTTATCAAATTACCAAAGTACCAAGGCGCTACTTCCAAAATCCCATGATTCTCCTGCTGATCAGCTACAAAATCATGCGTCCAACACCAAAGTGCCACTACCAAGTACCAACCCCCTGATCCTCATTGTTGATCACTTCAATGTCCTTGGTATTTCATACCCGATCACACACACCTGCTCGTGCATGTGCACAACCAACCACGGCTCCTCCAACCACCAGCGATCATCCTCACCAGTCACCTTCCACCTCCAGACTTTGCCACCAACCTCAGGTCCGACCATCAGCATCCCTATCGCGATTTTACTGCTTCATTTTTTTCTTCTCTTCTCGTATGGGTATCACCAGAAAACATGGCCCACTCTCCCTCCTCATACCACCAGATGGTCGGCCACCACCTCCAACCCCTTCACCAACCTCGGCCGCACCTTCCACCCCAGTCCTGGCCCACTCGATCACAGTGGGGTCCCCCACGACGGGTTTGAAAACCATAACCCAAAAACTATGTCTCTTCCTATTTTGATCAAATTCTCCAAATTTATTCATTTGAAAAATAATTTAAGATTTTTCCTAACATCTCCGTACCTAAATGATGGTTCACCATCAACCCTGCGGCCTCAGATCATGTGGGTGGCCGGAATTTGGCCAAAGTTCACATTTGGGTCATCTCTATATTTCTCTTAATTCACTCTGTTCAAAATCTTGATTTTTGGTTTAAAAAACATCATTTGTTTATCTTATTAGGATCATGTAATCAAAACTTGTTTTTATTCAGTTTGAAAATCCATTTAGAAAATGAATTACAGAGAGCACTCTGTGTTTGTTTTAAAACAGTAGTAAAGGTTTTCTTTTGTTAATGCATGTTTTAATTTGGATCCTTCTATGACTAGGTACAAGTTTTGATACACGTATGACATCTCTTTACAAAGCTCTTGACCTTAGCCTATTGATCTACCTATATTTGTTAAGTTTTACACAAACTTAACAGGTCAGGAAATTAAACAGAAATTGTATTTTTCAAAGCATATGATGTTTGAAGTTCCATTAACAAATCAAATAATTCCTACTCCATGTTAAACAAGCAAACATCCAAACATGTTATTCAAACCAGAGATACAAAGAGGCTAAGCCAAATCATCGTTCAATCACAACAAAAACTGCAGGTATTCAAACAGAAAGAGAACTGCAGGTTTACTCACATTAAAAGCTTCAAAAATCCTTGCTTTACTCTTCCTCTTACTGATCTTATTTGAAAGACTTGTTGTGTGTTTGTGTTGTGTGAAAATATGTGTGTGTTCTATAAAAATAATGGGTATTTAAAACTGTTTTTGAAAGGTGCAAAAAAACTGTTTTCAGATTTTGGTTTGACAACACAAAAAAAAAAATCTTTCTCTTAGCAAATCTACACCACACCCAAGTTCACATGGCTTAGCTCAGCCAATCTTCATCCTAAAACCCCTATGCACATGGCCTTTCTTCGACCCCATTGATTTCCATGACATATCACACATAAATGCTCATGTCCTTCCTATGATCTTTCACCATCTTTCTCTTGGTTTACTCAAGCTTATAGCATCCACATAGGTTCAGTTTTCATAGGATTTCTAACCCCAAATCTTCTTGTGCAAACTTGATTTAACATGAGAATATAAAAGATATTTACTTGCCTTGCAAGTGTTGTAAAAATCTGAAAATCATGTACCATAAAATCTATATTATGTGATGAAAATACAAAGGAAAATCCTCAGAAAATCTATAGTGTTGAACTCTCTACTAGTGTAGACAAGGTTATGATATATATATATGATTTTGTGAATCTTGTATGGATATGTTCCCTTGACAAATTTGCCAAGGTTTTGAAAGATGAGAAGGGGATTTTATTTTCAGAAAAATCAAGTGAAAAGAAATGAAAAGATTACAAAAACTGAAAATGCTCTTATTCTAACATGATTCTATCATGTGTTAAATCTTCCTTAAGATCTTACTTTGCTATCTAATCCATGGTGTATGTGATCCATAAATGAGATCGTGAAGTGAAGAATGATTTTGACAATACATGTTTTTAGATTTTAATGCATATAAAAGTGTAAATAATTTCTTGACTTTGTTTTAAGAGCAAAGAGATGTTTAAACATGCTTTGGCAAGGGTGTTTCAAGGTTTTAAAATAAGGAGTTTGTTAAAACAAGATTTTAAACCCTTTTGCAACATGAACAAATGTTTGCAAAGAAAATGGCATTTCATGTTTAGGTTGATGGTAATGGATTTTGAACTTGTATTGATAACTAAAAGGTTTGGCATGTTTTTAATCCAAGTGTTAAAGGTTTTTCACATTAGAATTTACAAAAACTCAATTTCTGAAATCCCTTAAAAATGAAAAAAACATATAAGATGGCATTTTTAAAACATGCTATGTGAAAGTGTCATTTCACATACACATAGAAAAAAATGAATTTTTTAAAAAATGCTATTAAATACATGCTATCACATAAACACAAAAGTAAAAAAAATGTAAATTCAAATCTTTGACGTGTGTTGAAATATTTAAAGGTCTAGATTTAAAATCGTATCTGTAAATACGTACTCACGATAAATCACTATCTGTGTCAGTGCTGTGAAAAAAATGCCGGGTCATTACATATAGTGTACAACGTGAAAGCGATGTAGTTCTTATTCTCCTATTTCTCATATATATATATATAACAGATATTCTTGTTCCTTTCGAATCAAACCTCCCCATTTCTTTCTTCTTCCTGCAACAAACAAGGAATTCCGAACAATACTAAAATATATATACTTCTGTCTTCCTCCTGTATATAAACGCTTCATTCTCTTCATTTCGTTCCTCCTGTTCGAAACGAAGGGATATATTTTGTACCAAAACTTCACAAACTCGTATCAAATCAAAGAAAGATTCTGGAATCATGAAACAAATTACGAAGGGACTGTATCCATGCGAGCTTCGCATTGGTTTATGCTTTTAGAGGTGCGGTTAGAATTTCCATGCTGGAAAGAAAAAAATCGCAGCGAGTGAGGTTGAAATGGAGTTTGCATAGGAGAAGGTTCGATCGTCGATGTTTCTATTGGTGGAGGGGAGAGCGGGCTTCATTGTGAAGGCGTTGGAGTGGCCTGGTTCAGCGTGTGCAGGCATTAGGAAGGAGGAGATCCGGGTCATAGGAGTTGTCGCGAGGGAGGCCTATGGGTAAAGCGCGGTGGTGAAAAGTTAAATGCAATAACATGTTATAAATTGGGATGGAGAAGAAATATGCAGGAGTTGTACTCGTGAATTGCAAACGAAGAAGACGTGGGAGAGTTGGTCCATGAATAATATTGGCGGGCATGAAGTTTTTGTGGGCTTGGGCCCGTTCATTTGTATAAAAAGAAAAAAAAGAAAAAAGAAAAAGAGAAGTGTATGATGCATTGGTGAAGTTTGCAGATGTGGGAAGATTTAAACCTGTTACATAAGCATAAAAAAATGTATTGCGTTCGTGCTGTTTGTGATTGGGAAAAATCACGGTGGTAAATGAAAAATGCGTTATTAAGGTAATGATTAGGTGAATAATTAATGGTTAATTAGTTTAAGGTTATCATTAGTTAAATTAATTATTTTAATTCATGTTAAATATTGTTATAAGCGTAACTCGTTCGTTTTAATCAGAATTTCGCAGAGCTAGTTACGTTGGGATCGCAGTTAAGAGCGCTACGTTGCTGAGTTGGTTTGGAAGGAGTTGGATGCAATCACAATTTTGTTTAATTTTAAATGCTTGTTTAAAACTAAATGAAACAATTTTGAAATCGATCATCGAAATAAAAATGGTGTGTTATTTCTCACACATTTCTGGAATCCTATGATGTGATTAAATTCATATAATTAAATTTAATCGTTGATAATTGGATGTTTGGTTGCATTGGATGCCCATTGTTGATTGAATGGTTGAGGTTAATTATATCATCGTTATTTAGAATATTGAGTTAAAGTTTATATCTTATATATTGTTATAAAATGTTATAAAGAACTGTGATGCAAGGAAGAACAGGTTAGATTAATCAAACCAGATTCCTCAAATATTTTTTATGTTATTTTCTTTCATATTATTTATATATGAACTGATTGAACCTCCATGGTATTGAAAACCTTTTTTGAAGTTGACGTTGAATTTAAATTCAACATTGTTGTGATTTGAATCAATAAACGGTATTGATTGAGGGATTGACAGTGAATGGCCTAAAATATACATTTTTATTTAAAACATTGATTTGTCGTTAAGCGAATAAACTAAGTAAAATTATAAAATTTAATTATAAATGGAACTAGATTTTTTTATACGTTAATATGAAGTTTAAAGATAAGTCGATATTACAAACAGTTTTATAAAAATCTTATTAAATGATTACATAATAATGATGTGACGTTTAATTCAGTTTTATAAGGGAAATAAGTTATAATTAACCTTTGAGTATATATTTTGAATAATTATACTTAAGTAAATAATAAAGCAATATTATTATATTAATTTAATTAATCTAAAAGGAATGGGTTTGCAAGAGCACAAAACAAATCAATTATTGGTTTTAAGCGAAGAAGTTGATGAGTTGATTTCGATTATAAAATCCAAGAAATTAGTTTTATAATCTAAAAGGTTTTTGGGTGAAGTATTTTGGAAATGGATTAATACAATTTCAATTATAAATGAAATCGTGTAACAAAGCAAAAAGTTAATATTTAGTAAATGGTCATAATCGAACAAGATTCTAAATAAATAAATATATGGTTTATAAAACCATTTTGATAATATATAAAATGAAATTGATATTGTTTTAAATTACGAACTTCTACTTATTCTAAGATAAGAACGTTGTTGATCAAGGTCTGAGAGGTAAATATAATATCCCAACTTGAACGACTTCACTATTATCGAGGAATGGTATTAGTTTGTAATGAGCAAAGGGATGTTGAGATTAGTGATTATTCCATAAGAATAATATTGCAGTGTTAGTTACGAGATTTAAATTGTAAATAAGTCTATTTTGTTTAAAAGTAAATTAATTAATTATTGTTTGGCTCATATAAGAATCAACAATCGGTTTATATCCTTAAGTCATAATATATATATCGATATTGTCCGAGGTAAAGAAAATAAGAGAGATTTGAGAATGTAAAGCGGCATTTTCAGAAAAGGAAATGGAAAGAGATTTTATGAAATGTGGTAATGCCTTTGGAGTGAAGAGAAATAAATAGGAGTTTTGGCTAATACGTTTATTTTAAAATATAGGAATATAGTTTTATCGATATAAGTGAAATCGATTTTAAATCGATGAAATGATTTTAAAGATCGATAAAGAGTTTTAATGAATGATTATCAAATAATAAGGATCTGAGCTGCCAATATGCTTGACTGTATTGTTTGAGATTGATAGTTAAAACACCAAACTATGAATGAAATATTTTATTGGACCTTTTGACGTGTTGTTTCGAAGAGACCGGGATGGGAACTAGACCCAAAACCACTTCAAACATATGCAGTGCTTGAAACTAATCTACAGGGATACCTATCAAGATGGAGCATTGAAGACCATAGATCTTCGAAAAACGGAAGAACGACTTAACATCTCTAGCTGATCTCTTGTGATATACTGTGGTTCATTCGTGGTTTAAATCTATGTATTTAAAGGAATACTTGCTACTGATCTATAGGGTTATTCCTACGATGTGGTAGGAGGGTGCCTTAGGTTCATCCTTTTCCTAGATGACTTGTATGGACCAATTTCTAATAGAGTATTTCCTGAAACTCACGTACGTTGATTTTTTACAAATATACCTAGTTTTATGGCGAAGAAATTCTCTTGCTTAACATCTAGAGTATATTTGTTGACGTCAATTAGTGGTTTGACGGATCTAACGATGTGGCATTCAAAGTGAATGATGGCCAGGTGTTCTAAAAAGATATATGTAACCTCAAGCCTCACAACCGGAAAATGACAAAAAATCGGGCAGGCAACATGGTTAGTTGGGTCGCCCCCATGCAGGTTATATTATCACCATCTAGAGAAATTTCATTATTTTTTCTTTTTTTGATTCTGTATCTCCCGGAAATTACGGTGGTCGCGCGACAAAAATCCGTAGGGTGGCAATATATTCGATACACTCAAGTTAAAGGAGTGGTCGGTCATGTGTGGCCGGGTTGCAAGATGTTCTTGTTGAACCCCAGTGTATCACTTCTATAGTACACTGATCGGAAGGTGGTTCCATATCTTGTCATACTGGAAATCCAATCTCCAATAAGCTCCCTACGGTTTTTGATTTTTTAATAATAAATATGTAGAGCATGAGATGCAACCGTTCTGCTAGATGACTATTTATTTGTGATTTGATAGACACTATTATAATATCACTGAATTTGATATATCAAAAATGTTTTGGGTTATCGTAAGGTAAAAACCGTCTATGTTTATGTGTGGGATGGTCTTACGATTATCCTTTTCTTTCACAAAGGATTTCTAAAGTTAAGCAAGTTGTTTATCATATGAATTTATTACTGAAAGTATTCCAAACTCGTCCAAGTGAATTTTTCTTTGCTTCAAATGTGCTCGCTCAGACCAAGTATATTTCCAGGTTAGATTTCACTGGGAACTTCAGAAGAGGAGTTGAAGTGGAGACATATTCCACATATTTACTAGTATTAAGTTATCCCGCTGTGTGTATTGATTGACATAAATGTATACTCTGATGTTGTAATCACTTATGTATACAATTTTCTTTTGAATAAAGTATGTTGATATATTATATTTTATCCATTCCACTGTGAGACTCTGACCTTCTTATTCTTCTATTCTAATATTTATTTATTTCTTCTCTCACCCTCTAATTTCTTTCTCATAACTATCTGCTTTTCTTTGCAATTTGAGTTGACATGGGTTGTTAGATGTTGGTTTTAATTGTACGGAAAAAGTGGGTCGTTATGGTATGTCGGTATCTGTGCATGTATGTGTTGTATATGTCTATAATGTGTGTGTATGTGTGTGTTGTATATGTAGGCAGTGTATGTGTGTATGTCTTTGTCTCTATGTGTGTTGTATGTCTACGTGTGTTGTATATATATATTCTGACTCGTTGTTCTAATGCAAATTAGGTTTCAAGTATAGACGAAGATGATGCATGTCTATTCAGGTTAAGAATTTACTGGGTGATCCACCAACGAAGCCTCACCAAGCCGAAGGCTTTAACTCTCTGGTTAAGAATTACTGGGTGATTCACCAAGTGGATGCACTTTAGCTCACACCGCCGGGTCAGGTATTTATCCTAACTTATGCATTTAACTAAGCGCTAGTTTTAGCAAAGGGGATAATATCAAGTGTCAAATGCTTTTTCCTAAGGTTTAGTAAAGCAACATATGACACTTGATATTATCCCCTTGCTAGTCCTGGCGCTTAGTTAAATGCATAAGTTAGCATGAATAGTTGACCCAGGTGCGTGAGCTAAAATGCATCCACCAGGTTGATCACCCAGTAAATTCTTAACCAGAAAGTTAAAACCTTTAGCTTGGTGAATAGATTAGTTTAGCTGAAAAGTGAATAAGAGTGGTTGATCGCTGAAGTTGAAAAGCGGAGAGTAGTCGCCGAAGTTGCTAAAATACCGAGTTTGCCTTCTTTATCGTAATGTAATTATGAAACATCATATATGAAATAGTATGTATTTTCTTTATTGTAATGTAATGAAACAACATGTATCTTCTTTATTGTAATGTAATGAAACACCATGTATCATTATATATGTTGTTGGATTAGTATTAAATATTTCATAAAATTGTTTCATATACTATTATAATTTTTCAAATAGAGTTTGCATGATATTTACTAGCCTTTTGTATATACTCGTATCTATAGATAATTTAGATACGGTTTATATTCATATACAGTAATAATTTAGCTACGACTTAAAGCCGTATGTTATTTTCAGTGAGAAGCGGTTTACAACCGTATCTATTTATACTTTAGGTACGGCTTAAAGTCATATCAAATTTATGGTTTTGATATGGCTTATTGACGTATCTAAAATTTAAACATGCCATTATTTGATAGGCTTAGAGTCGTGTCTAATTGCAGTAGATACGACCCAAAACACTACCTAATTTGCGTATATGGTGTAATGAGTATAAAAATATAATTTTTATTTGATAATAACAAACATATATATTATTATATAAATGTGTTTGATTGTACTATTCCATATTACATCTCACACAGAAATAATTATATATTGAATAGAATACAACTTCACACAATTTGATATTCAAACAGTATTTTTATTTAAATAAATAATTTATTTCAACATTTGAAATAGTATAAATTTCAGACTCCGCTATTTACAATTCAATGTTATATAATACAGTCACGTATACTTACATGTACTCCTCACTACATCACTCTATTCACTCAGTTATACGTATAATTTCTTATACACACATTGGGTCTTCACTTGCTTCGGATACTGTCCAATCACCTACATACCTATCACAGAAACACACATAGTAAACTGAAACAAAAATAAAACTAAATACTAGCAAATATAAATTTATTTTAAATTTTATTTGTCCTATATATTCGGTGTGTTTCTGATCATTTTTCTGGACTTGGTCACCCCCCCCAGTCTAGACTACTTGTGATATTTGCAGTGATTTACTATAAATATCACAAGGCAAACTAAATACTAGTGCTCATAGATCAGCCTCAACACCACATATAGTCGGTCGCTGATTTATATAGAAATATGTATGCACATGTACACAAGATTTTTCAAGTGACATGGCTAGTTCAAATTTTAGAAATGCATGTGCAAGTTTAACAACACTGTGCAATAACCAACTATTCAGAGGTGGAGTTCAGGTCCAACACAAACTAGGCAGCAAGGCCAAAGTAGCATCAAATCAAACACCTCAGTGCAAGTCACATAGGCGCAACGAACATGGACATGACACGTACAAGGCACGACCACAAGTCTCCAGTTCAAGTATTACAAAATTGACCAAACAACAATGATGACCAGTATGTGCAGCAACATGAATGCACACAAAGCTCAATAAACAATACACAATGACATATGCAACAAAATAGCATGTATAAGGGTTAAAACAGTTTCAAGTACAAATGTCAGGTGTGCACAACTGCTCAATTCAAGGAATTAGGTACAAGCTTGTGAACTACACAAGAACTCAAGTTACAAAAACCACAAATCCAAGTGTACAACGTGACCAAAGTCAATGACATAACATCTCATGGGATAATACAAAGCACCACAATAACTCGACACATGTCAAAACTAAAACTACATTGTCAAGAAGGCACTATTTGCAGGGATGTAAGTAAATACATAGTGGAGTGCATGAATGCACTGAAATGACCAAGGAGCAAACATGTACACAGCAGTGTAAAGTGAACAAGCACATGTACAAAGACGAAGCATAAGGGAAAATACATATAGCAGCAGCCACAAACCTGGTACCAATGCACAATGTCATGGAACAATATAAATTACAATGACAAGTCAAGGCTACAAGTGGGAAAATGGACAATGTCGTCGCATAACACAATAAAGTAGCAATGTACCAGTTGTTCAAAATTGGGCATGTAAGTACTACAACCAACACATATGAATAATGCAAATGTATGCATCACATAGCAAGGCAGTAAGGTCAAAGTACACAAGGCCAAATAAAGGCATACACAAGTGTTCACAATATGCAAAAACGAATACAATATGTCAAGTCTGGGTGCAGCTCAAGTGTACAGGAAAGTAAATACACAAGGTCAAGATCATAGTTCAGTGACTCAATGAAGAATGGACAGCAGTACACAATGCCTGAAATGACCATCGTCGAGAACATAAGTCAGTTGTTGTGCACTGAACTGGCAAATGGGCAAACATAGAAAATAAAATTACCAAGTGCATTAAAATGGTCCAACACAACTTGGCATGTGCATGGACATCAACAAATAAAGCAATGTTAATGAGACAAAAGTTGGAAGCAGTGCAACAAAAATGGTGTACATGTTGAGTTAACAACCAAGGGGAAGTCAGAGAGCAAACATGAATATCATATGTTCATGACAAGGAAAAAACAAGGACTGTAAAGACAAGGAAAGTGAAATTCGAATGGTTATTGTAACCACTCGAATTCCGACAGACCGAATTTTTTTCCAAAATTCCAATCTATCAAAACTCAAGTTGTTGTGCTCTGGTATCCTGCAGAAAAGACAGGGACATAAAATATGTCAGATCTCGGAAAATATCTCATATCGGAATGGATAAAATATAATATAATCAAAATATAGCCTTACCGTATTAATAATACTGACTAACCAGTATCCAAGGCTATCATGTCTTTGCCACAAATCTAACCTGCGATTATGTTATGAGGAGGGGGTCAAAACACAAGTTCTAGTGACTGGATTTAAATTATACACTTTGGATAACACTACATATACCGTTCAATCATATTTTCTTATTTATTAGGTTACTTGTGTTAACAACACTCAAGGCTTACACACACGTCGTACCCATTTACTTCCCAGTGGATTAACCTAATATAGTATATATGTAGCTACCCCTCAATACTGAGGTACACCCCCATGGTACCCCACTCGCACGGTCTCCAACATAATGCCACAGAAATGAACGCAGTCCCTCGTCCTATGCCGGAGTGACGTATGGATCTCTACATAACAAGGTTACGTTATGCATATATCTGTCATTACTACGCTATGTAGGAGTATGGACTGCCACCGTCGATCGAATCAGATTTCATACCGAAGTAATGCCCTCAAGTCTACGATACACCACCCAGAGCCGAAATGTATGTATCTAGACTATCCCACATACGTATCGTCAATTGTAGCTCGATGCCTTAACCACACATTCTCTAGTGTGCACCGAGTTCAGTGGTAGGGTGATACAAGAAACACAGAACTCGATCGGGAGATTTTCCATATCTGTACAGGCCCTCCTTTAAGAGCCTCAAAATACAGATATCCCTCAGGTTTGTTTTTCATGGTGGCTATGGCCCCACCTCGGCCCCTCTCTCAACCAGTAAAGACTACAAGAGCTAAACGACTGGCCCCTAATAAACAATCTAAACATCCAGTTGGCGTCTTCCCACGACCACCGTACCTCGATAGTGAAAGGTGAATGGTCTATTGCTTTTAGCTCTAGTCTTTTCGCATCCCATTGTCTGCCGATGACTGGTATCCAACGATCTACTATCCTTGTTGGTCGTGACCCTTCTCCTCCCCGTTGAGGCGACCGCCGAATCACCCTGGTGTCACCGCGTCATAGCATTCTGACTGCAAAGTTACTTTTGCAGTCAAGGCCCACCCACCTGGTAGTTACGCACAGACCCAACCTTTGCGAGCACAACCAAAACATCTGCCACCGCATAGAGGACTACCAGGAGCACCTTACGTGTCTCAGGAAGACGCGTGCTTCCCCTTCCAGTCCTTCAGAGCCGTCAGAATAATCAGATGAATGTGCACTCCCCTCGTGCCTTATAACACCCAGATGATCTACCCTGTTGGGTTATTCACCCTCAAACATGCGGACTGGTCCAAGCGCCTCACTTTAGTATGTTGTTAGAACCTATGTCTAAACATTCTTTTATGCGCTTTCCTTTCATTAGGTTTCTATTTAACTTGGTTATTTCCATTCATATTAAATTTTTAATCAAGTTACCAAGTTCCACTTGCTTATTAATTTCAGTTATATAACTTAACCCATTTAAGTTTATTAATAAGCCCACAACATGTTATTCTCTAGATTGTGATCCAAGGTCTGTAATCCACAATACCTTTATATTCTTGTTTGATTTCATCGTTACAATAACATGTTGTACTTAATATGTAATTAAGTATATCCCAATTCATATGTTTTTTGTTTAACATGTCAGTCATTATTTATGATTAAATATAACTTATTTCATAAGTTTTCCTCATTCTTTCTCATTTAATCATAATTCTTTTTTACAGCGTTACTACAACTTATCATTGTTTACTTATTAACTTAGTTCTCTTAACTAAGGTCCATTAATAAGTTTCTCTACTCATTTATTATAACCTATGTTATAATTTCCTCTTATCCTTAGGACAAGTCTAAACATGTTATTCTTATCAGCGGGTTTCAGACTTCCAAGTTTACATATTACTTAATTTATAATTAAGTACACTTCTTATATTTCATAAAATTTCCCCCATTTCTTAACAGGTTTCAGGTTTTCCCCATTTACTGATTACTTAATTTGCAATTAAGTGTCCCATTTCTCATTTCACCAGTTATCCCATTTTCTTACTAGTTTACTACAACCTAAGTTATAATCTTCACTTGTCCCTAGGACAAGTCTACCTATTATACAACATTCTCATTAATGTAATTTATTTATAATAGGTGATTATCATTCCTCGTTTAAACCATTTACTGTTGTAACCCATTATTCTTCGTTGACTATAATATATATTCCTTATTTTATTAAGGAAAACACTTCATGCACCTTATCAGTTTGATTTATAGAAGGAATCAGTGATTTATTTTCATAACGTATTCCCATCTAAATCCGTGGTGGCAAGTAATTTCTTTCTTTTTTCTTACTTTATTCACTATGGCTTACTTGCAACCACGTTCACAGAAATAGGTCATTTAGGGAAATACATCACTTTTCCTTCCCATCGCACTAACTCTGTCCATTACATCCCTTCCTTTATTATTTTTTAAGTTAGACATTTAATTACCATTATTGTTATTTATTCATATCTTATTATATACATATATTTATATATATGCACTAGACCTTTCACATTAAGCCTACACTTGTGGACGCTGGATTTGCCGGGCGGGTCCGGGCAGACTTCTACCACAAGTTGACTTAACCTCGTGTCTTAGTGCTATTACATGTTTATTCATGCACTTAGACCCCTCACATTAGATTTACCACTTATGAATGCTGGATATACCGGGAGGTTCTGGCAGACTTCTACTACAAGTGTAATCTAACCTCATGTCTAAGCGCGTTACAACTTCTTATTTATTGTAAATATTAGGCATGTTATCCTTTTTACTGTAATCTAATTTACATGTCCTCAAATTATGCCTATATAATGATGCATGTCCTTTTTAACATTTATTTATTCTATTTTGACATGTAAACATTTAATCGGGTAATTGTTCAAATCTAACAGGTTAACATGTCATTTACTCAATAATATGCCACAAGTGAATCATGTAATTATAACAACAGTAGTCATTACCCATATTCTAACAAGTTTGTTTTTCAACATGTAATCATTCCAACACTTTAACTGATTCAACATATGAATTATTCATATTAACATCTCAACTTGTTATAACAGTAATTCTTAATTATTCTGGCCAATTTCACATATAACAATGGGGAATGTTTTTACGATAATATATCATTATCTAAAATGATATAGCTTAAATCCACTCACCTCGTAAGCTTTCCAAATCCTGGATCTGGTCCAAATCTATCATTCCATGGTTTTCCCCTAACTGGATTCAAAACCTAATAAACATGGATTTACTATTTTTACTACAAGAGAAAGGAAAAGAAGGAGGAGAAAAATTGAATAGATCAGATCGAAAAGTTTACTTACTTTGATTGGATCTAAGAAATAGAAGAGTAATTGCAGAGGTCAAATCACATATCTTTGAATCAGTCTAACTCTTGATTGTTGAAGAAGAAAATGGCTAGATCAAACTACGCTGGAGCAGCACCTTGTCATCGCTATTGAATTAAATGAATAAAACAATGGGTCTAGGGTCTTATTTATAGCCTAAAGCCAATGAAACAGGTAAAGAAAGGAGTCCAGATTCAAACAGAAGAATTCTGCCTAGATCTGCCGTAGGGGGGTCGACACCCCCTTGAGTGGTCTACCTAGGAGTCGGCACCTTTTGTGGGGTCGACAACCCTAGGCGGGATTTTTCCCGCTCGCCTTTTCTGCATGAAACTTGAACTGTTTTGAATTCTGCCCTTAGTTTATTCATATATATATTATTCTTATGCGTATACAAACTTCAAACCTTAATAACTTCTTCATATAATGTCCGTTTAACGCAAACCAAGTGTCGATTTTGACCAAAATTCCGAGACGAACGCAATGGCATAGTTCGTTTTACTTAATTCTGAATATTTAATTAAATTATTCTTATTTTATTGTCTTGAGTTAAAAATGCGGGGTGTTACTATTATAGAGACAGAGCTCTTTGTTAATTTCGAATTGAAATTAACTCACTCAAGAATATACAAAAATAAGAGCTCAGACTTTATTCTTGGAAAATTAATAAAGGGCCAGTAAATATATTTAGCCAAGAAGAATTCAATTTATTATTCTGGGAAATTACCAGATTTAAAATTATATAATATTTGGTAATAAATTATCATTCAAATCACGCAGAAAGAAGGCTAAAGAATATATAGTATATTTCCAAATCAAAAATTCACAATCACTTATATTTGGTATTTCTCCAGAAATCACAGCAAGTTTTTACTTAAGTAAGGTGGAAGAATTCAACGCAGATATTACACGACCAAAGCAATAGTGAAATCAGAGCAATTAGGGTTTTCAAGCACCCTATATAAAAAACTATTTATCACAGGTAATTGTATCGAAAACCAAGGAATTTAATCGAGGAAAATAAAATCAGAAAAACTCATATTTATAGGATTTTCAATTATCCGCAATGGGCAAATCGTCGATGAGGAAGCAACAAGCAATCGAAGCTATTAGAGAACCAACTACATTAAAGTTTCAGGAGTCGCGATTTGGGGAAAAGCAAAACCATAATTTTTCATTCGGTCACCATTGAAGTTTAAAAGGGAGCCGAAGTTTCAAGTGACCAAGCACAAAAAAGGGTCAACATATTTACTGTAATTGTGTTTTAAAACTAGGGTTTTTGTCATTGAAGTCTTATGTTTATTTAGTTTATGTTTTTCTTTTTATAAATGTTTCAAGGGTTTGCTAGATTTCTAAGCTAGGGTTCTAGCTATAGTGTTTTGTATTTAGAGAAAAACTGATCTTTGGAATTGAGATCAATGCAGGGTTTTGAGCGTAGGATTAATAGAACTAAGTGAACGATAGTTGTGAGGTCTTCTTTGTTTAACTCCTAGTAGAAACTTAGGCATAAAATTTTGAGCGTAGGGTTATAACATTTATGATAACAATTGTCGCAAGTTTTTAGGTGTTATAAACGCTGTAATTAGTTGTTTAATGCCTAATAGAAACCTAGGGGAATGCAACAGCTGGCGGGTTTGCCGAAGTTGGGCAAATTTTGTGTTATCCTGTTTTTGCTTTTATTTTACCCTACAAATATATGTGCTGCTTTTATTATTATTTTGTTCGAATATTCCACAAAGATTTCAATAAACCCTTTTCACCACCCTTCTATGGTTAATCTAGATCCTACAAAATATTGTCAAATGTGTAATGTTATTACTCCAGATTCATAGGATTTGGATGTAAGAATACGATTTGTGCAGTTATGATTTTAGAAATATAAACTTGTTTGTTTTCGGTATTATTTGAGGTTTCTACTTGATTGTTATAAATTTTCTTTTTTGCTTTTTTTTATATAAAAGGCACCATTTGAAATCTGCAAGGAATTTAAACAAACCAAATAGGAAGAGATGTCTAAATTGATGTATTTTTGTATGTAGTTTATGACATTTATTGCAAATAAAATATTAACCCATTTCCTTATGGTTTGAAATATGCCAATATTCCTCCTTTAAATAGTTTGGGCAAAATTTACAATAATTACAGTAAATAACCTTCCATGAGATTTTTAATGTTAAACAAGATTGGACACAAAACGGAATGTTCTAGTAGTTAGTTTAAATTTGAATATTATTATAATTATTTTTAATAATACATAATTAGTAACAACGTTATCATCGTGCTTAAAATATAAATTTACAATTATTATAATCTTATCCATCCAAACCTACGTAAATAACGCTACTATATTATATTTAAATCAAATGTATGTTGTATGTTTGAATTTAAATAGTTTCCATTTTATGAGAATAAATGTATGGTAATATTTCATATAATAAATGAAAATGAATATTTGTGACTGTTCTAGCAATAAATGTGGAATTAATGGTTATTATTAAAATGTTACAAATAGGAATAAATATTGTAACCATGTATATTCTGGAAAAATGAATTGAAAAGGAATTAAATGCCAAATAGTTACAATTTAATGTGATTTAGAATACGTGGTGTGACTATAATTAGAAAATTAATAATAATAGAACTAATATATATATATATATAGAAATAATGAAATTAAATAACTATAGTAATATTTAGGAGCATAATAATTAGAATTAGTGTAATTAAATGAAACTGATATAAAAAGATGTGACGGCCCGCCCCGCACCAGCCTGCATTTCCTTCGAAAGTGCGCTGTACACATGCCCGACTAGCACGGGACGGTCGTCAGAAGAAAGGAAAGAAGAGAACGAACTAATCAAGGACCTGTAGAATGTCTCACAGCGCATGGAGTAAAATATAATAATAATAACATACTTGACATAAAACATGTGAGATAGTGCATAAGTTGATAACTAAAATCAACATCAACATCAGAGCAGCGGAAATCCAAATACAGCTTATTACAACTTTTTCAAATTTACTGTCTCTAAACAAATGAAAGCTAAAGGAGAAGATGCACAACCAATGCCCAAGCAGTGATCTTCAACACAGGGAGAATACTATATATATATATATATATATTACGTGGAAGCCTCCTGCTCGTCTCCGGATCATCTACCCGTGCATCACCAGCTAACCTGTCTCTAGTCTGCTCGTGTGAGCACCCAAAGTAATAAGAGGAGACATAAAACTCTGGGTCAGACATAAAGCCTGGTATGAGCAATAAGCATCTAAACAGAATAATAACAGGTATACTAAACCATACCTGAACCTGGACCTACAACCAAAGAGTTAGTACCACATACCGTACAACACTCTAAGGTGCCATAATAAATAGTGTAAGAGTACAGGGGTGGGGTGTACATGTCATAATGATAGCAAACAAATCATCCATAGCAACCATCCTCACATCTCTCACTCAGTGCGTAAAGCATACGATGTCCACCACTGTCAATCACTAGACCCATCGAAGTAGTGACGGAGTTCGACTTGTACAACTACTGCTACTACCAAGCTTACCACATGGAGTCATGACCAAATCTTTACAAATGACCCTACTTCATTGGTTTATAGCCCTTTAGTCGTACCTAGGCCATTGCAGCCTTGAATCCGTTCACGTACTTCCCATACATAGTGATCCAAAGTCATAAACATCGACTGCCCCTTGGCACACGTTCCGCAACAAAGCCCAATCATGAAGTGAACTCATCGGTTCCCAACTGGATCCTGAGATCTAACTTCCCATATTGGACTACCTTTGCATCTCGGGTTATTGGTCAATACTGGGTCGGGTCGGGTTCCTTTCAAGCCATCGGTTCGGGTCGAGTCCACAGCGTTGCGTTGGTGCATGGTCTTCATCTGATAGCGGTTCGGTTCGGGTCCTCCCCATCGCGTCGGTTCGGGTCGGGTGCCTCACTTCGGGTCGGGTCGAGTGTCCTCCTCCCTTCCAGTTCGTGCTTCCACTCCGATCCGCTCCCTCGTTCTTCACGTGCTCCGATCCAATCCCTCCTTCTTCATCTAATCCGATCCTACTCCTTTAGCCGATCCGATCCCTTCGCCTTACTCCAGTCCTAGCCTTTCATCCTTAAGTCGATCCGATCCGAGCCCTTCGTCTTTAAGTTAATCCGATCCCCAGCTTAACCAACATGGCCTTCCTTTTCTCCAAGTTTCTTTTGCGTCAGGTTCCAGTTCGGGTCGGGTTCCTTACCCAGATCTCCGATCCGAGCCCATATCCGATCCTACCCGAAACCCTGCACAACTTTCTGCAACTTTTTCCAGCAACTTGTTTATGCCATTCGACGACGTTTTCGACCAATCTAACTATATTAATCAATCAAAAATCATGTCAAACAGTCATAGCAACATAGCAAACTAACCACAAACACCAAAACAATGAATTTACATGTCAAAATGGATCAAAGATGCCCAAAATCCCAATTTTCCCTTAAGCATGGTTAAATAAAACTAATCATAGGGTTAACAAAACTTAATCAAATCGAACCAAATTTCTAACAGAGGCATAAAATATTATTTAAGAATTTCTAAACATTTTTCCAGAATTTATTAGTGCATAGATTCGCTAATCTTCACTAATTACCCTTAATTAACTGTAATTAGAGTCAAAACGATGCTAATCACTCACCTTGGCCACAAATGAAACACCAAATCTGAAATACTCTCTGTTTGGGTCGAATCCCTATGTATAGCAGCAGCTCCAACCTTGCTCTGTTGCTATTTGGCCTTGTTTTGATGTAGTTTAGGCTTAATCTTCACTAAAAATGTGTTTTGGAGTGGTTTTAGAGGATGGAAGCCATTACTAAGGTCTCAAGAAGGTTTGTGGCGGCTCAAAACTGAAATGAAAGTGATTTCCTAACCCTAATCAGCCCTCCTATGCCTCTAAACCCGAAATTCCCCTCTAGGCCTAGCTGCTAATCACCCGGTTAAGCCCAATTAAGATGTTTTTTTCACTATCTGAAACTTGTTTCAGACATATCTCCCAAACGGTGAGTCCGTTTGGCTAATGTGACCACTCTACGGAATTGTAAACCATCATCCGGAGCTAATGGAAGTGGTTTCAGGTCAAAATTCCTTTCCAGTCAAAAGTTATGGCCAAAACTGTGCTAAATAGGGGTAAAATGGTCATTTAAAAATCGGGAAAAATCATGAACATGGGAAATGACCCCAATAGTCGTCTCCCAAAGTTACATGACCATACGACTTCGTATGTGAAAAAAACAAATATCCTACGGTCCTATAATGCGTAGAATACGGGTCGTTACACTCTCCCCCCCTTAAGAAATTTCGTCCCCGAAATTCCTTAACCCAAAACATACAAAAGATCCTGCATGCTTGACAACCACATACAACCATCAAACATGCAAAACAAGCAAACAGACCTATCCTAGCATGCGGAAAACTAAATCGAAGTCAAAATCTTACCAGGCAAAGAGTTCTGGGTATGTCTTCCTAATGTTCTCCTCTGTTTCCCAAGTGCAATCATTCTCGTCCTCGCTCCACTGAATCTTGACTAGCTTCACCGCCTTCCTTCGAAGTTGCTTCATGTCGTGCTCGACAATACGGGCCGGCTTGTGGTTCCCAACCGCCTCGGGTTCTACATCGAAGTCCTCTAACTGATCAGGTGAAATAGTCCAATCTGAGTCGTGAACGAACTTCCATAGTTGGGAAACATGAAATACGTTGTGAACTCCCGCCATCTTCTCTGGTAAGTCAATTCTGTATGCCAAATTCCCGACTAATTCAAGAACAGGGAATGGGCCAACAAATCTTGGTGCCAACTTGCCTCTCCTGCCAAATCGTATTACGCTCTTCAACGGAGAAATCTTGATAAACACCAAGTCGCCAACGGAGAATTTTAATTCTCTTCTCCTCTTATCGGCATAACTTTTCTGCCTATCTTGGGCAGCCTTCATTCGTTGTTGAATGATTCTAATCTTACCTGAAGTTTCCCTCACCACATCTGGTCCAAGTATAAACTTCTCGCCAGTCTCTATCCAACATGATGGTGAGTTGCACGGTCTTCCGTACAAAGTTTCATATGGAGCCATACCGATACTGGATTGGTAGCTATTATTATATGCAAACTCTACTAGATGCAAATGGTCATCCCATGATCCACCAAAATCCAATATACATGCTCTCAAGAGATCTTCCAAAATATGATTCACCCTCTCCGCCTGACCGTCGGTTTGAGGATGATATGCGGTACTGAGATGTAACTCTGACCCTAGAGCCTCTTGTAAGCTCTTCCAAAACCCACTAGTGAACAACGGGTCTCGGTCACTCACAATGCTTTTAGGTACTCCATGAAATCTCACTACCCACTTCATATACAGTTCTGCCAACTTAGCTGCCGTTCTGGTCGATTTGACTGGTATAAATCTTGCACTTTTAGTCAATCGGTCCACAATCACCCAAATGCTATCATGTCCCGATCTAGTCCTTGGTAAACCATCGATGAAATCCATCGAGACTTGCTCCCATTTCCATTCGGTAATTTCTAATGGTTGCAACATCCCACTAGGCTTCTTTTGCTCGGCTTTAACTAGCTGGCAATTCATGCATTTGGATATAAACTTCCCAATGCCTCTTTTCATCCCTTCCCAGTAGTAGGTCTGCCTCATGTCTCGATACATCTTGTTACCACCGGGGTGTATAGTCAGTTTTGAGTGATGACATTCTCTAAGCACTCCATCTCTCAATCCATTGACATTGGGTACAACAAGCTTTCCATTCTTTCTAAGCCATCCTTCTCGATCAAGCCCATACTTGTTCACCTCCTCATCGATACCCATCTCTAACTTGGAGATGATTTCCAATAGGTTAGGATCGTTCCTCTGACTAGAGCCGATCCACCCAATCAAAGTGGGTCTGATCGTCAAACTTGCTAACATTTCTGGATCCAATTCGCACTTTGGTCTGAAATCATACCCAGCGATGTACTCCAGTTGCTTCCATTCAAGAAACATAGCCCCTAAACCGGCATGTCTCCTACTCAATGCATCAGCCACCGCATTGCCCTTTCCCGGTGTATATGCGATGTCGAAATCATAGGAAGCCAAGAATTCTAACCATCTTTGTTGCCGGAGATTTAGATCCCTCTAGGAGAAGAGATACTTCAACGACTTATGATCTGTAAACAGCTCAAATCTTTCTCCCAAAAGATAGTGTCTCCACATCTTTAACGCGAACACGATCGCTGCCAATTCCAAATCATGGGTAGGGTATCTTTTCTCGTGCGGTTTCAATTGCCGACTTGCATAAGCTACAACCCTACCGCCTTGCATCAATACAGCACCCAGTCCGGTACCACAGGCATCCGTGTATACCGTCATCTCTTCATTCCCCTTAAGAATGACTAACACCGGAGCGCTTGTCAACTTGTCCTTTGGACTCTTGAATGCATTCTCGCACCTTTCATCCCATACAAAAGCTTGATTCTTCTTGGTCAACTGGGTCAATGGTGCTGCTATCCTGGAGAAACCTTGGATAAATTTACGATAATATCCCGCTAACCCCAAGAAACTTCTTACATCTGTTGCATTCTTGGGCGTAGGCCAATCCTGTACCGTAGCCACCTTTGCTGGGTCCACGACAATACCATTCTCTGATACAACATGGCCCAAGAACCTCACTTCCCTCCTCCAGAAGTGACACTTAGAAAACTTTGCTTTCAATTGGTGTTTTCTCAACACCTCCATCACTATTCTTAAATGTTCCTTGTGTTCTTCCTCTGTCCTCGAGTAGACCAAAATATCATCAACGAACACAAAGACAAACTTATTCAACTGATCCCTGAATACCCTATTCATAAGAACCACAAAATACGCTGGGGCATTGGTCAGCCCAAATGGCATGACCAACCACTCATAAAATCCAGACGGCGTCCGAAATGCCGTTTTAGCTATACTCTCAGCTTCCACTCTAAGCTGATGAAAACCTGTCGCGAGATCCAACTGAGAAAATACTCTCGCGCCACTCAACTGATCGAACAAATCATCTATCCGCGGTAGAGGATACTTGTTCTTCCTCGTCACTTTATTCAACTCGCGGTAGTCTACACACAAACGAAGGGAACCATCCGCCTTGGTAGCAAACACAACTGGTGCTCCCCATTCAGAAACACTCCTTCTGATAAATCCCTTCTTCAAAAGATCGCTGACTTGCACCTCGAGCTCTCGCTGCTCCCTTGGTGCCATACGACGAAGTGGCATCACTACAGGCCTGGCATCTTCTACCAAATCAATACGGAACTCAATCTCTCGGTGTGGTGGAAGCCCGGTCACTTCCTCAAAAACATCCGGATACTGGCCAACCACGGGCAAACCTGACAACTCACTATGCGGAATGTCGAGGGAGTTTAGAAAACTAGCCAATACCCCCTTACTGGGTAGACCACCAAACACTATCCTCCGCCCATCATCCGCTCTAGCTGTCACCAAAAAGCCCTCACAGTCTACCACCACCCCGTATCTTCGGAGCCAATCTACTCCCAAAATAATGCCAAACCCAGTAAAGCCCAAAACAAAGCAATCACAAACAAACATGCATCCATGACTCGTTAAGACCACATTGCGACAAATCATGCTAAGGCTAGTCGAACCACCAATCGGGTTCGTTACTACTAAAGGTCTATCGACAATCTCGGGCTCCAATCCCAACCTATCTACCAGGTCACTAGATATGAAAGAACTGGAAGCTCCGGTATCAAACAAAACTCTAACAGGAACATCATAAACAGAAAGCATACCTAGAATGACGACATTCTTTCCCTTCTCCGCCGCAGTTGGGGCATTCGACGAAGAAGGAATAGCGTTAAGGGCATATGCTTTCACCATTTGCTTTTCTTTAGGGGGTTGTGGACATCTGTCCTTGTGATGTCCCATTTGGCCACAGTTGAAGCACTTCCTATCCGCTGGCTTGGCCCGACAATTACTGGCATAATGGCCCTTCTTACCACAGCTAAAGCACTCAACATCTTGCTTATTCTTTTACTTCTGGCCATCCTTAGTCTGATTTTGCTTTCTCTTATTCTGGGAACCACCCTTGCCTCCACCACTTGCTTGTGGTTTTGGCACTTCTGCAGATGCAACCTCAGTCTTCGGCTTAGGGTAGAGACTTTCTGACCTCAATGCTTTCCCCACAATCGACTCAAACGTCTCATCGATGTGGTTAATAAGCCTTTCCCCCAAGTACTGATCCAAACCAGTTATGAATTTCTCATTCTTCTTCTCGGCAATGTCAATAAGAGATAACCCATATTTTGACAAAGTGTCGAATTCAGCAATATACTCCGAGACAGCTCTGTCATTCTGCTTGAGCTCCAAGAATTTTTAAACAGCACTGACTTCTGAGCAGCTGGAATGAACTTCTCGCCAAAGCGAGCCTTAAACTGCTCCCAAGTAATCTGATCTTCGGGAGTAGCTGCCTTTATAGCATTCCACCAATTCATTGCCCGCCCTTGCAGCTGACGGGACGCTAGCTTTCTCTTCATCGCATCCTCGATACCCAAATCCTCGAAGATACGTTCGCAACTATCCAACCAATCTTGAACATCCGTGGCCGACTCCGTTCCGTGAAACGGCTTCCCACCAAGGCTAGTATAATCCTTATTTAGCTTGGCGAAGTCGACCCTCGGCGCCTGCACTATTGGACCACCACCATTTCCACTATTGGGAGCTGCCCTCTGTACATCTCTAAGCATCTCTCTCATGAGGTCAGTAAACATCGCCCTCATGTCAGCAGCATTCCCATTATTGGCCCCTCTACCGGTACCTCTAACATATCGGCTCATCGTCAATCTGAAAAAGGAAACGATTAACGACTCCATAGTGGTGCTAGTGCAGTACGACTTCATCCTTATACTAGTAATAGTATATATATATATATAGCTTTTGAAAACCAAAAATAATCACAAATACGCTCTCTCGTATACGTATGTTATCTCTCCCTGATAACTTCCCTAGGTTAACTACGCAACCTAGAGCTCTGATACCAAGTGTGACGGCCCGCCCCGCACCAGCCTGCATTTCCTTCGAAAGTGCGCTGTACACATGCCCGACTAGCACGGGACGGTCGTCAGAAGAAAGGAAAGAAGAGAACGAACTAATCAAGGACATGTAGAATGTCTCACAGCGCATGGAGTAAAATATAATAATAATAACATACTTGACATAAAACAGGTGAGACAGTGCATAAGCTGATAACTAAAATCAACATCAACGTCAGAGCAGCGGAAATCCAAATACAGCTTATTACAACTTTTTCAAATTTACTGTCTCTAAACAAAAGAAAGCTAAAGGAGAAGATGCAACACCAATGCCCAAGCAGTGATCTTCAACAAAACAGGGAGAATACTATATATATATTACGTGGAAGCCTCATGCTCGTCTCCGGATCATCTACCCGTGCATCACCAGCTAACCTGTCTCTAGTCTGCTCGTGTGAGCACCCAGAGTAATAAGAGGAGTCATAAAACTCTGGATCAGACATAAAGCCTGGTATGAGCAATAAGCATTTAAACAGAATAATAACAGGTATACTAAACCATACATGAACCTGGACCTGCAACCAAAGAGTTAGTACCACATACCGTACAACACTCTAAAGTGCCATAATAAATAGTGTAAGAGTACGGGGGTGAGGTGTGCATGTCATAATGATAGCAAACAAATCATCCATAGCAACCATCCTCACATCTCTCACTCAGTGCGTAAAGCATACGATGTCCACCACTGTCAATCACTAGACCCATCGAAGTAGTGACGGAGTTCGACTTGTACAACTACTGCTACTACCAAGCTTACCACATGGAGTCATGACCAAATCTTTACAAATGACCCCACTTCATTGGTTTATAGCCCTTTAGTCGTACTTAGGCCATTGCAGCCCTGAATCCGTTCACGTACTTCCCATACATAGTGATCCAAAGTCATAAACATCGACTGCCCCTTGGCATACGTTCCGCAACAAAGCCCAATCATGAAGTGAACTCATCGGTTTCCAACTGGATTCTGAGCTCTAACTTCCCATATTGGACTACCTTTGCATCTCGGGTTATTGGTCAATACTGGGTCGGGTCGGGTTCCTTTCAAGCCATCGGTTCGGGTCGAGTCCACAGCGTTGCGTTGGTGCATGGTCTTCATCTGATAGCGGTTCGGTTCGGGTCCTCCCCATTGCGTCGGTTTGGGTCGGGTGCCTCACTTCGGGTCGGGTCGGGTGTCCTCCTCCGGGTCGGGTCGGGTGTCCTCCTCCCTTCAAGTTCGTGCTTCCTCTCCGATCCGCTCCCTCGTTCTTCACGTGCTCCGATCCAATCCCTCCTTCTTCATCTGATCCGATCCTACTCCTTTAGCCGATCCGATCCCTTCGCCTTACTCCAGTCCTAGCCTTTCATCCTTAAGTCGATCCGATCCGAGCCCTTCGTCTTTAAGTTAATCCGATCCCCAGCTTAACCAACATGGCCTTCCTTTTCGCCAAGTTTCTTTTGCGCCAGGTTCCAGTTCGGGTCGGGTTCCTTACCCAGATCTCCGATCCGAGCCCATATCCGATCCGACCCGAAACCTTGCACAACTTTCTGCAACTTTTTCCAGCAACTTGTTTACACCATTCGACGACGTTTTCGACCAATCTAACTATACTAATCAATCAAAAATCGTGTCAAACAGTCATAGCAACATAGCAAACTAACCACAAACACCAAAACAATGAATTTACATGTCAAAATGGATCAAAGATGCCCAAAATCCCATTTTTCCCTTAAGCATGGTTAAATAAAACTAATCATAGGGTTAACAAAACTTAATCAAATCGAACCAAATTTCTAACAGAGGCATAAAATATTATTTAAGAATTTCTAAACATTTTTCCAGAATTTATTAGTGCATAGATTCGCTAATCTTCACTAATCACCCTTAATTAACTGAAATTAGTGTCAAAACGATGCTAATCACTCACCTTGGCCACAAATGAAACACCAAATCTGAAATACTCTCTGTTTGGGTCGAATCCCTATGTATAGCAGCAGCTCCAACCTTGCTCTGTTGCTATTTGGCCTTGTTTTGATGTAGTTTAGGCTTAATCTTCACTAAAAATGTGTTTTGGAGTGGTTTTAGAGGATGGAAGCCATTACTAAGGTCTCAAGAAGGTTTGTGGCGGCTCAAAACTGAAATGAAAGTGATTTCCTAACCCTAATCAGCCCTCATATGCCTCTAAACCCGAAATTCCCCTCTGGGCCTAGCTGCTAATCACCCGGTTAAGCCCAATTAAGCTGTTTTTTACTATCTGAAACTTGTTTCAGCCATATCTCCCAAACGGTGAGTCCGTTTGGCTAATGTGACCACTCTACGGAATTGTAAACCATCATCCGAAGCCAATGGAAGTGGTTTCAGGTCAAAATTCCTTTCCAATCAAAAGTTATGGCCAAAACAGTACCAATTAGGGGTAAAATGGTCATTTAAAAATCGGGAAAAATCATGAACATGGGAAATGACCCCAGTAGTCGTCTCCCAAAGTTACATGACCATACGACTTCGTATGTGAAAGAAACAAATATCCTACGGTCCTATGATGCGTAGAATACGGGTCGTTACAAAAGACATTTAATATGTAGCATGATGCCTTAGGAAATATGACCGTTAGGGTCATTTATGGCACATAACCATGATAGGAATAAATAAAATAAAATAAAAAGGGGGGGGGGGTTTAATGAGTATAAATTACCATATTAGATACCAAGTCTAATAAAGAAGAAAATAGTTAAATATCCTAGTATAGTAAGATACAGAGAATTATCCTTATCTTATTCTAGTTAATTCTAGAATTAATACCTTTAATTAGAAATAAGAATTGTACTTAGTGGGTTAATGATGCGAGGTCAGTAGCCTTACTCGACAGAAGTCTGCACTTTCTAGCAGTTGAATATGTGAACAACTGATGTGAGATATCATTAACCATAGGAACCCATGATGATAGTAAATTACGTAGCGAGAATTATTCCAAAAGTGTTTACTTCAAAGGTTGAGGTTCTAATTGATTATAGGGAATGCCTCCCTTCCAAAAGAAGAAACCAAAAATGAATTAATTGATAACGTAGCCTACTACAAAAAGTTTTAAAAGGCTATTTGGATACGAGATTGGTAAGCTCTATGATAATCTGCTTCCTCTGGGTAGTAAGTGACTGGGATAAAGTCTGCCTCAGGATTAGGTATTAAATGTCCACAGGATTGCCTATCCTACGGGAAGTACTAAGTGACTCGGGGATTATCCAATAAGGTTAGGGGTCCACCAAGCCTCACCTTATGTAGCGATTTAGGAATATATGTGAATGACGGAAGCTTTAAAATTAGTAGGACTTAGTATATAGTTTCCTTAAATTTATGTTGGTGTAGGTTAAATCACCTAGTAATTTGTTAAGTGATCAAAGGATTCTCCTTTATATTGTTTTAATAGTACGACCATAAGTGAAAATATAGATATGACCTACTTCTATATTTAATATAGTATTGAATAGTTGGAATGCCCGCCTCTTAGTTTTGGTAGTTGTTTGAACGGTGGTTTAAAGGCTTCATATTTGTGCATAAAAGTTCGATCTTAGTATATTGTGATAACATTATCTTCAGGTATGATATTTTAATCGTAGTGCGTAAATCTTAACAATGTTAAGTTAGAATTACTAGCCTTATTAGACGTATAATTTGGGTAAAACCAAATGGAATGCATACGTGTATTATAAACAATGTTATATATTTTCTACTTGTTAGGACTTGTTATTCTAACTAGCCTCCTCATAACAACTCTCAGTTTTATCTAGGGGAAGACGGGTCTTTGCAAGTACTCAAGTTTGGTTTTCGGTTCTTGTTTTCTCATGCTCGGTATTAATATGGTGATTTGCTTTTAAGGTGGTTGCCTAAATCGATGCTTGTTATCTTATCTTGTTTCCGTTGCGAGTTAGTTTTATCTTACTCTAATTATGCTCATGTTCTTTTTTTGTAGGTACCAGACTTAAGCTCTCCATGCTTGAATGAGTTTGAATTTAGATTTTTATCGAAATTTGAGCTCAGAATAGTACAGAGTGTTACAACACTTATAAAAAAGAGACCGTTTTAGCCACAGTTGTAATAAGGTCATCCTATTAAAACTTTCAAAATCATTACAATAAAACGTTGTAATAACATATTTACAACTATTTAGAAACCATGTAATTTGTTTGTATACAACCAAATACGCTTATTCCAATTCTTAGTTTATATTGTCAAAGAGATTATTTGAACTACTAGCGATAGTTGTAATATATCAATCTTCAACTTTTTTTTAGATGTTGCACAATATGTTTTACAACTTTTATAAAATGTTTCAAAATACACACAAATAAAAAAGGCATTTGAGTTATAAACCCTTACTTTATTATAAATAAAATTACATAACTAAAATTTTAAAAATTAAAATATATAAAATCCATCGATTCTAACGATAACTTTTTACTTTATTGTTATAGAGAAACGAGCATCGATGCTCACCTCATGGAGCGCCTCGAGGAAATAAGAGATAAAAATAGTTTGTGGCTTATTCCAAAAATCATTTTATCCCTAAAGTTTACGCCTCAACAACTTGAGGCATACGAAGAGTATGAAACGAACACCTCGCACACCTCAAACTGTTGAGGCATATGACTTACAAATATTTTTAACATCGGTGTTTACGTGTGTGGGCTAGCCATGCTTTCCTTATGGTGTATTTTACCTAGAGATATACGATGCTTGGTAGGTAACTTCTGATCCTTATACATGAGTTCATAACCATATGGAAAGATCTCCCCGGAAAAACTAATTTGCGAACGTTCCTTAACGATTTCGTTCGTACCTTAATAGTTGTTGAATGTAACAAATGTAATTGTTCTTGCTATTTTGATTTTTTATATTTTACACCCTAGACATTATCTATTTTACTATATTTCTCCTAATAAATGGTTGGATGTCATTGAGGTGATAACCGTTACGAACATCCATACGACCGCAAATTGTATTGATACATATCACATATATGTGAGTTATCATGCGCAGTTATCTAGCCTAATCCGGGTGTTATTTTATTATGATGCTCGGGTCAGTTCGATTATATTTTCTGAATTAGATTAGGATTACTTTGGATCTTTAGAAGAGAAGTTGGTGTCAAGGCGTATGCTCCTATTCTTTTATTTATTCCGCTGAGTATATTGTTGTATGTATCAGCAATTGTAAGGACAAGTTAATATAACTATTTAGGTCAAATCATTGTTTAGTGTGTACTTTGATTGATGTATGTATATTACAGTTTTTCACTTTATATAAAGAGCGTCCTTTATATTATAGGTTATTCATTACGTTGTGAGATTCCGTTATGCATCTTCTTTGTTCTATTCTTCTATCTCTTTCTTTTCTCCTAACAATCAATATTTATGTCACTTGATTTGAGATACATGAATACATAGGATGTATTAATTTTGATTTTCAAATGTCGAAAAGTCGGGTCATTACAACTTATATCATGAATTCCAGCACCACAAATATGTTTAGGTTGAAATCTCTATACAGCAAAATAGCCATGAATATTGAACCTAACAGAAGTATGAATTCTAAAACTACATTTTTTTTCAAGAACAAACAGTCATTACTCTTTCCATATCATTCTTAACCAAATCAAGCTTGTATCCGGTCGTCATATTAAATATCATCACATTAAGCCTAAATTCAGTTACACCTCATGAAATTGCTGACCAACATTAGTAAAAATAGGTCGATCCAAAATATTTCTCAATAACTGTCTGAACTGAATATTAGAATCACCGATACTAGCAAATGAAGAACCACTACTATAAGAAATAGAATTCGACCTTACGTTGTTTGCTGAAAAACTTGTAGGAACAATCTTAACAAAAATAACCAAGTAATCCTCATGATTATGAGCAGCCAACAACAAATAGATTGAAGATCAGAATTAGTTTCAATATTCATTCTCATATCATCTCTAAAATGATATAATTCCAATGATGATGGACTTAAATCATCCTAATTCCCATAAATAGAATTTCTCAACATTGAAACCGTATAAAATCTAGATTAACCCTAGAGGGCGATGAATAGGTTTATTGCAGTTTTGAGTAATATAAAATTGTCACAGCTCATATCACAACAAAGTAAATAAATGCGAAAAGTAAATGACATGGATTTTACCCAGCTTTAGCAAACCCGGCCTACTATTGCATTCCCCAAGGTTTCTACTAGTTATTAAAACAATTTCTACGCTTAGAAAATCCCTGTAAACTCGCGATACCCGCTCCCAACTATACTAATTCTGTGCTCAAAACACTGTACTGATCTTTATCCCCAAGATCATATTTTTCCCAAATTACAAACCCGTAACTAATAAACCCTAGTTTAAGTAAACTAGAAAATTGTAGATCGTTTACAAAAGAAATACAAAAAGAAACAATTTAAAACAATGAAAAAGCAAAACCCCCATGTAAAATAAAATGGTCGGCCTCCCTTTGTTATTTCTTTATCACTTAAAAAGACGGCTTCCTCTTGATTCTTTGATGCCTAGAAAGAAAATTTGGGTTTTTGCCCCTTTGCTCCAAATTGCGACTTGTAATCTCTAGAACATAATCTCTGATGGCTTCTGATTCTTTATTGCTCTTGGTTGATTGATTTGGGATTTGGCTTTCGACCGAAACTTGTGAGCAATCTCTTATTTTGATTTCTTTTGCTCTTGAATTTTTGTTTTTGGTTTCGATGCTGCTGGTGATGAATTGCGTGTATTATATAAGGTTCTTAAACCCTTTTAATTCTCTGATTTCACGCGAAGACTTTTTCTTGATTTTGCATGAATGTTGCTTGATTAAATAGCCGTGAATGTGCCCGTTTGATTTCTAGAAATCTTTGCTTGATTTTCTTGGCTACTTGATTTTCTGCGAAGATTTGTTGCCGAGTTGTGAAATCAATCATGAATTGATTGTTGTACCTTTCCAAAATGAAAATTATTCCATGCGTTGAATTTTTCTTATTTATCGAAACCTTGATTTATACCTCACTGTGCATTCTGAATTGATTTCATCTATGCAATTTGTTATGAATAACTTCCTGCCGATTATATCATCTTGTGATTTCTGGATACTTGAAATATTCTTGCCAAATATTATATTTTCCAAGAATTCAAATTAGATTCTTTTCCATTTTCTTCCATGCTGTTTGACCAGATTTCTCACTTGATCTGGCACACTACACTTGAGCTTTCCTTATGTAATGACTTTGCTGCCATACACACTTGAATTTGTGCTTGTGCTTGCCTATTCCTTAGCTATGCTACCTGAAACTGTGCATGCTCGTTGTTTTACTACCCATTGTCATATTGGCTTGCACCTTGACTACTTCTGGACAATTTGTCTATTCTGATCCAGCATGTGCCATTCTTGAAACTGAAACATATACGTGCATCACTTGCTTGTGCATTATGGTTCATGCTTGCTTTGACCATTTGCATTTGTTATTTGTACACTTTGTTGAATTTGTTCCAATTCCGTGTGCTTGCAATTTTGCTTACTGTAGTACTACTCTGACTTGTTTATCGTTTTGTATTTGCACCGGGTTTGGTTCCTTGTATATTGTTGTATTCATGAATCTATAGTTGATCTCTTCAACCTGAAAAGCCTTGTTTTGATGGTCATTTAAAATCTTTTATATATGCCTTGCATCTGAACCATATTTGTACACATGTATTACTGTTTTCATTCTTCCATTACTTTTGCATGTTGCTTGAACCTAAACATGCATTTCTCTTATACCTGCAGCACTTTTTCCCTGCTCGACCTTATGCTTTGGCTTGAATTGCAATTCGACCTGCTTTATTGGTTCATGTGCATTTGCACCTATTTATAGTTACTTGCCACTGGCTTGCAATCTTGCAGTGCACATGCCAATCCTTGTACTTGAATAATTCCTGCCTAGGTAGTTTTCATGTGACGTTGTCATGTCTGTTTCAATGCATTCTTATGACCATTAATCCGAGTTTTGAATCTGATCTGTTTTTATGGCAAGTTGCTTCATGTAATTTGAAACTGAACCTAAATCATGTGTATATGCCACTAAACTGAAATGTATGGTTGACTTGATCATTGTATGTGTGCATACCCATGCACTTGTGCATCCATATTCTTGTGCTCCTTGCTGACCAGATTGATTTTGTATGCCCATGTGCATACATTCATGCTGACTTGTACATGCTGCCTTGGCTTGAACACTGTTGTGCATGTTGTACTGTTGTGTGGCTAAGTCCTGTTTTTTCTGAGCTTCATTGTATACATACATATTCATATATATATATATGCATAGATGTGTGTGTGTGTGTATACGCATTTATGTCTGCTTGGATTGCCTTTTTCACTAGCATTGAATTTCTTGGTTCATGTGCACTCACTAATGTTTGACCATATTGCCCCTGCACATTATAAATATGTGTATATACATACACATGTATGTATATACATGTATCGTGCATGTACAAATATATTTTCTATTTACATCAGCAGACCACTATACGATGAGTCATGGCTGGTCAAGATCAGCAGACCACAATTATGAGTCGAGGCTGGTCTTGGTCAGCAGACCACTATTGTTGTGTTGAGGTTGATTTGCGGGCACTCGATATATAGTCTACCTTGTGGTATTTATAGTGAATCACTATAAATATTACAAGCATTCTAGACACAAATAGATGTATATACATATCAGACTAAGTCAAGAAATATGATGAGAAACACAACAAAATTTTGAGGCAAATAAAATTTAGAATAAATTTATATCTGCTAGAATATGAATCAATTTTTGTTACATCTTACCGTGTGCTTCTGTGATAGGTATACAGGTGAATGGACTGACTATGAAGCAGACTGAAGACATAAATGTGTCAGTGAGTGTATATCTGTTTGTACATGAGAGAGAGTGTATAACCGAGTCTGTATATATGAAACTAAGTGACTAAGTGTTGTAGTGAGCATCCAATGTAACAAATGAAATTGAATGTATTGTATTATAGTGAGATGTACAAATAATGGAGTTACAAATTTGTATTATTCAGATGCTGAAATAAAATATTTATTTGAATAAAAATCTGTTTGAATTATAAATTCTGTGCAATAGTATTTTACACCATTTAAATATTTATTTTTGTATGTGATGTAGTATAGAACACTACAGTTACAAACACATTTATATTATAATATATATGTTTTTTATCATCAAATAAAAATCATATTGTTATATGCAACATTCTTCCCCTTTTGACGATGACAAACATATATTAAGATTTTGAATACAATAAATGTGTTTGACAGTGAATTGTAGAACTTCCCCTATATGTATGCTCCTCATACAACTGAACCCCCATTATATGTGCATATAAGTGAAGAAAATAAATAAATGAATTGGATTCCAATATTAAAATATTCATGAAATATTCACTCATCAATCAAAATCTTAACCATTCTCCCTCTTTTGTTATCAACAAAAGATTTATAAATCAAAATAGTGATGAAATATAGACTAGAAATATAAAATTAGATCAAGAGAGAGAATGTACATCATAAATCTCATTCAATCAAACAAAAATATAATATTCTTTAAACTAAAGGCAAATTTCACGTTGTAGAATGATGGATTGACGATGAATTTTATAAAATGGAGAGAGTTTTAAAACTTATGAATTCCAGTTATTTTCAAATATATTTTTAAAAAAAATGAGCACAAAATAGCGATGAATTTGGACTATGGTTAAAAATTCAAATCAACTGAACAAAAATCAGATAATCACAAATCGTATAAACTGTCTAAAAAAAATCATAATATATCATAAAATAGTGACACATTTCACAATTCAGAAAATGGATTGATATGTTGGTTTTTAATAGCAAGGAAGATCTCATATATATATATATATATACTTTATTTTCTTTTTATTTTAGAGCACACTAACCATGCATAGCCTTTGAGGACATTTTAATGGGATCAGTTGCAACTTAAATTATAAGTAGTCTCTAACCATGCATGACCATATCTAGATTTTTGAATGAGGTTAGAGAAACACTTATTATTTACAAAGTCTCCTTAGTATATAAAACCAAAATGAATGATAGAAATATGATAGATATAGAGATGGTTGTGAAATAAATTTCTAATTTAATCATATTATGAAATATGCTCAACTGTACTGGGATTTTTGAAAATTTTCAGCAGTCTCTTTTTCTAAAATATAGTATAGTCACATTTCCATCACAAATTTTGAAACAATATATTCTTTAAGATGATTTTAAAAAATAAACTCCCCATATTAAATAAACCATGATGGATAATAGAAAGATGAGAGGAAAGAAGATATTCGAGAAATATTCAAAGATATTATAAAATGTGTTCAAACATCATGAGAATTTAAATAACATTTCCACTTGTTCTAAGATATATTATAGTCAAAATTCATCACGATTTCAAAAATCCGATAATAATTTTGATGAGTTCCAACTATAGTACAATTTGGTCAATGATTTCAATTTTTGAATAAATAGCAAAAATGATCTTAAAATTGAAAATATCAATTACAAGAGGGATTCTGAAAGAACTATACAAGACGAGAATTAGTAAAAAAAAAATCAAGTAGTTGAACGTGAAAAAATTTCAAAATGTCTAAGACTGATATCACTTGGAGCTCTTATTTACCCATAGAAGTCAAAAAAAAAACTATACACTGATTGTCCAGAATATTTACTCTCGGAATACTTTTAATTGTCAAATCCGAAAATAACTATAACTCACAGCGCTTAGATTTGGTTCTAGAAAATGTCTACTTAATTAATTGTAGAAAAACTAGAATTATCTTTCTAATCTATGTATTAGCAACATCTCTGTATATTCTTATTTTTGTATTCAGAAATGCTTGGAGGAAGAAGAAATAAAGAAAGTTTGTGTATAAGATGATAGTGAGGCTGCTAGCCTATTTATAGATTAGCTAAGATAATTCTAAACCATTAGATTTTAGGCTTATAAATCCAACGGTACACCTCAAGCTGAGTTAACGTATCAATATAGTGAATAAAGTTGTCCATATTCAGAAGCAGGAATCCTGTCTGCACGCAGGTGGGTCGACCCACCTTTATATATGTAGACCCTAGGGTCGACCTACCTTAGACATGGGTCGCAAAGGTAATGTCTTTTTTTTTCTTTCTAATTTTGAATATTTTATTAATTAATATTCATTTTATTATCCTCTTAATATCGTTATTGTGTATTAAAATATGGGGTGTTACAAATTGTGACACCCCACGTCCATTATTGTCACTCTTTATCAGAATGCATTAAGTTTCATGAAGCGTTATAGGTAAATAGAAATAGAAACATTACAAGACAGATATAAAATAACATCGGAATTAAATTTATTAAATAGGAAAGCTTGGTGGTACAAACCCAATTACATAATAAGTCCGGAATACTGAAAACATAAAACTTCTACCTTGTACAAAAATCATCATCAGAGTACAATAATACATAAAAGAGCATAATCCTCAAAATATAGCCATATAGAGAAGGTACGAAATCAAGCATTACATCTAAGTAGTTCCAAGCAGAAGGAAAGAAGAATCCTGATCAAGCTTGAGTATTCCCACCCTGAGAACCTATAGGGGAAATAGAAGAGAAAGAAGAGGAAACAAAATGGGTCAGACATAAAGTCTGGCGAGTCCAGCTACTTTTAGCATATAAATAAGTAAAAGCATCATGATAGGCATATAAGTTGGAGAGAGATAACAGTGTCTTAAGGCAGGTATAACAAGGTAAACATGATAAATAGAACAAAACATGCATTGCGCTTCTTTAATACTTTTCTCTGCACTAATACGCGTATAACAACAACAAGATGATCCCAACAAGTACAAGATGACAGACGTAGGTGTACTTCTAGTGAGAGGTTTTACCCCCATACAATAACATGTATCCCAATAGAACAGACAGGTGTTAACCCCCAACAATAATAACGGACTCCTAAACAAGCAAGACTAGATGTACCCTAATTACTACCGCCAATTGATCAGCTCCCTAACTCGTAGATACCCTGTGCGGGCCCGACAGTAGGATGTATCCCTTCCTAAAGTGGCAACTCTTTGTCTACAAGATGTGCATAAACCATATCTATAGATGTCACAACGTCTTATATTCACTAGCAAGCGGACCCATGCATGCACATGACTCCATTGGAACGTGCCGTCAACACCCTCACTCAAGTGACCTCTTATAATCAACTCAGTAAGCGTACCCATACCCCTACCTAGTTCGGGGTTCCCCGTTTGATACCAAGATGGGTTACTAACTGAAATGGGTCCCATACGACCGAAGATACAAGCTTCCCCTAGGCTTGCATCCCCACTACTAGGATTTCAATAGTTATGTCTATTGGTTTAACAAGAATGCATAACCCCGATAGGTTAAGTTTTTCGGGTTCATATGTATAACCTATCCCCACATATTTAACAAGATTAACTTATCCCTCCCACTGATTCAAGCAATTTTTCTTAACCCCTACTCAAGTTAACAGGTTCATGTAATCCTTATGGATTCAAATAGGTTAAGTATTTCAAGTTGATCACCATTCATTCATTTATGGTTATAATGCGCTAGACCTCCCACATTAAGTCTACCACTTGTGGATGCTGGATATGCAGGTTGCGTCTGTGCAGACTTCTTCCACAAGTTAGACTTAACCTTGTGTCTTAGCACTGTTATGCGTATGTTTATGCACTTAGACCCCTCACATTAGATTCACCACTTGTGGATGCTGGATATGCCGGGCGGTTACGGTAAGGCTTCCACCACAAGTGTAATCTAATCTCGCGTCTAAGCGCGGTTACAGTTTCTAATTATTGTAAATCTAGGCATTTCCATTACTAACCAATTTTCATATTTATTATACCCCAAATCTCGGTCCGATCTATGATACAAGTTATGCCCCAGATTAAGGTTTAGATCAAGATATAGATTATGCACCCAAATCCCAAGTTTTGGCCCATGGTATAAATTATGCCTAAAATTCCCAATCATGTTACAGTATGTATTATGCCCCAAATTAATCATTCCCAATCGTCCCCAAATTCGTGCATTACCGTATTTCAGCAATAGGCATAGGCTCGAAGGTAGCCTGGCTATAAAAACAAAAAGGGAAAGAGGGAGAGAAGATAACAAGAATAGGCATAGTAAATAAAACTGGCATATGATGACATAATTAGGGAAACTAACATATTAGGCATAAGGAGACATGATTAGGCAAAGTAACAGAATAGGGATATCATGAATAGGCATATAGGCACTAATCAATGATCAAGTGTATAAGTAATAGCAGATCTATTATGATTTAGGTTACTAACAAGCATAGGCTTAGATCCAAACTTATAAACATGTCAAGATTACATTTTAGGTGTTTATATCTAAAAGCAACATAAAGTCACTGTGATTGGATCTAAAGAACATAATATTGATTGTAGATGTCATAGCATAGATCGTATAACTTGTTGTTGGAGAAGAATAGGCTAGATCAAACTAAGTTGGGTAGCACCTCGTTGTCTCCATTTTTCTGGTGAATAAAAACAATGAGAATGAGGTCCTATTTATAGCTTAAGGTCAATGAATCTAGTCAAGAAACGAGTCCACGTTCAGAAGCTGAATTCTGCCAAGATCTCTGGGGGTTCGACATGGGTGTCGATACCCATGTGTTGGTGTCGACCCATGGGTCGACACCCTTAGGGCTGGGGTCGACCCCAAACGGGCCTATCCCCCCCCCCCCCATTTTCCCGCTTCAAATTTTGATTTTCTGGAATTGTTTTATATACATATAAATGGTTTATATGTATATAAACTTCAAACCTTAATATCTTCTTCATACGATGTCCGTTTTACGCAAATTCGAAGTCTATCTTAAGCAGAATTCCGAGACTAACGCAATGGCGCAGTCCAGTTAACTTAATTCCAATTATTTAGTTAATTATTCTTTAGTTTATCATTTTAATGTGTTGCTCAAATTACTGGGTGTTACATTCTCCCCTTCTTAAAGGATTTCGTCCCCGAAAACTCTATGTTAAGAAAAATGCATATCCTAACATCCATCACCCATCTACTCATTCATTAATCACATGCATAAATTGTCCTTAAAAGATTTATAATGCTTATATGAACATATGAAAATGTGTGTGTATATGTCCCTATACTAATGCAAAAGATCAGGCGGTCTACTAATTCACTTGACCTCCTTAATACAATATATGTTAGTGCCATGAATCCAACATGAGTGCAAATAATCCTAATATATCATGTAAAGGCTATATGCGTGCACAATCATCCATACAAATTCAACATCCATATGATGATACACCAATTTCCAACCATTAAAAGAAGAAAAATATGCACACATCCATACGCAGTATGAGAGTGATTGAAACGATCAGTGCCAAACGTGTGTGTATTGTAGTATATAACGGTGTTGTATACACAATTATATGATTTTTGTTTGATGATAACAACCAAATATATATATAATTATAAATGTGTTTGTACTGTACAGTTTAATATATACATCACAGACAGGAATATAATATTTATATTTAAACAGAATATTATTGTACATGAATTTAAATATTCAAAGAGTATTCTATTTAAATATAATATTTTATTTCAATATTTAAACAGTACAGATTTACAACTCCACAATTTGTACATCTCAGAAATACAATACAGTCTATTTCAATCAATTTCATTATATACAAAGCTCCTCACACAACACTCAACACTAATACAGTCACTCAGTCGCACATTTTCTTATATACATTCTTTTTACACACATTGCTTCATCTTCTGTCTTGTATCTTCAGTCTTCTGTCTTCACAGTCAGTCCAGTCTTCACACCTGTCATGTATAGAAACACACACACAGTATATGGAACAGAAATAATTTTCAAAATACATGTGAATATTTTTTTAATTTGCCTCAGATTTCTGGTGTGTTTCTCATCATCTTTCATGACTTGATCTGATCTGTGTCTAGCCAGTTTTTATATGTATAGTACAGGGACATGAAATCTTGTCTGATGGCTGCATATACACACGTGTATAGATATACACGTGTGCACTGCCTCGCCAATTAGCATGCAACTGAGGAGTGGCCACGTGGACCGTCTCGACTCAGTGCATATATGGACGATGCAACACAAAATCATGCAAACCAGAATGGTCGAGTTCATGATCAAGTATACACACCGAAATATGGTTCAGCTCAGAAATGAAGCAGCATTTTGTAAGTTAAAAAAACATGAACAAGTCAACATGCAAACTCATGAGAGAAATTACACATGTAGTGGTCTCGAGTACACACATGGTCGAGAGTAATAAAAGTGAAAGGTGGAGTGATGTTGGCGAGCCAACATAGCAGTCATTTCAAATCTGGCCAAAATACATGGATACCAAACATGCAGCAAGCATAGTGAAAGTCAGGGGAGTATACATGCAGCAGTGCAAACGCAAGTGGTTGAGCTACGTAGTCAAGCTACAAGATAGACAAGTGTTTTTTTTGTGCAACAAATGCTCATGACTCAGAACATCAAATTGTGGTTCAGCAAACTCAAAAATGGTGAGAACATGATCTGCCTCAACTCGAGTTCAAGTGTACATGTAGCAAGTGTACCAGGTGTGTACACAAACATCAATACACATACTTCAGCTAAGGTTGTGTGCACAATCAAGACAGCACTTTCACATTCAAGAGCAAGGGCAGCCACATGAGTACATAAAAAAGTACATGTACACAATATATCAACATGGAAGGGATGTATAAATACATACATCAATTAAAGCATGAGCATTTTTTTTAATGGACAAGCAATTCAAGTAGTGGAGAATATACATGCTGCATGTATGTGGTCACTGCAATATACATGGTTGAAGTGGTCAAGCTAAAATGTGAAGCAGTGTGGTCAGTATACTTTAAAATGCCAAAGCTATCATGAAAATCGCAGCAAGTATGCAAGCAACAAGTGAACAAATCAGTTCGAGCATATATGGAAAATGAATTACAGCATTTTTGGCAAGGGATGAATTGAACAAATCAATCAGGTGTTCAAAAAGGGATTTAATGCTATGTCCAGAAATGGTGATTTGTTCATGGAGCAATACACGGCCAAAATATACTTCCAGATCATGTTCTTACAGCATGGAAATTTGCAATTTTTAAGGCTAGAAATCACATATTTATTTCCAGTTTTAAACCAGAAATTCATAGCATATATTCAGGAGAATTACTTTTGGGCACAAGCAAAATCAGTTTCCTATTTTGATTAACATACAAATCTGTTCGAATCCATATAAAGAATTCTTCTTTAAAATGTTTTGAGAATTCAAACTTTCCTTTTTTTTTCTCCAGAAAATAAAAGTGGAAAATATGTTTTTTTTTTGGCAAGAATCATGTGTGGAAAAAATGGTTCGAGAGATTCAAAGGCAGCTATTCTTTTCAGAATAAATCACACAAGGGCAAATGGAAATTATTCTTGTTTCCAATTTGACACTTAAGGCACAAACAAAATCGCGCAGTTGCAAATTATTTCTGGAAATTCATTCAAAGCCATGGAATTAAAAAGGGAAATCCAAACAAACAGATCGAATCATTATCGTGAAATCAGAAAATAGGGTTTTCTATTTTACCCTATTTATCTACACCAATATCATCACAGGAAAATAAGAATCGAAACCAAAAAAAAAAATCAATTCAAGAAATTCAAAGAAAGAATTTTCAGATAACTCACATATTATTCTCAAGTATTTCAATCGCCTGAAAGCCCTAAATCAGTGAACAAGAAAGCATCATAAAGCCACATCAAATCGTAGGGACAGTGATTCATCTCCAAGAAGCAAGCGATTTGATTTGGGGAAGAAACCCTAGCCATTTTCAAGTCGCCATTTCATTCTCAGATGGAAATAGAAGGCCGACCTTTATAATTAAAGAAAAGCCTTCAAGTGAAAGGGCCGACCTAGTTTTACATTGGCTAAGTCAAATTAGTCTAGGGTTTTTAATTGTTTTTGACTTTGTTTTTTTATTGTATTTCAATTTCGTTTGTAAATAATTCTGAACAGTTCTAGGTCTGTAAAATCTAGGGGGCTTCAGTCAGGGTATTGACTGACAGTTGACAGAGTCTGTAAAATCCGAGTTACTGGTTATGGGGTCGTAAACAAAGAAATCTGATCGACTGGACATCGATCAGTCTAGGGTTTTGAGCGTAGGGTTAGAATAGGAGCAGGGTTTGCGAGTGTACATGGTCTTGTATGCGGGATCTGTTTTATCACCTAGTAGAAACCTTAGAAATGCAACAATAGGCAGGGTTTTGCCGAAGCTGGGTATATCTGTGTGTGATTTATTTTCTGCATTTCTGTTTCTGCTATATTCTGTGATCTATTTTTTATTATATAACTCGTCAAATTTTTAATTCTATTAAAAACTGTGATAAACCCTATTCACCCCCTCTAGGGTTAATCTAGATCTAATAAGAGGTATCGGAGCTGGTATAAAGTTACAGCATTATAGGGAGTTCTCGCTCTATGATCTAGTGGCGAAGTTGTGACTCTTATCCCTACATGTCCGTGGATGGTTGTCCATGTCGAGAGGTAGGACGTGAAATCAGTCTCTAAGGTGCCATTGTAGGCCACCGGGGTGTGATTAAAATCCTATTTCATTAACTCTAGAGTCATGGGTCATCCTAGTTGTCAACCGATAGAGAGTCAGTCCAGTTCATCTCCAACTATTTTCGATGGAACAGATTTTTTAAACTGGAAATCCAGAATGGAATTTTATTTAAAATCTGTTAATATTAAATATTGGGATGTTGTTATCAATTGGTTTAATAGTGTAGATATTACTTTCAATGCTCGTGCTATGAAAATTATATTTGATTATCTTAGTACTGAACAGTTTAATCTTATCTGTCATTGTTTATCTGCACAGGAAATCTGGGATACTCTCAATACGAAGTATGGAAGATCTGACTACCATAGCTCAAAACCCCAGAATGTCAACTCTGATTCAGATCTATGCTTGACAAGTCATAGAGATGAAAATTCAGATGGATCAGATGATGGAGAATCAACAAATGCTGAAACAGAAAATCTCTCATATGAAGATTTGGTCTACATGTGTCTTGATTTAACGAAATCTATTGATAAACTCCAACTGAAAAATAAGTCTTTGAAATCTAAGAATTTTGAGTTGACCAGCAAAATTGATAATTTGGAATCACAACTAGAATATATTAAAAATTCTTCAAATTCAGTTTGCAAAAATTGTTTGAAATTGAAAACCAATCTTGTTCATCTCAATAAAAAATATTCCAAAGTTTGAAAATGAAATTCTGATCTTAAATGAGAACAAGACTGAGTTATCAAAATTTGAATAACCTTCTGCAAAAGGAATTTGAAAATTTTAAAATAGATATAAATTCCAAATTTGAAATTGCTGAAAAGGAGAACTTGTTGAAATCAAATTTGATTTTAGAAGAACTTGAAAATGAGATTGAAAAATCTAAGAAATTTGAGTCTGAAAAGCAAAAACGATTTGAACTTGGAATTTCTGAATCCCAAGCCAAAATTAAATTGCTTGAAAATGAGAATTTGGTTTTGAAACAGTCTAATGCTGAACAGAAGATCGCTATAAATAATTCCTCAAATTTATTAAAAGAAAATAGCGATCTGTAATCCAAAATTCAACGATTAGAATCAACTTTGGATAGATTTTCTAATGGGGAAAAATCGTTGAATATGCTGTTACAAAACCAAGTTTCTATTAGAAATAAATTTGGTCTTGGCTTTGGGAATATCAATCATTTTGATAGGATGAATTCAAATGATTTTAAAGACACTTCAAATTATCTTGGAAAAGATTGTTTTGAATTTTTAAACTCTGGCAATTCAAAAGATTTTTTGAAACATAAACAAAATAAGAATTTGTTTCATAACAACCCATTCTATCATTATTGGACCTCAAAAAGAAGTGAAGTGAATTCGTCTAATTTCAAACAGATCTGGGTCCCTAAAGGTACTTTGGTAAATTTTGATGGATTGTTATATAAACAAGTTTAGGTACCTAAAGCTATGAATAAAACTGTGAGTGGTTTTACAAACTTTGTTAGACCACTCGATTCTCTAAACTGTTAGGTACCAGAGGTGGCTGAGGAACTGCTAAGCAAAAGAGATTTGGATTCAAGCTGCTCAATACTTCTGTAATCATTCACAGCTCCTTAAGCCAAGACTGTTGAGTTAGAGATTCTGTTTTACATTGAACTCTGGTATGATCTCTAAACTCACCTTTGTATATTCTTTCTGTTTTTTTAATTTTCTGTGTTTATTCCTTCTCTACCCCTTCTATTTTTCTTCAGTTTTTTTTATTTATCACTGTCATTTTTTTTTTGGCCTTCATTAACTTCCAATTGTAGAACTCATATTTTCTGGAAATTCGCTTTAGTTGAATAGAAATCTGATGTTTTAATTATTTCCAGATCTTGAATTTAATCTTGTAAATATCTGCAATTGTTTTTGAAGTTTATCTTTCTGATTTTTGATATCTGAATTCATAACAGTGTTGATGTATTCTTGTCATATCTTGAAAACTGTTGATCTAAATTCTAAATTTTTAAAGATCTGAAAGTTTAATGGAGTTTCACACACTTCTGCTGTTTTGAGTTTCTTCTAATTCATTTTAGAAAAGCTTGAAATATTATACTCATTACAGCACTCTGTTATTTATCAGTTGTGATACTTTCATTATTTTTCAGATTGACTTGGATATTTTGAATTGTATTGAATCACAGTGATACATCTTGAATTTCACCTTTATTCATGATCACTATGGTTAAAATTTGCTTGTTTGAAATAATCTGAAATTCTTGATATTTTGAATATCACACACCTCTTAACCCTGAAATTATCAATCTTGTGTGAATAATTCATTATATCTCAAAACCTGACATTGATTCAAGTGATTTCAAATAAATTATTTTCTAAATTTTCTGGATCATGAATACCTCTCAAACTAGATGTAAATGATCTGAAATTTCTCTTATACTTGTCAGAAATATCTTGAAAATTTCTTTTGAAAAATGGTCTTTGAAAATCACTGTTATTTCATGATTATTTGATTCGAATATATGTTTGTTTAAAATCATTTGAAATTATTGATTTATTGAATCATACACATATCTTGAATCTGAAATTAACATTCTGGTGTGATTGATTCACTGAATCTTGAGAGTTTCATATTCCTCAAATGATTTCAAATAAATGGTATTTTAATCATTGGATCATGAATCATCTTAGGTGACCGTCATCTTTATAAGTATGATTTGAAAATATTTTCTGTGCTGCTCTGATACTGTTTTGAAAAACGTTTGTTTTGAAATCATCTGCTGCTCCGATTAAAAGAAATTGATTTGTAAATATTTTTGATGACTGCTTGATTTGGTATCAAAGGTTTACCATGTCCTGATATATGGATGTAAAATTGCTTGTTTTGCTAATTGTGTCTGCTTAGGCTGTGTAACTATGATTCTGTTGCTTGAGATGTCTTTGTTTATCTCCAGTGTCATTTTTAAATCCTCATTAATAGAGACACCAAGTGGTATCAGAAGCGCCTTATATTTGTCCCACTCATGTGTACTTAGATTCTAATCCTCACCTTGAATAGATCCACACACTCTTTTTGCCTTGTACAAATTTATCCCTCTTGGAATGTATAGTTTTTCATATCCCTCTTGTAATTGATTTTCAATTTTAAAATTATTTATTGATTATTCATTCAGAAATAGAAATCAATATCCAAATTGAATTGTATTTATAATTCATCAAAATTATTATCAGATTTTGAAATTGTGATGAATCATGACTGCAGTATATATCACAACAAGAGGAGATTTTATTTAGATTTTCATGATGGTTAAACATATATTATAATATCTTTTGAACTGGCAATTATTTCACGACCATCTCCTTTATCTATCATCATTCTGCTATCCATGCTAATTTTATATTAATGTGGAGAGTTAATATTTTTTTAAAAAAATCCTTTTAAATAAACAGTGGAAATATTCGTGATAGAAATGGGACTATGTTTTTTTTTCAGAATTAGTGAAAATTGAAAATTTTCAATAATCTTGATACAGTTGATCATATTTCATAATATAATTAATTTAGAAATTTATTTCGCAGTCCATTTCTGTACCTACCCCATTTTCTATCGTTCATATATTGATTTTATATACCGAGGAGTTTTTTCCTTTTAAAGCTAAAATGATAAAAATATATAATAAATATATAAGTGTGTCTCTAACCTCATTTAAAAATCCAAGCCCTGGTTATGCATGGTTATGAGACAACTTATAATTTAAGCTGCGACTGACCTCATTTAAAAATCCAAGCTCTGGTTATGCATGGTCAGTGTGCTCTTAAATAAAATAAAAGGAAAAAGAAAAAATGTTCTATAAATTGAAATAAATTTGAAATTCTCCTCCGAGTATAAAAACGAGCCTATCAATCCATATTCTTTTGTGAAATGTGTTAATATTTTATGAAGTATTATGATTTGTTGATTGATAGCTATTGGGATTTGAGATTATTCGATTTTGTTACTTAAATTGAATCTATAATTATAGTCCAAATCCATCACTATTTTTGAGCTCTTTTGAAAATAATTGGAAATATATATTTTTGAAACTCTCTCCATTTTTATAAATTCATCGTAAATCCGTCATTTTCTACGATGTGAAATATGCCACCTGTTCTCAGTTTAGTATGATTTTTTGTTTGACTGATTGAGAATTATGATGATTATTATTCCTCTTTAGCTGAAATAATATTTTTAGTCAATTTTCATCTATATTTTAAATTCTGTATCCTTTTGATGATAACAAAAGGGGGAGAATGGGTTGAGATTTTGATTTATGAGTGGATATTTTATAAATATTTTTAATTTTGAAAATTTATTCTTTTCACTCATGCACAGTTATAGGGGGAGTCTCTGTTGTAGGGGGAGCTACTAAATAGGGGGAGTTCAAAATTCACTGTCAAACACATTTACTGTATTCAAAATCTTTTATTTGTTTGTCATCATCAAAAGGGGGAGATTGTTGTATATAACGGTGTTGTATACACAATTATATGATTTTTGTTTGATGATAACAACCAAATGTATATATAATTATAAATGTGTTTGTACTGTACAGTTTAATATATACATCACAGACATGAATATAATATTTATATTTAAACATAATATTATTGTACACGAATTTAAATATTCAAAGTGTATTCTACTTAAATATAATATTTTATTTCAATATTTAAACAGTACAGATTTACAACTCCACAATTTGTACATCTCAGAAATACAATACAGTCTATTTCAATCAATTTCATTATATACAAAGCTCCTCACACAACACTCAATACTCATACAATCACTCAGTCACACATTTTCTTATATACATTCTTATTACACACATTGCTTCATCTTTTGTCTTGTATCTTCAGTCTTCTGTCTTCACAGTCAGTCCAGTCTTCACACCTGTCATGTATAGAAACACACACACAGTATATGGAACAGAAATAATTTTCAAAATACATGTGAATTTTATTTTATTTTTCCTCAGATTTCTGGTGTGTTTCTCATCATCTTTCATGACTTGATCTGATCTGTGTCTAGCCAGTTTGTATATGTATAGTACAGGGACAGGAAATCTTGTCTGATGGCTGCATATACACACGTGTACAGATATACACGTGTGCACTGCCTCGCCAATCAGCACGCAACTGAGGAGTAGCCACGTGGACCGTCTCGATTCTGTGCGTATATGGCCGACGCAACACAAAATCATGCAAACCAGAATGGTCGAGTTCGTGATCAAGTATATACACTGAAACATGGTTCAACTCAGAAATGAAGCAGCATTTTGTAAGTGAAAAAAAAACATGAACAGGTCAACATGCAAACTCAAGAGAGAAATTACACATGTAGTGGTCTCAAGTACACACATGGTCGAGAGTAATAAAAGTGAAAGGTGGAGTGATGTTGGCGAGCCAACATAGCAGTCATTTCAAATCTGTCCAAAATACATGGATACCAAACATGCAGCAAGCATAGTGAAAGTCAGGGGAGTATACATGCAGCAGTGCAAACGCAAGTGGTTGAGCTACGTAGTCAAGCTACAAGATGGACAAGTGTTTTTTTTAATGTGCAACAAATGCTCATGACTCAGAACATCAAATTGTGGTTCAGCAAACTTAAAAATGGTGAGAACATAATCTGCCTCAACTCGAGTTCAAGTGTACATGTAGCAAGTGTACCAGGTGTGTACAAAAACATCAATACACATACTTCAGCTAAGGTTGTGTGCACAATCAAGACAACACTTTCACATTCAAGAGCAAGGGCAGCCACATGAGTACATAAAAAAGTACATGTACACAATATATCAACATGGAAGGGATGTATATATACATACATCAGTTAAAGCATGAGCAGTTTTTTTTAATGGACAAGCAATTCAAGTAGTGGTGCATATACAAGCTGCATGTATGTGGTCACTGCAATATACATAGGTGAACTTGTCAAGCTAAAATGTGAATCAGTGTGGTCAGCATACTTTAAAATGCCAAAGCTATCAAGAAAATCACAGCAAGTATGCAAGTAACAAGTGAACAAATCAGTTCGAGCATATATGGCAAATGAATTACAACATTTTTGGCAAGGGATGAATTGAACAAATCAATCAGGTGTTCAAAAAGGGATTTAATGCTATGTCCAGAAATGGTGAATTGTTCATGGAGAAATACACGGCCAAAATATACTTCCAGATCATGTTCTTACAGCATGGAAATTTGCAATTTTTAAGGCTAGAAATCACATATTTATTTACAGTTTTAAACCAGAAATTCACAGCATATATTCAGGAGAATTACTTTTGGGCACAATCAAAATCAGTTTCCTGTTTTGATTAGCATACAAATTTGTTTGAATCCATATAAAGAATTCTTCTTTAAAATGTTTTGAGAATTCAAACTTTCCTTTTTTTCTCCAGAAAATCAAAGTGGAAAATCTGTTTTTTTTGGGCAAGAATCATGTGTGGCAAAAATGGTTCGAGAGATTCAAAGGCAGCTATTCTTTTCAGAATAAATCATACAAGGGCAAATGGAAATTATTCTTGTTTCCAATCTGACACTTAAGGCATAAACAAAATCACGCAGTTGCAAATTATTTCTGGAAATTCATTCAAAGCCAGGGAATAAAAAAGGGAAAGCCAAACAATCAGATCGAGTCATTATCGTGAAATCAGAAAATAGGGTTTTCTATTTTACCCTATTTATCTACACCAATATCATCACAGGAAAATAAGAATCGAAACCAAAAAAATCAATTCAAGAAATTCAAAGAAAGAATTTTCAAATAGCTCACATATTATTCTCAAGTATTTCGATCGCCTGAAAGCCCCAAATCAGTGAACAAGAAAGCATCATAAAGCCACAACTAATCGGAGGGACAAAGATTCATCTCCGAGAAGCAAAGGATTTGATTTGGGGAAGAAACCCTAGCCATTTTCAAGTCGCCATTTCACTCTTAGATGGAAATAGAAGGCCAACTTTTTTAATTAAAGAAATGCCTTCAAGTGAAAGGGTCGGCCTAGTTTTACATTTGCTAAGTCAAATTAGTCTAGGGTTTTTAATTGTTTTTTACTTTGTTTTTTTATTGTATTTCAATTTCGTTTGTAAACAATTCTGAACAGTTCTAGGTCTGTAAAATCTAGGGGGATTCAGTCAGGGTATTGATTGATAGTTGACAGAGTCTGTAAAATCTAAGTTACTGGTTACGGGGTCGTAAACAGGGAAATCTGATCGAGTGGACATCGATTAGTCTAGGGTTTTGAGCGTAGGGTTAGAATAGGAGCAGGGTTTGCTAGTGTACATGGTCTTATATGCGGGATCTGTTCTATCACCTAGTAGAAATCTTAGAAATGCAGCAGTAGGCAGGGTTTTGCCGAAGCTGGGTATATCTGTGTGTGATTTATTTTCTGCATTTCTGTTTCTGCTATATTCTATGATCTATTTTTAATTCTGTTAAAAACTGTGATAAACCCTATTCACCCCCCTCTAGGGTTAATCTAGATCCAATATGTATATGCATCCACGAGCAACCACTCGCATTCATCAAACATAACATGTCTCAAACACATGTCTACATCCATGGGATTCCTATCTAAATGTCGAAGATTCGACTAATAGGATATACTTAAACGATAGAAACAAGCATGAATAAAAGCTTTGGAAAAAGGAAGTTAAGAACATACTCTTGAAAAGAAAAGGGTATGAAGCGCGAAACTTGTCTTTAGTCTCCCAAGTTGCATCCTCTTAATTATCTCCCCACTGAACTTTCATCAATTTGACCTCTTGGTTGCATAGCTTCTTAACCTATGATCCAAGAATGCGGGTAGGAACTCGTCTAACTGTCGCCTCCCGTTCCACCTCTAATTCCTCAAGCATACTCGGCTCAACTACTTCAGCGGTATCATGCAAACACTTCCTTAAATGAGAAACGTGAAAAACATCATGAACGCCGGACAGTCTCTCTGGTAGCTTTACTTTATAGGCAATTTGGCCAATCCTTTCTATTATGGGAAATGGCCCTACAATTCTTGGTGCCAACTTCCCTACAGATCCAAAATGAACTACATGCCTTAAAGGTGATACCTTGATGAAAACCATGTCTCCCACCTTAAACTCAATATTGGGCCTTCTCTTGTCTACGTAGGACTTCTGCCTGTCCTAAGCTGCCTTCATACACCTGCGGATAAGATCAACCTTTTCTGAAGTTTCTTTAACCATCTCAGGTCTAAATAGTAGTCTTTTTGTAGATTCCCACCAACAAGTCGGTGATCTACAGGGTCATCCGTGCAATGCTTCGAAGGGTGCCATGCCAATACTAACCTAGTAACTGTTGTTGTAGGCGAACTCTACTAAAGGAAGATGCTCTTCCCAAGTCCCTCCGTAGTCTAGAATACACAGTCTTAAAAGATCCTCAAGGACTCTATTCACCCTTTCCGTCTATCTATCGGTCTGAGGGTGATAAGCGGTGCTCAAACACAACTGTGTACCTAATGCTTCTTGCAAGCACCTCCAAAACTCATTGGTGAATATGGGGTCACGATCACTCACAATACTGGAAGGTACTCCGTGCCGACGGACTATCTCACGAAGATAAACTGCTGCCAACCATGCTGCTGTCCTCTTACTCTTAACGGGGATGAAACGAGCGCTCTTAGTAAGCCTGTTGAATACAACCCAAAGACTGGTGTTGCCTTTCCTTGATCTAGGCAAACCATCAACGAAATCCATAGAGACACTCCCTCACTTCCACTGTGGGATTTCCAAAGGATGAAGTAAACCACCGAGCTTTCTTTGCTCAGCTTTGACTTGCTGGAAAATCGAACATCGAGAAACAAATTCTGCTACATCTTTATTAATCCTAGCCCAAAAGAAAACCCTCTTCATATCCTTATACATCTTATCACCACCCGGATGAATAGTCATCTTAGAATGATGGGCTTCCACAGGGACTGTCTTCAACAAACTCCCAACTCGGGGAACACAAAGCCTTCCATCTCGTCGCAACCACCCTATATCGCCCGTGGAATATCTACTGAGGTGACTAGAAGTCTCCCCTCTACTGAGCCTATCCAAGACATCTGCTAGCTATGGGTCCTCTCACTGTGAAGTCCCTATCTGGTCCAACAGAGTAGGTCCCCATCTGGAGTTCTAAAAGTGGTCTTCTCAATACTGTTCTCGGCCACCCTCAACTGATGAAACCCCGTGGCCAAGTCAAACTGAGAGAAAACAAATGCACCAACAAGCTGGTCAAACAGATCATCCATCGTCGGAAGTGGGTGCCTATTCTTCTTAGTGAGTTTATTCAACTCTCTATAATTCACACATAAGCGAAGCAAGCAATCCGCCTTAATGGCGAATACTGCTGGAGCACCCCATTCAGATATGCTTCGCCTAATTAACCCTTTCTCAAGTAGCTCTCCTATTTGCTTGCTAAGCCCCCTCCTTTCTCTTGGAGCCATATGGCGCACAGGCAATGCAACTGGCTTTGCATTGTCCACCAAGCATATACGAAAATCAATCTCGTGCCTTAGAGGCAAGCCCCGAACCTCCTACAAAACATCAGGATACTCACAGACTATCGGTAAGATCGTAGATCATCGATAGATACATCAAGCGACTCTAGGAAACTAAGCATGACAGACCCTTCAGGGTCACAAGAAATCTCGAGGGTTCTCCCATGGCAAGTCAAAAGTCTAACGACCCTCCTCTCACAGTCCAGAATGGCACCATACATGGCTAGCCAGTCCATCCCTAGAATCAAACCATAGCCCATGAAACCAAGCACATACGCGTCGCATTCAAACTCGACGCCAACACAGATATTCTCAAACCCCGACAAATCATAGACAGATGATTCGTACCCCCAATGGGGTTTGAGACAACAACGGGATTCAAAACCATGCTAGTACTAAGGTGTAACAACCCGTATTTTCAATAACCTGTTATAACATAAATGGAGGCAGAATTAAACTGTAAAATCTGAATCAAGGGAAACGGGCTATGCCATTGCGTTCGTCTCGGAAAAATACGCGAAATAGAGTCCGAGTTTTCGAAAATCGGAGTCCGTATGACCAAGATATGGCCTCGCGAAGTTTCACGAAAAATTCCCAAATTAAAGTATACTTAATTAAGTGAAATGGGTTGCGCAGAGAAATATATATATATTGATATATATATATATATATATAATTGAAAATTTAATAAATAAATATGCAAAAATGTTCAAAACAGCGAATTGGGAGAGGGGAATAACCGAACCGGCCGATTTTTGAGGTCGACCCCAGCCCGCTGGGTCGACTAGGGGTTAATCCAGGGTGTTTGGCTGTCAACCCGTGGGCCGATTCCCTCAAATGCAGATTTTGCATTTGGATGGTTCTCATGGTTCATCTTTAATCTAAAGGCCCTAGATGGTTCCTACACTTGACTTCTTCCCCAAGACATGCTTTGATGGCTTTGATTGAATCTAGGTTTAATCCTATGGCCTAAAACACTTGCCTAATCTATAAATAAGACCCTAACCTATCCTAAATCCTCATTATTCATTCATGCAACTAAACTATGGCAAAATTTCTACTCTCATGGCCTCCACTCAACTATCCTAGCCTCCACTTCATTTCTATGAAAGGTTTCATGATCATGAGAGTGTTAGAGAGTACCTATGTTAGTATGAGAGCTTCCCAAGTTGATTTCAAGGCAAAAGCTATGATCTTTGTTCATAAAGATAGTGTTTTTATTGATTTGGAGGGTTCATCTTTGGGTTTTTGGGTGATGACATGCATAGGCTTCATCACAAGCTTTAGTTTAATCGATTTAGGCCTTCATAGCAATGTAAGCCCTTCTCCTACTATTAGATATGAACTTTAAACTTAATATGACATGTTGTAAGTGGGTTTAAACATTAGTATGTAGCATGCTATCATCTTATGCAAGCTTATAAAGTCATTACCTTGGTCTTGTGGTCATAAAGCTTTGACCTTTATGTTGAAATGTTGCATTATGCAACATGAGAACCCTTATAACCTTCATGTCAACTTGCATATGAAGCCATAACCCTTATGTGAGGTCATATGCGAGTTACTTGTCATCATTCCATGTTGTTTATCACCATGATTCGCTTATGTGCCAAGTTTGGGTTTATGCATGTTTTTGAGGCTTAACAATGGTATATGCAAGCTAATGAACACATTTGTGCCTCATTCGCCACCATGATTAATTTGTGGCTTAATATCCATCTTTGTCATGCTTTTGCCAAGTCTCTTCTTTTAATCCATTACGTTGTTGCGAACGTATATACGAGTTTAAAAGCGTTGGGTTGTGTTATGGGTAATTTCTAATGGCATGAAAATACAACTTGAAAACATGACTTGAAATATAACATGAAAGTTGACATGTAAGTATGCATAAAACATAAGCTTGGGAATTTACCTATTAAGTTAGGTCTACCCTTTGGGAATTTACCTATTAAGTTAGGTCTACCCAAATGCTTGAAAACTTGTAACATGTTTTGGAAACATGATGAACTTAGATAATATAAGTGTGGCCAACTCGAGGTTGGGTTGAGTTTGCAACGTAAAACTACCCGGAACCGACCGGCCTAACTAGTAGTTGCAAACAATAGGACCCAATGTGAGAAGTTGGTCAAGTCGCGCTTAAGACCCGAGGTTAGACTAGGTTGTGGTGTAAATCTACCCGGACCCGCCCGGCTTAACTAGTAACCACAACAAGGTCTAATGTGAGAGGTTAAGAGTGCATTAATTGAATTAATGCCACATGATAAGGTTAAGTAAATTTGACTAATGACACTTAACCGATATGACACGAATGGGTAGGTTAAGTGGGACCGGACTTGATTCCTTAATGACACTTAACCATGCAAGATGATTAGGAGATGGGGTTAAGTAATTTACACTTAACTAATCCGACTGGGTAATTAGATGGGGTTAAGTAATTTACACTTAACTAATCCGACTGGGTAATTAGATGGGGTTAAGTAATTAAGACTTAACTAACCTAACCACGGTAATTAGATGGGGTTAAGTAATCCACACTTAACTAATCTAAACACGGTAATTTAATGGGGTTAAGTTAAACACTTAACTAATTTAACACGATGATTTGATGAGGTTAAGTGACCTATACTTAACCAATCTAACTCGTTAATTTGATGAGGTTAAGTTAACCTATACTTAACCAATCTAACGTAAAAACATGATAAGGCTAAGTCACGAATCGTTTCGAATACGCTTGACCGATTTGACTCGGTAATTTGATAGGGTCAAATTAATATTTACTTAACCAATCTAAAATGATAATTAGACGAGGTTAAGTCATGGATTGCTTGATATACTTAACCAACTTGACACATGGTCTGTAGGGTTAAGTCTTGGACTTGGATACTTAGCCAATTTTGACATGGTTTGTAGACGGGCTAAGTTATGAACTTAAGTGACACTTAACCCATTAGATAAACCCTAATTCGGAGGATTAGGTAAATAACCATAGTTAACAAGGATTATGGAAATAAGGCTAAGTGGTAAACCTTAGTCAAGGGAAACTAAGTAATAATTCTTAGTCAAGGAAATTTGGACCATTTCTTAGATAGATTAGTAACCCGATACGTTAGGTCAACGTTTAAGTATGCGTGTAGGAGCAGGCTATCTGATTTAGATAAAGGCTCCAACGAACTGGGTAACGAAGCAGCGGCTTCGGGGAACGTGAGGATATTCTTGGGATCCCTCTGTAAGCTGCCAGGTCAATATACTAGGCTCACGAGAGGTTGAGGTCTGCGGTAGAAGAACCAAGAATATGCCTTGGTTGCTATGCGAGCGACCTAAAGACTGGGGTGGATAGCAGTGAGTCGACGAATACATAAGGTGCCCGAGATAGCAAGTTCGTCGATCATCTACCATCTTGAGTCAAGCGTGTACGTACGGAAAGGCGGGGAACACCCAACAGACCATAATTGCTATCTAATTATGGGTGAGGTAGGCCGTAGGATGTGGGCTGGCCGGAGTGTAGTTCTCATGCAAGATTTTCTCTTGTGTTGCCTTTCACTAGTTGAGGGAGGGGTCTCGTGGGACCATAGCCACGTGTAGAAAAGCAGACCTTAGTATCTGCATCGGCAGATAAATCTAAATCTCCCGACCGAGTCCTGTATTTCTTGTTTTGCCCTGTGACAGGACTCGGATGGCACGATGTGATACATGTGCATACAGTTATAGAAAAACGATTCACGATGAATGCGTGGGAAAAAGGGCGCGGTTGAGGGTTAGCGTAATCCCTAGTGGCCTAGGTGGTTTAACCCAAACCGAAATACGAAAGCGTGCAATAGGTAAGCGTAATCCCTAGTGGTGCTAGGTGGCGTAAGTCCTAGTAGTTCAAATGATGATTCATATGGAAGAGCCTAGCTAGAACAAAGGTGACAATTCAAACGATTTCAAGGATAATACGACATGAGGAAGCCCGTACGAGGTACGACAAAGGACTGAACTTATATACATGGAAAGAAACATATGATTTGTGTAACCTATATATGCGATATATTAGGTTGACATGGACCATTACACGACTTTGAGTAAGGGACATTCATGGTTAACACATAACAAGGCTGGGATACTAGTACGGAGGGTGCAGAGCAAATATACATGTTAGAACCAGGAAGAACATACGGAATAGATACCGTGGGATGTTAGACGGGGTAGATACCTTGGGATAGTATACTTGATAGAAATCTGACGATGTGATACTTTGATTTATCATGACACCGTAGTTTATCATGATACCTTAGTTCAGTAGTTTATCCTGTTATTTTGATTTAGCTTATCTATCTTGTTATCATGCTCATGTTCATCTCAGTTTCTCATGTCAGTTAACTTTACTAGTTTCTATACTGATAGTAGATAGGGCTTACTCAGTCTTTTGACTGACCCGTTTTGTTTCGCCTCTTTCCTTCCGTTTCCCCCCCAGGTTACAGGGAGGAAACAATGCTGTTTAGTTCGGACTTCTTCTGCTTGAAGGTCATCATGGATGGCTTGGACTTCTCTTGGCTATGGCTACTTTACTGTTTTTACTTGGGGAATAATTTATTAAAAAGTCTTTATGCTTCTTTACTATTGCAAGACAGGTTTTGATGTACTCTGATGTAAAAGGCTTTAGACCTTATGTATTCATGTTATGAAAGATTGATTTTACTTCCGCTATTTTATGTGTTCTGTCTTGTGATATTTCTGTGCATGTTTACCAATAATGCCCCTCTAAAGCTAGTGCATTCCCTTGCGAGTGACCCTAGCGGAGGCGGGGTGTTACATTTGGTATCAGAGCAGAAGGTTACTAGACTGGGCAAAAGTTTTTTTAAAAGACCTTCTGAAAAGTATTTGAAAAACCGTTTACAAAGAAGCATTTTTCAAGAAAATTTTCTTTTAAAAGAAAAAGGCTATTCCCCAAAGGCCATTAGCACTATCCTTGTTTCCTTAATTGAGTCTCTTTTCCTTTCTTTCCTCCATATGTAGTCACAGTAGTTTTAACTGCGACTAGTCTTTTCTACCTACGAAAGTGCTTTCCATACGATGGAGGTGGTTCTCGAGAGACCAGTGGCCGCGTTATAAGAAAGGATCGTGAGAAAGAAGGATAAAGGATACGAGCTTAAGGATGAGCAACTTGTTGGTATGGCTTAGTCCTCAAAGGAGGGAGAAAGATGAACAATGAAACCCATGACGAGAGAGTACCTTTGGCATGGTAAAACGGGGCGGATAGTTAAGTATTATGGGACAAGGACAAGATCATCGGGAGGGCAGTAGTATGCTCTCATTTCTAGAGTACCTCGGAAGGAGGGTAACGATCTTGTTAAAGGTTTAGCTTTTCTTCTCTATCATCCCGTTAGGACTTCGTTGTTCGTATCATTTAAGTCTGCTTCGATAGTTGAGTCTCTGCACCTTAAGTACTAGCGTAATAGAGAATCCCATTTTTTGTCCCAAGTCCTATTGGAAGATCGGTCCATTTATTCATGACTTGTTTGGATTTGAGAATGTCTATGCCAAGTATTGAGCTTGGAAATAATGCTTATGTTTATAAGCTATGGATGGATTCTAAGGATGAAGTGGTTATCCAGTAAGGGGTGCCACTCTCGGTTTTAGAAGGAGGGTAGTTAGACTCTTGGCTTGTTTTGGTAATACCCTTGAAGTATCGCGTAACCTTTTGGGTTCTGTCATGATTAGTTACTTAGAATCCCTAGATGCCTTTGTTGGGAATTAGAAACCCGATCGAGTGGTGTTCGCTAATAAAACGGATGGTTTACTTCGCTTATGTATGGGTTATGGGAATTACCCTAGTAAGTGCGCATGGTAACCTGTTTACTTGCAAGGGAAAGTTTTTCTACGTGGAATACCTTGTGGTACGAGGTCTAGGATTCACTAATGAAATTTTGGAAAGCTTGCGTGGAATCATGAGTACGCAGTCCTGTTTCCGCCAAGTATTCGAGAAGGAGAATAAGTGCAAGTGGAACGAGGGGCGACGAGGAAATGAGTTCCAACTCATGTTATGAAAACAGGAAATAAGAAGCTGTGAAATCGTGAAGTAAAAGGGACGGTCAAGGCACAATGGAATTAAGCTCAAGGAAATACGACTTTGATGGTCAAAGACTAGATACGCGCATGATATCTCTTTTTGGGAATATATCCTCGATCCCTGTTTTTCTGTTGAGCTTGCTTGTAGGCTATCTTTTATGGATATCCTCTCGGTCCTGTCTCTGTTACAAACCCCGTACGGAGTTTGTTTTGTTTATCTTCTCGACCCTGTTTCAGGGAATCTTAGGTAGAACCCTATGGATGTAAACATGTATTTGAAACATGTTATGATTGATATGGTTGCAAGTGGTTGCAAGTGGTTGCTCGTGGATGCGCGAATACACGTTAGATACTAGCTCGACTCGGTCACATTTCATATTGCATATGCACGAGTATTTATACTTGTTTATGGATGAAATCGAATGTGTTATCATGCGGTTGTTGCATATGAATGAATGATTGTGCACGCATATAGTATCTATATGGCTAGGACTATTTGCATACATGTTGGATTCATGGCACAATACATATTTTTGCATTAGAAAGATTATTCAGGCCTGATCATTAGCATTAGCTAAGGAACATGTACACACACGTTTTGCATATATTCATACAGCATTAGAAATCATCTAAGGACAATGGTTGCTTGTGGATGATGTTTTGAGTAGATGGATGATGGATGGTAGGATATGTTCTTCCTAACTTGGAGATTTCGGGGACGAAATCCTAAAAGGTGGGGAGAATGTAACAACCCGTATTTTCAATAACCTATTATAACATAAATGGAGGCAGAATTAAACTGTAAAATCTGAATCAAGGGAAACGGGCTATGCCATTGCGTTCGTCTCGGAAAAATACGCGAAATAGAGTCCGAGTTTTCGAAAATCGGAGTCCGTATGACCAAGATATGGCCTCGCGAAGTTTCACGAAAAATTCCCAAATTAAAGTATACTTAATTAAGTGAAATGGGTTGCGCAGAGAAATATATATATATATTGATATATATATATATATATATATAATTGAAATTTTAATAAATAAATATGCAAAAATGTTCAAAACAGCGAATTGGGAGAGGGGAATAACCGAACCGGCCGATTTTTGAGGTCGACCCCAGCCCGCTGGGTCGACTAGGGGTTAATCCAGGGTGTTTGGCTGTCAACCCGTGGGCCGATTCGCTCAAATGCAGATTTTGCATTTGGATGGTTCTCATGGTTCATCTTTAATCTAAAGGCCCTAGATGGTTCCTACACTTGACTTCTTTCCCAAGACATGCTTTGATGGCTTGGATTGAATCTAGGTTTAATCCTATGGCCTAAAACACTTGCCTAATCTATAAATAAGACCCTAACCTATCCTAAATCCTCATTATTCATTCATGCAACTAAACTATGGCAAAATTTCTACTCTCATGGCCTCCACTCAACTATCCTAGCCTCCACTTCATTTCTATGAAAGGTTTCATGATCATGAGAGTGTTAGAGAGTACCTATGTTAGTATGAGAGCTTCCCAAGTTGATTTCAAGGCAAAAGCTATGATCTTTGTTCATAAAGATAGTGTTTTTATTGATTTGGAGGGTTCATCTTTGGGTTTTTGGGTGATGACATGCATAGGCTTCATCACAAGCTTTAGTTTAATCGATTTAGGCCTTCATAGCAATGTAAGCCCTTCTCCTACTATTAGATATGAACTTTAAACTTAATATGACATGTTGTAAGTGGGTTTAAACATTAGTATGTAGCATGCTATCATCTTATGCAAGCTTATAAAGTCATTACCTTGGTCTTGTGGTCATAAAGCTTTGACCTTTATGTTGAAATGTTGGCATTATGCAACATGAGAACCCTTATAACCTTCATGTCAACTTGCATATGAAGCCATAACCCTTATGTGAGGTCATATGCGAGTTACTTGTCATCATTCCATGTTGTTTATCACCATGATTCGCTTATGTGCCAAGTTTGGGTTTATGCATGTTTTTGAGGCTTAACAATGGTATATGCAAGCTAATGAACACATTTGTGCCTCATTCGCCACCATGATTAATTTGTGGCTTAATATCCATCTTTTTCATGCTTTTGCCAAGTCTCTTCTTTTAATCCATTACGTTGTTGCGAACGTATATGCGAGTTTAAAAGCGTTGGGTTGTGTTATGGGTAATTTCTAATGGCATGAAAATACAACTTGAAAACATGACTTGAAATATAACATGAAAGTTGACATGTAAGTATGCATAAAACATAAGCTTGGGAATTTACCTATTAAGTTAGGTCTACCCTTTGGGAATTTACCTATTAAGTTAGGTCTACCCAAATGCTTGAAAACTTGTAACATGTTTTGGAAACATGATGAACTTAGATAATATAAGTGTGGCCAACTCGAGGTTGGGTTGAGTTTGCAACGTAAAACTACCCGGAACCGACCGGCCTAACTAGTAGTTGCAAACAATAGGACCCAATGTGAGAAGTTGGTCATGTCGCGCTTAAGACCCGAGGTTAGACTAGGTTGTGGTGTAAATCTACCCGGACCCGCCCGGCTTAACTAGTAACCACAACAAGGTCTAATGTGAGAGGTTAAGAGTGCATTAATTGAATTAATGCCACATGATAAGGTTAAGTAAATTTGACTAATGACACTTAACCGATATGACACGAATGGGTAGGTTAAGTGGGACCGGACTTGATTCCTTAATGACACTTAACCATGCAAGATGATTAGGAGATGGGGTTAAGTAATTTACACTTAACTAATCCGACTGGGTAATTAGATGGGGTTAAGTAATTTACACTTAACTAATCCGACTGGGTAATTAGATGGGGTTAAGTAATTAAGACTTAACTAACCTAACCACGGTAATTAGATGGGGTTAAGTAATCCACACTTAACTAATCTAAACACGGTAATTTAATGGGGTTAAGTTAAACACTTAACTAATTTAACACGATGATTTGATGAGGTTAAGTGACCTATACTTAACCAATCTAACTCGTTAATTTGATGAGGTTAAGTTAACCTATACTTAACCAATCTAACGTAAAAACATGATAAGGCTAAGTCACGAATCGTTTCGAATACGCTTGACCGATTTGACTCGGTAATTTGATAGGGTCAAATTAATATTTACTTAACCAATCTAAAATGATAATTAGACGAGGTTAAGTCATGGATTGCTTGATATACTTAACCAACTTGACACATGGTCTGTAGGGTTAAGTCTTGGACTTGGATACTTAGCCAATTTTGACATGGTTTGTAGACGGGCTAAGTTATGAACTTAAGTGACACTTAACCCATTAGATAAACCCTAATTCGGAGGATTAGGTAAATAACCATAGTTAACAAGGATTATGGAAATAAGGCTAAGTGGTAAACCTTAGTCAAGGGAAACTAAGTAATAATTCTTAGTCAAGGAAATTTGGACCATTTCTTAGATAGATTAGTAACCCGATACGTTAGGTCAACGTTTAAGTATGCGTGTAGGAGCAGGCTATCTGATTTAGATAAAGGCTCCAACGAACTGGGTAACGAAGCAGCGGCTTCGGGGAACGTGAGGATATTCTTGGGATCCCTCTGTAAGCTGCCAGGTCAATATACTAGGCTCACGAGAGGTTGAGGTCTGCGGTAGAAGAACCAAGAATATGCCTTGGTTGCTATGCGAGCGACCTAAAGACTGGGGTGGATAGCAGTGAGTCGACGAATACATAAGGTGCCCGAGATAGCAAGTTCGTCGATCATCTACCATCTTGAGTCAAGCGTGTACGTACGGAAAGGCGGGGAACACCCAACAGACCATAATTGCTATCTAATTATGGGTGAGGTAGGCCGTAGGATGTGGGCTGGCCGGAGTGTAGTTCTCATGCAAGATTTTCTCTTGTGTTGCCTTTCACTAGTTGAGGGAGGGGTCTCGTGGGACCATAGCCACGTGTAGAAAAGCAGACCTTAGTATCTGCATCGGCAGATAAATCTAAAGCTCCCGACCGAGTCCTGTATTTCTTGTTTTGCCCTGTGACAGGACTCGGATGGCACGATGTGATACATGTGCATACAGTTATAGAAAAACGATTCACGATGAATGCGTGGGAAAAAGGGCGCGGTTGAGGGTTAGCGTAATCCCTAGTGGCCTAGGTGGTTTAACCCAAACCGAAATACGAAAGCGTGCAATAGGTAAGCGTAATCCCTAGTGGTGCTAGGTGGCGTAAGTCCTAGTAGTTCAAATGATGATTCATATGGAAGAGCCTAGCTAGAACAAGGGTGACAATTCAAACGATTTCAAGGATAATACGACATGAGGAAGCCCGTACGAGGTACGGCAAAGGACTGAACTTATATACATGGAAAGAAACATATGATTTGTGTAACCTATATATGCGATATATTAGGTTGACATGGACCATTACACGACTTTGAGTAAGGGACATTCATGGTTAACACATAACAAGGCTGGGATACTAGTACGGAGGGTGCAGAGCAAATATACATGTTAGAACCAGGAAGAACATACGGAATAGATACCGTGGGATGTTAGACGGGGTAGATACCTTGGGATAGTATACTTGATAGAAATCTGACGATGTGATACTTTGATTTATCATGACACCGTAGTTTATCATGATACCTTAGTTCAGTAGTTTATCCTGTTATTTTGATTTAGCTTATCTATCTTGTTATCATGCTCATGTTCATCTCAGTTTCTCATGTCAGTTAACTTTACTAGTTTCTATACTGATAGTAGATAGGGCTTACTCAGTCTTTTGACTGACCCGTTTTGTTTCGCCTCTTTCCTTCCGTTTCCCCCCCAGGTTACAGGGAGGAAACAATGTTGTTTAGTTCGGACTTCTTCTGCTTGAAGGTCATCATGGATGGCTTGGACTTCTCTTGGCTATGGCTACTTTACTGTTTTTACTTGGGGAATAATTTATTAAAAAGTCTTTATGCTTCTTTACTATTGCAAGACAGGTTTTGATGTACTCTGATGTAAAAGGCTTTAGACCTTATGTATTCATGTTATGAAAGATTGATTTTACTTCCGCTATTTTATGTGTTCTGTCTTGTGATATTTCTGTGCATGTTTACCAATAATGCCCCTCTAAAGCTAGTGCATTCCCTTGCGAGTGACCCTAGCGGAGGCGGGGTGTTACATAAGGTGTAGAGACTCAACCACGGAATCAGATATAAAAGAATGCAAAGCGCCAGAATAAAAAAGAATCCTAACTGGATGATTAGAAAGAGAAATCAAACCTTCAACGGAAACTTTCCTACCTCTATCTGGCGCACTAGCCACGAGAACATGCACCGCCCTCTAGAATATCCTGCCCTTTGACGTTGTCCTTGCCTCTTTGGGCAATCCTTAACAAGATGTCTGACTTCTCCACAATGGAAACAAGCGTTCTTTCTTTTCTTGCAATCCTTGATCACATGATCCTCGCACCTGTAACGATGACATTTCCTCTTATCTCGAGCTTTGTCGTTCTTACCGCCCTTCTTTTGTTGTTGTTGTTCTTTCTTGGGCCACACTTTCTTGTTTTGTGTTTCCTCAACCTTAGCCTCTTTCTTTTCATCTTTATCTTCCTCATGCATTACTGCCATATCAATGAGTTTCTAAAAAAGTTGCTCCCATCGGAATATGAGACATAGCCAACCCATGGAAAGATTCATTCAATCCTCTAGCAAACCTCAAAGCTTTCTTGTATGGGGGTATCCACTAGTTCCAAACCAAACCTCGCCAGTTGATTAAACTTATTAACATACTCTCTAACAGACATGCCTCCATGCTTAAGCGCCAAAAACCTTTCCATTTGCATATTTTGCTTGGCTTGAGAAATAAACTTCATTTCAAATCTTTGTCGGAAATCATTCGAAGTCTCGACTGGACGCCCTGCTTGCGTCACTTCCCACTAGAATTAAGCCTCATCTTTCAGCTGCCAAATGGCTAACTAAATCTTCCTTTGATCGTCAACTTCAAAAATTCCAAACAAATCCTCCGTCTCTTTGAGCCAATTCCTTACTTCTATAAAAGTCTTAGTTCCTCGGAATGGCTTTCCTCCCATAGCACAGAAATCTTTGCATATCTTAGAGAAATTATCAACACGCGGAGGAGGAGGAAGAGGAACAATGGCCGCAGCTAGGGGATGGGCGTCTGCTAGGACTTCGGCAGGTGTCGTAGCCTCCAGATACCTACGGAACCAAGCCGGTATCTGAATGCCCTCAAGACTATTAGTTTCCCCAGACATCTGGAAACGAAAAGGAAAAAGGGATTCAAACAGAGAATCGAAAGATATTTCATATGGCTTTGCGGAATATGTTTTTTCAAAATAGACTTTCCTTTTGAAAATGCTTTCTTTTAAAACCTTTTTGAAAACAGTTTTCAATATCTTTTATCCGATCTAGTAACCTTCAGCTCTGATACCAAATATGACACCACACATCCGATAATGTCACTCTTTATCAGAATGCATTAAGTTTCGTGAAGCATTATAGGTAAATAGAAATATTACAAGACAGATATAAAATAATAGCAAAATTAAAACTTTATTAAATAGGAAAGCTTCGTGGTTCAAACCCAACTACATAATAAGTCTGGAATACTGAAAACATAAAACTTCTGCCTTGTACCAAAATCATCATCAGAGTATAATAATACATAAAAGAGCATAATCCCCAAGATATAGCCATAGTAGAGAAGATATGAAATCAAGTAATACATCTAAGCAGCTCCAAGCAGAAGGAAAGAAGAATCCTGATCAAGCTTGAATTTTCCCACCCTAAGAACCTAGGGGGGAAACGGAAGAGAAAGAAGAGGAAACAAAATGGGTCAGTGCAACAATCTGGAATTTCTGAACCAATTTAAATTTTTTATTTTAGCTATTTTAATGGATTTTTTATATTTAAAATGATTTATTTTAAATAATAACGACTAAAAAATTATATGAATTGAAGTTAGAACGTATAAATTTATTTTAATTATAAAACGAGCCAGAAATGGCTCTGTAGTTTGAAAATTCGATTTTAAATTTCAATTGAATGTACAGGATTCAAAATAAACCGGAATTCAGTAAAACCAAAAATATTAGAATCTATTGATTAATATCTTTCTAACAAATGTGAAAAATTTAGATTTCACTTTATAAATTGAAAGTTATGTCCAATTTAAAATTTAAAATAATCGCTATGGAATTTATATATTTTTTAATATAATATATTGCCCATAAAAATAGCCATTTTGCAAACGACCTCCGTTTTCAATGAAACCACTTTTGTTGGATCCAGAATGTCAAATTATTGCTAGATTACAATTTTCAAAATTTTGGGAATTAATATGTGGAGACAGAAAATTTAAACGTGTTTTCAATTTTAGTTTAAATTTAATCGACCAGTTTAAAAAGGCCATTTTTCAAACGATCTCCAAATTCGACGAAATTAGTTTTGTTGAAACCGTATTTTAAAAACATAGGGAGAATTCCGTATTTCGTAATTTTTGGGGCTAGTATTTGGCCGTGCGCAATAAATTGTGAATCAATCAGCCATTTAAGCCAGAAACAGAGCTTTTTGAGCGAACGGACTCGGAATTTTACGAAACCATTTTTGTTGGGACCGTATCGTCAAGACGTAGCCGCATGTCAATTTTTATCGCCAACGGAGTTCGTGTGTGATCATGGCATCGATAAATGTCGATTGGAGAGAGCGTGAACTAAGAAATTAATAAAATAATGAATCCCACTACTATATAACATCTCTTCCACTTCCTAAACCCTCACTTATCTTCTTCCTCAAAAATTGGAAGCGGCCCCCTCTGGAAATTTGCAAAAAAGCCCCCGAACACAAAACAAATTATATCTCTCAATCCGTAAATAATTATCCAAAACAATTTCTGGGTATTGTAGATCAGGATGATCTCTACCTACCACAAGAATCTCAACACCTATTGTTGCATGGATTGGGAGAAATCAATGGTCAACGGCCAGCAATGGGTTTCGGTTTTTGTGAAATTATGGCCAATCAGTTGCGTGTTTGATGATGGCACCAAAGAGAAAAATGTAGAGGGAAGATAGATGGACAAGGTTGTCTTTGGGTGTTCGGCCTGAAGATGACCGTGGTGTCCAAAAAATGAAGTCCAACATCGACGTTGGTTTTCAGGGAGATCGAAATGGAAATGGCCTCGTGGCGGCCACCACAGACAACGATGGTCAGAGGTCACTGAAGCAAAGAGGTAGAGGGTGGTGCGGTGGTCAATTCCATGGGGGTCCGCGACCGTGAAGTCGCCTGAGGTGGCCAGAATTTGCGACGATGATGAATTGGGGTTATCACCGATTTCTGGCGATTGGTGGCGAACTGGGTCGAGCGGCTAGTGGCGTGATGCATAGGGGAAGAAGCTCCAGTGGTCAGGCGATGTCCAAGGGGCTGGACGGTGGCGCAGCGAGGCTCTGATCAACGTGAACAATAGTTTTGGGGTAATTAGGTTTTAATTTATTTATTTAATTATTTAATTACTTGTTCAAACTTCGTACGCTAATAACTTTTTGTCACGAACTCCAAATTGCATGAAACTGGATCCGTTATGATCGTAGAGTCGAGAGCTTCGCAACAAAACTAACCGGGTCCAATTTGGAGCTTGAATTTGGAGCAAATTTAAATCCAAGCGGTACCAAAACCGTCAATTAAAGACTGACGGAGTGGAAATCAAAGGTGAGAACTCTTTCTCACTCAATTATTTTTGTTATGCAATTATATCATAGGTTGTAGATGGGGCTTTGTAGCTCCTGACACTATTTTTTGCAAACCATGGATGATTTGGTGATTTGTATATTATGATTGTGGTGATTAACATATTAAAATAATGTTAATATTATTGCAGAAATTAAAATTATAAATATCCATTTATAATTTAAAATAGTAAAATCATAAAAAATATTCGTTTACAAGTCGGATGGCTTGTTTATGAACACCTATTTATATGATATTGATTAGGCCGATAAATTTTACACATCGCCCAACTGTACAAATAATAATCAGTATTTATTGTTTGGAAACCCCACGCGGGTATTGGAATGATATTTGACATACACTAATCCCAATATTTGGTTGTATGTCAATCGATGGGTTGACAGGCTGTGATGGGCGTTATTTTATGTATTTTAATGCTTATACAGTGGTAAATGCACTCTGGATGATGTTGAATGATTATTTATCATTACTGTCAAATACATGCGATGTATGAAATCCATATAACTGAAATTATATGGTATTTGATTGATTCGCATTCCGATTCATAAATAAAGAATATTTTAAAATAATGAATATTTTACAATAATATTCAGTGAAGAATTAAAATATGATTTTGATGTCCGATTTTGGATGGACACAGAAATATTGGAATATATAAAGCCGAGTAAGTAGATATTCGCCATTTTAACCTGAACTGGTGTATCGATCGATGTTATTTATTTTATAATGAAAACAAAAAAGAATTGATTTCAAAATCTGGTACTTTAAAAATATTGTCCTCTTAATATTATAATGATATGGAATATTCAATTTTGAGTTTAAATTGAAAATGAAGGTGGAATCGTTTTAAAATAAATTTATAAATGATTTATAAAATACGTTTTAAATAGAAATCGACCATATATATATATATATTATAATGGCCTGAATAGAATGCGCCGCGCAGCGACCGTTCACGAATTTCGACCATTATCTTCAAATGGACGTAACGGGAGATCCGAGCGTCGAATTCTCCTAAAACAGAACTGTTGGGTTCGTATCAAAAAGAGCTTTCCAATAAATATAAGAGATTTGAAATCTAATGGGTAGATTTGGAAATATGTCCAAATCAATTTCAGAAAAGGTCACTATGGATGCAGTTCGGTGGCCGTTATTTGAAACCGGCTGTAAAGGCCTTAATAAAATTATTAAAAATATGGAAAAATTATATAAAATCATAATAAATGATTTGGAAAGATTTTGGACGAAAAATTCCAGTTTTGAAAAGATAAAGATATATTTTTATCTAAATGAACTAGTTATTAACTAAAGGAATAATCCAATGGTTTTAAATAAATAAATTGGATTTGTAAATGGGTTTTAACAATGACCAAAATTTTCCAACATTAAATTGGAAATGATTTGAATAGGAATAATCTTCGGAATATTTCGTTATTGGATTCTGTGGTTATACGGATATTGTTATGGGAATTTGGAAGATATAGATATCGTTATTCCCAATACGATATTTGTTAGTTTCAGAATTTGATATTGAATATAAGCCGATATTATTTTCTATTCAGAGCCTTGTATTTAATATCAGATTGGATTTTGGGTTTGTCGTGAATGGTGTCATTAATAACACTGTTCTTAAACCCAGTTGAGAAAAGAATAAATCTTTTGATTCAGATTAATGAAGTTTACCAATTAATTTAATTGGAATTGAAATGGAAATGGATTTTGGGTTTATCGTGAACAATGTTTTAAATAACATTTGTTCTTTAATCCAATTAACAGTGAAGATATGGTTTGTAATTTATAAATCTTTTTATTTAAGATTTGATGAAAAATTTATCAATATAAAATTTTCCAATTTAATAGATTAAATTGGAATTGAATGGAATTCGATTGGGTAATAATTGAGATGAGCTTCTGTGAATGAAGACCGTTACTATATATGGAATTTAAAAGGCTTTGCCGTTATTCCATTTATATTATTAGTTGGATACAGGAACTTATATCGATTTTATGCTGTTATGATTTTCGTATAGATTACATTTCGATGGAAGATGATTTTGGATTTATCGTGAACGATGTTTTAATTGACATTCGTTCTTTAACCCAGTTAAAGACAGGATTTACTTCCTAAATTTGAATAATCAATAAATAATGATTTTTGGAGATTAAAACTAAGAGGAGTTTTAATGAATCTTTAATTAGATTGAAAAGTTAATATGGTAATTATATTTGCCAAATTTGAGAAGTGATCGAGAATGGAGTACCACCAGTCTTACTCCATGCGATAGTTAAATCTTTAATTTGATTTGAACGTGAAATGGTGATTAATTTTACAGATAACACAGTGGGTGTTAGATATAGAGTACTACTAGTTTTGCTACATGGGATGAATATGTTGGGATTGGAAAGATAAATAAATGGTTACTTCGGTAAGGCTCGATAATCCCGACTAGAATAAAATCTTTTGAAATTGATATCTGAAGGAAGATTAAAGAATAAATTTAAAAGAATTTATCTTTGATAAAATTAATGGGAACCATTCCCTAAAATTGTGAATATATAAAGGAATATTCTTGATTGGAATGAGGCGTATGATTTGTTTTTATAACACTTGATTATTGATTATAAAATACGCAAGTTATGCGAAAAGACTGGGTTTATCCCATTTTGAATAACTAGTACGATGACTAAAAGTCGATAATGAAGACGGTGGTTGAAGACTGGAGATCTTCACATCGTTTAGATGATTACTGATGTCTTGATTGGGTTGTACACCCAAGACAAGGTAATAAGTGGTGATCGTCCAGACGTACTTGGAGATTGACCGGATATGCGAGGACCTCTCTCCTATATTGGACATATGGGACGAGGAATAAGGTGCCTCCGGTTTCGTTCAAACCCAGAATGGACTTGTAAATGTATGTGTGTCTGATATTGGATTTCATTATATGTTGATTGATTTCTATTAAATATATATATGTTTGGTGGCGGAGAATTTTCTCTCTTGCTTAACACCCTTCACTAAGACGTACGAGCTTAGAGGTTATATACTGATAGACATCAGTTGCATGGCGTGAATTGTCAGTGTGGCATGCTGAGATGCAAATGATCAAGGCTTTTGTTAAAAAGCAAAGTCTTGTGGTAGATGATTAAAGCACGGCTTTAAATAGCATACCTTTATGTATAGCGTTAATTCGTGAGCCTCACACCCGGTATAAGTCAAAATTGGGATCATGACTGCAGGGAGTGCACGACGTTTCTTTCTAGCTAGGAGTGGTGTCATAGTACGGAGCCCAGACATTTTTAATTATGTGGATGATGGATTGCGAGGTGCCTCGGATATTGAGTCCCTAGTGCCTCATATTTTATGCCCCATAGGGAAGGGAAACATATGTTCAAGAATAACTAATACACTAAAGTAAGTGTGGGCCAGCCCTAATGATCCAAGGGGCGATGCGTTCTGTTCCTGAGACATGGCTAGATTGTCTCGAATCGGAAAGGAGCCTTCCCTTGCCTCGATACATAGATGGAAATCCAATTTCCAATACGACATTTTTCGATTTTAGTTGTAGAAGTAGTATGGCGACATGATATATGGTACCCATGCCGTCTATGATTGATACATTTATATTTGAAGTTGTTTTGAAACTATGCACTTATAGTAATATCAAAATGATTTGTTTTAAACATACTAAGCATGTTTGGCTATTATAAGGTAAAACTCTATCCTCCGGCTTGCGTTGCATTGTGTGATGGAACCTGAGTCTTATAGTAGCTTCATTTTTTAAAAAAGCATTGCGTTGTTTTATGTTTTAAACTAGTATTCATGTGGAGTAAACCCATTCCGTGTTATACGGCGTGGTCCCATAAATTTTCCAAATTTTAAAGTAAAGTTAATAACTATTTTAGTTCTCACACCAGTCCCATGACTGACTCGGAGTTTATTGTTTTAACCTAAACTCTAGATGCCTATATTTTCCACACGAGCAGCTAGTAGTTTTGGTTTTCACAAATATTTCTTTTCACATGATCCTGGATTACAACTAGAGCTATATTTGGAAAGCTTTGTATCCGTATATCTCTTTCAGTTGTGGTCGTAGATAATTTCCACTGCACATTTTATTCATGTATTATATTTTCCGCTGTTTAGAAATTGTCAATCTTTGATATTTTCTGTGTAATATTTATTCATACTCTGATTTATTCTTGTACTCTGATGTAATTGTTGTAATAGCAATGAAATGTTCTATTGTTTGTCTTCTGATGCATCGTGTTCTCAAAGCAATCTGGGCTCCTCCATCTCTTCGGGGATCGGGGAAGTTTGGGTCGTTTCATTGTGATATCAGAGCTTTGGTTTACAAAGCACGAGAACAAGACATGTTAGAACCAAACAAAAGAATTCATCAGAGACAGGATTAGTAATATCCTATAAGAGTAACTCGTTAGAGATAAGATCAGTAGTATCCTAGAATGAGTTTGAAGAGTGCTATTTCTAAAAAAAACAAATTTAGTTTTGAAAATTTTATCTTATTATATGTGTTTGAATATATTATTTTATTTTATTTTATTTTGGACAGTCGAATATATGAAGATTTTGCATATACGCAGCATGAACGTATATTCGAAGTCTCAAATATACTGGATAGATATAGAATCACACTCTAGTCACCCGAAGATGATTGTGATGATGGAGCTCCATCATCAGCATTTATGTTCGAGTTTCGAAAGTGGGATATCTATATATTTCCAATTGACTGGTGTCAGAACCAAAAACTTAGTTAGAATTTATTGTTTGTGATTTGATCTTCAAATTGAATTTTTGGAGTATATATAAAGCTATATGGTTGAAAAGCTAATCAACTAATTGATTGTTGGTTGTGGTGTTTGATTAATAAAAATACTGGAATGATAAAACTAATAAGAGAATGAAAGGGTAAATTTAGCCAAATCGAATTGAATATTGAATTGGATTGAAAATTGATTGAAATTGCATATATGTACATGTGTATATAATGAACAGGCCATAGCATGGAAGCTAAGAAGAGGAATAAAATTGTATGCCTGACAAATAGGTACATGCTTACTATATTCATTGGGTTTGATGATTTTATGAGCCAATTGGCTTTTTTTTAATTGATGAGGGCCCTATGAGACAAGCTGCGGTTTTACCGATCAGCCCGTACAAAAGAGGTTATGGAGAAATTTTTCGAAAATTCTTAGAAACTGAAAAGTTGAAGAACGAAAGTTGAGTTGGTTAGTTAAACAACTTTCAGCTCCGTTCCTTTTCGAGAATGAAAAGATTTTAAGTGGGGGAGATTGTAACAATCCAGAATTTCTGAACAAATTTAATTTTTTTATTTTAGCTATTTTAATGGATTTTGAATATTTAAAATGATTTATTTTAAATAAAAATGAATAAAATTTATTTAAATTGAAGTTAGAACATATAAATTTATTTTAATTATAAAACGAGCCAGAAATGGCACAGTAGTTTGAAAATTCGATTTTAAATTTCAATTGAATGTACAGGATTCAAACTAAATCGGATTTCAGTAAAACCAGAAATATTTGAATCTGTTTATTAATATCATTCTAACGAATGTGAAAAATTTAGACTTCACTTTATAAATTGAAAGTTATGTCCAGTTTAAAAATTAAAATAGTCACTATGGAATTTATATATATTTTAATATAACTAGTGTGGGGCCCGTGCTTCGCACACGGGCAGAGTGTAATATTGTTTGAGGTCATTGTTCTTCTGTGAGAAGTAACTGATATGCTAATGCTGTTAAAGTTTGATGTAATGTGCTATACATTGTATGAAAGCATGTGTGTTGTGTCCATATGTTGTCTTTTCGTCCTTTAAAAAGTCTATTAGTTGTAAAGCAAAACATGCTGATCTGTAGTTATTTAAAAATTAAATAAAAAAGAGGAGTAAAGGAATTCGTTCTATTTTCAAATGCAGCAATTTGAGATGTCCAACTCAGCAGAGTGATGTTTTTGTTTTACAATTTAAGTAATAGATAGATATCACAATTTTGACACAGCTTTGTATAATTGTGTCTTCTAAAATAGTGGTAGAAGTTTATATTTAACAATACAACTTTTAAGTCCTGCATAAAATCCATATAACAATGCACCTGTCAAGTCATGTACATAGTGTTTATTACATAATAGCAATCCTATATGTAAATGAAATAAAATGTGCAAGTATAATTGTGTAAATGAATTTTGCCAAAATAAACATGCATCATGTTGCTAATTGTAGCAAGACAATGAAATTTGAAAAGCATGCCAGCATACCTTTTTATTATCAAATTTATGATACAAAGGTTTGTGGTATATTATTTTTCTTTTCAAATTGACATTTCACCTTGGTAAATTTGTGATTATAAGAAACTATTGTTCACATCTCTAATAATCTTACATCTATATGCTTCCGTTTCTCAATCTCTTCCTAATTTAATGGTTGGATGGTCAGACGAAATGAATTATCCAACGATTTAACCAAATTGTTCATCATTTGCCAAACTAAATTACACATAACTGCAATCGATGGTTCATAAACCTCGTAAAATAGGCACCGTAATAATTTACAAAATATACCATGACCCATACACATCAAATATTAACAAAGGTTTACCTTTTCTGTACTTGCATATATCTGAATTCATAAAGAACATTCCTTGCAATGATGTTTGTCTACTGAAATTTAACTCAAGCATCCTAAACATAATATTACTCTAGTTATACTTTGTATAGAAAACAACGCAAGAATATACTAAAAATTGAAGGACATGAACAACATAATATTATCTAAATCTGTTGGTAGGCGCATTACAGTGAATGAAACAATATTTGAACCGTATTAAATTACATAGAATCTTCTATGACCTACGGAAGAAAAAGATAATAACAAATTTAAATAAATTATTTAAAGATTATATGGTCTTATTTTGAAATGTAAACAAATTGAAAGATCCCATAATAGTCGAATGTATGCATGATGTAACAAGGACCAATTAGGTCATGAAGAGGGGTATGCACGTCGACTCTTTTGCAATGCTGGCATCAGCTCACTTTGCTTATGTTGCTACAATAGCATCTCAATTCCTGTAACTGAAAAAATAAAAATTGATTTCTGGATGAGATAAAAGAAGGGTACAATAATTATGAAAAACAAAAAGCAAACCTGGCTGTTTTTTTTTCTTACGTTTTTTTCCATGTTTGATCAGTTTGAAATACAATAATTAATAAACATGGATAGCATAATAAGGCAATAAAAAGTGTATGACCCCTATCAATATGTAAAAGCGTAGTGAACACAATGAAGAGCTTATATGCATATGTATGCTTTCTATATTTCTCATTTAGTTTGAACAGTTACCTAAATATCTCTCTATAAATTAAACAATGTGGCCCCTGGTTAAATTTATTTGACATGTATAATAAATAGCTTATGCAACATTATTCCTCTTCCCTAAAGTGTTATGTACAGTTCAAGAAATCATCCAAATGTAGTAGGTGCTATGTCATATATCTATTGTTCTATGCACTGATAGATTCATGCCAGTAGTTTAATATAAATTTAGTTATCCCATAGCACAGTGAAACCTTAAAGCATGGTATACGTTAAAACAGTTTAGTTAGGAGATTTATATCATTACGACAACAAAGAATTAAAGCATAAACATTCGAAAGAGTGGAATTTATGAAACAAAAAGAAAAATCGGTATTTATAGTGTTTACAGATATTGCATGATAAATAAGCTTTAATATATGTATTAATATTGTTCAAATAGGTTCATGAATTAGTAAAGTGGTATTCTAAGTTATATCCATCGAAGAATAGAATTCAAAAGAGAAATGGGTAGTAGAACTAAATATATCAATTGTAAAAATTAAAATCAACCAAAAATACAGATGTAACGAAACAGTAAATGTTTTTTAACAGCTCCATGTGTCTATGTTTGTTTGAGAACTAAAAATCCTACAGATAGCGAACTAACAGAAGCAACAAATAAAAATGTAGAAATTAAAAAATAGCAATTTAGTTAGCACCAATTTTAAGTTGAGACAAAAATTAACCCTCTTACTCCGGAGGTACAATTTCTATTGAAATATTTTCATCGGCATTGGACATGAATACAGACTATATAAATGTCATAAAATGTCAAAACTACTAATTTTTTGGAACAAAAACATACCTGAACTTCCATTAAAGTCGTGTTTTCACCACTCAGGAAATCATTCAAAACTAAACGTCGATTCGGAACCTCGCAAGGCCGAAACAGGTCTTCTCATTTTGGTACCACTCCCAAGGTGGATAAATTGGAATTCCGTAAGAGCTTCAACCAATGCGCTTTTACCATTCGTTTGGCGTTCGACGACAAATACTTGTGGTCAGTCGAAGCGTTTGGAGAAACCTTAAGCTAGCAAATTTAGGTCGTTGTGTGCTACATATGTACTCGAACGGTATAAATAAGAGCAACCAATAAACAACTTTTACCTTCATATCTCATTAACATATAAACTCACAAAATTCACTTTAATTAATTGGAGAATGTGTACATTGTATTGAAGTATCTTTGCCTTCTACAAACATGCATGCACAGTAACATTCACGACTCGAAGTAGAATGTCAGGATGCAGTTGAAAAAAAGTTAGATTAAGTAAATATTTTACTACCAATATGCTTGCACATAAAAAACCTCTTTAACCACTTTACCTTTAAAAATATAACCATGGATAACAGAATGGCAAATTCTATTCAGACCACCAAAATAGCTGAGTTGCCCCGAATTTTTTTAAAAAAATTCGCATGACCAAATTACAATTTACCTCGTAAAGTCACTACGAGGTTATGTTGCTTACCTCGTAGGGACTCTACCAGTTAATGTTGCTAACCTCGTAGGGCTCCTACGAGGTAATGATATCAATCTCGTAAGCCTACTGCGTGGATGGACCACAATCCCCACACCCATACTGCGTGGTTGATGAAAACGTGTAAAAATATATATTCAACGAATGGTATTTCTATCCAATAAAATTTTAAACTAAAAAGGGGGAGCAACTCAGCTATTTTGGTGGTCTAAATAGAATTTGCCTAATAGAATTTTCACCTTATTAAATAAAGTCCATATAACACCACTGTACTTTAAGCAAAGCAGACAGTTAAATGAAATTCTCTTGAGCAATCAAATTAACAGTTTTGCGCAGCAAGTTGGTTCTGATATTTAGCAAACATAAATCTAATTCATGTCTCATCGTCATCCCGGTTTCTTTTCATACCTCAACATGTAATATGATCAACCCCGTTAACAACATACTCATTACGATGTTGCTTCAATACACTTTTGTAACCTATTAATCAATCATAAATTAGCACACTCCATTACCCAACAGTCATTGTTTTTTTAAGCAATTAGTTAAATTCTTTTGAATCGTTTCAAGAAAAACAGTATAATTTTCACATCCGCAGTAAGTCCAAAATTCCTTCAGTTATAATTAAAGGTAAAAGGAAACAAAGCTTTAATCCTTACATATTTCAGTTTAGCTTAGTGAAAAAGTTCATATACTGACTATTCCTCTTTCCATTCCCACGATTAGCATGGGCATTGGGTTTCTGGTAAGTTATTAGTTTGGTAAAAATTGAACTAATTTAGTATGCTTATTGAAAATCCAACGTTATCATGCATGAATATCCGCTAATCTTCCACCATAAGAATGAAAGTGGCATACTAAGCGACATTTAAGGCTTCAAACTTACTGTAACAGTCCGCACCTCCGTTCGCGCAAGATATTGTCCCCAACTTAGCCACCGTATAGGTGTGGGGTTTTGTTCCTCAAAAGGCCTCGGCGTTAGTAAGAGATGAGCTCTACTATATAAGTACCCACTTCACACAGGCTTCCACGATGTGGGACTTAGGGGTGTTACATTCTCCCCTCCTATAGAGTCCAACGTCCCCGTTGGCTCACAAACACCTCACCTAGGCGCTGTGGTCCACAGTAGAGCCACAATTCCGGCTAGGTACTAGCTCTGATACCACTGTAACAACCCACACCTCCGTTTGCCCAAGATATTGTCCCCAATTTAGCCACCAAATAGGTGTGGGGTTTTGTTTCTCAAAAGGCATCGGCGTTAGTAAGAGATGTGATCTACTATATAAGTACCCACTTCACACAGGCTTCTACGATGTGGGACTTAGGGGTGTTAAACTTACTCTGGGGATCTTTAAGATCAACGACTATGAAGTTTGTCTCTACTGTATTTGTCGAATCTTGAAGCTTGTCGGCACTTGGAAGCTCATGTACCAGACCTTCTGGAAGCAAATCTGATCTCTTGCTTGTAAAAGATGGCTTCTCTTCATCATCCACAACACTTATATTCCATTCATTGTCCATGTGAAGTGGTCCTTCCGCTGGAGCCTCCTTTTCTAGTTCTACCTCAACTATCGCATCCCTTGCTGGTTTAGCTTCCATATATTCTTTCTGTCGTTCAAGACATGCTAAATTTGAACACTGTGGGTTCGGTGTGAACACCCGCAACTTCCCCGTAAAGGAAAGCGTCGGATAGTTCGAGAACAAGCCACAACAGAACGCATATAAAAGAACATTTCACTGTATATTACAACAATGCATCAGATTACAAGAATATACAGAGTATAAATGAATATTACACAGAAATATCAGAGATTTAAATTACATTTAAATACATAGCAGCGGAAAATAATACAATACACAACTAGAAGAGATATACGGATACAAAGCTTTCCGGATATCGTTCCAGCTGTAAACCAGGATCCTATGAATATAAATCTGCAAAACCAAAACTACTAGCTGCCCGTGTCAAAATAAGGGCACCCAGAGTTTAGGTTAAAACAATAAACTCCAGGTCAGTCATGGGACTGGTGTGAGAACTAAAACAGTTAATCTTTATTTTTAAAGTTAGGTAAATCAAGGGACCACGCCGTATAACACGGAACGGGTTTCCTCCCAAGAATACCAGTGCATAAAACAAACAGCGCAATGCTAAATAAAGAAAAATGAAGCTGTTATAAGACCCAGGTCCTATCACACAATGCAATCGCAAGCCGGGGGATAGGGTTTTCCCTTATAACAGCTAAAGAATGCTTGATACGTTTAAAACAAATCATTTGATACTATTATAAGTGCATAGAGTATAAAACAACTTCAAATCATAAGTATCAATCATAGGCGGCATAAGCGCCCCATCCCACTATGTCGCCATATATAGGATTACAATTAAAACCGCAAATGTCACGTATTTGGAAATTGGATTTCCGTCTATGAACCGAGGCTAGGGGCAAGATCCTCAACCGATTTGAGACGCTCTAGCCCGTGTCTCAGGAACAGAACGCATCGTCCCTTGGAGCGACAGGGCCGGTCCACCGATGTGGATTAAAATGCCTGAACACTACGTTTCCCCACCCTATGGGGTGTAAGTCTGGTCCGTCAGCCGACCAGAATGCATCGGCCGAAACCGATATAACCGAGGCGCCTCGCAACAGCAACAACCACATAAGTCAAACTCGTCAGGGTGTGTAAAACCACTGACGCCACTTCTAACTAGAAAGAAACGCATGCCCTCCCTGAGGTCCGTCTCCCGTTTTTGGTTCATACCGGGTGTGAAACACGCGAGGTAAACGTTACACAAAGCTACGCCACAAAGGCCGTGCTTTGATCATCACCACAAGACTTTGCTTTTCAACAGAAGCCTCGATCATTTGCATCTTAGCATGCCACACAGGCAAACCATCCTATGCAACCGATATCAGTCACACAGAATGAAATCCGATGTCAGACACACAGTCCATTTACAAGTCCGTCCTGGGTCTGAACGAAACCGGAGGCACCTAGTACCCCGCATCCATCGATCTCCAAGTACGTCTGGACGATCACTAACTGTTTCCATCTTCTTGGGTGTACAGCCCAATCAAGATCATCAGTTATCACCCAAACGACGTGAAGACCTCCGGTCTTCGACCATCGTCTTCATCTTCGACTTATCGTCGTATCAGCTATTCAGAATGGGATAAACCCGGTCTTTCCGAATAACTCGCGTATATATTCTAAAAGTGTTACACAAACACAACATACGCCTCATTCCAATTCATCAGTCACTAACCGTAAATTAATCAAGAGAATAATTCCCCAAATATTAACCCCGAAGGCCGAAACCAACATCAGATCAATATCCAGAAAACCATTCTGCTTAGCTAACCGACAGTTAGTTTCTAAATTTCACGTTCAAATCTAATTAAAGATTTAACTATCGCCTGGAGCAAAACTGGTGATACTCCATTCTCGATCTTTTCAATCTAATTAAAGATTCATTAAAACTCCACATAGTTTTAATCTGTGACTGGGTTAAAGAATCAGTGTCATTTAAAACACGGTTCACGATAAACCCAAAGTCACATCCCATTAATTATCGGGTTAAAGAACAAGTGTTATTTAAAACACTGTTCACGATAAACCCAAAGTCACATCCCATTAATTATCGGGTTAAAGAATCAGTGTCATTTAAAACACGGTTCATATATTCCTTTATTTTCAAATATTCTATTTCAAATATTTCTTTTTCAAATATTTCTTTTTCAAAACTGGAATGAGGCCCAATCAATTACCATATAAAATTAATTATATGGATTTTCATACAACACATGTATGTAATAGCATTGAAAATAATCAACCATCAACCAAAGTGCACTACACTGTATAAGCATCGAATATAGATATTCAACGCTTATAACAGCCTGTCAATCAATCGATCGACATATTTAATCAATCAGGATGAGTGAACTTCAAATTTCATCCTAACACCCGTGTGGGGTTTCAAACAATCAAACACATATTTTATTTGTGCAGTTAGGCGATGTGTAAAATTTATCGACCCAATCAACGTCATTCAAATAGGTGTACATAAACAAACCGTCTGGGTTGTAAATGAATATTTATTTATTCACATTCACGTTAAAAATTATATTTTTAACGATAACACATTTTATTTTAACATATGAATTTCTATTCAGTTCATTCTTTAAATAAAATGCTATTTTTATTTTTCTAACTTATTTTAGAAAATTTCGGCGGCATAACGGCACGATACTAGAAACGGGACAAGGCCTAGCCTTATCCCCGGTCTAGTGAAGGCCCACGCCATTCACACATCAATCAAATTCACTTTCGTTATGCAAACCACAAAATTTGGAGTAAGGGTCTAACCTAGCCTTACTCCTTCGCCTTATAACGGCGCACGTCTAATCCTAACCAATTTATCGATTCGATTTTTCACACCACAAACCACATTCAAACCAATATCACAATCAATAACCAAACAGCCAAACAAACAAGTCCATGGTCTGTGGACGATTGTGTCGGGTGCTACTAAGCACCGTCTGCATCCTAGTATATATATATAACTAGAACAAGAAATTGAAAGGTGAGAAATTCTCACCGATAGCTATCCTAGCTCCACGGCACTTCATTTGCAGAAGTCTTCATCGCTATCGCATCTTCGTTGCCCGCTTTCACTACCTATGTAAAAATCGAATTTTTACCTTGCTATTCAATATATAAAAATCGAATTTTTAGTTCGCTATTCAATATATAAAAATCGAATTTTTAGTTCGCTATTCAATATATAAAAATCGAATTTTTAGTTCGAAGTTCAATATATAAAAATCATATTTTTAGTTCGCTATTCAATATATAAAAATCGAATTTTTAGTTCGCTATTCAATATATAAAAATCGAATTTTTAGTTCGCTATTCAATATATAAAAATCGAATTTTTAGTTCGAAGTTCAATATATAAAAATCATATTTTTAGTTCGCTATTCAATATATAAAAATCGAATTTTTAGTTCGCTATTCAATATATAAAAATCATATTTTTATTTCGAAGTTCAATATATAAAAATCCTATTTTTCTATCGAAATTCAATATATAAAAATCCCATTTTTCTATCGAAGTTCAACATATAAAAAACCCATTTTTATTTCGACTTTCAATATCTAAAAATCTGATTTTTACTTCTAAAACAAAATCAGTTTTTATTACTTTTAAAAATATCAGTTTTAACCTTTAAACATTTTCAGTTTTTATTCTTAAACATAATCAGTTTTAACCTTTAAACATTTTCAGTTTTTATTCTTAAACATAATCAGTTTTTAACTTTTAAACATTTTCAGTTTTTATTCTTAAACATAATCAGTTTTTAACTTTTAAACATTTTCAGTTTTTATTCTTTTTACTTTTATAAAAAAAATCAGTTTTACTTTTATAAAAAAAATCAGTTTTACTAACTTAAAAAAAAAACAGTTTTACTAACTTAAAAAAAAAAACAGTTTTACTAACTTAAAAAAAAAACAGTTTTACTAACTTAAAAAAAACAGTTTTCTTAACTTAAAAAAAACAGTTTTCTTAACTTAAAAAAAACAGTTTTAAACATTATAAAAAAAAACAGTTTTAAACATTATAAAAAAAACAGTTTTCTATTATATAAAAAAACAGTTTTCTATTATATAAAAAAGACAGTTTTCTATTTTATAAAAAAACAGTTTTAAACATTATAAAAAAAACAGTTTTCTATTATATAAAAAAACAGTTTTATATACTTTTATTACCAAACCCTAAATTTTTTTTTATATATGTTTTAATGAAAATGAGAATAAAATAAAATAATTAAATAAAAACATACCAGGGGGGGTTTGCAGCGCCGTCGAGGTCGGGGGGTTTCGGGCCTCGCAGTTGGGGGTCTTCGTCGCGATTTTGAAACGAGGAGGGGGGGGTGCGGTTCTTCCCGTCGATCGACTTCCGAGGAGGGGGGGGGGCGTCGGTGATGTGGGGCGGAGGCGCGCAGGCCTGGGGAGGGGGTGGCGAAAGGATCGGCGGTGATGGCTACGGGGGGAGGGTGGCGATCGGCGCTAATCGCCTGTGCGATTTAGGTTTTTTTTTTCTTTCTTTTTGATTTTGATTTAAACGAACGGGGGGGGCCTAGGTAGTTAAGGAGAGAGGAGGGTGGAGGGTTTTTTTTTATTTATTTATTTATTTTATATTATTTAATTTCTAAAAGTTGACTTTCACATACGACCTCGAAACGAGGCCCACCGCCTGTCGCCCATAGGGTTTCACCCCCATTCCGAACACAATGGGATATGTATCGCAAACTGATTCGATAGTTACAATCAGTTTCCATTGAATTTACATTTAAATCTATATATTGAATTTTAAACGTACATTTCAATTTACCGGGGCTATATACGAACTAGAAAAATTCCAGAAAAATATTTTCTAGCTTCGTATTGACGATACGGTCCTAACAAAACTAATTTCGTCGAATTCTGAGACCGTTTGAAAAATGGCCAATTTCCAGTCGATTAAAATCAACTGAAACTGGTCAAACGCGTTTTCCTTTGCCACGCTTACATACTGATTCGAAAAATTATGAAATTTGAAACCTAGCAATAACTTTACATCCCGGACCCAACAAAACTGGTTTCGTCGAAATCCGAGGCCGTTTGCAAAATGTCCATTTTTAAGGGCCTGAATTCCATAGCGACTATTCAGAATTTTCAACTGGACATAACTTTTGATTCCCGCTATGAAATCGCAATTATTCGGATTCGTTGGAAAGATATTATCAATTAGATCCTAATGTTTTTGGTTTCACTAAAATCCGGATTGTTTTGCACCCGGTACATTCAATTGAAGTTTGAAATCGAATTATCGAACTACCGCGCCATTTTCTATTCTATTTATAATTATATATAAATATTATATATTCTAACGACGACGTATATAATATATACGTTCGAATTATATTTAAAATAAATTTCTCGTCGATATTATTTAAAATAATCTATTTTAAATATTCAAATTCAGCTAAAATTGCTAAAATAAAATTTTTAAACTGGCCCAGATTTTCCGGGTTGTTACAATCTCCCCCACTTAAAACTTTTCGTCCCCGAAAAGGAACAAAGTCGAAAGTGGTTTGATTATTCAGCTCTACGTTCGATCTGGCTTCCATTCTCCAACTTTTCAGTTTCTGAGAATTTTCAAAATTTCAAAAATTTGGCTAACACCCTAAATTTTTGAAAAATTTCGCCATAACCTCCCCTGCACCGGGAGCATCGGGGAATTTCAAATAGCTTCCCCGGTCCTTCAGATCTCAAAAAGAAAAAGAAAAAGCCAAGCGGCTAGCCAATAGGCTCACAAAATCATCATCACCCAAACAAAACAGGAAATTATGTAGTAAACATGTACCTATTTGTCGGGCAAACAAATTTTATTCTCTGGCTCTAGCCTCCTTGCTATGACCTGTTCAATGATATATATGTATATGCAAGCAGATGCAACCAATTTTCAATATAATTTATTATTCGATCAAATTAGGCATAATGGTTCAAAATTATCAAACAACTAAACAAACAACACAAACATCAATCAATTAGTGAATTAGAGTTTCAAATTCATAACTTTGATATATAGTCAAAAATCAGATTTTTGATGCCAAATCATAACAATGTATTCTAGCTATATTAGTTTTGGTTCTCACACCAGTCTAATGGAAATATATAGAAAATCACACCTTCGAAACTCGAATACCAATTCTGATGATGTCTAGACTATCATCAGAATCATCTCCGGGCGACTAGAGTGTGACTCTATATCTATCCAGTATATTAAAACTTTGAATATACGTTTGCAAGGCGTATATGCAAATTCTTTATATACTGAACTGTCCAAATCAATATAAAATAAATAATCAAATACGAATAATTGATTTAAATTTTCAAAACAAAAATCGTTTTCATTTTAAAAAAAAAATACTCTTCACACTCGTTCTAGGATACTCCTGATCCTATCTCTAACGAGTCATCCCCATTGGATATTACTAATCCAATATCTGATGAATTCTTTCGTATGGTTCTAATGTGCCTTGTTCTCTGCTTTGTAAACCAAAGCTCTGATACCAACTGTGAACACCCGCAACTTCCCCGTAAAGGAAAGCGTCGGATAGTTCGAGAACAAGCCACAACAGAACGCATATAAAAGAACATTTCACTGTATATTACAACAATGCATCAGATTACAAGAATATACAGAGTATAAATGAATATTACACAGAAATATCAGAGATTTAAATTACATTTAAATACATAGCAGCGGAAAATAATACAATACACAACTAGAAGAGATATACGGATACAAAGCTTTCCGGATATCGTTCCAGCTGTAAACCAGGATCCTGTGAATATAAATCTGCAAAACCAAAACTACTAGCTGCCCGTGTCAAAATAAGGGCACCCAGAGTTTAGGTTAAAACAATAAACTCCAGGTCAGTCATGGGACTGGTGTGAGAACTAAAACAGTTAATCTTTATTTTTAAAGTTAGGTAAATCAAGGGACCACGCCGTATAACACGGAACGGGTTTCCTCCCAAGAATACCAGTGCATAAAACAAACAGCGCAATGCTAAATAAAGAAAAATGAAGCTGTTATAAGACCCAGGTCCTATCACACAATGCAATCGCAAGCCGGGGGATAGGGTTTTCCCTTATAACAGCTAAAGAATGCTTGATACGTTTAAAACAAATCATTTGATACTATTATAAGTGCATAGAGTATAAAACAACTTCAAATCATAAGTATCAATCATAGGCGGCATAAGCGCCCCATCCCACTATGTCGCCATATATAGGATTACAATTAAAACCGCAAATGTCACGTATTTGGAAATTGGATTTCCGTCTATGAACCGAGGCTAGGGGCAAGATCCTCAACCGATTTGAGACGCTCTAGCCCGTGTCTCAGGAACAGAACGCATCGTCCCTTGGAGCGACAGGGCCGGTCCACCGATGTGGATTAAAATGCCTGAACACTACGTTTCCCCACCCTATGGGGTGTAAGTCTGGTCCGTCAGCCGACCAGAATGCATCGGCCGAAACCGATATAACCGAGGCGCCTCGCAACAGCAACAACCACATAAGTCAAACTCGTCAGGGTGTGTAAAACCACTGACGCCACTTCTAACTAGAAAGAAACGCATGCCCTCCCTGAGGTCCGTCTCCCGTTTTTGGTTCATACCGGGTGTGAAACACGCGAGGTAAACGTTACACAAAGCTACGCCACAAAGGCCGTGCTTTGATCATCACCACAAGACTTTGCTTTTCAACAGAAGCCTCGATCATTTGCATCTTAGCATGCCACACAGGCAAACCATCCTATGCAACCGATATCAGTCACACAGAATGAAATCCGATGTCAGACACACAGTCCATTTACAAGTCCGTCCTGGGTCTGAACGAAACCGGAGGCACCTAGTACCCCGCATCCATCGATCTCCAAGTACGTCTGGACGATCACTAACTGTTTCCATCTTCTTGGGTGTACAGCCCAATCAAGATCATCAGTTATCACCCAAACGACGTGAAGACCTCCGGTCTTCGACCATCGTCTTCATCTTCGACTTATCGTCGTATCAGCTATTCAGAATGGGATAAACCCGGTCTTTCCGAATAACTCGCGTATATATTCTAAAAGTGTTACACAAACACAACATACGCCTCATTCCAATTCATCAGTCACTAACCGTAAATTAATCAAGAGAATAATTCCCCAAATATTAACCCCGAAGGCCGAAACCAACATCAGATCAATATCCAGAAAACCATTCTGCTTAGCTAACCGACAGTTAGTTTCTAAATTTCACGTTCAAATCTAATTAAAGATTTAACTATCGCCTGGAGCAAAACTGGTGATACTCCATTCTCGATCTTTTCAATCTAATTAAAGATTCATTAAAACTCCACATAGTTTAATCTGTGACTGGGTTAAAGAATCAGTGTCATTTAAAACACGGTTCACGATAAACCCAAAGTCACATCCCATTAATTATCGGGTTAAAGAACAAGTGTTATTTAAAACACTGTTCACGATAAACCCAAAGTCACATCCCATTAATTATCGGGTTAAAGAATCAGTGTCATTTAAAACACGGTTCATATATTCCTTTATTTTCAAATATTCTATTTCAAATATTTCTTTTTCAAATATTTCTTTTTCAAAACTGGAATGAGGCCCAATCAATTACCATATAAAATTAATTATATGGATTTTCATACAACACATGTATGTAATAGCATTGAAAATAATCAACCATCAACCAAAGTGCACTACACTGTATAAGCATCGAATATAGATATTCAACGCTTATAACAGCCTGTCAATCAATCGATCGACATATTTAATCAATCAGGATGAGTGAACTTCAAATTTCATCCTAACACCCGTGTGGGGTTTCAAACAATCAAACACATATTTTATTTGTGCAGTTAGGCGATGTGTAAAATTTATCGACCCAATCAACGTCATTCAAATAGGTGTACATAAACAAACCGTCTGGGTTGTAAATGAATATTTATTTATTCACATTCACGTTAAAAATTATATTTTTAACGATAACACATTTTATTTTAACATATGAATTTCTATTCAGTTCATTCTTTAAATAAAATGCTATTTTTATTTTTCTAACTTATTTTAGAAAATTTCGGCGGCATAACGGCACGATACTAGAAACGGGACAAGGCCTAGCCTTATCCCCGGTCTAGTGAAGGCCCACGCCATTCACACATCAATCAAATTCACTTTCGTTATGCAAACCACAAAATTTGGAGTAAGGGTCTAACCTAGCCTTACTCCTTCGCCTTATAACGGCGCACGTCTAATCCTAACCAATTTATCGATTCGATTTTTCACACCACAAACCACATTCAAACCAATATCACAATCAATAACCAAACAGCCAAACAAACAAGTCCATGGTCTGTGGACGATTGTGTCGGGTGCTACTAAGCACCGTCTGCATCCTAGTATATATATATAACTAGAACAAGAAATTGAAAGGTGAGAAATTCTCACCGATAGCTATCCTAGCTCCACGGCACTTCATTTGCAGAAGTCTTCATCGCTATCGCATCTTCGTTGCCCGCTTTCACTACCTATGTAAAAATCGAATTTTTACCTTGCTATTCAATATATAAAAATCGAATTTTTAGTTCGCTATTCAATATATAAAAATCGAATTTTTAGTTCGCTATTCAATATATAAAAATCGAATTTTTAGTTCGAAGTTCAATATATAAAAATCATATTTTTAGTTCGCTATTCAATATATAAAAATCGAATTTTTAGTTCGCTATTCAATATATAAAAATCGAATTTTTAGTTCGCTATTCAATATATAAAAATCGAATTTTTAGTTCGAAGTTCAATATATAAAAATCATATTTTTAGTTCGCTATTCAATATATAAAAATCGAATTTTTAGTTCGCTATTCAATATATAAAAATCATATTTTTATTTCGAAGTTCAATATATAAAAATCCTATTTTTCTATCGAAATTCAATATATAAAAATCCCATTTTTCTATCGAAGTTCAACATATAAAAAACCCATTTTTATTTCGACTTTCAATATCTAAAAATCTGATTTTTACTTCTAAAACAAAATCAGTTTTTATTACTTTTAAAAATATCAGTTTTAACCTTTAAACATTTTCAGTTTTTATTCTTAAACATAATCAGTTTTAACCTTTAAACATTTTCAGTTTTTATTCTTAAACATAATCAGTTTTTAACTTTTAAACATTTTCAGTTTTTATTCTTAAACATAATCAGTTTTTAACTTTTAAACATTTTCAGTTTTTATTCTTTTTACTTTTATAAAAAAAATCAGTTTTACTTTTATAAAAAAAATCAGTTTTACTAACTTAAAAAAAAAACAGTTTTACTAACTTAAAAAAAAAACAGTTTTACTAACTTAAAAAAAAAAACAGTTTTACTAACTTAAAAAAAACAGTTTTCTTAACTTAAAAAAAACAGTTTTCTTAACTTAAAAAAAACAGTTTTAAACATTATAAAAAAAACAGTTTTAAACATTATAAAAAAAACAGTTTTCTATTATATAAAAAAACAGTTTTCTATTATATAAAAAAGACAGTTTTCTATTTTATAAAAAAACAGTTTTAAACATTATAAAAAAAACAGTTTTCTATTATATAAAAAAACAGTTTTATATACTTTTATTACCAAACCCTAATTTTTTTTTTATATATGTTTTAATGAAAATGAGAATAAAATAAAATAATTAAATAAAAACATACCAGGGGGGGGTTTGCAGCGCCGTCGAGGTCGGGGGGTTTCGGGCCTCGCAGTTGGGGGTCTTCGTCGCGATTTTGAAACGAGGAGGGGGGGGGGTGCGGTTCTTCCCGTCGATCGACTTCCGAGGAGGGGGGGGCGTCGGTGATGTGGGGCGGAGGCGCGCAGGCCTGGGGAGGGGGTGGCGAAAGGATCGGCGGTGATGGCTACGGGGGGAGGGTGGCGATCGGCGCTAATCGCCTGTGCGATTTAGGTTTTTTTTTTCTTTCTTTTTGATTTTGATTTAAACGAACGGGGGGGCCTAGGTAGTTAAGGAGAGAGGAGGGTGGAGGGTTTTTTTTTTATTTATTTTATATTATTTAATTTCTAAAAGTTGACTTTCACATACGACCTCGAAACGAGGCCCACCGCCTGTCGCCCATAGGGTTTCACCCCCATTCCGAACACAATGGGATATGTATCGCAAACTGATTCGATAGTTACAATCAGTTTCCATTGAATTTACATTTAAATATATATATTGAATTTTAAACGTACATTCAATTTACCGGGGCTATATACGAACTAGAAAAATTCCAGAAAAATATTTTCTAGCTTCGTATTGACGATACGGTCCTAACAAAACTAATTTCGTCGAATTCTGAGACCGTTTGAAAAATGGCCAATTTCCAGTCGATTAAAATCAACTGAAACTGGTCAAACGCGTTTTCCTTTGCCACGATTACATACTGATTCGAAAAATTATGAAATTTGAAACCTAGCAATAACTTTACATCCCGGACCCAACAAAACTGGTTTCGTCGAAATCCGAGGCCGTTTGCAAAATGTCCATTTTTAAGGGCCTGAATTCCATAGCGACTATTCAGAATTTTCAACTGGACATAACTTTTGATTCCCGCTATGAAATCGCAATTATTCGGATTCGTTGGAAAGATATTATCAATTAGATCCTAATGTTTTTGGTTTCACTAAAATCCGGATTGTTTTGCACCCGGTACATTCAATTGAAGTTTGAAATCGAATTATCGAACTACCGCGCCATTTTCTATTCTATTTATAATTATATATAAATATTATATATTCTAACGACGACGTATATAATATATACGTTCGAATTATATTTAAAATAAATTTCTCGTCGATATTATTTAAAATAATCTATTTTAAATATTCAAATTCAGCTAAAATTGCTAAAATAAAAATTTTAAACTGGCCCAGATTTTCCGGGTTGTTACATTCGGCCTCATTTCCATGGTTAAGAAGAAAACTTTTAGAGAATTGTACTTTAGGTAAGGAGAAACTTAACATTTAGTTTGGGTAAATTCTTAAATTTACCCGGTGTAGACATAGGCCAATTTCCACATGTTGAACAATATCCTTTTGTTAACAGATATGTATAATCAGTAAAGGAACATTAACATACAAATAAATGCTCTGTTATAGAAGCTTGAATTGTTGGATGATTCACAACTTTAAGGAAAAAAATGGATGAAATTTACCAGTTAGGCAGAGTACCATTTCGAGAGCGATGACATTCTTTTTGATTAAATGAAATTATTGAAATATGAAATTGGTCATTGGTCAAACCTAATCCGTAGTGTGTGTATTCAACATTGGTAGCGGTGTATTTGTGGAAAAATTTAATTTGAACAATTTTCAAACATAGTCGGCTAATATAGACCCAATTTTGAAATTAAAAAACATGCTCACTATAAATTAAATGAACAGATAAATAATTTAATGTTTCGTTTACAACATGAAAATTGGGTTTTTTTATTCACTTGTTTGATAGCATCTAACAAAGTTAATCTAAAAAATTAAATGAAGAAAAGAATATACAATTCATAATGAGCTGTGTGTATGAGAATAGAAATCAAAATTATTACACATTGTATTCATAACACTACAAGAGAAACAGTGTATTCCAACGCCTTGTTTCCAACGGCCGCCAATGACAAACTAGAATCCGTGGGAGCCGTTGGAAACTGATGCAATAAAGACCGTTGGCGGCCGTTGGAAATTTTCCTGCATATGTTCTAGTGACCCCGACCTGCTTCTTCATTTCTCTCCTCCCCATCCCCAAATCCGATTTTCCACCTCTTCCCACCACTTCACCTCGTCGAATTTCAGTTCTTCCACCCAAACAGCCACCGCCATCGCCTCCGACGTCAACCACGAGCTCCTCCAGCACTCCTCCTCAGTCGTTGCTTTTGAATTTAGGTGAAATTCCTAAACCTAATTTTTAGGTTTACTACTATTTTGTGCTTAATATGTCTTTGATTTGATTCCTAGTTGTTTGCATACTTATATTACATCATATTATTGATGAATTGCTATTGTTACCACCATAACTGTCAATTTTGTTGGATTAAATGTTTTAAATAAATGTCATATGTCATATACTAGTGAAAACATATGTCATATTTGTATAATATATATGAATGAGCTTTTAGTATATCATGAAAATTATGAATAAATTTACTTTAGTTCTAATTTTGAGCCTAATTTTGAATGGTTTAAACCTAATTTTGAACAATGATTTATGCAAATACATAGTTCTTTTAAAACAAATAAATTTACTTTAGTCAAATATGTCATGAAATTTATGAATGAGCTTGTAGTATGTTTGTACCAAGTCAAATAACTTTGAAGTATTGATATAGTATGTTTTTGTACAAATTTATTTTAAAATAACTTTGAAGTTAAATAACTTTGAAGTTTTGATATAGTATGTTTGTACAAAAACATTTTTTAAATAATGTTGAAGTTCTGATATAGTATGTCATGAAAATTATACCAAGTCAAAATGCATCTCTATTCATTCATGTTGTGTTGCTCAAATTCATATCCATATTATTTGCGCATTTTAATTATATATTCTTAAAGTCAATGCTAATTACATATTCATATATGTTGCAGGTATATTATGTCGTCTAACCCTACTTCTGGCTCTGGCTTAGGACATGGCTCTAGATGACGTAGCATTACCCCTTACGCTGAGGGTAGTGGTGGACAAAGAGCTCGTTCGGTTGTTTATTTGAAGCCTAAGGCTCATAGGGCGTAAGTATAAAAATTAGTAGAATAACAATTTAATGTTTTTTTTACATACTCTATAACTATATTGTATAAAATTCTAATTTATATTTAACGCAGTGGATTTGAGTTAGAGCCGTCTCAGATTGTGTTAGATATCTCTAAGGAGGCGTATAAGACCAGAATGAGCGATTTCTGGCCTAAGTGGAGCAAGATCCCACCATACGTCAAGGAGACTATCCGGCAAGATTTCCTGGTACGTTTATACTGCTTGGTCGTACGTCAAAGAGACTAATTAATTAAACACAAATAAATGAGATTAGTAAGATTTTCTTATTATACAGGGAGAAGTAGATGTGCAGGAGACAGACATGAGGCTAGTTCAGCGACACTGGAACTCGAAGGTCGCTAAGAATTATATAGAGAAGATGAATGAGCTTAAGAAACATGGAAATCAACCAAATTGGATGGGCGATGAAGTGTTTGAGAAGATAGTTACATGGTGGGACACGCCTGAGTTCAAGGTAAATTTATAATGAATCTAATTTATTTTTTTGCCAATTTTAAATAATTTGTCAGTGTACATTTCCAGGCTGAGTCAGCAAGGAACTCCGCAAACAGGAACAAAAATCCTGTAACTCATCGCGGAGGATCTAAATCTTTCCAACATCACCGCGAGGACGTGGTAAATTTGTTAATTATTACATTTGTAAATTGATTAGTTCAGTGATTGACAATGTGGAATTAATTATTCAAATTACTAATTGCAGGAATGATTTTATGGACATTCCGTGTCATACATGGATGTCTTTACTCACACCCATGCATCTAGAAAGGTAGACGAGGCTGGCAACGTCACGTATGAGTGGGATGATGAGGACAAGGCGACACGGGCATACATTTCTGTATTTTAAATATTACAAACATGAATTAATTAGTTTATTAATTACTGTAAAATAAAATCATCGTTTTATAATGTGTCAAATGAAATTGTTTTTTGCATTATAGGCAAAGTTCCAGGAGGCACGGGGTCATGTGCTTGAGGATTCAGGCCGTGATGAGTTGACGCAGGAGGAGGAAGACAACATATTCGATGTTGTTATGGAAAAAACACAGCGGAGCAGGCGTTATGGATTCGGCAACCTGATGGTAATATTCGTATAATATAAATTATTTACATCTACATTATTAAGTGTGTTTTTCGCTGTTAAGACTGACTTCTACTAGAAATGCCTTCGTTCACTAATAATGATGTATGTATAACAAATTACTTGTATGTTAGCATTGTTATAAAAATTGTATGTTATAAAAATTGCTAGAAATGTCTTCGTTCTCTTCGGTAACCTAAATGTATGTTATAATGATGTATGTATGTATAACAATTACTTGTAAATAAAAATTGCACGTTATAAAAATGTATGTTATGAATGTATGTTATAAAAATTGCATGTTATAAAAATTGTATGTTAGCATTGTTAAAATGATTTTGAAATTGTATGTTATAAAAATTATTTGTAAATAAAAATTACTAATTAAAATTACTTGTATAACAAATTACTTGTATAAAAATTGTATGTTATGAATGTATGTTATAAAAATTGCATGTTATAAAAATTGTATGTTAGCATTGTTAAAATGACTTTGAAATTGTATGTTATAACAATTACTTGTAAATAAAAATTACTTATCAAAATTACTTGTATAACAAATTACTTGTATAAAAATTGTATGTTATGAAAATTATATGTTCACTAATATGATTTTGTTATGAATTCATTTTGTATGTTATAAAAATTACATGTTATAAAAATTGTATGTTAGCATTGTTAAAATGACTTTAAAATTGTATGTTAGCATTGTATGTTCACTAATATGATACTTGTATTTAAAAGGTTCGACAAGACAAGAAGGCACAAGACATGGAATAAATTAAGGGGTTGCGAGCGTTGATTGATTAATTGCAAGACCAGAATCGCGTGCAGGGTATGCAGATTGAGCAGCTGAATCAAAGGTTGCAGAGTACATGCATACTCATGGTGATGTTCCCTCATCGTCTGCTTCTGGTGATCATAGCGACGATGCATCTTGAGGTATGTGTTTTGACGCTCGGTTGGGGATGTATTTTGGTTTGATGTATGACAAGACAAGTTTGGATGTGTTTTGATGGTTTGTATATATTGGTACGCTTTGTTGACACGTTTGGATGGTTGTTTTGGATTTTTTATATGTTGGTACGCTTTGTGGACATGCTTGGATGATTTTTTGGATGTGTAAATAGTTTTTGTGGCATATATATATATATATATATGTGTGTGTGTGTGTGTGTGTGTGTGTGTGTGTGTGTGTGTGTGTTTATTCATTTTTATTTTGATTGTTTGTGGTGTTAGTGGTATATATGTGTCGCATAATTGTGGAATTAGTTGAAAATAGATTGGAAATGCGACTGGAATAGAAATGAAATGAGTTGGGGAGGCTGGAAGGAAGCTGGGTTGCTGTTGTATAAAAAAAGTATCCAGTATTTCCAACAGCTATCAACGGCTTCCAACGGCCGTATGGACATAGTTTTCAAACGGTACATACTGTTGGAAGCCGTTGGAACAGCCGTTGGAAAAAATCTGTTGCATCCGATGGACGCCATTGGAAGTCGTGAACACTATTCAAACGACTTCTAGTGGCCACCAACGACTAGAAGTCATTGGAATAGCCATATGTTCTTATAGTGTAAGCGGTGATTGAAAAAATATACATCTATAAATTTATTACCTTAAAAAAGGGAAGGAGATGTAATGAAATTGGATCAATGTCTCACCTACCTCAGCTGTAGTTGTTTAACTTATTTCAGTCTCTTGCATTGCATGGCAATGTAAAATTTTGTTAGATAATTCATTAAGCAAATAGAAGTCATTTATATTCGAGATAAATTTTGCATCAATTAAGTACTTAATATACTCGCCTTCTCTGAAATGAATTCATTCAAAAAAGAAGAGAGAAAAACATGTACCTGAAGCTGTTAAATATTGTAGTCTATGTATGCCAGTATCAATGAACTCGGTCCAAATGTCAAATTTATCATGTTATATGTAGATCTGAGAATTAAAAAAAAACTTTTTATCAAAAAAGATATAGTATTCAAGTTATAAAACACGCTTACAATACCTAAGCAATAAGAAAGAAAAAAAAGTCTGGTAGAGTTCATGTAGTAAGTAACATAGCAACACAAACAAAGGAAGTTGATTCAAAACAATTCTTATGTCTAATGCGAGTTCAATGTTTATTCATTACATCTTAAAAAATAATTCATACGCCAATTTGAACACCATTTGTTTCCTTAACTCAACTGCAGTATGATCGATATCCACTACAACATGCACAGTAATATGTCATTTGTTGTCAATTTTAAACATGTTAATCTATCGAAAAGTAAAATACTGCATCAAGTAAATAGAAATATTCAAAACAACAAAGAACCCTCCCTCTCCAACACATACATACAGAGACGTAAACACGGACACATAAAAAGATTGACTTGAAAATGAGAGACGAATACCTACAAAAACAAAAGGGAGCAATACTAAGTTGTTAGTTACACCAAAAAGTGAATAGTTTCATGATTTTAAAGCAGAGCAACACTAAGTTGTTAGTTACACCAAAAAGTATGCATATACGTAGGAGAAACTTGCAGTTATAACTAAGTGAAGACTTTACAACGAAAAACATAGAATTCTGATGAGTGATCTGAATTTCTAAAGGCACAACACGTATTCTATTATCAACTTGTCAACCTGAATATTAGTGCATAGGTGTTAGTCTGGTTGACATAGTGACTGCTGCAATTACCATCCATTACGACATATTATTTATTGTTTCATTTTCAAACAAATATATGCTCTATTTTTTTTTTAGTATCACTTGATTTGTGTTCTCATTACACGTTTCAGGTAAACCAAAAAAATCACCTCCTTTATATGTCCATATTGTTATAAATGAGGGAACTTATATAATGGCTGAAGGAAAAAAAAGCAAGTAAACAAAGCAATGAGGTAAAACAACAAATGAAGCTCAAACAACAGTACCGTATAACGTATTGATGGTTGTACAGATAGGAAAATTCTAAAGGAATGATGCCAATTAAAAGAACATATATTAGCACAGAAAGAGTGCGCTGTAAAGAAGTAGAGTAATTTACCCAATATACCATATGTATAATTCAGTTAAGCATTTAAAGATTCCAACCTAAGAATAGTTCACCACTTTAGTAGGTTACTTGACTTTTCTATTAGAAAGATTGGAATTAATTATATCCCAATATATGGAGGGAAATAACACAAAATATATTAGAAAAAGCATTGATAAAATCACATATGCAGATGATAAATTCGACTAATATAGAAAGATTTATCACATCATTATATTGCAGACTTGTTAAATGAATGAATCACTGACATACCAGGAAGAAGTGCTAATTTCGATTATAATGTGGGACCCTCTAGCTTACATTGTTCTTTAATGCTGCACTAAAAAGTTAAGCAGATATAATTTATTACCTATCTTAGTGACCATTATAGTGCTCGGCATTCTACCAGCCACTCAACTTCTACCTATTTTGATGTATAAGATTGATTACATCATATGTGTACAAAGTAACACATAATCAAGTCACGAAAGAAGTAAAGTACATGTGACATGCAATAAGCTAAAGTGAAACATCAATATTTATCCAAGCTCAGAAACTTTTGTTAAAATTTAAAAAAGATGTTCAAGTATTATAAATGTGTGTCATATTACCAACTGTGGAATACATAACTCACATAAACCTCTACTGCTAGGATGCTTGACTAACCCAATTCATAGTGTAAACGCTGCAATTCGTTGTTCATTGATTAAAGAATTGAATATATAACATATTACAATCATAATCCGATACCTACCAGAGAAAATAAATATATGAACTAATTCAATACTTACATAAGATTCATTTAGCAGAGGTGACTTAGTGAGTCCGCAAAAGAATGTAAAGATAATAATTAATACAGTCTCATAAGAATTACCTGCACTGGCTAAAGCATATAGATATAAGTAGACGGGAAAAATGATAGTCGTCCTAAAAGATGCCTATAGCCAACCTATCTTTTGTAGGTAGCAGTGGGAAGGCAAATCCACCCAGACATATCGCTTCCCATTTTCATTCGTCCTCATTACTGCTGCAATCACTATATCAACCTTCTTGTTCCGACTTATATCAGTTGACTGAGTTCAAGTGCTCATATATCTCCATCAAATCAAATAATGCAATACAATAATATCAGCCCAAACTTAGTAACTTTTGCTATAAAATGAAAAAAAATGCTCACATATCAGAAATGTATGCAACGTTACCAATGATACTATTATATTAGTAGAAAAACATAACATCATGAGATACAATTATATTGGTAGAAACGTTTATTTTAGAAATTGAGAACAATTAAAAACTTCACATGATTGAAGCTTTATTTAAAGCAAAATTAAAATTATAGATAGTGAATAATCGTTAATAAGTTATACTTCCCCACAAAGCTATTATTTTGAGAATATCCTTTTACTGAGTATTGAGTCAAACAAAACAATTGCTAAATAAATACACTTCTATACTTTTAAACGACTGTAATTACTAAACACACGTGTCCAGTGCAAAATGAGTTAAAGATAATAATTGATGTTTCCACCTTATTGAAGAAAAATCCAATCGAGCAATAAATGTAAATATTCATTAACATGTGTCATCTGGGAGTTGATCAACATATGATAATTCTACTTTTATATACAATAATATCCTACTTGAGAGAAAAAACATGAATCAAGTTACATAAACTTTAAATTAGTACCCTATTGCTTTTGTAGTTCTCCTGTGAATATTTGCAGAAAGTTGTCAAGTATCCCAATTGATGATACACAATGCAATGTAACTATGAAACCACCTTGTAGTAAAATACCACAAAATTTATTTATTCTAATAACATCGTAATTAACATTCTAATAACTGTAGTACATTAAAATAAACATCAATACAGAAAGGAAATTTGTAAGCATTGTGCAAAATATTCTTGATTGGTTTAAAACTTAAAATATTTTGCCTAACAATTTGGTTAATTTGGTGGTACAAAAACCAATCAAAATATCAACAGCAGAAAATTTCAGAAAAAATAAGCTAGTTTCTATTACTACATCATTAGGTAAGTAGAACAGATAATGAATTGCTTACTAAATTTGGGGAAAAGTAATATTTGAATCTGTTTATTAATATCTTTCTAACAAATGTGAAAAATTTATATTTCATTTTATAAATTGAAAGTTATGTCCAGTTTAAAATTTAAAATAGTCGCTTTGGAATTTTTATATATTTTAATTTAATATATAGCCCTTAAAAATAATCATTTTGCAAACGACCTCCATTTTCGTGAAACCACTTTTGTTGGATTCGGAATGTCAAATTATTGCTAGATTCCAATTTTTGGAATTAATATGTGGACACAGTAAATTTAAACGTATTTTCAATTTCAGTTCAAATTTAATCGACCAGTTAAAAAAGGTCATTTTTCAAACGGTCTCCAAATTCGACGAAATTAGTTTTGTTGAAACCGTATTTGAAAAACATAGTGAGAATTCCAAATTTCATAAATTTTGGAGCTAGTATGTGGACGTGCACAATAAATTGTGAATCGATCAGCCATTTAAGCAAAAAACAGAGCTTTTTGAGCAAACAGACTCGGAACTTGACGAAACCACTTTGTTGGGACCGTATCGTCAAGACATAGCAGCATGTCAATTTCCATCGCCAACGGAGTTCGTGTGTGACCGTGACATCGATAAATGTCGATTGGAGAGCGCGTGAACTAAGAAATTAATAAAATAACGAACCCCACTACAGTATAACATCTCTTCCACTTCCTAAATCCTCATTTATCTTCTTCCTCAAAAATTGGAAGCAGTCCCCTCTGGAAATTTGCGAAAAAGCCCTCGAACACAAAACAAATTATATCTCTCAATCCGTAAACAATTATCCAAAACGGTTTCTGGTATTGTAGATCGAGAAGATCTCTACCTACCACAAAAATATCAGCACCTATCATTGCATGGATTGGGAGAAATCAATGGTCAACGACCAAAAATGGGTTTCGGTTTTTGTGAAATTATGGCCAATCGGTTGCATGTTTAATGATGGAACCAAAGAAAAAAATGTAGAGGAAAGATAGACGGACAAGGTTGTCTTTGGGTGCTCGGCCTGAAGATGACCGTGGTGGTCGGAAAACGAAGTTCAATGTCGACGTTAGTTTTCAGGGACCTCGACGGAAATGGCCTCATGGCAGCCGCCATAGGCAATGATGGTCAGAGGTCACTGAAGCAAAGAGGTAGAGGGTGGTGCGGTGGTCAGTTCCATGGGGATCCGCGACCTTGAAGTTGCCTGAGGCGGCCAGAATTTGCGACGACCATGAATTGGGGTTATCACTGATTTCCGGCGATTGGTGGCGAACTAGGTCGAGCGGCTGGCGGTGTGGTGGCGTGATGTAACACCCCACCTCCGCTAGGGTCACTCACAAAGGGAATGCACTAGGTTTGGTGAAGCATTATCGAGGTAAACATGCACAGAAATATTACAAGACAGAACATATATAAAACAGCGGAAGTAAAACAAATTTCATTACCTTATAAAATAAGGTCTAAAGCCTTTTACATCAGAATACATCAAAACCTGTCTTGCAATAGTAAAGAAGCATAAAACCATTTCATAAATTATTCCCCAAGTAAAACAGTAAAGTAGCCATAGCCAAGAAAAGTCCAAGCCATGCGTGATGACCTTCAAGCAGAAGAAGTCCGAACTGAATAACAGTGTTTCCTCCCTAAAAACCTTGGGGGGAAACGGATGACAAAGAGGCGAAACAAAATGGGGTCAGTCATAGAGACTGGTAAGTCCTATCTACTTCCAGTATAAAAACAGGTAAAGGTAACATGACAAGCATAAACTGAAAGTAAACATAAGGATGACTACAAGATAGATAAGCTAAACCAAGATAACAGGCTGAACTACTGTATCAAGATAAACTAAGGTATCATGATAAACTACGGTGTCAAGATAATTCAAGGTATCACATCGTCAGGTTTTTATCAAGTATACTATCCCAAGATATCTATCATGTATAACATCCCGATGTTACTATCAAGTATATCTCTCATGGTTCTAACATGTATATTTGCTCTGCACCTCTCGTACTAGTATCCCAACCCGCGTCATGTATCAACTATGAATGTCCCTTGCCCAATGTCATGTAATGGTCCATGTCAACCTAATATATAGCATATGTAGGTTTTCCCCACTCGTATGTTTCTTTCCATGTATAAGTTCAGTCCTTTGCCGTAGGCCGTACGGGCTTTCCCATGTAAATCTATACCACCTCAATGTAGTACCATTTTGTCCTTGATGTTGTTTTGGACTGCTACCCTTGATCTGGTTATGTTTTCTCACCATGAACTATCGCGTGTTCACTTAGGCTTTATGCCATGTGACGGCCCGCCCCGCACCAGCCTGCATTTCCTCCGGAAGTGCGCTGTATACATGCCCGACTAGCACAGAACGGTCGCCAAAGAAAGGAAAGAGGGGAATGAACAAATCAAGAAACCTGTAGGATGTCTCACAGCGCATGGAATAAAATATAATAATAACATACTTGGCATAAAACAGGTGAGACAGTGCATAAGCTGATAACTAAAATCAATCATCAATCATCAGAGCAGCGGAAATCCAAATACAGCTTATTACAATTTTCCAAATTTACTGTCTCTAAACAAAAGAAAGCTAAAGTAGAAGATACACCAACAATGCTCAAGCAGTGATCTTCAACAACACAGGGAGAATATTATGTATATAGTACGTGGAAGCCTCCTACTCGTCTCCGGATCATCTACCCGTGCATCACCAGCTAACCTGTCTCTAGTCTGCTCGTGTGAGCACCCAGAGTAATAAGAGGAGACATAAAACTCTGGGTCAGACATAAAGCCTGGTATGAGCGATAAGCATCTAAACAGAATAATAACAGGTATACTAAACCATACCTGAACCTGGACCTGCAACCAAAGAGTTAGTACCACATACCGTACAATACTCCAAGGTGCCATAATAAATAGTGTAAGAATACGGGGGTGGGGTGTGCATGTCACAATGATAGCAAACAAATCATCCATAGCAACCATCCTCACATCTCTCACTCAGTGCCTAAAGCGTACGATATCTACCACTTTGGAACACTAGACAAACTGAGGTAACGACGAATCCCGACTTGTAGAAACCCTGCTATGACCAAGCTAAACATATGGAGTCATGACCAAACATTTCAATGACCCACTTCATTGGTTGTAGCCCTTGGTTCTACCGATGCCATAATGGCCCTGAATCCGCCTTCGTACCTCCTACCATAGTGGTTCAAAGCTATAGACATCGATAACTCCTTGGCACGCGTCCCGCAGCAAAGCCCAACCATGAAGTGAACTCGTTGATTCCCATCTAAATCTTGAGCTCTAACTCCTCATTTGGACTTCCTTTGCATCTCGGGTTTTGATCGAGTTGGAGTTGGTCTTCAAAAGAGTCGTCGCATAGAAGTGGTCCTGAATTCGATTCGGTTCGGGTATATACATATAACACGGTTCGGTTCGGTGCAATGCTCCATGGTGTATTCCTGCGTGTGGTTCGGTTCGGTGATCCTTCCCCTTAGACGTCGGCTCGGTTCGGATGTCACGCTCCAGTCGGTTCGGTTCGTCCCTCCTCCAGCTTGCCTACTCCGATACGATCTCGTCCCCTGGCCTACTCCGATCCGGTCCTGCTCCATAGCCCGATCCGATCCCATCCCCTTATTTGCTCTGATCCGCTTCGCTCCCTAGCTTACCCCGATCTGATCCGCTCTTCAACCTACTCCGATCCGATCCGCTCTTTATAGTTCCGATCCGATCCCCTTGTCCACTCCAACTCTAAGTAAACGGCCTTCCTTCTCGCCAAGCCTCCTCCAGTTACAAGTTCCAATCCAGTTTGAATCCCCTTGATCAGTTCACAAATCCGATCCGACCCCCTACTCCGATCCGATCCGGTTCGGGACCTGCACATTTCTACAACTTTCCAGCGAGCTTTCTACGCCATTCGACGGCGTTTTCGACCAATCTAACTATTCTAATCAATCATAAAACATACCATAGAGTCATAGCAACATGTAACAGCAACCACAAACACCAAACAACAATCCAAATGAATCAAAATAGATCAAAAGTGGCTAAAACCTCACATTTTCCTAAAATCCTTCTTAATCATGTTTAAGCACATACTTAGTAAAACTTAATCAAATCGTCTAAATTTTCTAACAGAGGCATGAAATATTATTTAAGAATTTCTAAACATTTTTCCAGAATTTATTAGTGTATAAATTCGCTAATCTTCACTAATCACCCTTAATTAACTGTAATTAGTGTCAAAACGATGCTATCACTCACCTTGGCCACAACTAAAACCCCAAAACTGAAATATTCTCTGATTTGGCGCTGTTCCCAATCTTACACAGCAGCTCTACCTCGGTTCTCGTGCTAATACTCCTTGATTTGATGTTTGCAAAGCCTAATCTTCAATTAGAAAGTGATTAAGAGGCGTTTTGAAGAGATTTAGAGGGTGGGGGCCATGGCTAGGTTAAGAGGAATGAATAGTGACGGCTGAAAAATGAGAAAAAGGTATTCTCCAAACCCTAACAGCCCTTTTAAACTCCTAATCCCGAAATTTCCCTTTGGGCCTAGCTGTTAATCACCCGGTTAAGCCCAATTAAGCTGTTCTTCACTACCTGAAACTTGTTTCAGCCATATCTCCCAAACGGTGAGTCCGTTTGGCTAATGTGACCACTCTACGGAAAGAGAAACCATCATCCGAAGCCAATGGAAGTGGTTTCAGGTCAAAATTCATTTCCAGTCAAAAGTTATGGCCAAAACAGTGCCAACTAGGGGTAAAATGGTCATTTAAAAATCGGGAAAAATCATGAACATGGGAAATGACCACAATAGTCGTCTCCCAAAGTTACATGACCATACGACTTCGTATGTGAAAGAAATAAATATCCTACGATCCTATGATGCGTAGAATACGGGTCGTTACATTCTCCCCCCTTAAGAAATTTCATCCCCGAAATTCCTTAACCCAAAACATGCAAAAGATCCCGCATGCCTAACAACCACATACATCCATCAAACATGCAAAGCAAGCAAAACAAACTTATCCTAGCATGCGGAAAACTAAATCGAAGTCAAAATCTTACCAGGCAAAGAGTTCTGGGTGTGTCTTCCTAATGTCCTCCTCTGTCTCCCAAGTACAATCATTCTCGTCCTCGCTCCACTGTACCTTGACTAGCTTCACCGCCTTCCTTCGAAGTTGCTTCAAGTCGTGCACGACAATACGGGCCGGCTTACGGTTCCCAACCGCTTCGGGTTCTACTTCGAAGTCCTCTAACTGATCAGGTGAAATAGTCATATCTGAGTCGTGAAAGAACTTCCTTAGTTGGGAAACATGAAATACGTTGTGAACTCCCACCATCTTCTCTGGTAAGTCAATTCTATATGCCAAATTCCCGACTAGTTCAAGAACAGGGAATGGGCCAACAAACCTTGGTGCCAACTTGCCTCTCCTGCCAAATCGTATTACGCTCTTCAACGGAGAAATCTTGACAAACACCAAGTCACCAACGGAGAATTTTAAGTCTCTTCTTCTCTTATCAGCATAACTTTTCTGCCTATCTTGGGCTGCCTTCATTCGTTGTTGAATGATCTTGATCTTATCTGAAGTTTCCCTCACCACATCTGGTCCAAGCATAAACTTCTCGCCAGTCTCTATCCAACATGATGGTGAGTTACACGGTCTTCCGTACAAAGCTTCAAACGGAGCCATACCGATACTGGATTGGTAGCTATTATTATATGCAAACTCTACTGGATGCAAATGGTCGTCCCATGATCCACCAAAATCCAATATACATGCTCTCAAGAGGTCTTCCAAAATACGGTTCACCCTCTCCGTCTGACCGTCAGTCTGAGGATGATACGCGGTACTGAGATGTAACTCTGACCCTAGAGCCTCTTGTAAGCTCTTCCAAAACCCACTAGTGAACAACGGGTCTCGGTCGCTCACAATGCTTTTAGGTACTCCATGAAATCTCACTACCCACTTCATATACAATTCTGCTAACTTAGCTGCCGTTCTGGTCGATTTAACTAGTATAAATCTTGCACTTTTAGTCAGTCGATCCACAACTACCCAAATGCTATCATGTCCCGATCTAGTCCTTGGTAAACCATCAATGAAATCCATCGAGACTTGCTCCCATTTCCATTCGGGAATTTCTAAAGGCTGTAACAACCCACTAGGCTTCTTTTGTTCGGCTTTAACTAGCTGGCAATTCATGCACTTGGATATAAACTTCCCAACGTCTCTTTTCATCCCTTCCCAGTAGTAAGTCTGCTTCATATCTCGATACATCTTGTTACCACCGGGGTGTATAGTCAGCTTTGAGTGATGACATTCTCTAAGCACTTCATCTCTCAATCCATTGACATTGGGTACAACAAGCTTTCCATTCTTTCTAAGCCATCCATCTCGATCAAGCCCATACTTGTTCATCTCCTCATTGATATCCATCTTTAACTTGGAGATGATTTCTAATAGGTTAGGATCGTCCCTCTGACTAGAGCCGATCCGTTCAATTAAAGTGGGTCTGATCGTCAAACTTGCTAACATTTCTGGATCCAATTCGCACTTTGGTCTGAAATCAAAACCCGCGATATACTCCAGTTGCTTCCATTCAAGGAACATAGCCCCTAAGCTGGCATGTCTTCTACTCAATGCATCAGCCACCGCATTGCCCTTTCCCGGTGTGTATGCGATGTCAAAATCATAGGAAGCTAAGAACTCTAACCATCTCTGCTGACGGAGATTCAGATCTTTCTGAGAGAAGAGATACTTTAACGACTTATGATCAGTAAACAGCTCAAATCTTTCTCCCAAGAGATAGTGTCTCCACATCTTTAACGCGAACACGATCGCTGCCAATTCTAAATCATGGGTAGGGTATCTTCTCTCGTGCGGTTTCAATTGCCGACTTGCATAAGCTACAACCCTACCGCCTTGCATCAATACAGCACCCAGTCCGGTACCACAGGCATCCGTGTATACCGTCATCTCTTCATCCCCCTTAGGAATGACTAACACTGGTGCGCTTGTCAACTTGTCCTTTAGACTTTTAAATGCATTCTCGCACCTTTCATCCCAGACAAAAGCTTGATTCTTCTTGGTCAACTGGGTCAATGGTGCTGCTATCTTGGAGAAACCTTGGATAAACTTACGATAATATCCAGCTAATCCCAAGAAACTTCTTACATCTGTTGCATTCTTGGGCGTAGGCCAATCTTGTACCGTAGCCACCTTTGCTGGGTCCACGGCAATACCGTTCTCTGATACAACATGGCCCAAGAACCTCACTTCCCTCTTCCAGAAGTGACACTTAGAAAACTTTGCTTTCAATTGGTGTTTTCTCAACACCTCCATTGCTACTCTTAAATGTTCCTTGTGTTCTTCCTCTGTCTTCGAATAGACCAAAATATCATCAACGAACACGAGGACAAACTTATTCAACTGATCTCTGAATACCCTATTCATAAGATCCACAAAATATGCCGGGGCATTAGTCAGCCCAAATGGCATAACCAACCATTCATAAAATCCAGACGGCGTTCGAAATGCCGTTTTAGCTATACTCTCAGCTTCTACTCTAAGCTGATGAAAACCTGTCGCGAGATCCAACTGAGAGAACACCCTCGCGCCACTCAACTGATCGAACAAATCATCTATCCGCGGGAGAGGATACTTGTTCTTCCTCGTCACTTTATTCAACTCGCGGTAGTCTACACACAAACGAAGGGAACCATCCGCCTTGGTAGCAAACACAACTGGTGCTCCCCATTCAGAAACACTCCTTCTAATAAATCCCTTCTTCAAAAGATCGCTGACTTGCACCTCGAGCTCTCGCTGCTCCCTCGGTGCCATACGACGAAGTGGCATCACTATAGGCCTGACATCCTTTACCAAATCAATACGGAACTCAATCTCTCGGTGTGGTGGAAGTCCGGTTACTTCTTCGAAAACATCCGGATACTGGCCAACCACGGGCAAACCTGACAACTCACTATGCGGAATGTCGAGGGAGTTTAGAAAACTAGCCAATACCCCCTTACTGGGTAGACCACCAAACACTATCCTCCGCCCATCATCCGCTCTAGCTGTCACTAAAAAGCCCTCACAGTCTACCACCACCCCGTATCTTTGGAGCCAATCTACTCCCAAAATAATGCCAAACCCAGTAAAGCCCAAAACAAAGCAATCACAAACAAACATGCATCCATGACTCGATAAGATCACATTACGACAAATCATGCTAAGGCTAGTCGAACCACCAATCGGGTTCGTCACTACTAAAGGTCTATCGACAATCTCGGGCTCCAATCCCAACCTATCTACCAGGTCACTAGATATGAAAGAACTGGAAGCTCCGGTATCAAATAAAACTCTAACAGGAACATCATAAACAGAAAACATACCTTGAATGATGACATTCTTTCCCTTCTCCGCCGCTGTTGGGGCATTCGACGAAGAAGGAATAGCATTGAGAGCATATGCTTTCACCATTTGCTTTTCTTTAGGGGGCTGTGGACACTTGTCCTTGTGATGTCCCATTTGGCCACAGTTGAAGCACTTCCTATCCGCTGGCTTGGCCCGACAATTACTAGCATAATGGCCCTTCTTACCACAGCTGAAGCACTCCACATCTTGCTTATTCTTTTTCTTCTGTCCATCCTTAGTCTGACTCTGCTTTCTTTTATTCTGGGAACCACCCTTGCCTCCACCACTTGCTTGTGGCTTTGGCTCATCTACGGATGCAACCTCAGTCTTCGGCTTAGGGTAGAGACTTTCCGATCTTAATGCTTTCCCCACAATCGATTCAAACGTCTCATCGATGTGGTTAATAAGTTTTTCCCCCAAGTACTGATCCAAACCAGTTATGAATTTCTCATTCTTTTTCTCGGCAGTATCAATAAGAGATAACCCATATTTTGACAAAGTGTCAAATTCAGCAATATACTCCGAGACAGCTCTGCCATTCTGCTTGAGCTCCAGGAATTTCTTAAACAGCATTGACTTCTGAGCAGCTGGAATGAACTTCTCACTAAAGCGAGCCTTAAACTGCTCCCAAGTAATCTGATCTTCGGGAGTAGCTGCCTTTATAGCATTCCACCAATTCATTGCCCGTCTTTGCAGCTGACGGGACGCTAGCTTTCTCTTCATCGCATCCTCGATACCCAAATCCTCGAAGATACGTTCGCAGCTATCCAACCAATCCTGAACATCCGTAGCCGACTCCGTTCCATGGAACGGCTTCCCACCAAGGCTAGTATAATCCTTATTCAGCTTGGCGAAGTCGACTCTTGGCGCCTGCACTATTGGACCACCACCATTCCCACCATTAGGGGCTGCCCTCTGTACATCTCTAAGCATCTCTCTCATGAGGTCAGTAAACATCGTCCTCATGTCAGCAGCATTCCCATTATTGGCCCCTCTACCGGTACCTCTAACATATCGGCTCATCGTCAATCTGAAAAAGGAAACGATTAACGACTCCATAGTGGTGCTAGTGCAGTACGACTTCATCCATATACTACTAATAGTATATATATATATATATAGCTTTTAAAAACCAAAGTAATCACAAATACGCTCTCTCGTATACGTATATTATCTCTCCCTGATAACTTCCCTAGGTTAACTACGCAACCTAGAGCTCTGATACCAAGTGTGACGGCCCGCCCCGCACCAGCCTGCATTTCCTCCGGAAGTGCGTTGTATACATGCCCGACTAGCACAGAACGGTCGCCAAAGAAAGGAAAGAGGGGAATGAACAAATCAAGAAACCTGTAGGATGTCTCACAGCGCATGGAATAAAATATAATAATAACATACTTGGCATAAAACAGGTGAGACAGTGCATAAGCTGATAACTAAAATCAATCATCAATCATCAGAGCAGCGGAAATCCAAATACAGCTTATTACAATTTTCCAAATTTACTGTCTCTAAACAAAAGAAAGCTAAAGTAGAAGATACACCAACAATGCCCAAGCAGTGATCTTCAACAACACAGGGAGAATATTATGTATATAGTACGTGGAAGCTTCCTACTCGTCTCCGGATCATCTACCCGTGCATCACCAGCTAACATGTCTCTAGTCTGCTCGTGTGAGCACCCAGAGTAATAAGAGGAGACATAAAACTCTGGGTCAGACATAAAGCCTGGTATGAGCGATAAGCATCTAAACAGAATAATAACAGGTATACTAAACCATACCTGAACCTGGACCTGCAACCAAAGAGTTAGTACCACATACCGCACAATACTCCAAGGTGCCATAATAAATAGTGTAAGAATACGGGGGTGGGGTGTGCATGTCACAATGATAGCAAACAAATCATCCATAGCAACCATCCTCACATCTCTCACTTAGTGCCTAAAGCGTACGATATCTACCACTTTGGAACACTAGACAAACTGAGGTAACGACGAATCCCGACTTGTAGAAACCCTGCTATGACCAAGCTAAACATATGGAGTCATGACCAAACATTTCAATGACCCACTTCATTGGTTGTAGCCCTTGGTTCTACCGATGCCATAATGGCCCTGAATCCGCCTTCGTACCTCCTACCATAGTGGTTCAAAGCTATAGACATCGATAACTCCTTGGCACGCGTCCCGCAGCAAAGCCCAACCATGAAGCGAACTCGTTGATTCCCATCTAAATCTTGAGCTCTAACTCCTCATTTGGACTTCCTTTGCATCTCGGGTTTTGATCGAGTTGGAGTTGGTCTTCAAAAGAGTCGTCGCATAGAAGTGGTCCTGAATTCGATTCGGTTCGGGTATATACGTATAACACGGTTCGGTTCGGTGCAATGCTCCATGGTGTATTCCTGCGTGTGGTTCGGTTCGGTGATCCTTCCCCTTAGACGTCGGCTCGGTTCGGATGTCACGCTCCAGTCGGTTCGATTCGTCCCTCCTCCAGCTTGCCTACTCCGATCCGATCTCGTCCCCTGGCCTACTCCGATCCGGTCCTGCTCCATAGCCCGATCCGATCCCATCCCCTTATTTGCTCCGATCCGCTTCGCTCCCTAGCTTACCCCGATCCGATCCGCTCTTCAACCTACTCCGATCCGATCCGCTCTTTATAGTTCCGATCCGATCCCCTTGTCCACTCCAACTCTAAGTAAACGACCTTCCTTCTCGCCAAGCCTCCTCCAGTGACAAGTTCCAATCCAGTTCGAATCCCCTTGGTCAGTTCACAAATCCGATCCGACCCCCTACTCCGATCCGATCCGGTTCGGGACCTGCACATTTCTGCAACTTTCCAGCGAGCTTTCTACGCCATTCGACGGCGTTTTCGACCAATCTAACTATTCTAATCAATCATAAAACATACCATAGAGTCATAGCAACATGTAACAGCAACCACAAACACCAAACAACAATCCAAATGAATCAAAATAGATCAAAAGTGGCTAAAACCTCACATTTTCCTAAAATCCTTCTTAATCATGTTTAAGCACATACTTGGTAAAACTTAATCAAATCGTCTAAATTTTCTAACAGAGGCATGAAATATTATTTAAGAATTTCTAAACATTTTTCCAGAATTTATTAGTGTATAAATTCGCTAATCTTCACTAATCACCCTTAATTAACTGTAATTAGTGTCAAAACGATGCTATCACTCACCTTGGCCACAACTAAAACCCCAAAACTGAAATATTCTCTGATTTGGCGCTGTTCCCAATCTTACACAGTAGCTCTACCTCGGTTCTCGTGCTAATACTCCTTGATTTGATGTTTGCAAAGCCTAATCTTCAATTAGAAAGTGATTAAGAGGTGTTTTGAAGAGATTTAGAGGGTGGAGGCCATGGCTAGGTTAAGAGGAATGAATAGTGACGGCTGAAAAATGAGAAAAAGGTATTCTCCAAACCCTAACAGCCCTTTTAAACTCCTAATCCCGAAATTTCCCTTTGGGCCTAGCTGTTAATCACCCGGTTAAGCCCAATTAAGCTGTTCTTCACTACCTGAAACTTGTTTCAGCCATATCTCCCAAACGGTGAGTCCGTTTGGCTAATGTGACCACTCTACGGAAAGAGAAACCATCATCCGAAGCCAATGGAAGTGGTCTCAGGTCAAAATTCATTTCCAGTCAAAAGTTATGGCCAAAACAGTGCCAACTAGGGGTAAAATGGTCATTTTAAAATCGGGAAAAATCATGAACATGGGAAATGACCACAATAGTCGTCTCCCAAAGTTACATGACCATACGACTTCGTATGTGAAAGAAATAAATATCCTACGATCCTATGATGCGTAGAATACGGGTCGTTACATGCCACCTAGGACCACTAGGGATTATGCTACCTAATGAACGTTTCTGTGTCTCGGTTTGGGTTCAAGCCACCTAGGGCCACTAGGGATTATGCCACCCGTCAACCACACCCTTTATCCCACGTATGTATCGTGAATCGTTTTCCATGTCTAAACGCACATGTATCTCAATGTGCCATCTGAGTTCCGTGCCAGGGCAAATCAAGAAATACGGAACTCGGTCGGGAGCTTTAAGTCGTCTGCTGATGCAGATATCAAGGTCTGTTTTTGTATCCGTGGCTATGGTCCTACGTGACCCCTCCCTCAACTACTGAAAGGCGATCCAAGAAAAAATCATGTATGAGAACTACATCCCGGCCCCACTATAGCCCCACTTTCCTATTGGCCAACCTCACCCATGACTCGATAACAAGAACATGGTCTGTTGGGAGTTCTCTGCCTTTCCGTTCGTACACGATTGACTAAAGATGGTAGGTAGTCGGCGACGTGCTATCCAGGGCAAAAACAAGTATCGTCGACTCCACGCTAATCCATCCCAGTCTTTAGGTCGCTCGCATAGAAACCAAGGAATACTCTTGGCTCTTCTACCGCAGACCTTAACCTCTGTGAGGCCAGGTTTCATGGACCATCTGCCACCTCACAGAGGGATACCAAGAGTACCCTCACGTCCCCCGAAGCTACCGCTTCGTCACCTAGTTCGTTGGAGCCTTTATCTAAGCCAGATAATTCGCTCCTCCACACGTGTTCAAGCGAGGACCTACCGTATCGGGTTACTCATCTATCTGTGAACTGGTCCAGTTTCCTTGACTAAGAATTATTACTTAGTTATCCTTAACTAAGGTTTACCACTTAGCTTCTCTTCCCGCTATCCTTGTTAACTACGATTTTCAACCTAGTCCCCTAAGCTAGGGTTTTGTCTAATGGGTTAAGTGTTGTCATTCAAGTTCATGACTTAACCCGCCTACGAATCATGTCAAGATTGGCTAAGTATTTAAGTTCAAGGCTTAGCCCTACGAGTTGGTTAAGTATACCAAGGAGCTCATGACTTAACCCTATCAAGTCAAATTGGTTAAGTATTTATTTGTCTTAACCCTATCAGATTATCGTGTTAGATTGATTAAGCATAGATTATCTTAATCCCATCAGATTATCGAGTCGGATTGGTTAAGTATGGGTTAGCTTAACCCCATCCACTAATCGTATTACAATGGTTAAGTATATTTAAAAGGTCTGGTGACTTAACCCTATCAGGTCCGCATATTAGATTGGTTAAGTATAGGTTACTTATCCTCATCAAATCATCATGTATAATTGGTTAAGTATAAGTTACTTAACCCCATTAAATTATCATGTTAAGTTGGTTAAGTATTGGTTACTTAACCTCATTGAATTACCAAGTTTAGATTGGTTAAGTGTTTAACTTAACCCCATCGAATTACCGTGTTCAGATTAGTTAAGTGAAGGTTACTTAACCCCATATAATTACCGTGTTTAGATTAGTTAAGTTTAAGTTACTTAACCCCATCTAATTACCATGTTTAGATTAGTTAAGTCTAAGTTACTTAACCCCATCTAATTACCAAGTCGGATTAGTTAAGTGTAAATTACTTAACCCCATCCCCTAATTGTCTTATATGGTTAAGCGTCATTAAGAAACCAAGTCCGGTTTAACTTAACCTACCCATTCGTGTCATATCGGTTAAGTGTCATTAGTCAAAATTACTTAACCTTTTCATGTGGCATTAATTAGATTAATGCACCTCCAACCTCTCACATTAGACTTTGTTGTGGTTACTAGTTAAGCCGGGCGGGTCCGGGTAGCTTTACACCACAACCTAGTCTAACCTCGGGTTTTAAGTGCTATGTGACTAACTACTCACATTGGGTCCTATTGTTTGTAGCCACTAGTTAAACCGGGCGGGTCCGGGTAGATTTATGCTACAAACTCAACCCAACCTCGGGTTGGCCACTTTCATGTTTGGTCTAGTGTCATATTACACTTACAACCCATACGTGTCTAGTTTCAAGTCCCATGTCTACCCCACATGTCATGTCCACATTTAGGTGGATCATGAGTGTCATATTTTCATGAAATCCCATGTCAAATTATCGTGTCATAATCACGCTCGTCTAACCTACCTCAAATCGTGTTTCCAACCCAAGTAAAAGCGAGTCAACATAGTAAGGCTACTATGCTACATATTGGCCTCAAAACATACACGATGCCAAAAAGGGATTGGCCACAAACATGCATAGTATCATAAGGGAATTTCGCCACAAACATGCATAGTATCATAAGGAAATTTGGCCACAAACATGCATAGTATCATAAGGAAATTTGGCCGCAAACATGCATAGTGTCATAAGTGAATTTGGCCACAAACATGCATAGTATCATAAGTGAATTTGGCCACAAACATGCATGATAACATAAGGGGTTTGGGTTCATTTACATGCATAAGCCCCAAAGTCAAGTCTTTGCCCATGTTTCATAAGTCAAATGGTTCCCAAAGGTTCATGCTAACATTCCATAGATAAAGATTCAAACTTGCAAGATAAACTAGGTTAAACATAACATGAGTGGCATGATTAAGTCGCTAAAACTTAGCCCAAGGTCATAGATCATAGAAAAGGGGAAAACTTAGGTTCACATAAGCTAGCATACTTATGTTTCATCGCATTTTATTCCATGTCACATTAGAACCATCGTTAGAATCTACAAGTAGCTAGAACTTACATAGCGAGGCTTAGGGAAGGATCATGCATCGTCTTGACGAAGAAAGGTGGCTCCTTTGGTGAAGAATCGCCATGAAATTGGCCTAGCAACGTTGATCCACTCCCTTGATTTGATGTAGCAAGCTAGCACCTTTGATTCAGATCCGATTTGAATGCATAAGCTCTTGGAGTTGAAGATGGAGGCCATGATCAAGAGGGATTTGGGCAGCACTTCGTGGCAAGAGTGATTTGTGAGGGTTTAGGGTAGGCTTAGGGGTGTTTTTATAGAGATTAGGAGTAGTTTAGGCCGTAGGATAAACCCTAGGATAGATCTGAACCCTCAAAATCCGTCACATGCCCATAAAACATGTCTTGAGGAACAAGTCAGGTGCACCCAGGCCAAACTGGCCGACCACCCAAGTCGACAGGGGTGTCGACTGGGCAGTCGACACCACCTGGGGTGTGTCGACTCCCAAGTCGACTCCCCAGTCGACTTGGGGGTGGCGGGAATTTTCCCGCCTGCCCTGTTTGGCTGAATTTGAATTCTGAATTCAAATTTGAACTGTTTTTGAACTTGAAATTATCTGAATACTTTGACGGGCTATAATTGGGTCATACGGACTCCGATTCTCGAAAACTCGGACTCTATTTCGCGTATTTTTCCGAGACGAACGCAATGGCGCAACCCGTTTCTCCTGATTCAGATTTTATATTTTAATTCTGCCTTGATTCCTGTTTTTAACACGTTGTTAAATTTCGGGTTGTTACATTCTCCCCTCCTTTAAGGATTTCGTCCCCGAAATCTCCAAGTTAGGAAGAACGTATCCTACCATCCATTATCCATCTACTCAAAACATCATACACAGGCAACCATTGTCCTTAGACGATTTCTAATGTCGTATGAACATATGCAAAACGTGTGTGTATATGCTCCTTAGCTAATGCTAATGATCAGGCCTGAATGATCTTTCTAATGCAAAAAATGTTTGGTGCCATGAATCCAACATGTATGCAGATAGTCCTAGTCATGTAAACACTATATGTGTGCACAAACATTCATTCATATGCAACATCCGCATGACAACACATTCAATTTCATCCATAAACAAGTATAAATACTCGTGCATATGCAACATGAAACGTGACCGCGTCAATCTGGTATCTAATGTGTATTCGCGCATCCACGAGCAACCACTTGCAACCATTTGCAACCATATCAATCATAACATGTTTCAAATGCATGTTTACATCCATAGAGTTCTACCTAAGGTTCCCAAGATAAGATCGGGGAGATAAACAAGACAAACTCCTTACGGGGTTTGTAACAGAAACAGGACCGAGAGGATACCCACCAAGCGATAGCATGCAAGTAAGCTCTACAGGTGAACCAAGGATCAAAGATATACTCTTAAAAAGAGACATGATGCGCGCGTTTAAGCCGCATTTCCATGAGCTTGATTCCATTGTGCCCTGACTGCCTTTGACTTCATGATTTCGTAGCTCCTTGATTCCTATTTCCAAGGTATGAGTTGGAACTCATTTCACTGTCGCCTCTCTTCACTTATTCTTTCACTAGTATACTTGGCTCAACCATATCTGCGTACTCATGCAAGCTCTCCAAAATTCACTAGTGAATTCTGGATCTCGTTTACCGATGCCAATCCATGTTACCACGTGCACTTACTAGGGTGATTCCTATAACCCATGCTCAAGCGGAATGAACCATCCGTCTTATTGGCGAACGTTACTCGATTGGATCAGAGATTTCCGATAAATGCATCAAGAGGTTCTAGGTAACTAACCAAGACAGAACTCATAAGGTTACACGAGACTTCGAGGGTATTACCAAGGCAAGTTAAGAGTCTAACTACCCTCCTTTCAAAACCGAGAATGGCATCCCTTACTGGATAACCACTTCATCCCTAGAATCCATCCATAGCTCAACAATAGAGCATTGCTTCTAATCTCAACACTTGGCATTTACACTCTCAATTCCAAACAAGTCATGAATAAATGGACCGACTCTCCAACCAGATTTTGGGACAAAAGTGGGATCTTCTACCATGCTAGTACTAAGGTGCAGAGACTTAACTATCGAAGCAGACTTAAATGATGCGATGATCAAAACAAAGTCTAGACGGGATGATAGAAAAGAAAGGCTAAGCCTTCAACAAAAACGATACCATCCCTCTTAGGTACGCTAGAAATGAGAGCATACAATTGCCTCTCTCGCTGATCTTGTCCTTATCTTCCTTTGTGGATCAAGCCATATCAGCAAGTTGCTTATCCTTACGTCCGTGTCCTTTATCCTTGCTCTTATTACCCTTCCTTGTAACACGGTAACAGGCCTCTCGGGAACCACCTCCATCTCACGGAAAACACTTCGTAGCTAGACAAGGATTAGTCGCAGTTAAAACTACTGTGACTACAGATGGAGGAAAGAAAGGAAAAGAGATTCAATCAAGGAAACAAAGGATAGTGCTAATGGCTTTTGGGGAATAGCCTTTAAAAACTTTTCTTGAAAAATGCTTCTTTGTAAACGGTTTCTCAAATAGTTTTCAGAAGGTTTTAAAAACTTTTGCCCAGTCTGGTAACCTTCTGCTCTGATACCAAATGTAACACCCCACCTCCGCTAGGGTCACTCACAAAGGGAATGCACTAGGTTTGGTGAAGCATTATCGAGGTAAACATGCACAGAAATATTACAAGACAGAACATATATAAAACAACGGAAGTAAAACAAATTTCATTACCTTATAAAATAAGGTCTAAAGCCTTTTACATCAGAATACATAAAAACCTGTCTTGCAATAGTAAAGAAGCATAAAACCATTTCATAAATTATTCCCCAAGTAAAACAGTAAAGTAGCCATAGCCAAGAAAAGTCCAAGCCATGCGTGATGACCTTCAAGCAGAATAAGTCCGAACTAAATAACAGTGTTTCCTCCCTGAAAACCTGGGAGGGGAAACGGAAGACAAAGAGGCGAAACAAAACGGGGTCAGTCATAAAGACTGGTAAGTCCTATCTACTTCCAGTATAAAAACAGGTAAAGGTAACATGACATGCATAAACTGAAAGTAAACATAAGGATGACTACAAGATAGATAAGCTAAACCAAGATAACAGGCTGAACTACTGTATCAAGATAAACTAAGGTATCATGATAAACTACGGTGTCAAGATAATTCAAGGTATCACATCGTCAGGTTTTTATCAAGTATACTATCCCAAGATATCTATCATGCATAACATCCTGAGGTTACTATCAAGTATATCTCTCATGGTTCTAACATGTATATTTGCTCTGCACCTCTCGTACTAGTATCCCAACCCGCGTCATGTATCAACTATGAATGTCCCTTGCCCAATGTCATGTAATGGTCCATGTCAACCTAATATATAGCATATGTAGGTTTTCCCCACTCGTATGTTTCTTTCCATGTATAAGTTCAGTCCTTTGCCGTAGGCCGTACGGGCTTTCCCATGTAAATCTATACCACCTCAATGTAGTACCATTTTATCCTTGATGTTGTTTTGGACTGCTACCCTTGATCTGGTTATGTTTTTTCACCATGAACTATCGCGTGTTCACTTAGGCTTTATGCCACCTAGGACCACTAGGGATTATGCTACCTAATGAACGTTTCCGTGTCTCGGTTTGGGTTCAAGCCACCTAGGGCCACTAGGGATTATGCCACCCGTCAACCACGCCCTTTATCCCACGTATGTATCGTGAATCGTTTTCCATGTCTAAACGCACATGTATCTCAATGTGCCATCTGAGTTCCGTGCCAGGGCAAATCAAGAAATACGGAACTCGGTCGGGAGCTTTAAGTCGTCTACTGATGCAGATATCAAGGTCTGTTTTTGTATCCGTGGCTATGGTCCCACGTGACCCCTCCCTCAACTACTGAAAGGCGATCCAAGAAAAAATCATGTATGAGAACTACATCCCGGCCCCACTATAGCCCCACTTTCCTATTGGCCAACCTCACCTATGACTCGATAGCAAGAACATGGTCTGTTGGGAGTTCTCTGCCTTTCCGTTCGTACAAGATTGACTAAAGATGGTAGGTAGTCGGCGACGTGCTATCCAGGGCAAAAACAAGTATCGTCGACTCCACGCTAATCCATCCCAGTCTTTAGGTCGCTCGCATAGCAACCAAGGCACACTCTTGGCTCTTCTACCGCAGACCTTAACCTTTGTGAGGCCAGGTTTCATGGACCATCTGCCACCTCACAGAGGGATACCAAGAGTACCCTCACGTCCCCCGAAGCTACCGCTTCGTCACCCAGTTCATTGGAGCCTTTATCTAAGTCGGATAATTCGCTCCTCCACACGTGTTCAAGCGAGGACCTACCGTATCGGGTTACTCATCTATCTGTGAACTAGTCCAGTTTCCTTGACTAAGAATTATTACTTAGTTATCCTTAACTAAGGTTTACCACTTAGATTCTCTTCCCGCTATCCTTGTTAACTACGATTTTCAACCTAGTCCCCTGAGCTAGGGTTTTGTCTAATGGGTTAAGTGTTGTCATTCAAGTTCATGACTTAACCCGCCTACGAATCACGTCAAGATTGGCTAAGTATTTAAGTTCAAGGCTTAGCCCTACGAGTTGGTTAAGTATACCAAGGAGCTCATGACTTAACCCTATCAAGTCAAATTGGTTAAGTATTTATTTGTCTTAACCCTATCAGATTATCGTGTTAGATTGATTAAGCATAGATTATCTTAATCCCATCAGATTATCGAGTCGGATTGGTTAAGTATGGGTTAGCTTAACCCCATCCACTAATCGTATTACAATGGTTAAGTATATTTAAAAGGTCTGGTGACTTAATGAAACACTCCACCTCCGTTAGGGTCACTCTCAAAGGGAATGCCCTAATTTTGGTGGAGGTTTATAAGTATAAGTCACAGATATACAAGACAGATATAATAACACATATTTTTGAACAGCGGAAAACAACAACTTTTATTTCATCAAAATACGTGTTACACAAACCATGCCATAATTGTCTTACAATACTTCCAAAATCATAACTGTCTTGATTACATTATTTAAAGAAGCATAAAGAAAACATAAATAAACTGCAAAAGTCCCATGATTGCTGTCCAAAGCCATAGTCCAAAACGAAAAGATCCAAGCAATACATTCTTTCTCTTCAAGCTGGATATGAAGGCTGGTCAAGCTGCGGTATTCCCTCCCTGTGGACCTGGGGGGGGGGGAACGGAAGAAAAGAAGACGAAAGAAAAGTAGAGTCAGACATAAAGCCTGAGTAAGTCTAGGACTATTCAGTCTATGAATAAAGAACTGGGTATGATAAGTATAAACTAGAAATGGGAAAGCACCATAAACTAAGTTAAGTTGTCTAGGGTCGAATATACTATCGTACCCCATATTAATCTCTGTACCCATATAAACTAGTTCCCAACAGGCACCCCATAATCAGGGTGAAGTGATCCATTTTAAGATGATCGGCTCCTACTCGCATAGTTACATGTGTCTTACGGCCCCCGATGTTGTAGTTACCTATGCTGGTCCCACTATGGGGTGTATCAAGTCCCATGGTGGCGGCCCGACACAATCCTAGAATGCACAGGTATGCTACTGGTGCCCAGTGCCTTATTTTTCTGCGCTGGAGTGTGTGCACGCCCGCACCCCGTTAGAACCTACACTGCTGCACCACCGCCGTCGATTTGACATCTTACAGTCAGCCCAGTAATCGTGCCCCACCCTGCCTAGTTTCAGGGTATCATGATACCTTGTAGGGTTACTGCTGAAAAGGGTCCCCCGCTACTAGGTTTTCTATTTCTAGCCAACATGCGAAGTTGGTTAAGTGTTTTATAAACCTAACCCCCAATCAGTCTGTTTAGTTTAGCATGTTCTATTTTGATTAAGTCTTAATTCACTTAATCCTATCAATCCTGACTCAGCCTTAATTGTCTTATTAAAGCCTTGACCTCTCACATTAGACAGGTATTGTTGTGGTTGCCTGTTGCCGGTTGGGTCCGGGCAGTCTTACGCCACAACTCAGTCTAACCTCGGGTCCTTATTGGGCTCCGTGTTTAACCACCCACATTGGATAGGTATTGTTGTGACTACTGGACAGCCGGGCGGTTCCGGGCAGGTTTACATCACAACTCAATCCAACCTCGGGTTAAACACATCGTATTTTCTACATTTACATATTTTGTCTCTTTTCTTTTTGTATGTAAATATTTGCGGCCCATTATTCAAATTCATCTTTATTGATTAAGATTTATTTATGTCACTTAATTGTTTTTCAAGGTTGTTGGCGTGCGTCAAACATGCCAACACATATGTTCTATATTTTAGCCCAAACGTCATTACCCCCGTTTTATACGTTCGCTCCAATGTAAGGTGTGTTGGGTTTAATACTTAAACCCAATTTAGCCATATGAAAAGGGGAGGCTTATAACATGGTGTTTATAAGGTAACATAAAAAAGGGGAGTGTGAACGCATGAACTTGCAACATAACGATTCAATTAACATAAGGTAGGCATATGTGAACTTGCAATTGTAACAACATATAATATAAGCAATACTTAAACATGAACCATTCTATTCACATAATCATGGTATAAACAAAACATGAATCATTCTATTCATGTAGTCATGGCATAAATAATACTTAAACATGAACCATTCTAATCATATAATTTTGGCATAATCATAATTGAACATGAGTCCTTCTATTCATATAGTCGTGGCATAAACATAATTGAGCATGAATCCTACTATTCATATAATCATAGTTTTTATCCTATCTATGTAACTTGCAAGTGGGATGTAATTCTAGTGAAATTCTAATGTAACTTATGTGTCACATATATTATCATATGATTATGATAACAACATAAGCCTAAAAACATGTTTTCAACTAGGCATAATAACAAACATAGTTTAGTCATGTTCATAAAATTAATACAAGCTTACAAAGATGCTTGCTTTTGTCACTATCACAAAAGCATGATTTTTATACTTGAACTATAATGCCAATTCCAACATAACTTCATATGAATCATAATACTCAAATGGACCAAATTACACTAAGACGACCATAGAATTATACATCATGTTGGCATAACAATAAATCATATACTTGCATGAATTTCAAATAAACTATTACAACATATAGTTGTTATTTTCAACATGAATCATATACTTGCAATTATCAAATGGGTGTTGTAAATAACTACCACAAACATGTAGTTTTCAATATGAATCATATGCTTGCATGAATCCCAATTAAAATTCCACAACATGTGGTTGTCAACATAAACCATATACTTGTATGAATCCAATCGTACACCATAGCATTGCCAAATCGTTTAGAATCAAAATAACATACAAATATAAGTTATTATCGCCACAATTCCATTTCGTTGTTAACTTCCAACGCAAATCGCGTACTTGCAAATATCCAATTGTATACCATAATATTCCCAAATCGTTTAGCATCAAAGCAACATACAAATATAGATTATTATCGCCACAATTCCATTTCTTACTTTACACAAATCAACACAATTATTTAATTCACATCGGAATAGCACTCTACTTACAACGTATGACGAATCTTCAATTCAGGAATCTGAATTCTGAATTTGGAGATGCTATCCTTTGTTGTAGGCGTTGATTCGATTTGATTAACGTTGCTTTAAGCTTTGAATTATCTCTTAATTGTCTCTCTATTTATGACGGCTATCCTCAGTCTCTCCTCAGCAGCATGACGGCCTCATCTCCATTTTAGTTTGTGTGAATTAGGGTTAGTCTTAGGTCCTTTTTATAGAGTTTGTGAGTTGGTTTAGACCGTCGATGAAGCTTGGTTTAATAATAGCCGTTCGTTCAAAGGAGAGGCCAATCAGGAGCTGACACCTAGACCTAGTGACAAGGCAAGGCTCAGAAAATCGACAAAGCACAGACCAGGCCAGCCAGGGTGGGCTGGGTTCGACCTGGCTCAGGGGCCAGGTCGACTCCCTAGTCGACCCCCAGGTCGACTCTAGAGTCGACCTGCCTGGGGCAGGTCGACACCTAGGTCGACTCCCAGGTCGACCTGGCCTGGCAGGTCGACCCTAGGGTCGACCCCCAGGTCGACCTGGTGGGTTGGGCGGGAATTTTTCCGCCTACTCTGATTGGGCTGAAATTTGAATTTTCTGAAACTTCATCGGGCCATAATTTGGTCATACGGGCTCCGTTTTTCGAAAACTCGGACTCTATTTCGCGTATTTTTCCGAGACGAACGCAATGGAATATCCCGTTTCCATTAATACTTTGATTTGAAATTTATTATACTTTAATTTGTGAATTTCACTGTTATAAAATACACGGGGTGTTACATTCTCCCCCACTTAAAAGGATTTCGTCCCGAAATCTTCAAGTTCAGGAAGAATGTACATCCTAACATCCAAACACCCATCTACTCATCCATCAAACACGAGCATCCATTGTCCTTAAAAGACTTCTAATGCTTCATGATAATATGCGAAGTGTGTGTGTACATGTACTTATCTAATGCAAAATCAGGCGGTCTACTGATTCAGTTGACCTCCTTAATGCGAATTATGTAAGTGCCATGAATCCATTATGTATGCAAATCCTCCTATTCATGATTCTACATGAGTGCACAATCATTCATACAAATGCAACATCCATATGACACATATTAAAGTTCAACCATATACGAATGCAAACATATATGCATATGCAATATGAAGTGATTGAGCCGATCTAAAACCTAGATTGTGTGTGTATATGCAACCACGAGCAACCACTAGCAATCACTTGCAACCACTTGCAATCATCATCCATAACATGTTTCAATTACATGTTTTCATCCAAAGGGTTTCTTCCTAAAAGATAAGGTCGAGGAGATATACCTAAAAAGATAGATAAAAGCGCAACTTAAGGAAAAAGGAAAGATCAAAGATGTACCCTCGAAAAGAAAAGGGTAGGCTGCGCGTATTTTAGCTTCAGTTTCCCAAGTTGCATCTCCTTCGGCGTCGCTCCACTGAACTTTAACGAGCTTGACTTCGCGGTTGCGTAGCTTCTTCACTTCCGTTCCTAATATGCGGGTTGGAACTTTCCTTATGGTTGCTTCGCGTTCCACTTCAGCTTCTTCTAGGATATTTGGCTCTACCACTTCAGCAGACTCATGTAGACATTTTCGGAGATGTGAAACGTGAAAGACGTTGTGAACTCCGGCCAATTTTTCGGGTAGCTCTAATCTATAGGCCATTTTCCCAATTTTCTCAATGATAGGGAATGGCCCTACGAACCTTGGTGCTAGCTTTCCTGTGGTTCCAAAACGAACAACGTTCCTTAGCGGAGATACCTTAAGAAAAACTCTGTCCCCAACCTCAAATTCAAGGTCGGTCCTCCTCTTGTCGGCGTAGGACTTTTGTCTGTCTTGGGCCGTCTTCATCCTTCTTCGTATTAAGTCTACTTTTTCTGAAGTCTCTCGGATCATATCTGGTCCAAGTATGAGCTTATCAGTAGACTCCCACCAACAAGTGGGTGATCGGCACGGTCTTCCATATAAATCTTCGAAGGGCGCCATTCCGATGGTTGCTTGATAGCTGTTGTTGTAGGCAAATTCTACCAAAGGAAGATGGTCTTCCCACGCCCCTCCGAAGTCAAGGATGCACAGTCTTAAAAGGTCCTCCAAAACTCTGTTCACTCTTTCTGTTTGGCCGTCGGTTTGGGGATGATAGGCTGTGCTCAAGCATAACTGTGTGCCTACCGCTTCTTGCAGACTCCGCCAAAACTCACTGGTGAAGATAGGGTCTCGGTCGCTAACAATGCTGGATGGTATTCCATGGAGTCGAACGATTTCCTTGAGGTAAAGAGATGCTAGGGATGAGGCAGTTCTTTTAGTTTTGACGGGTAAAAAGTGGGCGCTTTTAGTAAGCCTATCCACTATTACCCAAATGCTAGTGTTGCCTCTCCTAGACCTAGGCAGCCCATCGATGAAGTCCATTGAGATGCTATCCCATTTCCACTGCGGGACCTCTAGAGGATGTAGCAGACCGCCAGGCTTTTTCTGTTCCGCCTTAACCTGTTGGCACACCATACACTTAGAAACGAATTCTGCCACGTCCTTCTTCATGCCGTTCCAAAAGAAAGTTCTTTTTATGTCCTTGTACATTTTATCTCTGCCTGGGTGTATCGTCATCTTGGAGTGATGTGCTTCCTCGAGAACCTTCTTTACTAAATCCCTTGTCTGTGGGACGCATAGTCTTCCGTCTCGCCTTAGCCAACCCTTATCGTCGATGGAATATCTGTTGAGGTGACTTGAAGTCTCACCCCTAATTAGCCTATCAATCGTCTCCACAAGCTGAGGGTCCTCGCGTTGTGTTGTCCCTATCGAGTCCACTAAAGTCGGGCGTACTTCGAGAGATGCTAGCAAGCCTGGTACAAAAACGGAGGAAGGCCTAAAGTCGAAGCTGGCTATAAACTCTAGGCTTTGTCTTTCAACAAACAGCGGGCTTAGGGTCAGTTTCTTTCGGCTCAACGCGTCTGCCACTACGTTGCCTTTGCCCGGAGTATAGGAGATCTCGAAATCATATGAGGCAAGAAACTCCATCCATCTCTGTTGCCTCAAGTTAAGGTCCTTCTGCGAGAAAAGGTAATTTATGGTCAGTGTAAAGTTCGAACTTCTCACCGAGGAGATAGTGTCGCCAAGACTTGAGTGCAAAGACGATGGCAGCTAATTCAAGATCGTGGGTCGGGTAGTTCTTTTCGTGCACTTTCAACTGTCTTCTGCCATAAGCTACTACCCTTCCTTCTTGCATTAAGACAGCGCCTAGCCCTGTCCCACATGCATCTGTATAAACTGTGAACATCTTGCTTCCATCTGGCAACGTTAAAACCGGGGTTGTTGTAAGAGCCCTTTTCAGTCGCTGGAAAGCAAACTCGCAATCCAAGTCCCAATTGAACACTAGATTCTTCTTGGTCAACTTTGTGAGCGGAGCTGAGATTTTCGCAAAATCCCTTATGAACTTTCGATAGAAACCTGCTAGTCCTAGAAAACTTCGGACCTCAGTTGCATTCCTTGGTGTCTTCCAATCCTGTACCGCCACTACCTTAGCAGGGTCCACTGCTAACCCTTGTTTGGATACTATGTGCCCAAGGAACCTCACTTCTTCTCTCCAAAAGTGGCATTTGGAGAATTTGGCTTCTAGCTGATGGACTCGCAGAGTTTCCATGATTGCCCTTAAGTGCTGAGCATGTTCCTCTTCACTCTTTGAGAAGATAAGGATATCGTCTACGAAGACCACTACGAACTTATTGAGGAAATCTCTGAATACCCTACTCATCAGGTCCACGAAGTAAGCAGGTGCATTTGTCAAGCCGAAAGGCATGACAAGCCATTCAAAGAAGCCGTCTGGGGTTCTGAATGTCGTTTTATCGATACTATCTTCAGCCACCCTTAGCTGATGAAAACCGGTCGCTAAATCGAGTTGGGAGAAAACAGACGCTCCTACAAGCTGATCAAACAAATCGTCAATTCTGGGGAGAGGGTGCCTATTCTTTTTCATTAGCTTGTTGAGCTCCCTATAGTCAACACATAGACGGAGTGAACCATCTGCCTTTGTAGCGAACACCACTGGAGCGCCCCATTCTGAAATGCTCCTCCTAATGAACCCCTTTTCTAGAAGCTCTTTAATCTGTTTACTAAGCTCTTTCCTTTCCTGTGGAGCCATGTGTCTAACGGGCAACGCAACGGGCTTTGCATTATCTACAAGATATATGCGGAAGTCTATCTCCCGCTTCGGAGGCAAGCCCTTCACTTCTTCAAAGACATCCGGATATTCCCGGACCACTCTAACCGATTGCAAATTTTCAACGGAGGCATCTAGCGATTCAAGGTAACTAAGCATAACCGCATACGAGGGATTACAAGAAATTTCCAAAGTGTTACCGAGCTGGGTTAGGAGCCTAACAACCCTTTTCTCACAATCAACGATGGCCCCATTACTGGATAGCCAATCCATGCCCAAAATCAAACCATATCCCGAAAAGCCCAAAACAAAGGCACTACATTGAAATTCTACTCTTAGAATAGAAATTTTCAATCCCAAACAGATCATAGACAAATGAGCTGGGCCCCCAATTGGGTTTGAAACAATTAAGGGGTCCTCTACCATACTAGTTTTTAGGTGCAGAGATTCTACTAAAGCAGACGAGATAAAGGAGTGTGATGTGCCAGAATCAAATAAAGTGCGAACGGGGTGATCATAAAGATAAACTACACTTTCTACAGAAGTATTTATACCTCGCTGTTGCAGCGGTGGCGCTTCTAGCACATGAACTTGTGCCCCTGAGGTGGATCCAGCCCTCTGCCCCTGTCCTCGTTTCTTTGGGCAGTCCTTAGCCATGTGGCCTGTCTCACCGCAAGAAAAACACCCACCATTCATCTTGGCCTTCTTTTTCCGGCAATCTTTTACTAAGTGCCCCACTTTGCCATAGAAATTACACTTCCTCTTCTCTTTGTTGCCTTTCCCGCCCTTCTTAAAGTCTGTCTTCTTAGGCTGCAAACCCTCTTTCTTCCCTTGAGAGTTTTCTGCCTTTGTCTCCTTCTTGCCCTTATCCTCTTCATTCAGCAACGCCATCTGTACCAACCTTTCATACGTAGCTCCCATGGGTATATGGGTCATGGCCAAACTGTGTAATGGCTCATTCAACCCTTTGACAAAACGGAGAGCCTTCTTGTGCGGGGTGTTGACTAGGTCCAGTCCGAACCTAGCCAGCTCATCAAACTGATTAACATACTCTTTGACTGTCTTGTTCCCTTGCTTAAGAAATAAAATTTTTTCCAACTGCAAACTCCTTTCTGCGTCTGAGAGAAATTTAGCCTCAAACCTTTCCCTAAAGTCCTCCCATGTTTCCACTGGTCTTTCTGCATTAGTGACTTCCCACTAGTAGGAAGCCTCGCCTTTAAGTAGCCATACTACCAGTTGTACTTTCTGTCTATCCTCTACCTCAAAGATGATGAATAAGTCCTCGGTTTCTTTCAGCCAATTTCTAGCTGCCACGAAGGACTCAGTTCCATGAAAATCCTTTCCTCCCATAGCTTTAAAATCTTTACATATCTTAGCAAAGGTGTTTCCCCGCGGAGGAGGTGGAGGAAGAGGTGCTGCTGCAGCTGGATGATTTCCTGCAGCTGGGGGAGGAGGAACGGTAGGACCTGGCTGAGTGGCCCTTGCTTCTAAGAACCGTCTAAACCAACCAGGTATTGGTACACCCTCTGGCAAGTTAAGTTCTTCGGACATGCTAAAACAAAAAGGATAGATTCAAAACGAAGGATAAGAGATAGTTCCTATGGCTTTGGGGGGACTTTGCCTTTTAAAATAAAATAATATTTTATCTTAAAAATGCTTCTTTAAATTTCCTTTTTGAAAATAATTTTTCAAAACTTTTTATCTTATCTGGTAAACCTACGCTCTGATACCAAGTGAAACACCCCACCTCCGTTAGGGTCACTCTCAAAGGGAATGCCCTAATTTTGGTGGAGGTTTATAAGTATAAGTCACAGATATACAAGACAGATATAATAACACATATTTTTGAACAGCGGAAAACAACAACTTTTATTTCATCAAAATACGTGTTACACAAACCATGCCATAATTGTCTTACAATACTTCCAAAATCATAATTGTCTTGATTACATTATTTAAAGAAGCATAAAGAAAACATAAATAAACTGCAAAAGTCCCATGATTGCTGTCCAAAGCCATAGTCCAAAACGAAAAGATCCAAGCAATACATTCTTTCTCTTCAAGCTGGATATGAAGGCTGGTCAAGCTGCGGTATTCCCTCCCTGTGGACCTGGGGGGGAAACGGAAGAAAAGAAGACGAAAGAAAAGTAGAGTCAGACATAAAGCCTGAGTAAGTCTAGGACTATTCAGTCTATGAATAAAGAACTGGGTATGATAAGTATAAACTAGAAATGGGAAAGCATCATAAACTAAGTTAAGTTGTCTAGGGTCGAATATACTATCGTACCCCATATTAATCTCTGTACCCATATAAACTAGTTCCCAACAGGCACCCCATAATCAGGGTGAAGTGATCCATTTTAAGATGATCGGCTCCTACTCGCATAGTTACATGTGTCTTACGGCCCCCGATGTTGTAGTTACCTATGCTGGTCCCACCATGGGGTGTATCAAGTCCCATGGTGGCGGCCCGACACAATCCTAGAATGCACAGGTATGCTACTGGTGCCCAGTGCCTTATTTTTCTGCGCCGGAGTGTGTGCACGCCCGCACCCCGTTAGAACCTACACTGCTGCACCACCGCCGTCGATTTGACCTCTTACAGTCAGCCCAGTAATCGTGCCCCACCCTGCCTAGTTTCAGGGTATCATGATACCTTGTAGGGTTACTGCTGAAAAGGGTCCCCCGCTACTATGTTTTCTACTTCTAGCCAACATGCGAAGTTGGTTAAGTGTTTTATAAACCTAACCCCCAATCAGTCTGTTTAGTTTAGCATGTTCTATTTTGATTAAGTCTTAATTCACTTAATCCTATCAATCCTGACTCAGCCTTAATTGTCTTATTAAAGCCTTGACCTCTCACATTAGACAGATATTGTTGTGGCTACCTGTTGCCGGTTGGGTCCGGGCAGTCTTACGCCAAAACTCAGTCTAACCTCGGGTCCTTATTGGGATCCGTGTTTAACCACCCACATTGTATAGGTATTGTTGTGACTACTGGATAGCCGGGCGGTTCCGGGCAGGTTTACATCACAACTCAATCCAACCTCGGGTTAAACACATCGTATTTTCTACATTTACATATTTTGTCTCTTTTCTTTTTATATGTAAATATTTGCGGCCCATTATTCAAATTCATCTTTATTGATTAAGATTTATTTATGTCACTTAATTGTTTTTCAAGGTTGTTGGCGTGCGTCAAACATGCCAACACATATGTTCTATATTTTAGCCCAAACGTCATTACCCTCGTTTTATACGTTCGCTCCAATGTAAGGTGTGTTGGGTTTAATAATTAAACCCAATTTAGCCATATGAAAAGGGGAGGCTTATAACATGGTGTTTATAAGGTAACATAAAAAAGGGGAGTGTGAACGCATGAACTTGCAACATAACGATTCAATTAACATAAGGTAGGCATATGTGAACTTGCAATTGTAACAACATATAATATAAGCAATACTTAAACATGAACCATTCTATTCACATAATCATGGTATAAACAAAACATGAATCATTCTATTCATGTAGTCATGGCATAAATAATACTTAAACATGAACCATTCTAATCATATAATTTTGGCATAATCATAATTGAACATGAGTCCTTCTATTCATATAGTCGTGGCATAAACATAATTGAGCATGAATCCTACTATTCATATAATCATAGTTTTTATCCTATCTATGTAACTTGCAAGTGGGATGTAATTCTAGTGAAATTCTAATGTAACTTATGTGTCACATATATTATCATATGATTATGATAACAACATAAGCCTAAAAACATGTTTTCAACTAGGCATAATAACAAACATAGTTTAGTCATGTTCATAAAATTAATACAAGCTTACAAAGATGCTTGCTTTTGTCACTATCACAAAAGCATGATTTTTATACTTGAACTATAATGCCAATTCCAACATAACTTCATATGAATCATAATACTCAAATGGACCAAATTACACTAAGATGACCATAGAATTATACATCATGTTGGCATAACAATAAATCATATACTTGCATGAATTTCAAATAAACTATTACAACATATAGTTGTTATTTTCAACATGAATCATATACTTGCAATTATCAAATGGGTGTTGTAAATAACTACCACAAACATGTAGTTTTCAATATGAATCATATGCTTGCATGAATCCCAATTAAAATTCCACAACATGTGGTTGTCAACATAAACCATATACTTGTATGAATCCAATCGTACACCATAGCATTGCCAAATCGTTTAGAATCAAAATAACATACAAATATAAGTTATTATCGCCACAATTCCATTTTGTTGTTAACTTCCAACGCAAATCGCGTACTTGCAAATATCCAATCGTATACCATAATATTCCCAAATCGTTTAGCATCAAAGCAACATACAAATATAGATTATTATCGCCACAATCCCATTTCTTACTTTACACAAATCAACACAATTATTTAATTCACATCGGAATAGCACTCTACTTACAACGTATGACGAATCTTCAATTCAGGAATCAGAATTCTGAATTTGGAGATGCTATCCTTTGTTGTAGGCGTTGATTCGATTTGATTAACGTTGCTTTAAGCTTTGAATTATCTCCTAATTGTCTCTCTATTTCTGACGGCTATCCTCAGTCTCTCCTCAGCAGCATGACAGCCTCATCTCCATTTTAGTTTGTGTGAATTAGGGTTAGTCTTAGGTCCTTTTTATAGAGTTTGTGAGTTGGTTTAGACCGTCGATGAAGCTTGGTTTAATAATAGCCGTTCGTTCAAAGGAGAGGCCAATCAGGAGCTGACACCTAGCCCTAGTGACAAGGCAAGGCTCAGAAAATCGACAAAGCACAGACCAGGCCAGCCAGGGTGGGCTGAGTTCGACCTGGCTCAGGGGCCAGGTCGACTACCTAGTCGACCCCCAGGTCGACTCTAGAGTCGACCTGCCTGGGGCAGGTCGACACCTAGGTCGACTCCCAGGTCGACCTTGCCTGGCAGGTCGACCCTAGGGTCGACCCCCAGGTTGACCTGGTGGGTTGGGCGGGAATTTTCCCGCCTACTCTGATTGGGCTGAAATTTGAATTTTCTGAAACTTCATCGGGCCATAATTTGGTCATACGGGCTCCGTTTTTCGAAAACTCGGACTCTATTTCGCGTATTTTTCCGAGACGAACGCAATGGCATATCCCATTTCCATTAATACTTTGATTTGAAATTTAGTATACTTTAATTTGTGAATTTCACTGTTATAAAATACACGGGGTGTTACACTTAACCCTATCAGGTCCGCATATTAGATTGGTTAAGTATAGGTTACTTAACCTCATCAAATCATCATGTATAATTGGTTAAGTATAAGTTACTTAACCCCATTAAATTATCATGTTAAGTTGGTTAAGTATTGGTTACTTAACCTCATTGAATTACCAAGTTTAGATTGGTTAAGTGTTTAACTTAACACCATCGAATTACCGTGTTCAGATTAGTTAAGTGAAGGTTACTTAACCCCATCTAATTACCGTGTTTAGATTAGTTAAGTCTAAGTTACTTAACCCCATCTAATTACCATGTTTAGATTAGTTAAGTCTAAGTTACTTAACCCCATCTAATTACCAAGTCGGATTAGTTAAGTGTAAATTACTTAACCCCATCCCCTAATTGTCTTACATGGTTAAGCGTCATTAAGAAACCAAATCCGGTTTAACTTAACCTACCCATTCGTGTCATATCGGTTAAGTGTCATTAGTCAAAATTACTTAACCTTTTCGTGTGGCATTAATTAGATTAATGCACCCCAACCTCTCACATTAGACTTTGTTGTGGTTACTAGTTAAGCCGGGCGGGTCCGGGTAGCTTTACACCACAACCTAGTCTAACCTCGGGTTTTAAGTGCTATGTGACCAACTACTCACATTGGGTCCTATTGTTTGTAGTCACTAGTTAAGCCGGGTGGGTCCGGGTAGATTTATGCTACAAACTCAACCCAACCTCGAGTTGGCCACTTTCATGTTTGGTCTAGTGTCATATTACACTTACAACCCATACGTATCTAGTTTCAAGTCCCATGTCTACCCCACATGTCATGTCCACATTTAGGTGGATCATGAGTGTCATATTTTCATGAAATCCCATGTCAAATTATCGTGTCATAATCACGCTCGTCTAACCTACCCCAATCGTGTTTCCAACCCAAGTAAAAGCGAGTCAACATAGTAAGGCTACTATGCTACATATTGGCCTCAAAACATACACGATGCCAAAAAGGGATTGGCCACAAACATGCATAGTATCATAAGGGAATTTGGCCACAAACATGCATAGTATCATAAGGAAATTTGGCCACAAACATGCATAGTATCATAAGGAAATTTGGCCGCAAACATGCATAGTGTCATAAGTGAATTTGGCCACAAACATGCATAGTATCATAAGTGAATTTGGCCACAAACATGCATGATAACATAAGGGGTTTGGGTTCATTTACATGCATAAGCCCCAAAGTCAAGTCTTTGCCCATGTTTCATAAGTCAAATGGTTCCCAAAGGTTCATGCTAACATTCCATAGATAAAGATTCAAACTTGCAAGATAAACTAGGTTAAACATAACATGAGTGGCATGATTAAGTCGCTAAAACTTAGCCCAAGGTCATAGATCATAGAAAAGGGGTAAACTTAGGTTCACATAGGCTAGCATACTTATGTTTCATTGCATTTTCTTCCATGTCACATTAGAACCACCGTTAGAATCTACAAGTAGCTAGAACTTACATAGCGAGGCTTAGGGAAGTATCATGCATCGTCTTGACGAAGAAAGGTGGCTCCTTTGTTGAAGAATCGCCATGAAATTAGCCTAGCAACGTTGATCCACTCCCTTGATTTGATGTAGCAAGCTAGCACCTTTGATTCAGATCCGATTTGAATGCATAAGCTCTTGGAGTTGAAGATGGAGGTCATGATCAAGAGGGATTTGGGCAGCACTTCGTGGCAAGAGTGATTTGTGAGGGTTTAGGGTAGGCTTAGGGGTGTTTTTATAGAGATTAGGAGTAGTTTAGGCTGTAGGATAAACCCTAGGATAGATCTGAACCCTCAAAATTCGTCACAGGCCCATAAAATATGTCTTGAGGAACAAGTCAGGTGCACCCAGGCCAAACTGGCCGACCACCCAAGTCGACAGGGGTGTCGACTGGGCAGTCGACACCACCTGGGGTGTGTCGACTCCCAAGTCAACTCCCCAGTCGACTTGGGGGTGGCGGGAATTTTCCCGCCTGCCCTGCTTGGCTGAATTTGAATTCTGAATTCAAATTTGAACTGTTTTTGAACTTGAAATTTTCTGAAAACTTTGACGGGCCATAACTGGGTCATACGGACTCCGATTCTCGAAAACTCGGACTCTATTTCGCGTATTTTTCCGAGACAAACGCAATGGCGCAACCCGTTTCTCCTGATTCAGATTTTATATTTTAATTCTGCCTTGATTCCTGTTTTTAACACGTTGTTAAATTTCGGGTTGTTACACGTGACGCGTACGGGAAGAAGCTCCGGTGATCAGGAGATGTCCAGGTGGCCGAACGGCGGCGCAGCAAGGCTCCGATCAACGTGAACGATAGTTTTGGGGTAATTAGGTTTAAATATATTTAATTTATTATTTAATTACTTGTTCAAAATTCGTACGCTAATAATTTTTTGTCACGAACTCCAAATTGCATGAAACTTGATCCGTTATGATCGTAGAGTCGAGAGCTTTGTAAGAAAACTACGGGTCCAATTTGGAGCTTGTTTGAATTTGGAGCAAATTTAAATCCAAACGGTACCAAAACCGTTAGTTAAAGACTGACGGAGTGGAAATCAAAGGTGAGAATTTTCTTACGTAATTATATCATAGGTTGCAGATGGGGCTTAGTAGCTCCTGACACTATTATTTTTTTTGCAAACCATGGATGATTTTGTGATTTGTGTATTGTGATTGTGGTGATTAACATATTAAAATAATGTTAATATTATTGCAGAAATTAAAACTATAAATATCCATTTATATTTAAAATAGTAAAATCAGAATAAATATTCATTTACAAGTCTGATAGCTTGTTTATGAACACCTATATATCTGATATTGATTAGAGCGATAAATTTTACACATCATCCAACTACACAAATAATAATTAGTATATGTTGTTTAGAAACCCCACACGGGTATTGGGATGATATTTGACATACATTAATCCCAATATTTGGTTGTATGTCAATCGATGGGTTGACAGGCCGTGATGAACGTTATTTATGTATTTTAATGCTTATACAGTGGTAAATGCACTCTAGATGATGTTGAATGATTATTTATCATTACCGTTGAATACATGCGATGTATGAAATTTATATAACTGAAATTATATGGTATTTGATTGAGTCGCATTCCGATTCAGAAATAAAGAATATTTTAAAATAACGAATATTTTAAAATAATATTCAGTGAAGAATTAAAATATGTTTTTGATGTCCGATTTTGGATGGAGACAGAAATATTGGAATATATAAAGCCGAGTAAGTAGATATTCTCCATTTTAAACCGAACAGGTTTATCGATCGATTTTATTCATTTTATAATGAATACAAAAAAGAATTTATTTCAATATCTGGTACCTGGAAAATATTATGGTTTTAATATTATAACGATATGGAATATTCAATTTTGATTTTAAATTGAAAATAAAGTTGGAATCGTTTTAAAATAAATTTATAAATGATTTATAAAATACATTTTAAATAGCAATTGACGATATATATTATATATATTATAATGACCTGAATAGAATGCGCCGCGCAGCAACCGTTCGCGAATTTCGACCATTAACTTCAAATGGACGTAGTGCGAGATCCGACCGTCGAATTCTCCTAAAACCGGAACCATTGGGTTCGTATCGAGAAGAAATTTCCAACGAATATAAGAGATTTGAAATCTAAAGGTTAGATTTGGAAATATGTCCAAATCAATTTTAGAAAAGATTGTTATGGATGTAGTTCGGTGGCCGTTATTGGAAACAGATTGTAATGGCCTTAATAAAATTATTAAAAATATGGAAAAATTATGTAAAATCATAATAAATGATTTGGAAAGATTTTGGATGAAAAATTCCTGTTTTGAAACAATAAAAAATATATTTTTATCTAAATGAACTAGTTATTAACTAAAGGAATAATCTAACAGTTTTAAATAAATAAATTGGATTTGTAAATGGGTTTTAAAAATAACCTAAATTTTCCAATATTAAATTGGAAATGATTTGAATGGGAATAATCTTCGAAATATTCCGTTATTGGATTCTCTGGTAATACGAATATTGTTATGGGAATTTGGAAGATACAGATATCGTTATTCCCAATACGATATCCATTAGTTTCAGAATTTGATATTGAATATAAGCCGATATTATTTTCTATTCAGAGCCTTGTATTTAAAATCAAATTGGATTTTGGGTTTGTCGTGAATGGTGTCTTTAATAACACTGTTATTAAACCCAGTTGAGAAAAGAATAAATCTTTTGATTAAGATTAACTAAGTTTACCAATTAATTTAATTGGAATTGAAATGGAAATGGATTTTGGGTTTATCGTGAACAATGTTTTAAATAACATTTGTTCTTTAACCCAATTAACATTAAAGATATGATTTGGAATTTATAAATCTTTTTATTTATGATTTAAGTGAAATTTTCCAAAGTTAAGTTTTCCAATTTAATAGATTAAATCGGAATTAAATGGAATTCGATTTGATAATAATCGAGATGAGATTGTGAATGAAGACCGTTACTATATATGGAATTTAAAAGGCTTTGCCGTTATTCCATTTATATTATTAGTTGGATACGGGAATTTATATCGACTTTATACTGTTATGATTTCAGTGTAGATTCTATTTTGATGGAAGATGATTTTGGATTTATCGTGAACGATGTTTTAAATGACGTTCGTTCTTTAACCCAGTTAAAGACAGGATTTATTTCCTAAATTTGAATAATCATTAAATAATGATTTTTGGAGATCAAAACTAAGTGGAGTTTTAATGAATCTTTAATTAGATTGAAAAGTTAATGTGGTAATTAAGTTTGCCAAATTTGAGAAGTGATCGAGAATGGAGTACCACCAGTTTTACTCTGTGCAATAGTTAAATCTTTAATTAAATTTGAACGTAAAATGGTAATTAATTTTACCGATAACACAGTGGGTGTTAGATATGGAGTACTAACAGTTTTTCTCTGTGGGATGAATAGGTTGGGATTGGAAAGATAAATAAATGGTTACTTCGGTAAGGCTCGATAATCTCGACTAGAATAAAATATTTTGAAATTGATATCCAAAGAAAGATTAAAGAATGAATTTAAAAGAATTTATCTTTGATAAAATTAAAGGAACCTTTCCCTAAAAATGTGAATATTTGAATAAAGGAATATTCTGGATTGGACTGAGGTGTATGATGTGTTTTTATAGCACTTGATTATTGATTATAAAATGCGCAAGTTATTCGAAAAGACCGGGTTTATCCCATTTTGAATAACTGATACGACGATTAAAAGTCGACGATGAAAACGGGGGTTGAAGACCGGAGATCTTCACATCGTTTGGATGATTACTGATGTCTTGATTGGGCTGTACACCCAAGACAAGGTAATAAGTGATGATCGTCCAGACGTACTTAGAGATCGACCGGATATGCGAGGACCTTTATCCTGTATTGGACATATGGGACGAGGAATAAGGTGCCTCCGGTTTCGTTCAGACCCAGAACGGACTTGTAAATGGATGTGTATCTGACATTGTATTTCATTCTATGTTGATTGATTTCTATTAAATATATATCTGTTTGGTGGCGGAGAATTTTCTCTCTTACTTAACACCCTTCTCTGAGACGTACGAGCTTAGAGGTTATATACTGATAGACATCAGTTGCATGGCGTGAATTGTCAATGTGGCATGCTGAGATGCAAATGATCAAGGCTTTTGTTGAAAAGCAAAGTCTTGTGGTAGATGATCAAAGCATGGCTTTAAATAGCATAGCTTTGTGTATAGCATTAATTCGTGAGCCTCACACCCGGTATGAGTCAAAAACGGGATCGTGACTGCAGGCAGTGCACGACGTTTCTTTCTAGCTTGGAGTGGTGTCATGGTATGAAGCCTAGACATTTTTACTTATTTGGATGATGGATTGTGCGGTTCTTCGGATATTGAGTCCCTAGTGGCTCAGATTTTATGCCACATAGGGCAGGGAAATGTGTGTTCAGGAATAACTAATCCACTAAAGTAAGTATGGATCGGCCCTGAAGATCGAAGGGACGATGCGTTCTGTTCCTGAGACATGGGTTAGATTGTCTCGAATCAGAGAGGAGCCATCCTTTGCCTCGACTCATGGATGGAAATCCAATTCCCAATAAGACATTTTTCAATTTTAGTTGTATAACTTGTATGGAGACATGATATATGGTACCCATGTCGTCTATGATTGATACATTTATATCTAAAGTTGTTTTGAAACTATGCACTTATAGTAACATCAAAATGATTTGTTTTAAACGTACTAAGCATGTTTGGCAATTATAAGGTAAAACTCTATCCTTCGGCTTGTGTTGCATTGTGTGATGGGACCTGAGTCTTATAATAGCTTCATTTTTTAAAAGCATTGCGTTATTTTATGTTTTAAACTAGTATTCATGTGGAGTAAACCTGTTTCGTGTTATACGGCATAGTCCCATGAATTTTCCAAATTTTAAAGTAAAGTTAATAACTGTTTTAGTTCTCACACCAGTCCTATGACTGACTCGGAGTTTATTGTTTTAACCAAAACTCTGGGTGCCCATATTTTTCACACGTGCAGCTAGTAGTTTTGGTTTTCACAGATATTTCTTTTCATAGGATCCTGGATTACAGCTGGAGCTATATTCGGAAAGCTTTGTATCCATATATCTCTTTCAGTTGTGGTTGTAGATAATTTCCGCTGCACATTTTATTCATGTATTATATTTTCCGCTGTTTAGAAATTGTAAATCTTTGATATTTTCTATGTAATATTTATTCATACTCTGATTTATTCTTGTACTTTGATGTAATTGTTGTAATAGCAAAGAAATGTTCTATTGTTTTTGTTCTGATGCATCGTGTTCTCAAAGCAATCCGGGCTCCTCCATTTCTTCAGGGATTGGGGAAGTTTCGGTCGTTTCAGTCAGACATAAAGTCTGGCGAGTCCAGTTACTTTTAGCATATAAATAAGTAAAAGCACCATGACAGTCATATAAGTTGGAGAGAGATAACAGTGTCATAAGGCAAGTATAACAAGGTAAAAAGGATAAAAAGAATAGAAAATGCATTGCTCTCTAATACTTTTCTCTACACCAATACGCGTATAACAACAACAAGATCCCAACAAGTATAAGATGGTAGACGTAGGTGTACTTCTAGTGAGAGGTTTTACCCCATACAATAACATGTAGCCCAATAGAACTGACAGGTGTTAACCCCCAACGACAATAACGGGCTCATAAACAAAGAGACTAGATATACCCTAATTACTACCCCCAATCCATCGACTCTCTAACTCATAGATACACTGTGCTGGTCCCACAGTGGGATCTATCACTTCTTAAGGTGGAAACCGTTTGTTTACAAGATGTGCACAAACCATATCTACAAATGCCACAAGGTCTTATCTTCCCTAGCAAGTAGACCCATGCACGCACATGACCCCGTTGGAACGCGCCGTCAACACCCTCACTCAAGTGACCTCTTATAATCAGCTCAGTAAGCGTGCCCAGACCCCGACCTAGTTCAGGGTTTCCCGTTTGATACCAAGATGGGTTACTGACTGAAATGGGTCCCACACGACAGTTGATACAAGCTTCCCCCTAGGCTTGCATCCCCACTACTAGGATTTAAACAGGTTATGCCTACTGGTTTAATAAGATTGCATAACCCTAATAGATTAAGTTTGTCGGGTTCTTATGTATAACCCGTCCCCATATATTTTACAAGATTAACTTAATCCTCCCACTGATTGAAGCAAGTATACTATACCCCTACTCAAGTTAACAGGTTCATGTAATCCTTATGGATTTAAACAGGTTAAGCATTTCAAGTTCATCACCATTCTTTCATTTATGGTTATAATGCGCTAGACCTCCCACATTAAGTCTACCACTTGTGGATGCTGGATATGCCGGTTGGGTCCTGGCAGACTTCTTCCACAAGTCGGACTTAACCTCGTATCTTAGCACCGTTACGTGTACGTTTATGCACTTAGACCCCTCACATTAGATTCACCACTTGTGGACGCTGGATATGTCAGGCGGTTCCGGGCAGACTTCTACCATAAGTGTTTATTATGCCCTAAATCCCGACCCGATCTACGATACAGGTTATGCCCCAGATTAAGGTTTAGATAAAGATATAGATTATGCCCCCAAATCCCAAGTTTTGGCTCAAGGTATAATTTATGCCCAGAATTCCCAATCATGTTACAATATGAATTATGCCCTAAATTATTCATTTCCATTTGTTCCCAAATTCGTGTGTTCGTGTATTTCAGCGATAGGCCTAAGCTCGAAGGTAGCCTGGCTATAAAAACAAAAAGGGAAAGAGGAAGAGAAGAGAACAAGAATAGACATAGTAAATAAAACTGGCATATAATGACATAATTAGGCAAAGTAACATATTAGCAGGTGACATAATTAGGCAAAGTAACAGAATAGGGATATCATGAATAGGCATATAGGCACTAATCAATGGATCAGGTGTACAAGTTATGACAGTCTATTATGATTTATGTTACTAACAGGCATAGGCTTAGATCCAAACTTATAAACATGTCAAGATTACATTTTAGGTGTTTATATCTAAAAGCAACATAAACCCACTGTGATTGGATCTAAAGAACATAAGATTGATTGTAGATGTCGTAGCACAGATCGTATAACTTATTGTTGAAGAAAAATAGGCTAGATCAAATTAATTTGGGGAAGCACCTCGTTTTCTCCATTGTTTTTGGTGAATAAAAGCAATGAGAATGAGGTCCTATTTATTATTAGGGAATGTAGAAAGAATCGTTAAGGCAAAACAAACAATAGAGGAGGGGTAAATAGTTTTTTTAAGAATTTAAACTAAATCTAAAACTTATGTGAAGTGCTAGATGAATCAAACACCACATAAACAATTACAGACACAGAATCAAACACAGAAGCAAACTAAATAGAAATAAAAATGAAGAAAAGGAAAGAACACACCAGATTATATACTAATTCGGATTACTCCTACGTCCAATCCCATGTAATGCTGGATTGCGCAGAGTTTTATTACTATATCAAAATCCAATTGCAGCCCTCCTTGATTTTACGGCTACAAGGGATACCACCGATTCCATCCTTGACTTTACGGCTACAGGGGATACCATCGATTTTGTCCTTGATTTTACGGCTACAAGGGATAACATCGACTCCTTTATTCAACCCAAACAAATTACAAACAGCTCTATAACTCTTTAACAGCACCCGATTCTGAGGGTAGAAAGTAAAGAGTGTAGAGAGAGGAAGTTTGATCAAAACGGAATTGAATTCGGCAGAGTATAAGTGTAGAAATCATAAAAATGATTAAGAAAAATGGTGTAGAGAAAGAGGATGAAGTTAGATAAGAAGAGATGACAAAAAAATCGATTTAAGCCCTTTTTATAGAGTCTGAAAAGATGCCATGCTTCAAAACCGTCACAAATAATGAAAAGACACTTTCTTTCAAAATTGAAAAAATGGCAGTTATATGTCGACATATAGGTTTTTGTATGTCAACATACTTATAGTGTAAAATTATTTTTTAGGCATTTTTCAAGTGTTTTGATATAAATATAATTCTGGAAATTCTTGAATACAAATATAGTGTTAAAAATTAATATTTTGAAGTACGAAATCATGTAAACATAAATATAAACTATATAAATATATTTATAAAATTATAAAGGTTAAAACTATATAAAAAGTGAAAATATAAATATATGAAACTTATCAAACTTTGAGTTTGAAAACAAAATTAAAGCAAGAAAAGAGAATAGATAGGATAGAAAATAAAATAGAAAGAAAATAAAATAGAGACGATTTGACGATAGATTTTGAAAACATAATTTGAAAAGCAGAATTTGAATTTGAACCTGGAGTGCTTTTTAGAGTCTTACATAATCTAGACTCTATAACTATATTAATCTTGAACTTTTGAATACTCATGAGTCTTGAAATCTCTCTGAACTCTGAATCTCTAATATCTTTAAACTGTACAGTCTTCGGTAATATTTCCTGTGCATAAATCCTGCATGTATGTATATATATATATATATGTTCTATGCAAGTGTTAGTATATATTTTATAATCAATTAATATTGAAATAAGATTGTTGTCATCAAAATTCCATTCTCCAACAATCTCCCTCTTTTTGATGATGACAACCTTAGTTTATAAAATATCATATCATACATGTATATACTTGTTGATGATGATCATCTTAAATACTCCCTCTGTCTATATGAATCCTATAAACTATGTCTCTATATTTTATAATTTCTCCCCCTTTATCATTATCAAAAAGAAATTCTAAAACAACTCCCCCTAAATTGTATAACCATCTAAATAAAATCTTAAAGAAAACAAGTACAATTCAAACTAGAAATACTCCCCTTACAAACCAATCCAATTATTATAATTACATATGTTTGTTTGTTATACAAACGAAATCAAATAAAATAAAATCACACCATACCATATGTTTTAATATATATACCAGTTTCTAATCATAGAATCCAATTGAGATTCAAACAAATCAAATAAATCGTACCGAACAATTAAATGTTTCTTGGAACTTCAACCCAACCATCTTCTCCAAAGATAGGATCCTTTTAAATGACTTCCCAATCCTCATCTTCTTTGGTTGGTGGAGCCTTTGCAAGATTATTATCTTCATCTCTGAAAAGAGAGCAGATTACCCATCGCATTACATCAAAATGCTTCTCTTGCTGTTCAAACTTCTTAATTTGGCTTAGTTCGAGATGACGTTGGTTTTGTAGAATGATAGAGATAATATTTTTTGAAAGAATTCAAGGTTTCTTCTAGATTTTCACAAAGATTATGAATTGGGTTTGCCATGGATTTGATAAGAAATGAATAAGGAAGAAGGAGAAATAGAATAACGAATTTTTCTGGAAGAAATAGACTTAAATAAAGTCTGGAATTCATTGGATTTTGAATGGACATGAGTAGTTATTTTAATTTTAAAATTTGAAACAATTTGAAAATCTGTTAGTTATATGTCGACATACTTTAGTGAAAATTTTGAATTCTTTTGAACTCTATTACATTATAATTATTTCTAAAGTTTTTACAGAGACATGAAGATGATTTTATCATAAATAAAACTCCATTCATTACTTAATAGAAAACAAATACATCCAACTAATCAAGACAGACATACATATGAGATTCAAAAGAAAATAAAAGGAAATATAAGCTAATACATAGAGATAGATTAACCTAGATAGACTAGTTTTCTGATGATGATGAAGGAGGTGAGACTCCAAGCTTTCTTCCTATTTGACCATAAATTTGGTCACTTTGGAAAGTTTCTTGTTAAACATCTTTTGATTTTTAACAATTTTCACTTGATTTTGAATAATCGTCTCTTTGTAATTGCGTTTAGCGTCAGTTGAATACTCAATACTTTCCAAAGAAGCCTCTTCTTCTTCGACTTCCATTGGATCTTGTTCTTGTTGCACTCGAGCTTGCTTGGCATCGAATGTCTCATATGATTTGAAAGTGATAGGAATTTGCATGAGATGAATGTTTGGTGAGTCAAACACTTTTCTAGGCACAAATTATTCTCCATGAAGGTCAACATTAAAGTATTTGAAAATACGAGTGAGATAAACACCATAGTAGAGAGTGTTTTCTCTTGACGATAATTATATAGGCTTAATTTCATTTAAGATCATTTCGGCCCAACTGATAGTATAGCCACCCATAATAGCAAAGAGGGACTTTTAGACTTTGTGAGTTGGATTATTGAAATTTCCGGAACGAGGAGTATTGGTATGTTGGAGGAGAAGATCGACGATTCTTGTTTTTGGATGAAAGTAGTGATTTTTGAATTCCATTAGAGCACCATCTTCGAATATGTCATGATAGGTTTCCAAATCGGTTTCTTCGATAGCAAAATCCGCAAAATCCAAGCCCGTGCTTTTACAATTTAGAATAGTGCCTAAAAGTTTGGCATTAAGAACAATTTGAGTGTCTTTGACACTACTCTAAATTTGGTTTTCATTGCCTTCGTAAAATCCATGGTTGAGATTGACATAGAATATCTAGACAAGTTTGGGGTAACTGTGACGGCATGCCCAACACCAACCGACATTTACTCCAAAAGTGCGCTGTACACATGTCCAGTTAGCACGGAACAGGTCGTCAGAAGGAAAGGGAAGAAGGAAATGAACTAACAAAGAACCTGTAGAATGTCTCACAGCGCATAGGATAAAATATAATAATAACATACTTGACATAAAACAGGTGAGACAGTGCATAAGCTGAAACAACCAACATAGTAGCGGAAAATGTAAGTACAGCATATGATCCAAAGTTAAACATTATTACAACTTTTCAAACTGTCTCAAAGCAAAAGAAAGATAAAGGAGGCACACTACTAATGCCCAAGTAGCGACCACCAACGACACAGGGAGAATATATATATATATATATCATACGTGGAAGCCTCCTGCCCGCCTCCGAATCAGCTACTCGCGCATCACCAGCTAACCTGTCTCTAGTCTGCTCGTGTGAGCACCCAGAGTAATAAGAGGAGACATAAAACTCTGGGTCAGACATAAAGCCTGGTATGAGCGATAAGCATCTAAAGTGAACAATAACAGGTAGACTAGAAACATACCTGAACCTGGACCTGCAACCAAAGAGTTAGCACTACATACTGTACAACACTCTAAGGTGCCATATCAAATGGTGTAAAGATACGGAGGTGGGGGTGTGCATGTCATAGTGATGGCAAACAATCAAACATAGCATCCATCCTCACATCTCTCACTCAGTGCGTAAAGCATACGATATTCACCACTTCGATCACCCAACATACTTTGCTACGATCACTTTGCCCCATGAAGTTATAAATGGCTTCACTGCACTGATAACGTAGCCACTAATCCTTTGCTATGTCCACTTGCCCCATAGAGTTATTCACCCCATCTGCGCTGGCTCATAGCCTTACCAATCCTTTACTATGTCCACTTGCCACATGGAGTTATTCACCCCATCTGCACTGGCTCATAGTCTTACCAATCCTTTACTATGTCCACTTGCCCCATGGAGTTATTCACCCCATCTGCGCTGGCTCATAGTCTTACCAATCCTTTACTATGTCCACTTGCCCCATGGAGTTATTCACCCCATCTGCGCTGGCTCATAGTCTTGCTACCATCACCTTGCCCCTCGAGTCATAATGACTCTACTGCACTGATAAGTAGCCCATCATCCATTTTTAGTGGTGAATCGAAGTTATGAACGTCGACAACTCCTTAGCACACGTCCCGCAGCAAAGTCCAACCATGAAGTGAACTCATCGGTTCCCAATTGGATCCTGAGCTCTAACTTCCCATATTGGACTGCCTTTGCATCTCGGGTTATTGGTCAATACTGGGTCGGGTCAGATTCCCTTCAAGCCATCGGTTCGGGTCGAGGTCACTACGTTGCGTCAGTTCATGGTCTTCCTCTGGTAACGGTTCGGTTCGGGTTCACTGCATTGCGTCAGTTCGGGTCGGGTGTCCCACTTCGGGTCGGGTCGGGTGCCATCTCCCATCCCGTTCGTGCTTCTGCTCTGATCCGCTCCCTCGCCCTTCATTGGTTCCGATCCGATCCTCCTCCTTCAGCCGCTCCAATCCCCCTCCTTTATCCGATCCGATCCCAATATTGCTAGCATGGCCTTCCTTTTTGCCAGATTTTTCAAGTGTCAAGTTCCAATCCGATCGGATTCCTTGCCCAGTTCAACTTATCCGATCCGAGCCACCATATCCGATCCGATCCGAAAGCCTGCACTGTTTCCTGAAACTTTTCCAGCAAGTGTTTACGCCATTCGACGACGTTTTCGACCATTCTAACTATTGAAATCAATCACAAAGCATATCATACAGTCATATCAACATGCATAATCAACCAAAAACACCAAAACATCAATATGATAGGTTAAAATGGATCAAACATACCCAAAACCCCATATTTCCCCTTAAGCATGTTTAGGTGAAACTAATGATGGGATTAGCAAAACTTAACCAAATTAACCCAAATTCATATCAGAGGTCTAAAACATCATTTAATAATTTATGAACATTTTTCCAGAATTTTATCAAGTTTAAATTCGCTAATTAACACTAATTACCCTTAATTAGTGCAAAACTATGCAAATCACTCACCTTAGCCACAAATAAACTAAAATCTGAAATAAATCTCTGATTTGATGCAAATCCCAATGCTAAACAGCAGCTCCAATGTTTATTTGGTGTAGATTTCCCTTGATTTGACGTTGCTAAGCTTAATCCTTGATCAAAAGATGATTTGGAGGTGGTTTAGAGGTTAGAGGCCATTTCTAGGGTTTCTTGGAGATAAGTGGAGGCTAGAAAACTGAAATGGAATGATTCTCTAACTCATTTCAGCCTCCCCATAACCCTAATCCCGAAATGGGTTATGGGCCTATTCACTAATCACCCTATTTGGCCCGGTTAAGCAGTATTTCACCTTCCAAACCTTAATTCAGCCATATCTCCCAAACGGTAAGTCCGTTTGACTATTATGACCACTCTACGGAAAGGTAAACCATCAAACGAATCTAATGGAAGTGGTTTCAGGTCAAAATTCCTTTCCAATCAAAAGTTATGGCCAAATTAGTACCAACTAAAGGTAAAATGGTCATTTATAAATCGACAAAAATCATGAACATGGTAAATGACTCTAATAGATGTTTCCCAAAGTTACATGACCATACGACTTCATATGTGAAAGAAAGAAATATTCTACGATCCTCCGATGCGTAGAATGCGGGTCGTTACACTCTCCCCCCCTTAAGAAATTTCGCCCCCGAAATCCCTTAACCAAAATACACAAAAGGGTCCCGCATGCCTATCATTCATAAAACAACAATCAAACATGCAAAACAGGCAAAACAAATCTATCCAAGCATGCGAAATAACTAAATTACGAAGTAAATCTTACCAGGCAAAGTGTTCTGGATACGCCTTCCTAATGCTCTCCTCTTTCTCCCAAGTACAGTCACTCTCGTCCTCGCCCCACTGAACCTTGACTAGCTTCACCGCCTTCCTTCGAAGTTGCTTCGTATCGTGCCTCACAATACGAATCGGCTTGCGGTTTCCAACCGCCTCGGGTTCTACTTCGAAGTCCTCTAACTGATCAGGTGAAATAGTCATATTTGAGTCGTGAACGAACTTCCTTAGTTGGGAAACATGAAATACATTGTGAACTCCCGCCATCTTCTCTGGTAAGCCAACTCTATATGCCAAATTCCCGACTAGTTCAAGAACAAGGAATGGGCCAATAAATCTTGGTGCTAACTTGCCTCTCCTGCCAAATCGTATCACGCTCTTCAACGGAGAAATCTTGACGAACACCAAGTCACCAACGGAGAATTTTAAGTCTCTTCTCCTCTTATCAGCATAATTTTCTGCCTATCTTGGGCAGCTTTCATTCGTTGTTGAATGGTCTTAATCTTATCCGAAGTTTCCCTCACCACATCTGGTCCAAGCATAAACTTTTCGCCAGTCTCTATCCAACATGATGGTGAGTTGCACGGTCTTCCGTACAAAGCTTCATATGGAGCCATACCGATACTGGATTGGTAGCTATTATTATATGCAAACTCTACTAGATGCAAATGGTCATCCCATGATCCACCAAAATCCAATATACAAGCTCTCAAGAGATCTTCCAATATACGATTCACCCTCTCCGTCTGACCGTCGATCTGAGGATGATATGCGGTACTGAGATGTAATTCTGACCCTAGGGCCTCTTGTAAGCTCTTCCAAAAGCCACTAGTGAACAACGGGTCTCGGTCACTCACAATGCTTTTAGGTACTCCATGAAATCTCACTACCCACTTTATATACAATTCTGCCAACTTGGCTGCCGTTCTGGTCGATTTGACTGGTATAAATCTTGCGCTCTTAGTCAATCGATCCACAATTACCCAAATGCTATCATATCCCGATCTAGTCCTTGGTAAACCATCGATGAAATCCATCGAGACTTGCTCCCATTTCCATTCGGGAATTTCTAATGGTTGCAATAAACCACTAGGCTTCTTTTGCTCGGCTTTAACTAGCTGGCAATTCATGCATTTGGATATAAACTTCCCAACGTCTCTTTTCATCCCTTCCCAGTAGTAAGTCTGCTTCATGTCTCGATACATCTTATTACCACCGGGGTGTATAGTCAGTTTTGAGTGATGACATTCTCTAAGCACTTCATCTCTCAAACCATTCACGTTGGGTACAATTAGTCTTCCATTCTTTCGAAGCCATCCATCTCGATCAAGCCCATACACATTCATCTCCTCACCGTTAATTCCCATCTCTAACTTGGAGATGATTTCCAATATATTAGGATTGTCCCTCTGGCTGGAACCAATCCGCTCTATCAAAGTGGGTCTGATCGCCAAACTAGCTAGCATAACTGGATCCAATTCGCACTTTGGTCTGAAATCAAACCCCGCGATATACTCCAGTTGCTTCCATTCAAGAAACATTGCCCCTAAACTGGCATGTCTCCTACTCAAGGCATCGGCTACCGCATTACCTTTCCCAGGTGTATATGCGATATCAAAATCATACGAAGCCAAGAACTCTAACCATCTCTGCTGACGGAGATTCAGATCCTTCTGGGAGAAGAGATACTTTAACGATTTATGATCGGTGAACAACTCAAATCTTTCTCCCAAGAGATAGTGTCTCCACATCTTCAGCGCAAACACGATCGCTGCTAATTCCAAATCGGTAGGATACTTCTTCTCATGCGGCTTTAGCTGCCGACTAGCATAAGCTACAACCCTACCTCCTTGCATCAATACAGCACCTAGTCCGGTACCACAAGCATCCGTGTATACCGTCATCTCTTCATTCCCCTTAGGAATGACTAATACTGGCGCACACGTCAACTTCTCTTTTAGACTCTTGAATGCATTCTCACACATTCCGTCCCAGACGAAGGACTGATTCTTCTTAGTCAATTGAGTCAACGGTGCTGCTATCTTGGAGAAGTCCTGGATAAACTTACGATAATATCCAGCTAATCCCAAGAAACTTCTTACATCTGTTGCATTCTTGGGCGTAGGCCAATCCTGTACCGTAGCCACCTTCGCAGGGTCCACGGCAATACCACTCTCTGAAACAACATGACCCAAGAATCTCACTTCCCTTCTCCAAAAATGACACTTAGAGAATTTCGCTTTCAATTGGTGTTTCCTCAACACCTCCATCACTATCCTCAAGTGTCCCTTGTGTTCCTCCTCTGTCCTTGAGTAAACAAGGATATCATCCACGAACACAAGAACAAACTTATTCAACTGATCTCTGAATACTCGATTCATAAGATCCACAAAGTAGGCTGGTGCATTGGTCAACCCAAATGGCATGACCAACCACTCATAAAATCCAGACGGCGTCCTAAATGCCGTTTTTGGAACACTCTCATCCACTACTCGTAGCTGATGAAATCCTGTCGCGAGGTCCAACTGGGAGAACACTCTTGCTCCTTCCAGTTGATCAAACAAATCATCTATCCGCGGTAGAGGATACTTATTCTTCCTCGTTACCTTATTCAACTCGCGATAGTCCACACACAAACGAAGGGAACCATCTGCCTTAGTGGCAAACACAACCGGTGCTCCCCACTCGTAGACACTCCTTCTAATAAATCCCTTCTTCAAAAGATTGCTGACTTGCAGCCCGAGCTCTCGCTGCTCCCTTGGTGCCATACGACGAAGTGGCATCACTATAGGTCTGGCATCTTTCACTAAATCAATACGGAACTCAATCTCTCGGTGTGGTGGAAGCCCGGTCACCTCCTCGAAGACGTCCGGATACTGGCCAACCACGGGCACATCTGACAGCTCATCCTACGGGATGTCGATGGAATTTACAAAACTAGCCATAACCCCATCACTAGGTAGACTACCAAACACTACCCTCTGCCCATCATCCGCCCTAACTGTCACCAAAAAGCCCTCAAAATCTACCACCACCCCGTATCTGTGGAGCCAATCGACTCCCAATATAATGCCATACCCAGTAAAGCCCAAAACAAAGCAATCACAAACAAACATACATCCATGACTCGATAAGACCAAATTCCTGCAAATCATACTAAGGCTAGTCGAACCACCAATCGGGTTCGTCACAACCAATGGTCTATCGACTATCTCGGGTTCCAGTCCCAACCTATCTACCAGGTCACTAGATATGAAGGAACGGGAAGCCCCAGTATCAAACAAAACTCGAACTGGTACATCATAAATAGAAATCATACCTTGAATAACAACATTCTTTCCTTTCTCCGCCGCAGTTGGGGCATTCGACGAAGAAGGAACAACATCAATAGCATATGCTTTCACAATCTGCTTCTCCTTAAGAGGTTGCGGACACTTATCCTTAAAATGTCCCACTTGACCACAGTTGAAGCACTTCTTATCCGCTGTCTTGGCCCGACAATCTTTGGCATAATGGCCCTTCTTACCACAGCTGAAGCACTCAACATCCTTCTTGTTCTTTTTCTGGCCACCCTTGGATTGGTCCTGCTTCTTCTTATTCTGAGAGTTATTCTTGCCTCCACCGCCTGCTTGCGGTTTTGGCCCTTCTGCAAATGCAGCCTCAGTCTTTGACTTAGGGTAAAGATTCTCTGATCTCAAAGCTTTCCCCACAATCGATTCAAAAGTCTCATCGATGTGGTTGATAAGCCTTTCCCCCAAGTATCCATCCAAACCAGTAATGAACTTATCGTTCTTCTTCTCAGGAGTATCGATAAGAGATAGTCCATACTTCGACAAAGTGTCGAACTCAGCAATATAGTCCGAGACTGCCCTACCATTCTTCTTGAGCTCTAAGAATCTCTTAAACAGCACTGACTTTTGGGCAGCTGGAATGAACTTCTCGCTAAAGAGAGTCTTGAACTGATCCCAAGTAACCTGATCTTCTGGAGTAGCTGTTCTAATGGCATTCCACCAATTCATCGCTCGCCCTTGTAGCTGACGAAACGCTAGCCTTCTCTTCATCGCATCTTCAAGACCCAAGTCATCGAAGATACGGTCACAGCTATCCATCCAATCCTGAACATCTGTGGTCGACTCCGTCCCGTGGAACGGCTTCCCACCAAGGTTAGTGTAATCCTTGCACAACTTGGCGAAATCGACCCTAGGCGCCTGCACTACTGGGCCAACACCAACTCCGGGATTGGGAACTGCCCCTTGCACTTCTCTAAGCATGTCTCTCATGAGGTCAGTAAACATCGCCCTCATGTCAGCAGCATTCCCATGGTTGGTCCCTCTACCAGCACCCCTCGTGTCTCTACTCATCGTTCAATCTGTAAAGAGAAAACGATTTACGACCCCATAGTGGTGCTAGTGCAGTACGACTTCATCTTTATACTACTAATAGTATATACATATATAGCTTTGAAAACCAAAATAATCACAAATACGCGCTCTCATATACGTACTATCTCTCCCTAGTGTCTTTCCCTAGGTTAACTACGCAACCTAGAGCTTTGATACCAAATGTGATGGCCCGCCCCGCACCAACCGACATTTACTCCAAAAGTGCGTTGTACACATGTCCAGTTAGCACGGAACGGGTCATCAGAAGGAAAGGGAAGAAGGAAATGAACTAACAAAGAACCTGTAGAATGTCTCACAGCGCATAGGATAAAATATAATAATAACATACTTGACATAAAACAGGTGAGACAGTGCATAAGCTGAAACAACCAACATAGCAGCGGAAAATGTAAGTACAGCTTATGATCCAAAGTTAAACATTATTACAACTTTTCAGACTGTCTCAAAGCAAAAGCAAGATAAAGGAGGCACACTACTAATGCCCAAGTAGCGACCACCAACGACACAGGGATAATATATATATATATATATATCATACGTGGAAGCCTCCTGCCCGCCTCCGAATCAACTACTCGCGCATCACCAGCTAACCTGTCTCTAGTCTTCTCGTGTGAGCACCCAGAGTAATAAAAGGAGACATAAAACTCTGGGTCAGACATAAAGCCTGGTATGAGCGATAAGCATCTAAAGTGAACAATAACAGGTAGACTAGAAACATACCTGAACCTGGACCTACAACCAAAGAGTTAGCACTACATACTGTACAACACTCTAAGGTGCCATATCAAATGGTGTAAAGATACGGAGGTGGGGGTGTGCATGTCATAGTGATGGCAAACAATCAAACATAGCATCCATCCTCACATCTCTCACTCAGTGCGTAAAGCATACGATATTCACCACTTCGATCACCCAACATACTTTGCTACGATCACTTTGCCCCATGAAGTCATAAATGGCTTCACTGCACTGATAACGTAGCCACTAATCCTTTGCTATGTCCACTTGCCCCATAGAGTTATTCACCCCATCTGCGCTGGCTCATAGCCTTACCAATCCTTTACTATGTCCACTTGCCCCATGGAGTTATTTACCCCATCTGCGCTGGCTCATAGTCTTACCAATCCTTTACTATGTCCACTTGCCCCTTGGAGTTATTCACCCCATCTGCACTGGCTCATAGTCTTACCAATCCTTTACTATGTCCACTTGCCCCATGGAGTTATTCACCCCATCTGCGTTGGCTCATAGTTTTGCTACCATCACCTTGCCCCTCGAGTCATAATGACTCTACTGCACTGATAAGTAGCCCATCATCCATTTTTAGTGGTGAATCGAAGTTATGAACGTCGACAACTCCTTAGCACACGTCCTGCAGCAAAGTCCAACCATGAAGTGAACTCATCGGTTCCCAATTGGATCCTGAACTCTAACTTCCCATATTGGACTGCCTTTGCATCTCGGGTTATTGGTCAATACTGGGTCGGGTCGGATTCCCTTCAAGCCATCGGTTCGGGTCGGGGTCACTACGTTGCGTCAATTCATGGTCTTCCTCTGGTAACAGTTCGGTTCGGGTTCACTGCATTGCGTCGGTTCGGGTCGGGTGTCCCACTTCGGGTCGGGTCGGGTGCCATCTCCCATCCCGTTCGTGCTTCTGCTCTGATCCGCTCCCTCGCCCTTCATTGGTTCCGATCCGATCCTCCTCCTTCAGCCGCTCCAATCCCCCTCCTTTATCCGATCCGATCCCAATATTGTTAGCATGGCCTTCCTTTTTGCCAGATTTTTCAAGTGTCAAGTTCCAATCCGATCGGATTCCTTGCCCAGTTCAACTTATCCGATCCGAGCCACCATATCCGATCTGATCCGAAAGCCTGCACTGTTTCCTGAAACTTTTCCAGCAAGTGTTTACGCCATTCGACGACGTTTTTGACCATTCTAACTATTGAAATCAATCACAAAGCATATCATACAGTCATAGCAACATGCGTAATCAACCAAAAACACCAAAACATCAATATGATAGGTTAAAATGGATCAAACATACCCAAAACCTCATATTTCCCCTTAAGCATGTTTAGGTGAAACTAATGATGGGATTAGCAAAACTTAACCAAATTAACCCAAATTCATATCAGAGGTCTAAAACATCATTTAAGAATTTATGAACATTTTTCCAGAATTTTATCAAGTTTAAATTCGCTAATTAACACTAATTACCCTTAATTAGTGCAAAACTATGCAAATCACTCACCTTAGCCACAAATAAACTAAAATCTGAAATAAATCTCTGATTTGATGCAAATCCCAATGCTAAATAGCAACTCCAATGTTTATTTGGTGTAGATTTCCCTTGATTTGACGTTGCTAAGCTTAATCCTTGATCAAAAGATGATTTGGAGGTGGTTTAGAGGTTAGAGGCCATTTCTAGGGTTTCTTGGAGATAAGTGGAGGCTAGAAAACTGAAATGGAATGATTCTCTAACTCATTTCAGCCTCCCCATAACCCTAATCCCGAAATGGGTTATGGGCCTATTCACTAATCATCCTATTTGGCCCGGTTAAGCAGTTTTTCACCTTTCAAACCTTAATTCAGCCATATCTCCCAAACGGTAAGTCCGTTTGACTATTATGACCACTCTACGGAAAGGTAAACCATCAAACGAATCTAATGGAAGTGGTTTCAGGTCAAAATTCCTTTCCAATCAAAAGTTATGGCCAAATCAGTACCAACTAGGGGTAAAATGGTCATTTATAAATCGACAAAAATCATGAACATGGGAAATGACTCTAATAGATGTTTCCCAAAGTTACATGACCATACGACTTCATACGTGAAAGAAATAAATATTCTACGATCCTCCGATGCGTAGAATGCGGGTCGTTACAGTAACACACTTGTCATTATCACGGGAGTCAAATAGACTCAAGACTTCATTGTTTTGAAAGAGAGAGTTAAGATCATAAGAGGGAAAATCGCTAAAGACGACGAAAGCACTCGTTTTAACTTTAGCACTTGCTAAATATTTACCATAGGTCTTTATAGCCTCTTTGTCATTATGAAGATAGCCATTGGTGGTTTTGGTTATTTTCGATTTTTAAGATGAACTATAGGAAGCGTGATAGTTTTGAAGAGAATAGATATGAAGAGTATTGTTTTGAGTTGTGAATGAAAAGGTAGAAAGAGTAGATGTATATATAGAATTTGAATAAATGTGAATTAAATAGATATGAGTTGAATAGGCACAACTTTTCAGATTGAAATGACACCCTTAAACCCTTTCAGACCTTGGGAGTTGGGGAAAAGTTGGAGGGAAGTTTGAATGTTTAACTTTTGAAATTCAAAATTCAAATTTCAAGTTTCTATCTGATATGTCGACATATAGTAAAATGTATGTCGACATATAGGCTAATTTTTAAAGGGAATTTGATTTTGGTAATTTTAATTTTTAAATTACCGATATATATTTCAGGTTTAACGATTTCCTGAAATAATTCTAATCCTATCTAACATGCAAACACTTTATTTTATTATTTTTATTTATTATTATATTATTATTTTGAATTTCAAAATTCAACTTTCAATTTTGAATTTCAACTTTCAAGTTTAAATTTTAAAGTATTTAAATTCAAACCAAAGCAATCAAACAAAGAAACTATTCAGTTAATTAAAATTAAAAATTAATTAAGGCGTACCTGGTTTTTAGATCCTTTTCTTCGAGATTTTCTGAACTCTGAATTGCCGTAAAGCATATATTCGTATTTCCGGTTTCTGGTTCTTCATCACTTGATGATGAATCTGAATCATCTAATGTTGCTAGTATGCTTGCTTTCTCTTTCTTAACGAATTGTTGTTGTCTGTTTGTTGAATCGATCTGTCTGGATATGGACATATTTTCTTTATATGGCCTGGTTTGTTGCAATTATAACATCGACCATCACTACTTTTTTGAACTTCCTTGGTTATAATTTCTCCTTTTATATCTCAGAAATTTTCTAAAATGATTTGTCATGAGAGCTGTTTCTTCATCATCTTCACTACTCGAGTCAGAATGATTTGTTGTTGCTTTTAATGCAATAGATTTCTTCTCCGTTGATCTGTTTTCTTTTCTTTTTTGTAATTGGACTTCGTATGACATTAGATTTCCAATTAACTCTTCAATCTTCATTTCGTTAACATCATTGGCTTCTTCAATTGCCAATGTTTTTTGATCCCATTCTGGAGTTAACGAACTTAATGTTTTTCTGACTAGATCTGCTTCAGAATAGGTTTTTCCAAGTGCTGTTAATGAATGTACTGTCTCTTGAAATCTACAGTACACATCTGAAATAGACTCATTTTCATTCATTTTGAATAATTCAAACTGATTTACTAACATTGCTATTTTAGATTGTATAACTTTACTAGTTCCTTCATAAGTAACTTGTAAAGTTCTCCGAATTTCATAAGCAGTTTTACATACTGACACTCTATTAAACTCATTCCTATCTAATTCTAATGAACAAAATAAGATATTCATGGCTTTAGACTTGCTTTGTGCATCATCCTTTTGTTCATTTTTCCATTGCGCAAATGCGGTTGGGGGTTCAACATATTCATTTTGTGTACTATTCCATGTGTCTAAACCTACTGATTGTAAATAAATTTTCATTCTACATGCCCAATATGAATAATTACTACCATTAAACAATGGTGGTCTAACAGTGGACTGACCCTCTACAAAAGAATTATATTTGCTACCAGTGTTGGTTTCCATTATCAGTATTTTCAAAAATTAGATTATGAACTTTTTGAAAGACCTTGCTCCAATACCAATTGTTAGGGAGTGCGGAAAGGATCGTTAAGGCAAAACAAACACTAGAGTGGGGGTGAATAGTGTTTTTAAGAATTTAAGTAAATTTAAAACTTATGTGAATTGCTAGATGAATCAAACACCACAGAAATAATTACAGACATAGAATCAAAAACAGATGCAAACTAAACAGAAATAAACATGCAGAAAAGGAAAGTACACGCCATATTTTATACTGGTTCGGGTTACTCCTACGTCCGGTCCCACACAACGCTGGATTGCGCAGAGTTTTATTACTATATCAAAATCCAATTGCAACACTCCTTGATTTCACGGGTACAAGGGATACCACCGATTCCATCCTTGATTTTATGGCTACAAGGGATACCACCGATTCTGTCCTTGATTTTATGGCTACAAGGGATACCATCGATTCCTTACTCAACCCAAACAAATTACAAACAACCCTATAACTCTTCAATAGCACTTGATTCAGAGAGTAGAAAGTAAAGAGTGTAGAGAGAAGAAGTTTGATCAAAACGGAGTTGAATTTGGTAGAGTACAAGTGTAGAAATCATAAAAACGATTAAGAAAAATGGTGTAGAGAAAGAGGATGAAGTTAGAGAAGAAGAGATGATATAAAAAATCGAATTTAAGCCCTTTTTATAGAGTCTGAAAAGATGCCACGCTTTAGAACCGTCACAAATAATGAAAAGACACTTCCTTTCCAAATTGAAAAAATGAAAGTTATACGTCGACATATAGGTTTTTGTATGTCGACATACTTATAGTGTAAAATTAATTTTTGAGCATTTTTCAAGTGTTTTGATATAAATATAATTCTGGAAATTCTTGAATTCAAATATAGTGTTATAAATTAATATTGTAAAGTAGGAAATCATATAAAACATAAATATAAACTATATAAATATATTTATAAAATTATAAAGGTTTAAACTATATTAAAAGTGAAAATATTAATATATGAAACTTATCAAACTTTGAGTTTGAAAAAAAAAATTAAAATAAGAAAAGAGAATAGAAAGGATAGAAAATAAAATAGAAAGAAAATAAAATAGAGAGGATTTGAAGATAGAATTTGAAAACAGAATTTGAAAAGCAGAATTTGAATTTGAACCAAGAGTGCTATTTAGAGTCTTACATAATATAGACTCTATAACTATATTAATCTTGAACTCTTGAAATCTTGAATACTCATGAGTCTTGAAATCTCTCTGAACTCTGAATCTCTAATATCTTTAAACTGTACAGTTTTCAGTAATATTTCCTGTATATAAATCCTGCATTTGTGTGTATATATATTCTATGCAAAAGTGTTGGTATATATTTTATAATCAATTAATATTGAGATAAGGTTGTAGTCATATAAACTCCATTCTCCAATATTTATAGCTTGAGGTCAATGAGTCTAGTCAAGAAACGAGTCTACGTTCAGAAGCTGAATTCTGCCCAAATCTCAGGGGGGTCGACATGGGGGTCGACATGGGTGTCGATACCCCTGCATTGGTGTCGACATGGGGGTCGACATGTGGGTCAACACCCTTAGGGATGGGGTCGACCTCTAACGGGCTTTCCCCCTATTTTCCTGTTTCTGATTTTGATTTTCTGGAATTGTTTTATATATATATATATATATATATATATATATATATATATATATATATATATATATGGCTTATATGTATATAAACTTCAAACCTTAATATCTTCTTCATATGATGTCCATTTTATGCAAACTCGGGGTCTATCTTAAGCAAAATTCCGAGACGAACACAATGGCGCAGTCCGTTTTATTAATCCCAAATATTTAATTAAGTATTCTTTAGTTTATCATTTTAATGTGTTGCACAAATTACGGGGTGTTACAGAAATCCGGTCACTGGTTTTCCAAAATATCGTGCAGTCATTAAGCCCAAACACTTGTAACAATTTAATTCCTTTTATCAGAGCAACAGAAAATCAGTTTCAAGGAAAGAACCACAAGACAATTTTGCAGAACATTTTTAACAAGCACAAGGGACAAATCAATGATTCAAATCAAAAGCAGGTTATTTGAAATCACTTGATAATAATTTACTTTAGAATTCAAATCCAAATATTATAATCCATAAGATTCAAAAATTCATCACAAATGATTTCAAAATCAAGCCAAGTGAAAAACTATGAAATTATCACAACTTACCAATCACAGCTTTCAAGTAGTGTGCTATAATGAGTGCAGTTTTCGATATTTTACTAGATGAATTAGCAGAAACTCAAAACAGCATAGATGTGTGAAATTTCACTAGCTTTTCAAATCATCAAAATTTTAGAATTATGAATAAAAATGTTCAATATGTACTCAAAATACTACAGCACTGTCGGAAATTCAGGAACTAGTCAAAAAATTAAACTTCAAAAGAATTGCAGTTTTTCATCAATTTAAATTCAGAATTTGAAAATACTCAAAACATAAAAGTTGTAGACAATTGAATTCAATTTCCCCAAAAATCACGAATTTTGCAATTTGAAGTCAAGAAGTTCAATATATGTAAAAAAATAACATGGCAGTGTCAACACCAATCGGGATCAATTAAAAACATGAGTTTAGAGATCATACCTGACTTACCTAATTGATGTGAACCGATGAATCTCCAACTTAGAAATCTATAGATAAGCAACTCTCAATAATTTAATAATATGGAACAACTTGAATTTTATCTCTCTTTCGCAAGGTTGTTCCTTAGCCTCCTTTAGTGCTTAATTATTTATAGGATCGAGTGGTCCAACAAAGGTTGTTTTACCACTCCTAACTTCATTTATGCATTTTCGTATCCATATCCATTTATATGAAAATCCATTAGCATCCATTAAAGTGCTCTTAGGAACCAAAATTCGTTTAATCTTACTCGAATTCATTTTTTTGTCTTTTGGGATCCAAATTCGTTTAATTGGATTGTTTTTAAACAATTTCTCATCTCGTTTTCGATTTAAAATGCAACAAATCAAAAAATTCGATGCTCGAATTTTCGACACTTAGATTTTTGAAACACCTATATTATGTTTCAAATTGACAAAATGAAACACTTAGCAAGTGTTTCAGATTGACGAATTGAAACACTTAACAGGTTTTTTCGTTTGATAATCTGCAACACTCAGTGGGTGTTTCAAGTTGATAATATGCAACACTCGATGAATGCTTCAAGTTCATAATCTGCAACACTCGATGAGTGTTTTAGTTTGATAATCTGCAACATTATGTGAGTGTTTCAAGTTGATAACCTGCAACACACAATGAGTATTTCAAGTTCATAATCTGCAGCACTTATTAAGTGTTTCAACCATAAATATGCAACTAATACATTCTATGACATTAATACGAATATTAATTATCATTGCTGGCTAATTATCAGTAACCATAACCATAAATTTACGACAGAAGATGTAATCTAATCAAATCATAGTTGCCAAAACAGCAAATTAATCAGTTCCAAGACAGTATGAATACTACAGATTAAATGCATGTGGATACAACAAATAATGGTGCATATAGTATTAACAGAGAGGTTGCATCGTTTTTGAATGGAAGAGAGACTAGTTGAGTTCAAGCTAAGCTGGTCAATATTAATACACAACAAAGAGTTACCAAGTGATGTCTACTATTGAAAAATCGCCTAATGCTAATCTAATAAGTTCAAACACTTTGAAAAAACATGCAGATTTAGTCAATGATTCAATAGATAACCAAGTGCCTTTGGGCTCTGAACATGTGACGGTAATGGATGTTTAATTGTTGCGTCAGGCTAAACTGAATTGAAATTCTAATCAAACAATTGTCTCTGCACCTGCAAGTCAAGCAAATAATAAAAAGTTAGAAAAGTGTAGATGATCCGAAGCTAAGGGTTTGCACAAAACTATATCAGACACCGATATGTTAAATAATGCAGATAACACCTACTTTCACTAGCACCAATCTTCTGATAACTCGACATAGTAAAAGAGATGACTTGCAGGGTCTGAGTATAGGTACAATCTATGTGTTTATTTTCTTAATCTCTCATCATATAAGTGCATGCATATATATGTAACTATCTTTTTAATAACACAGGGGAGATCTCTGCAAATCACTCACCGAATAAACTTTAAAAAAATATTTTGAGTTAACTCACTCTACTAATCAAACTATTAGACTTAACGACTAATATTCAAACAACTCATACCACTGAAATAGAATATGTTTTAGAAACATAAATCTAACTACATGTCAGTGCTAAAGGGAAATCAACCTAGAGGTTAAAAGCTACTATCATTCACCCTACTGTAACAAACAAACAATATACTCACTAGGGGTGAGCGTTTGGTTGGTTTGGTTTATCCGATGATAAAAACTGCAAACCAAACTAAAACCGATAAAAATGAAAACCAAACCAAACCAACCAAATTAAGATTGGTTGGTTTGGTTGGTTATCCAATTTAACCGAACTAAAAATATTTCAGACTTTATGTTCATAATATTAACTATAATTTGAAATAAATTATAAATATGTAATTAAAGTATTATTGTTTATGACTCTTATGCTTTCCAAAAATGATTCTGGTGCATATGTAATGATTAAAATTAACTTTGATAACCAAGATAAGCAAAAACATTTACAATAATTTCGATAAATTTGAAAATATAATAAAAATTCGGTTAATTTGGTTAAACCGATAACCAAACTAAATATTTTTCTGGTCCGATTACAAACCGATCTAATTTCAAAACCGAACCAAACCAACCAAAATGAATTGGTTTGGTTGGTTTATTTGGTTTAACCAATTAATGCTCACCCCTAATACTCACCATACCAATTTGTATGGTATTTTAACAAATTTGTATGGTATTTAAACATTCAAAGGGCACATTTTGTCACAACAAAACGCAACCATGGATATAGCCTTCCTATGAACAATAGTTGTAAAATTCATAAGAAAAAGCTGCAATCTTTTGTAAATCCAACAAGCAAAAATGGAGAACATATACACTTAAGCTTGTACCTTCGTAAATCAAATTATGAGAAAAAAATAGGTATGAAAATTTCATAATATAACCAAATCAGCTATTTGATCACTATTATTTCAATTCAAAATGTGCACACCTTAGTAGTGGTGTTCATCATCGCCATCGTCATTCCCGTTTTGGTTACCTTTATGCCAATTAGTTCAAGCTGAAATCAAATATACAAAATGTGTGAAAATTATTAGTTGAATAATGTTGTAAGCTTTAACAGTGTAAGGGCGCAAAATATCCTTATATTTTGAACTAGATAATAATTGTACATATATATAAAATCACAGTGCTTACGGTCACTCAAATATGTCAATGTTATGTGCGTTATAACAGTGCATCATGCTAGTGCCTTCTTATCTTATATCATGCACCAAACCAATGATGTCACGGGTCAATCTTCACCCATCAATCAAGGAAGTTACTTTACTAACTCAATTAGAAGCACTAGAAACTATACTAAACTAACAAGATTTAGTTTCTGCAATAAATAAATAAATATTTTTGAAAAGGAAGCATCTATAATAATAAGAATAATAAATTCAAGTTGCAAAAAATCATGTAGCATTTTGAAACTTGTGTATTATTGTGTGAAATAAATATAACGTGGCCTTAGTTTACTCGATGTCCACTTTCAAACTTCAGTTTCTTCCATCCACCGCTCCACAAATATGGATGCAATCCAACCATACGCTCTGGCATAAAATCATTTCTAATGTAAATTCCTATAAATGAAGTCCCTAGCAATAGGTTCACATATTAACTAAACTAACCTGACCTAATAGTAAAATATAGAAATATGACAAATTATGCTAGAGAAAAAAGGACTGCATAATTTACACTTACATTAAACATGGGACATTCTTGGTGCACTATGTATCAGCATAAGTGCATCCATAAGCTATAGGTGGATACCCAGTGCCAAAGGCTCCCGTACTCAAACGCGAGAGGACTTCCGAATAATAATCCAAATAATAATCTTCTACAAGAATAATCTTCTACAAGAATATAAATCCAAATAATACCCAGTGCCATAAGCTATATGATCCAAATAATAATCTTCTACAAGAATATAAATTATCTTCTACAAGAATATAAATCCAAATAATACCCAGTGCCATAAGCTATATGATCCAAATAATAATCTTCTACAAGAATATAAATTAGGAACGAATGCTAAATAAGAAAAATAAACATTAAAATATCTACTTCCGAACAATGCAAGTTAACTAAGATTGGCAACCTGATGGTGGCATTCCTGAGACTGAATTTTCTACCACCAAGTCTGTATATATTCTGCACACAAACAAATTAAACGATGAGTTTATTTCAGTTATATTTTTTAGTAATGAACGATACAGATGATAGCTGCATATAAGATAAGAACGGTGATTTTTATCTCACACTCCAATGTTTGACATGTTAAAGCAGGCCCCGAAAGGTATATACGTTATTCTATATACATATTTCGTAGGCATTACTATGGGCCTGATGTCAAAAGCCTTTTGGTGATTGTATAAGTCAATGGGAAGTCACTTTTTCTACATCGTAACTATCAGTCTTTATTTGCGGTTAGTATACTAGAGCTTGATAACAAGCCTTTCTATGAGTGTTTTATTGTTGAACATTACTTGTAAATTATGTCACATGCTTTCTTTTGTATTTGCAGTAAAAAAAAAAATGACCTTTGATATAATTGAACATTTAACTTATGTCGCCATATATATCTCAAAGAATATGAATAAATCCCAACCTAATTAATTATGACACTAATACCTAACCTTGTGCTTAACAATCCAAATACATGCCAAAGACTTGATGAGCATGTATATTTCATTTTATATTATCAACAATACAACTAGTAGTATTCAAATCAATTGCAACTTCATGTATTAGTAAGAAAATTTTAAAAGTGAAACCTTCTAAAAAAAACTCATTTTTACTTTAGTAGCACATAGTTATATGTTATGTACCTACCTCTAGTGGGATATTAGTAACAACTAACAATACAAACATAATTACTTGCACAGTGCATTTATGTTCATAAGAAAGGGGGAAATGTTATAACTTATAACTCAAGTAACAAATATACCTGAGCAAAATTCTGCATTCTCAGCAACAAAAATGTCGTGATAACTGTCCAGGCTATAGCTCACTTGCTTGGCGGGAATTCGATAGTAATTCATCAGCACCAATAACAAATAAGGCATCCCTGACCATCTCCTCTACTCTCTCAATTCCCACTCTATCCGTCAACTTCTGTAAATATTGCTCAAGCATGTTCATTTGCATCCCCATTGTCTCCACCATGTATGATGTCACAGTCTTGTCATCCAGTCCGGAAACCAGCTGATGCAAAAAAATGACACCTGTCTATCCAAGTAACACATATTTCCTAAAAAACTTTTTTTTCTTCTGTATATGCAAAGTTTAATGTACCTATCGACAAATCCTCAGTGGATAGACTAGAATAGGAAGAAAGGTGGAAGTAGATTCTTTAAATTTAGATTGGAAACTAAAAAGTCAATAATTAGTCGGCCATTGGAGAAGCGACCAGTCGGAAAATGATATACAAGTCCAATGATGCTTAAAGACCATTTGGATTTATAAGTTCAAACAGTAATGCAACAAAACAACACCTAAACAAATCTACTTCACACTGCTTGGATTTATAAGTCCAAATAGTAATGCATAAGGACTGTTTGGATTATATAAGTAATATGTTTATAACCTTCAGAAAAAAATTAGTAAGTCCAGAAACATAAAGACTGTAACAAAACAAAACCTAAACAATAATGCATAAATATTCTTACAGAAGAAAATGTATGGATTTTCCGATTTTCAAATATTTATCATCCTGCGCTGAGCGTGGAGGCCCCTCACTAAGAATATTGAGAATGTGGTACTATTAGATGCTTTGCATGTCCAATGATCAATGTTTATTCTATATTATGAAATGATATAATATGTGGTACCTCTAGCCAGTTACAATTTGGAATTTTGATGCTCTAGAAAAGATGAGTTGCACAGTCATATTAGACCAAGACTGATTGATTACATCATGCCGGCATGGCTTTAAATACCTAAAGCAGAAGAAAATAACAATAACATGAACACCATAATCGCAAAATCAAGATATTGGCTGAAGAAACACGACATAACATGTAAGGATGTAATCCAAATATGTTGACAAAACTTTTATAAATATACAGTAATGATAAAGATACTTTAATTTCACATAGTTTAGGGACCTTAGCACTGCCACTTACAAGTGTAAACTAATCAAATCTACTTCACAAAATTTTGTCAGGTTGTAGTTTCTCTGGCAACATAGCTTAACACTAACCTTTTCACGCTGAGTTGATATACATCTACTGTGAAGAGCATGCAAGTAAGGTTTTATTTTAATACGAGTTTGATTCCCTTTTTTTCTACGTTTAAACCTGTTTTATACATAAATTATTGTTCATTGACACCCTTTTGAAACCTGGTTACAAAAGCAATGAAAATGGGCTTGGGTATTTAGTTTGGGCCTTTAGTTTGTAAAGTTTAAATGAGAATGGTAATTGAGCCTTTAGTTTGTAAAGTTTATATTAAATTTAACTAATTTTTAAGTTAGGGCTAACTTATTTTAAATTTAGCGTTATTCAGGCAGATCAAACCTTCATCTCGGTTTGTTTATTTGATAGTGTTATATGTTATATATTATAGTCTATATTATGTATTCTACTTGCAATGTTTATCATTGCATCTCCGTAGAAACAAAGAAATGTGATATTATTAATACTGGAACCCAAACAAAAACCAAAATCTATGAAAATTAATTGAAACCAACAAAATTTACAAATGAAATGACCGAAATTGAATTCTTGAACCATGAGCAAGACATGCTGGTTTGCGAACATAATATCCAGACATTCCAGATTTACTGCAATCAACAGTCAAGTTATTATGTTGCATTAATCATTGAAAATGGCTGGACTGCAGAAGTATGAAGCTGCTGCACAACTGGGACAAGTCATGCTAATGTATGCTGCTAAACATAACGTATTGACATAATGAGCATACTAAAATGACACTTGGGTTTAATCATTGATGCATGACTACCTGCGAGTTAGTGGACTAAGCTTATTTGAAACAGGCCAAATTCTGAAGGTTGGATTGTTGAAGCATGAATAGTCCATGCAGGTGGAAGAAGGCAGCATATAGGCTAAATTATGGAGTGTAGGTAGGCAAAGGTAGTTGAAGATGCAACTGTCTTTATCTAACTAATTCACTGCGCATCGTATTGAAGAAAAAATGAACAATATAGTCAGCTACAATCCTTGACAGGGTAATATCTATGCACTGTATAATGATCATGTAAAATAAGAAGACAATTTAAAAGCTGCTTTTCACATGAGAATTAATTTTTGTATTTAAACTAATTCACAAGTTTTCATTTTCTTAATCTGATATAAAATTATGATTTTTTTTTCCTTTTAGGCCAATGTCCTTGTGCATTTTATCCAGTCAAACTGTTGCAAATGATCATTGGAAAAGCATGCAGATCCTAATGCATGGGAAACATGGGATTCCTGGTCAAACCATTCAGTCATGCCTACATACATTCGGTTATAACAATAGCACTGATATATGAATAACTTGAAATCTGTAGTATTATGTAATGTAAAATCTCAATCAGTACAAGAAGAATGCAACATAACATCATTACTGTTAAGGAATTGTGCACAGAATAGATGCAATTAGAGGGCCTGTGTTTCATATTTTTTTATAAAACTTGTGCAGCACAACATTATGAAGTTTATCAGAAGTTAACACTAGGGAGTTAACTTAGAGTAACCATTAGGAACCTCCTGAATCAAGCAACTTGAATGCAACCTTCTATTTTTTTTAAAGAGTACCCTTGAAAATTGTAACATTTCTCATCATGAACAATGCAGCATTTAAATTATATATTGATGTTGTACATGTTGTGATAATATGAATCACATCAGCTCATTCATAAAATCAATAATGTCTTAAATACGATCCATAGAAATACAGGATTTAAGTTGAAATTTTAATAACTTAAATTGTTATTGGAGTTCAAATCACATTACTAAACAATTACAACGCTAAAGTGAAAATTAACCTTAGTATCTTTTAAAACTTTATATCAGCATTGTAAATCTGAATAAAACAAAAAGTAAATTGGTCAAAATGACATATGGCAAATGGGATACAACATACTAGCGTTATGTAATTTACAGTCCACATTACAATATATGACTAAACTGAAGGCCAACAGTTAGAAAACCTGATAAGAATCTATACTTTTGTTTCAATCAGAATTCATTCATTCCTCTACTTGCAACTACACATTCCTGACCATAATTCTAATAAATACAAATATATAATACAGAATAAATCAAACAAATCAAAACTGCTAATGATAAGCATGATACATATTTTGATTAGCATAAACCAAAAGAGTGTTACATGTTCAACATCGTACTTCGAAATTAAAAATACAGTTGATTTTTATAGAAAAAATTATCAACGAGCGAAAAAAATAGCCGAAGGTTTATAACAACTTACAATAAAAATTATGCGAAGAAAGGTGATGATTCAAAACCCAAAAATCATTCGAAAATCACATGAAGATGAAGCCGAATCAGTCGTCGACCATTGATGCGCTTTTGAATCTGAATCCCCAAAACCTACTAATTGAAATAGAAGTAGCCTAGATCAATAATGAAAAAATTACCAAGGTTAGTAAGTAGAAGATAGCTTGGTCCGTAAATCGATGAAGCTCATATCCATAGATAGAGAAATTTGTACCCCGTCTTTTTTTCATTTTTGGAATCACGGAGTAGAGTGGATGCGAAAGTCGAAAGAATAGGAACGGTTTAGCGGGTTTGAGAAAGATGCTTGGAAAGCATGAATGCACTAGGAGGTAGATTACATTTAAATTTACCGAATAATCAAAATTAATTAATTTAAGAACGAAATCTAACTATCTCAAACATGGAAAGACTGTACCGGGTCTTGAAAGGCAGCTTAACCATTTCAAATTAAAAATAACCTGCCTTTCATATTCCTCAGTTTAGTGCTGTGCTTTGAATGTGTTTGGATTCAAAATATGACCCAAACCCAAACCAAATCATGAAATAATCAAATTAAACTTTTTTAAGTTACATTCAATGGTAAATAAAAGTGAATTACATAAAATAGGAATAATAATGACAACATTCATATTCGTTTTAATCCAATACAAAAACCAAAAATCCACAAAACTCAATTATTCATGACAATTTCATACGCAATTGCAGGATTGAAGATTTGGGGGTTTTCATGTTTACATTATCGAGTATCCAAATCTTCCTAGCATATCTATTCACATGACAAACTATTAAAAACATGAATATGCCTTAAGCAAAATCACATTCCACTCACAAATCTTAGGCGGAATAGAGAGATATATGTAGTGGATCTAGATCTGCAACAATGTTTACGTTCAAGCGAGCTCCAATAATTATCCTAACAATATACATATAAGAGACATACATTAGAATCTTATACATATATGTTTATGCTAAATTCCAAAATCCTAAACTTATGTAAATAGAATAGAGAGAGAGATTTAGAATAGAGTCAGAGAGGTAGAAGAAACCATTACCCTATTCGTTTTGTTTTTCTATGGAATTTAGCAATGGTGGAGCGGCGGCATGAATGCAGAGATGGAGAATGGTTAAGGTTTCTAGTATGTGGTATGAGGGGTTATTTATACTTCCCTTTCCCGTGTGAGCATGAACCATTGGATCAATTAAAATTAATCCAAGCCTTTCATTTTTATAAATCCCCTAAAGAAAACCCTAACCACATAGCTTTGTTGGACTGTCCAACCGCCAAACGATCGGCCACTGGCGATCGACCGGCGGTCGACACTCCTTAAGGGGTCGGTCGACCCCTTTGGGGCAAGATTGCCCAATAAGGCTGCGTTGCTGAGCTGTTTATTATATTTAATACGTTTCTAATTCTCCTTAGTCATTTCATATATGCAATATATGTTTTTCCCTTGATCTTATCTCTAATTCAAATTTTGAACTTTCCTCTTTTATTTTTAATTTATAATTTGGACAGTATATATAATATTCATATATATATATATATATATATATATATATATATATTCTGCGTTCTCTGTCCAAATTCATTTGCTCATGACTTCTTCTTACATTGACCATTTTCAGCTAATTATATATGAAAACAATTTAGAATTTCGCCACAAATTCAAATAAATGAATTTCATAGCCAAAATTTTGAAGATGCAAATACTCATTTTCCAGCCATACCATTTAATTACTTATATTTAATTATTTAATTATTTTTAATACTTATGTATTTTACGGGGTGTTACATTCTACCCTCCTTAAAATAGATTTCATCCTGAAATCTGTTTAAGGGGCGAAAAATATAACTCGCTCGAAACATCCATGTTGTGCACCTATGTTATTTATAATTCATCCATAAGCATCCATGACTCGTAATGATTTTGAACTGCAGACTCACTAAAGTGAGCTCTACCCTAGCATGTAGGTGTAATAAGTGGTGCAATATGTATGCAAACAACCTAAATATGCATGTATTTGTATATAGTGTTTGGTGCAATGGTGTTGCATCCATTTCCTAACATCCAATCTAGCAATCATGCTGCATCCACAAACGATATTTGAGGAAAAGTTACCCGTGAAAAGATCTAGATGAGTCTGTTTCATCTTATCCTCGGTCTCCCATGTGCTTTTCACAGGATCATTTCCCCATTGTACTCGGAGGAGGAGAACGGTTTTGTTGTGGAATCTCTTGATTCTGTGCTCTACAATCCTTGCAGTTGCACGGGGAACCCTGGACTCCAACTCGAGTTTTTCGATGACCCCAATTTAATCAAGCTCGAGTTTGACAGAAAAATCATGAAGGCATTTTCTTAGTTGAGATACATGAAAAAACATTATGGATTCCCAATAGACGCTCTGGTAGATTCACTCGATAAGCCAAAGATTCTATCTACTCAATGATATGAAAAGGCCCAATAAATTTGGGAGCCAACTTCCCAGTCTTCTCAAACCGAAAAGTCTACTTAAGAGGGGATACTTTTGCGAATACCAAGTCTCCAATATCAAACTCATGTTCCCTCCTTCGCTTATCGGCATACGATTTCTACTGGTCCTTGGCTGGCTTCATTCTCTGTCTAATCAAAGATATCTTCTCCTTGGATTCATGGAAGAAGTCTAGTCCGAGTATAACCTTGTCGGTTGTTTCCCACCAACAAGTTGGTGATTTGCATGGCCTCCCGTATAGCGCTTCAAATGGGGCTATACCAATCGTCGCTTGAAAACTATTATTATACGTGAACTCCACAAGTGGTAGGTGCTGCTCCCAAACTCCTCCAAAGTCAATGATGCAAGCTCTAAGCAAGTCTTCCAAGATTATGTTTACTCTCTCTGTTTGTCCATCAGTCTACGGATGATAAGTTGTGCTTAAGTAAGGGTCGTCCCCAATGTTGTTTGCAAGCTTCTCCAAAATTCGCTTGTGAACAAGAGGTCTCTATCACTCATGATACTCAATGGGATGCCATGAAGTCTGACTATCTCCTTGACATATAGTCGGGTTAACGAGGCTGCGGTCCTTGTCTTCTTAACTGGTATAAAAATGGGAGCTTTTAGTTAAACGATCTACCACAACCAAAATGTCTGCATTCCCCTGTTGGCTTCTAGGAAGTCCATCTGCAAAGTCCATGGAAATATGTTCCCACTTCTGCGTGGGGACCTATAAAGGTAGTAATAGTCCTTCGGGCTTCCCTTGCTCCGCTTTGACTTTTTAGTATGTCAAGCATTTGGCTACGAACTAGGCTATGTCTTTCTTCATTCCTTCCCAATGGAGATTCCTCATCATATCCTTGTACATTTTATCCCCACCGGGGTGTATGCTCAGTCTCGACCTATGGCACTCCTCTAGAGTTTCTTTCCTTAACCATTCATCCTTAGGGACGTAAACTCGTCCATCCCAAAGTAAACTCCCATCATCATTGATCGAATACCTAATCGAATAGGGAAGGGTCTCTTTCTTTTCCACTGTCTCATTTATGCCCCTTAACTCTTCGTCAAGGTCTTGTGCACTTTGGATTCTTTTTCTTAGGGTAGGTCTAATTATCATCACCCCAAGAAAACCACTGGAAGTGGTTCCTGAGGGTTGCAAATTAAAATTATCGAGGAACTATAATTATTTCCATTCTATCATCGCATTCAAAGTCGCATGTTTCCTACTTGAAGAATCCGCCACAACATTCACCTTTCCCGGGGTATATTGGATCGTAAAGTCAAATGAGGCAATATTCTCCATCCTCCTTTGTTGTCTCAAGTTTTAGTCATGTTGAGAGAATAAATACTTAAGGGATTTATGGTCAGTAAAGAGTTCAAATTTCTCCCCTAAAGGTAATGCCTCCACATCCTAAAGGGGAAAACTACTACGTCTAACTCAAGGTCATGTGCTGGATATTTATTCTCCGGATCCTTGAGTTGTCTACAAGCATAGGAAACTTGTAACACCCCATGTCCATTAATGTCACTCACAAAGGGAATGCATCAATGTCCATAAAGCGTTATTATTGTATAGAACAGATAAATTACAAGAATAAATAAATAAAACAACACAGTGGAAGTTAAAACTTATTTCATAGCATCATAACTCAAAACGAGTTTACATAAGTAGTCTCCAAAACCATTACATCAGGATCAATAGTCTTTTCCAAAAACTTCAAAGTACATAAAGATGCAAATACTTAAATAACATAAATGCATAAATCCCCACTGAGCATAAGCAAAGCCATAAAGATGAGAGAGTCCCAAGCGATACATCTACTCTCTTCAAGCAACTGAAAGAAATCAGCACTAAGCTGTAGTATTCCCTCCTTGCAAACCTGAGGGGGGGGGAAGGAAGAAAAGAGGTGGAAAGAAAAGGGGGTCAGACATAAAGTCTGGCGAGTGCGATAACTTTAACAATATAATTATCAAAATAACCAGGCTAAGACATAAGCTGGAAAATAAGGAAATGACTGTGAACAATTGGGTATGACAGAGAAATAAGACGAACAAAGATAACATTCAAGGCGCCCCTAATCACTATAAGATAATTACTATACTGCACCACTACTAGTCACCCTAAAGGTTGATCCCACCTACAGAACTTAATACTGCTAATGGTAGTTTCGTGTACCCCTAGCTACCTCCATAGGTGCCATCTGCCCCTATCTCCACTAGGCGTATCCACTACCCCCATTCGATCGGCTCCCTAACTCGTAGATACCCGTGCTGACCCCACAGTGGGGTGTATCTCTCCCCAAAGTGGCAACCCGATACAACCAAAAATGCACAGCTTATATCTACACGATGCAACAACGTCTTACCTACCACCCCGGGCCCACACACGCATATGAACCCGTTGGACTTGCGTTGCCACTGCTGACCCGTTTTGACCTCTTACAATCAAATCCAGTACGCGTGTCCCGTCCTCGACTTGGGTCGAGCCTACAAAGATACTTAATGGGTTACTGGTTTGAAAAGGGCCCACATGCATGACACAAGCTTTCCAACTATGCTTGGTCCCCTCTAGTGTTTTTCCCACTTAACCCCATTCTTATTCATGTCTTCTTACATGTTTAAATCTTGGATAAGTGCATCTAATCGTATTTCAAATGCCACTCAAGGCACCCACTTAACCCCCTCATGTCCCACCACATGTTTTATCTGGTTAAGTGTTTCTTAATTAATTAAGAACGTAACCTTGTAAAGACCTCCCACATTAGACTGACATTTGTGGCAGCTGGATTTGCCGGGCGGGTCCGGGCAGTCTTACACCACAAACGATCCTAACCTCGTGTCATTACAATTGTTACACATTTAATTCATGCCCTTGACCTCTCACATTTGACTGGCATTTTGTGGCTGCTGGATATGCCGGGCGGGTTCGGGTAGTCTTACACCACAAAAGAGTCTAACCTCGTGTCTTTGGCGATTAATTACACATAATTAATTATCCCCAATTTGAATTAATTTCCCTATTCAAATTGTCAATCAATTACAAATTTAAATCTGTCCATAATTAACACCTTAATTATGTCCATCTATTTATGGTATATAAAATTATACCAATTAACATCACATTTAAGGCATTTATGCCAATTCTCAATATTAAATCTTTTAATATTATCCCATTGCCCCACGTTGTACGTTCGTTCGTTTAGCGTGAAATATACGTTAGACTCAAATAGTCTAACTTATAGAATAAAGAGAAAACATCACAACATGCATAGAATAAAAACTAGATCTAAACATAAGGGTTGAACTTGCATGTGTGAATAAGGTTTTTCATCTAAAACTTGCATAGGCCAAAGTCACATACTTGTATAAACTATGGATGTCATAGATCTAATCATAAGGTGTAAACTTGCATAGGCAATAGTCACAAACTTACATTACATGATTCATATTCCAAACATATATATACTTGCATATGTGATTTATGCAACATAAACTATGGTGTAAACTTGCACCTAAACATGTAAATTAAGATCTACATGTAAACTAGCATATAGAATTTTGTATACTAGCATATAACTCACACATGTCTTAACCTAAACTTTAGATCCAAGCTTACACATAAAATGGATGTCATGAAACATGTAAGGTGGTATGTGATTCTCATTAACTTGCATATGATTCATATCTAAATTAACATCTAAACTTGCATACATACATATGATTTAACATATGAATTAGTCCCACAAACATAACCAAACTAGCATATGAAGCATCATTATGAATTAATTGTACATAGGCCAACAATTAACATAGATTTACAACATAGATAATAACATCATAGATTTACAACATAGATAATAACATCATAGATTTACAACATAGATAATAACATAATGGTCAATGATTGACAACATAACCATATAACCCAAATCATATCTCAACCTAATTAAATTGTTAATTATCTTATTAAAGAAATCGAACTCACTACTCAAAGAAGGTCTTGAGTTCTGAAATCTGAGTTCTGAAATTGATTTAGCTTTCCTTTGAAGAAGACAAATTCGTTGTTGTTTAGATTTGAGTTGAATAGAATTGAGTTGATTAGCTTTTCTTTCTCCTAAATGGTGGCGGCTACTCTAGGTTGCAAGGTGACAGCATGGCGGCCATGGTTCTAATTTTTTATTTGATTTTAGGGTTTGAGTCTACATGTGTTTATATAGAATTTAGGATTAATTTAGGCCATCTGATCAACCTAGAATAAACCACAGCCATTCAGTCAAGATAGGGTGACAAGTCAGCCCTAATGACTCAGCCAAGAGTCAGAAAATCGTCATCTTTCAAATCTGCCCCGGGGGGGGGGGGTTGGTTGACCCCCTGGTCGACCTGTATGGGTAGGTCGACCCCCTGGTCGACCTGGCCCCTAGCGGGAATTTACCCGCTTAGCCCAATCTGAGTCTGAATTTGAATTTTTGAAATTTGTTTGAATTTTTCTGAAACTTCCGATCACCATAACTTCTTCATACGAAGTCCAATTCACGCAAACTCGGACTCTATCTCAACCAGAATTCCGAGGCGAACACAATGGCGTAACCCATTTCCCTTAGTTCTCATATTTAAAATTAAATATTCTTTAATTCGTTACTTTAGTGTTAACAGAAATACGGGGTGTTACATTCTCCCCTACTTAAAGGATTTCGTCCTTGAAATCTCTAAATCAAGAAGAACGTATCCTACCATCCAATCATCCATCTACTCAACCATCAACCACTAGCAACCATGGTCCTTACAAGATTTCTAATGCTTTTCATGTACATATGCATAGTGTGTGTATATGTTTGTATACTAATGCAAAATCAGGTTGTCCACTGATTCAGTCGACCTCCTTAATGCAAATATTGATAGTGTCATGTATCCATCATGTATGCAAAGAACCCTATACATATCATTATTACATGTGTGCACAACCATTGATTTAAATGCAACATCCATATGATACACACATTCAATGTACATTCATTTTACTAAATACATCCATTTATATGCAATATGAAAGTGACTGAGCCGATCCAGTGCCTAAAGTGTGTGTATATGCATCTACGAGCAACCACTAGCAAACACTTGCATCCACATGTATCCACCATACATAACATGTCTCAAACACATGTTTCAACCATAGGTCTATCCTATCTAAAGGTCAAAGATACTAGCGAGAGGACATACTAAGGATAAAACGAGTACAAGCTAAGCGATAAAGGAGAAATTAAAAGACATACCCTCAAAAAGAAAAGGGTACAATGAACGCATCTTCTCTTTCGTCTCCCAAGTAGCGTTGCTCTCATCGTCTCCCCATTGCACTTTGACTAGCTTGACCTCTTGATTCCTCAACTTCTTAATCTCCGACCCAAGAATGCATGTAGGAGCTCGTCGAATCGTCACATCACGCTCTATCTCCACCTCTCTAAGCAAGCTCGGCTCTACCACTTCTGCGGTCTCGTGCAAGCATTTCCTCAAATGTGATACATGGAATACGTCATGTACACCACTAAGTCTCTCGGGCAACTCCATTCTATACGCCATCTGTCCAATCCTTTCCTTAATAGAAAACGACCCTACGAACCTTGGTGCTAAATTCCCAACAGACCCAAAGCGAACAACATTCTGTAATGGAGACACCTTGATAAAGACCATGTCCCCAATATCAAATTCAAGATCTGTCCTCCTCTTGTCCGCATACGATTTCTGCCTATCTTGCGCCGTCTTCATCCTCCTTCGAATCAAATCGATCTTTTCCGAAGTCTCTCTAATCATATCGGACCCAAGTAAGATCTTATCCGTAGATTCCCACCAACATGTAGGTGAACGACAATGCCTTCCATAGAGAGCCTCGAAAGGTGCCATACCAATGCTAGACTGAAAACTATTATTATACGCGAACTCCACCAAAGGAAGATGCTCCTCCCATGTACCTCCGAAGTCTAAAACACATAGCCTCAAAAGGTTCTCTATAATACGATTTACCCTCTCGGTCTGGCCGTCCGTCTGAGGATGATATGCGGTGCTCAAACATAACTGAGTCCCTACCGCCTCTTGCAAGCTCTTCCAAAATTCGCTAGTAAAGATAGGATCGCGATCGCTCACTATGCTAGAAGGTACACCGTGCAAACGAACTATCTCTCGAATGTATACGGAGGCTAACCATGGAGCAGTCCTCTTACTCTTCATGGGAATGAAATGGGCGCTCTTAGTAGGTCTGTCTACCACGACCCAAATCCCCGTATTACCCTTCCTCGATCTCAGTAACCCGTCAACAAAGTCCATCGAGACACTCTCCCACTTCCATTGTGGGACCTCCAATGGGTGAAGCAACCCACCGGGCTTCTTTTGATTTGCTTTTACTTGTTGGCACACCAAGCATCTAGCGACAAACTCGGCCACATCCCTCTTCATACCGACCCAAAAGTAAACTCGTCTCATGTCCATGTACATCTTGTCCCCGCCGGGATGAATGGTCATCTTCGAACGATGTGCATCATCAAGAATGGTCTTCCTCAAGTTCTCGTCTCGTGGTACACAAAGTCTACCGTCCCTACGTAACCAACCCTTATCATCTAGGGTATATCTACTGAGATGGCTCGAAGACTCCCCCCTTATGAGCTTCTCCACCAGCAACCAATTGTGGTCATCTCGCTGTGCCTCACCAATCCGTCCCAAAAGCGTAGGTCTAACCTCTAAGGATGCTAGCAAACCGGGTACAAAGTCAATGGAAGGTCTAAAGTCAAACGTAGAGATGAACTCTAAGCTTTGTCGCTCAACAAACAACGGACTCAAGGACAACCTTTTCCTACTTAAGGCGTCTGCCACCACGTTACCCTTGCCAAGGGTATATGCTATCTCGAAATCGTAGGACGCTAAGAATTACATCCACCTTTGCTGCCTTAAGTTCAAGTCCTTCTGAGAGAACAAGTATTTTAGCGATTTGTGGTCTGTGAACAATTCGAATTTCTCGCCAAGAAGATAATGGCGCCAAGACTTAAGCGCGAAAACAACAGCGACTAACTCTAGGTCATGTGTAGGGTAATTTCTCTCATGCACTCTCAACTGCCTTCCTCCATAGGCTATTACCCTCCCCTCTTGCATTAAGACTGCGCCTAGTCCTATCCCACAAGAATCGGTATAAACGGTAAATGGCTTACTCCCATCTGGCAACACTAAGACTGGGGCTGTGGTCAAAGCTCCCTTTAAACGTTGGAACGCATCATCACAATCTACGCCCCACGTGAAAACTAAGTTCTTCCTCGTCAAGCGTGTCAATGGGGCCGATATCTTTGCGAAGTCCTTGATAAACTTCCTATAGTAGCCAGCTAACCCCAAGAAACTCCTCACCTCGGTAGCATTTTTAGGGACCTTCCAATCTTGGATGGCCACTACCTTCGCGGGATCCACAGCTATCCCTTCTTTGTAAACCACGTGCCCTAAGAATCGCACTTCCTTCCTCCAAAAGTGACATTTAGAAAATTTAGCTTTAAGGTTATGCGCTCGAAGGGTCTCCAATACTTCCCTAAGATGTAGGGCGTGCTCTTCCTCGCTCTTAGAAAAGATCAAGAAGTCATCCACAAAGACCACCACGAATTTATTAAGGTACTCCCTAAACACCCTACTCATCAAGTCAACAAAGTATGCAGGGGCATTTGTCAAACCGAAGGGCATTACAAGCCACTCATAGAAACCGTCCGGAGTCCTAAAGGCAGTCTTGTCTATGCTATCCTCAGCCACTCTCAACTGATGGAAACCAGTGGCTAAGTCCAACTGCGAAAACACTGAGGCGCGAACTAACTGATCGAAGAGATCGTCAATCCTCGGCAGTGGGTGCCTATTCTTCTTAGTAAGTTTATTAAGTTCTCTATAGTCCACACAAAGTCTAAGGGACCCATCCGCCTTCGTGGCAAATACTACTGGAGCACCCCACTCCGATATACTACGTCTTATGAACCCATTATCAAGCAAATCCCCTACTTGCTTATTGAGCTCCCTCCTCTCACGAGGAGCCATGTGGTGTACTGGCAGAGATACTGGTTTTGCATTGTCTACAAGATAAATACGAAAGTCTATCTCACGTTTTGGGGGTAGACCCCTCACCTCATCGAAGACATCAGCATATTCACGGACTATACGAACAGAATGTAAATCATCATTGGATGCGTCAAGTGACTCAAGATAACTAAGCATCACTGATCCTCTAGGGTCACAAGAAATATCAAGGGTCTTTCCACTACGAGTCAACAATTTTACTACCCTTCGTTCACATTCTAGGATGGCACCATATCTGGCTAGCCAATCCATCCCTAGAATCAACCCATAGCCCATGAAACCAAGCACAAAAGCATTACATTCAAAACCAACGCCTAAGATCGACAATCTCAAATCCCTACAGACCATAGATAAATGAGCCGACCCACCAATAGGATCTGAGACTACAATGGGATCCACAACAAGACTAGTATTTAAGTGCAGTGTTTCAACTAATGATGTAGAGATAAACGAATGTGGTGCGCCAGAATCGAATAAAGTACGGACATGATGATCAAACAAAAAAACTAAACTCTCAACGGAAATGTTTCTACCTCGTTCTTGCAGCGGTGGGCCCGCGAGAGCCTGGACCTGCTCCCTTACCTGCCCCGGTGCCATGAGAGCCTGAAGCTGCCCTCCAGAAGTTCTTTGTCCTTGTCCCTGTTTCCTTGGGCAGTCCTTAACTAGATGACCTGCCTCTCCACAGTGGAAACAACCAGTCTTCTTCTTTTTCCTATAGTCTTTACTCAGATGGCCTGGTTTCCCACAATTAAAGCACTTCTTCTTTCCTTTGCCATTATTGTTATTCCCGCCCTTCTTGTTTTGTTGTTGTGGTTTCTTTTGATCTCCTTTCTTCTCAGCTGCCTTATTAGCATTGGCACCTTTCTCCTCTTCATGCATAAGCGCCATATCAACTTGTCTCTCAAAGGTGGCCCCCATAGGGATGTGGGTCATAGCTAACCCATGTAGTGGTTCGTTCAAACCCTTAACAAATCTCAGGGCCTTCTTTTCGAGTGTATTCACCAAGTCCAAGCCAAATCTCGCCAACTGATAGAATTTGTTGACGTATTCTTTCACTGATAGATTTCCTTGCTTCAACGCCAAAAATCTTTCCATATATAAATTTTCTTCAGCCCGTGAGAGAAACTTTGCCTCAAACCTACGCCTGAAATCCGGCCATGTATCAACTGGATGCTCTCCATTAGTGACCTCCTACCAAAACGAGGCTTCAACCTTCAAGCAGCCAATTGGACCTTCTTACAATCGTCCAAATCGAAAATGCCAAATAGATCCTCCACTTTTTTCAACCAATTTCTAGCTTCAATGAACGTTTCAGACTCACTAAAAGATTTTCCACCCATCGAACGAAGGTCTTTACATATATTGTAGAAAGTATCTCCACGCGGAGGAATGGCTGGAGCTGGGGGAGGAGGAGAAGGAACATTGGCCGGACCAGCGGCCCTAGCCTCGAGATATTGACGAAACCAACCGGGTACATGAACACCCTTTGGTATCTCAGATGCTCCAGACATGCTGAAAAGAAAAAGAAAGAGTTTCAAAACAAGGGAAGCGAAAGAGAGATGTATGGCTTGTGGGGATTACGCTCTTTAAAGTAAACTTTCCTTGAAAATAGGTTCTTTAAAACAAGTTTTTGAAAATACTTTCTAGGAAAGTAATACTTTTGAAAACACTTTTCAAAACTTTTTATCTGTTCTTGTAACCATAGCTCTGATACCACGTGTAACACTCCATGTCCATTAATGTCACTCACAAAGGGAATGCATCAATGTCCATGAAGCGTTATTGTTGTATAGAACAGATAAATTACATGAATAAATAAATAAAACAACACAATGGAAGTTAAAACTTATTTCATAGCATCATAACTCAAAACGAGTTTACATAAGTAGTCTCCAAAACCATTACATCAGAATCAATGGTCTTTTCCAAAAACTTCAAAGTACATAAAGAAGTAAATACTTAAATAACATAAATGCATAAATCCCCACTGAGAATAAGCGAAGCCATAAAGATGAGAGAGTCCCAAGTGATACATCTACTCTCTTCAAGCAACTGAAAGAAATCGGCACTAAGCTGTAGTATTCCCTCTTTGCAAACCTGAGGGGGGAAAAAGGAAGAAAAGAGGAGGAAAGAAAAGGGGGTCAGACATAAAGTCTGGCGAGTGCGATAACTTCAACAATATAATTATCAAAATAACTAGGCTAAGGCATAAGCTGGAAAATAAGGAAATGACTGTGAACAATTGGGTATGACAGGGAAATAATACGAACAAAGATAACATTAAAGGCGCCCCTAATCACTATAAGATAATTACTATACTGCACCACTACTAGTCACCCTAAAGGTTGATCCCGCCTACAGAACTTAATACTACTAATGGTAGTTTCGTGTACCCCTAGCTACCTCCATAGGTGTCGTCTGCCCCTATCTCCACTAGGTGTACCCACTACCCCCATTCGATCGGCTCCTAACTCGTAGATACCCGTGCTGGGCCCACAGTCTGTTGTATCACTCCCCAAAGTGGCAACTCGATACAACCAAAAATGCACGGCTTATATCTACACGATGCAACAACGTCTTACCTACCAGCCCGGGCCCACACACGCATATGAACCCGTTGGACTTGCGTTGCCACTGTTGACCCGTTTTGACCTCTTACAATCAAATCCAGTACGCATGTCCCGTCCTCGACTTGGGTCGAGCCCACAAAGATACTTAGTGGGTTACTGGTTTGAAAAGGCCCCCCATGCATGACACAAGCTTTCCACCTATGCTTGGTCCCCTCTAAGGTTTTTCCCACTTAACCCCATTCTTATTCATGTCTTCTTACGTGTTTCAATCTTGGTTAAGTGCATCTAATCGTATTTCAAATGCCACCCAAGGCACCCACTTAACCCCCTCATGTCCCACCACATGTTTTATCTGGTTAATGTTTCTTAATTCATTAACACTGTAACCTTGTAAAGACCTCCCACATTAGACTGACATTTGTGGCAGTTGGATTTGTCGAGCGGGTCCGGGCAGTCTTACACCACAAACGAGCCTAACCTCGTGTCTTTACAATTGTTACGCATTTAATTCATGCCCTTGACCTCTCACATTAGACTGGCATTTTGTGGCTGCTAGATTTGTCGGGCGGGTCCGGGCAGTCTTACACCACAAAAGAGTCTAACCTCGTGTCTTAGGCGATTAATTACTCATAATTAATTATCCCCAATTTGAATTAATTTCCCTATTCAAATTGTCAATCAATTACAAATTTAACTATGTCCATAATTAACACCTTAATTATGTCCATCTATTTATGATATATAAAATTATACCAATTAACATCACATTTAAGGTATTTATGCCAATTCTCAATATTAAATCTTTTAATATTATCCCATTGCCCCCACGTTGTACGTTCGTTCGTTTAACGTGAAATATACGTTAGACACGAATAGTCTAACTTATAGAATAAAGAGAAAACATCACAACATGCATAGAATAAAAACTAGATCTAAACATAAGGGGTGAACTTGCATGTGTGAATAAGGTTTTTCATCTAAAACTTGCATAGGCCAAAGTCACAAACTTGCATAAACTATGGATGTCATAGATCTAATCATAAGGTGTAAACTTGCATAGGCAATAGTCACAAACTTACATTACATGATTCATATTCCAAACATATATATATATATATATACACACACACACACACACACTTGCATATGTGATTTATGCAACATAAACTATGGTGTAAACTTGAACCTAAACATGTAAATTAAGATCTACATGTAAACTAGCATATAGAATTTTGTATACTAGCATATAACTCACACATGTCTTAGCCTAAACTTTAGATCCAAACTTACACATAAAATGGATGTCATGAAACATGTAAGGTGGTATGTGATTCTCATTAACTTGCATATGATTCATTTCTAAATTAACATCTAAACTTGCATACATACATACGATTTAACATATGAATTGGTCCCACAAACATAACCAAACTAGCATATGAAGCATCATCAACAATTAACATAGATTTACAACATAGATAATAACATCATAGATTTACAACATAGATAATAACATCATAGATTTACATCATAGATAATAACATAACGGTCAATGATTCACAACATAACCATATAACCCAAATCATATCTCAACCTAATTAAATTGTTAATTATCTTATTAAAGAAATCGAACTCACTACTCAAAGAAGGTCTTGAGTTCTGAAATCTGAGTTCTGAAATTGATTTAGCTTTCCTTTGAAGAAGACAAATTCGTTGTTGTTTAGATTTGAGTTGAATAGAATTGAGTTGATTAGCTTTTCTTTCTCCTAAATGGTGGCGGCTACTCTAGGTTGCAAGGTGACAGCATGGCGCCCATGGTTCTAATTTTTTATTTGATTTTAGGGTTTGAGTCTACATGTGTTTATATAGAATTTAGGATTAATTTAGGCCATCCGATCAACCTAGAATAAACCACAGCCATTCAGTCAAGATAGGGTGACAAGTCAGCCCTAATGACTCAGCCAAGAGTCAGAAAATCGTCATCTTTCAAATATGCCCCGGGGGGGGGGGGGGGGGTTGGTCGACCTGTATGGGTAGGTCGACCCCTTGGTCGACCTGGCCCCTAGTGGGAATTTTCCCGCCTAGACCAATCCGAGTCTGAATTTGAATTTTTAAAATCTGTTTGAATTTTTCTGAAACTTCTGATTGCCATAACTTCTTCATACGAAGTCCAATTCACGCAAACTCAGAATCTATCTCAACCAGAATTCCGAGACGAACACAATGGCGTAACCTGTTTCCCTTAATTCTCATATTTAAAATTAAATATTCTTTAATTCGTTACTTTAGTGTTAACAGAAATACGGGGTGTTACACAACTACTCTTCCTTCTTGCATATGGACTGCTCCTAAATCGGTCCCACATGCATTAGTGTAAACGGTGAACAACTTTGAACCGTCGGGTATAATTAGGACTGGTGCGCTAGTTAATGCTACCTTTAATTTCTTAAAGGATATATCACATTTATTACTCCCAGAGAACACCAAATTCTTTCTCGTCAATTGGGTTAATGGAGTAGCTATCTTTGTGAAGTCTTTAATGAATTTCCTATAATGCCCGGCCAATCCAAGCAAACTTCTTACCTCTGTAGCATTGCGAGGTGTTCTTCATTCCTTGATTGCCTCGATCTTCATGGGATCTATGACCAAGCCTTCTCTCAACACAATATATCCTAAAAATCTTACTTCTTCCCTCCAGAAATGACACTTTGAGAATTTTGCTTTCAATTGGTTCTTTCTTAATATCCCTAATACTTGTCTCAAGTGCTTCTCATGCTCTTCACTATTGAAAATATAAGGATATCATCTACAAAGACTACCACAATTTTTTTTAGAATGCCCCTAAAAACTCTACTCATGAGGTCAACAAAGAAAGAGGGTGCATTCATTAGCCCGAAGGGAATAACTTCCCATTGGCATAATCCATCTAGCGTCCTAAATGCAGTTTTGCCCTTGTTGTCGTCCACAATTATCAACTGGTGAAATCCAGTAGAAAGGTCTAGTTGGGAAAATACTTGGACACCTCCCAAGCGGTCAAAAATGCCATCAATTCTTGGTAAAGGGTACCTATTCTTCTTGTTCAATGTATTAAGTTCCCTATAGTCTACACGAAGTCTCAAAGATTCGTCTGCTTTGGTGGAAAATACCACGGGTGCACCCCATTCTGAGGTACTTCGACGAATAAAACCTTTTTACAACAATTTTGAAATCTGTTTATCTAGTTCCCTTCTTTCATTGGACACCATATGCCTCAAGGGCAGTGCTACGGACCTAGCGTCCTTCTCTAGGTCAATACAAAAGGAGATTTCTCTATGAGGTGGAAGTCTCGTGACTTCCTCAAAAACATCTAAGACCTCACAAACTATCGGGACCGAAGATGGTCCTTCAGAATAGGAGATAAGTAATTTAAGAAAGCTTTATCCTTGTTTCTAACATTATAAGGAACACCTAGGTTGTGTCCTCCTCGGTTCCTAAAACAAACTATTCTCTTGTCGCAATCTAGAACGGACCCATAAAATGATAGTGTAACACCCCGTAATTCTGTAACACTATAATTCACAAATCAAGGCAGAATTAAATTTTAAAATCAAAATCAAGGGAAATGGTTTGCGCCATTGTGTTTGTCTCGAAATTCTTCTTGGAAGCGAGTCCGAGTTTGCGAGAATCGGAGTCCGTATGAGGGAGACATGACCCTCCGAAGTTTCAGGAATTTTCAGAACAGAAAACAGCGCGAAATTCGAATTCGAAATTCGAATTCAAACCCAGAAGTGGGCTGGGCGGGAAAATTCCCGCCCAGAACCCAGGTTGACTGGGGAGTCGACTGGGAAGTCGACCCCCCTGACCAGGTCGACTGCCTAGTCGTCATGGGTGTCGACCTGGGTGCAAAAACCCACTTTTGGGCCTGGGTACATTCTGATGTACCTGGTCTCGTTTTCTGCCTAGATTCGTCTGCCTAATCCTATATAAATAGCCTTCTAGCCTCCTTCTCTCTACACCGTTTCATTCTATCTTTATGCTGCCTCTGTGAAAATGTATAAATAAATTGTAACACCCCGTAATTCTGTGACATTAAGATTCTCAAATTAAAGTATAATTAATTTTTAAAAAGAAAAATTAAAAGAAAAAGATCCATGCAGTTGTTTAATTTAAGTATTGTAACTAACATGAAAAAAAAGAGGTAAGGAGAGAACAATAATTATTATTGTTCTAAGACTTATTAACAAAAGCCTCTGTAGCTCAGTTGGTTAAGGCATTGGATTTGTAGCATGGAGGTCGGGGGTTCGAACCCCGGCAGCGGCATAATTTTTTTATCTTTGTTTTAGAGAGGGCCAACTGAACATGCAAATATATGTACGTATACAAATTCAAAATTTGAAAGGATAAGAACGTACATATAAGGAAATAAAGAAAAAATATATATACATATGAGAATATATATATATATATATATATATATATATATGCAAAAGATAAAATTTAAGATAAGGCTACAGTCAATGAAATATGGCAACATCATTTGAATTTTGAAAATAAAATGAAAGTTGTGCGTATATATATACGCGTAAAATGGTCGTTAGAGGAATTGTATACATATAAGAATATTTCATGTGAATAAAACAGTTAAATAAATTCCAGAATTCAAAAGTTTGAAAATCAAACTTTTACGCCAAAATAGCTTGTGGGACCCAATGCTGACTCAGCACTGCGTGTATGATAAGGTTTGGCTAGATTCATCTACGTACCTGGACTATTTTCTTAACTAGGTTCAATGCTGACTCAGCGCTGCGTGTACGATAAGGTCTTGAGCAGCTATATAAACAGCCCTAGTCTTCATTCTCTTTGCACCAATTCTCTTCTATCCTTATGCTGCTAAGATTCATGGCTTCTTCCCCTCCTCTAAATTTTCTTAAATAAATAAAATAAAATATGATTCAAGACGAGGAGATGCTGCTAAAAGACTTTTAAGGAGGGATTCAAATCAAAGTTTCAAGTGAAGAATTCAAAGGCTAGCTCAAACAAGTTTCAAGCAACGACGCACAAATCATAGCCATGCTTTCCTTCTTTTCTAGATCTATTTTCTGTAAGTTGGTTATTTCTAGATCTGAATATTTTGTTTTATTTGTGACATGAAATTAAAGGAATAAAGGAATATGCCAAATCTCTCTCTCTCTTCGAATCTGTGTTTATACTCTTGGACTGAATTAAGAACTGTTACGATTCAAGGACAAATAAGACTGTAACCGTGACTATGACTATAGAACTGTGGCCTTTGAAAGCATATGCCTTTGGACTATGACATAAGCCTTTGATTTTGGGACATATAAACATTGCCTATGACAATGACTTATGACTATGGGAATTATTTTCCCTTTTGGACTATGAACATCGCATATGACTATGGACATTTCCTATGACTGTGACTGTGACTACAAGGATTATTTCCTTGACTAGGCCTATACCTTTGATTTGGACATAAACTATTACTTATGACATAATGAGGACAACTGTGATTTTGACACCCATGATTTATGATTAGGAAAATATTGCTTTAGTTTTGTGATTGAGAAGTTGGGTCTAAACCCAATTATTTATTCTACCTGTTCCTTGGTTTTTCTTTGGTTTTAAGACAGGGGGAATTTACCTATTAAGTTAGGTCTACCCACGTTCTTGAACCTATTTTGCCCATTCTTTGGTTTTAAGACAGTGGGAATTTACCTATTTAGTTAGGTCTACCCATATTCTTGAACCTACATTGTTCTCCAAACCTTTTTATGCCAATTATTCCTTCTTGTCATTTTGATTCATTCCCTTTTTTTATCTACGAATCTAGATTTATTTATAATCTAGGTTGAATCACGATTATTCGAACGGTGGGAATGCGATTTGGGGAAAAACATGGAAATGAATATGAACGTAGTTGTAAACTTGGAAATTGGCATAATTTGGAATATGTATTATGACATGCATATTAAAATGAAAACGGGGAAATTTGACATGGATTAGGGAATATGTGATTTTGACATATTAAATTTAGCGTTAGTAAGTAAGCTAAATTTTAGGCATAAAATGTAAACTAGAAAAATAATTCTAGTTTTGCCATAAATTGTGAATTAGGATGTTAAACCAAGATTGGGTTAATTAAGGTTGATTTGGAATAAGTATATTAGCACAATTTTGAATTTATTCATAATTGTGAGCAATTGTCATGTTTAGAATAAATTATGGTTAGCGACACTAAACTTGGTATAATTTACATACCAAAAAGTATAAATATGATAAATAAGAGAGAATGGGCCATAATAATAAATGTGACAATGTACATTAAAAGAGTAGTAATGAAATCATTAAATTAGGAGTAATTTACTTATAGAATTCGTCATAAATGTTAAATTGTTCATTTACCACAAAATATGTAACTTGGTTAAATTTTGGCCATAAATTATAAACTAGGATATTTAATATAGTTTCGGCAATGAAATAGGAAATGGCCTAAACTGCATGTTGGGTTAGGACTTGGGCCTAGAATATAAGTATACTAGTAGGCTTGACAAATAAATATAGGCCAAATTTGTCTAAAAAGGGGAAATGGGCTTTTGAAATAAATTGTTAACAATTTATAAACAAAAGAAAAGTATTTTGATAACACCCCTTTTTATAACACATAGACCAGAAGGTTCTAGGGTGACAGAGAGGATAGTGTCTAGGCTTGGGTTTGGAAAATACAAGTTTCCTGCCCTCCCTGGCTATCCCTAATTGATCCGAAGGACGGGATGGTTGTTTTCAAAACCAGATTTGGAAATTAATCAAAAACCCTTTGAACTTAGAAAACAAGAATATGCCTAACCCGAGGTTAGACTGAGTTGCGGTGTAAACCTGCCCGGAACCGACCGGCACATCCAGTAACCGCAGCAATATCTGTCTAATGTGAGAGGTTGCGGCTTTAATTTATTAATTAAAGCTAGAACAAGAATGGGAGAGTTAAGTCCATAGAAACACTTAACCAATTTAACACAGTTAAGCAAGAATGGGTGGGTTAAGTCCATAGGAACACTTAACCGACTTAACAAAGTTAAGCTAGAATGGGAAGGTTAAGTCCATAGGAACACTTAACCAACCTAACACAGTTAAGCTAGAATGGGAAGGTTAAGGAACACTTAACCAACTTAGCATAGTTAAAGCTAGAATGGGAGGGTTAAGTCCATGGGAATACTTAGCCAAATTAACATGTTGACTAGACTAGAAGGTGGGGTTAAGTAAAGTTAATACACTTAGCCAATTTAACATGTTAATTAGACTAGAGGTTGGGGTTAAGTAATACACTTAGCCAAATTAATATGTTAGCTGGACTAGACCATAGGGTTAAGTAAACTTGAATGCTTAACCATCAGAATATGATAAATGAATAGGGTTAAGTAAAAAGCATAAAGGGATAACACTTAACCAGTGTAATAGGATAAGGGAAGAGGGTTAAGATAGCTTCAATCGACTAAAGACACTTAACCAACCCAACCTGGCGAGAAAGAAAACTAAATAGTAAACCTCAGTTGAAAAAGGGACTAAGTAGTAAAACTTAGTTAAGAAAACAAGGAATTTGGAAACTAAGTGGTAAACCTTAGTTAGTAGAACTAAGTAGTAATTCTTAGTATAACACGAAGGAGCGGACATCCATATGGTTTTAAGAAGGCTCCAACGAATTGGGTTACGAAGCCCGAGGCTTCGAGGGGACGTGAGGGTACTCTTGGTATCCCTCTGTGAGGCTGCAGATGATCATCCTGGGCTCACAGAGGTTAAGGTCTGCGTTAGAAGAACCGAGGGTATGCCTTGGTTGCAATAAATATATGTGGCAACCTAAAGACTAGGATGGACCAGCGTGATTCGGCGAGAAGACGGTAGCCCTGTGATAGCAACTCGTCGTCTACCATCCATCTTGAGTCAATCGAGATACGTGAAGCGGAAAGGCGGAGAACTCCAAAAGACCATATACTTGCTATCTAGTTATGGTTGCGGATGGCCATAGGATAGTGGGGGCACCGGGGGCCGGCGTATAGTTCTCATTTTACAAGGTGTGCCTTTCATTAGTTGAGGGAGGGGTCAAGTGGGACCATAGCCACTGGAATAAAAACAGACCTTAGCATCTGCATCGGCAGATATCCGAAAGCTCCCGACCGAGTTCTGTATTCCTTGATTTGCCCTGTCAAAGGACTCGGATCGCACATTACAGGACATGTGCATCTAGACAAGTGATAACGATTCGCGATACATGCGTGGGGAAGCCTAGGAGCATATACCACTCTAGGTAGTGTGTCCTAGACTTGGGGGCATTGTTCGACAGGTAGCGTAATCCCTAGTTGGACTAGGTGGCATAAACCCTGAACTCGAAAAGCGTTCAGCAGATAGCGTAAAACTATAGTTAAATCTAAGAAGCACTTGATAGAAAACCCTAGACTAGATCTAGGTAATAAATAATAAATGTATGCCTGAAGACAATGGAAACTACAGGGGTTGGGATCACGTTATCGTTACTAGTTGAACACTAGTTAGGTGGTGCAGAGATATAGAAACCAGTATAACAAGGAAATAGCGAAGCTGCGAAAGTATTAGAGCGTATCCAGTCATCTTAGCATATCTTGTGACTACCTTTTCTAATCTTGTTGACCTTATCGTCATGGTGTAATCTTGTATTCAGTTAATTCATGTCGTTTTGTTTTTCCATGTTCACATGCTAGAAGTTACTGAACTTACTCAGGCTTTATGTCTGACTCTGTTTTTCTTTCGTCTTCTTTTCTTCCGTTCCCCCCCCCAGGTAATTGAGGAGGGAATAGTATAACTCAGGATTAGACTGGACCGTTGCTCTTTCCCAGCTTGAAGATTTGACGAAGTTGTCTTTGGATTCTCTTCCAGATGCTATGGCTGGCTCTTGCTACATTGGGGAATATATAAATGTATTTTCATGCTTCTTTATTTTATAAAGACAGATGATACTCTGATATTGTAAAAGAATCTTGTACAGACTATTTTATCAATAAAGCAAAGTTCTTTTTTCCACTGTTTAATAATTTGTCTGTCTTGTAATTTATCTGCATCTTTTACCCAAAATGCTCCACAGAACTTAGTGCATTCCCTTTGTGAGTGACACTAACGGACGTGGGGTGTTACATAAATAAAATAAATCAAGACGAGGAAATGTTGCTCAAGACTTTCAAGAGGGGATTCAAAACAAGTTAGGATTCAAGTGAAGATTCAAACGACTTCAACGACTATTTTTCTACGAATCTAATATAATCTCTGTAAGTCGGTTACTTTTTAGATTTGAACGTTTTCTCTATTCATGACATGAAATTAAAGGAATAAAAGAATATGCCAAATCTTTCTATTCGAATCAGTGCTTATATTTTTGGACCTAATTAAGAACTGTTATGATTCGATGACCAATAAGACTGTGACTACGAAACTATGGACCTTAAAACCATATGCCTTTTTGACTATGAACATTGCCTATTAACATTGCCTATGACTGTGACACATGACTGTGAGAATTATTTTCCTTTGACTATGAACATCGCCTATGACTGTGATTCATTAACTGTGAGGATTTATTGCCTATGACTATGGATATAAGATTATTATTTATGCCCATGACACTGTAGTTACAAAACCATGTTGTACCCCAAAACTGGCATTATATTGGATCTAGGCTTGACTTTCTATTTCAGTTTATTCTTAATTATTCTTGGATCTTGATCTTGGGAATTTACCTATTAAGTTAGGTCTACCCATGTTCTTGAACCTATACTATTCAACCCCTTTTCATGTCGTAATATTACCAGATCTATATGCCTGTGAATTATCATCTTATGCCAATATTATGTCTATTATTTCATGGCATTTTGGTTCATTTCCTTTTATCTATGAATCTAGATTTATTTATAATCTAGGATGAATCACGATTATACGAACGGTGGGAACACGATTTGGGAAAACATGAAATTGACTAAAACGTATTTGTAAACTTGAAAATTGGCATAATTTGGAACATGAACATAATTGTGATTGGCATTATTTAGGACATGTATTATAGCATGTCTATTAGATGCAAATTGGGTAATTTTGACATGAATTATAGGATGTATAATTTGAATCCAGTATTGGCTTGTAAATCTAGTTTTTACATAAACTGTAAACTAGAAAAATAAGTCTAGTTTGACATGAACTGAAATTAGAATATTAAATCAGGATTGGATTAGCTAAATTAAGTAAATTTGGCATAATGAGTATATTAGCACAATTTTGAATTTAGTCATAATTGTGAGTAATTGACATGGACATTAGGCTTGGACAAAAATGGTATAAGAATAACTGATTTATGGGGGAAATGGGCCATAATAATAAATATGGATAAATGTGCATTAAAAGAGTAATTATGGAATAAGTAAATTAGGGAAAATTTACTTATAGAATTTATCCTAAATGAGAAAAGTAAATTTAGACAATACGAACATGCTTAACTCGAGGTTGGATTGAGTTGTGATGTAAAACTGCCCGGAGCCGCCCGGTTTTCCAGTGATCACGACAATACCTATCCAATGTGGGAGGTTAAGGCATTGAGCCCGATAAAGGCCCGAGGTTAGACTGAGTTGTGGCGTAAGACTGCCCGGAACCAACCGGCATACCGGCAGCCACGACAATACATGTCTTGTAACACCCCACCTCCGCCAGGGCCACTCTTACAAGTACACTGGCTTTGGAGGGGTGTTGGACAAGGTAAACATGCATAAAGATATCACAAGACAGAACATATAAGTAAAACAGAGTAAGTAAAGCAGCGGATAAAACTACTATTTCAAAACCATAGTCAAGTTACATCAAAGTACTTAGTCATTATTTTCCAACTACTACAAATCTAGAAACATAAACTGAAAACTGGAAATAACATAAAGTAAACTATCCCCAAAGTAGAAGTGGTAAAGCCATAGCGAGCTCAAGTCCAAACTGTACATGAGCTATCCAGAAAGCAAGCTAAAGATCCAAGCTAGGTGCTAGTGTTCCCACCCTGAGAACCTGGGGGGGGGGGGGACAGAAGAAAAGAGGCGAAAGAAAACGGGTCAGTCAAAATGACTGGTAAGTCCTACCTACTATTGTATAAAAACTAATAAAGTTAACTGGACATGTAAAACAGAGATGAAACATAGGATGATAACTGGCATGGTGAAAAGTTAACAAGATAGATCAAGTGTGGCATCGCATATACAAGGTTAAGTTACACCAAGTGTACTAGTATTCTAATCCATGTCAAGTATAAACAAGAAATGATCCCTTGGCCCAAAGTTGGCCCAACATCATGAGATGACCTAAATCAAGGTCCAACTACACGGTCTAGTCGATCGGCTCCCTATAAGCATAACTCGTCAAGTGTCGGTGTCATACGGCCCAATCACGGAATGTAGTCATACTGCGCTAGGTCCACCCTAGGGTGTATCAAGTCCTAGGGTGCCAACCACTGACACGAATCAAGCACGCACAGTCTAAACCTACTGGTGCCCGTGCCTGCTTTTTCAACTCTCGACTATGTGCACGACCATAGTCCGCCTGAACCTACACCGACGCACCAACTCAGCCGTCGTTCTGGTCGCTTACAATCAGCCCAGTAATCGTGCCCCACCCTAGCCTAGTCCCTAGGGTATCGCTGATACATCCAAGAGGGTTACTGCTGAAAAGGACCGCGTAACTAGGGTTTCTAACGGGTTAAGTGTGGTTAACCCTATCCCATCATGTATTAAGTTGGTTAAGTGTACCCAAGTGGCTCATGACTTAACCCCATCCAACCCATCGTGTTCAATTGGTTAAGTATTAAAGTGGTCCATGACTTAACCCTACCATGTGTCATTAATTAACTTAATGCACCCCAACCTCTCACATTAGACTTTGTTGTGGTTACTAGTTAAGCCGGGCGGGTCCGGGCATCTTTACACCACAACCTAGTCTAACCTCGGGTTTTAAGTGCGATATGACCAACTACTCACATTGGGTCCTATTGTTTGTAGCCACTAGTTAAGCCGGTCGGTTCCGGGTAGATTTATGCTACAAACTCAACCCAACCTCGAGTTGGCCACTTTCATGTTTTCTACATGTCATGTCCACATTCATGTTTCAAGCATAATCACATGTCATATTTTCAAGTCATGTTTCATGTCATTTAAGTCTACCCATAACGTAACCCCGTCGCACGTAAGTTCGCATCAACACAAATAGATCAAAAGGGGGGACATAATGATATGATAAGTTGGGCATAAAGTGGCAAAGTCTATCACAAGTTTAACATGGTGACATATGAGGCAAAGGTGTTCATCACAACTAGCATATGGCATTATTGGCCTCAAAACATGTATGACATCAACTTAGCAAATAGGTGATAACATGGTCATAGTTAACATAGGGTGATAACTTGTGATTAGCATATAGTTCATAACATCATAGGCAAGTTAACATAAAGATCATGAGAGGATCTATGTTGCATTATGCATAACTACCAAGTTCCATGTTGCATAACCACCAAATAAAGCTCATAGCTTTCTATCCAAAAGTCAAGGTAAATGATACTAGGTTCATGATAGTGCCACAATCATAGATCAAAAGAGTCATACATGGATCTGTGCATACAAATATAGCCCAAAGACAAGTATTACACCCAAAAGTCTCATTTTCAACTTGCTACATGATCATATTAACTTCATAGTTTAAATCTAAGAGTAGAATAGGGCTTACAACGCTTGGCTATGAAGACTAGAACAAAATAAAACAAGATTGAGACGAAGCCACACTAGAAATCCCCAAATGAATATAAGCTCCAAGTTGTCTTTGAGAAATAAGAAGAAAGATCCTTGTTTTGATGAAGAAAGATGGCTCTTTTACTAGCTTAGAACACTCAAGCTTTCATGAAGAAGATGGAGGCCATGATATGAAGGTGGAGGCCATGATTAGGAAGCATTTTGGCATAACTTAGTTGTAGGATTGATTTGTGTGGGTTTAGGCTAGCTATTAGGGTCTTTTTATAGAAGTTTAGGTTAGTTTAGGCCATAGGATTAACCCTAATTCAGATCTGAGCCATCAAATCACGTCACTAGCCAACGAAACAAGACCCAGGAGCCAAAACTGGTGCACCAGGCCAAATTGGCCGACCACCCAAGTCGACAGGGGTGTCGACTGGGCAGTCGACACCACCTGGGGTGTGTCGACTCCCAAGTCGATTCCCCAGTCGACTTGGGGCTGGCGGGAATTTTCCCGCCTGTCCTGTTTGACCTGAATTTGAATTCTGAATTCAAATTTTGAACTATTTTTGAACTTGAAATTTTCTGAAAACTTTGACGGGCCATAACTTGGTCATACGGACTCCGATTTTCGAAAACTCGGACTTTTTTTCGCGTATTTTTCCGAGACGGACGCAATGGCACAGCCCGTTTCCCTTGATTCATATTTTAACATTTAATTCTGCCTTGATTTACGTTATAACATGTTATTCAAAATACGGGTTGTTACATTCTCCCCACCTTAAAGGATTTCGTCCCCGAAATCTTCAAGTTAGGAAGAACGTATCCTACCATCCATCATCCATCTACTCAAAACATCATCCACGAGCAGTCATTGTGCTTAAAAGATTCTAAATGTTATATGAACATGTGCAAAAGGTGTGTGTATATGTACTTATCTAATGCGAAAATCAGGCGGTTACTAATTCAGTAAACCTCCTTAATGCAAAGTATGTTAGTGAAATGAGTCCATATGTATGCAAATTCCTATAATCTCTACATGAGTGCTCATAACATTCATCCATATGCAACATCCACGTGATAGCATAACAAGTTTCAGCCATGAATAAGTATAAGCACTCATGCATATGCAATATGAAAGTGTGTGAGCCGATCTTAGTGCCTAATGTGTATCATGCATCCACGAGTATCCACTTGCAAACACTTGCAACCACTTGCAAACATCAAGCATAACATGTTTCAAATACATGTTTCATCCAAAGGGTTTCTACCTAAGGTTCTCATGACAAGGTTAACGAGATAACAAGATAAACATGGATAGAAAAAGAAAGATATGCTAACTAGGAAAAGAGATTGAGAATGTACCCTCAAAAAGAAATGGATAAAGCCCACGCATCTTCTCCTCGGTTTCCCAAGTTGCGTCTTCCTCGGCTTCACTCCACTGAACCTTTACCAACTTGACTTCTCGATTCCTCAGCTTCTTGATCTCCGTTCCCAAAATACGGATCGGAGATCGCCTCAAAGTTGCCTCTTTCTCTACCTCCACATCTTCAAGAATGCTAGGCTCAACTACCTCGGTTGACTCATGTAGGCACTTTCGGAGATGTGAGACATGAAAAACATTGTGCACTCCAGCCAGCTTTTCGGGCAATTCCACTCTATAAGCCATTTGCCCAATCCTCTCTATGATAGGGAAGGGTCCTACGAACCTTGGTGCCAGCTTCCCAACTGCTCCAAAACGAACCACATTTCGCAAAGGAGAAACCTTCACAAAGACCATATCTCCAACTTCAAACTCTAAGTCTGTCCTTCGCTTGTCTGCATAGGATTTCTGTCTGTCTTGGGCCGTTTTCATCCGTCTTCGAATCAACTCAACCTTCTCGGATGTGTCCCTTATCATGTCGGGCCCAAGTATAAGCTTATCCGTCGTCTCCCACCAACATGTTGGTGACTTGCACGGCCTCCCATATAAAGCTTCGAATGGTGCCATCCCTATGCTTGCTTGGTAGCTGTTATTGTAAGCAAACTCTACGAGAGGAAGGTGGTCTTCCCAAGTGCCACCAAAGTCAAGAATGCATAGCCTCAACAGATCTTCTAGTACCCTATTCACCCTTTCGGTCTGGCCATCCGTCTGTGGGTGATAGGTTGTACTTAGATTCAATCGCGTACCCATCGCTTCTTGTAAACTATTCCAGAACTGGCTAGTGAAGATTGGGTCACGATCGCTGACTATGCTAGAAGGAACTCCATGCAATCACACTATCTCTCGAAGATAAACAGATGCTATCCATGTTGCGGTCCTCTTGCTCTTCACCGGAATAAAATGGGCGCTCTTCGTGAGTCTATCCACTATGACCCATATGCTCGTATTTCCCTTCCTTGATCTCGGCAATCCATCTACAAAATCCATAGAGATACTTTCCCACTTCCATAGTGGGACCTTTAATGGATGCAGTAGCCCTCTGGGCTTCTTCGACTCGGCCTTTACTTGCTGGCAAACCATGCATCTAGAAACAAACTCTGCCACATCCTTTTTCATCCCATCCCAAAAGAAAATGCGCTTCATATCCCGGTACATCTTATCCCCTCCGGGATGTATGGTCATCCTCGAGTGATGCGCCTCCTCAAGAACTTCATTTACTAAGTCTCCCACTCGTGGGACACATAGTCTTCCATCACGCCTTAGCCATCCCTTGTCATCAATAGTATATCTAGCGAGGTGACTTGACGTCTCACCCCGAATCAACCTGTCCATGATCTCGACTATCTGCGGGTCTTCCCTCTATGAAGCCCCAACTTGATCAAGAAGTGTAAATCTAAGCTCGAGGGATGCTAACGAACCAGTCATCGATCCAACAGCAGGTGCAAAGTCAAAGGTTGCCAAGAACTATAAGCTCTTCATCTCAACAAACAAGGGACTCAAAGTCAACCTTCTTCTGCTTAGCACATCCGCTACAACATTACCCTTGCCAGGGGTATAAGCTATCTCGAAGTCATATGATGCTAAAAATTCCATCCACCTCTACTGCCTTAGATTCAAATCTTTCTGTGAGAAGAGGTACTTGAGCGACTTGTGATCAGTATACAACTCAAACCTTTCGCCTAGAAGATAGTGGCGCCAGGATTTGAGTGCAAAGACGATCGCCGCCAACTCCAAATCATGAGTGGGATAGTTCTTCTCATGAACTTTGAGTTGCCTGCCCCCAAAGCATATCACTCTCCCTTCTTGTATCAGGACATCGCCTAATCCCGTGCCACATGCATTGGTGTACATGGTAAACAACTTCCCTCCATCGGGTAATGCTAGAACTGGAGCTGAGGTGAGGACTTTCTTGAGCCTTTGAAAATCAAGCTCACACTCTAGGTCCCATGCAAAGACTAAGTTCTTCTTCGTTAACTTAGTAAGAGGGGCTGAAATCCTAGCGAAGTCCTTAATGAACTTCCTATAATATCCTGCCAGACCGAGAAAGCTTCTCACTTCAGTTGCATTCTTTGGAACTTTCCAGTCTTGTACCGCCACCACTTTAGCGGGATCTACAGCTATGCCTTGCTTAGAAACTATATGCCCAAGGAATCGAACTTCCTTTCTCCAGAAATGGTACTTAGAGAACTTGGCTTTCAACTGATGAGCTCTAAGCGTATCCATAACCTCCTTGAAGTGTGTAGCATGCTCTTCTTCGTCCTTAGAGAAGATCAGAATATCATCCACGAAGACAACCACAAACTTGTTAAGGAACTCCCTGAACACCCTACTCATCAAATCAACAAAGTATGCGGGTGCATTAGTCAAACCGAACGGCATGACTAGCCATTCGAAGAATCCATCTGGAGTCCTAAACGCAGTCTTATCAATACTATCCTCAGCCACCCTAAGCTGATGGAATCTGGTGGCTAGATCGAGCTGAGAGAAAACAGAAGCACCAACAAGTTGGTCAAAGAGATCATCAATCCTCGGTAACGGGTGTCTATTCTTCTTTGTCAGCTTGTTCAACTCACGATAATCAACACATAGACAAAGCGAACCATCTGCCTTAGTAGCGAATACCACCGGAGCACCCCATTCTGAAATGTTTCGCCTAATGAAATTTTTCTCAAGCAACTCCTTGATTTGCTTGCTAAGCTCTCTTCTTTCTCACGGGGCCATGTGCCTAACAGGTAATGAAACTGGCTTGGCATTATCAACAAGATAAATGCGGAAATCTATCTCTCGCTTAGGGGGTAACCCCTTAACCTCATCAAAGACATCGGGATATTCTCGGACCACCCTTACAGATTGCAGATCATTGATGGACGAGTCAAGAGATTCAAGATAACATAACATGACGGGATCCAGAGGGTTACAAGCAATTTCTAGGGTATTACCGAGGCGAGTCATGAGCCTCACCACCCTATGCTCACAATCAAGAATGGCTCCATAGCTGGACAACCAATCCATGCCCAAAATCAACCCGTATCCCAAAAACCCGAGGACATAAGCATTACATGTGAATTCTACGGTCAAGATAGAAATCCTCAAATCCATACAAATCATAGATAGATGGGCGGAACCCCCAATTGGATTTGAAACACTAACGGGATCCTCAACTAGACTAGTACTTAGGTGCAAACTTTCAACAATGTCAGAAGAGATAAAGGTATGCGATGCGCTAGAATCAAATAAAGTTCGAACAGGAAAACCAGAAATATAAACAAGGCTTTCTACAGAAATACTACCTCGGTCCGGAGCTGGAGTAGTGTTGAGAGCATGCATCTGCCCTCCAGAAGGTCCTGTTCGCTGAGTCTATCCTTTCCCCTGCCCTTGCTTCTTTGGGCAATCCTTGCTGAAGTGTCCAGACTCTCCGCAATGAAAGCATTCTCCCAACTTCCTCTTCTTCTTCTTACAATCTTTGGCTATGTGTCCAACAATCCCACAGAAGTTGCACTTTCTTGGGTCCTTTGCCTTGTTGTTGTTGGCCTTGTTACCCTTGTTGTTCTTGTTGCCCTTGTTGTTCTGATTACTCTGGTTGCTCTGATTTCCTCCCCACTTGGAGTCCGCCTTCTTGGTTTGAGTCTCATTAGGCTTGAATTCTTTCTTGCCATTCTTATCATCTCCCTGAAGTAATGCCATATCTACTAGGCTCTCAAAAGTGGCCCCCATGGGTATATGAGACATGGCTAGACCTTGTAATGGCTCATTCAATCCTCGTGCAAAGCGTAGAGCCTTCTTCTGGGGTGTGTTAACCATGTCCAAACCGAATCGAGCAAGCTGGTTAAACTTATTCACATACTCCCTCACTGTCATGTCCCCTTGCTTCAAAGATATAAACTTCTCCATTTGCAGATTCTCCTCAGCAGATGATAGAAACTTAAGCCCAAACCTCATCCTAAAGTCGGCCCAAGTCTCTATAGGCCTAGTAGCGTTGGTCACCTCCCACCAATAAGCAGCTTCCTCTTTCAATAGCTATACTGCCAACAGGACTTTCCTACGATCATCCACATCAAAGATAGCAAAAAGGTCTTCAGTTTCCTTTAACCAATTTCTTGCCTCCACATAACTCTCTGTCCCAACAAAATTCTTGCCACCCATTGCCTTAAAGTCTTTGCAAATCTTTGCGAAATCCGCTTGTTGACGCTGAGGAGGAGGAGGAGGAGGAACCTCAGGTACGGTGGGAGTGGTTGCTGGGCCCGCACCGTTGGCCCTAGCTTCTAGGTACCTCCGGAACCATCCGGGTATGGGCACTCCCTCGGGAAGGTTAAGATCGGCCATGCTGAAAAAGGAAAAGATAGATTTAGAACGAGGAAACAAAGGATAGTGCTAATGGCTTTTGGGGAATAGCCTTTTAAAATAAACTAGACTTTTCTTCGAAAATACTTCTTTATAATCGGTTTTGAAAATAGTTTTTCAAAAGGTAAGTTTTAAAAACCTTTTGCTCAATCCCGTAAACCTTATGCTCTGTTACCAAATGTAACACCCCACCTCCGCCAGGGCCACTCTTACAAGTACACTGGCTTTGGAGGGGTGTTGGACAAGGTAAACATGCATAAAGATATCACAAGACAGAACATATAAGTAAAATAGAGTAAGTAAAGCAGCGGATAAAACTACTATTTCAAAACCATAGTCAAGTTACATCAAAGTACTTAGTCATTATTTTCCAACTACTACAAGTCTAGAAACATAAACTGAAAACTGGAAATAACATAAAGTAAACTATCCCCAAAGTAGAAGTGGTAAAGCCATAGCGAGCTCAAGTCCAAACCGTACATGAGATATCCAGAAAGCAAGCTAAAGATCCAAGCTACGTGCTAGTGTTCCCACCCTGAGAACCTGGGGGGGGGGACGGAAGAAAAGAGGCAAAAGTAAACGGGTCAGTCAAAAAGACTGGTAAGTCCTACTTACTATTAGTATAAAAACTAATAAAGTTAACTGGACATGTAAAACAGAGATGAAACATAGGATGATAACTGGCATGGTGAAAAGTTAACAAGATAGATCAAGTGTGGCATCGCATATACAAGGTTAAGTTGCACCAAGTGTACTAGTATTCTAATCCATGTCAAGTATAAACAAGAAATGATCCCTTGGCCCAAAGTTGGCCCAACATCATGAGATGACCTAAATCAAGGTCCAACTACACGGTCTAGTCGATCGGCTCCCTATAAGCCTAACTCGTCAAGTGTCGGTGTCATACGGCCCAATCACGGAATGTAGTCATACTGTGCTAGGTCCACCCTAGGGTGTATCAAGTCCTAGGGTGCCAACCACTGACACGAATCAAGCACGCACAGTCTAAACCTACTGGTGCCCGTGCCTTCTTTTTCAACTCCGGACTATGTGCACGACCATAGTCCGCCTGAACTTACACCGGCGCACCAACTCAGCCGTCGTTCTGGTCGCTTACAATCAGCCCAGTAATCGTGCCCCACCCTAGCCTAGTCCCTAGGGTATCGCTGATACATCTAAGAGGGTTACTGCTGAAAAGGACCGCGTAACTAGGGTTTCTAACGGGTTAAGTGTGGTTAACCCTATCCCATCATGTATCAAGTTGGTTAAGTGTACCCAAGTGGCTCATGACTTAACCCCATCCAACCCATCGTGTTCAATTGGTTAAGTATTCAAGTGGTCCACGACTTAACCCTACCATGTGTCATTAATTAACTTAATGCACCCCAACCTCTCATATTAGACTTTGTTGTGGTTACTAGTTAAGCCGGGCAGGTCCGGGTAGCTTTACACCACAACCTAGTCTAACCTCGGGTTTTAAGTGCGATATGACCAACTACTCACATTGGGTCCTATTGTTTGTAGCCACTAGTTAAGCCGGTCGGTTCCGGGTAGATTTATGCTACAAACTCAACCCAACCTCGAGTTGGCCACTTTCATGTTTTCTACATGTCATGTCCACATTCATGTTTCAAGCATAATCACATGTCATATTTTCAAGTCATGTTTCATGTCATTTAAGTCTACCCATAACGTAACCCCGTCGCACGTAAGTTCGCATCAACAAAAATAGATCAAAAGGGGGGACATAATGATATGATAAGTTGGGCATAAAGTGGCAAAGTCTATCACAAGTTTAACATGGTGACATATGAGGCAAAGGTGTTCATCACAACTAGCATATGGCATTATTGGCCTCAAAACATGTATGACATCAACTTAGCAAATAGGTGATAACATGGTCATAGTTAACATAGGGTGATAACTTGTGATTAGCATATAGTTCATAACATCATAGGCAAGTTAACATAAAGATCATGAGAGGATCTATGTTGCATTATGCATAACTACCAAGTTCCATGTTGCATTATGCATAACCACCAAATAAAGCTCATAGCTTTCTATCCAAAAGTCAAGGTAAATGATACTAGGTTCATGATAGTGCCACAATCATAGATCAAAAGAGTCATACATGGATCTATGCATACAAATATAGCCCAAAGACAAGTATTATACCAAAAAGTCTCATTTTCAACTTGCTACATGATCATATTAACTTCATAGTTTAAATCTAAGAGTAGAATAGGGCTTACAACGCTTGGCTATGAAGACTAGAACAAAATAAAACAAGATTGAGACGAAGCCACACTAGAAATCCCCAAATGAATATAAGCTCCAAGTTGTCTTTGAGAAATAAGAAGAAAGATCCTTGTTTTGATGAAGAAAGATGGCTCTTTTACTAGCTTAGAACACTCAAGCTTTCATGAAGAAGATGGAGGCCATGATATGAAGGTGGAGGCCATGATTAGGAAGCATTTTGGCATAACTTAGTTGTAGGATTGATTTGTGTGGGTTTAGGCTAGGTATTAGGGTCTTTTTATAGAAGTTTAGGTTAGTTTAGGCCATAGGATTAACCCTAATTCAGATCTGAGCCATCAAATCATGTCACTAGCCAACAAAACAAGACCCAGGAGTCAAAACAGGTGCACCAGGCCAAACTGGCCGACCACCCAAGTCGACAGGGGTGTCGACTGGGCAGTCGACACCACCTGGGGTGTGTCGACTCCCAAGTCGACTCCCCAGTCGACTTGGGGTTGGCGGGAATTTTCCCGCCTGTCCTGCTTGAGCTGAATTTGAATTCTGAATTCAAATTTTGAACTGTTTTTGAACTTGAAATTTTCTGAAAACTTTGACGGGCCATAACTTGGTCATACGGACTCCGATTTTCGAAAACTTGGACTCTATTTCGCGTATTTTTCCGAGACGAACGCAATGCAACAGCCCGTTTCCCTTGATTCAGATTTTAACATTTAATTCTGCCTTGATTTACGTTATAACATGTTATTCAAAATACGGGTTGTTACATGTCTAATGTGAGTGGTTGGTGCTTTAATAAGACAATTAAAGTTAAGCTAGAATGGGAGGGTTATGTCCATAAGAACATTTAACCAACTTAACACAGTTAAGCTAGAATGGGAGGGTTAAGTCCATAGGAACACCTAACCAACTTAACACAGTTAAGTTAGAACGATAGGGTTAAGTTAACTAGAACACTTAACCAACTTAACATGGTAACAAGACAAGATTTGTAGGGGTTAAGTAACTAAGAAAACACTTATCCAAATTAACATGTTAACCAGACTAGAAGGTAGGGTTAAGTAAAGTTAATACACTTAGTCAAATTAACATGTTAACTAGACTAGAGGTTGGGGTTAAGTAAAATTTAATACACTTAGCCAATTTGATATGTTAGCTGGACTAGACAGTAGGGTTAAGTAAACTTGAACACTTAACCATCAGATTGTGATAAATGAATAGGGTTAAGTCTAAAACATGAAGGGAAAATACTTAACCATTAATAAAGTGTTAGTTAAAACAGATGGGCAAGGTTAAGTTAAAAAGGAACACTTAACCAATACAGGATGAATGAACAGGGTTAAGTAATAAGAAATACTTAACCAATATAACTTGGTTTGTGGTAGGGTTAAGTCAACACGAATTATTGATAACACATAACTAGTTTATCAGGATAAATGAAGAGGGTTAAGTTTGCTTGAATTGACTAAGGACACTTAACCAATCCAAATTGATGAGAAAGAGAACTAAGTAGTAAACCTTAGTTAAGAAAACAACGATTCTGGAAACTAAGTGGTAAACCTTAGTTAGCAAAACTAAGTAGTAATTCTTAGTATAACACGGGAAGGAGCGAACGTCCGTCTGATTAAAACGAAGGCTCCAACGAATTGGGTTACGAAGCCCGAGGCTTCGAGGGGACGTGAGGGTACTCTTGGTATCCCTCTGTGAGGCTGCAGATGATCCGCCTGGGCTCACAGAGGTTAAGGTCTGCGGTAGAAGAACCAAGGGTATGCCTTGGTTGCAAAATATGGCAACCTAAAGACTAGGATGGACCAGCGTGATTCGGCGAGAAACCGGTAGCCCTGTGATATCAACTCGTCGTCTACCATCCATCTTGAGTCAATCGAGATACGTGAAGCGGAAAGGCAGAGAACTCCAAAAGACCATATACTTGCTATCTAGTTATGGGTGAGGATGGCCATAGGTTAGTAGGGCATAGGGGGCCTGCGTATAGTTCTCATTTTTCAAGGTGTGCCTTTCATTAGTTGAGGGAGGGGTCGAGTGGGACCATAGCCACCGAAATAAAAACAGACCTTAGCATCTGCATCGGCAGATATCTGAAAGCTCCCGACCGAGTTCTGTGTTTCTTGATTTGCCCTGCCACAGGACTCGGGCCGCACATTACAGGACATGTGCATCTAGACAAGCGATAACGATTCGCGATACATGCGTGGGGAAATCTAGGAACGTATACCACTCTAGGTAGTGTGTCCTAGACTTGGGGGCATCGTTCGACAGGTAGCATAATCCCTTGTTGGACTAGGTGGCATAAACCCTGAATCCGAGAAGCGTTCAGCAGATAGCGTAAACTCTAGTTGAATCTAGAAAGCACTTGATAGAAAACCCTAGATTAGATCTAGGTAATAAATAATAAATGTATGCCTGAAGGCAACGGAAACTACAGGGATTGGGATCACGTTATCATTACTAGTTGGGACACTAGTTAGGTGGTGCAGAGATATAGAAACCAGTATAACAAGGAAATAGCGAAGCGGCGAAAGTATTAGAGCATATCCAGTTTATCTTGTCTTAGCATATCTTGTGTTAATCTTGTCTAATCTTGCTGACCCTATCATCATGGTGTTATCTTGTATTCAGTTAATTCATGTCGTTTTGTTTTTCCATGTTCACATGCTAGAAGTAACTGAACTTACTCAGGCTTTATGTCTGACTCTGTTTTTCTTTCGTCTTCTTTTCTTCCGTCCCCCCCTCCAGGTAGTAAAGGAGGGAATAGTATAGCTCAGGTTAATTTGGACTGTCACTCTTTCCCAGTTTGAAGATTTGTCGAAGTTTTGCTTGGACTCTCTTTTCAGATGCTATGGCTGGCTCTTGCTACAATTGGGGAATATAAATATTGTTTTATGCTTCTTTATTTTGTAAGACAGATGATACTCTGATATTATAAAGAAATCGTGTACAAACTATTTTATCAATAAAGCAAAGTTTTATTTTCCGTTGTTTTAATTTTTGTCTGTCTTGTAATTCATCTGCATCTTTTACCTTAAAATTCTCCACAGAACTTAGTGCATTCCCTTTGTGAGTGACACTAACGGATGTGGGGTGTTACACGTGGTATCAGAGCTGAAGGTTACCAGATCAGATAAAGGATTTGAAAAATTATTTTCAAAACGGTTTTAAAAGAAGTATTTTCAAGAGAAAAGATTTGTTTTAAAGGCATATTCCCCAAAGCCATACGCACTATCTTCTCTTCCTCTGTTTGAATTCTTGTCTCCTTCTTTCTTGAGTCTCTGGGGCTCTTGGCTTTCTGGGAGGTAACCTCATCGATGGGCGAAGTAATGCCTGGCTTCCATCCATAGCCGTAGTTGTTTCACCTACGGCCAGTTTTCTTTCAAGCTTATAGGATTTTCTGTACGATGGAAGAAACTTTCAAGAGATTTGTCAACATGACTACACACGGAAGAGGATGAGGAATTCATGGATGTAGATTTAGCTCACAAAGGAGGAAGGAATTATAAAACCTAAGACAAGAGGAAGTATCTTTACTATGGTGTAATAGGGCATGTAATTAAGGGCAAAGGACAAGATTTTCAGAAGGGCAAGTACCTACTTTCGCCACCAAGCGTACCTAGGAGAAAGGTAGTAAAGTTCTGTTGGAAGAGTCTAGTTTTACTGTTCGTGCTCTTTCCTTTGGTTTTAGCGCTTCGCATTTGTTCATATCCACTTCCATAGTTGAGTCTCTGCACCATAGTAGTTTTATAGTAGAAAGATCCCACTAGAGTCTCAAATCCAATTGGTGGTCCGACCAGTTTATTTTTGGTTAGTAGGGATTTGAGAATAGCTATCGAGTTTGCTTATATCATCTCACGTAGATCGTCTAAATTCGGAGGAGATATTCCTTGGGTGCTTGTCTGATATTGGTTTAGGCCTTTGGGGCTTGTACTTGAGGAATGTCGAGTTCGACTAGGATGGTTTGCGTGAGAGATGAATAGTTGTGGCAGGCACTATAAAAAGTACGTAGTGACCTTTCGACCCTTATAGTTATGGCATGGTGGATAAGAGGGAGACCTCTAATCATCTTAGTACATACACTTGGTACCGTGATTGACATCTGTTTATTTTGGAAATGGAGGTAAGAAACTTCACAATCGTGAAGTTAAATTAGTTAAGATACAGTGAAGTAAAGCTCAAGAAGGCTAGATACTAGCATCATACCCTTTTCCTTAAGGGTGCATCCTTGATTTCTTTTATTTGTAGGAGCTTTACGCATAGTTGTTTCTCTCTTTCCAAAGTATATCCTCTAGGTCGTATCTTCGATCCTTAGGTAAAAACTCTTTTGGATGTAAACATGTATTTGAAACATGTTATGGTTGATGGTTGCGAGTGGTTGCTAATGGTTGCTCGTGAATGCATATACATACGTATTAGGCACTAGATCAGTTCGGACGCTTTCATATTGCATTTATAGATATGTATTTGTTTGTAAGTTGAACTTGATATGTTAACATATGGATGTTGCATATGGATGAATGGCTATGCACACATGTAGTATTTACATAACTAGGGATGCTTGCATACATGATTGGACGCATGGCACTGACATGATTCGCATTAAGGAGGTCAACTGAATCAGTAGACCGCCTGATTTTGCACTAGATAAAGACATATACACACACTATGCATATGAACATGAAAGCATTAGAAATATTTTAAGGACAATGAATGCATGTGATTGAATGGTTGAGTAGATGGGTGATTGGATGGTAGGACACATTCTTCCTAACTTGAAGATTTCGGGGACGAAATCCTTTTAAGTGGGGGAGAATGTAACACCCCGTGATTCTGTAACACTAGAATTCACAAATCAAGGCAGAATTAAATTTTAAAATCAAAATCAAGGGAAACGGGTTGCGCCATTGTGTTTGTCTCGAAATTCTTCTGAGAAACGAGTTCGAGTTTGCGAGAATCTGAGTCCGTATGAGGGAGATATGACCCTCCGAAGTTTCAGGAATTTTCAGAACAGAAAACAGCGCGAAATTCGAATTCGAAATTCGAATTCAAACCCAGAAGTGGGTGGGAAAATTCCTGCCCAGAACCCAGGTTGACTGGAGAGTCGACTGGGTAGTCGACCCCCCCTGACCAGGTCGACTCCCCAGTCGACATGGGTGTCTACCTGGGTGCAAAAACCCACTTTTGGGCCTGGGTGCATTCTGATGTACCTGGTCTCGTTTTCTGCCTAGATTCATCCGCCTAATCCTATATAAACAGCCTCCTGGCCTCCTTCTCTCTACACCATTTCATTCTATCCTTATGCTGCCTCTGAGAAAATGTATAAATAAATAAAATAAATCAAGACGAGGAAATGCTGCTCAAGACTTTCAAGTGGGGATTCAAAACAAGTTAGGATTCAAGTGAAGATTCAAACGACTTCAACGACTGTTTTTCTACGAATCTAATATAATCTCTGTAAGTCAGTTACTTTTTAGATTTGAACGTTTTCTCTATTCGTGACATGAAATTAAAGGAATAAAAGAATATGCCAAATATTTCTATTCGAATCAGTGCTTATATTTTTGGACCTAATTAAGAACTGTTATGATTCGATGACCAATAAGACTGTGACTATGAAACTATGGACCTTAAAACCATATGCCTTTTTGACTATGAACATTGCCTATGAACATTGCCTATGACTGTGAGAATTATTTTCCTTTGACTATGAACATCGCCTATGACCGTGATTCATTAACTGTGAGGATTTATTGCCTATGACTATGGATATAAGATTATTATTTATGCCCATGACACTGTAGTTACAAAACCATGTTGTACCCCAAAACTGGCATTATATTGGATCTAGGCTTGACTTTCTCTTTCAGTTTATTCTTAGTTATTCTTGGATCTTGATCTTGGGAATTTACCTATTAAGTTAGGTCTACCCATGTTCTTGAACCTATACTATTCAACCCCTTTTCATGTCGTAATATTACCAAATCTATATGCCTGTGAATTATCATCTTATGCCAGTATTATGTCTATTCTTTCATGGCATTTTGGTTCAATTCCTTTTATCCATGAATCAAGATTTATTTATAATCTAGGATGAATCACGATTATACGAACGGTGGGAACACGATTTGGGAAAACATGAAATTGACTAAAATGTATTTGTAAACTTGAAAATTGGCATAATTTGGAACATGAACATAATTGTGATTGGCATTATTTAGGACATGTATTATAGCATGTCTATTAAATGCAAATTGGGTAATTTTGACATGAATTATAGGATGTATAATTTGAATCCAGTATTGGCTTGTAAATCTAGTTTTTACATAAACTGTAAACTAGAAAAATAAGTTTAGTTTGACATGAACTGAAATTAGAATATTAAATCAGGATTGGATTAGCTAAATTAAGTAAATTTGCCATAATGAGTATATTAGCACAATTTTGAATTTAGTCATAATTGTGAGTAATTGACATGGACATTAGGCTTGGACAAAAATGGTATAAGAATAACTGATTTATGGGGGAAATGGGCCATAATAATAAATATGGATAAATGTGCATTAAAAGAGTAATTATGGAATAAGTAAATTAGGGAAAATTTACTTATAGAATTTATCCTAAATAAGAAAAGTAAATTTAGACAATACGAACATGATTAACCCGAGGTTGGATTGAGTTGCGATGTAAACCTGCCCGGACCCGCCCGGCTGTCCAGTGATCACGACAATACCTATCCAATGTGGGAGGTTAAGGCATTGAGCCCGATAGAGGCCCGAGGTTAGACTGAGTTATGGCGTAAGACTGCCCGGAACCAACCGGCATACCGGCAGCCACAACAATACATGTCTAATGTGAGTGGTTGGTGCTTTAATAAGACAATTAAAGTTAAGAAAGAATGGGAGGGTTAAGTCCATAAGAACATTTAACCAACTTAACACAGTTAAGCTAGAATGGGAGGGTTAAGTCCATAGGAACACTTTACCAACTTAACACAGTTAAGTTAGAACGATAGGGTTAAGTTAACTAGAACACTTAACCAACTTAACATGGTAACAAGACAAGATTTGTAGGGGTTAAGTAACTAAGAAAACACTTATCCAAATTAACATGTTAACCAGACTAGAAGGTGGGGTTAAGTAAAGTTAATACACTTAGCCAAATTAACATGTTAACTAGACTAGAGGTTGGGGTTAAGTAAAATTTAATACACTTAGCCAATTTGATATGTTAGCTGGACTAGACAGTAGGGTTAAGTAAACTTGAACACTTAACCATCAGATTGTGATAAATGAATAGGGTTAAGTCTAAAACATGAAGGGATAATACTTAACCATTAATAAAGTGTTAGTTAAAACATATGGGCAAGGTTAAGTTAAAAAGGAACACTTAACCAATACAGGATGAATGAACATGGTTAAGTAATAAGAAATACTTAACCAATATAACTTGGTTTGTGGTAGGGTTAAGTCAACATGAATTATTGATAACACATAACCAGTTTATCAGGATAAATGAAGAGGGTTAAGTTAGCTTGAATTGACTAAGGACACTTAACCAATCCAAATTGACGAGAAAGAGAACTAAGTAGTAAACCTTAGTTAAAAGGAGCTAAGTAGTAAACCTTAGTTAAGAAAACAACGATTCTGGAAACTAAGTGGTAAACCTTAGTTAGCAAAACTAAGTAGTAATTCTTAGTATAACACGGGAAGGAGCGAACGCCCGTCTGATTAAAACGAAGGCTCCAGCGAATTGGGTTACGAAGCCCGAGGCTTCGAGGGGACGTGAGGGTACTCTTTGTATCCCTCTGTGAGGCTGCAGATGATCCGTCTGGGCTCACAGAGGTTAAGGTATGCGGTAGAAGAACCAAGGGTATGCCTTGGTTGCAAAATATGGCAACCTAAAGACTAGGATGGACCAGCGTGATTCGGCGAGAAACCGGTAGCCCTGTGATAGCAACTCGTCATCTACCATCCATCTTGAGTCAATCGAGATACGTGAAGCGGAAAGGCGGAGAACTCCAAAAGACCATATACTTGCTATTTAGTTATGGGTGAGGATGGCCATAGGTTAGTGGGGCATAGGGGGCCTGCGTATAGTTCTCATTTTTCAAGGTGTGCCTTTCATTAGTTGAGGGAGGGGTCGAGTGGGACCATAGCCACCAGAATAAAAACAGACCTTAGCATTTGCATCGGCAGATATCTGAAAGCTCCCGACTGAGTTCTGTGTTTCTTGATTTGCCCTGCCACAGGACTTGGGCCGCACATTATAGGACATGTGCATCTAGACAAGCGATAACGATTCGCGATACATGCGTGGGGAAGTCTAGGAACGTATACCACTCTAGGTAGTGTGTCCTAGACTTGGGGGCATCGTTCGACAGGTAGCATAATCCCTAGTTGGACTAGGTGGCATAAACCCTGAATCCGAGAAGCGTTCAGCAGATAGCGTAAACTCTAGTTGAATCTAGAAAGCACTTGATAGGAAACCCTAGATTAGATCTAGGTAATAAATAATAAATGTATGCCTGAAGGCAACAGAAACTACAGGGATTGGGATCACGTTATCGTTACTAGTTGGGACACTAGTTAGGTGGTGCAGAGATATAGAAACCAGTATAACAAGGAAATAGTGAAGTGGCGAAAGTATTAGAGCATATCCAGTTTATCTTGTCTTAGCATATCTTGTGTTAATCTTGTCTAATCTTGCTGATCCTATCATCATGGTGTTATCTTGTATTCAGTTAATTCATGTCATTTTGTTTTTCCATGTTCACATGCTAGAAGTAACTGAACTTACTCAGGCTTTATGTCTGACTCTGTTTTTCTTTCGTCTTCTTTTCTTCTGTTCCCCCCCCCAGGTAGTAAAGGAGGGAATAGTATAGCTCAGGTTAAGTTGGATTGTCACTCTTTCCCAGCTTGAAGATTTGTCGAAGTTTTGCTTGGACTCTCTTTTTAGATGCTATGGCTGGCTCTTGCTACAATTGGGGAATATAAATATTGTTTTATGCTTCTTTATTTTGTAAGACAGATGATACTCTGATATTATAAAGAAATCGTGTATAAACTATTTTATCAATAAAGCAAAGTTTTATTTTCTGCTGTTTTAATTTTTGTCTGTCTTGTAATTCATCTGCATCTTTTACCTTAAAATGCTCCACAGAACTTAGTGCATTCCCTTTGTGAGTGACACTAACGGATGTAGGGTGTTACAGATAGCCAGTCCATACCTAGGATAAGATCATACCCCAAAAGTCTAGCGCATACGCTTCACAATGGAACTCGACATTGTCGACCTCTAATACTAGGTATTTGCACAACAATACTTGTATCCTCTGATAGGGTTAGCCACCTCTATCGAACTATCCGAGATAGATATGAAAAGGTTCAACAGATTTACCTATCGCTTAGAGGTAAAAGAATGGGTCGCTCCAGAATCAAACAAAGTATATACTGAATTTCCTAAAACAGAAGTTATACCTTCAGGTGCGGGCAGCTCTTGATCCCTTGGGGTTTGACTTTGGATTGGTGCTGCTTCTATTGCATAATTCTGGCCACTCTTGGCAATTATGGGATTTGGGTAGCCTTTGGACACGTATCTATCTTCATGGAAGTTGTAACATTTTCCCTTGAACTCCTTCGCTAACAAGTTCCTACAATCCTTGGCCTCATATCCCTTGGGGTTGCACCTCGTACAAGTCCTCACATCCTTTTTGAAATTTTCTTCTTCTTGTTCCTCCACCGTTCCTTCTTCTTACTTTTACTAGGCCTTCTCCTTTTTCACCCTCTCTATCTTCCTTGGAGCTTTCGGCCACGCAGAGGGTAGCTGTTTCAACCAGAGTCTCAAAAATTTCCCCAAACGTAACTTGGGCTAATAGGGTATCCTTCAACGGGGAGTTCAATCCTTTAAGAAACCTAAGGGCTTTGTTCATTGGGGTGCCTACCAACCCTCTCCCTTCCTTACATAACTCAGTGAATTTGAATATATATTCTTGTAGGCTCAAGCTTCCTTGCTTGAGGTGGATGAATTTCTCTAGCTGAATAGTTATCTCGACCCATGATAAAGGCTTTGCTTCAAAACATGTCTTGAACTCGGCCCACGTAAAGATCCGGCCCTCGTTCTCCATCGATATTAAGTTCCACCATTCAAGAGCCTCATCCTTCAGATGTTAGGCTGCTATCCTTGTTTTTACTTCATCGGGTCAGGTGGTAGCCCCAAAGATTCTTTCACAGTCCATAACCCAAGACTGGGCACTAGCAAAGCCTTCCTTTCCAGAAAACGATTTCCCTCCATAATTCGTATAGAACTTACAAAAGCGAGAAAAATCAAAGGTCATATTAGCGGCAGGAGCTACACGAGCCACTGAGGAAGGATTGGCAACATGGACTTTTTCAACAGTACGAAGATACCGTCGAAACCAATCAGGCAAGTAGCGAGCTCTTGCCGAGTTACCCTGTTCAACTGGATTTTCAGCCTTTCTGCTATCTGAAAAGAAAAGGAAGAATCCTTTAATGGATACTCCTGAGATAGTATTTAAGCTAAAAGACGAATAAAACGATAAAGGCCTAATATAGATGTGTATGCTTATTGGGGTATATGTACATATTATATATGTAGTTTGAAAAACCTTTTTCAATATACAAATATGATTCTCATACGTATAATTCCTTTATAATCATGTAACCTATGCTCTGATACCAAATGTAACAACATGCTCGGAGTGGGCCTAAATATCGATCCAGAAAAGGCCCATCTAAACTTAGAGCCACTTTAAACGGGTCGTTGGTTCCTGTAAGGATTACATTTGCACAAATAATAATAGCATATACTTTGAATCGGAATCTCACACAACAGGAAGAGAAAATATAATATTCAAACAAGATGTACCATTATTTCAAAATCTCATAAATACAATAGTTCACAATTATATATGTTCAACTGGGTACATCACATAGTTTATTCTCATAAAGATTCCAAAAGAAGTAAAGCAATAACTGCAAATAATATCATAACTACTTCGTCTTCTCCATCGGCTTCAATCATGACTTCATCCATGGATTTTACCCCATCTACTGACCTATGGGATGTTAAGGATAGGGGCCAAAACATAAAGTTCTGTGTGACTGGAATATAGTGTTACTTAATGTCCATACCCTATATTTTTGCAGGTAAGATATGTCAAGGTATGTCTACGCAGCACGCAAGGTTCACATAAACATAAATATCTAATCAATGGGGTGGATATCCAAGTAAATCGCCCATTTGTGTTTTTAGGGTAAAGATCCAACGAGGTGGCATTCTCGGTCACTTATGGCCCTATTAAAAGTGGATTCTTACGATCTCTTATAACCCTGAGGCGGACCCCTAGCCCTTTAAGAACCCCGTCCTAGTAAGTTAACGTTCTTAAGTCTATTCTCTCATTTGTAATATGAGAAGTAGTATTGTGAACATTACTACTTAACTGATACTACCCGGTAGATACCTATGTCGCTTAAGACTTCCTGTAAATAGTTGGTGAGCATGCAATGGCCGCATATCCTTTCAGTTACCAATATTTCCCTAGTTAAGCCCTTACAAGCTTCTAGAGGAAGTGGACATCCCTCTAAACTACCCTATTCCATTACTGTTTCATGCCTAACCACTTTAAGAGAAGGAGGACCCAAAGACCTACTTCAAATCTAGTAACGGTGGGTCCCATGACTTTGGTTCCTCTCCAAGGAATAAACCTTTGGAGGGATCCTAGTCCTAACCACTTAAGATCCAAACTAGATAAAAAGAGAGTAAACCACTTAAGACCTTCTCAAGGCGTAGTAAACCTATTTATTTTCACATGCAAGCGACTTATATATATATTTATTTATATATACACACTATACCTCTCACATTAAACCGTATACCTGTAGATGTTGGATATGTCGGTCGGTTTCGGGCAGACTTCTACTATAAGTTGGTTTAACCTCGTGTCTAGTGTACTAAGTTTATGAATGGCCCATGGCACATAGACGTCTCACATTAGTTGGGCTTATTTGTGGTTGCTGGATTTGTCGGTCGGTTTCGGGCAGGCTTCTACCACAAATAGCAACTAACCTCGTGTCTAAATGTCACTTATGTATATATATTTAAGCCATTCTATGTACATACACAAGCAAACAAATATATATATATATATATATTTGTTAAGAGGACATTTCAAATTCAAACTCTAACCTAATCGCATTTATTTTTCTTATTCAACATTAATTACGATTATACGAGTAAAATAATAATAACGTGTGATGGCCCACCCCAAACAAGCCGACATTTCCCCGAAATGCGCTGTATCAATGCCCGACTAGCACGGGACGGTCATCAAGGAAAAGGGTTGGAATGATGAATCGCCAAGAACATGTAGTATATCTCACAGCGCATGGAATAAAATATAATAATAACATTACTTGATATAAAACAGGCGAGACAGTGCATAAGCTGAAACTAAACCATCGTAGCAGCGGAATCAAAAATACAGCTTGTGATCCAAACCATCATTATTACAACTTCAAAATACCGTCTCTAAAGAAAAAATAGAAAAAGTACACTATTAATTCCCAAAGCAGTGACCATCAACAACGTAGGGAGAATATATGTAAATAGTACGTGGAATCCTCCTGCTCGTCTCCGGACAGCTACTCGTGCATAACCACCTAACATGTCTCTAGTTTGCACATTTAGGAGCACCTAGAGTAATAAGAAGAGACATAAAAGTCTGGGTCAGACAAAAGTCTGGTATGAGCGATAGCAGCAAAGTAAAACAATAACAGGTATAAATAATCATACCTGAACGTACAACCATCAAACATAGCAATCATCCTCATGTCTCTCACTCAGTGCGTAAAGCATACAATATCCACCGCTTTGATTACCAAATCTATTGGGGCCATGACGGCAACTCCGTACAACTATTGCAATGACCATACTTCCCTGGTCTATAGTCAATAACCCTACTCAATCCACACATCCCTGGCTCTAGGTTAAGGGCCAACCAGTCCACACTTCCCTGGCTCTGGTTCGTCTACATGCCCTCTCTCTTCAATGGTGAACCAAAGTTATGGATATCAATAACCCCTTTGCACACGTCCCATAGCAAAGCCCAACTCTAGAAGTTAATACGTTGGTTCCCATCTGGATCCTGAGTAATAACCTCCCATTTGGACTTCCTTTGCATCTCGGATTTTAGTCATCATCTCGGTTCGGTTCAGATTCAACTCCTCAGTTCAGTTCGAGGCTTCCTGTCGGCTCGTGGCATTCCGGTTTGTGATACGTGATGCTCACCAGTTCGTGATACTCACCGGTTCGGGTCGATCTCTTTCTCCATTCGGGTCGGTTCGTGGCATCGGTTCGGGCTCGTGGGTGCTTCACGGTCCGGGTCGTGATCTCCTGCTCGTGGCATCAGCTCATGGGGAGTAGGTGGCTTACGGTTCAGGTCGAGGTACTCCACAATGGTTCAGCTCATGGTCACATGCCACGGTTCAAGTGCTCCCGTTCATGGTACATGCTTCATGAGCGGGTCGATTCATGGTACATGACCCGATCCGATTTCCTATACCTTTTTCCAGTAATTGTTTACGCCACACGACGGCGTTTTCGACCATTCTAACTTTTTTATGCAACAAAAAACATACCAAACAGTAGTTGCAACATGTGTAATCAATCAAAACATTAAACCATGAATCATATGTGTTATTTAGGATCAAACATACCTAAAATCCATGATTTTCCCCTTAATCCCCTTAACCATGTTTTAACAATAGGATTAGCAAACTTAATCCAAATTTTCACCAGTGGCATAAAATAATATTTTAGAATTTCTACATATTTTTCCAGATTTTTATGATGCTTAATTTCGCTAATTATGACTAATCACCTTTAATTAGCCGTAGTTAGCATATAAAAGTGTAAATCACTCACCTTAGCCACAAATAAATTATAGATTTGAAAACTCCATGGATTTGGGTCGAATTCCTATGTGTTCCAGCAGCTCTATCTCGATTTTGATACTAATCCGCCTTGATTTGATGTAAATTTGCTTAATATGTGATTAAAAAGTGATTAAAGAGTGATTTGGAAGATGGAGGCCATTACTAGGGTTAGAGAAATGTTTGTGGCAGCTGAAAAGGTGAAAAGGAATGTTTCTCCAAACCTTTTCAGCCTTTCCATAACCCTAATCCCGAAATGGGTTATGGGCTTAGCTGCTAATCACCCGGTTAAGCCCAATTATGCTGCTTTTCATATTCCAAACCTTATTTCAGCCATATCTCCCAAGCGGTAAGTCCGTTTGATTAATGTAACCACTCTACGGAGACATAAACCATTATCCGAATCCAATAGAATTGGTTTTAGGTCAAAACACCTTACCAATCAAAAGTTATAAGCGAAACAAGATTCAACAGGAGCAAAACGGTCATTTAAAATTTGGTAAAAATCGTGAACATGGGAAATGACCCCAATAGTCGTTTCCCAAAGTCACACGACCATACGACTTCATATGAAAATAAAATAAACATTTTACGATCCTTCGATACGTAAAATGTGGGTCATTACATAACGCCTAATTAACGTAACATTCATTTAAATGGGGAAACGTTCTAAAGAGGTGGCAATTGTTAATTTTTTCAATTCAAGGCATACAAGTTCGATTTTCCATATTTTTACCGCTATAACATAGGTATGATGGCATAATGACAATATAACAACATAGCAGTGAATGGAAAATATATATACATTACAATTTCAACTTGCATCCTAGGCTTGCTGGAATGATTTCAATATTAGATTAAAATAGAGTATTACATACAATTCCACTTGTATGTTTATAATTCCTATTTCACCTAATTCACCGTTTTGGCGTTATGCACATAAAAATGCTTACATTTGATCTCACATTTGAATGCGTTTGGATTCAAAATATCCAAACTCAAACCAAATCATGAAATAATCAAATCTAAACATTTTTAGGTTACATTCAATGGTAAATAAAAGTGAATTACATAAAATAGGAATAATAATGGCAACACTCATATTCATTTTAATCCAATACAAAAACCAAAAATCCACAAAACCCAATTATTCATGACAATTTCATATGCAATTACAAGATTGAAGATTTAGGGGTTTTCATGTTTACGTTATCGAATATCCAAATCTTCCTAGGTATATCTATTCACATGAAAAACTATTAAAAACATGAATATGCCTTAAGCAAAACCACATTCCACTCACAAATCTTAGGCGGAATAGAGAGATATATGTGGTAGATCTAGATTTGCAATAATCTTTACGTTTAAGCAAGCTCCAATAATTCCCCTAACAATATACATATAAGAGACATACATTAGAATCTTATACATATATGTTTATGCTAAATTCCAAATCCTAAACTTATGTAAATAGAATAGAGAGAGGTTTATAATAGAGTTAGAGAGGTAGAAGAAATCTTTTCCCTATTCTTTTTGTTTTTCTATGGAATTTAGCAATGGTGGAGCGACGACGTGGAGGCAGAGATAGAGAATGATTAGGGTTTCTGGTGTGTGGTATGAGGGGTTATTTGTACTTGCCCGTATGAGCTTGAACCATTGGATCAATTAAAATTAATCCAAGCCTTTCATTTTTATAAATCCCTCAAAGAAAACCCTAACCACGTAGCTTTATTGGGTTGTCCAGCCGCCGAACGATTGTCCCCTAGTGGTCGACCGACGGTTAACACCCCTTAAGGGGGGAGGTCGACCCCTTCGGGGCTAGAACACCTAATAAGACTGTGTTGCTGAGCTGTTTATTTTATTTAATACGTTTCTAATTCTCCTTATGTCATTCCATATACGCAATATACATTATCCCCTTGATCTTATCTCTAATTAAAAATTTGAATTTCCCTCTTTTGTTTATAATTTATAATTTCGACAATATATATAATATTCATATATATATATATATATTGCATTCACTGTCCAAATTGATTTTCTCATAACTTCTTCATACATTCACCGTTTTCCAGCATATTATATATGAAAACGATGTAAAATTTCGCCACGAATCCAAATAAAAGAACTTCGTAGCCAAATTCTTCAAGCTGCAAAATCTCATTTTCCATCCATACCATTCAATTTCTTATATTTAATTATTTAATTATTTTTAATACTTATGAATTTTATGGGGTGATACATTTACAAATTCTAGGGTTTTGGGTTTTTTGTGATCATACGATGGAAGACGTCAATGTTGACGAATATAGCTCCACCGGCAATATCAGAAGTGGGAAAATGCCTAGAAGAAACAAAAGGACCATTGGTGCTGATGAAGGAGCATTTGGAGTTGGCATAGAAAAAATGATTTCTAATACATTTCCATTTTGGTCTATTACTAGCTTTCGAGAAGGAATACATCACATTTTTTAGACTGGAAAAGAGCTTACAGTAAATTGTTTATTACCTTTTAATGTAACATTTAAGTTTAATTAATTATTATTTTACTAATTTACATTAAAATCATGTTTTGAATAGAATAACTATAATATGAGATGTCATGCTTCATTTACGACAATGAAAAAAGGTGGAAAAAATTAAATGCTCTTTCGTGGATTAGAGATTCGATAGTCAAAATATTTAGTAGATTAAAGGATGTAGAGTCGAGGAATTGTGATAATAGATGTATACATGTTATAGTTAAGCGACAGAGGCCTGCTACTTGTACATTTTTATTTCCTAATGCTGAGATTGGTTTTACATCATTTGATTTTACCATAGTGACATCAATACATGTTGGACTGAATACTCGTAGTATACCGTACGATGAGAGTTGGAGTCATTTAACAATGTTGGTCAATTTTTACTAATGCTTGTTGAAAAAGATATCAAGAATGGTAACATTTCCATATACCATTTGAGTAAATATTTTACTGAGGAGTACGTAGCAGCTAATTTGAATAATCTTGATAATATTGCAAGAATTTTTGTGTTATATATATTGGCCACTCTTTTCTTCACATCGATAAATGACACAATTAGTCTTGGGTATATAGAAGCTATTATGAATTTAGAATTAGCTAAGGAGTATGATCGGGGTTCAGCTATTTTGGGCTATCTATACCAGAGTCTGGATGTGGCTATGACTCGATGTGGTCATTTTACAGGATTTATCGAGTTGTTACAAGTATATCAAGCTTTAATATTTTCAATTTAATTTAGTGTACATGTTCATTTAATTAATTGACTAATAATTTTTTGTTTTTGTTTTGCAGTACTGGTTCTTTGAGTATATAGCTGTAGGCAGTTAGATTGTTAAAGAAAGTGTAAAGTAGTCGGCATGTCCAAGACTAAAAGCCCGGGAGAAAGAAAATATAACAAGAACACGTGATACAACAACACGTTAGCTTTCAGTTACATGCTATCATATTGATCATCAATAGACTAGTCATATTAACTGGAATTTATGGAACACCTCAATTGCTTTTGATGAAAATGAAGTTCAACTTTCCCGTTACTTGTCAATGATGTGTTTGCCTTAACTTTTTTCGCCAGGCTATTGTTATGAGTTACTTTTAGGAGAGTGTTGTTATAGATAGTTGACCGGGCAAGTTGTCATTCCTATTTACCCCCGCTTCTCATGACACGTACCATGACATATGGTACATATGCGGAAATGCAACAAGAAATATATCAAGATAACTGTCACCAATATTTATATCAGGGTGTGGGCATTGACTATGACACTTATTGACGATAGATTGCTAAAAATGTTGGACTGTCACTAGATGTTGAAGTCCATATAGGAAATATGGATTTTTTGGTCCTTCTACTTTGAACTTAGATATTCATGCTCCAGTTGTAACGTCTTTGGAAATTAATTATCCGTCACAGTTTTACCCACCTCAGCCTCCTCACTTAGCTGGTTGGGCAGGTAATCCTGGTTGGTTTATGCAGTGGACAGGAAGTAATGATTCACTACCTATTTCTCATTTACCTTACATGCCACCAGTCCCACCGTATTATATAGTAGATAGCCTTTGGGAGATGAATTTAGGCATGTGGCACTTAGCTATTCAGGAATCTTGGGATTACAAGGAAGGATTGCAAAGAAACAGTGATGTAGCATCAGATTTTGTAGGTTATACTATCTCTTTTAATAATTATCATATGTCTTAATTTTTTTAACTTTATATTCATATATTTCACTCGTTTTTTCATATAGAACATGGGGATTATAAGGAATCCTTGTTTGAGTCTAAAAACGAAGGCAAGTGGTTGTTCTAAAACTTCGAGAAAAGGGAAAACCATCCGTCAAATGTAGCCAATTGAAGAAGACGAGAATGATGATGAAAAGGACGAAGAAGAAGGTTAGGATAATAAAGATGATGTTGAGGAAGAGGAAGACGACGACGACGTAGAAGATGACGATGAAGGCGGCTATGGCGATGACGACGATGATGGATCAGACCATGGTGGAGAGCAGACAAATAAATATGGTGTTAGGATCAGAGTACCGACTCCATTTCATTCAACTACTACATGTACCTAAATTAAGCTTGAAACCATTTATAAAGACTAATTATATAAAGTTATTTGATTTAGTCATCATATTTAATTAACATAGGGTGAAGTATATGTCGAATTAGTTATAGAAAATCAATTCTACTTTTCATACATACTTCCCTGTTTAAGAAATTCACGTTATTAGGAATTTTTTATATTAAGTTATATCCATAGATAATCAAATCAAATCAAATATATTTTATGTTTATACTGCATGAATCTATGATTAATTAACTTATAACTTTAGTTTAATAAGTTACTTAGATTACGTTTAAGTTAGCTCTATGTTTTAAAATAACTTTTGTAAAATAACTTACTTTTGTAGTAGATTTGATGGAAGCAAATTAAGTTTAATATTTAAAATAACTTATTTAAGTATATTACATACATGACCATTTAAAATAAATTATTGTAACGACCCGGTTTTTAGCGACATTGGTTATCGACATAAACTCAATGACGACTAACCAAACATCAAAAAATACCGGTAGTTAATGAAATAAATTAGAGGGTGAGAATAGATAAGATAGAAACTTAGAATAGAAGAAGAAGAAGAACACAACATTAGAGTAACACGAACCTCACAGCGGAACGAATAACATATAATATATAACATAAGTTTGAAATATACATCTGTACTTGAATATACATATCATTATCAAAGTACAGCACTTACAACACATCGGAAATAACTATAGCCACAAAATCCTGAAGCCTCCTGCTCTAAGCTCTCCTAGTATATCTGTAAAATCCTGACTACTTGACTGCCCGTACAAAATTGGGCACCCAAGAGTTTAGGGAAAACAAACAAAATAAACTCCGTGTCAGTCTTACATTGGTACCCCAGTCCATATTTTACGGCCAGCCTTTCGACTTCACAACCAACCCTCATTTTCGCGACATGGAGGGGTAAGAGTCTCCTGTTCGCCACCTAACAAAAAGCGAGAACCCCCTATCATGCGCACATGCACTAAGCACGCAACATGGACTGATATGAGTAAAACAGTTTGAGCAATGCGACGATATCTCATAAGACCACGCCGTATAACGGAACGGGTTTTTCCCTTATGAGAATGCAAAATATCTTTATATCAAAACTCATTGATATTATAATAATGTCTATCAACCACAATATAATAATCATCTAGCAGAAACGCTTTCATCTCACGTTCTACATATATAGTATACAATCAAAACCGCAAGAACGTATTGGGTAATGGATTTCCAACTATGACAAGGTATGGAACCACCTTCTGCTAGTGTACCTCTAGAGAGGAATACACTGGGTTCAACAAGAACATCTTGCAACCCGGCCACACAAGACCGACCACTCATTTCGGTTGAGTGTATCGAATGTATATCACCAACGGTTGGGATCAGTAGAAGTAAATGAAACTCTAGATCAGGTGATTATACACCCTGATAGGTGTGACCTACATAACCATGCTGCCTGCCCGATTTCTGTCATTTCCCGGTTGTAAGGCTAAAGGCTACGCTTATCTCTGACAGATCACACGTTTATTTACTTTGAATGTCACATCGTCATACCCGCCAAATCACAAATTGATTTCCCCAAAATATCATGGGTATACCGCTAAGAGAAACGAATTCCTCTGCCACCAAACGTAAATACGTTTGAAGAGATCAACTTATGCGATCTATTAAATATACTCTGTCAGACATTCTTCCATACAGGTTGTCCTGGGACTGGACAAACCGAAGGAACTATTCAGTACAACCATCTTAGGCAATCTTTACCTAAGATTTATACAACAACCCTTGCACTTTACTCCGTCTTCAATTATCTTTGGCATATATGATTCGCAACGCTAATGCCCATACGGAGTGGTTCTTCGGATAATAATCCAACCGGTCTCTCCATATTAACAACGTTAAAATGGTCGAAAACTTCGATAGTCGGTGAGTTAACTATCAAAGAAAAACACGTGTGCAAACAACGATATTATTTCCAAATGGAAATATTATCGATCAATCATCATTTAACATTTATCTCTTTAATTCATTAATTTACTTATCTCCTGTTTCCATATATTCAACATTTCTTATTTTCTATTATCAGAAATCATTTCTGATTCTCGTTTGGAAAACATTTCCAAAACTCCTTCACTATCAAACCTTACCATTCCTTAGTTAAGAAGGAAGTCAATCAAGTTGGGGTATAATTACCTCTCAGACCTTAACTGAACAACATTTTAGCTTCGAAATAGTCAAAGTTTATCTTTTAAATCTTTAACAACTTCCTTACGAAACTCTCGGATTCTATTTACGAATCCACTTCTTTATTGAAACCATGGGTTATAACGATAACGTTATAATCCTTACTTTCGAAATATCTAGCTTCCATTATAACTTTTATTCTTTAATGTGAATAAATAAATAAACACCTGATTTATAAATAAATAAATCTTGATTTAAACACCGGAAAGTATAAGTACTTTCCCGAATTCGATATAATCGAATTCGACGATCAACTCTCTTCGAATAACTAATATTCGATTAACTCACTTCGAATAACTAATATTCGATAACTCTTTCTTTCGAATAACTAAATTCGGTTTAACTCCTTTAACTCCTTTCGATTAAACTAATCGATAACTCCTTTCAATTAAACTAATATCGATAACTCCTTTCGATTAAACTAATCGATAACTCCTTTCGATTAAACAAATATCGATAACTCCTTTCGATTAAACTAATCGATAACTCCTTTCGATTAAACTAATATCGATAACTCCTTCCTTTTAACTCTATTCGAATAAACTATATTCGATACTCCTTTCGATTGAACTAATCGATAACTCCTTTCTTTTAACTCTATTCGAATAAACTATATTCGATACTCCTTTCGATTTTATTCAAACAACTAATATTCGATAACTCTTTCTTTCGAATAACTAATATTCGATTAACTCAAATTTTATTAACTCTATTTTATTAACTCTATCGATTTAACTTTAACTGGTTACTCTAACTGATCAACTCTAACTGGTCAACCCTACTTGATTAGCTCTAAGTGGTTAACTCTAACTGATCAACTCTATTCGATTAACTCTAATCGAATAACTAATATTCGATTAACTCATTTCGATTAACTCTTTCGATTCATTCCTTTTTGTATTAACTCCTTTGATTAATTCCTTTTCTGTTTGTTTATATAAATAATTCCTTTTCTATTTGTTTATACAAATAATTCCTTTTTCTATTTGTTTACTTAACAAATAACTATTCCCTTTCCATTCTATTTATTTAACCAATAAATATTTCTTTTATCTTTTCTATTTTTTTAACAAATAAATATTTCCTTTCAATTCTATCTATTTAACAAATAAATATCTCCCTGTTAATTCTATTTATTTAACAAATAAATATCTCCCTGTTAATTCTATTTATTTAACAAATAAATATCTCCCTGTTAATTCTATTTATTTTCTAAATAAATAATCCTTTATACTTCTATTTCTAAATGTTTTACAAATATTTCCTGTATACTTCTATTTGTAAATGTTTTACAAATATTTCCTTTATATTTGTTTTCACAAATAATTCCCTTTATAATTTTTCACAAATAATTTCCTTTATATTTGTTCTATTTATTTTCTAAATAAATATTTCCTTTTATACTTCTATTTGTTTCTTAAATAAATATTCTATTTTAATTCTATTTATTTAACAAATAAATAATTCTATTCAATTCTATTTGTTTAACAAACATTTCTTTTTCGATTTCATTTGTAAATGTTTACAAATATTTCTCTTTATAAAATCCTTTTGATTTTATAAATAAATTTCCTTTTTTATAAAATCTCTTTCCTTTTCTATATAAAATCCATTGATTTCATAAGTAATCCCTTTTATTTTCCAACCATTTCTTTTTTCTATTCTATTTATTTTCTAAATAAATCCTTTTATAATATCCTTTGATGTTATAAATATTCTCTTTACAAAATCCTTGGATTTTATTAACATTTCATTTTCAATATACGTTTTGAAAATTCCCTTTTATCATTCTGGTATTTCTTATGGTTTTTAACCTACCATATAACAATGATCGGTATCATTTCCAATACACAAAATCAGCAACAGATTTCATATCACATCATATAACATAGTATATGAAAAACAGTAAAATAAATGTTGAGGAATCACGTCGGATTCCTCCAACCTGTTTCCCTGCATCACAGATGTTAAACAATATAGATAACATCACTTTCATTTAAAGAAGAAATATTCTGATTGCCAGAATTAATATTTAATAACAATATATATATATGTATATGTATATGTATATAACCATAACTGTGTTTTCAATCAATTATTTAACAGTCCATCTAAACAGTCCATACACAACGATCAATCAATATTTATCAAAAATAAAGTACTGTTTATAAAAATATAAACTGAATAGAGTTAGTGAGATTTACTCACATTGGACGATCATCGTTAATAACAATAACCATCGCTTGATTCAGACGGACAATTTATTTTTCTATAAATTGTAACGAGCTTCAATGGACTTCAAGTCAGTTTGATTTCGAAGTCCTCGTCCCTACGGTCCCGAGGGATCTTGTTTCGCTGAATTTGGTTATCGTATGAAAAAGTTATTATGTTACAAATTTTAAATAAGCATTTAAATTAATTACACTAAAATATATATATATATATATGCAAATTTGGGCTTTACTTGTTTTAAAAGGCCCATACCCATCAGTTTTGAAACCCGCTATGTCTTCCTTCCCGCATCAAAAATCAACGCACCAGATCCAACTCCTCACCACTTCCGTTGACCGCCACTTTGACTCCTTCTCCTTCCCTCCTCGGTCACTAACCTAGGGCGCAACCACCATCACCTGACTCAACGTCTCGTTCCGCACCTGCCTGACCCCACAGCTTCACCTCCGGCGCTCCCGACTTGAACCCGACTAGCTGCTCTACTTCGTGACCTCTTCACCTCCTCATACTTCGTCATTCGAGACGCAGCAACTCCTTACTCCATGAATCGCGACTTCCGCATCCAAAGCATGGCTACAGTGCCAAACGTGAAAACACCTGGCACCGTAATTCATCATAAATTTCCTACATACTCCCCATCCTACACCCAATCCGAATATAAACTTGAAAACCACCAACAGCACTTTATTTTTCTCAAAGGTAAGAACCCTCTTGACTTACTGCTTGAAGTTCGAAATGATGAAAAGAAACCCATCGCAATGGTGTAGAATTGAATGGGAAGATCTGAGCATCTCATAAAGATACCCGATGGATTTTTGCGTTTCGTATTGAGTGGGAATTAATTTCTAAAGATCTATCACCATTTTTTTCTTTTGATCTCCTTTCACCAATACCCTCCGCTGCTCCTCACTTTCTACTCTCTCTAGACCTCGACTAAAATCAGAAACCCACGACAACTCTCCGTGGATGCAAATGAAAGACGTAGGGTCTTAGAGGATCACTTGTTTGAATTCTTGAAGTTAAAAATGAAGTGGCGGCCTGAAAATGTTACCAGTTGACTATCCAAGAAAATGGTGTAGGGTTAGATAGTGATGATATTTATAGAGTTTTTGCCATGATTTCCTTGTGGAGTTTCTAAGGACACGAATGGGTTTTGAGACCAAGAGAAATGGGCGGCTAAAAATGATGAGGGCATGGCCCTTTTTCCACCTTTTAAAAACGAAAATATCGATACCCTTTTGTATACTATTTTGTTTATATATACGAATTGCAACCGACAGAGATAAAAATATCCTTGTATTGAGCAGTGTTCAACGATCCCAAAAATATAGTAACATCGGTAGGTTAACCCATATTGTGAAACCCCGAAATGTTGATACAGGGCGCCACATACTTCAAATAAAAAGTTGCTTATTTAATTAATTAAAAAGTACAATAAAATTCTAAAAATTAAATTATCGTTATGTCCCAATAGAAACTTGTCTAAATTCAAACCCGATATTCAAATATTTTTGAATAACCGTTATGGCCACGAAAGAATATACCGCTGTTTTTCTGAAAATTTGATTTGGACATAAATCAAAATCTACACGACGAAATCCCGATTATTCTCTTCCACTAGAAAAATATACTTCACCAGCTCTTAACGTTTCTTATTTCACAGAAATCCGATTAAAAACGAACCCCGTACATTCAGTTGAAGTTCGAATCGCCAATTTACGAACTGCAGCACCATTTCGAGCTCGATTTTAATTACATTATAAATTCTATGTTCAAACTTCGTTCAAATAATATATTCGTTATTCTAAATTAATTCCAAACTGAATTATAGCTTATATATGATCCAGTTCACATCGTATTGTGAATTCTACTATTTCCAGCTATTCTGGAATTTAAATATATTATTTAATTATTATATAAAAAAAATATTCCTTATTATTTAAATTCTAGTCATTTTAAATTACCAAACCTTTATTTTAAATAATTAAATAAATTATTTATTATCCTTCAAAGTACGGGTCGTTACAAGTATTGACAATGTAGGCATGACCATTCAAAATAAATTGTTTACAATAGATGCATTGCCAATTAATTTTATATGGATGACCATTTAAATAAATGCATGTCCGTTCAATTACTTTTTGTATTATTAGGCTCTTATCATGGAAAAAGTGCAGACAAAGGTAAATAGAAGAGTGGCAGAATTGTGAATAAAGTGACATCGCTATTCGAAGGAAAATCGAGCACAAGTCGGAAAAATAAGAGTCCGGTGGGTTTGGAAGATACTAAAATGTCGAAGTAGCATTTCTGATGATTATATGTGAAGTATTTCAGATGTTACTTATTCATTGATGTACTTGTTTGATGTTTAGGGTATGTGATGTTTATGCTAACTATATTACAAATATTTGTTTAATTTTACGTATGTTGAAGTACTTAGTTATGTTCTAGGTATGTAGTGTATACGAGGACTATACATGTTGGAATTGTTTGGTGTTACCTATAATTGAAGTGCTTTATATATCTAGCTATTTTATGCTAAAAATTTGTACGATGTAGGCTTGTATGACGTATGAATGCAATTGTATGCCGAATATGATGTAGGTTTGCATGCTGAATATGATATATAAATGTTGTGGGTAAGGCATGCTATTTATTTATGGGTGATGTATGCTAAATATGGAGTGAAAGTTTGGTGTAATTATGATGTTTCAGCAACTATATGAAGTATATATGTTGTGTTAACAGCAATTTGGTGTACTGATGGGCTTGTGTCCCAAGGAATACTATGTTGAATGTGCTAAAAAAAGAAATCATAAAATGTGAAAATGAAAATAGTTTTAAAGTAAAATGGTTTTCATTTCACTGTTTAACGAATAAACAGTAAAATTTAAACCGTTTAACTCTAAAACGGATTTCACTTACCCGCTTACCCAAAAAGGGATTTCTGAATCCCAAGTAATTTTATTAAAAAAAAATTGTTATGTATAAAACAATAGGAGCACAATGAATTCGTGATATGTATTGCTTATACTTTAAACTTATACATATATATTGGTTGTACATTTTTATAGTTTAGGGTACTTCGTGATATATAATGTTTATACATATATATGGTTCACATTTGTATAGGTTATGTAGTTTACATATACAGAGTTAATATAGTTGATCTTTTAAGTCTAATTTATATAGTTTATAGTTTACATTTGTTTATATTTTAAAAGTTTATAAGCAATTTAAATAGTTTATATTTTACCTTTATTTATATTTTAATAGTTTATAAATATAAAAAAATCAAAAAACTTACATTTAAATAGTTTATCTTTTTTATAGCATTAACAACCAATGTTTGAAGTAAGTAAACTTTACAATGCCTATAATTGTTAACAGCTATCAATGGTTATATATATATGTATGTATATGCTTGCAAAATATAGCTGTTGTAACTTTCCAATGGCTATATACAGCTTATGTTTATATAGTTTATATTTTACATATGTTTATATTTAAAGTTTATATAGTTTACAATTCATATTTTACCTATATTTATATTTTAATAATTTATAAACACCAAAAAAATAAAATAAAAACTAACATTTAAATAGTTCATATTTTTTCCAGCATTAACAACCAGTGTTTGAAATAAGCAGACTTTACAATAGCTATAATCATTAACGACTAAAATTGTTAATGGCTTCAATTGTTAATGGCTATAAATGGTTATCTATATATCTATATATCTATATATATGTACATACTTGCAAAATATGGCCTTTATAACTTTCTAACGGCTATATATAGCTTTATATTTAAATTGATTGCACAACATATCAAATACATTCGTCCAAAATTCCATATTATCAAAATTGTCAAGTAATACTTATATCATAGAACCATATTCAAATAAAATTCTAGGGTATGAGATTTAAATCAGTAATAGTGATTACGACGAGGAAGAGAGCCAACCCGATTACCATCTTGAGGATGACCTCTCTACACAATTGTAATGACCGGGGTTTTTGGCGATCTTGGTTATCCGATATACAACACATATCGAACATCCAAGGATCGAAAATACCGGTCATTAATGAAAGAAATTAGAGGGTGAGGATAGATAAGATAGAAACTTAGAATAGAAGAAGAAGAACACAACATCAGAGTAACACGAACCTCACAGCGGAACGAATAACATATAATAGATAACATATCTTTGAAATATAAATCTGTACTTGAATATACATCATTATCAAAGTACAACACTTACAACACAGCGGAAATAATCTATAACTATATGATCCTGAAGCCTCTTGCTCCAAGCTCTTCCAATATATCTGTAAATCCCGACTACTTGACTACCCGTACAAAATTGGGCACCCAAGAGTTTAGGGAAAACAACAAAATAAACTCCGGGTCAGTCATGGGACTAGTATGAGTAAAACAGTTTAAAACAGTTGAACAAGTAAATGATATCTCATAAGACCACGCCGTATAAAGGAACGGGTTTTCCCCTTATGAGAATCCAAATTATCTTTATATCAAAAACCTTTTGATATTATAATAATGTCTATCAACACAATATAATAATCATCTAGCAGAAACGCTTTCATCTCACGTTCTACATATATAGTATACAATCAAAACCACAAGCACGTATTGGGTAATGGATTTCCAACTATGACAAGGTATGGAACCAACTTTCGCTAGTGTACCTCTAGAAAGGAATACACTGGGTTCAACAAGAACATCTTGCAACCCTGCCACACATGACCGACCACTCATTTCGCTTGAGTGTATCGAATGTATATCACCAACGGTTGGGATCAGCAACCGTTTCCCGAATGGGACAGCATCAACAATAGATTTTTAGAAGTAAATGAAACTCTAGATCAGGTGATTATACACCCTACTTCGGAGCGACCGACTTAGCCATGCTGCCTGCCCGATTTCTGTCATTTACCGGTTGATGAGGCTAGAAGCTACGCTTTATCATCACACCAGATTCACTTCGAATGCCACATCGTCAAATCCATCAGATCACTGATTGACGTCCTCAACAATACATTATGTGTTAGCTAAAAGAAGTTTCCTTCTACGCTTCCACTCTTGGTACGGTTGGAGAAATCAATGTACGTGATCGTCTGGAAATACTCTGTCAGACATCCGTCCATACAAGTCACCCAGGAACAGGATGAACCGAAGACACTATTCAGTATATCCATCTTAGGCACTGTTATCTAAGATTTATACAACAGCCCTTGCACTTTACTCCGTCTTCAATTTTCTTTGGCATATATGATTCGCAACGCTTATGCCAATACAGAGTGGTTCTTTGGATAATAATCCAACCGGTCTCTCCATATTAACAACGTAAATTGGTCAAAACTTCGATAGTCTGTGATTTAACTATCGAAGGAAAATACGTGTGCAAACAACGATATCATTTCCAAATGGAAATTCTATCAATCAATCATCAATCACATATATATCTATTCATATTTCCTTATTTTCTATGTTTAGAAAATATACGTTATTAACACGGGAAAACATTTCCATTTGTTATTTACACATCACTATCATTTCACAACTATCAGTCCCTGACTGTAAACTAGTAGGAGAACAATTCTCTAAGTATAAACCCCGAAGGCCGAAACCAACATCAGATCAATACTCAGAAAACTGTTCAACTTAACTAATTTCTAGTCAGTTTCTAATCTTGTTTAACTCTATTTCTATTAACTCTAATTCGAATAACTAATATTCGATTTAACTCCATTCGCTTGATCTAGATCGCAACGATCACCATGGTTACGCCTAATTCCCTCAAGAAACATCCGACCGCCGTAGGCTATCTGCAGCCCTACGAATTACGCTAGCAGTCGTGCAAAATGGTAACTTATCCTATATAACTATGTCTGATTTACTACTTTTGATAACTACGTTTGATTAACTCCTTTTAATAAACTACGTTTGATTAACTCCTTTTTAATAAACTACGTTTAATTAACTCCTTTTAATCCTATTTATTTCCTAAATAAATATTCCTTTATTCTATTCGTTTTATCAACATTTTCCCTTTTATAAAACTCTATTCGTTTTATAAACATTTCCCTTTTATTTACTTTCGAAATATTTCCTTTTTATAAAATCTATTGATTTTATAAAATCCCTTTTTATTTCAATATACATTGAAATAATTCTTTTTACATCCCAGGGTCTTTTATGATATTAAAAATATCGAATCACAATGATCAACATCATTCTAACACACATAATCAAACAGATTATATATCACATCATATATTACAATATATGAAAACAGTAAAATAATTGTTGAGGCCTGTCTCCCTGCATCCACAGATGTTACACAATATAATCAACATCACTTTCAGTTCCATATGATATATTCTGTTAAACAGAATCAATATAGAAATCCAACTAACTGACTAGCAGTTCAATCAAACAGTCAACACACAGTCAATCAGCCAATATTTAACAGTTTTAAAAATACAACATGAAATTATAAACTGTTCAGAGTTAGTGAGATTTACTCACATTTGCGCGTTAGCCGTTAAATAACGGTTTGCGTTATTTGATTCAGTCTGACAATTTATTTCGCCATAAATTGTAACTGTCTCCGATCCACTCCTGGTCAGTGTCATTGTGTTGCTCCCGTCCATACGATCCCAACGGATCTTGTTTCGCTGAGTTCTGATCACGTACGAGCGAGATACATCATTTATAAGATTGCACATATATTTAAATTAAATCAGACTTAAACATTAATTTAAATCCTGGTCCTTACACTGTTGAACCCGACCCAATCCCCATTTAAATTCCCACGGCCCAAATTCCACTCTTCTTCCTCAAACTGAATTTCCGTCGCTCCCACAGGAAAACACCACGCCATTCTCATTAGTTCGATCCTCTTTCTCTCATGCGTTTCACCACTAAACTTCAAATTGAATTCGCCAACTCTCTTCTCTTCGAATCCTGTCTCCATCCATACAACACACATCAGGCTCGACGCCCTCTCCCCAGTTCCGACCTCGCACGCACTTCAGTAGAAAGATCGACACCTTTTTATTTCGAAAATTCCCAAAAATCCAAGTCGAAACTACTTGCTTTGCTAAATCCAAATACGAACTCCAATTCGAATAACAACACTCCAATATCCTGAAATACCCAACCCTAGAACGTACGGTTCGAACTAGAACCAAAAAGAATACGATTGCACCCCTTGAAAGTAGCATAGTTAGGATGCCCTTGAACCAACTAATTCGAATCAAGTTGTCTGGAAATTTAATGGAGTTTGTTTGATTTTATTTTGCTTTCTATGAATTTTCTTTTGATCGAAATATTTTTTCTGTAAGAAGATATACGGCGGAAAAATATCGTTGACCAAAATGAGAAAATTTTAGGGTTTAAGGGAAAGGGGTAGGATATTTATAGAAAATGTTATTTGATTATTATAATTGTTTTTAATCAACCGTTGCTTGTACTTGTCCTTAAAAATCTTATGACCACATACAATACCCAAAAATCACGAAAATGGACATGCAGCTACAGTCTGACATTACGGTCCCGACGAAATTGGTTTCGTCGAATTTCGACTCTGTTTGCTCACACAGCGTATTTTTAACCGTCAAAATACTGATTGTTCTTCACATTAAAATCCCATACGGCCACATACTGACTTCAAAAATCACGGAAAATGAACTCTAGCAACAATTTGATATTGCGGATCTAACAAAATTAGTTTCGTCGAATTCCGACTTCATTTGCAAAAGTGGCTATTTTTAAAGCTCTAAATGACCCGTTTAAATATATAAATATATTTAAATATAATATTAATAAATTAATATTATCGTATATATTCGCAGTGGAATAACATACAGCTCTAGAATATTCCTATGTGAATTTCTAACTTGATATTTCAATCTGGGTCGACCCGATATTCGATTTATATTTTAAACTCTCTTTAAAAATATAAATAAATCATTATGGTCAGGGCGCTGCTTTTCTGAGAATTTGATTTGGACATAACTCAAAATCTACACGACGAAATCCCGATTTTTCTCTTCCACTACAAAGATATACTCCACCAGCTCCACACGTTTCTTGTTTCACAGGAATCCGATTTAAAACGAACCATACATACTCAGTTGAAGTTCAAATTGCCAAATTGCGAACTGCAGCGCCATTTCGAACTCGATTATAATTATATTATAATTTTATGTTCAAACTGTCGTTTATATAATATATTCGTTATTCAAATTCAATTCCAAGCTGAATTAAATATCACAGATGATCCAGTTCACACCATATCGCCATTTCAGCCAATTCTGTTTATTTCAGAATTAAATATATTATTTAATTTATTTTTTTAATTAAATATTCACCATTATTTAATTCCACGACCATGAAATCCTATTAATCACCTTTTAAATAATTAAATAAATTAATTATAATACCTCTGCAAATGCGGGTCATTACAATCTTCCCTACTTAAAATAATTTCGTCCTCGAAATTGCTAAGGTAGAGAACAAACCCAATCGACTGGTTAGAACATATTTGTTCACTTCTTAACTTCAGTTTCAACTAAACCAATTTAATTTCAATTAAAAATTAATTTAATTCTTATCAACGAAAATTTCCAAAAATCCTGAAAATTTTCTAACACCTTAACTCTTCGAAAAATTTCACCAGCACCTCCTTTGTACTGGTCAATACGTCAAACTCCAACTTGCCTCTTTGGGCCATCTTTAACCCAAAAGAAAATCAAACAGCCAAGCGGCTTGCCCATTCGGCTCATAAATCTCATGCTTATATCGAATATAAACTTGTACCTTTTTGTCGGGCATATCCTTATATCCTTTCCACCTGTTATCAATTCAGCGGATACAAGGGTCATCCCAATCAAATTCCAATCTGCTTTTATCCACGACACAACCATTCGCTTATATCCGAGCCAAATATCATTTCAACTCGAGTTTCTTCTCGATTCCCAACACTTAACTTGATTATCACATTACACTTCAAATTTGAATCTCACAATCCAATTTGTCTTGATATCATTCTAATTCAATCTCAGTTACCACTTTACTGGCTTTACTTTAATTCAATTTTGCTTTCACAAAATTTTTGTTAAATTTGTTTTTAATTCAAACAGTCTTTCCCTGGTAGTTTTTAAACAGTTTACTCTTTTCAAAAATCAAATTTTCCTTTTGAACATGTCATTGAGCCCTTAATTAATGTTCCATTAGTTAAATCACTTCTCTATTTCTTTATCAATATTTGTTAACCAAATATTTTCAATAACCATATTGGCCTTTTATGTTATTTGGAAAACATTTCCGAATATCGCCTTCCTTTATTTTCTAAACGATAGAAAATATAAGCTATTTATAATTGGAAAATATTCCAATTACTTATCTCTTTTCCGATCTCGTTTATTTCTGTACTTAGGAAATATCCTTTATTATATTTCCAAGCTTACACTTATTTGGGTTAAAATGGATGTTGTATAAAACATCGTTACGACAACCCAAATACTATATTCAACTAACTCTTATTCAACATTGATCTTCGAGCCTGAAATCTTACTATTTATTTGTTAATAATGAAATCAATCAAGTTGGTGTATAACTACCTTTCAGACCTTGACTGAATAACATTCATAACGTCAAAACAGATATGACTACTTACTCGAATAATCAATACCATACAACTACTTATTTACTTTTAAACACGTATACGCTTCCTCTTTCTATTCTTACTAGATTTTATTCTTAGTCTTCCTTTTTGATTTTACTATTCTATTTCTAAGTTCGTTTCCTTATCGATTTCTATATATATCGATACGTTGATTTCTAACTATCAAATTATCTTAAAAATATTCTAACTCCTTAAATTCCCAGAAAAATTCGCCATAACCTCCTTTGTACTAGGAGCATCGGGATATTTCAAATAGCCTCCCACGGCCCTCACCAATCCAAAAGAAAAAGAAAAAGCCAAGCGGCTAGCCAATACGGCGCATAAAATCTCATATATGAATTAAATATATACCTTTTCATCGAGCATTCTATTTATATACCTTCATACCTTATCCATACTTATCCCATGTATATTTATACCTGCCAATCTATTTTAACTATACCTGATCGTTTTAACTCAATTCGTTAATTAATTTGTTAATGAACTCTTAAGTCTATTTCACTTTTATATTTGAACATGACATATTCAAATATATTTTATCTTGCTTATTAACTAATTTGAATCCAAATTTCAAATTTAAGTTCTATATTCGATTTCGAATATCCATTTACAAACCCAATTCACCTTTCAAAGTTCAACTTCAAATTCAAAACTCGATTAACTAATTCCTCTTCGACTTAGTCAATTTTATTCAATTTATATTCAAAATTTATATTATAAATCCCATTTTGAAATTCAACACAACTTGTCTTTCCCAAAACAAATTCAAAATAGTATCTCTGGTAGTAATTCGTCACTTACAACTCGAAAATGAGTACTGATGATGCAACTGTCATCATCAGAATCTATTTTCCAGCGATCGAAGTGAGTTCAACACTATAAAACCATTTCTAAACATTTCCACTTTGAAATTCATTTCAAAATATAATTCACACTGCTTGTAAAACAATTTAAAATCTCCCAAGATCTTAAATTTTCCTTATTCTTTTTAATCCAATTCCATTTACAAACTCTTATCCAATTTTCCAGAATTTTAATTCGATTTCTAGTTTAAATTCAGATTTAATTCATTTCATAACACTGGTACGAATTCTACTTGGTTATATATATAACCATTTTACTTTTAATCTTACTCGATTATAATAACAACCAATATATCCAATAAATTATAATTTTGATATATATATATATCTTCTCTATATCAAGATATATCTTGGGTAAACTTATTTTAATTTACCCTCTTTTCAAAACATATCGTGTCGACCCATCGTATTCGAGTGTTTAGTAACTCCTACCGATACAGTGGATCAAACTGATCGACCAGAATCCATAAACAACTCAACCAATGAATCTTCACAATATAAAACAATTTTTATATCAATAACAAATACGTTTACTCGTATATATACACTCAATCTCAGTCTAGGGTATTACTAACCCTATCTCTACCGAGTCACGCCACAGAGCCAAGGTAATTCACTTAACTTAAGCTCTGATACCAACTGTAATGACCGGGGTTTTTGGCGATCTTGGTTATCCGATATACAACATATATCGAACATCCAAGGATCAAAAATACAGGTCATTAATGAAAGAAATTAGAGGGTGAGGATAGATAAGATAGAAACTTAGAATATAAGAAGAAGAAGAACACAACATCAGAGTAACACGAACCTCACAGCGGAACGAATAACATATAATAGATAACATATCTTTGAAATATAAATCTGTACTTGAATATACATCATTATCAAAGTACAACACTTACAACACAGTGGAAATAATCTATAGCTATATGATCCTGAAGCCTCCTTCTCCAAGCTCTTCCATTATATCTGTAAATCCCGACTACTTGACTTCCTATACAAAATTGGGCACCCAAGAGTTTAGGGAAAACAACAAAATAAACTCTAGGTCAATCATGAGACTAGTATGAGTAAAACAGTTTAAAACAGTTGAACAAGTAAACGATATCTCATAAGACCATGCCGTATAACGGAACGGGGTTTTCCCTTATGAGAATCCAAATTATCTTTATATCAAAAACCTTTTGATATTATAATAATGTCTATCAACAAAATATAATAATCATCTAGCAGAAACGCTTTCATCTCACGTTCTACATATATAGTATACAATCAAAACCGCAAGCACGTATTGGGTAATGGATTTCCAACTTTGACAAGGTATGGAACCACCTTTCGCTAGTGTACCTCTAGAAAGGAATACACTGGGTTCAACAAGTAGATCTTGCAACCCGGCCACACATGACCGACCACTCATTTCGCTTAAGTGTATCGAATGTATATCACCAACGGTTGGGATCAGCAACCGTTTCCTGAATGGGACAGCATCAACAATAGATTTTTAGAAGTAAATGAAACTCTAGATCAGGTGATTATACACCCTACTTCGGAGCGACCGACTTAGCCATGTTGCCTGCCCGATTTCTGTCATTTACCAATTGATGAGGCTAGAAGCTACGCTTTATCATCACACCAGATTCACTTTGAATGCCACATCGTCAAATCCATCAGATCACCGATTGACGTCCTCAACAATACATTATGTGTTAGCTAAAAGAAGTTTCCTTCTCCGCTTCCACTCTTGGTACGGTTGGAGAAATCAATGTACGTGATCGTCTGGAAATACTCTGTCAGACATCCGTCCATACAAGTCACCCAGAAACAGGATGAACCGAAGACACTATTCAGTATATCCATCTTAGGCACTGTTATCTAAGATTTATACAACAGCCCTTGCTCTTTACTCCGTCTTCAATTTTCTTTGGCATATATGATTCGCAACGCTTATGCCAATACAGAGTGGTTCTTTGGATAATAATCCAACCGGTCTCTCCATATTAACAACGTAAATTGGTCAAAACTTCGATAGTCTGTGATTTAACTATTGAAGGAAAATACGTTTGCAAACAACGATATCATTTCCAAATGGAAATTCTATCAATCAATCATCAGTCATATATATCTATATATATATCTATTCATATTTCCTTATTTTCTATGTTTAGAAAATATACGTTATTAACACGGGAAAACATTTCCATTTGTTATTTACACATCACTATCATTTCACAACTATCAGTCCCTGACTGTAAACTAGTAGGAGACCAATTCTCTAAGTATAAACGCCGAAGGTCGAAACCAACATCAGATCAATACTCAGAAAACTATTCAACTTAACAAATTTCTAGTCAGTTTCTAATCTTGTTTAACTCTATTTCTATTAACTCTAATTCGAATAACTAATATTCGATTTAAATCCATTCGCTTAATTCTAGATTGCAGCGATCATCATGGTTACGCCTGATTCCCTCAGGAAACATCCGACCGCCGTAGGCTATCTGCAGCCCTGCGAATTACGCTAGCAGTCGTGCAAAATGGTAACTTATCCTATATAACTATGTCTGATTTACTCCTTTTGATAACTACGTTTGATTAACTCCTTTTAATAAACAACGTTTGATTAACTCCTTTTAATAAACTACGTTTGATTAACGCCTTTTAATCCTATATATTTCCTAAATAAATATTCCTTTATTCTATTCGTTTTATCAACATTTTCCCTTTTATAAAACTCTATTCGTTTTATAAACATTTCCCATTTATTTACTTTCGAAATATTTCCTTTTTATAAAATCTATTGATTTTATAAAATCCCTTTTTATTTCAATATACATTGAAATAATTCTTTTTACATCCCAGGGTCTTTTATGATATTAAAAATATCGAATCACAATGATCAACATCATTCAAACACACATAATCAAACAGATTATATATCACATCATATATTACAATATATGAAAACAATAAAATAATTGTTCAGGAATCCAGTCGGATTCCTCCAACCTGTCTCCCTGCATCCACAGATGTTACACAATATAATCAACATCACTTTCAGTTCCATATGATATATTCTGTTAAACAGAATCAATATAGAAATCCAACTAACTGACTAGCAGTTCAATCAAACAGTCAACACACAGTCAATCAGCCAATATTTAACAGTTCTAAAAATACAACATGAAATTATAAACTGTTCAAAGTTAGTGAGATTTACTCACATTTGCGCGTTAGCTGTTAAATAACGGTTTGCGTTATTTGATTCAGTCTGACAATTTATTTCTCCATAAATTGTATCTGTCTCCGATCCACTCCCGGTCAGTGTCATTGTGTTGCTCCCGTCCATACGATCCCAACGGATCTTGTTTCACTGAGTTCTGATCACGTACGAGCGAGATACATCATTTATAAGATTGCATATATATTTAAATTAAATCAGACTTAAACATTAATTTAAATCCTGGGCCTTACACTGTTGAACCCGGCCCAATCCCCATTTAAATTCCCACGGCCCAAATTCCACTCTTCTTCCTCAAACTGAATTTCCGTCGCTCCCACAGGAAAACACCACGCTATTCTCATCAGTTCGATCCTCTTTCTCTCCTGCGTTTCACCACTAAACTTCAAATTGAATTCGCCAACTCTCTTCTCTTCGAATCCTATCTCCATCCATACCACACACATCAGGCTCGACGCCCTCTCCCTAGTTCCGACCTCGCACGCACTTCAGCAGAAAGATCGACACCTTTTTATTTTTAAAATTCCCAAAAAATCCAAATTGAAACTACTTGCTTTGCTAAATCCAAATACGAACTCCAATTCGATTAACAACACTCCAATATCCTGAAATACCCAACGCTAGAACATACGGTTCGAACTGGAACCAAAAAGAATACGATCGCATCCCTTGAAAGTAGCATAGTTAGGAAGCCCTTGAACCAACTAATTCGAATCAAGTTGTCTGGGAATTTAATGGAGTTTGTTTGATTTTATTTTGCTTTTTATGAATTTTCTTTTGATCGAAATATTTTTCCTGTAAGAAGATATACGGCGGAAAAATATCGTTGACCAAAATGAGAAAATTTTAGGGTTTAAGGGAAAGGGGTAGGATATTTATAGAAAATGTTATTTGATTATTATAATTGTTTTTGATCAACCGTTGCTTGTACTTGTCCTTAAAAATTTTTGTGACCACATACAATACCCAAAAATCACGAAAATGGACATGCAGCTACAGTTTGATATTACGGTCCCAACGAAACTGGTTTCGTCGAATTCCGACTCTGTTTGCTCACACAGTGTATTTTTAACCGTCAAAATACTGACTGTTCTTTACATTAAAATCCCGTACGGCCACATACTGATTTCAAAAATCACGGAAACTGAACTCTAGCAATAATTTAATATTGCGAATCTAACAAAATTAGTTTCGTCGAATTCCGACTTCATTTGCAAAAGTGGCTATTTTTAAAGCTCTGAATGACCCATTTAAATATATAAATATATTTAAATATAATTAAATAAAATATTAATAAATTAATATTATCGTATATATTCGTAGTGGAATACCATACAGCTCTAGAATATTCCTATGTGAATTTCTAACTTGATATTTCAATCTGGGTCGACCCGATATTCGATTTATATTTTAAACTCTCTTTAAAAATATAAATAAATCGTTATGGTCAGGGCGCTACTTTTCTGAGAATTTGATTTGGACATAACTCAAAATCTACATGACGAAATCCCGATTTTTCTCTTCTACTAGAAAGATATACTCCACCAACTCCACACGTTTCTTGTTTCACAGGAATCCGATTTAAAACGAACCCTATATACTCAGTTGAAGTTCAAATTGCCAAATTGCGAACTGCAACGCCATTTCGAGCTCGATTATAATTATATTATAATTCTATGTTCAAACTGTCGTTTATATAATATATTCGTTCTTCAAATTCAATTCCAAGCTGAATTAAATATCACAGATGATCCAGTTCACACCATATCGCCATTTCAGCCAATTCTGTTTATTTCAGAATTAAATATATTATTTAATTTATTTTTTTAATTAAATATTCACCATTATTTAATTCCACGACCATGAAATCCTGTTAATCACCTTTTAAATAATTAAATTAATTAATTATAATACCTCTGCAAATTCGGGTCATTACAACAATCAAATTTTGTGCAGCTATCTTTAGAGACCAACACCGATAGCGATGAATTAGAGGTTATGATGCAATCAGTAACTGTTCATCAACAAAAAGTTAAACAATTCTTAATGGAAGGATCTTCTAGCGGAACTCGTGGAGGTAGTGTCTTTGGCAACATCGATAAAAGAAAAATGTGTGATTACCGCCAGATTACTGAAAGACTATATCAATAACCATTGCACGTCCCTGATGATTTTCGTCATCGATTTCGAATGAGTAGGGATATGTTTATGTGTATTTTTAATGGAGTTGTTGCTTATGATAACTATTTTGTTCAAAAACATAATAGTGTTGGTACGTTAGGATGTTCACCTTATCAAAAAATAATAGGAGCATTATGTGTAATGTTTTACGGGATAACCCCTGATGCATTTGATGAATTAGCCCGGATGGGTGAGAGTACCATTCATTGTTTAGAGCGTTTCTACATAGCGGTTATTGAGTTATATGGTGAAGAACATTTGCAATCCCCGACATTAATAAACTTACACGTTTAGGATTTACAAGATGATTTCTAGGCATGTTAGTTAGTCTCGACTGTATGCACTAGCAGTGGAAAAATTGCCCAAAAGCTTGGCACGGTAGTTTATCGGTCATTATCTGATGGCTACGATGATCTTTGAAGTTGTAGCCTCACACGATCTTTGGCTTTGGCATGCGTACTTCGACTGTCCTGATTCCATGAATGATATTAATGTTTTACACCAATCACATTTGTTTATGGATCTAACACATGGAAATGCACTTGCTTGTAACTTCAATATAGCTGGAAATGCGTACAATATAGGATATTATTTAACATATGGTATTTAACCTTCGTGGGTCCCTATTTTAAACGATTTCAGATCCAAAAACCAAAAAAGAAAAACATTTTGCTAAAAAAAACAAGAACCCATGTGAAAAGATGTAGAGAGGGCTTTTGGAGTTTTGCAAGCACGGTTTGATATTATTAAAAACCTCATTAAATTGTGGAAGCCAAATGCATTGGGAAACATTATGCGAGCATGTATTATAATGCATAATATGATAACCGAAGAAGAAAGAGGTGCATTTCCATCTTACTTGGGGTATGACGTAGACAACACAACCTACGTTGTTGCCGAGAGAAATCCAGACACTATCGAAGCTTTCTTGAGACGTTTGCGCCGAATTAGGTCTAAATACACTCATGAAAAACTTTGAGATGGTCTAGTTCAACATCTCTGGTACGTTAAGGGAAACTAGTGACTAGTAGTATTTTTTTGTATTATTGTGTTATTTTTTGTATTGTACAATCACTATGCCATAGATTGTATACTGAAACACTAGAGAAGTGATGCAGGAAGTGGCCAAAAATGTTGCTATGAGCCAAAAATGATCTGTGTCAACACTTTCTTGGTGTTGCATTTTGCCGCGTTGCCTCTGAGTCAATGGCAACATCATTGCGACCCTAAGGCAACATCGGTATAGATGATGCCACAAGTACTAAATTTACAAAAATATGGGCCTATAATCTGGGCCTCAACATGTGGGACCCACTAAAATCTGTAGCCCGGGTTCACGAATCCTGTTATGGGGCCCACATGCATTAATCTACGGCAACACTTTAACCATCCAATGGCAACACTATATCATAGCTATGACAACATTTAACATCACATACTGCAACATTATATCATAGTTATGGCAACAATACATAACATACTGCAATATAACACCAATTAACATCACACATTTGAAATTAACGAAGAACTTTTCATTTCAAATTGACCAGCAACACAAATACTACTTAGTCAACTAAAAAATAACAGAACATAGCCAATAAATTCAGTTTTACAGAGTACTTATAGACACAGCCAGTACTAAATTCATGTTTACATTAAGCTAAAACAGTTTCAAAATATAGCGCGATCCTCCAGTGCGTTCTGTGCCTCTACTACCTCTGGTACCTCTAGCGCCTTTAGTAACAAGTTCTTGAACAACTTTAGCACTGTCTCCTTCACCTGCAAAATAAATCAGTTTCAAAAGTCATGCATTTCAGCAGTGCCTTTAGTACAACTAATGCTTTCACATAGAATACACTATTTCGGCACAACCAAAGTCATGCATGTCTAGGTTAGAAGCTGAGGCAATGCCTCATTTACATTGCAACAAAAAATGAGAGGCATGCATGCCTCAGTTACAATTTAGCACAAACTATGGCCATAGTATAACTGAGTTGCATTTCAGCACAATATATGGTCTGCATACCTCAGTTGTAACAAACCGGAAAATCTGAACCAATTTAAAATTTTTATTTTGGTTATTTCAATGAATTTTGAATAGTTAAAATAATTTATTTTAAATAATAATGATTAAAAATTTATTTTAATCGAAGTTTGAGCGAATATAATTATTTTAATTTCAAAAGGAATTGGAAATAGTACGGTAGTTTGAAAAGTCAAACCTAAACTTTGACTGAATGTACCAGATCCAAAATTAAACTGATTTTCGTGAAACTAAAAATATCTAAATCTTTTTAATAGTATCTTTCCAACGAATCCGAAAAATTGAAATTTCATAGCGGGAATCAAAAGTTATGGCCAGTTGAAGATTCAGAATAGTTGCTATAGTATAATTTATAGCCCGTATAAAAGGCCATTTTTCAAACGACCTCCGTTTTCGATGAAACCACTTTTGTCGGATCCGGAATGTCAAATTATTGCTAAGGTTAATTTTCCAGAATTTTTGGAATTAATATGTGAGCATGGAAAAAGAAAATGTGTTTTGTCAATTTAAGTCAAATTTAATCGACTTAAAAATGGCCATTTTCAAACGGTCTCGGAATTCAACAAAATCAGTTTTGTTTAATTCATATCGTCAAAACAAAGCTAAATATATTTTTTCTGTAATTTTTAGAGTCCGTATGTAGCCCCGGTGAATTTAAATGTACGATCAAATTAATTAAATAAATGAACTAATTTTTAAATTAAATAAAACAGGCTAAAGACGACCGTTTGGGCTGACGGGACCAAGCCTATTGAATCCGGAACGGGGGCTATTGGGTGGGATCAACTCCTATTGGGCTGAAATTGGAGTTGTTTAGAATTTATGGATTTATTTGTAAAATTTACAATAAAATATTATAAAAACACATTCATCTTTCAAAACCCTAGAGCTACAGTACAGCCGCCACCATATCGTTTTCATGGTCAGAATTCTTCGAAGCTTCCCTCCCCAATAACTCTCCATCCATTCAGTAATACCCTGCACTCTTTTGGACATTATTGTAGAGCTTTTCGAGAGCTTCGCATACATACCAATTTCAACCCGAACCGTCGCCTGTAGAGAGAGAACCGAGGCCCCGAACCCAGCGGGTTTACACCGCCGCCATGCCACCATCTCGCCACCGAGTTGCTCCCCCCACCGGCGAACGTGCGACACCCTCCCCCCTCTGACGTGGCGTAACCTGATCGCCTTATAGCGAAGCGGATTGGAAGCAAAAGTCAAACCTAAAATTGAACCCAAAGCTGAAACTATCGGCCTTAACTTGTATTGGAGAAGAAAGGGTATTTCCCCTTTTAATTTCTTTATTAATTTAATTTAAATTGTTAGCAACCTAAAACAAATCATATCTCATTCATACCGACTAAGAATAACACGGTTTTCGAAGCATTGCGATCGTAGAGACGAGATCTACGTTTCTAGACTGAAAAGAAGCAATTCTGAGCTGATTGAATTTTGGGCCAAATTTGCAGATCTGAACTATTCAGATTTAAAAGAACCATGAGAAATCCTATTTTATTTTTATTATTATTTATTTTAAAATAATTAGAATAAATTGTACTTGTATTCTCATTGATTCGCTGTATATGCTATGTTACGTGATTTGATTTGTATGAGATGTGTTAATATAGATCTGTTAGTTCAGATATTTTGTTAATATAGATCTGTATGTGATGTGTTAATTAGAATAAATCATTTTTGTTGATATTTTGTTGAATCATATATATTCAACAAAAATGGAGCATCATGTATATTTATTGAATTGAATTAGAATTTTCAATTCAATAAAAAAAATTCACCTTTGTATATTTATTGAATTGAATTAGAATTTTCAGTTCAATAAAAAAAATTCACCTTTGTATATTTATTGAATTGAATTAGAACTTTCAATTCCATATAAAAATATCACTTTGTTTATTTTATTGAATTGAATTAGAACTTTCAATTCAATATAAAAATATCACTTTGTTTATTTTATTGAATTGAATTAGAACTTTCAATTCAATATAAAATATATCACTTTGTTTATTTTGTTGAATTGAATTAGAATTTTCAATTCAATAAAAATATCACTTTGTTTGTTTGTTGATTGAATTAGAATTTTCAATCAAAATAAAAACATTGCTTTTGTTATTTTTGATTGAACTGGATTTTTCAATCAAAATAAAAATACCACTTTTGTTATTGTTTGATTGAATTAGAGTTTTCAATCAAAACAAAATATCACTTTGGTTTGTTATTTGATTGAGTTAAAACTTTCAATCAAAAAGGAAATATCAAATCTTGTCATTTTGTTGAATTAGAATATTCAACAAAAATGAAACGTAAATTTCTATCATATTATGGAATCACTATCAAAAAGGAAATGTTCATGTTTTAGATAAAAATAAGGACAATACATTAAAAGTTTACATTTTAATGTAATGTTAAAAGTAAAGAAAATGTTCATGCTTTAAACCAAAACATGAATTCATTAAAAATATACAATTTTAAGGAAATGTTTAGAAATAAAAGCGTGTAGTCATTAAAAACCATACTTTAATGTCATTAAGGAAATTAGTAAAATGTTCATAATTTGAACAAAAACATGACTTTCATATAAAATGTACATTTTAATGAAATGGTTGGAAAATAAAGAAAATGTTCATGTTTTTGAACAAAAACATGAATTCATTAAAAGTATACATTTTTAATGTAAAGTTAAAAATAAGAAAGGTGTTTATGTTTTAAGGTCAAAACATTACTAAACTAAAAATATACTTTTTAATGTAAAAGTAGGTAATAAGAAAAATGTTCATGTTTTTGATCAAAATATGATTTCATTAAAAATATACATTTTTAATGAAATGTTGAAAATAGGAAAAATGTACATGTTTTCAATCCAACATGATTGGATGTAAAAGTTCACATTTTTAATATAACGTTGAATAAGATAGAAATTACACATGTTTTGAAAGAAAACATGATTTCATTAAAAATTTCATATTTTAGTATCAAGAATGAATGTAGAGAAAAGATTCATGTTTTAAAAGAAACATAATTTCATTAAAAATATACACTTTTAATGTAATATTAAAATAGAGAAAATGTACATGTTTTAAATGCAAAACATGTTATACATTAAAATTTCACTTTTTAATGTAATTATAAAAATGCAGAAAAGAAACATGTTTTAAAATGAAAATAGGAGTTACATAAAAAAAATCATTTTTTTATGTAATAATAGAAATGTTAAAAATACGAAAGATGTTCATGTTTTAAATAGAAAACATGACTTCATTAAAAATTTGCATTTTTAATGTAAAAAGACAAACATGCAAGTTTTCAAAATAAAACATGTTTACATTAAAAACTTTGTTTTTAATGAAATGATTAAAATCACATTTATATTACATCGCTTATATTAGAATTTATATGCACTGTTAAAAATTACATTTTCAATTACATCGCATATATTAGAATTTACATGCGTTGATAAAATCACATTTTCAATTACATCGCATATATTAGAATTTATATGCGCTATTAAAATCAAATTTATATTACATCGCATATATTAGAATTTATATGCGTTGTTAAAATCATATTTATAATTACATCGCATAGATTAGAATTTATATGTGTTGTTAAAATAACATTTATAATTACATTGTATATATTAGAAATATATGCACTGTCAAAATTACATTTATATTTACATTTGCATATGGTAGGATTCATATGCAAAGTAGACTCATCATTGAATAAATTTTCATATAAATGATATATATTCTTTTTGACAGTACATAAATATGATTTGCTAACAAAAACATTATTTTATTTGGTATGTTAAATACGTTAGCGAAATCGTCGAAGAGTTTATATATATAATAATAACATATATAAATATTAATTAAAATTAAACGAATCACGCGCAGTAGTTCGCGTTTCGAAATCGTAACTTTAAACGATTATACCGAAAGATCCAACCGTCGGATCTTCCCAAAACTGGAACCGCTAGGACCGCTTTGGGAAGATCTTTCCAACGATATAAATTTTGTTAAAATCTAACGGTTAGATTTCGAGATAAGTGTAAATCAAATTTCGATAAAAACAGCACCAGGGCCGCCTATCGACCCGAAGCATCGTTAAATAATTAGGCTATTTTTATATAAATAAAAATAGCGATTAATCGTTATTAAATACTATTAACGATATGAAATGATTTTAAACTATATATATGCGTGAATCATTTGAAAAGACCGAGTTAAATCTCATTTCAAATGATTATACGACGATCTAAAGTGAAGATCTTAAAGACGACGATTGAAGACCGACGATCTTCACATCGAAAGGATAACTACTAATGCCTGGCATTGGCCAGCTACCAATAAAGGGTTACAGTGGTAGTTGTCCGGACGTACTTGTTGATTGTCCGGATATGCGAGCACCTCTCTTCTGTATTGGACATATGGGACGAGGAATAAGGTGACTCCGGTTTCGTTCAGACCTAGAACGAACTTGTAAATGGATGTGTGTCCGACATTGAATTTCATTCTGTGTAATTAAATTGATTTCTATTAATGTATATCTGTGGTGGCGGAGAATTTATTATCTTGCTTAACACCCTTCTTTGAGACGCACGAGCTCAAAGGTTATATAATAGTAGTTATCGATAGCATGACATGAATTGTCAATGTGACATGCCAAGATGCAATTGATCGACGCTTTTGTTGAAAAGCAGAGCCTTGTGGATGATGATCAAAGCATGGCCTATTTCGGCATAGCTTTGTGTATTACGTTAGCTCGCGAGCCTCACACCCCGGTAGAGTCAAAAACGGGACAAGGGAACGCAAGGAGTGCACACGTTTCTTTCTAGCTAGAAGTGGTGTTTGGGTTTTTACAAGGCCCGACATTTTTACTTACGTGGTTGATGGAATGAGGTGCCTTGGATTTATTGGTCGCCAATGGCCAAATTATATGTCCAATAGGATCGAGGAGCGTGTGTTCAAGAATTACCAATCCACTAACGTTATTTGTGGACCGGCCCTGCAGGATCCAAGGGTTGCCCGTAGGTGTGATCCTGAGACATTGCTAGAGTGTCTCGAATCGGTTAGGAGAACGTCCTTAGCCTTGACTCATGATGGGAATCCAATCTCCAATACGACATCACGATTTTGATTGTAAACCTATGTATGGCGACATAGTATATGGTAGCTATGCCGTCTAGGATTGATACATTTACTTTGAAGTATTTTTGAAACATATTAGACACTAATAATAATATTAAAAATATTATTTTCTACATATCAAGCATTTTTTATCATTATAAGGTAAAACTCTATCCTCCAGTCTGCGTTGCATTGTGTGATGGGACATGAGTCTTATAATGGTTTCATTTTCTAAAAAGCGTTGCGTTGTTTTTTACTTAAAGTATATAAAACTTATGCACTGGCAATCTAATGGAGTAAACCCGTTCCGCGTTAGCAGCGTGGTCCAGGGATTAGTCATATTGTTAGTTAAGTAAGATTTCTCATACCAGTCCTTGTTGCCGGCTATGGAGCTGGTTACGAATGATAGGAGGTTCTCGCCATGTTGTTTGGTAGCGAACAGTGGGCTTTTACCCCTACATGTCCCATATTTATTAGGAATGGCTGTAATGATTTATATGTTATGCTATTATCTGAGATCTGTTATTGTTTTAATTATGTTATGCTCCTATGATTATCCTAGCTTTCGTATCACAGAAGTTTGGGGTTGTCACATTAGTTGCATTTCAGTTGCTTAACCGAGTTGCATTTTAGTTGTATAACTGCATTTTTGCACAATCTATGGCCTGCATACCTCAATTGCGAATTGATGTTATGACTCAATTTTTTCAAAGCATGAACGATATCAAGGGATGCAATAGTATGCCATAGTATAACTGAGGCACTGCTTCAGTTTGATACAATTTGAGGCAATACCACTTTTTGCTTCTAAGTAAAAATTTAGACATGCCATGGCTCGTTTAAGCACACACTCAACCATTGCTTCAATTACTACCTGACATGGTCATTACTAATAAAAGAGAAAATAGAATTCTCAAAATTATGTATTTCATTACTGAAGCATTAGTCTTGTACACGATCAGTTACAAACTAGCATTGAACTACGGAATTGTAAGAATTAGACTAATGCTTCAGCAAGTGGAAATTGTAAGAATTCTAAGTTCATTACTGAAGCATACCTCCAGCAAGCCATAAAAATAAGAAAAAATACATACTAGCAGTGTGTGTATCTGTATACGATCTCCAATTTGTAAGGGATTTGGACTACAAAAACATGAAATAAAGATGTTTATTTGCCTGATTCGAATGTGATAAAACTTAAAATTATACCTAAATTTTTTTAACTCCCAAAACATCAAGAGTACCTTGAAATCCTCAAGTGGAATTTTGTCCGGCCTACACAAAATGGAGGAATTAACATTAGAATGACATCAGTTGCAAAAAGAAGCCACGAATATGATATATCAACTACTTATAAAATAAAACAGTCGCAACACTAAAAAGTAATCAAGACAGAAACAACATTTTCTTAATTAAATTTGGTACGTCAGTTACTTAAATTAATATGATAGTGATACAAAGAAATTAAGAAGCATTGTGTTAGACCAAAAAGTGGTTCTAACACCCAAATTGACTAAAATCCTAATAAAATGAGATTAAAAACAGAAAAAAGACACGAGATTTATAGTGGTTCGGCGTTAAAGAGCCTACGCCCACTTTATATCAGTTTGCTTGATGATGTAGATGAAAGTACAACAAGATATTCACTCAATCTCACTCATTTTTCATATACATTCACTCAATTATATTCAAAATACACTTTGAATGATGATTTGGATTGTTTGGGAGTACTGGAATTCGGTTCTCAAGGATACTCAAACTCTCAAAGTGCCAAAAGATCCCTCTAAATGCCTCTTGATGGGGTATTTATAGGTAGAAAATCTTCCTGAATTCGGATCAGATCGGGTCCATGTGGCTCCTATCCCGCCACTTTTGGGTTCATAATGATTTTAGTGTTGACAGCGCACCGAGTTAGTGGCCAACATGGGTAGGAAGTGGATGTAACTACCCCGAATATCTAGGAGATCATGGGGGTGTAGCAGTTGACAACTGGGTTCAGATCAGATCGATTTAACAAATGGGGTCGGATCAGATATACCATCCCCGATCCGGTCAGATTAGCACGCGCCCCTTTTCTCGCCGTATGTTGGTTTGATTTTGTTTGAAGTACTCTGATTCGATCCGGATGCTTGGCAGAATTTTCTTCAACAACTGATTCATTCGTCTTTGTGTAGCCTATTTCACAAAGTAGGCTAACATTTTTTCCCCTCAAGGGATGCTTCTATCGAAGATGAAGTGTGCCTTGATATCATCTGTACATTGATCTTTAATTTTTAATCGTTGAGAAGTCATTTTCACTGATGTGTAGAGATACGTCGTTTCAGAAAGCTGCGTCTCTTGATGTCTATATATACATCACATAGCATTTGGATTATTTCCTTTGTTTTTAACAAATTTGAGAATCCTTTGCAATTTCCAGCAGTCCCTCCAGGTAATCTTTTTCTTTATTTTTCTTTAAACCCGATTTAAATATCACTTCAGTGTGCGCTATTCCATCCGGGTTCAGATCATATAAGCTCGCATTCCGGTCCGGATGGCTATTGCTCTTCGACTTGTGATTGCTTAAACCGATGGGCCACGAGTATATACATGGGCTTATGTTCTAGTCTGGATAGGTTCCCTTTTAAATCCGCCATCACCAAAATAACGGGCCAAACATATGTTTAGGGGTTCAGATTCCAGTCCGAACGGAGTGAAAAGTGGGAATACTAAGGGTCATCTCACACCCTATATAAATCTGTTGCCCCATTTCCATCTTTTCTTCTTCTTTTTATTTCCATCACTTCTCCAGGAATTGCCTCAACAAGAGAACGAAACCCTAGACGCCTAAAACCCCAAAACTCTCGTTCTAATTCCTGAATCAAGCATATAGGTAGTTTTATAATCTTAAATCATCTCGCTATAATCATTTTCAATTTAGACTTGTGGTAAAATCGAACGATTTGGGCATGATTGTTGCTTGGCTTCGACGCCATGGCTTTCTCCTCCCACGCTGTCATCGTCGGTGGGTCCGCCATCACCTCTAGGCGTTGGGAGGCGGAAGATGGTATTTGCTCAGTCCCAATTGGAGTTTTGGAGATGGGATTGGGTTCGGTTGTGGTTGAGGAGGCAGAAAAAGACGAAGAACGTGGGGGATCGGTTCGGGTGAGGAAGCATGGGTGATGGAGGAGAAGAAAAAGAGTGAGAGGTTTACAGGACCGGATCGGGTCGGAACAAAAGTCAAAGAGGGGAGGTGAAGTTTACTCTACCGGGTCGGGACGGAGTGAGAAACAAGGGAAAAGGGGCGTTGGTACTCAAGCCATACCGGTTCGCTCTGAATACACACTCCCGAACCAGTCCGGTTGGATGTCTACTTCTGACCAAAGCACGGTTTTGCATCCGATCAGATCCCAATGTGCATATCCGAACCGAACCGAAGCAGCCCAATCTTCAAGCACAAGAATTTGTCCAATTGGCTAATCAATATTTGACGTAACTTCCAACTTCATGAACAGTTAGGATAGTGCCTTGCGATCACAAACAAATATCAAGAACCGTTCTGAACATCACTGCTTCCTTGGACGTTTACATTATGCTTTCATGTATTTGCTTTGCATGTTTGTTACATGTAGCACACACTTTAGTTCACATGCACACACGGGGGACACGGGTAACTTTACTCTAATCCTTGTCATTGTTTCTTCAATAGTCTAGTGATCATGGCCAAGAGACGTTCTTCTATATTAGCAAAGAAGGCAGAAATTGCAGGAACTTCTGAGAAGTATACTCTCGGTGACATATCTTCTTCTTCAGACCCTGAATGGGACGGCGAGGGATCAGTGTAACACCCCACCTCCGCTAGGGTCACTCACAAAGGGAATGCACTAGTTTTGGAGAGGTATTATCGAGATAACATCACAGAATTATCACAAGACAGAACATAAATAAATAATTAAGTAAACAGCGGAAGAATTTATGAGCAAAACAGAACTTCATTTCATTCCAAAATAAACCATGTCTTTTACAAACATTTCAAATAACTTCATTACAACTGTCTTGTAATAATAGCCAAAGAAGCAATAACTTAAAACAGAAAAACAGCTTATTCCCCAAGTGCAGTAAAAAGAAGCAGCCATAGCAAACCGTACGTGCTGAGCCAAAGCAAGTGATGTCCAAGCTAAGAGCTAGTGTTTCCTCCCTGAGAACCTGGGGGGGGGGGGACGAAAGAAAAAGAGGCGAAAGGAAAAGGGTCAGTCATAAAGACTGAGTAAGTTCTAGTGACTTTCAGTGTAAAGACGGTTAAAACATCATGTCATGTATGAACTGGAACTAAACTTGAGAATGGCGTCAAGGTGGATAAGACAGACTGAGGTGATCATGATAAGTCAAGACAAGTCAAATAAAGCATCACATGTTCAAGATTCGTTGCATCGACTGTACTAGTATACTAAGCCCATGTCACTAGTTAATCACGAAATAAATCCCACGGCCCAATATCATGAAATGACCCTGAAACGGGGTCTGACCCAAGTACGGGGTCCTATGGAGCGATTATCTAGTCGATCGGCTCCCTACAAGTTCTAGCTTGTCAAGTGTCCGTGTCATACGGCTAATCACGAATGTAGTCACCTGTGCTGGGTCCACCTTCGGGTGTATCAGCCCTAGGGTGTCAACCCCTGACACGATTCAAGATGCACAGATAAATCTACGGATACCCAGTGCCTGCCCCGGAATACGTGCACGACCGTAGTCCACTGAACCTACACTGGCATACCCCACTACCGTCGTTCACCTCTTACAATCAGCCCAGTAATCGTGCCCCACCCGGCCTAGCCCCAGGGTACCTTGATACATCTAGAGGGTTACTGCTGAAAAGGGTCGTGTCTAGGGTTTCGCCTAACAGATTAGGTCATGTAATTCGTGACCTAACCCGCCTAACCGATTAAGTCATGTAATTCGTGACTTAATCCTTTTCCAGTCTAGTCATGTCAAGATGGTTAAGTATGTCATTTAAATTCGTGACTTAACCCGCCAACGTGTCATGTCAAGTTGGCTAAGTGTTGTCATTTCAAGTTCATGACTTAGCCCTACAAATCGTGTTCAAGTTGGTTAAGTTGTCTTTTCATGTTCATGACTTAACCCTAATTCGCATTAATTGATTCGTTAATGCACCGAACCACTCACATTGGATCCTATTGTTCGTAGCCACTGGATTTGCCGGGCGGTTCCGGGCAGGTTTACGCTACAACTCAACCCAACCTCGGGTTTCAAGCGCGATGTGACCAACTACCCACATTGGATCCTATTGTTTGTAGCAACTGGATTTGCCGGGCGGTTCCGGGCAGATTTACACTACAAACTCAACCCAACCTCGAGTTAGCCACTTTCTTGTTTTCTAAAGTCATGCCCATGTTCTTATCAAATTCGTGCTATTTTCATAGCATGTTCATATGTCAATTTCATGCCCAACTAAGGCATGTTTCAGGTCAAGTTATGGAATGTTCAAGTCAAGTTTTTCGTGCCATATTTCATGTTCTACTTATGCCAAATTTCACGATTTATGATTATAATTAATTCATGTTTTGCCTATTCTACCCAATCGTATCCCCAACGTATATAAACGTACTTCGTTTGCAAGCATAAACAATTCAAGAGATAAAGGGGAATAACACCAAACATGCGATAGGCATATGTGACAATTCCAACATCACTTGCATAATAAACAGGCTATAACATATCACATGGTTTCAATACTAGCATGATGATAACTTGGCATAGTAATGGTTCCAACTTAGTTTAACATGATGAATTCAACTTTACATCATAGGCATAATAACCCTTGCGGCATAATAATAATTTTATTACAAACATGAAACATTAAAGGCATGGTAATTATAATAGGCATAGTGGATTCCAATTTAGCATTTTTAACATAATGATTCTCATCTAGCATTATAAACATAATGATTCCAACTTTTCATCATAACCTTGCAATTCCCAATTTGTCCTTAACATGATAGGTATATTAACATCACAGGCATAGTTTCATTAATATCATAGACATGGTTTAATTAGCATCATAGGCATGGTTTAATCAACATGAGGATTTCAATGAACATAATGATTCCATGGACATGTATTTGTTCAACTTGCAATAAAATTAAGCCCAAGTGATTCATAACAACATCAACATCATGATAAGTTTAACTTGCAACATTAACATAGCAATATTCCCAAATTTTGATTCAAAGTTAAACAATATAAACATGGATTAATAATAGTTCTTAAATCCGGTTTCAATTCATAGCATGTCCATGTTATTTTAGCGTTTTTGCCTAAAAAGTGACATAGAACTTACAATATGAAGCAAGCAATCCAAATCAAAACTTTAAATCAAATAGCCCCAAATCCGTTGTCTAAAGCGTCGTAGTTGTTGTAGCTTCTAGTCGTAGCCTTCAAGAATCATCCTTCGTCTTCTTTAATTTTGTTCTTTGTATTTTTAATTTAGAGTTCTAGGTTTAATGGCGGCTGCATGAGTGCTAAAATGAAATAGTATGATTTAGGCTAGGTCTTAGGGTCTTTAAATAGTTGTAGGCAACTCATTTAGGCCATTAGATCAACCCCAGAGTCAATCCGGACCATCAAAACACATACCGGGCTTCAAAAATGGGTTCTGGCCCAAACCAGGCCGACCAGGTCGACCTGTACAGGGGGTCGACTCTAGGGTCGACCTGGCCTGGGGAGGTCGACTCTAGGGTCGACTCTAGGGTCGACTCGGTTCTGTCTGCCAGAAAGTCTGCTGAAACTTGTTTTGGCCATATCTTGGTCATACGGACTCCGATTTACGAAATTTCGGACTCTATTTCGCGTATTTTTCCGAGATGAACGCAATGGCGTAACCCGTTTTCCCTGATTCAGATTTTAACATTTAATTCTGCCTTGATTCTTGTCTTAACATGTTGTTAAAATTCGGGCTGTTACAATCAGATTATGAAATTGGGGCGCATAATAGTGAAACGCCATCTGACAGTGAAGTTTCTCTGGGCTGTGAAGAGGAAGGAGGGGTTGGAGATAATCGAGCTCCTGACGAATTCGAGTCTGCCATCATATTGGAATCACCTCAAGATTCTGTTGAATCGACGATTGACAACGACAGGCTCATTCGAATATGCTTAAAGTATGGGATACTGAAAAAGGATACCCTAGTGCCATTGAAAACTGACCGTCCTCACAACCCTCCAGAAGGATTTATGTCAATCACCCGATTGATGTGCATGGTCGGGGCTATTCCGCCGTTTTCTCCTTTCGTTATCGACTTTCTAAGACAGATGCGGATTGCCCCCATGCAGCTGCATCCCAACTCCTATGCTTACCTATATACCTTATATGTAGCATATCGTGAGATCTTGGGTATAGAACTCACTTTCAATGACGTTCATTTCTTTTATAACTTCAAGCATCAGACTCGAGAAACTCCTTCTTTCTCTTACTTCGAATCGGTCCCAAAAAGGAAAATAATCTCAGCGCCGATCAGCAGCAAGGCCGGCGATTCCAAACTGGAATGGTTTTATGTAAAACAACAGCCGGGATGTGCCAGAAGATGGACAAAATCAAGTAAAGCATTGGTTTTCTAAATCTCAACTCTGAATGTCCACGCCACCACATTAATCCGTTTTATTTTTGTTTACAGTTGATAATCCAAAACAAATATCGGATCAAGTGTTCTTTAACCGGATACACCGACTCCTCAATGGCGACCAAAAATTTCTAATCATCGATGAAGTCCTGAAGGATGAATATCTTCATCTTCACGGTTTGCTGTCCATTACCTGTAGCATAAGTGACGGGTCGGGTCCATATGTATACATCCCCCCAGTGGACGTAATCCCAGAAACGGGCGAAAGCTCGAAAACTCCTACAATGCCGCTTCAATCTTCACCTTCTCCATCTTCGACTCAAGACGATGAGCTGGCCAACATGGCCGAAAAGCACCGAGAAGGGTACATTGTCCCCGAGGATGCTATCTCTCCGGAGAAGTCGACGTCTTCCAAAGAACCGCCAATAGATGCTTCCCAGGGAGATGCCCCTAGTACCGATGATCCTACATTTTAGGGTTTAGGAGATCTCCCCTTACCTGAAACTATCTACACTTCAGAGGATTTTGGAACAAATCCTTTAGTTTTCACTTCTTCAGAAGTGACCACTCCCGCTAAGGCCAAAGAGCCTACTCGCACTAGTCTGGCTTCGGATTCGGGTTTATCGGGGGGAAAACACCACTTAGGATGCACTTAGCACAATAGCATCACATTTCACAGCACTTACCTTTTGTGAGAACACTGATTCTGAATTCCATTTGCATTGTTGGACAGGTACAATGTCTCGCTCCCATTATGATATCAGGAAACTTCGTCGCAGCATGACTGGCCCCCCTTCTGACGCTGAGCGCGATCGTCGCGAAGGCCGAGGAAGGAAAGATATAAGGCCTCATGACTCTTATCAGTCACGGACCTCACGTTCTCGCTCCCCCTCCCGGTCGGATTCAGAACGATACAGAAGCTACCAAGGCCGTCGAGGAGAAGACATGTCGCAATCAAAAGATCAAACCTCTTCTCAAGAAAAACGCAGTAGGGAAAGGAGCCAGCCGAAAGATACCGACTCGCGAGGCAAACATAAGGTTTCCGATAAGCGGCCTAGGAAGGGTGATACGGCCGTCGTGCCCGCTGATCCTAAGGATACTGAGCTAACATATCGCGCACCTCCACCATTGGATGTTGAAGCTAAAGTCAAGCGGGAATATTTGGAGAAAGAATTCCCCGAGCACTACTTTGAAAACCTGACTTTCTTACCCGCTCTCGAGCCTATTTCTTCAAGGTGGGCAAACGAGGCCAAAGCGAAAATTGATGCAGTTGAAAAACAATATTCAGAGATGTTCAAGTATTCACGTTACCTCTCCAGAATCATCCGAACTCTGATTATGGATACTGAGTCAATGAAAAATACTACAGCAGCTGACGCTAAAGCCTTGAAAATTTTAAGGAAAGATCTTGAGGACACAGAGGCCCAACTTGCCGTTGCCCAGCGGGATGCTACCAGCTTCAAGCAGTAATTTGAAGAGCTACAAAAACGTTATCATGACTTGCTCGAGTCTCCCAATCAAGAGCGCTCGGAGTTGAAAATGCAAGCAGAAGATGCAAAGTCGGATAATGCTAAAATGCAACTTGCCTACACCGCTCTAGAGGAAGAGAAAGCTGAGTTAGCGAGGAAGAATGCTGAATTGGAGAAGAGAAACGCTGACTTGGCTTCCAAGTTGGTGGAGGCTGAGAATAGGGCTGCCCTAGCGGAGGGTAATGTTGAAAGTGTTATTAAATCCGCCGAAGAGACCCGCAAGTAGTTGTCAGAGGCTGAGGAGGAAGTGCATGGTTTCGGCGAATTAATGATCGAATTCTTTGCGCTTATAATCCACCGCCGAACCATCTCTTGGATTGAAGATTATCCGACTACCTTGGTTCACGTATGGAGTCAAATTGTTTAATGGGAGAAAGAGGAGCTCAAGGTAGATTCCATCGATGAAGACAAGCTTATGGAGAAATATCTAAGAGACGATGAGCCAGCATGCCTGACCGAGGGGCGTCGCCTCATCGCTGCTGCTATGGAGGAGGAGACACGGATGGCTAAGCAAAAGAATGTCTCTGAGGCTGGTTCTTCTTCTACTGCCGCTGGAACTTCTGAAGTAGAGGGATATGACCCCGAAAACCCGGGGATTCCTCGGGCATCTCTTTTATCCCCCATACCCGAGACGACGTCAGAGACAGCAGTTACTCCAGCTGAGAAATCATCGGAAGGTATTTCTACATTCTCGCCTCAATTCGTCAAGGCCGTCTTCACTTTTCATCACATAATCGGACAATCGACGGAGGATCCTTTATTTTCTCCTGAGTTGATAACTGTTACTTCTCATTCTGTAGGTGTTGAACCGACCGAGAAGATTGGTGGGCCTCAAGGAACCACTGCTGAAGCAAAACCCGCGGAGAAGGCTAAAGGGGGAAAGGACAAGGCTGCCACTGTTGATTCAGGAGAAGGAACTGAACCGTCTAAGGCTGATGCTCCTCACGATGACGAGATGATAAACGCCTTGAAAGATGATGGCGGCAACGAGGGACATGAGGAAGACCCTGAGGTGGCCATAGTTGGGGAGTCAAAAAGCGCTGATAACATCACTTTGGCTGCGCTGAAAGCTGAGCAAGACAAACGTATGCAGCTTAAAGTTGAAGACCTAGACCCCGAAAGCCTTAAGCCTCTTGCAGTGGTGGATGCTGGATCAAGGTTAGTTGTTAAGCTTTCGACTAGGTCTATTACAGAAGAGCTTGCTAAAAAGTCTTCTCTTGATTCCAGTGTTCCAACTCCTGGGAAAAAATCAACCGATTCCAGCACTTCGGTCACAGGGAGGAAAAATCCAAAGCGCGTTCTAACCGATGCCGAAAGGGAGGCGAAGGATGCTCAGAAGGCTGCTAAAAAATCCAAGTCCACTCCAAGGTCTAAGTGATGAAGTGCTTTGTTTATGGCTTTTTGATTGGCCCGCAATAGTTGCAGCGAGCGCGGCCCTCGCATCTTCCTTTTTGCTTGTGTTCCTTGTACAAACTCACATGTTTGTGAATAAAAATAGTTTATTTCCTGCAATGTCTGATAGTTGTTAGTTCAGTACTTAAATGAAAATACACGAGTATGTCAAATTAAAGTCATATAATGAAGTCATTGCTGGGGGAAACATGTATACGCATACATGCCCCCAGTCAATCTTGAATGACTGAGGAAGAACTACTCAAGATTAAATTAAAGAGTCCAAATGTCCCCGATTCTCCGACGGGGGCCATATTTCTTTCGTCATTGATGTCTGTTCTTTCTGGCATATTTATACTCTCCTGTCTCATATCCAGGTTAGAGTTTTCGCTGGGGCGATCTCTCATCTGTGTGCACCTTCACGCCTCAGAGGACGTCGTCTTCCCATCCTTTATACTCTCTCTCGACTTGAGAGTTAGAGTTAAGAATGTCGTCTTCCCATTCTTCTATGTCTTGTCGTACAAACAGTCGTTGTGTTTGTTCTTGCATATAAGCCATCTCCAACTTTCCAAATTTTAATTTAACATTTCGTATTCCACAATCATAATAGAATAATAGTTGAAGATATAAATAATGCAGGAAAGTAAATGGCACACGATATTTTTATAGTGGTTCGGCTAAGTCATAGCCTACATCCACTTTATAGTCCTTTGTTCACATCAACAGACTTTTTTAAGGCAAGTCGTGCCTTTTTACAAGGTTGATAAAAAAAACCAAAAGAAAATACAACATCCCTAATTCAAATATCGAATCAAGTGTTGGGCATTCCACGCCCTAGGCACTTCTTCACCATCTACGGTCGTTAACTTGAAGGCTCTTGTCTCAAGTTTCCATTGGATGGCGAATGGTCCTTCCCACTTTGGACCGAGATGAGGAAGGGATGGAAAAACTCGCTTTAGCACCAGATCCCCTGGCTCAAAGGTTCTAAAGGGAACTTTCTTGTCATAATAGCGTGCCATCTGACGTTGATGTCTTAACGCACGCAAGTCGGCCTCGTCCCTTTTCTCTTCGACTTCATCAGGGGACTCGAGGAGGAGTGCCCGATTCGTCATTGGGTCATAATATGTCACCCTGTGAGAGGGAACTTCAAGCTCTACCGGGATTACCGCTTCTGAACCAAATGAGAGAGAGAAAGGAGTATGGCCGGTAGCTGTCTTGAACGTTGTCCGATATGCCCACAAAGCCAAGGGCAATTCATCCACCCATTTTGCTTTTGCACGTTCCAACCGCTTCTTGAGGATGGATTTTATGACTTTATTTATTGCTTCTACTTGCCTATTCGACTGTGGATTGGCGACTACAGTATACGGCTTGTCAATCTTGTATTTCTGGCAGAAATTTCTGAATTCGGCACCATCGAACTAGGTTCCATTATCAGTTATAATGGTCCTTGGAATCCCAAACCGGCATATGATATTTCTAACCACAAATCTTATCACCTTTCTTGCTGTGATTTTGGTTAAGGGCTCAGCTTCCACCCACTTCGTAAAATAGTCCATGGCGACTATTGCATACTTCGCTCCTCCTTTGGCAATCGGTAGAACTCCGATGATGTCAATTCCCCACATGGCAAACGACCACAGACTCACCATCGACTTGAGCTGGGTCGGTGGTGCTCTGGGGATCTTGGCGAATCTCTGGCATTTGTCGCAGCGTCGTGAGTAATCAGCTGCGTCTTTATTAATAGTGGGCTAGAAATACCTATACCGCAATACCTTTTTTGCTAAAGTCTGACCCCCCGTATGATCTCCACACTCACCTTCGTGTACTTCCCTTAGTACACGCTTGATGTCATCATGCGCTATACGCCGTAACAGGGGCATAGAAAATCCTTGCCGATAAAGGGTATTATCTTGAAGGACGTATCTGGTAGCTTTGCGAACTATGGCTCGCCTCTCACTCTTCTTTGGCGGGAGTATTCCATTTCTAAGGAAATTCTTGATTGGGGTCATCCACGACTCCCTCTCCGGTTTTGCTTCGAAAGCTAATTCAATTTCCATTAACTCGAAGCTTGGCGATCCCAACGTCTCAATTGGAACCATTTTGGTTTCCTCCGGATTGTCGGAACTTGCCAGCTTCGCTAGCCGGTCTGCCTTCTGGTTTTCAGCTATTGGGATATGCATTATGTTATACCGTTCCAAGTTGCTCAACAGCTCCTTCACTTTTCCAAGATAGGTAATAAGTCGAGGTCCCCGAGCCACAAACTCCTTTCGCACTTAGCAGACGACTATTTTGGAATATCAGAATATATCTAATGCCTTTATTCCGAATTCCTTAGCAAGTTTCAGCCCGACAATCAGGACTTCATATTCAGAGTCATTATTGGTCGCGGAAAATTCTAGTCGCAGAGCATAATATAACGATCGTCCTTCAGGAGTAACTAAGACGACTCCAGCTCCGGACCTTCGGTCGTTCTTGGCTCCGTCTGTGTATAACTTCCATGGATCTAATTTTAATTCTTCCTCTGATTTGACCACCTTATCATTGATCGTCTCTTCCTCCGGAATTGTGAACTCTGCTATAAAGTCAGCCAAAGCTTGCCCCTGATCGATCTCCGCGGTTGAAAGTTTAAGTCAAACTGACTTAATTCAATATTCCACTTGATCAACCGCCCTGATGCTTCGGGTCTTTGCAACACCTGTTTCAGAGGCTGATCAGTGTATATGATTATTGGGTGAGCTTGAAAATAATGGCGAAGTTTTCGGGAGGCGATCAGAAGGATGTAAGCAAGCTTCTCAATCCTTGGGTAGTTACGTTCTGCAGCTGTCAATTTCTTAGTTACGTAATATACCAGCCTTTGCACCTTATCTTCCTCCCGGACCAAGGCGGTGCTAACGGCGTGAGCCGATACTGCTAGATAAACAAACAGCTCTTCATGATCCACCGGCATCGACAAAATCGGTGGTCTCTCTAGTAAGTCCAATAGATTTCGAAAGGCCTCAACACAGTCCGGAGTCCATTCAAAATTTTTCTTTCCCCTTTTTATCAAGTCAAAAAACGGGACACATTTGTCTGTTGCTTTGGAGATAAATCTACTCAACGCAGCCACCTTCCCTGCAAGACTTTGGGCGTCTTTGATTCTTCGTGGTTCCTCAATGTTCCTTATCGCTGCTATTTGACTGGGATTAATTTAAATTCCCCGAGAGCTCACGATGAAACCCAGAAACTTTCCAGATGCCACTCCAAACGAGTACTTCAAAGGATTTAGCTTCATTCGATACTTTCGCAGGATGCCGAACATCTCTGCCAAGTCTTGCGTATGGCTAGAGGACTGCCTTGATTTGACAAGCATATCATCAACATAAACCTCCATGGTTTTCCCTATTTGTTTATAAAACATCATGTTCACCAAGCGTTGGTAGGTAGCTCCTGCATTTTTCAATCCGAAAGGCATGACCACGTAGTAGTACAACCCCAAATTTGTAATAAAGCTCGTGTGCTCTTGATCGGGCACATGCATGGGAATCTGGTTGTATCCGGAATATGCGTCCATAAAAGAAAGAAGTTCATGTCCCGCCGTCGAATCCACAAGCTGGTCTATTCTGGGGAGTGGGAAGCTATCTTTCGGGCAGGCTTTGTTCAAGTCTGAAAAATCAATACACGTCCGCCACTTTCCGTTTGACTTCTTTACCAAAACAGGATTCGATATCCAGTCGAGATATGTCGAATCTCTAATAAATCCGTTCTCTTTCAGCTTCTCCACTTCTTCTTTCAGAGCTACCGACCTCCCTGGGCCCATAATACGTCTCTTTTGCTTTACAGGCGGGTGTTTTGGGTTTATACTCAGCGAATGACTCATGATGGATGGTGATATCCCACACATGTCAGCGTGGGTCCAGGCAAACACATCCAGGTTTGCCTTCAGAAAGTCAGCTAGTTCTTTGGCTCGGTGCGGATCCAACTGGGATCTAATCTTCAAAACTTTTGCTAGATCAGCTTCATCAATGGGTATATCCACTGTCGTTTCGTTAGGAGTTGCCTTTCTATCCTCAGGTTCCTCATCTTCTCTGGGATCTAGGTCCTCAGGCATTCCCTTGGGCAACTCCTTCGGGGCTGATCCCTCTAATTGCTACGCTGAACCCTCCTTTGGAAGAGGTGAAGTACTTTTAGTATCGATGTTGAGTCCCTTCATCAGCATCTTTAATTCAGCAATATAACAAGCTCGTCCGGAGACTTGGTCTCCCCTCATTACTCCTGTTCCGGCTTCAGTTGGGAACTTTAGCAATAAACACCATGGTGCGATACAAGCCCTGAACTCTGCAAGGGAAGGCCTTCCTAAAAAAGCGTTGTAGGGCGAATCGATATCTAGCACTACGAACTGAAGCATTCGTACTCTTCGACGATCCTCTTGTCCCAATGTTACGGGTAATTCTATATACCCCATTGGAGCTGTTGATGCCCCATTGAAGCCACGGATCCAACCTTCACAGGGCTTCAAATCTCCAGGCTCGAGTCTCATCTGATCAAATGACTTCTTAAACAAAATGTTGACAAAGCTTCCATTGTCTACTAGTACCTTATGAACCAGTGTCGGCCCAACAGTAGTGGTAATAACCAACGGATCTTCGGTAGGTGATTGGATTATGGTATCGTCTCTACTACGGAACACCACATCATCGAACATTGTCCTTTGCTATTTCACAGGGGTGATATCTTCCAAATCATTACACTCGTCCACATCTATATGCTTAACTGCATTAACGTATTGGTCCATTGCTTTGAAACTGTGGATAGCTGGATGGGGTCCACCTACTATGGTGTTAATGACAATCCCTTTGCCCTTTTGTTGCGCTGTAGGCTTGGGAGCAGACTGATTCTGGTTTGGGGCCTGTCCTCCTTGCCCCCTGTCCCTTGGGGCAGCCTTATACTCATCCAACTTCCCTTCACGCAACAACTTCTCAACCACATCTCTCAAGTGTCGACATTCGTTCGTTAAATGTCCGTGGGTTCCGTGAAATAAACAAAATTTTCTGATAGCAATTTCTTTCTCTGTCGAATCTCGTGGCGGTGGTTTTTTGTATTGCAAAACATTATACGTGTCCAAATAAATGTTCTCCAACGTATCATTCAACGGTGAATAATTTTCAAAAGTCTGGAACCGGGGTCTTTTTTTCAGAATTACTTCCTCGGTTCCTGTTTCTCCTATTACCATTCCCATTACGGTTGCTGTTGCCCCCGTTTCCATTATTATTGTTTCCATTCTTGTTTCCAACATTCACTTCGACTTTCCTAGAGCTTTCTCCAGACTGCTTTACAGCAACATTACTCTGAACAGCTTCTTTTGAGGCCGCTCCGGACTTCCTCTTTCTGTTTGCCCTTGCTTCCTCCCGTCTTAACTGAATATTGGCCTTCTCATAAAACAACTCTCTTGTGGGAGGCGGCTTCCCAGAAAGATAATCTCCAAACTCTGAATCAGGATCAACTCCCTCCATTAAGGCCATCAAGATGGTAGGCTCATGAGGGTCGCTGACTTCTGTTACAGCTAAATTGAAACGGTCTAGATACAACTTCAAGGACTCACCCGGCGCTTGCTTAATTCTCGATAATTCGATAACAGTCTTAGACTTTCAGGCGTGAAGTCGGAATTGATTCATAAAACGTTCACTTAATTCTCTGAAATTCGATATCGATCGAGGAGGAAGTTGGGTAAACCATAGTATTGCTACGTCTTCTAAGTAAATCGGGAAAGCCTTACACTTCACAGCGTCAGGAGCAGCTGCAGCATTCATAAACCATGCGTATCGCATCAGATGTTGTCCCGGGTCAGTTCTCCTGTTATATCTGTCCATCTGCAGCAAATTAAATCGTCGGGGGAACTGAAAGTCAAGAATGTTATCAGTAAAGGGAGTATGGCTTCGCTCAATACCATAATCTTCATTGGTGTAATTTCGACTCTCAGACATGATCTGGCACACCATAGCCCATACATCAGCATTGGTCAAGGGCCGTTCAGGATCCCTGGCCCTGATGTTCGGGTTTCCTCTGGGCTCCTGATTAGGGGACATCCTCCTTCTTCCAGCGGCTTCTGCTTTGCTTTGCTCTCTACGTTCCCGGTCAATCTCGGGAGGAAGGGGCTGAAGCATTTGTCCCTGAGTAGGGTTGGTAAGGTTAAGGTCTCTAGGCAGAACATGAGATCCTCGCATTGGTAACAACATAAGCTCTCTCAAGCTCGAGTCATCGGGTCCTAACACATGAGCAGCGTCTTCGCGGGATCCAGAGATCCGAAAGTCGTTTGTTCCAAATTCTGAGATCGTTCAAGCGGCCTTCTTTCATGAGGCCGTTCTTCCTCATAAGAAGAAGACTGATCCATTGCAGTGTGATGAACTGGGGAAGGGGTCCTCTGCCTGCGAAGCTCGCCCATTTCCCTACTCATGATTCTCATATTCTCTTGCATCATAAGGTTGGTGCGCTCATGGATTCTCATAGCCTCCCTAGTGCTCTCAAGCATGTCGAGAAGGCACGAAAAGTCTCCTTGGGTGACAGGTGCAGTCGGATTGATCTGGTCATTGGTCCTGGTGGCTGGAGTCGGAGCATTTGGAGGGGCTCGAGTAGAGATTCCAGCATCACCTAGAGTCGGGTCGGGTCGGAGCAAAGTGACCTGGCCGGATCGGTTCGGGTTAGGGGAGCGCACCTCTTCTACATCTTCTACTCGGGTCGGATCGGAGCTTTCCCTCTACGACCGGTTCAGATTTCCTGAGCCAGTCCGATCCGCTCCCGAGCTTTGCCCACGAGACCTCGTCACGACCGCGTTTTGCTGATCTTCACCAACTTCGTTCCCTCGACTAGTTTGAACTTCCTTGCCTTTTCCTTTGGCCATAATTCTTCAACAATCAACCAACAAGTACTTAAAAGCGTCGGAAATTGGGGATTAACTTCTTTGAACTCAATGGTCCAAAAAGTAGAACGATAATCCAGAAAAACAGAGAATTCAAATGATTCTCAGTGAAAGCACCAAAATGTTAGACCAAAAAGTGGTTCTAACACCCAAATTGACTAAAATCCTAATAAAATGAGATTAAAAACAGAAAAAAGACATGGGATTTATAGTGGTTCGGCGTTAAAGAGCCTACGTCCACTTTATATCACTTTGCTTGATGATGTAGATGAAAGTACAACAAGATATTCACTCAATTTCACTCATTTTTCATATACATTCACTCAATTATATTCAAAATACACTTTAAATGATGATTTGGATTGTTTGGGAGTACTGGAAATCGGTTCTCAAGGATACTCAAACTCTCAAAGTGCCAAAAGATCCCTCTAAATGCCTCTTGATGGGGTATTTAAAGGTGGAAAATCTTCCTGAATTTGGATCAGATCGGGTCCACGTGGCTCATATCCCGCCACTTTCGGGTTCATATGGATTTTAGTGTTGACAGCGCACCGAGTTAGTAGCCAACATGGGTAGGAAGTGGATGTAACTGCCCCGAATATCTAGGAGATCATGGGGGTGTAGCAGTTGACAACTGGGTTCAGATCGGATCGATTTAACAAATGGGGTTCGGATCGGATATACCATCCCCGATCCGGTCAGATTAGCACGCGCCCCTTTTCTCGCCGTATGTTGGTTTGATTTTGTCCGATGTACTCCGATCCGATCCGGATGCTTGGCAGAATTTTCTTCAACAACCGATTCATTCGTCTTTGTGTAGCCTATTTCACAAAGTTGGCTAACACATTGTCTTTCACTTTGCTAGGTGGAAGTCAGATTCGTCTTATTAGGACATCATCTCTACACCAACGAACATCAAATTCTTGATTTCACATTCCATAAGCAGGCTGGATATCATTCAAATCTTCATTTTTCATATTCTCTTTCAATTTCACACCAGTCTCTCGGCAATTTCTTGATAACATTGGGACACATCTTATAAATTGGATCTTCTATATAAGATATCTGTTGTACTTGTGAAGCCATAACATAAGGATCAGATTTCTGGCACAATCGATTTAAATTGACATGAGTCAGCCGATATAAATCTTTGTCTTCTTGGTACCAACAATACTTAAATAAAACTACACTAAATTCTTCCCAATAAACTAGTTCTAATATTTCTTCAATTGATCCATAGTAATAACTTCACTAACCAATGGATTTTGATCTTTCGAACTTGCAAAGGTAGTAGTCAAGGTTGTCAAAAATACACCATTGTTTCATGTTGTACATTTGGCATCTCCGAACCATGTACAAAATTTGTATCCATTGATGACATATCCAATAAACCTCTTAGCTATTAGAAGAGGGCGCATTGTAAGCAGTTGTACTTCTTTTGAAATGTCCTCCTTTTTCCCACCTCTTCCTTTAACCACTTCCAAAATCCTTCACTATGTTCTCTCTCTCTTTTTTTGTTTTGATGATGCATGACCATCAGTTAAAGCTCGATGTTCCCTAGAGTAAAGATCTGATTAATAAAAGATAGAAACGAATTTTCTAATTCTTCAATACTTACGAAAATAAAAATAAAACTTAAAAACATACTCAAGTAAACTCTTTATTTCCTTGTTACCACAATTTAATAGAATGTAACGGTGACATTCCTTCCATTAAGAATCTTTAAGTTGAATTGTTTTTCCATCTTTGTTTCTTCTTGTGCTAATAGGATATTCCAAATTCTGTGGACGGGCTTCAAATTGCATTTTTCTTGCTCTATCGCCACCTAAGAACCTTGAACAGAATATCAGACATTCTTCTGCAAGATAGCCTTCAGTAATGGACGCCTCAGGTTTACTTTTGTTGCGAACATATGATTTCAGTTTACAAAGATAACGCTCAGTGGGAAACATACAACGAACATATGCAGGTCCACCGTATTCAATTTCCTTGCATAAATGAACTAGCAAGAGCACCATTGTTTCGAAGAAAGCATTTGGGAATATTATCTCAAATTGACAAAGAATTTCCACAATTTCCTTTTGTAGCCACTTGAGATCAGCCAAATCGATAATTTTACTCCAAAGACTTCTTAGAAATGCATTTAATCTTATCATAGGTATTGCAACCTCAGGTTTTATAGATTACTTCACAGCAAATTGCAGCAAGTAGTGGAGAAGAAAATGAGCATCATGGCTCTTATAATCTGCAATTTTCCTCTCTTTCTTGTTTACATACAGGTTGATATTAGATGCACAACCATGTATAAAATTTGTATCCATTGATAACATATCCAATAAACCTCTTAACTGTTAGAAGAGGGCGCATTGTAAGCAGTTGTACTTCTTTTGAAATGTCCTCCTTTTTCCCACCTCTTCCTTTAACCACTTCCAAAATCCTTCACTATGTTCTCTCTCTCTTTTATATTTTTTTGAGGATGCATGACCATCAGTTAAAGCTCGATGTTCCCTAAAGTAAAGATCTGATTAATAAAAGATAGAAACGAATTTTCTAATTCTTCAATACTTACGAAAATAAAAATAAAACTTAAAAACATACTCAAGTAAACTCTTTATTTCCTTGTTACCACAATTTAATAGAATGTAACGGTGACATTCCTTCCATTAAGAATCTTTAAGTTGAATAGTTTTTCCATCTTTGTTTCTTCTTGTGCTAATAGGATATTCCAAATTCTGTGGACGGGCTTCAAATTGCATTTTTCTTGCTCTATCGCCACCTAAGAACCTTGAACAGAATATCAGACATTCTTCTGCAAGATAGCCTTCAGTAATGGACGCCTCAGGTTTACTTTTGTTGCGAACATATGATTTCAGTTTACAAAGATAACGCTCAGTGGGAAACATACAATGAACATATGCAGGTCCACCATATTCAATTTCCTTGCATAAATGAACTAGCAAGTGCACCATTGTTTCGAAGAAAGCATTTGGGAATATTATCTCAAATTGACAAAGAATTTCCACAATTTCCTTTTGTAGCCACTTGAGATCAGCCAAATCGATAATTTTACTCCAAAGACTTCTTAGAAATGCATTTAATCTTATCATAGGTATTGCAACCTCAGGTTTTATAGATTTCTTCACAGCAAATTGCAGCAAGTAGTGGAGAAGAAAATGAGCATCATGGCTCTTATAATCTACAATTTTCCTCTCTTTCTTGTTTACATACCGGCTGATATTAGATGCACAACCATAAGGAAGTTTAGCATTCTCCAACACCGAGCAAAATATTTCTTTCTCCTTGTTCGTCATTTCAAATATGGTCGCCCTCATCTTAAGGTAATTCCCATCAGTTGATAGAACAAGATGAAAGATCTCTCTAATGCTTATCTCTTGTAAATCATATCGAGCATTTAAATGGTATTTCGACTTCGCATCAATATTTAGTAAAGTACCAAGTATGTTATCACAAATGTTCTTCTCTATGTGCATAACATCAAGGTTACGTTGACATACACTTTGACTCCAGTATGGTAAATTAAAAAATATTGACTTCTTTTTAAAAGGAGATTCATTTTTATGCTTCTTTACCTCTTTCTTCCCAAAAATATTTTCATAACCAGCCAACAATTCTTCAATGTCGTTCCAAGATAAAATTCTGAGAGGTGTTCCTATTTCAATTTCACCATTAAACATTTTCTTATTAAACCTCCACTTGTGTCCCAGGTCTAAAAATTTCCTATGATTCATGTAGCACATTTTTCACTATGTTTCATGTAAGTTGAAGAAGTCTCGAAATGGCATACGGGACAAGCTAAATAACCCTTTGTGCTCCACCCGGATAACATTGCATAGCCCATAAAGTAGTTGATCGTCCATAACACGCTTGCACATAATGTGAAATTATCACCAGTGAAGGCACAATAAGTTTGTATGCCAAGATCCCATAATTCTTTCAATTCTGCGATAAGAGGCTACATGTTGACATCAATGTAATTGTTAGGAGATTCTAGCCCAGAGATAAGGGTTGAAAGTATCAAATTTTCTGTCTTTATGCATAACCAAAGTGGAAGGTTATAATTTACAAATATGATTGGCCATGTGCTGTGCTGTGTAGTCATTATACGAAAAGGACTGAATCCATCAGACGCTAATCCTGACCTGATATTTCTGTTTTCAAATGAAAATTGAGGATAATTGGCATCTATCATCTTGGGAACCTCGCCATCAGCTGGATGTCGAAGTCTGCCACCATTTTTTCACTCCATGCTATTACATAAGCTCTACGTACTCCTCGGACATGAACATCCTATGCAGCCTTGGTTTTAGTGGAAATAACACATCACTTTTGCTGGTACTTTGTGAACTCGCTTCTCCAGATCATTATCTATAGCCACTTTTTTTTTTCCGGTATAACCCACCTTGAAAAACCACAAGTTTTGCGGTTTTTTTCCTTTTCATTTTCTACCCAACATAGCATGCAGTCACTTGGACATGCATGTATTCTTTGGTAATTGGGGCCTAAATCTTTAATGATATTTTTGGTAGCATTGAAAGATAAAGGGATGTAGGCTTATGGAAAAGCTTCTTTTATCAGCTCTAATGGATCGTTGAATGCATACTCAGTGATTCTATGTAGGCAATTTAAAGAATAAATCCTGATAATTAAACTTAATCGCGAAAATTTAGTACACCCAGGATATAATGGCTGCTTTCCCTCTTCAATACATTGATGAAGTTTTCTAGCATCGACATCTATTCCATTTGATCCATCAGAAGATCCACCGTCATTGCTCTGTATATTTCCACAAGTACGATACAATAACTCATCGAGATTATCTCCAAAATTTATTCCTGCTTCACAATCCATATCGTTATCGCTACTTCCATGATCTAAACAAGAAACCTCACAAATCGATTTCACGTACAATTCAGATGGACCATTCCAAATCAGATGGTCATAGACTACCTCTTGACGATGCTACTTGCGATTACGACACTTTTTGCAAGTGTAACAACCCGGAAATTCGAGCCAATTTAAAATATTTATTTTGGCAATTTTGATGAATTTTGAATATTTAAAATGAATTATTTTAAATAATAATGATGAGAAATTTATTTTGAATAGAATTCGAATGTATATATTTATATAGATCATCGTTAGAATATAAATATTTATTTTTAATTATAAAAGGAATTGAAAATGGCGCGGTAGTTTGAAAATTCGATTTCAAAGTTCAAATGAATGTACAGGATTAAAAATAAACTGGATTTTAGTGAAACCAAAAATATTAGAATCTATTTGAAAATATCTTTCCAACGAATCCAAAAAATCAAAATTTCATAGCAGGAATAAAAAGTTATGTCCAGTTGAAAATTCAGAAGAGTCGCTATGGAATTCTGGCCCTTAAAAATGGAAATTTTGCAAACGACCTTGGTTTTCGATGAAACCACTTTTGTTGGATCCGTGATGTCAAGTTATTGCTAGGTTTCAAAATTCATAATTTTCCCAATCAATATGTGAGCGTGGCGAAGTAAAACGTGTTTTAACAGTTTTAGTCAATTTCGATCGACCAGAAAATGACCATTTTTCAAACGGTCTCGGAATTTGACGAAATTAGTTTTATTAGGACCTTATCGTCAATACGAAGCTAGAAAATATTTTTCAGGAATTTTTAGAGTCCGTATGTGGCCTCGGTAAATTGAAATGTGCGTTCAAATTCAATATATAGATTTATATATTTTGATTTTGACGAAAAATGATCGTAACAGCCGAATTGACCTGTGAAACATATCCCATTGTGTTCGGAATGGGGGTAATTAGCTAGGGATGACAGTCGTTGGGATTGATTTGGGGTCCGAATGAAAAGTCAACACTTTGGAAAAATTAAAGAATAAAAATAATATATTAATAATAACCCTTATTTACATTAACCCCCTCCCATTCTCTATTTTCTTTAATCAGAAAACACAATCGATTCATTCGATCGAATGATGGCGACACCGCCATTGCCTCCACCCCCATCGCTCCCCCACCCTCCTCCGCTGCAACCGCCTCCGCCGCCACCTGCTTCTCCCCCTCCAATCGAAATCCGTGAGCCATTTCCCCCTTCCTCAATTGCGAGATCCATTGAACCGCCATCGTTCGAAGTCGAAGGGAGAGCTGGATAGGAGCTCGGGTTTCGAGCAACGCCTGGAGGTGGTGTAGCATCTGGAGACGCACCTCGAGATGCATTGTGATCAACTTCTAGCACCCCCAGCCCCTCCTCCGTTCGAAACCCCTAATCCGCGCTCAATCCAGTCGCCGCCTCCGCCAATTGCGAGTGCCTCCCCTCCTCCATTAACGTCCAGAGCTGAAAACTGTAAGCCCATTTTATTTTAATTTTTATTAAACCACATTATGTTTAAAAGCAGTTTTATATACATATATATATTTGCAATGTTTAAATCAGTTTTTTTTGTGTGCAGTGAAAATAAAAGACGAGATTTTTTATCACTTAAAAGACTTGATTTTTATCACTTAAAAGAATTGATTTTTATCGCTTGAAAGATTTGATTTTTCATAACAAAAAAGACATGATTTTTCATAATGAAAAGGATTTGATTTTATTTTGGCATATACAAAGATTTGGTTTTTATTTATTTTTATAGAAAGAATAAAAATATGATTTTTATATTATAGAAAGAATAAAAATATGATTTTTATATTATAGAAAGAACAAAAATATGATTTTTATATTATAGAAAGAATAAAAATATGATTTTTATATTGGTAGAGTATTAAAAATATGATTTTTAATGTATAGAACATCATATTAAAAATGTGATTTTAATATGAACAGCGTGGAGAAGACTGCGTTGGAAGTACGGGCAGACCCAGACTGTTCTGAATTTCAGAAATGAAATGGAGGAGTGGAACCCTCGGTGAGAACTCCTCACTTTTATTTTGATTTCTAGTTTGAAATATATACTAGGATGCAGACGGTGCTTAGCAGCCCCCGACACCCGTTGTCCACAGACCATGGATGACTTGTTTGTTTGATTACTGTGTTGTGAAATTTTATTGTGTGATGTGGAATGGAATAAAATATTTTATAGTGGAAAATATTTTATAGTTAAAAATATAATTTTTAATGTGTATGTGGATAAAATAAATGTTCATTTACAAACCGGACGGTTTGTTTATGTACACCTATTTGAAGGATATTGATTGGGACGATAAATTTTACATGTCGCCCAAATATACAAATAAAAATCTGTGTTTGATGATTTGAAACCCCACACGGGTATTGGGATGATATTTGACGTACACTAATCCCGATTGTTTAGTTGTATGTCAATCAATGGGTTGATAGACTGTGTAAGCGTTAATTATTTATATTTAATGCTTATGCAGTTGTGTGGTGCACTCGGGATGATGGTTGATGAATTATCGTTGCTATTATATACATGTGTTGTAGAAAATCCATATAATTAACATTATATGGTAATTGATTGGGCCTCATTCCAATTTGGAAAATAAGGAATATTATAAAAATAAATTCATGCGTTGAATAGAAATAAAAATTCATGTGTTGAATAGAATAAAAATTCATGTGTTGAATAGAATAAATATTCATGTGTTGAATAAAATATATATTTATGTGTTGAAGAAAATATTCATTTGTTGAATAGAATAACGAAGTTATTGAAATATATAAAGCCGTGTTGATTAGATTGACGCCATTTTGATGTGAACGATATTTATATCGATTTTATTCATTTTTATAATGAATATAGAAAAGAAAGTGATTTCAAAATATAAAGTTTTGAAAATATCATCATTTGTATATCGATGATGTGGAATATTCAATTTTGGTTCGAAATTGAATATGAAGTTGAAATCGTTTCGAAAACGAATTTAAAATGATTTGTAAAATATGTTTTGAAAGGAAATCGATGAAATATATATAATCTATATATTATATATATATAATGGCCTAAATAGAACGCACCGCGGCAGTTCGCGAACTTCGACCATTGACTTCGAATGGATATTACGGGAGATCCAACCGTCAGATTCTCCTAAAACCGGAACCGTTGGGTTCGTATCGAAAAGAGCTTTCTAACAAATATTATAAATTTGAAATCTAGCGGTTGGATTTGGAATTATGTCCAAATCAAATTTGGAAAAGGTCGCTGTAAGTGCAGTTCGATGGTCGTTGATGGAAATCGACTGTAGGGGCCTTGATAAAATTATTAAAAATAGTAATAATTTGTGTAAAATAATAAGAAATGATTTGTGAAGAATTGAGATGAAAAATTCCAAATTTGAAAAGATAAAAATAGATTTTTATCGACATGAACTAGTTTTGAACTAGAATAATAATTTATTTATTTTTAAATAAATAAATTGGATGTGAAAGGGTTTTAAAAGTAACCAGAATTTCCAATAATTGAATTGGAATGGATTTGAATCGAAATTGTCTTTGGAATATTTCGATGTTGGATTTCGTGATTATACAGATATTGTTATGGAAATTTGAAAGAAATATTTATATCGTTATTTCCAATACGATATTTGTTGGTCGTAGAATTTGATATTGAATATAAGCCGATATATTTTCTATTCAGAGCCTTATATTTAATATCAAATAGGAATTGGGTTTATCGTGAACTGTGTTTTAATGACATTTTTTCTTTAACCCGATTTACAGTGAAATGTGATTTGGAATTTATAAATCTTTCATTAATATTTAAAGGAGGTTTTCCAAAGTAAAGTTTTCCAATTTAATAAAATAAATTGGAATGGAATAGAATGTGATTTTGGGTTTATCGTGAACCGTGTTTTAAAGGACATTGGTTCTTTAACCCAGTTAAAGACATGATATGATTTCCCAAGTTAAACAATCATTAATATTGATTTTTGGGAAGATTAAAACCAAGTGGAGTTTTAATGAATCTTTAATTCGATTGAGATGATCGAGAATGGAGTATCACCAGTTTTGCTCCAGGCAATAGTTAAATCTTTAATTAGATTTGAACGTGAAATGGTAATTGAATTTACCGATAACACTGTGGTGTTAGATATGAAGTATTACCAGTTTTACTTCATGGGATGAATAGGTTGAGATTGGGAAATAAAATAAATGATTACTTCGGTGTGGTTCGCTAATCCCGACTAATTTGAATGGATATTCAAAAGAAGATTAAAGAATAAATTTAAAGAATTTATCTTTGATAAAATTAATGGGAACCTTTTCCAAAGTATAAGAATATTTGAATAAAAGAATATTCTGAATTGTAATGAGGCGTATGTTGTGTTTGTGTAACACTTGTTTATTATATACGCGAGTTATTCAGAAAGACCGTGTTTATCCCATTCTGAATAACTGATACGACGATGTGTCTTGTCCTCAAAGCAATTCGTTCTTTCCTTCACGGGGAAGTTCAGGTCGTCTCAGCAAGGGCATGTAATTTCATCACCAACGGCAAATCTAGAAAAAGTATTTCGAATAAAAAGTTCCACTCCACTGATATATCCTTCACTGAACTTAGAAAGTTCTGCCCATAGTTTTTCCTTGTCATTCATCACTAATTGACAAACAAATAACATAAAAAATATCATTTATCCATGACCATAAGGACAAAAACAAACACAATAATAAAATCAACAATATGATTACACCTGAACGCACAAGTAAATCTGTAAATTAGGCCACAACAATCAAATCAGAAAAAATGAAATATACATTGAGTGATACCTTAAGTAGCAATTTATATCGAAGCCCTAACAAAAATTTGAAACCCAAACGATGAACTAATTGAAACACTGAAGCCCTAATTGAACTTGAACTCGAACTTTCCCTAATAAAACCCCAATTAAGCTTGTAAACTTGAAGTTTTAGCCTTAATTGAACCTTCGAGCGAGTGTTTGAGAGGTTGAGCAGTGGAGTATTTTGTTAAGATTTCGATTGAAACCCTTCAATATTTTGCTAGGTGTTTTACAACTTTGTCTGTACTTCCCGCCTTATACATTATTTCACACGGATCGCTAACCTGGACCGTTGGGTCGTGTTGATGTAGATTGATAATTTTATTCATGTGGCTACTGCAACACGTGTTTGATATTTACGCTAGCACATTGAAGCGTGCGTTGCCATAGACAAAAATTAGCATAGCTATGGCAACATTGTGGCTAGCATCACCTCGGATTTTCGTTGTAGTAGGCCACCTATGTCATAATGTATTATGAGATTAAAACACTTGTGTCGTCCCTTACATCATAAAGGGAAACCAGCGACTAGGATTATTTTGTTTTGTAGTATAGACGATTATGTTATGCATTGTATTGTTGTAATCAAAGCTTTATTGTACTATTTTACTATACTCTTATTTCTCTTTAATAACTACAATAACCAAGAGAGAATACATCTTTTAAATTACAAAATCATCTGTATACATCAATGTGTTGTCAACTTTATTTTTCTCTTTTTGTTTTACTTGGTACAACGTAGCTACGATGTATATGACAGAGTGTTGTCGATATCGTTGACTCAATCAACGTGGTTTCATATGAAAAGGAGTTAAAACACGTGGGTCGTCCCTTATGCAAAACAAAAGCTACATGTTTAAATACAAGCTGCAATATATGTCTACATCACAAACCTAACCTTAACTAAACACTTTCTTCCTTACACCTCTGCAAACCATAAACGATGCCATCACGACTTTTATCTGTTGACTCTGACTAGTAGCCAGTGATCGGACCTTCTGATAGTCTACGAACTAATGTGGATTGGATAATCGAGTACCAAGAGCAACATTACGAGGAGATCCGTCATGAGTTTCCAAATCTTCACCAACTTCGGCTTTAGATGCTTATACATCCTCCTTACAAACCCTTGATTGATCATGGTTTAGTTTCTCAACCTCCAGTCCAACAAGCGGCGGATAAACTTTCTGTTAAGCAACCATTATTCAAACTCATGGTTGACTCGTATCCTATATGTTGCCATTGCAGATATGTAGTGGAGGTTGTGGTCAGGGCAATGGAGTAAATATTGGCTGTAGAATCCAGCTTTGTCCATTTGGCCGAATGGTTGCAACTTTTCAGAATGAGTGGACGATCGCATATGAAAATGAATTAGAACATGAGATAAGGCATCTAAAGAATGCTTTAGAAGAACTTCAGATTTAGTGAACCATGTAGCTTTATAGTGTTTTATGTTTATTGGGTTAAGTGGTTATTATCAATATGATGACTTTATGGTTCTTTAATGTTATCTGCATCAAAGTTTTTGTATGCTTTGAGAAATGAATATAGAGCTATAAAACATATATAATAACAACCAGAAAAATGATTTTTTGTTGCAAAAATCAGTGATGTTTATTATCAAATGCAAGCAAAAGTGTTTTCAGGACCAATGTAAGCGCAGTAAAAAAAATTCACATTTCTGTCCCTTCCTAAACACAAGTCAACGTATCTAAGGAAAACATAACCAACCTTATTTTCTTTTCCTATTCCTTCATACTTAACATCTTTTAACCCTCGTTCACTTTTCTTGCTTTTTCTGGAAAAAAACCCTAGATTTTTACCCCTTTTAATCTACCACTTATTATTTCTCAGTTTAATTCGAATTTGTAAAGACTATCTCGTTCAATGTTAGTATGGATACCAGTAGAGGCGGTTCATCTCAGCGATTTGATTCAATTCCTAATCATATTCAAGATCATGAAATCAGTAAAGCTAGAAAGGTATAAAATCAAACTTGATTTATTTAATTTTATTTGGATCTTATCGTTTAGAGTTTTGGACAGTTAAAATCAACTAAGTGTTGATTTCTGCGACCATAAACTAAAACAGTTGATTTCTGCAAACAATGTTTGTAAATGGGTTTTATATCTGGGTTTTTAAGTTACTATTGAGCTCTAGGTTTTGATAGTATACCAGATTGAATTACTTCTGAATCGAATGTGTTTTGAACTCTGGGTTTTGACAGTATACCAGATTAAATTACCAAACAATGATGATTTCTTGTGTTTGCATCTGAATCGAATGGGTGTTGAACTTGTATTGTACATATATGTTGATTTCTTGAACTATACTGATTGGAATTTAATATAGGCATTGATTTTAAATGCTAATATGTTCATGTAAATTGCTTGATTAAGTACTTGCAGCAAACATATTACACTGATATATATATATATATATATATATATATATATGTATATGTATATGTTAATTTAATTTGTTTTATTCCATCTGATTTGCATGCATAATAGTACACATGAATACTGAAATTGTGCAGTATAAAAGAGTGAGACTTAACTGATACATTTCATACAAAATTTCTCTGTAGGCTCAAGAGAAGCATTATGTTATATATAGGGCAACTCGTTTTCCTATTAACAGAGAACCCAAAGGGACGAAGTACGCTCTTGTCCCATCAATATTAATAATCGAGATTGCAAAATTTGTGTTAGGCCATTGACGATCAAGTTGAACCTGAATCGTATTTGCAATCTCGATATTAATATTAATGAGGCCAGAGAAACGTGAATTGATATGGGAAATTGAACAGAGAAACAGGTTCAAAATAGGTATACCTACATTACAATCAGAATGTGTTTATGTATGTTATTTTATTTTATTTTATTCTATCTAATTTGCATGTATGGGAGTATATATACATGAATACTTAAATATGCCATATATATGTTGTGATTGAACATGTAAATCTGGGATGCCCCCTCCCCCCCACCACCACACACACACACACACACATATATATATACATACACACACACACACACACATATATATATATATACACACATAGTGATATACATGAAAGAATACTACTTTTAAATATAGCTAAATAATGACAGGCTAAAATAATGCACGACTTCTGCATGCACACGTATATATATGTATAACATACAATGATTATGAGCATACAAACATAGATAGTGCAGTTGAAACTATGTTTTGTATCTATGAAGCATTAGCACATATGTTTATGAGTGGTGTATATATCAAGTGTGCGAACATTTCAGAGATCTCAGAAATATGAGCAAGTTAATTTTGTGGCCAAAAGGTCTAATTAATATGAGCTTACAATTAATTTGACTTGGAAGTTACTAAATTAAGTTAATTTGACTTGGGAGTTACTAAATAAAGTTAATTTGACTTGGGAGTGACTAAATTACGTTAAGTGACTACATCCAGTTTACCATAGGAGTTACCAAATTAAGTGACTACATTCAATGGATTGAAAATTAATTTGAAACGTAACACTAACATGGTAGGATCTCCTATCAAAGTTCATTGTTAGTGTACAATAGTGCTGTCAGGAGGTATATTTCAGATCCATGTCGGCAGATGTTTAGTATATTTAGGATACTACGACTTTTTTCCGTGAAGGTGAAACATTCACGAGATATGAAGAAAAATCATGAGTTGTATGCGTATACATGGGGGTAAGATAGGTATTGATCTAGCTTTTTGTGGTCTGGTTGAGGAAACACTTCGAAATGATGAAAACTTTAAAATAAAGTTTTCAATCATTAAAGGGCTTCAAAATTTAGTAACATAATTCAGAAGATCAATAAGTTTCAACGGATCAATTTAGTAACTCCCAAGATAAGTCGAGTTTAGTTGGTTTGTTAACCAGACCAAATTATTAAACAGTAAGTGGTAAAAATATTTGTCCATATGATTAACTTTATCATTTCGAAGTGTTTCCTCAACCAACCCACAAAATGCTTGTTCAATACCTCTTTTATCTTTAGGTGTACGCATATAACTCGTGATTTAGAACTTAATAAAACGTGAATGTTCCATCTTCATGGAATTGGTCGCGGTATCTTAAAATTACTGAACATTTCATCGACATGGTTCTGGAAAATACTTCCTGGCAGTACTACTTAAAAGTGTCAGGATCTTCAAAAGTTTGTGTTGGCTAATTAATGATCAAGTTAGGCCATCAATGATCAAGTTGAACCTGAACCAATATCTGGTCAACCTGAATTGGTGTTATAGAAGAAATGGTTATACCGTATAAGAGGAGTTTGAGATTCGGTCTTACATTTGTTCGGACAATTATGTTTCTGCTTATCTGAATATGCCTGCAGTTCAAAAGGCTCTTCAAGTTTGTCACATCGCTCGAAACTCTACAGACATGCCTATTACTTACCAAAACTTAGTCTACTTTGTTAATTTACCAATTTTATATGTCTTAACAAAGTTTGATTGCTGTTTGAATCAAAAATGGTTCAAACGCCAAAGGTGTGAAATCACACTTCACCAAACGGTATGCAAAATGAAAATGGGGCCATGAATACAAATGCAAGTAAAAAAGTGGGAAAAAGTAAGTAAAAGACAAGGGGTTTTATAGTGGTTCAATCTAGGATAGATCTACATCCACTTTTGAAGTGTTCTTCATTATCATGGAGAAAATTACATATAGCATCATCTCATACATCTCATTTATATCACTTGCTCATTCTCTTTACAACGATTCTCCATTTTCGCTCTCTTTTAATTTAGATATCACTTGAATTCGTAGAGGAATGGATTAGATCTCGCAGATTGTGAAAGTTATCTTGTATATCTTTAATCACTTTGGCACGTAGATGCTTTTCCTTGATTCCTTGATGAAGTTTGTGTTAGATTCGGGCTTTTAGAGAAGATTAATAGCGGTTGGAGAGCACTAGAATTGAGTTAAAACCATTTTGGATGGATAATGGATGTGATTTGATCTTCATGTTGTTGGAGGAAGATGAGGCAAGCTTAGGAAGCCATTAATGGAGTTTGGAGAGCTTTAGAATGGTGGAGAAATGATTTGGGTAGCCCTTCGGGGCAGAAGAATCAGTCCCATGAAGTGCAGTGAAATGGGGTATTTATAGGAGAAGTTTGGACCAGGTGGCAATTCTGTAATTATGGTGTCCATGGTATGGGTCGGGCGTACATGTATTTATGGAACTGCCGCTAGACAGTTGGAGCCAACTGTGTACAGCTGTCATGCCCAACCCAAATATTATGACTTTGCCACTGAACCCTTTACCGTCCAACCTAAAAGTGGCGTTCGAGCCAAGGGTGTGCACGACCCAGAGAATGAAAAAGGATGTCTGACCCTTAGTGAATGTTCGACCCACTTTTATATATTTATACTTCTATTCGTTTGTTTGTCGTTGTTTGTGATGCATCTTTACTATATGGAGTCTTGACCAACCACGTGCATGCTTTTTGATGCCGGCCAGGATTGTTTTCTTCGCACCGCATTACGTGTGCACTTCGTTTAATTTTGTATGATGCTGATCTATACAATACTTAGGACTGATTTACACAGATAATCATGTTTGAACCGTGTATACACTAGAAGCTTCGTTTCCATTGTTTTGTCATGCATTTCATATTGTTGAATTCAACGAAACTGGCCCAATTTCTGTTGAGAAGCCGACCACATTACATGATTTCCTGAGCCGTATTCGGCAACTCTTAAGCATACATTCCATTGCATAATTAATCCCTAAATGCCACGCGGCCTTGTTCGTCATGTATACTTTACATCTCTATTCTTACATGATTAACAACGTAAACTATATGTCGAGTTCTTCATGCATGCACGACCCAAATGGTAACACGTTGACATGGAGGCTCTGCTCGACCCGGGCTTCACGGTCTACTTGGACCAGTCTTGATGGATGTTACTTGAGCCTCTTGTATGGCTTTGCTCGACCCATAAAGTGATGCAGTAACCGACTAGAAATATTTTAAGCTGCAACGCCCAGCCCATGTTGAACATAGCATTATCAATCCATGTTAACATGGAATTTGTATTCAACTCATGCAAAGGCTTCACGTCTAAATCATCCATTCATAACAACAATGCTACTATAAATTTGTATAATGCTTGATCATAGTCACGTAGCTTAGGATGAAGATAAATGATTTATCCTAATTTACTATGCACGTGTTGTTATACTAGCAAAGATCCATGCGAATTAACTAATGTCCCATTTCCTGCTTTGTCTCCGTGTATATATCCAAACGTGACCAACATTTTTCCTACATGGTCCATGCGACAAGGACAACACTCATTCATACATCCTGCAACTTGTTTCCACTCGTAGATTTGGTCCATGTATATTTGCTTTACATAATGCATGAGAGGATGGCATGTTTTAATTTTCGTTGCTAGGCTTCCACATGTTCGACACTTGGTTGGCGCTCGACCCGAAGGAGCTCGACTGTGGTGTTGCTCCATTTTGATGACGTATGACGATCCATGGTTTACAATGGGATCGACCAACCCGATCTGGTAAAGGTGTTCGAGCCACAGTGTCCGACTCGCGGTGTTCGACCTAGGGTGCTCTACCGTCTAGTGTTCGACCCGTGGACCGCATTGTACTAACGAGGTTAATAATTGCTTATAGTGCTCTTGGATTTTCTACGAGACAAACTGATTTGGTATGATTTCTTATTGTTACATGTTAGCACATATTATCCTAAAACTAATCCTAAGTTACTACTGTTTAAACTGATTTGCGTTCTGTTATATTATGCAGATTAGTAAAGCCAAGAATATCTGTGAAAGCATGATTGAATGTGCATGTTAGGCCATCAATGTAAACAATTGGAGGTAGGAAAACATGTAAGCCGAATGTACATCTACATTTACATACATGCATGTGTATGTGTATATATGTGTGTGTATGTATGCATATGTTTCAGCTAAGACCGTAGATTATGGAGAGAAATAACATGGCTATTTACGTGTATAGATGACATGCTGAAATTGATCAAGAAATATGGTTGAGTGATGCTGTACGTTATCGGTTTGTGGATACCAGGAAACATGATTGAGTTCACCATTTCAATGGAAGTAAATTATCACATAAATATTTGGTAGCCTATGCGTAATCTAATGTCATGTAATATGACCTTGTGTTAGATAATGTTGATCTAGGAACTGCCTGTGGAAGTACTTTCGTGTCTATTGCATTAGCATTATCGATCCAGGTTAATTTATACTACTTTACTATTTACACAAAAGAAACACATAAAAGGTGGCTTTAGCGGAGATTAGTATTTTATATTGTCACTTGTGTTTAACTGCTGCTAAAGCTACACATTGGTTCGAAGATTGATGTACGAATCACAACAACGAATCTGAAGGAAGCAAAATTAAGGAATTATGCTACTTGCAAAAAAATTCTGGTTTGTTATCCTTTACATTTTTACAGTTTTGAACTCTAGCCAAATGATTTCTGATACTTTTGTTTGCACTTGCATTGCCTGGTATGTCCAGTTATGTTTTGCGATGACTCGTAATCTGCTGGCCATGCTATACTTGGTAGCATTGATCATTCGCTAGCATTGTGATGCAGTTCTTTGAAAATTTATTTGAATAAAATTAGAACGTATATTTATATAAATCGTAATTATAATATAAATATTTATTTTAATTATAAAAGGAATTGTAAATGGCACGGTAGTTTGAAAATTCGATTTTAAATTTCAAATGAATGTACAGGATTCAAAATAAACTGGATTTTAGTGAAACCAAAAATATTTGAACCTGTTCGAAAATATCTTTCCAATGAATCTGAAAAATTGAAATTTCATAGTGGGAATAAAAGTTATGCCCAGTTGAAAATTCAGAATAGTCGCTATTGAAATATAACCCTTAAAAATAGCGATTTTGCAAACGACCTCCGTTTTCGACGAAACCACTTTGGTTGGATCCGGAATGTCAAATTATTGTTGGATTCCACTTTTCATAATTTTTGGAATTAATATGTGAGCGTGGTGAATTTAAACGCGTTTGATAATTTCAGTTTGAATTTAATCGACTGGAAAATGACCATTTTTCAAACGGTCTCCAAATTCGACGAAATTAGTTTTGTTAGGACCGTATCATCAAAACATAGCCATATTTATTTTTCTGGAATTGTTGGAGTCCGTATATGGTCCCAGTAAATTGAAATGTACGTTAAATTCAATATTGACTGAAATATTAATTTATATTGTAAATTTTAACGGAAACTGATCGAAATAGTCGAATCGAGTTATGAAACATATCCCACTGTGTTCGGAATGGGGGAAACTAGCTAAGGGCGATAGTCGTTGGGTCTTATTAGGGATTCGAATAAAAATTCACCTTTTTGGAAAAATAAAAATAAAATAATATATATATATATATTTTATATAAACTCTTTCTCCCTTGGCCCCAAATCAAAAATCGTTCAGAGGAAAAAAACAAAAAAAGGGGCGCAGCCTCGTCGAGCAGCGCAACCACCTCGTGCCCCTCCCCAGCGCCACCGTAGTCACCGCTGCCGTTCTTCTTCCCCACCCTGGCGCCTCCAATCCTCCCTCTTCCTCTCCAGCCATCGTTCAAGATCCCCCCTCCTCTTAAATGTGGAAACCATGAAACCCGCACCCCCTGACCTAGACCACCGCCACCAAACAACTGCCACCACCGCCAATCTCCCCTGGACCAACGCCGGAGCCGGCGCACCTCTTCCCTCCCCACCCACCCCCACCTCCGATCAAAATTTCAGCGAACTATAAGTTTTTAATTTTATAAAATCAGCTTTTTATTATATAAATTAGCATTTATAAAATCAGTTTTTTTAGTTAAATAAAGTTATATTTTTCATAACAAAAAGATTATATTTTTAAATTAGAAAAGATTATATTTTTAAATTAGAAAAGATTATATTTTTAACTTAGTAGAGATTTGATTTTTAAATTAGTAAAGATTTGATTTTTAATTTAGAAAAGTTTTGAGTTTTAAAAATAGAAAGATAGGTTTTTATTTTTTGAATAGTGATAAAATATTATTTTTAGTAGACAAAAATATTATTTTTAGTTAGATAAAAATAAAATTTTTATCGTAGGTATGAAATATATATGAAGTAGCGATAAAAATTCGATTTATATATATATGAAGTAGCGATAAAAATTCGATTTTTATGTATATGAAGTGGCGATAAAAATTCGATTTTTATATATATGAAGCAGCGATAAAAATTCGATTTTTATATATATGAAGTAGAAATAAAAATATGATTTTTATAAATGCAGCGTTGAAATAAAAAGGTGATTTTTATTTATAGAAATCATCGTTTAAAAATATGATTTTTAACATATACCACGTGAAACAGATTGCAATGGAACGAACGAGAAACAAATCAAAACCATCTGATAAAGAAATGGAGGAGTGGAACCCAAAGGTGAGAACATCTCACTTTAATTTTATTTTCTAGTTAAAATATATGCTAGGATGTAGACAGTGCTTAGCACCACCGACACCCGTCGTCCATAGACCATGGACGACTTGTTTGTTTGATTTGGTTGTGTTGTGAAAATTGTTTGTGATGTGAAATGGACTGTATAAAATATTCATGTGTTAAATAAAATATTTTATAGTTAAAATATAATTTTTAGCGTGTATATGAATAAAATAAATATTCATAAACAAATCGGACGATTTGTTTGTGTACACACATTTGATTGATATTGATTGGGATGATATAGTTTACATATCGCCCAACTGCACAAATAAATCTGTGTTTGTTGTTTGAAAACCCCACACGGGTATTGGGATGATATTGGGCGTACACTAATCCCAATATTTAGTAGTATGTCAATCAATTGGTTGACAGACTGTTGTAAGCATTAAATATTTATATTTAATGCTTATGTAGTTGTGTATTGCACTTTGGATGATGGTTGATTGATTTTGATTATTGTTGTGTAAATGTGTTGTATGAAATCCATATAAATAACATTATATGGTAATTGACTGTGTCTGATTCCAATTCAGAAATAATGAATATTTTAAAATAACGATTTTTTTAAAATAAGGAATATTTTAAAATAATATTCGGTAAAAGATCAAAATCTGATTTTGATGTCCGATTTTGGATGGACACGAAAATATTTAAATATATAAAGCCGTGTTAATTAGATCAACGCCATTTTAACGTGAACGATATTTATATCGATTTTATTCATTTTTATAATGAATATCGAAAAGGAAGCGATTTCAAAATCTAATGTTTTGAAAATATTGTCATTTATATATTAATGATATGAAATATTCGATTTTGATTTGAAATTGAATATGAAGTTGAAATCGTTTTGAAAACGAATATAAAACGATTTACAAAATATGTTTTAAATGGGAATCGATGAAGTACATATATATTATATATATATATATATAATGGCCCGAATAGAACGCGTCGCGCCGCGGCAGTTCGTGAATTTCGACCATTGACTTCGAACGGACATTACGGGAGATCCGACCGTCAGATTCTCCTAAAATCGGAACCATTGGGTTCGTATCGAAAAGAGCTTTCCAACGAATATGAGAGATTTGAAATCTAACGATTGGATTTGGAATTATGTCCAAATAAAAATTGGAAAAGGTCGTCGTAAGTGCAGTTCGACGACCGTTTATGGAAATTGACTGTACGGGCCTAGATAAAATTATTAAAAATATCAATAATTTGTGAAAAGTCATAATAAAAGATTTGGAAAGTATTGGGATGAAAAAATTCCATGTTTGAAAAGATAAAAATATACTTTTATTGTAATGAACTAGTTATGAACTAGAATTATAATCCAATATTTTTAAATAAATAAATTGGATTTGAAATGGTTTTAAAAATAACTAGAATTTCCAATATATGAATTGGAATGGATTTGAATCAAAATTATCTTCGGAATATTTCGATATTGGATTCCGTGATTATACGGATATTGTGGAGGAATTTGGAAGATATATATCGTTATTCCAATACGGTATTTGTTGATTTGAGAATTTAATATTGAATATAAGCCGATATATTTTCTATTCAGAGCCTTGTATTTAATATCAAATTAGATTTTGGGTTTATCGTGAGCGGTGTTTTAAAGAACACTTGTTCTTTAACCTGATTAATAATGGAATGAGATTTTGGGTTTGCCGTTAATGGTATCTTTAATAATACTGTTCTTAAACCCAATGGAGTTAAGAAAATTTGAAACTAACTGGAGATTAGCTAAATTGAATGGTTTCCTGGGTATTGATCTGATGTTTGTAACACCCCATATTTTCTATGAATATTAAAATTAACAAATCTAAGAATACTTAATATTTAGAAGAAGAATTAAGGGAAACGTGTTATGCCATTGCGTTTGTCTTGGAATTTTGCTTGAGATAGAGTCCGAGTTTGCGTGAATCGGACTCTGTATGAAGAAGTTATGGAGTTCAGAAGATTTCAAGAATAAATAGAAAATAATAATTAAATAATAAATCCAGTTCAAAATTCAAAATTCGGACAGAACAGGCTGAGCGGGAAAATTCCCGCTCAGGATGCCGATCCCCCTAGGGGGAGTCGACATAGGTGTCGACCCCCCCCCCCCCCCGTAGGAAGTCGACCCCTTTGAGATTTGCTTCCTATGAAAAATTTCTGTAGTCCTGAGCTGATGTGGCCTTCTCTAATTGGCCTGACTAATTTCTGAGGTGTTAGGGCTTATGTGTCAAGCTATGGTTGGCTGGATGACACATCTCTTTGGTTTGATGGCTCTAATTTCTCCTAGACTGATCTAAAGGCTAGAATTAATCCTAGACGTCTATATATACATAGCCAAACCTAGACCCTAACCTCATAACCCTAAGACTATGGTGTTGTCATGTTGTTCGTCTATAAGCTAGCCTCCTTCATTTCTCCTAACTAGAAAAATAAATCCAAACTAGTAATCGATTAGAAGAACTTCAAATCAAACGTCTACATCAAAGGATAGCTTTTCAAATTTAGAAATCAGATCCCAGAATACAAGATCCGTCCTTTTTATGTAAGTTTAGTTATTATTTAGATTTAAACATCTAATAGAAATCATGACTGTAATAATCGGATCCAGAACGATGCCTAATTCTGATTCATGCCTATCCTTTTGTCTATCTAAATTGCTTATGCCAATGAGACTATTGTGATTGATGTAATGGCATCTATCATGCCTATGAGACTGTTGGACTGACATAATAGAACCTATCATGCCTATGAGACTGTTGGACTGACATAATAGAACATATCATGCCTATGAGACTGTTGGACTGACATAAATGAACCTATCATGCCTGTGAGACTGTTGTGATTGATAAGATGGAACTTTTCATGTTGTACAACCTATGCCTATGAGACTATTGTGATTTATCAAATGGGACTTATCATGTTGTACATTAAATTAGCAATTCTCTTAAGTCCAATTCTATCTAATCTTTATACCCATGGTGTGAATTGCTTAGCTTGTCTACACATAGTGTTAATGTACAACATTGAAACATGATTCTTGAATTTGGTAATTCTTTACATGCCTATTTTTCCTTATGTCAACTCTTATGCTCCTTCTCTATTTCCCCCCTTTTTACTTGCTTTTGTGAATACTAAGTTCATTTGGAACTTAGATTGAATCTCGTTGTATGTGTGATTATAACGCAGGGAAAATTGGGTATAATTTAATTTAGTAAATTTTGGGCATAACTTGGGAATGTGGTCTAAACTTGTATTTACTAGACTTATGGAAAATTTGACACATAGATTTGGACACAAATGACAAATATGTAAATTGGCTAAAGATGAACATGCCTAACCCGAGGTTAGATTGAGTTGCGGTGTAAGACTGCCCGGAACCACCCGACACATCCAGCTACCGCAACAATATAAATATAACGTGAGAGGTTAGCGCATTAAGCCCAAAAAACCCGAGGTTAGATTGAGCTGTGGTGTAAGACTGCCCGGAACCACCCGGCACATCCAGCGACCGCAAAAATATAGATCTAATGTGAGAGGTTGGTGCTTTAATGAATGAATTAAAGCTAAGGAACAGACAGACTAAGAATGGTGGGTTAAGTTAATTAAAGCAACACTTAACCAATACAACATTTTAGTTAAACATATGGGTGGGGTTAGGTAAATTTGAGAGAACTTAACCGTTATAACATGTTGATTAGGAAACCCTAGTAACCGGGACCCATTTCAGCAGTAACCCACATAGATGTATCACGGTACCCTGAACTAGGCAGGGTGGGGCACGATTACTGGGCTGATTATAAGCGGTCAAAATTGTGGTGGGTGGTGTAGCAGTGTAGGTTCCGACGGAGTATGGGCGTGCACGTACTCCGGAGTGGATAAAGCAGGCACTGGGCATCAGTAGTATACACTGTGCATCTAGAATTTGTGTCGGGTTACCACCATAGGAATTGATACACCCTATGGTGGGACCAGCATAAGTATCTACAACAAAGCAGGGCCGAATGACACAAGTAATAAATGCATGCGAGTAGAAGCCAATCGGAAAAGGGATCACTTTGTTAAGAACACTTGATGGTAGTTGAAACATTCGTAGTAGGTGCAGAGAAATGGAAATGAGTGCGATAGTATATTCAGTTTATCTTGCCTTATCTTATGTTATCTTATTTCTATGGTATTGTCTTATATTCAGTTTATTCATGTCATGATTCTTTTACCTGTTTACATGCTGAATAATCACTGGACTTACCAGACTTATGTCTAGCCTATTTTCTTTCGCCTTCTTTTCTTCCGTTCCCCCCTCCCTCAGGTCCGCAAGGAGGGAATACTTCTGCTTAGTGCAGACCTTTTCCAGTTTGAAGAGAGTAGATGTATTGCTTGGATTCTCTCTTCTTGTACTATGGCTGTGGGTACACTTTTATTGGGGATTTATGCTGCTTTACTACTGTTTTATGCTTCTTTATGTACTTGGAGTTTTAAATCAAGATAGATGTTTCATTGTAATAATTTAGAAGTTGGGTTTTGAGACAATTCTTGTAATGTTTTGACTGAACCATGCTACTTATGAAATGATTTCAGTTTTCCGCTGTTTATATGCCTGTCTTGTAAATATCTGTGTCTTTTACTTAAAATGCTTCACCAAAGTTAATGCATTCCCTTTGTGAGTGACCTTAACGGAGGTGGGGTGTTTCAATGTTGGTTTCAGCCTTCAGGATTAATACTTAGAAAATTGTTCTCTTACTAATTTATGGTTAGAAACTGATGGGATGGGGTCTTCAGTAACACTGTTCTTGAACCCCGTGTGAAAAGAATAAAATCTTTTAATTAAGATTTAAAGAAGAATTACCAATTAATTAACATTTAATTGGAATTGAAGATGGAATGTGAATTGTATTTATTGTGAACTGTGTTTTTAAGACATTGGTTCTTTAACCCGATTTACAGTGAAATGTGATTTGGAATTTATAAATCTTTTATTAAGATTTAACAGGAATTTTCCAAAGTAAATTTTTCCAATTTAATATATTAAATTGGAATTGAATGGAATTCAATTGGTAATAATCGAAGTGAACTTTTATGGAGGAAGACTGGTAATACGTATGGAATTTAAAAGGCTTTGCCGTTATTCCATTTATATTATTAGTCGGATACGGAAATTGATATCGATTATATATTGATTTGTTTTTCCGTGAAGATTCTATAATTAATGGAATGTGATTTGGGTTTATCGTGACGCTTGTTCTTTAACCCGATTAACAATGGAATGAGATTTTGGGTTTGTCGTGAATGGTATTTTTAATAATACTGTTCTTAAACCCAATGGAGTTAAGAAAATTAGAAACTAACTGGAGATTAGCTAAGTTGAATGGTTTCCTGGGTATTGATCTGATGTTGGTTTCGGCCTTCGGGATTAATACTTAAGGAATTGTTCTCTTACTAATTTACGGTTAAAGACTGATGGAATGTGATTTGGGTTTATCGTGAACTGTGTTTTAAATGACATTTGTTTTTTAACCCAGTTAAAGACAGGAATTATTTTCCTAGAAGTTGAATAATCATTAATATTGATTTTGGGAAGATTAAAACTAAGTGGAGTTTTAATGAATCTTTAATTAGATTGAAATCGGAATCGATAATTTAAATTATCAAATTTGGGAAATGATCGAGAATGGAGTATCACCAGTTTTGCTCCTAACTATAGTTAAATCTTTGATTAGATTTGAATGTGAAATGGCAATTAAATTTACTGATAACGCTGTGGTGTTAGTTATGAAGTAATACCAGTTTTGCTCCATGGGATGGATAGGCTGGTATTGGGAAATAAAAATAAATGATTACTTCGGTGTGGTTCGCTAATCCCGACTAGTTTGGATAAACCTTAATATGGTTTGAATTGATATTCAAGCGAAGATTAAAGAATAAATTTAAAAGAATTTATCTTTGATAAAATTAATGGGAACCTTTCCCTAAAGATAAGAATATTTGAATAAAAGAATATTCTGGATTGGAATGAGGCGTATGTTGTGTTTTTATAACACTTGTTTATTATATACGCAGGTTATTCGGAAAGGCCGGGTTTATATCCATTCCAAATAACCGATTCAACGATAAGTCAACGATGAAGATGGTGGTTGAAGACCCGAGGTCTTCACATAGTTTGGATGATTACTGATGTCTTGATTGGGCTGTTCACCCAAGACGAGGTAATAAGTGGTGATCGTCCAGACGTACTTGGAGATTGACGGATATGCAAGGGCCTCTCTCCTGTATTGGACATTTGGGAAGAGGAATAAGGTGCCTCCGGTTTCGTTCAGACCCAGAACGGACTTGTAAATGGAAAGTGTGTTTGACATTGTATTCCTTTATACTGTATTCGTTGATCTCTGCTAAATATATATTTGTTTGGTGGCGGAGAATTTATTCTCTTGCTTAACACCCTTCTCAAATACGTATGATCTTAGAGGTTATATATTGGCTGAAATCAGTTGCACGGTATGGATTGACAGTGTGGCGTGCTGAGTTGCATGGATCAAGGCTTCTGTTGAAAAAGCAAAGTCTTGTGGTTGATGATCAAAGCATAGCTTTAATATAGTACTGCTTTGATTATAACATTAATTCGTGAGCCTCACACCCCGGTGTGAACCAGAAACGGGAAGGACATTAGGGAAATGGACATATGCTGGTTTCTAGCTAGGAGTGGTGCCAGCGTTTTGTAAGCCCGGGCATTTTACTCATGTGGATGTTGCTTATTATTACTTGATGGATAGAGAGGCGCCTCGGATATATCGGCTACTGCGGGGGCTGATGGATATGGTCGCGTTATTGACAAGGTTTATGCCCCATAGGGCAGACTAGCATATAGTTTATGGTATTACCAATCATCGACGGATGACCGGCCCTGACGATCCGGGTGCAGTTGCGACTGAGACCTGAGGCACGGGCTAGAGTGTCTCGAATTAGCACATGATGATCCCTTTGCCTTGGTTCATAGATGGAATCCAACTTCCAATACGACATTTTGCGGTTTTAATTGTAGAACTAGTATGGCGACATGGTGGTATGGGGCAGTATGCCGTCTATGATTGATACATATATATTTGAAGTTTTTTCATACACTTTACACTATAACAGTATCAAAATGACTTGTTTTAAACGTACCAAGCATGTTTGGCTATTATAAGGTAAAACTCTATCCTCCGGCTTGCGTTGCATTGTGTGATGGGACCTGAGTCTTATAATAGCTTCATTTTTCCAAAAAAGCATTGCGTTGTTTTGTTATATGCACTGGTATTCTTGGGAGGAAACCTGTTCCGTGTTATACGGTGTGGTCCCTTGATTTACTTTATTTTTAAAATAAAGATTAATAACTGTTTCAGTTCTCATACCAGTTACATGACTGACCTGGAGTTTATTGTTTTAACCTAAACTCTGGGTGCCCCTGTTTTCCACACGGGCAGCTAGTAGTTTTGGTTTTGCAGATTTATGACTATAAGATCATGGTTTACAGCTGGAACGATATTCGCAGAGCTCTGTACACGTTTATCTCTTTCAGTTGTGTTTTTGTATTATTTTCCGCTGCATTGTAATTTGTAAATCTCTGATATTTATCAAATGTCTATTATTTTCTCATACTCTGTATATTCTTGTACTCTGATGTAAATTGTTGTAATAAGCAATGAAATGTTCTTCTGTTTGTGTTCTGATTTGTCGTGCTCTCAACTCAATCCGGGCTTTCCTTTACGGGGAAGTTTGGGTCGTCTCAGTTGGTATCAGAGCTTTGGTTTACAGAGCTCGAGAACAAGACACATTAGAACCAAACGAAAGAATTCATCAGAGATTGGATTAGTAATATCCAATGAGAATGACTCGTTAGAGATAGGATCGATAGTATTCTAGAACGAGTGTGAAGAGTAGTGTTTTTTAAAATAAAAATGAAAACAAATATTGTTTTGAAAGTTTAAACCTTATACGTATTTGAATATTTTATTTGTATTGAATTTGGACAAAACAATATATAAAGATTTTGCATATACGTCTTGCAAACTTATATTCGAAGTTTTAATATATTGGATAGATATAGAATCACATTCTAGTCGCCCGGAGATAATTCTGATGATTGACGCGTCATAATCGGCATTTATGTTCGAACTTCGAAAGTGAGATATTTATATATTTCCAATTGGCTGGTGTGAGAACCAAAACTAGATAAGGTTTATTGTTGTAATTTGGCATCAATAATGGATTTTTAGTATATATATATTAATGGTATGTGTTTGAAACGATAACCAACTAATTGATTGCTGGCTGTGTTGTTTGATTACTAATTTGATTAAGCTAAATTGAATCAAATATTGAACCGTATTGAAAATTATTAGAAATTGCAAACATGTGCATGCATATATATTGAATAGGCCATATCAAGGAGGCTAAAGAAGTGGAATAAAATTGTATGCCCGACAAATAGGTACATGTTTACAAATTTACTGGGTTTGGATGATTTTATGAGCCGATTGGCTAGCCGCTTGGCTTTTTCTTTTTCTTTTTAGATGAGAGGGACTGTGTGGCGGTTTGGGGATTTTCCTGGTACTCTCCGTACAAAGGAGGTTATGGCGAAATTTTTCAAAAATTTAGAGTGTTAGCCAAATTTTTGAAGAATTGGAAAATTCTTAGAAACTGAAAAGTTGAAGAATGAAAGACAAACTAAAAGTTGAGTTGGTTAGTTAAACAACTTTCAGCTCCGTTCCTTTTCGAGGACGAAAAGATTTTAAGTGGGGGAGATTGTAATAACCCGGAAAATCAGAACCAATTTAAAATTTTTATTTTGGTACTTTTAATGAATTTTGAATATTTAAAATGATTTATTTTAAATAATAATGAGTAGAAATTTATTTTGAATAGAATTAGTATATTTGTATAAATCGAAATTAGAATATAAATATTTATTTTAACTATAAAAGGAATTGGAAATGGCAGGGTAGTTTGAAAAATTGATTTCAAATTTCAAATGAATGTACAGGATTCAAAATAAACTGGATTTTAGTGAAACCAGAAGTATTTGAATCTGTTTGAAAATATCTTTCCAACGAATCTGAAAAATTGAAATTTCATAGCGGGAATAAAAAGTTATGCCCAGTTGAAAATTCAGAATAGTCTCTATGGAAATATAGAACTTAAAAATAACGATTTTGCAAACGACCTCTGTTTTCGAAGAAACCACTTTGGTTGGATCCAAAATGTCAAATTATTGCTAAATTCCAATTTTCATAATTTTTGGAATCAATATGTGAGCGTGGTGAATTTAAACGTGTTTGGTAATTTCAGTTTGAATTTAATCGACTGGAAAATGAACGTTTTTCAAACGGTATCCAAATTCGACGAAATTAGTTTTGTTAGGACCGTATCGTCAAAACATAGCTAGATTTATTTTTTTGGAATTGTTGGAGTCCGTATGTGGCCCCAGTAAATTGAAATGTACATTAAATTCAATATTGATTGAAATATTAATTTATATTGTAAATTTTAACGGAAACTGATCGAAACAGTCAATCGAGTTACGAAACATATCTCATTGTGTTCGGAATGGGGGTAATTAGCTAGGGGTGACAGTCGTTGGGTCTCGTTTGGGGTTCGAATAAAAATTCACCTTTTTGGAGAAATAAAAATAAAATAATATATATATATATATTTTATATAAACTCTTTCTCCCTTGGCAATAAATCAAAAATCATTTAGAGGAAAAAAACAAAAAAAAGGGGTGCAACCTAGTCGAGCCGCGCAACCACCTCGCGCCCCTCCCAAGTGTCACCATAGTCACCGCCGCCTTTCTTCTTCCCCACCCCGTCGCCTCTGATCCTCCCCCTTCCTCTCCAGCCATCATTCAAGACCCCCCCCCCGCTCCTCTTAAACGTGGAAACCCCAAAACCCGCACCCCCCTGACCTAGACCACCGCCACCAAATAACTGCCACCACCGCCGATCTCCTCTGGACCACTACCGAAGCCGGCGCACCTCTTCCCGCCTCCCCCCTCCCCCCGGCCTCCAATCAAAAATCAGTGAACTGTAAGTTTTTAATTTTATAAAATCAGTTATTTTATTATATAAATTAACATTTATAAAATTAGTTTTTTTAAGTTAAATAAAGTTATATTTTTCATGACAAAAAGATTATATTTTTAAATTAGAAATGATTATATTTTTATATTAGAAAAGATTATATTTTTAAATTAGTAGAGATATGATTTTTAAATTAGTAAAGATTTGATTTTTAATTTAGAAATGTTTTGATTTTTAAAAATAGAAAGATAGGGTTTTATTGTTTGAATAGCGATATGAAAATATTATTTTTAGTAGACAAAAATATATTTTTTAGTTAGATAAAAATATAATTTTTATCCTAGGTATGAAATATATATGAAGTAGCGATAAAAATTCGATTTTTATATATATGAAGTGGCGATAAAAATTCAATTTATATATATATGAAGTAGCGATAAAAATTCGATTTTTATATATATGAAGTAGCGATAAAAATTTGATTTTTATGTATATGAACTAGCGATAAAAAATTGATTTTTATGTATATGAAGTAGCGATAAAAATCCGATTTGTATATATATGAAGTAGAAATAAAATATGATTTTTATATATGCAGCGTTGAAATAAATAGGTGATTCTTATTTATACAAATCGTCGTTTAAAAATATGATTTTTAACATATACCGTGTGAAACAGATTGCGATGGAATGAACGAGAAACAAATCAAAACCATCCAAAAAAGAAATGGAGGAGTGGATCCCAAAGGTGAGAACTTCTCACTTTAATTTTATTTTCTAGTTAAAATATATATTAGGATGTAGACGGTGCTTAGTAGCACCCAACACCTATCGTCCACAGACCATGGACGACTTGTTTGTTTGATTTCATTGTGTTGTGAAAATTGTTTGTGATGTGAAATGGATTGTATAAAATATTCATGTGTTAAATAAAGTATTTTATAGTTAAAAATATAATTTTTAACGTGCATAAACAAATCATACGATTTGTTTGTGTACACACATTTGACTGATATTGATTGGAATGATATATTTTACACATCGCCCAACTACACAAATAAATCTGTGTTTGTTGTTTGAAAACCCCATACGGGTATTGTGATGATATTGGGCGTATACTAATCCCAATATTTAGTTGTATGTCAATCGATTGGTTGACAGACTGTTGTAAGCGTTAAATAATTATATTTAATGCTTATGCAGTTGTGTAATGCACTCTAGATGATGGTTGATTGATTTTGATTATTGTTGTGTACATGTGTTGTATGAAATCCATATAAATAACATTATATGGTAATTAACTGTGTCTGATTCCAATTCAGAAACAATGAACATTTTAAAATAACGGATATTTTATAATAATGAATATTTTAAAATAATATTTAGTAATAGATCAAAATCTGATTTTGATGTCCGATTTGGGATGGACACGAAAATATTTAAATATATAAAGCCGTGTTGATTAGATTAACGCCATTTTGACGTGAATGATATTTATATCGATTTTATTCATTTTTATAATGAATATCGAAAAGGAAGTGATTTCAAAATCTAATGTTTTGAAAATATTATCATTTATATATTAATGATATGGAATATTCAATTTTGATTTGAAATTGAATATGAAGTTGAAATCGTTTTGAAAACGAATTTAAAATGATTTAAAAAATACGTTTTAAATGGGAATCGATGAAATATATATATTTAATGGCCTGAATAGAATGCGCCGCGGTAGTTCGCGAATTTCGACCATTGACTTGGAACGGACATTACGGGAGATCTGACCATTGGATTCTCCTAAAACTGGAACCGTTGGGTTGGTATCGAAAAGAGCTTTCCAACGAATACGAGAGATTTGAAATCTAACGGCTGGATTTGGAATTATGTCCAAATCAAATTTGGAAAAGGTCGTTGTAAGTGCAATTCGACGACCGTTTATGGAAATCGATTGTACGGGCCTAGATAAAATTATTAAAAATATCAATAATTTGTGTAAAATCATAATAAATGATTTGGAAAGAATTGGGATGAAAAAATTCCATGTTTGAAAAGATAAAAATATATTTTTATCGTAATGAACTAATTATGAACTAGAATTATAATCCAATATTTTTAAATAAATAAAATGGATTTGAAATGGTTTTGGAAATAACCAGAATTTCCAATATATGAATTGGAATGGATCTGAATTGAAATTATCTTCACAATATTTCGATATTGGATTTCGTGATTATACGGATTTTGTGGAGGAATTTGAAAGATATATATAACGTTTTTCCAATACGATATTTGTTGATTTGAGAATTTGATATTGAATATATGTCGATATATTTTCTATTCAGAGCCTTGTATTTAATATCAAATTGGATTTTGGGTTTATCGTGAACGGTGTTTTAAATAACACTTATTCTTTAACCCGATTAACAATGGAATGAGATTTTGGGTTTGTCGTGAATGGTATCTTTAATAATACTGTTCTTAAACCCAATGGAGTTAAGAAAATTAGAAACTAACTGGAGATTAGCTAAGTTGAATGGTTTCCTGGTTATTGATCTGATGTTGGATTCAGCCTTCGAGATTAATACTTAGGGAATTGTTCTCTTACTAATTTACGGTTAGAGACTGATGGGATGGGGTCTTCAGTAACACTGTTCTTGAACCCCGTGTGAAAAGAATAAATCTTTTAATTAAGATTTAAAGAAGAATTACCAATTAATTAACATTTAATTGGAATTGAAGATGGAATGTGAATTGGGTTTATTGTGAACTGTGTTTTTAACGACTTTCATTCTTTAACCCGATTTACAGTTAAATGAGATTTGGAATTTATAAACTTTTATTAAGATTTAACAGGAATTTTCCAAAGTAAAGTTTTCCAATTTAATATATTAAATTGGAATTGAATGGAATTCGATTGATAATAATCGAAGTGAACTTCTATGGAGGAAGACTGTTAATACATATGGAATTTAAAAGGCTTTGCCGTTATTCCATTTATATTATTAGTTGGATACATAAATTGATATCGATTATATATTGATTTTTTTCCGTCAAGATTCCTTAATTAATGGAATGTGATTTGGGTTTATCGTGAACGGTGTTTTAAATAACGCTTGTTCTCTAACCCGATTAACAATGGAATGAGATTTCGGGTTTGTCGTGAGTGGTATCTTTAATAATACTGTTCTTAAACCCAATGGAGTTAAGAAAATTAGAAACTAACTGGAGATTAGCTAAGTTGAATGGTTTCCTGGGTATTGATATGATGTTTGTTTTGGCCTTCGGGATTAATGCTTAGGGAATTGTTCTCTTACTAATTTAGGGTTAGAGACTGATGGAATGTGATTTGGGTTTATCGTGAACTGTGTTTTAAATGACATTGGTTCTTTAACCCAGTTAAAGATAGGAATTATTTTCCTAGAAGTTGAATAATCATTAATATTGATTCTTGGGAAGATTAAAACTAAGTGGAGTTTTAATGAATCTTTAATTAGATTGAAATGGGAATTGATAATTTAAATAATCAAATTTGGGAAATGATCGAGAATGGTGTATCACCAGTTTTTCTCCCAGCGATAGTTAAACCTTTAATTAGATTTGAATGTGAAATGGTTATTAAATTTACCGATAACGTTGTGGTGTTAGTTATGGAGTAATAACAGTTTTGCTCTATGGGATGGATAGGCTGGGATTGGTAAATAAAAATAAATGATTACTTCGGTGTGGTTCGCTAATCCCGACTAGTTTGGATAAACCTTAATATGGTTTGAATTGATATTCAAGGGAAGACTAAAGAATAAATTTAAAAGAATTTATCATTAATAAAATTAATGGGAAACTTTCCCTAAAGATATGAATATTTGAATAAAAGAATATTCTGGATTGGAATGAGGCGTATGTTGTGTTTTTATAACACTTCTTTATTATATATGCGGGTTATTCGGAAAGGCCGGGTTTATACCTATTCTGAATAACTGATTCGACGATAAGTCGATGATGAAGATGGTAGTTGAAGACCCGAGGTCTTCACATCGTTTGGATGATTGCTGATATCTTGATTGGGCTGTACACCCAAGACGAGGTAATAAGTGGTGATCATCCAGACGTACTTGGAGATCGACGGATATGCGAGGGCCTTTCTCCTGTATTGGACATATGGGACGAGGAATAAGGTGCCTTCGGTTTCGTTCAGACCCAGAACGGACTTATAAATGGATAGTGTGTCTGACATTGTATTCCTTTATACTGTATTCGTTGATCTCTGCTAAATATATATCTGTTTGGTGGCGGAGAATTTATTCTCTTGCTTAACACCCTTCTCTAAGACGTACGAGCTTAGAGGTTATATATTGGCAAAAATCAGTGGTATGGTATGGATTGACAGTGTGGCGTGCTGATTTGCATGGATCAAGGCTTCTGTTGAAAAGCAAAGTCTTGTGGTTGATGATCAAAGCATAGCTTTAATATAGCACCGCTTTGTGTATAGTGTTAATTCGCGAGCCTCACACCCCGGTGTGAACCAAAAATGGGAAGGACATCAGGGAAATGGACATATGCTAGTTTCTAGCTAGGAATAGTGTCAGCGTTTTGCAAGCCCTGGCATTTTACTCATGTGGATGTTGCTTATTATTACTTGATGGATAGAGAGGCGCCTCAGATATATCGGCTACTGCGGGAGACGATGGATATGGTCGCGTTACCGACCAGGTTTATGCCCCATAATGTAGACTAGCATATAGTTTATGGTATTGCCAATCATCGACGGAAGACCGACCCTGACGATCCAGGTGCAGTTGCGACTGAGACCTGAGGCGCGGGCTAGAGTGTCTCGAATTAGCGCAGGATGATCCCTTTGCCTTGGTTCATAGATGGAATCCAACTTCCAATACGACATTTTGCAGTTTTAATTGTAGAACTAGTATGGCGACATAGTGGTACGGGGCACTATGTCGTCTATGATTGATACATTTATATTTGAAGTTGTTTTCATACACTTTACGCTTTAATAGTATCAAAATGATTTGTTTTAAACGTACCAAGCATGTTTGGCTATTATAAGGTAAAACTCTATCCTCCGGCTTGCGTTGCATTGTGTGATGGGACCTGAGTTTTATAATAGCTTCATTTTTCCAAAAAGCATTGCGCTGTTTTGTTATATGCACTGGTATTCTTGGGAGGAAACCCGTTCCGTGTTATACGGCGTGGTCCCGTGATTTACTTTATTTTTAAAATAAAGATTAATAATTGATTCAGTTCTCACACCAGTCACATGAATGACCTGGAGTTTATTGTTTTAACCTAAACTCTGGGTGCCCCTATTATCCACACGGGCAGCTAGTAGTTTTGGTTTTGCAGATTTATACCCACAGGATCCTGGTTTACAGCTGGAACGATATTCGGAAAGCTCTGTATCCGTTTATCTCTTTCAGTTGTGTTTTTGTATTATTTTCCGCTGCATTATAATTTGTAAATCTCTAATATTTATCAAATGTATATTATTTGCTCATACTCTGTATATTCTTGTACTCTGATGTAAATTGTTGTAATAAGCAATGAAATGTTCTTCTGTTTGTGTTCTGATTTGTTGTGTTCTCAACTCAATTTGTGCTTTCCTTTACGAGGAAGTTTAGGTCGTCTCATCCTTGTTCAAGTTGATACTCATTCAAAACTTCCAAATACATAACTATATTTTTTTGGTCTTCATGCACCATAGCACGTACTAGCAACTATCGCTTCATTTTGCCAAATAGAAGGTTACACCATAACATTTGGTAGCCAAGTCCACTCAAAATAGTTGCAAGTTGGATTTCGATCTTTTGTCTGAGATACTTTTGTTAAGCACATCTTGTTAACATTTATGTATCTTGTTGTGAAATCAGGGAGGAGCTGTCTGATTATATGTTGCATCACTTCAAAGGGCAAAGTGGTTATTTGCATTAGATGTGTAAATTACGAGTATAACATTTTCTTTGTGTAAATTGTGTAAATTAGTATATCAGAGTTGTTATTGTATGTGATTTTGGTCATTTATATAGAAAACTATTGTATTGAAGTGGTTATGCATATTTTACTTGATTATATGGTTAATTATTTATCTGATTGTTTGAACATGAAGAGTATGTGAATGATTATTGATTGATATTGTAGAAACAAAATAGACTACTAACTGGAAATAATTACAAGGAAAATAAAGAAAATTAATTAATAATTTTTAGTAGCGTTTTAAAAATGCTACAGAGATAAGAGATACATTTAGTGGCGTTGAATAAACACAACCGGAAACCAGGGGTAAAATTGGAATTTTTACTAGTAGCATTAAAATCTTTTTAATGGAATTTTTAAAGTGCTACGAAAATATTTAGTGGCGTCTAATCAACGTTACAAAAAAGAATTTACAGTGGCGTTAAAATAAGTGCAACCAATTTGCAATGATTTTTAGTAGCATATTTTCTCGTAACGATTACTGAAACGCCATCAAAAATGATTGGTAGCATTTTTTGGGCACTAGAAAAAATCATTTTTCTTGTAGTGATATTAACTATGGTCAGGTATTTCAAAATAGTTCAAATCTTTTCATGCAAATCATAGTAAATGCAAATAGCGATAGCATATAAATAAAAAAGCTAGAGTTACTCATGGTTTTGTTAATTAAATTTTAACATATATCTATTCCATAGTTCGAGTCGTGCCCCCACAAAGTGTGAATGGTGATCAAAGTGATTACAGGAGTCATATGTTGAACGCTATTGCTGGAAAACACCCTCCACTTTCACCTTAGCTATTATTTCATGATAATTCATGCAAGACCTACTAAACATGAAAAACTCACTTCTAGTGTCTAGAGACGTGCGAACAAGCCTACAATCTGGTCGCTTATTGTGAGGGTAATCCAAAAGTCTTGATCAGCTTTTTCTTCCATATGAATAGTATTCGCTTAATATACGCTTTTATCAAGGGGAGGTAATTTGTTAGAAGCTAAGCCTCAGTTTCCATTTTTTGAAAAAATAATAGTACAAAGTGGAATGAAAAATGATACGTGTATATGATAGAAAAAAAATGGTTGATAATACAACAACCTGCCATCCACAAATACTGGTTGATATGACAAGCCGCAAATCCGGGTTGATAAGACAACACACTGCCATTTATGATTCCCTAGATTTTTCAAGTTGAATTAATAACACAATACCATGTGCAATTCCCTATATGCTGCAATAAAAGATTGATAAGACAACTTATCGCCATTTATGGTGCCCCAGATGTTGTAATGACTTGTCGAAATAAAAACAAATTTCCATCTGCAAATCCCAAGATGCTTGTAATGACCCGCGTTTTCAGCGGTATAATAATTAATTTATTTAATTATTTAAAAGGTGATTAAGAGTATGTAATGGTCATTGAATTTAAAAAACTTTGAATATTTAAATAAAATAATAAATTAAATAATATATTTAATTCTGAAATAATCAGAATTGGCTGAAATGGCGATATGGTGTGAACTGGTTCATCTGTGATATTTAATTCAGTTTAGAATTGAATTTGAATAACAAATATATTATATAAATGACAATTTGAACGTAGAGTTATAATATAATTAAAATCGAGCTCGAAATGGCGCTGCAGTTCGTAAATTGGCGATTCGAACTTCAACTGAATGTACAGGATTCGTTTTAAGCCGGATTTCTGTGAAACAAGAAACGTGTGGAGCTGGTGGAGTATATCTTTCTAGTGGAAGAGAAAAATCGGGATTTTGTCATGTAGATTTTGATTTACGTCCAAATCAAATTTTAGAAAAGTCGCTGTGGAATTCCTTTATAATTTATAAAGGAATTATTTATATTTTAAAAAGGAATTACAATATAAATCGAATATCGGGTTGACCCAGATTTGAAATATCAAGTTAGAAATTCATATAAGAATATTCTAGAGTTGTATGGTATTCCACTGTGAATATATACGATAATATTTATTTAAAAATATTTAATTTAATTATATTTAAATATATTTATATATTTAAATGGGTTATTTACGACTTTAAAAATAGCCACATTTGCAAACAAAGTCGGAATTCGACGAAACTAATTTTGTTGGATCCGCAATGTCAAATAGTTGTTAGATTTCTAGTTTCGTGATTTTTAGAGTCACTGTGCAGTCGTACGGATTTTTAGAGTGAGAAACAGTCAGTATTTCGACGGTTAAAAATACGTTGTGTGAGCAAATGGAGTCGGAATTCGACGAAACCTGTTTCGTTGGGACCGTAATTTCGAGTTGTAGCTGCATGTCCACTTTCGTGATTTTTGGGTATTATACGTGACCGTAGGAATTTTTAAACAGGCATGTAAGTAGCGTAGGATTAAGAATAAATATTTTATTCGAATTTAAAAATAATATTTATTTCCTATAAATACCTTTTTTTACCTAAATCTAATTTCACTTCCTGGTCAATGTTCTTTGAGCTGTCACAAATTTTTTCACAAACCAGAAAATTCAATCTTAAATAAAAATCAAACGGAATTCGTACAAAATCCTGTATAATGTAATACATGTATATTCGAACTCCTGTCCTCTTTCTCTTCATCCCAGTGTAGTTTTCGGTGGGTACGACGTTGTATTTGGGTGCTCGAATTTGTGAGCAGTGAACTAGGGTTCACGATCGTGGTGGTTTGGGACATTGATTTGAGAAAAGGGGTTCATATTTGGATTGAGCAAGGAGAGGGGCTTTGGTTGTGGGTCTTTTTGTGAAGTTCGGTTCAAAGTTATGTCGAAGGGCTCCTGTAGGCGAACTTTGGAAGTTGAAGTCGCATGTGTGCTCGGTGGTGCGAGGGGTATGATTTTGTGAGGAGATTGAAGAGGACGAGATGAGGATCGAATTGGTGAAGTTCACGAGGAGGAGATTTGGACGAGGGTGCGTTGGAAGGATTGGAAGGGCAGTAATGGTTTACAGGGGGCAGCGATTTGTTGTGGAGGAAGAAAGGGCACGATGTAATAAAGGGGCGTGGGTGGTATTTCAGTTGGGCCAAAAAGGAAAGGGTAAAGGCCCATTGAATATTAAAAAAAATAGAATCAAGTTTTATTTTAATTTAAATATGTATTTGTTTGTAATTCGATAACTTTTGCATACGTGATCAGAATTGGACAAAAACTGGATCCGTTGGGATCGTATGGACGAACACTACACGCTGGAACTGACTGGAAGTCCATCGGAGCTCATTACAATTTATAGCAAAATAAATTGTCCGTCCGAATCAAACCAAGCGATGGTTATCGTTATTGACGATGATCGTCCAAGGTGAGTAAAACTCACCAACTCTGAACAGTTATATTTTTATAACGTATTTTTAGAACTGTTAATCATCTGTTGATTACTGTGTGTTGACTGTTTGATTGAACTGCTAGTCAGTTAGTTGAATTTCTATATTGATTCTGTTTAACAGAATATATCATATGGAACTGAAAGTGATGTTGATTTTATTGTGTAACATCTGTGGATGCAGGGAAACAGGTTGGAGGAATCCGACTGGATTCCTCAACAGCTATTTAATTATTTTCATATATTGTGATATATGATGTAGTTTATAATCTGTTGTTGATTATATGTGTATGGACGATATTGGACATCGTAATTTGATATGTTAACACCAAAATACACCGGAATTTGAAAAAAAAGGGATTTTCAAAATGAATATTGAAATTAGATTATTTATAAAATCAAAGGGGTTTTATAAAAGCGTTAATATTTATAAAATCAAAGAAGATTTTATAAAGGAAATTATTTATAAATGGAATATTTATAAATAGGAAATATGTTTAAGTGGAATTTTATATGAAGGGAAATCTTTATAAATGGAATATTTATAAAGTAAATTGTTTATTTAGAATAAATTAATTACATATTTAAATGGATTATTTATTTGTTAAATAAATAGGATAAGATAAAGAGATATTGACTTAGAAAATAAATAAGTTATAAAAAGGGATTATTTATTTAGAGAATGAATAAAGAAATATTTGTAAACCATTTACAAATAAAATAGGAAGAGAAATATGTGTAAAACATTTACAAATAGATTATAAAGGAAATATTTATCTTTGGATAAATAGATATATATATATATATATATAAGTCTGAACTTATATATATGAAGAAGTAAATAGATAAAAGGAGCAGATTGTTTTATAAATGATATTTATAAATTAAGGAAATATTTATCTTTGGATAAATATATATATATATATATATATATATATATATATATAACTAACTCAGGACTTATACATGGAGAAAACAGATAAAAGGAGCAGATTGATTTATAAATGATATTTATAAATTAAGTTAAACAATTACCATTTGGATAAATATAATATATAAGTCAAGACTTATATAAAGAAGTAAAAATCGATTTCAACATCGACGTTTGAAACTGAATAAGGACAAAGAGTTAATCAATTAGGGTTAACCAGTTAGAGTAAAACCAGTTAGAGTTAATCAGTTAGAGTTAATCGATAGAGTTAAATCGAACTAGAGTTATTGAATAGAGTTAAATCGAACTAGAGTTATTCAGATGGAGTTAATCGAATTTAGTTTATTCGAATAGAGTTGAAATGAGTTAATCGAATTTAGTTATTCGAAGTGAGATAATCGAATAAGAGATATTCGAAGTGAGATAATCGAATCAGAAATATTCGAAGTGAATCTGATGTGATGATAAAGTGTAACCTCAAGCCTCACATCCGGTAAATGACAGAAATTGGGCAGGCAGCATGGCTATGTAGGTCGCACCTATTAGGGTGTATAATCACTTGATCTAGAGTTTCATTTACTTCTAAAAAATTATTGTTGATGCTGTCCTATTCGGGAAATAGTTGCTGATCCCAACCGTTGGTGATATACATTCGATACACTCAAGCGAAATGAGTGGTCGGTCATGTGTGGCCGGGTTGTAAGATGTTCTTGTTGAACCCAGTGTATTCCTCTCTAGAGGTACACTAGCGAAAGGTGGTTCCATACCTTGTCATAGTTGGAAATCCATTACCCAATACGTGCTTGCGGTTTTGATTGTATACTATATATGCAGAACGTGAGATGGAAGCGTTTCTGCTAGATGATTATTATATTGTGGTTGATAGACATTATTATAATATCAAAGGTTTTCGATATAAAGATATTTTGGATTCTCATAAGGGAAAAACCCGTTCCGTTATACAGCGTGGTCTTATGAGATATCGTTTACATGTTCAAACTGTTTTACTCATACCAGTCCCATGACTGACCTGGAGTTTATTTTGTTTTGTTTTCCCTAAACTCTTGGGTGCCCAATTTTGTACGTGTAGTCAAGTAGTCGGGATTTACAGATACTTGAAGAGCTGGAGCAGGAGGCTTCAGGATCATATAGCTATAGTGTATTTCCGTTGTGTTGTAAGTGCTGTACTTTGAAATGATATGTATATTCAAATACAGATTTATATTTCAAAGATATGTTATCTATTATATGTTATTCGTTCCACTGTGAGGTTCGTGTTACTCTGATGTTGGGTTCTTCTTCTTCTGTTCTAAGTTCTATCTTATCTTTTCTCACCCTCTAATTTCTTTCATTAACTATTCGGTTATTTTCGATCCTTGGATGTTCGATATGTGTCGTATATCGGATAACCAAGATCACATTTTTCCGGGTCGTTATAGTTGGTATCAGAACTTAAGGTTAAGAGAATTTACTTGGCTCTGTGGCGTGACTCAGTAGAGATGGGGTTAGTAATACCCAAGATTGAGTTGAGTGTATATATACGAGTAAGCGTATTTGTTATTGATATAAAAATTGTTTTATATTGTGATGATTTATTGGTTGAGTTGTTTATGAGTTCTGGTCGATCAGTTTTATCCACTGTATCGGTAGGAGTTACTAAACACTCGAATACGTTGGGCCGACACGATATGTTTTGAAAAGAGGGTAAATTAAAATAAGTTTACCTAAGGTATATCTTGATATAGAGAAGATATATATATATCAAAATTATAATACATTGGATATATTGGTTGTTATTATAATCGAGTAAGATTATAAATTAAATGGTTATGTAAATAACCAATCAGAATTCATATAAGTGAAATACGTGAAATCAGTTGAGTTAAATCTGAAATTTAAACCAGAAATTGAATTAAAATTCTAGAAAATTGGATAAGTGTTTGTAAATGGACTTGGATTAAAAATAAGGAAAATTTAAGATCCTGGGAGATTTTAAATTGTTTTACAAGCAGTGTGAATTATATTTTGAAACGAATTTAAAAGTGGAAATGTTTAGAAATGGTTTTATAGTATTGAACTCACTTCGATCGCTGGAAAATAGATTCTGATGATGACAGCTGCATCACCAGTATTCATTTTCGAGTTGTAAGTGACGAATTACTACCAGAGATACTGTTTTGAATTTGTTTTGGGAAAGACAAGTTGTGTTGAATTTCAAAAAGGAAAATTTGATTTTTGAAAAGAGTAAACTATTTAAAAAACTCCCAGGGAAAGACTGTTTGAATTAAAAACAAATTTAACAAAAATTTGTGAAAGCAAATTTGAATTAAAGTAAAGCCAGTAAAGTGGTAACTGAGATTGAATTAGAATGATATCAAGACAAATTGGATTGTGAGATTCAAATTTGAAGTGTAATGTGACAATCAAGTTAAGAGTTGGGAATCGAGAAGAAACTCGAGTTGAAATGATATTTGGCTCGGATATAAACGAATGGTTGTGTTGTGGATAAAAGCAGATTGGAATTTTATTGGGATGACCCTTGTATCCGCTAAATTGACAGCAGGTGAAAATGATAGAGTTGATATGCCCGACAAAAAGGTACAAGTTTATATTCGATATAAGCATGGGATTTATGAGCCGAGTTGGCAAGCCGCTTGGCCGTTTGATTTTCTTTTGGGTTGGAGAAGGCCCAAATAGGCGAGTTGGAGTTTGACCTGTTGACCAGTACAAAGGAGGTGCTGGCGAAATTTTTCGAAAAGTTAAGGAGTTAGAAAATTTTCAGGATTTTTGAAAATTTTCGTTGATAAGAATTAATTAATATTTTAATTGAAATTAAATTGGTTCAGTTGAAACTGAAGATTTAGAAGTGAACAAATAAGTTCTAACCAGTTAATAGGGTTTGATTTCTACCTTAGCAATTTCGAGGACGAAATAATTTTAAGTGGGGAAGAATGTAATGACCCGTGTTTTCAGCGGTATAATAATTAATTTATTTAATTATTTAAAAGGTGATTAAGAGTATGTAATGGTCGTTGAATTTAATAAACATTGAATATTTAATTAAAATAATAAATTAAATAATATATTTAATTCTAAAATAATTAGAATTGGCTGAAATGGCGATATGGTGTGAACTGGATCATCTGTGATATTTAATTCAGTTTAGAATTGAATTTGAATAACGAATATATTATATAAACGACAGTTTGAACATAGAGTTATAATATAATTAAAATCGAGCTCGAAATGGCGCTGCAGTTCGTAAATTGGCGATTCGAACTTCAACTGAATGTACAGGATTCGTTTTAAGCCGGATTTCTATGAAACAAGAAAGTGTTGAGCTGGTTGAGTATATCTTTCTAGTGGAAGAGAAAAATCGGGATTTGGTCATGTAGATTTTGATTTACATCCAAATCTAAATTTAGAAAAGTCGCTGTGGAATTCCTTTATAATTTATAAAGGAATTATATATATATATTGTAAAAAGGAATTTCAATATAAATCGAATATCGGGTTGACCCAGATTTGAAATATCAAGTTAGAAATTCATCTAGGAATATTCTAGAGCTGTATGGTATTCCACTGTGAATATATACGATAATATTTATTTATAAATATTTAATTTAATTATATTTAAATATATTTATATATTTAAATGGGTTATTTAGGACTTTAAAAATAGCCGCTTTTGCAAACAAATTCGGAATTCGACGAAACTAATTTTGTTGGATCCGCAATGTCAAATAGTTGTTAGATTTCTAGTTTCGTGATTTTTAGAGTCACTGTGTGGTCGTACGAATTTTTAGAGTCAGAATTAGTTAGTATTTCGACGGTTAAAAATACGTTGTGTGAGCAAACGGAGTCGAAATTCGATGAATCCAGTTTCGTTGGGACCGCAATGTCGAGCTGTAGCTGCATGTCCACTTTCGTGATTTTTGGGTATTATACGTGACCGTAGGAATTTTTAAACGGTCATGTTAGTAGCGTAGGATTAAGAATAAATATTTTATTCGAATTTAAAAATAATATTTATTTCCTATAAATACCTTTTTTTTACCTAAACCTAATTTCACTTCCTGGTCAATGTTCTTTGAGCCGTCACAATTTTTTTCACAAACCAGAAAATTCAATCTCAAATAAAAATCAAAAGGAATTCATACAAAATCATGTATAATGTAATACATGTATATTCGAACTCATGTCCTCTTTCTCTTCATCCCAGTGTAGTTTTCGGTGGGTACGACGCTGTATTTGGGTGCTCGAATTTGTGAGCAGTGAACTAGGGTTCACGTTCGTGGTGGTTTGGGACATTGATTCGAGAAAAGGGGTTCATACTTGGATTGAGCAAGGAGAGGGGCTTCGGTTGTGGGTCTTTTTGTGAAGTTCGGTTCAAAGTTCTTTCGAAGGGCTCCTGTTGCCGAACTTTGGAAGTTGAAGTTGCATGTGTGCTCGGTGGTGCGAGGGGTATGATTTTGTGAGGAGATTGAAGAGGACGGGATGAGGATCGAATTGGTGAAGTTCACGAGGAGGAGATTTGGATGAGGGTGCGTTGGAAGGATTGGAAGGGCGGTAATGGTTTACAGGGAGCAACGATTTGTTGTGGAGGAAGAAAGGGCACGATGTAATAAAGGGGCATGGGTGGTATTTCAGTTGGGCCAAAAAGGAAAGGGTAAAGGCCCATTGAATATAAAAAAATAGAATCAAGTTTTATTTTAATTTAAATATGTATTTGTTTGTAATCCGATAACTTTTGCGTACGTGATCAGAATTGGACAAAAACTGGATCCGTTGGGATCGTATGGACGAACACTACACGGTGGAACTGACTGGAAGTCCATCGGAGCTCATTACAATTTATAGCAAAATAAATTGTCCGTCCGAATCAAACCAAGCGATGGTTATCGTTATTGACGATGATCGTCCAAGGTGAGTAAAACTCACCAACTCTGAACAGTTATATTTTTATAACGTATTTTTAGAACTGTTAATCATCTGTGGATTACTGTGTGTTGACTGTTTGATTGAACTGCTAGTCAGTTAGTTGAATTTCTATATTGATTCTGTTTAACAGAATATATCATATGGAACTGAAAGCGATGTTGATTTTATTGTGTAACATCTGTGGATGCAGGGAAACAGGTTGGAGGAATCCGACTGGATTCCTCAACAACTATTTTATTATTTTCATATATTGTGATATATGACGTGGTTTATAATCTGTTGTTGATTATATGTGTATGAACGATATTGGACATCGTAATTTGATATGTTAAACACCATACCACACCGAAATTTAAAAAAAAAAAAGGATTTTCAAAATGAATATTGAAATTAGATTATTTATAAAATCAAAGGTGTTTTATAAAAGAGATAATATTTATAAAATTAAAGAAGATTTATAAAGGAAATTATTTATAAATGGAATATTTATAAATAGGAAATATGTTTAAGTGGAATTTTATATGAAGGGAAATCTTTATAAATGGAATATTTATAAAGTAAATTGTTTATTTAGAATAAATAAATTAGATATTTAAATGGATTATTTATATGTTAAATAAATAGGATAAGATAAAGAGATATTGACTTAGAAAATAAATAAGTTATAAAAAGGGATTATTTATTTAGAGAATGAATAAATAAATATTTGCAAACCATTTACAAATAAAATAGGAAGAGAAATATGTGTAAAACATTTACAAATAGATTATAAAGGAAATATTTATCTTTGGATAAATAGATATATATAAGTCTGAACTTATATATATGAAGAAGTAAACAGATAAAAGGAGCAGATTGATTTATAAATGATATTTATAAATTAAGGAAATATTTATCTTTGGATAAATAGATATATATATATATAAGTCAGGACTTATATATGGAGAAAACAGATAAAAGGCGCAGATTGATTTATAAATGATATTTATAAATTAAGTTAAATATAATATTCTATTTATCTAAATGGTAAATATTTAACTTAATTTATAAATATCATTTATAAATCAATCTACTCCTTTTATCTGTTTTCTCTATATATAAGTCAGGACTTATATAAAGAAGTAAAAATCGATTTCAACATCGATGTTTGAAACTGAATAAGGACAAAGAGTTAATCAGTTAGGGTTAACCAGTTAGAGTAAAACCAGTTAGAGTTAATCAGTTAGAGTTAATCGATAGAGTTAAATCGAACTAGAGTTATTGAATAGAGTTAAATCAAACTAGAGTTATTCAAATGGAGTTAATCGAATTTAGTTTATTCGAATAGAGTTGAAATGAGTTAATCAAATTTAGTTATTCGAAGTGAGATAATCGAATTAGAGATATTCGAAGTGAGATAATCAAATCAGAAATATTCAAAGTGAATCTGATGTGATGATAAAGCGTAACCTCAAGCCTCACATCCGGTAAATGACAGAAATCGGGCAGGCAGCATGGCTATGTAGGTCGCACCTATTAGGGTGTATAATCACTTGATCTAGAGTTTCATTTACTTCTAAAAATCTATTGTTGATGCTGTCCCATTCGGGAAACGGTTGCTGATCCCAACCGTTGGTGATATACATTCGATGCACTCAAGCGAAATGAGTGGTCGGTCATGTGTGGCCGGGTTGCAAGATGTTCTTTTTGAACCCAGTGTATTCCTCTCTAGAGGTACACTAGCGAAAGGTGGTTCCATACCTTGTCATATTGGAAATCCATTACCCAATACGTGCTTACGGTTTTGATTGTATACTATATATGTAGAACGTGAGATTGAAGCATTTCTGCTAGATGATTATTGTATTGTGGTTGATAAACATTATTATAATATCAAATGTTTTTGATATAAAGATATTTTGGATTCTCATAAGGGAAAAACCTGTTCCGTTATACGGCGTGGTCTTATGAGATATCGTTTACTTGTTCAAACTGTTTAAACTGTTTTACTCATACCAGTCCCATGATTGACCCGGAGTTTATTTTGTTTTGTTTTCCCTAAACTCTTGGGTGCCCAATTTTGTACGGGCGGTCAAGTAGTCGGGATTTACAAATACTTGAAGAGCTGGAGCAGGAGGCTTCAGGATCATATAGCTATAGTGTATTTCTGTTGTGTTGTAAGTGCTGTACTTTGAAATGATATGTATATTCAAATACAGATTTATATTTCAAAGATATGTTATCTATTATATGTTATTCGTTCCACTGTAAGGTTCGCGTTACTCTGATGTTGTGTTCTTCTTCTTCTTCTGTTCTAAGTTCTATCTTGTCTTTTCTCACCCTCTAATTTCTTTCATTAACTATTCGGTTATTTTCGATCCTTGGATGTTCGATATGTGTCGTATATCGGATAACCAAGATCGCATTTTTCCGGGTCGTTACAATGCTACAATAAATGGTTGATTTGATAACACCCTGCCACCTACAGTGCCCTAAATGCTGCAATGACTTATTGAAATAACAACACACTTCCATCTTCAATTCCAAAGATGTTACATTAAAAGGTTGATATGACAACTCCCTCTCATCTATAGTGCGCTAGATGCTGCAATAAAATGTTGATATGACAACCCCCTGCCGCCTTCAATGTCAAGTTGGTATCTATAGAACAAAAATATTCAAATAATAATCCAAGTTTTTTGGCACCAATTGTTTATATATAATAGTATACAACTTATTGTTTACCTCACTCGCCCTCCATTAATTTTTTGTACCGAAACAAGCAATATTTTTCATGGAATAACCAAAATACCATTGAAATGACTTGTACGATGATGGTCTAACAAATTATGCAAGTTTACTTTCGCAGTACGAGAATCCACAAATGACACCAGCGTAGTTCCTTACTCAACAAAAAAAAATCAACTACTTGCATTTGCACAACAGAGCGGTATGTTTAACCCAATCCCTCAAACCTCTGATGTGTTAGGTTTGCAACCAACATTACATACCCGGATAACTCAAGAACCCTCTTTATCTGCTACTTCGAGTGAAAAGGCCAACAGTAATGGAAAACGACCTTACACAAAAAGAAAGCCTACTTCCTCCCAAGTTAACAGTTCAATCGAGACAAATAATGATAGTGGCAAGACGTGGAGGGAGCACGACTATGAATTGTTAGCCAACGCCTGGGTTAAGGCTTCAGAAGTTCCGATGGGCCATTCAACTGGAAAGTACATTTACTTAACAGTTAATGAGTACTATAGTGAAGACTCAGAATTTCAGGAAAAGGATCTTTTGAGGCCTAAAAAATGGCTTGTTATAACTTGAATGTGATGTTTACCAAATACAAAGGTATTATTTTACGAAGAGTTGAAGGACTAAGATGTAATGACCTAGATTTATCGGTCATTTGAATTTGAATATTTAAATTTGTTTTAAATATTATATTTGGAATATAAATGGATTTTAATATTGAAATTGTTTATAAAATGAAGATTGAACGTTAAATTTATATTTTAAAACATGCTTGAAATGACGCGGTAGTTCGTAATATTGAGTTTTGAACTTCAACTGAATATACAAGATCTGGTATAAGTCGGAATTATGTGAAACAAGAAACGTTTGAATTTAGTTGATTATAATTTTCTAATGAAAGAGAAAAATCGAGATTTTAGTTTATTGATTGTTAATTATGTCGAATTCAAATTTTCAAATAGTCGCTACGGAAATGGTTAACAACGATGACGTTTATTTAATGAATTTAATAAAGGTTTTTATATATTTTGGATACCGTTTCGAAATCGATGATGTTGAGTTATAAATTTATATTTGTTTATATCTAAAGCTACATGCATATTTCATTTGGATATTTACTATATAATAATTTATTATTATTTAATTAAATTGTTTTGAAATTTATATAATATTTTAATGACATTATACAAGCCTTTAAAATAGCCATTTTGCAAACGACCTCGGTTTTCAATGAAATTAGTTTCATTGGAACCGTAACGTTGAATTATTGTACGAAAACAAATTTCTTGGTAAACCAATGTCGTATGTGACAATGTAGCCATAAACGCCTTGGTTTTTATTTATTCGTTTTATTGAATTAAATTGGAATTTACGAATAATGGGTTTTCTACCGAACTACGCTTTGAAAGAAATTAATTTTATTAAATTCATAATGATTTATAATTGTTAGATTTCAAGTTTCAAGATTTTTGGATTTAATTTATGATCATATACAATTTAAATGTGTACAAATTCAAGTTATGCAATTATGAAGGAATTTTAAAAAATGATCTTGGAATTCGACGAAACCTATTCCATCGTGTACGGAATATTGTTTTATGCTAGGATGTAAATTTTCATTCCCATTAGAGGTCATTTGTGGTTGGTTTTTCTAGTTACTTCAAAGCGAAGTTTCATTTTTTGTTATTTTAATAAATGGGTTCACTATATATAAGGGTCATAACCCTATTTTTTTTTCATTCTGTAGTCAAACCATATACAGCCGCCAAACCACGAAATGAATGATCAGAACTTCTCAATCTTCTCTCCCAAAAATTGAGCAATCCGCTCACCAATTCGAAATCGTTTCAACTGCAAACAAAAAGGGGACTTTGAGTTCTTGCTGATGAACGGAGGTAATGGATTTTCATCTGGCGCGGAGGCCGAAAATAGGCTGTGAAGTCGGTTCGGTTTTGATCTTGCCGTTGGCAATTGGCAGGCTCAAGATGCACGATTTTCATAGCACGGGAAGGGGAGGCTACGAGCTTTCGAAGGGTGAGGTGGTGACGAACGCTGGTGGACTAGTGATAGGCACGGTGGTGACATGTTAAGAGACAGCGGGTTTCATATTTTTGAATAGGATAGGAACGAAGGCACTGAAATCGTGAAGAATGAAGACAACAAACAGAGAAACTAAAGAGGACAGACACGATTTAAACAAAGGGAAAAAGAAGATGAGATTTTGATTTTGTGTTGAATGTAAGGATCGACCTTTATTTATTAACATGATATTGACTTATTCATAAGTGTAATTAAATTTATAATAAAATATTTAGGTTGATTTAAAGTGGAAATAGTTTAATATAAAGTAAAGTTTAGGGTTAAGTAATTTAATTTAATTGTTAACGTTTAAGCGCTAATTAAAGTATAATTAGTGAATTAATTAGTTTAAAATGGTTTAATTATAAAGGGATAATTTTTTATTAAACCATGCTAAAATTATATGTTTTGGAACCATAAAGGGATGCAGAAGTTCATGCGATTTGAACAAGTGGGGAGGGAAATTGTCGGCCATTCTGAAATGTAAACTAAAAAGTAATTAACACTAAATAATTATTTAACTAAGGATTTTATTATATAATTAAACCGTATAACTTAAATTGTGGCTAACGTTTATGATGCAAGGTCAAAATTGGACAAAACAGGAAACATTATGCTCGTCTTGACGAGAACTACATTATGGAACCAATTCGGACAGTTTTGGAAGCAGCAGGAATTTTTAGTTAAATTAAACGCCCATTTAAGTTAACTAAATCAAACTTCTTCAGAAATGTATGAAATCAAGGTGAGTTAAACTCACTCAGTTCTTCCTACTTATATTTTATATAAGTCGAGTTATATAATTATGTGCTATGGCTACTAATAGTTGATTGTTTGATAATTATATATGTATATATTGATTAAAACGGCGAAATTAAACATTGTTTAATTTCAGTGAAACACCAAATTGTTATTCAAATGATTGGAACAAACTGAGGTAACTTACCTTATTGGTCATGTTTATAAAATAAACGTGTTTAATTAAATAAATTGCTTGAATTTTTATTTGTTGTGCTAAATTATTTTTATTGACTGTTATAGAAATTATTAGCTTTAATTGCATAATTCTTATTGAATGTTTTTATCGAGGTAACGTATTTGGATGTAGGGAATAACAAGTTGGAGGGATCCAACTGGATTCCTCACTAGTAGTTGATAAAGTTTATTATATTACAATATATGTTAATAATATGAAATTGTATGTAGGGATTGACAGGTTGGAGGAATCCAATAGGATTCCTCACTAATATTGATAATGTTTATCAATATGATTTGTTGTATTCATTTGGATGTGAAACTGGTTTATATTTCACAGTTTGGTACTTTAGTAGATATTTACCTCTTTAGTACCGATGAAAAAATAAAAGATTTTTGAAATCCATACTAAATCGGTTGTGAACTTTTTCAAAGTTATATTCATATATTAGAAATACGATGTTTATTTTAAAAATAAACATTGAAGATTTAATTATGTTTTAAAATTATTTAAATTATAAATTCATGGAAATTCCAAGATATTAATGGAATAAATGGTAAAATGGTATAAACTGAATGAAAAAGTTAAAATGAATGCAAAGATGGGTTTAATTAGCATAAATGGAATGTGTAAATATTTTAAATTATTGAAATGGAGTAACAAAATTAGAAGTGTGCTAGAATTGAGTTAAAAAGAAATGAGAAATGATTTTTCATAAATAAATGAACGTTTTTCCAAACGTTGTTTAAAAATATATGAAACGTGATAAATGGGTTTTACGTGAATGAAATTAGCAAATAAATGGAATTGAGAATAGAATATGAATATTGGCGTATAATAGGAATTGTGATAATTGTCTAATAAATGGGATTTCAAGGCAAGATTTACCAAAAGGTATTATAAATGGAAATACGTATGAACTGGGTTATATGGCGAATGCTATGAAATGGATTTATATAATATATAAAGGAATTTATCGAATTTGAATTTAAAATTAGCAAATGGTTTAATGGATACATGAAGTAAAAAACATAAGTTATTTTCAAAATATTTGTAATTAGCAAGATCTTATAAATGAATGGTTAAGGATTTTATAAACGGATGGTTAAAGATTTCGTAAATGAATGATTAAGGATTTTGTAAATGAAAAATTAAGGATTTTGAATGGTTAAGATTTTGTAAATGAAAAGTTGATGATTTTGTTAATCACAGTTGAAGGGTTTTGGAATGGAATCTGTAATATTTATTTATGGAAGTTAAGTTAAACTATTTGATTTATTTCAGGAAATGATATTTTTAAATAAAACTGGAAATGGTTAGTGAGATTATAGAGGAAATATAATCATTTAAAAATGATTAACAAGGGATATGATGTGTTTTTTAATAAGTTAGAACCTGTGGTACATTGGTTGAGTTGAGTAATTTTCGAATTGTCAATCCGATGTTGGTTTCGACCTTTGGGGTTGATATTGAGAGATTTATTCACTTACAAATTTACAATGAGGAGCCAATGAGTAGAATGTAATGATAAATGAATATTCTTATATAAATAAGAAAATTAAAATGTTTTCTGAATTTGAAGCTTTAATATTTAATTAACGACTAGTTAATTAAAGAGGCTAAATGATGCTGGATACTGAATCAGTAAATTTATTTTATTTCTGTGGATGAATGATTGTTTATTTATAGTTAAATAACCGACTATCAAATCTGGCCTATACGATTGTTGATATGGAAAAACCAGAATCAAATTTATATTTGAATACCATTCCGACATGCAAATATGTGGAAGATGGAATATGTTGATTGAAGATGGAGCAATTAAAGACCGTCAATCTTCATGAGCGGAAGAATTATTCGTTTAATTTCTCTGGCGGCTTCCAGAGGTATTTTAGCGATAATTCTATCGTGATTGGAATCTACGGTTAGTAAGGACTAATCGCTACAGATCCTTGGGTGTGATTCCTATATAAAGATGTGGTAGGAGGGTACCTTCAGTTCATCCTGTTCTTGGATGACTTGTATAGACGATTGTCTAACAAAGTATTTCCAACGAATCGCGTACATTGATTTCTACAAACATACACTGTTGATGGCAGAGGAATTCGTTCTTACTGCATAGTCATCCAGAGTATTTTTTATGATTTGATGGATCTGACGATGTGACATTCAAAGTGAAGGATGGCATATGTTCTAAAAAGAAGATTTAAACCTCAAGCGTCATCAACCGGGAAATGGTATAAATCGGGTAGGTCGCATGGCTATGTGGGTCGCTCCTATTAGGGTGTATTGTCACCATTTAGAGACTATTCATTTTTGTTCTTCTTTTCGCTTCTGTATCACTCGGGAATGGTTATGTTGCTAGCAACCGTAGGTGATAATATATTCAGAACATTCAAGCGAAGTGAATGGACGGTCATGTTTAGCCTGGGTTGCAAGATGTTCTTATCGAACGCTAGTGTATTTCTCTTTAGAGATACTCTGTCGGAAGATGGTCCCATACCTTGCCAGTTGGAATTCATTCTCCAATAAGCGCTCGCAGTTTTGATTGTATACCAAATATGTAGAGCGTGAGATGCAAGCATTTTGCTAGATTGGTATTTATTTATATTTAGACATTATTATAATATCAGAATAGATATGATTTCAAAGTGTTTTGGGTTACATAAGGTAAAAACCTTCCGTGTTATGTGTGGATTGGTCTAACAATTATCCTTTTCTTTTGAAAAGAAATGTTTTTACCTTAAAATCAAGTTGGATGATACCTTTAAACTTAGCGAGTGTTCTCAGTCTGGTTCACCAGACTGATCCGGCGTTTGCAATGCTCGGGTTAGACCGAGTTTTACAGGTTTGGTTATCGAATGCTATGAACAGATGAGCTGGAAGAGTTTAGACGTATGATATTATGTATTAATATTCCGTTATGTGTTGTATATGAGGATAGTTTGTTATAATTGCCTATATGTGTTGATATACTTTGATTATTGTAAGTTTTATTTCAAGCTCTCAATAAAGATTTATTTCTATATTATATTTTGTTCCGCTGCGATGTGAGACTCTGTATGGTGTTGATTCTTCTTCTTCTTCTTGTATTATAACTTTCTTTCTTATCTCACCCTCTAAATCCTTTCTATTAACTATTTGGTTTTTTCGATACTTGAGTTTTGGCAAGTAATACTGGTGTATGTATTATTGTCGGAATTCGGGAGTCGAAACCTCACCGGGTCGTTACAGTGGTATCAGAGCGATGTTTAGTAATAACCTTAGCTCTGTGGCATAACTCGATGGAGATGGGGTTAGTAATACCCTAGATTGAGTTGAGTGTGTGTGTGTGTATATATATAGATATATATGAGAGCACATATTTGTAGATTGTATATACAAATGTTTTGTAATGTGTTATTTGATCAGTTCAAGTGTTAAGAAGAATTGAACTGACAATAGGCACGATATTGTTTTATAAAGAAGGTAAATGAAATAGTTTTACCCAAATTATATTTTTGTATAAAAAAGAATAAAATTATCAAATTATTGAGACATTTGTGTAGTTGATGTATTTGGTTCATTTGAATGAAATTCAAATTGGAGTAAAAAGTTGAAATGGTTTAATATAGCCAAAGGGAATTTCGATATGGAATTGGTAAATGAGAAATTTAATATAGAATTGAGTTAATCGAAATTTAACTTAATAATAAGTTAAATGAAATTTGAAGAAAAAATGGATGATTATTGAAATAAAATCAGAATTTATTTAGAAAATTCAATTAGTTAATTAGATTTGGAGTGGGAACTTAGCTTGGTTAAGTGTAGTTAAAAGGATATTGAAATTAAAACAAAATAGATTTGGGATTTGGGAATTGAATGAATAATATTAAATAGAAATAAATCGTTTATTAACCGATTGATGTTCAAATATGTTAAACCAAAGTAAATATTAACATTGAATGTAAATTCAATTGATTTGGTTATGTTAATTGTGAATTGTTTGTTTATTGGGTGATAGATTGGTTGAATAAAATTAATCAATAGTTTAATGAAATTGAATGAATTATAAACTAAAGAAAATGAATATAATCTAGAATAAAACTGCATATGAATTGAAATTAATGATTAACCCTATATTTGTAAATGAATTGATGCTACCTATTTGATTTTGAAAATCTGTATAGTTATACATGCTAATAAATGAAGAGTTATTTAAATATTTCATATATTTGTTACTTATATGTTGAATTGAGTTGAGTACAGGTGCCAAATGGCTATGAAATTTGAGTTTGGTTTCGTAGATTTCTCGTAAGTTGAGCAAGTATGCTCAATAGCGCTTGTAAAAGGTACGCCTATGCGAAAATATAAAATTTTGGTTTTTGAATTTTGTTTTTCAACCATGTGGGTCGATGTGTGTGTGTGCGTCTATGCACGCACGCACACACACACACATATATATATTATTTGTTCCTGTGATATCGCAAAAGTTCCTCCGTACAGGGGAGACTCTACCAAATTTTTCTAGGAATTTAACGTGTTAGAATTTTTTTGTTTTTGTTTTTAAATTTTTTATAATGAATTGGTTTTCGATTTAAAGTAAATTGGGTTTTATAAAAGATAATGGGTTTGTGACAATTTTTCTTACCTTAGTAATTTAGGGGACAAAATTCTTTAAAGGGGGAAGAATGTAACGACCATATTTTTCGGTCATTTGAACTTAAATATTTAAATCTGTTTTAAAAATTATGTTTGGAATATAAATGGATTTTAATATTGAATTCGTTTATAAAACGAAGTTTGAATGTTAAATTTATATTTTTAAAATGAGCTCGAAATGGCGCAGTAGTTCGTAATATTGAGTTTTGAACTTCAATTGAATATACAGGATCCGATATAAGTCGGAATTCTATGAAACAAGAAACATTTGAATCTAATTGATTATAATTTTCTAATGAAAAAGAAAATGGAGATTTCAATTTATAGATTGTTAGTTATGTCTAATTAAAAATTTCAAATGGTCGCTATGGAAATCATTAATAAACGATAACGTTTATTTAATAAATTTAATAAGGGTTTTAATATAATTTGGATACCGTTTAACTAGAAATCGATGATGTTGAGTTATAAATCCATATTTGTTTATATTTGGAGCTATCCATATATTCCATTTGGATATTTATGTTGATAATAATTTATTATTATTTAATTTAATTGTTTTGAAATTTATTTAATATTTTAACGATATTATATAAGCCTTTAAAATAGCCATTTTGCAAACAACGTCGGTTTTCGATGAACTTAGTTTCATTGGAACCTCAACGTTAAACTATTGTACAAAACCAAATTTCGTGATGAACTTAGTATCAGTTATTATTATTTTAATAAATGGCTTCACTACAAATAAGGGTCATGACCCTAATTTTTTTTCCTTCCGTAGTCAAACCATATACAGCTGCCAAATAGCGAAATGAACGATCAGAATTTCTCAATCTTCTCTCCCAACAATCGAGCAATCCACTCACCAATTTGAAATCATTTCAACTGCAAATAGGAATGGGACTTCGAGCTCTTGTCGACAAATGGAGGTGATGGAGTTGCTAGAGGCTTTGAAGTAGTCTAGGTTTTGATATTGTTGCTAGGGATTAGCGGGCTCGAGATGCAGGATTTTCAAAGCACGGGAAGGGGAGGCTAGAGGCTTTCGAATGGTGAGGTGGTGATGAATGCTGGTAGACTGGTGATAGGCGTGGTGGTGAGATGTTGAGAGGCTGCAGGGATCATATTTTTGAAAAGGGACAGGAACGAAGCACTACATTCGTGAATAACAAAGACAACAGACAGAGAAACTAAAGAGGATGGGAATGATTTAAACAAAGGGAAAAAGAAGATAAGGTCTGACGGCTGGTTTTGTGTTGAACGTACGGATCGACCTTTATTAACGTGAGATTTACTTAACCCTAAGTGTAATTAAGTTTGTAATAAAATAATTAGGCTAATTTTAAATGGAAAAAGTTTAATATAAAATAAAATTTAGGGTTAAGTAATTTGATTTTATCGTTAATGTTCAAACGCTAATTAAAGTATAATAAATGAATTAATTAGTTTAAAATGGTTTAATTATAAAGGGATAATTGTTTTATTAAATCATGCTAATATGATATGTTTTAGAACCATACAGGGATGTAGAAGTTCGGGCGATTTGAACGTGAGGGGAAGTGAAATTGTCGACCATACTTAACTGTAAACTAAAAAGTAATTAACACTAAATAATTATTTAATTAAGGATTTTATTATATAATTAAATCATATAACTTAAATCGTGGATAACTTTATGATACAAGGTCGGAATTGGACAAAATAGGAAACATTTGACTCGTCTTGACGAGCACTATACATTATGGAACCAATTTGGATAGTTTTGGAAGCAACAGGAATTTTTAGTTAAATTAAACGTCAATTTAGTTTAACTAAATCAAACCGCTTCCGAAAAGAACGTAATCAAGGTGAGTTAAACTCACACAGTTCGTCCCACTTATATTTTATATAAGTCGGGTTTTATAATTATGTGTTATGGTTGATAATGGTTGACTGTTTGATAACTATATGTATATATTGATTGAACCGGTGAAATTAAATGTTGTTTAATTTTAGTGAAACACCAAATCGTTATTCTAAAGATTGGAACTAGTTAAGGTAACTTACCTTATTGGTCACGTTTATAAAATAAATGTGTTTAATTAAATAAATTGTTTGAATTTTTATTTGTTGTGTTAATGTATTTTTATTGACTGTTATAGAAATTATTTGCTTTAATTGGATAATTCTTATTGAATGATTTTATTAAGGTAACTTATTTGGATGTAGGGAATAACAGGTTGGACAGATCCAATTGGATTCCTCACCAGTAGTCGATAAATTTTATTATATTATAATATATGTTAATAATATGAAATAGTGATGCAGGTATTGACAGGTTGGAGGAATCCAATAGGATTCCTCACTAATATTGATAATGTTTATCAATATGATTTGTTGTGTTCATTTGGATGTGAAATTGATTTATATTTGACGGTTTGGTACTTAGTATATATTTACCTCTTTAGTACCGATGATAAAACGAAAGATTTTTGAAATCGATATTAAATTGATTGTAAACATTTTCAAAGTTATTTTTATATATTTGAAATACGATGTTTAATTTAAAAATAAACATTGAAGATTTAATTATGTTTTAAAACTATTTTTTTTTTGAAATTCCACGATATTAATGAAATAAACGGTTGAACAATATAAACTAAACGAAAATGTTAAAATGATTGTAAATAAGGGTTTAAGTGGCGTAAATGGAATGTTTAAAGATTTTAAATTGTTGAAATGGACTAACAGAGTTGGAAGTGTATTGGAATTGAGTTAAAAAGAACTGAGAAATGATTTTTCGTAAATAAATGAACGTTTTTGCAAACGTTGTTTAAAAATATATGAAATGTTATAAATGGGTTTTCGTGAACAATATTAGCGAATAAATGGAATTGAGAATATAATAATAACATTGGAGTATAATTGAAATTGGGATAATTGTCTAATAAATGGAATTTGTGATAGCCCGTAACTTCCCCGGTATGGAAAGCCCGGATTATCTTGAGAACACGACAAAATAGAACGCAAACAGAAGAACATTTCATTGTTTATTACAACAATTCCATCAGATTACAAGAATATACTGAGTATGAATAAATATTATACAACAGAAAATATCAGAGATTACAATAAATTACATAGCAGCGGAAAAACAATACAAAATACAACTGAAAGTAATACACGGATACAGAGCTTTCCGAGCATTGTTCCAGATGTAAATCAGGATCCTATGAATATAAATCTGCAAAACCAAAACTACTAGCTGCCCATGTCGAAAATAAGGACACCCAGAGTTTAGGTTAAAACAATAAACTCCGGGTCAGTCATGTGACTGGTGTGAGAACCAAAACAGTTATTAACCTTTATTTTAAAGTTCGGTAAATCAAGGGACCACGCCGTATAACATGGAACGGGTTTCCTCCCAAGAATACCAGTGCATAAAACAAACAACACAATGCTAAATAAAGAAAAATGAAGCTATTATAAGACCCAGGTCCCATCACATAATGCAACGCAAGTCGGAGGATAGGATTTTTACCTTATAATAGCCAAAGCATGCTTGATACGTTAAAAACACATTATTTTGATATTACTATAAGTGTATAGTGTCAAACAATTTCAATCCTAAATATCAATCATAGGCGGCATGGGTACCATCTATCATGTCGCCATACTAGTTCTACAATTAAAACCGCAATATCACGTATTGGAAATTGGATTTCCGTCATGAGTCGAGGCAAGGGGCAAGCTCCTCTCCGATTCAAGACACTCTAGCAAATGTCTTAGGACCCCACTATGATCCTTTGGAACCTCCAAGGTAGGTCCTCACCTAACTTTGGAGGATTAGTTATTCCTAAACACACGTTTCCCGGTCCTAACAGACCTATAACCGAGGCTCCTCGCATCCAACAACCACACAGGTGAAAAGTATATAAATGTCAGCCAGTTTAAGCACTGACACCACCACTAGCTAGAAAGAAACGTCGTGCACTCCTTGGGTCCTTATCCCGTTTTTGACTCATACCGAGGTGTGAGGCTCGCGAATTCACACTGTACACAAAGCTACGCCACACAGGCCGTGCTTTGATCACCAACCACAAGACTTCGCTTTTCAACAGAAGCCTTGATCAATTGCCACTTACGCGTGCCACACTGGCAATTCACTCCATGCGACTGATGTCCATCGATATACAACCTTTGAGCTCGTACGTCTCAGAGAAGGGCGTTAAGCAAGAGAATAAATTCTCCGCCGCCAAACAGATGTATATTTAATAGAGATCAATCAACACAGAATAAAATCCAATGTCAGACACATAGTCCATTTACAAGTTCGTTCTGGCACTGAACGAAACCGGAGGCACTTTCCTCGCATATCCATCGATCTCCAAGTACGTCTGGACGACCACCAACTGTTTCTCTCATCTTGAGTGTACAGCCCAATCAAGATCATCAGTAATCACCCAAACGATGTGAAGACTTTCGATCTTCAACCACCGTCTTCATCTTCGACATATCGCCGAATCGGTTATTCAGAATGGGTATAAACTCGGCCTTTCTGAGTAACCTACGTATATAATAAACAAATGTTACACAAACACAACAAACGCCTCATTCCAATTCAAAATATTCTTTTATTCACATAAATCACATTCTTAGGGGAAAGGTTCCCATTAATTTTATCAAAGATAAATTCTTCTAAATTTATTCTTTAATCTTCCTTTGGATATCATTTCAAACTAGTCGGGATTAGCGAACCACACCGAAGTAATTATTTATTTTATTTCCCAATCCCAACCTATTTATCCCATGGAGAAAAACTGGTAATACTCCATAACTAACACCACGATATTATCGGTAAATTTAATTACCATTTCCCGTTCAAATCTAATTAAAGATTTAACTATCGCTTTGGAGCAAAACTGGTGATACTCCATTCTCGATCACTTTTAAGATTTCATAATTTAAATTATCAATTCACATTTCAATCTAATTAAAGATTCATTAAAACTCCACTTAGTTTTAATCTTTTCTAAAATCGATATCCTGTCTTTAACTGGGTTAAAGAACCAATGTCATCTAAAACACGGTTCATGATAAACCCAAAATCACATTCTATTGTTAATCGGGTTAAAGAACAGGTGTCATTCAAAACACCGCTCACGATAAACCCAAGAACCAATTTAAATTCAATTCCAATTAAATATCATTTAATTGGTACACTTCATTAAATCTAAATAGAAAGATTCAATCTTTTTGTCAACTGGGCTTAAGAACGGTGTTAATGAAGACACCATCCACGACAAACCCAAATCACGTTTGATATTAAATACAAGGCTCTGAATAGAAAATATACCGGCATATATTCAATATCAAATTCTGAAACCAACAAATATCGTATTGGAAATAACGATATAAAATATATCTTTCAAATTTCCACAACCATATCGTTATAATCACGAAACCCAACATCGAAATATTCCGAAGATAATTTCGATTCAAATCCATTTCAATTCGTATATTGGTAATTCTGATTATTTTTAAAACCACTTTCAAATTCAATTTATTTATTTCAAAAATAAATTGATTTTAATTCTAGTTCAAAACTAGTTCATTTTGATAAAAATATATTTTTATCTTTTCAAATATGGAGTTTTTCAGCCCAATTTTTCCCAAATCGTTTCTTATGATTTTACACAAATTATTATTATTTTTAATAATTTTATCAAGGCCCGTACAGTCGATTTCCATCAACGACCATCGAACTACACTTACAACGACCTTTTCCAAATTTTATTTGGACATAATTCCAAATCCAACCCACTTACGCTCGCCAAATTAATATACTGAGGTCGCCTAGTCCATTCCGGTCCGGGATAGGCGGCTAATACTAATCTCATAAGTGCAGTAGTCGTCGGAAGACATTTCCAATCGGCTCGGACACCAGATCGCTCGTGCCCGCCCAAACTACGATCATGCTCGCCCTAAATGGAATGGCTCTCTTAGTTACGCTGCGCCCCGACCCGAGTCCCCACGTCCGCTTTTATCCGCCCGCAACCCTCTTTGCCAACACAACTTTAGGGCCGTCCCCTTCATTCTATGCTGACCCCGGCCGGGGCTGGCTTTTTGGGAAGCCCGTTCCCACCGCGCTCACGGCCCGGCTGGCCTGCCAGCGGTAGTGGGAATTCTCCCGTTCCCTGGAAAATGGAAAAAAGGGGGTTGGATGCGGGATCTACTTCCCGAGTAGACAACCTGTTGTTCCTGCTCCTCTTTCTTCGCTTCGGGGACGGAGGTCCTACGGTAGGTAACAGCAGACACAAGCACTTGACCGAAGGGGACCAGCGCTTCTACTCCTCCACCGAGGAGCCGGAAGTACTTATTGGCGAGAAACAAGGGATGTCGTGAACGCGAAAGAAAGCGAACTTTGACTGTGTTAAGCATAAGTTGAGAGAATAGGGCCCAAGTCCAGTATATTAATTGAGGCATTAGACATGCTTAACACAAGTACTATGAAGGTTGAAGATTGACTAGCTTTCCCAAAAGTAGAAGCTAGCAAAGCAAGCCTTTGTTTATATTACTAATTGCGACAGCTGTTTGTAATCTTTTGAAACCAGTTACAGATCCTGTTAGCAAGCCATTTTCTTTTTAGCCAGTTTCAGGCCAGGCCATTGCTTCTGGATAAGCCATGTCAGAAGGTGTTTAAGAGACAGGGGAGTAATGTTTCTTTGTCCGTAACAGTTTTTCCTCCTGCCATGGCCCACCAGTCCCTCATCTAGTAGACTTCGTATCCGTCCCCTGTCCTAAAGTCCTAAGGTCTTAACCTGTTCTTTGCCAAAAAGTTCGTTTAAGTTCTAAGCCCATCTTTAGTTGGAGTTCTCCTGCAGCCCTTGGGAATGACCTTAATCGAGTCCAGTTCTATAAGTCGGTCCAGTTCCAGTATAAATATTCCAGTCTAAATAAATAGGGGCAGCCTTCTAGGATGATGACCAAGAAGCCGTCTTTCTAGTATGATCGCAGAGCTAGAGTCGGCTCACCAATTCATTTCTGGGGAAGGGGCCCCCCTACATGCATAATCTTTCCCGAGCTAGGTCTCACGTGCCGGGACCTCCTTATGAAGCATGCTTATCAGAGAGGTCGAGGGAGCATTTCGAGGCAAGTTTCCGGCCAGCCGATGAGAGTTTGCTTAGGAAAACAGGTAAGAGATTGAAAGGCGTATTTCAAGCAAACCTGTTAGCGATGTACTTCTAATTAGATCAGTTAAGCCCACTTAAATAAGAACAAAAAGACTAAGGGCAAGCCCTGTCACTCGACTTGGGAGAATCATTCTTTTTCATCTTCTTATTCTCCTGGCCTCTCCGCGAACTATTAGATCTATCTTAGCTTTTTTATGAGAATACTATAGAGTTACGAAGTAACGTAAGAGCGATTAAGCGTAAGAGCGTAGTTTACGTAGCGTAAGACCTTTTTCTTTGAAAAAGCGATAGCTAGAGCGAGCGGAATACTTGAAGCGAGTATATAAAGAACTAGAGTCGAAAAAGCGACTAGTTGGAGAGAGGGGAAGAGCTTCACTCAATCCCTGCCTTTGCATCTTTCTTCTCTGAGCCCGGTATCAAAATGCTTGACTATCTCCCCGAATGAGACAGATTTCCTCTCTCTGCTCTGGAATCAGGAAGGAGAATGTCACTATGGGAAAATAGAATGAGCATGCGAAATATTACTTACTATGCTCAGGGTCACTCTTTTCATATCTCACGCCCGTTGGCCACTAAAGCGTAGTGATCAGAATATTAATCCAACAGCAAATATCATCTCATCTCACGCCCGTTGGTAGTATATTTCTTTTTTTGTTTATATTAGTTCGAAAAGAGCGGATTTGTTCAAGCAAGCTAATCAAATTCCCGGGCGGTACGATGTCATTACTCTCTTTTGCTCTCTCACCCCTTGAAGAAGAGCGAACAGCTGATCTTTCCTGGTCCTTTCGAACCAGTCTTTCTAAACCTGGAAAAAGACTTTGGCTACGAAATAATTCTAGTGCTCGAATTCTGGGCTAGACATTGCTCTACATGATACTTATTATGTGGTGGCACATTTCCATTATGTACTTTCTATGGGAGCGGTTTTTGCTTTATTTGCAGGATTTTAGCTCGCCTCTCGTTGATCATGAGGACGGAAATGCGCAAGTCAATAGTACAGACTACTCCCTCCTAGGAGTTAATATCTGGGGCGCCTTGTCCTCCCGTTGGTTGAAGTGTACTGGAGCTCCGTCTGTAAGAGCTCGCCTTCCGTCTAAGTATTATACCTCACTAGAGCTACGAACCTCTTTAGGGTTAGTTCATGCAGAGACATCCGTTACGGAAATACAGGGGCGTTGAATAAGGGTCTTGTCGTCCTTAATCCATTAGTCACCTTAGCAGCCTGCTGCTTGTCCAATTTCGCCCGGATTAATATACTTGGCCTAGAGTAAGAATAGTTTGGCATAGTTGGCAGTAATGAAAAGAAGTGTAGTAATGTTTGAACAGCTATCAAACAACTGGCATGGCCAGAAGGTAGAAACCGGGTGGATATCATACCTATCCTAATAATCAGGAGTAGAACCGTCCCGCCCGCAATGTTTATACTGGACTTGGTATAGTATATAATTGCGCCAATGTTTATACTGGCCCTATCGGTCTCAGCTGTCCCTCCAATAAACCGAGGAACGAAGGAAGCTAAACAACTGGAAGACTGGACTGACAGGAGTGTTCTTCCTACCAGAACGAGGGAAGGACGAAGGGATAAGGCAGCAACTACTGGGGATGCAGCCCCGGTCCAAACACCAAGGAATTCTTCGTTTTGGGTAGCAGTATTGGGATTATTCCGAGACCTTGAAAGAGTATTAGTTAGCCAAGGTAGCGAAGCTAAGGTCCAGTATGAACTCCGCTAGTATATTAATTGGGTTCGACCTAAGGCGACCATAGGGAGGAAACTCATAGTAATAGGCAAGAGACTCCCGGTTGCTAAGCTAGTTGAAGGAAAGATGGGTAGTCAACAGTATCAGAGGCTGTACTTCTTTTAAGCTCATCTGCGCGAGCCGGGAGATAACGAGGGGCTATTCCAGTTGCTAGATGATCATCAGTCTTATAAACCGCCAGTATATTACCACTAAAAGGGTGGGCTTGTTAGACCGTTCCAATTCAGATGAATTCTCAGGTGCTTGCGAGTTTCTTCCTACCAGAACGAGGTGCGTAGCAGACAAGCAAAGAAGCTAGAAACAAGAGCTACATTAGCAACAACAGCCTTTGACTCATCAGCAACAACAAGGCGCCCGAAGGAAGGCCAGTATATTAATTGGGACCTGAACAAACGAATGGACTTCCACGAGTGGCTTCTCACTGGATTAGGTGACGCTTATTGAGTAAGGCCGAGTCAACTAAACTATTAGGCCCAGATTAATATACTTGGCCGGTTGTCCCCGCAATTAATATACAGCTACGCTACCTCTTCCTAACTCAGAAGATCAAAGCAGGGAGATCCTTTTTCACAAAATAAGCTTGGATGGCCGGATACAATCAAGGTGCTTGCGGACTGGAACAAATTCAGCCACCGGAACAACTCAAGCAGAGAGGTAGCGAAGCCCACACTTGTCTAGCTGGATCTACCCATTATTATTATTAGCAACGGCCTACGCCCAATTAATATACTGGCACGATGCGACCCGGAACCGCACAGGAATGATTGCCTTGCCTTGATTATCATTGCTTCCGGAAAAGAGAATGACTTTGGAAGAAGATCGAACTCCAACTCTTTCATTACAACAAGAACCGTTATTTGAAACAGCCAGAGTCCTATCTTTCTCGAAACGAGTTTTTTACAGACCGTTGCTACCGAGAGCCCTGTGACGAGACGAGCTCAGCCTACGATTGAAGAGCGGACATGCTATCCAAAACGAAATGTCTGGGGAGACAAATTAATATACGGGGCCCCGGGCCAGAGAGAAGCAAGAGAATCAGAAAGTGCTTTGTGGAGTGAACTGCCAGATAGATCCACAAAGCTAGGTCCGCCATAGAGATCCTAGGATTCCGCACAGCAGGATCGAGATCGCTACGCACCTAGGATGTCAGTGAAAGAAGACCCAGGATATTAATTGGGGACCCAGGTGCTTGCGTAATAATACGCCTGAATCTCCCCTAGAGATCATTGATATGCCACCCGTCCGGGATGAGTTCAACGGAGCCATGCCAAAGATCGGGGATTTCAGAAAGGAAGTAACTTGCAGCCAGTATAAAAATTGGGATCCGTAGTAAGAGACCCCAGTATATTATTGATGAATGACCTCGATTCAGTATTTCAATAGAACAAACAAGCCCACTCCTCCGAACTCCTTTTCTATTCGCCCCTGGATCTATTCCTGCCGCGTCCACGTCCAAGGTAGTCAATACTCCAGCAACTAGAGCTGCATCATCTTGCTCATTATTGAGAATAGGCCTCTCCTCACACCGTACCAGTTCATCGATATGCTTCATGCAGTTTCATCTTCCGAATCCTACTTCGTCGAGTGTATAGATTTTGAAATGAAAGAGATTCCCACGTCACTCTTCTCATAACATATCCTGTTCTCGTTTTCTCCCGGATTAACCGGTTGATTTAAGACGGGGTTCTATGCTTTCACCATAGCCCCATTTGACAAAAGTGAGCTTCCCCTATATCTTTTGTAGGAATCAGATAGCAATGCTCATTCGTAAATTTCATTTCATGCTTCCGCAACTTCGCAGCTTAATATACTGGGGTGAGATCAATGGAAACTCATAAAAGCGGACGGCATTGTTCATACGATCAAAGTTCTCACTATTCATAATGAAAGAGTCTTTCATAAACTTCCTTTTATCGAGCATACATAATAGCTCTTATACGCTTGTACAGAGGCGCAATTAATATACTGCACAAAGCACCGGGAGCGCTCGGTTTCATACGAGGAGCGTAACGGAGACCCGCTTAAAAAGCGTGTTGCGCCCCAACTCGGGAGAGAGAGGTACCCATATATCGTGTGGCACAGCGCCTTGATTGAACTCAAATCATAGAGGGCCCATGAACCAGTGCCTTTTCGCCCAATCAATGCACTGGCCAATAGTTTCTCCGCCCTCCCCCAATTGATCGGGGTCGCCTATGTTTCAACCTGGTCTACGCTCCTCCTTATTGTCTCCTTTATCAATGCAAGGCCCATTCACATGGCATTAGTAGCGATAGGAGGGTTACATTAAGAGATCCTAGTTTGAGCAGGTACATAAACTGCACCATCACTTCCTTTATCTAGTTATATTAGTATAATGGAAGAGCCTATTCTTAGAAATAATATGTTTGAAATGATAAGAATAGTAAGCAATTAATATACTGGCCTTGCTACTTGAAAGAATGCCTTGGCACACTCATACTAGAAGTCAAAGAAAGAACTCGGGTCTAAGCTCTCAACTTCAAGGAAGGGAACCGAAAGAGCAGAAATGTCATCTACCTTTCCAACGGCTTTGCTTAACCTAATTTCTAACGTGAGTTCTAGGAAAAGAGAGACTTTAAGCTGAAGAAATCATTGACTTGTTTTATGATTCTAAGAGTTCAGGGCTAATAGGCCCGGTGCGTAGCAGTTTTACTATGCATTTCCATAGGCAAGACTAGCCAGGAAGGTAGTACCAAAGAAGGATCATTTGGCATAGGAAGCGAGCCCGGGCTGGTGGTTGGCTCGGAGTACCCCATAGTTGATTGTCAAAGATTCCAAATTATTGAATCAAGACTTCACATTCTTATGCCCAGTATATTAATTGGGTAGCGTAGCTCTAACAAGGGAGGGAGCCCTGGCCCTGGATCAGACAGATAGAAAGCAGCCAAGTGAACAACTATTGGTTGCGGAGTCGGATAATGAATATACTGGCCGAACGAAAGGAAGTAAATGATCTAGTCCGTAATCCTAGTGAGGGGACCGATCCATTCTATCATCGCTAGTTCGTTGACCCTTTCGTTCTAGCCCTGGTAAGTGAGAGAATGATGTTCAAATGCTTTCGGCTTTGTAGTGGTTACAATGCCCCAAGCCTTAGCCGTCCAACGAATGAAACCCTGTGACGGTTCGAGTCTTCGGGAACCTCCCGTTGGTCGAAGTATATTGGACCTCCCTGGAACAACGGCCTCTTTAACGCCGGTTGATTCGGGTAGTCATTCTATTCTTTTTTATGGAACAGCATCTTCAATTCAATAGTTGGGCCCAGTATATTAATTGGTTAATATAAAAGGGGAGTTTATTCTATGCTCAAGCGCTTTGGGTCGAACATCTTTATCCCTGGCTTTAGGTGCAACTTGGAAATATTAATGCATTCATTCATCCTGATCACGGGTGAAATCTCTCTCGCTACAGGAGGGATAAACTCAGATCTTGCTCGTTCTGCTGAAAGATTGAAATGCCTAATTCAAGTCATAAGTCAACTCAACTAGCTTTTTAGCCATCTGTCAAGTAAGTGATTCTTTAACTCAACTAAGTGGTTATTTAACTGATACTTTTAAGTGGTTATTTACTAACCCTATACTAGGGTTTAAGATCAATACCCCAAATGATCACAAACCCGTTAAGCGGGCAAGAAGATCTCTCTCATCTATTGCGCCCGGAGATGACTGATCAATCTTCCCCTTTCTCTAATTTTATATTTCTTTTTTTTATTATATGCCCACATCTTATGATTGTCCACTTCCAATCAATTATGTAGCTATACCTCCTCTTTTAAGCTCTTCTTTTATACTAATAGGGATTCGTCATACCTGGTATGAACATATTATACTTTTCTTAACCAATTTGATGGCCTTAAAGACTCAAATAGAATATCTAATAGCTGGCTATAATATGATGGAATCAAATCGTATAATAGAGAATCACACTTATAAGGTATTCACATATTGAACTTTAACCAATTATCTGGAATCTAATAAGACTCTAATTAACTAATTTGATGGTATCGAATCTAAGTTATTACCCTTAGCGGGGTAGAGAATTAGCCCTTAGCTTCTTCTCAATTTCTAGGGTAGAGAATAGTTGTGATTCTGGTAAAGGTCTAGAGAAATATATAAAATCAAAGAAATGAAAGCAGTGGAATCGAATGTTAAGATGACTTCGCTTAGTGAGCTTATAATACCCCAATAGAAATTTCATTATGGCAGGGAAGAAGATTCTCAAATTAATATACTTGGCTGTTTGACTAGCTTTAACATTCGCCCAATGAATATACTGGCCTAAGCGTTTGTTCAACTAAGATAATATACCCGTAATCGGAAATAGGCTTGATCAAAGGTAATTGGAAGTGATCGGTAGTTGATTGTGTGAGACCGTGTAAGCAATATACGGGTGAGAGCTGGTCTATAAACAACATGGGTGTTTATCCATGGTACTATTGAACTCTTTTTTTGGCTTACGAAATTGATTGCCTTTCTCGTTGGAGAAATGTTGGATGGTCTTATCTATTGCCTTACCAAAAAGATGGTCTTTTCGATTAGCTGGATCAAATGAAACAACTATTTGATGTTCCCGGGCCTATCCTTAGTTTGGTAATGCTATACATCCGGATCTCTCTCTTTCTCTTACTTCAGGACGATATAGTCACAGGTTTTCACAACTCAGTGAGTGAAAGATTTGTCCCCGGGTGTACGGCATTAATTCCCGGCGTAGAACTAATTCGAGAGGGCTTAGTAGTCTAAGGTGGGTAATAATCCCTTAGGTGGCTTCTGAGTCTGATGATTCTGTCTTGATTAAGTGTGACTTGTTAGTTAATGAGGCTAACAGGGGAGAGAGCCATGGCCCCAAGGCTATGGCGATCGCAAGAAGCTAACTAGGTGGGTAGTAAAAAGATAAGTTCTGAGCGGAGGGTTTAATCCCCGGAGCGAAGCCTTTAATCTGCCTACCTAGTTAGCGTGGTATTGTTATACGGGCTAATAGGGGAGAGAGCCATGGCCCCAAGGCTATGGCGATCGCAAGAAGCTAACTAAGGTGGGTAGTAAAAAGATAAGTCCTGAGCGAAGGGTTTGATCCCCGAAGCGAAGTCTTAAATCTGCCCACCTAGTTAGCGTGGTATTGTTATATGGGCAAATAGCCTCTTTTGGTTATAAAGACTCTCTTCTTCGGATAAGGAGTGAGGAGTGAAGCCCTTGCCTAGTCGGCACGGGCGAGTGGATCACTCCGCTCTCTGGATTGTTTGAATAGATGCGAAGCTAAGGGACGCGAAGCCCTTGCCTGGCCGGCACGGGCGAGAGGACCGCTCTCAATAAGCACTGAGCCTTACGCAGTGTAGGCCCGAGTGCCCGAGCCCGTCGCACCAAAAGATTTCTATTTTCAAATATTCGTTAGAAAGATCTTTTCGATACGAACCCAACGGTTCCGGTTTCAGGAGAATCCGACGGTCGGATCTCCCGCAACGTCAATTCGAAGTCAATGGTCGAAATTCACGAACTACCGCAGCGCGGCGCGTTCTATTCCGGCCATTATATATATATAATATATATATATTATATATTTCGTTGATTTCCTTTTAAAACGAATTTTATAAATCGTTTAAATTCATTTTCGAAACGATTTCAACTTCCCTTTCAATTTCAAATCAAAATTGAATTTTCCTTTATAAATTCGTTTTAAATTCAGTTCAAATTGATTTCAATTCAAATCGATTTTTAATTCAATTTCAATTCAATTTCAATTCAATTTCAATTTCAGATTAATTCAATTTCAATTCATTTCTATTCGATTTCAATTCGAATTCATTCCTATTTGATTTCAATTCGAATTCATTTCTATTTGATTTCAATTCGAATTCATTTCTATTTATTCGATTTCAATTCGAATTCATTTCTATTTGATTTCAATTTGAATTCATTTCTATTTATTTGATTTCAATTCAAATTCATTTCTATTTATTCAATTTTGAAATCACTTTTCGATATTCATTAAAAAATGAATAAAATCGATATAAATATCGTTCACGTCGAAATGGCGCATCTCTAATCAACACGGCTTTATATATTTCAATAAATTCGTTATTCTATTCAACAAATGAATATTTATTCTATTCAACACATGAATTTTCTTTTATAATATTCATTATTTCCCAATTGGAATGAGGCCCAATCAATCACCATATAATGTTAATTATATGGATTCCATACAACACATGTATATAAATAGCAACGATAAATAATCAACCATCATCCAAAGTGCACTACACAACTGCATAAGCGTTAAATATAAATAATTAACGCTTACACAGTCTGTCGACCAATAGATCGACATACTATTGAATAATTGGGATTAGTGTACACCAAATATCATCCCAACACCCGTGTGGGGTTTCAAATCAATAAACATAGATTTTTATTGGTGCAGTTGGGCGATGTGTAAAATTTATCGTCCCAATCAATATCCTTCAAATAGGTGTACATAAACAAACCGTCCGGTTTGTAAATGAATATTTATTTATTCACATTCACTATATTCATATTCACGTTAAAAATTATATTCTTAACGATAATTAATTTATTTCAACACATGAATATTTTATTATCGATTTCACATCAACATCACAAACAAATTTCACAACACATCAAACAAGCATACAAGACATCCATGGTCTGTGGACAACGGGTGTCGGGTGCTGCTAAGCACAGTCTGCATCCTAGTATATATTTTTAACTAGAAAAGAAAATTTAAAGTGAGAAGTTCTCACCAAAGCTATCCCAACTCCACGACACTTCATAGGTAGGAAATCTTCATCGCGCTCGCCTCTATTTATTTTCGTCGTCTGCATTCACTACATATATAAAAATTGAATTTTTATTTTCTCTACTTCACGATAAAATAAAGTTCAGATTTTTATTTCACCATATATATGATAAAAATCAGATTTTTATCTCGCTATTCAATATATAAAAATTTCGCCTTTTCAAATATAAAGATCAAATCTTTCAAATATAAAGATTTCGCCTTTTCAAATATAAAGATCAAATCTTTTCAAATATAAAGATTTCGCCTTTTCAAATATAAAGATCAAATCTTTTCAAATATAAAGATTTCGCCTTTTCAAATATAAAGATCAAATCTTTTCAAACATAAAGATTTCGCCTTTTCAAATATAAAGATCAAATCTTTTCAAATATAAAGATTTCGCCTTTTCAAATATAAAGATCAAATCTTTTTAATCCATTTCATGAAATGAATTCACATAACAAAATTCAATCTTTTTATTATTAAAAACCATATCTCTCCTTTAACAAAAATATGATCTTTTTTTATTTAAACATCAAATTTTTCTACCTATTAAAAATCCATTTTTTTTCTATTAAAAATATCGTCTTTCATAGATTAAAAATCACTACTTTATATCATTAAAATCTGTTCTTTCTTTGATTTAAAAATCCGACCTTTCTTATTTTAAAAATCCTGTCTTTGATAATTTTAAAAACCATATCCTTCTCTTATGAAAAATTATATTTAAAAATCCCTTCTTTGTCTTTATAAAAATATAAGCTTTTTCTTTATAAAAACCCCTCCTTTCTAATTATAAATTCACATTCCTATATGCATGAATAAATATAACTGAAATAAAAACAAAAAGCTTACTTTTTTTTTATTGAAGAATCGGATAATTGGAGAGGGGAGAAGCAAGGGGGCGGATTCCGCAGCTCTGAACGGAGGGAGGAGGAAGGGTGGCCCTGGCGAACTCGAGGAGAGGAGGTGGGTGCTTGCGCGTCGGCAGGAGGGGGAGGGCTTCAGGCGGGTTTCTTCGTGGGGTTGCGGGTTCGATTTAGCAGATGGGGGGACGGAGGAAGGAGAGGTGAAGGAAGAGAAGGTGGCGGCGCCGCCCTAGGGCGCGGTGGTGTCTCGCTGGGAGGAGCACGGCTCCTCCCCCCTTTTATTTTTTTTTTATTTTTTTATTTTTGATTTGGGAAAACTGACCGTGGGGGCGGGGCAATATAAGGAGAGAATATATAATGGAATTATATATTTTATTATTTATTTTAATTTCAAAAAGTTATTTTTTTATTTCGACCTCGGAACGAGACCCACCGCCTGTCTTTCATAGTGTTTCACCCCCATTCCGAACACAATGGAATATACATCGTAAGCTGATTCGACTGTTTCGATCAGTTTTCGTCAAAATCAACATATAACTCTATATATTGAATTTGAACGCGCATTTCAATTTACTGGGGTCACATACTAACTCTAAAAATTCCCGAAAAATATTTTCTAGCTTCGTATTGACGATACGGTCCTAACAAAACTAATTTCGTCGAATTCTGAGACCATTTGAAAAATGGCCATTTTCCAGTCGATTAAAATCAACTGAAACTGGTCAAACGCGTTTTCCTTTGCCACGCCCACATATTGATTCGAAAAATTATGAAATTTGAAACCTAGCAATAATTTCACATCGCGGATCCAACAAAAGTAGTTTCGTCGAAATCCGAGGTCGTTTGCAAAATTTCCATTTTTAAGGGCCAGAAATTCCATAGCGACTATTCTGAATTTTCAATTGGGCATAACTTTTGATTCCCTCTTTGAAATTTCGATTTTTCGGATTCGTTGGAAAGATATTCTCAATTAGATTCAAATATTTTTGGTTTCGCTAAAATCCGGTTTGTTTTGCACCAGGTATGTTCAATTGAAATTTGAAATCGAATTATCGAACTATCACGCCATTTCAATTCCTTTTATAATTTAAAATAAATATTTATATTCTAACGACGACGTATGTAAATATATACGTTCTAATTCCATTCAAAATAAATTTCTCGTCGATATTATTTAAATTAATTCATTTTAAATATTCATAATTCGCTAAAATTGCCAAAATAAAAAATTTAAACTGGCTCGCATTTCCAGGTTGTTACAATCTCCCCCACTTAAAACTTTTCATCCCCGAAAAGGAACGAAGACGAAAGTTGTTTAACTAATCAACTCAACTTCCACTATTTTGATTACGGCTTAAGTTCTTCAACTTTTCAGTTTCTAAGAACTTTTCAAAATTTTCAAAAATTTGGCTAACACCCTAAATTTTCGAAAAATTTCGCCATAACCTCCCCTGCACCGGGTACTTTGGGATATTTCATATAGCCTCCCATGGCCTTCTTCAACTCAAAAGAAAAAGAAAAAGCCAAGCGGCTAGCCAATCGGCTCATAAAATCATCATCACCCAAACAAAACAGTAAATTATGGTAAACATGTACCTGTTTGTCGGGCAAACAATTTTATTCTTCTGCTCTAGCCTCCTTGCTATGACCTGTTCAATGTGAGTACATGTATATGCAAGCAAATGCGACCAATTTTCAATACAATTAAATATTTGGTTCAATTAGGCGTAATGGTTCAAAATTTCAAACAAATAGACAAACAAAACAACCATCAATCAATTAGTGGATTATCGTTTCAAATTCATAATTTGATATATATATACAGAAAATCATGTTTTTGATGCCAAATCACAACAAATAAACGTAAGTAAATTTTGGTTCTCACACCAGTCTAGTGGAAATATATAGATATCGCAACTTCGAAACATGAACACAAATTCTGATGATGATATATCAATCATCAGAATCACCTCTGGGTGTCTAGAATGTGATTCTATATCTATCCATTATATAAAAACTTCGAATATACGTTCATGACGCGTATATGCAAAACCTTTATATACTTGATTGTCCAAATTCAAAATAAATAAATATTCAAATACGTATAAAACGATTTAAATTTCAAAAAAAAAATTCGTTTTCATTTTAAAAATATACTCTTCACACTCATTCTAGGGTACTACTGATCCTATCTCTAACGAGTCATTCTAATTGGATATTACTAATCCAATATTTGATGAATTCTTTCGTTCGGTTCTAATATGTCTTGTTCTCGAGCTCTGTAAACCAAAGCTCTGATACCAACTGTGATAGCCCGTAACTTCCCCGGTAAGGAAAGCCCGGATTATCTTGAGAACACGACAAAATTGAACGCAAACAGAAGAACATTTCATTGTTTATTACAACAATTCCATCAGATTACAAGAATATATAGAGTATGAATAAATATTATACAACATAAAATATCAGAGATTACAATAAATTACATAGCAGCGGAAAAACAATACAAAACACAACTGAAAGTAATACACGGATACAGAGCTTTCCGAGCATCGTTCCAGCTGTAAATCAGGATCCTGCGAATATAAATTTGCAAAACCAAAACTACTAGCTGCCCGTGTCGAAAATAAGGGCACCCAGAGTTTAGGTTAAAACAATAAACTCCGGGTCAGTCATGTGACTGGTGTGAGAACTAAAACAGTTATTAATCTTTATTTTAAAGTTCGGTAAATCAAGGGACCACGCCGTATAACACGGAACGGGTTTCCTCCCAAGAATACCAGTGCATAAAACAAACAGCGCAATGCTAAATAAAGAAAAATGAAGCTATTATAAGACCCAGGTCCCATCACACAATGCAACGCAAGTCGGAGGATAGGGTTTTTACCTTATAATAGCCAAAGCATGCTTGATACGTTAAAAACACATTATTTTGATATTACTATAAGTGTATAGTGTCAAACAATTTCAATCCTAAATATCAATCATAGGCGGCATGGGTACCATCTATCATGTGGCCATACTAGTTCTACAATTAAAACCGCAATATCACGTATTGGAAATTGGATTTCCGTCATGAGTCGAGGCAAGGGGCAAGCTCCTCTCCGATTCAAGACACTCTAACAAATGTCTCAGGACCCCACTATGATCCTTTGGAACCTCCAAGGCCGGTCCTCACCAAACTTTGGAGGATTAGTTATTCCTGAACACACGTTTCCCGGTCCTAACAGACCTATAACCGAGGCGCCTCGCATCCAACAATCACACAGGTGAAAAGTATATAAATGTCAGCCAGTTTAAGAACTGACACCACCACTAGCTAGAAAGAAACGTCGTGCACTCCTTGGGTCCTTATCCCGTTTTTGACTCATACCGAGGTGTGAGGCTCGCGAATTCACGCTGTACACAAAGCTATGCCACACAGGCCGTGCTTTGATCATCAACCACAAGACTTCGCTTTTCAATAGAAGCCTTGATCAATTGCCACTTACGCGTGCCACACTGGCAATTCACTCCATGCGACTGATGTCCATCGATATACAACCTCTGAGCTCGTACGTCTCAGAGAAGGGCGTTAAGCAAGAGAATAAATTCTCCGCCGCCAAACAGATGTATATTTAACAGAGATCAATCAACACAGAATAAAATCCAATGTCAGACACACAGTCCATTTGCAAGTTCGTTCTGGGTCTGAACGAAACCGGAGGCACTTTCCTTGCATATCCATCGATCTCCATGTACGTCTGGACGACCACCAACTGTTTCTCTCATCTTGGGTGTGCAGCCCAATCAATATCATCAGTAATCACCCAAACGATGTGAAGACTTCCGGTCTTCAACCACCGTCTTCATCTTCGACATATCGCCGAATCGGTTATTCATAATGGGTATAAACCCGGCCTTTCTGAGTAACCCACGTATATAATAAACAAATGTTACACAAACACAACAAACGCCTCATTCCAATTCAGAATATTCTTTTATTCACATAAATCACATTCTTAGGGGAAAGGTTCCCATTAATTTTATCAAAGATAAATTCTTCTAAATTTATTCTTTAATCTTCCTTTGGATATCATTTCAAACTAGTCGGGATTAGTGAACCACACCGAAGTAATTATTTATTTTATTTCCCAATCCCAACCTATTTATCCCATGGAAAAAACTGGTAATAATCCATAACTAACACCACGATGTTATCGGTAAATTTAATTACCATTTCCCGTTCAAATCTAATTAAAGATTTAACAATCGCTTTGAAGAAAAACTGGTGATACTCCATTCTCGATCACTTTTAAGATTTGATAATTTAAATTATCAATTCACATTTCAATCTAATTAAAGATTCATTAAAACTCCACTTAGTTTTAATCTTTTCTAAAATCAGTATCCTGTCTTTAACTGGGTTAAAGAACCAATGTCATCTAAAACATGGTTCATGATAAACCCAAAATCACATTCTATTGTTAATCGGGTTAAAGAACAGGTGTTATTCAAAACACCGCTCACGATAAACCCAAGAACCAATTTAAATTCAATTCCAATTAAATATCATTTAATTGGTACACTTCATTAAATCTAAATAGAAAGATCCAATCTTTTTCTCAACTGGGCTTTAGAACGGTGTTAATGAAGACACCATCCACGACAAACACAAATCACGTTTGATATTAAATACAAGGCTCTGAATAGAAAATATACCGGCTTATATTCAATATCAAATTCTGAAACCAACAAATATCGTATTGGAAATAACGATATAAAATATATCTTTCAAATTTCCACAACCATATCGTTATAATCACGAAACCCAACATCGAAATATTCCGAAGATAATTTCGAGTCAAATCCATTTCAATTTGTATATTGGTAATTCTGATTATTTTTAAAACCACTTTCAAATTCAATTTATTTATTTCAAAAATAAATTGATTTTAATTCTAGTTCAAAACTAGTTCATTTTGATAAAAATCTACTTTTATCTTTTCAAATATGGAGTTTTTCAGCCCAATTTTTCCCAAATCATTTCTTATGATTTTACACAAATTATTATTATTTTTAATAATTTTATCAAGGCTCGTACAGTCGATTCCCATCAACGGCCATCGAACTACACTTACAACGACCTTTTCCAAATTTGATTTGGACATAATTCCAAATCCAACCATTAGATTTCTAATTACAAATATTCGTTAGAAAGCTCTTTTCGATACGAACACAACGGTTCTGGTTTCAGGAGAATCCGACGGTCGGATCTCCCGCAACGTCAATTCGAAGTCAATGGTCGAAATTCGCGAACTGCCGCAGAGCTGCATGTTCTATTCAGGCCATTATATAAATAATATATATATATATTATATATTTCGTCGATTTCCTTTTAAAATGAATTTTATAAATCGTTCAAATTCATTTTCGAAACGATTTCAACTTCCCTTTCAATTTCAAATCAAAATTGAATTTTCCTTTATAAATTCGTTTTAAATTCAGTTCAAATTGATTTCAATTCAAATCGATTTTTAATTCAATTTCAATTCAATTTCAATTTCAGATTAATTCAATTTCAATTTGAATTCATTTCCATTCGATTTCAATTCGAATTTATTTCTATTTGATTTCAATTCGAATTCATTTCTATTTGATTTCAATTCGAATTCATTTCTATTTATTCGATTTCAATTCGAATTCATTTCTATTTGATTTCAATTCGAATTCATTTCTATTTATTCGATTTCAATTCGAATTCATTTCTATTTATTCGATTTTGAAATCACTTTTCGATATTCATTAAAAAATGAATAAAATCGATATAAATATCATTCACGTCGAAATGGCGCATCTCTAATCAACACGGCTTTATATATTTCAATAAATTCGTTATTCTATTCAACAAATGAATATTTATTCCATTCAACACATGAATTTTCTTTTATAATATTCATTATTTCCCAATTGGAATGAGGCCCAATCAATCACCATATAATGTTAATTATATGGATTCCATACAACACAAGTATATCAATAGCAACGATAAATAATCAACCATCATCCAAAGTGCACTACACAACTACATAAGCATTAAATATAAATAATTAACGCTTACACAGTCTGTCGACCAATCGATCGACATACTATTAAATAATTGGGATTAGTGTACACCAAATATCATCCCAACACCCGTGTGGGGTTTCAAATCAACAAACACAGATTTTTATTGGTGCAGTTGGGCGATGTGTAAAATTTATCGTCCCAATCAATATCCTTCAAATAGGTGTACATAAACAAACCGTCCGGTTTGTAAATGAATATTTATTTATTCACATTCACTATATTCATATTCACATTAAAAATTATATTCTTAACGATAATTAATTTATTTCAACACATGAATATTTTATTATCGATTTCACATCAACATCACAAACAAATTTCACAACACATCAAACAAGCATACAAGACATCCATGGTCTGTGGACAACGGGTGTCGGGTGCTGCTAAGCACCGTCTGCATCCTAGTATATATTTTTAACTAGAAAAGAAAATTTAAAGTGAGAAGTTCTCACCAAAGCTATCCCAACTCCACGACACTTCATAGGTAGGAAATCTTCATCGCGCTCGCCTCTAGTTATTTTCTTCGTCCACATTCACTACATATATAAAAATCAAAATTTTATTTTCTCTACTTCACAATTAAATAAAGTTCAGATTTTTATTTCACCATATATATGATAAAAATCAGATTTTTATCTCGCTATTCAATATATAAAAATTTCGCCTTTTCAAATATAAAGATCAAATCTTTTCAAATATAAAGATTTCGCCTTTTCAAATATAAAGATCAAATCTTTTCAAATATAAAGATTTAGCCTTTTCAAATATAAAGATCAAATCTTTTCAAATATTAAGATTTCGCCTTTTCAAATATAAAGATCAAATCTTTTCAAATATAAAGATTTTGCATTTTCAAATATAAAGATCAAATCTTTTCAAATATAAAGATTTCGCCTTTTCAAATATAAAGATCAAATCTTTTTAATCCATTTCATGAAAAGAATTCACATAACAAAATTCAATCTTTTTATTATTAAAAACCATATCTCTCCTTTAACAAAAATATGATCTTTCTTTTATATAAACATCAAATTTTTCTACCTATTAAAAATCCATTTTTTTTCTATTAAAAATATCGTCCTTCATAGATTAATAATCACTACTTTATATCATTAAAATCCGTTCTTCCTTTGATTTAAAAATCTGACCTTTCTAATTTTAAAAATTCTGTCTTTGATAATTTTAAAAACCATATCCTTCTCTTATGAAAAATTATATTTAAAAATCCCTTCTTTGTCTTTATAAAAATATAAGCTTTTTCTTTATAAAAACCCCTCCTTTCTAATTATAAATTCACATTCCTATATGCATGAATAAATATAACTGAAATAAAAACTAAATGCTTACTTTTTTTATTGAAGAATCGGATAATTGGAGAGGGGAGAATCAAGGGGGGATTTCGCAGCTCTGAACGGAGGAAGGAGGAAGGGTGGCCCTGGCGAACTCGAGGAGGGGAGGTGGGTGCTTGCGCGTCGGCAGGAGGGGGAGGGCTTCAGGCGAGTTTCTTCGTGGGGTTGCGGGTTCGATTTAGCAGAGGGGGGCGGAGGAAGGAGAGGTGAAGGAAGAGAAGGTGGTGGCGCCGCCCTAGGGCGCGGTGGCGGCTCGCTGGGAGGATCGCGGCTCCTCCCCCTTTTCTTTTTTCTTTATTTATTTATTTTTGATTTGGGAAAACTGACCGGGATGGGGGGGGCAACATAAGGAGAGAATATATAATGGAATTATATATTTTAATTTCAAGAAGTTATTTTTTATTTCGACCTCGGAACGAGACCCACCGCCTGTCGTCCATAGCGTTTCACCCTCATTCCAAACACAATGGGATATACATCGCAAGCTGATTCGACTGTTTCGATCAGTTTTCATCAAAATCAACATATAACTCTATATATTGAATTTGAATGCGCATTTCAATTTACTTGGGTCACATACTAACTCGAAAAATTCCCGAAAAATATTTTCTAGCTTCGTATTGACGATACGGTCCTAACAAAACTAATTTCATCGAATTCTGAGACCGTTTGAAAAGTGGCCATTTTCCAGTCGATTAAAATCAACTAAAACTGGTCAAATGCGTTTTCCTTTGCCACGCCCACATATTGATTCGAAAAATTATGAAATTTGAAACCTAGCAATAATTTCACATCGCGGATCCAACAAAAGTGGTTTCATCGAAATCCGAGGTCGTTTGCAAAATTTTCATTTTTAAGGGCCAGAAACTTCATAGCGACTATTCTGAATTTTCAACTGGGCTTAACTTTTGATTCCCGCTATGAAATTTCGATTTTTCGGATTCGTTGGAAAGATATTCTCAATTAGATTCAAATATTTTTGGTTTCGCTAAAATTCGGTTTATTTTGCACCCGGTATGTTCAATTGAAATTTGAAATTGAATTATCGAACTACTGCTCCATTTCAATTCCTTTTATAATTTAAAATAAATATTTATATTCTAACGACGACCTATGTAAATATGTACATTCTAATTCCATTCAAAATAAATTTCTCGTCGATATTATTTAAAATAATTCATTTTAAATATTCAAAATTCGCTAAAATTGCCAAAATAAGAATTTTAAACTGGATCACATTTCCAGGTTGTTACAGAATTTCAAGGCAAGATTTGCCGAAAGGGAACTATAAATAGAATAGGTATAAACTTGGTTATATGGGGAATGTTGTGAAATTGATTTATATAATATATAAAGGAATTGTCGAATTTGAATTTAATGTTAAAAAATGGTTTAAAGGATATGCGAAGTAAAGAATATAAGTTAATTTCAAAATATTTGCAATCAGAAAGATTTTATAAATGAATGGTTAAGATTTAATAAACGAAGGGTTAAGGATTTCGTAAATGAATGATTAAGCATTTTGTAAATGGAAAATTAAAGATTTTATAGGCGAATGGTCAAGATTTTGTATATGAAGTTAATGATTTTGTAAATGAAAGGTGAAGGGTTTTGGAAAGGAATCTGTAGTATTTATTTATAGAAGTGAAGTTGAAATATTTTATTTATTTCAGGAAATGATATTTTAAATAAAACTGGAAATGATTAATGAGATTATGAAGAAAATATAATAGTTTAAAAATGATCAAAAAGGGATATGATGTGATTTTTAAGAAGTTGGAACCTGTTGTACGTTGGTTGACTTGAGTAATTTTCGAATTGTCAATCTGATGTTGGTTTCGGCCTTCGGGGTTGGTACTAAGAGATTTATTCATTTGCCAATTTACAGTGAGGAGCCAATGAGTAGAAGTGTAATGATAATTGAATATTCTTATATTAAGTAAGAAAAGGGAAATGTTTAGCAGCTTTAAAATGTAATTAAGTACTGGTTAATTAAAGAGGCTAAATGATGTTTGGTACTGAATCAGTAAATTTCTTTTTCTTATGGATGAATGATTGTTTATTTGATAGTTAAATAATCAACTATTAAATCTGGCCTATATGATTGTTGATAAGGAAAGACCGGGATCGAATTTATATTGGAATACCATTCCGACCACCAAATACGTGGAAGATGGGAGATGTTAATTGTAGATGGAGCAGTTAAAGACCGTTGGTCTTCATCAACGGAAGAACTACGCAATAAATTTCTCTGGCAGCTGCCACAGATATTTTAGCGATAATTCTATCGTGATTGGAGTCTAGGGATTGTAAGGACTACTCACTACTAATCCTTGGGTGTAATTCCCATTTAAGGATGTGGTAGGAGGGTACCCTCGGTTCATCATGTACCTGGATGACTTGTATGGACGAATGTCTGACAAAGTATTTCCAATGAATCACGTACATTGATTTCTACACACATATTCTGTTGGTGGTAGAGGAATTCATTCTTATTTCTTAGAGACCCAATGTATTTTTTTAGACATCAATTGTGATTTGATGGATCTTGTAAAAGCCCGCATTTTATGTATCGGAGGATCATAAAATATTTTTATTTTGTTCCCTGAGGATTGGAACATTCTCATATTTTTTTACATGTTGCTTATGGGGATGTGAGACATGTCCATAATTTTTACCAATTTTGTTTATGACCATTTTTCCTATGTCATTCTTGTACAGGGGATAACTTTTGACTCAGGTCAAATTAGGCAATGAGACCTGTGCCATTGGAAAGGAAATGATGATTTCCTTTCCATAGAGTGGTTACATTAAAAATTTGGCTCAGTGGTTTGGGAGGAATCCCTGTTTTAAGGTTTCACAGTGGGTTGTTCAGGATTTTGAGCCACAATGGGCTAATTTGGAGAGGCCCATTAGTGGGCTGGTGGAAACTATAAATAGGGGGTGAGGGGTATGGAGAATAGGTTACTTCTCCCACTCTCTCATTTGGTGTCATTGTGTTCCTCCTTCCTCTAACACCTTTTCACCATTAAAAATCAAAATCTAAGGAGGGAAATCATAGATCCACACCATTGGAGGCTAGATCTACATCAATTGAAGCGCGAATTCATCGGATCAAGGGATTTGGTATGAAGTGCTTGCTGTTCGGAATCTTATTACAACAGTTTTAACTTATTTTGGAGAATCGATGAGTGATTTGCATCTCTCACATGGATTCAATGAAGTATATGAATGTTAGGTCAAGTTTTTCATCTAATTCATGTGTTCTACCATAGATCTATACCATGATAAGTTCATTTTCATATGAATCACTCTATGATCTAATTTAATAAGTTTCAACTGGTAATTCCATGCTATTTCAAATGTTTATGCAAGTTAGATTTATCGTTTTGATCGTATGTTCATTTTTAATGGTCTTTGGTGAAATCTGCATAATTTTAGTGATAATCGTCATATTCATGTTGTTAGTGATCTTGTGACATGTTTATGATTGCGTTTGGTGAATTGGTTGAGTTGATTTCGTCAGATTCGTAATTTACCAAAGTTTTGGTGGGAATCGGAGGGGTGCAGGTTTTGGGTCGCTCCCAAGTGGGTCTGGTTGATTCACCAGTGTGTCTGGTTGGTCAAAGTGGATCTAGTTGGTCCAGAGTGGGTCTAGTCAGCCCCAAGTGGATCTGTTCGATTCAATGTGGGTCTGGTCGGCCCAGAGTGGTCTGGTCGGTCCCAAATGGGTCTGGTCGGTCCCTAGTGGGTCTGGTCAATTCAAAGTGGGTCTGGTCGGTCCAGAGTGGGTCTGGTCGGTCCAGAGTGGGCCTGGTCGGTCCAAAGTGGGTCTGGTCGGTCCCAAGTGGGTCTGGTCGATTCAAAGTGGGTCCGGTTGGACATTTCTGGTGATGGTATGACTTCAAATGAAATTCAAGTAGGAGGGTTCGAAGTGTTGAAAGGTGTTCATTGGACGGTGTAGAACAACGAATGAGGTGACAACTGAAAGGTCATTAGTTGATAAAAAGTCGCCGGGTGGATGATAAGAGGTATGGAGGCCGAGATATTATCATTATCGTAAGTTCTAACAGGCTCGAAGCAGGGGTACAATAGAGACTTTTAAAAGACCGGTTATAGGTCGAGTACCCTGGGTATCGTTGAAAGGCCTAGCTGTCAAGGTCGTACAAACATATGTATCGTTAAAAGGCATATGGAGTTTAGGTTAGAACTGGGGTTACCATTAGCCCTTGACATATGGCAAGGTTGGCCATCATACGATTAACGATGGTTTTAAAGTAGGATTGGCAGTGATAGCCAGAGTCAGTCATGGATGTTTGATTTTTTTGATTTTCTGTTTGTTCCGTCTCATGTAGATTGTCCAACGTTGAAGGAGATGTTCCTTGGGTTCTTGTCTGATATTGGTTTAGGCCTTTTGGTCTTGTGCTTGAAGGATGTTGAATTCGATTAGGATGGTTTACATGAGATATATAATCTATATGTCATGTGTGCTTTACCATGATTGAATGAGTGTTCTGGTTTCCATCAATGAATGGTTGAAATGTTAACGTAAATGTTATCACTGTCCAATGTGGGGAAGACGGGAGTTGAGTTCTTCTCTGATATTTTAGGTAGATTAGTATGTTGTTTATCCATTCTCATATACTTTATTGATGAAGTTTGTTAGCTGTTTTATCACTGACTAAGATTGTTGTCTGACTCAAGGCTTTATGTTTCCTCTTATTACCTTAGGCTGTTCATCCGATTGTGGATGGGCAGATTAGGTAGCAGGTGACAGGTGGTTAGTGAGGACGATGATGCTGTGCGAAGGCGAGCAGGACGCTGGCGTATTACTTTTACTACTATCTAGTAGTTCTGTTTCTTCTGTTTGAGTTGCTCTATGAGTGTTGTAGTGAGGCCTTATGACATACTTGATATTTCTTATGATGTTAGGATGATCTTTCAGGATGTTGTGAAAGTTTGAAAAGTTTGCTATATGATGCTTCCCTACTATTACCTGTTGTATATGTTCTATTATATTTTATCCTTGTGCTGTGAGTTTTACGACAGGTTCCGATGTTGTTTACCTACTTTGATGATCGTCCATAGCTTCCTGGCAAACCTTTCAGCGCATTATTCCTCTTATTTAATGTAGATCTTATGGACGGTCGTCACATGTGGTATCAGAGCTCTAGTTATCGATTTTAGCCAAAGTTCTAAGACATAATTATGTATGAGAGATGTACTTGTAGATTTCAGTTGGATGCTTACTATATATATTAGCATATATGGTAGTAGCGGTTATATTCCTTTAGTAGTTTTCTTGGAAGTGGCTGATTATTCTAAATTGTAGATTTAGAACGAGTAGACGACGTTCAAGACAGGTAGCTAGGGGAAATAATACTAGAGGGGGAAATGGCGGTGAACTAGACTACCCTACCATGTTTGAAGCCATGATGGAGGCATTCATGCGAAGGGTCCCCGCTCTAGTGGAAGCTATGGTAGACGTAGGAGTTCAGTTGCCTAGGGTTGTGGATTTTGCGAAGCTATGCAAAGATTATATATCTCTAGGAGGGAAAACATTCAAAGGAACTGAGCCAACTAAAGAGGTTCAGAGGTGGATGGATTTTTGAGTCCGTATTTTTGGAGACTTGGGATTTGAAGATGCAACTAAGAGAAAGCTTGCGTCAAGGCAGCTGCAAGGAATGGCCATGGAATGGTGAAATTCGGTTACATTTGAGACTCCAGAAGAGGAGATTTCATGGGAGCAATTCCAAGCTAAGTTTGTAGCAAAGTTTATCTCCACAGCTTAGAAATCCGCTCTATTCAAGAAGTTCATAGAGATGAAACAGAATGCTCGTTCTGTGCTCGACTATGTTTCTGATTTTGAGGCCTTGTCCAGATATGCTCGTTCCTACATTGATACACCCTATCAGAAGAATGAGAAGTTCGTTATGGATCTAGATACCTATATTGGAAGGTCGTTGGTGGATCATCTTGGCGATTTGTTCGAGAAGATTGTGGAGAAATCTATTCGCCATGAGAGCTTGTTTCCAAAGGAAGCAAATGTTGTCGCTGCAACCAAGGAAGTTTAGAAACCACAGCAGAGTGGTAATAGTAAGAAGAGGAAGCAGCAACAACAGAAAGGAAAGGATGGCCAGAAGAAGCCCAAGAGTGAGGTGGTTTGCTTTAACTGCCAACAGAAGGGTTGTTACTTGAATGAGTGCAAGAATCCTAAAGCTAAGAAGAAGTGCTTCAAGTGTGGGAAGCCTAGGCATGAGAAGAACGACTGTCCAGAATCAGCTAAAGAGCAAGCATGTTGTGAAGGCATATGCTTTGAAAGTCATGCCAACTTCTTTAAGAGTTCCTACTGCAGAGGAAAAGGGTGTCGTCGTGCAAGGTACTCTTTCTGTACGAGGTGTTTCAGTTCGAGTTTTGTTCGATACTAGATCATTACATTCTTTTATTTGCAATGAGCTTGTGTGCAGCTTGGGTTTGGAACCCGAGATTTGTGATAGACCATTGACCGTGACTAATCCAATTGGGGTTCGTCCAATCTTTGCAAGATTTGTCATGGTCTAATGTTTTAGGGTCATGGTTGCTCTTTTGTGTGTCATTGCTTTGTTCTTAACTTCGCTGGGTTTGGGATCATCTTGGGCATGGATTGGCTCAAGAGGTATGCAGCAAGGGTGAATTGCGAGAAGCTAGAGGTGAGATTCGGGGATGTGGAAGGGCGAAAGGTGTTGATTAGATGTATGTGCGAAGAGGGTGTCTTTGTGACCTATCTATAATGGCTTGGGATTCCACATGAAGACTTATCATTTGTGTTGATCGCTAATGAGTATGACTGTAATAACCCGGAATCCGAGCCAATTTAAATTTTTTATTTTGGCAATTTTGATGAATTTTGAATATTTAAAATGGATTATTTTAAATAATAACGACGAGAAATTTATTTTGAATGGAATTAGAACGTATATATTTATTTGAATCGTCGTTAGAATATAAATATTTATTTATAATTATAAAAGGAATTGAAAATGGCGCGGTAGTTTGAAATTTCGATTTCAAAGTTCATATGAATGTACAGGATTCAAAATAAACCGGATTTTAGCGAAACCAAAAATATTAGAATCTATTTGAGAATATCTTTCTAGTTGAAATTTCAGAATAGTCGCTATGGAATTTTGGCCCTTAAAATGGAAATTTTGCAAACGACCTCGGTTTTCGACGAAACCACTTTTGTTAGATCCGCGATGTCAAGATATTGCTAGATTCCAAAATTTGTAATTTTTCGAATCAATATGTGAGCGTGGCAAAGTAAAACGCGTTTGACCAGTTTAAGTTGATTTTAATCGACTGGAAAATGGCCATTTTTCAAATGGTCTTAGAATTCGATGAAATTAGTTTTTTAGGACCGTATCGTCAATACGAAGCTAGAAAATATTTTTTCGGGGATTTTTAGGATCCGTATGTGACCCCAGTAAATTGAAATGCGCGTTCAAATTCAATATATAGATTTATATTTTGATTTTGACGAAAACTAATCGAAACATTAGAATTGAGTTACGAAACATATCCCATTGTGTTCAGGATGGGGGTAATTAGCTAGGGACGACAGTCGTTGGGTCTTGTTTGGTGTCCGAATTAAAAGTCAACTTTATTGGAGAAAAATAAATTAAAATAATAAAATATATGTAAACCTTTATACCCCCTAAACCCTTATTCCCCTTTTCAATAAACCAAATCGAAAAAGAAACCCGCTCCCCCTAGGTGGCCCCATCGCCGACGTTCCTCCCCCACCATGCGCGATCGCCTACCTCCGGCCTGCTCCTCAGGCGGACTCCCTCCCCCTCTCTCCTTCCTTCATTGTCTCCCCGTTCAAGATAAAACCGCGCCCTCCTGCCATCATCTTCGATTAGCTCCGCGGCCTCCCCCACCCCTGCTGCCACCCCCTCGCCGGACGCCGACCACCAGAGCCGCCTTCCACTTGAAAGCAGCGCCCCCTCGATTTTAGTTCACAGCGCCCCCTCTCCATATTCCAAATGAAAGTTTTATTTATTTATATCTTTACTTATTTTCAGTTTAATTTAATTTAAATATTATGACAAAGTTATGATCTTTATTTTGTTTAAAGTTTATATTTTTATAAATTTGGAGTTAGGATCTCTATTTATTTAAAGTTAAGATTTTAGGTGATTTAAAATTGTGATTTTTATATAACTTGACATGAGATTTTTATTAGCGAAAGTTAAGATATTTAATTAGCGAAAGAGGGGATTTTTCATGTTGTAAAAATATGATTTTTATATTATAGAAAGAATAAAAATATGATTTTTATATTATAGAAAGAATAAAAATATGATTTTTATATTATAGAAAGAATAAAAATATGATTTTTATATTATAGAAAGAATAAAAATATGATTTTTATATAGGAAGTAGTGTTGTTAAAAATATAATTTTTAACATATACCGCGTGAAACAGATCTCGTTAGAAGCACGACGAAGATCTCCTACATATGAAGAGTCGCGGCGTTTGGTTTAGCTTCTCGGTGAGAACTCCTCACCTTTAATTTATTTCTAGTTTGAAATATATACTAGGATGCAGACGTTGTTTAGTAGCACCCGACACCCATCGTCCACAGACCATGGATGACTTGTTTGTTTGGTTGCTATGTTGTGAAATTTGATTGTGTGATGTGGAATGAAATAAAATATTTTGTAGTGGAAAATATTTTATGGTTAAAAATATAATTTTTAACGTGTATATAAAATAAATATTTATAACCAAATCGGACGATTTGTTTATATACACTGATTTGACTGATATTGATTGGGACGATAAATTTTACACATCGCCCAACTGCACAAATAAAATCTGTGTGTGTTGATTTCAAACCCCACACGGGTATTGGGATGATATTTGACGTACACTAATCCCGATTGTTTAGTTGTATGTCAATCGATGGGTTGACAGACTGTGTAAGCGTTAATTATTTATATTCAATGCTTATGCAGTTGTGTGGTGCACTCTGGATGATGGTTGATGATTTATCATTGCTATTATATACATGTATTGTAGGGAATCCATATAATTAACATTATATGGTAATTGATTGGGCCTCATTCCAATTTGGAAAATAAAGAATATTATAAAAGAAAATTCATGTGTTGAATAGAGAAATATATATTCATGTGTTGAATAGAAATATAAATTCATGTGTTGAATAAAATATATAAATATAAATTCATGTGTTGAATAAAATATATATTCATGTGTTGAATAGAGAAATATATATTCATGTGTTGAATAGAAATATAAATTCATGTGTTGAATAAAATATATATTCATGTGTTGAAGAAAATATTCATTTGTTGAATAGAATAACGAAGTTATTGAAATATATAAAGCCGTGTTGATTAGATTGACGCCATTTTGACGTGAACGATATTTATATCGATTATATTTGTTTTTAAAATGAATATAGGAAAGTAAGTGATTTCAAAATATATCGTTTTGTAAATATTATCATTTGTATATCGATGATGTGGAATATTCAATTTTGATTCGAAATTGAATATGAAGTTGAAATCGTTTTGAAAACGAATTTAAAAACGATTTATAAAATACGTTTTTAAAAGGAAATCGACGAAATATATATAATGGCCTGAATAGAACGCGCCGCGCCGCGGCAGTTCGCGAATTTTGACCATTGACTTCGAATGGATATTACGGGAGATCCGACCGTCGGATTCTCCTAAAACCGGAATCGTTGGGTTCGTATCGAAAAGATCTTTCTATCGAATATTAGAAATTTGAAATCTAACGGTTGTATTTCGAATTATGTCCAAATCAAATTTGGAAAAGGTCGCTGTAAGTGCAGTTCGATGGCCGTTGATGGAAATCGACTGTACGGGCCTGGATAAAATTATTAAAAATAGTAAAAATTTGTGTAAAATCATAAGAAATGATTTGTGAAGAATTGGGATGAAAATTTCCATATTTGAAAAGATAAAAATAGATTTTTGCCGAAATGAACTAGTTTTGACCTAGAATTATAATTCTATTTAATTTTAAAATAAATAAAGTGGATTTGAAATGGTTTCAAAAGTAACCAGAATTTCCAATAATCGAATTGGAATGGATTTGAATCAAATTTGTCTCTGGAATATTTCGATGTTGGATTTCGTGATGATACAGATATTGTTATGGGAATTTGAAAGATATATTTATATCGTTATTTCCGATACGATATTTGTTGGTCGTAGAATTTGATATTGAATATAAGCCAATATATTTTCTATTCAGAGCCATGTATTTAATATCAAATGGGATTTGGGTTTGTCGTGAATGGTGTCTTCATTAACACTGTTCTTAAACCCAATTGAGAAAAAAGATTAAATCTTTTTATTTAGATTTAATGAAGTGTACCAATTAAATGGTATTTAATTGTAATTGAATTTGAATTGATTTTTGGGTTTATCGTGAACAGTGTTTTAAATAACACTTGTTCTTTAACCCGATAATTAATGGAATGTGATTTTGGGTTGTCGTGAACGGTATCTTTAATAATACTGTTCTTAAACCCAAATGGAGTTCAGAAAATTAAGAACTAACTGGGGATCAGTTAAGTTGGATGGTTTCTTGGATATGGATCTGATGTTGGTTTCGGCCTTCGGGGTTAATGTTTAGGGAACTGTCCTCTTACTAATTCAAGGTTAGGGACTGATTGAAATGTGATGTGATTTTGGGGTTTATCGTGAACCGTGTTTTAAATGACATCGGTTCTTTAACCCAGTTAAAGATTAAAACTAAGTGGAGTTTTAATGAATCTTTAATTCGATTGAAATGATCGAGAATGGAGTATCACCGGTTCTTGTTGCAGTCATGATGGGGGGTTCTCGCTTCGCGGTTTGGTGGCGAACGGTAGACTCTTACCCCGACATGTCCCTTGCGGGGGTTGGTTAGGCAGTGGCCGAGAGGCTCGAGAGGGTCGCCGTAAAATAAGTGTACTGGGGGACCAGGTGGAAGCCACGGCGGGTTTTACCTGCTGCTTGGGGGATGAAGGGATGGTTGCAAAGCCTACCGGATGCGGATATATCGGTGACTATGTGGAGCCGATGGAGTCATTCGTTGGCTCATTTACGCCCCAAAGGGCGGGGAAACGCAGTGTTCAGGCATTTTAATCCACATCGGTGGACCGACCCTGACGATCCAAAGGCTTGACTGAGTACTTGCCTGAGGGGCGGACTAGAGCGTCTCAAATCCGGTGAGGACTATCTTTTGCCTCGGTTCACAGATGGAAATCCAACTTCTGATACATGATTTTGCGGTTTTGATTGTATACCTATATATGGCGACATAGTGGTATGGGGCACTTATGCCGTCTATGATTGATACTTATGATTTGAAATTATTTTGACACTATACACTTATATAAATAATAAAACATGAAATTTCACGTACCAAGCATTCTTTGGCTATTATAAGGTAAAAACCCTATCCTCCGGCTTGCGTTGCATTGTGTGATGGGACCTGGGTCTTATAATAGCTTCATTTTTCTTTATTTAGCATTGCTCTGTTGTTTTATGCACTAGTATTCTTGGGAGGAAACCCGTTCCGTGTTATATGGCGTGGTCCCTTGATTTACCTAACTTTAAAATAAAGATTAATAACTATTTTAGTTCTCACACCTGTCACATGACTGACCTGGAGTTTATTGTTTTAATGTAAACTCTGGGTGCCCTTATTTTGACACGGGCAGCTAGTAGTTTTGGTTTTGCAGATTTATATTCACAGGATCCTGGTTTACAGCTGGAATGATATTCGAAAAGCTTTGTATCTGTATATCTCCTTCAGTTGTGTTTTGTATTATTTTCCGCTGCAGTGATGTATTTAAATGTAATTTAAATCTCTGATATTTTCTATGTAATATTTATTCATACTCTGTAATATTTTTGTATTCTGATGGAATTGTTGTAATATACAATGAAACGTTCTTCTATCTGCATTCTTTTGTGTGTTGTTCTCGAAGTATCCGAGCCTTCCTTGCCGGGGAAGTTACGGGCCTTCACATTTGGTATCAGAGCTTTGGTTTACAAAGCTCGAGAACAAGACACGTTAGAACCAAACGAAAGAATTAATCAGGGATTGATTAGTAATATCCAATAAGAATGACTCGTTAGAGATGGGATCAGTAGTGTATTAGAATGAGTCGGAAGAGTGATGTTTTTAAAAGTAAAAATGAAAACAATTTTTGTTTTGAAAATTTAAATCACTTATTCGTATTTGATTATTTATTTTATATTGAATTTGGACAATCCAGTATATAAAGGTTTTGCATATACGCCTTGCAAACGTGTATTCGTAGTTTTAATATACTGGATAGATATAGAATCACGCTCTAGTCGCCCGGAGATGATTCTGATGATTGTAGCTACATCATCAGAATTAGTATTCGAGTTTCGAAGGTGTGATATTTATATATTTCCAATTAACTGGTGTGAGAACCAAAATTAGATAGGGCTTATTGTTGTGATTTGGCATCAAAAATGTGATTTTTTGACTATATATCAAAATTATGAATTTAAAAAGGATAATCAACTAATTGATTGCTGGTTGTGTTGTTTGATTATTGTCCGATTAATTAAATGTTGAACCTTTAGCCAAATTGTGTCAAAAAGTGATTTGTATTGAAAATTGTTAGAATTTGCATACATGTACATGTATATCTATTGAACAGGTTATAGCAAGGTGGCTAGAGAAGAGGAATAAAATTGTTTGCCTGACAAATAGGTACATGTTTATTGTATTTCTTGGGTTAAGGGTGATTTTATGAGCCGATTGGCTAGCCGCTTGGCTTTTTCTTTTTCTTTTGGATTGAAGAAGGCCATGGGAGGCTATATGAAATATCCCGAACTCCCCGGTGCAGGGGAGGTTATGGCGAATTTTTTCGAAAATTTAGGGTGTTAGCCAAATTTTTGAAAATTTTGAAAAGTTCTTAGAAACTGAAAAGTTGAAGAACTTAAGCCATAAAGAAAATAATGAAAGTTGAGTTGATTTGTTAAACAACTTTCGGCTTCGTTCCTTTTCGAGGACGAAAAGTTTTAAGTGGGGGAGATTGTAATAACCCGGAAATCCGAGGCAATTTAAAAATTTTATTTTGGCAATTTTGATGAATTTTGAATATTTAAAATGAATTATTTTAAATAATAACGACGAGAAATCTATTTTGAATGGAATTAGAACGTATATATTTATTTGAATCGTCGTAAGAATATAAATATTTATTTATAATTATAAAAGGAATTGAAAATGGCGCGGTAGTTTGAAATTTCGATTTCAAAGTTCAAATGAATGTACATGATTCAAAATAAACCGGATTTTAGCGAAACCAAAAATATTAGAATCTATTTGAGAATATCTTTCCAACGAATCCGAAAAATTGAAATTTCATAGCGGGGATCAAAAGATGTGTCCAGTTGAAATTTCAGAATAGTCGCTATGGAATTCTGGCCCTTAAAAATGGAAATTTTACAAACAACCTCGGTTTTCGACGAAACCACTTTTGTTGGATCCGCGATGTCAAAATATTGCTAGAATCCAAAATTCGTAATTTTTGAATCAATATGTGAGCGTGGCGAAGTAAAACGCGTTTGACCAGTTTCAGTTGATTTTAATCGACTGGAAAATGGCCATTTTTCAAACGGTCTCAGAATTCGATGAAATTAGTTTTGTAAGGACCGTATCGTCAATACGAAGCTAGAAAATAATTTTCGGGAATTTTTAGGATCCGTATGTGACCCCAGTAAATTAAAATGCGCGTTCAAATTCAATATATAGATTTATATTTTGATTTTGACGAAAACTGATCGAAACATTAGAATTGAGTTACGAAACATATCTCATTGTGTTCGGGATGGGGGTAATTAGCTAGGGACGATAGTTGTTGGGTCTTGTTTGGTGTTCGAATTAAAAGTCAACTTTATTGGAGAAAAATAAATTAAAATAATAAAATATATATAAACCTTTATACTCCCTAAACACTTATTCCCCTTTTCAATAAACCAAATCGAAAAAGAAACCCGCTCCCCCGAGATGGCCCCGTCGCTGACGTTCCTCCCCCACCACGCGCGATCGCCCACCTCCGGCCTGCGCCTCAGGCGGACTCCCTTCCCCTCTCTCCTTCCTCCGTTGTCTCCCCGTTCAAGATAAAACCGCGCCCTCCTGCCATCAGCTCCGACGAGCTCCGCCGCCTCCCCCACCCTGCTGCCACCCCCTCGCCGGACGCCGACCACCAGAGCCGCCTTCCACTTGAAAGAAGCGCCCCCTCGATTTCAGTTCACAACGCCCCCTCTCCATATTCCAAATGTAAGTTTTATTTATTTTTATCTTTACTTATTTTCAGTTTAATTTAATTTAAATATTATGACAAAGTTATGATCTTTATTTTGTTTAAAGTTTATATTTTAATAAATTTGGAGTTAGGATCTCTATTTATTTAAAGTTAAGATTTTAGATCATTTAAAATTGTGATTTTTATATAACTTGACATGAGATTTTTATTAGCGAAAGTTAAGATTTTTAATTAGCGAAAGAGGGGATTTTTCATGTTGTAAAAATATGATTTTTATATTATAGAAAGAATAAAAATATGATTTTTATATTATAGAAAGAATAAAAATATGATTTTTATATTATAGAAAGAATAAAAATATAATCTTTATATAGGAAGTAGCGTTGTTAAAAATATAATTTTTTACATATACCGCCTGAAACGGATCTCGTTAGAAGCACGGTGAAGATCTCCTACATATGAAGAGTCGCGGCGTTTGGTTTAGCTTCTCGGTGAGAGCTCCTCACATTTAATTTATTACTAGTTTGAAATATATACTACGATGCAGACGGTGTTTAGTAGCACCCGACACCCGACACCCGTCGTCCACATACCATGGATGACTTGTTTGTTTGGTTGCTATGTTGTGAAATTTGATTGTGTGATGTGGAATGAAATAAAATATTTGGTAGTGGAAAATATTTTATGGTTAAAAATATAATTTTTAACGTGTATATAAAATAAATATTTATAAACAAATCGGACGATTTGTTTATATACACTGATTTGACTGATATTGATTGGAATGATAAATTTTACACATCGCCCAACTGCACAAATAAAATCTGTGTGTGTTGATTTCAAACCCCACACGGGTATTGGGATGATATTAGACATACACTAATCCCGATTGTTTAGTTGTATCTCAATCGATGGGTTGACAGACTGTGTAAGCGTTAATTATTTATATTCAATGCTTATGCAGTTGTGTGGTGCACTCTGGATGATGGTTGATGATTTATCATTGCTATTATATACATGTGTTGTAGGGAATCCATATAATTAACATTATATGGTAATTGATTGGGCCTCATTCCAATTTGGAAAATAAGGAATATTATAAAAGAAAATTCATGTGTTGTATAGAGAAATATATATTCATGTGTTGAATAGAAATATAAATTCATGTGTTGAATAAAATATATATTCATGTGTTGAAGAAAATATTCATTTGTTAAATAGAACAATGAAGTTATTAAAATATATAAAGCCGTGTTGATTAGATTGACGCCATTTTGACATGAACGATATTTCTATTGATTATATTCGTTTTTAAAATGAATATAGGAAAGTAAGTGATTTCAAAATATATCGTTTTGAAAATATTATCATTTGTATATCGAAGATGTGGAATATTCAATTTTGATTCGAAATTGAATATGAAGTTGAAATCGTTTTGAAAACGAATTTAAAAACGATTTATAAAATACGTTTTTAAAAGGAAATCGATGAAATATATATAATATATATATTATATATATAATGGCCTGAATAGAACGCACCGCGCCGCTTTACTTCGCGAATTTCGACCATTGACTTTGAATGGATATTACGGGAGATCCGACCGTCGAATTCTCCTAAAACCGGAACCGTTGGGTACGTATCGAAAAGAGATTTCTAACGAATATTAGAAATTTGAAATCTAACGGTTGGATTTGGAATTATGTCCAAATCAAATTTGGAAAAGTTCGCTGTAAGTGCAGTTCGATGGCCGTTGATGGAAATCGACTGTACAGGCCTTGATAAAATTATTAAAAATAGTAATAATTTGTGTAAAATCATAAGAAATGATTTGTGAAAAATTGGGATGAAAATTTCCATATTTGAAAAGATAAAAATAGATTTTTGCCGAAATGAACTAGTTTTAAACTAGAATTATAATTCTATTTATTTTTAAAATAAATAAAGTGGATTTGAAATGGTTTCAAAAGTAACCAAAATTTCCAATAATTGAATTAGAATGGATTTGAATCGAAATTGTCTCTGGAATATTTCGATGTTGGATTTCGTGATGATACAGATATTGTTATGGGAATTTGAAAGATATATTTATATCGTTATTTCCAATACAATATTTGTTGGTCGTAGAATTTGATATTGAATATAAGCCGATATATTTTCTATTCAGAGCCTTGTATTTAATATCTAATGGGATTTGGGTTTGTCGTGAATGGTGTCTTCATTAACACTGTTCTTAAACCCAGTTGAGAAAAAAGATTAAATCTTTTTATTTAGATTTAATGAAGTGTACCAATTAAATGGTATTTAATTGTAATTGAATTTGAATTGATTTTTGGGTTTATCATGAACGGTGTTTTAAATAACACTTGTTCTTTAACCCGATAATTAATGGAATGTGATTTTTGGTTGTCGTGAACGGTATCTTTAATAATACTGTTCTTAAACCCAAATGGAGTTAAGAAAATTAAGAACTAACTGGGGATCAGTTAAGTTGGATGGTTTCTTGGATATTGATCTGATGTTGGTTTCGGCCTTCGGGGTTAATGTTTAGGGAACTGTCCTCTTACTAATTTACAGTTAGGGACTGATTGAAATGTGATGTGATTTTGGGGTTTATCGTGAACCGTGTTTTAAATGACATCGGTTCTTTAACCAAGTTAAAGATTAAAACTAAGTGGAGTTTTAATGAATCTTTAATTAGATTGAAATGATCGAGAATGGAGTATCACCAGTTTTGCTCCAAGTGATAGTTAAATCTTTAACTAGATTTGAACGTGAAATGGTAATTAACTTTACCAATAACACCGTGGTGTTAGATAAGGAGTATTACCAGTTTTGCTCCTTGGGATGAATAGGTTGGGATTGGGAAATAAAATAAATAATTACTTTGGTGTGGTTCGCTAATCCCGACTATTTTGAAGTGATATTCAAAAGAAGATTAAAGAATAAATTTAAAAGAATTTATCTTTGATAAAATTAATGAGAACCTTTCCCTAAGAATGTGAAATTTAGAAACTAACTGTAGGTTGGCTAAGAAGAATGGTTTCCTGGGTATTGATCTGATGTTAGTTTCGGCCTTCGGGGTTAATGTTTGGGGAATTATTCTCTTGCTAATTTACGGTTAGTGACTGATGTGACTGATGAATTGAAATGAGGCGTATGTTGTGTTTGTGTAACACTTTTTTATTATATACGCGAGTCATTCAGAAAGACTGGGTTTAACCCATTCTGAATAACTGATTCGACGATGAGTCGAGGAAAAAGATGGTGGTCGAAGACCGGAGGTCTTCACGTCGTTTGGGTGATTACTGATGATCTTGATTAGGTCGTACACCCAAGAGGAGGGAATCAGTTAGTGGTCGTCCAGACGTACTTGGAGATTGATGGATATGCGAGGTACAAGGTGCCTCCGGTTTCGTTCAGACCCAGAACGGACTTGCAAATGGACTGTGTGTCTGACATTGGATTTTATTCTATGTGGTTGATTTCTATTAAATATATATTTGTTTGGCGGCGGAGAATTTATTCTCTTGCTTAACGCCCTTCTCTGAGACGTACGAGCTCAGAGGTTATATATTGATGGGTATCAAACGCATGGAGTGAATTGCCTGTGTGGCATGCCTAAGTGGCAATATGATCAAGGCTTCTGTTGAAAAGCAGAGTCTTGTGGTTGATGATCAAAGCAAGGCCTGTGTGGCATAGCTTTGTGTAACGTTGATTCGCGAGCCTCACACCCCGGTTGTGAACCAGAAACGGGAGAAGGACCTCAGGGAGGACATGTGTTTCTTTCAAGTTAGAAGTGGCGTCAGTGGTTTTACACGCCCTGACGAGTTTGACTTATGTGGTTGTTGTTGTTGCGAGGCGCCTCGGATATATCTGTGACTATGTGGAGCCGATGGAGTCATTCTTGGCTCATTTATGCCCCAAAGGGCGGGGAAACGCAGTGTTCAGGCATTTTAATCTACATCGGTGGAACGACCCTGACGATACAAAGGCTTGACTAAGTACTTGCCTGATGGGCGGACTATAGCGTCTCGAATTCGGTGAGGACTATCTTTTGCCTCGGTTCACAGATGGAAATCCAACTTCCGATACGTGACTTTGCGGTTTTGATTGTATACCTATATATGGCGACATAGTGGTATGGGGCACTTATGCGTCTATAATTGATACTTATGATTTGAAATTGTTTTGACACTATACACTTATAGAAATAATAAAACATGAAATTTCACGTACCAAGCATTCTTTGGCTATTATAAGGTTAAAACCCTATCCTCCGGCTAGCGTTGCATTGTGTGATGGGACCTGGGTCTTATAATAGCTTCATTTTTCTTTATTTAGCATTGCGCTATTGTTTTATGCACTGGTATTCTTGGGAGGAAACCCATTCCATGTTATACGGCGTGGTCCCTTGATTTACCTAACTTTAAAATAAAGATCAATAACTATTTTAGTTCTCACACCAGTCACATGACTGACCTGGAGTTTATTGTTTTAACCTCGGGCAGCTAGTAGTTTTGGTTTTGCAGATTTATATTCACAGGATCCTGGTTTACAGCTGGAATAATATTCGGAAAGCTTTGTATCCGTATATCTCCTTCAGTTGTGTTTTGTATTATTTTCCGCTGCAGTGATGTATTTAAATGTAATTTAAATCTCTGATATTTTCTGTGTAATATTTATTCATACTCTGTAATATTCTTGTATTCTGATGGAATTGTTGTAATATACAATGAAATGTTCTTCTGTCTGCGTTCTTTTGTGTGTTGTTCTCAAAGTATCCGAGCCTTCCTTGTCGGGGAAGTTACGGGTCTTCACAATGACGATGTCTTTGACGAGCTCAAAGGGTTGTCATCGCATCGTGAGATTGAGTTTAGGATCCATTTGGTCGAGAGTGCTAGACCAATCGTTATGCCTCTTAGGCAAATGGCACCTAAGGAACACCAAGAGTTGGAGGTGCAAGTTCGTGACCTTCTAGGAAAAGGTTTCATTCAGAGAAGTGTTTCCAAATGAGGTTCAATGGTCGTGTTTGCAACCAAGGCATACGGCTCATTAAGATTGTGTGTGAACTATCGTGAGTTGAACAAGGTGACCAAAAAGAACAAGTATTCGTTGCCAAGGATTGATGACTTGTTCGATCAGCTTCACAAGGCCAAAGTGTTTTCTCAGATGGATTTGGCAATGAGATTTCACCAGTTAAGGGTGGCAAGGGATAGTGTGCCAAAGAATGATTTTAGGACAACATCCGGGTTCTTCGAATGGTTGGTGATGCCATTCGGATTGACGAACGCGCCAGCGTATTTCGTGGATCTTATGAATAAAGTATTTAGAGATCAGTTGAACAAGTTTGTGCTTGTTTTCATGGACGATATTCTAGTTTACTCCCGGAACGAGGAAGAACACAAGACGCACTTGAGATTTGTGTTGGAAATCTTATGAAAGAATCAGCTAAGAGCCATGTTTTCAAGTGTCACTTCTGGAAGAGCGAACTGAGGTTCTTAGGCCATGTAGTTTCTGGAAATGGGATAGTGGTTGACCCTGCTAAAGTGGCAGCAATCCAGGACTGGGATAGACCTAAGAATGCGACGGATATGAGAAGTTTCCTTGGGTTTCCTAGTTATTACGGACAGTTTATCAAGGATTTCTCAAAGATAGTTGCACCGTTGACAGAAATGACGAAAAAGAACCAAGTGTTCACATGGGATGCAAAGTTTGAGCAAGCGTTTGGAACCCTAAAGGAGAGACTAACGAGTGCTCCTGTGTTGACCACTCCAAGTAGGAATGAAGAGATGGCGGTATACACTGATGCATGTGGTACTGGGCTTGGAGCAGTGCTGATGCAGAAGGATAAGGTTGTGGCCTACGCGAGTCGACAGCTAAAGCCAAGTGAAAGGAATTATCCAACTCATGATTTAGAGTTGGTGGCGATTATGTTTGCTCTGAAGATGTGAAGACATTACCTGTTGGGAGTTCGATTTGAGTTATTTACGGATCACAAGTCGTTGAAGTATCTTTTCTCCCAAAAGGATTTGAATCTTCAGCAGCAACGATGGCTAGAGTTTCTGGCATCGTATGATTTTGGTATAGCCTATACTCCTGGTAAAGGTAACGCAGTAGCAGATGCGTTAAGTCGAAGACACGCAAGTTTGGGGGTGATGTTTTAGGAATGGAAGAGCCTCGAGCATTTGGCAAGATTCGATTTCAGGCCACGGTGTGAGTTGGAACCTGAAATGTTGGCAAGCTTATCGATAAGACTTACTCTTATCGAAAGGATTGGCGAGAGCCAAAAGAAAGATGCAAAGCTTCTCGAGTTTATCCAGAAACTGGAACTAAAAAATAAAGAGTTCGAAGTCTATCGAGAAGGTTGGCTTCGAAAGCAAGGACAACTAGTTGTTTCTGATATCGATAGACTGAGAGATGAGGTTCTGAGGGAATGTCATCACTCAAAGTTGATGATTCATCCTAGTAGTAATAAGATGTATCAGGACATGAAGTGAGTTTACTACTGGGAGAGGATGAAGAGAGATATTGGAAAGTTGATTTCCAAATGCATGAACTGTCAGTTGGTGAAAGCTGAATAGAAGAAGCCGAGTGGTTTGCTTTAGCCATTAGAAGTTCCTACGTGGAAGTGGGAGCAGATATCGATGGACTACCTAGAACTAGGGCAGGAAGCAAAGGGATTTGGGTCATCGTGGATCGTTTGACCAAAAGTGCAAGGTTCATTCCTGTCAAGTCGACTAGGACATCATCGAAATTGGCTGAACTTTATGTGAAATGGATAGTTCGATTCCATGGTATCCCAAAGAGTTTATGAGTGACCGAGATCCATTATTTATGAGTCGATTTTGGAAGAGTTTGCAAGAAGCTTTGGGAACCGAGTTATGTTTAAGTACGGCTTACCATCCCCAAACTAATGGTCAAACCGAGATAGTCAATCGAGTTTTAGAAGATCTGCTGAGGGCTTGTGTGTTAGACTTCGGAGGATCATGGGAAGACCATCTGCGTCTAGTTGAGTTTGCACATAATAATAGCTACCCATCTAGCATTGGGATGGTACCATACGAGGCGTTGTACGGGAGACCATGTAATTCTCCAGCATGTTGGTTGGAAACTGGAGATAGGTTGGTACTTGGGATATAGATGAATAGAGATACCTCGGATTGTATTGAGATCGTTCGGCAACGAATGAATGCGGCCCAAGATCGCTAGAGGATTTATGCTGATAAACGTCAAACATATTTGAAATTCGATGTTGGAAATATGGTTTTCATGAAGATTTCTCCATTGAAACATATGGTTCGATCCAGAAGTAAAGGAAAGTTGGCTCCCAGGTTCGTTAGACCATTTTCGATAGTCGAGCGAATCGGAAAGCTCGCATATATTACCTGAGAAGATGTCGAGTGTGCATAATGTTTTCCATGTGTCATTTCTACCAAAGTTCATGTATGATTCGAATGTGGTGGTAGCTCCAGAGCAGTACGAAGATCTAGAAGTAGAAACCGCAGTTACAAAACCTTGTAAGCCACTTCATGTTGTGGGTAATGATACGAAACAGCTTAGGAGGAAGATGGTTAAGCTAGTAAAGGTAAAATTGAGTGAAGATGGCAACAATTGAATGTGGGAGACGGAAGAGAGCATGAGGGTGACTCATCTAGGACTTTTCTTTGATAGGACCCTTTGATATCGTAACATCATTATACCGTTATATCTTATTGTTGTTTGGTAGAATTCCGCGTGCTGGGATAGGGCTATGGATGCATGGCTTAATGGTTGCTAGTTTGGATGATAGAATTGGCTTCTCATTGATGATAGGCACGCATAATTATTGTGGTTGCTTGTGTTTGTTTGGAATTTCGAGGGCGAAATTCTTATGGAGGGAAGAATGTAACATCCCGCAATTTACGTATCGGAGGATCATAAAATATTTTTATTTTATTCCTTGAGGGTTGGAACATTCTCATATTTTTATATGTTGCTTATAGGGATGTGAGACATGTCCATAATTTTTACCAATTTTGTTTGTGACCATCTTGCCCCTGTCAGTCTTGTATAAGGAATAACTTTGGACTCAAGTCGAATTAGGTAGCGAGACTTATGTCATTGGAAAGGAAATGATGATTGCCTTCCCGTAGAGTGGTTACAATAAAGATTTGGATCAGCGGTTTGGGAGGAATCCCTGTTTTAAGGTTTTACAGTTGGTTGTTTAGGATTTTGAGCCATAATGGGCTAATTTGGAGAGGCCCATTAGTGGGTTGGTGAAAACTAGAAATAGGGGGTGAAGGGTTTTGGTTAATCAATTTCTTATAACGATTTTTCTTTGACAAATAATCCAACAGTCGTTGACATTTCCCCAAAAAATTTCGAACGTTTGGAACATTTCATTTCTGAATAGAAGAACCGTTTTCAAGTAGTGTTCGATCGATTACGTATGAGTCAATATTCGATTGATTGGTCCGAGGCTATCAACAAACAAGATTTGTCTAAGTCACTTCGTTTCTTATGGGATCTCCACTTCCCTAAGATTCTACTAGGGCATATTAATAGGAGAGGTCGGAAACCTGGTCAAGTGCCTATCCTAGGTATCAAGATCAATCCCTCATCTGGAACCCCATTCTTTTAAGATGGAAAATCTATCTGTGTCCGAAAGCAGGGAAAGCAGCAAGGGGAAAGCTCATACCCATTTCATTGAGTTTTCGGCTTGTGGCTTTAAATTTAAAGAAGAAAGTTCAAGGTAAGCGAATAGGGGATTTTCACTCTTTTTAAACGACCACGTACGTTAGCCACCTCTTAAGGTATTAAGGTCTCGAATAGCCTATAAGTAAAGAAAGAAAAGGACTCCTTTGGTAATATCATGTTGGAATACTTTCGGAGAACATAAGACCGGTGCGGACTTGCACCCTTTCCTATTGCACCCATGTGTGTGTCAAAGGTAATGCCTACTTCACTGAACTTCGATCGCTCGGTCCGCTGCATCTAATGAGGATGAAGCTGCCCTTCTCCCGCTCACAATTAATGTAATGGCGCCTTGTTCTCCTCGCCATTCATTCCCCTGGTAAATAATTCTACGAGATTGATGCATTAAGCATAGTGTCTCTGTCTCCATATCCGTATCAACCAGAAGAACGGAAGCTAGAACCAGAACAATTCACATTTATTTGACTGAAGATGCGGCCCAATTAATATACTGGGCCAGGGTCGTCACTTAGGGTTCATGGATGATTCGCACCAAAAGCAGAGGGCATAGAGGAACGTAGAAGCTAGACACGGAGTAAAGCGTAAAGTGCACAAAAGAACCCCCCTTTAGTCAAGGGGGGCAGGGGGATAAGTCCACCAAGGAAAGGAGAAGAAGGGGTTCGGGGGAGGAGAGGATCTGGATCCGCTTCCCGCGATTCCCCCGACGAATACTTGAAAAGAGTTATTAAAGAGACGGGAGAATAGTGTACTTCTCCCATTTGGTGGCCTTGTGTTCCTCCTTTCTCTAACACCTTTCCACCATTAAAATCAAAATCTAAGGAGGGAAATCATTGGTCTACACCGTTGGAGGCTAGATCAACATCAATTGAAGTTGGAATTCATTGGATCAAGGGATGTGGTGCGAAGTGTTTGCTGTCTGGAGTCTTATTACATCGATTTTATATTTTTTTTGGAGAATCGGTGAGTGATTTGCATCTCTCACATGAATTTAATGAAGTATATGAATGTTAGATCATGTTTTTCATCTAATTCATGTGTTCTACCAAAGATCTATACCATGATAAGTTCATTTTCATATGAATCACTCTATGATCTAATTTAATAAGTTTCACCAGTAATTTCATGTTATCTCATACGTTTATGTAAGTTAGACTTATCGTTTTGATCATATGTTCATTTATAATGGTTTTTGTTGAAATTTGCATCATTTTAGTGATAATCACCATATTCAAGTTGTTAATGATCTTATGACATGTTTATGATTGCATTTGGTGAATTGGTTGAGTTGATTTCGTCGGATTCGTGATTTAGCGAAGTTTTGGTCGAAATCCGAGTGGAAATGGAGGGTTGCGGGTTTTGGGTCGGTCCCAAGCGGGTCTGGTCGGTTCCAAGTGGGTCTGGTCAGTCCCAAGTTGTTCTGGTCGGTCCCAAGTGGGTCTGGTTGATTCAAAGTGGGTCTAGTCGGTCCAAAGTGGTTCTGGTCGGTCTAGAGTGGGTCTGGTCGGTTACAAGTGGGTCTGGTCGGTGTCAAATGGGTCTGGTCAATTCAAAGTGGGTCTGGTCGGTCTAGATTGGGTCCGATTGTTCCCAAATGGGTCTGGTCGGTCCCGAGTGGGTCTGGTCTGTCCCAGGTGGGTCTGGTCGGTTCAAAGTGGGTCTGGTCGGTCCGAAGTGGGTCTGGTCGGTCCCAAGTGGGTCTGGTCTATCCTAAGTGGGTCTGGTCGGTCCCAAGTGGCTCTTGTCGGTCCCAAGTGGGTCTGGTCGATTCAAAGTAGGTCTGGTCGGACATTTCTAGTCGGACATTTCTGGTGATGGTGCGACTTAGAAGGAAATTCAAGTAGAAAGGTTTGAAGTGTTGAACTGCATTTGATATAAACTTCCCAACGTCTCTTTTCATCCCTTCCCAATAGTAGGTCTGCTTCATGTCTCGATACATTTTGTTACCACTGGGATGTATAGTTAGTTTTGAGTGATGACACTCTCTGAGCACTTCATCTCTCAATCCATTAACATTGGGCATAACTAGTCTCCCATTCTTTCTAAGCCATCCATCTCGATCATGCCCATACTTGTTCATCTCTTCGTTGATTCCCATTTCTAATTTGGAGATGATTTCTAATAGATTAGGATCGTCCCTATGACTGGAACCAACCCGCTCAATCAAAGTGGGTATGATCGTCAAACTTGCTAGCATTTCTGGATCCAATTCGCACTTTGGTCTGAAATCATACCCTGCGATATATTCTAGTTGCTTCCATTTAAGAAACATAGCCCCTAAACTGGCATGTCTTCAACTCAATGCATTAGCTACCGCATTGCCCTTTCCTGGTGTATATGCGATATCAAAATCATAGGAAGCCAAGAACTCTAACCATCTTTGCTGACGAAGATTCAAACCCTTTTGAGGGAAAAGGTACTTTAATGACTTATGACAGTATACACGGATGCATGTGGTACTATACTAGGTGCAGTACTGATGCAAAGAGGTAGGGTTGTAGCCTATGCTAGTCGGCAACTGAAACCGCATGAGAAAAGATATCCAACCCATGATTTGGAATTGGCAGTGATTGTATTCGCGTTGAAGATGTGGAGACATTATCTCTTAGCAGAAAGTTCGAATTGTTTACCGTGGTTCTGTAGAGTGACTTGTCTGTCAACTAGCCCCTTTTCATCAATGGACTCCTGACGTATACGAAGGAGTGCGGTTCGTTGGACGGTGTAGAACAACGAATGAGGTGAAAACTCAAAGGTCATGAGTTGATGGATAATTGTAGCTTGATAAGGTTGCCTGAGTTAAGAAAAGTCGTCGGCTTGGATGACTAGAGATATGAAGGCTAAGAGATTATCGTTATCGTAAGTTCTAGTAGGCTCGAAGTAGGGGTACAATAGAGACATCTAAAAGACTGGTTGTAGGTCGAGTACCCAGGGTATCGTTGAAAGGCCTAGCTGTCAAGGTTGGACAAACATAAGCATCATTGAAAGGCGCATGGAGTTTATGCTAGAATTGGGGTTACCATTAGCCCTTGACGTATGGCAAGGTTGGTCGTCATACGATTAACAATGGTTTCAAAGAAGGGTTTGTGGTGATAGACAGAGTCAGACATGGATGTTTAATTATTTGGATGCTCTGTTTGTACCGTCTCATGTAGATTGTCCAACATCAAAGGAGATGTTCCTTGGGTGCTTGTCTGATATTGGTTTAGGCCTCTGGGGATTGTGCTTGAGGGATGTTTGAATTCAATTAGGATGGTTTACATGAGATATATAATCTAAATGTCATGTGTGCTTTACCATGATTGAATGGGTGTTCTGGTTTCCATGGATGAATGGTTGAAATGTTAATGTAAAGGCTATCACTGTCCGATGTGGGGAAGACGGGAGTTGAATTCTTCTCTGATATTTTGGGTAGATTAGTATGTTATCTATCCATTCTCATATACTTTACTGATGAAGCTTGTTAGTTGTTTTATCGCTCACTAAGAGTGTTGTATGATTCAAGGTTTTATGTTTCCTCTTATTACCTTGGGTTGTTCATTCGGTTGTTGACAGGCAGACTAGGTAGCAGGTGACAGGTGGTTAGTGAGGACGATGCTGTTGTGCGAAGGCGAGCAGGAGGCCGGTGTATTACTTTTACTACTATCTAGTATTTCTGTTTCCGCTGTTTGAGTTGCTCTATGAGTGTTGCAGTAAGGCCTTATGTACATACTTGATATTTCCTATGATGTTGGGATAATCTTTCAGGATGTTATGAAAGTTTGAAAAGTTTGTTATATGATGCTTCACTATTATTACCTGTTGTATATGTTCTATTATATTTTATCCTTGCGCAATGAGTTTTACGACAGGTTCCGATGTTGTTTACCTACTTTGATGATCGTCCATAGCTTCCTGGCATACCTTTCAGCGCATTATTCCTCTTGTTTAGTGCAGGGGTTATGGGCGGTCGTCACAGATCTGACGATGTGACATTCAAAGTGGAGGATGACCAAATGTTCCAAAAAGAAGATTTAAACCTCAAGCCTCATCAACTGGGTAATGGTATAAAATCAGGTAGGTCGCATAGCTATGTTGGTCGCTCCCATTAGGGTATTATCACCATCTAGAGAATATTCATATTTGTTCTTCTTTTCGCTTCTTTATCTCCTGAGAACGGTTATGTTGCTAGCAACCGTATGTGACGATATATTCGGAATATCCAAGAGAAGTGAATGGTCGGTCATGTCTAACCTGGGTTGCAAGATGTTCTTGTTGAACCCTGAAATAATCTCTCTCGAGATACACTATCGGAAGGTGGTCCCATACATTGCTAGTTGGAATCCATTCTCCAATAAGCGCTTGCGGTTTTGATTGAATATTATATATGTAGAGCATGGGATGCAAGCATTCTGCTATATTTGAATTTAGACATTATTATAATAATAGAATAAATATGATTTCAAAATATTTTAGGTTATCGTCAGGTAAAAACCATCCGTTTTTATATGTGGATTGGTCTTACGATTATCCTTTTCTTTCGAAAGAAATGTTTTGACCTTAAAATCAAGTTGGATGATACCTATAAACTTAGCAAGTTTTCTCGCTTCGGTTCACCAGACTGATCCAACGTTTGCAATGCTCGGGTTAGATCGAGTTTTACAGGTTCAGTTTATCGAATGATGTGAAGAGATGAGCTGGAAGAGTTCAGACGTATGATATTATATAGTTTTTATTTCATTGTGTGTTGTATATGAGGACAGGCTGTTATAACTGTCGAGATGTGTTGATATACTCTGATGATTATAAATTTTATTTCAAGCTCTCAATAAAAATTTATTTCTATATTATATTTTTCTCCGCTGCGATGTAAGACTTTGTGTGGTGTTGATTCTTGTTCTTTCTTTCTTATCTCACCCTTTAATTTCTTTATTATCTCACCATCTAATTTATTTCTATTAATTATCAAGTGTTTTAGATACTTAAGTTTTGGCAAGTAATACGGTTTATGTATTACTGTCAGAATTCGGGCGTCGAATTGCCGCTAGATCGTTACAGTGGTATCAGAGCAAGCTTTAGTAATAACCTTGGCTCTGTGGCTTCACTCAAAAGAGATGGGGTGAGTAATACCCTAGATTGAGAGCATGTATTTGTAGATTGTATATACAAATGTTTTGTATTGTGTTATTTGATCGGTTCTAGTGTTGAGAAGCATTGAGCTGGTAATGTGCGCGATATTGTTTTGTAAAGAGGGTAAATGAAATAATTTTACCCAAATTATTTTTTTGTATAGAAAAGAATAAAATTATGAAATTGTTGAGATATTTATGTGGTTGACGTATTTGGTTGATTTGAATGAATTCAAATTAGAGTAAAAATTTGAAATGGTTTAATATAGCCAAAGAGAATTTCAATATGGAATTAGTAAATGAGAATTTTAATATAGAATTGAGTTAATCAGAATTTAACTTAAGAATAAATTAAATGACATTTAAAGTGAAAATGGATGATTATTGAAATAAAATCAGAATTTAGTTAGAAAATTCAATTGTTAATTGGATTTGGAATTGGAACTTAACTTGGTTAAGTGTAGTTAAGAAGGATACCGAAATTAAAATAAAATAGACTTGGGATTTGGAATTTGAATGAATAATATTAAATAAAAATAAAATGGATATTAATCAACTGATGTTTAAATATGTTAAACCAAAGTAAATATTAATATTGAATGTAAATTCAATTGATTTGGTTATGTTGATTGTGAATTGTTTGTTTATTGGGTGATAGACTAGTTGAATAAAATTAATCAATAGTTTAATGAAAATGAATGAATTATAAACTAAAGAAAATGAATTCCAATATAATAAACTGGAATGAAACTGCATATGAATTGAAATTAATGATTTAACCCTATATTTGTAAATGAATTGATGTTGCCTGTTTGATTTTGGAAATCTGTATAGTTATACTTGTTAATAAATGAAGTGTTATTTAAATATTGTATACATTTGTTACTTATATGTTGAATTGAGTACAGGTGCCAAATGGCTATGAAATTTGAGTTTGGTTGCGTAGATTGCTCGTATATTGAGCAAGTATGCTCAATGGCACTCGTAAAAGGTACGCATACGCAAAAATATAAAATTTTGGTTTTTAAATTTGGTTTTTCGACCATGTGTGTAGATGTATATATATTATTTGTTTCTACGATATCACAGAAGTCCCTCCATTCAGGGGAGACTCTACCGAATTTTTCCGGGAATTTAATGTGTTAGAATTTTTTTGTTTTTTTAGATATAATGAATTGGTTTTCAATTTAAAATAAATTGGGTTTAGAAAAGATAATGGGTTTGTGACATTTTCTTACCTTAGTAATTTCTGGGACGAAATTCTTTTAAAGGGGAAGAATATAATGACCTAGATTTTTTGGTCATTTGAATTTGAATATTTAAATCTGTTTTAAAAAATATATTTGGAATATAAATGGATTTTAATGTTGAATTCGTTTGTAAAACGAAGTTTGAACGTTAAATTTATATTTTAAAACAAGCTCGAAATGGCGTGGTAGTTCGTAATGTTGAGTTTTGAACTTCAACTGAATATGCAGGATCCGATATAAGTCGGAATTCTGTGAAATAAGAAAAGTTTGAATCTAGTTGATTATAATTTTCTAATGAAAGAGGAAAATCGGGATTTCAGTTTATAGACTGTTATTTATGTCCAATTCAAATTTTCAAATAGTCGCTATGGAAATCGTTAATAAACGATGATGTTTATTTAATAAATTTAGTAAGGGTTTTAATATAATTTGGACACCGTTTAACTCGAAATCGATGATGTGGAGTTACAAATCCATATTTGTTTATATTTGAAGCTATCCATATATTCCATTTGGATATTTAAATTAATAATAATTTATTATTATTTAATTAAATTGTTTTGAAATTTATATAATATTTTAACGATATTATATAAGCCTTTAAAATAGTCATTTTGTAAACGACTTCGGTTTTCGATGAAATTAGTTTCATTGGAACCATAACGTTAAATTATTGTATGAAACCAAATTTCGTGGTAAACCGATGTCGTATGTGACAACAGTATCCGTAAACGCTTCATTTTTTGTTTATTCGATTTATCGATTTAAATTGAAATTTAAGAATAACGAATTTTCTAATAGACTTCGTTTTCAATGAAATTAATTTTATTAAATCCGTAATGATTTATAATAGTTAGATTTCAAGTTTCAAGATTTTTAGATTTAATTTATGTTCATATACAATTTAATTTTGTACAGATTCAAGTTGTGCAATTATAAAGGAATTTTGATAAACGATCTCGGAATTCGACGAAACCTGTTCCATGGAATATTGTTTTATGCTAGGATTTCAATTTTCATTCCGATCGAATGTTTTTTGTGGTTGTTTTTCCCAGTTACTTCAATGGATGTTTCGTTTGTTATTATTTTAATAAATGGGTTCACTATAAGTAAGGGTCATAACTCTAATTTTCTTTCCTTCCATAGTCAAACCATATACAGCTGTCAAACCACAAAATGAATGATCAGAGCTTCTCAATCTTCTCTCCAAAAAATGAGCAATCAACTCACCAATTCGAAATCACTTCAACTACGAAAATGAGGGGGACTTCGAGTTCTTGGCGATGAACAGAGGTGATGGAGTTACATCAGACGTGGAGGCCAGAAATAGGTTGTGAAGTCGGCTCGGTTTTGATCTTGCTGCTGGCAATTGGTAGGATCGTGATGCACGATTTTCAGAGGACGGGAAGGGGAGTCTACGGGCTTTCAAAGGGTGAAGTGGTGATGAACGCTGGTGGACTGGTCACAGGCACGGTGGTGAGATGTTGAGAGGCAGCAGGGTTCATATTTTTGAAAAGGGACGGAAACGAAGGCACTGTATTCGTGAAGAACGAAGACAACAGACAAAGAAACTAAAGAGGACAGGCACGATTTAAACAAAGGGAAAAAGAAGATGGGATCTGACGGTTTATTTTGTGTTGAATGTAAGGATTGACCTTTATTTATTAATGTGAGATTTACTTCACCCTAAGTGTAATTAAGTTTATAATAAAATAATTAGGCTAATTTTAACTGGATATAGTTTAATACAAAGTAAAATTTAGGGTTAAGTAATTTAATTTAATTTAATTGTTAATGTTTAAATGCAAATTAAAGTATAATTAGTGAAGTAATTAGTTCAAAACGGTTTAATTATAAATGGATAATTGTTTTATTAAATCATGCTAATATTATATGTTTTGGAAGGGATGCAGAAGTTCGGGCGATTTGAACGTGAGGGGAAGGGAAACTGTCGATCATACTTAACTGTAAACTAAAAAGTAATTAACACTAAATAATTATTTAATTAAGGATTTTATTATTTAATTAAAACGTATAACTTTAATCGTGGATAACTTTATGAAGCATGATCAGAATTGGACAAAACAGGAAATGTTGGACTTGTCCTGACGAGCACTACACTATGGAACCAATTTGGATAGTTTTGGAAGCAGCTTGAATAGTTTAGTTTAACTAAATTGAACCGCTATAGAAATGAACGGAAAAAAGGTGAGACTCAGTTTTTTCCATTTATATTTTACATAACTCGGGTATAATAATTATGTGATATGATTGCTAATGGCTAATTGTTTGACAATTATATATGTATATATTGATTGAATCAATGAAATTAAACGTTGTTTAATTTCAGTGAAACACAAAATCGTTATTCTAATGATTGGAACCAATTGAGGTAACTTACCTTGTAGGTCACATTTATAAAATAAACGTATTTAATTAAATAATTTTTTTAAATTTTTATTTGTTGTGTTAAATTATTTTTATTGACTATTACAAAAATTATTAGCTCTAATTGGATAATTCTTATTGAATGATTTTACTGAGGTAACATATTTGGATGTAGGGAATAACAGGTTGGAGGGATCCAACTGGATTCCTCTCAAGTAGTTGATAAATTTATTATATTATAATATATGTTATTAATATGAAATTGCGATGCAGGGATTTATAGGTTGAAGGAATCCAAAAGGATTCCTTAGTGGTTATTTATGTTCATTTGGACGTTAAATTGGTTCATATTTCACGGTTTGGTACTTTAGTAGATATTTACCTCTTTAGTACCAACGATAAAATAAAAGATTTTTGAAATCGGTATTAAATTCACTGTGAACGATTTCAAAGTTATAGTTATATATCTGAAATACGATGTTTATTTTAAAAATAAACATTTAAGATTTAATTATGTTTTAAAACAATTTAAATTATAAATTTATAGAAATTCCAAGATATTAATGAAATAAATTGTTGAACGGTATAAACTAAATGGAAATGTTAAAATGATAGCAAAGAAGGGTTTAAGTGGCGTAAATGGAATGTTTAAAGATTTTAAATTGTTGAAATGGACTAGCAGATTGGAAATGTATTGGAATTGAGTTAAAAAGAACTACGAAATGATTTTTCGTAAATAAATGAACGTTTTTGCAGATGTTGTTTAAAAATATATGGTTTGTGATAATTGGGTCTTTCGTGAATGAGATTAGCGAATAAATGGAATTGAGAATAGAATAAGAATATTGCGGTATAATTGGATTTGAGATAATTGTCTAATAAATAGGATTTCAAGGAAATATTTGCTGAAAGGTATTTATAAATGGAAATACATACAAACTGGGTTATATGGCGAACGTTGAGAAATGGATTTATATAATATACGAAGGAATTTGTTGAATTTGAATTTAAAATTAGCAAATGGTTTAAAGGATACACGAAGTAAAGAATATAAGTTATTTTCAAAATATTTGCTATTAGAAAGATTTTGGTTAAGGATTTTATACACGGATGGTTAAGGATTTTCAAAATGAACGATTAAGGATTTTGTATACGAATGATTAGGATTTTGTAAATGAAAAGTTGATGATTTTGTAAATGAAAGTTGAAGGGATTTGGAATGGAATCTGTAATATTTATTTGTAGAAGTTAAGTTGAACTATTTGATTTATTTCAGGAAATGATATTTTAAATAAAATTGGAAATGATTAGTGGGATTATAAAGAAAATATAATCGTTTTAAAATGATTAAAAAGGGATGTGATGTGATTTTTAATAAGTTGGAAACTGTTATATGTTGGTTGAGTTGAGTTATTTTCGAATAGTCAATCTGATGTTGGTTTCGGCCTTCGGGGTTGATACTGAGAGATTTATTCACTTACCAATTTACAATGAGGAGCCAATGAGTTGAAGTGTAATGATAAATGAATATTCTTATATTAAATAAGAAAATTGAAATGTTTTCCGAATTAGCAGCTTTAATATTTAATTAACGACTGGTTAATTTAAGAGGCTAAATGATGTTGGGTACTGAATAAGTTTTTTTTATGGATGAATGATTATTTATTTGATAGTTAAATAAAGGACTATCATATCTGGCATATACGATTGTTGGTACGGAAAGACTAGGATTGAATTTATATTGCAATATCATTCCGAGCAGTAATTATGTGGAAAATGTTGATTGAATGAGCAATTGAAGGCCATTGATCTTCATGAGCGGAAGAACTACTCGTTAAATTTCCCTGGCGTCCGCCACAGATATTTTAGCGATAATTCTATCATGATTGGAATCCACGGATTGCAAGGACTACTCGCTACTGATCCTTGGGGTGATTCCTATATAAGGATGTGGTAGGAGGGTACCTGCGATTCATCCTATTCTTTTATGACTTGTATGGACAAATGTCTAACAAAGTATTTCCAAGGAATCACGTACATTGATTTCTACAAACATATTATGTTGGTGATAGAGGAATTCATTCTTACTTCTTAGACACCCAGAGTATTTTTGTAGACATCGATTGTGAGTTGATAGATCTGACGATGTGACATTCAAAGTGAAAGATGGCTAGGTGTTCTAAAAAGTAGATTTAATCCTCAAGCCTCATCAATAGGGAAATGGTATAAAATCGGGTAGGTCGCATGGCTATGTGGGTCGCTCCCTTAGGTTGTATTGTCACCATCTAGAGAATATTTATATTTGTTCTTCTTTTCACTTTTGTATCTCCTGGGAACGGTTATGCTGCTAGCAACCGTAGGTGACAATATATTCGGAACATTCAAGCAAAGTGAATGGACGGTCTTGTTTAGCCTGGGTTGCAAGATGTTCTTATTAAACCCTGATGTATTCCTCTCTAGAGATCCATTGTCGGAAGTTGGTCTCATACCTTTCTGGTTGGAATCCATTCTCCAATAAGCATCCGCGGTTATGATTGTATACTATGTATCTAGAGCATGAGATGCAAGCGTTCTGCTAGATTGGTATTTATTTGTATTTAGACATTATTATAATATCAAAATAGATATGATTTCAAAATGTTTTGGGTTACCGTAAGGAAAAAACCGTCCGTGTTCATGTGTGGATTGGTCTTACAATTATCCTTTTCTTTCAAAAATAAATGTTTTGACCTTAAAATCAAGTTGGATGATACCTATAAACTTAGCGAGTTTTCTCACTCTGGTTCACCAGACTGATCCAGCGTTTGCAATGCTCAAGTTAGACCGAGTTTTACAGTTCAGGTTATCAAATGTTGTGAAGAGACAAGCTAGAAGAGTTCAGACGTATGATATTATATAGTTACTATTTCGTTGTGTGTTATATATGATGACAGGTTGTTATAATTGTCCAGATGTGTTGATGTACTCTGATGATCGTATGTTTTATTTCAAACTCTCAATAAAGATTTATTTCTATATTATATTTTGTTCCGCTGCAATGTGAGACTCTATGTGGTGTTGATTCTTCTTCTTCTTTGTAACACCCCGAGTATTTTACAATAGTGAAATTCACAAATTAAAGTATAATTAATTCCAAATAAAAGTATTAAGGGAAACGGGATACGCCATTGCGTTCGTCTCGGAAAAATACGCGAAATAGAGTCCAAGTTTTCGAAAAACGGAGCCCGTATGACCAAATTATGGGCCGATGAAGTTTCAGAAAATTCAAAATTCGAAAACAGATTTGAATTTCAGCCCAATCAGAGTAGGCGGGAAAATTCCCGCCCAAACCCACCAGGTCGACCTGGGGGTCGACCCTAGGGTCGACCTGCCAGGCCAGGTCGACCTGGGAGTCGACCTAGGTGTCGACCTGCCCAGGCAGGTCGACTCTAGAGTCGACTTGGGGGTCGACTGGGGAGTCGACCTGGCCCCTGAGCCAGGTCGAACCCAGCCCACCCTGGCTGGCCTAGTCTGTGTTTGGTCGATTTTCTGAGCCTTGCCTTGTCACTAGGGCTAGGTGTCAGCTCCTGGTTGGTCTCTCCTTTGAACGAACGGCTATTATTGAACCAAGCTTCATCGACGGTCTAAATCAACTCACAAACTCTATAAAAGGGACCTAAGACTAACCCTAATTCACTTAAACTAAATGGAGATGAGACCGTCATGCTGCTGAGGAGAGACTGAGGATAGCCGTCAGAAATAGAGAGACAATTAGAGGATAAATCAAAAGCTTAAAGCAACGTTAATCAAATTAAAGCAACACCTACAACAAAGGATAGCATCTCCAAATTCAGAATTCAGATTCCTGAATTGAAAATTCGTCATACGTTGTAAGTAGAGTGCTATTCCGATGTGAATTAAATAATTGTGTTGATTTGTGTAAAGTAAGAAATGGAATTGTGGCGATAATAATCCATATTTGTATGTTGCTTTGATGCTAAACGATTTGGGAATATTATGGTATACGATTGGATATTTGCAAGTACGCGATTTGCGTTGGAAGTTAACAACGAAATGGAATTGTGGCAATAATAACCTATATTTGTATGTTATTTTGATTCTAAACGATTTGGCAATGCTATGGTGTACAATTGGATTCATACAAGTATATGGTTTATGTTGACAACCACATGTTGTGGAATTTTAATTGGGATTCATGCAAGCATATGATTCATATTGAAAACTACATGTTTGTGGTAGTTATTTACAACACCCATTTGATAATTGCAAGTATATGATTCATGTTGAAAATAACAACTATATGTTGTAATAGTTTATTCGAAATTCATGCAAGTATATGATTTATTGTTATGCCAACATGATATATAATTCTATGGTCATCTTTAGTGTAATTTGATCCATTTAAGTATTATGATTCATATGAAGGTTATGTTGGAATTGGCATCATAGTTCAAGTATAAAAATCATGATTTTGTGATAGTGACAAAAGCAAGCGTCTTTGTAAGCTTGTATTAATTTTATGAACATGACTAAACTATGTTTGTTATTATGCCTAGTTGAAAACATGTTTTTAGGCTTATGTTGTTATCATAATCATATGATAATATATTTGACACATAAGTTACATTAGAATTACACTAGAATTACTTACAAGTTACATAGATAAGATAAAAACCATGATTATATGAATAGTAGGATTCATGTTCAATTATGTTTATGCCATGACTATATGAATAGTAGGATTCATGTTCAATTATGATTATGCCATAATTATATGATTAGAATGGTTCATGTTTAAGTACTATTTATGCCATGACTACATGAATAGAATGATTCATGTTTTGTTTATACCATGATTATGTGAATAGAATGATTTATGTTTAAGTATTGCTTATATTATATGTTGTTACAATTGCAAGTTCACATGTGCCTACCTTATGTTAATTGAATCGTTATGTTGCAAGTTCATGCGCTCACACTCCCCTTTTTATGTTACCTTATAAACACCATGTTATAAGCCTCCCCTTTTCATATGGCTAAATTGGGTTTAAGTATTAAACCCAACACACCTTACATTGGAGCGAACGTATAAAACGGGGGGTAATGACGTTTGGGCTAAAATATAGAACATATGTGTTGGCATGTTTGACGCACGCCAACAACCTTGAAAAACAATTAAGTGACATAAATAAATCTTAATCAATAAAGATGAATTTGAATAATGGGCCGCAAATATTTACATATAAAAAGAAAAGAGACAAAATATGTAAATGTAGAAAATACGATGTGTTTAACCCGAGGTTGGATTGAGTTGTGATGTAAACCTGCCCGGAACCGCCCGGCTGTCCAGTAGTCACAACAATACCTATCCAATGTGGGTGGTTAAACACGGAGCCCAATAAGGACCCGAGGTTAGACTGAGTTGTGGCGTAAGACTGCCCGGACCCAACCGGCAATAGGCAGCCACAACAATACCTGTCTAATGTGAGAGGTCAAGGCTTTAATAAGACAATTAAGGCTGAGTCAGGGTTGATAGGATTAAGTAAATTATATTAATACTTAATCAAAATGGAACATGCTGAACTAAACAGACTGATTGGGGGTTAGGTTTATAAAACACTTAACCAACTTAGCATGTTGGCTAGAAGTAGAAAACCTAGTAGCGGGGGACCCTTTTCAGCAGTAACCCTACAAGGTATCATGATACCCTGAAACTAGGCAGGGTGGGGCACGATTGCTGGGCTGACTGTAAGAGGTCAAATTGACGGTGGTGGTGCAGCAGTGTAGGTTCTAACGGAGTGCGGGCGTGCACACACTCCAGCGCAGAATAATAAGGCACTGGGCACCAGTAGCATACCTGTGCATTCTAGGATTGTGTCGGGCCGCCACCATGGGACTTGATACACCCCATGGTGGGACCAGCAAAGGTAACTACAACATCGGGGGCCGTAAGACACATGTAACTATGTGAGTAGGAGCCGATCATCAAAAAAAGGATCACTTCACCCTGATTATGGGGTGCCTGTTGGGAACCAGTTTATATGGGTACAGAGATTAATATGGGGTACGATAGTATATTCGACCCTAGACAACTTAACTTAGTTTATGGTGCTTTCCCATTTCTAGTTTATGCTTATCATACCCAGTTCTTTATTCATAGACTGAATAGTCCTAGACTTACTCAGGCTTTATGTCTGACTCTACTTTTCTTTCGTCTTCTTTTCTTCCGTTTCCCCCTCCCCAGGTCCACAGGGAGGGAATACCGCAGCTTGACCAGTTTTCACATCCAGTTTGAAGAGAAAGAATGTATTGCTTGGGTCTTTTCGTTTTGGACTATGGCTTTGGACAGCAATCATGGGACTTTTGCAGTTTATTTATGTTTTCTTTATGCTTCTTTAAATAATGTAATCAAGACAGTTATGATTTTGGAAGTATTGTAAGAAAATTATGGCATGGTTTGTGTAACACGTATTTTGATGAAATAAAAGTTGTTGTTTCCGCTGTCTAAAAATATGTGTTATTATATCTGTTTTGTATATCTGTGACTTATACTTATAAACCTCCACCAAAATTAGGGCATTCCCTTTGAGAGTGACCCTAACGGAGGTGGGGTGTTTCACTTGGTATCAGAGCATAGGTTTACCAGATAAGATAAAAAGTTTTGAAAATTTATTTTTTCAAAAAGAAATTTAAAGAAGCATTTCTAAAAGATAAAATATTATTTTATTTTAAAAAGGCAAAGTCCCCCAAAGCCATAGGTACTATCTCTTATCCTTCGTTTTGAGTCTATCCTTTCTATTTCAGCATGTCTGGAGACCTTACTCCCCAGCTGCTGACGCTTTCACTCCTCCTCCTCCACGTGAACCAGCAAGCGGAAGAGTCCCAGAGTAGGAAGACGAATAATAGTCAAACAAGAAAGGATCGTAACAGTAATAACAAGAAACGAGAAAAAAGGAAATGCAATTTTTGCGGTACGGAAGGGACTCCCTTGTGACCTAAAAGGAATCCATCATGCTTAGTTTCCTAGAATCATATATAGTGGTTGGGTTGAGTAATTCTTTGGGTGTCAGTCTGATGTTGATTTCGGTCTTCGGGGCTGATGCTTAGAGAGTTCTTCTCCTAATCAATATATATGTGGCATAGATTTCCAGTTTTGACATTGCCTAATGGGCACAAAGTTTTTACTTGCTTCTATCATTCGACTATACCTTTAGGTAGGACCATTTCCTATTATTGAGAAAATTGGGAAAATGGCCTATAGATTAGAGCTACCCGAAAAATTGGCCGGAGTTCACAACGCCTTTCACGTTTCACATCTCCGAAAATGTCTACATGAGTCTGCTGAAGTGGTAGAGCCAAATATCCTAGAAGAAGCTGAAGTGGAACGCGAAGCAACCATAAGGAAAGTTCCAATCCGCATATTAGGAACGGAAGTGAAGAAGCTACGCAACCGCGAAGTCAAGCTCGTCAAAGTTCAGTGGAGCGACGCCGAAGGAGATGCAACTTGGGAAACTAAAGCTAAAATAAGCGCAGCCTACCCTTTTCTTTTCGAGGGTACATCTTTGATCTTTCCTTTTTCCTTAAGTTGCGCTTTTGTCTATCTTTTTAGGTATATCTCCTCGACCTTATCTTTTAGGAAGAAACCCTTTGGATGGAAACATGTAATTGAAACATGTTATGGATGATGATTACAAGTGGTTGCAAGTGATTGCTAGTGGTTGCTCGTGGTTGCATATACACACACAATCTAGGTTTTAGATCGGCTCAATCACCTCATATTGCATATGCATATATGTTTGCATTCGTATATGGTTGAACTTTAATATGTTGTCATATGGATGTTGCATTTGTATGAATGATTGTGCACTCATGTAGAATCATGAATAGGAGGATTTGCATACATAATGGATTCATAGCACTTAAATAATTCGCATTAAGGAGGTCAACTAAATCAGTAGACCGCCTGATTTTGCATTAGATAAGTACATGTACACACACACTTCGCATATTATCATGAAGCATTAGAAGTCTTTTAAGGACAATGGATGCTCGTGTTTGATGGATGAGTAGATGGATGTTAGGATGTACATTCTTCCTGAACTTGAATATTTCGGGACGAAATCCTTTTAAGTGGGGGAGAATGTAACACCCCGAGTATTTTACAATTGTGAAATTCACAAATTAAAGTATAATTAATTCCAAATAAAAGTATTAAGGGAAACGGGATACGCCATTGCGTTCGTCTCGGAAAAATACGCGAAATAGATTCCAAGTTTTCGAAAAACGGAGCCCGTATGACCAAATTATGTCCCGATGAAGTTTCAGAAAATTCGAAATTCGAAAACAGATTTGAATTTCAGCCCAATCAGAGTAGGCGGGAAAATTCACGCCCAAACCCACCAGGTCGACCTGGGGGTCGACCCTAGGGTCGACCTGCCAGGACAGGTCGACCTGGGAGTCGACCTAGGTGTCGACCTGCACAGGCAGGTCGAATCTAGAGTCGACCTGGGGGTCGACTGGGGAGTCGACCTGGCCCCTGAGCCGGGTCGAACCCAGCCCACCCTGGCTGGCCTAGTCTGTGTTTGGTCGATTTTCTGAGCCTTGCCTTGTCACTAGGGCTAGGTGTCAGCTCCTGGTTGGTCTCTCCTTTGAACGAACGGCTATTATTGAACCAAGCTTCATCGACGGTCTAAATCAACTCACAAACTCTATAAAAGGGACCTAAGACTAACCCTAATTCACTTAAACTAAATGGAGATGAGACCGTCATGCTGCTGAGGAGAGACTGAGGATAGCCGTCAGAAATAGAGAGACAATTAGGGGATAAATCAAAAGCTTAAAGCAACGTTAATCAAATTAAAGCAACGCCTACAACAAAGGATAGCATCTCCAAATTCAGAATTCAAATTCCTGAATTGAAGATTCATCATACGTTGTAAGTAGAGTGCTATTCCGATGTGAATTAAATAATTGTGTTGATTTGTGTAAAGTAAGAAATGGAATTGTGGCGATAATAATCCATATTTGTATGTTGCTTTGATGCTAAACGATTTGGGAATATTATGGTATACGATTGGATATTTGCAAGTACGCGATTTGCGTTGGAAGTTAACAACGAAATGGAATTGTGGCAATAATAACCTATATTTGTATGTTATTTTGATTCTAAACGATTTGGCAATGCTATGGTGTACAATTGGATTCATACAAGTATATGGTTTATTTTGACAACCACATGTTGTGGAATTTTAATTGGGATTCATGCAAGCATATGATTCATATTGAAAACTACATGTTTGTGGTAGTTATTTACAACACCCATTTGATAATTGCAAGTATATGATTCATGTTGAAAATAACAACTATATGTTGTAATAGTTTATTCGAAATTCATGCAAGTATATGATTTATTGTTATGCCAACATGATATAAAATTCTATGGTCATCTTTAGTGTAATTTGATCCACTTAAGTATTATGATTCATATGAAGGTTATGTTGGAATTGGCCTCATAGTTCAAGTATAAAAATCATGATTTTGTGATAGTGACAAAAGCAAGCGTCTTTGTAAGCTTGTATTAATTTTATGAACATGACTAAACTATGTTTGTTATTATGCCTAGTTGAAAACATGTTTTTAGGCTTATGTTGTTATCATAATCATATGATAATATATTTGACACATAAGTTACATTAGAATTACACTAGAATTACTTACAAGTTACATAGATAAGATAAAAACCATGATTATATGAATAGTAGGATTCATGTTCAATTATGTTTATGCCATGACTATATGAATAGTAGGATTCATGTTCAATTATGATTATGCCATAATTATATGATTAGAATGGTTCATGTTTAAGTACTATTTATGCCATGACTACATGAATAGAATGATTCATGTTTTGTTTATACCATGATTATGTGAATAGAATGATTTATGTTTAAGTATTGCTTATATTATATGTTGTTACAATTGCAAGTTCACATGTGCCTACCTTATGTTAATTGAATCGTTATATTGCAAGTTCATGCGCTCACACTCCCCTTTTTATGTTACCTTATAAACACCATGTTATAAGCCTCCCCTTTTCATATGGCTAAATTGGGTTTAAGTATTAAACCCAACACACCTTACATTGGAGCGAACGTATAAAACGGGGGTAATGACGTTTGGGCTAAAATATAGAACATATGTGTTTGCATGTTTGACGCACGCCAACAACCTTGAAAAACAATTAAGTGACATAAATAAATCTTAATCAATAAAGATGAATTTGAATAATGGACCGCAAATATTTACATATAAAAAGAAAAAAGACAAAATATGTAAATGCAGAAAATACGATGTGTTTAACCCGAGGTTGGATTGAGTTGTGATGTAAACCTGCCCGGAACCGCCCGGCAGTCCAGTAGTCACAACAATACCTATCCAATGTGGGTGGTTAAACACGGAGCCCAATAAGGACCCGAGGTTAGACTGAGTTGTGGCGTAAGACTGCCCGGACCCAACCGACAACAGGCAGCCACAACAATACCTGTCTAATGTGAGAGGTCAAGGCTTTAGTAAGACAATTAAGGCTGAGTCAGGGTTGATAGGATTAAGTAAATTATATTAATACTTAATCAAAATGGAACATGCTGAACTAAACAGACTGATTGGGGGTTAGGTTTATAAAACACTTAACCAACTTAGCATGTTGGCTAGAAGTCGAAAACCTAGTAGCGGGGGACCCTTTTCAGCAGTAACCCTACAAGGTATCATGATACCCTGAAACTAGGCAGGGCGGGGCACGATTACTGGGCTGACTGTAAGAGGTCAAATCGACGGCGGTGGTGCAGCAGTGTAGGTTCTAACGGAGTGCGGGCGTGCACACACTCTGGCGCAGAAAAATAAGGCACTGGGCACCAGTAGCATACTTGTGCATTCGAGGATTGTGTCGGGCCGCCACCATAGGACTTGATACACCCCATGGTGGGACCAACATAGGTAACTACAACATCGGGGGCCGTAAGACACATGTAACTATGCGAGTAGGAGCCGATCATCAGAAAAAGGATCACTTCACCCTGATTATGGGGTGCCTGTTGGGAACCAGTTTATATGGGTACAGAGATTAATATGGGGTACGATAGTATATTCGACCCTAGACAACTTAACTTAGTTTATGGTGCTTTCCCATTTCTAGTTTATGCTTATCATACCCAGTTCTTTATTCATAGACTGAATAGTCCTAGACTTACTCAGGCTTTATGTCTGACTCTACTTTTCTTTCGTCTTCTTTTCTTCCGTTCCCCCCCCCCCCAGGTCCACAGGGAGGGAATACCGCAGCTTGACCAGTTTTCACATCCATCTTGAAGGGAAAGAATGTATTGCTTGGATCTTTTCGTTTTGGACTATGGCTTTGGACAACAATCATGGGACTTTTGCAGTTTATTTATGTTTTCTTTATGCTTCTTTAAATAATGTAATCAAGACAGTTATGATTTTGGAAGTATTGTAAGACAATTATGGCATGGTTTGTGTAACACGTATTTTGATGAAATAAAAGTTGTTGTTTCCGCTGTCTAAAAATATGTGTTATTATATATGTCTTGTATATCTGTGACTTATACTTATAAACCTCCACCAAAATTAGGGCATTCCCTTTGAGAGTGACCCTAACGAAGGTGGGGTGTTTCATTCTTCTTCTTCTACTCTAACTTTCTTTCTTTTCTCACCCTCTAATTTCTTTATATTAACTATTTGGTGTTTTTGATACTTGAGTTTTGGCAAGCAATATGGGTTTATGTATTATTGTCAGAATTCGAGCATCGAATTCCCGTTACGTCGTTACATAAGAAGTGGACAATCGTTCAGAGAGTTGAGAGATGACTACGATAAAATCTATCATGATACATACAACACATAATTCAAGGCTCATGACGCTTTTGAAATACTTTCGTTGAGGCTATACTGGGCAACTCTTGATGAAGAAGATAATATAGGTATGGGGGATACTAAGAAACTAATGTATGAAATGTAACATCGAGATTCTCGATGGATTCATCTTCTGGAAATTCAAATGACTCTCTAATCTCCATGGATGCAGAAGGTAATAATAGCAGCCCAATGACTCCTAGTTCAGCAACGTTGTATGGTGGAGTTTGCAAATTGACCAGAGGGCATAAAATCAATTAAAAGATCATTGTTGAGAAACAAGGAATCAAGTGACTTGATGGCAGCAAGTGATCGACTAACGTCACTATTAAGTGATATTTCAATTGCATCTAAACCCAAAACGGAAGAACGACTGAAGATAAAGGAGCAAAAGTTGAGGATCTTAGAACCCAAGTTCAATAAGATGCAGATCGAACTAGGGTTCTAAAAGAAAGAACCGAGTTTAATATGGCGTGTGAAAGACGTTTATGTGAAAAGGAGAAAGACGATTGTTTGTTAAAGGACATTTCTCGATTAACTGGAGAACACGTAGAATATGTTTTGACTAAAAAAGTAATATTCTCAGAGCACAACAACAATGGTATGCCATTAATGAGGGTAGTTTGGACTTTTAAACAATGTGGAACGACTCTAGGTTTATTTTATTTGCTATGCTATCCGACTCTAGTTTTATTTCAAATTAGTTTGCTTTGAGTTTAGACTATGGGATTATTTCTAATTATTATTCGAAGTATTGTATTGAGTTTGATCAAGTCTCGATATTTTTTTCCAATCGATTCACACAGAATTATATTATAAATATTCGATAATAACAAAATTTATTATACATGTTTGATATTGAAATAATTTACTTTGAATATTTCAATATAAATAACCTTAATAAACAATCTTGAAAACTAATAATAATCTTAGTAATTTAGATTGTATCAAGATAACAATTTGGATTGTATCAATATAAATACCTTAATAAACAATTTGAAAAAACCAATAACCACCTTAATAATTTATTTTAATTTTAAACTAAGTTTTTAACGTATCAAGATACCAATTTAGATTGTATCGGTATAATTAACCTTAATAAGCAATCTTAAAAACCAATTATAACCTAAATAATTTACTAAATTTATTTAAACAGCCTAAAATAAACAATCTTGTATTTGAACTAACTTTCAATATTTCAGTAACCTCAATGCCCATAAGCTTAATAATTTTAAAATAAGTTTCAATATTTCAATAAAATAATTTACTTAGATATTTAAATATAATAACCTTAATAAACTATCTTGTATTCGAATATTTTAACATACTACAATTTTTAAAACCAAAATACAACTCAAAAAAAGTTAAAAAAAATCAAATTTTAAAGGTAGAAAAAAACTAAATAAACTAGGTTACGAACCCCATTTAAAACAAAAGGGATTTCATAACCTTGTTCTATTTTAGAACATATTATAAAATCCGTTTAGGTGATAAACGAAGGCTATAACCCTATTTACTGATCGTCGTTTATAAAAAAAAAAGGGGCTGTGCCCCTATTTCGATCATCTCCCCATGCTCGAACTCCCACTGTTGGAGAATGGGGAGCGCAATTGAAATGGGGCAAAGCCCCATTTCAGCATCTCTAGCCATTGCTAGAGATGCTGTAATTGTTTCTCCTTTGTAGAGCTCAAAACCATTATCTGAGACCAACTTAATTTATTAATAATTTCTCTAAGCATATGCAACCCCCATAAGTCATAAATAGATTTTATGATACCATTATTTTCATTTAAATTTTTGTATTTTTCATGTGGAAGTTTATAAATTCTTGCATCGCTGTCCATGAGGTTTTTGTCGGTTGGGTCTTGCACTTTGTTCATAATTTCCAAATTGCTGAAATAGACAAATGCATGTTAATTGTTAGGTGCAGTGGTTTACTTGTTTTCGAAAATGAATTGAATCATGTATTGATCTTGCAATATACCTAGAATTTTCGTGTATCCATTGTGTAAGACTGGTTTGGGTCAACTTTGGATTGTCCTCACTAAATGGATATGGATTTACTTGTTTTCAAAATTGTCCTTATGTTTTTGTTTCTTTATATCATGTGATCATAATTTACAAATTGGAATAACGCCTTAGGTATCTAACTGGAATAAAAATGAAAATTGGAATCTTCTTCCATAAAAAATATGCATCATTAGTTATTTGCAATGTAACGGCTGGTGACTGATATAAATTAAGATATTAGGAATCTTTTTCTACATTGAAATATTTTAAATTAAGCTAATATCTGATGTCGCTCAAGGTCCATTAGATAATATAAGGGGTTAAAACGGAAAATTTTAGTACTAATCAGGACATTTTCCGCTTTTTTGGGTCTTTGTTGTATTGCTATAACATGTGTACCATTAATGTCAAAATTTCAATAGGCGGAAACATGTGAAATTTTATTTTTTGACATCTAAAATTTTTAAATGCAGAATTTATGACCAATTTTTGTTCTGAACAGAAATATAACTGGTTACTTCGATTATTTAATAAACCTTGGCTTAATTCGATTAATAATGCCACAACATCAGGTCCACAACAGAACTACGTACAACTTAATTCGGTTCCATCAAAAATGCAAAACGAGCACTAGATAAATCCAGAACAACTAAAACACTGAAAGTAGAAACAGAAACACAAACAAACATAGATTCACAAAAATCTAGTTCCCCCATTTTCCATCGAAAGCACATCCGCCTCTGGAACCACCCCCGCGCACCGCCACCACCGCGGCTGAAACCGTCGTCGCCTCCATAGCCTCCCCCACGTCCTCCATGGCGTGGTCATACCGTACTCTCAAGGAAACTAGGCAAAATAATGTTTACAATAAATTATTCACTAAAATTATTTTATCACAAATTCCTAAAATATTTGGCAGTATTGTTTGTTTTTGTGTTTTTAGATTTAAATTTCATTAAATAATTATTCAGTAAAATAATTTGGAAGAAAAATTATTTTATCAAAAATAATTACTCACAATCTAAATTCTTACAAAGTAATGTTAGGCAAAATAATGTTTGTTGAATATCTAAAATTCACACTCTAAAATAATTATGTTTGAAATTATTCACACTCTATACTAATTTTAGTCAAAGTAAAATTATTTTATCAGAAATAATTATTCATTCTAAAATTATTACAAAGGAATGCTAGGTAAGTCATGTCATACATCACACTCCATGAATAATTATTTTATATAAAATTATTTCTGATGAATTTATGAAAATAAAACTATTCACTAAAATAATTTGGAAATAATGTTTGCTTTTATGTTTTTAGATTTTACTTTCGTTAAATAATTGTTCACTAAAATAATTTTATCAAAAATAATTAATCACACTCTAAAATAATTAGAAAGTAATGCTAGGTAAAGTAATGTTTATTGAATTTCTAATATTCGCACGAATGTTAAAGTAATGTAATTAATTAATACTGCGCAGCGCAATTGTTATACTGTGGTTTGATCAAACTAGCTAGTATTATTACACTGCGAACTACAATTGTTAGCTTACCATTACTTTAACATTTGTTTATAATTGTACTGCGTAGTGTAATTTGTGATAAAATAATTAAACGAATGTTAAAGTAATGGTAAACTAACTACCTAATATTATTACACTACACAGTACAATTGTTACATTATGGTTTGATTAAACGTGCAATAATGTTGAGCAGCATTGTCCTGCTATGCTACTAGTATTTGTCCATGCAACTATTATTACACTGTGCTTTCATCAAGAATACATGACGTTATTACTTTGTAACATGCATATAGTAATATATTGTTACAGTCTAAGGGTATTAGACAAGCAATCTTTATTATTAAATGGTAATTCTTAACAACCACACACAGAGAGTACTACATTATTCATAATAATAAACATATCTACTCTTCATCACAACTAGCATCGCACTCATCTTCAATACAACCTCCACCCTTTAGCTCGACGTTGCACGATGCATGCATCTTCAGCTGGTACCACTGGGAAAGAAAACATTTCAATTAAGTTGGTTACGCTGGAAGATATAAAAGTAAAAAAACACTAAAAGTTTGTTTACTCAAGTTAGAAATTTGTGGTGTAGCAGCGAGCAACAGAAACAACATTGTAAGGATAGAGAAGGTTTTCATTATTGGAACTTGGAATAGTTGGAGTGATCAGGTATAATGCATGCATGCTTTCTCTCTATTCTCTATTATATAACACTTCAAAGTCACAATATTAGCTGGAACAGTAATTAGGTTAGTTGTCCCCAAGTCAGTCTTGCGTAGGTGGGTTATTGGGTTCTGGTCGTTTTCGATTATGTTTGCTATTGTATTTGTGTGTTATTTTATTTATATGCACGTGAACAATTGTATATATGTCATGGTCTTATAATATAATGGCTACAGTTGGTGGCTGACACATGAGCAATATATAGAAACAAGCTAGCATACTCAATATTGACTTGTCGTGCACACTCAAGTTGGAGTGAATCTTATAAATGCTATTGTGTTGGGATAATAAATGTTGTATTCATCTTTACAAAAGAAATTTTTGTTCTAGGACATATCACGCATGTATGAGAATCTGATCAGATACAAATGATAGGTAAATGTTATATTAAGTTGTGAGAACGTAATTTAGGGATTTTAATTCTTAAGTAGCTAGATATATGTTATAAGTCTACCAACGGCATCCGACATGTGTCGGCAGCCGTCCGAAACCATTGCTATACGAAAACCCGAAAGTCGTCATTAGTAGGTTGGAAAACATTTAGATTTTTTTATTCATTTTATGTTCCATATGGGAGGAATCATCGCGTCAGGAGATTGAATTATTTCATCAGAAATTCGTGAAATAATTTAGAAGTATTGTTTGCTTTTGTGTTTTTAGATTTTACTTTCATAAATAATTATTTACTAAAATAATTTGGAAGTAAAATAATTTTATCAGAAATAATTATTCACACTCTAAAATTATTGCAAAGTAATATTTGTCGAATTTGTGATATTCACACTCTAAAATTATTACAAAGTAATATTTGCCGAATTTGTGATATTCACACTCTAAAATTATTCACACTAAAAAATAATTAGTTCTAAAATTATTCACACTCTATAATAATTTTAGGCAAATTAAAATTATTTTAATAGAAATAATTATTCACATTCTAAAATTATTACAAAGTAATCCTAGGCAAAGTCATGTCATACATCACACTCCATTAATAATTACTTCTGATGAATTTCTGATAAAATAACTATTCACTTAAATAATTTGGAAGTAATGTTTGTTTTTGTGATTTTAGATTTTACTTTCGATAAATTTAAAGTTTAGCTTTTCTTTTTTTATTGGGTTTTGGAATATTTATTTAGTTGTGTCTATAGCATAATATCATCACACTCCCTATGGACCCTAGCTGTTTTTAGTGCTTAATTACGCAACGTATGTTACTGGTGCTATTTTTTGAGGAAACTAACTATTGTAAATGTTGGGAAACAATGGATGAGTCACGTACTTGGTCGCTTTCTTGAAGACGATTCGGCGATCTGGTCGGTGGTGCAAAACCAGTTCGTACTTTCGCCGCCGCCTCTAGGATAAAACAGCCTCTGAAACTAATAACTGATTTGCTTTGCACAACAAATCAATGCAGATTTGCACTTTCAAAATAAAATTACTGCTCGAAGATTTCTGGATAATAATTTTAATGGCGGAGGTAAGCTATATATATTTTCGTCTACAACTGAAGATAATATATAGATGGGGATTAGGGCTGAACAAAAATACTGTGCAGTAATAAAATCTGCTAAAAACCGGGTCAATAGTTTATCACTTCAAAAAAAATCGGCTCAGAAATATTTTCGTATTTAAAATCATAGTTTGAAAAAAGCAGTGTTTTCTGGCTCAAAAATATAAGTGTTTACATCACAAAGCCCAAGCCCGAGCCCGAACCGAACCGAGTCGGGCTGGGCCGGGTCGGGTCGAGTTGGTCGGTCGTGCGCGCGTGTGTGGTGTAATGATGCATGGCCTCCCTCCTCACAACAAAGCATGTATTGGGAGCCCAAGGCCCCAACATGATTTCTTAGAAACAAGTATATATACTTGCATCTTCCACATAATCTCATGATATGGGACTATTCACATAAAGAAGCCATTCATACACTTATCTCAATATTTTAACAATTCACCCAATATTTCTAACAATCCCCCACTTGAATTTTTAAAATATTATCGAGCAGTTTCTAAAAACATAAGACTGTGCATAAACAAAGGTGTCATCCGACTTGAACCTTTGCATAGTGAATAAGATTCAGTTTTTACTAGTGTGACACATAGTCTTGAACTTTATTCCTGACATCAAACCACACACAATCTTTTCTATAGTGCAATCAAATAAGCTCGTGCATTTATGGAAATGCACGTCTATCCTAGTTTAGTGAACGCTCTAGAAGTTTTTCCCAAAACTCCATAGGAAACGGCCACATTTCCACATTCACTTAGGTGATTCTATCAAGAGTACTCCTGAAGGTAGGTGCTCCACTCCAAATAGAGTATAGATCTCATTAAGAGTTATTATCAACTCATCCTCTAATCACTTCAGGAATACATGCTTCTTGGTTTATTAAATAGCATGTTCAACTCCTATCACTATACAACTTGTTTTTACCCATTGAACCTATTTCTTGGGATCTCTAGTCATTTAGGTCGGGTTACCATTGTGCGTGACTCAACAATCTAAGGGCAATAGTCCCATTCCTTTAGAAGAATTAAGGACTTTCTCTCTGGACAGTCCTTTCGTCAAAGGATCTGCTAAATTTTCATCACTACGTACGTAATCCACTCTAACGGTACCTGAGGAAAGTAGTTCTCTAACCGTGCTGTGCTTATGATGTATTTGTCGTCTCTTACCGTTATAATAACGGTTCTGAACTTTTGCAATAGCCGCGGTACTATCGCAATGTATTAACACAGCTGGTATCGGTTTTTCCCATAAGGGAATCTCAGCTAGCAGATTTCTCAAGTACTCTGCTTCTTCACTAGCCGTGGCTAGTGCTATCATCTCAGACTCCATAGTAGACTGAGCCAAAATAGTCTTTTTCTTGGATTTCCAAGAAACAGCTCCTCCAGCGATGCTAAATATATAGCCACTGGTCGCTTTGGAGTCATCAGATAAAGTATTCCAATCTGCATCTGAATATCCTTCAAGTACAGCTGGAAACTTCTCATAATGTAATCCAAGGTTCATAGTTCGTTTAAGGTATCTCATGACCCTTTCAATAGCATGCCAGTGCTCTATACTAGGTCTACTGGTAAACCTGCATAATAATCCCACGACATAGGCAATGTCGGGTCTAGTACAATCAGTGGCATACCGAAGACTGCCAATGATGCTCGCATAATCAGACTGTCTTACACCTTCACCAGTGTTCCTAAATAACTTTACACTTGGATCATATGGTGTACATGTAGGTTTACATTCAAAGTAATTATATTTCTTCAGTATCTTCTCAATGTAATGAGATTGATCCAAAGAAATTCCCTTTTCTGACCTAGTAATCTTAATACCAAGGATTACACTCGCCTCACCTAGATCTTTCATATCAAAATTGGCACTTAATAAGGATTTGACTGAATTTATGGCATGAATGTTTGACCCAAAGATGAGTAGGTCATCTACATAAAGGCATATAATAGTGCAAATGTCATTCTCAGATTTGTAATAAATGCATTTGTCACTTTCATTAACTTTAAAAACATGTGAAATGATTAAGTTATCAAATTTTTCATGCCATTGTTTAGGTTCTTGTTTTATACCATATAATGATTTATCTAATTTGCATACTTTATGTTCTTGACCATGTACTACAAATCCTTCAGGCTGGTCCATATAGATTTATTCTTCTAATTCACCGTTTAAAAATGCGGTTTTAACATCCATTTGGTGTATTAGTAAATTATGAATGGAAGTGAGTGAGATTAATACCCGAATGGATGTTATTCTAGTTACAGGTGAAAAAGTGTCGAAGAAATCTATATTTTCTTTTTGTCTAAAACCTTTAGCTACCAGTCGTGCTTTGTATTTATCTATAGTAACATCAGGTTTTAATTTCTTTTTAAGCACCCATTTACAGCCTATAGATTTACAACTAGGGGTAAATCTGCCAAATGCCAAGTCTTATTGGATTCCAGAGAATCCATCTCATCATTTATAGCCTCTTGCCAATAATCAGCATCTAAAGAAGATAAGGCCTCTTGGAGGTTTAAGGGATCCTCCTCTGTAGTAAAAGCACAGAAATCCGAACCAAAATTTTTCTCGGTTCTTGCTCTTTTACTTCTTCTAGGTTCAGCTTCAAAACTTTTATTAAGTTCTGTTCTAATAGGCATACTTGAGGTGCCCCCACTATTCCTTAATTTAAAAGGAAATTTTGTTTCATAAAAATCGGCATCATTTGATTCAATTATGTTATGTGCATTTATGTCATAAAATCGATAAGCTTTGTTATTAATAGCATAGCCTATAAATACACATTCATATGCTCTACTTGCCAATTTTATTCTCTTAGGGTCTGGAATGCGAACATATGCTAGACAACCCCAAGTTCTAAAGTATGACACATTGGGTTTATGATTCTTTAAAATTTCATAAGGTGAAATTTTATTCTTAGATTTGGGGATTCTATTTAAAACATAACATACAGTCAATAAAATATCCCCCCACCAATGTTTTGCTGCACCAGAATTTAGTAGGATGGCAACTACTAATTCGGTAAAAGTCCTATTTTTTCTTTCAGCTTTACCGTTCATTTCAGGTGAATAGGGTGCAGTTCTCTCATGTACAATACCATGTAATTTATAGAAATCCAGAATTGAATTGGATTCATATTCTGTTCCTCTATCACTACGAAATCTCTTAATTTTCCTATTTGTTTGATTCTCAATCTCAGTTTTGAATGTTTTAAATATGTCAAAAGCATTACTTTTATTTTTCATAAGGTATACATATGTGAAATCAGAACAGTCATCAATAAAAGTGATAAAATACCGATGTCCATGTCTAGTTAAAGTACCATCAAGTTCACATATGTCAGAGTGAATCAAATCTAAGGGTTCAGATTCTCTATCAACATATTTATGAGATTTCTTAGTGATTTTTGCTTGTGTACAGAATTCACATTTATCAGATTCATATTCTGACATCTTAGGTATCATATCTAGAGTGCTCATGTTATGAATTATTCATTTATTAACATGACATAATCTAGAGTGCCAAATATTAAAATCACACAACATATAAGTAGAATTATTCACTTTATTAGATTCAACATTTAATTTAAACATTCCCTCACAAGCATAACCCTTTCCTACAAAAGATCCCTTATAACCTATGGTATACACACCAGCCCCAATAAATTGAGTAAATCCTGCCTTACTAAGAAGAAAGCCAGAAACCAGATTCTTCCTCATCTCTGGAGTATGCAAAACATCTTTAAGAATCACAGTCCTTCCAGAGGTAAACTTGATCTCCACATTTCCAACCCCCGCAACTTTAGTGGTATGAGAATCTCCCAATAGCACTATCTGATCATCAGCAGTCGTGTATGTGGTGAACATATCACGATTATAACAGACATGGCGAGAAGCACCAGTGTCTACCCACCAACCCTCTGATCCACCAACAAGGTGAATCTCAGTAATCATAGCCGTAAGAGGCTCTTCTGTCAGGTTCGCCTGCGGTGCAGAGCTTGGCCTTTTCCGACACTTGCGTTCCATATGACCTGGTTTTCCACAGTTGTAACATAGAAACAACTGTCAATTGTCATTCTTTTAAGCTGGTTTCTGCTGTCCTTTTGGGTTTCCTTGCGGATTCCCATTCTGTTTGTTGTGCCTGTTCTGATTCTTAAATGATTTCTGATTCAGTTTCAGAACAGCGGATGTGGTCTTCTTAGTGCTGTTGTTTGAGACAACCAGCACTTCCTCTTTCTGGTCCTGTTTACGTGCCTCCTCCTCAATACGGAGGCGAGTGATCAGGCTCTCTAAGGAAAATTCCTTAGTCTTATGTCGTAGGAAATTCTTAAAATCTTTCCAACCTGGGGGCAGTTTGTCAATAATAACAGCAACTTGAAACTGTTCGTCCAAAAAATGATCTCATGAGCTATTTTCTGAAGTTCATGAGACTGCATCTCTACTGACATGTCGTCTGTCATCTGATACTTGAGATAGCGGCTCACAGCATACTTCTTTGCCCCTGCCTCCTCTGTATCATATTTCTTCTTCAGCGCTTCCCAGATCTCCTTCGCTGTCTTGTCGTCCGAGTTGTAGTAATCATACAGATCATCGCTGAGGCCATTGAGAATGAAATTTCTGCACAGATAATTCTTCTCAATCTGTTCTATTGTTGTTTTGATTGTTCAGTCCAGGAAGCCATCTACCCTTCATCAGTTCCGTCAGGTTTGTCTGGCAACTGCGGTTTGTCGGTGGTCAGAGCAGCAGCCACCTTTCTCATCGTCAGGTAAAACTCCATCTTTTGACGCCATCGTTTGAAGTGCAGACCTTCGAAACGAAAGGGGGCAGCAATCACCAATGGGATCTGGAAAGCAGAGGGAGGAGCAGCATCATCCATAGTTGATGTCGAATCCATTGTTTCAGATCGTCTTCAAATTGTTGGGAAACAATGGCTAAGTCACGTACTTGGTCGCTTTCTTGAAGACGATTCGGCGATCTGGTCGGTGGTGCAAAACCAGTTCGTACTTTCGCCGTCGCCTCTAGGATAAAACAGGCTCTGAAACTAATAACTGATTTGCTTTGCACAACAAATCATTGTAGATTTGCACTTTCGAAATAAAATTACTGCTCGAAGATTTCTGGATAATAATTTTAATGGCGGTGGTAAGCTATATATATTTTCGTCTACAACTGAAGATAATATATAGATGGGGATTAGGGCTGAACGAAAATACTGTGCAGTAATAAAATCTGCTAAAATACCGGGTCAATAGTTTACCGCTTCAAAAAAAATCAGCTCAGAAATACTTTCGTATTTAAAATCATAGTTTGAAAAAAGCAGTGTTTTCTGGCTCAAAAATATAAGTGTTTACACCACAAAGCCCATGCCCAAGCCCGAACCGAACCGAGCCGGGTCGGGTCGAGTTGGTCGGTCGCGCGCGCGTGTATGATGGTAATGATGCATGGCCTCCCTCCTCACAACAAAGCATGTATTGGGAGCCCAAGGCCCCAACATGATTTCTTAGAAACAAGTATATATACTTGCCTCTTCCATATAATCCCATGATATGGGACTATTCACATAAAGGAGCCATTCATACACTTATCTCAATATTTTAATAATTCACCCAATATTTCCAACAGTAAATACAATTCAGTACACATCATTCATGAACAACAACATGCGTAGAGTAATGCTACCGTGTATTAAGACATTATTCATTGTAAGCAATCATTATTATTAAAACAGAAATACATATTGAACTAAGATGACAAATCTTAACAACGATACTACATTATTCATAATAAACTTTTCACGAGAACTCCATGTCCGAAGTTATTTAATACTAAACCTTCTAGCAAGGTATACGGCAGCCACAAAACATAATAATATATGCACGCACCTTCCTCCATGCTTATAGTAAGATTTGAGACAGTCAGCATTACACTCAGGATCTATGCAATCTCCACTGCCTCTGACTGGATGTGCTCTTCAACCACTGCAAAAAAAAAAAAAAAAATTGATTACTTTTTTAAAAGTAAAAACTGTGAAAAAAGTAGTTAATTTACCTATTCATTGTAGAAAATGCAGGTGCAGCAAGCAATAGAAACACTATTACGATAGAAATGTTTTTCATTGTTGGAATAGATGCACTGAGATATAATGCATGCTTTCTCTCTGTTGTATAATACTCTAAAGTCATCCTAGTAGTTGGAATAGTAATTAGGCTCTGTTTGGAAATCAATGGTGAGTAGGTGGAAGGCTGGGTCAAAAAAGTGGTATCCCACTTAAGTTAGCAGCAGGGTACACATGATGCTACATTCTAAGAGCATCTCCAACAGAGGGCTCTTCATACTCTTAATTCTGAATTTAAGGTTAAAAATCTTCCCAATAAATGTTCCAACACTGAATATTCAGTAAAATGTTACGGGACCAATTCAAAATTCTGAATTGGCTCCGCGTGCCGATTTTTTCGTCTCGCGACGTCCTATAAAATCGGCTCGTGGCAACAAAAAATGCCAAAATTTTCCTTTTTTGCAACGAGCCGATTTAATAGGCTCACGACGTCGCGAGCCTATAAAATAGTCTCGTGACAACTTAAATTATTTAATATCTCCGCATTAATTATTCTTGGACCATTAATTATGTTTTCTCAGACCAGATTTCTTCCCGAGCCGATAAAATCAGGGTGCACCGATAAAATCGGCGCGCACCTGCTGGGACATTTTCATATATTCCTTCTGAATATTACGACCCGTAACATTACGAGTTGTAATTCTGTTGGAGATGCTCTAAGCAATTGTAAAGTTGCTGTTGACTTGTAATACAAAAAGTAAAAACCATACATCTAAACAAAGAAGAGTCAACATTGTCAAGCTAAATGTTTTCTAGGATTTTTTTTGGTTCTACCAGGTTAAATCTTTTGATGTTTGAAGTAACTATTAAGCAATGCAATTTTGTACGTAACATGATATTTTGAAATCTACGTCAGGTGTTTTCTTTTATAGTAGTTGTGGATGACGGATGTATTCATTTGATTTTGTCTTTGAATACATTTTATAATATATCAGCGATACCTTCCAATAAAACCTAATTTGAACCTCCTTTCGAGCTGCTCTGAATTTTTTGCTAACAAAAATTAGCTTCAGCAGATTCCATGAGTAAATGTGGAAAAAAAAAATGAATATGGAGAAAGTGAGGGCTGCAGATAGGCCAATTCTTCTGTTCCCATTTTGGGTGTGCCCCGTGTGCCCATCCAATGGAAGTCCCCTGATTTCCACCTTTTGCAATTAAGTCCCTATGATAATTGAGGGACTTAATTGCAAAAGGCAGAAATCAGGGGACTTCCATTGAGGGACTTCATTTGCTGGAATGACTGTTTTATTGATTTTTTATCTGTTTAAGTAGGATGTTTTTAATATACTTTGGAACGTAAAGCTTACATTATGCACGCATGCTCCTTCTTGTAGTTGCTAATTGCCTTTCAAAAAGATATCAACCTAACCGTGTATTCTAGCCTATTTTAGTTCTTTTCGGAGTGTTTTCAATGTGGAAAAATTTAGAACCTCTTCGTATCTGATTCGTAAAACAGATTAACAACTGATATCTAAAAATATGAATGCGGATGTGAATACAGATACTAAAGCAATGCCACTCAAATTTATTTATTCTATTTTATTAACGTTATAGTTTAAATTAAATATATTTTAGTTCAATACAAAATATTTAGAGCATTCATAATAGAAAGGTCCGTTAGAAATTGACCGAACCCCAATTGGAGTTGTTGGTTGTTCTTTTCATGGTTTCTTTGAAATAAAATGTTGGTAACCAAGCATGTTTAACGGGCTAAAATAAAGTCAGCTAACAATTAAAAAAAACTGCCTAACTAGACTGAAGAAGCCCCACTAAACAATTTTTTATTTTTGCAATGGTCAAGGACTGAGCATCTGGGTGAGTTAAGTTGACAAAAATTCGGGAATCTTAGCAAATCTTTGGCATTTGTCGCAGCTTCGTGAATAATCAGTTGCATCCTAGTTTACGATAGGTTATAAATAGCCTTACCCAAGTATCTTCTTTGTCTATCGGTGTGATCGCCACATTCGCCTTCATGCACTTCTTCTAATACGTGTTTGACGTCGTTGTTAGCAATACACCAAATTAAAGGAACTGAGAATCCCTTCCGATCCAGAGTGTCTCCTTGAATGATGTATCTTGAGGCTTTACGTACAGGAGCACGCCTTTCGTTCTTTCACTCCAGAAGGGTTCCCTACAAGCGGAAGCCTTTGATAGGATTCACCAACTACTCCCTCTCCGGCTTGACATCTAGGACTTGATCAATTTCCATCTGATCTACGCTCGGAGTGTCCAACACTTTTGTTACCACCATCTCCATTTGTACATGATTATCTAAGAAGACTAGTTTGGCAAACGAGTTGGCTTGTTGATTCAGTAACCTCAGCACATAGGAGATCATGTAATACTTAAATCAGTCCAACAATTCTCCACCAAGTTGAAGTAACTGGTTATACATTACAACAAAAAGGGTTTTTAATGGCACTAAATCAAAGTGTTTCCTCGTTGCCTCGTGTAAACGCTAAGAAAATTAGCTTTTCTGAATGATAATAAATAGTAATCATGTGTTAAACATTATTCAATAATAGAATTTAGGCGGAAAATGAAATACTTTATGGGGGAACAAAAAATACTACACAAAATCACTGCTTGTTCACTTTGCCCGTCCTTCAGAAGTTGTTCCTCCTTAAGAAGCTCTGAATCGCTGATCTCATACTAGATCTTCAATCGCCATTCTATGATCGATTTCTGGCACCTTTCATCGACGATTGATCTCAATCCCTAATAACAGCGAATGCCCAAAACCCTAAATCTGCACACTGTCGATTTGAACTTACATGAAAGGTACAACGTTTTTTATTTTGATTTTGAGGTGGTAATTCATTATAAAGATTACAATGTCCTAATTAGTCACAACTAACGAGATTGCTAAGTGTGTGAATGATATGATGAGCAAGTTATATCGATTTAACAATTACGGATTTTCTTGTTAATTGATTTGTTGCAGTATTGCACTTAGCAATGTGTTAATTTTGCTTGGTGGAAGGTTTACGGGAAAGAGGTTGGTGTTTTTGAAGCATCAACCATCTGGCTTACTTCTCGTTATTGGTATGCACATAATTTGAGTGCGGTACCGTTTGAATTGTTTTGCATAAAATATTCGACTGATAAGATAATTTTTATGGTTTATATCTAATCTAGTCATGCATTCTATTATCTACTACTTTTAAAGCAAAATTGCTTATACTATCAAAAAATTATGTAGAATAAAAATTACACACTGCCTGTACTCTAATCTAACGTATTTGGGACAGTCCTTTACAATATCGTATATTTCTTCATTTGACCAAATTTTGGGTGCTTGCACAGTCATTTTCAATGTTAGCCTTAAAGTTTTTTTATCTCTTCTAAAAGTATGATTGACATGCAGAAAACAACAGTGACAATCAAACCACAAATGCTTCCTTCCATACCGTAAGAAAAATGCTTGTGTTTCTTCCATGCAAAAAGGACAAGATAGACGACCGGCCATACTCCAACCTAAAAGCATCTCAAATGCAGTAAAATCACTAATCATCCATAACAAAGAAGCGAACAAACGAAAATCCTTTTTTAAATGCCGTATGTTTCAACTTATTCATCCCATAGTGTTTTCAACTCTTCTATTAACGGTTGTAGATAAACATCGATGCCTTGTTTTGGATCATTAGGACCAGGAATGACAATAGTGAGAAACATATATAGAGTTTTCATACACATCCACGGAGGTAAATTACAAGGAGTAACGATAATAGGCCAAGATGAATATTTACTACCAAACTGAGAAAATGGTGAAAACCCATCTGTGCATAAGCCAAGTCTGACGTTACGCTATCTGCGGCAAATGTAGTATACGTCCTATCAAAATGTTTTCATGCTTCTCCATCCGATGGATGTGTCAAGGTTCCATATTCTGGTGTTCTCACACTATGTCATCGCATATGACATGTAGTTACTGAGGATGCATATAACTGTTGTGGTCTAGGGATGATTGGTAAATAATGCATTCTCGTATACGGATCTTCCTTACCTTGGAGACGCTCTAGCCCGTGTCTCAGGATCAGAGCTCGAGTGACCCTTGGAGCGACAGGGCCGTCCACCGATGTGGATTAAAATGTCTGAACACTGCGTTTCCCCGCCCTTTGGGGCGTCAATGAGCCAAATGACTCCATCGGCTCCACACAGTCACCGATATATCCGAGGCGCCTCGCAACAACAACAACCACACAGGTGAAAATAATATAAATGTCAGGGCTGGTAGGTCATTGACACCACCCTAACTAGAAGGAAACGCATGCCCTCCCTGAGGTCCTCTCCCGTTTTTGGTTCACAACCGAGGTGTGAAGCTCGCGAATCAATGCTACACAAAGCTATGCCACACAGGCGGTGCTTTGATCATCAACCACAAGACTTTGCTTTTCAACAAAAGCCTTGATCATTTGCCACTTAGGCATGCCACATAGGCAATTCACTCCATGCGATTGATATCCACCAATATATAACCCCTGAGCTCGTACATCTCAGAGAAGGGGCGTTAAGCAAGAGAATAAATTCTCTGCCGTCAAACATATATATATTTAATAGAAATCAATCACACAGAATAAAATCCAATGTCAGACACACAGTCCATTTACAAGTTCGTTCTGGGTCTGAACGAAACCGGAGGCACCTTGTACCTCGCATATCCATCGATCTCCAAGTACGTCTGGACGATCACCAACTGATTTACTCCTCTTGGGTGTACAACCCAATCAAGATCATCAGTAACCAACCAAAAGATGTGAAGACCTCCGGTCTTCGACCACCGTCTTCATCCTCGACACCACGTCGAATCAGTTATTCAAAATGGGATAAACCCGGTCTTTCTGAATAACTCGCGTATATAATAAACAAGTGTTACACAAACACAACATACGCCTCATTCTAATTTAGAATATTCTTTTATTCAAATATTCTTATATTTTGGGACAGGTTCCCATTAATTTTATCAAAGATAAATCCTTTAAATTTATTCTTTAATCTTCTTTTGAATATCAATTCAAACTAGTCGGGATTAGCGAACCACACCGAAGTAATCATTTATTTTATTTTCCCAATCCCAACCTATTCATCCCATGAAGTAAAACTGGTAATACTTCATATCTAACACCACGGTGTTATCGGTAAATTTAATTACCATTTCACGTTCAAATCTAATTAAAGATTTAATTATCGCCTGGAGCAAAACTGGTGATACTCCATTCTCGATCATTTCAGTCTAATTAAAGATTCATTAAAACTCCACTTGGTTTTAATCTTCCCAAAAATCACTATCAATGATTATTTAACTTGGGAAATCACATCCTGTCTTTAACTGGGTTAAAGAACCATTGTCATTTAAAACACGGTTCACTATAAACCCAAAATCACATTACATTAATTATCGGGTTAAAGAACAAGTGTTATTTGAAACACCGTTCACGATAAACCCAAAAATCAATTCCAATTCAATTCCAATTAAATACCATTTAATTGGTACACTTCATTAAAACTAAATAAAAAGATTTAATATTTTTCTCAACTGGGTTTAAGAACAGTGTTAATGAAGACACCATTCACGACAAACCCAAATCACATTTGATATTAAATACAAGGCTCTGAATAGAAAATATATCGGCTTATATTCAATATCAAAATCTACGACCAACAAATATCGTATTGGAAATAACGATATAAATATATCTTTCAAATTCCCATAACAATATCTATATCATCATGAAATCCAACATCAAAATATTCCAAAGACAATTTCGATTCAAATCCATTCCAATTCAATTATTGGAAATTCTGGTTACTATTAAAACCATTTCAAATCCACTTTATTTATTTCAAAAATAAATGGTTTTTAATTCTAGTTCAAAACCAGTTCATTTCGATAAAAATCTATTTTTATCTTTTCAAATTTGGAATTTTTCATCTCAATTCTTCACAAATCATTTCTTATGATTTTACACAAATTATTACTATTTTTAATAATTTTATCAAGGCTCGTACAGTCGATTTCCATCAACGGCCATCGAACTGCACTTACAACGACCTTTTCCAAATTTGATTTGGACATAATTCCAAATCCAACCGTTAGATTTCAAATCTCTAATGTTCGTTAGAAAGCTCTTTTCGATACGAACCCAACAGTTCCGGTTTTAGGAGAATCCGATGGTCGGATCTCCCGCAATATCCATTCGAAGTCAATGGTCAAAATTTGCGAACTGCCGCGGCGCGGCGCATTCTATTCAGGCCATTATATATATATAATATAATTTCATTATATATATTTTGTCAATTTCCTTTTAAAACGTATTTTATAAATCGTTTTAAATTCGTTTTCAAAACAATTTCAACTTCATATTCAATTTCTAATCAAAATTGAATATTCCATATCATTAATCTATAAATGATAATATTTTCAAAACGTTATATTTTGAAATCACTTCCTTTTCTATATTCATTTTAAAAACGAATATAATCGATATAAATATAGTTCGCGTCAAAATAGCGTCAATCTAACCAACACAGCTTTATATCTTTCAATAACTTCGTTATTCTATTCAAATATTTTCTTCAACACATGAATTTTTGTTTTTCTATTCAGCACATGAGTATATATTTTACTATTCAACACATGAATATATATTTTATTTCAACACATGAAATTATTTTATTTCAACACATGAAATTATATTTATATTCAACACATGAATATTTATTTTATTTCAACACATGAAATTATATTTCTATTCAACACATGAATATTTATTTTTCTATTTAACACATGAATATTTATTTTACTATTCAACACATGAATATATATTTCTTATTTTCCAAATTGTAATGAGGCCCAATCAATTACTATATAACGTTAATTATACGGATTTCCTACAACACATGTATATAACAGCAACGATAAATCATCAACCATCATCCATAGTGCACCACACAACTGCATAAACATTAAATATAAATAATTAACGCTTACACAGTCTGTCAACCCATCGATTGACCAATAACTAAACAATCGGGATTAGTGTACGTCAAATATCATCCCAATACCCGTGTGGGGTTTCAAATCAACAAACACAGATTTTATTTGTGCAGTTGGGTGATGTGTAAAATTTATCGTCCCAATCAATATCAGTCAAATCAGTATGTATAAACAAATCGTCCGATTTGTTTATAAATATTTATTTTATATACACGTTAAAAATTATATTTTTAACTATAAAATATTTTATCTCGTTCTACATCACAAAATCAAATTTCACAACACAGCAATCAAACAAACAAGTCATCCATGGTCTGTGGATGACGGGTGTCGGGTGCTGCTAAGCACCGTCTGCATCCTACTATATATTTCAAGTAGAAAATAAATAAAAATGTGAGGAGTTCTCACCGACTAGCTAAACCAAACGCCACGACTCTTCTTATGTAGAAATCTTCGTCGTGCTCGCCTTTTGTCAATTTCACTGTCCGTAGCCACTACATATATAAAAATCACATTTTTATATTGTTGCTATGTATATAAAAATCACATTTTTACACTGCTACTATATAGATAAAAATTCTATTTTTACAACGGTGTCATATAATAAAGATTATATTTTTATCACGCTATCCTCTATATAAAAATTATATTTTTATATATCTACTTCTAATATAAAGATCGAATTTTTATATCATCGCTATAAAAATCACATTTTTATTTCAACATATATATGATAAAAATCAGATTTTTATTACGCTACATAAATAAAGATCAAATTTTTACTATCTATATAATATAAAAATTGTATTTTTATTCTTTCTATACTATAAAAATCATAATTTTACATTGCTACTTCTATAAAGATCACATCTTTATTACTCTACATTATATAAAATCATATTTTTAATCTTTTAAAAAAAAAATCTATCCTTCTTCAATGTAAAAATCAATCCTTTCCTAAGTAAATAAAATAAAACAAAATCTCCATTTTTTACTTCACCATTTCAACTATATAAAGATTCAAAATTTTCTAATATAAAAATTCGATTTTTCTACTTTTTACATTCACATAAAAATACTATCTTTCTTCAATCTACATTCACATAAAAATACGATCTTTCTTCTATATAAAAATCCGACCTTTGTTTATATAAAAAAAATCCAATCTTTGTTTATATAAAAAAAATCCAATCTTTGTTTATATAAAAAAATCCAATTTTTGTTTATTTAAAAAAATCCAATTTTTCCTTCATTAAAAATAAAGCTAAACCTTACTTTGTATGTAAAGGAAAACTCAGACTTTAAAATATGAAAGAAAATATATAAAAACTCACTGTCGAAGTCGAAGGAGGAGTGTGGGGGCCGGGTGCTCGCAGAGGTGGCGCGCGGCAGGCGGATGGTGGGGCTGGGGAGGGTGCGGTGAATAGGGGGAGGCGGTGGTGGAGTGGGCTGTGTAATTTGGGGCTAGGGTTCGATTTCAATTCGGGTTTGAGGGAGGAAGAGGGATCGAGGAAGAAGGGCGGGCTGACGGCGAGAAAGAGGAGGGGGAATGCAGTGGTCTGGGTGGGGTGGCGGTGCTCCGCCTGGGGGCGGCGGCTTCCTCCCCCGTCGATCCCCTTTTTCTTTTATTTTTTTATTTTTATTTTTATTTTCAAAATGAACCCCGGGGGGGGGGGGGGGCTGAGAGTATATAGAGGGTTTTTATTAATTTTTATTATTTGATTTCAAAAAGCAACTTTTAATTTCGAACTCGAAATCGAACCCACCGACCGTCGTTCATAGCTAATTACCCCCATTCCGAACACAATGGGATATGTATCGCAGGCTGATTCGATCGTTTCGATCAATTTCCATCAAAATCAAAATATAACTCTATATATTGAATTTGAACGCACACTTCAATTTACCGGGGCCACATACAGACTTTAAAAATTCCCGAAAAATATTTTCTACCTTCGTATTGACGATACGGTCCTAACAAAACTAATTTCGTCCAATTCTGAGACCGTTTGAAAAATGGTCATTTTCCAGTCGGTTAAATTCAACTGAAACTGGTCAAACGTGTTTTCCTTTGCGACGCTCACATATTGATTCGAAAAATTACGAATTTTGGAATCTAGCAATAACTAGACATCACGGATCAAACAAAAAGTGGTTTCGTCGAAAACCGAGGTCGTTTGCAAAATTTCCATTTTTAAGGGCCAAAATTCCATAGTGACTATTCTGAATTTTCGACTGGGCATAACTTTTTATCCCCGATATGAAATTTTGATTTTTCGGATTCGTTGGAAAGATCTTCCCAAATAGATTCAAATATTTTTTGTTTTGCTAAAATCCGGTTTATTTTGAATCCTATACATTCATTTGAAATTTGAAATTGAATCATCGAACTACCGCGCCATTTTCAATTCCTTTTATAATTTAAAATAAATATTTATATTCTAACGACGATTCAAATAAATATATACATTCTAATTCTATTCAAAATAAATTTCTCGTCGTTAATATTTAAAATAATTCATTTTAAATATTCAAAATTCATCAAAATTGCCAAAATAAAAATTTTAAATTGGCTCAGAATTCCGGGTTATTACAATCTCCCCCACTTAACACTTTTCGTCCCCGAAAAGGAATGAAGCCGAAAGTTGTTTTACAAACCAACTCAACTTTCAGTATTTTCATTATGGCTTAAGTTCTTGAACTTTTCAGTTTCTAAGAACTTTTCAAAATTTTCAAAAATTTGGCTAATACACTAAATTTTCGAAAAATTTCGCCATAACCTCCCCTGCACCGGGGACTTCGAAATATTTCAAATAGCCTCCCATGGCCCTCATCAATCCAAAAAGAAAAAGAAACAGCTAAGCGGCTAGCCAATCGGCTCATAAAATCATCAAAAATCCAAGAAATACAATAAACATGTACCTATTTGTCGGGCAAACAATTTTATTCCTCTTCTCTAGCCTCCTTGCTATGACCTGTTCAATGTAAGTACATGTATATGTATGCAAATGCGACAAATTTTCAATACAATTCACTATTTGGTTCAATTTGGCTAAAGGTTCAACATTCAATTAATCAAAACAGTAATCAATCAACACAACCATCAATCAATTAGTTGATTAGCTTTTCAATCACATAACTTTAATACATATCCAAAAAATCAGATTTTTGATGCCAAATCATAACAATAAGCCCAATCTAGTTTTGGTTCTCACACCAGTCAATTGGAAATATATAAATATCACACCTTCGTCACTTGAATATAAATTCTGATGATGATATATCAATCATCAGAATCACCCCCGGGCGACTAGAGTGTAATTCTATATCTACCCAATATATTAAAACTTTGAATACCCGTGGATCAGACGTATATGAAAAATATTTATATATTGAATTGCCCGAATTCAATACAAATAAATATTCAAATACGAATAATTGAATTAAATTTTCAAAACAAAACTAGTTTTCACTTTAAAAAATATACTCTTCACACTCGTTCTAGGATACTACTGATCCCATCTTTAACGAGTCATTCCCATTGGATATTACTAATCCAATCTCTGATGAATTCTTTCGTATGGTTCTAATGTGTCTTGTTCTCTTAGCTTTGTAAACCAAAGCTCTGATACCACAATGAAACGACCGGGAATTTCGCTCGATCTGAATCGATCGCTAAACCGATCAAGACCATTCAAAACCCCTGATTGTTTTGAGAACACGACAAATCGGGACACGAACAGAAGAACATTTCATTGCTTATTACAACAATTCCATCGGAATACAAGAATATACAGAGTATAAACAAATATAACACATTTGATAAATATCAGAGATTTACAAATTACAATGCAGCGGAAAAATAATACAAAACACAACTGAAAGAAATATACGGATACAGAGCTTTCCGGATATCATTCCAGCTGTAAACCAGGTTCCTATGAATATAAATATGCAAAACCAAAACTACTAGCTGCCCGTGTCAAAATAAGGGCACCCAGAGTTTAGGTTAAAACAATAAACTCCAGGTCGGTCATGTGACTGGTGTGAGAACTAAAATAGTTATTTAAAACTTTACTTTACAGTTAGGTAAATCAAGGGACCACGCCGTATAACTCGGAACGGGTTTCCTCCGAAGAATACCAGTGCATATAACAAACAGCGCAATGCTAAATAAAGAAAAATGAAGCTATTATAAGACCCAGGTCCCATCACACAATGCAACGCAAGACGGAGGATAGGGTTTTACCTTATAATAGCCAAGAATGCTTGGTACGTGAAATTTCATGTTTTATTATTACTATAAGTGTATAGTGTCAAAACAATTTCAAATCATAAGTATCAATCATAGACGGCATGGGTACCATATATCATGTCGCCATACTAGGCTCTACAATCAAAACCGCAAAGTCACGTATTTGGAAATTGGATTTCCATCTATGAACCAAGGCAAGGGATCGTCCTCTACCGAATTCGAGACGCTCTAGCCCGTGTCTCAGGATCAGAGCTCGAGTGACCCTTGGAGCGACAGGGCCGGTCCACCGATGTGGATTAAAATGTCTGAACACTGCGTTTCCCCGCCCTTTGGGGCGTCAATGAGCCAAATGACTCCATCGGCTCCACACAGTCACCGATATATCCGAGGCGCCTCGCAACAGCAACAACCACACAGGTGAAAATAATATAAATGTCAGGGCTGGTAGGTCATTGACACCACCCTAACTAGAAGGAAACGCATGCCCTCCCTGAGGTCCTCTCCCGTTTTTGGTTCACAACCGGGGTGTGAGGCTCGCGAATCAACGCTACACAAAGCTATGCCACACAGGCGGTGCTTTGATCATCAACCACAAGACTTTGCTTTTCAACAAAAGCCTTGATCATTTGCCACTTAGGCATGCAACACAGGCAATTCACTCCATGCGATTGATATCCACCAATATATAACCCCTGAGCTCGTACGTCTCAGAGAAGGGCGTTAAGCAAGAAAATAAATTCTCCGCCGCCAAACAGATATATATTTAATAGAAATCAATCACACAGAATAAAATCCAATGTCAGACACACAGTCCATTTACAAGTTCGTTCTGGGTCTGAACGAAACCGGAGGCACCTTGTACCTCGCATATCCATCGATCTCCAAGTAAGTCTGGATGATCACAAATTGATTCCCTCCTCTTGGGTGTACAACCCAATCAAGATCATCAGTAATCACCCAAACGATGTGAAGACCTCCGGTCTTCGACCATTGTCTTCATCCTCGACACCACGTCGAATCAGTTATTCAAAATGGGATAAACCCGGTCTTTCTGAATAACTCGCGTATATAATAAACAAGTGTTACACAAACACAACATACGCCTTATTCTAATTCAGAATATTCTTTTATTCAAACATTCTTATATTTTGGGACAGGTTCCCATTAATTTTATCAAAGATAAATCCTTTAAATTTATTCTTTAATCTTCTTTTGAATATCAATTCAAACTAGTCGGGATTAGCGAACCACACCGAAGTAATCATTTATTTTATTTTCCCAATCCCAACCTATTCATCCCATGAAGTAAAACTGGTAATACTTCATATCTAACACCACGGTGTTATCGGTAAATTTAATTACCATTTCACGTTCAAATCTAATTAAAGATTTAACTATCGCCTGGAGCAAAACGGGTGATACTCCATTCTCGATCAATTCAATCTAATTAAAGATTCATTAAAACTCCACTTGGTTTTAATCTTCCCAAAAATCACTATCAATGATTATTTAACTTGGGAAATTACATCCTGTCTTTAACTGGGTTAAAGAACCAATGTCATTTAAAACACGGTTCACTATAAACCGAAAATCACATTACATTAATTATTGGGTTAAAGAACAAGTGTTATTTGAAATACCTTTCACGATAAACCCAAAAATCAATTCAAATTCAATTCTAATTAAATACCATTTAATTGGTACACTTCATTAAATCTAAATAAAAAGATTTAATCTTTTTCTCAACTGGGTTTAAGAACAGTGTTAATGAAGACACCATTCACGACAAACCCAAATCACATTTGATATTAAATACAAGGCTCTGAATAGAAAATATATCGGCTTATATTCAATATCAAATTCTATGACCAACAAATATCATATTGGAAATAACGATATAAATATATCTTTCAAATTCCCATAACAATATTTGTATCATCATGAAATCCAACATCGAAATATTCCAAAGACAATTTCGATTCAAATCCATTCCAATTCAATTATTGGAAATTCTGGTTACTTTTAAAACCATTTCAAATCCACTTTATTTATTTCAAAAATAAATGGTTTTTAATTCTATTTCAAAACCAGTTCATTTCAATAAAAATCTATTTTTATCTTTTCAAATTTGGAATTTTTCATTTCAATTCTTCACAAATCATTTCTTATGATTTTACACAAATTGTTACTATTTTTAATAATTTTATCAAGGCCCGTACAGTCGATTTCCATCAACGGCCATCGAACTGCACTTACAATGACCTTTTCCAAATTTGATTTGGACATAATTCCAAATCCAACTGTTAGATTTCAAATCTCTAATGTTCGTTAGAAAGCTCTTTTCGATACGAACCCAACGGTTCCAGTTTTAGGAGAATCAGACGGTCAGATCTCCCGCAATATCCATTCGAAGTCAATGGTCGAAATTCGCAAACTGCCGCGGCACAACGCGTTCTATTCAGGCCATTATACATATAATATAAATATTATATATATATTTCGTCGATTTCCTTTTAAAACGTATTTTATAAATCGTTTTAAATTCGTTTTCAAAACAATTTCAACTTCATATTCAATTTCTAATCAAAATTGAATATTCCATATCATTAATCTATAAATGATAATATTTTCAAAACGTTATATTTTGAAATCACTTCCTTTTCTATATTCATTTTTAAAACAAATATAATCGATATAAATATCGTTCGCGTCAAAATGGCGTCAATCTAACCAACATGGCTTTATATATTTCAATAACTTCGTTATTCTATTCAACAAATGAATATTTTTTTCAACACATGAATTTTTGTTTTTCTATTCAACACATGAATATATATTTTACTATTCAACACATGAATATATATTTTATTTCAACACATGAAATTATTTTATTTTTACACATGAAATTATATTTCTATTCAACCCATGAATATTTATTTTATTTCAACACATGAAATTATATTTCTATTCAACACATGAATATTTATTTTTCTATTCAACACATGAATATTTATTTTACTATTCAACACATGAATATATATTTCTTATTTTCCAAATTGGAATGAGGCCCAATCAATTACCATATAACGTTAAATATATGGATTTCCTACAACACATGTATATAACAGCAGCGATAAATCATCAACCATCATCCAGAGTGCACCACACAACTGCATAAGCATTAAATATAAATAATTAACGCTTACACAGTCTGTCAACCCATCGATTGACAGACAACTAAACAATTGGGATTAGTGTACGCCAAATATCATCCTAATACCCGTGTGGGGTTTCAAATCAACAAACACAGATTTTATTTGTGAAGTTGGGCAATGTGTAAAATTTATCGTCCCAATCAATATCAGTCAAATCAGTGTATATAAACAAATCGTTCGATTTGTTTATAAATATTTATTTTATATACACATTAAAAATTATATTTTTAACTATAAAATATTTTATCTCATTCCACATCACACAATCAAATTTCACAACACAGCAATCAAACAAACAAGTCATCCATGGTATGTGGACGACGGGTGTCGGGTGCTGCTAAGCACCGTCTGCATCCTAGTATATATTTCAACTAGAAAATAAATAGAAAGGAAATATATAAAAACTCACTGTCGAAGTCGAAGGAGGAGTGTGGGGGCCGGGTGCTCGCAGAGGTGGCGCGCGGCAGGCGGATGGCGGGGCTGGGGAGGGTACGGTGGATAGGGGGAGGCGGTGGTGGAGTGGGCAGTGTAATTTGGGGCTACGGTTCGGTTTCAATTCGGGTTTGAGGGAGGAAGAGAGATCGGGGAAGAAGGTGGGGGGCTGACGGTGAGAAAGAGGAGGGGGAAGGCTGTGGTCTGGGTGGCACGGCGGTGCTCCGCCTGGGGGTGGCGGCTTCCTCCCCCGTCGATCCCCTTTTTCTTTATTTATTTATTTTTATTTTCAAAATGAATGGGGGGGCTGAGAGTATATAGAGGGTTCTTATTTTTTTTTTATTTGATTTCAAAAGGCAACTTTTAATTTCGAACTCAAAATCGAACCCACCGACTGTCGTTCCTAGCTAATTACCCCCATTCCGAACACAATGGGATATGTATCGCAGGCTGATTCGATCGTTTCGATCAGTTTCCGTCAAAATCAAAATATAACTCTATATATTGAATTTGAACGCATATTTCAATTTACCGGGGCCACATACGGACTTTAAAAATTCCCAAAAAATATTTTCTAGCTTCGTATTGACAATACGGTCCTAACAAAACTAATTTCGTCCAATTCTGAGACCGTTTGAAAAATGGTCATTTTCCAGTTGATTAAATTCAACTAAAACTGGTCAAACGCGTTTTCCTTTTCCACGCTCACATATTGATTCGAAAAATTACGAATTTTGGAATCTAGCAATAACTAGACATCACGGATCCAACAAAAGTGGTTTCGTCGAAAACCGAGGTCGTTTGCAAAATTTCCATTTTTAAGGGACAGAATTCCATAGCGACTATTCTGAATTTTCGACTGGGCATAACTTTTTATCCCCGCTATGAAATTTTTATTTTTCGGATTCGTTGGAAAGATCTTCCCAAATAGATTCAAATATTTTTTATTTCGCTAAAATCCGGTTTATTTTGAATCCTATACATTCATTTGAAATTTGAAATCGAATTATCGAACTACCGCGCCATTTTCAATTCCTTTTATAATTTAAAATAAATATTTATATTCTAACGACGATTCAAATAAATATATACGTTCTAATTCTATTCAAAATAAATTTCTCGTCGTTAATATTTAAAATAATTCATTTTAAATATTCGAAATTTATCAAAATTGCCAAAATAAAAATTTTAAATTGGCTCATATTTCCGGGTTATTACATGCATCTTTCACCATACCTTCTATTGGATTCGTCGTAACTAATTCGACCTCTGGCGCTACAGGATTTACTGTAGGCGCAACAAGTTCTCCATGACGATCCCATAAATAATAATTTGGCACAAAACCTGATTTATACAAATGTACTTTAACGATGTCTGGTTTCCAAAACCTCATCAGTCCGCATTTACTACACGGACAACGAAGCGCCTCGTAATTTTGATTGTTAGATACTAAAAATCTAACAAATTCATTTACATTATTGTAGAAATGTTCTTTCACTGAGCCTTTCATTCAAATTCTAACTTCATACATCCAACTACGGTCAATGTAATAATCGAACATTTTTCCTAATTAAAAAATATATGTCAGCGATTTCGATAACATATACATATTCTAACTTCTCTTCTGCACACCCCTTCTGTATAAGCAGTACTACACTTCTCTTCTCGACAGTATTTCATTTCAGATTTCTCAACAAAACGATAAAATTTATAACTTATCTTTCTAAAAATTCCTATTTTATTTTCTTAAAATTTACCCTTCTATTTTATTTAATAAATCCTTATAGTCCAAAACTACCGCACCGCGATTTTTAAAGAAAATTGGTTTTGACATAATTCAAATTATACTTGATGAAATCAAAAAAAAAAAATTACAAAACCACAATTCAGCAGACTTAGAAAATTCTTGTTTCGGGGAATTTTGACCTATATTTTATCAGATATACTCATTCAAAGTTCAAACTGTAAAATTACGAATTACAGCTACACGACGAGTTCATTTTAATTATATTCAATTTATAATTTATTTAATTAACAACGTAGAAATAACGTTGCATATTCTTCTGATTTTTCTTGGAATTTAACATTAACACCAAATTGTTTTAAAAAAATTTGTCATTACAACGACGCCATTTTGTAGCACCAGAGTAATATCTATGCATTACCCCTCTCCTGACTTGGCTTGCACCATTAACAACAATTTTATCCAATAACGTATATACCAACAACTCCTTTAATAGGATTGCCAAACCCATATACAAAATTTCAGAACCATATACAACAACGTATTTTAAATAGTTTTACCCCAACTATTTAAAATTCCTAGCACCACACTAATCCCAAAAGCAAATGAATCATTACTCACTACAAAACTTCATTACAGCAAAGTCAACTACAATTCGAATAATATATAACTATTTTTATTATCCTACATAGATCAACTAAATTCAAAAAATTTATTAATCGATTTCCAAACTATAATCACCTAAATAACTTTTAAATTTAAAATCTAATTACCTATATTATAAATTCAATATCAATAATTGATTACTATCTATAAAATAATAGTTCATTAACACATACATACGCACAAAATCAACTAACAAATAATATTCACCGATAAACAACTAAATCCACGTTTTAGGGTTTTCAATCATTACAAAATCAACTACATTAATTCAACAACCATTATATGATGACATAACATATACATTTAAATAATTATTAACTAATTAATTTGAGAAATTAGGCTAGAAATTAAATCGGGAAGAGTAGGTGGCAACTGATAGAGGGGGATGGCGCAACATGGAGGCGACGGTCAGCGTCGGTAGGGGGGAGGTAGTGGCAGTGTAAGATGCAACAATTAGCGGGTTTTTTTCGTTCGTTCACGCGAGAAAATTTGGGGGAGAAAGATAAATGAGAGAATTTCCTGTAGGCTCACGGATTTATTATGTTTGGTGACGGCTAGCGACGACCACTTTTTTAAACCGTCACCAGCCGTCGTTAGCATCCGTCACTATTCAGACTATTTCTTGTAGTGTGAAGGCTTACCAATACGTGCTGATATGTATGCAATTATTGTTTATAATTGTTGAAATGTAAGCAACAATGCTTAAAAATGGTGTACGGTTGAAAAAATAGGGGATGAATGAATTATTGCATCGAATGATGCAATTATTACAGTTTAGTGGATACATTTCTGCAGTAATACTACAGTTTGATGCATAACTGCAATTGTTGTTGAAATGATGCAACAATTGCAAATAAATGCATCATTTGATGCAATATACTAGAGATTCGCTTTTTTTTTCTTTTTGCTATGTTTTTGATTTGTTGTTTAGTATTTTTACTGCATGAATTTGATGACGATTAGTTGTTGTATTTAATAATGAATTTACGTGATTTTTTTGATGATTTTTGGAAAATAGGAACCTAATTTATATCAAAAGTTTAGGCGGATAATTTCAAAACTTTTTAGAGATGTAAGCCTAGTTTTCACTATTTTATCCTCTAGCAATGTTTTTGTAAATATTTGCATTCAATATTTTTGAAGCACATTTATTTTTAAATACAAGTGAGCATTTTCTACTATTAGTGAATGAACCTAGCATAATATCAGATTAACAGTTTACTATTATAGATCAATAATATTTTAGGGAATACATTTATTTGATAATTTTTTTTTGATTTGGCCTACTTTTGAAAACTTATCACAGATGAGCCAGGTTCAACTAGTTAACATAATAACATCATTGATATTTCAACTTTAGTTAAAGTTGAAGATTGTGGCTAATAATTTTGTAAGTGATATAAATAAGTATTTCGCTCTTAAGTGTTGCTAATGCCATCATATGTTACGGCTAGTCATAATGATCATAGTGTAGAACCTTGGCCTATAATTATACATTATTTTTTGAAAAGGAGGCAATGTAAAACTCAATTTGCAATACATGCAGTGTATTCTATATAAAAATTCAAGTACAATATCATTCTAGATTAAGTTGATATTTAAAATGTAGAAGAATAACTGTAAAAAGAATTAAAACAAACATGATTTAATGAAGGTATGCATTATTACCACACTTACCATTAATTTTTAATATAGACAATCACAAACTTTTTCTGCTACTATTTCCAGCAGATATAAAAACCAAGGCTAAGGAAAGATGTCAAATTCAAGACTACATAATGATGATCAAATAACATTAAGACCCAACTGAAAATGAATGAAAAAGGATAAATAAGTTTTAACACAGTTGGTTGTTAGCATATTTGTATCTTTCAGCTAATATATAACCTCAACCTGTTGTTTACAATGTTACACGATGAAGTAAAACATGCAAGTTAATAAGCTAATTGGTTGTAACATAATGAAAGGAAAATGGTGGAATAACCAAAAGCACGTAAGTAATATACTTCTAAGTAGTTTTATTTAGCATATGTGATCTGCAATGCTAACTTATAGTTTATATGTACTTTGGCCTGTAAATGACCCGTTTAATAGGTATTGCTTTCAGCGATTATTTTAGACTCCATTGCCTCTATATATTTAAAGCACTTGATCAACGCATAAAATGTGCAAACTGTACAATTGACTCAAATCCTATAAAACATTAAATATAAGATTAGTGTGTAACAAAATGAACTTAAAAAATAAATATTTTGTTATACCGATTTATAACTTCAATTTGACACTAAGTAATCAAGACTTTTTGCATGATCATGGTGATACTCATTAAAATATTACCATAAATAGTAGTTAATGTTTAATCGCTCATATTTGTGCGTTTTGCAGCTTAGGAACCCATACATAAAAAACTTTAGGTAACTTATGTACATGGAGAAAGAGTTGTATAGTTTTATTCAACTTACATTTACCATTTATGGTAACAAATTTATGGCCCAAGTAGTTAAGAATTATTACTAGTTCTTTTTATTATAGATGACAATTATCTACTACTCCACTGATACTCTAATGTATTCATACCGGTATTTAAAATACATAAACTATAGTTATAAATATCTAGTATATGTATTACTTTTCATGGATATTTAAGTAAATAGTTATAATCTTTTACCTTATTGATCCTTTGAGAAGCATTGAAAGAGTCAAAGAATTGAAGATAATTGGTTTGACATTTAGTCTCACATGGTTGTCTAATGTGATTTATATTAAGGTCATATTTGGTTTACAATGTCATATTAAAACTATAGCCCAAAGTTCAAACTCTCTGGTATATATGTGCTCGTGCTCGAGAAAAAAAAACTATCATTCTATGTTCACAATATTATCTATTTTATAGCAACATAATAATACCCACATTAGAACTGTAGTCCAAATTTAACCAAACCAACTAAACACCGTGTTAATTTAACATACTTATATTAGGGTCTGTTTTCAACTGAAGCGAAATTCCTGGCTTTAAATTAGACTACTCGGCAATTATATGCATTAAAATCAAACTTTTTTTGGCTACTATTAATGTCGCAAGACTTTGTTGTATCAGAGAAAATCTGAATAATATATGTAGGCCCACAGGAAGGGCAAATACGTGAAACTCATCTTAAAAACTAACCTCTAATAACGTTCTTCTCTATTGAGTACTTTCAAATAGATTCTCAGCTTAGGAGACGGTATAATACAATGATTCTATTTAAATCAACAATAATATTTGAAAAGGAGGAAGGAATTTCCATTCCTGCAGTTACCCGTTTTCGTTTTAGTTTTGAGCGAAAAAAGCGAGGTGACAATTGACCACTTAAAAGAGATTCCTTTTCAGTTAACAACTTTTAAATCGTCTAATTGTTAATTTATTTGAAAAGAAGAAACCAAATATAAATAGAATTGTTGCAAAAAAGTTTGGATTTCTTGAATTGAATAATTGCCAATGACGTTTTCAAAGGTCCAAGTTCAACATATCACAACACCAAATGGCCAATTTGAAATGGTAATAAAACGTTGCTAAAAATTTTAGAAACACTTTTTCGATGTTGCAGATTTTTGAAACACCTATACTAAGTTTCAAATTGGCAAATTGAAACACTTAACAGGTGTTTCAGATTAGCAGATTGAAACACTGAGTAAGTGTTTCAAATAGATAAACCGCAACACTTATTTAGTGTTTCAAATAAATAAACTGCAACACTTATTGAGTGTTTCAAATTGATAAACCGCAACACTTAATGAGTGTTTCAAAATGACAACTAGCAACAGTTAATAGACATTTCAAATTGACAATCAGAAACACTTATTATTTGTTTCAAACTAATTATACATCACACCCCGATTGTGATATGAAAATTGTTTCAGAATGTGTAATTGATATCTTCAGTAATATAAATAGATATAATCATTCTCTAAATTAGATATTCATAAGCTAATTCACCATAAACAAATTACTATAAAATAAAGATAAACCATATCTACAAATATGCCACAACAAGTCCAAGTTACATAACAAGTACAAGGTTGACAATATAATAATAATAAAAGATAACCAAGTTTGCTCCTAAACACTTTCTATACCCCTTGATTCATCATATTGTCATATTGCAAAAAAAAAAAAAATCATGCATTGCTAGAATATTAGACAATGTAAGAATTTAGTAATTTTTTTACACAATCAAAGCAAATGAACATCAAAATGGAACATTTTACATTTACAACTAAAGAATGATGATATTTATCTTAATAGAAGGTAAGAGTTATTAAGATAAATACAGTTACCAGACATATTTCCTTGAGCAGAATCTGACAGTTCACTACAAGAATTGAACAGTATTGCAATGGACACTTCCAACGGCCTCCAACGGTCGTTGACCAACGACTTCCAACGGAAGCCAAAATACATATGTTTCTTACGTATACAAAATATACGCCGTTGGAAACCGTTTGCGGCCGTTGGTTTTTAATCCGTTGGAAGCCGTTGTCCCCCGTTACACAGGATTGAGCACAAACCAGCCGAGAGCTGCTCCTTCTTCCTCATTCTCTCCAAACCCACGAATTTTCTCCCAAAACCCCCAATCTTTCCCTCCTTCAATTCTAAAATCACCAATCCCGTGCCATCATCCATCTAGGAACTCTCCAAATCAATCAAGGCACTCTCTCATCCTCTTTAAACTCCGATTCTCTCCGATTTCAAGGTATGTGTTTACCCTAAATTTTGTTTAATACCCCGTTTAGTAATTTAAGCATAATTAGAGTATGTTTGTGTGTCTAATGTTGTTAATTAGTTGCTAATGTAGGGTTTAATTATTTAAGTTGCTAATTTAGGGTTTTGATTTATAAATTACTTAGTTGTTATGATTTTGAGTTTTAATTAGTTTAAGTAGTTGTTGTTAATGAGTTTTGTATTTGTAGATTTACTTGATTATGTTGCTAATCTAGGGTTTAATTAGTTAAAGTTGAATATGTATATATGCATATATATATAGTGTTGTATGTATGTGTGTATATAGTTGATAATCTATGTACTTGTTTGTTTGGTTGAGCCCCAATTCATTGAAAACAATAATATTTAATTTGTTGAAAACGTGTCGTGCAACTGGAAATATTTAATTTTGTGTTTTTTGGGCTAAGGCCCATAAAGGCGCTAAGGCGCACAAAAGCGTACAAAAAGCACTTCAATCATGAAAAAATAAGTATTCATAATATGTTATATTCATAAAGCCTTAGAGAGTTTTTTTGGCCCCGTCTGATAAGTATTGTATATAATCGTGATATGATGTTCGTTTTATTAACGGAACGGACATTTATATTCATTGTATACAATATTTATTGGATTTGTCCTTTGTATTAGACAAGTTACGAATACAATAATGAAATTAAACCTCGTAAAGTATTTCATTTTAAACGGTTCTCAAAATCTCAAAAGCACTTCCTTTATGTTCCCTGTGTACACGCAATTGTGTACTATTTAGGGAACTAAAGGGAAGTGCTGCCGAAATTTTGTTGAATCGTTTAAATTGAAAAGATTTACGCGATTTAATTACATTATTGTATTTGTAATGGGAGGTAGGATAACCCACCATTAAATGATCAATTGACATAACATGCATTAATCACTAAAATTGTTTTAACACATTGTCAATGCAAATTTTATCATCATAATTAATATGTAAAAGAAATGTCGTCATTAAAATGCAATCTTAGCGTTTGAGCGATCGGACACAAAAATTATGAATCTAATTTTATATAATTCTTTCTAATTTTATATGTACTTAGAAAAAATGGACGATTATTTTAATGATCGAAGCTGGATGTACAAACGAAGAGAAACCGATGGCACAATAAACAAACATTTTATTAATGGTGTCAGCGTGTTTATTGATTTCGCTTTAAGTAACAATGGAAACGACGTCGAAATCCGTTGTCCATGTAGTAGATGCAAGTTATTGAAGCATTTGATACCGCAAATGGTCAGAGTTCATTTGCGTTAGTACGGTTTTGTGCCGAACTATTTAGTTTGGGATCGTCATGGAGAACCGTTAGCATCTACTTCTATACAAGTTGAGGAGGTAGCGAATAATGAAATTGCCACGACGAATCTCGCAGAACAAATGGTTGAAGATGCTGCACGTTCTATGTTCCCGGTTTAACAATTTAATGAAAACGTTGGTAATGATGACGATGGTAATGATGAAGAAGAACCAAATATTGAAGCCAAAAAATTATATGACTTATTAGATGCCGCAAAAAAACCCCTTTGGGAAGGCTGTGAAAGCGGAACTCAATTATCAGTAACTGCTGAATACATTGCGATGAAATCTAAATACAACCCCATATAAGCTGGATTTACAGTTGTTGTACAAGCTGCGAAGCGGCATATGCCTCCCAATAATTTAATGTGCGAAAACCATTATGAAGTAAAAAAAATGATGTCGGCCTTTGGTTTACCGTATCAAAAAATAGATACATGTCTAAAGGGTTGCATGCTATTTTGGAAGGAAGATATCAAGCTTAAGAATTGTAGACTATGTAATCAAGAAAGATACAAACCAAGAAAAAAAAAGGGAAAGGAAGTCCCGTATAAACGTATGCATTATTTACCGATTATTCCTAGACTTCAAAGGTTATATGCATCTTCTGTAACCGCGCAACATATGAGATGGCACAAGGTGAGAACACGGGAAGAAGGTACGTTAACACACCCATCTGATGGAGAAGCATGGAAGCATTTTGATAAAAAGTATCCCAATTTTGCATCTGAGAGTCGCAATGTTAGACTAGGTTTATGTACGGATGGGTTTTCACCATTTTCTCAATTTGGTTCTAAATATTCATCCTGGCCTGTAATTGTAACACCTTATAATTTACCTCCGTGGATGTGTATGAAAACTCCTTATATGTTTCTTACAATTGTCGTACCTGGTCCTGATGATCCGACACAAGGAATCGATGTTTATTTACAACCTTTGATTGAAGAATTAAAAAATTTGTGGTATGAAGAGGTAGAAACATATGATATTTCCCAAAAGAAAAACTTTCGTATGCATGCTTCTCTATTGTGGAAAATTAGCGATTTTCCTGCTTATGCGATGCTTTCAGGTTGGAGTACGGCTGGTCGTCTAGCTTGTCCGTACTATATGGAAGAAACAAGAGCATTTTCTTTACCTATTGGAAAGAAAATTTCATGGTTTGACTGTCATAGATGTTTTCTTCATATTAATCATCCTGTTAGAAGGGATAAGAATTTTTTTACAGCTAATAGACTTGAAACTTTACGACCACCTAAAGTATGGACAAGTGAGGAAATTTATGAACTTGTACAAGATTTTCCCAAGATTCATGAAATCGGAGTACAGACAGAAATTCAAGGTAAATCATCAATTCATAATTGGTGGAAACAAAGCATATTTTGGGAGTTGCCTTATTGGAAAGATCTTCTGATTCGTCATAATATTGACGTGATGCATAATGAGAAAAACGTGTTTGATAACGTAATCAATACAATTTTGAATGTCAAAGGGAAGACGAAAGATGATTTGAAATCCAGACGTGATATTGAAGTAATATGTAATCGTCCGGAGCTTCATATAAAGCCAAATGACACCAGAAAACCGAAAGCGTGCTATGAACTGGATACTAATCAAATAAAAATATTTTTAAAATGGATGGAAGGGTTAAGATTCCCGGATGGTATATCTTCCAATCTTCGTAGATGTGTTGACTATAAAAACAGTAAACTTAGCGGGATGAAAAGCCACGATTGTCATGTTATGATGGAAAATTTATTGCCCGTCGCTTTCAAAGAACTATTGCCCGTGAAAGTTTGGACTTTTGTAACAGAGCTTAGTTTGTTCTATAAAGAGCTTTGTTCATCTACATTAAAAATTGACCATCTACGTAAACTAGAGGAAGAAATCCCTATATTACTCTGCAAATTGGAAAAAATATTTCCTCCAGGGATTTTCAATGTTATGGAGCATTTACATATTCATCTTCTATCAGAAGCACGTCTTCGAGGGCCTGTGCAATACGGATGGATGTATTCATTTGAAAGGTATATTAATATTCAGTTAATTAAATTTTGTTTAAGTGTATGAAAAAATAATTTACAATAATTCTAAACGGGTATTTAAATCATCTAAAGAAAAAAGTGAGGCAGAAAGCTAGAGTTGAAGGTTCTATTTGCAAATCATACATTGAAGAAGAAACTTCATTTTTTTCTCTCATTATTTTAGTGATCATGTGAACATCTCATTTGTAAGTACTGCACGTAATGATGAAGGCATTGATCAAGATGACTGCCAAGCGACTTTATCTATTTTTTAAAAACATGGTCGGCCTTCTGGTAGATGTGTGGAGGAATGGTTGAACGATAAAGATTACAATGCAGCACACACATATATTCTTCTCAATTGCACCGAAGTTGCACCGTTCGTTAGGTACTCTACTTATGCATCTATGTATACATGTATTGTATCTTTAATCATATATGTAACGTATGTCCTATGATTGCAGCATTTATGAATCACAGTATCCAAACGGCGATATCAGCAAAGAATTCGCTAGTTGGTTTACTAATTATGTTTTTGATCCAACAAATTGTATTGTGGATGAAGGATTGAAACATTTGGCATTGGGACCTAAAAGAAATGTGAAGACATATCCAATATTCTTTGTCAATGGATATAAATTTAACACTAAAGAATATGGTGCTGAAAAATTAACTGACAATAGCGGTGTATTTGTTAAAGGTAGTGATGATCCAAACGACCATGTACACGATTTTTATGGCGTGCTAAACCAGATTCTGCAATTGATATATTTCACAAGACCCGCGGAAGAAGTATTTTTGTTTAAATGCAACTGGTTCAGCAATGTTCCAGGTTCTGGAATCAACGTGCACCCAAAATATAATCTTATAGAAGTAAGACATACGTCCCATTATTATAAGTACGACCCTTTCGTACTTGCCAAACAGGCTCTTCAAGTATATTATGCTCCTTATCCTTCTATGAGAAGAGACAAAATAGATTGGTGGGCTGTTTTCAAAACAAAAGCAAGGTTTACATTTGACGGGCGTAATATTCCCGATGACCAAGCTTATCAAGCAGACGTCGAGGAAAATGCAGAAATAGTAATAACCGACGATCAAACAGATTTTGGACCTCTAAACGATGAATCGAATGCATTAATTGATGTATTTGAGACTACAGATGAACCATATATGGAGGAGGAAATAGAGTCGGAATCTGAAAGTGATGAGGACGACTAACTAATACTCCTCATTTTCAAAAGGTAATTTTATGTTATGACATTTCTATTATCAAGTAACCATATATTTATTTTTATGACATTTCTATGAATCAAACTCATATGTTAACTAGACATATCTATGAATCAAACTTATATTTAACACTTCTATGAATCAAATTCGATCATATGTTAACTAGACAAATCTATGAATCAAACTTATATTTAACACTTCTATGAAACAAACTTGTACTCATGTTATGACATTTCTATTATCAAGTACTCATGTTATCTAATACCATGTTTTTACATATAGTTCGTTCATGTTATGTTATGTTACGTCATGTTATGTTATGTTATGTTTTGTTATGTTTTTGTTTGTAACAGGTATGGCGTCAGGTGGCGAGGAGGGTGGTCCATCGTCGGAGTTATCTCGTGCTGTGGTCTGGCTTAAGCCAAAAGCATCAAAAGGGTAAAAACTAAGTTTTTAGTATAAATTTAATTTAAGTACAATAAATTATTTAAATTGTTGTTCTAGCAACCATGTATTTTTTTTTTCCCGTTTAACACAGGGGGTTTGAGTTGGAGCCGTCCAATACCGTTTTGAGGATATCAAAACGTGCTTATCAGGCCCGCATGACTGCATGTTGGCCTACTTGGAGCTCGATACCCGACTTAGTTAAGGAGACCATATGGCAGGATTTTTTGGTACGTATGTATGATATAACATTTCTTATATTAAGTACATGCTCCTATTTGATAACTTTATATGTATGCTATTTATAAAAAAAACGCAGGGTGCGGTGGATCTCCAGGAGACAGATTTGGATCTCGTTAAGCGCCACTGGAACAGTAAAGTGGCAGCAAATTACAGACAAACAATGAACACTTTAAAATCAAGTGGGAAAAGGCAGTCTTGAGTGAGCGAGTCAGTGTGGAATGATCTACTTACTTATTGGAATAGTAATGAGGACTTTCTGGTAAATTTTACTGCATATTTTTAATTTAAATTATTCTATTCAATTAGTACGTGATTTAGACTAAGACATTTTTTTAAGTTTAAATGTATAGGCCTCGTCTGAGAGAAATGCAGCTAATAGGAGCAAGAATCCGGTTACGCATCGAGGTGGGTCCAAGTCATTTCAGCATCATCGTGAGGATCTGGTATATTTTGTAATTGCATAGTTTAAAATTTTAATTCATAACTAGTTAAAATTAATAGTTGATTTAAGTTTTAATTTACATGTGTGCATGCTTATTTCAGGAGAGAGCACGTATGGCTCTTGTGTCGTACTGGGATGTTTTCGAGCATACACATGCATTGAGTCAGACTGACGACACAGGCTCAGTTTCGTACACTTGGGACCATGATGATAAGGCGCGTGAGAGATATGTAAGTATAAAATAGTTAAGTAGACTTATAATTTAATTAAAATAGTGTTATCTAAATTTATTTTATTCTTGTTTAACAGGAGAAATTTCAGGAGCAAAGGGCGCAGGTACTGAAAGCTACAGGGAGGACTGAGCTGGCCAAGGAAGATGAGGACAAGATATTTGATGCTGTCATGGATCCTGCTACCCGAAACAGACGATATGGTTATGGAAATCTAGAGGTAATACTAAAATTTATAATAAAAACTCAAATGTATTCGAACTACTATTATGAAATACTGAAAATCTGAAATTATATACAGATTACAGCATCTCAGCAGATGTATCAGAAAGCTCAGGAAAAGGAAGAAATCGCACAGTTGAAAGCACAGATTGCAGAGCTTCATGAATGTGATCGTCGCCGTGAAGAGCAGATGGAGTTGCTTAACCAACAATTGGCGGAGTACATTGCCCAGCACGGTACAACACCTTCATCTTCAGGGGGGAGAGTTGATCAGGTTAGCTTGTTTTGATGTGTTTTGAGAGTTGGTGAGGCTTGCTACATGCATGGTAGTTGTATATATTTTGTTATGATGGTTTGGACATGATGTTATGATGGTTTGGTGATGGTACGGTTTGGACATGGTGTTGGTTATGTTGTTTGGAGATGGTTATGTTATTTTGGACATGGTGATGGTTTGGTGTTGTTTTGGCGAAATTTGGTGGTAATGTTATGTAAATATTGGTTAATTTATGTGTTTTGTGTTTGTTTTTTATTTTGTATTGTGTTTGGGTGTATATATGGTTGAGATTCTGAGTTATATGCTCGAAATGGAGCAGTTCAGAATGTTTTATATTTGTTGTGTGGCTTGTAGTGGTAAATCTAAAATCTGCCAAAAAAAAACACCCAGATTTCCAACGGCCTACGACGGCTTTCAGGTCATTCCATACAAACGGCTTCCAACGGCCTATTTGCTCAAAACATCATACACGTGTCCTTATTTATCAGTTGGAAGCCGTTGGAAATTAAGCGTAGTTTGCGTTGGAAGTCGTTGATCCGTATACCAACGGATTGACCAACGGCCCCTGGCCGTTGGAAACCCCTGTTCCTCTTGTAGTGGTTTAGACGTAGCGAGCAAATGTATCATATAAGAAAATTGTAGAACAATTTCAATATATGATCTCTAAAACTACCACAGAAAAAACAAGTATACAAAGAAAGAAAAAACTTGGTTTTCCAAACCATGAAGCTTTTTCTTCAATGTTTGTCTTCACTCTGAAAACATAACAATGCAAACACTAAGTATTTTACTACATCATAAATACGATACAATATATAAAATAGAATACCGAGTTATTAAGAATATCAGTGGTCAACACAGACTGTTGATTCTGGTGCAACTTAAGCATATTGTTACAAAATCGGATCACCACACACAACTCCACTTTAATCCCATCTCCACCAAACTATCAATTAGTTCACAGCCTGTAGCAAAATTAAAATACTCCAATAAGTACTAAAATGATACTATGTCTATGAGCGTTGGTAGAGTGAATATAATGGTGTCATTATTTATGTGTAAAACATGAGGACTAGTCACTTGAATAAAGAAGGGTGAAGCAGTATGAAAAACACATTCGCATCCATCTGCAATAGAACCAAAAGATCCTTTATCTAACAGATTTGCTTTGTACAGCTGCAAATCTTTTTTTGCACCATCCAGTGTCAGCAAGTGCTCAATTTTCTTTGGACTTGCAGAAATAGAAATAACCGTAATTATGTTTAGGGAAAAAAGTTGATAAGGACAAAAAATATAAATTATTTATCCAAAAGGACAGGTCTTTAAAAAATTTATGTGAAGGACAAAAGCCCAGTCCAGTAACACAATTCAATCAAAAAACACATCCGTCCGTTCTCTCAAAAAACTCTCTGCATTCCGTTTTACTTCACAAAATTGATCGTTCGTACTTTCAAAATTTCATATAAAAATGTCATCCGAAAACCCTACGAATTTGATTGTTGAAGAAGAGCAAACTAAATCGCTAGACATTCAATCTAAATCGGCACAAGTTGATTCGGCGGAAAATCAACCCGAAATACCTATTGATCAAGTTCAGACGGAAGCTGAAACCCTAGAAATGGGAAGAAATCAAGCCGATTTGAATCGTACCAAAACCATGGAAATCCCAACTAATCAAGCCGCTGGAACCCTAGAAATCGACGAGCCAGAAGGAGAGGCCAGTCTGAGTACGGAAAGGCAAAAGTCGATGACTAACCCTACAGAAACAGAAAAAGATGACGAAACCCTAGCACAAATGCAACAAAAAGTAGTTCAACAAAGAGAGAGAAGAAGCAAAAAAAGAAATGATAGAGAAAGTGCTATGAAAGATCAGAGAACTACTAGAAAGAAGATTGAAGAGGCTAAAAGCGGAGAAGAAAACTCAGTATAAATATTTTAAAAACTCTGATATCAGTTTTTTTGAGTGCTAATTAAATTTATTTGTTCAGTAGCATAGTATCAGTTTTATTAGGATGGTAGTATCTGTTTTTGTTTTTCTTAACTAAAATTTAATTAGGATGGTAGTATCAGTTTTATAAGGATGGTAGTATCGGTTTCATTCTGAAGTGTCTTGTGGTATTAAAACTTATAGTTAGCATTTTGTTTTAGAAATGATACCACAAATTTTTAAAACTATGATACCAGAATGCTTTGGAAATTGCTAGATTACCTTCAGTATCAAACTGATACTACGTAATTTGGAAAACTGATACCATAATCATAAAAATAAGAATTGTAGTATCATAACTGGGAACAATTAACTAGTGAGCTTTAATGTTGTAGTATAAAAACTGATACCTGGTATCTGTTATGGAATCACACTAGTATCAGTTATGGTAATAAAAATTTGTTTATGTGTATGTGGTATCAGTTCTTCCAGTTAACTGGTATCAGTTTTGAAATTTAGATTAATGGTTCAATTTTTGAAAGCATTTTGTTATCAGTTTTGAATCCAATATGGTATCAGTATTATTACTGAAATTTTATTTACATGAATATAGTGTCATTTTGTTATCTAAATAGTAATTTATTAGTTTTCAATAATGTTTCTATTTTACATTAGGACGATGATTTTGCTAATCCTCGGCCACGAGAACCAAAAGATAAAACAACCGCAAAAGCCGAAAAAGATAAAACTGAATCTGCGTATAGATGTGGGCTACAACCTTCTTATAAAATCATAAAGCTTGTGAAGGAGAAAAAAGCATTAAGCAAAAAACAACTAGAACTATTGAAAAGATCACCATTCTTCAACCTTTTCAATGTTTTCTATGAAGGAAAAATAAGTTTGAAGGAATGTAAGAAATATACGGAAAATTTGGATGCGATTTATAAGTGTTATTCAGCGGAAGAAGGAGCTTTTATCTTTGGCAAAGAAAAAATGACAGTAACGGCCAAAGATATTAGCTTACTTTTTGGGTTGCCAATGCTTGGAAATAATATAGAGCCTCCCAAAATGATGACTAGCAAAACAATTCCATCAGCTTGTAAAAGTTACGCTTTACGGAATTTTGGATCATCGACATATATCACAAGACCTGTGATTGAAGATAGAATAAAGAAAATAATAGATAAAGAGAAGGAGTACAAGATGGAAGACTTGCCTACTCTTCTCATCATGGACATTGTAGTTACTTTTTTCTTCCCAAATAATCAACAAAAATTGAGATGGGGACTTCTGCAGTACTTGTGTGATATGGAGAAAATGAAAACAGTTTCTTGGCCATTGACCATTGAAAAGAATTTCCATAAATTTGTTAAAAGTTTCATTCATAATCCAAGGAATATGTCTGGATGTGCAATGCTTCCGTTGGTAATTTATTTGTTTTTTATTTGATTTTTTCTAACATTTGTGAATTTGGCACAACTTTTATTAACTTTTTTTTTTAACAAAGTATTGCATATGTGAGAAAATGAAGATAATAAAGCCACGATGCTCAGTTAGCGAGAAATACCCAAGATTTACTAGATGGGATCTACGAGGCTTGAAGGAATATGTTACCGAAAAGTTCCTGAATGTCATCAATGAAGGAGAGGTATATGTTTTTTAATTTCAGTTGTATCAGTTTTAGGATTATGGTAGTATTATTTCTTATGATTTCGTGTATAAATAAAATTTTCAGGTCTTTATGTAGTATCAGTTTTACTGGACTGGTAGTATCAGTTTTAGTTAAAATTTAATTTTGCATTTTCTTGGTATCAGTTATAGGAGACTGGAGTATCAGTATTTTTAGTCCTGCTTAAAAATTATTTTTCCCAGTATATTGATATCAGTTTTATTAGCCTGGTGGTATCAGTTTTTTTGGGTGCTAGCCTGGTGGTATCAATTTTACTAGCCTAGTGTTATCAATTTTCCCAGTATATTTATTTGTCCAGTAGCATAGTATTAGTTTTATTAGGATGGTAGTATCTGTTTTTCTTTTTGTTAACTGAAATTAATTTTTCACATTCACGGTTTCATTCTAAAGTGTCGAGTGGTATTAGAACTTTAACATTATTATTATCAAAACTGATGTTATCAAAACAAATTTATTTTTTTAGGTTCATGAAATTTCAGACATGCAGCCACATGAATTGAAAAAATTGGAAACAGCAGATGAAATTTCTTCTAAATCAAAGAGATCAGAAGAACGCCCAGCATCAAAAAAAAGAAAATGTCGAGAACAGCAAACACAAATGGATTCTTTTGAGGACAATGTGAGTATGAGAGTGTTGAAAATTCATATTGACAAAATTGAAGCTGAAAACAAGAAACTGAAAAAAGATTTGACAAATGAAAGATTTTTGAGAAGAGAAGCAGAAAAAAGGTTGTTAGTTTGGAACAACAGTTGCAAGGAAGAATTAAAGTTCAAACGGAACTTCCGGAATCCGATTCAGAAAAGACTAAAAGTGATTCACATTCTCAACATAATGATGAAGGAGGAAAAAGCGACAATGAGAATGTTGACAATGACAATGAGAATGTTGAGAATGAGAATGAAAATGAAAATTTTGAAACTGCAGAAAAAACAAATCCAGATGAACAAAGCTCAGAAATCAGAAAAAATGTATCGGTTGAAGTCAATCCACCCAACTTCGACTTTGGTATCACACAAATAATTAAGGAAATACAAGAAGAAAGAAAATCGGTCGAGCAACAAGAAAAAAAAATGCCATCAAAAGACGATCCGCCATCATATGTAAACAGAATAAAAAAGAGAGAAAGGAAGAAGACTAGAAGAGATTCATTTGACTATCCTACAATTTCAAAAAAAAAAAGGAAAAAAAACAAGTATTGAAGCAGGAAAAAACAGGGAAGATCAACCTAGAGAAGAATCAGAAAAAGGAAAAAACGAAGAGCAGCAGCATGAAGAAAAACAAAGTGAGAAAACAGAGAAAAATGTAGAGCAAGAACCAATTAGAGTTGAAAAGCCACTAGCTATTGTGGAAGCATCATGGGCAGAATTGAATTTGTCGCATTGCGACAGTGTTAAATATCTGAATAAAAAACAAGCAGCCTTGGTTAAAGAAAAATTCTCTGTTGCAAAAGCAAGAAATTTGTAAGTACACCTTTTTTCTATCGATATTACTAGAGATTCGTTCAAAACTTAACTATAATTTTCATTTCTACATAACAGGGATGTTATGATAAATGATGACACAATTTTAGGTGGTTGCGTCATAACGAAACGTATGCTTGTTAATGTTCTGGAAGGGACCTTCACGGACGGACAGGTACCATATATATGCTTGTTAGTATCTATTTTCAATGCCTGCTAGTATCATTTTTTTTTTGAGTTATAGTAAATTTTATTTTTGCAGTTTCTTGGTATCTGTTTTAATAGCCTGTTAGTATCAGTTTTTTTAATTTCTGGTAAAAATTTATTTGTAGTAAATTTTAACTAGTGAGCATCTCTGTTTTTGATACTGATCTACTTGTACATGCATTGTGTGCATGTTTGATTGTGCACGTGTTTAAGTTGAAATGATGGACATTTATGTGTACACTCACAGACATAAATCTGAACTTGTCATGTCTGTGTGTTGTTGCACCTGTGTCAGATTGTGATGCTTTACCACCCTGTTTTCAATATTGCATACTCTTGCTGCACTCTGGTTCACACTTTAACTAGACCTAGCTGTTTCGTTACGCAATTGAATTATAGGTGTCCATACTGTTGAATTGCTTGGTCCATCTTGTACTTTACATAAATTTTAACTAGACCTGTATCAGTTTTAACATATCAGATTTCATAGACTGGTAGTATCAGTTTTTTTGATTACTCGGTAAAAATTATTTTTCCAGTATCGTGGTATCAGATTTCATAGACTGGTAGTATCAGTCTTTCTGATTACGCGGTAAAAATTATTTTTCCAGTATCGTGGTATCAGATTTCATAGACTGGTAGTATCAGTTTTTTTGATTACATGGTAAAAATTATTTTTCCAGTATCGTGATATCAGATTCATAGACTGGTAGTATCAGTTTGTTTTTATTTCTAGTTAAAAATTATTTTACCAGTATCTTGATATAAGTTTTCATTGCCTGATAGTATCATATTTATTTCGCAATATCATATGACTTCTTATACACATATGTATGTATATTACAGATTATCGACTGTTTTACAAGGTATTGTGCTTTAACAGAAAACAATTATGCAATGCCGACGATGGGAACGGTAAGTAAAATTTCAGGTCACTTTTGTGCAATAATATTTCTTAAAATTAGTAAATAACAATAACAATATTTTTTATGAATAGAAAGCACTGGCTGACAAAATCGAATCACTTATAAAGGCAATAGCTGTTCCCATTTTAGAAAAGGCTGTGATAAACGAGATGACGGAGATTATTTACTTTCCATTGCATTGTGAAGATCACTGGACGCTAGTGACTTTATCATATGCAAATATGCAGTGGGCACATTTCGATTCCAATCGGCCTAGAAGATCAACCACGAACACTAATGGAAGTTTGAAAGCCGCACTAGCATTGGTACGAAGTCACTACTTGTATATGTTTGAAACTACTGCTGTAGTTATATCACTAACATATAACATGCTTATGTTTTACAGAGAGCTGTAGTTGAGGAATTACTGCCGCAGTTATGGCAAAAACATAATGTTACAAATAAGCAACTCAGCACATCCGAAATGCTTCAAGAAAAATGCGCACAACAAGACTGTAACACGTAATTCTTTACCATATATTAATTTTAATACTCAGCATGAATGAGTATTTATACAACTAACATCATGATTTCCTTTGTACAGGCTTGACTGTGCGATATATGTTATGGTTTTTATAATATCAATGAACAAAACAGCTATTCCTCTAACGGTTGCTCCGAAGAACATGTTGAAATGTAGAGCGCAGCTAGTGTATGAAATTTTGGCAAGCAATGGTTATTGTTGGGATTTAGCAGACTTTATGTCTAATCTTTCTTAGGAGGAAAAATGATTGTAGTTGGTAGTCGAAATTGGTTGGTTGTTAGAAATGTATATATGATGATATTTGTTTCAAAACTACTTGTTTTTAGCTATTGTAATGGACGTCAAATGTTGCAAATGTTCAACATTTCTTGTGGGAATTTTTTTTTATATCATGATATTATATTAGTTTGAAATTGCTGCGATGTTACAAATGAGTTTTATGTTGTCAAAATGCATTGAATCACGTGTTGTGAACTGTTTTATGGTTGTATCTATGAAACTGATATCTCATTTTTTCCAAATTGACATGTATATGTAAAAAAAAAAAAAAACTGATACCAGATTTAACACAAAACTGATACCAAATTACTATAATTTTAACAAAACATGATAAAAGATGAAATAGCTCAAAACAGATACCCTACTGATGTTAAATATAAATATCCCAAACTGATACCAGCATGAATGAAAAACCGATACTAGAAAACTACTAACTATACCATAACTTATACCACCACGTGATTTGTTATATGCTTAACCATGCACTTGGTCATGTGCTCGATCATGTGCTTGGTTATGTGTTCGGTTATGTGTTTGGTTATGGGAAAAGTCATGGGCTTGGTCATGTAATTTGTCGCGTTCTCGATCATATCCTCAGTCAAGTGCTCAATAATGTACCAGCTCAAGGGTTCGATCAAGTGTCCGATCATAGACTCAGTTATGGGCTCCGTTAAGGGCTTGGTTATGTTCACAATCATGTGCTCATTCACATGCTCGGTCAACTGTCCAGTCATGAACTCGATTATGAGCTCGGTCATACCATATTAATGTATACATAGTTTCAGAAACAAATCTGATACCATGTTAATGTATATATAATTTAATACCATGTTAATGTATACATAAATTCAGAAAGAAATCTGATACTATATTATTAACGTGCTTCCAAAAGTAATACCTTGACTATGTTATTACAACATATAATAGCCCATGATTGAGAACAAAACCATACCTCATAGGAATTCTTAAACCAAGTACATACCTATCGCACATAAAATATGTCTTATAGAAAAAGCTAATCAAGTAACTATGGCTTTAAAATTCATATACCAACCTATTTTTATATCAAAAGGATGCCTTAATCATGTAAATAAAGTCACAGTCAAAAAATGATACCAGATTTCGTTCAAAACAGATACCAGGTAATTTGACAAAAATATACCATATTAACATAAACAAATCTCACTATCAAAACAGATATCAGTTAGCTTGAAAGTCTGATACCACATTGGTGTAAACATAATCACAGTACCAAAACTGATACCATTATGATTCAAAACTGATACCAGAAACAGTATATTACAACATTGAATGATACCAATATCATCACAGTACCAAAACTGATACCATTATGATTCAAAACTGATACCAGAAACAGTATATTACAACATTGAATGATACCAATATCATCACAGTATCAAAACTGATACCATTATGATTCAAAACTGATACCAGAAACAGTATATTACAACATTGAATGATACCAATATCATCACAGTACCAAAACTGATACCATTATGATTCAAAACTAATACCAGAAACAGTATATTACAACATTGAATGATACCAATATCATCACAGTACCAAAACTGATACCATTATGATTCAAAACTGATACCAGAAACAGTATATTACAACATTGAATGATACCAATATCATCAATAATTGACATCTACAAAACAAGCAACATAAAATAGACACAGAACAAACAAACATATATACATATACATATATATACATATATATATATATATATAAAAGCATCAACTAAAACATGATAGTAAACGAAAAATTCAATGAATACTCACAACTAATCTCAAATTTATTACATTTCCAAATTTGAATGCATAAAGTGAAGGAAAAAACTATAAAATCTGTAATACAATTGTAAGAAAATATCAATTCTTCAAAGCTTGGCAGTTGCGCTTGTTGTGGCCATATTGCTTACACATACCACACTGATTTTGTTTATTCTGAAAAAATGCGAATCCACCTTTTCGTTTGGTAGAAGGTCTACCAGCACCACGTTTGTCTTTAGGAGGCTTAATGAAATCTTCATTGCAAGGATCAACAATGGGCTTATCATAGTTCAGAATTGGATTCACTGGATTAGCATAAGAAGATCGATAAGCATCTACGGTGAAATAGTGTTCAACAAAATCGTATACCCGAAGTTTAGATTTAGTAATGCACTTGATAGCATGAGCACAAGGAAATCCGGTAACTTTCCATTGATTGCAAGTACAACTTCGATTTTGAAGATCAACATGATGCGAAGATGGAGACTTGACTTCAAATATGAATTCCGAAGATTTATAAACAACCCAACCAAACCCTTCATCAATCAACCCTTTTAACCTATGCTCCATAGATGGACAAAGAATGGTAGTCCACAAATGACACTCCTCTCTCCTTTTAGCCATTTGTTCCATAATTTTAATCCTAATTCCATCTAAGCATGAAGTAATTGGCAACGCTCTTTCCTGTATAATCCAACTATTAAAACTTTCAGCTACATTTGAACTATACTCTCCATATCGTTTACCCTTAAAAAACAAATCAGTCCACTAATCAAACGGTTTATCCTTTAAAAAGTTCATAGCTGCAGTACCTCCAACATCCAAAAATTTAGAATATGCAGCTTCAAATTCATTTAAATTTGAAGCTCGAGAACACAACTTAAACAAGTCAACAATCGAAACATTTGTATTTTTTGACTTAACAGCTGAAAGCAAGTTTTGTTCCATATGAAGATAACAAAAACTATGAAATGCGTTAGGGAAAACTTCACGAATACCCAAAACTAACCCTTGATGACGATCTGAAATAAAAACCAAATCACGAGTTTCTTCAAGCATTTTCTTCAAGTGCCTTAAAAACCATCTCCAATTATCCACATTTTCAATGGAGACTACACCCATAGCTAAGGGGAAAAAGCCTGCAAATTAAATAACAGCCAAATAGACAATCAAATTACATGTAAAAAAAACTGATACTATCAGGAACATAAAACTGATACCAGAAAACTGGAAATTAAATTTGTTACAAGAATCATAAAAACAGATACTACCAGGATATGAAAACTGATATCAGGAAATTGGAAAAAATAATTATTAAGTAAAAATTTAAAAAACTGATACTGCCAGACACATAAAACTGATACCTGAAAACTGGAAAATTATTTTTTAACAAGACATCATAAAAACTGATACTATCATGATATGAAAAGTGATACCAAGTAACTACAAAAATAAACATTAACTAATACTTAAAGAAACTGATACTGTAACACCCCACCTCCGCCAGGGTGACTCTTGCAAGCACTCTGACTTTGGAGGGGCGTTTGAATCAGGTAAACATGCATAATGATATATCAAGGCAGAACAAGAACACATGTATATATGTAAACAGAGTAAATAACATAGATAAAACAGCGGAAGATTTTAAACCATTTCAAAACAAGTCTGGTACAACATAATATCAACTTTCCAAATAAACAAGTCTAGATAAAACAACATCATCTGAAAACTGAAATACATAAGTGCTATCCCCAAAATACGTGAGAACCATAGCTAGCTTCATGTAGAAAGCGTACATGAGCTGAAATCCCACAAGCAAGCAATCCAAAATCCAAGCTAAGCTCCTGTATTCCCTCCCTGAGAACCTGGGGGGGGGGGAACGGAAGAAAAGAGGCGAAAGAAAACAGGTCAGTCAAAAAGACTGAGTAAGCCCTACTACAATCAATGTAAACTGATAAAGCTAACTGGTATGAGCAGCAGGATGAGGATAACAACATACTAGCATGATGATTAATTAACAAGCTAGATAAAGGTGTCATCGCATAATCAGGATTAAGGTTTTGCACCACAGGTGTACTAGCAAACTAACATGACTTGAATAAACAAGTATTGATCCCTTGGCCCAAGCTTTGGCCCAATAACATGAAGTGACCCTCATACGAGGTCCAATAACATGAAGTGACCCTCATACGAGGTCCAATAACATGAAGTGACCCTCATACGAGGTCCAATAACATGAAGTGACCCTCATACGAGGTCCAACCCAAACGGTCTAGTCGATCGGCTCCCTAAGCCTAACTCGTCACGTGTTGGTGTCAATACGGCCCCAAACATGATTGTAGTCGAACTGTGCCGGGTCTCCCGTCGGGTGTATCAAGCCCTAGGGTGGCAACCCCTGGACACCATAAACATGCGTGCACAGTCTCGATCTACTGGTACCCGTGCATGATTTCCCCGGCTCCGGACTACGTGCACGACCATAGTCCGTCCAGAACTACACCGGCGTACCACTCTGCCGTCGCTTTTGGTCACTAACCTCCAGTCCAGTAATCGTGCCCCCACCCTAGCCTAGTCCCTAGGGTCATGATGATACAAACTAGGGATTACTGCTGGAGTGGACCCCCATTGCTAGGAGTTTTCTAGTGGGTTAAGTACGGCTTAACCCTTTCACTAATCATGGCTTAACTTGGTTAAGTGTAACGATGAGTTCACGACTTAACCCTGATTAATCTACCAAGCCCAAATTGGTTAAGTATTAAGTGGACCATGACTTAACCCTAATCACGAGGCATTAATTAATTAATGCGCCTTAACCTCTCACATTAGACTTTGTTGCGGTTACTAGTTAAGCCGGGCGGGTCCGGGTAGCTTTACACCACAACTTGGTCTAACCTCGGGTTCAAGGTACAACATGGCCAACTTCTCACATTGGGTCCTATTGTTTTTAGCAACTAGTTAAGCCGGTCGGTTCCGGGTAGGTTTATGCTGCAAACTCAACCCAACCTCGAGTTGGTCACATTTATCTTTTCTAAGTGTCATGTCCATTATGTTTCCAAAACATATTACAAGTTTTCAAGCAATTGGGTAGACCTAACTTAATAGGTAAATTCCCAATGGGTAGACCTAACTTAATAGGTAAATTCCCAAGCTTATGTTTTTATGTCTTTTAAGTTTACCCAACCCCAAACGCAATCCCATCGCTTACATATCGCAATAGCGCATAAAGGATAGAAAGAGGGAACTTGGCATAATCATGACATAAAAGTGTTAAGCCACAAGTTCAACATGGTGGCATATGAAATGTACATATGTTCATATACTTACATTAGGCCTCAAAAGCATGCATAACATGATAGCATGAACAAAATGTTCAACCCAAACTTGCATAACATACTTGCATATCATAACATGACATACTTGCATATAAACTTGCATATCATAACATGATAATCTTGCATACCATAACATGATAAACTTGCATATCAAACTTGCATAACATAACTTGCATATCATATGACAACTTGCATATCAAACTTGCATAACATAACTTGCATATCATATGACAACTTGCATATCAAACTTGCATAACATAACTTGCATATCATATGACAACTTGCATATCAAACTTGCATAACATAACTTGCATATCATATGACAACTTGCATATCAAACTTGCATAACACATCATAGAAAACTTGCATAACACATCATAGAAAACTTGCATAACACATCATAGAAAACTTGCATAACACATCATAGAAAACTTGCATATAAACTCGCATATCATACATTTAACTTTAAAGTTTGAGTATGAAAGGAATAGGGCTTACTATGCTTATGCGGACTCAAATGAGTATAGCAAATGTAAGAAAACCCTTATGCAACCAATTAAACCCCAAAAATGCAAGCAAAATTGACCAAAACTCTTTCTTTATGGTGCAAATGTAAAGACTTGACTGGAATGCAAGCTAAAGAGGCTCATACAAGTCTAAAAACACTTGTATGCATGGAAATCTCATAAGAATTTGTTTAGGAATTTTATGAAGAGAGTGGAGGCCATGAGAGGATTGATTTTGACATAGTTTAGTTGCTAGAATGAATAATGATGATTTTAGGGTAGGTTAGGGTCTTATTTATAGATTAGGCAAGTGATTTAGGCCATAGGATTAAACCCTAGTTCCAATCTCAGCCCTCAAAACCGAATCTGGCCCCCAAGCTCAACACAAACCCAAACTGGTGCACCAGGCTAAACAGCCCGGCTGAGTCAAGTCGACAGCCCAGTCGACAGGGCTGTCGACTTGGTCTAACCAAGTCGACTCCCAAGTCGACAGGGCTGTCGACTTGGGGTGTTCTGGCGGGAATTCTCCCGCTTGGCCCAAACTGGCCCAAATTCCCAAATTCAAACTTGAATTTGAAATCTGTTTTGAACTTGAAATTTTCTGAAAACTTCATTGGGCCTTAACCGGGTCATACGGACTCCGATTTTCGAAAACTCGGACTCTATTTCGCGTATTTTTCCGAGACGAACGCAATGGCATAGCCCGCTTCCCTTGATTCAGATTTATAAATTAAATTCTGCCTCGATTTACACTATTACAGGTTATTGAAAATACGGGTTGTTACATTCTCCCCTCCTTAAAGGATTTCGTCCCCGAAATCTTCAAGTTAGGAAGAACGTATCCTACCGTCCAATCATCCATCTACTCAAAACATCATCCACGAGCAATCATTGTCCTTACAAGATTCTAAATGGTGTATGAACATATGCAAAGGTGTGTGTATATGTACTTATCTAATGCAAATATCATCAATGCAAATTATGTTAGTGAAATGAATCCATATGTATGCAATTCCTAACATAATGTATAACATCTATATGTGTGCACATAACATACATCCACATGCAACATCCATGTGATAACACAAAAATTTTCATCTATGAATAAGCATAAACACTCATGCATATGCAACATGAGGAGTGTGTGAGCCGATCTAGTGCCTAATGTGTATAATGCATCCACGAGTAACCACTTGCAACCACTTGCAACCACTTGCAACCATCAAGCATAACATGTTTCAAACACATGTTTCATCCAAAGGGTTTCTACCTAAGGTTCTCATGACAAGATTAACACGATAAACTAGATAATCAAGACAAACATGGATAGCAAAAGGATATGCTACCAAGAGATCGGGAAGATAAGCAGGATATACTCCTCTTTCGGATTACAAGAAATCCCTTCCTAACCCAAACCAATCCCATAAAAGCTCAAAAGGTTTAATCAACCCAACGGACCCCCTTCAAACCCTGACATGTATTACTAGCCAATAAGTCGTACCTCCTGACAGAAATAGGACCGATAATGGGACCGAGAGGATATACATAAAAAGATAACATGCGAGTAAGTTCCACAGGAAAACAAGGATCAAGGATATACTCTTAGAAAGAGATATGATGCGCGTATCTAGCCTTCAGTCTTCTAAGTCACGTTTCCTTGAGCTTAACTCCACTGTGCTTTGACCGTCTTTTACTTCATGATTTCTTGACTTCTTAACTCTTATTTCCAAATATGAGTTGGAACCCATTTCATTGTCGCCTCTCGTCTTCCCTTTTTCACTTACTCTTCTATCATTCTTGGCTTAAACATAACTATGACCTCATGGTTTCACGCAAGCTCTCCAAAATTCACTAGTGAATCCTGGATCTCGTTTACTTACTATAAAGTATTCCACGCAGCAGAACTTTTCTCGAAAATACCAATCCAGGTTGCCAATGAACCATCCGCCTGCGAATGATAGGCCGTACTTAGATTCAGTCGTTTGCCCATGACTTCCCGTAGACTATCCCAAAACTAGCTAGTGAAAATTGAGTCATGGTTACTAACTATCCTTTAGGGAACCCCGTGCAACCGCTTTATTTCTTGAAAGTAAACTGTCGCTAGCTATGATGCAGTCCTTTCGCTCTTTACCGGAGTGAAATGAGCACTCTTCGTGAGTCTACCTACTATGACCCACATGCTCGTATTCCCTTTCCTTGATCTAGGCAGTCCATCCACGAAATCCTTCGTGACACTTTTCCTACTTCCATTGCGGGGACTTCCAATGGATATAACAGCCCACCGGGCTTCTATGACTCGGCCTTTAATCTGTTGGCACAACATGCACCTTGGGGCAAACTCGGCCACTTCCTCGGATGATGTGCATCTTCAAGAACCTTCTTTCTCTCATCGCGTCTTAGCCATCCCTTGTCATCTATAGCGAGGTGACTACTATCTTGCCTCGAATCAACTTGTCCATGATCTCGACTTAACTGCGGGTCATCCTTCTGTGAAGTCCCTACTTGATCCAGAAGAGTAGGTCTAAGCTCAAGGGACGCTAACTAACTAATTAAACTGAGAGAACTTCTTACTTCAATTGTCCTCGTCGGAGCTTTCCGGTCTTGAACCGCGACCACTTTAGCGGGATCCACCGCTAAGCCTTGCTTAGAAACTATGTGCCCAAGAAACCTAACTCCTTTTTCTCCAAAATGACACTTGGAGAACTTGGCCTTCAACTGATGCGCTCTAAGCGTACCCATCCCCTCCTTGAGATGTCTTGCGTGCTCTTCCTCATCCTTTGAGAAGATCAGAATATCATCTACGAAGACCACGACAAACTTGTTCAGGAACTCCCTAGACACCCTACTTACCAAGTCCACGAAGTAGGCGGTTGCATTAGCCAAACTGAATGGCATGACCAACCATTCTAAGAATCCATCTGGAGTTCTGAACGCAGTTTCGCCTATACTATCTTCAGCTACTCTGAGCTGATGGAACAGATGTTCCTACAAGCTGATCGAACAAATCATCGATCCCTGGTAATGGTTGTCTATTCTCTTTAACTCACGATAATCAACACACGGGCGAAGCGAACTGTCCACATTAGTAGCTAATACTACTAGAGCACCTTCCTTGGCAATGCTTCATCGAATGAAGTTCTTCTCAAGCAACTCCTTCACTTGCTTACTTAGCTCCCGTCTTACGGGACCATGTGCCTTACCGGCCATGAAACTATCTTGGCATTATCAACCAGATAAATGCGGAAATCTATCTCTCGCTTAGGGGTAACCCCTTTACTTCACCCAAGATATAAGGATATTCTCGGTCCACCCTCACCGATTGCAAACTATCGATAGACGAGTTGAGGGATTCAAGATAACACAACATGACGGGACTCATAGGGTTACTAGAAATTTTTAGGGTATTACCGAGGCGAGTCATGAGCCTCACAACCCTATACTCAAAAATCAAGGATGGCTCCAAAACTGGACAACCCATCCATGCCCAAAATCAACCCATACCCCATGAAACCGAGAATATAAGCATCACATGAGAACTCTACACCAAAGATAGAGATTTTCAAATCCACGTAGATAATAGACAAACGGGCTGAACCCCCAATTGGATTTGAAACACATATGGGATCATAAACTAGACTAGTACTTAGGTGCAAACTTTCAACTAGATCAAATGAAATAAACTATGCGATGCACCAGAATCAAACAAGGTACGAACTGGAAAATCAGAAATATATTCAAGGCTTTCAACAGAAATACTACCTCGATCGGGAACTGGAGCGGCATTGAGAGCATGAACTTGCCCTCCTGAAGGTCCAGCACGCTGAGTCTGACCCTGGCCTTGCCCTCTCTTCTTCGGGCAATCCCTAGTGTAGTGCCCCATTTCTCCACATTTAAAGCACCCACCCAATTTCCTTCTCTTCTTCCTACAGTCCTGGGCTATGTGCCCAACAATCCCACAGAAGTTGCACTTTCTTGTTTCCTTTCCCTTGTTCTTGCTGCCCTTGTCGTTTTTGTTGTTCTTGTTGTTCTGACTACTCTGATTTCCTTTCCACTGGGAATCAGTCTTCTTGACTTGAGTATCATTCATCTTGATCTCCTTCTTGTCACTCCTATTTTCTTCATTGAGTAGGGCCATATTCACCAAGCTCTCGAAAGTTGCCCCCAAGGGTACATAAGTCATGGCTAAACCATGTAATGGCTCGTTTAATCCTAGAGCAAAGTATAGGGCCTTCTTCTGAGCTGTGTTAACCAAGTCTAAACCGACCCGAGCCAGTTGATTAAACTTATCTATGAATTCCCTAATAGTCATGTCCCCTTGCTTCAGTGATAGGAACCTTAGTCCAAACTTTCCCTGGAAGTCATCCCAAGTCTCAATTGGCCTAGTAACGGTGGTGACCACCCACCAACGTGCAGCTTCTTCCTTTAGCAACCACACTGCTAATAAAACCTTCCTACGGTCACCTATATCAAAGAAGGCGAAAAGATCTTCGGTTTCTCTCAACCAATTCCTTGCCTCTACATAAGTCTCGGTTCCAAAGAAATTCCTGCAACCCATCGCCTTAAAATCTTGGCAAATCTTCGCGAAATCAGTTTGAGGATGCTGAGGGAAAGGAGGAAGAGGAACCTCAGCGACAGGAGGAGGAATATTAACTACTGGAGGAGGAGGAGGGACATCTGCGGGGCCGGCTTCGGTCGCCCTAGCCTCCAAAAGTCTCCTATACCAAACAGGTACGTGTACTCCCTCCGGAATAGCAAAGTTATCGGCCATACTGAAAAAGAAAAAGACAGATTCAGAATGGAGAAAAACGAAGGGATTTTGCTAATGGCTTTTTGGGGAATAGCCTTTAAAATAAACTAGAATTTTCTTTGGAAAATACTTTATACTTGATTTTGAAAATAGTTTTTCAAAAGTTTTCTAAAAACCTTTTTGTTCCTTCTCGTAAACCATATGCTCTGATACCAAATGTAACACCCCACCTCCGCCAGGGTGACTCTTGCAAGCACTCTGACTTTGGAGGGGCGTTTGAATCAGGTAAACATGCATAATGATATATCAAGGCAGAACAAGAACACATGTATATATGTAAACAGAGTAAATAACATAGATAAAACAGCGGAAGATTTTAAACCATTTCAAAACAAGTCTGGTACAACATAATATCAACTTTCCAAATAAACAAGTCTAGATAAAACAACATCATCTGAAAACTGAAATACATAAGTGTTATCCCCAAAATACGTGAGAACCATAGCTAGCTTCATGTAGAAAGCGTACATGAGCTGAAATCCCACAAGCAAGCAATCCAAAATCCAAGCTAAGCTCCTGTATTCCCTCCCTGAGAACCTGGGGGGGGGGGGGGACGGAAGAAAAGAGGCGAAAGAAAACATGTCAGTCAAAAAGACTGAGTAAGCCCTACTACAATCAATGTAAACTGATAAAGCTAACTGGTATGAGCAGCAGGATGAGGATAACAACATACTAGCATGATGATTAATTAACAAGGTAGATAAAGGTGTCATCGCATAATCAGGATTAAGGTTTTGCACCACAGGTGTACTAGCAAACTAACATGACTTGAATAAACAAGTATTGATCCATTGGCCCAAGCTTTGGCCCAATAACATGAAGTGACCCTCATACGAGGTCCAATAACATGAAGTGACCCTCATACGAGGTCCAACCCAAACGGTCTAGTCGATCGGCTCCCTAAGCCTAACTCGTCACGTGTTGGTGTCAATACGGCCCCAAACATGATTGTAGTCGAACTGTGCCGGGTCTCCCCTCGGGTGTATCAAGCCCTAGGGTGGCAACCCCTGGACACCATAAACATGCGTGCACAGTCTCGATCTACTGGTACCCGTGCATGATTTCCCCAGCTCCGGACTACGTGCACGACCATAGTCCGTCCAAAACTACACCGGCGTACCACTCTGCCGTCGCTTTTGGTCACTTACCTCCAGTCCAGTAATCGTGCCCCCACCCTAGCCTAGTCCCTAGGGTCATGATGATACAAACTAGGGATTACTGCTGGAGTGGACCCCCATTGCTAGGAGTTTTCTAGTGGGTTAAGTACGGCTTAACCCTTTCACTAATCATGGCTTAACTTGGTTAAGTGTAACGATGAGTTCACGACTTAACCCTGATTAATCTACCAAGCCCAAATTGGTTAAGTATTAAGTGGACCATGACTTTACCCTAATCACGAGGCATTAATTAATTAATGCGCCTTAACCTCTCACATTAGACTTTGTTGCGGTTACTAGTTAAGCCGGGCGGGTCCGAGTAGCTTTACACCACAACTTGGTCTAACCTCGGGTTCAAGGTACAACATGGCCAACTTCTCACATTGGGTCCTATTGTTTGTAGCAACTAGTTAAGCCGGTCGGTTCCGGGTAGGTTTATGCTGCAAACTCAACCCAACCTCGAGTTGGTCACACTTATCTTTTCTAAGTGTCATGTCCATTATGTTTCCAAAACATATTACAAGTTTTCAAGCAATTGGGTAGACCTAACTTAATAGGTAAATTCCCAATGGGTAGACCTAACTTAATAGGTAAATTCCCAAGCTTATGTTTTTATGTCTTTTAAGTTTACCCAACCCCAAACGCAATCCCATCGCTTACATATCGCAATAGCGCATAAAGGATAGAAAGAGGGAACTTGGCATAATCATGACATAAAAGTGTTAAGCCACAAGTTCAACATGGTGGCATATGAAATGTACATATGTTCATATACTTACATTAGGCCTCAAAAGCATGCATAACATGATAGCATGAACAAAATGTTCAACCCAAACTTGCATAACATACTTGCATATCATAACATGACATACTTGCATATAAACTTGCATATCATAACATGATAATCTTGCATACCATAACATGATAAACTTGCATATCAAACTTGCATAACATAACTTGCATATCATATGACAACTTGCATATCAAACTTGCATAACATAACTTGCATATCATATGACAACTTGCATATCAAACTTGCATAACATAACTTGCATATCATATGACAACTTGCATATCAAACTTGCATAACATAACTTGCATATCATATGACAACTTGCATATCAAACTTGCATAACATAACTTGCATATCATATGACAACTTGCATATCAAACTTGCATAACACATCATAGAAAACTTGCATAACACATCATAGAAAACTTGCATATAAACTCGCATATCATACATTTAACTTTAAAGTTTAAGTATGAAAGGAATAGGGCTTACTATGCTTATGCGGACTCAAATGAGTATAGCAAATGTAAGAAAACCCTTATGCAACCAATTAAACCCCAAAAATGCAAGCAAAATTGACCAAAACTCTTTCTTTATGGTGCAAATGTAAAGACTTGACTTGAATGCAAGCTAAAGAGGCTCATACAAGTCTAAAAACACTTGTATGCATGGAAATCTCATAAGAATTTGTTTAGGAATTTTATGAAGAGAGTGGAGGCCATGAGAGGATTGATTTTGACATAGTTTAGTTGCTAGAATGAATAATGATGATTTTAGGGTAGGTTAGGGTCTTATTTATAGATTAGGCAAGTGATTTAGGCCATAGGATTAAACCCTAGTTCCAATCTCAGCCCTCAAAACCGAATCTGGCCCCCAAGCTCAACACAAACCCAAACTGGTGCACCAGGCTAAACAGCCCGGCTGAGTCAAGTCGACAGCCCAGTCGACTTGGTCTAACCAAGTCGACTCCCAAGTCGACAGGGCTGTCGACTTGGGGTGTTCTGGCGGGAATTCTCCCGCCTGGCCCAAACTGGCCCAAATTCCCAAATTCAAACTTGAATTTGAAATCTGTTTTGAACTTGAAATTTTCTGAAAACTTCATTGGGCCTTAACCGGGTCATACGGACTCCGATTTTCGAAAACTCAGACTCTATTTCGCGTATTTTTCCGAGACGAACGCAATGGCATAGCCCGCTTCCCTTGATTCAGATTTATAAATTAAATTCTGCCTCGATTTACACTATTACAGGTTATTGAAAATACGGGTTGTTACAGATACTATCAGGCTTCTAAAAATGATATATAAAAACAATTTAAAATAAGACTTAACATAAGCGAATACTACATGTCACCTAACACCAATATGTAAGAAAATAAAAAAACTTGAACACATAAAACAAAACAAAAAATACCTTGATTACCATTCTTTGTAGTAGCTCCCATCAGTACACCTGGTCGTCCCTTTAAGTGAGTAGCGTCCAAAAAAATCATGGGTCGGCAATACTCAAACCAACGTATACATGCAGAAAGAGCAATAAACACTCTCTCAAACTGGTTAGTACTGGCATTAACCTCTAAATCAACATAACTACCAGGGTTATGATGTTGTAGTGCCTCCAAATACCATCTCAAGTCATCATAAGACATAGCATCATTACCATACAATTCAGCCAAAGCAAGTTTTTTTGCAGAGTAAACAACCGGATAATTCAACTCAATATTATATTCTCTACGAAAATCATCTATGATATCCTTAGGCTTCTTGCTTGGATGATCACGAATTTCATCTATAATCAATAATTTAATAAACGAGCTAGAAATATTCGGATTGCTCAAATTTTTAAGTCCACCACCACAAGAATGCTCACTAACTAAATTCCGTATGAAAAACCTATTAAGTTGGGTGGAATCACAAGTAGCATGAACTTTAAATTGACATCCAGTAGACGAAAAAGAAGAGCAAACAACTGTTATCCTAGAAGAAGTATTCTTTAAAAAAATTAGTTCATATCCTGTCTGAATTTGATATGCCATCAATAATCCCCTAAAGTCAATAGCACTACCAAAACAGAACCCTTTAAAATCAGAAATGGAAAGATTAGATCCTCTCTTCATCATGTCTTTTAAGTAACTTTTTCCATGTACAACAATTGTAGAACACAAAGATGCATTAGACGAAACTTCAGATGCAGTTGAATGAGAACTTGTATCAATATTTTGGAGATGACAATCCTTCCGCTTAATAGTGAAAGAAAAGAAAGCACTCTTTTTATATAGTTGAAAGCAGATTGCACTTTGAAGATCGGAGTTAGTATCAACAAATGTTATTTTGTTCTCAAGCAAATAACTAATCTCGATTGAATCAGGAGTAAGTTGAGACCAATGATGGCATAATTCATTCTTCAAATCATATAATGAACTTTTAACGGTCAACCGAGTACTGAAGGTAAGATTGTTGAACAAAAACAAAACCAAAAGACTATCATCACCACTGAAAAAAAAAGAAAAAAAGGAAAAAAAAAAGAAGTCAGCAAATTATTATATAACTGTTACAAATTTTGATTCAAAACTGATACTGTATTGTTGTACACTTAACAACAAATAATAAACTGATACCATCAATGACATAAAACTGATACTGCATTGCTGTACACTTAACAACAGTGAACAAACTGATACCACAAATGACATAAAACTGATATTGTAATGTTGTACAATTAACAACAGAGAACAAACTGATACCACCAATGACATAAAACTGATACCCAGATATAAACATAATATTTATGAACATAACACCAATACAACATGCCTTAAGAGATTGCAATATAGAGCTACTACAACTTATAATATTTGACAGAATAAAACTGATAGCATATCCATTAACCACATAGCATAACACATTACAAATACCGTAATGTACATGAAAACAACCAAAAAGTGAGGACAATTTGATACATCTATGAACACAATGCAAAGGGAAAAAAAATTGCTGAGAGTAAAACATATAACCTGCTGGTGCTGCTAATCGAATCCATTAATCAACCAATTCAAATCAATCCGAGAAAACCTGAAGAGAATCGATCACATAAAAAAAAATTAAAACTGAAAAAGATCGCGCAAAGGAATTTCAGAACAGGAAAAGCAAAAAATAATCGCTCAAAAGAAAATCGCACGTAACAAATAGCCCAATCGCGCACAGGAAAATTATAATCGCTCAAAAGAAAATCGCACCTAACAAATAGCCCAATCGCGCACAGGAAAATTGATTTTGCAAAGGTGCCTGAGTAATCGCGTCTGAAAATCTGAATTGGAGAAGACGCGCACAGAATTTTCAAACGCAAATTTGCAATTCGATTTTCTCTTGAGATGATGCGAAATTAGGGTAACGAGAATGTTTCTTAAAGAGGTAATTGCACGCGCTAGATATGCGAGAAAATCTTATATATTGTCCTGGAGAAAAAAAAAAATGGACTGTCCTTATGAACAAAAAACCCAATATTTTTGTCCTTCACAATATTTTCCTGTTATGTTTATTTGGTGACAAATATATCAACATACTGGGTTTCCATTCCTTCCCTTGGTTTCTGGGATCTTGATCCATGGTTTCAATTTTCAATACACATGCACAATTAAGTGTATCCCTAATTAATATATAATAGAATACCTGGGTCAGTAACAAGAGTTATTTACTACTCATACAATAACATAAAAACTGTGATAGTTTAGTAAACATAAGAATATAAAATCTTAATATACCAATTGGAACATGAAATAAAACATTTTTTTACTAGCAATAAACAACTAGAGTGTATTCAACTAACATTATGCATATTTTTTTTAGAAGTAATGTTTTAACTATTTCTCACCATCTATAATAGAATTGATGTCATAAAAGACAATTTACCAGTTCAGAACGAAGTCAACGCCCGAAGGGAATTGCAATAATCATAAGATAACATATCCAGCATGGTCCAAAGGCCACAGTCCAGCTCCCCAGATCGTTTGATTAACAATATTACTCTGCATAATAACATTGTGGACATGCATCAGGGTTTCGTCATCAAATCCAGATTCTGTAGTTCAAAATGACCAAGTTAATTCAAGCCTGTAGCGTAACGAAACAAGCCTTCTTGCTGTCAACCCTCAACCTATTTTCATGACAGGAGACTGAAGTGCTAACTTGGAACAAGATTTCCGATGCCAACAGACATTAGTGTTGGTTAAAAATCAATGTAGGATTTGGAAAACAAGATAGCGAAATATCGATCTAGGAATAATACAAAGGGATATCAAGACAATATAAAACCAGGGAAAAGATTAAAAAACTGAAGTAAAACTTACCGAAACGTGACAATGAACAAAGAACCGGGTTATAGCATACAGAAAACCAGAACCCCAATATGGTAACCTGTTATACAAATAAACAAAAACCATATGCCAAAATTAGAAACATGTCAGAGTCTTTAGTAAAATATATCAAACTTTTATCCATATATCCATGCCCAGATATTTCAACTGCAGCACAATCAGCGAAGACAATACTCTCTAGTCATGACAACCAAAGCTAGGAATCAAAGACCAGCAGATGATGATATCTTACCATTTATTGTTGTGTACTTTACATACAGCACGTTCACTTTACAAAGTTGTGGTAGGGATCAAGAGCTGTTCAAGTCAACAAAAGATTTTTGTACCAATATTATATAGCTTTATTTTAACAAGAGTTATAAACTTATTAGTTGTTGATTTTAAGGTAACTGCATATTTTACCTCAATAGAAGTTTCATCCATCCATAACCCAATGATTTCGTCAATATTGCATAAAAGGCTGAAAAACATATGTTGGTTAATAAAGTTTGTACTAGGGCATTTATCCTTCTACAAGAAAAAACAATGGAAACATATGCATTAATAGGACATAATAATTATCATATAGAATTAGCTCACTATCTAGCTGGTGAACACGCCCATAGTTGAGGTGAAGCACAAATGCCAATGAACGATAACAGAATTACATCGAAATGTCATATAATCATTTCACGAGTAAGTTAAGAAATATTTATATTTTATCACAGCCTATTAATATTGTAGATTTATTTAATAGTTCGTATTGTAACCCATTTAGTTTAAGCATTGAAGAATAAGATATGCGAAGATAGATTTCAAGTAATGCTGCAAAACTCCTGAATAACATGAAGTACGTGTTCCTGGATTTAGTGTATATTTTTTTAAGAGCTGGGAACAATGTATAGTTTATCTTGTTAGGATTTCAATATACTTTAACAACATCCAATTATGAAACCCTAGATCCAAACATATAACCCATATTGATTTAACTGAGAACAAGTCAGAGAACTGATAAACAAATTTGCGGAAGCGTACCTGAATCCCGAAGTTAATTATTGCAGTACCTGAATCTATAATCGGTTGCCGCGGAGAAGATGTAATTAGGTTTGGTCTTCCAAATTGACACAAACCCTAAATCTGAAATCAGCTCTCCGTAGAAGAGATTAGAGAGTTGCTAAGGATTGTGTAATTCGGGGACCATAACCCTTTATTTATAAAGTTGGCATTTTGTAATTCGGCCCTTCAACAAATTATAAAATGCCCCGGTATCTACACATTAGGCCCATGATAACTTAAACTTTAAGCCTATTAATTCTAATCGAAAATTAGATCACTTTAATTAGGCTTTACACCAAAATAGCACAACACATTTTATTTTACATATGTGGCCCAATTGTCGAAATATTCCAACAATCTCCCCCTGAGCCACATATGAAATAACCTTAAAATGTGTTTAACTTTATGAGCTCCAAAATTTGCTATTTATAACATATGGTGTATCTAAAACAATCTCGTCCATTAATTGCATTGACAAAGGATCAAAGCGGCATTCGTTACATTTATCGTAACTAAACCCATCAATGGTCACATATATCAATACAGTCAAATGACATAGATCAATCATGGATGCGTAGCATGGAAATTACATGAAATGTGATCTATACATGTCTATTTCCAACTGGTCCTTCTTTAGTGAGATCAAATGTTTAATATTTAAACAACCTGAGTGTAAAGAAAAATTCATTACTTTATTTCTGATCAGAAAAAGAACTTGATATGCATATATCTGTAACTGAAGTATAGAGCAATGAGTCATATGACAATACCAAATACAAACTCCCCCTGAACCAAAATATCCTTACATAAAAGTTACACCAACTGAGCTACATGCTCATGAAAGACCTTAGGTGATAACCTTTTGGCAAGCGGATCCGCCATAATGGAGTTTGTCAAAGTGTGCTCTATGAATTACAATACATTTTGCACTCTTCCCTTATTGGAAAATAATATATTCTTTACTGTCACAATATTACTTGGTCTTTCAATTCTTTATCTATAACTGGAGTATTGTGACAAAATTTCATTATTATTTTCCATATTTGGATGTCTTATAATTAACCAAAGATGATATTTTCAAAACGACAAAAAACTATAAGTGCCTAAATGACACTTTTCCCTTATATAGTTTCACCCATAAAATATATTATCATTGCTAGAAGTGGATCTTTTACAGTAATGACATCCAAAATATCCGGATCGTAATTCTTTATGATCTCCACCCGATCCGATCTTTTATCTATGAGCATATAATCTTTTATTTTGTCTTTTAAAGATATATCATATATATCATAACCATTTTGGCTACTAAATCATTGATCCACTTTTAATATCAGTAAAGTATCTGCCAAATAATACACGCGTATCCATATGTGTATATACATTAGTATGCATTAGAATTCACACTGCAAATGCATGAGAAATCTTTTGCATTTCTTTAATTTCAAGGATGGTAGCATTTATCTGTTTAGTAAAAGAAAAACAACTGAATCGCAGTTTACATACTTAACCTTTGAAGCATTTATCTTCCTAATTCTTTTGTAATAATCCAAAATATCACCCCATGAACAATAATGGTGAATTTGAATCCCAAATACAAAAGACTAATCCATAAATGAGTTTCTTAAGTAGTTTCACAATGTCCCCATTGAGAAATATAACTTTAATCTCCATCAGATAATGCTCAAAAGTACAAACTATAGTAAGCTTCAAAGTGATCGATTCAGAATCGTTTACCAAGTCCAAAATGAAACATTCTTAAAAGAAAATAAAATTTCCTTTTAATAATAGTGCTTTCGATAAAGTGCCTTATAAAATTCAATATTACCCACTTGATCCCTTTTGGTTTTCGAATAGTTATTCATAACCAATGATCTTATCACTTAAGTTAGAGGGAAATTTCAGACTTTATTATCCATATAGATTTATACTATATGTTCATTTCTTAAATCCACATTTTAAATTAGTAGCTTACATGGATTGATGTAAGTCCGTAGTAACATCTTTATCAATCCATTATTTATCTTTATGAAGAAATACTGTACAATAATCTGAAATAGTATTTCTTCCCATTTAGGTGGATTTCCTTAGTGATCTTGCATCTTTGAGGTTGTTGAGTTTGTTTTCTTGAAGCAGTTTCCTTAGCTTAAAGAAAAATTATCTTCAACATCGTCTTATTATGGTTCTTAATTTACTTCTTCTTAATAAAAGAAAAACAAATCTTAAACTTTAAGCGAAGAAGCAACCGCAGTTGAATCAAGGATAATGATTCTCTTTAAAGACAATGGTATTACTTTATTTCTCCCCCAAACTCAACATCCTCAAAAAACTATTGCATTTCCCGCTTTAAAACTTTTCCTTAGTGTGGGTTCATAAAAAAAATTATAAACTTTAAATCGCTTAGAATATCAATAAAGTATTTTCTATCTTTATGATACCTCAATCTATAATTCCTCAATAAACTGAAACAAAAAATATATTAGTCACCAAAACAAAATTTGAGATATCATTACATAAGTTATTTAGCATAAGTAGCCATAACTTGTATGAGCTTCAATTACATAAGATTTGGAATTTATTCATAAATTAACATTACTATTTCTTGATGAACAATAATAACCTAATATGTTCACGTTAGAAATATAAAACCGAAATCTGTCTAAATGACAGCATAAAAAATATATCAAATAAATCCAAAAAAATTGCCTTAAATTTCAATAATAGCTATAAAATATCAAGTATATTTTACTTTATATGTCTGTATATCTCGTTAAAGAAACAACTATAAAAAAAAATATCCATATGTTATTTCTTTTCTTTGAGATCCTTAGCGACTTCTTAATCCTTATTCATACATTTATTTATGATGTATATCAAATGAGTACTTTTCAATCATAAAAAAACTTTAATCTCTATTTTAGTTACCAAAGCGCTAAATTAGCCCAATAAGATAACATATTATTCTTAAAATAATTTTAATCTTTAAATGAATATACTGAAGATAGCACCAAAAATAACGATAACTTGAGCGTCTTTAACTTTTGAAGCAATATCTTTTTCCGTATAGTACTCATTTATATTTCTTTTACTTTGACTTTATGTAATCAAGCACCACAAAGAGTGCTTGATTTCCCTTATTGTTTTCACAAAAACCGTTTCCATTCTCAGTAGATAACTTATACAAAATTAGTTATCGTTACCTATTGCACATCCTTGAAAACTTCTGAAGTATTTACTTAATGATCATTTAACTCTTGCCTTTGAATTCTATCACCTTTCAATATTCTTCATAACATTATAAGAATATTTAACCGTAGTAGGGTTGGCTGTAACCCTCTTAGTTACAAGAGTTAAATCTATAAAGTCAAGAACAAATAACATGCTGTAACACCCCGAATTTTCTATTAACACTAAAGTTGCTAAAATATTAATAAGTGTGTAAGAGAGGGGATGTATCTAATATGAATATAAAAATATTAATAAGTGTGTAAGAGAGGGGATGTATCTAATATGAATATAAAAATATTAATAAGTGTGTAAGAGAGGGGATGTATCTAATATGAATATAAAAATATTAATAAGTGTGTAAGAGAGGGGATGTATCTAATATGTATATAAAAACAATAATAAGTGTGTAAAAGGGGGGGATGTATCTAATGTGTACATTGTAGAATATATATATATATATATATATATATATATATATATATATATGTGCAGTTAATGCAAACATGAATAGAAGTTTATTAATTTGCTGAGTGTTTGCTAAGTCACTTCTGACTCATTGCTGAGTCAACAAGATAAACCCCATCTTGTCTGAACGGCTGCGGTTATTTCTAGGTTAAATCTAATGGCCTAAATGAATTCTAAAATCTATAAATAAGTGGGTAGACCCTAGACCTAAATCACTTGTAAAATTAGAGAAGCTACCGTCATACTGCTGCCATGGAGTTCAGCATAGCCGTCACAAACTAAGAAGAGGAAGCCTAATCATCTACAACTAAATCTACACAAATCAAATCAAAAGATCTCTCTTTCTCTAATTCTTTTCTTTTGTTGGTGAGTATGATGATTCTCACAAGACTATTACAAACTAATTTGACTCAGTTATGAATGGATCACAAGAAAGTGATGTGATTTGTAATTGTAAATTCTATATATTGTGGATCTCTTATTATGTTATTATGTTGTCGTATGATGTAAATTATATATGCTATGTCATGCTATGTTGTAAATTCTCTTATGCTATGTCGTGCTATGTTGAGAATCATGTCAAGCTATGTTATACTATCATACTATGCCATGTTATAAATCATGCTATATTATGTTGAAAAATCATGATGTTGTTGGATCATGCTTAAAGTTATGTTTTTTTTTCTTAATTTAAATGGATCTTGTTTATGGGAATTTGCCTATTAGGTTAGGTGTACCCATAAACTTGAAACTATAATTAAATAAAACTTGATTATGGGAATTTGCCTATTGAGTTAGGTGTACCCATATAAAACCATGTTGTTAAAAAATTAGATGATGTTGATTCACACATGTTCATATGTAAGTTTATGAAAATTGATTGAGATCATATTAGGTGAATTTTGAACAAGTTGACACCTTTAGATCCATGACATGTATAATCTATGCAAGTTGGACATATGCAAGTTTCACCCCTTATTATGATTCATTTGGTCACATATACATGTTGTTATTATGATAATCTCTTTTATGCTATGAGTTAGGCTATTCGAGTCTAACATATATTTTGCGAATAAACGTTCAAACGTGGGGTAGGGGTAATATTAGGAATTAATAAATTGGGTGCAATTTTGTAAGATGTTGCATACCATGAATGAATGTCCATAATTGAGTCAATTATGGACATTGTTAAAAATTGGAAGTAATTAATAATTCAAGTAGGGAATTATTAAAATTGGGGGAAAGTGGATTATTATTAATAATCAATGCTTAGGACACGAGGTTGGACCCGTTTGTGATGTAAACCTGCCCGGACCCGCCCGGCAAATCCAGTAGTCACAAATGTCGGCCCAATGTGAGAGGTCCTAGGCCCAAACTAAAGCATAACAGTTGTAAAGACACGAGGTTAGACTCTTTTATGGTGTAAGACTGCCCGGACCCGCCCGGCAAATCCAGCTGCCATAAATGCCAGTCTAATGTGAGAGGTCTTTATGAGGTTATGGCCTTAATGAACTAAGAAATACTTAACCAGATAATCATGTAAGGTGGGACATGGGGGTTAAGTAGGTGCCTTGGGTGGCATGAGGAATCTGGTGGTTGCCTTTAGAGGCATTTGAAATACGATTAGACTTAACCAAACACACATGTAATTGAACATGACTAAGTGGGTTAAGTGGGATGGACTAATGGGGACAAGCTTAGGTGGAATGCTTGTGGTAAATAATGGGGGCCCATTTCATCCAGTATCCCAAAACGTATCTTTGTGGGCTCGACCCAAGTCGAGGACGGGACACGCATACTGGGTTTGACTATAAGAGGCCAAAACAGGGAGCGGTGGCAACGCAAGTCCAACGGGTTTCATATGCGTGTGTGGACCCGGGCTGGTAGGTAAGACGTTGTTGCATCGTGTAGGTATAAGCCGTGCATGTCCGTTGTATCAGGTTGCCACTTTAGGGGAGTGATACACCCCACTGTGGGGCCAACACGGGTATCTACGAGTTAGGGAGCCGATCGAATAATGGGAAGTAGGGTACACCTAGTGGAGATAGGGGCAGGCGGCACCTATGTAGTCAGCTAGGGGTACGTAAAGCCATTGGGAAAGTTTCTAAGTGAAGCTAAGTGGGATGAGTCTTTAGGGTGACTGGTGTGGTGCAGTATAGTGTTTATCCTTTAGTATTTAGGAGCGCCTATAACGTTGCCTTTAGCGATTGTCTATGTCCTTAATCTGCTCTTCATAGACATTTTCTTGTTTTCCAGCTTATGCCTTAGTCCAGTTATTTTGGTAATAGTATTGTAGAATTATCATATTCACCAGACTTTATGTCTGACCCCCTCTTTTCCATCCTTTTTCTCCCTTCAGGTCCGCAGGTTGGGCCAAGTTCTAGTGGAGTCTAGTTGGATCGCTTATCTTCTGGAAAGCTTGGACTGCTGAAGTAAAGTCCAGCTTGTTATCTTTCTTTTTAATGGCTATTCATGTAATGGGATTATGTACTTGTTTTATCAAGATAGATATTGTACTTGACATTGAATATGGTGTTATGATGTAATCAAACATGTTTTGACTTCTGCTACAATGAAATAAAGTTTTTGAATTTCCAAGTACTATTTTATATCTGTCTTGTTGTAATTTTACTGTTCTATATTCACTTAAAACCTCCATGGAAGTTAATTCATTCCCTTTGAGAGTGACATTAATGGACGTGGGGTGTTACACGTGGTATCAGAGCATAAGGTTACCAGAACAGATAAAAAAAAAAATTTAGAAAAATATTTTTTTTTCTAAAGTATTTTTGGAAGAAGTGCTTTCAAAAAAAAAAAAAAAACATGTTATTTAAAGAGAGTTTTTATGAAAAACATAATCCCAAATAGCCACATCCTTATCTTTATCTTTCGAATTCTCCATTTTGAATCTTTCCTTTTTCGTTTCAGCATGGCTGAAGATCTTAATCTCCCAGAAGGTGTGACGATTCCAGGGTGGTTTAGGAGATACTTGGAGGCTAGGGCCACCACTACAGGCCCAGCGGATACTCCTCCACCCCTAGTTGCACCCATTCCTCCTCCTCCTCCTCGTGTTGACACTTTTGCAAAGACGTGCAAGGAATTCAAGGCTATGGGAGGAAAAACTTTTCAAGGGACTGAGACGTTTGTGGAGGCCAGAGATTGGCTTAAGGAGACTGAGGAATTGTTGGATATCTTTGAAGTGGAAGATGGGAGGAAAGTCCGTTTAGCTGCTTGGTTAATGAAGGGAGAGGCCTCGTTTTGGTGGGAGGTCACTAACGGGGAACGTCCAGTTGATTCATGGGCGGATTTCAGACGAAGGTTTGAGGCAAAGTTTCTTTCAAGGGCAGAGGAGAACTTAAATATGGAAAAATTCCTGGCACTAAAGCAAGGGAGCTCATCAGTAAAGGAATATGTCAATAAATTTAATCAGTTAGCAAGGTTTGGCTTGGAGTTGGTGAACACGCCAGAGAAGAAAGCTTTGAGGTTCGTTAGAGGCTTGAATGAACCGTTGCAAGGGTTGGCTATGACCCACATCCCTATGGGAGCCACCTTTGAAAAGCTAGTAGAAATGGCACTTATGCATGAGGATAAGGCAGTTGAAAAGAAAGGGGATCAGAAGAAACCCCAACATCAAAATAAGAAGGGTGGTAAAAACAATAATGGCAAAGGGAAGAAGAAATGCTTCAATTGTGGGACGCCTGGCCATCTCAGCAAAGATTGTAGAAAGAAAAAGAAGACTGGTTGTTTTCATTGTGGAGATGCGGGACATTTAGTGAAGGACTGTCCAAAGAAGGGGCAGAGGGCAGGGTCTACCTCGGGAGGACAGGTGCAGGCTCTTATGGCACCAGGGCAGGCAAGGGGGCAAGTTCAGGCTATTGCGGCCCCACCGCTGCAAGAAAGAGGTAGAACAATTTCTGTTGAAAGCTTAGTTTTTCTGTTTGATCATCCTGTCCGTACCTTATTCGATTCTGGCGCATCTCATTCGTTTATCTCTGCATCATTAGTTGAATCACTGCACTTGAACACCAGTTTAGTAGAGGATCCCTTGGTCGTTTCAAATCCAATTGGGGGTTCGGCTCATTTGACCATGATATGTTTGGATTTGAAAATCTCTATACTTAGCGTTGAATTTAGATGTGATGCTTATGTATTGGGCTTCACGGGCTATGGGCTAATTTTAGGAATGGATTGGTTGTCTAGAAATAGGGCCATTCTTGATTGTGAAAGGAGAGTAGTTAGGCTTGTGACTCGCCTTGGTAATGCTCTCGACATCTTTTGTAATCCCATAAATTCCGTTATGCTAAGTTATGTTGAATCGCTTGATGCGTCTGTAGAGAACCTGCGATCGGTAGAAGTGGTCCGGGAATATCCGGATGTGTTTGAGGAGGTGAAGGGCTTACCTCCAAAGCGGGAGATAGACTTTCGAATTTATCTTGTGGATAATGCTAAACCCATATCTTTGCCAGTGCGCCACATGGCTCCTCGTGAAAGGAGGGAACTCAATAAGCAAGTAAAGGAGTTGCTTGAGAAGGGGTTCATAAGACGTAGTATATCGGAGTGGGGTGCTCCAGTAGTTTTTGCCACAAAGGCGGATGGGTCTCTTAGACTTTGTATGGACTATAGAGAACTAAACAAGCTTACTAAAAAGAACCGACACCCACTGCCGAGGATTGACGATCTCTTTGATCAGTTAGTTGGCGCCTCAGTGTTTTCGCAGTTGGACTTAGCCACTGGCTTTCATCAACTGAGAGTGGCTGAGGATAGTATAGATAAGACTGCTTTTAGGACTCCTGACGGATTCTATGAATGGCTAGTGATGCCCTTTGGTTTGACAAACGCCCCTGCATATTTTGTTGATTTGATGAGTAGGGTGTTTAGGGAATACCTTAACAAATTCGTGGTAGTCTTTGTGGATGACATCTTAGTCTTTTCTAAGAATAAAGAAGAGCACTCCCTACATCTTAGGGAAGTGTTGGAAACCCTTCGAGCGCATAACCTTAAGGCAAAATTTTCTATGTGTCACTTCTGGAGGAAGGAAGTACAGTTCTTAGGGCACGTGGTTTCCAAAGAAGGGATAGCAGTGGATCCCGCAAAGGTGGTGGCCATCCAAGATTGGAAGGTCCCTAAAAATGCAACCGAAGTAAGAAGTTTCTTGGGGTTGGCTGGCTATTATAGGAAGTTTATCAAAGACTTCGCAAAAATATCAGCTCCATTAACACGGTTAACGAAGAAGAACCTGGTTTTTACGTGGGACAAAGATTGCGATGATGCGTTCCAACGTTTAAAGAGAGCCTTAACTTCAGCCCCAGTCTTAGTGCTGCCAGACGGGAATAAACCGTTTACCATCTATACTGATGCTTGTGGGACGGGACTTGGCGCGGTCCTCATGCAAGAGGGAAGAGTAATAGCCTATGGTGGAAGGCAGTTGAGGGTTCATGAAAAGAATTACCCCACGCATGACTTAGAGCTAGCCGCAATTGTTTTCGCGCTTAAGTCTTGGCGTCACTATCTTCTTGGTGATAAATTCGAACTGTTCACTGACCACAAATCATTAAAATACTTATTCTCTCAGAAGGATTTGAATTTAAGGCAGCAACGGTGGATGGAATTCTTAGCCTCCTACGATTTTGAAATAGCATATACCCCGGGCAAGGGTAACGTGGTGGCAGACGCCTTAAGTAAGAAAAGGTTGTCCTTGAGTCCGTTGTTTGTTGAACGACAAAGCTTAGAATTCATCTCTATGTTTGACTTTAGACCCTCCGTTGACTTAGTACCCGGTCTGTTAGCATCCTTGGAGGTTAGACCTACACTTCTAGGACGGGTTGGTGAGGCACAGCGAGACGACCCACAGTTGGTTGAGATAGTAGAAAAGCTCAAAGGGGGGGAGTCGTCAAGCCATCTTCGTAGGTATACCCTAGACGATAAGGGTTGGTTACGAAGGGATAATAGACTTTGTGTACCACAAGACGAAGACTTAAGGAAGGCCATTCTTGATGATGCTCATCGCTCAAAAATGACCATTCATCCCGGCGGGGATAAGATGTACAAAGATATGTAGCGGGTTTTCTTTTGGGCCGGTATGAAAAAGGATGTGGCCGAGTACGTCGCTAGATGCTTGGTGTGCCAACGAGTTAAAGCAGAACAAAAGAAACCCGGTGGGTTGCTTCACCCATTAGAAGTTCCACTATGGAAATGGGAAAGCATCTCAATGGATTTTGTGGATGGATTACCAAGATCAAGGAAGGGTAACACGGGGATTTGGGTTATAGTAGATAGACTTACTAAAAGCGCCCATTTTATTCCCGTGAAAAGTAAGAGGACTGCTCCGTGGTTGGCTTCTGTATACATTAAGGAGATAGTTCGTTTGCACGGTATTCCTTCTAGTATAGTAAGCGACCGTGACCCCATCTTTACTAGCGAATTTTGGAAGAGTTTACAAGAGGTGGTAGGGACTCAGCTATGTTGAGCACCGCATATCATCCTCAGACAGACGGCCAGACCGAGAGGGTGAATCGCATTCTAGAGGATCTTTTAAGGCTTTGTATCCTAGACTTTGGGGGTACATGGGAAGAGCACCTTCCGTTAGTAGAATTCGCATATAATAATAGCTTTCAGTCTAGTATTGGCATGGCACCTTTCGAAGCTCTTTATGGAAGGCCTTGCCGTTCGCCTACATGTTGGTGGGAATCTACCGATAAAATCCTACTTGGGCCCGATATGGTTAGGGAAACCTCGGAGAAGATTGAGTTGATTCGAAGGAGGATGAAAGCAGCACAAGATAGGCAAAAATCGTATGCTGATAAGAGGAGGACAGATCTTGAGTTTGACATTGGGGACATGGTTTTTATCAAAGTATCTCCGTTACAGAATGTTGTTCGCTTTGGGTCCGTGGGGAAATTAGCACCAAGGTTTGTAGGGCCGTTTCCTGTAAAAAAAAAAAACAGGATTGGGAAGATGGCATATAGGGTGGAGTTGCCTGAGAAACTTAGTGGAGTACACGACGTATTCCATGTATCACATTTGAGGAAGTGTTTGCACAAGACCGCGGAAGTGGTAGAGCCGAGCTTGCTCAAAGAGGTGAAAATAGAGCGTGATGCAACAATTAGACGAGCTCCTACATGCATTCTTGGGTCGGAGATCAAAAAGTTGAGGAATCGAGAGGTCAGACTGGTTAAAGTGCAATGGGGAGATGATAAGAGCAACGCAACTTGGGAGACAGAAGAGAAGATGCGTTCGTTGTACCCTTTTCTTTTTGAGGGTATGTCTTTTAATTTCTCCTTTATCGCTTAGCTTATCTTATCTTATCTTTAGTATGTCCTCTCATTAGTATCTTTGACCTTTAGTTAGGATAATCCTATGGTTGAAACATGTGTTTGAGACATGTTATGTATGATGGATGCAAAATGGATGCAAGTGTTTGCTAGTGGTTGCTCGTGGATGCATATATACACACACTTTAGGCACTAGATCGGCTCAGTCACTTCATATTGCATATTGCATATATATGGATGTATTTAGTATAATGGATGTATAATGGTTGTACCATCATATGGATGCTGCATTCGGTTGAATGGGTGTGCACGCATATAGAAGTAGTATGTAAGCAATTAGGATCTTTTGCATACATAATGGATTCATGACACTTACATAATTTGCATTAAGGAGGTCAACTGAATCAGTAGACCGCCTGATTTCGCATTAGGTAAGGACATGTACACACACTTTGCATATGATCATAAAGCATTAGAAGTCTTTTAAGGACAATGGATGCCTGTGTATGATGGATGAGTAGATGGACGTTTGGATGGTAGGATATACATTCTTCCAGACTTGAAGATTTCGGGGACGAAATCCTAAAAGGAGGGGAGAATGTAACACCCCGAATTTTCTATTAACACTAAAGTTGCTAAAATATTAATAAGTGTGTAAGAGAGGGGATGTATCTAATATGAATATAAAAATATTAATAAGTGTGTAAGAGAGAGGATGTATCTAATATGAATATAAAAATATTAATAAGTGTGTAAGAGAGGGGATGTATCTAATATGTATATAAAAACAATAATAAGTGTGTAAAAGGGGGGGATGTATCTAATGTGTACATTGTAGAATATATATATATATATATATATATATATATATATGGGCAGTTAATGCAAACATGAATAGAAGTTTATTAATTTGCTGAGTGTTTGCTAAGTCACTTCTGACTCATTGCTGAGTCAACAAGATAAACCCCATCTTGTCTGAACGGCTGCGGTTATTTCTAGGTTAAATCTAATGGCCTAAATGAATTCTAAAATCTATAAATAAGTGGGTAGACCCTAGACCTAAATCACTTGTAAAATTAGAGAAGCTACCGTCATACTGCTGCCATGGAGTTCAGCATAGCCGTCACAAACTAAGAAGAGGAAGCCTAATCATCTACAACTAAATCTACACAAATCAAATCAAAAGATCTCTCTTTCTCTAATTCTTTTCTTTTGTTGGTGAGTATGATGATTCTCACAAGACTATTACAAACTAATTTGACTCAGTTATGAATGGATCACAAGAAAGTGATGTGATTTGTAATTGTAAATTCTATATATTGTGGATCTCTTATTATGTTATTATGTTGTCGTATGATGTAAATTATATATGCTATGTCATGCTATGTTGTAAATTCTCTTATGCTATGTCGTGCTATGTTGAGAATCATGTCAAGCTATGTTATACTATCATACTATGCCATGTTATAAATCATGCTATATTATGTTGAAAAATCATGATGTTGTTGGATCATGCTTAAAGTTATGTTTTTTTTTTCTTAATTTAAATGGATCTTGTTTATGGGAATTTGCCTATTAGGTTAGGTGTACCCATAAACTTGAAACTATAATTAAATAAAACTTGATTATGGGAATTTGCCTATTGAGTTAGGTGTACCCATATAAAACCATGTTGTTAAAAAATTAGATGATGTTGATTCACACATGTTCATATGTAAGTTTATGAAAATTGATTGAGATCATATTAGGTGAATTTTGAACAAGTTGACACCTTTAGATCCATGACATGTATAATCTATGCAAGTTGGACATATGCAAGTTTCACCCCTTATTATGATTCATTTGGTCACATATACATGTTGTTATTATGATAATCTCTTTTATGCTATGAGTTAGGCTATTCGAGTCTAACATATATTTTGCGAATAAACGTTCAAACGTGGGGTAGGGGTAATATTAGGAATTAATAAATTGGGTGCAATTTTGTAAGATGTTGCATACCATGAATGAATGTCCATAATTGAGTCAATTATGGACATTGTTAAAAATTGGAAGTAATTAATAATTCAAGTAGGGAATTATTAAAATTGGGGGAAAGTGGATTATTATTAATAATCAATGCTTAGGACACGAGGTTGGACCCGTTTGTGATGTAAACCTGCCCGGACCCGCCCGGCAAATCCAGTAGTCACAAATGTCGGCCCAATGTGAGAGGTCCTAGGCCCAAACTAAAGCATAACAGTTGTAAAGACACGAGGTTAGACTCTTTTATGGTGTAAGACTGCCCGGACCCGCCCGGCAAATCCAGCTGCCATAAATGCCAGTCTAATGTGAGAGGTCTTTATGAGGTTATGGCCTTAATGAACTAAGAAATACTTAACCAGATAATCATGTAAGGTGGGACATGGGGGTTAAGTAGGTGCCTTGGGTGGCATGAGGAATCTGGTGGTTGCCTTTAGAGGCATTTGAAATACGATTAGACTTAACCAAACACACATGTAATTGAACATGACTAAGTGGGTTAAGTGGGATGGACTAATGGGGACAAGCTTAGGTGGAATGCTTGTGGTAAATAATGGGGGCCCATTTCATCCAGTATCCCAAAACGTATCTTTGTGGGCTCGACCCAAGTCGAGGACGGGACACGCATACTGGGTTTGACTATAAGAGGCCAAAACAGGGAGCGGTGGCAACGCAAGTCCAACGGGTTTCATATGCGTGTGTGGACCCGGGCTGGTAGGTAAGACGTTGTTGCATCGTGTAGGTATAAGCCGTGCATGTCCGTTGTATCAGGTTGTCACTTTAGGGGAGTGATACACCCCACTGTGGGGCCAGCACGGGTATCTACGAGTTAGGGAGCCGATCGAATAATGGGAAGTAGGGTACACCTAGTGGAGATAGGGGCAGGCGGCACCTATGTAGTCAGCTAGGGGTACGTAAAGCCATTGGGAAAGTTTCTAAGTGAAGCTAAGTGGGATGAATCTTTAGGGTGACTGGTGTGGTGCAGTATAGTGTTTATCCTTTAGTATTTAGGAGCGCCTATAACGTTGCCTTTAGCGATTGTCTATGTCCTTAATCTTCTCTTCATAGACATTTTCTTGTTTTCCAGCTTATGCCTTAGTCCAGTTATTTTGGTAATAGTATTGTAGAATTATCATATTCACCAGACTTTATGTCTGACCCCCTCTTTTCCATCCTTTTTCTCCCTTCAGGTCCGCAGGTTGGGCCAAGTTCTAGTGGAGTCTAGTTGGATCGCTTATCTTCTGGAAAGCTTGGACTGCTGAAGTAAAGTCCAGCTTGTTATCTTTCTTTTTAATGGCTATTCATGTAATGGGATTATGTACTTGTTTTATCAAGATAGATATTGTACTTGACATTGAATATGGTGTTATGATGTAATCAAACATGTTTTGACTTCTGCTACAATGAAATAAAGTTTTTGAATTTCCAAGTACTATTTTATATCTGTCTTGTTGTAATTTTACTGTTCTATATTCACTTAAAACCTCCATGGAAGTTAATGCATTCCCTTTGAGAGTGACATTAATGGACGTGGGGTGTTACACATGCTCTCATAAAAATCCTTATATTTATCCCAAAACAAGATGGAAATATTCTTTAAATTGACAGATAATTCAGTTAAATTAGCTGAAAATGAACAAAAAATAAAATGAAGATTGACCGTATATGCTCATAGCCAAATATCAACCATAGTAAATTCAAATAATTGGTAAGTCTCTTCTCAAGATACCTAGTACACATTAATATCAAGTCTTTGGACAGTAATATTAACTGTAAGTGGTACTCTTGTTGTAATGATCAAACACTGACAATAAATTCAAGTCAAATAACAACCTTCCTTTGGGCCGATTAATTATTCACTCGAAAAACTTTATAATTGTCACGTATTTATCATCACACATGTGTAAGTGATTCGGCCAAACATTAGCCTTCCTTTAGGCCGACTAATATTCGCATGAATAACTACACACAAATATTAAACATTTTCATGAACCACCAAAATATAGAGGTCACTTTGGTGACATATTATTTTAAAGTTAATTCACTACTAATGTAAAATATTTACAGCTATAAAGAGACGCCAAAATTATATTTGAATTTATCCTTAATATATGTGCAATATATTTTGAGTGTTATAAAACACTCTCAATGCTTTAGGTCTATATGACATCTGAAAAACTCAAAACTATAATAATAGCATAACGAGTTTTAGTCATAATTGTCATAATCTGTTGCTTTAGGTATGTAGTTACATTCATGACATTTCCTTAATAAATATGATATAAGACATCCTAAATAAATCACGATATCATAGATGAATGTCATGATCAATTACCACATAAAATTATGTGTAAATAACATAATAAATATCATACTGAATAACCTGAATGACTGAAGTAATCATGATGTATATCCGAAGCATAATATAACATGTGCCCTTTTATACTGTCAACCGAACTAAACAAATAAAATCTTCTTTTTTTTTTTTTTTTTTTAAACCGTAGAAGTTACTGTAGTTTGACCATAATAAAGTAACCTACTAATCATCATCCTAAAACGTAGGTGAAATGGTCAAAGATTCAAACATGATAGCTAATTAGATTAAGCAACACAAATGCAAAATATTATATACCAAACCCAAAAGGCATAAAATAAAAGCATCATGACAGGTTACCGAAACATCATACACATGCCATGAAACATTATTTGCATATGACAAATAAGTTAATGTGGCATGTCCTACATCCATACAATAAGCAATAATTGTTCCAAACAGTACACATGGAATATAAAAAAAAACTTTTTTTTTTAAAGCCCGTAAGGATAACATGAGATTCGCTCATTAGAGCTTCCGAAACTTTATGCATAAAACGGGTTCAAGACTTGGTCAAAACAAATAATATAGTATAATATATGACACCAGAAGTATATAACAATAGACCGGCGGCTGCAGAATGCAACTTATAACTAGACGTAATAAACATATGTTTTTGATATATTTTTAAACAAAAAACCAGAACCCGTTGAATTAACATATTGACAAACTATATTATATTAACATTATTCATGCTGGATCCATAGAACCAATGAAAGAACGTGAATGAGATAATAGATCTGAATCAATATAGATCTAAAACTTAAACTAAAAAAAAAACTTTTTTTTATTAGCCGTAGTAAATAAAGTCAACCTGTTGTGAAATGAAAACATAACATATAAACCGTATGAATTGAAAACACAATTCAACCTTTGTTCTAAAATGGCAAAACAACATGTATAAAAGAGAAAAAAAAACAAAATTTTCCCAATAGAATCAATAATGGTTGGCTCTGATACCACTTGTTAGGATTTCAATATACTTTAACAACATCCAATTATGAAACCCTAGATCCAAACATATAACCCATATTGATTTAATTGAGAACACTATCCGCATCCGAAAGTATCCGTTGACAGCCCTAATTACATCTATAAAAGCGCGATTGTATTGACAAGAATTTCATTATCAATTATCACATGCTAATTCAACAAAGTTATGAAAAATATTGACTTGTGCGCATACTTCATTTCTCACTGTTGTAAGAATGACCATTTACCACATGCTAATAAAGATAAAAAATGGTGCACTTTTACCGACTTGTGCTTAAATTGTATACGACTTGAAAACTTTAGAAATGTCATATATGTTTTGAACTTAAAACTTCAATTGTGTGCGAATAACACATAAGTAGAAGTTCAATAATTTAAGGTAAATTTTCACCATCAAGAAAGGTTGAAGGAAAAAACAACCACTGCAAACTAATTTTTGCTTGCTTCAGAACAAAACTGTATGACAACTAAAGCATTTAAATACATAAGTTGTTTCTCACCTCTATATCCGGTTCTCCTCTCCTCATGTGTTAATCTAAACCTCATCCACACCAGGGCATTGAATTGGTGAGTTGGTTCCACGATGTTATTTGATCGATCAGAAAATAAAAATCTGATTTATGAGATGGACCTGATACAGAGGAATAGAAAAAAATGGGATAGATGAATCAAATATGTATTACTCCTCGGATCCTTCCCTTATTTTTTAAAGGCATCCTAATTTAGACAATGGTAATTGTAATTCGTCACACATAAGTAATTTAACAAATACAGTCCTTACCATCGATTATATTTTGGATTGATAAATATAAAATAAAGACTGCAGTGAAAGAAGTACCAACCATTATATATAACTCGCTTCATCTCACCAAAACGCAATTGTGCCCTCGTTACCACGTCGGTATATTTTAATTCCACAACAGCAGTATTTCACAGTACTTTCAATACCAACATTCGTTTCAACACGACACCAAAGTGGAAATGATAAACAATAATAATTATTTTTATAATAACAATAAGAACAACAACAACAACAACAACCGTAACAATAATTATTGTAACCATATACAAACTCAAATCCACCCTATTGATAAATGATATGCATTTTAGGAGAAATATAGCATAATACAGGTCTCTTTTGGGCTCTGTGGGTTCTCTGGTTGGGTTAGTTTCTTTCTTGTGCAGTTTGACGGAGTTCACTGGACACTTGTTGTCCATGCTCGTTGGGCTGCTCTCGGTTATTCTGTGTCGGTTTTTCGGATGTCTACTTTTAAGAGTCATTGCGAACCGGCCGGTATTTGTGTCGCTAATGACTCAAGGGGTTTGGATCGTGCTTTGGCTTTTTTATGGGCCTTGTTGGCAGCTTTTCAGGGTATTGTCTTCTTGGGATGGCAGTTTTAATGGCTGAGAACTGAAGAGGGAACACACCAGCCTCATATCGTGAGTTCAAAATATACCATAATCAAATATAAATCATGGTTAGATAACCTTAGAATGAATATCAACCATATTGTACTTCCAGTAAAAACACATATTCTGGTCTATCATATTGTACTTCCAGTAAGAACACATAATCTGGGACGAGTATTTGGCGTACTAGGCAAAACAATCGATTAACAAACATATCAATTAGGAAAATGGAGTAAATGAAATGGATGGTCCATATTCTAAGCAGATATTCAATAATCAAGATGATACCATATACACTAAGGCCACGTTAGTTGGCTTTACATAAAAGCACTTACTTGATGGTGTTTTTCTTCAAAGTCCTCTTATAAGTAGAGCTTTTTTTAGCTTGCTTTCACTAAAGCAATTTATCTTCTGGTAACTGGCCAAAAGTTCTTTTGAGATGCTCTTCTTTAAATACAAAGTGTATTTATGATGACAGCTACCAGACCTTTTTTTAAAATAGTGGGTCTGTGTTACAGAGCAGAGCTTACAAACAGATAACATGAATCGTTATTCTAATACTAACCATCCCCAGCTGTAGACTTGCAGCTGTGACTCTGAATAAGCAATGGTATGATCAGATCCACAAGCTACAGACACAATACCAGAGCTGTTGAATGCAGTACTAACAGTTGAAAGAATTTTGTCTTCAGCATCTCCGTGTCCCAACTGCCCATCTTCGCCTCTTCCCCACGAACATATGACGCTTCCAGCTGTCGCAGTGGTAATAGATTAACGGCATATATGTGCATTATTACACGTCTAACGCTAAAAAGATAATACGTTCACTAACCAACTAGAATTAGTCTACGAATTCAGACATTCACATTCACTCTTAAACACGCTAATAAGTCATCCCGAGTTATATAATTCATGTCATAAGTAGAATTCAACCCTAGAAGAAACCTGATTTAACATCAGCAGCTAAGTGCTATAACCATGTAAAGTTGAGAACAAATATGAGGTAACTGTACTGTAATCCAGAAATATTGCAATGCAACAAACTAGCAGAAGCTACTGATCACTTTAATCACTTAAGTATTAGAATGTGCAACAAAAACACACTCATTAAACATCTTTAAAATTTAAGTAGCAATTTGAACCAACTTTAGCTTCTGGATTCAACAAAATTTTCTACATCAGCTAAAAACTCCTAAATCAAACCAATGTAAGTACCATATCAAGCTAAGAAGGAAAAATTATAAGTAAATGAAGCAATGCCGTGCAAATTAGCCAGCTGTCATCCTTCTCAATCCAAAGCTTTAAAATTAAGATAATGAAGGCATAGTTCAACATTAAACAGTCCATTTGTAACATCAAAACACTAAATTACGTGTTGTAATTTGCGATACTATATGGTAGATTGAAGTGGTTGAAGATAGCTTCGAGTAGATGGTAAACGTTCGCAAATCGGAGGTCGCACGAAGAAGTTATGGGCTGAAAGGTGAAGACTGTAAGCAGGCCAGTGCGACAGACGTCTGTCTTATGGGACGACAGACGTCTGAGACTACAGGGTGGTTTTCCTGAGAGTTCCCACAGACGTCTGTCAGTCCCACGACAGATGTCTGAGTGGGACAGACGTCTGTCATGGGAGGGACAGACGTCTGAGCTGAAGCAGAATAATTTTCTGGAATGCGACAGACGTCTGTCACCTCCCACGACAGACGTCTGACGCGAGTAATGGGCTGTTTGCGGGCCAGAAACCTTGTAATTGATTTGTGAAGATACGGTGGCAATTTGGGTAATTGGCCTACCACTATATAAGCTATTTTCTAAGGTGTTAGTGGGAAGAGCTTGGATACTTGATTTGGCATCAAGGGTTTATTCTCAAAGGAGAATTAGGGTTTATAGCCTAATTCAAATTCTTCAATTCTATTCTCCTCAAACTCTTTTCTATATTGAAATATAGTGATTATTGGATCAATCTCTTGTATTCCTTTCATCGTGGTAATAAAATACTCTCTCCAAATTGGATGTACGCTAACAAGATGTTAGTGAAACCACTATAAATCCTTGTGTGATTTATTTTTGCTACCTTGTCATTAGTTTCTTGCTTGTGATTGAGATTTGGATTGTTCGTGATTGGTTGATATTGGTTTTGTGACTAAAGTTATTGCTTTGGTTATTTTTGCAAGTCTAACAACGATCTAGTCTTCCGCTAGCGCATTGTGGTTTAGATATCGGATTTGAGTGGTCTTGAATCAGATTAATCACAACGGTTACAACAGTTGGTATCAGAGCTGTTTTTGGTGCTTGTTAGGTGTTTGTGAAAATGCCGGAGACGGATAGTCCTTCAATCGGAAGTCCGAATAGTGTGGCGCCTTATGTACGGGGTTCGTATGCGGCGTCGGGTTCTCAATTGGTTATTGACAAGTGGAATGTTGATAATGACTTTGAGAAGTGGCAATGGAAAATGAAAGCGGTTCTTAGGCGGAATCGAGTGCACCGAGTAGTATTTGATACTCACTTATTGCCAAGTGATATCTCGGATGTTGAGAGAGAGGAGATGGAGGAATGAGCTTACACTACTCTTCAACTTGCTATGGGGGAGAATGTGATCTCCGAAATTAGTGGTGAGACTACCGCTAAAGGTATTTGGGACAAGTTGGAAGAACTTTATATGAAGTAGTCGCTCACTAACCGTTTGATCTTGTTGCGAACGTTTTTCATCTTTAAGATGAAGGAGGGTAATTCGCTTAAGGCACATTTGAATGCCTTTGACGACTTGCTCATGAAGATGAAGGCCGTTGATTTGAAGATTGAGGAAGAGCAAAAGGCGATGATATTATTGTGTTCATTGCCGGATCGCTATACGGGTTTCTCAAATAGTTTGATCTATGGCCGGGATACCTTGACTCTAGATGATGTCAAGACGGGTCTTCTTAGTGAGGAGTTGAGAGATCAAATGAAGGAGATGAGTGAGGGTAGTAGTGGAGCTAGTAATAGTCACGGGTTGTTTGCGGAGAAAGAAAAGAATGTGAAGAAAGGAAACCGGGGGCGTTCTAAATCAAGAAAACCCGGTGGAAGAGGTAAATCGAAAGAGAGAAATGGGAAGTGCTTTATTTGCAAGAAACCGGGACATTGGAAGAATGAATGTCCGGACAAAGATAAGAAGTAGCGTCTTCATCCGTGGCGGTGGAGAGTGGGGATGGTGAGATAGATGAGAATGTGTTGACGGCGGTAACAACGGGTGTTTCGGGTAACGAATGGGTACTCGATTCGGGTGCGTCGTATCATATGACGCCATATAGAGATTGTTTTTCGTCTTTTGAGGTCAGAGAGGGAAATGCAATTGCTATGGGAAATGGTGCTATTTGCAAGTCAATGGGTAGTGGCTCCGCGCAAATAAGGATGTTTGATGGAGTTGTTCGCACACTCACCAATGTTCGCTATGTTCCGGGACTTAGGAAGTCGCTTATATCTTTGGGGCAATTGGATTCTCTAGGATGCAAGATCACTATCGAGAAGGATTGCTTGAGGGTTTCAAAGGGAGCGCTTGTGGTTATGAAGGGTGCTAGAACTCATGGTATATATTTGCTTCAAGGTGTGACCGTAGGAGGTGAGACTTGTGTGGGTGTTGATAGTTCTCGTGACTTGGATGCGACACGGTTCTGGCATTTGAGATTGGGTCATGTCTCGGAGAGGAGTTTGGATATTCTTCGGAAGCGAGAGATGATTAATGGTGAGAGCTTCAACAAACTAGAGTTTTGCGAGGAATGTGTCATGGAGAAGCAAACAAGGGTATCATTCGATGAAGGCAAGCATGACTCAAAGGAGGTTATTGAGTATGTTCATTCGGATGTTTGGGGACCGACACCGGTTGCTTCTTTGGGAGGAGCAAGGTATTATATCTCTTTCATTGATGATTTGTCTCGCAAGGTATGGGTGTATGTAATGGGGGCCAAGTCGGAGGCATTTGCTAAGTTCAAAGTGTGGAAGGCTCTTGTTGAGAATGAGAGTGGTAAGACTTTGAAGGTGCTAAGGACCGATAATGGCGGTGAATATGTCTTGCGTGAATTCTTGGAGTATTGTAAGCATCACGGAATCCGGAGACATTTTACTACACCGGGAGATCCGCAATCTAATGGAGTAGCGGAGAGAATGAACCGAACTCTACTTGAGAAAGCTCGATGCTTGAGATTGACATCGGGTTTGTCTAAGGGATTTTGGGCCGAAGCTTTGTCAACCGCGGTGCATATTGTGAATCGAATTCCGTGCTCGGTCATTGGTAACAAAATTCCGGAGGAAGTGTGGAAAGGGAAGAGTGTTGATTTGAGATATCTTCGTGTGTTTGGTAGCCTGGTTTATGTGCATGATCCGGGGAATGATAAGCTTGGAGCTAGGGCATTCAAGGGGATCTTGCTTGGTTTCACGGATGGCATGAAAGGCTATCGGATATGGAATCCGAAAATGAAGAAGGTTGTTAATTCTCGTCATGTCACTTTTGATGAGTCGGCTTTATTCAAGGTGAATGAGAACTCATCGTACGTTCTGGATTTGGTTCATGGTGAATCAAAGGAGAAGGAAGTCATTCCCACATTTCTTCCAAGTGGTAGTAGAGTTGAAGAAGCTCGTGGGGTTGAAGCGGTTGATGAAACATCACATAGTCCACATGGTTCCTCTAGTGATGATGTTGGTGATGTACATGATACTAGAGAAGTTTCGACTCAAGGTGGAGCCGAAAGGGGTTTAACTGAAAATATTGCTACTCGGGTTGGTCGACGTGCAATAAGGCCTCCCGAAAGATATGGTGATTGGAACTACCTTAGCTTTAGTGATCATTTGGACTATGCTCTCAATGTAGTCGAAGATGAGCCGATGGACCTTGATGACGTCATAGAGTCGAGAGAGAGCTCGAAGTGGATTTGCGCCATGGAGGAAGAGATGCAATCGCTTATGAAGAACCGAACTTGGGAGTTGGTTCCACTTCCTCAAGGAAACCGTGATATAGGGTGCAAATGGATTTACAAGGTGAAGGATGATGGAAGGTATAAAGAAAGGTTAGTGGCAAAGGGGTTCTCACAAAGGAAAGGAAAGGAGTATGATGAAATTTTTGCACCGGTGGTTCGTCATACATCTATCCGGGTTTTACTAGCCATAGTTGCTATCCATGACTTGGAGTTGGAGCAACTTGATGTGAAAACCGCCTTCTTGCATGGAGACTTGGATGAAGACATCTACATGGAGCAACCGGAAGGGTTTGTTGTAGATGGTAAATATAATATGGTGTGTAAGTTGAAGAAATCACTATATGGGTTAAAGCAATCGCCTAGACAATGGTACAAGAGATTCGATCATTTCATGCTTGAAAGTGGATTCCATCGAAGCATCAAGGATGCTTGCGTATATTTCAAGAGGTTGGGAAATGATTGTTGGGTGTATTTACTCTTGTATGTGGATGATATGCTCATTGCTTCCAAGGATCGAAATGAAATCAACAAGTTGAAGATGCTTTTGAAATTGGAATTCGAGATGAAGGATCTTGGAGAAGCAAGAAAAATCTTGGGCATGGAAATTGGAAGGGACCGAAAGCGTTTTGAGTTAAGATTGACTCAAAAGGAATACATTAAGAAAGTGCTTTGCCGGTTTAGCATGGAGGATGCAAAGGCGTTAAATACACCTTTACCTTTGCATATGAGGCTTTCGGAGAAGGGATCACCTATCGGGGATAAAGACAAGGTCTATATGGAAAAGGTGCCATATGCAAGTGCGGTTGGTAGTTTGATGTACGCAATGGTGTGTACAAGGCCCGATATTGCAAATGCCGTCGGGGTAGTTAGTCGGTATATGGCTAATCCGGGGAAATCGCATTGGGAAGCCGTGAAGGCTAAATTGAGATACTTGAAAGGCACAGCATCTCATGGACTTGTCTTTGGCGGTATGATATAGAAGTTGCAAGTTGGTTGGTTATTGTGACTCGGACTACGCCGGTGATAGGAATCGGAGGAAATCAACTTCTGGGTATGTCTTCACACTTGGCGAGACAGCCATTAGTTGGAGATCGCGATTGCAAACCGTAGTTGCTTTATCCACTACGGAGGCGGAGTTGATTGCCGCTGTGGAAGCGGCCAAGGAGGCACTCTAATTGAAGCGATTGTTGTGTGACTTGGGTTTCGAACATGAAAGTGTTGATGTTCGATGTGATAGCCAAAGTGCTTTCCATTTGGCGGAGAATTTGGCATTTAGCTCACGGACCAAGCATATTGAGGTGAGGGAGTCGTTTCTTGTAGCCATGGATGAGGGTAAGCTAGTATACCTTCGGAAAGTGCACACAAAGGATAATGCGGCGGATATGTTTACGAAGGCATTGCCATATGGGAAGTTCGAGCATTGCTCGAACTTAATTCGCTTGTTGAGTTGCTAGTGCCACGGGGTGGCACGGGGTTGGAGAGAGTGATTTTGTTTGAAGATGATGGAAATGAATAGCGGTGAGAGGTTGGAAATCTATCTTCAAGGTAAGTACTCGCTTCACTCTCGAGTACATTGTCTTATGGTGAGACGTTTGGTTTGAATACTTTCAACACTTCATTGGCGGGTGGGGGCTTTGCCTGAACTCGTTAGTGGAGTGCAATGGGTGGTGGCTTTGCCGGATCTCATTGGGTAAGTATTCATGTTGCTTGGTCGAAGGTAGAAGGAAATGCATGGTGCATTGGAGTTTGGAGTTGAGATGGATATAGAATCGAGGTGGAGTGTTGTAATTTGCGATACTATATGGTAGATTGAAGTGGTTGAAGATAGCTTCGAGTAGAAGGTAACCGTTCACAAATCGGAGGTCGCACGAAGAAGTTATGGGCTAAAAGGTGAAGACTGTCAGCAGGCCAGTGCGACAGACGTCTGTCGTATGGGACGACAGACGTCTGAGACTACAGGGTGGTTTTCCTGAGAGTTCCCACAGACGTCTGTCAGTCCCACGACAGACGTCTGAGTGGGACAGACGTCTGTCATAGGAGGGACAGACGTCTGAGCTGAAGCAAAATAATTTTCTGGAATGCGACAGACGTCTGTCACCTCCCACGACAGACGTCTGACGCGGGTAATGGGCTGTTTTCGGGCCAGAAACCTTGTAATTGATTTGTGAAGATACGGGGGCAATTTGGGTAATTGGCCTACCACTATATAAGCTATTTTCTGAGGTGTTAGTGGGAAGAGCTTGGATACTTGATTTGGCATCAAGGGTTTATTCTCAAAGGAGAATTAGGGTTTATAGCCTAATTCAAATTCTTCAATTATATTCTCCTCAAACTCTTTTCTATATTGAAATATAGTGATTATTGGATCAATCTCTTGTATTCCTTTCATCGTGGTTATAAAATACTCTCTCCAAATTGGATGTACGCTAACAAGATGTTAGTGGAACCACTATAAATCCTTGTGTGATTTATTTTTGCTACTTTGTCATTGTTTTCTTGCTTGTGATTGAGATTTGGATTGTTCGTGATTGGTTGATATTGGTTTTGTGACTAGAGTTATTGCTTTTGGTTGTTTTTGCAAGTCTAACAACGATCTAGTCTTCCGCTAGCGCATTGTGGTTTAGATATCGGATTCGAGTGGTCTTGAATCGGATTAATCACAACGGTTACAACATTACGAATGGAAGAGAAGAGACAAATTTCAAACTCACAAGGCAAAGCAACAGAGTGACTAGCACCAGCAGACACGAGCACAATGTGGCGAGGCAGAGATTCGACCTCAGTTTCATCTATGCGCTCTGGCTCCATAGATCTGCTTTACTTCCCCAAAATTAAAAATAAAGGAAAAAATGTTTCGAGAAATGGGAGGGAGGAAAAATAATTGAAGTGAACTATAGTAAAAGAGAATATTATACTGTATGAAAAGAAAACAGTGGACAATGAATCCGACGCGGACCACAACCACATTACGGCGGGTCAATGATAAATGTAGTACCAGTTGCCTGCCATTGTATCATCTTGATTATTGAATATCTGTTAGAATTTGGGCCATCCAATTCATTTACTCCATTTTCCTAATTGATATTTTTGCTAATCGATTATTTTGCCTACTATGCCAAATCCTCGACCCAGATTAATCAAAATCGAGTATAGTTATACAAATAGTACCTTAGGGATTTAATTAGATCGATACACTGACGCCAACGAAGTTCACTATAAGGCAAATTCTGTTCCAACCTCCTAAAATGCTGAGTTGCCCCCACTTAAACCAAAAATCTTGGTGACGAAATTACCCTTTTGCTTACTTTTTTTTGTAGCTTCAGCCTCCCTCGCACTGCCAGTGCGAGGTTCCTTAGCGTACCACGTAGAGGTACTGCGTGGTATGTTAACGAACCTCGCATGCAAGGTTCCTTATATTACCACGCAGTGTTGCTACGTGGTACGCTAAGAAACCTTGCACTGGTAATGCGAGGGAGGGTAAATTTGTCTTTTTTTTAAACACCGGGGGCAACTCAGAAAAAAAGGGGGGACTTGTGCTTTTTCTCAATTTGGGGGGTAACTCAGCATTGTAGGAGGTTCGAATAGAATTTGCCTCACTATAATGGAGCAAGCAGATGGATGCTCGGCAATGAACGATCCGAAGTGGAGTTCGAATGATTCAGATAAATGGATTTCATCCATCGAATTGGTGCATTAGGGCTCATAACGGAAAATAAATTAATTAAATTATTTGCGGCCTTATGAAATAGGCTTTGGGCTTAACAGATTATGTTAGCTTGCAGGTTGTAGGGAACGACTATTTCTACACTCAATTATTATTTGGAAAATAAATAAAAATAAAATAGAAATGCTTAAGTGCATATAGAAACACTTTAAAATTGTATTAAGGCCAGCAACATTACAAAACTGTTTCAAATAAAGAAAACCTTGTGTCCCTAATTTAACCATTTGGTGTAGTGTATGTGAATAGGGAAACTTAGGATGTTATATACAACATTTAACATTTTACCAGTACACAAAATGTACAATTTATAAAAAAATTAGAGAAATGAAGTAGCAAGAACATAACAAATTCACCCTTAGTTTTAAGTATAATTAAACTTAGATCCAGTTTTGAGCATAAAGATTAAAGTACATAAATAATTATACAAAATCTGATCACAAATATGATAAAGAAATGGAAATAAAATTCATAAACAATGAATTAGTTTTGAATGTTAGAGATAAATGATATTACCAGTTAGTCGTATTGTTTCTATGCTACCAATCCCTAACCTTCCATAATTTGAGAACTGCAAGCGTTATATACAACATTTAACTTTTTAACATTACACGAAATCTACAACTTACCAAAAAAAGAGAAGAGAAATAAAGTAGCAAATACAAACCAGATTCACCTTTATTTTTTAAATATAACTGAACTTAGATCCAATATTGAGCATAAGTTTTGAAGTATATAAATAATTATGTAAAACCTGATCGCAAACATGATAAACGAATGGAAATAAAGTCATAAACCATGTATTATTAGTGAATCACTAGAGATAAATGATCTTACCGGTTGGTCTTACTGTTTCTACCCTACCAATCACTCACGTTACCTAATTTGACAATTTCAAGCGTCATGTAAGTGGATCACACACAACAAATATTCCCATTTGAGGAATAAATGGTAAAGGATCAACGAATGTATGGATTATGAAATAGATGTGGAATGGTAAACAAAGCAGAATTGATTTTTAGGACAGATGTAACGTCTCGGTTTTTAACTGATTTTGTAATACAATTTATTTTGATTTATTATCAATAATTGATTTAAATAATAAATTGTGAATATTAAATATTAGGGAAAATTCCAAATACATATCTTAATGGTTATATGAATATAAGACAAGTTAGATATGTTTTGTTTTTATATTTGTTTTCAATCTTGGTAAACATAAATATAGATAATATTGGATGCAAATATTATAATTGGAAAAATAATTATTTAAAATTTCTATATGTATAGTTTTTACTTGTTATATGCAAATATATACAAGTAATATTGTTTTAACATTTTGTTTGTGGTAAAAACTTGTTCTTAATGCACATAAATATAAAATTGTGTTTTTATTTGTGTAACAAATGAGAATATTATATATAATCTAAATTACTTCACATAGAAGGAATCAAGAATGACATGGCTTGTTCATAGATAGCCTACACTATCACTATTCAATTCAAATCAACAAGCAACCTAGACCCTAAGTTCATAGCCATTTTAAAACTAGAGTTTACTTAGAAGCTAACTAGGAATTTTTGACATCAATTTTGCATATGGTCATGCATGAAATTAGGATGGAAGAACAAGTGAAATGACTGGAACATTTTTTTCCATCAAATATATAGAAGACATCCTATCCTAGCCTAAATACTTACATAGGTATATATAGATAGCTAGGAGAACATTAATGTGAATGACCTTAACATCATTTTTCAATCATCAAAAAGAGGATGCAACTAATCTGTCTTTATATTTCCCTTACACAAATTTAATGCTAATCAATATTATATGATTATTTTCTTTTATATAAACACACCCACAGCCTACTATGATGATTCACAAACATTCGAACTAAATTTGCGAAACTAGAGAGCAAAAACACTCAGCTAGAAAAAAGAAAGGCAGAGAATGGAGAACCCTAAAGCTAAGAAAAATCAAACTAGATTTAGAAAAAATACAGAAGGCTTTAAAAAACTAGAACCTTAAAGATGTAAAACAGTGAGCAAATGACCAAAACATTGGACTTAAATGTGAGTGAACTCATTTATATAAATCTCTGTTTAAAACAATTCTTTAGGTAAATATTAAATGATGCAAGTATTAAGTTTTTCTGATACCACACACATGATATATACGGATCTGTTCTTGATCTAACACTGAAACTCATGATCTGGAAATGCATGAAACAGTGCCTAACTTTGAGAATGTGAATTAAACGTGAATTGCATACTCAAGAACAAAAGAAAAGAAATGGCAGAGAAACCATTCGAAAAAAACTGAAAACCTGAATGTGAATTGCATAACCCACTGATCAACATATTGTGAGTAAACTCTCTTCCATTTTTTTTCTTGAAAACCCAGGAGAACCCGGTCGGTCGATAAACTCCTGAGGAGGGTATAGTAAAGTCGTCAACTAATCCAAGCCCCCATACCCTAGGTAAATTTATATAGGATGGGGAAGAGCATGATAGGAATCGAACCTGCAACCTATTGCCAAGAAGTCAGGTCCCCTTTCCACTGCGCCGCACTCGCGGAAAACTCTCTTTCATTTATTTCAAATGGTTAGGCAATATATAGGATGTATTCATATTTTTGAATAAGGGTATTAGGTTGGTTAAATTGGCATGTCAAATGACAGAGGATAGAAAACAAATTAGTGTGAACATTTGTGTAAACTTGGAGCCAAAAGCAGTATGCATACAGTGAGTACAACTGACATGTTTTTCCCCATCTCAAACTATATCTGTTTGTGTATAATATGGTGTAGACATATATGTAGGCATATATGTTTTTTATGCATGCAATAAATTTAGCTAATTAGATCTTCATATCCAACTTGGAAAACAAAAGTAACATATATACATGAAGTGAAAGAAATAGTAGTGAATAAGCTGTTCACTAATCATGTTATGATAATTTCATGAATATATACGTAGTTAGTTAATTCAAAACTTCATATCAAAATAGAACTAAAACATGGAAATGCATATAAACAATGAAATAGTGGGTAAACATTCCCACTTATCCACTAACTGTTATATATGTATGGTGCAAACCTTTATTTCTGTGCATATGATTCTGAAAGCATGGATTGTCAAATTCTATGTTAATGTCAAACTATAAATAAATGAAAGCCTGTAAACAAAAGCAACAAGTTTTCGGTCCTCCAAGATCTGTCCAAACTCCATGATCTATTCAAAGCCAACGAGTAAAACGCTGCTCCTCTTCTGGCCGACTCTTGTTTCATGAATTCCGCCATGAATTTCATCTGTCCAATTCATTACAACAGTAGGTTGTTGTGATCAAACGAAGGCAGGAGTTCGAGTCTGAGGCGGTGCAGTGGTTTTTGAGATGGGGAAGAAGTGTGGAGTTCATCATGTTTGATCAAGAAGAAATATTTATTTCAAACACGACATGGTCTCTTTCAGCACGGCATGGTGTCAAATGAAGAAAAGAGTGTGTGTTTTTAGACTGGAGAATAAGAAGCAGTTGCGTGCGAGTTCGTGCATAGTAGAAGGTGGTAACTGGAAGCAACGCGATGAGGTTTCACGGCCATATCACTACTAAACCGAATTAGATACGACTATGGGAAGTGCCTAATTGGTATTTCTGGTATACTGATACTATACAAATTGAGTACTTCAATCCACTTGAGGTAAGAAAAAATTATTGTACATCTAATTGACGTATTTGATACTTGTACAATATAAAATTACGGATGATCGCTTTTAATCAGTCATATTCTCCGCTTTAATAGACAATATTACTCAGTAATGCTTTTTATTAGGATGGATCTTCGGATGGGGCATTACGTCTTATACACCAGGCTTTATGTCTAACCCAGATTTTGTCTTTTTCTTCTTATGTCATGACAATCTCAGGTACTCGGTTAAGTAGTTCGAGAGTCAAGTTCTTTTTGGGATATGCGTTTAAGAGCGCACAACTGAGCATTTGGAGGCATGTCATCGATGTTTTATATACTTGATATATTTTTGTACATGACAAATATTATTTATATTTGAGACTGTTGCATCGGATATTTATTCATAACTCTATGTATTTTGGAGTTGATGTGTAACAGCCCGCATTTTCCGCATCAAAAAATCGTAAAATGTTTTTATTTTATTACCTGAGGGTTGGATCATCCTCATCTTTTAATATGTTGCTTATGGGCATTTGAGTCATGTCCATAATTTTTACCGATTTTGTTTGTGACCATTTTGCCCAAGTCCATCTTGTAAAGGGGATAAATTATGACTCATGTCGAATCAGAGGGTGAGACATATGCCCTTGTAAAGGAAATTATGATTGTCTTTCCGTAGAGTGGTTACATTAAGGATTTAGCTCAGCGGTTTGGGAGGAATCGTTGTTTTAAGGTTTTTCAATTGACTGTTCAGGTTTTAGGAGCCTAATGGGATGATTTAGGAAAGCCCATTAGTGGGCCGGTGGAAACTATAAAGAGGGGGTGAGGGGTATGGGGAATAGGTTACTTCTCTCATTCTCTCATTTGGTGGCCTTGAGCTCCTTCTTCCTATGACACCTTTCCACCATTAAAATCAAAATCTAAGGGGGAAAATCATAGATCTACACCATAGGAGGCTAGATCTACATCAAATGAAGCAAGGATTCACGGATCAAGGGGTTTGGTGCGAAGTGCTTCTTGTCCAGAATCTTATTTCTATCATTTTAGCTTGTTTTGGAGAATCAGTGAGTGATTTACATCTCTCATATGGATTCAATGAAGTGTATGAGTATCTGATCATGTTTTTCATCATATTTAAGTGTTTTCCTATAGATCCATGCCTTATTGAGTTCATTTTCATATGATCTCATTTAGTAAGTTTAAATTTGTAATTCTATGTTATTTCATATGTTTGGGTACGATAGATTTATAGTTTTGTTCATATGACCATTAATTATGATTTTTGGAATGATTTGGTGAAAACTATTGTTTTCATATTGTTAGCGGATTCATACCGTGTTTTTGATCATATTTGATGAATTGGACAAATTGGTTTCGTCGAATCCATCGTTTGGCGAAGTTTTGTTGGAAATCGGAGTGGAATTGGTGAAGTGCAGATTTTGGGTCGCAAGTAGGGGGGTCGCTCGCACCATTGCGTGATTTCTTGGGAAGTAAGATAGAAAGTAGGCTCGAGCAGGCTAGGGTCATGCAGGAAAATATCGGTTGGTCGAGCAGGCAAATATTGGTCGGTCGAGCAGGCCATGGTCGGTCAGGCAAATATTGGTTGGTCGAGCAAGCCAGGGTTGATCGGGCAAATATTGGTCGGTCGAGTTCATGCTTTAGGGAACACGACAAGTGGGTCGTTCGTGCACTCAAGAGGGGGTCGGTCAGGCAAATATAGGTTTGGCAAATATAGGTCTGGCAAATATTGGTCGGTCGAGCAGAAGGTGGTCGGTCGAGCAGGCTAGGGGGTCGAGCAGGCCAGGGGTCGAGCAAGGTGGTCGGTCGAGCTAATATAGGCCGAGCAATTATGGGCCGAGAAATTCTGGATCAGACGATGATGTATGTTTCTGGTTCATAATGTTGTAACTTTGAAGTGGACTCAAGTATGGATATTTGAAGTGTTGAATGTGTTCGTTGATCGGTGTAGAACAACGAACGGTATGACAACTCAAAGGTGTTCTAAGTAGGGTGCTAATGGTTGGATAGTCACCGTTGATGACGACTAGAGATACTGAAGGCCGAGGAATTATCGTTGTCGTAGGTTCTAACAGTCTCAAAGAAGGGGAACAATAGGGGCGTACCTAAAAGACCAGATGTAGGTCGAGTAACCTGGGTATCGTTGAAAGGCCTAGGTATGTATCGTTGAAAGGGTATGGGGTTTTTGCTAGAACTGGGGTTACCATTAGCCCTTAATGGATGGTAGTATGGGCCAGTCATACGATTACTATGGTTTCAAAGCAAGATTGGCGGTGATAGCCAGAGTCTGTCATTGATGATTGGTTTCTTTGTTTGTACTGTCTCACGTTGATTGTCCGATATCGGAGGAGATGAGTCTTGGGTGCCTGTCTGATATTGGTTTTGGCCTTTGGGACTTGTGCTTGAGGGATATGGAATTCGATTAGGATGGTTTACGTGAGATATATAATCTGGATACTATGAGTGTTGTTGTTTGCTGCTTGTGTTTGCCATGATTGAATGGTCGTTATGATTGCCATGGATGAGTTGTATTTTCTTTAGTTGCATGGATTGTAAAGGCTATCACTCTCCAATATGGGGAAGATGGAAGTTGTGTTCTTCTCTGATGTTGTGGGTAAATTAGTTAGTTTATTTACCCATTGTCATATACTTTATTGATGAAGTTAGTTAGTTGTTTTACTGCTCACTAAGACTGTAACACCCCACCTCCGCCGATGCCACTCTTGCAAGGACATTGGCTTTGGAGGGGCGTTAAACGAGGTAAACATGCATGCAGATATCACAAGACAGAACATATAATTAAAACAGAGTAAATAAAGCAGCGGATCAAACTAGCATTTCAAAACCATAGTTAAGTTACAACAAAGTACTTGGTCATTATTTTCCAACAACAAAGTCTAGAGAAAAACATAAACTGAAAAAAAACTGAAATACATAAAGTACTATCCCCAAAGTGAAGTGATAAACCATAGCTAGCTCAATGTCCAAAACCGTACATGAGCAAATCTAGTCAGCAAACTATAAAGATCCAAGCTAAGCTCCAATGTTCCCACCCTGAGGACCTGAGGGGGGGGGGAAACGGAAGAAAAGAGGCGAAAGAAAACAGGTCAGTCAAAAAGACTGGTAAGCCCTACTACTATCAGTCCATGAACTAGTAAAGTTAACTGGCATGAGAAGCTGAGATAAACATAAGGATAACAACATACTGGCATGATGATTAACTAACAAGACGTCATCACATAATCAAGGTTAAGTTTTGCACCACGGTTGTACTAGCATTCTACCATGTCAAGTAAAACGAGAATCGATCCCTTGGCCCACGTTTGGCCCAATATCATGAGGTGACCTAAATCAAGGTCCAACTACACGGTCTAGTTGATCGGCTCCCTACAAGCCTAACTCGTCAAATGTCGGTGTCATACGGCCCAAACATGCAATGTAGTTAAACTGCGCTAGGTCCACCCTAGGGTGTATCAAGTCCTAGGGTGTCAACCTCGGACACCAATCAAGTATGCACAGTCTAGGTCTACTGGTACCCATGCCTGATTCTCCAACTCCGGACTATCTGCACGACCATATTCCGCCTGGACCTACACCGGCGTACCTACTCAGCCGTCGTTTTGGTCGCTTACATGTCAGCCCAGTAATCGTGCCCCACCCCACCCTAGTCCCTAGGGTCTTATGATACTATCAAGAGGGTTACTGCTGCAAAGGACCACGCCACTAGGGTTTCTTAACGGGTTAAATGTGGTTAACCCGATCCAAACGTGGATTAAATTGGTTAAGTGTACCCAAGGTTCATGACTTAACCCCAATTAACCCATCAAGCCCAAATTGGTTAAGTATAAAGTGGACCATGACTTAACCCTAATCAGGAGGCATTCATTAACTTAATGTGCTTTAACCTCTCACATTAGACCTTGTTGTGGTTACTAGTTAGGCCGAGCGGGTCCGGGTAGCTTCACACCACAACTTGGTCTAACCTCGGGTTCGAGCACAACATGACCAACTTCTCGCATTGGGTCTTATTGTTTGTAGCCACTAGTTAAGCCGGGCGGGTCCGGGTAGATTTATGCTACAAACTCAACCCAACCTCGAGTTGGCCACACTCATATTTTCTAAGTGTCATGTCCATTATATTTCCAAAACATAATTACATATCACGTCATGTTATAAAAACCATGTTCATGTCATAATGTTACCCAACCCCAACGTAATCCCATCGTTTACATAATCGCAACAACACATAAAGGATAAAATAGGGAACTTGGCATAATCATGACAAAAAGGTGTTGAAGCCACAAGTTTAACATGGTGGTATATGAAATGTACATATGTTCATATACTTGCATATTGCATTATTAGGCTTCAAAAGTATGCATAAGACCAAACTTAGCATATAAGTGATACATGGTGATAAATGACATGTAGAAGTTGCTAGAAGTTCGCATTTAGCCTCACATGCAAGTTATCATAAGGGATATGATAACTTCCATGTTGCCAAAATGTAACCTTTAACATAAAGCTTGAAGCTTTAAGCTCACAAACTCAAGTTTAACTTGCATAACATGATAACATGATCAACCCAAACTTGCATAACATAGCAACATGTGTCATACATAATGATTAAACCAACTTGCATAATGATCAACCAAACTTGCATATCATAATGATCAACCAAACTTGCATATCATAATGATCAACCAAACTTGCATATCATAATGATCAACCCCAAACTTGCATCATTCATTTAACTTTAGAGTTCAAAAATGAAAGTAGAAAAGGGCTTACAATGCTATGAAGACACAAATAAATATTTATTATAAAGATTGAGACGAATCCCTTATGCAATCACCCAAATATGCAAGCTCCAAATGAAAAACCCTTGAGCCAAATCAATAAAAACCCTTGCTTTGAAATAGAAATGTTGCAACTTGACTTGAATGCAAACTAAGAACACTCATACAAGTTTGAATATACTTGCATGAACTCAAAATCTCTCATATAAATAAACTTAGAAATTTTAGCATGAGAGTGGAGGCCATGAGAGGAACAAATTTGGCATAGTTTAGTTCTAGGGTTGAATAATGATGATTTAGGCTAGGCTTAGGGGTCTTTTTATAGAAGATTAGGATAGTATTAGCCATAGGATTAACCCTAGATTCAATCCGAGCCCTCAAATCCCGTCACTAGCCAACAAAACAGGTCAAAACAGCCAAAACAGGTGCACCAGGTTGCCTGGGTCCGACCAGGCAGGTCGACCCCCAGGTCGACCCTGGGGTCGACTCCCCAGTCGACCTGGTCCCACCCAGGTCGACTCCCAGGTCGACCCCCAGGTCGACCTGGTCTGGGCGGGATTTTTCCCGCCTACCCTGATTTTTCTGAAATTTGAATCTGTTTTGAATTTGAATTTTTCGTGAAACTTCGCGAGGCCATATCTTGGTCATACGGACTCCGATTTTCGAAAACTCGGACTCTATTTCGCGTATTTTTCCGAGACGAACGCAATGGCACAGCCCGTTTCCCTTGATTCAGATTTTACAGTTTAATTCTGCCTTGATTTGTGTTATAACATGTTATTCAAAAATACGGGTTGTTACATTCTCCCCTCCTTAAAGGATTTCGTCCCCGAAATCTCCAAGTTAGGAAGAACGTATCCTACCATCCATCATCCATCTACTCAAAACATCATCCACGTGCAGTCATTGTCCTTAAAGGATTCTAAATGCTGTATGATCATATGCAAAGGTGTGTGTATATGTACTTATCTAATGCGAAAATCAGGCGGTTACTGATACAGTAAACCTCCTTAATGCAAAGTATGTTAGTGAAATGAGTCCATATGTATGCGAATTCCTAACATAATTTATGATCTCTACATGAGTGCACATAACATTCATCCATATGCAACATCCACGTGATAGCATAACAAGTTTCATCCATGAATAAGTATAAGCACTCATGCATATGCGGCATGAAAGTGTGTGAGCCGATCTTAGTGCCTAATGTGTATCATGCATCCACGAGTATCCACGTGCAAACACTTGCAACCACTTGCAACCATCGAGCATAACATGTTTCAAATACATGTTTCATCCAAAGGGTTTCTACCTAAGGTTCTCATGACAAGGTTAACGAGATAATAAGATAAACAGGATAAACACGGATAGAAAGATATGCTAATTAAGAAAGGAGATTGAGAATGTACCCTCAAAAAGGAATGGATAAAGAGAACGCATCTTCGCTTCTATCTCCCAAGTAGCATTGCTCTCATCCTCTCCCCATTGCACTTTGACTAGCCGAACCTCTCTGTCTCTCAACTTCCTAATCTCTGACCCAAGGATGCGGGTAGGAGCTCGTCGAATAGTCGCATCACGCTCTATCTCCACTTCTCTAAGCAAGCTCGGCTCTAACACCTCTGCGGTCTCATGAAGGCACTTCTTCAAATGTGACACATGGAATACATCATGTACCCCACTAAGTCTCTCGGGTAGATCCACTCTATATGCCATCCGTCCAATCCTTTCCTTAATGGGAAACGGTCCTACAAACCTTGGAGCTAACTTCCCAACGGACCCAAAGCGGACAACATTCCGTAATGGGGATACTTTGACAAAGACCATGTCCCCAACATCAAACTCTAGATCCGTCCTCCTCTTATCCGCGTAGGATTTCTGCCTGTCTTGTGCTGCTTTCATCCTTCTTCGAATCAAATCAATCTTCTCCGAAGTCTCTCTAACCATATCAGGCCCAAGCAAGATCTTATCCGTAGATTCCCACCAACATGTGGGTGATCGGCAAGGCCTTCCATAAAGAGCTTCGAAAGGAGCCATACCAATACTAGACTGAAAGCTGTTATTATACGCGAACTCCACCAATGGAAGATGTTCTTCCCATGTACCTCCAAAATCCAAGATACAAAGCCTCAAAAGGTCTTCCAGAACACGATTCACCCTCTCGGTCTGGCCGTCCGTCTGAGGATGATATGCGGTGCTCAAACACAACTGAGTCCCCACTGCTTCTTGCAAACTCTTCCAAAACTCGCTAGTGAAGATAGGATCTCGATCACTCACTATGCTAGAAGGTACCCCATGCAATCGAACTATCTCTCGAAGATAAACTAAGCTAGCCATGGAGCAGTCCTCTTGCTCTTCACGGGTATGAAATGGGCGCTCTTAGTAAGTCTGTCTACCACAACCCAAATTCCCGTATTACCCTTCCTCGATCTCGGTAACCCATCAATAAAATCCATCGAGACGCTATCCCACTTCCATTGCGGAACTTCCGATGGGTGAAGCAACCCACCGGGTTTTTTTGCTCCGCTTTCACTTGTTGGCACACCAAGCATCTAGCAACATACTCGGCCACATCTCTCTTCATACCGGCCCAGAAGAAAACTCGCTTCATGTCTTGGTACATCTTGTCCCCATCGGGATGAATGGTCATCCTAGAACGGTGTGCATCGTCAAGAATAGCCTTCCTCAACCTCTCATCTTGCGGAACACAAAGTCTACCGTCTCTACGCAAGCACCCCCTATCGTCTAGGGTGTACCTACTCAAATGGCTGGACGACTCCCCCCTTATGAGCCTCTCTACCAACTCAACCAGCTGTGGGTCGTCCCGTTGTGCCTCACCAATCCGTCCCAAAGGAGTAGGCCTGACCTCCAAGGATGCTATCAAACCGGGTATATAGTCAACGGAAGGTCTGAAATCAAACATCGGGATATATTCCAAGCTTCGTTGTTCCACGAACAATGGACTCAAGGACAACCTTTTTCTACTCAAGGCGTCCGCCACCACGTTACCCTTGCCAGGGGTATACGCTATCTCGAAATCATAGGATGATAAGAACTCCATCCACCTTTGTTGTCTCAAGTTCAAATCCTTCTGAGAAAACAAGTACTTCAATGATTTGTGGTCAGTGAACAATTCAAACCTCTCTCCCAGAAGGTAATGGCGCCAAATCTTAAGCGCAAAAACAATAGCGGCCAACTCTAAATCATGGGTAGGATAATTTTTCTCATGCGCCCTCAACTGCCTTCCACCGTAGGCTATTACCCTTCCCTTTTGCATTAAGACTGCGCCCAGTCCTGTCCCACAAGCATCGGTATAGACAACAAATGGCTTACTCCCATCTGGCAACACTAAGACTGGAGCTGTGGTTAAAGCTCTCTTTAACCGTCGGAACGCGTCATCACAATCTACGTCCCATGCGAAGACTAGATTTTTCTTTGTCAAGCGAGTTAATGGGGCTGATATCTTCGCGAAGTCCTTGATAAACTTCCTATAGTAGCCAGCCAACCCCAAGAAACTCCTCACCTCGGTAGCATTCTTCGGAACCTTCCAATCTTGGATGGATACTACCTTCGCGGGATCCACAGCTATCCCTTCCTTGGAGACCACGTGCCCTAAGAACCGCACTTCCTTCCTCCAGAAGTGACATTTAGAGAATTTAGCCTTAAGGCTATGCGCTCGAAGAGTCTCCAACACTTCCCTAAGATGTAGGGCATGCTCTTCTTCACTCTTAGAAAATACTAAGATGTCATCCACAAAGACAACCACGAACTTGTTAAGGAACTCCCCGAATACCCTACTCATCAAGTCTACGAAGTAGGCGGGTGCATTAGTCAATCCGAATGGCATGACAAGCCATTCAAAGAATCCATCTGGAGTCCTAAACGCAGTTTTATCAATGCTATCCTCAGCTACTCTAAGCTGATGGAATCCGGTGGCTAGATCGAGCTGAGAGAAAACAGAAGCACCAACCAGCTAGTCAAAGAGATCATCAATCCTCGGTAAAGGGTGCCTATTCTTCTTTGTCAGCTTGTTCAACTCTCGATAATCAACACATAGACGAAGCGAACCATCCGCCTTAGTAGCGAATACCACCGGAGCACCCCATTCAGAAATGCTTCGTCTAATAAAATTCTTCTCAAGCAGCTCCTTGATTTGCTTACTGAGCTCTCTTCTTTCTCGTGGTGCCATGTGCCTAACGGGCAATGATACTGGCTTGGCATTATCGACTAGATAAATGCGGAAATCTATCTCTCGTTTAGGGGGTAACCCCTTAACTTCTTCAAAGACATCAGGATAGTCTCGGACCACCCTTACAGATTGCAGATCATCGATGGACGAGTCAAGAGATTCAAGATAACATAACATGACGGGACCTCTAGGGTTACAAGAAATTTCTAGGGTATTACCGAGGCGAGTCATGAGCCTCACCACCCTATGCTCACAATCGAGGATGGCTCCATAACTGGACAACCAATCCATACCCAAATCAACCCGTATCCCATAAACCCGAGAACCTAAGAATTACACATGAATTCTATGCTCAAGATAGAGATTTTCAAATCCACACAAATCATAGGTAGATGGGCGGAACCCCCAATTGAATTTGAAACACTAACGGGACCTCAACTAGACTAGTACTTAGGTGCAAACTTTCAACAAGATCAGAAATAAAACTATGCGATGCGCCAGAATCAAATAAGGTATGAACAGGGAAATAAGAAATGTAAACATTACTTTTTACAGAAACACTACCTCGATCAAAAGCTGGAAGAGTGAGGAGAGCCTGCAACTGCCCTCCAGAGGGTCCTACTTGCTGAGTTTGTCCTTGCCCTTGTCCTTGCTTCTTGGGGCAATCCTTGCTAAAATGTCCAGATTCTCCGCAATGAAAACACTCGCCTAACTTCCTCTTCTTCTTCCTGCAATCTTTGGCTATGTGCCCAACGATCCGACAGAACTTGCACTTCCTTGTTTCCCTGGTCTTGTTGTCATTGCGATTGTTGTTGCCCTTGTTCCCCTTCTTGTTGTCCTTGTCTCTTTTCTCGGTATCTTCCTTCTTGCCTTGGGACTCATTTGCCTTGACCTCCTTCTTGCCACTCTTATCTTCCTCTTGAAGTAGGGCCATATTCACCAAACTCTCGAAGGTCGCCCCCAGGGGTATATGAGACATGGCCAAACCGCGCAATGACTCATTCAATCCTAGAGCAAAGTGTAGGGCCTTCTTCCGAGCTGTGTTTACCAATTCTAGACCGAACTGAGCAAGTTGATTAAACTTATCCACGTATTCCCTAACGGTCATGTCCCCTTGCTTTAGATATAGGAACCTCTCCATCTGAAGGTTCTCTTCTGTCGATGATAGAAACTTTAGTCCAAACCTTCTCCTAAAGTCAACCCAAGTCTCAATTGGTCTAGTAGTGGTGGTGACTACCTACCGATAAGCAGCTTCCCCTTTCAATAGCCATACCGCCAACAAAACTTTCCTACGATCTTCCACATCAAAGATAGCAAAGAGTTCCTCGGTTTCCTTTAACCAGTTTCTTGCCTCCACAGAAGTCTCCGTTCCGACAAAATTCTTGCAACCCATCGCCTTAAAGTCTTTGCAAAGCTCCGCGAAATTCGCTTGTGTATGCTGAGGGGGAGGAGGAATATCCGCGGGGCCGGCTTCATTCGCCCTTGCCTCCATGTACCTTCTAAACCAAATAGGTACTGGTACACCCTCCGGGATGGCAAAATTATCGGCCATACTGAAACGAAGGAAAAAGATGGATAGATTCAGAACGAAGAAACGAAGGATAGTGCTATGGCTTTTGGGGAATAGCCTTTTTAAAATAACTAGACTTTTCTTGGAAAATACTTAATTGGTTTTGAAAATAGTTTTTCAAAAGGTAAGTTTTAAAAACACTTTTGCTCAAATCTTGTAAACCTTATGCTCTGATACCAAATGTAACACCCCACCTCCGCCGATGCCTCTCTTGCAAGGACATTGGCTTTGGAGGGGCGTTAAACGAGGTAAACATGCATGCAGATATCACAAGACATAACATATAATTAAAACAGAGTAAATAAAGCAGCGGATCAAACTAGCATTTCAAAACCATAGTTAAGTTACAACAAAGTACTTGGTCATTTTTTTCCAACAACAAAGTCTAGAGAAAAACATAAACTGAAAAAAACTGAAATACATAAAGTACTATCCCCAAAGTGAAGTGATAAACCATAGCTAGCTCAATGGCCAAAACCGTACATGAGCAAATCCAGTCAGCAAGCTATAAAGATCCAAGCTAAGCTCCAATATTCCCACCCTGAGGACCTGAGGGGGGGGGGGAAACGGAAGAAAAGAGGCGAAAGAAAACAGGTCAGTCAAAAAGACTGGTAAGCCCTACTACTATCAGTCCATGAACTAGTAAAGTTAACTGGCATGAGAAGCTGAGATAAACATAAGGATAACAACATACTGGCATGATGATTAACTAACAAGACGTCATCGCATAATCAAGGTTAAGTTTTGCACCACGGTTGTACTAGCATTCTACCATGTCAAGTAAAACGAGAATCGATCCCTTGGCCCACGTTTGGCCCAATATCATGAGGTGACCTAAATCAAGGTCCAACTACACGGTCTAGTTGATCGGCTCCCTACAAGCCTAACTCGTCAAGTGTCGGTGTCATACAGCCCAAACATGCAATGTAGTTAAACTGCGCTAGGTCCACCCTAGGGTGTATCAAGTCCTAGGGTGTCAACCTCGGACACCAATCAAGTATGCACAGTCTAGATCTACTGGTACCCGTGCCTGATTCTCCAACTCCGGACTATGTGCACGACCATAGTCCGCCTGGACCTACACCGGCGTACCTACTCAGCCGTCGTTTTGGTCGCTTACATGTCAGCCCAGTAATCGTGCCCCACCCTAGCCTAGTCCCTAGGGTCTTATGATACTATCAAGAGGGTTACTACTGCAAAGGACCACGCCACTAGGGTTTCTTAACGGGTTAAATGTGGTTAACCCGATCCAAACGTGGATTAAATTGGTTAATTGTACCCAAGGTTCATGACTAAACCCCGATTAACCCATCAAGCCCAAATTGGTTAAGTATTAAGTGGACCATGACTTGACCCTAATCAGGAGGCATTCATTAACTTAATGTGCTTTAACCTCTCACATTAGACCTTATTGTGGTTACTAGTTAGGCCGGGCGGGTCCGGGTAGCTTTACACCACAACTTGGTCTAACCTCGGGTTCGAGCACAACATGACCAACTTCTCACATTGGGTCTTATTGTTTGTAGCCACTAGTTAAGCCGGGCGGGTCCGGGTAGATTTATGCTACAAACTCAACCCAACCTCGAGTTGGCCACACTCATATTTTCTAAGTGTCATGTCCATTATGTTTCCAAAACATAATTACATATCACGTCATGTTATAAAAACCATGTTCATGTCATAATGTTACCCAACCCCAACGTAATCCCATCGTTTACATAATCGCAACAACGCATAAAGGATAAAATAGGGAACTTGGCATAATCATGACAAAAAGGTGTTGAAGCCACAAGTTTAACATGGTGGTATATGAATTGTACATATGTTCATATACTTGCATATTGCATTATTAGGCTTAAAAAGTATGCATAAGACCAAACTTAGCATATAAGTGATACATGGTGATAAATGACATGTAGAAGTTGCTAGAAGTTCGCATTTAGCCTCACATGCAAGTTATCATAAGGGATATGATAACTTCCATGTTGCCAAAATGTAACCTTTAACATAAAGCTTTAAGCTTTAAGCTCACAAACTCAAGTTTAACTTGCATAACATGATAACATGATCAACCCAAACTTGCATAACATAGCAACATGTGTCATACATAATGATTAAACCAACTTGCATAATGATCAACCAAACTTGCATATCATAATGATCAACCAAACTTGCATATCATAATGATCAACCAAACTTGCATATCATAATGATCAACCCCAAACATGCATCATTCAATTAACTTTAGAGTTCAAAAATGAAAGTAGAAAAGGGCTTACAATGCTATGAAGACACAAATAAATATTTATTATAAAGATTGAGACGAAGCCCTTATGCAATCACCCAAATATGCAAGCTCCAAATGAAAAACCCTTGAGCCAAATCAATAAAAACCCTTGATTTGAAATAGAAATGTTGCAACTTGACTTGAATGCAAACTAAGAACACTCATACAAGTTTGAATATACTTGCATGAACTCAAAATCTCTCATAAAAATAAACTTAGAAATTTTAGCATGAGAGTGGAGGCCATGAGAGGAACAAATTTGGCATAGTTTAGTTGTAGGGTTGAATAATGATGATTTAGGCTAGGCTTAGGGGTCTTTTTATAGAAGATTAGGATAGTATTAGCCATAGGATTAAACCTAGATTCAATCCGAGCCCTCAAATCCCGTCACTAGCCAACAAAACAGGTCAAAACAGCCAAAACAGGTGCACCAGGTTGCCTGGGTCCGACCAGGCAGATCGACCCCCAGGTCGACCCTGGGGTCGACTCCCCAGTCGACCTGGTCCCACCCAGGTCGACTCCCAGGTCGACCTGGTCTGGGCGGGATTTTTCCCGCCTACCCTGATTTTTCTGAAATTTGAATCTGTTTTGAATTTGAATTTTTCGTGAAACTTCGCGAGGCCATATCTTGGTCATACGGACTCCGATTTTCGAAAACTCGGACTCTATTTCGCGTATTTTTCCGAGACGAACACAATGGAACAGCCCGTTTTCCTTGATTCAGAGTTAACAGTTTAATTCTGCCTTGATTTGTGTTATAACATGTTATTCAAAAATACGGGTTGTTACAAAGACTGTTGTCTGACTCAAGGTTTTGCGTTTCCTCTTATTATCTTGGGATGTTCATCCGATTTTGGATGGGCAGACTAGGTGGCAGGTGATTGCTTAGTAAGGGCGATGGAGCAGTTCGGAGATGAGGAGGCTAGCGTACTATCTCTCTTACTGTATAGTATTTGGGTTTCCGATGTTTGTTTTATACTCTGATTGTTGTAGTGAGGGAAATTTTTATAGACATGTGTTGCAATCCTGGTGTAAGGAAATATTTTCTTGTTGTTTTTAAAATTTCATATTTCTACTCAAACATGCTTCACTAATATTACCTGTTGTATATGTTCTATTATACTTTATTCTTGCGCTGTGATATTTACGACAGGTTCCACTTGTGTTATCATACCGTGATGATCGTCCATAGCTGCTTGGCACACCTTTCAGCGCACTTTTTCTCTTGTTTAAGTGCAGGGGTTATGGGCTGTCATCACATTTGGTATCAGAGCTCTGGTTATCGATTTTAGCCAAAGTTCGAAGACGTAATTATGTATGAGAGACGTATTTGTAGATTTTAGTTGGATGTGTACTATATAATACTATATGGTTGCATACGGTATAGTAGGGTTCTGATTTCATTCCTATTGTTATCTCATATGTGGACTAAGTATTCTAGTTTTCAGATTTAGAATGAGTCGTCAAACTTTAGGAAACACTTCTAGGGATGAGCCTGCGATTGGAAGGGCAAGCGATGGCGACCAGTTGGAAGCTTTCGCCGTTGCACTAGAATATTTGGTTATGTTTGGGGCGGCCATAATGGCAACAGCTATGCTAAGGATACCCATTCCAAAAGCAGTAGTAGAGCGTGGTACTCCTATGCAAGTACATAGAAGGGATTCTGTTAAGCGACAAAAGGACTATTCACCTACGGATGAAGAAACCTTTATTGGCCCCAGTGTTAAAAGAAGCTAAATAAGAAGAAGAAGCTAAAGGGAAAGGCGACTTGCTTTAATTGCTGGCAGAAAGGCCATTTTTCCAAAGATTGTAAAAATGCCAAAGTTGAGAAGAAGTGCTCTAGTTGGAAAGCTTGGACATGAGAAGAAGGACTGCCCAAAATTTCTGAAGAATAAGAAATCACGGGAAACATGTGTCGTGGAAGCTATCCCACTCTCTTAATGCATTCTGAATGAGGATTAGAAGAAGTAGTTGATGGTCTGGTTGTGCTTTCTGCCAGTGGCGTTCTGGAGTTCTATTTGGTGCTATAACATCGCTTTCTCGTGCCTGTAATAAGATTGTATGCTGAATAAGTTTGGAACTTGAAGTTGTAATAGACCTTTGGTTGTAACTAATCTAGTATGGGTTCATCTGCCCTTTTCAAACTTTATGGATCCAGTATTGTTGATTATGGATGCTCATTTAAGAGTGGTTGCTTAGTTGTAACTTTCGTTGGGTTTGAAATCATCTTGGGTATGAATTGTCCCAAGAGGTCTGCGGCAAAAAGTGAGTTGCGATAAGCTAGAGGTGCAAGTCGAGGATGCGGAATAGCGAAGGGGGTTGATTCGGGGTAATCTGAAGATAGTGTTCTCGTTAGTTGTTATATTCGCTTGGAATTCTACAAGGGGACTTGTCATCCGTGCTAATCGCAAGTGAGTTTGATGATGTCTTTGACAAAGTCAAAGAGTTGCCACCGCATCATGAGATTGAGTTTAGAGTCGATTTGGTCGAGGGTGCTAGACCTATCGATATTCCCCTCAAGCGGATGATGCCTAAGGAACAACGAGAGTTAGAGGTGTACGTGTGAGACTTTTTGGGAAAGGATTCGTTCGAAGGAGTGTTCTCGAATGAGGTGCATCAGTTGTGTTTGCAGCCAAGGCCGGTAGTTGGTAGAGATGTGAGTACTACCATGAGCTGAACAAGGAGACCATGAAGAATAAGTATTCATTATCAAGGATCAAGGGCTTGTTCGATCAAGCCTTACGACGCCAAAGTGTTTTCTCGAATGGATTTGGCAACAGGACTTCACTAGTTGAGAGTGGCAAAGGATAAGGTTGTGGCCTATGCGAGTCTACAGCTAAAGCCAAATGAGAAGAATTACCCAACTCATGATTTAGAGTTGGCGGCAATTGTGTTTTCTCTGAAAATGTGGAGACGTTACCTGTTGGGAGTTTGATTCGAGTTGTTTACGGATCACATGTCTTTGAAGTATCTTTTCTCCCAAAAGGATTTGAACCTTCAGCAGCAAAGATAGTTGGAGTTTCTGGCATTGTATGATTTTGGTATAGCCTATAGTCCTGGCAAAGGTAACGTAGTTGCAGATGCTTTAAGTTGAAGACACGCAAGTTGGGGAGCATTGGTTTAAGAATAGAAGAGCCGATGAGAGTTGGAACCTGAAATGTTGGCAAACTTATTGATAATACCTCCTCTCATCGAAAGGTTTGGCGAGAGTCAAAAGCAAGATGCAAAGCTTGTAGAGTTCATCCGGAAGCTCAAACCAGAAGATAAAGAGTTCAAAATCGATCGAGAAGGTTGACTTCAAAAACAAGGACGATTAGTTGTTCCTGATATCGATGTACTAAGAGATGAGGTTCTAAGAGAATGTCATCACTCGAATTTGACGATTCATCCCGGTGGTAATCAGATGTATCAGGACATGAAGCGAGTCTACTACTGGGAAGGGATGAAGCGAGATATTAGAAAGTTAATTTCCAAGTGTATGAACTGTCAGTTGTTGAAAGCTGAATAGAAAAAGCCGAGTGGTTTGCTTCAACCATTAGAAGTTCCTACGTGGAAGTGGGAAAAAATATCGATGGATTTTATCAACGGATTACCCAGGACGAGGGAAGGAAATGAAGTAATTTGGATCATAGTGGATCGCTTGACCAAAAGTGCAAGGTTCATTCCTGTCAAACCAACTAGAATGGCATTGAAGTTGGCTGAACTTTATGTGAAAACGATAGTTCGATTCCATAGTATCCCGAAGAGCATAGTGAGTGAGCAAGATCCATTGTTTACAAGTGGATTTTGGAAGAGTTTGCAGGGAGCTTTGGGAACCAAGTTGTGTTTAAGTATGACTTACCATCCCCAAACTGATAGTCAAACCGAGAGGGATAACCGAATTTTGGAAGATCTCCTAAGAGCTTGTGTGTTGGATTTTGGGGGATTATGGGAAGGCCATCTACATTTAGTAGAGGTTGCATACACTATTTCAAATCTCGCAAATATCGCCCGAGATCTCCTCCGAGATCACGTTTCGGGCTCCTTCCGAAATGAAATAGCAAATATCACTCTAAATCTCCTTGCGAATATATCGCCCGAGATATTGCAATATCGAACGATATATCGACCGAGACGAAATACTGGAATATCGTCCGAGATCTTAGTTTTTTTTGGTTAAAATTTAAATTTATGCCTGAACTAGATGTATAAAACTCAAATGTAGCCATTTTTTAATCTTTTGCATGTTAAATGACTATATTGTATGTTCGTACATGTTTTACAATGCTTATGATTTTCATATTCGTCTATTTACCTACATGTTACTTATGAAATTATGTGTTTTATGGTCTATTTATGCTGAATTTTTTAATGTTCTGGATCCTTTTAATGTTTCCTGTCTAATAATATTCCTGTTTTAAAGCATATTACGATTTAGAGTATGAATGATCTTTCGCAAAATAAAGAATAATAAAGTTATTTTGCATTTTAAGTTTAAGTTACTATGTTTTTGATAGCATTCATAAAAATCATTTTGTTAAAATATCATTTTTAACATATCATGTACCCCGAGATTGTTCCGATATGAACTTTCAGACTCGAGATAAAATTCCGAGATGAACTCCCGAGTTAGACTCATCTCGTCCGAGATCTCCCCCGATGCGAGACCGAGTCTATAAAATCCCCTAGACGAAACGCGACCGATATCCGAGATTTAAAACCTTGGTTGCATATAATAATAGCTACCATTCTAGCAAATGAATGGCACCATACGGGGCGTTGTATGGAAGGCCGTGTAATTCTCCAGCCTGTTGGTTAGAAACTAAAGATAAGTTGATACTTCGGCCAGAGGTAATTAGAGAGACCTCAGATTGTATCGAGATCGTTCTGCAACGAATGAAGGCGGCCCAAGATCGTCAGATGAGTTATGCTGATAAGCGTCGAAAAGATTTGGAATTCAACATTGGTGACGTGGTTTTCGTGAAGGTTTCACCATTGAAGCATATGGTTCGATTCAGAAGTAAAGGTAAGCTGGCTCCTAGGTTCGTTGGACCGTTTTTAATAAACGAGCGAATGGGGAAGCTCGTATGTAGATTAGAGTTAGTCGAGAAGATGTCGTATGTGCATAACGCTTTTTGTGAATCGCTTCTACGAAATATGTGCATAATCCGGATGTAGTAGTAACTCCGGAACAATATGAAAAGCTAGAAGTCGAGGCCGCGGTTACGAGACCTCGTAAGCCACTTCGTGTTGTGATAATGACATGAAACAGCTTAGGAGAGAGATGATTACGATGGTAAGTGGAAGACAGAGAAGAGTATAAGGACGACCCATCCAAAACTCTTCGTCTATACGACCCATTGATATCGTTCCATCCCTACATTATTGTTACTTGTGATTATTGTTGTTATCTTTGTTGTTGTTGTTGTTAGAATTCCACGTGCTAGGATAAGTCTATGGATACATGACTTGATGGTTGCTAGTTTAGGTGATAGAATTGGCTTCTCAAGGATGATAGACATGCAGAATTATTGTTGTAGTTTCTTGTGTTTACTTGGAATTTCGGGGGCGAAATTCTTAAGTAGGGAGAATGTAACAGCCCGCATTTTACGTATCGGAAGGTCGTAAAATATTTTTATTTTATTCCCTGAGGGTTGGATCATTCTCATCTTTTAATATGTTGCTTATGGGGATGTGAGACATGTCCATAATTTTTACCAATTTTGTTTGTGACCATTTTGCCCATGTATGTATTGTACATGGCATAACTTTTGACTCAGGTCGAATCAGATGGTGAGACCTGTTCCATTGGAAAGGAAACGATGATTATCTTTCCGTAGGGTGGTTACATTAAGGATTTGGCTCAGCGGTTTGGGAGGAATCGTTGTTTAAAGGTTTTTTAGTTGGCTGTTCAGGTTTTAGGAGCCTGATGGGCTGATTCGGGAAGGCCCATTAGTGGGCAGGTGGAAACTATAAATAGGGGGTGAGGGGTATGGAGAATAGGTTACTTATCCCATTCTCTCATTTGGTGGCCTTGAGCTCCTTCTTCCTCTAACACCTTTCCACCATTAAAATCAAAATCTAAGGGGGAGGGGGAATCATAGATCTACGCCATTGGAGGCTAGATCTGCATCAATTGAAGCAAGGATTCATCGTACCAAGGGTTTTGATGCGAAGTGCTTGCTATCCGTAATTTTATTTCTATCATTTTAGCTTTTTTTGGAGAATCGGTGAGTGGTTTGCATCTCTCACATGGATTCAATGAAGTGTATGAGTAATTGATCATGTTTTTCATCATATTTAAGTGTTTTCCTATAGATCCATGCCATATTGAGTCCATTTTCATATGAATCACCCTTGATCTCATTTAGTAAGTTTAAACCAATAATTCTATGTTAATTTATATGTTTGTGTAGGTTAGATCTATAGTTTTGTTCATATGACCATTAATTATGATTTTTGGAGCGATTTGCATGATTTGGTGAAAACTATTGTTTTCATGTTGTTAGCGGATTCATATCATGTTTTTGATCATATTTGATGAATTGGACAAGTTGCTTTCATCGAATCCATCATTTGGCGAAGTTTTGGTGGAAATCGGGAATTGGTGAAGTGCAGGTTTTGGGCCACACGTAGAGGGCACACCATGGCGTGATTTCTTGGGAAGCAAGACGGAAAGTAGGCTCAAGCAGGAAAATATTGGTCGGTCGAGCAGGCAAATATTAGTCGGTCGAGCATCCCAGAGTTGATCAGGCAAATATTGGTCAGTCGAGCAGGCCAGGGTCGGTCAGGCAAATATTGGTCGGTCGAGCAAGCCAAGGTCGGTTGGGCAAATATTGTTCGGTCGAGTTCATACTTTGGGGAACATGACAGAGGGGGTCAAGGTATCGGTCAGGCAAATATAGGTTTGGAAAATATTGATCTGGCAAATATAGGTCGGTCGAGTAGAAGTTGTTTGGTCGAGCAGGCCATGGGTCAAGCAAGGTGGTCGATTGGGAAAATTTAGGCCGGGAAATTCTTGATCAGATGATGACGTATGTTTCTAGTTCATAAAGTTGTGACTTCGAAGTGGACTCAAGTAGGTATATTCAAAATATTGAATGTGTTCGTTGATCGGTGTAGAATAACGAATGGTATGACAACTCAAAGGTGTTCTAAGTGGGGTGATAATGGTTGGATAGTCGCCGTTGATGACGACTAGAGATATTAAAGGCCGAGGAATTATCGTTGTCGTAGGTTCTAGTTGGCTCAAAGAAGGGGTACAATAGGGGAGTACCTAAAAGACCGGATGTAGATCGAGTACCCTGGGTATCGTTGAAAGGCCTAGGTACGTATCGTTGAAAGGCGTATTGGGTTTTTGCTTTAACTGGGGCAACCATTAGCCCTTGACGGATGGCATTATGGGCCAGTCATACAATTACGATGGTTTCGAAGCAAGATTAGCGGTGATAGCCTGAGTCTGTCATTGATGATTTGTTTCTTTGTTTGTATCGTCTCACGTAGATTGTCCGATATCGGAGGAGATGTGTCTTGGGTGCCTGTCTGATATTGGTTTCGGCCTTTGGGGCTTGTGCTTGAGGGATATTGAATTCGATTTGGATGGTTTACGTGAGATATATAATCTGGATACTATGAGTGTTATTGTTGGCTGCTTCTGTTTGCCATGATTGAATGGTCATTCTGATTCCTATAGATGAGTTATTGTTTCTTTAGTTGCATGGATTATAAAGGCCACCACCGTCCGATGTGGGGAAGATGGGAGTTGTGTTCTTCTCTGATGTTGTGGGTAAATTAGTTAGTTTATTTACCCATTGTCATATACTTTATTGATGAAGTTAGTTAGTTGTTTTATTGCTCACTAAGACTGTTGTCTGACTCAAGGTTTTATGTTTCCTCTTATTATCTTAGGATGTTCATCTGATTTTGGATGGGCAAACTAGGTGGCAGGTAGCAGGTGATTGCTTAGTAAGGGCGATGGAGTAGTTCGGAGACGAGCATGAGGCTAGCGTATTATCTCTCTTACTATATAGTATTTGGTTTTCCGCTGTTTGTTTTCTACTCTGAGTGTTGTAGTGAGGCAAATTTGTATAGACATATGTTGCAATCCTGGTGTAAGTATATATTTTCTTGTTGTTTTAAAAATTTCAGATTTTTGCTCAAATATGCTTCACTAATATTACCTGTTATACATGTTCTATTATATTTTATCCTTGCGCTGTGAGATTTACGACAGGTTCCACTTGTGTTATCATACCTTGATGATCGTCCATAGCTGCCCGGCACACCTTTCAGCGCACTTTTTCTCTTGTTTAAGTGCAGGGGTTATGGACGGTCGTCACATGATGTATTTTGACTATTATGTAGTAATATTCATTTGTTAGTTTCTTATGCTGGTACGGTTTCTTATATATTTTTATTTTATTTCTATTGATGTATATAGTGAGTATTATATGTTACCATTTCGTTGTGAGATCTTAGCGATGTCTTAGTTTTGTATTTTTTTTCTAATTATATTCCAACAAACTTTCTTTTATGGTACCTGAAATAACGACAATGTTGTAAGGTGCTCACTTTTAGGTATCAAAAAATGCGGGTCATTACATTTGTAATAATTTTAACTTAATGGAATTTACTAATAATTATGAAATATTAGTTAGTATTATATTTACTACACTAGTTGTATTTTGTGAAATGAGTTTATCTCTAGAATTAGGCGAGGTGTTGTAGTAATATATTAGGTATATATAAACATACTTATGTATATATGTATTAATGTATGATATAATTGAAGACTTAAATTGAATAAATTAGTAAATTGGTTGAAAGGTGATTTTTTCCATTAAGGACCCAATCACGGCTTGCCAAAGATGGATTGTCATTGAGTTTGAATTAGTATGAGAGGTATGCGAAGATTCCTTTTTGGATCAACTTATAAATTCAAACATGAGTTCCTATTTTCTTTTTCACTTTTGCCTTCTCTTTTCAAAGTCTAGACTACAAATTCCATCAGCCTCACCTCTATTTTCTAACTTTATTACATCTTATTAATTAAACACAGCTAGATCAAAATGTGAAGCGTCAATTGCTAGCAACATTGTTGGTTTAGAATTCATGAGTCTAACCTATGAATATGTGCATCTAAGACAACATCTTTTAAGTATATAAAAAAGATGATTTTATTTAAATTAATTTGGATCTAATACAAACCTTTTGGGTTCATAAGCTAAATATGATCCAAAATATGAAATCATTGTAAAATCAACCTAATTCACATGCTTTCCCGATGTACTTCAATCTTGCAGTATTATTCGCTTTATTGTGGATGATGAGCTCTTATGTCCTGCTAGTATTAGTTGTTGTATATTAGTGGCCTTAGAAGTAATGTGGCATGGATGTTAAAATTTTGGACCTTTTCTTATTGTATGCGATCTTCCATATACATAATGTTGTTTTTTTAAGGTGTCCATCTATCATACATCACTGCAAGAAAAAGTAGAATAGACAACATAGTTTTAACATCGATCACAGATTCAGCCGATGTCGAAACATTTTTTAACGTCGCTAATTTTCAAAGTGATGTTGTTAGTTTCTCAGACATCGATTTATTGAACAACCGATGTCTTAAATATACTTTTAAAAAATTGAACTTAAGCCATACCAAAAATCTTGGCTATTAAAAATCACTTATTAAAATAGCCGTTGTCTATTACATCACTTGTTAAATGTATTATTGTTAACGATTATTAATTAGTGAATTATAGTGAATATTTATTAATTATATTCTATAGTAAAATTATGTATTATTTCTAAGATGGATCGTATCGAAAAAACTGGACGGCTGACGTCCCGGACGGAGGTCAATCTTACATTTATCTGGAAAACTATGTATTACTTCTGAGATGTATTAATAAATATTTTATAGTTAATATTTATTAACAAAAATGGTATATCTTGTTTCTTAGCAAAATACAAATTATTATTTTTTTACATCAATAAATAAATTGAAAGTGTTTTAACATCAGTTTCTTTGCATCATTTACATCAGCTTCACGCGTGATGTTAAAGATCTCATGATCTGCATCCCACAATCTGCTTGCATCCCGTCCACATGCTTCCATGCATCTCCGTCTAGCCATCCATTCTCACAATCCATGTGCATAGCAACTAGCCAACCTGCTTCTTCCACATCATAATTATTTCCCTCTTCACGTTTCAGCACTCTCGCTTCTATTTCTCTTCCTCTTGTTAAAAAAAATTCAACCAAATTCATGTTCTTGCATCTGCATCTCGTTCTCTGGAACTTCGTTCCTGGCAATTTCAACCTAAAGGGGCTCTGTTAGCCTCTTCTTTTAAAATAAATTGGCCCAATATGATTACAATTCATGATCCATCAAATAATCCACAGCGCTCAAAATCGAAACTAAAGTAAATCCAAACCAAGAATTATAACCACAGAGCTCAAAATTGAATTGGTTTTTGGATTGCGATCAGGAAATGAAAGCATTTTGCAATTTTGAGTCAATGGTTTGTGACGTGGTTTCGATTGAGGAGGCCGTAGTTTGTTGCAAGTTGTGATTTGATTTGAATGTGATTTAGTTCACGATGTTGTTCAAGATGCTGGAGGTGAGTGACTGTGGTTTAAAGTAGAGGAAAATAATGGTGAAAGTGTGATGAATGGAGGAAGTTGGGTCAAACTAGGAGAAAGGGGAAGTGGATCGTGGATTTGAATGCAGGGTTAACAGTAGTGTTGAATGAAGTGTGGTTGTAGTGGACGAGGTTTAACTGTGGAAGTTTTTAGGCGTTTTTGGACTGGTAAAGTGGGGTTTGTATTGATCGAAGGAACAACATAGGGTGTTGTTTGTATTGCATTGGATTAAATGGTTATTAGTGGAACATTTTCAAGTGTAAGGTGAACGAGATGAAGCAGAGGGGTGTTCCAGTGAGATGTTTGGTCGAGGAGGGGTGAATATCAGGTGGTTACTGATTCTGGTTGGTTGATGATGTTTGATAAGGCAGAAATGGTAGTGGTTGTGAAGCTGAAGTGGGGTCGTTTGGAGGTTACGAAGTGGAGTGTGCCATGTTCGATGGACTTGAAGTGTAATGGATGAGGTTTTGTCAAAGGAGTAGACAGTGGTAGGAGAAGTGGATAAGTGTTGTGTAGTCTTGTTGGCTCGCATAGAGGAATGATGGTGTTGATATGTTGATGGATATGTGTGATGATGGATAGGTAACTTTTTTGTGTAACCCGTTTGTAACTCGTTTGCACTATATATGCTACGAAATATTGGAAATATGTATTTCTGTTACTTGTATACCATATTGTTTAATTTATCTAATGCCTAAAACAGTGTAACCACATGAGGAAAATGATGTAAACAAGCCAACACAACATCAGAAATTTAATTGAAACTAATGTCTTAAAGCCATCATAGACATCAGTATAAAGCCATCAGTCAAAAACTGATATGATAAAATACCTATTACAACAACTAATTAATTAATTTATGATGTCTTAAATATGCTTTGAAATCGTTTTTTAACTGATGTACAAAAGGGTACTTTAGACATCACCAACAAAGAAATCGCTCCAGAAAAACGAGGACATTGTTTTTCAGCTGACGTCTAAGTTACTTTTTCTTATAGTGCATCTTTTTTTACATGTATGTATGTATGTGTATGTGCATATATGTGTACACTCAACCAAACTTCAATTTTGGTTTGATTTGTGATTTACCCGATGATTAAACTTTAGTATGTTGCTTTGTTTTCAAATGGAATACATATTACTTTAGATCTATTAAGGTATTATAAAACGTGCTTTGTTAAACAGACATTTATTTCAAGGACAGAATTGTATTTTTTTAATTTAAGGGACAAATTTTCATTATTCAATTCAATGACTTTTAAGTTTAATTAGATAAAATATACATATTTTAAATCCAGCGCACATGTTAACGTTTCAAACAAATTAAAAATTAAGTAAAGAAACCTTTTTATTATGTTAATTTTGAGAGAAAGAATATAACAAATAATAAAAACAAATTACAAAAATTTGTTTTTTCTTTTTGTAGATGTGCTGAAGAAAATATAGGATAAAACGACATATGAAACTAGTTGTATATCGCTTTAATATTTAGAATTAACATTTTCTTAGATGTTGTAACAACTTAGATTTTTAACTGTTCAAATTGATAATGATCCTCAATGTCAAATTAAACAAATAAAAAATACAGATAGTTATTGGGATTTATATAAGAAAAAGAAGAAAGAAAAAAAACACAGAATCTCACAGCAGAAGGACAAGATATAATAAATAAATAATAGTTCATAAAGTTGTTAAAACATACATTTGATCTTAATTTACAACAATTATCAGAGTTAACTATCATAAGCATACCAATATTTGCAGCGGAAATGAATAATAATACTTCTAGCAAGCTCCATCTTCATCTTCAAAATAGTGTCTTCGATAACTAAAACTCAAGTTATCCCGAGCACAAATGAAAAGACAAAAACACTCAGATCAGAACTAAAGTATTATCATATTTGTTAAATCAAATTCATGTGATAATATGAGTGCAATAACTTAACAGATGTTACGGGAATTTCCATCTCCTAAGGATCCATCAAACTAGATACTATATAATACAATACACTATTATAATAGTGTCTATGGTTAAATATAAAATATTAAAATAGCGTAAGCAGGATTACATTTACCCTTACACCGTTTATATTTTATCGTAAACATTGCATATAAAACACCGGTAACGGTCGGTGGATAGGGATGCGTTTCTATACGAAAACGTTATATCAAAACCGTAGGGGGCTCGATCAGGATAATATGTTAAGGCACACGAGGAATGCCCAGAGTAGGAATATGCTACTTGCATGCCCAGATTGGCGGTATCGCATAGCCGCAACAACCTCCCACCTCAAACAACACTCCCAAATCACGGATGCGCATCAAATAAATCAAACCGAGGGACTATAGTAATAAAGGAAGAAGTGTTGCCGATCGAGGTAGTTAACCCCACTTAGTCCGGTATAGCCCTGTTTTAGTCATTTTGATTATGACCCTAAGGTCAAGGAAATCCATCATCGTTCTCTTACTTCATTCCAGTAATCACCTCCAAATCAACCTATTCATTCTGGAACTCCACCGCGTACACAGTTGTTAAAGTGGTTTTCGGTATTGGCTGAGAGAATGACAATATCTGATCCCGGTCTCTTTAACAACCAAATGTTTACATTTTTCACACAGGTCAGTTCTTTTACATTTCAAAGAGATTCATACTTCATATCAAAATATCAAATTTAGCTTTAAACACGTTTCAATAGTCAAAATAAAATAATTCGTATTAAAATCTCCATTTGAAACCAAACTTAAAATCTTGAAACAATTCCAACTTTAAAATAATTCGAATATTAAAATAGTTAAAATATATTTAAAATAGTTTAGGTGTATAATTGAAATAGTTTGAAAATAAATAATTTGGATTTAAAATCGAATTTTCAGATTTAGTAAAATCTATAGTTAAAATATAAAAATAATTTATAAAATACATATTAAATTATTAAAATGGTATATTTAAAATAATTAATAAAAATAAAATAGTTATAAGGTAAATAGTTTATAAAGAAAGTAATTATTATTAAAATAGTTTATAAAATGGTTTAAAATACTATAGTTGTAATTAGAATCGTTTCATCAAAATTTAACCAAACTGGAAATCATATTCTAGTTTCAAATTAATTCGAGTAAATTTCGATATGTTATGTAGCGACCCAAACTTCCCCGGTCTCCGAAGAGAAGAGAAAGAACGAATTACTTTGAGGGCAAGACGAATCAGAATGCAAACAGAAGAACATTTCATTGCTTATTACAACAATTCCATCAGAATACAAGAATATACAGGGTATGAATAAATATTACACATTTGATAAATATCAGAAATTTAAAATACATTTAAATACATAGCAGCGTAAAAATAATACAACACACAACTGAAAGAAATACACGGATACAGAGCTTTCCGAGTATCGTTCCAGCTGTAAACCAGGGTCCTGTGAATATAAATCTGCAAAACCAAAACTACTAGCTGCCCATGCGGAAATAAGGGTACCCAGAGTTTAGGTTAGAACAATAAACTCCGGGTCAGTCATGTGACTGGTGTGAGAACTAAAACAATTATTAATCTTTATTTTAAAAGAGAGTAATTCAAGGGACCACGCCGTATAACACGGAACGGGTTTCCTCCCAAGAACACTAGTGCATATAACAAAACAACGCAATGCTTTTTGGAAAAATGAAGCTATTATAAGACCCTGGTCCCATCACATAATGCAATGCAAACCGGAGGATAGGGTTTTCCCTTATAATAGCCAAACATGCTTGGTACGTTTAAAACAAATCATTTGATACTATTATAAGTGTATAGTGTCAAAACAATTTCAATCATAAGTATCAATCATAGGCGGCATGGATACCATATATCATGTTGCCATACTAGTTCTACAATTAAAACCGCAATGTCACGTATTGGAAATTGGATTTCCATCATGAGTCGTGGCAAGGGGCAAGATCCTCTCCGCTTCGAGACACTCTAGCAAATGCCTCAGGACTACACACTCTGGGTAACCCCTAGAATCGGCTGGGCTGGTCCTCTCTTACGTTTGAGGATTGGCAATTCCTGAACACATGTTTCCCGGTCCTTACAGACCTATAATCGAGGCGCCTCGCAATCCAACATCCACATATGTATAATAATCAACGATGTCAGCGCTAGTAAAACACTGACACCACCCATAACTAGAAAGAAACGTCGTGTTCTCCCAGCGGTCTGTGTCCCGTTTATAACTCATACCGAGGTGTGAGGCTCGCGAATTCACGTTATACACAAAGCTATGCCACACAGGCCCTGATTTGATCATCAACCACAAGACTTTGCTTTTCAACAGAAGCCTTGATCATTTGCCACTTAGGCGTGCCACACAGGCATTTCACTCCATGCGACTGATGTCCATCGATATACAACCTCTGAGCTCGTACATCTCAGAGAAGGGCGTTAAGCAAGAGAATAAATTCTCCGCCGCCAAATAGATGTATATTTAATAGAGATCAATCAACACAGAATAAAATCCAATGTTAGACACACAGTCCATTTACAAGTTCGTTCTGGGTCTGAACAAAACCGGAGGCACTTAATACCTCGCATATCCATCGATCCCCAAATACGTCTGGACGACCACCAACTATTTCCCTCCTCTTGGGTGTACAGCCCAATCAGGATCACCAGTAATCGTTCAAACGATGTGAAGACCTCCGGTCTTCGACCACCGTCTTCTTCTTCGACTTATCGTCGAAACAGTTATTCAGAATGGGTATAAACCCGGCTTTTCCGAATAACCCGCGTATATAATAAACACATGTTACACAAACACAACATACACCTCATTCCAATTCATAATATTCTTTTATTCAAAATTTCACATTCGTAGGGAAAGGTTCCCATTAATTTTATCAAAGATAAATTCTTCTAAATTTATTCTTTAATCTTCCTTTGGATATCATTTCAAACCATATTATGGTTTTCCAAACTAGTCGGGATTAGCGAACCACACCGAAGTAATTATTTATTTTATTTCCCAATCCCAACATATTCATCCCATGGAGCAAAACTGGTAATACTCCATATCTAATACCACAGTGTTATCGGTAAAATTAATTACCATTTCACGTTCAAATCTAATTAAAGATTTAACTATCGCTTTGGAGCAAAACTGGTGATACTCCATTCTCGATCACTTTCCAAATTTGATAATTTAAATCATCAATCCACATTTCAATCTAATTACAGATTCATTAAAACTCCACTTAGTTTTAATCTTTTCAAAAATCAATATCCTGTCTTTAACTGGGTTAAAGAACCAGTGTCATCTAAAACACGGTTCACGATAAACCCAAAATCACATTCAAATTCAATTCCAATTAAATATTATTTAATTGGTTCACTTCATTAAATCTAAATAGAAAGATTTAATCTTTTCTACACTGGGTCCAAGAACAGTGTTATTCAAGACACCATTCACGACGAACCCAAAATCCCATTTGATATTAAATACAAGGCTCTGAATAGAAAATATATCAGCTTATATTTAATATCAAATTCTGAAACCAACAAATATCGTATTGGAAATAACGATATAAATATATCTTTCAAATTCCCACAACCATATCTGTATAATCATGAAATCCAACATCGAAATATTCCGAAGATAATTTCGATTCAAATCCATTCCAATTCACGTATTGGAAATTCTGATTTTTTTTTAAATCAATTCGAACCCAATTTATTTATTCGAACATAATAGATTATATTTCTAGTTCAAAACTAGTTCATTTCGATAAAAATCTATTTTTATCTTTACAAATATGGAATTTTTCATCCCAGTTCTTTCCAATTCATATATTATGATTTTACACAAATTATTAATATTTTTAATAATTTTATCAAGGCCCGTACAGTCGATTTCCATCAACGGCCATCGAACTGCACTTACAACGACCTTTTCCAAATTTGATTTGGACATAATTCCAAATCCAACCGTTAGATTTCAAATTTCTAATGTTCATTGGAAAGCTCTTTTTGATACGAACCCAACGGTTCTGGTTTTAGGAGAATCCGACGGTCGGATCTCCCGCATTGTCATTTCGAAGTCAATGGTCGAAATTCGCGAACTGCCGCAGCGCGGCGCGTTTTATTCAGGCCATTCTATATATATTATATATATTTCGTCGATTTCCTTTTTCAACGTATTTTATAAATCGTTTTAAACTCGTTTTCGAAATGATTTCAACTTCATATTCAATTTCGAATCAAAATTGAATATTCCACATCATCGATATACAAATGACAATATTTTCAAAACGTTATATTTTGAAATCACTTCCTTTTCTATAATCATTATAAAAACGAATATAATCGATATAAATATCGTTCGCGTCAAAATAGCGCATCTCTAATCAACACGGCTTTATATTTTTCAATAACTTCGTTATTCTATTCAACAAATGAATATTTATTCTATTCAACACATGAATCTATATTTCTTTCAACACATGACTATTCTCAACACATGAGTACTGTCAACACATGACTATTTTTGTTATTTAATATATTTTATAAAATTATGATTTCTATCGTTTAATTTTTCTTTATCAGACTCCAACCGTAAATTAGTAAGAGAAAGATTCCCTAAATATTAACCCCGAAGGCCGAAACCAACATCAGATCAATACCCAGGAGACCACTCATCTTATCTATTTTCCAGTTAGTTTTTAATTTTATATATGATAAAGATGTAAATTTTATTGTTAAAATATTTTGTTCAACACATGATAAGTTTCAACACATGAATATTCTCAACACATGAGCATCGTCAACACATGACTATTTATTCTATTCAACACATGAATCTTTATTTTATAATATTCTTTATTTTCCCAATTGGAGTGAGGCCCAATCAATTACCATATAATGTTAATTATATGGATTCCATACAACACATGTATATAATAGCAACGATAAATAATCAACCATCATCCAAAGTGCACCACACAACTGCATAAGCATTAAATATAAATAATTAACGCTTACACAGTCTGTCGACCAATCGATCGACATACAACTAAATAATTGGGATTAGTGTACACCAAATACCATCCCAACACCCGTGTGGGGTTTCAATCCACAAACACTGAATATTATTTTTGCAGTTGGGCGACGTGTAAAATTTATCGTCCCAATCAATGTCCTTCAAATAGGTGTACATAAACAAACCGTTCGATTTGTAAATGAATATTTATTTATTTACATTCACGTTAAAAATTATATTTTTAACGGTAATTAATTTATTTCGACACATGAATGTTTTATTATCCATTTCACATCAACATCACAAACAAACTTCACAACACATCAAACAAGCATACAAGTCGTCCATGGTCTGTGGACGATGGGTGTTGGGTGCTGCTAAGCACCGTCTGCATCCTAGTATATATTTTAACTAGAAAATTAAATTAAAAGTGAGAAGTTCTCACCGACTAGCTAAACCAACGCCACGACTCTTCATATGTAGAAATCTTCGTCGTGCTCGCCTTTTGTCAATTTCATTTACCGTGGCCACTACATATATAAAATCACATTTTTATATTGTTGCTATGTATATAAAAATCACATTTTTATATCACTCTTAAGAATAAAAATTCTATTTTTATACCGCTACTATATAGATAAAAATTCTATTTTTACACCGCTACTATATAGATAAAAATTCTATTTTTATATCGGTGTTCATATAATAAAGATTGTATTTTTCTCTCGCCATTCTCTATATAAAAATCGTATTTTTATATCTCTGCTACATATGTAAAAATCACTCCTTTACAACGCTACTTCCATGATAAAAATTATATTTTTATCTTGCTAGTAATATAATAAAAATTATATTTTTATATCGCCACTCATATAAAAATAACATTTTTGCTTCTTCTACATAATAAAAATCATATTTTTATATCTCCTACATAATAAAGATCGAATTTTTATTATCTATATAATATAAAAATCATATTTTTACCTCGCTTTCACATATATAAAAATCCGACCATTCTTTGCCAATATAACGTATAAAAGTCCGACCTTTCTTTGCTTAAAAATCATGTCTTTCTTTTACTAAAATCAAAGAAAACATATTCTTGAGATCAACGAAAATCCATTCTTGAATCAAAGAAAATCTATAAATAAAAATCATATTCCTAACTTGCTAATCTATATATTTAAAACTGAAATAGAGAAATCAAATTATAAAAAAAACGCTCCTTTATTTCGTTTTCCGAGGAGGGGGTTTTCAGTCGAAGGAGGGCCCACTTGAGGTGCTGATGGGGCGGGGGGTAGGGCGCATGGTGTCATGGGTGGTCGGGGGAGGCTCTAGTGGCGGTGGCTAGAGGCGACGGGCTGAGGGGTTTTGGGGCTGGCGCATTTCAGAAGGAGGGGGGAAAACGAGGAGCGAGGGTAGAGAGGAGAGAGAAGGGGGAAGCAGGGGGTCATGTCGGGTGGGGAAGCCCGGCGGTGGGCGCCGCCGCCTGGGGGGCGCGAAGGCGGTTCTTCTGCCTCCGTCCTCCTTCTATTTTTTTTCTTTTTTTTCTAACGGGATTTTCTGATTTGGGAGAGAGAGAGGAATTAGGTTATAATATATATTAATTATTTAATTTAACTTAAATCTCCATTAAAGTTGACTTTTATATCAAACTCCAATCGGGACCCAACGACTGTCGTTCCCAGTTAATTATCCCCATTCCGAACACAATGGGATATGTATCGTAAGCCAGTTCGGCCGTTTTGATCAGTTTTCGTCCAAATCAAAATATAACTCTATATATTGAATTTGAACGCACATTTCAATTTACCGGGGCCACATACTAACTCTAAAAATTCCCGAAAAATATTTTCTAGCTTCGTATTGACGATATAGTCCTAACAAAACTAATTTCATCGAATTTGAAGGCCGTTTGAAAAATGGCCATTTTCCAGTCGATTAAAATCAACTGAAACTGGTCAAAAACGTTTTCCTTTTCCACGCTCACATACTGATTCGAAAAATTACTTTTGGAATCTAGCAATAACTCGACTTCACGGATCCAACAAAAGTGGTTTCGTCGAAAACCAAGGTCGTTTGCAAAATTTCCATTTTTAAAGGCCAGAATTCCATAGCGACTATTCTGAATTTTCAACTAAGCGTAACTTTTGATTCCCGCTATGAAATTTCAATTTTTCGGATTCGTTGGAAAGATATTCTCAATTAGATTCTAATATTTTTGGTTTCGCCAAAATCTAGATTATTTTGAATCCTGTACATTCATTGAACTTTGAAATCGAATTTTTGAACTACCGCGCCATTTTCAATTCCTTTTATAATTTAAATAAAATATTTATATTCTAACGTCGAGCTATATAAATATATACGTTCTAATTCTATTCAAAATAATTTTATCATCGATATCATTTAAAATAATTCATTTTAAATATTCAAAATTCGCTAAAATTGCCAAAATAAAATTTTTAAACTGGCTCAGAATTTCCGGGTTATTACATCTTAATTCAAAAGGAGCTGACTTCCCATTTATATTACAATTCGATTCAACAGTTCGATTTCAAACAATTCGATTTAATAATTCGATTCAAATAATTGAATTTCGATTATAATTCTCACTTCGAATTATTTATCTATAAAAATCTCGAGTTTACAATTTAATTGTTTCTTTAAATCAAATTAATTTAACATAAATATCAAAGATGGATAAACAATTCAAATTCGATAAATTTAGTTCATATTAAATTTAGTTTTAACTCCAGTTATCCACATTAATGAATTCTTTAAAATTTTAAAATTTAAATTTCAAAGCTTAAAGTTCAAATTCAAAGAAAATCGATTAATAATATCATTAAAATTGTTTTTAAAACAATATTCCAAAATTCAAGGTTAAAACAAATTTTTATTTAACCAACCGGTGTCCGTATATATTTTTTCTATCCTATGGCCAAGTAGTGCTTAAAATTTAATTTTAGTATTTTGGGAAAGGATACATATCATTTCAATTCAAATCAGGGTTATAGGTATTTATCATTTCACCTTACGTTCTTAATTCATTTTAATGATTAATCCTAGGTTTATTCTACGCCCGTAACATCTAGGGTAAATGTTTAGGATAAATCAAAACAAAAAATGGTTATATATAATCAAGGTGAACGACGGGTTACTTCATACAATTAAACATCATGATGTCAAACATATCAAATTCAAGCCATACATCATATAAATACATCCAAACAGTTCAATATCGTATAAATTTACTAGTTATCATATGTCAAGGTTTTAAACTAGCAATTAAACGTCAAATTTTAACTTAACTATAAATTAAGTCTAACAGTCAAATTAAACTACACTATCGATGCAAATAAATTTTAATATGCAATTTAAATTACTAAACATCAATCAATACAATTATATCATGACATGATATTAATTTAGCTAATATTAGAATACTTTAGTTAGGCGTGAGTGAGTTTAATCACTCACCTTTGGTTTTGATCGCGATTGAAATCCAAAATAAACCCTAAAATTTAACTGTTTCAAAATCCTTCCAAATCAGTGCCATCGCGAAGAGCTCGTCGATACCATTCCAATGGATCCAACCGCGCGTAAAACTGACATCGTATAAAGAAGTTATTCTAGTTTTAGTGATTAGAATTAAATAATAAATTAAAAACGAAAAATGGCACAAAATAATCAACACTTGTCACATCAGCATGCAGTTTTTTCACTCGTTCAGTCTCCCATCGCGATATTCATTCCATGCATAAATGAAACTCAAAACCATTGTTCATTTCAAATTCACGCACCCATCTATGAAACCTCGTATGCCGATCAATCACGTCCATCACGTGCGCCGCTGTCGACTCCTTCTGCGCCCTGAACAGGTGCTGACTTGGTCATCCCCACCGCCAGAAAACGTCAAGAACTCGCGTGCCCCTTATGAAGAAATCATGGCAATGTCAGATCATTATAATTCGATCCAACCGTATGGAATCGAAGCTAACATGAAGCTCTACAATTTTGGTTCATAAATTTTTGAATTTCATTGAGTTGATTGAAAGATATTAGCATTTGAAATTGGACAAATTTCGGTCATGAATATTGGGGTCGGCCATAAATTGTAAATTAGGTTTAGCATAATAAAATAATATTATTTTTTGATATTACGGTGTTTACATAGTTTCCAGACCAAACGGGCTCCAAATGGGCTGAACAAAAGGTTAATTTAGGGGCTTTGACGCATTCCGGACACAATGGAATAGGTTAGGAGACCTAGTTCTAAAGTCTACAGCATGTTCCTTCAATAACATAATATTTTTAAATTAACAACATACAAATTTCAGTGTGTTTTAAATTCTCACGGACAAACCGTAACTCCAAACACTACGAAATTTTAAACCATACTATAATTTATTTTTCCGGATCCAATAAAATTTATTTCGTCAAATTTTGAGATCGTTTGCAAAATGATAATTTTAACCAGTTCATTAATATATATTAAAATATTCATTTTCGTTTATTCACCTTAAATTAAATTCAAAGGACTATATACTCTATTCAAATCAATAAAAATAAATTACTATAACTTATAAATCAACTATCATTAATTGTTAATTCAATTTTTCATTATCTACAATTTAAGTTCCATTTCAAATTAATCACACCAATCAATTTCATTAAATATATTAATATTAATTCCAACTTCCAATGATTAACCATATAAACAAAATCACAAGTTTTAATTGCAACCAATACAAGTCACCACTATAAAAATAAGTTGAATTTGATTACTTAAGCAATTTACTTAAGTTTCCACTACACAATTTCACAATCAAATCATAAAAATTAAATTATAAACTTATTAACCCAATTTAATGTAAATAATTTAATATTAAATCTCAACATTCAATATTTAACAGCACAAACCAATCATAGTTACATTTTCAATCAATGCAGGCTATTACTGTTATAACTGATTTGAAATTCATTACATGATCAAATGGATCTATATACTACTATATCCAATAAATTAGAATTATCAATATAAAACAAATCTCAAAATTAGTTAATTTATTTTATATTGTTAATTCAATATAAATCTTTAATTTTAATATAAGTAATCTATCAAACATAAATCATTATCTTGTATAGCTACTGAAATTCATTGTTTAACAAGACAAGTTTAGTTCATGCCTTGTCAATATATGACATAAATCATAAATTTTAATATTTAAAACAAATTTTATTCAAAAACCCATTAAATTTAATATTTTAAATTGTCACAAAACCTCGGGATGTTACACTCTCCCTCACTTAAAACTTTTCTTCCTCGAAAAGGCGCAGTAAGAAAGTTGTTAATTTATATATGTTTAGCCAAATAATTTCTTATTCAACTTGTCTCCTTCATTAGTTTGCATAACTAATTTCATTAATACTTTAGTTCTGAATCGTGAACTACCAAACCGTGATTTTTCTGAAAGTTTCAATTAAACATATCTTAAAATATACAAGTCAAAATTTAAAATTTTCTCTTTCATTAGAAAATTATATTCCAATAGATCCAAAAGATTCTTGTTTCAAAGAATTCCAACTTATTTTGGATCCTATATGTTCATTTAAACTTTAATTTGGAAAATTATGAATTACCACTGCTCGACGAGCTCGTTTTAATTAATTTGTTTAACCATCGTTAAATTTATGAATTATAAACCAATCTACTTATATTTTCACAACTACATAAATGTTTATTCAACTTGAAAATATCAACTATCTTAATCGTCAAACATTCAACCATCTATATCAATACATTTAATTTAATTTAACTAAGTATATATCGCTTATTTCATAACTTGAATTTTATTTACATTTATATACAATCAAAATTTTATTTCCACTTTCATTATCCATTCTAAGACTTGTATATTATTTCATTGCTTATTCATATAATGTAACAACCCGGATTCCGACAGACCGAATTTTTCAAATTCTATCCATCGAGACCCGAGTTGGGTGCTCTGGTATCCTACAGAAAAAGACAGAGATAAAGAAACATGTCAAAACTCGTAAAGCATCTCACAGCGGAAGGAATTAAAATAAAATATATTCAAAAATAGCTTTACCTTATATATCATACTGTCTAACCAGTATCCAAAGCTATACCAGCTCTGTCATGAACCTAACCTTGAAGTATATATGAGGACGGGGTCAGAACATAAGTTCTGGTGACTGGACTTAGAATAAACTTCTGTATAATCCTACATATACCGTTCAGTTATATTTTCTTGCTTATTAGGTTATTCGCGATATTAGCTCTCTAGGCTATACTCATGTCCCACTCGTAGGTTAACCTAATACAACGTATATGTAGATACCTCCAACTCGTCTAATCCTTTCCATGTATGTAATGACCCGCATTTTTAGCGATGTACTGATTTATTTATTTAATTATTTAAAATAGTGATTTAAAGAATATAATGGTTGTTTAATTAATTAATAGTGAATATTTAATTAAAATAATAATTATATAATATATATTTAATTCTGAAATAATCAGAATTAGCTGAAATGGCAATTTATAAATATGGAATTTCCTTGACATACTGATAAGCAAGTTTATAATGATTACTCCTTTATTTTAGATATTGGTTGGATTAAAGATCACAAAGATATCTAGGTCAGATGTAGTAAATGTTTTAAGACGATACTAAAGCTAGGATTTAAAACTGATTTTTACAAAATGATGAACATGAGTGGTTCATTGTTTTGTGTCAAAGGCCCGTCCCAATAATGATTCTGCAACAAAGATGGCGGACAAAGTATAGGCTAAAGTTGTAGTTGAGTTAGTTCATGAAAGCGAGAAAGTATGGTTACACTTCATTAATGATTAACAATAGTATAATAGTATAGGCATGCCGACACTCGCGTTTAAAAATGTTTTGTAGTCAGTTGAGATTCGAGAATCCAATATGATAATGAGCAAAGTGACCAACGTAGAATGAGATTTAACGTGAACCCCTTGATTCATTTAGAATATAGGGTGAGATGCTAGCAAAAGGGTACGAGACTGAACATCAACATGTTCAGTTTGAACGTTTCAAAAATAAAATATCTAAACCTTATCCCTTATAAATAACCCCCCTCAAGACCTTACAACCTAATTCGCTTCCTCAGTCAAACGTATTACAGCCGCCACGAGAGGAACATTTCCTCAGCTCAAAAACCGACCAAAAGAAAATCCAATAAAATCAAATTAAACCTCTTAAATCCTCAAACTTATATCTTTGAATTCCTGCGCTCATGCTCTTCATTCTCGTATCGGTCTTGAAGCATCCGACGGTGGTTCCGCGGTTCCAGTATGTGGCAGCACACGCTAGGGATCCAGAAATCACGAAGTTGGAGTTTCGATTTGATTTTTGATGGTATTTGTGAGTTCAGGGGACAAAACCGCACCTTCCTACAAGAGTTGAGCGAATTCGGTGATCCTTTTTGGACGATGTCTAGGTGTTCAGCGAGGTGGCTGACCTGTAGTCGCGGTCGAAAGGCTGAAGTTGAGTTGAGAAATTCGAAGGGTAAAACGTGATGTTGGTGATGTCTCCATGAATCATTTTGAGGAGCAGTTTTAAACAGAAGAAGAGGATGTACTGAGTTGTGTCTAAAAACATGAAGTAGCAGTAGGAGGTTACGGTTTTGATTTGATGGAGAAGGACTGGGCTTGCTTGCAGGAGGAGGTTGAACGAGAAGGTGGGGAGGAAGTTGTGGACATAGGGGATTGTTGTTTGAAGTAGCGGAATGCAACAGGGAAGGAGGAAGAACATTTTGCGGGTTCAAGGGGGAAGGCGTGAAAACGAGTTGCAGAAGTCGAGCAGATGAAAAAAGGGCGAGCAGAATTTGGTTACGATTAGGATGTGATCGACCTGGGAAGCCAAGAACGTTATGCAGAAGGGTTTGCAGTGGGATCCTTGAAGTTGAGGTCAAGCTTTGGATTACGGGAATGGAAACAACGTCGGTCTGATGTTCAAATAGGGACGGTAAAGATCAGACAATATAAACCAAAGTAAAGATCGCTGTTAATTTGTGTATAAGTATAATTAGTTTAAAACTAAACCTTAATTAAGATCTGAACCAAGATTATACAATGTTCCAACTGATGATAAGATGTTAATCAAGTTTTTTAGGATATAGGAAACATTTAAAAGATCAATTTAGCATTTCTTATGTTAATTTGTTTAAAACTTAAGTTAATTTATAATTAGGATAAATGGTTTATACTTAAGTTAATAAATTGATAATTAGGGTCTAATTAATACTCAAGTTAGTTAATTGATAATTAGAGGTTAATTAGAATTAATTTATACTTAAGATAATTTACACTTAGGTTAATTTATTTATCCTTAAGTTAATTAAATTATACTTAGGTAGTAAATTCATATTTTAGGTTAGTTAAATATACTTAAGTTAATCATGTACACTTAAGGTTAATTAATTTTAGATAAAGCAATTAATTAAGTTAAGATAATTAGTTAATTATTAAATTAATTTGTATTATCTTAAAATGTTAATGACTTATACATCTATCATCAGAACCGAACGAACCGTAAGTTGCGTTGGAATCATATGGACGATGGCTACAAAATAGAACCTGACTGGAAGCGGATTGGAGCTCGTCTGAATTTATGGCGAAATAAATTGTTTGATTCAAATCAAACAACAGTTTATCGTTCTTTAACGATGAACTGCAAATGTGAGTAAAACTCACTAACTCTCCTCAATTTGTATTTTAATATAAATTGTACTTTATTTATTGACTGCTGTAGATTGATTGTTAAACTGGACTGTTAAATAGATTTGATTGAAAACGTAGTTATAGTAGTCTATGTGCTGTTAATCAAATATGGTTCTGTACAACAGGATATTTCATTTCAAAATGAAATATGATGTATATTATACTGCGTAACATCTGTGGATGCAGGGAGACAGGTTGGAGGAATCCGACTGGATTCCTCAACAATTATTTTACTGTTTTCATATATTGTGTTATATGATGTGTTATATAATCTGTTCTGGATTATGTGTGTTAGAATGATATTAATCATTGTTATTCGATATTTTACATATCATAAGAAACCCTGAGTTGTAAAAAGGAATATTTCAATGTATATTGAAATAAAGGAAATTATTTATAAATCGAACACGGTTTTATAAAAGGAAATTATTTATAAAACAAATAGAGTTTTATAAAAGGGATATTTATTTAGAAAACAAATAGAATTGAAAAGGAGAATATTTATTTAGAAAATAAATATAAATAAGAAATATTTATTTAGAAGATAAATAAACCGTTATAAATAGGAAATATTTGTAACGGTAAATAGAAGTTGTAAATAGGAAATATTTGTAACGGTAAATAGAAGTTGTAAATAGGAAATATTTGTAACGGTAAATAGAAGTTGTAAATAGGAAATATTTGTAACGGTAAATAGAAGTTGTAAATAGGAAATATTTGTAACGGTAAGTAAACGTTAAAAAGGGAAATAGTTGTAACGGAAAATAAACGTTATAAAAAGGAAATTTGATGAGATATAAAAGAGATAATCGAAATAGAGTAATTGAATATTAGTCATTCAATTAGAAATAACCTGATTTGAGTTAGTCTAATATTAGTTAATCGAATAAGAATAGTCTAATATTAGCTAATCGAATTTAGTAACCGAATACAAGTTAATCAAAAGGAGTTTATCGAATTTAGTTATTCGATAGAGTTAATCAAAAGGAGTTTATCGAATTTAGTTATTCGATAGAGTTAATCAAAAGGAGTTTATCGAATTTAGTTATTCGATAGGGTTAAATCAATAGAGTTAATCGACTTATAGTATTCGAATAAGAGTAAATCAAATAGAGTTAAACAATATTAGAAACTGACTAGAGATTGGTAAGTTGAATATTTTTCTGAGTGTTGATCTGATGTTGGTTTCGGCCTTCGGGGTTTATACTTAGAGAATTGTTCTCTTACTAGTTTACAGTTAGGGACTAATAGTTGTGGAATGATAGTGATGCGTAAATGAGGATTGGAAATGTTGGAAAAAATGTATATTTTCTAGTTTTAGAAAATAAGGAAATATAAATATATATATATATATATATATATGATTGATGACTGGATCGATAATTCCATTTGGAATTAAGATCGTTGTTTGTACACCGACATATTTTCATTTGATAGTTAAATCACAGACTATCGAAGTTTTGACCATTTTACGTTGTTAATATGGAGAGACCGGTTGGATTATTATCCGAAGAACCACTCCGTATCGACATAAGCGTTGTGATCAAATACGATGAAGAAATTGAAGACGGAGTAAAGTGCAAGGGCTGTCCTGTTTACAGAATAGTGCCTTCAGTTTCGTTCAGTCCCAGAACGAACGTATATGGACGAATGTCTGACAGAATAGTTCCAATGATCGAAAGAGTTGGACTGTACAAATATATATGGTGGCCAACGGATTTATTCCCTTCGCATAATATCCAGAATCTATTTGTGCAGATCCAACTAATGATTAACGGATCTGATAATGTGGCATTCAAAGTGATCGTGTTATAAATGAATGGAAAGTAAGCGTAGCTTCTAGCTTCACATCTGGTAAATGAAAAAAATCGGGCAGGCAGCATGGCTAAGTCGGTCGCACCGAAGTAGGGTGTATAATCACCTATCTAGAGAATATTCATTTGCTTCTTTTAATCTATCAATGATGTCCCATATATATACGGGAAACGGTTGCTGATCCCAACCGTTGGTGATGTACATTCGATACACTCAAGCGAAATGAGTGGTCGGTCATGTGTGGCTGAGTTGCAAGATGTTCTTGTTGAACTCCAGTGTATCGTTCCTAGAGTACACTGATCGGAAGGTGGTTCCATACCTTGTCATAGTTGGAAATCCATTACCCAATACGTGCTTGCGGTTTTGATTGTATACTATATTTGTAGAACGTGAGATGAAAGCGTTTCCGCTAGATGATTATATATACTGTGGTTGATAGACATTATTATAATATCAAAAGGTTTTTGATATAAAAATAATTTGGATTCTTATAAGGGAAAAACCCGTTCCGTTATGCGGCGTGGTCTTATAAGATATCGTTTACTTGTTCGAACTGTTTTTAAACTTTTTACTCACACCAGTCCCATGACTGACCCGGAGTTTACTTTGTTGTTTTCCCTAAACTCTTGGGTGCCTAAATTTGTACGGGCAGTCAAGTAGTCGGGATTTGCAGATACATTGAAGAGCTGGAGCAGGAGGCTTCAGGATTTTATAGCTATTATTATTTCCGCTGTTGTTGTAAGTGTTGTACTCTGATAAGTGCTATTGTATATATAACTGTTTGTATTTCAAAAGTTATGTTATATTTTATTCGTTCCGCTGTGAGATTCGTGTTTACTCTGATGATGATGTTCTTCTTCTTCTTCTATTCTATAAGTTCTACCTTATCTATCCTCACCCTCTATCTTCTTTCTATTAGTTTCTTGAATTTCAAGTGCAATTTGGGGTTGGACTTGTGTTATTTAGTCAGCTCAAATTGGACCGGATTTTCGGGTCACTACAATGTATATATACAGTCCCTTGCCGTATGTCGTAAGGGCTTCATCATGTAAATCTATACTACTTTAGTGTAGTGCCACCATTCTCGAAATCGTTTGGACTGCCACTCTTAATCTTGCTAGATTCCGTGTATCATCTATATCTAATCTAAGGTTTACTATCGAGCGCTTCCCAGATTCAACCAGGGTTTACGCTACCCAGGGCCACTGGGGTTTATGCTACCTATTGAACGCTTCTCGGATTCAGGGTTTACGCGACCTAGGTCCAACTAGGGATTATGCTACCTATCAAACGATTCCCCCTAGTCTAGGACACACTTCCCAAAGCGATATATGTTCCTAGACTTTCCCCACGTACATGTCGTGAATCGTTATCGATGTCTAGTTGCACATGTCCTCTATATGTGCGGCCCGAGTCCCGTGGCAGGGCTAATCAAGAAACACGGAACTCGGTCGGGGCTTTAAGTTATCTGCCGACGCAGAATCCAAGGTCTGTTTTTATCTGTGTGTGGCTATGGACTTACTTGACCTCTCCCTCAACTAATGAAAGGCACCCAAGAAAATCAAGAATGAGACTGTACGTAGGCCCCCTATTCCCCCACAAACCTGTTGGCCAACCTCACCCGTAACTAGATAGCAAGTATATGATCTTTTGGAGTTCTCCGCCTTTCCTCTTCACGTGCTCGATTGACTCAAAATGGTAGGTAGACAACGACGTGCTATCACATGGCTAATCTAGTTATCGCCACCTCATGATGGTCCATCCTAGTCTTTAGGTTGCCTTATATTGCAACCAAGGCATACTCTTGGTTCTTCTAATGCAGACCTTAACCTATGTGAGCCCAGGAGGATCATCTGCTACCTCACAGAGGGATACCAAGAGTACAATCATGTCCCCTCGAAGGCGCGTGCTTCGTAACCCAGACTGTTTGAGCCTTCTTCTTGGTCAGACGGATGTTCGCTCCTCGTGTTCTACTTGGCTTTCTTGACTAAGGTTTACTACTTAGTTCTCTTAACTAAGTTTTACTACTTAGTTTTCTGGATCGTTCGTTTTCTTAACTAAGGTTTACTACTTATTCCTCTTAATTAAGGTTTACTACTTTGTTTCTCTTAATCGTTCATTTTCTTAACTAAGGTTTACAACTTAGTCCTCTTAACTAAGGTTTACTACTTAGTTCTCTTTCTCGTTATTTACTTAGTTCTCTTAACTAAGGTTTATTAATTGGTTCTCTTAACCAAGGCTTGATACTTAGTTTCTGTTACTTAGTTCTCTTAACTAAGGCTTATTACTTAGTTCCTTTTAACTAAGGTTTACCTATGAATTTAAGCATGACTTAAGTTCTCTTTATCAAATGATAGCGTGCGGGTGTTCTCCCACATTTCCAGCTTAGATTAACTTATTTCATGGTATAATTCGTCCCACCCTTCGAGTCTTGTATTACATCTTAAGTCATATTCATTTCTTATCCATAGGATAAGCTTATCTATTATTTAATCTTATCATTCCCCACTTTTCCTTGCTTTGATACTGTTATATTGGTTAAGTTTTCCCATGTGTCCAAGTTGACTTAACCCCCAATCACGTATTCAATTCAACCCACGCGTCATGTCAAATTGGTTAAGTGTTATCCAGCAGTTCACGTTGACTTAACCCACCCATATATCGAGTCAAATTGGTTAAGTGTTATCTAGCAGTTCACGTTGACTTAACCCACCCATATATCATGTCAAATTGGTTAAGTGTTATCTATCAGTTCGTGTTAACTTAACCTACCTATATACCATGTCAAATTGGTTAAGTGTTATCTAGTATTTCATGTTGACTTAACCTTACCATACTAGCATGTGTCATTAGCATTAATTAATTATTAATGCCCAACCTCTCACATTAGACCTATTGTTGCGGTCACTGGATGTGCCGGTTGGTTCCGGGCAGGATTACACCACAACTCAATCTAACCTCGGGTTTCAAGCACGTTATGACTAACTTCTCACATTAGAACCTATTGTTTGCGGTCACTGGATGTGCCGGGATGTTCCATGCAGGATTACACCGCAAACTCATTCTAACCTTGAGTTAGCCATGTTTCATGTTTAGCCTATTGACAAATTCACAAATATGTTCTTGTTCTTGTTATGCCACTAGTGTAAATTTTCATGTTATATTTCTAAACTTCCCATTTCTTTAACCAATCAAATCCAAATTTAATTAAAACACTCATGCCTCAAATTTCAGGTTTTTGAATTAGATTTCACAGTTAAATGAGACATATTAAACCCAAACTTATCCATTTCTGATTAGGTTTCTAGTTTACCTATTTCTTCACCAAATTAGGATTTTTATCTTTAAATCATCTTTCCCCAAATCCCTATTCAAACTTTATTTACCTTTCGCGTAAGTTACTCCAAATTACTAATTTCACGATCCTTTCCCCTTATTTCCTTGAATAATATCAATATATACTTTGCCAATTACCCCAATATTTGCAATAATAATCATTATGCCACAAACCCCAAATTACAGATTATATTTCTCGACTGCATAAAATAGATTATGCCCAATATTTGCAATAATAATCGTTATGCCACAAACCCCAAATTACAGATTATATTCCTCGACTGAATAAAATAGATTATGCCCAATATTCCCATATTCCAACCATACGTAGGTATAATAAGATTTCGTCTAGGTTCGAGATAACCTAGATCCAAAAATAAAAAGGGAAAGGAGAATAAAAGAACAATTATTATAACATGAATCTTGAATTAAATTTATAACTGGGGAATGATGAACGATAATAATACTATTATACAACGAGTTTATTACAATTCCACTCACCTTGACTGGATTAGGGAAAGTAAATGATTTGTTGATGTAGAATGCTGATTTAATCTTTTTATTTGATTGTTGGTGAAGAGCATGAATTGTTGATGAAGAACTTTGCTACTTAATTTGATTAAACTCCAAAGTTGATGAAGAACTTGCAATATAATTTAGAGTTTTGGGGCGGCGGCCATGTTTGGTTGAAGTTTGGCGGCATGGAGGCGTCTTAAGGAATTGTTATGAATTAGGGTTAGGTCTTTCTATGTATTTACAGGTGTAGAGAGTGTTTTAGAGCCCTTAGATTGACCTAGAAGCCATCCGACCCGTACATCACATCAAAACACGTCACAGGAACTGAAATCGCCCAGATCTGGGGATAGGTCGACCCCCAGGTCGACCTCCTTAGGGGTAGGTCGAGCCCCAGGTCGACCTCCTGGTCGACCTAACCCCTAGGTCGACCTGCCTGGTTTTAGCGGGAAATTTCCCGCCCAGTTGCTTGGGTCGAATTTCGAACTGTTTTGAATTTTTGTAGAATCTTTTAAAGGCCGTAACTCCTTCATACGGAGTCCAATTTACGCAAACTTAGACTCTATTCCAAGCAGAATTTCGAGACGAACGCAATGGTGATGTCCGTTTTGCTTAATTCCTTATATTTAAATTAAGTATCCTTATTTTATTATCTTTTCCGTTACGCACACTATTATCGAATTAATATTTCCTTCTCTTCCATATATTAATTAATTTTCATTATACATCACCATTATTTACCTATCTATGCATATACACATATTTTTAATTATATTAAAAATGCGGGGTGTTACATTCTCCCACCCTTAAAGAATTTCATCCCCGAAATTCGATAAGAGTAAAAATAGATAATCCCTCGCAATATCCATCCATCAAGTGTGCATCCAATTATTACAAACATTATGCACATGTGCAAAGTGAGATACATCATAGTAATGTATGTATGCCTAATTTGAATCCACCTGTATGTATGCAAATTTTAAAAACTCTTTCAAAACATGATGCTCACATCCTAAATATACTTGCAGTTCTATATGAATGCAATATTCTTGAAAAATAAAAATATTTTTCATCCAAGTTTTCCCACACTCTTATAGAATAAGAGCATATTTCACCCAATTGTCACATCCAAAACCCTACCATCCATCATTAAATTCGAAATTTAGAAAAATCTAATTTTCCAAATTCGATTTCCTTATGTTACGAAAAGATATAAAACGGAAAAATTCACATCCTCCGTTTTTCTTTTCTAATCGTACATGGATTTTTATATGACTATTCTATGAAGATTTCCTATTTTCCTATCCAAGCACAACCCCATAAGAAAATTTCTTCTCTTTTTCCATTTATCTTGGAAAATTTCATATTTATTCACCATTTTATTAAGATTTCCATTTTCTTTTCCCGCCACATTGGTTGCCAAACTGAATTTATTGTTTCTTTTTAGGTAGGCTTTTCTCTTTCTTAGCTTATTTGACTTAATCCAATTACTTAAGTTTGTTATTTCAAATAAGCTTTTTCAGTTTTCAACTCAAACAACATCCTAAACAGCTACTACTATGGGCCAAGAATCTTAGGACTTTGTCATCTCAGACAATTGTGAGTCCACACAACAGGATCTACCCACTTACTTGCCCTTTACTACTTAGTAGTCACTACCAATCCTTGCTGTGTATTACTAGCCTATCCTTTTTTTCTTTTTCTCCAGCAACAAACCTAGGTTTCTCAATGCTTATGCATTCTACGGGAAATTTTCCATTAGTTTAATATTAGCTAATCCCTGACTGTAAATTGGCAAGAGAGTAACTCCCTAAATATCAACCTCGAAGACCGAAATCAACATCAGATTGACACTCAAAGAATCACTCAACTCAACAAATCTCTAGTTGGTTCCAATTGTTTAATTCATAGCTTTAACTTTCTCTCGTTCTATTCTAGGCACTAATCCTTACCTACTCCATTCTTTTTTTTAGAACATGGTTTGGCCTCCTTTCTTTTCATTACATTTTTCTTTCAAAAATTAAAAGTGTTAAAACTTTATTTTCTTCTCCAAAACTTGTTTTCGCCAAACCATATAAACATGTCAGAATATAAAAATGCAAAACATTTTTTTCTTCAAATCACAAAGCTGGAGTAGACAAGGATAACTATCGGGCTTACATTGTTTCTAATTACAATGTTAACTTAACTACTCGCTATAAGGTGCAGACATCTATTCTATTCCTACAACTTATTTTGTCCACCCAACAAAGTTTCTTCGTAAATCAATAATCAAAATTTATTGGTAACAGAATAAAATTTCAAAACTTCTTTTCATATATGAAAACTAACATGCTATTTATGCTTCATAATATGCACCTTTTTATGAGAGAATTCTTTTAAAACAAGAAATCATTGTTTTACACAATATAGCCCACTTTACTTTAAAACCCAACGTGCATTTATCAAAATACTTTCAAGATTAAATCTTGGAAAATACCACAAATCCTTTTACAAATTCAAGTTCTTAAAAGTTTATCACTGGGTTAGACTCAAAGCGGGTCTTCAACTCAACTAGACTTTCCTAGGCACTTTCATGAATTCAATTCTCTTAACTATATATATTCCTAATCCATTTTCCATATTTCAACCTTTTCTAGTTTCTAAGGTTTTATTTCTAAACCCACTAATCTGAAATACTAATATTTCAGTTTCCATCCTATGGGATACTTTTCTTTCTCTAGCTTCAAGTCATATTGTACACTTTCGCAACCACTTAATGGTTTCAAATTCCTATGTTCATTCCTTGAGTGTACAAACTAGATATCCGAACTCTTTCATGTCTAGTGGGCTACTATATGGATTTAGGTTTATATATATATATATATATATATATATATATATAATATATTTATATTTTAGAAAATACAAATACGTTCACTCGTTATCTCCCTAAGATCACTAAACCGAAGCTCTAATACCGGATGTAACAACTCGGATTCCGACAGACCGAATTTTTCAAATTCTATCCATCGAGACCCGAGTTGGGTGCTCTGGTGTCCTGCAGAAAAAGATAGAGATAAAGAAACATGTCAGAACTCGTAAAGCATCTCACAGCGGAAGGAATTAAAATAATATATACTCAAAAGTAGCTTTACCTTATATATCATACTGTCTAACCAGTATCCAAAGCTATACCAGTTCTGTCATGAACCTAACCTTGAAGTATATATGAGGAGGGGGTCAGAACATAAGTTCTGGTGATTGGACTTAGAATAAACTTCTGTATAATCCTACATATACCGTTCAGTTATATTTTATTATTTAATAGGTTATTCGTGATATTTGCTCTTTAGGCTATACTCATGTCCCACTAGTAGGTTAACCTAATACAACGTATATGTAGATACCCCAACCCATCTAATCCTTTCCATGTATATATACAGTCCCTTGCCGTATGTCGTACGGGCTTCATCATGTAAATCTATACTACTTTAGTGTAGTTCCACCATTCTCGAAATCGTTTGGACTGCCACTCTCGATCTTGCTAGATTCCATGTATCATCTAGATATAATCTAAGGTTTACTATCGAGCGCTTCCCAGATTCAACCAGGGTTTACGCTACCCAGGGCCACTGGGGTTTATGCTACCTATTGAACACTTTCGGATTCAGGGTTTACAAGACCTAGGTCCAACTAGGGATTATGCTACCTATCAAACGATGCCCCCTAGTCTAGGACACACTATCCAAAGTGATATATGTTCCTAGACTTTCCCCACGTACGTGTCGTGAATCGTTATCGATGTCTAGTTGCACATGTCCTCTATATGTGCGGCCCGAGTCCCGTGGCAGGGCTAATCAACACGGAACTCGGTCGGGAGCTTTAAGTTATCTGCCGACGCAGATGCAAAGGTCTGTTTTTATCTGTGCATGGCTATGGTCCCACTTGACCCCTCCCTCAACTAATGAAAGGCACCAAAGAAAATCAAGAATGAGAACCGTACGCAAGCACCCTATGCCTCCACAAACCTATTGGCCAGCCTCACCCATAAATAGATAGCAAGTATATTGTCTTTTGGAGTTCTCCGCCTTTCCGCTTCACATGCTCGATTGACTCAAGATGTTAGGTAGACGACGACGTGCTATCACAGGGCTAATCTAGATATCGCCGCCTCACGTTGGTCCATCCTAGTCTTTAGGTTGCCTTATATTGCAACCAAGGCATACTCTTGGTTCTTCTAACGCAGACCTTAACCTCTGTGAGCCCAGGAGGATCATCTGCAACCTCACAGAGGGATACCAAGAGTACCCTCACGTCCCCTCGAAGGCGCGTGCTTCGTAACCCAGACCGTTGGATCCTTCTTCTTGGTCAGACGGACGTTCGCTCCTTCTCGTGTTCTACTTGGCTTTCTTGACTAAGGTTTACTACTTAGTTCTCTTAACTAAGTTTTACTACTTAGTTTCCTGAATCATTCGTTTTCTTAACTAAGGTTTACTACTTAGTCCTCTTAACTAAGGTTTACTACTTAGTTTCTCTTAATCGTTCGTTTTCTTAACTAAGGTTTACAACTTAGTCCTCTTGACTAAGGTTTACTACTTAGTTCTCTTTCTCGTTGTTTACTTAGTTCTCTTAACTAAGGTTTATTACTTGGTTATCTTAACCAAGGCTTGATACTTAGTTTCTGTTACTTAGTTCTCTTAACTAAGGTTTATTACTTAGTTCCTTTTAACTAAGGTTTACTATGAATTCAAGCATGACTTAAGTTCTCTTTATCAAATGATAGCGTGCGGGTGTTCTCCCACATTTCCAGCTTAGATTAACTTATTTCATGGTATAAGTCGTCCCACCCTTCGAGTCTTGTATTACATCTTAAGTCACATTCATTCCTTATCCATAGGATAAGCTTATCTATTATTTAATCTTACCATTCCCCACTTTTCCTTGCTTTGATACTGTTATATTGGTTAAGTTTGCCCATGTGTCCAAATTGACTTAACCTCCAATCACGTATTAAATTCAACCCACGCGTCATGTCAAATTGGTTAAGTGTTATCCAGCAGTTCACGTTGACTTAACCCACCCATATATCGAGTCAAATTGGTTTAAGTGTTACCTAGCGGTTCACGTTGACTTAACCCACCCATATATCATGTCAAATTGGTTAAGTGTTATCTATCAGTTCGTGTTAACTTAACCTGCCTATATATCATGTCAAATTGGTTAAGTGTTATCTAGTATTTCATGTCGACTTAACCTTACCATACTAGCATGCGTCATTAGCATTAATTAATTATTAATGCCCAACCACTCACATTAGACCTATTTTTGCGGTCACTGGATGTGCCGGTTGGTTCCGGGCAGGATTACACCACAACTCAATCTAACTATAATGACCCGGAAAATCTGAACCAATTTTTTTTTTTTTAAATTTGGCTATGTTAGTGGATTTTAAATATTTAAAATAAATATTTTAAATAATATCGATGAAAAGTAAGTTTGAATCGATATTTGAAAACGAATATAATTAATTCTAATTATAAACAAGGCCTGAAATGGCGCGGTAGTTTCAAATTTTGAGTTCAAACTTTGACTGACTGTACCGGGTGCAAAACAAAACGGGTTTGAGTGAAACCAAAAATATTTAATTCTGTTAGTGAATATCTTTCTAACGGATCTGAAAAATCGAAGTTTCATAGTAGGAAGCAAAAGTTACGGCCAAGGGAATTTTCAGAAAGGTCACTATAGAGTTTATATAGCCCGTGAAAATGGCCATTTTGCAAACAAGCTCGGAATTCGACGAAACCACTTTTGTTGGATCCGGGATGTGAAGTTATTGCTAGGTTTAAAATTTCATAATTTCTGATGCTAGTATGTGAGCGTGGCAAAGGAAAAAGTGTTTTGGTCAATTATAGTTAAATTGGATCGACCAGAAATGGGCCTTTTTGCAAACGGTCTCAGAATTCAACGAAACTAGTTTTGTTGGGATTGTATCGTAAAAACATAGCTAGATTTATTTTTCTGGAATTTTTCGAATCAGTATGTGGCCCCGGCAAATTGAAATGTACGTTCAAATTAAATATTGAATGTTTTATATTTTAATTTAAAAGAAAACTGACTAAAACAGTAGAATGGGCCTACGAAACATATCCCATTATGTTCGGAATGGGGGTAAAACGCTAGGGACGACAGTCGTTGGGTCTGGATTGGGGTTCGTGTGTGAAGGGGGGTATTTTCGAAATTTAAAAATATATATATATTAAAGAAAAAATTTCATTGGTCAACAAAATCATTTCTCTCTCCCCGATACCAGGTCACGAACGACGGAAAGGAGTTCGGAACTTCTCTCTTCGATTTCTCCTTCCACACTCCACGAAACCCAATGCCCCTTTGGAGAATTTTGTAGTGCTCCTCACGATCTTCAAATCCATACCAACCTTGGATTTTTTCGTGGCCTGTGGAGCTCGAATCGGGCTCGAGAACATCCGGTCTTTGGACCGCCGCCGCCGTCGCCAGAGGCCACCAAAATGGGCCCCCTTCCTGGCGCACGTGCGCCCCACCTGGCTCTTCGACGTCGTGAAACCCGATCCTCGTATCGAGCAACGGATTGGAAGTTAAATTCAAACCTAGGTTTGAATCAAAAACTGAGAGGTACGGCTTTGTTAATTTCAAACTAATTTTAACACTGTAAAGCGTTGCAAACTTCTAAAAATCATATCTTTTTGCTGTGTTATCGAAATTCAGTGAAACAGGAGACAGTGGACTCATGTGGACGTCTTCTACATTCTAGAAGAGACTGCATATTTTTCCGAGCCTTCTGCTATTTTTGGTGGAGTGGAACCCAATGTGAGATTTCTAATTTATAAACGATATGGAAAACGACGATGTATAAATTATATGTTCGATGTATGACTTGTATAAGCGTTGTACACCTCATGTATAAGCGTTGTATAGGTTGTACGTTCGATGTATAAGTTATATACGCGTTGTAAAAATTATATATGTGTTGAAATAGAAGTGAAATGCTTATATATATATATATATACGCCCCTTGTCCACAAACCATGGACGATATTTATTGATTGTGATTGGTGTGAAAATTGATTGATTACGAATGGTTGATTAAAATTGTTGGTGGTTGAAATTGATTGATTGTGGTTGAAAAATACCCGTTTGTGGTTGAGAATTATTTGGTTGAAACCACATAGGATTAGTTTGTGGAAATGAAAAATATATACATGCCGCCTGCGTGCGAACTAGATGCATGATTCCTCATTGTCAAAAGCTGCGAGGCTTTAAGGTAGAGCGAGGAGCCGTACTAGGGACGGCCCCGGTTTTAACTACCCTGCCGTTATGCTGCCGAAATTTTGAATAATATTCATGTGTTAGAATTATTTTCATGTGTTGAAACTATATTCGTGTGTTGAATAGAAATTCATCTACTGAACGACATTCATGTTTGAAATAAATTGTTTTGCAATAAAAATCACATTTTTATTACTTTATATATATAAAATATAGAAAACCTTCATGTGTTGAATTGAAATTCATTCGTTGAATAGAAATGTGTTGAATGATATTCGTGTTTTAAATATAAAAATCACCTTTTTATCTATATATATAAAATATAGAAAACCTTCATGTGTTGAATTGAAATTCATTCGTTGAATAGAAATTCATGTGTTGAATGGTATTCGTGTTTTAAATATAAAAATCACCTTTTTATCTATATATATAAACTATAGAAAACCTTCATGTGTTGAATAGAAATTCATTCGTTGAATGGAAATTCATGTGTTGAATGGTATTCGTGTTTTGAAATAAATTGTTGTATAATAAAAATCATATTTTTATCATCTATATGAACTATGTAAATAACCTTGTTTTGAAAGAAATTTTTTTATAATAAAAATCATATTTTTGCAATATTTATAAACTATATAAAATAGTCGTGTTTTGAAATAAATTGTTTAACAATAAAAATCATATTTTTTTATTATATACATGAATTGTTAAAAATAGTGAAGTGTTGAAATAGAAGACAGTTGGATAAAAATATCATTTTTATCAAATGTATGAAAAGCATATAGTTTTGAAATCGAAGAATCGATTATATATATAAATATAATTAAAATATATCGAATAACGAAGCCGCAGTTCGTGTTTTGAAACCGTGATTTCAAACGATTAGTGCGGGAGATCCGACCATCGGATTTTCCCGAAACCGAAACCGAAACCGTTGGGTTAGCTTTGGAAATATCTTTCCAACGACACCAACTTTGCAAAGATCCAACGGTTGGATTGTCTGGAATATTTAATTCAAATTTGAAGAAAAACAGCGCCAGATTCGATCATATATATATATATATAAATGTAATTAAATTAAATTGAATAACGACGCTGCAGTTCGTATTTTGAAATCGAAACTTCAAACGATTGTACCGGGAGATCCGACTGTCGGATTTTCCCAAAACTGGAACTGTTGGATTCGTTTTGAAAAGATCTTTCTAATGATATAAATTTTGTGATGGTCCAACGGTTAGATTTTCAGATATGTGTAAATCAAATCTGAAGAAAAACAGCGCCATGGCCGCGTTATGGCCTGAAGCGTCGTTTAAATAAATTGGCTATAAATAAATAAATAAAAATAGCGATAAATCATTATAAAATATTATAAACGATATGGATGTGAAATTTAGAAACTAACCGAAGGTTGGCTAAGTCGAAGGGTTTCCTGGATTTTAATCTGATGTTGGTTTCGGCCTTCGGGGTTAATATTTGGGAAATCGTTCTCTTACTGATTGACGGTTAGTGACTAATGAATTGGAATAGGGCGTATGTTGTGTTTGTGTAGCGCTTGTTTATTATATACGTGAGTTGCTCAGAAAGACCGGGTTTATCCCATTCTGAATGACTGAATCGACGATAAGAAATCGAAGATGAAGATGGTGGTCAAAGACCGGAGATCTTCACCTCGTTTGGATGGTAACTGATGTCCTGATTAGGAGGCATCCCGAAATATGGATAATGAGTGGCGATCGTCCAGACGTACGTGGAAATCGATGGGTTTGCGAGGTATATAGTGCCTCCGGTTTCGTTCAGACCCAGAACGGACTTGCAAATGGACTGTGTGTCTGACATTGGAATTCGTTCTGTGTAATTGATAGCCATCAGTTTCACGGTGTGAATTGCCTGTGTGGCATGCTAAGAAGCAGTGATCAGGGCTTCTGTTGAAAAGCAAAGTCTTGTGGTTAATGATCAAAGCACCGCCTGTGTGGCGTAGCTTTGTGTCTAACGTGAATTCGCGAGCCTCACACCCCGGTATGAACCAGAAACGGGAGAGGACCTCAGGGAGGGCATGCGTTTCCTTCTAGCTAGAGGTGGTGTCGGTGCTTAAACTAGCTGACATTTATATTATTTACACCTATGTGGTTGTTGCTGTTGCGAGGCGCCTCAGACATATCGGTCGATCCGGGACCGATGGAGTCATTCGTTGGCTCATTGACACCCCATAGGGCGGGGAAACGCAGTGTTCAGGAATTTTAATCCACATCGGTGGACCGGCCCTGTCGCTCCTAGGGTCACTCGTGCTCTGATCCTAAGACACGGGCTAGAGCATCTCGAAGTCGGTAAGGACTATCTTTTGCCTTCGTTCATGACAGAAATCCAATTTCCAATTTTCAAATACTTATGATTTGAAATTGTTTTTGAAACATATAAACACTAGTTATAATATCAAATGCTTTTGTTTTATTCGTATCAAGCATATTTTGGCCATTTAAGGTAAAAACTCTATCCTCCGGTTTGCGTTGCATTGTGTGATGGGAACTGAGACTTATAATGGCTTCATTTTTATAAAAAGCATTGCGATGTTTAAAAGAATTGCTTGTTTTAGAGCATTGGCAATCCAATGGAGTAAACTCGTTCCGCGAAAGTGGCGTGGTCCTGTGATTAGCCATATTTTAACTATGTTAAGTAGATTTCTCGTACCAGTCCCATGACTGACTCGTAGTTTGTTTCACTTGCAAACTCGGGTGCCCCTTTTTCTACACGGGCAACCTTGTATTCAGGTTATTAGCAGGCTCTGTCTGGATAGCTGGAGCTGAAGATGGATTCTATCATTTATCTCTTTTTATGTTGTTCAGCTCCTATTGTACATATTATGTTTGTTTCCGATGTAGACATTTATGTATAGCTGAACTGTATTTGTACTAAGTATGATCCTGTATACTGTGTAACTCTGATGATTATTGTTTATCCAGTGATTATTTGTTCATTATCTGGTGTATTTATTTATTTTTGTTCTGCTATTATCTGTTTATGTGTTATATTCCAAAGATTACCCTTAACACCAAAGTACGGGTTTCGGGGTCGTCACACTAACCTCGGGTTTCAAGCACATTATGACTAACTGCTCACATTAGAACCTATTGTTTGTGGTCACTGGATGTGCCGGGCGGTTCCGTGCATGATTACACCGCAAACTCATTCTAACCTCGAGTTAGCCATGTTTCATGTTTAGCCTATTGACAAATTCACAAATATGTTCATGTTCTTGTTATGCCACTTGTGTAAATTTTCATGTTATATTTCTAAACTTCCCATTTCTTTAACCAACCAAACCCAAATTTAATTAAAACACTCATGCCTCAAATTTCAGGTTTTTGAATTAGATTTCACAGTTACATGAGACAGATTAAACCTAAACTTATCCATTTCCGATTAGGTTTCTAGTTTACCTATTTCTTCACCAAATTAGGATTTTTATCTTTAAATCATTTTTCCCCAAATCCCCTATTCAAACTTTATTTACCTTTCGCGTAAGTTACTCCAAATTACCAATTTCACGATCCTTTCCCCTTATTTCCTTGAATAATATCAATATGTACTTTGCCAATCACCCCAATATTTGCAATAATAATCATTATGCCACAAACCCCAAATTACATATTATATTCCTCGACTGCATAAAATAGATTATGCCCAATATTTGCAATAATAATCGTTATGCCACAAACCCCAAATTACATATTATATTCCTCGACTGTATAAAATAGATTATGCCCAATATTCCCATATTCCAACCATACATATGTATAATAAGATTTTGTCTAGGTTCGAGAAAACCTAGATCCAAAAATAAAAAGGGGAGGGAGAATAAAAGAACAATTATTATAACATGAATCTTGAATTAAATTTATAACTAGGGAATGATGAATGATAATAATACTATTATACAACGAGTTTATTATAATTCCACTCACCTTGACTGGATTGGGGAAAATAAACGATTTGTTGATGTAGAATGCTGATTTAATCTTCTTATTTGATTGTTGGTGTAGTGCATGAATTGTTGATGAAGAACTTTGCTACTTGATTTGATTAAACTCCAAAGTTAATGAAGAACTTGCAATATAATTTAGAGTTTTGGGGCGGCGGCCATGTTTGGTTGAAGTTTGGCGGCATGGAGGCGTCTTAAGGAATTGTTATGAATTAGGGTTAGGTCTTTCTATGTATTTATAGGTCTAGAGAGTGTTTTAGAGCCCTTAGATTGACCTAGAACCATCCGACCCGTACAGCACATAGAAACACGTCACAGGAACTGAAATCGCCCAGATCTGGGGATAGGTCGACCCCCAGGTCGACCTCCTAGTCGACTTGACCCCCAGGTTGAGCCCTAGGTCGACCTGCCCGGTTTTGGCGGGAAATTTCCCGCCTAGCTGCCTGGATCGAATTTTGAACTCCTTTGAACTTTTGTTGAATCTTCTAAAGGCCATACCTCCTTATACGGAGTCCAATTTACGCAAACTTGGACTCTATTCCAAGCAGAATTTCGAGACGAACGCATTGGTGATGTCCGTTTTACTTAATTCCTGATATTTAAATTAAGTATCCTTATTTTATTATCTTTTCCATTACAAAGACTGTTATTGAATTAATTTTTCCTTCTCTTCCATATATTAATTAATGTTCATTATAAATCACCATTATTTACCTATCTATGCATATACACATATTTTTAATTATAATAAAAATGCGGGGTGTTACATATAACCTTTTAACTTCTTAATTAATTGGTAAGCTGTTCATGCTATTGAAAAGAATTGATTATTACACAAGTTCAGTGGTTACAATTCATTTTAATTCATTGTTTCAAATTCTCAAGAATTTTATTTTACTTATAACTCCCTTAGGCTCATTTTCTTATTTGTTACACAAGTTAAACTGTTCTAATTTGATTCAAATTCACTATTTCACATTTCTAATAGTTCATGCTCTAAATTTATTTATCTTAGATTCATTTCTTATTTCACAGTTCAAAAGTTAAACAATTTAAAGTTTGGTTCATTTCCTTAATTTGAAAATCATTCATTACTTGAGAACTTAAGAATTCAACTTTGGGTTCATTTGGAAATCAAATTTCAAAATATTATATATATTATATCTTTATATAAACCATATTATAAATGAATTTAAATTTCTCAAACAAGGTAAAACTTTTAAGTGGTCTCCCCCACTTAAGCCCTTGAAAATTAGTGTTGAATATGTGTGCACCGTTACTACCAAAATTAACAATGAAGCGAGCCGGCGGTGAAGGGGCATTAGACAACTGAAGGCTCACTAAAGGATCAACAGAAAGTGGGACCCAGTATTGGGAAGGGCTAAGAGTAAGAATGAATTACCCGAAAAGCTACACCAACCAGAACCTTGGGAAAAAGGATCGTGAAAGCTACAAGGTGTAGCTGGTGGGAATTACCCTCTTGGGTTAATCCGATAAGAACTCTCCAAGCAGCATCAGTCCAACAAAAGAATGTTATGGCAAAGAACAAACCTAGCCCGAAACCAAATACATCTGAAAAAGAGAGCGTCGAAGGTACTAAACCGTGAGAAACGCAAAGACCATCCAAAACCGACTTCCAGAGCACCTACTGAATGGACACCGAATGGACAAATTCACAAATGACAGGAAGGACATCAGAAGCCATCCTCTGGGAATCCAGGCTACCACAAAAGCCCTACCGAAAGTCTAACCGAGACCCAAGCGGATATACAGGCTACCCGTACAAATTCACTTAGTACCGAAACCCGTGGCGGCATCGAACCGGTAGTTATCAACATACATCATGAGAGCAGGACTCTCTAAGTATTTATGATAAAGCCGGAGGCCTACATCCGAGAGCATACGTCCAAGAGCCTATATTCGGAGTTGTTCCCAAAAAAAATTCAAACTTTATGCGAAGAACATGACTGATACTCCAAGGACGGCCAAAAGGTAAGCGCTCGAAACTAAGGAAAAGCAACTAGCGAAAACCTCCATAGGCCAAATAGCCCATCAGCGAAAGGAGCCCTAAACCACTATAAATACAACCCCAGGGTCATATAAAGGGGGATTTTCTTTCTTTATACATCGTACACTCTTAAAAATAAGCTAAAAGGTAAGATTAATGGAGGAATTTTCTTTATTGTATCCATGTACTCCTGATGAAAATTCAATAAAAAGTGAATCTTCTTATAAGAAAGCTACTCTATGAGTGTGTATTATTACTTCTTTAATCATATCTGTTGTGGTTTATCATTCTTTCTCTAGGTAAGCATTGGTTTTCACCCTTAAATATCCTCGAGTAGGGGAATGTACATTACTCACCGAATTTAGATCCAATTTGATAGTCCTCAGCGATACTGCACCACTGAGCACCAGTGTTTAAAGTAGACACCCGAATCGATCGGAAGAGTAAACCCATCCACCTTATTTCCCTTTAGATCCGTCTCTTTTAACCCATCTACGGTGTTGACGAAAAATATTGTTAACATTTTGGCGCTAGAAGGAGGGCTTGGACCTCCGACCTTGTGGTTAACAGCCACAAATATCAACTTGAGTTGTTCTATCCCAGACCAGACTAGCTTTAAAGAAGCAAGGTTATGAGTATGAGACCCCAACAAAGGCTATCAGAATCCCAAGCAGATAGGTCAGAAACCACTAACCCCAGGGTGAAGGAGGAGAAAAAAGTAAGAGCGAAAGCCTTGCGGGTGATAAAGCGGAAAAGAAAGATGGAACTACATGCTTACGAAATTGGGAATAATAGCTCTTCCCACATAGGACAAATCGTGGCATTCCCACCGAGTGTATCTACATCAGAGGACACTAACGTTTTCTTCCACTTAAAGGATGCTCTCTATGGGAAAGTTTAGGGAACGACACCCGTGCGAGAAATAATGGAAGATTTCGACCGCTTCGCCAACAAGTGGTCTAAAGAGATGTCGACTTGGTTCTAGTATGTTCCGGAAAGAAAGAACGAAAGTATAGGCACCACAACTGGGATGATTCGTAGGAGGATTAGATCCCGACAACAAAAAGAAGAATGTACCCCAAAAATACCTAAGGAATGCTAATGTTTACTTCCTAACAAAACACGAACTCGACTATTGGACATCCACGTAGAGGAAGCCTAGATATGAAAGAAAGACAGGAGGGCCTTACTGCCATTGTAATGACCCGGGTTATTGTTGATTTTGGTTATCCGATATACAACACATATCGAACATCCAAGGATCAAAAATACCGGTCATTAATGAAATAAATTAGAGGGTGAGGAAAGATAAGATAGAAACTTAGAATAGAAGAAGAAGAAGAAGAACACAACATCAGAGTAACACGAATCTCACAGCGGAACGAATAACATATAATATATGTAACATAATTTTGAAATATACATGTGTACTTGAATATACATCATTGTCAAAGTACAACACTTACAACACAGCGGAATAATAATAGCTATATAATCCTGAAGCCTCCTGCTCCAGCTCTTCAAGTATCTGTAAATCCCAACTACTTGACTGCCCGTACAAAATTGGGCACCCAAGAGTTTAGGGAAAACAAAACAAAATAAACTCCGGGTCAGTCATGGGACTGGTATGAGTAAAACAGTTTAAAACAGTTCAAGCAGGTAAACGATATCTCATAAGACCACGCCGTATAATGGAACGGATTTTTCCCTTATGAGAATCCAAATTATCTTTATATCAAAAACCTTTTGATATTATAATAATGTCTATCAACCACAATATAATAATCATCTAGTAGAAACGCTTTCATCTCACGTTCTACATATATAGTATACAATCAAAACCGCAAGCATGTATTGGGTAATGGATTTCCAACTATGACAAGGTATGGAACCACCTTTCGCTAGTGTATCTCTAGAAAGGAATACACTAGGTTCAACAAGAACATCTTGCAACCCGACCACACATGACCGACCACTCATTTCGCTTGAGTGTATCGAATGTATATCACCAACGGTTGGGATCAGCAACCGTTTCCCGAATGGGACAGTATTGACAATAGATTTTCAGAAATAAACGAAACTCTAGACCAGGTGATTATACACCCTACTTCGGAGCGACCGACTTAGCCATGCTGCCTGCCCGATTTCTGTCATTTACCAGATGTGAGGCTAGAAGCTACGCTTTATCATCACACCAGATTCACTTTGAATGCCACATTGTCAAATCCATCAAATCACCGATTGACGTCCTCAACCATACATTATGTGTTAGCAAAAAGAAGTTTCCTTCTCCGCTTCCACTCTTGGTACGGTTGGAGAAATCAATATACGTGACCGTTTGGAAATACTCTGTCAGACATTCATCCATACAAGTCACCCAGGAACAGGATGAACCGAAGGCACTATTCAGTACATCCATCTTAGGCACTGTTATCTAAGACTTATACAATAGCCCTTGCACTTTACTCCGTCTTCAATTATCTTTGGCATATATGATTCGCAACGCTTATGCCAATACAGAGTGGTTCTTTGGATAATAATCCAACCGGTCTCTCCATATTAACAACGTTAAAATGGTCAAAAACTTCGATAGTCGGTGAGCTAACTATCAAAGAAAAATAGGTGTGCAAACAACGATATTGTTTCCAAATGGAAATTCTATCAATCAATCATCAATCATATATATATATATATTTCCTTATTTTCTATGTTTAGAAAATATACGTTATTAATACTGGAAAACATTTACATTGTTATTTACATATCACTATCATTTCACAACTATCAGTCCCTGACTGTAAACTAGTAGGAGAACAATTCTCTAAGTATAAACCCCGAAGGCCGAAACCAACATCAGATCAATACTCAGAAAACTATTCAACTTAACTAATCGCTAGTCAGTTTCTAATCTTGTTTAACTCTATTTCTTTACCTCTATTCGATTTACTCTTATTTGATTTACGCTAATTCGAATAACTAATATTCGATTAATTCTTTTGAATAACTATGTTTAATTGACTCCTATTTGATGACTCTATTTGGTAACTCTAATCGACTAACTCTTTTCTATCTCGTTAATTTCCTTTTATAATTCTATTTATTTTCCCAATAAATATTCCTTTATTCTATTTATTTATGGTTTACAAATATTTCCTTTTCGATTCTATTTATTTAGCAAATAAATATCTCCTTTGTTATATTCCATTTATTCTAACAAATAAATATTTCCTTTATTATAACTTATCCTTTGATTCTATAATTGTTTTCTTTTATAAAAATCCTTTTCCTTTTCTATATAAAATCCATCGATTTTATATAAGTAATTCATTTTCAACATACACTTTGAAAATCCCCTTTCCCACATCCAATATTTCTTATGGTATTTAACATACCATATAACAATGATAAATATCGTCCAAACACACATAATCAACAACAGATTATATATCAGATCATATATCACAATATATGAATCACAGTAAAATAAATGTTGGGGAATCCAGTTGGATTCCTCTAACCTGTTTCCCTACATCACAGATGTTACACAATAAAATCAACATCACTTTCAATTCCATATGATATATTCTGTTAAACAGAATCAATATAGAAATTCAACTAACTGACTAGCAGTTCAATCAAACAATCAACACACAGTCCATCAACTAATATTTAACAGTTCTAAAAATACAACATGAATTGATAAACTGTTCAGAGTTAGTGAGATTTACTCACATTTGTAGTTCATCGTTAAAGAATGATAAACTGTTTGTTTGATTTGAATCAAACAATTTATTTCGCCATAAATTCAAATGAGCTCAGATCCACTCCCGGTCAGTTCCATTGGTTAGTGTCCATCCATACGATCCTGTCGGATCTTGTTTCGCTGAATTCCGATCATGTATGACCAAGATATTCAGTTTCGAAATTAATATACTTTATTTAAATAAAAACATAGAGATTTAAATCCATTGGGCCTCACCCTTCATTTCTCGTCGGCCCATCAACCCTTCAAAGCCCAAACCCGCTCAACAGTACCCCCCTTCTTCTTCAAACGAAATACAGGCGCGTCCTCTTCATTTCCACCACTTCTCCGATCTCGTTCTCCCCTTTCAATCCCTGATTAACAAAACCGAGTTCACCATTGTACTCCTCTTCCGAATCTCCATTAACAAAACCGAGTTTAGAAAACAAAGTACTACCATTAAGACAACAAAATATCATATAGCAACATTGATTTCAAGAATAGGTATATATTAGTTGAGGATTCAAATATACATAAATTGAGTTAATTAAAGTGTTGTGAAAAGCTTACTGTAGATCAACAGTCCTTACAGTAGAAATAGAATTAGCGATGAAGATTTTTGGATGTTAGGATGTTTTGTCAGTTGTTTTGTTGTTGTAGAGGGTGGAAGAAGAAAGCGTCAGTGCGAAATAGAAGAAGACATGTGAAATAGAAGGAGACGACATTTAAATTAACGGGTATGATTCGAAAAATTTGAGGGTTGTCGTACTATGTTCTATTTTGTGTTTTTATATATATATATATATATATATATATATAGAAATTACTCTTCTACCCGAAAGCTATTATACCCGACCAAGACTGAAAATAAAGGGGGCCCTATGAGTTGTGGAAAAAAAATGAACTAGGTCCCATTATGTTCACTCTGTTTTGGCTATAATGCCCGAATCTATTTCGGGTATTCTAGCGTTGTTATATATATATATATATATATAAGGGGTTTATATGACAATCGTTTTTCTTGGCACCCCATTTGCTTCCGAACCACGGCCAAGTATTTATAACTAATTAATTTAGTAGAGGGAGAGAGAGTTAGTGGGAGAAAAGAGAAACGAGAATGTGTGGTGGAAATCAGGGAGGCTAAAGGGGTGCTGCAATGTTTGAGATGCTAACAACCCCCCAAATAGTGCAGCACCCCAAAAGCCCCTCAACAACAACCAAGTATTTCACACTCTCTCATTCCACTAACATATTTAAACATAAATATGTGGCTATGGTTCAGGTGCAAATGGGGGGCTAAAATTCGGGGGGGGGGGGGGCTCAAACACAAGATACCAACACTTAAAGATCATAAAGTGACATCAAACACGTTGAAAACAATAAATCACATTAATTAAAGAAGCCATTATCCCAAATTAGGGAAATCACATTTAAAAGTAATCAAGTTAACGTACCTTAGAACGCCATGAAATTCCACTGAAAAAGATATTATTAGCAACTTATAAAAAAAACTTCATGACTCGCACACGAAGAGTAGCCATTTCTAATTTACCTACATTACATTCATTTATTGTTAAAGTAACAACAGAAGTTAGCATTTTCAGTAATAAGAGTTACATAATTATTTAACATAGGCAACGTTTGAATTACAAACGTTTAAGCATACACATTTAACCGATCATTTAAATCTAGACAACAGATAAATTAAAGAAACCCATTAGTAAACGTAAAATCTATGATGATCTTTGCTCTATATATTGAGGAGATAAGATACCCTTAGGTCATATTGGAAAATAACATGGCAAATTTCAACTTGCTACTCTTTACTCTTTACTCTTTTCACGTTAATGCTTGCATCATTGCTTTTTCAACATACAGAACAAGTGAGATATGCTGGGCCTGAAGCTAGGTGGGCCTGAAGCTAGTGGGCCAATCAGCAGCGAAGGTGAATTAAAAGGTTCGGAGTGGAAGGACTTAATTGACAAGTTCATAATAGATACGATTCTTGAGACGCGTGAATTGTGGCCCAGGGGTGATGAAGGTATTCCCGACCCGAGTCTTCAAAATTAAGATCTCTGGTCCTTGTCATCTATATCCATCATAAATAATATATATGAGAATAATATATATTTCATAAGTATTTTGGAAAGGTTCTTCTTCTTAAGCACATGCAAAAATATATTTCACATGCAATAAATATTGCATGAGAATCGTATATATTTTATATTGTTGTTTTATACATAAGAAATCAAGTTTTTACTTGATATACATCATCATTTGTAAGATTTTATTGTACTTTTATCAAATATTAAAATCGACTTTGATAGCTCAAGAAAGCTTTTGCTCTACAATTTTCCTCTATGGTAAAAAGAACTTTGTGTGATCCACTGACAATCTGGAAGGTCCATAGCTTTGTTGTAATATACTTATATGTTTGTATTTGAATTTAAACTATAACAGTTCAACCAAAACCCTATTATCTTAACCAAAATTCACTATGGTATGGTTATTTGGCTCTATCATCAGATTTTTGATTATCTTTTATGTTTTAGACTTGTAAGAAATATGAACAAGCTCACAAGACATCTTTGTTCGTTTGAAAGTTAGACCAACATGGTAATATCTAATTAAAGTTTGTGGAGAACCTTTGGTTCAAAATGCAGTCAGTGACCTAGGTTTGGTTGTGGATTAATGAACTTTAATTTGTTGTTTGACTCCTACAAAACATCAGATTCAAACCGTAGAAACTTGGCAAATAAATTTAAAAAGACAATTACACACATCGTTTTGCAATGATTCGGCAATGCCTACATCCTATTTATATGGTTACCATTACTATTTCGCAACTTAGTAAAGAGACAGCAAAATCTTTTGGTTGATGGAACATTCCCTTGGTAAAATAAGAATCAATCTTTCTTACTCATGGAGAAATAGTTGTATTTATAGATGTAGTTGAGGTTGCTATGAACTTCAATTCATCCAAGATATCTCAAGATATTAGACAAAGAAAGAACTTGTCCAAATCCACGAGTTCAGCTAAAGAATAGATAAAAACTATGGTCGAGTACTTATTAGTTGACACTGATCCATATCGATTGTTCGATAACAATCAATCATTCTTCGTACTTATCTTCTTGCTGATGTGTATGTCTATACACACATACATATGTACATACATGAATGTGTGTATATATACAAGTACGTATGCACGTGTAATGGATATATGCATAGATGAAGTTGACCAAAGCTGGAAATAACCTTTAAATTGGGCAATTATTATGATGGTTTGTGTTTGTAGGATTTTTTGATATTGCAACATGAGTTTGGAACATACATATAATTGTACGCATTTTCGCGTGTAGAAATATAACATTAAGCCTGATAATAAACTATTATCCAGTTTTGTAAGATTAATGACATATATTGCAGAAAATATTTTCTCTTCTTTCTTTTTGAGGATTGAGACAAGCATTTTAATAGCGGACTATAGATGACAATTTAAAAATATTGTTCTTGTTATATGGTGTTCGGTTTGAAAAGGTTAAGTAAGATTGGCTAAAAAGTTCTACAATTGGAAAACCATCATGAATTAGATTGTGGAATTTATCAAAATTTCGTATTGTTGTAGTCAAGTGAATATGCAGTAATACATCATTTAATGATGACTACACAGATGATTATATCTGTTACTGTATATCAAACGAAGAATGAACTATGTTTATGTAATAAAGAGGGGTAACAAAATGATTACTGATAAAAAGTTAAACTTTTATAGTAACAAACTAAGAATCATATATATGGTCAGTTGAACACTATGAATGTTGACATGAGCCAGACATTTCCAGCTTCATTGAACTCACTTTGAGTTATGTTATAGCAAGGTTTAGTTTTTGAAGTCCAATAATATAATGGAAAGTCTATTAATTCTAAATGTCGTTATATCCCACTAAATCTTCAATCGATTTTGTAATACATTCCAATGAATTCCCATTGTGCATCGATTTCGAAGAGCATGCTGCAACTATTTTTTGCCCAACTTTTATTGGCTGCGCATTCTACTTCTTTTATCTTTATAAAATATCCAACTTTTCTTTTGTCCCAAAACGTAATCACTTCAATCCCATCATTTCATTATAACCTAACTTCTTTTTGTTAAAGATATGCAACACAATATTTGATTTATTGATATTTGACTAATTAATATTTTAGGAAATATTAGATTTGATTTAGGAAGAGATAATTATGCATTTATTTCTCTCAGATCCTATTTTTAAGAAACAAATAAATAAATACATGGTCATGTATATTTATTTATTTGACTAATTATGAGATATATATTAGCAAATTTGTCTCTACAATTCTATTAGTTGATAGTTGCAATAAATATGAATGTTATTAGGGTTACTTCATTGAGGATTAAGATTGGCTCTCAATTTTTAGGGTTTTTCTTGCAATCTTTTGAAATTATTAATAAAGGTATTATTAGGAGGAATTTTTTATGTCATTATTTTCTCTTTACTTCTTATCTCTTCTAAAATCTAATTGTGTAGAGATCCTAGAAAAATCCCTAATAGAGAGTGATTGGTTTGGAGAGGATAAATGTGGAGAAACTTAATGGAAGAAATTGGGGGTTATGAAAAGTGAAGATGGAAGACTATCTCTATCTTAATGATCTTTACCAACCTTGGAAAATAATGGGAAGAAGCCAAATGACATAACTGAGGCAAAGTGAGAAATTTTAGAAAGGAAGGATGCAATGGCTATTAGATGTTTTTTTGGAGAATTCAGTATTTCATATTGTTGCTAATGAAACATCCGCTTATGCAATCTGGAAAAGTTAAAAGGAATCTATACAAAGAACTCCACAACGAACAAGGCTCTTCTCATGAGAAGATTGATGAATCTCAAGCTTAAGGAGCGTGAGTCAATTTGAGAGCATCTTAATGATTTTTAGGTAATTGTGAACCAATTGGAAACCGTAAATTATAAGGTAGATGATGAGACACAAGCTTTGATGTTGATGATTTCACTACCGGAGAGTTGGGAAATACTTGTGGTTGCATTGAATAACTCAAATTCGGATGGCGTTGTTTAAATGGGGTCGGTGGTTAGTTGCTTACTTATGAGAAGATATGGAAGATGGACCTAATAGAAAAAAAAGGAAAAGGTAGAAAGAGAAAGTAGAAATCCATTTGAAGGGGTCAATCTTGCTAGGAAATGTAGTTGTTCAAACATGAAAAGAAGATCAAGTAACTCAAACATAGAAAGGGATTTCGTTTGCTATTACTGTGAAAACATGGTCATTAAAAAGGATTTTGCAACAAACTTAAAAAGGATAAAGAAAGAATAAAAGCATTAGAGGAAGACAAAATCTAGGTTGATGAATTCAGCAATGAAGAAGTAAATTTTTGTGAAGATCTTGATGGTAATGTCCTATGTGCGGATAAAGACAAAAGTAAAGATTGAGTACTTGGTTCAGGCGCTTGTTTCCATATATGCAATCAAAGGGAAGCATTTATTGATTATGAAGAAAAAACTAATAAAATGGAATCTGCCGATGGTGGAGATTTTCATGTTAAAGGCATAGATTCAGTTAGGTTAAAGATGAATGATGGAAGGATAGTGAAGCTAACAGGAGTTAGGTACATCCTAGAAATTAAGAAGAATCTTGCTTCAATATGGCAGTTAGAGCAAAAAGACAGGGCCGGTCCTAGGACATTTGGTGCCTAAAGCAGAAAGGAAAAAGAGAAGACCCTTCTACAGATGTTAATGTATGACATCAAAACAATTTAAACTGTTTAAAAATAAAGAAAAGATTAAAAAAACAAATAAATTTATTCGTAATAATAATTCAAGTTATATAACAAAAATATTATGACTACTTATGAACATTTTTCTAGTCGATTTTCATTCTAAATGTAGCATGTAACATTTGACAATTTTCAACCACTCCAGAAAAAAGATGCCAAATTTTAAGTAAATATATAGTCATTAGTCCATATAAAATGAGTGTTAATTTCGGTTACCAAAGTTAATACTGAAGGACTATGTCTGCATAAAATAATACGTGCATATCAATAAAACCAAAAATGGTGAAATTTGCTAGTTAAGAACTCAACGTCAACTAACATAAAGTATGTTAGAACTTCATCGGCAATTAGCTATCATCCAACAAAATATATGTATTTGCTAAGAGGAAGTTGAAGGTCACTTTTCCCTTTAACAAAGATGAACAAGAATTCTCCATTATTACCGTAGTTCTCTCCTTACCAACCTCCAAAACCACTCTCAAGAATCAAATAAACTTATCGATCGACTAAAACTTAAATATTCCCAACATGATTTGTATTTCTAGCACAGTAACCGGTAAAATCAACTACAATAACATTTCATAAAGTGTACAAAAAAAAAGAAGAAAGCCAATTCTGTCCAAAGATAGACACAGCAAAACGCAAAAAATACAGCAACAAGAGAAATAGCAAACAACATGATCCCAGCAAGCCAAAACATAAGCTACTAAAACTAACAGACCAAAGCGAACTCCAAACTGCGGATCAACAAATAAGAACTTGGGAGATCAAGGAAAACTAACCAACATCTGAAAATAATTTTACAGCATAATAAGTTGTTGAATTACTATTCAAAGAACTCAAGATTGAAGAAGAAGACCCTTTGCAGTGTTCGGACTTTAGAATCGTATGGACTGCGATGCCTGGCACAGTGGCACCTACGCCTGCAGGCTATTCCTTTCACACAAACCCACAATTTGGATAGCTAGAGTAGCTTTCGATTTGGATTCGATTCTCCATGACTTTGCAATTTGCTGCGATTCGCGCTTTTTTCACGCGATTCGCGATTTTGGTACTTGGTTATTCCTTAGCGGCGATTCACGATTTGGTGCCCCTGATTTCTTAATGCCCTAAGTCGTCGCTTCTCTCGCTTGTGGGAAGGGCCGGGCCTGCAAAAAGGCTGCAACTTTTGGACTAGAGGTGGAGTCGCAGGGGTTTGAAGGGGTAATAAGGAGCATCTACGTGCAAAACAGGAAAATAATAGCATATATATATATATATATATATATATATATATATATATATATATATATAGACACATACACACATATACATATACATATATATAGCTTGGAGAAGTGGTGGAGAATGTTATGATTTCTCAAATTGGATTTAGAGAGGCAAATTTGTCCGATTTAAGGTAAAGAATGCCACGAAAAACCAAAAGTTCTACTTGGAGACTTTTGTGGTATAATAAGAAATTCTGATTTATTGATGATATGCATATTCAATGGATGCATGCACAACTATATGGTTTGAAATTTGAATGAGTTTTCTTTTGGTGGAAGCATGTGAAGGATATTCTGTTCATGTGGAGTGTTAAAGATATGCAATACAATATTTAGTTTATTGATTAGTTGACTAATTAATATTTTAGGAAATATTAGATTTGATTTAGGAAGAGATAATTATGCATTTATTCTTCTCTCTAATCCTATTTTTAGGAAATAAATAAATATTTGGTCATATACATTTATTTATTTTAATAATTATGAGAGACATATTAGCAAGATTATCTCTATAATTCTATTGGTTGATAGTTGCCATAAATATGAATGTTGTGAGAGCCATTTCATTAAGGATTGAGATTGGTTCCCAATTTTTAGTGTTTTTCTTGTAATCTTTTGAAATTATTAATAAAGTTTTTATCTAGAGGAATTTTTTTCTATCATTATTTTTTCTTTACTTCTTATCTCTTCTAAAATCTAATTATGTGGAGATCCTAGGAAAATCCCTAACACTTTTACTGTAACTGAAGTATGTATTTGAAATTATGGGTTTACTCACATATGTATGTTTTTTTAATTATGAAATATTAATTTTACTTTTTCTGTCACTTTACTAATTTTATACTCGATAGCTTTACTAATTTATTCAACCATGATAAAAGTTGTTATCATAAATTTACCAAAAATCCAATCAACCAACAGACTCTTGTTCAATAGTAGACCAACATCTCTTATTTTTGAAACTTGGTTAAGTGTTGACCAACATATCTGATATTTGAACCACTTATGAAGTAAAATAAAATTTTAAACCTGGCTTTAAAACTAAATGAAAACTAGATCATTTTTGACCTATAATTAAAAGTTGCATTTTGTACTTGCGTGCTTTATAGATTACTTTAAATGAGCAGATGCAATGTAGTTTCAGTTGTGTTCATATTATAAACAACGTATAATGTTAACAAAGCCGAATAAGAGATCATATTGTATATATTATTTTATTGTATTGACATATACTGACGTTCGTTTAAAGGGGAAAATGACTTTATAGTACACTAAAATTTATGGTCAAGTTAATTTATAATAGATTTTACTAACCGTGCAATGAAAATAGTGACACCGTTAAACATGTTATACTTCCATACCATGTATATGAAGCATAAATTTGTAAATTTTATGTTTTCTCATGTACATAAAGCATAAGCTGGTAGAAATTATTTATAGCATAGTTAGGAAATCAAACAAACATCTTGTACACATGAATGATTGACCACATTAAGTAAGCAGTCGTATGTAGTAATGTTAGTCACTTTTTCTTTCATCTTGGTTCTTGTCAACATTCAAAAGGAAAATGTACAATAATTGGAGACTAATGGCCTATTAGAAGTAAGTTACAGTATAAGGAAATGTAGGAGGAGGACGCAAAAGAACTATTAAGGAAGAGTGATAGAAGAAATAGGATAAGTAAGAGAAATAGAAGAAATACAAGGGATTCAACAAATAATATGGTGAGCAATAGTAGAAGATATCATTAGAGAATAATGAATTGTTTTTGAACATCTTTACATTTGATTTCTTTGCTATTTACATCCTCAAAAGGTATAACATAACATGGAATAAGCCTTGCTCTCTCAAATACAAAAGATAACCAATTTAACGTTTTATTCCAGCACATACATGTGCACAATTGTGCATGTGCACGCCTCTATCACATGTCTACAGAGCTAGTCTCTGATGCCAGGATGTTTCCCTCTTCAAGCTTATCCCTACTGCACTCCTGCTGAGCTGTCGTTGACCCTGGGTGATCGCTGGTGAAGGTTTGGAGTGTTTTTAGATAGGTGTTCGATGAAATGCTCCTATGAATATTACTTGCCAGTGAACTGTTTGTGCAATTTTCTTTTGCCCTTACACTCCCTCCTTCTTCAAAATTTTACCTTGTCTGAAGGTCAAATGTAGGAAATCTTCGAATAAACTCCCAATAGTCTTCCTACATTGATTAATCTTCATGTGTTTTCTTCCATTTAACTATGACTTATGTTACTGCCTATTATTTTTCGAAAACATTCTTCGATCCAATATGAGTTTAGGATCCTTAATTATCTCCTCAGTGTAAGTAAGGACATCCTGTTGTATGATTACATATTTATCGTGCCATTTTTTAAGTTGTGAGACGTGAAAAACATGGTGTATTTTGGCATTAGATGGTAGCCCAATTTGTAAGTAAAATCCCAATAGGTTGTACAACTTGATAGGGACTGTAAATCTTAGGTGACAGTTTATTTGCTTTTAGGTTGCTCGCTGAAATTTGCCCATATGATTGTAATTTAAGGTAAACCTAGTCCCCAACCTCGAATTCTCTTTATGTCCTTCTGGCATCAACAAACTTCTTATCTCTTTCTTGTGCTAGCAACAAACTATCCTTAAGCATATGAATAACAATGTCCCCCGAGAAAAGTTCCTGCTCAACTCGCGGTACCCTTGTCGTATTGGGTACATAGGGTAGTAATATAGAAGGTGCAATTCTATAAACTTATGTGAAGGGTGTAATGTTAGTAGAATTGTGCTAGCCAGTGTTGTACCTGTTGATCTCAAAATTGAAATCAACACCAAGGGTGCAAATGTGCACTTCACCAATAATGGTTAGAATTAAAATATGATGCCACAATCGCAAAATTAAAGTATAAAAATGAACACACGAAGCTTTTTATAGTGGTTCGATTCAATATGAATCTACAACCACTTCTAATCAAATCTCATTATGATATTTGGGCTTACAAAATATGAATTTTCACGCATTACATTCATTTCTCTCTTTTAAATCTCTTTATGATCTAACTTATCTTGAATTTGGCAAGGAATTGATAGGATCTCTAGCTTTGTGGTGGTAGATGTATGGATCTTCAATAACTCAAGTGCCTTGATCCTTTTTCCGTGATTTAATAAGAGTTTTGTGTTAGATCCGGATTTAGAGTGAATTGGAGAAGATATGAAATTGCTTTAGTGATGTTGGAGTGATTTATCTTGTAGCTTGAATGGAATTGAAGGTGCTTAGATTCAATTGGAGAGAGCTTTAATGATCATTAACATGGATTTGATCTACATAAAATTGAAGAAAAGTTGTTGAATCCATAGAAGCCATTAGAGAAGTTGTAGGTGAGCTTTGAATTTGGCGGCACCTCCTTATAGAAATGGTTTTTCCTTCCTTTTTTTTGTGAAATATGAGAGGTATTTATAGTTGAAACAAAAAGGGAGAGTGGCAAGGTTGTAAATATGTGCGCAATGTCTTAGGTCGGTGGGACGGCTTACCATGAAGCGGGCGATCTAAAACATGATGCAGACCCTGATTTCACGGTCTAATCACTCCACGCAGTAGTCTAAACGTGCAAAACATGTCCAATGACCTAAGAAAAGTCCAACGTCCTAACTTAGATTTGTTACCATAGGCCTCAACGTGCAAGGTTGTCATCACGTGGCTCTTTTGCCAACTGTAATGGATGGCAGTTAGTGTCTCAAATGAATTGAAGCATGAAGGTCTATACGATGCAAAAAGTCTATGCGGAACAAACTCAAACCATCATGAACCCCCAACGACCAAACTCATAAACATGCAGAATAATTTAAATGGTCGTAACGACCTAAGCTAATATGAATGTTCTGGCGACCCAAAGATGCATTTGTCCCATATCTATATGTGATATGCCATACAAATGTAGTGACCTGGACCCCCTTTTCTCATGCCGCAATCCGCATCAATCATATTTGAAGCCATTTACGCTCAGTTGCGTTTTGCTAATGAAGCCACTTCATTTACGATCTGAGCACTCCTAAGTAGGGATGTCAAAATATGACCCAACCCGTTTACCCAACCCATTTACCCTATCCACAAATGGGTTGGGTTAACCCATTTATGAATTTTATTAAATGGGTAATGGGTTGGGTTGACCCATTTTTAAAAGGGTCATAAATGGGTAACCCATTATACCCATTTATAAAAAACTTAAAATCTAAAATTAAAAACGCACATTTATAAAAACTTAAAATTTAAAAATTAAAAATGTCAAAATTACAAAACTACCCTTTGTTTTGGAAAAAGTGAAAAAAATGGAAAAATTTAAAAAATTCAAGAAAATTACAAAATGAAAGGTAAAAAAAGAATTATTTTAAAATAACGATTTTTAAAGCTAGAAGGACCAAAATTACGAAAATGCCCTTCATATTGAAAAAAATGAAAAAATTTCAGAAAATCCAGAAAATTTAGAAATGAAAAGTTAAAAAAGAATTAATTTAAAATAACGATTTTTAAAGCTAAAAGGACCAAAATTACGAAAATGCCCTTAATATTGGAAAAAGTGAAAAAAATGAAAAAATTTCAGAAAATCCAAAAAATTACGAAATGAAAAATAAAAAAAGAATTATTTTAAAATAACAATTTTTAAAGCTAAAAATGCTAAAATTACGAAAATACCCTTCATTTTGGAAAAAGTGAAAAAAAATGAAAAAATTTCAGAAAATCCAGAAAATTCCAAAATGAAAAGTTAAAAAAGAATTAATTCAAAATAACAATTTTTAAAGCTAAAAGAACCAAAATTACGAAAATGCCCTTAATATTGGAAAAAGTGAAAAAAATGAAAATTTTTCAGAAAATCCAAAAAATTACGAAATGAAAAGTGAAAAAAGAATTATTTTAAAATAACGATTTTTAAAGCTAAAAATGCTAAAATTACGAAAATTCCCTTCATTTTAGAAAAAGTGAAAAAAAATGAAAAAATTTCATAAAATTACAAAATGAAAAGTAAAAAAAGATATTTTAAAATAATGATTTTCAAAATAATAAATTTTTTGGATTTTTTGAAATTTATTTATTTTTTCACTTTTTTCAGCATGAAGGGCATTTTCGTAATTTTGACATATTTAGCTTTAAAAATCATAATTTTCGAGTAATTCTTTTTTTACTTTTCATTTCGTAATTTTCTGGATTTTTTAAAATTTATTTGTTTTTTTCACTTTTTTCAACATGAAGGGCATTTTCGTAATTTTGACATATTTAGCTTCAAAAATCGTAATTTTCGAATAATTCTTTTATTACTTTTCATTTCGTAATTTTCTGGATTTTTTAAAATTTATTTGTTTTTTTCACTTTTTTCAACATGAAGGGCATTTTCGTAATTTTGACATATTTAGCTTTAAAAATCGTAATTTTCGAATAATTTTTTCTTTACTTTTCATTTCGTAATTTTCTGGATTTTTTGAAATTTATTTATTTTTTTCTCTTTTTTTCAAAATGAAGGGTATTTTCGTAATTTTGACCTTTTTAACTTTAAAAATTTAGCATTTGTTTTAGATACCTGGGTTAAATGGGTAACCCACTTATTAGTGGGTTGGGTTACAAACGGATTGGGTAATAAATGGGTCAAAGAGAATGGGTCATAAATGGGTTGGGTCAAAACTCGACCCAACCCATTTAGACCCAACCCAACCCATTTGACACCCCTACTCCTAAGCATTGACGACCTGGCGGCTTGCACCTCTTGCTGACGTGACAATGGCCTACGAGTTAAAAACTTGACATCCTAAAGGAACCTCTGTGTCGGCTTGGATATGCTGTTAGATGACAATTGCTACGAACGAGCTAAAGGAGTTATACTGGAGCGATCTTAATGATGCTCCACGGCCTAAAGTAGTCAATGAGCTAAAATGCAGTAACATCCCAAATGTTGCGAGCTAACATCATTGCGGGCTAAAGGGCGCGAGCTTAAGAAGGTGAGGCAGTCCAAAATGCAATTGCGAGCTAAAGGAGCGCGGGCTAGAGGGCTAAAGAGATGAGCGGGTTAACCGGATGCACGAGCTAAATGGAGTAATGAGCTAAAAGTAGCTGCAAACTAAACCGGAGCACATGCAAACCGAAACCGCAAGCTGAATGAAGCCGCATGCCGACGTTCGTACGTATTTCACAATTTTGAACCGCGTTTAACAGTACCAATATTCAGCTATGGGCAACCAACATGTCCATTCTTGTAGCTTATGACAAACAAAGCAACGTAGGTATCCATCTAAAGTTTTATTGATTGGCTCTGTTTGGCCATCGGACCGAGGATGGTAAGCCGAACTTAGGTTGAGGAAACACCCTTGTAACCTGAATAATTCCTGCCAGAATGCACTCGTAAAGAAATCATCCATGTCGCTGACTATTCTCCTCGGTATAACATGCAGCTTAAACACTCCTTCGAAGAGAATTTGTGCTATATCTTTAGCCGTATATTGATGCTTCAGGGGAAAGAAATGAGCATACTTCGAAAGCCTATCAACAACAACGCATACACTACAAGAAGCAGATGAAATAGCGACGGCATTTAACCGACGCTAGCCGTTGCTAGCCGTCGCTATTTTCCGTCGCTATAATTCTCGTTGCCAACAGTTGTAGCAACGACGAGAGCGACGGCTTCGTCGCTAACTTACCAACGGCTAGCGACGGCAAGTGGACACGTGTCATCTTACGTGTCAAGAAGTTAGGTTGACCAACGGGCCGTCGCTAGCCGTTGCTGTCCGTTGCAAAAAAACCGTTGTAAGCCGTCGCTCCCCGTCGCTCAATATTGACCAATAGACCGTCGCTAGCCGTCGCTTTATCTGAAACCAGAAATCTGCAATACACAGCAATTCCTTTCCTACAATCCAATCCACAATCATTCAATCCAAAAACCAATATCACACCACTATTATCTCACTACTTCATCGATACTCATCAACAACCAAACCATTATAACCACACAATCATAAAATACATAAAAAAAGCAAAAAAAAACCATCATCACATAAAACCATTCAAACATATCATATAAGTCATGCACATGTCCAAACACTTCATACCTCCGTCCACAAACCGTTATACACATGTCCAAACACATCATATAACATCGTACGTGCATTTAACATAAAAAAACCAAATATATGAACATACCAGAGTCAAGTCAACATAAGCACCTACAGTACGAACTAATTCCCGCCTCCCTGATCCTCGTTCTCTTCTTCTTCCGATTCCTCGTTCACGTCTTCCTCTCGATATACAGCGGAATCATCTCCCTCTTGTAACACCCCGTAATTCTGCGACATTAAGATTCTCAAATTAAAGTATAATTAATTTTTAAAAGAAAAATTAAAAGAAAAAGATCCATGCAGTTGTTTAATTTAAGTATTGTAACTAACATGAAAAAGAGAAGTAAGGAGAGAACAATAATTATTATTGTTCTAAGACTTATTAACAAAAGCCTCTGTAGCTCAGTTGGTTAAGGCATTGGATTTGTAGCATGGAGGTCGGGGGTTCGAACCCCGGCGGCGGCATAATTTTTTATCTTTGTTTTAGAGAGGGCCAACTGAACATGCAAATATATGTACGTATACAAATTCAAAATTTGAAAGGATAAGAACGTACATATAAGGAAATAAAGAATATATATATATATATATGAGAATATAAATATATATATATATATATGCAAAAATATATGTATACGAAAGATAAAATTCAAGATAAGGCTACAGTCAATGAAATATGGCAACATCATTTGAATTTTGAAAATAAAATGAAAGTTGTGTGTATATATATACGCGTAAAATGGTCGTTAGAGGAATTGTATACATATAAGAATATTTCATGTGAATAAAAAAGTTAAATAAATTCCAGAAATTCAAAAGTTTGAAAATCAAACTTTTACGCCAAAATAGCTTGTGGGACCCAATGCTGACTCAGCACTGCGTGTATGATAAGGTTTGGCTAGATTCATCTACGTACCTGGACTATTTTCTTAACTAGGTTCAATGCTGACTCAGCGCTGTGTGTACGATAAGGTCTTGAGCAGCTATATAAACAGCCCTAGTCTTCATTCTCTTTGCACCAATTCTCTTCTATCCTTATGCTGCTAAGATTCATGGCTTCTTCCCCTCTTCTAAATTTTCTTAAATAAATAAAATAAAATATGATTCAAGACGAGAAGATGCTGCTAAAAGACTTTTAAGGAGGGATTCAAATCAAAGTTTCAAGTGAAGAATTCAAAGGCTAGCTCAAACAAGTTTCAAGCAACGACGCACGAATCATAGCCACGCTTTCCTTCTTTTCTAGATCTATTTTCTGTAAGTTGGTTATTTCTAGATCTGAATATTTTGTTTTATTTGTGACATGAAATTAAAGGAATAAAGGAATATGCCAAATCTCTCTCTCTCTCTTCGAATCTGTGTTTATACTCTTGGACTGAATTAAGAACTGTTATGATTCGAGGACAAATAAGACTGTAACCGTGACTATGACTATAGAACTGTGGCCTTTGAAAGCATATGCCTTTGGACTATGACATAAGCCTTTGATTTTGGGACATATAAACATTGCCTATGACAATGACTTAGGACTATGGGAATTATTTTCCCTTTTGGACTATGAACATCGCCTATATTGCCTATGACCATGGACATTACTTATGACTAAGAACATAAGCCTTTGAATTGGACATAAACTATTGCTTATGACATAATGAGGACAATTGTGATTTTGACACCCATGATTCATGATTAGGAAAATATTGCTTTAGTTTGGTGATTGTGAAATTGGGTCTAAACCCAATTATTTATTCTACCTGTTCCTTGTTTTTTTCTTTGGTTTTAAGACAGTGGGAATTTACCTATTAAGTTAGGTCTACCCACGTTCTTGAACCTATTTTGCCCATTCTTTGGTTTTAAGACAGCGGGAATTTACCTATTTAGTTAGGTCTACCCATATTCTTGAACCTACATTGTTATCCAAACCTTTTTATGCCAATTATTCCTTCTTGTCATTTTGATTCATTCCCTTTTTATCTACGAATCTAGATTTATTTATAATCTAGGTTGAATCACAATTATTCGAACGGTGGGAATGCGATTTGGGGAAAAACATGGAAATGAATATGAACGTAATTGTAAACTGGGAAATTGGCATAATTTGGAATATGTATTATGACATGCATATTAAAATGAAAACGGGGAAATTTGACATGGATTAGGGAATATGTGATTTTGACATATTAAATTTAGCGTTAGTAAGTAAGCTAAATTTTAGGCATAAAATGTAAACTAGAAAAATAATTCTAGTTTTGCCATAAATTGTGAATTAGGATGTTAAACCAAGATTGGTTTAATTAAGGTTGATTTGGAATAAGTATATTAGCACAATTTTGAATTTATTCATAATTGTGAGCAATTGTCATGTTTAGAATAAATTATGGTTAGCGACACTAAATTTGGTATAATTTACATACCAAAAAGTATAAATATGATAAATAAGAGAGAATGGGCCATAATAATAAATGTGACAATGTACATTAAAAGAGTAGTAATGAAATAAGTAAATTAGGAGTAATTTACTTATAGAATTCGTCATAAATGTTAAATTGTTCATTTACCACAAAATATGTAACTTGGTTAAGTTTTGGCCATAAATTATAAACTAGGATATTTAATCTAGTTTCGGCAATGAAATAGGAAATGGCCTAAACTGCATGTTGGGTTAGGACTTGGGCCTAGAATATAAGTATACTAGTAGGCTTGACAAATAAATATAGGCCAAATTTGTCTAAAAAGGGGAAATGGGCTTTTGAAATAAATTGTTAACAATTTATAAACAAAAGAAAAGTATTTTGATAACATCCCTTTTTATAACACATAGACCAGAAGGTTCTAGGGTGACAGAGAGGATAGTGTCTAGGCTTGGGTTTGAAAAATACAAGTTTCCTGCCCTCCCTGGCTATCCCTAACTGATCCGAAGGACGGGATGGTTGTTTTCAAAACCAGATTTGGAAATTAATCAAAAACCCTTTGAACTTAGAAAACATGAATATGCCTAACCCGAGGTTAGACTGAGTTGCGGTGTAAACCTGCCCGGAACCGACCGGCACATCCAGTAACCGCAGCAATATCTGTCTAATGTGAGAGGTTGCGGCTTTAATTTATTAATTAAAGCTAGAACAAGAATGGGGGAGTTAAGTCCATAGGAACACTTAACCAACCTAACACGGTTAAGCTAGAATGGGAAGGTTAAGGAACACCTAACCAACTTAGCACAGTTAAAGCTAGAATGGGAGGGTTAAGTCCATGGGAATACTTAGCCAAATTAACATGTTGACTAGACTAGAAGGTGGGGTTAAGTAAAGTTAATACACTTAGCCAATTTAACATGTTAATTAGACTAGAGGTTGGGGTTAAGTAATACACTTAGCCAAATTAATATGTTAACTGGACTAGACCATAGGGTTAAGTAAACTTGAACGCTTAACCATCAGAATATGATAAATGAATATGGTTAAGTAAAAAAGCATGAAGGGATAACACTTAACCAGTGTAATAGGATAAGGGAAGAGGGTTAAGATAGCTTGAATCGACTAAATACACTTAACCAACCCAACCTGGCGAGAAAGAAAACTAAGTAGTAGACCTCAGTTGAAAAAGGGACTAAGTAGTAAAACTTAGTTAAGAAAACAAGGACTTTGGAAACTAAGTGGTAAACCTTAGTTAGTAGAACTAAGTAGTAATTCTTAGTATAACACGAAGGAGCAGACATCCATCTGGTTTTAAGAAGGCTCCAACGAATTGGGTTACGAAGCCCGAGGCTTCGAGGGGACGTGAGGGTACTCTTGGTATCCCTCTGTGAGGCTGCAGATGATCATCCTGGGCTCACAGAGGTTAAGGTCTGCGTTAGAAGAACCGAGGGTATGCCTTGGTTGCAATATATATGTGGCAACCTAAAGACTAGGATGGACCAGCGTGATTCGGCGAGAAGACGGTAGCCCTGTGATAGCAACTCGTCGTCTACCATCCATCTTGAGTCAATCGAGATACGTGAAGTGGAAAGGCGGAGAACTCCAAAAGACCATATACTTGCTATCTAGTTATGGTTGCGGATGGTCATAGGATAGTGGGGCACCGGGGGCCGGCGTATAGTTCTCATTTTACAAGGTGTGCCTTTCATTAGCTGAGGGAGGGGTCAAGTGGGACCATAGCCACTGGAGTAAAAAAAAACAGACCTTAGCATCTGCATCGGCAGATATCTGAAAGCTCCCGACCGAGTTCTGTATTCCTTGATTTGCCCTGTCACAGGACTCGGATCGCACATTACAGGACATGTGCATCTAGACAAGCGATAACGATTCGCGATACATACGTGGGGAAGCCTAGGAACATATACCACTCTAGGTAGTGTGTCCTAGACTTGGGGGCATTGTTCGACAGGTAGCGTAATCCCTAGTTGGACTAGGTGGCATAAACCCTGAACTCGAAAAGCGTTCAGCAGATAGCGTCAAACTATAGTTAAATCTAGAAAGCAGTGGATAGAAAACCCTAGATTAGATCTAGGTAACAACTAATAAATGGATGCCTGAAGGCGATGGAAAATACAGGGATTGGGATCACGTTATCGTTACTAGTTGAAACACTAGTTAGGCGGTGCAGAGATATAGAAACCAGTATAACAAGTAAATAGCGAAGCAGTGAAAGTATTAGAGCGTATCTAGTTTATCTTAGCATATCTTGTGACTACCTTGTCTCATCTTGTTGACCCTATCGTCATGGTGTAATCTTGTATTAAGTTAATTCATGTCGTTTTGTTTTCCACGTTCACATGCTAGAAGTTACTGAACTTACTCAGGCTTTATGTCTGACTCTGTTTTTCTTTCGTCTTCTTTCTTCCGTTCTCCCCCCCCCCCAGGTTGTTAAGGAGGAAATAGGATAGCTCAGATTTGTTTTGGGATGATTTCTCTTTCCAAGCTTGAAGAATCTTGGATGCATCGGCTTTGGATTGCTATGGCTGGCTTTTGTTACATTGGGGAATATAAATGTATTTTATGCTTCTTTATTTTGTAAAGACAGTTGATACTCTGATATTGTAAAGGAACCTTGTACAAATTATTTTGTCAATAAAGCAAAGTTTTATTTTCCGCTGTTTAATGTTTGTCTGTCTTGTAATTTATCTGCATCTTTTACCCATAATGCTCCACAGAACTTAGTGCATTCCCTTTGTGAGTGACACTAACGGACGTGGGGTGTTACACGTGGTATCAGAGCTGAAGTTTACCAGATCAGATAAAGGATTTGAAAAATTATTTTCAAACGGTTTTAAAAGAAGTATTTTCAAAAGAAGAGATTTGTTTTAAAGGCATATTCCCCAAAGCCATACGCACTATCTTCTCTTCCTCTGTTTAAATTCTTGTCTCCTTCTTTCTTGAGTCTCTGGGGCTCCTGGCTTTCTGGGAGGTAACCTCATCGAAGGGCAAAGTAGTGCCCGGCTTCCATCCATAGCCGTAGTTATTTCATCTACGGGTAGTTTTCTTTCAAAGCTTATAAGGTTTTCCGGACGATGGAGGCAGTTTTCGAGAGATTTGTCAACATGACTACACACGGAAGGGGATGAGGAGTTTGGCTAAGGAGCATAACCCTAGGATGAGGAATTCATGGATGTAGACTTAGCACACGAAGGAGGAAGAAATTATAAAACCTAAGACAAGAGGAAGTATTCTTACTAGGGTATGATAGGGCATATACTTAAGGACAAGGGCAAGAACGAGGACAAGATTTTCAGAAGGACAAGTACATGCTTTCGCCACGAAGCGCACCTAGGAGAAAGGTAGTTCGGTTGGAAGAGTCTAGTTTTCTGTTCGTGCTATTTCCTTAGGTTCTAGCGCTTCTCATTTGTTCATATCCACTTCCATAGTTGGGTCTCTGCACCATAGTACTTGTATAGTAGAAAGATCCCACTAGAGTCTCAAATCCAATTGGTGGTCCGACCAGTTTATTTTTTTAGTAGGGATTTGAGAATAGCTATCGAGTTTTCTTATATCATCTCACGTAGATCGTCTAAATTCGGGGAGATATTCCTTGGGTGCTTGTCTGATATTGGTTTAGGCCTTTGGGGCTTGTACTTGAGGAATGTCGAGTTCGGTTTGGATGGTTTGCGGGAGAGATGAATTGTTGTGGTAGGCACCCCAAAGAGCATGTAGTGACCTTTCGACTCTTATAGTTATGGCATGACGGATAAGAGGGAAACCTCTAATCATCTTAGTACGTATACTTGGTACCGTGATTGACATCTGTTTATTTTGGAATTGGAGGTCGGAAACTTCACAATCGTGAAGTTAAATTGGTTAAGATACAGTGGAGTAAAGCTCAAGAAGGCTAGATACTAGCAACATGCCCTTTTTCCTTAAGGGTGCATTCTTGATTTCTCTGTTTAGGAGCTTTACGCGTAGTTGTTTCTCTCTTTCCAAAGTATATCCTCTAGGTCGTATCTGCAATCCTTAGGTAGAAGCCAATGGATGTAAACATGTATTTGAAACATGTTATGGTTGAATGGTTGCAAGTGGTTGCTTGTGGATGCATATGCATACGTACTAGGCACTAGATCAAGTTCGGACGCTCTCATATTGCATTTACATATATGCATTTGTTTATAAGTTGAACTTGATATGATATCATATGGACGTTGCATATGGATGAATGGCTGTGCACGCATGTAGTATTTACATGACTAGGGATGTTTGCATGCATGATTGGACGCATGGCACTAACATGATTTGCATTAAGGAGGTCAACAGAATCAGTAGACCGCCTGATTTTGCATTAGATAGAGACATATACACACACTATGCATATGAACATGAAAGCATTAGAAATCTTTTAAGGACAATGAATGCCTGTGATTGAATGGTTGAGTAGATGGGTGATTGGATGGTAGGACACATTCTTCCTAACTTGAAGATTTCGGGGACGAAATCCTTTTAAGTGGGGGAGAATGTAACACCCCGTAATTCTGCGACATTAAGATTCTCAAATTAAAGTATAATTAATTTTTAAAAGAAAAATTAAAAGAAAAAGATCCATGCAGTTGTTTAATTTAAGTATTGTAACTAACATGAAAAAGAGAAGTAAGGAGAGAACAATAATTATTATTGTTCTAAGACTTATTAACAAAAGCCTCTGTAGCTCAGTTGGTTAAGGCATTGGATTTGTAGCATGGAGGTCGGGGGTTCGAACCCCGGCGGCGGCATAATTTTTTATCTTTGTTTTAGAGAGGGCCAACTGAACATGCAAATATATGTACGTATACAAATTCAAAATTTGAAAGGATAAGAACGTACATATAAGGAAATAAAGAATATATATATATATATATGAGAATATAAATATATATATATATGCAAAAATATATGTATACGAAAGATAAAATTCAAGATAAGGCTACAGTCAATGAAATATGGCAACATCATTTGAATTTTGAAAATAAAATGAAAGTTGTGTGTATATATATACGCGTAAAATGGTCGTTAGAGGAATTGTATACATATAAGAATATTTCATGTGAATAAAAAAGTTAAATAAATTCCAGAAATTCAAAAGTTTGAAAATCAAACTTTTACGCCAAAATAGCTTGTGGGACCCAATGCTGACTCAGCACTGCGTGTATGATAAGGTTTGGCTAGATTCATCTACGTACCTGGACTATTTTCTTAACTAGGTTCAATGCTGACTCAGCGCTGTGTGTACGATAAGGTCTTGAGCAGCTATATAAACAGCCCTAGTCTTCATTCTCTTTGCACCAATTCTCTTCTATCCTTATGCTGCTAAGATTCATGGCTTCTTCCCCTCTTCTAAATTTTCTTAAATAAATAAAATAAAATATGATTCAAGACGAGAAGATGCTGCTAAAAGACTTTTAAGGAGGGATTCAAATCAAAGTTTCAAGTGAAGAATTCAAAGGCTAGCTCAAACAAGTTTCAAGCAACGACGCACGAATCATAGCCACGCTTTCCTTCTTTTCTAGATCTATTTTCTGTAAGTTGGTTATTTCTAGATCTGAATATTTTGTTTTATTTGTGACATGAAATTAAAGGAATAAAGGAATATGCCAAATCTCTCTCTCTCTCTTCGAATCTGTGTTTATACTCTTGGACTGAATTAAGAACTGTTATGATTCGAGGACAAATAAGACTGTAACCGTGACTATGACTATAGAACTGTGGCCTTTGAAAGCATATGCCTTTGGACTATGACATAAGCCTTTGATTTTGGGACATATAAACATTGCCTATGACAATGACTTAGGACTATGGGAATTATTTTCCCTTTTGGACTATGAACATCGCCTATATTGCCTATGACCATGGACATTACTTATGACTAAGAACATAAGCCTTTGAATTGGACATAAACTATTGCTTATGACATAATGAGGACAATTGTGATTTTGACACCCATGATTCATGATTAGGAAAATATTGCTTTAGTTTGGTGATTGTGAAATTGGGTCTAAACCCAATTATTTATTCTACCTGTTCCTTGTTTTTTTCTTTGGTTTTAAGACAGTGGGAATTTACCTATTAAGTTAGGTCTACCCACGTTCTTGAACCTATTTTGCCCATTCTTTGGTTTTAAGACAGCGGGAATTTACCTATTTAGTTAGGTCTACCCATATTCTTGAACCTACATTGTTATCCAAACCTTTTTATGCCAATTATTCCTTCTTGTCATTTTGATTCATTCCCTTTTTATCTACGAATCTAGATTTATTTATAATCTAGGTTGAATCACGATTATTCGAACGGTGGGAATGCGATTTGGGGAAAAACATGGAAATGAATATGAACGTAATTGTAAACTGGGAAATTGGCATAATTTGGAATATGTATTATGACATGCATATTAAAATGAAAACGGGGAAATTTGACATGGATTAGGGAATATGTGATTTTGACATATTAAATTTAGCGTTAGTAAGTAAGCTAAATTTTAGGCATAAAATGTAAACTAGAAAAATAATTCTAGTTTTGCCATAAATTGTGAATTAGGATGTTAAACCAAGATTGGTTTAATTAAGGTTGATTTGGAATAAGTATATTAGCACAATTTTGAATTTATTCATAATTGTGAGCAATTGTCATGTTTAGAATAAATTATGGTTAGCGACACTAAATTTGGTATAATTTACATACCAAAAAGTATAAATATGATAAATAAGAGAGAATGGGCCATAATAATAAATGTGACAATGTACATTAAAAGAGTAGTAATGAAATAAGTAAATTAGGAGTAATTTACTTATAGAATTCGTCATAAATGTTAAATTGTTCATTTACCACAAAATATGTAACTTGGTTAAGTTTTGGCCATAAATTATAAACTAGGATATTTAATCTAGTTTCGGCAATGAAATAGGAAATGGCCTAAACTGCATGTTGGGTTAGGACTTGGGCCTAGAATATAAGTATACTAGTAGGCTTGACAAATAAATATAGGCCAAATTTGTCTAAAAAGGGGAAATGGGCTTTTGAAATAAATTGTTAACAATTTATAAACAAAAGAAAAGTATTTTGATAACATCCCTTTTTATAACACATAGACCAGAAGGTTCTAGGGTGACAGAGAGGATAGTGTCTAGGCTTGGGTTTGGAAAATACAAGTTTCCTGCCCTCCCTGGCTATCCCTAACTGATCCGAAGGACGGGATGGTTGTTTTCAAAACCAGATTTGGAAATTAATCAAAAACCCTTTGAACTTAGAAAACATGAATATGCCTAACCCGAGGTTAGACTGAGTTGCGGTGTAAACCTGCCCGGAACCGACCGGCACATCCAGTAACCGCAGCAATATCTGTCTAATGTGAGAGGTTGCGGCTTTAATTTATTAATTAAAGCTAGAACAAGAATGGGGGAGTTAAGTCCATAGGAACACTTAACCAACCTAACACGGTTAAGCTAGAATGGGAAGGTTAAGGAACACTTAACCAACTTAGCACAGTTAAAGCTAGAATGGGAGGGTTAAGTCCATGGGAATACTTAGCCAAATTAACATGTTGACTAGACTAGAAGGTGGGGTTAAGTAAAGTTAATACACTTAGCCAATTTAACATGTTAATTAGACTAGAGGTTGGGGTTAAGTAATACACTTAGCCAAATTAATATGTTAACTGGACTAGACCATAGGGTTAAGTAAACTTGAACGCTTAACCATCAGAATATGATAAATGAATAGGGTTAAGTAAAAAAGCATGAAGGGATAACACTTAACCAGTGTAATAGGATAAGGGAAGAGGGTTAAGATAGCTTGAATCGACTAAATACACTTAACCAACCCAACCTGGCGAGAAAGAAAACTAAGTAGTAGACCTCAGTTGAAAAAGGGACTAAGTAGTAAAACTTAGTTAAGAAAACAAGGACTTTGGAAACTAAGTGGTAAACCTTAGTTAGTAGAACTAAGTAGTAATTCTTAGTATAACACGAAGGAGCAGACATCCATCTGGTTTTAAGAAGGCTCCAACGAATTGGGTTACGAAGCCCGAGGCTTCGAGGGGACGTGAGGGTACTCTTGGTATCCCTCTGTGAGGCTGCAGATGATCATCCTGGGCTCACAGAGGTTAAGGTCTGCGTTAGAAGAACCGAGGGTATGCCTTGGTTGCAATATATATGTGGCAACCTAAAGACTAGGATGGACCAGCGTGATTCGGCGAGAAGACGGTAGCCCTGTGATAGCAACTCGTCGTCTACCATCCATCTTGAGTCAATCGAGATACGTGAAGCGGAAAGGCGGAGAACTCCAAAAGACCATATACTTGCTATCTAGTTATGGTTGCGGATGGCCATAGGATAGTGGGGCACCGGGGGCCGGCGTATAGTTCTCATTTTACAAGGTGTGCCTTTCATTAGCTGAGGGAGGGGTCAAGTGGGACCATAGCCACTGGAGTAAAAAAAAACAGACCTTAGCATCTGCATCGGCAGATATCTGAAAGCTCCCGACCGAGTTCTGTATTCCTTGATTTGCCCTGTCACAGGACTCGGATCGCACATTACAGGACATGTGCATCTAGACAAGCGATAACGATTCGCGATACATACGTGGGGAAGCCTAGGAACATATACCACTCTAGGTAGTGTGTCCTAGACTTGGGGGCATTGTTCGACAGGTAGCGTAATCCCTAGTTGGACTAGGTGGCATAAACCCTGAACTCGAAAAGCGTTCAGCAGATAGCGTCAAACTATAGTTAAATCTAGAAAGCAGTGGATAGAAAACCCTAGATTAGATCTAGGTAACAACTAATAAATGGATGCCTGAAGGCGATGGAAAATACAGGGATTGGGATCACGTTATCGTTACTAGTTGAAACACTGGTTAGGCGGTGCAGAGATATAGAAACCAGTATAACAAGTAAATAGCGAAGCAGTGAAAGTATTAGAGCGTATCCAGTTTATCTTAGCATATCCTGTGACTACCTTGTCTCATCTTGTTGACCCTATCGTCATGGTGTAATCTTGTATTAAGTTAATTCATGTCGTTTTGTTTTCCACGTTCACATGCTAGAAGTTACTGAACTTACTCAGGCTTTATGTCTGACTCTGTTTTTCTTTCGTCTTCTTTCTTCCGTTCTCCCCCCCCCCAGTTTGTTAAGGAGGAAATAGGATAGCTCAGATTTGTTTTGGGATGATTTCTCTTTCCAAGCTTGAAGAATCTTGGATGCATCGGCTTTGGATTGCTATGGCTGGCTTTTGTTACATTGGGGAATATAAATGTATTTTATGCTTCTTTATTTTGTAAAGACAGTTGATACTCTGATATTGTAAAGGAACCTTGTACAAATTATTTTGTCAATAAAGCAAAGTTTTATTTTCCGCTGTTTAATGTTTATCTGTCTTGTAATTTATCTGCATCTTTTACCCATAATGCTCCACAGAACTTAGTGCATTCCCTTTGTGAGTGACACTAACGGACGTGGGGTGTTACACCTCTACTCCCTCTCCCGGCATAAAGCCATGCTCCTGAAAGTAAATCGCGATGCGCTCGTCGATTTCCTGTTGCATCTGGCCTTTTCGCCAGTCCATCAACCCGTTCATCTGCTCTTGCATCCGCGCTATAGTCGCCTCCTCCATCGACCGCTTATAAGCACGCTGAACGGCCTGTAAAATAAATAATTTCACATTAAAGTTATATAAACAAATTTTTACTACTTAGTGTTAAACTTTTTCCATTAACTCGTATTCTTGTTTTACATATTTATAAATCATCGTGAGTGTAGTAATTTACGTCTAAAAAAAGTCTTACCTCCTGATTGCCAAAACCGTATCGCCTTCCTCGAGTAGGCGGATCAGTGATAGAATGCCATATGGCATCGGAATCTGCAACTGTAAGCTCCTTTCCACTAGCCTCCATCGCTTTGGCAGCCTCTTCCTCATACTCCCCCTGCAATAGCAATATAATTTTAAGAAAAGTGTTATAAATTTTACTTATGTACTGTGATATGAACGAGTATGTAACATGTTAATTTATACGGATAAACAAATTTACCATTATACGTGCACTCTTCGGGTCCGACCACTTATACGTCACATTTCCTTCTTCATCGGTGTGCTCCACCGCATGTGTGTGTCTAAATACGTCTGCCAACGAAGGCTCTCGTCCGTGCTTCTTAAACTGAAATTATTAAAGATAAGACATGATTATAGACGCTAAATTTTTATCTGAACATATACTGCAAATATTTAAAATTTATACCAAATCCCTTCTGTGCTGTTGAAATGATTTTGAGCCACCTCGGTGGAGAGCAGGATTCTTTTCTCTATTAGCTTTATTTCTAGCTGCTACTTTCTATTACATTTGATACACGATGATGTAAAATAATGCAATCAATATTATAAATGTGAATACTATCATTAAAGCTTACTTTAGCATCTTCTGTGTCCCAGTAAGCTTGAAAGTCTGCCCAAACATCATCACTCATAAATTGAGGCTTTTTTCTGCTTTTCTTGGCTCGGTTAACCATCTGTCGATAATTCGTTCGCATCTTCATATTCCAATATGTCAAAAATGAGGGCATATCCTCCTCCTCAACACGTACGGCAGCCTGCATATTACATTTATTTGTAATTATTCCAAGTATATTAATTTTTAATATTATTATAAAAAATACTTACTAATAAATCGGCTAAAATGACATTCTTGATATGTGCTGGAATAATATCCCAATGTGGCCAAGCGCCCTGCATTCTACTTGTACAAGATTGCCTTGATACGTCTAAAATGAACTCCGCTGGCTCAATCTCAAATCCCCTGCGTAGATGTTAATATAAACATTTCATAATATTTTAAATAATGTACATTGAAATAAATTTGAACATTTACCCGCCACTCTTCGGAACAATCTCCACAGGTCGACGAAGATCTGCCCCTGAACCGCTCGGACCAGATCCTGATCCTGCTCCAGGAGATGGTGAAGGAGTAGGCTGAGATGTACTCCTCGATCGTCGTCTATCGCCAGACATATCTGTCACAATCATATAATATGCATACAAAATAACTTAAATCATTATCATAACATAAATCAAGAATGAGAAGAACAATACTGCATTATCATTACATAAATCAGACTAGTACAGAACGTAAGTAAATTCATAGCTAAGAACAATCAACATCATTATTACATAGCTCATAATAGTACATAAATAACATAAGTACATAATATCATTCTTCTTCATCATCTTCGGATCCAGACTCGGTCTCATACTCTATATCGTTCTCATCAGTACTTACAAATGCATCTACTAATACATTCGCTTCATCATTCAACGACCCAACATCAATGTCATCAGTACTGTTTTTAAAGTCCACACATCTACGGAGGTTTGAAGAAATCCCATCAGGACATCGTAATCCTTCCACCCACTTTAGCATGAGTTTTACTTGCTTGTTGTCTAGCTCATAGCATGCTTTAGGTTTTTTATTTTCATCATACAAGTGCAGCTCCGACCGTTTACAAAAGTGTAATATATCGCGTCTCGAATTCGCATCGTCTTTGGTTTTACCCTTTACATTCAAAACTGTATTAAAAACGTTATCAAAAACATCTTTTTCATTATGCATCACGTCAATATTATGCCTAAGTTTTAGATTTTTCCAGTAAGGTAACTCCCAAAATATACTTTGTTTGCACCAATTATGAATGTCCGATTTACCTGGAATTTCAACCTGTTCTCCAATTTCATGTATCTTTGGGTACTCACTTACAACTTCATATATCTCTTCACTTGTCCAAACTTTAGGCGGTAGCATAGTCTCTACTCTGTTGGCTTTAAAGTTCTTTTTATCCGTTCTAAATTTATGATTAATATGGAGAAAACAACGATGACAGTCAAACCAAGAATTTTTTTTTCCATACTTCAATGAAAATGCCCGTGTCTCCTCCATACAATGAGGACAAGCTAGACGTCCAGCAGTGCTCCAACCTGAAAGCATGCCATACGCGCGAAAATCACTAATAGTCCATAATACAGAAGCAAACATACGAAAATTTCTTTCTCTCGAAATGTCGTATGTTTCGACTCCTTCATGCCACAGTGTTTTCAACTCTTCAATCAACGGTTGTAGATAAACATCAATTCCTTGTGTCGGATCATCGGGACCGGGGACGACAACCGTTAAAAACATGTACGGATTTTTCATACACATCCATGGGGGTAAGTTATAAGGAGTAACAATGATAGGCCATGATGAATATTTACTACCAAATTGAGAAAATGGCGAAAATCCATCCGTGCATAAACCGAGTCTAACATTACGGCTCTCGGCAGCAAATTCAGGATAAGTCCTATCAAAGTGTTTCCATGCTTCACCATCAGACGGATGTATCATAGTTCCTTCTTCTGATGTTCTCACGCTATGCCATCGCATATGACATGCTGTAGCGGAAGATGCATATAGCCGTTGAAGTCTGGGGGTTATGGGTAGATAATGCATTCTTTTATATGGAACTTCTTTTCCTTTCTTTTTCCTTGGTTTGTATCTATCTTCGTTGCAAAATTTGCATTTTCTACGGTGAGCGTCTTCTTTCCAATACAACATGCAACCTTTAACACATGTATCTATCTTATGATATGGTAATCCAAAAGAGGACATAAGTTTTTTCACTTTATAATGACTATCACACATCAAATTATTGGGCGGCATATGTCGTTTTGCAGTTTGTACAACTGCTGTAAATGCAGCTTCTGTAAGATTGAATTTTGATTTCAAAGTGATAAATTCGGCGGTTACAGACAACTCGGTTCCGCTTGTACACCCTTCCCACAACGGCCTCTTAGCAGAATTCAATAACTCATAAAATTTTTTTGCTTCCGCCGTTGGCTCTTCAACATTTCCAGTCTCATCGTCGCTTTGCTCAATGTTAGGAAACATTGATCGTGCAGCATCTTGCACCATATTTTCTATCGGATTCGTCACTGTATTATCGTTCATCATTGTACTATCGTCCTCTACCGCTACAGGGTTAGACGTAGGTTGAACAAGTTCTCCATGACGATCCTGTAACAACCCGAAAATCTGGGCCAGTTTAAAATTTTTATTTTGGCAATTTTAGCGAATTTTGATTATTTAAAATGAATTATTTTAAATAATATCGAGTGAAATTTATTTTCAATATAGAATTCGACGTGTATATTATATACGTCGTCGTTAGAATATAAATATTTATATATAATTATAAATAGAATTGAAAATGGCGCGGTAGTTCGATAATTCGATTTCAAACTTCAATTGAATGTACCGGGTGCAAAACAATCCGGATTTTAGTGAAACCAAAAATAATGGAATCTAATAGTGGATATCTTTCTATCGAATCCGAAAAATTAGGATTTCATCTTAGGAATGATAAGATATGTCCAGTTGAAAATTCTGAATAGTCGCTATGGAATTCAGGCCCTTAAAAATAGCAATTTTGCAAACGACCTCGGATTTCGATGAAACCAGTTTTGTTGGGTCCGTGATGTTAAGCTATTGCTAGATTCCAAATTTCATAATTTTTCGAATCAATATGTGAGCGTGGCAAAGGAAAACGCGTTTGACCATTTCAGTTGATTTTAAATCGACTGGAAATTGGCCATTTTTCAAACGGTCTCAGAATTCGACGAAACTAGTTTTGTTAGGACCGTATCGTCAATACGAAGCTAGAAAATATTTTTCGAGAATTTTTAGAGTTCGTATGCGACCCCGGTAATTTGAAATGTACGTTTAAAATTCAATATAGAGATTTAATTGTAAATTCAACGGAAAATAATTCAAACGATCGAATCAACTTGCGATACATATCCCATTGTGTTCGGAATGGGGGTATTTAGCTAGGGGCGACAGTCGTTGGGTCTCGTTAGGTGTTCGAATTAAAAGTCAACGGTTAGGGTTGAAAATAAAATAAATTAATAAAAAAAAAGAAAAAAAAAATATATTTCTATTTCCTCCTATACCTCCAGGCCCCCCCCCCCGATTTATTACAGAAATCAAAATAAAAAAAAAAAAGTGGAAGAAGGATCGAGCGCGCCCCTAGGCGGCGCCGACCACTGCCGCTCCTCCCACCGTCGACGACCAGCCCCTCCAACTCCCTCTCCTTCCCCATCGCCTCTTCCCCCTCCCCCTTCTTCCGATTCGAGCCGCGAACCCCCCCCTCTGGACAAAACCGCCGCCGCGATGCACCCCTCCCCCTTCCCCTGACAACCACCGCGACCCCCCCCCCCCCGAAGCCCGACGAACCCAAAGAAACCCCGACGCCGACGCACCAGTAGCCCCCTGTAAGTTTATTTGTTTTATTTATTTGTTTTATTTTATATGAATAGAATTTTAAAAACTTATTTTCTTTAAAAACTGATTTTTAATTTAAGTTTAAAACTGAATTTTATTTATTTTAAAAACTGATTTTTATAGAAAATTAAAAACTGTTTTTTTATATTATGTTAAAAACTGATTTTTATGATCTTAAAAACTGATTTTATTTTTAAACTTTAAATTAGAAAAGGTGAAAACTTTTAAATTAGAAAAGGGTTAAACTTTAAAATTAGAAAAGGGTTAAACTTTAAAATAGAAAAGGCGGAATCTTTATTATGGGGAATAAGTAAAAATATGATTTTTATATAGTGAATAACATAATAAAAATTCGATTTTTATATATTGAACTTTGAAATAAAAATTCGATTTTTATATATTGAACTTTGAAATAAAAATTCGATTTTTATATATTGAACTTTGAAATAAAAATTCGATTTTTATATATTGAACTTTGAAATAAAAATTCGATTTTTATATATTGAACTTTGAAGTAAAAATTCGATTTTTATATATAGGATAGCGAGGTAAAATGTGATTTTTACATATGTAGTGGCTACAACAATGGAGATGCGATAGCGACGAAGACTTCTGCAAAAGAAGAGCCGTGGAGCTAGGATAGCAATATGTGAGAATTTCTCACCTTTCAAATTTATTTTCTAGTTATATATATATACTAGGATGCAGACGGTGCTTATTAGAAGCACCCGACACCCGTCCACATACCATGGACTTGTTTGTTTGGTTGTGTAGTTGGTTAGATTATTTGATTTGGATTTGATTGATTGGTTGAATTGGAAATTGATTAAAATTGATATGTGAATGGCGTGGGCCTTCACTAGACCGGGGATAAGGCTAGGCCTTGTCCCGTTTCTAGTATCGTGCCGTTATGCCGCCGAAATTTTCTAAAATATGTTAGAAAAATAAAAATATCATTTTATAGAATAAATGAATTGAATAGAAATTCATAGATTGAAATAAAATGTTTTATCGTTAAAAATATAATTTTTAACGTGAAGTGAATAAAATAAAATATTCATTTATAAACCGGACGGTTTGTTTATGTACACCTGTTTGAATGACATTGATTGGGACGATAAATTTTACACATCGCCCAACAGCACAAATAAAATAGGTGTTTGATTGTTTGAAACCCCACACGGGTGTTGGGATGAAATTTGAAGTTCACTCATCCTGATTGATTAAATATGTCGATCGATTGATTGACATGCTGTTGTAAGCGTTAGATATCTATATTTGATGCTTATACAGTGTAGTGCACTTTGGTTGATGGTTGATTATTTTCAATGTTATTATATACATGTGTTGTATGAAAATCCATATAATTAACTTTATATGGTAATTGATTGGGCCTCATTCCAATTTGAAAAATAAAGAATATTATAAAATAAAAGTTCATTTGTTGACAGTACTCATCCATTGAGATTGGTCATGTGTTGAACGAAATATTTTGATAATAACAACTATTTTGAAAAAGAAATATTTGAAATAGAATATTTGAAAATAGAAATTTATGAAGCCGTGTTGATTAGATTGACGCCATTTTGACGTGAACGATATTTATATCGATTTTAACGATTTCGAAATGAATTGAATTGAAAACGATTTCGAAATGAATTGAATTGAAAACGATTTCGAAATGAATTGAATTGAAAACGATTTCGAAATGAAATGAATTGAAAATGATTTCGAAATGAATTGAATTGAAAACGATTTCGAAAGGAATTGAAAACTAATTCAAATTGAATTGAAAGCGAATTGAAGTGAATTCAAATTGAATTGAAATTTGAATTGAATAGAAATGAATTTTAAAACGAATTTATAAAGAAGAATTCAATTTTGATTTGAATTGAAATGGAAGTTGAAAATGTTTTTGAAACGAATTCAAAACTATTTATATAATTCGTTTTAAATAGAAAACGACGAAGTATATATTATATATATTATATATATAATATAATGGCCTGAATAGAACGCGCCGCGCCGCGGCAGTTCGCGAATTTCGACCATTTATTTCAAACGGACATTACGGGAGATCCGACCGTCGGATTCTCCTAAAACCGGAACCGTTGGGTTCGTATCGAAAAGAGCTTTCTAATGAATGTTAGAAATTTGAAATCTAACGGTTGGATTTGGAGATACGTCCAAATCAAATTCGAAAAAGGTCGCTGTAAGTGCAGTTCGATGGCCATTGTTGGAAATCGACTGTACGGGCCTTGATAAAATTATTAAAAATAGTAATAATTTGTGTAAAATCATAAGAAATGATTTAGAAAGAATTGGGATGAAAAACTCCATATTTGAAAAGATAAAAATGGATTTTTATCGAAATGAACTAGTTTTGAACTAGAATTATAATTCTATTTATTTTTAAATAAATAAATTGAATTTGAAAAGGGTTTTGAAAATAACCAAAGTTTCCAATGATTGCATTGGAGTGGATTTGAATCGAAATTGTCTTCGGAATATTTCGATGTTGGAATTTGTGATTATACGGATGTTGTTACGGAAATTTGAAAGATATATATTTATATCGTTATTTCCAATACGACATTTGTTAATCGTAGAATTTGATATTGAATATAAGCCGATATATTTTCTATTCAGAGCCTTATATTGAATATCAAATGTGATTTGGGTTTGTCGTGAATGGTGTCTTCACTAACACTGTTCTTGAACCCAAGTGAGAAAAGATTAAATCTTTTTATTTAGATTTAATGAAGTGTACCAATTAAATAATATTTAATTGGAATTGAATTGATATTGATTTTTGGGTTTATCGTGAACAGTGTTTTAAATAACACTTGTTCTTTAACCCGATAATTAATGAATGTGATTTGGGTTTGTCGTGAATGGTGTCTTCACTAACACTGTTCTTGAACCCAGTTGAGAAAAGATTAAATCTTTTTATTTAGATTTAATGAAGTGTACCAATTAAATAATATTTAATTGGAATTGAATTGATATTGATTTTTGGGTTTATCGTGAACAGTGTTTTAAATAACACTTGTCCTTTAACCCGATAATTAATGAATGTGATTTGGGTTTGTCGTGAATGGTGTCTTCACTAACACTGTTCTTGAACCCAGTTGAGAAAAGATTAAATCTTTTTATTTAGATTTAATGAAGTGTGCCAATTAAATAATATTTAATTGGAATTGAATGGATATTGATTTTTGGGTTTATCGTGAACAGTGTTTTAAATAACACTTGTTCTTTAACCCGATAATTAATGGGATGTGACTTTGGGTTTATCGTGAACCGTGTTTTAAATGACACTGATTCTTTAACCCAGTCACAGATTAAAACTAAGTGGAGTTTTAATGAATCTTTAATTAGATTGAAAAGATCGAGAATGGAGTATCACCAGTTTTGCTCCAGGCGATAGTTAAATCTTTAATTAGATTTGAACGTGAAATTTAGAAACTAACTGTCGGTTAGCTAAGTAGAATGGTTTTCTGGATATTGATCTGATGTTGGTTTCGGCCTTCGGGGTTAATATTTGGGGAATTATTCTCTTGATTAATTTACGGTTAATGACTAATGAGTTGGAATGAGGCGTATGTTGTGTTTGTGTAACACTTTTATAATATATACGCGAGTTATTCGGAAAGACCGGGTTTATCCCATTCTGAATAACTGATACGACGATAAGTCGAAGATGAAGACGATGGTGGAAGACCGGAGGTCTTCACGTCGTTTGGGTGATAACTGATGATCTTGATTGGGCTGTACACCCAAGAAGATGGAAACAGTTAGTGATCGTCCAGACGTACTTGGAGATCGATGGATATGCGGGGTACTAGGTGCCTCCGGTTTCGTTCAGACCCAGAACGGACTTGTAAATGGACTGTGTGTCTGACATCGGATTTCGTTCTGTGTGACTGATATCGGTTGCATAGGATGGTTTGCCTGTGTGGCATGCTAAGATGCAAATGATCAAGGCTTCTGTTGAAAAGCAAAGTCTTGTGGTGATGATCAAAGCACGGCCTTTGTGGCGTAGCTTTGTGTAACGTTTCCTTCGCGTGTTTCACACCCGGTATGAACCAAAAACGGGAGAGGACATCAGGGAGGACTTGCGTTTCTTTCTAGCTAGAAGTGGCGTCAGTGGTTTTACACGCCCTGACGAGTTTGACTTATGTGGTTGTTGCTGTTGCGAGGCGCCTCGGTTATATCGGTTTCGGCCGAATGCATTCTGGTCGGCTGACGGACCAGACTTACGCCCCAAAGGGCGGAGAGACGTATTGTTCAGGCATAATAATCCACATCGGTGGACCGGCCCTGACGATCTAAAGGGTTGATGCGTTCTGATCCTGAGACATGGGCTAGATTGTCTCGAATCGGTTGAGGACTATCTTTTGCCTCGGTTCATAGACGGAAATCCAATTTCCAAATACGTGACATTTGCGGTTTTAATTTGTAAACCTATATATGGCGACATAGTGGCATGGGACGCTCATGTCGCCTATGATTGATACTTATGATTTGAAGTTGTTTTATACACTATGCACTTATTATAGTATCAAATGATTTGTTTTAAACGTATCAAGCATTCTTTGGCTGTTATAAGGGAAAACCCTATCCCCCGGCTTGCGTTGCATTGTGTGATAGGACCTGGGTCTTATAACAGCTTCATCTTTCTTTATTTAGCATTGCGCTGTTTGTTTTATGCACTGGTACTCTTGGGAGGAAACCCGTTCCGTGTTATACGGCGTGGTCCCTTGATTTACCTTTGAAAATAAAGATTAATAACTGTTTTAGTTCTCACACCAGTCACATGACTGACCTGGAGTTTATTGTTTTAACCTAAACTCTGGGTGCCCTTATTTTGACACGGGCAGCTAGTAGTTTTGGTTTTGCAGATTTATATTCACAGGATCCTGGTTTACAGCTGGAACGATATCCGGAAAGCTTTGTATCCGTATATCTCATTCTAGTTGTGTATTGTATTATTTTCCGCTGCTATGTATTTAAATGTAATTTAAATCTCTGATATTTCTGTGTAATATTTATTCATACTCTGTATATTCTTGTAATCTGATGTATTGTTGTAATATACAATGAAATGTTCTTCTGTATGCGTTCTGTTTTGTCGTGTTCTCAAACGATAGGGCGTTTCGAACGGCCTGGATCGGTTTAGCGACTGGTTCGGACCGAGCGAGATTCCTTGCCGTCACAGTTGGTATCAGAGCTTTGGTTTACAAAGCAGAGAACAAGACACATTAGAACCATACGAAAGAATTCATCAGATAATTGGAATAGTAATATCCCATGGGATGACTCGTTAGAGATAGGATCAGTAGTATCCTAGAACGAGTGAGAAGAGTTTATTTTTGAAAATGAAAACAAATTTTTGTTTTGAAAATTTAAATCACTTATTCGTATTTGATTATTTAATTATATTGGTTTGGACAATGCAGTATATAAAAATTTTGGGTATACGTCTGATCCACGTGTATTCGAAGTTTTAATATATTGGATAGATATAGCATCACACTCTAGTCGCCCGGAGATGATTCTACTGATGACTATATAGCATCAGTAGTGTGTGTTCGAGTTTCGAAGGTGTGATTTTCTATATATTTCCATTAGGCTGGTGTGAGAACCAAAACTTATATATAGCTAGAATTCATTGTTGTGATTTGGCATCAAAACATGATTTTTTGTATATGTATCAAAATTATGAATTTAAAACGTTAATCCACTAATTGATTGATGTTTGTGTTGTTTGTTTATTTGTTTGCTAATTTTTAACCATTTATGCCTAATTGGACCGAATATTGAATTGTATTGCAAATTGGTCGCATTTGCTTGCATATACATATATATCTTTGAACAGGTCATAGCAAGGAGGCTAGAGCAGAGAATAAAATTTGTTTGCCCGACAAATAGGTACATGTTTACTACATAATTTCCTTTTTTGTTTGGGTGATGATGATTTTGTGAGCCTATTGGCTAGCCGCTTGGCCTTTTCTTTTTCTTTTTGAGATCTGAAGGACCGGGGAAGCTATTTGAAATTCCCCGATGCTCCCATTGCAGGGGAGGTTATGGCGAAATTTTTCAAAAATTTAGGGTGTTAGCCAAATTTTTGAAATTTTGGAAATTCTCAGAAACTGAAAAGTTGGAGAATGAAAGCCAGATCGAACGTAGAGCTGAATAATCAAACCACTTTCGACTTTGTTCCTTTTCGGGGACGAAAAGTTTTAAGTGGGGGAGATTGTAACAACCCGAAAATCTGGGCCAGTTTAAAATTTTTATTTTGGCAATTTTAGCGAATTTTGATTATTTAAAATGAATTATTTTAAATAATATCGAGTGAAATTTATTTTCAATATAGAATTCGACGTGTATATTATATACGTCGTCGTTAGAATATAAATATTTATATATAATTATAAATAGAATTGAAAATGGCGCGGTAGTTCGATAATTCGATTTCAAACTTCAATTGAATGTACCGGGTGCAAAACAATCCGGATTTTAGTGAAACCAAAAATAATGGAATCTAATAGTGGATATCTTTCTATCGAATCCGAAAAATTAGGATTTCATCTTAGGAATGATAAGATATGTCCAGTTGAAAATTCTGAATAGTCGCTATGGAATTCAGGCCCTTAAAAATAGCAATTTTGCAAACGACCTCGGATTTCGATGAAACCAGTTTTGTTGGGTCCGTGATGTTAAGCTATTGCTAGATTCCAAATTTCATAATTTTTCGAATCAATATGTGAGCGTGGCAAAGGAAAACGCGTTTGACCATTTCAGTTGATTTTAAATCGACTGGAAATTGGCCATTTTTCAAACGGTCTCAGAATTCGACGAAACTAGTTTTGTTAGGACCGTATCGTCAATACGAAGCTAGAAAATATTTTTCGAGAATTTTTAGAGTTCGTATGCGACCCCGGTAATTTGAAATGTACGTTTAAAATTCAATATAGAGATTTAATTGTAAATTCAACGGAAACTAATTCAAACGATCGAATCAACTTGCGATACATATCCCATTGTGTTCGGAATGGGGGTATTTAGCTAGGGGCGACAGTCGTTGGGTCTCGTTAGGTGTTCGAATTAAAAGTCAACGGTTAGGGTTGAAAATAAAATAAATTAATAAAAAAAAAAGAAAAAAAAAATATATTTCTATTTCCTCCTATACCTCCAGGCCCCCCCCCGATTTATTACAGAAATCAAAATAAAAAAATAAAAAAAAAGTGGAAGAAGGATCGAGCGCGCCCCTAGGCGGCGCCGACCACTGCCGCTCCTCCCACCGTCGACGACCAGCCCCTCCAACTCCCTCTCCTTCCCCATCGCCTCTTCCCCCTCCCCCTTCTTCCGATTCGAGCCGCGAACCCCCCCCTCTGGACAAAACCGCCGCCGCGATGCACCCCTCCCCCTTCCCCTGACAACCACCGCGACCCCCCCTGAAGCCCGACGAACCCAAAGAAACCCCGACGCCGACGCACCAGTAGCCCCCTGTAAGTTTATTTATTTTATTTATTTGTTTTATTTTATATGAATAGAATTTTAAAAACTTATTTTCTTTAAAAACTGATTTTTAATTTAAGTTTAAAACTGAATTTTATTTATTTTAAAAACTGATTTTTATAGAAAATTAAAAACTGTTTTTTTATATTATGTTAAAAACTGATTTTTATGATCTTAAAAACTGATTTTATTTTTAAACTTTAAATTAGAAAAGGTGAAAACTTTTAAATTAGAAAAGGGTTAAACTTTAAAATTAGAAAAGGGTTAAACTTTAAAATAGAAAAGGCGGAATCTTTATTATGGGGAATAAGTAAAAATATGATTTTTATATAGTGAATAACATAATAAAAATTCGATTTTTATATATTGAACTTTGAAATAAAAATTCGATTTTTATATATTGAACTTTGAAATAAAAATTCGATTTTTATATATTGAACTTTGAAATAAAAATTCGATTTTTATATATTGAACTTTGAAATAAAAATTCGATTTTTATATATTGAACTTTGAAGTAAAAATTCGATTTTTATATATAGGATAGCGAGGTAAAATGTGATTTTTACATATGTAGTGGCTACAACAATGGAGATGCGATAGCGACGAAGACTTCTGCAAAAGAAGAGCCGTGGAGCTAGGATAGCAATATGTGAGAATTTCTCACCTTTCAAATTTATTTTCTAGTTATATATATATACTAGGATGCAGACGGTGCTTATTAGAAGCACCCGACACCCGTCCACATACCATGGACTTGTTTGTTTGGTTGTGTAGTTGGTTAGATTATTTGATTTGGATTTGATTGATTGGTTGAATTGGAAATTGATTAAAATTGATATGTGAATGGCGTGGGCCTTCACTAGACCGGGGATAAGGCTAGGCCTTGTCCCGTTTCTAGTATCGTGCCGTTATGCCGCCGAAATTTTCTAAAATATGTTAGAAAAATAAAAATATCATTTTATAGAATAAATGAATTGAATAGAAATTCATAGATTGAAATAAAATGTTTTATCGTTAAAAATATAATTTTTAACGTGAAGTGAATAAAATAAAATATTCATTTATAAACCGGACGGTTTGTTTATGTACACCTGTTTGAATGACATTGATTGGGACGATAAATTTTACACATCGCCCAACAGCACAAATAAAATAGGTGTTTGATTGTTTGAAACCCCACACGGGTGTTGGGATGAAATTTGAAGTTCACTCATCCTGATTGATTAAATATGTCGATCGATTGATTGACATGCTGTTGTAAGCGTTAGATATCTATATTTGATGCTTATACAGTGTAGTGCACTTTGGTTGATGGTTGATTATTTTCAATGTTATTATATACATGTGTTGTATGAAAATCCATATAATTAACTTTATATGGTAATTGATTGGGCCTCATTCCAATTTGAAAAATAAAGAATATTATAAAATAAAAGTTCATTTGTTGACAGTACTCATCCATTGAGATTGGTCATGTGTTGAACGAAATATTTTGATAATAACAACTATTTTGAAAAAGAAATATTTGAAATAGAATATTTGAAAATAGAAATTTATGAAGCCGTGTTGATTAGATTGACGCCATTTTGACGTGAACGATATTTATATCGATTTTAACGATTTCGAAATGAATTGAATTGAAAACGATTTCGAAATGAATTGAATTGAAAACGATTTCGAAATGAATTGAATTGAAAACGATTTCGAAATGAAATGAATTGAAAATGATTTCGAAATGAATTGAATTGAAAACGATTTCGAAAGGAATTGAAAACTAATTCAAATTGAATTGAAAGCGAATTGAAGTGAATTCAAATTGAATTGAAATTTGAATTGAATAGAAATGAATTTTAAAACGAATTTATAAAGAAGAATTCAATTTTGATTTGAATTGAAATGGAAGTTGAAAATGTTTTTGAAACGAATTCAAAACTATTTATATAATTCGTTTTAAATAGAAAACGACGAAGTATATATTATATATATTATATATATAATATAATGGCCTGAATAGAACGCGCCGCGCCGCGGCAGTTCGCGAATTTCGACCATTTATTTCAAACGGACATTACGGGAGATCCGACCGTCGGATTCTCCTAAAACCGGAACCGTTGGGTTCGTATCGAAAAGAGCTTTCTAATGAATGTTAGAAATTTGAAATCTAACGGTTGGATTTGGAGATACGTCCAAATCAAATTCGAAAAAGGTCGCTGTAAGTGCAGTTCGATGGCCATTGTTGGAAATCGACTGTACGGGCCTTGATAAAATTATTAAAAATAGTAATAATTTGTGTAAAATCATAAGAAATGATTTAGAAAGAATTGGGATGAAAAACTCCATATTTGAAAAGATAAAAATGGATTTTTATCGAAATGAACTAGTTTTGAACTAGAATTATAATTCTATTTATTTTTAAATAAATAAATTGAATTTGAAAAGGGTTTTGAAAATAACCAAAGTTTCCAATGATTGCATTGGAGTGGATTTGAATCGAAATTGTCTTCGGAATATTTCGATGTTGGAATTTGTGATTATACGGATGTTGTTACGGAAATTTGAAAGATATATATTTATATCGTTATTTCCAATACGACATTTGTTAATCGTAGAATTTGATATTGAATATAAGCCGATATATTTTCTATTCAGAGCCTTATATTGAATATCAAATGTGATTTGGGTTTGTCGTGAATGGTGTCTTCACTAACACTGTTCTTGAACCCAAGTGAGAAAAGATTAAATCTTTTTATTTAGATTTAATGAAGTGTACCAATTAAATAATATTTAATTGGAATTGAATTGATATTGATTTTTGGGTTTATCGTGAACAGTGTTTTAAATAACACTTGTTCTTTAACCCGATAATTAATGAATGTGATTTGGGTTTGTCGTGAATGGTGTCTTCACTAACACTGTTCTTGAACCCAGTTGAGAAAAGATTAAATCTTTTTATTTAGATTTAATGAAGTGTACCAATTAAATAATATTTAATTGGAATTGAATTGATATTGATTTTTGGGTTTATCGTGAACAGTGTTTTAAATAACACTTGTTCTTTAACCCGATAATTAATGAATGTGATTTGGGTTTGTCGTGAATGGTGTCTTCACTAACACTGTTCTTGAACCCAGTTGAGAAAAGATTAAATCTTTTTATTTAGATTTAATGAAGTGTGCCAATTAAATAATATTTAATTGGAATTGAATGGATATTGATTTTTGGGTTTATCGTGAACAGTGTTTTAAATAACACTTGTTCTTTAACCCGATAATTAATGGGATGTGACTTTGGGTTTATCGTGAACCGTGTTTTAAATGACACTGATTCTTTAACCCAGTCACAGATTAAAACTAAGTGGAGTTTTAATGAATCTTTAATTAGATTGAAAAGATCGAGAATGGAGTATCACCAGTTTTGCTCCAGGCGATAGTTAAATCTTTAATTAGATTTGAACGTGAAATTTAGAAACTAACTGTCGGTTAGCTAAGTAGAATGGTTTTCTGGATATTGATCTGATGTTGGTTTCGGCCTTCGGGGTTAATATTTGGGGAATTATTCTCTTGATTAATTTACGGTTAATGACTAATGAGTTGGAATGAGGCGTATGTTGTGTTTGTGTAACACTTTTATAATATATACGCGAGTTATTCGGAAAGACCGGGTTTATCCCATTCTGAATAACTGATACGACGATAAGTCGAAGATGAAGACGATGGTGGAAGACCGGAGGTCTTCACGTCGTTTGGGTGATAACTGATGATCTTGATTGGGCTGTACACCCAAGAAGATGGAAACAGTTAGTGATCGTCCAGACGTACTTGGAGATCGATGGATATGCGGGGTACTAGGTGCCTCCGGTTTCGTTCAGACCCAGAACGGACTTGTAAATGGACTGTGTGTCTGACATCGGATTTCGTTCTGTGTGACTGATATCGGTTGCATAGGATGGTTTGCCTGTGTGGCATGCTAAGATGCAAATGATCAAGGCTTCTGTTGAAAAGCAAAGTCTTGTGGTGATGATCAAAGCACGGCCTTTGTGGCGTAGCTTTGTGTAACGTTTCCTTCGCGTGTTTCACACCCGGTATGAACCAAAAACGGGAGAGGACATCAGGGAGGACTTGCGTTTCTTTCTAGCTAGAAGTGGCGTCAGTGGTTTTACACGCCCTGACGAGTTTGACTTATGTGGTTGTTGCTGTTGCGAGGCGCCTCGGTTATATCAGTTTCGGCCGAATGCATTCTGGTCGGCTGACGGACCAGACTTACGCCCCAAAGGGCGGAGAGACGTATTGTTCAGGCATAATAATCCACATCGGTGGACCGGCCCTGACGATCTAAAGGGTTGATGCGTTCTGATCCTGAGACATGGGCTAGATTGTCTCGAATCGGTTGAGGACTATCTTTTGCCTCGGTTCATAGACGGAAATCCAATTTCTAAATACGTGACATTTGCGGTTTTAATTTGTAAACCTATATATGGCGACATAGTGGCATGGGACGCTCATGTCGCCTATGATTGATACTTATGATTTGAAGTTGTTTTATACACTATGCACTTATTATAGTATCAAATGATTTGTTTTAAACGTATCAAGCATTCTTTGGCTGTTATAAGGGAAAACCCTATCCCCCGGCTTGCGTTGCATTGTGTGATAGGACCTGGGTCTTATAACAGCTTCATCTTTCTTTATTTAGCATTGCGCTGTTTGTTTTATGCACTGGTACTCTTGGGAGGAAACCCGTTCCGTGTTATACGGCGTGGTCCCTTGATTTACCTTTGAAAATAAAGATTAATAACTGTTTTAGTTCTCACACCAGTCACATGACTGACCTGGAGTTTATTGTTTTAACCTAAACTCTGGGTGCCCTTATTTTGACACGGGCAGCTAGTAGTTTTGGTTTTGCAGATTTATATTCACAGGATCCTGGTTTACAGCTGGAACGATATCCGGAAAGCTTTGTATCCGTATATCTCATTCTAGTTGTGTATTGTATTATTTTCCGCTGCTATGTATTTAAATGTAATTTAAATCTCTGATATTTCTGTGTAATATTTATTCATACTCTGTATATTCTTGTAATCTGATGTATTGTTGTAATATACAATGAAATGTTCTTCTGTATGCGTTCTGTTTTGTCGTGTTCTCAAACGATAGGGCGTTTCGAACGGCCTGGATCGGTTTAGCGACTGGTTCGGACCGAGCGAGATTCCTTGCCGTCACAGATCCCATAAGTGATAATTCGACACAAAACCAAATTTATACAGATGCACTTCTACTACATCTGGCTTCCAATGTTTCAGATGTCTGCACTTACTTCACGGACAACGAATGTCTACGTTACTCCGATTGTTAGATTTAGCGAATCTAATAAATTCTTGGACTCCATTACAAAAATGTTCCTTTATCGACCCTTTCTTACCGGTTCGGGGTTGATACATCCAACTGCGATCACGAAAATAATCGAACATTTTCCTGATTTGCAACAAATATGTTAGAAAGTTCGATCGAACGTAACACTTTATACTATTTTAAATCTTGTAAAATTTCATCTATAACTATTGCATGTTTTCGAATTTTATGTTTATTTCTTTTTTACTTTGACGGCCGGTCTACCTACTTCCCATTACAAATATAATAACGGAAGCATATTTTATAAATCATTTCAGTTTAAACGGTTCAACAAAATTTCGGCAGCACTTCCCTTTGGTCCCTGTATCGTACACAGATGCGTGTACACAGGGAACAAATAGGAAGTGCCATCGAAATTTTGTTAACCGTTTAAACTGAAATGACTTATAAAATATGCTTACGTTATTATATTTGTAACTTGTCCAATACTAGGACAAATCCAACGAATATTGTATCAGATGAATATAGATTTCCGTTTTGTGTAAAAACGAATACCCATATAACGATCATATACAACACTTGTCGGACGGGGCCAAATTTTTCTAAGGGGTTCACATAAGTAGTCAAAAAAAAATTCAATCTAAGTTTAAACCAAAAAATAACACAAATGAAAAAAGTGCGTTTTTTACGCTATGGGCTTTTATGCGCTTCACTAATTGGTGCGTCTTAAACTTCAGAAAAGCTCCTTAGTTGCGCCTTGCGCCTTTTTCCGTCTATATGTACTTTCAATTTGAGTTACTTTCAATTTGTACTTTCAATTTATAAAATAACATGGCAGTGAAAATTATGAAGTATAAATTAGTTTGAGTTACTTTTTCTTAATTTTAGTTTAAAGTTATAAATTATGAAGTTAATTAACCGTGCATGCATAAGAGCCATCATTACACCGTTTCACTAGTCATAATCAAGTTACTACCGCTAAACAATCACATTTATTTCATTTTTTCTCAAATGATCATACAATACAATCACCTACAACACATTCAATGATTTCAATCCCCAAATCATACACATATGTGATAATCGTCGTTTTCATGCTCCTAAATCAAATACATATGTGATAATCAATGATAATCGTCGTTTTCATGCTCCTAAATCAAACACATATGTGATAATCAGTGATTTCAACCTCCAAATCAATGTATACCAATACCAACATCATATGAAACTCACAATACAACCAATTTCATACCCATAAACAATCAATTTACAACCCCAAATAAACATACACAATAACCCTAAATAACCCTAAATAACCCTAATTAAACATGTATTAGGGATTAGAAGACATACCGGAGCAATTTAGGAGGATAGAATGGAGTTTTGAAGGAAGAAATTGGGTGTTTAGGGGCGGGCGACGCAGCAACAAGAGGGAACGACAGCTGGTTTTTTTTTTGTTTTGGGGCAAACTGAATCGGGGAAGAAAGAGCCACGGTGGATTTTGTTATCAGATTAAGCGACGGCTAGCAACGGCCGCTTTTTTGGCCGTCGCTAGCCGTCGCCCTGTGTCGTCGCAATTTGAGGCCTTTCTAGTAGTGATATAGCCGTGTGCTTATGACTTTTGGGAAAGCCTATAAAAAAATCCGTGGAGATGTCACTCAAGATTTTATCAGGGATAGGTAATGGCTGTAGTAACCCAGGGATGGAAATGTTTTCTCTTTTATTTCTTTGTTATGTGTCACATTCCCTTATGTATTTATCAATGTCCGCCTTCATACCCTTCCAGTGAAATACATGCTTTATCTTGTGTCTTGTCTTTTTGATGTCGAAGCGTCCTCCTAAATAGGTTGAGTGAAATTCCTTGAGTATGATTGCGATAATGTCTTTGCAGTGAGATTCCACGCAATCAAATCCTTTTCGTATAGAAAGTAAGCCCATCTACTATGGTGTATCTGTTAGAATTGGCTGGGTTGTTAAGTATATCTTGCATTTTCTTTGTGTGGCTTTATGACTGAGACATCAAACTTCTTAGTACTGGTAGCCAATTGCTTTCTACTATGATAACAGCATGACAACTCCCTGATGGATTGTTTTTCTCAAGTTCCCCTGGTAGCCTTGAAAGTTGGTCAGCCACGACATTTTCTTTACCACTTTTGTCTTCCACCCTATAATCAAACCCATGCAACTTAGCAAACCATCAACCCTGTATTCACGTGATTAACCTTTTTGTTAGAAGGCGCTTCAAGCTTTCATGATCTGTCTTAATATCAAACCTCCATCCCATTAAATATTGTGACCATTTTTTGTAACTAGTGTTAGAGCCAGTAGTTCCTTTTGGTAAGTTGACAATAGTAAGTTTTTCCCTTGAGTGTTGGATTGAGGTATTCTATAGGTTTGTTTTCTTGAGTTAGTACTGCCCTTATACCTACCCTACCGGCATCACAGTCTATAACAAAATCTTTAGAAAATTTGGCATGCTGAGGATAGGTTATTCCATCAAACACTGCTTAAGTTTCTGGAAAGCTGTAGTCAGGTGGTCGCTCTACTGGAAAGCATTCATTTTTAACAATTTGGTCATGGGTTTAGCTATACTTGCATAATTCTGAATAAATCTTCGGTAGTAGCATGTCAGTCCTATAAATCCTCTAAGTCGTTTTATGTTTTTTGGTTGTGTCCAATCCCTTATAGCTATGATTTTATCAGGATCCACGACTATGCCATCTTCTAAAAATAATTGGCCTAAGGGTGTGTTCTTTGCAAACGGAAGCGGAGAATTTGAGCGTAGAATCTGAGCGGAGAATTTAAGCGGAGAATTGTAGTTAGCGGAGAATGCGTTTGGCGCGTTAAGCAGAGTATTTAAGCGGAGCATTTAAGCGGACTATTTTATTTTTATTTCGTAATTTAATTAATTAATGGTTAATTAATTTATCATTTGTTTTTAATAAATAATATATATCAATAATTTACACAAATAAGTAAATAAAATTATAAGTTGCTCCGATTCAGTTCAAACCAACTCCATTAGATAGAGCACTTCGATACGATCGCAACGTAAAAAACCGCATCTCAAACGGATCTCACATGCAAAAGTTATCAATTTTTAAAGTTTATATAAACTTAAAATAATTAATTAAATAAATAAAAAATAAATATTTATACCCAACAGCTCAAAATTTGGTTGTTTGGGACCCGACGCACCCTAAATAAGCAACCTTATGTACCGCAAAATAACACTTTGATAACTTGATAACTAACTTATTCTCTTTTAAAACTTACAATAATTTTTATTTGCAACACATGCTCGACCAAGGCAGGCTATGGATTAAGATTCCATCAAAAAAAATACAAGAATAAACTTCCTTAAGTATGGTTTGAATATAGTGTTCAGTAATGCCTGGAATGTTGATGAGGCATTTGAAAGACCAAAATGCAGTACGATATACTCATAATGCCCCTAATGTGTTCTAAAAACAACTTTTTTGTATATATGATGAGTGCATCCTAATCCAATGATATCCAGATTTCAAATCAAGCTTAGTAAAGTATTTATAACCACACAATTCATCGAATAAATCCTCAACTAATGGAATAAGAAACTTATCTTTTATTGTCAGATTATTGAGAGCTCTGTAATCGATACACATCCTCCACGTTCCATCCTTTTTCCTTACCATGACTACTAGAGAGGATTATTCGCTAGTGCTTAGTCTCCTAATACCTATTTCTAGTAACTCTCTAATAATTTTCTCTACTTCGCTTTTACGTAGTATGATTGCTTATATGGTCTAAGCAGATAGGTTTGGTATTGGGATTCAGGGGTATTTTGTGATCGCGGTCTCGTGGTGAGGGTGATGTTGAGGTAGGGTTAGTAACAGTAGGAAACTGTTGTAATATTAATTGGAATTCTGAGGGTATAGGTGAATTTGAGGTATTAAGTGTTTGTATTTCTTTAGAGTACATCACGAATGACAACTACCTATGTGCACTTTTCTTCGTAATGTCTTTATCCCCAACCATTCTGCTTTCCTCCTTGATGCCATACCATACATAAGACCGACCACAAAAATTAAATTAAATTTGTAAGCGTGCAAAATTAAAGGATACATCCTCTAGCTCCTTCATCCACTGTGCATAGGACAACTTGGCAGCCTTTAAGAGGGATTAGTAGTAAGTCAATGGCCATAACACACACTTGACATTTTAATACAACTCCCTTGCATATTCCTGTTCCTTGTATCATGTCCCCATTAGCTACTTGTACTGAGTAATTGAGGAATCTTGCACTTCCAACTGTAGTTTCCTGGCCAGATGCATGTTAATAAGACTATGTGTCGACCCCGAATCAATAAGTACATGGATAATTTTCTCATTTATTTTTCCGTGCACCCTAATAGTATATAGGGTAGGAATGCTGCAAATGGCATTAAGAGTGGTGGCATACGTCTCTTCATTGTTTCCTTCAATTATGTTATGTGTAGATTGCATAGTTGTATTATTCAAAGGTTCTTCATTTTCTTCAAATGTATTGTCTATTGGTTCTATGTCACTTTCTTCTTGCTGCAACACGATACCCTAAAAAACATAGACCTGTTTATTTTTGCATATGTGACCTGGGTGCCACCTTTATTTACACCCATAGCAAAGATTCTATATTCTCATTTCGATAATTTCTTCAGGAGTTAGTCCTTTTATTTTTGCATTTGTTTCCATTGTACCCTTAACTATGGTGTTAACCTTGCGGGGTGCACCTTGAAAGTTGGTTCTTGAAGAGTGGCGCACCCTAGTTTTCATCTTACAAGCCTTTTTGCATTCGAAAACATTTGAAAAATTCACTGCCTCTCTGAAATCTATAGGATGAAGGAAAAATACATCAAATCTAATATCTTCCTTGAGGATATCCCACTTTTCGATGTTTGTTTTACTTTCTATTCCAACCAACCAGACCATAAGTGAACCTAGCCTCTCCTTTCAAGTGAAATGAGCAGGTGGGAGCCCATTCTAATTAGGGACTGTTATGATAACGAAACAAGTGTTCCACTTGACTGGTCCATTCAATAACATTACCCTCTCCATTACAAGTAGGAAATTCCAGTTTGATAACAGTGTTTTATAATAGCCGTTGTTGAATGGTACTCTGAATATGTAACAACCCGTATTTTCAATAACCTGTTATAATATAAATGGAGGCAGAATTAAACTGTAAAATATGAATCAAGGGAAATGGGCTATGCCATTGCGTTCATCTCGGAAAAATACGCGAAATAGAGTCCGAGTTTTCGAAAATCGGAGTCCGTATGACCAAGATATGGCCTCGCGAAGTTTCACGAAAAATTCCCAAATTAAAGTATACTTAATTAAGTGAAATGGGTTGCGCAGAGAAATATATATATATTGATATATATATATATAATTGAAAATTAAATAAATAAATATGCAAAAATGTTCAAAACAGCGAATTGGGAGAGGGGAATAACCGAACCGGCCGATTTTTGAGGTCGACCCGAGCCTGCTGGGTCGACTAGGGGTTAATCCAGGGTGTTTGGCTGTCAACCCATGGGCCGATTCGCTCAAATGCAGATTTTGCATTTGGATGGTTCTCATGGTTCATCTTTAATCTAAAGGCCCTAGATGGTTCCTACACTTGACTTCTTCCCCAAGACATGCTTTGATGGCTTGGATTGAATCTAGGTTTAATCCTATGGCCTAAAACACTTGCCTAATCTATAAATAAGACCCTAACCTATCCTAAATCCTCATTATTCATTCATGCAACTAAACTATGGCAAAATTTTACCTCTCATGGCCTCCACTCTCTTCATAAAATTTCTAAATGGTTTCTATGAGAGATTTTCCATGCATACAAGTGTTTTCAAGCTTGTATGAGTGTCATTAGCTTGCATTCAAGTCAAGTTTCTATCTTTGCATCATAAAGCAAGGGTTTTGATCATTTTGGCTCAAGGGTTTTTATGTTAGAGCTTGCATTTTGGGTCTATTTGATTGCATAAGGGCTTTGTCATATCTTTTGTGCCTTAATAGCAATGTAAGCCCTTTCCCTACTCTTAGATATTAACTATGAAGTTAAATGTTCATGTAGCAAGTTTGGGTTTGATCATTGAGTATGATACATGCTATCATGTCATGCAAGTTTATGAAGTCATTATCTTGATCTTGTGAGCTAAAAGCTACAACCTTTATGTTGAAATGTTGCATTAGGCAACATGAGAACCCTCATAACCTTTATGTCAACTTGCATACGAAGTCATAACTCTTATATTATGATATATGTGAGTTACTAGTCATCATTCCATATCTTTTGTCACCATGATTCGCTTATGTGCCAAGTTTGGGTTTATGAATGTTTTGAGGCTTAAGAATGTAACATGCAAGTTAATGAACACATTTGTGCCTCATTTGCCACCATGATTAACTTGTGGCTTAATATCCATTTTTGTCATGCCTTTGCCAAGTCTCTTCTTTTAATCCATTACGTTGTCGCGAACGTATATGCGAGTTTAAAAGCGTTGGGTTATGTTATGGGTAATTTCTAATGACATGAAAATACAACTTGAAAACATGACTTGAAATATAACATGGAAGTTGACATGTAAGTATGCATAAAAACATAAGCTTGGGAATTTACCTATTAAGTTAGGTCTACCCTTTGGGAATTTACCTATTAAGTTAGGTCTACCCAAATGGTTGAAAACTTGTAACATGTTTTGGGAAACATGATGGACATGACACTTAGATAATATAAGTGTGGCCAACTCGAGGTTGGGTTGAGTTTGCAACGTAAAACTACCCGGAACCGACCGGCCTAACTAGTAGTTGCAAACAATAGGACCCAATGTGAGAAGTTGGTCATGTTGTGCTTGAACCCGAGGTTAGACCAAGTTGTGGTGTAAAGCTACCCGGAACCGACCGGCTTAACTAGTAACCACAACAAAGTCTAATGTGAGAGGTGAAGGTGCATTAAGTAATTAATGCCACATGATAGGGTTAAGTTAATTTGATTAATGACTCTTAACCAAATATGACATGGACAAATGGGTTAAGTAATTTGATTAGGCTAATGATACTTAACAAAACATGACAAGGTTGGGTAGGTTAAGTAACTTGATTTGCCTAATGACACTTAACCATTTTTATATGACTAGTGGATGGGGTTAAGTTAACCAACACTTAATCAATCCAACGCGATAACTTGGTAAGGTTAAGTAAGTTTTCTTAATGACGCTTAACCGAAAAATACGGTTAACGAATGGGGTTAAGATTAGACTCAACTAGTCTAAACATGGAAATCGGATGGGGTTAAGTTAGCCTAGACTTAATTAATCCCACTTGGTAGTTTAATGGGGTTAAGTTAAACACTTAACTAATCTAAACATGATGAATTGATGTGGTTAAGTGACCTATACTTATCCAATCTAACTCGTTAATTTATTGTGGTTAAGTTAACCAATACTTAACCAATATAACGTGAAAACATGATAAGGCTAAGTCACGAATCGCTTGAATACACTTGACCGATTTGACTAAGTAAATTGATAGGGTCAAGTTAATATATACTTAACCAATCTAGAATGATAATTGGACGAGGTTAAGTCGTGAATTGCTTAATATACTTAACCAACTTGAGCATGGTTTGTAGGGTTAAGCCTTGAACTTGGATACTTAGCCAATTTTGACAGGATTTGTAGACGGGTTAAGTCATGAACTTAAGTGACACTTAATCCATTATGTAAACCCTAGTTCTGAGGATTAGGTGGATAACCGTAGTTAACAAGGATAACGAGAACAATGCTAAGTGGTAAACCTTAGTTGAAGAATAACTAAGTAATGATTCTTAGTCAAGGAAATTTAGACCAGTTCATAGATAGATGAGTAACCTGATACGGTAGGTCATCGTTTAAGTATACGAGTAGGAGCAAGTATCTGATTTAGATAAAGGCTCCAGCGAACTGGGTAACGAAGCAGCGGCTTCGGGGAACGTGAGGATATTCTTGGTATCCCTCTATGAGCTGCCAGGTGATTATACTAGGCTCATGAGAGGTTAAGGTCTGCGTTAGAAGAACCAAGAGTATGCCTTGGTTGCTATACGAGCGACCTAAAGACGGGGATGGATAGGGGATAGTCGACGATACACGGTCGTACCCTAGATAGCATTTCGTCAGGCTACCTACCATCTTTGGTCAAGCGTGTACGTACGGAAAGGCAGAGAACACCCAAAAGACCATAATTGCTATCTAATTATGGTTGCGGTAAGGCTTGGATGTGGGTTGGCCAGTGTTGTGTTCTCATACAGGATTTATCCTGTCTTGTCTTTCACTAGTTGAGGGAGTGGTCTCGTGGGACCATAGCCACGTATAAGAAAAACAGACCTTAGCATCTGCATCGGCAGATAAATCGAAAGCTCCCAACCGAGTCCTGTATTTCTTGATTTGCCCTGTGACAGGACTCGGATGGCACGATGTGATACATGTGCATACAATCATGGAAAAGCGATTCACGATGAATGCGTGGGAAAAAGGGCGCGGTTGGCGGTTAGCGTAATCCCTAGTGGCCCTAGGTGGTTGAACCCAAACCGAGATACGAAAACGTGCAATAGGTAAGCATAATCCCTAGCAGCCCTAGGTAGCATAAGTCCTAGTTGTACAAACAATAATTCATGTTGGAAGACCCTAGCTAGGTTTAGGGTAACAGTCCAAACCGATCTTAAGGATCATGGAACTATGTTAAAGTAATATAGAATCTCATGGGAAAGCCCGTATGGTCTACGGCAAGGGACTGAACATTTACATGGAATAAAACATGCAAGTTGAGTAACCTATATATGCGATATATTAGGTTGACATGGACCATTACACGACTTTTGAGTGAGGGTCATTCTTGGTTAACACATGACACGGTGGGGATACTAGTACGGTAGGTGCAGAGCTAAAATACAGGATAGATATCACGGGGCGTTATACGTGACAGATATCTTGGGGATATTATACTTGATAGAAACCTGACGATGTGATACCTTGTTTTATCTTGACATCGTAATTTATCATGACGCCTTAGTTTATCTGAGTTCAGTAGTTCATCCTGTTATTTTGATTTAGCTTATCTATCTTGTTATCATGCTTATGTTCATCTCAGTTTCTCATGTCAGTTAACTTTACTAGTTTTTATGCTAATAGTAGATAGGGCTTACTAAGTCTTTTTGACTGACCCGTTTTGTTTCGCCTCTTTTCTTCCGTTTCCCCCCCAGGTTACAGGGAGGAAATACTGTTGTTTAGTTCGGACTTCTTCTGCTTGAAAGTCATCATGGATGGCTTGGACTTTTCTTGGCTAATGGCTACTTTACTGTTTTTACTTGGGGAATAATTTATGAAAATGTCTTTATGCTTCTTTACTATTGCAAGACAGGTTTTGATGTACTCTGATGTAAAAGGCTTTAGACCTTATTTATTCATGTTATGAAAGTTTGATTTTACTTCCGCTATTTTATATGTTCTGTCTTGTGATATTTCTGTGCATGTTTACCAATAATGCCCCTCTAAAGCTAGTGCATTCCTTTGCGAGTGACCCTAGCGGAGGCGGGGTGTTACACGTGGTATCAGAGCAAAAGGTTACCAGACTGGGCAAAAGTTTTTAAAGACCTTCTGAAAACTATTTGAAAAAAAAACCGTTTACAAAGAAGCATTTTTCAAGAAAATTTTCTTTTAAAAGAAAAAGGCTATTCCCCAAAGGCCATTAGCACTATCCTTGTTTCCTTAATTGAGTCTCTTTTTGTAACGACCCGAAAATCCGGTAGAATTTGAGCTGACCAAAAACACAAGTCCAACCCCAAATATCACGGAAATTCGAAACATTAATAGAAAGAAGTTAGAGGGTGAGGATAGATAAGATAGAAACTTAGAATAGAGGAAGAAGAAAAACACAACATCAGAGTAACACGAATCTCACAGCGGAACGAATAACATATAATATATATTGTTTTTCCTATTCGTCAATTTAAAATATTCGATTTTTAAATCGAAATTGATTATTAATAACACAATATAAAATTCCACTTATATTATCCACCCAATATTTAAATTAAATATTAAATATTCAAAAATTAACCCATAAGGATCCGGGTCATTACATTCTTCCCCACTTAAAATAATTTCGTCCTCGAAATTGCTAAGGTAGGAAAAGTGCTACAAACCCATTTATCTTTTCAAAACTTATTTATGTTGATACTCAACATTTCCAATTCCATTCATAACTCTCTTTCGAATAAATCTCTATTCGATAACTCCTCCCTTCGAATAACTATATTCGATAATCTCTATTTCGAATAACTAGATTCGAAAACCCTTCTTCGAATAAACTATATTCGATTTACTCTATCAATTAACTCTATTGGATTTAACTCTTTTCGATTAACTCCATCGAATAACTAAATTCGATAACTCCTTCGAATAACCAATATTCTATAACTCACTTCGATTAAACTAATCGATAACTCTTTTCAATTAACTAATAATCGATAGCTTATTTCGATTAAAAAAATAATCGATAACTCCTTCGATTTACTAATAATCGATAACTCTTTTCGAATAACCAAATTCGATAATTCCTTTCGAATAAACTATATTCGATAACTCCTTTAATTTCATTCGAATAAACTAATATTTGATTTAACTCCATTTGCTTGACTCTAGATCGCAGCAATCACAATGGTTACGCCTGATTCCGCCAGGAAACATCCGACCGCCCTAGGCTATCTGCAGCCCTGCGAATTACGCTAACAGTCGTACGAAATGGCAACTTATCCTGAGTAACTATGTTTGACAAACTCTATCTCCATAACTATATTCGACCAACTTTAATTGAATAACTAACATTCAATTAAATTCTAATTCGATTAGCTATGTTCAATTCTCTCTATCTGGTTAACTCTTAATTTGGATAACAAATATTCGATAAATTCTAATTGAATAACTAATATTCAATTTACTCTACGGATTTACCCTAACTGATTAACTCTAACTGGTTAATTCTTACTCTAATCGATTTATTCTAACTCTAATCGATTATTTCTAACTCCAGTCGACTTCTCCTATTCGAATAACTCCTATTCGATATCGTTTATTCATTTATAAAGATTTACTTTTAGTACCGGTTCTTCACTTTATAAATGTTCTCTTTTTAATAACGTTACTTCACTTATACAAGTGTTGTGTACCCCTTCTATTTAAAACTATCGGTGTTAAAAACCAATCTCTTCTCTATATAAGTTCACACTTATATATTCCATTTATCGAATGATAAATACCTAATTTAATTTATAAACTGTTATTTATAAATAAATCTTTTCTATTTATCTGTTAAAAACAGATTTCCATTTTCTATTCATCTTCTGAATATTCCTTTGATTAAATTCTATTTATTTAACAAATAAATATCTCATTTATAACATTCAATTTATTTAACAAATAAATATTTCCATTGAATCTATTTGTAAATGTTTTTACAAATATTCCCTTTCTATTTGTTTGCATATAACTTCCTTTGTATTTGTGTTACAAATATATTTCCTTTTTAACTCTTTTGGTTTTTCCTTTATTCAAACCCAATTCATATTTCATTCACATGATTTTACTCAATTTATTCGTTTCGATCCATTTAACTTACTTAAGTTAAATTTAATTTCAACCATTCAAATTCCCATTAACTAGTTGCTAATTAACCATTTTGCCTATTTCACCCTTTTTATTTGAATCTAACTTGTTCAAATATATGTCAACTTAATTATAACTAATCCAATTATAATTTCAACTCGAGTTATATATTCGATTTCGAATATAAATTCTCAATCTCTTTCACTTATCAAAAACCCAGTTTCGATTCAACTTTCCTTTAGCTAATTACTTTCCAATATAGTTAATTCTATTTAACCATTCAAAATATGATTTTCGTCTTAAAAATCATTTCACTTACTTCACTGGAGTTCATATTTATTTTATAACTCAAGTCTATATTTTTCTCATGGCCATTCGGATTTTTTTTTTTTTACTTTAAAAATCCTTTTACTTATATATATATAAACCATTGTGGTTTTAATAGTTTCTGGCTCTGCTTTTCTAAAAATTTGATTTTGACATAACTCAAAATCTATACGATGAAATCCAGATTTTTCTCTTTCATTAGAAAACTATTGTTCAACCGGTCCCGACGATTCTTGTTTCAAAGAATTCCGACTTCAATTGAGTTCTGTATACTAAAGTGAAGTTCGAATCGCCAATTCGCGAACTGCCGTGCTACGGCGAGCTCGTTTTAATTATATTTATAAATATAAACGTTTTAACTTCGTTTATAATAAATTCAACTCCATTCTGATATATTTTTAATATATATCCAATCCATTTCACATAATATTCCCGATCTATTTAACTTCTAATATTCAAATCCTATATATTTGCAATATTCAAATTCCATTTGAATTCCTTTTGGGTTATATATTCAAATCCATTTCAATCTCTTTTTGAATTATATATTCAAAACCATTTCAATCTCTTTTTGAATTATATATTCAAAACCATTTCAATCTCTTTGAATTTCTATAAATTCAAAATCCTTTATTCAAATTCTAAATTTGAATTCCATTTCAATCCTATTATTCAAATTCCTTTACCTTTTTCAAATTCCTTTATTCAAATTACTTTATTCAAATTCCTTATTTGAATTTCATTTCACTTCTCTTATTCAAATTCCATATTTGAATTTCCTTTCAATTCTCTTATTTGAATTTCATTTTCAAATCTCCTTTCAATTCACTTTGAAATTCTATATTTCGAATCTCCTTTCATTTCGCTTTGAAATTCTATATTTCAAGTTCATTTCAATTCTTCTTTGAAATTCAATATTCAATTTCTATACTTGAAATTCCATTTGAATTCTATTATTCAATTTCTATACTTGAATTTCCATTTCAATTGTATATTCAGTTTCTATTTGAATTATTCAAATTCTATTTAAATTTCTATTTGAATTTCTAATATTCAAATTCCATATTTTAAAATCCCATTTGAATTTTCTATTCAAATTCCATAGCTTAAATCCTATTTGCATTTTATATATTCAAATCCCTTTCGAATTTCTATATTTGAAATTCATACTTGAATTTAAATAATTAAACTCCATTTGAATTTCTATATTCAAATTCTATATTTGAATTCTCTTGAATTCAAATACCTTATTTAAATATCTTTGCATTTTCTATTTGAACTCTTCACTGAAATTTCATATATTCAAATTTCATTTGAATTTTCTTTCGAAACCACATAAATTTATATATTTATAATCTTTTCAAATTCAAAACATTTGAATTTTCCAACTAAACTTGTTTTCTTTCAAACAAATTTCCATCAAAACTTTTCTAAGGTAACAATTCATCACTTAGAAACTCGAAAATGAACACTGATGATGTTGCGACCATCATCAGAATTATTTCCCAGCTACTGAATGAGTTCAGTACTATATTTCTTTCAAACTCCATTTAGAAAAATATTTTCCAAACTCCCAGGATTTTAAATTCTGAATTCTGGTTGGAATTCAATTTCAATTTATCACCTTTGTATATTTGATTTCATATACAAATTCTATATTATATATCTATTTCTGTTTTATAATCTAATTTGATTATAATCCTAACAATCAACTCAACTATTTAAAAACAATATCGTGTTCAATCTTCTGTTCAAGTGTTTATAAATTCCTATCGACTTCGTGGCGTCCCACGATTCGACCAAAATTTATAATCCACTCAACAGACTAGTCAACACAATATAAAACAGTTTTTATATCAAATAACAAGTACGCTCTCTCGTATATATATATATACTCAACTCATTCTAGGATACTACTGATCCTATCTCTAATGAGCACATTTCCACACAGCCTAGGTATTCGCTCAACCTGGCTCTGATACCAACTGTAACGACCCGAAAATCCGGTAGAATTTGAGCTGACCAAAAACACAAGTCCAACCCCAAATATCACGGAAATTCGAAACATTAATAGAAAGAAGTTAGAGGGTGAGGATAGATAAGATAGAAACTTAGAATAGAGGAAGAAGAAAAACACAACATCAGAGTAACACGAATCTCACAGCGGAACGAATAACATATAATATATATTGTTTTTCCTATTCGTCAATTTAAAATATTCGATTTTTAAATCGAAATTGATTATTAATAACACAATATAAAATTCCACTTATATTATCCACCCAATATTTAAATTAAATATTAAATATTCAAAAATTAACCCATAAGGATCCGGGTCATTACACTTTTCCTTTCTTTCCTCCATCTGTAGTCACAGTAGTTTTAACTACGACTAGTCTTTTCTACCTACGAAAGTGCTTTCCATACGATGGAGGTGGTTCTCGAGAGACTAGTGGCCGCGTTATAAGAAAGGATCGTGAGAAAGAAGGATAAAGGATACGAGCTTAAGGATGAGCAACTTGTTGGTATGGCTTAGTCCTCAAAGGAGGGAGAAAGATGAACAATGAAACCCATGACGAGAGAGTACCTTTGGCATGGTAAAACGGGGCGGATAGTTAAGTATTATGGGACAAGGACAAGATCATCGGGAGGGCAGTAGTATGCTCTCATTTCTAGAGTACCTCGGAAGGAGGGTAACGATCTTGTTAAAGGTTTAGCTTTTCTTCTCTATCATCCCGTTAGGACTTCGTTGTTCGTATCATTTAAGTCTGCTTCGATAGTTGAGTCTCTGCACCTTAAGTACTAGCGTAATAGAGAATCCCATTTTTGTCTCAAAGTCCTATTGGAGAATCAGTCCATTTATACATGACTTGTTTGGATTTGGGAATGTCTATGCCAAGTGTTGAGTTTGGAAATAATGCTTATGTTTATAAGCTATGGATGGATTCTAGGGATGAAGTGGTTATCCAGTAGGGGGTGCCACTCTCGGTTTTGATAGGAGGGTAGTTAGACCTTTTGACTAGCCTTGGTAATGCCCTCGAAGTATCGGGTAACCTTTTTGAGGTTCTGTCATGACTAGTTACTTAGAATCCCTTGATGCCTTTATTGGAAATTTGAAGCCCGATCGAGTTGTGTTCGCCAATAAGACGGATGGTTTACTTCATTTATGCATGGGTTATAGAGATCACCCTAGTAAGTGCGCATGATAACCTGATTGACATCTGTTTACTTTCAAGAGAAAGTTCTTCTACATGGAATGCCTTATAGTATATAAACGAGATCCAAGATTCACTAGTGAATTTTGGAAAGCTTGCATGAGATCATGAGTACGCAGTCATGTTTGCGTCAAGTATTCTAGGAAAAGGATAAGTGCAAGTGGAACGAGAGGCGACGAAGAAATGAGTTCCAGCTCATGTTATGGAAACAGGAATAAGAAGCTACAAAATCGCGAAGTTAAAAGATGACTTTGATGGTCAAAGACTAGATACGCGCATGATATCTCTTTTTGGGAGTATATCCTTGATCCCTGTTTTCTGTAGAGCTTACTTGTAGGCTATCTTTTGTGGACATCCTCTCGGTCCTATTCTCCGTTACAAACCCTGTAAGGAGTTTGTCCTGTTTATCTTCTCGACCCTGTTTCAGGGAATTCTAGGTAGAACCCTATGGATGTAAACATGTATTTGAAACATGTTATGATTGATATGGTTGCAAATGGTTGCTCGTGGATGCGCGAATACACATTAGATACTAGCTCGACTCGGTCACATTTCATATTGCATATGCACGAGTATTTATACTTGTTTATGGATGAAATCGAATGTATTATCATGCGGTTGTTGCATATGAATGAATGATTGTGCACGCATATAGTATCTATATGACTAGGACTATTTGCATACATGTTGGATTCATGGCACTATACATATTTTGCATTAGAAAGATTATTCAGGCCTGATCATTAGCATTAGCTAAGGAACATGTACACACACGTTTTGCATATATTCATACAGCATTAGAAATCATCTAAGGACAATGGTTGCTTGTGGATGATGTTTTGAGTAGATGGATGATGGATGGTAGGATATGTTCTTCCTAACTTGGAGATTTCGGGGACGAAATCCTAAAAGGTGGGGAGAATGTAACAACCCGTATTTTCAATAACCTGTTATAACATAAATGGAGGCAGAATTAAACTGTAAAATCTGAATCAAGGGAAACGGGCTATGCCATTGCGTTCATCTCGGAAAAATACATGAAATAGAGTCCGAGTTTTCGAAAATCGGAGTCCGTATGACCAAGATATGGCCTCGCGAAGTTTCACGAAAAATTCCCAAATTAAAGTATACTTAATTAAGTGAAATGGGTTGCGCAGAGAAATATATATATATTGATATATATATATATATATATAATTGAAAATTAAATAAATAAATATGCAAAAATGTTCAAAACAGCGAATTGGGAGAGGGGAATAACCGAACCGGCCGATTTTTGAGGTCGACCCGAGCTCGCTGGGTCGACTAGGGGTTAATCCAGGGTGTTTGGCTGTCAACCCGTGGGCCGATTCGCTCAAATGCAGATTTTGCATTTGGATGGTTCTCATGGTTCATCTTTAATCTAAAGGCCCTAGATGGTTCCTACACTTGACTCCTTCCCCAAGACATGCTTTGATGGCTTGGATTGAATCTAGGTTTAATCCTATGGCCTAAAACACTTGCCTAATCTATAAATAAGACCCTAACCTATCCTAAATCCTCATTATTCATTCATGCAACTAAACTATGGAAATTTTTTACCTCTCATGGCCTCCACTCTCTTCATAAAATTTCTAAATGGTTTCTATGAGAGATTTTCCATGCATACAAGTGTTTTCAAGCTTGTATGAGTGTCATTAGCTTGCATTCAAGTCAAGTTTCTATCTTTGCATCATAAAGCAAGGGTTTTGATCATTTTGGCTCAAGGGTTTTTATGTTAGAGCTTGCATTTTGGGTCTATTTGATTGCATAAGGGCTTTGTCATATCTTTTGTGCCTTCATAGCAATGTAAGCCCTTTCCCTACTCTTAGATATTAACTATGAAGTTAAATGTTCATGTTGCAAGTTTGGGTTTGATCATTGAGTATGATACATGCTATCATGTCATGCAAGTTTATGAAGTCATTATCTTGATCTTGTGAGCTAAAAGCTACAACCTTTATGTTGAAATGTTGCATTAGGCAACATGAGAACCCTCATAACCTTTATGTCAACTTGCATATGAAGTCATAACCCTTATATGATGATATATGCGAGTTACTAGTCATCATTCCATATCTTTTGTCACCATGATTCGCTTATGTGCCAAGTTTGGGTTTATGCATGTTTTGAGGCTTAAGAATGTAACATGCAAGTTAATGAACACATTTGTGCCTCATTTGCCACCATGATTAACTTGTGGCTTAATATCCATTTTTGTCATACCTTTGCCAAGTCTCTTCTTTTAATCCATTACGTTGTCGCGAACGTATATGCGAGTTTAAAAGCGTTGGGTTATGTTATGGGTAATTTCTAATGACATGAAAATACAACTTGAAAACATGACTTGAAATATAACATGGAAGTTGACATGTAAGTATGCATAAAAACATAAGCTTGGGAATTTACCTATTAAGTTAGGTCTACCCTTTGGGAATTTACCTATTAAGTTAGGTCTACCCAAATGCTTGAAAACTTGTAACATGTTTTGGGAAACATGATGGACATGACAATTAGATAATATAAGTGTGGCCAACTCGAGGTTGGGTTGAGTTTGCAACGTAAAACTACCCGGAATCGACCGGCCTAACTAGTAGTTGCAAACAATAGGACCCAATGTGAGAAGTTGGTCATGTTGTGCTTGAACCCGAGGTTAGACCAAGTTGTGGTGTAAAGCTACCCGGAACCGACCGGCTTAACTAGTAACCACAACAAAGTCTAATGTGAGAGGTGAAGGTGCATTAAGTAATTAATGCCACATGATAGGGTTAAGTTAATTTGATTAATGACTCTTAACCAAATATGACATGGACAAATGGGTTAAGTAATTTGATTAGGCTAATGATACTTAACAAAACATGACAAGGTTGGGTAGGTTAAGTAACTTGATTTGCCTAATGACACTTAACCATTTTTATATGACTAGTGGATGGGGTTAAGTTAACCAACACTTAATCAATCCAACGCGATAACTTGGTAAGGTTAAGTAAGTTTTCTTAATGACGCTTAACCGAAAAATACGGTTAACGAATGGGGTTAAGATTAGACTCAACTAGTCTAAACATGGAAATCGGATGGGGTTAAGTTAGCCTAGACTTAATTAATCCCACTTGGTAGTTTAATGGGGTTAAGTTAAACACTTAACTAATCTAAACATGATGAATTGATGTGGTTAAGTGACCTATACTTATCCAATCTAACTCGTTAATTTATTGTGGTTAAGTTAACCAATACTTAACCAATATAACGTGAAAACATGATAAGGCTAAGTCACGAATCGCTTGAATACACTTGACCGATTTGACTAAGTAAATTGATAGGGTCAAGTTAATATATACTTAACCAATCTAGAATGATAATTGGACGAGGTTAAGTCGTGAATTGCTTAATATACTTAACCAACTTGAGCATGGTTTGTAGGGTTAAGCCTTGAACTTGGATACTTAGCCAATTTTGACAGGATTTGTAGACGGGTTAAGTCATGAACTTAAGTGACACTTAATCCATTATGTAAACCCTAGTTCTGAGGATTAGGTGGATAACCGTAGTTAACAAGGATAACGGGAACAATGCTAAGTGGTAAACCTTAGTTGAAGAATAACTAAGTAATGATTCTTAGTCAAGGAAATTTAGACCAGTTCATAGATAGATGAGTAACCTGATACGGTAGGTCATCGTTTAAGTATACGAGTAGGAGCAAGTATCTGATTTAGATAAAGGCTCCAGCGAACTGGGTAACGAAGCAGCGGCTTCGGGGAACGTGAGGATATTCTTGGTATCCCTCTATGAGCTGCCAGGTGATTATACTAGGCTCATGAGAGGTTAAGGTCTGCGTTAGAAGAACCAAGAGTATGCCTTGGTTGCTATACGAGCGACCTAAAGACGGGGATGGATAGGGGATAGTCGACGATACACGGTCGTACCCAAGATAGCATTTCGTCAGGCTACCTACCATCTTTGGTCAAGCGTGTACGTACGGAAATCAGAGAACACCCAAAAGACCATAATTGCTATCTAATTATGGTTGCGGTAAGGCTTGGATGTGGGTTGGCCAGTGTTGTGTTCTCATACAGGATTTATCCTGTCTTGTCTTTCACTAGTTGAGGGAGTGGTCTCGTGGGACCATAGCCACGTATAAGAAAAACAGACCTTAGCATCTGCATCGGCAGATAAATCGAAAGCTCCCGACCGAGTCCTGTATTTCTTGATTTGCCCTGTGACAGGACTCGGATGGCACGATGTGATACATGTGCATACAGTCATGGAAAAGCGATTCACGATGAATGCGTGGGAAAAAGGGCGCGGTTGGCGGTTAGCGTAATCCCTAGTGGCCCTAGGTGGTTGAACCCAAACCGAGATACGAAAACGTGCAATAGGTAAGCATAATCCCTAGCAGCCCTAGGTAGCATAAGTCCTAGTTGTACAAACAATAATTCATGTTGGAAGACCCTAGCTAGGTTTAGGGTAACAGTCCAAACCGATCTTAAGGATCATGGAACTATGTTAAAGTAATATAGAATCTAATGGGAAAGCCCGTATGGTCTACGTCAAGGGACTGAACATTTACATGGAATAAAACATACAAGTTGAGTAACCTATATATGCGATATATTAGGTTGACATGGACCATTACACGACTTTTGAGTGAGGGTCATTCTTGGTTAACACATGACACGGTGGGGATACTAGTACGGTAGGTGCAGAGCTAAAATACAGGATAGATATCACGGGGCGTTATACGTGACAGATATCTTGGGGATATTATACTTGATAGAAACCTGACGATGTGATACCTTGTTTTATCTTGACATCGTAATTTATCATGACACCTTAGTTTATCTGAGTTCGGTAGTTTATCCTGTTATTTTGATTTAGCTTATCTATCTTGTTATCATGCTTATGTTCATCTCAGTTTCTCATGTCAGTTAACTTTACTAGTTTTTATGCTAATAGTAGATAGGGCTTACTCAGTCTTTTTGACTGACCCGTTTTGTTTCGCCTCTTTTCTTTCGTTCCCCCCCAGGTTACAGGGAGGAAATACTGTTGTTTAGTTCGGACTTCTTCTGCTTGAAGGTCATCATGGATGGCTTGGACTTTTCTTGGCTAATGGCTACTTTACTGTTTTTACTTGGGGAATAATTTATGAAAATGTCTTTATGCTTCTTTACTATTGCAAGACAGGTTTTGATGTACTCTGATGTAAAAGGCTTTAGACCTTATTTATTCATGTTATGAAAGTTTGATTTTACTTCCGCTATTTTATATGTTCTGTCTTGTGATATTTCTGTGCATGTTTACCAATAATGCCCCTCTAAAGCTAGTGCATTCCTTTGCGAGTGACCCTAGCGGAGGCGGGGTGTTACAGAATATTAGTACTTACCTGGCTTGGAGCACGAATAAGAATTCTAGCTGAGTTTCTTGATATTTTTATTGGTGAAACTTGGTTGTTCCTTGATAGATGGGTCTGCTTTAGTTGTTTTTTTTGCAAGGCAAGCCGAATTATAGTGGCCGTTCCACTGTTTATTATTAAAAGAAAGAAACAGGTGTTCTGCACAAACGCAGAAACAATTATCTGGTTTGAAGTGACCAGTCACTGTCTAGTACCAAAATAAGAAACAAAATATTACAACAGCATCAAATTTTAGCTCAAGATGTATCCTCATCATAGAAAGTACTCGCAAAAGGAGTCATAATCGCGATGTGATTAGCAAATCATCTTATCAAATCCTTCACATAGTTCGGGGAGTTCCTAGAATAAATGGTGCTTCGATCCCAGGAAGTGTCCTGCATCAAAACTGCGTTATCCATACCAAGTTCACCTTCATCCCATATTTGTAGGTCACCGTCAACAGGCTGATAAAAAATGCGGTGCAAATAACTACGCCCAACCAGCGTGTAGAAATAGTACTCAAAGTCATGACGCATACCAGTAGGTTCATGAACCCATGCTCTGTCCTTAGGAGCCCAATAGAATTCAGGATCAGGATAAATATCATGACGAGACTGACCGATAGAATCCTCCAGCTCATTAACCATGTCCATGAAAGGCACTACATCAACTATATCCTCATCATCAGCAGAAACAATGACAGGCACTATCACCTCAGGCATAGCAGCAGAAGTGACAATGGTTTGGTTAGGTTGTTTCAGTTTAGGAGCCCAAACCCGACGAGAAGGTCTAGGTAGGGGAACTCTAACAGGGGTGGGGCATCAGGCGCTGCACTACAAGAATCCAAGGAATGACCAAAGGCCTTGCACAACGTGCAAATGTCAGGCTGCCATCTGTAACTCACTTCAACCAAATATTGACGATCATGAATTCGTACCTTAAGTTGAGAAGGAAGTGGTTTGTCAGGGGTGACTTCTATCAAAGCTCTAGCAAATGAAAGATTTCTCCTTGCAACAGTGTTAGCATCAAAGCATTTTAGTTTCCCAATATGGCATGCGAGCCAATTAAGACCTAGAAGAGGTTGCAGGACATATGGAACATGATTAAACTGAGCCCAGACGGGAATAGATTGAACTTGCTCCTTGACTTTATCTACAGTAGAGTTCCATGGAGTCACTATGAACGGTTTTCCAGCTATGATTGAAGGAGCTGATTCCAAGACTCGCAATCGCTCATCAACAGATGAGAACTTCATATAGAAAAGACCGTCAACTCGCATCATACGCAAACCCGCTCTAATTCTCCAAGAATTATGACAAGTAGTGATCATGTCAATATCAGGAATCTTAGTATCTAAGAAAAAACCAACAACTTGTTCCTTCAAAACATCGAAGCTTCTTGATGCACTTCTGGAGGAGGACTAGCTCCAAATTCGTCATGTTGAATTGTAAAGTCAATTGGAACATAGTCACCAGCTATATTTAGGAGAGTTGCAAACAAAGATTTCCACGAAGTATTTCCAGAATTTACGTTACGGGTGGGAGCAACATTGGGGATTTCCTGGCTTGAAGGGGAATTTAATCGAACAGTTGGAGTGCATTGCATATTACCATCATTCCCTAAAGCACTACCAAACTCGTTTGCCAATACAGTTTCACAATTAATGCTGGAAATTCCAGAATTATGCCCCAAAGCCCTATTGGCAACAACCGTACCCAAGATGGCACCAGTAAAACCCATATTGCCATCACTAGCAACAGGAGAGGGCTCAACTGGAAGCGACCAGGCCGGAGGTGCCTGCTCAAGCAAAGGAGCCAAAGGGGACTTTCCAGAGGACTGGGCGTCCAAAAACGATGACGGTTGAGAAGCAGCTATTTCCGCAATCAAAGCATTGAGAGGGTGAGATTCTGGCAACGTGTACACTGATCGAGGTGGCGGAGCACCTAAAGCAGCAGTTTCAGGATCTTCATCCGACTCAGACAGGGTGGCGATAGCTAGATTGTGACTTCCAGATCTGGTTAAGGTAGATGAAGAGGGATTGGATTTTTTATGCTTGGCCATAGAGAGGAGAAGAGAACAGCGATTAGGGGAGAAGGCGGAAAAGAGGCGGAGGCGCTAGCAGTTTTTAGGTTGTCGCAGGGTAGAAAGCGGACATTGAAAGGCAGTGTGGAATGGTCTGCTTTAGTTGTTGATTTTCATTCAAGGATGTTTTAGGTTGATTTTTATTACTGTTTCTTTGTGCAGGAGGAATATAAGGTGTTTTTGGCTGTTTTTGAGTTCTTTGAATTTTTTTTGTTATCCTATTAGCGCTTCGCAGATACTATCAAGTTTAGTACCCAGTTCTTGAATGTTTTCTTGGAGATCTCTTATGTTCAGAGAGTGCTTTGCTCTCATGCGATCTTGCCTAACTTGCTCAGGATCATTGTCGTTCAACACACTGGTTAAATGCTCATCTTCACCATCAGAGTCGTCTTGTTGTGTTTCCTGAGGGTCTTGCTCTGATGCCACTTTGTTAGGAACTTTTTCTTTCATATTGGATCATGTCAACATTCAAAAGGAAAATGTACAAATATTTGGAGATTAACGGCCTATTAAAACTAAGCTGCAATAAAAGGAAATGTAGGAGGAGGACGTAGAAGAATTATTAGGCAAGAGTGATAAAAGAAATAGAAGAAATAGGAGAAGTAAGATAAATAGAAGAAATACAAAGGATTCAACAGACAATATGGTGAGGAATAGTAGAAGATAATTAGATAATAATGATTTTTTGTTTTTGCACATCTTTACATTCGATCTCCCCATTATTTATATCCTCACAAGGTATAACATAATCCCAGCCTGCCCAAATACGGTAAAGATTAATTTAATTAATCATTCCAGCATATACGCATTCATAGCTGTGCACATGCACACCTATATCATGTGTCTACAGAGCCAGTCTCCGGTGCCAGGATGGACCCTCGGTGATCATTGGTAAAGGGTTGGATTGTTTTTAGACAGGTTTCCGATGAAATGATCATATGAATATTGCTTGCCAATGAACCGTTCGTTGAATTTTCTTTCGCCATAACAAGTAGATGGAAAAATATAAAACCAAAATGGAGTGAAATAAAACAAAACAGAATAAATATATCAATAATGCTCTTAGTTTTCTCAAAGGATTTTTTATCTTTTGTAGAATACCATAATAGTTATCGTATTCATACTAACTTGCGATATTTTCATCAAGCAATATATGGATCTAAAAATATCGTAGATTTCCTCTACGTCCACTCTAAAACGTAATCCAAGCTTTTTTGCAGAAAAATCCTGTAAAATATGTAAATTAAGATAAACAAAATCAAATTGGCAATATCTAAAATACAATCATTAAAAGAAGGGCAACAAATTAATAAATACAATGTTTAGTTTAAACTCTTCTACCACAACACCAAAGATTGAATCTAACTTGAACTTTGTTCAAACCATTAATTTTTTTTTTGACTTTTAACTTGAATACCTATAACTCAAATAATTCCTATGCCAGTTGCAAAAAAAGACAATCTTCAATTCAGTATTATATCTCCTCAAAGAAACATTCCGAGAAAGTACACTATAATATACTAAAACGATATTTTCCTGGCTTTCTCTAAAATATAAAGAAGAACCACAAGGTTTAAGATATTGTTAAATTTAATAAGTTTTATATCTTTAGAAAGTACTTCTTCTGTCTACACATACATTGTTTTATAAAGTTGCAGATATAATCATGTTGGTCTAAAATGTACTTTTCAAATATTATTGTTCATTTCAATCAATGTTTCAAATCTCGCAAATATCGCCCGAGATCTCCTCCGAGATCTCGTTTTGGGCTCCTTCCGAAACGAAACAGTGAATATCACTCTAAATCTTCTTTTGAATATATCGCCCGAGATATTGCAATATCGAACGATATATCGACCGAGACGAAATACTGGAATATCATCCGAGATCTTAGTTTTTTTGGTTAAAATTTAAATTTGTGCCTGAACTAGAACTATAATTAAAAAACTCAAATCTAGCCATATTAATCTTTTGTTATTTTACATTTTCCATGTTAAATGACTATATTGTATGTTCGTATATGTTTTACAATGCTTATGATTTTCATATTCGTCTTTTTACATGCATGTTACTTATGAAATTATGTATTTTGTGGTCTATATATGCTGAATTTTTTAATATTTTGGATCCTTTTAATGTTTCCTGTCTAACAATATTTCTATTTTAAGCATATTACGATTTAAAGTATGAATGGTCTTTCACAAAATAAAGAATACTAAAGTTATTTTGCATTTTAAGTTTAAGATACTATGTTTTTAACAGCATTCATAAAAATCATTTTGTTAAAATATCATTTTTAATATGTCATGTACCCCGAGATTATTCCGATATGAACTTCCAGACCCGAGATGAAAATCCGAGACGAACTCCCGAGTTAGACTCATCTCGTCCGAGATCTCCCCCGATACGAGACTGAATCTATAAAATCCCCGAGACGAAACACGACCGATACCCGAGATTTAAAACCTTGATTTCAATGCTCATTTAGGATTCTTCTTGTAGACTCCTTTTTTGTTGCATAAATAAGTAAATTGAGCCATATTTTAATTATAGTATTTTTACATATTGTATTTCATCCATATATAATTAATATATGGTACTTTAATGATTCACAAATCTCATTGTAAAGGCCCGTAAATCCGTACCAATTTGAGCTGACTAATATCCTACACATTCAATTCAAAGTGCACGAAAATACAGATCTTTAATGGAAAGAAATTAGAGGATGAGATAAGAAAGATAGAACTAATAGAATAGAAGAAGAAGAAGAAGAACACACTGAACAGAATCAGAGTAAACACGAAACTCACAGCGGAACAAATAACTTATATTATAACATAACTTTGAGATACAGATCTGAATTTGTATATACATACCATATCAAAATATAACTCCTATACATCACAACGGAAATAATCTCTAATAACTAGCGGTGAAGCTTCCTACTTTGAGCTCCTCCAAGTGAATTTGCAAAGCCTGAACACTTGACTGCCCGTACAAATTTGGGCACCCAAGAGTTTAGGGAAAACAAACAAAATAAACTCTGGGTCAGTCATGGGACTGGTGTGAGTAAATTCCAACCATATCGTTTAACTTTGAAAAAAATCCCTCTGAAAGAAAGGGTAATAGTAAGACCGACCCACACATAAACATGGACGGTTTTTACCTTACTATAACCAAACCATTTTTGATATCAAAATCCAGTGATATTATAATAATGTCTAATCAAATAAATAATCAAATAGCAGAACGCTTGCATCTCATGCTCCACATACATAGTATAAAATCAAAAACCGCAGAACGTTTATTGGAGATTGGATTCCAACTATGAAAAGGTATGGGACCACCTCCCGATCAGTGTACTCTAGAGGGGATACACTGGGGTTCAACAAGAACATCTTGCAACCTGACCCACACATGACCGACCACTCATTTCTCTTGAGTGTATCGAATATATTGCCACCTACGGTTGGGCCCACATAACTGTTATCCGAAGATACAGAAACGAAAGAAGAAAAAATATGAATTTTTTCTAGATGGTGACAATACACCCTAATGAGAATGACCCACATAGCCATGCTGCCTGCCCGATTTTTTTCATTTCCCGGTTGTGAGGCTTGAGGCTATGTCTATCTTTTCAGAACATCTATCCACCATTCACTTTGGAATGCCACATTGTCAAACCCTTCACTGTAGCGACCCAGCAGATTTCGGCCTCGAAAATCGATATAAATACCTTTACCGTATCTTATACCGATCCTCCAAACACCGAAACACTGGAGCGTCTAGAAAGAAGTTAGAGGGTGAGAAAAGAAAGAAAGAAATATTAGAATAGAAGAAGAAGAAGTATCAACACATCACAGAGTCTCACATCGCAGCGGAACAAAAATATAATACAGAAACAAATACTTTATTGAGAGCTTTTAAAAATACTTACAATATCAGAGCACAGCACACAGCTGGACAGTTATAATAACCTGTCCTCATATACAACACACAGCGGAACAAAACTAGATAGCATACGTCTGAACACCTCCAGCTTGTCTTTGGACTTTATTCGATAACCTGAACCTGTACATCCCGGGCTAACCCGAGCATTTACAAAACACCGGGTCAGTCTGGTGAACCAGAGTGAGAAAAACTCGCACAGTATTTAGGTAACACACATCTTGATTTTAAAGTTAAAATCTTTTCAAAGAAAAGGATAATCGTAAGACCAAATCCACAAATAAACACGGACGGTTTTTACCTTACGATAACCCAAACCATTTTTGAAATCAATATCTTATCTGATATTATAACAATGTCTAAATACAAGTAAATATTGATCTAGTAGAACGCTTGCATCTCACGCTCTACATATATAATATACAATCAAAACCGCGGGCGCTTATTGGAGATTGGATTTCCAACTTGACAAGGTATGGGACCACCTTCCGCACGTGTATCTCTAGAGGCGAATACACAGGGTTCAACAAGAACGTCTTGCAACCCGGCCCTCACATGACCGACCACTCATTTCGCTTGAGTGTATCGAATGTATATCACCAACGGTTGGACTCAAACCACCGTTCCCGAATGGGCAGAATCGATAGAGTAAGAAACAAAAGGAATTTCTCTAGATAGATGATTATACACCCTAATGGGAGCGACCCACATAGCCATGCTGCCTGCCCGATTTTTGTCATTTTTCCCGGTTGCTGAGATTTGAGGTTTGAATTACCTTCTGAAACATCTGGTCACCATTTACTTTGAATGCCACATTGTCGAATCCGCCAGATATCACTAATTGACGTCCACAAACATACTCTATTTGGAAGCTACCCAGGTACGTTTGAAGAAATCAACGTACGCGATCCCTTTGGAAATACTCTGTCAGGCATTCGTCCATACAAGTCATCCAGGAACAAGATGAACCGAAGGCACTCTCCTACTGCATCCCATATAGGAATCACCCCATGTATCAGTAGCGAGAAATCCTTGCAACCCGCAGATTTCAACCACGACAGAACCACAGTACATCTTTGGCTGCAGACCAGAGATTATTAGCAGTTCTTCCACTTATGAAGATCCACGGTCTTCAATGCTCCATCTCGACCGTCTTCTGATATCTTCACGTATTTGTTGGTCGGAATGGTTTTCGAATATAAATTCGATCCCGGTCTTTCCATACCAACAATCGTATTGGGCAAGTTTGATAGTCGGTGTTTTAACTATCAAAATAAACAGTGTTTCAATCATGTCAATCAAATGGGTTCACTGGTTCGGTATCCAGCATCACATGGCCTTTTAAATTAAACAAAACTGTAAATTTAAAAACTCTTGATATTATAAATATAATTCCTCGCTTCTTTATTTATCATGAGATCACACTTTACTCAAATTCATTTTGATACTTAGTAAAATCATATCCAGTCCTCGATATTTCCCTTCAAAGTAACTTGTAAACAACATTTCGAAATATCTTTAACTCGTTACTCGTCAGTATCCAGTGCTTATTCCTGTTGAGTAAAACCCAATCTTTACACTATTATTTCACTAATGGAAATAAATTATCAGTAATCCTTTTTCACCATTACAACTAATATCCTCCTCAGATAGTCCCGATGTCGTTCAAGTTGGGGTATTTTAATTACCTCTCAGACCTTGATCAACAACGTTCATATCCAAAGTTAGATACGAGTTGTAATATAAACCAACATCTCCTCTAATCTCAAAAAAACTTTCATTTAACTATTTCGTTTAAAGGTATGGTTTCATAACCTTCTTCCCTTTTGAAATCTCTTTCTCAAATACACCATTCGTTCTTAGTTCACTAATCGCTTTTACTCTGCTTCTTTAACCAACTCATGTTTATAATTCAAATTTGATTACAAAATCTTACAATCCACTTCTTTTACCAAATCCACTTTTACTATCCCTTTCAAAACCCTTTGACACTTCCGGCTTTGAAATCTTATTTCAATCCCCTTCCTTTTACTTGGTCCGTTATAAGTAACTTTAATATACGATAATCACTTTTATACCTTTAAGCCCATTTACATACCCCTGATTATTATATATCCTTTTTGAACTAGATTTCTTTCCTCTTAACTCGAACCATTAAGGAATATTTATTTTTAAGCTAATATCTTTGCTTAGAATCCCTTTTCATAACTTGTTACCCGAATTCGGGTTTTAACTATAAAACCTGTTCTTAATTTCCTTTTACTCTTATTAAAATAAAACCATACCATTCGATTTATTTCTCAATCTCGTTCTTATAAAGCTGATTAACATCAGAGTTAACTTTATAAAATTAATCAAATCTTAAATAAAACACTTATTTAATTTTCCTTTTTCAAAACTTATAACTCCAAATAATATATTTCGAAGTCTACTCCTAGTTATAAAAGTAAATCTTTATAACTTTAGTTTTTGTCGACTCACCGGGTGGTAAACAAAATGATTTAATCCCAGGCCATGAACTGCCGATTACTTAACCAATCTCGCCCTTTGGTTAAACCAACACAGGTAAATTTTCCAGTCTAGAATCACTAATCAATTAAATCCATTTAATTGAAAATTTCTATAATAACTACTGTTCAACATCAACCAAATAAACCATCAATTCAAACAATTAAGCATGCTTATAAAACAACGTGGTCCACAGGGTAAATTACCTCTATTTGGTCAAATCGTTATAATAACGATTGGTTAATTTACGGAATTTAAACAACAGTTTAATTCCGTCGATTAAATCAACACATGGATCAACCAACAGTCAATTAACAGCCAACAGAACACACAAAAATAGAAACCCAATTTATATAAAATATAAATGGGAAAACTGAGTGAGTTTAACTCACCTTATTCTGATTTGTCGTTGAATTGGTTTGGTTACAGTTAAATTAAACAGCCGTTTAATCTAACTGTAAATCCTATGGTTTCCATTCCTGTCCAGAAAAGTTCCAGGATGTAGATCTCCTTAAGACGATCGTAACGCAACTTGAACCGTCCAATTCTGATCACATATGAATGTGTTATGAATATTTAGAGTTAACGATTTTAAATCGATAAATAAATCCTAAATTATTAAAAATTTATTAGTTTATTACATTTTAAGTTTGACTAATACCTCTGTCTGAATCAGAGTAGCCGATTTTCCTTCCCTGCACTTATTGACTTCTTCTGCATCGAGCAAAACTGATTCAGTTATATAATTTAATTATATTAAACAAATTTCTAATGAACTTATCATTAAAACTAATCACATAAGTTAACCCGTATAGGCCGATTTGCATTTAATTTGTGCAGAATAGAACATTTGAATTATAACTTAAATTAAATTCCTAGCTTTGGGCCTTACCTCTTTTATTTGGCCCGTTCAGAATTGAGCAAGCCTATTCGGCTGTTCCCTCTCCCATAAAATGATCGGATCCCACTTTCCTTCACAATTCCATCCGCCGCCTCAAAAAAAAACCCTTCTCTGCCGACTTCTTGATCTTCTCTCTCACTTCGCTTCTTACCAAAAATCAATATACTCCATGGTGTCTTCCTTACGCAACCGCGTTCAGGCCATCTTCTCCGCGTTCCATCTCCTGTTACTCCGACCAAGCCCAATTCCTTTCATCGTTTCAGCGCCCAAAGGTGCCACCGCAACTTCACACTTCAAGAACCACCACAAGTCGAGCCCGAGGCTTCCACCGTGAGAATTTACCCAAACCCTAAGTCTTGGCCTCGAACAAAGTCGTCAGCGAATCCGTCCAAAGTATTCAGTCAGGGATTTCAACACAGATAAGTGTTTAATTCGATTCTGTTTGCGGTATATATAATTTCCTTTTTTTTTTTCTTCCAAGTGGCCGAACTGTTTCCACTTTACTGTGTTGATTCATTTGATTCTGGTATGGGGAAAACACCCTGCGTGTATACATATTTATAGTTGTGAATTTTAGAGATAAGCATCATGTCCATCAATGGTTATTCTTAGGTGGTACAGCTACCATAAGCTTAGGTTGATACTTCATTTCCCCTTTTCGGTCTGATGGTGGTTGATGGATGTGTGATGGTTAGCAGTGGATTTGATGCATTCTGTCTTGTATTTTCAACCCCGTGGGTTTGTCTGTTCAAAAAGAACAGTGATCGAATAGGTAGATTTAGGGAAGGCAATGACCATGAGTTGTTTAATCGAATTCAGAGATTTGGAATTGTACTTTAGATTTTATATTTGGATTTTTAACAGTGATTTTGCATGTGAAATCTTACGGTATACTCATGTGCATTAGCTGTTCTACTAGCTGTTCGGCCATTTCTTTGATCTAGCTGTTCCCACTATATTTGTTACTTCATCTTAGCTGTGCCATATCTTTTGATTTGTACTTGTTCTTGATTCGAAATGAAATGGTGCAAAAATCTTGTTTCAGACCATAGGCGTATTGAATGGTCACACTGTATGTGTACAAAGATATGATTTTGTACAGATTTTGATCTAGGTTGGGATTGTATTAGTTGGATACAGCTTTGCATTGTATTGTAATATTCAAGGATGTGATTCAGAGTTGAATTTTTTTTTTTGTGATATGTTATCTGCTCCTATAGTTATAGGCTGCAGAATTCATGTGTACAATATGCTGTACAATATATTTAAAAATCATAAACTTATATAAATTTTCCTTATTTATTTACATTCCTATATGCTATCTATAGGTTAGGTCGGCCAACTTCAGAGTGGATGGAATGTTTTGAAATGAAGAGAGAAGAGTAGGCACTGCAAGCTTGGTCGGCTTGTCACATGGAACTAGCTGCTGAGTGTAGGGGGGAAAAGACTTAAGATACAGAGATTTCCCTTGAAATGGCAAAAGATTTTTTTTTCTCTTCTTCCTTTTTTTATTTGCATTCGGTGCTTGTCAGTATCAGGGTTTTGTAGGTGTGTTTTCGGCAAAAGATTTTGTACATGAATTTACAGAAGCACATGTATATATTCTTGTCAATAATTAGGTTGGTAATAGGAAACAAAAGATTTTATTTCATTGTTTTCATGCTGTTCATTGATTTTGTTGATGGATATATTGCTGTTTGTGTAAATATATATGTACATATCTATCTATTTTGTTTGTTTAGTTAGAAATTATCTTATTAAATTGTTTACTTTTTGGTATGTAACGTCTAGGATGCAAAAAATGTACAGTATCAATATTTTATACATAGGATGACTGACTATGTACAGTATCATTGATTTTTCTTTTTTTTTCATTTTTTTTTATTTATTGAACTTAGTATCTATTAAAACATAAAATTAGTTATATTTTCATTTTCATGTGTTTTTAAATAGACAATAAACGAATGATGTTTCCACACATTAAACAGTGTCATTGAGAGTTTAACTATCCTAGACATCTCGCATCTTGACTGCATCTTGACTTATAAGTCCCATTAGATCCACATTATCTTTATCTAAAAGAAGCGCTCTCTCCATTTTCACATATATTTAAACAAATTTAAATGGCAGAAAATCCTGGGACGTTACATTCTTACCCCCTTAAAATAATTTCGTCCTCGAAATTGCTTATGTAAGAAAGGACGTTACAAACCCATTAATTTCTAAATCCAATTTATTTTAAACCAAAATCATTTTATTATAATCATTTCCAAAATTAAACATGAGTATCAATTCATTATCAAATACATGGTTAAATCATAAATTTCAATCCATATGCAGTTTCATTTCGGTTTAATTAGTTCAAAATTCCTTTAACTCCCATTAATTTGTCGATTATTCCAATCGGATAAACTACCATCTAATAACAAACAATTCACAATCAACAACCAATACACGACCAAATCAATTGAATTCATATTTCAATATTAATATTTTATTCTGGCTTCATAGATTTGATTATTATTTATTCATCTAATTTCCAATTTCCAAATCTGTTTAAATTTCAATATCATTCTTAATTTAATTTCACTTATCCAAGTTAAGCTCAATTCAAATTTTCAATTTGATTTGAATTCTATTCAAATCAATCAAACACACAAATATCTCAATAATTTAATAAAATTATTTCTTTTCTATACAAAAATATAATTTGGGTAAAATTATTTTATTTACCCACTTTCAAAACCATATTGTATCCATTGCCAGTTCAATGCTTCTCAACACTTGAACCGATCAACAAACATAATACAAAACATTTGTAAATAAAATTTACAAGTACGTTCTCATATATACACTCAACCTCGATCTAGGGTGTTACTAACCCTATCTCTATCGAGTTACGCCACAAAGCCAAGGTTATCACTAAACCAATAGCTCTGATACCAACTGTAGCGACCCAGCAGATTTCGGCCTCGAAAATCGATATAAATACCTTTACCGTATCTTATACCGATCCTCCAAACACCGAAACACTGGAGCGTCTAGAAAGAAGTTAGAGGGTGAGAAAAGAAAGAAAGAAATATTAGAATAGAAGAAGAAGAAGTATCAACACATCACAGAGTCTCACATCGCAGCGGAACAAAAATATAATACAGAAACAAATACTTTATTGAGAGCTTTTAAAAATACTTACAATATCAGAGCACAGCACACAGCTGGACAGTTATAATAACCTGTCCTCATATACAACACACAGCGGAACAAAACTAGATAGCATACGTCTGAACACCTCCAGCTTGTCTTTGGACTTTATTCGATAACCTGAACCTGTACATCCCGGGCTAACCCGAGCATTTACAAAACACCGGGTCAGTCTGGTGAACCAGAGTGAGAAAAACTCGCACAGTCTTTAGGTAACACACATCTTGATTTTAAAGTTAAAATCTTTTCAAAGAAAAGGATAATCGTAAGACCAAATCCACAAATAAACACGGACGGTTTTTACCTTACGATAACCCAAACCATTTTTGAAATCAATATCTTATCTGATATTATAATAATGTCTAAATACAAGTAAATATTGATCTAGTAGAACGCTTGCATCTCACGCTCTACATATATAATATACAATCAAAACCGCGGGCGCTTATTGGAGATTGGATTTCCAACTTGACAAGGTATGGGACCACCTTCCACACGTGTATCTCTAGAGGCGAATACACAGGGTTCAACAAGAACGTCTTGCAACCCGGCCCTCACATGACCGACCACTCATTTCGCTTGAGTGTATCGAATGTATATCACCAACGGTTGGACTCAAACCACCGTTCCCGAATGGGCAGAATCGATAGAGTAAGAAACAAAAGGAATTTCTCTAGATAGATGATTATACACCCTAATGGGAGCGACCCACATAGCCATGCTGCCTGCCCGATTTTTGTCATTTTTCCCGGTTGCTGAGACTTGAGGTTTGAATTACCTTCTGAAACATCTGGTCACCATTTACTTTGAATGCCACATTGTCGAATCCGCCAGATATCACTAATTGACGTCCACAAACATACTCTATTTGGAAGCTACCCAGGTACGTTTGAAGAAATCAACGTACGCGATCCCTTTGGAAATACTCTGTCAGGCATTCGTCCATACAAGTCATCCAGGAACAAGATGAACCGAAGGCACTCTCCTACTGCATCCCATATAGGAATCACCCCATGTATCAGTAGCGAGAAATCCTTGCAACCCGCAGATTTCAACCACGACAGAACCACAGTACATCTTTGGCTGCAGACCAGAGATTATTAGCAGTTCTTCCACTTATGAAGATCCACGGTCTTCAATGCTCCATCTCGACCGTCTTCTGATATCTTCACGTATTTGTTGGTCGGAATGGTTTTCGAATATAAATTCGATTCCGGTCTTTCCATACCAACAATCGTATTGGGCAAGTTTGATAGTCGGTGTTTTAACTATCAAAATAAACAGTGTTTCAATCATGTCAATCAAATGGGTTCACTGGTTCGGTATCCAGCATCACATGGCCTTTTAAATTAAACAAAACTGTAAATTTAAAAACTCTTGATATTATAAATATAATTCCTCGCTTCTTTATTTATCATGAGATCACACTTTACTCAAATTCATTTTGATACTTAGTAAAATCATATCCAGTCCTCGATATTTCCCTTCAAAGTAACTTGTAAACAACATTTCGAAATATCTTTAACTCGTTACTCGTCAGTATCCAGTGCTTATTCCTGTTGAGTAAAACCCAATCTTTACACTATTATTTCACTAATGGAAATAAATTATCAGTAATCCTTTTTCACCATTACAACTAATATCCTCCTCAGATAGTCCCGATGTCGTTCAAGTTGGGGTATTTTAATTACCTCTCAGACCTTGATCAACAACGTTCATATCCAAAGTTAGATACGAGTTGTAATATAAACCAACATCTCCTCTAATCTCAAAAAAACTTTCATTTAACTATTTCGTTTAAAGGTATGGTTTCATAACCTTCTTCCCTTTTGAAATCTCTTTCTCAAATACACCATTCGTTCTTAGTTCACTAATCGCTTTTACTCTGCTTCTTTAACCAACTCATGTTTATAATTCAAATTTGATTACAAAATCTTACAATCCACTTCTTTTACCAAATCCACTTTTACTATCCCTTTCAAAACCCTTTGACACTTCCGGCTTTGAAATCTTATTTCAATCCCCTTCCTTTTACTTGGTCCGTTATAAGTAACTTTAATATACGATAATCACTTTTATACCTTTAAGCCCATTTACATACCCCTGATTATTATATATCCTTTTTGAACTAGATTTCTTTCCTCTTAACTCGAACCATTAAGGAATATTTATTTTTAAGCTAATATCTTTGCTTAGAATCCCTTTTCATAACTTGTTACCCGAATTCGGGTTTTAACTATAAAACCTGTTCTTAATTTCCTTTTACTCTTATTAAAATAAAACCATACCATTCGATTTATTTCTCAATCTCGTTCTTATAAAGCTGATTAACATCAGAGTTAACTTTATAAAATTAATCAAATCTTAAATAAAACACTTATTTAATTTTCCTTTTTCAAAACTTATAACTCCAAATAATATATTTCGAAGTCTACTCCTAGTTATAAAAGTAAATCTTTATAACTTTAGTTTTTGTCGACTCACCGGGTGGTAAACAAAATGATTTAATCCCAGGCCATGAACTGCCGATTACTTAACCAATCTCGCCCTTTGGTTAAACCAACACAGGTAAATTTTCCAGTCTAGAATCACTAATCAATTAAATCCATTTAATTGAAAATTTCTATAATAACTACTGTTCAACATCAACCAAATAAACCATCAATTCAAACAATTAAGCATGCTTATAAAACAACGTGGTCCACAGGGTAAATTACCTCTATTTGGTCAAATCGTTATAATAACGATTGGTTAATTTACGGAATTTAAACAACAGTTTAATTCCGTCGATTAAATCAACACATGGATCAACCAACAGTCAATTAACAGCCAACAGAACACACAAAAATAGAAACCCAATTTATATAAAATATAAATGGGAAAACTGAGTGAGTTTAACTCACCTTATTCTGATTTGTCGTTGAATTGGTTTGGTTACAGTTAAATTAAACAGCCGTTTAATCTAACTGTAAATCCTATGGTTTCCATTCCTGTCCAGAAAAGTTCCAGGATGTAGATCTCCTTAAGACGATCGTAACGCAACTTGAACCGTCCAATTCTGATCACATATGAATGTGTTATGAATATTTAGAGTTAACGATTTTAAATCGATAAATAAATCCTAAATTATTAAAAATTTATTAGTTTATTACATTTTAAGTTTGACTAATACCTCTGTCTGAATCAGAGTAGCCGATTTTCCTTCCCTGCACTTATTGACTTCTTCTGCATCGAGCAAAACTGATTCAGTTATATAATTTAATTATATTAAACAAATTTCTAATGAACTTATCATTAAAACTAATCACATAAGTTAACCCGTATAGGCCGATTTGCATTTAATTTGTGCAGAATAGAACATTTGAATTATAACTTAAATTAAATTCCTAGCTTTGGGCCTTACCTCTTTTATTTGGCCCGTTCAGAATTGAGCAAGCCTATTCGGCTGTTCCCTCTCCCATAAAATGATCGGATCCCACTTTCCTTCACAATTCCATCCGCCGCCTCAAAAAAAAACCCTTCTCTGCCGACTTCTTGATCTTCTCTCTCACTTCGCTTCTTACCAAAAATCAATATACTCCATGGTGTCTTCCTTACGCAACCGCGTTCAGGCCATCTTCTCCGCGTTCCATCTCCTGTTACTCCGACCAAGCCCAATTCCTTTCATCGTTTCAGCGCCCAAAGGTGCCACCGCAACTTCACACTTCAAGAACCACCACAAGTCGAGCCCGAGGCTTCCACCGTGAGAATTTACCCAAACCCTAAGTCTTGGCCTCGAACAAAGTCGTCAGCGAATCCGTCCAAAGTATTCAGTCAGGGATTTCAACACAGATAAGTGTTTAATTCGATTCTGTTTGCGGTATATATAATTTCCTTTTTTTTTTCTTCCAAGTGGCCGAACTGTTTCCACTTTACTGTGTTGATTCATTTGATTCTGGTATGGGGAAAACACCCTGCGTGTATACGTATTTATAGTTGTGAATTTTAGAGATAAGCATCATGTCCATCAATGGTTATTCTTAGGTGGTACAGCTACCATAAGCTTAGGTTGATACTTCATTTCCCCTTTTCGGTCTGATGGTGGTTGATGGATGTGTGATGGTTAGCAGTGGATTTGATGCATTCTGTCTTGTATTTTCAACCCCGTGGGTTTGTCTGTTCAAAAAGAACAGTGATCGAATAGGTAGATTTAGGGAAGGCAATGACCATGAGTTGTTTAATCGAATTCAGAGATTTGGAATTGTACTTTAGATTTTATATTTGGATTTTTAACAGTGATTTTGCATGTGAAATCTTACGGTATACTCATGTGCATTAGCTGTTCTACTAGCTGTTCGGCCATTTCTTTGATCTAGCTGTTCCCACTATATTTGTTACTTCATCTTAGCTGTGCCATATCTTTTGATTTGTACTTGTTCTTGATTCGAAATGAAATGGTGCAAAAATCTTGTTTCAGACCATAGGCGTATTGAATGGTCACACTGTATGTGTACAAAGATATGATTTTGTACAGATTTTGATCTAGGTTGGGATTGTATTAGTTGGATACAGCTTTGCATTGTATTGTAATATTCAAGGATGTGATTCAGAGTTGATTTTTTTTTTTGTGATATGTTATCTGCTCCTATAGTTATAGGCTGCAGAATTCATGTGTACAATATGCTGTACAATATATTTAAAAATCATAAACTTATATAAATTTTCCTTATTTATTTACATTCCTATATGCTATCTATAGGTTAGGTCGGCCAACTTCAGAGTGGATGGAATGTTTTGAAATGAAGAGAGAAGAGTAGGCACTGCAAGCTTGGTCGGCTTGTCACATGGAACTAGCTGCTGAGTGTAGGGGGGAAAAGACTTAAGATACAGAGATTTCCCTTGAAATGGCAAAAGATTTTTTTTTCTCTTCTTCCTTTTTTTATTTGCATTCGGTGCTTGTCAGTATCAGGGTTTTGTAGGTGTGTTTTCGGCAAAAGATTTTGTACATGAATTTACAGAAGCACATGTATATATTCTTGTCAATAATTAGGTTGGTAATAGGAAACAAAAGATTTTATTTCATTGTTTTCATGCTGTTCATTGATTTTGTTGATGGATATATTGCTGTTTGTGTAAATATATATGTACATATCTATCTATTTTGTTTGTTTAGTTAGAAATTATCTTATTAAATTGTTTACTTTTTGGTATGTAACGTCTAGGATGCAAAAAATGTACAGTATCAATATTTTATACATAGGATGACTGACTATGTACAGTATCATTGATTTTTCTTTTTTTTTCATTTTTTTTTATTTATTGAACTTAGTATCTATTAAAACATAAAATTAGTTATATTTTCATTTTCATGTGTTTTTAAATAGACAATAAACGAATGATGTTTCCACACATTAAACAGTGTCATTGAGAGTTTAACTATCCTAGACATCTCGCATCTTGACTGCATCTTGACTTATAAGTCCCATTAGATCCACATTATCTTTATCTAAAAGAAGCGCTCTCTCCATTTTCACATATATTTAAACAAATTTAAATGGCAGAAAATCCTGGGACGTTACACTTCAATTCACTAATCGATTTCCAAAAATATCACGGGTACAAAAAGCTAAGAGGAACGAATTCCTCCACCACCAGACGTAATACATTTAAGAGATCAATCATACGTGATTTGTTGGTTATACTCTATCAGACACTCGTCCATACAAGTTGTCCTGGGACTGGACAAACATAAAGCACAATTCTGTAACAGAACGACCCTTGCATTTCACTCCGTCTTCAATTGTCTTCAGCATAATCTAATTCGCAGTGCTTATGCCTATACTGAGTGGTTTTCATATAATATATCCAACCGGTCTCTCCGTATTGACAATGATGGTCAAAACACTTCGATAGTCGGTTATTTAACTATCGAAGTAAAAACAAACATCCATTCTAATGTATAACTAAACATCATACAATCACGACCCTTTTTATTTAACATTCATTTTTATTATTCAAATTCCCATATCTTACCAAATATTTCTCAAAACCCGTTTAGCCCTTTATATCTCTTGGAAAACATTTCCAGTTATTATAAACCTTTATTCGTCTTTGTTCCCAACCCAACATAACACTCCTATATTTCTTTGGGCAACATCATTACTTATTACTTTAGAATAAGTGGATTCAAACCAGCTGTTTCCAATCCTAGGGAATAGTGCTATATATATATTAATCACATTTAAGCTTGGTCCACAGCGTTAATTTATTGTTATAGTTAAAACTTGCAATACGCTGTAATATTTCTCGTTATAACAAATCTCGACATCACAGTAACGCTTAAGTCTGATCTACAACGTTATTTTATCGTTATAGTTCAAATCTTGCAATACGCTGCTATATTCCACTTTTTAACTAATCTCGATATCTCTTTCGATTACAAACTAATACCATTCCTCGATAATAGCGAAGTCGTTCAAGTTGGGTTATTTTATTTACCTCTCAGACCTTGATCGACAACGTTCTTATCTTAGAATAGATATAAGTCCGTAACTCTAACCCCTCATTATTTCTAATCTTAATCAAACTGTATTTCTTGTTTTATTTTACAATATAGTTTTATTATGCCATATACTTACTTTGAAATTTTTGTTGTTTATGGCTATTTATATTAAATATTAACCCTTCACTTAAATCTCGTTATACAACTCCATTTATAACTCTTTAACGCTCTTTGTCTTTTGACAATTCCCTCTTTATTCGAATTATTTAAGTAAAACATCTCTTTACAACTTAGTACCAATTTAAATGAATCCCATTTGAGAACAATAATTGACTAATAATTATTCATCTCTGAAGTAAAACAGTTTACTTCATTATTAATCTAAAATAGATTAATTGTTTACTTTATATAACCAATAACTAATTATATTAGTTCGATAATTATTTAATACCTCATTAATTTAAAAGGGTAATTAATAAGGAACCTTATTAATTTTTGATCAGTTTACCGCTAAGTTATTTTCATTAGATAAATTGAAGACCAATTTATCTAATAACCAATTCCAAATAAACAGTTGATTAAATCAACTTCATTCCATCAGTAAATTCGTTAACTGATTTTAATTACTTCTTACCATTAGACTTATATAATTAATATTATTATATTTCTTAATTATTTTCTTTAAAATAATTATCCAAATTATTTACTTGTAGGATAATTACAGCTTCATAACTTATTTTAAATATCAAATAATCGTTTATATTTACTTTATAAAAACGAACTATAAAATACTAGTTTATAATATAACTTCTATTATAGTTTTAAACTTCGCTTTAATTATAAAAATATAATTTTTATAGTTAACTTCATTGATTTGCCTGACGGCCAATCAACTTCTCGACAAAAGATGGGTTTACGGTTGACTGCTGTCATTTTCTTTTTTATCTCGTCTATTGATTAAATCAAAATAATGTTGAATTTCCATTCAACATCAATATCCACATAAGGTTTCAATGTCATTTGAGTTCAAACAGTGCATATATAAAACAAACAGTACATATAAATATTGAGGGATCCGGTTGAATTCCTCCAACCGGTTCCTTGCATCAACAGATGTTAGCCAACACAATTAACGCTAATTCCATACACTGGAATATTATAATCGATGGAATCAACATCCAACCAATGGTGTGTACATATGCAACTATATATATTTCAACCAATTTAATCGTAATATACCTAAATGACCATCACACATCATTCAACCAAATATTATAATTATAATATTTTAAATTAGATCAGACTTAGTGAATTTACTCACCTTCGCGTGTTAACCGTTAAATAACGATTTGCGTCAGTTGATCTTATCATGAAATTCCAGTGGATCCGATTGCGTCACGTCCGCCAATCCCATTTCTCAGCGTCAATAAAAATCTAACTTCACATTAATCTTTGTTTCTAAAATCCGCTAGCCGACGACATTACAACGACCTCTCTCCTCATAATGACTTTCATTCTTTATGCAAATCCAATTTGAGTTCAAACAATGCACTCCTCACACCAGGGCCTCCAGTCCCACGTTATTTCTCCAAACCGCTTCTTTCTCTTCATGCCCAAAATACTAACCAACCCGTCAACCAATCACTTGCTACAACTCCATGTCCCTCTTTCCAATACTTCTCTTCTTCCAGGAATTTATCGCACTCAAGCCAACACAACGGACTTCACCTCACCAGACAGTTACGGTCAGAGTCAGACCTCCTTATATCCACTAATATGACACTTCAAACGGTCATGTACCCTTCATGAAGCTTCTGTGCATATCACGTCTGTACAAAAAAATCTGCACCACCAACCTTCAAACGAAAATGAACCTTCAACCCAATAATACACCTTACCACGCACAGACTTGCCATTATCCCATTTGCATGTCCTCCTACTTCCGAACTAAGATGCACACTCCAACGTATGAAGAGAAAAACACAATTCCTCAAAAAAAACTCCATCACAGCACTTACACTACGTCCCTTAGCCACCATCTGCGCCCATGCGAGAGAGCGACTGCACCCCTTGGATTTTGACCATCGGACTAGCCAGCGGCAACCATTACCGACTCCCAGTTCAACCCCGACCTCACCCATTACTTGCCAAGAACTGCATCTCCCATTTCCGAAGCTGACCACGCCATTCTCTCCGATGTCTTGAGCTCTTAAAGCCAACTCCACTGTTTCTTCAACGATTCTCACCGGTGTTTGCAAAATGAAGCGCAACTTCCCAACTCCATGCGGCTCTCCAATTCCTTCCGGTCTTCACCATTTAACTGAGCTTGATGTAGCTTACCGTAGTCACTCATATTGCTCATGGAAAACAGTACCAGCTTCACCGTCATTCCATAGCTCATGCCTCCGGAGTCCTTGCGTCCAAACAGCAGCACTCAAACTCCATTTCGGTATTTATTCACACAACCATCTTGCGATTTGGATCTTACTGTTTTCGAGGATATTATCTTAATATTTGTTTGCTTTTCTTTTATTATCTTTGAGCGAGAGAACTTGCGGTATTTATAGGGTTTAATTACCTTGGTTGCCAAGGAATAGGAAAATATAGGTTATGTGTCTAGGTAGAATAGATATGTATTGTCTATACTTTCCCTCCTCTGCACGTTTGGGAGTTGTACACATTTTTGGGGCAAGTGCATTGAGTAGTCTTGGTTGATTTGGTGGATGACAATACGTTTTGCATAAGGCTTGAATACTATAGGTTGGCTTTGTATGGTTATTTTTCTTAAGCATGAAAGTATGTTGGTTTGAAAGCTATCCCTGCTTGATTTCTTCCTTTGGCATGAAGTTTTGAAGACTTTACTCTGTATGCCTACTCTTTAGGTCTGCATTTCATCTCTTATTAGTTTGTGCGATCACAGCCGTACTTGGATGCTATGATATATATTTATTTTGCCAAGATTATATATTTGTTTTGTTAGGCGTACAAAAGGAGGTAGGAACATGGTCTACGTGGTAGGAGTATGGTCGGTTAGGGAAAAGAAAAGACATGGCTCTTGTTTCAAAAGGGATGGGGTCTGTAAGAAGCTTGGGGATGAAGGATAAATATCTCTCTTTATTTATGTATGAGCGTTAATTTAGTATGTACATATATATATAGCAAACTTGAGCATGACAACCCGTGCTTTGTTCTCTAATGTTCCCAAATGTACCTTTGGCTTTAAGTAATGTTTGTAGAGAATATATGTGTTATAGTGTAATACGCAATATCGGTTCTAGGGAATTTCTTTTATTTTCGAACTGCTATGGACAGAAGTAAGATTCGGTCATGTCCATCGAGGTGTCACGATCCCAAAAATATAATAATACCGGTAGATTAACTCATATTTTGAAACCCCAAAATATAGATATAGGGTGCAAAATACTCCAAATAAAAAGTTACGTATTTAATTAATTAAAAATTACAGTAAAATTCTAAAAATTAAATTATCACTACGTCTCAAAAGAATCTTGTCCAAATTCGAATCCGATATGCAGTTATATAAATAAACCTTTACGGTCGGTAAACGATTCTATAGCGACTATTTGCAAACTTGATTTGGATATAACTTGAAATCTATAACGCGGAAATCTTGATTTTTCATTTTTATTAAAAAGATATAGTTCAACCGATTTCAACGTTTCTTGTTTCGCATAAATCCGACTAATAACGAATCTTGTATACTTAGTTGAACTTCAGAATGTTAAATTACGAACTGCCGCGATATTACGGGCTCGATTATATTTAATATATATTTTTATACGTTCAACTTCGTTTTAATTTATATATATAAATCCAATTACATTACGAATTCAATATTTAAACTGATTTAAATATTCATATACAAACCGGTAAAAATGCGGGACGTTACATTCCTTTCCCCTTAAAAGAATTTTGTCCCCGAAATTATTAAGGTAGGGAAAATGCTACAATCCATATCATAACCAGGTTAAAAAAAATTATTTAATGTCTTAAATTCAGTTTCAACAGAACTGATTAATTCTAATTAAAATATTAATTCTTTCTTATTAACGAATACTTTTAGAAATTCTGAAAATTTCTTAATAGCTTAAATTTTCGGAGAGTTTTGCCAGCATCTCCTCTGCACGGCTTATTTGGTAACACTACAACTTGCCACTCAAGGCCTCCTCCAATCCAAAAGAAATTCAAACAGCCAAGCGGCTTTCCAAAGATAGCTATAAATCTCATACCCGAATATACTGTAAACCTGTACGTTATTGTTGGCATTTAACTTTATTCCTGCCATTTGCTATCACTTTACATATATCCAAGCATCCTTGGTTGATCTCCCATCAATCCATTTTCAAACCAATATTTCTCTTTTACTAAGCCAAATTTCTATTTCAACTCAAATTCCATTTACTGATTTATTTCTCAAATCAGTTATCATCATCTCCAAATTCAAAATTCGATTCTTATTCTAAAACAATCAAATCATTTTAATAACTCGAATCTCCAATATTTCTCTTTTACAATTTCCATTCTAGATCGTTCCAAATTCATACCAATTTTGTTTATCTTAGTTTAAGTTCATACTTTACCATTTTAACTCCATAAGTTAAATCTTTATTTCAGAATTCAATTTCCTGGGATTTATTTCAAATTAGTTTGAAATCATATATTTTTCAAAACATTTGAATTTCTAACAACTTGTTTCCTCACAATAATTCAAAAACAAAATCTTTGGTAGTAATCCGTCACTTAGAAACTCGAAGGTGAACACCGATAATGCCGCTGTTCATCATCGGAATTTTTTTCCAGTCATCGAAGTGAGTTTAATACTATATTACTTTCAAAACACTTACTTTCAAACATTTTCATTTGAAAATCACTTCAAAATATCATTTCAAAATGCTTGGAAAATATTTCCAAATCTCTCCCAGGATTTTAAATTTTCCATATATTCAATTCAAAATTCATTCGCAACTCCTTTCCAAGTTTCTGGAGTTTTATTTCGTTTCTGGTTTTAAATTCAGATTTATTTCATTTGATTTTGCATATTATGCTTAATATTTCGATTGGTTATTTATATAACCACCTCAATTATAAATCTTATTTGATCATAATAATGATAACCACTTTCAATATATATTAGATAATTACAATATATATGCTTTCTTTATATCAAAATATATTTTGGGTAATATTTTTCATTTACCCTCTTTTCAAAACATACCGTGTCGAATTACTCTGTTCAAGAGTTTAGAAACACCTATCGACATAGTTTGCATTACTGTTTCGACCAGAATTCATAAACCACTCGACTGACCAGTCAACACAATATAAAATAGTTTTTATATTAATTTTCAAATACGCCCTCATATATATACACTCAAACTCAATCTAGAGTATTACTAACTCCATCTCTATTGAGTTACGCCACAGAGCCAAGGAAATAACTTAACCTTCAGCTCTGATACCAACTATAAAGACCCATAAATCCGTACCAATTTGAGCTGACTAATATCCTATACATTCAACTCAAAGTGTACGAAATTATAGATCTTTAATGGAAAGAAATTAGAGGATGAGATAGGAAAGATAGAACTAATAGAATAGAAGAAGAAGAACACACTGAACAGAATCAGAGTAAACACGAAACTCACAGCGGAACGAATAAAATATATTATAACATAACTTTAAGATATAGATCTGAATTTGTATATACATACCATATCAGAATATAACTCATATACATCACAACGGAAATAATCTCTAATAACTAGCGGTGAAGCTTCCTGCTTTGAGCCCCTCCAAGTGAATCTGCAAAGCCTGAACGCTTGACTGTCCGTACAAATTTGGGCACGCAAGAGTTTAGGGAAAAGAAACAAAATAAACTCTGGGTCAGTCATGGGACTGGTGTGAGTAAATTCCAACCATATCGGTTAACTTTGAAAAAAATCCCTTTGAAAGAAAGGGTAATAGTAAGACCGACCCACACATAAACATGGACGGTTTTTACCTTACTATAACCAAACCATTTTTGATATCAAAATTCAGTGATATTATAATAATGTCTAATCAAATAAATAATCAAATAGTAGAACGCTTGCAACTCACGCTCCACATACATAGTATAAAATCAAAAACTTCAGGGCGCTTATTGGAGATTGGACTCCAACTATGATAAGGTATGGGACCACCTCCCGATCAGTGTACTCTAGAGGGGATACACTGGGGTTCAACAAGAACATCTTGCAACTTGACCCACACATGACCGACCACTCATTTCTCTTGAGTGTATCGAATATATTGCCACCTACGGTTGGGCCCACATAACCGTTATCCGAAGATACATAAACGAAAGAAGAACAAATATGAATTTTTTCTAGATGGTGACAATACACCCTAATGGGAGTGACCCACATAGCCATGCTGCCTACCCGATTTTTGTCATTTCCGGTTGTGAGGCTTGAGGCTATGTCTATCTTTTCAGAACATCTATCCACCATTCACTTTGAATGCCACATTGTCAAGCCCGTCAATTCACTAATCGATTTCCAAAAATTTCTAGGGTATAAAAAGCTAAGAGGAACGAATTCCTCCGCCACCAGACGTAATACCTTTAAGAGATCAATCGTACGTGATTTGTTGGGTATACTCTATCAAACACTCGTCCATACAAGTTGTCCTAGGACTGGACAAACATAAAGCACAATTCTGGAACAGAACGACCCTTGCATTTCACTCCGTCTTCAATTGTCTTCAGCATAATCTAATTCGCAGCACTTATGCCTATACGGAGTGGTTTTCAGATAATATATCCAACTGGTCTCTCCGTATTGACAACAATGGTCAAAACACTTCGATAGTCGGTTATTTAACTATCGAAGTAAAAACAAACATCCATTCTAATGTATAACTAAACATCATACAATCACGGCCCTTTTTATTTAACATTCATTTTTATTATTCAAATTCCCATATCTTACCAAATATTTCTCAAAACCCATTTAGCCCTTTATATCTCTTGGAAAACATTTCCAGTTATTATAAACCTTTATTCGTCTTTGTTCCCAACCCAACATAACACCCCTATATTTTTTTGGATAACATCATTACTTATTACTTTAGAATAAGTGGATTCAAACCAACTGTTTCCATTCCTAGGGAATAGTGCTATATATATATTAATCACACTTAAGCTTGGTCCACTGCGTTAATTTATTGTTATAGTTAAAACTTGCAATACGCTATAATATTTCTCGTTATAACAAATCTCGACATCACAGTAACGCTTAAGTCTGATCTACAACGTTATTTTATAGTTATAGTTCAAAATCTTGCAATACGCTGCTATATTCCACTTTTTAACTAATCTCGATATCTCTTTCGATTACAAACTAATACCATTCCTCGATAATAGCGAAGTCGTTCAAGTTGGGGTATTTTATTTACCTCTCAGACCTTGTTCGACAACGTTCTTATCTTAGGATAGATATAAGTCCGTAACTCTAACCCCTCATTATTTCTAATCTTAATCAAACTGTATTTCTTGTTTTATTTTACAATATAGTTTTATAACGCCATATACTTACTTTGAAATCTCTGTTGTTTATGGCTATTTATATTGAATATTAACCCTTCACTTAAATCTCGTTATACAACTCCATTTATAACTCTTTAACGCTCTTTGTCTTTTGACAATTCCCTATTTATTCGAATTATTTAAGTAAAACATCTCTTTACAACTTAATACCAATTTAAATGAATCTCATTTGAGAACAATAATTGACTAATAATTATTCATCTCGGAAGTAAAACAGTTTACTTCATTATTAATCTAAAATAGATTAATTGTTTACTTTATATAACTAATAACTAATTATATCAGTAAATTCGTTAACTGATTTTAATTACCTCTTACCATTAGATTTATATAATTAATATTATTATATTTCTTAACTGTTTGCTTTAAAATAATTATCCAAATTATTTACTTGTAGGATAATTACAGCTTCATAACTTATTTTAAATATCAAATAATCGTTTATATTTACTTTATAAAAATGAACTATAAAATACCAGTTTATAATAGAACTTCTTTTATAGTTTTAAACTTCGCTTTAATTATAAAAATATAATTTTTATAGTTAACTTCATTGATTTACCTGACGGCCAGTCAACTTCTCGACAAAAGATGGGTTTACGGTTGACTGCTGTCATTTTCTAATTGATCTCGTCTATTGATTAAATCAAAATAACGTTGAATTTCCATTCAACATCAAAATCCACATAAGGTTTCAATGTCATTTGAGTTCAAACAGTGCATATATAAAACAAACAGTACATATAAATATTGAGGGATCCAGTTGGATTCCTCCAACCGGTTCCTTGCATCAACAGATGTTAGCCAACACAATTAACGCTAATTCCATACACTGGAATATTATAATCGATGGAATCAACATCCCACCAATGGTGTGTACATATGCAACTATATATATATATATATATTTCAAACAATTTAATCGTAATCTACCTAAACGACCATCACACATCATTCAACCAAATATTATAATTATAATATTTTAAATTAGATCAGACTTAGTGAATTTACTCACCTTCACGCGTTAGCCGTTAAATAACGATTTGTGTCAGTTGATCTTATCATGAAATTCCAGTGGATCCGGTTGCGTCACGTCCGCCAATCCCATTTCTCAGCGTCTTCTTCGTGTGGTTCCAAGCTTCTTCCGGTACGTCAACAAAAATCTAACTTCACACTAATCTTTGTTTCTAAAATCCGCTAGCCGACGACATGTACACCAGACTCTCTCCTCATAATGACTTTCATTCTTTACGCAAATCCAATTTGAGTTCAAACAATGCACAGCTCACACCAGGGCCTCCAATCCCACGTTATTTCTCCAAACCACTTCTTTCTCTTCATGCCCAAAATACTAACCAACCCGTCAACCAATCACATGCTACCACTCCATGTCCCTCTTTCCAATACTTTTCATCTTCCAGGAATTTATCCCATTCAAGCCAACACAGCGGACTTCACCTCACCAGATGGTTAAAGTCAGAGTCAGACCTTCTTATATCCACTAATATGCCACTTCAAACGGTCAAGTACCCTTCATGAAGCTTTTGTGCATATCACGTCTTTACAAAAAATCTGCACCGCCAAGCTTCAGACGAAAATGAACCTTCAACCCAATAATCCACCTTACCATGCACAGACATTCCATTATCCCATTTGCATGTCCTCGTGCTGCCGAACATAAATGCACACTCCAACGTATGAAGAGAAAAGCACAATTCCTCAAACAAAACTCCATCACAGCACTTACACTACGTCCCTTAGCCACCATCTGCGCCCATGCGACAGAGAGACTGCACCCCTTGGATTCTGACCATCGGACTAGCCAGCGGCAACCATTACCGACTCCCAGTTCAACCCCGGCCTCACCCATTACTTGCCATGAACTGCATCTCCCATTTATGAAGCTGACCCCGCCATTCTCTCCGACGTCTTGAGCTCTTAAAGCCAACTCCATTGTTTCTTCAACGATTCTCACCGGTGTTTGCAAAATGAAGCGCCACTTCCCCAGCTCTATGCGGATCGCCACATCCTTCCGGTCTTCACCATTTAACTGAGCTTGATGTAGCCTACCATAGTCACTCATATTGCTCACGGAAAATAGTGCCAGCTTCACCGTCATTCCATAGCTTATGCCTCCAGAGTCCTTGCGTCCAAACAGCAACACTCAAACTCCATTTCGGTATTTATTCACACAGCCATCTTGCGTTTTGGATCTTTCTATTTTCGAGGATATTAGCTTAATATTTGTTTGCTTTTCTTTTATTATCTTTGAGCGAGAGAACTTGCAGTATTTATAGGGTTTAATTACCTTGGTTGCCAAGGAATAGGAAAATATAGGCTATGTGTCTAGGTAGAATAGATATGTATTGTTTATACTTTCCCTCCTCTGCACGTTTGGGAGCTGTACACATTTTTGGGGCTAGTGCATTGAGTAGTCTTGGTTGATTTGGTGGATGACAATAAGTTTTGCATGTGGCTTGAATACTATAGGTTGGCTTTGTACGGTTATTTTTCTTAAGCATGAAAGTATGTTGGTTTGAAAGCTATCCCTGCTTGATTTCTTCCTTTGGCATGAAATTTTGAAGATTTTACTATGTATGCCTACTCTTTAGGTCTGCATTTCATCTTTTATTAGTTTGTGTGATCACAGTCGTACTTGGATGCTAAGATATATATTTATTTTGCCAATATTATATATTTGTTTTGTTAGGCGTACAATAGGAGGTAGGAACACGGTCTACGTGGTAGGAGTATGGTCGGTTAGGGAAAAGAAAAGACATGGCTCTTGTTTCAAAAGGGATGGGGTCTGCAAGAAGCTTGGGGATGAAGGACAAATATCTCTCTTTATATATGTATGAGCGTTAATTTAGTATGTACATATATATCGCAAACTCGAGCATGACGACCCGTGCTTTGTTCTCTAATGTTACCAAATGTACCTATAACTTTAAGTAATGTTTGTAGAGAATATATGTGTTATAGTGTAATACGCAGTACCGGTTCCGGGGAATTTCTTTTACTTTCGAACTGCTACGGACAGAAGTAAGATTACGGTTGTGTCCAGCGAGGTGTCATGATCCCAAAAATAAAATAATACCGGTAGATTAACTCATATTTTGGAACCCCAAAATATCGATATAGGGTGCAAAATACTCCAAATAAAAAGTTACGTATTTAATTAATTAAAAATTACAGTAAAATTCTAAAAATTAAATTATCACTACGTCTCGAAAGAATCTTGTCCAAATTCGAATACAATATGCAGTTATATAAATAAACCGTTACGGTCGATAAACGATTCTATAGCGACTATTTGCAAATTTGATTTGGATATAACTTGCAATCTATAACGCGGAAATCTTGATTTTTTATTTTTGTTAAAAAGAAATAGTTCAACCAATTTCAACGTTTCTTATTTTGCAGAAATCCGACTAATAACGGATCCTGTATACTTAGTTGAACTTCAGAATGTTAAATTACGAACTACCGCGATATTACGGGCTCGATTATATTTAATATATATTTTTATACGTTCAACTTCATTTTAATTTATATATATATATCTAATTACATTACAGATTCAATATTTAAACTGATTTAAATATTCAAATACAAACCGATAAAAATGTGGGACGTTACATTCCTTCCCCTTTAAAAGAATTTCGTCCCCGAAATTATTAAGGTAGGGAAAATGCTACAATCCATATCATAACCAGGTTAAAAAAAAATTCTTAAATTCAGTTTCAACAGAACTAATTAATTCTAATTAAAATATTAATTCTTTCTTATTAACGAATACTTTTAGAAATTCTGAAAATTTCCTAATAGCTTAAATTTTCGGAGAGTTTTGCCAGCATCTCCTCTGCACGACTTATTTGGTACTACTACAACTTGCCTCTCTAGGCCTCCTCCAATCCAAAAGAAATTCAAACAGCCAAGCGGCTTTCCAAAGATAGATATAAATCTCATACCCGAATATACTGTAAACCTGTACGTTTTTGTTGGCATTTAACTTTATTCCTGCCATTTGCTATCACTTTACATATATCCAAGCATCCTCGGTTGATCTCCTATCAATCCATTTTCAAACCAATATTTCGCTTTTACTAAGCCAAATTTCTATTTCAACTCCAATTCCATTTACTGATTTATTTCTCAAATCAGTTATCATATTCTCCAAATTCAAAATTCGATTCTTATTCTCCAAGAATCAAATCATTTTAATAACTCGAATCTCCAATATTTCTCTTTTACAATTTACATTCTGGATCGTTCCAAATTAAGACCAATTTTGTTTATCTTGGTTTAAGTTCGTACATTACCATTTTAACTCCATAAGTTAAATCTTTAGTTCAGAATTCAAATTCCTGGGATTTATTTCAAATTAGTTTGAAATCATATATTATTCAAAACATTTGAATTTCTAACAACTTGTTTCCTCACAATAATTCAAAAACAAAATCTTTGGTAGTAATCCGTCACTTTGTAACTCGAAAATGAACACCGATAATGCCGCGGTTCCTCATCGGAATTTATTTTCCAGTCATCGAAGTGAGTTTAATACTATATTACTTTCAAAACACTTACTTTCAAACATTTTCATTTGAAAATCACTTCAAAATATCATTTCAAAATGCTTGGAAAATATTTCCAAAACTCACCCAGGATTTTAAATTTTCCATATATTCAATTCAAAATTCATTTGCAACTCCTTTCCAAGTTTCTAGAGTTTTATTTCGATTCTGGTTTTAAATTCAGATTTAGTTCATTTGATTTTTCATATTATGCTTAATATTTCGATTGGTTATTTATATAACCAACTCAATTATAAATCTTATTTGATCATAATAATGATCAACACTTTCAATATATATTAGATAATTACAATATATATGCTTTCTTTATATCAAAATATATTTTGGGTAAGATTTTTCTTTTACCCTCTTTTCGAAACATACTGTGTTGAATTACTCTGTTCAAGAGTTTAGAAACACATATCGACACAGTTTGCGTTACTGTTTCGATCAGAATTCATAAACCACTCGACTGACTGGTCAACACAATATAAAACAGTTTTTATATTAATTTACCAATACACGCTCATATATATACACTCGAACTCAATCTATAGTATTATTAACTCCATCTCTATTGAGTTATGCCACAGAGCCAAGGTAATAACTTAACCTTCAACTCTGATACCAACTGTAAAGGCCCGTAAATCCGTACCAATTCGAGCTAACTAATATCCTACACATTCAACTCAAAGTGCACGAAAATACAGATCTTTAATGGAAAGAAATTAGAGGATGAGATAGGAAAGATAGAACTAATAAAATAGAAGAAGAAGAACACACTGAACATAATCAGAGTAAACACGAAACTCACAGCGGAATGAATAAAATATATTATAACATAACTTTGTGATATAGATCTGAATTTGTATATACATACCATATCAGAATATAACTCATATACATCACAGCGGAAATAATCTCTAATAACTAGCGGTGAAGCTTCCTGCTTTGAGCTCCTCCAATTGAATCTGCAAAGCCTGAACACTTGACTGCCCATACAAATTTGGGCACCCAAGAGTTTAGGGAAAACAAACAAAATAAACTCTGGGTCAGTCATGGGACTGGTGTGAGTAAATTCCAACCATATCGTTTAACTTTGAAAAAAATCCCTTTGAAAGAAAGGGTAATAGTAAGACCGACCCACACATAAACATGGATGGCTTTTACCTTACTATAACCAAACCATTTTTGATATCAAAATTCAGTGATATTATAATAATGTCTAATCAAATAAATAATCAAATAGTAGAACGCTTGCATCTCACGCTCCACATGCATAGTATAAAATCAGAAACCGCGCTTATTGGAGATTGGATTCCAACTATGACAAGGTATGGGACCACCTCCCGATCAGTGTACTCTAGAGGGGATACACTGTGGTTCAATAAGAACATTTTGCAAACAGGCCCACACATGACCGATGTAATAACCCGGAAAATGTGAACCAATTTAAAAATTTTAAATTTGGTTATTACCAAAGAATTTGAATAATTGAAATAGCATATTTCAATAAAATAAAGAATTGGGTATAGTAAGGCAGTTTGAAATTTTGAATACAAACTTTGTCTGAGTGTACCGGGTGGAAAATATAACGGATTTTAGCGAAACTGAAAATATTTAAATGTGTCTATGAATACCTTTCTAACGAATCTGAAAAATCGAAGTTTCATAACGGGAATCAAAAGTTATGTCCGAATGAATTTTCAGAAAGGTCGCTATATAGCATATATAGCCCCTGAAAATTGATATTTTGCATACGACCTCGGAATTCGACGAAACCACTTTTGTTGGGTCCGGGATGTCAAACTATTGCTAGGTTTCAAATTTCATAATTTTTGAAGCTAATATGTGAGCGGGGAAAAAGAAAATGTGATTGGTCAATTTCTGTTAAAATTGGTCGACCTAAAAATGGCCATTTTTCAAACGAGCTCAGAATTCGACGAAACTGGTTTTGTTAGGACCGTATCGTCAAAACAAAGCTAGATTTATTTTTCTGGAATTTTTCGATTCAGTTTATGGCCCTGGCAAATTGAAATGTACGTTCAAATTAAATATTGAATGTTTTATATTTTAATTTGAAAAATAACTGACCGTAACAGTCGAATTGGCCAACGATACATATCCCATTGTGTACAGAATGGGGGTATTTAGCTAGGGGAGATAGTCGTTGGGTTTGATTTCGAGTTCGTTTGTAAAAACACTATTTAAAATCTCCTATAAAGTCTCTACCAATAGGATTTTTTTCTTTAAAAAAATAAAAAATAAAAATCGCGAGAAACCCTAGCCGCCAGGCGATATCGACGTCCCACGTTGCTCCGTCCTTCTCTTCCATTTTCCGACCACCTCCGACATAGTTAGCCCGCGCCACCACCACAGTTCGACGGCCCTTTGTCCCCTCTTCACATCCGACCAAACGCCGCCCTCCACCATCGCCTGTATCGCCTTAACCACCCTCAGGAAGTCGACGCCTTTCCGACGCCGCCCAGCCTTCCTCCAACCACCGAGCTGACCCTACTCCTAGGCGCAGGCGCGTCTCTCCAAGCCTGAGGGCGTGGCACTACCTGATCGAAGCAACGATCTACGGATCCCATGAATTTTGCAAACCTAGTTCTGAATCAAAAATAAAGGTACGTCCTTTATTATTATGAAATGAAAATAACACTATAAAGCATTGCAAAACTTTGAAAAATAATAACTTATTCGTTCGTTAACGAAATTTGATGAAACAGGAGACACCGTGACCGCAAGGAGGCTCTCTACCATCTAGAAGAAGCCGCGGATTTTTCTGATCTTCCGAGGATTTTTAGCACTGCAGAAACCAATGTGAGGAATCTAAACTAAATTGTGTGAATGGAATCGCGTTGTATAAATTATATAAGCGAAGTGTAAATTATATACGCATTGTATACCTCATGTACATGTGTTGTATAAGTTATATTAGCGATGTATAAATTATACAAGCGTTGAATGAAACATATATGCTTTGAATTGTGATGAAATGCAAGTGAATTATAATATAATGTATATATATATATATACTTCCCTCTTCCACAGACCATGGACGATATTTATTGCTTGTGATTGACGTGATATTATATGGTATGACGAATGGTTGGAAATAATTGTTTGTGGTTGATATTGTGGTTGAAAAATACCTTTGTGATTGAAAAATACCCTCTTGTGGTTGAAACAAATTAGAATAGGATTGTGGAATTGAAAATAAAACATGCCGCCTGCGTGCGAACTAGATGCATGATCCCCATTGTCAAAAACCGCGAGGTTTTAAGGTAGAGCGAGGAGCCGTACTAGGGACGGTCCCGGTTTTAACTACCCTGCCGTTATGCTGCCCAAATTTTCTGAAATATACATGTGTTAGAATAATTTTCATTCGTTGAAATAAATTACATATGTTGAAACAAATATTCATGTGTTGAGTTGCAACTCATTCGTTGAGTTGAAATTCATGTGTTGAATATTATTTGAATTTAAACAAATAGCTTTAGCGATAAAAATCACATTTTTATATATATACGAACTATAACAAATATTCATGTGTTGAGTTGCAATTCATTCGTTGAGTTGAAATTCATGTGTTGAATATTATTTGAATTTAAACAAATAGCTTTAGCGATAAAAATCACATTGTTATATATATACAAACTATAGAGAATATTCATGTGTTGAATTGAAATTCGTTCGTCGAGTTGAAATCCATGTGTTGAATGTTATCGTATGTTAAAATAAAATGAATCGACAATAAAAACTACATTTTTATTGTGAATATGAAGTGTTAAAAACATCCACGTGTTGAATAAATATTTTTGATGATAAAAATATTTCTTTTATCATGTATACGCTTTGATAAAAATACACACGTGTTGAAATAAATAATAGTTTGCTAGAAATATTATTATTTGCTTTGTTCTGCATATATATACATGTGTTGAACAGGAAAAATGGATTAGCTGTAGAGTAAAGAAATTATTTGCGTGCCCGACAAATAAGTAAACCTTGATGAGTTGGCTGCGCAATTTTATTTTTATATCAACTTCTGTGAATGCCATTGGATGCGGTGTGCTGGTTATTCTGTGTGAAATAATAAATATCGCCATAGGATAGTAACAATTAAATTTGAAATACACTACATGGCATACTTCTTGACGATAGGCATACTTCATCATATTCCACATAAGCAATTGGAGCTTGTGTGACGAGGTGGAAGATTTACCATACGAGCGAGAGGCTTGTATGGCGATGATTATATACTACAGGTTGAACTGATGACTGATATGGACTCTATAAAATATAACGATAAATTGCCAGATTAATAAAAACCCCACACGGGTCTGGAGTTTACAATAATCACGTCTCTCTAGTTATTAGATACGGCACATGGACTATTTATTTCCACACGGAAACGGGGTGATGAGAATTTATTCTCTGGAGTGATTATCTATACATGCTCCCCCGTAAACACCAGAATATATCACTATAAATATGTGAATGCTTTTTAGGATTTATTGGGTACCTAACGCGGCCCAATAAATTTCCAAACCCCTCCCTGTACAAATGAGGTTATGGCGAAATTTTTCGAAATATTAAGGCGTTAGTGAAATATTTGAAGTGAAAATGAAGTTGAAAATATAGAATGAACTATAGTTGGAATTATAGAATGAACTATATTTATATATATAAATATAAATATAATTAAAAGGAATCGAAGCCGTGCAGTTCGTGTTTCGGAATCGTAATTTGAAACGATTAGTACGAGAAATCCGACCATCGGATTTTCCTGAAACCGCAACCGCTGGGTTCGCCTTGGAAATATCTTCCCAACGGCACCAACCTTGTAAAAATCCAACGGTTGGATTGTCCGGAATGTTTAATTCAAATCTGAAGAAAAACAGCGCCAGAATCGTTTATATTTATATATAAATATAAATATAATTAAATTAAATCGAATAACGACGCTGTAGTTCGAATTTTGAAACCGTAACTTCAAACGACTAGTGTGGAAGATCCGACCGTCCGATTTTCACGAAACTGGAACCGTTGGGTTCGCTTTGGGAATATCTTCCCACTGATATAGACTTTGTAGAAATCCAATGGTTAGATTTTCCGATATATGTAAAACAAATTAGGGGAAAAACAGTGCCACGACACGACCTGAAACGTCGTTTAATTAAATATGGCCATTTTTAAACAAATAAGAATGGCGAAAAATCGTTATAAAATATTGTAAGCAACATAGATTGCAAATAAACCAATTGGGCTTGAATTGTTTGATATTTGATGGTTGTATGTGCTTGACACGAAAATAACACTAAAGAACTGAAATATGGATGTCGAATAATATAACCAGGGAAAGAATCGATTTAAATTCTAATTACGTGAATTATTTGAAAAGGCCGAGCTAACCCTCATTTCAAATAATTTATCGAGCGATTCGAATTGGAAAATGCAAAGACGATTCAAGACCGACGATCTTCGTATCGGTTGGATGGGCGCTGCTGAGGTTCCTGACCGGAGTAGCTACCGTGAAGGAACGGAAGTAGTAGCCGACTGAACGTATGTGTTGATTGGACGGATATACGAGGAATTGACGCCTCCGGTTTCGTTTAGACCCAGAACGGACTTGTAAATGGACTGTGTGTCTGACATTGGATTTTGTTCTATACTGATTGATCTCTATTAAATATATATCTGTTTGGCAGTTAGAATTTATTCTTTTGCTTAACGCCCTTCTCTGAGACGTACGAGCTCAGAGGTTATATATCGATAGAAATTAATCGTATGGAGTGGATGGCCTATGTGGCATGCCAAGATGTTGTGATCAAGGCTTCTGTTGCAAAGCAAAGTCTTATGGATGATGATCAAAGCACGGTCTACGTGGCCTGGCTTTGTGTATAGCGTGGATTCGCAAGCCTCACACCTCGGTATGAGTTAAAAACGGGATACAGACCGCTGGGAGAGCACGACGTTTCTTTCAAGCTATGGTGGTGTCAGTGACTTACCAGCCCTGACATTTATATCTACTTTTCACCTTTGTGGTTGTTGGAATGCGAGGCGCCTCGATTATAGGTCTGTAAGGACCGGGAAACGTGTGTTCAGGAATAAATAATCCTCAAACGTAAGAGAGGACCGGCCCAGCCGATCCAGGGTTACCCAGAGTGTGTAGTCCTGAGACGTTTGCTAGAATGTCTCGAAGCGGAGAGGAGCTTGCCCCTTGCCTCGACTCATGACGGAAATCCAATTTCCAATACGAAATAACGGACTCGATTGTAGAACTAGTATGGCGACATAGTAGATGGTAGCTATGCCGCCTATGATTGATATTTATGATGCTATTCGTTTTTGAAACATGTATGCACTAGTAATAATATCAAATGATTTTGCTTTATACGTATCAAGCATATTTGTCCATTATAAGGTAAAACTCTATCCTCCGGCTTGCATTGCATTGTATGATGGGACTTGAGTCTTATAATGGCTTCATTCTTTTTAAAAGCATTGCGTTGTTTTAAAAGAATTTACTTTGTTTTAAATGCACTAGCAATCACTGGAGTAAACCCGTTCCGCGAAAGTGGCGTGGTCCTATGATTTGCTTATTACTGTTGTTTAAACTGTTAAATAGATTCCTCATACCAGTCCCCATGACTGACTCGTTGTTTGTTTCACTTTGCAAACGCGGGTGCCCTTATTTTCACACGGGCAGCCTAGTTCACAGGTGATAGGTTGTTTTTGGCTCTGCACTGTTGCATAGAGTGCATTTTGGCTCATGGCGAGGCTGACTTCACAGAGATGACTTTGACATTTTCCGCCATTATTGTACTTATATTATGATTCCGCCACTGGCGATGCAGACTGATTTACTTTCAGTACTTATTATCGTATGTATATGTACCGCCTTCGGCGATGTAGACTGATACCCTTATTATGTCTCACTGCATGTATGTATTCTGCCTCTGGCGATGATGACTGATCACTTCCCTTTTTTTTTACTAAGTTATATCCTACGCTGTGCTATTCTGATGTTGTTACATGTTGTGATTCCGCTATCATTCCATGTAAAATTATTCTATTTATTGTTTTTGCTATTATCTGTACTCTGCTATGATGATTGATGCGTTATATTCCAATGATTATCCTTAATACCGCCCCTCGGATTTTGGGATCGTCACAGTTGGTATCAGAGCTTTGGTTAACCTTAGTTCCGGGATCTAACACATTAAACACCTCGTTAGAATAGAATCAGTAGTGTTCTAAGGCGAGTAGCTCGTTAGAGATAGGATTAGCAATGTCCTAGAATGAGCTAAGCAGATTAGCAAAACAATTTGATCAGTGCATCATTACCTTTCCTTATGTTCCACTGCTTTATCATATATGAAAATTATCAAATCTGTGAGCTTGACTCTTTTCTTGCTTATACAGTACTCTCTCTGATGGCTACACGAGCAGCAACAGCTAGAGGATGCCGTGGAAGCCGAGCAGGAGTAGGAGGAGGACGGGGGAATATCCCCGTAGTTGAAGGAGGCCCTATTGTTTAGCCACCAGCACCCGAGGACTTTGAGCTAGATAGAGTAGCGAAGAGATATAGGAACCTTGGGGGAAAACCCTTTTCTGGCACTGGTACAATGACAGAGGCTATAGCTTGGTCGAAGACCTGTGAGAAGATCTTTGAAGGAATGGGATTGGGGACCAACAACAAAGCACGACTAGGTATTTGGCTCCTACAGGAAGAAGCAGAGTTGTGGTGGGATGCCATCACCTCAGAGGGTGCAGCTGGTACTGTCAGGACCTGGGAGCAATTCAAAACCATGTTCAACAATAAGTTTGTACCTGAACAGGCCTTAGAGAGGATGCGAGAGCAGTTTGCTAATCTCCAGCAAGGAGACCTCTCTATCCAAGATTACCTCAATAAATTCACTCAGTTGTCGCGCTACGCTCCAGAGCTTATTATGACTAACAAAGCTAAGAACAAGAGATTTATATTTGGGATAAAGCGCAAGTACCATGACAGAGCCATGAGCAACATCAAACTCTCCTTCTCAGAATTGGTAGAAATGGCTTGCAATTATGAAGATATGGATGAAAGGCACGCCAGCCAAGACCGCGCCAAAAGCCAAGCGGGAAATAAGCGCAAGGCTTCAGCAGATCAGCCAGAGTCTAGCATTACAGCGGCCGCTACTCAGAAACCTGGAAAGATACCGAAGGGGAATTGCTACAACTGCGGGAAGCCAGGACATTTTTCTAATGTGTGCAAAGCCACGAGGAAGCCAAAGGAAAATCCAGACTCAGCCGAATGCTACAACTGCCATAAGAAAGGGCACTATAGCAGGAACTGTCCTCTGAAACAGAATGCACAAGTGGCTCATGTGTATGACGGGGAGACCCCGCCAGCTACCACCGATGGATCAGGTAAACCCGACGTCTTGGGAGGTACCCTTACCATTAAAAATATTCCTGTTTCTGTACTTTTTGATACTGGTGCATCACGTAGCTTCATTTCTGGTAACACTGTTCGCAAGTTAAAATTGAAACAAGGAAAACTTAAAGAACCAATTAAAGTTCAAAACCCGATAGGAGGTTCTGTTAGTCTCAGTACATATTGTAAAGTACCTATTTCCTTTTCTCGATACAAGTTCTCTTTTAAAGTGGTCGTCATGGACCTTTTCGAATTTGATATTATACTGGGACTGGACTGGTTGACAAAGTATAAGGCCGAAGTTAGATGTGCTGAAAGAATCGTGAAAGTTAAAAACAAAATTTGGGCATATCACTATACCATGTCTTGGTTCAGAAATTAATAGAACAGAATTTTTGTCTTCTTTAGAAGTTACTCCCCCTTCATTAGAAAAGATACCGGTCGTTAAAAATTACGCGGATGTGTTTGAAGAAGTAGAAAACTTACCGCCGCAAAGATAAATTGAATTTAGAATAGATCTAATTCCTAACGCCCGACCTGTAGTACATCCAATTAGAAGAATGGCCCCGAAAGAAAAAGAAGAGTTAGGTAGTCAAACCCGAGAATTGCTTTGGAAGGGTCTGATCAGACCGAGCTTTTCAGCTTGGGGAGCAGCAGTGGTATTTGTCCCGAAATCAGACGGTACTCTAAGACTTTGTCTTGATTACCGAGATCTCAATAAGCAGACACTGAAGAACAAATATCCCTTGCCACGTATAGATGATCTGTTAGATCAATTAAATGGAGCGACAGTATTCTCCAGAATGGACCTAGCTACAGGTTTCCACCAATTACGTATAGCAGAAGACTGTGTTCCTTTGACAGCCTTCAGGGGTCCCGATTTATTCTACGAATGGTTAGTAATGCCATTCGGCTTGTGTAACGCTCCGGAATACTTCGTCGATCTTATGAACAGAGTGTTCCGTGGTGTATTGAATAAATTTGTTCTAGTCTTCATCGATGACATTTTAATCTACTCCAAGTCGGAAGGCGGGCATGTAAACAATTTAGAACAAGTGTTGAAAATTCTAAGGAGAAATGTCTTGAAAGCTAAATTTTCTAAGTGTGTCTTCTGGCAGGATGAAGTTAAGTTTCTAGGCCATGTCGTATCAAAAGAAGGGATTGCTGTAGATCCAAGCAAAATTACAGCGATTCAGAACTGGAAACAACCTACTACCCCCACAGAAGTTCGAAGTTTCCTTGGATTGGCTAGTTACTATTGGAAATTCGTTCAGGATTTTTCCAAGATATCGGGTGTTTTGACAAAGCTTACAAAGAAGCATGAGAAATTCAAATGGACTCCCGAATGTGAAGAAGCTTTCCAGGAGCTGAAACTGAAGTTGACAACTGCTCCAGTATTGACAATTATAGAAGGCAACCAAGACTTGACTGTATGGACAGACGCTTCTATTAGAGGGCTAGGCGCATTATTAATGCAAAAAGGCCAAGTGGTCGCTTATGCCAGCCGTCAGCTGAAGCCGCATTAAAGAAACTATGCAACTCATGATCTTGAGTTATTAGCCATCGTGTTTGCTTTAAGAATCTGGAGGCATTATTTATTGGGTGAGAAGTTCGAACTATTTACCGATCATCAATCCTTGAAATATCTATTCACACAGAAAGATCTAAACTTGAGACAACAGTGTTGGTTAGAATTCCTTGCGGCATACGATTTTGAAATTCTATACACTCCAGGGAAAGCCAATGTTGTAGCAGATGCGCTCAGCAGAAAGAATGAAATCATCGCCAGTTTTGTCATCACGTCTTAATTAATTGACAGGATCTCGACCCTTCAGAAAGACGATGAATTTATTCAAAGAGTCAGTCAGAGAGTCAAGGGAGGTGAATCCACAAGTTTCCGACTCGATGACAAAGGAGTTCTAAGATTAAAGGGCAGAATTTGCATCCCAAATCTTCCAGAGCTTCGAAGAGAAATACTTGATGAGTGCCACAAGTCCAAATTAAGTATCCATCCCGGTGTGAGCAAAATGTATAACGATATCAAAAGCACATTCTGGTGGAGGGCGATGAAAAGAGATATTTCAATATATGTTAGCGATGCTCCACTTGTCAGCTAGTTAAGAGCGATCAGCAGAAATTGGCTGGATTATTACAACCATTAGAAGTTCCAGGATGGAAGTGGGAGCAAATTTCGATGGACTTCATTGATGGCTTGCCTCGAACTAAGATAGGAAACGAAAGTATATGGGTAATCGTAGATCGCTTCACGAAGACTGCCCATTTCATACCTATCCGATCGAACAAAACGGCTCAAAGTCTAGCACATATTTACTTCAAAGAAATAGTTAAACTACATGGAGTGCCGCTCAATATAGTCAGTGATAGAGATCCCCTGTTTACTAGCAAATTCTGGGAAGCATTCCAGACAGAATTGGGATCCAAATTGAATCTAAGCACCGCTTATCACCCACAGACAGACGGCCAAACTGAGCGGGTGAATAGAATTCTAGAAGATTTACTGCGGGCTTGCGTTATCGATTTTGGAGGCTCATGGGAAGATCACTTACATTTGGCCGAATTCTCTTATAACAATAGCTATCAAGCAAGTTTGGGAATGTCTCCATTCGAAGCATTATATGGTAGACCGTGCATATCTCCCGCATGTTGGGTAGAACCTGGCAACAGACTTGTGTTAGGGCCCGATATGATTCAAGAAGCATCGGATAAAGTCGATTTCATTAAGAAGCGATTGAAAACCGCACAGAGCCGACAGAAAAGTTATGCTGATGCGAGAAGAAGGGATTTATCGTTTGCCGGTTGCGATTATGTTTATTTAAGAGTTTCTCCAATGCGGGGAGTAATCAGATTTGGCAAGACTGGGAAGTTGGCACCGAGATTCCTTGGTCCATTTCCTATACTTGAACGGATTGGAACTCTGGCATATAGGGTTTCATTACCTGATTGGTTGCCTGGTGTACATGATGTGTTCCACGTGTCTCAACTCAGAAAACATGTTCATGATCCAGATCTTGTTGTAGAAGAAGCAGCGCAACAGGATATAGACATAACTCCAGAATTAGCGCTCAGAAGAGAGCCATTAAAGATAGTTGGCAAACAAACTAGAGAGCTAAGGAGCAAAAAGATTCATTTAGTTAAAGTGCAGTGGAGTAGTGATCCTAGAGACTGTACTTGGGAGACTGAGGAAAGCATTAAACAAGCCTACCCCAAATGCAGAGTGGACATCTCTGACTAACTCCGGTGCAAGGTACCTTTACAATACTTTGCATTTACATTTTGTTTCCTACTTTGCTGTTAATTCCTTTTCGAGGACGAAAAGTTTTAAGTGGGGGAGATTGTAATAACCCGGAAAATGTGAACCAATTTAAAATTTTTAAATTTGGTTATTACCAAAGAATTTGAATAATTGAAATAGCATATTTCAATAAAATAAAGAATTGGGTATAGTAAGGCAGTTTGAAATTTTGAATACAAACTTTGTCTGACTGTACCGGGTGGAAAATATAACGGATTTTAGCGAAACTGAAAATATTTAAATCTATCTATGAATACCTTTCTAACGAATCTGAAAAATCGAAGTTTCATAACGGGAATCAAAAGTTATGGCCGAATGAATTTTCAGAAAGGTCGCTATATAGCATATATAGCCCCTGAAAATTGATATTTTGCATACGACCTCGGAATTTGACGAAACCACTTTTTTTGGGTCCGGGATGTCAAACTATTGCTAGGTTTCAAATTTCATAATTTTTGAAGCTAGTATGTGAGCGGGGCAAAAGAAAATGTGATTGGTCAATTTCTGTTAAAAGGGTCGACCTAAAAATGGCCATTTTTCAAATGAGCTCAGAATTCGACGAAACTGGTTTTGTTAGGACCGTATCGTCAAAACAAAGCTAGATTTAATTTTCTGGAATTTTTCGATTCAGTTTGTGGCCCTGGCAAATTGAAATGTACGTTCAAATTAAATATTGAATGTTTTATATTTTAATTTGAAAAATAACCGACCGTAACAGTCGAATTGGCCAACGAAACATATCCTATTGTGTCCGGAATGGGGGTATTTAGCTAGGGGAGACAGTCGTTGGGTTTGATTTCAAGTTCGTTTGTAAAAACACTATTTAAAATCTCCTATAAAGTCTCGACCAATAGGATTTTTTTCTTTAAAAAAAATAAAAATAAAAATCGCGAGAAACCCTAGCCGCCAGGCGATATCGACGTCCCACGTTGCTCCGTCCTTCTCTTCCATTTTCCGACCACCTCCGACGTATTTAGCCCGCGCCACCACCACAGTTCGACGGCCCTTCGTCCCCTCTTCACATCCGACCAAACGTCGCCCTCCACCATCGCCTGAACCACCCTCAGGAAGTCGACGCCTTTCCGACGCCGCCCAGCCTTCCTCAGACCACCGAGCTGACCCTACTCCTAGGCGCAGGCGCGTCTCTCCAAGCCCGAGGGCGTGGCAATACCTCATCGAAGCAACGATCTACGGATCTCACGAATTTTGCAAACCTAGTTCTGAATCAAAAATAAAGGTACGACCTTTATTATTCTGAAATGAAAATAACACTATAAAGCGTTGCAAAACTTTGAAAAATAATATCTTTTTCGTTCGTTAACGAAATTTGATGAAACAGGAGACACCGTGACCGCAAGGAGGCTCTCTACCATCTAGAAGAAGCCGCGGATTTTTCTGATCTTCCTAGGATTTTTAGCACTGCAGAAACCAATGTGAGGAATATAAACTAAATTGTGTGAATGGAATCGCATTGTATAAATTATATAAGCGAAGTGTAAATTATATACACATTGTATACCTCATGGACATGTGTTGTATAAGTTATATTAGCGATGTATAAATTATACAAGCGTTGAATGAAACATATATGCTTTGAATTGTGATGAAATGCAAGTGAATTATAATATATATATATATATATATATATATACACTCCCCTCATCCACAGACCATGGACGATATTTATTGCTTGTGATTGACATGATATTATATGGTATGACGAATGGTTGGAAATAATTGTTTGTGGTTGATATTGTGGTTGAAAAATACCTTTGTGATTGAAAAATACCCTCTTGTGGTTGAAACAAATTAGAATAGGATTGTGGAATTGAAAATAAAACATGCCACCTGCGTGCGAACTAGAGGCATGATCCCCATTGTCAAAAACCGCGAGGTTTTAAGGTAGAGCGAGGAGCCGTACTAGGGACGGTCCCGGTTTTAATTACCCTGCCGTTATGCTGCCGAAATTTTCTGAAATATACATGTTTTAGAATAATTTTCATTCGTTGAAATAAATTACATATGTTGAAACAAATATTCATGTGTTGAGTTGCAATTCATTCGTTGAGTTGAAATTCATGTGTTGAATATTATTTGAATTTAAACAAATAGCTTTAGCGATAAAAATCACATTTTTATATATATACGAACTATAACAAATATTCATGTGTTGAGTTGCAATTCATTCGTTGAGTTGAAATTCATGTGTTGAATACTATTTGAATTCAAACAAATAGCTTTAGCGATAAAAATCACATTGTTATATATATACAAACTATAAAGAATATTCATGTGTTGAATTGAAATTCGTTCGTCGAGTTGAAATCCATGTGTTGAATGTTATCGTATGTTAAAATAAAATGAATCGACAATAAAAACTACATTTTTATTGTGAATATGAAGTGTTAAAAAACATCCACGTGTTGAATAAATATTTTTGATGATAAAAATATTTCTTTTATCATGTATACGCTTTGATAAAAATACACACGTGTTGAAATAAATAATAGTTTGCTAGAAATATTATTATTAGCTTTGTTCTGCATATATATACATGTGTTGAACATGAAAAATGGATTAGCTGTAGAGTAAAGAAATTATTTGCGTGCCCGACAAATAGGTAAACCTTGATGAGTTGGCTGCGCAATTTTATTTTTATATCAACTCCTGTGAATGCCATTGGATGCGGAGTGCTGGTTATTCTGTGTGAAATAATAAATATCGCCGTAGGATAGTAACAATTAAATTTGAACTACACTACATGGCATACTTCTTGACGATAGGCATACTTCATCATATTCCACATAAGCAATTGGAGCTTGTGTGACGAGGTGGAAGATTTACCATACGAGCGAGAGGCTTGTATGGCGATGATTATATACTACAGGTTGAACTGATGACTGATATGGACTCTATAAAATATAACGATAAATTGCCAGATTAATAAAAAACCCATACGGGTCTGGAGTTGACAATAATCACATCTCTCTAGTTATTAGATACGGCACATGGACTATTTATTTCCACACGGAAACGGGGTGACGAGAATTTATTCTCTGGAGTGATTGTCTATACATGCTCCCCCGTAAACACCAGAATATATCACTATAAATATGTGAATGCTTTTTAGGATTTATTGGGTACCTAACACGGCCCAATAAATTTCCAAACCCCTCCCCGTACAAAGGAGGTTATGGCGAAATTTTTCGAAATATTAAGGCGTTAGTGAAATATTTGAAGTGAAAACGAAGTTGAAAATATAGAATGAACTATAGTTGGAATTATAGAATGAACTATATATATATATATATATAAATATAATTAAAAGGAATCGAAGCCGTGCAGTTCGTGTTTCGGAATCGTATTTTGAAACGATTAATACGAGTAATCCGACCATCGGATTTTCCCGAAACCGCAACCGCTGGGTTCGCCTTGGAAATATCTTCCCAACGGCACCAACCTTGTAAAAATCCAACGGTTGGATTGTCCGAAATGTTTAATTCAAATCTGAAGAAAAACAGCGCCAGAATCGTTTATATTTATATATAAATATAAATATAATTAAATTTCGAATAACGACGCTGCAGTTCGAATTTTGAAACCGTAACTTCAAACGACTAGTGTGGAAGATCCGACCGTCGGATTTTCACGAAACTGGAACCGTTGGGTTCGCTTTGGGAATATCTTCCCACTGATATAGACTTTGTAGAAATCCAACGGTTCGATTTTCTGATATGTGTAAAACAAATTAGGGAAAAAACAGCGCCAGTGCCACGGCACGACCTGAAACGTCGTTTAATTAAATATGGCCATTTTTAAACAAATAAAAATGGCGAAAAATCGTTATAAAATATTGTAAGCAACATAAATTGCAAATAAACCAATTGGGCTTGAATAGTTTGATATTTGATGGTTGTATGTACTTGACACGAAAATAACACTAAAGAACTGAAATATGGATGTCGAATAATATAACCAGGGAAAGAATCAATTTAAATTCTAATTACGTGAATTATTTGAAAAGGCCGAGCTAACCCTCATTTCAAATAATTTATCGAGCGATTCGAATTGGAAAATGCAAAGACGATTCAAGACCGACGATCTTCGTATCGGTTGGATGGGCGCTGCTGAGGTTCCTGATCGGAGTAGCTACCGTGAAGGAACAGAAGTAGTAGCCATCTGAACGTATGTGTTGATTGGACGGATATACGAGGAATTGACGCCTCCGGTTTCGTTCAGACCCAGAACGGACTTGTAAATGGACTGTGTGTCTGACATTGGATTTTGTTCTATACTGATTGATCTCTGTTAAATATATATCTGTTTGGCGGCGGAGAATTTATTCTTTTGCTTAACGCCCTTCTCTGAGACGTACGAGCTCAGAGGTTATATATCGATAGAAATCAATCGTATGGAGTGGATGGGCTATGTGGCATGCCAAGATGCTGTGATCAAGGCTTCTGTTGCAAAGCAAAGTCTTGTGGATGATGATCAAAGCACGGTCTACGTGGCCTGGCTTTGTGTATATCGTGGATTCGCGAGCCTCACACCTCGGTATGAGTTAAAAACGGGATACAGACCGCTGGGAGAGCACGACGTTTCTTTCTAGCTATGGTGGTGTCAGTGACTTACCAGCCCTGACATTTATATCTACTTTTCAGCTTTGTGGTTGTTAGAATGCGAGGCGCCTCGATTATAGGTCTGTAAGGACAAGGAAACGTGAAACACCCCACCTCCGTTAGGGTCACTCTCAAAGGGAATGCCCTAATTTTGGTGGAGGTTTATAAGTACAAGTCACAGATATACAAGACAGATATAAGAACACATATTTGTAAACAGCGGAAGAACAACAAACTTTTATTTCATGAAGTCAAATACGTGTCACAAAACATCACCATGATTGTCTTACATCCTTTCCAAAAACATAACATAATACTTCATAATCTGCCTTGAGTACATTATTTTTAAAGAAGCATAAATAAAACATAGATAAACTGCCAAAGCCCCATAGTGAATTGTCCAAAGCCATAGTTCAAAACAGGAAAGTCCAAGCAATACATTTCTCTTCTTCAAGCTGGATGTTGAGGTAGGTCAAGCTGCTGTGTTCCCTCCCTGAGGACCTGGGGGGGGGGGGGAAACGGAAGAAAGAAGACGAAAGAAAAATAGAGTCAGACATAAAGCCTGAGTAAGTCAAGTACTACTTTGTCTATGAATAAAGAACTGGGTATGATAAGTAAAACAGGAAGTGGGCAAACACTATGAACTTGGTTAAGTTATCTAGGGTCGAATATACTATCGTACCCCATGTTAATCTCTGAACCCATATAAACTAGTTTCCAATTTGCACCCCATAATCAGGGTAGTGTGATCCATTCTACGATGATCGGCTCCTACTCGCAAAGTTACATGTGTCTTACGGCCCCCGATGTCTGTAGTTACCTATGCTGGTCCCACCATGGGGTGTATCAAGTCCCATAGTGGCAACCCGACACAACCTTAGAGTGCAAAGGTATGCTACTGGTGTCCAGTGCTTTATTTTTCTGCGCCGGAGTGCGTGCACGCCCGCACACCGTTAGAACCTACACTGCTACACCACCGCCGTCGATTTGACCTCTTACAATCAGCCCAGTAATCGTGCCCCACCCTGCCTAGTTTCAGGGTATCCTGATACACCTTCTAGGGTTACTGCTGAAAAGGGTCCCCCCGTTACTAGGTTTTCTATCTCTAGCCAACATGCTAAGTTGGTTAAGTGTTTCCTAACCTAACCCCACCAGTCCGTTTAGTTTAGCATGTTCCATTTTGATTAAGTCTTTAGTTTACTTAATCCTAACAATCCTGACTCAGCCTTAATTGTCTTATTAAGGCCCTGACCTCTCACATTAGACAGGTATTGTTGTGGCTGCCTGTTGCCGGTTGGTTCCGGGCAGTCTTACGCCACAACTCAGTCTAACCTCGGGTCCTTGCTGGGCTCCATGTTTAACCTCCCACATTGGATAGGTATTGTTGTGACTACTGGACAGCCGGGCGGTTCCGGGCAGGTTTACATCACAACTCAATCCAACCTCGGGTTAAACACATCGTCTTTTCTACATTTACATATTTTGTCATTCTTCTTTATTTCTTATATGTAAATATTTGCGGCCCATTATTATGTTAATGGTGTAAAGGTTACACCAACCATGGGCCCAACCCATACTTGACTTTGGGCCCTTCTATTTCATATTTTCATTCATTAATTCATTTTAACCCAACGTTGTTTTCCCCCGTTTTACATGTCCGTTCATATATATTGGGCTTAGCCTTTTAAAGCCCAATTTAGCCATGCGAAAGGGGAGGCTTATGGCGTATACACAAAGAGGGGAAAGTGAGCGCATGAACTTGCATATGACGTTGGAAAATACATAATAGAAATTGGTGTACTTGCATAGTGGTGATATAAATCAAGGCATGTAAACTTGCATAGGTTTAACTACAACATGAACCTATATTCTTATTTAGGCATAATGTCAAACATAAGCATGGCCTAAATACTTCTAGCATAAACATGGCATATTGTCAAACATGGCATAAAGTACTTCTAGCATAGGCATGGCATATTGTCAAACATAAGCATGGCATAAATACTTCTAGCATGACATAACATAATTCAACTTAATCATGTTTTAAGCCTAATCACATAACGATGGTATAAACATACTTATGCATAAATATTCCTAATCATGGTGCTTTGCTTTAAACTTGCAAAAAGGGGATTTTTGAGTCTAAACTAACCATGTCTCACATATGTCATCATATAATTCTTTAAAACAAGATAGACTTAATCATAGATCTCAATTATGCCAAATATTATTCCTAGCCATATTCATAAGTTTGCAAAAGCATGACTAATACATGGTGTCAAAATTCCACATAGTTTCATATGAACTATAATAACCAAACTTGTTTCAATTACTTGCAAAATGATTTATACATAAAAACATACATCATAATGGCCTAATAACAAAGCCTCAAATTTGCATGAATTTAATCACATAACGATCATACATCATATAATGATTTATACACAATTTGCGCAATATCCCAAACGTTTATTTGCATAGAACTACCGCATGTAGTTCTTTATAATGAATACATAAATTTGCACAAATATAAATTACTTCCATTGCCACAATCCAAGCATACACATCAACACAGTTGTTTATTATACCAAAGTAATACTCTACTTACAATGGTTTGATGAATTCTCTAGTTTAGGGATTGAAGACGCAAATTCCTTTGTTGAATTGATTAGCTTTAGGTTGCTTTGAATTGCTTTAGGCCTTAGAACTTCCTCCCTAATCCTCTCTTTAGTTGGCGGCTATGCTTTGTCGTTCCTCAGCAACATGGCGGCTATGTTCTTAATTTTTTTTTTTTGAATAGATTAGGGTTTAGTCTAGGGTTGTTTATATAGAGGTTAGGAACTAATTAGGACCCTTGATGTTGCTAGGTTAGATCATAGCCATTCATTAGGAAGAGAGACCAATAAAAACCCGCCACCTAGCCCTAATGACAAAGCAGACCACAGAAATTCGACCACACACCGACCTGGCCAGCCAGGTTGACTGGGCTCGACCAGGTCGATACCCCTGTCGACAGGGCTGTCGACAGCCCTGTCGACATGGGTAGCCCAGGTCGACAGCCCAGTCGACCTGGGTGGCTAGGCGGGTGTTTTATCCGCCTGGCCCACTGGACCCCATTTCAAAATTATTATTTTATTCTGTTTGAGTTTCAAATCTTCCGAAGGCCATATCTTCTTCATACGGACTCCGTTTTTCGAAAACTCGGACTCTATTTCGCGTATTTTTCCGAGACGAACGCAATGGCGTATCCCGTTTCCCTTAGTTCTTTGATTTGAATTTGATTATACTTTAATTCATGAATTTCACAGTTATAGACTTTTCGGGGTGTTACATTCTCCCCCACTTAAAAGGATTTCGTCCCCGAAATCTTCAAGTTAGGAGGAATGTAAATCCTAACATCCAATCATCCATCTACTCATCCATCAAACACGAGTATCCATTGTCCTTAAAAGACTTCTAATGCTTCGTGATCATATGCAAAGTGTGTGTGTATACATGTACTTATCTAATGCAAAATCAGTCGGTCTACTGATTCAGTTGACCTCCTTAATGCGAATTATGTAAGTGCCATGCATCCATTATGTATGCAAAATTTTCCTATTCTTGATTCTACATGAGTGCACAACCATTCAATACAAATGCAACATCCACATGACAACACATTATAGTTCAACCACATACGAATACAAACATATATGCATATGCAATATGAAGTGACTGAGCCGATCTAAAACCTAGATTGTGTGTGTATATGCAACCACGAGCAACCACTAGCAATCACTTGCAACCACTTGCAACCATCATACATAACATGTTTCAATTACATGTTTTCATCCAAAAGGTTTCTACCCTAAAAGATACGGTCGAGGAAATATACCTAAAAAGATAGATAAAAGCGCAACTTAAGGAAAAAGAAAGATCAAGGATGTACCCTCGAACAGAAAAGGGTAGGCAGTACGGATTCTAGCTTCAGTTTTCCCAAGTCGCGTCTCCCTCGGCGTCGCTCCACTGGACTTTGACGAGCTTGACTTCGCGGTTGCGTAGCTTCTTCACTTCCGTCCCTAAGATGCGGGTTGGAATTCTTCTTATGGTTGCTTCGCGTTCCACTTCGGCCTCTTCAAGGATATTTGGCTCTACCACTTCAGCAGACTCATGTAGACACTTTCGGAGATGTGAAACGTGAAAAACGTTGTGGACTCCAGCCAACTTCTCGGGTAGCTCTAATCTATAGGTCATCTTCTAAATTTTCTCGATGATAGGGAATGGTCCTATCTAAAGATATAGTCGAATGATAGAAGCAAGTAAAAACTTTGTGCCCATTAGGCAATGTCAAAACTGAAAACCTATGCCACATATATATTGATTAGGAGAAGAACTCTCTAAGCATCAGCCCCGAAGACCGAAATCAACATCAGACTGACACCCAAAGAGTTACTCAACCCAACCACCATATATGATTCTAGGCAACTAAGCATGATGGACTCCTTTTAGGTCACAAGGGAGTCCCTTCCTAAGACCAACCCGTAGCTTCTTAATTCTTGTTTCCAAAATATGAGTTGGAACCTATTTCTCGTTCCTCTTTCACTTATTCTCCTTCTAGTATACTTGGCTTAAGCCTAACTGCGTACTCATGGTTCCATGCAAGCTCTCCAAAATTCACTAGTGAATCTTGGATCTTGTTAACTTACTAGAAGGTATTCCACAACCCATTCATAAGCGAAATGAACTTTCTGCCTTAGTGGCGAACACTACTGGAGCGCCCCATTCTGAAATGCTCCTTCAAATGAACCCCCTTTTTTAGAAGCTCTTTAATCTGTTTACTGAGCTCTTTCCTTTCCCGTGGAGCCATGTGTCTAACGGGCAACGCAACGGGCTTTGCATTATCCACAAGATATATGCGGAAGTCTATCTCCCGCTTCGGAGGCAAGCCCTTCACCTCTTCGAAGACATCCGGATATTCCCGGACCACTCTAACCGATTGCAAATTTTCAACAGAGGCATCTAGCGACTCAAGATAACTAAGCATAACCGCATACGAGGGATTACAAGAAATTTCCAAAGTATTACCGAGCTGGGTTAGGAGCCTAACAACCCTTTTCTCACAATCAAGGATGGCCCCATTACTGGATAGCCAATCCATACCCAAAATCAAACCATACCCCGAAAAGCCCAAAACAAAGGCACTACATAGAAATTCAACACTTAGGATAGAAATTTTCAAATCCAGACAGATCATAGACAAATGAGCTGGGCCCCCAATTGGGTTTGAAACAATTAAGGGGTCCTCTACCATACTAGTTTTTAGGTGCAGAGATTCTACTAAAGCAGACGAGATAAAGGAGTGTGATGCGCCAGAATCAAATAAAGTGCGAACGGGGTGATCATAAAGATAAACTACACTTTCTACAGAAGTGTCTGTACCTCGCTGTTGCAAAGGTGGCGCTTCCAGCACATGAACCTGTGCCCCTGGGGTGGATCCAGTGCCCTGCCCCTGTCCTCGTTTCTTTGGGCAGTCCCTAGCCCTATGGCCCGTCTCGCCGCAAGAAAAGCACCCACCATTCTCCTTGGCCTTCTTTTTCCGGCAGTCCTTTACTAAGTGCCCCACTTTGCCACAGAAATTACACGTCCTCTTCTCTTTGTTGCCTTCCCCGCCTTTCTTAAAGTCTGTCTTCTTAGGCTGCAAACCCTCTTTCTTCCCTTGAGAGCTTTCTGCCTTTGTCTCCTTCTTGTCCTTATCCTCTTCATTCAGCAATGCCATTTGCACCAATCTTTCATACGTGGCTCCCATGGGTATATGGGTCATGGCCAAACTATGTAATGGCTCATTTAACCCCTTGACGAAACGGAGAGCCTTCTTGTGCGGGGTGTTGACTAGGTCAAGCCCAAACCTAGCCAGCTCATCAAACTGATTCACATACTCTCTAACAGTCTTGTCTCCTTGCTTAAGGAATAAGAATTTTTCCAACTGCAAACTTCTTTCTGCATCTGAGAGAAACTTAGTCTCAAATCTTGCCCTAAAGACCTCCCATGTATCCACTGGTCTTTCAGCATTGGTGACTTCCCACCAGTAGGAAGCCTCGCCCTTCAATAGCCACACTGCCAACTGTACTTTTTGCCTATCTTCTACCTCAAAGATGATGAATAGGTCTTCGGTTTCTTTTAGCCAATTCCTAGCTGCTACGAAGGACTCAGTTCCATGGAAATCCCTTCCTCCCATAGCTTTAAAATCTTTACATATCTTAGCGAATGTGTTTCCCCGTGGAGGAGGTGGAGGAAAAGGTGCTACTGCGGCTGGATGATTTCCTTCAGCTGGAGGAGGAGGAACGGTAGGACCTGGCTGAGTGGCCCTTGCTTCTAAGAAACGTCTAAACCAACCAGGTATGGGCACCCCTTCAGGCAAGTTAAGTTCTTGGGACATGCTGAAACAAAAAGGATAGGTTCAAAACGAAGGATAAGAGATAGTACCTATGGCTTTGGGGAGTGGACTTTGCCTTTTTTAAAATAAAATAATATTTTTCTTTTAAAAATGCTTCTTTAAATTTCCTTTTTGAAAATAATTTTTCAAAACTTTTTATCTTATCTGGTAAACCTATGCTCTGATACCAAGTGAAACACCCCACCTCCGTTAGGGTCACTCTCAAAGGGAATGCCCTAATTTTGGTGGAGGTTTATAAGTACAAGTCACAGATATACAAGACAGATATAAGAACACATATTTGTAAACAGCGGAAGAACAACAAACTTTTATTTCATGAAGTCAAATACGTGTCACAAAACATCACCATGATTGTCTTACATCCTTTCCAAAAACATAACATAATACTTCATAATCTGCCTTGAGTACATTATTTTTAAAGAAGCATAAATAAAACATAGATAAACTGCCAAAGCCCCATAGTGAATTGTCCAAAGCCATAGTTCAAAACAGGAAAGTCCAAGCAATACATTTCTCTTCTTCAAGCTGGATGTTGAGGTAGGTCAAGCTGCTGTGTTCCCTCCCTGAGGACCTGGGGGGGGGGGGGAAACGGAAGAAAGAAGACGAAAGAAAAATAGAGTCAGACATAAAGCCTGAGTAAGTCAAGTACTACTTTGTCTATGAATAAAGAACTGGGTATGATAAGTAAAACAGGAAGTGGGCAAACACTATGAACTTGGTTAAGTTATCTAGGGTCGAATATACTATCGTACCCCATGTTAATCTCTGAACCCATATAAACTAGTTTCCAATTTGCACCCCATAATCAGGGTAGTGTGATCCATTCTACGATGATCGGCTCCTACTCGCAAAGTTACATGTGTCTTACGGCCCCCGATGTCTGTAGTTACCTATGCTGGTCCCACCATGGGGTGTATCAAGTCCCATAGTGGCAACCCGACACAACCTTAGAGTGCAAAGGTATGCTACTGGTGTCCAGTGCTTTATTTTTCTGCGCCGGAGTGCGTGCACGCCCGCACACCGTTAGAACCTACACTGCTACACCACCGCCGTCGATTTGACCTCTTACAATCAGCCCAGTAATCGTGCCCCACCCTGCCTAGTTTCAGGGTATCCTGATACACCTTCTAGGGTTACTGCTGAAAAGGGTCCCCCCGTTACTAGGTTTTCTATCTCTAGCCAACATGCTAAGTTGGTTAAGTGTTTCCTAACCTAACCCCACCAGTCCGTTTAGTTTAGCATGTTCCATTTTGATTAAGTCTTTAGTTTACTTAATCCTAACAATCCTGACTCAGCCTTAATTGTCTTATTAAGGCCCTGACCTCTCACATTAGACAGGTATTGTTGTGGCTGCCTGTTGCCGGTTGGTTCCGGGCAGTCTTACGCCACAACTCAGTCTAACCTCGGGTCCTTGCTGGGCTCCATGTTTAACCTCCCACATTGGGTAGGTATTGTTGTGACTACTGGACAGCCGGGCGGTTCCGGGCAGGTTTACATCACAACTCAATCCAACCTCGGGTTAAACACATCGTCTTTTCTACATTTACATATTTTGTCATTCTTCTTTATTTCTTATATGTAAATATTTGCGGCCCATTATTATGTTAATGGTGTAAAGGTTACACCAACCATGGGCCCAACCCATACTTGACTTTGGGCCCTTCTATTTCATATTTTCATTCATTAATTCATTTTAACCCAACGTTGTTTTCCCCCGTTTTACATGTCCGTTCATATATATTGGGCTTAGCCTTTTAAAGCCCAATTTAGCCATGCGAAAGGGGAGGCTTATGGCGTATACACAAAGAGGGGAAAGTGAGCGCATGAACTTGCATATGACGTTGGAAAATACATAATAGAAATTGGTGTACTTGCATAGTGGTGATATAAATCAAGGCATGTAAACTTGCATAGGTTTAACTACAACATGAACCTATATTCTTATTTAGGCATAATGTCAAACATAAGCATGGCCTAAATACTTCTAGCATAAACATGGCATATTGTCAAACATGGCATAAAGTACTTCTAGCATAGGCATGGCATATTGTCAAACATAAGCATGGCATAAATACTTCTAGCATGACATAACATAATTCAACTTAATCATGTTTTAAGCCTAATCACATAACGATGGTATAAACATACTTATGCATAAATATTCCTAATCATGGTGCTTTGCTTTAAACTTGCAAAAAGGGGATTTTTGAGTCTAAACTAACCATGTCTCACATATGTCATCATATAATTCTTTAAAACAAGATAGACTTAATCATAGATCTCAATTATGCCAAATATTATTCCTAGCCATATTCATAAGTTTGCAAAAGCATGACTAATACATGGTGTCAAAATTCCACATAGTTTCATATGAACTATAATAACCAAACTTGTTTCAATTACTTGCAAAATGATTTATACATAAAAACATACATCATAATGGCCTAATAACAAAGCCTCAAATTTGCATGAATTTAATCACATAACGATCATACATCATATAATGATTTATACACAATTTGCGCAATATCCCAAACGTTTATTTGCATAGAACTACCGCATGTAGTTCTTTATAATGAATACATAAATTTGCACAAATATAAATTACTTCCATTGCCACAATCCAAGCATACACATCAACACAGTTGTTTATTATACCAAAGTAATACTCTACTTACAATGGTTTGATGAATTCTCTAGTTTAGGGATTGAAGACGCAAATTCCTTTGTTGAATTGATTAGCTTTAGGTTGCTTTGAATTGCTTTAGGCCTTAGAACTTCCTCCCTAATCCTCTCTTTAGTTGGCGGCTATGCTTTGTCGTTCCTCAGCAACATGGCGGCTATGTTCTTAATTTTTTTTTTTTGAATAGATTAGGGTTTAGTCTAGGGTTGTTTATATAGAGGTTAGGAACTAATTAGGACCCTTGATGTTGCTAGGTTAGATCATAGCCATTCATTAGGAAGAGAGACCAATAAAAACCCGCCACCTAGCCCTAATGACAAAGCAGACCACAGAAATTCGACCACACACCGACCTGGCCAGCCAGGTTGACTGGGCTCGACCAGGTCGATACCCCTGTCGACAGGGCTGTCGACAGCCCTGTCGACATGGGTAGCCCAGGTCGACAGCCCAGTCGACCTGGGTGGCTAGGCGGGTGTTTTATCCGCCTGGCCCACTGGACCCCATTTCAAAATTATTATTTTATTCTGTTTGAGTTTCAAATCTTCCGAAGGCCATATCTTCTTCATACGGACTCCGTTTTTCGAAAACTCGGACTCTATTTCGCGTATTTTTCCGAGACGAACGCAATGGAGTATCCCGTTTCCCTTAGTTCTTTGATTTGAATTTGATTATACTTTAATTCATGAATTTCACAGTTATAGAATTTTCGGGGTGTTACAAAACGTGTGTTCAGGAATAAATAATCCTCAAACGTAAGAGAGGACCGGCCCAGCCGATCCAGGGTTACCCAGAGTGTGTAGTCCTGAGACGTTTGCTAGAATGTCTCGAAGCGGAGAGGAGCTTGCCCCTTGCCTCGACTCATGACGGAAATCCAATTTCCAATACGAAATAACGGACTCGATTGTAGAACTAGTATGCGACATAGTAGATGGTAGCTATGCCGCCTTTGATTGATATTTATGATGCTATTCATTTTTGAAACATGTATGCACTAGTAATAATATCAAATGATTTTGCTTTATACGTATCAAGCATATTTGTCCATTATAAGGTAAAACTCTATCCTCCGGCTTGCGTTGCATTGTATGATGGGACTTGAGTCTTATAATGGCTTCATTCTTTTTAAAAGCATTGCGTTGTTTTAAAAGATTTTACTTTGTTTTAAATGCACTAGCAATCACTGGAGTAAACCCGTTCCGCGAAAGTGGCGTGGTCCTATGATTTGCTTATTACTGTTGTTTAAACTGTTAAATAGATTCCTCATAGTAGTCCCCATGACTAACTCGTTGTTTGTTTCACTTTGCAAATGCGGGTGCCCTTATTTTCACACGGGCAGCCTAGTTCACAGGTGACAGGTTGTTTTTGGCTCTGCACTGTTGCATAGAGTGCATTTTAGCTCCTGGCGAGGCTGACTTCACAGAGATGACTTTGACATTTTCCGCCATTATTGTACTTATATTATGATTCCGCCACTGGCGATGCAGACTGATTTACTTTCAGTACTTATTATCGTATGTATATGTACCGCCTTCGGCGATGTAGACTGATACCCTTATTATGTCTCACTGCATGTATGTATTCCGCCTCTGGCGATGATGATGATCACTTCCCTTTTTTTTTTACTACGTTATATCCTACGCTGTGCTATTCTGATGTTGTTACATGTTGTGATTCCGCTGTCATTCCATGTAAAATTATTCTATTTATTGTTTTTGCTATTATCTGTACTCTGCTATGATGATTGATGTGCTATATTCCAATGATTATCCTTAATACCGCCCCTCGGATTTTGGGATCGTCACAACCGACCACTCATTTCTCTTGAGTGTATCGAATATACTGCCACCTACGGTTGGGCCAACATAACCGTTATCCGAAGATACAGAAACGAAATAAGAACAAATATGAATTTTTTCTAGATGGTGACAATACACCCTAATGGGAATGACCCACATAGCTATGTTGCCTGCCCGATTTTTGTCATTTCCCGGTTGTGAGGCTTGAGGTTATGTCTATGTTTTCAGAACATCTATCCACCATTCACTTTGAATGCCACATTGTCAAACCCGTCAATTTACTAATCGATTTCCAAAAATATCACGGGTATAAAACGCTAAGAGGAACAAATTCCTCCACCACCAGACGTAATACCTTTAAGAGATCAATCGTACGTGATTTGTTGGGTATACTCTGTCAGACACTCGTCCATACAAGTTGTCCTAGGACTGGACAAACATAAAGCACAATTCTGGAATAGAACGACCCTTGCATTTCACCCCGTCTTCAATTGTCTTCAGCATAATCTAATTCGCAGCGCTTATGCCTATACTGAGTGGTTTTCAGATAATATATCCAACCGGTCTCTCCGTATTGACAACGATGGTCAAAACACTTCGATAGTCGGTTATTTAACTATCGAAGTAAAAACAAACATCCATTCTAAAGTATAACTAAACATCATACAATCACAGCCCTTTTTATTTAACATTCATTTTTATTATTCAAATTCCCATATCTTACCAAATATTTCTTAAAACCCGTTTAGCCCTTTATATCTCTTGGAAAACATTTCCAGTTATTATAAACCTTTATTCGTCTTTGTTCCCAACCCAACATAACACTCCTATATTTCTTTGGACAACATCATTACTTATTACTTCAGAATAAGTGGATTCAAACCAACTGTTTCCATTCCTAGGGAATAGTGCTATACATATATATATATTAATCACACTTAAGCTTGGTCCACAATGTTAATTTATTGTTATAGTTAAAACTTGCAATACGTTGTAATATTTCTCGTTATAACAAATCTCAACATCACAGTAACGTTTAAGTCTGATCTACAAATTTATTTTATCATTATAGTTCAAAATCTTGCAATACGCTGCTATATTCCACTTTCTAACTAATCTCGATATCTCTTTCGATTACAAACTAATACCATTCCTCGATAATAGCGAAGTCGTTCAAGTTGGGGTATTTTATTTACCTTTCAGACCTTGATCGACAACGTTTTTTTCTTAAAATAGATATAAGTCTATAACTCTAACCCCTCATTATTTCTAATCTTAATCAAACTGCATTTCTTGTTTTATTTTACAATATAGTTTTATAACGCCATACACTTACTTTAAAATCTCTGTTGTTTATGGCTATTTATATTAAATATTAACCCTTCACTTAAATCTAGTTATACAACTCCATTTATAACTCTTTAACGCTCTTTGTCTTTTGACAATTCCCTATTTATTCGAATTATTTAAGTAAAACATCTCTTTACAACTTAATACCAATTTAAATGAATCCCATTTAAGAACAATAATTGACTAATAATTATTCATCTCTGAAATAAAACAGTTTACTTCATTATTAATCTAAAATTTGAGAACAATAATCACATAGTAAGGAAGTTAAAAAGCTCAATTTCAAGGAGGAAAAAAATCTGATTGTTGCTATATTCGACTAAAAACAAAACTGACTACAAGCAAAGAACATATTTATATATTGTGATTTTCTACAAACATGCCAACAGATCAAAGTCAACCATGGTTACTATGGTCGATCACCATACATACATGCCAAGATATGCATTATTTGATTCCATAAACCAAACCGTATGGAGGAGATCACCATACAGGAAGGTCCAAGAAATTTTAAGATGCAAAAGAACAAATTCACCTAATAAATAAGGTATCCTTGAAATCTACTACCTATAAGTAAGTTGTGTATTACAGCCAGTGTACTAACTTGAGTTTAATGAACCTTCTAATAAATTTCCAGGGTAATTCTGCATTTAATCAAATCAAAGTGGTGTTAGCCTAAAAATATATTAATAGATCATAACCATAAATATGTGGACCAAATAAGAAAATGAGGTGAAGATTAATGTAACACCCCACCTCCGGTAGGGTCACTCACAAAGGGAATGCACTAATTTTGGAGGAGTGTTATCGAGGTAAACAATCACAGAAATATTACAAGACAGAACATAAATAAAATAGCGGAAGAATCAAAAGCTATTTTATTACTTTCAAAAAGAGTCAAAACCGTTTACATCCAAAGTACCAGCTATCATTTTCCATTACAACAAGTTCTGCCTTGAATAAATAAAGAAGCATAAAACTTAAAACAACAAAAGTAGCTTAATTCCCCAAAGGTAGCAGAGATGCAGCCATAGCATAGACCAAGATCAAACCGTACATGAGCTGAACCGAAAGCAAGTGAAATCCAAGCTAAGTGCTAGAGTTTCCTCCCTGAGAACCTGGGGGGGAAACGAAAGAAAAAGAGGCGAAAGAAAACGGGTCAGTCATAAAGACTGGTAAGTCCTAGTGACTATCAGCATAAAAACAGGTAAAGGTAACATGACATGTATAAACTGAAAGTAATCATGAGGATGATGTCAAGATGGGCAAGATAGACAAAGATAACATGATAAATCAAGTATAGCAACGCATGTTCAAGATTCGCTGCACCAACTGTACTAGTATCCCAAACACATGTCATATATTAACCATGAAATGATCCCTTGGCCCAAAATCATGAAATGACCCATTTTGGGGTCCTACGGAACGATCCATTAATCGATCAGCTCCCGACAAGTTCTAGCTTGTCGTGTGTCTGTGCCATACGGCCCTATCACGAATGTAGTCACCTGTGCTAGGTCCACCCTAGGGTGTATCAAGCCCTAGGGTGCCAACCACCGACACGAATCAAGTATGCACAGTGTAAACCTACTGATGCCCAATGCCTGCTTTTTCAACTCCGGACTACGTGCACGACCATAGTCCGCCTGAACCTACACTGGCGCACCAACTCAGCCGTCGTTTTGGTCGCTTACAATCAGCCCAGTAATCGTGCCCCACCCTGCCTAGTTCCAGGGTACCATGATACATCTAAGTGGGTTACTGCTGAAATGGACCGCATAACTAGGGTTTCCATCCAGCAGGTTAAGTGTTGTCATTTAAATTCGTGACTTAACCCTTATCAGTCTAGCATGTCAAGTTGGTTAAGTGTTGTCTTTCATGTTCATGACTTAACCCTATCATGTGGCATTAATTCATTAATGCACCCCAACCTCTCACATCAGACCTGCTGTTGTAGTCACTGGATATGTTGGGTGGTTCCGGGCAGAATTACACCACAACTCAGTCTGACCTCAGGTTTCAAGCGCGATATGACCAAGTACCCACATTGGATCCTATTGTTTGCAGTCACTGGATTTGCCGGGCGGTTCCGGGCAGAATTACACTGCAAACTCAACCCAACCTCGAGTTGGCCATTTTCAAGTTCATTCTAGTGTCATGTCCATGTTCAAATTCCATGTCAAGTTCGTGTCAAGTTTTCATGGCAAGTTTCATGTCAAGTTTCACGTTTCAACTTATGCCTATTATCAAGTTCATGATTCATGTTCGTAACCAATTCATGTTTTGCCTAATCTACCCAAATCGTTTTCCCATTGCACGTAAACATGAATCGATCTAAATTACAAGTAAATCCAAATCCAGAGCAAAGGGAATAACATCAAAACTATGATAGGCAAAAAGGACGAGCATAAAGTGATAAAAGGGATTACAAGACTAGCATGACATAACTTGAGATAATTGGTTACAACATCACTGGCATATAGAAAATAATAGGATCTCAAATCTAGCATAATAAGGTAATAGTCATGGCATAAGGTGATAGTCCCAAACTTGTAAATAATAGACTGATTCAACATCACAGGCATGATAATGTTATGGACATGAAAGATTTTGATTTACAACATGAATAGGTCCAAACTGATTTCATAGCAATATTCCCAAATGTCAAGATCCAAGATGGAAACTAGAATAGATGTGAATCGATTATCATACTTAAGTCCAATTTCACTTTATCTCATGTCCAAATTACAATTAACAAGTTTAAATCTCAAGGTAACTAGAACTTACAGATCGTGGACTAAGAACTTAGAAAGCAGAATCGAAGCCCTAGTCGAACAACCCCAATATGCAATTCCTAGCCGTAGTCCTCAAGAAATAGTCTTCAAGAAATAGTCTTCGTGTTTTATGTTAATTTAATTAAGAAGAAGAAGCCATGTCCATCAAGAATTTGTGCAGCATAAGGTTAGAGAAGAATGGTGTAAAGAGAATGGGGCTAGGGGGCTGTTTATATAGGATTAGGCGGACGAATCTAAACTGAAAACGAAACCAGATACATCAGAATGAACCCAGGCTCGAAACAGGGTTTCAGCACCAGGTCGACCCCCAGGTCGACCATAGGGTCGATCTGGTCCCTGGGAGGTCGACCATAGTGTCGACCCCCAGGTCGACCTGGTTCTAGGCGGGAAAATTCCCGCCCAGTCTGCGCTGGGGTTTGAATTTCGAATTCAAATTCGAGCTGGTTTTCTATTCTGAAAATCCTTGAAACTTCGGAGGGTCATATCTCCCTCATACGGACTCCGTTTCTCGAAAACTCGGACTCGTTTCCAAGCAAAATTTCGAGACGAACGCAATGGAACAACCCATTTCCCTTGATTCTTATTTTAAAAATTATTTCTGCCTTGATTTATGGTTTTAACATGTTATTAAAATATGGGTTGTTACAATTAATAGAAAGAGTAAACTCGAGATGGCACTGGTTACTTTTTAGCTCTTTTACTAATTGCAACAACTCACCAACTACTTATTGAAGCCATGTCTTACTGCTCACGAATGCAATAATTGATTATTTAGTTGCTCTTATATCTGATCAATAATTACTTAAGCTGACATATCCCACCATCTTGCTTATTTCAAAATTGCTTTCTTTAGTACCATATCCACAAAATATACCCCTAGTTTCAAAATTCATCTATTATTCCTGCAGCACACTTGCTCTTGCTTACTCCCAAGTTTGTAGCATTTCGACGGTCCTCTTCGTTTTTGTGATTCGTTTACTTATCAATATGTTTTTTCTGCATCACAAAGTGAATTTAGCTTTAAGGTAAATATTTTCTGCATCAATTGTAATGAAAGCTAGAATTAAGTAAATCTTACAATATGTTTCTTAATTTTCTTCAAGTCTTTGTCTGTTAATGGATACTTATCAAAATCATAGTATAAAGCATTGTTTATCAATGGACATAAAGTCACTTTGTCATCATGAAAGAGCTTCTGAATTTCCATAGCCATCACATTACCACACTGTAAAACAACTGTTGCTTTTGCTAATTTGATTTCCATTACATAAAATAACAACTAAACAATATTCAAATATGCTAATACATGAAATAAAATTTAAGTGGACATGCCATGCAAACATGATAAAACAGAATTTTTGGCTAAGTATTAATTATATGGACAAAATACCTCTAGCAATCATGTCTTGTGGACTTCATGTTTGGAAACCCAAATAGATGAGATATGGCTAGATTTAATTGCACAAAAAAAATATGAACATGGTCATATACACCAAATCAATGTAGAATCAAAATAGTAACAAATGTAGTGAAAAGAAATTAGAACCATCCATAAAAAAGTCATTTCTTTTATGACTCTATAGTTGGTTCTACCTATTCAAATCATAACCTTAAAATCTAAGCTTAGAACCAAGCAGTAATAATGGGTCGGAGAAGTAGAAAACAAATACACATCAATCAACATATAGAGCTTGTCAATGAAAGCACACTGTCCAACAACCTCAACATAGTTTTCATGATTCTTCATTTAGTTCTACCTTTCCAATTACACTAAAGCATAGTATTATTAATCTTACACAATGATATCTTTTCATTTTGAGGGATATAGATAAAGCAAGATACTTAGTCTTAAGGGGTAGTTTAAGGTACATCCAAAAAAATAAAAAAAATATTACTAAATCATTACCAATTTAGGGTAAAAGCAATTTAAAGAAAAAAAAGTACCACGTAAGCCATATCCAGAAACTGATGTGAAAACATGACATCTGCTTTGACCTAAGATTTCGAAAGAGCATCATTCTTATTGGACTGAAAATTTGACTTATCTTCTTCTATTCAGCTTAACCATTTGACAATTCATAAACATCGAGTTGAATTTCCCAATATCCCCTTTCACTAGTAATAAACTCTCCCGATATCTCGATACCTCTTGTTACCACTAGGATGAATAGTCAATCTAGAGTGATGAAATTCTCTCAGAACTTCATTCACTACGCCATAGATGGCCTATCGCAATGAAAATCCATGGTGTTGCTAGCTACAATTTTGCCATTGTTGTGTTGTTTTTTGTCTATTGCAACACACGCTTCAGTATGTTAGGATAAATACCTAATTGTGTTGTAGTGGCTATAGATATATTCTAAATAAAAATATTTAAAAAAATAAATACACCTCAACGCTCCATACCATTAGTTTAAACTAAATCTCAGTCGTCTGTCCACATCATCAATCCGCACCTCACTTATTTCTATTCCCGCTTTTATTTTCTTTCTACCGCCCCTCTTTTCATTTCGTTTCTACACCAAATTCCCAAATCACCGATCCCTAATTCCAAATCGAATGACCATCAATTCTCCCTTCTAATTTCCATTTACAATCAAATTGGTCGGCTTCGAGACAATCAGCGTCCCTGCTCATCGTCGCTGTTTCGTTTCTCCTACCACTTTTTACTGCTGTCCTCTGCCTCAGCAATTTCCCTTTTTTTGTCCGTCGCAATTCCAATCGGTTGTTGTTCCCTTCATCCAACTCCGTCTGTGCGATAGTCTGGTTATTTTATCAGTTGTCTCCCTTTTTCTTTGCATTTATTGAGGTAAAATTCCTAATTTTTTGTTTCACACAATCCAGTTTGTTTTACACAATTCATTTTTGAATAGTGCGTTACCTCAAAAACTGAGCTTGTGTTCAATCTAGATACTTTGAGATATACTGGCAAAAACTGAGCTTCAGAATGCACTGTCTCAGACTATAATCCAGAATCTTCTTCTACAAACAAGCCTGAAACTGAGGCTAGTTGTTTTAGCTAGAATAGTGCTTCTTAATAAGTGTAATACAAGTTTGATTCTTGTTTTGTAGCTTAGTTTAGTTGAAGGAGTTTTGAAACTTAAAAACTAAGGTAGATATGAGCAACAATATTGGGCATGATAATGAAATAAAAAGTTGAAACTAAGATCTATAATTTTAGATGGTGGTGTATTTTTATGGTTTCGTTGTATGTTGATTCACTGAAATGTTCTTTGAGCCGCTATTTGATTGTTAATCAATTTAATAAAATAGAACTTTAGTTCCTAGTGAAGTGTGGTTGTGAACAATTAGACCAACGACCTTATATGAGCTGCATGTTCTAAACAACTGCTCATGTTTCCCAGGTTGTTGTTGCCTGTGATGATTGAGACATGATACACTGGTTTATGAAAATGGTTTCATAAGGATGCTTACATATACATGATAGTTATCATTTCTTAAGTATACGCATGATTTCTTAAGTGTGTGTGTAAGACTGGCTATTAAATATACGCATGTTTTGTTTTGATTATGCACACAAATACTGAATATACATGAAGTACATGCCTGAAAGCCTACTGAATGATTTGCAGTTTGTGATATCACTTTAATTCTTCCTTCAAATCGAGTTGAATGACCGCTCAATCAATTTCTACTTCAAATTCATCAACAACGGCTGCGAAAAATAACTGCCACCACAAAATCCCAGCGAAGATGAGGGCTGTGAATGTAGGGTCGAATGCAGGGAAGAAGTTTTTTGGTTGCCCCATGTGGCCGGTAAGTATAAATTAGGTTTTTTTTTTGTTCCATGTCGATTATCATATCTTTCATTGATGTTTTACTCGAAAATTTAATATATGTGCAGAATGGCGATTGCGGGTATTTTATGTGGCATGACGAAGTGTATGAAATCAACAACAATTCTGAATTGGATGATACTAATGTTAAATTGATGGAAAAAGAAAAGACTATATCGCAATTTCTCGTGGAAAAGAAGACAATTGAAGAAAAGCTGCTGAAGCAAAAGCAAAAGAGGGCAAAAGCCGATGAATTTGTGGTAGATATGAAGGAAGAGTTGGCCCTAATGCGCATGAAATGTGGAAAACACGAGATAGAAGAAAAATTCTTTGCAAAAGCTTTAACTATGTCCTGGATCATGTTTGGAGTTCTTTTGTGTGTTGTTATGGCAATGTAAAGCAGTGAAGTAACATGAAATAACATGCATGAGCAGTTTTTCAGGTATAATTTTAAGTTTTGTCACATTGTAGAATAGTGATAATTTTTGCCACATTGCAGATTAGTGATAATTTTTGCCACATTACCCATTAAACCTAAATTACTGATTACATAATTTTTGCCACATTGCCACACTTGTATACACATTGATTAGCTCAGTTATGTAACTCAGTTATGTTTAGATCAGTACACTTGTATCCACATTGTGCCTTGTTACGTAACTCGGTTATGTAAACGAAACGCAAATGCAAATGAAACTCAGTTATGTTTATATCAGTATACACTTGTATACACATTGTTTAGATCAGTTATGTAACTCACACATTGTTTAGATCAATACACATTTATACACATTGTTTAGATCAGTATACTATGTTATACTGAAATGCAAATTGAATTCAGTTATGAAACTCAGTTTGTGCTGAAAGGAAACTCAGTTATACTATGGCCATAGTTTGTGCTGAAATGCAATTGAGGCATGCATACCTCTTATTTTGTGCTGAAATGCAACTGATGTATGCAGGTGAAGGGGGCAGTGATAAGGATTTTCAAGAACTTGTTACTGAAGGCACTAGAGGTACGCGATGCAATAGAGACATTGAACGCATTGAAGGCTTGCGCTATATTTTGAAACTGTTTTAGTTTCATGTAATCATGAATTTAGGACTTGCTGTGTTTGTTTTTGAAATGTCTGTAAAATTGAATTTAGTGGCTATGTTTTGTTATTTTGTAGTTGACTAAGTACTACTTGTGTTTGCTGGTTAATTTGAAATAAAAAGTTCGTTGTTAATTTCAGTTTGATGTTATGTTATGTAATGTTGCCATATATATGATATAATGTTGCATTATGTGATGTTAAATATTGTCATAGTTATGATATAGTGTTTCCTTTGGGTGGTAAAATTGTTGCCATAGATTTATGCATGTAGGCCCCACAACTGGATTCCGTGAACCCGGGCTACAGATTTTACTGGCGATTCCGTAAACCCGGGTTATAGATTTTAGTGGGTCCCACATTTTTGTAAATTTAGTACATGCGGCAACACCTGTGCTGATGTTGCCTTAGGGTCGAAAATGTGTTGGCTTTGACTCTAAGGCAACGCGGCAAAAGACAACCCCAAAAAAGTGTTGCCACAGATCATTTTTTGCCTATAGCAACACTTTTTGACATCTACTGCGTCATTTCTCTGGGGTTGCCATAGGCCATCTATGGCGTAGTGATTTCTCAATCCAGTAATATCAGTGACAACCGGTCTTCCATTCTTACGAAGCCAACCACCTCGACCAACTTCGTAACCCTTTATTTCCTTGAAATCGCCTGTCATTTCCAACATATGAATAATCTCAACATCATTTGAATATCCTCATAACTCTTCATCTCTCAATACGTTACACTAATACAGAGAGTTTTCCATACTTTGCTAGAAAGTTTGAGAAATATTTTGGTAGAGATACATATCAAATTCATAATTGATTCAAGCATAAATGAAGATCAATACATAGTTTAAAATCATAAAATGACAAAAAAATGAATCTGGAATAAAACAATGAATATATAAGCAACAAGGGTCGACATACAACAAGAGATTACTATAAACTTTAAAACTCAAGTTCTATTTATAGTGAACAGATTCAACAAAGAAAAAAAAGTTTAGAGACATGAAAAACATGTTAAGCTAACAGTATGAGTTTACAACCCACTTGGAATGGATCAACATGATTTACATCGATTTCAGCAAAGAAAGATGGAGATTTTGGCTTGAAATGGCCTCAAGAAAGTTTCAAGAACCTGTATATTTAAGGATATAGATATGCAAAAAAAAAAAAAATAGAGAATTGATAGTGAATAACATTTCCTAAATTTCAAAAATTAAATGAATAGATCTCTAGTTTTGATTTAGTTACTTCTAGTAAGTTTCTCTCTTGATTTTATTTTTAAAATAGTTTGGATGTAGCAAATTGGAGGAAGTTCTAATTTTTCTCAAGGTTTATTTCAGGAAGAAGAAGAATTAGTGTGTATTGTTAGTTTCTTCTCTTGCTAACTTAATTTAGTAAGTGGATTTTTGGTTCGGGCTAAAAACCTACACAAAAAGGCTAAATGTGCATAATTAAACTATGAACTTCTAAATTGGGAACTTTATGATTAGGCACCAAGATGCCATGGTAATGCGGAACTAGGCAAGGGAAGGACGTTATAGGAAGACATTATAGCAAGATGGCTTGTAGATGACTATGAAGGTGAGGATCCTGACTCGGATTTGATCCCCATTCCTGAGTTGTACCTGCAATTCAACAAGTCCAATTGGCTGGTTTGAAGCACCATTGAATCTATGAATAGTAGCCTTGCATGGTTTCAGATCTTTGGCCTCAAGCTTCATTTGGTCGTAGGCCGGTTTAAAGATAATGTTCAAGGGCTCTTGAATAAATGAGGAATTTCTTTCCATATGTCGAATCTATGTAGGTAGATGCGACAAGAGGATCTATGGTGGGAACCTCAAATCCCGTAGCATCCTTTTCTCTGAAGACTATGTCATCCCTCATAGTCTTTTGCAGCTTTGCCGAGACGCTTTTGAAACACCCCACCTCCGTTAGGGTCACTCTCAAAGGGAATGCCCTAATTTTGGTGGAGGTTTATAAGTACAAGTCACAGATATACAAGACAGATATAAGAACACATATTTGTAAACAGCGGAAGAACAACAAACTTTATTTCATAAGGTCAAATACGTGTTACAACAACATCCTTTCCAAAAACATAACATAACACTTCATAATCTGTCTTGAGTACATTATTTTTAAAGAAGCATAAATAAAACATAGACAAACTGCCAAAGCCCCATAGTGGATTGTCCAAAGCCATAGTTCAAAACAGGAAAGTCCAAGCAATACATTTCTCTTCTTCAAGCTGGATGTTGAGGTAGGTCAAGCTGCTGTGTTCCCTCCCTGAGGACCTGGGGGGGGAGAAACGGAAGAAAGAAGACGAAAGAAAAATAGAGTCAGACATAAAGCCTGAGTAAGTCTAGTACTACTTTGTCTATGAATAAAGAACTGGGTGTGATAAGTAAAACAGGAAGTGGGCAACATTATAAACTTGGTCAAGTTATCTAGGGTCGAATATACTATCGTACCCCGAATTAATCTCTGAACCCATACAAACTAGTTTCCAATTTGCACCCCAAAATCAGGGTGAGGTGATCCATTCTACGATGATCGGCTCCTACTCGCATAGTTACATGTGTCTTACGGCCCCCGATGTCTGTAGTTACCTATGCTGGTCCCACCATGGGGTGTATCAAGTCCCATAGTGGCAACCCGACACAACCTTAGAGTGCAAAGGTATGCTACTGGTGTCCAGTGCTTTATTTTTCTGCGCCGGAGTGCGTGCACGCCCGCACACCGTTAGAACCTACACTGCTACACCACCGCCGTCGATTTGACCTCTTACAATCAGCCCAGTAATCGTGCCCCACCCTGCCTAGTTTCAGGGTATCCTGATACACCTTTTAGGGTTACTGCTGAAAAGGGTCCCCCGTTACTAGGTTTTCTATCTCTAGCCAACATGCTAAGTTGGTTAAGTGTTTCCTAACCTAACCCCACCAGTCCGTTTAGTTTAGCATGTTCCATTTTGATTAAGTCTTTAGTTCACTTAATCCTAACAATCCTGACTCAGCCTTAATTGTCTTATTAAGGCCCGGACCTCTCACATTAGACAGGTATTGTTGTGGCTGCCTGTTGCCGGTTGGTTCCGGGCAGTCTTACGCCACAACTCAGTCTAACCTCGGGTCCTTGCTGGGCTCCATGTTTAACCTCCCACATTGGATAGGTATTGTTGTGACTACTGGACAGCCGGGCGGTTCCGGGCAGGTTTACATCACAACTCAATCCAACCTCGGGTTAAACACATCGTATTTTCTACATTTACATATCTTGTCATTCTTCTTTATTTATATGTAAATATTTGCGGCCCATTATTAAGTTAATGGTGTAAAGGTTTACACCAATCATGGGCCCAACCCATACTTGACTTTGGGCCCTTCTATTTCATATTTTCATTCATTAATTAATTTTTAACCCAACGTTATTTTCCCCCGTTTTACACGTCCGTTTATATATATTGGGCTTAGACTTTTAAAGCCCAATTTAGCCATGCGAAAAGGGGAGGCTTATGGCGTATACACAAAGAGGGGAAAGTGAGCGCATGAACTTGCATATGACGTGGGAAAATACATAATAGAAATTGGTGTACTTGCATAGTGGTAACATAGGTGACATGAATCAAAGCATGTAAACTTGCATAGGTTTAACTACAACATGAACCTATATTCTTATTTAGGCATAATGTCAAACATAAGCATGGCCTAAATACTTCTAGCATAAACATGGCATATTGTCAAACATAAGCATGGCATAAAATACTTCTTGCATAGGCATGGCATATTGTCAAACATAAGCATGGCATAATGAACATAGCGTAATTCAACTTAATCATGATTTAAGCCTAATCACATAACGATGGTATAAACATACTTATGCATAAATATTCCTAAACATGGTGTTTGCTTTAAACTTGCAAAAAGGGATTTTTGAGTCTAACCTAGCCATGTCATCATATAATCCTTTAAAACAAGATAGACTTAATAACGGATTTCAATTATGCCAAATATCATTCCTAGCCATATTCATAAGTTTGTAAAAGCATGACTTAATGCATGGATTATGGTGTCAAAATTCCACATAGTTTCATATGAACTATAATAACCAAACTTGTTTCAATTACTTGCAAAATGATTTATGCACAAAAATATACATCATAATGGCATAATAACAAAGCCTCAAATTTGCATGAATTTCAATCAACTACATACATGTAGCTTCAACATAGATAACATAATTTGCGCAATATTCCAAACGTATATTTGCATAGAACTACCGCATGTAGTTCTTTATAATGAATAACATAATTTTGCACAAATATGAATTACTTCCATTGCCACAATTCAAGCATACACATCAACACAGTTGTTTATTATACCAAAGTAATACTCTACTTACAATGGTTTGATGAATTCTCTAGTTTAGGGATTGAAGACGCAAATTCCTTTGTTGAATTGATTAGCTTTAGGTTGCTTGAATTGCTTTAGGCCTTAGAACTTTCTCCCTAATTCCCTCTCTAGTTGGCGGCTATTCTTTGTCGTTCCTCAGCAACATGGCGGCTATAATCTTATTTTGAATGAATAGATTAGGGTTTAGTCTAGGGTTGTTTATATAGAGGTTAGGAATTGATTAGGACCCTTGATGTTGCTAGGTTAGATCATAGCCATTCATTAGGAAGAGAGACCAATAAAAACCCGCCACCTAGCCCTAATGACAAAGCAGACCACTGAGATTCGACCAAACACAGACCTGGCCAGCCAGGTTGACTGGGCTCGACCAGGTCGACACCCCTGTCGACAGGGCTGTCGACAGCCCTGTCGACATGGGTAGCACAGGTCGACAGCCCAGTCGACCTGGATGGCTAGGCGGGTGTTTTATCCGCCTGGCCCACTGGGCCCCATTTCAAAATTATTATTTTATTCTGTTTGAATTTTAAATTTAATTCAAAACTTCCGAAGGCCATATCTTCTTCATACGGACTCCGTTTTTCGAAAACTCGGACTCTATTTCGCGTATTTTTCCGAGACGAACGCAATGGCGTAACCCGTTTCCCTTGGTTCTTTGATTTCAGATTAATTATACTTTAATTTGTTACTTTCACAGTTATAGAATTTTCGGGGTGTTACATTCTCCCCCACTTAAAAGGATTTCGTCCCCGAAATCTTCAAGTTAGGAGGAATGTAAATCCTAACATCCAATAATCCATCTACTCATCCATCAAACACGAGCATCCATTGTCCTTAAAATACTTCTAATGCTTCATGATCATATGCAAAGTGTGTGTGTACATGTACTTATCTAATGCAAAATCAGGCGGTCTACTGATTCAGTTGACCTCCTTAATGCGAATTATGTAAGTGCCATGAATCCATTATGTATGCAAATTTTCCTATTCTTGATTCTACATGAGTGCACAATCATTCAATGCAAATGCAACATCCACATGACAATACATTAAAATTCAACCACATATGAAAGCAAACATATATGCATATGCAATATGAAGTGATTGAGCCGATCTAAAACCTAGATTGTGTGTGTATATGCAACCACGAGCAACCACTAGCAATCACTTGCAACCACTTGCAACCATCATACATAACATGTTTCAACTACATGTTTTCATCCAAAGGTTTTCTACCTAAAAGATACGGTCGAGGAAATATACATAAAAAGATAGATAGATAAAAGCGCAACTTAAGGAAAAGGAAGATCAAGGATGTACCCTCGAACAGAAAAGGGTAGGCAGTACGGATTTTAGCTTCAGTTTCCCAAGTCGCGTCTCCCTCGGCGTCGCTCCACTGAACTTTGACGAGCTTGACTTCACGGTTGCGTAGCTTCTTCACTTCCGTTCCTAAGATGCGGGTTGGAACTCTCCTTATGGTTGCTTCGCGTTCCACTTCGGCCTCTTCGAGGATGTTTGGCTCTACCACTTCAGCTGATTCATGCAGACATTTTCGGAGATGTGAAACGTGAAAAACGTTGTGGACTCCAGCCAACTTCTCGGGTAGCTCTAATCTATAAGCCATTTTCCCAATTTTCTCGATGATAGGGAATGGCCCTACGAATCTCGGGTAGCTCTGATACCAAGTGAAACACCCCACCTCCGTTAGGGTCACTCTCAAAGGGAATGCCCTAATTTTGGTGGAGGTTTATAAGTACAAGTCACAGATATACAAGACAGATATAAGAACACATATTTGTAAACAGCGGAAGAACAACAAACTTTATTTCATAAGGTCAAATACGTGTTACAACAACATCCTTTCCAAAAACATAACATAACACTTCATAATCTGTCTTGAGTACATTATTTTTAAAGAAGCATAAATAAAACATAGACAAACTGCCAAAGCCCCATAGTGGATTGTCCAAAGCCATAGTTCAAAACAGGAAAGTCCAAGCAATACATTTCTCTTCTTCAAGCTGGATGTTGAGGTAGGTCAAGCTGCTGTGTTCCCTCCCTGAGGACCTGGGGGGGGGGAGAAACGGAAGAAAGAAGACGAAAGAAAAATAGAGTCAGACATAAAGCCTGAGTAAGTCTAGTACTACTTTGTCTATGAATAAAGAACTGGGTGTGATAAGTAAAACAGGAAGTGGGCAACATTATAAACTTGGTCAAGTTATCTAGGGTCGAATATACTATCGTACCCCGAATTAATCTCTGAACCCATACAAACTAGTTTCCAATTTGCACCCCAAAATCAGGGTGAGGTGATCCATTCTACGATGATCGGCTCCTACTCGCATAGTTACATGTGTCTTACGGCCCCCGATGTCTGTAGTTACCTATGCTGGTCCCACCATGGGGTGTATCAAGTCCCATAGTGGCAACCCGACACAACCTTAGAGTGCAAAGGTATGCTACTGGTGTCCAGTGCTTTATTTTTCTGCGCCGGAGTGCGTGCACGCCCGCACACCGTTAGAACCTACACTGCTACACCACCGCCGTCGATTTGACCTCTTACAATCAGCCCAGTAATCGTGCCCCACCCTGCCTAGTTTCAGGGTATCCTGATACACCTTTTAGGGTTACTGCTGAAAAGGGTCCCCCGTTACTAGGTTTTCTATCTCTAGCCAACATGCTAAGTTGGTTAAGTGTTTCCTAACCTAACCCCACCAGTCCGTTTAGTTTAGCATGTTCCATTTTGATTAAGTCTTTAGTTCACTTAATCCTAACAATCCTGACTCAGCCTTAATTGTCTTATTAAGGCCCGGACCTCTCACATTAGACAGGTATTGTTGTGGCTGCCTGTTGCCGGTTGGTTCCGGGCAGTCTTACGCCACAACTCAGTCTAACCTCGGGTCCTTGCTGGGCTCCATGTTTAACCTCCCACATTGGATAGGTATTGTTGTGACTACTGGACAGCCGGGCGGTTCCGGGCAGGTTTACATCACAACTCAATCCAACCTCGGGTTAAACACATCGTATTTTCTACATTTACATATCTTGTCATTCTTCTTTATTTATATGTAAATATTTGCGGCCCATTATTAAGTTAATGGTGTAAAGGTTTACACCAATCATGGGCCCAACCCATACTTGACTTTGGGCCCTTCTATTTCATATTTTCATTCATTAATTAATTTTTAACCCAACGTTATTTTCCCCCGTTTTACACGTCCGTTTATATATATTGGGCTTAGCCTTTTAAAGCCCAATTTAGCCATGCGAAAAGGGGAGGCTTATGGCGTATACACAAAGAGGGGAAAGTGAGCGCATGAACTTGCATATGACGTGGGAAAATACATAATAGAAATTGGTGTACTTGCATAGTGGTAACATAGGTGACATGAATCAAAGCATGTAAACTTGCATAGGTTTAACTACAACATGAACCTATATTCTTATTTAGGCATAATGTCAAACATAAGCATGGCCTAAATACTTCTAGCATAAACATGGCATATTGTCAAACATAAGCATGGCATAAAATACTTCTTGCATAGGCATGGCATATTGTCAAACATAAGCATGGCATAATGAACATAGCGTAATTCAACTTAATCATGATTTAAGCCTAATCACATAACGATGGTATAAACATACTTATGCATAAATATTCCTAAACATGGTGTTTGCTTTAAACTTGCAAAAAGGGATTTTTGAGTCTAACCTAGCCATGTCATCATATAATCCTTTAAAACAAGATAGACTTAATAACGGATTTCAATTATGCCAAATATCATTCCTAGCCATATTCATAAGTTTGTAAAAGCATGACTTAATGCATGGATTATGGTGTCAAAATTCCACATAGTTTCATATGAACTATAATAACCAAACTTGTTTCAATTACTTGCAAAATGATTTATGCACAAAAATATACATCATAATGGCATAATAACAAAGTCTCAAATTTGCATGAATTTCAATCAACTACATACATGTAGCTTCAACATAGATAACATAATTTGCGCAATATTCCAAACGTATATTTGCATAGAACTACCGCATGTAGTTCTTTATAATGAATAACATAATTTTGCACAAATATGAATTACTTCCATTGCCACAATTCAAGCATACACATCAACACAGTTGTTTATTATACCAAAGTAATACTCTACTTACAATGGTTTGATGAATTCTCTAGTTTAGGGATTGAAGACGCAAATTCCTTTGTTGAATTGATTAGCTTTAGGTTGCTTGAATTGCTTTAGGCCTTAGAACTTTCTCCCTAATTCCCTCTCTAGTTGGCGGCTATTCTTTGTCGTTCCTCAGCAACATGGCGGCTATAATCTTATTTTGAATGAATAGATTAGGGTTTAGTCTAGGGTTGTTTATATAGAGGTTAGGAATTGATTAGGACCCTTGATGTTGCTAGGTTAGATCATAGCCATTCATTAGGAAGAGAGACCAATAAAAACCCGCCACCTAGCCCTAATGACAAAGCAGACCACTGAGATTCGACCAAACACAGACCTGGCCAGCCAGGTTGACTGGGCTCGACCAGGTCGACACCCCTGTCGACAGGGCTGTCGACAGCCCTGTCGACATGGGTAGCCCAGGTCGACAGCCCAGTCGACCTGGATGGCTAGGCGGGTGTTTTATCCGCCTGGCCCACTGGGCCCCATTTCAAAATTATTATTTTATTCTGTTTGAATTTTAAATTTAATTCAAAACTTCCGAAGGCCATATCTTCTTCATACGGACTCCGTTTTTCGAAAACTCGGACTCTATTTCGCGTATTTTTCCGAGACGAACGCAATGGCGTAACCCGTTTCCCTTGGTTCTTTGATTTCAGATTAATTATACTTTAATTTGTTACCTTCACAGTTATAGAATTTTCGGGGTGTTACAGCTTTCGTCCAGGGCGTAGCACTCTTCATTAACAGAATGCTCGATGGAATTGTCGTACTCCTCCATACAACGAATGCTTTCGCATGTGGGTGTAAGAATCGCCACAAATGGTGTTAATAATGATACCTGTTTCAAGAGGTCTTGGATTGGACGGCCAGGTGTTGCTTGGATTTAAGGAGGTGCGGCATTGAAGAGCCTAGGGATATATCCATAAGAGGAGGATTGTGGACATGTTGTTCGAGACACTTCTTGTAACGTCCCGTATTTTTAGCAATTGAATAATTTATTTATTTAATTATTTAAATATCGATTTGGCGATATTCGATAAGTTGATTTAAATGAATTTGAATATTTAAATTAATATATAATAGTGGAATAATAAAGTTTAATTCCGAAATGGTCGAAAATAGCTGCATTGGCAATATTGTGTGAATTGGATAATTTAATGGATTCAATTCAGTTCAGAATTTAAATTAATACGACGAGTTTATTTATATAAAACGACGGTAGAAGGTATTAATTATAGGGTGCATTTTTTACAGGTCCCTATTAAAGTTCTAAATAGAAGCCACGTCCCTCCCTTTTTTTATATAAATTTGATCCCTACTTTCAAACCAGCCGCCTCATGCACAAGGTTCCTCCTCCTGCTAATTTTAGTTCCGCCTGCTGCATTTTTGGCCAGAAAATACTGCGGCATTGACTAAAAAAAAAAAATCTAAAATCTGGAAATAATCGTAGAAGTCCACACCAATCGACATTTTTTTTTGCATATATGTATGCAACTATTGCTAATAGTTGCACACAAGTATGCAACTGTTGCATAGAGGAAGTTCAGCTAACATTTTGCCTGCAGATATGTTGAACACATGTGTGCATGTTTTACGTTTTATTTGCACACTTGAATGCAAGTATAAGTGAACTGAGTTGGGCTGTTGAGAATTACTGCATACGTTTATGCAAGAATTATGCAATACATTCACAAAAGTATGCAAGTAAATCAACAAAGATGGAAAACCTGGAATACATACACATATGTATGCAATAAAATCAAATATGAGCATAATATTATGCATTTAATTGCATTTTTTCGATGATTTTTGCTGTTTTCTTGTACTTGACGTGTTTTTTGATGTTTTTTGGATCGAATTTTTTGTAGAGTGCCTAATTTATTTTAATATTAATTTTCTTTTTTTTATTTTTTATTTATTTTTTGAACTACTATTGAAAAATAGGGACCTAATTTATAATAAGTTTATGACCAAACCTGAGCCTAATTAAGTTTCGTTTTAAGGACGTGTGCCTAATATTCACTTAATTATAATATAATTATAAATGAGCTCGTAACAGGGCGGTAGTTCGTAGTTTATGTTTGAAACTTCAGCGGAGTGTATAAGATTCGTTATAAGATGGATTTCTTCGAAACAAGAAACATTTGAATCTGTTGAACTGTATTTTTCTAATGGAAGTGAAAAATCGAGATTTCATCTTATAGATTAAGAGTTATGTCCAAATCAAATTTTAAAATAGTCATTTTGTATTCGTTTATAAACCATAACGGTATATTTAGTTATAATTAAATATTGATTTCAAATTTGGATAAGATATTTGAGACGTAATTATAATTTAATTTTTAGAATTTTACTGAAATTTTCAATTTGGAAAATAAGCAACTTTTTATTTGAAGTGTTTTACACCCTATATCAGCACATTTGAAATTTCACATAATTAGTTAACTTGTCTATTTTATTATACTTTTGGAGTCGTGGCACATTGCTCATCACAATGGCCTTGTTATTTCAGTCTGTACCGCTCGTACATGATTGAAATTTTATGTAGTAGGGTATGTGATTTTAATTATTTTTAAAACTTAAAACAATTCAAGGTTGGAAATTTATTAATTCATTGGATTTAAGTTATTTATTAAATGCCAAGTCATGTATCAAAAACAAATCAAAATAACCGAACATATACATAGAAATGAGATCGGAACCATTATAGCATGTATAATGTATTCGACAGTAAAGCTTTTATATCTACGTACATATTTCTGTTTGTACGTAAATAAATAAACCAAGATTTGGGTCCATTTAAAAACACATTTATTTGGCCGATTACTTCTTACTGAAGCAAGCAAATGCCTACATCATACGTACAGACTTCCTGCTTGTGCACAACGTATACCCACTCATTCCTTAAGCATTAGGGTTCCCCGATTAGGCAGATCACTGCAAACAACAGTTATTACTTGTTACTTAACTATTAAGCAATTCACCCAAGCTTCCCTGGTAAGGCTTGATCCAGCAATATGTATACATGAGCATGCACTAACAGAAATGGCTTCAGCTTCGCCTAATACAGAAACAAAATAAAAATGGAAAGATGCTTCCATTTTCTTTTTTTGCCAATCCATTCTCTCACGCAACTCAAATCAAAACATATATACACAGTAACAAATTAACACACCAACTTCTTATTCTCTTCTCCTCGTATAAATGGTATCGTTTTCTTCTGCATACATTTGGAGAAGCACGCATGGAAAACTTGACTTAGGGAAAATGGACTGGTAGGCAAATGGATTATTTTCACATGTGCTTTTAAGTGAGGCGTGGCTCGAGAGGAAGGTTTGCATAATGGAGAGGGAACAATTTGGATGGAGTTTGTACCGAGTTAAGAGGGTGGTGAAACTTGCATGGAACGGTGTGGCGAGATAAAAGTGGAATGGGGTAATGGCAAGGACGTGTAGCAGTATACGTACGCGAGTACATGCTGTGACAAGAGGAGGAAGGTTCTGCTAATGTCATTTGTGCGAGAGCATGGAGGAAAGCACATTGTGGTTGAGGTAGAAAGCAGCTGCGAGATTGTACAGGGGGTGGAGGATGGTGCCGCAAGCTGGGGACGTTTGTGTAGAGGTTGAGGGGTAGGGTGGTTCGATTTTGGTAGAAAGAAAAAAAGGAATTGACGAGAGAAAAAGATGTGTGGTATTTTCTTTCATGTGCTTTTCAGTGAAGGAATGGGGAGGGGGACGGTGACTTGGGAAGTAAGGCGAATGGAGGAAATCAGGAGCAGATACGTGGGACTTATTCGCGGAAGAAATGAAAAGGAAGCGGGTTGATAAAAGAAGTGGGCCGGTTTTTATTATATATATTATAAAAGAAAAATGAATGAAGCCCAAAATGAAAATAAATAAATAAAAGAAAGCTGGCGGCCCTTTCTGGAAAGTGGAAAGGGGACTTCAAAATAATGGGGAGGAAAGTAAGGGCATTGCGTTGAAAGCATGGGTGATGGAGATAATATGGAGCGGAAGTTTATTGTGTTAGCCAGGAAGATGGACGACCGTTTCACCGTGGGTTTGGAAGTTCAGGAGTGGGCTGGATTATAGGGCAAGGCCCAAATTTATTAAATAAAAAGATTGGTTTAAGTTTAAATTATATTTAAGTAATTATTTGTTAATATAATATCTAGTGCCTATGAACTCAGTTTCACAAACTGTCTGACCCATTGGGATCGTATGGTCATAAGCTACATACTGCAATTCATTTGGAGCGATTTGGAGCTCGCTACAAATTATGGGAGAATTAAACGACTTACTGGATTAAGCGTCTATTAATCGTTATTTCACGCTTAATGACTAATGTGAGTAATCTCACTAACTCTGTCCATTTTTATAATTTTATAAACATTATTTAATATTGATGAAAATGATTGAATACTGTGTGTGATGGTTGTTTGGATGATTTGCTTATTAATTGTTTGAAATTACAAACACAATTATATTTATAATTCGTTAGTTAAATATCGATTCTATTTATTTTATTATTCCATATTAATATGAAATAAATGTTGATTAACATCTGTGGATGCAGGGAAACAGGTTGGCGGGATCAAACTGGATTTCTCAACAATTATACTGTTGTTTTTCATATATTGCATTATATGATGGGACTAATAATCTTGTGTTGATTATTGTGAGCTGGGATGTTTAAACAACATTGACCAGAAATAATTGGTATCTAAATACCGTAAAATATATGAGTATATCAGAAAATAAACTGGGGTTTTAAAAAGGGAATTTCTATTCTAAAATAGAAATGGGATTTCGATTGGCTATAATATATTTACTTGTTCAATCATATAAAACAAGTAATTGGATTTATAAACTATATTTATAAATGAAGCAAAAATATTTTTATTAAACAGTTTGGAAATATAAATTTAAGAAATGAATTTTTATAAAAAGAAAAGGGGAAATCGGTTAGAAGGAAAAATGATGAACTTATTTCGATGTTCGAAATATGAATAGAATTGAAATAAATTGATAAAGATATATAATTATAATTCGATGATGTCGAATGTTATTAGAATTATTTATTTTATAAATATATAAAATGAAATTCAGGATTTGATGAGATAATTAATATTTGGATTTGTTAGCAAATAGGAAATCAAGATTTAAAATTATAACTTAAAGTCGGTAGCCACCACCAACCGCCGTGTCCGAAGCTCTGGTCTTATCCTAGTTATAACGTATAAAATGAGTTTATGGAATGAAATATGAATATGAATCTATAAACAAACTAGATAAATGGAATTACAAAACTGTAATGGTATTTAATACTTAAATCAAGATTTGATTTAATAAAATGAGTCCAGATTTCTGTAAAGAAATAATATTCACATTTCAAAGTGAATAATGATTTAAAAGAAAACGGTTTGAAGATTTAGAATGGTTATAGAAGGAGAATGATAAATGTTTTTAAGATGCTAAATTCAGAAATTAATTTAGGAATGGAGTTGACCTGAAATGGTAATTTATTCAGATGTTTTAAAAGATAATTGAATAGGGATTATTTGGAAGTGAGTTATACTTTGGAATTCGATTCTATCGAATTTAGGAAAGTACCATTTACTTTCCGGTTATAATCAAGATTTATTTATTTATAAAATAAATAAATTATTTGTTTATTTATTTAAATAAAAGTTATATTTTTTAATTAAATATTCCAAAAGCAGATATTATAACGTTATCGTTATAATCAAAGATTTCCGTAAAGAAGTGGATTCATAAACTGAATAAAGAGTTATGTATGGGGTTAAGAACATTAGAAAAAGATTGGAGATTTGTTATGTTGAATGGTTTTCTAAGTATCGATCTAATGTTGATTTCAACCTTCGGGGTTGATACTTGGGAAATTGTTCTCTAACTAAATTTATGGCTAGGGACTGATGGACGTGGAAGGATAGTGATGCACAAATGAGATGGAAATGTTTTCCGATATCAATAAGAAATATTTTCGTAGATATAAAAATTAAATAGTTTAAAATAAATGGAAATGTTTTCCAAGGATCGGGAGATGCCAAATGAGTTAGAGAAATATTCAGGTAAAGATATTAAAGGGGAATTGGGAAATGAAATGACTATTTATAAATCTATCAAAAGGGGTCAGTGTTGATTGATGATTGATCGGTAAGATTTCCATTTGAAAATACAACCATTGTTTGTACACATGTTTTTCTTTGATAGTTAAATCATCGACTATTAAAGTTTTTGACCATTTTCGCTGTCAATACGGTGAGACTGGGATCAGATTTATTATCTAAAAACCACTACGTATGGGCATTATCGTTTCAAACCAAATATATCGAAGACAATTGAAGACAGAGTTTATGCAAGGGTTATTCAGGAGATTCTAGGTAGAAATTGCCTAAGATGAATTTACAGAATAATTCCTTCGGTTTGTCCAGTCCCAGGACAACTTGAATGGACGAATGTCTAACAAAGTATATCTGGTAGATCGCATAAGTTGATCGTTTTAAACGTATTTACGTTGGTGGCGGAGGAATTCGTTTCTCTTAGCTTATACCCGTGGTATTTTTGGGGAAACCAATTTGTGATTTGATGGGTATGGCGATGTGACATTCAAAGTAAATAAAGGAGTGATCTGTTTAAAGATACGTTATATCTCAAGCTTCATCAACTGGGAAATGACAGAAATCGGGCAAGAAGCATGGCTAAGTGGATCGCACCCAAGTAGGGTATATTGTCACCATTTAGAGAATATTCATATTTGTTACTTCTTTCAATTCTTTATTTCCTGGGAATAGTTATGTTGGTATACCAACCGTAAGGTGATAATATATTCAGAACATTCAAGCGAAATGAATGGTTGGTCATGTGTGGCCGAGTTACAAGATGTTCTTGTTGAACTCCAGTGTATCGCTTCTAGAGTACACTGATCGGAAGGTGGTCTCATACCTTGTCAGAGTTGGAAATCCATTCCCCAATAAGAGACCACGGTTTTGATTGTATATTATATATGTAGAATGTGAGATGAAAGTGTTCTCCTAGATTGCAAAGTACTTGTATTAGACACTATTGTAATATCAGAAAATTATTGATCTTAAGAAATATTTTGGGTTATCGTATGGTAAAAATCATCTGTGTTTATGTATGGATCGATCTTACGATTATCTTTTCTTTGAAAAGGATTTTGTAAAAGTTAAAACAAATGATTAGAGTTTACTCACATCAGTCACATGACTGACCCAGAGTTTATTTTATTTTGTTTTCCCTAAACTCTTCGGTGCCCAAATTTGTACGGGTAGTCAAGTAGTCGGGATTTTTCAGATATACTTGGAGGAGCTCGGAGCAGGAGGCTTCAGTATTAAATATATATAGAGTTATTTCCGCTATTATATTTATATGATGTACTCTGATGATGATGAATGTATGTACAAATACAGTTTTGTATTTCAAAGTATTGTTAAAATGTATTTTATTCGTTTCACTGCGAGATTCGTGTCTCGTCTATTGTGATCTTCTTCTTCTTCAATTCTTACTTAATTTCTTTCTGTTTCACACCCTCTAACTTCTTTCTATTAATGGTCCGGTATTTCCGATGCTTGAATAGTCGACATGGTATGTTGTGTCGATTTTCTAGGTTGAAAATCCTTGGGTCGTTACAGTTGGTATCAGAGCTGAAGGTTAAGTTATTACCTTGGCTCTGTGGCGTAACTCAGTAGAGATAGGGATAGTAATACCCTAGATTAAGTTTGAGTGTATATACGAGTGAACGTATTTGTAGGTTGTATAAAAATGATTTTTATTATGGAGATTTATAGGTTGTGTGGATTATAATTTCTGGATCGACAATGGGGCACCACAAGGTCGATAGGGGATTCTAAACGCTTGAATACGATAAACTGACACAGAATGTTTTGAATGGGGGTAAATGAAATAATTTTACCCAAAATATATTTTGATATAAGAAAAGTATATATCTTGAGATTATTATAGTATATTATATGTGTTGATTGTTATTATAATAGAGTAAGATTATATTTGAAATGGTTATAAATAACCAATAAGAATTTATATAAATATAACGTATAAGTTCAGATAAATTAAATCTGGATTTAAACCAGAATTGAGATTTAAAACTCTGGAAGGTTGGAAAGATGTTTGTAAATGGATTTGGATTAAGTATATGGAATTTTAAAATCCTAGGAGATTTTAAATTATTTTATAAGCGTTGTAAAGGATATTTTAAAATAATTTCAAAAAGGAAATGGTTAAGAATGGTTTTTGAAACTGATATAGTATAGAACTCACTTCGATCGTTGGGAAATAACTCTGATGATGACGACCGCATCATCAGTGTTCATTTTCGAGTTCCAAAGTGACAGATTACTAAAAAAGATTTTATTTTGAATTGTTTGAGAAAAATAATTGTTTAAAAATTCAATTTTTTTGAATTACTATTATTATATATGATTTCAAACTTATTTGAAATAAAAACCGGGAATTTGATTTTTATATTTAAATTTTACTTATGAAGTTAAATAAATTGAAATATAAGAGTGAATGAATAAATTGAAATTTAACTTAAACTAAGTTAAATAAATTTGGATTGGATTAGAGATAATCTGGAATGGAATTAGATTGTTGAGTTAGAATTTGAAATCGAGAATGGAGTTCGATTTTGAAATGGAATTCGGTTTGGATATAAGAGAATGATCGGTTGGAGAAGAGTTGAGTGGAGATTAATTGGGTAGTCATTGGTATATGCTGAATTGGGCAGCAAATAGAAGAAATAGATTTGGAGAACCGACAAAAAGTTACAAGTTAATATTTCATATGAGTATGAGATTTATGAGCCAGTTTGGCTAGCCACTTGGCTGTTTGATTTTCTTTTGGGTTGAAGAAGTCCTAGATAGGCGAGTTGTTGTACCGATTGAGCCGTGCAAAGGAGACGCTGGCAAAAAATTTCGAAATTTTAGAGTGTTAATTTTTTTTTCAGAATTTTTGAAAATTTTCGTTTATAAGAATTAATTAAAATAAGGCGGTTCAGTTGAAACTTTAAATAAGAAGTAAAATAAAAGATTTTATAATTTTATATAATATGGTGATAGCATTTTTCTGGCTTAGTAATTTCGAGGACGAAATTCTTTTAAGGGGGAAAGAATGTAACGTCCCATATTTTTAGCAATTAAATAATACATTTATTTAATTATCTAAATATCGATTTGGTGATATTCGATAAGTTGAGTTAAATGAATTTGAGTATTTAAATTAATATATAATAGAGAAATAATAAAGTTTAATTCCGAAATGGTCGAAAATAGCTGCATTGGCAATATTGTGTGAATTGGATAATTTAATGGATTTAATTCAGTTTAGAATTTAAATTAATATAACGAGTTTATTTATATAAAACGACGGTAGAATGTATTAATTATAATATAATTATAAACGAGCTCGTAACAGCGCGGTAGTTTGTAATTTACGTTTGGAACTTCAACTAAGTGTATAAGATTCGTTATAAGCCGGATTTCTTCGAAACAACAAACATTTGAATCTGTTGAACTGTAATTTTCTATTGGAAGTGAAAAATTGAGATTTCATCTTATAGATTGAGAGTTATATCCAAATAAAATTTTAAAGTAGTCGTTATGGATTCGTTTATAAAACATAACGGTATATTTAGTTATAATTAAATATATTTTTCGAATTTGGATAAGATATTTGAGACGTAATTATAATTTAATTTTTAGAATTTTACTAAAAATTTTAATTTGGAAAATAAGCAGCTTTTTTTTGAAGTGTTTTACACCCTATATCAACACATTTGAAATTTAACAAAATTAGTTAACTTGTCTATTTTATTATACCTTTGGGGTCGTGGCACATTGCTCATCACAATGGCCTTGTTATTTCAGTCTGTATAGCTCGTACATGATTGAAATTGTATGTAGCAGGGTATGTGATTTTAATTATTTTTAAAACTTAAAACAATTCAAGGTTGGAAATTTGTTAATTCATTGGATTTAAGTTATTTATTAAATGCCAAGTCATGTATCAAAAACAAATCAAAATAACCGAAAATATACATAAAAATGAGATCAGAACCATTATAGCATGTATAATGTAATCGACAGTAAAGCTTTTATATCTACGTACATATTTCTGTTTGTACGTAAATAAATAAACCAAGATTTGGGTCCATTTAAAGACACATTTATTTGGCCGATTACTTCTTACTGAAGCAAGCAAATGCCTATATCGTATGTACAGACTTCCTGCTTGTGCACAACGTATACCAACTCATTCCTTAAGCATTAAGGTTCCCCGATTTGACAAATCACTGCAAACAATAGCTATTACCTGTTACTTAACAGTTAAGCAATTCACCAAAGCTTCCCTAGTAAGGCTTGATCCAACAATATATATACATGAGCACGCACTAACGGAAATGGCTTCAGCTTCGCCCAATATAGAAACAAAATAAAAATGGAGAGACGCTTCCATTTTCTTTTTTTTGCCAATCCATTCTCTCATGCAACTCAAAACAAAACATATATACACAGTAACAAATTAACACACCAACTTCTTATTCTCTTCTCCTCTTATAAATGGTATCATTTTCTTCTGCATACATTGGGAGACACACACATGGAAAACTGGACTTAGGGGAAAAAGGAATGGTAGGCAAATGGATTTTTCTCACTGGTGCTTTTAAGTGTGGTGTGGCTCAAGAGAAATGTTTGCATAATGGAGTGGGAACAATTTGGATGGATTTTGTACTGAGTTAAGAGGGTGGTGAAACTTGCATGGAACGGTGTGGTGAGATGAAAGTGGAACGGGGTAATGGCAAGGACGTGTAGCAGTATACGTACGTGGAGTACATGCTGTGACAGGAGGAGGAAGGTTCTGCTAATGGCATGTGTGTGAGAGCATGGAGGAAAGCACGTTGGGGTAGAGAGCAGCTACGAGATTGTACAGGGGGTTGGAGGATGGTGCCGCAAGCTGGGGACGTTTGTGTAGAGGTTGAGGGGTAGGGTGGTTCGATTTTGGTAAAAAGAAAAAAAGGAGTTAACGAAAGGAAAAGTTGTGTGGTATTTTCTTTCATGTTATTTTCAATGAAGGAATGGGGAGGGGGACGGTGACTTGGGAAGTAAGGCGAATGGAGGAAATCAAGAGCAGATACGTGAGTCTTATTCGGGGAAGAAAAGAAAAAGAACCGGGTCTGTATAAGAAGTGGGTCGGCTTTTATTATATATAATATAAAAGAAAAATGAATGAAGCCCAAAATGAAAATAAATAAATAAAAGAAAGCTGGCGGCCCTTTCTAGAAAGTGGTAAGGGGACTTCAAAACAATGGGGAGGACAGTAAGGGCGTTGCATTGAAAGCATGGGTGATGGAGAGAATATGGAGCAGAAGTTTATTGTGTTAGCCGGGAAGATGGACGACCATTTCACCGTGGGTTTGGAAATTAGGAGCGAGCTGGATTATAGGGTAAGCCCCAAATTTATTAAATAAAAAGATTGGTTTAAGTTTAAATTAAATTTAAGTAATTACTTATTAATATAATATCTAGTGCCCATGAACTCAGTTTGACAAACGGCTTGATCCATTGGAATCGTATGGTCATAAGATACGTACTGCAATTCATTTGGAGTGATTTGGAGTTCGCTACAAATTATGGGAGAATTAAACGACTTACTGGATTAAGCGGCCGTTAATCGTTATTTCACGATTAACGACCAATGTGAGTAATGTCACTAACTCTGTCCAATTTCATAATTTTATAAACATTATTTAATATTGAAAAAAATGATTGAATGTTGTGTGTGATGGTTGTTTGGATGATTTGCTTATTAATTGTTTGAAATTACAAACACTGTTATATATAATTCGTTAGTTAAATATCGATTCTATTTATTTTATTATTCCATATTAGTATGAAATAAAAGTTGATTAACATCTGTGGATATAGGGAAATAGGTTGGAGGGATCCAACTGGATTCCTCAACAATTATACTGTTGTTTTTCATATATTGCATTATATGATGTAACAAATAATCTTGTGTTGATTATTGTGAGTTGGGATGTTTAAACAACATTGGCCAGAAATAATTTGTATCTAAATACCCTAAGATATATGAATATATCAAAAAATAAACTGGGATTTTAAAAAGGGAATTTCTATTTTAAAATAGAAATGGGATTTCGAATGGCTAGAATATATTTACTTGTTCAATTGTATAAAACAAGTAATTTGATTTATAAATGATATTTATAAATGAAGCAAAAATATTTTTATTAAACAGTTTGGAAATATAAATTTAAGAAATGAATTTATATAAAAGAAAAGGTGAAATCGGTTAGAAGGAAAAACGATGAACTTATTTCGATGTTCGAAATATGAATAGAATTGAAATAAATCGATAAAGATTTATAATTATAATTCGATGTTGCCGAATGTTATTAAAATAATTTATTTTATAAATATATAAAATGAAATTCAGGATTTGATGAGATAATTAATATTTGGATTTGTTAGCAAATAGGAAATCAAGATTCAAAATTATAACTTAAAGTCGGTAGCCACCACCAACCTCCATGTGCGAAGCACGGGTCTTATCCTAGTTATAACATATAAAATGAGTTTATGGAATGAAATATGAATATGAATTTATAAACGAAATAGATAAATGGAATTACAAAACTGTAATGGTATTTAATACTTAAATCAAGATTTGATTCAATAAAATGAGTCCATATTTTTGTACAGAAATAATATTCACATTTCAAAGTGAATAATGATTTAAAAGAAAACGGTTTGAAGATTTAGAATGGTTATAGAAGGAGATTGATAAATTTTTTGAAGATGATAAATTCAGAAATGAATTTAGGAATGGAGTTAACCTGAAATGGTAATTTATTTAGACGTTCTAAAAGATAATTGAATAGGGATTATTCGGAAGTGTGTTATATGTTGGAATTCAATTCTATCGAATTCAGGAAAGTACCATTTGCTTTCCGGTTATAATCAAGATTTATTTATTTATCAAATAAATTAATTATTTGTTTATTTATTTAAATAAAAGTTATATTTTTAAATTAAATATTTCTAAAGCAGAGATTATAACGTTATCGTTATAATCAAAGATTTCCATAAAGAAGTGGATTCATAAACTAAATAAAGAGTTATGTAAACAGTTTTGAAAATAAGAAATATAGAAATGGGGTTAAGAACATTAGAAACTGATTGGAGATTTGCTAAGTTGAATGGTTTTCTAAGTATCGATTTGATGTTGATTTCAACCTTTGGGGTTGATACTTGGGAAATTGTTCTCTAACTAAATTTATGGTTGGAGACTGATGGACGTGGAAGGATAGTGATACACTAATGAGATGGAAATGTTTTCCGATATCAATAAGAAATATTTTATTAGATATAGAAATAAAATAGTTTAAAATAAATGGAATTTTTTTCCAAGGATCGGGAGATGCCAAACGAGTTAGAGAAATATTTGGGTAAAGATATTGAACGAGAATTGGGAAATGAAATGATTATTTATAAATCTATTAAAAGGGGTCAGTGTTGATTGATGATTGATCGGTAAGATTTCCATTAGGAAATACGACCGTTGTTTGTACAAATGTTTTTCTTTGATAGTTAAATCACCGACTATCAAAGATTTTGACCATTTTCGTTGTCAATACGGAGAGACCAGGATCAGATTTATTATCTGAAAACCACTACGTATAGGCATTATCGTTTCGAATCAAATATATCGAAGAAAATTGAAGACGGAGTTTTTGCAAGGGTTATTCTGGCGATTCTAGGTAGAAATTTCCTAAGATGGATTTACAGAATAATTCCTTCGGTTTTTCCAGTCCCAGGACAACTTGAATGGACGAATGACTGACAAAGTATATCTGGTAGATCGCATATGTTCATCGTTTCAAACGTATTCACGTTGATAGCGGAGGAATTCGTTTCTCTTAGCTTATACCCATGGTATTTTTGGGGAAATCAATTTGTGATTTGACGGGTATGGCGATGTGACATTCAAAGTAAATAAAGGAGTGTTCTGTTAAAAGATACGTTACGACCTCAAGCCTCATCAACTGGGAAATGACAGAAATTGGGCAGGCAGCATGGCTAAGTGGGTCGCACCCAAGTAGGGTATATTGTCACCATCTAGGGAATATTCATATTTGTTACTTCTTTCAATTCTATATCTCCCAGGAATGGTTATGTTGGTATACCGACCGTAAGGTGATAATATATTCGGAACATTCAAGAGAAAAGAATTGCCGGTCATGTGTGGCCAAGTTACAAGATGTTGTTGTTGAACTCCAGTGTATCGCTTCTAGGGTACACTGATCGGAAGGTGGTCTCATACCTTGTCAGAGCTGTAAATCCATTCGCCAATAAGATCCCACGGTTTTGATTGTATATTATATATGTAGAACATGAGATGAAAGCGTTCTGCTAGATTGCTAAGTACTTGTATTAGACACTATTGTAATATCAGAAGATTATAGATCTTAAGAAATATTTTGGGTTATCGTAAGGTAAAAATCATCCGTGTTTATGTATGGATTGATCTAACAATTATCTTTTCTTTTGAAAATGATTTTGGAAAAGTTAAAACAAATGACTAGAGTTTACTCACACCAGTCACATGACTGACCCAGAGTTTATTTTGTTTTTTTCCCTAAACTTTTGGGTGCCCAAATTTTTACGGATGGTCAAGTAGTCAGGATTTTTCAGATATACTTAGAGGAGCTCGGAGTAGGAGGATTCAGTATTAGATATATATAGAGTTATTTCCGTTGCGATATTTATATGATGTACTCTAATGATGATGTATGTAAGTACAAATACAGTTTTGTATTTCAAAGTATTGTTAAAATATATTTTATTCGTTCCGCTGTGAGATTTGTGTTTCATTTATTGTGATCTTCTTCTATTCTTACTTTCTTTCTTTTTGTTTCTCACCCTCTAACTTCTTTCTATTAATGGTCCGGTATTTCCGATGCTTGAATAGTCGACATGGTATGTTGTGTCGATTTTCTGGGTCGAAAATCCTTGGGTCGTTACACTTCTCATCGATTACCTTTTTGATTGCATCTCAAAGGTGTTTGCAGTTGTTTCTGATCTAGCAGAACATGTTGTGGAATCTGCCGTATTTGCCAGAGTTCTTCTCTCTATCGGTAGATTTCCTTGAAGTTGGTTTTGTTGTACACAACAATATGATTTTTGTTTAATGATAACAAACATATATATTGTAATATAAATGTGTTTATAACTATACTATTCTGTACTACATCACATAGATAAGTAAATATTTATATTTGAATGGAATACTATTACATAAGAAGCCTTGCCAAAAAAATACTATTACATAAGACTTTAAATATTCAAACAGTGTTTTATTCAAATATAATACTTTATTTCAACTTTTGAATAGTACAAATTTCCAACTCCATTATTGTACATCTCAGTGATATAATACATTCAATTTCATTTGTTACATCGGTTCCTCACTACAACACTCAGTCACTCAGTTACATTTCACTCAGCTGTATATACATACAAACTCATATATAGATTCTCACTCACACTCACTTGTCTTCAATGTGCTTCAGAATCAGTCCAGTCATCTACACCTTTCACAGGAAAGACACATAGTAAACTAGAAAAGGATAGATTTAAATTCTAGCAAGTATAAATTTTGTTTGCTTCAGAATTTTGGTGTATTTCTCATAATATTTCTTGACTTGATCTGATATGTATATACATTTATCTGTATCTAGACTGCTTGTGTTATTCATAATGATTCACTGTAAATACTACAAGGTAGACGATATATGATATGCCTGCAGATCAGCCTAAACATAGCTATAGTGGTATGCTGATCAAGACCAGCCTCAACTCACAATTGTGGTCTGCTGATCTTGACCAGCCACGACTCAGCGTATAGTGGTTTGTTGATGTATATAGAAAATATAATTACACATGCACAATACATGTATACACATACATGTGTATGCATATACACATATATTATTTAAAATGTGTAAGTGCATATATCGAGCATATAAACAGCATGGACAAGTGTTAATAAAACTCAGCAATGTGGAGCATGGAACAAATGAAACATCAATGAAATTGTACATAACAAGATAGGTGCAAAGAATTGCATGCACATGGGCACACAAAGCATGAATCATGTCGAACAGCAATGCAACATGCGACATAGCAAACCCAAAGGCTAACTAGTTCAACACACACAAAGAAAGGTTCAAAAACATAGCATCATGGTCAAATAGGTTCAAGAAAAACAATATTTAGTACAACTTCATGTTCAAGATGCCACAAACAAAAGATGTACATGTTGAAATGAAGACATATATACTCAAGAGAGAACCAAGGTGCTCACAGTTTCAATAATGCCTGGATGGTCAAAGAAGTAAAATGGTGTATATACATGTTTACATATGGCAGTGTAATATGAATATATATATATATATACACACACACACATATATATAGACACACACACATTTTTGTGTATATATACACATGTATGTATACGGCAGTACCAAATCTCAAGTCACGCCGGACCAGCACAAGCATCATGCTCAAGTGATGGGATGCACAAAATATATGGTGCATCAACAATGTCATAGCGACATATATATAAATGGAACCAAGCCAGTGAAAACATCAATACATATGCAGCGGAATGATGCTCAACTTGGTGTAACAATGTAGCAATATGGAAGAGTTCAAACGGTGAAATGCATGGACACATCAAGCTGAACTCAAGTGACAATCCAAAACCAACAAGGCAATGGCAATACAATATGAAGATTGGAACTAGGCAAAGTTCAACAGGTTCATGGATACCACAAGAACCAATGAAGCAACATCATCCTTCAATGTACCAAACATGTCAGGCTCAAAACTCAAATTAGTGGTCACAAGAATGAATTGAAACATATATGACAAGGCCACAAGAAAACCATACAGACATGAATTGTTCAAGTACAAGGATTGGCATGTGCATTGCAAGCCAGTGGAATAGTACACAAGAATCAAACAAAGCATATACAAGTATACAACAGGTACTCAAGGATGAAATGATCATAATAGTGATTGGAATGCTCCGGAAACAAGTAAAGAAGTGACAATGGTGAAAGGCAAATGTAGCAGTAGCTATAGACATAGCACAAGCGTTTGCATAATACACAAAAGATATGTTCAAGAACAACTTCAAGTAAAATGAATGGTGCAAGCAGAAAAGTGGGTTGAGCAAGTACCTATGCAAAAAGACAAGCATGGCATGATGGATCAGTGCAGGTCACAACAAGAAACCATGGAGCAAAAATTGCTTTCAACTTCAAATGGGTATAAAAGAAAATATTTTTATTTTGGAATTCACAGGTTCAAAAAACAGAATGATTTTAATTAACATTCTTGGCAAATGCATTTCTGGAAGGATAATCAACTCAAATTTTCTTAGAAAATTTGCTCGAGCTAAGTATGGCAATATTTTTTGTAAATATTCAATTCAGCATATATGGAAAGAATTCAAATATGGAAGTCATGCAAGATTGATTTTTTGATCTCGTAAGAAAATATCTGGATATGTTATTAGTGGAAAGAATTAATTTCTCAATTCCAAGACATTCCGGAATTCACACAAGCACCATTTTAGCTAAGAAAATCATACAAAATTTCCAAAAATCATTCGAGCAATCACGCATGTCAAAGCTGAGACAATCAAGGGGGAACTCATGCGAATCACAGACCAAATCATGCAAATGAAAATCAGAGATGATTAAGGGTTTAAACCATATATATTAACCAATTCATCATAGGTAGAAATCCATCATAACCAAACAATTCATACGAGCATAAAGAAATCAAAACAAAAGTAACTCATAAGGGTTTCGATCTCAGAGAGGCCAAATAGATTGACCGAGAGCAAGCAATTAATCGAAGCATCAAAGAATCGATCATTTCAAAGAATATATGTGTCGCAATTTAGGGATAACACAAAACTCTATTTTTTTTTGTTAATCGGCCATTGGTGAAAATAAAAGAAGCCGATAGTGATGAAAGAAATAAAAGGAGGATGTTGATGGGCCTTTCGGGCAGCCCATCAAGGCTCGACACTACTGCGGGATCTTACCGTGGATGCTCAAAGTGGGCCAGTCGACAAGGCTCGACATTTAAATTTAATTCCCCCATCCGGCATGGCCCAGACGAAACCTGATGTGACCAAGTAGGATCAGTCGTATTGCATTCAACTACGAGCCGAAGAACCCTCGTATGGAATAGCTCATCCTTGATCTTACTATTTCTAGATCATCTGAATCAGAGGATCAGGTGCCACTTCACAATGATGATTCAAGAAATACCAATTCTTTCGGAGATACCGACTCGTTCAACATCAACTATTCTCTGGGATCTTACGATACGTTTTCAGACCAGACCAAGTACAGGATCATCTATAAATACCTGATTTGAATTCAGAGAAAGGGACTTTTGGTAGTTTAGAAACCCTAGCTTTAAAATACACTTCGTTGATCTCTTGTTGTACGACCATTATAACTACTTTATCTGATAGTTGAATTATTATATAAGAGATTATAAAGTGGACGTAGGCTCCTTAATGCCGAACCACTATAAATTGGTGTGTGATCTTTTCTACTTTTTACTTTTTACATTTGTTGATCTTCATTTGTTCTCTACACAACCCTTTATTTGGGTGTTGTGCTAATTTTTGGTGTTAACACCTTAGTGCTTTCACGGAGAATTGATATTCTCAGCCTAGTACAGATTTTTACTCTACTTTCGGATCACCAAGTCTGAGATGAAAATCGCTCTTCACCTTTGTATTGTTGAGTTATGGATGGAAAAACAGCTCGCAATACTGGAAAGCAACCACAGGTAGGAACATCTACGGAAGCGGTCGGTAGATCGGCCGCACCTGAAACTTCTTCGGATCAACCAGCCCTGCCCCCCGCGGCAGATTCAGCTCCATCCTCTACTTCACCACCCAAGATGAGTTTATGGTTGTCTTAAATCGGCTCCAGGAGAATATGGATGCCTTAAAAGCTCATGCACAAGAGAACGCCGCGATGTGGCAAGATATATCTCGCATGACGAGGCAATGAGAGGAGTTCAGGAACCAAACTCAAGAGGTTTAGGACGATCAACTCCCTTCTCCCCATATAGGTCGAGTGTCAGAAGGTTCCTCATCATCCGGGGGAAGTAGAGATCTATGCCAGTCTCTTCGTTCACTAGAAAGTGCCGAGAATATTTGGCAATTGCGTCTCAAGAGGCGTCAAGACCAGTTAGAAGTTGGCGACTTAGCCCAGGTCGACCAAACCAAGTGCAGAACTATTGGCCACATAGCTCCACAAAACCGAGAAGCTTCTCCCCCTGCTCATCAGGATGCTGAACTAGGAGATCGAGCCCATATTCATCCTCCCTGGAATCTTGTGATTGACGGAGATAATCGGGGAGGAAGGGGGACTGCCCGGACAGTAGGACCGACGACATTACCCGACGGAAGAGACAGGAGAGGTCAGTCTGTAGAGGAAGCCGATCGTGATGCAGTCATTCCGCCAAATCTGACCACCATGGTGCGGTAGATCATGAATGACAATCACAAACATAGGAATGAGGATTGGGGAGTATATCGAAGTTATACTCCATTTACTAATGACATCTTACAGGCAGAATTCCCCAGGAGATTCAACATGCCCCAGATGAATCAATACGACGGCACCTATGACCCACAACAACATTTCATGAGGTATTCATGGCGCATGGAGGTGGCGGTAGCACCCGACACAGTGGAGTGGCACTTATGTGGTTCGTACACCTGCCTGCAAGGTCTGTCCCTAGCTTTAAAGATTTGAGTGAGAAATTCCTGAATCAATTCTTCCTTCATGCTACCAAATCGAAGCACGTCATGGCTCTTTCAATAGTTAAGCAGGGAAGAGGCGAATCCCTGAGGAACTATCTTAATTGATTCAACCAGGCTGCTACCGAAGTGAGCAACCCCAACCATGAGACTGTTTTGATGGCCATGGTCGATGGCATCAACAAATAAACAGAGTTTGGAAAGTATTTGATTGGGAAGCCCCCGACTGCGATTGAGGCTTTTAATGTGAAGTCCCACATCCGACTGAGGCAAGAGGATGCGCAGTTAGAGGAGGAGAATGGGCCGAAAAATACATTTACCCCATCGACCCAGAACAATGTCGGGATCAAGTAGTCTGGGGATAACTCAGGAAAAGTAAAAGTGAATGTTCGAAACTGCGGCAAGAGAAATGGTGAAGGGTCGAAAGAGACCAATGGGAGCTCGGGATAGAGGGGGAACGCCCGAAAGCGACCCCAGTTTCAGGTATTCGAGATCTACACCACTTTAAATGACACATTGGAGAATATCTACCTCGATACCTGCAGCACGACTTAGTATAAGAAACCACCCCCATGTGAACCCATAGAGAAAGAACGGGCAACTGGGAAATACTTCCTATTCCATGATATCTATGGACGTACAAACAACGAATGTAGACATCTCAGTGATATCGTCGAGAAGCCAATACGGGAAGGAAAACTCGATGAATACAAAACAACTTCGAGAGATAAGGGCAAGGAACTTCGGCGCCCAAACAGAACCAGGCTGCATCTCGGGCCATCACTCAGGAGAAAGGAAAGGGAATTATCATCAACGCCATTGTTGGAGGACCACATCTTGCAGGTCACACTACCACAGTATCAGAGCTATGGAATGTTATGTAAATTCCGCAAAACACCTCGAGGCTGAAGAGACAAGTCCTCTTGAAGCTGCGAGTCCCACCAAACAAAGTAAAATGATTGCCGATGATACTCTCTTCCGTGATCGGGAATCAGTCGGCATAGAAGCTCCGACGACCGATCCGATGGTGATAACGACCATTATTGGACCAGCTATGGTCGGAAAGGTTCTGGTCGACAAAGAAAGATCGATGAATATTCTATTCAAGCAAGCCTACGACCAAATGAAGCTGGAGCTAAAGGACTTGGAACCCTGTACTAGACAGATACGTGGTTTCAATGGAGCTTTCAGTGAGCCGATAGGTCAAGTTAAGCTATCTGTGGAGTTAGGAGATGGGGACCGTCGGAAATCCCGAATCCTTCTATTTGTTGTGACGAATATTAACTTGCAGTACAATGCATTTCTGGGGCGTCCGGTCCTAGCGGTATTCAGGGCTTGCATCGCTCCCTGGTGTTTACTTTTAAAGTTCCCAACTGATTGTGGAATTAGGGTACGAGGAGATCAACTAACAGGTCGAGCCTGTTGCCTGGCAGAATGGAAGGAGTTACAGGGCAGTGGCAGCAAAGAGTCTGAAGATACCCCCCCCCCCCCGAGGATAGGAAGGATGCATAGCAATTACAGAGAATACCCCGGTCAGGATCGTCCATTTGTGAAGTTGAAGACATCGACCCACAAGAGGACGAAGAACCAAGGTGCAGAAAGGTAGCTCCGAATGAGGCTACCATGGAAATTCAGATCGATGAAGACGACCCCACCAAGTTTGTGAAGATTGGGTCCTATCTTGATCCCCTCCGGATGAGAGAACTGACTGAGTTTCTCGAGCAAATTTGGATGTGTTTTCCTGGACCCACGCTGACATGTGTGGGATTTCATCTTCCATTATAACTCATTCTCTCAACCTCAGCCCGAAATATACTCCGATAAAGCAAAAAGGGGCGAATGCTTGGCCCTGAATGGTCGACGACCTTGAGAGAGGAAATTAGGAAGCTGCAAGCGAATGGATTTATCTGGGATTCGACTTATCCCGACTGGATAGCAAACCCAGTACTCGTGAAGAAAGCTAATGGGAAACGGAGGACTTGCATTGATTTTTCCAACTTAAATAAAGCTTGTCCCAAGGACAGCTTCCTACTACCTAGGATTGATTAGCTGGTCGACTCAACCGCAGGGCATGAACAACTTTCGTTTGTGGATGCATATTCAGGATACAATCAGATCTCCATGCATGTTTCTGAGCAAGAACATACTAGCTTCATCACTGATCTTGGGCTATATTGTTACGTAGTAATGCCCTTCGGTCTAAAGAATGCAAGGGCGACCTATCAACAGTTAGTTAATCAGATGTTCCATGACCAGATAAGGAAAATGATGGAAGTATATGTGGACGATATGTTTGCGAAGTTATGACAATCGTCCGAACATGTGAATGATCTTTCAAGAATGTTTCGCATTCTCCGGAAATATGGCATGAAACTGGATCCTTTAAAGTGTTCTTTCAGAGTAGCTTCGGGAAAATTCTTGGGTTTTATTATGAGTTCTCGAGGGATCGAAATTAATCCTTACCAGATTTCGGCCCTCAAAGGGATTCAGGAACCTCAACGGATCAAGGATGTTCAAAGTCTAGCAGGTAAGTAGCAGCAATTGGTCGGTTTATTTCAAGGGCAACTGATAAATGCCTAATCTTCTTTGAGTTATTTAAAAGAGGGAAGCAGAACTTTGCTTGGACGCCCGACTACGCCGAAGCTTTCAAGAATCTGCTCGATCATTCGGAGAAACCCCCTATTCTCTCTAAACCTATCGACCATGAAGACTTATTTGTATATTTAGTAGTATCCACGCACGCAATCAGCTCGGTCCGGATCCGTGAAGAAAAATGGGTGCAACGGCCGGTCTATTATGTAGCTTATTAATTGCATCAAGGAAGCTTCGGCACTACTTTCAAGCCCACCCAATTAAGATATTCACCAACCAACTCCTTCGATAGGTCTTACAACGATCCGAGGCGAGTGGGAGATTACTCAAGTGTAACATCGAATTGAGTTAGTTCGACTTAACTTTTGTTCCATGGAAATCAATCCAGGGGCAGGCCTTAACCGATTTCATAGCAGAATTTACTACCCCGGAAGATGAAGACCAGGATGGTAATCCCGAGCCCTTGAAGGCCGGACCAGAATCAGTCTTTTGGAAGCTATATATGGATGGAGCCTGAAACGACTGACGTTTCGGGGCTAGCATGGTACTACTATCACCCGAGGGACAGTCGGTTTATTATGCTCTGAGGTTAGAATTTCTAGCGAAAAACAATGATTTTGAATATGAGGCCCTGATTGTCGGGCTCAAATTAGAAAGGGACTTGAAGATATCGTCGCTCTAGGTTTTTTGTGATTCACAACTTTTGGTATGCCAAGTTCGGAAGGAATATCTTACCAAAGGGGACCGGCTGACTTATTACCTTAAGCAAGTCGAAAATTGTTGCGAAGCTTTAACTTGTATAGCACTTCCCATATTTTTAGAAGGGAGAATCAGAAAGCAGACAGATTGGCGAAGCTAGTCAGCTCAGACCACCGAGTTGAAACGGAGCTAGTTCCCATAGAGACCCTGAGCATACCAAGCATCGAACAGATGGAAGTCGACTAGGCCGATACTGAAACTAAGAGGGAATCTTGGATGACTCCTATCAAAAATTTCCTCCTCCATGGCACGTTACCCGAAAGAAAGAATGAATGACGAGCTATAGTGCAATAGGCTTCCAGGTATGTTATTCAACCGAACCAGCTATATATAAGAGGTTTCTCTGTTCCCATATTCCGATGTGTGGCCAACGAAGATATCAAGAGGATACTGAAGGAAGTGCATGAAGGAGATTGCGGAGTCCACACCGAGGGACAAACCCTAGCCAAAAAATATTGCGGTACGGATACTTCTGGCCGAGTGTCAAAAAAGATGCTTCTAATTATTCCAAAAGATGTGACAACTGCCAAAGATTCGCACAAATCCCACGAGCTTCTCTGACAGAGATTACCCAAATGGCTAGCCTTTGCACGTTCGTGATTTGGGGAATAAACATTATCAAAATCTTGCCCATTTCGAAGAGGGTGCCAAATATGCCATTGTGACCGTAGATTATTTCACAAAATGGGCCAAGGCTGAGCAAATGACTACGATTACAACAAAGAAAGTCATCAACTTCATTGTTAGAAACATCATATGCCGATATGGGATACCCCAAACCTTTATCACAGATAATGGAACTTAGTTCGATAGCCTAGAATTTTGGGATTTTTGTGAGAAATATCATATTAAGAAAAATTAAAATGCAGTGGCGCACCCCCAGTCTAATGGCCAAGTTGAAGCAGTCAATAAAATCATCAAAACATTTTTGAAAAAGCAGTTGGAGCAAGCTAAAGGAAAATTGATCGACGAACTGCCTCTGGCCCTTTAGGAATATCGTACCACTCATAAGACGGCTACAGGTCATACACCTTTTGCCCTGTCCTATGGTTCAGTTCTCCCAATAGAACTCGAGGTCCCTTCTCATCAGACGACTTACTACGACCCCTTGACGAATAAGGCACTTCTCTTGACATCATTGGACATGATTGACGAAAAGAGAGAAGAGGCAAACCTTCGTGTAGAATCTCACAGACAAAGGGTTGCACGATACTACAATAGTAAGGTCCGACCTAAGACTTTCGATGTAGGCGACCTTGTTTTGAAACAGATTTTCCCAATTCCCATTCACATGGGACTCAAGTGGGAAGGACCCTACGTCATTCAAAGAAAGCTTGATAATGGAAGCTTTAGGCTATCAACTGTTGATGGCGAGCCCTCATAAAGAGCATGGAACGCAGAGCACATACGACTTTATCTTTCTTAGAATTTCTCTAGTTTCTTTATTTAAGTTATTTGTTTTAGTATTGTAATAAGCAATCCTTCATCGATTGCAGTAGCATATGAATAAAACTCTCTGTTCCTGCTCTGTTTCGTTGTCATAAAGCTAAGGGCTGTGACTCAACCAATATTTACTTACGCCATGACGCTCTAACGTGTCGGCCCAGGACAAAACAGGCCGACACTGTCAGGCGAATAAGGGCTCAATCATATCAAAGGCATCGATCCCAAACTTAGACTGATCGAACAGTTTGTTGACTTCTACTTTGATTGACTCAAAGTAAGATCGATGCCTAACCAAACATACTGTCTGACTGTCGGGACTTAACTCTAAACCTAACGACTTGAGGATGAGTATAAATAACAGAAGAGCGTGAATGGCGCACCCTGATAGAAGACCGCTCAACCCCTAAAGAACTCTACCCCTTAACGATAAGGGGTGAGTATAAAAGACTTGAGACACCCCTGCTTAATGGGCGTTTGACCCCCGACTTGGGTCAAATCCATTTGAGTATGATTGGAATACTCGCTATCCAAACGACTTACCTCGACACCAGGGGCAAGAGGGTCGATGAAAAACCCCGACTGGGGTAGCACTCGAATGATCCTCAAGAGCTAAAAAATAAAGTAAGAAGTCCAAATGACATTTTTTGCACATAATTGACACAATTACTTGCAACATAAATAGATTTTCATTTACGATACCATGACATGATTACAAAATGTTGATGCATGACAGGTACGACTTAAACATCATTTCTAGAGTCATAAATTTGATAATTACAAAAGCGCGAGGGCCGCACTCGCATGAGACTTCCAAAGGGCCTAAAAGGAAAATTACAACAAGAGAAATTTAAAACAGAGGCGCCATTTCCCTGCACTCAATCATCTCGGTCAGCTCTTTCTTCTTGTCCATTTCTACCACCTCCTCAGTACTCAACATGCGTTTTGATCCTCCAAGTGTACTCCCGAATGAGCGACGAGCTGATGCTAAGACTTGCGATCTAGGAAGATCCACGAAAGGGGGGATTTCAACTGAAGAGAGGATGGTCGGAGGAATATCTTGAATACGCTGAACACTCAGGGGGTCCTCGAGTAGTTCTGGCTTCATTGAAAAAATATCCTTTTCCCGCTGAGCTTTGGCCTCAGCCCTGGATGGACCATCGCCCTTCTTCGACTCAGCGATAATCTCGACGTCATCGTCATCCAACGACCCTATATCGATTCTCTCTTCCCCCGGTGCCTTGGCTACATTCTCAGTGCCACTTCTCTCCCCGACAACGACATCTTCCTTTACACTCTCTTTCACCAGAGAAGTACCTATGGTAGAGAGCACAAGCTAAGATCAAACAAATAAGATTAAGATCAACACATAGGCTTACCTCCAACTTCAGTTTCGATCGGGTAGTCAGCCTTGACCCCAGTTGGCTCAACTGGAAGGACAGAAGCCGAACCTATCTCAATATTAGCAGAAGAAGAAGAAAAGAGGGGCACTTTAGTCTGACCACCACCATCTCTTCCCTCGGAGACCGACTTCCCCTTTTGTCCGCGGCGTTCCGCTTCTGCTTTCTCTTCCTGTCTTCTTCCCTCGGCCAACACCACCCTCTCTTTGTCATTTAAGATAGTAGTCATCAACGTTGCTTCATTCACCGGTTGCCCTCTCGCTACATCTCTCAAAACTATTTTCCAGGTATCGACCAAAATCTTGAAATACCTCGGCATCTAAGACAAATCCCTATGGCAAAGGAACTTTGCAAAGAATGAGAGAGTCTGGCGTGCATGCCCCTTTTCCAGTTCAGGCATATCCCGAGTATGATCAACTTTAAGGGTCTGGATGTCGATATCATGCTGCAATTTCAAATTGTTGGTCGCCTCAATTACTGCTGCAGCATTCTCTTCTGCCAAACGCTTGGCCTGTTCAGATGAATGCAAAAGGCCCTTGAGATTCTGCACCTCCAGACCCAGCCGAGCTTTGTCGTTCTTCACGGATTCAACATCTCCCTTCAAATAATCGCATTCCTAGTTTTTCAACTGAGTGCGAGCATTCCAATCCTCGGCTGCTTTCTCATATTTTTCTTTGTCGGGCGCAGATTGCAATTCCTGGTCTTTAATTTTTCTTTCGAGGAGCATGCAGTTTTTCTTGTTGCTTTCCGCGTCCCTCTTCAAGCCCACAATTTCGGCCAGCTTCTTTTTCAAGGCCCCGCTCACTTTCTTGGCATACTCGTACATTGCATCATATTGGGAAAGGGCGTGGTCTAAGTTACTCTGGATACGTCGGTGAAAACTGCATAATAATGGTTGTAACTCGGTGGCAGGCTCTATCCCTACAAAGAAAAGATCCGGAAAATCTCATTCCAACTCTCCAACTTGATCGGTGGAGGAAGGGTCGATCGATGAGCTAGGGCGAGTCAACACAGCCTGGGAATGCCTGGCCTCCTCGCCCGCTTGTGGGGTTTTATGTTGAGGCTCGGGGGGAATATGCCTTTTCTTCTTCTTAGATGTATTCCCTGTTCCTCCTTTTCCTCCTGTGCCTGATCGTGTTTTTCCAAACTTCTCTCCTCTCGCCCTCTTTTCTCTTTCTCCCTCTCTTTCTCTCTTTCCTTCCCTTTCTCCTTATCCTTACCTTTCCTATGCCATTGTCTTTTTTCTCTTTCCTTTTCTTGCTGTCATCATCCTCATCGCCATCTCCTTGTCCCACATGCTGTGAAGTAGACTGGTCTGACTTGATGTCTGCTGGGAAGGAGGCAAAAAGACTGCTATAAATTCTTCATCAATGTCTAAGAGAAGAAGAAAGATCATGGTTAAAACCGACAACATCTCATTTACAAGTGAACAAGGTATTGTGATGCGTAGTGAAATGTGGTATGACAAATTACTTAGGTCGACCCTATAATATGGGTAGGCTCATACCTTCGGCACCTTCTTGCTCGATTGGGAAAGACATCCCCTCGGACTGGTTGGCAAAGAATCGGTTTGGACCCAAGCTTTGTGGAGAATGGATGGTCTCCGGAATCTTCAATTTTTTCAACATAGGGACAGCGGATGCGATGTGTTCTTCCTGTGAATCATGGATCGCGGAGGGATCTCTCTCAGCCTCAGAACCCCTCGAGCGATCCTCGGCTGTTCTCTCTTTGGCCAGCTTCTCTCACACTCTCTTCGAAACTTTCTTGGTAAGAACTCTCTCTCTTTCTTGACGCTCGGCCTCTCGATGTTCGGTCTCTCGAATCCGCCTCTTGAAAGAAGGCTTTTTTGGACGTGGTTTATTTTTATCCCCAGGCAGGGGATGGACAAAGGATTCTCCGACCAAGAGGGTTGCCTTTTCATCATCTGGTTTCCTCTTTGTTGGAGGCATCTCACCTTGATTTGGGGTGGTCAACCCAGTTCCCTCTTTTTAAGGTCCAATTATCCTGTTCTCGCTAAGAAGAGCGTACTGATGGAGATGTTGGTCGGTCAAGCAATTCCAAAACCACCACTACTTGGACTCTAAACTAATCAATCGCCTGTATCTTTCCTCGAACACCTTCCCCTCAGGCCTTGCGGAATAATCTCCTGTTAAAAAGGGAAGAAGAAGAGTACATATATTTTTCAGTATAAAAAAAAAGAAAACTCTATCACAAATGTACCGATCAACGAAAAGACTTACTACATTAGAGCCAATATCGAGCATACCCCGGCTGCTCTTTAATCCAGAACCACTCCCACTTTGGATCATCCGCTTTACTTGGAATTTCTTCAATAATCTTCCAAACTCGAGTAGACTCAGAATAGAGGAGAGAAAGGGACTTTTTCTCATTGTTTTTGAAGTGAAAAAAGAAGGCCATGTCATCAAAGGTAGGAGGGTAACCCAAATACCTCATAAATAAGAAGTACACATATAGCAAGCTGCCGTAGGCCGTCGGTGGAATTGCATCGGAGCTAGGTTCATACGCCACAAAAAGTTGATAATAAACAGATGAAAAGGGAGGATGGCTCCCATATTGCGCATCAGAAGGGACATTACCATATAACCTACTGGGGGATTGTGAGGTCGATCACTTTCTTGTAGAAGAAGAACATCTACAAAGGGAATTTTGTGTTTAGCTATCAGATTCTTTAGCCGTTTATGAGTTATTTCAGTTTCTAAGGCATTTGGAGGATTTCTCAGAATTTCAGCTCTTGGATGCATATCGGGTGCTATTGGAACTAACACTGCTGCATTCAATTCGACTACAACTTTGAGAGGAGACGATGAGTCTATCGATTGATTTTGGGAATTGTTGTTCGGGTTGGGCTCAGAATCATCGAAGACCCGGAGGAACTATTGACTCTGGTAGAAAAAGTAAACCTTTGGTCGACTCATACTTAAGATTGCCTCGTGTCTTGACCATGACTAGTCAAAGGCTATGGAGCTAAAATAAAAAGAAAGGGGGTTACATTCAGGAAGGAATTAACTCCATTTTATAGTGCAATTTTGATGAAAAACAAGCCACAGGAATCACGATTCATTTTCATATATTAAACTGCATAAGGGTTACTACTTTCATTACAGTCCTCTCAAACACCGCCACGTGTCTGAAGATTTGCCAATGCCTTGACACTCACGACGATATAGAAAGGCAGGAAACTTATCCACCCCTATGAAATGACTGGGTTAACAGATGTAACATCATTAGGGTTTGCTAGACTGAATTGGATTCACAATCGGATCTTCCATGGACCGCCGCATTGCCACTGACTCGGGCAATCTGGCGTTACTGATCCCGATTGCGGACACCGTGGGGCTCAAATGATGATGAAGTGAAAGAAAAATGGAGATCTTTTTCAAGAATGACATTGGTGTGTCTAGAATGATATAAAGGTAGGATTTTTACCTGAAAAAGATGAACTTGAGTGAAGATGATGACCGATCTTCAGTCTTTTACTTCGAGCAGTAGAACAAATTTTGCAACAGAGAATATGAGGGGAATAAGGTAAAAAGATTTTCACTTTATAATATGATGGAGAGGCTATTCGTGTTCGGCTGACGTGACCTTCAGGTCAGACGTGGGTGACGTGTAAAGCTGCTAATGAGTAAATATCGACTGACAAGACAAAAGAAAAAAGGGTGTCATAATTGCTCATTCTCGTTTCAATTTCCAAGACAGCTGGTAGACTCTTTTTCGGTTGATGAGACTCAATAAACATGCCATTTAAGCCAATCTATGGGATCCTACGGTTGATGTGGAAAATGTGTGCTCATGAGCGCGTGGTTTCAAAGTATGTCCCGTTCCCAACGCACCATACTTTGAGGGGAAAAGTGTTTATGGGCCTTTCGGGCATCCCATCAATGCTCGACACTACTACGGGATCTTACCTTGGATACTCAAAGTGGGCTAGTCGACAAGGCCCGACATTTAAATTTATTTCCCCCATCCGGCGCGGCCCAGATGAAACCTGATGTGACCAAGGAGGATCAGCCGTGCTGCATTCAACTACGAGCCGAAGAACCCTCCTATGGAATAGCTCATCCCTGATCTTACTATTTCCAGATCATCCAAATCAGACGGATCAGGTGCCACTTCACAATGATGATTCAAGAAATACCAATCCCTTCGGAGATACCGACTCGTTTAACATCAACTACTCTCTTGGATCTTACGACACGTGTTCAGACCGGCCTAAGTATAGCATCATCTATAAATACCTGATTTGAATTCAGAGAAAGGAACATTTGGGAGTTTAGAAACCCTAGCTTTAAAATACTCTTCGTTGATCTCTTATTGTATGACCATTGTAACTATTTTGTATGATAGTTGAATTAATATATAAGAGACTATAAAGTGGACGTAGGCTCCTTAACGCCGAACCACTACCCTTATTAGGCTTAAACTAGGCGATCGCTCTACTCTTATTAGGGCTTTGTCCAACTTATTTAGCATTGACACCATCATTGGCAGAGCCAAGTAAAGGTTATTGAGATGGCCAGTCCGAGCAGCCTAATTCTTGTGCGCTTTTTCTTAGCACTAGAACTGATTAGTATTTTCATAGAAAACCTCGAGACTTAGGCTCTTATCTATCAATTCATGCCCCCGAATTCAAAATCTGGCAGTACTCCCTTGGAATATTGAATAAGGATGGTGCAGGCCCGTCTACTTCTTCTAGGACGTTATTGAATCATCCAAGGTAGCTTTAAATAATCTCTCTTGTTCCCTGGTAGATGTTTGAGATGGTCAGGATGTCTTTGGATCTTATGACGTGCATCCAGAACTGCTTCACCATCTTACTGGCGAGCTGGTCAAAAGTTGATATGGTTCTCGGCATAAGTCGAGAGAACCAATGCAAAGATATGCCTTCAAGGAAGATGAGGAAGCATTTACACTTCACTTCATCTGTGGTGCCGCTATAGTCAATATGCCATTCGTAACAGCTCAGAAAGTTTCGAGGATCAGTTTTCCTCGAGTAAGTCGTTAGTTGCGACATGTTAAAGCATCTTGGCCATTTAGCGTTAAGGACAACCAAAGTAAAGGTGTTACATCTCATGTTGGTTACCCATACATCAGTGACGTGGCCTTACGATTCCCTCACGATACTATGGATCATATCGGTGAGAACCGGAGCCTGAACCTCTACTAGATCCCATCAGTCGTGGTCCAACTCAGTAGTGCATGGCCTAGGGCGACTTCTTGGATGAACATCAACATTATCCCCTTGCAAGTCATCAACCTCGACTCTTTGATTTCGTAGAGATTGGTTTGGAGGAACTTGGGCCTGCTTTGTTACTGACAGTGTGGGAAACAAGTTCTGGATGGAGAAAGGTGGAGCATGCTTCGTAAAGGGTTGGCACTAGTTCCTGTATTAACACTAAGCCCTAACTGGGAATGGTCAGGTTGACACACTCCCTCTCTGATGGTTATTGTAGTTCCATTATTGTTGATCCTCCTCTTATGCTATGGTTAATGTAGAAAGTGTTGGAAAAAGAGCCTTCCAAGATATTCTGAGGAGAATGAGTGATTCTATTGGCTTGAAGACGTGTGATATCCCTCTGGGTATTATTTTGAAACCATTGCATCAAGTCATTCTTTTGCTTAATTTGGTCTTTGAGTTCCCTCCACTTTCTTAATCACTTCAAAGAACTGAAGTTGGATAACCGGAGCTTATTAGCTAGAGAAAGATAGCCATATCCATGACTGTTGGAGCTTCAAAAGGTTGATGCTGAGGAGAGTTTTCCGAGTTAGCAGTGGAAGCTCCAATCATAGCAGCTTTTCCTTGCTTAATCATTTTAAGAAAGCTTGGTAGGTAAGTCTGAGAAGACTTAAGTAGCACACCAAGCTTTTATGGAAGAATGGTAGGAAAGATGAAATCTTTAGTCTCTCAGTGAAAGCCCTAGAATGGTGATGTCCAAAAAAATCTGGATAACACCTAAAGGTTTCCTAGATAGTAAAAATAAGTGTAAAATGAGGATTTTTAGGAGGAAATGCAGTAAAGTAAATGAGATGGAGTTTATAGTGGTTCAGTTCAGGAGAACCTACGTCCTCTGTGAAGGTTTTTGCTCTTTATTCACTTCTCAGTTAAGATTACAATGATAGGATCAATGCCCTCTAGTAGCTACAATGGCAATGGTGGAAAAAAATCTGAAAGAGTTGAAGAAGGAGCTTTGTTTCTTCTTTGAAAATGCCAAGACAACCCAAAAGTTCATATGTCCAAGAAGGATGTGGACTTCTTCTTCTTTACGTGATGGAGTGAGCTTGGGAATCCAAGATGCGATATCTTCTTCCCAAGGTGTCAAGAGAGAAAGAAACCAACCATCAATTTGCATCAGGGAGGGGTATTTATAGGAGCATGAGAGAAGGTGAGTGGCAGGAGGATGCGAAGCATGTGCACATGAGCCCCAATAAAAAAGTCATCAAGGATTAGTACCAATCCCGGGGTTGGCACCGGTCCCCATGACTTTGTCATTTCTGTTGCAACACGAAACCTTGAACGCTCTTCCAAAATCAAACATTGTTTCTAGGGACACAAACTTTTTGATGTCGGTCTGGAATGCCTTGGTGGATATAGTGATTAGCATTGATCCAGAAGAACTTAGCGAATAACAATTTAGAAGATCCAACACTTGCATTAATCCCTGAGCAAATTGTAAGATTCGTAAGGTTTTGGAAATAGTGTAAAAAGTTCTGATCTTGGTGAACATCAAGGATATATACTGGTCCCGATAATTATGGGGATACGTACCGATCTAGATGGACTTAGGCATATTTATTGATATGGAGATTGTGCATCCGTACAGAACCCAGGGGTTGGTTTATACCGATCGCTAAACACTGAGTCAATAGGGAGCTGTTTTGACGAGCCGAGACGAGCATACTTGCACGACTCCATCTTAACTTGATTTTTGAGCATTCATATGGCACTTTTGAATTACATGGCCATGGGATATTGGTCGAGTCATGTGGGTCTGGACTGTTTTTGGTAGCCGGGACCAAAGGCCAGAAATTGTGGCACTCTAATGCTTAGTCATTGTATAGAATCCAAAGTCCAATGCATGCCTTTAGGTATTAGTGCAAACCTTTTATGCTGAAATTTAATGTATGTAACAATTTCGGTTATGAATAATTTTTACTTTTGGATTCTAGAAATCATTATAGCATCATTGAATCTTGATATTAAGTGTTTAGGCTATCGTAAGGTAAAAACTCGTCCATGTTTGTATACGATATGGTCTTATGAGATACCTTTGATTTCAAAGGTTTTACAATTTAAAGAATTAAATTCCTAGTGATTTGAGTTTTTTCATGCTGGTTTAGCAAACTAACCTTAGTGTTATTTCATTATAATGCTCAAGTTGGAGCGAGTGTATTTATAGGATTGTTCAGACAACTTGGAGCTTCATAAAGGAAGTTGGGGGCTGCAACATATTCATGTATTTTTTTTATTATGCTCATTATTGTTTTCATAAACATTTGTGAGTACATGCTATTATAACTTTCTAGGTTCTTTTATGGTTAGTACTCCGATATATGTCTGATTGATGTATTTATAAAAGACTTTCTATTTGGTAAAGATTATTGTTTATATTATATTTTATTCATTCTAACTTGAGATTTGTTCTTTCATGTCTTTCTTTTTCACCTAAAGATTTAGTTTTCCAATGTTTAGACATTCACACATGAATATCATGAATGTATTAGTGTTGACCATCAAAAAACAGGGTTTTCCTTTACTACATAATATTGAATTAATACAGAGTAATGAGACCACATTAGATGAAATTCGATTGTTGACGAATGAAGTTGAATTACCTTTTCTACAAGGATATGTGCTTAAGAGTAAGCACATAAGTATGATTTTTGTTTCATCTAAATTTGAGATTACTGATCCATGTAAGTCGTGGATTGAAAATAAACCTCATCATGAATTCTTAATGTATGCACATTACCAAAAAAATTATGACTTAAGTTTCATGAACTCAAAAATGAACCCATTTGTACTAGTATATATGGAGTTATAACTGCTAGCATGCTCATTTCCTTGCACTGATAAACAAATTATTGTGTCAAGACACATCAGCTTCTCAAAGAAGGAATTTCATTCTAGAAAACTTAGTGATGAACTTTAATATCCAAGATTCTAAAATGAAAATAGAATGTATAAATGATGTAAATTTAATCAAGTCCAAAAGTGCTCAATTCATTACAATGTTTTATAAGAATCCCACACATTAAATGGAAAATGCATGCTTCTTGTTAATACTGATAAAAATGACTTATTAGTGATGATAGTTTCCTCCATTGTCAATAAGCCTTATAGAGTATAGAATCTACCATGTGGCATGATGTTTCAAATACGAAGTGGCTTTCGATATGTTAACAAAGTTTTATTCTGAAAATTATACCCCAAAAGTTTTCGTTTGTCGGTCCAAGTGAATCATTGAGAAGAAAATCAATGTAATTGAACTGTACTAAGAAAGACTGATGGAAATTTATCCTGTTGATTCTATTTTTTTCAAACTAGTGTAGCTTAATTTACCCTGTTGATGAAGGTATGATCTTAAACTAATGTAGCTAATTTTTCAACAAAAGTGATAGTAAAGCTGACGGATTCATCAAGGTATGATCTTAAACTAACATCAAGATGTTTAAAATCACTTAATGAAGCTTAATGGTATTTCATAGTGCTTACAAACATTATGTAACAATGGCCGAACTAAACTCTCCATCCCCAACATATAGCGTATGCATATGAGATGGTACATACTTTGTTGTAACTAAAGGAAACTCTTATGTTTTGTTGCCACCAACTCATATTTATACATCACTTCTTCAAGTTATTTAACAATGTGTGACCTTCCCAATCCAAACTGTAGTTTATTCTTGAAACATGCGAGGCAATGCTAACAATAAAATCTATAGAATTATTTATTAGAAAAACAAAGTCGTGATGAAAAAAGGTCCGAACTGGAGCTTCATGAGTGACATCGAATATAGAAAATCAATTTATATTTATGTTTTCCCCTTACTAACGACCTTTAACTTGGAAAATTTTGAAACAAATTATTGTAGTTGATTCCATTGTAAAGGCTAAGCACGTCAGTGTAACAACCCAAGTTTTCGGGATATACCTGCTATAATAAATAATTACATAAAATATAATTATTTAGAGATCATTAAGTTGGATAATCATTAAATTGGTTTACTTAACTTAATTAATAATGAAAATTAATGGTAGTAGATATTGGTGAAATTTAATCACGTTTGAATGATTAAATGGTGACTTTGTGATTTTAATTTATGGAATTTAGAGTAAAATGTGTATTATTTTATAATACATATAAGTGAATATGCGTTTGTCATATTATATTTAGTCCCACATTTTGGGAGTAAGGCTAACATCAGCTCCAAAGCCAATATATAAGGGAGCCAATGTAATAGAATTATGTACACTGAATCAAGAGAAATAAAAAGGTCTCTCCCTTATCTCTTATGTTCTTTCTAATGTCTTCTCTTTTATTATCTGTTTTATTTTATTTTATAACACGTTATCAGCACGAGATTCTTTTATTGTTATTTGTTGAGATCTTCTAGATCTACATCTATGAATTTTTCATGTAAGTAATTTTTATTTGAGAATATTTGATCTATGGATCCATAATTTTTTTTTGTAGATCTAGATTATGTTCCACTGGATCTAACTTTTTAGATCTAATTATTTTTCGCTTAGTGGTTTTTAGATATCCACCTATTCATATTTGATCTGGTATTATTGTATACCAAATATATTTTTAGGAAGATCCATTCATTTTCTTTTGATAATATTATATATGGATCTTTTACCCCATACGCTATACATAAATAATCTTCATTTGCTACTTTATCTCTTCAATAACAGAGAAGCCATTGATAATAGGTATGCATATATGTAAACTGTAGGCTGCTTCTTATTTAATCTAATGCTTGCTGTACAGCTTCAACTTTGTAATCATAGACTACCTATTCTCATTTTTTTAATGCTTCATCTCGCAAGATGAGATGCTTTAAATATTTAGAATTACATTTCCATGTATGGATTACTTTTGTATGCTTTTTCATCTTTCAATATAAGCAAGCTGCTTGTTAGCCAACATATGTATTACTGTGGCCGTTATTTTTGTTATATGGTGTATGGCTCCTTGACGGTTTGTATTGTTTCATTATTGTAATTAGTTCATTGTAAATGTATAGAGAAAGACTTGCATATTTGGATTAATTTTTTTTATGATTCTGTGCTGTAATATACTCAATTTAATTATAGAACATGTATACTGATATGTGAATTTTGTTTAATTAAGCATCTGCAATTTTTTTGTGTAGTTCACAAAAATGTCAAACACTGAGATTCATTTACAATCTCAATGCTCAGAGGATACCATTAAAAATGGTAATACTATGTCCCAGCAGGACAAAGCAAAGGCTCTGATATTTTTTTAAGATGCCACATCCGCGATGATCTAAATATTTAACTGAAAAGGATCCTATCCACTTATGGAACTCCCTGAAGGAGCGTTATGACCACCAGAAGACGGTCATACTTCTAAACAAAAGGCAAGAGTGGTTGAACCTGAAGTTCACATGCAAATGACCTGAAGTTCATATGACCTAAAGTTCATATACAAATCCTTTCAAATGAGGGACCTGAAGTTCCGAGGAACCTGAAGTTCATATTCAATTGAGAAACATGAAATAAAACATAAAAGCCTATAATTGCATTTAATATTTGCTTATAGCAAATGACTAATAATAGGAAAGGATTTGAAAAATCAATGAAACGAAAAGTTTTAGCAAGAGGAAAGAGCATTATATTCCAACTTTATGCTACAAATAATTTCTTGAAGAAACTTATTATTGGAAGAGATCATTACATTTATAATCAATACTATTTTCTTGAAGAAAAATAGTAAAATGACTCTCATATGTGAAAAAAAAGGAGGGGCACTTTCTAGACAAGTTGCTTCATATGAATTATGATAAAACTTAAAGTTTTATTATAGTCACATTATATTTCTAGAAGAAACAATTTATTGTTTCTTAGGAAAACCTTTATAAAGAAAATATGCATCCTGAAGATCATATTGAGTTAAGATCTAAATATTGATCTTAATTTCTGCACACTGGAAGTGAATGCAAATGAAATTTTTGTTATAAAATGGAAAACTTAGAACCTGCAGTTTCTATGATGGTAACAAGTAGCCTGAAGCTCACTATGTGATTTTTATTTTGTTTCATTTCCCTTTCAGCATGTATTAGTTTGAAACTTTTGTTTATTTGCCTTTCTTTTTAGCTTGTGCTTATGGAATTGCAGAAATAATATGTAATGTTAGACATGATAAGTAGTTTATTCCCATGGACATTTATCTATATTTATAAGTTATTTCAGTTATCAACTAGCTGTATTGCTTTTAATTCTTAAGGTATGGATCGATAGTGTTTAAGTGATGTTATATGTCTGGTTGATTGTGGAACTATTCATACGATATTGAAAAACCCAAAGTTTTTCTCTGAATTATCCGAAAATGTTTCATATAAAGTTTCAACTATAATTGGTTCAGCCAATATAATTGAAGGGTCCAGAAGAGCCTATGTAACACCCCACATCCGTTAGTGTCACTCACAAAGGGAATGCACTAAGTTCTGTGGAGCATTTTGGGTAAAAGATGCAGATAAATTACAAGACAGACAAAAATTACAACAGCGGAAAATAAAACTTTGCTTTATTGATAAAATAGTTTGTACAACGATTTCTTTATAATATCAGAGTATCATCTGTCTTACAAAATAAAGAAGCATAAAACAAAATTTATATTCCCCAATGTAGCAAGAGCCAGCCATAGCATCTGAAAAGAGAATCCAAGCAAAACTTCGACAAATCTTCAAGCTGGGAAAGAGTGACAATCCAACTTAACCTGAGCTATACTATTCCCTTCTTTACTACCTGGGGGGGAACGGAAGAAAAGAAGACGAAAGAAAAACAGAGTCAGACATAAAGCCTGAGTAAGTTCAGTAACTTCTAGCATGTGAACATGGAAAAACAAAACGACATGAATTAACTGAATACAAGATAACACCATGACGATAGGGTCAGCAAGATTAGTAAAGATAATCACAAGATACACTAAGATAAGATAAACTGGATATGCTCCAATACTTTCGCTGCTTCGCTATTTCCTTGTTATACTGGTTTCTATATCTCTGGACCATCTAACTAGTGTCCCAACTAGCAACGATAACGTGATCCCAATCCCTCTATTTTCCATTGCCTTCAGGCATACATTTATTATTTATTACCTGGATCAAATCTAGGGTTTTCTATCCAGTGCTTTCTAGATTCAACTAGAGTTTACGCTATCTACTGAACGCTTCTCGGATTCAGGGTTTATGCCACCTAGTCCAACTAGGGATTATGCTACCTATCAAACGATGCCCCCAAGTCTAGGACACACTACCTAGAGTGGTATATGTCCCTATACTTCCCCACGCATGTATCGCGAACCGTTATCGCTTGTCTAGATGCACATGTCCTGTAATGTGCGGCCCGAGTCCTGTGGCAGGGAAAATCAAGAAACACAGAACTCGGTCGGGAGCTTTCAGTTATCTGCAGCCTCACAGAGGGATACCAAGAGTACCCTCACGTCCCCTCGAAGCCTCGGGCTTCGTAACCCAATTCGTTGGAGCCTTCGTTTTAATCAGACGGACGTTCGCTCCTTCCCGTGTTATACTAAGAATTACTACTTAGTTTTGCTAACTAAGGTTTACCACTTAGTTTCTAGAATCGTTGTTTTCTTAACTAAGGTTTACTACTTAGTTCCTTTTAACTAAGGTTTACTACTTAGTTCTCTTTCTTGTCAATTTGGATTGGTTAAGTGTCATTAGTCAATTCAAGCTAACTTAACCCTCTTCGTTTCCCATGATAAACCGGTTAAGTGTTATCAGTAATTCATGTTGACTTAACCCTACCACAAACCAAGTTATATTGGTTAAGTATTTCTTATTACTTAACCCTACCCGTTCATCCTGTATTGGTTAAGTGTTCCTTTCTAACTTAACCTTGCCCGTCTGTTTTAACTAACAGGTTATTAATGGTTAAGTATTTTCCCTTCATGTTTTAGACTTAACCCTATTCCTTTATCACAATCTGATGGTTAAGTGTTCAAGTTTACTTAACCCTACGGTCTAGCCCAGCTAACATATCAAATTGGCTAAGTGTATTAAATTTTACTTAACCCCAACTTCTAGTCTAGTTAACATGTTAATTTGGCTAAGTGTATTAACTTTACTTAACCCCACCTTCTAGTCTAGTTAACATGTTAATTTGGCTAAGTGTTTTCTAAGTTACTAAACCCCTACAAATCTTGTCTTGTTACCATGTTAAGTTGGTTAAGTGTCCCTATGGACTTAGCCCTCCCATTCTAGCTTAACTGTGTTAAGTTGGTTAAGTGTTCCTATGGACTTAACCCTCCAATTCTAGCTTAACTGTGTTGAGTGTCTGTATGAACCTAACCCCACCCACCGGTTTGGTTATCATGTTGAATTGGTTAAGTGTCTTAGTTAACTTAACCCTACCATTCTTGTTCTAGCTTTAACTAAATAAATTAAATCTGCTACCACTCACATTAGACAGATATTGTTGCGATTACTGGATGTGCCGGTTGGTTCCGGGAAGGTTTACATCGCAACTCAGTCTAACCTCGGGTTAGGCATATTCATGTTTTCTAAGTTCAAAGGGTTTTGATTAATTTTCAAATCAGGTTTTGGAAGTAACCATCCCATCCGTCGGATCAGTTAGGGATAGCCAGGGAGAGCAGGAAACTTGTATTTTCCAAACCCAAGCCTAGACACTATCCTCTCTGTCACCCTAGAACTTTCTGGTGTATTATTAAAAGAGATGTCATTAATGAAACCTTTAATTTGCCTAAATTTACATTTTCTCATTTAGGACAAACTCTATAAGTAAATCATTCCTAATTTACTTATTTCCTAGTTACCCTTTTAATGTAAATTGTCAACATTTATTCTTATGGCCCATTTTCCCCCTCTATATCATATTTATGCTTTTTGGTATGTAAACTATACCAAATTAAGTGTCACTAACCCTGATTTTTGCTAAGCATGACAATTACTCGCAATTATGGCCAATTTCAAATTTATGCCAATATACTTATTATGCCAAATTAGCTAATCCAATTCTGATTTAACATTCTAATTACAGTTCATGTCAAACTAGACTTATTATTCTAGTTCACAGTTCATGTAAATGCTAGATTTACAAGTCAATACTAGATCCAAATTACACATCCTATAATTCATGTCAAATTTATCCAATTTGCATTTCTATGAACATGCCATAATACATGTTCCCAATTTATGCCAATTTCCAAGTTAAAAACTATGTTTTTAGTAAATTTCATATTTTGCCCAAATCGTATTCCCACCGTTCGTATAATCGTGATTCAATCTAGATTATAGATAAACCTAGCTTCGTAGAAAATAGGGAATGAACCAAAGATGCTATGAAAAAAACGGACATAACAACTGGCATAAGATGATAATTCATAGGCATATAGATTACGACATGAAAAGGGTTGAATAGTATGGAATCCAGAACATGGGTAGAATTAACTTAATAGGTAAATTCCCATGATCAAGATCTAAGAATAAACTGAAATAAAAAGTCAAGCCTAGGTCCAATATAATGCCAGTTTGGGATACAACATGGTTTTGTAACTACAGTGTCATGGGCATAAATAATAATCTTATATCCATAGTCATAGGCGATAAATCCTCACAGTTAATGAATCACAGTCATAGGCGATGTCCATAGTCAAAGGAAAATAGTTCTCACAGTCATAGGCAATGTTCATAGTCAAAGAGGCATATGGTTTTAAGGTCCATAGTTTCATAATCACAGTCTTATTTGTCATCGAATCATAACAGTTCTTAATTAGGTCCAAGGATATAAGCACTGATAGAAAGATTTGGCATATTCTTTTATTCCTTTAATTTCATGTCACGAATAGAGAAAACGTTCAAATCTAAAAAGTAACCGACTTACATTGATCGGTTTTTAGAATAGAAAGATGGCGTTTCTATGATTCGTGCGATGTTGCTCGAAACCGTTTGAGTTAGCCTTTGATTCTTGTCTTGAAGCTTTAATCTTGATTCGAATCTCTTCTTGACAAACTTGAGCAGCATAACCTTGTCTTGGATTTTCGTATTATTTTCTTATTTTTATTTATTTATACATTTTCTCAGAGGCAGCATAAGGATAGAAGAGAATTGTGAATAGTGAAGGAGAATAGGGCTGTTTTTATAGTGTAGAAGTCAACGAATCTGGTCAGAATGGCGTCCGGATACAGAAAAACGAATCAGGCTGCAGAGCTGGAAAAAGGCGGGGAGGTCGACCCCCAGGTCGACTACCCAGTCGACCTGGGTCTTGGGCGGGAAAATTCCCGCCCAGCCCAATCTGGGTCCGATTTTTGAATTTTGAACTCGTTTCTGAACTGTTTTGAAATTTGAACTTCGCTGAAACTTCCGGAGGCCATATCTTCCTCATATATACTCCGATTTACGCAAACTCGGACTCGTTTTCATGTAGAATTCCAAGACAAACGCAATGGCGCAGCCCGTTTCCCTTGATTTTGATTTCAAAATTTAATTCTGCCTTGATTTGTGAATCTTAGTGTTACAGAATTACGGGGTGTTACATTCTCCCCCACTTAAAAGGATTTCGTCCCCGAAATCTTCAAGTTAGGAAAAATGTGTACTATCATCCAATCACCCATCTACTCAATCATTCAATCACAAGCATTAATTGTCCTTAAAAGATTTCTAATGCTTTCATGTTCATATGCATAGTGTGTGCATATGTCTTTATCTAATGAAAAATCAGGCGGTCTACTGATTCAGTTGACCTCCTTAATGCGAATCATGTCAGTTCCATGCGTCCAATCATGTATGCAAGCATCCCTAGTTATGTAAGTACTACATGTGTGCATAGCCATTCATCCATATGCAACATCCATATGATAACATATCAAGTTCAATTTACAAACAAATACATATCTGTAAATGCAATATGAAAGCGTCCGTACTGGTCTAGTGTCTAGTACGTATGTATATGCATTCACGAGCAACCATTAGCAACCACTCGCAACCATCAACCATAACATGTTTCAAATACATGTTTACATCCAAAAGAGTTTCTACCTAAGGATCGAAGATACGACCTAGAGGATATACTTTGGACAGAGAGAAACAATTATGCGTAAAGCTCCTAAAAAAAAGAAATCAAGGATGCACCCTTAAGGAAAAGGGTATGTTGCTAGTATCTAGCCTTCTTGAGCTTTACTCCACTGTATCTTAACTAATTTAACTTCACGATTGTGAAGTTCCTAACCTCCATTTCCAAAATAAATAGATGTCAATCACGGTACCAAGTGTATGTACTAAGATGATTAGAGGTCTCCCTCTTATCCACCATGCCATAACTATAAGGGTAGAAAGGTCACTACGTACTTTTTAGAGTGCATGCCACAACTATTCATCTCCCACGCAAACCATCCTAGTCGAACTCGACATTCCTCAAGTACAAGCCCCAAAGGCCTAAACCAATATCAGACAAGCACCCAAGGAATATCTCCTCCGAATTTAGACGATCTACGTGAGATGATATAAGCAAACTCGATAGCTATTCTCAAATCCCTCCTAATCCAAAAATAAACTGGTCGGACCACCAACTGGATTTGAGAATCTAGTGGGATCTTTTTTTTTTTACTATACAAGTACTATGGTGCAGAGAGTCAACTATGGAAGTGGATATGAACAAATGCGAAGCGCTAAAACCAAAGGAAAGAGTACGAACAACAAAACTAGACTCTTCCAACAGAACTTTACTACCTTTCTCCTAGATACGCTTGGTGGTGAATGTATGTACTTGCCCTTCTGAAAATCTTGTTCCTCGTTCTTGCCCTTGTCCTTAATTATATGCCCTATCATACCCTAGTAAAGGTACTTCCTCTTGTCTTAGGTTTTATAATTTCTTCCTCCTTCGTGAGCTAAATCTACATCCATGAATTCCTCATCCTAGGGTTGTGCTCCTTAGCCAAACTCCTCATCCCCTTCCGTGTGTAGTCATGTTGACAAATCTCTCGAAAGCTGCTTCCATCGTACAGAAAACCCTATAAGCTTGAAAGAAACTGGCCGCAGATGAAACTACTACAGTTATAGATGGAAGTCGGGCACTACTTCTCCCTTCGATGAGGTTACCTCCCAGAAAGCCAGGAGCCCCAGAGACTCAAGAAAGAAGGAGACAAGAATTCAAACAGAGGAAGAGAAGATAGTGCGTATGGCTTTGGGGAATATGCCTTTAAAATAAATCTTTTCTCTTGAAAATGCTTCTTTAAAAACCGTTTTGAAAATAATTTTTCAAATCCTTTATCTGATCTGGTAACCTTCAGCTCTGATACCACGTGTAACACCCCACATCCGTTAGTGTCACTCACAAAGGGAATGCACTAAGTTCTGTGGAGCATTTTGGGTAAAAGATGCAGATAAATTACAAGACAGACAAAAATTACAACAGCGGAAAATAAAACTTTGCTTTATTGATAAAATAGTTTGTACAACGATTTATTTATAATATCAGAGTATCATCTGTCTTACAAAATAAAGAAGCATAAAACAACATTTATATTCCCCAATGTAGCAAGAGCCAGCCATAGCATCTGAAAAGAGAATCCAAGCAAAACTTCGACAAATCTTCAAGTTGGGAAAGAGTGACAATCCAACTTAACCTGAGCTATACTATTCCCTTCTTTACTACCTGGGGGGGGGGGAACGGAAGAAAAGAAGACGAAAGAAAAACAGAGTCAGACATAAAGCCTGAGTAAGTTCAGTAACTTCTAGCATGTGAACATGGAAAAACAAAACGACATGAATTAACTGAATACAAGATAACACCATGACGATAGGGTCAGCAAGATTACACAAGATAATCACAAGATATACTAAGATAAGATAAACTGGATATGCTCTAATACTTTCGCCGCTTCGCTATTTCCTTGTTATACTGGTTTCTATATCTCTGCACCATCTAACTAGTGTCCCAACTAGTAATGATAATGTGATCCAATCCCTGTATTTTCCATTGTCTTCAGGCATACATTTATTATTTATTACCTAGATCTAATCTAGGGTTTTCTATCCAGTGCTTTCTAGATTCAACTAGAGTTTACGCTATCTGCTGAACGCTTCTCGGATTCAGGGTTTATGCCACCTAGTCCAACTAGGGATTATGCTACCTGTCGAACGATGCCCCAAGTCTAGGACACACTACCTAGAGTGGTATATGTTCCTATACTTCCCCACGCATGTATCGCGAACCGTTATCGCTTGTCTAGATGCACATGTCCTGTAATGTGTGGCCCGAGTCCTGTGGCAGGGCAAATCAAGAAACACAGAACTCGGTCGGGAGCTTTCAGATATCTGTCGATGCAGATGCTAAGGTCTGTTTTTATTCCAATGGCTATGGTCCCACTCGACCCCTCCCTCAACTAATGAAAGGCACACCATGAAAAATGAGAACTATACGCAGGCCCCCTATGCCCCACTAACCTATGGCCATCCTCACCCATAACTAGATAGCAAGTATATGTTCTTTTGGAGTCCTCCGCCTTTCCGCTTCACGTATCTCGACTGACTCAAGATGGATGGTAGACGACGAGTTGCTATCACAGGGCTACCGGTTTCTCGCCGAATCACGCTGGTCCATCCAAGTCTTTAGGTTGCCATATTTTGCAACCATGGCATACCCTTGGTTCTTCTAACGCAGACCTTAACCTCTGTGAGCCCAGGAGGATCATCTGCAGCCTCACAGAGGGAAACCAATAGTACCCTTACGTCCCCTCGAAGCCTCGGGCTTCGTAACCCAATTCGTTGGAGCCTTCGTTTTAATCAGACGGACGTTCGCTCCTTCCCGTGTTATACTAAGAACGCCTACTTAGTTTTGCTAACTAAGGTTTACCACTTAGTTTCCAGAATCGTTGTTTTCTTAACTAAGGTTTACTCCTTAGTTCCTTTTAACTAAGGTTTACTACTTAGTTCTCTTTCACATCAATTTGGATTGGTTAAGTGTCATTAGTCAATTCAAGCTAACTTAACCCTTTTCGTTTCCCATGATAAACCGGTTAAGTGTTATCAGTAATTCATGTTGACTTAACCCTACCACAAACCAAGTTATATTGGTTAAGTATTTCTTATTACTTAACCCTACCCGTTCATCCTGTATTGGTTAAGTGTTCCTTTCTAACTTAACATTGCCCGTCTGTTTTAACTAACAGGTTATTAATGGTTAAGTATTATCCCTTCATGTTTTAGACTTAACCCTATTCCTTTATCACAATCTGATGGTTAAGTGTTCAAGTTTACTTAACCCTACGGTCTAGCCCAGCTAACATATCAAATTGGCTAAGTGTATTAAATTTTACTTAACCCCAACCTCTAGTCTAGTTAACATGTTAATTTGGCTAAGTGTATTAACTTTACTTAACCCCACCTTCTAGTCTAGTTAACATGTTAATTTGGCTAAGTGTTTTCTAAGTTACTTAACCCCTACAAATCTTGTCTTGTTACCATGTTAAGTTGGTTAAGTGTCCCTATGGACTTAGCCCTCCCATTATAGCTTAAATGTGTTAAGTTGGTTAAGTGTTCCTATGGACTTAACCCTCCAATTCTAACTTAACTGTGTTGAGTGTCTGTATGAACCTAACCCCACCCACCGGTTTGGTTATCATGTTGAATTGGTTAAGTGTCTTAGTTAACTTAACCCTACCATTCTTGTTTAAGCTTTAACTAAATAAATTAAAGCCGCTACCACTCACATTAGACAGATATTGTTGCGATTACTGGATGTGCCGGTTGGTTCCAGGCAGGTTTACATCGCAACTCAGTCTAACCTCGGGTTAGGCATATTCGTGTTTTCTAAGTTCAAAGGGTTTTGATTAATTTTCAAATCAGGTTTTGGAAGTAACCATCCCGTCCGTCGGATCAGTTAGGGATAGCCAGGGAGAGCGGGAAACTTGTATTTTCCAAACCTAAGCCTAGACACTATCCTCTCTATCACCTTAGAACTTTCTGGTGTATTATTAAAAGAGATGTCGTTAATGAAACCTTTAATTTGCCTAAATTTACATTTTCTCATTTAGGACAAACTCTATAAGTAAATCATTCCTAATTTACTTATTTCCTAATTACCTTTTTAATGTAAATTATCAACATTTATTCTTATGGCCCATTTTCCCCTCTATATCATATTTATGCTTTTTGATATGTAAACTATACCAAATTAAGTGTCACTAACCCTGATTTTTGCTAAGCATGACAATTACTCGCAATTATGGCCAATTTCAAATTTATGCCAATACTTTTTATGCCAAATTGGCTAATCCAATTCTGATTTAACATTCTAATTACAGTTCATGTCAAACTAGACTTATTATTCTAGTTCACAGTTCATGTAAATGCTAGATTTACAAGTCAATACTAGATCCAAATTACACATCCTATAATTCATGTCAAATTTATCCAATTTGCATTTCTATGAACATGCCATAATACATGTTCCCAATTTATGCCAATTTCCAAGTTAAAAACTACGTTTTTAGTAAATTTCATATTTTTCCCAAATCGTATTCCCAACGTTCGTATAATCGTGATTCAATCTAGATTATAGATAAACCTAGCTTCATAGAAAATAGGGAATGAACCAAAGATGCTATGAAAAAAACGGACATAACAACTGGCATAAGATGATAATTCACAGGCATATAGATTACGACATGAAAAGGGTTGAATAGTGTAGATTCCAGAACATGGGTAGACCTAACTTAATAGGTAAATTCCCATGATCAAGATCTAAGAATAAACTGAAATAGAAAGTCAAGCCTAGGTCCAATATAATGCCAGTTTGGGATACAACATGGTTTTGTAACTACAGTGTCATGGGCATAAATAATAACCTTATATCCATAGTCATAGGCGATAAATCCTCACAGTTAATGAATCACAGTCATAGGCGATGTCCATAGTCAAAGGAAAATAGTTCTCATAGTCATGAGTCACAGTCATAGGCAATGTTCATAGGCAATGTTCATAGTCAAAGAGGCATATGGTTTTAAGGTCCATAGTTTCATAGTCACAGTCTTATTTGTCATCGAATCATAACAGTTCTTAATTAGGTCCAAGGATATAAGCACTGATAGAAAGCTTTGGCATATTCTTTTATTCCTTTAATTTCATGTCATGAATAGAGAAAACGTTCAAATCTAAAAAGTAACCGACTTACATTGATCGGTTTTTAGAATAGAAAGATGGCGTTGCTATGATTCATGCGACGTTGCTCGAAACCGTTTGAGTTAGCCTTTGATTCTTGTCTTGAAGATTTAATCTTGATTCGAATCTCTTCTTGACAGACTTGAGCAGCATAACCTTGTCTTGGATATTCGTATTATTTTCTTATTTTTATTTATTTATACATTTTCTTAGAGGCAGCATAAGGATAGAAGAGAATTGTGAATAGTGAAGGAGACTAGGGCTGTTTTTATAGTGTAGAAGTCAACGAATCTGGTAAGAATGGCGTCCGGATACAGAAAAATGAACCAGGCTGTAGAGCTAGAAAAAGGCGGAGAGGTCGACCCCCAGGTCGACTACCCAGTCGACCTGGGTGCCCCAGGTCGACTACCCAGTCAACCTGGGTCTTGGGCGGGAAAATTCCCGCCCAGCCCTATCTGGGTCCGATTATTGAATTTTGAACTCGTTTCTGAACTGTTTTGAAATTTGAACTTCGCTGAAACTTCCGGAGGCCATATCTTTCTCATACGTACTCCGATTTACGCAAATTCAGACTCGTTTTCATGCAGAATTCCGAGACGAACGCAATGGCGTAGCCCGTTTCCCTTGATTTTGATTTCAAAATTTAATTCTTCCTTGATTTGTGAATCTTAGTGTTGCAGAATTACAGGGTGTTACAGCCCATATAGTGTTACCAAATGGTACAGATATATTCATTCAAAATACACTATATTCAAGCAATTCTAAAAGAAATCTGCTTGGCTTCAAAGATATAAGAATGAATGGATATCATAAATGAAAACAACAAAGAATATCTTTATGTTATTTCTAAAATTGAAAGCCAGAAGCTTATTTTAGAAAAATTTGGTACAATTTCAACTGGATTATACTTTACCAAAATTAGCACAGTTGAATCTCATTTTATAAACATGATCTAGAAGCTCACAGATACAAAGAAATTGATTCTTTGGCATGATCGTTTAGGTCATTCCGGATCAACTATGTTCGTTTACATAAACAAAAAATATGTTCCCTGAAGGAATATCATACACTCTAGAAGTAGTGATTTCTTTTCTTGAATCTTATTTTTATTTATTGCATCTAATTTCGTTACTGTATTTAAAGTTTGATATGTATTTTTGTATATTGATATGATATTTCAATAGTTTGTATGGAGGAGATAAGTTCATCCCAGAAGCGGTGATAACAAAATATCTTTAGAGGATATTTGTATATTTCGAAATCATAAAATATCTCTAGAAGAGATCCGTTTATATGAAAATAATAAAATATTTCTAGAAGAGATTTCTACAATTAAAAAGCGATACTAAAACTCCATCAACTTAACAACTTGAAGTTGTTCATATATTTATTTGGACCAGAAGTTCGATATGTTTTCAAACCAGAAGTTTTGTACATTATCATACGATGCTGAAGAATTTGTAAAGACATTGATCAATACATTGAAATCAATAGTTTGATCTTTGTAATAATTTATTCTAAAATCACTAACTCAAATGAGAAAATCTATGTAAATTTATAATACGTGGACGCACGTATTTATGTATTCATATCTGTAAATATTTAACTAACAACCTGAAGTTTGTTATAAGCATATTTTATAGATTATGCATAAATATTATTTAGTGATTTAAATTACAGTCAACATGAATGTTGAATGACCTGAAGTCATATGTGTATTCAAATAACCTATATAATAAGAAAATTCCTCCAATATTGCTAGATCAATGAAAGAGAATAAGTAATAAAAATAATAATGAATGCATCTTATCGACTAATTAAAGGGTTATCCTCCAACAACGGATATACATATAAAATACTTGCCAGCAGCAATGTGATAATGGATCAAAATGAGAATCCCATGATGATTATTATAGCGTGACAATGTTTGTCAACATTGAGGGGGAGGATAAAGGGATACAATTTCATTTTGAGTATCAGTGTTAAATAATTGACACACGAATAAATTATAAATAATATCCCTTGTAGACTTGCTTCAATATATATTTGAATCTTTGAAGGATCAAAATGAATAAACCACATTTAAAGATTGGTTTATAAGTCAGTTCGAGACACTTTTGAAGTAAGTAATAAAGATGCCAGATGAAGGAGGTAAGTGTTCTTAAAGAAACACCTAAGGAGTCTCTTGAAGAGATCCATGACATAATTGTCAAATAACCCCAGAAGTGGTTTAGGTACCTAAAATAGATAAATAAAGAGATCTCAATAAAATATATATAGAACTGACAATATATAATCATCGATGATAAATTATAAAAGTAAAGCGCTTATGTTAAATCATGATTGGCCATCATGAATCCTTCTCTAATTGAGAAATGTGGACCTATAGTCCGCAAAGTAGTGAATAAACCTCGAAGGTATGAATATTTGTTAAATCACACGAAATGATGAAAGAATATTAGTTCCTGAAGAACATAAACTACTTTGTTGGTTATATAGAATATAAAGAACAAAGAAAGTTGACTACAACATTCTTTTAAGTATTGTTATATTGAAAATCATGATATAATTCATGATGATTAGATTATTTCCTGCTTTTAAGTATTGTTGTAATGAAATATTTAATATACTTTTGAGTATAGTTGCGATATGTAAAATTCATTGAAATGTAAAGACTCCTGAATAACATAAATAAATTTAGTGATTATAAAGAATGCAAAGAACATAGAATATAGATTACAACATGCTTCTAAGTATTGTTGTAATGAAAATCTTTATATAATTCAAGATGAGTAGATTACTTCCTGCTTATAAGTATTGCTGTAATGAAACTATTATTGTTCGCAATGTGCAAACCTGATTAAAGCACAAAATTGTAAACACTCGAAGTGTATAGCAAGCAAGCGCAAACAAAAGGTGTTTTAAATAAGAAAACATGCCTGAAGCATGAAAATGCACACAAAAGTCTTTAAAGAAAAGTTCATTAAGAATTTTCTTGTGATGTTGTACTCTTTTTCCTTCACTTTGGTTATTTCCCATAGGGTTTTCCATTGTGAAGGTTTTAATGAGGCAAATGTTAATAAATGATGAACGTCAGAAGTATGAAGAGTAAATATTATTATCTCTTGGGTTTATTTTCTATACAAGAATTGTTTAAGTAATATTATCAATGAGATATATATTTATGGATCCAGAAGTATCTATAACGAAATTGCGATATCAAAAAGTATGCACTCTTTTTCTTTAACTAAGATTTTTCCCCCCAGGTTTTTCTTAGTAAAGTTCTAATGAGATATTATATTGATCAAGAAGTATCATCCTCAAAGTAATATTGAAAGTTGTAGCGAGACATTATCTTGATCTAGAAGAATCAAGCACCACATCAAGGAATAACATCTTAAATATGATATTTAAGTTAATCTGTATTTTTATCTTTAACTAAGGTTTTTCCCATTGGGTTTTCCTTTGTAAGGTTTTTACTGAAGAATTATATTGATCCAGAAGTATCATTCTACATTTAATGTAGTAAATTATTGAAAATAAGTTTTTGTACACTTTTTCCTTCACTAAGAATTTTCCCATAGGGTTTTTCTTAGTAAGGTTTTAATGAGGCATTACATCGATCCTGAAGTATCGAACTCTTAGAAGAAATATCATTTTAATATGACAATATCTATGAGGGGGAGCAATAATTTTTCAAGGAGGATAATTTCAAGCTACTATAAGAGCATTCAAGAATTTGAAGACACATATTCGATGAGGAGTGTTAAAGTTACCTTTCTGATCCACATAAAGCAAAATCACAAACTGGATATAAGTTTACAAACAACAATGCAACTATTTCATGAAGATCTACAAAACAAACATTGGTAGCAACATCATCCAATCATTCTGAAATTCTAGCACTACATGAAGCGAGTCGAGAATGTGTTTGGTTAAGGTCATTAATTGAACATATTTGAAGCACATGTCAACTTCCATCAACTACAGAAAGATCAGCTATTATTTATGAAGACAATGCAGCATGCGTAGCTCAGGTTCAAGCAGGATATATCAAGAGTGATAGGACAAAACATATTTCTCCTAAATTATTTTTCACACATGAGCTTCAAAAGGACAATAAGATAGAAGTGAAGCAAATCCAATCTTAAGAAAATCCAGCAGATCTATTCACAAAGGCACTTCCAAAATCAACATTGCAGAAGATGATATATAAAATTGGTATGCGCCGCTTGCATCACCAAACTATTTGAATAATGCGTTACGAATCAGGGGGAGCATATATTATGCTGTAATGCACTCTTTTCCTTCACTAATATTTTTCCCACTGGGTTTTTATTAGTAAGGTTTTTTGACGAGGAATTATTTTGATCCAGAAGTATCAACCCTCATTGGAACATTGTCAATATGTTTCCTGAAGATGAAATAAAAATTGTACTCTTTTCCTTGTTTATGATTTTTCCCACAGGGTTTTTCATAAAAAGGTTTTTGATGAGGCAATTAATCTTATCATCTTTACATACGCATATTCAAGGGGGAGTGTTGTAATACATATAAGTGAATATGCGTTTGTCATATTATATTTAGTCCCACATTTTGGGAGTAAGGCTAACATCAGCTCCAAAGCCAATATATAAGGGAGCCAATGTAATAGAATTATGTACACTGAATCAAGAGAAATAAAAATGTCTCTCCCTTATCTCTTATGTTCTTTCTAATGTCTTCTCTTTTATGATCTGTTCTATTTTATTTTATAACATATTATTGATTTTGGGGTATTATTGTTAATTATGATACCTAAAATATTAACGAATGGTTAATATCGAGAACTTAAATTATTTATTAGGATAAAATAATAACGATAAGCCCTAAAAAAATAAAATATTTTAGTGTTAAAATGGAGTTTATAGGATTTGAGAGCTTAATAATGTGGTATTAAAGCAAATATTGGAATCTTACCGTAAATAGTAAATATTTGTAAATAAGCAAAAATGTGAAAATAAATGTTCTATAGAATTTTTACAAATTATTTGGTAAAATGATGTAATATTGTAATATTTTGTTTATGTTTGTGTAAATTTCAAGTAAATCGTTAAAATTATGTAAATTATGATTAAATGAAGAATTAAGGATTCATAAATCTTAAAATAACTTAACAATAGTGTTAACAAAATTTAGTAAGCTTTGGACGTTGATAAGTATTATATCGTTGTAGGTGTTTTGGCAAGAATATAGTGAAAAATTAGTATTGCATAGGCTAATTACTTATTAATACGACCTAGTAAGCTAGGTTAATGATTAAATATAATATTAGGGCCTTTTAATTGTGATTTTGGGCCTAATTATTAGTTAACCTAAAGAAGGGGCTAGAAGAGGTGAGAAGTACGTATACTTGAAGCACGTATACTTTCACCATCTTCTCTTCTCCATTAGCCAGAAATGAAGGAAAGGGGAAATCTCACAAACCTAATCAAAAATTCAACTTTAGGCCACCAAATCTAATACAAAATCAAAATTTGTGAGGCTCTAATCAACCTACAACAGGTATAGCACTAAAACCATGGATCTAATCCACCAATTTCTATCTTTTTAAGAGATTTGTTGATTGACAATGAATTTTGGGTTTGCATGGTTCTTTTTACAAACTTTTAGGAAGAAGTAGTAGCCTTTCTCAACATTCAAGCCTCATTCAACACAAATTGGTGTCTTTTTGGTTTTAATTTTTGATGTCCACCTCTATAAGGTGAGTTTAACTCACACTTTCTAATCTTATTAATTGTTTTGTGCTTTGTTTTCTTAATATGTAGAGAAATACATAGTTTTGTTATCTTGTTGTTTCAGCTGTGCAAACACAGCGAAGGCTCAACTTTGAGCCACCGCAGCTTCTTTGATTTGCAGCAAATTACTCCTAATTTTTGATAGTTTGTAGTATTTGTGTTGTATTATATTTTTGCAAATTTTCATTGAATTTTGAATTGTTTTGATATAGCAAATCGTTGTTTGAATTCAACAAAAAATCATTTTCTGTTTTGGTCGCTGAAAAGTGCTATGTTCGAAAAATCATAACTCTTTCAATTTGAAGCGAATTCATCCCAACTTTTAACATGTTATAGTACATGTCTTAAAGTTTATTGCAGCCAAATTTCATCAATTTCTGGGTTGTTTTGATGTGCTAAACATATCTCCAAAGTAAGCTAAAAACTAGATTTTTAGCATAATTCATTTGTGTCCGAAAAGTGCCATCTTTGGAAATGAGTATCTTCTTTGTTTTATAGAGAAATGCTGCCAAATTTTAATATATTATTGTACATATAAAATATCTTATTATTGTGAAATTTCATCGATTTCTGAGTTGTTTTGTTATACTAAACTTATCTTCAAAGTTGACTCAAAACTAGACTTTTAGCATAATTCATTTGTGTCCGAAAAGTGCCATATTTAAATATGTGTATCTTCTTCGTTTCAAAACGAAATACCGTCAAATTTTAATATGTTTTTGTACATGTATAAAAGTTGATTACTACAAAATTTCATCAATTTCTGAGTTGTTTTGTTATAGGTAACATATTTTCAAAGTTTGCCAAAAAGTAGATTTGTTTTTTAATAATTCATTTGTGTCCGAAAAGTGCCATTTTGAAAATGTGTATCTTCTTCTTTTCATAGCGAAATGCGGTCAAATTTTAATATGTTTTTGTACATATACAAAAGTTTATTAAATAAAAATTTCATCAATTTTTGGGTTTTTTTGTTATGCTAAACATATCTTCAAAGTTGGCTAAAAACTAGATTTTTATGATAATTCATTTGTGTCCGAAAAGAGCAATCTTTGAAAATGTGTATCTTCTTCATTTTATAGCGAAATGCTATAAAATTTTAATATTTTGTTGTCCATGTGCTAAAGTTTATTGCTGCATAATTTCATAAATTTATGTATAGTTTTGTATGCTAAGCATATCATCAAAGTTGGCTGAAAACAAGATTTTTGTTTTGCCGTCTCAATTTGCAACACTATTTATTAGTCTTCGCTGCTAAATTTGAGTTAATAGATGTTTGAATTGAAAAGTTTGATGATGATGTAGCCATGATATTCGATAAAGGATTATCTTAACGTGAAGATATTTCGAATATAAATTTTATTTCAGTTTAAATATTAGTAAATATCAATATTTGAAGATTTTGATGGTTTTGATTTCAAATAAAATTTGGGAAATTTCTTAAAAATCATAGTTTGGAAAATAAAAGATTTATGCCATTTTAAAGGACCTTTAACCAATTATTAATATTTTTAAAATAGGTAATTAATTAAAAATGGGCTTTTTCCTTAAAAAGCTTTTATAAAAAAATTCTCAAATTATTTAAAAATCCTATTTTCTCTACAAAATTACATTATATATATTTTGGTTTATTTTTATATATTTCGACGTATAAGAATGATAATTAAACGATTTAGCAAAAATACGTGGTATGGGACATGCGTTTTTGCTTTACCGCTTAATATCGGACTTGTACGATTGAAATCAATTTGAAGAGATATTTTAGAAGTCGCCAAATTTTGGTGAAGACTATTGGGTTGAGAAATATTTTTTAGTGTGCTCAAAGACGAACCAAACTAGATGTATATTATGACTACCAATGAAATGAGGCAAATTTTATGTTGAATCTCTAATTTGAGCATATGGTTAGGAATAACCTTCACGATGTTTCTTATATTTGCTAAGGAGATGAGGCAAGTCAATTATGACGAATTAATGGTGGTTTGACATTTACGATAGATTTTACTTGTCGATGAGATGAGAAAAGTCACGATTTCATTTATACTCGTCGGGAGAGAGAGATGAGACGAGTTAAGCATCTTTACACTCGCCGATGATATGAGGCAGTGTATATTTGATGATGTTTTATGATTGCTTTTATAATGTGGCATCGATTAACGGCTAGTAAGCCGTTAGGTGCAAAAGTATGGTATGGGACTTACGTTGACGCCTTATGGGTTGCTAATCGAAATGTTGAGACACATTCAAGATGTCACTAGTACTATAGACCGAGTACTCGATTGGAGTCATCACGATATTCACGATGGTATTATTCGACTCCAATCATCATGATGCTATTACTCGGGTTTTGTGACTGGGTGTCATCACGATGTTTCCGACTATAGTCAATCACGATGTTATGATATTATGTGACCCCAAGTCATCCTAATGTATGGTACCAAAATTTAGTACTAGTCAAGAAGTTAAGCACGTGTAGTTTTCTATGATGTTTTGATGTTTCAAATTCACCTTTTTGATGATGATGTTCGAATAAGGCCTTGAGTATAAAAAAGGCCAAGTTTATATTATGTTTTATGGTGATTTCAAATATGAAGTTTTGAACCCTTTTTGGGTGCTATCCAGATAGATTTGTGACCTTTTTATGATTATACCGATGAAATGAGGTATAGAATATGGTAATTATTTTATGATGAGTTTTAGTATTGAGTTGAGATGTATTTATATTTATACCGATGAGATGAGGTATAATGATTAAGAAGTTTATTTTAGATGAGTTTTATGATATATTGATTTGCGTTGGGATTTAGTATATGCCGATGAGACGAGGCATATTTATAGGTGTTTATCCTTTACTTAAAGATTATGTGTGCCTTTGGTTGATATTCTTAATTATTCATAGACAAATAAAGTATGATCGTTTTACTATATCTTACATGCCTATTGAATCCCTTATGAACTCATGATAACCATATGAAGCATATTGTTAAGAGATGAGTTGAAGCATATTGTTAATAGATGAGTTGATGAACTATTTCGTTCCATTGGCAACAACGGAATGTTTCACTTATCACTTACATTCATTTACCTTTACTACTGATAAAATTAGCTTGCCTGACCCGTGTGCTTTTCACTCGAGTCAGACCGAGTTGCAGCTTAGGTATGGATTGCAGCTTCCCTTGGATCCTTTACTAGCTTTTGTTGTGCTTTATCATTTTGTCTTGGATATCATACCTTATGAGTATTTGACTCTTGTGTTATCAAGATCTATATTTTGTGGGATGGGTGTGTATGTGATTTGGTTGTCTTTGCTACTCATGTATGATGTATTATTATAGCGATGTATGTACTTATACATATACACTCTGATCTGGGTTTGTTGTTCTGTGACTGATGTTTTCTATCTACATGTATATTACATTATTTCTGAAACGGTCCAAAACCACCATAGAGTGCATTAGTTAGGGATTAAGCATGTCGACCACTTATGAGGTAAATAAAAAAATCGAGACATAATTAATAAGATAATGAAGGTCTCGGGGTGGGCCATCACAGTCGTCTTGAATAATGTCGCGATGAAAGCAATTTACATATGAGCATATTAATAAGATAATTATAGTTAGTTTCCATAAATGATGTATAATAACATATTGTGATAACAACGATGTAATATAATTTGCAATAAAGAGTGACAACCTAGATAAAAAGTTAAAATATTTTCTTAGTATTTGGTACATGATAAAAGAGTTATCACTGATGGATTGAAAAAGTTGATATATATTAATAATATGGCATTCCTAGGTGCTTGCGCAGCTTAGCAGTAGATTAACTGGATGATGACATGTGTCTCAATCTAAGCCATGCATGGTAAGTCATGTTATCGTTCCAAAAGAAAGCCCTTATACCAACGGGAAGAACCATAAATTTGTTACTTATGTAACATGAAACTCTTGGACAGTTCATTCAATAGTTATCAAACCTGTACCAGTGTGTAACAATAGATACCCACTCTAGCCGTAAGCAATATATCATCCTAAATTTGAGGAGTGCTTCGTATGATGGTCTCAACGAATGTATCGATATAATTCTTGAAATATCTTGACCATGAATATTTAAAACAATATGTTTTTATACTAGTATTACTGTACAACGATGGGAAAAACCGACCATTAAGTTGTATGATATTAAAAAAAAGTTTTTTGTTAATGTCTTTCTCTTAATTACTATTAACGATATTTTTCATCAACACCGGAGGTGGGTCAACTTGGGCGGATCTAAAAGGGAAAATAGGCGATTCGACTATTTTCGGGTTAAATTGGATCACTACCCTAGATATCGAAGTCTGGAGGAGTGGGATCGCTAGGGCTGCCAAAACGGATCTAAACTCAGAGGAGGAGTTATATCCTCCTTTCCGAGGACATATTGAGATAGGAATCCATGCTTATCTGGAAAATGAATAGTAAACCGCAACAGTGATGATTGGAAGTAATAATGTAAACTTACAAAGCAATTTTCTATCAGAAGATCCCTTTTTTATTAAACTTCCATTTGGAGTACATGAATGAAATAGGAGAAATTCTCTGGTAAATCTAAGCGCTAGGATTCTTTGAAGAGTACTAGCATAAAGAAAATCGATCCACCTAGTTGTGACCCCTGGGGTCGTATTTATAGTGGTTCTAGGCTCCTTCTGCCGTTGGGCTATTAGGCCTCTGGTGGCCCTTGCCGGTCGCTTTTTCCTTGGTTACGGGCACTTAGCTTCCGGCCATCTTTGAAGTATTAGTTATGGCCTTCGGATGGTATTTGAATCGTTGGAAACAACTCCTGAATGCAGGCTCTCGGACGTAAGCTTTCGGATGTAGGCCTCCGGCTTTATTGTGAATACTTAGAGGGGCCTGCCCTCATGATGTATGTTGGTACCTGCTAGTTCGAAGCCGCTGTGGATTTCGATACTAGGTAAATCAGTACGGGTATCCTGTATCTCTACTTGGGTCCCGGTCATCCTTTTGGTGGGGCTTTTGCGGTAGCATGGATTCCCAGAGGGTGGCTTGTGGTGATGCTTCTATTATTTGTGGATGCGGCCTTTCGGTATTCGTGCGGCAGATGCTCCGGAAGCTGGTTTTGGATGATCCTTGCGTCCTCTTGGTTTAGTACCTTTGATGCCCTCGCCTTCAGGTGTATCGGTATTTAGGCAGGTCATTACCGAAGATTCCTTTGGGCTTCGATCTGAAGGGTTTATTGCTTTTGTCCTTCTTGGTTTCGGATTAGGATGACTCTTTGCCATAGAATCGTCTATCAGACTGATACTATCTGAGGGATCTTGTCGGATTGACCATGGCGGATAGATCCCGCCAATTATATCCTTTAGCTTTTACGATCCTTTCCCCTAGGAGGGTTTCGATTGATGCAGCTTTTCGGGTTATTTCTTCCTGCTCTTAGCTCTTTCTAGTACTTGGCTCTGTTTTCTGAACAGTTTTTGGTGAGCTTTCGGTCATCCGATACCCTTTCACTGCCAGCTCACTTCACTGTTAATTTTGGTAGTAACATTTGCCCCCCTTTAGTGAAGGGGTATTTTTGACTTTTCAAGTCAAGCTTTTTGTCTTTTTTGGAGAGTTATTCCTGTGTCTCCTGATTTCCCTCAACCGGGTGCGTTGAGCGGTCCCCTTCTGGGCGGTCTAGATCGTCTATGGATTCTGAATACAAATTCTTCTTCCCTTCACTTTTTACCCCTAGCTAGCATTTCTGTTTTCCTCGTATGAATCATGTTTATCGATTTGGTCTCAGATGTACAGCTGAGAGCCAAGGTGGATCTTTTTTTTTCTCCTCCTTTTTCCCGCATTGCATTTCACTAAAGCAAGATTACTGTTCATCGAAATTTGTCATACTATCTTCCCAAGATTTTAGATCCATCTAGTAGTAAGTATTCTTGTCCGAATTCTAATTACCGATTTGGATTATGCTTTGAATCGGGAATCGGTGATTCTAGTGTAGATTAAACTCTCACTAATCGTTTGAACTGACGATTAATGGAGACCTTTTACGAAGTCATACCTATCACTTTTCATTACCGGGGTTTTGGGAAGTAAAATTTGTACAAACAAATAACATGTAATAGAAGGTAATTCAACTTGCTTACATCGATCTTCCCAGTCAAGATCGTTGTCCCATAGGATAATGAAATTCCATGTCGCTTGTATGTCTGTGTTTTGTTTGTCTATAATCATTAAATAAAAATTAGATTAAAATACATGTTTATGTAATGGTATCACCTGGCAGGACTATGTTTGAGATCTCACAAATTGGTAATTCCATCCCAAGAAAATCCGGGCTTTGTTTGACGGAGGAGAAGCTTGGAGTGAAGGGCCTTCAAGTGAATAGTGCCATAGGTGAAGTCCTAGGTGTCTTGAACCAGCATTCTGCCATGCTATTCCCGAACATTCTTTACGGGTGCGCCCTTTCACCTTTGGGACAAGATCTTCTACAACAACCTTCTCTCTCTCGTTTTGTATTTCTTGGGGATGGTTCATACCAACCTTCCATGGTTGCTTTCCCTCCTGAATTTTTGTCTAAGAAGAGGTCTGCTTCGGCCTTCAACAGCGGTCCTTTTAGGGATCATATGAGGGCAAATTTTTTTCCCGTTCTTTTGGAGATGAAATTGTTGATTCGTCCTGTCGTCTACTTCATACCCCTCTTGCACCTTCTTTTGGAAGTCTTCACAACGTCTGCCCATCCTCAGCGGAGACTATAGGAAGTGATTTTGTGATTAGTTTCCTAAGATCTGATTCTCAGGGAGATTCAGATTTAAGAGAGCGTGAGCCGCTCCTTTCCCCTTATCTGCTGTGTGACCACATGAGTCCTTCCTTTGAAGCCTTGGACTTTGACAAGATTACCAGATCTGTTTTACCCTCTATTGTTGTCTCCGATGTTCTGGAATTTGCCTCCGAAGAATGGTCTATGTTTTACCTTAATTTTGTTAAACGACAACTTTTGGTTTGTACTCTTATTTCACTGAGACTTTTTATCCGCCTTATTGATTTAAGGACTAAAATCACATCATTTTATTAAGATATGCAGGAATTGGTATGTTGCCAGGGCGACAACTACCTCCTTATCCTGGGAGAAGAAAGAACTCCAAGAAGAGAAGATCATGTTAGAGTTTAAGCTTCATGATTTAACCTTTGCGAAGAGTAACAAAAGAAGAGGTTTGTAGCCAACTGAGGGTGTCCCTTGAGAGGGAAAGAGCTGACAACAGTTCCTTATCTTCTTAAGTTTCGGCGCTCAGGCGTGAGCAGTCGGATATGCTGATGAAGCATGCAGGGAGATTGAAAACAAGGGAAGCAATTCTTTCTGATGCCAGGCGGATAGTTTATGAGACTCAGGACCGGATTTCCTTGTTGTTGAAGGTGCATTTTCCAGACATGATGTTTGATTGTTATGAAAAGGCTCTCTTTTTAGTTTACCATGATAACCGTGGAATGTTCCCTGATATGGACTTTCCTTCTATACCCTCATCCCTTCGGAATAGGATCTTGGGGGTGCTATTGCTTCAGATCTAGGCACTGAGGTTTATAAAGGGGAAAAGGGAAGGTTCAGGATCTTTTGTTTGTTGAAAAGCTACCCGACTGTTCAATGTCTGGAGATGATGAAAATTTGATTTCACATATAGGAGGTGGTAATGTAGGTGACTCGTGTGGAGATGGTGGGTTGGTAGAGGGAGTCAATCCTTTGGAGCTTGATGAAAGAGAACAGGCGGTGCACACTGTAACAACCCGTATTTTCAATAACCTGTTATAACATAAATCGAGGCAGAATTTAATTCTAAAATCTGAATCAAGGGAAACGGGCTATGCCATTGCGTTCGTCTCGGAAAAATACGCGAAATAGAGTCCGAGTTTTCGTAAATCGGAGTCCGTATGACCCGATTAAGGCCCAACGAAGTTTTCAGAAAATTTCAAAGTAAAAACAGATTTCAAATTCAAGTTTGAATTTGGAAATTTAGGTCAGATTGGGCCAGGCGGGAAAATTCCCGCCAGAGTACCCAAGTCGACAGCCCTGTCGACTTGGGAGTCGACTTGGTTGGACCCAAGTCGACAGCCCTGTCGACTTGGCTGTCGACTTGGTCCAGCCGGGCTGTTTAGCCTGGTGCACCATTTAGAGATTGTGTTGAGCTTGGGGGCCAGATTCGGTTTTGAGGGCTGAGATTGGAACTAGGGTTTAATCCTAGGGTTGAAACTAGTCCTAATCTCTATAAATAAGGCCCTAACCTAACCCTAAATCATCATTAATCAATCCTACAACTAAACTATGGCAAAATCAATCCTCTCATGACCTCCACTCTCTTCATAAAATTCCTAAATAAATTTTTATGAGATTTTCCATGCATACAAGTGTTTTCAACCTTGTATGAGCATCATTAGCTTGCATTCAAGTCAAGTTTCTATATTTGCATCATAAAGAAAGAGTTTTGATCATTTTGGCTCAAGGGTTTTTGCTTGCATTTTGGGTTTATTTGATTTCATAAGGGCTTTGGCATTGTAAGCCCTATTCTACTTTCATACTTAAACTCTAAAGTTAAATGTATGATATGCAAGTTTATATGCAAGTTTACTATGCTATGATATGCAAGTTTATCATGTTGTAATATGCAAGTTTATATGCAAGTATGTCATGTTATGATATGCAAGTTTATATGCAAGTATGCCATGTTATGATATGCAAGTTCATCATGTCATGTTATGCAAGTTTACCATGTTATGCTATGCAAGTATGCCATGTTATGATATGCAAGTATGTTATGCAAGTTTGGGATGATCATTTTGTTCATGTTATCATGTTATGCAAGCTTATCTTGGGTATGTGAACATAAAGCTTCAAGCTTTAGGCTAAAGGTTGCATTTTGGCAACATGTAAGTTATCATATCCCTTATGATAACTTGCATGTGAGGCTAAATGGGAACTTATGGCCATTTCTACATGTCATTTAGCACCATGTATCACCAATATGCCAAGTTTGGTTTTATGCATGCTTTTGAGGCCTAAAAATGTAATATGCAAGTGTATGAACATATGAACATTTCATATGCCACCATGTTAAACTTGTGGCTTCAATACCTTTATGTCATGATTATGCCAAGTTCCCTCTTTCTATCCTTTATGCGCTATTGCAATATGTAAGTGATGGGATTGCGTTTGGGGTTGGGTAAACTTAAAAGACATAAAAACATAAGCTTGGGAATTTACCTATTAAGTTAGGTCTACCCATTGGGAATTTACCTATTAAGTTAGGTCTACCCAATTGCTTGAAAACTTGTAATGTGTTTTGGAAACATGATGGGCATGACACTTAGAAAAGATAAGTGTGACCAACTCGAGGTTGGGTTGAGTTTGTAGCGTAAACCTACCCGGAACCGACCGGCCTAACTAGTTGCTACAAACAATAGGACCCAATGTGAGAAGTTGGCCATGTTGTACCTTGAACCCGAGGTTAGACCAAGTTGTGGTGTAAAGCTACCCGGAACCGACCGGCTTAACTAGTAACCACAACAAGGTCTAATGTGAGAGGTTAAGGCGCATTAAATTAACTAATGCCTCGTGATTAGGGTTAAGTCATGGTCCACTTAATACTTAACCAATTTGGGCTTGGCAGATTAATCGGGGTTAAGTCGTGAACTCATTGTTACACTTAACCAAGTTAATCCATGATTAGCAAGAGGGTTAAACCGTACTTAATCCACTAGAAAATCCTAGCAATGGGGGCCCACTCCAGCAGTAATCCCAAGTTTGTATCATTAAGACCCTAGGGACTAGGCTAGGGAGGGGGCACGATTACTGGGCTGGAGGTAAGCGACCAAAAGCGACGGCAGGGTGGTACGCCGGTGTAGTTCCGGGCGGACTCTGGGCGTGCACATAGTCCGTAGCCGGAGAAAACATGCACGGGTACAAGTAGATCGAGACTGTGCACTCATGTTCATGGTGTCCAGGGGTTGACACCCTAGGGCTTGATACACCCGAAGGGTGGACCCGGCACAGTTCGACTACAATTATGTTTGGGCCGTATTGACACCAACACGTGACGAGTTAGGCTTAGGGAGCCGATCGACTAGACCGTTTGGTTAGACCTTGTATTAGGGTCATTTCATGTTATTGGGCCAAAGCTTGGGCCAAGGGATCAATACTTGTTTATTCCAGTCATGTTAGTTTGCTAGTACACCTGTGGTGCAAAACCTTAAACCTGATTATGCGATGACACCTTTATCTACCTTGTTAGTTAATCATCATGCTAGTATGTTGTTATCCTTATGTTCATCCCTGCTGCTCATGCCAGTTAACTTTATCAGTTTACATTGATTGTAGTAGGGCTTACTCAGTCTTTTTGACTGACCTGTTTTCTTTTGCCCCTTTTCTTCCGTTCCCCCCCCCCCCCAGGTTCTCAGGGAGGGAATATTGGAGCTTAGCTGGATTTCTGATCGCTTGCTTGTGGGATCTTAGCTCATGTACGGTCTTGACATGAAGCTAGCTATGGTTATCATTAATTTTGGGGATAGTACTTATGTATTTCAGTTTTCAGTGATGTGGTTTATCTAGACTTGTTTATTTGGAAAGTTGACATTATGTTGTACCAGACTTGTTTTGAAATGGTTTGAAATCTTCCGCTGTTTTATCTATGTTATTTACTTTGTTTACATATATACATATGTTCTTGTTCTGCCTTGATATATCATTATGCATGTTTACCTGATTCAAACGCCCCTCCAAAGTCAGAGTGCTTGCAAGAGTCACCCTGGCGGAGGTGGGGTGTTACACACACAGCCTCCCCTATTCCTCAGGTACAAATCTCAATTTCTAAATTCTTTCTTTACTTGTCGAAGTTGACCCTTGATGACTTGTTCTTATGGTGATGGAATTCTGTTTTTGCTGATTACCCTGTTTTTCAAGGATAACCTTCATTCTCTCTCTAAGCTGATGATGGAATTTCTTACAAAGCCTCCTTATAAATCTGGCAGGGAGCGCTTCTTGAAGGTGCTCAAACATATTTATATAAATTACCCTCAGTTATCTTTCAACTTCTTGGGGAATGACAGGGAGATGATATTAAAGAAACTTAGAACTCATCATGCGAAGTTAATATGTAACATGAAGGAAAAGAGTACTGGGGACAGAAATAACTTATTGTATTCTTTTTAGTTGACAGTAGAGCGTATGGACGCAAATTGTATTCGTTTTTGTTTCTTTCTGTTGCATGCATTTCTAGGGCTCAAATAATGATGTCTTCCGGCAATAAATCTCACAAAAGTAGCTTATTTGTTTATATGAACATGATAATTCATCCGAAGACACTTCCTGTTTCGTAGATAAAGGTGTGTTGCTTACTTTGCGCTCAAGAGATTTCCTGAGTAATTCCCTTACCGATATTGTTGGTGGATCCGCCTTGTCTGGGGAGCGATTTACGCAATGTTTGACAGAACAAATAAGTGTATTGGAGGCTCAAATGAAGCAAAAGGATAAAGACATCCTTGAAGTATGGAGGACTATAAATATGAATCCTTCCATCGATTTTGATGGAGAAAAGGACAAACTTTAGTGTCAAGCTATTGACCTAGAGGTGAGATGCGAAGACTTATTAGTAAAATGTAAAGAATGGGGAATTGTCTCTGGATGCGCTCTTGGGATCTCCGCTTCTGGAATTTCGCATGCTTCGACGGGATCCGAATCTTCAAAGTTTGAGATAGGGGATCTTCCCTGTGGAATGGATTATTCCCTTGCTGTCAGGTGGCATAGACAGGTTAAGGCCAACATGAAAAGTTTTTATGATAGGAAGGGGATTGAGGGAAACTCTCTCCGTACCGACTTTTATATCTCCAAAATTAAGCAATTACAAAAGGAAAACAGTCCTTGTGCGAAGATACCTTTGACTTGAGGAAGGAAAACAAAAACCTTCGTGCAATGGGCAAGGCTTTCAATCAAGTTTTAAAGTGGCAGCCTAAACATTTGGATGACTCATGGTTGATCATAGAGAAGGTACGAAAGGTCGATGGGCTTTTGCGTGCTGCAATTCATCGTTCCGCCACTTCTTCCCGGTCTCATGAATAAAACGCATCCTACCGAGGGTTAGATTATTTTTTATACGGGAGTTGTAGTGCTAGGACATGGTTTCTCTCTTTTTTTTAAATGTATTTATTTCATGAACTTTCTAGTAAACAATTATGTAATGTATGAAGTACATAGTATTTTGTCAGTGGAGTATAGTATTCTGTAGAGACAGTATATACAAGTAGGGGTAGGACCTACAATAACACGCGATTATGCATTTCAGTATAAACGCTTTCCGTTTAGCTATGGTTATATCATGACAAGGTGCACATCTCCGGCATGTTTCATTAGGAGTTTGTCTTATGGGATTTTAAATAGTGTCCTATACACTTTGTGGGATAAATCAGTATCAAAGTACGTCCAACATGAAAGGTCTATAGTGCTAATTCGTGTTTTGTGTGTTAGTACGAACATTTGATATACTCATGTAAATCAAAGACACTTTCCTAAATAAAAGAAAAATGAGGGAGACTACCAGTTTGTGTCTATTATTGGTGGAAATACGCTTCCAAGCTAGATCCGAGTTGGGACAAGGGTTGACTAACTCTTTCTTGTTCAACTCTGAGAATTTGAATCGATCCAAATCTCGACGCCTTGTGTTGAGACTGGGACCCTACATCCGGATGTGATTTGCGCTTGGGCTCGGCGTCGAGATAAGGCCGGATTGCTTCCTCCAATATTTGTAAAGAACTGGATTGACCCCGATTCATGTATTTAAGATTATAGGCCAGTGATTCCTTTTTGACTCTAGTGGAAGTCCTGAAATAACCCTTATCCAAATAATTAAAGATTGGGAGTCGTAAAGCCCCCTTCCAGTATTTGTAAAGCACTGAATCAACCCAGACTCGGGTATTAAGATAAAAGACCGGAACCCCTCCAGTATTTGTAAAGAGCCAAATTGACCTAGATTCGGGTACTATATAGAAGACCGGAACCCTCTCCGGTATTTATTAAGAGCCGAATTGACCCAGATTTGGGTATTAATATAGTAGACCAGAACACCCTTCGGTATTTTTGAAGAGACAATTTGACCCAGATTTGGGTATTAATATAGAAGACTGAAACCCCCTTCGGTATTTGTGAAGAGCCGAATTGATCCAGATTCGGGTATTAATATAGAAGACCAGAACCCTCTCCGGTATTTGTGAAGAGCCGAATTGACCCAGATTCAGGTTTTAATATAGAAGACCAGATCCCCCTCCAGTATTTATGAAGAGCCGAATTGACCCAGATTTGGGTATTAATATAAAAGACCGGAACCCCCTCCGGTATTAATTATTTTGGCATCCACTTTTGGATTCGATCTGTGAAGCAGAGGATGTATGTGTTTCCTGAGCCACTTCTTGGGCTTTTGACGTCAAAGCAGAGGATGTAGGTGCTTTGTTGGCCACTCTCTGGGCCTGCGCGTCCAGTGCGCTTGGCTAGCTTATCCACAAGTAGGGCCCAAGGACTTACCCGAACTCCCTCCAGGAGGCGCCTTATCCTGACCATCGTAGGCGATGATAAGGTCTTAGAAACTTAGACAAGGCCATTGTAGGCACAAAACTAAGGTTTACTCTTTTGATGCTTTATACTGACCATCGTAGGTTCTGATAGAGGCTTATACGCCACCCCCTCCGAGGGGTGCCCTATCCTTCTACGGGTAACGCGGAACATAAGCAGAGGTAGAACGTTCTCTTCTACGAGCAAAGGTAGGACATTCTTAGTTCTAGAAGAGGCAGGGCGTACTCTTCTGCGAGCAGAGGCAGGGCGTGCTAAGGTTAGAGGCACTGCCACGACCATTTCTGGTGTGAAACAGAGGCTTATGCTTTTGATGCTTTGACCCTGCCCCCTCTGACTTGGGCATGGAGAAAGACTAACACACCATCCCCCTCCGGGGGATGCCTCGCCCTGACCAATTTGGCGAAGACGAGGAATTTAATCCGTTTGCAATTAGACCCCTTCAAGGTTTCCTTTTAAATTCCGAGAGGGGGGTATTCCGTACCCTTGCATATGTTTAACAATCCTTTTCCTAAGGATTTTTCCCGAATTCACCTTGATTTTTTTTATGAACTCTCGTAATTGGCCTTGACTGATGAATCTAATGATGGTTTCCCCAAGGATTTTGCAGTGATTATTCTCGTGTCCATTCATTATGTGGTAATGGCAGTAAGATCCTCATGTTTTCCTTTCGTATTTGGTTTTTTCTTCGCGAATGACCAATAATTGAGTTCATGTTTGGTTAGGAAGTAAATGTTCCCCATCAGAGTGGTGAGTTAGTATTCCTTGGGTACCCTTGGCGCATGTCCTTCTTCTTGTTGCTGGGGTTTAATCCTTTTGTGACTCAGCCTAGCTGCGGTGCGTATACTTTCGTTCTTTCCTCCCGGAACATGCTGAAATTGAGATGTTATCTCTTTTGATCATTTATTGGCAAAGTTGTTGAAATCGTCCATTATTTCTCATTTGAGTGTCGTTCCCCTAACTTGCTCACAGAGAGCACTCTTTGGGTGAGAGAATGTGCTAGCATCCTCTGATGTAGAACCACTAGGTGGGAGCGTTAAGGCTTGTCCTATGTCGGAAATGCTATCATCCCAAGTATCTTGAGCATGTAGTTCCATTTTTCTTTTCTTCTTTATCACCTGCAAGGCCTGTGCTTTTAACATTCTCACCTCTATCACCTTAGGGTTGGTGTTTTTTGACTTATCTGCTCGAGATCCTAGAAACTTTTGTCGGGATATCTTACTCATATCTTTGCCTCTTCAAAGCCAGTCCAATCCGGGACGGAACAAATCAGGTAGATATATGATGGGGGTTAACCAAAGGATCGGAGGTTCAGGCCCTCCTTCTAGCCCCAAAATGTTAACGATATTTTTCTTCAACACCAGAGATGGGTCAATTGGGGCGGATCTAAAAGGGAAAACAGGCTATTCGACTATTTTTGGGTTAGATTGGATCACCACCCTAGATATCAAAGTCTGGAGGAGTGGGATCGCTAAGGGCTACCAAAACGAATCTAAACTCAAAGGAAGATATATATCCTCCTTTCCGAGGACATACTGAGACAGGAATCCATGCTTATCTGGAAAATGAACAGTAAATTGTAAAAGTGATGATTGCAAATAATATTGTAAACTTACAGAGCAATTTTCCATTAGAAGATCCCTTTTTATTAAACTTTCATTTGGAGTACATGAATGAAATAGGAGAGATTCTCTGGTCAATCTAAGTGCTAAGCTTCTTTGAAGAGTACTAGCATAAAGAAAACCAATCCACCTAAATATGACCCTTGGGGTCGTATTTATAGTGGTTCTGGGCTCCTTCCGCTGTTGGGCTATTGGGCATGTGGGGGCCTTTGCCGGTCGCTTTTTCCTTGGTATCGAGCGCTTGGCTTCCGGCCGTATTTGGAGTATCAGTTATGGTCTTCGGATGGTATTTGAACCCTTGGTAACAGCTCTTGAATGCGTGCTCTCTGACGTATGCTTTCAGATGTAGGCCTCCGGATTTATCGTGAATACTTAAGGGGCCTGTCATTATGATGTATGTTGATAGCTACCATTTCAAAGCCGTTGTGGGTTTCGGTACTAGGTAAATCAGTACGGGGAGCCTATATCTCTGTATGGGTCCCGGTTGGCCTTTTAGCGGGGCTTTTGCGGTAGCCTAGATTCCAGGAGGGTGGCTTCCGGTGATGCTTCTGTTATTTGTGGATACGACCTTTCGGTATTCGCGCGGCAGATGCTCCGGAAGCTGGTTCTGGTTGATCCTTGTGTTCTCTTGGTTTAGTACCATTGATGCCCTCGCCTTCAGGTGTATCGGTATTTATGTAGGTCACTACCGAAGATTTCTTTGGGCTTCATCTGACGGGTTTATTGTTTTTGTCCTTCTTGGTTTTGGATTAGGATGACTCTTTGCCACAGAATCTTCTGACGGACTGATATTATCGGAGGGATCTTGTCGGATTGACCATGGCGGATAAATCCCGCCGGTTATATCCTATATCTTTTACGATCCTTTCCCATAGGAGGATTTCGGTTGATGAAGCTTTTCAGGTTGTTTCTTTGTGCTCTTAGCTCTTTCTAGTACTTGGCTCTACTTTTTGAAGAGTTTTCAGTGAGCTTCCGGTCATCCGATACCCCTTCACAGCCGGCTCACTTCATTGTTAATTTTGGTAGTAACAATTACAAATTTAATGAAAAATTAATTGTATTGTTTGATATTTAAAAAAAGTATAAATCAAATTATGCTAAGGTTTAAACATGTAAGCATGTACAGAATCTCTTTGTATCTTTGAAAAATTGTGAAAATATTGGCAAATTTTGATTTTTTTTAATAAATGCTAAGCTACAAAATGCAACTGAATATCTGAAAATGAACGAGAATGCCGACTTTGAAATTCATCGGCATACATGATATTTCAACTGATGATAATCCCAATAAATATGCAATTGCGGTTACATTCCAAATTGCACATGAATCAACATCCAAGTAGCAATCAAAAATGCAGAGTGTTATGCGGTAATATTTAACATGATTAATAACTGCAAAAGGTATTTCTCTATATTGACATATACGTTAACGTAAAACGAAATCTGACCTAATACAAGGGATAAGCCCTTTTATCATGGTGATCCATGTACAACACAGCATAATGTGTTTTTTTTTTTGAAAATGGGTAAACCGCCTCGTTAAAACCTGTGCTAGAAATCAGCGTGAAGTCTAGACAGGAAAAAAGAGTGGGTGTTTTATTGATAACTCATCAATAAAGGTATAGAAAAAAGTATGTAGTGGCAAACATAACATCAACACTTCTATGCTGCCGAACCCACAAAAATAAATGAAATAAAACCAATGACTTAGTCAAATAGATAAATCAAATATCCCTTGAGCCATACACGTGTACTGAGCAGAACTTTCAAGATGTTAAAGCAACTGGCCAAATAGCAAACCCAATCTAGCATCTTCTTCTTCCCCAACCAAGAGGGCGAAGCAGCCATACTTCAAAGACCTATCCTTCATCTAAACAATCAATACCCTATCTTTTGCCTTCTATAATAGTCTTCTTCTTCTTGGATTTCTTCAGCAAATATTCGATGTCTAGTTCTAATAAATCCCACCGTCTAAACTTGTTCACCGATTGGTTACTGTGGAATCGAGAATTTCGCTCCCTCCATATGTGGTAGATCGTGACAACGAGGCAGCAGCAGGCCGCGTCATAACTTAAATTGTGTGTGGTGAAGGAGCCCTTCAGATCTGATAATTCATGTTCAAGCGTCATGGGCCTGTCCAGGTGAGGAGGAAAGCTGCATTTGATTCTGCATCTCGTCCACAGGTATGTTGAGTACATGCAATGAAAAAAGATGTGGTCTTTATTTTCAGAAACCTCATTGCATAAGACACATGTAGGAGTAACCTCATATCGCCAATTTATCATTATGTCTTTAGTACATAAACGATTGAGAAACGCTTTGTAGGCGCAGATTGACATTTTTGGACAATTTATGCCATTCCAAATTACTTTACACCAATCTAGTTCGGGATGATGCGTTCTTGATGCATCCCACGCCGATTGAAAAGTGAAACCATTAGGCGAATCATTCCAGCTCCAAAAATCTTCGTCCATGTTATTATGAATGTTGATGTCCTTGATTTGGTTCGTGAGGAGTCTCGTAGCTGGTAGGAGATTAGGATTATAAACCCCCTCATGTATAATTCTGTCTACATGGTGATTGTCTACCCCAAAAAGGCTTAGACTATCCCATCCAAGAAGATTCACCATAGTGTTGTTATTCAGCCAAGGATTGAACCATAGCATAGTATTATGCCCATTTACAATGCTCCTTTTGATACATTTGAGACCCGATTGTCTGTGTCTAAGAATTGTTTTCCAAGTACATGAACTGTTATTGTCAATCTTCATCACCTAAAAAAAATCGCTGGAGCAGTATCTGTTAACCATCCAATTTTTCCATAAGCTATTCCCATTAAAAAAGTGCCACAGAAGCTTCAGGGCTGCTGCAGACTTGATATCCTTAAAATTTCGTAAACCCACACCCCTTTCATCTTTAGGTGTACAAAGCGTTTCCCAAGAAATTTTATGTTTTGTCCTGGCCCAAATAAAATTTGCACACAATTTATTAATTTTACTTATAGTAGCTTCTGGTAGTTGATATGTGAGCGTCCAAAAAAGCATCATGGGTGTGGTGACTGTTCTAACTAGTTTAATCTTACCAGCCATAGATAAGAGTCTATTGTCCCAACTGTCCATTCTCTTTCTGATTTTGTCAATAAGATCTACATAGTCAGAGAAGTGTAGGTAATTATGTGATAGAGGTACGCCTAAATACTTGACTGACAAACTACCCTCTTTCATACTAAGTTCATGTAAAATTTGATTTTTAATTTTCGCCCCCCTACTGAAAAAATTTAGACTTCATCCCATTAACTTTAAAACCAGCATAGTCAGAAATTTTTTCCAAAATAATTTTTATTGTCTCCAACCCTTTTATCGTAGCCTTACAAAAAATCATCAAATCATCTGCGTATATGAGATGTGTAATTTTTGGCTCCTCTTTGTATATGGGCTGAATATAATTGGCTTCCCCAGCTTTGAGCATTAATATTGAAAAATACTCCATAGCTATACAGAAAAGGTAAGGTGATAGAGGGTCTCCTTGTCTGAGACCCCTATTGCTAGAAATGAAACCTGTAGGACTTCCCTAAACTAGAATTGAAAAGGTAGGCGACATTATGCAAGATTTGATTACTTTTATTATTTGTCGTGGAAAACCCATCATTAGAAGCATGTGGCAAATGAAATATCTGTTGACCATGTCGTAAGCTTTTTGCAAATCAATTTTGATGCAGATCTTAATGTTGCCTTTTCTACCGAAGAGTCTGATTTATTCATGGGCCAAAAGAATGTTTTCAGCAATGTATCTACCCGGAATGAAAGCAGATTGATTTTCAGATATCAGATGCTTGAGGTAAGGTTTTATTCTATTGCATATAACTTTGGAAATGATTATATATATAACATTACAACAAGAAATAGGCCTATATTCCAAGATATTGGACGGGTTTTTAGTCTTCGGATTGAGAGTCAGAAAAGTGTGATTTATACCCTTCGCCAATTTCCCCGTATTTAGCACTTCTTGAAACATCTCCAGAATACCCTCCTTTAGAATTTCCCAATGAAATTTAAAAAAATTAGAGGTGAAGTCGTCGGGGCTTGGGCTTTTGTCATTCGGGATAGAAAAGACAGCCTTATGAATTTCATCTAAAGTGACGATAGACGATAAATGCCTTCTACCTCTTTCATTGATAATATACCTGAAGTTTATCTGAGGAAAATTAACATTTATAGGAATTTCAAAATTAAAAATCTTGGTAAAATAACCAATAGCTTCCCTTTCAACATATTCAAAGTCGTAAGAATTATCTTCATTGTTTCTGAAAATATTGCTCCAATTATTTATGTGCTTTCTTATGGACATCTTAGCATGAAAATTTTTAGTGCAGGAGTCGCCAAGAGTAAGCCAATTTATTTTTGCTTTTTGTATCGCATTCGTCATTTCAATGTTGCTTTGGTCCTTCAATTTGTAGTACACCTCACTAAGCAACTCATAATGCCTGCAATCTTCCGGACACCTATCAACTTCAGCCAACAAAAATTCATATTTTTTTCCAACAGATTTAAGATCTCAATGTCTTTTGGACTGTTATAATTCCAGTTTTTCAGATAGAATTTACTCATCATAAGAAATTGTTAGAATTTATATAATATTGAGCCATGAATGTCAGAAAAAATCATGATATACCTGACCATATCTATCGTCTCTTTGTATCCATTTTTATAACACCATGAATTCATATATCTGAATAGGATATTCTTTTTTTTTTTGGCATCTCCAGATTAAATTTGACACATATGGCAATATGATCACTCATAGGATTAGCAATTCCAAAGGCATTTACATCCGGGAACTTATTAAGAAAAAAATGATTACAAAAAACATAGTCAATTTTTGTAGCCAAACCTTTCCTTCTCCACGTGTATTTGTAACCCATAGTGGGTATATTCATCAGAACTGAGTTTGCAATGCAATCAATAAGACCAACGATATGTCTAAAGGGCACTGCGGACCCACCTTTTTTATCCTTGCTAGATAGAATGTTGTTAAATTCCCCCAAAACAAGCCATAGGGTATTAATACATAATGTTTACATATATTCCAACTATTAATACAGGATAATGCTACAACAAAAGGGTTGCAGCTATAAACAAAAACAAGTGGGTGTTGTTATAATACAGCTATAAATTTGAGCAATGTCTGTTATCAATCTTTCCTGCTGATCTAACTTTTGACTTTGTCCAATGATCACTTGAATCTCAAAAAATATGCATAGGCAGTGTATGCAGTCGTTGCTGGAACCTGCAAATATGTTTACTTTTTCCTTAACTAAACTTCATCTAGACAAATATGAATCACAGTAAAGTATGTAGTCCTTGGATTTTCTTACCCGAATCGAGTTAAGATACAAAATTGTTGCAAGATTTATCAGGCTTGTTGTAGCTACAATCTACAGAACGAAACACAAAATAACTAGATAATTATGATATACACACAACATTTGTTTTGACATGAAATTTAATGCAACTTAGTTGTGAAAGAGAGATGAATAACATGCATTTAACTTCTCCAATTCATGAAAACAAAAGTAGTTCTAAATGGCCAATACTATTAATTTTGAACAACATGCAGTTAACTGAAATTAATTTTCAAACTGTCAAGGGATGGCAAAAAATGACTATGAGAAAATGACAAATATAGCTCAACTTAAAACAATTAGCCAGGAAAACTTACACAACCAGTAGCTTTTTGGACAACTGCAACTCTTTTGAATTCTCTTTCAGATTCTAATGCCTGAGCTAGAAGCTTGAGATCACCTTGTTTCTATTAATAAAGGGGCAATAGGTTCGATTTAAATGAATATATTATTAGACTAAATGCATAACCTCTCAGTCGATTACGTTAGAATTTATTGTCAATACACTATTATATTACAATGTTAGATCTTTTTTCAATACATGATTATATTACAGATAAACAGTAGCAACAATCAATGTTACTCAATGATGCCACAATTGTCAAGTCAAATTGTGATTACAGCAACGAAAGTAAGCGAGACCGATTGTGCACTAGACTGGAGCAGTACATAACCGTCACCCACAGACTAGAAGATGAATATTTCAGTAATGTCCAAGTCCAGAAATGATTCTATTTCCTTGAAACAATATTGCCGTCGTTATATGCACCAATTGACGTAATAGCAATTTGTTTTCCAGGATAAAATGTACCAACCCCATAGCGTGATGCCAGCAAATGGAGCTCTGACGAACTAAAGTAAAGTATAGAAACTATAACAAATGGGTACTCTGAAGAAGAGGTAGCGAATTGAGAAGAATAACTAATGTGTATTCTGTCTCGTTTCGGGCCATGTATTTATAGGCTGGAGGAGGTGCCTATCTGAACATTAATGACCCTTGAAAAGGTTGTGACCCTTTAACCTAGTGGTGCATGAATGTGCGTACGCATTTAAAATAAAACGGTTGTATCCATTCAATTGAACGGACATCACAGATCAAAAATGATCAAAATAACTCGTTTCAGTGCAACATGCCCAAACTGCTATCAGCGGCCTATTTAACCATGAGACCCCAAGAGTCCCAAGGCACGAAGCCCAATTTTGACACTAATATAATATTGTGTCATTGACTCCAATAGTCCCAAAGCGCAAAGCCCAATTCTTGACACTAATATAATATTGCGTAGTGGACTCCAAGAGTCCCAAGGCACTAAGCGATCATTTTGACACTAATATAATATTGTGTCTTGGACCCCAAGAGTCCCAAGGCACCAAGCCCACATTTTGACACTAATATAATATTATTTCTTGGCTTTGCCACACTTGTTTACAAACCCCCTTTTCCTTTATTTATATAAGCCTATAGAGAAGTGGGTACTCATATTTCATAATGTGGTACTTTTGTTTGCTTTCCTCTCTTCTTCCAAAATTCCTCTTTCTCTTTCTCATTCATTTCCAAAAATCCCCCACATGAATGAGCAGTTGTTCTTAGTTTCACGAATCATTTATCACATCGGTTAAAGTAGCAAATGGGCCTTGAACTTTCCTAGTGATTACATATTTAGACCACAAGAGAATCAGTAGACATAGACTGTCCTTGAACTGTAGGCCTTTTGTGTAATTCCAAAGTAGATAACACATGATAAATGTTTCTTATAATTTTTCATTCTCTATATGTGTTCATTTTCCTTGAACACCTGCCTGATCTCATAAGTGCTTAGAGAATTTGGCCTCATAATTCTCTTTGAAACGGCGCCTTCGCACTTAAGTAGGTGATTATGTAATGGGTATTATCTAATTCCTCTAATACAGACATCATTAAAAGTATTAATACTTATCTATATTCAACATATAATGAACTGACCTGTCAGAGGAATGGTTTGTGTATAGCAGTGCCATCTAATTTCTCTTAAACTTCATTGTCCCTTTGAACCTTAATCTTGGGATCTCCACTCAACTAGGTGGAGTTTCCATTTTAGGTAAACCTTTAGTCTATAAGCCTTAGCCTCATTCCCATCGATAAGATTATAATCCTTGTGCACATTAATTCTAAAACCTCGAACATTGCTAAATCAATTGCTTCTGAATAGAAACACCTCCTTCGCGGATCATGAAAAATATGTAAGTTGCAGAATTTGTCTTAAAACACATAAAATCATTTATGTGATTTTCTAGATCGTCACTACCTTTAACAAATACACTTGTATTATTAGTTAATTTTTCTGCTCTGTACTCCTTGGGATTAAATTTTTATCTGTTGAAAGAATATATTGGATATGTCTTGACCACTCTTTTTTGTCACACTGCAAGAACTTTCAACCCTTCATCAACAAATTAATTTTTCGGCTTGTAAGCATAATTTAAAAAACAACCAATTTTTTTTATTGAGATCTTCGCTTGGAAGTTCACGTTTATAAATGCTGTATATATGAAACACCCCACCTCCATTAATGTCACTCACAAAGGGAATGCATTAACTTCAGTGAAGCATTATAGGTAAAAGATGCAGATAAATTACAACATGGACAAATAAAACAGCGGAAAACAAAGTCATTTTATAAGCAACATAGTTCAGTCAAGCTTTTACATCAATTGATTCAATCATACTTCAAAGTACTACATAAAACTTCTGTCTTGATTCGAAAACTTCCAAGTATATAAGAAGCATAGAACATAGCAAAGTAGCATAAGTCCCCAAATTAAAGTGCAAACACAGCCATACCAAAGATAAGAGGACCCAAGCAGTACATCAAAGAATCTTCACGCTTGGAAAGAGAAACGGTCCAAACTAAGCTGAGTTATTCCCTCCCTGACTACCTGGGGGGTGAAACGTAAGAAAAGAAGATGAAAGAAAACGGGTCAGACATAAAGCCTGGTAAGTCCAGTGATTTTCAGTATGTAAACAGGTAAAAGCAACATGACATGCATAAACTGAATATAAGACAATACCGTGATAACAGGGATAACAAGATAACATAAGATTAGCATAAGATATGATAAGGCAAGATAAATTGAATGCGCTTCTACTCTTTCTTTGCTTCGCTACTACCCTGTTATTCTGACTTTTATGTCTCTGCACCACCTAACTAGTGTCCCAACCAGTAATCTGTATAGGAAGATAATATGATCCCAATCCCCGCAATTGTGGTAGCCTTCAAGTGTACATCCATTATGAGGATCCCACCTCAATCTGCCTAATTGCCACGGATATGTTAGATGTACCCTTACTACGCTATCGATCGGCTCCCTAACTCGCTTGTATTTATTACTTGTGTCATTCGGCCCCACTTGTATGTATTCATTACTTGTGTCATTTGTCCCCGCTTATATGTAGATACCTGTGCTGGCCCCATCATGGGGTGTATCAATTCCCATGATGGCAACCCGACACGATTTAAGATGCACAGTGTATAGTACTGATGCCCAATGCCTTCTTTTCCACTTCGGAGCACGTGCACGCCCATACTCCGTCGAAACTACACTGCTGCACCACCCGCCGCTATTTTGACCACTTATAATCAGCCCAATAATCGTGCCCTACCTTGCCTAGCTCAGGGTACCAAGATACATCTATGTGGGTTACTACTGAAATGGGTCCCCGTTACTAGGGTTTCCTAATCAACATGTTATAATGGTTAAGTGTTCTCAATTTAACTTAACCCCATCCATTTCCTTAATTAACATGTTGTACTGGTTAAGTGTTGCCTATTCATATGTTACTTAACCTTCTCACTGATTCACGCATGTTTATTTAACAGTTAATTTTGTGGGCCTATATATGCTAATATTACCCACTTACCCAAGATTTTCTTAACCCTTCCCCTTGTCAAGTCCATACGTATTATTGGTTAAGCTTGACTTAACCCTGTCCTCTTTGTTCAGGTAACATTGGTTAAGTTGTCTTCTTGTCCATGTTAACTTAACCCACCCACCTAACATGTCATATTGGTTAAGTGTTTCTTATTAACTTAACCTTCCCATTCATCATGTTTTATTGGTTAAGTGTTTCCTATTAACTTAACCCTGGTCATTCATCATGTTATATTGGTTAAGTGTTTCCCCTTAACTTAACCCCACTCGTTCATCATGTTATGTTGGTTAACTTAACCCTACTCATTCATCATGTTGAATTTGGTTAAGTGTTTCTTGTTAACTTAACCCTTCCACTTGTCATGTTACATTGGTTAAGCATTGCCCTATCACACATCATGTTATATTGGTTAAGTGTTGCCCTCTTGTGTTAACTTAACCCTACCATTCTTAGCATGTCCGTTCATTAGCATTAATTCATTCATTAATGCCTCAACCTCTCACATTAGAACTGTTGTTTGCGATTGCTGGATATGCTGGGTGGTTCCGGGCAGACTTCTACCGCAAACTCATTCTAACCTCGGGTTTTGGGCATAGTGCGCTAACATCTCACATTAGATCTATATTGTTGTGGTCGCTGGATGTGTCAGGCGGTTCCGGGCAGTGTTACACCGCAGCTCAATCTAATCTCGGGTTAGGCACGTTCATCTTTTTGCAAATTTACATATTTACCATATATGTCCAAGTCTAGATTTTATATACTAATTATCCCAAATTTTACAAAACTAGTTATGTTCCAATTCTCAAGTTATGCCCAACCAAGCCAATTGCAATTTATGCCCTACAAATTAAATTTCAAGTTATTGCTCAAAATAGGTTACACCTAATCTTTCCAAATTTGCAATAATAGTCATGCCTACATTATGCTTGGCGTCCCAATCAATAGTTATGCCCAATCTAGTTTTAATATTCCAATTTTTCCCCTAGTTTGCAACAATAACAATTATGCCCCAAATCACAAGTTACAAATTATGTTCCACTATTACCAAATAGATTATTCCCCAATATCAATTACAAGTTATGCCCAACAATTTCACCAAAATAGGTTATACCCAAATATTCCCCGTATTCCAATCGTTCATATTTCGCGATTTCAGCCTAGGTTCAAAGGTAACCCGGGTTCATAAAAGAAAAAGGAAATAGGGGAAGAGAGAAGGAGCATAAAATAAGAATAGGCATAAAAATAGGCATGTAACAATAGACCTAATACAAGAAATTTAGATCCAACAAAGATAGATTCTTGAATAGGCTGATATAATCATTATCGCAGGCATAAGAATAACATCGTGAACCAAAAAGGATTATATATTCGATGTTCAACAAAGATATGCATGAGTGAATAGATTTAATAACTTATTAGGCATGTAAAATCATAGATTCAATAGAAAGATAAGGATTAATCTGAAAAGATTGTCTCATCATCAAGCATAGACTTAGATTCATTTTATTACATGCCAAGATTACTATTAGGTGTTTAAATCTGAAAATAACATGAACTTACATTGCTAGGATTAAAAAAATATAATTGAATCGTTGTTGTTGCAGAGACTCTAATTTGATGTTGATTAATCCTGAAAGTTGATTTGAGGCTCTCTAATTTGATTTCTAGTTTGGAGAAGATGGCGGTGGCTAGACTAGATTGAAGATGAACAGCATGACGGCGTCATAGCTTTAGAGCAATAGAATTAGGGTTGGGTTATGAGTGTATATATAGCTGTCTTGGATTATTAAGAGCCTTTAGATCAACCTAGTATCCATCCAAGCCATCCAGTCCAAGAAAATTCGTCATCAGGCCAATCAGGTAACGACACATCAGCCCTAGGCTGTAAAAATACGTCACTGGATCTGGATCAAAAAGGGGTCGACTCCCCTATAGGGGGGTCGACACCTATGTCGACTCCCCCTGGGGGGTCGACATCTCTGAGCGGGAAATTTCCCGCTCAGCCCGCCCTGACCGAATTTCAAATTTTGAATAGTTTTGACCTTTAATTATTATTTTAATTTAATTTCTGATTTAAACTTAAATTTTCTAACCTTCATAACTTCTTCATACGGAGTCTGATTCATGCAAAGTCGGACTCTATCTCAACCAGAATTCAGAGACGATCATAATGGTGCAACCCGTTTCACTTAATTCTTCTTCTAAAATTAAGTGTTCTTAAATTTGTTAATTTAATATTCATAGAAAATATGGGGTGTTACAATATGTAAATAAAATATTACAATAAATTCTACACGCGCATGCATTATATAAATGAATAAAACAAAAAATATTATTTAGGGTTATCTAACAATGGTGCAACTTTAGCATAATTTAGAAGAATATAAGTGTGTGCAACATGAAGATCTCTATCATCTAGCCATATTCCTAGACATTTCCCAAAAGGTCGACCATGTTGTGAAAAATAAATAACATTGTTTAAGAGGACTCTTGTTTGTCCCCTTCGTCATTAAAAAGAACACTTTCAAATGAAATATTTATAAAGTCACTAAAATTGTAAGAGAAAAAGAAGAAGCTTCTTCTTTGATATAAGATTTACATATTGAACCTTCACACATGCTTTTTGTCCCATTTTTTTCTTTATATGATTCAGATAACTATGAAAAATTAATTTACACTAACTTCATTTTTCAAATGCAATTAAATTACTACGTAACATATTACATGCCTCTCAAATGAATACATCCATTCATATTGGATAGAACCTCGAAGTCATGCTTCAGATGGGAGATGTACTGGTAAATGTTCAAAACATTAAAAAAAACTGGCGGAAATATTTTCTCTAATTTGCAGAGCAATATAGGAATATCTACTTCAAGTTTATATAAACGTTGCACTTTCAAAGTAGCCGGACAAAGCTCTTTGTAAAGCATACTAAGCTCCGTTACTACCTTCCCAAACTATTAACAGTAGTAGTTCTTCGAATAGAATAGGTATTAAATTTCCATCATTATGTGGAAGGCGTGGCTTTTCATTCTGCTCATTCTACTATTTTTAAAGTCAACACTCTGCAAAAATTTGATGAAATCCCATCAGGAAATCTAAACCCTTCCACCAATTTTAATACAACTTTGACTTGATTATTATCTAATTCGTAACGTGCTTTTAGTTTTTTACTGTCATTTTGTTTCATATGAAGCTTAGCATAATTCTTGTACATCGCGTCTTGATTTCAAATCATCCTTCATCTTCCCTTAGACATTGAAAATTATGTTAAAAACATTATCAAATATGTTTTTTTCATTGTCCATCACATCAATACTACGAAGAAGTGGAAGATGTTTCCAATATGGAAAATCAAAAAATTGTTTGTTTGCACCAATTATGAACAATCAATTTGCCTTTGATTTCTGTTTACACTCCAATTTCATATATCTTTGGATAGTCCCTAACTAGTTCTTATATGTCTTCGCTTGACCGTATCGTTGATTTGTAAGATCCCGAATTTTTAGTGGACGAATACTTATTTTATTCAAATTTTAGAATAGTGATTTGGAATTTAAACAACTCAAGCTTTACAATTTTGAGTATATGATTAAATAAATAGTGAAATAATAAATTTAATTCTAAAATAGTTGAAATAATTTGGATTTGCAATACATCATGAATTGGACAACATAAAAGGATTTAATTAAGTCTAGATTCGAATTCCAAAAAGGCATTCGTTTATTAAATGAAGTTTGAACATATTAATTATAATTTAATTAAAACGACCTTACTGGTCATGATAGTTCGTAGTTTCTTGATTTGAATTTCAGTTAAGTGTACAAAACCCAATATAAGTCGAAATTCTTAGAAACATAAATCTTCCGCATCTAGGGGTTATAGTTTTCTAATGAAGTGAAAAAACAAGATTTCATTTTGTAGATTTTGAGTCATGTCAAAATCAAATTACAAAAAATCGATGTATAATCGTCTATGAAATATAGCTATTTTTTAGTAAAATAAATGGATTTGAAATAAATTAAATATCAATTTAACTTGAAATTCAAATGTTAAGTTTAAAATCAAAATTAATTTATTTCAAATATGTATAATTATATTTGAATATATATGATAATAATAATATTTATTATTAAATTGAATTATTTGAAATCAATTTATATTTTATCTATTTTATTTAGCACTTGAGAATAGTCATTTTTCAAATGATCCTGGATTATAACGACATATTTTTTTTTAAAGCTGTAATGGCTAATTATTGCTAGGCTTCAAGTTTTGAGCAAATTGGAGTTATTATGTGAGCATACAAGAAATAAATGCAAATTTAATATTCAAAATTGTGTTGATTTTGCAAACAGACTCGGATATCGACGAAATAAATATCATTGGGTCCGGAATGTCAATCTATAATTGGATGTCCATTTTCATCACGACCAGAGTTCATATATGGTCGTACGAATAAAGAAACGTCAATCGAAAATAGAGATAGAATATTATATTCAGTAAAATTGGATAAAATAATATAAACTCTACCATATACATTATCCTTAATGTCCTAAGCCTTTCTCACCCTCTTCTTTAGTCAACATGATTCAAGCATCCACCTTCAAATGAAAATAAGACAAAAAATCTTGAAATCATAAAACTAGCATTTTTAGTCTTCTTTTGATCTTCTCTTCCTACTGGCATGCGTTTTAGAGCGTGTGAACGCTTTTTCTGAGCTAGATTTTCACTTCTGTGACATAGGGTTAAGGAATTTAGGAAATTGGACTTTAATCCGCGAAGTGAATATTGTTTTTGAGTTTGTGGGACTGTGTGCTATTTTTGGTGGGGTTTGGTGATGGAAATGTTCACTACTATCGTTGTAGAAGCGTGAGTGGGCTGCTGACGCGATGAGGGGGGTTTTGAGTTTGTCTCAGTGGTGATAAGGTTAACGAGTTCGGCAAGAGGAAGCTTATGGTAGTGACTACTTAGGTTTTCGTGAAGTGTAGAGGGAGTTGCAGGAGTGTTAAGATACCTTAATGGCAAGAGAAGAAGAGCCAGTTCCAACTGTTAAGGAAGAAGAGATTAAGGGGGAAACATAGTTAAGATGTTAATTAAGGTTAATTAATTATATCTAATTTCTAATGACATTTAGTTAGTTTATAACTTGTAAAAATCATATCTTATTCATACATTATCAGAAGTCAATGAAACAAGAGGCGTTAGGATGGTATAGATGAGTACTATAAGTATGTGGGGAGTTGGAATGTGTTGAAACCAAGATTGGTCACAACACTAAAGGTGTTATAGAAACACTTCACAAAATGGTTAGATTAAAATATGGAGCCGCGTAATCACAAAATAAAGAGCATAAAATGAAGAACAAGGAATTTTTATAGTGGTTCGATCTAAAATAAATCTACATCCACTTTTGAATCACTTCTCATTATAATGCTTTGCTTTACCAAGTACATGAATTCTCTCATATTATTCATTTCTCGCTTTTCTCTCTTTCTAGGATCTAAATTACACTTGAATTGGCAATGAAATCGGAGAGATCTCTTCCTTTGTGATGGTGAATGTATGAATCTTTAGTCACTTTAGCAATTGAACAATCTTCATGAATTCTATAGCGATTTAGTGTCAGATCTAGGCTTTAGAGAGGATTAGCGGAGATTAGAGATCACTTAAATTGTGTTGGAGAGATTTCTAATGTAGTTTTAAGGAGATTTGATCCTTGGAAGCCATTAATGAAGTTTTTAATGAATATTAAAGGGTAGAAGAAATGATTTGGAGGTCTTTCGGGGTAGAAGAATTGGTCCCCTTTCAAGTGTATGGCATGAGGGTATTTATAGTAGTGTTTAGAGAGGAGTGGCATTGTCGTAAATAAGGGTCCGGTACAGCTATCACTATGCGCATTACAGCTGGAATGTGCTATCAGGCCCTGTGCCTTGCTTATCACGACATGGATCCATGCGCCATAAAGAATTGCATGATAAAATGGCTTGCGGATATGGTGTCATGCGACAAGGACTATTTGAGAAATGGATATTATCACATAAACATTCACGGCTTGGCGGTATCATTTTTACAGCTAGCACCAGGTTGTCTTCAGTCCATATGACATACTTTTACTTTATGTTATGCGGCATAAATATGAGTGGAAGGTCTCACTGTCATGGATTATTTCACATGATTAACATTTTGCGCCTTGACTCAGTCCATGTGTGATTCCCTTTTGATCTGGACCGCTTTTATATGCGACATGAGTGAATCAAGCCGTATAAATGGTCCCTGCCTTTAAAGTCGCATACACGTGTCAGTATATTCTTTATCCTGAAGATTTCAAACCAGTTGTTCACTTACATATGCGGAGCTGGTGCTCAGCATTCTTAGTTGTTGCCACATGTATCGCTCACAATGTACATATGACTTTTGTGATATGTTATACATAGAAGTCACGGTCTGGCTCCTATATATTTGTGCAATGCTTTAGGTATTTTGAACGTTATAAACTCATGAAGCCTCGTACCATTTTGGACACTATGTGACTTGAAATGCGGTACGTTGTGAACAACTTGAGTTACTTATATCGCTTAAATATTTGATGCACAGGTCGTACTTATATGACTTAACCTTTATAATGTATGCACAACATATCTTCATGTCGTAACTCTCAACTTGATTATGTACATGAAATGCGGCTTGGATTTAAACGACATGACAACAACAACATGGCTTCATGTTAATGGCATGGAAATTATGTCGTGTAAATGACTTGGCACTAGCTTGATTCTGGCGATCGACATGACTCATTTTCTATGAACAGCATAACTTCTTATAGCCTTGTAGCTTAAGACTTGCTGTGAATGGCATGAACAACCTGGAGTGCTAATAAAACGGATGAGCGTCATGTGAACAATATGCGGTATGTAAGAGCTCATGTTGGCAAGTGGTCCACAACTTAAATCATATCGTATAGACTAGCGCCTTGGCACGACATGAATTGCTTAGCGGCATGGATGTTGAATGACATGGTTCCTTGTGGCATAAACAGCTGATGACATACGACATGGACCATGTCGTATTGAACGGTCTTTCATTAATTCGTGTGAACGTCCTTGAGTTATGTTTCAAAAATAATGTGGTACCATGTCGTCGGAGCTTGTTTTGTGAAACTGCCTAGTCCGTTATGCATTACATCATCACTGTATTTTTTCTAAACCATGTCATTATAACGGGGTTAACATTTGCCCCTTGAAGCTTGTATTCTTTACTTGCAGGAAATACGGGCTCCGAACCGAACATGCTTATACAACTTGCATTGAAATACAGTCGTAGTTCTTTATTTGCTATGGCAAATCATGCTCTGAACTTATATGCTCCATTCCACCTGTTTTGTAATTAAAACAAGCAATTACACGATTTTGGACTTATACTTCACCACCGACTATCCATATCAATAGTGGATTAGTTAAAAAATAGTGGATTTTATTTTGAATTGAATAAATTGTTTGCACATGACTTTTTTACTCAATTGTTTATAACTCGTCGAATATATTTGTACACATACGATATTCTAATTCGAATTCATGTTTAACGTTTTAATACTGGGTAATCGACTAAAGCCGACTGTGGATTTCAAACGTCATCGTTTTAATTAACTTATATGACAGTGTACGATATTTCACATTTGGGAAATACGTATATTAGTGATTTATTTTCTGCTTCCTTTTTGAGAATCTTTGATATTCATGCCCTTTGTTTAGATAGTCGTTATTAGTCTTCTCCACGGGAAGTATTTTGGATTTCATGCCCTCGCTTGGGCTAAAATCTAACAATTGTCGTTTATGAGATTTTCAGACACTATGAAAGTTAATTGGTTAAGATCCAACACTTGACGCATCTAAAATATTCAGACGTTACACAAGTTGTTTGGTTAAATATGAACTCCATCTACAATCCAATTTGGTTAATTTAGGCCTTGGAGACTTTCATCACTCAATTATACTGATTAATCCAAGCGTCGGTATGTTTAGAAGTAGTGCCCCAGAAAGGACTTTTATTAAAACCCAATATTTGTTGTGATCGGATTGGGTACTTCCTGATACTGATGATCAATTCGGTTCCCCCAGAGAGATTTTTGGTTTTAATATGTGCTAGTCCTTCCAGCTCGTTTGTCGGTCCTTCCGGCCTGATGTTGGTATTTCCAACATTAGGTTTGTCGGTCCTTCCGACACGATGCTGGTCCTTCCAGCGTGTTTGTCGGTCCTTCCGGCCTGATGTTGGTATTTCCAACATCAGGTTTGTCTGTCCTTCCGACACGGTGCTGGTCGTTCCAGCGTGTTTGTTGTGGTGCTCGCTCGTTGTTTGAATCTTTGCAACTCTTCCCATTCACTTTCCAAGGAGATGCTTTTCTATTTTTACATTTATGCATATTGATATTTACAGCCTTTAGCGCTTGAATTAGTGTTATTGGGGTCGCTGTGTTATAGTAACAAGTGCTCGCCAGATGGCCTGCAATATGAAATCATCTTTTAAGAAAGTTTTGATTTGACATATAGTTTGACAAGCAAGAAATTCATTCAGATAGATATTCTCTTAGTTGTAGAGCTAATGTTCAGTGCATCACTTGTAGATTATTACATACTGTTTACAAGAAGTTTTGAATATAACAGAAAGTAAAATATGAAGTAAAGTATGAACTAAAGCACGAAATATAGCATGAAGTAAAGAGGTGGCGATGTTGATCGCCTATTCTGAGCCACTGAAATTGGAGCACAATCAACGGTTATCAGTTGATGATCAACCTTGGATTGGTTTGAGAAGGAGCTTTGTTGCTTGTTGCCCCCTGTTCCTAGGGAATCAGAACAACGTTTGAGGATTGTGGATTTTTGACATATTGTTGCAGACGATTCTTCCTAATCAACTCTTCGATTAGTGATTTCAGATGTCTACATTCGTTGGTATCATGGGCTGGCTGATTACGGAACCGGCAGAAGTTTCCAGACTTCGCTTGATTTTCACTCACTTTCTGAGCTTTTGGTATTGGATAATCTTCGGTGTCTTTAGTCGCAGCTAAGATGTTTTTTGGAGTGTCATTTAAAGGTGTTAGCTCTGATGGGTTGGAAAAGCAAGGCTTCTTGCCATCTCAATTTTCTTTCCCATCGCTTCCTCTTTTCTGACCTCCTGGATTCTTCTTATTGTACTGAGTAGCAGCGTTTTTGGGAGCATCAATAATTTGAAGGGGCATAGGATTATTGTCCAATATCATGTATTCCTCGGCCTTTTTATAGAATTTCTCAAGCGTGCTTGGCTCTTTCATTTTAATCCATTTACCGAATTTTCTCTTCTCATTCATGGAGACGATTAGAGACATTAGGATCACGCGAGGCTTGGGATTCCCTACTTCAGATACAACAACATCGAATTTTTTGAGGAAAGCTTTGACAGAATCTCTTGGGTTCTGCTTCATTGATGTAAGAGAAGTAACGTCCTTAGCCTTCAAAGCTTGCAACCTGAACTGCTATTTGAATTTCAAAATCAAATCATCAAATCGGTCGACGGATTTGGGCAGTAGCCTTATGAACCATAATGATGCGACACCTTCTAGATAGGGAGGGAAGCACAAGCATTTGATCTCATCGGTTGCATTGCTGCATTCATATACCACTCATATTTATGTAGGAAATGATTCAGATCAGAAGTCTCATTGTATGGAGGCAGAGTAGGATGAGTCAAATTCTTTGGGAATTCAACTTTGCGGATCCTCTTCATGAATGGATTTTTGTCGAGGAAGAAGACCCATTCCCTTTACTTTCCTTGCAAGGCATGTTATCTTTCATGATTTGCTTTACCATATCCACAATATATTCCTTCGAATTGAGTCGTTCTAGAGAACGGACTTTGATCACTTTTCCAGATGCTAGTCGTGGCGAGCGATAACGACTAGAGGATCTAGGTCTCTTACATTCATTATGGGAAGGTGCCCCAATAACGACACTTGCAACTCATCGATTATTTTAATTGGAATGGTTTTTAGCTTTCAACTTTGAGTCTTCGATATTAGCGTCGTCTTTGTCAACAAATCCTTTCATGTTGTCATGATGATGATGATGATTGGAGGCTGATGAATTTGCATTTTCTTCAAGGTTGATATGGATTTTCAGAGGAGGAGCAGGATTTGTTTGAGCGTTTAGGAGAGCATTCATTTTATCCATTAAATCTTGATTAATATCCATCAAATTTATATTAGCATGCATTAGAGTTTTGTTGGAGGCTTCCATTAATTGACTCAAGTTAGTGACGATGGCATCTAATTCAACTTTGGTTACTCTGGCTCCGGATATTGAGTTTTCTCCAACTTCAAAGCGGTTGGTAAGTGGAGTAGTCTCGTTGTTAGCAACGTTTTTGGTTTCTCCAACGGTCTTACTAGCGGTCTTTTTGGATTTAGTCGTTATTTCGGACAAGGACTTGAATTTGGAAGAGAGTTCGACGATTGGCCTAGATCTTAGAATTGTAGAATATATGGTAGAAGTAGGCTTAGAACTTCAATGCATGGCTCTTAAACTTGAGAGAAGTGTGAGAGAAGGAAGTGTGAACGTGGACCCACGGTGGGCGCCAAATATTGAAATGGAGATTGGTCACAATACCATAGGTGTTATGGAAACATTTCACCAAATGGTTAGATTAAAATATGGAGCCACGTAATCACAAAATAAAGAGCTTAAAATGAAGAACAAGGAATTTTATAGTGGTTCGATCTAAAATAGATCTACATCCACTTTTGAATCACTTCTCATTATAATGCTTTGCTTTACAAAATACATGAATTCTCTCATATTGTTCATCTCTCGCTTTTCTCTCTTTCTAGGATCTAAATTACACTTGAATTGGAAAAGAAATTGGAGAGATCTCTTGCTTTGTGATGGTGAATGTATGAATCTTTAGTCACTTTAGCAATTGAACAATCTTCATAAATTCCATAGCGATTTGGCATTAGATATAGGCTTTAGAGATGATTAGCGAAGATTAGAGATCGCTTGAATTATGTTGGATAGATTTCTAATGTAGTTTGAAGGAGATTTGATCCTTGGAAGCCATTAATGGAATTTGTAATGAAGCTTAGAGGGCTGAAGAAATGATTTGGCGGCCTTTCGTGGTAGAAGAATTGGCCCCCTTTCAAGTGTATGGCATAGGGGTATTTATAGTAATGTTTAGAGAGGAGTGGCATTGTCGTAAATAAGGGTCCGGTACAGTTGTCACTATGCGCTTTACAGCTGGAATGTGATGTCAGGCCCTATGCCTTGCTTATCACGACATGGATCCATGCGCTATGAAGACTTGCGGGATAAAATGGCTTGCGGATATGGTGTCATGCGACATGGACTATTTAAGAAATGGATATTATCAAATAAACATTCACGGCTTGGCGGTATCATTTTTACAGCTGGCACCAGGTTGTCTTCAATACTTATGGCATACTTTTACTTTATGTTATGCATCATAAATATGAATGGAAGGTCTCACGGTCATGGATTATTTCACATGAACATTTTGCACCTTGACTCAGTCCACGTGTGATTCCCTTTCGACTTGGACCTCTTTTATATATGACATGAGCGAATCAAGCAGTGTAAATGGTCCCTTCCTTTACAGTCGCATACACGTGTCAGTATGTTGTTCACTTTATGCTTCCACGACATAACATGAAGTATATATATGAACCTGAAGACTTGCGACATGCTTAATCCCCACGACATGATTGTGGTTTTAATAGAATCACTTATATATGCGGAGCTGGTGCTCAGCATTCTAAGTTGTTTCCACGTGTATCTCTCGCAATGTACATATGGCTTTTGCGATCTGTTATACATAGAAGTTACGGTCTGGCTCTTATATTTTTATGCAATGCTTTAGGTATTTTGAACGTTATAAACTCATGAATCCTCGTACCATTCTGGACACTCATGCGACTTGAAATGTGATACGATATGAGCAACTTGAGTTACTTATATCGCTTAAATACATGATGCATAGGTCGTACTTATATGACTTAACCTTTATACCATATACACGACTTATCTTCATGTCGTAACTCTTGACTTGATTATGTACATGAAATGCGGCTCAGATTTAAAAGACATGACAATACCAACACGGCTTCATGTTAACGACATGAAAATTATGTCGTGTAAACGACCTGGCACTAGCTTGATTCTAGTGTTTGGCATGACTCATTTCGTATAAATAACATGACTTCTTACAGCCTTGCTTGTAGCCCAAGACTTTACTTAAATGACATGAACAACCTGGAGTGCTAACGACACGGATGAGCCTCATGTGAACAATATGCGGTATGCAAGAGCTCAAGTTGGCAAGCGGTCCACAACTTAAATCATATCATATAGACTAGCGGCTTGGCACGACATGAATTGTTGTGCGGCATGGATGTTGAACGACATGGTTCCTTATGGCATAAACAAATGATGACATATGGCATGGACCATGTCATATTGAACGGTCTTTCATTAAGTCATGTGAATGTCCTTGAGTCATGGTACCATGTCATCGGAGCTTGTTTTGTGAAACTGCCTAGTCCGTTATGCATTACATCGTCACCGTACTTTTCTGAATCGCGTTATTATAACGGGGTTAACAGAATGGTCTGGAGAAAATCAAAATTCTGTTTAATTTTAAATGTTGTTTAAAATTAAATGATACAACACTGAATCGTCTATCGAATGGTGAGTTGTCAACTCATATTTTTTGGAATACTATTTAAATTATATCATGTTATAAATATCTATTATTTTATCGATATTTGATTATATGATATGATTGTCTGGATGATTGGTTATTGCTGTTTGAATGTTTATTCACACTAATTATTTTTTATTGTTGGAATTGCTTGGCCGAAGTTATAATTTTTTGTCAATGAACGGATAAACCCTGACACTGTCTGCTTTTAAGCAGAAGATTCATTTTAAATGAATTAGTTTTTATTGTCTGTTTATATGCATATATAAACTATTATATTAATTATGATCAAGGAGAAATTGGTTGGAGAGATCCAACTGGATTCCTCAAATATTTTGATGTTATTTGCTTTCATATTATTATTATATAACAGTTTTACCAATTTGTTTGGATGATGATTTGGTTGTTGATGGTTGAATTGAAATTCAACACTAATGTTTTTTTGGCAAAGTCGAATTGTTTTAAAAGTGGCCACTTATTATTATAACAAATAATAATTACAATAATATAGGATTTTGGCAGATTACCAACCTAGTAGTTCAGTTTTTTAAGGTGGACCGACCACCGTTCGATTTTTAAGGTGGACCATCCACCACTTTCCTATATACGTTACAGAATTGGATCTAGACACTATTTCTATACTACAAAAAATCACATTCTCCACGTAGGGTGCAAATTACATAGTTCATGACATACTACAAAAGAAGTGAAATTACATTAAAGTTACATAATACAAAATACAGACAATACAAAAGATAAGTGACGTTAACTATTTAAAGAAGCAGCATCACTACTGTAAAAATAAGAGAGTACTACAGCCGAACATTGTCGCATTGTCACAAGATAGCATGGTAGAATGGCTTGAGGGGACACATGCCTAGCATACCAAAATATCTTGTTACATGACATAATCTTCTGACATCATGTCGTCTTGAGTCCATACATAGCACTGCAGCATAGCCAGTTAACCCGAGCACAAAACCAACATGTCCCCAAGAATTACCATAGCATAGCATAACATCAATAGCTGCCAGGGCAAGGCCCATACAATCACATGATCCAGGGTTGTCTTGGAAAGTGAAGGCATGTAAATAAGTCCATATATCACAGCAGCATGAATGGGAGCAAGTAGCTTTACTTGGTACACTGCATGTTATATAGGACAGAGCAATCCAGTTCACTAATACATGGTTCTACCAACCAGAGACAAAACAAATCTTTATATCCAAGCTAAGACCTATAAACTCAAAATCCAAAATCCAAAAATACCCCAAACTACAAAACCAGCCCTCGGTTTGACATAAACAAGATGACAACTTCATGTACATTAAATATTTATCACCACAAACAATCCCAATACAACCAACAATTAAACCTGAGAAGCCAAGAATACACACACTAATGCTCACCGAGCAGAATCTAACTTGCTTCCCCTAAGCTTCTCCATAAAAGGTAAGGACTTAACTTACCAGATTCAAATCAAAGGAGAATCGCGTAAACTACTCATAGGCCAGAAATTATTGTATTCCAATGTTGCTTCACGTTGACACCAAACGCACCCACTACTTAGCAAGTGGACACCACCACCAAAATTATCCAGTACTGGCCATCGTGAACCACACAAAGCCTTACAAGATCCATAGCTACAATTAGCCCCCCTGGAACATGCCAGATAAACACAGGACAAAACAACCACTAGCAATGATAGACCATACTCGCCAGGAGACCTCGTGTTGCACATTGTTGGGTAGCGGACAACAAGAAAATTAAAAAAATAAGCGCAGATTCAACAACAAAGGACAAAAATCCTGAAGAGGCCACTACGCCAATGCACGGGAGTGAAAACTGGTGATAATAAGGGTTCTTAGGTTTGGATCTGAGAGGATCTAGAGAGAAAGGGTAAAAAGGAGCATAATAGGGCTTGATCTGAAATTAGAAAATAGCGGTTCAAAACTACCTTTACAGTCGAAAGAAAGGCCGTAGTGTAGAGATAGAAGAAGAAATAGGTCGATGGTGGAGGAAGCAGATGGATTAGGAAGATTGCATAGAAAAGGAAAGAAATTGGCCTTGTCACCACTAACAAGAAGTTTTAAGCTGAACACTGATGTTTGTTAATCAATAAACAGTACTGATAAAGTGACTGACAGCAGATGGCCTAAAAATCCTTCTTTTCTAGCCATTGAGTTACCATCAAGTGAGCTGACTTAAATGAAGTTATAAAATTTATTTTATAAATGAAGTCAGATTTTTAAATCTATTTTATATAAATTATTTTAAATAAAAGTTTTATTAAAATAAAATCAATATTTATTGTTAATTTTATAATTAACTATAAAATTACTATCATGAAGAACTCTTATATTTTAAATAAGTTGTATATAAGCATGTAAGTCCGTAATTAACCTAAGGTTAATAATTTCAATTAATTGTTTTAAGGACAATTAAGTGATATTATTTAAATTAATTATGTTATTAATTAATTTAAAATAATTTGAAAGAAATGATTAATTAAACTTGATTAACAAGCTAACCATAGGTTTCAAGTTGACTAAGTCAATTGTTCCAATTGGAATTGGATATTTAATAAATTCTATTTTCGATTAATTGAATAGAAACAGTTTTGGCAAATAGTTATTTTAAACCAGCTTCTTAAAAGGCTGGATAATCTTTTAATCAAGTATGAAATAAGATGATTATTGAGTTAATGATTATTAATAAATTTAATTATTATTTTAGTAACTTTTGAAGAGAAACTAACAGTGTTACTCTTAGTAAATGATAAAGTGAAGCACTTTTACCTTAGTCAAAGTCGAAGTTAATTGTTATTAAATTAAAATATAAACAATGATGTAACGACCCCTATTTTACGTAGTGGAGGATCATAAAATATTTTTATTTAATTCCTCGATTGTCATATCATTCTAATATTTTGATATGTCGGTTATAGTGATGTGAGACATGTCCATAATTTTTACCAGTTTTATTTGTGACTATTTTACCCCTGTTAGTTTTGTACAGAGAATAACTTTTGACTGGGACCGAATCAGGTGCTGAGATTGATTCCATTGGAGAGGAAATGATGTTTCCAATTCCGTAAACGTGTCACATTAAAGATTTTGCTCAGCGGTTTGGGAGGAATTGCTGTTTTAGTGCTACACAATTTCTGGCTAGGCTAATTGGTAATTAATGGCTGACTTGAAGGGCCCTGCTAAGGCTTGGTGCAAGGGCTATAAATAGGGGGTTAGAGGCTTGGAGAATGGTTTAGTTTATTTATTTCTCATTTGGTTGAGCTCGTGATCCTCCTTGCTCAATCAAATACATCTCTGCTCCATTAAAATCTTAGATCTGCATAAGACGATTAAAGATCTACATCAGGGAAGGCTAGGTTTACATCAAGAGAGAGATCGCATTAAATTGAGAGACTTGAAGATCATTCATCGCTGTTTGGATTAGATATTGTTGTTTCCAAGCTATTTTGAAGATTTGGTGAGTGATAAGCATCTCTCACATGGATTCAATTGAGTATATGGGTTATTTAGTCTTATTTTCATCATTTCATGTTGTTTTCATCTAGATCTACATCATGGTATATATAATTTCGTTCGAATCACCATAGGATCTAATCTAGTAACTTAAATTATTAAATTTCTATGTTAATTCATGTGTTATTACAATTTAGGTCCATTTGTTTAACTCGTTAATTGTTTATCATGAATTTGGTGCATTTCTTATGTTTGAATGATGAACAATCCTTATGTTAATGCTTGTTGATGATTTTGTTTGATTGGTTGGTGAAATTGAATTTTTGCACGAGCTTTGGATCAAATTGGAGTTGGATCGGGCAAGTTCTGGATCAGGCAAAGATCTGGCATGAATCGGGCGAGTTCTGGCATGGATCTGGGCGTGTTTTGGCATGGTTCAGGCATTTTATGGTTTTAACAGTGTTTACAAACGTTGTAGAAAGTATGGACCGGAAATGCTATGGACCACAAAGGTGATGGATCGGGAGGATGATGACTCAAATGGTTTCTGGACTGGACAACGTTTTACAAATGTTGTAAAAGCTATGGACCAGAATACTATGGATCAGAATGCTATGGACAGGAAAGGTGATGGACTGGGAGGCATGTTGATGGATCAGAAGTATTGACAATGTTTTTGAAACGCTATGGGTGATGGATTGGAAATGTTATGGATCAGAAGGCATATTGATGGACCGGAAGGCAAGTTGATGGACTGGAAGCATTGACAACATTTCTGAAAAGCCGTGGAAAGCAAAGAGAAACGCTATGATTCTGGGAATAATCCAATGGGTCTAGAATGATTTAGGGGATATAATAGCATTTCTGAAACGCTGTAAAAGGTTAGATGAATTGCTGTGAAAGGCTGAAAACGTTGTGAAATGGAATATCGGCTAAATAAATATGTTTTTGGGTCGATGATGGTCATGGCTTCGATTTGAATTCAAGGGGGAACGATCAAGGTGTTGTGAAGTTTTCGTTGATTATCGTAATGCAACGAATGTGAAGACAACTCAAGGTTATGAGTTAGTGGATAATGGTTGCTCGAGAAGTCGCTTGAGCTTATGTAACACCCCGTGTTTTTCTATAAACATTATAGTAATGAATTAAAGAATAAATAAGTACAAATGTGAGAATTAAGGGAAATGGGTTACGCCTTTGCGTTCGTCTCGGAATTTTGCTTGAGATAGAGTCCGAGTTCGCATATATCGGACTCCATATGAAGGAGTTATAACCTTCAGAAGATTCTAGAATTTAAATAAATAGCTCAGATTAAAGTTCAGAAAATTCAAAATTCAAAATTCGAAATCAGAAGCAGAAGTGGGTTGGGCGGGAATTTTCCCGCCCAAGGCCAGGTCGACCAAGAGGTCAACCAGGAGGTCGACCTCCCCCCATATAGGTCGACCTGGGGGTCGACCTCCCCCTCGGGCCAGATCTGAAATCTGACGTTTTTCTTCCTTTGACGATTTGCTGTGTCATTAGGGCTTTTGTGGCAAGTTCTGGTTGGTTCTCTTAGGTTTGAATGGCTTTGATTTGCCCTTGGTTAATCTGACGGTTCTTATTAAATCAAACTTCTATATAAGCAACCTAAATCTAAACCCTAAGCCACACAAAAATATTCCTAAGAACGTCATGCTCTCAGAATTTAACCTAGAATAGCTGTCGTTCTCTTTCAACTAGGAAGCAAGTTAGGAATTACAAAGCAAATCTAATTCAACTAAGAGAATTCAACGTCTAAATTCCAGAATACAGATCCCAGAACTCAAGACTGATCTCCTTTTTGTAAGTCCAGTTATCATTTAACTAAACGATATTAGAATTGTGACTAAATAACTGGATGTAGAACAACGCCCTATGTAAATCTATGCCTATCCTTTTTGTTAAAACTAAATTGATTAAGACTATGACTCTTATCATGTTTGTGATCATGTTGTATGTAATTTAATGATAAATGTTAAATGCTTTGCAATGAATCCATATGTTGTATAATTCGTCAATGACATATTATGTTATATACTTTGGCAATGACATAAATTGGCGATGACATATTATAATTTGGCGATGGCATATCATATTGTGTAATTTGGCGATGACATACCATATTGTATAATTTGGCGATGGATATCATATTGTGTAATTTGGCGATGACATACCATGTTGTATAATTTGGCGATGACATTTCATGTTGCATGATTTGGTAATGACACCTTTATATTGTATGTCAATTTGGGAATTTTATGCAAGTTCAAACATGATCACATATATGACCAAAACTACATGCTAATATGATTAGGTTCATGTTAAATTTGATCCAACTAATTTGCAAGTTCACAACTACATGCCTAATTTTAAGTTTATGTAGTTCTATGTAAAACCCCTATTTTAAGATGCATGTTGTGTAGATCTAAATTTGCAAGTTCATAATTACATTATATTATTCTATGCCAAATTCATATGTCACATGTGTAGTTAGATCCATAATTTTATGATGTTGGAATTATTACATGTTCCTCTTTTTCCCCTTTTGTGTATAAGTTAGGCTATGTATCGAGCCTAACATTTTATGTGATTTATGCGAACGTTTAACGGGGGTAACGTTGGGGGAAAACATGAAATTACATATAATTGGCATATTTGGCTCATAAACACATAAATGTTTTATGGCATAAAGTGGTATAAATTTTTATACCTAAAATTATGAACTTGATTTAAATTGAAAGTGGGGCTTGACATGAATGACAACAATTTACATATAAATATAAAGAGGTAAATATGTAAATTTAGAAAAGGAGACGCATATGCCTAACCCGAGGTTAGATTGAGTTACGGTGTAAGACTGCCCGGAACCGCCCGGCACATCCAGCAACCGTAACAATATATATCTAATGTGGGAGGTTAGTGCATCAAGCCCAAAAGAACATGAGGTTAGACTGAGTTGCGGTGTAAAACTGCCCGAACCCGACCGGCACATCCAGTAACCACAACAATACCTGTGTAATGTGAGTGGTTGGTGCTTTAATAAATGAATTAAAGCTAAGTCAGGAATGGTAGGGTTAAGTTAATTAAGGCAACACTTAACCAATGCAACATGTTAACTAAACTGATGGGTGGGGTTAGGTTAACTTGGAACACTTAACCAATTTAATATGTTGATTAGAAAACCCAAGTAACGAGGACCCATTTCAACAGTAACCCACATAGATGTATCATGGTACCCTGAACTAGGCAGGGTGGGGCACGATTACTAGGCTGATTATAAGCGGTCAAAGCAATGGCAGTTAATGCATCAGTGTAGGTTCCAATGGAGTACGGGCGTGCACGTACTCCGGAGTGGAAAAAGAAGGCATTGGGCATCAGTAGTTATACACTGTGCATCTTGAATCGTTTCGGGTTGCCACTATAGGATTTGATACACCCTATGGTGGGACCAGCACAGGTATCTATAATCGAGTGGGGCCGTAGGACACAAGTAGTAAATGCATGCGAGTTGGAGCCGATCAATGAAAAGGGATCACTGGGTTTGAACTCATGATGATGGTTGAAATATCTAGTAGGTGCAGAGAATATAGACATGAGTTCGATAGTATGATTAGTTTATCTTGCCTTGTTTATTTTGCCCTGTTTATCTTACCTTATCCTATGTTACCTTATTTCCTTGTTATTGTCCTGTGTCCAACTTATTCAAGTCATGGTTCTCTTATCAGTTTACATGTTGAATAATCACTGGACTTACCAGACTTATGTCTGACCCATTTTCTTTCGCTCTCTTTTCTTCCGTTTCCCCCCTCCTCAGGTACCCAGGGAGGGAATAGCTCAGCTTAATTTGGACCGTTCATCTTTCCAAGCTTGAAGACTCTGTGATGTATAGCTTGGAACCTCTTACCTTTGGCTATGGCTTTGGACACACTACTACTTGGGGATTTATGCAATTTTATTTTGTTTTGTGCTTCTTTATGTAATAATCAAGATAGAGATTTTGATGTAATGATTTGGAAGTTGGTTTGAAACAATTTGTTGTTATGTTTTGTTATGAACCACGTTCGAAATAAAGTTAGTTTTTCCGCTGCTTATATATATCTGTCTTGTAAATTATCTGTGTCTTTTACCTATAATGCTCCACCAAAGTTAAGGTATTCCCTTTGTGAGTGACCTTAACGGAGGTGGGGGTGTTTCACTTGATATCAGAGAAAAGGTTTACCAGATCAAATAAAAATTTTGAAAACTGTTTTTCAAAAAAGAAGTTTAAAGAAGCGATTTTCAAGAAAAAGTGTTTTATTTTAAAAAGGCATAATCCCCCAAAGCCATATGCACTATCTTTCTATCCTTTGTTTTGAATCTTTCCTTTTTCGTTTCAGCATGTCTGGGGATCTTAACCTTCTAGAGGGCGTGCCGGTACCTGGCTGGTTCAGAAGGTACTTAAAAGCTAGGGCTAATGTCGCTGGCCCAACAGACGTTCCTCCTCCTCCAGCTACTGCGGCTCCTCCTCCTCCTCCTCCTCGTGTAAATGCTTTCTCAAAAATATGTAAGGAATTTCGAGACATGGGTGGAAAGAACTTCAATGGAAATGAATCCTTTGTGGAAGAAAGAAACTGGCTCAAAGAAACTGAGGATTTGTTCGATATCTTCGAAGTGGATGATAGGTTGAAGATATAGCTGGCGGTATGGTTGCTGTAAGACGAAACTTCCTATTGGTGGGAAGTCACTAACGCTGAAAGACCAATTGAAACTTGGATGGATTTTAGAATGAGGTTTGAAATGAAATTCCTCTCACGCTTAGCTCTCAAACAGATGAGTATGTCGGTCAAGGAATACGTTCACCAATTCAACCAGATGGCTAGATTTGGATTGGAGTTAGTGAACACTCCATATAAGAAGGCTCTCCGTTTTGTTAAAGGATTGAATGAGCCACTGCACAGCGCAACTATGTCCCATATACCTATGGGTGCGAATTACGAGAGGCTGGTGGACATGGCACTGTTACAAGAGGAAGATAAGGCTGGCAAGAAAGAGACAAAAGTGGAAGTATCTCAAGATAAGAAAGGGGAAGGATCACATAGCAAGAAGACAGATTCCAAGAAGGGCGGGAAGAACAACAAACCCCATGACAAGAGGAAGTGTAATTTTTGTGGCATTCCTGGACATCTGGTTAAGGACTGCAGAAAGAAGAAGAGGAAGATGGGTGGCTGTTTCCATTGCGGCAAGATGGGACACATGGCTAAGAACTGCCCAAGGAAGCAAGGGCAAGGGCAGAGAGCTGGATCTACTTCTGGAGGGCAGGTTCACGCTCTCATGGCACCTACGGAAGAACGAGGTAGAAATGTTTCTGTTGAGAGTTTAGTTTATCTTTTTGATCATCCTGTTCGTACACTCTTTGATTCTGGTGCATCACACTCTTTTATATCTACTGCTTTAGTTGAATCTCTGCACCTAGACACCGGTTTAGTAGAGGATCCCTTGGTTGTTTCAAATCCAATTGGGGGCTCAACTTATTTGCCAATGATTTGTCTGGATTTGGAAATTTCTATACTAAGTGTTGGGTTTAGATGTAATGCCTATGTTTTGGGCTTCACGGGCTATGGGTTGATTCTAGGCATGGATTGGCTATCCAGTAATGGTGCCATCCTCGATTGTGAAAAGTGAGTGGTTAGACTCTTGACTCGCCTCGGTAACACTCTCGAAATCTCTTGTAATCCTATGAACTCTGTTATGCTTAGCTATCTAGAATCTATTGATGCGTCTATTGAGAATTTGCAGTCTGTTAGAGTAGTCTTTGAAGAGGTGAAGGGGTTACCTCTGAAGCGGGAGATAGAATTCCGCATATATCTCGTTGAAAATGTAAAACCTGTTGCTTTACCTGTTAGACACATGGCTCCAAGGGAGAGGAAAGAACTCAGCAAGCAAGTCAAAGAGCTACTTGAGAACGGGTTTATAAGGCGGTGTATTTCTGAATGGGATGCTCCAGTAGTATTCGCAACCAAAGCGGATGGTTCGCTTCGCCTATGCGTTGACTATAGGGAGCTAAACAAGCTGACCAAGAAGAATAGGTACCCACTTCCAAGAATAGATAAATTGTTCGATCGGCTTGTAGGAGCATTGGTTTTCTCCCAACTAGATCTAGCTACCGGGTTTCATCAGCTAAGAGTGGCTGAAGACAGCATTGATAAGACCGCATTCATAACTCCGGATGATTTCTTCGAGTGGCTTGTCATGCCTTTCGGCCTGACAAACGCACCCGCTTATTTCATTGACTTGATGACAAGGGTATTCAGGGAGTTCCTCAATAAGTTTGTGGTGGTCTTCGTAGATGACATTTTGATTTTCTCAAAGAGCGAGGAAGAGCATGCTCAACATTTAAAAGAAGTCATGGATACTCTTCGAGCACATCAGTTGAAAGCCAAATTCTCCAAATGTAACTTCTGGAGAGAGGAAGTAAGGTTTCTCGGACATGTGGTGTCTAAGGAAGGATTAGCTGTGGACCTCACAAAAGTAGTTGCGGTACAAGATTGGAAGGTTCCACGGAATGCTACCGAAGTCCGAAGCTTCCTCGGGCTAGCAGGCTTTTACTGAAAGTTCATCAAAGACTTTGCGAAAATCTCAGCTCCACTTACAAGGTTGACGAAGAAGAACCTGACTTTCAATTGGGATTTGGATTGCGATGTTGCTTTCCAACGATTAAAGAGGGCTCTAACAACAGCCCCAGTTCTGACATTGCCGGATGGAAGCAAGATGTTTACCGTATACACGGATGCATGTGGTATGGGACTAGGTGTTGTCTTGATGCAAGAAGGAAAGGTAGTAGCTTATGGAGGCAGACAGTTGAAAGTACACGAGAAAAACTACCCAACCCACGATCTAGAGTTGGCTGCCATCGTCTTTGCACTTAAGTCTTGGCCCCATTATCTCTTAGGTGAGAAGTTTGAATTGTATACTGACCATAAATCGTTGAAGTACCTTTTCTCGTAGAAATATCTTAACTTGAGGCAACAAAGGTGGATGGAATTCTTGGCATCCCACGATTTCGAGATTTCCTATACCCCTGGCAAGGGCAATGTAGTAGCAAATGCCTTGAGTAGAAAGAAGCTGACCTTAACCCCTCTCTTTGTAGAAAGGCAGTGATTGGAGTACATAGCCAATTTTGACTTTAGACCCTCTGTCGATCATATGACTAGTTTGTTAGCATTACTAGAAGTGCAGCCTACTCTTTTGGACTCAATAGGAACCGCGCAACATGAAGACCCTCAGCTAGTTGATGTGATGGACAAGCTAATTAGGGATGAGACTTTTAGTCACCTCAATAGATACTCCATCGATGATAAGGGTTGGTTGAGGCGGGATGGAAGGCTATGCGTCCCACAAGCAAGGGATTTGGTGAAGAAGGTTCTCGAAGAGGCACACCATTTGTAATGACCCGAAAATCCGGTCCAATTTGAGCTGACCCAATAACACAAGTCCAACCCCAAATTGCATGGGAAATTCAAGAAACTAATAGAAAGAAGACAGAGGGTGAGGATAAATAAGATAAAAACTTAGAATAGAAGAAGAAGAAGAAGAAGAAGAACACAACATCAGAGTAACACGAATCTCACAGCGGAACGAACAACATATAATAGATAATATATCATTGAAATAAAATCAGTATATGTATACAATAACATTATCAGAGTACAACACTTACAACACAGCGGAAATAATTATAGCTATATAATCCTGAAGCCTCCTGCTCCAAGCTCTTCCAGTATATCTGTAAATTCCTGACTACTTGACTGCCCGTACAAAATTGGGCACCCAAGAGTTTAGGAAAAAAAACAAGATAAACTCAAGGTCAGTCATGGGACTGGTATGAGTAAAACAATTTAAAACAATTTGAACAAGTAAACGATATCTCATAAGACCACGCCGTATAATGGAACGGGTTTTTCCCTTATGAGAATCCAAATTATCTTTATATCAAAAACCTTTTGATATTATAATAATGTCTATCAACCACAATATAATAATCATCTAGCAGAAACGCTTTCATCTCACGTTCTACATATATAGTATACAATCAAAACCGCAAGCACGTATTTGGTATTGGATTTCCAACTATGACAAGGTATGGAACCACCTTTCGCTAGTGTACCTCTAGAGAGGAATACACTGGGTTCAACAAGAACATCTTGCAACCCGGCCACACATGACCGACCACTCATTTCGCTTGAGTGTATCGAATGTATATCACCAACGGTTAGGATCAGCAACCGTTTCCCGAATGGGACAACATCAACAATAGATTTTTTGAAGTAAATGAAACTCTAGATCAGGTGATTATACACCCTAATAGGTGCGACCTACATAGCCATGTTGCCTGCCCGATTTTTGTCATTTACCGGATGTGAGGCTAGAAGCTACGCTTATCTTTTACATGCCACATCTTCATTCACTTAGAAGGTCACATCGTCATACCCAACAAATCACAAATTGATTTCCCAAAAAATAACACGGGTATACAGCTAAGAGAAACAAATTTCTCCGCCACCAAACGTGAATACGTTTGAAGAGATCAACTTACGTAATCTATCAGATATACTCTGTCAGACTTTCGTCCATACAAGTTGTCCTGGGACTGGACGAACCAAAGGCACTATTCAGTATATCCATCTTAGGCACTGTTATCTAAGATTTATACAACAGCCCTTGCACTTTACTCCGTCTTCAAAAATCTTTAGCATATATGATTCGCAACTTCCTAAGTATAAACCCCGAAGGCCGAAACCAACATCAGATCGATACTCAGGAAACCATTCAACTTATTCATCTCTAGTCAGTTTCTAATTTTTGTTTAACTCCATTTGATTTACTATGTTCGATTAACTACTTTCGATTAACTCGACTAGACTAACCATATTCGACTAACTCGTTTCGAATAACTAAATTCGATTAAACTCCTTTTCATTTACTCTATTTACTTTCCCAAATAATTATTCCTTTTATAACCCTGTTTACTTTCTAAATAAATATCCCTTTATTCTATTTATTTTTTTCTAAATAAATAATCCTTTATTAATTCTCTTTATTTCCTAAATAATTATTAATTTATTCTATTTATTTTCTAAATGAGTATTCTCCTTTATAATCTCCTATTTATAAAATCAGTTGATTTTATAAAATTCCTTTATTTCAATATACATTGAAATATTCATTTTTACATCCTAGGGTTTCTTATGATATTAAAAATATCGAATAACTATGATCAACATCATTCTAACACACATAATCCATAACAGATTATATATCACATCATATATTACAATACATGAACAGAACAGTATTATAAATATTGAGGAGTCCAGTTGGACCCCTCCAACCTGTTTCCCTGCATCACAGATGTTAAACAACACGAATATAAAATATTCTGTTAAACAGAATCAATATTCGATTAACGATTTATATATATCTATCGTTATCTATGATTTCAATCAATACACAAACAACTCAACCAACAGTTAACATACAACAATCAGTCATCATTTATCAGTTCTAAATATACGTTATAAAAATAGAACTGTTCAGAGTTGGTGAGTTTTACTCACATTGGACGATCATCGTTAATAACGATAACCATCGCTTGATTCAGACGGATAATTTATTTCGCCATAAATTGTAACGAGCTTCGATTCACTCCCCGTCAGTTCCATGGTGTTGCCACCGTCCATACGATCCCAAGGGATTCGACTGTAACACCCCACATCCGTTAGTGTCACTCACAAAGGGAATGCACTAAGTTCTGTGGAGCATTTTGGGTAAAAGATGCTGATAAATTACAAGACAGACAGAAATTAAACCGCGGAAAATAAAACTTTACTTTATTGATAAAATAGTTTGTACAACGATTTCTTTATAATATCAGAGTATCATCTGTCTTACAAAATAAAGAAGCATAAAAATACATTTATATTCCCCAATGTAGCAAGAGCCAGCCATAGCATCTGAAAAGAGAATCCCAGCAAAACTTCGACAAATCTTCATGCTGGGAAAGAGTGACAATCCAACTTAACCTAAGCTATATTATTCCCTTCTTTACTACCTTGGGGGGGGGGGACGAAAGAAAAGAAGACGAAAGAAAAACAGAGTCAGACATAAAGCCTGAGTAAGTTCAGTAACTTCTAGCATGTGAACATGGAAAAACAAAACGACATGAATTAACTGAATACAAGATAACACCATGACGATAGGGTCAGCAAGATTAGACAAGATAATCACAAGATATGCTAAGATAAGATAAACTGGATATGCTCTAATACTTTCGTCGCTTCGCTATTTCCTTGTTATACTGGTTTCTATATCTCTGCACCACCTAACTAGTGTCCTAACTAGTAACGATGACGTGATCCCAATCCTTGTAGTTTCCATTGCCTTCAGGCATACATTTATTATTTATTACCTAGATCTAATCTAGCGTTTTCTATCAAGTGCTTTCTAGATTCAACTAGAGTTTACGCTATTTGCTGAACGCTTCTCGGATTCAGGGTTTATGCCACCTAGTCCAAGTAGGGATTATGCTACCTGTCGAACGATGCCCCCTAGTCTAGGACACACTACCTAGAGTGGTATATGTTCCTAGACTTTCCCACGCATGTATCGCGAATCGTTATCGCTTGTCTAGATGCACATGTCCTGTAATGTGCGGCCCGAGTCCTGTGGCAGGGCAAATCAAGAAACACAGAACTCGGTCGGGAGCTTTCAGATATCTGCCGATGCAGATGCTAAGGTCTGTTTTTATTCCAGTGGCTATGGTCACACTCGACCCCTCCCTCAACTAATGAAAGGCACACCTTGAAAATGAGAACTATACGCAGTCCCCCTATGCCCCACTGTCCTATGGCCATCCGCAACCATAACTAGATAGCAAGTATATGGTCTTTTGGAGTTCTCCGCCTTTCCGCTTAACGTATCTCGATTGACTGAAGATGAATGGTAGACGACGAGTTGCTATCACAGGGCTACCGGTTTCTCGCCGAATCACGCTGGTCCCTCCTAGTCTTTAGGTTGCCATATTTTGAAACCAAGGCATACCCTTGGTTCTTCTACTGCATACCTTAACCTCTGTGAGCCTAGGAGGATCATCTGCAGCCTCACAGAGGGATACCAAGAGTACCCTCACGTCCCCTCGAAGCCTCGGGCTTCGTAACCCAATTCGTTGGAGCCTTCGTTTTAATCAGACGGACGTTCGCTCCTTCCCGTGTTATACTAAGAATTGCTACTTAGTTCTACTAACTAAGGTTTACCACTTAGTTTCAAGAATCGTTGTTTTCTTAACTAAGGTTTACTACTTAGCTCCTTTTAACTAAGGTTTACTACTTAGTTCTCTTTCCCGTCAAATTTGGATTGGTTAAGTGTCATTAGTCAATTCAAGCTAACTTAACCCTCTTCATTAATCCTGTTAAACTGGTTAAGTGTTATCAGTAATTAATGTTGACTTAACCTCACCACAAACCAATTTATATTGGTTAAGTATTTCTTATTACTTAACCCTACCCGTTCATCCTGTATTGATTAAGTGTTCCTTTCTAACTTAACCTTGCCCGTCTGTTTTAACTAACATGTTATTAATGGTTAAGTATTATCCCTTTAGGTTTTAGACTTAACCCTATTCCTTTATCACGATCTGATGGTTAAGTGTTCATGTTTACTTAACCCTACGGTCTAGCCCAGCTAACATATCAAATTGGCTAAGTGTATTAAATTTTACTTAACCCCAAACTCTAGTCTAGTTAACATGTTAATTTGGCTAAGTGTATTAACTTTACTTAACCCCACCTTCTAGTCTAGTTAACATGTTAATTTGGCTAAGTGTTTTCTAAGTTACTTAACCCATACAAATCTTGTCTTGTTACCATGTTAAGTTGGTTAAGTGTCCCTATGGGCTTAGCCCTCCCATTCTAGCTTAACTGCGTTAAGTTGGTTAAGTGTTCCTATGGACTTAACCCTCCCATTCTAGCTTAATTGCGTTAACAGTCTGTATGAACCTAACCCCACCCACCGGTCTGGTTATCTTGTTGAATTAGTTAAGTGTCTTAGTTAACTTAACCCTACCATTCTTGTTCTAGCTTTAACTAAATAAATTAAAGCCGCGACCACTCACATTAGACAGATATTGTTGCGATTACTGGATGTGCCGGTTGGTTCCGGGCAGGTTTACATCGCAACTCAGTCTAACCTCGGGTCAGGCATATTCGTGTTTCCTAAGTTCAAAGGGTTTTGATTAATTTTCAAATCAGGTTTTAAAAGTAACCATCCCGTCTGTCGGATCAGTTAGGGATAGCCAGGGAGAGCAGGAAACTTGTATTTTCCAAACTCAAGCCTAGACACTATCCTCTCTGTCACCCTAGAACTTTCTGGTGTGTTATTAAAAGAGATGTCGTTAATAAACCTTTAATTTGTCTAAATTTTCATTTTCTCATTTAGAACAAATTCTATAAGTAAATTATTCATAATTTACTTATTTCATAATTACTCTTTTAATGTAAATTGGCAACATTTATTCTTATGGCCCATTTTCCCCTCTATATCATATTTATGCTTTTTGGTATGTAAACTATACCAAATTAAGTGTCACTAACCATGATTTTGCTAAACCTGACAATTACTCCCAATTATGGCCAATTTCAAATTTATGCAAATATACTTATCATGCCAAATTAGCTAATCCAATTCTGATTTAACATTCTAATTACAGTTCATGTCAAACTAGACCTATTATTCTAGTTCACAATTCTTGTAAATGCTAGATTTACAAGTCAATACTAGATTCAAATTGCACATCCTATAATTCATGTCAAATTTATCCAATTTGCACTTCTATGAACATGCCATAATACATGTTCTCAATTTATGCCAATTTCCAAGTTTATAACTACGTTTTTAGTAAATTTCATATTTTTCCCAAATCGTATTCCCACCGCTCATATAATCGTGATTCAATCTAGATTATAGATAAATCTAGATTCGTAGAAAATAGGGAATGAACCAAAGATGCTATGAAAAAGATAGACATAATAACTGGCATAAAATGATAATTTACTAATTATAGACCTAATGATTACACTGAAATTGATCTAAAACGTCAAAAGCCTATAGGTCTGAAAATCTTATGGCATAAAAAGGGTTGAACAACGACGTAGGTTCAAGAACATGGGTATACCTAACTTAATAGGTAAATTCCCAAGGTCTAAAACCAAAGAAAACCAAGAATAGACAGAATAGATAATCAGGTTTAGACCCAATTTCATAGTCAAAAAACTTAAGCAACACTTTCCTAGTCATGAATCATAGGTGTTTAATCACAGTTGTCCTTGTTATGTCATAGGCAATAGTCTATGTTTCCTAATCAAAGGCATAGGCTTGTGTTCATAGTCAAGGAAATAATTCTCATAGTCACAGTCACAGTCATAGGCAATGTTCATAGTCATAGACAATGTTCATAGTCATAGGCAATGTTCATAGTCATAGGCAATGCCTAATTGGTCATCGAATCATAACAGTTCTTAATTAGGTCCAAAGATATAAGCATTGATTCAAACATAAAGATTTGGCGTATTCTTTTATTCCTTTAATTTCATGTCACGAATAGAGAAAACATTCAAATCTAAAAAGTAACCGACTTACAGAGATTAGATTAGATTCGTAGAAAAACAGTCGTTGAAGTCGGTTAAATATTCACTTGAATCCTAGCTTGACTTGAATCTTCTCTTGAAAGTCTTGAGCAACATTTCCTCGTCTTGATTTATTTTATATATTATTTATTTACACATTTTCTCAGAGGCAACATAAGGATAGAAAAGAATTGTGAATAGAGAAGGAGACTAAGGCTGTTTATATAGGATTAGGCGGACGAATCTGGTCAGAATGGCGTCCGTATACATAAAAATGAACCCAGGTTCAAAACCTGGATTTCGGGAGCAGGTCGACCCCCAGGTCGACTACCCAGTCGACCTGGTCAGGGGGGGTCGACCCCCAGGTCGACACCCTGGTCGACCTGGGTACCCAGGTCGACTCCCAAGTCGACCCCATGGTCGACCTGGGTCCTGGGCGGGAAATTTCCCGCCCAGCCCGCTTCTGGGTCTGTTTTGAAATTCAAACTTCGCTGAAACTTCCGGAGGCCATATCTTCCTCATACGGACTCCGATTTACGCAAACTCGGACTCGTTTTCATGCAGAATTCCAAGACGAACACAATGGCACAGCCCGTTTCCCTTGATTTTGATTTTAAAATTTAACTCTGCCTTGATTTGTGAACCTTAGTGTTACAGAATTACGGGGTGTTACATTCTCCCCCACTTAAAAGGATTTCATCCCCGAAATCTTCAAGTTAGGAAGAATGTGTCCTACCATCCAATCACCCGTCTACTCAACCATTCAATCACAGGCATTCATTGTCCTTAAAAGATTTTCTAATGCTTTCATGTTCATATGCATAGTGTGTGTATATGTCTTTATCTAATGCAAAATCAGGCGGTCTACTGATTCAGTTGACCTCCTTAATGCGAATCATGTCAGTGCCGTGCGTCCAATCATGTATGCAAGCATCCCTAGTTACGTAAATACTACATGCGTGAACAGCCATTCATCCATATGCAACGTCCCTATGATAACATATCAGATTCAACTTACAAACAAATAAATATCTGTAAATGCAATATGAAAGCGTCCGAACTGATCTAGTGCCTAATACGTACATATATGCATTCTCGGGCAACCATTAGCAACCATTCGCAACCATCAACCATAACATGTTTCAAATACATGTTTACATCCATTGGCTTCTACCTAAGGATCGAATATACAACCTAGAGGATATACTTTGGAAAGAGAGAAACAATTATGCGTAAAGCTCCTACAAAAAGAAAATCAAGGATGCACCCTTAAGGAAAAGGGTATGATGCTAGTATCTAGCCTTCTTGAGCTTTACTCCACTGTATCTTAACTAATTTTACTTCACGATTGTGAAGTTTTCGATCTCCATTTCCAAAATAAACAGATGTAAATTATGATACCAAGTGTACATACCAAGATGGTTTGAGGCCTTTCCTCTTAGCTTATCCATCACGCCAAAACTATGAGGGTCAAAAGGTCACTATGTTCTTTTTAGAGTGCCTGCCACAACTATTCATCTCTCACGCAAACCATCCTAGTCGAACTCGATATTCCTCAAGTACAAGCCCTAAAGGCCTAAACCAATACCAGACAAGCACCCAAGGAATATCTCCTCCGAATTTAGATGATCTACGTGAGATGATATAAGCAAACTCGATAGCTATTCTCAAATCCCTACTAACCCAAAAATAAACTGGTCGGACCACCAGTTGGATTTGAGACTCTAGTGGGATCTTTCTACTATACAAATACTATGGTGCAGAGACTCAACTATGGAAGTGGATATAAACAAATGCGAAGCGCTAAAACCAAAGGAAAGAGTACGAACAACAAAAGCAGACTCTTCCAACAGAACTTCACTACCTTTCTCCTAGGTACGCTTGGTGGTGAAAGTATGTACTTGCCCTTCTGAAAATCTTGTCCTTTGCCCTTAATTACTCCTCTTGTCTTAGGTTTTATAATTCCATCCTTCTTTGTGAGCTAAATCTACATCCCTGAATTCCTCATCCTCTTCCGTGTGCAGTCATGTTGACAAATCTCTCGAAAGCTGCTTCCATCGTACAAAAAACCCTATAAGCTTGAAAGAAAACTAGCCGCAGGTGAAACTACAACGGTTATAGATGGAAGTCGGGCACTACTTCGCCCTTCGATGAGGTTACCTCCCAGAAAGCCAGGAGCCCCAGAGACTCAAGAAAGAAGGAGACAAGAATTCAAACAGAGGAAGAGAGGATAATGCGTATGGCTTTGGGGAATATGCCTTTAAAACAATTCTTTTCCTTTGAAAATGCTTCTTTTAAAACCGTTTTGAAAATAATTTTTCAAATCCTTTATCTGATCTGGTAACCTTCAGCTCTGATACCACGTGTAACACCCCACATCCGTTAGTGTCACTCACAAAGGGAATGCACTAAGTTCTGTGGAGCATTTTGTGTAAAAGATGCAGATAAATTACAAGACAGACAGAAATTAAACAGCGGAAAATAAAACTTTACTTTATTGATAAAATAGTTTGTACAACGATTTCTTTATAATATCAGAGTATCATCTGTCTTACAAAATAAAGAAGCATAAAAATACATTTATATTCCCCAATGTAGCAAGAGCCAGCCATAGCATCTGAAAAGAGAATCCCAGCAAAACTTCGACAAATCTTCAAGCTGGGAAAGAGTGACAATCCAACTTAACCTGAGCTATATTATTCCCTTCTTTACTACCGGGGGGGGGGGGACGGAAGAAAAGAAGACGAAAGAAAAACAGAGTCAGACATAAAGCCTGAGTAAGTTCAGTAACTTCTAGCATGTGAACATGGAAAAACAAAAGGACATGAATTAACTGAATACAAGATAACACCACGACGATAGGGTCGGCAAGATTAGACAAGATAATCACTAGATATGCTAAGATAAGATAAACTGGATATGCTCTAATACTTTCGCCGCTTCTCTATTTCCTTGTTATACTGGTTTCTATATCTCTGCACCACCTAACTAATGTCCCAACTAGTAACGATAACGTGATCCCAATCCCTGTAGTTTCCATTGCCTTCAGGCATACATTTATTATTTATTACCTAGATCTAATCTAGGGTTTTCTATCAAGTGCTTTCTAGATTCAACTAGAGTTTATGCTATCTGCTGAACGCTTCTCGGATTCAGGGTTTATGCCACCTAGTCCAAGTAGGGATTATGCAACCTGTCGAACGATGCCCCCTAGTCTAGGACACACTACCTAGAGTGGTATATGTTCCTAGACTTCCCCACGCATGTATCGCGAATCGTTATCGCTTGTCTAGATGCACAAGTCCTGTAATGTGCGGCCCGAGTCCTGTGGCAGGGCAAATCAAGAAACACAGAACTCGGTCGGGAGCTTTCAGATATCTGCTGATGCAGATACTAAGGTCTGTATTTATTCCAGTGGCTATGGTCCCACTCGACCCCTCCCTCAACTAATGAAAGGCACTCCTTGAAAAATGAGAACTATACGCAGGCCCCCTATGCCCCACTGTCCTATGGCCATCCGCAACCATAACTAGATAGCAAGTATATGGTCTTTTGGAGTTCTCCGCCTTTCCACTTCACGTATCTTGATTGACTGAAGATGGATGGTAGACGACGAGTTACTATCACAGGGCTACCGATTTCTCGCCGAATCACGCTGGTCCATCCTAGTTTTTAGGTTGTCATATTTTGCAACCAAGGCATACCCTTGGTTCTTCTACCGCAGACCTTAACCTCTGTGAGCCCAGGAGGATCATCTGCAGCCTCACAGAGGGATACCAAGAGTACCCTCACGTCCCCTCGAAGCCTCGGGCTTCGTAACCCAATTCGTTGGAGCCTTCGTTTTAATCAGACGGGCATTCGCTCCTTCCCGTGTTATACTAAGAATTACTACTTAGTTCTACTAACTAAGGTTTACCACTTAGTTTCCAGAACCGTTGTTTTCTTAACTAAGGTTTGCTACTTAGCTCCTTTTAACTAAGGTTTGCTACTTAGTTCTCTTTCCCGTCAAATTTGGATTGGTTAAGTGTCATTAGTCAATTCAAGCTAACTTAACCCTCTTCATTTATCCTGTTAAACTGGTTAAGTGTTATCAGTAATTCATGTTGACTTAACCCCACCACAAACCAAGTTATATTGGTTAAGTATTTCTTATTACTTAACCCTACCCGTTCATCCTGTATTGGTTAAGTGTTCCTTTTTAACTTAACCTTGCCCATCTGTTTTAACTAACATGTTATTAATGGTTAAGTATTATCCCTTCATGTTTTAGACTTAACCCTATTCCTTTATCATGATCTGATGGTTACGTGTTCAAGTTTACTTAACCCTACGGTCTAGCCCAGCTAACATATCAAATTGGCTAAGTGTAATAAATTTTACTTAACCCCAACCTCTAGTCTAGTTAACATGTTAATTTGGCTAAGTGTATTAACTTTACTTAACCCCGCCTTCTAGTCTATTTAACATGTTAATTTGGCTAAGTGTTTTCTAAGTTACTTAACCCCTACAAATCTTGTCTTGTTACCATGTTAAGTTGGTTAAGTGTCCCTATGGACTTAGCCCTCCCTTTCTAGCTTAATTGCGTTAAGTTGGTTAAGTGTTCCTATGGACTTAACCCTCCCATTCTAGGTTAACTGCGTTAACTGTCTGTATGAACCTAACCCCACCCACCGGTCTGGTTATCTTGTTGAATTGGTTAAGTGTCTTAGTTAACTTAACCCTACCATTCTTGTTCTATCTTTAACTAAATAAATTAAAGCCGCGACCACTCACATTAGACAGATATTGTTGCGATTACTGGATGTGCCGGTTGGTTCCGGGCAGGTTTACATCGCAACTCAGTCTAACCTCGGGTCAGGCATATTCGTGTTTCCTAATTTCAAAGGGTTTTGATTAATTTTCAAATCAGGTTTTGAAAGTAACCATCCCGTCCGTCGGATCAGTTAGGGATAGCCAGGGAGAGTAGGAAACTTGTATTTTCCAAACTTAAGCCTAGACACTATCCTCTCTTTCACCCTAGAACTTTCTGGTGTGTTATTAAAAGAGATGTCGTTAATAAACCTTTAATTTGTCTAAATTTTCATTTTCTCATTTAGAACAAATTCTATAAGTAAATTATTCCTAATTTACTTATTTCATAATTACTCTTTTAATGTAAATTGGCAACATTTATTCTTATGGCCCATTTTCCACTCTATATCATATTTATGCTTTTTGGTATGTAAACTATACCAAATTAAGTGTCACTAACCATGATTTTGCTAAACTTGACAATTACTCCCAATTATGGTCAATTTAAAATTTATGCCAATATACTTATCATGCCAAATTAGCTAATCCAATTCTGATTTAACATTCTAATTACAGTTCATGTCACACTAGACCTATTATTCTAGTTCACAATTCTTGTAAATGCTAGATTTACAAGTCAATACTAGATTCAAATTACACATCCTATAATTCATGTCAAATTTATCCAATTTGCACTTCTATGAACATGCCATAATACATGTTCCCAATTTATGCCAATTTCCAAGTTTATAACTACGTTTTTAGTAAATTTCATATTTTGTTTCCCACCGCTCGTATAATCGTGATTCAATCTAGATTATAGATAAATCTAGATTCGTAGAAAATAGGGAATGAACCAAAGATGCTATGAAAAAGATAGACATAATAACTGGCATAAAATGATAATTTACTAATTACAGACCTAATGAATTACATTGAAATTGATCTAAAACGTCGAAAGCCTATAGGTCTGAAAATCTTATGGCATAAAAAGGGTTGAATAACGACGTAGGTTCAAGAACATGGGTAGACCTAACATAATAGGTAAATTCCCAAGGTCTAAAACCAAAGAAAACCAAGAATAGACAGAATAGATAATCAGGTTTAGACCCAATTTCATAGTCACAAAACTTAAGCAACACTTTCCTAGTCATGAATCATAGGTGTTTAATCACAGTTGTCCTTGTTATGTCATAGGCAATAGTCTATGTTTCCTAATCAAAGGCATAGGCTTGTGTTCATAGTCAAGGAAATAATTCTCATAGTCACAGTCACAGTCGTAAGCAATGTTCATAGTCATAGACAATGTTCATAGTCATAGGCAATGTTCATAGTCATAGGCAATGCCTAATTGGTCATCGAATCATAACAGTTCTTAATTAGGTCCAAAGGTATAAGCACTGATTCGAACAGAAAGATTTGGCGTATTCTTTTATTCCTTTAATTTCATGTCACGAATAGAGAAAACGTTCAAATCTAAAAAGTAACCGACTTACAGAGATTAGATTAGATTCATAGAAAAATAGTCGTTAAAGTCGTTTGAATCTTCACTTGAATCCTAGCTTGACTTGAATCTTCTCTTGAAAGTCTTGAGCAGCATTTCCTCGTCTTGATTTATTTTATATATTATTTATTTATACATTTTCTCAGAGGCAGCATAAGGATAGAAAAGAATTGTGAATAGAGAAGGAGACTAAGGCTATTTATATAGGATTAGGCGAACGAATCTGGTTAGAATGGCGTCCGGATACATAAAAATGAACCCAGGTTCAAAACCTGGATTTCGGGAGCAAGTCGACCCCCAGGTCGACTACCCAGTCGACCTGGTCAGGGGGGGTCGACACCCTGGTCGACCTGGGTACCCAGGTCGACTCCCAGGTCGACCCCCTGGTCGACGTGGGTCCTGGGCGGGAAATTTCCCGCCCAGCCCGCTTCTGGGTCTGTTTTGAAATTCGAACTTCGCTGAAACTTCCGGAGGCCATATCTTCCTCATACAGACTCCGATTTACGCAAACTCGGACTCGTTTTCATGTAGAATTCCGAGACGAACGCAATGGCGCTGCTCGTTTCTCTTGATTTTGATTTTAAAATTTAACTCTGCCTTGATTTGTGAATCTTAGTGTTATAGAATTACGGGGTGTTACATCGACCGTTAGCGATTCTGATACCGTACGAATGAGATATCACATTAGTAAGTTAATACGATATTTAATTAAATTCAACTTAAATTAAACATTTATATTGGGCTTTACAATTTGTTTAAACCGGCCCACTTAAAGTCCGCCCAACGCCGTATATAAACATGCGCACCATCCTCCTAAATGTCGGCCTGCTACTTCCAATATCCGACCCGTGATGAATAGAATTCATCTTCCCCAACCATTTGAAAAGAAAAAGCTCTTGTTATCCATTTCTGAAATTCCCTTTCCCTTTTCCTTTTATTTTATCTTGGCCGCTCCTTTTCAAATCAGCCCAACTCCTCCCCTTAAACCATAACTGCCTATACACCATTGAACTCATTTCCACATGTACACCATCAGTCCCACTTTTCACTTACAATGAAACCCAATACCGGGCACTGTACCCTTCTTCCCTATGCATTAGAAATATCTGTTGTCCACCCCACTTTACAATGCACCATAGCCGACATCATAATCGGTCCTCCCTTCTTCAGATTCACCATTTACGCAACGTCAATCCCAAACATTTACACACTCCGCAAAACTCATCAGCACACAAATCTCCCCCTCAGCAAACAAGAATGACCGCCCTTTCCTTCCTTCGTTTACACAGTAAACTCCATCCTTCACAAACTCATCACCCCACCTTTTAAACCCGCAACCACCTCACAGTTGCGACGAACAGTACATCACTGCCTTAACCTCGCCCTTCACCACACAGTCCACCCCAAATTCAGCCACTCGAAGTTCGAAACAAAGGCCGCGACATCGTCCTGACTTCCGCACAACAGAAAAACGCGACAGCCCTTTTTATTTTTATTTTCATAAAAGAATTGTTTTACTGGAGATGAGAAAGATGTTGGCGGCTCACGTTTTGACCGTAATGAAAACTAGGACTTAGGTCTAGAAAGGTGGGTTAGTGCTTTTATAAGGTTATATTTTGTAGACGTGGTTTATTTTGGACTTCAGCATATATATGTGGTCTTTAAGAAGAGCCAACGGTTTGTTTTAAATTGTTTAAGAAAATATACGTATCCATTTCGTAAACTCCACTCATGTACAAACTGCTACAGACAGAAATAAAAATACCATTATGACCAGTAAGGTACCACGATTTCAAAAATATAAAAATACCGGTAGATTAACTCATATTGTGAAACCCCAAAATCGCTGATTAAGGGTGCAAAATACTCCAAATAAAAAGTTGCTTATTAAATTAATTAAAAATTATAGTAAAATTCTAAAAATTAATTTATCGCTACGTCTCAAAAGAACCTAGTCTAAATTCGAACCCGATATCTAGTTATATCGAATAAACCATTACGGTCGATAAACAATTCTATAACGACTATTTTAAAAATTGATTTGGACACAAATCAAAATCTACACGACGAAATCCTGATTTTTCTCTTCCACTAGAAAAATATATTTCACTAGCTCCATACGTTTCTTGTTTCACAGAAATCCAATTTAAAATGAATCATGTACCTTCAGTTGAAGTTCAAATAGCCATATAACGAACTGCCGCGCCATTTCAAGCTCGATTTTAATTATAATATAATTATAAGTTCAAACTTCATTCAAATAATATATTCGTTATTATAATTCAACTCTAAAACTGAATTATATACTTTGAATTGTCCAGTTCACACAATATTGTGAATTCCACTAATTCTGATTATTTCTAAATTAAATATATTATTTAATTATTATTTTAATTAAATATTCACTGTTATTTAATTCAACGACCAATTGAATTCTAAACCACTATTTATATAATTAAATAAGTTAATTATATATCGCAAAAAAATACGGGTCATTACACCATTCCAAGTTGACCATACACCCAAGTGGAGACAAGATGTATAAAGACGTAAAAAGAGTTTTCTTCTGGGATGGCATGAAGAGGGATGTAGCTGAATTCGTCTCTAAGTGCTTAATATGCTAGCAAGTCAAGGAGGAGCAAAAGAAGCCTGGTGGATTGCTTCATCTTCTTGAGGTCCTACAGTGGAAATGGGATAGCATTTCAATGGACTTTATCGATGGGCTGCCCAGGTCAAGAAGGGGCAATACCAATATTTGGGTAATAATGGTCAGGCTCACCAAAAGCGCTCACTTTATACCCTTTAAAAGTAGAAGGACTGCCTCATTTTTAGCATCCATTTATCTTAAAGAGATAGTTCGACTCCATGGGATAACCTCCAGCATTGTAAGCGACCAAGATCCTATTTTTACGAGCGAGTTTTGGAAGAGCTTGCAAGAGGCTGTAGGGACACAGCTATGCTTAAGCACGACCTATCACCCCCAAACTGATGGTCAGACGGAAAGGGTGAACATAGTATTAGAAGACCTCTTGAGATTATGCATTCTTGACTTCGGAGGAACGTGGGAGGATCATCTTCCTTTGGTGGAGTTTGCCTACAACAATAGCTACCAAGCCACCATAGGCATGGCACCCTTCGGAGCTTTATATGGAAGACCATGCCGATCACCAACTTGTTGGTGGGAGTCTACAGACAAGCTCATACATGGACCAAATATGATTAGAGAAACTTCATAGAAAGTGGACTAGATACGAAGAAGAATGAAGACTGCCCAAGATAGACAGAAGTCCTACGCAGATAAAAGAAGGACTGACCTTGAGTTTGAGGTTGTAGACAAGGTTTTCCTTAAAGTATCTCCTTTAAGGAACGTCGTTCGCTTTGGATCCGCAGGAAAGTTGGCACCAAGATTTGTAGGGTTGTTTCCTATCATTGAGAAGATTGGGAAGATGGCTTACAGAGTAAGGTGCCCGAAAGATTGGCTAGAGTTCATAATGACTTTCACGTTTCTCACCTATGATGTGCTTACTTGAATCTGTGGAAGTGGTGGAACCAAGCATATTATAGGAAGTAGAAGTAGAACGAGAGGCGACTGTGAGAAGAGTTCCAACTCGTATCTTGGGTACAGAAGTCAAAAAGCTACGCAACCGCGAAGTCAGACTTGTTAAATTTCAATGGAGTGATGCTGAGGAAGACGCGACTTGGGAGACTGAGGCCAAGATACGCGCAGCCTACCCGTTTCTTTTTTAGGGTACATCTTTGATCTCTTTATCCTTAAGTTTGTTCATGCTCGTATCTATCTTTTTAGTATTTTCCTCAGTGTTGTCCTCGATCCTTAGGTAGAAACCAATGGATGTAAACATGTACTTGAAACATGTTATGATTGATGGTTACAAGTGGTTGCAAGTGATTGCTAGTGGTTGCTCGTGAATGCATATACACACACATTAGGTGTTAGATCGGCTCAGTCACTTTCATATTGCGTATGCATATATGTACTTGTATATGATTGAAACTTGATGTGTTATCATGTGGATGTTGCATTTGTTTGAATGATTGTGCACTCGTGTAGAAAGTATGATTAGGGATGATTGCATACATAATGGACTCATGGCACTGACATGACTTGCATTAAGAAGGTCAACTGAATCAGTAGACCGCCTGATTTTGCATTAGATAAAGACATGTACACACACTATGCATATGATCATGAAACATTAGAGTCTTTTTTAGGACAATGGACGCCTGTGTTTGATGGATGAGCAGATGGACGATGGGATGGTAGGATATACATTCTTCTTGACTTGAAGATTTCGAGGACGAAATCCTTTAAGGAGGGGAGAATGTAACACCCCGTGTTTTCTGTAAACATTATAGTAACGAATTAAAGAATAAATAATTACGAATATGAGAATTAAGAGAAACGGGTTACGCCATTGTGTTCATCTCCGAATTCTGCTTGAGATAGAGTCCGAGTTTGCGTAAATCGGACTCCGTATGAAGGAGTTATGAACTTCAGAACATTTGAGAATTTAAATAAACAGCTCAGACTAAAGTTCAGAAAATTCAAAATTCGAAATCAGAAGCAGAAGCGGGCTGGGCGGGAATCCCCCCCCCCCCAAGGCCAGGTCGACCAGGGAGTCGACCTCCCCCCATACAGGTCGACCAGGGGATCGACCTGGGGGTCGACCTCCCCCTCGGGCCAAATCTGAAATCTGACGTTTTTCTTCCTGTGACGATTTGTTGTATCATTAGGGCTTGTGTGGCAAGTTCTGGTTGGTTCTCTTAGTTTTGAATGGCTTTGATTTGCCCTATGTTAATCTGACGGTTCCTATTAAATCAAACTTCTATATAAGCAACCTAAATCTAAACCCTAAGCCACACAAAATATTCCTAAGAACGTCATGCAGTCAGAACACAACCTAGAATAGCCACCATTCTCTTTCAACTAGGAAGCAAGTTAGGAAATACAAATCAAATCTAATTCAACTAAGAGAATTCAATGCCTACAACAAAGGAGAGCTATTAATTTCCAGAATACAGATCCCAGAACTCAAGACTAGTCTCCTTTTTGTAAGTCCAGTTATAATTTAGACCTAAACGATATTAGAATTGTGACTAAATAACTGGATGTAGAACAACGCCCTATGTAAATCTATGCCAATCCTTTTTGTTAAAATTGAATTGATTAAGACTATGACTCTTATCATGTTTGTGATCATGTTGTATGTAATTTAATGACAAATGTTAAATGCTTTGCAATGAATCCATATGTTGTATAATTCGTCAATGACATATTATGTTGTATACTTTGGCAATGACATAAATTGGCGATGACATATTATAATTTGGCGATGGCATATCATATTGTGTAATTTGGCGATGACATACCATATTGTATAATTTGGTGATGGATATCATATTATGTAATTTGGCGATGACATAACATATTGTATAATTCGGCGATGGATATCATATTGTGTAATTTGGCGATGACATACCATGTTGTATAATTTGGCGATGACATTTCATGTCGCATGATTTGGTAATGACACCTATATGTTGTATGTCAATTTGGGAACTTTATGCAAGTTCAACCATGATCACATATATGAACAAAACTACATGCTAATATGATTAGGTTCATGTTAAATTTGATCCAACTAATTTGCAAGTTCACAACTAGATGCCTAATTTTGATTTTATGTAGTTCTATGTAAAACCCCTATTTTAAGATGCATGTTGTGTAGATCTAAATTTGCAAGTTTATTATTCTATGCCAAATTCATATGTCACATGTGTAGTTAGATCCATATTTTTATGATGTTGGAATTATTATATGGTCCTCTTTTTCCACTTTTGTGTATAAGTTGGGCTATGTATCGAGCCTAACATTTTATGTGATTTATGCGAACGTTTAACGGGGGTAACGTTGGGGGAAACATGAAATTACATATTATTGGCACATTTGGCTCATAAACATATAAATGTTTTATGACATAAAGTGGTATAAATTTTTATACCTAAAATTATGAACTTGATTTAAAAGGAAAGTGGGGCTTGACTTGAATGACAATAATTTACATATAAATATAAAGAGGTAAATATGTAAATTTAGAAAAGACGAATATGCCTAACCCGAGGTTAGATTGAGTTACGGTGTAAGACTACCCGGAACCACCCGGCACATCCGGCAACCGTAGCAATATATATCTAATGTGGGAGGTTAATGAATCAAGCCCAAAAGAACCCGAGGTTAGACTGAGTTGCGGTGCAAAACTGCCCAGACCCGACCGGCACATCCAGTAAACGCAACAATACCTGTCTAATGTGAGTGGTTGGTGCTTTAATAAATGAATTAAAGCTAAGTCAGGAATGGTAGGGTTAAGTTAATTAAGGCAACACTTAACCAATGCAACATGTTAACTAAACTGATGGGTGGGGTTAGGTTAACTTGGAACACTTAACCAATTTAACATGTTGATTAGAAAACCCTAGTAACGGGGACCCATTTCAGCGGTAACCCACATAGATGTATCATGGTACCTGAACTAGACAGGGTGGAGCACGATTACTAGGCTGATTATAAGCGGTCAAAACAACGGCGGTTGGTGCGTCAGTGTAGGTTCTGATGGAGTACGGGCGTGCACGTACTCAGGAGTGGAAAAAAAGCAGGCACTGGGCATCAGTAGTTATACACTATGCATCTTGAATCGTGTCGGGTTGCCACTATAGGATTTGATACACCACATGGTGGGACTAGCACAGGTATCTACAATCGAGCGGGGTCGTAGGACACAAGTAGTAAATGCGTGCGAGTAGGAGCATATTAATGAAAAGGGATCACTGGGTTTGAACTCATGATGATGGTTGAAATATCTAGTAGGTGCAGAGAATATGGACATGAGTGCAATAGTATGATTAGTTTATCTTGCCTTGTTTATCTTGCCCTGTTTATCTTACCTTGTCCTATGTTACCTTATTTCCTTGTTATTGTCCTATGTCCAGCTTATTCAAGTCATGGTTCTCTTATCAGTTTACATGCTGAATAATCATTGGACTTACTAGACTTATGTCTGACCCATTTTCTTTCGCTCTCATTTCTTCTATTCCCCCTCAGGTACCCAAGGAGGGAATAGCTCAGCTTAATTTGGACCGTTCATCTTTCCAAGCTTGAAGACTCTGTGATGTATAGCATGGAACCTCTTACCTTTGGCTATAGCTTTGGACACACTACTACTTGGGGACTTATGCAGTTTTATTTTGTTTTATGCTTCTTTATGTAATAATCAAGACAGAGATTTTGATGTAATGATTTGGAGGTTTGTTTGAAACAATTTGCTGTAATGTTTTGTTATGAACCACGTTTGAAATAAAGTTAGTTTTTCCGCTACTTATATATATCTATCTTGTAAATTATCTGTGTCTTACCTATGTTGCTCCACCAAAGTTAAGGCATTTCCTTTGTGAGTGACCTTAACGGAGGTGGGGTGTTTCAGCTTATGAACAGTCATCAAGTTGGATGGCTAGAGATATCGAAGGCTGAAGAAATATCATTAGTCGGAGGTTCTAGAAGACTCAATGTAGGGGTATAATAGGGACTCCTAAAAGACTAGATGTTAGCTAGTCGAGCACCTTGGGTATCGGGGAAATGCTTAGTTGTCTTCGTTGAGTAAGGAAAACATACAAGTTGATAATGTATGGAGTTCTGCTAGAACCGGGGTTACCATTATCCCTTGACAAATGTCGTGTCGTAGCCAATCATATGATTAACGATGGTTTTAAAGCATGATTGGTGGTGATAGCCAGAGTCATGAATGATGATTGCTTTACTTGTATGTCTCGTGTAGATTATTCGACATCAAGAAGACATCTCTTGGGTACTTGTCTGATGTTGGTTTAAGCCTTCATGGCTTATGCTTGGGAGATGTCGATATCGATTACGATGGTCTACGCTTGATAATTGGTTGCTATTCCTATTATGATTGATTGTAAAGACTATCACTATCAGATTAAAGGAGACGGGTTTGAGTTCTTCTCTATTGATTTTGGTATTGATTAATCTGCCTATTCTCTTATACTTTATTGATGACGTTAGATAGCTTTTTTTTCTCTCATTAAGACTATTGTCTAACTCAAGGTTTTATATCTCCCTCTTATTACCTTGGATTGTCCATTCATGTGATGATAGGGCAGACTGTTTAGCAGGTGACAGGTAATAGATCTTAATGAGGACGATGTTGTTGAGCAACGACAAGCAGGAGGCTGACGTATTATTTCCTACTATCTACTAGTTGTTGTTTTCTGTTGTTTGATGTATTCTCTCTAAGTGATCTATAGTGAGGCATTTTGTACCGACTCTTATGATGTCAGTGATGTATGGATAATTCATGATGATATGAAAAGTCTAAGATTTTGCTCTATTCTGCTTCACTATTATTGCATGTTGTATATGTTCTATTATATTTTATCCTTGCGCTGTGAGTTATACGATGGTTCTGCATGTGTTATTCTACCCAGATGATCGTCCATAGCTGCCTAACATATCTTTCAGCGCATTATTCCTCTTGTTAAGTGCATGACTTATGGGCGGTCATCACAAATGATCTTTAAATTGGAATTCGTTTAATGAAGTTTATTGAGTTATAAGATCCTGTTTTGTAATTAGAGAAATTTTTATGTGATTTCAGCCGTGTTGAACAAGTTATATTAGTTTGTTGAACTTGTAAATCCAATGCAGAAACAGTGTTAGTTTTCAGAATTAATATATTAAAGTTATAAACCATAAAAGAAATTAAACAAGTTTTATTTATATGAATACAAGTGAGGTTATAAAATGAATTCTTATCAAGAATTTTGTTAAAGGATTTCATTGAAATCTAACTTGTATAAAGTTATAAAAACCATGATTTTAAATGAATAAGTCATGAATGATTTCAACTGTTGAAGCGAGTTTATAAGTTGATTTATAAACTTAAGAAAGGTCTATAATGAAATTATATCTTAGAAGCGAGAAGGTATAAAGTGAAATCGAAAGCTAAAATGGTTTTAAATACGCTCTATGAGTTAAGTCCAAATGATTCGATTTAAATCTGAATATTCTAAGCAAGAAATGAAGTTTTATAAAGATAAATTGTAGTACGTTCGTAAGGAGACTTATAAGAATTTTTATAAAGTGATTTATTATAATATAATTGAGGTGCTATATAGAATATTTGTACAATATGTTTAAAAGCTAAAAAAAATTGTTTTAAATAGTTTACTTAAAAATTAAATTAAGTAAACATGTTTGAAATTGAAATAAGATTTAAAAAAAAAAGAAAAAGAAAAAAAAGAATATGGTTTTCAAAAAACATATTTTAAATCAAATCGAAAAATATAACCTATGGTGACGTTTAATGAATGTTAATTTTACGTTAACAAACTTATACCTATCCTGAAGTTGAGAATGTTGCCGAGTCAGGGTTCTAGAGATAAATAAAATAACCCCACTCGAACGACTTCATTATTATCTAAGAAACGATGTTAGTTTGAACGAAGGTGATGATGGAAATAAAACTTATTATTATTTCCATAAGGTATAATATAAACTTTAAATTTCAAATTTTATAAGTTGAATAAAGTGCTTGGGATTATAATAAACAATGTATCACTTGACATTGTTTGGGTTTGATTGTAATACATGAATACCATTTGATTAGTATGCAGAATGAAAGTAGTATGTGTTGCAAATATGCGTATCCAAAAAAGATTAGTATATATGGAAATTAAATTATTAATTCCATAAGAGAAGCTTAAACTTAAACTGGGAAGAAGTATAATAGTGAATTAAAAACCTTTAGGTTTTATAATAAACGATGTATCATGTGACATCGTTACTGTAACGATCTGGATTTTTTTGATCATTTTAATTTGAATATTTAAACTTATTTTAAATATTTTATTTGTAATATTAATGAATTTTTATATAGAATTCGTTATTAAACGACGATAGAACATTCAATTTTATATTTTTATTAAAACGAACTCGGAACGTCACGGTAGTTCGTAATATTGAGTTTTGAACTTCAGTTGAATATACAGAATCCGTTTTAATTCGAAATTCTATGAAACAAGAAATGTTTGAATCTATTTGATTATAATTTTCTAATGAAATAGAATTATTGAAATTTTTATCTTATAGATTGCAAGTTATGTCCAAATCAAATTTTAAAATAGTCACTATGGAAATCGTTTATAAACGATAACGTTTATTTAATAAATTAAATAAGGATTTTATATATTTTGGATAACGTTAAACTCGAATAAGTCATATAATTCCATATTGATGTATAATTGAAGTAATACCTTAACTCATTTGGATATGTTCGACAATAATAATTTATTACTATTTAATTTAATTGTTTTGGAAGTTAATTTTATTTTATCCATAACATTTATGCGTTTGAAATTAGCAATTTTCCAAACAACCTCCGTTTTTGACGTAACGAATATTATTGGAATACGTATAGCTAGTTATTGGTAGCTTTCCAGTTTAAAGCCAATCAGAGACGTTTTGTGAGTGTGCGATATCTAATTGAGAACCGCTGACTAAATTGAAATTTAAATAATGTCGCTGTGCAAATGGAGTTGGTTTTCAGTGGAATTAATTTCATTGGAACCGTAACATCAAAACAAAACAGTGTATATATTTTCGTTATTTTTGGAGATCGTGTGTGATGATGCATATATTTAACATGCAACGTTAAATAGTGGTAAAATTAAATTAACCCTAATAAACAAATTATAAAGTACAACACCCACCCTTATTTTATACATGCAATTCTCCTACCCTAGATATACATGCATAGCTACACTTTATATGTTTACACCATCAAGCGAACTACCCTATTCCTACCCAAATGCGATGCTTAGGCCTCAAGTAAACAAATTCTGGCACCCTAAATCTTTCAACGAAGCTATCCTACGCTTTATTAATGAATGCACATGCGAACTAAAATATAAACAGCTACCCTATCCTCCCTACTCTATTTTTATTTCTTTCAGGTGAACACACAATTGCATGCATGCCTACATCAACCTAAAACCTTCTCTGACCCTATGCGGTACCATAGGAAATCGACGTTACTCTTATCTCCTCATCCTGCTCTGTATATACGTGCTATTTCGCCTTTTTTCTTCTTTCATATAAGAGAAACTTAAGTATTTATGTCTTCAAAAATGTACGGACAGAAAAAAATGTATAAACATAGGTTAGTGTGTGCTGGAGATCAGTGGAGAGGCTTGTCACGGGGTGTTCAGTCATTGGAGGTGCTCCGGCTGTTGGTGTAAGGTGTCGTTGTTTGGGAAGTACGGTATCTATCAATGTTGGAGGCATAATGGCGAGGATGGAAGTCGGTAAGGGGAGAAGGTCGTACTGAAGGTCATGTTGGTAGTGTTATGTAGATGAGTGGAAGTTTCATGGTGCGGCAAGGAAGAAGCAGACTTGGGTACTATTCAGTTGGAAGAAGCAGTGTGGGTCCTGTGGGATGGTTCGCTGAAGTGCTGATCGGAAGGGGAGTCGGTCTGTACAGGTGGAGAGGAGTTCAGTGGCAGACCAATGGCGGTGTCATGGAAGATTCATTTGACATGATGAAGTGGGTATGGAGAAGCATGTTTCGTGAAAAAAAACATGTGTGAGAGTGAATAGTCAGGTGGGGAAGAAAGGAAGGGGTGTCAGGTGTGGTTAGGTCTAGAACAAAACAGAACGGGAAAAGAAAAAAATGTGGAAGGAAGTTTTGAACGCAGGTTGAATTATCGGTTGGAGAAGAAGAAGGGTGGATGTAACGACACGTATTTTGCCCGACCTTAATCGACCGCTAGATCGACTAAGACCGTTCAAAATCCGCATACGTTAACTCTAGGAATACAACAACATCAGAACAATAACAGCAGACTTTTATAAACATCATAATAATGTTACATCAGAGTACAGAATATCAGAGTATATTGAATAAAATTACAGTGGAAGATAAATTACAATAAATTTAATACATTGCAGCGGAAACAATAAAATAGATACAGCGGAAGATAACTATGCTCTCGACACAGCTTTAAGCTTCAATCCAGCATCCTGCTCGAGATAAGAACCTGTAGACAAACTACTCGACTGCCCGTGTGGAAAAGAGGGCACCCGAGTTTGCAAAGTGAAACAAACTACGAGTCAGTCATGAGACTGGTGTGAGAATTCTTCACTAATAACTAATAATAATAAGGCAAATCCAAGGACCACGCCGCTAACGCGGAACAGGTTTATTCCAATGGATTGCTGTGCATAAGTATAAAGTAAATCGTAAAACAGCGCAATGCTTTTGGAAAAATGAAATCACCATAAGACTCAGGTCCCATCACACAATGCAACGCACACCAGAGGATAGAGTTTTACCTTATGGTGATTAAACATGCTTGGTACGATAAAAACGGATTTGATATTATTATTAGTGTGTATATGTTTTAAAAACAATTTCAATCATAATGTATCAATCCTAGGAAGAATAGTATCCCATACTACTATGCCTCCATACTAGTAATACAATCACCGCATGAGGTCGTATTGGAAATTGGGTTTCCATCATGAGTCAAGGCTAGGGAGGAGCTCCTTACCGATTCGAGACACTCTAGCTAATGTCTAAGGATTTCCCGCAGTTAACCCTTGGATCCTGCAGGGCCGGTCCACACATACAACTTCGTGGATTAGTTATTCCTGAACACACGTTTCCCGGTCCTATAGGACCTATCATCCGAGGCGCCTCATTCCATCATCCACATAAGTAAAATGTCGGGCCGTGTTAAAACCCAAACACCACTTCTAGCTAGAAAGAAACGTGCTGCTCTCCCTATGTTCCCTTCTCCCGTTTTAGACTCCGCCGGTGTGTGAGGCTCGTGAAGTCACGCTATACACAAAGCTATGCCTAAACAGGCTATGCTTTGATCATCCCACAAGGCCTGCTTTTCAACAAAGCCTTGATCAAATGCATCTTAGCATGCCACATCGTCAATCCATACCGTACCATTAATTTCTACCAACATATAACCTCTAAGCTCGTACGTCTCAGAGAAGGGTGTAAAACACCAAGCAGATATATGTTTAGCAGAGATCAATGAATACAGTATAAAGGAATACAACGTCAGACATATAATCCATTTAGGCGCTTATGCTCTGGGTTTAAGCGAAAGCCAAAACCGTGCAATCAACACTACGTCCGGGCGGCTACTACTGTAGCCCATTCAAGGTAGCTACTCCCATCATGGGTCTCAATAGCAACACACTCATTCGATGTGAATATCGCCGGCCTTCAATCACCGTCTTCAAATCTTCGAACGTCGTATCATTATTTGGAATGAGAGTAAACTCGGACTTTCCAAATAATTCTCGCATATATAAATTTGAAAACAATTTCATATCGTTAATATTAATTTATAACGATCAATCTTTATTTTTATTTATATAAAAATAATTAAATTCTATTTAGCAACACTTCATACAAACAGGAGACAACGGCGCTATTTTTACCCAAATTTGTTTTACGCATTTCTCTAAATCTAACCGTGGGATTTTGACACAATACATATCATTGGAAAGATCTTCCCAAGGCGAACCTAACGGTTTCAGTTTTGGGAAAATCCGACGGTCGGATATTTTGGTATGATCAATTAAAAGTACGATTCTAAAATGTGAACTACCACGCTCGATTCATTAAATTTTTAATTTATATATATATAATTATATAAATATAATTCCTTCGTCCATTTTATTATTGTGATTATCATAACAAGTAGAGAACACTTGGTTTCATAACATTTTGATATATAACATAACACACAATAATGTTTTTATTTTAATTTTCAAAATATTCATTTTGAAATTATCCCTCCTTTGATATTCATTATAAATTGGATAAAGTAAATCAATAAACTCGTTTGGGTTTAAAAATAGTGTCGTTATTTTTAAAAACAGATTTAATAGCCCAATTCATTGTCTTATCCCTTTATATATTTTTTTATAATGGGCTAGACCCCTCACACTAAGCCTACGACTTGTGGATGCTGGATGTGCCGGTCGGTTCCGGGCAGACTTATTCCTCAAGTTGGGCTTAACCTCGTGTCATGGCCCGTTACGTATTTGTGTACTTGGACCTCTCACGTTAGGTTCAACATTTGTGGCTGCTGGATATGCCGGTCGGGTCCTGGCAGGCTTCTACCACAAATGTAACCTAACCTCGTGTCCAAGCACAATTATAATTTATAATTATAATTAATTTTTCCAAAACATGTCATTATTTAAATTATTCTTTTCTTAAAAAAAAAAATCCTACTTCTAAGGTATTCTTTATTCCTAAATATACCGATTTCAAGAATTTAATATAAATTGTAACTTTCCCAAATTTAATGATTTTCTAAAAAAAACAATCTTTTCAAGAAATTTTGAAAACATATTTACATCAAAGATGTAATCTTTCTACATCAACGTCAATTAATTTCATTAGTTGAATATAAAATAGAAACATTCCCTTAGTTCAAAATTGATAACATTTTGAAAACAAATTCTTCTTAATTTAACACAAGGACAATTAAAAAGGTAAACTTTTTTTTTCAACTTTTTATACTATCATAAATGACATACCTTATATTAACCTAATTGGCATGACATATTTGTGCTTATTAACAACCAAAATGTAACTTTCAATTCATTCCTTTAATGCGTAGGAATATTATTAAAACCTCTCTTTTCCTTATCTATTTACAAATATAAGTAATAAATGTCTTCCTTTTTCTTTTCCTTATTCATTTATTTCCTTAAATGTAAATAAGTTCCTTTTTCTCCTACATATCCTATTTACATGAAAATATAATTTGCAAATTTCTATTCTTTAATTACATATAAAAAATGTAATTTTTATCACACCGTCAAATTCTACTTTTTAATTGCATTGAAAATGTAATTTATATAATGGTGCAAATTTATATCCTTTTTAAATTACATTAAAAATGTAATTTTATTTTACAATGCAAATTCATACCTTAATTACATATAAAAATGTAATTTTTATTTATACAATGCAAACTCATATTCCAATTACATAGAAAAATGTAATTTTTAATTTGCAATGTAAATCTCATCTTAAGTTACATATAAGAATTTAATTTTTAATTTACATTGCAAGTTCATATATTAATTACATATAAAGATGTTATTTTTATATTATCCGTTGCAAGTACATGTCTTAATTACATGTAAAAATATAATTTTTATTATACGGTGCAAATTCATAACTAAATTACATGTAAAAATGTAATTCTTATCATACGGTGTAAATTCATAACCAAATTACATATAAAAATGTAATTCTTACCATATGGTGTAAATTCATAACTAAATTACATGTAAAAATGTAATTCTTATCATACGGTGTAAATTCATAACTAAATTACATGTAAAAATGTAATTTTTATTTATACCGTTCTAATTCATAGCTAAATTACATACAAAAATGTAATTTTTTATCATACAATGCGAATTCACATTTGAATTACACATAAAAATATAATTTTTATTTTACTGTTCTCATTCATATCAAAATTACATGTAAAAATGTAATTTTTATCATCCTATGTAAATTCCTCCTTTTTATTACATATAAAAATGTATTTTTTTATCATACGATGTAAAGATGTCAACCTTTTCTCTTTATAATGTAAAAATATCCTTTTATATTTTACAATGTAAAAATATTATCTTTTCTATTTTACAATGTAAAAATATCAACTTCTTTATTTTACAATGTAAAAATATTATCTTCTTTATTTTACAATATAAAAATAATAACTTCTTTATTTTCACCGTAAAAACTCATCTTTTTATTTTAATTTCAAAAATATAATCTTTTTATTGACATCGTAAAATTCTCATTTTTTATTTTCATTACAAAAAATATTATCTTTTTTGTTTACAATAAACATATTTTCTTTTTTTTCCACATAAAAAGATTGTCTTTTTATTCTCAACATAAAAAGATTGTCTTCTTATTTTCAACATAAAAATATGGTCTTTTTATTTTCAACATAAAAATATTGTCTTTTTATTTTCAACATAAAAAGATTGTCTTTTTATTTTCAAGTCCAATGTTTTCATGTCTAATTCCACAACAAACGATAAAATATCACATCATCAATTCAAATTTGGCGCTTCAAACTTCAGATTTAATATCACATCATCCAAATACAATTCGAATTCACAACATAGAACAACATCCATCGCATATCGATTTATTTTCACCATTCAACATTAAACACCAAAAGAATAATTATTAAATTAATTAATATTAAATTAAAAATAAATTCTCACATTGCTTGGATTTGAAATGAAGGTCCGAACTCGATCAGATCTCGTGTTCAAAGTCACGGCGGTTTCGGATCTGAAATATTTCAATTTGAAGTTCATATGTATATATTAGAAAACAACTTTTAACAAGTGCAGTTGCCACATCTAAAAGCGTGGCAAATTCTGAAATTTCATACCTTGATTTGTTCAAAACTTTGGATCAAGATTTCTCCCTCTGTAGTTGATGGTTTTGCGAACGGTTTACGGCAAAACGATCGGCTACGAGAGATCTACAAGCTCCGAAAATAGCGTGATGGATGGTGGTACATGGAAGGTGCGGTTTGGGTGTAAAGGCTGCGGGTTTGCGGTGCTCGTTCTTCGCCTACAGTCGATGAAAATGGATGAAACTTGTTGGAGATTAAAGAAAGTGAGAAGAGAATCAAAAAGTTGTACTACGGCATGATCTAATTCTTTGTGGATTGGGAGAATTTGAAGGATGAAATTTCGGCCATGATGGGTTCATTTTATGCGGCTGAACGTGTTTTAACAGGAGGAGAGAAAGAGGAGGTCGTACTTCTCTAATTTATATTATTATTTAATTAGGTTATTATAAAATAAAGGTCCGTTTACCCACTTACTCCATTTTCAGCCCAACGACTGTGTTTCCTAGCTAATAACCCCTATTCCGGATCCATCTAACTATGTTCCGCAGGCCCAAAAGGTCATCTCAGCCTCTGTTTTTCAAATTTAAAATTATTCTTTTATTTTAATATTCTGACGTATTCAAAAATCAACCGGAGCTACATACGGACTCCGAAAAATCCAAAAAATATATTTTTGGCTATGTTTTGACGATACGAATCCAACAAAATTATTTTCGTCGAATTCTGAGACTGTTTGAAAAATGGCCATTTTTAAGTCGTTCAATTTTGACTATATTTGACGAAACACAGTTTCTACTGCCACGCTCACAAATTAATTCGAAAAATTATGAAAAATTAAACTTAACAATATTTTGACATTCCAGATCTAACAAAAGTGGTTTCGTCTAAAACGGAGGTCGTTTGCAAAATGGCTATTTTCAAGGCTATATATTTAATATTAAAAATATATTTTTAAACAAATACTTATGAAACTCGAAATATATAAGTGTTTACTATTTTTCAATGCAGAAACGTCATTCTGGACTCAATGGAAGTGGTTTCGAGTCCAAATTCCTTCGTATGTGAAAAGTAGCATTTTTGACCTTTATATATTTCATAGCGACCTTTCTAAATTTTAAACTGGGCATAACTTTTGATTCCCGCTATGAAATTTCGATTTTTCGGATTCGTTAGAAATATATTTTTAAATAGATTCTAATATTTTTGGTTTCACTAAAATCCGTTAAATTTTGCATCCTGTACGGTCAGTCAAAGTTCAAGTTTGACTTTTCAAACTACAACGCTATTTCTAACTCCTTTTATAATTAAAATTAAATTATTCATTCTAACTTCAATTCTTAATCATTATTATTTTAAATAAATCATTTTAAATATCAAAAACTCATTAAAATTACTAAATTTAAAATTTTAAATTGGCCCCAAAATTCAGGGTTGTTACAGTGGAGGAGCGGTACGTGTGTTTCACAGTAAGATGGGGGGTCGTTATATAACGTAGGCTTGTAGAATTTGGGTAAGCCCAGTTTAGAAAAAGAAGAGAAGAAACAAATACACGCATGGGAAGGCTAAGGGAAAGAAAAGATTATGGGAAGAGGTACTATGTTGCCCTCGGTATTGGTATGAAGTGGGTCGACATGTTGGGTAAGAACCCAAATGGGTTTGAAAATAAAGTTTTAAATTAAATTGTTTTATAAATTATTAATATCATATTTCGTACATACGTTATCAGATTTTTGAACTGTTGGACACGTTGGTACCATAGGGACGAAGGCTACGAGATGGAGCAGGTTTGGTCAGCACATGAAGCAATGTGGACTTTTAATTAAATTAAACGTCAGTTTAATTTAATTAAAAACAAGCGTTTTAATGATAGAATTAAACCAAGGTGAGTTAAACCCACTCAGTTGTCCCATTATAATTATTATAAGTCGAGTTTAATATTTATTTGCTATGTTTACTAAGTATTGACTGAACAGATGATTGTTTGCATATATGCTGATTATTTTTTAGTTAACTGATTTAAATTAAACATTCGTTTAGTTTAAACGAAATCAATCGTTATTTTTAACGATTGTTTCCAATCGAGGTAACTTACCTCGTTGGTTACGTTTCTAATAATATAAACATATTAAATTTAAATTGGATGCTTGCATTGTTATTATTAGTTGACCGTTATCAGTTGAATGTATTGTTCTTATTTATTATTGCAAATAATATATTATTGTATGAAATGGATTGTTTTATTTGAGATAACCTATTTGGATAAAGAGAAAAACAGGTTGGAGGGATCGAACAGGATTCCTCAAATTTATTATTTTCATATGATCATTATATGAACTGTTGAACCAATATGATTGGATTATTAACTTGGTTATTGATTGTTAAACCAAAATTCGACATTTGTTTAGTTATCAACCAAAGGGTGATATTGGTTGAGTAATTTATAGCAGATGGCCAAAATGTGCACTATTTTATAAAGATTGATTTACCGTCAGCTAAATAGATAAAAATAAAATTTATGACTGAAGACAGTTTTTGAAAATAATTATTTTGAATAAAAGTTTATTAAAAGGAAATAAATATTTATATTTATTACTTAAGTTTATATGTAATTATCAAGTGATCTTATGAAGTGAATTCTTATATTAATAAGATGGATAAGCAAGAACGCAACGATTAACGTAATGGTTTATAACCGAAATTGATTGTTTTCAAAAACAGTAAAAATAGGATTACCTTGAATTGATTATTATTTATTTAATAATAATCAAAGTAAATGGAATTGTTTAAATTAATTATATTGTTAATTAATTTAAACTAAAAAGGCTAATTGAAATTAGATTAACAAGTTAATTATGTTAGATTTGACCAAGTCAACTGCTTTAACTGAATTTGATTATTAAATTTGTTTATTAATTTAATGGAGATGGTTACTGGTGAAGTAAACCTTTTTAATTTTAATATATGTTGAAAGTTGATTATTATTTATTTAAATAATAATCATAGTAGTAAATCTTGGAATTTAAAAGTTATAAATGAAGGTTTATGAAATCTTAACACACCATTTACAGTTAAATGGTATTTTTAAGCGGATTATATTAATAACAATATAAGTTAAGTAATTTGTAATTTTAAATTGAAATTATTAATTGAATTATATTTAATTGGATCCAAGATTTGATGGAGTATAAAATCCAAGTTTCATTTGAATGAGCTATTAGAAATGGCTTATGAATGAAATAAAAGCCAAGATATGAAATTGAATTATTGGAACCTAACTGGATATCGGTTGAGTTAAATGATTTTCTGATTGTTGATCTGATGTTGGTTTCGGCCTTCGGGGTTGATATTCAGAGAATTTTTTCTTGCTATTTTACGGTTAGGCACCGATGAAGGTATGAAATGAAATCGAAATGCAAACGCAAATTTGAGTTAAAGTGGTTAGACAAGAAAGTTTATAAAGATGCAATCTGAATTCATTATATTAAATAAGAAATGAAGTTTTATCGAGATATAACTCAAATGTGTTTTGAAGTAAACTGATTAGAAGTTTTATAAAGGATTTTATTTGTAATAGAATCAAGGCTTGTATTTATATGATTTAAAAGATGGTTAAGGTTAATTTATAAAGTTTTTAAATAATAGTTTACTAATTATCTAGTAAACATATATAAGATGTAAATAAGGTTTATAAAGAGTAAGAATGGGATTATAAACTATAATTCAAAAGATTTTATAAGCTGATAGGAGCGTTTGAGTATAATATTTTTTTTGAAATAAGAAGTAAAAGCCGTGTTTTAAAATATTGGAAGATATAAAAGTTTTGAATAACGAATGGAAGTTAAAAGGGCCAAGTGATGTTGTGTTTTGAACCAATGGATCTATTTTATTTTTATGGTTATTTATTTTGATATTTAAATAACCGACTGTCAAAATCTTACCTAATGTATTGTTAGTACGGAAAGATCGGGATCAAATTCATATTCAAAAACCATTCCGAACTAGAAAACACGTTATTGTCAAAGATGCTGATCGAGATGGAGTAATTGAAAATCGTAAATCTTCATGAGCGGAAGAACTACTGCTGAATTTTTCTATCTGAACCCTAGAGATATATATTTAACAGTGATTTTGCCGTAATTGGGATCTACGAATCGCAAGGACTACTCGCTATGGACCTATATAGGGCGATTCCTAGGATGTGGCAGGAGAGTCCCTTCGGTTCATCATGTTCTTGGATGACTTGTATTGATGAATGTCTAATAGAGTATTTTATAAAAACCATGTACGTTGATTTTTACAAATATACCAAGCTGATGGCAAAGAATGACCTTCATTTTACATCCAAAGTATATTTGTGAACGTCAATTAGTGATTTGACGGATTTGACAATGTGGCATTCAAAGTGAATGGTAGCCAAATGTTCTGAAATGTAAATTCGGGCGTCAAGCCTCATTAATCGCGAAATGGTATAAAATCAGGTACATCGCATGGCTATGTGGGTCGCACCCATCAAAAGGGTATATCACTACCTGATCTGGAGAAATCAAATGCATTCGGTTGCACCCTTTTATTTTTTTATACGTGCTATCGGTTCAGTTGGCAGACCCCCAATCATGATGATGATATATTCAGTACCCTCAAGCGAAGTGAGGGGTCGGTCATGTTTAGCCTGGGTTGCAAGATGTTCTTATTGAACCCCAATGTATTCATCTCCGGAGGTAAATTATCGGAAAGGTGGTTGCCCATACCTTACCATGGAAATCCATTCTGCAATAAGATCCCGCGGCTTTGATTGTTTACTATGTATGTGGAGCATAAGATGCAAGCGTTCCTCTAGATGGTTATTTATTTGTATTTAGAAATTATTATAATATCAGAATGATACTGTTTCAAAAATGTTTTGGGTTATCGTAAGGTAAAATTCGTCTACATTTGTGTGTGGATTCAGTCTTAAGGTTATTCTTTTCTTTCAAAAAGATTTTGACTTTAAAATCAAGTTGGATGATACCATAAACTTAGTTCTCTCATGCTGGTTCACCAGACTGATCCTAGCGTTTGCAATGCTCGGGTCAGACTGAGTTTTATAGGTTCAGGTTATCGGATGCTGAAAAGTCCAAAGACGAGCTTTAGGTGTTCAGACGTATGTTACCTAATATTATTCCTCTCTGTGTTGTATATAAGGACAAATTATTATAATTGTCCAGACATATTGATGTACTCTGATATTTGTAAGCATTATTTCAAGCTCTCAATAAAGATTAGTTCTATATTATATTTTGTTCCACTGCGATGTGAGAGTCTGTTTTTTTGTTGTTTCTTCTTCTTATTCTTCTATTCTTAACTTCATTTCTTTCTTATCTCACCCTCTAACTTCTTTCTTCTAGCTTTTTGGATTTTCGATAGAATTTTGGACACGGGATGTATTACTGTCTAAATTCGAGATCGAATTTCCCAGGAATCTATAATTGGTATCAGAGCAATGGTTTAGTAATAACCTTGCTTTTGTGGTATAACTAGATAGAGATGGGATTAGAAATACCCTAGATTGAGTTGAGTGCGTATATACGAGGGAGCGTGTTTGTAGGTTTTATAACAAAGTTTTTGTATTGTGTGGTTTGATCGGTTCAAGTTAACTGGCAATTGATACAATATTGTTTTGTAAAGAGGGAAAATGAAATAATTTAGCCCAAATTATATTTTTTTATAGAAAGGGAATAATTTTATCGGATTGTTGATATTGTTTTATTGATTGATTTGGACGGGAATTCAAATAGGATTATAAGGGTGTTATAAAACCAGAAGAGAATTTTAAAAATAGAATTAGTGAATAAGAGTTTAAATATATGACTTAATAAATCAGAATTAAATTTAAGGATAAGTCAAATAAAATTTGAAAGGAAAATGGAATAATTTGGTTATGTTGACAATTGATTGTTTGTTTATTGGATGATGGATTGGTTGGATAATAAAATTCATCAAAAGAAATGAATTGAAAACTAAGAAATAAAATCCAAAATAATGAATGAGAATAAAATCACTTATGAAAAATAACTGAAATAATTTAACCATATAAATTGTTATTTGCATCATATTGAGTTAAGTGCAGGATGGAAGAAGGAAGAGCAATTCGTGCTTTGCTTGGTGGTTAGATCTTGGTTGCCCAAAAAATTGGTAAACCTTAATATTATGGGTTGATTGCTTGATTTTATACTCCTAAGCTAGGTAGCCATTTGGCTTTGTTTTCTTTTGATCGATACGAGAGGCTCATAGTGACAACTTTGGTTCTTTGGATCGAATAGTACAGAGGATGTGCTGGCGAAATTTTTGGAAATTTTAATAACTTAGAATATTTTTGATAATATTTTAAATAATTATTTTGAAAATAATTGGGTTTTGAACATTCTTCTTACTTGGTAATTTCGGGAACGAAATTGTATTACGGGGGAAGAATGTAACAACCCATATTTTTTTCTGATCATTTTAATTTGAATATTTAAACCTGTTTTAAATATTTTATCCGAAATATTAATGGATTTTTATATCAAATTCGTTATTAAACGACGATAGAATGTTTAATTTTATATTTTTATTAAAATGGACTCGGGATGTCGCGGTTGTTCGTAATATTGAGTTTTGAACTTCAATTGAATATACAAAATCTGTTTTAAGTTGAAATTCTATGAAACAAGAAATGTTTGAATCTATTTGATTATAATTTTCTAAGGAAAGAGAATTACTGATACTTTGTCTTATAGATTGTAAGTTATGTCCAAATCAAATTTTAAAATAATCACTATGGAAATTGTTTATAAACGATAACGTTTATTTAATAAATTAAATAAGGCATTTATATATTTTGGATATTGTTAAACTCGAATACGTTAATGTTGACCTATAGTTCCATATTGATGTATATTTGGAGTGATACATTATCTCATTTGGATATGTTCGACAATAACAATTTATTATTATTTGATTTAATTGTTTTGGAAGTTAATTTTATTTATCAATAACATTATGCGTTTGAAATAGCTATTTTTCAAACAGCGTCCATTTTTTAGGTAACGAATTTTATTGGAATACGTATAGCTAGTTATAGGTAGGTTTCCAGTTTGAAGCCAATCATAGATGTTTTGTGAGTGTGCGATATTTTAATTGAGAACCGATGCATAATTTGAAATTTAAATAATGTCGTTGTGCAAACGGAGTCGGTTTTCAGTGGAATTAATTTCACTGGAACCGTAACATCAAAACATAGCAATGTATATTTTTTGTTATTTTTGGAGACCGTGTGTGATGATGCATATATTTAACATGCAATGTTAAATAGTGGTAAAATTAAATTAACCCTAATAAAAAATTAAAAAGTACAACACCTACCCTTATTTTATGCATGTAATTCGCCTACCCTAGATATACACGTACAGCTACACTTTATGTGTGTTCACCATTAGGCGGACTACCCTGTTCCTACCCAAATGCGATGCTTAAGCCTAAAGTAAACAAATCCTGGCACTGTAAATCTTTCAGCTAAGCTACCCTACGCTTTATTAATGAATGCACATGCGAACTGAAATATAAACAGCTACCCTATCCTCCCTATGCTATCTTTTCTTTCTTTCAGGTGAAAACACAATTGCATGCACGCCTACATATATCTGAAACCTTATTTTACCCTATGCGGTACCATAGGAAATCTACTTTATCCTTATCTCCTCATTTAGCTCTATATATACGTGTTATTTCACCTTTTTCTCTTCTTTTACATAAGAGAAATATAAGTATTTGTGTCTTCAAAAATCTACGGACAAAAAATATATTAAAATGGGTTAGTGCATGCTGGAGATCAGCGGAGATGCTTGTGATGGGGTGTGCAGTCGCTAGAGGTGCTCCAGCTATTGGTGTAAGGTGCGGTATCTATCAATGTTGGAGGCATAGTGGCGAGGCTGGAAGTCAGTAGGGGGAGAAGGTCGTATTGAAGGTCGTGTTGGTGGTGTTGTACGAATGAGTGAAAGTTTCATGGTGCGGCAAGGAAGAAGCAAACGAGGGAATTATTCAGCTGGAAGAAGCAGTGTGGGTCATGTAGGATGGTTCACTGGGGTGCTGATCGGAAGGGGAGTCGGTCTGTAACAGGTGGAGAGGAGTTCAGTGGCAAACCAATGTTGGTGTCATGGAAGATTCATTTGACATGATGAAGTGGGTATGGAGGAGCCTGTTTCGTGAAAAAAAAACATACGTGGGATTGAATGATTAGGTGGGGAAGAGAGAAATGGGTGTCAGGTGTGGTTAAGTCTAGAAGAAAACAAAATGGGAAAAGAAAAAAAATGTGGAAGGAAGTTTTGAACGCAAGTGGGATTATCGGTTATGGAAGTAGAAATGTGGAGGAGTGGTTCTTGTGTTTCACAGTAAGATAGGGGCCCGTTATACAACGTGGGCATGGAGAATTTGGGTAAGCCCGATTTTAAAAAAAAACAAAAAAGAAGAAGGGAAGAAACAAATACATGCATGGGTAGGCTAAGAGAAAGAAAAGATTATGGATAGAGGTAGTCTGTTGCACTCGACATTAGTATGAAGTGGGCCGACATGTTGGGTAAGAGCCCAAATGGGTTTAAAAATAATTTTTAAATTAAATTGTTTTATAAATTGTTAATGTAATATTTCGTATGTACGTTATCAGATTTTCGAACTGTTGGGCACCCTGGAACCATAGGGATGAGGGCTACGAAACGGAGCAGGTTTGGTCAGCGCATGAAGCAATGTGGATTTTTAATTAAATTAAACGTCAATTTAATTTAATTAAAAATAAGCGTTTTAACGAAAAAATTAAATCAAGATGAGTTAAACTCACTTAGTTGTCCCACTTATAATTATTATAAGTCGGGTTTAATATTTGCGTGCTATGTTTGCTAAGTATTGACTGATTTGATGATTGTTTGCATATATGTTGAATATTTTTTAGATAACCAATTTAAATTAAACGTTCGTTTAGTTTAGTCGAAATCAATCATTATCTTTAACGATTATTTCCAATCGAGGTAACTTACCTTGTTGATTACGTTTATTATAAACGTATTAAATTTAAATTTGTTGCTTGTATTGTTATTATTAGTGGACCATTATCAGTTGAATTGATCTTTCTTATTTAATATTGCAAATAATATATTATCGTATGAAATGGATTTTTTTTATTTGAGATAACCTATTTGGATATAGGGAAAAATAGGTTGGAGGGATCCAACTGGGTTCCTCAAATTTAATACTTTCATACGTCCATTATATGAACTGTTGAATCAATATGATTGGATTATTGACTTGGTTGTTGATTTTTAAACCAAAATTCGACATTTGTTTAGTTATCAACAAAAGGGTGATATTGGTTGAGTAATTTATAACAAATGGCCAAAATGTGCACTGTTTTATAAAGATTGATTTACCATCAGTTAAATAGATATATATTTTTTTACTGAAGATAGCTTTTGAAAATATTTTATTTTGAATAAAAGTTTATAAAAAGGAAATACATATTTATATTTATTAGTTAATCTTATATGTAATAATCAAGTGATCTTATAAAGTGAATTCTTATATTAATAAGATGGATAAGCAAGAAAGCAATTATTAACGTAATGGTTTATAACCGAAATTGATTGTTTTCAAGAACAGTTAAAATGGGATTATATCGAACTGATTATTACTTATTTAATAATAATCAAAGTAAATGGAATTATTTAAATTAATTATATTATTAATTAAGTTAAACTAAATAGACTAACTGGAATTGGATCAATAAGTTAATTATGTTAGAGTTGACTAAGTCAACTGCTTTAACTGAATTTGATTATTAAATTTGATTATTAATTTAATGGAGATGGTTAATAGTGAAGTAAACCATTTTTATTTTAGTAAATGTTGAAAGTTGATTATTATTTATTTAAATAATAATCGAAGTAGTAAATATTAGAATTTAAAAGTTACAAATGAAGGTTTATGAAATCTTAACAATGCATTTACAGTTAAATAATATTTTTAAGCGGATTATATTAGTAACAATATAAGTTAACTAATTTGTAGTTTTGAATTGATATTCTTAAGTGAATTATATTTAATTGGATCCAAGATTTGATGGAGTATAAAATCCATGTTTTATTGGAATGAGTTATTAGAAATGGCTTATGAATGAAATAAAAGCCAAGATATGAAATTAAAATATTCGAACCTAACCGGAGATTGGTTAAGTTAAATGATTTTTTGATTATTTATCTGATGTTGGTTTCGGCCTTCGAGGTTGATATTCAGAGAATTTTTTTCTTACTGATTTACTGTTAGGGACATATGAAGGTTTGAAATGAAATCAAAATGGAAACCCAAATTATAGTTAGAGAGGTTAGACGAGAAAGTCAATAAAGATGCGATTTGAATCCGTTATATTAAATAAGAAATGAAGTTTTATTGAGATATAACTGAAATGGTATTGAAGTAAACTGATCTGAAGTTTTATAAAGGGTTCTATTTGAAATAGAATCAAGGCTTGTGTGTGTGTGTGTATATATATATATATATATGTTTTAGAAGATGGTTAAGGTTAATTTATATAGTTTATAAATAATAGTTTACTAATTATCTAGTAAAGGTACATAAGATGTAAATAAGGTTTATAAAGAGAAAGAATGGGATTATAAACTATAATTCAAAAGATTTTATAAGTTGATTGGAAGTGTTTGAGTATAATATTGTTTTCGAAATAAGAAGCAAAAGCTGTGTTTTAAAATATTGGAAGATAAAAGTTTTGAATAACAAATGGAAATAAAAAGGGCCAAGTGACGCTGTGTTCTAAACCACTAGATCTATTTTATTTTTATGGTTATTAATTTCGATAATTAAATAACCGACTATCAAAATCATGCCTAATGCGTTGTTAGTACGGAAAGACGGGGATCAAATTTATATTCGAAAACTATTCCAAACTATCAAATGTGTTATTGTCAAAGATGTTGAACGAGATGGAACAATTGAAAATCGTATATCTTCATGAGCAGAAGAACTGCTATTGAATTTCTCTAGCTGATCCCTAGAGATATATATTTAACAGTGATTCTGTCATAATTGGGATCTACGGATTGCAAGGAATACTCACTAAGGATCTATATAGGGTGATTCCTAGGTTGTGGTAGGAGTGTGCCTTTGGCTCATCATGTTCTTGGATGACTTGTATGGACGAATGTCTGACAGAATATTTCCTAAAAACCACGTACGTAGATTTTTACAAATATACCACGTAGATGGCAAAGAATGGCCCTTCTTTTACATCTGGAGCATATTTGTTGGCTTCAATTAGTGATTTGATAGATCTGACAATGTGGCATTCAACGTGAATGGTAGCCAGATGTTCTAAAAGGTAAATTCGAGCCTCAAGCCTCATCAACCAGGAAATGGTATAAAATTAGGTAGGTTGCATGGCCATATGGGTCACACCCATCAAAAGGATATAACATTACCCGATCTGGATAAATCAAATACCTTTAGTTATCCCTTTTTATTTTTGTATATATGCTATCGGTTCGGTTGGTTGGCCGCCAACCGTAGTGATGATATATTCAATATTCTCAAGCAAAGTGAGGAGCCGGTCATGTTTAGCCTGGGCTGCAAGATGTTCTTGTTGAACCCCAATGTATTCATCTACGGAGGTACATTGTTGGAAAGGTGGTTCCCATACCTTGCCATGGAAATCCATTCTCCAATAAGAGCACGCGGTTTTGATTGTATACTATGTATGTGGGGCGTGAGATGCAAGCGTTCTGCTAGATGGTTATTTATTTGTATTTAGACATTATTATAATATCAGAATGATATTGTTTCAAAAACGTTTTGTGTTATAAGGTAAAAACCTTCCGTATTTATATGTGGATTTGGTCCTACGATTATCCATTTCTCTAGAAAAGATTTTGATTTAAAATCAAGTTGGATGATACCTTAAACTTATTGAGTTTTCTCAAGCTGGTTCACCAGACTGATCCTGGCGTTTGCAATGCTCGGGTTAGACCGAGTTTTACAGGTTCAGGTTATCAGATGCTGAAAAATCCAGAGACGAGCTGGAAGTGTACAGACGTATGATATCTATATTGTTCGTTGTGTTTTGCATACGAGGACAGATTATTATAACTATCCAGACGTATTGGTGTACTCTGATATTTGTAATCATTATTTCAAGCTCTCAATAAAGATTATTTCTATATTATATTTTGTTCCACTGCGATGTGAGACTCTGATTCTGTTTTGTTTCTTCTTCTCATTCTTTTATTCTTAACATTCTTTCTTTCTTATCTCACTCTCTATCTTATTTATTCTAGCTTTCAGATTTTCGATATATTTGTTTGGACACGAGATGTATTAGTGTCTAAATTCGAGAGTTGAATTTCCCAGGATGCTACAGTTATGAAAAGAAATTGTGTAATACACCATTGAGTAAAGTATATAGTGATATTTTCAAATTAACGAAAATAAAATATGATTTTGTTAATATGCTTATTCCAAAAAGATAAGTATATGGATATGGTTTTCAAATTAACGAAAACAAGAAAGATTGGTGAATGTAATGTCCGTTTGAGATAAGAATGGAATAGATCTTTAAAAAATCGATAAAACAGCTTTAATGAATGGTTTAAATTAAAAAGGGTATGAGCTGCTGAAGTATAGCTCCGTACTATTTGATTTGATAGTTAAACAATCGACTATCAAATGAAAATTCTCTTCTGTTCTTTGACATGTTAGTTCGAAGAGACCAGGACGGGAACTGGACCCAAAACCACTTCGATCCAACTTTGCGTTAGAAAAACTAACTTGCAGGGATGATTATGAGAATATTTGAAACATATATCTTCGGAGCGAGAGGGTTGCTCGCTAATGTCTCTGGTTAACAACCAGGATTAAACCCGTAGTATTGACCCCAACATTCAGGAGTATCTAAGTTTCGTTCAGTCACAGAATGAACTTGTATAGACAAATATTTGATAGGGCATTTCCTATGATTCACATACATCGATTTTTACTAATATATCATGTATGGTGGAGGAGAAGGCAACTTCTTTTAGCTTAAGACCCAAAGTATATTTGTGCATATCAATTAGTCATTGACAAATCTGACAATGTAGCATTCAAAATTATATGTGTTGTCTAAAAAGGTAATCGTGACCTCAAGCCTAATTAACCGTGAAATGACTGAAATCAGGCAGCAGCATGGCTATTTGGTTCATACCCATTAGGGTATATCATCACCTGATCTAGAGAAATTGATGTCCCTTTTTGTATGCTTTGGAATAAGAATGGTAGGAAGACCAACAATCGTGGTGATAATGACACGACCCAAACTTCCCTGTAAAGGAAAGCCCGAATTGAGTTGAGAACACGACTAATCAGAACACAAACATAAGAACATTTCATTGCTTATTACAACAATTTACATAAGAGTACAACAATATATAGAGTATGAACAAATAATATACATTTTATAAATATCAGGGATTTACAAATTACAATGCAGCGGAAAATAATACATAACACAACTGAAAGGAATACACGGATACAGAGCTTTCCGAGTATAGTTCCAGCTGTAAACCAAGATCCTGTGAATATAACATTTGCAAAACCAAAACTACTAGCAGCCCGTGTAGAAAATAGGGGCATCCAGAGTTTAGGATAAAACAAAAAACTCTAGGTCAGTCATGTGACTGGTGTGAGAACTAAAACAATTATTTAAAACTTTACTTTAAAATCATATATATCAAGGGACCACACCGTATAACACGGAACGAGTTTCCTCCCAAGAATACCAGTGCATATAACAAACAGCGCAATGCTTTTTGGAAAAATGAAGCTATTATAAGACTCAAGTCCCATCACACAATGCAACGCAAGCCGGAGGATAGAGTTTTACCTTATAATAGCCAAATATGCTTGGTACGTTTAAAACAAATCATTTTGATACTATTTTAAGTGCATATATGTTTCATAAACAATTTCAATCATAATGTATCAAATCATAGGTGACATGAGCATCCCATGCCACATATAGGTTTACAGTAAAACCCGCATGATGTCGTATTGCAAGTTGGATTTCCATCTGTGAACCAAGGCAAGGGATCGCCCTTAACGCTTCGTGATTCTTTAGCCTGAGCCTCAGGTTCAGAGCTCGAGTTACCCTTAGATCGTCAGGGCCAGTCCACACGGAGTGGATTAAAATGCCTGAACAATACGTTTCCCCGCCCTATGGTAAGTAAAATTGGTCAGTATATCGACCCAACCATCCATCGGCCCCATAGTGACCGGTATAACCGAGGCGCCTCGCTTTCCATCATCCACATAAGTAAAATGTCTGGGCTCCATACCATGACACCACTCCTAGCTAGAAGGAAACATATGTCTTCCCCGAAATCCTCTCTCGTTTCTGGTTCACACCGGGGTGTGAGGCTCGCGAATTAACGCTACACACAAAGCTATGCCATATTAAAGTCGTGCTTTGATCATCAACCACAAGACTCTGCTTTTCAATAGAAGCCTTGATCACCGCATCTCTGCATGCCACACAGGCAATTCATGCCATGCGACTGATGCCTATCGATATGTAACCTCTGAGCTCGTACGTCTCTGATAATGGCGTTAAGCAAGAGAATAAATTCTCCACCGCCAAACAGATATATATTTAATAGAGATCAATCAACACAGAATAAAATCCAATGTCAGACACACATCCATTTACAAGTTCGCTCGGGGTCCTAACGAAACCGGAGGCCCCTTATTCCTCATCCCATATGTCCAATACAGGAGAGAGGTCCTCGCATATCCGGTCCATCTCCAAGTACATCGGGACGATCACCACTTATTACCTTGTCTTGGGTGTACAGCCCAATCAAGACATCAGTAATCATCCAAACGATGTGAAGACCTCCGGTTTTCAACCACCATCTTCATCGTTGACTAATCGTCGATTCAGTTATTCAGAATGGGATAAACCCGGTCTTTCTGAATAACTCGCGTATCTTATAAACAAGTGCTATAAAAACACAACATGCGCCTCATTCCAATTCTGAATATTCTTTTATTTAAATATTCATATCCTTTGGGAAAGGTTCCCATTAATTTTATAAAAGATAAATTCTTTAAATTTATTCTTTAATCTTCCATTGAATATCATTTCAAACCAAATTAAGGTTTATCCAAACTAGTCGGGATTAGCGAACCTCACCGAAGTAGTTATTTATTATATTTCCCAATCCTAACATATTCATCCCATGAAACAAAACTGGTAATACTTCATATCTAACACCCCGGTGTTATCGGTAAAATTAAGTAACCTTTCACGTTCAAATCTAATTAAAGATTTAACTATCAGTTGGAGAAAAACTGGTGATACTCCATTTTCGATCATTTCTTGAATTTGATAATTTTAGTTATCAGATTCACCTTTCAATCTAATTAAAGATTCATTAAAACTCGACTTAGTTTTTGTAAAGACCTGTAACTTCCCCGGTATGGAAAGAGCGGATACTTTGAGAACAAGGCAATCAGAACGCAAACAGAAGAACATTTCACTGTTAATTACAACAATTCCATAAGAATACAAGAATATACAGAGTATGAATAAATATTACACATCATAAATTATCAGAGATTTAAATACATTAACGCAACGGAAAAATAATACAATACACAACTGAAAGAGATATACGGATACAGAGCTTTCCGGATATCATTCCAGCTGTAAACCAGGTTCCTATGACTATAAATCTGCAAAACCAAAACTACTAGCTTCCCGTATGGAAAATAGGGGCACCCAGAGTTTAGGTTAAAACAATAAACTCCAGGTCAGTCATGTGACTGGTGTGAGAACTAAAACAATTATTAATCTTTATTTTAAAGTTAGGTAAATCAAGGGACCACGCCGTATAACACGGAACGGGTTTCCTCCCAAGAATACCAGTGCATAAAACAACAGCACAATGCTAAATAAAGAACAATGAAGCTATTATAAGACCCAGGTCCCATCACACAATGCAACACAAGACGGAGGATAGGGTTTTACCTTATAATAACCAAAGAATGATTGATACGCTAAATTTCATCTTTTATTATTACTATAAGTGTATAGTGTTAAAACAATTTCAATCATAAGTATTAATCACAGACTACATGGGTACCATATATCATGTCGCCAATACTAGGCTCTACAATCAAAACCGCAAATATCACGTATTGGAAGTTGGATTTCCATCTGTGAACCAAGGCAAGGGATTGTCCTTATCGAATTCGAGACAATCTAGGCCATGTCTAAGCGACAAAACGCATCGACCCTTGGAGCGTCAGGGCCGGTCCACCGATGTGGATTAAACTTAAAACCTGGACACGTTTTTTCCCCGCCCTATGGCGCATAAATGAGCCAAATGACTCCATCGGCTCCACACAGTCACCGATATATCTGAGGCGCCTCGCAACAGCAACAACCACATAAGTCAAACTCGTCAGGGCGTGTAAAACCACTGATGCCACTTCTAGCTAGAAAGAAACGCATGTCCTCCCTGAGGTCCTTCTCCCGTTTCTGGTTCACAACTGGGGTGTGAGGCTCGGGAATCCACGCTACACAAAGCTATGCCACACAGGTCGTGCTTTGATCATCAACCACAAGACTCTGCTTTTCAACAAAAGCCTTGATCATTTGCCACTTAGGCATGCCACACAGGCAATTCACTCCATGCGATTGATATCCATCAATATATAACCCCTGAGCTCGTACGTCTCAGAGAATGGCGTTAAGCAAGAGAATAAATTCTCCGCCGCCAAACAGATATATATATTTAATAGAAATCAATCACACAGAATAAAATCCAATGTCAGACACACAGTCCATTTACAAGTTCGTTCTGGGTCTGAACGAAACCGGAGGCACCTTGTACCTCGCATATCCATCGATCTCCAAGTACGTCTAGACGATCACCAACTGATTCCCTCCTCTTGGATGTACAGCCCAATCAAGATCATCAGTAATCAACCAAACGATGTGAAGACCTCCGGTCTTCGACCACCGTCATCATCCTCGACACCACGTCGAATCAGTTATTCAGAATGGGATAAACCCGGTCTTTTTGAATAACTCACGTATATAATAAACAAGTGTTACATAAACACAACATACACCTCATTCCAATTCAGAATATTCTTTTATGCAAATATTCTTACACTTTGGGAAAAGTTCCCATTAATTTTATCAAAGATAAATTCTTTAAATTTATTCTTTAATCTTCTTTTGAATATCAATTCAAACTAGTCGGGATTAGCGAACCACACCGAAGTAATCATTTATTTTATTTCCCATTCCCACCCTATTCATCCCATGAAGTAAAACTGGTCATACTTCATATCTAACCATGGTGTTATTGGTAAATTCAATTACCATTTCACGTTCAAATCTAATTAAAGATTTAACTATCGCCTGGAGCAAAACTGGTGATACCCCATTCTTGATCACTTCAATCTAATTAAAGATTCATTAAAACTCCACTTAGTTTTAATCTTCCCAAAAATCACTTTTAATGATTGTTTAACTTTGGAAATCATATCATGTCTTTAACTGGGTTAAAGAACCAATGTCATTTAAAACACGGTTCACTATAAACCCAAAATCACATTCCATTCCAATTCAATTATTGAAACTTCTGGTTACTTTTAAAATCCTTTCAAATCCAATTTATTTATTTAAAAATAAATAAATTATTATTCTAGTTCATTTCGATAAAAATCTATTTTTATCTTTTCAAATATGGAGATTTTCATCCCAATTCTTCACAAATCATTTCTTATGATTTTACACAAATTATTACTATTTTAATAATTTTATCAAGGTTCGTACAGTTGATTTCCATCAACGGCCACCGAACTGCACTTACAACGACCTTTTCCAAATTTGATTTGGACATAATTCCAAATCCAACCGTTAGAATTCAAATCTCTAATATTCGTTAGAAATCTCTTTTCGATACGAACCCAACGGTTCTGGTTTTAGGAGAATCCGACGGTCGGATCTCCCGTAATATCCATTCGAAGTCAATGGTCGAAATTCGCGAACTGCCGCGGCGCGGCGCTTTCTATTCAGGCCATTATATTATATATATAATATATATTTCGTCGATTCCTTTTAAAACGTATTTTATAAATCGTTTTAAATTCATTTTCTAAACGATTTCAACTTCCTATTCAATTTATAATCAAAATTGAATATTCTATATCATCGATATATATATATAAATGATAATATTTTCAAAATATTATATTTTGAAATCAATTCCATTTCGATATTCATTATAAAAATGAACAAAATCGATATAAATATCGTTCGCGTCAAAATGGCGCATATCTAATCAACACGGCTATATATATATTTCAATAACTTCGTTATTCTATTCAACAAATGAATATTTTCTTCAACACATGAATATATATTTTTATTCAACACATGAATAGATATTTTTATTCAACACATGAATATATATTTCTATTCAACACATGACTATTTACTCTATTTCAACACATGAATTTCTTTTCTATTCAACACATGAATTTATTTTCCATTCAACACATGAATTTTCTTTCTATTCAACACATGAATTTTCTTTCTATTCAACACATGAATTTTCTTTTTATTCAACACATGAATTTTCTTTTATAACATTCCTTATTTTCCAAATTGGAATGAGGCCCAATCAATTACCATATAATGTTAATTATATGGATTCCATACAACACATTTATATAATAGCAACGATAAATAATCAACCATCATCTAGAGTGCACCACACAACTGCATAAGCATTAAATATCTATAATTAACGCTTACACAGTCTGTCAATCCATCGATTGACATACAACTAAACAATCGGGATTAGTGTACGTCACATCTCATCCTAATACCCATGTGGGGTTTCAAATCAACAAACACATATTTTATTTATGCAGTTGGGCGAAGTGTAAAATTTATCGTCCCAATCAATATCAGTCAAATCAGTGTATATAAACAAATCATCCGATTTGTTTATGAATATTTATTTTATTTCAACACATGAATATATATTTGATTTCAACACATGAATATATATTTGATTTCAACACATGAATATATATTTGATTTCAACACATGAATATATATTTGATTTCAACACATGAATATATATTTTATTCATCACAATCAACAGTCAAATTTCACAACACAGCAATCAAACAAACAAGTCATCCATGATCTGTGGACGACGGGTGTCGGGTGCTACTAAGCACCATCTGCATCCTAATATATATTTCAAACTAGAAATAAATTAAAGGTGAGGAGTTCTCACCTTGGGGTTCCACTCCGCTATTCTCTTATTTCTGAACGGTTTGGATTTGTCTAACATTTCAATGCGATCTTTTTCCGCTGTTCATAGGAAAAATCACATTTTTAATATGATGTTCCTATATTAAAAATCATATTCTTACCGTTACTTCATATATATAAAAATCTAATTTTTTACTTCACAAATCTATATTTGTATTCGTTCTATAATATAAAAATCATACTTTTATTCTTTCCATAATATAAAAATCATATTTTTATACTTTCCATAATATAAAAATCATATTTTTATACTTTCCGTAATATAAAAATCATATTTTTAATATTTCTATAATATAAAAATCTTAATTTTATACTTTCTATAATATAAAAATCATATTTTTATACTTTCTATAATATAAAAATCATATTTTTATTCTTTCTATAATTTAAAAATCATATTTAAAAGTATATTCTTTTCGCTATTCAAAATATAATCTTTTCGCTATATAAAAAAATTTCAAATCTTTATTTAAATTAAAAATCAAATTCCTTATTTATAAATAACATAAAAACCCTATTTTTGTTTTTAATAAACTAAATACTCTTATATATATAATAAACTAAAAAGAATAGAATTAAAAGAATAAAAACTTATAGTTAAAATGTAAGAGGGGGGTTGCGTTCTTCTGTGGCTCGAGGTGGCGCGTCGGAGGTTGGGGGGTACTTCGCGGTGGCACAGGGTGGCATGGGGGGGGACGGTTTCAAATCGAGAAAGGAGGGGGGATTCGAGTTCGACGTGGAGGAGGGGAGAGGAGAGAGAACGGTGGAGGGGTCGTAGAGGAGGAGAGAGGGAAGGGGGCGCCTCGCGCCGGCGGTGGCGCGCCCATCGAGGTGGCGACGAACTAATCGGGGGGGGGGGTGTGAATCGCGATTCCCCCTTTTCTCCTGAATGATTTGTGGTCAACGAGGGAAAAGGAGAAGGGGATGGGGTTTTATTTAAATACATATATTTTTATTATTTTTAACTTCAAAAAGGTAACTTTTTATTTCGAAATCAAAATCGAACCCACCGACTGTCATCCCTAGCCAATTACCCTCATTCCGAACACAATGGGATATGTATCGTGAGCCAGTTCGGCTGTTACGATCAGTTGCCGTTCAAATTAAAATATAGATCTATATATTCAATTTTAAACGCACATTTCAAGTTACCGGGGCCACATACAGTCTCTAAAAATTTCCGAAAAATTATTTCTAGCTTTGTATTGACGATACGGTCCTAACAAAACTAATTTCGTCAAATTCCGAGACTGTTTGAAAAATGACCATTTTCTGGTCGATCGAAATTGACTGAAACTGTTCAAACACGTTTAACTTCACCACGCTCACATATGGATTCAGAAAATTATAAATTTTGGAATATAGCAATAATTTGACATCTTGGATCCAACAAAAGTGGTTTCGTCGGAAACCGAGGTCGTTTGCAAAATTTCCATTTTTAAGGGCCTGAATTTCATAGCGACTATTCCGAATTTTCAACTGGGCGTAACTTTTGATTCCCGCTATGAAATTTCGATTTCTCGGATTCGTTGGAAAGATATTTTAAATTAGATTCAAATATTTTTGGTTTCGCCAAAATCCGGTTTATTTTGAATCCTATACATTCATTTGAAATTCGAAATCGAATTATCGAACTACCGCGCCATTTTCAATTCCTTTTATAATTTAAAATAAATATTTATATTCAAACGACGATCTATATAAATATATACATTCTATTTCTATTCAATATAAATTTCTAATCGTTATTATTTAAAATAATTCATTTTAAATAATCAAAATTCGCTAAAATTCCCAAAATAAAATTTTTAAATTAGCTCTGATTTCCCGGTTATTACAATCTCCCCCACTTAAAATCTTTTCGTCCTCGAAAAGGAACGAAGTCGAAAGTTGTTTCACAAACCAACTCGACTTTCATTATTTTCATTACGGCTTAAGTTCTTCAACTTTTCAGTTTCTAAGAACTTTTCAAATTTTTCAAAAATTTGGCTAACACCCTAAATTTTCGAAAAATTTCGCCATAACCTCCCCTGCACCGGGGACTTCGGGATATTTCAAATAGCCTCCCGTGGCCCTCACCAATCCAAAAAGAAAAAGAAACAGCCAAGCGGCTAGCCAATCGGCTTATAAAATCATCCATACCCAATAAATTTGTAAACATGTACCTATTTGTCGGGCAAACAATTTTATTCTTCTGCTCTAGCCTCCTTGCTATGACCTGCTCAATGTAAGTACATGTATATGCATGCAAATGCGACTAATTTTCAATACAATTCACTATTTGATACAATTTGGCTAAAGGTTCAACATTTTAATTAATCAAACAACACAATCAGCAATCAATTAGTTGATTATCTCTTCAAATACATAATTTTGTTATATAGTCAAAAATCAAATTTTTGGTGCCAAATCACAACAATATATTCTAACTATATTTTGGTTCTCACACCAGTCTAATGGAAATATATAGGTATCTCACTTTCGAAACACGAACATAAATCCTGATGATGGAGCTCCATCATCAAAATCATCTCCGGACGACTAGAGTGTGAATCTATATCTATCCAGTATATTAAAACTTCAAATACATGTGGATCAGACGTATATACAAAATCTCTATATACCTGATAGTCCAAACGAATATAAATAAATATTCAAATACGAATAATTGAATTAAATTTTCAAAACAAAACTTGTTTTCAATTTTATTTTCAAAATATCACTCTTCACACTCGTTCTAGGATACTGCTGATCCCATCTCTAACGAGTCATTCTCATTGAATATTACTAATCCAACTTCTGATGAATTCTTTCGTTGGGTTCTAACATGTCTTGTTCTCGGGCTTTGTAAACCAAAGTTCTGATACCACTGTAAGGACCCGTAACTTCCCCGATAAGGAAAGAGCGGATACTTTGAGAACAAGGCAGATCAGAACGCAAAAAGAAGAACATTTCATTGTTAATTACAACAATTCCATCAGAATACAAGAATATACAGAGTATGAATAAATATTACACATCATAAATTATCAGAGATTTAAACACATTAACGTAGCGGAAAAATAATACAATACACAACTGAAAGAGATATACGGATACAGAGCTTTTCGGATACCATTCCAGTTGTAAACCAGGTTCCTGTGAATATAAATCTGCAAAACCAAAACTACTAGTTGCCCGTATGGAAAATAGGGGCACCCAGAGTTTAGGTTAAAACAATAAACTCCAGGTCAGTCATGTGACTGGTGTGAGAACTAAAACAATTATTAATCTTTATTTTAAAGTTAGGTAAATTAAGGGACCACGCCGTATAACACGGAACGGGTTTCCTCCCAAGAATACCAGTGCATAAAATAACAGCGCAATGCTAAATAAAGAACAATGAAGCTATTATAAGACCTAGGTCCCATCACACAATGCAACACAAGCCGGAGGATAGGGTTTTACCTTATAATAGCCAAAGAATGCTTGATACGCTAAATTTCATCTTTTATTATTGCTATAAGTGTATAGTGTCAAAACAATTTCAATCATAAGTATTAATCATAGATGGCATGGTACCATATAACATGTCGCCAATACTAGGCTCTACAATCAAAACCGCAAATATCACGTATTGGAAGTTGGATTTCCATCCGTGAACCAAGGCAAGGGATCGTCTTTACCGAATTCGAGGCAATCTAGCCCATGTTTTAGGGACAGAACGCGTCGACCCTTGGAGCGTCAGGGCCGGTCCACCGATGTGGATTAAACTTAAACCCTGGACACTGCGTTTCCCCATCCTATGGGGCGTAAATGAGCCAAATGACTCCATCGGCTCCACACAGTCACTCATATATCCGAGGCTCCTCGCAACAGCAACAACCACATTAGTTAAACTCGTCAGGGCGTGTAAAACCACTGATGCCACTTCTAGCTAGAAAGAAACGCATGTCCTCCCTGAGGTCCTTCTCCCGTTTCTGGTTCACAACCGGGTTGTGAGGCTCGCGAATCCACGCTACACAAAGCTATGCCACACAGGCTGTGCTTTGATCATCCACCACAAGACTCTGCTTTTCAACAAAAACCTTGATCATTTGCCACTTAGGCATGCCACACAGGCAATTCACTCCATGCGATTGATATCCATCAATATATAACCCCTGAGCTCGTACGTCTCATAGAAGTGCGTTAAGCAAGAGAATAAATTCTCTGCCGCCAAATAGATATATATTTAATAGAAATCAATCACACAGAATAAAATCCAATGTCAGACACACAGTCCATTTACAAGTTCATTCTGGGTCTGAACGAAACCTGAGGCACCTTGTACCTCGCATATCCATCGATCTCCAAGTACGTCTGGACGATCACCAACGGATTCCCTACTCTTGGGTGTACAGCCCAATCAAGATCATCAGTAATCACCCAAACGATGTGAAGACCTCCGGTCTTCGGCCACTGACTTCGTCCTGGACACCACGTCGAATCATTTATTCAGAATGGGATAAACCCGGTCTTTCTGAATAACTCGCGTATATAATAAACAAGTGTTACACAAACACAACATACGCCTCATTCCAATTCAGAATATTCTTTTATTCAAATATTCTTACACTTTGGTAAAAGTTCCCACTAATTTTATTAAAGATAAATTCTTTAAATTTATTCTTTAATCTTCTTTTGAATATCAATTCAAACTAGTCGGGATTAGCGAACCACATCGAAGTAATCATTTATTTTATTTCCCAATCCCAACCTATTCATCCCATGAAGTAAAACTGGTCATACTTCATATCTAACGCCACGGTGTTATCGGTAAATTTAATTACCATTTCACGTTCAAATCTAATTAAAGATTTAACTATCGCCTGGAGCAAAACTTGTGATACCCCATTCTCGATCATTTCAGTCTAATTAAAGATTCATTAAAACTCCACTTAGTTTTAATCTTCCCAAAAATCACTTTTAATGATTGTTTAACTTGGGAAATCATATCCTGTCTTTAACTGGGTTAAAGAACCAATGTCATTTAAAACACGGTTCACTATAAACCCAAAATCACATTCCATTCCAATTCAATTATTGAAACTTCTGGTTACTTTTAAAATCCTTTCAAATCCAATTTATTTATTTAAAAATAAATAAATTATTATTCTAGTTCAAAACTAGTTCATTTCTATAAAAATCTATTTTTATCTTTTCAAATATGGAGATTTTCATCCCAATTCTTCACAAATCATTTCTTATGATTTTACACAAATTATTACTATTTTTAATAATTTTATCAAGGTCCGTACAGTCGATTTCCATCAAGGGCAACCGAACTGCACTTACAGCGATCTTTTCCAAATTTGATTTGGACATAATTCCAGATCCAACCGTTAGATTTCAAATCTCTAATATTCATTAGAAAGCTCTTTTCGATACGAACCCAACGGTTCCAGTTTTAGGATAATCCGACGGTCGGATCTCCCTTAATATCCATTCGAAGTCAATGGTCGAAATTCGCGAACTGCCGTGGCGCGCGCGGCGCGTTCTATTCAGGCCATTATATTATATATATATATATATATATAATATATATTTCGTCGATTCCTTTTAAAACGTGTTTTATAAATTGTTTTAAATTCGTTTTCTAAACGATTTTAACTTCCTATTCAATTTCTAATCAAAATTGAATATTCCATATCATCGATATATATATAAATGATAATATTTTCAAAATATTATATTTTGAAATCAATTCCATTTCGATATTCATTATAAAAATGAATAAAATCGATATAAATATCGTTCGCGTCAAAATGGCGCATATCTAATGAACACGGCTTTATATATATTTCAATAACTTCGTTATTCTATTCAACAAATGAATATTTTCTTCAACACATGAATATAAATTTTTATTCAACGCATGAATATATATTTTTATTCAATACATGAATATTTATTTCTATTCAACATATGACTATTTACTCTATTTCGACACATGAATTTATTTTCCATTCAACACATGAATTTTCTTTCTATTCAACACATGAATTTTCTTTCTATTCAACACATGAATTTTCTTTTATAACATTACTTATTTTCCAAATTGGAATGAGGCCCAATCAATTACCATATAATGTTAGTTATATGGATTCCATACAACACATGTATATAATAGCAACGACAAATAACCAACCATCATCTAGAGTGCACCACACAACTGCATAAGCATTAAATATCTATAATTAACGCTTACACGGTCTGTCAATCCAACGATTGACATACAACTAAACAATCAGGATTAGTGTACGTCAAATCTCATCCCAATACCCGTGTGGGGTTTCAAATCAACAAACACAGATTTTATTTGTGCAGTTGGGCGATGTGTAAAATTTATCGTCCCAATCAATATCAGTCAAATCAGTGTATATAAACAAATCGTCCGATTTGTTTATGAATATTTATTTTATTTCAACACATGAATACATATTTTATTTCAACACATGAATATATATTTTATTTCAACACACGAATATATATTTTATTTCAACACACGAATATATATTTTATTTCAACACACGAACATATATTTTATTTCAACACACGAACATATATTTTATTTCAACACATGAACATATATTTTATTTCAACACATGAATATATATTTTATTTCAACACATGAATATATATTTTATTTCAACACATGAATATATATTTTATTTCAACACATGAATATATATTTGATTTCAACACATGAATATATATTTTATTCATCACAATCAACAGTCAAATTTCACAACACAGCAATCAAACAAACAAGTCATTCATGGTTTGTGGACGACGAGTGTCGGGTGCTGCTAAGCACCGTCTGCATCCTAATATATATATATATTTCAAACTAGAAATAAATTAAAGGTGAGGAATTCTCACCTTGGGGTTCCACTCCGCCATTCTCTTATTTCTGAACGGTTCGAATTTGTCTAAACATTTCAATGCGATATTTTTCCGCTTTTTATAGGAAAAATCACATTTTTAATATGATGTTCATATATTAAAAGTCTATTTTTACTGTTACTTCATGTATATAAAAATCTAATTTTTACTTCATAAATCTATATTTGTATTCTTTCTATAATATAAAAATCATATTTTTATACTTCCTATAATATAAAAATAATGTTTTTATTCTTTCCATAATATAAAAAACATATCTTTATACTTTCCATAATATAAAAATCATATTTTTATTCTTTCTATAATATAAAAATCATATTTTTATACTTTCTATAAATAAAAATCATATTTTTATACTTTTTATAATATAAAAATCATATTTTTATTCTTTCCATAATATAAAAATCATGTTTAAAAGTATATTCTTTTCGCTATTCAAAATATAATCTTTTCGCTATATAAAAAAATTCAAATCTTTATTTAAATTAAAAATCAAATTCCTTATTTATGAATAACATAAAAAACCTATTTTTGTTTTTAATAAATTAAATACTCTTATATATATATATAATAAACTAAAAAGAATAGAATTAAAATAATAAAAACATACAGTTAAAATGGAAGAGGGGGGGGGGGGTTGCATTCTTCTATGGCTCGAGGTTGCGCGTCGGAGGCTCAGGGGGGAGGGGGGTACTTCGCGGTGGCACAGGGTGGCGTGGGGGGGGGTTTCAAATTGAGAAAGGAGGGGGATTCGAGCTCGACGTGGAGGAGGGGAGAGAACGGTGGGGGGGGGGGGGGTCGTAGAGGAGGAGAGAGGGAGGGGGCGCCTCGCGCCGGCAGTGGCGCGCCCATCGAGGTTGCGACGAACTAATCGGGGGGGGGGGGGGATGTGAATCGCGATTCCCCCCCTTTTTTAATTTTCATATGAATGATTTGTGGTCAACGAGGGAAAAGGAGAAGGGGATGGGGTTTTATAAATATATATATATATATACATATATTATTTTTAACTTCAAAAAGGTAACTTTTTATTTCGAAATCAAAATCGAACCCACCGATTGCCGTCTCTAGCTAATTACCCCCATTCCGAACATAATGGGATATGTATCGTGAGCCAGTTCGGCTGTTATGATCAGATGCCATTCAAATTAATATAGATCTATTAATTCAATTTTAAACGCACATTTCAATTTACCGGGGCCACATACAGTCTCTAAAAATTCCCGAAAAATTATTTCTAGCTTCGTATTGACGATACGGTCCTAACAAAACTAATTTCGTCAAATTTCGAGACCGTTTGAAAAATGGCCATTTTCTGGTCGATCGAAATTGACTGAAACTGTTCAAACACGTTTAACTTCGCCACGCTCACATATGGATTCAGGAAATTATGAATTTTGGAATATAGCAATAATTTGACATCCTGGATCCAACAATAGTGGTTTCGTCGGAAACCGAGGTCGTTTGCATAATTTCCATTTTTAAGGGCCTGAATTCCATAGCGACTATTCCGAATTTTCAACTGGGCGTAACTTTTGATTCCCGCTATGAAATTTCGATTTCTCGGATTCGTTGGAAAGATATTTTCAATTAGATTCAAATATTTTTGGTTTTGCCAAAATCCGGTTTATTTTGAATCCTGTCATTCATTTGAAATTCGAAATCGAATTATCGAACTACCGCGCCATTTTCAATTCCTTTTATAATTTAAAATAAATATTTATATTCAAACGACGATCTATATAAATATATACATTCTATTTCTATTCAAAATAAATTTCTCGTCGTTATTATTTAAAATAATTCATTTTAAATAATAAAAATTCGCTAAAATTACCAAAATAAAATTTTTAAATTGGCTCAGATTTCCGGGTTATTACAATTTTAATCTCAAAAATCATTACTTAATGACTATTCAAACTTAAGAAATTAATCTTATCTGTAACTGGGTTAAAGAACTAATATCATTTAAAACACAGCATACGATAAACCCAAAATCACATTCCATTAACAATGGAATCTTCACGGAAAACAGATCAATATATATAATCGATATAAACTTCCATATCCAACCGATAATATAAATGGAATAATGACAAAGCCTTTTAAATCCCATATATAGTAACAGTCTTCCTCCACAGAAGTTCACTTCGATTATTACCAAATCGAATTCCATTCCATTCCAGTTTATTTTATTTAATTGGAAACTTTTCTTTGGGAAATTTCCCTTAAACCTTAATTAAAAGATTTATAAATTCCAAATCACATTTCACTACAAATCGGGTTAAAGAATGAATGTCGTTTAAAACAAAGTTCACGATAAACCCAATTCACATCCCATTTTATTCCAATTAAATGTTAATTAACTGGAAAATCTAATAATCTTAATTAAAAGATTTATTCTTTTCACGTGGGGTTTAAGAACGAATGTTATTTAAGACACCATTCACGACAAACCCAAAATCCAAATTCTTTTATTCAATTCCAATGAAATGTTAATTAATTGGAAAACTTCACTAAATCTTAATTAAAAGATTTATTTTTTTCCTCAATTGGTTTTAAGAACAGTGTTAATAAAGATACCATTCACAACAAACCCAAAATCCAATTCAATATTAAATACAAGGCTCTGAATAGAAATTATATCGGCTTATATTCAATATCAAATTCTGAAGTCAACAAACATCGCATTGGGAATAACGATATATATATATATATATATCTTCCAAATTCCTCCACAATATCTGTATAATCACGGAATCCAATATCGAAATATTCCGAAGATAATTTCGATTCAAATCCATTCCAATTAATATATTGGAAATTCTGCTTATTTTTAAAACCATTTCAAATCCAATTTATTTATTTAAAAATATTGGATTATAATTCTAATTCATAACTAGTTCATTTTAATAAAAATATATTCATGTCTTTTCAAATATGGAATTTTTCATCCCAATTCTTTCCAAATCATTTATTATGATTTTACACAAATTATTAATATTTTTTAATAATTTTATCAAGGCCCTTTCAGTCGATTTCCATAAACGGTCATCGAACTGCACTTACAACGACCTTTTCCAAATTTGATTTGGACATAATTCCAAATCCAACCGTTAGATTTCAAATATCTTATATTCGTTGGAAATCTCTTTTCGATACGAACCCAACGAGTCTGGTTTTAGGAGGATCCGATGGTCGGATCTACCGTAATGTCCATTCGAAGTCAATGGTCAAAATTCGTGAACTGTCGCGGTGTGATGCGTTCTATTCATGCCATTAAATATATATAATATACATATTTTATATATTTCGTCAATTTCCATTTAAAACATATTTTATAAATTCATTTTAAAACGATTCTAACTTCATTTTCAATTTTAAATCAAAATTGAATATTCCATATCATTATAATATATAAATGATAATATTTTCAAAATATCAGATTTTGAAATCATTTCCTTTTCGATATTCATTATAAAAATGAATAAAATTGATATAAATATCATTCACGTCAAAATGGCGTTAATCTAATCAACACGACTTCATCATTTCAATATTTTCGTGTCCATCCCAAATCGGACATCAAAACCATACTTTGATCCATTACTGAATATTATTTTCATAAATTAGTTATTTTAAAATATTCATTATTCGTCATTTTAAACTATTCGTTAATTTAAAATATTCGTTTTTTCTGAATTGGAATCAGACACAGTCAATTACCATATAATTTTATTTGTATGGATTTCATACACACATGTACGCAACAACAATCAAACACAGTCAACCATCATCCAGAGTGCATTACACAACTGCATAAGCGTTAAGTATAGATAATTAACGCTTACAACAGTCTTTCAACCCATCGATTGACATACAACTAAACAATTGGGATTAGTGTACGCACGTCAAATATCATCCCAATACCCGTGTGGGGTTTCAATCAACAAATATTGATTATTATTTGTGCAGTTGGGCGATATGTAAAATATATCGTCCCAATCAATATCAGTTAAATGTGTGTACATGAACAAATCGCCCGATTTGTAAATGAATATTTATTTTCATTCATATACTCTTTAAAAATTATATTTTTAACGATAAATTATTTATTTTAACTCATGAATATTTTATACAGTTCAATTATACAATAAAAATGATATTTTTATTGTTCTAAATTTTTTTAGAAAATTTTAGCAGTATAACGGCGCGATACTAGAACCGGAATAAGGTCTAGCCTTATCCCTCGCCTAATAATGGCTCGCGCCATATACAAACCAAATTCTAATCAATTCGTTTCACTTTCCAAACCAAATTCAAACAAATAAACCAATCAACCAAACAACCAAACAAACATGGTTTCAAACAAAGGTGTCGGGTGCTACTAAGCACCGTCTGCATCCTAGCATATATATTTCACTAGAAAATAAATTAAAGTGAGAAATTCTCATGTTTGGGATCCACTCCGCCAGTTTTATTTCTGAATTTCTGAACAGTTTGAATTTTCCCGAAATTCCAACGCAATCTTTTTCATGCTGTTCATAGTAAAAATCACATTTTTTATTTTAATGTTGTACAAAGGAAAGTCATATTTTTATATCGCTAAAGATTATATATTTTTATATCGCTATATTATATATTTTTATATCGCTATATTATACATAAAAATCCTATTTTTACAACGCTGTTATATATATATATATAAATCAAATTTTTATCTCAATGTTTTCTATATAAAATTCAGATTTTTACTATAATGTTTTCTATATCAAAAATCATATTTTTATAAATTCTTTTCTATATTAAAAATCATATTTTTATAAATTCTTTTCTATATTAAAAATCATATTTTTTATAAATTCTTTTCTATGCTTAAAAATCATATTTTTATAAATTCTTTTCTGTGCTAAAAATCATATTTTTATAAATTCTTTTCTATGCTTAAAAGTCATATTTTTATAAATTCTTTTCTATTTTAAAAATCATATTTTTATAAATTCTTTTCTATGTTAAAAATCATATTTTAATAAATTCTTTTCTATGCATAAAAATCATATTTTTATAAATTCTTTTCTATGCATAAAAATCATATTTTTATAAATTATTTTCTATGCTTTTATTTATTTTTAAACGTGAAAGGAACCAATGCTATATTTATCAAAAATCTGATTTAAAAATAATACTAAATATATATAAAAAATGATTTAAAATAATGCTAAATATATATATAAAAAAACTATAACACATTGTTAATACCTTCATTGTTTCCATATTTAAAAACTGAAAAATAATTCAATGTTTTCATATTTGAAAACTGAAAAATAAATCAATGTTTTCATATTTAAAAACTGAAAAATAAATCAATGTTTTCATATTTAAAAACTGAAAAATAAATCATTGTTTTCATATTTAAAAACTAAAAAATAAATCAATGGTTTCATATTTTAAAATTGAAAAATAAATCAATGTTTTCATATTTAAAAACTGAAAAATAAATCATTGTTTTCATACTAAAAACTGAATTACATTTTCTTTTACAACAAAGTTATATATATATATATTTAAAAAAAACAATTACTGCTTTTTATTTTTAAAAATATGGAAAGAAAATAATAGGCTTACTGTTTTTCTGCTTGAACCCGTATTCATCAGCTCGGTTTCAATTTTTGCCACCGCCGTTCATGACTGGAGGCGCCCCCGGTCACTGCACTCGTGTGGCAGTGATGGCCAGTCTTCACCACGAGTTCGCCAGTGCAATGAGGAGGTAAACAGTGGCAGACTGCGGTTTCAAATTGTGGTGGGGTTCGCGAAGCCAGGCAAGGAGGTGCGAAGGTTGGGCGTCGCTAGGGGCCTCGATGATCAGAGCGACGGTGGCTCCGATGGACAGAGGCGGCGGAAGGACATCAAGGGGTGTCGCGATTTTTGATTTGGGGATTTTCGTTCAAAATGAAAAACGGAGGCGAGTTTCCTTTTGGTTGACCACGTAGGAAATAATATAAGGGGTTTGACTTAGGTTAGGGTATAAAAGGTTATATATATTATTTAATTCTAATTTATTGAAAATTTACTTGTTTTATATCACGAACTCCAAATCAAACCCAACGACTATCAACCCTAGCCAAATACCTCCATTATGACACAATGGGATATGTCCGGTTACCCAATTCGACTGTTACGATCAGTTTTTCTTTAAATTAAAATATAAATCAATATATCATTCAAAATTGATTTCAACGTACATTTTAATTTACTGGGGCCACATACTGACTTCAAAAGTTCCAGAAAAATAAATCCGGCTATGTTTTGACGATACGGTCCTAACAAAGCTAATTTCGTCAAATTTGGAGACCGTTTGAAAAACGGTCATTTTCCAGTCGATTAAATTCAAACTGAATTGACCAAGCATGTTTAAATTCACCACGCTCACATATTAATTCCAGAAATTATGAAAATTAGAATCTAGCAATAATTTGACATTCCAGATCCAACTAAACTAGTTTCATCGAAAATAGGAGTCGTTTGCAAAATCGTTATTTTTAAGGGCTATATATTACATAAATTCCATAGCGACTATATTGAATATTCAACTGGACATAACTTTTTATTCCCGTTATGAAATCTGGATTTTTCACATTCGTTGGAAAGATATTTTCAAATAGATTCAAATATTTCTGGTTTTACTAAAATCCGGTTTATTTTGAATCATGTACATTCATTCAAAATTTGAAAACGAATTTTTAAACTACCGCACCATTTCCAAATCCTTTTATAATTAAAATAAATATTTATATTCTAACTTCGGTTTAAATAAATTTATACGTTCTAATTCTATTCAAAATAAATTTCTAGTCATAATTATTTAAAATAAATCTTTTTAAATATTCAAAATCCATTAAAATTGCCTAAATAAATTTTTTGAATCCATTAAAATTGCCTAAATAAAATCTTTTCGTCATCGAAAAGGAACGGAGCTGAAAGTTGTTTTACTAATCAACTCAACTTTCATTCTGGCTTTCATTCTTCAACTTTTCAGTTTATAAGAATTTCCAAATTCTTCAAAAATTTGGCTAACACCCTAAATTTTTGAAAAAATTCGCCATAATCTCCTTTGTACGGGGAGACATTTAAAACCTCAACTAGCCACCCAGGGCCCTCATCATCCAAAATGAAAAAGAAAAAGGCAAGCTTCTTGCTAATCGGCTCATAAAATCGGTTGAACCCAAGAAATATAGTAAACATGTACCTATTTGTCGGGCATACAATTTTATTCCTCTTCTTAGCCTCCTTGCTATGATCTGTTCAATGTATATACATGTATAGGCATGCAATTGCAATCAATTTTCAATTCAGTTCAATATTTGGTTCAAATTGGCTTAATTTCTCTTATTGGTTTTATTGTTTCGATATGTTAATTAGTTCGACTAATATTCAAACAAAACAATCAGCAATCAATTAGTTGATATATTTTTCAAACATATATCTTTAATATATATAGTCAAAAATCATATTTTTGATGCCAATTTACAACCAATATACCCTAACTAAGTTTGGTTCTCACACCAGTAAATTGGAAATATATAGACATCCCATTTTCGAAACTCGAACATAGAATCTGATGATGATATATCAATGATCAGAATCATCTCCGGGTGACTAGAGTGTGATTTTATATCTATCCAGTATATTAAAACTTCGAATATACGTTTGCAAGGCGTATATCCAAAATCTTTATATACTCGATTGTCCAAACTCAATATAAAATAAATATTCAAATACGTATAAAATGGTTTAAATTTTCAAAACAAAATCTGTTTTCACTTTTATTTTAAAAATAACACTCTTCACGCTTGTTCTAGGATACTACTGATCCTATCTCTAACGAGTTATTCTTATTGGATATTACTAATCCAATCTCTGATGAATTCTTTTGTTCGGTTCTAATATGTCTTGTTCTCTAGCTCTGTAAAACCAAAGCTCTGATACCAAAATGACGTGACCCAAACTTCCACGTAAAGGAAAGCCCGGATTGAGTTGAGAACACGACCAATCAGAAAACAAACAGAAGAACATTTCATTGCTTATTACAACAATTTACATCAGAGTACAAGAATATACAGAGTATGAACAAATAATATACATTTGATAAATATCAAGGATTTACAAATTACAATGCAGCAGAAAATAATACCTAACACAACTGAAAGGAATACACGGATACAGAGCTTTCCAAGTATAGTTCCGGCTGTAAACCAGGATCCTGTGAATATAACATCTGCAAAACCAAAACCACTAGCTGTCCGTGTGGAAAATAGGGGCACCCAGAGTTTAGGTTAAAACAATAAACTCCAGGTCAGTCATGTGACTAGTGTGATAACTAAAACAGTTATTTAAAACTTTACTTTAAAATCAGATATATCAAGGGACCAAGCTGTATAACACGGAATGGGTTTCCTCCCAAGAATACCAGTGCATATAACAAACAGCGCAATGCTTTTTGAAAAAATGCAGCTATTATAAGACTCAGGTCCCATCACACAGTGCAATGCAAGCCAGAGGATAGAGTTTTACCTTATAATAGGAAACATGCTTGGTACGTTTAAAACAAATCATTTTGATACTATTACAAGTGCGTATATGTTTCAATAACAATTTCAATCATAATGTATCAATCATAGGCGACATGAGCATCCGATGCCACTATGCCGCCACATAAAGGTTTACAATCAAAACCGCACGATGTCGTATTGGACGTTGGATTTCCATCTGTGAACCAAGGCAAGGGATCGTCCTTACCGCTTCGAGACTCTCTAGCCCGAGCCTCAGGGTCAGAGCTCGAGTGACCCTTGGATCGTCAGGGCCGGTCCGCACGAAGTGGATTAAAATGCCTGAACAATACCTTTCCCCGCCCTACAGGCCGTAAAACTAGTCAGTATATCGACCAAACCATCCATCGGCCCCTTAGTGATAGATATAACCGAGGCGCCTCGCTTTCCATCATCCACATAAGTAAAATGTCTGGGCTCCATACCATGACACCACTCCTAGCCAGAAGGAAACGCATGTCCTCCCCGAAATCCTCTCTCGTTTATGGTTCACACCGGGGTGTGAGGCTTGCGAATTAACGCTATACACAAAGCTATGCTACATTAAAGTCGTGCTTTGATCATTAACCACAAGACTCTTCTTTTCAACAGAAGCCTTGATCATTGCATCTCTGCATGCCACACAGGCAGTTCATGCCATGCGACTGATGTTTATCGATATATAACCTCTGAGCTCGTATGTCTCAGAGAAGGGCGTTAAGAAAGAGAATAAATTCTCCACCGCCAAACAGATATATATTTAATAGAGATCAATCAACAGAGAATAAAATCCAATGTCAGACACACATCCATTTACAAGTTCGTTCTGGGTCTGAACGAAACCGGAGGCACCTTATTCCTCATCTCATATGTCCATTATAGGAGAGAGGTCCTCGCATATCCAGTCGATCTCCAAGTACGTTTGGACGATCACCACTTGTTACCTTGTCTTGGGTGTACAGCCCAATCAAGACATCAGTAATCATCCAAACGATGTGAAGACTACCGGTCTTCGACCACCGTCTTCATCGTCGACTTATCGTCGATTCAGTTATTCAAAATGGGATAAACCCGGTCTTTCTGAATAACTCTCGTATCTTATAAACAAGTGCTATAAAAACACAACATACACCTCATTCCAATTCTGAATATTCTTTTATTTAAATATGCATTTCCTTTGGGAAAGGTTCCCATTAATTTTATCGAAGATAAATTCTTTAAATTTATTCTTTAATCTTCTATTGGATATCAATTCAAACCAAATTAAGGTTTATCCAAACTAGTCGGGATTAGCGAACATTACCGAAGTAATTATTTATTATATTTCCCAATCCCAACCTATTCATCCCATGAAGCAAAATAGGTAATACTTCATATCTAACACCCTGGTGTTATCGGCAAAATTAATTATCCTTTCACATTCAAATCTAATTAAAGATTTAACTATCGCTTGGAGCAAAACTGTTGATACTCCATTCTCGATCGTTTCTTGAATTTGATAATTTTAGTTATCATATTCACCTTTCAATCTAATTAAAGATTCATTAAAACTCTACTTAGTTTTAGTTTAAAAAATCATTACTTAATGATTATTCAAAATTAAGAAATTAATCTTATCTTTAACTGGGTTAAAGAACCAATGTCATTTAAAACACAGCTCACGATAAACCCAAAATCACATTCCATTAACAATGGAATCTTCATGGAAAACAGATCAATATATATAATCGATATAAACTTCCATATCCAACCGATAATATAAACGGAATAACGGCAAAGCCTTTTAAATTCCATATATAGTAACAGTCTCCCTCCACAGAAGTTCGCTTCGATTATTACCAAATCGAATTCCATTCCATTCCAATTTATTTTATTTTATTGGAAAATTTTATTTGTTAAATTTCCCTTAAATATTAATTAAAAGATTTATAAATTCAAAATCACATTTCACTGTAAATTAGGTTAAAGAACGAATGTCGTTAAAAACACAGTTCACGATAAACCCAATTCACATCCCATTTTATTCCAATTAAATGTTAATTAACTGGAAACTCGAATAATCATAATTAAAAGATTTATTATTTTCACACGGGGTTTAAGAACGAATGTAATTTAAGACACCACTCACGACAAACCCAAAATCCAAATTCTTTATTCAATTCCAATGAAATACTAATTAATTGGAAAACTTCTCTAAATCTTAATTAAAAGATTTATTTTTTTCCTCAACTGGGTTTAAGAACAGTGTTAATAAAGACACCATTCGCGACAAACCCAAAACCCAATTCAATATTAAATCAAAGCTCTGAATAGAAATTATATCGGCTTATATTCAATATCAAATTCTGAAGTCAACAAATATCGTATTGGGAATAACGATATATATATCTTCCAAATTCCTCCACAATATCCGTATAATCACGGAATCATTATCGAAATATTCCGAAGATAATTTTGATTCAATTCCATTCCAATTCATATATTGGAAATTCTGGTTATTTTTAAAACCATTTCAAATCCAATTTATTTAAAAATATTGGATTATAATCTAGTTCATAACTAGTTCATTTTGATAAAAATATATTCTTATCTTTTCAACTATGGAATTTTTCATCCCAATTCTTTCCAAATCATTTATTATGATTTTACACAAATTATTAATATTTTAATAATTTTATCAAGGTCCTTTCAGTCGATTTCCATATACGGTCATCGAACTGCACTTACAGCGACCTTTTCCAAAATTTATTTGGACATAATTCCAGATCCAACCGTTAGATTTCAAATCTCTTATATTCGTTGGAAAGCTCTTTTCGATACGAACCCAGCGGTTCCGGATTTAGGAGGATCTGACGGTCGAATCTCCCGTAATGTCCATTCGAAGTCAATGGTCGAAATTCGCGAACTGCCACGGCACGACGCGTTCTATTTAGGCAGTTTAATATATATATAATATATATATATATTATATATTTTGTTAATTTCCATTTAAACCGTATTTTATAAATTCATTTTAAAACGATTCTAACTTCATTTTCAATTTTAAATCAAAATTGAATATTCCATATCATTATAATATATAAATGATAATATTTTCAAAATATTAGATTTTGAAATCATTTCCTTTTCGATATTCATTATAAAAACAAATAAAATCGATATAAATATCGTTCATGTCAAAATGGCGTTAATCTAATCAACACGGCTTCATATATTTCAATGTTTTCTTGTCCATCCCAAGTCGGACATCAAAATCATATTTTGATCCATGACTGAATATTATTTTCAAATATTAGTTATTTTAAAATATTCATTATTCGTCATTTTTAAATATTCGTTAATTTAAAATATTCATTTTTTCCGAATTGGAATCAGACACAGCCAATTACCATATAATTTATTTATATGGATTTCATACACATATGTACGCAACAATAATCAAACACAGTCAACCATCATCCAGAGTGCATTACACAACTGCATAAGCATTAAGTATAGATAATTAACGCTTACAACAATATGTCAACCCATCGATTGACATAGAACTAAACAATTGGGATACGTACGTCAAATATCATCCCAATACCCGTGTGGGGTTTCAGTCAACAAATATTGATTATTATTTGTTCAGTTAGGCGATATGTAAAATATATCGTCTCAATCAATATCAGTTAAATGTGTGTACATAAATAAATCATCCGATTTGTAAATGAATATTTTTATAAGCAAATCGTCATATTTTTATAAATTCTTTTCTATGCTAAAAATCATATTTTTATAAATTCTAAAAATCATATTTTAATAAATTCTTTTCTATGTTAAAAATTATATTTTTATAAATTCTTTTCTATGTTAAAATCATATTTTTATAAATTCTTTTCTATGCTTAAAAATCATATTTTTATAAATTCTTTTCTATGCTATCATATTTTTATAAATTATTTTCTATGCTTTTATTTACATTTAAACCTGAAAGGAACCAATGCTATATTTATCAAAAATATGATTTAAAATTAATACTAAATATATATAAAAACTGATTTAAAATAACGCTAAATATATATATAAAAACTGTAACACACTGTTAATGCCTTCATTGTTTTCATATTTAAAAACTAAAAAATAAATCAATGTTTTCATATTTAAAAACTGTAAAATAAATCAATGTTTTCATATTTAAAAACTGAAAAATAAATCAATGTTTTCATATTTAAAAACTAAAAAATAAATCAATGTTTTCATATTTAAAAACTAAAAAATAAATCAATGTTTTCATATTAAAAACTGAATTACATTTTCTTTTACATCAAAGTTATATATATATATATTTTAAAAAAAAAACCAATTACTGCTTTTTATTTTTAAAAATCTAAAAAGAAAATAATAGGCTTATTGTTTTTCTGCTTTAACCCGTCTTCATCAGCTTGGTTTCAATTTTTGCTGCCGCCGTTCATGACTGGAGGCGCCTCCTGTCACTACGCTCATGTGGCAGTGATGGCCAGTCTTCATCGCGAGTTCGCCAGCGCAAGGAGGAGGGAAACAGTGGCGGTTGGCGTCGTTGCGGTGGTCTTTAGGAAGGTGATTGCAGTTTCGAACTATGGTGGGGTTCGCAAAGCCAAGCAGGGGAGTGCGAAGGTTTGGCGTAGCCTGGGGGCTCGATGATCATAGGGACATTGGCTCCGATGGATAGAGGCGGCGGAAGGACGTCAAGGGGTGTCACGATTTTTTATTTGGGGATTTTTCGTTCAAAATGAAAAAGTGAGGCGGGTTTCCTTCTAGTTGACGACGTAGGAAATAATATAAGGGGTTTGACTTAGGTTAGGGTATAAACGGTTATATATATTATTTGATTCTAATTTATTGAAATATTACTTGTTTTATATCACGAACTCCAAATAAAACCCAACGACTGTCGCCCTAACCAAATACCCCCATTCCGGACACTATGGGATATGTCCGGTAAGCCAATTCGACTGTTACGATCAGTTTTTCTTTAAATTAAAATATAAATTAGTATATCGTTCAAAATTGATTTCAATGTACATTTTAATTTACTAGGGCCACATACTGACTTCAAAAGTTCCAAAAAAATAAATCTAGCTATGTTTTGATGATACGGTCCTAACAAAGCTAATTTCATTGAATTTGGATACCGTTTGAAAAACGGTCATTTTCCAGTCGATTAAATTCAAAATGAATTGACCAAACACGTTTAAATTCACCACGCTCACATATTAATTCCAAAAATTATGAAAATTAGAATCTAGCAATAATTTGACATTTCAGATCTAACCAAAGTGGTTTCGTCAAAAAAGGGAGGTCGTTTGCAAAATCGCTATTTTTAAGGGCTATATATTATATAAATTCCGTAGCGACTATTCTGAATTTTCAACTGGACATAATTTTTTATTCCCAATATGAAATCTGGATTTTTCACATTCGTTGGAAAGATATTTTCAAAAAGATTCAAATATTTTTGGTTTTACTAAAATTTGATTTATTTTGAATCATGTACATTCATTTGAAATTTGAAATCGAATTTTCAAACTACCGCTCCATTTCCAATTCCTTTTATAACTAAAATAAATATTTATATTCTAACTTCAATTTAAATAAATTTGTATGTTCTAATTCTATTCAAAATAAATTTCTAGTCGTAATTATTTAAAATAAATCACTTTAAATATTCAAAATCCATTAAAATTGCCTAAATAAAAAATTTAAGTTGGTTCTGATTTTCCGGGTTGTTACATAAAATATATTTGATACACTCAAGTTGAATGTGTAGCTGGTCATGTGTGGTCAAGTTGCAAGATGTTCTTGTTGAACCCTAGTGTTCCATCTCTAAAGAACACTGTTCGGGAGATGGTTCCATACCTAGTCATGTTGGAAATCCAATCTCCAATACGAGACATATGTTTTAAGATGTATACCAATTATGTTGGAAAGTGAGATGCAAGCTTTTCGTCTATATTCCTATTATTTTTATGATTAGATAGACGTTATTGTAATATCACTGGATTTTGGTATAAAAAGTGTTTTGGTTATCGTAAGGTAAACAAAATGTGTCATGTTTTTGTGCGGTTTTGTCTTACGAGAGTTCCTGTATATAAAATGGTTTTCAAAAGTAAAGTGAGTTGTTTATATTTATCACCAAAATTTGCATTGACCTAATGGAAATAAATAGAAGCTTTGAAACCAAAAGATAGTGTTAAGAACTAATAGCCTGAGGCAACAAAACTGAAACCAAGAAGGAGGAGCTTTGGGGGTAGCAAGATAAACACCAAGAGTAGGGGTTAAAAGCTGCAAAGAGATATAAAGAAAAATCCAACAAAGCAGACACAGATGGCAAAGTGTTCAAGAGGAAGCCAATAGAGCCAGCATCGGTTGCATAGGGCTTAAGAGGAAGCCGGTAGAGCTAGCACGAATAACAAAGGGTTTAAGTGGAAGCTTGTAGAGATGGCGCCGATAGCAAAGTGTTCCAGAGGAAGCCAGTAAAGCTAACACTGATAGTAAAGGAAATAACAGCAACAAAGCCAAAATAGCAAGAAAGGTGTAACGACCGGGAATTCCGCTCGATCCGAATCAGTCGCTAAACCGACCAAGACCGTTCGAAACGCCTGATTGTTTTGAGAACACGACAAAATAGAACGCAGACGGAAGAACATTTCATTGTTAATTACAACAATTCCATCAGAATACAAGAATATAGAGAGTATAAATGAATATTATACATTACAAAATATCAGAGATTACAATAAATTACATAGCAGCGGAAAATAATACAAAATACAGCCGAAGAAGATACATGGATACAAAGCTTTCCGGATATTGTTCCAGCTGTAAACCAGGATCCTGTGAATATAAATCTGCAAAACCAAAACTACTAGCTGCACATGTCAAAATAAGGGCACCCAGAGTTTAGGTTAAAACAATAAACTCTAGGTCAGTCATGTGACTGGCGTGAGAACTAAAACAGTTATTATTCTTTATTTTAAAGTTCGGTAAATCAAGGGACCACGCCGTATAACACGGAACGGGTTTCCTCCCGAGAATACCAATGCATAAAACAAACAGCGCAATGGTGAATAAAGAAAAATGAAGCTATTATAAGACCCAGGTCCTATCACACAATGCAACGCAAGCCGGGGGATAGGGTTTTACCTTATAATAGCCAAAGCATGCTTGATATGTTAAAACAAATCATTTGATACTATAAGTGTATAGTGTTAAAACAATTTCAATCATAAGTATAAATCATAGACGGCATAGCATCCCATGCTACTATGTCGCCAATACTAGGCTCTACAATCAAAACCGCAAAGTCACGTATTTGGAAATTGGATTTCCATCTGTGAACCGAGGCAAAAGATAGTCCTCACCGATTCGAGACAATCTAGCCCATGTCTTAGGATCAGAGCTCGAGTGACCCTTGGATCGTCAGGGCCGGTCCACCGATGTGGATTAAAATTCCTGAACACTGCGTTTCCCCGCCCTTTGGGGCGTAAATGAGCCAACGAATGACTCCATCAGACCCAGATCGTCCGATCTAACCGAGGCACCTCGCAATAGCAACAACCACATAAGTCAAACTCGTCAAGGCATGTAAAACCACTGACGCCACTTCTAACTAGAAGGAAACGCATGCCCTCCCTGAGGTCCTCTCCCGTTTTTGGTTCACAACCGGGGTGTGAGGCTCGCGAATTCACGCTACACAAAGCTATGTCACAAAGGCCGTGCTTTGATCATCAACCACAAGACTCTGCTTTTCAACAGAAGCCTTGATCATTTGCACCTTAGCATGCCACACAGGCAAACCACTCTATGCAACCGATATCAGTCACACAGAATGAAATCCAATGTCTGACACACAGTCCATTTGCAAGTCCGTTCTGGGTCTGAACGAAACCGGAGGCACCTAGAACCCCGTATATCCATCGATCTCCAAGTACGTCTGGACGATCACTAACTGATTCCCTCCTATTGGGTGTACGGCACAATCAAGATCATCAGTAATTATCCAGACGACGTGAAGACCTCCGGTCTTCGACCACCGTCTTCATCTTCGACTTATCGTTGTAACAGTTATTCAGAATGGGATAAACCCGGCCTTTCTGAACAACTCACGTATATAATAAACAAGTGTTACACAAACACAACATACGCCTCATTCCAATTCATTAGTCACTAACCGTAAATTAACAAGAGAATAATTCCCCAAATATTAACCCCGAAGGCCGAAACCAACATCAGATCAATACCTAGGAAGCCATTCTGCTTAGCTAACCTACAGTTAGTTTCTAAGTTTCACATTCTTAGGGAAAGGTTCCCATTAATTTTATCCAAGATAAATTCTTTAAATTTATTCTTTAATCTTCCTTTGAATATCATTTCAAACTAGTCGGGATTAACGAACCTTACCGAAGTAATCATTTGTTTTAATTTCCCAATCCCAACCTATTATTCCCATAAAGTAAAACTGGTCTTACTTCATATCTAACACCACGGTGTTATCCGTAAATTCAATTACCATTTCACGTTTAAATCTAATTAAAGATTTAACTATCACCTGGAGCAAAACTGGTGATACTCCATTCTCGATCTTTTCAATCTAATTAAAGATTCATTAAAACTCCACTTAGTTTTAATCTTTAACTGGGTTAAAGAATCAGTGTCATTTAAAACACGGTTCACGATAAACCCAAAATCACCTCACATTTCAATCAGTCCCTAACCGTAAATTAGCAAGTGAGCAATTCCCTAAGTATTAACCCCGAAGGCCGAAACCAACATCAGATCAATACCCCAGAAACCATTCAACTTAACTAATCTCCAGTTAGTTTCTGATTTCCTTAACTCCTTTTTGGGTCTAAGAACAGTATTATTGAAGATACTGTTCACGACAACCCAAAATCACATTCCATTAATTTTCGGGTTAAAGAACAAGTGTTATTTAAAACACTGTTCACGATAAACCCAAAAATCAATACCAATTCAATTCCAATTAAATATCATTTAATTGGTACACTTCATTAAATCTAAATAAAAGATTTAATTTTTTTCTCAACTGGGCTTAAGAACAGTGTTAATGAAGACACCATTTACGACAAACCCAAATCACATTTGATATTAAATACAAGGCTCTGAATAGAAAATATATCGGCTTATATTCAATATCAAATTCTACGACCAACAAATATCGTATTGGAAATAACGATATATATATATATATATATATATATATATATATGCCACACAGGCAATTCACACCGTGCAACTGATGGCTATCAATCACCCAGAATAAATTCAAATGTCAGACACACTGTCCATTTGCAAGTCCGTTCTGGGTCTGAACGAAACCGGAGGCACTATATACCTCGCAAACCCATCGGTCACCACGTACGTCTGGACGATCACCACTCATTATCCATATTTCGGGATGCCTCCCAATCAGGACCCCGGTTACCATCCAAATGAGGTGAAGATCTCCGGTCTTCGGCCACCGTCTTCATCTTTGATTTCTTATCGTCGATTTAGTTATTCAGAATGGGATAAACCCGGTCTTTCTGAGCAACTCGCGTATATGATAAACAAGTGCAACACAAATACACATACACATCATTTCAATTCATTAGTCACTAACCGTCAATCAGTAAGATAGCGATTTCCCAAATATTAACCCCGAAGGCCGAAACCAACATCAGATCAATACCCAAGAAACCATTCGACTTAGCCAACCTTCAGTTAATTTCTAAATTTCACATCCATATCGTTTATAATATTTTATAACGATTTATCGCTATTTTTATCTATTTTAAAATAGCCAATTTATTCAAAACGACGCTTCGGGCCATAACACGGCCGTGGCGCTGTTTTTCTTCAGATTTGATTTACACATATCTGAAAATCTAACCGTTGGATATTCACAAAATTTACATCTTTAGGAAGATCTTTTCAAAACGAATCCAACGGTTCCAGTTTTGGGAAAATCCGACGGTCGGATCTCCCGGTACAATCGTTTGAAGTTTCGATTTCAAAATACGAACTGCAGCGTCGTTATTCGATATTTTGAAATCGCTCCGGTTTCGTTCAGACCCAGAACCCAACGGTTTCGATTTCCAATGGTTTTTCTTCAGATTTGAATTAAACATTCCAGACAATCCTACCGTTGGATTTTTACAAAGTTGGTGCCATTGGAAAGGTATTTCCAAAGCGAACCCAACTGTTGCGATTTCGGGAAAATCCGATAGTCGGATCTCCCGCACTAATCGTTTGAAATCACGGTTTCAAAATACGAACTGCAGCTTCGTTATTCGATATATTTCGATTTTATTTATATATATATATCGATTCTTCGATTTCAAAACTATATTCTTTTCATACATTTGATAAAACTGATATTTTTATCTAACTGTCTTCTATTTCAACACTTTATTATTTTTAACAATTCATTTATATAATAAAAATGTGATTTTTATTGTAAAACAATCCATTTCAAAACACTATTATTTTATATTGTTCATATAGGTAATAAAAGTATGATTTTTATTATAAAACAAATTATTTCAAAACGAGATTATTTTATATAGTTCATGTCGATGATAAAAAAATTGGATTTTCATTATAAAACAATTTCTTTCAAAATATGAATACCATTCAACAGATGAATTTCAATTCAACGAATGAATTTCGATTCAACACATGAAGGTTTTCTATAGTTTATATATATATATATATCGATAAAAAGGTGATTTTTATATTTAAAACACGAATACCATTCAACACATGAATTTCAATTCAACGAATGATTATCGATTCAACACATGAAGGTTTTCTATAGTTTCTATATATAGATAAAAAGGTGATTTTTATATTTAAAACATGAATACCATTCAACACATGAATTTCAACTCAACGAATGAATATCGATTCAACACATGAAGGTTTTCTATAGTTTGTATATATATATATATATAAAAGGTGATTTTTATATTTAAAAACACGAATACCATTCAACACATGAATTCTATTCAACGAATGAATTTAGTTTCAACAAATGGAAATAATTCTAACACATGAATATTATCCAAAATTTCGGCAGCATAACGGCAGGGTAGTTAAAACCGGGACCGTCCCTAGTACGGCTCCTCGCTCTACCTTAAAACCTCGCGGTTTTTGACAATGGGGATTCATGCATCTAGTTCGCATGCAGGCGGCATGTATATTTATTTCATTTCCACAAACTAATCCTATGTGGTTTCAACCAAATATTTCTCAACCACAAACGGGTATTTTTCAACCACAATCAATCAATATCAACCACAAACAATTCCAATCAACCATTCGCTATCAATCAATTTTCACACCAATCACAACCAATAAATATCGTCCATGGTTTGTGGACGAGGGGCGTATATATATATATATATATATAGCATTTCACTTCTATTTCAACACATATATAATTTTTACAACGCATATATAACTTATACATCGAACGTACAACTTATACAACGCTTATACAAGAGGTGTACAACGCTTATATAACTCATACATCGACTATATAATTTATACATCGTCGTTTTCCATCGTTTATAAATTAGAAATCTCACATTGGTTTCTACTCCACCAAAAATAGCAGAAGGCTCAGAAAAATATGCGGTCTCATCTAGAAGGTAGAAGACGTCCACACGAGTCCACTGTCTCTTGTTTCAGTGGATTTCGACAAGAAACGAAAAAGATATGATTTTTATTCGATAAGCAAACTTTGCGACACTTTTAAATGTTGAAATCACTTCAGAAAATAAAACCCGTTACCTGCCTGATTTCTTCAAAACTAGGTCTTCAAAAAACGTGTAATCCGATGCACGATATGGGAATCGGCTTGCACCACCGCCTGTAGCTCGGCGAGGCGCGCCTGCGCGTGGGGAAGGGGGCTCACTCGATCGTCGGACCTGGGCAGGGCGGCGCGTCGAAGTTGCGGTCTTTGAGGGTCTAGATCTCGTCGTATACTGAACGATGGAGGTCAACTTGGGTATGGATTAGAAGAGGATGGAGAGCCCTTACAAAAAGTTCCAAAGGGGCGGGGTGGTTCGTTGATCGGAGCGGCCAGAAATTGGCCTGGAAGCGGCGAAAAATAGCCGTCGTCGAATTGAGGGTTAGGGGTTGTTTTGATTTATTTTATTTTATTTAATTTATGAAAGAATTTTCCTATTGGTCGATATATATATTTATTCAAAAATTAGGGTTTTCTTAAACGAACTCAAAATCAAACCCAACGACTGTCGTCACTAGAGTTTTACCCCCATTCCGAACACAATGGGATATGTTTCGTAGGCCCATTCGACTGTTTCAGTCAGTTTCCGTTCAATTTAAAATATATAACATTCAATATTCGATTTGAACGTATATTTCAATTTGCCAGGGCCACAAACTAATTCGAAAAATTCCAGAAAAATAAATGTAACAACCCGTATTTTTGAATAACATGTTATAACACAAATTAAGGCAGAATTAAACTGTAAAATCTGAATCAAGGGAAACAGGCTGTGCCATTGCGTTCCTCTCGGAAAAATACGCGAAATAGAGTCCGAGTTTTCGAAAATCGGAGTCCGTATGACCAAGATATGGCCTCCCGAAGTTTCACGAAAAATTCAAAATCAAAACAGATTCAAATTTCAGAAAATCAGAAGTGGCGGGAAAATTCCCGCCAGACCCAGGGGGGTCGACCTGGGGGTCGACTGGGGAGTCGACCTCGCCCCCAGGTCGACTGGGGAGTCGACCCCAGGGTAGACCTGGGTGTCGACCTGCCTGGTCGGCCCAGGCAACCTGGTGCACCCATTTTGGCTGTTTTGACCTGCTTTGGAGGCTTGTGACGGGATTTGATGGCTTGGATTGAATCTAGGGTTAATCCTATGGCTAATACTATCCTAATCTTCTATAAAAAGACCCCTAAGCCTAGCCTAAATCACCATTATTCAATCCTACAACTAAACTATGTCAAATTTGTTCCTCTCATGGCCTCCACTCTCATGCTAAAATTTCTAAGTTATTTATATGAGAGATTTTGAGTTCATACAAGTGTATTCAAGCTTGTATGAGTGTTCTTAGCTTGCATTCAAGTCAAGTTGCAACATTTCTATTTCAAAGCAAGGGTTTTTATTGATTTGGCTCAAGGGTTTTTCATTTGGAGCTTGCATATTTGGGATTTTTGGTGATTGCATAAGGGCTTCGTCTCAATCTTTTAATAAATATTCATTTGTGTCTTCATAGCATAGTAAGCCCTTTTCTACTTTCATTTTTGAAACTCTAAAGTTAAATGAATGATGCAAGTTTGGGATTGATCATTATGATATGCAAGTTTGGTTGATCATTATGATATGCAAGTTTGGTTGATCATTATGATATGCAAGTTTGGTTGATCATTATGATATGCAAGTTTGGTTGATCATTACGCAAGTTGACACATGTTGCTATGTTATGCAAGTTTGGGTTGATCATGTTATCATGTTATGCAAGTTTGAGTTGATCATGTTATCATGTTATGCAAGTTTGGGTTGATCATGTTATCATGTTATGCAAGTTAAACTTGAGTTTGTGAGCTTAAAGCTTCAAGCTTTATGTTAAAGGTTGCATTTTGGCAACATGGAAGTTATCATATCCCTTATGATAACTTGCATGTGAGGCTAAATGCGAACTTCTAGCAACTTCTACATGTCATTTATCACCATGTATCACTTATAGGCTAAGTTTGGTTTTATGCATACTTTTGAAGCCTAATAATGCAATATGCAAGTATATGAACATATGTACATTTCATATGCCACCATGTTAAACTTGTGGCTTCAACACCTTTTTGTTATGATTATGCCAAGTTCCCTATTTTATCCTTTATGCGTTGTTGCGATTATGTAAACGATGGGATTACGTTGGGGTTGGGTAACATTATGACATGAACATGGTTTTTATAACATGATGTGATATGTAATTATGTTTTGGAAACATAATGGACATGACACTTAGAAAATATGAGTGTGGCCAACTCGAGGTTGGGTTGAGTTTGTAGCATAAATCTACCCGGACCCGCCGGCTTAACTAGTGGCTACAAACAATAGGACCCAATGTGAGAAGTTGGTCATGTTGTGCTCGAACCCGAGGTTAGACCAAGTTGTGGTGTAAAGCTACCCGGACCCGCCCGGCTTAACTAGTAACCACAACAGGGTCTAATGTGAGAGGTTAAAGTGCATTAAGTTAATTAATGCCTCCTGATTAGGGTTAAGTCATGGTCCACTTAATACTTAACCAATTTGGGCTTGATGGGTTAATCGGGGTTAAGTCGTGAACCTTGGGTACACTTAACCAATTTAATCCACGCTTGGATCGGGTTAACCACATTTAACCCGTTAGGAAACCCTAGTGGCATGGTCCTTTGCAGCAGTAACCCTCTTGATAGTATCATAAGACCCTAGGGACTAGACTAGGGTGGGGCACGATTACTGGGCTGACATGTAAGCGACCAAAACGACGACTGAGTAGGTACGCCGGTGTGGGTCCAGGCGGACTATGGTCGTGCACTTAGTCCGGAGTTGGAAAATCAGGCACGGGTAACAGTAGATCTAGACTGTGCATACTTGATTGGTGTCCGAGGTCTACACCCGAGGACTTGATACACCCTGGGGTGGACCTAGCGCAGTTAGCTACATTGCATGTTTGGGCCGTATGACACCGACACTTGACGAGTTAGGCTTGTAGGGAGCCGATCAACTAGACCGTGTAGTTGGACCTTGATTTAGGTCACCTCATGATATTGGGCCAAGCGTGGGCCAAGGGATCAATTCTTGTTTTGGACATGTTAGAATGCTAGTACACCCGTGGTGCAAAACTTAACCTTGATTATGCGATGACATCTTTACCTATCTTGCTAGTTAATCATCATGCCAGTATATTGTTATCCTTATGTTCATCTCAGCTTCTCATGCCAGTTAACTTTACTAGTTCATGGACTGATAGTAGTAGGGCTTACCAGTCTTTTTGACTGACCTGTTTTCTTTCGCCTCTTTTCTCCTGTTTCCCCCCTCAGATCCTCAGGGTGGGAACATTGGAGCTTAGCCTGGATCTTTACAGCTTGCTTGCTGGATTTGCTCATGTACGGTTTTGGACATTGAGCTAGCTATGGTTTATCACTTCACTTTGGGGATAGTACTTTATGTATTTCAGTTTTTCAGTTTATGTTTTTCTCTAGACTTTGTTGTTGGAAAATAATGACCAAGTACTTTGTTGTAACATGACTATGGTTTTGAAATGCTAGTTTTATCCACTGCTTTACCACTCTGTTTTACGTATATGTTCTGTCTTGTGATATCTGCATGCATGTTTACCTCGTTTAACGCCCCTCCGAAGCTAGTGTGCTTGCAAGAGTTACCCTGGCGGAGGTGGGGTGTTACATTTGTTATCAGAGCATAAGGTTTACAAGATTTGAGCAAAAGTGTTTTTAAAACTTACCTTTTGAAAAACTATTTTCAAAACCAATTAAGTATTTTCCAAGAAAAGTCTAGTTATTTTACAAAGGCTATTCCCCAAAAGCCATAGCACTATCCTTCGTTTCCTCGTTCTGAATCTATCTTTTTTCTTTTTCAGTATGGCCGATCTTAACCTTCCCGAGGGAGTGACCATTCCCGGATGGTTCCGGAGGTACTTGGAAGCTAGGGCCAACGATGTGGGCCCCGCAAATACCCCCAACATAACTGAGGTCCCTCCTCCTCCTCCCCCTCCTCAGAATCCACAAGCGGATTTCGCTAAAGTTTGCAAGGACTTTAAGGCGATGGGTGGCAAGAACTTCATAGGGACGGAGACCTTTATGGAGGCAAGAAATTGGTTGAAAGAAACCGAAGATCTTTTCGCTATCTTTGATGTGGAAGACCATAGAAAGGTTTTATTGGCAGCATGGCTATTAAAAGAGGAAGCTGCTTATTGGTGGGAGGTCACCAATGCTACGAGGCCTATAGAGACTTGGGCCGACTTTAGGACAAGATTTGGGCTTGAGTTTCTATCATCAGCTGAGGCGAATCTGCAATTGGAGAAGTTTATATCTTTGAAGCAAGGGGACATGACAGTGAGGGAGTATGTGAATGAGTTTAACAAGCTTGACCGATTCGGTTTGGACATGGTTAATACTCCCCAGAAGAAGGCTTTACGCTTTGCACGAGGGTTGAATGATCCATTACAAGGTTTAGCCCTATCTCATATACCCATGGGGGCCACTTTTGAAGGACTTGTAGACATGGCATTGCTTCAAGGAGACGATAAGAATGGCAAGAAGGAAGTCAAGGCTAATGAGACTCAAGCCAAGAAGACAGACTCCAAGTGGGGAGGAAATCAGAGCAATCAGAACAACAAAAATAACAAGAACAACAAGGGCAACAAGGCCAAGACAAAGGATCCAAGAAAATGCCACTACTGTGGGAATGTTGGGCACATAGCTAAAGACTGTAGGAAGAAGAAGAGGAAGTTGGGCGGATGCTTTCATTATGGAGAGACCGGACATTTTAGCAAGGATTGCCCCAAGAAGCAAGGGCAGAATCAGCGTGCAGGACCTTCTGGAGGGCAAGTGCATGCCCTCAATGCTGCTCCAGTTCAGTACCGAGGTAGTATTTATGTAGAAAGTCTTGTTTATATTTCTGATTATCCTGTTCGCACCTTATTTGATTCTGGCGCATCGCATAGTTTTATTTCTTCTGACATTGTTGAAAGTTTGAACCTAAGTACTAGCCTAGTTGAGGATCCCGTTTGTGTTTCAAATCCAATTGGGGGTTCCGCCCATTTATCTATGATTTGTGTGGATTTGAAGATTTCTATCTTGGCCGTAGAATTCACGTGTAATGCTTATGTTCTCGGATTCACGGGATATGGGTTGATCTTGGGCATGGATTGGTTGTCCAGTTCTGGAGCCATCCTCGATTGTGAGCATAGGGTGGTGAGGCTCGTGACTCGCCTCGGTAATACCCTAGAAATTTCTTGTAACCCTAGAGGTCCCGTCATGTTATGTTATCTTGAATCTCTCGACTCGTCCATCGATGATCTGCAATCTGTAAGGGTGGTCCGAGACTATCCTGATGTCTTTGAGGAAGTTAAGGGGTTACCCCCTAAACGAGAGATAGATTTCCGCATTTATCTAGTTGATAATGCCAAGCCAGTATCATTGCCCGTTAGGCACATGGCCCCTCGTGAGAGAAGGGAGCTCAGTAAGCAAATCAAGGAGTTGCTTGAGAAGAATTTTATTAGGCGAAGCATTTCTGAATGGGGTGCTCCGGTGGTATTCGCTACTAAGGCGGATGGTTCGCTTCGTCTATGTGTGGATTATCGAGAGTTGAACAAACTGACAAAGAAGAATAGGCACCCGTTACCGAGGATTGATGATCTCTTTGACCAGCTTGTAGGTGCTTCAGTTTTCTCTCAGCACGATCTAGCCACCGGATTCCATCAGCTTAGAGTAGCTGAGGATAGCATTGATAAAACTGCGTTTAGGACTCCAGATGGATTCTTTGAATGGCTTGTCATGCCATTCGGTTTGACTAATGCACCCGCCTACTTCGTAGACTTGATGAGTAGGGTGTTCAGGGAGTTCCTTAACAAGTTTGTTGTTGTCTTCGTGGATGATATTCTGATCTTCTCAAAGGATGAGGAAGAGCATGCTAGGCATCTCAAGGAAGTGATGGATACGCTTAGGGCGCATCAGTTGAAAGCCAAGTTCTCCAAATGTCATTTTTGGAGAAGGGAAGTTCGGTTTCTTGGACATATAGTTTCTAAGCAAGGCATAGCGGTGGATCCCGCGAAGGTGGTTGTGGTTCAAGACTGGAAGACTCCTAGGAATGCAACCGAAGTAAGAAGCTTTCTCGGTTTGGCGGGCTACTATAGGAAGTTCATCAGGGACTTCGCTAAGATTTCGGCCCCTCTTACTAAGTTGACGAAGAAGAACTTAGTCTTTGCATGGGACTTGGAGTGTGAGCTTGCTTTTCAAAGGCTCAAGAGAGCCCTTACCTCAGCTCCAGTTTTGGCATTACCCGATAGTGGTAAGATGTTTACCGTGTACACAGATGCATGTGGCACGGGGTTAGGTGCCGTTCTGATGCAAGAGGGAAGAGTGATATGTTATGGGGGTAGGCAACTTAAAGTTCATGAGAAGAACTATCCCACTCATGATTTGGAGTTAGCGGCGATCGTCTTTGCACTTAAATCTTGGCGCCACTATCTTCTAGGCGAAAGGTTTGAGTTGTATACTGATCACAAGTCACTCAAGTACCTCTTCTCGCAAAAAGATCTGAATCTAAGGCAGCAAAGGTGGATGGAATTCTTGGCATCTTATGACTTCGAGATAGCTTATACCCCTGGCAAGGGTAATGTTGTGGCAGATGCATTAAGCAGAAGGAGGTTGACTTTGAGCCCCTTGTTCATTGAGATGAAGAACTTAGAATTCTTGGCGACCTTTGATTTCACGACGACTGTTGAGTCGATGACGGGTTCTTTAGCATCCCTTGAGCTTAGACCCACACTTCTTGATCAAGTTGGGGCTTCACAGAAGGAAGATCCGCAAATAGTCGAGGTCATGGATAAGTTGATTCGGGGTGAGACGTCTAGTCACCTTGCTATATATACCATTGATGATAAAGGTTGGCTAAGGCGTGATGGAAGGCTATGCGTTCCGCAAGTAGGAGACTTGGTGCATAAAGTTCTCGAAGAAGCACATCACTCGAAGATGACTATACATCCGGGAGGGGATAAGATGTATAGGGATATGAAGCGCATTTTCTTTTGGGCAGCAATGAAGAAAGACGTGGCAGAGTATGTTTCAAGGTGCATGGTGTGCCAACAAGTGAAAGCCGAGTCAAAGAAACCAGGTGGGCTATTACATCCATTGGAGGTCCCGCAATGGAAGTGGGAGAGTATTTCTATGGATTTTGTGGATGGATTGCCTAGGTCAAGGAGAGGGAACACAAGCATATGGGTCATAGTTGACAGACTTACGAAGAGTGCTCACATCATCCCAGTAAAGAGCAAGAGGACCGCATCATGGCTAGCATCTATTTATCTTTGAGAGATAGTGCGGTTGCATGGAGTTCCTTCTATAATAGTTAGCGATCATGACCCAATTTTCACTAGCCAGTTCTGGAATAGTTTGCAAGAAGCAATGGGTACGCGATTGAATCTGAGTACAGCCTATCACCCCTAGACGGATGGCCAAACCGAAAGGGTGAATAGAGTGCTAGAAGATCTCTTGAGGCTTTGTGTTCTCGACTTCGGTGGTACTTGGGAAGACCACCTTCCTCTTGTAGAGTTTGCTTATAATAATAGCTATCAAGCCAGCATAGGGATGGCACCATTTGAAGCTTTGTATGGAAGGCCGTGTAGGTCACCATCTTGTTGGTGGGAGACAACAGATAGGCTTATACTTGGGCCCGATATGATACGGGACACATCCGAGAAAGTTGAATTGGTGAGAAGACGGATGAAAGCGGCCCAAGAAAGACAGAAATCCTATGCTGACAGACGAAGGGCAGATTTGGAATTCGAAGTGGGAGACATGGTTTTCGTGAAGGTTTCTCCTTTACGTAATGTGGTTCGTTTTGGAGCAGTGGGGAAGCTGGCACCAAGGTTCGTAGGACCCTTCCCTATCATAGAGAGAATTGGAAAGATGGCCTATAAGGTGGAATTGCCCGAAAAGTTAGCCGGAGTGCATAATTTCTTTCATGTCTCGCATCTCCGAAAGTGCCTACATGAATCCGCTGAGGTGGTTGAACCAAGCATTCTAGAAGACATTGAGGTAGAGAAAGAAGCAACCTTGAGAAAAGCTTCGATTCGTATCTTGGGAACAGAGATCAAGAAACTAAGGAATCGAGAAGTCAAATTGGTGAAAGTTCAGTGGAGTGAAGCCGATGAAGACGCAACTTGGGAAACCGAGGAGAAGATGCGTGGGCTTTATCCATTCCTTTTTGAGGGTACATTCTCGACCTCTTTCCTAATTAGCATGTCTTTCTTTTATCCATGTTTATTCTGTTTATCTTATTAAACTTGTCATGAGGACCTTAGGTAGAAACCCTTTGGATGAAACATGTATTTGAAACATGTTATGCTTGATGGTTGCAAATGGTTGCAAGTGTTTGCACGTGGATACTCGTGGATGCATGATACACATTAGGCACTAAGATCGGCTCACACACTTTCATGTTGCATATGCATGAGTGCTTATACTTATTCATGGGTGAAACTTGTTATGCTATCACGTGGATGTTGCATATGGATGAATGTTATGTGCACTCATGTAGAGATCATAAATTATGTTAGGAATTTGCATACATATGGACTCATTTCACTAACATGTTTTGCATTAAGGGGGTTTACTGTATCAGTAACCTCCTGATTTTTGCATTAGATAAGTACATATACACACACCTTTGCATATGATCATACAGCATTTAGAATCCTTTAAGGACAATGACTGCACGTGGATGATGTTTTGAGTAGATGGATGATGGATGGTAGGATACGTTCTTCCTAACTTGGAGATTTCGGGGACGAAATTCTTTAAGGAGGGGAGAATGTAACAACCCGTATTTTTGAATAACATGTTATAACACAAATCAAGGCAGAATTAAACTGTAAAATCTGAATCAAGGGAAACGGGCTGTGCCATTGCGTTCGTCTCGGAAAAATATGCGAAATAGAGTCCGAGTTTTCGAAAATCGGAGTCCGTATGACCAAGATACGGCCTCGCGAAGTTTCACGAAAAATTCAAATTCAAAACAGATTCAAATTTCAGAAAATCAGAAGTGGCGGGAAAATTCCCGCCAGACCCAGGGGAGTCGACCTGAGGGTCGACTGGGGAGTCGACCTCCCCCCCAGGTCGACTGGGGAGTCGACCCCAGGGTCGACCTGGGTGTCGACCTGCCTGGTCGGCCCAGGCAACCTGGTGCACCCATTTTGGCTGTTTTGACCTGCTTTGGAGGCTTGTGACGGGATTTGATGGCTTGGATTGAATCTAGGGTTAATCCTATGGCTAATACTATCCTAATCTTCTATAAAAAGACCCCTAAGCCTAGCCTAAATCACCATTATTCAATCCTACAACTAAACTATGTCAAATTTGTTCCTCTCATGGCCTCCACTCTCATGCTAAAATTTCTAAGTTATTTATATGAGAGATTTTGAGTTCATACAAGTGTATTCAAGCTTGTATGAGTGTTCTTAGCTTGCATTCAAGTCAAGTGGCAACATTTCTATTTCAAAGCAAGGGTTTTTATTGATTTGGCTCAGGGGTTTTTCATTTGGAGCTTGCATATTTGGGATTTTTGGTGATTGCATAAGGGCTTCGTCTCAATCTTTTAATAAATATTCATTTGTGTCTTCATAGCATAGTAATCCCTTTTCTACTTTCATTTTTGAAACTCTAAAGTTAAATGAATGATGCAAGTTTGGGGTTGATCATTATGATATGCAAGTTTGGTTGATCATTATGATATGCAAGTTTGGTTGATCATTATGATATGCAAGTTTGGTTGATCATTATGATATGCAAGTTTGGTTGATCATTATGATATGCAAGTTTGGTTGATCATTATGCAAGTTGACACATGTTGCTATGTTATGCAAGTTTGGGTTGATCATGTTATCATGTTATGCAAGTTTGGGTTGATCATGTTATCATGTCATGCAAGTTAAACTTGAGTTTGTGAGCTTAAAGCTTCAAGCTTTATGTTAAAGGTTGCATATTGGCAACATGGAAGTTATCACATCCCTTATGATAACTTGCATGTGAGGCTAAATGCGAACTTCTAGCAACTTCTACATGTCATTTATCACCATGTATCACTTATAGGCTAAGTTTGGTTTTATGCATACTTTTGAAGCCTAATAATGCAATTTGCAAGTATATGAACATATGTACATTTCATATGCCACCATGTTAAACTTGTGGCTTCAACACCTTTTTGTCATGATTATGCCAAGTTCCCTATTTTATCCTTTATGCGTTGTTGCGATTATGTAAACGATGGGATTACGTTCGGGTTGGGTAACATTATGACATGAACATGGTTTTTATAACATGATGTGATACGTAATTATGTTTTGGAAACATAATGGACATGACACTTAGAAAATATGAGTGTGACCAACTCGAGGTTGGGTTGAGTTTGTAGCATAAATCTACCCGGACCCGCCCGGCTTAACTAGTGGCTACAAACAATAGGACTCAATGCAAGAAGTTGGTCATGTTGTGCTCGAACCCGAGGTTAGACCAAGTTGTGGTGTAAAGCTACCCGGACCCGCCCGGCTTAACTAGTAACCACAACAGGGTCTAATGTGAGAGGTTAAAGCGCATTAATTTAATTAATGCCTCCTGATTAGGGTTAAGTCATGGTCCACTTAATACTTAACCAATTTGGGCTTGATGGGTTAATCGGGGTTAAGTCGTGAACCTTGGGTACACTTAACCAATTTAATCCACGCTTGGATCGGGTTAACCACATTTAACCCGTTAGGAAACCTAGTGGCGTGGTCCTTTGCAGCAGTAACCCTCTTGATAGTATCATAAGACCCTAGGGACTAGGCTAGGGTGGGGCACGATTACTTGGCTGACATGTAAGCGACCAAAACGACGGCTGAGTAGGTACGCCGGTGTGGGTCCAGGCGGACTATGGTCGTGCACTTAGTCCGGAGTTGGAAAATCAGGCACGGGTACCAGTAGATCTAGACCGTGCATACTTGATTGGTGTCCGAGGTCTACACCCGAGGACTTGATACACCCTGGGGTGGACCTAGCGCAGTTAGCTACATTGCATGTTTGGGCCGTATGACACCGACACTTGACGAGTTAGGCTTGTAGGGCGCCGATCAACTAGACCGTGTAGTTGGACCTTGATTTAGGTCACCTCATGATATTGGGCCAAGCATGGGCCAAGGGATCAATTCTTGTTTTGGACATGTTAGAATGCTAGTACACCCGTGGTGCAAAACTTAACCTTGATTATGCGATGACATCTTTACCTATCTTGCTAGTTAATCATCATGCCAGTATATTGCTATCCTTATGTTCATCTCAGCTTCTCATGCCAGTTAACTTTACTAGTTCATGGACTGATAGTAGTAGGGCTTACCAGTCTTTTTGACTGACCTGTTTTCTTTCGCCTCTTTTCTTCCGTTTCCCCCCCTCAGGTCCTCAGGGTGGGAACATTGGAGCTTAGCCTGGATCTTTACAGCTTGCTTGCTGGATTTGCTCATGTACGGTTTTGGACATTGAGCTAGCTATGGTTTATCACTTCACTTTGGGGATAGTACTTTATGTATTTCAGTTTTTCAGTTTATGTTTTTCTCTAGACTTTGTTGTTGGAAAATAATGACCAAGTACTTTGTTGTAACATGACTATGGTTTTGAAATGCTAGTTTTATCCACTGCTTTACCACTCTGTTTTACTTATATGTTCTGTCTTGTGATATCTACATGCATGTTTACCTCGTTTAACGCCCCTCCGAAGCTAGTGTGCTTGCAAGAGTTACCCTGGCGGAGGTGGGGTGTTACAATAAATCTGGCTATGTTTTGACGATGCGGTCCCGACAAAACTTGTTTCGTCGAATTCTGAGACCGTTTGCAAAAAGGTCCATTTCTGGTCGATCCAATTTAAATATAATTGACCAAAACACATTTTCCTTTGCCACGCACACATACTAGCTTCAAAAATTATGAAATTTGAAACCTAGCAATACCTTCTCATCTCGGATCCAACAAAAGTGGTTTCGTTGAATTCCGAGGTCGTTTGCAAAATGGCCAATTCCACGGGCTATATAAATTCTATAACGACCTTTCTGAAAATTCATTTGGCCATAACTTTTGCTTTTCGCTATGAAACTTCGATTTTTCAGATTCGTTAAAAGGTATTGACTAACAGATTTAAATATTTTGGGTTTCACTCAAATCCGTTTTGTTTTGCACCCGGTACAGTCCGACAAAGTTTGAATTCAATTTTTGAAACTACAGCGCCTTTTTAGGCCTTGTTTATAATTAGAATTAATTATATTCGTTTTCAAACATCGATTCAAACTCACTTTTCATTGCTATTATTTGAAATATTTATTTTAAATATTTAAAATCCACTATTTTAGCCAATTTAAAAATTTTAAATTGGTTCAGATTGTCCGGGTCGTTACAATCTCCCCCACTTAAAACTTTTCGTCCCCGAAAAGGAACAAAGTCGAAAGTGGTTTAATTAATCTATTCTACGTTCAATCTGGCTTCCATTCTCCAACTTTTCAGTTTCTGAGAATTTTCAAATTCTTCAAAAATTTGGCTAACACCCGGAATTTTCGAAAAATTTCACCATAACCTCCTTTGTACGGGGAGAGGTTTGGAAATTTATTGGGCCGTATTAGGTACCCAATAAATCCTAATAAGCATACACATATTTATAGTGATATATTCTGGTGTTTACAGGGGAGCGTGTATTGATAATAACTCCAGAGAATAAATTCTCGTCACCATGTCAAAGCCTGAGGGAGTGTGTATTTTAAATGCTCCAGAGGATAAATCCTCGTCACCTCGTCCCGTGTGGGAAATAAATAGTCCATGTGCCGTATCTAATAACTAGAGAGACGTGATTATTGTCAACTCCAGACCCGTGTGGGGTTTTTATTAATCTGGCCATTTTATCGTTACAATTTTAAATAGTCCATATCAGTCATCAGTTCAACCTGTAAAATATAGTCATCGCCATACAAGCCTCTCGCTCGTATGGTAAATCTTCCACCTCGTCACACAAACTCCAAATGCTTATGTGGTATATGATGAAGTATGCCTATCTTCTGAAGTATGCCATGCAGTGTAGTTCAAAATTAATTGTTACTATCCTATGGCGATGTTTCTTATTTCACATAGAACAACCAGCACTCCGCATCCAATGGCATTCACAGGAGTTGATATAATAATATTTCGCATCCAACTCATTAAGGTTTACCTATTTGTCGGGCACGCAAATAAAATCTTTACTCAACAGCTATCCATTTACCTGTTCAAACATATATAATGCACATGTATATATTTCTATCTATTTTCTAATCAGTTCAATGTGTGATATAATTGAATAATTTCTACCATTATTCTCTTATTAATTAAATTAACTATTGTTTTAATAATTTTAATTAATCAAATCTATTATCACACAACACAAACAACAATCAAATTGTTTTTAACTTTTCAAAAATATACTAATCAATTTCTATACTCTTTTTTAAAATCATTCAGACTATAGAATTAAAAGTGCACATCCATGAAAAGAAAATAACAACAGAGTAGAGAACTAATTGGTAATGCAAAGTACGGTAAATGTACCTTGCACCGGAGTCAATCTGAGATATCCACTCGGCATCTAGGATAGGCTTTCTAAATGCTCTCCTCAGTTTCCCAAGTACAATCTCGCGGATCTCCACTCCATTGCACTTTGACTAAGTGAATCTTCTTGTTCCTCGGTTCTTTGGTCTCTTTGCCGATGATCTTTAGCGGCTCTCTTCTCACAGCTAATTCTGGAGTAATTTCAATATCTTGTTGAGCTGCTTCTTCCACGATCAAGTCTAGATCATGAACGTGCTTTCGAAGTTGAGATATGTGAAATACCTCATGAACTCCAGGAAACCAATCAGGCAATTTAACCCTATAAGCGAGAGTTCCGATCCGTTCCAGAATAGGAAACGGGCCAATGAATTTGGGCGCCAACTTTCCAGTTTTACCAAACCGGATTACTCCTCTCATCAGCGATACTTTCAAATATACATAGTCGCCAACTGCAAACGATATATCTCTTCTTCTTCTATCGGCATAGCTCTTTTGTCGACTTTGAGCGGCCAGTAATCGTTTCTTAATAAAATCGACTTTTTCAGCAGCTTCTCGGATCATATCGGGTCCCAATACAAGTCTATTACCGGGTTCGACCAAACAAGCAGGAGATCGGCACGGTCTACCATACAACGCTTCGAATGGTGACATTGTCAGACTTGCCTGGTAGCTGCTGTTATATGAGAATTCAGCCAAATGCAGATGGTCTTCCCATGATCCACCGAAATATAGAACACAAGCCCGCAATAGATCTTCTAGTATACGATTCACCCTCTCAGTTTGACCATTTGTCTGAGGATGATAGGCGGTGCTTAGGTTCATCTTTGTTCCCAGCTCTACTTGAAATGCCTCTCAGAATTTACTAGTAAATATTGTATCTCTATCACTGACTATACTGAGCGGCACTCCATGTAGTCCAACTATTTCCTTGAAATATATCTGCGCCAGACACTGAGCAGTTCTGTTTGATCAAACAGGTATGAAATGGGCGGTCTTCGTGAAGCGATCTACGATCACCCAAATACTGTCATTTCCTTTTCTGGTCCTGGGGCAAACCATCTATGAAGTCCATGGAAATATGTTCCCACTTCCAACCAGGAACGTCTAGCGGTTGCAATAATCCAGCAAGTTTTTGTTGGTAGCTTTTGACTAGTTGGCAAGTAGGGCATTGGCTAACATATAAAGAAATATCCCTCTTCATCGACTTCCACCAGAAAGTGCGTTTGATGTCATTGTGCATTTTGCTTACTCCCAGATGGATACTAAGTTTTGACTTGTGGCATTCATCCAATACTTCCTTTCGGAGCTCAGGAATGTTAGGGACACAGATTCGACCTTTGAGCCTTAGAATCCCATCATTATCAACTTGAAAACTCGAGGGTTCGCCTTGTTGAATTATCTCTCTGATCTTCTGAATGAAGTGATCATCCTTCTGAAGAGCAGATATTTTATCTATCAATGAAGTCGTGATAATAAAACTGGTGATCATTTCATTCTTTCGGCTTAACGCATCGGCCACGACATTGGCTTTTCCCTGGAGTGTATATAATCTCAAAATCGTATGCTGCAAGGAACTCTAGCCAACGTTGCTGCCTCAGATTCAAGTCTTTCTGGGTGAACAGATACTTTAACGACTGGTGATCTGTAAACAGTTCAAATCTCTCACCCAGGAGATAGTGTCTCCAGATTTTCAAGGAGAACACTATAGCCAATAACTCAAGATCATGAGTTACGTAGTTTTTCTCATGCGCTTCAGCTGACGGGTAGCATAAGCAATCACTTGGCCCCTTTGCATTAACACTGCGCCAAGGCCTTCTCTAGAAGCATCAGTCCAGACTTTTAAATCCTGATTGCCGTCGATAATGGTTAACACTGGAGCAGTAGTTAATCTTAACTTTAGCTCTTCAAAAGCCTCCTCACTTTCTGGAGTCCATTTGAATTTAGAGTGCTTCTTTGTAAGCTTCATTAAGTGACCAGATATCTTCGAAAAGTTTTTAACGAACTTCCGGTAATAACTAGCCAATCCGAGAAAACTGCGGACTTCTGTAGGAGTACTGGGCTGTTTCCAATTCTGAATAGCTGTGATTTTACTTGGATCCACATCAATTCCTTCTTTTGTTACGACATGGCCCAGAAATTTTACTTCTTCTTGCCAGAATATACATTTGGAAAACTTTGCTTTCAACACATTCTTTCTGAGAATTTCTAACACTTGTTCCAAATGTTTTTCGTGCTCGGTTTCTGACTTAGAGAAGATAAGGATATCATCAATGAAAATCAGAACAAATTTATTCAATACTCCTCTGAATACTCTGTTCATTAGATCGACGAAATAGGCTGGAGCGTTACATAAGCCGAAGGGCATTACTAACCACTCATAGAATAGGTCGGGACCTCTGAATGCTGTCAAAGGAACACACTCCTCGGCGATACGAAGCTGATGGAAACCTGTAGCTAGGTCCATTCGTGAAAATACTTGTGCGCCATTTAATCGATCCAACAAATCATCAATCCGCAGCAATGGATATTTATTCTTTATTGTCTGTTTGTTCAGATCACAATAATCCACACATAGCCATAGAGTACCGTCAGATTTTGGGACAAACACCAGTGCTGCACCCCAATCAGAGAAACTAGGCCTGATCAGACCCTTCCATACTAGTTGTCGTGTTTGATTGTCAATTTCTTCTTTCTCTTTCAAGGACATTCTTCGAATAGCGTGAACTACCGGCCTTGCATTGGGAATCAAAACGATCTTGAAATCAATTTCTCTCTGCGGGGGTAAGCGAACAACTTCTTCGAACACATCCGCATAGTTCTTGACGACAGGAATGTCTTTGATGAGGTCAGGAATATTCTCTGTGAATTCAGGGATATTTTCTATTTGGGCTGGAGAAACATCGAGAGCTTCCCAGAAGTCTTTTATATTAGCATTCTAAACTTCACAGGGAATGGTTATATAATCACCTAATTTAATCTTCGCCCTTACGACTCTGTCGGCGCATTTAACTTCAGCTTCATATTTGGTCAACCAGTCTAACCCCAAGATAAGATCAAACTCTTTAAAATTCATGACGACCGCGATGGTAGGAAACCGATAATGAGAAAAAGAGGCCGGCACTCCACAAACCCAACTGAGATCAATCGAACCCCCAACCGGATTCTGGACAGTTATTGGTTCCTTGAGCTTCTTCAAATTCAAATCTAGTTTCTTAGCTACATTCTTTGCAACAAAGCTTCGCGACGCGCCTGTATCAAAAAGAACTTTAACAGGAATGTCTTTGACAGTAAGCGTGCCTTCTAAAACATCAGCCCTTTCCTGAGCAGACGAAGATGCAGGCACTTCTGCCACTTCATTCACTTGAACTACTTCGGGCTTGTTTAAGAGCGGGCAATCCTTTGCAAGATGACCAGCCTCGTGGCACTGTTTGCACTCCCTATTCTCTTGAAACCCCCCTTCAGTTCTAATCCTCTTCTTCTTTTGCTTTCGATTGGCTCTATATCCCTCTTTTCTTTGTTTCTTTAAAGATCTGCAACTCATCGACAAATGTCCTTTCTTATTGCAGTTAGAGCAAATAGCAGTTGTTACTGGTTCTTTCCCAGATTTAGCCCTTTTTCTCTTGGCACTGGGCTTCTCACTGACCTCAGACCTCGTACTGGCTTCAGGAATATCAGTTTCCGACTCTTCTTTGTTACTAGAACAGACTTCCTCTTCGTCGCGCAACATTCCTTTCTTATGGATATCTTCATACTGATAAGCTATATATATCATTTCAGAAAAAGGATGCTTCACATTCCTCATCACACTATTTTGATATTTTCTTTGCAGGCCATGAATAAATCTCAGATTCTTCCTCTTTGGATCTTGAATCAGATGAGGAGCAAAGTGGGAAAGTTCGTTGAATTTCTTATGATATTCTAGGATAGTCATATCACCTTGTATTAGATAAGAAAATTCATCACATAATCGCTCCGTCGCCTCAGGAGGAGTAAATCTTTCTAGGAAAATCTCATTGAATCTGTCCCAGGTGATATCACCCTCCGGATTATCTTTGATGATTGTTTCCCACCAGATTAAAGCTTCTTCTTTGAGCGCCCAAGATGCTACTAACCTTTTATGGTCATCTCTCAGCTGGATACGCTCAAAAATTCTTTCGACAAAACTCATCCAAGCTTGAGTCTGAATTATAGATTCATTGCCCGAGAACTGTGCTCTGTCTAGATTTCGATATCTCTTTAATAGAGCCTCTAGATCGGGTTCTACATTTCTTCTGTTTCTGACACTCATTTTTCTAGTACTTCTGCAAATAGCAGATCAAGTGTCAGGTCACAGAAAAGATAATTTAAAATATAGAAACACATACTTCAATGTAAATGTGTCTATCGAGGTGTAATTTCATTCTGCTTTACTCATACTAGGATATTGTTGATCCTATCTGTAATGAGTTACCCATCCTAAAACACTACTGGTTCTATTTCTGACGAGTTCGTTAATATGTTATATTCCATAACTAAGCTTAACCAAAGCTCTGATACCACGTTGTGACGACCCCATTTCCCGTACTGACGGAGGCAAGGGTAATCTTTGGAATATAACACAGAAACAGATAATAGCAGAACAAAATTAAATAAATACACCAGATAATGAACAAATAATACACTGGATATACATAAACATCAGAGTTACACAGTATACAGGATCATACTTAGTACAAATATAGTTCAGCTATACATAAATGTCTACAGCGGAAACAAACAAAATATGTACAATAGGAGCTGAACAGCATAAAAAGAGATAAATGATAGAATCCATCTTCAGCTCCAGCTATCCAGAACAGCCAGCTAAAACCTGAATACAAGGCTGCCCGTGTAGAAAAAGGGGCACCCGAGTTTGAAAGTGAAACAAACTACGAGTCAGTCATGGGACTGGTATGAGAAATCTACTCAACACTTTTAAAATATGGCTAATCACAGGAACACGCCACTTTCATGGAACAGGTTTACTCCATTGGATTGCCAGTGCTTTAAAAACAAATCATTCTTTTAAACATCGCAATGCTTTTTATAAAAATGAAGCCCTTATAAGACTCAGTTCCCATCACACAATTCAACGCAAATCGGAGGATAGAGTTTTACCTTATAATGGCCAAAATATGCTTGATACGAATAAAACACAAGCATTTGATATTATTACTAGTGTTTACATGTTTCAAAAACAATTTCGAATCATAACTATCAATCATAGACGGCATGGGTATCATATATCATGTCGCCATATATATATATATATATATATATATATATACACAATCAAAACCGCACGATGTCGTATTTGGAAATTGGATTTCCGTCATGAACCAAGGCAAAAGATTGTCCTTACCGACTTCGAGACTCTCTAGCCCGAGCCTCAGGGTCAGAGCGCATCGACCCTTGGATCGTCAGGGTCGGTCCACCGATGAGGATTAAAATTCCTGAACACTGCGTTCCCCCGCCCTTTGGGGCGTAAATGAGCCAACGAATGACTCCATCGGACCCGGATCGTCCGATATAACCGAGGCGCCTCGCAACAGTGACAACCACATAAGTCAAACTCATCAGGGCGTGTAAAACCATTGACGCCACTTCTAACTAGAAAGAAACGCAGGTCCGCCCTGAGGTCCTCTCCTGTTTCTGGTTCATACCGGGGTGTGAGGCTCCCGAATTCACGTTATACACAAAGCTACGCCACACAGGTGATGCTTTGATAATCACCACAAGACTTTGCTTTTCAACAGAAGCCCTGATCACTACATCTTAGCATGCCACACAGGAAATTCACACCGTGCAACTAATGGTTATCAATCACCCAGAATAAATTCCAATGTCAGACAACTGTCCATTTGCAAGTCCGTTCTGGGTCTGAACGAAACCGGAGGCACTATATACCTCGCAAACCCATCGATCACCACATACGTCTAGACGATCACCACTCATTATCCATATTTCGGGATGCCTCCCAATTAGGACCTCGGTAACCATCCAAACGAGGTGAAGATCTCCGGTCTTCGGCCACCGTCTTCATCTTCGATTTCTTATCGTCGATTCAGTTATTCAGAATGGGATAAACCCGGTCTTTCTGAGCAACTCGCGTATAAGATAAACAAGTGCAGCACAAATACACATACGCATCATTTCAATTCATTAGTCATTAACCGTCAATCAGTAAGAGAGCGATTTCCCAAATATTAACCCCGAAGGCCGAAACCAACATCAGATCAATACCCAAGAAACCATTCGACTTAGCCAACCTTCAGTTAATTTCTAAATTTCACATCCATATCGTTTATAATATTTTATAACGATTTATCGCTATTTTTATTTATTTTAATATAGCCAATTTATTCAAAACGACGCTTCGTGCCATAACGCGGCCGTGGCGCTGTTTTTCTTCAGATTTGATTTACACATATCTGAAAATATAACTGTTGGATCTTCACAAAATTTACATCATTAGGAAGATCTTTTCAAAACGAATCCAACGGTTCCAGTTTTGTGAAAATCCGACGGTCGGATCTCCCGGTACAATCGTTTGAAGTTTCGATTTCAAAATACGAACTGCAGCGTCGTTATTCGATTAAACATAATTATATATATATATATAATCGATCCTGGTGCTGTTTTTCTTTAGATTTGAATTAAACATTCCAGACAATCCAACCGTTGGATTTTTACAAAGTTGGTGCCGTTGGAAAGATATTTCCAAAGCGAACCCAACGGTTGCGATTTCGGGAAAATCCGATGGTCGGAACTCCCGCACTAATCGTTTGAAATCACGGTTTCAAAATACGAACTGCAGCTTCGTTATTCGATATATTTCGATTTTATTTATATATATATATATATATATATATATTGATTCTTCGATTTCAAAACTATATTCTTTTCATATATTTGATAAAAATGATATTTTTATCTAACTGTCTTCTATTTCAACACTTTATTATTTTTAACAATTCATTTATATAATAAAAATGTGATTTTTGTTATAAAACAATTCATTTCAAAACACTATTATTTTATATAGTTCATATAGGTAATAAAAGTATGATTTTTATTATAAAACAATTTATTTCAAAACGAGATTATTTTATATAGTTCATGTCAATGATAAAAAATTGGATTTTCATTATAAAACAATTTCTTTCAAAATATGAATACCATTCAACACATGAATTTCAATTCAACGAATGAATTTCGATTCAACACATGAAGGTTTTCTATAGTTTATATATATATCGATAAAAAGGTGATTTTTATATTTAAAACACGAATACCATTCAACACATGAATTTCAATTCAACGAATGAATATCGATTCAACACATGAAGGTTTTCTATAGTTTATATATATATAGATAAAAAGGTGATTTTTATATTTAAAACACGAATACCATTCAACACATGAATTTCAATTCAACGAATGAATATCGATTCAACACATGAAGGTTTTCTATAGTTTGTATATATATATAAGGTGATTTATATATTTAAAAACACGAATACCATTCAACACATGAATTCTATTCAACGAATGAATTTAGTTTCAACAAATGGAAATAATTCTAACACATGAATATTATTCAAAATTTCGGCAGCATAACGGCAGGGTAGTTAAAACCGGGACCGTCCCTAGTACGGCTCCTCGTTCTACCTTAAAACCTCGCGGTTTTTGACAATGGGGATTCATGCATCTAGTTCGCACGCAGGCGGCATGTATATTTATTTCATTTCCACAAACTAATCCTATGTGGTTTCAACCAAATATTTCTCAACCACAAACGGGTATTTTTCAACCACAATCAATCAATATCAACCACAAACAATTCCAATCAATCATTCGCTATCAATCAATTTTCACACCAATCACAACCAATAAATATCGTCCATGGTTTGTGGACGAGGGGCATGTATATATATATATATATATATATTTATATATGTATATATTTTTATATATATAGCATTTCACTTCTATTTCAACACATATATAATTTTTACAACGCATATATAACTTATACATCGAACATACAACTTATGCAAAGCTTATACAAGAGGTGTACAACGCTTATATAACTCATACATCGACTATATAATTTATACATCGTCGTTTTCCATCGTTTATAAATTAGAAATCTCACATTGGGTTCTACTCCACCAAAAATAGCAGAATGCTCAGAAAAATATGCGGTCTCTTCTAGAAGGTAGAAGACGTCCACACGAGTCCACTGTCTCTTGTTTCATTGGATTTCGACAAGAAACGAAAAAGATATGATTTTTATTCGATAAGCAAACTTTGCGACACTTTTAAATGTTGAAATCACTTCAGAAAATAAAACCCGTTACCTGCCTGATTTCTTCAAAACTAGGTCTTCAAAAATCGTGTAATCCGAAGCACGATATGGGAATCGGCTTGCACCACCGCCTGGAGCTCGGCGAGGCGCGCCTGCGCGTAGGGAAGGGGGCTCACTCGATCGTCGGACCTGGGCAGGGCGGCGCGTCGAAGTTGCGGTCTTTGAGGGCCTCGATCTCGTCGTATACTGAACGATGGAGGTCAACTTAGGTATGGATTAGAAGAGGATGGAGAGCCCTTCAAAAAGTTCCAAAGGGGCGGGGTGGTTCGTTGATCGGAGCGGCCAGAAATTGGCCTGGAAGCGGCGAACAATAGCCGTCATCGAATCGAGGGTTACGGGGGGGGGGGGTTCTTGATTTTTTTATTTTATTTAATTTATGAAAGAATTTTCCTATTGGTCGATATATATATTTATTCAAAAATTGGGGTTTTCTTAAACGAACTCGAAATCGAACCCAACGACTGTCGTCCCTAGCGTTTTACCCCCATTCCGAACACAATGGGATTTGTTTCGTAGGCCCTTCGACTGTTTCAGTCAGTTTCCATTCAATTTAAAATATATAACATTCAATATTCGATTTGAACGTACATTTCAATTTGCCAGGGCCACAAACTAATTCGAAAAATTCCAGAAAAATAAATCTGGCTATGTTTTGACGATGCGGTCCCAATAAAACTAGTTTCGTCGAATTCTGAGACCGTTTGCAAAAAGGCCCATTTCTGGTCGATCCAATTTAACTGTAATTGACCAAAACACGTTTTCCTTTGCCACACTCACATACTAGCTTCAAAAATTATGAAATTTGAAACCTAGCAATAACTTCTCATCCCGGATCCAACAAAAGTGGTTTCGTCGAATTCCGAGGTCGTTTGCAAAATGGCCAATTCCACGGGCTATATAAATTCCATAGCGACCTTTCTGAAAATTCATTTGGCCATAACTTTTGCTTTCCGCTATGAAACTTCGATTTTTCAGATTCGTTAGAAAGGTATTCACTAACAGATTTAAATATTTTTGGTTTCACTCAAATCCGTTTTATTTTGCACCCGGTACAGTCCGACAAAGTTTGAATTCAATTTTTGAAACTGCAGCGCCTTTTCAGGCCTTGTTTATAATTAGAATTAATTATATTCGTTTTCAAACATCGATTCAAACTAACTTTTCATTGCTATTATTTAAAATATTAATTTTAAATATTTAAAATCCACTATTTTAGCCAATTTAAAAATTTTAAATTGGTTCAGATTTTCCGGGTCGTTACACAATGTTAACTGGATAGTGATTAGGTTACGTCAGCAAGTCAATCTTGAGTAGATGGGTTGTTGGATTCTTGTCGTTTTCAGTTATGTCTATTATCAAATTTGCGTGCTATTTTATTCACAAACATGTGAACAAACTGTATATATGTCATGGTCTTATAATATAGCGACCACAATTGGTGGCTATTGCATAAGCAATACATAAAAACAAACTAGCATACTCAAAATTGACTTATCATGCCTATGCAAATTGGACTGAATCTCATAAACGTTAGTGCATCGGAATAATAAATGTTGTATTCATTTTTACGAATGAAATTTTCATCCTATGACTTTTCATGCATGCATGAGAATTATAATCGAATACAAATAATTGGTAAATACTATATTAAGTGGTGCGAACGTAATAAGGAATTTTAAATTTTAAATAACTAGTTGTATGTTATAATTCTACCAACCGCATCTGACTCGTTTCTACAACCATCCATCAAAATTCGTCGTTATCAACTGGAAAACCCATAGGTTTTTCCGTTCATTTTATGTTCTAGATGTGAGGAATCATAGCGATAGAAGATTGAATTTATTTATCATAATCCTTGTCGAATCGTCAATTCACATATGTGAGTTTACACACAAATGTCATTACCAAAAGATGTCACCATCCTGCACAAGTCGAGCGTGTGGCCAAGTCACAAAGGTTACCAATCTCAGGTCGGTATTATCTTAAATCGACAAAATCGACCCAAGCCTTTTTTATTCATTTTGATGTTTACCTGAGTAGAGGAAACATACAAAAACTGTTACATATTTACATCATTTCTCAAGTTTACTCATTTTAATGGACTTTTTCACTGAGGTAACTCCTATTGTTGAGCAACAAAGAACTTTAAAGTTCAACAAATCACATTCGTTAATTGGTTGGAAAGTACAAGTGAACCAAAGCCAAAAGACCATACATACATAAACATTTTGTACTTGGCATTAATCTATTGCACAAAAATAGTTTGCTTTACATTGGGTTCAACTGTTGGTAATAAAATGAAATATATAAAATAATATATTAATGCTTTCTCCTGAGTTCTCCAAGTATTTTTTATTCTACTTAAAACTCTTATTTGTATTGAATCAAAATATCATACAATACTCCAACTTCTAAGAGAATATGTTTGAGTCTGATGCACATACTCTAAATTAATTTTCTACAGCACATATTCATAACGAAATGCAAAAAGTTGGGCACGATGTTGCATGTATTCACAAATACAAATCGAAATAACAATCATAAATATAAAAAACAATGCAGCCACAACATTTGACCACATTTTACATAACAAGATTAATTTTTCAACCAAATATAAAACTTACTAAAATAAATAACAGAAATTATTAGCGTAACCAATAATATCATATTATTAATTTTTTTATTTTTCCCTTTTTAGTTTTTTCTTATTATCTACATTTGAGTCCACTACGTAAACTAATAACATAACTAAAAATTTAACATATTTTGAAAAATACTTGATTAAATAAGTAAAAAATAACATAAATATTTTCCTTCTCAAGCATAAAGTGTAAGATACATAACATAAAATCATACACCATAATTTTAGAAAAATTATTCTAAAAATCAGTTGCTTAACTAAAATCATCGAACGATGCATGAGAAGTTTTAAATTCTTACCACTAATAGTGCAATGTACAACTATATCAAATAACATTACATTAAACTGTTTAAATTATTTTTTACAACTACTAACTAGTTTGCTAATATTTTACCTATTAAAATACTCATATTTCTAATATACGCACTACCCATGCTTGCAAATATCTGATCAACTGAAAGTTCCACCATCAATTAAGTACCTTAAGTTTTTCTTACCAAAAGGAAAACAAGCAAGCATACAAACCAAGGGCCAAAAGAAGTCACTACCACGACAAGCATTAGACAAACTGGAGGCAACTATGCAAAGAACTGAGAACAAAAAAACCATTTTCCATCATTAAGAAGAAAAAACAGTTACGCATGAATCATTTCAATGAAGGTTAAATATATATGGAACGTAAAAGCCTGATCAACAATTAGATCTGAATTGAAAACTTTTAAATAGGTAGAAACCAACATTAACTGAAGAAAAGCAAACAGTAGAAGTATTGGCATGAAAACCTTCATCTTCAGTAACAACTTAATAAAAAATCAGCATGTATCATCTGATAATACTTGCAGTAATAATCATCCTTAGATTAAGTTCATGCCCAAAACAATAATGCATGTGAACTGAAAGAAACGAAGTAGAGCAATTACCCGCAGGCCATGGTTATACTCGCTAAAAATTGCTTTAGTTTCTCACCACCAGCACTAAATGCAAATAGAAACGTTAAAATTAAAAAATAATCGCCTCAGGTAGAATTGATTTCATAGTAAGGAAGCTTTTAGAGCTTACATACAGATTAAAGTATATTCAAAACCATCATAGGCGAAAACAATTCGAAGCAAAGGGAAGAAACATAAAAATGTAAGAGTGCGTTTGGTTTGTCATTTTCGGTTTTCGATTTAGAAAAACAATGAAAATGCGTTTGCTTTATCATTTTCAAAAATTCATTTTGAAAAATGGATTATTTTCAAAATGGGCTAAACAAAGAAAACTGAAAACAGTTTTTTTTTTGTTTTCCCCGTTTTCGGGCCCAAATGAAAAATTGGAAAATGAAAGCCCAAAACAAAGCAAACAAGGTTAGATAACCCTAATCGTTTTCTGGCCGCTCTATTCCTCTTCTCTAATTTTCGTCGATCTTAACAAACTCAGGTAAAATCGCAACTTTTTCTCTCTTTCATACCTCGATCGATTCAATTGAATTAGTTCAACATGTTTTTTATTTAATAGTCGCTCCTTCTCGGCATGGGTTAGGGTTTTATTTTTGATTTGAGCTACTTCTGTTTCAACTGTATAAGGTAATTTCTATCAATCTCTCTATCTTTCGTGCTTTTTCTAGTATTTGCTTTGCTTTGGATTTCTTCAGGCTAACGATTTTTCAGAGTTTATGTGTTCTTTTTGTTATGCTTTTATTATGTTTTACCATGCGTTTTCCAGAGTTTATGTGTTAAGATTACTGTAGTTGTTGAGATTTTAATTTTAGGTGAACTCATTTAGATGCAGTTGTACTGTTAATAAATCCACAGGCTTTGTGAAGCATCTTACAATAAACTATATTGGGGCGTTGAAGAAGACTTGTTTTGTAATTGTCAATGGTTGGTACATAATATGTCCATTTAGCACTAGCATTTTCATAAAAGCATCCAGTGCATACTTCATTCTTGTTAACGTACACTTCTCTTCTTGCTACTTGAAGAATTTGGGACACCCCTAAAAGAGAAATTGTGGCAATCCCAATTATTAGAGCAGAACATATGTAGAATTAAACTACACAAAAGAATTATGAAAAGAAATAAAGTATATGATGTGATATTTTCCATCATGTCGTAAAATGCCCGATTCAATCATACAGTGAAAGCAAATCAATGAAATTGTTCAAAGCAATCATAATTAATTTTGATGAAAATCATTTAACATAAACTATTGTATATGGATAAACTTTCTGTTTAATCATAATGAATATTGTGAAAACAAATTAAAAAGATTTACAAACCTAAATGAGCTGCAGTCATTTTTCTATCAAATATTTTAGTATAATTGCTCATAATTTTTGAAATTATTTGACAGCCATAAAATGGAAATTAGGAAAATATTTTTCAGCCATAATAACACAGGTTTTTATAAATCCACTGATTAAAAAGGAAAACTACACAGTAAGATACAAAAACTTAAAAAATAGTCACTAGCATATATTTTTCTTCCAGTTCTTGTTTATCTGAATCATACTTGATTAAAGCATATGAGTTTTTATGCATTAATTTTGATTTGAGCACATTGATTTTCTGTCCAAATATTTGAGCTCATTAGTATTTTCAAAAGAATCTATTTAGTTTAAATATTTACTTAACCATATTGATTATTGTATATACTTAATCTATATCACATGTATGTCATGAGAATAAATCAATGAACACACTGCAATTTTTAGAGTATTATTAATTGATCAAAGTAAGCATTTATCATTTTTAAAATTAGCATGGGTGTTTCGTGGAACTATTTTTGTAAGGGCACGATAGTAGATTTTGATACATTTTTCGGATGTTTGACAAAATATCCCATTTAATACTTCTACTGATTTGTTCTAAATTAATCCACAGTGAAATCCTTTCATTTTCACAATTGGGTGCACTGTAAAAGTAATTTCTGTAAATTAACTTGAGTTTTACTTCTGGAGGGATACTCAATGACCATTTTTCTATTTGTTTACCTTTTGGGCTCAATGAGTTCTTGCATGGTCATATTTCAGTTTGCATCGCATCCCTTTATTTATTTTCCATCTGAAACTATGAGACCTGAAACTTTCTGATTTTGTACAACCTCTATTTCAACTATGTTATAACTGTTCTATACACTTACTGCATTGATTACTGGGGCAATTGAATTGCCTGCTGTAACTATATTTTTTTTAATCAATAGTCATGTATTTTGAAGACGCATTTTTTTATCAACCATCATGTTTTCTGTTTCTCACCCCTCTTTATCAAGTTGATGTGGATGCATTTGATAATTTCAGTATATACTTAATTTACAATATGCAGTATGTTCATGCAAACACGAAAAATGTGTAGTATATATTATTGAGGGCGCTATTTGAACATAAAACTAGATACAGGTAGTGACAAAAGTGATTTAGGCGGTTGAATCGTTTTATCTTTATATTAAAGAGTGGAATTCACGGGGTGATTGAATGATGGATATTTGTTATATCATCAATTATATTTATATTTTGTGTCTAAATATAATTTTCTATAATATATATTATGTGTTATACTTTAAACATAAAATTTGTTAGAATTGCCAAAATGAAAACTCAAAATTTGAAAATTGTATTTTGAACCAAACACATTTTTCAATTTTCAGTTTTAAAACCTTGTTTTCGAAAAAAGGATACCCAAACGTATTTTGAGAAATAGTGAAAATATTCAAAATGAAAAATTGAAAACAACCATGAAAACTCAAATTTGAAAACTCAAAATATAAACCAAACGCACCCTAAGCAATCGAAACAAACAAAACAATACCACCGCGAAGGAGGAAAGAATAGTACTCGGAGGCGGCTGTAGAAAGGTAAGCTAGGGTGCACTCGTATTCCTTATCAAATATCTATATAATAAAATTCCCCATTGGACAAACAACAAGACAAAGAGTGGTTAAGATTTAATCCCACAAAAACAAATCCACTGTCCTAATTTAAACACATCCCCTGATATTTTGATTACCACCTCATCCGCATTTGCCTTATATTTAGTTATCACGTGTATCAGTATTTTCTCTCCCACTTTCACGTTCTTTAATTGTCTGACTATGGGAAGAGATTTGGATACCAGGAAATAAATTAAATATTGGTTGACATAATTGCTTACCCAATATTTTTATATTAAGCAATCTCATAGACACTCATATTTATGGTGACAAATTGTGGTCAGTAATTTGTATTTGACTTTAACGTAAAATAATTGCATGATTCGGTAAAACTATAATACCATAAATTATAATATGACATGGCTTTTTGACCCACGAAAATCAGCTCTCATCTAACCTTTTTTTTCTTTTTGACTAAAATGTTAACAAATAAGGCATAATGTTAATTCTATATTTATATAGTGCATCCATTATTATAAGGTATAAAAAAAAAGAAACAATGTGAATCCATCGCTTATTAATTTTGAACTACCCTTACGTTCAAAAAAAACATGAAAAATTAAATATTAAACATCAGATATGCATGATTTCAATATGTACACTTCTGCTTGCAGCATATACACTAAAAGAAATGCATCATGTAAACATTCATGGTAAAATACATATTAACTGCAATTAAATAATTAATTCAATAGTTATATTACAGCCTATTTACAACATAAATATGCCTTTTCATGTCACATTTCCATTCAAAATCTTTCCAAACTATTCTATAAAAATGCGTAATGTTCAAAATTCCATTTATGAAGAAATGTGGGTACCAGTAAACAAATTCGTATATTAGTTGACACAATAGTGTTATCCATAACAGCTATATCCAAACAACTATTATATTCATAATAATACATACTTCATATCATGTAATTTTAAATATTTTGTCATAGCTCAATTTTTTAATACATGATAAGCATCTTATTATTCTACACTTCAACTGGACTAGACTTTCTTGAAACGCAAAAATTGAATAAACAAATTAGATATTGAAATAGTGAGACTGCCCAAATGTAACAGATATTGAACGAGTAAAATTATCTTTATCATTATTTATGTCTCAATGTCCGGCAACAAATAAGTTGTATTGATATGAGTACTAACCTATATGCCTTCTATACATATACAGATTAATTTAGTGATTAATTCTCTTCATCATTCTAATATGAGTAAAACTCCCTTTATCATTCTAATGTTTTGATTAATTCTGAAAGCTTGCTGTGTATAGCATATGGGTTGGGTTTTAATTTTTATTTTATGACCTTTTTATGGTGCAGTATAGACAAAGTTTTAAGAAAATTAGTTTATCATGACAAATTTAGCATCTTTTCTGCATAACCAGTGAGTTTTCTTAATTGATTTTGATTTAAATCTTATGGGCCATATTAGAATTTAGTGATTGAAACAATTATATACAATTGAATTTGGTCACATAGACCTTTAACAGTTGTCATTGCTGATCCTTCATTATACAAATCATCTTTGAGTTAAAAAAAGTAAAGTTTGATATTCTTTTATCACATTTTCCTTGCCTCAAGTTAATGTTTTCCAAATTAATTTGCTTAGTTGATGTTTAGTGAAGGATATAAAGAAACGCTGCATATTTTCCATATGCTTAAGTAAGAAACGCAATAGACAACTAATATACACATAAACATTGTTTTTATGCTCTTTTTTGTTGTGTAGGATAGATAACTATTGAAGTTTCAACAAATCTAGCTGACAACGGAAAATTTAGCATATTTTCTCTGTATCCATTGAATTTTTTAATTGATTCAGCTACCATAGTGATTTGTCGATATCATTTTAGTTATATTACTCAATTTTTCTATCTTCAATCAGGTAACGCCAAGCTATAGTCAAACCGACCGTTAGGGAGGTTTGCCTACTGTAAGAGCCAAAATCAAATTGTCTGAGCCAACAATTTTAGCCGTAATTTTCGCTCAGAACAATTTCTTTCCGCGTTTTCCTTTCTGTCATTTTCATCTCATTTTAGTTCCTTCTTTCCGTTTTCTCCTCAAATTTTCTCCTTTTCGATTTTCCTTTCTTCTCATTTTAGTTCCTTCTTTCCGTTTTCTCCTTTCCGATTTTCCTTTCCACGTTTTCTTCTCCTTTTTTTTAGGCATAATTTCACAAAATTACAAAACGATGTCGAAGGTCGCGAACTGCCCTGGATTGACGCGGAAAGGAAAATCGCAAACTGCCCACTTTTGACTTGGATTTGCTTCATGAAAAAGGAGACTGGCTACCTTTTTGGTTTTAAGCTTTCTTAGTTTGTTCGTTTCAAGCTTACTGATATCAAAGACATAAGATTTCAAACAAATTCAATTTCATATATTACTTGATTTCATCATGGGATTTCAATTTGTGTATGTCTTGAATCCTTGAAATTGCCCTGAATATAACAATGTTCAGTTAAAAGTTGTTTGGACTGTGCTTTTTTGTTTTTACCTTATGCTACAAACGGTTTGAATTGAGTAGTATGGCAATTGAATTGATTAAATATTAAATGAAGTTCAGAAAAGATATTAATTGTTCTTAACTGAGTAGTAATGGAAACTTTTATATTAATTTAATTTAAATATTGAATTAATATTGAAAAGTTGGAGCAGTGTGCTGGCACAATAGTGATGGGAAGTTAACCTATAGGCGAACTGATGAACTACATGAGCGAAACACTGGCTTGAAGTAGTTTTGACAAAGACGAAGTAGTGAGGTATATTACCATGCAAATATTTTTGAGTGATTTGTAGTTGTTACTATGTAAATATATGGTTATGTTTTGGATAATACGTTCTGAGTCAATCCAGTATTATTTGTCCTCCTCTGCTGTAGTTATAACACAATATAAAAACTACATGACAAGTTACAGAACAAAACTTGAAGGCACATTATTTAGCTATCAAAGTTTTCCATAACAGTAATTTGGCACAGAACTTTCCATAACAGTAATTAGGTAAGGAGGAATATTAAAAGCAGAAATAAAGTATAAAGAATTATCAACATTAAAATTTACAATATTTCTCTGCTTCAAATTCCTTCTTTTTAACTTCTTCGTTAAATCAAACTAGTGGTATAATTCTGTCGATGGATCGCTTGTATCTAAATTTGTGTCATTATTTCATGTTTAAATAGATTTTTCTTTTATTCAATAGTTCATTTGTTTACTGCGTTTTTATTTTGTTATGCTAACCTGCTAGTGAAATTTCCATTTGGAAAGGATTCACATTAGAACGAAAACCAAATCCCTTTTAAGTGTTCATTCACATCTGGAAAGGATTCACATTAGAACCAAAACATAATTTCACAACTGCTCGAAACATATAACAGTAATTTGGCACAGAACTTTCCATAACAGTAATTAGGTAAGGAGGAATATTAAAAGCAGAAATAAAGTATAAAGAATTATCAACATTAAAATTTACAATATTTCTCTGCTTCAAATTCCTTCTTTTTAACTTCTTCGTTAAATCAAACTAGTGGTATAATTCTGTCGATGGATCGCTTGTATCTAAATTTGTGTCATTATTTCATGTTTAAATAGATTTTTCTTTTATTCAATAGTTCATTTCTTTACTGCGTTTTTATTTTGTTATGCTAACCTACCAGTGAAATTTCCATTTGGAAAGGATTCACATTAGAACGAAAACCAAATCCCTTTTAAGTGTTCATTCACATCTGGAAAGGATTCACATTAGAACCAAAACATAATTTCACAACTGCTCGAAACATATATACGTTTTTAAGTGTTGATATTGCCTTGACGGTTTAAATGTCAGATATTTCAAATAATCTCTATTTTTGTGAACATGACTTCATAGCATAACTCATTATTGATACGAGCTCGATATTCGCTAATGAAGTAATGATTAACTGTTACAGAGAATTGATAATCTATTTTTTAAGTGAATAAGTTCAAAGCATTATTCGGGTATACGGCGTCACTGATGGCTATTACTTCTCTTCGATATATTCCTCAATTTCAGCAAGGAAATATAAGTTCATTATGTTTTTGTACTCTACTTCAATATGCAGTTTATTTCTTTCACAACAGCTATATGAGAGGTAAATAATTACAAGAAAAATAAATAGTAGGGGAAAGTTAGTTGCTAGCTGGTATATCTTATGGAGATACCTTGCACAAGGTGCATGAGAAACCTGTTAACATATCTTATTGTTCATATCTTTTATTGCTCTGTGTTATATTTATTTTGCTTATTATCTTTTTTTTAAGTACAAACAAAAGCGTACCAAAGCTGTAATAGAACATGAATTCTAAACATTGAAAGAAACAAAGAGCAAAATAACTAACATATATCATGCACTCTTTAAGATTACATAAAGAAGAAGAAAAGAAAGTGAAGTTGCTGAAGCTAAGCATCTTGTCAACCACTTTTGCAGACTCTTTGATCCCAAATATAGGCGATCCTTCTCTCTTTAGTAAGTGCTGCCTCAGCTCACGCTCTTGCTTAATTTCCGATAGCTGCATTGCACTTTTTTGCTATTTTACCAGTATTGAGATGCCAATCTCTTTGCATCGATTACCGTGACATTCATGCTGTTGCCATTTGTGTTTTATCTCCCATTCACTGATTTTATTATATTTTTGCATGTTTAATTTGGACATTTTCTACTACTTTGCTGTGATTTACATATTCAATTATTTGACAAATGTGATTTTTATATGCTTGCCTGGTTATGCATTTTGTGTTATCGATTGTAAAATGTATTCAATCTGAAGATTTTAGTTAAATTAATACCGTGTGCATGATTTTTGTCAGGTGCATAATTTGAATAATATCTGAAGATTTTAGTTATGTCTATTTAATTAATACTATGTGCATTATTTTTCGCAGGTGCTGAAAAACAAAACATCTGAAATGTTTCATATTGATTTGAATGATACACCAATTATTTGACAAATGTGATTTTTATATGCTTGCCTGGTTATGCATTTTGTGTTATCGATTGTAAAATGTATTCAATCTGAAGATTTTAGTTAAATTAATACCGTGTGCATGATTTTTGTCAGGTGCATAATTTGAATAATATCTGAAGATTTTAGTTATGTCTATTTAATTAATACTATGTGCATTATTTTTCGCAGATGTTGAAAAACAAAACATCTGAAATGTTTCATATTGATTTGAATGATACACCTTTATCCGACAATGTTGAGCAGTCGTTTGAGCATCATGTTGATCCTACAACGGTGTCCACGTTGGAATTAACTAATCATACGGTGATTTTCTCAAATTAACCTATTTTTACGTTTAATACTTTTATCATTAAACTTCTGTAAATCATATTGTTTTGGATTCAGTCCTTCTTTCTACAAATTTATAGAAACAATATGAGAAACATGTCAACCATATGCAAGAGGCTGCAACAACAAAATCTACTAGTCAAGGTAGTCTTTCGAAATAGCCGATTACTTTTTCTCAAAATAATTTGTAATTCAAATTTATTTTGTTAATTGAAAAAATGTGATATCTTATGTATTTTAATAATGCAGGCATCAGGTGTGCATTTGATTTAAATGTATCACTTTTGTCTAACAACGTCGACCAGCCAATTGAGCTTACTTATGTGCAACAATCATCAATATCATGTCTTTCACATACGGTAATTAATTTTCAGTCTACATTTCAAATTACTCTCAAATTTTGTATTTAAAATGTATTAACATTATTCATTAAATTATAGATGCAATCAAATAATTATTGTATATTTTCTATTTTTATTGATTTGATATTCTTACATTTGTTTTCGCTTAATATTTAGACTCCATGTGAAATTATGGCTGAACCTATTATGTTACAACGGGCAAAGTCATGTGATAATATTTCATTATTTGAAGAGGCTCAAGAAAAAGCACAGACCCCGAATCAAAGTGACTCTTTTATAAGTATCATTATATTGTTTCAACTTTTAATGATAATGAATAAGTACGACATCTTACGATCATTATAATTGCAGGTAGGTTTAATTTTGATTTGAACGTCTTACCATCGTTTGTTGATGACGCACAATCGTTTGAAGATTTAATATGCAACGTACAAAGCTCCCCAAAGACCGTGACTGCTTCACATAAGGTAAACAAACAAGCTTATCAATCTTAAACAATTGTAAGATGTTTCTCATGGAGTCTATGTTATGCTTTTCCAAAGTTATCTAAAATCACTAATTTTTTTGATAATGTGCATGTGTTTGTAGAGGTCGTATGAAGTTATGAGTGAAACTTCTGGTGCGTTTAGTCTTGATAACATTCCGAGTGGACTGCCTCCGCTTCATCGAACATGTTCCTCGCACAGGTATATACAATTACATTTAATTAATGATAATGTTTTTCAAGTTAATTATGTCTACGTACATTGAGCTGAATTCGTATGTTAAAATCAATTTATATGTATATACACACACAAGATAGTCTTTTTATCAAATTCAAAATTAATTCCTTCATGGTTAGCAAATGTTTTCTTTAATTTATAGATTTATTTCTCTTATTTTAACTCGTATATTATTTTTTACTTAATTGTAAATGATAATCATGATCTAAACAGAGACTTCCCTATGTCGGAATACCGTGATGAAAGGACTGTTAAGTACAATAGAAATCGTGTATCTAAGCAACGAGCTAAACGTTTGAGAGAAACTAACGAAGAACAACAACGTCGAAAATCCATGGATGCTGCACGACATAGGCAAACCAGAGCTCAACGTAAAAATTCAAACACGGAAAAATCAGGTGTGCATACTTCAGTATCATCATCTTCAACGGAAAAAATTACTAATGCACACAAATTTAGAAAATCATGCCAAGATATGCAATGGAGATATTGTCAAGCTTGCACTCGGTATTTTCCAGATCTAATTGTTTCTTCATCTTCATGTACTGATTGTCACAATGATAGGCCACAACATGACCTTCCATCCATGTTTAGTTCTCAAAATTTAATGGAACCTGGACATGTTCCACGTGAATTATCTAGCCTTACAAGCTTGGAACAGATACTTATAGCACGCATTCATCCGGTGATGTCAGTTTATCGCTTTAGAGGACAACAATATAAATACAGCGGAAATGTTATTAACTTTCCACAAGACGTCAACGCAATTGCATCTTCTCTCCCTTATAAGCTAGATGATTTATCGGTTGTCCTAGTTGTTAATAGAAGTGGAGTATATGAAAACAAGGAGTTTCGAGTAAGACGTGAACTCGTAAGACAAGCACTACTTTGGCTTAAAACCCATAATATTTTTTATGTTGATCTACACATAAATGAAATATCTCTCAATGAATTACCTGAAGACGGTTTACCTTCTACACTTCCACATATTCAGGATGATTCAGAAAACATTCCAACATATAACTATAATTCCTATCCAGCAGGGCCTTCAGAATATGAAAATGAAATAACTGACATTCAAGAATTTGAATCATCAGGTGCAATAACGAATATGGTACAGCCCAACCAACAAGCTTGTGCATTATCCGTTCTAGAAAGTCAACAAAATAATGGAACGGTAGTTGAAATGCCTATTTCTTCTAATGCTATTGATGAGTTTAATACTTCCGGATATATATCGATGGCTTTTCCAGCATTATTTCCCTTCGGGAATGCCGATTTGAGACAAGCACGACCAAGAAAAATAAGACCTCTTCAGTATTTTCAATACTTAATGAAATATCCCGATCGAAGATTTGCAAAAGATGCTAGATTTCGTTATTTTACTTACAATTCTGTTAGTAGATGGCGTGCAATGGATATTGGTAATATTTATGTGCAAAAAAATCCCGAAGATGGAAATTTGACAATCCAAGATATTTGTGAAATGTTAAAATCGGGAGATCGGCAGTTGTCTCAACGCATTTCTTATTTTGCTAAAGGCATTCGTGGAAGTTGTTCTTATTGGTTTGCAAGATTAAAAGAGCTTATAGCTATGGTAAAACAATTAGGAGCACCTACGATATTTTTTACATTGAGTTCAGCAGATATGCAATGGTCGGAGCTTTATAAACTTCTTGATCCAGCAAATGAGTTGCAAAATTTGGATCTTGCCGAAAAAAGAAAAAGAAAAGCACAATTATTAAATGAGAACCCACTTGTTGTTGCGTGGTTTTTCCAAGCGAGAGTTCATATGTTCATAAAAGATTTCCTAACACCTGAATTTTCTATCAAGGATTATTGGTATCGATTTGAATGGCAGAATCGTGGAAGTGGACATATTCATGGCTTTCTTTGGCTGCACGGTGCACCAGACCTATCTTCTTTTAATAGTGGAAATTTAATTAATAATGATATCATTGTCGAGTATTTTGATCGTCTTGTTTGCACAACAAACCCTCATATGATTGAACCTTTACATGAACATGAACATCCTTGTGCAAGAGTTGTTCCACTTGATGCAAATTTAGATACTGATGATGATGACTATGCAAACTTGATAACTTGGGTTATGCGTCATTCTAGGTGTGGAGATCATTGTTTACGGTTACATAAAACAAGCAAACAAATGACGTGTCGCTTTAAATATCCATTTGACGTGTTGCCAAGTTCTCAAAATGTAGAAGATCCTCCGAATAGTAAAATTTTCCGATTTCAATCAAAACGAAATGATCCTTTTGTGTGTTCACATAACAGAAAAGTCCTTCAAGTTTGGCGTGCTAACATTGATTGGTCTCCGGTCCTATCTGTTCATGCAGTGGTAAATTATATTGGAAAATATGCAGCAAAAGCAGAGCCAGTATCAAAGACCTTCACAGATACGTTCAGAGCAATAGTCGACAACATTCATCGTCCATGTCGAAATTCTACGTCTGCAATAAAAAAACTTCTTCTTAAAAGTGTATCAGAACGAGATATTTCTGCACAAGAGGTATGCCATCTTTTGATGTCTTACCCACTTGTACGATCGTCAAGGACTATGGTGCAACTTACAGTAAGTGAGAAAAGCATGTTATCAACGGTCATACGACGTCGAAATGGTACAATAGATGAAGATACAATAGAATCAGATCCAAATTTCAATGCACGGTATATGGATCGGCCAAGGGTGTACGAAAATATTTCACTTTTTGATATGGCAAAAACCTATCGCTATTATAATAAAGGTTGGCACAAGCTTCGAACTGAGGCGGTGGTTCGAATTATACCAGATATAAGTAGTGAAGTTTCTCCACATAGAGATAAATGGGAACTTTTCTGTGAACAGCAGGTATTCATTTTTCACTGCATTTGTTTTCTTTGTTATATTAGCTTTTCTACTTTTTATGAATTCTTATCGAAGCATCATATATTCTTACTTTTATGTCACACAGTTAATCATGTTTTATAATTCAAATTATTTAAACAACTCTGGGTTATTATTCTTATTGCTAATTTTTACATATAGGTGTTATTGCATCATCATTATCGAAATCTAAATGAAGCAAAAGGAAGCTTCGAGAAGTGGTCTGAAAGATATGTTGATTTGGGTTTAATTCAACCTAATGCATTTCCAAATGCTATTGAAGACAAGTTTGAAGTTGATGATGGTATTGCAAATGACAATGAAGAAATTCAGCAAGAGGAATGGATGATTGCAGCATCGATGGGACCTCTGTTTGTTGATGGGGGAGAGGTAGAAATGGGTTTACGAGATTTTGATACCTCGTATAATTGGAATGAATCACTTCAACGCTATCCTAATATAAATGTTGAACGTAACTTTATACCTGTCAATTTGCGTTCAACTACTGAGTATACAAATGAAACTATGAACAATTGTACTAACATAACTTTAGATATGTTATCAAACGATCAACGAATTGCACATGATTTAGTATATAGAACTATATCGCAAGGACAGTCAATTCGAATGATCATATGTGGTGGAGCTGGTACAGGAAAATCAACTCATATAAATGCCATTGTTCGTACAATTATTACTCATTTTGGAAGCAGTAAAGCGGTTAGCATTATGGCTCCAACCGGAGTGGCCGCATTCAACATTGGTGGCAGTACTATCCATCATGAATTTTCAATCTCTACAGAAAGAAAGTCATGCTATAAAGAAATTTCAGGAGAGCAATGTCGTCGTATGCAAGAAGAATTTAAAGATACCAAGTTGATTATAATTGACGAATATAGCATGCTTGGCAGAACAATGATTGCAAATGTTGATTTACGTTGCCGTCATATTTTTTCAGTTAATGACTTATTCGGTGGTATTTCCGTTGTCTTAGTTGGTGACATGCGACAATTTCCTCCTGTGTGTGATAGTCCATTGTACCTAAAAGGTGGAAATCTCTTGCAACAACGTGGAGGAATTGCATATTCAGGTTTCAATAAGTGTGCAAGACTTTTGTATATATTTCGCCAAGCTGGAGAGAAGCAGCTACCTTTACGACAAGCTTTAGAAAGATTAAGTAGAGGTGCGTCTACTTTAGACGATTGGAAACTATTCAAAACAAGAGATTGGGCATTGCTATCAAACGAAGTTAAAGAAACTTTTAAGAACGCTCTTTATCTTTTTCCAACAAGGGCGGCTGCAAATGAGCATAACAAAAATCGTCTAATTGAACTTGGAAAATCCATTGCACGTGTTCCTTCAATAAATAATTGTGAAACAGCATCTAACGCTTCTTCTGATGATGCAAAAGGTTTAGAAAAATATGTTTATCTCACACTAGGTGCACGAGTGATGTTGCGGTCAAATCTTTCAGTGCAAAATGGGTTAGTCAACGGTGCAATGGGTACTGTTGTGGATATCGTGTATTCTCATTCATCAAGCTCTCCTAATGATCAACCGCTGGCAGTGATGGTGGATTTTGATAATTATCACGGTAGTCGATTTCGTGAGGGAACGAACATTATCCCAATAACTCCTCAAACGGTAAATTGGAAAACTTCCTCCGGTACATCGTGTATGAGAACTCAATTACCTTTGGTATTATGTTGGGCAATAACGATACATAAAAGTCAAGGACTCACACTTGATCGAGCAATCATTAATATTGGCGATCGGGAAAGTCTTGGTTTAACTTTTGTTGCAATATCACGAACTAGGAGATTAGAGGATCTCGCTTTCAACCCTATGTTTACTTTTGAAAGACTGCAAATTGGGAAAAGCAAAGGCTTACATTCAAGATTAATGGAGGAAGAACGGTTGCGTAAAATGTCTCTTGATTAAATGGTAAATAAATCAATTATTTTTTCTTCAATTCTTTTGATATATTTATAACCTAATAAGAACTCATGGTCAAATGACTCATACATTATGCCTATAGCACATTTGACACATATTTATAACCTATAACACATTTGACACATAGTTCTGGACGGCACAATTTCTATCTTTATTGTGTTATAATGCTGATTATCTAGTTGCTCTTTTTTTATTTTAGATATTTAGCTTTCAACATTAGTTAGACATGGTAAGAATATATGATTTGGTCATACTAAATATTCCTTCAACATTAGATATTTAGCTTTCAACATTAGTTACCATTATATACTAAATATCGTGTTCACCTCAGTTGCACGCATAATCTTTTTCTTTTAAATTACTTCTTTAGAGGAAATCTTTGAGATTGCGATCATACAAATTCTTAGGAGCGAAACCACATAAACGTTACTTCATTGAGATTTTTTCTATCTTTATTGGATTATATGAGTTTATTTATCATTGTCTCCATTAAAGAAGATTGTTTAACCATTTAGAAACCCTTTAGTTATATTTTATATATTGGGTTGATATTTCTATTGTCAAGTGTGCATATTATCATATATTGTTGAGAACTTTTTAAAATTCCAAGGTCCTTAACCATATGTTTGCATTATTCAGATACTCGGCTTGTTTGTTGTGAGGCAAAGAGGAGCTATATATTTTGGTGATTTTGTCAGAACACTAAATGTATTTCACCAAAATGTCTCACGAGAAGAAAATTTTTATTGGAAGTCAGTATTTTGCAATTGATAGGTGCCAAATAGCTGAAATAACACACTAGCAGGCAGTTTCATCCAAGCTATATGATCTCAATGGATCTGGCTTCATTGAAAGGAAAGATGCAAGTTTACAATCTGATTTTCTTGTTTTGTCAGTTTGATAATTGTACATTTGTGTAGTCATTATTGCTGGAGTGTATGGAGTTGTAGGATTTTTTTGATGTTGCTCAGATGTTTTTCTGTGTATATTTCAGTGTATTTTTTTGTGTAGCATCTTGTTTATTCAGCCTGTATCTTCTTTCTGCTGCTTTGAAGGTTGGTCTGTGCTTTTGGTAACTGGTTCTGCATGATTCTGTTGTTTTATTGTTCTCTGGGGTATCAAGATAGTTGGATTTTCATTTGGGGATGGTTAGATATGGTTGGTGATTTTTTCCGTGCTTATTTGGTTCAGTAGCTTTGTAGTGAATGGTATTTTCTTTGACCTGCTATGTTTTACATGCTACTGTGCGAGGACCAGTTCATTTGTTACTGTAGATTTTTGGTTGTGTAGTCTCGTTTTGTGGCCATTTGCTGTGGGTAATGTAGCTAGGATATCTAGGCTTTGATAATTCTGCAGAGATGAGATACTTTGTGCATAGTTTTGTGGCCATTTGCACAATTGTTTGCATTTTTTGCAAATAAATTTTTAAGAGCTGTCCATACTTTTGTTACTATATCAGGATTTGAATTACATTAGTTATGCTTTTATTTATATTAATTAAAGATATATCAACTTTTTCTTTACATGCAACTAATGGTTACAAACATGGATGCCTATATTGCTAAAACATGTATACATATGGCATGTGCAATATATAAGTAATGTCAAATCTCATATATAGTTAAATTTAATATTATTAAGCAATCTCATTATAGTTAAATTTAATATTATTAAGCAGATGTATATTTTATTGGAAACTTATTATAAGTAGCTTACAAAATTATATTGTGGATGGTTTCAGTAGCCATATTTTGATAGCTTACGAATTGTATTACTATTAGGTATATAATTTATGATTTCAGCAGCCATATTTGGACAGCTTATCAATGAATATAATTTAGCCATATTTTGGATCACCTTTCAGTTTTTGTCTCAAATCAATTAAATGGCATGCAGAATAAAATTAACAACATACCATTTAACCATACCATATTTACCAGTTTCAAATCTTAATATATCTTATTTTCCATCAATTGTCTTGACAATTGACCGTGGCTTTCGGTTTTGGACAGTGAATCATTATTTTACAAGTATGTAATTATTTTGTAACATATCAATCTACATTTAAGTTTTTATGCTCATTATTTACATTCCATATTCAGGCCATTTAACGTTTTGTGTAATAATCAATTAAATGGCATGCAGAATAAAATTAACAACATACCATTTATCGATACCTTATTTACCAGTTTCAAATCTTAATATATCTTATTTTCCATCAATTGTCTTGACAATTGACCGTCGCTTTCAGTTTTGGGCAGTGAATCATTATTTTACAAGTACGTAATTATTTTGTAACAAATCAATCTACATTTAAAGTTTTTCTGCTCATTATTTACATTCAATATTCATGCCATTTAATGTTTTGTGTAATAATAAATTAAATGGCATGCAGAATAAAATTGACAACATACCATTAAACGACACCATATTTAATTTACAACATACCATTTAACGTTACTATTTAAATAATAACATTACTAATTAAATGGTATGCGGAATAATATTACTATTTAATTTACAACATATTCGTGCCATGTAACAATTTAACATTAAATGTCTGTTGTAAATAAAAGAATAAAATTTACATTTGATTTTGTAACATAGATAACCACAATTTTATTTAACTTTTCGAATAAGTTCGCTTTGTGGAAAACTCAAAAAAAAGTGCCATTGGTCCTATAAATACCATAGAGTTTGTTCATTCACTTTCATTACTCTTTCATCACAACATTTTCTCTATTACTCTACTTTCAGTTTCATTCTACTTTGTACTCTCATTCTTATTGCTACTACTAACATACTTAAGGTTATCTTATGATTGCAATTGCGGTTTTCTTCATACTTAATGCTTAACATCTACTCTCAGTCCTCAAAAACAACTTTACATTCTTAAGGGCATATTTCAATCATTTTGCATCCTCTAAAAATTAATATTTGTTGCAAATTATAATATTAAAACTTGCTATATATCATTTTATTTTTAAATTTATTATGATTGATTATAGTTATGAAATTCATTCTATGGTGTGTTAAATTCATTAATTATGATTAATGTTCTTTTGCATTTATTTTTCACTTTATGCAGACTGCAATGTTTAAATAGGCTTCCTCAGTGTAGTGTATACGTATTCAAATTGTTCCTTACCTAATTGAAGTGAGGAATTAATGAAAATTATAGTGCATTGTGATACCATTTGAATTTGTTCTATTTACATGAAAGTTATAGCTTCTTTTTTAATCAATACATCCTCTACGATTCATAATATCTCATCTATAAATACTTGTGACACTACTTGCTTTGAAACTTGTGATGCTATTTACTTGTGCTTGTTCATATTTTTAGTTTCTTTTTGATACTAACACTTGATTATGATATATATTAATTTGTTCTAGCTTTACAAAAAAGTCTTATTCTAATAATTTGTATATGATTAGAATTTACGCCAGCTCTATCGGCCAAATGGATATGTCGGGAAATATCACTCCTGTTGCATTACTGAATCATTACCAAAGCAGTTGGAGGATCAAAGTTCGAGTAACAAACAAAAGCAAGTTGAGATCTTACAAAAATATTAGGGGGGAAAGATGCGTGTTCAGCGTAGAATTCACGGATGAAGATGTAAACTTTTTTTTAACTTAATCAATGTACTTTTATTTTCTTTTGAAATACTATTATTAAAATGTTATTACATTGCTTGCTTTTTTTTAAAAAAAATAACAGGGTGCCCAAGTTCAAGCAACCATGTTTAACAACGCTGCAAATAAGTTTTATCCTATATTTGAATGTGAAATGATTTATTACATTTCAAAAGGAGCTGTTAGACCAGCAACTAAAGATGTCAGCAGCATAAAAAATAATTATGAGATTAGTTTAAATGAATACTCATCAGTTGAAATGGTGCATGATGCGAGAGTCTCTATACCGAAGGTTATATACAATTTTGTAAAGATTAATCAGCTTCAAAAATACCTTCCAAAAAAGGAAGTAATAGGTAATGCATTTACATTATTAAATTTGAAAATCTTATTGTGTGTTTTCTTATCATAAGTGCCTTTCAGATATACTCGGGCTTGTTCAAAGTGTCTCACCGATTAAAAAATATAGAAGAGAAAACAGTGAGACCGTTCTAAAACGGGATGTACTTCTTGCGGATGATTCGTAAGTAAACATATTACACTTTTTATTTTTTCAAAATTGAAATATTGATGATTAGATTTAAATTGCAGAACCAAAATTGTGAATGTAACATTTTGGGGAGAGCTTGCTACACGAGTAGGTTCTGAATTGGTGGAAATTGTTGATGAAGCTCCTATAGTGGCTATTAAAAATGCAAAAGTTGGAGATTTTGAAGGTAAAAATGTTTAATATTTAGAAATTTTATCCTGTCACCATTTTTAAATATTATTTGATCCATCAAATTTTAATATTACTTGATGTTGTCATAGGTTTATCTTTGTCAACTTTGAGTAAAACCAATGTAGCCATAAATCCGGACATTTTAGAAGTTAAAAATCTCAGATGTTGGTACAATCAAGAGGGAAAAAATGTGAAAATATCCCCTACTATTTACGATAAGGTAATGCTTTCTCAAATAACAAGCAATTCGACATTGGGTGAGGACAAGGTTAGTCCTCTTTTTTTCAAATAATATTGTAAACTAATAATTTTATATATGTTGATTGTTATTTTTCAATATGCAGACTGTATTTGTCAGCGTACTCGCGTACATAACTTACATTAAAAGTCACAAACTATGGTACGAAGCTTGTAAAAAGTGCAACAAAAAGGTTATACAAGCTACTGAATCAAGCTATTGGTGCGAAGCATGCCAAAATAGTGAAAGTACTTGTGTTTTGAGGTAAAAACTTATATATATATATACATATATATATATATATATATATATATATATATAATTAAGTAATATTCAAGGTGTTAATATATGCAATAATATGCTTTTTTTAATGCAGATATATAATGGTAATGAAAATTAAAGATACAACCGATGAAGCATGTATTACCGCTTTCACTGAAATAGCAGAGGAAATTATAGGTTGTAGTGCTGATGATCTTTGCAAAATTAAGAATGAAGAAGGCGAGGATGTATATGAACAAAAGCTAAAAGAGTTGCTATGGATACCACGTCTTTTCAAGCTTGCCTGTAATGTCCCGCATTTTTATCAGTTTATATTTGAATATTTAAATCAATTTAAATATTGAATTCTTAATATAAGAAGATTTAAATATTAATTAAAACGAAGTTGAACGTATATGAATATATATTAATTATAATCAAGCTCATAACGACGCTGCAGTTCGTAATTTCACGTTCTGAACTTCAACTGAGTGTACAGAACTCGTTTAAATCGGATTTCTTCGAAACAAGAAGCGTTGGAATCAGTTGAACTGTATCTTTCCAACGAAAGTGGAAAATGGAGATTTCGTCATATTCATTGCAAGATATGTCCAAATCAAATATTCGAAAAGTCGCTATAGAACCGTTTATCGACCATAACAGTTTATTTGATATAACTAGATATCGGTTGCAAATCTGGACAAGGTTCTTTTGAGGCGCAGCGATAATTTAATTTTTAGAATTTTACTGTAATTTTTAATTAATTAAATAAGCAACTTTTTATTTGGAGTATTTTGCACCCTATATCAATATTTTGAGGTTTCAAAATATGAGTTAACCTACCGATATTATTATATATTTGGAATCGTGACACCTCGCTCGACAGGACTGTATTTTTATTTTTGTCCATAGCGATCCGTGTATGAATGAAGCCTTATATAACGAATTCCCGAAAAGAATGGTTTGATGGTACAAAGGAGGACCAACCTTTAAAGTGGATGGACCAGTTAGAGGATAAAACAGAAGGGACATAATTTCCTACATACACGTGAAGTGAGGGGATAATGGACAAATCCAAAATTTAAAATCCTAGAATGGATGGTTTAAAGGCTTATGACGTGAACTCCTATTCTATTTCTACTTTGCATAAGACTCCCAGGTTAGTATTTTTGTTATACAGTTAATATAGAACTCAAATCTAAGACACATGATAAACCCATTTAGTATGGAACCTTATTAAGCTTCAACCAATTTACATAATATATGACAACAATCACATGTGAAGTCTTGCCAATATGTCATACGTAAATTGCATCAACTACACTCTTGTCTGGATTTCCCCTATGCGCATTCACCATATTGATCAACGGTTCCAAGCCCTCACTTAAGGACATCAAACCCCATTCAAGACTCATGCCTGCACTGACCATGCAATGTCAGTGTACGCACATGTGTGCCCCATCACTCTTTGCATATTCATGACCCAGTGTCGTCTGTTCATCTTATTATAAGGGACTGAGGGATACGCTAGCAGAAGAGCAGGCACATGGGTGAGAAAAGAAAAGCTACCCTAAGCTAAAAATATTGTCTATTATATAATAGGGAAATGACGCTATACTCATCTCTTCTCCCCTCTGGTACTAAATAAATACATATAATTTGTTTTCTTAGTTGCGAAGGTTCAGACCCATACTAAAACGTACATGCTGCTCCGGACCTATATCAGCTAAATGTTGAAATTGAAACTACTCTAAACTGCCGTCCTCTCCTATCATACGTCTCCTCAAAAGAAACAACCACATGTGAATCAAAGAAGGCTACCAAATGCAGTAGCACCCAAACGTACAGACAAGAAAAGAAAAAAAAACGTGCTACTCTACTTCTACCAGGCAACCTACTGCTGTTTCCTTGGCCTTCAAGGTATCGAGATACTATAAATACACGTCACTCTGTTACTCTCTCCCCAAAAACCAAAATCTCCTTCCTGAAGCCGCACTCTCTTCTTCCCTTTCTTTTTTTCAAAAAAATGAGATCTATGATTTAGAAACAAAAACAAATGCAGAAAATAAAACAAAAAGAACAGTGGAAGTTTTGTTCAATAGCTTTACTGTCATTGCGGGTTCAGTCAGAGAAAGGTGAAGTCGGGGCTACTGCTGAACGTAGGGGAATATTGATGCAAGATGAGGTACGGCGTGAAGAGGGGCTTGGGTATATTTAAGATTGGATGGTGATGTTTCATGTGAAGTGAAGTAGGAGGCTTATGAAAGCAGCAGCTTTCGAAAACTTCAGGGTGATGGTTTTAAATGCATGATGCTGAGATGCATGGGAAAATGGGGCAAGCAAAATAGAAATGTGAAGCAGCTTTTACTGTGAAACGTGGTTTTGGCAAAATGAATTTTGAGTATTGGAAAGTTCAAGATGTTGGGCTGATCTTTATAACGTAAGAGAAAAATGTGAAGAAGGATAGCGGGCCAAAGAAAATGGATAAAGCCCATTTCATCATTTTCAGAACGATGGGAAGAACGCGGTAAGGTTAATGACGAGCCGTAATACTTGGAAAAACCAAAAGCGATGAAGCTGTTCTGAAGTAAAGTGGAACTCGTTTGGATTCATAGCAAAATAGAATGCTGGGTTCAGATCTATCAACTGACGCAAATCGTTATTTAACGGTTAACGCGCCAAGGTGAGTAAATTCACTAACTTTGTTTTATTTAAAATATTTTAATTATATTTTGAATAATGGTTGAATGCTGTGTGATGGTTGATTAGATAAATTACAGTTAAATTGGTTGAAATAAATATATATCATTGCATATGCACACATCATTGGTTGAATACTGATTTGAATAACACCTATGGATGCGGAAACCGGTTGGAGGAACTCAACCGGATTCCTAAATATTTAATTGTATTGTTTGTGCACTGTTTGAACCATGTTGAATGGAGAGTCAACGTTATATTGATTTGGTAAACAAACGATATCAGCGACAGTCAACCATAAACCCATTTGTTAAGAAATTGGTTGACTGTCAGATAAATCAACGAAGGCAATTATAAAAATTATATTTTTATAATTAAAAGCGAGGTTTAAATTATAATAGAAATTCTATTATAAACTGGTATTAAGTTGTATTGAGATATTTTATTGAATTGGGTATCATAATACGAATAAGAAGTAAACTGCCAAAAAGACAAAGAACGTGATCGAGTTTAGATAAGAGAAGTCTAAAGAGAAATGTTTAAGGAAGATGGAGTGAAGGGTTAATGACCAATGTAAATAATTTTAAACCGAGTTTTCAAATAAGGATATGACATCATAAAATCATATTTAAAATATAAGCCAAGATTTTTGTAACGGAAATGAATGCCAAGATTTTTGTAACGGAAAAAGATATCAAGACTTTTGTAACGGAAAGAGGCGTTGAGATTAATTATAAAGTGGAGAATAATAGCATATTGCAAGTCTGTGAACTATAGCGATAAAATAACGCTGTTGAGGTTTAGGCGTGACTGTTATGTCGAGATTTGTTATAAAAGGGGAATATTACAGCGTATGATGAGTTTTGAACTATAACGTTAAATTAACGCTGTTGGCTAAGCTTAAGCATGATTTTTATATAGCACTACTCCCTAGTGAATGTAAACAGTTTGTTTTGAAATCCACTTATTCTAAAGTAATAAGTAACGATGATTATTCAAAGAAATAAAAGAACGAGTAGTGGAGGATCGTTTCAGAAAACGATGACATCATTTCGATGTTTGAAATATGATTAGAGTTAAATAACACTATTAGAAATGGGAAATAAAATTCGATGATGACGAATGTTAAATAAAGTGCCCGTTGTTGTGTGATGTTTAGTTGAACATTTTAATGGATGTTGTTTTTACTTCGATAGTTAAATAACCGACTATCGAAGTGTTTTGACCATCGTTGTCCATACGGGGAGACCGGTTGGATATATTATCCGAGAACCACTCCGTATAGGCATAAACGCTGCGTATTCGATTATGCTGAAGAAAATTGAAGACGGAGTGAAATGCAAGGGTCGTCAGGTTCCAGAATGGTGTTTTCTGTTTGTCCAGTCCCAGGACAACTTGTATGGACGAATGTCTGACAGAGTATTCCTAACGGTCACATAAGACGATCTTTCAAGATATTACGTCTGGTGGCGGAGAAATTCGTTTCTCTTGGCTTTTATACCCGTAATATTTTGGGAAGATCAACTAGTGATTTGACGGGTTTGACGATGTGGCATTCAAAGTGTATGGTGGCCAGATGTTCTAAAAAGTAGACGTAGCCTCAAGCTTCACAGCCGGGAAATGACAAAAATCGGGCAGGCAGCATGGCTATGTGGGTCGCTCCCATTAGGGTGTATAATCACCTATCTAGAGAAATTCCTTTTGTTTCTTAATCTATCGATTCTGCCCATTCGGGAACGGTGGTTTGAGTCCAACCGTTGGTGATATACATTCGATACACTCAAGCGAAATGAGTGGTCGGTCATGTGTGGGCCGGGTTGCAAGATGTTCTTGTTGAACCCCGTGTATTCGCCTCTAGAGATACATCATCGGAAGGTGGTCCCATACCTTGTCATAGTTGGAATCCAATCTCCAATAAGCGCCATGCGGTTTTGATTTTATACTATGTATGTAGAGCGTGAGATGCAAGCGTTCTACTATTTGGTTATTTATTTGATTAGACATTATTATAATATCACTGGATTTTGATATCAATAATGATTTGGGTTATAGTAAGGTAAAAATCGTCCATGTTTATGTGTGGATTGGTCTTACTATTATCCTTTTGTTTTCAAAAAGGATTTTCAAAGTTAAACCGAATGGTTGGAATTTACTCACACCAGTCCCATGACTGACCCGGAGTTTATTTTGTTTGTTTTCCCTAAACTCTTGGGTGCCCAAATTTGTACGGGCAGTCAAGTGTTTCAGGCTTTTACAGATACGCTTGAAGGAGCTAAAAGCAGAAGGCTTCACCGTTAGTATTTAGAGACTATTTCCGCTGTGATATGATGTATTGTACTCTGATAAATGGTATGTATAGTTTTGTATTTCAAAGTTATGTTATATAACATATTTTATTCGTTCCGCTGTGAGATTCGTGTTTACTCTGATTATGTTCAGCTGTGTTCTCCTTCTTCTTCTTCTTCTATTCTATTAGTTCTACCTTATCTTTCTCATCCTCTTATTTCTTTCTATTAATGATTCGGTATTTTCGATGTCTGAACAGTCGACGCTGGGTTTTGTGTCGATTTTCGGAGTCGAAAATCCCGGGTCGTTACAGTGGTATCAGAGCTAAAGGTTAAGTGATTACCTTGGCTCTGTGGCGTGACTCAATAGAGATAAGGTTAGCAGTCCCTTAGATTGAGTTTGAGTGTATATATATGAGCGCGTATTTGTAAATCAATATAAAAAAAACTGTTTTATATTGTGTTGATTGATCTGATGAGTGGTATATAAATTCCAGATCGACGCGTTTAGCTGACGAGGTCGATAGGGATTTATAAACGCTTGGATAGAGAAATTCGACATAATATTGTTTTAAAAGTTGGGTGAATAAAAAAATTTTACCCAAAATATATTTTGATGTAAAAAGAACTATGTATCTTGAGATCATTATAGTATATTGGGTGTGTTGATCGTTACTATAATCGAATAAGATTATAAGTGGGTTGGTTATGTAAATAACCAATCGAAATTCATATGGGTATAAGGTATAAAATCAGATGAATTAAATCTAAAATTTAAGCCAGAATTGGAATAAAAATTATGAAACATGAAAATGTTTGTAAATGAAATTTGCATTAAATATATGGAATTTTAAGATCCTGGGGAAATTTTGAAATATTATCCAAGTTTCGAAAAGATATTTTTGAAGTAAATTTCAAATAAAAGTATTTGAATATGAGTTTTGAAAGTGATATAGTATTGAACTCACTTTGATCGCTGGAAATAAATTCCGATGATGAAGTCGACCATTATCGGTGTTCATTTTCGAGTGCTAAGTGACGGATTACTACCAAAGATTTTGTTTTGAAATAAGTTGTTCAGAAATTCAAATGTTTTGAATTGCTATGTTATGAATATATATGATTTCAAACTGATTTGAAATGGAAACCCTAGGAACTTGAATTCTGAAATTTAAAATTTACTTATGAAGTAAATAAACAGCGAATTTAAATAGGTCAAATAAAATTTGAGTTAAATGGAAGCCAAGTAAGTGGGAATCGTACTGGAATAAGGATTTGACTTGACCAAGTAGTTGAGTTGTGAATTGAGATTGGGAATGGAACTAAACTTGGTTGAGAAATTTGATTATTTGGAATTGGAATTGAACTGGAGTTTGAAAAAGAAATTTGAGTCGTGATGTAAGAGAATTATTGATTGTGAATAAACTAACTGGAGATCAGTTGGAGATGCATTTGGATATGCTGAATGGATTGCAAATGGAAACGAGAAAGTTGGATGCCCGATAAAGGGAGAAGGCCAGAGTGGCGTGTGGTAATAGTGCCGAATGAACCATGCAGCAGAGAGGCTGACGAAATTCTCCGAAAAATTTAAGTGTTAAATTTTTTTTCAGAATTTTGAAAATTTTCGTTACAAAGAAGGGAATTAATATTTTGATCAGTTCAGTTGAAACTGAAATTATGAAGTAAACCAAAAAGATTTTTAACCTGTTGCAACAGAGATTTTAGCATTTTCCTCATCTTAGCAATTTCGAGGACGAAATTATTTTAAGGGGGAAGGAATGTAATGTCCCGCATTTTTATCAGTTTATATTTGAATATTTAAATCAATTTAAATATTGAATTCTTAATATAAGAAGATTTAAATATTAATTAAAACGAAGTTGAACGTATATGAATATATATTAATTATAATCAAGCTCATAACGACGCTGCAGTTCGTAATTTCACGTTCTGAACTTCAACTGAGTGTACAGAACTCGTTTAAATCGGATTTCTTCGAAACAAGAAGCGTTGGAATCAGTTGAACTGTATCTTTCCAACGAAAGTGGAAAATGGAGATTTCGTCATATTCATTGCAAGATATGTCCAAATCAAATATTCGAAAAGTCGCTATAGAACCGTTTATCGACCATAACAGTTTATTTGATATAACTAGATATCGGTTGCAAATCTGGACAAGGTTCTTTTGAGGCGCAGCGATAATTTAATTTTTAGAATTTTACTGTAATTTTTAATTAATTAAATAAGCAACTTTTTATTTGGAGTATTTTGCACCCTATATCAATATTTTGAGGTTTCAAAATATGAGTTAACCTACCGATATTATTATATATTTGGAATCGTGACACCTCGCTCGACAGGACTGTATTTTTATTTTTGTCCATAGCGATCCGTGTATGAATGAAGCCTTATATAACGAATTCCCGAAAAGAATGGTTTGATGGTACAAAGGAGGACCAACCTTTAAAGTGGATGGACCAGTTAGAGGATAAAACAGAAGGGACATAATTTCCTACATACACGTGAAGTGAGGGGATAATGGACAAATCCAAAATTTAAAATCCTAGAATGGATGGTTTAAAGGCTTATGACGTGAACTCCTATTCTATTTCTACTTTGCATAAGACTCCCAGGTTAGTATTTTTGTTATACAGTTAATATAGAACTCAAATCTAAGACACATGATAAACCCATTTAGTATGGAACCTTATTAAGCTTCAACCAATTTACATAATATATGACAACAATCACATGTGAAGTCTTGCCAATATGTCATACGTAAATTGCATCAACTACACTCTTGTCTGGATTTCCCCTATGCGCATTCACCATATTGATCAACGGTTCCAAGCCCTCACTTAAGGACATCAAACCCCATTCAAGACTCATGCCTGCACTGACCATGCAATGTCAGTGTACGCACATGTGTGCCCCATCACTCTTTGCATATTCATGACCCAGTGTCGTCTGTTCATCTTATTATAAGGGACTGAGGGATACGCTAGCAGAAGAGCAGGCACATGGGTGAGAAAAGAAAAGCTACCCTAAGCTAAAAATATTGTCTATTATATAATAGGGAAATGACGCTATACTCATCTCTTCTCCCCTCTGGTACTAAATAAATACATATAATTTGTTTTCTTAGTTGCGAAGGTTCAGACCCATACTAAAACGTACATGCTGCTCCGGACCTATATCAGCTAAATGTTGAAATTGAAACTACTCTAAACTGCCGTCCTCTCCTATCATACGTCTCCTCAAAAGAAACAACCACATGTGAATCAAAGAAGGCTACCAAATGCAGTAGCACCCAAACGTACAGACAAGAAAAGAAAAAAAAACGTGCTACTCTACTTCTACCAGGCAACCTACTGCTGTTTCCTTGGCCTTCAAGGTATCGAGATACTATAAATACACGTCACTCTGTTACTCTCTCCCCAAAAACCAAAATCTCCTTCCTGAAGCCGCACTCTCTTCTTCCCTTTCTTTTTTCAAAAAAATGAGATCTATGATTTAGAAACAAAAACAAATGCAGAAAATAAAACAAAAAGAACAGTGGAAGTTTTGTTCAATAGCTTTACTGTCATTGCGGGTTCAGTCAGAGAAAGGTGAAGTCGGGGCTACTGCTGAACGTAGGGGAATATTGATGCAAGATGAGGTACGGCGTGAAGAGGGGCTTGGGTATATTTAAGATTGGATGGTGATGTTTCATGTGAAGTGAAGTAGGAGGCTTATGAAAGCAGCAGCTTTCGAAAACTTCAGGGTGATGGTTTTAAATGCATGATGCTGAGATGCATGGGAAAATGGGGCAAGCAAAATAGAAATGTGAAGCAGCTTTTACTGTGAAACGTGGTTTTGGCAAAATGAATTTTGAGTATTGGAAAGTTCAAGATGTTGGGCTGATCTTTATAACGTAAGAGAAAAATGTGAAGAAGGATAGCGGGCCAAAGAAAATGGATAAAGCCCATTTCATCATTTTCAGAACGATGGGAAGAACGCGGTAAGGTTAATGACGAGCCGTAATACTTGGAAAAACCAAAAGCGATGAAGCTGTTCTGAAGTAAAGTGGAACTCGTTTGGATTCATAGCAAAATAGAATGCTGGGTTCAGATCTATCAACTGACGCAAATCGTTATTTAACGGTTAACGCGCCAAGGTGAGTAAATTCACTAACTTTGTTTTATTTAAAATATTTTAATTATATTTTGAATAATGGTTGAATGCTGTGTGATGGTTGATTAGATAAATTACAGTTAAATTGGTTGAAATAAATATATATCATTGCATATGCACACATCATTGGTTGAATACTGATTTGAATAACACCTATGGATGCGGAAACCGGTTGGAGGAACTCAACCGGATTCCTAAATATTTAATTGTATTGTTTGTGCACTGTTTGAACCATGTTGAATGGAGAGTCAACGTTATATTGATTTGGTAAACAAACGATATCAGCGACAGTCAACCATAAACCCATTTGTTAAGAAATTGGTTGACTGTCAGATAAATCAACGAAGGCAATTATAAAAATTATATTTTTATAATTAAAAGCGAGGTTTAAATTATAATAGAAATTCTATTATAAACTGGTATTAAGTTGTATTGAGATATTTTATTGAATTGGGTATCATAATACGAATAAGAAGTAAACTGCCAAAAAGACAAAGAACGTGATCGAGTTTAGATAAGAGAAGTCTAAAGAGAAATGTTTAAGGAAGATGGAGTGAAGGGTTAATGACCAATGTAAATAATTTTAAACCGAGTTTTCAAATAAGGATATGACATCATAAAATCATATTTAAAATATAAGCCAAGATTTTTGTAACGGAAATGAATGCCAAGATTTTTGTAACGGAAAAAGATATCAAGACTTTTGTAACGGAAAGAGGCGTTGAGATTAATTATAAAGTGGAGAATAATAGCATATTGCAAGTCTGTGAACTATAGCGATAAAATAACGCTGTTGAGGTTTAGGCGTGACTGTTATGTCGAGATTTGTTATAAAAGGGGAATATTACAGCGTATGATGAGTTTTGAACTATAACGTTAAATTAACGCTGTTGGCTAAGCTTAAGCATGATTTTTATATAGCACTACTCCCTAGTGAATGTAAACAGTTTGTTTTGAAATCCACTTATTCTAAAGTAATAAGTAACGATGATTATTCAAAGAAATAAAAGAACGAGTAGTGGAGGATCGTTTCAGAAAACGATGACATCATTTCGATGTTTGAAATATGATTAGAGTTAAATAACACTATTAGAAATGGGAAATAAAATTCGATGATGACGAATGTTAAATAAAGTGCCCGTTGTTGTGTGATGTTTAGTTGAACATTTTAATGGATGTTGTTTTTACTTCGATAGTTAAATAACCGACTATCGAAGTGTTTTGACCATCGTTGTCCATACGGGGAGACCGGTTGGATATATTATCCGAGAACCACTCCGTATAGGCATAAACGCTGCGTATTCGATTATGCTGAAGAAAATTGAAGACGGAGTGAAATGCAAGGGTCGTCAGGTTCCAGAATGGTGTTTTCTGTTTGTCCAGTCCCAGGACAACTTGTATGGACGAATGTCTGACAGAGTATTCCTAACGGTCACATAAGACGATCTTTCAAGATATTACGTCTGGTGGCGGAGAAATTCGTTTCTCTTGGCTTTTATACCCGTAATATTTTGGGAAGATCAACTAGTGATTTGACGGGTTTGACGATGTGGCATTCAAAGTGTATGGTGGCCAGATGTTCTAAAAAGTAGACGTAGCCTCAAGCTTCACAGCCGGGAAATGACAAAAATCGGGCAGGCAGCATGGCTATGTGGGTCGCTCCCATTAGGGTGTATAATCACCTATCTAGAGAAATTCCTTTTGTTTCTTAATCTATCGATTCTGCCCATTCGGGAACGGTGGTTTGAGTCCAACCGTTGGTGATATACATTCGATACACTCAAGCGAAATGAGTGGTCGGTCATGTGTGGGCCGGGTTGCAAGATGTTCTTGTTGAACCCCGTGTATTCGCCTCTAGAGATACATCATCGGAAGGTGGTCCCATACCTTGTCATAGTTGGAATCCAATCTCCAATAAGCGCCATGCGGTTTTGATTTTATACTATGTATGTAGAGCGTGAGATGCAAGCGTTCTACTATTTGGTTATTTATTTGATTAGACATTATTATAATATCACTGGATTTTGATATCAATAATGATTTGGGTTATAGTAAGGTAAAAATCGTCCATGTTTATGTGTGGATTGGTCTTACTATTATCCTTTTGTTTTCAAAAAGGATTTTCAAAGTTAAACCGAATGGTTGGAATTTACTCACACCAGTCCCATGACTGACCCAGAGTTTATTTTGTTTGTTTTCCCTAAACTCTTGGGTGCCCAAATTTGTACGGGCAGTCAAGTGTTTCAGGCTTTTACAGATACGCTTGAAGGAGCTAAAACAGAAGGCTTCACCGTTAGTATTTAGAGACTATTTCCGCTGTGATATGATGTATTGTACTCTGATAAATGGTATGTATAGTTTTGTATTTCAAAGTTATGTTATATAACATATTTTATTCGTTCCGCTGTGAGATTCGTGTTTACTCTGATTATGTTCAGCTGTGTTCTCCTTCTTCTTCTTCTTCTATTCTATTAGTTCTACCTTATCTTTCTCATCCTCTTATTTCTTTCTATTAATGATTCGGTATTTTCGATGTCTGAACAGTCGACGCTGGGTTTTGTGTCGATTTTCGGAGTCGAAAATCCCGGGTCGTTACATTGCCGTTGCTCAAATTGATTACATGAACGAGAAAAGGCAAAAAAATCACTGTTATGTCACAGTCCATTATTTATTACTCGGCTGATACAAATTTTTCATTGGAAGAAATATCAAGAATGACAGATTCTTCAGTTTAATTATTTATTTATTTCTGCAATGTTAGTTTAGTTATTTCAGAATTTTAGTTTTTGTAATCAACAATGCTACTTTTAGGTATTTATTTTAATAATATACTTCATTGATATGTGATTTATTTATTACTTACTATTGCATTATTTATGTTCTTTAATTGACAATTTACAAATATAGTGATGTGTTGTAAGCAAATATTTGCTTGATTTCTCACTTCATTATTAAAATTGGTAATGAGTCAAAACATATTAATTAATAGATTTTACATATTAGCACTAATTATCATTTTTTTTAACTAACACATTGAATTTTTCATTAATTTTTTTGTTTAAAAATATAGTAAATAGAATTTTTTTTTTATATTAGACAACTTAACGGTCGGTTTTTCCCACCGTTGTGCGGTAATACTAGTAATTTTCTGCACAAAAGGTTTATAGCATTAATAGTTGATTATTCTTCCCTGTACTCAAAATCTTGCATCTTCCTATTGTCATAATGCAAATTATAGTATACTATATCTTGAATATTATATCACATATCCTTGCGTTAGATTTACTTAAATAAATTATTCCTTAAGATTGGCTTCCCTTAATTTCACCATGATTCCTTAACATATCATTGTTCTATGGTAACATACCATTGCCTTTTATCCTTGCAATAATCAATATATTTTTAGAGTTTCAGTTCGTAAAAATGTGCATTAGTTAGCATTTTGAAAACAATTATGAAATTACGTTATTCATGAATATATTAATTTTTTGACAAGAGTAGCATCGAAGGTAACTTTTACTGCTTTTTCAATTATTTATATAAAATAATACTGTCTTCTGTTATAGCCAAATGCAGCTAAATTATATGTTACTAATACTATATTATATTTCCTTAACCACATCATTCCCCGATGACCGTTAAATCTCCTTAACTTTATTTTATTTCCATCTGATATTTGTTATTTCTTGCAGTTTTAAATGATCAATAGTAAAGTAATTTCATTCACATTTAAGAAACCAATGTGAAAATTAGGCTTAATTATGGATTGCTTTCTATAAAAAGCTTGGTTAATTTAGCATTAAGTCAGTATGAAACAATTTCAATCTCATGGGTAACTGACTACCTGCAAATCAACTTCAAATTCATTTTTGGTTAATGCGTTTTTTAGTAGAACAATAAATGGTATTACAATTTTTGATTCAATAGACAATTGTAATTTAAAGCAAGAAGATCCAGTTACATATTATAAAAGAGCAACACACTAAATTTACATTACATATACTTAAATCTTGGTGGACCAAATGTACAGAAGTAAATTTTGTGCAAATAGCATCCTATAAAATTATCACCAATCATTGTAATATCAATGAATATTAAATGTTTACACGTGTTCATATTGAAACGATGTTAACAAAAAAAGAATTAATTGAAACCCATAATTTAACAAGTTTGAAAAATAACAATAATGAAATAGATGTATTCATAAAACGTTCTATGGCAGCAGAACTTCTATGAAAAACAAGTCTAATTATTTGCGATGAGTGCCTATGCAAAATGGATTTTATGTTGAGACAGTTAACCGTACTCATATTTCTATCGTTATTGTGTTCAACCAATGCAGATTAACACATATATAGTTGTTTAATTCATCATTTCGTACATATATATTTTCATCAACCCAATAGAGATACATAAAATTTGATACTCTTTGCACTACATTCAAGCTAATATGGAGGTTCCAACTAATTTTATCAGTCGTTAGTGTTTATGCAGATTAGTTATTATGCTATTTCAATGAATTATATAGCATCCCACTTTTTTGTAATTAGTATTGCAACATAGTTGTCCATGTAATAACTCCATAAAATTGAACTAAATTTGGAAAGAAAAAAAAAACATTTTGCACAATGGCTTACTGTGTTCGCTTATATTGAATATCTCCAATTATAGACTGTGATGGTCTAAAAGAATCGTCATTTATAATTAAATAAATGCAATAAATATTCCTTCAATTTCAATAATATTAAAAATAAATAATAAATACTTTTGCACCATGCAAACCATTGCCTACCACCTGTAGAGCATAATAAACATGCATTCATGGACTGATCAATATTGGCCACTTATTTAAAAAACAGTTAATAGGAAGTACCTAAAATAATTACGAATAATAATTAGTCATAATGATAATTATTTAATTGCAGTAATAGCTAATTAATATGAGTTTTGCACTATGGACTCTTATTTCTGATCTCCTATATCTTAACTTAAGCTCATGATGCTAATTGTAAATCTTGCGTCCAACTATGTTTCCATAAATCAAATATAAGTGGATTGTGCTAATTACATTAGTCCTTTATCTATATGAGAACAAGAGGTAAACAACACTCGATTCATTCCAATTACGATATCCAAATGGTTAATGGATCGTTTTCACATATTTGCAGCTGATGTTGTTTCAAAAAAAAAAAAAAAATCAGCTGATGTAATAACTTGCTATCATTCCACTCTTCTTTTTGTGCATAATAAAATTTGGTTTGATAAATCACCGCATGAAGCATAACATGCAACTTCGTAGATTTTATGAAAACAAAAAATACATATTTATTTTTCTCTAAATTTCCCTACTACCGTACATTTTCAAATTTTTTTAATATTATAAACTATTTATTTATTTTTTAGGTTTTCGTTTGTACTAAAGGGAATCTGTATCAACTGTATTTCTCATGCTATGCATAGTCATTGACATCGCTCTTCGGTCCGCTCAAATTTTAGTGACTGTGCTAACATAGCTGTTATATCATTAAATCTTTGCATTATGTTTATTTGTGATCTTTCCATGAATATAGTAACTTTCATGTACTATTCATAGATTTTTCTGATATTGGTTTCATTAATCAGCTCTGCCTCTGTACATTCTAAAGTTTTAGAAAATCACTTGTCTTGTAGCTAAGCACGAGTGCACTGTATGTGTAATAACCCGGAAATCTGAGCCAGTTTAAAATTTTTATTTTGGCAATTTTAGCGAGTTTTGGTTATTTAAAATGAATATTTTAAATAAAACCGACGGGAAATTTATTTTGAATAGAATTCGAACGTATATATTATATAGATCGTCGTTAGAATATAAATATTTATTTATATATATAAAAGGAATTGAAAATGGCGCGGTAGTTCGATAATTCGATTTCAAACTTCAAATGAATGTACAGGATTCAAAATAAACCGGATTTTAGTAAAACCAAAAATATTAGAATCTATTTGTGAATATCTTTCCAATGAATCCGGAAAATCAAAATTTCATAGCGGGAATCAAAAGTTATGGTCAAATGAATTTTCAGAATAGTTGCTACGGAATTCTGGCCCTTAAAAATGGGAATTTTGCAAACGACCTCGGATTTCGTTGAAACCACTTTTGTTGGATCCGCGATGTCAAATTATTGCTAGGTTTCAAATTTCATGATTTTTCGAATCAATATGTGAGCCTGGCAAAGGAAAACGCGTTTGACCAGTTTTAGTTGATTTTAATCGACTGGAAAATGGCCATTTTTCAAACGGTCTCAGAATTTGACGAAATTAGTTTTCTTAGGACCGTATCATCAAAACGAAGTTAGAAAATATTTTTCTGGAATTTTACGAGTTAGTATGTGACCCCGGTAAATTAAAATGTACGTTCAAAATCAATATATAGAGTTATATGTTGATTTTGACGAAAACTGATCGAAACGATCGAATCAGCTTACGATACATATCCCATTGTGTTCGGAATGGGGATAATTAGCAATGGACGACAGGCGGTGGGCTTCGTTTAGAGGTCGAATAAAAAAGTCAACTTTTTGAAATTAAAAATAATAAATATTTATATAAATCCTTTACTCTCTCTCTCTCCTCACTTTCTTTCTACCGTTCGAAAAAAAAGAAAAAAGAAAAAACCTAAGCCCTAACTCGAGATCGACGGAACCCCTCGCGACGCCGCACCCCCCCCCCCAGTCGCCTCTACCGTCACCCCCCCTTCTGCTTCGCCTCCTCCTTCCGATCAAACGCGAGACCCCCCCCCCAAACCGCGAGACCATCACCCAAGAGCCACCGCAGCAACCACCACTACCCCTCACCTGTCTGAGCCCCACCGCACCGTCGAGGACCGCCTGCCACCACCAGAGCTGCGCCACCCTCCCAGTCATCAGCCACCGCCTCTCCACTTCAATTTAAAGAAAACCCCTTCTTTCTTTCCCAACCATTCAAGGTAAATTTTTATCTTTTATTTTCTTTCATATAGCGGGAAAAAAGATACGATTTGTATTCTATAAAAATAGGATTTTTAATTCATAAAAATAATATTTTTGTATAGAGGTAGCTATTATTTCTATTCACATAAAGGTTTGTTTTTATTAATATGAAGTTTAGATTTTTATCGATACAAAGTTACGATTTTTAAATTATATAAAACTATGATTTTTATATATTGAATGGCGAAGTAAAGATTCGATTTTCATATATTGAATAGCGAAGTAAAAATTCGATTTTTATATATTGAATAGCGAAGTAAAAATTCGATTTTTATATATTGAATAGCGAAGTAAAAATTCGATTTTTATATATTGAACAGCGAAGTAAAAATTCGATTTTTATATATTGAATAGCGAAGTAAAAATTCAATTTTTATATATTGGATAGCGAAATAAAAATTCGATCATTATATAGTGAATAGCGAAGTAAAAATTCGATTTTTATATATGTAGTGAATACGGATGACGAAGGTGATGAAAGAAGAAACGGCGAAGACTTCTACATTTGAAGAGTCGAGATGTTTGGATTAGCTAGTCGGTGAGAACTTCTCACCTTTAATTTAGATTTCTAGTTATAAATATATACTAGGATGCAGACGGTGTTTAGTAACACCCGACACCCGTCGTCCACAGACCATGGACGGCTTGTATGCTTGTTTGTTTGATTTTGATGTGTAGTTGATGGTGTGATGAGATGTGAAACAAAATAAAATATTTTATAGTGGAAAATATTATATAGTTAAAAATAGAATTTTTAACATGTATATGAAATGAAATAAATTAATATAAACAAATCGGAGATTTGTTTATATACACTGATTTGATAGATATTGATTGGGACGATAAATTTTACACATCGCCCAACTGCACAAATAAAATCTGTGTTTGATTGTTTGAAAACCCCACACGGGTATTGAGGTGATATATGACATACACTAATCCCAATAGTTAGTTGTATGTCGATCGATTGATTGACAAACTGTTATAAGCATTAAATATTTATATTTGATGCTTATACAGGGTAGAACGCACTTTGGATGATGGTTGATTATTCATCGTTGTTATTGTATACATATGTTGTAGAAAATCCATATAATTAACATTATATGGTAATTGATTGGGCCTCATTCCATATTTGAAAAAGAAATATTTAAATAGAATATTTGAAAAAGGAATATTTGAATAGAAATTTTTGAATAGAAATTTTTGAGATAGAATATTTGAATATAGTAATATATGAAGCCGTGTTGATTAGATTGACGCCATTTTGACGTAAACGATATTTATATCGATTGTACTCGTTTTATAAGTAATATTGAAAAGTGATTTCAAAATCGAATATTTTAAATTGAAATTCGAACCGAATTGAAACGAATTAGAATTCAAATTGAATTGAAAATAAAATGAATTCGAATTGAAATTGAATAGAATTGAATTTGAATAGAAAACGAATTCGAATTGAAATAAATAGAAATGAATTTGAATAAGAAATTGAACAGAATGGAATTCGAATTGAAATTGAATAGAAACGAATTCGAACTGAAATTGAATTAAAAATCGATTTGAATTGAAATCAATTTGAAATGAATTTAAAACGAATTTATGAGGAAAAATTCAATTTTGATTTGAATTTGAAAAGAAGTTGAAATCGTTTTGAAAACGAATTTAAAACGATTTATATAGTACGATTTAAAGGGAAATCGACGAAGTATATATTATACATATTATATATATAATATAATGGCCTGAATAGAACGCGCCACGCAGCGGCAGTTCGCGAATTTCGACTATTGACTTCGAACGGATATTACGGGAGATCCGACCGTCGGATTCTCCTAAAACCGGAACCGTTGGGTTCGTATCGAAAAGAGCTTTCTAACGAATATTAGAAATTAGAAATCTAACGGTTGGATTTGGAATTATGTCCAAATCGAATTTGAAAAAGGTCGCTGTAAGTGCAGTTCGATGGCCGTTGATGGAAATCGACTGTACGGGCCTTGATAAAATTATTAAAAATAGTAATAATTTGTGTAAAATCATAAGAAATGATTTGGGAAGAATTGGGATGAAAAACTCCATATTTGAAAAGATAAAAATAGATATTTATCGAAATGAACTAGTTTTGAACTAGAATAATAATTTATTTATTTTTAAAATAAATAAATTGGATTTGAAATGGTTTTGAAAATAACCAGAATTTCCAATAATTGCATTGGAATGGATTTGAATCGAAATTGCCTTCGTAATATTTCGATGTTGGATTTCGTGATGATACAGATATTGTTATGGGGATTTGAAAGATATATTAATATCGTTATTTCCAATACGATATTTGTTGGTCGTAGAATTTGATATTGAATATAAGCCGATATATTTTCTATTCAGAGCCTTGTATTTAATATCAAATGTGATTTAGTTTGTCGTGAATGGTGTCTTCATTAACATTGTTCTTAAACCCAGTTGAGAAAAATGATTAAATCTTTTTATTTAGATTTAATGAAGTGTACCAATTAAATAATATTTAATTGGAATTGAACTGGTATTGATTTTTGGATTTATTGTGAAAAGTGTTTTAAATAACACTTGTCCTTTAACTCGATAATTAATGAATGTGATTTTGGGTTTATCGTGAACCGTGTTTTAAAATGACACTGATTCTTTAACCTAGTTAAAGATTAAAACTAAGTGGAGTTTTAATGAATCTTTAATTAGATTGAAAAGATCGAGAATGGAGTATCACCAGTTTTACTCCAGACGATAGTTAAATCTTTAATTAGATTTGAACGTGAAATGGTAATTGAATTTACCGATAACACCGTGGTGTTAGGTATAAAGCATTACCAGTTTTACTTCAAGGGATAAATACGTTGGGGTTGGGAAATAAAATAAATAATTACTTCGGTGTGGTTCGCTAATCCCGACTAGTTTGAATTGATATTCAAAGGAAGATTAAAGAATAAATTTAAAGAATTTACCTTTGATAAAATTAATGGGAACCTTTCCCAAAGTATAAGAATATTTGAATAAAGGGATGTTCTGAATTGGAATGAGGCGTATGTTGTGTTTGTGTAACACTTGTTTATTATATACGCGAGTTATTTAGAAAGACCGGGTTTATCCCATTCTGAATAACTGATTCGACGTGGTGTCGAGGATGAAGACGGTGGTCGAAGACCGGAGGTCTTCATGTCGTTTGGGTGATTACTGATGATCTTGATTGGGTCGTACACCCATGAGGAGGGAATCAGTTAGTGGTCGTCCAGACGTACCTGGAGATCGATGGATATGCGGGGTACTAGGTGCCTCCGGTTTCGTTCAGACCCAGAACGAACTTGTAAATGGACTGTGTCTGACATTGGATTTTATTCTGTGTGATTGATTTCTATTAAATATATATCTGTTTGGCGGCAGAGAATTTATTCTCTTGCTTAACGCCCTTCTCTGAGACGTACGAGCTCAGGGGTTATATATTGATGGATATCAAACGCATGGAGTGAATTGCCTGTGTGGCACGCCTAAGTGGCAATATGATCAAGGCTTCTATTGAAAAGAAAAGTCTTGTGGTTGATGATCAAAGCACCGCCTGTGTGGCATAGCTTTGTGTAGCGTTGATTTGCGAGCCTCACACCCCGGTTGTGAACCAGAAACGGGAGAAGGATCCAGGGAGGGCATGCGTCTCTTTCTAGCTAGAAGTGGCGTCAGTGGTTTTACACGCCCTGACGAGTTTGACTTATGTGGTTGTTGCTGTTGCGAGGCACCTCAGATATATCGGTCGTTCTCGAACTGATGGAGTCATTCGTTGGCTCATTTACGCCCCATAGGGTGGGGAGACGTAGTGTTCAGGCATTTTAATCCACATCGGTGGACCGGCCCTGTGGCTCCTAAGGCTTGACAGAGTACTTGCCTGAGGCTCGGGCTAGAGAGTCTCGAATTCGGTAGAGGACTATCTTTTGCCTCGGTTCACAGATGGAAATCCAACTTCCAATACGTGACTGTGCGGTTTTGATTGTAGAGCCTAGTATGGCGACATGATATATGGTACCCATGCCGTCTATGATTGATATTTATGATTGAAATCGTTTTGACACTATAAACTTATAATAGTATCAAATGATTTGTTTTTAACGTATCAAGCATGCTTTGGCTATTATAAGGGAAAACCCTATCCTCTGGTTGGTGTTGCATTGTGTGATGGGACCTGGGTCTTATAATAGCTTCATTGTTCTTTATTTAGCATTGCGCTGTTGTTTTATGCACTGGTGTTCTTGGGAGGAAACCCGTTCCGTGTTATACGGCGTGGTCCCTTGATTTACCTAACTTTAAAAATAAAGATTAATAACTGTTTTAGTTCTCACACCAGTCCCATGACTGACCTGGAGTTTATTGTTTTAACCTAAACTCTAGGTGCCCTTATTTCGACACGGGCAGCTAGTAGTTTTGGTTTTGCAGATTTATATTCACAGGATCCTGGTTTACAGCTGGAACGATATCCGGAAAGCTTTGTATCCGTATATCTCCTTCAATTGTGTATTGTATTATTTTCCGCTGCTATGTATTTAAATGTAATTTAAATCTCTGATATCTCTGTGTAATATTCATTTGTACTCTGTATATTCTTGTAATCTGATGGAATTGTTGTAATATACAATGAAATGTTCTTCCGTCTGCGTTCTTCTGTGGCTTCTTCTCGACTCAATCCGGGATTTTCCGTAAGGGGGATTTCGGGTCGTTTCAGTATGGTTTGTTATTACTGATTTTATTCATATGCATTGCTTTTTTTTTGAAACTACATTTTTAAACATCGATTGTGTGAGTGTATATTCATTTTGTTTTGTTCTATTTCTCTTTGTTTCACAACCGACTATGTCAAAATTTATAATTCATGATATGCAATAAATATTAGAATGCGTAATCCATTGCGAAGAAACGAGGCAATATTCGTTACCAAATAGCCAAACAAAACAAACATCAATCTTAAAGACTCGTGCAACGCACGGGCTGTGTACTAGTCTATATAATAAAATTCCCCCCTTGGACAAACAACAAGACAAAGAGTGGTTCAGATTTAATCCCGCAAAAACAAATCTAACATCCTAATTTTAACACATCCCCTGATATTTTGATTGCCACCTCATCCGGATTTGCCTTATATTTAGTTATCACGCGTATCAGTAACTTTGCTCTCCTACTTTCACGTTCCCACGTCTTCCTCCACTCCTTCCTCCACTCCGTTCTAAATTCTTTCTTCCACCAACCCTTTTTATATATTTGTAGATAACCTCTTCTGTCTTCTCTTCTCGCAAGTCGCAACTTCACCTTCTCTTCTCATTTAATTATCAATTCATATTACATTTTTCATATCACATTACGGATTTGGGTAGTGCAATACTGGCCTATAAAGAGGATACAATGAATAATCGTGAAACGACCCGCAAATCCGTACCCTTTGAGTCGACTAATAACACCACACGTCCAACTCAAATTGCACAGAAATACGAACCATTAGTAGAAAGAAGTTAGAGGATGAGAAATAGAAAGAAAGAAATATTAGAATAGAAGAAAAACGAAGATCACAACTCACAGCGGAACGAATAAAATATATTAGATAACATAAACTTTGCAATACAAATCAGTAACTGTATATACATACCATTATCAGAGCACAACGATTATCCCTGGAACAGTTATAAACACCTGTTTCCAGATACAACATAGTACACAGCGGAAAATATGATAGTCTATAGCTAACTGGTGAAGCCTCCTGCTTCAAGCTCCTCCAAGTGAATCTGTAAAATCCTGACTACTTGACTGCCCGTACAAATTTGGGCACCCAAGAGTTTAGGGAAAACAAACAAAATAAACTCTGGGTCAGTCATGGGACTGGTGTGAGTAAACTCCAACCATTTGGTTTAACTTTTCAAAATCCTTTTCAAAAGAAAAGATAATCGTAAGACCGATCCACACATAAACATGGATGGTTTTTACCTTACGATAACCCAAAACACTTTGGAAATCATATATTATCTGATATTATAATAATGTCTAATCACAAGTAATTAAAATCTAGTAGAACGCTTGCATCTCACGCTCTACATATATAGTATACAAATCAAACTCGCAGACACTTATTGGAGATTGGATTCCAACTTGACAAGGTATGGGACCACCTTCCGAACGTGTATCTCTAGAGGAAAATACACTGGGTTCAACAAGAACATCTTGCAACCCGGCCCACACATGACCGACCACTCATTTCGCTTGAGTGTATCGAATGTATATCACCGACGGTTGGGATCAGCAACCGCCTCCCGAAAAGGGACAGCATCGATAGATTAAAGAACAAATGGAATTTCTCTAGATAGATGATTATACATCCTAATGGGTGCGACCCACATAGCCATGCTGCCTGCCCGATTTTTGTCCACTTCCGGTTTGATGAGGCTTGAGGTTTGAATTATCTTCCAGAACATCTGGCCACCATTCACTTTGAATGCCACATCGTCAGATCCATCGGAAATCACTAATTGATTCCCACAAAAATACTCAGATTTGTTAGGCTAAAGAAGTTTCCCTTCTATGCCATCAACTTCGTACGTTTGAAGGAATCAACGTACGTAACCCCCTTTGGAAATACTCCGTCAGACACTCGTCCATACAAGTTGTCCTGGGTCTGGACAAACCGAAGGCACTATTCTATAAATAGGATAGCCCTTGCATAACTCCGTCTTCAATTTTCTTCAGCATAAGTTGCTTCATAACGCTTACGCCAATACGGAGTGGTTTTCAGATATCAAATCTGATCCCGGTCTCTCCATATTGACAACGGAGGTATAAAATAAATCAAAACTTTGATAGTCGGTGATTTAACTATCAAAGAAACATCCATACAATCAACGGTCCTATTTCCAAATGGAAATTCTATCAATCAAGCATCAAACAATACTGGGCCCTTTTTATATTAGTTCTTTATTACATTATCATTTCCAATTCCCATTTTCCACCTTTCGTGTTCTTTCAAAGCTCTATTTTCTCTCTTGATTATTGGAAACATTTCCAATATATATAATTCCTTTATTGAGAAAATATCTTTTACTCCAGTTAGAAAACATTTCTAAATCCTTTGAATTAACTGATGTTATAAACATCGTTATTATAACTCAAATCATAAATCATTCGTTAACTAACGATATCACTAACCAATCCTTACTATCGCCTTAACCATTTCTCCGTCAATAATGCAGTCAGTCAAGTTGGGGTATAATTACCTCTCAGACCTTAACTGAACAACATTCTTAACTTTGAAATAGTCAGAGCTCACAACTTTAAACCAAACATTGCTTACACGACTCTCGGATTTAATCTACGAACACACCTTCTTTATAAAAATATTGATTATAACGGTAGCGTTATAATCACTGTCTTCAAATGTTTGGTTTATAAAACATTGCTTTCAACAACAGCGTTAAAACCGCTGTCTAGCATTATAGAACACTTATCATAACCATAGCATTAAGATTGCTATTAAAACAGTTATTTTAACGGCAGCGTTAAAATTGCTATTTAGATTTACCAAGACATTTATTATAACAGCAGCGTCTAAAATTGCTGTATAGATTTATAACATCTATTATAACAACAGCGCTAAAATCGCTGTTTAGTTTTATAAAAGCATTCCTTACAAAGACAGCGTTAAAATCGCTGTTTAAAATTATAAAAGCATTTCTTATAACAACAGCGTTATGATTGCTGTTTTGAATAAAATACCGTGTGCGACGCACACGCTTCCGTTGTTCATTTATAAACTCTGTTTATTTTAAACAATTCAAGTGCTCCTTTAAACATATTTATAAACTATACATTCTTCTAACCACTTAATTCGATTTCTATAAATCCCCTTTTTATATACATTTTATTTGCAAAATATTTCCTTGTTTTAAACTATCTATTCTTTTATTTTAAGCATTTGAAAAATCTTTCTTTAAACTTTCCTCTGTAATTTGCTAAATTCGGATCCATTTCCAAATATTGGTTTCAAAACCGATACTCACTTTCAAATATACATTCATATTTGAACTCACCTTTTTATCTATCCAATGGTTAATGATCCACTTAATTTATATCTTTATTTATAACATTTTTCTTGGTTTACCCAATGGAATAGGTTTCCATTTGCAACTCAATGAAAAAGAGATTATTTCTAATTTGGAAATAAATTCTGCTTTTAAATTCTAATTTCTTTTTCCATATTCGATGATATTTTACGGTATCTAAAATATCAGTTTCCTAAGGCCAGGGTAAACCAAACACACAAATTCAACCATGGATAATGTAGCATAACATATATCACCATCAAATAAAACAGTAAATAAAATGTTGAGGGATCCAGTTGGATCCCTCCAACCTGTTTCCCTGCATCCACAGATGTTAGTAACATCAAAAATATCGTATCAATGAAAAAATCAATCAACGATGTGATTATATCAACCAATTTATCAACTATTCAACCAAGCAACCATTTCATATTATAAAATAATTTTTAAACGAGTGAGTTTACTCACCTTGGTTTTGCAGTTGATGATTCTGTTCTATTTCGTTTACAATCAAACCAGTGTTTGTTTTTATCACGAAATGTCCCTAACTCGGTTCCTGGTGAAATCAGTTTCACAAGATGGGTTTCGTCGTTCCGGTTTCAACGGGCCCGGTTGTGCCCAATTCTGTTCATGGATGCACAAGGTATGTTCTTTATAAGTTAGAATATAAATTAGTATCATTAACTATTAAATTTATATTAATTTAACCTTAATTAATTACCTTAGGCCAACCTTTAAATGCTAATACTTCTTCTTTAAATGAAACCCGCACGTCACCTGTAACCGCCCATGACGCAACTTCCCTCTTTCCTATCACCTTCCCTGCTTCATGCATTTATAAACCAAGAACTCCACGTAATTACTCCTCAAGCATTTTAACACCCTTCACAAATCACGTTTTACTACAAACTCCCTCCATACACCATTTCACGGTTCTTCATTTCAGACTCCCCTTTCTCGTTTCCAGGACTCTCGCACCAACGATTTTCAAGTCACCTGCTCCTCTTCCCAAAATACACAAACTGTACTTCGCCTGGAGCTATCCTGCCGACGCCGGGAGTACCCTTAGCCCTTTATATTCCCTTTTCATGTGAACTCCTCCTATCTGCCCTCTCCTTCTTCTAGTCCACATGCCATATTTTGTTTCCCATCTCAAACAGTACCTCCTCTCTTCTCTTGTTTCGATCTCTACTGCTCACATACTCCTCAATACCCCCTTTAGTTCGAACTGCGCTGCCAACTTCTTCACGCTGGACACTAGCCTTTCCTCCTTTATTCCAATCCGTCCACTACCGAACACTCCAGACTCGTCCAGCTCCATTCTTACTTCACGAACCCCATCCCACAGTAGCTCACACCCTCATTTACTTTCCCTTCTATTCCTTTCACCATTCATTTGTTTTGAGAGTTCGGATATTAAAAATGGTGAACAAAATGAAGTTTGTTTTTACTCAGTTGGAGAATGAAAGATGTTGAAGGATATGCGTGTACATATGTGTGTATATATATATATACATAGGCCGAGAGTGATTCGGATCAGAACAACGTCGATTTCATATGGTACATTATAGGAATTAGGTTAGCTCGGCTCTGAAAGGAAATAAAAATAGGTTGGCCGCGAATATCTGGTTACAGGGTAAGATCAGCCAAAAAGAAAATAGGTCGGCTGCAAAAATGTGTTTCCAAATGGGGTAGGCAAAAACTGAAGGACAGCTGCACGTCTGGTTACGTCGTATAGTGTTTTGTGCGTGGGTAAAATTCGTATTAATAGTTATACGTGTGTGCAGTAAAACGTTACATCAGTTAGGCATGTGTTTTGAAGAAATAGGAGCAGTTTTAGGGTGGCTGCGAAAAGAATTCAGAGTATAGGATTTCAGAGTTTAGACATGAAAATAGGGTACGTATGCTGATCAAATGAAAATACAAGACGACTTCGATTTGAAAATACTTGCAGCATGGTACATGTGGTCTGTAGGTAGGAAGGAAGATCCAGTCTATTATGTTGGTTTGCAGTGTATTTTCTTTTCGCGGTCGACTGAGGAGGCTAACGATTTTTATGATTGGTTTTATAGGGTACCACTATTTTAAATATTATTATACGAAACTTCGCGGTGAAGTAGTTGATAAAAACTACAACAAACGATGTCTGTTTACTGTTGAAAAAGCTAATCTTGGTGTAAAAAGGTATTCCGGACCCAATGGGACAAGTTTCGTCGAAATCCGAGGTCGTATGAAAAAATTTCCTTTATAAAACCAGAAATCAACACGCATTTAAATTTTTCATGATCACCAGATAAATCAAATCAACTTGAAACTGCGAACACCGATAATAACTTTTCGATACGAATCCAACGGCACTAGTTTCGTCGCATTCTGAGACTGTTGCCCCGGTAGGCTGTTTTTGGCGCGTACCGCACTGCCCTTCTGAACACCAAATTTGCCGATCTCTAAAAATAACAAACTATATACCTACCCTGACTCTAATCGACGATACGAACTCAACGGAACTGGTTTCGTGGCCTGATTCGATCGTCTGTTCAAGTTACACTCTAATATCTCTTTATTCAGTTGAATTAATTTAATTGCACTGAACGAGCGTTTACGGCTACCGTGGTTACATACGACATCGGTTTGACGCGCAATCCAACACCGTACAATAATTTAACGATACGGTCCCAATGAAACTGATTTCATCGAAATCTGAGTCCGTTTGCAAAACGGCTATTTTAACACGTATAATTTAAATAACGATTTTCCACAGCGACTATTTCAAAATTTGATTTGGCCATAACTTTCTATTTATAACACGAAATCTAGATTTTTCTCTTTCATATGAAAATCATCATAAATATGACTCCAACGTATCTTGTTTCACAGAAATCCGATTTATAACGAGTTCTGTATACTCAGTTGAAGTTCAAAACTCCATATTACGAACTGCCTCGCCATTTTCGAGCTCGTTTTATATTATATAAATAAACTCACGTTCAAACTTCGTTTTATAAACAAATTCGTTATAAATTCTTATATGTAATTCAATTAAAATTCTTAAAACAAATTTAAATATTCAGAATTCAACGGCCAAAAATCCGGGTCGTTACAAATCGGCAAACTACCGAATGGCCATTAAAAAGAATTACGGTAAGACAATCTAATGCTTATATTTTGAATACTAAAATAAGTACATTTTTCGTTTTAACCAACTGCTTATTTACTCTTTTTTGCAGCTTAACTTGCACTAAACACATTGGAGTAAGGACGTGGTGATCGATAATTACACTTTTTTACGTGTACTTAAAAATATGTTTAAGTGTTGATAATAAGTTTTAATATATATCCTATATCAAAGTCTGTCATATTTATTTTTGTCCTCTCTGCATTTGCTTTCTGTGAAAAAAAAATATTTCGTGTGATGTGGTTAGCTGAATTTAACATACTATGAATACCTCTTGAATCTTGCCTTATGTTACTTATGATTTTGATGTTGCTATATACCTTTTGGAGTCAGTTGAGCATACATATGAAATCTTTACTGTAAGTCAGTTGTGTATATAGCAAAGAAGTTATATAACATAAACTGCTGTATGAATCATATTTTGTTTGCTGATACACATTCCCAGCATCTCATGCATGCAATAAATAGCTTAAATGAAAAGATAAAAATGTGCCAATCATAAGAGCCAATCACTAACAATATTCTAATGATACCCAATTTCAACTATGAAATTAGCATTAAATTGGTTGGGACCTAAAAGCTTCAAATTTGAAATTATGTTGCTATATATAATTTAGCATTAAATGGCTCAATTTAACATGCTGTGAATACCTCTTGAATCTTGCCTTATGTTACGTATGATTTTGATGTTGCTATATATAATTTAGCATTAAATGGCCCAATTTTACATGATGTGAATACCTCTTGAATCGTGCCTTATGTTACGTATGATTTTGATGTTGCTATATATAATTTAGCATTAAATGGCTCAATTTGACATGCTGTGAATACCTCTTGAATCTTGCCTTATGTTACGTATGATTTTGAAGTTGTTATATAAAATTTAGCATTAAATGGCTCAATTTAACATGTTGTGAATACCTCTTAAATCATGCATTATGTTACGTATGTTTTTGATGTTGCTATATATAATTTAGCTTTAAATGGCTCAGTTTAACATGCTGTGAATACCTCTTGAATCTTGCCTATGTTACGTATGATTTTGATGTTGCTATATACGTTTTGGAGACATGCGAGCATACATACTCATATTTAATGTAAATGGGTCGTGTATATAGCAAAGAAGTTACATAACATAAACTGCTGTATGAATTAAATTTTGTTTACTGATACACATTCCTAGCATCTCATGCATGCAATAAATAACTTAAATTAAAAGATAAAAGTGTGCAAATCCATTTCATTCTATACAAGAGCCAATCACTATCAATATTCTAATGATACCCAATTTAAACTATGAAACTAGCACTAAATGGGTTGGGAGCTAAAAGCTTCAAAATATATTTGAAATTTTAAAAATGCTATATCAAAAGATTACCATATAAAAATGGAGTGAAATTGTTTATATTCCATTACAATGGAGTGAAATTGCATTACAAAAGATTTGTAGATAATCGGAAAGGTTTTGTATATTTACATCTTCATAGGGTCTTTATCTAAAAGTTACTATATTATTGGTGATATAATTTAGCATTAAATGGCTCAATTTAACATGTTGTGAATACCTCTTGAATCTTGCCTTATGTTAGGTATGATTTTGATGTTGCTATATACGTGAAATTGTTTATATTTCAGTACAATGGAGTGAAATTGCATTTCAAAAGATTTGTGGATAATCGGAAAGGTTCTGTATATTTACACCTTCATCGGGTCTGTGATGGCCCGCCCCGCACCAGCCTGCATTTCCTCCGAAGGTGCGGTGTACACATGCCCGACTAGCATGGAACGGTCGCCAAAGAAAGGAAAGAAGAGAATGAACTAACAAGGAACCTGTAGAATGTCTCACAGCGCATGGAACAAAATATAATAATAACATAATCTTGACATAAAACAGGCGAGATAGTGCATAAGCTGAAAACTAAACCAACATAGCAGCGAAAATTCAAATACAGCTTATGATCCAACATCATTATTACAACTTTAAACTGTCTCTAAAGCAAAAGAAGGCTAAAGTAGAAGATGCAGTACTAATGCCCAAGCAGTGATCCTCAACAACACAGGGAGAATATCTATATGTATCATACGTGGAAGCCTCCTGCTCGTCTCCGGATCAGCTACTCGTGCATACCCAGCTAACCGGTCTCTAGTCTGCTCGTGAGAGCACCCAGAGTAATAAGAAGAGACGTAAAACTCTGGGTCAGACAAAAAGTCTGGTATGAGCGATAAGCAGCTAAACAGAACAATAACAGGTATACGAAACCATACCTGAACCTGGACCTGCAACCAAAGAGTTAGCACTACATACCGTACAATACTCTAAGGTGCCACTAAATAGATGGTGTAAGGATAACGAGGGTGGGGGTGTGCATGTCATAATGATGGCAAACAAATCAAACATAGCAACCATCCTCACATCTCTCACTCAGTGCGTAAAGCATACGATGTCCACCACTGTCAATCACTAGACCAATCAAAGTAGTGACGGAGTTCGACTTGTACAACTACTGCTACTACCAAGCTCACCCCATGGAGTCATGACCAAACCTTTACAAATGACCCCACTTCATTGGTCTATAGCTGTAACACCCCGTATTTTCTGAGAATATTAAAAAAATGGTTAATTATGAAGAAGTTATTAAGCCTTGAAGTTTGTATGCATATGAGAGAAATATATATAGATATATATAAAAATTAAATAAATAAACATGCAAAAAAGGTTCAAAACAGCTAATTGGGAGGGGGAATAACCGAACCGGCCCATTTTTGAGGTCGACCCAAGCCCCGCTGGGTCGACTAGGGGTTAATCCAGGGTGTTTGGCTGTCATCCCATGGGCCGATTCGCTCAAATGCAGATTTTGCATTTGAATAGTTCTCATGATTCAGGGTTAATCTAATGGTCCTAAATAACTTCCTACACCTATATATACATCCCTAACCTAAACCTAAATCTCATATACAATTCTCTAGCCTCCATTGCTCTCTTCCTCTCTAAAAATAAATAAATCAATGGCGTCTCTACTCTGCTGAAACCTAAGCTAGGACTTGTGCTTCTTCTTCCTCCAATTCTGATTAGGATTAAAAGAGAACAGCTACAACACCTTTTTCTTTTAGAATCCAACCAAGGCAAGTGCAGTTATTTTCCGATATAAACTTTAATTATAATTGTGACATGATTGTAAATCTGAATTTGAGATTGCGTATGTTCTGTTCTGATCTTTTTTATTCTATATCTCTTTCTTCTTTCTGTTCTATAGCCAGGCTACCCTGAGCCTGCGCCAAATCTCATAAGAGATTAACGCACGAACGTTAAACTTTGGGATAAATAATGAATGATGGCATAATTGGACATGGCTAATCTGTGACTAAAAGGACATAGCTTGTAAACTAGATTTAGATCTGTGCATATTCTGTGAATTGGAAGAAGAGGAACCATTGTATATTAACATGTGACTTGAGACATTGGACATAACGCATATTTTTGAATTAAAGATCTGTTATAATTTAAAGTTCTAGATTGTTGGGCATATTGTTTATATAGAAATTCATGATTTGGGATAAAAAGGGAATATGACTTAGGTGTGAAGATTTATGTTAAGATTTGATAACTATTAAATGTGAATAACACCTAAGTGGGAGATTTTTTGAATATTTGACATGCATTGAAATCGATGGCTATATTTGGTATAATTTATATGTGAATCTTTTGTATTAGGCAAGTTTAACTAAATTTGAGATGTGTGTTATATGGTAAATTATGACCATAATCTGTGCCATGTAAATTCAATGCAAACGTGGGGTATATGATCATAATGTGAATCATGACAACTATTTAGGCATGCAAACTTAGGCCAAATTTATAATTAGGCAAGATATGTTTATAAAACTTTAAGGAATGATTAAATCTGTTATATTGCCAAATTTGCTAGTTCTGTTATATTGCCTAATCTGCTAGTTCTGCTATAATCTGCTATATCTGTTCATATACCAAATCTGTCATCTGCTAAGTCTACTAAAGATGCCTAAACTGTTATATGCTAAATCTGTTAAACTGCTTAATCTGCTGAATCCGTTAAGTCGCCTAATCTGCTAAATCTGTTATCTGCCATATATGTTGAGTTGATATATTTAGTCTGTTATTGACATAATCTGAATTGGCTATAGTTATGAAAATTGACATGTATATTAGGCGTGGGCATAAATGGTAAATTAATAATTAATTGGCCGCAAAGATAAACATGGCTGACTCGAGGTTAGAATGAGTTTGCGGCGTAATCCTGCCCGGAACCGCCGGGCACATCCAGTGGCCGCAAACAATAGGTTCTAATGTGAGAAGTTAGTCATAACGTGCTTGAAACCCGAGGTTAGACTCAGTTTGCGGCATAAATCTGCCCGGAACCAACCGGCCTAACCAGTAGCCGCAAACTGTCAGTCTGATGTGAGAGGTCTGGGCATTAATATTTAATTAATGAAAATCTGAGATAAATATAATGTCTAAAATGTGTTGGGCGGATAGGGTTAAACCCACTAGACTGATGAGTTTAATAAATCTGTTCCGTGAATCGGTAGGCCCAATTACAAAGTTAGACAAATCTGTAAATCTGTTAAATCCGTATATCTGATCCGTTAGTCTAAAACTTGTTTGATCTGTGAACTAGTTGATCTGAATTCTGTATGTCTGAACTTGTTAATCTGAAATCTGTTAGTCTGGGGACACAAGGATAGGAGGGGAATTACTTGTGTCATCTGTTGTTTGGGACCCATATTAGTCAGTAACCCTTTCTGCTATCAAAACTTTAACCCAACAGTAGGTAGGGTCCGGGCATGCTTACTGAACTAATTATAAGCGGTTCATTCTGATAATGGCGAGGGGTGTTGATGGTGCGTTCCAACCGGGTCATGTGCGTGCATGGATCCCGGTCTGCCTCTGAGGATGTAAGACGCCGTGACATCTGTAAATAGGTCTGTGTCATTCAAAGGTTGCCACTTTAGGGAATGATACACCCTTCGGTGGGGCTGGCACAAGGTATTTATGTATTAGGGAGCCGATCGCATGGGGTAGGGTTTTAGGGTACACTTAGTTCTGTCTGTTTCTGTTGGTACCGTCTATTTCTGTTGGGTGGTAACACCTATCTGTTTCTCCGTGGTACCGTCTGTTGGGGTGGTAAAGGCCTATTACTAGTGTACACCTAATTCTACATTCTGTTTCCGTAGGGATTAATCTGTTTCTGCTTCTGTCTATTTCCGTTCGGGTGGTAAAGGCCCATTACTAGCACTCTCTTCTGTGGAAATTATTCTGTACCCGTTTCTGTTTCAGTTTAGACATTAGGGTGACACCTAATTCTGTTATACTAGTATTAGTGCAGATAAGTGTAAAGCAATAGCTTATATCATTCTGTTCTTCTGTTATATCTGCTACATCTGTTACAGTTATCTCTCATCCAGTTTTATTTTCATGTCATGTTATTATTATCTGTTCATAACTGAAAATCACTGGACTTGCCAGACTTTTGTCTGACCCTTGTTGTTTCGCCTCCTTTCTTCCGTTCCCCCCCCAGGTTTTGTAGAAGGGAATACTCTAGCTTGATCCAGATTTCTTCCGCTTGCAGTGCTAAAAGTATGGCTTGTCTTCTTCTGTGGGGATTATGATTTTAAACTATGCATTCTGAAGGCTTTTGTAAAAGACTGTTATTTTGTACTTGAATTCTGATATTGTGATTTGAAAGGATGTAACCAAGCTTCTGTTTGAAATAAAGTTATAATTTTTCAAGTACCGTTTATCTGTCTTGTAGTATTCTGTTTTTGTTTACTAAAATGCTCCACCAAAGTTAAGGCATTCCCTTTGTGAGTGACCTTAACGGAGGTGGGGTGTTACAATAGCTGTTTAGTCATACCTAGGCCACTGTGGCCCTGAATCCGTTCACGTACCCCCTACACATAGTGATCCAAAGTTATAGACATCGACAACCCCTTAGCAAGCGAAGCCCAATCATGAAGTGAACTCGTTGGTTCCCAACTGGATCGTGAGCTCTAACATCCATTTGGTCCACCTTTGCATCTCGGGTTTTTAGTCGTCACCGGATCGGTTCGGTTCCTCCCTTTGCTTTGCTTTGCTTTGCTTTGGATCGTACTCCCATTGGGTTCGGATCGTGCTCCCCAGTTCAGTTCGTGATCTTCATCTCGTGGCGGTTCGGATCGTCGTCACCTCCTGGCGGATCGGGTCGGGTTCTTCAAGTTCAGTCGCCATACCTCGGTTCGGTTTGGAGGTGGCCATACGGGTCGGGTCGGGGTGGTACATGTCACGAAAGGCAGATCGGCTAGGAGAACTCCTCGGCTATCAGTTCACGAACCCCAGGCGGTTCGGATCGGGCTTCTTCTCTTGAGTGGTTTGGATCGGGTACGAAAAGCAGTTCACAGTTGATGCTCGTAGACCTCACACAGACGGTTCGGTTCGGAGGAGATGGCTTGGTTCGTGATGTGGCTCCACGACCCCATAGGGCGATCCGATCCGGCCCTCAATCCCCCATCCGATCTGAATTCCTGCACTTTGTCCAGCGAGCTGTTTTACGCCATTCGATGGCATTTTCGACCATTCTAACTATTCTAAACAATCACAAAGCAAATCATACAATCATAGAAACATATAGAAGTGACCATAAGCATCAAAACAACAACCAAAGCATGTAAATTGGATCAAACATAGCCAAAACCCCGTATTTTCCCTTAAGCATGTTTAGGCAAAATCTAATGATAGGATTAATAAAAATTAACCAAATTAACCCAAATTCCTAACAGAGGTCTAAAACATCATTTCAAATTTTATCAATATTTTTCCAGGATTTTATCATGTTTAATTTCGTTAATCTTCACTAATTACCCTTAATTAACCGTAATTAGTGCAAAATTATGCAAATCACTCACCTTAGCCACAAATAAAACCTTTAGAACTGAAACTCTACTATTTGGGCGTGAATACCAATGCAACACAGCAGCTCTACCTCGATCCTTGTGCTAATCCGCCTTGATTTGATGTTGCTAAGCTTAATCTTTGATTAGAAGGTGATTTGGAGGTGTTTTAGAGGTTGGAGGCCATTGTGAGGGTTTCTAAGAGGTAAGTGGCGGCTAAAAAACTGAAATAGAATGAAAACCTAACTCATTTCAGCCTACCCATAACCCTAATTCCGAAATGGGTTATGGGCCCATTCACTATTCACCCTATTTGGCCCGGTTAAGCAGTTCTTCACCTTCCAAACCTTATTTCAGTCATATCTCCCAAACGGTTAGTCCGTTTTTAACATGTGACCACTCTAAGGAAAGGTAAACCTTCATCCGAAGCCAATGGAAGTGGTTTCAGGCCAAAATTCCTTTCCAATCAAAAGTTATGGCCAAAACAAGATCAGCTAGGGGCAAAACGGTCATTTAAAAATCGGGAAAAATCATGAACATGGGAAATGACCCCAATAGTCATCTCCCAAAGTTACATGACCGTATGACTTCATATGAGAAAGAAATAAATATTCTACGATCCTTGATGCGTAGAATGTGGGTTGTTACACTCTTCCTCCCTTAAGAAATTTCGTCCCCGAAATTCCTTAACCCAAAACATAAAAAGGATCCCGCATGCCTACCAATCATATACAACAATCAAACATGCAAAACAAACGAACAAGCCTATCCTAGCCCGCGGAAAGACTAAATCGAAGTTAAAATCTTACCAAGCGAAGAGTTCTGGATACGTCTTCCTAATGCTCTCCTCTGTCTCCCAAGTACAGTCATTCTCGTTCTCGCCCCACTGGACTTTGACTAATTTCACCGCCTTCCTTCGAAACTGCTTCGTATCGTTCCCAACAATACGCATAGGCCTGCGGTTCCCAACCGCCTCAGGTTCAACTTCGATATCATCCAACTGATCAGGTGAAATAGTCACATCTGGGTCGTGTACGAATTTCCTTAACTGGAAAACATGAAATACGTCGTGAACTCCTGCCATCTTCTCTGGTAATTCAACTTTATATGCTAAATTCCCAATTTTCTCAAGAACTGGGAATGGACCAACAAATCTTGGTGCTAACTTGCCTCTCCTGCCGAATCGTATCACGCTCTTCAACGAATAAATCTTGACAAACACCAAGTCGCCATTGGAGAACTTTATTTCTCTTCTCATCTTATCAGCATAACTCTTCTGCCTATCTTGGGCAGCCTTCATTCACTGTTGGATAACTTTAATCTTAGCGGAAGTTTCTCTTATCACATCTGGTCCAAGCACAAACTTCTCACTAGTTTCTAACCAACATGACGGTGAGTTGCACGATCTTCCGTACAAAGCTTCAAATGGAGCCATACCGATACTGGATTGATAACTATTATTATATGCAAACTCTACTAGATGCAAATGGTCATCCCATGATCCACCGAAATCCAATACACAGGCTCTCAAGAGATCCTTTAATACTCGATTCACCCTCTCTGTTTGACCGTCGGTTCGAGGATGATACGCGGTACTGAGATGTAGTTCTGATCCCCACGCCTCTTGTAAGCTCTTCCAAAATCCACTAGTGAACAACGGATCTCGGTCACTCACAATGCCTTTGGGTATTCCATGAAATCTCACTACCCACTTTACATATAGTTCAACTAATTTAGCTGTCGTCCTGTTTGACTTGACGGGTATAAATCTTGCACTTTTGGTCAATCGGTCCACGATCACCCAAATGATGTCATGGCCCGATCTAGTCCTTGGTAACCCATCAATGAAATCCATTGACACTTGTTCTCATTTCCATTCTGGAATTTCTAATGGTTTTAACAAACCACTAGGCTTCTTTTGCTCAGCTTTAACTAGCTGGAAATTCATGCATTTGGATATAAATTTCCCAACGTCTCTTTTCATCCCTTCCCAGTAGTATGTCTGCTTCATGTCTCTGTACATCTTGTTAGCACCGGGATGTATAGTCAGTTTTGAGTGATGACATTCTCTAAGCACTTCATCTCTCAATCCATTGACATTGGATACAACAAGCCTTCCATTCTTTCTAAGCCATCCATCTCGATCAAGCCCATACTTGTTCATCTCCTCATCGATACCCATCTCTAACTTGGAGATGATTTCCAATAGGTTAGGATCGTCCCTCTGACTAGAGCCGATCCGCTCAGTCAAAGTGGGTCTGATCGTCAAATTTGCTAACATTTCTGGATCCAATTCGCACTTTGGTCTGAAATCATACCCAGTGATGTACTCCAGTTGCTTCCATTCTAGAAAATGGCCCATAAACTGGCATGTCTCCTACTCAATGCATCAGCCACCGCATTGCCCTTTCCTGGTGTATATGCGATGTCAAAACATAGGAAGCCAAGAATTTTAACTATCGTTGCTGTCGGAGATTTAGATCCTTTTGGGAGAAGAGATACTTTAATGATTTATGATTGGTAAACAGCTCAAACCTTTCTCCCAAGAGATAATATCTCCACATCTTCAACGCGAACACGATCGCTGCTAACTCCAAATCATGGGTAGGGTATCTTCTCTTGTGCGGTTTCAATTGCCGACTTACATAAGTTACAACCCTAACTCCTTGCATCAATACAGCACCTAGTCCGGTACCACATGCATCTGTATATACCGTCATCTCTTCATTCCCCTTAGGAGTCAACTTGTCCTTTAGACACTTGAATGCATTCTCGTACTTTTCGTCCCGAAAAAAGCTTGATTCTTCTTGGTCAACTGAGTCAACGGTGCTGCTATCTTGGAGAAGTCTTGGATGAACTTACGATAATATCTAGCTAACCCAAAGAAACTTCTTATGTCTATTGCATTCTTGGGCGTAGGCCAATCTTGTACCGTAGACACCTTCGCAGGATCCACGGCAATACCATTCTCTAAGACAACATGGCCCAAGAATCTCACTTCCCTCCTCCAGAAGTGACACTTAGAAAACTTTGCTTTCAATTGTTGTTTTCTCAACACCTCCATCACTATCTTTAAATGTTCCTTGTGTTCCTCCTCTGTCCTCGAGTAAACCAAAATATCATCCACGAACACATGAACAAACTTATTCAACTGATCTCTGAATACCCTATTCAAAAGATCCACAAAATATGCTGGGGCATTGGTCAGCCCAAATGGCATGACCAACCACTCATAAAATCCAGACGGCGTCCGAAATGTCATTTTAGCTATACTCTCAGCTTCCACTCTAAGCTGATGAAAACCTGTCGCGAGATCCAACTGAGAGAATACTCTCGCGCCACTCAACTGATCAAACAAATCATCTATCCGCGGTAGAGGATACTTATTCTTCCTCGTCACTTTATTCAACTTGCGGTAGTCTACACACAACCGAAGGGAACCATCCGCCTTGGTAGCAAACACAACTGGTGCTCCCCATTCAGAAACACTCCTTCTGATAAAACCCTTCTTCCAAAAGATCATTGACTTGAACCCCGAGCTGTCGCTGCTCCCTTGGTGCCATACGACAAAGTGGCATCACTATAGGTTTGGCATCTTTCACTAAATCAACACAGAACTCAATCTCTCGGTGTGGTGGAAGCCCGGTCACTTCCTCGAAGACGTCTGGATACTGGCCAACCACGGGCAAACCTGACAACTCACTATGCGAGATGTCGAGGGAATTTAGAAAACTAGCCATTACCCCATCACTAGGTAGACCACCAAACACTACCCTCTACCCATCATCCGCTCTAGGTGTCACCAAAAATCCCTCACAGTCTACCACTACCCTATATCTTTGGAGCCAATCGACTCCCAAAATAATGTCAACCCCAGTAAAGCCCAAAACAAATCAATCACAAACAAACATGCATCCATGACTCGATAAGACCGCATTACGACAAATCATGTTAAGGTTAGTCGAACCACCAATCGGTTTCGTCACTACTAAAGGTCTATCGACAATCTTGGGCTCCAATCCCAACCTATCTACCAGGTCACTAGATATGAAGGAACTGTAAGCTCCGGTATCAAACAAAACTCTAACTGGAACATCATAAACAGAAAGTATGCCTTGAATAACGACATTCATTCCCTTCTCCACTGCAGTTGGGGCATTCGACGAAGAAGGAATACCATTAAGGGCATATGCTTTCGCCATCTGCTTTTCTTTAGGGGGTTGCGGACACTTGTCCTTGTGATGTCCCACTTGGCCACAGTTGAAGCACTTCCTATCCGCTGGCTTAGCCCGACAATTACTAGCATAATGGCCCTTCTTACCACAGCTGAAGCACTCAACATCTTGCATATTCTTTTTCTTCTGGCCATCCTTGATCTAACTCTGTTTTCTCTTATTCTGAGAACCATTCTTGCCTCCACCGCTTGCTTGTGGCTTTGGCTCCTCGGTAGATGCAACCTCAGTCTTCGACTTAGGGTAGAAACTCTCTGACCTCAATGCTTTCCCCACAATCGATTCAAACTCTCATCGATGTGGTTAATAAGCCTTTCCCTCAAGTACTGATCCAAGCCGGTTATGAAATTCTCGTTCTTCTTCTCGGCAGTATCAATAAGAGATAACCCATACTTCGACAAATTGTCGAATTCGGCAATATACTCCGAGACAGCTCTGCTATTCTGCTTGAGTTCCAGGAATTTCTTAAACAACACTGACTTCTGAGCAGCTGGAATGAACTTATCGCTAAAGCGAACCTTAAACTGATCCCAAGTAATTTGATCCTCTGGGGTAGCTGCCTTTATAGCATTTGTAACACCCCACCTCCACTAGGGTCACTCACAAAGGGAATGCACTAGTTTTGGTGGAGTATTATCTAGGTAAACATGCACAGAGATATCACAAGGCAGAACATAAATAAAGCAGCGGTAGAAATTAAAAACCAACTTTTTATTATTTTCCAGAAAAGAGTCACAAACTCATATATCCAAAATAAAAATTATTCCATTACATCCAGTTCATAATAAAGAAGCATAAACTTAAAACAAAAGTAAATTATTCCCCATAAATAGCAGAAGCAGCCATAGCATAGCCCAAGACCAAACCGTACATGACCTGTCAGAAAGCAATTTGAATCCAAGCTAAGAGCTAGTGTTTCCTCCCTGAGAACCTTGTGGGGGGGGGGGAACGAAAGAAAAAGGGGCGAAAGAAAAAGGGTCAGTCATAAAGGCTGGTAAGCCCTAGTGGCTTTCAGTATGAAAACTAGTAAAGGTAACATGATATGTGAAAACTGGAATTAAACATAAGGATGATAATAGAACTAGTAGGATCATTAAGACAACAAGATAAGTCAAGTCTGGCATCACATGTTGAAGGTTCGCTGCACCAACTGTACTAGTATTCTAACCCATGTCAAGTATTGATCATGAAATGATCCCTTAGCCCAATGTCATGAAGTGACCCATTACGGGGTCCTACAGTACGATCTATTAATCGATCGGCTCCCTACAAGCCCTAGCTCGTCATGTGTCTGTGTCATACGGCCCTATCCAGAAATGTAGTTACCTGTGCTAGGTCCACCATAGGGTGTATCAAGTCCTATGGTGCCAACCACCGACACGAATCAAGCACGCACAGTGTAAATCTACGGGTGCCCAATGCCTGTTATTTCAACTCCGGACTACGTGCACGACCATAGCCCGCCTGAACCTACAATGGCGCACCTACTCAGCCGTCTTTCTGGTCGCTTACAATCAGCCCAGTAATCGTGCCCCACCCTGCCTAGTCCCAGGGTATCATGATACATCTAAGTGGGTTACTGCTGAAAAGGACCGCGTAACTAGGGTTTCTAATTGGTTAAGTGTTGTCATTCAAATTCGTGACTTAACCCTATCCAGATCGTGTATCAAGTTGGTTAAGTGTGTTCAAGCAGTTCATGTCTTAACCCTATCAAGTCATCGTGTCAAGTTGGTTAAGTATATTCAAGTGGTTCATGACTTAACCCTATCAAGTGGCATTAATTCATTAGTGCACGCCAACCTCTCACATTAGACTAACTGTTGTGGTTACTGGATTTACCGGGCGGTTCCGGGAAGATTTACACCACAACATTGTCTAACCTCGGGTTTTTACGTGCAATATGACCAACTACCTACATTGGATCCTATTGTTTGTAGCCACTGGATTTACCGGGCAGTTTCGGGCAGATTTACACTACAAACTCATCCCAACCTCGAGTTGGCCATTTTCAAGTTATCTAATTGTCATGCCCACGTTCAAGTTTTCATGTCTAGATTCATGTCAAGTTTTCAAGTCATGTTTCATGTCAAATCGTGTCAAGTTCATGTCCATATTCAGGTTCAAGTCATAATAACGTTCATGTTCAAGTTTAAAGCTAATTTATGTTTTACCTAGTCTACCCAAATCGTATTCCCATCGCACGTAAGTTCGAATCGATACAAATAAATCTAATAGGGAATAACATAAAAAGGATCGGGTATAATGTGGCAAAAGTTATTACTAGCATAGCATGATATGACTTGAAAAGATTAAAATATTACTAGCATATGAAATATTGGTCTCAAACATAAAGATTCCAAATATAGCAAGATAAGGTACCAGTCAAAATAACAGTTGTCACAAGGTGATAGTATAATCATGGTAACGATTGTCATAAGGTGATAGTATAGTCATGATACGACTGTCATAAGGTGATAGTATAGTCATGGTACGATTGACATAAGGTGATAGTCATAAACATGTGACTAATAACAGATTCAACATGATAACAAGAGGGGTTTCTTTTGATTTACAACATGAATAGGCCCCAAATCAATGTCATAATAATATTCAAGAGTCAAGATTCAAGATGAACGAGAATGAATGTAAACAGTCATCATACATAGGTCCAATTTCAATTTACATCATATTCATAATATATTTACAGTTTAAATCTGAAAATAACTGGGGCTTACAAATCGTGGTTCGAGAATTAGAAAAAGAGAGTCGATGTTGAATATGCTTAGTCAAGTCCTAATAGAAGTCCCCAAATCAGCAATTCCCTTAACGCAGTCTCAACGTAGTAGAAGCAGTCCCTCTCTCAAACTTTTGAACCAGAGTCAGAGCAGCATAAGGTCAGAAAGAAATTTGGTGTAGAGAGACTGGTGTCAGGGGCTGTATTTATAGGGTCAGTTCAACGAATGTGGACAGAAATGAGGCCAAATACATCAGAGTGAATCCAGCTTTAGAAATGGGCTCAGGCACCAGGTCGACCCCCAGGTCGACATTGTGGTCGACTTGGTCCTGGGTAGGTCGACTACATAGTCGACCCCCAGGTCGACCTGGTCCTGGGCGGGAAATTTCCTTCCCAGTCCATTTGGAGGTTTGAAATTCGAATTTTGAATTTGAATTGAGTCTGTTTTGAACTTGAAAATTTCTGAAAACTTTGAAAGGTCATAATTTGGTCATACGGACTCCAATTTTTGAAAACTTAGACTCGTTTCCAAGCAAAATTTCGAGACGAACGCAATGGCGCAACCCGGTTCCCTTGATTCTTATTTTAAAAATTAATTCTGCCCTAATTTATGGTTATTACATGTTATAAAAATACGGATTGTTACATTCTCCCCTCCTTAAAGGATTTCGTCCCCGAAATCTCTAAGTTAGGGAGGATGTGTCCTACCATCCATTATCCATCTACTCAAAGCATCATCCACAAGCAACCATTGTCCTTAAAAGGATTTCTAGTGTTGTATGAACATATGCAGAAAGTGTGTGTATATGTACTTATCTAATGCAAAAGATCAGGCGGTTACTGATTCAGTAAACCTCCTTAATGCAAAATATGTTAGTGTCATGAATCCAACATGTATGCAAATTCCTAGCATAGTTCATAATCTCTACATGAGTGCACAAACATTCATCCATATGCAACATCCAAGTGATAGCATAACAAGTTCCATCCATGTACAAGTATTAGCATTCATGCATATGCAACATGAGAATGTGCCTGAGCCGAGCTAGTGCCTAATGTGTGTCATGCATCCACTAGCAACCACTTGAAACCACTTGCAACCATCTGCAAACATCAACCATAACATGTTTCATTCACATGTTTACATCCATATGGTTCTACCTAAGGTTCTCAAGATAAGATCGAGAAGATAACAAGACAAACGTAGATATTAGAAGCATGATACGAAAAGGTTTTCAAGGAAAAAGAGATCGAGAATGTACCCTCAAAAAGAAATGGGTAAAGCGCATGTATCTTCTCTTCGGTTTCCCAAGTTGCGTCTTCTTGGGCTTCACTCCACTGCACTTTAACTAGCTTGACCTCTCGATTCCTTAACTTCTTAATCTCCGTTCCTAAGATACGAATCGGAACCCGCCTCAATGTTGCTTCTTTCTACACTTCTACGTCTTCAAGGATGCTTGGCTCAACCACTTCGGCGGACTAATGCAAACACTTCCGGAGATGTGAGACGTGAAAGACATTGTACTCCAGATAACTTCTCGGGTAAGTCTACCTTATAGGCCATTCGTCCAATCCTCTCAATGATAGGGAACGGTCCTACGAACCTTGGTGCTAGCTTTCCAACGGCTCCAAAACGAACTACATTGCGTAGCGGAGAAACTTTTACAAAGACCATATCTCCGACTTCGAACTCTAGGTCTGTCCTTCTCTGGTCCGCATAAGATTTTTGTTTATCTTGGGCTGTTTTCATCCGTCTTCGTATCAACTCAATCTTATCCGAAGTGTCCCTTATCATGTCGGGCCCAAGTATAAGTCTGTCTGTCGTCTCCCACCAAAAAGTTGGCGACTTGCACGGTCTTCCATACAGGGCTTCGAACGGTGCCATTCCGATGCTAGCTTGGTAACTGTTATTATACGCAAACTCCACGAGAGGAAGGTGGTCTTCCCAAGTACCACCAAAGTCAAGAATACATAGCCTCAGGGGATTTCTAGTACCCTATTTACCCTTTCGGTTTGTCCATCTGTCTGTGGGTGATAGGCCGTGCTCAAGTTTAGTTGTGTTCCCATTGCTTCTTGCAGACTATTCCAGAACTGGCTAGTGAAAATCGGGTCACGATCACTAACTATACTAGAATGCACTCCATGAAATCGTACTATCTCTCGAAGGTAAATAGACGCTAGCCCTGATGCGATCCTCTTGCTCTTCACCGGAATGAAGTGAGCACTTTTCGTGAGTCTATCAACTATGACCCATATGCTAGTATTTCCCTTCCTTGACCTAGGCAATCCATCCGCGAAATCCATCGAGATACTCTCCCATTTCCATTGCGGAACTTCCAAAGGGTGTAATAGTCTACCAGGCTTCTTCGATTCGACCTTTACTTGTTGGCACACCATGCACTTCGAAACGAACTCTGCCACGTCCTTTTTCATTCCAGCCCATAAGAAAATGCGTTTCATATCCCTGTACTTCTTATCCCCTCCGGGATGTATAGTCATCTTCGAGTGGTGCGCTTCTTCGAGAACTCTCCTTACTAAGTCTCCCACTTGTGGGACACATAGTCTTCCATCGCGCCTTAGCCATCCCTTGTCATCTATGGCATACCTACTGAGGTGACTCGACGTCTCACCCCTAATCAGCTTGTCCATGATTTCAACTATATGTGGGTCTTCCTTCTGTGAAGTCCCTAATTGATCTAGAAGTGTAGGTCTTAGCTCAAGATATGCTAACGTAGCTGTCAATGACTCAACAGCAAGTGTAAAATCAAAGGTTGCTATAAACTCAAGGCTTTTCATTTCAACAAACAAGGGACTCAAAGTCAACTTTTTTCTACTTAGCGCGTCCGCCACCACATTACCCTTGCCAGGGGTATAAGCTATATCAAAGTCATATGATGCCAAGAACTCCATCCACCGTTGTTGTCTCAGATTCAAGTCTTTCTGTGAGAAGAGGTATTTAAGCGATTTGTGGTCGGTATATAGCTCGAACCTCTCCCCTAGAAGATAATGACGCCACGCTTTAAGTGCAAAGACAATCGCGGCCAACTCCAAGTCATGCGTGGGATAGTTTTTCTCATGAACTTTAAGTTGTCTGCCCCCGTAGCATATTACTCTTCCTTCTTTCATTAGGACAGCGCCTAACCACGTGCCGCATGCATCAGTGTACACCGTAAACATCTTACCTCCATCGGGTAATGCCAAAACTGGAGCTGTGGTGAGGGCTCTCTTAAGTCTCTGAAAAGCAGCGTCACATTCTATGTCCCATGCAAAAGGTAGGTCCTTCTTTGTTAATTTAGTAAGAGGGGCTGAAATCTTTGCGAAGTCCTTAATGAACTTCCTGTAGTAGCCCGCCAAACCGAGAAAGCTCCTCACCTCCATTGCATTCTTAGGAATTTTCCAGTCCTGTACCGCAACTACCTTTGCAGGGTCCACGGCTATGCCTTGCTTAGAAACTACATGTCCAAGGAACCGAACTTCCATCCTCCAAAAATGGCATTTGGAGAACTTATCCTTTAACTGGTGTGCTCTAAGCGTTTCCATGACTTCCTTGAGATGCCTAGCATGCTCTTCTTCATCTTTTGAGAAGATCAAAATATCATCCATGAAAACTACCACAAACTTGTTAACAAACTCCCGAAACACCCTGCTCATCAAATCTACAAAGTACGCGGGTGCATTCGTTAACCCAAACGGCATGACGAGCCATTCGAAGAACCCATCTGGACTCCTAAACGCAGTTTTGTCAATGCTATCCTCAGCCACTCTAAGCTGATGGAATCCTGTGGCTAGATCGAGTTGAGAGAAAACAGATGCTCCCACAAGCTGGTCAAACAAATCGTCGATTCTTGGTAGCGGGTGCCTATTTTTCTTCGTTAGCTTGTTTAACTCACGATAATCTACGCACAGACGAAGCGATCCATCCGCCTTAGTAGCGAATACCATCGGAGCACCCCATTTAGAAATGCTTCGTCTTATGAAATTTTTCTCAAGCAACTCATTGATTTGTTTACTAAGCTCTCTCCTTTCTCGCGGGGCCATGTGCCTAACAGGCAATGAAACTGGCTTGGCATTATCAACAAGATAAATTCGGAACTTTATCTCGCGTTTAGGAGGTAATCCCCTCACTTCATCAAAGACATCTGGATATTCTTGGACCACTCTTACAGATTGCAAATTATCATCGGACGAGTCAAGGGATTCAAGATAACATAACATGACCGGACCCTCCGGGTTACTAGAAATTTCAAGGGTATTACCAAGGCGAGTCATGAGCCTCACTACCCTTCGTTCACAATCAAGAATGGCTCCATAATCGGACAGCCAATCCATACCTAGGATCAAACCGTATCCCATGAATCCGAGAACATAAGCATTACACGTGAATTCTACACTTAAGATAGAGATCCTCAAATCCACACACATCATAGATAAATAGGCGGAGCCCCCAATTGGATTTGAAACTATAACGGGATCCTCAACCAGACTAGTACTTAGGTGTAGATTTTTAACAATATCAGAAGAAATAAAAGTATGCGATGCGCCAGAGTCAAATAAGGTTCGAATAGGAAAGTCAGAAATGTAAACAAGGCTTTCTACGGAAATATTACTACCTCAGTCAAGAGCTGGAGTGGTGTTGAGAGCATGCAACTGCCCTCCAGAAGGTCCTGCTCGCTGGGTCTGCCCTTGCTTCTTAGGGCAATCCTTGCTGATGTGTCCAGTATCTCCACAATGAAAGCATTCACCCAACTTCCTCTTCTTCCTTCTACAGTCTTTAGCTAGATGTCCAGTAATACCACAGAAGTTGCACTTCCTCATCTCACGTGATTTGTTGTTGCTCTTGTTGTTCTTGTTATTCTTGTTGTTCCCCTTCTTGAAATCAGCTTTCTTATTCTGAGTCTCGTTAGGCTTAACCTCCTTCTTGCTTTCTTGTCTTCCTCATGAAGTAGAGCCATATCCACCAAGCTTTCAAAGGTCGCCCCCATGGGTATATGAGTTAGGGCCAAGCTGTGCAGTGGCTCGTTCAATCCTAGAGCAAAGCATACAGCCTTCTTTTGGGCTGTGTTGACCAAATCCAAACCGAACCGAGCAAGCTGATTAAACTTATTCACGTACTCCCTCACAGACATATCCCCTTGCTTGAGTGCTAGGAACCTCTCCATCTGAAGGTTCTCCTCTGCGGACGATAAGAATTTAAGCCCAAACCTCTCTCTAAAGTCTGCCCAAGTTTCAACTGGCCTGGTAGCGTTGGTGACTTCCCACCAAAATGCAGCTTCCTCTTTCAGCAACCATGCTGCCAACTGAACTTTCCTATGGTCCTCCATATCAAAGATAATGAACAAGTCTTCTGTTTCCTTTAGCCAGTTTCGTGCCTTAGCAAAGGTTTCAGTTCCAACGAAGTTCTTGCCGCCCATTGCTTTAAAGTCTTTGCATATTTTGGCAAAGGCGGTACTAAGAGGAGGAGGAACCGCGACCACTGGGGGAGGAGGAGGGGGCATGTCTGTCGTGCCCGCGTCGTTGGCCCTGGCTTCTAAGTACCTTCGGAACCATCCAGGCACGGGTATTCCCTCAGGAAGGTTAAGATCGGCCATGCTGAAAAACGAAAAGAAAAGATTCAAACGAGGAAACAAAGGAAAGTGCTAATGGCTTCTTGGGGAATAACCTTTTTAAACATAAAACTTTTCTTGAAAAATGCTTCTTTATAAATAGTTTTGAAAATAGTTTCGGAAGGTTTTTAAAACTTTTGCCCAGCCTGGTAACCTTCTGCTCTGATACCAAATTGTAACACCCCACCTCCGCTAGGGTCACTCACAAAGGAAATGCACTAGTTTTGGTGGAGTATTATCTAGGTAAACATGCACAGAGATATCACAAGGCAGAACATAAATAAAGCAGTGGTAGAAATTAAAAACAAACTTTTTATTATTTTCCAGAAAAGAGTCACAAACTCATATATCCAAAATACAAATTATTCTAATACATCCAGCTCATAATAAAGAAGCATAAACTTAAAACAAAAGTAAATTATTCCCCATAAATAGTAGAAGCAGCCATAGCATAGCCCAAGACCAAACCGTACATGAGCTGTTAGAAAGCAAGTTGAATCCAAGTTAAGAGCTAGTGTTTCCTCCCTGAGATCCTGGGGGGTGGGGAAACGAAAGAAAAAGGGGCGAAAGAAAAAGGGCCAGTCATAAAGTCTGGTAAGCCCTAGTGACTTTCAGTATGAAAACTAGTAAAGGTAACATGATATGTGAAAACTGGAATTAAACATAAGGATGATAACAGAACTAGTAGGATCATTAAGATAACAAGATAATTCAAGTCTGGCATCGCATGTTCAAGGTTCGTTGCACTAACTGTACTAGTATTCTAACCCATGTCAAGTATTGATCATGAAATTATCCCATAGCCCAGTGTCATGAAGTGACCCATTACGGGGTCCTACAGTACGATCTATTAATCGATCGGCTCCCTACAAGCCCTAGCTCGTCATGTGTCTTTGTCATACGACCCTATCCAGAAATGTAGTTACCTGTGTTAGGTCCACCTTAGGGTGTATCAAGTCCTATGGTGCCAACCACCAACACGAATCAAGCACGCACAGTGTAAATCTACGGGTTCCCAATGCTTGCTTTTTCAACTCCGGACTACGTGCACGACCATAGCCCGCTTGAACCTACAATGGCACACCTACTTAGCTGTCGTTCTGGTCGCTTACAATCAACCCAGTAATCATGCCCCACCCTACCTAGTCCCAGGGTATCGTGATACATCTAAGTGGGTTACTGCTGAAAAGGACCGCGTAACTAGGGTTTCTAATGGGTTAAGTGTTGTCATTCAAATTCGTGACTTAACCCTATCCAGATCGTGTATCAAGTTGGTTAAGTGTGTTCAAGCAGTTCATGACTTAACCCTATCAAGTCATCGTGTCAAGTTGGTTAAGTATATTCAAGTGGTTCAAGACTTAACCCTATCAAGTGGCATTAATTCATTAGTGCGCGCCAACCTCTCACATTAGACTAACTGTTGTGGTTACTGGATTTACCGGGCGGTTCCGGGCAGATTTACACCACAACATAGTCTAACCTCGAGTTTTTACGTGCAATATGACCAACTACCCACATTGGATCCTATTGTTTGTAGCCACTGGATTTGCCGGGCGGTTCCGGGAAGATTTACACTGCAAACTCAACCCAACCTCGAGTTGGCCATTTTCAAGTTATCTAATTGTCATGCCCACGTTCAAGTTTTCATGTCTAGATTCATGTCAAGTTTTCAAGTCATGTTTCATGTCAAATCGTGTCAAGTACATATCCATATTCAGGTTCAAGTCATAATAACGTTCATGTTCAAGTTTAAAGCTAATTTATGTTTTACCTAGTCTACCCAAATCGTATTCCCATCGCACGTAAGTTCGAATCGATACAAATAAATCTAATAGGGAATAACATAAGAAGGAACGGGTATAATGTGGCAAAAGTAATTACTAGCATAGCATGATATGACTTGAAAAGATTAAAATATTACTGGCATATGAAATATTGGTCTCAAACATAAAGATTCCAAATCTAGCAAGATAAGGTACCAGCCAAAATAACAGTTGTCACAAGGTGATAGTATAGTCATGGTAACGACTGTCATAAGGTGATAGTATAGTCATGATACGACTGTCATATGGTGATAGTATAGTCATGGTACGATTGACATAAGGTGATAGTCATAAACATGTGGCTAATAACAGATTCAACATGATAATAAGAGGGGTTTCTTTTGATTTACAACATGAATAGGCCCCAAATCAATGTCATAATAATATTCAAGAGTCAAGATTCAAGATGAACGAGAATGAATGTAAACAGTCATCATACATAGGTCCAATTTCAATTTACATAATATTCATAATACATTTACAGTTTAAATCTGAAAATAACTGGGGCTTACAGATCGTGGTTCGAGAATTAGAAAAAGAGAGTCGATGTTGAATATGCTTAGTCAAGTCCTAATAGAAGTCCCCAAATCAGCAATTCCCTTAACGCAGTCTCAACGTAGTAGAAGCTGTCCCTCTCTCAAAATTTTCAACCAGAATCAGAGCAGCATAAGGTCTGAAAGAAATTTGGTGTAGAGAGACTGGTGTTAGGGGCTGTATTTATAGGGTCAGGTCAACGAATGTGGACAGAAATGAGGCCAAATACATCAGAGTGAATCCAGCTTCAGAAATGGGCTCGGGCACCAGGTCGACCCCTAGGTCGACACTATGGTCGACCTGGTCCTGGGTAGGTCGACTACATAGTCGACCCCCAGGTCGACCTGGTCCTGGGCGGGAAATTTCCCGCCCAGTCCATTTGGAGGTTTGAAATTCGAATTGAGTCTGTTTTGAACTTGAAAATTTCTGAAAATTTTGAAAGGTCATAACTTGGTCATACGGACTCCAATTTTCAAAAACTCGGACTCGATTCCAAGCAGAATTTCGGGACGAACGCAATGGTGCAACCCGTTTCCCTTGATTCTTATTTTAAAAATTAATTGTGCCCTGATTTATGGTTATTACATGTTATAAAAACACGGGTTGTTACAGCATTCCACCAATTCATAGCCCATCCTTGCAGCTGACGGGATGCTAGCCTTCTCTTCATCGCATCCTCGATACCCACATCTTCGAAGATACACTCACAGCTATCCAACCAATCCTGAACATCCGTAGCCGACTCCGTTCTGTGGAACGGCTTCCCACCAAGACTAGTATAATCCTTGTTCAGCTTGGCGAAATCGGCCCTAGGTGCCTGCATTATTGGACCACCACCATTACCAGCATTGGGAGCTGCCCTCTGCACATCCCTAAGCATCTCCCTCATGAGGTCAGTAAACGTCGTCCTCATGTCAGCAGCATTCTCATTATTGGCTCCCCTACCGGCACCTCTTGCGTATCAGCTCATCGTTCAATCTGTAAAGAAAAAACAATTAACCATCTCCATAGTGGTGCTAGTGCAGTGCGACTTCATCCTTAGCTATACTAATAGTATATATATATAGCTTTTAAAAATCAAAATAATCACAAATACTCGCTCTCATATATGTATACTATCTCTCCCTGGTAACTTCCCTAGGTTAACTACGCAACCTAGACTCTGATACCAAGTGTGACGGCCCGCCCTGCACCAGCCTGCATTTCCTTCGAAGGTGCGCTATACACATGCCCGACTAGCATGGAACGGTCGCCAAAGAAAGGAAAGAAGAGAATGAACTAACAAGGAACCTGTATAATGTCTCACAGTGCATGGAACAAAATATAATAATAACATAATCTTGACATAAAACAGGCGAGACAGTGCATAAGCTGAAAACTAAACCAACATAGCAGCAGAAATCGAAATATAGCTTATGATCCAACATCATTATTACAACTTTAAATTGTTTCTAAAGCAAAAGAAGGCTAAAGTAGAAGATGCACTACTAATGCCCAAGCAGTGATCCTCAACAACAGAGGGATAATATCTATATGTATCATATGTGGAAGCCTCCTGCTCGTCTCCGGATCAGCTACTCATGCATACCCAACTAACGTGTCTCTAGTCTGCTCGTGAGAGCACCCAGAGTAATAAGAAGAGACATAAAACTCTGGGTTAGACAAAAAGTCTGGTATGAGCGATAAGCAGCTAAACAGAACAATAACAGGTATACTAAACCATACCTGAACCTGGACCTGCAACCAAAGTGTTAGCACTACATACCGTTCAATACTCTAAGGTGCCACTAAATAGATGGTGTAAAGATAACGGAGGTGGGGGTGTGCATGTCATAATCATGGCAAACAAATCAAACATAGCAACCATCCTCACATCTCTCACTCAGTGCGTAAAGCATACGATGTCCACCACTGTCAATCACTAGACCCATCGAAGTAGTGACGGAGTTCGACTTGTACAACTACTGCTACTACCAAGCTCACCCCATGGAGTCATGACCAAACCTTTACAAATGACCCCACTTTATTGGTTTATAGCTCTATAGTCGTACCTAGGTCACTGCGGCCCTGAATCCGTTCACGTACCCCCTACACATAGTGATCCAAAGTTATAGACATCGACAACCCCTTAGCACACGTCCCGCAGCGAAGCCCAATCATGAAGTGAACTCGTTGGTTCCCAACTAGATCCTGAGCTCTAACTTCCATTTGAACCACCTTTGCATCTCGGGTTTTTAGTCGTCACCGGATAGGTTCGGTTCCTCCCTTTGCTTTGCTTCGGATCGTAATCCCATTGGGTTCGGATCGTGCTCCCCATGTCAGTTCGTGATCTTCATCTCATAGCGGTTCGGATCGTCATCACCTCCTGGCGGATCAGGTCGGGTTCTTCAAGTCCAGTCGCCGTACCTCGGTTCGGTTCGGAGGTGGCCATACGGGTCGGGTCGGGGTGGTACATGTCACGAGAGGCGGATCGGGTCGGAGAACTCCTCGACAATCAGTTCACGAACCCAGGCGGTTCGGATCGGGCTTCTTCTCTTGAGTGGTTCGGATCGGGTACGAGAGGCAGTTCACAATTGATGCTCATGGACCTCACACAGACAGTTCGGTTCGGAGGAGATGGCTTGGTTCGTGATGTGGCTCCATGACCCCATAGGGCGATCCGATCCGGCCCTCAATCCCCCATCCGATCCGAATTCCTGCACTTTTGTCCGCCAAGCTGTTTTACGCCATTCGACGACGTTTTCGACCTTCTAACTATTCTAAACAATCACAAAGCAGATCATACAATCATAGCAACATATAGAAGTGACCACAAACATGAAAACAACAACCAAAACATGTAAATTGGATCAAACATAGCCAAAACCCCGTATTTTCCCTTAAGCATGTTTAGGCAAAATCTAATGATAGGATTAATAAAACTTAACCAAATCAACCCAAATTCGTAACAGAGGTTTAAAACATCATTTCGAATTTTATCAATATTTTTCCAGGAATTTATCATGTCTAATTTCGTTAATCTTCACTAATTACCCTTAATTAACCGTAATTAGTGCAAAATTATGCAAATCACTCACCTTAGCCACAAATAAAACCTTTAAAATTGAAAATCTACTATTTGGGCGCGAATACCAATTCAACACAGTAGCTCTACCTCGATTCTTGTGCTAATCTGCCTTGATTTGATGTTGCTAAGCTTAATCTTTGATTAGAAGGTGATTTGGAGGTGTTTTAGAGGTTGGAGGCCATTGTTAGGGTTTCTAAGAGGTAAGTGGCGGCTAGAAAACTGAAATAGAATGAAAATCTAACTCATTTCAGCCTCCCCATAACCCTAATCCCGAAATGGGTTATGGGCCCATTCACTAATCACCCTATTTGGCCCGGTTAAGCAGTTCTTCACCTTCCAAACCTTATTTTAGCCATATCTCCCAAACGATAAGTCCTTTTTTCACATGTGACCACTCTACGGAAAGATAAACCAAAATCCGAAGCCAATGGAAGTGGTTTTAGGTCAAAATTCCTTTTCAATCAAAAGTTATGGCCAAAACAAGATCTTCTAGGGGCAAAACAGTGATTTAAAAATCGGGAAAAATCATGAACATGGGAAATGACCCCAATAGTCGTCTCCCAAAGTTACATGACCATACGGCTTCGTATGTGAAAGAAATAAATATTCTACGATCCTTCGATGCGTAGAATGTGGGTCGTTACAGGGTCTTTATCGAAAAGTTACTATATTATTTTGGTGATATAATTTAGCATTAAATGTTAAAAATACTGGCATTGCATGTTTGTAGCCTTTAAACCTGTTCCAATTACGAAAATCAAATATAATATCAGTTTTATAGAAAAATGCAGTTATGGACATTATTTTAATTACTCCTTCAATATATACTACGTTGGACTCATAAAATTTAACATACTCTTCCTTCCACATTTATAGCCACTCTTATTTACTCCTCAGTTTTGTTCTCTTCCTAACACATCATGACTAAGGTAATTCTCTTCTTCTAACTTAACTGCTGCTTTTTTTGCATCTGCTTTGCTCATTTTACATTAAATTGTGCAGTCCAAGCTTTCTGTGCCTACCAAACAGTCTCCATTACCCATTCCAGTACAAAAACATAAACGTAAAAGCACACGTCTAACTATACCCCATAAATCAACCAGCTATGAAACCACCACAACTGTGACTAATGTCCCATCTCCTACTGCTCCTCAAGTTCAACCCAACAATTTTCAGGACGAAAATCAAGCTCACGATCTTCCGCCTACTACTCCACAACATACGGATAACGAAGACGAAGCTCATTGGAATGCAGTGGTTTGATACAATTTTTTTCCAACCATTCATACAACTATATTTATCATACGTATTCCTTTACTAAACTGCAGTTTGCGGACTGTGAAAGGATCCAGGCAGAGTATCTGGCATCATTTTTTTTAATTTATGAAACTGAGGATGTATTCTGCACTAATAAATTACGTTTGTTTCTCATTTGCATTTCCGGTATAAACACCTAGCTGTATTTCTCTTTGTACCTATTTCCCTAATGTAACTCTTATACATAAGTGCACTTATGCATAATTTTGTGTTCTGCTACACGTTTTTCCGTGTACTTAAGCAAGTGTTTATGGAAAATGTGTTTTAGTCGTTTTCTTTGTGCACCCGCTCATGTTGTCGACTCATATTTACTTTCTATTTCTAACTTCCTATGCACACTTTTATTCCTCATGATGTACTTATCCAGTTTAATGTTTACTGTATTTTTTTTTTCACTTTTTGTTGTTTCACTATTTGTCATTGCCGTTTATTTTTTGTACATTCTACCTTCTGTTCTATATAATAACAGTTTGTTTACTTTGCCATTGTATCTTGGGTCTTTTTTCAACTGACCACCTACAAAAACTTGATGATGAACATTTGTTTCATCCTATTGTTCTTGGCTGACATAACAAATATTTCGTATACGCCTTCGTATATTGATTACCACGGGGTATGTAGAACATGCTTCCTTTATGTTGACAGCCTGTTTATAGATCAATTATCTTTGATAATATGATGTTTCTATGTTGCATACGTAACATGTTACCTGCTTTTAAATTAATTAGTTAAAATATTGTCTGTATGGCCATTTATTCAGTAAATTTGGACATTAAAGGGAATGATTCATTGGTTATATGCATCTGAAGTTACATGTACATAGCCAGCAACAACAATGTAATTCTAGATCACACATATTAACGTAATATTAACTTTAAAGCTACATATGAATAAAAACAAGTCTGAAATCAGAAATCAGAAAAGAAGTCTAAACTGTGCATGAAAAACGTAAGTTTCTAAGTCAGTATCGTTAACTGTTGCAACTGCTACCCATGATTATTTCATTACCATTTGTACCTTCAATTAAACTAACATGTGTTAAAATTTGAAATATATCCAACAGCATTCATTACTAATATATATATATATATATATATATATATATATATATATATAAATCCTATTATTGACATATTAACAGTATCTTATATTGTGTAAATATAAAAATCTATTGTCATTTTAACAGTGTCCTTCCTAAATAAATTATTATTTATCATACTTGCAGACGTGAAATATTATCATACCAGCAGCCAAATTATATTTTGTGGTCCACGACATTTGTTTCATCCTATTGTTCTTGGCTGACATAACAAATATTTCACATACGACATTTGTTTTCTGCAGTTTGTTTTTAATTATGAAACTTTTTCCCTTTCATTTATTATTCTGTTGCCAACTTCGCGCATCTTTTACTACTCAACTGAAATGATTCCAACATTTTACATTCATCCACTTCCAATTTACATTAAATAACCTGCGACAAATAAAAATTTAAATATACAATTACTCCATATATACATAACATTTGATGAACATCAATCGACGCGCAAACGACTTGCATCGATCACGCACAAAGCGCATGCCACAACCACGCGCGAAGAGTGTTAAACAACTACGTGCGTGAAAACTACAACACCCCGTACTCTATGCTTCCGTGCAACGCACGGGTTTCCACTCGTATATACACATAAACGCAGCAGGATAGAGATTTCCGGGACTCGTTTCTCATGCTTGACAAATGCTACTTGGGCCTTATTTTTAACTTCTAAAATCTATTTTTGGTTTACTTTTCTAGTTGGGTCTCGTTCTATCTTATAGCATTCACCTTATTTTGCTATTTTTTAAAAATGACCTTTAAAAGAAATTTAAGAACAAATTCGAAAAGCTAATCAAAATGTAACCAAATCTACTTTAAGGAAAAACAAAAAACCAAAGGCGTATTTGTTCGTTCTACAAAAACATCATTTCACTAAAATAACCATAAAACATCAAAAAATGGAAACTAATGGATAGTTTGTAATATTCAAAACGAAACCGTTGATATATGAAAACCCTAAAGTCATCGTTAGCCTTCTGAAAACCCACAGATATTTTTATTCATTTTGATGCTATATGTTTGTTTATTTATTTATTTTATTTATTTATTTTATTTATTTCCATGAAAACCCAAAAGCCTTCGTCAGCCGTCCGAAAACCTATAGATTATTTATTTATTTTATTCGTTTGCCTTCGCTTTGGTGACCACTGGGTCAGGTCACCATGTATCCTAACCGATCCGAGTATTATATGAACCGAAGCCTGTTGTACACCTTCGTTTTTGTCTTGAATGGTTGATCTTATGCTTAATATTCCAACGATTTTTTTACCATTTAAATCATGCGTACTATAAACCAACTTCACTTGAGCATCTAGATAGTTAGGATAGAGCCTATGAGACTAGACATACAAACTTGACACTGCATATTCTGAAGTACCCGGACTTTAAAATATTATTTCCTTTAATATTTCTATCTATGATTGTGCAGTTATTCCTGTATACTTCCACTACACACACGTACACTAGTACACACACTAGGGAGGAGTTCCGGTTTTAAATTCTAGTCAAATGTATTTCTTGGATAACACATCAAAGATGTCTGGACGATATTCTACCTGACTTCCCGAGTCTAAAAAGGGAAAAACTAATCAAATAGATCCTAGAAATCCCTCCAGTTATGGAATAGACTCCGATGGAGATGATGAATAATATAGGGTCCAACCTTACGAAGGAGAGGGAAATGTGTCTGAGGGAATTTCGGGGAGTGAAGGAGTGAATGAGGAAGGAATCGTGTTTCTAAATGCTCTGGTTATTTCCTTTCCTACTGCAATGGATGAAGGCAAGCTGAAAAGACTAAGTGTGAAGCATAGGATTCCGTGGGTAGACATTCGGATTCGAGTAGCAGGCGAGAATGACTACAATCCGCCAGTGGGTTTTATGACCATAAGCAGAAAGATGTGTATGGTTGGATGCATACCCCCCTTTAGCCCTTTCATCGTCAACTTCCTTTATCATATGCAACTAGATCTGATGCAGCTACACCCCACGGCCTACTCTTATTTATTTTCTTTGTACATTGTTTATAGAGAACATGTAGATCGGGAGCCACTTTTGAGGATGTTGTTTTCCTCTGCAACTTCAGGCACGGATTGGATAAAACTCCATCCTTTCTTTACATCGAGTCTGCTAACGACAGAAAAATCATTAAAGAAGGCTACATCAAAATAGGGGACATCAAAGGAGATTGGTTTTATGTTCCTCTACAAGGTGGGTGTTCTAGGAGATGGACTCGGTGCATTAAGCACCAAGCTTTAGCCTATATGTTTCAATTATACCGAGAACCCACTAAGGTTTGTTGCATTTTGCAGGTGACACTCTGGCTAAACCTTTTGGCCAGGTATCATGATCATATGACCACTCTTATAGATATTCTAGAGGGCAGTCAGAGTGCCAAGAGGTTTATTTTTGATGAGTTCCTACGCCGCTTCCAACTATTTGATATCGGCTGGACCGTGGGAATACCGGGAGTTCAGGCCCAAACTGTTGTTGCAGTAGTTATTGTGCCCCCAATCGAGGGGAAAAGGGAAGCAGTCGTGCCCATGGTCAAGGGGAAAACAACAATAATCGTGTCTCAGGTCCAGAAAAACGCATTGTCAAAACAAAGGATGCTTCCGGGCTCAGTCGATACCTAGAAGAAACGAAGAAGAGGCGAAGTACAAGATACCTGAGAAGGTAGTCGAGGAAAGGAAAAAGACTACTTCCCCAGAGAAACCAATTCCAAAAAAATATCCCATAGTGGAGAAGGGTGGAGTGAAAAAATCTACATCTGAGCATACCCCGTAACCTCAAGGCCAACTGCCTCAGCCACCAATCCAAGGAGGAGAGCAACACTCTAAAAAGAGTCCCTACAAAGGCTTGAAGGATTTTGATCTCCCATACAAAAATATTTCTTTCAATATTTAGGTTCACAAACCTTCTTTCCAACGCCCTAAAATGACCCCATTACGACCACGATCGGGGAAGTTACACCTACCGGTGAGGCACCGACTACTAGTCTATCGGGGGATACTTAGGACATACACCACGCAAGCACTGCACGTCACAACACTTTTTTCTTGTATGCATGTCAAGTGTTAACCTAAATTCCCTTCTTATATTACAAGTCCAATGACGAAAGGGAAGAAATATCAGACTTAATTCAGTGCCAGTTTAGCCAAAACTGGTCCGGATAGTCACACTTCTTCTCAGGAAAGACGGGACTGAGAGCATGAAGAAAGGCATGAACGGGAAAGGCGAGAGAAAATGGACCAGGAGGACCATGAAAGGAAAGAAAAAGAGAGAGATAGTGAGAGCTTGCCAAGATGAAGGAAAAAAGCACGAGAAAGATAAGTGCGGTCTTGAATCTGCTCATTCCCACGATAAGCCCTCCCGCAGGATAATAAAATGGTCAGTGAGCATTCCTAAACAAAGAGATCTCATCACAGACTTCCTATTGATCCACCTCCGCTGTCTCAGTTTGTCATTTCAAAAAGTCAGGATTCTACTGTTTCTTTCGGCCATAAAGACAAAGCACCTCAGTTAGCTATTACTACCGGTATGAGAAGACCCCAGAAGAGAGCGAGAAAAACTTAGAGAAGATGTTTCCTCAACACTACTTCTCCTGGAAATTACCAGTGCCTTACTTGCAACCCATTCCAGAATCATTCAATGATCAGGTTAAGACAGACATCAACTTCATTCTCAATCAATTCCAGGAAATGCTCACTTATTCTAGGTGGTTGTCTGAGGTTGTTAGAGGCTTAGGGATCGAAATAGATGGGAAGATAATGGAATGAGATACAGAGAAGAATATTCTTGAGCCGATGAAGAAAGAGTTAGCCGAAAGAGAGACTCAATTGTCCATACTTAAGGAGCTTTACAATAAAACCAAAGAAGATCTTGATGATGTGCGGAATCGACTCGAATTTGAGCTTAACCACTGGATGCTTCTAATCAAGGCTGCCCAGGATGATGTGAAGCTGGTGGAGTACAAAAAAGTTTCTGAATGTTGAAAATGAGTAGTTAAGTAATGAGAAATAGTTGCTATAAAAAGAGAATGTTGATCTTAAAGTGAAGTTAGCCACCTCCGTAAAAGCTCAGAGAAAGGCGGAAGAAAATGCGGAAAAGATGGAAGAAATTACAAATACCGTGCTTGATTCTATGTCAGTCTTCCAGGTCCAGCATGACATAGAGACTCGAAAGCTCAAGGAGAAGGTGGTGTGACGACGCAGGTTTTCGGTACCGTTTGAGCTGACCAAACAACACCAGTCCAACCCAAATTGTACTAAAACCCAAATGCCAATAGAAAGAATTTAGAGGATGAGATAAGAAAGAAAGAATTTTTTAGAATAGAAGAAATAAGAAGAAGATTACGCAACAGAATCAGAGTCTCACATCGTAGCTGAACAAAATATAATATATAAATAAATCTTTATTAAGAACTTGAAATAAAACTTACAATAATCAGAGTACATCACTCATCTGGACAGTTATAATAATCTGCCTTTATATACAATCACGTACACAGTGGAATAAATACTAGATATCAAAATTCTGAACATTTCCAGCTCGTCTCTGGATTTCGCTGCATCCGATAACCCGGACCTGTACAACCCGATCTAACTCGAGCATTACAAATACCGGGTCAGTCTGGTGAACTAGAGTGAGAACAACTTGCAAAGTTTAAGGAGAATCATCCAACTTGATTTTAAAGTTCAAAAATCTTTTCGAAAGAAAAGAATAATTGTAAGACCAAATCCACACACACTACAACAGAACTGGCATTTTATAGCGGCCTACAGCCGCTATGAATAACAATTATAGCGGTTCGATAACTGATGTATATCGACATGTTATAAAAAATTGCTACTTAATTATAACGCTTAACTGACTGCTATAAAAGATATGGTTTTGTAGCGCATTCTGACTGCTATGTTATTTTATTACAGTAGCTCATGATCACCACTATAATGCATCTAAATCTCATTGAAAGAGAGAATATTTATAACACAGTATTGCCACTATAACATAATTATTCCATAATAGATATATGACGTTATTAATTAAACATGTTATATGTTTACTAAACCCTTTGACAGCTCAAATTTACCGCTATTATACATCTAAATCTCAATAAAATTGAGATTATTAATATCACAGTTTTACTGCTATAACATATATCTTCGATAGCTTCTATATGACGGTATTAAATTAACATGTTATAGTATTGCAATATACTTTCACGGCTCATACATTTTAATAATAGCAATCAAAATGAATCTTCATAACAAATTAAATATGAACACACAGAAAAGTATCAACTAACAAAAAAATTCAATCCATGAGTTAACAAATTCAATACATTTTTTTCAATTCCCACTGATGTCAACTTGAGTACACAAAATACAAAACATAGCTCATATTTGTTCGGTTAACACACAAAAGACAAGACAAAACATAGTACACAAAAGAAAACACCCCAAACCTGCTAGACAGACAAAACACCCCAAACAACTTAGCACCTCCGTCTTACTTTCATTTGCTTCATTGTCCTTTGTCGGCCTGTATACAACAAAAATGAATTATACCTTTGGTTTCATAAGCCTAGCAGAATTTTGTTCTTAAAGAACTAATTCATCTTTCAGTTTTGGATCAACACATTGCTTAATTTTACCTTGATCAACATCGGTGTTGCTTGAATTCGATGTGAAATACCGTTAAAACATTCAATTCAGGAAAGACTATTATTCTAAGGTACTCCTAGAAATATGGTAAGGACTGTATGGGATGTATCCAAAAGAAAACCTACCCAGGTAACCAAACTTTTATGTCCTTTCGGCATAGTGCGGCTTATGGATTTCCTGTATATTAAAAGCTTCAAAAGAATGACAACAAAATTAGAATACAAAAAGTAAAAATAATTGAAGTGGTTGATTAGACTAGAGATGCACTTGAAGGAGTGTACCCTGATATTGTTTCAATTTCATGGAAACCTAAATCTTGTGCTAAATGTAACACCCCGAATTTTGAATGATTGAATTAACTAAATTTAAGAACACTAAATTTTTAAAAGAGGAATGAAGGGAAATGGGTCGTGCATTGCGATCATCTCGGAATTCTGCTTGAGATAGAGTCCGAGTTTGCGTAAATCGGACTTCGTATGAGGAAGTTATGGGCCTCGGAAGTTTAAGTAATTAAGCAGAATTAATTAAAGTAAATCCCAGCCAGAAAATTCAAATTCAAATTCGAAATTGCAGGTACCCGGGCTAGGCAGGAAAATACCCACCCCGGACCCAGGTCAACCGGGGGTCGACCTGGGAGTTGACCTGATCGGATCGGTCGACCAGGGGGTCGACCTCCCTAGGTTTTCCAGACCCGAAAATTTGGCCTTGTGACATGTTTTGACGATTTGGACGGTTCAGGTGGGTTAAATCTAAGGCCCTAAATGGTTCTCTACACTTATATATACACCGTATGACCTAACCCTAATTCATAAATATTATCTATGACACCATCATGTTGTCAAACTCTCTCCTAAACCCTAGCCGCCGCCTCTAATCAAATCTCAAGTGTTCATACACAATTCAAATCAAAGTTTAGAGCTTCAACAACAATTAAAGAAGATCAATCAACATCACCGCAACGTTTCTACACCAATTTCAATTCGTTAATCCTTTTCTTAAGCCACGAAAGGTGAGTACAGTTATTTTCACAAATTTAATGGGATTAAAGTAACATGAAAAAGTTGTAAAAAGGATTCATATATATTTGTAATGAAAATATCACCAAGTCTTCACCTTTTTTATTCATGTCATCATATGCCTATGCTTCTATGTAAAGTTCATACATTTTATTAGTTTATTCATCTTGAATCTGTCATTATGCCTCTATGCCAGTTTATATGCCCCTTTATTTCGTGATGTTAATTCCAATTTTCTGTGATTTGATTCTCTCTTCTTATCCCTATTACTTTTATTTTTGGATCTAGGCTACCTTCGAGCCTATGTTAAAAATACGCGCGAATGCGAATACGTGGGAATGATGGGGATATGTGAAATATGGAAAATTGGATATTATTGGATATTTTGGATAATTGGATAATATGTGAAATTGGCATATTTGGGTATGAATTACATGGAATTGATGAAATTGCCTATAATTGAAAATTTGTAATTGAGGCTAATTAATATGTAATTAGTGAAATTAGTGACAAGTTGGAGTAGGAAAAAAGTGTAAACATGATTATATGTTGAATTGGAAACACATGACATGAAAATTGGGGTTTGGGTGAAAAACGATTATTAATAAACCTTTGACACGAGGTTAGGTGCAATTGTGGTGTAAGACTGCCCAGAACCGCCCGGCAAATCCAGCTGCCATAATTGGACGTCTAATGTGAGAGGTCAAAGGCATGAATTGTAGGTGTAACGATGGGTGACACGAGGTTAGACCCGGTTTGTGGCGTAAGACTGCCCGGAACCGCCCGGCAAATCCAGCGGCCACAAAGTGTTCGGTCTAATGTGGGAGGTCATGCACCGTTCGTCATAAGGAATGAATTAAGGAATACTAACCAAAATAAGACATGGGTATGGTTAGAGGGTTAAGTGGGGTGACATGTAAATTATGACATGTAAATATAGACTTAACTGGAATAAGATAAGGCATGTAAATTATGACACGTAAGTATGGACTTAACCGTAGCATGTGTAAGACATGGACATTTAAATTAAAATAGTTAAGTGGGGGAAAAACCTAGTGGGGGCCAAGCATAGGTGGGAGGCTTGTGTCAGATGGGGACCTGTTTCAACCAGTAACCTGTTTAAGTATCTAATTAGGCCCGGTACTTAGCCGGGGTTGGGGCACGCTTACTGGGCTTGAATATAAGAGGTGAAAACGTGAATAGCGGTGCCAACGCAAGTCCAACGGGTTCATGTGCGTGCATGGGTCCAGGCTGGTAGGTAAGACGTTGTTGCATCGTGTAGGTATGGCCGTGCATTTCATGTTGGTATCGGGGTTGCCACTTTGGGGAGTGATACACCCCACTGTGGGGCCAGCACGGGTGCCTACGGGGTTTAGGGAGCCGATCGAATGGGTAGAGTAAGGGTAGTGGTGGTAGGAGCAAGCCGGCACCTACGATAGAAGCTATGTACAAGTAACTACCAAGTTTCTCATGTGGGTACAGTTAGTGGGAAGGGATCAACCTTGAGTAAAAGAGACTAGTATATGTGCGGTGTAATTAAGTAATGTGGTGTAACTTAGCAAAAGTGCGGTGTAACGAAATACATGTTGGTTGAGTTGGATAGTCCTTTGGGTGCTAGTCTGATGTTGGCTTCGGTCTTCGGGGTTAGTACTTGGAGGGTTGTTCGCTTAGCCAAGGTGTAGGATTGTCTTAGTACTTAGGAACGAAATCATCTTGTCCATCCTTTTTATCTACCTTATCTATGTTACAGCCATATCATGATGCCTATTTATGTCTTGATCATTTTCCTTACCTATTATTTGTTAAAATTACTGGACTCGCCAGACTTTATGTCTGACCCGTTTGTTTCCCCCTCTTTTCTTTCCTTTCCCCCCTCGGGTTTGCAAGGAGGGAATACTACAGCTTAGTGCCGATTTCTTTCAGTTGCTTGAAAAAAGTAGATGTATCGCTTTGAACTCTCTCATCTTTATGGCTTTGTTTATGCTCAGTGGGGATTTATGCATTTGTGTTATTTAAGTATTTGCTTCTTTATGTACTTTGAAGTTTTTGGAAAAGATTATTAATCCTGTTGTAATGGTTTTGGAAACTACTTATGTAAGCTTGTTTTGAGTTATGATGCTATGAAATAAGTTTTATCTTCTGCTGTGTTGTTTTATTTATTTATTCTTGTAATTTATTTGTTCTATACAACAATAACGCTTCATGGACATTGATGCATTCCCTTTGTGAGTGACATTTATGGACATGGGGTGTTACACGTGGTATCAGAGCTATGGTTAAAAGAATAGATAAAATGTTTTGAAAAGTGTTTTGAAAAGTGTTATTTTCCTAGAAAGTATTTTCAAAAACTTGTTTTAAAGAAGCTACTTTCACGGAAAGTTGACTTTAAAGAGCATAATCCCCGCAAGCCATACATCTCTCTTTCTTTCCCTTGTTTTGAAACTCTTCCTTTTTCTTTTCAGCATGTCTGGAGCATCTGAGATACTAGAGGGTGTTCATGTACCCAGTTGGTTTCGTCAATATCTTGGGGCTAGGGATGCTGCCGCGGGTTCGGCCAACGTTCCTCCTCCTCCTCCCCCAGCTCCAGTTATTCCTTCGTGTGGAGATGCTTTCTCCAAGATATGTAAAGACTTTCGTTTGATGGGTGGAAAACCTTTTAGTGGGTCTGAAACGCTCGTTGAAGCTAGAAATTGATTGAAAGAAGTGGAGGATCTGTTTTTTGGGATTTTCGATTTGGACGATTGTAGGAAGGTCCAATTGGCTGCTTGGTTGATGAAGGACGAAGCTTCATTTTGGTGGGAGGTTACTAATGGAGAGTGTGCTGTAGAGACGTGGGCAGATTTTAGGGGATGGTTTGAGTTGAAATTCCTTTCTCAAGCTGAGGAGAGTATGTACATGGAGAGGTTCTTGACATTGAAGCAGAAAAACTTGATTGTGAAGGAGTATGTGACTGAATTTAATAAGTTGGCGAGATTTGGGCTAGAGTTGGTGAATACGCCTCACAAGAAGGCCTTGAGGTTTGCAAAGTGCCTAAATGAACTGCTTCACAGTTTGGCTATGTCCCACATTCCAATGGGGGCTACGTATGAAAAGCTTGTTGATATGGCATACATGCATGAAGAAGAGAAGGGTGTAAGTACTTTTAGGCCGCAAGATAAGAAGGAGGATCCAAAGAAAGCCCAACAACAAAAGAAAGGTGGTAAAGAAAAGAGGAAGTGTCACAACTATGGGATACCCGGCCATTTGAAGAAAGACTGTAGGAAGAAGAAGAAGTTCGCTTGTTATCATTGTGGTGATGCGGGTCATGCTGTGAAGGACTGTCCTAAGAAGCAAGGGCAAAGGGCAGGTTCTACTTCGGGAGGGCAAGTTCACGCTCTCATGGCTCCGGGACAGGAAGAAGGTAGAAAAATTTCTGTCGAAAGTATGATTTTCTTGTTTGATCATCCTGTCCGTACTTTATTCGATTCTGGCGCATCACATTCGTTTATCTCTACATCATTAGTTGGAACACTGCACTTAAATACTAGTCTTGTTGTGGATCCCATTGTAGTCTCAAATCCTATTGGTGGGTCGGCTCATTTATCCATGGTTTGTAGGGATTTGAGATTGTCTACCTTAGGCATTGGTTTTGAATGTAATGCTTTTGTGCTTGGTTTCATGGGCTATGAGTTGATTCTAGGGATGGGTTGGCTAGCCAGATATGGTGCCACCCTAGATTGTGAACTAAGGGTAGTAAAATTGTTGACTCGTAGTGGAAAGACCCTTGATATTTCTTGTGACCCTAGAGGATCGGTGATGCTTAGTTATCTTGAGTCACTTGACGCATCCAATGATGATTTACATTCTGTTCGTATAGTCCGTGAATATGTTGATGTCTTCGATGAGGTGAGGGGTCTACCCCCAAAACGTGAGATAGACTTTCGTATTTATCTTGTAGACAATGCAAAACCAGTATCTCTGCCAGTACGCCACATGGCTCCTCGTGAGAGGAGGGAGCTCAATAAGCAAGTAGGGGAGTTGCTTGAGAAGGGATTCATAAGACGTAGTATATCGGAGTGGGGTGCTCCAGTAGTATTTGACACGAAGGCGGATGGGTCCCTTAGACTTTGTGTGGACTATAGAGAATTTAATAAGCTTACTAAGAAGAATAGGCAACCACTACTGAGGATTGACGATCTCTTCGACCAGTTAGTTGGCGCCTCAGTGTTTTCGCAGTTGGACTTAGCCACTGGTTTCCATCAGTTGAGAGTGGCTGAGGATAGCATAGACAAGACTGCCTTTAGGACTCCGGACAGTTTCTATGAGTAGCTTGTAATGCCCTTCGGTTTGAAAAACGCCCCCGCATACTTTGTTGACTTGATGAGTAGGGTGTTTAGGAGTACCTTAATAAATTCGTGGTGGTCTTTGTGGATGACATCTTGATCTTTTCCAAGAGCGAGGAGGAGCATGCCCTACATCTTAGGGAAGTGTTGGAGACCCTTTGAGCGCATAACCTTAAAGCTAAATTTTCTAAATGTCACTCTGGGAGGAAGGAAGTGCGATTCTTAGAGCACGTGGTTTCCAAAGAAGAGATAGCTGTGGATCCCGCGAAGGTGGTGGCCATCCATGATTGGAAGGTCCCTAAAAATGCTACCGAGGTGAGAAGTTTCTTGGGGATGGCAGGCTACTATAGGAAGTTTATCAAGGACTTCACAAAGATATCAGCCCCATTGACACGCTTGACGAAGAAGAACCTAGTTTTCACGTGGGATGTAGATTGTGATGATGCGTTCCAACGTTTAAAGAGAGCTTTGACCGCAGCCCGAGTCTTAGTGTTGCCAGATGGGAGTAAGCCATTTACCGTTTATACCGATGCTTGTGGGACAGGACTAGGCGTAGTATTAATGCAAGATGGGAGGGTAATAGCCTATGGAGGAAGGCAGTTGAGAGGGCATGAGAGAAATTACCCTACAAATGACCTAGAGTTGGCCGCTATTGTTTTCGCGCTTAACTCTTGGCGCCATTATCTTCTTCGCGAGAAATTCGAATTGTTCACAGACCACAAATCACTAAAATACTTGTTCTCTCAGAAGGACTTGAACTTAAGGCAGCAAAGGTGGGTGGAATTCTTAGCGTCCTACGATTTCGAGATAGCATATACCCCTGGCAAGGGTAACGTGGTGGCAGACGCCTTAAGTAGGAAAAGGTTGTCCTTGAGTCCGTTGTTTGTTGAGCGACAAAGCTTAGAGTTCATCTCTACGTTTGACTTTAGACCTTCCATTGACTTTGTACCCGGTTTGCTAGCATCATTAGAGGTCAGACCTACACTTTTGGGATGGATTGGTGAGGCACAGCGAGATGACCCACAGTTGGTTGAGTTGGTAGAGAAGCTCATAAGGGGGAGTCATCGAGCCATCCGAGTAGGTATACCCTAGATGACAAGGGTTGGTTACGTACGGACGGTAGACTTTGTGTACCACGAGACGAGAACTTGAGGAAGACCATTCTTGATGATGCACATCGTTCGAAGATGACCATTCATCCCGGCGGGGACAAGATGTACATGGACATGAGATGAGTTTACTTTTGGGCCGGTATGAAGAGGGATGTGGCCGAGTTTGTCGCTAGATGCTTGGTGTGCCAACAAGTAAAAGCAGAGCAAAAGAAGCCCGGTGGGTTGCCTCACCCATTAGAGGTCCAACAATGGAAGTGGGAGAGTGTCTCGATGAAACGACCCGAAAATCGCCTTTGCGGGAAATCGCTGGATACGCTTACTTTGGGCTACAACACATCAGAACAATAACAGCAGACTTTTATAAACATTAAAATAATGTTACATCAGAATACAGAATATCAGAGTACATCGAATAAAATTACAGCGGAAGATAAATTATGTAATGACCCGCATTCTACGTATCGGGGGATCGTAGAATATTTATTTCTTTCCCATGCGAAGTCGTATGGTCATGTAACTTTGGGAAACATCTATTAGAGTCATTTCCCATGTTCATGATTTTTGTCGATTTTTAAATGACCATTTTGCCCCTAGTTGGTACTGTTTTGGCCATAACTTTTGATTGGAAAGGAATTTTGACCTGAAACCACTTCCATTTGATTCGTTTGATGGTTTACCTTTCCGTAGAGTGGTCACAATAGCCAAACGGACTTACCGTTTGGGAGATATGGCTGAAACAAGGTTTGGAGGGTGAAAAACTGCTTAATCAGGGGATTAGTGAGTAGGCCCATAACCCATTTCGGGATTAGGGTTATGGGAGGGCTGAAATGAGATGGAGAATCATTCCATTTCAGTTTTCTAGCCTCCACTTATCACCAAGGAACCCTAAAAATGGCCTCCAACCTCTAAATCACCTCCAAATCATCTTTTGGTCAAGGATTTGGCTTAGCAACCCCTAATCAAGGAAGATCTTCACCAAAGCAACAAAGGAGCTGTTGTTTGGCATTGAGATTCACATCAAATCAGAGAATTATTTCAGATCTTAGTTTATTTTGTGGCTAAGGTGAGTGATTTGCATAGTTTTGCACTAATTATGGCTAATTAGGGTTGATTAGTGCTAATTAGCGAATTTATACATGATAAAATTCGGGGAAAATGTTTATAAACTTCGGAATGATGTTTTAGACCTCTGATATGAATTTGGGTTAATTTGGTTAAGTTTTGTTAATCCTATCATTAGTCTCACCTAAATATGCTTAAGGGGAAATATGGGATTTTGGGTATGTTTGATCCATTTCTACCTATCATATTGATGTTTTGATGTTTGTGGTTGATTATGCATGTTGCTATGACTGTATGAAATGCTTTGTGACTGGTTAGAATAGTTGGAATGGTCGAAAACGCCGTCGAGGGGCGTAAACAGCTCGCTGGACAAGGTGCAGGGATTCAGATCGCATAGGGGATTGAGGGTCGATCGGATCGCCCTATGGGATCATGGGACATCCCCACGAGTCGAGTCATCTCCTCCGAACCGAACCATCTGCGCAAGGCCCACGAGCAACAACCGTGAACTGCTACCCGATCCGATTCACTCGTGCTTCGTATCACGATCCGACTAGAGGAAAGCAGCATCCACGATCCGATGCACAACGAGACGCCGATCCGAACCAGGGGGAGCCACGAGCTGGAGGAGCGCGATCCGATCCGTATGGGGTATTCACGATCCGACCAGAAGAGGAGACCCGATTCAATGGAGACTGGATTCACGAGAAGATGGAGGAGTGCGACCCGATCCGACGCAGGAGGCGCGACCCGACCCGAATGATGAAGACCGATCCGGATGAAGATGATGACCAATAACCCGAGATGCAAAGGTAGTCCAAATGGAAGTTAGAGCTCAGGATCCCGGAACCAGTTGGGAACCAATGAGTTCACTTCATGGTTGGACTTTGCTGCGGGACGTGTGCTAAGGAGTTGTCGACGTTCATAACTTCGATTCACCACTAAGAAGGAATGTTGGGCTACTTATCAGTGCAGTAGGGTCATTATGACCTGAGGGGCAAGGTGATGGTAGCAAGACTACATTATCAGTGCAGTAGGGTCATTATGACCTGAGTGGCAAGGTGATGCGTAGTAAGGCTATGAGCCAGTGCAGTGGGGTTCTTGTGACTCCATGGGGCAAAGTGGACAATAGCGAAGGATTTGTGGCTACGTTATCAGTGCAGTGAAGCCATTTATGACTTCATGGGGCAGAGTGATCGTAGCAAGGTATGTTGGGTGATCGAGGTGGTGAATATCGTATGCTTTAAGCACTGAGTGAGAGATGTGAGGATGGATGCCATGTTTGATTGTTTGCCATCCCTATGACATGCACACCTCCCCCACCTCCGTATCTTTACACTGTTTGATATGATACCTTAGAGTGTTGTACAGTATGTAGTGCTAACTCTTTGGTTGCAGGTCCAGGTTCATGTATGTTTTAGTCTACCTGTTATTGTTCACTTTAGATGCTTATCGCTCATACCAGGCTTTATGTCTGACCCAGAGTTTTATGTCTCCTCTTATTACTCTGGGTGCTCACACGAGCAGACTAGAGACAGGTTAGCTGGTGATGCGCGGGTAGCTGATTCGGAGGCGGGCAGGAGGCGGGCAGGAGGCGGGCAGGAGGCGGGCAGGAGGCTTCTACGTATGATATATATATACACATTCTCCCTGTGTCGTTGGTGGTCGCTACTTGGGCATTAGTAGTGTACCTCATTTATCTTACTTTTGCTTTGAGACAGTTTGAAAGTTGTAATAAGCTGTATTCTGAATTTCTGTTGCTGTGATGTTTAGTTATGATTTTCAGCTTATGCACTGTCTCACCTGTTTTATGTCAAGATATGTTATTATTATATTTTGTTCTATGCGCTGTGAGACATTCTACAGGTTCTTTGTATGTTCATTTCCTTCTTCCTTTTTCCTTCTGGCGACCCGTTCCGTGCTAACTGGACATGTGTACAGCGCACTTTTGGAGTAAATGTCGGTTGGTGCGGGGCGGGCCGTCACACTTGGTATCAGAGCTCTAGGTTGCATAGTTAACCTAGGGAAAGACACTAGGGAGAGATAGTACGTATATGAGAGCGCGTATTTGTGATTACTTTGGTTTTCAAAAGCTATATATGTATATACTATTAGTAGTATAAGAATGAAGTCGCACTGCACTAGCACCACTATGGGGTCGTTAATCGTTTCCCTTTTTCAGATTGACGATGAGCCGAGACACAAGGGGTGCTGGTAGAGGGACCAACCAAGGGAATGCCGCTGACATGAGGGCTATGTTTACTAACCTCATGAGTGACATGCTTAGAGAAGTGCAAGGGGCAGTTCCCAATCCCGGAGTTGGTGTTGGCCCAGTAGTGCAGGCGCCTAGGGTCGATTTCGCCAAGTTGTGCAAGGATTACACTAATCTTGGTGGGAAGCCATTCCACGGAACAGAGTCGGCCACGGATGTTCAGGACTGGATGGATAGCTGTGACCGTATCTTCGATGACTTGGGTCTTGAGGATGCGATGAAGAGAAGGCTAGCGTCTCGTCAGCTGCAAGGGCGAGCGATGAATTGGTGGAATGCCATTAGAACAGCTACTCCATAGGACCAGGTTACTTGGGATCAGTTCAAGGCTCGCTTTAGCGAGAAGTTTATTCCAGCTGCCCAGAATCCAGTATTGTTTAAGAGGTTCTTGGAACTCAAGCAAAACGGAAGGGCAGTTTCTGATTATATTGCTGAGTTCGACACTTTGTCGAAGTATGGACTGTCTCTTATCGATACTCCTGAGAAGAAGAATGAGAAGTTCATTACTGGTTTGGATGGGTACTTGGGGGAAAGGCTTATCAACCACATCGATGAGACTTTTGAATCGATTGTGGGGAAAGCTTTGAGATCAGAGAGTCTTTACCCTAAGTCAAAGACTGAGGCTGCATCTGTAGAAGGGCCAAAGCCGCAAGCAGGCGGTGGAGGAAAGAATAACTCTCAGAATAAGAGGAAGCAGGACCAATCAAAAGGTGGCCAGAAAAAGAGCAAGAAGGATGTTGAGTGCTTCAGCTGTGGTAAGAAGGGCCATTATGCTAAAGAATGTCGGGCCAAGCCAGCAGAAAGGAAGTGCTACAACTGTGGTCAAGTGGGACATCAGAAGGATAAGTGTCCGCAACCTCTTAAGGAGAAGCAGATTGTGAAAGCATATGCTATTGATGCTGTTCCTTCTTCGTCGAATGCCCCAACTGCGGCGGAGAAAGGAAAGAATGTTGTTATTCAAGGTATGCTTTCTATTTATGATATACCAGTTCGAGTTTTGTTTGATACTGGGGCTTCCCGTTCCTTCATATCTAGTGACCTGGTAGATAGGTTGGGACTGTAACCCGAGATAGTCGATAGACCATTGATTGTGACGAACCCGATTGGTGGTTCGACTAGCCTTAGTATGATTTGCAGGAATTTGTTCTTATCGAGTCATGGATGTATGTTTGTATGTGATTGCTTTGTTTTGGGCTTTACTGGGTATGGCATTATATTGGGAGTCGATTGGCTCCAAAGATACAGGGTGGGGGTAGACCGTGAGGGCTTTTTGGTGACAGTGAGGGCGGATGATGGGCGGAGGGTAGTGTTTGGTAGTCTACCTAGTGATGGGGTTATGGCTAGTTTTGTAAATTCCCTCGACATCCCGCAGGATGAGTTGTCAGATGTGCCCGTGGTTGGCCAGTATCCGGACGTCTTCGAGGAGGTGACCGGGCTTCCACCACACCGAGAGATTGAGTTCCGTATTGATTTAGTGAAAGATGCCAGACCTATAGTGATGCCACTTCGTCGTATGGCACCAAGGGAGCAGCGAGAGCTCGGGGTGCAAGTCAGCAATCTTTTGAAGAAGGGATTTATTAGAAGGAGTGTCTCCGAGTGGGGAGCACCAGTTGTGTTTGCCACTAAGGCAGATGGTTCCCTTCGTTTGTGTGTGGACTATCGCGAGTTGAATAAGGTTACGAGGAAGAATAAGTATCCTCTACCACGGATAGATGATTTGTTTGATCAGCTGGAAGGAGCAAGAGTGTTCTCCCAGTTGGACCTCGCGACAGGATTTCATCAGCTACGAGTAGCGGATGAGAGTGTTCCGAAAACGGCATTTAGGACGCCGTCTGGATTTTATGAGTGGTTGGTCATGTCGTTTGGGTTGACCAATGCACCAGCCTATTTTGTGGATCTTATGAATCGAGTATTCAGAGATCAGTTGAATAAGTTTGTTCTTGTGTTCGTTGATGATATCCTTGTTTATTCAAGGACAGAGGAGGAACACAAGGGACACTTGAGGATAGTGATGGAGGTGTTGAAGAAACACCAATTGAAAGCGAAATTCTCTAAGTGTCATTTTTGGAGAAGGGAAGTGAGATTCTTGGGTCATGTTGTTTCAGAGAATGGTATTGCCATGAATCCTGCGAAGGTGGCTACGGTACAGGATTGGCCTACGCCCAAGAATGCAACGGATGTAAGAAGTTTCTTGGGATTATTTGGATATTATCGTAAGTTTATCCAGGACTTCTCCAAGATAGCAGCACCGTTGACTCAGTTGACTAAGAAGAATCAGTCCTTCGTCTGGGACGGAGTGTGTGAGGATGCCTTCTAGAGTCTAAAAGAGAGGTTGACGCGTGCGCCAGTGTTAGTCATTCCTAAAGGGAATGAAGAGATGACGGTATACACGGATGCTTGTGGTACCGGACTGGGTGTTGTATTGATGCAAGGAGGTAGGGTTGTAGCTTATGCTAGTCGACAGCTAAAGCCGCATGAGAAGAAGTATCCTACCCATGATTTGGAATTGGCAGCGATTGTATTTGCGCTGAAGGTGTGGAGACATTATCTCTTGGGAGAAAGATTCGAGTTGTTTACCGATCATAAATCGTTAAAGTATCTCTTCTCCCAGAAAGATTTGAATCTCCGTCAGCAGAGATGGTTAGAGTTCTTGGCTTCGTATGATTTTGATATCGCATATACACCTGGGAAGGGTAATGCGGTAGCCGATGCCTTGAGTAGGAGACATGCCAGCTTAGGGGCAATGTTTCTTGAATGGAAGCAACTGGAGTATATCGCGGGGTTTGATTTCAGACCAAAGTGCGAGTTGGATCCAGTTATGCTAGCTAGTTTGACGATCAGACCCACTTTGATAGAGCGGATTGGTTCTAGCCAGAGGGACGATCTTAATCTATTAGAAATCATCTCCAAGTTAGAGATGGGTATCGATGAGGAGATGAATGTGTATGGGCTTGATCGAGATGGATGGCTTCGAAAGAATGGAAGACTATTTGTGCCCAACGTGAATGGTTTGAGGGATGAAGTGCTTAGAGAATGTCATCACTCAAAACTGACTATACATCCCGGTGGTAATAAGATGTATCGAGACATGAGACAGACTTACTACTGGGAAGGGATGAAAAGAGACGTTGGGAAGTTTATATCCAAATGCATGAATTGCCAGCTAGTTAAAGCCGAGCAAAAGAAGCCTAGTGGGTTGTTGCAACCATTAGAGATTCCCGAATGGAAATGGGAGCAAGTTTCGATGGATTTCATCGATGGCTTACCAAGAACTAGATCGGGATATGATAGCATTTGGGTAATTGTGGATCGATTGACTAAGAGCGCAAAATTTATACCAGTCAAATCGACCAGAACGACAGCCAAGTTGGCAGAATTGTATATGAAGTGGGTAGTGAGATTTCATGGAGTACCCAAAAGCATTGTGAGTGACCGAGACCCGTTGTTCACTAGTGGGTTTTGGAAGAGCTTACAAGAGGCTCTAGGGTCAAGATTATATCTCAGTACCGCATATCATCCTCAGACCGACGGCCAGACGGAGAGGGTGAATCGTATATTGGAAGATCTCTTGAGAGCTTGTATATTGGATTTTGGTGGATCATGGGATGACCATTTGCATCTAGTAGAGTTTGCATATAATAATAGTTACCAATCCAGTATCGGTATGGCTCTATATGAAGCTTTGTACGGGAGACCGTGCAACTCACCATCATGTTGGATAGAGACTGGCGAGAAGTTTGTGCTTGGACCAGATGTGGTGAGGGAAACTTCAGATAAGATTAAGGTCATTCAACAACAAATGAAAGCTGCTCAAGATAGGCAGAAAAGCTATGCTGATAAGAGGAGAAGAGACTTGAAATTCTCCATTGGTGACTTGGTGTTTGTCAAGATCTCTCCGTTGAAGGGCGTGATACGATTTGGCAGGAGATGCAAGTTGGCACCAAGATTCGTCGGCCCATTCCCTGTTCTTGAATTAGTCGGGAATTTGGCGTATAGAGTTGGCTTACCAGAGAAAATGGTGGGAGTTCACGATGTATTTCATGTTTCCCAACTGAGGAAGTTCGTTCACGACTCGGATGTGACTATTTCACCTGATCAGTTAGAGGACTTCGAAGTAGAACCCGAGGCGGTTGGGAACCGCAAGCCGATTCGTATTGTGGGGCACGATACGAAGCAACTTCGAAGGAAGGCGGTGAAGCTAGTCAAGGTTCAGTGGGGCGAGGACGAGAATGATTGTACTTGGGAGACAGAGGAGGGCATTAGGAAGGCATATCCAGAACTCTTCGACTGGTAAGATTTACTTTGCGATTTAGTTTTCCGCATGCTAGGGTAGACTTGTTTTGCTTGTTTGCATGTTTGATTGTTGTTTTATGATTGATAGGCATGCGGGACCTTTGTGTGTTTTGATTAGGGAATTTCGGGGGCGAAATTTCTTAAGGAGGGGAGAGTGTAATGACCCGCATTCTACGTATCGGGGGATCGTAGAATATTTATTTCTTTCCCATGCGAAGTCGTATGGTCATGTAACTTTGGGAAACATCTATTAGAGTCATTTCCCATGTTCATGATTTTTGTCGATTTTTAAATGACCATTTTGCCCCTAGTTGGTACTGTTTTGGCGATAACTTTTGATTGGAAAGGAATTTTGACCTGAAACCACTTCCATTTGATTCGTTTGATGGTTTACCTTTCCGTAGAGTGGTCACAATAGCCAAACGGACTTACCGTTTGGGAGATATGGCTGAAACAAGGTTTGGAGGGTGAAAATCTGCTTAATCAGGGGATTAGTGAGTAGGCCCATAACCCATTTCGGGATTAGGGTTATGGGAGGGCTGAAATGAGATGGAGAATCATTCCATTTCAGTTTTCTAGCCTCCACTTATCACCAAGGAACCCTAAAAATGGCCTCCAACCTCTAAATCACCTCCAAATCATCTTTTGGTCAAGGATTTGGCTTAGCAACCCCTAATCAAGGAAGATCTTCACCAAAGCAACAAAGGAGCTGTTGTTTGGCATTGAGATTCACATCAAATCAGAGAATTATTTCAGATCTTAGTTTATTTTGTGGCTAAGGTGAGTGATTTGCATAGTTTTGCACTAATTATGGCTAATTAGGGTTGATTAGTGCTAATTAGCGAATTTATACATGATAAAATTCGGGGAAAATGTTTATAAACTTCGGAATGATGTTTTAGACCTCTGATATGAATTTGGGTTAATTTGGTTAAGTTTTGTTAATCCTATCATTAGTCTCACCTAAATATGCTTAAGGGGAAATATGGGATTTTGGGTATGTTTGATCCATTTCTACCTATCATATTGATGTTTTGATGTTTGTGGTTGATTATGCATGTTGCTATGACTGTATGAAATGCTTTGTGACTGGTTAGAATAGTTGGAATGGTCGAAAACGCCGTCGAGGGGCGTAAACAGCTCGCTGGACAAGGTGCAGGGATTCGGATCGCATAGGGGATTGAGGGTCGATCGGATCGCCCTATGGGATCGTGGGACATCCCCACGACTCGAGTCATCTCCTCCGAACCGAACCATCTGCGCAAGGCCCACGAGCAACAACCGTGAACTGCTACCCGATCCGATCCACTCGTGCTTCGTATCACGATCCGACTAGAGGAAAGCAGCATCCACGATCCGATGCACAACGAGACGCCGATCCGAACCAGGGGGAGCCACGAGCTGGAGGAGCGCGACCCGATCCGTATGGGGTATTCACGATCCGACCAGAAGAGGAGACCCGATTCGATGGAGACTGGATTCACGAGACGATGGAGGAGTGCGACCCGATCCGACGCAGGAGGCGCGACCCGACCCGAATGATGAAGACCGATCCGGATGAAGATGATGACCAATAACCCGAGATGCAAAGGTAGTCCAAATGGAAGTTAGAGCTCAGGATCCCGGAACCAGTTGGGAACCAATGAGTTCACTTCATGGTTGGACTTTGCTGCGGGACGTGTGCTAAGGAGTTGTCGACGTTCATAACTTCGATTCACCACTAAGAAGGAATGTTGGGCTACTTATCAGTGCAGTAGGGTCATTCTGACCTGAGGGGCAAGGTGATGGTAGCAAGACTACGTTATCAGTGCAGTAGGGTCATTATGACCTGAGGGGCAAGGTGATGCGTAGTAAGGCTATGAGCCAGTGCAGTGGGGGTTCTTGTGACTCCATGGGGCAAAGTGGACAATAGCGAAGGATTTGTGGCTACGTTATCAGTGCAGTGAAGCCATTTATGACTTCATGGGGCAGAGTGATCGTAGCAAGGTATGTTGGGTGATCGAGGTGGTGAATATCGTATGCTTTAAGCACTGAGTGAGAGATGTGAGGATGGATGCCATGTTTGATTGTTTGGCATCCCTATGACATGCACATCTCCCCCACCTCCGTATCTTTACACTGTTTGATATGATACCTTAGAGTGTTGTACAGTATGTAGTGCTAACTCTTTGGTTGCAGGTCCAGGTTCAGGTATGTTTTAGTCTACCTGTTATTGTTCACTTTAGATGCTTATCGCTCATACCAGGCTTTATGTCTGACCCATAGTTTTATGTCTCCTCTTATTATTCTGGGTGCTCACACGAGCAGACTAGAGACAGGTTAGCTGGTGATGCGCGGGTAGCTGATTCGGAGGCGGGCAGGAGGCTTCCACGTATGATATATATATACACATTCTCCCTGTGTCGTTGGTGGTCGCTACTTGGGCATTAGTACTGTACCTCATTTATCTTACTTTTTCTTTGAGACAGTTTGAAAGTTGTAATAAGCTGTATTCTGAATTTCCGCTGCTGTGATGTTTAGTTCTGATTTTCAGCTTATGCATTGTCTCACCTGTTTTATGTCAAGATATGTTATTATTATATTTTTTTCTATGCGCTGTGAGACATTCTACAGGTTCTTTGTATGTTCATTTCCTTCTTCCTTTTTCCTTCTGGCGACCCGTTCCGTGCTAACCGGACATGTGTACAGCGCACTTTTGGAGTAAATGTCGGTTGGTGTCGGGCGGGCCGTCACAAATTACAATATTTTAATACATTGCAGCAGAAATAAAATAACCAAGGCAGTGGAAGACAACTATGCTCTGGACACAGCTTTAGGCTTCAATCTAGAATCCTGCTCGAGATAAGAACCTGTAGACAAACAACTCGACTGCCCGTGTGGAAAGAGGGCACCCGAGTTTGTAAAGGTAGAAACAAACAACGGGTCAGTCATGGGGCTGGTGTGAGAATTCTTAACTAATTTCACTTATAACAATAAGACAAATCCAAGGACCACGCCGCTAACGCGGAACGGGTTTACTCCAATGGATTGGCGTGCATAAATTAAAGTAAATCGTTAAACAACGCAATGCTTTTTGCAAAAATGAAACCATCATAAGACTCAAGTCCCATCACACAATGCAATGCAAACCGGAGGATAGAGTTTTACCTTATATTGGTCAAAAATGCTTGATACGTTAATAACGAATTTGATATTATTACTAGTGTATATATGTTTCAAAAACATTTCAAAGTAAATGTACTAATCCTAGGAAGCATATCTACCATATACTATGCCTCCATGCTAGTAATACAATCAAAACCGCATGAGATCATATTGGAAATTGGATTTCCATCATGATTCAAGGCTAGGGAGGAGCTCTTTACCGATTCGAGACACTCTAGCTAATGTCTCAGGATCCCCCGCAGTGAACCCTTGGAAAGCTGCAGGGCCGGTCCACACATACAGCTTCATGGATTGACAATTCCTGAACACACGTTTCCCGATCCTATAGGACCTATCATTCGAGGCGCCTCATTTTATCATCCACATAAGTAAAATATCAGTCGGTTTAAGCACCGACACTACTTCTAGCTAGAAATAAACGTGCTGCTCTCCCTGCGTTCCCTTCTCCCGTTTTAGACTCAACCGGGTTGTGAGGCTCGCGAAGTAACGTTTTAACCACAAGGCCTGCTTTTAATGTAAATAAAAGACACGATATATTGTGAATTGATGTTTGGATGTGATACAATAGGTAGCATGCTAACTAATGTTTATTTATTATTATTTATGATAATTCAAGTATGTTACACTGCCATATACAAGTTGCCTGACTGGTATATGTTGATTGGGCTGATATTTTCACACATCGCCCAAGTGCACAAATAATATGTTTTGGAAAAATTAATTATAATTATAAATTATAACTGTGCTTGGACACGAGGTTATGTTACATTTGTGGTAGAAGTCTGCCCGGAACCGACCGGCATATCCAGCAACCACAAATGTTGGGCCTAATGTGAGAGGTCCAAGTGCGCAAATACAAATTGGGCCAAGACCCGAGGTTAAGCCCAACTTGTGGGATAAGTCTGCCCGGAACCGACCGGCCTATCCAGCATCCACAAGTTGCAGGCCTAATGTGAGAGGTCTGGCCCATATTAAAAATATAAACGGTTAAATAGAAAATGGACATTATTTACACCTTCATGAGTTAAATTAGAAATTGATGTTATTTTCACACCGTTATGTGTTAATAATGAAATGAATATTTTCACCTCCATGTTTGTTATAAAAGGGAAGTTACTTTTTTTTTGTAATTATAAGATAAGAATTTACCGTCGTAATGAAGATTACATTTTAATGTAATAAATAAAAAGAGGAATTTGTAAAGGAAAGAAAAATCACCGTTTCCTCAATGTGATCAAAAGAAGAAAAATTACATTTTCTTTAATAGAATTAATAGAAGAAAATTACATTTTTTTTGTAATAAAAGAAGTTAGAAGAATCACATTCTTTATAATGTAATAAAAGAGAATAAAGTAAAGAATACCTTCTTTTTAGGTAGAAAAGAATATATTTTTAATGCCAGTCTTAAATGAGGGGAAAAGATCATACATTTAAAATAAAAATATGCCGACATTAAAAATCTCATTTTTAATGTATAGGAAAATGATCATATTTTTAAAAATATGTTAACATTAAGAATCTCATTTATAAAGTAAAGTTAGAATATAGAAAAATGACCATATTTTTGAAATAAAATATGTTGACATTAAAATCCCATATTTAATGAAAAATAGGAAGTGTTCATTTTTATAAAGGAGAATTCACATTCTTCTATAGTGTAAAGAATAAGAAGAAAATATTACATTTTCAATAAAATGAGAGAAAGAAATAAAATATTACATTTTCAATGTAATTAAAGAATGTAAATAAAATATGAAATAGAAATTTACATTTGCTTATGTAAATAAAAAGAATTATTTTAATGGACACTTTCATTTACATTTTCATGTAAATAGGATATGTAGAAGTGAAAGATAACATTTATTTATATTTAGGTAAATAAATAAGAATAAGGAAAAGTAAACTTATTCACATATGGTGTAAATAAATAAGAAAACGAAATGTTTTTAAATGACATTTTCTATGCATTAAATGAATTGAAAGTTACATTTTAGTTGTTGTTTATTAACAAATAAAATAAGGGAAGGGAATTGAACTGTTTATATAACATGATATCTTGATATAAACATGTCACATTACATCATTGTATGATAGGAACATGATTGTGCGCTGTTGGTTTGGTTGATTTATTACCCTTATATGTTAATGACCTGTAATGTCGTTGAAATGCAAATGAACTACTTTTATCAAAATAAAAATAGTGATAAGTTATAACGTTATGAAATAATTTAAATGATAATTATGTGAAGATTATTTGAAAAGACCGAGTTATACTCATTTCAAATAATCATACGACGTTTTAAATGGAAGAATTGAAGACGACGATTGAAGACCGACGATCTTCACATCGAATGGGTAACTAGTGTCTAGGCCCTTGATTGATTTGCTCCCAAGACGGAGCTAAGACGGTAGTTATCCGGACGTAGTGTTGATTTGTACGGATTTGGCTTTCACTCAGACCCAAAGCATAAGCTTATAAATGGATGTGTGTCTAACGTTGAATTTTGTTCTATGTAAATTGATTTCTATAAATATACGACCGTTGGCGTCGGAGAATTTATTCTCTTTCTTAACGCCCTTAGAGGTTGTGTATTAATAGTTATCAATCGCATAGCGTGAATTGTCAACGTGGCACGCCAAGATGAAGATGATCAAGGCTTTTTTGAAAAGCAGGCCTTGTGGTTATAACGTTACTTCGCGAGCCTCACAACCCGGTTGAGTCTAAAACGGAAGAAAGGAATGTAGGGAGAGCAACACGTTTCTTTCTAGCTAGAAGTAGTGTCGGTGCTTAAACTGGATGATATTTTACTTATGTGGATGATGGAATGAGGCACCTCGGATGATAGGTCCTATAGGATCGGGAAACGTGTGTTCAGGAATTGCCAATCCATGAAGCTGTATGTGTGGACCGGCCCTGCAGCTTTCCAAGGGTTCACTGCGGGGGATCCTGAGACATTAGCTAGAGTGTCTCGAATCGGTAAGGAGCTCCTCCCTAGCCTTGACTCATGATGGAAACTCAATTTCCAACACGATCTCATGCGGTTTTGTTTGTATTACTAGTATGGAGGCATAGTATATGGTAGCTATGCTTCCTAGGATTGATACATTTACTTTGAAATGTTTTTGAAACATATATACACTAGTAATAATATCAAATTCATTTTTAACGTATCAAGCATTTTTGACCATTATAAGGTAAAACTCTATCCTCCGTTTTGCGTCGCATTGTGTGATGGGACTTGAGTCTTATGATGGTTTCATTTTTGCAAAAAGCATTGCGTTGTTTAATGATTTACTTTAATTTATGCACGCCAATCCATTGGAGTAAACCCGTTCCGTGTTAGCGGCGTGGTCCTTGGATTTGTCTTATTGTTATTAGTGAAATTAGTTAAGAATTCTCACACCAGTCCCATGACTGACCCATTGTTTGTTTCCACCTTTACAAACTCGGGTGCCCTCTTTCCACACGGGCAATCGAGTAATTTGCCTACAGGTTCTTATCTTGAGCAGGATTCTGGATTGAAGCCAAAGCTATGTCCGGAGCATAGTTGTCTTCCGCTGCCTTAGTTATTTTATTTCCGCTGCAATGTATTAAAATATTGTAATTTATCTTCCGCTGTAATTTTATTTGATGTACTCTGATATTCTGTACTCTGCTGTAACATTATTATAATGTTTGTAAAAGTTTGCTGTTATTGTTCTGATGTGTTGTAGTCCAAAGTAAGCGTATCCGGCGATTTCCCGCAAGGGCGATTTTCGGGTCGTTTCATTTTGGTATCAGAGCTCTGGTTAGCTCAAATCTTTGGGGTACAACTCGTTATAACGGAACAAAAGACTCATCAAAGATTGGATTAGTAATATCCAATAAGAATAGTCATTAGAGATAGGATCAGTAGTATCCTAGAATGAGAAATCTCATTAGAGATGTGGTTAGTAATGCCCTAGAATGAGTTAAGAGTGCTCAGTTCATAATTAACGTATTTTGATTATATATATAATCCGCTATTAGGAAATATGATTTTTAAATATATAAAAGTATACATATATTTGAAAAGTTAATCAACTAATAAAAATATTAAAATGAAAAAATAATAAAAGTTGAGATAGGTTAATTAAACAACTTTTAGCTTCGTTCCTTTTCGAGGACGAAAAGATTTTAAGCAGGGTAGATTGTAACAACCCGGGGTTTTGGTGCCAATTTAAAATTTTATTTTAAAATTTTTTATTAGAAAATGCGCCAGAATTTAAAAATTCCATTTTTAAATTAAATTATTGAATTTAAAAAGAGCTCTAAATAAAATTATGAAAGTTAGGTATGTACCTATTTACTTCTAATTTGAATCGCATAATAATCCAAATTCATAATTTAAGACAATTGCAGTTATAGAAACCAATAGTAGTAAGATATACATTTTATTGGAAAGTGCGCAATACGGCTAAATCCGTATTTAATACTAGTCCATGCATTTATTTCTTTTTATTCTTGCGATTGTGCGTTCCATTTTTTTTCTCACAAAGCAAACTATGAAAATATATTCCTTTTTGCCTAAATAACCAAACTAGGCTATTCCTACCTTCTAATTTTTATAGGCATATACAAATTCTTATTTCTTCCTTTTATTCCCAAAATTTGATATATTTCCTATAAGTTTGAATGCAATTAGTATTTTCCCTTATTTCCATTCCAATAAATTTTGACATATATTCAAATGGATATAAAAAAAATATGGTGACAACGACTCAAAGAAGCTTATGAAACAAAAGTTTACTTGCATGTGTTGAAAGCATTGCACCTTTATTCATTTATTAAGTATGTCAATTTTCAATTAATAATTTCATTTATTAAGTACGTCAATTTTCAATCCATAATTTCATTTATTAAGTATGTCAATTTTCAATCAATAATTTCATTTATTAAGTATGTCAATTTTCAATCAATAATTTTATTTGTGCCAATATGTATTTATGAGTTTATGGTTTGACTTGATTGAGATACCATAAATTCTAAAAAGATTTAAGTAGTAAAAATGCAATATATGGTTTATAGAATACAACAAGCTAAGGCATGCCAACTTTAACAGAGGGATGATTGCCGAAACTAATATGATATTATTGACACTTAATTAATTTTATTTTATCAATTTTGGTACAACCTTAAACTTTATGGTTCATAGAACAATTATTTCAATGGACGTTATTTAAGAAAATATGTGACTATATATAGTAAATGAATAAAAATCATGCATACCTCTAACCATTTTCTCTCTTTTATTCTTGGTAGTCCAATTTAATATATTCCCTTAATTATGATATTGGATATTTATGTTTGAAATTTAAAAGACACACACAAACATTCTAACCATTAGCGCTAAACAATTAATGACGCATTCATTTCTTTCCGCCATTCGCTTTTGAAATTTAAATGAGTAATAAGATGCCACCTCAGCCTTAGTCAACAATTTAATTTCTTTATAACATACCACATAAGGATAAACAGTCCTTTTCTTTTTTCTTTTCTTTTTTAATAAAAGAATTAAAAAAATATTATATTATAAATAACACATTTACAAAACCCTAATTCATACCATGAGCCGCCGCCACTTACCTTCTTCAATGGCCATTATCTTCCTAAACAAATCCAAAAATTCCTTCTCCCTCGTGCAATATTTCCAAACACAAATAACTGCAAAAATCTTTGTCAAAATGAGATGCTTCTAATTGGCGATGGTGGATCGGGTTCAAGTGGCTCCGGTTGGCGTGCGTTCTGGGTATGGCAAGGTCGAAGTTGGGTTTGAAAAGGGGCCGATGTATGGAGTAACGAACGATATGGAAGATGAATTAACATGAAGTAATGATCTAATTATTGAGTTTAATTATCGTTTAATTATTTTAATCAATGTAAAATGTTTGTAACATCATTATTATTTCATACGAGATCCAAATTCAACAAACTCAGTTGCGTTGGAATCAGAAAAATGAGGGCTTCGCGATGAAATAGACCAGATCCAAAAAGGAGCAATCTAGAATTTTGAATAATTCAAAACCCCAATGTGAGATTTCTATTTTATAATTTAAAAATAAATTATTACTGAAATGTGAAATTATATTTATTTCATACAAGTTCATGATGATGTTGTGTATGTATTTATTCAGTATTCGTTGTTTTATGATTGCGATGAACTATTGAATTGATTTGTGTGTCTCGTATTTGTTAGAATAGGATTGTTGAAAATAATTATATCTTGTTTGTGACAATAACTAAAATTGTCATTTTAATTGAAATTAAATTTAACATGATTAAATTGTTAATTATGTTTGACAATAATTAGATTGTCATTTTGTTGAACTGGATTAAACGACTTTATGTTAGAATCGACACATTGGATTAAAAACATCGTTATGTTAGAATTGACCGACTAAAATAAAAACTATATTTTTATTGTATATATAAAATAGAATATACATGTTAGTCAAAATTTTGTGCAAACAATAAAAACCATATTTTTATTGTTTATATATATAACTAAGATGTTTCATGTTAGAAATAAAAAAAATCAAATCTTTATTGTTTATGTACAAAAAGGATGTTCATGTTAGGAATAAATAAAATTACATTTTTATTGTTTAAATAATAAAAAAGGTGGCATGCTAAGAAAATAAAAGATTTGTCATTTTAATGTTAACATATTAGAATTTGTCATTTTAATGTTAACATACTAGGAATATCATTAATATTACATATGTATTATCTAAATATGTATATCATTAATGTTAGATATATATTGTCTAAATATGTATATCATTAATGTTAGATATTTATTGTCTAAATATGTATATCATTAATGTTAGATATGTATTGTCTAAATGCGTATATCATTAAGGTTAGATCTGTATTGTCTAAATATAATTATCATTAATGTTAGCAATATATTATATATATATATATATCATAAATGTTAGAAATGAATGGTCTAAATAAAAATATCATTAATTTTAGAAATGTATGGTCTAAATAAAAACAACATTTTTGATTAGAAATAGGTTATATAAATAAAAGCTACATTTTTATTAGAAATGTCATGATTAAAACTTCATTTTTTAGAAGAGTCATGCGAGATTAAAAACTTAGGGATAAGACATGTAAAAGAAAAGAATATTTTATTGACATTTTTGTATGTAAAAGAGACATGTATTAGAAAAGAATATTTTTATTTACTTTCTACATGTAAATAAAAGACATGAATAAAGAAAGTATATTTTATTCACACTTTAGATGTGAATAAAAACTTAGAATTATTTCTGTGGCATGCATGATATATTGTGAATTGATGTTTGGATGTGATACAATAGGTAGCATGCTAATTAGTGTTTATTTATTATTATTTATGATAATTCAAGTATGTTACACTACCATATACAAGTTGCCTGATTGGTATATGTTGATTGGGCTGATATTTTATCACATCGCCCAAGTGCACAAATAATATGTTTTGGAAAAATTAATTATAATCATAAATTATAATTGTGCTTGGACACGAGGTTAGGTTACATTTGTGGTAGAAGTCTGCCCGGAACCGACCGGCATATCCAGCAGCCACAAATGTTGGGCCTAACGTGAGAGGTTCAAGTGCGCAAATACAAATTGGGCCAAGACACGAGGTTAAGCCCAACTTGTGGGATAAGTCTGCCCGGAACCGACCGGCCTATCCAGCATCCACAAGTTGCAGGCCTAATGTGAGAGGTCTGGCCCATATTAAAAATATAAACGGTTAAATAGAAAATGGACATTATTTACACCGTCATGAGTTAAATTAGAAATTGACGTTATTTTCACACCGTTATGTGTTAATAATGAAATGAATATTTTCACCTCCATGTTTGTTATAAAAGGGAAGTTACATTTTTTTTGTAATTATAAGATAAGAATTTACCGTCGTAATGAAGGTTACATTTTAATGTAATAAATAAAAAGGGGAATTTGTAAAGGAAAGAAAAATCACCGTTTCCTCAATGTGATCAAAAGAAGGAAAATTACATTTTCTTTAATAGAATTAACAGAAGAAAATTACATTTTTTTTGGTAATGAAAGAGGTTAGAAGAATTACATTCTTTATAATGTAATAAAAGAGAATAAAGTAAAGAATACCTTCTTTTTAGGTAGAAAAGAATATATTTTTAATGCCAGTCTTAAATGAGGGGAAAATATCAAACATTTAAAATAAAAATATGCCGACATTAAAAATCTCATTTTTAATGTATAGGAAAATGATCATACTTTTAAAAATATGTTAACATTAAGAATCTCATTTATAATGTAAAGTTAGAATATAGAAAAATGACCATATTTTTGAAATAAAATATGTTGACATTAAAATCCCATTTTTTTTATGAAAAATAGGAAACTAGGAAAGTGTTCGTTTTTATAGAGGAGAATTCACATTCTTCTATAGTGTAAAGAATAAGAAGAAAATATTACATTTTCAATAAAATGAGAGAAAGAAATAAAATATTACGTTTTCAATGTAATTAAAGAATGTAAATAAAATATGAAATAGAAATTTACATTTTCTTATGTAAATAAAAAGAATTATTTTTGATGATACTTTCATTTACATTTTCATGTAAATAGGATATGTAGAAGTGAAAGATAACATTTATTTACATTTAGGTAAATAAATAAGAATAAGGAAAAGTAAACTTATTCACATATGGTGTAAATAAATAAGAAAAATAAATGTTTTTAAATGACATTTTCTATGCATTAAATGAATTGAAAGTTACATTTTAGTTGTTGTTTATTAACAAATAAAATAAGGGAAGGAAATTGAACTGTTTATATAACATGATATCTTGATATAAACATGTCACATTACGTTATTGTATGATAGGAACATGATTGTGCGCTGTTGGTTTGGTTGATTTATTACCCTTATATGTTAATGACCTGTAATGTCGTTGAAATGCAAATGAACTACTTTTATCAAAATAAATATAGTGATAAATAATAACGTTATGAAATAATTTAAATGATAATTATGCGAAGATTATTTGAAAAGACCGAGTTATACTCATTTCAAATAATCATACGACGTTTTAAATGGAAGAATTGAAGACGGCGATTGAAGACTGACGATCTTCACATCGAATGGGTAACTAGTGTCGAGGCCCTTGATTGATTTGCTCCTAAGACGAGGCTAAGATGGTAGTTATCCGGACGTAGTGTTGATTTTTATGGATTTGGCTTTCGCTCAGACCCAAAGCATAAGCTTTTTTATGAGCAAAAATGTGTGGTCTTCCAAGGGGAAGAGAGCACACATATATATAAGACCCAAAGCATAAGCTTATAAATGGATGTGTGTCTGACGTTGAATTTTGTTCTATGTAAATTGATTCTATTAATATACGACCGTTGGCGGCGGAGAATTTATTCTGTTGCTTAACGCCCTTAAAGGTTGTGTATTAATAGTTATCAATCGCATAGCGTGAATTGTCAACGTGGCACGCCAAGATGAAGATGATCAAGTCTTTGTTGAAAAGCAGGCCTTGTGGTTATAACGTTACTTCGCGAGCCTTACAACCTGGTTGAGTCTAAAACGGGAGAAGGGAAAGTAGGGAGAGCAACACGTTTCTTTCTAGCTAGAAGTAGTGTCGGTGCTTAAACTGGCTGATATTTTACTTATGTGGATGATTAAAGTAGTTCATTTGCATTTCAACGACATTACAGGTCATTAACATATAAGGGTAATAAATCAACCAAACCAACAGCGCACAGTCATGTTCCTATCATACAATGATGTAATGTGACATGTTTATATCAAGATATCATGTTATATAAACAGTTCATTTCCCTTCCCTTATTTTATTTGTTAATAAACAACAACTAAAATGTAACTTTCAATTCATTTAATGCATAGAAAATGTCATTTAAAAACATTTCTTTTTCTTATTTATTTACACCATATGTGAATAAGTTTACTTTTCCTTATTCTTATTTATTTACCTAAATGTAAATAAATGTTATCTTTCACTTCTACATATCCTATTTACATGAAAATGTAAATGAAAGTGTCATCTAAAATAATTCTTTTTATTTATATAAGCAAATGTAAATTTCTGTTTCATATTTTATTTACATTCTTTAATTACGTTGAAAATGTAATATTTTATTTCTTTCTCTCATTTCATTGAAAATGTAATATTTTCTTCTTTTTCTTTACACTAAAGAAGAATGCGAATTCTCCTTTATAAAAATGAACACTTTCCTAATTTCCTATTTTTCATAAAAAAAATGGGATTTTAATGTCAATATATTTTATTTCAAAAATATGGTCATTTTTCTGTATTCTAACTTTACATTATAAATGAGATTCTTAATGTTAACATATTTTTAAGAATATGATCATTTTCCTATACATTAAAAATGAGATTTTTAATGTCGGCATATTTTTATTTTAAATGTATGATCTTTTCCCCTCATTTAAGACTGGCATTAAAAATATATTCTTTTCTACCTAAAAAGAAGGTATTCTTTACTTTATTCTCTTTTATTACATTATAAAGAATGTAATTCTTCAAACTTCTTTTATTACAAAAAAATGTAATTTTCTTCTGTTAATTCTATTAAAGAAAATGTAGTTTTTCTTCTTTTGATCACTTTGAGGAAACGGTGATTTTTCTTTCCTTTACAAATTCCCCTTTTTATTTATTACATTAAAATGTAACCTTCATTACGACGGTAAATTCTTGTCTTATAATTACAAAAAAAATGTAACTTCCCTTTTATAACAAACATGGAGATGAAAATATCCATTTCATTATTAACACATAACGGTGTGAAAATAACGTCAATTTCTAATTTAACTCATGACGGTGTAAATAATATCCATTTTCTATTTAACCGTTTATATTTTTAATATGGGCCAGACCTCTCACATTAGGCCTGCAACTTGTGGATGCTAGATAGGCCGGTCGGTCCCGGGCAGACTTATCCTACAAGTTGGTCTTAACCTCGTGTCTTGGCCCAATTTGTATTTGTGCACTTGGACCTCTCACATTAGGCCCAACATTTGTGGCTGCTGGATATGCCGGTCGGTTCCGGGAAGACTTCTACCACAAATGTAACCTAACATCATGTCCAAGCACAATTATAATTTATAATTACGAGCATCGTGGCACGCGCTTCGCGCGTGATCGTGGCACACACTTCGCGTGTGGATTATTGTTCCTTAAGTATTGCGTATTTTACATATGCAAAAAAAATATTTGTAGTAATGTTTGGTTTATTATTCCCATTAAACGTGCTTTATCTGCCGAGGACAAAACATATTCTTATTTCCTTTATACTGAGACATTCACTTTTATTTAAACATATACTGAGACATTCACTTCTCACGTTCATGGTCTCACGCAAGCAAAAGGGGACAATCCTCCCCTTTACTTTACTATTTAAAAGGAACACAAAACATTATTTTTCATACAACTCACGAAGAAAAACCTTAGAAACGAAGTACAGAGGTTGAGGGCAAAGAACGCAGGTTAAACATAAACGTGGGGTAGCCTTATTTATGCATTTACCTAGGAAAAAAAAATCACGTTTTGAATGAGGCGAAGCTTCGAAAATTTAGACCCAACAAAATAAAAAAGTAAATTTGTTGTGCGGTGTATTCAATTTTATGAGGCAGTGAGTTTTGCGAAGATAGGTATGAAAGAGGAGAGAATTACCATGAAGAGCAAAGCGTAGAAGAAATGAGGAAAGAAGCGTGAAAATTAATTGGATGGTGTGCCATATTTAAAGAGGTTAATGGTTGTTTCTAGAATAGCGCATTGGCAGGGGAGGCTGACTTTTCAAATGCACGTACGCTGATGTTAGATTCGAATAAAAATCAATAAGATTTTTTTTGGTTTGACCTACTATGCGGATGCCAATTTTCAAATGCACATACTTTACACGCTGATGTCCCAGTATCACGTTCTACTATTTATTAATTGCTAATTTATATCGTAATGCGCAATAATAAATGTCGTTATTCAAATTTGAATGCCTATTCAAATTGTCGTTGAATATGGAAAGGGCAATCTAATTATGTTAATTGCCTATTTATAAATGTTACAACACTTATTTATAAACGCTTATTTCTTTAAAATAATTTTAATTAGAGGGTGATAGGTGGCAGTGAATAATATTGGTAATGTTAATATACACGCTGATGTCCCAGTAGCACGTTCTACTATTTATTAATTGCTAATTTATATCGTAATGCACAATAATAAATGTCGTTATTCAAATTTGAATGCCTATTCAAATTGTCGTTGAATATGGAAAGGGCAATCTAATTATGTTAATTGCCTATTTATAAATGTTACAACACTTATTTATAAACGCATATTTCTTTAAAATAATTTTAATTAGAGGGTGATAGGTGGCAGTGAATAATATTGGTAATGTTAATATAAAAAGTCATAGATCAACCATAGAAGAGATGAAAGATGAAAGAGTTTGATTAAATTAGTGAGTGAATAAAGTGTAATAATTTATTTCCTTTATAAATTAACTGATAAAAATGAATAGTATCAATCGTCAAGGTTTTATATTTATGGCTAATAGAATAAGCAGTGAAACATTCAATGAAAAATGTTAAGAAAAATTTGCAATATCTCAATTAACAATTTGAATACTTTTGCATTTTCTCCAAAATAATAACAATTTTTATTGGTTAGGTAATTAATGATGATGTAATATCTTCCTTTTTATTGCTTGCTATTCCAGTGAACATTGAATGCCTAAGTGAATAAATTTATGTTGAATATGGGTTTTGAATGACATTAAAATGAATAAATTCTAGGAAACGTTAAATTTGCAATATCTCAATTAACAATTTGAATACTTTTGCATTTTCTCCAAAATAATAACAATTTTTATTGGTTAGGTAATAAATGATGGTGTAATATCTACCTTTTTATTGCTTGTTATTCCAATGAACATTGAATGCCAAAATGAATAAATTTATGCTGAATATGGGTTTTGAATGACATTAAAATGAATAAATTCTAGGAAATGTTAAGGTAGTTAAATGACATTCATTGCCCCTTCCTTTTAATTGTGGAAGAATAATTAAGTAAAGGGCATTTTCGTCAGTTCAGGTGTACACCAAAAAAGTGTGACACCAAAATTATTAGTAAAGATTAGTAAAGATATTCCAATGAACATTGAATGCCAAAATGAATAAATTTATGCTGAATATGAGTTTTGAATGACATTAAAATGAATAAATTTTAGGAAATGTTAATGTAGTTAAATGACATTCATTGCCCCTTCCTTTTAATTGTGGAAGAATAATTAAGTAAAGGGCATTTTCGTCAGTTCATTTGTACACCAAAAAAGTGTGACACCAAACTTATTCCGATTATTAGTAAAGATAATTAATTTTTCCAAATCATATTATTTGTGCACTTGGGCGATGTGTGAAAATATCAGCCCAATCAACATATACCAGTCAGGCAACTTGTATATGGCAGTGTAACATACTTGAATTATCCTAAATAATAATAAATAAACATTAATTAGCATGCTACCTATTGTATCACATCCAAACATCAATTCACAATATATCATGCATGCCACAGAAATAATTCTAAGTTTTTATTCACATCTAAAGTGTGAATAAAATATACTTTCTTAATTCATGTCTTTTATTTACATGTAGAATGTAAATAAAAATGTTCTTTTCTAATACATGTCTCTTTTACATACAAAATGTCAATAAAATATTCTTTTCTTTTACATTTATTATCCCTAAGTTTTTAATCTCGCATGACTCTTCTAAAAATTGAAGTTTTAATCATGACATTTCTAATAAAAATGTAGCTTTTATTTATATAACCTATTTCTAATCAAAAATGTTGTTTTTATTTAGACCATACATTTCTAAAATTAATGATATTTTTATTTAGACCATTCATTTCTAACATTAATGATATATATATATATATATATATATATAGAGAGAGAGAGAGAGAGAGAGTATATTGCTAACATTAATGATAATTATATTTAGACAATACAGATCTAACCTTAATGATATACATATTTAGACAATACATATCTAACATTAATGATATACATATTTAGACAATACATATCTAACATTAATGATATACATATTTAAACAATACATATCTAACATTAATGATATACATATTTAGACAATACATATCTAACATTAATGATATTCCTAGTATGTTAACATTAAAATGACAAATTCTAATATATTAACAATAAAATGACAAATCTTTTATTTTCTTAGCATGTCACCTTTTTTATTCTTTAAACAATAAAAATGTAATTTTATTTATTCCTAACATGATCATCCTTTTTGCACATAAACAATAAAGATATGATTTTTTTATTTTATTTCTAACATGAAACATCTTAGTTATATATATAAACAATAAAAATATGGTTTTTATTGTTTGCGCAAAATTTTGACTAACATGTATATTTTATTTTATATAAACAATAAAAATATAGTTTTTATTTTAGTCGGTCAGTTCTAACATAACGATGTTTTTAATCCAATGTGCCAATTCTAACATAAAGCCATTTAATCCAATTCAACAAAATGACAATCTAAATATTGTCAAACATAATTAACAATTTAATCATGTTAAATCTAATTTCAATTAAAATTTTAATTATTTTCACAAACAAGATATAATTATTTTCAACAATCATATTCTAACAAATATGAAACACACAAATCAATTCAATAGTTCATCGCAATCATAAAACAACGAACACTGAATAAATACATACACGACATCATCATGAACTTGTATGAAATAAATATAATTTCACATTTCAGTAATAATTTATTTTTAAATTATAAAATAGAAATCTCACATTGGGGTTTTGAATTATTCAAAATTCTAGATTGCTTCTTTTTGGATCTGGTATGTTTCATCGCGAAGCCCTCATTTTTCCGATTCCAACGCAACTGAGTTTGTTTAATTTGGATCTCGTATGAAATAGTACTGATGTTACAAACATTTTACATTGATTAAAATAATTAAATTCAATAATTACATCATTACTTCACGTTAATTCATCTTCCACATCGTTTGTTACTCCAGACATCGGCCCCTTTTCAAACCCAACTTCGACCTTGCCATACCCAGAACGCACGCCAACCGGAGCCACTTGAACCCGATCCACCATCGCCAATTAGAAGCATCTCATTTTGACAATGATTTTTGCAGTTATTTGTGTTTGGAAATATTGCGTGAGGGAGAAGGAATTTTTGGATTTGTTTTGGAAGATAATGGCCATTGAAGAAGGTAAGTGGCGGTGGCTCACGATATGAATTAGGGTTTTGTAAATGTGTTATTTATAATATAATATTTTTTTTTAATTCTTTTATTAAAAAAAAAGAAAAAAGAAAAGGACTGTTTATCCTTATGTGGTATGTCATAAAGAAATTAAATTGTTGACTAAGGCTGAGGTGGCATCTTATTACTCATTTAAATTTCAAAAGCGAATGGCGGAAAGAAATGAATGCGTCATTAATTGTTTAGCGCTAATGGTTAGGATGTTTGTATGTGTCTTTTTAAATTTCAAACATAAATATCCAATATCATAATTAAGGGAATATATTAAATTGGACTACCAAGAATAAAAGAGAGAAAATGGTTAGAGGTATGCATGATTTTTATTCATTTACTATATATAGTCACATATTTTCTTAAATAACGTCCATTGAAATAATTGTTCTATGAACCATAAAGTTTGAGGTTGTACCAAAATTGGTAAAATAAAATTAATTAAGTGTCAATAATATCATATTTGTTTCGGCAATCATCCTTCTGTTAAAGTTGGCATGCCTTAGCTTGTTGTATTCTATAAACCATATATTGCGTTTTTACTACTTAAATCTTTTTAGAATTTATGGTATCCCAATCAAGTCAAACCATAAACTCTTAAATACATATTGGCATAAATAAAATTATTGATTGAAAATTGACATACTTAATAAATGAATTTATTGACTGAAAATTGACATACTTAATAAATGAAATTATTGATTGAAAATTGACATACTTAATAAATGAATAAAGGTGCAATGCTTTCAACACATGCAAGTAAACTTTTGTTTCATAAGCTTCTTTGAGTCGTTGTCACCATATTTTTTTTATATCCATTTGAATATATGTCAAAATGTATTCGAATGGAAATAAGAGAAAATACTAATTGCATTCAAACTTATAGGAAATATATCAAATTTTGGGAATAAAAGGAATAAATAAGAATTTGTATATGCCTATAAAAATTAGAAGGTACGAATAGCCTAGTTTGGTTATTTAGGCAAAAAGGAATATATTTTCATAGTTTGCTTTGTGAGAAAAAAATGGAACACACAATCGCAAGCATAAAAAGAAATAAATGCATGGACTAGTATTAAATAGGGATTTAGTTGTATTGCGCACTTTCCAATAAAATGTATATCTTACTACTATTGGTTTCTATAACTGCAAATGTCTTAAATTATGAATTTGGATTATTATGCGATTCAAATAAGAAGTAAATAGGTACATACCTAACTTTCATAATTTTATTTAGAGCTCTTTTTAAATTCAATAATTTAATTTAAAAATGGAATTTTTAAATTCTAGCGCATTTCCTAACAAAAAAATTTAAAATAAAAATTTTAAATTGGCACCAAAACCCCGGGTTGTTACACTCGATGGAATTTGTTAATGGGTTACCGAGATCGAGGAAGGGTAATACGGGGATTTGGGTCGTGGTAGACAGACTTACTAAGAGCGCCCATTTCATTCCCGTAAAAAGTAAGAGGACTGCTCCATGGTTAGCCTCTGTATACATTCGAGAGATAGTTCGTTTGCACGGTGTTCCTTCTAGCATAGTGAGCGATCTCGATCCTATTTTTACTAGCGAGTTTTGGAAGAGCTTGCAAGAGGCGGTAGGGACTCAGTTATGTTTAAGCACCGCATATCATCCTCAGACGGACGGCCAGATCGAGAGGGTGAATCGTATTCTAGAGGACCTTTTGAGGCTATGTGTTTTAGACTTCGGAGGTACATGGGAGGAGCATCTTCCTTTGGTGGATTTCGCGTATAATAATAGTTTTCAGTCTAGCATTGGCATGGCACCTTTCGAGGCTCTTTATGGAAGGCCTTGTCGTTCACCTACATGTTGGTGGGAATCTACGGATAAGATCTTACTTGGGCCCGATATGATTAGAGAGACTTCGGAAAAGATCGATTTGATTCGAAGGAGGATGAAGACGGCGCAAGATAGGCAGAAATCGTATGCGGACAAGAGGAGGATAGATCTTGAATTTGATATTGGGGACATGGTCTTTATCAAGGTGTCTCCATTACGGAATGTTGTTCGCTTTGGGTCCGTTGGGAAGTTAGCACCAAGGTTCGTAGGGTCGTTTCCTATTAAGGAGAGGATTGGACAAATAGCATATAGAGTGGAGTTTCCCGAGAGACTTAGTGGTGTAGACGACGTATTCCATGTATCATATTTGAGGAAGTGCTTGCATGAGACCGTTGAAGTGGTAGAACCGAGCTTGCTTAGAGAGGTGGAGATAGAGCGTGATGCAATGATTCGACGAGCTCCTACATGCATTCTTGGGTCGGATTAAGAAGTTGAGGAATCGAGAGGTCAAGCTAGTCAAAGTGCAATGGGGAGATGATGAGAGCGACACTACTTGGGAGACGGAAGAGAAGATGCGTTCATTGTACCCTTTTCTTTTCGAGGGTAAGTCTTTTAATTTCTCCTTTATCACTTAGCTTGTACTTGTTTTATCTTTAGTATGTCCTCTCGCTAGTATCTTTGACCTTTAGATAGGGTAGTCCTATGGTTGAAACATGTGTTCGAGACATGTTATGTTTGGTGGATGCAAGTGTTTGCTCGTGGATGCATATACACACACTTTAGGCACTAGATCGGCTCAGTCACTTTCATATTGCATATAGCATATAAATGGATGTATTTAGTAAAATGAAGGAACATTGAATGTGTGTATCATATGGATGTTGCATTTAAATGAATAATTGTGCACACATGTAGTAATGATATGTATAGGGTTCTTTGCATACATGATGGATACATGGCACTATCATTATTTACATTAAGGAGGTCGACTGAATCAGTGGACCGCCTGATTTTGCATTAGTATACAAACATATACACACACTATGCATATGTACATGAAAAGCATTAGAATTTTTTTAAGTACAATGGTTGCTTGTGGTTGATGGTTGAGTAGATGGATGATTGGATGGTAGGATACGTTCTTCTTGACTTAGAGATTTCGTGGACGAAATCCTTTAAGTAGGGGAGAATGTAACACCCCGAATTTTGAATGATTGAATTAACTAAATTTAAGAACACTAAATTTTTAAAAGAGGAATGAAGGGAAACGGGTTATGCTAGTGCGATCGTCTCGGAATTCTGCTTGAGATAGAGTCCAAGTTTGCGTAAATCGGACTTCGTATGAGGAAGTTATGGGCCTCGGAAGTTTGAGTAATTAAGCAGAATTAATTAAAGTTAAACCCAGCCAGAAAATTCAAATTCAAATTCGAAATTGCAGGTACCTGGGCTGGGCGGGAAAATTCCCGCCCAGGACCCAGGTCGACCAGGGGGTCGACCTTCCTAGGTTTTCCAGACCCGAAAATTTGGCCTTGTGACGTGTTTTGACGATTTGGACCGTTCAGGTGGGTTCTAGGGTTAAATCTAAGGCCCTAAATGGTTCCCTACACTTATATATACACCCTAAGACCTAACCCTAATTCATAAATATTATTGTTAGATCGAAATTTGGACCTAACACCCAAAATTATTATGAACAGTAGAGAATTTCGAATGAAGAACAAGGAAAAAGAAAATAACACTCAGAATTTATAGTGGTTCGGCGTTAACGAGCCTACGTCCACTTTATATGTTATTGATTATGCTTTAGAAGCTAATACAACAATGGTTTCTCTCAATATTTCAGTAGTTTGACAACAATGGCGGATTCAGTACTCAATATTGCCAAAAAAGATCCCGAAAAATGCCAAGCTCTGGGCTATTTATAGTTGATTTTGTCAGGCGGATCGTGGACACGTGGCACGAATCCCGAGAGCACCGGATCGGATCGCCGCCGTTGAAGAAATGGTCAAATTAGCCGTTGTGGACAGGTGTCGCGCTCTGCTTGAAAATCGGATCGCGCAGATGGGGAGAATTGGTCCAGATGACGGTTAGGGACACGTGTCGCTAGATCCGTGCGATTCGGATCGCTGAAGACCAGCTCGCGCTTGAATGGGCCAGAGGGTTCGCCATGCACCAAGGGATCGGATCGGTTCGCTCTGGGCAACAATATCAGTTCGGATCGGATCGCCTGGACGTGTCGTTCGCTGACGAGATGGGAGCGATCCGTTCCTGGGCGAGTCGATAGAGTGCGATCCATTCCTGGGCGAGACGATGGAGTGCGATCCATTCCTGGGCGAGACGATGGAGTGCGATCCATTCCTCCATATTCTTGGGGAACGTTGCTTCCTGTTTTCCTCTTACGAATGATCCTGGGTGGCTTGGTCAAAAAGCGAGCCAACAATTATCTATGACACCATTATGCTGTCAAACTCTCTCCTAAACCCTAGCCGTCGCCTCTAATCAAATCTCAAGTGTTCATACACAATTCAAATCAAAGTTTAGAGCTTCAACAACAATTAAAGAAGATCAATCAACATCACCACAACGTTTCTATACCAATTTCAATTCGTAAATCCTTTTCTTAAGCCATGAAAGGTGAGTACGGTTATTTTCACAAATTTAATGGGATTAAAGTAACATGAAAAAGTTGTAAAAAGGATTCATATATGTTTGTAATGAAAATCTCACCAAGTCTTCACCTTTTTGATTCATGTCATCATATGCCTATGCTTCTATGTAAAGTTCATACCTTTTATCAGTTTATTCATGTTGAATCTGTCATTATGCCTCTATGCCAGTTTATATGCCTCTTTATTTCATGATGTTAATTCCAATTTTCTGTGATTTGATTCTCTCCTCTTATCCCTATTCCTTTTATTTTTGGATCTAGGCTACCTTCGAGCCTATGTTAAAAATATGCGCGAATGTGAATACGTGGGAACGATGGGGATATGTGAAATATGGAAAATTGGATATTATTGGATATTTTGGATAATTGGATAATATGTGAAATTGGCATATTTGGGTATGAATTACATGGAATTGATGAAATTGCCTATAATTGAAAATTTGTAATTGAGGCTAATTAATATGTAATTAGTGAAATTAGTGACAAGTTGGAATAGGCAAAAAGTGTAAACATGATTATATGTTGAATTGGAAACACATGACATGAAAATTGGGGTTTGGGTGAAATACGATTATTAATAAACCTTTGCCACGAGGTTAGGCACAATTGTGGTGTAAGACTGCCCGGAACCGCGTGGCAAATCCAGCTGCCACAATTGGACGTCTAATGTGAGAGGTCAAAGGCATGAATTGTAGGCATAACGATGGGTGACACGAGGTTAGACCCGGTTTGTGGCGTAAGACAGCCCGGAACCGCCCGATAAATCCAGCGGCCATAAAGTGTTCGGTCTAATGTGGGAGGTCATGCACCGTTCGTCATAAGGAATGAATTAAGGAATACTAACCATAATAAGACATGGGTATGGTTAGAGGGTTAAGTGGGGTGACATGTAAATTATGACATATAAATATGGACTTAACCGGAATAAGATAAGGCATGTAAATTATGACATGTAAGTATGGACTTAACCGTAGCATGTGTAAGACATGGACATTTAAATTAAAATGGTTAAGTGGGGGAAAAACCTAGTGGGGGCCAAGCATAGATGGGAGGCTTGTATCGGATGGGGACCCGTTTCAACCAGTAACCCGTTTAAGTATCTAATTGGGCCCGGTACTAGGGCGGGGTTGGGGCACGCTTACTGGGCTTAAATATAAGAGGTCAAAACGTGAATAGCGGTGGCAACGCAAGTCCAACAGGTTCATGTGCGTGCATGGGTGCGGGCTGGTAGGTAAGACGTTGTCGCATCGTGTAGGTTTGGCCGTGCATTTCATGTTGGTATCGGGGTTGCCACTTTGGGGAGTGATACACCCCACTGTGGGGCCAGCACGGGTGCCTACGGGGTTTAGGGAGCCGATCGAATGGGTAGAGTAAGGGTACCTTAGCGGTGGTAGGAGCAAGCCGACACCTACGATAGCAGCTAGGTACAAGTAACTACCAAGTTTGTCATGTGGGTACAGTTAGTGGAAAGGGATCAACCTTGAGTAAAAGAGACTAGTAGATGTGCGGTGTAATTAAGTAATGTGGTGTAACTTAGCAAAAGTGAAGTGTAATGAAATACATGTTGGTTGAGTTGGATAGTCCTTTGGGTGCTAGTCTGATGTTGACTTCGGTCTTCGGTGTTAGTACTTGGAGGGTTGTTCGCTTAGCCAAGGTGTACGATTGTCTTAGTACTTAGGAACGAGAACATCTTGTCCATCCTTTTTATCTACCTTATCTATGTTACAACCATATCATGATGCCTATTTATGTCTTGATCATTTACCTTGCCTATTATTTGTTAAAATTACTGGACTCGCCGGACTTTATGTCTGACCCGTTAGTTTCCACCACTTTTCTTTCCTTCCCCCCCTCAGGTTTGTAAGGAGGGAATACTACAGCTTAGTGCTGATTTCTTTCAGTTGCTTGAAAAGAGTAGATTTATCGCTTTGAACTCTCTCATCTTTATGGCTTTGCTTATGCTCAGTGGGGATTTATGCATTTATGTTATTTAAGTATTTGCTTCTTTATGTACTTTGAAGTTTTTGGAAAAGATTATTGATCATGTTGTAATGGTTTTGGAAACTACTTATGTAAGCTTGTTTTGAGTTATGATGCTATGAAATAAGTTTTATCTTCCACTATGTTGTTTTATTTATTTATTGTTGTAATTTATCTATTCTATACAACAATAACGCTTCATGGACATTGATGCATTCCCTTTGTGAGTGACATTTATGGACATGGGGTGTTACATTAAATGTTGATGTTCATGACGTTTGCGAAAGTAGATCATTCAAGGATGACACATGACCAAGCAACTTTGCGGAGGTCGACAAGACTAAACAAGCAACAAGAAGAAACTGAACAAGAGTTTCTACTAATCTAGTTGCCACTAATCTAGTAGCTTGATGGTTTTGTATAGAAAATTGGAAAATAGATGAATAAGTTGAATAGTTTGCTACAATGGAATGAACTTGCTAAAATGTCAAAGAATTAACTAAATTTGAAGTTTTTCAAATATTTTTAGCCAAGTACCTATTAAATAATTACACGTAACCGGTTCGACTGGTTTAAAATATATGGGTTTGGAAATTTGAAATATGAACTTAAAATCTACTTAAGCTTTGCATTGTATAGTATTTTTTAACAAAATTACGTCGATTCAAGGATGTCAATAATGTATAAGATTATGGAAGAATCATGAGCCTTTGAGCTACAAATGGTTAGAAATTGTAGAATTTGTATGCTCTTGATGATTCACATATGATTTTATTGTATCAAGTGCATAAACCATGATCATGTTGCAAACAAACATTGCGTGAAATATTGTTATCACTTAGTGGATTTACTTATTGTTGCTCATTTAAACACAAAAAACATTATGCTACTTCTATGAATAATTAATTATTTAAGTTTCCTCTTCCATCTATAATACTTGCAATTTGTTTAAGTCGTCATCCCTTCCCTTTTATTAATTCACAGAACTTATCTTCAAGCTCAACAATTTGATAACATGTAATCCAAAGGCTTCTTTATCACCAAGTACATCCAAAATAATGGCTTGAATCTCTTAGCACAAATTCATGCCAAATTACTTACTTTTTAAATTTTTGGCCCTATACTTATTTTGTCAAATTACAGGCCACGTTTTTATAATTTAGACCCAATAAATATAGAGTAGATATTTACCGAATATATTAAACTTTTGTATAATTTCTTATGTTTAGTAAAGAAAAAGGAGTTGGGCTTGCATTTAACTGTAGAAGCATATATTAAGGAGATTAGAATGGAAATTGTTTGGTCAAAAAATGGACGTACCCAGTTGTTCATATAAGCAGACCAATTGCACAATACTTTGCAGCTAGAACAGACCAGTTGCACGATACTCTGTAGCCAATTCCTCCACTTTCAGCAAGTGTTCACCGTTCTATTCTCCCATTATTGCCCTTTTTTCTTCTGTTTCTTCGTAAACTACCGTCATCTTGTTTTTCAGTTCATTTGTATATTCAGCCTTCCTCTTTTCTTTTCTTTTCTTTCCCAGTGATCATCAATCAAGATTGAAAAACTGAATAACTATAGTATCTTGAGTAGCAAGTGATATTTGAGAAATACTTTTATTTAAAATTATGATGCTAGTTATTTTGGGCTATATTAACTTACAGTGTGTCTCTTCAACTCTGCTTCTATGTTCATCTTCTTTGAACTCTCCCAAGCAGTGATAGCCAACATTTTCTAACTGCCCTAATCAGCCATATATTCAAATCATATTCAATGCCAACTATTTATAGAATATATGATCAACAATAAATGAAGGAAAAAATTTGTTTAACTAATTTTCTACATTCACTTTTTCACTTTTTTCCCAAGCTTTGATCCAGGACATTTAAAAACAATACAAATAATAATCTTCTTTGAATTATGTACCACTACTATTAGTGGAGCTTGTATTTCCTATTGGGAACGGATTGCAGCCTCTGATAACGCGCATTGTGCAGCTAGTTAAATCATATACATTAACTGAACAAATGCAACATGTACATGTAAATAATTACTAAATTAAATAATGCAACTGACGTTAAATAAACATAGATTATTAGGATTAAGAAAATTGAATTCAGATGTTTAGATTAGGAAAACAATACACCAAACATAGGCATCGGGGTATGATTCCGCACAAGAGGAAAATTCAGCATAATTCGTATAACCATACAAAAATGGCGAAGAAACCAAATTATCTATATATTATGCCAATCAATAAAAGAAATTTTCACACAACCAGAATTACTCTTATTCCAATTAGAATTTTGGTGGTCTTAAACAAAATTGATGACTAAAAGATTCAACGAAGCAAAATTCAATATAAGAAAACAATAATTCAGAATTGTAAAGAAATTACCAAAATAATAAACATCATTAGCAGAACACTTCTCTTATTCGGCAGATTTGGCATTACATTATTCATCGAAATCCAAACTGTGACCAAACAATTCAGGAAAATATAGGAAGTTTAAAACTCCGTTTTCTCCTAACAAAATTTTAGTATGCCTGACTAATCAAAGTCAACATTGATGAGTGTACTGGAAATATGATTAATCAGAAGAAATGAGTGATCCAGTGTGCTATGATTTCCGTGGTGCGAGATTATTTTCAACGTATTGGAAATAGGAATTCCAAAGAGCACCTTTTAGTAACATATCCAAAAATTTTGCAGGAAATCAACAAAGGCACTATGATAGCTAGTAAAAACGATAAGATATTTATACATATTAATTCCATAATCCTATTTGAATAAATTTTAATATTAACAACTAACACAAATTAATTAATTAACACCAAATAAAGCATAACCGAATTAAAAATTCAAGAGTGAAAAAAGAAAAAAATAAGCATACCTAAAATTTGGTGCGATGGTTATGATAAACACCTCTGAGTTTATTTATGTCCTCTTCTGATATGGTGAAATTGAACACTATGATTTCCTCTTCCAATCTTTCTAGTTTCGAAGATTTTGGGATGACCAAAGTGCTTCTCTGTATATCCCAGTGAGGAACTAACTGGGCCACGGTCTTGTTGTACTTTGCAGCCTCGATAACAAGATCATTTAGTCAAGAAACTATGCTGAACCATTCGTTATTGGCAGCAGCACCACCAAGAGGAGTGTGCAATCACACAAATATAATGCTTTTAGCAGAATTTGATTATAGATTCACGTTGAAATTATGGATGTGTTTCGATCTGATTTATCGACGGCTTTATCTTCGAGTAAGCCAAGCAATCTATGGTGAGGAAGATATCATAATTGCTCATTACGATGCTACAAACGAACCCAATGACACCAGCTCTTCCATTGTATGCCAAGTAGTTTTGTAACAACCCAGAAAATACAAGCCAATTTAAAAAAATTTAAATTGGTTATTTTAATGAAATTGGAGCAATTGAAATAAAATATTTCAATAAAATAAAGAGTGGTGCAGCAGTTTGAAATAAAGAGTGGTGCGGCAGTTTGACTGTGTCGGGTGCAAAATAAAATGGATTTTAGTGAAACCAAAAATATTTAAATCTGTTTATGATTATCTTTCTAACGAATCTGAAAATTTGAAGTTTCATAGCGGGAATAAAAAGTTGTGGCCAAATGAATTTTCAGAAAGGTCGCTATAGAGAATACATAGCCCTTGAAAGTAGACATTTTGCAAACGACTTCAGAATTCGACGAAACCACTTTTGTTGGATCCGAGATGTCAAGTTATTGCTAGGTTTCAAATTCCATAATTTTTGATGTTAATATGTGAGCGTGGAAAAGGAAAACGTGTTTGGTAAATTTCTGTTAAATTGGGTCGAACAGAAAGTGGCCATTTTTCAAACAGTCTCAGAATTCGACAAAACTAGTTCTGTTGGGACCGTATCGTCAAAACATAGCTAGATTTATTTTTCTGGACTTTTTGGGATCAGTATGTGGCCCCGGCAAATTGAAATGTATGTTCAAATAAAATATTGAATGTTTTATATTTTAATTTGAAGAATAATTGACTGTAGCAGTCAAATTGGCCTACGAAACATATCCCATTGTGTTCGGGATGAGGGTATTTAGCTAGGGGCGATAGTCGTTGGGTTTGAATTGGTGTTCGTATGGAGAAACACTATTTTAAAAAATAAATAAAGTACGGGCCAATAGAAATTTTCCATCATAAATTAAAAATATAAAAAAAAACCGAAAACCCCCTTTCTCTCTCGCGATCGGCAACGGCTGTAACTCATCGTTCCCGGCCATTTTCCGATTGCCACGATCGTCGATAACCCCTCCCCCTTCACAACATTTTGAAGCCCTCACTCCCCTTTTCAACTCAACCCCCGCTCCACCCTACCTCGTCTCGTATTTCGAGAGAATGAGCTCCCCAAAGTTCATAACTTCGCCGTGCCGCCACCATCGCCAGACGGGATCGAACCTGACCGCGACCCTACCCCCTGGCGCGCCTCTCCGCCCCCTTCAATGTCGCACCAGCCGATTGACCTCACGCTTCACGGATTTGCAGAAAATCCTAAACCTAGTTTGGAAGTTTCAAGGAAGGTAACGACAGAGGGTTTTCTGAACCAAAAATAACACTTTTATATGTTGTTAATTTTGATTTTCGTTTAAAAATTGTATCTTTAACATGTTTTAACGAAATTCGATGAAACAGGAGACATCGAGACCGTGACGACGCTCTCTACATTCTAGAAGTGTCCGGGGATTTTTCTGAGCTCGCTACAATTTTTAGCAAAGCAACAAACCAATGTGAAATTTCTAAACTGAAATGTGAATGGAAATGCGTTGTATAAGTTATATAAGCGAAGTATATATAATTATATACGCGTTGTATACCTCGTGTGCATGTGTTGTATAAGTTATGTGAGCGATGCATAAATTATACATGCATTATATAAATCATAAATGTGTTGAAATGGAAGTGAAATATACTTATATATATATATATATACTCCCCTCGTCCATAAACCATGGACGATATTTATTGATTGTGAATTGGCGTGAAAAATTTGGTGAATAATGCGAATGGTTGATAGGATTGTTTATGGTTGATATTGTTTGGATTATGGTTGAAAAATACTATTGTGGTTGAAAAATACCCGTTTGTGGTTGAAACAAAATTAGAATAGGTTATGGAAAAGAAAAACATACTCGTCTGCGTGCGAACTAGATGTATGAAATCCCCATTGTCAAAAACCGCGAGGTTTTAAGGTAGAGCGAGGAGCCGTACTCGGGACGGTGCCGGTTTTAAATACCCTGTCGTTATGTTGCCGAAATTTTCAATAATATTCATGTGTTAGGATTATTTTCATGTGTTGAAATTATTTTCATGTGTTGAAAGTATATTCATGTGTTGAAACCATATTCATGTGTTGAAACCATATTCATGTGTTGAATAGAAATTCATGTGTTGAATAAAATTCTTTGAAAAATAAAAATAACATTTTATCACATATATAGAACATATAAATTATTCGCGTTTTAAATAAATTGTTTTAACTCTAAAATCACATTTTTATTATATATATAAACTATAGAAAACATTCTTGTGATGAATAAAGGACTAGAACGATAAAAATCATATTTTTATCGTATGTGTGAAGTTGAAAACATTCATGTGTTGAATATATGGATTGAACAATAAAATCTACGGTTTTATTGTGAATATGAAGTGCTAAAAATATTCATGTGTTGAATAAATATTTTGGATGATAAAAATATCATTTTTATCATGTATACGACTCGCTAAAAATACATAAGTGTTGAAATAAATATTTGTTTGCTATGAATATTATTTTTAACATGTATGTGAACTAAATAAAATAGTCATGTGTTAAAATATAATTTTGTTTGCTAAAAATATCATTTTTATATGAAATATGAAGTGTTAAAAATAATCACTTGTTCAAATAAATATGTGTGAGTTGGAAATATTATTTTTAACATGTGTAGGAAGTGTTAAAAATAACCATGTGTGGAAATAAACCTTTGTTCACTAGAAATATTATTTTTTGCTTAGTTTCGAACATATATATATATATATACACACACACACACACACACACACATGTGTTGAATAGGAAAATGGATTAGCTGTTGAGTAAAGGATTTATTTGCATGCCCGACAAATAGGTAAACCTTAATGAGTTGGATGCGCAATTTTATTATTATATCAACTCCTGTGAATGCCATTGGATGCGGAGTGCTGGTTGTTCTGTGTGTAATAATAAACGTCGCCATAGGATAGTAATAATTAATGTTGAACTACACTACATGGAATACTTCATGAAGATAGGCATACTTCATCATATACCACATTAGCATTTGGAGCTTGTCTAATGACGTTGAAGATTTACCATACGAGCGAGAGACTTGTATAGCGATGACTATATATTACAGGTTGAACTGATGACTGATCTGGACTATATAAAATGTAACGGTAAATTGCAAGATTAAAAAAACCCCCACACGGGTCTGGAGATGACAATAAACATGTCTCTCTTGTCATTAAGGCACAAAAACCATTTATAGGGTGACGAGAATTTATTCTCTGGAGTTATGATCTATACACACTCCCCTGTGGACACCGGAATATATCAGTATAAATATGTGCATGCTTATTAGGATTTATTGGGTCCCTAATACGGCCCAATAAATTTCCAAACCCTTTCCCGTACAAAGGAGGTTATGGCTAATTTTTTTGAAATTTAAAGGTATTAGTGAAATATTTGAAGTGAAAACGATATGGAAATCGTCGAATAAATTATATATATATATATATATAAATTAAATAAAACGAATCGAGCCCCTGCAGTTCGCGTTTTGAAATCTTAACTTTAAAAGATTATACCGAAAGATCTGACCATCGGATTTTCACGAAACTGGAACAGTTGGGTTCGCTTTGGAAATATCTTTCCAATGATATAAACTTTGTTGAGATCCAATAGTTAGATTTTTAGATATGTGTAAAACAAATTTAGGGAAAAACAGCGCCAGTGCTTCAGCATGACCTGAAACGTCGTTTAATTAAATAGAGCCATTTTTAAATAAATAAAAATGGCGATATATCTTTATAAACTATTATAGACGATATAGAATGGAAATAAACCGATTCTACTGGGTTTGCTTGATATTTGATGGTTGAATGTGTTTGACATGAAAATTATACCAAAGAACTAAAATGTGAATGTCGAATGATTTAACCATGGGAAGAATTGATTTGAAATCTAAATATACATGAGTTATTTGAAAAGGCAGAGTTAATTCTCATTTCAAATAATTGATCGACGATTAGAAGTCGAAGAGATGAAGACCGTTCAAGACCAACGATCTTCACATCGGATGGATGGGCACTACTGATGCTCATGATTGGAGTAGCTACCTTGAAGGAGCTGAAGTGGTAGCCGTCCGGATGTATTTGTTGATTGTACGGATTTGCGAGGAATATGGTGCCTCCGGTTTCGTTCAGACCCAGAACAAACTTGTAAATGGAATGTGTGTCTGACATTGGAGTTTGTTCTGTGCCGATTGATCGCTATTAAATATATATCTGTTTGGCGGCGGAGAATTTATTCTCTTGCTTAACGCCCTTCTCTGAGACGTACGAGCTCAGATGTTATATATCGATAGAAATCAGTCGCATGGACTGAGTTGCCTGTGTGGCATTCCTAAGTGGCAGATGATCAAGGCTTCTGTTGAAAAGCAAAGTCTTGTGGTTGATGATCAAAGCACGGCCTACGTGGCTTAGCTTTGTGTATAGCGTTGATTCGCGAGCCTCACACCTCGGTATGAGTCAAAAATGGGATAAGGACCCAAGGAGTGCACAACGTTTCTTTCTAGCTATGGGTGATGTCAGTGACCTACCAACCCTGACATTTATATACTTTTTACCTGTGCGGTTGTTGGAATGCGAGGCGCCTCGGATATAGGTCCTATCACTACAAGAATAATACGGATTTCCGACGGCTGAAAACCGTCGGCGGCCGTCGGAAATGGTCGGAAGCCGTCGGAAATCCCCGTCGTAATTAAAGGCGTCGGCACACAGTGTTTCCGACGGCTGTTGTCGAATATTTTTCCTACGGTTTCCTACGGTTTTCGTCAATTTCCGACGGCTTTCGACGGCCGTCGGAAACCGTTAGAGACGTTTTCCTGGAAGCCGTCGCAAGCCGTCGGAAACCGTTATAGACTTTTGAACCTGTAAGCCGTCGGAAGCCGTCGGAAATACTGCTACTTTTTTTTTATATTACAGCTGCTATTTAACCATCAAACCCACATTCCACTCAATTCATTAATTCAGACCGTCGGTCTTTAACTCCATCACAACATTTCATACACAAACCATCAAAACCACACCATTTCAACCAAAAAATCATCAAAACCAAACCAATTCAACCAAAAATTCATAAAAACGATAAAAAAACATATAAAACATAACACTTCTACGATTGCACACTATATAATACATCACATTTACTACATCAATCCACCACATCTTGTCTACCATCAAAATACATACGAAATGTCAACCAATGTTCAGTCATACACCCCCATATATATATAGCGCATCTCTAGTCATATATGTACATATGTCAAACTAAAAAAACATACCTAACAAGCAACATCACTGGTCGCCCTCCTCTGCAGAGCCAGCTGATGAGGGAAAGCGTCCATACTGCCGCTCGAACTTTGCTATGCGTCGATCCACTATCTGAGTCATCTCAATGGCTTGGAGGCGATTCTGTTCCTCAAGCTGTGCCACCCTAGCTCTCAAATCCTCGATCTCTGCGGCGTCCATAGCTTCTCTAGCATGTCTGGCCCGTGCCTGCTGACTGATGGACTGTAACAATTATTTAAAATTCTTTTAATCATTTACAATTATTTTAATAATCTGCACGGCGTAAAAATATGTAATTAAAGAGTTCGGAGTAATACATTATAATCTTCGTTGACATAAAAAGGTTATCGACTATATCATTACATTATATATCCTCTTTTAACTATTATGGTAAATAAGACCATAAATGAACCTATTCCAAGCCAACGCATAACACTGATTATAAAACGTTATATAAATTACAATAACATAGTTAATGCTTACTTGTTGGTATCAAATGTTAAAGAAATTTGATATGCTTTAAATTATAACAACAACCAATGACAGGTGTGATATCACATGTTAAAGAAATTTGATATGCTTTAAATGGCATAATTTAATACCGTAAACTATGCACTTCATCGAGTTAATTTAGAGCAATAATTATTGATCTCTCAAATGATAACATTGAATGCACGCAACATTGGTATCATGAAAGATATATTTATCACAAAATTAAAGAACTTGAGGCTTAAGCTTTCTAGATAAAAATAAAACGCATAAAAATTAAACTAAACTAAAAATGTTTTACCACTTGATTTCCAAATCCATATCGTCTGTTACGCGTCTGTGGATCCATCACTGACTGGAAGATAATGTCCTCCTCGTCTGTAGTAAGCTGCTCATTTCCAGTCTCAGCTAGACGCAACTGACGTTTCTCCATGAACTTCTCCTGCAAGCCCAATAGGAATGTATATAAAATTAATATTATGATATCGTATTTTATATTAATTTAACAATTACTACATAAACTTCTACATAAAATGAAATCTTACGTGACTCTTCCTGGATTTCTCGTCATGCCATGAGTATGTGATGTTCCTGTCTGAGTCGACATGCTCTATGGCATGCGTACGTGTGAACACATCCATATAGGAGACTGGACCCTGCCCCTCAGCCTCCTGAATTAGATTATTAAACACAATTATTAAATGTTCAAAACTATATACAGCATAATAAGTCGCATTTAAAAAAAATTACCAACTCCTGCCGATACTGCTGGAATGACTTGGATCCTCCTCTATGCGTGACTGGATTTTTATTCCTATTCGCGCTGTTTCTTTGTGACTCCGCCTTCACATTTAAAATTTTATAATTATCAGACTAAATATTTTAATATTTCTTAAAAAAAAATTAGTACACTAACCTTCGCTGTATCACTATCCCAATACTTCAGAAACCCACTCCAAACATTATCTCCCATCCACGTAGGTTTTTTCCTATTTTTTTTCATTGTTGATATGGCGTCTTTATAGTTTTTCCTCATCTTTTGCATCCAATACGTCCTAGCCAATGCCAAATCATCAGTCTGTATATCAACCTCAGCCTGTATTTCACGTTAAACAAACATTAGTAGTAAAATATGTACAGTATATCTCAGCGATTAACATAAATTATATTGCAAAAAATATAAAAGAAAATACTTACTAGAACATCCTGCCAAATGACCTCCTGCATGTGAGGTGGTATCAAATCCCACTTAGGCCAACATCCCGACATCCTCGCCTTATATGCTGCTGTCGAAGCGGTCAAAATAGTCTTCGAAGGCTGAAGATCGAAAGTCCTGCATTAAATGTGAAAAACATATAAGTGTGCTGTATAAAATAATAAACATGCTAAATAAAGTTTAATTTTTACCCAGTACTCGTAGGAACTAAGGACACGACTGGACGCACGTGGGGATGCGATCCAGAACCCTCGCCTGACGAATTTCCTCTAGATGACATACCTGTCACATACAAATCATTTCAAAGATCTAAGCTAACTTAAACAAACGATATAAGCTGCTAAATAAGTGACATAAAAGATGCAAAAAATGACATAAAAGAGAAATTGTTTATACTTGTATTTGATTTGGTCTCATATTCCAAAGATTAACATTTTTACATTATTGCAGATTTAAGACAAATAAATAAGCAAAACTGCATATGACACGAAAGATGTAAAAAATGATCATAAAAGTTAAAAATTTAATAGAGTTACATGAATTGCAAAATAAGCTGGGTTTACTACATAATTACATTACAATAGATAGATAGTACTCGATCATCATCTATATCAATCATCATCTTCTTCAGATTCAAATTCATCCTCAGATTGCATACTATCTTCCTCCGCACTCTCAAACGCATCTACCAAAGCATTTGCCTCATCGATTAGAGGTCCGAAATCTGCATGATCATCTTCAATTATTATTTCATTGTTCTGTTCGAGTTCTGCCTGATAGGCTCCTTCGTTTGGAATATTCTTCCCATCAAACGTAAATCTGGCCTTTGTTTTAAAAACTGCCGACCAATCTGCTTTATCTCTTTTTAGAGACGGGTAAGGAGCATAATAAACCTGTAATGCTTGTTTGGCTAGTACAAAAGGATCATACTTGTAATAACGCGATGTATGCTTTATTTCAATCAGATTATAATCCTTATGTACATTAATCCCAGAACCCGGAACATTGCTAAACCAATCGCATTTAAATAGAAACACCTCCTCTGCGGGTCGTGAGAAATATGTCAATTGCAAAATTTGTGTTAAAACTCCATAAAAATCTTTGATGTGATTCTCAGGATCGTCACTGCCTTTAACGAATACACTAGTATTGTTCGTTGATTTTTCAGCACCGTATTCTTTTGTGTTAAATTTATATCCATTAACAAAATATATTGGATATGTCTTAACCAATCTTTTTGGTCCCATTGCAAGATGTTTCAACCCTTCATCAACAACACAATTTTTGGGTTCATAAACATAATTTGTAAACCAAGCAGAAAATTCTTTACTGATATCTCCATTTGGATGTTCACGTTCATAAACGCTGTAAATAGAAATAGTGTTTTGCATTAGATTATACACACGTAAAGATGTAGAAATAAAAATGCAGTAATTGATATTTCAGATTACCTAACGAATGGTGCAACTTCAGCACAATTTAGAAGAATATAAGTGTGAGCTACATGAACATCTTTATCATTTAGCCAGACGTCAACACATTTTCCAGAAGGTCGACCGTGTTGTCTAAAAATAGACAAAACTGTTTGAGACGATTCTTGTTCGTCTCCTTCGTCGTTTCTTGGAACACTTTCAAATGATATATTCACATGATCACTGAAATAATGAGAGAAAAAGAACGAAGCTTCTTCTTCGATGTAAGATTTACATATCGAACCTTCAACTCGTGCTTTTTGTCTCACTTTTTTCTTCAAATGATTCAGATACCTATGCAATATTAATTTACATTATTTAATAGTTTTAAATTCAATTAAATTAATCGTTAATATGTCTATATTTACCTCTCGAATGGATACATCCATCCATATTGGACAGGACCTCGATATCGTGCTTCAGTTGGAAGGTGAACAGGTAAATGTTCCATTACATTAAAAAAACCTGGTGGGAATATTTTCTCTAATTTGCAAAGCAATATTGGAATATCTACCTCAAATTTACGTAAACGTTCCACTTTCAAAGTAGTTGAACAAAGTTCTTTGTAAAACAAACTAAGCTCCGTTATTACCTTCCAAACTTTTAACGGCAGTAGTTCTTTGAACATAACTGAGAATAGATGCTCCATCATAATATGACAATCGTGGCTTTTCATTCCGCTCAATTTACCATTTTTGAAGTCAACACACCTACGAAGGTTTGAGGAAATCCCATCAGGAAATCGTAACCCTTCAACCCATTTTAAAACAACGTTAACCTGATTATTATCTAATTCATAACATGCTTTGGTTTTTTTACTGTCATTAGGTTTCATATGAAGCTCGGGACGTTTGCATAATTCTTCTATATCGCGCCTTGATTTCAAATCATCTTTAGTTTTCCCTTTAACATTCAAAATCGTGTTAATGACATTATCAAATACATTTTTCTCATTATGCATGACATCAATGTTATGACGAAGCAGAAGATGTTTCCAATACGGCAACTCCCAAAAAATAGACTGTTTGCACCAATTATGATAAATCGATTTGCCTTCAATTTCTGTTTGAACTCCAGTTTGATATATCTTTGGATGATTTCGAACCATTTCATATATTTCTTCGCTAGTCCATAACGTTGGAGGTTGTCTGGTTTCTACTCTATTAAATAAAAAGTTTTTCTTGTCTGCTCTAAAAACATGATTTACATGGAGAAAACATCGATGACAGTCAAACCATGAAATTTTCCTACCATGCGGTAAGGAAAACGCTCGTGTCTCTTCTATGCAATATGGACATGATAGACGACCAGCAGTACTCCATCCTGAAAGCATTGCATATGCACGAAAATCACTTATAGTCCACAACAAAGAAGCAAACATGCGAAAATTTTTCTTCTTTGAAACATCGTACGTTTCTACTCCTTCGTTCCACAATGTTTTTAATTCTTCAATTAACGGTTGTAAATAAACATCAATTCCTTGTGCTGGATCATCGGGCCCAGGAACAATAACAGTAAGAAACATATATTGTGTTTTCATACACATCCATGGAGGTAAATTATAAGGTGTGATGATAATGGGCCATGATGAGTATTTAGAACCAAACTGAGAAAATGGTGAAAACCCATCCGTACATAATCCTAGTCTGACATTACGACTCTCCGCTGCAAAATTGGGATAAGTTTTATCGAAATGCTTCCATGCTTCCCCATCGGCTGGATGGGTCAACGTACCTTCTTGCTCCGGTCTCACCTTATGCCATCTCATATGAGATGCAGTTGCAGAAGATGCATATAATCTTTGAAGCCTTGGAGTAAGAGGTAAGTAATGCATACGTTTATATGGAACTTCCTTTCCCTTCTTTTTTCGTGGTTTATATCTTTCTTCATTACAAATTTTACAATTTCTAAGGTTTACGTCATCTTTCCAAAACAACATACATCCTTTTACACATGTATCTATTTTTTGATAAGGTAAACCAAATGCCGACATAAGTTTTTTAACTTCGTAGTGATTTTCACACATTAAATTATCTGGCGGCATGAGCCTTTTTGTAGCTTGTACAATTGCTGTGAACCCAGCTTCAGTGATGTTGTATTTAGATTTCATCGCAATGTATTCCGCGATTACCGATAGCTGAGTGCCGCTTGTACAACCATCCCAAATAGGTTTCTTAGCATTATCCAGCAAATCATAAATTTTCTAAGCTTCAATATTCGGTTCTTCATCATTTCCATCGTCGTCGTCGGCTGCAATCATAGGAAACATAGATCGAGCTGCATCTTCCACCATATTTTCAATACGGGTCGTGCTAACATTTTCTTCAACAGGATTGTCTACCTCAGTCTCAACAGGAGTATTTGATACAACTTCTCCATGACGATCCCAAAAATAATACTCGGGTACGAATCTGTTTTTGCACAAATGGACTTTCACAACATCGGGTAACAAATATTTCAAATGTTTACACTTGCTACACGGACAACGAATTTCAGGATCGCTTCCAGTATTACTTAAAGCAAAGTCAACAAAGACATTTATACCATTATAAAAATCTTCTTTTATTGAACCTCTCTGTCCTCTTCTTTGGTACATCCAACTCCTCCGATCAACAAAATAATCAATCATTTTTCCTAGTTGAGAAATTCAGTCATAAGTCCAAAAATTAATATTTATTTAAGAATTCAAATTACAAAAAAAAACTTGTACTTATGGTAATAAAACGCACGTATATTGCAATATTTTCATTTTTAAGGCATATATATTTAATATTAAAAATATATTAATTCCATAGCGTTTTGGTCCATATGTATTTTATATATTAATTCCATAGCGTTTTTCTGAAATTTTGATTTTGTCGTAACTTACAAATTATGAACTAAAATCTCAAATTCTTATATCCGTTAGAAAAATATTTTCAATACGGTCCTAGCGTTTCTTGTTTCGTCCAAATCCGATTTAAAATGAATTTTATATAATTTTTCAAAGTTCAAAATTAAATTTTGAAACTACCGCGCCATTTTAGTCTTGGAATATAAATTATTTTAATTTATAAAATCTAACTTAAATAACAAAAAATCAATCGTTGTTATTTAAAATAAATAATCTTAAATATCCATAACCCAACACAGTTAAATTTGACACTTTTTTTAATGCAATTCTTTTACATGGTCAGGCATCCTACTTCCCATTATAAACACAGTAAACATTTACAATTGTATATTACTTCGTTTCAAACGATTCAACAAAATTTCGGCAGCATTTCCCTTTTGTTTCCTGCACTGTACACATGTACGCAGGAAACAAAAGGGAAAATGGAACCAAAATTTTGTGAATCTTTTGAAACGAAGTAGTAAACAAAATGTAGATGCTTATTGCGTTTATAACTTGTCCAATACAAGGACAAATCCAAAAAATATTGTACCAGATGAATATAAACGGTCGTTTTTTAATTTGAAAAAAAACAACTATTTATATAACGATCATGTACAACACTCGTCGGACGGGGCCGAAAACACTCTAGGGGATATTACTCAATTATATGTGCGCATATTAATATAAAGTACATTTTACTGCAACAAAAAAATATTTTATATTTTATCACATCTGCTAACATTTCAATCAACTTAAAACAATATTATTACCGTCGATTCAATAGGCACACAACTAGAATTTAGAATCATGTGTTTTTGTGCATAAATCAAAATTTGCACGATGTACTTTTCATAGTTCATCCATTCAATTATTCGTATGTCAAATAACACGTGCAAGAATGACGAGCGCATAACGGCACACATGTACAAAAATATCCTAAATTATACAACGACATAAACAATCTAAATTGAAACACATACACACACTTAAACCAATTTGTAAATATCTGGGTTTTTAAACAATTTTTTATGACCACTACAAACAACAATATATCCAAAACATGCCTAAATTTTGATGTCAAATATGCAAATATTTAACATAACTTTTTCAATTTCAGTGTAGCAAATGAAACACACATATAATATGATGATATAACATACTACAACACCATAGGAACCAATTGCTATCAACAATTAACTCTAATTTTCTAATTTTACCAAATTTAGGTTTAGGTAAAAATTAAAATTTTAAGGTAAAAACGAGATTATACCTCAAATTGATGATGATACAAGCTTAAGAGGAAGTCGGGAGCTATCCGAACGCGAAAAATTTGGTGTTTAGAGGCGGGAAATCGCAAATTGGGGGAGGTAGGGTTTGGAAATCGTGGCTGGAATGGGTTTAGGAGGATATCGACTGAAGCAGAAAATGGCTCGGGGGGAAGAAATCCCGATTATAATCAACGGTTTGCGACGGCCGCCGACGGCCAGTCGAAAGCCGTCGGAAACCGTCGATATGGGCCGTCGAATTTAAGCCCCTTTCTTGTAGTGTATAGGACCGGGAAACCTGTGTTCAGGAATACTAATCCTCAAAAGTAAGAGAGGACCGGCCTTGGAGGTTCCAAGGATCGCTGTGTGTGGTCCAGAGACATTTGCTAGAGTGTCTCGAATCGGAGAGGAGCTTGTCCCTTGCCTTGACTCATGATGGAATCCAATTTCCAATACGAAATTATGGATTTGATTGTATTACTAGTATGGCGACATAGTGGTATGGGGCACTTATGCCATCTATGGTTGATATTTATGATTGAACTTGCTTTTGAAACATATATGAAATAGTAATAATATCAAACACTTTTGTTTTATACGTATCAAGCATTTCTTGGCCATTATAAGGTAAAACTCTATCCTCCGACTTGTGTTGCATTGTGTGATGGGACCTTGGTCTTATAATGGCTTCATTTTTATAAAAAGCTTTGCGATGATTTAATATATAATTTACTTTATTTCATGCACCGGCAATCACTGGAGTGAACCCGTTCCGCGAAAGTGGCGTGGTCCTATGGTTTGCCTTATTATTGTTGTTTAATTAGTTAAGTAAATTTCTCATACCAGTCCCATGACTGACTCGTAGTTTGTTTCACCTTGCAAACTCGGGTGCCCTTATTTTCACACGGGCAGCCTAGTACCAGTAGCAGGACATATTTTGGCTTTGGCACTACAGCAGGAGTGCATCTTTTGGCTTATATGACGAGGCTTGACTTCTCAATGTTTTGACTATTGATATTCCATCATTATTATCTATGTATATGATTCCGCTTCTGGTGATGTAGACTGATATTTCTTTTATGTATTCTCTTATGTATATGTAGCGCTTCTGGCGATGTAGACTGATCAAGTACTTTTATGCACTAAGTTGTATCCTACATTGTGCTCTCTGATGTTGTGACATATTATGATTCCGCTGTCATATTTATGTTAATTATTCTATTTGTTGCTTATGCTATTATTTGTACTCTGCTAATGATGATTAATATGTTATATTCCAATGATTATCCTTAACACTGTCGTACGGGGTTTTGGGATCATCACAGGTTTCAAGTGATATGGTGGTATTTATGTCCAAGACACCATTCTCATCAAGAGCACTATCAGTTGTCCCAATACCAGGGTGCTTTGTAGCAACTGGAAAATGAACAAGATAAAGATCAAGACAATCTAGTTTTAATTTCTTTAAGTATCTTTGCATGCCTCAAGTGCATGACCATGGTTAGAATTCCATAGCTTTGTAGTGATAAAAAGATCCTCCCTTCTGACCATACCACTATTTAATGCATCTTGAAGAGCTTCACCAACTTCATCTTCATTTTTTTAGTCAGTAGCGCAATCGAATTGACAATAACCAAGATTAATAAAACTAAGAATCAAATCTCTGATTAGATGTTTTACCATCCTCCAAACACCAAGACCAACTACTGGCATCTCAAATCCACTGCTTAAACTAATACTACTGCCGCCACCAGCCATTGTTTTACATTACTTTTCTTGCTTTCAGTCAATCCTCTTTAAATTCTGATTGTGCACTAACAATATGATCTTATATTTCACTTGGAGTGGAAACTAACCCTTCAGCATTTGATCCATCATAAGTTTAATTATTGGTTTCACCTTGATTGTAAAGATCTTTTAAAGGGAGTTCAAACTTCAAAGTATCGCCATTATTCATTCGTGCATGTTTAATATGCTAACTGGTGATTTAAACTTACTACTTCATACAAGCAATAACCACTTAAGCTAACAGAGCAGCGACCATTAGCGAAAGATGAGAGTGAGTTGTAAACCCAATAATATGAAGGGGATACAAGAGAGATTTACAAATTTTGTCTTGTTGTCTAAGGAAGAAACAGAATGAAGAGAAAAATGAAAAAATATATTCAGATGTCAGAGCAGGACCAGTCTTTTAATTAGCAGGCAATCGGGATGGAATTTTGGTACCGCCTGCAATATTTCACATGTAAGTATGTTGTTAAACTTATCTTTATTTCTAAAAGCTTTGCCTGGATATTCAATGCATTAGTGCAAACAATTTATTCAAGAATATCAATGATGAAAAAACATGTAAATGGTATGAATGACATGTGCATCCAAGATGCCAGGTAAATAAGATTAAAAAATAACTTTAGCGTTCTGGCTAAAAGTAACTTACAATTTTCTTCCCAAAGGTACAAATAGAGAAGTTTGATTTGAAACCATGGTCACCAAATATAATTTCTTTAGAATCAAAGCACTTCAAGAACGAATTATGCACCAGTCCGGATCTTGCTAATATACTCAAAACCTACACATTCCCGAAACCTAGATCAAAACACCATCAGGAGCAATTAAAATCGCCATAGCTGTATTTTCTAAAGTTAGCAGCATATGTCAGTGTTTTTGTGATAAAAAAAGCAGGCTAATAATGATTATCAATATTATGTGGATAGTGACGAAGAAGACATATGCAATATTCTTGATAACAAACATGGTCGTAACAGGAAGTCTGCCAACATTACAGAAACTTACGTACGAGTCATCGAGAAAGCTTGTCACGTACGACTGTCGAACCATCTTGGAAACTGACCCGCACGCGCCAATGTCGGTATTCACTTGCGTGTACACGAGCAGCAATGTTCAATTCATACTCACCCTGCTCGACATCTCAAACCCGAGGATGGAATGCCCAATAAAGGTTAAATCCCTGCATCTCCTGGAGCTCAGCGGGCGGGCCTTCGCCATGGTAATCCACTATGAGTCCGAACTGGCCTTCAAGCTCAATGACAACAGCGCACTCGTGCCATCATTGGCTACCAGCTTGTTGAAACTGCAAAAAATGACGTAAACACAAACTTATTCGAATAATAATTGTTCAAGTTTATAAATAGCAAGGACGAAATTTGTCAACCCTACTTGTAGCCTGAAAGTCATAAATAGTATCTATACTCCGTTCAAACCATATCAAGGCCTTTCTTGGGACAAAATTGTGCATACCACGATGAGGTAATATTTCTTTTGTGCAAATGCATAACACTAAAGATTGTCCTCCGTGCTTGATATAATTTACATGAATTAATTGGATGTTTCGGTTTATGGAAAAACAGTCAAATGCATGCTATGTGCAGCACAATTTGCTTTAAATTAGTAGTTGTGAGCTTTTATGCACAGCTGTTGGATTCAAATTTCATGAACATTTGATTTATTGACCAAACTTCAATTTTGGAAACAGACTCTAATACGTGTTAGACTGTGTACAACTTGCCAATCTCAAACCTTTAAAGCCTTATGCACTAGGTAGGTGATGGTGATGAAATGTGAAACACTAGAGCATCTCTAATTGGTGTTAGCGTTTACTCCATTTTTTACACCGTTAAGCTAGAGAATTAATTCCCAATGTTTAATGGAATGGAAAGCGACAATAACAAAATAGAGAATCATAATTTGTTTTTCCTTCAGTGTTGAGAAGGGAAGAGAATGATCAATGACTAAATCTTGCTTCATTAGTGATATGCACGTATAAAGATTCGACACTATTACACTTCCGAGTAAATGGATTTGACATTGTAGGCTCAATTAGCAATATTGTGAATCAAAGAAATATTCCTACAACACCAATATTGGAGCTTGACAACCTAATCCCAACTTCAATTCGATTGTTTAATTGTCAAATGCTTAGTTCACGGTTGCACCATGTAAAACACGTGCAACAACCAACATAACACCCCAAATAGGTTTGAAAATAAAATAGTGCTACAAGTACTAGCATATATTTTTTATTTTTTATTTTTATTAAAGAATAGCGTTATAAGCAGGCTACCAGCTTGTTTTTGGAGCGCAGTGGGCTACCAGCTTTTTTTTTTTAAGAATAGTCCGAACTGGCCTTCGAACCCAGCCATTATCACTCCGATGATCACAAAAACAAGTAGGCTACCAGCTGTATTTTCTAAAATTAGCTCCAAAAATAAAATACATACCACTTGGTATGACACATCCTACCACAGCTGTATTGAAAGCATGAAACAAAATTTGTAATTATATTTCTAAAGTTAGCAGGTGTATGAATCAATGAAATTTCTTTTCTAAAAAAAAAAGGAAAACTATTGATCTTGTATTTACTTTGTTTCATAATGCTTATAGGACATGTAAATAGGACAAAAGGCATCTAATTTGCAACAATACAGGGGGATCACCAGCTTAGCACAAACCTAATATACTCCAGTACAGTTCCATAAGATTAAGGTATACTTATTATAACTGTAAATCGCTGACATTAAAATTTCTCGAGTATACATAATACATTATTTTCTTTCATAGCACTGACTTCCAAAGATTTCTAATTGATAAATATAGTTACGAAGAATATCATATTGCCCAAATACACATAGATAAGAAGTTCCCCGAAGACCCCTTCATGCACTTTGTACTAAGAGTATACTTCAAAGATGAAATTATTAGTTATCTTGCCATTGAAATCATGCGAAAGCAACAGAAGAAACAATAATGCATGCAAAGATCAATGTTGCCAGTGAAAAATTTACTTTGATGATTAAAAGAGAACTCCAACCAGAATATAAGAACTCGCATATATATACCAAGCATATTCACTAATTTTGTTTACCGAACATGCATCTAAAATTAATGATTCAATATAGAATTAAAACTTAAAAATGTTTCAGTATTTTTACTATTTTACTGTTATAGAACAAAAATCAGCAGAATCCAAAAATTATTTTCATCGCAACTTTAAACATACTGTTTTGGGATACAGGAAAATAATTACAAGGACAAAATTAAAGGTTTTTTTTATCCATAAGGACAACCCACTTAAATTTTACTCAAAAGGACAGCACACTCTTTTCCTTGTCTCATGTGCCCTATTTCATGTAATCCGTTAAAGATTTAACCCCTAAATCACGCGCGCTATTTCCTTATTTCATCCACTATTTATCGACGAAGAAAATTTGGATCTCGCCGTCATTGATCGTGATTCTTTTTCCTTCAGATTTTTGAATCAATTTTTTTTATTTGATCGCATAAATCCAAAAAGATCTGAAATTATAAACTAACGCACAATTCTCAGACGGAAAATTGATCTCTCATCAATCAGACAGGAAAATCAAAATGACATTATGTTTACTGCTGATTTTCTCCATTTATTTTGAGTTTATCATACGATTCTTTCACTGTTTGCGATAGGTTTTTAGTGTTTCTATTGGTAATTCATGGATTCTACTTGTGCTACAAGCAGGTATTATTTTTTACTTTTTTCAGATTTTTAATTTTTTTTGTTACTTTTATTCTTGTTTTTTCTTTTTTTCATGTTATAATTTGTTTCTGAATGCATTGCTGAATTAAATCTGTTTTAGATTAAAACTTGTTTTGCGTTCATTAGTATAAATGTTACTTTGATTGTTTGCATTGTATTAACAAAAAATTAACTATAGCAGTTTTTAGGTATCATTTTAGTATTTTTTATGGTTAGGGCTGTCAATGGATATCCGAAAAATCTGAAATCCGTCCGCATCCGTATCCGAAAAGCGGATAAATATCCGATATCCGGGAAAGCGGATGCGTATGCGGATGAGGATATAGGCATATCCGCATCCGAAAATTATCCGTTCGCTTTTGTTCCCTATTATAGCTTAAATTATGTGTATTTTAACATAATTAAATATACTAATTTATTAATTTGCAAAATTAAAAGTCTACTAAATGCATGTTAATTGCTCAAAATTATATATTATCATCATATTTATTTATTTTTAGCACTTTAGTAATCAATTAGGTTGAAAAAAATTAATATTAAGCTAAAAAAAATTATTTATGTTCATTGATTTATCGATTGTTGGCGGAGCGGATAATTATCCGATATCTGTCCGTATCCGCGGATACGGATATCCGATATCCGAAAATGGTTTCGGATGCGGATACGGATATGGCACTATCCGTATCCGAAAGTATCCGTTGACAGCCCTATTTATGGTATCATTTTATTCCCTTTCATTTGAATGTGCAATAGTTTGTAGGTATCATTTTAATATTTTTTTTAGGTATCATTTTTAATGTATTACCCTTGTTTTATTGTTTTATGGTATCTTTTTGCATCTTTTTACTTGGCTAACTATTTTTTTCACATTACTTTTTTGTTGCAGTGGTGACGGTACTCTCCTTATCGTACTTGTCTTCAACGATACCTCTTTCAGTACTCGGTTGTCGATTAATTGCTCATTGGATGCTTTGAAAAACGAAATATGTGAGTATTTGTCTCAACTTACTCCTAAGTCCATTGAAATTAGCTTTGTGCTTGAGGATAGAATTAAAATTGTTGAGAGTGACTATGATCTTCAAAGTATCGTTTTATTTCAATTACATAAGAAGAGTGCTTTTTTCAGTTTTGATGTTAAGTTGAAGGAATTTCTGTTGGAAAATGTGATTGATGGTTCTTTTGCACTTTCTACTAATGTTTTAATTCCTTCGTCTTCTGATCAATGTTTGGGTGCGAACATTGTCGTTCATAGGAAGAGTTATTTAAAAGATTTGATGAAAAGAGGATCTACATTAAAATTTACTGATTTTACCGGTTTTTGTTTCGGAACCGCCAAGGAGTTTAGAGAATTTTTAATGGCCTTTCAAATTAAATCAGGTCATGAATACCACTTTCTTAAGAACAGTGCTACTAGGATCACAGCTATTTGTTCATCGTTTTCTACTGGTTGTTTGTTTAAAGTGCATGCTTCTTGTGATGTTGGCCAACTAAATAGGTTTTTCATCAGAAATCTGGTTGTCGAGCATTCTTGCGGGGGTGGTTTAACAAATTTGAGTAACCCTTCTCTATCAAGTTCATTTGTTAAATCATTGATAATAGATGAAATTAGAGATCATCCTAGTAAGAAACTGAAAGACATCATTGATGATTTTCGAAGAGAGTTTAATCTGAATTTATCTTACTCTTATGCTTACAAAGGAAAGCAACTAGCTTTATTGGAACTGTACGTCAATGATGCAATGTCGTATAATGTTTTATCTTGGTATTTAGGTGCACTACATACTCACAATTTGGGTTCTTAAGTCGCCATGAATGTTAACTCTTCAACAAATCAGTTTGAGAGAGTGTTTGTTGGTTTTGGTGCTTGCATTCTTGGCTTCAAAATTGTCGGCCTATGATATTTTTAGATGGTACCCATTTGAAAGGTAGGCCAGGAGTCTTAATGGGTGCTACAGCTAAGAATGGTAACCAAGGTATTATTTTAGTATAATTTTAAATGATTTACATATACATATGGTACCATTTGGATTCTATGGGATCAGTTTTCTCCAGTTCATTTTCTGATTTATCAGTTTATTATTTTTTACAGTATCATTGTTTAGCTATACAGATTTTAGTTATCATTTTTATTGGCATTACGGTATCATTTTCTTCTCTGATTTTAGTATACAGTTTGTAGGTATCATTTTAGTTCTTATCTAGGTATCATTTTTTCTCAAACAGTTTTTAACCATCAGTTTTGGTTGTTTGCAAGTATCATTTTGATTTATACAATATTTAATTAGCTTTTTCGTATGTCTGAAATTATCAATTTTTTTTAAAAGAATGATTTCCTATTGAATTTTTATTCATAATTTTTTTGCAGGTTTTTTCCCTTTAGCTATGGCCATAGTTTCAATAGAAAATGTGGATAATTGGAGCTGGTTTCTAAATCATTTGAAGAAAATGCTCAACGAAGATCGTAATTTGGTTTTTATGTCCGATCGACATCAAGGTCTGATTTCAGGTGTTCACGATGTTTTTCCCACTTCATATCATAGTTATTGCTACCTTCACATGGAACAAAATTTGTTGTCTGCTGTTAAGTCCAAAAATGCACACATTTCGATTGTGGAATTGTTCCGGACATGTTCTCGAGCATCTAATATTCATGAGTTTCAAGTTGCTCATTCTAAGTTTTTACAAGTTGGTGGTCCTGCAGCGGTTAATTTTTTGAAAGACAAACCTTTCGATAAATGGGCTGATTTTTTTTTCCATGGTAAAAGGTATGGTGAGTACAGCTCTAACGTGGCTGAAAGTTTCAACAGCTGGATTTTAGAAGAACGGGCCTTACCAATTACATCTTGTTTGGACGGGATACGAATAAAAATCATGGAACAAATGGCTAAACGCCGAGAAGAATCCTGTTTATAGACTACCATTTTGTGTCCAACCATGGAAAATTGATTAAAAGACATAGTTGAATAAGGTTTTGGTTGGGATGTATTCAAGGCTTCTGAAGTGAAATCACCAATTTCTCATCGTGTTGATCTAAAAGACTGGACGTGTAGCTGTAAACAATGGAAAGCGATGGGTTTTCCATATGCTCATGCTATAAAATGAAATTAAATGTGTATGATTTCATTGAGCACTATTTCACTGTGGAAGCTTACCGATCTTCATATAGTCATACAATTAATTCTATACCTACATATGACAAACCTGATGTTGATTCAAGTAATGAAGCAATAATTAAGCCACCAAAGGATAAACGTGGTGCCGGTAGACCTTCATCAAAAAGAAAAGGAGGATTTGCATATTTCCAGAACAAGCAAAACAGATGTAGAGTGTGCAATGAATATGGTCATAATAAGCGGAATTGTCAAGCTTCCAAAAATAAAAAATGAAATTCATTACATTTGTTCTAGGTATCATTTGTATCTCCATATAAACTTGTCAAGTAAACTTGAATGCGTTAGCAATATAGTGTTTGATGAACTGCAAATGTACGCAATTATCTACATTTTTAATAAAAAATCTCCTTAGCTTATTTTGTTTAAGTTTGATTATTTCATTGATGTGTTGTTGGCATTCTGTTTTTTTCTGTTGTTCTGATCAGTGACATTCGATCTGCATGTTTAATATTAGTTTTTATCTCTTACATGAATCTATTTAATTAGTTATTCTTTATGTTTGATTAACTAGTTATTTTTTCTATGTCTTGTCGGGTTCATTTTTGTGTTGTTACCATGTGTAGAAATTTATTTGGTATCATTTTTACAATTTTTAAGGGGTCATTTTTTATTTATCTCAATTTAAAATTCCATGGGTATCTTTTTTTCTTTACTGCAGTTATCATTTTTATTTTTATTTTTTAACTTCAGATTCTGGTTATCATTTTTTCGTTATTTTATGTATCATTTTTTAAATTCATACTACTACACAGTTTGTAGATATCATTTTTTTAATTGTAGTTATCATTTTCTGAGTTTTGTTTATTAAACACCATCTCTGCACAAACACAAATTATTAGCCAAAAATATTATTGTAATTTCAAGTTTTAATCATCTAATTTACTGACTAGACTCTTTTATGTAATGATTCACTGTTTTAATCAATCCCATTTAATGTGCTGAGTATTTAACATATGAAAAGTCCATAGGTATCATTTTTTTTCACAATTCAGTTATCATTTAAATTGTACCAATATTCATTCAGATTTTGGTTATCATTTTGTATATATTGTAGTTATCATTTTCTGATTTGTTATCCACTTTACAGTTTTTAGTTATCATTTTCTGGCAGTTGTAGTTATCATTTTTTACATTAAGTTAGTCCACATCAATTCTGCACACATAAAAAAGACTGAGAATGAAAAAAAAATTGACATAAATTCAGTCTTTTCAAATCAAATTCAGGTTTGTGTCAAGTATGCAGATTTATCATCATGTATTCATGCAAGTTTAGTATTTCACACAACCACCCATTCATTACTGAAATTCAAAACTTTAACATCTGCATAAATTTCAATCTAAAAGAAAATACGCTGTTTTCCAACCAACTACAATATACAACACTGTTTCACTCATTTTTTCATTCATTTTTTTAGTCTTCTTTGTCAATCCAGTGTTGAATCGAACGAAATTCCAGCAGCATGCATGATTGGATATGACTTCACGCACAATCAGTGCTCTTATTTTATCTATTTTCTCCTTTGAGACCTTTAGAGGAATTTCAACTCTGTTGTCTGAAATTATGTTTATGATGACGAATATCCCGCAGTCCACTCTGCATAAATGAAAATTAACGATGTTTAGAAAATGTAAAGAACAAATGTCAGTTATTTTTCTTGTGCATTGAATACTGATTTATGTCGGTTACAATCAATTATCATTAGAAACTACTATTTTTTGTATTGACCAACTAAATCAAAAATAATTAAAAAAAAGATGAAAAAATAATTAACCTGTCAGAATGTTGCTATGCGCATGGTTCTTGAAAAATCTCTCCATCAACAGTCTTCTTATCTACGATTTTATTCTCTACCCAAAGTTGTTGCAGAATTTCTTCAACTTTCTTTCGCTGTAATGAACATTTTTTAGTAGTAACTCACTATCAATAAAGACATTACAATTTTCTCACCACTTCATATGCTTCGTTTAAATGAAGATTATTGAACTTGTTTGATCTTCTTAGTCTCAAAGAATCATAGTGAACCCATTGCATGTTTGCATATGCTAATGTCAACAACGTCCAATGGTTGTCAAAATGTAATGGGAAGTAAATTTTTTCTGTATAACTGTTCAAAGCTGCTTCTTTTAAGAAAGGAGTAAACAAACTTTAGATAATTGAACTCCTGCCCTCCATAATTGCTTTCTGCTCAGTGTAAATTTTAATTTAATAATTATTGAAGACATGAATACTACAATAATATTTTTTAAACCTATGATTCAACTTACTGTCATAAGTGTAGACATTGTGTAATTGTTATCAACTAAATCACATTTATGGGTGCACCGGTCGGTTATCTGAAAATACAATGAAAACAATAAATTACATACAGTAAATAAACATGTTACAACATCTTATAACAGATTTATGTCTTCAAATTTATCTGTTTTAGTACGACATAATTTGAACCTATGTTTTACATTTTCTAAGTATCATTTTTATATTTAATTAGGTATCATTATCTTATTCATTATACTGATCATATAAAAAAATTATAAATTTGGTTATCATTTTTTTTAAACATGGCAATCGTTACCACATTTTTGTACATATGTTTACCTACCCATCTGTGAACGAACCTCTCAGCACTTCTGTCAGCATATCCTTTGTAACAATACAACCTCCCCTTGCTGGATCATCATCTTCCCAAGCAATCAGACTGTTAATTATTTACAAGTCAAATAGTTAATAAAATTATTTCTACGTTGTACAAGTACGGATGAAAATATTATACTTACTTTTCTTCAGCTATTGACATTGAATTAAATTTCCTTACAATTCTACCTTCCTCGTCATCAAGATGTTTTGTCACTTTTTTGCATTTTGACAAGTGCAAGTCTTTCCATGAAGGTTCCTCAACATTTATTGGCTCTACTAGTTTAACAGTATGTTCCTGATCTATGTTATCTTCATTTACCTTTTTTTCCTGCACTTTTCATCATCAAATGGAATCAATGAAAGTTGTAACTCATCATTTTTTCCTTCACTTGTTCTTTCGTTCTCCTTCTTCTGTGTTACCCGTGCTTTCTTCGTTGCTTTTACATAATATTCAAACTCCTCTTTTCTTTTTTGTGTTCTTCTTCTTGTTCTCATTCTCAGTATGTATGAAGGTGGTTTTGCACTTTTTGGCTTGGAAGCTGATTTTTTAAGTCTTTTTTAACTGTTTTCTCGTAATTTCCTTCTCTGGTTTTCATCTTTGCAATCTCTGCAGTCAAATTAAAACTAAAGTCCGGAGGATCAATATCGTAAATTGACTGTACACTCTTTTTTTGTCTCCCGCTATCATTGACAGAATCATTAACTGTGATTGGCGTAGTTTCATTCTCTATTCCAGCTGCCATGTTTTCTTCTCCATAGGTCCTTCATCATTATTCGTCATGCCATCGTTCATTTTATCTTGGTCATGATTCTCATTATTCACCTCATTTTTACTTATTTGATTACTTTTCCTGTTTTCATCTATATGCGTATCACCCAGGTTCTGTTCTAAATCAACTCTATCATCCGTTTTCTTGTATTGTATTTCAGCTTTCTGCTCTTTCATTTGGTCTTTAAGTTTACATAACTCCTTTTCTACTTTTCTTCTCAAAATTCTTTCTTCCATCCACTTCCTTTTAAATTCTTTGTTTTCCTTCTCCAATTCTGTGATGCGATAGATAAGAATTCTATTTTCCATGTCCTTATCAACTTTTTCCACTACTTGGACCTGCTGACTACGCGTTCTTTTTTTGGTTTGCGCAGCTTTTCCTTTTATTGTAGCTCTTCTTTCCAAACTTTCCTTACACTCTAACAGAAGCGCCTCATGCAGCTCAATTTTTCCCATTTCCATTACCTATACAAGAATATACATTATATGAATCAATCTGCATAATTGCCACATTGCTGAATTGGATTGGAAAACACTGAATTTATATCAATTTTTTTTCATTCTCAGTATTTTGTATGTGTGTTGAACTGATGTGAACTAACGTAATGTAAAAAAAAAGATAGCTACAACAGCCAGAAAATGATAACTAAAAAGTGTAAAGTTGGTAAGAAATCAAAAAAATGATACCTACAATATATATAAAATGATAATCAAAAGCTGAATAAACGTAGGTGGAAATTAAATGATAACTGAATTGTTATAAAAATGATACCTATGGAATTTTCATATGTTAAATACTTAGAAGAATAAATGAGAAAGAATAAACCACTGAATCATTACATCAAAGAGTGTAGTCACTAAATTGGATGATGAAAAACTGAACTGACAACAATACTTTTGGCTAATAATTTGTATTTGTGCAGAAATGTTGTTTAATAAGAAAAACTCAGAAGATGATAACTACAATTTAAAAAAATGATGTTCAGAAAATGTTTAGTGATATAAATTATAAAAATGATATCTAAAATAAATAAAAAATGATAACCAGAATCTGAAGTTAAAAATTCAGAACAAAAATGATAACTGCAGTGAAGAGAAAAAGATACTCATGGACTTTGAAAGTAAGATAAATAAAGAATGACCCCTAAAAAATTATAAAATATAAACCAGAAAAAATTCTACGTATGGTAACAACACAAAAATGAACCCTACAAAGAAATAGAAAAGATAACCAGCTAATCAAACATATAAACCAATGTTACTTTTTCACTATTTTTATACATGGTAACAAAATAAAAATTAAATCTATACAAAATTAATACTAAAATATTGATATTTCTACCTGTCCAGCTTTGAAAGTGTCCAAAAATTCCTTCTGAACTATTTTACTTAATTTCCTCAAATCCCACCTAGCAAATCGAGGTATTTTGTTCTCAAACTTCTTCCTCTGGGCTATTAGATTTACCTTCTCACACATCACATACTGCATATAAATAAAAAGCAATGTTAAAACTTAATTCAATAATACTTGTTTGGGTATACAGAAAAAATATTGTATGAAAAAATTTACCAAAAGAAGCATTGAACAGCCGACCATATCCCGCGGATTTTTTACGTAGCTTTTTACAAACTTTTTAAAACTCGAATGAATGGTTTTTGGCCATGACACTGAACTCATCTTTTTCACATCTACAATGTATGGAATAAAACCCCACCTAAACTTTTGTTGGTTACTGGGAAAGAAAAATGTAAGCAGTATTAACATAATCATAAGGAGTGGCAAGTCCTCTTCAAACTCCTTCTTTTTCTTCCCTACTTCATCTTTAATTCTTTTTTCAATTGAACTCCTTGTAATTATAGTCGCTTTCCCAAAATTTCTAGACACGAATTCTTTGCAATCTGTCGGTATCGTTCTAGTAGTCATTTTTGGTGTGTCGTCTATATCAGTACCTTCTAAAGGCATGTAAAATAATAAACTTATATCTTCTGGACAAATTTCCATTTTACTTTCTTCAAATACAAAACATTCTTTCTCCACTAAGTAGCATGAATATACTACATCCAAATTTTCTGCTTTTTTATTGCACTCTGTCAGTGAAATGTTTTTCTCATAAAAAACAGAAAAGAAATCATAAAACGGTGTTCTTTTCAAAATGTCAATTTGCTTGCATGTCAATGCTTTCTGGTCTCTCAACAAACAGATCGTCTTGTAAGACGATTGCAACCCACATCTGTAAGCTGTCGCACAATTAGTTCTTTCACCTACGACTAACTCTTCTTTTCTCTCCATTGAAATACCTGACTTAATTTCTCGAGGCCTTGGATTCTCAAAATCATCATCCTAGTTATCATAAAAAAATAAATGCAGATAATAATAATATTTATCAGTGACACAATTGAATGTAACGCATTTAAAAAAATTAATCTAATTAACTCTTACATTTATAGTTTGCATTATCCTTTTTACATTCTACATTATCATTTTTCCTTGCACTAAGTTAATATCAAGTTAAATATTACTTTCAGAATCAAGGTATCATTTTTAACACATATACAGTATCATTTTTAATAAATAGCTCTACTCAAGTTAGCATTTTAATACCATTGAAGTTATCATTTATATATCATTGAAGTTAGCATTTTTAACTTACAGAATTTTCTTCAGTGTTTCCTGCCTCCATATCTTCAAATATTTTGGTTTTTCTTCCTTCTTTACCCTGCACAAATTAATAATTATTGTTACAAAATTTAAACAAACACTACTGAAAATTCTTACTATGAATAAGACATACCTTTTTTCTATTGACTTTTATTTCTTTCTTCAACTTTTCTACAACATGCTTTGGATCACTTAACCATTTCGACCGAGTCTCCTTACTTACTACTCTACTACTTTTTATCACTTTCTTTTCCATCATTTTTTCGATCCACAGTATCACTTCCTATTCCAAATTTCACTTGCTCTACAGTTTCAGCGTTGACAGTATCATTTTTTCCCCCCAACATAACTTCTTCATCATTTTTACCTTCGATTGTATCACTCCGGTTCTCAACCACAATTCGTTCGTTACTAGTTTGTACATTTTCAATATCATTTTTTCCATCAACTCCTCTTTGATCGACAAATTGGCAATCAACGTTATCACTTCCTCTTTCAACTGCGATTTTATCCATTACTGGATTGTCAATTTGCTTCTGACCATCAATACCTAGGGTTTTGACTCCAGCTTGGGATAATTCGGCAGCTTCAACTAGGGTTTCAAAATTCCTTTCCGCTACTCTTTCCATTAACTCGCTGTTAGTGTAGTCGCTACGGTTTCAGTCTAATTTATGAGACGTCGTAGGCGGAGTATTCGACGATCGCGATTCTATAGCCATTTCTTAATTACGGCGGAGGGAAGTAAGGGTTACGACGATTAAGACAGAAAATGAAATAACTAGTTTTTTTTTGGGCTGGGCTACTATTTGTCCTTCTGGATAAAATATAATTGTGTTGTCCTTATGGATAAAATATTAAATTAATTTGTCCTTATAATTTTTTTTCCCTTTGGGATATCCTTATTTCAAGCAAATTTTCATTAAAATTTTGTACTTTGAAATTACCAGATACTTCTTATACGTCTATTACTAAAATATATACTAAAATCATATCATGTTGATGTGGCACTCTATTTATTTGTAATACAAGTAATCTCCTTATTTCCTTATGTTTTTTCTTCTCTTTGCAGAGCTCATTAGCAAGAATTAATTTCTTTGATACAAGATTTTGTAATATTTTAAGATCCTCAATTTTCAATTTACTTTGTTACATCAAAAATGTTTTGTGGTCCATTTCTAATAGATTTTCGAATATTTTACTTTTTAGCCATTATTTAATATTTCAATAATTTTTTTTGTGACAGAAATTCCATTAAAATGTAATCAAATATTTGTCCCAAAATAAGAGTTAGTAAGTGTGAATTTATCATTTTTGTTAATTTTAATTTCTAAAGAATAATTTTTGTAAATTCAAAAACGAAAAGAATGAAAGTAAATGTATCCGTATACCTTACCATATTCATATGACTTGATGTACTGAAAACTACCCTTGATATGTAGAAAAAGCACAAGCGGATAAGAACAACACAAAGATAATAACAAGAACGAGACCTTTAAATTGCGAACACTACAACGTAGTATTATCAGAGTAAATTAAAAAAGCAAAGCAATTTATTTTACTGCTATTTAATAGATAAATACTTCGGTTGTTTGCAATAAAATACGAAATTTTAAAAACACAAAAACAAATGCACTTGAATGTAATTTATTGAGCTTACTTTATCAAGATTCATTAAAGTAAGATCTTCACCAAATAGAGAGCGCTACTTGACAATGTGAGGAATAAACGAGCAATAACATCTTCGCTTTTCACTATTTTCAGAAACTGGTTTTGAGAAATTACTGTCCTTTAATTGCTCCACTAATTGCTTCCCCGTCTTTGTTAGTGGTCCTTTGTCAATAAGCCAAGACTCATATGCAACCGAAATCTCTCCCCCTATTGGTTCTGCATAAAAAACGAGTTTGTCAATAAAGTCCAAAAGCTAATCAAAAAGTCACAAACATTTTAGTATAACAAAAACAAAAATATATAGCGACTTGAGAATATATGCTGACTAAGGAAATACCATGTACTTCTAACTCAGATGGATACATTTCGGATAAGCATGCAGTATTTATCCTTAATCTGTTAAAATAATTTGCACGGTAGTAGCAGGAGACAACTATGGTGACAAAAAAGGTAAACAGATAGCCTGAATGAAGCTTACACATACAAACAACTACAAGTGAACATGCTTTATTTCTAAGCATAACATAATAGAAATGCCAAATTCATGAAACTATATTCATAACAAAAACCATCAAATTTTACCAAGGGACTAAATCTAGAGCTGTTATTGTAACGGTTCAATTGGTAATCAATATCAAGCTACATCGATGTATTACTGCTGCCGATACGGTAACAATAAATTTGACATTGTTACCAGTAAGTGGTAACAACTTTACTAACCATGTTGTTGTTCAATATTGTATTAGTGTTACTGATGGACCTTCTGAAGATATATCAGACTTCAAGAAGATGTTTGTTGTTGAATTTCTATGATGTTCCTTTTTAATTTTCCTCATTTCAAAATATGAGATTAAGAGTGTTCGTATTGCTGTAAATAATTTGCTAAGAATCAAAGAAAAAAATATTAACTAAAATAAATAAAGCAAAATTTAGATATATACATTAACGGACTTAGTATCAAGCAACGACAATGATTTTTTTTATTATCATTGATTAATTATCAGTCTTAGTAATACAATAAAATTTAACATATTTATATATTGGTGAATTTATCATTGCCAATGGTATCAGTAAAATAACGATAGTCAAAAATGATTAACGGTGGTATTAGCAAGGCATCGGTTTTATTGCACTGGCAACAGTTATCGTCACATTACAACCCTAACTAAATCAATCTCTACTATTAATAACCAAATAATCTCAACCATTAAACCATGCACCATATATGCTTGTTTCCACTACTCTACATATCTGTTTCTACTAGTTTCAATCATTTCATATCACCTATATTCTTCTTTGTCACTTATCTTAGAACAATTTTAAATTCAAATAAATTTTATGGGCTCAACTTCTAGAATAAATTAACATGCAAATGCATTAACGTGCGTTGGTGGACTAAGGTGAACAACAATAATATTACACATTTGAGAATATAAGTCAAATCTTAGTAAGACACCCAGCATGCATTGTTATTTAAAGTAAATAAAAATACAATCTCTCCATTTATAGCACAACTGATTTGGGAAAACAAAATTCATTTTCTAGCACAACAACATTAGTTTCACATACAGACTAAATGCGAACATGGTATAAGTGCACGCACACGCATGCATGTGCGAATGTGCACACGCTCGGACATACATACTAATATATATGTATAATTATAACGGTAAGCAATATATTTTGCAATTCGTGCATGCTAGTGTGTTAGTGCTACATGAATGAAACTATGTATAAAACCAACGGACAAAGTATTTAAAAATAACAATAATTAAAAAATAATATAATTAGCTTAATGATTTAACCAATGAAACATTACCAATTTTTGCTATGATATTTTCAGCAATATAATTGGACTGTTGATTCCATTCTCCATACTGGTTTAGAGGGCAAGGCTCTAACTGGTTATCAAATTCAAATTTCCTCACAACGCCACTGAAACTGGCTTCCTAAAAGTCAAGTTTTAGTACATATCTAAGAGTTATTGAATATCACATAAATTATCAAATAAATAAAATTTTCACCATAATTAGACTGCACATAGCTTCCGCATCTCATACTTGTTGTTAGTACAATACAGAAAATACAGTTCCAATAGTTAAATTTATTAAAGGACAAATTTTCACTTAAGGCTTGTTTTAAAAACTATTTCGCGTTTAAGGCTTGTTTGAAAACTTATTACCAAAAGGGGCTTGTTTGTGCCAACTCAGCTGCCATGTCAGCACATTTTCAACTGCCGGAACAGGCGCAACTTTGAGTCGCGCTGTTTTTTTTAGTTCTTTTCCTCAACGCGAGTATTAGTTGCGCTAGTAAAAAAAATTCTCTTAGCGCGAGTATTAGTTGCGCTAGTAAATTTTTTTCTCTCAGCGCGACTATAAGATGCGCTCAGGAGAAGTTGGAATAATTTTCCAACGAGCGCAACTTATACTTGCGCTAAAACAATTACACGGTGCGCAACTGATAGTTGCGCCCCGACCTGCTGCTGCTATAAACACAGCAGCTCTCTTACTTTCCCTCTCTCATTACTCACTTTATCAAAACAACATCCCTTCAACAAAAATGGCCGAACCCAACAACCCTAAACCCCAAATACTTTAATTTCTTTTCAAATCTATCCAAAATTACTCAATTTCTTCATCATTCTTCACACAATACAACTCTACAACAAATGGAAGCCGGATCTTCGTCTACAATTCATGATTTTGGTAATTTCAAAAACCCTAATTTTAGATTTTTGTATGTATTTGCTTGCAAAGTTGTTTCAAATTGAACATACTTCATTTGTTGATGAGTTTATAGAACCGGAGAGCGGACCGGTTGATACTAGCGTCTTATACTTACAACAAGATCATCGTAGCAACTCGGAAAGCATGATGAGGGTATGTTTGTAGTGAATGTTTTGTAAAATTTTCTTTTTGTGTAGCTAAATTGAGATTTAACTTGTAAATGTAGAGTACAGCAGTTCTAGATTGTTTGGACCATTCCCAAAGTTTTGACCAGCTAATGGAGAGGGTCCAGGATATTCGAGTGCAGCAGTTACTTCAACATGCTGGATTTTGGTCTTTTATGCAAATAAAGTATATTAGATTTGATCGGTCTTTGTTGACAGCGTTATGCGATAGATGGAGGCCAGAGACTAGCACGTTTCATTTCCCCGTTGGTGAAATGACAATTACATTACAAGACGTGTCCATTTTGTTAGGTCTTCCTATTGATGGCCCTATCGTTGCGTATTCTGGAAATCTTGATGTACCAAATATTTGCAATCAATTGCTTGGTCAATTTCCACCGTCTGAAGCAATTGTACATGGTAAAGAGCTTAAAGTATCGTGGATTTCTGAGTTCGTATCCTCCCGAGAGATCAATGTTGATAGTTCAGTTGAGGAGATTGAACAATTCACTCGAGCGGTAATATTGCTTCTTATTGCTTCTAGGCTTTTTGCGAACCATACAAAGGGTCGAGTTAGCATTAAGTGGTTATACCTTCTAGAGGACTTCACTACTATTGGAGATTATTCATGGGGTAGTGCGGTTTTGTGTGCGCTTTATAAAGAGTTAGATAATGTAGCGCTTAAAAAGTCAAATGGTTTAGGCGGCTGTTTAACTCTTCTCCAGGTATGCTTTTGTTTACATATTTAATTGTTCATTTTTGTACGAACTTTTATTAAACATTGATGTGCTATAGGTATGGACGTGGACACGTATTTCCGTTGGACGTCCAAACGTTCGTGTCGGCGATGTAGTGGGATTACCATATGGTGCAAGGTATAATTTCTTATTAATTACTATTGGAATTATTTGTTTTAGTAAATCACCGAAACTGTAAATTCTCTGTATTGTATGTAGATGGACGTTAGACAGACATTGGAGAGATAATCCATCCCGCCACCCAACACTATATCGTAATGAGTTAGATTTCATGGAGGAACATCAGGTTGAGTGGATGCCTTACACAATTGATGTTTTAAATGATCTTCCACAAGTATGTTTGGAAGGGCAAGAATCATGGTTTGCACGGACTACCCTTATATGCTTGCAAAGTGTTGCTATGCATTATCCGGATAGAGTGATGAGACAGTTTGGCCTTAGTCAACATATACCGGATGCGATGGAGAAGATTTTTCCTAACGGTTGGAGTCGAGAATTGTATAACACTTATGTGCAAAGATGGGAGCACCGCTTGGATTATGTACAAGTTGAACGCATTCCTAGAACGTCTATACAAGAGTACCGTAGTTGGTATTGGCATATCACGAAACGATTTGTTTTGAAAGAGTCATCTACTAGATTGGCTAGATATGCTCCACGAGGACCTGTAGAACGTGACTTGGTATGATTATGATTTGTTCTCAATTAATGTTTACGTTTCAAATACCGTAAGCTCATGCAATTTTTTTCGGTTACTATAATTTTAGGTTCAAGGCATGTATATGATTTCAAATGAGGTTGTTGATATATTGGCCGATCCCGCAGATGAAGCACATGTTAAAAGCAGGTGCTTAAGTATTAAACAGATCATCAACACAATACTTGGACGGCATAAACTCGAACGACCACCGCCTTATCGTCCTCGTCCACCGGGAGCATTTGGTGTTACTTACCATCGTAGAGGTCGAAGAGGACAAGGTATCCACATAGATGAACCCGGACAATCTCAACCAGCCCAGGACATTGTAGATGTCGGACCATCTCAACCACCCACCACGCAAACACAACCAACTAGACGAGGAAGATATAATCTTCGACGACACGACGAGCATAGAAATGATTGATTACTATGTATGCGCACTATATTAGCTTTAATTATGTGAACATGTAAGTTAATGTACGTGTACTTTGGTAGCTTTACTGTATTTGAACTTATGTATTTCTAGCTTTAATGTGAGCATTGTGTATTTTGTTAATTTCTATTGTATTTTGCTTTAATGTATGCATTAATGTAGTGTCACTTAGAGTTGCTCCAAAGTGTGTTGTTTATATGTGTATTTTGTGATCTTATGTCTGAAATTGTCAAAAGCGCAACTTATAGTTGCTCCAGAGTGTGATGTTTGTAGCGCAACTAACTGTTGCGCATATGCGCGCAACTAACAGTTGCGCATGGCGCGCAACTAACAGTTGCGCACTAGATTTACAAAGGCGCGCAACTCATAATTGCGCTAGTCTTAGATTTACAACTGCGCAACTATGAGTTGCTCCAAACCATTACTTGGTCTGCAGCCTAGTACGTGGGCTGAAGCCCACTAGAAAACAGGATGATATACCCCAGAACCCTAGTCTTCAGCACACTGAACCCTCATTTTCACCATTGCTCAGAAATTACAATATACTCTCCAAGAAATCAATCAAACATCAAAACAAATTCAATTTTTTTTAGCATAGTATTGGAATTCAACAAATCGCTTAGACTGCAACTCAAAGGTAAAGCCTTAAAACCCTAGCTGATTTAAAATTCATTTTTTTTTTAAGATCTGGATTGAAATCGTCTCGAATTCGTTATTTTTTGTAGATCTATGACTACCGTTCCTATAATATGTCATTTTAATGGCGAGTTATTCATCGATGGCAATAACATGCCTAGCTACGTTGGTGGCAAGCATAAAGGATCCAAAGTACGAAAAGGTTGCAATTATCAAGAGTTGAAAACCGCTATTTATGCTGCTATGAAGATTAATTCTAACGAATTCGATATATCGATTGTGAGTAAATGGGTTACGGATGATAAACCATCTGCAATTGAGGTGAACGACGACGACGATGTTGATTCGATGTTCTGTGTGGGAATGAAAGTAATTGAATTGTACATCAAGAAGGAAAGAGTTGTAAATACATCTCAGCCAGAACCAAACGTCGTTGAGTACCCGTATTATTCTTCTCAACCGCCGAATTTGTACACGCAATCCCCTGGGTATGCAACTATGGTATATGATATATGATAAACTATGATATTGTCATCGATATATGCTAAACTATGGTATTCTTTCCTTGCAGATGGCATGCACAGTCCTCCGGATACGGTTACACGTCATATCCACCGCAAACACCTGGCTACGGTTTGACGCCATATCCGCCACCATCATTTCCAACTCAGGTTTCAAGCGAGTATTTACAACAAACAGAATACAACAATGTTGAAACTGAAAATATGGAAGGGGGACATTCGGACAATGACGCACCACAATTGGATAGCATGGAAGTTGCTGTGTCTCTTGACGAAGATGATACGTGGGTCGACTCTATGCATGTTAACAATGAGAATCCCTTAGGATATATTCCTGAAGAAGATGCTGAAGCAGCTGAAGATTCTGAAGATGCAGAAGATGTTGAAACCGGTGAGCAAGTACAGATGGAAGAACCACTAGAAGACGACCAATGCAACGATGTTATAATGAATACCTCTGTAATGCAAGAGGTTCAATTCAGAGACGAAATGTTCGGTGCAGAATGTGTAGAGAAAGGCCCCCAGGTCGGCATGATTTTCAGGCCAAAGGCATCTCTAATTGAACATGTAAGTGAATGGTCGATAAAATGCTCGGTTTCATTTAAAACAATCAAGTCGAAAGCCAGAGAATTCACCGCCGCCTGCGATATAGATGATAATTGTCCATGGAGGTTGCATGCTATTATTTCTAAAAGAGATCACGCTGGCTGGTGGATAGTAAGGAAATATGGTGGTGATCATACATGTTCGAATCCTATCATCAATTCCAACCACAAACAAGCAACCGCAAAATTTATATGTAGCAAAGTCCTTCCACATGTTCGTTCGAACCCAAGTTACACTGCCAAATCCGTCCAGGAGCTAATGGCGACCACGTACAAAATTCAAATAAGTTACATGAGGGCTTGGAAGGGTCTTAGCAAAGCCGTGTCCAAAATTTTCGGTGATTGGGAGTCATCGTACAATGACTTGTCGCAATATCTTCGTGCAATACAGAAAAGTAATCCAGGTACAGTTTATCATACTCATATAGATGGCCTTCAGTTCTGGGGAGCTTTCTGGGCTTTCGGACCTAGCATAGAAGGTTTTAAGCATTGTCGTCCCGTTCTATCTATTGACGGAACACATCTATACGGTAAGTACCAAGGTACATTACTTGTAGCAACTGGAGTTGATGCAAACAACTCTCTATTCCCCTTAGCTTTTGCTATCGTTAGAGCTGAATCGACGGAGACATGGGGATGGTTTTTTTCATGCATTGGACATTTAATCCCATCTGTACGAAGAAGATGCATTACATTCATTTCAGATAGAATGAAAGGAATTCCAACAGCCTTACAAGAAAAATGGAGAGTATCTCATCATCATCGCTTCTGCCTTCGCCATTTGAAAGCAAACTTCAAAAAAGCAGGTTTTGGTAGTCAAATCTTGCAGAACTTATTCCATGCATGTGCTGAAGCAACAGACCAACACTACAACAAAAACACCATATTACAACTTTAATTTTACAACGGTGCAAAAAGCACCGTTGTAATAGATCCTTTTTTACAACGGTGGAAAACGCACTGTTGTAATATATGTTTTTTACAACGGTAAAATAATCACTGTTGTAAAGAACATATATATTACCATATCACAACTTTAATTTACAACGGTGCATTAAGCACCGTTGTAATAGATTCTTTTTTACAATGGTGTAATAATCACTGTTGTAAAGAACATATATATTACCATATTACAACTTTAATTTTACAACGGTGCAAAGGCACCGTTGTAATAGATCCATTTTTACAACCTTGCAAAACGCACTGTTGTAATAAACATATAAATCACAACTTGTCATTTTATTCGTTGTAATTGAGATGCCTAGTGCAGACTTCATGTTTATAATATCTATATTTAATAACTAATTATATTGATACTTAATAATAATAATTAATAATAAACTTAGAAATCAATAATATTTGTCAATTATTATTAAATAATTAATAGTTAATAAGTAATAATTACTATTAATAGTCAATTATTATTAAACAATTACATTTATATTGATTATTTATAATTAATAACTAATAATTACTATTAATACTTAGCAATTAAGAAGAATAATTAAAAAATATCGTTAATATTACATAATTACTATTAAATAGTTAATAATTAAAATATACTAATTAATGCTAATCATGAATAATACATAAGTAACTATAATTAAATTACAATATAAATAATAATTATTAAATAATTAACAACAACAATAGTAATTACTATTAGATAATGATAATGATAAGTAATTAATAATAGTAACTAATAATTAAAAAAATTGTTTGAAAATAAATATTAACCAAAGTTGAAAATTAATGTTAAATAATAAAAATAATCAGTAATTAAAATATAATACTAAATAATACCAAATACTCTTAATTTATAATTGATAATGTTGGAAGTTTTACCAAAACCTTTTGTCGAATATGATCCCCTACGGAGGGGGGGTCCAGGGGGGGTGGCAACCCCCCTAGGTGGGGGTGCGGGGGCAACGCCCCCGCTAACGGTACATTTTGTGTACTGTTGAATTTGAATTCAACAGGCAACGGTAACAACCGTTCAACAAGCGAATCTTTCGTGCCTTAGAGCGAATCTCAATCAATATTTATCAACAGATAATTACTTTTTAATAAGTAATAATTAATTAAATACTAATTAAACATTAAAATATAATTCTAAGTAATAACAGTAGTATATTTAAATCAATTGTAATAAATGAATCTCTAACAAATCTTCTTTTCTTGCCACTTGTAACCTATGTCGATTAGAGTTCTTTCTATTTTACAATTGCAATAATTCATAAGTAATTATAGTTAATTAGATGATAATACTAAATAATAGTTACTTTTTAAAAATTACTATTAAATATTTAATAGTATATAATCAATAACATTTACATAATAATTAACTTTTAATAGTTGGAATTCTATTACAACTTTACTTTTTCATCAATTGTAAATAATGTTTTTTTTCAATTCGTTTGAACAGATGTTTTGGCTCCAAAGCAAAATTTTGGCTCCAAAACAAAATTTTAACATGCATTCACCGCTCTGTCCCCTTGAAAATCTTAATTTAGTTTCCCCAAATTGCACGCTTCCCCAAATTAACACTCTTCTTCTCCATTCATCTTCCTCATCAAATATTCTCAAGCCAGCCCCAAAGTCTGAAAACTCGGCCTCCACTTGCGGATCCTGCCTCCACCTGCGGATCCTGCCTCCACCTTGCTTCTCCCTCCGCCATTGGACACCCTCTCTTCAGCCCTACGTGCATCTCCGCCTTCGCCTTACACCATCTCACAACAAATTTGCACCAGAGAGCGAGCCACACCCTCGCATCCAAGCTCCCACTTCCCTGAATCTGACCACACATCTGAAACCCATGCCTTAGGCCTCCACATCGACCAACAGAGAAACCTTGTCATAGTTCGATTTATTTGTTTCCCTTTGTTTTGGTACGGCGCCACCCATCATCGATTATCTGAAACATTTTCCATCTAAGACTGCGATCAATATTGCAGCTACCTTTGTTGAAGTTACGCAATCCTCAAAGTAGAACCATACAGTTAAAGTCGAAACAAGTGAGTGTATATTTTTGCTGAAGTTAATACTTTTCGCAATCCTCAAAGTTGAATGTATTGTTTAACTGGTTCACAGCTGTCCGACAGCAATAATCTCCAAGTAAAGCTCCAGGTTCATCTTCATCGATCATCTTGTTCTAAGTCTATAGTTTGCGGCTTGTCAGTCATCAAATTAAAACCAGCACAGAAAGCATTAAGGTATGATTCTTACTTTTTCTCATAGTTGAAACAGCTCAACAGATGAAACAGTAGAAGTAGAATATGTGTTTTTGGGCAATGAAGCAGATTGTTTGTTCAATTTTGAGCTAAAACTGTGAACTTTTTATTTGTGATCGTTTGAACCATAAGTCAAGTTCTGAAGTATCCAGTCTACATAAATAATATTACACTAAATCAGTGAGCATTGTCATCTTTGATACTAAGTTTCCCTACTCAAGTCTATTGTCATTTACAATTGTTATCTCTTTGTGTCCATGAGTGTTTGTTTGCCAGTTTCTTTTGGTGATAAACTGCTGTTTATCCTCTAGCAACTTTTGCATTGCCCATATTTGAAACAGGAATTGTCTCATGGTGACAGTACAATTATTTTGGTGAGCTATTGCTGTTTGACAGTATAGTTATTGTCCAATTATTATATATTAATATACTGACTGAACATTCTATTATACTTAATCTACAGGTTTACGGCCTTCATAGAACGATGCATTGCTAAGCCTAGAGCTAGACCGTCTACCTCGGATTTGTTGAGCGATCGGTTTGTAGTGAGGAATGTATGTATTGTTATGACTGTATTATGTAAAAGTGAGTTGTACGATAGTGGATCACAAAGTTGTACTAATTCAAATATTGAAATAAAATATTTAATTGATTATTTCAGTTCAGTGTAGTATCATTTTATTCAGTATAAATATTTATTTTTATATGAAATGTAATGTATAAAGAAACAAAAATCATATTGTTATAATTAATTGTAGTGGGAATTACTACAACGGTGCAAAAATGTTGTTATACGTATTACTACAACGGTGGAACACAGTTGTAAAATATACATTTAACAACGGTGTCGCAACGGTGTATAAAAGTTGTAAAAGATTTCAGTCTATTACAACTTCTTAATACACGACGGTGGCTCCACCGTTGTAAAAAGTCTTTTACAACTGTTTTCCACCGTTGTAATAGGGTCATTTTGTTGTAGTGCAAGTAACACATAAAAAAATCCGAGATCAACTGAAAAATGTTTGTTCGAATGCTGATAAATGGATAAACAACAGTCTTAAGAAAAATGATGAACATTGGGCTCTTTATAAAGACGACGGCGCAAGATTTTGTATGATGACTACAAATGCTTCCGAGAGTTTCAATGGGGTTCTAAAAGGTGCAAGGTCACTTCCAGTAAAAGCTTTAGTAGCACGTACATTTCATCGACTCAACAGTTACTTCTATAGAAGACGAACAGATGGAGTACAATACACTACCGCACTAACACCAACTTATGAGAGAATGATGGAAAAACATGCAGAAGAGGCACGAAGTATGAGCATTACAAGGTACAGCATGGAGAAGTGGGAAGTAACAGACACAAGTGCATGCACCTATACGGTAATTATTACAAATAACAACTGCAGCTGTACTTGTAATATTCCTGTTCTAGCCCACTTTCCTTGTCCTCATGTTTTGGCTGCATGTGCACGTTGTAGAGACGGTGCAAATCTATCTTTTCATGATCTTATTTCGCCATGGTTCAGGGCAGATAGCTATAGACAGACTTATTCACCTATTTTCAATCCAGTTCCGGATAGCAGATATTGGGATGAACATGACGGTCCTATCATACAACCGCCGCCTACGCGTAGAAATACCGGAAGACCAAGGTCAACAAGAATAAGGGGAGTCATGGATGAGATGGGTGGACGAAAACAAGACAGATGTGGCCAATGCGGTAACTTGGGTCATAAGAGAAGAACGTGCGGAAAACCATAGCTCATTTATTCTGCTTCACTTTTATTTTTAGCTCGTATGTAGCTTTGAACTTTAGAAAGTCTGTAATATGTTATATTTCACTTTTATTTTTAGCTCGTATGTAGCTTTGAACTTTAGAAAGTCTGTAATATGTTATATGTAATATGTGGCCAATGCGGTAACTTGGATTGCATCTTATTGTCTATGCATATGTATTCCATATTTATGGGGTCGTCACGTGTTATAGTTGAGTAACACAACAAACAAGAAACACACAAAGCCAGACTAGGGTAATAGTTGATGTTACTACACTCTGCAACACTAGGATAACGTGTTATAGGTTGTCCAACGAATAGAAACAACATGACTTGACAACTCGTACTGATTAAAGATGAATTGACAACTCATACTGATTAAAGACGACTTGACCACTGCTTTAATAAAGCAAAGCCAGCAACAAGATTCCTTAGTTTATGGGGTCGTCACGTGTGAAGTTAAATGGGATTGATCTTTTCATTTAAATACTAGATGATGGATTGCTCTTCTTTCATAAATAACTCTGTAGGTTAAATGGCAGATTGGTATATAAGTGATGAACAAATTGAGCAAATGTTCGATGAGTGGGAACAAACCAACGATCAAAATGAGGTTGGATTCGTGCCAGAAACTCAAATAAACGAGGTGCCTGAAGAGATTCCTGCACCTCAAATACGAGCTACAATGCCACGACCTACTACAAGTGTACAAGCTCAACCAGTTTGTGCTAACCATAGAGCCTCATCTTTCTTAGGTTCAACTAACGAATATTCTGCAGATGAATTATACATTCTCATGAAAGCGTACATTGAAGTTGAACGTCGAGATACGTTATTGATTAAAGGAGGTGGAGGTTTAAGCCATGAAGAGTTTTGGGCAATGATCGCAAGATTACATAACAGCCACCGTAGGTGTCCCGTTAGAAGATCAACAGTTGAAACCCATGCAGCTCACCGTCGTTTTGTAGAAGCTTACGATCGCTACCATACGATTGTCTAGACAGTGGAAGATGAAGACATTCTTCAAGCTTCTCAAGCAACTTTTGATGCTCGTTACCTGGCCGAACACGGGACGGATTTTGTGGGTCACAAAGCTTACAAGCTTCGCTACAGTTGGCTAAACCGATCTCTGGATGAGTAGGTTTATATTGTATGTTTACTAAGGCTCGTGCTTTAAATTAAGTCTGTTGTATTTTAAATTCTGGTTAGGAATTTCAATGTTGCTATTTCTACCTTATTGTATCCTAGTTTAAATTTCTACGTTGCTATTTCTAGAATGTTGTAACCTAATTTCTGTGCTGGTTGTAATGTTTTGTGGGTCATAAATCAAATTTAACTAGTTCTGTCCACTCAAATTTAATTAGCTTCATTTCAAACATTTAAATCGATATGCATGACAAAATCCGATATATATATCCAAGGTTTTGTTATGTTGCCAGAAATTGCTCCAAAATATATATTTAGCGCGACTATAAGTTGCCCAAGTAAATTTTTTAGCGTAAGTATGAGTTGCACTATGGAAAAATATATTAGCAAGTAAATTCTTTAGCGCAAGTATAAGTTGCGCACGTGTAATTGTTTTAGCGCAAGTAAAACTTGCGCTCGTTGGAAAATTGTTCCAACTTCTCCTTAGCGCATCTTATAGTCGCGCTGGGGCAAAAAAATTAAAAAAAAATTAGCGCAACTAAAACTCGCGCTAAGGAAAAGAATTGAAAAAAAAGTAGCGCGACTCAAAGTTGCGCCTGTTCCGGCAGTTGAAAATTTGCTGACATGGCAGCTGAGTTGGCACAAACAAGCCCCTTTTGGTAATAAGTTTTCAAACCAGCCTTAAACGCGAAATAGTTTTTAAAACAAGCCTTAAGAGAAAATTTGTCCTTTATTAAATTAGCTGAAATAGATATTCAAATAGATAAAATATGATATAAGAAACATACCCAAAACATAAAAATTTAGAATTTACAGCTATTATTCGTTAAATTAGTATGGATTCGTTTACCATAATCCAAATCCAAGATTAGACCCAAAACGCACGAAAACTAGCTTCGACAGATCGGTCGAGGATATTGGAGATGCAAGGAGTTTGCTTTCTTCGATCGGGTGAGGAGATTGAAGCCAAAACGACACACTTTTTTGTGAGGCGAAATGATTATGGAGGGAGGGGAAAAGTTTTTGGAGGGAGAAATATGACGATTTGTGAAGTTGGAGGGAGACGTGAAAATTTCGTGAGGGAGCGTTACAAGTTCGAAGTTGGGGAGCCCTCTGAATAATTTCTAGCAGTAAAGCATAAACAATAACACTTCAGAATAACGTGTTATTAAATAGCGTTATTAATATCATATTTTGTTGTAGTGACATAAATACTGATGGTTTTTACCTTACGATATCCCAAAATATTTTGAAATCAATATCTTGTCTGGTATTATAATAGTGTCTAGATACAAATAAATATCAATCTAGCGGAACACTTGCATCTCACGCTCCACATATATAGTATACAATCAAAACCGCGGGCGCTTATTGGAGATTGGATTCCGACTATGACAAGGTATGGAAGCACCTGCCGATAGTGTATCTCTAGAGGCGAATACACTGGATTCAACAAGAACGTCTTGCAACCCGGCCCACACATGACCGACCACTCATTTCGCTTGAGTGTATCGAATGTATATCACCAATAATTGGGATCAACAACCGTTTCCCGAAAGGGACGGCATCGATAGATTAAAGAAGCAAAAGGAATTTCTCTAGATAGGTGATTATACACCCTAATGGGAGCGACCCACATAGCCATGCTGCCTGCCCGATTTTTGTCATTTCCCAGTTGTGAGGCTTGAGGTTATAATCTTCTTTTCCAGAACATTTGGCCCTCATTCACTTTGAATGCCACATTGTCAGATTCATCAAATCACTAATTGACGTCTACAAAAATATTCTATAGCTGACAGAAGTACGTTTGTAAAAATCAATGTACATGATTCTTAAGAAATACTATGTCAGACATTCGTCCATACAAGTCATCCAGGAACAGGATGAACCGAAGGCACTCTTCTACTGCATTCAATATAGGAATCACCCCGTGGATCAGTAGCGAGAAGTCCTCACAATCCGAGATTTCAACTACGACAAAATCACAGTGTATCTCAGGCCGTTAAACCAGAGATTATAAGTAATCCTTCAGTTTTATGAAGATCCACGGTCTTCAATTACTCCTTCTTGATCAGCATATAATATCTTTAACTGTTTACATATTTGTTGGTCGGAATGGTTTTCGAATATAAATTCGATCCCGGTCTTTCCGTATCAATAATCGTATTGGCCAGATTTGATACTCGGTTATTTAACTATCAAATAATAATTGTGTGAATATAATGAGTTCATTGGTTCAGCACTCAACATCACTTGGCCTATTTTATTGAAAATAATTAGCGAATGGTTAATTTAAAACTTATGAATCATTCCATATTTTAAACATGGTATTTAATTCTTATCCCAATATATTAATCTTCTTAAAACCATTTCAATCTAATATTTGGTAACCATATCCAATTTCTATTTTACTATTATTATTATTTCAAAACATTAGTTACAATACCATTTAATTTCTATCATTGATTCAAATTGTTATTTGTAAATCCTCCTTTGGTTTCGTTATTTAACACTAAAATCATCTCTTACCTTTTTAGAATAAAGTCATATAAATCTCATCTTCTTACTTTAATATAACATTATACTTTTACAAATTTCCTTTATTTCCTTTTCTATGGACATATCATGTTATATTCTCATGCCTGTTTCATTTCCTTTTATTTTGGAATCCACTATATATTTTCCATTTCTTCAAATAACGTTACATTGTTATTTCTCAAAATAAATTCCTTTTAACATCTTCACCATTACCACTAATATCATCCCATTATATTTCACTTCTATTTTATTTAACCTCTTTCCTCTTCGAAAACTCGTTTTAACTTTCGTTAATTTAAACTTAACACTTTTGCCTCACGCCCTTTTTCAAAACTTCATTTATGCCCCTTTGATTTAATATAAACCCTTTTTATCTTGATCCTTTCTTACTTAATTTAAATATAAAGTAACCCTTATATTTAAGCTATCACATTCGCTTAATTTTACTCTTATAATTATCTTTATAAAAACTCGAGTTTGAATATCAAGCTCATTCATCGACCCCTTTAAAATTCCACTAGGTCCCATTACCCACTTTGCTACTCGTTTCGATTCCATTAAACTCGATTAAAGAATTCCACTAGCATAGACATAGTTATTTTCTTTATTAACTAAATAAATAATAAATCTCTATTTAGATTCTTATTAAATTAAAACAAATGTTCACAGATCTATTTCATTAGATTAATTCATAACAAAACAATTAAATTATCAATTACAATTAAATCAGTTGGCTTTGTCAACTCAAACCATGATTATCTTGTTAATTAATCAACTTCAATTAGCCCTACTTTTAAATTAATTAACAATATAATTAATTTAAATAATTTTATTTAATTATCTTTCGAAAACAATCAATCAAACTCTTAACCGTCTAGTTAATCATGTTTATCTTCTTATAAATCATATTCACGTAAGAATTTGATTTAAAAAATCCTTTGATAATCACTTATAAATAATAAATAATAATATTACTTTTCATTTAACTTTATTCAAATATAATGGGTTCAAAATCTATTTCCAGTTGTAAAATATGTTTTATAACTTCATTACCGTTGATACGCTTGATGGTAAATCACATTTATAAAACGATTTACTTTTGGGTCAATTGCTACCAATTATTTAACCAATTCTGCCCATTGGTTAATGTCAAATAACCATTGAATTTATATTCAACAATCAACATACAAATCCATCATCCATTTTCACCAGTTAAATAGTTCATATAAATGTAATATGAAAATAAACAATAAATTTGAGGAATCCAGTTGGATCCTTCCAACTTGTTTTCCCTGCATCCAAATACGTTATTTCAACAATATCATCTATTTAAACAGATATATTATTCAACCATCACAATAATAGTAATCCAAACATCCATCAACCAGTTAACAATCATAGCACACAAATATTTAAACCCAACTTATATAAAATATAAGTAGGATAAACTGAGTGAGTTGAACTCACCTTGATTCACCCGTCGCTGAAACAGTTCGTTTTAAATAAATTGAACTAACGTTTAATTTAATTAAAAACTCCAATAGCTGTCAACTCTGTCCAAACCAGTTTCATGTGTCGTGCTCGTCGATACAGATTCGACGTCACTTGTTCGTCTGATTCCGTTGCTGCATGATACGGTTATAATTTTAATATGGTATTCGCTTTGTAAATTAATATTATTAAAACTTAATAATAATTATTCAATCTAATTATTTATTTATTTATTTTAATTAACTGTATTCATGTATACACTTTTGATTATTAGCTCCTATGCATATTCTAATGTAAATAGTTGTGCACTTGCGTACACTCGGCCTTCAGTTTCCCAAGGTCTTCTAGCTTAGTTGATCAAATCAAAAGAACCGAGTAAAGATTTGTTTGTCGACATAATTGAAATCCCATATTTATCCTTCTTGATATCGACTAATAGTTGCGACGACGGACTACATGAGATATGACTGTCTACAAAATAAACTTTCCAAAAGAATAACAACCGTTCATGGAGCAGTGTGAAATCCTTTTGGATAGTATAGACTTGTCTCAATTCCGTTATATACATTAGGCATTCTAAATGTTCCCTTACCTTACTGCTATATCACTAAAACGGCCACGTAGAATAAACCATTCATTTGTATAAAATCAATATTGGTCACTTCATACTGGGTTGGACACACTTATACTAATTTCAGGCATGCTCACCCTGCACTGTCACTCATCTTCCTGTTTGCCACGAACACAAGCCGCACTTCCGCCACCATTCACACGGATCCCCACTTCAAAAAAAAAAAAAAAAAAAAAAAAAAAAGAAGTACCGCCAGCCCCCTTCTACATTCATACCCTCTCGAGCCATCGCCCCATGCGTAGCATGCTTCAAGTTCTATATGTATATTTTTTACAGAGATCTTCACCGCTGAAAACAGAGTTCTCATGCGAAAGCTTCCATCGGCCAACCGCTACCGTTACCATTTCCCACGTCCCTATTCATCGTCTTCATTTTGTTTCCAACTACACTCCGATGTTTTGCCTTAACACCATAATCCAACATCCTGTCCTCATCTCTCCTGACCTTACTTCCTTCTCTTCGCCACAACATTCAACCCGAGGCCCACAATGCTTCTTCCTTCTATAATGCTGAACCCGTCTTTACTTTGCTCCTTCCCCTGGGCTTCCACCTCTTCGCTGCTTTTTTTTTTTTTTTCCGGATCGAACTCCACTGTCCATTGTAAAAAGCCCGAACTACAATCTGTAACGTGGTGAAATGGGGAAATTACATCTGCTGGAAGGTGAGCAATGGACACGCAAGCATGTTCAGAAGCAGAGAATAGCAGGAGCAGCTTGCGACTATATATAGACACGAATAGATGTGGATAGGAACAATGTCATGTCTTTGGGCACAAGATAGGTATGTAGCGAAATATAGATCAGCTGATGGTAGCATATGTGGCTTCTTGTTCTGTCATCAAGGACAAGTAACACCAAGGCATGTGCCTTTAAGCTGTACACTTCAATATAGGGTTGTATAAGATACATAGAGTTGCGTGCCCTTTTATGTGACATTGCAAGTGGAAAAGATAGAAGAATAGAGGAAGAGGAAATAGATTAGAACGGTGTAGGCATTCGTGAGACTTAAGAGCATCTCCAACAAAGGGCAATATTCATGTTACGGGGCGTAATACGGGTTGTTTTTGCACCCAACAGTTATCCTCTCGTGTAATATTCAGCGGAATATTACAGCTTCGATTCAGGATCCGAAATGAGTCCGGCGAGCTGATTTTATCAGCTCGCCATGTGGCTAGCCGATTTTATCAGCTCGCGCTGATAAAATCAGCTCGCAACATGGCGAGCTGATAAAATCGGCTCGCCATCTCCCTCCCCAATTCCCCAACGGCTATCTCAATCCAATGGCTTCCAACGGCCATTTCCGCCTCGATTTTGATTACCAACGGCCATAAAACGGTGAAAACTTTTCTAACGGCCATATTTTTAGTTATAAAAGCATTCCATCGCATTCTTTCTTCATCACAACATATTCATATCTTCTTTCTACATCTCTCTACTCCACACCAAGTCTTGCTATATAATGGCTTCCCCATTCGGAGAATTTTCGCATCCGACGATAGATGGAACTCAGTTCTCACAAGGCAACACGAGCAATATATTTGAAACTCCATCGAGCAGGCAAGGAACCACTCTGTGGACTGACGAAGAAGACATTTCTCTATGCAACATATATTGTCATTTCACACAAGATTCTGCAACGGAGAACGACCAAACAGGCGCTGCGTTTTGGAAAAAAGTGGAAAAATCTTCGTTGAGAGGCATCCGGGATGCCAAAGGACGTTATCGGCGATCCAGGGACGTTTTGGGAAAATAAGCCGCCAAACCCAATATTATGAGTCACAAGTGTACAAACTAAAGATAGCGAATCCAAGCGGCATGGGAGGAGAACATAATCTGGTATGTATGTATTTGTACGTACTTTATTTATGGGTGTTAGCATTTTAATTGATACATTTTATTTTGGTAAGTAGAAACGACTAGCGAATGAGGAGTTCAAGAAGTTTTTTCCTAGAGAAAATGGAACGAAAAGGGCACACTATTACCAGTTTATGCATTGTTATGATCTGCTTACTAGTCAACCAAAGTGGAACTCAGAACTTGCCAAGAGTCTCCGCGATGTTCAAAGTGCTAGCAAGGCCAAGAAAAAAAGTTCAAAATCGGGTTATTCTTCTAGTCCTAGCGGCTCAGGTGGCAATATTTCTCAATGTGTAGGGGAAAACCTACTTGATGAGTTCAATGCTACGAATGACGAAGATTTTAGACCTGAGGGATGCAAAGCGGCGAAAAGAAGGGGCAAAACAACGGTTGAGCTTGAATCAAAAGTGAACGCCCGACACGAAGAACACAGTCGTAGAGCGGAAAAAAGGCTTGTAGAAGCTAGGGATAGAACAGAAGTTTTGAAAAGGATTGCTGATCTGGAAGAGAAGAAACTTCAAATTCTTTCGGAGGACTTAGCGTATAAGAAAGAGCACGATGCGTATAAGAAACAGCAAGATGCGTATAAGAAAGAACAAGAAGAGAACGCTATCATGGACAAAGATCTGGATGGAATGTCTGATTTGGAAAAGGAATTTTGGATGGGGATGAAATGTCGTATTATAACGTCAAGGTTTCCACAGTTGATGTAGTAACGTATTAGTAGTTGCTCGTATTAGTAGATGCTCGTATTAGTAGATGCTCGTATTAGTAGTTGCTCGTATTATGTTGTTGTATTAACGTTGTATTTCCTTCTGTAGCAACCGCTTTTTTTATAATGAAATGTTTGCTTTATATATTTTGTTATTGCGTAAACAATTATAAGAAATTCATCCTTTTTACAAAGGATTATCTAATAAACGAAAGATTATGCGTCTCGAAAATCTTGTTCAAGAGTTGCGACTGAACGCAATGCGACTCCCTTGAAATTGAATGTGTACTTTTAATGTTTGCGATGATGTAGTAGGCATGTACTATTATTCGGTGTTGTATCTGTAACGGTCGGTTGTATCTGTAACGGTCGGTTGTATCTGTAAGGTTATTGTTATGCGAAAACCCCCTAGTTGAATCATTGTAATCTTTCCTATATAAAAATTTCACGTTCTATATATTTAAAATATAATCTTTCGTATATAATCTTCTAAACTATAATCTTTCGTATATAATCTACTAATAAAAATTAATAAGTAGATAAAAATAAGAACTAAATATTTAATCAAATGAACACACATTCCACACAACCCCCCCCCCCCCCCACACACACACACAAACTTCCCGAGCCATAGATGGGCTCGGAAGATCGCGAGCTGATTTTATCAGCTCGCGAGCTGATAAAATCAGCTCGCAGGCTGCGAGCCGATAAAATCAGCTCGCGCCTGCTGGGACATATCAAAGATATCTCCCGTAATGTTACGGGCCGTAACGTTACGGCCCGTAACACTGTTGGAGATGCTCTAATATTACAGGGTAGGCTACAACTCGAAATTTTGAATTTATGAAGGCAGAGCAGGCTTCTTTTCAGTCAGTTGGGGATGTGAGTTTTCTTTTTAGGACTTTTTACCCATTTGGGCTTGTTTCAGAATTGTATAACGCAAACGGACTTGTTTTGAAAGTAATTACAGGAATAGACCTGTTCTGTGTTAACAAAGGCGCGATTTGAAAACTCGCCCATAGGCGCGATTTGAAAACTCGTTTGTGCACTTTGGTGTTAAATTCCATAGCGACTTTCTTGAAACTTGATTTGGACATAACTCGATATTTATAATATGAAATTCTCATTTTTATGTTTCATTACTAGAATATAGGTGTATAGATTCGAACGTGTTGTGTTTCAATGAAATCCGACGTATAACGATTCTTATATAGTCGAATGAAGTTGTAAACGTTAAACTGCGAACTACCACGACAATTAGATAGTATATATAGTGTAACATAACAACATAAAACAAATACCGAATTCTAATATTCAAATACAAGAGAGATACATAGTCCGGTTAAAGACAGATAAGTTCGAAACATAAGATATACAGATACACGAAATGCAACACACTGACATCTGACGTTCATGCTCTTGGGATGTGAAGCTGCTTAATCATCACGGTTAAGCTGCAACTGTTCAATAACGGTACGGAGTTGTCTGTTCTCTTGTTCGAGTTCGTTTGCATATGTTATTCCCCTTGGCCCTATCAGTTCGTCTATCCATTCCGTATAATTGCACCCATTCGGATAGGTTGGACATTGCTGAATGCGACGACCAATATCGTTGCCATCTGCTCGAACCACAACTTCAACCGGATAACCGCAGTAGCAACAAACTTGATAAGATTCACCTTCCTGTTCAGCAGTAATTGGAACATGTGGTACTTGATGAGAACCAACTTCTTGTCGTGGTACAACGACGGACTGTTCATGCATGTGTCGAACGTTTGGTACTTGGGCTTGATGTGGAGGTTGGACGGGCCGTTGTTCGGACGGTGGTCCAAGCCGAGAGTTCAGTTCGTTTAGAAACTCGAGTTCATCTGCAAGCGCCCAACGTTCCCTCTCTTCATACGCCTCTACCTCAGAGTCTGGAGATGATGGCCAAGAAGGCATTGTTGTGGTAAAGCACAGGGTAGTTGGAAACAAAGTTGTGGGAGTGAGGTAAGTTTTGAGAAATTCGACAGAGATATATAGCAGCGTAGTGTACAAGTGATACGACTAGTCAGTGCAGGATTAAAGGAGTACGTAAAGCAGATTCTCTCCTGATACGACTAGTCACTTCAGAAATTGTCCCATTAGAAACATTGTAGCACTGCTATTAACTTAAAAGCTATGATAGAGAATCTACACTGTACCCATCTATACACATTTTGGTCTGGCATGTTGCGAGTTCTTACACATTTGTCAACAATAATGTTAATGTGAACGGGGACGACCATGTTTTGAAATGTTTAAATTATATGTGGATGGGAACGACCCTGTTTTCCGTTATATATAGCGGCTTTTCTGAATCCATTCAAACCCTCATTCACAATTTCTTTTCTTCTAGCTGCCTCCTCCTTCCTCTTTCACCATGTCGAAACAGGGAAAAGAAAGTGTGGGCTCCACCGTGGACAAAGTGGAAAATGACGATGAATCGGTAGTAAATCAACGACTTGGAAAAGAAAGGGTAGTTGCGGGGCGTGTTGTCGAGCCACTAATTCCTGGTGGATCCAACCCTATTTGTCGTTGTGGAGAAGCAATAGTCGTGGTTATTTCCAAAAAAAAAAAAAAAAAAAAACGCTGGTCGTCGATATTTCGGCTGTGAAGCCTATGAGGACCACAAGGTTTTTCCTACTGAAATTGATTGTTGTTACTTTAAGCAGTGGATTGACCCTCCGATGTGTGAAAGTGGTGTTCACTCTCCTAGACCTAGATTTTACCCACGTCCATGGTAGGAGTATGTGGAAACTACCTTAATGTGTTGTATTGTCATGGAAGTATGAATATTGCTGGTAAAATTCGTAAACCTTGTTGCAAACTTAGTGTGCATGTGACGACCCCTTAAACCAAGTAGTGCTGAATCACTCCTGGTACGACTAGTCATATTCCCTACAGTATTATGCCAGACGAAACAGTGTCGTGCAGCACGTAAAGCAAATCAGACTGACCCAGATTTAATTTCTGGCAGCGAGTTGTCAATTCTAATTTATGTCATAATGTACACTGTACAAACCAAAAAACATATAAAGCTTTAATTCAAACTTCAAAAGCATAAAATAATTCATTAGAAAAACAAAAAATAACATCTAATACTTCATACTGATCTTCCAACTCCTACAAACACACAAATAACAATTCAAACTAAACTTCAGAAACAAACAACGACAACGGGTAATACAATAATTCAAACTAATCTTCATAAACCTACAACAACGACGAATACTAGAAAAACTAGTGGTTGGGTTTAAATTGCAAGTCCTCTAGGAGTTTTTTGAGACGTCTAATTTCTTGCTCTAGCTCATTTGCATATGCTATGCCGCTGGGACAAAGCGGTTCGTCAATCCATTCTGAAAAATTGCATCCGTGAGGATAATTGGAATAGAGAAGACTACGACGACCAATGTTTTCGCCATCATCACAGACGACAACTTCAGCCATATATCCACAGTGGCAGCAAACTGGAAACGAGTTAACCTCTTGCTCAACCATTGTTTCAGAAGACATTTTGAAAATATACGGAGCTGTGAAGATGTGGTTGAGTATATATAATGGTTTGAATGGTGAGAATTATGAGAAGAATGGTGAGTATATATAAAGGTTTGAAATAACCCCAAATACACAGGCGAGATTTGAAAACGCGCACGAAGGCGAGTTTTCAAAACTCGCCTATTTCCCGCCCCTGACAAAACAGGTCTATATTTGTAATTACTTTTGAAACATGGCTATTTGTGTTATATCTTCTAAAAACAAGCCCACGTGTGTAAAAAGTCCTCCTTTTTATTGAGCTGTCATAAATTTTGACAAGAGAGGCTGTATGGGAGAATTAGTACTGCGGCTTGGCATGATGATTCATGTCAACATTGGACTACGTCGATGGGTTCATTCACCTGATGAGGACGTACGTTGCATAACAGGTAGGCAGGCTTCTCTTTGGGTAGCTGCAATGAAGTGAAAGGAAGGAGACATGGCATGTATGTAAAATAACCTGTGCATGTCTTTTTCTCCCACAGTTTGCATGTGGTCTGCGATGGTGATGGCGAGGACACACAGCAGCGTGATGGTGAAAGATGAAAATACGCAGCACTTTAGTGTTCAGTGTAGGATGAAAGGAGGATCAGAGCATAGCTGGGCCAATTTATTCACCTTTCCCCGCGCGCATGCATAGGTTTGCAAAATCTTCGGATGGTGATGTTTTATTTTAGCTTTCATACTTAAAAAGAAAGTAATAGGGTCTGCAGAATAGGATTTTGTTCACACTTTTTTTTAAGTGTGAACAAAACACTTTCCTCCTATTGGAGGAATTTGGTGGATCACATATGGACCCCCCCCCCCGAATTCCTCCAATAGGGTCCGAGTGTTTTGTTCACACTTAAAAAAAAGTGTGAACAAAATCGGACTCGGGTCTGCATAATATTTCTTAGCATAGCAGTGCATACGTTGCGGTGTTCTTTCACATCTTAAGGATGCAGTATTATTTGCCAGTGATATTCTAGGGAAAAACAACCTTGTTTCGGTAGACACAGTTGGGGAGTGATGTATTCAGTCATAGGTCTGCTGTGTACAACGTATAGGACAAGGGAAGGTTTGCAGTTGTGTTCAATTTTAAAATATAGGCTGAAACGATGGTTTTAGAATTTAGAGTGATACTTTATTTCACTTAGGAACGAAGCTTGAATTTTTTTATTTTATTTTTCTATGGTATTAGACTCTGCCGTTTATAATCGTTAACCGTTAACCATTATTTAATATTAACCGTTAAATTCGCGTATCGCTGCACGCGAGCTCTGAACACTATGAAAATGGACATATCGCTACGTCTCAACGTTCCAGTCCCAATGAAATTAATTTTGTTGGAAATGGACTCTACTTGCCCGACAGTGATATTTTAATTTATCGGTTCACCTTTAAATTTCGCACACCGACAAAATAACTCCGTTTGGCTTTAAAACTGGAAATATAGCAATAACTAGCTGTACGTATTCCAATAAAACTTGGGTTTTTTTAAAACGAAGGTTGTTTGAAAAACAATCATTTCTAAAGCTTATAAATATATTGAACAATTTCCCGTGTCCGAAGCACGTGCCTCATCATAAGGTAAGCAACGCATTGAGATTAAAACGTTATATTTCGTATGATTATTTAACTTCATAGTCAATTGTCGTTGAGCGTTTTATATTCGTACCGATATAACGAAATACTACGACGTTTCGAGTTCAATTTATAAATACTTATAAATTTAACGTTCAAGCTTTGTTATATAAATGGATTATATAATATAAATCCATCTATAATTCCAAATCAATATTTAATATAATAGAATAAATTAAATATTTAACTACCAAAAATGCGGGACGTTCTAGGTGGCAAAGCCAGAAATAATACAGGAATAATTCAGCAACGTAGTCCTTACATTCTACGCCAGATTACTTCGATATCGGGATATATCATGGGTTACTATTGCAGACATTGGATAACACGTGGAAGCTGTTTGTGGACGAGGATAGGAAGGTTTATGCGGAAGGCACTATGAATGAGTAGGCGCTAATGAGTCAATTCTTGAGGGGCGATGAACCAGGCCGCCTTGGCGAGGGTAAACGACCCTTGAAGGGGGAAGACAATGCAGAGCGATTAAAAATAAAGGGTAAAACAATTATAGAGGGGGAATCCAACATGGGTAAGGGCGACGCATCTTTCATGCAGTCTACCAATCAACCTACCCCAGTCGTGCATCCTCTTATTAATGAACCAATTGTTTTGCCTCCTCCTACTCAAACATTAAAAGCCGTGGTGGAATATAATCTAGATGAGCCGGGATTTGCCCCGCGGGTGCCTCCAACACCTATCCAGGAAGTTAGGACCACTGCTACTCTTGATGATGCTTCGACTGAGGGTATTTCCATTTTCTCTCCCCATTTCCAGAAAGTCACTATGACATGTCGTCTAACTGTTGGGCCACCTGTCGGGAGACCTATTATTCCACTAGGACTGAGCATTGATATTCTTGCTTTAGGTACACCACTTGAGAAGACTACTTCCGAGGCTGAAATGAAAGCAACCGAAGAGCAACATGTACCCCTAAGTGATGAAGCAGGAAAGGAGGAAGGAATGATTGATGTGCTTAAAAATTTGGATGGCAAAGAGATGCCAACTGAAGGTAATAATGATGTTTATGCACTGGCGAGTTCGGGAAGACTATTTCTCTGAGCCTTGCAGAGATGAAAGAGCAGGATGAAGGAAAGCTTCTCCATCTTAAATTTGATCAAGTTCTGGAACCTTTGTGTTCAAACCGCTTCAAGCCATTCCCCTTCCCGGCGTAGATATGATAACCAAGCAGACTATGCCGCATACCTAGGCCAAGCGCTATATGGAGAAACACAATATGCCAACGTCAGGAGCTTATGATCCCCCAACTGACAAATCTAATAAGAAGTGCATCCTTTCTTAGGCCGAGATGGCCGAGTAGAAAAAGAAGTCAAAGACGGATGACAAATTGTCAAAGTCTTAATAGACCAGTCCTTTAGTACTGTTTCTAGGCCTTATGGTGTTGTTGTGAATGCGGCACTCGCGTTTTTTCTTGTAATTTTGTATAGACCTGGCGTTTGTAATGCTTCGTTAATAATGTTATTTGTCTATGAATTCTATGTCACTTTTCATTCACCGTACTTGCGATTAAAATAATACTAAGTCAAGTGATAAGTAATGAGTTACAAGAAGCCAGTCATAAAAAAAGTGTTAAGCGAATTGTTTCGCTTAAGAAAATGTAAGTGTTAAGCAGTTTTGCTTAAAACCTCACGCCATAAGATGTCTCGTTTATAATTGCTAACTGCTGCGGGGTTAAGTGTCATGGTGCTAAGTGTCATAATTGTAACAACCTAGGTTTTTGAGATCCTGGTTATCGACATAAACTCAATGTCGACTGTCCAAGCATCGGAAATACCGAATAGTTAATGAAAGAAGTTAGAGGGTGAGGATAGATAAGACAGAAAATTAGAATAGAAGAAGAAGAACATACAACAGAATCAGAATAACACGAATCTCACAGCGGAAAGAATAAAATAGTATACAACATATCCTTGAAATACAAATCTGTCATTTGTATAAACATATCATCATTAGAGTATAACACTTACATCACAGCGAAAATAAATAATAGCTATATAATCCGGAAGCCTCCAGCTCCAGCTCTCCAAGTAAATTTGTAAAAACCTGACTACTTGATTTCCCGTACAAATTTGGGCACCCAAGAGTTTAGGGAAAACAAAACAAAATAAACTCTGGGTCAGTCATGGGACTGGTATGAGTAAACAGTTTAAAACAATTTGAGAAAATAAACAATATCTCATAAGACAACGCCGTATAACAAAGAACGGATTTTTCCCTCGTGAGAATCTATAACACTTGATTTAACCTCAAAAATCCTTTTGCAAAAAACAATGATCTTTTATATCAAAACTCTCTTGATATTATAATAGTGTCTATCAACCACAATATAATAATCATCTAGCAGAACGCTATCATCTTACGTTCCACATACATAATATATAATCAAAAATCGCGGGCGCTTATTGGTTAATGAATTCCAACTGGCAAGGTATGAGACCACCTTCCGACAGTGTATCTCTAGAGAGGAATACACCGGGTTCAACAAGAACATCTTGTAACCCAGGCTAAACATGACCAGTCACTCATTTCGCTTGAGTGTACCGAATGAATAATCATCTACAGTTGGGATCAGCAACCGTTTCCCGAAAGGGACAACATTGAAATAGATTATAGAAGTAAATGGAATTTCTCTAGATCAGGTGACAATATACCCTAATTGGAAGCTAACCACTTAGCCATGCAACCTACCCGATTTTATACCATTTCCTAGTTGTGAGGCTAGAGGCATAACGTATAGATCACACCTTTATTTACTTTGAATGTCACATCTCCATACCCGCCAAATCACAAATTGATTTCCCCAAAAATACCACGGTATACAGCTAAAAGAAACAAATTTCTCCGCCACCAACGTAAATACCTTTGAAACGATCAACTTACGCACTCTACCTGATATACTCTGTCAGACATTCGTCCATTCAAGTTGTCCTGGGACTGGACAACCCGAAGGCACTATTCTGTAAATCCATCTTAGGCAATTTCTACCTAGGATTTACTGAACAGTCCTTACATAACTCCATCTTCAATTATCTTCATCATATTTGATTCGCAACGCTAATGCCATATGGAGTGGTTTTCAGATAATATATCTGATCCCGATCTCTCCGTATTGACAACGGAAATAGTGAAAATCTTTGGTAGTCGGTGATTTAACTATCAAAGGAAAACATGTGTACAAACAACAGTTGTATTTCCAAATGGAAATCTTACCGATCAATCATCATTTCATTTCCCGATTTCCATTTATCGTTTCCATATATTCAAAAATTCCCTATTTTCTAAAATTAGAAAATATACGTTATTAACTTTGTAAAATGTTTACATTTCTGATTCATGCATCAATATATTCCTACATCTATCAGTTTATAACTATAAACTGGTAAGAAAACAACTTCCCAAGCATAAACCCCGAAGGCCGAAACCAACATCAGATCGATACCCAGAAAGCCATTCAACTCAACTAATTTCCAGTCAGTTTCTAATTTCAGTAATTCCATTTAAATTCCTAATTCAAACCCCAAATTCATTTATAATATTTTATCCGCAAAATATTTACTTAAATCCTTTATTCACATTAAATTTGAATAATATTTCTTCTTTGCAATCAAAACAGTTTGATTTCGTATTTAAAAACAATATCCCAAATCTAGTTTCTAATTATACTTCTAATTGTAGAATTATTCATATACAATCTCCTTTTATTCTTCTAACACTTATAATCCCATTTATAATCACAATTATAAATGTTGCTCAAATTCAATTTAAAATATCGGTGTTAAAACCGATTCCTACTTCTCTATATAAATTTAGTCTTATATATTATGTTTATCAAATGATAAATATTTTATTTAATTTGTAAAACATTATTTATAAATTAATCTTCTCAATCTATTAGTTAAAACAGATTTCTATTTAATATCCACTTTAAACAATCTTCTCATAATTCTTTTATATCTCGTCAAATATTCCTTTTATATTTCTATTTACTTTCTAAATAAATAATCCTTTTATACTTTATTCATTTTCTATATAAATAATCCTTTTATACTTCTATTTATTTTCTATATAAATAATCCTTTTATAAAATTCTTTGATTTTATAAATATTCCTTTTATAAAATTCTTTGACTTTACAAATATATTATTTTCAATTTATACTTTGAAAATTCTCTTTTCACATTCTGGTATTTCTTATGGTATTTAAAATACAAAATAACCATGACCAACATCATCAACATGCCCATAATCAATCACAGATTATATATCACATCATATATCACAATATATGAAAACAAACAGTATTATAAATATTGTGGAATCCAGTTGGATCCCTCCAACTTGTTTCCCTGCATACACAGATGTTAAACAATGTAAATAACATCGATTTCATTTTAATATGAAATATTCTGATAAACAGAATCAATATTTAATTAATGATTTATATATATATATATCGTTATCTATAATTTCAACAAATAAATCAGCAATTCAACCAAACAATCAACACACAGCAATCAATCATCAATTATCAATACTAGACTATATTTATAAAAATATAAACTGTACAGAGTTAGTTAGATTTAGTCACATTGGACGATCATCGTTAAATAACGATAATTGTCGTTGATTCAGATCAGACAATTTATTTCGCTATAAATTGCAACGAGCTCCAATTCACTCCCACTCAGTTCCATTTTGTAGTGTCCGTCCATTCGATCCTAACGGAACCAGTTTTGCTGAATTTCGATTATGTAAGAATGAAATATGAAATTTTAAATTTAACATACTATTTTTCTTTCTAATTTAAACATGAATATTAAAGTATTGGACCTCACCCCATTTTAAATATCACCGCCAGATTTAAACAAACCAGACCCGCGCTCTTTATCTCCTTCTTCTGGTAAACGCTCTAAAGCCTGCTCCTAAAATGCCATTGCCAATCTTTCCAATGCTTCTTCTGCCTTCATCTCCTAACCGATTCACACACCGTCAACTCCACCATTCCTCTCTTCTCAAACGCTCTTTTCCCATGCCTATTTGATGGAGCTCGCATGCACCACGACAAGTGCGACTTCTAGTCTCTCGAAAGAGACGCTGTACATCTCGTGACATAAAAACATGTCGATCCTCACAAATTTTTGCCAAAACACTCCATTTAATCACACAAACCCATATTCAACATCTAAACCTTGAATTGATTCCTCCAAACACCACGAATCTGAACCCTAACTCGCACAGTAAAAAAAAAAAACAATGACGTCGATTAGCTTCGAACGCTCCAAAACTGATACCATGTTGAAGAGAATCATTCCAGTAATCCGTTTATATATGTTTCATGATTTAAAACATTTTATATGAATTGAAATTATTTTATGAAGATCAAAACTTTCCACTGGAAGAAACAAAACGAGCGGTGCATTTTCTCATTGACCAAAGGAATTGTGAATTAGGGTTAGGACGTGTACTCTATTTATAGGATAGTTTTGGCTTCCATTATAAGCTTCATTCAATTTTTATATTAATTTATATAGTCAATGCTACTCGTATTTATCATCTAAAAATCCGCATGATCACACAAGATATCCAAAAATCATGAAAATGGGCATGCAGCTACAGTTTGACATTACGGACCCAAAAAACTTGTTTCATCGAATTCCAAGTCCGTTTGCTCACACAACGTATTTTTAAAGTCAACTATTTTTCACATTAAAATCCAGTACGATCACATACTGACTCCAAAAATCACGAAAATTGAAATCTAACAATAATTTAATATTCCAGATCCAACAAAATTAGTTTTATCGAAAACGGAGATCATTTGCAAAACTGGTTATTTTTAAAGCTCTAAATAAAACCATTTAAGTATTAATATATTTAAAAATAATTAAATTTAATATTACTAAATTAATATTATCGTATATATATTCACATTGAATATAATATAGCTCCAAAATAAATAAATATGGATTTATAACTCGATATTTTAAATCTGGGTTAAATCGATATTCGATTTGTATTTAAATCCTTTTATAAATTATAAAGGAATTCCATAGCGACTTTTCGAAAATTTGATTTGGACACAGCTCACAATCTACACGACGAAATCTCAATTTTTCTCTTCTATTAGAAAATATGCTTCACCAGCTCCGAACGTTTCTTGTTTTCACAGAAATACGACTTAAAACGGATTTTGTATATTCGTTTAAAGTTCGAATCGCCAAATTACGAATTGCCGCGCCATTTCGAGCTCGATTATAATTATAATATAATTATACGTTCAAACTTCGTTTAAATAATATATTCGTTATTATAATTCAATTCTAAACTGAATTAAATATTATAAATGATCCAATTCACACCATATTGTCCTTTCAGCTATTTTTGGTTATTTTAGAATTAAATATATTATTTAATTATTATATTAATTAGATATTCAAAGTTATTTAATTTAAACCATTTTAAATTACTAAACCACTTTTTTAAAATAATTAAATAAATTAATTATTATACCACTAATACACGGGATGTTACATTCTTCCCCCCTTAAAATAATTTCGTCCTCAAAATTGCTAAGGTAGAAAACAAACCCTATTAACTAGATTAAAAATTATTTGTTTACTTCTTAACTTCAGTTTCAACTGAACCAATAAATTTTAATTAAATTATTAATTTAATCCTACCAACTAAAATTTTCAAAAATTCTAAAAAATTTCTAACACCTTAAATCTTCGAAAAAATTCGCCAGCATCTCCTTTGTACTGGTCAATCGGTACAAATACAACTCGCCACACTAGCCCTTCTCTAACCCAAAAGAAAATCAAACAGCCAAGCGGCTTACTAAGCAGGCTCATAAAAATCTCATACCATATGAAGTATAAACTTGTACCTTTTTGTAATGACCCGAAAATCCGGTCCAATTTGAGCTGACTAAATAACCCAAGTCCAGCCCCAAATTGCACTGGAAACCAGGAAATTAATAGAAAGAAGACAGAGGGTGAGGAAAGATAAGATAGAAACTTAGAATAGAAGAAGAAGAAGAACACAACATCAGAGTAACACGAACCTCACAGGGGAACGAATAATATATAATAGATAACATATCTTTGAAATATAAAACTGTATTTGAATATACATATCATTTCAAAGTACAACACTAACAACACAACGGAAAAACACTATAGCTATTTGATCCTGAAGCCTCCTGCTCCAGCTCTTCAAGTATCTGTATATCTCGACTACTTGATTGCCCGTACAAAATTGGGCACCCAAGAGTTTAGGAAAACAAAACAAAATAAACTCCGGGTCAGTGATGGGACTGGTACGAGTAAAACAGTTTAAAACAGTTCGAACAAGTAAACGATATCTCATAAGACCACGCCGTATAACGGAACGGGTTTTCACTTATGAGAATCCAAAATATCTTTATATCAACAACCTTTTGATATTATAATAATGTCTATCAACCACAATATAATAATCATCTAGCAGAAACGCTTTTATCTCACGTTCTACATATATAGTATACAATCAAAATTGCAAGCACGTATTGGGTAATGGATTTCCAACTATGAAAAGGTATGGAACCACCTTTCGCTAGTGTACCTCTAGAAAGGAATACACTGGGTTCAACAAGAACATCTTGCAACCCGGCTACACATGACCGACCACTCATTTCGCTTGAATGTATCGAATGTATATCAGCAACCGTTTCCCGAATAGGCATCAACAATATATTTTTAGAAGTAAATGAAACTCTAGATCAGGTGATTATACACCCTAATAGGTGCGACCTACATAGCCATGCTGCCTTCCCGATTTTTGTCATTTCCTGGTTGATGAGGCTTGAGGTTACGCTTTATCATCACATCAGATTCACTTCGAATGCCACATTGTCAGATCCATCGAAAATCACTAATTGACGTCTACAACAGTACATTACGTTTTAGCTAAAGAAGTTTCCTTCTCCGCTTCCACTCTTGGTACGGTTGAAGAAATCAATGTACGTGACCTTTCTGGAAATACTCTGTTAGACATTCATCCATACAAGTCATCCAGGAACAGGATGAACCGAAGGTACTATTCAGTAGATCCATCTTAGGCACTGTTATCTAAGATTTATACAATAGCCCTTGCACTTTACTCTGTCCTCAATTATCTTTGGCATATATGATTCGCAATGCTTATGCCAATACAGAGTGGTTCTTTGGATAATAATCCAACTGGTCTGTCCATATTAACAACGTTAAAATGGTCAAAAACTTCGATAGTCGGTGATTTAACTATCAAAGAAAAATACGTGTGCAAACAACGATGTTATTTCCAGATGGAAATTCTATCAATCAATCATCAATCATAGATATATATATCCTTAGTTTCTATGTTTAGAAAATATACGTTAACACTGGAAAACATTTCCATTGTTATTTACATATCACTATCATTTCACAACTATCAGTCCCTGACTGTAAACTAGTAGGAGAACAATTCTCTAAGTATAAACCCCGAAGGCCGAAACCAACATCAGAACGATACTCAGAAAACTATTCGACTTAACTAATCTCTAGTCAGTTTCTAATCTTGTTTAACTCTATTTCTTTTAACTTTGTTCGATTAACTTCTTTTGAATAACTATGTTCAATTGACTCCTTTTTGATGACTCTATTCGATAACTCTAATCGACTAACTCATTTCTATCTTGTAAATTTCCTTTTATAATCCTATTTATTTTCCCAATAAATATTCCTTTATTCTATTTATTTATCAAATAAATATTCCTTTATTCTTTTTATTTACTTTCTATGTAAATATCTTTCTTTATACTTCTATTTACTTGCTAAGTAAAAAAACCGTTTTATAAAATTCTTTGATTTTATAATTATTCCCTTTCTAAATATCTCCTATTTATAAATATTCCAATTTATAAATATTTTATTTTCAATATCACTTTGAAAATCCCCTTATCAACATTCTGGTATGTTATGGTATTCAACATATCAAATCATGATGATCAATGTCGTCCAAACATATATAATTGACAACAGATTATATATCACCTCATATATCACAATATATGAAAAATAGTAAAACAAATGTTGAGGAATCCATTCGGATTCCTCCAACCCGTTTCCTTGCATCCACAGATGTTACACAATAAAATCAATATCACTTTCAGTTCCATATGATATATTCTGTTAAACAGAGTCAATATAGAAATTCAACTAATTGACTAGCAGTTCAATCAAACAGTCAACACACAGTCAATCAGCCAATATTTAATAGTTCTACGAATACAACATGAAATATAAACTGTTCAGAGTTAGTGAGATTTACTTACGTTGGCACGTTAACCGTTAAATAACAGTTTGTGTTATTTGATTCAGTCGGACAATTTATTTCGCCATCAATTGTAACGAGCTCGGATTCACTCCTAGTCAGTCTCATTGTGTTGCTCCCGTCTATACGATCCCAACGGATCTGACCGTTCAGAATTCTGACCATTTATAAGCGAGATATATCATTCACAAGTTTATACATTATTTAATTAAAATAAAACTTGAATTTCTACTTCAAATGGGTTTTCCCTTAAACTCGACCTGCTCACCCTTTAATAGCCCAGACCCGACTTCTCTTCACCCCTAAATACTTGCCATGAGCAAACTCCACCATTTTAGCCACTTCGTCCACCTCCTTCACCCTCTCCGGTCCACCGTTCAATGAGCCATCACCACCAAAACGACCTGCGCCTCACTCTCTTCTCGACGGTACCCTCACATCCAAGTTTGAACTCCCGAATCAAAACCCGCCGTCGAGACCAGTACAGGGACCGTCGACAGTTTTATGCACGGAAATCACTAATGATTTGCATACAAGCAGTACTCGATGTGCTGAACTCAGAAACGATACCTAAAAGAATGATTAAAGCTTCGAATCTCTCCAAATTCTTCACCCTAACCCACGTTGATTTCGAGACAGCGAACGCCATCTAGTTCTCACCCTTCCAGAAGCACTTCAGATTGTAGAGAATAGTTTCAGCACTCATATATATGAAGATTGGGATTCATAGATTTTATTTGATTTGTTGTGGATTTTTCTTTGAATTGTTTTGCTGTGTTTTGGGTTTTTTGTGCATTCGGTGGTGGCTCAGTGTATTTGATTTTATAATGGAGGTGGAAATCTTGTGTGGTTGAAAAATGAAGGATGTGGCCTAGTTTAGGATCACCAATTTTAGTTTTTATATTTATTTATATTTGATTATGCACTCTAAAATTTCCTACGAACACACACGATATCTAAAAATCACGAAACTGGACATGCAGCTAGAGTTCGTCATTACGGTCCCAACGAAACAGGTTTTGTTCAATTCCGACTTCGTATGCTCACACAACGTATTTTTAACCGTTCGAAATACTGACTGTTTCTCACTCTAAAAATCCGTACGACCACACAGTGACTCTAAAAATCATGAAACTAGAAATCTAACAATAATTTAGTATTGCAGATCCAACAAAATTGGTCTCGTCGAAAACCGAGGTCATTTGCAAAACTGGCTATTTTTAAAGCTCTGAATGACCCATTTAAATATATAAATATATTTAAATATAATTAAATTAAATATAATATATTATCGTATATATTCTCAACAGAGTATCATATAACTCCACTAGGATTTATAACTCGATATTTCAAATCTGGGTCAACCTGATATTCGATTTATATTGAAATTCCTTTTTAAAATATAAATAATTCCTTTATAAATTATAAAGGAATTCCACAGTGACTTTTCTAAAATTTGATTTGGACATAAACCAAAATCTACACAAGGAAATCCCGATTTTTCTCTTCCACTAGAAAGGTATACTCCACCTGCTCCGTACGTTTCTTGTTTCACATAAATCTGATTTAAAACGAACCCTGTACATTCAGTTGAAGTTCAAATCGCTAAATAACGAACTGCAACACCATTTCGAGCTCGATTATAATTATATTATAATCTATACATTCAACTGTCGTCGATTGAATATATTTGGTATTCTAATTCAATTCTAAACTGAATTAAATATCACAGATGATTCAGTTCACACCATATCGCCATTTCAGCCAATTCTGATTATTACAGAATTAAATATATTATTTAATTTATTATTTTAATTAAATATTCATCATTATTTAATTAAACCACCATTTAATTCACTATATCATTATTTATATAGTTAAATAAATTAATTATAATACCTCTGCAAATGCGGGTCATTACAATCTTCCCCACTTAAAATAATTTCATCCTCGAAATTGCTAAGGTAGAAGACGACTCTATCGACTGGTTAGAACTTATTTGTTCACTTCTTAACTTCAGTTTCCAACTGACCAATTTAATTTCAATTAAATATTAATTAATTCTTATCAACGAAAATTTTCAAAAATCCTAAAAATTTTCTAATCCCTTAATTTTTTGAAAAATTTCGCCAGCACCTCCTTTGTACTGGTCAATACGTCAAACCACCACTCGCCTCTATAGGCCATCTCCAACCCAAAAGAATATCAAACAGCCAAGAGGCTTGCCAATTTGGCTCATCAAAATCTCATACCCAATATATAATATAAACTGGTACCTTTTTGTTGGGCATATCATTATATCCTTTTCATTTGCTGTTAATTCAGCATATACCAATGCCATCCTAATCAAACTCCAATCTGCTTTTATCCACAACAACCATTCGCTTATATCCGAGCCAAATATCATTTTAACTCGAGTTTCTTCTCGATTCCCAACTCTTAACTTGATTATCACATTACACTTCAAATTTGAATCTCACAATCCAATTTGTCTTGATATCATTCTAATTCAATCCCAGTTACCACTTTATTGGCTTTACTTTAATCCAAATTTGCTTTCACAATTTTTTGTAAAATTTGTTTTTAATCCAGACAGTCTTTCCCTGGGAGTTTTTAAACAGTTTACTCTTTTCAAAAATCAAATTTTCCTTTTTGAAATTCAACACAACTTGTCTTTCCCAAAACAAATTCAAAACAGTATCTCTGGTAGTAATACGTCACTTACAACTCGAAAATGAATACTAATGATGCAACTGTCATCATCAGAATCTATTTTCCAGCGATCGAAGTAAGTTCAATACTATAAAACCATTTCTAAACATTTCCACTTTGAAATTCATTTCAAAATATAATTCACACTGCTTGTAAAACAATTTAAAATCTCTCAGGATCTTAAATTTTCCTTATTTTTAATCCAAATCCATTTACAAACACTTATCCAATTTTCCAGAATTTTAATTCCAATTTTGGTTTTAATTTCAGATTTAACTCATCTGATTTCATGTATTTCACTTATATGAATTTTGATTGGTTATTTACATAACCATTTAATTCATAACCTTACTCGATTATAATAACAACCAATATTTCCACTATATTAAAATTTTGATATATATATCTTCTCTATATCCAGGTATACCTTGGGTAAACTTATCTTAATTTACCCTCTTTTCAAAACATATCGTGTCGATCCATTGTATTCGAGTGTTTATAAACTCCTACCGATATAGTGGATCAAACTGATCGACCAGAACCCATAAACAACTCAACCAATAAATCTCCACAATATAAAACAATTTTTATATCAATAACAAATATGTTCACTCGTATATATACACTCAAACTCAATCTAGGGCATTACTAACCCCATCTCTATTGAGTCACACCACAGAGCCAAGGTAATTCACTTAACTTAAGCTATAATACCAACTGTAATGACCCGAAAATCCGGTCCAATTTGATCTGACTAAATAACGCAAGTCCAACCCCAAATTTCACTGGAAACCAGGAAATTAATAGAAAGAAGACAGAGGGCGAGGAAAGATAATATAGAAACTTAGAATAGAAGAAGAAGAAGAACACAACATCAGAGTAACATGAACCTCACAATGGAAGAAATAACATATAATAGATAACATATCTTTGAAATATAAATCTATATTTGAATATACATATCATTTCAAAGTACAGCACTTACAACACAACGGAAATACACTATAGCTATATGATCCTGAAGCCTCCTGCTCCAGCTCTTCAAGTATCTGTAAATCCCGACTACTTGACTGCCCGTACAAAATTAGGCACCCAAGAGTTTAGGGAAAACAAAACAAAATAAACACCGGGTCAGTCATCGAACTGGTACGAGTAAAACAGTTTAAAACAGTTCGAACAAGTAAACGATATCTCATAAGACCACGCCGTATAACGGAACGGGTTTTTCCCTTATGAGAATCCAAAATATCTTTAAATCAAAAACCTTTTGATATTATAATAATGTCTATCAACCACAATATAGTAATCATCTAGCAGAAACACTTTCATCTCACGTTCTACATATATAGTATACAATCAAAATCGCAAGCACGTAGTGGGTAATGGATTTCCAACTATGACAAGGTATGGAACCACCTTTCGCTAGTGTACCTCTAGAAAGGAATACACTGGGTTCAACAAGAACATCTTGCAACCTGGCCACACATGACCGACCACTCATTTCGCTTGAGTGTATCGAATGTATATCACCAACGAATGGGATCAGCAACCGTTTCCCAAATGGGACATCATCAACAATAGATTTTTAGAAGTAAATGAAACTCTAGATCAGGTGATTATACAACCTAATAGGTGTGACCTACATAGCCATGCTGCCTGCCCGATTTTTGTTATTTCCTGGTTGATGAGGCTTGAGGTTACGCTTTATCATCACATCAGATTCACTTCGAATGCCACATTGTCAGATCCATCGAAAATCACTAATTGACGCCTACAACAGTACATTACGTGTTAGCAAAAGAAGTTTCCTTCTCCGCTTCCACTCTTGGTACGGTAGAAGAAATCAATGTACGTGACCTTTCTGAAAATACTCCGTCAGACATTCATCAATACAAGTCATCCAGGAACAGGATGAACCGAAGGTCCTATTCAGTATATCCATCTTAGGCACTGTTATCTACGATTTATACAACAGCCTTTGCACTTTACTCTGTCCTCAATTATCTTTGGCATATATGATTCGCAACGCTTATGCCAATACAGAGTGGTTCTTTAGATAATAATCCAATCGGTCTCTCCATATTAACAACGTTAAAATGGTCAAAAACTTCGATAGTCGGTGAGTTGACTATCAAAGAAAACTACGTGTGCAAACAACGATGTTATTTCCAGATCGAAATTCTATCAATCAATCATCAATCATATATATATATATATATACTTAGTTTCTATGTTTAGAAAATATACGTTAACACTGGAAAACATTTCCATTGTTATTTACATATCACTATTATTTCACAACTATCAGTCCCTGACTGTAAACTAGTAGGAGAACAATTCTCTAAGTATAAACCCCGAAGGCCGAAACCAACATCAGATCGATACTCAGAAAACTATTCAACTTAACTAATCTCTAGTCAGTTTCTAATCTTGTTTAACTCTATTTCTAATAACTATGTTCTATTAACTTCTTTTGAATAACTATGTTCAATTGACTCCTTTTTGATGACTCTACTTGATAACTCTAATCGACTAACTCTTTTCTGTCTTGTAAATTTCCTTTTATAATCCTATATATTTTCCCAATAAATATTCCTTTATTCTATTTATTCATCAAATAAATATTCCTTTATTCTATTTATTTACTTTCTACGTAAATATCTTTCTTTATACTTCTATTTACTTGCTAAGTAAAAAAACCGTTTTATAAAATTCTTTGATTTTATAATTATTCCCTTTCTAAATATCTCCTATTTATAAATATTCCAATTTATAAATATTTTATTTCCAAAATCACTTTGAAAATTCCCTTATCAACATTACGGTATGTTATGGTATTCACCATATCAAATCACGATGATCAATATCGTCAAACACATATAATTGACAACAGATTATGTATCACATCATATATCACAATATATGAAAAACAGTAAAATAAATGTTGAGGAATCCAGTCGGATTCCTCCAACCCGTTTCCCTGCATCCACAGATGTTACACAATAAAATCAACATCACTTTCAGTTCCATATGATATATTCTGTTAAACAGAGTTAATATAGAAATTCAACTAACTGACTAGCAGTTCAATCAAACAGTCAACACACAGTCAATCAGCCAATATTTAATAGTTCTACGAATACAACATGAAATATAATCTATTCAGAGTTAGTGAGATTTACTCACGTTGGCGCGTTAACCGTTAAATAATGGTTTGCATTATTTGATTCAGTCAGACAATTTATTTCGCCATAAATTGTAACGAGCTCGGATTCACTCCCAGTCAGTCTCATTGTGTTGCTCCCGTCCATACGATCCCAACGGATCTGAGCGTTCAGAATTCTGACCATTTATAAGCGAGATATATCATTCACAAGTTTATACATTATTTAATTAAAATAAAACTTGAATTTCTGCTTCTAATGGGTTTCCCCTTAAACTCGGCCCGCTCACCCTTTAATAGCCCAGACCCGACTTCTCTTCTCCCCTAAATACTTGCCATGAGAAAACTCCACCATTTTAGCCACTTCGTCCACCTCGTTCACCCTCTCCGGTCCACCGTTCAATGAGCCATCACCACCAAAACGACCTGCGCCTCACTCTCTTCTCGACGGTACCCTCATATCCAAGTTCGAACTCCCGAATCAAAACCCTCCATCGAGACCAGTATAGGGACCATCGACAGATTTATGCACAGAAATCACTAATGATTTGCATACAAGCAGTACTCGATGTGCTGAACTCAGAAACGATATCTAAAACAAGGATTAAAGCTTCGAATCTCTCCAAATTCTTAACCCTAACCCACATTGATTTCGAGACAGCGAACGCCATCTAGTTAGCACCCTTCCAGAAGCACTTCAGATTGTAGATAATAGTTTCAGCACTCATATATATGAAGATTGGGATTCATAGATTTTACTTTGATTTGTTGTGGATTTTTCTTTGAATTGTTTTGCTGTGTTTTGGGTTTTCTGAGCATTTAGTGGCGGCTCAGTGTATTTGATTTTATAAGGGAGGTGGAAATCTTGTGTGGTTGAAAAATGAAGGATGTGGCCTAGTTTAGGATCACCAATTTTAGTTTTTATATTTATTTATATTCGATTCTGCACTCTAAAATTTCCTACGAACACACACGATATCTAAAAATCACGAAACTGGACATGCAGCTAGAGTTCGACATTACGGTCCCAACGAAACTGGTTTCATCGAATTCCGACTTCGTATGCTCACACAACGTATTTTTAACCGTCGAAATACTGATTGTTTCTCACTCTAAAAATCCGTACGACCACACAGTGACTCTAAAAATCACGAAACTAGAAATCTAACAATAATTTAGTAATGCAAATCCAACAAAATTGGTCTCATCGAAAACCGAGGTCATTTGCAAAACTGGCTATTTTTAAAGCTCTGAATGACCCATTTAAATATATAAATATATTTAAATATAATTAAATTAAATATAAAAATATTTATATTATCGTATATATTCTCAACAGAATATCATACAGCTCCACTGGGATTTATAACTCGATATTTCAAATCTGGGTCAACCCGATATTCGATTTATATTGAAATTCCTTTTTAAAATATAAATAATTCCTTTATAAATTATAAAGGAATTCCACAGCGACTTTTCTAAAATTTGATTTGGACATAAATCAAAATCTACACGACGAAATCCTGATTTTTATCTTCCACTAGAAAGGTATACTCCACCAGCTCCGTACGTTTCTTGTTTCACAGAAATCTGATTTAAAACGGACCCTGTACATTCAGTTGAAGTTCATATCGCCAAATAACGAACTGCAGCGCCATTTAGAGCTCGATTATAATTATATTATAATCTATGTGTTCAACTGTCGTCGATTGAATATATTTGGTATTCTAATTCAATTCTAAGCTGAATTAAATATCACAGATGATTCAGTTCACACCATATCGCCATTTCAGCCAATTCTGATTATTTCAGAATTAAATATATTATTTAATTTAATATTTTAATCACCATTATTTAATTAAACCACCATTTAATTCACTATATCACTATTTATATAATTAAATAAATTAATTATAATACCTCTGCAACTGCAGGTCATTACACTTTTTGTCGGTCATAACATTATATCTTTTCCGTCTGCTACCAATTCAGCATATACCAATATCATTCCAATCAAACTCCGATCAATTTATCCTTACCCAGTTATTGGTTTTATACTTACACCAAATTCCAATCCAACTCAAGTTCCATCCTCGATTCCAAATTCTTAATTCATCCGTCCAATAACATTTCAAATTCCTAGATCACAGATCTAATGTTTTTCGATATCATTCTAATACAATTCTTTAGTGGGCTTTAACTCAATTTCAATTTGTTTTTCACAAATTTCTATTTAATCTATTTTAATTTCTAACAATCCTTTCCTTGGAGTTTTTAAACAGTTTGGATTTTTCTAAAATCAACAAATCCTTTTCAAAATCCACACAACTTATTTTCCTTAAAACAATTCAAAACAAAACCTTTCGTAGTAATCCGTCACTTAGAACTCGAAAATGAACACCGATGATGTCCGGATTATCATCAGAATTATTTCCCAGCGACTGAAGTGAGTTTAATACTATATCACTTTCAAAATCCATATTTAAATACTTCCAATTTGAAATCTATTTCAAAATACCCTTCACAATGTTCGTAACACAATTTAAAATCTCCCAGGATTTCAAAATTTTCATATACTTAACTCAAATCCATTTACGAACACTTTTCCAAATTTTAGGAATTTTAATTTCAATTCTGACTTTAATTTCAGATTTAATTCATCTGATTACATATATTACACTTATACGAATTCGGATTGGTTATTTATAATCATTTCAACTATAATCTTATTCAATTACAATAAAGATCAACACATCAAATATAATTATTCCCATATATATTTTTTTATATCAAAATATACTTTGGGCAAAATTATTTCATTTACCCTCTTTTCAAACCATCTTAGGCAATTTCTACCTAGGATTTACTGAATAACCCTTGCATAACTCCATCTTCAATTATCTTCATCGTATTTGATTCGCAACGCTAGTGCCATATGGAGTGGTTTTCAGATAATATATCTGATACTGGTCTCTCTGTATTGACAACTTAAATGGTCAAAATCATTGATAGTCAGTGATTTAACTATCAAAGGAAAACATGCGTACAAACAACAATCGTATTTCCAAATGGAAATCTTACCGATTAATCATCATTTCATTTCCCAATTTCCATTTATCACTTCCATATGTTCATAAATTCCCTATTTTCTAAAATTAGAAAATATAGGTTATTAACTTTGGAAATTTTTTCCATTTCTGATTCACGCATCAATATCTTCCCACCTCTATCAGTCTCTAACTGTAAACTAGTAAGAAAACAACTTCCCAAGCATAAACCCAGAAGGCCGAAACCAACATCAGATCGATACCCAAAAAGCCATTCAACTCAACTAATTTCCAATCAGTTTCTAATTTCAGTAATTCCATTTAAATTCCTAATTCAAACATCAAATTCCTGTATAATATTTTATTCGCAAAATATTTACTAAATCTTTATTCACATTAAATGTGAATAATATTTCTTCTTTGTAATCAAAACAATTTTATTTCGTATTTAAAAATAGTATCCCAAATCCAATTTCTATTTATACTTCTAATTATAGAATTATTCATATAAAATCTCATTTTATTCTTCTAACACTTATAATCCCATTTATAATCACCATTATAAATGCTGCTCCAATTCCATTTAAAATATCGGTGTTAAAACCGATTCCTACTTCTCTATATAAATTCAGTCTTATATATTCTGTTTATCAAATGATAAATATTTTATTTTATTTATAAAACATTATTTACAAATTAATCTTTCAATCTATTTGTTAAAACAGATTTCTATTTAATATCCACTTTAGACAATCTTCTCATAATTCTTTTGTACCTCATCAAATATTCCTTTTATAATTCTATTTACTTTCTAAATAAATAATCCTTTTATACTTCTATTTATTTTCTATATAAATAATCCTTTTATACTTTTATTTATTTTCTATATAAATAATCATTTTATACTTCTATTTATTTTCTATATAAATAATCCTTTTGTACTTCTATTATTTTCTATATAAATAATCCTTTTATACTTCTACTTATTTTCTAAATAAATAATCCTTTTATAAAATTCTTTGATTTTATAAATATATTATTTTCAATTTATACTTTGAAAATTCCCTTTTAACATTCCGTTATTTCTTATGGTATTTAAAATAACCATGATCAACATCATTTATACACCCATAATCAATCATAGATTATATATCACATCATATATCACAATATATGAAAACAAACAGTATTATAAATACTAAGGAATCCAGTTGGATCCCTCCAACCTGTTTCCCTGCATTCACTGATGTTAAACAATATAAATAACATCAATTTCATTTTAATATGAAATATTCTGATAAACATAATCAATATTTGATTAACAATATATATATATATATATATATCGTTGTCTACAATTTTAACAAATAAATCAGCAATCCAACCAAATAATCAACACACAGCAATCAATCATCATTTATCAATACTAGATTATATTTATAAAATATAAATTTTACAGAGTTAGTGAGATTTACTCACGTTGGACGATCATCGTTAAATAACGATAATTGTCGTTGATTCAAATCAGACAATTTATTTCGCTATAAATTGTAACGAGCTCCAATTCAATCCAAGTCAGTTCCATTGTGTAGTGTCTGTCCATACGATCCTAACGGATCCAGTTTTGCTGAATTTCGAATATGTATGAACGAAATATGAAATTTTAAAGTTAACGTACTATTTTTGTTTTTAATTCAAACATATATATTAAAGTATTATGCCCTACCCCGTTTTAAATATAATGGCCCAATTTAAACAAACCAGACCCGCGTTCTTTATCTCCTTCTTCCGGTAAACGCTCCGATGCCAGCTCCTAAAATGCCATTGCCATTGTACGTCTTTTGAATGTTTCTTCCTCCTTCATCTCCTAACCGATTCACATACCGTCAACTCTGTAACACCCCACGCCCTCTACGGTCACTCACTAAGGGAATGCCATAGCATCGGTGGAGTATCTTAAGTGAATATAGAACAGAAAAGTTACAACAAGACAGATATAAGTAATACTTGAGAATTTAAAACATCGTTTCATTGCAGCGGAAAGTAAAACATGTATGGTTACATCACTAAACCATAAACAAGAGTCAAGTACATAATATCCATCTTGATAAAAAAAAAGTACATAATCCCACTACATGAACTAATAGCCATAAAAGAAAAGATAAACTGAGCTCTACATCAATGGTCCAAGCTCCAAAAGACAGATAAAGCAATCTGATCAAAGCCCACTAGTGCTAGGCCCACTCTGAGAACCTGAGGGTTGGGGAAAAAGATAAAAACAATGGGGTCAGACATAAGTCTGAGTGAGCCCTATAACTTTAACAACACAATCATTAAAGTAATTAGGGTATGATATAAACCTGGTACGGTACGACTGGGGATAAATGACTACACTAAGCAGCCAACTAGACTTAGGATGAACTAAGATAACGGTAAAGACGCGCCTATCCACCCAAGGATAAATACTACACTGCACCACACCAGATCTACCCACCCAAGGGTAATTCCTACACTGCACCACACCCGATCTACCCACCAAGGGTAATTCCTACACTGCACACACACCAGATCTACCCACCCAAGGGTAATTCCTACTTAAAGGTTGATCCCACCCAAGGACTTAGAAAATTTACCCAGTAGTTTCATGTACCCCTAGCTGACTACATAGGTGCTGTCTGCCCCTATCTCCACTAGGTGTACCCACTACTCCCCAAGCGATCGGCTCCCTACCGTAGATACCCGTGCTGGCCCCACAGTGGGGTGTATCACTCCCCAAAGTGGCAACCCGATACAACCAATGGTGCACGGCTTATACCTACACGATGCAACAACGTCTTACCTACCAGCCCGGGTCCACACACGCATATGAAACCCGTTGGACTTGCGTTGCCACCGCTAACCCGTTTTTGGCCTCTTATAGTCAAGCCCAGTACGCGTGTCCCGTCCTCGACATGGGTCGAGCCCAATAAGATACATATGGGTAACTGGTTGAAATGGGCCCCCACAAGCTACCCACCTAAGCTTGTCCCTTTTTCTAGTGCATCCCACTTAACCCTTTTTAATAATCATGTCCACTTACATGTTTAAAGTTTGGTTAAGTCCTCTAATCATATTTCAATTGCCACTCAAGTCACCCACTAGATTTCCCCATGCCACCCAAGGCACTTACTTGATTTCCACCTGCCACCCAAGGCACTTACTTAACCCTTTAATCATGTTTAATTACAGGTTCCACTTTGGTTAAGTATTCTAATCTTATCTTCTATTGCCACCCAAGGCAACCACTAGATTTTCCCCATGCCACCCAAGGCACTTACTTAACCCTTTAATCATGTTTAATTACATGTTCTACCTTGGTTAAGTATTCTAATCGTATTTTCTATTGCCACCCAAGGCAACTACTAGATTTTCACATGCCACCCAAGGCACCCACTTAACCCCTCATGTCCCTCTACATGCTAATATGGTTAAGTGTTTCTTAATTGATTAAGAACGTAACCGTTGTAAAGACCTCTCACATTAGACTCTTTTATGGCAGCTGGATTTGCCGGTCGGGTCCGGGCAGCCTTACGCCATAACCGAGTCTAACCTCGTGTCTTTACACTTGTCACCTATTTAGTTTATGCCTAAGACCTCTCACATTGGGCCAATCATTTGTAGCCGCTGGATTTGCCGGTCGGTTCCGGGCAGTCTTATGCTACAAAAGGGTCCAACCTCGTGTCTTAGTCGATTAATTACACCTAATTAATCACCCCCATAATTTGTATTAATTATCCCTAATTAATTACAAATTTAACGATGTACATAATTGACTCAATTATGTCCATCCACTTTATGGTATGCATAATCATACCAACTTCACACCATTTCATTAACATGAATATTAACCCCATCGTTCCCCACGTAATTCGCTAACATGACATACTTAAAAAGGGAAGATTCATCACACATACAATGGGTTCAACTTGCATAACATTAGCATCAACATGGGTTTTTAAAGGTGTCAACATGAATATAGCATCAAACCCAACTAGCATAAATAATCAACCCAAACTTGCATGAATCACATATGTCATAAAGAGGGTAACTTGCATAAGCTACTTATGTCATACAAAGGGGTAAACTTGCGTATGTATGTATGACATACAAAGGGGTTAACTTGCATATGTATGCATCTCATACAAAGGTGTAAACTTGCACATGTTACTTGCATATAATCAAACACCAAACTTGCATAACATGTCATATATGAACTTGCATATAATCATACACCAAACTTGCATAACATATCATATATGAACTTGCATATAATCAAACACCAAACTTGCATCACGTGGTGTCATAATGGATCAATGTTTATCATAGCGATTTGCATAACTAGCATCATGAACACATAGCCTAAAACTTGCATGACTTGCATAACATCATGATCACCTAGCATATGACTTGCATAACTTGCATAACATCATGATCACATAGCATATGACTTGCATAACTTGCATAACACATAGCATATGACTTGCATAACTTGCATAACATCATAATCACATAGCATATGACTTGCATAACATCATAAACACATAGCATATAACTTGCATAACTTGCATAACATCATGAATACATAGCATATGATAACATAACTTGCATTGATCCACATTCATAGCCATAACCTCATTATATCCTATCATAATCATTTCAACAATTGGTCATTAAGGCTATAGAAACTCACAACTTGTTGATTAGCACTTCAATGAAGAAGATTAAGTTGCTAGAGTTGATTAGAAATTGATTTGAGAAGCTTTCTTCCTCTTTAATTTGTTGGTGGCTCCTCCTAGTTGCATTTTGATGGCATAACGACGTTGTCTCCAATTTTTGTATGAATTAGGGTAGTCTTAGGGTGTATTTATAGAATTAGGATTTAGTTTAGGCCCTTAGATTAACCCTAGATTAGGTTAGAGCCGTCAGATTTCGTCACAAGCCACCAGAACCCAGCCCAAAAGCCAAAATGGTGCACCCAGGTCACACAGACCGACAGGGGGGGGTCGACCCCTGTGTCGACCCCTGGGTCGACCCCTAGGGAGGGGGTCGACACCCATGTCGACCCTAGGGTTGACTCCCTCTGCCTGGCGGGAATTTTCCCGCAACTTCTGAAATGTGAAATTTTCGTATTTAAATCTGTTTTGAATTTTCTGAAAACTTCTTCGGGCCTTAACTGGGTCATACGGACTCCGATTTTCGAAAACTCGAACTCTATTTCGCGTATTTTTCCGAGACGAACGCAATGGCATAGCCCGTTTCCCCTGATTCAGATGTTAAAATTTAGTTTTGCCCTGTTTTATATTATAGTAAGTTATTCAACATACGGAGTGTTACATTCTCCCCTACTTAAAGGATTTCGTCCCCGAAATCTCTAAGTCAAGAAGAACGTATCCTACCAACCAAACAACCATCTACTCAAACCATCAAACACTGGCATCCATTGTCCTTAAAGTTTCTAATGCTGTATGAACATATGCAAAAAGTGTGTGTAAATGTTCCCTGTCTAATGCAAAATCAGGCGGTCTACTGATTTAGTTGACCTCCTTAATGCAAACCATGATAGTGCCATGCATCCAATATGTATGCGAAAGAACCCTATCGACACATACTATTTCTACATGAGTGCACAATCATTCACCAAAATGCATCATCCATATGATAACACAACCATTATACATCCATTAATATAGCTACCTACACACAATTTTATGCAATATGCAATATGAAGTGATTGAGCCGATCTAGTGTCTAAAGTGTGTGTATATGCATCCACGAGCAACCACTAGCAACCACTTGCATCCACACGCATCCATCAATCATAACATGTCTCAAACACATGTTTCAACCATAGGTTTACCCTATCTAAAGGTCAAAGGTACTAATGAGAGGACATACTAAAGATAAGATAAGTACTAGACAAACGATAAAGGAGAAGTTAAAAGACATGCCCTCAAAAAGGAATGGGTACAATGAACGCATCTTTGCCTCTGTCTCCCAAGTAGCATTGCTCTCATCTTCTCCTTTGCACTTTGACTAGTCGAACCTCTCTGTTTCTCAACTTCCTAATCTCTGACCCAAGGATGCGGGTAGGAGCTCGTCGAATAGTCGCATCACGCTCTACCTCCACTTCTCTAAGCAAGCTCGGCTCTACCACCTCTGCGGTCTCATGTAGGCACTTCCTCAACTGCGATACATGGAATACGTCATGTACCCCCACTGAGTCTCTCGGGTAAATCCACTCTATATGCCATCCGTCCAATCCTTTCCTTAATAGGAAACGGTCCTACAAACCTCGGTGCTAACTTCCCAACGGACCCAAAGTGAACAACATTCCGTAATGGAGGTACTTTAACAAAGACCATGTCCCCAACATCAAACTCAAGATCTGTCCTCCTCTTATCCGCGTAAGATTTCTGCCTATCCTGCACTGCTTTCATCCTTCTTTGAATCAAATCAATCTTTTCCGGAGTCTCTCTAACCATATCAGGCCCAAGCAAGATCTTATCCGTAGATTCCCACCAACATGTAGGTGATCGACAAGGCATTCCATAAAGAGCTTCGAAAGGAGCCATACCAATACTGGACTGAAAGCTGTTATTATACACGAACTCTACCAATGGAAGATGCTCTTCCCATGTACCTCCAAAATCTAAGATACAAAGCCTCAAAAGGTCTTCCAGAACACGATTCACCCTCTCGGTCTGGCCGTCCGTCTGAGGATGATATGCGGTGCTCAGACACAACTGAGTCCCCACTGCTTCTTGCAAACTTTTCCAAAACTCGCTAGTGAAGATAGGATCCCGATCGCTCACTATACTAGAAGGTACCCTATGTAATCGAACTATTTCTCGAAGATAAACCGAAGCTAGCCATGGAGCAGTCCTCTTGCTCTTCACGGGTATGAAATGGGCACTCTTAGTAAGTCTGTCTACCACAACCCAAATTCCCGTATTACCCTTCATCGACCTAGGTAACCCATCAATAAAATCCATCGAGACGCTATCCCACTTCCATTGCGGAACTTCCAATGGGTGAAGCGACCCACCAGGTTTCTTTTGCTCCGCTTTCACTTGTTGGCACACCAAGCATCTAGCGACATACTCGGCCACATCTTTCTTTATACCGGCCCAAAAGAAAACTCGCTTCATGTCTTGGTACATCTTGTCCCCACCGGGATGAATGGTCATCTTTGAATGATGCGCATCATCAAGAATAGCCTTCCTCAAACCCTCGTCTTGCGGTACACAAAGTCTACCATCTCTACGCAACCACCCCCTATCGTCTAGGGTGTTCCTACTCAAATCGCTGGACGACTCCCCCCTTATGAGCCTCTCTACTAACTCAACCCACTGTGGGTCGTCCCGCTGTGCCTCGCCAATCCGTCCCAAAAGAGTAGGTCTGACCTCTAGGGATGCTAGCAAACTGGGTACAAAGTCAATGGAAGGTCTGAAGTCAAACATCGAGATAAATTCCAAGTTTCGTTGTTCAACGAACAACGGACTCAAGGACAACCTTTTTCTGCTTAAGGCGCCTGCCACCTCGTTACCCTTGCCAGGGGTATACGCTATCTCGAAATCATAGGATGCTAAGAATTTCCATCCACCTTTGTTGTCTTAAGACTATGCGCTCGAAGAGTCTCCAACACTTCCCTAAAATGTAGAGCATGCTTTTCTCCACTTCTAGAGAAAACCAGGACATTCTCCCATGCAAAATCGTCACAACTATCCATCTCTCACGCAGACCATCCTAGTCGAACTCGACATCCCCCAAGTGCAAGCCCCAAAGGCCTAAACAAATATCAGACAAACACCCAAGGGATACCTCCTTCGAATTCAAACGACCTACGTGAGATGATACTAGTAAAAACGGCTAAATAATTAAGCCCTTGTCCAACTCTGGATATCCTTGCCAGTCTCACTCCAAAACCACCGTTGATCAAATAATTGGCTTTGCTTAACCTATTAAGCACATACGAAAACTTATTTCGTTCTTAGAAAAGACCAAGATGTCATCCACAAAGACCACTACGAAGTTATTTAGGTACTCCCTGAACACCCTACTCATCAAATCAACAAAGTATGCGGGGGCGTTCGTCCAACCAAATGGCATCACAAGACACTCATGAAAACCATCCGGAGTCTTAAAGGCGGTCTTCTCTATACTATCCTCAGCCACTCCCAACTGATGAAACCCCGTGGCTAAGTCCAACTGCGAAACACTGAGGAGCCAACCAACTGATAAAAGAGATCATCAATCCTCGGCAATGGGTGTCTATTCTTCTTTGTGGGCTTGTTGAGTTCTCTATAGTCTACACAAAGTCTGAGGGACCCATCTGCCTTCGTGGCAAAAACTACTGGAGCACCCCACTCCGATATACTTCGTCTTATGAACCCCTTCTCAAGCAACTCCCCTACTTGCTTATGGAGTTCCCTCCTCTCACAAGGAGCCATGTGGCGCACTGGCAAAGATACTGGTTTAGCATTGTCTACCAGATATATTCAGAAGTCTATCTCCCGCTTCGGAGGTAAGCCCTTCACCTCCTCAAACACATCCAAGTATTCCCGGACTACTCTAACAGATCGCAAACTCTCGACCGAAGCGTCAAGCGATTCAAGATAACTTAGCTTAACAGAATCTATGGGATTACAAGAGATCTCGATAGTGTTACCCAAGCGGGTCATAAGCCTAACAACTCTCCTTTCACAGTCAAGAACGGCACCATTACTGGATAACCAGTCCATGCTCAAAATCAACCCATAGCCCGTGAAGCCCAAACAAAAGCATCACATCTAAACTCCACGCTAAGTATGGAAATCTTCAAACCCAAACATATCATGGACAAATAAGCGGAGCCCTCAATTGGGTTTGAAACAACCAAGGGATCATCTACTAAACTGGTGTCTAGGTGCAGTGACTCAACTAATGATGATGAGATAAACGAATGTGATGCGCCAGAGTCGAATAAACTTCGAACAGGATGATCGAGAGACCCAAATTTCAACCTAGACGGTCCTATTTCTCCAAAACACTAGCCTTCTCCTTCACATTCTCCTTTCGTGACCTCTCACCACGATGAGGTTTCATCCTTTATTTACCTAATAGCTATATTGAACCTTCCTCCCTCGTCCATCTTAAAGGTACCCATAAGCCCTCCACCTCCTTGGACTAACTTCTTAGCCCGGCAAACGTCTTAGTCCCTTGAAGTGGTTCTTCCGTCCTTCATACGGAAGTCCTTATTTTTCTTAAAAAGACATCTATACGCGGAGGGGAAATTCAAAAAGAGAAAGAGGAAGAGATTCAAAACGGAGAATCGAAGGAAGGACATATGGCTCAGGGGGATTATGTTCTTTTCTTAAAAAAAAACTTTTCTCTTAAAAGACATGTTTTTGAAAATACTTATTCCAAAAATGTTTTTAGAAAAATAGTTTTCTAAAAAAAATTTATCTGTTCCGGTAACCTTCGCTCTGATACCACGTGTAACACCCCACGCCCGCTACGGTCACTCAATAAGGGAATGCCATAGCATCGGTGGAGTATCTTAAGTGAATATAGAACAGAAAAGTTACAACAAGACAGATATAAGTAATACTTGAGAATTTAAAACATCATTTCATTGCAGCGGAAAGTAAAACATGTTTGGTTACATTACTAAACCATAAACAAGAGTAAAGTACATAATATCCATCTTGATAAAACAAAAGTACATAATCCCACTACATGAACTAATAGCCATAAAAGAAAAGATAAACTGAGCTTTACATCAATGGTCCAAGCTCTAAAAGACAGATAAAGCAATCTGATCAAAGCCCACTAGTGCTAGACCCACTCTAAGAACCTGAGGGTTGGGGAAAAAGATAAAAACAACGGGGTCAGACATAAGTCTGAGTGAGCCCTATAACTTTAACAATACAATCATTAAAGTAATTAGGGTATGATATAAACCTGGTACGGTACGACTGGGGATAAATGACTACACTAAGCAACCAACTAGACTTAGGATGAACTAAGATAACGGATAACAGTAAAGACGCGCCTATCCACCCAAGGATAAATACTACACTGCACCACACCATATCTACCCACCCAAGGGTAATTCCTACACTGCACCACACCCGATCTACCCACCAAGAGTAATTCCTACACTGCACCACACCAGATCTACCCACCCAAGGGTAATTCCTACTTAAAGGTTGATCCCACCCAAGGACTTAGAAAATTTACCCAGTAGTTTCATGTACCCCTAGCTGACTACATAGGTGCTGTCTGCCCCTATCTCCACTAGGTGTACCCACTACTCCCCAAGTGATCGGCTCCCTACCGTAGATACCCGTGCTGGCCCCACAGTGGGGTGTATCACTCCCCAAAGTGGCAACCCGATACAACCAATGGTGCACGGCTTATACCTACACGATGCAACAACGTCTCACCTACCAGCCCGGGTCCACACATGCATATGAAACCCGTTGGACTTGCGTTGCCACCGCTAACCCGTTTTTGGCCTCTTATAGTCAAGCCCAGTACGCGTGTCCCGTCTTCGACATGGTTCGAGCCCAATAAGATACATATGGGTTACTGGTTGAAATGGGCCCCCACAAGCTACCCACCTAAGCTTGTCCCTTTTTCTAGTGCATCCCACTTAACCCTTTTTAATAATCATGTCCACTTACATGTTTAAAGTTTGGTTAAGTCCTCTAATCATATTTCAATTGCCACTCAAGGCACCCACTAGATTTCCCCATGCCACCCAAGGCACTTACTTGATTTCCACCTGCCACCCAAGGCACTTACTTAACCCTTTAATCATGTTTAATTACATGTTCCACTTTGGTTAAGTATTCTAATCTTATCTTCTATTGCCACCCAAGGCAACCACTAGATTTTCCCCATGCCACCCAAGGCACTTACTTAACCCTTTAATCATGTTTAATTACATGTTCCACCTTGGTTAAGTATTCTAATCATATTTTCTATTGCCACCCAAGGAAACTACTAGATTTTCACATGCCACCCAAGGCACCCACTTAACCCCTCATGTCCCTCTACATGCTAATATGGTTAAGTGTTTCTTAATTGATTAAGAATGTAACCGTTGTAAAGACCTCTCACATTAGACTATCTTTTATGGCAGCTGGATTTGCCGGTCGGGTCCGGGCAGCCTTACGCCATAACCGAGTCTAACCTCGTGTCTTTACACTTGTCACGTATTTAGTTTATGCCTAAGACCTCTCACATTGGGCCAATCATTTGTAGCCGCTGGATTTGCCGGTCGGTTACAGGCAGTCTTATGCTACAAAAGGGTCCAACCTCGTGTCTTAGTCGATTAATTACACCTAATTAATCACCCCCATAATTTGTATTAATTATCCCTAATTAATTACAAATTTAACGATGTACATAATTGACTCAATTATGTCCATCCACTTTATGGTATGCATAATCATACCAACTTCACACCATTTCATTAACATGAATATTAACCCCATCGTTCCCCACGTAATTCGCTAACATGACATACTTAAAAAGGGAAGATTCATCACACATACAATGGGTTCAACTTGCATAACATTAGCATCAACATGGGTTTTTAAAGGTGTCAACATGCATATAGCATCAAACCCAACTAGCATAAATAATCAACCCAAACTTGCATGAATCACATATGTCATAAAGAGGGTAACTTGCATAAGCTACTTATGTCATACAAAGGGGTAAACTTGCATATGTATGTATGACATACAAAGGGGTTAACTTGCATATGTATGCATCTCATACAAAGGTGTAAACTTGCACATGTTACTTGCATATAATCAAACACCAAACTTGCATAACATGTCATATATGAACTTGCATATAATCATACACCAAACTTGCATAACATATCATGTATGAACTTGCATATAATCAAACACCAAACTTGCATCACATGGTGTCATAATGGATCAATGTTTATCATAGCGATTTGCATAACTAGCATCATGAACACATAGCCTAAAACTTGCATGACTTGCATAACATCATGATCACCTAGCATATGACTTGCATAACTTGCATAACATCATGATCACATAGCATATGACTTGCATAACTTGCATAACACATAGCATATGACTTGCATAACTTGCATAACATCATAATCACATAGCATATGACTTGCATAACATCATAAACACATAGCATATAACTTGCATAACTTGCATAACATCATGAATACATAGCATATGATAACATAACTTGCATTGATCCACATTCATAGCCATAACCTCATTATATCCTATCATAATCATTTCAACAATTGGTCATTAAGGCTATAGAAACTCACAACTTGTTGATTAGCACTTCAATGAAGAAGATTAAGTTGCTAGAGTTGATTAGAAATTGATTTGAGAAGCTTTCTTCCTCTTTAATTTGTTGGTGGCTCCTCCTAGTTGCATTTTGACGACATAACGACGTTGTCTCCAATTTTAGTATGAATTAGGGTAGTCTTAGGGTGTATTTATAGAATTAGGATTTAGTTTAGGCCCTTAGATTAACCCTAGATTAGGTTAGAGCCGTCAGATTTCGTCACAAGCCACCAGAACCCAGCCCAAAAGCCAAAATGGTGCACCTAGGTCACACAGACCAACAGGGGGGGTCGACCCATGTGTCGACCCCTGGATCGACCCCTAGGGAGGGGGTCGACACCCATGTCGACCCTAGGGTTGACTCCCTCTGCCTGGCGGGAATTTTCCCGCCACTTCTGAAATGTGAAATTTTCGTATTTAAATCTATTTTGAATTTTCTGAAAACTTCTTCGGGCCTTAACTGGGTCATACGGACTCCGATTTTCGAAAACTCGGACTCTATTTCGCGTATTTTTCCGAGAGGAACGCAATGGCATAGCCCGTTTCCCCTGATTCAGATTTTAAAATTTAGTTTTGCTCTGTTTTATATTATAGTAAGTTATTCAACATACGGAGTGTTACAAACTCCACCATTCCTCTCTTCTCAAACGCTCTTCTCCCATGCCCATTTGATGGAGCTTGTATGCACCATGACAAGTGCGACATCCAGTCTCTCGAAAGAGATGTTGTACATCTCGTGACATAAAAACATGTTGATCCTCACAAACTTTTGCCAAAACACTCCATTTAATCACACAAACCCATATTCAACATCTAAACCTCGAATTGGTTCCTCCAAACACCACGAATCCGAACCCTAACTCGCACAGTAAAAAAAACAATGACATCGATTAGCTTCGAACCCTCCAAAACTGATACCATGTTGAAGAGAATCATTCCAGTAATCCGTTTATATATGTTTAATGATTTAAAACATTTTATACGAATTGAAATTATTTTATGAAGATCAAAACTTTTCATTGGAAGAAACAAATCAAGCGGCGCATTTTCTCATTGACCAAAGGAGTTGTGAATTAGGGTTAGGACGTGTGCTTTATTTATATGATAGTGTTGGCTTCCACTATAAGCTTCATTCAGTTTTTGTATTAATTTATATAGTCAATGCTACTCGTATTTATCATCTAAAAATCCGCCTGATCACACACGATATCCAAAAATCATGAAAAAGGGTGTGCAGCTACAGTTTGACATTACGGAACCAACAAAACTTGTTTCGTCGAATTCTGAGTCCATTTGCTCACACAGCGTATTTTTAAAGTCAAATTATTGACTATTTTTCATATTAAAATCCGGTACGACCACATACTGACTCCAAAAATCATGGAAATTGAAATCTAACAATAATTTAATATTCCAGATCCAACATAAGTAGTTTTGTCGAAAACGGAGATCGTTTGCAAAACTGGTTATTTTTAAAGCTCTGAATAAACCAATTTAAATATTAATATATTTAAAAATAATTAAATTTAATATTAATAAATTAATATTATCGTATATATATTCACGTTGAATATAATATAGCTCCAAAATAAGTAAATATAGATTTATAACTCGATATTTTAAATCTGGGTTAAATCGATATTCGATTTATATTTAAATCCTTTTATAAATCGTTATAAATTATAAAGGAATTCCATAGCGACTTTTTGAAAATTTGATTTGGACACAACTCACAATTTACACGACGAAATCTTGATTTTTCTCTTCCATTAGAAAAAATATACTTCACTAGCTCCGAACGTTTCTTGTTTCACAGAAATCCGACTTAAAACGGATTATGTATATTCGTTTAAAGTTCGATTCGCCAAATTATGAATTATCGCGCCATTTCGTGCTCGATTATAATTACAATATAATTATACGTTCAAACTTCGTTTAAATAATATATTCGTTATTATAATTCAATTCTAAACTGAATTTAATATTATAAATGATCCAATTCACACCATATTGCCATTTCAGCTATTTTTGGTTATTTCAGAATTAAATATATTATTTTATTATTATATTAATTAGGTATTCAAAGTTATTTAATTTAAATCATTTTAAATTACTAAACTACTTTTTTTAAATAATTAAATTAATTAATTATTATACCGCAAAAATTACGGGACGTTACAATAATACTGGGCGTGTAGTCCAGAGGTATAGTGTATACTCCCTAAATTAACTTGAAATCACGAGTTGCGTTTGAGACGTGCTTGAAGTTAATTTACGAGCTGATTCCCTTGCACCCGACGTTAATCAAGACTGGGTTAAGTCATTCGGACATCGAGTCTTAAGCCTTTGTACTCCTGTCCTAGTCGATGGGTGATGGAGTATGTGCAGATCTCATAAAATCTTCCTTTATTCTATCTTGAAGTCAGTCTTGATTAGAGTTACAGGTTTAGCAGACGAAAGACATGGTGTACCATTCACGCTAATCCAATATATACTCTCTCTCAAGTCATGAGAGTTAGGCATGCGAATGATCGTATCACATTCGCCTTAGGGTTGTTCCAACACTTTGGTTCACAAACTGGGTTCGTTGTATCGGGCACTGAAATCAAGCTCGAATTCAGTCAACTGAAATCTAACTAGTCTTCGAGTCAGCTCTTGAAAAATAATCCAATCTAAATAGTGGGCTTGTCACACCTTATTACATAGTTTAAAAAATGAAATGATAAGTACAAAAGTATAAATAAAATTCTAAGTGAAGTATGGCCGCAAGCGCTTGGCATTTCATGCTCCTTGGAGATTATCGCCATTGATGGTAGTTAGTGTTCGACGACAAATATTCTATGAATTAGAAAATCACTGCGAAGTGTAATAAACCTTGGCGTACACTTGTAGTACGTTAGCGAGTACAAGTCGATCCACAGGGAAAGAAATAATTTTAATTAAATTCTACAAATTAAACCAAACTTTAAAATGTGTTAATTAAAATTTAACAAAACTAATGACTAAGTTGACATTGTAACTATTGGTTAAGAGCAATTTAGAGGTGTTCTCACTCTCTAGATCACATAAATCAACATGATGAAGTTTTGATCTCTTTTTGTTTGGTCATAAGTGAGATTAGTTATTGTGTTTACCATAAGTATGACATATTTATGCTATTAATTAGCATAACATAAGTCATCAAACTATAGCACAAATCTAATTCACTATTCAATTCTCATGAAAATGATAACAAGTTGAAAGAAACATCAATTTTAAGAATACTCTATTTACTATTAGTTAGTAATATAGAATATCAAATGTTGATTAACACTTCCCCTTTTTGCCAAAATCATATATAGATGAAGAGGCAAATTTTTTTGTGTCATTTGATCATGCATGATCTATCCTCTATTAATTAGAGGCATAGATCATCAAAACCAAGTATGATTAACAAAATACACTAAACGTCCATTCTTTAATAAGCACAAGTAGAGAGCATGAAAAATAAACTATGTTGAATCTATGTGATTAGAGAGGTTCATCACCCCTAAATTGTAGGGGTTTAGTTCCTCATTTGTGTGATTATTTCATCACAAATAGATTTCAACATTGAAGAACAACAAAAATAGAGAGTAAATAATGAAGAAAAGGTATTAACGACTAACTACTTGCGTCAAAATAAATCTAAACTACTAATAGTAAAAAGAGAGTGTGAGTAGATATGAACATTAAATAGAACATAAACATGGCATGAAAGAAAGAGGCTTGGTAGCCATTTTTTTATTTGATCACTTACACTTTCATTTGCTAAAAAGGAGATCCTCAAATACATGAAACAAAGGGGTATATATACATGATTAAAAACCCTAAAACCCTAGCCACTTTCCGTGGGAATTCACCAAAATGCCCATTCATGAAGCTTCAAATTGACATTAGCCACTAATAAGTCTTGTATAATTCATGAGGCCTTTTGTCTCATTCAATTAGTCTTTAATATGAAGCTTAAGAGCAAGTGGGCTAGTCGAAAGGTGTGGGCCTCCCGTATCCATAAAATTAATTCTTTGCCTTCTTTTGTGTAAATGCATGCTTTCGCTCATCTCTTCATGTGTGTATATCCTTTTAGCTCCAAAATTCCTACAAGAGATAAGCACAAGGAACAAGTAAAATATTTCACAAATAAAAATAAGCACGAGTGACCACTTTTTCCCAAAATAAGTGATGATTTTGAAAATATTTAAAACATGGTTTGATCATATAAAATACCCAAAAATGTTTATTTATTCAACTAAACAAGAATAAATATGTGAATATAAATGTGCATTTTTACATGCACATCAAATACTCCCACACTTATCTTTTTATTCGTCCTTGAGTAAAGTAAAAACTAAGCTAAATCCGTTTTCATATAGAGCACGATTGCATTGAGCACATGCAACAAGCCATTAAACCTCTGGGTGTCCCCAGTAAGACGAGTGTTGTCTTGTGAGGGTTTTCAGCGGATACTACCCACAAAATGCAAAAGTTACATGCAAAAAATATTTAAAAATGCAAGATATGAAAGTATTTACAAGATGAATGCAAATTTTCAAAAAAAAATTACAAATGGGTAATTTACTTTTAAATAGGACATCGAATGAGTTAAACACAAATTTGGGTCGCCAATATGAAATTTTAGTCTGTTACTAATCAAAACTTAAAACAAAGTTCATGTTACCATCACAAACTCCTCCAGCTTGGCCAGTTGTTTAGGTAGAAATATAGTGCAAATATGAAATGAATTCTTTAATCGATATCAACAGTCGTAAAACGACATCTCAACTCCTTTTAGTTAACAAGTTAGGTCGAATAAGTGAAGAGTGTGCTTTGATTTTAAGTGCTAACTCTCTCTTTATTACAAAATATTCATATTAATATTATTTATAAATACCTTGGTATACTACCCATATACTGCATTACGATTTACATGAGGGTCGGTAATCCTAAGGTGCCCAACTCATAAAATGAGACCAAGGTATACCGACGTTGACTTTGTCAACGAGATACCGGAAAGACCTTGGCGGGTTTGCACACCAACGCTAGATGTACTAGCAATGTTGGATACCCTTGGATTATTATATACATGTACTTCTTTTTTCTTCTTCTTTTTTTTCCTTTTTTCTTAACATAAGAGTGAGACTTAAGCGAGAATATCTTAGCACAACTTCACTTAAAAGATCTAAAATGTTATCGCAAGTAGTCTAAATCAACCATTCATTTAATAGGATTACAATTCAGAAAACGTTTCATACTCATCCCCTACGAATCTCCCTATATGCCAGTTACACCAAATTTGCTCATAATTCAAACTTTCCATTCGTTATCCGCAAAGAGAAGTAAATTTCCAAACATTTTAATAAAACGACCAAAATTATATGCTAACTCCATCATGTCTTACTTAAAAGTAAATAGAAGTGCAAAACTTTTTTTCTCTTTTTTTTTCTTTTTTCTGAAAAAAGGGAAAAAACTGCAAACTTAAACTATGCAAAACAGAATGACAATAAGGCCCCCCCACACTTGATTTCGACTGTGTCCCCACAGTCACTGCATGACACAATGAGTGAATGGAAGAGAAATATTTACATATTTAAAAAGGAGTAAACATAACTTTTTTACTTCACGTAGCATGGCTCATAAAGAATCATGAGATCCCCCTTTCGATCAGTGGGCAATTCCAAGAATGGTTTTAGACGTTGACCATTGACTCTGAATATGGATCCTTCCCTCGGGTTTTCTATTTCAATAACACCATGTGGAAAAACAGTTCGAACAACATATGTTCCGATCCATCTCGATTTTAACTTCCCGGGGAATAAGTGAAGTCATGAGTCATACAGTAGAACTTTTTGGTCTGGCAAAAACGTTTTTTCGAGGATTGACTCGTCGTGAAAGTCTTTGGTTTTTTCCTTGTAGATTTTCGCGTTTTCGTATGCGTCATTCCTAATTTTTTCTAGTTCGTTGAGTTGTAATTTTTGGATTTTGCTAGCTTGTTTAAGATCAAAGTTTAAATTATTTATTGCCTAAAGCGCTTTATGTTCAAGTTCAACGGGTAAATGACAGGCTTTACCATAACCAATCGAAAAGGGGACATTCCAGTATTAGTTTTAAAAGCAGTACGGTAAGTCCAAAGCGTATCAGTCAATTTTTGTGACCAATCTTTTCGATTTTTATTTGTAGTTTTCTCCAAAATCTATTTTATTCGACGATTCAACACTTCGACTTGACAACAAGTTTACGGATGATAAGGAGTGGATAATTTGTGTGTTATTGAGTATTTCTTCATTAAGGATTCAAAAGATCAATTACAGAAATGTGTTCCATTGTCGCTTATTATTGTGCGAGGTATGTCGAACCTCGAAAAGATGTTTTCTTTTAGAAATTTCACAACAATTTTATGATCATTTGTTTTATGATCATTTGTCGCTTATTATTTTATAGTCAACGACGAGAAGAATATACAAGTTTCCAAAGGAATTTGGGAAAGGTCCCATAAAGTCAATACCCTATGCATCAAAGATTTCAACCGTAAGGAAGGAGTTCAAAGGCATCATATTCTGTCGAGAAATCTTTCCTAGCATTTGGCAACAATTGCAAGTTTTACAGAATTCGAACGAGTCTTTAAAGAGAGTAAGCCAATAAAAACCACATTGAAGCACTTTTTCAGTGGTTTTCCTAAGACCAAAATGTCCACCGAACGGATGATCATGGCAAAATGAGAGAACACTCCTAATTTCGCTATCAGGAACGCATCGACGAATGGTTTGGTATGGATAATACTTAATAAAGTATAGGTCGTCCCAATAGAAGTATTTCACTTAGGAAAGAAATTTTATATTTATCTTGTTTGGACCAAAATGAGGGGGTTTCCTTAATGACTAGACAGTTCACTATGTCGGCGAACCAAGGATCGATTGAAACAGAAAGGAGTTGTTTGTTAGGAAAGTTTTCGTTGATTGGCAAAGAAGATAGCGCGTTCGGAAGACACGATAAGTGATCGGCTATGATGTTATCACATCCTTTTTTGTCTTTGATTGTAAGATCGTATTCTTGAAGTAAAAGGATCCATCGAATTAAACATGACTTAGCATTCTTTTTAGCAAAAAGGCGTCAAAGAGCAGAATGGTCAGTGTAGACCGTGATGTGGGAACCAGTCAAGCAAGATCGAAACTTTTCGAGCGCAAAAACAACAACTAAAAGTTCCTTTTTGAAGGTCGTATAATTAAGTTGAGCATCGTTCAAGGTCACACTCACGTAGTAAATGACGTGAAGGACTCTATTGATGTGTTGTCCTAAGACAGCACCAACCGCGAAGTTAAAATTGTCACATATGATTTCAAAAGGAAGTTCCCAATTGGGTGAGCAGACTATCAGAGCTGAAATTAGTTCGTTTTTAAGACATTCAAAAGAAGCTACACATTCATAGTTAAATTCGAATGGGATGTCCTTTCCTAGAAGAGTAGTCAAAGTACGAGCGATTTTGCTAAAATCTTTCACAAAGCGTTGGTAAAAGCCAGCATGCCCAATAAATGAACGAATGTCCTTAACGCATTTTGGAATGGGTAGTTTTGAAATAACGTCAATTTTCACTTTGCCAACCTCAATGCCATTATTTGAAATCACGTTTCCAAGGATAATGCCTTATTTGACTATAAAGTGGCATTTTCCCAATTCAACGTTAAGTGTTTTTCTTCACATCGATTTAAAACAAGTTCAAGATGATGTAAGCAAGAGGAAAAAGAATTGCCAACGATTGAAAAATCATCCATAAAGACTTCAAGAAAGCGTTTGATCATATCAAAAAATTCCAACCATACATCGTTGGAAAGTTGCAGGAGCGTTGCAAAGACCAAAAGGCATACGTCGGTAAGCAAATGTACCAAATGGACATGTGAAGGTCGCTTTCTCTTGATCTTCGGGAGCGATTGGAATATGGTTATAACTGGAATAACCATCAAGAAAGCAGTAGAATTTGTAACTGGCTAAACGTTCGAGCATTTGATCGATGAAGGGAAGATGAAAGTGGTCTTTGCGCGTTGCAGCATTCAATTTTCGATAATCGATGCAATCATACCAGCCCGTTTGAGTACGAGTTGGAAGAAGTTTGTTTTGGTCATTTGCGATAATGGTGAATCCAGACCTTTTAGGAACAACGTGAATGGGGCTAACCCATAAGCTATCATAAATGGGGTAAATGATACCATTGTTAAGAAGTTTAAGAATTTCTTCGCGAACTACCTCTTTCGTCCTAAGGTTAAACCTACGTTGCACTTCACGAGTGGGTTTGGCTTCGTCGGCTAAGTGAATATGATGTTGAACGATTGCGGGGCTTATTCCCTTGATGTCAGAAATGGACCAACTGATTGCATCTTTGTTTTTATAAAGAATCAAAGGAAAAGATATTGCTTGATCAGGAGTTAAATTTGAAGAAATTAAGACAGGACAAGTTTCATTATCACCTAAGTACATATACATAAGGTGATCGGGAAGAGGTTTAAGATCCAACTTTGATGGTTTCTCGATCAGAGAACTTGGTTGAGATTTGGACTCAACTGAAAGCAATTCAACTAGAAATGTGTACTCGACTTCGTTAGGAGCGTCTTGAAACAATTTTTCATACTCGGCCTCACGCTCATCATTAAGGTCAATCGATTCGTTTTCGGAGTTCTTGTGAATGGCATTAACTTCCAAGGTTTGATTCATTCAAGCGACTTTCAAGATTGAAAGTATTTAGATCTAAAGTAATGTTTCCAAAAGAGATTTTCATTGAACCATTGCGACAATTTATTAAAGTATTTGAAGTAGCTAAAAAGGGTCGACCTTAAATCAATGGAATTTGACTCATGGATTATTGACAGGTTGAGTTTCCAAAACAATGAAATCGACAGGGAATATGAATTGACCAACTTTGATGGGTACATCCTCGATTTCTCCAACGGGTTTCTTAATTGAACGATCGGCAAATTAAAGAGTTATTTTTGTTGGTTTAAGTTCACCTAAACCAAGTTGTTGGTAAACAAAATATGGAATCAAATTGAAACTTGCACCCAAATCAACTAGGCATTTGTTAATTGTTTTACTTCTATAGTGCACGAGATTGTAGGGCATCCAGGATCTTTGTATTTGATCGAGATCGATTGGGTCAAGACTTCGCTAAGTCCGGTGGCTAAAAAGACTTTCTTGGGTACATGAGTGTGTCGTTTTTGAGTACACAAGTCTTTGAGAAATTTAGCGTAGGTGGGGACTTGCTGAATGATGTCAAGAAGAGGGATGTTAACTTTCACTTATTCGAAAATTTCTAACATCTTTTCCATTTGGTCGGAATGTTTCTTTGGTTGAAGACGATGAGGAAATGGAATGCGAAACTTCGTAAGTCGGTTTACTTGAGTTGGAGCAAAACTAGACTCATAATTTGGATCAAGATCATTCGTGGTTTTAGAAGAGTCTAGAGGAACATTTGATAAGTTATTTGGATTTTCAACTTGATTATCGATTTTCTTACCGGATCGTAAAGTTGTGATAGCATTCAACTGAGTTTGATTGCTATCCTAGATGACATGAGCTTGGTTTGGATTAGGATTTTGACTCTTAGGGTTTGGAATGGGTTAACTCGGGAAAGTACCTCTTTCCCATTCGCTTACAGAAGTGACCAACCGACTCATTTGCATTTCAAGTTTAGCGATCAATTGACTCGTGTTTTGCATGTGCGAAGTCAATAAATTTTGCAGATTGCTATTTGATTGGAGATTTTGAGTCATTACTTTAGTCAATGCTTCGAGATTTTTTTCAAGTGATGTCAATCGTTTATCATCTTGGAGAAAAAAAGATTGTTGCACTTGATTTTGAGAGGGTGACGCAAGATTTTGGAATTGAGTTTGTTAAAAGGGAGGATTTGAAGAATTATTCAAAAATGGTTGAAAGGGGGGGCGAACCAAATCCGAATTTGCATTGTTTTGGGCCTAAGAGAAGTTACGATGATTTCACCAACAAGGATTGTACATTGGGGAAAATGGATCATTTCAAACTTTATTAAATGCGTTGAGTTGTTTTAACGAATGTGGGCATTGATCAACAATGTGGTTAGGATCGTTACATTTGTAACATGAGGACTGAGACGCTTGAGCTTGATTTAAGGCAAGGCTTCGCAAAACGATTAATATTAATAAAGAATGGATATAGTTTATTTGAGTTAATGAAAGGACATTATCAAATTTGGTTAACATAGAGTCTATTTTTGCTTCCAAGGCCGTTGAAGATCCTACCGAATGAGAGGTTGATCGGTAATAAATCGATTTCTCATTAGATCTTTCCCATTGAGCTGATTTTTCAGCCAAATTTTCGAGAAATTGCAAAATGGCATCGTGATTTTGGGCTATAAAGTTGCCTTGCCACATCGATTCGAGCATGATTTGAGAGTTATTTTCGGGTCCATCGTATAAAATTTGACAAAGAGCCCATTTTTCGAAATTGTAAAGTGAACATTTGACTAGAAGTTCTTTATATGTTTCAAAATATTTTGCAAAGGATTCACCCCCAAATTGATGAAAAGTAACAATTTTGTTTTGAATTTTGGTTGTTTTTTCAAGGGGTAAAATTTCTTTAGAAAAAAATTAACAAACTCATCCCAAGTTCCAATCATATTTGAAGGCAAGCTATACAACCATTTTTAGGCATAATCGGTAAGTGCAAATGGAATTAACCTAAGTTTGATTCCATTGTCCACTTAGTTGTTGAAATTTCAAGGTTACACAAACTTTTTCAAATTTGGTTAAGAAAGTATAAGGATCATCACATTCAAGATTGTTGAATTTTGGAAGAGTATTTATGTGATTCGAATGAATTTCAAAGTGATTACCCGTTGGGGTGGGAAATATGACGCAAGAAGGAATAGAAACTCGACTAGGGAAGTATCTATCCATAAGAGTTCGAGGGGGATTTTCTTCGGCCATGGTTGAAGGAGTGTTTGTTCGAACTAAATGATTAGTAGAAGGATCACGGGTCCAACGACGCATGCACTAGCGCGAAGAAAAAGGAAAGACGAAAAAACAAGTTTGAGAAGAGAATAGAAGCGATTTTTTTTACAAAACAAGAAATGATTTGAAATTCTTTTTTTTTTTAAGAAAAAATAGGAAATATTCACAAAAGAAAATTGCCCTTTTTTTGTTTTTTTAGTATGGATAAACCTAATGCAAATTACTTATTTACAATTTTTCTAGAATTATATAATGATGGTTAGATTTATTTCAACAAAATATTTCTCAACCAGTTAACGGACAGGAATTATCGGCGCACCAGGAATCACCCTAGCAATGTAGCCGAAGTTTTAAGTACCTTCAGAGGAACAACCGATATAATATTTATGAATTACCGTAATATACATAAATGGTTATTACTCTACCGTAGTCTAAACACCGAGAAACAAATCGTTAGAAAGAAATCAAGTTATCAAAATGTAAAAGTGTCCTTAGAAAAATAAAAAACAAAATAACATGAATGCAAAATAGAAATTAAATGTGAACCGCAATGCAACTACAAATGATTTATCTTTTTTTCGCTTTTTTTTGTTTTGTGAATGCAAATGCAAGCAATCAACAATGGAAGTAAATAAAACAAAGTTAGCACACAATAGTATAGCGCGCAGATTTATTAGCAATTTTTTTAGCAGCGATTTTTTTTAAACATGCAAGCAAGCGCGAATTTTGAGCAAGCAATTCCTTCTCTTTTGTTTTTCTGTAACATGGAATAGATGAATAGCAACAATTCTTCTTCTACTATTTTTTTTGGAGGATTTTTTTTTTAGAAAAAAAAGAGAAAGAAAATGGAAGTAAGAGAAAACATAGAGAAGACAACTCAATTCAATCTAAAATTCCATGAAAAAAACTCAATCCTTTCCCAATCAAAAGCTTTTTTATGATAGTACATTGGAAACACCGGCCCAAGAAGAATCAAAACGAAAACCAAACAAAAACCTATAAAGTGATGATCGGTCAACTCCACAAAATTCACAAGCCATGTTCAGAAATATTAAACCACACGCCAAGTTAACAAAGCCCACAAGTCTAATTAGAAACTCAACTATCTGCAAAACCAGCTTAAAACCAATTATAGTTTAAGTCAAGAACCCACTTTCCTTTCTACTTGAAATAAAATAAAAATGAATCACAAAACATTGATCAATACCTACAAATTTGCAGTCAAAATGAAAATAAATTAAAACAAATTGCGACTAAGCTGAAGTCGATGAGGTGGCGTAGTGGGGTATTTGGAGGAGTTTGGTGATCCTTTGATTTGAGGATAAAGGTGGTTGGGGGTTCGAATTGGAGGATGCGGTGGTGGATTTCAGGCGTTGAGGGTGAAGAGTTAAAGCCGACACAAGGTATTAGGTTGGTTTTTATGTGAAGAGTGATAGGCGATTGTATGAAGTAGTTCGGTGATTTTAGGAATTTTGGGGTTCGAAATTCAACAGTTCTGGGTGGTGACACACTTTGTGGTTGCGGTATGTTTAGGGGAGTGGTGGTTTGAGCGAAGCTGTCCAGAAAGTGGAAGACTGCCATCTGAAAGTGGATTTAATGCGGTTTTAGATGATGAAGCTATCTACTGGTTTGTGTTGAGCAGTGTGATTTTGGTGTGCTTTCGAGTGAGCGGACAGTGATGGTGGTGTTTTATGGTAATGGAAGATGCTGGTATATATGGTTTGCAGCGGGTGTTTGTACGATGATGTGGAAGCCAAGTTGATGGGTAGTGATTGATTGGGTTGGTGTAATATGTATGAGAAGGAGGTAAACTTTGGTTCGAGGGGAGGCAGAGTATATGGTGTTTGTGTATGGTGTATAGGATTGTTTATGAATGATGATATGTGGATGGTGGTTGTTGAAGTTGATGGTTGTATGTGGGGTAATTGGTAAGAATTATATGGAGAAGGCAGAAGAATGTAATTCAGATGGGCTTGGGTGGAGAGTTATATACTGGTGATGAAATAGAAGATTACGAATTGGCAGAGAGCTTAAAGCAGACGTATTACCAAAGAGGAAAGAAAAGAAGAATTGGAAAGAAATAATTTTAATTAATTACTGGAAAGAAAAACCCGATACTCCTAGCTCAGTTGGTTAGAGTGGACGAATTGGGATGAGACATAGGTCTCGGGTTTGAGGACCACCTCAGCCAATTTTTAGGGGTGACTACCTAGGTAGTGTGAAGGCGTTGAAAAATTGGGGGATATCACTACTTGTGGGGTTTACTAAGACATACAAGAAATGGTTTGAGTGAAGTCCTAGGTTCCACACATAAATTTAAAATTACTGGAAAGAAAAGAAGGAAGGTATTGAAACCCAAATTGGATTCAACACCAAAGGTACAAAACTTGTACTTCACCAATATGGTAAGAGATTAAATGGAGCCACAATCGTAAATACAAATAAAGAAGACAACGATTTTTATAGTGGTTCGATCTTAGGAAAGATCTACGCCCACTTTGGCAATAATTTCCATTAACAATTCCATAGTTACAAGCTTAGGATCACTCAAAAGTACATTCATATTTCCCATTACAAAATGGCTTCACTTTAATTAATACTAATCAGTGAAGAAATAAGTGGATTTCACATTGTGCAAGGAAAATGGTGGAGAGTCTTCGATCTCTAAGATGCTTGATCACTTTTGATGGATTTCATGATGAATTTGATGCTTGATCTTTGCTTTGGGATGGAAGAAGGTGTTAGAATTTGTTGAATTTGTTGAGGAAATGGTTGGACAGCCCTTCGTGGTCATAAAATTTCATCCCCCTTAATGAGGAGTTGGTCCTGTATTTATAAGTGTGCAGAATGTGGAGATATAAAGACCACCGATCGGTATAAGCCGGTATTTACAAGTTTGCCATTGGCCAGTTGTCTCCAGCTGTTAATATCCATCATCCCCTACCGATCGGTACCTCCTCAATATAACTGATCGGTATCCTCGACTCTAAAGAATGGTCAATCCATCTTCATGATATGTACCTACTCTCCAGCCGACCGGTGATTCTGATCCTGACCTATCGGTAAGCCAGGGTCCTGACCGATTGATAGGCATGTATTTCACTCATATGGTGTGTATCTGCTTCTTCTCCGATCGGTGCCTCTGTGCTATGACTGACTGGTGTCCTTAAACCTAATCGATCGGTATGCCTGGATCCTAATCGAATGGTGGTGTTGAATGCGAGTTGAATCGGGGATCTTTAGGGATGAGTTTGACCGATCGGGTATGAATCGAATTATGATGCCTTTCTAGCTTTTATCAATGTAATGATTCATCAACGTGCATGCGATTTTTAGGGAGTAAACATTTTCCCCTCAGAGTTTACAATTTTATTTTTTGGTTTGCAAAAAATTATGAGATCCGATATGAATGTCTTTGTTACAAATTGATGGATCATTCACATGGACTTTGCATCAGGTTAACGTGCATAATCATTCATATCAATCAAACTGAGCGACCGATTAGTTGGTTGAGCCAACTTGGAGGATGACCGATCAATCGGGTAAAATGGGCTTCCATGGGCCGATCGGCCCATCAGGTAGTTGCTTTTATATTACTTCCACAGCCGTTATTCTTCCATTTACTTCATTCTCCTAGACTGATCAAAAAAATTTAATCGTGTCATAGAATTAGCAATGAACCATTCGACTTCTTTTCAATTTCCAACCATATTCTCATCTTGATCTCAACCGCCTAGTGTCTCAAGCTTTTCTCCGCTGTCTCTAAGTTGCAACCCCAGACTTTAATCCCTTGTTAGCGCTCTTAAACCAGAATCAAACACTACTACTCAAGTTTAATCGCTTATAGGTATCAATCTCCTCTAGAATTTATAATTTTTGTTTCGGAACACTTGGGTTTGAATTCATAATGAATCGGTTTGGGTTAAAAATTGTAATGTTACTATTGGAATTTACGGTTTAAGATGGGAATTGAGGTTTTGAATTACAATCCCTTGTGTTGGAATGGATTGAAATGGGATTGAGATTGTTTGTGTATAAACCGAATAACATAGGACCTTTAAAACTTTGATTTTGACCAAATGCACATAAGGTATTTGTGACAATGCTTGACCCAAGATTTTCATACCCAGCACGTCCTTTTCTTGCTTTAATGAATTTGTGTATAATCATACTAATTGTGAATCTTTATCTTGAATCTGTAAGTCCCATGTTGATAATATTCGTATGTATCACTTTTGTTGTTGGAATTGTGCATAACCTCGCTCTTTCGTATGCTGATGTGACACTTGCATATGTGTTGAGCGTATACCATTGCCTTGGTTGTTTTAAAACTGATTGCACTTGAAAGAAAGTTGGGAAGTCAAGCAGTCACTCAGATCATACCGATCGGCCGTCACCAACTATTCCTTTCATATTATTTTCAACACAATTGGTGGATACCGGTCTGTTCTTGGTGATTAGTGCAACGATCCCCTTTTCCTTTAAAAGGTGATTTCTTACCGATCTGTCCTTATCCATTTTTCAAAAGATGGTTCATGACGGGTTGGTTATAAACTTCTTTTAGAGATGGTTTGTGACTGATCGGTTATGAATTCTCTTAGAAATGGTTAGCATCGATCGGTCGTTTCTTTCCTGATTTTATTACGTCAACTTTCTTTGATTGACTACCTTTGTTAACACTGTGATAAGTGTAAACCACTTCTTATTCTGCAATAAGACATTTTAATACTTTGGGCTACTATATTTTGTTGTTTCTTTTTTGAGCACAACTATGTCTATAGGAATGATGACTCACAATCAAACACGCGGGCAACCCGAAGAAACATTCAAATCTACTCAAGCTGGAACTTCTGACCGACCCCTAAACACTGAGATGGCTAATATCACAGATTTTTATGTTAATCCAGAGTTACCAATACCACATCTTATTGTTGGGATGCCTTCTGAAAGAACTCCGACCAAACTCAGCTTAATTTGTGTTTTTAATTTAGAATCCGAGAGGCTGATGCCAGATTCCCTAAACAGGATGAATTTGTCGATTCCCCACCTCCGGGATATGTAGCAGTTAATCGGAAAAAGTTGACGATGGGAGCTGTCCCTCCTTTCAACACCTTTCTAGAAATGATTTTAAAACACTTGGCTATTTCCCCCATGTAGTTACATCCCAATGGCTATGCCATCTTAATAGGTTTATATATACTATTTATGAGGGTTAAACAACAAACACCTTCATTTCGAGAAATTTATTTATTGTATGCTTTTAAAAGGAGGGATAAACCATCTATCATCGTTATGAAGGAAAAACACTCCAAAATCACAATAGACTTGGTAGAAAGCATTAAAGGATATGTGGACCACTACTGTTTTGTTTGATGTCCAGATAGCTTCTTCGGCAAATGGATGGAAGGGGGTGAGGATTGTGCTCATTCAAAAGTTCTTTATTCTTTTTTCATATTTTAAGAATTCGTGTTCTAAACTCCTTCTATATTCTTTCAGAAATTCCATTTGTCAACTCAGGTGATACTATTGATGAGAATTTGCTTAACTTCTTGACAACTGAAAATGAAAATGAAAGGACTAGTAGATTCTAAATTACAGAACCGTTCCTTCGCGAATATCATCTGCTTGACCCTTCTCGTACTCTAATATTGGATCCAGCCTTTAAGAAAGAGGTTACCAAAAAGTCGCCTGCTAAGAAAGCTTCTTTAAAGAGATGCTTGGATATTGCGGGTAGTAGCAAAATGCCTCCTAAACACAAATCGACCTCCATTAGAGAAGGGGAGTCTGAACATCACAAGGATGAAAGTGACCAAGTTGAGAGAGAGGGAAATGGTTTACAATCTGTACATGAAACTGAAAATGTTGGGGAAGGTGAAACCGCACTAGAGATTGATCCAAATACCGAAACGATGGCTGAGGACCCCTATACAAAACACAGCAGAGGAAGGTTCCACAGGTACCTTTGACAATTAGATGTCTTAAATCTGTCAAGTACCTTGCCAAGGCGATATCGTTACCCAGCCTCTTGATCCTCAAAACACAATTACAACATCCAGTATAATGGAGACCCCTGTTTCTAAGCCAGGAAAGTTGCTGAAATCTTTAGGAATTTCCCTAGAACTAACAAGAAGAACTGCTTCGTTAATAGCAGCACTTTAGAGAACATGTCTACTGTGCATATACTTTAAAATTCCTTCACAACTTTTACAATTTGCCCTAGTACTTTGTAGTCTAAGTACTGAAAATTCATTCTTATCCTATTTCAGGTCCAGATATGCATGGGAAACACTTGTCAGATTTTAGGAGGAAAAGTAAAGCATATAATCCGAAGTGTCTTTTACAATCTGATCCTTCACGACCGTCGCATCATCCCAAACAACTCCAACCCCCTCCTCCGAAGTCTTCTCACAAGCCTTCACACCTATCAGAATTGGATTTGACTGATGAGCAAAGGTGGAAGATACGTGAGGAAGAAGATGAGGAAAGAAGAAGACGTGCTTGGCTTAGGGAGGATGCTCCTGTTGACGAGGGTCGCAGGGAGAAATAAGGAAAAGGAGATCAAGGGAAAGGTGGCTCACCTAAGCATCCCCGATTGGAAAAACTTCCTATTATAACCCAATTAGTTCCATCTTCTGGCCCCCTGGTCCTTGTGCTGAAATCCACTCAATCATTGATAAGCCTCATTACAAACCTAAACTAGCAAACACTCCTCTCTCCGAACGATTCCTAGGTTGGAATTTGAAAGGGATTATGTTTGATCGTAGTGCAAACCCAACTGATGCTGACGATATAGCCGATCCAATAGATGCTGTCACAAGGAAAACGCATACCCAGCTTGAGACTGCTAAGAGACAACTCAACAAAAAGCTAAATATCGTCAAGAACATTGCTAGGAAAAAGCTGCACAGCTAGAATAAATTTGGTGATGATCTCCAAAAGCGTAATGACATTAGTATTGCTAAGATTGCAGCTTTAGAAAGTGATAAGGCCAAGTGGGAGGAGATCTTAGATTCTCGTGATGCTACCATCGCCTCTCTTAATAAAAGAGTCAGCGAACTGGAGGGATTGGATACTGAAAATAAGAAACTCAAAGAAGAACTTGAGGCTGCTAAACAAAAGGAAAAGGAAGCTCTAACAGCTAAAAGCAATGCTGAAGCTACATTGTCTGTGGAAAAAGATTTTTCTAAACAATATCGGGACGAAGCTGTCCAACTTAGAGAAACCATCAATTCCTTGAAAGCTTCTAACCATCTGCTAACAACCAAAGTCGAATCTCTCGAGAAGGATAAGAGAACTGCTAAAGAAACTCACATGAAAGCTATGGATGAGGTTGTGGCCGATATGTTCTGGTTTTATATTTTCAGTGTCATGAGCCGCGGGAGTTTGCACTATTTAGGGGACATGTTCTCAACCACTTTAGCACTTGTTTAGGAAAAAGTACTTTAAATCAGCGATGGCAATCGCAGCGAGGATGATCTTATTAATGAAATTTTAGATGATAGGTCCAAGAAGGCTCTGGCCGAGGGAAAAGCCGGTTGGAGAGTGGTAGGGCTGGTACTTCTGGAGAGAAAGTTCAAAGTCAAACCAACATCAATCCTACAACTGTCGAGGCTTCTAGTTCACAGTTTCATGTGAATGCTCCTGTTACTTTAACAGAGAAAGATGTAGGCACCAAAAGGCATATTGTTACGGAGAATGTTACAGAGGAACATGATGGAGATGATGAAGGTGATGATGAGAACATAGACAATTGGAGGATTGAGCAGAGAGATGTCCAGGAAAACCTTATAGATACATGTAAAATCGAAATTGACTATACCGCGTCATGCTTAGAATCCATTTTTGATTCACCCGGGTCTCTTGCCAATTGTGCTCATTGTTTCCATAAGCTAGGTTTAATTTCACCCCTATCTTCTCCTACCATAGGCAAGGCGACAACATTTGAAGCCACTATAACTAATTCATCCTTGATGACCGTTCACCTTGCTTCCATTATCACTCCCCCTCGCCCTAGCAACACATCCTTACTTGTCATTACAGTTCCCAGATCACAGGATTCTAAAACTGTTGCGCTCTCTGACTTAAAGGATGTTGATTACATTCCCAGTGATGATCCTGAAGCCACGAAAACAGACGAAAGCACGAAAGATGTTGCTAAGGATAAAGGAAAGAAAGCTGCCAAGTCCTCATCATGTAAGAAGCACAAGAAGAAGAAGAAGCATGGTATTCAAGATACGGAAGCTATCACTCTATCTTCTCAAGAAAATCCAAGTGATGTGGCAGAGACTCCTCCTCCTCTCAACAAACCAATTCTAAGGTCAAGTGACAAGAAGAAGTAGTGCTTAGACCCAGATTATTTTGCTTCTAAACTATTCTCTTTTACATTCCGTATTCAGATCAGTTGTATATGCGGGTGTCGGTCCCCGCTTACTGCTTTCTTTATGTCTGAAACTTCTGTATTAGATTCTTGACTCTGTGGCTTGGCTTTGTGCTGTTGTGATGGAAATGTGTTCTATTTGTTGAACTTAAGCTTTTGCTTTAGCTTTGTCACACTTTACTGCTCCACATTCCACACTTGTCGACTTTTCATGTTTTCAACACATTGTTTTATATTGCAAGTCATTTGTTATTGTAGTGACTTTGTGGCGCATTTTCACGAATGATGATATATTTCAGTTGTAGTCACGAATCACCATTATCTAGATTTATTTGATCAATTTTACTAAATTTTCTTGGCTTTGTTTGGGGCAATATTTAACGTTTCCTTTTCGTGACTAACCACTTTTGTGTTTGTCACTATATCCAAGCTCTTAAGTTTGCCCTAGTCATTTCAAGGGATTCAACTTTGTTGGTCAGAATGATCCTTGTAGGCGGCAAACCTTAAGTCGTGACGAACTTATGGTATGTTTAGGTAAGCATTATTGAATCTTTAATGTAGTAATAATGCCCTATTACCATAATTTGTCACAAACTTTAAAGATTGGCATGACATTTGCGATCGATTTCATTTGGAATCCTTTAGTCATGTGTTTTTTCCATTTTGAAATTTCATGGCATGATCATGATCAAGGGTTTCCGGTCTAGTCGATCCAACTCATACCTTTTTGATGAAAATGAATTTTTGTGCCCCTACTTGAGAGGTCTTATATTTTAATATATTCAATCATAATTCTCGCTAGCCTGGCAATCCAAGCCCTTCGGAGATTAGATTTGAACATATGCCTCCGGAGAGGTCTTGTTTTTCGTGTCTTCATAGAGGTCTTTTGTGAACCCGTTTTCACTGTGGCTGAATGATTCAGCCATTTATAGAATTTGTAGGTCACCTTTGAAAAGGTCTTTGGGTCCGTCACTAACCGAATTTGGAAGACTCGGCTTATGGTCGGATTCCCCTAAAGGGGTCTTTAATGTCCGTCAATAACTGGATTAGGAAGATCCAGCATAAGTAACTGGGTCTGGAAGACCGAGCATCTGATCGGATGCCTTTGAAGAGGTCTTTAGAAGCCCAGGGTTTGTCATAGTTGGGCATGTATTAATGGCACTGACAATCGACTGGGTCCCCCTCGGGGAGGTCTTTGGTTTAAAAGCCCAGTGTTTGTTGCAATCTGTCCATGTATTAATGACATCAGCGATCGACCAGGTGCCCCTCGGGGAGGTCTTTGGTTTGAAGTTGCATCATTTCACGGGGAGGATGCTAGTTCATTAATCGGGTTTTACTACGATTTGTTAGAACTAGAGTCCTGGACCTTGCAACTAAGAAAGTGCCCCTTGGTGAAGTTTACAACTTCATTTGTAGTTTGAGTGCCGCATCATTTGATCGTTCAATTCCTGGTGTCCCTTATTTGCGATGTTGTGCTTCAGACCTTCGTAATTGTTGCGAACGATGTTTTAAGCATTGAGCAGCGGGTGTTTGACCTATCCCAATCGGGATGTGCTGTAGTGATCACTGGCTTTATTAGTTCATAGATGCGCCAATGTTCTTTTAGGGGACCTGCAATCAAAATCGAATTTTAGCAACTTACAAACAAGAATTTGCAAATGTACGGTTTAGGCAAGTAAAGTAGTTTCTTTCATCAATATGTACAAGGCTTTATACAACGCTACATGGTATTTACAATGCATGGTGTTTATAACTTGCAAAATGAAAGAACTATTAAATGACGTAGTGTCGAAGATGGATGCTATTCCTGGCTCTCGGAAGTTGGATTCCATCCATCGTTTTCAGCTCAAATGTCCCACCTGAGAATTTTTGGCTTATCATATACGGCCCTTCCCAGTTGGGTCCAAATACTCCAGTTCCTACCATGATTCTTTTCAGGACAAGGTCCCCAACTTGAAAAGTTCCTTGCTTCACTTTAGCATTGAAATGACGAGCTATTCTTCTCTGATGTGCAACGATTCTAAGTTCTGCTTCTTTCCATTTTTTCTTCAAGCAAATCGAGTGCTTCGAGCTGCAACTTCTCATTCTCTTCTTGGTTGAAGTGGATTCTTTAGTGAGTGGGAACTTCCAGCTCCACCAAGATCATAGCTTCGGATCCAAATGCGAGCGAGAATGGAGTGTGCCCGGTTGCAGTTTTATGTGTTGTACGATATGCCCATAGTGCAAGAGGAAGTTCATCTACCCAACCACCTTTAGATTTTTCAAGATGCTTCTTGATGGTTGACTTTAAAATTTTGTTAATTGCTTCAACTTTCCTGTTGGCCTGCGGAGGGGCAACGGCTGCAAAACTCTTCTTTATCTTGTATTTAGCACAGAAATCAAGGAATTCGTTGCTTTCAAATTGAGTTCCATTATCGGTGATTATTTTCTGCGGTACCCCAAACCTGTAGATTATGTTCTTTAGGACAAATGTGATCACCTTTTTTGAAGTAATAGTAGCTAGTGGTTCAGCTTCAGTCCATTTAGTGAAATAATCAACTGTTGTTATCGCATACTTCATGCTTAATTTAGCTATAGGCAATGCCCCAATCAAATCTATGCCGCATATTGTGAATGGCTACAGACCAACCATATGAGTTAATTATGTGGGAGGTGGTCATGGATCTTCGCGAATCTTTGGCATATATCACACCTCTTAACATAGGTCATTAAATCCAGGTTCATGTTCGGCCAGAAATAGCTGTATCGCAGAATTTTCTTGGTAGTGTTTGACCGCCTGTGTGACCTCCTCATTCTCCCTCATGTAGTTCTTCCAGAATTGCTCTAGATTCCTCTTTGGTTACACAATGTAGTAGTGGCATAGAGAAACGTCGCTTATATAACCTCCCATCTTAGATAAGGTATAATGGAGCCTTGCGCAATACTTTCATTTGCTTTTTGGGATCCTATGGAAGTGTCCCACTAAGGATACACTCCTTGATCGGAGTCATCCGAGGCATTGGTTCTTGAACAGTCTCCATAATCCAGTCATCTTCTTCTTCTTCAATAGCGGGAGTTGACAGGACTTCAACAGGAATCAAGCCTAGCAACTGTGCATCTGAGGAACTAGCATACTTGGCGAGAGAATCTGCTTTTGAATTTTCTTCCCTGGGGATATGAGATATGGTGTAGTAGTCAAGGTCATTGAGAAGTTCCAAAGCTTTGGTAAGATATGTAGGAAGATTTCCGAGTATGGTCTGGAATTCCTTCAGGACTTAACATACCACCAACTGCGAGTCACTAAGGATTTGCAAGGTTTTCAGATTCAATTCCTTTGCCAGTTTTAGCCCTGCGATTAATGCTTTATATTCAGCCTCATTATTGGTCGATGGGAATTCCAATCTTAATACGTAGCATAGAGAATGACCATCTGGAGTTTCCAGAACAATTCCATCCCCTAAACAATAATCATTTCTGGATCCATCGATATATAGCTTCCATCTATCCATTGTCTCTGCTGGTTCCTCTGTTTCCTCTCCCCTTTCCATGAATTCGGTGATGAAATCCGCTAAAGCCTGCCCATTAATAGCTCTTCGAGGGTTATAAGTGATGTCATATTGGCTGAGCTCTATGTTCCACTTCAGTAACCTTCCCGAAGTTTCTGGGCGAAAGAGAACTTGTGTTAACAGTTGATTAGTGAGAACCTTTATAGGATGGGATTGGAAATATGGCCTTAGAATTATTGAGGCGATGAGTAGACAATACACAAGTTTTTCCAACTTTGGATAGTTTAGCTCTTCCCCAGCGAGTCTTTTACTGATGTAATAAACAGGCCATTGAACCTTAGCATCTTCCCAAACAAGCGCATCACTCAGAGCATGTGATGAGACAGCTAAATATAGGAACAACTTCTCTCCGTCTTTGGGCTTAGAAAGCATTGGTGGTGACTCCATGTGCTTAATCAACTCTTCGAAGGTTGTTTGGCATTCAAGAGTCCGTTGGAAATCTTTCCTTTTTTCGAAGCATCGAAGAGCGGAGTGCACCGATCTGTTACTTTAGAGATGAATTGGTTAAGTGCAGCTACCTTCCCATTTAGGCTTTGAAGCTCTTTCTTTGTCCTTGGAGTACACATTTCCCGTAAGGCTATGGCTTGAGAAGGATTCGCTTCAATGTCCCTGGCGTTGACTATGAACCTGAGAAATTTTCCTAATGAGACTCCAAATGAACATTTGAGCGAGTTTAGCTTCATCCCGTATTTTCTGAGGATATAAAACATCTCAACCAAGTTCTCTAAATGATCATTGGCTTTCTTCGATTTTACCAGCATATCATCTACATAGACTTCCGTTGTTTTTCCAATTTGGGATTTGAACATGGAATTCACAATGCGCTGGTATGTTGCTCCTGCATTTTCCAGTCCGACCAGCATAACTTTATAGCAATACAAGCCTCGGTCTGTTACGAAACTTGTGTTCTCCTCATCTGGCTTGTGCATCATAATTTGATTATACCTAGAGTATGTGTCCATAAAGGATAACAGTTCATGCCCCGCCATTGCATCGACAAGTTGATCAATTCTAGGTAATGGAAAAATGTTTTTGGGACAAGCTTTGTTGAGTTCTGAATAGTTTATCCACACTCTCCATTTGCCATTGGACTTTTTAACAAGAACCATATTGGAAACCCAATCGAGATATGTAGATTCTCGTATGAAGTTATTCTTGAACAATCTATCTACTTCTTCTTTTAATGCTACAGATCTTTCAAGTTCTTGAATTCGTCTTTTTTTTTACAGGTGCTAAACTTGGATTTGTATTCAACTTTTGCACAATTACATCGGGTGATATTCCGCACATATCGAAATGTGTCCAAGCGAAAACATCTAAATTTTCTTTTAAAAACAAGATCAATTCTTTCTGCAACTTTAGGCCTAGTTGAGAATCAATTTTCAAGATTCGGTCAGGATCTTTGTCATGTACTGGAATAGAGATTGCGGCTTCAGTTGGAGTCACTCAGTTTTCCCCCATACTGGGTTTCCTTGAATCAATTTCCTTCTGAGCTCCGCGGTGCTCGCTAGTATGAGGGCCCGCCCTAATTGCTATAGGGGGAGTCACGAATGTGTAGCGGAGCCTCCACATTCTTGTTTGTATCCTTATTCCTAGCTTCAACAAGTTCCACCATGTAACACTCCCTCGCTGCCTTTTGGTTGCCCTTGATTACGCCGACTCCATTTTCAATAGGGAATTTCATGGTCAAACACCATGGAGCCATTGCAATCTTAAATGCAACTAGAGTTGGTCTCCCAAGGAAAGCATTGTAAGTGGACAGTTCATCGATAATGACAAAATCTTGCTTCAAGGCAGCCTTCTTTTTTCCTTCTCCGATTCAACAAGAAAGTTGATGATGCCAATCGGTTGAGTGGGCTGCCCCGTGAAACCATGGATCTTGTTCTAGCAAGCTCTCACATCATTCATAGAAAGATTCATCTTGTTGAACACAATAATGAAAAGAATATTGACAGATGCCCCACTATCTACCAAGACCCTTCTTAATTTGGCTGGACCCATATCGATGGTAACAACGATGAGATCGACAGTCGGTGTCAGCAATCCATTTGAGTCTCTATCCTTGAACACAACGTCATCCCATGAAGTCTTTAACATTCTGGTAGGAGAGGCGTCGTTCATGGCCATAAGTCCTTCTTCGTTAGGAAGGCTTTTCGTCTCTTGAATGTATTTCACAATGTCCTCCAGCTTCTTCCCACTGGGAGGGGTCCTCTTGAAATGTTGTTGACGACGAGTCTTGGAATAACATCAATTGGAGTGCTCTCATTCTGTCTAGCTGCCCCATGGATGTTCTGTGTCCTTGAGCGGTTTGAGTGTTCTGTGGGTTCTTTGTGTATTGTTGGAGTTTTTTTTTCCTTATCAACTCTTCAATCATGTTTTTAAGATGCCTGCATTCGTTTGTGTTGTGGCCCAGTTGGCTGTGAAACCTACAAAACCTTCCTGACTTAATTGCAGCATCACTGACCTTTACTTGCTTTGGTGTTGGATACTTCTCAGTATCTTTAGTTGCCATGAAGATTTTTTTTATGGTGTCGTTCAAAGGAGTCAATTCTGAATTTTTAAAGAAGCGGAATTTCTTATTGCCTCGATTATCTTTTCCATCATTGCCCTTTTTCTGACCACCATGACCGCCTTCTACATCGTTGCCCTTCTTCTCGGGCTATGCACTTCTTTCACGAACATTCATAACATAGGCTAGATCTTCATCCACATCTATATATTCCTCAGCTTTGTTGAACAGTTCCTCAAGCATACTTGGTTTCTTCTTCTTAATCCACCATCCAAGTTTGGTCTTTTTTTCTTATGGCTCACTTCAAAACCATTAAAGCCAAATGAGGCTCATAATTCCCAACCTCAGCTGCGGCAGTGTTGAAGCGAGTGAGAAAGGCCTTGATGGGTTCTCCTGGCCTTTTCTCAAGCTTGTTCAACTCCATGACATCCGTACTTTTGTAGCTTAGAGCCTGAACTGCTCTCTGAGTAGCTTAGCCAAAGTAGCAAAATCATCTACAGACTTGGGTGGTAACTTTGTGAACCAAAGTGAAGCCAACCCTTTGAGGTAAGTTGGAAAGTATAGGCACTTCAACTCGTCTATAGCACATGCTCCGTCCATGTTGATCATATTTGAACAAGAACACGTTGGTATCACTAGTCCCATTATAGGCTTGCAGCATCAGAGGTTTAAACTTGTTTGGGTACGGTGCCGTTTTGATCCTCTCCATGAGTGGGGTTGTAGTAGGAGCGAACCCCAATCCTTATCATCATCTTTCTTTTTCAAGCTTTTCTCCATGATTTTGCGCACCATTTCAGATATGCGGTCCTCTTCATTGAGCTGTTCCACAGGGGTGACGCAATCATATTTGCTGGATGTTTGCCTAAGCAAACGGTCACGATTCGGATTTCGAGGCCCTGGGCATCCCGCTTGGGGAGGTTCCCCTTTGGTAGTTCCAAGCGCTTGTCGAGAGGTTGCTTTATCGGGGTGGTTGCGTGTAGGTGGTTTAGCTTCTTTATGCTGAGGATCGTTAGGATTTGCAACCACTTGGACAAAATTTCCTCGATTTGGACTTGAAGAGGAGGAGCCCGCATTTTTTGTATGATCTATTTGAGCAGACTTAGCACGAGCGGCATTCATAGTAACTTTTGCCGTAGCGTATTGCACGACAAACATAGACTCAAGTTTCTTTAGCATGGCATTGTTTGCGATATCCATTTGACTTGTCAAGTCCGCAACACCTTCATCCAACTCTCTTCTCATTACAGCTTCTCCGGCTTTAGAAGTTTCTCCGACCTCGAATTGGTTGGTGAGTGGAGCAGTTTCGTTGTTAGCGGCGTTGTCGATCTCTTCAACAGTTTTACTAGCAGTCTTCTTCGATGGTCTACCCATGATTTCAAACAAGGACTTGAATTTGATAGAGAGTTCGTCAATTAGCTTAAATTGTAGTCTTGTAGGATCTATGGTAGAGGTAGGGTTAGATCCTCAATGCAAGGCCTACAATCTTATGAGAGAATGTAAGAGAAGGTAATGCGAATGCGGCCCCATGGTGGGCGCCAAATGTTGAAACCTATATTGGATTCAACACCAAAGGTACAAAACTTGTACTTCACCAATATGGTAAGAGGTTAAATGGAGCCACAATTGTAAATGCAAATATAGAAGACAACGATTTTTATTGTGGTCCGATCTTAGGAAAAATCTACGTCCACTTTGGCAATAATTTCCATTAACAATTCCATAGTTACAAGCTCAGGATCACTCAAAAGTACATTCATATTTCCCATTACACAATGGCTTCACTTTAATCAATACACATCAATGAAGAAATAAGTGGATTTCACAATATGCAAGGGAAATGGTGGAGAGTCTTCGATCTCTAAGATGCTTGATCACTTTTGATGGATTTCATGATGAATTCGATGCTTGATCTTTGCTTTGGGATGGAAGAAGTGCTAGAATCTCTTGAATTTGTTGAGAAAATGGTGGGACAGCCCTTCGGGGTCATAAAATTTAATCCCCCTTAATGAGGAGTTGGTCCTCTATTTATAGGTGTGGAGAATGTTGAGATATAGCATGCAGGACCACCAATCAGTATAAGCCGGTATTTACAAGTTTGCCATTGGCCAGTTGTCTCGAGCTGTCAATATTCATTATCCCCAACTGATCGGTACCTCCTCCATATAACCGATTGGTATCCTCGACTTTACCAAGCAGTATGCCTGCAATCCATCTTCATGATATGTACCTACTCTCTGGCCGACCGGTGACCCTGTTCCTGACCGTTCGGTATGCCCGGGACCTAACCGATCGGCAGACCTGTATTTTACTCATATGGTGTGTGTCTGCTTCTTCTCCGATCGGTGCCTCTGTGCTCTAACTGATCGATGTCCTTAAACCTAACCGATTGTTATGCCTGGATCCTAACCGACCGATGTTGTTGAATGCGAGCTAAATCTGGGGTCTTTAGGGATGAGTTTGACAGATCAGTTATGAATCGAATTATGGTGCCTTTCTAGATTTTATCAATGTAATGATTCATCAATGTGCGTGCGATTTTTAGGGAGTAAACAGAAGGCAGACAGGGAAAGTAAGACAGAGAAGGGAAAGAAAATTATAGAGGGAGGAAAAGGAAAGCAATAAAAAAATTTAAAGAAAAAAGAAAAGAACTTTGGAAATAAATAAATGAAATAAATGGAGAAAATTGTAGTGAAAACAGGAAAGAAATTGAAAACAAAAGGCAAGTGTTTTTTTTAAAGAAGGAAAACACAAATATACATACCAAAAACAAACAGTGCACAATTCAATACACACACAAACACTAGAAAATAAAAAAAAAACAATTTTTTTAATGAAAACTAAAGCAAAATAAACACAACTAAACTAAGATAAAACAAGCACACAAAATACACATAATTATTTTAATTTTTTTAGAAAAGAACAAACTAACAAAAATTAATCCGAAGAATAAAATCAAAATTAATCAACTTTCCCCAGCAACGACATCAAAAACTTGTTCGATGACGAATATTATATGAATTATAAAATCATTGCGAAGTGTAATAAACCGAAAGCGCACAGTGTACACTTGTAATACGTTAGTGAGTATGAGTTGATCCACAGGGAAAAAATAATTTTAATTAAATTCAATCAAATTAAACCAAACTTTAAAATGTGTTAACTAAAATTTAACAAAACTAATGACTAAGTTGAGAATGAAACTATTGATTAAGAGCAATTTAGAGGTGTTTCCACTCTCTAGATCACACAAATCAACATGATGAAGTTATGATCTCTTTTTGTTTGGTCATAAATGAGATTAGTTATTGTGTTTATCATAAGTATGACATATTTATGCTATTAATTAGCATAACATAAGTCATTAAACTATAACACAAATCTAATTCACTATTCAATTCTCAATAAAATGACAACAAGTTGAAAGCAACATCAATTTTAAGAATACTCTATTTACTATTAGTTAGTAATATAGAATATAAAATGTTGATTAACACTTCCTCTTTTTGCCAAAATCATATATAAATGAAGATGCAAATTTTGTTGTGTCATTTGATCAAGCATGATCTATCCTCTATTAATTAGAGGCATAGATCATCAAAACCAAGCATGATTAACAAAATACACTAAACAATCATTCTTTAATAAGCACAAATAGAGAGCATGAAAACTAATCTATGTTGAATCTATGTGATTAAAGAGCTTCATCACCCCTAAATTGTAGCGGTTTAGCTCTTCATTGTGTGATTATTTCAACACAAATAGATTTCAACATTGAAGAAAAACAAAAACAGAGAGTAAATAATGAAGAAAAGATATTAACTACTAACTACTTGGGTGAAAATAAATCTAAACTACTAACAATAAAAAGAAAGAGTATGAATAGACATGAACATTAAATAGAACATAAACATGACATGAAAGAAAGAGGCTTGGTAGCCATTTTTTTATTTGATCACTTACACTTTCATTTGCTAAAAAGGCGATCCTCAAATACATGAAACAAAGGGGTATATATACATGATCAAAAACCCGAAAACCCTAATCACTTTCCTTAGGGAATTCACAAAATGCCCATTCATGAAGCTTCAAATTGCCATTAGCCACTAATAAGTCATGTAGAATGCATGAGGCCTTTTGTCTCACTCAGTTAGTATTTAATATGAAGCTTAAGAGAAAGTGGGCTAGTCGAAAGGTGTGGGCCTCCACTATCCATAAAATGAATTAATTCTTTGCCTCCTTTTGTGTAAATGCATGCTTCCCTCATCTCTTCATGTGTTATATCCTTTTAGCTCCAAAATTGGTATAATAGACAATCGCAAAGAATAAGTAAAAGATTTCATAAATTAAAACATGCACGAGTGACCACTTTTTCCCAAAATAAGTGATGATTTTGAAAATATTTAAAACATGGTTTGATCATTTAAAATACCCAAAAATGTTCATTTATTCAACTAAACAAGAATAAGTATGTGAATATAAATGTGCATTTTTACGTGCACATCAGTTATGCTAAAAGTTCCATCATCAAGCTTTCATCGAATGACATAAGGTCCTTCCCATCTCAGGCCTATGTACACTGGAGCCAGGAAGATGCACCTCATAATGAGATCACCAGGTTCAAAGATTCTAGGCCGAACATTTCTGTTGTAGTATCGGGCGACCCATTGTCTATGTGCGGAAGAACACAAGTTAGATTCCTTTCTCTTCTTGTCAATCATGTCAAGTGATTCCAGCAGAAGCGTCTATTAGTCAAAGGATCGTAGTGTGTCGTTCAATGAGAGGGGACTTCAAGCTCCACAGGTATCACCACCTTAGAGCCGTAGGACAACACAAACAAAGTGTGGACAGTCGTAGACTTATGGGTTGTTTGATACACCTAAAGGGCTAATGGAAGTTTGTCAACCCACTTTCCTTTGGACCGTTCCGTTCGTTTCATTAGAATGGACTTAATGATTTTGTTTACTGCTTCGACCTATCCATTTGATTACGGGTGCACGACCGTAATATATTTCTTTTCAATGTGACATCATCGACATAAATATTGGAATCCTTAACTATCGAATTAGGTCCCATTATCAGTAATGGTAGTCTTAGGAAGTCCAAATCTACATTTGTTGTTTCTGAAGGTAAAGTTGATCACCTACTTTGTCGAGATCATGGTCAGTGGTTTGGCTTCGTACCACCTTGTAAAATTCTCAACTGCCACGATCGCATACTTCGCTCCACCCTTCAAAATCAAAAGGCTACCGATGATGTGTATTTCCCAAATTGCAAATGGGCCAGGACTGACCATCTGGGTGAGTTGAGTTGGCGGAGCTTTGAGAATCTTAGCAAACATCTAGCATTTGTCGCAGCGTCATCAATAATCAGCCACATCCTGATTCATGGTAGGCCAGGGATAACCATACTTGAGTGTATTCTTTGCCAAAGTTTGCCCCCGGTTTTTTCACCTCGTTCACCTTCGTGCAATACACGATTGGCGTCATCGTTGGCAATACACCAAAGCAAAGGAACTGAGAAGCCCTTCCGATGCAGTGTGTCTCCATTAATGATATATCTTGAGGCTTCATGTACAAGAGCACGCCTTTCGTTCCCTCACTCTACAAGGGTTCCCTGCAAGAGGAAGTCTTATATAGGAGTCGCCCATGACTCCCTTTCGAGCTTGGCATCTAGGTTTTAATTAATTTCCATCCGATCTACGCTCGAAGTGTCCTACACTTCTATCGGGACCATCTCCATTTGTTTTGGATTTTCTGAACTTGCTAATTTGTCCAACGAGTCGGTTCGTTGATTTAATTCCCTTCACACATGGGAGATGCTATATTAATTAAACAAGTCGAACAGTTTTTCCACCAAGTTGAAGTAATTGGCTACTCATGCCACTTTAATATGGAACATCCTCCTGACTTGAAACACAACAACCTGTGAGTCATAGAAAATATCAATAACTTTTATTCTGATTCCTTTGCAAGTTTCAACCCCGCAATCAGGGCTTCATACTCGATTTCATTATGTGCGGCTGGAAACTCCAACCGTAGCGCATAACAGATCGATCGTTCCCTTAGGAATTATTAAAACAACTCAAGTGCCATAACATCGATCATTTCGGACTCCGTCGATATATAATTTCCATGTAGTAGTTGGTTGGCCAATTCTTTCATCCTTTTCATCTTCCGGAGAAGTAAATTTAGCTATGAAGTCTGCTAGTGCTTGTCCTTGAATAACCCGCCTAGGAATATATGCAATATCAAACTGACTAAGTTCAATATTCCATTTGTGTAACCTTCCAAACGCATTAGGTCGCTTAAGGATCCGTTGTAGTAGTTGGTCAGTATACACTTTGATAGGATGGGCCTGGAAATAATGATGGAGCTTCCTTTAGGTTATCAACAAACTTTAAGCAAGCTTATAGATCTTTGGGCAGTTGAGCTCTGCCAGCGTCAATTTCTCGCTTACATAATACACTGGTCACTGAATCCAGTCATCTTCATGGACTAGTGCTAAGATGATGGCAGGTGGTGATACTACTAAATGGACGAACAAGTCCTCGTGATCAAATAGGTTTGACAAAATAAGAGGCTTATCCAAATGATCCAACAAATTCTAGAATGCTTTGACATAGTCAGACATCCAAAAAAAAATTGCACTTTCCTTGTTTAATTAGATTAAAGAATGGGAGACACTTATTAGTAGCCCCAGATACAAGTCTACCAAACGCTGCCACTTTCCCAGCAAGACTTTGCATGTCTTTGATCTTTCGAGGTTCCCAGATACCCTTTATTGCTTCAATTTGCTCAGGTTTAATCTCGATCCCTCATGAGATGACAATGAAACCCATAATTTCCCTAACACGACACCAAAAGGGCATTTCAAAGGGTTCAACAACATCCTATACTATCTGAGGATGCCAAACATTTTAGCTAATTCCTGGCATGGTTGGCTGACTAGTTTGACTTAACCATCATGTCGTCTGCATACACCTCAATCGATCTCCCGATGTGGTTTGGAACATGATGTTGACCAATCATTGGTAAGTTGATCCAATAATTTTTAGTTTTAATGGCATAACCACATAATTATGCAACCCAAGATCTATTATAAAACTGGTATGTTCTTGGTCCGATACATGAATTGCTATTTGGTTATATCCAAAGTAAGAATCCATGAAAGAAAGAAGATTATGTCCAGCCGTTTAGTCAATGAGCTAGTCAATCCGGGGAAGCAAGAAGTTGTCTTTGAGTAACACTATGTTCAAGTCTGAGAAATCAATGCATGTTCACTACTTCCTATTGGACTTCTTCACAAGTGCTCGGTTTGATATCCACTTGGAGTAGGTCGAGTGTTAAGTAAACCCGTTGTTCTTTAACCACTCAAATTCCTCTTTTAGCACAGTCGATTTCTCTGGGCCAAGCATGTGCCTTTTCTGCTTTATGGGAACGTATTTTGGGTCGATGTTAACCGAATGGATCAAGATCGACGGAGTTATCCCACACATATCAGTATGGGTCCATGCGAACATGACAAGGTTTGCACAGAGAAAATCAGTCAACTCCCTCGTTCGGAGAGGATCTAGATGGGATTCGATCTTCAAGACATTGGTCGGATCATCTTTATTGATCATGATCTCCATCATGGTTTTGTTCGGTGTGTCCCTTTTGTATCTTGATTCCTCGTCTTCTCTCAGATCAATGTCCTCTAGTTGGCGACTGGATGGAAATAGCCAGGATATTGTTTTTATTTGCTACATTCCCGCCTCCTTAGCGCTAGGAGGATAGTCCTTGGGATATCTAACTTCCTTGATGTGGGCTTCTTTCCATTCCGCTAAGTATCACGCTCGTCCTACTACTTGATCTCCTTGGACAAATCCAACTCCTGCTTCTGATGGAAATTTCAATAGCAAGGACCAAGGAGCCATGCATGCTCTAAATTCAACAAGAGTCATTCGGACCAAAAAGGCAACGTATGGAGAGTTTATGTCCATAACAAGAATGGGAGGATCTGAACTCTCCTATAGTCTCCCTAGCCTGACTCTACCCATAATTCAACAATTCCAACCGGTTCATTAGTTGAGCCATTGAAGCCATGTATCCTGCCTTACATGGCTTTAAATCTCTCTCTTCGAGCCTCATTTGATCATAGGCTCTCTTAAATAAAATATTTACGACACTCTCACAATCCATAAGGACTTTCCGTACAATGGCTAGGCCAATGATGGTCGTATTCACCAGCGGATCAAAGCTTGGGTTTTCCACCCCTCAGACACTCTATCATGGAACACGATATCATCAGTCATTGCCCTTCGCTGCTTCATAGGAAAACCTTCTCCAAGAGCATTACACTTACAAACTTCTAAATATTTTACAGCATTCACATACTACTCCATAGTATTTTCACTGAAACCCGCCTGATGTGGTCCTCCGATGAGGGTGTTAATAGCTATGCCTTTTCCTTTATCACAATTTCCAGAATGGGCGATGGCTCTTGGTGACCCCTGGCCTTGTTTGGGAGCCAAAAACTCCTTCCCCTCAGGGCAACCTTGTACTCATCTAACTTTCCTTCTCTCGATAGTTTCTCGATAATATCCTAATGATCACTTCACTCATTTGTCGTATGGTCGTAAATCTTATGAAATAAACAAAACTTCACGGTCTACACCTGCTTTTCAGTTGACTCATGTGGAGGTGGCTTCTTAAACTGCATGGTATTACACACATCAAGATAAATGTTCTTACATGTATTGCTTAGTGGAGTGTAGGTGTTAAAAGTCTGGAATCAAGGTCGCTTCTTAGCATCCCTCCTTTTATTCCTATCTCCGGACTGCTTCACTACCACATTACTCTGTACTCCTTAATCGTTGACTATGTCATCCACTCTTCTTTATCAATTACTGCTCATCTCTTCAATGCCTAAGTGTTCGTTTTCCTTCTCATAAAACACATTGAAGCTTATAGGAGGATTTTCAAACAGATTTTTTCTGAATTCAGTCTCGGAATGAACTCCGTCCATAAACACCATCAAAACTGACTCTGGATTGAGGTAGGCGATTTCCATAACGACTGCATTGAAACAGTCAAGATAACTTCTTAGTGTTCTCCTCGAGCCTAAATTAATTGAGAGAGGGACATCACATTCTTTGACTTAGCGACATGCAAATGAAATTGGTTGAAATACTTCATATCTTTAAAATTTGGTACCGGCCTTGGAGGCAACTGAGTAAACCACATAAGCGCAACTCCATCGAGCTAGATAGGGAAACCATTAAATTTAATGGCATTAGGGACTGCCGCTGCATTCATGTACTAGGTATACCCTACCAAATGCTAGCTTGGGTCAATCCTGCCAGAGTAATGATTCACTTGAGGTAGGTTGAACCTTCTTGGGAACTCAGCTTCCAAGATGTTATCAGTAAAAGGAGTATGACTTCGTTCTAGTCCACACTCATCATTGGTATATCCTTTAACGTCGTTCATGATTTGACGTGCCATGGCTGCAACCTCGGGATTGGTCACTACACGCTCAGGCTCTATACTTTCAGCTCGCTGAGCCACTCCTACCCCTACGTTAAGCGACGTCGCCTGGGATTCTGTACGGGCGGTAATTCTTTGGCACCTATTGTCCTGGTCATTCACAGGACACAAGGGAGGAAGTGAAGAAGCTTGAGTGGATCTGGAAGTGTATTGATTTCTTGGAAGGGAGAGTTCTGTTTGAGCCTGGAAATGGGCTCAACATTTCACGGATGAAAAAATTTCGGGTCGGCATCCCTCGGCTCAGCCTGATCGCCTAGAGCGTTTCCAACACCCTGAGGTGGCACTCTACAAACCTATGCTCCTGAAGGTTATTTTGGTCGTTCGAGTGGTCTTCATAGCCTTAGATGATCATGATTCCTTTTGGATGAAGACGAGCCTTCAATGACTTATCGATTTAGGGAAGGGGAGGTGTTCTTTGTCACCTGAACTCCTACCATTGTCTCGCCATTTGATTCATTTCTTGTCTCATTATGGCATTCCTACGAGACAGAGCATTCAATGTCGTTATGGTCCCTCTAAGCTGGTCTATAAACAATCTGTGGTCGGCATGAGTAAGAAAAGATGAAGTTGGAGCTTGGTCCACTAGCGCTACGAAAGAAGTAGGAGCAACCCTACCCCAGTTCGAATCTGACCCAGGTCATTTCAAATTCGAACTTGGAGGTGGTAGTAGGGAAACTCTAGCTGCTGTTGGCTGAATATGACTGGAGAAAATCCTGGAAGTGGCTCAGTTTTCTTTAGCTATTGTAGACGTCATTGTCGCTGAGATTGAGGAAAATGTTGAAGTCATAGGATGTAGAAAGTTAGGATTTTCTCTCCAAACTTGATGATTCATAAAGTAGATGTAAAAAACCTTAAATGTTGAGAAAGTTCAAGTTCCCAGTGAAAGCACCAAAGGGTAGATGTCAATAATTGGCACAACACCCAAATAGGAAATGAATAGAGAATAACAATGAATAAATAGAAATTAAAATGAGAAGAATGCACCAATTTATAGTGGTTCAGCATTAATAAGCTTACATCCACTTTATAATCTCTTATATGACTTAATAAATTCAAGCACAATGGTGGAAATGATTGAGTATAACAACATGGTTTTTGTTTGATGATAACAAAAATCACACACATAAATAAATATATAATAAATATGTTTGTAATTGTACTATTCCATATTCCATCTAACATATAAATAAATATTTATTGAATAAAATACTATTGCACATAATTTAATATTCAAACAGTATTTTTATTCAAATAAATATTCTATATCAACATTTGAAATAGTACCAATTTCTGACTCTACTATTATACAATTCACAATTAAATAACACTATTGTACAAATTCATATTTACATTCATTCTTCACTACAACACTCAATCACTCAGATTTCTCTCAGTTACATATCCAATGTCATATTAAGATTTATATACACACACTGAATCCTGACCAGCCATGACACAACGTATAATGGTTTGTGATTTAACTAGAAAAATATTTTTGCAATTGTATACAGTTATTTTTTCAGGTGAACAGGTACAAAGCTCAAATATGCATAATGGCACAATTGCACATGTATATAGGCATCCTCAAGTCAACCAGAATTTCAAAAGAGAAGAAGTGGCAAATACAACAAAATGAATAATACAACAAGCATGAACACATGCTTATAGAGGCAGGTAGGATGCCAAAACTGGAAGTCAATTATGCATATACACATATGCAAATACACATGTGCAAATGGAAATGTCTCCGCAAGAGTAGAAATGATTCAGCAACAAGAAGGTCCAACAAACATGTACTGTTGGCTTGATTTTTGACCATGGCACCAAAAGCCCGAGCGATAAAGATAATAGCCTTCCTTTTGGCGAGACTGTCTCAACTCGGTTTCCATCATTGATGCTACTCAAGACTTGAGCATAAGCAACTTGCAGTGATCAATGTTCGCTTGGATGAAGTGATGAATCATTGGAAAACTTGGACCTTGGAAGCATGTAGCCTTAGTTCGGATCGGATTCCCTGATTCAAAAGCAACATTGCTTCCTCCCTTTGGACCGGGTTGAAGAAATCAGGTCAGGTCTTCCTAGTCGAACCCCACCCGACCCACCTATCGCCTTGGCATCCTACAAACTCAGTAGGAGCAGCTTCTCACTGGGTAGAATAGGACCAACCCAACCCCATCCAGTGACTGCATGCACTGAATGACCTCGCCTACACCGGGTCGAATAAATGATATCCGACCCGCCTGGAGTAACTGCCACACATGGACTCAGACCCATTCTCAAGGCACACCCATCTCCTGCATATGCATATCGACTTCCACTTGGCAACCCATGATCTGAAGACACTTTCTCCACGTTTTCCATTACATTACCAGGTTCCATTGGATGCTTGTGTTGGAGAATGGAATTTTGATGACAACAACTTTGTTTCAGTTATTTACATTATTGACTATAATAAAATGTACACTAACATCTTTTGTCCATAATATATATACACACACACATGGTATATATGCATGACATAAATAATGAAGACTGTGCAGTTTTAGAAATTTAAGATATCAAGGAATTCAAGACTCATGAATATCAAGATAATCCAAATTTAAAGAGCTCAAGATTATCAAAGTAACAGAGTCTTGTTTATATGTAAACCTCCAGTTAGCACTTTCAAAATTTGTTTTCAAATTTCTTTTCAAATTGATTTCAAAATTATTTCAAACTCTTATTCTAAAATGATTTCAAATTATTAATATTTTACCTAGATTTCAAATATATATGTTTATAGGTTATAAAGTTTTATAATATATATATATATTTATAATATATATGTTTTATTGTTTTATACTGTATAATCTTATAAATACGTTTATATTATATATGACTATGTCTTTACACTTTATAAAATTCATTTTGAAACATTAGTTTTGATTCAAGAATTTCCGGAATATATATGTATATAAATTTTAACATTTGAAAATTGATTTTAAAAATCAAAATAATAAGCATATGTCGACATACATATTTCAACATGTCGACATATAACTGTCATATTTTCAACTTTCAAAGGAAGTGTCTTTTCATAATTTGAAATGCTTCCGGAACGTTGCAAACTTTCAAACACTATAAATAGGGGTTAAATTCGAATTTTTTTATAACTTCTTCTTCTCCATCTTCATCCTATCTCTGACCACCATTATTGTACTTTAATTTCTTGATTTCTACACTTATACTTTGCTAATTTCAATAAAAATTATATCATTCTCTTCTCAGTCTCTATCAACTACTTTCTGTTTGGAAGTGCTACTTAAGAGTACTAGGGATGTTGTAATCTTTTGGGAATTGTTTGGGAAGAGTGTGTTCCCTGTAGCCCGGAAATCAAGGATAGGGAGCGGTGTTAATCTTGTAGCCGTGAAATCAAGGGTGGTGGAATCGGTGTTAACCCTTATAGCCGTGAAATCATGGGTGTTGTACATGGATTTGATAATAATAAAACTTTGTGCAAAGCAGCATTGCGTGGGACTGGACATAGGAGTAATCCGAACCAGTATAAAATCTGGTGTGTTCTTTCCTTTTCTGTATTTTATATTTACTTATCTCTGTGTCTGTGATTGTTTCTATGTTTGTGATCGTTTTTGGTGTGATAATCATTGCGTGATTCATATAGTAATTCAAGATTGTTTAAAATTTCCATAATCTCTTTAAAACACTATTCACCCCCTCTAGTGTTAGTTTTACCTTAAGTTCCTTAATCCACATTCCTTAACAATTAGTATTAGAGCATAGGTTTTCAAAATTTCATCATCTGAATTTTGGAAGTATTAAATGGAAATTTTTGAGATGATTTATAACACTAGTCTTAATTCATGCGTTGCATCAATGTTAGAAGTGTATGCATTCAATTATGTCGAAAAATCAAGTGATATCCTGAGTTGTTGTCCAAAATAGGAAAAGGCGTGTTACATAGGTTGTTGAAATTCAAATTCTGATTGTCAAAATATGGAAATCAAAAGGGACAAATGGATATTAGGTAGTGTCTTTTCAAGACATATGACGGGAAATCCTGAATTATTGAATAATCAAGTATATGAAGATGGTGGAATGGTCAACTTCGGAGATAACTCTAAAGGATATATAATTGGCCTTAGCAATGCTGGTAATTTTGAAACACCTACTATTTCTGATGTTTTATTAGTTAGGAATTTAAAACATAACCTACTAAGTATAAGTCAACTTTGCGATAAAGGCTATAAAATCAATTTTGAAAAAGATAAATGCGTTATAGAAGATAAGAATTCAAAAATAATATTCGAAGGAGATAGAAAGAAAAATATTAATTTACTAAATCTGAAAATTTCTAATGATAATTTATGTCTTATGGCCAATATAAGTGACCCTTGGATCTGGCATAAGAGATTTGGTCATATAAATCACAAACATATTTCTAGGATTTCAAAAATTAGATTCAATTAGATGTTTTCGTGAAATGAAATTTAAAGTAAATAATTTAGGTGATGCTTGCTAATTCAGAAAATTGAAAAGAAGTTTATTTAAATCAAAAGGGGAAATTACTACCTCAAAACCATTAGAGTTAATTCACAAGGATCTATTCAGTCCATCTCAAACTCAATCAATAAAACACAATAGATATGTTTACGTAACAATCGACGATTTTTCTAGATTTACATGGACCTTATTTCTTAAAAATATAAGTGATGCTTTCAATCAATTTAAATCTTTTGCTAAAAGAACTCAAAACTTACTATCATTAGAAATTAAAACAGTACGTAGTGATTAAAACAAAAAGTTTGTAACATTTTGTAATAAAAAGGGGATAACCCATAATTTTTCTTTCCCCAGAACCCCTCAACAAAATGGAGTAGTTGAACGTAAGAATAAATCAATTCAGGAGTGTGTGAGAACCATGTTATCAGATAGTAACTTACTAAGAAACTTTTGGGTTGCAGCAATTGCAACAACTTGTTATATATTAAATAGAATTTTGATAAGACCCTTAACTCATAAAACACTATACGAACTTTTATAATAAGAAACCAAAGGTATTGTATTTTAAAATATTTAGATGTAAATGTTTTATTCTTAACACCAAAGAAAATTTAGACAGATTTGATTCTAAATATGATAAAGGAGTATTTATTAGATACTCAGATAGAAGTAAATCATATAGAATTTTTAATTTATAAACTAATACTACAGAAGAAACATTAAATGTGTCCTTTGACAAAAATTATAAGAATTCAACACAAAATAATGAAGATGAATGTGAAAATAAGATTGATGAAATAAATAATGAAATTAATCAACTAAATAAAAGAATTAGACTTCTAAGAGACCACCCTATAGAAGATATCTTAGGGGATATCGAATCTGTTGTTAGGACTAGAAACCAATTAAATAATACGAGTAATTCAAAATTTATTTTTTCTATTGAACCTAATAATCCAAAGGAAGAATCATCCGACGATTCATGGATCCTTGCTATGCAAGAGGAATTGAATTAGTTTACCAGGAATGATGTAGGGAACTTGTTCCTGGACCAGAGGATAAAACTGTAATTGAAGCTAAATGGGTTTATAAAAATGAAACGAATAAACATGGTGAGGTGGTAAGAAATAAAGCTCGATTGGTAGCACAAGGATATAGTCAAGAAGAGGGAAGATTATGATGAAACCTTTGCCCCTATTGTAAGATTAGAAGCAATTAGAATTTCATTAGCCTTCGCTAATCATAATAATTTCAAAGGCATGTTAAAAGTGCTTTTCTAAACGAATATGTTAAAGAAGATGTATATGTAGAACATTCACCTCTTTTCAAGATGGAAAATTTTCCAAATCACGTATTTAAATTAAAGAAAGAGTTATATGAATTAAAACAAGCTCCTAGATCATGGTATGATCGATTAAGAACGTATTTATTACAATCAAACTTCGAGATTGGTAAAGTAGATAATACACTGTTTATTAAGAGAAATAAAAATGATATTCAATTAGTAAAAATATTCGTTAACAATATAATATTTGGATCGACGAATTATAAAATGAACAAAGAATTCTTAGATATTATGACCTAAGAATTTGAGATGAGTCATATTGAAGACCTAACTTTCTTCTTAGGCTTACAAATAAGATAATTAAAGAATGGAATATTTTTTAATCAAGAAAAATACACTAGAGATTTAATTAGTAAATATGATTTAACTACAACTAATGGGAGACCAACACCAATGGCAACTAATATAGTCCTAAGTAAAGATAATACATCAAAAGACATTGATAAAAAATTATATAGAGGAATGATAGGATCTTTAACCGTTAGTAGACCAAATATAATGCATAGTGTATGTCTCTGTGCAAGATATCAATCGCAACCCAAGGATACTCATCTGAAAGTCGTAAAACATATTCTAAGATATGTAAAACATATACTAGATGTAACACCCCGAATTTCAATTAACACTAATGGTTAGTAATTAAAGTATAATTAATCTCAGATGTGAGAATCAAGGGAAACGGGCTGCGTCATTGCGTTCATCTCGGAAAAATACGCGAAATAGAGTCCGAGTTTGCATAAAACGGGTACCGTATGAAAGAGATATGGACGAACGAAGTTAGGCAGAAAAACCCGAAACAGGCCAGAAATGCACTGGCGCACTTGTGAAGTGCGCCAGCACAAAAATACACTGGCGCACTTGGGAAGTGCGCCCATGTCGGGACAGGAAACCTGCACAGTTTCTAGAGAGTTCTGTGGTTGGGTGCACCAGTTTGGGGTTTGGGCTTGGTCTTAGGGCTGGTTTCTGGAAGGTTCCGAAATCTAAGGGTCCTAATCTAATTTAGGGTTAATCTAAGGGCCTAAAACACTCACCTAATCTATAAATAAACCCTAAACCTACCCTAATCCATACTAAAAATAGAATTGAGGGCTACATGCCGCCAAATTAAATCTTAGAAGGAGCCTCCACTAATTTATGAAGAGGGTTGCAAGCTAATCACTCTCTAATCAACCTCTAATCCATTCTAAGCATCTTAATCTTCTTCATTTGGAGTGCAAATTGGCTAGTAGTGCGTTTCTATCACTCTAATGATCAATTGCTAAACTAAGTAGATGAGATATGATGAGATCATATGGTTTTGTTTGTGGATTAATGGGTTTTAAGTCATATGACATGATGTTAGTTTGCTAATGTATGTGGGTTATGCAAGTTTTGTGCTTTGTGATCATATGTTAATATGCAAGTTACATGTATGATAATATGCAAGTTACTTGTATGATAATTATGCAAGTTGTATGTTTCTTCATATGCAAGTTTATGAGTTCATATGCAAGTATGTAACATGTTATGCAAGTTCATATGCAAGTTTATGAGTTCATATGCAAGTTATGTAACATGTTATGCAAGTTCATATGCAAGTTATGTGACATATTATGCAAGTTCATATGCAAGTCATGTATTTGTTAATATGTAAGTTTATGTAACATGTTATGCAAGTTAATATGCAAGTTATGTGACATGTTATACAAGTTAATATGCAAGTTATGTGACATGTTATACAAGATTATATGCAAGTTATGTGACATGTTATGCAAGTTCATATGCAAGTTATGTGTTTGTTAATATGCAAGATGGCACCTTTGAAACATGTTCATACATATGCAAGTTGACACCTTTTATATGTGTTATGTCATGAGAACGAAATTACGTGGGAACGATGGGGTTAATTAAATGCATATGTTAATAAGATTGTGTGAAATTAATATAATTATGCATAACATAAAATAAATGAACATAGTATGGGAATTTGCCTATTAAGTTAGGTGTACCCATACTATGTGTTGGGAATTTGCCTATTAAGTTAGGTGTACCCACACTTTGGAGTTGGGAATTTGCTTATTAAGTTAGGTGCACCCATATTCCTAAAATAAACATGATAATTAACACAAATTATGGGGGTGATTAATTAGGAGTAATTAATCGATTAAGACACGAGGTTGGACCCGTTTGTAGTGTAAGACTGCCCGGAGTTTACCGGCTTAACCAGGCATCTACAAATGACGGTCCAATGTGAGGGGTCTTAATCATAAATTAAATACGTAACAAGGGTAAATGACACGAGGTTGGACCCGTTTGTAGTGTAAGACTGCCCGGAACTTACCGACTTAACCAGGCGTCTACAAATGACGGTCCAATGTGAGGGGTCCTTTACACGGTTACGGTGTTAATCAATTAAGAAACACTTAACCAGATAAGCATGTAGTGGGGCATGGGGGTTAAGTGGGTACCTTGGGTGGTATGTGGAAATTGCTAGTGGTTGCCAATAGAAAATATGACAAAATACTTAACCAAGATGAAACATGTAATTAAACATGATTAAAGGGTTAAGTGGGAAACACTAGTGTGTGGGCCAAGCTTAGGGGGATGGCTTGTGCTGGGGGCCCATTTCAACCAGTAACCCATACGTATCTTAGTGGGCTCGACCCATGTCGAGGACGGGACACGCATACTGGGCTTGACTATAAGAGGCCAAAATGGGTTAGCGGTGGCAACGCATGACCAACGGGTTTCATATGCGTGTGTGGACCCGGGCTGGTAAATAAGACGTTGTTGCATCGTGTAGATATAAGCCGTGCACCGTTAGTTTTATCAGGTTGCCACGTTGGGGAATGGTACACCCCACGGTGGGGCCAGCACGGGTATCTACGTTAGGGAGCCGATCGAATGGGGAGTAGTGTGTACACCTAGTGGATTGCAGGGCCCCGTGGCGTCTACTTAGTCACCTAGGGGTACGCGAGAACTATTAAGTTAATTTTATAAGTCCATGGGTGGGATCAACCTTTAAGTTAGGAATGACTGGTGTGGTGCAGTTTAGTAATTTACCTTTGGAAGGGTAGATGCGTCTTTATCTTTTATCTTAGTTTAGTTGACTGCTTAGTGTAGCCATTCATCCCCATTAGTTACCGTATATCAGTTTATGTCTTCTCTGGTTACTTTAACGATTGTATTGTTAAAGTTATAGGACTCGCTCAAACTTATGTCTGACCCCGTTGTTTTTATCTTTTTTTCCCAACCCTCAGGTCCTACGTTGGATCCTAGCAGTAGTGGAGTTTGATCGGATTGCTGTTCCAGTCTTTAGGAGCTTGGATAGATGTAAAGCTTCAGTTACCCAGTTATCTTTTCTTTTGTCATGGCTATTGTATGAGAGTGGGATTATGTACTTCTTTATTTTGATGGATATTGTACTTGACTTTTATTGTGGTTTTATGATGTAACCAGACATGTTTTACTTCCGCTGTTATGAGATGATGTTTTAAATTTCAAGTACTATTTATATCTGTCTTGTTGTAATTTTTCTGTTCTATATTCACTAAAATACTCCACCAATGCTATGGCATTCCCTTAGTGAGTGACCATAGCGGGAGTGGGGTGCTACACGTGGTATCAGAGCTTAAGGTTACCAGAACAGATAAAATTTTTAGAAAAAATATTTTCTAAGAATATTTTTGAAAGGAGTATTTTCAAAAAACATGTCTTTTAAGAGAAAAGTTTTTGAAAAAAAGAGCATAATCCCCAATAGCCATATCTATATCTTTCGAATTCTCCGTTTTGAATCTCTTCCTCTCTCGTTTTGAGTTTCCCCTCCGTGTATAGATGATCTTTCTAAGATAGATAAGAATGGAAAACCACTTCAAGGGACTTAGACGTTAGTCAGATTAGAAGTTGGTTCAAGAAGGAGGAGGACTGGTAGGTACCTATTGGATAGACGATGGGAGGAAGGCTCAAATAGTTGTTTGGTTAATGAATGACTGCCCAAAGAAGGGGCAGAAGACGGGGTCTACCTCAGGAGGTCAGGTGCAAGCTCTTATGGCACCAGCTCAGGCAGGGGGGGCAAGTTCAGGCTCTCTCAGTTCCACCGATTCAGCAGAGAGGTAGAACTATTTCCGTTGAAAGTCTGGTTTTTCTGTTTGATCATCCAGTTCGTACTTTGTTTGACTCTGGCGCATCGCATTCTTTTATCTCACCATCGTTAGTTGAGTCACTGCACTTAGACACCAGTCTAGTTGATGATCCCTTGGTTGTTTCAAACCCAATTGGGGGCTCCATATATCTGTCTATGATATGTTTGGGTTTGAAGATTTCTATACTTAGCGTTGAGTTTGGATGTGATGCTTTTGTATTGGGCTTCACGGGCTGTGGGTTGATTTTGGGCATGGACTGGTTATCCAGTAATGGTGCCGTTCTTGATTGTGAAAGGAGAGTTGTCAGGCTTATGACCCGCTTGGGTAATACTCTTGAGATCTCTTGTAATCCCATGGAATCTGTTTTGCGAAGTTATCTTGAATCGCTCGATGCTTCGGTCGAGAGTTTGCGTTCTGTCAGAGTGGTCCGGGAATATCCGGATGTGTTTGAAGAGGTGAAGGGTTTGCCTCCGAAGCGGGAGATAGATTTCCGAATTTATTTGGTGGATAATGCCAAACCAGTGTCTTTGCCAGTGCGCCACATGGCTCCTCGTGAGAGAAGAGAACTTCATAAGCAAGTAGGGGAGTTGCTTGAGAAGGGGTTCATAAGGCGAAGTATATCGGAGTGGGGAGCTCCAGTAGTGTTTGCCACGAAGGCGGATGGGTCCCTCAGACTTTGTGTGGATTATAGAGAACTTAATAAGCTCATGAAGAAGAATAGACAACCATTACCGAGGATAGATGATCTCTTTGATCAGTTGGTTGGCGCCTCAGTGTTTTCGCAGATGGACTTAGCTACAGGGTTTCATCAGTTGAGAGTGGCGGAGGACAGTATAGAGAAGACTGCTTTCCGGACTCCGGATGGTTTTTATGAGTGGCTTGTGATGCCATTTGGGTTTACAAACGCCCCTGCATACTTTGTTGATCTGATGAGTAGAGTGTTCAGAGAGTATCTGAATAAGTTTGTAGTGGTCTTTGTGGATGACATCTTGGTCTTTTCCAAGAGTGAAGAAGAGCATGCCTTACATCTCAGAGAAGTGTTGGAGACTCTTCGAGCACATAGTCTTAAAGCTAAATTCTCTAAATGTCATTTTTGGAGAAGAGAAGTGCGATTCTTAGGGCATGTGGTCTCTAAGGAAAGGATAGCTGTGGATCCCGCAAAGATAGTATCTATCCAGGATTGGAAAGTTCCTAGAAATGCTACCGAAGTAAGAAGTTTCTTGGGGTTGGCAGGATATTATAGGAAGTTCATCAAAGACTTCGCACAGATATCAGCCCCATTAACCCGCTTGACGAAGAAGAATCTGGTTTTCTCATGGGACGTAGATTGTGATGATGCTTTCCGACGGTTAAAGAGAGCTCTGACCACCACTCCAGTTTTAGTGCTTCCAGATGGGAGTAAGCCGTTTGTTGTTTATACCGATGCTTGTGGGACAGGATTAGGCGCAGTCTTGATGCAGGAGGGAAGGGTAATAGCCTATGGAGGGAGGCAATATAGAGTGCATGAGAAGAATTACCCTACCCATGATCTAGAGTTGGCCGCGATTGTTTTCGCACTTAAGTCTTGGCGCCATTATCTTCTTGGTGAGAGATTCGAGTTGTTCACTGACCATAAATCATTGAAGTACTTATTCTCTCAGAAGGATTTAAACTTAAGACAACAAAGGTGGATGGAGTTCTTAGCATCCTATGATTTCGAGATAGCGTATACCCCTGGCAAGGGTAACGTGGTGGCGGACGCCTTGAGTAGAAAAAGGCTATCTTTGAGTCCATTGTTCGTGGAACGGCGAAGCTTGGAGTTTCTTTCTTTGTTCGACTTCAGACCTTCTGTTGACTTTGTACCTGGTTTGTTAGCATCCTTGGAGGTTAGACCTACTCTTTTGGGACGGATTGGCGAGGCTCAGCGAGACGACCCAGAGTTGGTTGAGTTAGTAGAGAAGCTTATAATGGGGGAGTCGTCCAGCCATTTGGGTAGATACACCATAGATGATAGGGGATGGTTGCATAGAGACGGTAGACTTTGTGTACCGCAAGATGAGGGTTTGAAGAAGGCTATTTTGGATGATGCACATCGTTCAAGGATGACTATTCATTCCGGTGGAGACAAAATGTACCAAAACATGAAGAGAATTTTCTTCTGGGCCGGTATGAAGAAAGATGTGGCCGAGTATGTGGCTAGATGCTTAGTGTGCCAACAAGTTAAAGCGGAGCAAAGGAAACCCGAAGGGTTGCTACACCCATTGGAAGTTCCGCAATGGAAGTGGGATAGTGTCTCGATGGATTTCATCGATGGGTTACCAAGATCGAGGAAGGGCAATACGGGAATTTGGGTTGTGGTAGACATAATTACCAAGAGTGCCCATTTTATACCCGTGAAGAGTAAGAGGACCGCTCCATGGCTTGCTTCAGTCTATGTTAGAGAGATTGTTAGATTGCATGGCGTACCATCCAGCATTGTGAGTGATCGAGATCTTATCTTCACTAGTGAGTTTTGGAGAAGTTTGCAAGAGGCGGTAGGGACTCAGTTGTGTTTGAGCACCGCATATCATCCTCAGACGGACGGTCAGACCGAGAGGGTGAACCGTATCTTAGAAGATCTCTTGAGGCTTTGTATCTTGGATTTTGGAGGTACATGGGAAGAACATCTTCCTTTGGTGGAGTTCGCATACAATAACAGCTTTCAGTCTAGTATTGGCATGGCACCTTTCGAAGCTCTTTATGGAAGGCCTTGTCGATCTCCTACATGTTGGTGGGAATCTACGGATAAGATCTTGCTTGGGCCAGATATGGTTAGAGAGACTTCAGATAAGATTGATTTGATTCGAAGAAGGATGAAGGCAGCGCAAGATAGACAGAAATCTTATGCGGATCGGAGAAGGACGGATCTTGAGTTTGAGGTTGGGGACATGGTTTTTGTCAAAGTATCTCCGTTGAGAAATGTTGTTCGCTTTGGGTCCGTTGGGAAGTTAGCACCGAGGTTTGTTGGGCCGTTTCCTATTAAGGAAAGGATTGGACGGATGGCATATAGGGTGGAGTTGCCCGACAGACTTAGTGGTGTTCATGATGTATTCCATGTATCACATTTGAGGAAGTGCTTACATGAGACCGCAGAGGTGGTAGAGCCGAGCTTGCTTAGAGATGTAGAGGTAGAGCGTGATGCGACGATTCGACGAGCTCCTACTCGCATCCTTGGGTCAGAAACTAGGAAGTTGAGGAACAGAGAAGTTCAGCTAGTTAAAGTGCAATGGGGAGATGACGAAAGCAATTCTACTTGGGAGACGGAAACGAAGATGCGTTCTTTGTACCCATTTCTTTTTTGAGAGTATGTCTTTTAACTTCTCCTTTATCGCTTGTCTAGTACTTATCTTATCTTTAGTATATCCTCTCGCTAGTACCTATGACCTTTAGATAGGGTAAAACCTATGGTTGAAACATGTGTTTGAAACATGTTATGGTTGATGGATGCATGTGGATGCAATTGTTTGCTAGTGGTTGCTCGTGGATGCATATACACACACATTAGGCACTAGATCGGCTCAGTCACTTCATGTTGCATATCGCATAAATGGATGTGGTAGTTAGATTGATGGATGTATCATGGCTGTGTTATCATGTGGATGATGCATTTTTGTGTATGGTTGTGCACGCATATAGAAATTGTATGTGTCAATAGGGTTTCGCATACATATTGGATGCATGGCACTATCATGGTTTGCATTAAGGAGGTCGACTGAATCAGTAGACCGCCTGATTTTGCATTAGTATACGGACATATACACACACTTTCTGCATATGTTCATACATCATTAGAAGTTTCTAAGGATAATAGTTGCTTGTGGTTGATGGTTTAGTAGATGGTTGTTTGGTTGGTAGGATACGTTCTTCTTGACTTAGAGATTTCGAGGACGAAATCCTTTAAGTAGGGGAGAATGTAACACCCCGAAATTCAATTAACACTAATGGTTAGTAATTAAAGTATAATTAATCTCAGATGTGAGAATCAGGGGAAACGGGCTGCGTCATTGCGTTCGTCTCGGAAAAATACGCGAAATAGAGTCCGAGTTTTCATAAAACGGGTACCGTATGAAAGAGATATGGACGAACGAAGTTAGGCAGAAAAACCCAAAACAGGCCAGAAATGCACTGGCGCACTTGTGAAGTGCGCCAGCACAAAAATACACTGGCGCACTTGGGAAGTGCGCCCATGTCGGGACAGGAAACCTGCACAGTTTCTAGAGAGTTCTGTGGTTGGGTGCACCAGTTTGGGGTTTGGGCTTGGTCTTAGGGCTGGTTTCTGGAAGGTTCCGAAATCTAAGGGTCCTAATCTAATTTAGGGTTAATCTAAGGGCCTAAAACACTCACCTAATCTATAAATACACCCTAAACCTACCCTAATCCATACTAAAAATAGAATTGAGGGCTACATGCCGCCAAATTAAATCTTAGAAGGAGCCTCCACTAATTTATGAAGAGGGTTGCAAGCTAATCACTCTCTAATCAACCTCTAATCCATTCTAAGCATCTTAATCTTCTTCATTTGGAGTGCAAATTGGCTAGTAGTGAGTTTCTATCACTCTAATGATCAATTGCTAAACTAAGTAGATGAGATATGATGAGATCATATGGTTTTGTTTGTGGATTAATGGGTTTTAAGTCATATGACATGATGTTAGTTTGCTAATGTATGTGGGTTATGCAAGTTTTGTGCTTTGTGATCATATGTTAATATGCAAGTTACATGTATGATAATATGCAAGTTACTTGTATGATAATTATGCAAGTTGTATGTTTCTTCATATGCAAGTTTATGAGTTCATATGCAAGTATGTAACATGTTATGCAAGTTCATATGCAAGTTTATGAGTTCATATGCAAGTTATGTAACATGTTATGCAAGTTCATATGCAAGTTATGTGACATATTATGCAAGTTCATATGCAAGTCATGTATTTGTTAATATGTAAGTTTATGTAACATGTTATGCAAGTTAATATGCAAGTTATGTGACATGTTATACAAGTTAATATGCAAGTTATGTGACATGTTATACAAGATTATATGCAAGTTATGTGACATGTTATGCAAGTTCATATGCAAGTTATGTGTTTGTTAATATGCAAGATGGCACCTTTGAAACATGTTCATACATATGCAAGTTGACACCTTTTATATGTGTTATGTCATGAGAATGAAATTACGTGGGAACGATGGGGTTAATTAAATGCATATGTTAATAAGATTGTGTGAAATTAATATAATTATGCATAACATAAAATAAATGAACATAGTATGGGAATTTGCCTATTAAGTTAGGTGTACCCATACTATGTGTTGGGAATTTTCCTATTAAGTTAGGTGTACCCACACTTTGGAGTTGGGAATTTGCCTATTAAGTTAGGTGCACCCATATTCCTAAAATAAACATGATAATTAACACAAATTATGGGGGTGATTAATTAGGAGTAATTAATCGATTAAGACACGAGGTTGGACCTGTTTGTAGTGTAAGACTGCCCGGAGTTTACCGGCTTAACCAGGCATCTACAAATGACGGTCCAATGTGAGGGGTCTTAATCATAAATTAAATACGTAACAAGGGTAAATGACACGAGGTTGGACCCGTTTGTAGTGTAAGACTGCCCGGAACTTACCGGCTTAACCAGGCATCTACAAATGACGGTCCAATGTGAGGGGTCCTTTACACGGTTACAGTGTTAATCAATTAAGAAACACTTAACCAGATAAGCATGTAGTGGGGCATGGGGGTTAAGTGGGTACCTTGGGTGGTATGTGGAAATTGCTAGTGGTTGCCAATAGAAAATATGATAAAATACTTAACCAAGATGAAACATGTAATTAAACATGATTAAAGGGTTAAGTGGGAAACACTAGTGTGTGGGCCAAGCTTAAGGGGATGGCTTGTGCTGGGGGCCCATTTCAACCAGCAACCCATACGTATCTTAGTGGGCTCGACCCATGTCGAGGACGGGACACGCATACTGGGCTTGACTATAAGAGGCCAAAATGGGTTAGCGGTGGCAACGCATGACCAACGGGTTTCATATGCGTGTGTGGACCCGGGCTGGTAAATAAGACGTTGTTGCATCGTGTAGATATAAGTCGTGCACCGTTAGTTTTATCAGGTTGCCACGTTGGGGAATGGTACACCCCACGGTGGGGCCAGCACGGGTATCTACGTTAGGGAGCCGATCGAATGGGGAGTAGTGTGTACACCTAGTGGATTGTAGGGCCCCGTGGCATCTACTTAGTCACCTAGGGGTACGCGAGAACTATTAAGTTAATTTTATAAGTCCATAGGTGGGATCAACCTTTAAGTTAGGAATGACTGGTGTGGTGCAGTTTAGTAATTTACCTTTGGAAGGGTAGATGCGTCTTTATCTTTTATCTTAGTTTAGTTGACTGCTTAGTGTAGCCATTCATCCCCATTAGTTACCGTATATCAGTTTATGTCTTCTATGGTTACTTTAACGATTGTATTGTTAAAGTTATAGGACTCGCTCAGACTTATGTCTGACCCCGTTGTTTTTATCTTTTTTTCCCAACCCTCAGGTCCTACGGTGGATCCTAGCAGTAGTGGAGCTTGATCGGATTGCTGTTCCAGTCTTTAGGAGCTTGGATAGATGTAAAGCTTCAGTTACCCAGTTATCTTTTCTTTTGTCATGGCTATTGTATGAGAGTGGGATTATGTACTTCTTTATTTTGATGGATATTGTACTTGACTTTTATTGTGGTTTTATGATGTAACCAGACATGTTTTACTTCCGCTGTTATGAGATGATGTTTTAAATTTCAAGTACTATTTATATCTGTCTTGTTGTAATTTTTCTATTCTATATTCACTAAAAAACTCCGCCGATGCTATGGCATTCCCTTAGTGAGTGACCATAGCGGGAGTGGGGTGCTACACTAGATTTTGGATTATTTTATCCTAAGGATGATTCATTTGATTTAATATCTGATTATGACGCTGACTATGCGGGATGTAAGTTCGATCGTAAAAGCACTAGTGAAACATGTCACTTCTTAGGAAATTCACTAGTTTCTTTGTTTAGTAAAAAGAAAAATACAGTATCATTATCAACAACCGAAGCAGAATATATATCTGCTGCTTTGGCTTGTTCACAAGTAATATATATGCAACAAGCTCTAAATGATTTTGGTTTAATATAAATAAATCACTAATCTATTGCAATATTACGAGTGCCATAAATATATCTAAAAATCCAACTCATCATTCAAGAACAAACAAAGCATAAAGATATAACACATCATTTTAAGAGATAACGTAAGTAAAGAGGAAATTTTACTTGACTTCATAGAAACAGAAAAACAAATAATAGATATATATAAACAAAACCTTTTAAATGAAGCAACATTTAATAAATTTAGAAGAGAATTAAGCTTTTGTTCTTTGAGTGTAATAGAATAATTAAATATATTAATAGATAATATAATATAATATAATATAATAAATAATATATATCAAAAATCAGAAAAGTAGAAATAAAAAAACATACATATGTTGACATGTTCAAAATGGTATTTCGACAAATGACTGCCAGATTTCCAGAAATTAATTCCCACCAAAAGTTAGTTACAAACAATATTTAAACTTCTTATTTCAAAATTACTTCTTCATCTCTTCATTTTCTCTCTAGAAAAATTCTCAACTAAATAAAACCATGGCCTCCACTGATAATAACAACCAAAACACCCCCGTTTCATTTTTTGGACCATTCAAAGGTCCTTTCAACTATTTGTGCTCGTTAGAGTCACGAAACTAGAGGAATCGATGAAGGATGTTCTGAAAATGCTTACTTAAATTCAAGTTTAACAAGCAAGAATGAATAAGGAGAATGAAAAACCAGGGAAGATAATGAGAAATTTGCAACGGTTTGTTATGGATAACCACACTAATTCAATTATCATCGAAGATAATAATCAAATGAAGGAAGAGGAAGTAGAAGAAGAGGAAGAAATAGTAGAAGAAGAAGTACAAATCAAAGGCATGGAAGAAGATGACCAAGTAATATGCTTACGCGAAGTAAGCTTTGACAGAGATGGGAATGTAGTTGAGCAAAGCAGGGAATTCTGTATTCATTATCAACAATGTCCAATTCACAAATCTACAATCGTCAAGAAGCATAGATTTTCGTACACGTATATATATATATATATATATATATATATATATATTTGAAATAATAAGTAAAATCTTAAAATTTTGAAATCATTTTAGAAATGGAATATGAAATAATTTTGAAATCAATTTGAAAATAAAATTTGAAATTGCTAACTGGAGTTTTACATATAAACTAGACTCTATTACTATGATAATCTTAAGTGCTTGATTATCTTGACACTCATGAGTCTTGAATTCCTTTTTATCTTGAATCTCTAAAACTATACAGTCTTCAATTATTTACATTATTGATTATAAAATATGTACTAACATCTTTTTTCTAGAATACATACATACATATATATAGCATGATATATATCAATTCAGATGGAATGATCGAAGCGTCGTGAAGTGTCCGTTGATAGATGAAATGCAACGAACACGTGAGATGTTATAGCTGATTTTATACCAATTGTTATAGATATAAACTGAAATCATAAGTAAAATAAATCAAATCATACTTCGAGTGTAATTTTAAATCCAGTGTGTTCTTCATCATAACAATTGGAAATTATATATATATATATATATAATTTCAAGCAAAATAATTTGAAATCATTTTGAACGTGCAAAAAAGGAAAGAACACAATGGATTTTATACTGGTTCGGATCGCAGAGTTTTATTACTATCAATATCCAAGTACAACACCCTTGATTTCACGGCTACAAGGTTAGCAATGATTCCACCAACCATGATTTCACGACTATAAGGTTAACAATGCTCCCTTCCTTGATTTCTGGGCTACAAGGAACACACCCTTTCCCAAATGATTACAACAGCCCTAGAACACTTAAATAGCACTTTCAAACTTATAGTAGTTAATAAAGATTGAGAAGAGAAAGAGAATGATATAATTCTCGTTCAGAGTGTAAGTTTAGAAATCAAGAAATTAAAGTATAATAATGGTGTTTAGAGATACGATGAAGATGGAGAAGTGATAAAATTTGAATTTAACCCTTATTCACAGTGTTTGAAAGGTTTCAACGTTTCTAAAGCGTTTCAAAATATGAAAAGCCACTTCCTTTTAAATTTGAAAATATGACAGTTATATGTCGATATGCTAAAATATGCATGTCGACATATGATTATTATTTTGATTTTCAAAATCATTCTTCAAGTGTTAAAATTAATATATATATATATATATATATATATATATATATTGTGATAACCCCAAACTCCCATGCCACGGAAGCAAGGATAATCATTGGAATATAACACATTTATCACATCAGCAGATTACAGATAATAGCATAAATCATAGAATAATACTCATCATCATAGCAGCGGAAACGTAAATGTCATCAACATCAGAGTTGCACAGACACAGGTTACAACTTTGTACATAAACTGTTCCAACAAATAGAAAATAAGTCAAGAACATCATCAAATACAACATAGATAAGGTGATGTCTAAATGTCCAAAATAAGAGGTAAAAGATAGTCTTCGTCTTCTGCCAAAAGAGCACCTTATGCTGCGGTGCTTATCCAAAATAAAGCCTATTACCTATTTACTTGGCTGCCCGTGTAAAAATAAGGGCACCCGAGTTTGCAAGTGAAAACAAACTATGAAATTTTAAATATAACATACTATCGGATCCAGTTTTGCTGAATTTCGATTATGTAAGAATGAAATATGAAATTTTAAATTTAACATACTATTTTTCTTTCTAATTTAAACATGAATATTAAAGTCTTGGACCTCACCCCATTTTAAATATCACAGCCAGATTTAAACAAACCAGACCCGCGTTCTTTATCTCCTTCTTCTGGTAAACGCTCTAAAGCCTGCTCCTAAAATGCCATTGCCAATCTTTCCAATGCTTCTTCTGCCTTCATCTCCTAACCGATTCACACGCCGTCAACTCCACCATTCCTCTCTTCTCAAACGCTCTTTTCCCATGCCTATTTGATGGAACTCGCATGCACCACGGCAAGTGCGACTTCTAGTCTCTCGAAAGAGACGCTGTACATCTCGTGACATAAAAACATGTCGATCCTCACAAAATTTTGCCAAAACACTCCATTTAATCACACAAACCCATATTCAACATCTAAACCTTGAATTGATTCCCCCAAACACCACGAATCCGAACCCTAACTCGCACAGTGAAAAAAAAAAACAATGACGTCGATTAGCTTCGAACGCTCCAAAACTGATACCATGCTGAAGAGAATCATTCCAGTAATCCGTTTATATATGTTTCATGATTTAAAACATTTTATATTAATTGAAATTATTTTATGAAGATCAAAACTTTCCACTGGAAGAAACAAAACGAGCGGCGCATTTTCTCATTGACCAAAGGAATTGTGAATTAGGGTTAGGACGTGTACTCTATTTATAGGATAGTTTTGGCTTCCATTTTAAGCTTCATTCAATTTTTATATTAATTTATATAGTCAATGCTACTCGTATTTATCATCTAAAAATCCGCATGATCACACACGATATCCAAAAATCATGAAAATGGGCGTGCAGCTACAGTTTGACATTACGGACCCAAAAAACTTGTTTCGTCGAATTCCAATTTCGTTTGCTCACACAACGTATTTTTAAAGTCAACTATTTTTCACATTAAAATCCGGTACGATCACATACTGACTCCCAAAATCACGAAAATTGAAATCTAACAATAATTTAATATTCCAAATCCAACAAAATTAGTTTTATCGAAAACGGAGATCATTTGCAAAACTGGTTATTTTTAAAGCTCTAAATAAAATCATTTAAATATTAATATATTTAAAAATAATTAAATTTAATATTACTAAATTAATATTATCGTATATATATTCACATTGAATATAATATAGCTCCAAAATAAATAAATATGGACTTATAACTCGATATTTTAAATCTGGGTTAAATCGATATTCGATTTATATTTAAATCCTTTTATAAATTATAACGGAATTCCCAAGCGACTTTTCGAAAATTTGATTTGGACAGAGCTCACAATCTACACGACGAAATCTCGATTTTTCTCTTCCATTAGAAAATATACTTCACCGGCTCCGAGCGTTTCTTGTTTTCACAGAAATCCGACTTAAAACGGATTTTGTATATTCGTTTAAAGTTCGAATCGCCAAATTACGAATTGCCGCGCCATTTCGAGCTCGATTATAATTATAATATAATTATACGTTCAAACTTCGTTTAAATAATATATTCGTTATTATAATTCAATTCTAAACTGAATTAAATATTATAAATGATCCAATTCACACCATATTGTCCTTTCAGCTATTTTTGGTTATTTTAGAATTAAACATATTATTTAATTATTATATTAATTAGATATTCAAAGTTATTTAATTTAAACCATTTTAAATTACTAAACCGCTTTTTTAAAATAATTAAATAAATTAATTATTATACCACTAATATATGGGATGTTACATTCTTCCCCCCTTAAAATAATTTCGTCCTCAAAATTGCTAAGGTAGAAAACAAACCCTATTAACTAGATTAAAAATTATTTGTTTACTTCTTAACTTCAGTTTCAACTGAACCAATAAATTTTAATTAAATAATTAATTTAATCCTACCAACTAAAATTTTCAAAAATTCTAAAAATTTTCTAACACCTTAAATCTTCGAAAATTTTTGCCAGCATCTCCTTTGTACTGGTCAAACGGTACAAATACAACTCGCCACACTAGCCCTTCTCTAACCCAAAAGAAAATCAAATAGCCAAGCGTCTTACTAAACAGGCTCATAAAAATCTCATACCATATGAAGTATAAACTTGTACCTTTTTGTAATGACCCGAAAATCCGGTCCAATTTGAGTTGACTAAATAACGCAAGTGCAGCCCCAAATTGCACTGGAAACCAGGAAATTAATAGAAAGAAGACAAAGGGTGAGGAAAGATAAGATAGAAACTTAGAATAGAAGAAGAAGAAGAACACAACATCAGAGTAACACGAACCTCACAGGGGAACGAATAATATATAATTTATAACATATCTTTGAAATATAAATCTGTATTTGAATATACATATCATTCCAAAGTACAACACTTACAACACAGCGGAAAAACACTATAGCTATATGATCCTGAAGCCTCCTGCTCCAGCTCTTCAAGTATCTGTAAATCCCGACTACTTGACTGCACGTACAAAATTGGGCACCCAAGAGTTTAGGGAAAACAAAACAAAATAAACTCCGGGTCAGTCATGGGACTGGTACGAGTAAAACAGTTTAAAACAGTTCGAACAAGTAAACGATATCTCAAAAGACCACGCCGTATAACGGAACGGGTTTTTCCCTTATGAGAATCCAAAATATCTTTATATCAAAAAACTTTTGATATTATAATAATGTCTATCAACCACAATATAATAATCATCTAGCAGAAACGCTTTCATCTCACGTTCTACATATATAGTACACAGTCAAAATTGCAAGCACGTATTGGGTAATGGATTTCCAACTATAAAAAGGTATGGAACCACATTTCGCTAGTGTACCTCTAGAAAGGAATACACTGGGTTCAACAAGAACATCTTGCAACCCGGCCACACATGACCGACCACTCATTTCGCTTGAGTGTATCGAATGTATATCACCAACGGTTGGGATCAGCAACTGTTTCCCGAATAGGACAGCATCAACAATATATTTTTAGAAGTAAATGAAACTCTAGATCAGGTGATTATACACCCTAATAGGTGCGACCTACATAGCCATGCTGCCTGCCCGATTTTTGTCATTTCCTGGTTGATGAAGCTTGAGGTTACGCTTTATCATCACATCAGATTCACTTCGAATGCCACATTGTCAGATCCATCGAAAATCACTAATTAACGTCTACAACAGTACATTACGTGTTAGCTAAAGAAGTTTCCTTCTCCACTTCCACTCTTGGTACGGTTGAAGAAATCAATGTACGTGACCTTTCTGGAAATACTCTGTTAGACATTCATTCATACAAGTCATCCAGGAACAGGATGAACGGAAGGTACTATTCAGTATATCCATCTTAGGCACTGTTATCTAAGATTTATACAATAGCCCTTGCACTTTACTCTGTCCTCAATTATCTTTGGCATATATGATTCGCAACACTTATGCCAATACAGAGTGGTTCTTTGGATAATAATCCAGCTGGTCTGTCCATATTAACAACGTTAAAATGGTCAAAAACTTCGATAATCGGTGAGTTAACTATCAAAGAAAAATACGTGTGCAAACAACGATGTTATTTCCAGACAGAAATTCTATCAATCAATCATCAATCATATATATATATATATCCTTAGTTTCTATGTTTAGAAAATATACGTTAACACTGAAAACATTTCCATTGTTATTTACATATCACTATCATTTCTCAACTATTAGTCCCTGACTTTAAACTAGTAGGAGAACAATTCTCTAAGTATAAACCCCAAAGGCCGAAACCAACATCAGAACGATACTCAGAAAACTATTCGACTTAACTAATCTCTAGTCAGTTTCTAATCTTGTTTAACTCTATTTCTTTTAACTTTGTTCGATTAACTTCTTTTGAATAACTATGTTCAATTGACTCCTTTTGGATGACTCTATTTGATAACTCTAATCGACTAACTCATTTCTATCTTGTAAATTTCCTTTTATAATCCTATTTATTTTCCCAATAAATATTCCTTTATTCTATTTATTTATCAAATAAATATTCCTTTATTCTATTTATTTACTTTCTACGTAAATATCTTTCTTTATACTTCTATTTACTTGCAAAGTAAAAAAACCGTTTTATAAAATTCTTTGATTTTATAATTATTCCCTTTCTAAATATCTCCTATTTATAAATATTCCAATTTATAAATATTTTATTTTCAATATCACTTTGAAAATTCCCTTATTCCGGTATGTTATGGTATTCAACATATCAAATCACGATGATCAATATCGTCCAAACACATATAATTGACAATAGATTATATATCACATCATATATCACAATATATGAAAAAAAGTAAAATAAATGTTGAGGAATCCATTCGGATTCCTCCAACCCGTTTTCCTGCATCCACAGATGTTACACAATAAAATCAATATCACTTTCAGTTCCATATGATATATTCTGTTAAACAGAGTCAATATAGAAATTCAACTAACTGACTAGCAGTTCAATCAAACAGTCAACACACAGTCAATCAGCCAATATTTAATAGTTCTAAGAATACAACATGAAATATAAACTGTTCAGAGTTAGTGAGATTTACTTACGTTGGCGCGTTAACCGTTAAATAACGGTTTGCGTTATTTGATTCAGTCGGACAATTTATTTCGCCATAAATTGTAACGAGCTCAGATTCACTCCCAGTCAGTCTCATTGTGTTGCTCCCGTCTATACGATCCCAACGGATCTGACCGTTCAGAATTCTGACCATTTATAAGCGAGATATATCATTCACAAGTTTATACATTATTTAATTAAAATAAAACTTGAATTTCTACTTCTAATGGGTTTTCCCTTAAACACGGCCCGCTCACCCTTTAATAGCCCAGACCCGACTTCTCTTCTCCCCTAAATACTTGCCATGAGCAAACTCCACCATTTTAGCCACTTCGTCCACCTCGTTCAACCTCTCCGGTCCACCATTCAATGAGCCATCACCGCCAAAACGACCTGCGCCTCACTCTCTTCTCGATGGTACCCTCACATCCAAGTTCGAACTCCCGAATCAAAACCCGCCGTCGAGACCAGTACAGGGACCATCAACAGTTTTATGCACGGAAATCACTAATGATTTGCATACAAGCAGTACTCGATGTGCTGAACTCAGAAACGATACCTAAAACAAGGATTGAAGCTTCGAATCTCTCCAAATTCTTAACCCTAACCCACATTGATTTCGAGACAGCGAACGCCATCTAGTTCTCACCCTTCCAGAAGCACTTCAGATTGTAGAGAATAGTTTCAGCACTCATATATATGAAGATTGGGATTCATAGATTTTATTTGATTTGTTGTGGATTTTTCTTTGAATTGTTTTGATGTGTTTTGGGTTTTTTGTACATTCGGTGGCGGCTCAGTGTATTTGATTTTATAAAGGAGGTGGAAATCTTGTATGGTTGAAAAATGAAGGATGTGGCCTAGTTTAGGATCACCAATTTTAGTTTTTATATTTATTTATATTTGATTATGCACTCTAAAATTTCCTACGAACACACGATATCTAAAAATCACGAAACTGGACATGCAGTTAGAATTCGTCATTACGGTCCCAACGAAACTGTCAATTCCGACTTCGTATGCTCACACAACGTATTTTTAACCGTTCGAAATACTGACTGTTTCTCACTCTAAAAATCCGTACGACCACACAGTGACTCTAAAAATCATGAAACTGGAAATCTAACAATAATTTAGTATTGCGGATCCAACAAAATTGGTTTCGTTAAAAACCGAGGTCGTTTGCAAAACTGGCTATTTTTAAAGCTCTGAATGACCCATTTAAATATATAAATATATTTAAATATAATTAAATTAAATATAAAAATATTTATATTATCGTATATATTCTCAATAGAATATCATACAGCTCCACTGGGATTTATAACTCGATATTTCAAATCTGGGTCAACCCGATATTCGATTTAGATTGAAATTCCTTTTTAAAATATAAATAATTCCTTTATAAATTATAAAGGAATTCCACAGCGACTTTTCTAAAATTTGATTTGGACATAAATCAAAATCTACACAACGAAATCCCGAATTTTCTCTTCCACTAGAAAGGTATACTCCACCTGCTCCGTACTTTTCTTGTTTCACAGAAATATGATTTAAAACGAACCTTGTACATTCAGTTGAAGTTCAAATCGCCAAATAACGAACTGCAACACCATTTCGAGCTCGATTATAATTATATTATAATCTATACATTCAACTGTCGTCGATTGAATATATTTGGTATTCTAATTCAATTCTAAACTGAATTAAATATCATAGATGATTCAGTTCACACCATATCGCCATTTCAGCCAATTCTGATTATTTCAGAATTAAATATATTATTTAATTTATTATTTTAATTAAATATTCATCATTATTTAATTAAACCACCATTTAATTCACTATATCACTATTTATATAGTTAAATTAATTAATTATAATACCTCTGCAAATGCGGGTCATTACAATCTTCCCCACTTAAAATAATTTCATCCTCGAAATTGCTAAGGTAGAGGACGACTCTATCGACTGGTTAGAAATTATTTGTTCACTTCTTAACTTCAGTTTCCAACTGACCAATTTAATTTCAATTAAATATTAATTAATTCTTATCAACGAAAATTTTCAAAAATCCTGAAATTTTTCTAATCCCTTAATTTTTTGAAAAATTTCGCCAGCACCTCCTTTGTACTGGTCAATACGTCAAACCACCACTCGCCTCTATAGGCCATCTCCAACCCAAAAGAATATCAAACAGCCAAGAGGCTTGCCAATTTGGCTCATCAAAATCTCATACCCAATATATAATATAAACTGGTACCTTTTTGTCGGGCATATCATTATATCCTTTTCATTTGCTGTTAATTCAGCATATACCAATGCCATCCTAATCAAACTCCAATCTGCTTTTATCCACAACACAACCATTCGCTTATATCCGAGCCAAATATCATTTTAACTCGAGTTTCTTCTCGATTCCCAACACTTAACTTGATTATCACATTACACTTCAAATTTGAATCTCACAATCTAATTTGTCTTGATATCATTCTAATTCAATCCCAGTTACCACTTTACTGGCTTTACTTTAATCCAAATTTGCTTTCACAAATTTTTGTAAAATTTGTTTTCAATCCAAACAGTCTTTCCCTGGGAGTTTTTAAACAGTTTACTCTTTTCAAAAATCAAATTTTCCTTTTTGAAATTCAACACAACTTGTCTTTCTCAAAACAAATTCAAAACAGTATCTCTGGTAGTAAGTCGTCACTTACAACTCGAAAATGAATACTAATGATGCAACTGTCATCATCAGAATCTATTTTCCAGCGATCGAAGTAAGTTCAATACTATAAAACCATTTCTAAACATTTCCACTTTGAAATTCATTTCAAAATATAATTCACACTGCTTGTAAAACAATTTAAAATCTCCCAGGATCTTAAATTTTCCTTATTTTTAATCCAAATCCATTTACAAACACTTATCCAATTTTCTAGAATTTTAATTCCAATTTTGGTTTTAATTTCAGATTTAGCTCATCTGATTTCATGTATTTCACTTATATGAATTTTGATTGGTTATTTACATAACCATTTAATTCATAACCTTACTCGATTATAATAACAACCAATATATCCACTATATTAAAATTTTGATATATATATATTCTCTATATCCAGGTATACCTTGGGTAAACTTATCTTAATTTACCCTCTTTTCAAAACATATCGTGTCGATCCATTGTATTCGAGTGTTTATAAACTCCTACCGATATAATGGATCAAACTGATCGACCAGAACCCATAAACAATTCAACCAATAAATCTCCACAATATAAAACAATTTTTATATTAATAACAAATACGTTCACTCGTATATATACACTCAAACTCAATCTAGGGCATTACTAACCCCATCTCTATTGAGTCACACCACAGAGCCAAGGTAATTCACTTAACTTAAGCTCTAATACCAATTGTAATGACCCGAAAATCCGGTCCAATTTGAGCTGACTAAATAACGCAAGTCCAACCCCAAATTGCACTGGAAACCAGGAAATTAATAGAAAGAAGAAAGAGGGTGAGGAAAGATAGGATAGAAACATAGAATAAAAGAAGAAGAAGAACACAACATCAGAGTAACACGAACCTCACAACGGAACAAATAACATATAATAGATAACATATCTTTGAAATATAAATCTGTATTTGAATATACATATCATTTCAAAGTACAGCACTTACAACACAACGGAAATACACTATAGCTATATGATCCTGAAGCCTCCTGCTCCAGCTCTTCAAGTATCTGTAAATCCCGACTACTTGACTGCCCGTACAAAATTGGGCACCCAAGAGTTTAGGGAAAACAAAACAAAATAAACTCCGGGTCAGTCATCGGACTGGTACGAGTAAAACAGTTTAAAACAGTTCGAACAAGTAAACGATATCTCATAAGACCACGCCGTATAACGGAACGGGTTTTTCCCATATGAGAATCCAAAATATCTTTATATCAAAAACCTTTTGATATTATAATAATGTCTATCAACCACAATATAATAATCATCTAGCAGAAACGCTTTCATCTCACGTTCTACATATATAGTATACAATCAAAATCGCAAGCACGTAGTGGGTAATGGATTTCCAACTATGACATGGTATGGAACCACCTTTTGCTAGTGTACCTCTAGAAAGGAATACACTGGGTTCAACAAGAACATCTTGCAACCTGGCCACACATGACCGACCACTCATTTCGCTTGAGTGTATCGAATATATATCACCAACGGTTGGGATCAGCAACCGTTTCCCAAATGGGACATCATCAACAATAGATTTTTAGAAGTAAATGAAACTCTAGATCAGGTGATTATACACCCTAATAGGTGCGACCTACATAGCCATGCTGTCTGCCCGATTTTTGTCATTTCCCGGTTGATGAGGCTTGAGGTTAGGCTTTATCATCACATCAGATTCACTTCGAATGCCACATTGTCAGATCCATCGAAAATCACTAATTGACGCCTACAACAGTACATTACATGTTAGCTAAAGAAGTTTCCTTCTCCGCTTCCACTCTTGGTACGGTAGAAGAAATCAATGTACGTGACCTTTCTAAAAACACTCCGTCAGACATTCATCCGTACAAGTCATCCAGGAACAGGATGAACCGAAGGTACTATTCAGTATATCCATCTTAGGCACTGTTATCTAAGATTTATACAACAGCCTTTGCACTTTACTCTGTCCTCAATTATCTTTGGCATATATGATTCGCAACGCTTATGCCAATACAGAGTGGTTCTTTAGATAATAATCCAATCGGTCTCTCCATATTAACAACGTTAAAATGGTCAAAAACTTCAATAGTCGGTGAGTTAACTATCAAAGAAAACTACGTGTACAAACAACGATGTTATTTCCAAATGGAAATTCTATCAATCAATCTTCAATCATATATATATATATATATATCCTTAGTTTCTATGTTTAGAAAATATACGTTAATACTGGAAAACATTTCCATTGTTATTTACATATCACTATTATTTCACAACTATCAGTCCCTGACTATAAACTAGTAGGAGAACAATTCTCTAAGTATAAACCCCGAAGGCCGAAACCAACATCAGATCGATACTAAGAAAACTATTCAACTTAACTAATCTCTAGTCAGTTTCTAATCTTGTTTAACTCTATTTCTAATAACTATGTTCGATTAACTTCTTTTGAATAACTATGTTCAATTGACTCCTTTTTGATGGCTCTATTTGATAACTCTAATCGACTAACTCTTTTCTGTCTTGTAAATTTCCTTTTATAATCCTATTTATTTTCCCAATAAATATTCCTTTATTCTATTTATTTATCAAATAAATATTCCCTTATTCTATTTATTTACATTCTACGTAAATATCTTTCTTTATACTTCTATTTACTTGCTAAGTAAAAAAAAACCGTTTTATAAAATTCTTTGATTTTATAATTATTCCCTTTCTAAATATCTCCTATTTATAAATATTCCAATTTATAAATATTTTATTTTCAATATCACTTTGAAAATTCCCTTATCAACATTCCGGTATGTTATGGTATTCAACATATCAAATCACGATGATCAATATCGTCCAAACACATATAATTGACAACAGATTATATATCACATCATATATCACAATATATGAAAAACAGTAAAATAAATGTTGAGGAATCCAGTCGGATTCCTCCAACCCGTTTCCCTGCATCCACAGATGTTACACAATAAAATCAACATCACTTTCAGTTCTATATGATATATTCTGTTAAACAGAGTCAATATAGAAATTCAACTAACTGACTAGCAGTTCAATCAAACAGTCAACACATAGTCAATCAGCCAATATTTAATAGTTCTAAGAATACAACATGAAATATAAACTGTTCAGAGTTAGTGAGATTTAATCACGTTGGCGCGTTAACAGTTAAATAACGGTTTGCGTTATTTAATTCAGTCAGACAATTTATTTCGCCATAAATTGTAATGAGCTCGGATTCACTCCCAGTCAGTCTCATTGTGTTGCTCCCGTCCATACGATCCCAACGGATCTGAGCGTTCAGAATTCTGACCATTTATAAGCGAGATATATCATTCACAAGTTTATACATTATTTAATTAAAATAAAACTTGAATTTCTGCTTCTAATGGGTTTCCCCTTAAACTCGGCCCGCTCACCCTTTAATAGCCCAGACCCGACTTCTCTTCTCCCCTAAATACTTGCCATGAGCAAACTCCACCACTTTAGCCACTTCGTCCACCGTTCAATGAGCCATCACCACCAAAACGACCTGCGCCTCACTCTCTTCTCGACGGTACCCTCATATCCAAGTTCGAACTCCCGAATCAAAACCCGCCATCGAGACCAGTACAGGGACCATCGACAGTTTTATGCACGGAAATCACTAATGATTTGCATACAAGCAGTACTCGATGTGCTGAACTCAGAAAAGATATCTAAAACAAGGATTAAAGCTTCGAATCTCTCCAAATTATTAACCCTAACCAACATTGATTTCGAGACAGCGAACGCCATCTAGTTCGCACCCTTCTAGAAGCACTTCAGATTGTAGATAATAGTTTCAGCACTCATATATATGAAGATTGGGATTCATAGATTTTACTTTGATTTGTTGTGGATTTTTCTTTGAATTGTTTTGCTGTGTTTTGGGTTTTCTGAGCATTTAGTGGTGGCTCAGTGTATTTGATTTTATAAGGGAGGTGGAAATCTTGTGTGGTTGAAAAATGAAGGATGTGGCCTAGTTTAGGATCACCAATTTTAGTTTTTATATTTATTTATATTTGATTCTTCACTCTAAAATTTCCTACGAACACACACGATATCCAAAAATCACGAAACTGGACATGCAGCTAGAGTTCGACATTACGGTCCCAACAAAACTGGTTTCATCGAATGCCGACTTCGTATGCTCGCACAACGTATTTTTAACCGTCGAAATACTGATTGTTTCTCACTCTAAAAATCCGTACGACCACACAGTGACTCTAAAAATCACGAAACTACAAATCTAACAATAATTTAGTATTGCAGATCCAACAAAATTGGTCTCGTCGAAAACCGAGGTCATTTGCAAAACTGGCTATTTTTAAAGCTCTGAATGACCCATTTAAATATATAAATATATTTAAATATAATTAAATTAAATATAAAAATATTTATTTTATCGTATATATTCTCAACTGAATATCATACAGCTCCACTTGGATTTATAACTCGATATTTCAAATCTGGGTTAACCCGATATTCGATTTATATTGAAATTCCTTTTTAAAATATAAATAATTCCTTTATAAATTATAAAGGAATTCCACTGTGACTTTTCTAAAATTGATTTGGACATAAATCAAAATCTACACTTCGAAATCCTGATTTTTCTCTTCCACTAGAAAGGTATACTCCACCAGCTCCGTATGTTTCTTGTTTCACAGAATACTGATTTAAAACGAACCCTGTACATTCAGTTGAAGTTCAAATCGCCAAATAACGAACTGCTGCGCCATTTCGAGCTTGATTATAATTATATTATAATCTATATGTTCAACTGTCGTCGATTGAATATATTTGGTATTCTAATTCAATTCTAAGCTGAATTAAATATCACAGATGATTCAGTTCACACCATATCGCCATTTCAGCCAATTCTGATTATTTCAGAATTAAATATATTATTTAATTTATTATTTTAATCACCATTATTTAATTAAACCACCATTTGATTCACTATATCACTATTTATACAATTAAATAAATAAATTATAATACTTCTGCAACTGCGGGTCATTACACTTTTTGTCGGTCATAACATTATATCTTTTCCATCTGCTACCAATTCAGCATATACCAATATCATTCCAATCAAACTCCGATCAATTTATCCTTACCCAGTTATTGGTTTAAACTTAAACCAAATTCCAATCCAACTCAAGTTCCATCCTCGATTCCAAATTCTTAATTCATCCGTCCAATAACATTACAAATTCCTAGATCACAGATCTAATGTTTTTCGATATCATTCTAATACAATTCTTTAGTGGGCTTTAACTCAATTTCAATTTGTTTTTCACAAATTTCTATTTAATCTATTTTAATTTCTAACAATCCTTTCTTGGAGTTTTTAAACAGTTTGGATTTTTCTAAAATCAACAAATCCTTTTCAAAATCCACACAACTTATTTTCCTTAAAACAATTCAAAACAAAACCTTTGGTAGTAATCCGTCACTTAGAACTCGAAAATGAACACCGATGATGTCCGGATTATCATCAGAATTATTTCCCAGTGACTGAAGTGAGTTTAATACTATATCACTTTCAAAATCCATATTTAAATACTTCCATTTTGAAATCTATTTCAAAATACCCTTCACAATGTTCGTAACACAATTTAAAATCTCCCAGGATTTCAAAATTTTCATATACTTAACTCAAATCCATTTACGAACACTTTTCCAAATTTTAGGAATTTTAATTCCAATTCTGACTTTAATTTCAGATTTAATTCATCTGATTACATATATTACACTTATACGAATTCGGATTGGTTATTTATAATCATTTCAACTATAATCTTATTCAATTATAATAAAGATCAACACATCAAATATAATTATTCCCATATATATATATATATTTATCAAAATATACTTTGGGCAAAATTATTTCATTTACCCTCTTTTCAAACCATCTTAGGCAATTTCTACCTAGGATTTACTGAACAGCCCTTGCATAAATCCATCTTTAATTATCTTCATCGTATTTGATTCGCAACGCTAGTGCCATATGGAGTGGTTTTCAGATAATATATCTGATACTGGTCTCTCTGTATTGACAACTTAAATGGTCAAAATCTTTGATAGTCAGTGATTTAACTATCAAAGGAAAACATGTGTACAAACAACAATCGTATTTCCAAATGGAAATCTTACCGATTAATCATCATTTCATTTCCCAATTTCCATTTATCACTTCCATATGTTCATAAATTCCCTATTTTCTAAAATTAGAAAATATAGGCTATTAACATTGGAAAATGTTTCCATTTCTGATTCACGCATCAATATCTTCCCACCTCTATTAGTCTCTAACTGTAAACTAGTAAGAAAACAACTTCCCAAGCATAAACCCAGAAGGCCGAAACCAACATCAGATCGATACCCAAAAAGCCATTCAACTCAACTAATTTCCAATCAGTTTCTAATTTCAGTAATTCCATTTAAATTCCTAATTCAAACCCCAAATTCCTGTATAATATTTTATTCGCAAAATATTTACTAAATCTTTATTCACATTAAATGTGAATAATATTTCTTCTTTGTAATCAAAACAATTTCATTTCGTATTTAAAAATAGTATCCCAAATCCAATTTCTATTTATACTTCTAATTATAGAATTATTCATATAAAATCTCATTTTATTCTTCTAACACTTATAATCCCATTTATAATCACCATTATAAATGCTGCTCAAATTCCATTTAAAATATCGGTGTTAAAACCGATTCCTACTTCTCTATATAAATTTAGTCTTATATATTTTGTTTATCAAATGATAAATATTTTATTTTATTTATAAAACATTATTTACAAATTAATCTTTCAATCTATTTGTTAAAACAGATTTCTATTTAATATCCACTTTAGACAATCTTCTCATAATTCTTTTATATCTCATCAAATATTCCTTTTATAATTCTATTTACTTTCTAAATAAATAATCCTTTTATACTTCTATTTATTTTCTATATAAATAATCCTTTTATACTTTTATTTATTTTCTATATAAATAATCATTTTATACTTCTATTTATTTTCTATATAAATAATCCTTTTATACTTCTATTATTTTCTATATAAATAATCCTTTTATACTTCTATTTATTTTCTAAATAAATAATCCTTTTATAAAATTCTTTGATTTTATAAATATATTATTTTCAATTTATACTTTGAAAATTCCCTTTTAACATTCCGTTATTTCTTATGGTATTTAAAATATCAAATAACCATGATCAACATCATTTGTACACCCATAATCAATCATAGATTATATATCACATCATATATCACAATATATGAAAACAAACAGTATTATAAATACTAAGGAATCCAGTTGGATCCCTCCAACCTGTTTCCCTGTATTCACTGATGTTAAACAATATAAATAACATCAATTTCATTTTAATATGAAATATTCTGATAAACATAATCAATATTTGATTAACGATATATATATATATATATACATCGTTATCTACAATATTAACAAATAAATCAGCAATCCAACCAAACAATCAACACACAGCAATCAATCATCATTTATCAATACTAGATTATATTTATAAAATATAAACTGTACAGGGTTAGTGAGATTTACTCACGTTGGACGATCATCGTTAAATAACGATAATTGTCGTTGATTCAAATCAGACAATTTATTTCGTTATAAATTGTAACGAGCTCCAATTCAATCCAAGTCAGTTCCATTGTGTAGTGTCTGTCCATACGATCCTAACGGATCCAGTTTTGCTGAATTTCAAATATGTATGAACGAAATATGAAATTTTAAAGTTAACATACTATTTTTGTTTTTAATTCAAACATATATATTAAAGTATTAGGCCTTACCTCATTTTAAATATCATGGCCCAATTTAAACAAACCAGACCCGCGTTCTTTATCTCCTTCTTCTGGTAAACGCTCCGATGCCTGCTGCTAAAATGCCATTGCCATTGTCCGTCTTTCGAATGTTTCTTCCTCCTTCATCTCCTAACCGATTCACATACCGTCAACTCCACCATTCCTCTCTTCTCAAGCGCTCTTCTCCCATGCCCATTTGATGGAGCTCGTATGCCCCATGACAAGTGCAACATCCAGTCTCTCGAAAGAGATGTTGTACATCTCGTGACATAAAAACATGTCGATCCTCACAAACTTTTGCCAAAACACTCCATTTAATCACACACCCATATTCAACATCTAAACCTCGAATTGATTCCTCCAAACACCACGAATCCGAACCCTAACTCGCACAGTAAAAAAAACAATGACATCGATTAGCTTCGAACCCTCCAAAACTGATACCATGTTGAAGAGAATCATTCCAGTGATACGTTTATATATGTTTCATGATTTAAAACATTTTATACGAATTGAAATTATTTGATGAAGATCAAAACTTTTCATTGGAAGAAACAAATCAAGCGGTGCATTTTCTCATTGACCAAAGGAGTTGTGAATTAGGGTTAGGACGTGTGCTTTATTTATAGGATAGTGTTGGCTTCCATTATAAGCTTCATTCAGTTTTTATATTAATTTATATAGTCAATGCTACTCGTATTTATCATCTAAAAATCCGCATGATCACACACGATATCCAAAAATCATGAAAATGGGCGTGCAGCTACAGTTTGACATTACGGAACCAACAAAACTTGTTTCGTCGAATTCTAAGTCCATTTGCTCATACAGCGTATTTTTAAAGTCAAATTATTGACTATTTTTCACATAAAATCCGGTACGACCACATACTGACTCCAAAAATCATGGAAATTGAAATCTAACAATAATTTAATATTCCAGATCCAACATAAGTAGTTTTGTTGAAAACGGAGATCGTTTGCAAAACTGGTTATTTTTAAAGCTCTGAATAAACCAATTTAAATATTAATATATTTAAAAATAATTGAATTTAATATTAATAAATTAATATTATCGTATATATATTCACGTTGAATATAATATAGCTCCAAAATAAATAAATATAGATTTATAACTCGATATTTTAAATCTGGGTTAAATCGATATTCGATTTATATTTAAATCCTTTTATAAATCGTTATAAATTATAAAGGAATTCCATAGCGACTTTTTGAAAATTTGATTTGGACACAACTCACAATTTACACGATGAAATCTTGATTTTTCTCTTCCATTAGAAAAAATATACTTCACTAGCTCCAAACGTTTCTTGTTTCACAGAAATCCGACTTAAAACGGATTCTGTTTATTCGTTTAAAGTTCGATTCGCCAAATTATGAACTATCGCGCCATTTCGTGCTCGATTATAATTACAATATAATTATATGTTCAAACTTCGTTTAAATAATATATTCGTTATTATAATTCAATTCTAAACTGAATTTAATATTATAAATGATCCAATTCACACCATATTGCCATTTCAGCTATTTTTGGTTATTTCGGAATTAAATATATTATTTATTTATTATATTAATTAGGTATTCAAAGTTATTTAATTTAAACCATTTTAAATGACTAAACTACTTTTTTTAAATAATTAAATTAATTAATTATTATACCGCAAAAAATACGGGACGTTACAATAACACTGGGTGTGTAGTCCAGAGGTATAGTGTATACTCCCTAAATTAACTTTGAAATCACCAGTTGCGTTTGAGACATGCTTGAAGTTAATTTACGAGCTGATTCCCTTGCACCCGACGTTAATCAAGACCAGGTTAAGTCATTCGGACGTCGAGTCTTAAGCCTTTGTACTCCTGTCCTAGTCGATGGGTGATGGAGTATGTGCAGATCTCATAGAATCTTCCTTTATTCTATCTTGAAGTCAGTCTTGATTAGAGTTATAGGTTTAGCGGACGAAAGTCATGGTGTACCATTCACGCTAATCCAATATATACTCTCTCTCAAGTCATGAGAGTTAGGCATGCGAATGATCGTATCACATTCGCCTTAGGGTTGTTCCAACACTTTGGTTCACAAACTGGGTTCGTTGTTTCGGGCACTGAAATCAAGCTCGAATTCAGTCAACTGAAATCTAACTAGTCTTCGAGTCAGCTCTTGAAAAATAATCCAATCTAAATAGTGGGCTTGTCACACCTTGTTACATAGTTTAAAAAATGAAATGATAAGTGCAAAAGTATAAATAAAATTCTAAGTGAAGTATGGCCGCAAGCGCTTGGCATTTCATGCTCCTTGGAGATTATCGCCATTGATGGTAGTTAGTGTTCGACGACGAATATTCTATGAATTAGAAAATCATTGCGAAGTGTAATAAACCTTAAGCACATGGCGTACACTTGTAGTACGTTAGCGAGTACAAGTCGATCCACAGGAAAAGAAATAATTTTAATTAAATTCAATCAAATTAAACCAAACTTTAAAATGTGTTAACTAAAATTTAACAAAACTAATGACTAAGTTGACATTGAAACTATTGGTTAAGAGCAATTTAGAGGTGTTCTCACTCTCTAGATCACATAAATCAACATGATGAAGTTATGATCTCTTTTTGTTTGGTCATAAGTGAGATTAATTATTGTGTTTATCATAAGTATGCCATATTTATGCTATTAATTAGCATAACATAAGTCATCAAACTATAGCACAAATCTAATTCACATTTACAATTCTCATGAAAATGATAACAAGTTGAAAGAAACATCAATTTTAAGAATACTCTATTTACTATTAGTTAGTAATATAGAATATCAATTGTTGATTAACACTTCCCCTTTTTGCCAAAATCATATATAGATGAAGAGGCAAATTTTGTTGTGTCATTTGATTATGCATGATCTATCCTCTATTAATTAGAGGCATAGATCATCAAAACCAAGTATGATTAACAAAATACACTAAACGTCCATTCTTTAATAAGCACAAGTAGAGAGCATGAAAAATAAACTATGTTGAATCTATGTGATTAGAGAGCTTCATCGCCCCTAAATTGTAGGGGTTTAGTTCCTCATTTGTGTGATTATTTCATCACAAATAGATTTCAACATTGAAGAACAACAAAAATAGAGAGTAAATAATGAAGAAAAGATATTAACGATTAACTACTTGCGTGAAAATAAATTTAAACTACTAACAATAAAAAGAGAGTGTGAGTAGATATGAACATTAAATAGAACATAAACATGACATGAAAGAAAGAGGCTTGGTAGCCAATTTTTAATTTGATCACTTACACTTTCATTTGCTAAAAAGGAGATCCTCAAATACATGAAACAAAGGGGTATATATACATGATTAAAAACCCTAAAACCCTAGCCACTTTCCGTGGGAATTCACCAAAATGCCCATTCACGAAGCTTCAAATTGCCATTAGCCACTAATAAGTCTTGTATAATTCATGAGGCCTTTTGTCTCATTCAATTAGTCTTTAATATGAAGCTTAAGAGCAAGTGGGCTAGTCGAAATTTGTGGGCCTCCAGTAACCATAAAATTAATTCTTTGCCTTCTTTTGTGTAAATGCATGTTTTCGCTCATCTCTTCATGTGTGTATATCCTTTTAGCTCCAAAATTCCTACAAGAGATAAGCACAAGGAACAAGTAAAAGATTTCACAAATAAAAATAAGCATGAGTGACCACTTTTTCCCAAAATAAGTGATGATTTTGAAAATATTTAAAACATGGTTTGATCATATAAAATACCCAAAAATGTTTATTTATTCAACTAAACAAGAATAAATATGTGAATATAAATGTGCATTTTTACGTGCACATCAAATACTCCCACACTTATCTTTTTATTCGTCCTTGAGTAAAGTAAAAACTAAGCTAAATCTGTTTTCATATAGAGCACATTGCATTGAGCATATGCAACAAGCCATTAAACCTCTGGGTGTCCCCAGTAAGACGAGTGTTGTCTTGTGAGGGTTTTCAGCGGATACTACCCACAAAATGCAAAAGTTACATGCAAAAAAAATTTAAAAATGCAAGGTATGAAAGTATTTACAAGATGAATGCAAACTTTCAAAAAAAAAATTACAAATGGGTAATTTACTTTTAAATAGGACATCGAATGAGTTAAACACAAATTTGGGTCGTCAATATGAAATTTTAGTCTATTACTAATCAAAACTTCAAACAAAGTTCATGTTATCGTCACAAACTCCTCCAGCTTGGCCAGTTGTTTAGGTAGAAATATAGTGCAAATATGAAATGAATTCTTTAATTGATATCAACAGTCGTAAAACGACATCTCAACTTCCTTTTAGTTAACAAGTTAGGTCGAATAAGTGAAGAGTGTGCTTTGATTTTAAGTGCTAACTCTCTCTTTACTACAAAATATTCATATTAATATTATTTATAAATACCTTGGTATACTACCCATATACTGCATTACGATTTACATGAGGGTCGGTAATCTTAAGGTGCCCAACTCATAAAATGAGACCAAGGTATACCGACGCTGACTTTGTCAACAAGATACCGGAAAGACCTTGACGGGTTTGCACACCAACGCTAGATGTACTAGCAATGTTGGATACCCTTGGATTATTATATACATGTACTTCTTTTTTCTTCTTCTTTTTTTTTTCCTTTTTTCTTAACATAAGAGTGAGACTTAAGCGAGAATATCTTAGCACAACTTCACTTAAAAGATCTAAAATGTTATCGCAAGTAGTCTAAATCAACCATTCATTTAATAGGATTACAATTCAGAAAATGTTTCATACTCATCCCCTACGAATCTCCCTATATGCCAGTTACACCAAATTTGCTCATAATTCAAACTTTCCATTCGTTATCCGCAAAGAGAAGTAAATTTCCAAACATTTTAATAAAACGACCAAAATTATATGCTAACTCCATCATGTCTTACTTAAAAGTAAATAGAAGTGCAAAACTTTTTTCTCTTTTTTTTTCTTTTTTCTAAAAAAAGGGAAAAAACTGCAAACTTAAACTATGCAAAACAGAATGACAATAAGGCCCCCCCACACTTGATTTCAACTGTGTCCCCACAGTCACTGCATGACACAATGAGTAAATGGAAGAGAAATATTTACATATTTAAAAAGGAGTAAACATGACTTTTTTACTTCACGTAGCATGGCTCATAAAGAATCATGAGATCCTCCTTTCGATCAGTGGGCAATTCCAAGAATGGTTTTAGACGTTGACCATTGACTCTGAATATGGATCCTTCCCTCGGGTTTTCTATTTCAATAACACCATGTGGAAAAACAGTTCGAACAACATATGTTCCGATCCATCTCGATTTTAACTTCCCGGGGAATAAGTGAAGTCGTGAGTCATACAGTAGAACTTTTTGGTCTGGCAAAAACGTTTTTCCGAGGATTGACTCGTCATGAAAATCTTTGGTTTTTTCCTTGTAGATTTTCGCATTTTCGTATGCGTCATTCCTAATTTTTTCTAGTTCGTTGAGTTGTAATTTTTAAATTTTGCTAGCTTGTTTAAGATCAAAGTTTAAATTCTTTATTGCCTAAAGCGCTTTATGTTCAAGTTCAACGGGTAAATGACAGGCTTTACCATAACCAATCGAAAAGGGGACATTCCAGTATTAGTTTTAAAAGCAGTACGGTAAGTCCGAAGCGTATCAGTCAATTTTTGTGACCAATCTTTTCGATTTTTATTTGTAGTTTTCTCCAAAATCTATTTTATTTGACGATTCAACACTTCGACTTGACAATAAGTTTACGGATGATAAGGAGTGGATAATTTGTGTGTTATTGAGTATTTCTTCATTAAGGATTCAAAAGATCAATTACAGAAATGTGTTCCATTGTCGCTTATTATTGTGCGAGGTATGTCGAACCTCGAAAAGATGTTTTCTTTTAGAAATTTCACAACAATTTTAAGATCATTTGTTTTATGATCATTTGTCGCTTATTATTTTATAGTCAACGACGAGAAGAATATACAAGTTTCCAAAGGAATTTGGGAAAGGTCCCATAAAGTCAATACCCTATGCATCAAAGATTTCAACCGTAAGGAAGGAGTTCAAAGGCATCGTATTCTGTCGAGAAATCTTTACTAGCATTTGGCAACGATTGCAAGTTTTACAGAATTCGAACGAGTCTTTAAAGAGAGTAAGCCAATAAAAACCACATTGAAGCACTTTTTCAGTGGTTTTCCTAAGACCAAAATGTCCACCGCACGCATGATCATGGCAGAATGAGAGAACACTCCTAATTTCGCTATCAGGAACGCATCGACGAATGGTTTGGTATGGATAATACTTAATAAAGTATAGGTCGTCCCAATAGAAGTATTTCACTTAGGAAAGAAATTTTATATTTATCTTGTTTGGACCAAAATGAGGGGGTTTCCTTAATGACTAGACAGTTCACTATGTCGGCGAACCAAGGATCGATTGAAATAGAAAGGAGTTGTTTGTTGGGAAAGTTTTCGTTGATTGGCAAAGAAGATAGCGCGTTCGGAAGACACGACAAGTGATCGACTATGATGTTATCAGATCCTTTTTTTTTCTTTGATTGTAAGATCGTATTCTTGAAGTAAAAGGATCCATCGAATTAAACATGACTTAGCATTCTTTTTAGCAAAAAGGTGTCAAAGAGCAGAATGGTCAGTGTAGACCGTGATGTGGGAACCAGTCAAGCAAGATCGAAACTTCTTGAGCGCAAAAACAACAACTAAAAGTTCCTTTTTGAAGGTCGTATAATTAAGTTGAGCATCGTTCAAGGTCATACTCACGTAGTAAATGACGTGAAGGACTCTACTGATGTGTTGTCCTAAGACAGCACCAACCGCGAAGTTAAAATTGTCACACATGATTTCAAAAGGAAGTTCCCAATTGGGCGAGCAGATTATCAGAGCTGAAATTAGTTCGTTTTTAAGACATTCAAAAGAAGCTACACATTCATAGTTAAATTCGAATGGGATGTCCTTTCCTAGAAGAGTAGTCAAAGTACGAGCGATTTTGCTAAAATCTTTCACAAAGCATTGGTAAAAGCCAGCATGCCCAAGAAATGAACGAACGTCCTTAACGCATTTTGGAATGGGTAGTTTTGAAATAACGTCAACTTTCACTTTGCCTACCTCAATGCCATTATTTGAAATCACGTTTCCAAGGATAATGCCTTATTTGACTATAAAGTGGCATTTTCCCAATTCAACGTTAAGTGTTTTTCTTCACATCGATTTAAAACAAGTTCAAGATGATGTAAGCAAGAGGAAAAAGAATTGCCAATGATTGAAAAATCATCCATAAAGGCTTCAAGAAAGCGTTTGATCATATCAAAAAATTCCAACCATACATCGTTGGAAAGTTGCAGGAGCGTTGCAATGACCAAAAGGCATACGCCGGTAAGAAAATGTACCAAATGGACATGTGAAGGTCGCTTTCTCTTGATCTTCGGGAGCGATTGGAATATGGTTATAACTGGAATAACCATCAAGAAAGCAGTAGAATTTGTAATTGGCTAAATGTTCGAGCATTTGATCGATGAAGGGAAGATGAAAGTGGTCTATGCGCGTTGCAGCATTCAATTTTCGATAATCGATGCAAACATGCCAGCCCGTTTGAGTACGAGTTGGAAGAAGTTTGTTTTGGTCATTTGCGATAACGGTGAATCCAGACCTTTTAGGAACAACGTGAATGGGGCTAACCCATAAGCTATCAGAAATGGGGTAAATGATACCATTGTTAAGATGTTTAAGAATTTCTTCACGAACTACCTCTTTTGTCCTAAGGTTAAACCTACGTTGCACTTCACGAGTGGGTTTGGCTTCGTCGGCTAAGTGAATATGATGTTGAACGATTGCGGGGCTTATTCCCTTGATGTCAGAAATAGACCAACTGATTGCATCTTTGTTTTTATAAAGAATCAAAGGAAAAGATATTACTTGATCAAGAGTTAAATTTGAAGAAATTAAGACAGGACAAGTTTCATTATCACCTAAGTACATATACATAAGGTGATCGGGAAGAGGTTTAAGATCCAACTTTGATGGTTTCTCGATCAGAGAACTTGGTTGAGATTTGGACTCAACTGAAAGCAATTCAACTAGAAATGTGTACTCGACTACGTTAGGAGCGTCTTGAAATAATTTTTCGTACTCGGCCTCACGCTCATCATTAAGGTCAATCGATTCGTTTTCGGAGTTCTTGTGAATGGCATTAACTTCCAAGGTTTGACTCATTCAAGCGACTTTCAATTGAAAGTATTTAGATCTAAAGTCATGTTTACAAAAGAGATTTTCATTGAACCATTGCGACAATTTATTAAAATATTTGAAGTAGCTAAAAAGGGTCGACCTTAAATCAATGGAATTTGACTCATTGGATTATTGACAGGTTGAGTTTCCAAAACAATGAAATCGACAGGGAATATGAATTGACCAACTTTGATGGGTACGTCCTCGATTTCTCCAACGGGTTTCTTAATTGAACGATCGGCAAATTAAAGAGTTATTTTTGTTGGTTTAAGTTCACCTAAACCTAGGTTTTGGTAAACAAAATATTGAATCAAATTGAAACTCGCACCCAAATCAACTAGGCATTTGTTAATTGTTTTACTTCTATAGTGCACGAGATTGTAGGGCATCCAGGATCTTTGTATTTGATCGAGATCGATTGGGTCAAGACTTCGCTAAGTCCAGCGGCTAAGAAGACTTTCTTGGGTACATGAATGTGTCGTTTTTGAGTACACAAGTCTTTGAGAAATTTAGCGTAGGTGGGGACTTGCTGAATGATGTCAAGAAGAGGGATGTTAACTTTCACTTGTTTGAAAATTTCTAACATATTTTCCATTTGGTCGGATGTTTCTTTGGTTGAAGACGATGAGGAAATGGAATGCGAAACTCCGTAGGTCGGTTTACTTGAGTTGGAGCAAAACTAGACTCATAATTTGGATCAAGATCATTCGTGGTTTTAGAAGAGTCTAGAGGAACATTTAATAAGCTATTTGGATTTTCAACTTGATTATCGATTTTCTTACCAGATCGTAAAGTTGTGATAGCATTCAACTGAGTTTGATTGCTATCCTGGATGACATGAGCTTGGTTTGGATTAGGATTTTGACTCTTGGGGTTTGGAATGGGTTGACTCGGGAAAGTGCCTCTTTCCCATTCACTTACAGAAGTGACCAACCGACTCATTTACATTTCAAGTTTAGCGATCAATTGACTCGTGTTTTGCATGTGCGAAGTCAATAAATTTTGCAGATTGCTATTTGATTGGAGATTTTGAGTCATTACTTTAGTCAATGCTTCGAGATTTTTTTCAAGTGATGTCAATCGTTTATCATCTTGGAGAACAAAAGATTGTTGCACTTGATTTTGAGAAGGTGACGCAAGATTTTGGAATTGAGTTTGTTAAAAGGGAGGATTTGAAGAATTATTCAAAAATGGTTGAAAAGGGGGGCGAACCAAATCCGAATTTGCATTGTTTTGGGCTTAAGAGAAGTTACGATGATTTCACCAACAAGGATTGTACATTGGGGAAAATGGATCGTTTCAAACTTTATTAAATGCATTGAGTTGTTTTAATGAATGTGGGCATTGATCGACAATGTGGTTAGGATCGTTACATTTGTAACATGAGGACTGAGACGCTTGAGCTTGATTTAAGGCAAGGCTTCGCAAAACGATTAATATTAATAAAGAATGGATATAGTTTATTTGAGTTAATGAAAGGACATTATCAAATTTGGTTAACATAGAGTCTATTTTTGCTTCCAAGGTCGTTGAAGATCCTACCGAATGAGAGGTTGATCGGTAATAAATCGATTTCTCATTAGATCTTTCCCATTGAGATGATTTTTCAGCCAAATTTTCGAGAAATTGCCAAATGGCATCGTGATTTTGGGCTAGAAAGTTGTCTTGCCACATCAATTCGAGCATGATTTTAGAGTTATTTTCGGGTCCATCGTATAAAATTTGACAAAGAGCCCATTTTTCGAAATTGTAAAGTGAACATTTGACTAGAAGTTCTTTAAATGTTTCAAAATATTTTGCAAAGGATTCACCCGCCCATTTTTCGAAATTGTAAAGTGAACATTTGACTAGAAGTTCTTTAAATGTTTCAAAATATTTTGCAAAGGATTCACCCCCAAATTGATGAAAAGTAACAATTTTGTTTTGAATTTTGGATGTTTTTTCAAGGGGTAAAATTTCTTTAGAAAAAAATTAACAAACTCATCCCAAGTTCCAATCATATTTGAAGGCAAGCTATACAACCATTTTGAGGCATAATCGGTAAGTGCAAATGGAATTAACCTAAGTTTGATTCCATTGTCACTTAGTTGTTGAAATTTCAAGGTTACACAAACTTTTTCAAATTTGGCTAAGAAAGTATAAGGATCATCACATTCAAGATAGTTGAATTTTGGAAGAGTATTTATGTGATTCGAATGAATTTCAAAGTGATTACCCGTTGGGGTGGGCAATATGACGCAAGAAGGAATAGAAACTCGACCAGGGAAGTATCTATCCATAAGAGTTCGAGGGGGATTTTCTTCGGCCATGGTTGAAGGAATGTTTGTTCGAACTAAATGATTAGTAGAAGGATCACGGGTCCAACTATGCATGCACTAGCGCAAAGAAAAAGGAAAGACGAAAAAACAAGTTTGAGAAGAGAATAGAAGCGATTTTTTTTTTACAAAACAAGAAATGATTTGAAATTCTTTTTTTTTAAGAAAAAATAGGAAATATTCACAAAAGAAAATTGCCCTTTTTTTTTTAATATGGATGAACCTAATGCAAATTACTTATTTACAATTTTTCTAGAATCATATAATGATGGTTAGATTTATTTCAACAAAATATTTCTCAACCAGTTAACGGACAGGAGTTATCGGCGCACCAGGAATCACCCTAGCAATGCAGCCGAAGTTTTAAGTACCTTCAGAGGAACAACCGATATAATATTTATGAATTACCGTAATATACATAAATGGTTATTACTCTGCCGTAGTCTAAACACCGAGAAACAAATCGTTAGAAAGAAATCAAGTTATCAAAATGTAAAAGTGTCCTTGGAAAAATAAAAAACAAAATAACATGAATGCAAATAGAAATTAAATGTGAACCGTAATGCAACTACAAATGATTTTTTTTTGCTTTTTTTTTGTTTTGTGAATGCAAATGCAAGCAATCAACAATGCAAGTAAATAAAACAAAGTTAGCACACAATAGCATAGCGCGCAGATTTATTAGCAATTTTTTTAACAGCGATTTTTTTTAAACATGCAAGCAAGCGCGAATTTTGAGCAAGCAATTCCTTCTCTTTTGTTTTTCTGTAACCTGGAATAGATGAATAGCAATAATTCTTCTTCTACTATTGTTTTTGGAGGATTTTTTTTAGAAAAAAAAGAGAAAGAAAATGGAAGTAAGAGAAAACATAGAGAAGACAGCTCAATTCAATTTAAAATTCCATGAAAAAAACTCAATCCTTTCCCAATCAAAAGCTTTTTTATGATAGTACATTGGAAACACCGGCCCAAGAAGAATCAAAACGAAAACCAAACAAAAACCTATAAAGTGATGATCAGTCAACTCGACAAAATTCACAAGCCATGTTCAGAAATATTAAACCACACGCCAACTTAACAAAGCCCACAAGTCTAATTAGAAACTCAACTATCTGCAAAACCAGCTTAAAACCAATTATAGTTTAAGTCAAGAACCCACTTTCCTTTCTAATTGAAATAAAATAAAAATGAATCACAAAACTTAGATCAATACCTTCAAATTTGCAGTCAAAATGAAAATAAATTAAAACAAATTGCGACTAAGCTGAAGTCGATGAGGCGGCGCAGTGGAGTATTTGGAGGAGTTTGGTGATCCTTTGATTTGAGGATAAAGGTGGTTGGGGGTTCGAATTGGAGGATGCGGTGGCGGATTTCAGGCGTTGAGGGTGAAGAGTTAAAGCCAACACAAGGTATTAGGTTGGTTTTTATGTGAAGAGTGATAGGCGATTGTATGAAGTAGTTCGGTGATTTTAGGAATTTTGGGGTTCGAAATTCAACAGTTCTGGGTGGTGACACACTTTGTGGTTGCGGTATGTTTAGGGGAGTGGTGGTTTGAGCGAAGCTGTCCAGAAAGTGGAAGACTGCCATGTGAAAGTGGATTTAATGCGGTTTTAGATGATGAAACTATCTACTGATTTGTGTTGAGCAGTGTGATTTTGGAGTACTTTCGAGTGAGCGGACAGTGATGGTGGTGTTTTATGGTAATGGAAGATGCTGGTATATATGGTTTGCAGCGGGTGTTTGTACGATGATGTGGAAGCCAAGCTGATGGGTAGTGATTGATTGGGTTGGTGTAATATGTATGAGAAGGAGGTAAACTTTGGTTCGAGGGGAGGCAGAGTATATGGTGTTTGTGTATGGTGTATGGGATTGTTTATGAATGATGATATGTGGATGGTGGTTGTTGAAGTTGATGGTTGTATGTGGGGTAATTGGTAAGAAATATATGGAGAAGGCAGAAGAATGTAATTCAGATGGGCTTGGGTGGAGAGTTACATACTGGTGATGAAATAGAAGATTACGAATTGGCAGAGAGCTGAAAGCAGACGTATTACCAAAGAGGAAAGGAAAGAAGAATTGGAAAGAAATAATTTTAATTAATTACTGGAAAGAAAAACCCGATACTCCTAGCTCAGTTGGTTAGAGTGGACGAATTGGGACGAGACATAAGTCTCGGGTTTGAGGACCACCTCAGCCAATTTTTAGGGGTGACTACGTAGGTAGTGTGAAGGCGTTGAAAAATTGGGGGATATCACTTCTCGTGGGGTTTACTAAGATCGACAGGAAATGGTTTGAGTGAAGTCCTAGGTTCCATACATAAATTTAAAATTACTGGAAAGAAAAGAAGGAAGGTGTTGAAACCCAAATTGGATTCAACACCAAAGGTACAAAACTTGTACTTCACCAATATGGTAAGAGATTAAATGGAGCCACAATCGTAAATGCAAATAAAGAAGACAATGATTTTTATAGTGGTTCGATCTTAGGAAAGATCTACGTCCACTTTGGCAATAATTTCCATTAACAATTCCATAGTTACAAGCTTAGGATCACTCAAAAGTACATTCATATTTCCCATTACACAATGGCTTCACTTTAATTAATACAAATCAGTGAAGAAATAAGTGGATTTCACATTGTGCAAGGAAAATGGTGGAGAGTCTTCGATCTCTAAGATGCTTGATCACTTTGATGGATTTCATGATGAATTTGATGCTTGATCTTTGCTTTGGGATGGAAGAAGGTCTTAGAATTTGTTGAATTTGTTGAGGAAATGGTTGGACAGCCCTTCGTGGTCATAAAATTTCATCCCCCTTAATGAGGAGTTGGTCCTGTATTTATAAGTGTGCAGAATGTGGAGATATAAAGACCACCGATCGGTATAAGCCGGTATTTACAAGTTTGCCATTGGCCAGTTGTCTCCAGCAGTCAATATCCATCATCCCTTACCAATCGGTACCTCCTCAATATAACTGATCGGTATCCTCGACTCTAAAGAATGGTCAATCCATCTTCATGATATGTACCTACTCTCCAGCCGACCGGTGATCCTGATCCTGACCGATCGGTAAGCCAGGGTCCTGACCGATTGATAGGCTTGTATTTCACTCATATGGTGTGTATCTTCTTCTTCTCCGATCGGTGCCTCTGTGCTATGACTGACTAGTGTCCTTAAACCTAATCGATCGGTATGCCTGGATCCTAATCGACTGGTGGTATTGAATGCGAGTTGAATCGGGGATCTTTAGGGATGAGTTTGACCGATCGGGTATGAATCGAATTATGGTGCCTTTCTAGCTTTTATCAATGTAATGATTCATCAACGTGCATGCGATTTTTAGGGAGTAAACATTTTCCCCTCGGAGTTTACAATTTTATTTTTTGGTTTGCAAAAAATTATGAGATCCGATATGAATGTCTTTATTACAAATTGATGGATCATTCACATGGACTTTGCATCAGGTTAACGTGCACAATCATTCATATCAATCAAACTGAGCGACCGATTAGTTTGGTTGAGCCAACTTGGAGGATGACCGATCAATCGGGTAAAATGGGCTTCCATGGGCCGATCGGCCCATCAGGTAGTTGCATTTATATTACTTCCACAGCCGTTATTCTTCCATTTACTTCATTCTCCTAGACTGATCAGAAAGCTTTAATCGTGTCATAGAATTAGTAATGAACCATTCGACTTCTTTTCAATTTCCAACCATATTCTCATCTTGATCTCAACCGCCTAGTGTCTCAAGCTTTTCTCCGTTGTCTCTAAGTTGCAACCCCAGACTTTAATCCCTTGTCAGCGCTCTTAAACCAGAATCAAACATTACTACTCAAGTTTAATCGCTTATAGGTATCAATCTCCTCTAGAATTTATAATTTTTGTTTCGGAACACTTGGGTATGAATTCATAATGAATCGGTTTGGGTTAAAAATTGTAATGTTACTATTGGAATTTACGGTTTAAGATGTTAATTGAGGTTTTGAATTACAATCCCTTGTGTTGGAATGGATTGAAATGGGATTGAGATTGTTTGTGTATAAACCGAATAACATAGGACCTTTAAAACTTTGATTTTGACCAAATGCACATAAGGTATTTGTGACAATGCTTGACCCAAGATTTTCATACCCAGCACATCCTTTTCTTGCTTTAGTGAATTTGTGTATAATCATACTAATTGTGAATCTTTATCTTGACTCTGTAAGTCCCATGTTGATAATATTCGTATGTATCACTTTTGTTGTTGGAATTGTGCTTAACCTCGCTCTTTCGTATGCTGCTGTGACACTTGCATATGTGTTGAGAGTATATCATTGCCTTGGTTGTTTTAAAACTGATTGCACTTGAAAGAAAGTTGGGAAGTCAAGCAGTCACTCAGATCATACCGATCGGCCGTCACCAACTATTCCTTTCATATTATTTTCAAAACAATTGGTGGATACCGGTCGGTTCTTGGTGATTAGTGCAACGATCCCCTTTTCCTTTAAAAGGCGATTTCTTACCGATCGGTCTTTATCCATTTTTCAAAAGATGGTTCATGACGGGTTGGTTATAAACTTCTTTTAGAGATGGTTTGTGACTGATCGGTTATGAATTCTCTTAGAAATGGTTAGCATCGATCGGTCGTTTCTTTCCTGATTTTATTACGACAACTTTCTTTGATTGACTACATTTGTTAACACTGTGCTAAGTGTAAACCACTTCTTATTCTGCAATAAGACATTTTAATACTTTGGGCTACTATATTTTGTTGTTTCTTTTTTGAGCACAACTGTGTCTATAGGAATGATGACTCATAATCAAACACGCGGGCAACCCGAAGAAACATTCAAATCTACTCAAGCTGGAACTTCTGACCGACCCCTAAACACTGAGATGGCTAATATCACAGATTTTTATGTTAATCCAGAGGTACCAATACCACATCTTATTGTTGGGATGCCTTCTGAAAGAACTCCGACCAAACTCAGCTTAATTTGTGCTTTTTAATTTAGAATCCGAGAGGCTGATGCCAGATTCCCTAAACAGGATGAATTTGTCGATTCCCCACCTCCGGGATATGTAGCAGTTAATCGGAAAAAGTTGACGATGGGAGCTGTCCCTCCTTTCAACACCTTTCTAGAAATGATTTTAAGACACTTGGCTATTTCCCCCATGCAGTTACATCCCAATGGCTATGCCATCTTAATAGGTTTATATATACTATTTATGAGGGTTAAACAACAAACACATTCATTTCGAGAAATTTATTCATTGTATGCTTTTAAAAGGAGGGATAAACCATCTATCATCGTTATGGAGGCAAAACACTCCAAAATCACAATAGACTTGGTAGAAATCATTAAAGGATATGTGGACCACTACTATTTTGTTCGATGTCCAGATAGCTTCTTCGGCAAATGGATGGAAGGGGGTGAGGATTGTGCTCATTCAAAAATTCTTTATTCTTTTTTCATATTTTAAGAATTCGTGTTCTAAACTCCTTTTATATTCTTTCAGAAATTCCATTTGTCAACTCAGGTGATACTATTGATGAGAATTTGCTTAACTTCTTGACAACTGAAAATGAAAATGAAAGGACTAGTAGATTCTAAATTACAGAACCGTTCCTTCGCGAATATCATCTGCTTGACCCTTCTCGTACTCTAATATTGGATCCAGCCTTTAAGAAAGAGGTTACCAAAAAGTCGCCTGCTAAGAAAGCTTCTTTAAAGAGATGCTTGCTTATTGCGGGTAGTAGCAAAATGACTCCTAAACACAAATCGACCTCCATTAGAGAAGGGAAGTCTGAACATCACAAGGATGAAAGTGAACAAGTTGAGAGAGAGGGAAATGGTTCAGAATCTGTACATGAAACTGAAAATGTTGGGGAAGGTGAAACCGCACTAGAGATTGATCCAAATACCGAAACGATGGCTGAGGACCCCCTATACAACACAGCAGAGGAAGGTTCCACAGGTACCTTTGACAACTTAGATGTCTTAAATCTGTCAAGAACCTTGCCAATGCGATATCGTTACCCAGCCTCTTGATCCTCAAAACACAATTACCGCAGCCAGTATAATGGAGACCACTGTTTCTAAGCCAGGAAAGTTGCTGAAATCTTTAGGAATTTCCCTAGAACTAACAAGAAGAACTGCTTCGTTAATAGCAACGCTTTAGAAAACATGTCTACTATGCATATACTTTAAAATTCCTTCACAACTTTTACAATTTGCCCTAGTACTTTGTAGTCTAAGTACTGAAAATTCGTTCTTATCCTATTTCAGGTCCAGATATGCATGGGAAACACTTGTCAGATTTTAGGAGGAAAAGTAAAGCATATATTCCGAAGTATCTGTTACAATCTGATCCTTCACGACCGTCGCATCATCCCAAACAACTCCAACCCCCTCCTCCGAAGTCTTCTCACAAGCCTTCACACTTATCGGAATTGGATTTGACTGATGAGCAAAGGCGGAAGATACGTGAGGAAGAAGATGAGGAAAGAAGAAGACGTGCTTGGCTTAGGGAGGATGCTCCAGGTGACGAGGGTAGCAGGGAGAAATGAGGTAAAGGAGATCAAGGGAAAGGTGGCTCACCTAAGCATCCCCGATTGGAAATACTTCCTATTATAACCCAATTAGTTCCATCTTCTGGCCCCCTGGTCCTTGTGCTGAAATCCACTCAATCATTGATAAGCCTCATTACAAACCTAAACTAGCAAACGCTCCTCTCTCCGAACGATTCCCAGGTTGGAATTTGAAAGGGATTATGTTTGATCGTAGTGCAAACCCAACTGATGCTGACGATATAGCCGATCCAATAGATGTTGTCACAAGGAAAACGCATACCCAGCTTGAGACTGCTAAGAGCCAACTCAACAAAAAGCTAAATATCGTCAAGAACAATGCTAAGAAAAAGCTGCACAACTAGAATAAATTTGGTGATGATCTCCAAAAGCGTAATGACATTAGTATTGCTAAGATTGCAGCTTTAGAAAGTGATAAGGCCAAGTGGAAGGAGATCTTAGATTCTCGTGATGCTACCATCGCCTCTCTTAATAAAAGAGTCACCGAACTGGAGGGATTGTATACTGAAAATAAGAAACTCAAAGAAGAACTTGAGGCTGCTAAACAAAAGGAAAAGGAAGCTTTAACTGCTAAAAGCAATGCTGAAGCTACATTGTCTGTTGAAAAAGATTTTTCTAAACAATATCGGGACGAAGCTGTCCAACTTAGAGAAACCATCAATTCCTTGAAAGCTTCTAACCATCTGCTAACAACCAAAGTCGAATCTCTTGAGAAGGATAAGAGAACTGCTAAAGAAACTCACATGAAAGCTATGGACGAGGCTGTGGCCGATATGTTCTGGTTTTATATTTTCAGTGTCATGAGCCGCGGGAGTTTGCACTATTTAGGGGACACCTTCTCAACCACTTTAGCACTTGTTTAGGAAAAAGTACTTGAAATCAACGATGGCGATCGCAGCGAGGATGATCTTATTAATGAAATTTTAGATGATAGGTCCAAGAAGGCTCTGGCCGAGGGAAAAGCCGGTTGGAGAGTGGTAGGGCTGGTACTTCTGGAGAGAAAGTTCAAAGTCAAACCAACATCAATCCTACAACTGTCGAGGCTTCTAGTTCACAGTTTCATGTGAATGCTCATGTTACTTTAACAGAGAAAGACATAGGCACCAAAAGGCATATTGTTACGGAGAATGTTATAGAGGAACATGATGGAGATGATGAAGGTGATGAAGGTGATGATGAGAACATAGACAATTGGAGGATTGAGCAGAGAGATGTCTAGGAAAACCTTATAGATACATGTAAAATCGAAATTGACTATACCGCGTCATGCTTAGAATCTGTTTTTGATTCACCTGGGTCTCTTGCCAATTGTGCTCATTGTTTCCATAAGCTTGGTTTAATTTCACCCCTATCTTCTCCTACCATAGGCAAGGCGACAACATTTGAAGCCACTATAACTAATTCATCCTTGATGACCATTCACCTTGCTTCCATTATCACTCCCCCTCGCCCTAGCAACACATCCTTACTTGTCATTACATTTCCCAGATCACAGGATTCTAAAACTGTTGCGCTCTCTGACTTAAAGGATGTTGATTACATTCCCAGTGATGATCCTGAAGCCACGAAAACAGACGAAAGCCCGAAAGATGTTGCTAAGGATAAAGGAAAGAAAGCTGCCAAGTCCTCATCATGTAAGAAGCACAAGAAGAAGAAGAAGCATGGTATTCAGGATACGGAAGCTATCACTCTATCTTCTCAAGAAAATCCAAGTGATGTGGCAGAGACTCCTCCTCATCTCAACAAACCAATTCTAAGGTCAAGTGACAAGAAGAAGTAGTGCTTAGACCCAGATTATTTTGCTTCTAAACTATTCTCTTTTACATTCCGTATTCAGATCACTTGTATATGCGGGTGTCGGTCCCCGCTTACTGCTTTCTTTATGTCTGAAACTTCTGTATTAGATTCTTGACTCTGTGGCTTGGCTTTGTGTTGTTGTGATGGAAATGTGTTCTATTTGTTGAACTTAAGCTTTTGCTTTAGCTTTGTCACACTTTACTGCTCCACATTCCACACTTGTCGACTTTTCATGTTTTAAACACATTGTTTTATATTGCAAGTCATTTGTTATTGTAGTGACTTTGTGGCGCATTTTCACGAATGATGATATATTTTAGTTGTAGTCACGAATCACCATTATCTGGATTTATTTGTTCAATTTTACTAAATTTTCTTGGCTTTGTTTGGCGCAATATTTAAGGTTTCCTTTTCGTGACTAACCACTTTTGTGCTTGTCACTATATCCAAGCTCTTAAGTTTGCCCTAGTCATTTCAAGGGATTCAACTTTGTTGGTCGGAATGATCCTTGTAGGCGGCAAACCTTAAGTCGTGACGAACTTGTGGTATGTTTAGGTAAGCATTATTGAATCTTTAATGTAGTAGTAATGCGCTATTACCATAATTTGTCATAGACTTTAAAGATTGGCATGACATTTGCGATCGATTTCATTTGGAATCCCTTAGTCATGTGTTTTTTCCATTTTGAAATTTCATGGCATGATCATGACCAAGGGTTTCCGGTCTAGTCGATCCAACTCATACCTTTTTGATGAAAATGAATTTTTGTGCCCCTACTTGAGAGGTCTTATATTTTAATATATTCAATCATAATTCTTGCTAGCCTGGCAATCCAAGCCCTTTGGAGATTAGATTTGAACATATGCCTCCGGAGAGGTCTTGTTTTTCGTGTCTTCATAGAGGTCTTTTGTGAACCCGTTTTCACTGTGGCTGAATGATTCAGCCATTTATAGAATTTGTAGGTCGCCTTTGAAAAGGTCTTTGGGTCCGTCACTAACCGAATTTGGAAGACTCGGCTTATGGTCGGATTCCCCTAAAGGGGTATTTAATGTCCGTCAATAACTGGATTTGGAAGATCCAGCATAAGTAACTGGTCTAGAAGACCGAGCAACTGATCGGATGCCTTTGAAGAGGTCTTTAGAAGCCCAGGGTTTGTCATAGTTGGGCATGTATTAATGGCATTGACAATCGACTGGGTCCCCCTCGGGGAGGTCTTTGGTTTAAAAGCCCAGTGTTTGTTGCAATCTCTCCATGTATTAATGACATCAGCGATCGACCAGGTGCCCCTCGGGGAGGTATTTGGTTTGAAGTTGCATCATTTCACGGGGAGGATGCTAGTTCATTAATCGGGTTTTACTACGATTTGTTAGAACTAGAGTCCTGGACCTTGCAACTAAGAAAGTGCAACTTGGTGAAGTTTAAAACTTCATTAGTAGTTTGAGTGCCGCATCATTTGATCGTTCAATTCCTGGTGCCCCTTATTTGCGATGTTGTGCTTCAGACCTTCGTATTTGTTGCGAACGATGTTTTAAGCATTGAGCAGCGGGCGTTGACCTATCCCAATCGGGATGTGCTGTAGTGATCACCTGGCTTTATTAGTTCATAGATGTGTCAATGTTCTTTTAGGGGACCTGCAATCAAAATTGAATTTTAGCAACTTACAAACAAGAATTTGCAAATGTACGGTTTAGGCAAGTAAAGCAGTTTCTTTCATCAATATGTACAAGGCTTTATACAACGCTGCATGGTATTTACAATGCATGGTGTTTATAACTTGCAAAATGAAAGAACTATTAAATGACGTAGTGTCGAAGATGGATGCTATTCCTGGCTCTCGGAAGTTGGATTCCATCCATCGTTTTTAGCTCAAATGTCCCACCTGAGAATTTTTGGCTTATCATATACGGCCCTTCCCAGTTGAGTCCAAATACTTCAGTTCCTACCATGATTCTTTTCAGGACAAGGTCCCCAACTTGGAAAGTTCGTTGCTTCACTTTAGCATTGAAATGACGAGCTATTCTTCTCTGATGTGCAACGATTATAAGTTCTGCTTCTTTCCATTTTTTTCTTCAAGCAAATCGAGTGCTTTGAGCTTTAACTTCTCATTCTCTTCTTGGTTGAAGTGGATTCTTTGGTGAGTGGGAACTTCCAGCTCCACCAAGATCATAGCTTCAGATCCAAATGCGAGCGAGAATGGAGTGTGCCCGGTTGAAGTTTTATGTGGTTTACTATATGCCCATAGTGCAAGAGGAAGTTCATCTACCCAACCACCTTTAGATTTTTCAAGATGCTTCTTGATGGTTGACTTTAAAATTTTGTTAATTGCTTCAACTTTTCTATTGGCCTGCGGAGGGGCAACGGCCGCAAAACTCTTCTTTATCTTGTATTTAGCACAGAAATCAAGGAATTCGTTGCTTTCAAATTGAGTTCCATTATCGGTGATTATTTTCTGCGGTACCCCAAACATGTAGATTATGTTCTTTAGGACAAATGTGATCACCTTTTTTGAAGTAATAGTAGCTAATGGTTCAGCTTCAGTCCATTTAGTGAAATAATCAACTGCTGTTATCGCATACTTCATGCTTAATTTAGCTATAGCCCCAATCAAATCTATGCCGCATATTGTGAATGGCCACAGACTAACCATATGAGTTAATTCTGTGTGAGGTGGTCATGGATCTTCGCGAATCTTTGCCATATATCACACCTCTTAACATAGGTCATTAAATCCAGGTTCATGTTCGGCCAGAAATAGCTGTATCACAGAATTTTCTTGGTAGTGTTTGACTGCCTGTGTGACCTCCTCATTCTCCCTCATGTAGTTCTGCCAGAATTGCTCTAGATTCCTCTTTGGTTACACACTGTAGTAGTGGCATAGAGAAACGTTGCCTATATAACCTCCCATCTTAGATAAGGTATAATGGAGCCTTGCGCAATACTTTCATTTGCTTTTTGGGATCCTATGGAAGTGTCCAACTAAGGATACACTCCTTGATCGGAGTCATCCGAGGCATTGGTTCTTGAACAGTCTCCATAATCCAGTCATCTTCTTCTTCTTCAATGGCGGGAGTTGATAGGACTTCAACGGGAATCAAGCCTAGCAACTGAGGAACTAGCATACTTGGCGAGAGAATCTGCTTTTGAATTTTCTTCCCTGGGGATATGAGATATGGTGTAGTAGTCAAGGTCATTGAGAAGTTCCAAAGCTTTGGTAAGATATGTAGGAAGATTTCCGAGTATGGTCTGGAATTCCTTCAGGACTTAACATACCACCAACTGCGAGTCACTAAGGATTTGCAAGGTTTTCAGATTCAATTCCTTTGCCAGTTTTAGCCCTGCGATTAATGCTTTATATTCAGCCTCATTATTGGTCGATGGGAATTCCAATCTTAATACGTAGCATAGAGAATGGCCATCTGGAGTTTCCAGAACAATTCCATCCCCTAAACAATAATCATTTCTGGATCCATTGATATATAGCTTCCATCTATCCACTGTCTCTACTGGTTCCTCTGTTTCCTCTCCCCCTTCCATGAATTCGGTGATGAAATCCGCTAAAGCCTGCCCATTAATAGCTCTTCGAGGGTTATAAGTGATGTCATATTGGCTGAGCTCTATGTTCCACTTCGGTAACCTTCCCGAAGTTTCTGGGCGAAAGAGAACTTGTGTTAATAGTTGATTAGTGAGAACCTTTATAGGATGGGATTGGAAATATGGCCTTAGATTTATTGAGGCGATGAGTAGACAATACACAAGTTTTTCCAACTTTGGATAGTTTAGCTGTAACACCCCGTGTATTTTATAACAGTGAAATTCACAAATTAAAGTATAATAAATTTCAAATCAAAGTATTAAGGGAAACGGGATATGCCATTGCGTCCGTCTTGGAAAAATACGCGAAATAGAGTCCGAGTTTTCGAAAAACGGAGCGCGTATGACCAAATTATGGCCCGATGAAGTTTCGGAAAATTCAAATTTCGAAAACAGATTTGAATTTCAGCCCAATCAGAGTAGGCGGGAAAAGTTCCCGCCCAACCCACCAGGTTGACCTGGGGATCGACCCTAGGGTCGACCTGCCAGGCCAGGTCGACCTGGGAGTCGACTTAGGGGTCGACCTGCCCCAGGCAGGTCGACTCTAGAGTCGACCTGGGGGTCGACTGGGGAGTCGACCTGGCCCCTGAGCCAGGTCGAACCCAGCCCACCCTGGCTGGCCTGGTCTGTGTTTGGTCGATTTTCTGAGCCTTGCCTTGTCACTAGGGCTAGGTGTCAACTCCTGGTTGGTCTCTCCTTCAAACGAACGGCTATTATTAAACCAAGCTCCATCGACGATCTAAATCAACTCACAAACTCTATAAAAAGGACCTAAGACTAACCCTAATTCACACAAACTAAAATGGAGATGAGGCCGTCATGCTGCTGAGGAGAGACTAGGAATAGCCGTCAGAAATTGAGAGACGATTAGGAGATAATTTGAAAGCTTAAAGCAACGTTAATCAAATCAAAGCAACCCCTACAACAAAGGATAGCATCTCCAAATTCAGAATTCAGATTCCTGAATTGAAGATTCGTCATACGTTGTAAGTAGAGTGCTATTCCGATATGAATAATTAATTGCGTTTGATTTGTGTAAAATGCGGAAATGGAATTGTGGCGATAATAATCTATGTTTGTATGTTATTTTGATTCTAAACGATTTGGGAATTTTATGGTATACGATTGGATATTTGCAAGTATGTGATTTGCGTTGGAAGTTAACAACGAAATGGAATTGTGGCGATAATAATCTATACTTGTATGTTGTTTTGATTCTAAACGATTTGGAAATGTTATGGTATATGATTGGATTCATACAAGTATATGATTCATGTTGACAACCATATGTTGTGGTATTTTATTTGGGATTCACTATTATGCCAATATGGTGTACATACTTTTATGATCACTTTTAGTGTGTAATTGGATATGACTAAGTACTATAGTTTATATGAATCTATGTTGGAATTAGCAAATCATACTTTTGTATTAGAAACAAAAGTAAGCACCTTTAAGAACATGACTAAACTATGTTTGGTATTATGCCTAGTTGAAACATGTTTTAGGCCTAAGTTGTTATCAAAACCATATGGTGATATATGTGACACAATTAAGTTAGATTTACATTCCAATTGCAAGTTTACATAAATATAATGATTCATGTTTAAGTATTATTTATGCCATAATTGCATGAATAGAATGATTCATGTTTAAGTATTATTTATGCCATGATTACATTAATAGAATGATTCATGTTTAAGTATTATTTATGCCATGATTATACGAATAGAATGATTCATGTTTCAGTATTGTTTATGCCATGATTATATGAATAGAATGATTCATGTTTAAGTATTGTAGAATGATTCATGTTTAAGTATTGTTTATGCCATTACAATGCAAGTTCACGTGTGCCTAATTCAATCGTTATGTTGCAAGTTCAAGCGTTCACACTCCCCTTTTTATGTTACCTTATAAACACCATGTGATAAGCCTCCCTTTTCATATGGCTAAGTTGGGTTTAAATGTTAAACCCAACACATCTTATATTGTAGCGAACGTGTAAAACGGGGGTAATGACGTTTGGGTTAAAATATAGAACATATGTGTTGCATGTTTGATGCATGCCAATAACCTTGAAAAAAAATTAAGTGGCATAAATAAATTTTGACCAATAAAGATAAATTTGAATAATGGGCCGCAAATATTTGCATATAAAAAGAAAAGAGACAAAATATGTAAATATAGAAAATATGATGTGTTTAACCTGAGGTTGGATTGAGTTGTGATGTAAACCTGCCCGGAACTGCCCGGCTGTTCAGTAGTCACAACAATACCTATCCAATGTGGGTGGTTAAACACGGAGCCCAATAAGGACCCGAGGTTAGACTGAGTTGTGGCGTAAGACTGCCCGGACCCAACCGGCAACAGGCAGCCACAACAATACCTGTCTAATGTGAGAGGTCAAGGCTTTAATAAGACAATTAAGGCTGAGTCAGGATTGATAGGATTAAGTAAATTAAATTAATACTTAATCAAAATGGAACATGCTAAACTAAACAGACTGATTTGGGGGTTAGGTTTATAAAACACTTAACCAACTTAGCATGTTGGCTAGAAATAGAAAACCTAGTAGCGGGGGACCCTTTTCAGCAGTAACCCTACAAGGTGTATCAGGATACCCTGAACTAGGCAGGGTGGGGCACGATTACTGGGCTGACTGTAAGAGGTCAAATCGACGGCGGTGGTGCAGCAGTGTAGGTTCTAACGGGGTGCGGGCGTGCACACACTCCGGCGTAGAAAAATAAGGCACTGGGCACCAATAGCATACCTATGCATTCTAGGATCGTGTCAGGCCGCCACCATGGGACTTGATACACCCCATGGTGGGACCAGCATAGGTAACTACAACAACGGGGCCGTAAGACACATGTAACTATGCGAGTAGGAGCCGATCATCAGAAAAAGGATCACTTCACCCTGATTATGGGGTGCCTGTTGGGAACTAGTTTATATGGGTACAGAGATTAATATGGGGGTACGATAGTATTCGACCCTAGACCACTTTACTTAGTTTATAATGCTTTCCCATTTCTAGTTTATGCTTATCATACCCATTTCTTTATTCATAGACTGAATAGTCCTAAACTTACTCATGCTTTATGTCTGACTCTACTTTTCTTTCGCCTTCTTTTCTTTTGTTCTCCCCCCCAGGTCCACAGGGAGGGAATACCGCAGTTTGACCAGTTTCCGCATCCAGCTTGAAGAGAAAGAATGTATTGCTTGGATCTTTTCCGTTTTGGGCTATGGCTTTGGACAGCAATTATGGGACTTTTGCAGTTTATTTATGTTTTCTCTATGCTTCTTTAAATAATGTAATCAAGACAGTTATGGAGATGTTATGTTTTGGGAAGTACTGTAAAAAAAATTATGACATGGTTTGTGTAACACGTATTTTGTTGAAATAAAAGTTGTTGATGTTTTCTACTGTTCAAAAATATGTGTTCTTATATCTGTCTTGTATATCTGTGACTTATACTTATAAACCTCCACCAAAATTAGGGCATTCCCTTTGAGAGTGACCCTAACGGAGGTGGGGTGTTTCACTTGGTATCAGAGCATAGGTTTACCATATAAGATAAAAAGTTTTGAAAATTTATTTTTCAAAAAGAAATTTAAAGAAGCATTTTTAAAAGATAAAATATTATTTTATTTTAAAAAGGCAAAGTCCCCCAAAGCCATAGGTGCTATCTCTTATCCTTCGTTTTGAATCTATCCTTTTTGTTTCAGCATGTCCAAAGAACTTAACTTGCCAGAGGGTGTACCAATACCTGGTTGGTTTAGACGGTTCTTAGAAGCAAGGGCCACTCAGCCAGGTCCTACCGTTCCTCCTCCCCCAGCTGCAGGAAATCATCCAGCTGCAGCAGCACCTCTTCCTCCACCTCCTCCATGGGGAAACACTTTTGCTACGATATGTAAAGATTTTAAAGCTATGGGAGGAAAGGATTTTCATGGAACTGAGTCCTTCGTGGCAGCTAGAAATTGGCTGAAAGAAACCGAGGACTTATTCGTCATCTTTGAGGTAGAAGATAGACAGAAAGTACAACTGGCAGTATGGCTACTTAAAGGCGAGGCTTCCTACTGGTGGGAAGTCACTAATGCAGAAAGACCAGTGGAAACATGGGAGGACTTTAGGGCAAGGTTTGAGGCTAAATTTCTCTCAGACGCGGAAAGGAGTTTGCAGTTGGAAAAATTCTTATTTCTTAAGCAAGGGAACAAGACAGTCAAAGAGTATGTTGATCAGTTCGATGAGCTGGCTAGGTTCGGACTGGACCTAGTCAACACCCCGCACAAGAAGGCTCTCCGTTTTGTGAAAGGGTTGAATGAGCCATTACACAGTTTGGCCATGACCCATATACCCATGGGAGCTACGTATGAAAGGTTGGTACAGATGGCATTGCTGAACGAAGAGGATAAGGGCAAGAAGGAGACAAAGGCAGAAAGCTCTCAAGGGAAGAAAGAGGGTTTACAGCCTAAGAAGACGGACTTTAAGAAGGGCAGGAAAGACAACAAAGAGAAGAGGAAGTGTAATTTCTGTGGCAAAGTGGGGCACTTAGTGAAAGATTGCCGGAAAAAGAAGGCCAAGATGAATGGTGGGTGCTTTCCTTGCCGTGAGACAGGCCACATGGCTAAGGACTGCCCAAAGAAACGAGGACAGGGGCAGAGGTCTGGATCCACCTCAGGGGCACAAGTTCATGTGCTAGAGGCGCCACCTCTGCAACAACGAGGTATAAATACTTCTGTAGAAAGTGTAGTTTATCTTTATGATCACCCCGTTCGCACTTTATTTGATTCTGGCGCATCACACTCCTTTATCTCGCCTGCTTTAGTAGAATCTCTGCACCTAAAAACTAGTATGGTAGAGGACCCCTTAATTGTTTCAAACCCAATTGGGGGCCCAGCTCATTTGTCTATGATCTGTTTGGGATTGAAAATTTCTATTCTAAGCGTAGAATTCAAATGTAGTGCCTTTGTTTTGGGCTTTTTGGGATATGGTTTGATTTTGGGCATGGATTGGCTATCCAGTAATGGGGCCATCCTTGATTGTGAAAAAAGGGTTGTTAGGCTCCTGACCCAGCTCGGTAACACTTTGGAAATTACTTGTAATCCCTTGTATGCGGTTATGCTTAGTTATCTTGAATCGCTGGATGCCTCCGTTGAAAATTTGCAATCGGTTAGAGTGGTCCAGGAATATCCGGATGTCTTCAAAGAGGTGAAGGGCTTGCCTCTGAAGCGGGAGATAGACTTCCGCATATATCTTGTAGATAATGCAAAGCCCGTTGCGTTGCCCGTTAGACACATGGCTCCACGGGAAAGGAAAGAGCTCAGTAAACAGATTAAAGAGCTTCTAGAAAAGGGGTTCATTAGGAGGAGCATTTCAGAATGGGGCGCTCCAGTGGTGTTCGCTACAAAGGCGGATGGTTCACTCCGTCTATGTGTTGACTATAGAGAGCTCAACAAGCTAACGAAAAAGAATAGGCACCCTCTCCCCAGAATTGACGATTTGTTTGATCAGCTTGTAGGAGCGTCTGTTTTCTCCCAACTCGATTTAGCGACCGGTTTTCATCAGCTAAGGGTGGCTGAAGATAGTATCGATAAGATGGCATTCAGAACCCCAGACGGCTTCTTTGAATGGCTTTTCATGCCTTTCGGCTTGACAAATGCACCTGCTTACTTCGTGGACCTGATGAGTAAGGTATTCAGAGATTTCCTCAATAAGTTCGTAGTGGTCTTCGTAGACGATATCTTGATCTTCTCAAAGAATGAGGAAGAGCATGCTCAGCACTTAAGGGCAATCATGGAAACTCTGCGAGTCCATCAGCTAAGGGCTAAATTCTCCAAAAGCCACTTTTGGAGAGAAGAAGTGAGGTTCCTTGGGCACATAGTATCCAAAGAAGGGTTAGCTGTGGACCCTGCTAAGGTAGTAGCGGTACAGGATTGGAAGACACCAAGAAACGCAACTGAGGTCCGAAGTTTTCTAGGGCTCGCAGGTTTCTACCGAAAATTCATAAGGATTTTGCGAAAATCTCAGCTCCGCTCACAAGACCGACCAAGAAGAATCTAGTGTTCAATTGGGACTTGGATTGCGAGTTTGCTTTCCAACGACTAAAAAGGGCTCTTACAACAGCCCCAGTTTTGACGTTGCCAGATGGAAGCAAGATGTTCACAGTTTATACAGATGCATGTGGGACAGGGCTAGGCGCTGTCTTAATGCAAGAAGGAAGGGTAGTAGCTTATGGCGGAAGACAGTTGAAAGTGCACGAAAAGAACTACCCGACCCACGATCTTGAATTAGCTGCCATCGTCTTTGCACTCAAGTCTTGGCGACACTATCTCCTAGGTGAGAAGTTCGAACTTTACACTGACCATAAATCGTTGAAATATCTTTTCTCGCAGAAAGATCTTAACTTGAGGCAACAGAGATGGATGGAGTTTCTTGCCTCGTACGATTTCGAGATCTCCTACACTCCGGGCAAAGGCAACGTAGTGGCAGACGCGTTGAGCCGAAAGAAACTAACCCTAAGCCCATTGTTTGTTGAAAGATAAAGCCTAGAGTTTATAGCCAGCTTTGACTTTAGGCCCTCCTCCGTTTTTGTACCAGGCTTGTTAGCATCTCTCGAAGTACGCCCGACTTTAGTGGACTCAATAGGGACAGCACAACGCGAAGACCTTCAGCTTGTGGAAACGATTGATAGGCTAATTAGGGGTGAGACTTCAAGTCACCTCAACAGATACTCCATCGACGATAAGGGTTGGCTAAGGCGAGACGGAAGACTATGCGTCCCACAAACAAGGGATTTAGTAAAGAAGGTTCTCGAGGAAGCACATCACTCCAAGATGACGATACACCCAGGCGGAGATAAAATGTACAAGGACATAAAAAGAACTTTCTTTTGGAACGGCATGAAGAAGGAGGTGGCAGATTTCGTTTCTAAGTGTATGGTGTGCCAACAGGTTAAGGCGGAATAGAAAAAGCCTGGCGGTCTGCTACATCCTCTAGAGGTCCCGCAGTGGAAGTGGGATAGCATCTCAATGGACTTCGTTGATGGGTTGCCTAGGTCTAGGAGACGCAACACTAGCATTTGGGTAATAGTGGATAGGCTTACTAAAAGCGCCCACTTTTTACCTGTCAAAAGTAAAAGAACTGCCTCATCCCTAGCATCTCTTTACCTCAAAGAAATCATTCGACTCCATGGAATACCATCCAGCATTGTTAGTGACCGAGACCCTATCTTCACAAGTGAGTTTTGGCGGAGTCTGCAAGAAGCGGTAGGCACTCAGTTATGCTTGAGCACAGCCTATCATCCCCAAACCGACGGCCAAACAGAAAGAGTGAACAGAGTTTTGGAAGACCTTCTAAGACTGTGCGTCCTTGACTTCGGAGGGACATGGGAATACCATCTTCCTTTGGTGGAATTTGCCTACAACAACAGCTATCAAGCAACCATCGGAATGGCGCCCTTCGAAGCTTTATATGGAAGACCGTGCCGATCACCCACTTGTTGGTGGGAGTCTACTGATAAGATCATACTTGGACCAGATATGATCCGAGAGACTTCAGAGAAAGTAGACTTAATACGAAGAAGGATGAAGACGGCCCAAGACAGACAGAAGTCCTACGCCGACAAGAGGAGGACCGACCTTGAATTTGAGGTTGGGGACAGAGTTTTTCTTAAGGTATCTCCGCTAAGGAACGTTGTTCGTTTTGGAACCACAGGAAAGCTAGCACCAAGGTTCGTAGGGCCATTCCCTATCATCGAGAAAATTGGGAAAATGGCCTATAGATTAGAGCTACCCGAAAAATTGGCCGGAGTTCACAACGTCTTTCACGTTTCACATATCCGAAAATGTCTACATGAGTCTGCTGAAGTGGTAGAGCCAAATATCCTAGAAGAAGCTGAAGTGGAACGCGAAGCAACCGTAAGGAAAGTTCCAACCCGCATATTAGGAACGGAAGTTAAGAAACTACGCAACCGCGAAGTCAAGCTCGTCAAAGTGCATTGGAGCGACGCCGAAGAAGATGCAACCTGGGAAACTGAAGCTAGAATACGCGCGACCTACCCTTTTCTTTTCGAGGGTACATCTTTGATCTTTCCTTTTTCCTTAAGTTGCGCTTTTATCTATCTTTTTAGGTATATCTCCTCGACCCTATCTTTTAGGTAGAAACCCTTTGGATGAAAACATGTAATTGAAACATGTTATGTATGATGATTGCAAGTGGCTGTAAGTGATTGCTAGTGGTTGCTCGTGGTTGCATATATACACACAATCTAGGTTTTAGATCGGCTCAATCACTTCATATTGCATATGCATATATGTTTGCATTCGTATATGGTTGAACTTTAATGTGTTGTCATATGGATGTTGCATTTGTATGAATGATTGTGCACTCATGTAGAATCATGAATAGGAGGATTTGCATACATAATGGATTCATGGCACTTACATAATTCGCATTAAGGAGGTCTACTGAATCAGTAGACCGCCTGATTTTGCATTAGATAAGTACATGTACACACACACTTCGCATATTATCATGAAGCATTAGAAGTCTTTTAAGGACAATGGATGCTTGTGTTTGATGGATGAGTAGATGGGTGTTTGGATGTTAGGATGTACATTCTTCCTGAACTTGAAGATTTCGGGACGAAATCCTTTTAAGTAGGGGAGAATGTAACACCCCGTGTATTTTATAACAGTGAAATTCACAAATTAAAGTATAACAAATTTCAAATCAAAGTATTAAGAGAAACGGGATATGCAATTGCGTCCGTCTCGGAAAAATACGCGAAATAGAGTCCGAATTTTCGAAAAACGGAGCCCGTATGACCAAATTATGGCCCGATGAAGTTTCAGAAAATTCAAATTTCGAAAACAGATTTGAATTTCAGCCCAATCAGAGTAGGCGGGAAATGTTCCCGCCCAACCCACCAGGTCGACCTGGGGGTCGACCCTAGGGTCGACCTAGGGGTCTACCTGCCCTAGGAAGGTCGACTCTAGAGTCGACCTGGGGGTCGAACTGGGAGCCGACCTGGCCCCTGAGCCAGGTCGAACCCAGCCCACCCTGGCTGGCCTGGTCTGTGTTTGGTCGATTTTCTGAGCCTTGCCTTGTCACTAGGGCTAGGAGTCAGCTCCTGGTTGGTCTCTCCTTGAAACGAACGGCTATTATTAAACCAAGCTCCATCAACGGTCTAAATCAACTCACAAACTCTATAAAAAGGACCTAAGACTAACCCTAATTAACACAAACTAAAATGGAGATGAGGCCGTCATGCTGCTGAGGAGAGACTAGGAATAGCCGTTAGAAATTGAGAGACGATTAGGAGATAATTTGAAAGCTTAAAGCAACGTTAATCAAATCAAAGCAACGCCTACAACAAAGGATAACATCTCCAAATTCAGAATTCAGATTCCTGAATTGAAGATTCGTCATACATTGTAAGTAGAGTGCTATTCCGATATGAATAATTGATTGCATTTGATTTGTGTAAAATGCGGAAATGGAATTGTGACGATAATAATCTATGTTTGTATGTTATTTTGATTCTAAACGATTTGGGAATGTTATGGTATACGATTGGATATTTGCAAGTATGTGATTTGCGTTGGAAGTTAACAACGAAATGGAATTGTGGCGATAATAATCTATACTTGTATGTTATTTTGATTCTAAACGATTTGGAAATGTTATGGTATATGATTGGATTCATACAAGTATATGATTCACGTTGACAACCATATGTTGTGGTATTTTATTTGGGATTCACTATTATGCCAATATGGTGTACATACTTTTATGATCACTTTTGGTGTGTAATTGGATATGACTAAGTACTATAGTTTATATGAATCTATGTTGGAATTTGCAAATCATACTTTTGTATTAGAAACAAAAGTAAGCACCTTTAAGAACATGACTAAACTATGTTTGGTATTATGCCTAGTTGAAACATGTTTTAGGCCTAAGTTGTTATCAAAACCATATGGTGATATATGTGACACAATTAAGTTATATTTACATTCCAATTGCAAGTTTACATAAATATAATGATTCATGTTTAAGTATTATTTATGCCATGATTACATGAATAGAATGATTCATGTTTAAGTATTATTTATGCCATGATTACATTAATAGAATGATTCATGTTTAAGTATTATTTATGCCATGATTATATGAATAGAATGATTCATGTTTCAGTATTGTTTATGCCATGATTATATGAATAGAATGATTCATGTTTAAGTATTGTAGAATGATTCATGTTTAAGTATTGTTTATGTCATTACAATGCAAGTTCACATGTGCCTAATTCAATCGTTATGTTGCAAGTTCAAGCGTTCACACTCCCCTTTTTATGTTACCTTATAAACACCATGTTATAAGCCTCCCCTTTTCATATGGCTAAGTTGGGTTTAAATGTTAAACCCAACACATCTTATATTGTAGCGAACGTGTAAAACGGGGGTAATGACGTTTGGGTTAAAATATAGAACATATGTGTTGGCATGTTTGACGCATGCCAATAACCTTGAAAAACAATTAAGTGGCATAAATAAATTTTGACCAATAAAGATAAATTTGAATAATGGGCCTTAAATATTTGCATATAAAAAGAAAAGAGACAAAATATGTAAATATAGAAAATACGATGTGTTTAACCCGAGGTTGGATTGAGTTGTGATGTAAACCTGCCCGTAACCGCCCGGCTGTCCAGTAGTCACAACAATACCTATCCAATGTGGGTGGTTAAACACGGAGCCCAATAAGGACCCGAGGTTAGACTGAGTTGTGGCGTAAGACTGCCCGGACCCAACCGGCAACAGGCAGCCACAACAATACCTGTCTAATGTGAGAGGTCAAGGCTTTAATAAGACAATTAAGGCTGAGTCAGGATTGATAGGATTAAGAAAATTAAATTAATACTTAATCAAAATGGAATATGCTAAACTAAACAGATTGATTTGGGGGTTAGGTTTATAAAACACTTAACCAACTTAGCATGTTGGCTAGAAATAGAAAACCTAGTAGCGGGGGACCCTTTTCAGCAGTAACCCTACAAGGTGTATCAGGATACCCTGAACTAGGCAGGGTGGGGCACGATTACTGGGCTGACTGTAAGAGGTCAAATCGACGACGGTGGTGCAGCAGTGTAGGTTCTAACGGGGTGCGGGCGTGCACACACTCTGGCGCAGAAAAATAAGGCACTGGGCACCAGTAGCATACCTGTGCATTCTAGGATTGTGTCGGGCCGCCACCATGGGACTTGATACACGCCATGGTGGGACCAGCATAGGTAACTACAACAACGGGGCCGTAAGACACATGTAACTATGCGAGTAGGAGCCGATCATCAGAAAAAGGATCACTTCACCCTGATTATGGGGTGCATGTTGGGAACTAGTTTATATGGGTACAGAGATTAATATGGGGTACGATAGTATTCGACCCTAGACCACTTAACTTAGTTTATAATGCTTTCCCATTTCTAGTTTATGCTTATCATACCAGTTCTTTATTCATAGACTGAATAGTCCTAAACTTACTCAGGCTTTATGTCTGACTCTACTTTTCTTTCGCCTTCTTTTCTTTCATCCCCCCCCCCCCAGTCCACATGGAGGGAATACCGCAGTTTGACCAGTTTCCGCATCCAGCTTGAAGAGAAAGAATGTATTGCTTGGATCTTTTCCGTTTTGGGCTATGGCTTTGGACAGCAATTATGAGACTTTTGCAGTTTATTTATGTTTTCTTTATGCTTCTTTAAATAATGTAATCAAGACAGTTATGGAGATGTTATGTTTTGGGAAGTTTTGTAAAACAAATTATGACATGGTTTGTGTAATGCGTATTTTGTTGAAATAAAAGTTGTTGATGTTTTCTGCTGTTCAAAAATATGTGTTCTTATATCTGTCTTGTATATCTGTGACTTATACTTATAAACCTCCACCAAAATTAGGGCATTCCCTTTGAGAGTGACCCTAACGGAGGTTGGGTGTTTCATTAGCTCTGCCCCAGCGAGTCTTTTACTGATGTAATAAACAGGCCATTGAAACTTAGCATCTTCCCAGACAAGCGCATCACTCAGAGCATGTGATGAGACAGATAAATATAGGAACAACTTCTCTCCGTCTTTGGGCTTAGAAAGCATTGGTGGTGACTCCAAGAGTTGTTTGGCATTCAAGAGTCCGTTGGAAATCTTTCCTTTTTTCGAAGCATCGAAGAGCGGAGTGCACCGATCTGTTACTTTAGAGATGAATTGGTTAAGTGCGGCTACCTTCCCATTTAGGCTTTGAAGCTCTTTCTTTGTCCTTGGAGTACACATTTCCCGTAAGGCTATGACTTGAGAAGGATTCGCTTCAATGTCCCTGGCGTTGACTATGAACCCGAGAAATTTTCCTAATGAGACTCCAAATGAACATTTGAGCGAGTTTAGCTTCATCCCGTATTTTCTGAGGATATAAAACATCTCAACCAAGTTCTCTAAATGATCATTGGCTTTCTTCGATTTTACCAGCATATCATCTACATAGACTTCCATTGTTTTTCCAATTTGGGATTTGAACATGGAATTCACAAGGCGCTGGTATGTTGCTCCTGCATTTTTCAGTCCGACCAGCATAACTTTATAGCAATACAAGCCTCGGTCTGTTACGAAACTTGTGTTCTCCTCATCTAGCTTGTGCATCATAATTTGATTATACCCAGAGTATGTGTCCATAAAGGATAACAGTTCATGCCCCGCCATTGCATCGACAAGTTGATCAATTCTAGGTAATGGAAAAATGTTTTTGGGACACGCTTTGTTGAGTTCTGAATAGTTTATCCACACTCTCCATTTGCCATTGGACTTTTTAACAAGAACCATATTGGAAACCCAGTTGGGATATGTAGATTCTCGTATGAAGTTATTCTTGAACAATCTATCTACTTCTTCTTTTAACGCTACAGATCTTTCAAGTTCTTGAATTCATCTTTTTTTTACAGGTGCTAAACTTGGATTTGTATTCAACTTATGCACAATTACATCGGGTGATATTCCGCACATATCGAAATGTGTCCAAGCGAAAACATCTAAATTTTCTTTTAAAAACAAGGTCAATTCTTTCTGCAACTTTAGGCCTAGTTGAGAATCAATTTTCAAGATTCGGTCAGGATCTTTGTCATGTACTGGAATAGAGATTGTGGCTTCAGTTGGAGTCACTCTGTTTTCCCCCATACTGGGTTTCCTTGGATCAATTTCCTTCTGAGCTCCGCTGTGCTCGCTAGTATGAGGGCCCGCCCTAATTGCTATAGGGGGAGTCACGAATGTGTAGCGGAGCCTCCACATTCTTGTTTGTATCCTTCTTCTTAGCTTCAACAAGTTCCACCATGTAACACTCCCTCGCTGCCTTTTGGTTGCCCTTGATTACGCCGACTCCATTTTCAGTAGGGAATTTCATGGTCAAACACCATGGAGCCATTGCAATCTTAAATGCAACTAGAGTTGGTCTCCTAAGGAAAGCATTGTAAGTGGACAGTTCATCGACAATGAAAAAATCTTGCTTCAAGGCAGCCTTCTTTTTTCCTTCTCCGATTCAACAAGAAAGTTGATGATGCCAATCGGTTGAGTGGGCTGCCCCGTGAAACCATGGATCTTGTTCTAGCAAGCTCTCACATCATTCATAGAAAGATTCATCTTGTTGAACACAATAATGAAAAGAATATTGACAGATGCCCCACTATCTACCAAGACCCTTCTTAATTTGGCTGGACCCAGACCGATGGTAACAATGATGAGATCGACAGTCGGTGTCAGCAATCCATTTGAGTCTCTATCCTTGAACACAACGTCATCCCATGAAGTCTTTAACATTCTGGTAGGAGAGGCGTCGTTCATGGCCATAAGTCCTTCTTCATTAGGAAGGATTTTCGTCTCTTGAATGTATTTCACAATGTCCTCCAACTTCTTCCCACTGGGTGGGGTCCTCTTGAAATGGTGTTGATGACGAGTCTTGGAATAACATCAATTGGAGTGCTCTCATTCTGTCTAGCTGCCCCATGGATGTTCCGTGTCCTTGAGCGGTTTGAGTGTTCTGTGGGTTCTTTGTGTATTGTTGGAGTTTGTTTTTCCTTATCAACTGTTCAGTCATGTTTTTAAGATGCCTGCATTCGTTTGTGTTGTGGCCCAGTTGGCTGGGAAACCTACAGAACCTTCCTGACTTAATTGCAGCATCACTGACCTTTACTTGCTTTGGTGTTGGATACTTCTCAGTATCTTTAGTTTCCATGAAGATTTTTTCTATGGTGTCGTTCAAAGGAGTCAATTCTGAATTTTTAAAGAAGCGGAATTTCTTATTGCCTCGATTATCTTTTCCATCATTGCCCTTTTTATGACCACCATGATTCTTCTGACCGCCTTCTACATCGTTACCCTTCTTCTCGGGCTGTGCACTTCTTTCAGGAACATTCATAACATAGGCTAGATCTTCATCCACATCTATATATTCCTCAGCTTTGTTGAACAGTTCCTCAAGCATACTTGGTTTCTTCTTCTTAATCCACCATTCAAGCTTGGTCTTTTTTTATATGGCTCACTTCAAAACCATTAAAGCCAAATGGGGCTCATAATTCCCAACCTTAGCTGCAGCAGTGTTGAAGCGAGTGAGAAAGGCCTTGATGGGTTCTCCTGGCCTTTTCTCAAGCTTGTTCACCTCCATGACATCCGTACTTTTGTAGCTTAGAGTCTGAACTGCTCTCTGAGTAGCTTAGCCAAAGTAGAAAAATCATCTACAGACTTGGGTGGTAACTTTGTGAACCAAAGTGAAGCCACCCCTTTGAGGTAAGTTGGAAAGTATAGGCACTTCAACTCATCTATAGCACATGCTCCGTCCATGTTGATCATATTTGAACAAGAACACGTTGGTATCACTAGTCCCATTATAGGCTTGCGGCATCAGAGGTTTAAACTTGTTTGGGTACGGTGCCGTTTTGATCCTCTCCGTGAGTGGGGTTTTAGTAGGAGCGAACCCCAATCCTTATCATCATCTTTCTTTTTCAAGCTTTTCTCCATGATTTTGCGCACCATTTCAGATATGCGGTCCTCTTCGTTGAGCTGGTCCACATGGCTGATGCAATCATCTTTGCTGGATGTTTGCCTAAGCAAATGGTCACGATTCGGATTTCGAGGCCCTGGGCATCTCGCTTGGGGAGGTTCCCCTTTGGTGGTTCCAAGCGCTTGTCGAGAGGTTGCTTTATCGGGGTGGTTGCGCGTAGGTTGTTTAGCTTCTTTATGCTGAGGATCGTTAGGATTTGCAACCACTTGGACAAAATTTCCTCGATTTGGACTTGAAGTGTAGGATCCCACATTTTCTGTATGATCTATTTGAGCAGACTTAGCACAAGCGGCATTCATAGTAACTTTTGCCGTAGCGTATTGCACGACAAACATAGACTCAAGTTTCTTTAGCATGGCATTGTTTGCGATATCCATTTGACTTGTCAAGTCCGCAACACCTTCATCCAACTCTCTTCTCATTACAGCTTCTCCAGCTTTAGAAGTTTCTCCGACCTCAAATTGGTTGGTGAGTGGAGCAGTTTCGTTGTTAGCGGCGTTGTCGATCTCTTCAACAGTTTTACTAGCAGTCTTCTTCGATGGTCTACCCATGATTTCAAACAAGGACTTGAATTTGATAGAGAGTTCGTCAATTAGCTTAAATTGTAGTCTTGTAGGATCTATGGTAGAGGTAGGGTTAGATCCTCAATGCAAGGCCTACAATCTTATGAGAGAATGTAAGAGAAGGTAATGCAAATGCGGCCCCATGGTGGGTGCCAAATGTTGAAACCTAAATTGGATTCAACACCAAAGGTACAAAACTTGTACTTCACCAATATGGTAAGAGGTTAAATGGAGCCACAATTGTAAATGCAAATATAGAAGACAACGATTTTTATTGTGGTCCGATCTTAGGAAAAATCTACGTCCACTTTGGCAATAATTTCCATTAACAATTCCATAGTTACAAGCTCAGGATCACTCAAAAGTACATTCATATTTCCCATTACACAATGGCTTCACTTTAATCAATACACATCAATAAAGAAATAAGTGGATTTCACAATATGCAAGGGAAATGGTGGAGAGTCTTCGATCTCTAAGATGCTTGATCACTTTTGATGGATTTCATGATGAATTCGATGCTTGATCTTTGCTTTGGGACGGAAGAAAGTGCTAGAATCTCTTGAATTTGTTGAGAAAATGGTGGGACAACCCTTCGGGGTCATAAAATTTCATCCCCCTTAATGAGGAGTTGGTCCTCTATTTATAGGTGTGGACAGGGAAAGTAAGACAGAGAAGGGAAAGAAAATTATAGAGGGAGGAAAAGGAAAGCAATAAAAAAATTTAAAGAAAAAAGAAAAGAACTTTGGAAATAAATAAATGAAAGAAAAGGAGCAAATTGTAGTGAAAACAGGAAAGAAATTGAAAACAAAAGGCAAGTGTTTTTTTTAAAGAAGGAAAACACAAATATACATACCAAAAACAAACACTGCACAATTCAATACACACACAAACACAAGAAAATAAAAAAACAATTTTTTTAATGAAAACTAAAGCAAAATAAACACAACTAAACTAAGATAAAACAAGCACACAAAATACACATAATTATTTTTATTTTTTAAGAAAAGAACAAACTAACAAAAATTAATCCGAAGAATAAAATCAAAATTAAACAACTTTCCCCAGCAACGACATCAAAAACTTGTTCGATGACGAATATTCTATGAATTAGAAAATCGTTGCGAAGTGTAATAAACTGAAAGCGCACAGTGTACACTTGTAATACGTAAGTGAGTATGAGTTGATCCACAGGGAAAAAATAATTTTAATTAAATTCAATCAAATTAAACCAAACTTTAAAATGTGTTAACTAAAATTTAACAAAACTAATGACTAAGTTGAGAATGAAACTATTGATTAAGAGCAATTTAGAGGTGTTTCCACTCTCTAGATCACACAAATCAACATGATGAAGTTATGATCTCTTTTTGTTTGGTCATAAATGAGATTAGTTATTGTGTTTATCATAAGTATGACATATTTATGCTATTAATTAGCATAACATAAGTCATTAAACTATAACACAAATCTAATTCACTATTCAATTCTCAATAAAATAACAACAAGTTGAAAGCAACATCAATTTTAAGAATACTCTATTTACTGTTAGTTAGTAATATAGAATATAAAATGTTGATTAACACTTCCTCTTTTTGCCAAAATCATATATAAATGAAGATGCAAATTTTGTTGTGTCATTTGATCAAGCATGATCTATCCTCTATTAATTAGAGGCATAGATCATCAAAACCAGGCATGATTAACAAAATACACGAAACAATCATTCTTTAATAAGCACAAATAGAGAGCATGAAAACTAATCTATGTTGAATCTATGTGATTAAAGAGCTTCATCACCCCTAAATTGTAGCGGTTTAGCTCTTCATTGTGCGATTATTTCATCACAAATAGATTTCAACATTGAAGAAAAACAAAAACAGAGAGTAAATAATGAAGAAAAGATATTAACTACTAACTACTTGCGTGAAAATAAATCTAAACTACTAACAATAAAAAGAAAGAGTATGAATAGACATGAACATTAAATAGAACATAAACATGACATGAAAGAAAGAGGCTTGGTAGCCATTTTTTTATTTGATCACTTACACTTTCATTTGCTAAAAAGGAGATCCTCAAATACATGAAACAAAGGGGTATATATACATGATCAAAAACCCGAAAACCCTAATCACTTTCCTTAGGGAATTCACAAAATGCTCATTCATGAAGCTTCAAATTGCCATTAGCCACTAATAAGTCATGTAGAATGCATGAGGCCTTTTGTCTCATTCAGTTAGTATTTAATATGAAGCTTAAGAGAAAGTGGGCTAGTCGAAAGGTGTGGAGCATAAAATGAATTAATTCTTTGCCTCCTTTTGTGTAAATGCATGCTTCCCTCATCTCTTCATGTGTTATATCCTTTTAGCTCCAAAATTCGTATAATAGACAATCGCAAAGAATAAGTAAAAGATTTCATAAATTAAAACATGCACGAGTGACCACTTTTTCCCAAAATAAGTGATGATTTTGAAAATATTTAAAACATGGTTTGATCATTTAAAATACCCAAAAATAATCATTTATTTAACTAAACAAGAATAAGTATGTGAATATAAATGTGCATTTTTACGTGCACATCAGTTATGCTAAAAGTTCCATCATCAAGCTTTCATCGAATGACATAAGGTCCTTCCCATCTCAGGTCTATGTACACTGGAGCCAGGAAGATGCACCTCATAATGAGATCACCAGGTTCAAAGGTTCTAGGCTGAACGTTTCTGTTATAGTATCGGGCGACCCATTGTCTATGTGCGGAAGAAAACAAGTTAGACTCCTTTCTCTTCTCGTCAATCATGTCAAGTGATTCCAGCAGAAGCGTCTATTAGTCAAAGGATCGTAGTGTGTCGTTCAATGAGAGAGGACTTCAAGCTCCACAGGTATCACCACCTTAGAGCCGTAGGACAACACAAACAAAGTGTGGACAGTCGTAGACTTATGGGTTGTTTGATACACCTAAAGGGCTAATGGAAGTTTGTCAACCCACTTTCCTTTGGCCCGTTCCGTTCGTTTCATTAGAATGGACTTAATGATTTTGTTTACTGCTTCGACCTATCCATTTGATTACGGGTGCATGACTGTAATATATTTCTTTTCAATGTGACATCGTCGACATAAATATTGGAACCCTTAACTATCGAATTAGGTCCCATTATCAGTAATGGTAGTCTTAGGAAGTCCAAATCTACATTTGATGTTTCTTAAGGTAAAGTTGATCACCTACTCGAGATCATGGTCAGTGGTTTGGCTTCGTACCACCTTGTAAAATTCTCAACTGCCACGATCGCATACTTCGCTCCACCCTTCAAAATCAAAAGGCTACCGATGATGTGTATTTCCTAAATTGCAAATGGGCCAGGACTGACCATCTGGGTGAGTTGAGTTGGCGGAGCTTTGAGAATCTTAGCAAACATCTAGCATTTGTCGCAGCGTCATCAATAATCAGCCACATCCTGATTCATGGTAGGCCAGGGATAGCCATACTTGAGTGTCTTCTTTTCCAAAGTTTTCCCCCGGTTTTTTCACCTCGTTCACCTTCGTGCACTTCCTGTAATACACGATTGGCATCATCGTTGGCAATACACCAAAGCAAAGGAACTGAGAAGCCCTTCTGATGCAGCGTGTCTCCATTAATGATATATCTTGAGGCTTCATGTACAAGAGCACGCCTTTCGTTCCCTCACTCTACAAGGGTTCTCTGCAAGAGGAAGTCTTATATAGGAGTCGCCCATGACTCCCTTTCGAGCTTGGCATATAGGTTTTAATTAATTTCCATCCGATCTACGCTCGAAGTGTCCTACACTTCTATCGGGACCATCCCCATTTGTTTTGGATTTTCTGAACGTGCTAATTTGTCCAACGAGTCGGTTCGTTGATTTAATTCCCTTCACACATGGGAGATGCTATAATAATCAAACAAGTCGAACAGTTCTTCCACCAAGTTGAAGTAATTGGTTACTCATGCCACTTTAATATGGAACATCCTCCTGACTTGAAACACAACAACCTGTGAGTCATAGAAAATGTCAATAACTTTTATTCTGATTCCTTTGCAAGTTTCAACCCAGCAATCAGGGCTTCATACTCGACTTCATTATGTGCGGCTGGAAACTCCAACCTTAGCGCATAACAGATCGATCGTTCCCTTAGGAATTATTAAAACAACTCAAGTGCCATAACATCGATCATTTCGGACTCCGTCGATATATAATTTCCATGTAGTAGTTGGTTGGCCAATTCTTTCATCCTTTTCATCTTCCGGAGAAGTGAATTTAGCTATGAAGTCTGCTAGTGCTTGTACTTGAATAACCCGCCTAGGAATATATGCAATATCAAACTGACTAAGTTCAATATTCCATTTGTGTAACCTTCCAAACGCATTAGGTCGCTTAAGGATCCGTTGTAGCAGTTGGTCAGTATACACTTTGATAGGATGGGCTTGGAAATAATGATGGAGCTTCCTTTAGGTTATCAACAAACTTTAGGAAAGCTTCTAGATCTTTGGGCAGTTGAGCTCTGCCCGCGTCAATTTCTCGCTTACATAATACACTGGTCACTGAATCCAGTCATCTTCATGGACTAGTGCTAAGATGATGGTAGGTGGAGATACTACTAAATGGACGAACAAGTCCTCGTGATCAAATAGGTTTGACAAAATAAGAGGCTTATCCAAATGATCCAACAAATTCTAGAATGCTTTGACATAGTCAGACATCCAAAAAAAATTGCACTTTCCTTGTTTAATTAGATTAAAGAAGGGGAGACACTTATTAGTAGCCCCAGATACAAGTCTACCTAATGCTGCCACTTTCCCAGCAAGACTTTGCATGTCTTTGATCTTTTGAGGTTCCTAGATACCCTTTATTGCTTCAATTTGCTCAGGTTTAATCTCGATCCCTCATGAGATGACAATGAAACCCATAATTTCCCTAACACGACACCAAAAGGGCATTTCAAAGGGTTCAACAACATCCTATACTATCTGAGGATGCCAAACATTTTAGCTAATTCCTGACGTGGTTGGCTGACTAGTTTCACTTAACCATCATGTCGTCCGCATACACCTCCATCGATCTCCCGATGTGGTTTGGAACATGAGGTTGACCAATCATTGGTAAGTTGCTCCAATAATTTTTAGTTTGAATGGCATAACCACATAATTATGCAACCCAAGATCTATTATAAAACTGGTATGTTCTTGGTCCGATACATGAATTGCTATTTGGTTATATCCAAAGTAAGAATCCATGAAAGAAAGAAGATTATATCCAGCCGTTTAGTCAATGAGCTAGTCAATCCGGGGAAGCAAGAAGTTGTCTTTGAGTAACACTATGTTCAAGTCTGAGAAATCAATGCATGTTCACTACTTCCTATTGGACTTCTTCACAAGTGCTCGGTTTGATATCCACTTGGAGTAGGTCGAGTGTTAAGTAAACCCGTTGTTCTTTAACCACTCAAATTCCTCTTTTAGCACAGTCGATTTCTCTGGGCCAAGCATGTGCCTTTTCTGCTTTATGGGAACGTATTTTGGTTCGATGTTAAGCGAATGGATCAAGATTGACGGAGTTATCCCACACATATCAGTATGGGTCCATGCGAATATGACAAGGTTTGCACAGAGAAAATCAGTCAACTCCCTCGTTCGGAGAGGATCTAGATGGGATTCGATCTTCAAGACATTGGTCGGATCATCTTTATTGATCATGATCTCCATCCTGCTTCTGATGGAAATTTCAATAGCAAGCACCAAGGAGCTATGCATGCTCTAAATTCAACAAGAGTCATTCGGACCAAAAAGGCAACGTATGGGGAGTTTATGTCCATAACAAGAATGGGAGGATCTGAACTCTCCTACAGTCCCCCTAGCCCGAATCTACCCATAATTCAACAATTCCAACCGGTTCATTAGTTGAGCCATTGAAGCCGCGTATCCTACCTTACATGGCTTTAAATCTCTCTCTTCGAGCCTCATTTGATCATAGGCTCTCTTAAATAAAATATTTACGACACTCTCGCAATCCACAAGAACTTTCCGTACAATGGCTAGGCTAATGATGGTCGTATTCACCAGTGGATCAATGCTTGGGTTTTCCACCCCTCAGACACTCTATCATGGAAGACGATATCATCAGTCATTTCCCTTTGCTGCTTCATAGGAAAACCTTCTCCAAGAGCATTACACTTACAAACTTCTAAATATTTTACAACATTCACATACTACTCCATAGTATTTTCACTGAAACCCGCCTGATGTGGTCCTCCGATGAGGGTGTTAATAGCTATGCCTTTTCCTTTATCACAATTTCCAGAATGGGCGATGGCTCTTGGTGACCCCTGGCCTTGTTTGGGAGCCAAAAACTCCTTCCCCTCAGGGAAACCTTGTACTCATCTAACTTTCCTTCTCTCGATAGTTTCTCGATAATATCCTAATGATCACTTCACTCATTTGTCGTATGGTCGTAAATCTTATGAAATAAACAAAACTTCACAGTCTACACCTGCTTTTCAGTTGACTCATGTGGAGGTGGCTTCTTAAACTGCATGGTATTACACACATCAAGATAAATGTTCTTACATGTATTGCTTAGTGGAGTGTAGGTGTTAAAAGTCTGGAATCAAGGTCGCTTCTTAGCATCCCTCCTTTTATTCCTATCTCCGAACTGCTTCACTACCACATTACTCTGTACTCCTTAATCGTTGACTATGTCGTCCACTCTTCTTTATCAATTACTGCCCATCTCTTCAATGTGTAAGTGTTCGTTTTCCTTCTCATAAAACACATTGAGGCTTATAGGAGGATTTTCAAACAGATATTTTCTGAATTCAGTCTCGGAATGAACTCCATCCATAAACACCATCAAAACTGACTCTGGATTGAGGTAGGCGATTTCCATAACGACCGCATTGAAACAGTCAAGATAACTTCTTAGTGTTCTCCTCGAGCCTAAGTTAATTGAGAGAGGGACATCACATTCTTTGACTTAGCGACATGCAAATGAAACTGGTTTAAATACTTCATATCTTTAAATTTTGGTACCGGCCTTGGAGGCAACTGAGTAAACCACATAAGCGCAACTCTATCGAGCTAGATAGGGAAACCATTAAATTTAATGGCATTAGGGACTGCCGCTGCATTCATGTACTAGGTATACCCTACCAAATGCTGGCTTGGGTCAATCCTGCCAGAGTAATGATTCACTTGAGGTAGGCTGAACCTTCTTGGGAACTCAGCTTCCAAGATGTTATCAGTAAAAGGAGTATGACTTCGTCTAGTCCACACTCATCATTGGTATATCCTTTAACATCGTTCATGATTTGACGTGCCATGGCTGCAACCTCGGGATTGGTCACTACACGCTCAGGCTCTATACTTTCAGCTCGCTGAGCCACTCCTACCCCTACGTTAAGCGACGTCGCCTGGGATTCTGTCCGGGCGGTAATTCTTTGGCACCTATTGTCCTGGTCATTCATAGGACACAAGGGAGGAAGTGCAGAAGCTTGAGTGGATCTGGAAGTGTATTGATTTCTTGGAAGGGAGAGTTCTGTTTGAGCCTAGAAATGGGCTCAACATTTCACGGATCAAAAAATTTCGGGTCGGCACCCCTCGGCTCAGCCTGATCGCCTAGAGCGTTTCCAACACCCTGAGGTGGCACTCTACAAACCTATGCTCCTGAAGGTTATTTTGGTCGTTCGAGTGGTCTTCATAGCCTTAGATGATCATGATTCCTTTTGGATGAAGACGAGCCTTCAATGACTTATCGATTTAGGGAAGGGGAGGTGTTCTTTGTCACCTGAACTCCTACCATTGTCTCGCCATTGGATCCATTTCTTGTCTCATTATGGCATTCCTACGAGACAGAGCGTTCAATGTCATTATGGTCCCTCTAAGCTGGTCTCTAAACAATCTATGGTCGGCATGAGTAAGAAAAGATGAAGTTGGAGCTTGGTCCACTAGCGCTATGAAAGAAGTAGGAGCAACCCTACCCCGGTTCGAATCCGACCAAGGTCATTTCAAATTCGAACTAGGAGGTGGTACTAGGGAAACTCTAGCTGCTATTGGCTGATTATGACTGGAGAAAATCCTGGAAGTGGCTCAGTTTTCTTTAGCTATTGTAGACGTCATTGTCGCTGAGATTGAGGAAAATGTTGAAGTCATAGGATGTAGAAAGTTAGGATTTTCTCTCCAAACTTGATGATTCATAAAGTAGATGTAAAAAACCTTAAATGTTGAGAAAGTTCAAGTTCCTAGTGAAAGCACCAAAGGGTAGATGTCAATAATTGGCACAACACCCAAATAGGAAATGAATAGAGAATAACAATGAATAAATAGAAATTAAAATGAGTAGAATGCACCAATTTATAGTGGTTCAGCGTTAATGAGCTTACATCCACTTTATAATCTCTTATATGACTTAATAAATTCAAGCACAATGGTGGAAATTATTGAGTATAACAACATGGTTTTTGTTTGATGATAACAAATACACACACATAAATAAATAAATAAATATATAATAAATATGTTTGTAATTGTACTATTCCATATTCCATCTAACATATAAATAAATATTTATTAAATAAAATACTATTGCACATAATTTAATATTCAAACAGTATTTTTATTCAAATAAATATTCTATATCAACATTTGAAATAGTACAAATTTCTGACTCTACTATTATACAATTCACAATTAAATAACACTATTGTACACATTCATATTTACATTCATTCTTCACTACAACACTCAATAACTCAGATTTCTCTCAGTTACATATCCAATGTCATATTAAGATTTATATACACACACTGAATCCTGACCAGCCATGACACAACTTATAATGGTTTGTGATTTAACTAGAAAAATATTTTTGCAATTGTATACAGTTATTTTTTTAGGTGAACAGGTACAAAGCTCAAATATGCATAATGGCACAATTGCACATGTATATAGGCATCCTCAAGTCAACCAGAATTTCAAAAGAGAAGAAGTGGCAAATACAACAAAATGAATAATACAACAAGCATGAGCACATGCATATAGAGGCAAGTAGGATGCCAAAACTGGAAGTCAATTGTGCATATACACATATGCAAATACACATGTGCAAATGGAAATGTCTCCGCAAGAGTAGAAATGATTCAGCAACAAGGTCCAACAAACATGTACTGTTGGCTTGATTTTTGACCATGGCACCAAAAACCCGAGCGATAAAGATAATAGCCTTCCTTTTGGCGTGACTGTCTCAACTCGGTTTCCATCATTGATGCTACTCAAAACTTGAGCATAAGCAACTTGCAGTGATCAATGTTCGCTTGGATGAAGTGATCAATCATTGGAAAACTTGGACCTTGCAAGCATGTAGCCTTAGTTCAGATCGGATTCCCTGATTCAAAAGCAACATTGCTTCCTCCCTTTGGACCGGGTTGAAGAAATCAGGTCAGGTCTTCCTAGTCGAACCCCACCCGACCCACCTATCGCCTTGGCATCCTACAAACTCAGTAGGAGCAGCTTCTCACTGGGTAGAATAGGACCAACCCAACCCCATCCAGTGATTGCATGCACTGAATGATCTCGCCTACACCGGGTCGAATAAATGATATCCGACCCGCCTGGAGTAACTGCCACACTTGGACTCAGACCCATTCTCAAGGCAGACCCATCTCCTGCATATGCATATCGACTTCCACTTGGCAACCCATGATCTGAAGACACTTTCTCCACGTTTTCCATTACATTACCAGGTTCCATTGGATGCTTGTGTTGGAGAATGGAATTTTGATGACAACAACTTTGTTTCAGTTATTTACATTATTGACTATAATAAAATGTACACTAACATATTTTGTCCATAATATATACACACACACACACACATGGTATATATGCATGATATAAATAATGAAGACTGTACATTTTTATAAATTTAAGATATCAAGGAATTCAAGACTCATGAGTATCATGATAATCCAAATTTAAAGAGCTCAAGATTATCAAAGTAACAGAGTCTTGTTTATATGTAAACCTCCAGTTAGCACTTTCAAAATTTGTTTTCAAATTTCTTTTCAAATTGATTTCAAAATTATTTCAAACTCTTATTCTAAAATGATTTCAAATTATTAATATTTTACCTAGATTTCAAATATATATGTTTATAGGTTATAAAGTTTTATAATATATATATATATATTTATTTATTTATTTATAATATATATGTTTTATTGTTTTATACTGTATAATCTTATAAATACGTTTATATTATATATGACTATGTCTTTACACTTTATAAAATTCATTTTGAAACATTAGTTTTGATTCAAGAATTTCCGGAATATATATATATATATATATATATATTTTAACATTTGAAAATTGATTTTAAAAATCAAAATAATAAGCATATGTCGACATACATATTTCAACATGTCGACATATAACTGTCATATTTTCAACTTTCAAAGGAAGTGTCTTTTCATAATTTGAAATGCTTCCAGAACGTTGCAAACTTTCAAACACTATAAATAGGGGTTAAATTCGAATTTTTTTATAACTTCTTCTTCTCCATCTTCATCCTATCTCTGACAACCATTATTGTACTTTAATTTCTTGATTTCTACACTTATACTTTGCTAATTTCAATAAAAATTATATCATTCTCTTCTCAGTCTCTATCAACTACTAACTGTTTGGAAGTGCTACTTAAGAGTTCTAGGGATGTTGTAGTCTTTTGGGAATTGTTTGGGAAGAGGGTGTTCCCTGTTGCCCGGAAATCAAGGAAAGGGAGCGGTGTTAATCTTGTAGCCGTGAAATCAAGGGTGGTGGAATCGGTGTTAACCCTTATAGCCGTGAAATCATGGGTGTTGTACTTGGATTTGATAATAATAAAACTTTGTGCAAAGCATCATTGCGTGGGACTGGACATAGGAGTAATCCGAACCAGTATAAAATCTGGTGTGTTCTTTCCTTTTCTGTATTTTATATTTACTTATCTCTATGTCTGCGATTGTTTCTATGTTTGTGATCGTTTTTGGTGTGATAATCTTTGCGTGATTCATATAGCAATTCAAGATTGTTTAAATTTTCCATAATCTCTTTAAAACACTATTCACCCCCTCTAGTGTTAGTTTTACCTTAAGTTCCTTAATCCACATTCCTTAACAATTAGTATTAGAGCATAGGTTTTCAAAATTTCATCATCTGAATTTTGGAAGTATTAAATGGAAATTTTTGAGATGATTTATAACTCTAGTCTTAATTCATGCGTTGCATCAGTGTTAGAAGTGTATGCATTCAATTATGTCGAAAAATCAAGTGATATCCTGAGTTGTTATCCAAAATAGGAAAAGGCGTGTTACATAGGTTGTTGAAATTCAAATTCTGATTATCAAAATATGGAAATCAAAAGGGACAAATGGATATTAGGTAGTGTCTTTTCAAGATATATGACGGGAAATCCTGAATTATTGAATAATCAAGTATATGAAGATGGTGGAATGGTCAACTTCGGAGATAACTCTAAAGGATATATAGTTGGCCTTGGCAATGCCGGTAATTTTGAAACTCCTACTATTTCTAATGTTTTATTAGTTAGGAATTTAAAACATAACCTACTAAGTATAAGTCAACTTTGCGATAAAGGCTATAAAATCAATTTTGAAAAAGATAAATGCGTTATAGAAGATAAGAATTCAAAAATAATATTCGAAGGAGATAGAAAGAAAAATATTAATTTGCTAAATATGAAAATTTCTAACGATAATTTATGTCTTATGGCCAATACAAGTGACCCTTGGATCTGGCATAAGAGATTTGGTCATATAAATCACAAACATATTTCTAGGATTTCAAAAATTAGATTCAATTAGATGTTTTCCTGAAATGAAATTTAAAGTAAATAATTTATGTGACGCTTGCTAATTCAGAAAATTGAAAAGAAGTTCCTTTAAATCAAAAGAGGAAATTACTACCTCAAAACCATTAGAGTTAATTCACATGGATCTATTCAGTCCATCTCAAACTCAATCAATAAAACACAATAGATATGTTTACGTAACAATCAATGATTTTTCTAGATTTACATGGACCTTATTTCTTAAAAATATAAGTGATGCTTTCAATCAATTTAAATCTTTTGCTAAAAGAACTCAAAACTTACTATCATTAAAAATTAAAACAGTACGTAGTGATTAAAACAAAAATTTTGTAACATTTTGTAATAAAAAGGGGATAACCAATAATTTTTCTTTCCCCAGAACCCCTCAACAAAATGGAGTAGTTGAACGTAAGAATAAATCAATTCAGGAGTGTGTGAGAACCATGTTATCAGATAGTAACTTACTAAGAAACTTTTGGGTTGCAGCAATTGCAACAACTTGATATATATTAAATAGAATTTTGATAAGACCCTTAACTCATAAAACACTATACGAACTTTTATAATAATAAACCAAAGGTATTGTGTTTTAAAATATTTAGATGTAAATGTTTTATTCTTAACACCAAAGAAAATTTAGACAGATTTGATTCTAAATACGATAAAGGAGTATTTATTAGATACTCAGAGAGAAGTAAATCATATAGAATTTTTAATTTATAAACTAATACTATAGAAGAATCTTTAAATGTGTCCTTTGACAAAAATTATAAGAATTCAACACAAAATAATGAAGATGAATGTGAAAATAAGATTGATGAAATAAATAATGAAATTAATCAACTAAATAAAAGAATTAGACTTCTAAGAGACCACCCTATAGAAGATATCTTAGGGGATATCGAATCTGTTGTTAGGACTAGAAACCAATTAAATAATACGAGTAATTCAACATTTATTTTTTCTATTGAACCTAATAATCCAAAGGAAGCATCATCTGACGATTCATGGATCCTTGCTATGCAAAAGGAATTGAATTAGTTTACCAGGAATGATGTATGGGAACTTGTTCCTAGACCAGAGGATAAAACTGTAATTGAAGCTAAATAGGTTTATAAAAATGAAACGAATAAACATGGTGAGGTGGTAAGAAATAAAGCTCGATTAGTAGCACAAGGATATAGTCAAGAAGAGGGAAGATTATGATGAAACCTTTGCCCCTATTGCAAGATTAGAAGCAATTAGAATTTCATTAGCCTTCGCTAATCATAATAATTTCAAAGGCATGTTAAAAGTGCTTTTCTAAACGAATATGTTAAAGAAGATGTATATGTAGAACATTCACCTCTTTTCAAGATGGAAAATTTTCCAAATCACGTATTTAAATTAAAGAAAGAGTTATATGAATTAAAACAAGCTCCTAAATCATGGTATGATCGATTAAGAACGTATTTTGTGACGCCCCGTCCCGCAGCAACCGACATTTGGAGCAACCGACATTTACTCCAAATGTGCGCTGTACACATGTCCAGTTAGCACGGAACGGGTCGCCACATATTTATTACAATCAAACTTCGAGATTGGTAAAGTAGATAATACAATGTTTATTAAGAGAAATAAAAATGATATTCAATTAGTAAAAATATTCGTTGACGATATAATATTTGGATCGACGAATTATAAAATGAATAAAGAATTCTTAGATATTATGACCTAAGAATTTGAGATGAGTCATATTGAAGACCTAACTTTCTTCTTAGGCTTACAAATAAGATAATTAAAGAATGGAATATTTTTTAATCAAGAAAAATACACTAAAAATTTAATTAGTAAATATAATTTAACTACAACTAATTGGAGACCAACACCAATGGCAACTAATATAGTCCTAAGTAAAGATAATACATCAAAAGACATCGATAAAAAATTATATAGAGGAATGATAGGATCTTTAACCGTTAGTAGACCAAATATAATGCATAGTGTATGTCTCTGTGCAAGATATCAATCACAACCCATGGATACTCATCTAAAAGTCGTAAAACATATTCTAAGATATGTAAAACATATACTAGATTTTGGATTATTTTATCCTAAGTATGATTCATTTGATTTAATATCTGATTATGACGCTGACTATGCGGGATGTAAGTTCGATCGTAAAAGCACTAGTGAAACATGTCACTTCTTAGGAAATTCACTAGTTTCTTTGTTTAGTAAAAAGAAAAATACAGTATCATTGTCAACAACCGAAGCAGAATATATATCTGCTGCTTTGGCTTGTTCACAAGTAATATATATGCAACAAGCTCTAAATGATTTTGGTTTAAATATAAATAAATCACTAATCTATTGCGATAATACGAGTGCCATAAATATATCTAAAAATCCAACTCATCATTCAAGAACAAACAAAACATAAAGATATGACACATAATTTTAAGAGATAACGTAAGTAAAGAGAAAATTTTACTTGACTTCATAGAAACAGAAAAACAAATAATAGATATATATAAACAAAACCTTTTAAATGAAGCAACATTTAATAAATTTAGAAGAGAATTAAGCTTTTGTTCTTTGAGTGTAATAGAATAATTAAATATATTAATAGATAATATAATATAATAAATAATATATATCAAAAATCAGAAAAGTAGAAATAAAAAAACATACATATGTTGACATGTTCAAAATGGTATTTCGACATATGACTGCCTGATTTTCAGAAATTAATTCCCACCAAAAGTTAGTTACAAACAATATTTAAACTTCTAATTTCAAAATTACTTCTTCATCTCTTCATTTTCTCTCTAGAAAAATTCTCAACTAAATAAAACCATGGCCTCCACTGATAATAACAACCAAAACACCCCCGTTTCATTTTTTGGACCATTCAAAGGTCCGTTTCAACGATTTGTGTTCGCTAGAGTCAGGAAACTAGAGGAATCGATGAAGGACGTTCTGAAAATGCTTACTTAAATTCAAGTTTAACAAGCAAGAATGAATAAGGAGAATGAAAAACCAGGGAAGATAATGAGAAATTTGCAACGGTTTGTTATGGATAACCACACTAATTCAATTATCATCGAAGATAATAATCAAATGAAGGAAGAGGAAGTAGAAGAAGAGGAAGAAATAGTAGAAGAAGAAGTACAAATCAAAGGCAAGGAAGAAGATGACCAAGTAGTATGCTTACGCGAAGTAAGCTTTGACAGAGATGGGAATGTAGTTGAGCAAAGCGGGGAATTCTGTATTCATTATCAACAATGTCCAATTCACAAATCTACAATTGTCAAGAAGCATAGATTTTCGTACACGTATATATATATATATTTGAAATCATAAGTAAAATCTTAAAATTTTGAAATCATTTTAGAAATGGAATATGAAATAATTTTGAAATCAATTTGAAAATAAAATTTGAAATTGCTAACTGGAGTTTTACATATAAACTAGACTCTATTACTATGATAATCTTAAGTGCTTGATTATCTTGACACTCATGAGTCTTGAATTCCTTTTTATCTTGAATCTCTAAAACTATACAGTCTTCAATTATTTACATTATTTATTATAAAATATATACTAACATCTTTTTTCTAGAATACATACATACATATATATAGCATGATATATATCAATTCAGATGGAATGATCCAAGCGTCGTGAAGTGTCCGTTGATCGATGAAATGCAACGAATACGTGAGATGTTATAGCTGATTTTATACCAATTGTTATAGATATAAACTGAAATCATAAGTAAAATAAATCAAATCATACTTCGAGTGTGATTTTAAATCCAGTGTGTTCTTCATCTTAACAATTGGAAATTTTATATATATATAATTTCAAGCAAAATAATTTGAAATCATTTTGAACGTGCAAAAAAGGAAAGAACACAATGGATTTTATACTGGTTCGGATCGCAGAGTTTTATTACTATCAATATCCAAGTACAACACCCTTGATTTCACGGCTACAAGGTTAGCAATGATTCCACCAACCATGATTTCACGACTGTAAGGTTAACAATGCTCCCTTCCTTGATTTCTGGGCTACAAGTAACACACCCTTTCCCAAATGATTACAACAGCCCTAGAACACTTAAATAGCACTTTCAAACTTATAGTAGTTAATAAAGATTGAGAAGAGAAAGAGAATGATATAATTCTCGTTCAGAGTATAAGTGTAGAAATCAAGAAATTAAAGTATAATAATGGTGTTTAGAGATACAATGAAGATGGAGAAGTGATAAAATTTGAATTTAACCCTTATTCACAGTGTTTGAAAGGTTTCAACATTTCTAAAGCGTTTCAAAATATGAAAAGCCACTTCCTTTTAAATTTGAAAATATGACAGTTATATGTCGCTATGCTGAAATATGCATGTCGACATATGATTATTATTTTGATTTTCAAAATCATTCTTCAAGTGTTAAAATTAATATATATATATATATATATATATATATATATTGTGATAACCCCAAACTCCCATGCCACGGAAGCAAGGATAATCATTGGAATATAACACATTTATCACATCAGCAGATTACAGATAGCATAAATCATAGAATAATACTCATCATCATAGCAGCGGAAACGTAAATGTCATCAACATCAGAGTTGCACAGACAAAGGTTACAACTTTGTACATAAACTGTTCCAACAAATAGAAAATAAGTCTAGAACATCATCAAATACAACATAGATAAGGTGATGTCTAAATGTCCAAAATAAGAGGTAAAAGATAGTCTTCGTCTTCTGCCAAAAGAGCACCTTATGCTGCGGTGCATATCCAAAATAAAGCCTATTACCTATTTACTTGGCTGCCCGTGTAAAAATAAGGGCACCCGAGTTTGCAAGTGAAAACAAACTACGAGTCAGTCATGGGACTGGTATGAGAAATCTTACTTAACTTATCTAATAATAAGGCTAATCACAGGACCATACCGCTAACACGGAACAGGTTTACTCCTTTGGATTGCCAGTGCACAAAATAAGTGAATCTTTCAAACAACGCAATGCTTTTTAGAAAAATGAAACCATTATAAGACTCAAGTCCCATCACATAATGCAACGCAAAGCGGAGGATAGAGTTTTACCTTATAATGGTCAAACATGATTGATAGGTACAAAACAAAAATCATTTAATATTATTACTAGTGTCTAGTCAGTTTAAAAAACTTTCAAAGTAAATGTATCAATCCTAGACGACATAGCTACCATATACTATGCTGCCATATATAGGTTTACAATTAAATCTGTAATGTCGTATTGGAAATTGGGCTTCCATCATGAGTCGAGGCTAGGGATGGCTCCTACCGATTCGAGACACTCTAGCAAATGTCTCAGGATCACACCTACGGGCAACCCTTGGATGTGGTAGAGCCGGTCCACACATACTTTAGTGGATTAATTATTCCTGAATAATATGTTTCCCAGACCTATCACTTAGCCAGTAGCGATCAACATCTAAGGGCCCTCACAATCCATCATCCACATAAGTAAAAATTTATGGGCTCCATACCATGACACTACTTCTAGCTAGAAAGAAACGCAAATTCTCCCTACGGCCTATATCCCGTTTTTGACTAATACCGAGGTGTGAGGCTCGCGAAGTAACACTACACACAATGCTATGCTAATTAAAGTTGTGCTTTGATCACCAAACACAAGGCCCTACTTTTCAACAAAAGCCTTGATCATTTGCATCTTATCAGGCCACATTGGCAATCCACGCCATGTAACTGATGTCTATCAATATATAACCTCTAAGCTCGTACGTCTCAGAGAAAAGTGTTAAGTAAGAGAATGAATTTTCCCCCATCAAACATATATGTATTTAATAGAAATCAATTAACATAGAACGAAATCCAATTTTAGACACACATCCATTTACATGTCCGTTCTGGGTCTGAACAAAACCAGAGACACCTTATTCCTCGTCCCGTATGTCCAATACGGAAGAGAGATTCTCACATATCTGGACAATCAACAAGTATATCTGGACAACTACCACTTTAACCCTTAACTGGGAGCTAACCAATGCAAGGCATCAGTAGCCGTCCATTTGATTTGAAGATCATCGGTCTTCAACCACCATATTCAATGTCTTCTACTTTAAGCCGTCGTATAATTATTTGAAATGAGATTTAACTCAGCCTTTGAATATAATTCTCGAATATATATAATTCAAATCATTTCTTTCTTTGGTTAAATTTAATTCCATTCTATAAATTAATGTCAAATAAATCTAACCGTCCACATTACTTTATAAACCAAGGTAAATTGGTTTATCTTCATTCCATATCGTTAATGATGTTTTATAACGATTTATCGCTATTTTTTTTAATCTAAAAATAGCCCATTTAATTCGAACTCTTCAGGTCATTACACGGCCCTAGCGCTGTTTTTATTCAGATTTGAATTACACATTACTCAAAATCAACCCGTTGAATCTTAACAAATTTAATATCATTGGAAAGATCTTTCCAAAGCGAACCTAACGGTTTCAGTTTTGGAAAAATCCGATGGTCGGATTCTTCGGTATAATCGTTTAAAGTTATGATTTTGAAATGCGAACTACCACGCGCGATTCGTTTTATTTTAATTTATATTTATATATTATATGTATAAATATAATTCGTTCGACAATTTTAACTAACATGTTAAAAGTAATATTTTAATCAAATAAGATCATATTCTAAAATATGATTCTTTTATTCTAATTTAACATGATAAAAATGTCATTTTTAATGACAAAACATGTTTAACATACAATTCTTTTTATCTACACTAACATGTTAAAAATAATGTTTCAATCCAATAAGATCACATTCTAACATATGATTCTTTTTATATCAACATCACTAACATGTAAATGACATTATTCTTTTTATATTAACATCGCTAACATGTAAATGACATTATTTAACAAATGATCATTTTTCTACTTCGCTAACATGTAAGTGATTACATTTTAACAAACAAAACATGTATTAACAAATGATCATTTTTCTACATTGCTAACATGTAAATGACTTTATTTTAATGAATCAAAACTTATATTAACAAATGAACATTTTTCAACATCGCTAACATGTAAATGACTACATTTTAATGAATCAAAATTTATATTAACAAATGATCATTTTTCTACATCGCTAACATGTAAATGATTACATTTTAATGAATCAAAATTTATATTAACAAATGTTCATTTTTCTACATCGTTAACATGTAAATGACTACATTTTAATGAATCAAAATTTATATTAACAAATGTTCATTTTTTTACATCGCTAACTTGTAAATGATTACATTTTAATAAACAAAACATGTATTAACAAATGATCATTTTTCTACATCGCTAACATGTAAATGACTACATTTTAATGAATCAAAATTTATATTAACAAATGTTCATTTTTTTTTTACATTGCTAACATGTAAATGACTACGTTTTAATGAATCAAAATTTATATTAACTAATGATCATTTTTCTACATCGCTAACATGTAAATGATTACATTTTAATGAATCAAAATTTATATTAATAAATGTTCATTTTAACAAGTTATGATTTTTAAAGGTTCATGGTATTTTAAATATAATTAATTAAGTAATTAAATAAAAATATTTCACCTTCTTCCTCAAAAGGGTTTACAGGCCGATAGTTTGTGCCTTGGTTCAAACTTAGCGTTCGGGTTTTCTCCAAATCAGTGAAGCTTGGAGAAGATCAGGTGGCGCCACGACATAGGGGAAGGAGCAGCGCACCAGGTGGGACCTATGGTGGTCATCTCGCACGCCATATGGAGGAGGGGCGGTGCTGTTTACAACGACGGTTTGGGTGTCCAAATTGAGCGAAATTCAAAGCTCCAGACGATCTCACCGTATCGATGCGAAGAGCAAGAAGAGGTCAACAATATTGCCTTAAGGATGGAATGATTTCATTGCAAGGATTAAAAGAATTTGAGGAGGGAAGATCAGAAGTTCTATGGCGTTGTTCTGTAGAGGGGGGCAGCAGCTATGGATAGGATTAGGGTTTCTGTAATTCTAGGGTATTTATAATATTTAATTATTTAATTCTTTAACACTAAAAACGCCTGTTAATCCATATGAGCTCCAATTCAAGTCCAATGAATGTCGCCCCTACCCAAATACCCCTATTCCAAGCACAATGGACTATGTTTCGTAAGCCCATTTGGTTGTTTATGTTGGTTTTCCTTTAAATTAAAATATACAATGTTCAATATTAAATTTTAATGTACATTTTAATTTACCGGGACCACATACTGACTCCAAAAATTCCCAAAAAATAAATCTAGCTATGTTTTGACGATACGGTCCTAACAAAAATAATTTCGTCGAATTTGGAGACCGTTTGAAAAATGGGCTTTTTAATGGTCGGTCCAATTCAACAAAAATTACCAAACGCTTTTTAATTTACCACGCTCACATATTAATTCCAAAAATTATGGAAATTTAAACAAATCAATAATTTGACATTCTGGATCCAACAAAAGTGGTTTCATTGAAAGCGGTGGTCGTTTGCAAAATGGCTATTTTTAAGGGCTTTATTATTATTCAAAAATGGAATTTTTAAATTCTGACACATTTTTTAACAAAATTCCTTAAAATAATTTTTTTAAATTGGTTCTGATTTTCCGGGTTGTTACATATATATATATTCTTGAATCAAAACTAATGTTTCAAAATGAATTTTCTAAAGTGTAAAAACATATAGAAATATTGTGATATATTATGCAATCATATTTAAAAGATTATATAATATAAAACTATAAAACATATATATTGAGACGACCCAAACCTCCCCGTAAGGGAAAGCCCGGATTGAGTTGAGAACACGACAAATCAGAACACAAACAATAGAACACTTCATTGCTGTTACAACAATTACATCAGAGTACAAGAATATAACAGAGCATGAATAAATAATATACATCAGAAAAATATCAGAGATTAATATACATAGCAGCGGAAAATAATATATAAGTACAGTGCGTAGAGGAAAATATCAATTGACACAACTGAAAGAGATATACGGATACAAAGCTTTCCGAATATAGCTCGAGCTGTAATCCAGGATTCTGTGAAAGAAAATCTGCGAAAACCAAAACTACTAGCTGCTCGTGTGGAAAACAGGGCACCCAGAGTTTAGGTTAAAACAATAAACTCCAGGTCAGTCATGGCGCTGGTGTGAGAACTAAAACAGTTATTTAAAACTTTACTTTAAAAATAAAGTAAATCAAGGGACCACGCCGTATAACACGGAACAAGTTTTCTCCCAAGAATACCGGTGCATAAAATAGTTTATAAACAACGCAATGCTTTTCGAAAAATGAAGCTATTATAAGACTCAGGTCCCATCACACAATGCAACGCAAGCCGACGGATAGAGTTTTTCCTTATAATAGCCAAATATGCTTGGTACATTTAACATAATTCATTTTTGATATTACTATAAGTGTATAGTGTCAAAATCACTTCAAATATAAATGTATCAATCATAGACGACATAGTACCCCATCCTGCTATGTCGCCATACTAGTTTTGCAATTAAAACCGAAATGTCATGTATCAGAAATTGGATTTCCATCATGAATCGATGTTAGGGATGACTGCTCCCAATTCGAGACACTCTAGCAAATGCCTCAGGATTACACATCGCGGGGTAACCCTTGGATGCGGTAGGGCCGGTCCACACATGCTTTAGTGGATTAATTTTTCCTGAACACACATTTTTTGGTCGTATCCCGTTTTTGACTCATACAGAGGTGTGAGGCTTGCAAATTAAAGTTATACACAAAGCTATGCTATTTAAAGTCGTGCTTTGATCATCAACCACAAGACTCTGCTCTTCAACAAAAGCCTTGATCATTTGCATCTTTGCATGCCACACTGATAATGCACGCCATGCAACTGATGTTTATCGATATATAATCACTAAGCTCGTATGTCTCAGAGAAAGGTGTTAAGAAAGAGAATAAATTCTCCGCCACTAAACAGATATATATATTTAATAGAAAACAATCGACATAGAATAAAATCCAATGTCAGACACACATCCATTTACAAGTTCGTTCTGGGTCTGAATGAAACCGGAGGCACCTTATTACACGATTCATATGTCCAATACGGAAGAGAGGTCCTCGCATATCCGGTCGATCTCCAAGTATGTCTGGACGATCACCACTTATTACCTCGTCTTAGGTGTATAGCCCAATTAAGACATCAGTAATCATCGAAACGATGTAAAGATCTCTGGTCTTCAACCACCGTCTTCATCGCCAACATATCATCAAATCAGTTATTCAGAATGGGCATAAACCCGGTCTTTCTGAATAACTCGCGTATCTTATAATCAAATGCTATAAAAACACAACATACGTCTCATTCCAATTCGTAATATTTTTTTATCCAAATATGCACAACTTTAGGGAAAGGTTCCCATTAATTTTATGAAAGATAAATTCTTTTAAATTTATTCTGTAATCTTCCTTCGGATATCAATTCAAAACCAAATTATGGTTTATCAACTAGTTGGAATTATCGAGCCTTACCTAATTAATCATTAATTTATTAACCCCAGTCCCAACCTATTCTTCCCATGGAGCAAAACTAGTAGTACCCCATATCTAACACCCACAGAGTTATCGGTAAATTTAATTACCATTTCCCGTTCAAATATAATTAAAGATTTAACTATCGCTTAGAGCAAAATTGGATACTCCATTCTCAACAGTTTTCCCAATTTGATAATTTAAATTATCACAATCACATTTCAATCTAATTAAAGATTCATTACAACTTCATTTAGTTTTAATCTTCCAAAAAATCATTATTAATGATTATTTAACTTTGGGAAATAAAACATGTCGCATTGACTGTCTACACCGTACCATTGATTTTTGCCAATATATAACCTCTAAGCTCATACGTCTCAGAGAAGGGTGTTAAGAAAGAGAATAAATTCTCTGCCACCAAACATATATATATTTAGCAGAGATCAACAACACAATTCGAAATACAATGTTAGACATGTAATCCTGTCTTTAGCTGGGTTAAAGAACCAATGTCATTTAAATTACAGTTCACGATAAACCCAAAATCACATTCCATTAGTTATGGAATCTTCATGGAAAATAGATCAATATATAATTGATATCAATTTACGTATCCGACTAATAATATAAATGGAATAACGACAAAGCCTTTTACATTCCATATATATTAACAGCCTTCCTCCACAGAAGCTCACTTCGATTATTATCAAATCGAATTCCATTCCATTCCAATTTAATTTTAAATTGGAAATCTTTACTTTGGACAATTCTATTAAATCTTAATAAAAGATTTATATATTCCAGATTACATTTCTCTGTTAATTGGGTTAAATAATGAATGTTGTTAAAAACACAGTTTACAATAAACCCAATTCACATTCCAGTTTATTCCAATTATTAAATATAACTGGAAACTCTATTATTCTTAATCAAAAGATTTATTCTTTTCACACGGGGTTTAAGATCTGTGTTACTGAAGACACCGCTCACGACAAACCCAAAATCCACTTTGATATTAAATATTAGGCTCTAAACAGTAATTATATCGGCTTATATTCAATATCAAATTCTGAAACCAACACATATTGCATGGGGAATAACGATATATATATCTATCTTGCAAATTCCTCCACAATATATGTATAGTCACGGAATCCAGTATCGAAATATCCCAAAGATGATTTCTATTCAAATCCATTCCAATTTATACATTTGAAAATTCGAGTTAGATTAAAACCATTCTCAAATCAAATTTATTTATTTAAAAACGTTGGATTATCTTTCTAGTTAATAACTAGTTCATTTTGATAAATATATTTTTTGTTTTTACAAACGTGGAATTTTTTCATCCAAATTCTTTCCAAATCATTTATTATGATTTTACACAAATTATTAATATTATTAATAATTTTATCAAAGCCCGTACAGACAATTTCCAATAACGGCCACCGAACTGCATCTATAGCGACCTTTTTCAAATTTGATTTGGACATAATTCCAAATCCATCTGTTCAAATTTAAATCTCTTATATTCATTGGAAAGCTCTTTTCGATACAAAACCAACGATTCCAGTTTTAAGAGAATCCGACGGCAGGATCTCTCGTAATGTCAATTTGAAGTCAATGGTCAAAATTCGCGAACGGTCGCGGCGCAGCACGTTCTATTCAGGCCATTAATATATATATACACATATGTATAATATTTCGTTTAAAACTTATTTTATAAATTCGTTTTAAAAAAACGATTCCCACTTTTATTTCAATTTTAAATCAAAATTGAATACTCCTTAACATTATAATATTTAAATTATAACATTTTCAAAATATCAGATTTTGAAATCATTTCCCTTTCGATATTCATTATAAAAATGAATAAAATCAATATAAATATCGTTCGCATTAAAATGGTACGTATCTAATCAATACGACTTCATATATTTCAATATTTTCGTGTCCATCCAAAATCGGACATCAAATTCACATTTTTATCCTTTACTGAATATTATTTTAAAATATTCGTTATTTTAGAATATTCGTTATTTCCAAATTAGAATGAGACCCGATCAATTACCATATATTTTATTTATATGGATTTCATACAACACATGTACACAACAACAATGATAAACAATCAATCATCATCCAGAGTGCATTACACAACTGCATAAGCATTAAATATAAATAATTAATGCTTATAACAGCCCGTCAAACAATCGATTGACATACCACTAAACAATTGAGATTAGTGTATGTCAAATATCATCCAATTACGTGTGGGGTTTCAACCAACAAATACTGAATATTATTTGCGCAGTTGGGCGATGTGCAAAATTTATCGTCCCAATCAATGTCAATTAAATGGGTGTACATAAACAAATCATCCGATTTGTAAATGAATATTTATTTTCATTTCAGAAGAATTTTATGTCGTTCATATATACGTTAAAAATTATATTTTTAACAAAATAGGTATCTTATTCAACACATGAATATTTTATATAGTTCATTTATACAATAAAAATGATAATTTTATTATTCAAACATTTAGTTCAACACATGAATATTTTATATAGTCCATATACACATTAAAATGATATTTTTAATGAATAATATTTATTTCAGAAAATTTCGGTATTACAATGGCGCGATTTTAGAACCGGAGTAATGTCTGGCATTACTCCTCCCCTGATACTGGCTCGCGCCATACACATGAATCACAATCAATTCAAACAATTCCACAATCCATTCACAATCTATTTTACAACAACAATCCAAAATTTCCACAATACAATTCAAACAAACAACCATGGTTTGTACAATAAATGGTGTCGGGGGATTCTAATCCCCGTTTGCATTCTAATATATATTTAACTGTAAAATACTTAGAGTGAGAAGGAGTTCTCACGTTGGGATCCACTCCGCCATTGTTTTATCTGTGAATTCAGTATTGTTCTGATTTAAATTCTCCTCTAATTCTAGTTTGCTCCAAATCGCTTCTAGTCGGTTCTGAAATGTAGCACACGCTGTCACGAGTCCAATGTTTCTTGTTTCACTAGATGCTGACACCGTAGGAGAAATATACGACATCACATAGGTTAACTACGTCATTAGGGTTAATAATATAATTAATAAACTAATTAAATTAGTTTAATTTATTCACCTTCTTCCTGTTGGTTTTCTGTAACCCGCCTCGATCTTGCTCCCTCCGATTATTGCCCTGCGCTGCCGTCCAAAGGGGTCGGAACCAAATCGGACCTCACCACTTGAACGCCGCCTGCCACCGCTACCTTTACCCTCCATCTCGTTGTGCCCGGTGGCCTCCAACCGTGGGAAAATGCGATCGAATGAAGCTCCTTTGAGCTCGAAAATCATCTCCAACACTCGACGATAATTGCTCAAACAAGTATGGATTTAAAGAGCACGGATTGCTCTTCGATTTTTGTTTTGATTCCTTGTTGTAATACGGATTGTAGGAGGAGAATTTTCTATTTGAATTTCTAAATGAAATGGACCATCGATTGAATGAGAGGCTGCTAGGGTTTTTTTTAGGCGATACTTACAGAAAATTATTTATATTTAATATTATTTAATTTCCAAAAATATTGGATTTTTATTCGAACTCCAAATCGAACCCAACGACTGTCGCCCCTAGCTAAACACCTCCATTCTGTACACAATAGGATATGTTTTGTAAGCTAATTCGACTGTTTTGTTCAGTTTTCATCAAAATTAACATATAAATTATTATATATTGAATTTAGACGTACATTTTAATTTACCGAGGCCATATACTAACTCCAAAAATTCTAGAAAAATAAATCTAGTTATGATATGACGACACGGTCCTAACAAAACTAATTTTATCAAATTTGGAGACCATTTGAAAAATGGTCATTTTCCACTCGACTAAATCAAGGGTGTGTTTTTTATAGGCCCCTATTAAGTTTCAAAATTAGGCTCACATCCGGCCATAAACTTAGTGTAAATTTAGTCCCCATTTTTTGAAAATTCAGTAGAAAAAATAACGTAAATTCATATTTAAATAAAACATATTTACGCAAAAAAAAAGATCAAAAAACCATTGAACAATGCATCAAAAACAAGAAAATACCAAAAATCATCAAAAAGGCAGTTAAATGCATACATCTGTGCAAATATTGCAAATTTCTTGCATACAAATGTGCAAAATTCACTCGCATGCAAATTAATTCACATTTATTTGCATTCAAGCATACAGTAAAACAAAATAGGTGCACATAAGCATGCAACAATTTATAGGCAAAAAATTAGTTAATATTTCTTCATGCAATAATTGCATAAGTGTGTGCAAGTATTTCAAAAAGTTGCACTCATTTATGCAAGTTCGGTCCATATTTTCAGAAGAAACAACGTATGCAATAGTTGCATACATGTATGCAACTATTACAAAAAGTTGCATACATGTATGCAACTTTTTTTTATTTCCGTAAACGTCTCTGAATATTTTTTAGAATTTACCAAAAAAAATTATGAGACAGCGCATTTTTTTTTTGTAGAAAAACAAAAAAAAGGAGGAAAAAAATAGGGGCTAGTTTGTATATGAAACATGGGGGGATGTGAGCCTAATTAAGTTTCAAAAAAGGGACCTTAGCCTAATTTCCACTAAATTCAAACTGAAATTACCAAACACATTTAAATTCACCACGCTCATATATTATTTTCAAAAATTATGAAATTTGGAATATAACAATAATTTGACATTCTAGATCCAACAAAAGTGGTTTCGTCAAAAATGGAGATCGTTTGCAAAATGGCTATTTTAAGAGCTATATATTATATAAAATATATATAAATTCCATAGCGACTATTCTGAATTTTAAACCAGACATAACTTTCAATTTATATTATGAAAAATGGATTTCTCACATTCGTTAGAAAGATATTATTAAACAGACTCAATTACTTCTTGTTTTACTGAAATCCGATTTATTTTGAATCCTGTACATTCATTTGAAATTTTAAATTTTAAATCGAATTTTCAAACTACCGCGCCATTTCAGGCTCGTTTTATAATTAAAATAAATTTACACATTCTAACCTCGATTTAAATAAATTTTAAATCATTATTATTTAAAATAAATCATTTTAAATATTCATAATCCATTAAAATAGTTAGAGTAAAATTTTTAAATTGGTTCAGAATTTCCGGGTTGTTACAATCTCCCCCATTTAAAATCTTTTCGTCCACGAAAAGGAATAGAGTTGAAAGTTTTTTAGTAACCAACTCAACTTTCATTCTGGCTTTCATTCTTCAACTTTTCAGTTTCTAAGAATTTTCTAATTTCTCAAAAATTTGGCTAACACCCTAAATTTTCGAAAAATTTCGCCATAACCTCCTTTGTACGGGTTGATATTTAAACCGCAACTTGCCTCATAGGGCCCTTCTCACTCCAAAAAGAAAAGAAAAAGCCAATCGGCTCATAAAATCATCAAACCCAAGAAATATAGTAAACATGTACCTATTTGTCGGGCATATAATTTTATTCCACTTCATAGCTTCCATGTTATGACCTGTTCAATATATACACATGTGTATATATGCAATTCCAATCAATTTTCAATTTAGTTCAATATTTGATTCAAATTGGCTAAATTTACCATTCGTTCCTTTGTTGGTTTTATTGTTCCAACATTTTAATTAGTCAAACTAATTATCATACAACACAACCATCAATCAATTAGTTGATTAGCTTTTCAAACATATATCTTTATACATACTCAAAAATCATATTTTTATGGTTAAGTCACAGTAATAAATCCTAGCTAAGTTTTTTTTCTCACACCAATCAATTGGAAATATATAGTTTCACACTTTCGAAGCTCGAACATAAATAACGATGACGTCCGGAGATCACCAGAATTATCCCTAGGCGTCTAGAGTGTGATTCAATATCCATCCGGTATATTTGTGAGTTCGTACACACGTGGATCAAACGTATATTAAAATCTCTATATACCTGATTGTCAAAAATCAATTTAAAATAAAATACTCACATACAAAGGTTTAAATTTTAAAAACAAAATTTGTTTTCATTTTTATTTTAAAAATAACACTCTTTGAAACTCATTCTAGGATACTACTGGTCTCGTCTCTAACGAGTCATTCTCATTGGATATTATTAATCCAATCTCTGATGAATTCTTTCGCTTGGTTCTAATGTGTCTTGTTCTCGAGCTCTGTAAAACGAAAGCTCTAATACCAAAATGAGACGACCCAAATCTCCACATGAAGGAAGCCCGGATTGAGTTGAGAACACGACAAATCAGAACACAAACAATAGAACACTTTGTTGCTTTTACAACAATTACATCAGAGTACAAAAATATAATAGAGTATGAATAAATAATGTACATTAGAAAAATATCAGAGATTAATATACATAGCAGCAGAAAATAATATATAAGTACAGTGCGTAGAAGAAAATAACAATTGACACAACCGAAAGAAATATACAGATACAAAGCCTTCCGAATATAGCTCCAGCTGCAATCCAAGATCATGTGAAAGGAAAATCTGCGATAACCAAAAATACTAGCTGCCTGTGTGGAAAATAGGGGCACCCAGTGTTTAGGTTAAAACAATAAACTCCAGGTCAGCCATGGGACCCGTGTGAGAACTAAAACAGTTGTTTAAAACTTTACTTAAAAATAAATTAAATCAAGGGAACACGCCATATAACATGGAATAGGTTTTCTCCCAAGAATACCAGTGCATAAAACAGTTTATAAACAGCGCAATGCTTTTCGAAAAATGAAGCTATTATAAGACTCGGGTGCCTTCACACAATGCAACGCAAGACGGAGAATAAAGTTTTTCCATATAATAGCCAAATATGCTTGGTACGTTTAACACAAATCATTTTTGATATTACTATAAGTGTATAGTGTCAAAATCACTTCAAATATAAATGTATCAATCATAGACGACATAGTACCCCATCCTACTATGTCACCATACTAGTTCTACAATTAAAACCAAAATGTCACGTATTGGAAATTGGATTTCTATCATGAGTCGAGGCAAGGGATGGCTCCTTCTTATTCGAGACACTCTAGAAAATGCCTCAGGATTACACATCGTAGGGCAACCCTTGGATGCGGTAGGGCCAATCCACACATATTTTATTGGTTAATTATTCCTGAAAACTCGTTTCCCGATCCTATCGGACCTATCCATCGGCCCCGTAGTGACCGATATAGCCGAGGTGCCTCGTTATCCATCATCCGCATAGGTAAAAGTATAAATGTCTGGGCTCCATACCAGGACATCACCCATAGCTAAAAAGAAACGTCATGTTCTCCCTACGGTCCTATCCCGTTTTTGACTCATACTGAAGTGTGAGGCTCGAGAATTAATGCTATACACAAAGCTATGCTATTTAAAGTCGTGCTTTGATCATCAACCACAAGACTCTGCTTTTCAACAAAAGCCTTGATAATTTGCATCTTTGCATGCTTCACTGACAATTCATGCCATGCGATTGATGTCTATCTTTATATAACCTCTAAGCTCGTATGTCTTAGAGAAGGGTGTTAAGCAAGGGAATAAATTCTTCGCCACCAAACAGATATATATTTAATTGAAATCAATAAACATAGAATAAAATCCAATGTCAGACACACATCCATTTACAAGTTCGTTCTGGGTCTGAACGAAACCAGAGGCACCTTATTCCTCATTTCATATGTCCAATACGGAAGAGAGGTCCTCGCATATCCGGTCGATCTCCAAGTACGCCTTGACGATCACCATATATTACCTCGTCTTGGGTGTATAGCCCAATCAAGACATAGGTAATCATACAAATGATGTGAAGATCTCTGGTCTTCAACCACCGTCTTCATCATCGACATATCGTCGAATCAGTTATTCAGAATGAGCATAAAACCGATCTTTCCGAATAACTCGCGTATCTTGTAATCAAGTGCTATAAAAACTCAACATACGCCTCACTCCAATTCAGAATATTCTTTTATTCAAATATTCACAAATTTAGGGAAAGGTTCCCATTAATTTTATCAAAGATAAATTCTTTTAAATTTAATCTTTAATCTTCCTTTGGATATCAATTCAAAACCAAATTAAGGTTTATCAACCAGCCGGGATTATCGAGCCTTACCAAAGTAATCATTTATTTATTAATCCCAGTCCCAACCTATTCATCCCATGGAGCTAAACAGGTAGGACCCCATATCTTACACCCATGGTGTTATGGGTAAATTTAATTACCATTTCGCGTTTAAATCTAATTAAAGATTTAACTATCGCTTGGAGCAAAACTGGTGATACTCCATTCTCAATCATTTTCCCAATTTGATAATTTAAATTATCATAATCACATTTCAATCTAGTTAAAGATTCATTAAAACTTCACTTAATTTTAATCTTCCTAAAAATCATTAATAATGATTATTTAACTTTGGGAAATCACACATGTCGCATCGACAATCTACACCGTACCATTGATTTCTGCCTATATGTAATCTCTAAGCTCATACGTCTTAGAGAACGGTGTTAAGCAAGAAAATAAATTCTCCGCCAAAAAAACAGGTATGTATTTATCACAGATTAACAATACAAATTGAAATACAATGTTAGACATGTAATCATATCTTTAGCTGGGTTAAAGAACCAATGTCGTTTAAAACATAGTTCACGATAAACCCAAAATCATATTCCATTAATGATCGAATCTTCACGGAAAATAGATTAATATATAATCGATATCAATTTCCGTATCCGAATAATAATATAAATGGAATAACAACAAAGTCTTTTAAATTCCATATATATTAACAGTCTGCCTCCACAGAAGCTCACTTCGGTTATTACCAAATTGAATTCCATTCCATTCCAATTTATTTCATTATTGGAAAACTTTACTTTGCAGAATTCCATTAAATCTTAATAAAAGATTTATATATTCCAAATTGCGTTTCACTGTTAATTAGATTAAAGAACAAATTCATTAAAATTACAATTCACAATAAACCCAATTCACATTTCATTTTATTCCAATTATTAAATGTAACTGGAAACTCTATTAATCTTAATTAAAAGATTTATTCTTTTCACGCAGGTTTTAAGATCAGTGTTACTGAAGACACCATTCACGACAAACCCAAAATCCACTTTGATATTAAATATAAGGCTCTAAACAGAAATTATATCATCTTATATTCAATATCAAATTCTGAAACCAATACATATCGTATGGGGAATAACGATATATATCTATCTTCCAAATTCCTCCACAATATGTGTAAAGTCATTGAATCTAGTATCAAAATATCTCGAAGATGATTTCTATTCAAATCCATTACAATTTATACATTTAAAAATTCTGGTTAGATTAAAACCATTCTCAAATACAATTTATTTATTTAAAAACGTTGGATTATCTTTTTAGTTAATAACTAGCTCATTTTGATAAAAATATATTTTTATTTTTACAAACATGGAATTTTCATCCAAATTCTTTCCATATCATTTATTATGATTTTACACAAATTATTAATATTTTTAATAATTTTATCAAGGCCTGTACAATCGGTTTCCAACAACGACCATTGAACTGCATCTATAGTGTAGCGACCCGGAATTTCCGACGCTGGAATCCAGATATTAATACATCTCGTATCCAAAATTCTAGTATCGAAAACCCAGAAAGCTAATAGAAAGAAGTTAGAGGATGAGAAAAGAAAGAAAGAAATATTAGAATAGAAGAATAAGAAGATCAGAATCTCACAGCGGAATAGATAAAATATAATAATCAATAATACTTTATACCAAAAAGAACTGTAAATATATGATTACAACATCAGAGAATACATTCATATCAATACAATACACAGCAGAAATAAACTAATACCAGTGAATATATGAAATTCGTCTCGACTTCAACTCCGCTTCTGAAGCTCCAAGCGATATCTAACCTGGAAATATACTCGGTCTGACCCGAGCACATTTGATTTAAAACAAAATTCACCCGGATCAGTCTGGAATACTTTCAGTGATAAATTAATACAGCAAACAACTTGCTTAACTTTGAAAGTTCCCTTTGAAATAAATGATAATAGTAAGACCAGTCCACACATAAATACGAATGGTTTTTACCTTACTATAACTCAAAACATTTTGAAATCAATATCTTCTTCTGATATAATAATAGTGTCTAAATACAAATAAATAGAATCTAGCAAAACGTTTGCATCTCATGCTCCATATATATAGTATACAAACAAAACCGCGGGTGCTTATTGGAGATTGGATTCTGACTATGACAAGGTATGGGACCACCTGCCGATAGTGTATCTCTAGAGGCGAATACATTGGGTTCAACAAGAATGTCTTGCAACCCGACCCACACATGATTGACCACTCATTTCTCTTGAGTGTTTCGAATATATTGTCACCTCATGGCTGCGCAGCTACCGTTTTCCCTGGAGATACAGAAATGAAAAGAAGTAACAAATATGAATATTCTTTAGATGGTGACAATACACCCTAATGGGTGCAACCCACATAGCCATGCTGCTTGCCCGATTTTTGTCATTTCCCAGTTGTGAGGCTTGAGGTTATAACCGTGTTAACATCTGGCCACCATTCACATCGTCCCTACAAGTCATCCAGGAACAGGATGAACCGAAGGTACTCTCCTACTGCATCCAATACAGGAATCACCCCATGGATCAGTAGCGAGAAGTCCTTGCAAACCATAGATTCCAACCACGACAGAATCACAGTATATCTCTAGGGATCAGCTAGAGATTGTAAGTAACTCTTCCGTTTCATGAAGATCTGCGGTCTTCGATTGCTCCATCTCGATCAGCGTCTTTAACATATTTGTATTTATTGGTCGGAATGGTTTTCGAATATAAATTCGATCCCGGTCTTTCCATACCAATAACGTTGGGTCAGATTTTGATAGTCGGTTATTTAACTATCAAAATAAACAACCAAAATAAACAGATCAATTGGTTTATACATAGCATCACTTGGCCATAAAAAAAATATCTCAGTTGAAATACCCCCAAAAATAATATATTGGTTTAATATATAATTATACTCAAATCCCTTTTACCTATAAACCTAGAAAATATCTTAAATCATATCTAATTTATCCTTCACTCACATTTCCATAGCATTTCTTATCGATTCACTTATCATTTAATCATTACGACATCTTCTTTGGCTTCATTATTTGAACACTAAAATCACCACTTATCTCTTTAGAATAAACTCCTTTAAATCTTATTTCATACTTTGAACATACCGTTATACTTTCACCGATCTCCCTTTTTATTTCTTTTATTTTGGAGATATCATTTCATACCATCAAGCCCCTTTTCATTTCTGTTATTTCGGAATCCCATTAGATATATACTTCCATATCCTTCAAATAACATACACTATTATTTTCCCAAAATAATTTACTCAAACCTCTTTACCATTACAACTAATATCATCCTTTGATAATCCTGAAGTTATCAAGTTGGGGTATTTTAATTACCTCTCAGACCTTGATCAACAATGTTCTTATCTTAAGATATATATATTAGTTGTAATACAAAAACTGATACTCTTTCCTCGTACCACAATAAATCCCATTTTAATTCCATCTTGATGAAATATCATCTCTTCTTTAAAATGGTGGTTCTATATCATTTTTTGATAACTTATTTTGTTTAACTACTCTAATTCAAACTTGGGTTTACGTTTGATTTTCCATCTCTCCACTAGTTCCTAACCGTAAATTAGTCAGAAAAGAATTCCCTAATTATTAACCCCGAAGGCCGAAACCAACATCAAATTAACATTTAGAAAATCACTCATCTCATCCAATCTACAGTTAAGCTCAAATTCTTTAATTTCATATTCTGGTTTAAATGTCATTTCTAATATATTCAATACCCATTGGGTTTCATACTTCGTCGAAATCTTGGATTTCACAAATCTGATTAAATAGAATTTCAAATAAGAATTTCTCTTTAAGCCACGATTTTAACTTAACTTTTATTTTCATTAATATAATTTATTTAAAATATTATTGAGACTTATCTTTTCCTAAATCCCATTTTTTCTTTAAGTCCCAGTATTTCCAATTTGATTATTATTAAATAGTAATCAAATATCACATTTAAGAATATGTTTTACTTATCGAATTATCATTTCCATTAAATAAATATAAATTAATTTAATAAATCCATTTTAGTTAACATAGTTGACTTAGTCAACTCTAACATGATTAACTCGTTAATCATATCTTAATTTATCTTCCCATTTAAATTAATCACAAAACTAATTAATTTAAATAATCCCATTTGATTATTATTAAATAAACAATTATCATCCTTCAACCTTTTTATTAAAATAAACATGGTTTGTTTTACCATTAACTATCCTCATTAAATTAGTGAACCGATGAAATAAATAATTTCAGTTAACGCCGTTAACTTGTTCAACTCTAAGCGTGATCAACCCGTTAGTCAATCGTTACTGATCCTGCCATTTAAATTAATTAATAATCAATTAATCTAAATTATTCTATTCACTTTGATTTTTATTAAATCAATATCAATATAAACCCATTCTAATTGTTACGTCAATTCTGGTCACTTGGATTAGCTAAGTAAAATTGTTTAATGATCACTTGATAAGCACGTGCTTCGCGCATGGTAGATTTTGGTTAAACCAATCAATGTATAGATGTGGTTGGTTTATTCTTTTTTTTAGAACTTCATTTAAAATAATATATTTAAAAATCTATATTTGGTTATAAAGTAATTTCATAACTTCTTTTCCAGCGATTCACCTAACGGTGAACCGATCTTTATAAAACGATGTATATCTGAGCCATCTGCTATTTATTTCTCAACCAATACTATATATATTGGTTCAAACTCAACCACATTCAACAACCAACAGGGTTTAAAGTCAATGGGTTTTAAACAGTTCATATAAAATATGAAATAATAGATATTAAATATCTGAGGAATCCGGTTTGATTCCTCTTACCTGTTCTTCCCTGCATCACAGATCATTATAATATTTCATAACCGCATATGGAAATGATGGTAATATAATTAACGTCAATCGTTAAATCAACCATAGGCATTCAATCAACCAAATATCAATAATTATTGAATTAATCACATCATAGGATTCCAGAAATGTGTGAGAATTAACTCACCTTTGTTTTCTCACCTTTGTTTTCACTTGGCGGTAATCGCGTTAATTCATTTAATTTTAAACAGTCGTTTAAAATCAAACGGAAACCCGATTGCTTCCAAGCCTTTTCAAATTTGCACAGTAGCGTAGCCTCTGCTGCCGTGATCTTATCACTTCTTGTTTCGCGTGATTCTGACGATATACGTATAAGTTATCATTATTAAAATATCTACGTGTAATTCAATATATATAAATTAACTAATTATAAATTTCTACTTATATTATTATTACCGTGCCAATTCCCTACTCAGTCATCCCATCACTACCGCTAATATTGGTCACTGGAGATTGACTGGAACCCCAAGCCGATAGTACCTACGTTCCATCTCCCTTTGCCCTACTTCAGTTAAGAACAATATGAATACATACCATTCATTAATATAATTATTTAATCGAATTCCTTAATTTACGTGCCATTACCTTAATCCTTGTTAGGCCATGCGGTTTCATTGCGTTCGGACCCAATTTCCCACAAATCCCTTTTACATGTTCCTTCGAGTATGCGTCCAGCTCCTCTCGTCTATCCTTCAGGCTTTGTTTTTTTTTCTTTTTTTCTCCTTTTTATAATTTTTTTTTCAAAAATCCAATGCAGGGGCCCAAATCCATGAACTCGGCCTACATCTTCAGGTTCACATTAAAGCCCGCTCCCATCTCTTCTTATTCGCTTACTTCCTGTTCCAGGAACATGTTAAGCTTCCTACTTGAATCCACGTAATCGATTCCTGCATGACCCCTTTCCCAAGTGCTTCTCCAATCCATGCGAGACAACCAACTGTGGTTAAAATGCACCACTTCCCATATGTTAAAATGCACCACTTCCCATACTTTATGATACACACACTTAGAAAGTAACGCCACCCAACTGTATTGCTGCCACCACCGTAACACAAACCTCTCCACATTAGAAGTATCCGCTCCAGAAACCTTCCATCTCTCCCATATATTTGCACGCAAGATACCTGCTTCATCAGTCCATCGCACTAACATCGTCCGTCCCCACTCAAACATATATGTTGTTCTCCCATATTTCTTTCTACATTCATTTTACTCCTAACTCCCTTTTATAGCCAGATCAGTGTCATTGACTTCTCACCAGGCAAAAGACCCGATCCCCCCTCCTTCCGATCCCTACAAACATCCCCGCTCAACCGGACACATGCACCAACACCCCGCGCTGATCTTCCAAGCAACTGGCGGCCTCCACCAGTACTTCTTCACAAAGTTCGCTCATGACTCATTTATTGTCACACTGCAAATATGCTTCAACAGCATGAATTCCCTCTCGTAGTCGCTACTGTTGAAGTCGGTTTCCCAAAAGATCAGTCGAGTTGAAGGAGATCTTAAGATTGGAAGTGCTGAGATTTGTTTTGATTATTGCTTTACTGCGTTCTATAGTTGTTGTGTTTTATTTTCTGTTTTGAAAAGAGAAAGAAAGGGAATGCTATGTTTATTTATTCGTCAAGAAGAAGCTTTTGATTTTTCTGCAGTTTTTTTTTTTCATTCGTTGAAACAAAACCAAAAGGTATGGAAAGGTGCAGTGTTATTTATAAGAGGAGAAGACGTGGATACCACGGTTACTTGGGGCTGAAGGTACCGATGGTTTGGTTGGCAAGGCATGTAGGGTATAAGATTGCTCTCTGTAGCATAGAATGGTAGACATAGGAAGGTATGCAGTGGGTTTTCTTAGTAGCATAGCTGGTATTAGCTTTTATGGAGACTAAACATGCTTTGTTCAAATGTGATGGAGACAATGGCCTGCGCGAGTGTAGGGATGTAGATGAAAATTAGAATAGCTGGATGATTTTACCTTTCATTAGTTGTACTGTCAAGCCTACCCTACCATTGGCCATTTTCACATTAAGGGGTACACTGATATCTACAAACTGGTGAAGAAACAAAATGGCGGAGCCACTTTCAAAATCAAATCAGTGGAGAAAAGATAAATCGATGCAGTGAACAAAAAGAAAAAGATTGTTTTTGTTTTCAGTGTAAACAGGCTTGCCATGGAATGTGATTTTGTTGACATCTTCTTTGAAGATGTCAACAAAACACTTCATCCTGATTGGTGAAAATCAGGGGGACCATATGGGCCCCCCTGATTTCCACCAATCAGGGCCGTGTGTTTTGTTGACATCTCTTAAAAGATGTCAACAAAATCGCACTCCTTGCCATGCTAGCATTTTTGACGAGGAAATGGCATATGGGATGGATAGGAAGAAACATTAAAAGAACCATGCTGTTGATGTTGAGATATCAGCGCAGCACATTAAATTGAAACGACCAATGATTTTGGTTGTTAAATAGACTAGCAATATATATATATATATATATTATTGTTATTAAAGCCTGCCTAATGCCTAAACCCTGTGCTATATTCTAGGATTTGAAATGCATACGGTATGGTTTGGTGTTACTTCACTTTCATGGTTTAACGGACCATTCAGCGCTCCATACTGCTTTAAAATAAACGAAGTAACATCCGTAGACATTTAGATTGGCTAGAATAGGGTTTGACCCTTCTTTTATTTAATTTTGATTTAATGTCGGTGAAGCCATTTTTAGTTTAAAGTTATTGCACCCATTCTGTAAAATTCTGTCCGCATACGACCGACTATAAAAATACCGTCGCGTTCAGCATTGTGCCACGATCACAACCATATAATAAAATAGACTGGTTAATTAATTCTGTGAAACCCCAAAATGTTGATACAGGGTGTAAAATACTCCAAATAAAAAGTTGCATATTTAATTAATTAAAAATTACAAAAAAAATTCTAAAAATTAAATTATAACTATGCCCCAAACAGCTTGTTCAAAATCGAAATCAATATTTAGTTATATTAAATAAACCGGTACGGTCCATAAACGATTCTATGGAGACTATTTCTGAATTTGATTTGGACACAAAACAAAATCCACATTATGAAAACTCAATTTTTCTCTTCCATCAGAAAAATATTATCAATTAGATTCGGACGTTTCTTGTTTCACAGAAATCCGATTTAAAACGGATTCTGTAAGATTAATTGAAGTTGAAATTTATATTTTTTGAACTACCGCTCAATTTTAGAGTTCGTTTTAAATATAAATATAAATATTCAATCGGCATTTAGTTAACGAATTCGATATTAAATTTCATAATAATCCAAATAAAATATTTAAAATAATTTAAATATTTGAACTCAAATAGCCGAAGAATCCGGGTCGTTACACATAGCGACCTTTTTCAAATTTGATTTGGACATTATTTCAAATCCCACCGTTCAAATTTAAATCTTTTATATTCATTGGAAAGCTCTTTTCGATACAAACCCAACGGTTCTGGTTTTAGGAGAATTCGACGGTCTCGTAATGTCAATTCGAAGTCAATAGTCGAAATTTGCGCACGGTTGTGACTCAGCGTGTTCTATTCAGGCCATTAATATTTATATAATATGTATATTTCGTTCAAAACGTATTTTATAAATTTGTTTTAAAAAAAATGATTCTCGCTTTCATTTTAATTTTAAATCAAAATTTAATACTCCTTATCATTATAATATTTAAATGATAATATTTCCAAAATATCAGATTTTGAAATCATTTCCCCTTCGATATTCATTTTAAAAATGAATAAAATCGATATAAATATCGCTCGCGTTAAAATGGCGCATATCTAATCAATATGGTTTCATATATTTCAATACTTTCGTGCCTATCCAAATTCGGACATCAAATTCACGTTTCTATCCTTTACTTAATATTATTTTAAAATATTCGTTATTCCCAAATTGGAGTGAGACCCAATCAATTACCATATATTTTATTTATATGTATTTCATACAATACAAGTACACAACAACAATGATAAACAATCAACCATCATCTAGAGTGCATTACACAACTGCATAAGCATTAAATATAAATAATTAACGCTTACAACAGTCCGTCAACCAATCAATTGACATACCACTAAACAATTGGGATTAGTGTATGTCAAATATCATCCCAATTACGTGTGGGGTTTCAACCAATAAATACTGAATATTATTTATGTAGTTGGGCGATGTGCAAAATTTATCGTCCCAATCAATGTCAGTTAAATGGATGTACATAAACAAATCATCCGATTTGTAAATGAATATTTATTTCCATTTCAGGAGAATTTTATGCCGTTCATATATACGTTAAAAATTATATTTTTAACGATAAAATATTTTATTCAATGCATGAATATTTTATATAATTCATTTATACAATAAAAATGATATTTTTATCATTCAAACATTTTATTCAACACATGAATATTTTATATAGTTCTATACACATTACAAATGATATTTTTAATGAATAAATATTTATTTTAGAAATTTTGGCAGTATAACGGTGCAATATTAGAACTGGAGTAATGTCTGGCATTATCCCTCCCCTGATACTGGCTCGCGCCATACACATGAATCATAATCAATTCAAACAGTTCCACCATCCATTCACAATCTATTTTACAATTACAATCCAAAATTTCCACAGTACAATTCAAACAAATAACCATGATTTGTACAATAAATGGTGTTGGGGGCTTCTAAGCCCCGTCTACATCCTAGTATATGTTTAACTGTAAAATAATTAGATTGAGAAGGAGTTCTCACATTGGGATCCATTCCGCCATTGTTTTATCTCTGAATTCAGTACGGTTTTGATTTAAATTCTCCTATAATTCTAATTTGCACCAAATCGCTTCTAGTTAGTTCTGAAATGTAGCACACGTTGTCACGGGTCCAATGTTTCCTGTTTCAATGGATTCTGACACCGTAGGAGAAAGATACGACATCATATAGGTTAATTACGTCATTAGAGTTAATAATATTATTAATAAACTAATTAAATTAGTTTAATTTATTCACCTTCTTCCTGTTGGTTATCTGTAACCCACCTTGACCTTGCTCCCTCCGATTATTGCCCTGCGCCGTCCTCCAAGGGGGGTCGGAACCAAATCGGACCCCACCACTCGAACGCCACCTGCCACCGCTACCTTCACCCTCCATCTCGTCCTGCCTTGGTGGCCTCCAGCTGTAGGAAAACACGATTAAACGTAGCTACTTTGATCTCGAAAGTCATCTCCAACACTCGACGGTAATTGGTCAAACAAGTATGGATTTAAAGAGCACGGATTGCTCTTCGGTTTTTGTTTTGATTCCTTGTTGTAATATGGATTGTAGGAGGAGAATTTTAGGTTTGAATTTCTAAACGAAATGGACCGTCGATTGAATGAGAGGCGGCTAGGGTTTTTTATGGGATATTTATAGAAAATGATTTATATTTAATATTATTTAATTTCTAAAAATATTAGATTTTTATTTGAACTCCAAATCGAACACAACGACTATCGACTCTAGTTAATTACCCCCATTCCGGACACAATGGGATATGTTTCGTAAGCCATTTCCACTGTTTTTATCAGTTTTCATCAAAATTAACATATAAATTAATATATATTGAATTTAAATGTACATTTTAATTTACCGAGGCCACATACTAACTCCAAAAATTCCAGAAAAATAAATCTAGCTATGTTATGACGATACGGTCCTAACAAAACTAATTTCACCGAATTTGGAGACCGTTTGAAAAATGGTCATTTTCCAGTCGATTAAATTCAAACTGAAATTACCAAACACATTTAAATTCACAATGCTCACATATTAATTCCAAAAATTAAGAAATTTGGAATATAATAATAATATGACATTCCGGATCCAACAAAAGTCGTTTCAACGAAAACGGAGGTCGTTTGCAAAATGACTTTTTTTAATGGCTATATATTGTATAAAATATATATAAATTCCATAGCGACTATTCTGAATATTAAACTGGACATAACTTTCAATTTATATTATGAAATCTGGAATTCTCACATTCATTAGAAAGATATTATTAAACAGATTCAAATATTCCTTGTTTTATTGAAGTCCGATTTATTTTGAATCCTGTACATTCATTTGAAATTTGAAATCGAATTTTCAAACTACCACGCCATTTTAGGCTCGTTTTATAGTTAAATTAAATTTATACATTCTAACTTCAATTTAAAAAAATCTTTATTATTTAAAATAAATCATTTTAATTAATCAAAATCCATTAAAATAGCTAGAATAAAATTTTTAAATTGGTTCAGAATTTCCGGGTTGTTGCATATATTATAAACTTGTATATTATAAAAGTTTATAAATTATAAAGATATATATATATATATATATATATATGAAATCATAAGTAGAATATTAATAATTTGAAATCATTTCAGAAAAGGAGTTTGAAATAATTTTGAAAAGAAATTTGAAAACAAAATTTGAAAGTTTTAACAACCCGGATTTTCAGAACCAATTTAAATTTTTATTTTAGTTATTTTTATGGATTTTGAATATTTAAAATGATTTATTTTAAATAATAATGACTATAAATTTATTTAAATGGAAGTTAGAATGTATAAATTTATTTTAATTATAAAACGAGCCTGAAATGGCGCGGTAGTTTGAAATTTCGATTTTAAATTTCAATTGAATGTACAAAATTCAAAATAAATCGGATTTTAGTAAAACAAGAAACGTTATAATTTATTTAAATATATCTTTCTAACGAATGTAAAAAAATGGAGATTTCACTTTATAAATTGTAAGATAAGTCTAGTTTAAAATTTAAAATTATCGCTATGGAATTTATATATATTTTAAATTAAATATAGCCCTTAAAAATAGCTATTTTGCAAACGACCTCCGTTTTCGACGAAACCACTTTTGTTGGATCCGGAGTGTTAAATATTGTTTGGTTTCAATTTTCATAATTTTTGGATTTAATATGTAAGCGTAGTAAGTCTAAACGTGTTTTGTCAATTTAGTTTAAATTTAATCGACCAGAAAAGGGACATTTTTCAAACGGCCTCCAAATTTGTCGAAATTGATTTTTTTATGAGTATATCGTTAAAACAAAGCTAGATACAATTATTCTGTAATTTTTGGAGCCCGTATGTGGCCTCAGTAAATTAAAATGTACGTTTGGATTCAATATATATTGATTTATATTTTAATTTAAAGAAAAACTGATCGAAACAGTCGAATTGGCTTACGAGACATATCCCATTGTGTTCGGAATGGGGTATTTAGCTACGGTAACAGTCGTTGGGTTTGATTTGAAGTTAGTATCAACGAACAAGTATTTTTCAAGTTAAAAGAATTAAATATAATAAAATGTTTATTACAAATACCCTCAATATCTCGTAACCTTAACCCTTATTCTGAGCGCTGCCACTTAAGATTAAATGAACTAAATCACTCCGAAATTATCCCATAATCGCACACTGATTCTCGAAAATTACATCATGGTTATAAAACGAAAATTATAGTGTTTTGTTTGATCTTCAAAATGGTATGGGTTGACCATTTATCGTGAGACGACGTGCTCGATTTTGGTGCTTAAAGGTCCGGGCATCGGGCTCGATTTGCAGCGAATGGGGAAGCCCGAGTTGGCCAAGGTGGCCGCTGTGGGAATCTCTCGCGTAGGTGCACCTCGTGGTGTTGGCGGATCAACGATAGAGGGACCGCGGTGGCGGTGGGATCAAGACCTAGGTGGTGAGCTACGTTTTGGAGTACGGGTCTGAATGAGGAAGAAATGTAATTAAGGCTAATTATATTTTAATGATTAGTTAGTTAGTTCGTTAATTATTCAAATGTATTTATCGCCATAACTTTTCCATACGAGGTCCAAATCACGCGAAACTAGATCCGTTGCGATCGTGGGACGAGAACTTCACAACAAGACTAACCGAGCCCAATTTGGTGCTAGTTAGAATTTAAGGAAAATTCGAATCTAGACTGTCCTTTAAAGAATGACGGAGTGGATCCCAAAGTGAGAACTCCTCACTCTAATTATTTTACAGTTAAATATATACTAGGATGCAGACGGAGGTTAGTAGCCCCCGACACCATTTATTGTACAAATCATTTAATTGTGGTGTAATTGACCGTATTGTGGTGAAATGAATTATGCTGTGGTTTTATGATTGATTGGATTGGTTGTTTAAGGCGCGAGCTAGTATCAGGAGAAGGGTAATGCTAGACATTATTACTCCGGTTCTAATATTGCGCCGTTATAATGCCGAAATTTTCTGAAATAAATATTTATTCATTAAAAATATCATTTTTAATGTGTATATAAACTATATAAAATATTCATGTGTTGAATAAAATGTTTGAACATTAAAAATATCATATTTATTGAGTGTACAAACTATATAAAATAGTCAAGTGTTGAAATAAATATTTTACCATTAAAAATGTAATTTTTAACGTGTATATAAACGACATAGAATTCTCCTGAAATGAAAATAAATATTCATTTAAAAATCGGATGATTTGTTTATGTACACCCATTTAACTGACATTGATTGGGACGATAAATTTTACACATCGCCCAACTACACAAATAATATTCAGTATTTGTTGGTTGAAACCCTACACAGGTATTGGGATGATATGTAACGACCTGTATTTTCAGCGATATTATAATTAATTCATTTAATTATTTGAATAGTGATTTATGGAATTAAATCATTGTTTAATTAAATAATAGTGAATATTTAATTAAATTAAATAATAGAGTAATATATTTAATTTCTGAAATAATCAGAAATAACAGAATTCACAGTATTGTGTGAATTGGGCAATTTAAAATATATAATTCAGTTTGGACTTGAATTTGAATAAAGTATATATTATATAAATGAAGTTTGAACGTAGAATTATAATATAATTAAAATTGAGCATGAAATGGCGTGGCAGTTCGCTATTTGGCGATTTGAACTTCAACTGAATATACAGGGTCCATTTTAAATCGGATTTCTGTGAAACAAGAAAAGTTCGGAGCTGGTGAAGTATATTTTTCTAATGGAAGAGAAAAATTGGGATTTCATTGTGTAGTTTTTGATTTATATCCAAATCAAATTTTTGAAAAGTCGCTACGAAATTCCTTTATAATTTACAACGATATATAAAAGGAATTTCAATATAAATTGAATATCGATTCAACCGGGATTTGAATATCGAGTTAGAAATCCATATAGGGTTATTCTGGAGCTGTATGATATTCTACTATGAATATATATATGATAATATTTATTTTTAAATATTTAATTTAATTACTTTTAAATACATTTATATATTAAATGGGTTATTTAGAGCTTTAAAAATAACCATTTTTGCAAACAACCTCCATTTTCGACGAAACCAATTTTGTTGGATCCGCAATATTAAATTATTGTTAGATTTCAATTTTTGTGATTTTTAGAGTCAGTATGTGGCCGTATGGGATTTTAATGTGATAAATAGTCAGTATTTTGATGGTTAAAATTACGTTGTGTGAGCAAATAGAGTCGGAATTCGACGAAACCAGTTTCGTTGGGTCCATAATGTTGAACTTTAGCTTCATGTCCAGTTTTGTGATTTTTGGATGTCATGTGTGATTACAGGAATTTTAAGGACAAATAAAAATAGCAGTTGATTATAAATAAATACAAAATTCGAATATAAAAATATTTAAACTTCTCTATATATACCCCTCAACTTTTCTAACCCTAACCAACTTCCTCATTTGGTCAATATTGTCCGCCGTCGGTTTCTTACTCCAAATGAGAAAATCATTTCTTTAAAATTCAAAAGAAAATCAAAACAATTTCTATAAATCGGAACTTGAACATCGTTGCAATCTCTGAAGGCTTCTCTTCAATTCTATGTCAGTCCTACATGGTGTGATGTAGATTCATGGAGATGCGATAGTTAGACGTGGTTCTATGGATTAAGAATTCTGGTAATATAAGCATCGATGAGGGTTTTTGATGTTGTTTTTGGTATTAACATGGGGATTCGCACCTTGCAGGCAATTTTGGGTGCTTACGGTTTCAAAAAGGTGTCACCAGTTGTACTGTCGACGAGGTTTTGGCTCGATGTCGGATTTTTTAGGGAGCGTGCGAGTGATGCTTTGATGGGTGGAGAAAGAAGAGATTCCGAAGGGGAGTTCAACGGAGAAGATGTGGTGTGATTTCGGGATAATGGAAGGAGAAATGGGTCACGTAAGGAATGGAAATGGTTGTTGATTACCGAGAGGAGCATCCGTGTTTGGGGAGGAAGAGGACTTCGGGTATTTGGGTACTGGGCCAGGATAAGGAAGGTAAAGCCCAAATGAAAATAAAGTTTGAATTTAATTTAATTAAATATCTATACAAGCTTGTAAATGATATATCTCGCTCATACATTGTCAAAATTATGAACGGTCAGATCCCATTGGGACCGTAGGGACGAGGACTTCACAAAGAAACTGACCGGGAGTGATTTGGAGCTCGTCCTAATTTATGGTGAAATAAAACGCCTGACTAAATCTATTGAACGGTCATCGCTATCTAACGATTTCCGACCAATGTGAGTAAATCTCACTAACTCTACTCAATTTATATTTTTATAAATATTTTTAGAATCTATGAATGATGGTTATTTGCTGTGTGTTGGCTGTTTGGTTGAACTGCTAGTTAATTGATTGAAATTTAGATAACGATATATATAAATTGTTAATCGAATATTAATTCTGTTTATCGGAATACTTCATATTTGTGTTATTTATGTTGATTAACATATGTGGTTGCAGGGAAACAGGTCGGAGAGACCCATTTGGGTTCCTTAACATATATTTTAGTGTTTTTCATATATTTTGGTACATAATGTTATTTATAATCTGTTGTTGATTATGTGTGTTTGATAATTGTTAATTGGTTCTTTTAAATACCAAAGGAAATACGGGAGTGTGAAAAGGGAAATTTCAAACTATTATTTGAAAAAAAATATTTATATAAAATCAAAGGATTTCATATAAAAAGGAAATTTGAAGTGAATACTAAATTTTGAAAGTTTACAAAATCAAAAGGGATTTTATAAAAAGGAATTTGCGAAGGGTATATTAAAAGAAGAATTTTATAGAATCAAAAAGGTATTATAAAAAGAAGGGATACGTGAAAATTTAAGAACTTCTATATAAAATTATTAATAGTTATATGGAAGTTTAAAAGACCGTTTGGGATGAATTACTTAATAGAAGGAGAGAGTTATATGAAATCGAAGAATTTTGTATACAGGGAATTTTTGAAGTAAATATTGAGTTTAAGGATTTTATAAAATCAATGGATTTTATAAAAATAATTATTTAGAGAATTTATAGAATTATAAAAGGGAATGGGCGAGATATAAAAGAACTATGAGATGATGGATTTAAAGGAGATTCTTAAATAGAAAGCCGTTTTAACAAGTAAAATGAGAAGACTAATTTATAAATAATATTTTATAAATTAAATAAAAATGTTTATCTTTTGATAAATGAAATATATAAATCCGAACTTATATAGAGAAGTGGAAATCGGTATTAACACCGATATTTTTATGGAATTTGAATTCAGCATTTATAAAGGGAAATTTAAATGAGATTTTAAGTGTTAGAAGCTAAAAGGGAGATTTTGTACAAATAATTTTGTAAATAGAAATCGAAAATGAGATATTGCTTTTAAATATGAAATCAAACCGAATAGATTATATAAAAGAAATATTTTTCACATTTGGTGTGAATAATAAATTTAAGCAAATATTTTGCAAATAAACACCTTTATAAAGGGAAGTGGATTTTTGGAAATAGAAAATAAACAGAAATGGAATTTCAACTGGTTAGAAATAGATAACTTGTTGAATAAGGAAAACAAGTGTTGTGATTTATAAACAATGTTTATAAATGAACTAAAATATAATTATCAGTGGATAATTGAGATTTCAAATTCAACGGTAAATAAAATGGGAAATTTGGAGTTGTTTTGAAAAGGGAATGATGAAATCCATTTCGATACTCAAAATGTAAAATGGTATTAAATAAAATCCGTAAAGATTTGTAGTTATAATTCAACTAAGTCAATGTTTTAGTAATGATTTATTTGAAGAAATTATATATTGAATAAATCAGGATTTTACAAGGAAATTAGTATTCAGTTGGAAACTGATATTTGATTATCGAATATTGTTTATTCGAAAGGAGTGAATCGAATATAGTCTATTCAAAAGGAGTGAATTGAATATTGTTTATTCGAAAGGAGTAAATCGAATATTGCTATTCGAAGAAAGGAGTTATCGAATATAGTTTATTCGAAGTGAGTTAATCGAATATAGTTTATTCGAATTAGAGAAAATCGAATATAAGTTATTCGAAGGGAGTTAATCAAATATTAGTTATTCAAAGGAGTTAATCGAATAGAGATTACTCGTAGGAGAGTTATACATCGAATTCAGTTATATCAAATTCGGGAAAGTACTATTCACTTTTCGTTTTAATCAAGATTTATTTATTAATAAATTAGTGGTTTGTTAATTTATCCAAATTAATAAATAAAAGTTTTACTTAAGTTATTATTTTTCGAAAGTCTGGGATTTATAACACTATTGTTATAATCATATGATTTCTGTAAAAGAAGTGGATTTATAAATTGAATCCGAGAGTTTCGTAATGAAGTTTACTAGAGGTTTAAAAGGTGAACCTTGTCTATTTCGAATTTAGAAATGTTGTTCAGTTAAGGTCCGAGAGGTAATTATACCCAACTTGATTGACTTCGTTTTTAACTAAGGAATGTTAAGGTTCGATAGTGAAGGTTGGTTAAGTGAAATTAGTTAATCAGTGTAATGTTTGAGTTGACATCACGATGTTTTATTTAAACATCTGTTTAAAACTAATGAATGATTTTTGGAAACATTTTCCAAATATAATCAGAGATATTATCTAATCATAGAAAATGAAATGTTTGATGATAAAGAATACTGGAATGACAGTGATATATGAAAAGGAGATGGAAATGTTTTCCAATGATTAATAACGTATTTTTTCTAAATTTAGAAAATAAGGAATGTTGAATATAGGGAAACAGGAAATAAATAAATTAATGAACTAAAGGGTAAATGTTGATTGATGATTGATCGGTAAGATTTCCATTTGGAAATACGACCGTTGTTTGGACACGTGTTTTTCTTTGATAGTTAACTCATCGACTATCGAAGTTTTTTGACCATTTTTCCGTCGTCAATACGGAGAGACCGGGATCAGATTTATTTTCTGAAAACCACTCTGTATGGACGTTAGCGTTGCGATCAAATATGATGAAAATAATTGAAGACAGAGTTACGCAAGGGCTATCCTGTTTACATAATAGTGCCTTCGGTTTGTCCAGTCCCAAGACAACGTGAATGGACGAATGTCTAACAGAGTATATCTAACGGATTGCGTAAGTTGACCTCTTCAAACGTACTTACGTTGGTAGCAGAGAAATTCGTTTCTCTTAGATTTATACCCGTGGTATTTTTGAGGAAATCAATTTGTGATTTGGAGGGTATGACGATGTGGCATTCAAATTGAATGGTGGTCAGGTGTTCCAAAAGATAGGTTATGACCTCAAGCCTCATCAACCGGGAAATGACAGAAATAGGGCAGGCAGCATGGCTAGGTGGGTCTCTCCCATTAGGGTGTATATCACCTATTTAGAGAAAATCCATTTCATTCTTTTATCTAATTTCGATGTTGTTCCTTTTTGGGAAACGGTGGGTAGCTCCCAACCGTTGGTGATACACATTCGATACACTCAAGCGAAATGAGTGGTCGGTCATGTGTGGGCCGGGTTGCAAGACGTTCTTGTTGAACCCAGTGTATTCGCCTTTAGAGATACACTATCAGTAGGCGGTCCCATATCTTGTCATAGTCAGAATCTAATCCCCAATAAGAGCTCGCGATTTCTATTTGTATACTATATATGTGGAATGTGAGATGTAAGTGTTCTGCTAGATTGTTATTTACTTATGATTAGACAATATTATAATATCAGAGAAGTATTGATTTCCAAAATTGTTTTGGGTTATCGTAAGGTAAAAACCGTCCGTGTTTATGTATGGATCGGTCTTACGATTACCTTTTCTTTTGAAAAGGATTTTGAAAAGTTAAACCAAATGATTTGAGTTTACTCACACCAGTCCCATGACTGACCCAGAGTTTATTTTGTTTTGTTTTCCCTAAACTCTTGGGTGCCCAAATTTGTACGAGCAGTCAAGTAATCGGGATTTACAAATATAATAGGAGGAGCATGGAGCAGGAGGCTTCAGTAGCATTATATAACTATTGTCTAATTCCGCTGTGATGTAAGTGTTGTACTCTAATACACAAATACAGATTTATGTTTTTTTCCCAAAGTTATGTTGTACATTATATTTTATTCGTTCCGCTGTGAGATTTTTGTTACTCTGGTGTGTTGTGTGTTCTTCTTATTCTATTCTAATTTTCTATTTTATCAATTCTCACCCTTTAACTTCTTTCTATTATTGATTAGGTATTTCCGATGTCTGAATAGTCAACGCTGGGTTTTGGGTCGATTTTCGGAGTCGAAAATCCCAGTTCTTTACAGTGGTATCAGAGCTAAAGGTTAAGTGATTACCTTGGCTCTGTGGCGTGACTCAATAGAGATGGGGTTAGTAATGCCATAGATTGAGTTGAGTGTATATATACGAGTGAACGTATTTGTAAATTTTATTTAAAAAAATGCTTTATATTGTGGAGATTTATTAGTTGGGTAGTTTGTGAATTCGGGTCGATCAGTTTGATCCACTATATCGATAGAGATTACTAGACACTTGAATACGATAAACCAACACAATATGTTTTTAAAAGAGGGTAAATGAGATAATTTTACCCAAAGTATATTTCGATATAAAGAAAATATATATATATATATATTGGAAATATTATAGTATATTGGATGTGTTGTTTGTTATTATAATCAGATAAGATTATAATTGAAGTGGTTATGTAAATAACAAATCAGAATTCAGATAAGTGTAATATATGAAATCAGATAAATTAAATCTGCAATTAAAATCAAAATTTGAAATTAAAATTCCTAAAAGTTGAAAGAGTGTTTGTAAACGGATTTGGATTAAGTAGATGAGAATTTTAAAATCCTGGGAGATTTTAAATTGTTTTCAAAACATTATAAAGATATTTTGAAATAATTTCAAAATGGTAATGATTAAGAAATGGTTTCGAAAAGTGATATAGTATTGAACTCACTTCGACAACTGGGAAATAACTCTAATGATGCTGGCCACATCATCAGTGTTATTTTCGAGTTGTAAGTGACGGATTACTCCCAAAGATTTTGTGTTGAATTGTTTTGAGAAAATAAGTTGTTTTGAATCCTGAAAAGGATTATTTGATTTTTGAAAGAGCTAAACTGTTTAAAAACTCCCAAAAAGAGACTGTTTGAATTAAAACAAATTTAAAGAAAATTGGCGAAAGCAAATTGAAATTGAATTAAAATCGGAAGTGGAAATCAAATAGAAATTTGTGAATGCAAGCTAGAATTGAATTGAAACCAATTAACTGGAAATTGAATTGGAATATAACATATCAAGTAAAATCAGATTTGAAATTATGAGATAAGAATCTGAAATGGTATTGGATTGGCCAGTTAGGAGTTTGGAATTGAGAATGGAACTCAGGTTTGAAATTGAATTTTCTTTGGATAAGTGAATAATTATGTTGAGATTTGATTGATTGAAATTGATTGGAAATCGATTAACATAGATGGATATATGATTAGCAGGTATTGGGTAGAAGCAAGTGCAAGGATATAATGATATGCCCGACAAAAAGGTACATGTTTAAATTTCCATATGAGGTTTTATGCACCGAATCGGCAAGCCGCTTGGCTTTTTGATTTTCTTTTCGAAAGGAAAAGGCCTAGAGAGGTGATTTGGGGTTTGAACTATTGACCAGCACAGAGGAGGTGCTGGCGAAATTTTCCGGAAATTTAAGGTGTTAGAAAATTTTCAGGATTTTTGGAAATTTTCTATAGTAGGAATAAATTAATATTTTAATTGGAATTAAACAGGTTCAGTTGAAATTGAAGTTAAAAGTAAACGTATAATTTTTAACCCAGTTAATAGCGTCTGTCTTCTACCTTAGCAATTTCGAGGACGAAATTACTTTAAGGGGGAAGAATGTAACGACCCGTATTTTCAGCGATATTATAATTAATTCATTTAATTATATAAATAGTGATTTAGGGAATTAAATCGTTGTTTAATTAGATAATTGTGAATATTTAATTAAATTAAATAGTAGAGAAATATATTTAATTTCTGAAATAATCGGAAATAACAGAATTCAAAGTATTGTGTGAATTGGGCAATTTAAAATATATAATTCAGTTTGGAATTGAATTTGAATAACGAATATATTATTTAAATGATGTTTGAACATAGAATTATAATATAATTTAAATCGAGCTTGAAATGGCGCGGCAGTTCGCTATTTGGCGATTTGAACTTCAACTGGATATACTGGGTCTGTTTTAAATCGGATTTCTGTGAAACAAGAAACGTTCAGAGCTGGTGAAGTATATTTTTCTAATGGAAGAGAAAAATCAAAATTCATTGTGTAGATTTTGATTTATGTCCAAATCAAAATTTCAAAAAGTCGCTATGAAATTCCTTTATAACGATATATAAAAGGAATTTCAATATAAATTGAATATCGATTCAACCGGGATTTGAATACCGAGTTAGAAATCCATATAGGATTATTCTGGAGCTGTATGATATTCTAGTGTGAATATATATATATGTATATGATAATATTTATTTTCAATTATTTAATTTAATTATTTTTAAATACATTTATATATTTAAATGGGTTATTTAGAGCTTTAAAAATAACCAGTTTTGCAAACGACCTCCGTTTTCGATGAAACCAATTTTGTTGGATCGGCAATATTAAATTATTGTTAGATTTCAGTTTCCGTGATTTTTAGGGTCAGTATGTGGTCGTATGGGATTTTAATAAAAACAGTCTGTATTTTAATGGTTAAAAGTACACTGTGTGAGCAAACGAAGTTGGAATTCGACGAAACCAGTTTCGTTTGGTCCGGAATGTCGAACTTTAGCTGCATGTCCAGTTTCGTGAATTTTGGATGTCATGTGTGATTACAGGAATTTTAAAGGAAAAATAAAAACAGCAATTGATTATAAATAAATATAAAATTCGAATATAAAAATATTTAAATTTCTCTGTATATAACCCTCAATTTTTCTAACCCTAATTAACTTATTCATTCGGTCAAAATTGTCCGCCGTCAGTTTCTTACTCCAATCGAGAAAATCATTACTTTAAAATTCAAAAGAAAATCAAAACAATTTCTATAAATCTGAACTCGAACATCGTTGCGATCTCTAAACGCTTCTCTTTAATTCTATGTTAGTCCTACATGGTGCGATGCAAGTTCGTGGAGATGCGATAGTTAGCTGTGGCACTAGGGCTTAAGAATTCTGGTAATATAAGCATCGGTGAGGGTTTTTGATGTTGTTTTCGGTATTAGCATGGGGATTCGCACCTTACAAGCGATTTTGGGTGCTTACGGTTTCAAAAAGCTATCGCCGGTTGTACTGTCGACGAGATTTTGGCTCGATGTTTGTTTTTTTAGAGAGAGCGCGAGTGATGCTTTGATGGGTGGAGAAAGAAGAGATTCTAAAGCCGAGTTCAACGGAGAAGACGCGTTGTGATTTCGGGATATATGGAAGGAGAAATGGGTCACGTAAGGAACGGAAATGATTGTTGATTACTGGGAGGAGCATCCGTGTTTGGGGAAGAAGAGGACTTTGGGTATTGGGCCGGGTTAAGGAAGGTAAAGCCCAAATGAAAATAAATTTTGAATTTAATTTAATTAAATATCTATACAAGCTTGTAAATGATATATCTTGCTCATACATGGTCAGAATTACGAACAATCAGATCCGTTAGGACCGTAGGGACAAGGACTTAACAATGAAACCAACTGGGAGTGATTTGGAGCTCGTCCCAATTTATGGTGAAATAAAACGCCTGACTGAATCTATTGAACGGTTATCGCTATCTAACAATTTCCGTCCAATGTGAGTAAATCTCACTATCACTACTCAATTTATATTTTTATAAAATATTTTTAGAATCTATAAATGATGGTTGTTTCCAAGGTTTTGGCTATTTGGTTGAACTGCTAGTTAATTGATTGAAATTTAGATAACGATATATATAAATTGTTAATCGAATATTAATTCTGTTTATCAGAATACTTCATATTCGTGTTATTTATGTTGATTTACATCTGTGGTTGCAGGGAAACAGGTCGGAGGGACCCAATTGGGTTCCTCAACATTTATTTTAGTGCTTTTCATATATTGTGGTACATGATGTGATTTATAATCTGTTGTTGATTATGTCTGTTTGATCATTGTTAATTGGTACTTTTAAATACCAAAGGAAATACTGGAGTGTAAAAAGGGAAATTTCAAACTATAATTTGAAATAAAATATTTATATAAAATCAAAGGATTTTATATAAAAAGGAAATTTGAAGTGAATATTAAATTTTAAAAAGTTTACAAAATCAAAAGGGATTTCATAAAAAGGAATTTGCGAAGGGTATATTGAAAGAAGAATTTTATGGAATCAAAAAGGTTTTACAAAAAGAAAGGATATGTGAAAATTTAAGAACTTCTTTATAAAATTATTAACAGTTGTACGGAAGTTTAAAAGACTGTTTTGGGTAAATTATTTTATAGAAGGAGAGAGTTATATGAAATCAAAGAATTTTTTATAAAGGAATTTTTGAAGTAAATATTGAGTTTAAGGATTTTATAAAATCAATGGATTTTATAAAAAGAATTATATAGAGAATTTATAGAATTATAAAAGGGAATGGGCGAGATATAAAAGAACTATGAGATGATGGTTCTAAAGGAGATTCTTAAATAGAAAGCTGTTTTAATAGATAAAATGAGAAGATTAATTTATAAATAATATTTTATAAATTAAATAAAAATGTTTATCCTTTGATAAATGAAATATATAAGTCCGAACTTAAATAGAGAAGTGGAAATTGGTTTTAACACCAATATTTTTATGGAATTTGAATTCAGCTTTTATAAAGGGAAATTTAAATGAGATTTTAAGTATTAGAAGTTAAAAAGGTGATTTTGTACAAATAATTCTGTAAATAGAAATATAAATAGAAATCGAAAATGAGATATTGTTTTTAAATACGAAATCAAACTAAATTGATTATATAAAAGAAATATTTTTCACATTTGGTGTGAATAACGAATTTAAGCAAATATTTTGCAAATAAACACCTTTATAAAGGGAAGTGGATTTTTGGAAATAGAAATTAAACATAAATGGAATTTCAAATGGTTAGAAATAGATAACTTGTTAAATAAGGAATACAAGTCTTGTGATTTATTAACAATGTTTATAAATGAACTAAAATATAATTATCAGTGGACAATTGAGATTTTAAATTCAACAGTAAATAAAATGGGAAATTTGGAGTTGTTTTGAAAAGGGAATGATGAAATCCATTCTGGTACTCAAAATTTAAAATTGAGATTAAATACAATCCATAAAGATTTGTAGTTAGAATTCAACTAAGTCAATGTTTTAAAAATGATTTATTTAAAGAAATTATATATTGAATAAATCAGGATTTTACAAGGAAATTAGTATTCGGTTGGAAACCGATATTTGATTATCGAATATAGCTTATTCAAAAGGAGTGAATCGAATATAGTTTATTCGAAAGGAGTGAATCGAATATACTTTATTCGAAAGGAGTGAATCGAATATAGTTTTTTCGAAAGGAGTTAATCGAATATTGTTATTCGAAGAAAGGAGTTATCGAATATAGTTTATTCGAAGTGAGTTAATCGAATATAGTTTATTCGAATTAGAGAAAATTGAATATAAGTTATTCAAAGGGAGTTAATCGAATATTAGTTATTCAAAGGAGTTAATCGAATAGAGATTGCTCGAAGGAGAGTTATACATCGAATTCGGTTATATAGAATTCGGGAAAGTACTATTCACTTCCCGTTTTAATCGAGATTTATTTATTTATTAGTAAATTAGTGGGTTTTTTATTTATCTGAATTATTAAATAAAAGTTTTACTTAAGTTATTATTTTTCGAAAGTCCGGGATTTATAACACTATTGTTATAATCAAATGATTTCTGTAAAAGAAGTGGATTTATAAATTGAATCAGAGAGTTTCATAAGGAAGTTTATTAGAGGTGTAAAAGGTGAACCTTGTCTGTTTCGAAGTTAGAAATGTTGTTCAGTTAAGGTCTGAGAGGTAGTTATACCCCAACTTGATTGACTTCATTTTTAACTAAGGAATGGTTAAGGTTCGATAGTGAAGGTTGGTTAAGTGAAATTAGTTAATCAGTGTAATGTTTAAGTTGGCATAACGATGTTTTATTAAAACATCTGTTTAAAACTAATGAATGAGCTTTGGAAACATTTTCCAAATATAATTAGAGATATTTTCTAATCATAGAAAATGAAATGTTTGATGATAAAGAATACTGGAATGACAGTGATACGTGAAATGGAGATGGAAATGTTTTCCAATGATTAATAACGTATTTTTCTAAATTTAGAAAATAAGGAATGTTGAATATAGGGAAACAGGAAATAAATAAATTAATGAACTAAAGGGTAAATGTTGATTGATGATTGATCGGTAAGATTTTCATTTGGAAATACGACCGTTGTCTGCACACGTGTTTTTCTTTGATAGTTAACTCACCGACTATCGAAGTTTTTTGACTTCCGTCGTCAATATGGAGAGACCAGGATCAGATTTATTTTCTAAAAACCACTCTATATGGACGTTAGAGTTGTGATCAAATATGATGAAAATAATTGAAGACAGAGTTATGCAAGGGCTATCCTGTTTACAGAATAGTGCCTTTGGTTTGTCCAGTCCCAGGACAACGTGAATGGACGAATGTCTGATAGAGTATATCTAACGGATCGCGTAAGTTGACCTCTTCAAACGTACTTATGTTGGTGGCAGAGAAATTCGTTTCTCTTAGCTTTATACCCATGATATTTTTGAGGAAATCAATTTGTGATTTGGCGGGTATGACGATGTGGCATTCAAAGTGAATGGTGGTCAGGTGTTCCAAAAGATACATTATGACCTCAAGCCTCATCAACCAAGAAATGACAGAAATTGGGCAGGCAGCATGGCTAGGTGGGTCGCTCACATTAGGGTGTATATCACCTAACTAGAGAAAATCCATTTCATTCTTTTATCTAATTTCGATGCTGTCCCTTTTCAGGAAACGATCGGTAGCTCCCAACCGTTGGTGATATACATTCGATACACTCAAGAGAAATGAGTGGTCTGTCATGTGTGGGCCAAGTTGCAAGACGTTCTTATTGAATCCAGTGTATTCGCCTCTAGAGATACACTATCAGCAGGTGGTCCTATACCTTGTCATAGTCGGAATCCAATCCCCAATAAGAGCCCGCGATTTTTATTCGTATACTATATATGTGGAACGCGAGATACAAGCGTTCTACTAGATTGTTATTTACTTGTGATTAGACATTATTATAATATCATAGAAGTATTGATTTCCAAAACTGTTTTGGGTTATCATAAGGGCAAAACCGTCTGTGTTTATGTGTGGTTCGGTCTTACGATTAACTTTTCTTTTGAAAAGGATTTTGAAAAGTTAAACCAAATGATTTGAGTTTACTCACACCAGTTCCATGACTGACCCAAAATTTATTTTGTTTTGTTTTCCCTAAACTCTTGGGTGCCCAAATTTGTACGGCCAGTCAAGTAGTTGAGATTTACAGATATAATAGGAGGAGCTTGGAGCAGGAGGCTTCAATAGCATTTTATAACTATTGTTTAATTCCGCTGTGATGTAAGTGTTGTACTCTAATATACAAATACAGATTTATATTTTTTTCCAAAGTTATGTTGTATATTATATTTTATTCGTTCCGCTATGAGATTCGTGTTACTCTGATGTGTTATGTGTTCTTCTTCTTCTATTCTATTTTTTTATCTATTCTCACCCTCTAACTTCTTTCTATTAATGATCAGGTATTTCCGATGTCTGAATAGTTGACGCTGGGTTTTGGGTCGATTTTTGGAGTCGAAAATCCCAGTTCGTTACATGATATTTGGCGTACACTAATCCCATTTGTTCAGTTGCATGTCAATCGATCGATTGACGAACTATAGTAAGCATTATTTATTTATTTATTTTAATGCTTATACAGTGTAGATGCACTCTGAATGATTGATTATTGTTTATCATTGTTGTTGTATACATGTGTTATATGAAATCCATATAAATAGCATTACATGGTAATTGACTATGTCTGATTCCAATTCAGGAATAACGAATATTTTAAAATAACGAATATTCTAAAATAATATTACGTAAAGGATTAAAAAATGAATTTTTTGTCCGATTTTGGATGGACACGAGAATATTGAAATGTGTGAAGCCGTGTTGATTAGGTATGCGCCATTTTGATGCAAACGATATTTATATCGATTTTATTCATTTTTATAATGAATATGAAAAAGAAAATGATTTAAAAATAAGATATTTTGAAAATATTATCATTTAAGTATTATAATGATAAGGAGTATTCAATTTGGATTTAAAATTGAAATGATAAGGAGAATATTGAATAGAACGTGTTGCACCGCGACCATTAGCGAATTTCGACTATTGACTTCGAATTGACATTACGAGAGATCCGATTGTCGGATTCTCCTAAACCAGAACCGTTGGGTTCGTATCAGAAAGAGCATTCCAATGAATTTAAGATATTTAAATTTGAATAGCTAGATTTGGGATATGTCCAAATCAAATTTGAAAAAGGTCGCTATGGATGCAGTTCAGTGGTTGTTATTGGAAACCGACTTCACAGGCCTTGATAAAATTATAAAAAATATTAATAATTTGTGTAAAATCATAATAAATGATTTGGAAAGAATTTGGATGAAAAATTCCACGTTTTTAAAGACAAAAATATATTTTTATCAAAATGAACTAGTTATTAACTAGTAAGATAATCCAACGTTTTTAAATAAATAAATTGGATTTGTGAATGGTTTTAAACTAACCAGAATTTTCCAATGTATGAATTGGAATGGATTTGAATAGAAATCATCTTTGGGATATTTCGATATTGTATTCTGTGACTATATAGATATTATGGAGCAATTTGGTAGATAGATATATATTGTTATTCCCCATGCGATATGTGTTGGTTTCAGAATTTGATATTGAATATAAGCCGATATAATTTCTGTTTAGAGCCTTATATTTAGAATCAAAGTGGATTTTGGGTTTGTCATGAATGGTGTCTTCAGTAACACTATTCTTAAACCACGTGTGAAAAGAATAAATCTTTTAACTAAGATTATTAAAGTTTCCGGTTATATTTAGTAATTGGAATAAAATGGAATGTTAATTGGGTTTATTGTGAACTATTTTTTTAATGACATTCGTTCTTTAACCCGATTTACAGTGAAATGTGATTTGGTATATATGTAAATCTTTTACTAAGATTTAATGGAAAATTTCCAAAGTAAAGTTTTCTAATTTAATAAAATAAATTGGAATGGAATGGAATTCGATTTGGTAATAATCAAAGTGAGCTTCTGTGGAGGAAGACTGTTACTATATATGGAATTTAAAAAGCTTTGCCATTATTCCATTTATACTATTGGTTGGATACAGAAATTTATATTGATTATATGTATTAATCTGTTTTCCATGAAGATTACAGAATTAATGGAATGAGATTTTGGGTTATCGTGAACTGTGTTTTAAATGACATTGGTTTTTTAACCCAGTTAAAGGCAGGATTACACATCTAACATTGTATTTCGAATTGTATTGATGATCTCTGCTAAATATATATCTGTTTGTTGGCAGAGAATTTATTCTCTTGCTTAACACCCTTCTCTGAGACCTATGAGCTTAGAGGTTAAATACTGGTAGAAATCAGCGGTACGGTGTGGATTATCGATGTGACATGTTTGTGTTTCCAAAGTTAAGTAATCATTAATAATGATTTTGGGAAGATTAAAACTAAGTGGAGTTTTAATGAATTTTTTATTAGATTGAATTGTGAATGTGATAATTTAAATTATCAAATTTGCGAAATGATCGAGAATGGAGTATCACTAGTTTTGCTCTAAGCGATAGCTAAATCTTTAATTAGATTTGAAGGGAAATGGTAATTAATTTTTATCGATAACATAATGGTGTTAGATATGGATTATCACCTGTTTTTCTCCATGGGATGAACAGGTTGGGATTGGGATAATAAAAGAAACGATTACTTCAGTATGGCTCGTTAATCCCGACTAGTTGGATAAACCTTAATTTAAGTTAAGAATTGAAAAGATAATGAAATCTTTTGAAATTAATATCCAAAGGAAGATTAAAGAATAAATTTAAAAGAATTTATCTTTGATAAAATTAATGGGAACCTTTCCCTAAAGATACGAATATTTGAATAAAAAAATATTTTGGATTGGAATGAGGCATATGTTGTGTTTTTGTAGCACTTGATTATAAGATACGTGAGTTATTCAGAAAGACCGGGTTTATGCCCATTCTGAATAACTGATTCGACGATAAGTCGACGATGAAGACGGTGGTTAAAGACCGGAGATCCTCACATCGATTGGATGATTACTGATGTCTTGATTGGGTTGTACACCCAAGACAAGGTAATAAGTGGTGATCGTCCAGATGTACTTGGAGATCAACCAGATATGCAAGGACCCCTCTCCTGTATTGGACATATAGGACAAGGAATAAGGTGCCTCCGGTTTCATTCAGACCCAGAACGAACTAGTAAATGGATGTGTGTCTGACATTGAATTTTATTATACGTTGACTGATTTATATTAAATATATATATATATATATATATATATGTTTGGTGGTGGAGAATTTATTCTCTTGCTTGACACCCTTCTCTGAGACGTACGAGCTTAGAGGTTATATATCGATAGACATTAGTCGCATGACGTGAATTGTCTGTGTGGCATGCTGAGATGCGAATGATCAAGGCTTCTGTTGAAAATCAGAGCCTTGTGTTTGATGATCAAAGCACGAATTTAAATAACATAGCTTTGTGTATACGGTTAATTCGCGAGCCTCACACCCTGGTTTGAACCAGAAACAGGAGAGGACGGCAGGGAGAACATGCGTTTCTTTCTAGCTAGAAGTGGTGTCATGGTATGGAGCCCAGACAATTTTTTACTTGCGTGGATGATGGATTACGAGGTACCTTATATTTGAATCCCTAATGCCTCTTGATATGTTTGCCAATGGCCAAATTTATGCCCCATTGGGCAGGGAAACGTATTGTTCAAGAATTACCAATCCTCAAAAGTAAGAGAGGACCGGCTATGAAGATCTAGGTGCAGTTGCAACTTTATCCTAAGACATAGGCTAGATTGTCTCGAATTCGGTAAGGACAATACCTTGACTTGGTTCATGATGCAATCCAATTTTCAATACGACATTTCGGTTTTAGTTGTAAAACTAGTATGGCGACATAGTAGCATGGGATACTATGTCGTCTATGATTGATACATTTATATTAGAAATTGATTTCTTCACTTATAGTAATAATAAAAGATGAAATTTCGCGTACCAAGCACTATTTGGCTATTATAAGGTAAAACTCTATCCTCCGGCTTGCGTTGCATTGTGTGATGGGACCTGAGTCTTATAATAGCTTCATTTTCTTTAATTAGCATTGCGTTGTTTGTTTTATGCACTAATATTCTTTGGAGTAATCCCATTCCGTGTTATACGGCGTGGTCCCTTGATTTACTCTATTTTTTAAATAACTGTTTTAGTTCTCACACCAGTCCCATGACTGACCTGGAGTTTATTGTTTTAACCTAAACCCCAGGTGCCCATATAGTTTTTGGTTTTGCAGATATTTCTTTTCCAGGATCCTGGATTACAACTGAAGCTTTATTCGAAAAGCTCTGTATCCGTGTATTTCTTTCAGTTGTGTTATGTATTATTTTTCCGCTGCTATGAAATGTATTTTAATCTCTGATATTTTTCAATGTGTAATATTTATTTATACTCTGTTATATTCTTGTACTCTGATGTAAATTGTTGTAATAGCAACAAAATGTTCTGTTTTTTATGTTCTAATTAGTCTTATTCTTAAAAGAGTCCGCCTTCTTGTTCGGTTTAGGCTGGCCGGGAAGTTCGGGTCGCTACAGTGGTATTAGAGCTTTGGTCTACAGAGCTTGAGAACAAGACACATTAGAACCGAATGAGAGAATTCATCAGAGATAGGATTAGTAATATCCTATAAGAATGACTCGTTAGAGATAGGGTTATTAATACCCTAGAATGAGTTCGAAGGGTGCTATTTTATAAAAACAAATTTAGTTTTGAAATTTATATCTTATTATACGTATTTGATTATTTTATTTTAAATTGATTTTGGACTATCGGGTATAAAGAGATTTTTAATATACGTCTAATCCACATGTATATGAAGTCTCAAGTATACTGGATAGATATAGAATCACACTCTAGTCGCCCGGGGATGATTCTGATGATCGTCCGGACATCATCAGAATTTATACTTGAGTTTCGAAAGTGGGATATCTATATATTTCCAACTGACTAGTGTGAGAACCAAAACTTAGTTAGAATTTATTATTCGTGATTTGGCACTAAAAATTGGATTTTTAAGTATATATATTAAAGATTTATGATTGAAAAGTCAATCAACTAATTGACTGCTGGTTGTGATGTTAGATTATTAGTTTAACAAATAAAAATATTCGAATGACAATTAATTTAACCAATATGTGAATGAATGAGAAATTAAGCCAAATCAAGTAAAATATTTAACTGAATTGAAAATTAATTGCAATTGCATATATGTACATGTATATATAATGAACAGGTCATAGCATGGAAGCTAAGAGAGGAACAAAATTGTATGCCCGACAAATAGGTACATGTTTACTGTATTTATTGGGGTTCGATGATTTTATGAGCCGACTGGCTTTTTCTTTTTCTTTTGGATTGATGAGGGCCCTATGAAGCAAGTTGTGGTTTTACTGATCAACCCGTACAAAGGAGGTTATGGCGAATTTTTTTAAAAATTTAGGGTGTCAGCCAAATTTTTGAGAAATTATAAAATTCTTAGAAACTGAAAAGTTGAAAGCCAGAATGGAAGTTGAGTTAGTTAGTTAAACAACTTTCAGCTCCGTTCCTTTTCGAGGACGAAAAGATTATAAGCGGGGGAGATTGTAACAACCTGGATTTTCAGAACTAATTAAAATTTTTATTTCAGTTATTTTAATGGATTTTGAATATTTAAAATGATTTATTTTAAATAATAATGACTATAAATTTATTTAAATTGAAGTTAGAATGTATATATATATATTAATTATAAAACGAGCCTGAAATGGCGCGGTAGCTTGAAAATTCGATTTTAAATTTCCACCGAATGTACAGAATTCAAAAGAAATCAGATTTCAGTAAAACAAGAAACGTTAGAATCTGTTTAACTATATCTTTCTAACGAATGTAAGAAATGGAGATTTCACTTTATGAATTGTAAGATAAGTCCAGTTTAAAATTTAAAATAGTCGATATGGAATTTATATATATTTCAAATTAAATATAGCCATTTTGCAAACGACCTCTGTTTTCGACAAAACCACTTTTGTTGGATCCGGAATGTCAAATTTTTATTAGATTTCAATTTTCATAATTTTTGGATTTAATATGTGAGCGTAGTAAATTTAAACGTGTTTTGTCAATTTAGTTTAAATCTAGTCGACTAGAAAAGGGCCATTTTTCAAACGACCTCCAAATTTGACGAAATTAGTTTTGTTAGGACCGTATCGTCAAAACAAAGATAGATATAATATTTTTTGTAATTTTTGGAGTCAATATGTGGCCTCTATAAATTAAAATGTACATTTGAATTTAGTATACATTGATTTGCATTTTAATTTAAAGAAAAACTGGTCGAAACAGTCGAATAGGGACATATCCCGTTGTGTTCGGAATGGGGGTATTTAGCTAGGGGCGACAGTCCTTGGGTACGATTTGGAGTTAGTATCAACGAACAAGTATTTTTCAAGTTAAAAGAATTAAATATAATAAAATATTTATTGTAAATACCCTCAATATCCCGTAACACTAACCCTTATTCTGAGCACCGCCACGTAAGATTGAACGAACCAAATCATTCTGAAATTATCCCATAGTCGCCCACTGATTCTCGCGAATTACATCATGGTTATACAACGGAAATTATAGTGTTTTTTTAATCTTCAAAATGGTATGCGTTTGACCATCTGTCGTGAGATGGCGTGCTCGATTTTGGTATCCAAAGTTCCGGGCGTCGGCCTCGATTTGCGGTGAATGGGGAAGGCCGAGTTGGCCAAGTAGCCATGGTGGGGAGCTCTCGCGCAGGTGCACCTCGTGGTGCTGGTGGATCGACGGCTGAGGGACCGTGGTGGCAGCGAGATCAAGACCTAGGTGGCGAGCTATGTTTTGGAGCACGGTCTGAACGAGGAAGAAATATAATTAAGGTTAATTATATTTTAATGATTAGTTAATTAGTTTGTTAATTATTCAAATGTATTTATCATCATAACTTTTCCATACGGGGTCCAAATCGCGCAAAACTAGATCTGTTGCGATCGTGCGGACGATAACTTCACAACAAGACTAACTGAGCTCAATTTGGAGCTAGTTAGAATTTAAGGCAAATTCGAATCTAGACCATCCTTTAAAGAATGACGAAGTGGATCCCAAACTGAGAACTCACTCTAATTATTTTACAGTTAAATATATACTAGAGTGCAGACGGGGCTTAATAGCCCCCCGACACCATTTATTGTACAACCCATGGTTGTTTGTTTGTTTGGATTGAATTGTGGTGTAATTGACTATATTGTGGTGAAACGAATTGTATTGTGGTTTTTGGATTGATTGGATTGGTTGTGTATGGCGCAAGCCAGTATCAGGAGAGCGGTAATGCTAGACATTACTCCGGTTCTAATATTGTGTCGTTATAATTCTGAAATTTTCTGAAATAAATATTTATTCATTAAAAATATCATTTTTAATGTGTATATATACTATATAAAATATTTATATATTGAATAAAATGTTTGAACAATAAAAATATCATTTTTATTGAATGTATAAACATATAAAATAGTCAAGTGTTGAAATAAATCGTTAAAATTTTTTTTTTTTTTTAACGTATATATGAACGACATAGAATTCTCCTAAAATGAAAATAAATATTCATTTACAAATCGGATGATTTGTTTATATACACACATTTAACTGACATTGATTGGGACAATAAATTTTACATATCGCCCAACTGCACAAATAATATTTAGTATTTGTTTGTTGAAACTCCACATGGGTATTGGGATGATATTTGGCGCACATTAATCCCAATTGTTCAGTTGTACGTCAATTAATTGGTTGACGAACTGTAGTAAGCATTATTTATTTATTTTAATGCTTATATAGTGTAGAATGCACTCTGGATGATGAATTATTGTTTATCATTGTTGTTGTATACATGTGTTGTATGAAATCCATATAAATAACATTATATGATAATTGAATGTGTCTGATTCCAATTCAGGAACAATGAATATTTTAAATAACAAATATTTTAAAATAATATTCCCTAAAGGATTAAAAAGTGAATTTGATGTCCGATTTTGGATGAACACGAGAATATTGAAATGCATGAAGTAGTGTTGATTAGATATGCGCCATTTTGATGAGAATAATATTTATATCAATTTTATTCATTTTTATAATGAATATAAAAATGGAAATGATTTCAAAATCAGATATTTTGAAAATATTATCATTTAAATATTATAATGATAAGGAGTATTCAATTTTGATTTAAAATTGAAATGAAAGTGGGAATTGTTTTTGAACGAATTTATAAATGATTTACAAAATACTTTCTAAACGAAATATATTATATATATTTATATATTAATGGCTTGAATAGAATGCGCCACGCCGCGACCGTTCGCGAATTTCGACCATTGACTTTGAATTGACATTACAAGAGATTCGACCATCGGCTTCTCCTAAAACTGGAACCGTTGGGTTCGTATCGGAAAGAGATTTCCAATGAATATAAAAGATTTAAATTTGAATGGTTGGATTTGGAATTACATCCAAATCAAATTTGGAAATGGCGCCATGGATGCAGGTCGGTGGTCGTTATTAGGAACCGACTGTACGGGCCTTGATGAAATTATTAAAAATATTAATAATTTATGTAAAATCATAATAAATGATTTGGAAAGAATCTGGATGAAAAATTCCACGTTTGTAAAGATAAAATATATTTTTATCAAAATGAACTAGTTATTAACTAGTAAGATAATCCAATGTTTTTAAATAAATAAATTGGATTTGTGAATGGTTTTAATCTAACCAGAATTTTCCAATGTATGAACTGGAATGGATTTGAATAGAAATCATCTTCGGAATATTTCAATATTGGATTCTGTGACTATATGGATATTGTGGAGGAAGTTGGAAGATAAATATATATCGTTATTCCCCATGCGATATGTGTTGGTTTCAGAATTTGATATTGAATATAAGCCGATATAATTTCTGTTTAGAGCCTTATATTTAATTATCAAAGTGGATTTTGGGTTTTTCGTGAATGGTGTCTTCAGTAACACTGTTCTTAAACCCCGTGTGAAAAGAATATATCTTTTATTTAAGATTATTAGAGTTTCCACTTATATTTATTAATTGGAATAAAATGGAACGTGAATTGGGTTTATTGCGAACTGTGTTTTTAACGACATTCGTTCTTTAATCCGATTTACAGTGTAATGTTATTTGGAATATATGTAAATCTTTTATTATGATTTAATGGAAATTTTCCAAAGTAAAGATTTCCAATTTAATAAAATAAATTGGAATGGAATGGAAGTCGATTTGGTAATAATCGAAGTGAGCTTTTGTGGAGGAAGACCATTACTATATACGAATTTTAAAAGTCTTTGTCGTTATTCCATTTATATTATTGGTTGGATATGGAAATTTATATTGATTATATATACATTGATCTGTTTTTTGTGAAGATTCCATAATTAATGGAATAAGATTTTGGGTTATTGTGAACTGCGTTTTAAATGACTTTGGTTCTTTAACCCAGTTAAAGACAGGATTACATGTCTAACATTGTACTTCAAATTGAATTGTTGATCTCTGCTAAATATATATTTGTTTGGTAGCAGAGAATTTATTCTCTTGCTTAACACCCTTCTCTGAGACGTATGAGCTTAGAGGTTATATATTGGCAGAAATCGGTGGAACAGTGTGGATTGCCGATGTGACATGTTTGTGTTTCCAAAGTTAAATAATCATTAATAATGATTTTTGAGAAGATTAAAACAAAGTGGAGTTTTAATGAATCTTTAATTAGATTGAATTGTGAATATGATAATTTAAATTGTCAAATTTGGGAAATGATCGAGAATGGAGTATCACCAGTTTTGCTCCAAGAGACAGTTAAATCTTTAATTCGATTTGAATGGGAAATAGTAATTAATTTTTACCAATAACATAGTGGTGTTAGATATGGAGTATCACCAGTTTTGCTCCATGGGATGAACATGTTGGATTGGAATAATAAAAGAAATGATTACTTCGGTATGGCTCGTTAATCCCGACTAGTTGGATAAACCTTAATTTAAGTTCAGAATTGAAAAGATAATGAAATCTTTTGAAATTAATATCCAAAGGAAGATTAAAGAATAAATTTAAAAGAATTTATCTTTGATAAAATTATTGGGAACCTTTCCCTAAAGATACGAATATTTGAATAAAATAATATTCTGGATTGGAATGAGGCGTATGTTGTGTTTTTGTAGCACTTGATTATAAGATACGCAAGTTATTCGGAAAGACCGGGTTTATGCCACTCTGAATAACTGATTTGACGATAAGTCGACGATGAAGACAGTGGTTAAAGACCGGAGATCCTCACATCGTTTGGATGATTAATGATGTCTTGATTGGGTTGTACACCCAAGAAAAGGTAATAAGTGGTGATCGTCCAGACGTACTTGGAGATCGACCGGATATGCAAGAACTTCTCTCCTGTGTTGGACAAATGGGACAAAGAATAAGGTGCCTCCGGTTTTGTTCAGACCTAGAACGAAGTAGTAAATGGATGTGTGTCTGACATTGGATTTTATTCTATGTTGATTGAATTCTATTAAATACATATCTGTTTGGTGGTGGAGAATTCATTCTCTTGCTTAACACCCTTCTCTGAGACGTACGAGCTTAGAGGTTATATATCGATAGACAGCAGTCGCATGGCATGAATTGTCCGTGTGGCATGCTAAGATGCAAATGATCAAGGCTTCTATTGAAGATAAGAATCTTTTGGTTGATGATTAAAGCACAGCTTTAAATAGCATAGCTTTGTGTATATCATTAATTCGCGAGCCTCACACCTCGGTATGAACTAGAAACGGGAGAGGACTGCATGGAGAACATGCATTTCTTTCTAGCTAGGAGTGGTATCATGGTATGGAGCCCAGACATTTTTTACTTATGTGGATGATGGATAGTGAGGTACCTCGGATTCGAGTCCTTAGTGGCTCTTGATATGGTCGCAAGTGGCCAATTTTATACCATATCGGGCAGGGAAATGTATTGTTCAGGAATTACCAATCCTCAAAATTAAGAGAGGATTGGCCCTGAAGATCTAGTGCAGTTGCGGCTGTATCCTAGGACATGGGCTAGATTGTCTCGAATTCGGTAAGGACGATCCCTTGCCTTGGTTCATGATGGAATCCAATTTCCAATACGACATTTCGGTTTTAGTTGTAAAACTAGTATGGCGACATAGTAGCATGGGATACTATGTTGTCTATGATTGATACATTTATATTTGAAATTGGTTTCTTCATTTATAGATATAATAAAAGATGAAATTTCATGTACCAAGCATTATCTGGCTATTATAAGGTAAAACTCTATCCTCTGGCTTGCGTTGCATTGTGTGATGGGACTGAGTCTTATAATAGCTTCATTTTCTTTAATTAGCATTGCACTGTTTGTTTCATGCACTAGTATTCTTGGGGGTAAGCCCATTCCGTGTTATACAGCATGGCCCTTGATTTACTCTATTTTATTTTAAAGTTTAAAATAACTATTTTAGTTCTCACACCAGTCCCATGACTGACCTGGAGTTTATTATTTTAAACTAAACTCTGGGTGCCCATATTTTCCACACGGGCAGCTAGTAGTTTTTGATTTTGCAGATATTTCTTTTCTAGGATCATGGATTATAGCAGAAGCTATATTCGGAAAGCTCTGTATCCATGTATTTCTTTCAGTTGTGTCATGTATTATTTTTCCACTGCTATGTAATGTATTTTAATCACTGATATTTTTCAATGTGTAATATTTATTTATACTCTATTATATTCTTGTACTTTGATATAAATTGTTGTAATAGCAACGAAATGTTCTGTCGTTTGTGTTCCAATTAGTCTTGTTCTAAAAGTAGTCCCCTTCTTGTTCGATTTAGGCCGGCCGGGAAGTTCGGATCGCTACAAAAGTGCTAACCGGAGTTTTACATATAAACTAGACATTATTACTTTGATAATATTGAGCTCTTGAAGTCTTGATTATCTTGATACTCATGAGTGTTGAATCCCTTGATATCTTGAATCTCTAAAACTGTACAACCTTCAATATTTATATCCCGCATATATATGTGTGTGTATATATATATATATATACTGGACAAAAGATGTCAATATATATATATATATATATTATAATCAATAATGTAAATAATTGAAACAAGGTTGTTGTTACCATTCTCCAACAATCTCCCCCTTTTTGATGATGACAACCTTGGTTTATAAAATATTCATACCTGATATTACCTGTTGATCTGATTCCTTGATTACTCCATCTTTCATTATAATTTCCCTCTGAATCCACCTTAAACTACGCCTAGTTCTTATTTTATATTTTCTCCCCCTTCATCATTATCAAAATCTATTCAATACTAGACTATACTAAACTATACCTATAGTAAACTATACGAAACTAGACTAAACTAAATTATACTCCCCCTAAACTTATGCTATAAATGATTCTAAATAACTATATCCAAATAACTTCCCTTACTCTATGACAATACTAAAGAAACTAGAATATATCCAAGCAAACAATAAAGTACTTACAAACAATTTGTTCAATATTTACAAGCAATCAATCCAAGCATTTCACACCAAACAATATATACAAGTTTGCTAAAATAATAAATTAAAAAAAATCAACCAAATTCAAACAAAGCATACCAATCAATTCAAACATATTCAAACATCTCTTGGAATTCCACCCATCCATTTCCTCTAAAGATTGGATACTTCTTGATGATTTTCCAATCTTTATCTTCTTTGGTGAGTGGTGCTTTAGCGAGGTTGGTATCTTCGTCTCCAAAAAGAGAAGATATTAACCAATGAATGGCATGAAAGTGCTTCTATTGATGTTCAACCATCTTTATTTGACTTAATTAGAGATGACGCAGATTACAAAGTATTATCGATAGGATATTCTTCAATGAATTGAGTGTTTCTTCAAGATTCTCACTCAAAATGTGAATAGGATTGGCCATTATTTGATTATATGAACAAGGAATGATTAGAGAGATAAGTTTTTTCTAGGAGAAAAGGGTATTTATAGAGTTTGGAATTCGTTTAAAATGATGAGACATAAGGTAGTTATTTAAAAATTCAAATTTGAAACAATTTGAATTTCCTGAAAGTTATATGTTGACATGTCCATATATACATGTCAACATACCCATGTCAATTTTTGGGTATCTGAATTTCTGCTTACTTTTGAAAAGTTTCTTATTATTTTATTTTATTTTATTTTAATGTTTTTACACACACTAGAAATCAATTTTGAAAGCAAATAAGACTATATATTACTACTTAAAAGAAAATACATTCAAACGATACAAGGTACTAATTATGATATTCGAAATGGAAATACAAGCAAATACGAAAGGATAGCTTAAACTAATAAACTTACATTTTAGCAAATGAAGATGAGGAAGATGATAATCCAAGTTTTCTTCCTACTTTGCCGAAGAACTCATTCATTTTAGAAGACATTGGGTAAGAGACTTCTTGATCTTCTTTTGGTTCTTGGCTAAATTGGCTTGGTTTTGGACAAGTGTTTATTTGGTTATGGCTCTACTATTTTTGTTGTGCATTTTACATTTTCTAAAGAGGAATCTTCTTCTTCTTCATCGATTTCCACTGTATTTTTCACTTGTTCCATTCGAGTTCGTTTTTCCTCAAATGTTTCATAAGGTTTAAAAATGATTGGAACTAGCATAAGGTTTATATTTCCTAAGTTGAAAACCTTTTTTCGCACAAATTCCTCTCCTTTGAGATCCACTCCAAAATACATAGAAATCTGAGTAAAATAAACTCCATGATAGAGAGTGTTTTCCTTGGTGGACATTTCTTGGGCTTAAATTCTTTCAAAATTACATCGGCCCAATTAATATCATAAATGCCAAAGATGGCAAAAAGGGCTTTTTGGACTTTGAGGGTAGGGTTATTGAAATTTTCGGAGCGGAGAGTGAGAGTATGTTGAAGAGGGAGGTTAGTGATTCATGCTTTTAGGCGAAAAAAGCGATTTAAAAAATTCATGTTTTCATTGCTTTTCAAAGATGCAATGATAAGTTTCCAAATCCATTTCATCAATTTAAAATTCTGAAAATTCCGAGCCCGTACTCTTACAATATAAAATGGTACCCAAAATTTCATAATCCAAAATGATTTGAGTGCCTTTTACACTACTCCTCTCATGATTCTCATTTCCTTTATAAAATCCACGATTCAAATTCACATAAAACATTTTGATGAGATTCATGTACATACTTCATCGTCATCCTGAGAATCTATCAAGCTTAAAACTTCATTTTAATGAAAAAGAGGACGAAGATCGTAAGAAGGAAATCTTTAAAGATAGCGAAGGGTCCCGTATTGACTTATCCATTTGCCAGATAGTCAATATGGGCTTGAAAAGCTTCCGGATAATTGTAGAGATGACCCTTGAGAGTTTTGGTTAATCTCATGGATTTTGGTGTACTTAAGGAAGCCGTTGGATTTAAGTTTAAAAGAAAATAGCTCGGAACCATTGGAGTTTTGGGGATACGCTGAGCAATACAGAATTGATGAAGCGCTCTGTTGGGATATTACGGTTCAGAAACATTAAAACACAAAAGCATGCCATTGCAAAATGTCACTTCAGGCAATGGATAATGAGATCTAACAGCATGGTATGGATCCTAACATACCTAACACTATACATGTCATTCACATTATATAAGTTGCAAATCAAAACAGACAACAATTATTTAACTTACATCTTGTGGAGATAAGTCCTCTAATTATTCTCGAAGTCGTATTATGGCCAAAGTATAATCTCCTGATTGTTTCATGGTTGCCATCTACAATTTCGTGGCATCGTATCATCATATTATTTACTAGAGACAACATTAGGTACCATGGGAAAATGATCATAGATCCAAGCCTATAGCAATTTTAATTAGTACTCAATTCATTACTTATTAAATATAATAAACATTTGGAGAATAGAAGTCGAACAACTTACAGTTAACAATGTCAAGTATCCAGCCATCTGCTTTACATCCCGTCTTGAAGCCAACCCCAATTGATAGTACAAGAAGGCTAATGCTCCAATTCCCCATGCTTGTTCACTAAGATTATTTATATTCCCCAAACATCTCAAATACTGCACAGGTACCTTCATTCCCAACTTATTACAAAATAACATGCAACCCAATAAATATAGGAGATACGCGCATGCAACGACTGAGTAATCATCTTCAGTTGCATCCTCTTTATTTACCTTTTCTTTAAATGTTTCCAGCATGAAGTTTAACTTGACTGAATCAGAATCGTTGAGTTGTTCCCTCGCTACATCCCGACCAATACCAAAATAATCGATTAACAGAATAGTTGGAGTACAATCATCCGATTTTGGATAAATACAACTAACTAACACTGGTATTTTTAGAATTTGTGCAACATCATCCAATGTTATCATCATTTCTCCAAAAGGCAAATGAAAAGAATTAGTTTCAGGATGCCATCTCTCAATAAATGCTGAAATTGTCACATAATCAACATACTTGTATGAAATTGTGCCAACATGTACAAACCAGAATTTTTAATTATTTGAGTTACCGCATTCAGCATATCCTCTATACTCCATTCTTTCAACTTCGATGTATGAGAAATGCATTTTAACGGGCCACGCTCCTACATAAACAAAAAAATTAATACTATCGTACATATTATGATTTTTATTTGATAAAGTGAAAAGAACAATAAACAATTTACCTTATGCCTATTCCAAATAGCATATGCAATATGAGAGTCGAAACTTTTCAATAAAGACATACTAATTGGCATTGAATCTAACGATTTACTAGAAGACGGACCGCTCATAGATTTTCTGTATAATGGAGCGCTCAAACGATGAACAACTAGTTGCATGTCTTCTTCTTCATTGCATTCATCATCATCTTTCAATTCGTCATCCGAACCACTTTCAGATGCTTGTTGCATATCTTCTTCTTCGTTGCGTTCACCATCCCCGGAACTAGTAGAACGATCCCCTGAAGCATTAGAACTACCCTTCGAAACATTTTCTTCATCCCTTAATTCATCTACTCTATTTTCTTCAACAGTCTCTCTTCTAAAGCAGCCCTTTTCTTATTCTTCACTAGCGTCTTATTCTTCGCTAGCTGTGCGACTCGTGCGCATCTTAACGAGGCAGTCATTGCTTCACGACCCTTTCCTACAAAAGACATAAGATTACATAAAATGAATCTATAATATGTTAGAGTCAAAATGGTTATGAATCTATAGTAAGGATTTTTTTTAGCAATGCTAAAATAATTTTACTATAATTTAAGATAAACAAAAGTGGTAGTAATATGTTAGAGTCAAGCACACACCTATATATCATTATTAATAGTTATAATTTTTTTTAGTGTTAACTATTAAAAAAATGTCAATTTAGTTGCATAAAAGTTATGTTTTCTCTTTTGCTTATGTTTTCTCTATTGCTATCAATTCTAGAATGTTTACTATACAAAAAGATTTGGCCTATGTATTTGCAATGTTGAGCATACAAACTACTACCAAAATGAAGTCAAAATTTATATATAAAAATAGAACTCAAATTTGTTGATTCTATTACTTTTATATGTTCGGTTTCACACCACCGACCCCGATATCCATTTTTCAGCAGTCTATCAACCGTTTAAAATCTATTTATTCCATTTGTTTTCTCTGTTCGGTTTCACACCACCGAATAGTATGAGGTCTGAGCAGTGAATGATGAACAAGTGAAAAAATTCAACTAAACTAACTACATACACGGTCAACAACGACCGACGATCAAATACGTTGTTCGATTATGAAGAATTGTTCACACCAATTTGTAAACTTCAACTATCAACGATTTCAAACCCATTTATAATCCTATGGCTAGCATTGATTTCAAAAAAGAAATTAGGGTTCGAATCTTACTCGATTGAGATGACTTCTTTCCCTTTATCACCGTCGCACGCACGTTATCAGCTAATTGGATGATTGAAATTGTGTTGGTAATTTGGGAAATCTTCAAGCTTGAAGAGGGATGGAGAAAATTTCAGGAAGATGGACGGTTTCTTAAGAACGAAGGAGAAATAAAAGTAGAGGTGGTGGCCATTTAAAATTTGAATAAATTAAGTGGTGTAAAGGAGCAAAGATGCATAAAGAAGAGGTGGCCTTTAGTAGGGATGGCCAAGAGTGTAAAGTTGTGACAACCTCAATTTCAAGTGTATTTTATTTAATGATTTAATTTAAATTTTGTTTTATTTATTTGAAATAATACTTATTTTTGATTCAAAACTAAATTTATTTTTGATTTTATAAAACAAATGAATTTGATTTTGATATGAATAGAATTTAATAATAGCAAGTAATATTGGAAATTTATCCATTCATCCTTCCCTTATCAAAGCCAAATCTCATTAGATATCATTTATTATTTGATTTATTATTCGTTTATATATATATATATATATATATATATATATATATATATATATATATATATATATGTGTGTGTGTATATATATATTCCCAAAAATAGATCGTTCGCTTTTATTTATGGTTTTAGTCTAATTTTATTTATTTCGTTGCCTAAAACATCCGCTCCTCTTTTATTTGTTGCCAAAATCGTTGGTTCATTTGAATTAAAATCTTATATTGTTTCCTTTTATTTGCAAATATTGTTTACCTTTTTAAAGTTCAATATCCGTTTCTTAGTATTATTTTTTCGTTGCACGTTCGTTTTCAAAATTTAAACCATTCCAATTTTAACTGCCTAAACTTTCGCCTGTTCATTTTCACAGAACGGTTCCATTTTTGAAATCGTTCGTTTATTGAAAAATTTCCAAATCGTTCGTGCCTTTAATATTGCCAAACTGTTCATTTCTATTGCATTCCCAAACATGTCAGTTTGTTTCTTTTTGAATTTTAAAACCAAACGATTCGGCTTAAAAGGCATGGTTGCATGTTTCCTAGAATATCGTTAGTTTCTGATGCTTTGTATATAATAATAAAAAATACGGTCACTCTTATAAATTCCTCCATGCATATTTTCCTTCTGTATCCCTTCTTTTTAGATCTGGACCATTTCTTCCCACCGTGAATATAACCTGCTCCTCACCATTCCCATCTTCCCCTCTATTTCCCATCGCCACGTTTCCTTTTTCTTCTGTTTCCCTCAAATTCCCATGTGCCTTCGTTTCACCTCCACCTTACTGACCGACTCCGGCCCGAAACTCCACGTCCACCCCTCGTCTTGCCTACGTCACCACCCGCGTCTAGCTCCGAAAACCCCGCTGCCGATCCTCCCCATCAGTCAACCCTTCCCTCCATGACTCCGACAACGACCCCAATGCTCCGGTCTACCCTAAACCATGTCGCCCGAGCCAAGCCGCCTAAAGCTCGAACCCGGGCCACCGAGTCCATCTGCACTCCGCCCAAGTCGGTAAAGTCAAACCCATCTGAACCCGCTGCCGGTGCATGCCTTCCTATCTGCGCCCTCTCCCTCTTGTTCATTAACCCTAGAACCAACCCCACCAACTCAGCCTCCTCAGCCTCTCACGCGTTGCCACTGACCCGAACCCCTTCTTCCACATTTCCCCTTTAGCCTACGCGTGCGTGTGTTATTGGTGTGAGTTTGCATGCTTTGCGTGAGTTTTGATGAATGTGTGAGTGGATGTGTATGTGCCGTGTATGTGGAATATTTGTGTGTTGAGTACAGTGTATTTTGTGTGGTTTGTTTAGTCCATGTGTGTGCATGAGTTTTAGGTTGGTCTAAGTTGCTTTGAAATATATTTTTGTTTAAATGTTTTTATTTATATATATATAAACATTTAAACAAAAATATATTTCAAAGCAACTTAGACCAACCTAAAACTCATATATATATATATCTTATATCGATTTTGTGTGTGTGTTTATTTATAATATATATGTGTAGTTTTGAGTGTGTGGGTTTGAACGTGTGTGTTTTCATGGATTACTTTTTATGTTCATGTGCATATTTTGTGTTGTGTATACATATATAATTTATAATATATAAATATATTTAAGGTTATGGTGTTTATATAATTTATAATATATATATATGTTATAATTTGCATTGTGTGTTGGCGGTGTGCGTTGAATTTCAAATATATACATACATATTTATATAACATTTTATAAAAGAAGTGTTGTGATTATTTTGTGTTTATTTGTTTGGTGTTGAGTTTGAAAACCCATCCCCAAAACCAATAGCTATACCCATCCATTGAGAAACTCCCTAGCCTTCTCTTATTTAAAATAATAAAATATTGAGTGATCATAGAGTTAAATCCATTCTGAATTGTGTGTCGAAGTTGTCATTTCATTCTACGTCAATCTATCTGTTGTCTCCATTCTGTGCCAGGAAAGGTGAGTTTATCTCACACTTGACCTACATCGTTTCATGGATGTTAAATTCAGCATAAATGAAATGTTGTGAAATGTATAGGATTGCTGGTAGAAATTGTTTTATTTGATATCTATGCACATTTCGTATATGACATGATATATATATATATATATATGTATGTATGTATGTATGTATGTATGTGACATGTAGGCACACTAGTAATATATGATTTGTGATGTGATGATATTGACGCTATTTGATTATTTATTTATGTTATCGATTTTCATAGTTTTAGAAAATCACTATGGGTTGAAATGATATATATCCGAATGAATATTAGATTAGGGAAAACTTATTATGGTTTTAGATGATAGACTTGAACGATTTTTACTGAATTTAGGATTGCGGGTTGAAATGATATATATCCGTAAAATTTTATAAATTACTGATTGAAATGATAAATATCCGTATCACTTGACCATAGGGCAGAAAACTATATACGGACATCGTTGGTCATGTTCTCGAAGTTAAGCGATTTGGAAATTTGATTTATAAAATAATAACTTAAGATATTATATATATATATATATATATATATATATATATATATATATATATATTAAAGATTTTAACTTGAATTTTGAATTATATGTTTTAAATGATTTAATAAGTAATAATGGATTTAAATGCTTATTTAAGATTTTACTTATAATTTTATTTATTTTAAACTTTGTAATTTAATAATATAAGTATTTTAAACTTTTATATTAAAATAAATAACTCTTTTAAAATCATTTCTATATTATTTTAAGCATATATATGTTTATAATATATTTTCTAAATAATTTTTATAAATTTATATTTATATCTATTTTCAAAGTAAATCGTATATATTTTATAAACTTTAATAATAAACTAAATGGTGGATAAGATAAGGTTTTCGAGATTTGAATTCGGGGTTTAAAGATTTAAATTTATATAATGATACTTGACTTAACGAATGAACCTATATAAGATATGAATTTGAATCTGAATGGTTATAAACTTGTAAGAGATGAACTTGAATTGTGAAATTGTTTTTCTGAATTTGAATTTCCAAATTTAAGGAATGAATTTGAACCTATAATGTATATGAAATGAATTTGATAAAATCAACCGAATGAGAAATTGAATTGGTTTAAATATTGAACTTTTATAAGAAATGAACGTGAATTGCGAAATTTGATTTCTCAAATTTGAATTTATAATCGATATGAAATGAATTCGATTTTAAGGTGACTGAATGTGAATTGGAATATATATAAATTTTATATACGGGATTGATTATATAAATTGATTTGTGTGAATTAAGAATTTGTTAAAATGAATTTATAAGGACTTAAAAATTGTTTTAAATTTATAAATAATGATTTTGAATTGTACGACTTGAATTATGAAATAGGATTTGATTTGTTTAACTTGAAATATAAAGATTTTGATTTGAATTGTATATATATTTAACTCGAACTAAAATGATGGAATTTATGAATCGACTTGAAACGAATTCTTAGAAAGGTAAAATTGAATCATTTGAATTGTTTGAACTTGAGTTTTGACAGAAATAAAATCGAACTAAATATTCTCAAAGTTAAACATTTTAGTTTTGGTTTTAAATGGCATTTGAGATATTTGAGTTATAATTCGAATATAAGTCGATTTTGGATTTGGATTGAAAGTCGGTATGCAAATATTTTCGAGAATTAAATAAAACCAAAGTTACATATTATAGTAGTGGTTTATACTATATTTTGAGATTATAACGATATGATTTTCCAAATCAATTTGATTTAAATGATTTAAGTGAGTTGTTTTCAAAATTAAATATAATCGAGGTTAGACATTTAACTTTCATTTCGATTTGAATCTGAGATTGTATAAATGATTTTATAAAGTGATTTATAAAATAATGACCACGGTGTGAAAAATGTAGACGATTGGTTGTTAAAGAGAACGAGACCAGCTATTGTCATACCTTTTGCCAACGTCGAAAACCAATTTAACAATTGGCTACGCTGTGGAGATCCAGAATGAAGAAGAATGATTTTGGGGCGATTACTGGATTTGAAGAAAGAGAACGATGATGGATATCCTTGACTTTCAGGTCATAATTAAAATGTCTAAAACAGTGCTATACCGGACCAATTGGGGTTAGTTACCTCTATCGGCAACACATCTTCCTTTATTACTATAGTTCCTTAGTTTGATTGATTTGATTTAATGCGCATCCTTGATTTGGGAGTGTTGTCCGAGGTGAGTGGTAGTCGCGGCTATGCGTTACCACCAGTCCGGTCATGCAACTAGTATATTCCTACTCTAGGCACTCCTCGTGTGCCTTGACATATTATCCAGATCGAGCCCCCTATGATTTTTATTTAACGTTGCCGTATCACATAGCATCCCTATCCACTGACGTACTGGTGTGTTATATGAAAACTATACGACAACGGTATAAATGGTATAAGTGTAATACCGGTAATCCCGCTTACACTATTTTGATATTTTACTTTACTGAATAAACACTATTATTATAGCGCATTATATTATATGATATCTAGTTTAACGGATCCTTAAAGAATGGAATCTCAAGCATTCTTTAAGTTACTGATGCATTTCATTGAACATTTCAATTGAATTGATTTACTTCTATGAGAATGTTAGTCTTGATCCGAGTTGTTTTGTTTTGCATTATTGCTCGCGTCAGATTGAGTATTGCATTGTTGAGATTTCACCCTTTGAACTGGAGACTATTGAAGACATCACCTCTATCTGTTGATTCTGGTTATTTCTCCTTTGTATTAGAAATTCTTTTATTTAGGCTTCCGCTGTATTTTATTTTGTAACTCTGATGTTATGTATAAGTTTTATTTAGTAGATTCATGAACTACTATTGTATTTATTTATTCTACTGTGAGATATTCCACTTTTCTGTGTTTAAGATTTTGTGATTTACTCTATTTACCTCAGAAGCAAATAACAATTTGTCATTTCGAGCCGTTTGAGTTGGTTTAATTACCGGCTCGAAGCAGTCGAAAAAAGCAGGTCGTTACAAAAGTGAGGTTTGAATAGCAGCATAATTTTTTGATCGTTCTCCCATTTTCACCTTGTTGATCCCAGAAGTAAAATCGCCCCTTTCCCCCTCGTAAGAGCTTTGTTCTCATCCCTCTATATGCTTAGCTTAACCCTAATTTGAAATTAACGTAATGGCCATCATTTTTAACTCCCCTTTTCTAACAAAGTCCTTACCTCGCTTTCTTTCCAATTTGTTCAAGATCTATTTCACATTCACTAAAGATGAACTCCATTCACCTACCACTATCGAGGCCATGTTCTAGTTTTTGAACCTCTAGACCCTTTCTGCATCCTTCTCTTACGAGCAACTCTCAGAGGTAATATTTTCTCTAACTTACTCAGCCTAAGTGCTTTGTTATTCTGTCAGCTTCTTATTTTTATATTTTGTGCGTCCCTTTCTTATCACTTGAGCATCCACTCCACATATTTTGTTTTTTACCCATCCTAAAGTTATTTCAAGTATTCTGTTCCCCGTTAATTAATAGTTTATATTTCCATAGTTTAAACTATTTTTTGTTAGATATCGGAGTTTGAATACCTTCTGTTCCTAACTCATACTTTAAAATATATATTATGCATTGCATCACTCAAATAAAGATTGGAGTATGTGTTAATTTTTGTATGTCGCACTCCTGTGATTGCGATATTACAATTAGTAATTCAAATTAGGAGTTAATTTATTTTTCTATATGTATCGACTTTTTAGTTCCTTCACTTATTTGATTACTTTTTTTTTGGCAATGATTTCTTATTTAATTCTCTTTTTTAAAGGTGAATTTGTCGACTAAAGTGTTGACATGTGTTTCATGTTTGACAAATAATGAAAAGCCTCTTGGCTACAATCACATCAATATTATTTTGTGCAGTTTAGCAATTCTAGCAGAACTTGAGATTTGAATTCTATCATATATAGATATCTTCATTTGAAGTTAATGAATGCTCGCCACATGTAGCTAAAACATAATCTGTAACGACCTGCATTCTACGCATCATGGGATCGTAGGATATTTATTTCTTTCACATAGGAAGTCGTATGGTCATGTAACTTTGGGGGACGACTATTGGGGTCATTTCCCATGTTCATGATTTTTGTCGATTTTTAAATGACCATTTTACCCCTAGTTGGTACTGTTTTGGCCATAACTTTTGACTGGAAAAGAATTTTGATCTGAAACCAATTCCATTGGCTCCGGATGATGGTTTACAATTCCGTAGAGTGGTCACATTAGCCAAATGGACTCACCGTTTGGGAGATATGGCTGAAACAAGTTTCAGATGGTGAAAAACAGTTTAACTGGGCTTAACCGGGTGATTAACAGCTTGGCCCAATGGGGGATTTCGGGATTAGGGTAAGGAGTAGGCTGAAATCCGTTAGAGAACAATCTTATCCTCATTTCTCAGCCGCCACTTTCATTCTTGAACCCTAACAATGGCTGCCAATGTCTAGAAACATCCCCAAATCACTTTCTAATCAAGTTTTGGCTTAATCTACATCAAATTAAGGAGAGAAAACACGAAAGCAAGGTTGGAGCTACTGTTAGACGTTAGAATTCACCCAAATCAGCAAGGTTTCAGTTCTGAGAAATTTATTTGTGGCCAAGTTGAGTGATTAGCATTGTTTTGACACTAATTACAGTTAATTAAGGGTAATTAGTGAAGATTAGCGAATTTATACACTAATAAACTCTAAAAAAATATCTATAAATTCGAAAATAATATTTTATGCCTCTGGTAGAAATTTGGTTTAATTTGGTTAAGTTTTGTTAACCCTATGATTAGTTTTGCTTAAACATGCTTAAGGGAAATTATGGGGTTTGGGTATATTTGATCCATTTTGACATATAAATTTATTGTTTTGGTGTTTGTGGTCAGTTTGCTATGTTGCTATGACTGTTTGGAATGATTTGTGGTTGATTAGAATAGTTAGATTGGTCGAAAACGTCGTCGAATGGCGTAAACAAGTTGCTGGAAAAGTTGCAGAAAGTTGTGCAGGGTTTCGGATCGGATCGGGTATGGGCTCGGATCGGGTAGGGAGCTGGGCAAGGAACCAGACCCGAACTGGAATTTGGCACAAAGAAGTTTGGCAAGAAGGAAGGCCACTGCTTCGAGTTGGAGTTGGACAGAGGATCGAATCGGAGTAGGCTAGGGAGCGAGATCGGATCGGAGGAGGCAAGCGAGGGGGATCGGATCGGAGCTATGGAGCAGGATCGGATCGGAGTTATGGAGCAGGATCAGATTGGAGCTACGGAGCAGGATCGGATCGTCCAGACGAGGCACAGGAGCTGAAGCACGAACTGAATGGGGGATGGCAACCCGACCCGACCCGAAGTGGAACACCTGACCCGAACCGATGCAACGCTGTGAACCCGAACCGAACTGAATGGGGAGACTGGGAATGATTCATCCGAACCAAACCGACTGAAACAGATGGGGCCAAGCCGAATTGAACTTCCATCTCTTCTATGCGACGACTCTTTTGAAGACCAAATCCAATTCGATCAAAACCCGAGATGCAAAGGAAGTCCAAATGAGGAGCTTTGACTCAGGATCCAGCTGGGAACCAATGAGTGGGCCTCATGATTGGGCTTTGCTGCGGGACGTGTGCCAAGGGGCTATCGATGTCTATGACTTTGGATCACTATGTATGGGAGGTACGTGAACGGATTCAGGGCCACAGTGACCTAGGTACGACTAAAGGGCTATAGACCAATGAAGTGGGGTCATTTGTAAAGATTTGGTCATGACTCCATGTAGTAAGCTTGATAGTAGCAGTAGTTGTACAAGTTGAACTCCGTCACTACTTCGATGGGTCTAGTGATTGACAGTGGTGGACATCGTATGCTTTACGCACTGAGTGAGAGACGTAAGGATGGTTGATATGGTTGATTTGTTTGCCATCATTACGACATACACACCCCACCCCCGTTTTCTTTACACTATTTATTATGGCACCTTAGAGTACTGTATGGTATGTGGTACTAACTCTTCGGTTGCAGGTCCAGGTTCAGGTATGGTTTAGTATACCTGTTATTGTTCTGTTTAGATGCTTATCGCTCATACCAGGCTTTATGTCTGACCCAGAGTTTTATGTCTCTTCTTATTACTCTGGGTGCTCACACGAGCAGACTATAGACAGGTTAGCTGGTGATGCACGGGTAGATGATCCGGAGACGAGCAGGAGGCTTCCACGTAATACATATATAGTATTCTCCCTGTGTTGTTGAAGATCACTGCTTGGGCATTGGTGGTGCATCTTCTACTTTAGCTTTCTTTTGTTTAGAGACAGTAAATTTGGAAAGTTGTAATAAGCTGTATTTGGATTTCCGCTGCTCTGATGTTGATGTTGGTTTTAGTTATCAGCTTATGCACTGTCTCACCTGTTTTATGTCAAGTATGTTATTATTATATTTTATTCCATGCGCTGTGAGACATTCTACATGTTCCTCGTTAGTTAATTCCCTTCTTTCCTTTCTTCTGACGATCGTCCCGTGCTAGTCGGGAATGTGTACAACGCACTTTCGGAGGAAATGCAGGCTGGTGTGGGGCGGGCCGTCACACTTGGTATCAGAGCTCTAGGTTGCGTAGTTAACCTAGGGAAGTTATCAGGGAGAGATAATATACGTATACGAGAGAGCGTATTTGTGATTACTTTGGTTTTTAAAAGCTATATATATACTATTAGTAGTATAAGAATGAAGTCGTACTGCACTAGCACCACTATGGGGTCGTTAATCGTTTCCTTTTTCAGATTGACGATGAGCCGATATACTAGAGGTTCTGGTAGGGGAGCCAATAATGGGAATGTCGCTGACATGAGGACGATGTTTACTGACCTCATGAGAGAGATGCTTAGGGATGTGCAGAGGGCAGCTCCCAATGGTGGAAATGGTGGTGGTCCAATAGTGCAAGCACCGAGAGTCGACTTTGCCAAGCTGAATAAGGATCATACTAGTCTTGGTGGGAAGCCGTTCCACAGAACGGAGTCGGCTACAGATGTTCAGGATTGGTTGGATAGTTGCGAACGTATCTTCGAGGATTTGGGTATCGAGGATGCGATGAAGAGAAAGCTAGCGTCCCGTCAGCTGCAAGGGCGGGCAATGAATTGGTGGAATGCTATAAAGGCAGCTACTCCTGAAGATCAGATTACTTGGGAGCAGTTTAAGGTTCGCTTTAGCGAGAAGTTCATTCCAGCTGCTCAGAAGTCAGTGTTGTTTAAGAAGTTCTTGGAGCTCAAGCAGAATAGCAGAGCTGTCTCGGAGTATATCGCTGAATTCGACACTTTGTCGAAGTATGGGTTATCTCTTATTGATACTGCCGAGAAGAAAAATGAGAAATTCATAACTGGTTTGGATCAGTACTTGGGGGAAAGGCTTATCAACCACATCGATGAGACGTTTGAATCGATTGTGGGGAAAGCATTGAGATCAGAAAGTCTCTACCCTTAGCCGAAGACTGAGGTTGCATCTACAGAGGAGCCAAAGCCACAAGTAAGTGGTGGAGGCAAGGGTGGTTCCCAGAATAAGAGAAAGCAGAATCAGACTAAGGATGGTCAGAAGAAAAATAATAAGCAAGATGTTGAGTGCTTCAGCTGTGGTAAGAAGGGCCATTATGCTAGTAATTGTCGGGCCAAGCCAGCGGATAGGAAGTGCTTCAACTGTGGCCAAATGGGACATCACAAGGACAAGTGTCCGCAACCCCCCAAAGAAAAGCAAATGGTGAAAGCATATGCCTTAATGCTATTCCTTCTTCGTCGAATGCCCCAACTGCGGCGGAGAAGGGAAAGAATGCCGTCATTCAAGGTATGCTTTCTGTTTATGATGTTCCTATTAGAGTTTTGTTTGATACCGAAGCTTCCAGTTCTTTCATATCTAGTGACCTGGTAGATAGGTTGGGATTGGAGCCTGAGATTGTCGATAGACCTTTAGTAGTGACGAACCCGATTGGTGGTTCGACTAACCTTAGCATGATTTATTGTAATGTGGTCTTATTGAGTCATGGATGCATGTTTGTTTGTGATTGCTTTGTTTTGGGCTTTACTGGGTTTGGCATTATTTTGGGAGTAGATTGGCTCCGAAGATATGGGGTGGTGGTAGACTGTGAGGGCTTTTTGGTGACAGCTAGAGCGGATGATGGGCGGAGGATAGTGTTTGGTGGTCTACCCAGTGAGGGGGTATTGGCTAGTTTTCTAAACTCCCTCGACATTCCGCATAGTGAGTTGTCAGGTTTGCCCGTGGTTGGCTAGTATCCAGACGTTTTCGAAGAAGTGACCGGGCTTCCACCACATCGAGAGATTGAGTTCCGTATTGATTTGGTGAAAGATGCCAGACCTATAGTGATGCCACTTCGTCGTATGGCACTCAGGGAGCAGCGAGAGCTCGAGGTGCAAGTCAGCGATCTTTTGAAGAAGGGATTTATCAGAAGGAGTGTTTCTGAATGGGGAGCACCAGTTGTGTTTGCTACCAAGGCGGATGGTTCCCTTCGTTTGTGTGTAGACTACCGCGAGTTGAATAAAGTGACGAGGAAGAACAAGTATCCTCTACCGCGGATAGATGATTTGTTCGATCAGTTGAGCGGCGCGAGAGTATTTTCTCAGTTGGATCTCGCGACAGGTTTTCATCAGCTTAGAGTGGAAGCTGAGAGTATAGCTAAAACGGCATTTCGGACGCCGTCTGGATTTTATGAGTGGTTGGTCATGCCATTCGGGCTGACCAATGCCCCAGCATATTTTGTGGATCTTATGAATAGGGTATTCAGAGATCAGTTGATAAGTTTGTCCTTGTGTTCGTTGACAATATTTTGGTCTATTCGAAGACAGAGGAAGAACACAAGGAACATTTAAAAATAGTGATGGAGGTGTTGAGAAAACACCAATTGAAAGCAAAGTTTTCTAAGTGTCACTTCTGGAGGAAGGAAGTGAGGTTCTTGGGCCATGTTGTATCAGAGAATGGTATTACCGTGGACCCGGCGAAGGTGGCTACGGTACAGGATTGGCCTACACCCAAGAATTCAACAGATGTAAGAAGTTTCTTGGGGTTAGCCGGATATTATCGTAAGTTTATCCAAGGTTTCTCCAAGATAGTAGCACCATTGACCCAGTTGACCACGAAGAATCAAGCTTTTGTCTGGGATGAAAGGTGTGAGAATGCATTCAAGAGTCTAAAGGACAAGTTGACATGCGCACCAGTGTTAGTCATTCCTAAGGGGAATGAAGAGATGATGGTATACACGGATGCCTATGGTACCGGACTGGGTGCTGTATTGATGCAAGCCGGTAGGGTTGTAGCCTATGCAAGTCGGCAATTGAAACCGCACGAGAAAAGAAACCCTACCCATGATTTGGAATTGGCAGCGATCGTGTTCGCGTTGAAGATGTGGAGACACAATCTCTTGGGAGAAAGATTTGAGCTGTTTACAGATCATAAGTCGATGAAGTATCTCTTCTCCCAGAAGGATTTAAATCTCCTGCAACAAAGGTGGTTAGAATTCTTGGCTTCCTATGATTTTGACATCGCATATACACCGGGAAAGGGCAATGCGGTGGCTGATGCATTGAGTAGGAGACATGCCAGTTTAGGGGCTATGTTTCTTGAATGGAAGCAACTGGAGTATATCGCGGGGTTTGATTTCAGACCAAAGTGCGAATTGAATCCAGAAATGTTAGCAAGTTTGACGGTCAGACCCACTTTGATTGAGCGGATCGGCTCTAGTCAGAGGGACGATCCTAACCTATTGGAAACCATCTCCAAGTTAGAGATGGGTATCGATGAGGAGATGAACAAGTATGGGCTTGATCGAGATGGATAGCTTAGAAAGAATGGAAAGCTTGTTGTACCCAATGTCAATGGATTGAGAGATGAAGTGCTTAGAGAATGTCATCACTCAAAATTGACTATACACCATGGTGGTAACAAGATGTATCGAGATATGAAGCAGACGTACTACTGGGAAGGAATGAAAAGAGACATTGGGAAGTTTATATCCAAATGCATGAATTGCTAGCTAGTTAAAGCTGAGTAAAAGAAGCCTAGTGGGTTGATGCAACCATTCCCGAATGGAAATGGGAGCAAGTCTCGATGGATTTCATCGATGGTTTACAAAGGACTAGGTTGGGATATGATGGCATTTGGGTAATTGTGGATCGATTGACTAAAAGTGCAAGATTTATACCAGTCAAATCGACCAGAATGACAGCTAAGTTAGCAGAATTGTATATGAAGTGGGTAGTGAGATTTCATGGAGTACCTAAAAGCATTGTGAGTGACTGAGACCCGTTGTTCACTAGTGGGTTTTGGAAGAGCTTACAAGAGGCTCTAGGGTTAGAGTTACATCTCAGTACCGCATATCATCCTCAGACCGACGGTCAGACGGAGAGGGTGAATCGTATTTTGGAAGATCTCTTGAGAGCATGTATATTGGATTTTGGTGGATCATGGGATGACCATTTGCATCTAGTAGAGTTTGCATATAATAATAGCTACCAATCCAGTATCGGTATGGCTCCATATGAAGCTTTGTACGGAAGACCGTGCAACTCACCATCATGTTGGATAGAGACAGGCGAGAAGTTTGTGCTTGGACCAGATGTGGTGAGGGGAACTTCAGGCAAGATCAAGATCATTCAACAATGAATGAAGGCTGCCCAAGATAGGCAGAAGAGTTATGCTGATAAGAGGAGAAGAGACCTAAAATTCTCCGTTGGTGACTTGGTGTTTGTCAAGATTTCTCCATTGAAGAGCGTGATACGACTTAGCAGGAGAGGCAAGTTAGCACCAAGATTTGTTGGCCCATTCCCTGTTCTTGAACTAGTCGGGAATTTGGCATATAGAATTGACTTACCAGAGAAGATGGCGGGAGTTCACAACGTATTTCATGTTTCCCAACTAAGGAAGTTCTTTCACGACCCAGATATGACTATTTCACCAGATCAGTTAGAGGACTTCGAAGTAGAACCCGAGGCGGTTGGGAACCACAAGCCGGTCCGTATTATCGAGTAAGACATGAAGCAACTTCGAAGGAAGGCGGTGAAGCTAGTCAAGGTTCAGTGGGGCGAGGACGAGAATGATTGCACTTGGGAGACAGAGGAGAACATTAGGAAGACATATCCAGAACTCTTTGCCTGGTAAGATTTTGACTTCGATTTAGTTTTTCCGCATGCTAGGATAGGCTTGTTTGCTTGTTTTGCATGTTTGATTGTTGTATGTGGCTGTTAGGCATGCGGGATCCTTTGTATGTTTTGGGTTAAGGAATTTCGGGGACGAATTTTCTTAAGGGGGGAAGAGTGTAACGACCCGCATTCTACGCATCATGGGATCGTAGGATATTTATTTCTTTCACATAGGAAGTCGTATGGTCATGTAACTTTGGGGGACGACTATTAGGGTCATTTCCCATGTTCATGATTTTTGTCGATTTTTAAATGACCATTTTACACCTAGTTGGTACTGTTTTGGCCATAACTTTTGACTGGAAAGGAATTTTGACCTGAAACCACTTCCATTGGCTCCGGATGATGGTTTACAATTCCGTAGAGTGGTCACATTAGCCAAACGGACTCACCGTTTGGGAGATATGGCTGAAACAAGTTTCAGATGGTGAAAAACAGCTTAATTGGGCTTAACCGGGTGATTAACAGCTAGGCCCAATGGGGGATTTCGGGATTAGGGTAAGGAGGAGGCTGAAATTAGCTAGAGAACAATCTTATCCTCATTTCTCAGCCGCCAGTTTCATTCTTGAACCCTAATAATGGCTGCCAATATCTAGAAACATCCCCAAATCACTTTCTAATCAAGTTTTGGGTTAATCTACATCAAATTAAGGAGAGAAAACACGAAAGCAAGGTTGGAGCTGCTGTTAGACGTTAGAATTCACCCAAATCAACAAGGTTTCAATTCTGAGAAATTTATTTGTGGCCAAGGTGAGTGATTAGCATTGTTTTGACACTAATTACAGTTAATTAAGGGTAATTAGTGAAGATTAGCGAATTTATACACTAATAAACTCTGGAAAAATATCTATAAATTCGAAAATAATATTTTATGCCTCTGGTAGAAATTTGGTTTAATTTGGTTAAGTTTTGTTAACCCTATGATTAGTTTTGCTTAAACTTGCTTAAGGGAAATTTTGGGGTTTGGGTATATTTGATCCATTTTGACATATAAATTTATTGTTTTGGTGTTTGTGGTCAGTTTGCTATGTTTCTATGACTGTTTGGAATGATTTGTGGTTGATTAGAATAGTTAGATTGGTCGAAAACGTCGTCGAATGGCGTAAACAAGTTGCTGGTAAAGTTGCAGAAAGTTGTGCAGGGTTTCGGATCGGATCGGGTATGGGCTCGGATCGGGTAGGGAGCTGGGCAAGGAATCCGAGCCGGACTGGAATCTGGCACAAAGAAGTTTTGCAAGAAGGAAGGCCACTGCTTCGAGTTGGAGTTGGACAAAGGATCGGATCGGAATAGGCTAGGGAGCGAGATCGGATCGGAGGAGGCAAGCGAGGGGGATCGGATCGGAGCTATGGAGCAGGATCGGATCGGAGCTATAGAGCAGGATCGGATCAGAGCTACGGAGCAGGATCGGATCGGCCAAACGAGGCACAGGAGCTGAAGCACGAACTGAATGGGGGATGGCAACCCGACCCGACCCGAAGTGGAACACCCGACCCGAACCGATGCAACGCTGTGAACCCGAACCGAACTGAACGGAGAGACTGGGAATGATTCATCCAAACCGAACCGACTAAAACAGATGGGGCCAAGCCGAATTGAACTTCCATCTCTTCTATGCGACGACTCTTTTGAAGACCAACTCCAATTCGATCAAAACCCGAGATGCAAAGGAAGTCCAAATGAGGAGCTTTGACTCAGGATCCAGCTGAGAACCAATGAGTGGGCCTCATGATTGGGCTTTGCTGCGGGACGTGTGCCAAGGGGCTATCGATGTCTATGACTTTGGATCACTATGTATGGGAGGTACGTGAACGGATTCAGGGCCACAGTGGCCTAGGTACGACTAAAGGGCTATAGACCAATGAAGTGGGGTCATTTGTAAAGATTTGGTCATGACTCCATGTGGTAAGCTTGGTAGTAGCAGTAGTTGTACAAGTTGAACTCCGTCACTACTTCGATGGGTCTAGTGATTGACAGTGGTGGACATCGTATGCTTTACGCACTGAGTGAGAGATGTGAGGATGGTTGCTATGGTTGATTTGTTTGCCATCATTACGACATACACACCCCACCCCCGTTTTCTTTACACTATTTATTATGGCACCTTAGAGTACTGTACGGTATGTGGTACTAACTCTTTGGTTGCAGGTCCAGGTTCAGGTATGGTTTAGTATACCTGTTATTGTTCTGTTTAGATGCTTATCGCTCATACCAGGCTTTATGTCTGACCCAGAGTTTTATGTCTCTTCTTATTACTCTGGGTGCTCACACGAGCAGACTAGAGACAGGTTAGCTGGTGATGCACGGGTAGATGATCCGGAGACGAGCAAGAGGCTTCCATGTAATATATATAGTATTCTCCCTGTGTTGTTGAAGATCACTGCTTGGGCATTGGTGGTGCATCTTCTACTTTAGCTTTCTTTTGTTTAGAGACAGTAAATTTGGAAAGTTGTAATAAGCTGTATTTGGATTTCCGCTGCTCTGATGTTGATGTTGGTTTTAGTTATCAGCTTATGCACTGTCTCACCTGTTTTATGTCAAGTATGTTATTATTATATTTTATTCCATGCGCTGTGAGACATTCTACAGGTTCCTTGTTAGTTAATTCCCTTCTTTCCTTTCTTCTGACAACCGTCCCGTGCTAGTCGGGCATGTGTACAGCGCACTTTCGGAGGAAATGCAGGCTGGTGTGGGGCGGGCCGTCACATAATCGGTAGTGACTATATTCCTTCCTTTCATATGTGGCTCACCCAAATTTGCATAAACCTAAGCAATTCAAGTTCCCCTTTTCCTCTTGGCCTTTGTCCCTTGTTGAAATTGCCCCCCATCCCCCCATACCAATGTCCCCATCCCTTCGAATCCAGTTTTTTGGCCTATCTGGCAGGAATAATTCATTGCTGATATTATCATTGCATTAAAAAATGCTCTACCATATAATTAATACATTACATGCTTTGAAATTTGTTGACTAAATTTATCAGTTACTATTTATTTGTAGTGTTTGAGGAAATTCCAATCAAAGAAATTGCAATCCATAAACATATTTTAGCTCATATTACTTGAATTTTTAAAAAGGTGCATTATCGAAAATATATCGTGAATCTCGTGTGTGAAGCACGAATGCGCACTTGTAATAATAATATAAAGCATTATGGGTCTTTGATTTTATAAACACTTGAGGTGATTGGAATCGATATTAAGTAAACAAATAAAAATAATACATAAGTAGAAGTGTAAAAATACCTTGTCCCATATAACGACCCAAAATCCCCCTTAACGGGAAATCTCGGATTGAATTGAGAAAACGTCAATCAGAACGCAAACAGAAGAACATTTCATTACTATTACAACAATTACATATGAGTACAAGAATATAACAGAGTATGAATAAAAATTACACGTTTGAAAATATTAGAGATTTAAAATTACAATGCAGTGGAAAAATAATACATAACACAACTAAAAGAAATACACGGTATACAGAGCTTTTCGAGTACAGTTCCAGCTGTAAATCCAGGATCCTGTGAATATAATATCTGCAAAACCAAGACTACGAGCTGCCCGTGCGGAAAATAGGGGCACCCAGAGTTTAGGTTAAAATAATAAACTCTAGGTCAGTCATGTGATTGGTGTGAGAACTAAAACAGTTGTTAATTTGATTTTAAAGTTGGGTAAATCAAGGGACCACACCGTACAACACGGAACAAGTTTTAACCCTAAGAATACCAGTGCATATAACAAACAATGCAATGCTAAATAAAGAAAATGAAGCTATTATAAGACTCAGGTCCCATCACGCAATGCAACGCAAGCCGAAGGATAGAGATTTACCTTATAATAGCCAAAGAATGCTTGATACGTGAAATTTCATCTTTTATTATTACTATAGGTGAAGAAATCAACTTCAAATATAAATGTATCAATCATAGACGTCATGGGTACCATATATCATGTCGCCATACTAGTTCAACAACTAAAACCGAAATGTCGAATTGGAAATTGGACTCCATCTGTGAACCAAGGCAGGGGATCATCCTTACCGAATTCGAGACGCTTTAGCTTGCGTTTGAATATCAGAACTCATCGACCCTTGGAGCGTCAGGGTCGGTCCACACTTATGTTAGTGGATCGGTAATTCCTGAACAATACATTTCCCTACCCTATAGGGCACAAGTCTGGTCAGTTTGTCGATCATATCCATCCGTCAGCCCCATAGTGACCGATATATCCGAGGCGCCTCGCTTTCCATCATCCACATAAGTAAAATGCCTGGGCTCCATACCATGACACCACTCCTAGCTAGAAAGAATTGCATGTCCTCCCTGAGGTACTCTCCCGTTTCTGGTTCACACCGGGGTGTGAGGCTCGCGAATTAATGTTATACACAAATCTATGCTATTTAAAGTCGTGCTTTGAACATCAACCCAAAGGCCCTGCTTTTCAACAAAAGCCTTGATCATTTGCATCTTATCATGCCACAGTGACAATTCGCGCCATGCGACTGATGTCTATTGATATATAACCTCTAAGCTCGTACGTCTCAGAGAAGGGTGCTAAGCAAGAGAATAAATTCTCCGCCACCAAATAGATATATATTTAATAAAAATCTATCAACACAGAATAAAATCCAATGTCAGACACAGATCCATTTACATGTCCATTCTGGGTCTAAACGAAACCGGAGGCACCTTATTCCTTATCCCATATGTCCAATACAGGAGAGAGGTCCTCGCATATACGGTCGATCTCCAAGTACGTCTGGACGATCACCACTTATTACCTTGCCTTGGGTGTACAGCCCAATCAAGACATCAGTAATCATCCAAACGATGTGAAGATCTCAGGTCTCTAATCACCGTCTTCTTCGTCGACTTATCGTCATATCAATTATTCAGAATGGGATAAAACCGGTCTTTCTGAATAACTCGCGTTCTTATAAACATGTGCTATAAAAACATAACATACGCCTCATTCCAATCCAGCATATTCTTTTATTCAAATATTATTTTCACAATTTAAACCAAATTAAGGTTTTCCAAACTAGTCGGGATTAGCGAACCTTATCCAAACAATCTTTTATTTAATTTCCCAATCCCAACCTATTCATCCCATGGAGCAAAACTGTTAGTACTCCGTATCTAACACCACAGTGTTATTGGTAAAATTAGTTACCATTTCACGTTCAAATCTAATTAAAGATTTAACTATCGCTTGGAGCCAAACTGGTAGTACTCCATTTTCGATCATTTCCCAAATTTGATAATTTAAATTATCACATTCACATTTCAATCTAATTAAAGATTCATTAAAACTCCACTTAATTTTAATCCCCAAAAATCATTATATAATTATCATTCAAATTTAGGAAATAAATATTGTCATTAACCGGGTTAAAGAACCAATATCATTTAAAATACAGTTCACGATAAATCCAAAATCACATTCCATTAATTATGGAATCTTCACAGAAAACAGATCAATATATATAATCGATATAAACTTCCATATCCAACCAATAATATAAATGGAATAAGGGCAAAGCCTTTTAAATTCCATATATAGTAACAGTCTTCCTCCACAGAAGTTCACTTCGATTATTACCAAATCGAATTCCATTCCATTCCAATTTATTTTACTAAATTGGAAAACCTTACCTTGGAAATTTTCCCTTAAATCTTAATAAAAACATTTATATATTCCAGATCACATTTCACTGTTAATCGGATTAAAGAACGGATGTCGTTAAAACACAGTTCACAATAAACCCAATTCTCATTCCATTTTATTCCAATTACTAATTATAACTGGATACTCTAATAATCTTAATTAAAAGATTTATTCTTTCCACACGGGGTTTAAGAATAGTGTTATTGAAGACACCATTTACGACGAACCCAAAATCACATTCTTTTATTTAATTCCAATTTAATATTAATTAATTGGAAAACTTCACTAAATATTAATTAAAAGATTTATTCTTTTCTCAACTGAGATTAAGAATAGTGTTATTTAAGACACCGTTCACGACAAACCCAAAATCCAATTTGACATCAAATATAAGGCTCTGAATAGTAATTATATCGGCTTATATTCAATATCAAATTCTGAAACCAACAAATATCGTTTTGGGAATAACGAGATATATATATATATATCTTCCAAATTCCTCAACAATATCTGTATAATCATGGAATCCAACATCGAAATATTCCGAAGATGATTTCCATTCAAATCAATTCCAATTCATATATTGGAAATTATGGTTATATTAAAACCCATTCTCAATCCAATTTATTTATTTAAAAATAATTGGATTATAATTCTAGTTAATAATTAGTTCATTTCGATAAAAATATAATTTTATCTTTTCAAACATGGAATTTTTCATCCCAATTCTTTCCAAATCATTTATTATGATTTTACATAAATTATTAATTTTTTAATAATTCTATCAAGGCCCGTACAGTTGGTTTCTTATAACGACCACTGAACTGCATCCATAGCGACCTTTTCAAAATTTGATTTGGACATAATTCCAAATTCAACCGTTAGATTTCAAATCTCTTATATTCATTGGAAAGCTCTTTCCGATATGAACCCAACTGTTCCGGTTTTAGGAGAACCCGACGGTCAGATCTCTCATAATGCCAATTTGAAGTCAGTGGTCGAAATTCGTGAATGGTCGCTGCGCGGCGCATTCTATTCAGGCCATTATATTATATATATTGTTAGCCTACTTTGTGAACTAGGCTACACAAAGATGAGAAGCCAAATAAATAAAGGATGATGACTAGAAGAACATGCATTTGATGTCCGGATCGGGTCGGGGGTCACCAGCCAAAACAGAATATAGCAGATTAGGAATCAGAGGAGTAGGAGCAGCTCCGGATCCGCTCGAGGAAGCCCGATCCGATCCCTTCCTTCTCCCATTCATTTAATCTAAACTGCATATCAATGGATGGCAGTTACACTCCATGGTTTCCTGAAGGAGCGAAGCGGTAAAGCAACCACTTTGCCCACGTTCACCATCAACCTGATGTGCTGTCACCTTCGCGTCCTATCCGAACCCGATTTTCATGGGATTGAGGCTACGTACACCCAAACCGAAGCCACTCCAGGGAGATTTTCCACTTATAAATACACCTCCAAGGCTCATTTCAAAGGATCTTTTGGCATTTTTAGAACTCAAACTCCTTGGCTATCCGAATATCATCATCATTTTCAGATTACAATCATCATTCAAAACATATTTCAGAGGATATTGAGTGAATCTATGAATTGTATGGGTGAAAGTGAGTGAGAATCATTGTTGTATCTACATTCAATTCATCAATTCAATGAGTAGAAAGTGGACGTAGGCTATTTAATGTCGAACCGCTATAAATTATGTGTTTTCTTCGTTTTTAATTTCATTTCATTAAAAATTGTTGCTAGTTTGGGTGTTAGAGCCATTTTTGGATCTAACATTTTGGTGCTTTCACTGAGAAATCTTTAAATTCTTAGCTTTTTGGGATTATCATTCTACTATTTGGACCTTCATGTTCAAAGAAGTTAATCCCCTATTTTCGACACTTTCAAGTATTTGTTGATTAATTACTGAAGAATTGGACATTATGGCTAAAGGAAAAGGAAAAGAAGTGCAAAGCGCTAGGGAGAACGATGCTAGAGAAGATCAATAAGCCATTGTATTGACAAGGTCGCGGGGACGGATCTCTGAACAAATCCGATCTGAACCGGATGTTCTGAACCGAGCTGATCAGGAGAATCCGAACCGACCAGGAAGCGCTGGAGCTGCTCAGACCCCCCTCTGAACCGATCAAAGTCCGGCACCTTACTCCGATCTGAACCGAATGAGACTAAAGCTGGTACATCTACTCGAGCACCCACCAATGCTCCGATGCCAACCGTGACGACTGGTGATCAACCTGCTCCATCTGCACCCATCACGCACCAGGATTTTTCGCGTTTTCTTGATATGCTTGAGAGTACTAGAAATGCGTTGGAAGCCCATAAACGTGACAATCTTCGCATGCAAGAGAACACGATCACCATGAGTAGGGAACTCAGTGAGCTCCAGAGGCAGAAGACACCTTCCCCAACATGCCGCCTTGCTGTAGACTATTCATCTTCTTCAGATGTAGGACGTCCTCGTGAAAGAAGGCCACTCAAGCGACCTAAAAATCTTGATCAGTTGACCTTTGGATCTTTAGGACCCCGTGAAGATGCTGCTCGTGTGTTAGGACCTGATGACCCAAGCCTGAAAGAACCTATGTTGTTGCCCATGCGTGGATCCCACGTTCTACCCAGGTATCCTAATGTTACTAATCCTATGCAACAACAACTTCTCTAGCCCTTTCCTCCCGAGATCGAGCATAGGGAACAATGTAGAGTAGCTACCGCCAGAAACAAGAGGTTATCCCCTAATTAGGAACACAGGGGTAATCCAAATATTAGACCTAGAGAACCTGTGCAAATGCTAACAAATGCCGATGTATGGGCAATGGTGCGTCAAATCATGTCTGAAAGCCGACGATACACTAATGAGGACTGGGGCATTGAGCGAAGTCATACCCCCTTCACAGATGATATATTGGACTTCCAGTTCCCTCGGTGGTTTAACTTACCACAGATGGATTGGTATTCAGGGAGAACCGACCCAGGACAGCATCTGATGAGGTATGCATGATTCATGAATGCCGCAGCAGCTCCAGATGCTGTAAAATGTAAGGCCTTCCCGATTTATCTAGAAGACGCGGCTTTAATGTTGTTCATGCGACTCCCTCCACGGTCGATATCAAATTTCACAGAATTGAGTAAACGCTTTATGAACCAGTTTCGACTTCATGCTCGAAAATCCAAAAGCGTCATAGAATTGTCAAGGATTAAGCAGGCTCCAGGTGAGTCTTTGAAATCGTATTTAGACCGCTTGAACCTGGCGGTCACCGAAGTCAGTGACTCTCATGAGCCCACTATTCTGATGGCCTTAATAGAATGAGTTGATCCGGACACAGAATTCGGGGATTATCTATTCTCCCCACTAGGGAGTTGTTCTACGAAAAGGCCAATATCTGCTTAAGGCGAGAAGAAGCTCATGCAAATAGAAAGAGAAAGTCTGAAGGGGCCTCGAGGGAAGGCATCCAAAGTAATGTTGCTGTGAAGAAATCCGGTGATAGTTCGGGGAAGGTTGAGGTGAACGTTGGCAACCATAACGGTGGTAATAACAACAGGAATGGAAACAGCAATAGGTGGAACATGAACCAAGGGAACAATTCCAGCATAAGACCTCGATTCCGAACTTTTGATAACTATTTGTCGTTGAATGACACATTGGAAAACATTTATTAGGACACATACAACATATTGCAATATAAAAAGCCGCCACCCAGAGACTCAACTGAAAAAGAGATCGCTATGGGAAAGTTTTGTTTGTTCCATGGAACCCACGGTCATTATACCAACGAGTACCGTCGTTTTAGAGATGTAGTTGAGAAATTTCCACGGGAAGGGAAGTTAGATGAGTACAAGGTTGCCTTACGGGACGGGGGCAAGGAGGGCAAGTCCCGAACCAAAATCAGTCTACTTCCAAACCCACAGCCCAACAGAAAGGTAAAGGGATCATTATCAATACCATTGTAGGCGGACCCCATCTTGCTAGCCATAATTTCAAAGCAATGGATCAGTACGTTAATTCCGCCAAGCACTTTGAGTTAGGAGAATGCAGTAACCTCGAAGACATTACTCTAGTGAAACAACAAAAGATGATGTCAGCCGACGTCATATTCCGTGGTAGAGAAGATTCCAGAATGCAATCACCAACTGAAGACCCACTGGTAATTACCACGGCCATCGGCCCCGCTTTAGTCCATAAGGTGTTGGTAGACAATGGAAGCTCAGTTAATATCCTCTTCAAGAAAGCTTTTGAACAAATGAAACTCGAAGCAAAAGATTTAAAGCCCTACAAAGGATGGATACAGGGCTTCAATGGGGCATCAACAGCTCCGATGGGTTATGTAGAATTACCAATGAAATTAGGACAAGGAGATCGCCAGAGAGTGAGAATCCTGCCATTTGTAGTTTTGGATGTTGAGTCACCCTACAATGCTTTCCTAGGCCGACCGGACCTTGTAGAGTTTAGGGCATGTATTGCACCTTAGTGCTTACTGCTTAAGTTCCTGACTGACGCAGAAGTAGGGGTGATGAGAGGTGACCAAGCTACAGGACGAGCTTGTTACATGACAGAGTTGAAGATGCTAATGAAGGGGTTGAATATACAACCCAAGGGCATTTCTCCCTCTTCGAAGGAAAATTCAGCATAGCAATTAAGAGGTCCAGCCTCAGGAAAGTCGACCTTAGATGTTCTCAAATATATAGATCCCAGAGAGGATAGAGAACCCGAGGACAGAAAGGCGACTCCCAACGAGACAACGGTAGATATATCCATTGACGATGCGGATTCAACAAAAGTATTGAAGATCGGATTGCAGCTAGATCCAATTCGAGCGAAAGAGTTGGCTGATTTTTTAAAGATAAATTTAGATGTATTTGCCTGGACTCACGCTGACATGTGTGGGATTTCTCCTGCTATTATGGGCCACTCTTTGAGCTTCAATCCAAAACACCCGTTGGTCAATCAGAAGAGATAAATGTTAGGCCCAGAGCGGTCAGCAACTTTTAAGGAAGAGGTAGAGAAATTGAAGGATAATGGATTCATTAAGGACTCGAAATATCCCGACTAGATATCGAATCCTGTCCTGGTCAAAAAATCTAATGGGAAGTGGCGTACGTGTATTGACTTCTCTGACTTGAACAAGGCTTGTCCAAAGATAACTTTCCTCTTCCCAGGATTGATCAACTAATGGACTCGATTGCAGGACACGAGCTCTTACCCTTTATGGATGCCTATTCAGGATACAATCAAATTCCCATGCATATACCAGATCAGGAGCACACAAGTTTCATCACAGACTTAGGGTTATATTGTTATGTGGTAATGCTATTTGGAATAAAGAATGCAGGAGCCACATATCAGTGCTTGGTCAACCGCATGTTCTATAATCAAATCGGAAAAACCATGGAGGTATATGTGGACGACAAGCTTGTGAAGTCTAGACAAACTTCTGACCATACAAAAGACTTAGCCGAAATGTTCGGCATTCTTCGAAGGTACGGGATGAAGTTAAACCCTCTAAAATGTTCGTTTGGGGTCGCGTCTGGGAAATTCCTCGGGTTTATCGTGAGCACTCGAGGGATTGAGATAAATCCTAGTCAGATATCAGCAATAAGGAATATTGAAGAACCACGAAAGATTAAGGATGTTCAAAGCCTGGCTGGAAAAGTTGCTGCATTGAGCAGGTTTATCTCCAAAGCCACAGATAAGTGTGTACCTTTCTTCGATCTGATAAAACGAGGGAAACAAAATTTTGAGTGGACTCCTGATTGTGTGGATGCTTTCCAGAACTTATTATACTTATTAGAGAAGCCTCCAATATTGTCAAAACCTGTGGGACATGAGGATTTATTCGTCTACCTGGCGGTATCGTCTCATGCTATCAGCACAGCGTTGGTGTGTGAAGAAGATAAAGTTCAGAGGCCTGTATACTATGTAAGCAAGAAGCTAGCCGCCGTAGAGCGTAATTATCCAAGAATAGAAAAGCTTTCTTATAGTCTCTTGATTGCTTCCCGAAAGCTTCGCCATTACTTTCAAGCTCACCCGATAATTGTATACACTGATCAACCCTTAAGGCAAGTGTTACAAAGACTCGTAGCATCAGGGCGATTACTTAAATGGAACATCGAGTTGAGCCAATTCGATTTAAATTTTCAACCACGGAAATCAATAAGGGGACAGGCCTTAGCCGATTCCATAGCATAAATCATGATACCCACAGAAGAAACGGTGGACGACAAGGTTGTTGCTTCTGAACACCAGCTGGAACTTCGTCCGTGGAAACTATATACGGATGGGGCCAAGAATGATCGAAGATCCTGCGCTGGAGTTGTTTTAATCACTCCTGAAGGACGATCTATTTATTATGCCCGGCGATTAGAATTTTCTGCCACCAATAACGACTCCGAGTATGAAGCCCTGATTGTCGGGCTAAAACTCGCTAAGGAGTTAGGAGTACAGACGCTAGACATACTTTGTGACTCCAAGATATTTGTTTGTCAGGTGCGAGAAGAGTTTGTGACCAAAGGACCTCGGCTTGTTACTTATCTTAAAAAAGTAAAGGAGTTATTGGGCAGTTTGGAGCATTACAGCATAACGCACATTCCAAGAGCAGAGAATCAGGAAGCAGGCCAGTTGGCAAAACTAGCAAGTTCTGACAACCCTAAAGAAACTGAAATGGTTCCAATAGAGGTATTGGAGTCACCGAGTTTCAACCTAATGGAGGTGGAGCAAATCCTAGAAAATGAGCCAGAGAGGGAGTCATGAATGACACCAATCAAGAACTTTCTCAAAAGTGGGATTCTCCCATTAAAGAAAGGCGAAAGACGAGCTATAACACGTAAGGCTGCAAGATACGTTTTACAGGACGACGTCCTTTATCGCCAAGGGTTTTCCATGCCCCTACTGCGGTCTATCGCACACGACAACATCAAACGTGTACTACAGGAAGTACATGAAGGTGAGTGTGGAGATCACACCGAAGGCCAAACCCTAACAAAGAAGGTATTGCGATATGGATACTTTTGGCCTACCGTGAATAAAGACGCGGCTGACTACTCATGACGCTGCAATAAATGTCAAAGATTCGCCAAAGTTCCCAGAGCACCCCCCGACTCAACTTAAGTCAATGGTAAGCCTATGGCCTTTTGCTACGTGGGGAATCGATATTATTGGAGTGTTACCCATCGCCAAAGGAGGAGCAAAGTACGCGATCGTTGCTGTGGATTATTTCACGAAGTGGGTGGATGCCGAACCATTAACCACTATCACAGCAAGGAAGGTGATAAGTTTTGTGGTCAGAAACATTATTTACCGATTTGTGATACCGAATACCATCATAACTGATAATGGGACACAGTTCGACTGCGCCGAATTCAGAAACTTTTGTCAGGAATACAAGATAGATAAAAGGTATGCCGTTGTAGCTCACCAGCAGACAAATGGGCAGGTAGAAGCAATTAACAGAGTCATTAAATCTATCCTTAAGAAGCGGTAGGAACTGGCCAAAGCCAAATGGGTGGATGAGCTGCCGCTAGCTTTGTGGGCCTATAGAACAACATTTAAGACGACAACTAGCCATACTCCCTTCTCACTCTCTTTTGGATTGGAGGCAGTTATTCTGGTGGAGTTCGAAGTCCCCTCTCATAGGGTAACATACTATGACCCAATGACAAATAGAGCACTCCTCCTAGAGTCTCTTGACATGGTTGAAGAAAAAAGAGATGAAGCTGACTTGCGTGCCTCAAGACACTGACACCATGTAGCATGTTATTATGACTGAAAAGTTCGTTTCAGGACTTTCAAACCGAGGGACTTAGTATTAAAACAAATCTTCCCGCCTTCAACCTAGTTGGGTCCAAAGTGGGAAGGACCATATGTCATCCAACGGAAGCTTGATACAGGAGCCTTCAAGCTAACGACCGTGGACCGTGAGGAGATTCCCAAAGCTTGGAATGCTCAGCACTTGCGGCGACGTCTGAGCTAAATAGGAAATGTTTTTGTTTTTTGTTTTTATAGACTATGTAAAAAGGCATGACTTACCTTAAAAAGTCTGTTTATATGAATGAAAAAAATATGAAGTGGATGTAGGCTATGACTTAGCTGAACCACTATAAAAATATCGTGTGTCATTTACTTTCTTGCAATATTTTTATCTCCAGTAATTGTTCTATCATGACTACGAAGCACAAAACATTAAATTCAACTTGAAAAATTGGAGACAATTCGTGTGCAGGAGAAAACGAAATGACCGTTTGTGTAATAAGATAGAAGGAATGGGAAGACAACATTCCTAACTCTAACTCTCATGAATCAAAAGAGAGTATAAAGGACGGGAATACGATGTCCCTTGAGACGTGAAGGTGCACCGCGATAAGAGATCGCCTCGATAATACTCTAACCTGGTTATGAGACAGGAGAGTATAAAGATGCTAGAAGAATAAGCATCAACGACAAAAGAAATTTAGCCCCGCCAGAACGTCGGGGGCAATTGAATGTTAAGTCTAATCAATCTAGAATAAGCCTTAGTTAACCAGTCTATTCAAGATCGATTGGGGGCATATACATACACATGTTCCCTTTATCATGTATTTATTGTATATCTGTGATATGACATGTTGTTTATCTGCATTTTTTACTTAAATAATAGATTCACAAATATTTGACATTGTAGGGAACAAACTACTTAATTCCCAAATACGTGAGTTTATACTGAAAGACTAAGCAAAAGATGCGAGGGCTGCACCTGCTACAACAAAACGGACTAGTGAAATATCAAAACAAAAGACAGAATGCGTTTTCACTTGGACTTCAGAGTAGACTTTGCCTTCTTGGCATCCTTGAGCTTTTCCTTCTCTTCTTTCTCAGTCTCAGTGAAAATAAGCTTCGGTTTCTTCTTCCTCGGGATAGTAATAGTGGGATCAATTGAAGATTTTTTAGCAAGTTCCTCAGTGATTGATCAATTGAAAGTTTAACAACTAACCTTGACCCAGGATGTACTGTCACAAGAGGTTTAAGATTTTTAGGATCTATCTCCTCAACTTTCAACTACATACGCTTATCCTGCTTGGCCTTTATCTCGGCCAAAGTCGGATCATCAACATTCCCTGCTTCCCCAGTTATAGTAACGTCGGGGTCTTCATCATGCCCGTCATTACCACCATCATCTTTCAAAGCAGCTATTATTTCATCATCATGAGGAGTTTCAGTGTTAGGTGGTATGGGAGCATTGTCAACAACCTCCTTTCTCTTGCCCTCATCATCCTTCCCAGGATCTATAGCAGCAACTTTATCCTGCTTCTCCTGGGTCTCTTCAATAGACTTTTTACCCGGAGATGTCGTCAGCCCTTTCGACTGGCTTAGTACCTACAAAGCAAGAAGCAACAGTTATTAATTCAGGAGAAAACATGGGGTCTTCAATAGTCTGTCCGATAATATGACCAAAGGTTGAAATAGCTTTAATGAATTGAGGCGAAAAGGTAGAAATACCTTCAGTTGATATCTTGACTTGAGAGGCAGTAACGTCGGAGGTAGACTTGGTTATAGGAGACAAAAGAGAAGCCTCATGAATTCCTGGCCTTTCTGGGTCATATCCCTCTACTCCAAGGACCTCAGCTGTAGCAGAAGAGGAGCCAGTTTCGATGGTATTTTTTCCTAAGGCCTGATGGTTCTCCTCCTCCATGGCGGCAGCAATAAGTCTACGCCCTTCGGCCAAGTGCACTGATTCCTCACCTCTAAGGAATGTCTCCATAAGCTTATTTTCGTCAATTGAATCCACCCCGAGTTTTGCTTTCCCCCATTCGACCAACTGGTCCCATGCATATACAAAGGGAGTGGGATAATCCTTAAGCCAGACAAGGTTTCGATGACGAATCACTTGAGCAAAAAATCTGACCATGGTTTCACCACTCTCATCAATCTCCCTTTTGAGCATCTTTCAGCTGTTCATTGACTTCCTCAACTTGCTGCATAGCCGTACTTACGTTTCCTTCAGCAAGAGTCGCCCTCGTCTCAGCTTCCAATAACTTAGTCTCAAGCTCTGCGTTTGTAACACCCCACCTCCTTTAAAGTCACTCACAAAGGGAATGCATTAACTTCAGTGAAGCATCATAAGTGTATAGAACAGATAAATTACAAAACAGACAAAAATCTATACAGTGGAAAATAAATTAAACTTTACTTTTATTGATAAGCAACAGCTTGGTAAACAGCTTGTACAAAGATTGTTTTCCAACACCCAGAACACCAATACCCATTACAACAAAGCATCTGTCTTGTTCAACAAAATAAAGAAGCATAAAGGGGCAATGATATTCCCCAATAAAGCATGAGCTAGCCATAGCAGTGGAAAAGAGAGTTCTGAGTTATACATTGAATATCTTCGAGCTTGGAATGAAAACTGAGCTAAGTCCCTCCCCGTGAACCGGGGGGGAGGTGGAAGAAAAGAGGCGAAAACAAACTAGGTCAGACATAAGTCTGGTAAGTCCACTGACTTTCAGCATGTAAATAGGTAAAAGAATCATGACATGAATAAACTGGATACAAGACATAACCATGATAATAAGCATAGCAAAACAACAAATGATGAGTGATAGATATGACAAGGTACACAAGATGAACAGGATATGATGGTTGCGCTTTTAATTATTAATATATTTCCTACACCGCACTGTTCGATATGACAAGGCAAGGTACACCGAAATGTGCTTCGGTTCTTTCCCTGATTTCCTATTTTTTCTGCACCACCCAACTAGCATCCTAACTATTGTTTTTATAGAATGATTCGTATTCCCTACTACTGTCCCAACTAGTATCCTGTGAAAAAGGATCCGTATCCCCTACTAGTGTCCCAACTAGTATCCAGTGTTATATAATAAGGTGATCCCAACCCCGCAATTGTGGTAGCCTTCAGGTGTACATCTAACATGAGGATCTTACCTCAATCAGCCTAATTTCCATGAAGATGTTAGATGTATCCATACTACTTTAACCGATCGGCTCCCTAACTCGTATGTATCAATTACTTGTGTCATTCGGCCCCCCTTGATTGTAGATACTTGTTCTGTTCCCACCATGGGGTGTATCAATTCCTATGGTTACAACCTGACACAAATCAAGATAACAGTGTACACTACTAATGCCGAGTGCCTGCTTTTCCCGCTTTGGAGCACGTGCAGGCTTGTACTCCGTTGAGACCTACACTGCTGCACCACCCACCGCTATTTTGACTGCTTATAATCGGCCCAGTAATCGTGCTCCACCCTGCCTAGTTCAGGGTACCATGATACATCTATGTGGGTTACTGCTGAAATGGGTCCCTGTTACTAGGGTTTCCTAATCAACATGTTATAATGGTTAAGTGTTCCCAATTTACTTAACCCCACCCATTTGCTTAATTAACATGTTGTACTAGTTAAGTGTTGCCTATTCATATGTTACTTAACCTTCCGACTGATTCACACACGTTTTATATAACGGTTAAGTTTGTGGGCCTATATATACTAATATTGTCCACTTACCCAATATTTACTTAACCCTTCCCCTTATCAAGTCCATATATATTATTGGTTAAGCTTGCCTTAACCATATTCACTTTGTAATATTGGTTAAGTGTCATCAATCAATTCAAATTAACTTAACCCACCCATTCATCATGTTGTATTAGTTAAGTATCATCAATCCAGCCTAGTTAACTTAACCCACCCACTTGTCATGTTACATTGGTCAGATGTTGCCTTCTTGTGTTACTTAACCCTACCACACATCATGTTATATTGGTTAAGTGTTGCCTTCTTGTGTTAACTTAACCCTACCACACATCATGTTATATTGGTTAAGTGTTACCCATTAACTTTATCCCACTCATTCATCATGTTATATTGGTTAAGTGTTTCTTATTAACTTAACCCTAATCATTCCTCCTGTTATATTGGTTAAGTATTTCTTGTTAACTTAACCCTACTCATTCATCATGTCATGTTTATTAGCATTAATTCATTCATTAATGCCTTACCTCTCACATTAGAACTGTTGTTTGCGGTTGTTGGATGTGCCAGGTGGTTCCGCGCAGACTTCTATCGCAAACTCATTCTAACCTCGGTTTTGGGCTAAATGCGCTAACCTCTCACATTAGACTTGTGTTGTTGCGGTTACTGGATGTGCCGGGCGGTTCTGGGCAGTTTTACACCGCAACTCAATCTAACCTCGGGTTAGGCATGTTCGACTTTTAGCTAATTTACATATTTACCGTATATTTTCAAGTCTAGACTTTATATGCTAATTATCCCAAATTCACAAAATTAGTCATTTTCCAATTCTCAAGTTATGCCCCACAAATTCAATTACAAGTTATTAATCAAAATAGGCTACACCCAATCTTCTCAAATTTACAATAATAAACATGCTCCAAAATCACAATATATATTATGATTGGCGTCCCAACCAATAGTTATGCCCAATCTAGATTTAGTATTCCAGTTTACAGTTTACGCCCAAAGCTTGGTTTACATGCCAATTAACGCCAAACTTGCAGTTAAAATGATAAAAATGCCTAATATCAATTACAAGTTATGCCCATTTATTTAACCAAATATGTTATGTCCAATATTTACCCAAAATAGGTTATACCCAAATATTCCTCGTATTCCAATCGTTCATATTTCGGATTTCAGCCTAGGTTCGAAGGTAACCTAGGTTCATCAAAGAAAAAGGAAATAGGGAAAGAGAGAGAAGGAGCATAAAATAAGAATAGGCATAAAAATAGGCATGCAACAACAGACCTATTGCAGGAATTTTAGATCCAACAAAGATAGATTCTTGAATAAACTAATACAATCATTATCGCAGGCAAAAAAATAACATCATGAACCAAAAAGGATTATATGCCAGATGTACAACAAAGATAGGCATGACTGAATCGATATAATAACTTCTTAGGAATGTAAAATTATGGATTCAATAGAAGGATAGAGACAAATCTGAAAAGATTATCTTACAATCATGCATACACTTGATTCATTTTCTTACATGTCAAGCATACAATCAGGTGTTTAAATTTGAAAATAACATGAACTTACCTTGCTAGGATTAAGAAAAGATATATGAATCGTTTTTGTTGCAGAAATTCTAATTTGATGTTGATTAATCTTCAAAGTTGATTGTAGAAGAAAACCTCTCCTTTGATTTGGAGTTCTCTAACTTGATTTCTAGTTTAAGGAGAAGAAGGAGGTGGCTAGGCTAGATTGAAGATGAACAGTATGACGGCATCATAGCTTTGGAGCAATAGAATGAGGGTTGGATTATGAGTGTATATATAGATGTCTTGGATTATTAAGAGCCTTTAGATCAACCTAGGGTTCATCCAAACCATCCAGCCTAAGAGAATGAGTCAGCAGGCAATTCAGAAATCGCCACGTAGTCCTAAGACCCATAAAATCGTCACTGCCACGTCTTCCATGTACAAAACGAGATATTTCTCCCAGATCTAGGGGGTCGACACCCCTACAGGGAGTTCAACACCTATGTCGACACCCCTAGGGGGGTCGACACCTATGTCGACTCCCCTTAAGGGGGGTCGACACCCTCTGGCGGGAATTTTCTCGTCTAGCCTGTTTTCGCTGATTTTGAATTTCGAACCCATTTTTGACTTTCCGGACCTATTTCTGAAGTACTGAACCCAATATATATATATATATATTCTACCCGCGCATATACAAACTTCAAACCTTAATAACTTCTTCTTACGGTGTCCGATTTACGCAAACTCGGACTCTATCTCAAGTAGATTCTGAGACGAACGCAATGGCGCAACCCGTTTCCCTTAATTCTTCTTCTAAAAATTAAGTGTTCTTAAATTTGTTAATTTTAATATTTAAAATTACAGGGTGTTACATTCTCCCCTCTTTAAAGGATTTCATCCCCGAAATCTTCAAATCAAGAAGAATGTGTATCCTACCATCCAACATCCATCTACTCAATCATTCAATCACAGGCATCCATTGTCCTTAAAAAGGTTTCTAATACTTTTTATGAACATATGCATAGTGTGTGCATATGTCCTTACCCAAATGCAAAATCAGGCGGTCTACTAATTCAGTTGACCTCCTTAATGCAAATTATGTCAATGCCATGAGTCCATTATGTATGCAATTTTTCTTAATCTTACTTTATAACTTCTACATGAGTGCACAATCATTCATACAAATGCAATATCCATATGATAACACATAAAATTTCAATCCATATACAACTACATATATGCATATGCAATATGAAAGCGACCAAGCCGATCTAGTACCTAATGTGTGTGTATATGCACCAACGAGCAACCACTTGCAACCATCGATCATAACATGTTTCAAATACATGTTTACATCCATTGGTTTCTACCGAAGGATCGAGGATAGGACTAAGAGGATATACTAAAAAGATAAATACTAGCATGCAAATAAACTTTACAGAAAAAAGAGGAATCAATGATATAGCCCCAAAAGGGTATGATGTGTGTATCTAGTCTTCAGTCTTCGAAATTGCATCTTCTTGAGCTTCACTCCATTGTGCTCTGACTGTCTTAACTTCACAATTGCGTAGCTTCTTAATTTCTGTTTCTAAAATATGAGTTGGAACTCATTTCACTGTTGCCTCTCGTTCCACCTCTTCTCCTTCTAGTACACTCGACACTACAACTTCTGCTGTGTCATGCTGACATTCCAAGAACTATGTCTTGAAAGTAAAAAGATGTTAACCATGTTACCAAGTGTATTTATTAAGGCGACTAGAGGTCTCTTCTCTACTTAACTTATCCATTGCGTCAACTATCTGAGAGTCTTTTCTTTGTGAAGTCCCTATTTGAACCAAAAGCGTAGGTCTTACTACTAGCGATGTCAACTACTAACTTAACCAAAGGTTTTAAAATCAAAGGTTGATATGTATTCTGAACTTTTCCTTTTCACATAAAGAGGACTTGAAGTCAACGTTTTCTTCTTAAGGCATCCGCTATGACATTACCCTTCCTTCTTACACAAAATGGCGCCTATAGTCCCGTGCCGCATGCATCCGCGTGTACCGTAAACCTTTTACTACCGTAAGGTAAAAGTCAAAACTGGGGTCGTTGTAAGAGCCCTCTTCGATCGTTGGAAAGCGACATCACAATCAATATCCCGAGCAAAGGTTAGATTCTTCTTCGTTAATCCAGTAAGTGGGGCTGATACCTTCGCAAAGTCCTTAATTAACTTCCTATACCAGCCTGCTAAACCAAGAAAACTACTTACTCCAATTGAATTCCTTGGGACCTTCAAATCTTGCACCGCAACTACTTTTGTGGGATCTATTGTTATCCCTTCCTTGGATATCACATGTCCTAGAAACCTTACTTCTTCTCTCCAAAAATGATATTTGGAGAACCTAGCCTTAAGCTGATGCGCTTGGAGGGTAACTTAGACTTCCCTTAAATGCAAAGCATGTTCTTCCTCACTTCTAGAGAAAACCAAAATATCATATATGCACAAGCGAAGTGAACCATCCACCTTTGTAGCGAAAACAACTGGAGCACCCTATTTAGAAGTACTTCGCCTTATGAACCCTTTCTCAAGTAACCCTTTCACTTGTTTACTGAGCCCTTTCCTTTCCCTTGGAGTCATGTGTCATATAGGTAATGCAACTGGCTTTGCATTGTTAACTAGATATATGCGGAAGTCCATCTCGCGTTTTAGGGGACAAACCCCCAACCTAACCAAAAACATCTGCGTACTCATGGACTACTCTAACGGATCGCAAATCGTCGATAGATGCATCAAGTGATTCTAGGTAGCTAAGCCAAACTGATCCCATAGGATCATACGAAACCTCGAGGGTATTCCCGAGGCAAGTCAAAAGTCTAATTACCCTCCTTTCACAATTACCAGCTAACCAATCCAAGCCTAGAATCAACCCATAGCCCATGAAACATTAAACTCAATACTTAATATAGCTATTCTCAAATCCTTTCAAACCAAAGATAATTGATCCAAACCACCAATTGGATTTGAGACAATAATGGGATCCTCTACCCTACTAGTACTAAGGTGCAGAGACTCAACTATGGAAGCAGATAGAAAAGAATGTGAAGCGCCAGAGTCAAACAAAGTTCAAAAAAGGAAAATCAAACTTTCAACAAAAACATTTCTATCTCTCTCCTGTCCTGGTGCCATGAGAGCATGAACGTGTCCTCCAGAAGTAGGTCCTGTCCACTGCCCTTTCCCTTGTCCTTCGGGCAATCCTTGATAAGATGCCCTGCTTCAGCATACTAAAAACAACCACCTATTTTCTTCTTCCTACAATTAAATGACCCGCTATACCAAAGAAAAGACACTTCCTTTTGTCATGGGTTCTATTATTTCTTCCACCCTTCTTATATTCCGATTCCTTGTTTGTAATTCTTCCACTTTGGCCTCTTTCTTTTCACCTTTCTCCTTCTGCGTGGATTAAGCCATATCAACAAGCTTCTTATCCTTGGGCTTGTGCTCCTTAGCCTAAACTCCCTTACTCTCATCCTTACCATCCTTGTGTAGCTTGTTGACAAGTTTCTCGAAACTACCTCCATCGCACAACAACCTACAAAGCTTGAAAGAATATTAGCCGCAAGTGAAACTACTGCAGCTTCAGATGGAGGTTGGGCACTACTTCGCCCTCGACATGCCGTATGCCTACGAGACTATGGTGAAAAGAAAGAAAGAAGAGATTCAAATAGAGAACCGAAAGATAGTGCATATGGATTTGGGAAATATGCCTTTCAAAAACAATACTTTTCTCTTGAAAAAGGCTTCATTAAAACATGTTTTTGTAAATACCTCTTTATAAAAATACTTTTGAAAACGGTTTTCAAAATTCTTTTTATCTATTCCAGTAACCTTCAGCTCTGATACCATATGTAACACCCTACCTCCGTTAAGGTCACTCACAAAGGGAATGCATTAACTTCAGTGGAGCATCATAAATGTATAGAACAGATAAATTACAAAACAGACAAAAATCCATAGAAAATAAATTAAAATTTACTTTTATTGATAAGCAACAACTTGGTAAACAGCTTGTACAAAGATTGTTTTCCAACACCCAGAACACCAATACCCATTACAACAAAGCATCTGTCTTGTTTAACAAAATAAAGAAGCATAAAGTGACAATGATATTCCCCAATAAAGCATGAGCCAGCCATAGCAGTGGAAAAGAGAGTTCAGAGCTATACATCGACTATCTACGAGCTTGGAAAGAAAATTGAGTTAAGTCCCTCCTTGTGAACCTAGGGGGGAAATGGAAGAAAAGAGGCAAAAACAAACTAGGTCAGACATAAGTCTAGTAAGTCCAGTGACTTTCAACATGTAAATAGGTAAAAGCATCATGACATGAATAAACTGGATACAAGACATAACCATGATAATAAGCATAGCAAAACAACAAATGATGAGCGATAGATATGACAAGGTACACAAGATGAACATGATATGATGGTTGTGCTTCTAATTATTAAGATATTTTCTACACCGCACTGTTTGATATGACAAGGCAAGGTATGCTGAATTGCACTTCGGTTCTTTCCCTGATTTCCTATTTTCTCTGAACCACCCAACTAGCATCCTAACTAGTGTCTTTATAGAATGATTCGTATTCCCTATTAGTGTCCCAACTAGTATCCTATGAAAAAGGATCTGTATCCCCTACTAGTGTCCCAACTAGTATCCAGTGTTATATAATAAGGTGATCCCAACCCCGCAATTGTGGTAGCCTTCAGGTGTACATCTAACATGAGGATCTTACCTCAATCAGCCTAATTTCCATGAAGATGTTAGATCTATCCTTACTACGTTAACCGATCAGCTCCCTAACTCGTATGTATTCATTACTTGTGTCGTTCGGCCCCGCTAGATTGTAGATACCTATTCTGGTCCCGCCATGGGGTGTATCAGTTCCTATAGTGGCAACCCGACACAAATCAAGATGCACAGTGTATACTACTGATGCCTAGTGCCTACTTTTCCCGCTCCGGAGCACGTGCACGCCTGTATTCTGTCGAGACCTATACTGTTGCACCACCCGCTGCTATTTTGACCGCTTATAATCAGCCTAGTAATCATGCCCTACCCTGCCTAGTTTAGGGTACCATGATACATCTGTGTGGGTTACTGCTGAAATGGGTCCCTATTACTAGGGTTTCCTAATCAACATGTTATAATGGTTAAGAGTTCCCAATTTACTTAACCCCACCCATTTGCTTAATTAACATGTTGTACTGGTTAAGTATTGCCTATTCATATGTTACTTAACCTTCCCACTGATTCACACACGTTTTATATAACGGTTAAGTTTGTGGGCCTATATATACTAATATTGCCCACTTACCCAAGATTTACTTAACCCTTCCCCTTATCAAGTCCATATGTATTATTGGTTAAGCTTGTCGTAACCCTATCTACTTTGTAATATTGGTTAAGTGTCATCAATCAATTCAAGTTAACTTAACCCACCCGTTCATCATGTTGTATTGGTTAAGCATCATCAATCCAGTCGAGTTAACTTAACCCACCCACTTGTCATGTTACATTGGTTAAGTGTTGCCTTCTTGTGTTACTTAACCCTACAACACATCATGTTATATTGGTTAAATGTTGCCTTCTTGTGTTAACTTAACCCTACCACACATCATGTTATATTGGTTAAGTGTTACCCATTAACTTAATCCCACTCATTCATCATGTTATATTAGTTAAGTGTTTCTTATTAACTTAACCCTACTCATTCCTCCTGTTTATATTGGTTAAGTGTTTCTTATTAACTTAACCCTACTCATTCATCATGTCTTGTTTATTAGCATTAATTCATTCATTAATGCCTTAACCTCTCACATTAGAACTGTTTTTTGCGGTCGCTGGATGTGCCGGGCAGTTCCGGGCAGACATCTACCACAAACTCATTCTAACCTTGGGTTTTGGGCTAAATGCACTAACCTCTCACATTAGATCTGTGTTGTTGCGGTTACTGGATGCCGGGCGGTTCCGGGCATTTTTACACCGCAACTCAATCTAACCTCAGGTTAGGCATGTTCGACTTTTAGCAAATTTACATATTTACCGTATATGTCCAAGTCTATATTTTTTATGCTAATTATCCCAAATTCACAAAACTAGTCATTTTCCAATTCTCAAGTTATGCCTAGCAAAGCCAATTGCAAGTTATGCCCCACAAATTTAATTACAAGTTATTAATCAAAATAGGCTACACCCAATCTTCCCAAATTTACAATAATAGTCATGCTCCAAAATCACAATATTAATATGTTTGGCGTCCCAACCAATAGTTATGCCCAATCTAGACTTAATATTCTAGCTTACAGTTTACGCCCAAAACTTGGTTTACATGCCAATTAACCCCAAACTTGCAGTTAAAATGATAAAAATGCCCAATATCAATTACAAGTTATGCCGAATTATTTCACCAAATATGGTATGTCTAATATTCACCCAAAATAGGTTATGCCCAAATATTCCCTGTATTCCAACCGTTCGTATTTCGCGATTTCAGCCTATGTTCGAAGGTAACCTAGGTTCATCAAAGAAAAAGGAAATAGGGGAAGAGAGAGAAGGAGCATAAAATAAGAACAGGCATAAAAATAGGCATGCAACAACAAACCTAATACAGTAAATTTAGATCCAACAAAGATAGATTCTTAAATAAATTGATACAATCATTATCGCAGGCATAAAAATAACATCATGAACCAAAAAGGATTGTATGCCTGATGTACAACAAAGATAGGCATGATTGAATTGATATAATAACTTCTTTGGCATGTAAAATTATGGATTCAATAGAAGGATAGAGATAAATCTGAAAAGATTATCTTACAATCAGGCATAGACTTGATTATTATTACATATCAAGATTACAATCAGGTGTACAAATCTGAAAATAACATGAACTTACTTTTCTAGGATTTAGAAAAGATATATGAATTGTTGTTGTTGCAGAAACTCTAATTTGATGTTGATTAATTTTCAAAGTTGATTGTAGAAGAAAACCTCTCTTTGATTTGGAGTTCTCTAACTTGATTTCTAGTTTAAGGAGAAGAAGGAGGTGGCTAGGCTAGATTGAAGATGAACAGCATGATGGCATCTTAGCTTTGGAGCAATAGAATTAGGGTTGGGTTATGAATGTATGTATATATATATATGTCTAGGATTATTAAGAGCCTTTAGATCAACCTAGGGTCCATCCAAACCATCCAGCCCAAGAGAATGAGTCAGCTGGCCAATCAGAATTTGCCACGTAGCCCTAAGATCCATAAATTCATCATTGCCACGTCTGCCAGGTACATAATGAGATATTTCGCCCAAGTCGGGGAGGGGGGTTTGACACCCTTATAGGGGATCGATACCTATGTCGACACCCCTAGGGGGGTCGACACCTATGTCGACTCCCCTTAAGGGGGGTCAACACCTATGTGGACTCCCCTTAAGGGGGTCGACACCCTCTGGTGAGAATTTTCCCGCCCAGCCTATTTTGGCTGGTTTTGAATTTCGAACCCATTTTTGACTTTCTGGACCTATTTCTGAAGTACTGAGCCCAATATATATGTATGTATATATATTCTCCTCGCGCGTATACATACTTCAAACCTTAGTAACTACTTCATACGATGTCCAATTTACACAAATTCAGACTCTATCTCAAGTAGAATTCCGAGACGAACGCAATGGCGCAACCCGTTTCCCTTAATTTTTCTTCAAAAAATTATGTGTTCTTAAATTTGTTAATTTTAATATTTAAAATTACGGGGTGTTACAACATTCTTTTTTATTAAATCTGCTTTCTCTTGGGCGAGGCGAGTGTTCTCAGATTTGGCATCCTCGGCCTACTTCTTTAAATTTATCCGCTCCTGGCTATGGGATTCAAGCTTAGAGTGATAGCGCCTTTGTAGTTCCTCGAGCTGCTTCTTATAGTTATCTGCATCGCATTGTACAAGAGCGAGCTTAGCTTGAGTATCCTCTAGATCTTTCTCAGAGTTTTCGATGGCCTTCGCATCATATTCAGCGGCGTCGGCCATGGTTTTTATGACTGCCATCAGATCACTATTAATTTTAGAGAGAGTCTTTGCATACTTCTTAATCTCTTTGTATTATTCATCCACGAAATCTATAGTAGCCTTGACATCATTGGCCCAATCAGATTTTACTGGTTGGAGTTTTGGGACAAAATGCATGTGCCCGAAATGGTGTTTGGGAAATTGCTGCCTCATAACTTCCAGTCTAGCCTAGTTCTTGTCGTTGAGAATAATCGGCCTTGTGGTAGTTATGTCAACGGTGCGACGAGATAGCTTCATGGTGGGTCGTTTCATTTCGGCATCTTTCCCCGATTCTGGTTGTTTCCCTTTGAGATCGGAAACCCTTTGTGAAGTATCATCTTGAGGAATCGTGCCCTTAGATGGAACAGGAGGCTTGCTACTGTGCTTGCCTTCCTCATGATCTGAAGGATGACTCTTGTGTTTGTTTGAGCCTCTGTGGTGTGGGGATCGAGAACGGGAAGGTCGATAAGACTTTGGAAATCGATCCCTCTTGTCATCTCTACCCCTGCTCTCATATTGATCGTGTTTATCGTCGGGATCTATTGGGGGCATGCTTGAACAAACATCTCGCATATGATATCTTTGTCTCCCCATTTGTCTTGCAAAAAAGAAATGAGAGAATATCAAGATCAACATCATCATAAAGCTTAAGTGCTGTGACGTGCAATGTTAGAGTGCCATGTGTATCCTAAGTGATGTTCCCCCCAAACAGACCAGAGCCCGAATTGATAGTCTCCCTGGTCTTTACAGGAGTAATCTCTTCTTCGGAAATAAAAGTGAGAGGATTTGTTGGAAATCCTCTGGAGAATAAAAAGTTTTGGGTAGGGGAAGATCCCTGAAGCCCCGAAATGTGGGATCATCAGCTATGGGAGTATATCCTAAACGAATAACTGACGACAACCCCTTTGGAGAAATTGGCGGTTCAAGCGATCGAATTGTATTGGTTGTTTTTCTTGCGGCGGATTAGGAACTGCAAGAAAAAACAAGCAGTGTTAATATGTTTTCGAGGTCTGAAATTTAAAACATTAATGTCCCTACTTGACTTGAGCCACCTTCTGGCGCACTCCGGCTGCTGTCTAATGTAAAACCATTCAGGCTTTGGATCCCCAGCAATGCTACTAAACGGAGCAGTGATAATTTTTCTTTTTGGCACAGATTCGAAATATACAAAGGATGGAGTGTCGTTGGTTCGATGTTTGAAGTTGTAAAAGAAATGAACAACTTCAAAAGTCAACTCTTCACCAAGAATTTCTCTATAGGCTATGTACAGGGTATATAAATAGGCATAAAAATTGGGAAGAAGCTGCATGGGGGCAATCCTCAACTGTCACAGGAAATCAACGATGAATGGTGGGAATGGAGGTATCGCTCCAACAAGACACATTAGTCTGGAAATAACCATGTATCCTTCTGGTGGATTATGGGGACGATCTGTTTTTGATGGTAAAAGGGTATCTCCTTGAAGAATTCCATGCTTGAGGCGTATCCGTTTTAGTTTATCGTTGTCAATTATCGACTCAACTGAATCTCTCGGCGATTCCAAGATAACTGCATCCCTGAATTCGTCGGTAGCACGGTTATCTCCTACCCCTCCTTCTTTTTCTTCTTCACTGAGAGAGATATCACCCCCAGAAGATGATTCACTGTTATGAACTTCCATCTCATAGTCGGGGCCTTCACTATTCCATCCCGAGTTTGAGGTGGAAGATACATCCTCGACGAGTGGATTATCGGATGACCTTGCAACGTCTCCCCTTTCTGCCAATCTAGGTCTTTCTACAATGATCGCTAAGCTATTAAAGAAGCAAGAATGGAAGTTAGAGTAAAGTTTTATGTGTCCCCCCGTGCATGTGTGTGAACTAAAGTGTATAAAGTGTATACAGGAGATACAAAGTAAGCACATAAAGATGAAATGCAAAAATTTGACGAAGCAGTAATGCGTTCAGAATAGTTTTAAATGTTCACTCATGATCATAGGGCTCTATCCTAACTGTCCTCAAGGTCATAGATCGAATTTAATGTTAATTGAATTAGTTGGGCAGTTCTTGTGCATTGAGTTGAATGACTTTGGATCGGTTCGGGTATGTGTAATGTAATCTGTTCGGCACCCATGTAGTAATCAGATCAGTTCGGCCTGGATAGTATGGAGTCGGTTCGGATGTCCAAGCCATCAACAGACAGTCTTGAATGTTTCATCTAATCGGAATGGATCGAATGGAGTTAATAGAAGGCGGCCAGGAACGGGTCAGCCGACACCGAACCGAACTGTACCCATGACTTTAAAACCTACTACTTTTTCATGCACATACTTCACCCTCCGACCCGACCCGGTTGGATGAAACCATTTCTCCTTCCTCTTGTGCTTCCCACTCCGAACCGATCCCATTCCTTTCTCTCTTTTTCTCCTTCACTTCACCATTAACACTGAACCCATCTCCTTTCAAAAACTCATTCATTTTTTAGAAGCTTGTCACGGAAAAACACCCATGGGCTAATATGCCCACCACCAGGTCAAATCCCATCTGCCAATGCCTCGAGGTGGTGACGAGGCCACCAACGACAACGACAATGAGAGAGAAGACACCGCGCCATGCTTGGTACGACGTCGAGCATAAATTCACTCAAATTACTTCATAAATTAGAATCGAAGTCAAATAAAACAGAGTTAATCGAAGTTTTGACCCACCTATGTAATCCATTTGAGGATTAAGGGAGAATGATTGGAATTTTAAAAGCTAGGGTTTTGTTTTTCTCCGATGCGATTTCTGGAGAAGCGATGGAAATGAAAAGAAGAAGGAAGAAGTGAAGAAATGGTGAATTTATATGAGTGCGAAGAGGCCCTTTGTATTCTTGCCAACATGTCATCCTTTTCCGATCGGACCGGACGGTAGGCCCATGGTTATTTGGCCCATTAGCTTAACGGCGTCAAGATGCAAGGAGGACCAGCCGGATCAGATCCGAACCCAAGCATATCCGCAAGTATTAACTCAACATATAAAATGAACCCAGAGAAAAATATGCAAAGATTTACCTGGAGAAGCTACTGGACATCAAGCAAAACTCTCGAAATAATTTGAAACAAGGGAAGCAGTTTGTGCAATCTATGTTGTATATATATACATTTATATATATATATATACATTTATATATATATGACAAGCGTTGTGACTTTACGTAGAGACACAACTTTACAAACGAATGGAAGCGATTGTTCGATGATTTATTTCAGGGACCAACGGATGGATAATGTCAAAGCACACTCCATTTTCAATAGAAGTGTCCTTCGAGGGGAAAAAATGTTAGCCTACTTTGTGAACTAGGCTACACAAAGATGAGAAACCAAATAAATAAAGGATGATGACTAGAAGAACATGCATTTGATGTCCGGATCGGGTCGGGGGTCACCAGCCAAAACATAATATAACATATTAGGAATCCGAGGAGCAGGAGCAGCTCCGGATCGGGTCGAGGAAGCCCGATCCGATCCCTTCCTTCTCTCATTCATTTGATCCGAACCGCATATCAATGGATGGCAGTTACACTCCATGGTTTCCTAAAGGAGCAAAGCGATTAAGCAACCACTTTGCCCACGTTCTCCCCACGTTCACTACGAACCTGATGTGCTGTCACCTTTGCATCCTATCCGAACCCGATTTTCAAGGGATGGAGGCCACGTACACCTGAACCGAAGCCACTCCAGGGAGTTTTTCCACATATAAATACACCTCCAAGGCTCATTTCAAAAGATTTTTTGGCATTTTTAGAACTCAAACTCCTTGTCTATCCGGATATCATTATCATTTTCAGATTACAATCATCATTCAAAACATATTTCAGAGGAGATTGAGTGAATCTATGCATTGTATGAGTGAAAGTGAGTGAGAATCATTGTTGTATCTACATTCAAGTCATCAATTCAAAGAGTAGAAAGTGGACGTAGACTATTTAATGCCGAACCACTATAAATTGTGTGTTTTCTTCGTTTTTAATTTCATTTCATTAAAAATTGTTACTAGTTTGGATGTTAGATCCATTTTTGGATCTAACACGTATAATATATATTTCGTTCAAAACGTATTTTATAGATTCATTTTAAAATACGTTTTAAAAATGATTCCCACTTTTACTTCAATTTAAATCAAAATTGAATACTCTTTATCATTATAATATTTAAATGATAATATTTTCAAAATATCAGATTTTGAAATCATTTCCTTTTCGATATTCATTATAAAAATGAATAAAATCGATATAAATATCGTTCGCATCAAAATGGCGCATCACTAATCAATACGGCTTCACACATTCAATATTTTCGTGTCCATCCAAAATCTGACATCAAATTTACATTTTAATCCTTTTCTGAATATTATTTTAAAATATTCGTTTTTCTAAAATATTCGTTATTTTAAAATATTCATTCTTTCTGAATTGGAATCAGACACAGTCAATTACCGTAGTGTTATTTGTATGGATTTCATACAACACATGTATACAACAGCAATAATAAACAATAAACTATCATCCAGAGCACATTACGCAACTGCATAAGCATTAAATATAAATAATTAACGCTTACAACAGTATGTCAATCAATCGATTGACATACAACTAAACAATTGGGATTAGTGTACGTCCAATATCATCCCGATACCCGTCCGATTTGTAAATGAATATTTATTTTCATTCATATACACGTAAAAATTATATTATTTTTTTACGATAAAATATTCATTTCAACACATGAATATTTTATATAATTCATACATTTAGTAAACACAAAACAGTCAATTCAGTCTAAACAAACAACCATGGTTTGTACAATAAATGGTGTCAGGTGCTATTAAGCACCGTCAGCAACCTAAAATATTTTTAACTGCAAAATAAATTGAGTGAGAAAGAGTTCTTACATTGAGATCCACTCCGCCGTGCTTTTCTGACGTTCTGATTTACTGCTCTGGTTCCAGAATTTGCAAACGAGCTCCAATCTTTATGTCGTCTTTTTTTCTAGCCTAAACGCGCTATTCTGGACAACTTTCGCCTAGGGGCCTTTCTTCTGAAAATGCTTCAATTCGCCAGAATTCGCGAAATGACATCAATTTGACAGTAGACTTTGGACGTGTTTTCCGGGCGGCTACGCAATCCAAAATATGGCTTCCATATACCCAAATCGAAGAGAAAATCGTGCTCTTTGATTTTTTTTATGAATTTAATTGGATGTAAAGTCTATAATTTGGAAATTTGAAAATTTAAATTTGTACAATACCATATTTAAGTTAAATTGCATTGCAAAGTGAAGATTCTGACTTCCAAATAGTGGACGAAGTAGATTTTTCCAAATTATTTTGATGTAAAGTTCGACGACTTGAAATCCCGAGATTTTGAAACATGATTTGAAAATGTTTGCAAAATATTGTCGCAAAGTGATTTATAACTTTGGCATAGGAAATAAAATGATTTAATACCAAGGTTCGAGTAACCCATGACTAAAGAAAGGTATGACATCCGGAGAGACACTATTTATTTATATCGATACACGCGTAGGCCGTGCACAGTGGCCTTGTCATTGGGAGAAACCTATTGACTTAGGACATAAATGTTTTATGTCGTTGTCGGAAAATATTTAAATTTTTTGAAATGATTTTGGTTTTGAAATCCCGAAGCAAGTATGATTCGATATGAAAAGAAAATGTTAGTATTTCAAGTAATTTGAAAATAAAACCGGGATTTTGAGTCGAAGAAATCATTTCATACTTTGCTTTCAAATTTATTACTTGCATTTAAATTTTGATACAGATAATATTGATAAGATTTTGATAGAAATTGATGAGTTTAATTTATAAGAAATTTTCAAGTTTTAAAATTCTATCGTGTGCTCTGTTGAAAACTAAATTTGGTATTGGCAACATTTTGTGTTATATATATATATATAGGTATATATATAGGTATAGTTTCACCAATCTCTCCTTTTCGATGACGAAAATTTTAAGGGGGGAGATTGTAATGATCTGAAATTTCCGATGCATTGATATCTAATTAATTTGAATTTTTTAAATATAAATTGGAGTTACTAAAGTTTAAAAATAAATTTTGAATCTTGAATGTATGTCTTGTTATTTTATAAACATGATTTGGTAATAAAAAAAAACTCATTTTAGGCTATGATTAATTTATTAGGAGTATATTTTATACATAATAATATTATTTTTTAAATATGATTTATTTAGATGCTATTATGTAAAATATAAGATTTTGTAAGTATACTTGGAATATTAAAGTTTATAATAATTCTATTACAGCGATATGAATTTTGTAAAGATTTTCAAGTATTTAATTTTAAATTGTTTTGGTCAAATATGAATTGGAAGACAATAATGTTTTGATTAAAATCAATTTAGTTAAACCAATGTTCATTTGGAAAAGCAATAAACAATGTGCAATATGATTACTAAAACGATCATTGTTCGAACATTTATTATAATTAAATATCCGCTTCAAATAATCATTCAGTTTCCGTACATGCAGTCTTAAAATAATTTTTACAATTTTTCTGTAATTTTCAATTTGGAAAATGAGCGTATATATCTTCTAACATATCTTAGGGTAACCGTGGTCCTTTTAACACTTCAAAGGATCAATCAATCTGGTCTGTTTTATGATGGTTTTGTGGTCAATATACATTACTATATACAATTACAATTTTATTTGTGCAATTCTTAGTTAATAATAATAATGGAATAAAATAAGAATACAAGGATATGCACAATATATTAGCCAACGAACGGGACTAGATAAATGTATATAAATGAAAGTTGTGGCTCCTTCACACATGGTAGAAAATAAAGCAATGAAAGGAAACTTGTCCCTTATTTAATACATGCCATACTTGTTTGTAAATCCCTCCCCGTTGTTTTTTCTTGTTCTTTATTACACCATCCCTTTTTGCCTTATTCTAAACGGTCGACCTCCCTTCCGCATGACACGTTCCACCTCCACCGCTACACAGTATCACCCAGACCCTTCCACGTGGCCCTTCCTCTTCTTTTCATTTGAACAACTGAAACTCCTTTTGTTTTATTTTTATAGAGAAGTGCTACAGTACCCGAATCTGTTTTTGTTAAAATACCCGAACAATTCATTTTTTTTTTCGGATTTCAAGTCGAAAATTATGGAGCATCAAGAAGCCGTTAGATTTCAGGGAGAAACAAGCAATTCAAGGGTGGTGATTGTTTCCTCAATTTTTTACAAAATTACTTTCGGGCAAAGTAGCAATTTTGATTTTTATATAGCTGCAAAGCCTCTACGACGTTACCCTCTTCTCCTACTTTTTGCTTTTGAGTTTTCCTCCATCACTTCTGCGTAAAATCCGATACTCCCTTTATATATATAAAAAAAAAAAAAAAACAAAGAAGAGCGTTGGCCTCTTCCTTGCGATCACCTGCTGCCATACTTCCCTCATCCGTCACCTCCGGCGTTGATCACTCACCGCGGTCCTCTCTCTCTCCTCTTCTTTCATTGTTCAAAAACTAAGTCTGCCATCCTGTTTTAATTCACCGCAACCTAAGGTGCTCCTCTCCGCTCAACTCGGCCGGTCCTACTCCTTTCTGGCATGCAACCGCCACTGTGCCACACTGCTTCACTGCCTGACGCAGACTCATTCGCACCATGTTTTGACCCTTTCCTTATTTTAACGTGTTGGTTCCTATTACTGTATTATACTATCCCTTACTCCAGCAATTCTAATTCTTCCCCATGTTAGTCGCTTCTCCAACGTTGGCCATCAGCTCATCAAACTCCACCCTGTTTTCCTCTTCCTTCCTAGGATCATACGCTTAGGCCTCCTTCCCTTCCCGCCAGCTTCACCACCGCCTGAACCTGCAAGCCTCCACTCTTACCCTCTCTCCAAAATCGATGCTTTCCCACTACAAAAAAAAAGGCAATTTTCCAACCGAAAATTCCCTACGCCATCCCTACGCGGCGTAGGCGAGGCGTAGAGAAAACATGAAAATATGTGAATGGGGTAGGGTCTGCGTAGGGAATTCCTTACTCATTCCCTACGCCTTTTATATGGGTTGAAATTTACTTTGTTGGTTATGAAATTAAGGTCAAAATAACCGCATCGGTTCAAATAAACCGCTCCACCCTATCCATTTCATCCCGTTGATTAAAATAACCCGATGTTTTCATTCCAACGTTCTTCACGGTAAAAAAAAGAAAAAAAAAACCCTAAATCATCTCGCTGCAGCCGCATTCGATTCGCCGCATCGCCAATTAGCAGAGCCGCCGCATCGCCAGTTAGCAGAGCCGCCGCTCCTTCATCGCCGATCCCCCGTCCATCCCGCGCCTTCCCTCTTCTGCGTCGTCCCTCTGCCGCGCAGTCCTATCTCCTTAGTCGCGCTGCTGCCTCTTTAGTGTCAGGTACCCTTTCAAATTTATTAAATTGGATTAGATAAGTTAATGATGGACCTTGTGTGAAGAACGTGGAACAAATTGTAAATATAAAAGAAATTATTCGATTTAATTACAGTGGACATCTTTTGTTAAGAGTTGTATGAGCTGTTAAATGTGTTTTAACAACATGCCACATTACTGTAATTGGAAAGTATACGACTCCAGTTTCAATTTCACAAAATTTATTTGGAGAATGTATGAAATTCTACTTTCTCCTTTTTGCAAAATTTATTTTCATATTCAATGAAGTCTATTAAGAAATTTTCTTTAAATAGTAGCGAGAAAATCCGCTAGAAACTCTTATCGTTGTTTTAAAAACAATCTTATTTAATCATGTCTGTGTTAAAAAGCAGAAAAACACCTAGCTTTCATTTTCTTAAAAAAAAAAATCTTGTTTTTATTAAATTATATAAGTTTAGTAACTTCTATTAGTATCAATATGTGCAACTACGGGTAAAATATTTCTAGAATTGCACAACTCAGCAGCTTAAGACGTGCTAGATGTACGCTTCGTACACCTGAAGTTATTGAGGCATAAGCCTTAGAAGTAAAAAGCTTTTGAGAACAAGACTTCTTATCTTCCATTTCCTTAGGGCGCTTCTCAAGTCAAGTATTGAAGCAAATTATTTATTTATTTAAAACATTGTAAACTGCATGTGATTATATATATACCTGTGTAGCTCAATAATCACTTAATGCTATACTATAGAATCTGCTGAGTTTATAAGTAATGAAAATAGCAACATATATGTTTGATTAGTTTCTCATCTGTCATCATTCAATTATTAAATGTATTTTTCATCATTCAATCATTGGATGTATTCACTGCAAATATAATTTATATTGGATTAGTTCTCAATATCCCGACTCCATCTGCTTGTTCTGTTCCATTTTTATTGCATATCGACGCCAAAGGTGATAACTATTTTTGTATTGTTACAAGTTCATAACAGAGAGCACGGTTTTTTGGTCTTCAGACAATAAACTTGCAGCGTGTCAAAAATATATTTAGTGCTTGTATTATTCATTTCAGTTCACAAAAATTGACAATAATTATCAACTTCCGTGCTTGTAGTTGCATTACCATGTCAATGCAGTTCACGGGAATTCTAGTTGGCGATCTATTTGTTTACAAAATGAACTCATCCGATAAGTTATCATAACTTGTCGAAGAATCACATACACGACTATGTGAATTTAAGAAAACCACTAATGCAAATGCAAAAATAAAGAACTGCTAGTAAAAAATCCACACTACATTTTGCGTTAGCTTCTGCTATGTTGGACAAGCTTTGCATGTATGGATGCTTAACCATGTCATTTATTTTTATTGGAAGATGATTGAATCAGAGTTGGTATGCTGGTTCATATATTTTGTGAGGTGTTGTAGAAAAACAGACATAGATAGTTTTTGGTAACTGTATAGCTAATTGTTTATTTATTGGTAAATGTAAATGATGATTTTTTTATTTTTGTTTCTAGTTATTGTTGCTATGGAAAGGATAAGCTTTGACATAAAATTTGAAGCTGTAGTTTGCTGTATCGATCTCTTGGAGAAATTTTTTCCAACACTCCATTGGCTATTCTAATTTCTGAAGCAAAAAAGGTTTGTTTTTTGAGTTCTATGTTGATTCAATTCCAATAATTTGTTTAAAAGGTATGCTCAGATAAAAATGCAGTGCTTCTTTTTTCCTGCACGTGTTTTAGAGATATGCTGAGTGGTTGTGAATTTATGCATGAGTATATGTGTATTGTCCAGGGTATTCTTGCATAAATGTGAGTTGTGTTGAGAGTGTTTATGGAAGGAGCTGGTGTCTGTATGCATTTTCACCTAGGCCTGTACGAGTGTGTGTGTTAGTTTGGTATGTGCTAGGTGAGTTCATGGGTGCTGTACGTGTTGGACATATGATTTGAAAATATAATAATATGTATTTGAATGTGTAATGAATGGATCTACGATTTTGCATAACATTATGTTCTCTGTAAAAAAATGATCATGCTCAGGTAGAAAACTTATCACAAAAATTAAGTATATTATTAGATATTGCAGTATTTTGTATTTGAGCATTCTAAATTTGCATGTGTACAAAAATCCTTTTCTTTTAAAATTATAGTTGCACAAATATGGAATACTTTTTCTTTTAAATTATAATTGTTGCTGCAGCAAATATCATATTTAGTTAATGTCAAAAATGTAAATTGTGCTGCATATTGGCTTTTTAATCAATACTGATTTAGGATTTCACTATGGGACTGATTACAAAGAGATTACCTTATATTGTGCATTGAATCTTATCTTATATTCTTCCATGCTTGGCAAGGGACTACAGCAAAAGTGACTATATGATAGTTAATGTAATATTTGACCTTTTTTATATATTTTTATTACAATGAATAATAGACTCCTTATTTATGACTGTTTCTTTTTCCCCTATATTTGTTTGCAGATATAGGATTCTATCTTTAGTTCACAATCTTATGAGGAAACTCATTTAGTAAGTTTCTGCTGTAACTTTATTTTCTGCTTGTTTTACCTCTCCCTAAATGAATTATATGAGTCATTTTTATCACAGTTTGTTTCTAAATTAATTGTATGAGTCACTTTTTAAAATATTTCTTTCACATTGGTATTTCCTTAAAAAAATCATCAATTTGCATTAAATAATTTGACAGTCTGATTTGCAGGTAATGGTCTAGTATTATTCTTGCCGTCACTCATAATGGGCATATATGGTATGCAGTGATGGTTAAGATTGTTTAATTGAAGAACCAATTTATTTTTTTCCAAATCATCATGCATTTAGGTATAAAAATTTCCACTATATTAACATATATGACCGTTAAATGAATGGATTTTTATCTAAATATAAAAAGCTTCCACATACACCCTATTACTAAATGAAGTCAGAATGTTGGATATAGATAAAATTATAATACCTCGGCTTTAAATGATGTCAGTGATCTAATAATTTCCGAAGACTTATCCTGAATCTAGAAGACAGACCATTGAGATCCATTGGTTTCTATTCAAAGAATCACCAACAAACGTAAGTCTTCTGTTCCTCAGTTTCTTTAATAGTCTTATGGCATTAAATCTGTTCAATTTGAGTTTCATGGTTCCTCAGTTAGCATTAAGTTTATACTTTATATCATTCCCATTGGCCTTGGCTAGTTTACATTCTTATACAATATGCATGCATTTGTCATATGCTTTCTAAGCAGCAAACGTTTCCATACCTTGGTAAATCACGTTCAAGGGTGAGGATTGCCTTCCTTAAGTGGATGCAGTTAGGCCTAATTTTATATAGGATGTTATATGCTGCTAAAAAAGTTTAAAGTTTTCTATCTTTGCCAAGAAGAATTAGTAATAGCAGAAGAAAAAAAGTAGAATTTTTCAGCAAACTTTCTTATCAAGAACAGAATGAAAATTTATTTCTATCTCTCATATAATAACACTTTATAATTATTATTCTAAAAAAATTGTCAACTTTAACAATTCCAAAATTTTGGCCGTATCAGTTAAAAATGAAATATATGTTGAAAGGTGGCTGATAAGAATTCAGCTCAATCTCCATGAGTATAACTCCAAAAATACAATTGAACATACACATATTGATTTGATATAAATCAAGATTCAGAAAATCTAAGTTTAGAAATTGTACTTGGATAGAAAAAGAAACCGGAATTTAAAAGAAGAAAACAATGATATTTTGCAAATCATGAGTTATATTTGTACACTTCAGCCTGTGTATCTCTTCCTTTTTTTTTTTTTTTTTTTGCATGCATACCCTGATTATGTCAAATTTCCCCTTATTCTCAAAATCAGGTTTTAAATCATCCTTTCAAAATTATCTTGTTTATGTGTGTGCGCGCGCACTCGCATGAAAATCAAAACTTCTTCTAGTTGAACCTTAATATGATCAAAATAAACTTTTTTGCAAAAGTGCAAGTATTTGCAGTACAAATGTCCCCTTTTAGAGAATTTCCTACTACAAAAAATATATAATCCACCAAAAGAACTGCTGCTAATATGTATATATCATGCAGGGTCTTAATATAATCCGCCAAAGGAGCAACTTCGGTTGCTGTGTGCACAGCAACCATAGTTGCTGTGCACAGCAACTGAAAGTTGTTGTGCACAGCAACTATGGTTGCTGTGCAACAGCAACCTCAGTTGCTGTTGCACACAGCAACTTCAGTTGCTGTGAAACATCAACATTCACAGCAACTCGAGTTGCTGTTTCACATGAATTCTCTCTTTACGAATTTATTTTACTAATTGGGTTAAAAAATTTATGAACATTTTACTTGATTGTTATATGAAATGTATTTATTGTACTAATTGGGATATTATTTTTATGTGTAGATATACAAAGACAACACATACACCGTTAGATTTGGAGGTACAGATCATACAGAAAAGCTTGAGAAGGAAGTAGAAGAGTTAAGAGATAAAAATCAAGAATTGAGTGTCACTGTTAGCAAACTAGAACAACAAATGAGTTGTGTACAAGAGTTTTTACAAGGGTTATAGCGAGAGCAAGAACATCAAATATGACGTACTTTATGAATTAATCTTGTTTTGATAGTGAGTTTGATCTTCTATTTGTGTAAGGTACATTACACGATGTTTGAATTAGATGAAACGATCATGTTTGAGTTATGTAGCAACTTTATTGTTTGTTTGTTGAACATGATTTGTAGCAAGTTTATGGTAATTCGACCATGAAATTCATTTTACATCAATGTTTTTATTGATATATATTGTATATATTCGGTTTTGTTATGATTTGTGGTAGACGAAGATAAATATAAAACTACCATATTGATTTTTGATGTATGGATGCGTAGGGAAGGCGTAGGGAAGGGGTAATGAGGCATATGAAACTTCGCGTAGAGGTGACGTAGTGACGGCGTAGGGAATTTGGCGTAGGGATAGCGTATGGAACTTGGTGTAGGTATGGCGTAGGGAACTTGGCGTAGGTATGGCACAGGCAAATTAACGTAGGGATGACGTAGGGAAATATTTGCGACGAGCTGTTTTCCGACTTCCTTTTTGGCGTAGGGATGGCGTAGGGAAATTCGATTCCCTACGCCATCCCTACGCCAAAATGGCGTATGGAATTCAGAATTTTTTTGTAGTGTCCCTTCATAAAAAAAAAGAGAAAAACGAAAAGAAGGGGAAGTAAATCTTGTGCCAAAGATTGCCTAGAGCATGGTACATGCATGCGCAAGCATGTACTATTCTATGACCTTGACCATTTGTTTTCCAAAGCACTTCCATGCATTCATCTAAAAAAAAAAGTGGTAAAACCTTTTGTTCTTAAGGATGCTGAGCTATGTTGAAGTGCGGCCAGCGTTTGGTTTTGGTTTTGTTGGCTCGGACTCGCTTACTCGCCGTTGAATTGTCGGTACTGATCAGGTTTATTTTGGTTTGAAGTCGCGTTAATTTAGAGCGTTAACCATGAAGATAGTACGTGATCGTCCGTAAGATTGGTTTCGGTTGATACGGGTCTTGACGATGGATATTTTAGAGGCATGAAGGTGAGAACCGTTAATTTAATTATTATTTTTAATTAATATAAACATTAGTTATAATTTACTGATAATTAAACTTAGTTGAGGTTAGTTGATTTGTGTTGCATGCGATGTGTGAAAAGTCGGTTATGTAGTTAAACACCTTAACACTAAGCGTTATTGACTGTAACGCTTCGTGCACAATGAATTTTACTGTTGGTTGATTGTTGTGTTTACAGTGGATGACTTAGTGCTTGTATGATTGGTTTTTGATCTGTTTACAGTGGTGTCATACACACCGTAAATGCGGTATTGTGCGGATAATCGATCGAAACCACCTTGCCAAATAAATAACGATTTTATTAGAAAAATTAATGATGCGGAATTTGGAAATTTTATTTGAATTTGGTAGAAAATCTTAAATAATCAAACAGTGTTAGTAAGAGACAACAAATTTGAAAGTGTTTTCAATACTTTGCATTAAAACAAATTGGATTTAAGATTAAATTAGTACGTAATTTGGGTAAAATTTGATATTTATGCAAACCAATTTAATTTTGAATTAAATCGCAATTGTTCGGAAATTTTAAAATGATCAACCAACGTTCGTGAAAATTGTTTTGGAATTTTATTAGATTTGAAATTTACATCATGAGTGATTTGAAATACGTGTTCAACATAAGTTTGTTGTAAACAATTTAACGATTAGTTAGAGGAATTTTAAAAGATTTGAATTATTATTACTTCAATTTAATTTGAAATGAACATTTGGAATTTGAAAGGAAGTGATTTTAAACTAAATGGGGATTTTAAAATGTTATTTAGAATATGGTTTTAAATTTGTGATATGGTAATGAAATAAATTTTATTAAAGCTGGAATATAAATTTTAAGTTATTGATTTGGAAGAAGGAAATAATTATGGTTTTAAAAGATTTAACTATATATATGTACCTATTGTTTGAAATAAATTATATTATACATTTATTATTTAAAGATTATTTTGATAAAGCATATAATAAATGTATATATAGTGATTTGAATTATTTTATTATACCCTAATTATTTTGATATATATATATATATATTCATAAAAGAGTTTTATTTATAATTATCTATTTTTTTTCAGTTATTTAAATATTCTAGTTCGAATAAAAATCGATGTTTAATATGATGATGATGTTGATATGAAATTTTATTCTTATTTGAATGTGTATTGATTCCGAAATGATTATGATATTTTGAAACAATGTTTATTCTATTCTGAATATAAAGTCGATTTTGGAATTATTATGATATCTTGATATGAAATATATTTGAATATAAACTGGTTTGTAATAATTATGATATTTGATATAAGAAGTATATTCTACTTTGGAATATGAATTGTTTGAACTATCGGGAATGGGATCTAAACCAAATAAAGATTTGGTAATTTGGAAACTTATGAAAGGTATAATAACGAATAAAAGGACTATGTTTGAAATATAAGATTTGGAAAATGAATATTGAATTTCAATGAAGGATAAGGCGATAATGGGGTCTATGGAAACTGAATAAATCCAACCTTGATATCAAGCGAATCGATAACAATTTGGAAGGAGATTTAGTTGGGTAATCCAAAATGATCAATAACTATTGTTTTAAAAATACGCTTATTACTTGGAAAGACCAGGTTCGAATATTCATTCGAAACCATTCCAAGTAGTAATACGACATTATAAAGAAATTGAAGGCTTGGAAATCGATAAAGTGAAGACCGAGAATCTTCGAATTACTCGGATTGATGGCTGATGTCTCGCTTGGGCCGATCACCCGATACGAGGTTATAAGTGGCATGAGATTTGAATATATTTGAATATTTTCGGATTGTTGTTCCGTTCAGACCCATAACGGACTTATATGGATTGTGTGTCTGACATTAATTGTGTAGCACTGATTTCTGTTAATATATCGGATTTGAGGCAATATATTATTCTCATCTCTAAGATATACGAACTTAGAGGTTATGCATTGATGGAAATCAGTGACATGTCGTGAATTGTCAATGTGGCATACTCGAGTTATAAAACGAGCTAGTGATGATCAAAGCATGGCTTATCAAACCATAACTTTGTGTATATCGTGACCTCGACGAACCTCACACCCTGAATTAATGGTAAACTGTCGGTTAGGTTGTATACATAATCTCTAGTGAAAATCGAAAGCTGTGGCGGTAGATCTACCTAGAAACCTGAGGGAATAAAGTATATACGTTGTCTGATGTCTGGATGTTATCCGGGTTATATACCTTCGCGCTCTGTATTCGGTGTCCGTTATCTGGATATTAATTGGGAATACTTAGTTTCATGTCCTCCAATGATCTTTCATGCTAGAAACCATCACGTTGGAATCCCAATAGCCAGTACGAGCCATTTGATTTGTTTGTAAACTATATATGTGGGCATAATCACTATGCTTGCTAAGATTAATAAATTTATTTGAGAAATGATTTTCAACACTATGCACTAACGATAGTATTAATAGAGAATTTTCGCGTATTAAATCATTTTTGGTTATCACAAGATAAAGCTCTCTTTTCCATTAAAAACGATTTAGCTTTTCTGTTAATGCTATATGTATCTCCATTATTTGTTGTATCCACATGCATTGAATCTGTAGTATTCATAGTCTTGAGACTGGTTAAATTTCTATTTTGGAAACTAAGATTTAACTATATTACATTTTTTATAGCAAATTTATGGTTATGGTTACTGAAAGTATCAATTGCATGTTTATGGTTGAAACACTCATCGAGTGTTGCAGATTATGAACTTGAAGCACTCATTGAGTGTTGTAGATTGTCAAACTGAAACACTCGCCGAGTGTTGCAGATTATGAACTTGAAACACTCACCGAGTGTTGCAGATTATCAAACTGAAACGCAGATTATGAACTTGAAACACTCACCGAGTGTTGCAGATTATCAACTTGAAACACTCACCGAGTGTTGCAGATTATCAAACTAAAACACCTGTTAAGTGTTTCAAAAATCTGACTAATCTGCAACACTTAAAAAGTGTTTCTAAAATTTTTAGCAACATTTAATTACCGTTTCAAAATAGCCATTTTTGTGTTGTGTTTGGTGTGCGCTTGCATTGTGTGATATGGGACGATGTTATGATAGCTCCATTTTCCAAAGTCATTGTGGATTTCTGAGCACGGGAATTCACATGGAGTAAACTCGTTCCGCATTAGCGGCGCGGTCCGGTGAATTTTCCTATCTTTAAAATAAATCCGAAATAATAATAATAAATGTTTTGAGTTCTCACACCAGTCCCATGACTGGCCTGGCGTTTATTGTTCCTATACCTAAACTCTGGGTGCCCATATCTTTGCATAGGCGGCTATTAGTTTAGTTTGCAGGTTTAGTTTCAAAGCAGGATTCTGTTTGGAGCTAGAGTCTTGTTTGGTTTTACTTCTTTCGTTGAGGGAAATTTTGTTTCCATTGAGCTTATGGTATACTCTGACTCTTTGTAACTCTGATGCAAATTTTTGTAATGAAATAAAAAGGTTCTGTTATTTATGTTCAAATATGTTACTACCCATAACCATCCGTCTTTATGAACGATTTAAGTTGGTTTAATTACTAACAAAGATCGGGCAAAAAGGCAGGTCGTTACAAATGCACACAATAATTCAATTATTGAAATATACCAGAACACAAAGTAGAAAAAAAATATGAATTTATATTTTTTAGTAAACTAACAACAATGAGTACCCAGTTAGTCAAATAATAAGTTCAAAATATTATAAGGAGCAATCAATCAAACAAATTACATTACATAATAATTGACAAATCATTTTTATAGCCACTTTTCAGGGAAAGATAAATCCATTTATCTCTTCCAAAAAAAATTACTAGTAACTTGTAATATATGAGTATTATTTCATAATAAGAGAGTTTGCATGGTTGTATTTTTAAACACTGACTAGTAATTATCATCGTTTGATTCAAGCAATATCATCAACAAACACTAACTAGTAATTATCGTAGATCGATTCATAATAAAAGAGTCTGCATGAGTAAATACTGATTAGCAATTATCATTGATCGATTAAAGAAATATCATGAACAAGGGGCAAAAAATTAAGTAATCACAGACAACATTTAGAGAAAAATAATACTTACTAATCATTCATTGTAAATGAAAACTTACTTTTATAGTAGATGCTTAAGCTACGAAAATGGCAACGATCGGTTTCTTCGAAATGTTGTTTTGGTAAAGGCTGAAAATACCGATTCGAACGATTTAGTAATTAGGGTTTATTAACGTTTTCAATAATAGTTTCGAATGAAAGGAAAAATAGAAGAAAGTAGAAGAGGCAAATGAAAACTGTCTTGAAAAGTTATTATCTGCGACCCGTGTCCTAGAAATTAATTATATAAGGTAAATAAGCCCTTATAGTAAAATTCCCCTTGAATTAATGTGTTGATCTTGTAATATACCTGGAATTTTTGTGTATCTGTTGTGTAAGATTGGATAGGATCAACATTATATTTTCTTCACTGTATGGATATGGATTTCTTGTTCACAGTTTCAAAACTGCCCTCGCTTGTTTGTTCCATTATATCATCTGATCATAATTTACAAATTTGGATAACGCCTTAGGCTTGGCATCTAATTAGTATAAAAACGAGAATTGGAATCTTCCACCTTAAAAAGTATGTATCATTAGTTATTTGCAATGGTAATGGCTGGTGACTGATCTATTTTTTATCTATTACTTACCATAGAAAACATGATTTTCCGTTTGTTGACGTGTACTTGCTACGATCAAGTATTTTAAATTAGAAAACAACCGACGTCTCCTTTCTTTTATGGCAAATTCTATTTATACATCGTAAATTACTTTACCAACACCATTAAAAAAATTAAATTAAAGACAAAAATACCCTTAATAAAAAATAATCATAATAAAATTAAATAACAAAAATTTCATATGTCCACATCATACACAATCTTTAAAATTGTTTTATAAAATAATTGAAATTTCTATGTGTTATCAAGTGAATTTAATTTAACTTCTATTGAATCGTTAAATTTTATTCATATTCTTTCTTGTTATATTCATGTATAATCAATTCTAACATTATGCATTCCAAATTAGTCACAAAAATAAATATACAAATGAAGTACTAAAATTAATATTGTACATTGTGTACTAAGTTCTCAATTTTTTACTATATTTAAATTGTTTTTTAGTTTAAAATAAAAATTTAAGTAAATTAATATTTTATTATTCAAATTTTAAAGTTAAATTCTAATTTATGAATAATTAAATATATATAAATCCAATTAAGGATTGGAATTTGAGTTGAAAAGTGAATTCATTGATTTTAGAAATCAACATTCCTTAGTTCTATCAATGCACATGAGAAATATACTAAATAAGAAACTTATTTTGTTCTCTTTAAGCTTGAGGATAGTTTAGTAATATGTACGGTGTATACTAAGCAAAAAACAGTGTACAAGATTAAAAAGAAAAGACTGGTGTATCTAAAACAATTTAAGGTGTACAAATAGAATATGCCTTATTTTATTTCCTCCAACCCAGTAATAACTGAACGAAACACGCCTTCTTCCCTTTTTTCTTTTAAATGGGTCTTCTGTTTGCTGACGTGTATTTGCTACGATCAAGCATTTTAAAATACAAAACAATCGACATATCCATTTTTGGAGTACTCTTCACTTCTTAATTTATTGCATGTACAAACAATAATTCCACAAGCATGTACTTACGTATCGTCATTTGATGATCAGAATCAACCATGCATTGCACTTATGATCATCCTATGATTAATTAAGTGCTTTGACAAATCAACTATCTTTACTCATTCTTTTAAAGTTAATTACCTATTATTAATCGATTCTTTTCATATTGCAGTGATCTGAAGTACTACTAGCAATGGATGCTCAGAATCCTCATAAGTAAATAATCGCATGTTGGACATGGTCGACTATAAGTTGAGATATTTCCATGCAAACAGTTTAAACAATGTGTTAAATTAAGTGTGTCTAAGATTCTTCTTTCTGTTCCACCATGTGCACGCAAATAATAGAGCAGTCACGATAATTATTTAGGATAAAAGCATGGTCCATTTGTATAATTAAGGATCTTTGGTGCATGTTATGACCATAGTTGAACTGCATTTGTGTTCAAGACTAGTTATAGTACATTTGCTGAGGAATGAGGACGAGAGATGGAGGAGTGTGACCCAGGACTTGTACTTGTTACGCATTTGTTTTCAAGTAGGTTTTCAGTTTTGTTATTGTAAAGGTTTCGTGAGGCCCTAGACTTGAAAAAGGTAATTTATGTTTGTGGATTAAATGTTTGAAGAGAATTCAGTTGATATTTATTCTACTCTGGGCAGCATCCAAACAATTACAATTTTGTGTCCATGCAACTATATATGATTATAACTTGTTATGAATAATCCAAACAATTTTGTGTTGTATCTTATTCAACCGTCCTACTCTGGGCATCTACTTTAGCTGCTAAGAAAATAAGAAATCAAAGTATAGCAAAAAAAGAAGGGGAAATTAAATATAGAATGCTTGATGTAAGTATACAAGTCAAAATTATTTTTTCCAATACAAATTAGCCAATAGGAAAAAAACCATCCTTTAGAACTAATAAACCATACATCGAATTACCAAACCTTAGCTAAGCGTACCTCCAGTGCGGCTTTTCTGGAATCTAATGATTCAAACTCAACGAATGCAAAGCAAACATTTCTAAGCTGCAAAAGCAAAAAGAGTTTGAAAAATAATAAGTAAGCGTCAATAAGTCTGAAACAAATTAATTAAGACTCACAGACATAAAAACATAACAAACCTTGTGGCTTCTGACTTGGAGTCCTCCTTGTTTAGTTGGCCAAAGTTTTTTGAGAGCCACTTCCACTTCAACAGCACTGGCAAGGGGATGCAAGTTGCGAATGAAAACTGAGTAATCATCTGCTATAAAGAAAATGCATATTAGATTGACACTTTCACTGCAAATTAGACTTTTTTTATTTTGTGTGTTTGTGTGTGTGTGTTGAGGAAGGGAGGGGAGGGGGGGGGGGTTGATTTTACGTGTGTGTGTTATAATCATCAACAAACATGAAAACATCGTTCATGACAAAGAAACCACCACAAATTTGGGGGGGCAGATAAAATGACTGGGACATTTTCCTTGTTGTTTTCAACTGTGTACGTAAACAATTCTGTATGCTCGGATCCCTGTTGCTTCTTACTGAAACATCTAACTAAGGTGATCCATATATATAAGTTTGGTACTTGCTTTTCTGGTAGTAATTGTAGCTTTCTTTCAACTAACATTATCTCTTTTATCACCAGCTCAGCTGTCCTGAACATATGATATCCCATGTGTTATAAGTTTGGAAGCAATGTATGAAAAGCTAACGTAATTGCGTAAATCACGAAAAAGAAATGAAATTTGGTTTACAATCATTTAATTAAGGAAGCAAACTTTATTATTAAACAACAATTCTTAACAACCATACAGAGTACATTATTCATAATAATAAAGTGTACTCTTCATCACAACTCCACGTCCTAAAGTTACTTGCTAGTAAACCTTCTAGCAATTAGTTTTAACGCAACCGCAAAGCAACTTATCACTCATGCAGTGTCCTGCACTAAACCCAGAGCCCAAACAATCAACATTGCACTCATCTTCTATGCAATCTTTTCCGCCTCTAGCTCGTTGTCCAATGACACATACCGTTGGTACCACTAAAAAAAACATTTCGATTAAGTTAGTTACTCTGGAAGATATAAAAGTAAAAAAAACACTAAAAGTTTGCTTACTCAAGTTAGAAAGTGCTGGTGCAGCGAGCAATAGAAACAAAGTTGTAACAATAAAGATGGTTTTCATTGTTGGAGTGATCAGGTATAATGCATGCATGATTTCTCTCTATTCTCTATTCTCTGTTATATATAATACTTCAAAGTCACAATGTTAGCTGGAACATTAATTATGTTACATCTGCAAGTCTGTCTTGAGTAGGTGGGTTATTGGGTTCTTGTCGTTTTCGATTATGTTTGCTATTCTATTTGTGTGCTATTTTATTTATATATGCGTGAACAATTGTATATATGTCATAGTCTTATAATATAATGGTTAAGCTGGCGCATGAGCAATATATAGAAACAAGCTAGCATACTCAAGATTGACTTGTTCGTGCATACACAAGTTGAATTTAATCTTATAAATTAATGCTATTGCGTTGGGATAATAAATGTTGTATTCATCTTTACAAATGAAAATTTCGTTCTAGGACATATCACGCATGCATGAGAAATCTGACCGGATACAAATGATAGGTAAATGTTATATTAAGTGGTGGGAACGTAATTATGGGATTTTAATTCTTAAGCAGCTGGCTATATGTTATAAGTCTACCAACCGCATCTGACACGTGTCGGCAGCCGTCCAAAACTATTGCTATATGAAAACCCGGAAGTCGTCATTAGCCATCAGAAAACCTATAGATTTTTTTATTTAGTTTATGTTCCAGCTTCTATTTTACCTTTCAACCACATTTCTCAAGCAATATGTCAATAAGTTTTAAGATACCAGTATTGTTTAATTTAACGACATTAATTCGATTCAAATAATAAAATTTAAATTTATCCTTACCAAATCAAATCAAACCAAATTAAAAAAGACTAGATTTAAAAACATAAATAAATATCAAATTTCTATATACCAAATCCAAATTAATTTTATATTTAAAAATGTTGAAAATCCTGAATCGTTATAGATACTGTTTGAAATAATAAAAGCCGTGATAAATTGCCTACATGTTTTTATCTATGCGGTGTAAATGGTAACATTGCAAACAAACAACCCTTCCATATAATAATTCTAGTTGATTGCATCGTTGATTTTACAAATATTTTGTTAAAAGGAAAATTTAAAATAAAAAAAATACACAAAAATTACTCCATCAGTAGTCCAAAACAATTAATGCGAAGACAAGTACTTCATTTCACAATAAGGTCAAATGATAACTTACGAAAGAAAGCCTAACGATCACTGTATGAAGCATAACTCTGAAGCAGCAAACCGCTTATTAATTACTACGTATATGATAATTTACTTGGAACATATTAAAAAAGATTAGGAATCCAAAAATATAATAGCATCATTAGGACCACTAATTAGTATAATATGGAAGAAAATAAATTAGTGTGCAATTATGAAAGAAAAACAATTAATTATTATCTTATCACCTATCCATTGTAGAGTGACTAAAACAATATGATATATAAAACATTTATTCTCACAGAAATGCTAGTTGAATTGATGGAAATTCCAAGAATAATATTAAGTCACTGTAGGTTTACTTATTTTTAGCCACATTTGCAGTGTACAAAAAATGATAACTTAAAATAAAGTTGTATCGATTTGAAACTCATAGGTATACGTTGTTTACGTGTATCTTACCTATGAGCTGTTATATGTAGAATTTTCTTTTACATATGAAAATAATCAAATGCTGCACAACAATCTCAAACTTTCTTTGGAAAATACAAAATATTTCACAAAACTCAATTAATTAAATATAAGTGTAAAAAACGACAAATTCAGCAAATATTCTGCCTTAATATCTTTAGTAGTTCAAAGGCATAAAAAGCAGCCAATGAATATACTATAGTATGGATGCATAAAGAATGGAATTAATGCATATTTCCACACATGAAAGTTTATGTAAAGCCTCAATATTTCTCATTAATGACTTATTAAATTTGAATTCTCCTCAAAGTGTAAATAAATAATTTTCCATTAAGAATTTTATATATTTAGCTTAAAAATAGGAAACTAACCATTATATACTAATAAAGAGTCATAAAGGGAATCATAAAGGGTGTAATAATTAATTTCTATTATATACTAATAAAGAGTCATAAAGGGAATCATAAAGGGAATCAAAGTGCGGATCGTGTGTTGTACGGCTGTCATGTAATTCACGTGGAAATAAATACAGGAGCCTGGTAAAATCTAACCGCACACATTCCTTTCGCATAAAATAACAAATGAAATTCCGGGCCAAGCAGCATTTTCGTTCAAAGAATTATATTGATTTAGTTTTGAGTCTGTACAACTACATAATATTCTATAAAATGATTTTTTTTTTTTTTTTTGAAAATATCTTGTAAAATGATGTTAGCAGCTCCATCTTAACTTCCCTGGTATTCTGTTTTATTTGATGGTGGCCATGGTGATCTCCATCATAATTGTTTTCTAATAACTTAAAACATAAACTGATATTGGTCGAAAGGATTATGAAACAATGAACAAAAAAAATGAGATAATAGTTGTTTATATATTATGCTATGTAACATCAAAAACATAACAACCAGTGACCACATATTTATATTAGCAAATTATTTGGTCAAAGCGCACAACTATATTTACTCAAAATTAAAATATTAAATAACATGTGAGGTTTTAACTTATTTGCAATAGTTTTTGGTTCTAGCATTTCTCAATTATTTTTATATGCAACGGTATTAATTAGCTCAAAGACAGCAAAAAGGATTAACGTACTAGCCAATGAATACATCTAATTGTCATAATTGATGTACTAATCCACAATGCAGAAGTTGAACTAATATAGACTGAAAAATATAAACATACCAAACCTTTCGCCTACTTATATGTATTAGAAATGAGTTGAGATAGATACCAGTTTGGCATAATGTATTAGAAATGAGTTGAGATAGATATCGGTTCAACATTGCACTCATCTTCTATGCAAAACATATAATAATTAATTCCTATGGTATTAGCTTGTGTATACGAAAGTTGAGATGGTTTAATTAATATCCTGGACTGAATCTTATAAATGCTATTGCGTTGGGATAATAAATGTTGTATTCATCTTAAAAATGATATTTTCATTCTAGAACATATCTTATGCTTTTATGATAAATATGATCGGATACAAATGATAGGTAAATGTTATACTAAGTGGTGTGAACATAATTAAGGGATTATAATTCTTTAGTAGCTGGCTATATGTTTCCGATATCTACTAACGACATCCGATACGTGTCGGCAGCCGTCTGAAATCGTTGCTATATGAAAACCCAAAAGTCGTCGTTAGCAATCTGAAAACCTGTACATTATTTATTTAATTATTTTATTTGATTGCCTTTGCTTTAGTGACCACTGGGTCGGGTCACCATGTATCGTAGTCGATCCGAGAACTGTATAGACCGAAGCCTGCTGTACACCTTCGTGTTTGTTTTGAATGGCTAACCTTATGCCTAACATTCCAAAGATTTTTTTACCATTATAATCATGCGTGCTATAAACCAACTTCACTTGAACATCTGAATAGTTAGGATAGAGCCCATGAGATTAGACATACAAACTTGACACTGCATATTCTGAACTACCCTGACTTGGGAATACTATTTCCATTAATATTCATGTCTATGATTATGCAGTTATTCTTGTACACTTCACTGCACACACGTACACTAGTACACACACTGGGAGCGTTACCGGTTTTAAATTCTAATTGATGATATTTCTTGGATAGCACATCAGTGATGTCTGGACTATATTCTACCTGACTATCCGAGTTTGAATAGGGAAAAGCTACTCAAATAATTCCTGGAAAGCTCTCCAGGTATGGAACAGACTCCGAGGGAGATGATGAATAATATAGAGTCCAACCTCACGAAGGAGAGGAAAACGTGTTTGAAGGAACTTCGAGGAATGAAGAAGGAGTGAATGAGGTAGGAACTGTGTTTCTAAATGCTCCGGTCGATTCCTTTCCTACAACGATGGACGAAGTCAAGTTGAAAAGACTAATTGTGAAGCATAGGATTCTGTGGGCAGACATTTGGATTCCAGTGGCAGGTAAGACTGCCCACAATCAGCCAGAGGGTTTTATGACCATAAGCACGCAGCAGTGTACGGTTGGATGTATACCTCCCTTTAGCCCATTCATCATCAGCTTCCTTTATCATATACAGCTACACTACAAGAAACACTGTTATTCCCGACCCCACCGGGGGAGGGCACAGCCAGCGACAGAATATTTCCGACGGCTTTCGACGGGCTGTAGGAGACCTTCGGAAACCGTCGAAATATTTTTGCTAAACCTGCAACCTGAGACTTTCTTCCCTATTCTCTTCCTCCCCAATTAAAAAACCTGCTGTGATTTCTAAAACCCACCAATCCAAATCTGATTTTTTTTGGCCTCCAAACACCGATTTCTTTACGTAGGAACATCCCGGGCTTCCATTCAAACCTCCAGAGCGATTAATTTGAGGTATAACCTTTTTTCCTTAAAAATCCAGTTTTACCTAAACCTATATTTGTTTAAATTAGAAAATTAGGGTTCTGTTGGTTGCAATTGGTTTCAATAGTGTTGTGGTGGGTTATATCATCCTATTATGTGCATATTTCTTGTGATATACTAAAATTGAAAATTTAATGTGCAATATCTGGTTATTTGTGCATATGTCCCCCGAGCATGGTTTTTGTCGTTGTATAATTGTGGATATTTGTGTATATGTGCATTGTTGTGCACATGTGATTCTTCTGTTGTGTTAGTTAATATAGTAAAAATTGAATGCACGAGCTAGGAATAGTACATTGTGTACATTTTGACTTATGCACAAAAAAAACATGAGTCCAAATTGTAGTTGAGTGTATTGAAAAGACAAAAATAGTAAATTAGTTTTAAGTTGATTGATATATCGAGCAAATATGGTAAAATAAAATATTTTTTGTTGTAGTAAAATTGTATTTTTATAGTAAAATGCGCACAACTAATTGGCTAATATCGCCTAGAGTGTTTTCAGCCATGTCTGACGAGTGTTGTACATGAATGTTATATAAATAGTCGTATTTGTCAAATTAAAAAGGACCGTTTATATTCATCTGGTACAATATATGTTGGATTTGTCCTTGTATTGGACAAGTTATAAACGCAGTGAGCATCTGCATTTTGTATACTACTTCGTTTCAAACGATTCACAAAACTTTGGTTTAATTTTTCTTTTTGTTTCCTTTGTACATGCATTTGTGTACAATGCAACAAAAAAAGACAAATGCTGCCGAAATTTTGTTGAATCGTTTGGGACGAAGTAGTAAACAAAATGTAAATGTTTACTATGTTTATAATAGAAAGTAGGATGCCTGATCGTGTAAAAAAGTTGCATTAAAAAAAATGTGCTAGATTTGAAATTAAATTTAACTTAATGAAATTGTTATTTGCTTTCAACCATTATATATACATGCATTGTACGACCATAAAAACAAGTTTTTTCAAATTTGTATTCATGAAAATAAATATTAAATTTTTGAACTTGTGACTAAATTTCTCAAATAGGAAAAATGATTGATTATTTTGTTGATCGGGGGAGTTGGATGTACCAAAGAAGAGGACAGAGAGGTTCAATAAAAGAAGATTTTTAGAATGGTAGAAAAGTCTATGTTGAATTCGCTTTAAGTAATAACGGAAGCAATCCTAGAATTCATTGTCTGTGTAGCAAGTGTAGATATTTGAAGTGTTTGCTACCCGATATTATGAAAGTCCATTTGTGCAAAAACGGATTCGTACCTGAGTATTATACTTGGGATCGTCATAGAGAAGTTGTAACAAATACATCTGTAGAGACTGAAGTAGAAAGTGTTGTTAATGAAAATGTTAGTATGACCCGTATTGAAAATATTTTCGAAGACGCAGCATGATCAATGTATCCTATGGTTGCAGTTGACGACGATGATGGAAATGCTAAAGAGCCGAATATTGAAGCCAAGAAAATTTATGATTTATTGTATAATGCTAAGAAATCTATTTGAGATGGTTGTAAAAGCGGCACTCAACTGTCGGTAATCTCAGAGTACATTGCGATGAAGTCAAAATACAACAACACTGAAGCTGGGTTTACAGCCACTGTACAAGCTACAAAAAAGCACATGCCACCCGATAATTTAATGTGTGGAAATCACAACGAAGTTTAAAAAAAAAAAACCTTATGTCGGCATTTGATTTACCTTATCAGAGAATAGATACATGTTTAAAAGGATACATGTTGTTTTGGAAAGATGATGTATACCTTAGAAATTGTAAAACATGTAATCAAGAAAGATATAAACCAAGAATAAAAAGGGAAAGAAAGTTTCCATACAAATGTATGCATTACTTAGCCGTTACTCCAAGACTTCAAAGTTATATGCATCTACTATAACTGCATCTCATATGAGATGACATAAGGTGAGATCGGAGGAAGAAGGTACGTTGACCCATCCGGCCGATGGGGAGACATGAAAACATTTCTATAATACTTACTCCAATTTTGCAGCGGAGAGTCATAATGTCAGACTAGGATTATATACGGATGGATTTTCACCATTTTCTTAATTTGGTGCAAAATGTTCATCATGAGCCATTATCATCACACCTTATAATTTACCATCATGGATGTTTATGAAAACACAATATATGTTTCTTACTTTTGTTGATCCTGGCCCCGACAATCCGACACAAGGAATTGATGTTTATTTACAACCGTTGATTGAAGAATTAAGAACATTATGGAACGAAGGAGTAGAAACATACCATGTTTCAAAGAAGAAATTTTTTCGTATGTTTGCTTCTTTATTGTGGACTATAAGTGATTTTCCTGCCTATACAGTGCTTTCAGGATGGAGTACTACTGGTCGTCTAGCATGTCCATATTGCATGGAAGAAACACGAGCGTTTTCCTTGCCACGTGGTAAGAAAAATTTATGATTTGACTGTCATCGATGCTTTCTCCATGTAAATCATCCTTTCAAGGTAGACAAGAATAACTTTATAGCTAACAGGGTAGAAACCAGATAATCTCCAACGATATGGTCCAGCGAAGACATATATGAATTGGTTAAATATTATCCAAAGATTCATGAAACTGGAGTTCAAACAGAAATTGAAGGCAATTCGATTTTTCACAATTGGTGCAAACAATCTATTTTTGGGGAGTTACCGTATAGGAAACATCTTTTGATTTGTCGTAATATTAATGTGATGCACAATGAGAAAAATTCATTTGATAATGTATTTAACACAATTTTGAATGTCAAAAGAAGACTAAAGATGATTGGAAATCAAAGCGCAATATTGAAGAATTATGTAAACATTCCGAGCTTCATATGAAACCAAATGACAGTAAAATCCCTAAAGCATATTATGAATATGAAAATAATCAAGTTAAAGTTGTGTTAAAATGGGTTGAAGGGTTAAGATTTCCTGATGGGATTTCGTCAAATCTTCATAGACATGTTGAATTCAAAAATGGTAAATTGGGCGGAATGAAAAGTTACGACTGTTACATTATGATGGAGCATTTATTTCCCGTTATGTTCAAAGAACTACTACCGTTAAAAGTTCAGAAGTTAGTAACGGAGCTTAGAATGTTTTACAAAGAGCATTGTTCGACTACTTTAAAAGTGGAATGTTTACGTAAACTTGATGTAGATATTCCTATATTGCTCTACAAATTGAGAACATATTTTCGTCAGGTTTTTTTAATGTAATGAAGCATTTACCTGTTCACCTTCCCTATCCTTTATATCTTCTCTTATTTCGACTTTAAGTTGAAAACTCAAAACTGAAAACAAAAAATAAACCAAACACCATAGCTATGAAAGGCGCGCCATGGCCATGACACGACGATTGCGCTATTTTTACTTGCGGCACAATGCATACGAAAAGGCATGCCAAATGGCTCGTGGTGCGGTAATGGCGTTCGACGCGAAAAGACATCCCTTTTCTTTTATGTTTTTTTTTTGGCATTTCAAACTGTAATAACTACTACTACAAATATTCTTACCATCACTACTACTATTAATGTTATTATCATAATACTACTATTATTATCATAATACTATTACTATTATTATCATAATAACATGAAATGAGAATAACTTTGTTAATATCTTTATTTTTCAATTATATGGAAACATATTAACATCATTATTATTTTCTATTCGATTATCATCAACAAGTTAATAACCTTACAATTATGTAATTGACTGACCTTAGCATGCTGGTATTTAGAATTGACATATGTTTTATTACCCAACTTAGTTTAGATTCATTCTAATATTGCCAGAAATATATTATGTAATATATAAAATATCATAAAATATTGCCTAGCATGCATAGATGCAAAAGTAAATTAGTGAGACTGAGAACCCATGAATGATAAATCAAGAGAAGAAGTTTTGGACAAAGGGAAAACATTCTCAGGAAATTAAAATTTAGTCAGCACTAAAAACATACCCTTGGATAGATTTTTTTTTTGCATGTGTGAATATATCCAATATATCTGTACGATTTGTCTGCAATATAAAAATATTTCATGATTTGGTATTTGTTAAATACAATTGAACATTAAATTTATCAGATTCAGATCTCTAGTTTATCAGTAATGTGTATTATTATTTTGGATTTGAAAACTATTGTGCTTGAAATTTTATGCTTTAAGTTTTTTTCTTGTAAAATGCATTAAAAAGTATGTTGCGTATGTTTTTGCAAAAAATATAGAATTTTTAATTTTTTGTAAAAATATTAAATTTGTTAAAAAAATTAAACATGTGCAGTAAGTTAAAAAGACGCGCATCATTTGTTGTGCCGTGTGCTAAGGATTCAGAGAGGGTTTGCACATTTTTGCATCGTGCGCCATTAATAGCACTGCCAAATGCTACCTTAACTTTTGGTTATAAGTCTCTTTGACATTGAACTTATGTTTTTGGATTTTGCCTTCTTTCCCTTTTCGTTGATTATACAAGTGAAAGTTTGTGTGTTGCATGGGTGCATAGTTTAATCGACGAGGACATTATCAGTGATAATACGTCCTCTAACAAAACCAGTTGACGAGGAGATGACACAATCAAGGATATAAGCAAGACGAGTGGACAAAATCTTGAAGATGACTTTGTTCGAAAAGTTAGAGAGACTAATCAGACGGAAGCTAGAGTAGGAGCGGGGGTTCTCACACATAGGGATAATCACAAGGTTGATGGAAGTCCAACCATTGGAAAGTGTACATTTAGAGAAGAATGACTAAATTGACAGAGAGGAGCCCTGACGATTAGCTGACCAGGCACTATGGTAGAATTCCCTGTTGAGTCTGTCCGTTCACTCATATTGTCCTTGATAAGCGCAAAAACACAATACGAATCTCCTCCTTTGAAGGAAGGCAGTTGTAACACCCCACCTCCGCCAGGGTCACTCGCAAAGGAATGCACTAGCTTTGGAGGGGCATTATTGGTAAACATGCATTATGATATAGCAAGGTAGGACATGACATATATATGTATATGTAAATAAACAGAGTAAGCAAATAAAACAGCGGAAGATTTATAAACCATTTCAAAACTCAAGTCTGGTACATCAAAATGTCACTTTTCCCAAATTTACAAGTCTAGATAAATACATCATCTGATAAACTGAAAATACATAAGTACTATCCCCAAATAAGAGTGATAAACCATAGCGGCTCAAGTCCAAAACATACTTGAGCTATCCAAGGAAGCAGCTAAAATCCAAGCTAGGCTCTAGTATTCCCTCCCTGAGAACCTGGGGGGGGGGGGAAACGGAAGAAAAGAGGCGAAAGAAAACAGGTCAGTCAAAAAGACTGAGTAAGCCCTGCTACGATCAGTCTATAAACTAATAAAGTTAACATCATGATGGAAACTGAGATGATCATAGATAACAACATACTGGCATGATAAATTAACTACAAGATAGATAGAGGTGTCATCGCATAAACAAGGTTAAGTTCTGCACCACGGTGTATTAGCAAACCAACATAACAGATATTGATCCCTTAGCCCAAACTTTGGCCCAATAACATGAAGTGACCTTAGTATAAGGTCCAGCCCCACGGTCTAGTCGATCGGCTCCCTATAAACCTAACACGTCAAGTGTTGGTGTCCATATGGCCCACGTATGGTTGTAGTTAGTCTGTGCTGGGTCCCCCTTTGGGTGTATCAAGCCCTCGGATGTCGACCCCAGACACTTAAGCAATAATGCACAGCCCTAAACTACTGGTACCCGTGCCTCGAGTTTGTCCAACATCGGACTACGTGCACGTCCGTAGCCCGCCGGACCCGCACCGCTGTACCACTCGGCCATCGCCCTTTGGTCGCTTACATCAGTCCAGTAATCGTGCCCCGCCCTAACCTAGCTGTAGGGTTGTAGTGATACCAAACTGGGATTACTGCTGGAACAGACCACGTTGCTAGGGTTTCTAAGAGGGTTAAGTGTGATTTAACCCCTCACTAATCATGGATTAAATTAGTTAAGTGTAATCAACGGTTCACCACTTAACCCCATCCAATCCCTTGTATTCCCAACTTGATTAAATTGGTTAAGTGTAACTTAACCCCATTCTCATCCCTTGAATTCCCAAATTGGTTAAGTATTAGTGGACCCTGACTTAACCCTAACCATGAGGCATTAATTAATTTAATGCACCTCAACCTCTCACATTAGACCTTGTTGTGGTTACTAGTTAGGCCGGGCGGGTCCGGGTAGCTTTACACCACAACTTGGTCTAACCTCGGGTCTTGGCACCCCATGACCAACTTCTCACATTGGGTCCTATTGTTTGTAGCCACTAGTTAAGCCGGTCGGTTCCGGGTAGAATTACGCTACAAACTCAACCCAACCTCGAGTTGGCCACACTTATGTTTTCTAAGTGTCATGTCCACTTTATTTCAAAACATAACTACAAGTCAACAATTACTTGGGTAGACCTAACTTAATAGGTAAATTCCCAAGGGGTAGACCTAACTTAATAGGTAAATTCCCAATCTTGTATTTTCATGTATTTTAAGTTTACCCAAAACCCCCAACGTCATTCTATCGCTTACATATTCGTAATAATGCATAAAGGATAGGGAGAGGAAACTTGGCACAACATACATGATAAACTTGCACAACAACCATGCATAACATGTTAGACTTGTACAACTTAGCATAGTGAACTTGCATATTACCATAAACATGCATAACATGTAAAATATGCACAACTTGTCATTTTTAAACTTGCATAAGCATGCATAACTAAATAATCTTGCAAATCGTGGCTTAGTAAGCTTGCATAAACATGCATGACTCAATTAACTTGTAAATCATGACTTAGCAAACATGCATAAACATGCATAACTCAATTATCTTGTAAATCATGACTTAGCAAACATGCATAAACATGCATAACTCATTTAACTTGTAAATCATGACTTAGCAAACATGCATAACTCATTTAACTTGTAAATCATGACTTAGCAAACATGCATAAACATGCATAACTCATTTAACTTGTAAATCATGGCTTAGCAAACATGCATAAACATGCATAACTCATTTAACTTGCAAATCAAGGCTTAGCAAACTTGCATAAACATGCATACTCAAATAAACTTGCAAATCATAGCTTAGCAAACTCGCATAAACATGCATACTCAAATAAACTTGCAAATCATGTCATAGTAAATCCGCATATGCATGCATAACTTGTGAAACATGTAAAACATGGCATAGTAAATCCGCATATGCATAACTTGTGAAACATGTAAAACATGGCATAGTGAGTTCGCATAAGCAAACATAATCAAATAAACTCACATAAATCTCAATTTTCACCACATATTAACTTTAGAGTTTACAAAGTGAAGGTAAGAGGGCTTACAATGCTTATGCGGGCTCAAATGACTATAGCAAATGTAAAGAACCCCTTATGCAACTAATTACAACCCCCAAATGCAAGCAAACTTGATCAAAACTCCTCTTTTATGGTGCCAATTGAAAAACAAGCCTTTAATGCAAGCTAAGGAGGATCATACAAGCCTAAATATGCTTGTATGCATGGAAAATCGCTTAGGAATTAAATTAGGATTTGTATGAAGAGGGTGGAGGCCATGAGAGGATGGATTTTGGCATAGTTTAGTTACTAGGATGAATAATGAATGATTTAGGGTAGGTTAGGGTCTTATTTATAGATTAGGTTAGTGATTTGAACCATAGGATTAACCCTAGATTCAATTAGGGCCATCAGATCCCGGAACTCTCTAGAAACAAGCCACAAGACCCAACCCCAATCAGAAATGGTGCACCAGGCTAAGCAGCCCGGGCACCCCCTGTCGACAGGGCTGTCGACAGGGCAGTCGACATGCCCAGGACCCTGTCGACAGGCCTGTCGACATGCGGGTCCTGGCGGGATTTTTCCCGCCTTGGCCCAGCTGGCCCAAACCCTTGTTTTTAATTTTAAATTTAAATCTGTTTTTACTTAGAAATTTTCTGCAAACTTCAACGGGCCTTAACTGGGTCATACGGACTCCGATTTTCGAAAACTCGGACTCTATTTCGCGTATTTTTCCGAGACGAACGCAATGGCATAGCCCGTTTCCCTTGATTCCCATTTTATAATTTAATTCTGCCTCAATTTATGTTATAACAGATTATTAAAAAAACGGGTTGTTACATTCTCCCCTCCTTAAAGGATTTCGTCCCCGAAATCTTCAAGTTAGGAAGAACGTATCCTACCATCCAATCATCCATCTACTCAAAGCATCATCCACGAGCAATCATTGTCCTTACAAGATTCTAAATGCTGGATGAACATATGCAAAAGTGTGTGTATATGTACTTACCTAATGCAAAAATCAGGCGGTTACTGATACAGTAAACCTCCTTAATGCATATGTATGTAAATCAGGCGGTTACTGATACAGTAAACCTCCTTAATGCATATGTATGTCAGTGAAATGAATCCATATGTATGCAAATTCCTAACATAATGTATAATATCTACATGCGTGCTCAATCATACATCCATATGCAACATCCATGTGATAGCATACGAATTTCATCCAAGAATAAGCATAAACACTCATGCACATGCAATATGAGGAGTGTGTGAGCCGATCTAGTGCCTAATCGTGTATAATGCGTCCACGAGCAACCACTTGCAAACACTTGCAACCACTTGCAACCATCAAGCATAACATGTTTCAAATACATGTTTCATCCAAAGGGTTTCTACCTAAGGTTCTCATGACAAGATAAACACGATAAACTAGATAAACTAGATAAACTCCTTTTTGGATTACAAGAAATCCATTCAAACTTTGACATATAGTACTAACCGATGAGTCTTAACCCCCTTATGGAGTTTACAACAGAAATAAGATCAAGAATGGGACCGAGAGGATATATGCAAAAGACAACTTGCAAGCAAGCTCCACAGGAAAACGAGGATCAAGGATGCTCTCTTAAAAAGAGATATGATGCGCATATCTAGTCTTCACTCTTCTCAGTTACGTTTCCTTGAGCTTAACTCCACTGTGCTTTGACTATCTTTCCCTTCATGATTCCTTGGCTTCCTAACCCCTATTTCCCAAATTCGAGTTGGAAGTCATTTCATTATCGCCTCTCGTCTTTCTTTTCCACTTATTCTTCCTTCTGTATACCTGGCTTAAACATACAATAAACTCATGATTTCATGCAAGCTCTCCAAAATTCACTAGTGAATCCTGGATCTCGTCTACTTACTATAAAGTATTCCATGCAGCAGAACTTTCTCTCGAAAATACCAATCCACGTTGCCAATTACCCTATAAACGTGATTTTCTATAACTCATGCTTAATCGAAATGAACCATCCGCCTATGAGTGATAGACCATACCTAGATTCAATTGCCTACCCATGGCTTCCTGTAGGTTATTACAAAACTGGCCAACTTCTTGAGGGTAAACCGTTGTTAACCATGATGCAGTCCTTCTCGCTCTTCACCGGACTGAAATGAGCACTCTCCGTGAGTCTACCCACATACCCGTATTCCCTTTCTAGTCTATCCACATAATCTATCGAGATGTTTTCACACTTCCCTTGCGAAACTTCCAATGGAGGTAATGGCCCACTGGGCTTCTATGACTTGGCCTTAACCTGGTGGCACACCATGCATCCTGAGACCAACTCGGCCACCTTCTCGAGTGATGCGCATCTTCAAGGACCTTCTTTACCAAGTCTTTCACTCGAGGAACACATAATCTCTCATCGTGCCTTAGTCATCCCTTGTCATCTATAATATATCTAGTGAGGTGACTTAACATCTCGCCTCGAACCGACTGGTCCATGTTCTTGACCAACTGCGGATCTTCTTCCTGCGAAACCCCCTTCTTGATCCAGAAGAGTAAGTCTAAGCTCCGGGAATGCTAACTAACTAGCCAAACTGAGGAGGCTTCTTACTTCAATTGCCCTCCTCAGAGTTTTCCGGTTTTAAACCGCAACCACTTTAGCGGAATCCACCGCTAGGCCTTACTTAGGAACTATGTGCCCAAGAAATCCAACTTCTTTCCTCCAAAGTGACATTTGGAGAACTTGACCTTCAACTGGTGGCTCTAAGCGTATCCATCTCCTTCTCGATATGTCTAGCATGCTCTTCCTCGTTGTTTTTGAGGAGATAAAAATATCGTCTTCGACGACCCTGACAAACTTGTTCAAGGACTTCCTAAACACCCTACCCATCAAGTTCACGTAATATGTGGGTGCGTTAGTCAAGCCAAATAGCATGACTAGCCATTCTAAAACCCATCCAGAGTCCTAAACGCAGTCTTGTCAATTCCATTCTCAGCCATCCTAAGCTGATGGAATCCGGTAGCTAGATCAAAAGAAAACGGATGCTCCTACAAGCTGATCAAACAAATCATTGATCCTTGGTAACGGTTATCTCACGATAATCAACATATAAGCGACACAAACCGTCCACATCAGTAACGAATACTACTGGAGCACCCTACCCGAAAATGCTTCATCTCAGGAAGTTCTTCTCAAGCAACTCCTTGACTTGCTTTCTTAACTCACATCTCGTGAGGTCACGTGCCTAGCCGGCCACGAAACTGGCTTGGTATTACCAACCAGATAATACGGAAATCTATCCCACGTCTAGGGATAACCCCTTTTTCCCCAGATATCAGGATATTCTCGGATCACCCTCACAGATTGCAAACTATCGATAGACGAGTCGAGGGATTTCAAGATAACATAACATGACGGGACCCATAGGGTTACTAGAAATTTCTAGGGTATTACCGAGGCGAGTCATGAGCCCCACACCCTATATACAAAAACCCAGAATGGCTCCAAAACAAGACAACCATTCCATGCCCAAAACCAACCCATATCCCCTGAAACCGAGAATATAAACATCCCACGAGAATTCTATACTCAAGATAGAAACTTTCAAATCCACTCAGACCACAGACAAACGGGCAGAACCCCCAATTGGATTTGAAACACATACGGGATCATCAACCAGACTAGTACTTAGGTGCAAAACTTTCAACTAGATCGGATGAAATAAAACTATGCGATGTGCCAGAATCAAACAAAGTTCGAACAGGGAAAATCAGAAAATGTAAACAAGATTTTCAACAGAAACACTACCTCTATCATGAGCTGGAAGAACGGGGTTGAGGGGATGAATTCGCCCTCCAGATAGTCCTGCATACTGAGTCTGACCTTGCCCTTGTTTCCTCGGGCAATCCTTGCTGAAATGTCCAAACTCACCACAATCAAAGCATTCGCCCCGCTTTCTCTTCTTCTTCCTACATTCCCTGGCTATATGTCCAACTTCACCACAGAAGTTACATTTCATATTCTTGCCCCGTTTCCCGGAATTTACTCTCTTGCCTTGAGACTCATTCGCCTTGACCTCTTTCTTGTCATTGCTACCTTCTTCTTGAAGTAGGGCCAAATTCACTAAACTCTCGAAAGTCGCCCCCAAGGGTATATGAGACAGGGCCAAATCACGTAATGGCTCGTTTAATCCTAGAGCAAAGTGTAGGGCCTTCTTCTGAGCTGTATTAGCCAAGTCTAAATCGTCCTGAGTCAGTTGATTAAACTTATCTATGTATTCCCTAATAGTCATGTCCCCTTGCTTCAGTGATAAGAATCTCAGTCCAAACCTTCCTCTAAAGTCATCCCAAGTCTCAATTGGCCTAGTAGCGGTGGTGACTACCCACCAACGTGCAGCTTCTTCCTTTAGCAACCATACTGCCAATAAAACCTTCCTGCGGTCACCTATATCAAAGGTGGCTAAAAGATCTTCGGTCTCTTTCAACCAATTCCTTGCCTCTACAAAAGTCTCGGTTCCAAAGAAATTCTTGCAACCCATCGCCTTAAAACCTTGGCAAATCTTGGCGAAGTCAATTCGAGGATGCTGAGGGGAAGGAGGAAGAGGAACATCAACTACGGAAGGAGGAGGAGGAGGAACAGCGGCCTCGACTAGGGAGACAATATGAGGGACACCCGGGACCGGTGCCGTGACTTCCAAGTACCAACGAAACCAATCGGGTATCGTTACTCCTTCGGGCAAGATGAGATTATCAGACATGCTGGAAACGAAAAGAAAAGAGTTCAAACGAGGAGTCAAAGGATAGTGCTAATGGCTTTTTGGGGAATAGCCTTTAAAATAAACTAGACTTTTCTTTGGAAAATACTTTATACTTGATTTTGAAAATAGTTTTTCAAAGAGTTTTAAAAAAAACCTTTTTATCCCTTCTCGTAAACCATATGCTCTGATACCAAATGTAACACCCCACCTCCGCCAGGGTCACTCGCAAAGGAATGCACTAGCTTTGGAGGGGCATTATTGGTAAACATGCATTATGATATAGCAAGGTAGGACATGACATATATATGTATATGTAAATAAACAGAGTAAGCAAATAAAACAGCGGAAGATTTATAAACCATTTCAAAACTCAAGTCTGGTACATCAAAATGTCACTTTTCCCAAATTTACAAGTCTAGATAAATACATCATCTGATAAACTGAAAATACATAAGTACTATCCCCAAATAAGAGTGATAAACCATAGCGGCTCAAGTCCAAAACATACTTGAGCTATCCAAGGAAGCAGCTAAAATCCAAGCTAGGCTCTAGTATTCCCTCCCTGAGAACCTGGGGGGGGGGGGGAAACGGAAGAAAAGAGGCGAAAGAAAACAGGTCAGTCAAAAAGACTGAGTAAGCCCTGCTACGATCAGTCTATAAACTAATAAAGTTAACATCATGATGGAAACTGAGATGATCATAGATAACAACATACTGGCATGATAAATTAACTACAAGATAGATAGAGGTGTCATCGCATAAACAAGGTTAAGTTCTGCACCACGGTGTATTAGCAAACCAACATAACAGATATTGATCCCTTAGCCCAAACTTTGGCCCAATAACATGAAGTGACCTTAGTATAAGGTCCAGCCCCACGGTCTAGTCGATCGGCTCCCTATAAACCTAACACGTCAAGTGTTGGTGTCCATATGGCCCACGTATGGTTGTAGTTAGTCTGTGCTGGGTCCCCCTTTGGGTGTATCAAGCCCTCGGATGTCGACCCCAGACACTTAAGCAATAATGCACAGCCCTAAACTACTGGTACCCGTGCCTCGAGTTTGTCCAACATCGGACTACGTGCACGTCCGTAGCCCGCCGGACCCGCACCGCTGTACCACTCGGCCATCGCCCTTTGGTCGCTTACATCAGTCCAGTAATCGTGCCCCGCCCTAACCTAGCTGTAGGGTTGTAGTGATACCAAACTGGGATTACTGCTGGAACAGACCACGTTGCTAGGGTTTCTAAGAGGGTTAAGTGTGATTTAACCCCTCACTAATCATGGATTAAATTAGTTAAGTGTAATCAACGGTTCACCACTTAACCCCATCCAATCCCTTGTATTCCCAACTTGATTAAATTGGTTAAGTGTAACTTAACCCCATTCTCATCCCTTGAATTCCCAAATTGGTTAAGTATTAGTGGACCCTGACTTAACCCTAACCATGAGGCATTAATTAATTTAATGCACCTCAACCTCTCACATTAGACCTTGTTGTGGTTACTAGTTAGGCCGGGCGGGTCCGGGTAGCTTTACACCACAACTTGGTCTAACCTCGGGTCTTGGCACCCCATGACCAACTTCTCACATTGGGTCCTATTGTTTGTAGCCACTAGTTAAGCCGGTCGGTTCCGGGTAGAATTACGCTACAAACTCAACCCAACCTCGAGTTGGCCACACTTATGTTTTCTAAGTGTCATGTCCACTTTATTTCAAAACATAACTACAAGTCAACAATTACTTGGGTAGACCTAACTTAATAGGTAAATTCCCAAGGGGTAGACCTAACTTAATAGGTAAATTCCCAATCTTGTATTTTCATGTATTTTAAGTTTACCCAAAACCCCCAACGTCATTCTATCGCTTACATATTCGTAATAATGCATAAAGGATAGGGAGAGGAAACTTGGCACAACATACATGATAAACTTGCACAACAACCATGCATAACATGTTAGACTTGTACAACTTAGCATAGTGAACTTGCATATTACCATAAACATGCATAACATGTAAAATATGCACAACTTGTCATTTTTAAACTTGCATAAGCATGCATAACTAAATAATCTTGCAAATCGTGGCTTAGTAAGCTTGCATAAACATGCATGACTCAATTAACTTGTAAATCATGACTTAGCAAACATGCATAAACATGCATAACTCAATTATCTTGTAAATCATGACTTAGCAAACATGCATAAACATGCATAACTCATTTAACTTGTAAATCATGACTTAGCAAACATGCATAACTCATTTAACTTGTAAATCATGACTTAGCAAACATGCATAAACATGCATAACTCATTTAACTTGTAAATCATGGCTTAGCAAACATGCATAAACATGCATAACTCATTTAACTTGCAAATCAAGGCTTAGCAAACTTGCATAAACATGCATACTCAAATAAACTTGCAAATCATAGCTTAGCAAACTCGCATAAACATGCATACTCAAATAAACTTGCAAATCATGTCATAGTAAATCCGCATATGCATGCATAACTTGTGAAACATGTAAAACATGGCATAGTAAATCCGCATATGCATAACTTGTGAAACATGTAAAACATGGCATAGTGAGTTCGCATAAGCAAACATAATCAAATAAACTCACATAAATCTCAATTTTCACCACATATTAACTTTAGAGTTTACAAAGTGAAGGTAAGAGGGCTTACAATGCTTATGCGGGCTCAAATGACTATAGCAAATGTAAAGAACCCCTTATGCAACTAATTACAACCCCCAAATGCAAGCAAACTTGATCAAAACTCCTCTTTTATGGTGCCAATTGAAAAACAAGCCTTTAATGCAAGCTAAGGAGGATCATACAAGCCTAAATATGCTTGTATGCATGGAAAATCGCTTAGGAATTAAATTAGGATTTGTATGAAGAGGGTGGAGGCCATGAGAGGATGGATTTTGGCATAGTTTAGTTACTAGGATGAATAATGAATGATTTAGGGTAGGTTAGGGTCTTATTTATAGATTAGGTTAGTGATTTGAACCATAGGATTAACCCTAGATTCAATTAGGGCCATCAGATCCCGGAACTCTCTAGAAACAAGCCACAAGACCCAACCCCAATCAGAAATGGTGCACCAGGCTAAGCAGCCCGGGCACCCCCTGTCGACAGGGCTGTCGACAGGGCAGTCGACATGCCCAGGACCCTGTCGACAGGCCTGTCGACATGCGGGTCCTGGCGGGATTTTTCCCGCCTTGGCCCAGCTGGCCCAAACCCTTGTTTTTAATTTTAAATTTAAATCTGTTTTTACTTAGAAATTTTCTGCAAACTTCAACGGGCCTTAACTGGGTCATACGGACTCCGATTTTCGAAAACTCGGACTCTATTTCGCGTATTTTTCCGAGACGAACGCAATGGCATAGCCCGTTTCCCTTGATTCCCATTTTATAATTTAATTCTGCCTCAATTTATGTTATAACAGATTATTAAAAAAACGGGTTGTTACAGCAGTAAAGAGGCTGATCCTCTCCAGGAAGAATTAAAGAAGGAATAAAGCACAGGAGGAACATATCCGATTGATTTGTAGAACTATGCAAAAAAGATCGGAAGTGGGAAAGGATAGGTTCGAAGCCATGGAGAGGTCAGGTCGTTGAATATGATGGTTAGAGAGGATATGTTTTTTCTTATAGATTGATGAGTGGAAAATTTTCAGGTTTGATTCGCCCCAAACTAGCCACTTAATGCATGCCATTTGATGAAGAAAATCATTTTCATTACTCAGCTTCGAGCTGAAGACGAGTTGTGCTTGGACTCAAGCCATTTTATTAAGAGGTGAACGATTAGAGTCAAAAGAGGCTTCCGCCAAAACAAGAGCTTCTTCTATTGAGCGCACTCTGTCGAAAATATTTGTAAACACTTGCATGGTCCATATCTTGAGAAAAGATTTGAGGCGCTTGAGTTTTTGAAAGAAAACAACAATGGGGCTACCGAGAGCAGGAGCAGCCCAGGATTACTCCACCAAAGGAATAAATGGGTGATGCAATTTCCACATCCCTAGGAATCGAAACAAAGAAGGTCCAACGAGGAAAAAGAGGCGCACCGTAGAACCATCAGAGCATGACCTGAGTATGTGTGATGCGGGTGCTTAACAGAGAAACAGAACGGGAGGTTAAACCAGTTCTCATTGCTGAACACCCGGTCTAGACGAGACATGATCACTGGGTCCTTCCTGGTTGGTACACCAAGTGAAGGCCGAGCCAACAAAAGAAACCTCAGACAACCCAGATTGGATGGAATTGAAATCCTCTACCGCAGCACGATTAATAGAGAACCCCCACTTTTCTCAGCGTGACAAGCTACCACATTGGAATCACCTCCAACGGCAACGACGCCAAGGATGATCTTAGGAAAGGAAGTGATATCTTGCCACAAAGGCTGATGCTCGATGCGAAAACTTCTGGCGTAGACTACAGAGAAAAGAAAAATAGAAAGATCACCAGAAAGCGAGTACTCAAAATAGAGAGGTTGGGTAGAGTTGAAGATGAGACACATCAATATATCTTTAGCCGAAAGAATCCAAACCTTGTTGGAAGAGTTATGAAAGCCACCATCAAAATTAAGCCGAAGGATGATATTAGGTAGCACCTCTGATCTCATAATCCATTCCATAATTGTTACCAGAAGAATATAATGTTTCTTGACTATGCGAATAAGACGCGATAAAGAAGCATTGTTTCCAATGCCTCAATTATTCCAGAATAGACAATTAGCCATAAATTATAGTTGGAAAAGACAAGAAGGCGAAAAACAGGATAGACAACATAGAGCAGGGAGAAGCTCAGATCAGATAGAGCATACAACGAGTAGACTTGACTACCCGCTCTGCCGCCGTGGGAGAGCGAGTGTGAATGGTCCTATGAATGCGCGACTTCGGTCGTGCTATCATACGAGATAAAGGAGAATAGGAGGAAGAGCGACGGGAAGTCACCTGTCCTGAAGCTGAATCTAAACATCTGACCTACTAATTGAGGAAGAGGGATCTTCTCGCACCTGGAGGCAGTGAAATGATCCTGAGTACACCAAATTAGTTCCTGGAAAGACGATCTAAGCGGTCATTAATGACCCTTATATTGCCCAAACTAAGAAGATGGATCGAATGAGAGAAAGGAGGGGAGGCAAGGAATGTCAAGATGCCCGCTCGCAGTGCATCAACTTGCTGTGCGGATCCCAGAGAAGCAGTATAGTCATCGGACTGACTATCCTGCTCTGGGAGGAAAATCCTAGAACAGACCAGGCTAAGCAAATGGGGAGGCGAAAACCCCACAGACCTCAACGAATTACGAATGGGTAAAACAAAGCACAAGAGCCATGGGCGATAAATAGACGACATCTAAGATGTAATCCACTCGCCTACCACAACAGGAAAAAAAAGCCAATTCAACAAAACTAGAGCACTAAATGGAAAAAGACCAACCACAAAAGCAACAAATTGAGACCACCAACATGTCATTGACTAACATGTTGTGGGCCATAAAAGGGCAAGGCAAACCAGTAATAAAATGCGCAACCTAAGAGACAAAATCAATAGGGTGAAAACTCTGAAACCAAGCCAGGCAAGGACATAGTACAACAAAGCAGGCCAAACAAGGTGAAACTATGCTAAACGACACAAAGCAAGCACGAACCTCTTAGAGACGAAAATAGAGAGTACCACCAAATCAGAAACACAACCAGCATGCACCAATAAAGCAACACAATCCAAACCACTAACACAAGAAAGAACAAGGCCGCAAATAGAAGGCAAAAGCCCAAGAGGGAGAGGAGAAAAGGTGGATCAGCAGTACACTGAGCTGCAAAAGACGCCAAACCAATGCAAGGCAACCATAAATGCGAGATTGCCACGCCAGAGCATGCATGATTAGTTGCAATCTCGATGAAAAAAACTCCCAAAGAGGAATAGTGCTCATTGCCGTAAAATCAAAATTGGAAGATACAACAGCAGAAGTAACACACCCGAAAATAGCAACACGTAAAGAAGCCATCGGTTTACAGGAAAAAAGATAAGGTACGAGGAGAAGCAAAAGCATAAACCAGTAAATAAGGGCCAACACAAAATGGATCGTATAGCAAGTCAGAAAATCTTCGATAAATAATAGAATGACAACCAATAACAATAACACGAGGGCATGAAGAAGCCACGCCTATGGAAGTACTATAACGACCCGGATATTCGGTCAATTTATTTTAAATATTTAATATGGATTTAAATATTGAGTTGATAAAATAAATGGTATTTTGTATTGTGTTATCAATTTAAAAATCAATTTCGATTTAATATCGAATATATTAAATTATCGTAATACGAAGTCAATTGAATTCAATTTTTTTTTGAATTGAAAATAATACAAATGATCAATAGGAAATTCTGTTTGAATTGGAATAATAATATTTATTTATTATCGAGGAAATCAATTGTGTTAAAATTAATTTATATCGATTTAAATTAATGTCTTCACCATAGGATCGAATTGAGCTTTGAAACCTGTTCTAGTGTGTTCAGAATAGTTGTTTAACCCTAAGAATGTCAGTTGGTGGGTTCAGATAGGAGTTCAGAGTCACAGGGTAGTTTTAATTAAATAAAACCAATTAAAAACCCAAGGCCGTGCCATTCTTTATATCCACAAATAAAAACCAAAGCCATGCCATTCCTTTCTACCACAAATCAAAACAGCCCGTGCCTTCCTTTCTACCACAAATCAAAACAACCAACGCCCTCTCCCCCTTTTCTATTTATATTCTCTTTGTTAATCCTCAGACAAAACCAAATTAAAGCCGCTTCTTTTTGCTCCTCAAATGAAATCCGCGAGTCCTATTTCTTCCTCCAAAAAACCAACAGTTCGCATAAATAAAAGGGAGAGGAGGAATCAAGCTGGAAACCTTCGAACTCGAGTGCGAGGGTTAGATGGGATAGAATATAGGTTGTTTGACTTTGGTATTGTCGAAGGGGATAAGGTCACGATGGTGCTTGGGGTCAGTGCGACATTAGTCTTCGAGGTAAGGAGGAGGTTTGACTGAGCATCGAAAATCGAATCTAGGGGTTCGAATTGGATTTTGGGAAGAACCTGCTGAATCGGGTTTGTTGGTGATGTCACGACTTCACTGTGAGGGAGTCTACTGTGTTAACAGTGGAGATAAGGTGCGAGTGAATGAAGGCCCCCCTTCCGGTCTGTTACTGGACACTCCAGGTTGCGATGAGCATTGTAGCAAGGTAATGGGGTTTCGAAACACAGTAGCAGGTCAAAAAAATTTCATTGGATCGAAGGGGAAAAGGGTGATGTATTGGGGGTGATGATGATCATAGTGAAGAGTAGGTTATGGTTTTTGTTTGGGGTGAAGTTATTACTGTTCGGTGGAAACATGCATTTGTAAACAGAAAGAAGAAAGAAGTTGTAGTGTAGATTATGGTATGAATTTCAATATCATAATTAGTAAATTATTTTGATTCAAATTTATGTGAATAATAATGTGATAGCTGATTTAATTTAGATCCGTTCGAGACTGTCAATTGTTGAACTCATATGAATTTAGGACTTAATTCGTTTTAAGTTTTTGGAGTCATTCGAAATCAATTGGAATATATCACGATAAGACCCTGGTGAGTAAATCTCACTCATCTATTATTTAGAGTTATTTTTATTCGGTAAAAATAATTGTTGTTGCTTGTTTGAATGCTTTCTGGTTGATTTAAATATATTAGTTATTTAGGGTTGACAATTATATATATATATTAGGTTGATGATTGAATTGTTCCCGCGGTCTCATTAGCGGATGCCTGCGGTACCATTAGCGGATGATTTCCCTATGTGCCCCACAAATATATATTAGTGGATGACCTTCATACCGCGATGTCCTGCCTCGAAGCAGGATGGGTATTATTTATGTTGACTAATATATTTGGATGCAGGTAAACAGGTTGGAGGGATCCAACTGGATCCCTCAAAAATATATTATCTTTTGTTTATTTGTTTGCATATATACTGTCATATATGATGTGTTAGAAAACCTGAAATAAATAATTGGTTGTTTAGTGTTTAAATATCACCGGGCCTAAGTGTTGATATTTAAAAATATCATGAAAATGATATTTGAGATTTAGAAAGAAAATTCTATTTTTCTAAAATAGAATTTGAAATTCAAATAAAAATATTAACTTGTTTTGAATATTTAAAACAAGTAGTTCATTTATAAACGAAGTTTATAAATGAAGTGAAATGAATTATCATTGGATAAATTCAGGAAATATAAATACAAGTGTGAATTTGAAAAGGAAAATTTATTTTTCCACAATAGAATATTTATTTCAAATGAAGTTGAAAGCGAGACTTGTTTAAATATATATAAACAAGTAATATAAGGCGATGTTTACAAAGAAAGGTGAAAATTTATCATTTGGATAATTTAAACATTTAAATTCAAAAGTGAATTTAAAGTGAGAACTTAGAATCAGTTTAAATAATATACGATTAACTTTATTCCGATATTCAGAATATAAATGAAGTTGAATAAATCCTTAGGATTTATGTTTGAATTCGACTATGTTGGATTTATATAAAAATAGATTTTTCCCAATTAGGATAGTTTAAATAGAAACTGAGATAAGACATAAAAGAGATCTATATTTATATAGATAAGTTATAATAAATAGAAATTTCCAAAATAAGATTTTGGTTTTAAATATATTTCGAAATAGACTTGTTTAAATAAAACAAGCAAATTTATAAAATGGTGTTTATAAATAAAATGAACAAATTGTCAAGAGATAATTTGAATATTTAAATTCAAATATAGAATTAGAATATAGAAATTCAAATGGAATTTTAATAAAGAAAATTCAAATATAGAATTTGAATATAGAAATTCAAATGGAATTTGAATAAAGAAAATTCGAATATAGAATTCAAATAGAATTTAAATGGAATTTGAATATAGAATTCAAATAGAATTGAAATGGAATTTGAATATAGAAGATCGAAGTATAAATAAATTTATTTCTGAGTTAGGGAAAATCGACAATTTTAGAAGATTGGAAATATTGTGTTGAATTGGAAAAATGGATTTGATATATATTAAAAATATACCAGAATGGAGTTGAATTTATTTTAAACGAAGTTTAAAAGTTTTTATATATAAATACAATTAAAACGAACTCGCCGCGGCGCGGTAGTTTGTAATTTGGCATTTCGAACTTCAATTGAGTATATAGAACTCAAATTAAGTTGGAATTCCTTGAAACAAGAATTGTCAGGACCGTTTGAATAATAGTTTTCTAATGGAAGAGAAAAATATGAATTTCATCGTATAGATTTTGAGTTATGTCAAAATCAATTTTCCATAAAAACAGCGCTATAGTCGTTATAAAACTATAACGGTTCATTTAAGTAAATAAAAGGATTTGAAGTAAATAAAATCTGAATGTCCATTAGAAAAATCCAGACTTGAGTAATAAAATAAATATGAACTCAAGTAAAGTAAATGGATTGATTTTTGAAATAAAAACCAGATTGTAATTATGGAATAGGGTAACTAATTAGAAGAGAAATTAGTTAATGAAGTTTGAATCAAAATTGGGCTTTTAAATAAGTAAATGGAAGTTGTGAATTTATATTCGAAATCGAATATGAGACTTGAATTGAAACGGAATTCAATCAGTGTGTAAACAAGTTAACATATATTTGAACAAGTTATATTCAAATAAAAAGGTGAAATAGGCAAAACGGTTAATTAACAACTAGTTAATGGAAATTTAGAATTGAAGTTGAACCTTGAAAAGTGAATTGGATTTGTGGATTTCATATTCGAAATCGAATATGGGACTTAAAATTAAAAATCGAATTCAAAGAGTTTATAAGCAAGTTAGAATTATATTTGAACATGTATGTTCACATATAAAAGTAAAACAGGAAAAGGAGTAAACTAGCAAGTTAATTAACGAGTTGAGAAAAAACGAGTGTATTAAGTTGAAATGAATTAGAAATGTATGGATATACATTAGAAAGGTTTGGAATGAAGTGTTAGAAGAGATATAATTAGAATGCTCGACAAAAAGGTATGTATTTAATTCACATATGGGTTTTTATGCGCCGTATCGGCTAGCCGCTTGGCTTTTCTTTTTCTTTTTGGATTGGAGAGGGCATGTGTGGCAAGGTTTGATGTTTTCCGGTAACCCTGTACAAAGGAGGTTATGGCGAATTTTTCCGGGAATTTAAAGAGTTAGAATATTTTTAAGAAGTTTGATAACTAGAAATCTATATATCAATATATATATAGAAGTCGATAAGGAAATGAACTTAAAAATAGAATAGTATAATCAAAAAGGAAGTCTAAGAATAAAATCTAGTAAGAATAAAAAGAGAAAGTGTACGTGTTTAAAAGTGAATAATTAGTGGTATGGTATTGATTATTCAAGTAAGTAGTCTTACCTGTTTTGACGTTATGAATGTTATTCAGTCGAGGTCTGAGAGGTAGTTATACCCCAACTTGATTGATTTCATTATTAACAAATAAATAGTAAGATTTCAGGCTCGAAGATCAATTTTGAATAAGAGTTAGTTGAATATAGTATTTGGGTTCTCGTAACGATGTTTTACACAACGTCCGTTTTAATCCAAATAAGTGAGCTTGGAAATAGAACAATAAGTATTTCCTAAGTATAGAAATAAACAAGTTCAGGAAAGAGATAAGTAATTGGAATATTTTCCAATTATAAATATAAAATATTTTCTACGTACAGAAAATAAAAGAAGACGATATATGGAAATGTTTTCCAATTAACGTAAAAGGCCAAGATGATTATCGAAAATATTTGGTTAACAAATATTGATAAGGATATGGAGAAGAGATTTAATTAATGAAATATTAATTAAAGAGCCCAATGATTTGTATGATATGTTGAATGAACACTTGTTTTTATTCGATAGTTAAATCACAGACTATCGAAATTTTGGCATCGTTGTTAATATGCAGAGACCGGTTGGATTATTATCCAAAGAACCACTCTGTATTTGCAGTAGCATTGCGAATCAGATTATATGAAGATAATCGAAGACAGAGTAGAGTGCAAGGACTTTTTCTATTAATAGAAATCGCGCCTTCGCTTTCGTTCAATTCCAGAACGAACGTAAATGGACGAATGTCTGACAAAGTATTTCCAATGATCGCATGGGTTGGTCTGTACAAATATATATATGGTTGCAACAGATTTATTCCCTTAGCATAACATCCAGAATATTTGTGTAAACCAATTAATGATTAACGGATCTCATAATGTGGCATTCAAAGTAATTGTGTTACCAAGGAGAGAAGTAATCGTAGCCTCAGGCCTCAACAACCGGGAAATGAAAAAAATCGGGCATGCAGCATGACTATGTGGGTAGCTTCCATTAGGGTGTATCATCACCTATCTAGAGATTCGTTTAATTCCTTATTCTATTCGATGCTGTCCCATTCGGGAAATGGTTGTTGATCCCAACCGTTGGTGATATACATTTGATACACTCAAGCGAAATGAGTGGTTGGTCATGTGTGGCCGAGTTGCAAGATGTTCTTCTTGAACTCGGTGGATTCTCCTCTAGAGATACACCAGCGGCAGGTGGTTCCATACCTTGTCATAGTTGGAATTTCATTACCCAATAAGTGCTTGTGGTTTTGATTGTATATTACATATGTGGAACGTGAGATGCAAACGTTCCACCAGATTGTTATTTACTTGATTTAGACACTATTATAATATCAAAAGAGTTCTGATATAAAGTTTATTCTTTTCTTTCAAAAGGATTTGAAAGTTAAATCAAGTGGTTTGGATTCTCATAAGGGGAAAACCCGTTCCGTGTTACACGGCGTGGTCTTATGAGATATCATTTAGTTTCTGAACCTGTTTTAAATTGTTTACTCATACCAGTCCCATGACTGACCCAGAGTTTATTTTGTTTTGTTTTACCTAAACTCTTGGGTGCCTAAATTTGTACGGGCAGTTAAGTAGTTCAGGATTTTACAGAATTATGAGCTTGGATCAAGAGGCTTCAGTACTAGTTATATAGAGTTTTGTTCCGCTGTGTTGTAAGTACTATACTCTGATAATGATATGTGTATACAGTAAAAAAAATTGTATTTCAAAAGTTATGATATATGATATTTTGTTCCGCTGCGATGTGAGATTATGTGTTGTTGTTTCTGTTCTTCTTCTACCTTTTTCTTCTAAAAAAATGATTCGTATTTTCGTGATATTTGGGTTGGATGTATGGTGTATGTAGTCAACTCTTATATTACGGATTTGCGGGCCGTTACAAGTACCATCAGGCTGCACCTAAAAAGAAGAAACATCCCTATTCAAAGTGTCTTTCGATTTAGTCGAAGCAAGTTTGTTCCTATAACTGCTACCCCGATGCCACTCTCGTGATCGTCAAGTTAACATAGGCGAGAAACTAGTGTAACTGGATAAAACAGCACTAGCGCTCGCTTCTGTCTCCTCTAACATCTTAGGTAGGGCGAAAGAGTTGTTAGTAGGAAGAGGTCGCATTGCTCGAGCCTGTGCACTACCATGCTCAGCAGACGTACTCAACTTTACAGAAGATCGAAAGAAACAACAAGAGGGACGAGCAAGATCAACCCATTTTTTACAGCGACGACCTTATCTACGTCTGTTCTTGCCACATGAACGACCAATAGGCAACCACTCCACCATTGAAGGGGAGTAACAGGATATTGATTTAGGTAGAAAACGTATTCCAGGAACCGCCAAATCAAAAGCCGTTTGATTATTTGCAGAAGAATTACCGCCGTCCATTTTTTTCACAAAGGAAACATGAGCAGAATCAATGGTAGACGGTGCATCTTCAATTACAGGCAACGGGGAAAAAACTTGCATGGACAAATCTCCAACAAATTTCACTAACCAGTACAAATCGGAGCCTAGAAAGCTTGATAAAGTCCAGTAACGAAGAAACAGATCACCACCGAATTGGGACTTGAGACTGCTACCTCAATCGAGAAGCCAACAACAACAATAATTGCTTCCAAATTTGGTCTACAGTGGGACTAAACCTTCACAAAAGAACTGAAATCGCAATATCTGGTAGTATCACAGCCCATATAGTTGGAACCTTAGAATAAAATCAGACAACAGAGAGGCCACTTCAGATCATTCTGTGCGAATAAGTACATTTCTGTAGCCTAATGGCTAACTAAGAGGCCACTTCAGATCATTCTGAAGTAGCGTGTACATTTTTGCTCAATTATTAACCTACAATATTTTGTTCATCTCTAAGAAGATGCATTTGAAACCAACAGAAAGCTACTTAATTTGATCTAATATGTACAACCGAACCGTTCATAAGTACATTTTAACCAAACAAATACAAAACCAAATATCAGTTCAAAACGTGCCAAGGAACTTCATGGACAACTTTCATGTTGTTGAAGATTCGTGCAGCTTTATGGCACATATTTGTAGGAGTTGGCTCGTTCTTGGCTGTTGTGTATTCATCACAATATGGAATCAGTGATCGGCACAAGTATTATTTTTCTTCTTAATGCTCGATAAATCCAGTTAAGCTCAAGACCTACCAATATATTGTTTTCGCCACAAAAAAGGATCCTTTAAAGTTTCTTGTGCGTTGAATAGGACAATTATCAATCAAGTAACATAAATAGTAGTTGATCTTCTCAATTAAAACTTAATAAAAAACAACAATATAACCATCTAAACTAAAATGACTTAACTATCTTCTCTTGGAGCTTGGCCGATGCTTGACCCAACATAATTCCACATTGAAAATTTTGATGGATGTTCAACAATTTTTTTTAATGAGGAAGCGAAGTCAAATTAGATCATAATAAATCTTATGCATAAGGATATCAGTTTAGTCTTCATGTACAATTGTATAGCTAGACCTCAAATCATATCATCAGATGCCTTGAAGTTCACAGAACTAGTAAATAGTTAATAGAGCTAGGGTTGGGATATAGAAGTTTTGTGACATAAAAAGGTGATATGCAACTATTGAATTTAGATACAATTTTTATGGGGATTGTTAACGGGACTCCATTTTTTGTTAAGGGAGGGACAAAATTTTAATTTTTGATGAATTGTTAAAGGGGGGGGGGACAGAATAAGTTAGCCCCCCTTAACTATATAATTAAAAATTCCAATACTATCCGTATGGTTCTCTTATACCTTAAAATCTAAATTCTAATTAATGACTATATGAAATAATAAACACTACCTACCCACTCACCGTTTGAACAAATATGAAATCTTCCTGAAACTATATGGCCCTTCGTTGGCGTTTTTGTCGTGAGATCAATGTTGCTCTGCTACCGTTTTAATATGCTTATGTCATTCATATTACAGAAGAACATTTTGATATTCAAACATGAAATTATGCAAAAAAAAAAAACTTGAAAATCCAATAATGAGACGGCAGAACTGGACTTTGATTTTGTTTAGTATATAAGTGGCAGAAGCAATCTGAGCAGATATGCGTTCGAACCACGATTCACCATATCAACAATCAGGTGCGATGAAACCTTGTTTCTTCAATTTAGCATCCAAATACTTTGCCAAATCACTTGAATCAGGGAGTTCATTATTTTTTTGACAAATTCCCACTTCGCTTTGACACACTACTTTATACTAAGATTTAGAAGGAAATGAAATGATGCGTGTATAAATTGTGCATGCTAATTGAAAAAACATGCATAGTTTTATTTAGAAACCAGAAACTGAAGCTATACAAAACAAAACTTGACCATAGGGACTGGGTATGTGGCATGTTGCATGAAATCATAATGTAAAATTAATGAGATCACTATAAATCATATAGTTGAGCATCTGGAAAAAAACTTAACACAACAAGGGATTTGGTTTTGGGTTTTGAAACACCCCACCTCCGTTAAGGTCACTCACAGAGGGAATGCCTTAACTTCGGTGGAGCATTATAGGTAAAAGATGCAGATAAATTACAAGACAGACAAATAAAGCAGCGGAAACTAAAGTCATTTTATAAACAACTTGATTCAGTCAAGCTTTTACAATAATTTCCTCAATCATACTTAAATGTAATACATAGAACTTCTGTCTTGATTTAAAAACTTCCAAGAATAAAAGAAGCATAAAAACAATGATATTCCCTGATAAAGCATGAACCAGCCATAGCAATGGAAGAGAGAGAGTCCAAAGCGATACACCAACTAATCTTCAAGCTTGGAAAGAGAAGAGGTCCAAGTTAGGCTGAGCTATTCCCTCCCTGACTACCTGGGGGGAGGGGGGAGGGGGGAGGGGAACGGAAGAAAAAAGGCGAAAAACAAACTAGATCAGACATAAGTCTGCTAAGTCCAGTGACCTTTCAGCACACAAACAAGATAAAGGATCATGACATGAATAAATATGAATCAACATCACATACAATTTGTTACAATTCTATTTTACAATTCATTACAAATCATGTCTTTAATTTATTCACATCTGAAAGATAACTACACTTACAATCAAAAGGAAAAACTTGAATTCAGGGATCTGTATTCTGAAACTGAATTGCTCGCCTTTGATGTAGATCGTTGAATTCTCTTAGTTGAATTAGATTAGATTTGATTTTATTTTGATGTAGCTTCTATCTTGCCTTTGAGTTGAAAGAGATGACGACAATTCTAGGTTCACCATTGATGGCATGACGGCTCTAGGAATATTTCTGTGTGGCTTAGGGCTTAGATTTAGGTTGCTTATATAGAAGTTTGATTTAATAGGGACCGTCAGATTAACCTAGAGCAAATCAAAGCCATTCAGACAAGATAGAATAGCCACATCAGCCCTAATGACTCAACAAAGAGTCCATCAGAACCAATCAGATGCCACATCTGCCTTAGAGCGAATCGGCCCACGGGTTGATAGCCAAACACCCTAAATCAACCCCTAGTCGACCCAACGGGGCTTGGGTCGACCTCAAAAATGGGCCAGTTCGGTTATTTCCCCTCCCGATTCGTTGTTTTGAACTTTTTTGCATATTTATTTATTTAATATATATATATTTTCTCATATGCATACAAACTGCAAGGTTTAATAACTTCTTCATAAGGTATCTGTTTTATGCAAAACAAATGTCTATCTTGACCAAAATTTTGAGATGAACGTAATAGCGCAACCTATTTCACTTAATTCTTCTTCTAAAAATTAAGTGTTCTTGAATTTGTTAATTTTAGTATTCTCAGAAAATTCGGGGTGTTACAGGTTTTTTTTTAATAATAAATAACAAGGTATGTTTCGATAAAATAGAAGAGAACGACAATGAAGGGGGAGAAGATGTTGTTACAAGGGACAATTAAGTCCGTGCTTATTTTAAAATTAAAAAAAACCAAACCCTCCCTTAACAATTTTATTTTAATGTGGAGTCCCCTTAAAAGTGTTCCCCTTTTAACAAAAAATGGAGTCCCTTTAACAATCCTCATTTTTATTGTAAATCATAAAACTAGCACTTAGATCTCAGCCCAAATTTAGATAAACCTTGGAAGTTGTTATCAGTCGCTTACATATTATGACAACTTGTTGAGGACAACTTTAATTCGCACACATGCGCCGTTGTTATTTCATTTTTTGAAAGAACGATCCTTTTTGTAATGAGATCTAAAGTCTACTAACGTTGAATGTTTGTTTACTTTATTTTTAGTTAGGAGTCTCCTATGCAAATTCTATTATGTTACCAAATACATCAAAAGAATCATACAGGGTGCTATTGTCCTTGGACTCCTATGCCACTTTGTATATAGCCTAGCATTGTGCCTAACCTATGTTGCTGACTGCATGACAACCACAGTCTAATTTCCATCTATGTCTATTTCTCTAAGAATATAATCTAACTTCTGGTGAAAATTAAAGTTATTCAAATGATTAGGTATGATTTTGTTGTTGTAATATATATATTTTTATGGGTGAATACGCTTAATGCAAGGGACACTATTGTAATTGATGAGACATATAAAGCCTATAAATAGAGGGTTATGTATGTTGTAAAGATATCTGAATGGATAAAAATGTCTGCTCTCTCTCATTTTCTTGTGTTCTTCTTTTATTTTGTAACACGTTATCAGCACGATTGTCTATATTATATTTTTATTTTATACTTACAATCATTTTTTTAAGGATCTGGATATTTCTTGGTAGGATTGATAGTTCCTACATGAAATTCTTTTTGCTATTTGAAATTAGTAACCGGCCTTTTATGTTTAATTGGTGGCATGATACCTACGTCCACAAATTCCTACATTTTTATGTTTGAAATTCTTTTTTGACTGTTTCTTTTATATCAGATGCAATGCTACGTTAAAGGGCATAGTTTAAATATCTTCCATTTTACCTATTCTTTAGCAACTCAATTCTCCAGCGACTTTACTTATTTTACATCATTATCTATAAGTATATATCCAGCACTTCTCTTTAGAAGTATACTCATCAACGCATTCTTCTAATTTATTTATTTTTCCGTCAATTCACCAAGGTACAGTGCTTTATTTTATTCTTAAAATTGACTCTGTAGCAAGAAGCTTTAATTCATGCAGTACATATTCGATGAAAGTGTATTTGACATACAATACTTTGTTGTTTTATTTTATTTCCTAGTTCTTCCTGTTCTGAAAACTGCTGCATGTAAATGGCAATGCATCATCTCTCTAATTGTTATTATTTAATTCTTGCCTTCTTAGGTTGTATGTATTTTATGTGTTGATATTGTTCGGATATAGCATTCTTAATGCCCATGATACTCCTATTTTTTTCCTATTTAAGTTTATGCGTTCCTGATGTCAATATGGCTTTGTTTATTGAAAGATTTTGTGGTTGTCATACATACGTTTTGAAGGATTAACTAATGTATGTAGGTTTTGTTTTTCTCTTATAAGAAAAACAGTACCACCCTATGCTACAAACATATATTTGTTTATGCTCTTACTGCTTCGGTACTGTAAAGTAAACATTTTATCTGTCTCCACTATTCTATGTGAGTTTGATTCTACTTATCTTATCATTTTTTTATATGTGTAGTTCGAAAAATGTCGAACATTGCTAAGCTTGAATTTAAAGCATTGGACATTTCTGGAGACAATTATTTGTCATGGATACTGGATGCCGAAATCCATTTACATTCCTAATGCTTAGAGAACGCCATTAAAAATGGCAATAATATGTCCCAACAGGATAAAGCAAAGGCTCTGATATTTTTAAGTCGCCACATCCGCGATGATTTAAAATCAGAATATTTAACTGAAAAAGACCCTCTCCACCTATGGAACTACCTGAAGGAGCGATATGACCACCAGAAGACGGTCATACTTCCAAATACGAGGCAAGAGTGGCTGAACCTGAGGTTTCAAGACTTTAAAACAGTAAGGGAATATAATTTTGCCATGTTTAGAATTACTTCTAAACTGAAATTATGTGGAGAAAAGGTAGATGACGCGCAAATGTTGGAAAAGACTTTCTCAACATTTCAGGCCTCGAATGTGCTCCTGCAGCAGCAATACCGAGAGCGTCATTTTAAAAAAATATTCTGAACTCATTGAATGTCTATTGATTGCTGAACAAAACAATGAACTGCTTCTTAAAAACCACTCCTCAAGACCAACTGGTTCAGCTGCATTACCTGAAGTTAATGCTAACTTTGCCCACTCCGGAAGAGGTCGTGGCAGAGGCAGAGGAATAGGTAGAGGACGTGGATACAATCCCAACAGAGGTGGTTACAGTGGTTTTTGGGGCAATAAAACTACTGACTTCAAAAAGCAGCAAAAGAAAAATGAGCCTGAAAACAGTAATAATTCAGTTGTAGAAAATAAAAAACATTATGAAGAAATTTGCTACAGATGCGGGCGCACTGGTCACTGGTCACGCACTTGTAGATCATCAAAGAAAACAATCGAAGAATATCATAAATCGAAGAATATCGAGACAAATAATACTGAGGGATTGTCTTATAACACTGACCTGAAGTTAGATGATTTCTTTGAAGACTATGATGGGAATTTGTTCAGCGATGAAAATTTGAATGCAATATTCGAAGAGATGACCGAACCAACCAATAACTAGCCTGAAGCTTATTATGTGATTTTTATGTTATTTCATTTCCTTTTAGCATGTATTAGTTTGAAACTTTTGTTTATTTGTTTTTCCTTTTTAGCTTATTCTTATGGAATTGCGGAAATAATATGTAATGTTGGACATGATAATTAGTTTATTCTCGTGGACATTTATTTATATTTATTAGTTTTTATTCAGTTATTGACTAGATGTATTGTTTTTAATTCTTAAGGTATGGATCGACAATGTTTAAACGATGATATATGTCTGGTTGATAGTGGAACTACTCATACGATATTGAAAAACCCGAAGTTTTTCTCTGAATTATCTAAAAATATTTCATATAAAGTTTCAACTATAGTTGGTTCAGCCATTATAATTGAAGGGTCCGGAAGAGCCCATGTAGTGTTACCAAATGGTACACATATATTCATTCAGAATGCACTATATTCAAGCAATTCTAAAAGAAATCTGCTTAGCCTCAAAGATATAAGAATGAGTGGATATCATATTGAAACTATAAATGAAAACAACAAAGAATATCTTTGTGTTATTTCTAAAATTGAAAGCCAGAAGCTTATTTTAGAAAAATTTGGTACAATTTCAACTGGATTATACTTTACCAAAATTGGCATAGTTGAATCTCATTTTATAAACATGAGCCAGAAGCCCACAAATACAAAGAAATTGATTCTTTGGCATGATCGTTTAGGTCATCCTAGTTCAACTATGATGCGTAAAATTGCCAAGAACTCAAATGGGCATGATTTACCAAATCAGTTGAATTTACCAAATGATTACATGTCTACATCATGTGCACAAGGAAAGTTAATTATTCGACCTTCATACAATAAGAGCACCTCTGAATCTCCAGCATTTTTGCAAAGAATTCAAGGTGATATATGTGGTCCGATTCATCCCGATTGCGGGCCATTTAGATATTTTATGGTGTTAATTGATGCATCAACTCGTTGGTCACATGTATGTTTGTTATCTACTAGAAACATGGCATTTGCCAAATTACTTGATCAAATAATTAAATTAGGAGCACATTTCCCCGATCATCAAATCAAACCAATATGGCTAGATAATGCAGGAGAATTCACTTCTCAAGTATTTGATGATTATTGTTTATCACTGGGAGTTGAAATTGAACATCCAGTAGCTCATGTTCATAATCAAAATGGTCTGGCAAAATCATTAATTAAGCGTTTGCAACTCATTGCAAGACCGTTGCTTATGCAATCAAAGTTGCCGGTTACAGCCTGGGGACATGCAATTTTGCATGCATCCAAATTGATTAAAATTAGACCAACGACTTATCATTAGTTTTCACCATCACAGCCTTTAACTGGATCCCAGCCAAATATTTCACATCTACGAAAATTTGGTTGCGCTGTGCATGTACCCATTAATCCCCCACTTCGTACTAAAATGGGTCCTCAAAGAAGTTGGGAATTTACGTGGAATTTGACTCACCTTCGATAATTCGTTATCTTGAACCTCTTACGAGTGATGTATTTACTGCAAGATTTGCAGATTGCAAATTTGATGAGTCAAATTTCCCGCTGTTAGGGGGAGAAAAGACCGTTCCAGTAGAACGGGATGAAATTTCATGGAATAATCCCTCTATGTTTCATTTGGATCCACGTACCAAACAATGTCAATACGAGGTACAAAGAATTTTGCATATTCAAAATATTGCAAATCAAATGCCAGATGCATTTAATGATGCTGCAAAAATAACTAAATCTCACATTCCAGCAGCAAATACACCGGCTAGAATTGAAATCCCCGAAGGACCAATAGCAGCAAATGAATCTAAAGCTAGACAAAAACGTGAAAGACCGATAGGTTCAAAAGACATGGCGCCTAGGAAAATAAAGTCTAATGAAAAATCATCAATTAGCAAACCTCCCGAAGAGGTTATAAATGATTCAAAGGATAACTCAAAAGAAAATATCAATTATCCTAAAATCAATGAAGGAACTATTATCCCAGAAGAAATAATAGAAGCTTCCGAAAATAAAACGGTACCTAATAATAATGAGATCTCAATGTTTTATATGAATTATGGAGAAATATGGGATCGAAGTAAAATAACAATTGATGATGTATTCTCATTCGCAGTTGCTATGAAATAATTAAAAGTCATGACTATAATGAGAATAATGATAATGAACCAACTAGCATAAATGAATGTCGAAAAAGACAAGATTGGCCAAAGTGGAAAGATACTATTCAGGTTGAGTTAGATTCACTTCAAAAACATGGCGTATTTGGACCAATAGAGAAAACACCAGGAGGTGTTAAACCAGTCGGTTACAAATGGGTATTCGTTAGAAAACGAAATGATAAAAATGAAGTTGTGAGATACAAGGCAAGGCTTGTTGCACAAGGTTTCCTGCAGAGACTAGGTTTTGACTTCAAAGAAACGTACTCTCCCGTTATGGATGTTATAACATTTAGATATTTAATAAGCCTTGTAGTTTCTGAGAAGCTTGATATAAGATTGACTGATGTTGTGATAGCTTACCTATACGGTGAATTGGATACTGATATTTACATGAAAATCCCAGACGGATATAAATTGCCTGAAGCAAAATCAAAGTCAATGTACTCATTAAAATTGAGACGATCACTATACGGTTTGAAACAATCTGGTAGAATGTGGTATAATCTTCTTAGTGAATATTTAGTAAAAGCTGGGTACAAAAACAATCTCATTTGCCCATGTGTATTTATAAAGAAATCGGTAAAGGGATTTGCTATCTTAACGGTATATGTTGATGATATAAATTTGATTGGAACTCCAAAAGAGACCAATGAAACAATAGATCACCTAAAACAGGAATTTGAAATGAAAGATCTTGGCAAAACCAAATACTGTCTTGGTCTACAGATTGAGCACAGTAAAAATGGCATATTAATCCATCAATCAAATTACATTGAGAAAATCCTGAAGCGTTTTCAAATGGATAAAGCATATCCACTTAGTATACCTATGGTTGTCAGATCACTAGATATTAAAAAGGATCCTTACCAACCAAAAGAAGATGATGAAAATGCCCTTGGTCCAGAAGTACCATATCTCAGTGCAATTGGTGCATTATTATATTTAGCACAATGCACGAGACCAGATATTGCATTTTCAGTCAATCTTCTAGTCAGATATAGTTCTGCATCTACTAGAAGACACTGGAATGGCATAAAACATATCATGAGATATTTGCGAGGAACCACAGATTTAGGCTTGTTTTATTCTAACATAGGCAATAATCCGATTCTAGTTGGTTATGCTGATGCAGGTTACCTTTCTGATCCACATAAAGCAAGATCACAAACTGGATATGTATTTACTAACAGCAATGCAGCTATTTCATGGCGATCTACAAAGCAAACATTGGTAGCAACATCATCTAATCATTCTGAAATATTAGCACTACATGAAGCAAGCCGAGAATGTATTTGGTTGAGATCATTAATCGAACACATTCGAAACACATGTCAACTTCCCTCAACAACAGAAAGATCAACCATCATTTACGAAGACAATGCCGCATGCGTAGCTCAGATTCAAGCAGGATATATCAAGGGTGATAGGACGAAGCACATTTCTCCCAAATTCTTCTTCACACATGAACTTAAAGGACAATAAGATAGAAGTGAAGCAAATTCAGTCTCAAGAAAATCCAGCAAATTTATTCACTAAAGCACTTCCAAAGTTAACATTTCAGAGGATGGTTTATAAAATTGGTATGCGTTGTGTGCATCACAAAACTATTTGAATAATGCGTTACGAATCAGGGGGAGAATATATAATGCTATAGTGTACTCATTTCCTTCACTAATATTTTTCCCATTGGGTTTTTGTTAGTGAGATTTTTAATGAGGCATTATTTTGATCCAGAAATATCAACCCTCATTGGAACATATTGTCAATATGTTGCCTAGAGATGAAATAAATTGTACTCTTTTCCTTGTTTATGATTTTTCCCACAGGGTTTTTCATAAAAAGTTTTTTAATGAGACAATTAATCTTATCATCTTTGCATACACATATTCAAGGGGGAGTGTTGTAATATATATATTTTTAAGGGTGAATACGCTTAATGCAAGGGACACTATTGTAATTGATGAGACATGTAAAGCCTATAAATAGAGGGATTATGTAACACCCCACCTCCGCTAGGGTCACTCACAAAGGGAATGCACTAGGTTTGGTGAAGCATTATCGAGGTAAACATGCACAGAAATATTACAAGACAGAACATATATAAAACAGCGGAAGTAAAACAAATTTCATTACCTTATAAAATAAGGTCTAAAGCCTTTTACATCAGAATACATCAAAACCTGTCTTGCAATAGTAAAGAAGCATAAAACCATTTCATAAATTATTCCCCAAGTAAAATAGTAAAGTAGCCATAGCCAAGAAAAGTCCAAGCCATGCGTGATGACCTTCAAGCAGAAGAAGTCTGAACTAGATAACAGTGTTTCCTCCCTGAAACCTGGGGGGAAAACGGAAGACAAAGAGGCGAAACAAAACGGGGTCGGTCATAAAGACTGGTAAATCCTATCTACTTCCAGTATAAAAACAGGTAAAGGTAACATGACATGCATAAACTGAAAGTAAACATAAGGATGACTACAAGATAGATAAACTAAACCAGGGTAACAGGTTGAACTACTGTAGCAAGGTAAACTAAGATATCATGATAAACTACGGTGTCATGATAAATCAAGGTATCACATCGTCAGGTTTCTATCAAGTATACTATCCCAATGTATCTATCCTGTATACCATCCCATGGTGTCTATCACGTATACCACCCCAGGGTATTTATCATGTATATTTGCTCTGCACCTCTCGTACTAGTATCCCAACCCGCGTCATGTGTCAACTATGAATGTCCCTTGCCCAATGTCATGTAATGATCCATGTCAACCTAATATATATAGCATATGTAGGTTTTCCCAACTCGTATGTTTCTTTCCATGTATAAGTTCAGTCCTTTGCCGTAGGCCATACGGGCTTTCCCATGTAAACGTTTTATCCTTGAGGTTATTTTGGACTGCTACCCTTGATCTGGTTATGTTTTCTTACCCTGAACTATCGCGTGTTCACTTAGGATTTATGTCATCTAGGACCACTAGGGATTATGCTACCTAATGAACGTTTCCGTGTCTCGGTTTGGGTTCAGCCACCTAGGGCCACTAGGGATTATGCCACCCGTCAACCGTGCCCATTATCCCGCGTACGTATCGTGAATCGTTTTCCATGTCTAGACGCACATGTTCCTCAATGTGCCATTCGAGTTCCGTGCCAGGGCAAATCAAGAAATACGGAACTCGGTCGGGAGCTTTAAGTCGTCTGCTGATGCAGATATCAAGGTCTGTTTTTGTACCTGTGGCTATGGTCCCACGTGACCCCTCCCTCAACTACTGAAAGGCAATCCAAGAAAAATCATGTATGAGAACTACATCCCGGCCCCACTATAGCCCCACTTTCCTATGGGCCAACCTCACCCATGACTCGATAGCAAGAACATGGTCTGTTGGGAGTTCTCTGCCTTTCCGTTCGTACACGATTGACTAAAGATGGTAGGTAGTCGACGACGTGCTATCCAGGGAAAAATCAAGTATCGTCGACTCCACGCTAATCCATCCCAGTCTTTAGGTCGCTCGCATAGCAACCAAGGCATACTCTTGGCTCTTCTATCGCAGACCTTAACCTCTGTGAGGCCGGGTTTCATGGACCACCTGCCACCTCACAGAGGGATACCAAGAGTACCCTTTCGTCTCCCGAAGCTACCACTTCGTCACCCAGTTCGTTGGAGCCTTTATCCAAGTCGGATAATTTGCTCCTCCTCGTGTGTTTAAGCGATGACCTACCATATCGGGTTGCTCATCCATTCATGAACTAGTCCCATGTCCTTAGCTAAGAATTGTTACTTAGTTATACTTAACTAAGGTTTACCACTTAGCTTCTTTTCCCCGTTACCCTTGATTAACCACGATTTTCTACCTAGTTCCTCTAACTAGGGTTTTGTCTATTGGGTTAGGTGTTGTCATTCAGGTTCAAGACTTAGCCCACCTACGAATCACGTCAAGATTGGCTAAGTTTTTAAGTTCAAGGTTTAGCCCTACAAGTTGGTTAAGTGTACTAAGAAGCTCATGACTTAACCCTATCAAGTCAAATTGGTTAAGTATTTATTTGTCTTAACCCTATCAGATTATCATGTTAGATTGATTAAGCATAGATTATCTTAATCCCATCAGATTATCGAGTCGGATTGGTTAAGTATAGGTTAACTTAACCCCATCCACTAATCGTATTACAATGGTTAAGCCTAATTTAAAAGGTCTTGTGACTTAACCCTACCAGGTCCACATATTAGATTGGTTAAGTGTAGGTTACTTAACCTCATCAAATCATCATGTATAATTGGTTAAGTATAAGTTACTTAACCCCATTAAATTATCATGTTAAGTTGGTTAAGTATTGGTTACTTAACCTCATTGAATTACCAAGTTTAGATTGGTTAAGTGTTTAACTTAACCCCATCGAATTACCGTGCTTAGATTAGTTAAGTGAAGGTTACTTAACCCCATCTAATTACCGTGTTTAGATTAGTTAAGTCTAAGTTACTTAACCCCATCTAATTACCAAGTCGGATTAGTTAAGTGTAAATCACTTAACCCCATCGAATTTACCGTGTTAGATTAGTTAAGTATGGATTACTTAACCCCATCTAATTACCGTGTTTAGATTAGTCAAGTGTAGGTTACCTACCCTCATCCCCTAATTCTCTTATATGGTTAAGTGTCATTAAGGAACCAAGTCCGGTTTAACTTAACCTACCCATTCGTGTCATATCGGTTAAGTGTCATTAATCAAAATTACTTAACCTTTTCATGTGGCATTAATTAGATTAATGCACCTCAACCTCTCACATTAGACTTTGTTGTGGTTACTAGTTAAGCCGGGCGGGTCCGGGTAGATTTACACCACAACCTTGTCTAACCTCGGGTTTTAAGTGCTACATGACCAACTACCCACATTGGGTCCTATTGTTTGTAGCCACTAGTTAATCCGGGCGGGTCCGGGCAGATTTATGCTACAAACTCAACCCAACCTCGAGTTGGCCACTTTCATGTTTGGTCTAGTGTCTTATTACACTTACAACCCACCCATGTCTAGTTCAAGTTCCATGTTTTCCCCACGTGTCATGACCATATTTAAATGTATCATGAATGTCATGTTCTCATGTAAACCCCATGTCAAGTTTTTCATGTCATACCCACGTTTTTCCTAAGCTACCCAAACGTATTTCCAACCCAAGTGGAAGCGAGTCACATAGTAGGGTATTATGCCAACATATTGGCCACAAACATGCATAGTATCATAAGGGGATTTGGCCACAAACATGCATAGTATCATAAGGGGATTTGGCCACAAACATGCATAGTATCATAAGGGAATTTGGCCACAAGCATGCATAGTGTCATAAGGGAATTTGGCCGCAAACATGCATAGTGTCATAAGGGAATTTGGCCACAAATATGCATAGTATCATAAGTGATTTTGGCCACAAACATGCATAAGCCCCAAAGTCAAGTCTTTGCCCATGTTTCACAAGTCAAGTGTTCCCAAAGGTTCATGCTAACATTTCATAGATAAAGATTCAAACTTGCAAGATATACTAGGTTAAACATAACATGAATGGCATGATTAAGTCGCTACAACTTAGCCCAAAGTCATAGATCATAGAAAAGGGGAAAACTTAGGTTCACATAAGTTAGCATACTTATGTTTCATCGCATTTTATCCCATGTCACATTAGAACCACCGTTAGAATCTACAAGTAGCTAGAACTTACATAGCGAGGCTTAGGGAAGGATTATGCATCGTCGTGACGTAGAAAGGTGGCTCCTTTGACGAAGAACCGTCATGAAATCGCCGTAGCAACGTCGATCGAGCCTTGATTTAGTGTAGCAAGCTTGCACCTTTCGATTCGGATCCGATTTGCATGCATAGTCTCTTGGAGTTGGAGATGGAGGCCATGATCACTTGGCATTTGGGCAGCACTTCGTGGCATGAGAGAGTTTGAGTGATTTAGGTTAGGGGGTTAGGGTTTTTTATAGAGTTTAGGAGCATTTTAGGCCATAGGATTAACCCTAGATCGAATCCAAGCCATCCAAAATCATCACAAGCCTCCAAAACTGAGCCAACATGACAAGCAGGAGCACCAGGTCGGGGTTCTACAAGGGGGTCGACCCAGGGGTCGACACCCATGTCGACCCCCTGGGGAGGGGTCGACCCAGGGGTCGACACCCATGTCGACCCCCTGGAGGGGTCGACACCCATGTCGACATGGGTGTCGACACCCTGTGTGTCTGGCGGGAATTTTCCCGCCTTCTCTTTTTGGGCTGAATTTCGAATCTGTTTTCGGATTTGAATTTTCATGAAACTTCGTTGGGCCTTAACTGGGTCATACGGACTCCGATTTACGAAATTTCGGACTCTATTTCGCGTATTTTTCCGAGACGAACGCAATGGCGCAACCCTTTTATCCTGATTCAGATTTTATAATTTAATTCTGCCTTGATTCTTGTCTTAACACGTTGTTTAAAATTCGGGTTGTTACATTCTCCCCTCCTTTAAGGATTTCATCCCCGAAATCTCCAAGTTAGGAAGAACGTATCCTACCATCCATCATCCATCTACTCAAAACATCATCCACAAGCAACCATGGTCCTTAAAAGGCTTCTAATGCTTTATGAACACATGCAAGAAATTGTGTGTATATGTCCCTTAGCTAATGCTAATGATCAGGCATGAATGATCTTCTAATGCAAAATATGTTTAGTGCCATGAATCCAACATGTATGCAAATAGTCCTAGCCCTATAAATGCTATATGTGTGCACAACCATTCATTCTTATGCAACATCCGCATGATAACACATTCAATTTCATCCATAAACAGGTATAAATACTCGTGCATATGCAATATGAAATGTGAGTGCATCGATCTAGTATCTAATGTGTATTCGCGCATCCACGAGCAACCACTTGCAACCATATCAATCATAACATGTTTCAAACACATGTTTACATCCATAGGATTCTACCTAAGGTTCTCATGATAGGATCGAGGAGATAAACAAGGTAAACTCCCTACGGGGTTTGCAATAGAAACATGACCGAGAGGATATTCACCAAAAGATAACATGCGAGCAAGCTCTACAGGAAAAACCAGGGATCAAAAATACACTCTTTAAAAAGAGGTACGATGCGCGTGTCTAGCCTTACGTCTTCTAAGTCGCGTTTCCTTGAGCTTAATTCCTTGGTGCCTTGACCATCTTTTTAATTCCATGATCTCTTAGCTCCTTGATTCCTATTTCCAAGATATGAGTTAGAACTCATTTCATTGTCACCTCTTATTCCACTTCCACTTATCCTTTTCCTAGTATACTTGGCTCAAACGTATCCAATTACTCATGCAAGCTCTCCAAAATTCACTAGGGAATTCTGGATCTCGTCTGCTGATGCCAATCCATGTTGCCAAGTGTACTTACTAGGGTGATCCCCATAACTCATGCATAAGCGAAACGAACCATCCGACTTAGCGGCGAATTCTACTCGAACGGATTACCAATAACTGCATCATGAGATTCTAGGTAACTAGCCATGACAGAACCTAGAAGGTTATATGAGACTTCGAGGGTATTACCAAAGCAAGTCAAGAGTCTAACTACCCTCCTTCCAAAACCGAGAATGGCGCCCCTTATTGGATGACCACTTTATCCCTGGAATCCATCCACGGCCTAGAAACATAGGCATTCTGAAATCCAAACAAGTCATGAATAAATGGACCGATCGTCCAACAAGATTTGGGAGAAAAATGGGATCTTCTATCATGCTAGTACTAAGGTGCAAAGACTCAACTATCGAGGCAGACTTAAATGATGCGATGATCAAAACAAAGTCTGGACGGGATGATAGAAAAGAAAGGCTAAGCCTTTAACAGAAACGGTACCATCCTCCTTAGGTACGCTAGTGAGGGCATACGATTGCCTTCTTGCTGATCTCGTCCTTATCTTCTTTTGTGGATCAAGCCATACCAACAAGTTGCTTATTCTTAAGCTTGTGTCCTTTATCCCTTCTTATAACTTCAGTAATAGGTCTCTCGAGAACTTCCTCCATCGTACGGGAAAACACTTACGTAGCTAGACAAGGATTAGTCACAGTTAAAACTACTGTGACTACAGATGGAGGAAAGAAAGGAAAAGAGATTCAATCAAGGAAACAAAGGATAGTGCTAATGGCTTTTGGGGAATAGCCTTTAAAAACTTTTCTTGAAAAATGCTTCTTTGTAAAACGGTTTCTCAAATAGTTTTCAGAAGGTTTTAAAAACTTTTGCCCAGTCTGGTAACCTTATGCTCTGATACCAAATGTAACACCCCACCTCCGCTAGGGTCACTCACAAAGGGAATGCACTAGGTTTGGTGAAGCATTATCGAGGTAAACATGCATAGAAATATTACAAGACAGAACATATATAAAACAGCGGAAGTAAAACAAATTTCATTACCTTATAAAATAAGGTCTAAAGCCTTTTACATCAGAATACATCAAAACCTGTCTTGCAATAGTAAAGAAGCATAAAACCATTTCATAAATTATTCCCCAAGTAAAATAGTAAAGTAGCCATAGCCAAGAAAAGTCCAAGCCATGCGTGATGACCTTCGAGCAGAAGAAGTCCGAACTAGATAACAGTGTTTCCTCCCTGAAACCTAGGGGGAAACAGAAGACAAAGAGGCGAAACAAAACGGGGTCAGCCATAAAGACTAGTAAGTCCTATCTACTTCCAGTATAAAAAGAGGTAAAGGTAACATGACATGCATAAACTGAAAGTAAACATAAGGATGACTACAAGATAGATAAACTAAACCAGGGTAACAGGCTGAACTACTGTAGCAAGGTAAACTAAGATATCATGATAAACTACAGTGTCATGATAAATCAAGGTATCACATCGTCAGGTTTCTATCAAGTATACTATCCCAAGGTATCTATCCTGTATACCATCCCATGGTGTCTATCACGTATACCACCCCAGGGTATTTATCATGTATATTTGCTCTGCACCTCTCGTACTAGTATCCCAACCCGCGTCATGTGTCAACTATGAATGTCCCTTGCCCAATGTCATGTAATGGTCCATGTCAACCTAATATATATAGCATATGTAGGTTTTCCCAACTCGTATGTTTCTTTCCATGTATAAGTTCAGTCCTTTGCCGTAGGCCATACGGGCTTTCCCATGTAAACGTTTTATCCTTGAGGTTATTTTGGACTGCTACCCTTGATCTGGTTATGTTTTCTTACCCTGAACTATCGCGTGTTCACTTAGGATTTATGTCACCTAGGACCACTAGGGATTATGCTACCTAATGAACGTTTCCGTGTCTCGGTTTGGGTTCAGCCACCTAGGGCCACTAGGGATTATGCCACCCGTCAACCGCTCCCTTTATCCCGCGTACGTATCGTGAATCGTTTTCCATGTCTAGACGGACATGTTCCTCAATGTGCCATCCGAGTTCCGTGCCAGGGCAAATCAAGAAATACGGAACTCGGTCGGGAGCTTTAAGTCGTCTGCTGATGCAGATATCAAGGTCTATTTTTGTACCTGTGGCTATGGTCCAACGTGACCCCTCCCTCAACTGCTGAAAGGCAATCCAAGAAAAATCATGTATGAGAACTACATCCCGGCCCCACTATAGCCCCACTTTCCTATGGGACAACCTCACCCATGACTCGATAGCAAGAACATGGTCTGTTGGGAGTTCTCTGCCTTTCCGTTCGTACACGATTGACTAAAGATGGTAGGTAGTCGGCGACGTGCTATCTAGGGCAAAATCAAGTATCGTCGACTCCACGCTAATCCATCCCATTCTTTAGGTCGCTCGCATAGCAACCAAGGCATACTTTTGGCTCTTCTATCGCAGACCTTAACCTCTGTGAGGCCGGGTTTCATAGACCACCTGCCACCTCACAGAGGGATACCAAGAGTACCCTCCCGTCTCCCGAAGCTACCGCTTCGTCACCCAGTTCGTTGGATCCTTTATCCAAGTCGGATAATTTGCTCCTCCTCGTGTGTTTAAGCGATGACCTACCATATCGGGTTGCTCATCCATTCATGAACTAGTCCCATGTCCTTGGCTAAGAATTATTACTTAGTTATACTTAACTAAGGTTTACCACTTAGCTTCTTTTCCCCGTTACCCTTGATTAACCACGATTTTCTACCTAGTTCCTCTAACTAGGGTTTTGTCTATTGGGTTAGGTGTTGTTATTCAGGTTCATGACTTAGCCCACCTACGAATCACGTCAAGATTGGCTAAATTTTTAAGTTCAAGGTTTAGCCCTACAAGTTGGTTAAGTGTACTAAGAAGCTCATGACTTAACCCTATCAAGTCAAATTGGTTAAGTATTTATTTGTCTTAACCCTATCAGATTATCATGTTAGATTGATTAAGCATAGATTATCTTAATCCCATCAGATTATCGAGTCGGATTGGTTAAGTATAGGTTAACTTAACCCCATCCACTAATCGTATTACAATGGTTAAGCCTAATTTAAAAGGTCTTGTGACTTAACCCTACCAGGTCCACATATTAGATTGGTTAAGTGTAGGTTACTTAACCTCATCAAATCATCATGTATAATTGGTTAAGTATAAGTTACTTAACCCCATTAAATTATCATGTTAAGTTGGTTAAGTATTGGTTACTTAACCTCATTGAATTACCAAGTTTAGATTGGTTAAGTGTTTAACTTAACCCCATCGAATTACCGTGCTTAGATTAGTTAAGTGAAGGTTACTTAACCCCATCTAATTACCGTGTTTAGATTAGTTAAGTCTAAGTTACTTAACCCCATCTAATTACCAAGTCGGATTAGTTAAGTGTAAATCACTTAACCCCATCGAATTTACCGTGTTAGATTAGTTAAGTATGGATTACTTAACCCCATCTAATTACCGTGTTTAGATTAGTCAAGTGTAGGTTACCTACCCTCATCCCCTAATTGTCTTATATGGTTAAGTGTCATTAAGGAACCAAGTCCGGTTTAACTTAACCTACCCATTCGTGTCATATCGGTTAAGTGTCATTAATCAAAATTACTTAACCTTTTCATGTGGCATTAATTAGATTAATGCACCTCAACCTCTCACATTAGACTTTGTTGTGGTTACTAGTTAAGCCGGGCGGGTCCGGGTAGATTTACACCACAACCTAGTCTAACCTCGTGTTTTAAGTGCTACATGACCAACTACCCACATTGGGTCCTATTGTTTGTAGCCACTAGTTAAGCCGGGCGGGTCCGGGTAGATTTATGCTACAAACTCAACCCAACCTCGAGTTGGCCACTTTCATGTTTGGTCTAGTGTCTTATTACACTTACAACCCATCCATGTCTAGTTCAAGTTCCATGTTTTCCTCACGTGTCATGACCATATTTAAATGTATCATGAATGTCATGTTCTCATGTAAACCCCATGTCAAGTTTTTCATGTCATACCCACGTTTTTCCTAAGCTACCCAAACGTATTTCCAACCCAAGTGGAAGCGAGTCACATAGTAGGGTATTATGCCAACATATTGGCCACAAACATGCATAGTATCATAAGGGGATTTGGCCACAAACATGCATAGTATCATAAGGGGATTTGGCCACAAACATGCATAGTATCATAAGGGAATTTGGCCACAAGCATGCATAGTGTCATAAGGGAATTTGGCCGCAAACATGCATAGTGTCATAAGTGAATTTGGCCACAAATATGCATAGTATCATAAGTGAATTTGGCCACAAACATGCATAAGCCCCAAAGTCAAGTCTTTGCCCATGTTTCACAAGTCAAGTGGTTACCAAAGGTTCATGCTAACATTTCATAGATAAAGATTCAAACTTGCAAGATATACTAGGTTAAACATAACATGAATGGCATGATTAAGTCGCTACAACTTAGCCCAAGGTCATTGATCATAGAAAAGGGGCAAACTTAGGTTCACATAAGTTAGCATACTTATGTTTCGTCGCATTTTATCCCATGTCACATTAGAACCACCGTTAGAATCTACAAGTAGCTAGAACTTACATAGTGAGGCTTAGGGAAGGATTATGCATCGTCGTGACGAAGAAAGGTGGCTCCTTTGATGAAGAACCGTCATGAAATCGCCGTAGCAACGTCGATCGAGCCTTGATTTGGTGTAGCAAGCTTGCACCTTTCGATTCGGATCCGATTTGCATGCATAGTCTCTTGGAGTTGGAGATGGAGGCAATGATCACTTGGCATTTGGGCAGCACTTCGTGGCATGAGAGAGTTTGAGTGATTTAGGTTAGGGGGTTAGGGTCTTTTTATAGAGTTTAGGAGCATTTTAGGCCATAGGATTAATCCTAAATCGAATCCAAGCCATCCAAAATCATCACAAGCCTCCAAAACCGAGCCAACATGACAAGTAGGTGCACCAGGTCGGGGTTCTACAGGGGGGTGGGGGTCGACCCAGGGGTCGACACCCATGTCGACCCCCTGGGGAGGGGTCGACCCAGGGGTCAACACCCATGTCGACCCCCTGGAGGGGGGTCGACACCCATGTAGACATGGGTGTCGACACCCTGTGTGTCTGGCGGGAATTTTCCCGCCTTCTCTTTTTGGGCTGAATTTCAAATCTGTTTTCGGATTTGAATTTTCGTGAAACTTCGTTGGGCCTTAACTGGGTCATACGGACTCCGATTTACGAAATTTCGGACTTTATTTCGCGTATTTTTCCGAGACGAACGCAATGGCGCAACCCGTTTATCCTGATTCAGATTTTATAATTTAATTCTGCCTTGATTCTTGTCTTAACACTTTGTTTAAAATTCGGGTTGTTACAGATTATGTATATTGTAAAGACATCTGAATGAATAAAAATGTCTGCTCTCTCTCTCATTTTCTTGTGTTCTTCTTTTATTTTGTAACATTTGTGGATTTGATTTGATTTGTAGTAGAAGTTTTTTTTTTATTTTATAAATTTAAAAGTAATGCTCCATAAGCTTTGATATTATTTATTACCCTAAAAAATAAACCAATTGTTATCTATATATTTGACAAGTGTAATATTCAATTACATCATAGGAGGGTATAATATTACGGTAAAGAAAACCGCGATTGCATATTGAAAGTGAAGTTGGTCTTAGCCATAATATGTAGGGAGGTGATATAAAAGAAATTAGAACGAGTGCAAAATGAAAGAGAAGCACCAAATAATCAGAGTAATAAGCAATAATTTTACCAGTGAATGACACTGCATTAAAATTAAGTAATTACGACCTTCATCACTCAATCAACGAAAGTAAACAACAGACTTAGATAATCAGTGATTGCAGCAAAGCAAACAAGTCAAGACCAACGCCTACTCATCATTGACCATGTCAAATATACAGGCTCCATCACCAATTCATCTGTTATCCGATCATCAAAACTAACTAAATCTTCACTGCGCATGATCAGAGAGCAACCATTGGCCAACAATACTGGCAAGCTGAACTAATCACTTCGACGAATCAATAACAACACAACAATAGAAATTCAATGACACCGAAACTTCATAGCATGAAACACTAAATAGTTTTAAAAAATTACCTGTAGGATCACAACATTCATCCATGCACTATAGTTTTGCTAACCTCGAATCACAATTACTCAAGCAACTCGCTCAAGGTCAAAACGAGAGGTAAAGCATCAAGGCAACTCAAAAATAAATAGGTAACATTAATTTTGGTAGTTAAAGCTTGCTGTATTTTTTTGGCAGTGTGGTAATATTTCGACCGAGCTTGCAATTTAATAATTTCAACAACGTTCGAATCCAACGACATGATCAGCCTCGGTGAGCGAAGACTTCGTCATTATTCATCAGACTTCAGATCTGAAATGAAACCATAGCAGGGCCATATACTTTCCATGCGGTGAAAATTATACCATCTGATAGCGAAACTTGTCGAATATGAGAGCACATGAAATTAGCACCAAGCCTGGGCAACGCGAGCATCTAGATCTGGAGCAAGTACTTCGAAGCACGACAAGATCTGCGCGTGACGAACATAAAAAGCAGTCATCTCAGACTCGGCTATTTCTAGGCAATGCAAATCTCTTTAGGTTAATTACTGCTTAATTTGGTTAGGTCTGATAATGATGGAGAGAAGAGAGACGTAATGAAAAGTAAATATAATGCTTGGATTTTGAGTAGGTTTAAGGAAAGAGGGGGAAGCGGGAAACAAGAATAATACATAGTAAGGTATAGTTTGATTTGTTAATTGGGCAGTTAATGTTCGCGTCTGCGTCTGACGCGTCCGACGTGTCCGACGTGTCCACGATGGGTCCCACACTTTTGCCCCTTCAAGCTTAACGGTTGGAATTATAGCTTTAACGTCTGACGCGGCGTCGGACGCCAAAAGAAAATTTTCAAAACGGCTATATTTTGCCAAGTTATAAATCCAACCTCTTCCCTTCACTAATTCACACCATTTCCTTCAACAATTCAAACCGCAAACTCATCAATTTTTCAACGACAATGGCTGAAGTAAACCGTCCGAAAACAACATTTCGCCGTCCTCCGAAAGTATGGTCTTCCTTTGCAACTTCAAAGTTTCTTCGTGTAGCTGTTGAACATTACCAAGTTGCTGGAAAGAACAAAAAAGGGATACACAAGAAGATTACAGTTGTTCTGAACGAGTCCTTAGCTACATCACCGACCGAAATACCAGTCTCTACTGAACAAGTGACGGCTAAGTATGATGCTTATAAAAAGAAATGGACTGTACGGCGCAATTTGAATGACAAAACGGGCGCCGGATGGGACCCTAAATACGGAACAGTGAGTGGAAGCCCAATTTGTACTGAAACTTCTTCGAAGTTGGAACTGAAATTGTTGATATTATACACTCTAGGAAAATTACCAAGAAATCTCGTTCTGACTCCGACAGTCCGAAATCACATCCTGATACGTTTGCTAGTAACTCGCCGTCAAACGGAAGCCCAATTTGTACTGAAATTCCAAAGGTTAAGCAAACAATAGACCGTGCAAGAACATTTGATGGAATTGACATGCCCCACGCAATATCAATTCTCATAAGGATAATCAAGATATGTTCATGATTCTTCCTGATGACGAAGCAAAAGGCTGGTTGCGTTTTGAAATCGAGGTCCGCAAGCAAGCATTACGATACAGACAGTTTAAGATGGATCCCCCTCCGTATCCACCCCAGTACGTCCCCCAGTATCCACCCCAGTATCCACCACGATAGCTTGTTTTCTATATTTAATAATTATGTAAATTGTATTCCGTAATTTGTATTCTGCAATTTGTATTCTGCAAATGTATTTTTATTCCAGTAATTTGTATTCTGCAATTTGTATTCTGCGTTCTACTATTCTGTTCAACAATAAACAAACTCCATTCACAAACAATTAAAAATAATATACAAAAACAATAAAATAATAACTCTGCCCCTTCCAAAATGCCTCTTTCGTAAAAAGAACACATTCCCCGTTCCCAATAATTCCCCTTCAAATGCCTCTTCCAAATGCCCCTTCCCGTTCAAAATCAAACGGACCCTAAAACTATTCTACTCCTTAATTCTACGGACGATCAAAACGAGAATGACTAAAATGAGTGAATAAAAATTATTATAATTAATTCTTTTTTGAATTTTAATAAAATTTCAAAATTTTGTTTCTACTTTTAATGAATATACGATAATATTAAATATTATTCATTAAACATTAATTACTAAATATTACTTGTTAATTAAATGCTAGGGTGGCGCTCATTGGTCCAAAACAGTCCGTTTTCTTTTTTTGATGCATTCGAAAGGTCATTTTGCCCATTTTCCCACTGGTGGAAAGGGAGCCATTATCGTATGATGCGTCAAATGCATTGTACGTCGGCTCCTTTCCTACCAAAATACACGGCCTGTACTAACACTTAAGTCAATTAAACATGTATTATGTTCTCAATCAACGTTCTCCATCAGACAAGATTAATTGCGTCAAGACATGAATTAATCATCATTTTTCAAGAATCATTATCTGATGATGCTTATATTAAACTTTTGACGGCCATAGCTGTTTGTTAACTTTTTTTTACTGTTAGATTTTGAATTCAAATTTAAATGCCAATAAAATGTACCGTTTCAGATGAAACCTACGTCGGGATACCGCGGCTTGATTGTTCAGGTCGATTGTCATAAGCGAGGGAGGATTGCTACCCTGGACCCCTCTTTGTAAGGGGTAATATTTAACAAAAAATTTAAATGGCCTTTCAACAAATTAGGCAGCAAAACAACTAATTAATAACCTATAACTTAATTTTATTAAAAATTACAAACTAAAATACTACATTTTAACACTCCGCTTAAAGCAACAAACGCATAACCCGTTCCACTTTCAACTTTGTTGAAATATCCTGTTTGAATACTTGCTTAAACACTTTGTTACCGTTACACGTAAATGCACTCTAGATGTTAAACATTAATTACTAGTTATTATTTTTTAAATTTCATTATTAATTAATAAATGTAAGTAATATATATAAATTAACTATAACGTTCTAATTTTTACCAATTAATTAAAATACATTATTAAAACAAAAGAATAATTAATAACTAGTAATTAAAAATTATGTACATATAATTTCTAATTATAAAAGCTATGAATAGTGACTTATGTACAAACCCTGGATGTTTAAAGCAGTAGTAAATATATTTGTTATTAACTATAAATTACTAATTATTAATTACTATAGCGTTTAAAGAGATAACAAATATATTAAAGAAATTAGTGTTAATTTGGCATCTTTCTGTAGTGAACACTTTATCAATGAATTTTACAGTCTATTAGTAAAATGATTTTCAACGCGGTAAATTAGTGTTTACAACGTTTAGGAAATAGCTGTAAAAAATGTCTTTACTACATATTTTTAAGAAGAAATTGTTAGAGGGGTATTGTTGCAATGTTTACTATCAGGAGTTATGAAAAACAAGGTTTTAACAACCATTTGAAAAAAAATCGTTGTAAAAGGTATATTTTGTTGTAGTGAGTGTACCTTATATCTGGTTGCTACATACCTAAGCCTATAACCTACATAGCATGGCCGTCCGCTGGAATACAAACTATACCTGGGGTGTTTTGATTTGAAAGTGGTGAAGTGTACTCTATTTCTGTGTTTGGTACAAAGTCATACCACTTGTAATATATGCACCTACCAAATAAAAAGATAAATTAGACCGTAATGCTTATTTTTGGTATATTGTGTTCCTCCATCATTCTCTCTGCTTTTACAGCCTTAAACATAATTTGATTGAATGAGAGAAGCTAAAGAACATAGAATATTGGCTAGTGGCTAGTACCTTAAGTTTTTTGGCAGTAGCCCAAGCTTTTCTAAAATATTTATATATCATTCTTGTCATTTTTTAAATGAAATTGAAAAGGATTAGGCAACAATACGTTGTGCATTTGAATGAAATTTATTATTTTTCTTATTGAGTAGGGTGTAACCACCGAAAACTTTTTTTAAGGAAAGTGAAAAGGATTGGGCAACAATATGTTGTGCATTTGAATGAAAATTATTACTTTTCTAAATTGAGTAGGGCGTAATTCCACCAAAAACATTGCAACAAAGAAACAAGCAACTTCAACATTGGTCATGATGATTTTGCATACCAAAAAATGGATGGGATTAAGCATACATTCTTATATTATTATGCAGCTGGTTATTCCATTGAATGCTATCCGTGTCGCCCTTGTAGAGCTCAAATCCGTTACTGGGACTGATTTAGTTTATTGATAATTTCTCCAAACATGTGCAGGGATCATAAGACATAAGCAGAATTTATGATACCATTGTTTCCATTTAAATTCTTCTATGTTTCATGTTGAACTTTATAAATTCTTGCATTGTTGTCCATGAGATTTTTTGCTGGTCGACTCTTGCACATTGTTCAAAACTTCAAGATTGCTGAAAGAGATAAATGCATGTTAATTGTTAGGCGTAGTTGATTTCCTGTTTTTGAAAATAAATTGAATTAATGTGTTGATCTTGTAATATACCTAGAATTTTTGTGTATCTGTTGTGTAAGATTGGATAGGATCAACATTAGATTATCTTCACTGTATGGATATGGATTTCTTGTTCACAGTTTCAAAACTGCCCTCGCTTATTTGTTTCATTATATCATGTGAACATAATTTACAAATTTGGATAACGCCTTAGGCTCGACATCTAATTGGTATAAAAACGAGAATTGGAATCTTCCATCTTAAAAAGTATGTATCATTAGCTATTTGCAATGGTAACAGCTGGTGTCTGGTCTATTTTCTATCTATTACTTACCATAGAAAACATGATTTTCTGTTTGTTGACGTGTTCTTGCTACGATCAAGTATTTTAAATTACAAAACAACTGACATCTCCTTTCTTTTATTTCCTCCAACCCAGTAATAACTGCATGAAACACGCTTTCTTCCTTCTTTTTTTTAAACGGGTCTTCTGTCTGTTGACATGTATTTGCTAAGAACAAGCATTTTAAAATACAAAACAACCGACATATCCATTTTTGGACTACTCTTCACTTCTTAATTTACTGCATGTACAAACAATAATTCCACCAGCATGTACTTACATATCGTCATTTGATGATCAGAATCAACCATGCATTGCACTTATGATCATTCTGTGATTAATTAAGTGCTTTGACAAATCAGCTATCTTTGCTCATCCTTTTAATGTCAAATACCTATTAATCGAGTCTTTTCATATTGCAGTGATCTAAAGTACTACTAACAATGGATGCTCAGAATCCTCTTTCATATGGTCGGCTATAAGTTGGAAATAACAGAGATATTTCCATGCAAACAGTGTAAACAATATGTTAAATTAAGTGTGCCTAAGATTCTTCTTTTGGGACCGCCACCTGTATAATTAAGGATCTTTGATGCATGTTATAGTACATCTGCTGAGGAATGAGGATGAGGACGAGAGACGGAGGAGGGTAGCCCTGGACTTCTTGTAGTTGTTATGCATTTGTTTTCAAGTATGTTTTTAGTTTTGTCGTTGTAAAGGATTTATATTTGTGGATTAAATGTTTGAAAAGTTTGTGAGGCCCTGGACTTGAAAAACCGTAATTTATATTTGTGAATTAAATGTTTGAAGAGAATTCAGTTGGTATTTAGTCTATTCTGGGCAGCATCCAAACAATTACAATTTTGTGTCCATGCAACTATATACGGTTATATCTTGTTATGAATAATCCAAACAATGTTGTGTTGTGTCTTATTCACCCGTCATACTTTGGGCATCTGCTTTAGCTGCTAAGAAAATAAGAAACCAAAGTATAGCAAAAATGAAGGGGAAATTAAATATAGAATGCTTGATGTAAATGGAAAGTATACAAGTCAAAATTATTTTTTCCAATACAAATTAGCCAATAGAAAGAAAAAAAACATCCATTAGAACTGAAAAACCATACATCAAATGACCAAACCTTAGCTAAGCTTACCTCAAGTGCTGCTTTTCTGGAATCTAATGATTCAAACTCAACGAATACAAAGCAAACATTTCTTAGCTGCAAAAGCAAAAAAAGTTTGAAAAATAGTAAGTAAACGTTAATATGAAATAAGTCTGAAACAAATCAATTAAGACTCACAGACATAAAAACATAACAAACCTTGTGGCTTCTGACTTGGAGTCCTCCTTGTTTAATTGGCTTAAATTTTTTTAGAGCCATTTCCACTTCAACAGCACCGGTAAGGGGATGTAAATTGCGAATGAAAACTCAGTAATCATCTGCTATAAATAGAATGAATATCAATTTGACACTTAAACTGCAAGTTATATATGTATATATATATATATATATATATATATATATATATATATATATATATATATATATACACGGAGAGCGGCTATAGAGACATTAAATTGAACACAAAAGTATATACATAAAATCTGGATCATAAGATTTATTTGTCTTTATGTGTGAATTGAAATTCAGAAAAAGATCTAATGGCTCAGATTTTATATGTTTAATTTTATGTCCTTTTAGACGTATACATATACACATTTTTTGTGTGTGTGTCGGAGGGGAGGGGGGAGGAGGGTTAGGGGGGTCACATATGTAAAATAAAATGTGTTATACTATTTTGGTGTAAAGCCTAATTAAAGTGATCTAATTTTTTATTAGAATTAACAGGCTTAAAGTTTAAGTTATCATGAGCCTAATGTGTAGATACCGGGGCATTTTATAATTTGTTGAAGGGCCGAATTACAAAATGCCAACTCTATAAATAAAGGGTTATGGTCCCCGAATTACACAAGCCTTAGCAACTCTCTAACCTCTTCTACGGAGAGCTGAATCTAATCTAGGGTTTGTGTCAATTTGGAAGACCGAACCAAATTCTTCTTCTTCTACAACAGATAATCTTCTCCGTGGCAACCAATTATGGGATTCAGGTATAGCAATAATTAAATACAGATTCAGGTACGCTTCCGCTAATCAAGTTATTTATTTTCTGATTTGTTCTCGATTAAATCAATATGGTTACATTTCAGATCTAGGGTTTAACAATTGAGTATTGTTAAAGTATACTGAAATCCTAACAAGTGGTATCGGAGCCAACCATTATTGGTTTTGTTGAGAAAAAAAAAATTGTTTTTTTTTAAAGGATTCAAATGCATTTTCGCTGTATTGTTTTCATATTACTACTTGCTACTAGGAGGCAACGCATGTTGCATTAACTTGTTTGTAATATTCTAACAATGATTCATGGGTTCATGGCATTTGTAGATCGTTTCGGTAATCCATTCACATGCAGACAATGATGTGATCTATGCTTACATCATGCCTTTGGTTCATAACTTTTGGGATGGATTGGCTGTATGGAACCTATTGTATTAGTAGCCTATCCATTCAGATTTTGCCATGTATAATTAGACCATTATTATTTTATTAATTTTGACTTTGGATTACTTTAGATCTTGTATAATACTACATATACATTCAGATGTTGTCATGTGCGAAATACGTTTGAAAGGATCTGGAATTCAAATATTAATTGCCATCGCATCATTTGGTATGTTTGAATTTAGGCTAGATACACACAGTAGCAGTTTTTCAAAGATGAGAAAATTTAGAACTAATTTACTGGAAGGATTTGACCGTTTCCTTTTCAATGATACTTGGCCAATTCTTTTATTATTAAAAAAGAAGTCCTTTTTTTTTTATTAAGCGATGGACGCAGGTTTAATGTTGTTGTTGGCACTTCTGCTCAAACTAGGATAGCTTCAAATTTCGGTATGCATGTTGCACTGTTTATTTGATAGCATGCATAACAATCGTTACTTTTGTCTTTTAGTACAATTGCTTTAGTGGAAATTATGTCCATGCTATTGAAAGAGTGCAAAATGGAATCAGTACTTGCATTAAAATAGGATACTGGACAACTTCATGGTTTCATATGTTAATATTATATGACCTTGCGTTTATCCATGGTATTCAGTTTGAGAATTTTGCGTCCCTTGTTTTTAATCTGAGATGATATTTAAGTCTGACATTAATCAAGGACATTTGTCATGGGGTACACTTATGATGTTTTATATCATCGTATTTATTTCAGGGATATCATGAATATAATCACATACCTAAAGCAAAAGATTATGACAACTATAACTAAAAATCTATCGTGCTATGGTTATAATTTTTGATATTTTAGTTGTCATATGGACCTAAAGCGAAGTGTTTTATAACACTCAAAATATATTGTACATATATTAAGAATAAATTCAAATATAATTTTGGCGTTTCTTTACAGTTGTAAATATTTTACATTAGTAGTGAATTAACTTTAAAATAATATGTCACCAAAGTGACCTCTATATTTTGGTGGTTCATGAAAATGTTTAATATTTGTGTGTAGTTATTCATGCGAATATTAGTCGGCCCAAAGGAAGGCTAATGTTTGGCCGAATCACTTACACATGTGTGATGATAAATACGTGACAATTATAAGGTTTTTCGAGTGAATAATTAATCGGCCCAAAGGAAGGTTGTTATTTGACTTGAATTTATTGTCAGTATTTGATCATTACAACAAGTGTACCACTTACAATTAATATTACTGTCCAAAGACTTGATATTAATGTGTACTAGGTAACTTGAGAAGAGACTTACCAATTATTTGAATTTACTATGGTTGATATTTGGCTATGAGCATATACGGTCAATCTTCATTTTATTTTTGGTTCATTTTCAGCTAATTTAACTGAATTATCTGTCAATTTAAAGAATATTTCCATCTTGTTTTGGGATAAATATAAGGATTTGTATGAGAGCATGTTATTTGTTCTTGACTTTATAGATTTAACTCTTGTAACTAAGAGGGTTACAGCCAACCCTACTACGGTTAAATATTCTTATAATGTTATGAAGAATATTGAAAGGTGATAGATGATCGACGCTAATCTATGAATTAGAAAAGCGCGACATTTGTAATAAATTCTGCAAGCATACAGGTGTGTAGCATACAGGTCGAACACAGGGAGGAAAGTTAAATTTTATTATTTATATGTTTCGTGGGCGTGTTAGACGAACTTTGGAGGTTGATTTTGAAAATAAAACAAAACAAAATTAAAACTGTAATTTGATTCAGAACAGATCTAACTGAACCGACGATCAAATCACTATTTCAATGGAAAAGCAATGAAACTATGAATTAGATTTGAATCTAATCAAATCCAATTTGACCTAAGAAAATAATAAAAAGCAGAAATTGAAATTGCAGAAATTGAAATAACAAACAAGAATTAAAATTAGGATTTCCGCTGAATCTAATCAGACGGTAAATCACTAATGCGAATAAGTGCAAAATACAAATAGTGTTCTATCGAATCTAATCGCATAGACAACACTAGTTGCTAAGAAAACAAAAAAATGCAGAAAATAAAAGAGAAATAAGAACTTTTATTAGAACAATGGAATAAGAGATGAGATAGGATCATTACAATGGGTATACATGTGCTTTTATAGCTGAACTGCTAAACCCTAATCAAATCTATTAATATATGGGCTTTTTTTTATTCCATCAAGATTATGATAGATCCTCTTCTTATCCCTCTTTTCCATGTGTCAATCAGAAGATTTTAAGAAATCTTTTCTACAAATCTCCTTCCAAAAGCAAATATGCTAGCCCAATATGAACATAATTAGCCTTCAATGACCACTTCTTATGCAATCTTCATGTATATGGCATCAATTCTTCACTTTAAAGGCTGTATAAGGCTTGAACAACTCATCTGTAGAAACATCAAAATAATACCCAGCGTAATATTTATTTATATACAAAAGATAATATATAAGAGCATAAAATAAACACATTTTTATGTCAATCAATAGAATTCAAAGGCAAGAGTTAAATGATCATTAAGTAAATACTTCAGAAGTTTTCAAGGATGTGCTATAGGTAACGATAACTAATTTTGTATAAGTTATCTACTGAGAATTGAAACGGTTTTTTTTTTTTTTTTTTTTTTTTTTTTGTGAAAACAATAAGGGAAATCAAGCACTCTTTGTAGTGCTTGATTACATAAAGTCAAAGTAAAAGAAATATACATGAGTACTATACGGAAAAGGATATTGCTTCAAAAGCTAAAGACGCTCAAGTTATCGTTATTTTTTGTGCTATCTTCATTATATTCATTTAAAGATTAAAATTATTTTAAGAATAATATGTTATTTTATTGGGCTAATTTAGCGCTTTGGTAATTAAAATAGAGATTGAAGTTTTTATGATTGAAAAGTACTCATTTGATATACATTGTAAATAAATGTATGTAAGGATTAAGAAGTCGCTAAGGATCTCAAAGAAAAGAAATAACATAAGGATATATTTATAGTTATTTCTTTATTGGGATACAGACATATAAAGTTATTATTAAGATTTAAGTCAAACTGCTTGAATTTATTTGATATTTTTTATGCTGTCATTTAGACAGATTTCGGTTTTATATTTCTAATATGAACATATTCATCAAGTAATAATAGTGTTGATTTATGAAAAAAAAAAAAAATCAAATTTTTATGTAATTGAAGCTCTTAATGTCTGATATATAAGTTATGGCTACTTATGCTAAATAGCTTGTAATGGTATCTCAAATCTTGTTTTTGTGACTAATATATTTTTTGTTTCAGTTTACTGAGGAATTATAGATTGAGGTATCATAAATATAGAAAATGCTTTATTGATATTCTAAAGGATTTAAAGTTTATAATTCTTTATGAACCCACACTAAGTAAAAGTTTTAAAGCGGGAATTGTAATAGTTATTTTGAGGATGTTGAGTTTGGGGGGAGAAATAAAGTAATATCATTGTCTTTAAAGAGAATCATTGTCTTTGATTCAATTGCGGTTGCTTCTTCGCTTAAAGTTTAAGATTTGTTTTCTTTTACTAAGAAGAAGTAAATTAAGAACCATAATAAGACGATGTTGAAGATAATTTTTTCTATAAGCTAAGGTTACTGTTTCAAGAAAACAAACTCAACAACCTCAAAATGCAAAGATCACTATGGAAATCCACCTAAATGGGAAGAAATGCTATTTTAGATTATTGTGTAGTATTTCTTCATAAAGATAAATAATGGATTGATAAAGATGATGCTATGGACTTACATCAATCCATGTAAGGTACTAATTTAAAATGTGGATTTAAGAAATGAACATATAACATAAATCTATATGGATAATAAAGTTTGAAATCTCCCTCTAACTTAAGTAATAAGATCATTGGTTATGAATAACTATTCAAAGCCAAAAGGGATCAAGTGGGTAATATTGAATTTTATAAGGCACTTTTATTGAAATCACTATTATTAAAAGGAAATTTTATTTTCTTTAAAGAATGTTTCATTTTGGACTTAGTAAACGATTCTTTAGAATCGATCGCTTTGGAGCTTACTACATTTTGTACTTTTGAGCATTATCTGATGAAGATTAAAGTTATGTTTCTCAATGGAGACGTTGGTGAAACCACTTAAGAAACTCATTTATGGATTAGTCTTTTGTATTTGGGATTCAAATACACCATTATTGTTCATGGAGTGATATTTGGATTATTACAAAAGAATTAGGAAGATAAATGCTTAAAAGATTTGGTATGTAAACTGCGATTCAGTTGTTTTTCTTTTACCAAACAGATAAATGCTACCATCCTTGAAATTAAAGAAATGCAAAAGATTTCTCATGCAATTGCAGTGTGAATTCTAATGCATACTAATGTATATACACATATGGATATGCGTGTATTATTTGACAGATACTTTACTGATATTAAAAGTGGATCACTGATTTAGTAGCCAAAATGGTTATGAGATATCTTTAAGGAATAAAATAAAAGATCATATGCTCATAGATAAAAGATCGGATCGGTTGGAGATCATAAAGAATTACGATCCAGATATTTTGGATGTCATTACTGTAAAAGATCCACTTCTAGCAATGATAATATATTTTATGGGTGAAACTATATAAGGGAAAAGTGTCATTTAGGCACTTATAGTTTTCGCCATTTTGAAAATATCGTCTTTGGTTAATTATAAGACATCCAAATATGGAAAATAATAATGAAATTTTGTCACAATACTCCAGTTATAGATAAAGAATTGAAAGACCAAAATACACGGCCTGTACTAACACTTAAGTCAATTAAACATGTATTATGTTCTCAATCAACGTTCTCCATCAGACAAGATTAATTGCGTCAAGACATGAATTAATCATCATTTTTCAAGAATCATTATCTGATGATGCTTATATTAAACTTTTGACGGCCATAGCTGTTTGTTAACTTTTTTTTACTGTTAGATTTTGAATTCAAATTTAAATGCCAATAAAATGTACCGTTTCAGATGAAACCTACGTCGGGATACCGCGGCTTGATTGTTCAGGTCGATTGTCATAAGCGAGGGAGGATTGCTACCCTGGACCCCTCTTTGTAAGGGGTAATATTTAACAAAAAATTTAAATGGCCTTTCAACAAATTAGGCAGCAAAACAACTAATTAATAACCTATAACTTAATTTTATTAAAAATTACAAACTAAAATACTACATTTTAACACTCCGCTTAAAGCAACAAACGCATAACCCGTTCCACTTTCAACTTTGTTGAAATATCCTGTTTGAATACTTGCTTAAACACTTTGTTACCGTTACACGTAAATGCACTCTAGATGTTAAACATTAATTACTAGTTATTATTTTTTAAATTTCATTATTAATTAATAAATGTAAGTAATATATATAAATTAACTATAACGTTCTAATTTTTACCAATTAATTAAAATACATTATTAAAACAAAAGAATAATTAATAACTAGTAATTAAAAATTATGTACATATAATTTCTAATTATAAAAGCTATGAATAGTGACTTATGTACAAACCCTGGATGTTTAAAGCAGTAGTAAATATATTTGTTATTAACTATAAATTACTAATTATTAATTACTATAGCGTTTAAAGAGATAACAAATATATTAAAGAAATTAGTGTTAATTTGGCATCTTTCTGTAGTGAACACTTTATCAATGAATTTTACAGTCTATTAGTAAAATGATTTTCAACGCGGTAAATTAGTGTTTACAACGTTTAGGAAATAGCTGTAAAAAATGTCTTTACTACATATTTTTAAGAAGAAATTGTTAGAGGGGTATTGTTGCAATGTTTACTATCAGGAGTTATGAAAAACAAGGTTTTAACAACCATTTGAAAAAAAATCGTTGTAAAAGGTATATTTTGTTGTAGTGAGTGTACCTTATATCTGGTTGCTACATACCTAAGCCTATAACCTACATAGCATGGCCGTCCGCTGGAATACAAACTATACCTGGGGTGTTTTGATTTGAAAGTGGTGAAGTGTACTCTATTTCTGTGTTTGGTACAAAGTCATACCACTTGTAATATATGCACCTACCAAATAAAAAGATAAATTAGACCGTAATGCTTATTTTTGGTATATTGTGTTCCTCCATCATTCTCTCTGCTTTTACAGCCTTAAACATAATTTGATTGAATGAGAGAAGCTAAAGAACATAGAATATTGGCTAGTGGCTAGTACCTTAAGTTTTTTGGCAGTAGCCCAAGCTTTTCTAAAATATTTATATATCATTCTTGTCATTTTTTAAATGAAATTGAAAAGGATTAGGCAACAATACGTTGTGCATTTGAATGAAATTTATTATTTTTCTTATTGAGTAGGGTGTAACCACCGAAAACTTTTTTTAAGGAAAGTGAAAAGGATTGGGCAACAATATGTTGTGCATTTGAATGAAAATTATTACTTTTCTAAATTGAGTAGGGCGTAATTCCACCAAAAACATTGCAACAAAGAAACAAGCAACTTCAACATTGGTCATGATGATTTTGCATACCAAAAAATGGATGGGATTAAGCATACATTCTTATATTATTATGCAGCTGGTTATTCCATTGAATGCTATCCGTGTCGCCCTTGTAGAGCTCAAATCCGTTACTGGGACTGATTTAGTTTATTGATAATTTCTCCAAACATGTGCAGGGATCATAAGACATAAGCAGAATTTATGATACCATTGTTTCCATTTAAATTCTTCTATGTTTCATGTTGAACTTTATAAATTCTTGCATTGTTGTCCATGAGATTTTTTGCTGGTCGACTCTTGCACATTGTTCAAAACTTCAAGATTGCTGAAAGAGATAAATGCATGTTAATTGTTAGGCGTAGTTGATTTCCTGTTTTTGAAAATAAATTGAATTAATGTGTTGATCTTGTAATATACCTAGAATTTTTGTGTATCTGTTGTGTAAGATTGGATAGGATCAACATTAGATTATCTTCACTGTATGGATATGGATTTCTTGTTCACAGTTTCAAAACTGCCCTCGCTTATTTGTTTCATTATATCATGTGAACATAATTTACAAATTTGGATAACGCCTTAGGCTCGACATCTAATTGGTATAAAAACGAGAATTGGAATCTTCCATCTTAAAAAGTATGTATCATTAGCTATTTGCAATGGTAACAGCTGGTGTCTGGTCTATTTTCTATCTATTACTTACCATAGAAAACATGATTTTCTGTTTGTTGACGTGTTCTTGCTACGATCAAGTATTTTAAATTACAAAACAACTGACATCTCCTTTCTTTTATTTCCTCCAACCCAGTAATAACTGCATGAAACACGCTTTCTTCCTTCTTTTTTTTAAACGGGTCTTCTGTCTGTTGACATGTATTTGCTAAGAACAAGCATTTTAAAATACAAAACAACCGACATATCCATTTTTGGACTACTCTTCACTTCTTAATTTACTGCATGTACAAACAATAATTCCACCAGCATGTACTTACATATCGTCATTTGATGATCAGAATCAACCATGCATTGCACTTATGATCATTCTGTGATTAATTAAGTGCTTTGACAAATCAGCTATCTTTGCTCATCCTTTTAATGTCAAATACCTATTAATCGAGTCTTTTCATATTGCAGTGATCTAAAGTACTACTAACAATGGATGCTCAGAATCCTCTTTCATATGGTCGGCTATAAGTTGGAAATAACAGAGATATTTCCATGCAAACAGTGTAAACAATATGTTAAATTAAGTGTGCCTAAGATTCTTCTTTTGGGACCGCCACCTGTATAATTAAGGATCTTTGATGCATGTTATAGTACATCTGCTGAGGAATGAGGATGAGGACGAGAGACGGAGGAGGGTAGCCCTGGACTTCTTGTAGTTGTTATGCATTTGTTTTCAAGTATGTTTTTAGTTTTGTCGTTGTAAAGGATTTATATTTGTGGATTAAATGTTTGAAAAGTTTGTGAGGCCCTGGACTTGAAAAACCGTAATTTATATTTGTGAATTAAATGTTTGAAGAGAATTCAGTTGGTATTTAGTCTATTCTGGGCAGCATCCAAACAATTACAATTTTGTGTCCATGCAACTATATACGGTTATATCTTGTTATGAATAATCCAAACAATGTTGTGTTGTGTCTTATTCACCCGTCATACTTTGGGCATCTGCTTTAGCTGCTAAGAAAATAAGAAACCAAAGTATAGCAAAAATGAAGGGGAAATTAAATATAGAATGCTTGATGTAAATGGAAAGTATACAAGTCAAAATTATTTTTTCCAATACAAATTAGCCAATAGAAAAAAAAAAACATCCATTAGAACTGAAAAACCATACATCAAATGACCAAACCTTAGCTAAGCTTACCTCAAGTGCTGCTTTTCTGGAATCTAATGATTCAAACTCAACGAATACAAAGCAAACATTTCTTAGCTGCAAAAGCAAAAAAAGTTTGAAAAATAGTAAGTAAACGTTAATATGAAATAAGTCTGAAACAAATCAATTAAGACTCACAGACATAAAAACATAACAAACCTTGTGGCTTCTGACTTGGAGTCCTCCTTGTTTAATTGGCCTAAATTTTTTTAGAGCCATTTCCACTTCAACAGCACCGGTAAGGGGATGTAAATTGCGAATGAAAACTCAGTAATCATCTGCTATAAATAGAATGAATATCAATTTGACACTTAAACTGCAAGTTATATATGTATATATATATATATATATATATATATATACACGGAGAGCGGCTATAGAGACATTAAATTGAACACAAAAGTATATACATAAAATCTGGATCATAAGATTTATTTGTCTTTATGTGTGAATTGAAATTCAGAAAAAGATCTAATGGCTCAGATTTTATATGTTTAATTTTATGTCCTTTTAGACGTATACATATACACATTTTTTGTGTGTGTGTCGGAGGGGAGGGGGGAGGAGGGTTAGGGGGGTCACATATGTAAAATAAAATGTGTTATACTATTTTGGTGTAAAGCCTAATTAAAGTGATCTAATTTTTTATTAGAATTAACAGGCTTAAAGTTTAAGTTATCATGAGCCTAATGTGTAGATACCGGGGCATTTTATAATTTGTTGAAGGGCCGAATTACAAAATGCCAACTCTATAAATAAAGGGTTATGGTCCCCGAATTACACAAGCCTTAGCAACTCTCTAACCTCTTCTACGGAGAGCTGAATCTAATCTAGGGTTTGTGTCAATTTGGAAGACCGAACCAAATTCTTCTTCTTCTACAACAGATAATCTTCTCCGTGGCAACCAATTATGGGATTCAGGTATAGCAATAATTAAATACAGATTCAGGTACGCTTCCGCTAATCAAGTTATTTATTTTCTGATTTGTTCTCGATTAAATCAATATGGTTACATTTCAGATCTAGGGTTTAACAATTGAGTATTGTTAAAGTATACTGAAATCCTAACAAGTGGTATCGGAGCCAACCATTATTGGTTTTGTTGAGAAAAAAAAAATTGTTTTTTTTTAAAGGATTCAAATGCATTTTCGCTGTATTGTTTTCATATTACTACTTGCTACTAGGAGGCAACGCATGTTGCATTAACTTGTTTGTAATATTCTAACAATGATTCATGGGTTCATGGCATTTGTAGATCGTTTCGGTAATCCATTCACATGCAGACAATGATGTGATCTATGCTTACATCATGCCTTTGGTTCATAACTTTTGGGATGGATTGGCTGTATGGAACCTATTGTATTAGTAGCCTATCCATTCAGATTTTGCCATGTATAATTAGACCATTATTATTTTATTAATTTTGACTTTGGATTACTTTAGATCTTGTATAATACTACATATACATTCAGATGTTGTCATGTGCGAAATACGTTTGAAAGGATCTGGAATTCAAATATTAATTGCCATCGCATCATTTGGTATGTTTGAATTTAGGCTAGATACACACAGTAGCAGTTTTTCAAAGATGAGAAAATTTAGAACTAATTTACTGGAAGGATTTGACCGTTTCCTTTTCAATGATACTTGGCCAATTCTTTTATTATTAAAAAAGAAGTCCTTTTTTTTTTTATTAAGCGATGGACGCAGGTTTAATGTTGTTGTTGGCACTTCTGCTCAAACTAGGATAGCTTCAAATTTCGGTATGCATGTTGCACTGTTTATTTGATAGCATGCATAACAATCGTTACTTTTGTCTTTTAGTACAATTGCTTTAGTGGAAATTATGTCCATGCTATTGAAAGAGTGCAAAATGGAATCAGTACTTGCATTAAAATAGGATACTGGACAACTTCATGGTTTCATATGTTAATATTATATGACCTTGCGTTTATCCATGGTATTCAGTTTGAGAATTTTGCGTCCCTTGTTTTTAATCTGAGATGATATTTAAGTCTGACATTAATCAAGGACATTTGTCATGGGGTACACTTATGATGTTTTATATCATCGTATTTATTTCAGGGATATCATGAATATAATCACATACCTAAAGCAAAAGATTATGACAACTATAACTAAAAATCTATCGTGCTATGGTTATAATTTTTGATATTTTAGTTGTCATATGGACCTAAAGCGAAGTGTTTTATAACACTCAAAATATATTGTACATATATTAAGAATAAATTCAAATATAATTTTGGCGTTTCTTTACAGTTGTAAATATTTTACATTAGTAGTGAATTAACTTTAAAATAATATGTCACCAAAGTGACCTCTATATTTTGGTGGTTCATGAAAATGTTTAATATTTGTGTGTAGTTATTCATGCGAATATTAGTCGGCCCAAAGGAAGGCTAATGTTTGGCCGAATCACTTACACATGTGTGATGATAAATACGTGACAATTATAAGGTTTTTCGAGTGAATAATTAATCGGCCCAAAGGAAGGTTGTTATTTGACTTGAATTTATTGTCAGTATTTGATCATTACAACAAGTGTACCACTTACAATTAATATTACTGTCCAAAGACTTGATATTAATGTGTACTAGGTAACTTGAGAAGAGACTTACCAATTATTTGAATTTACTATGGTTGATATTTGGCTATGAGCATATACGGTCAATCTTCATTTTATTTTTGGTTCATTTTCAGCTAATTTAACTGAATTATCTGTCAATTTAAAGAATATTTCCATCTTGTTTTGGGATAAATATAAGGATTTGTATGAGAGCATGTTATTTGTTCTTGACTTTATAGATTTAACTCTTGTAACTAAGAGGGTTACAGCCAACCCTACTACGGTTAAATATTCTTATAATGTTATGAAGAATATTGAAAGGTGATAGATGATCGACGCTAATCTATGAATTAGAAAAGCGCGACATTTGTAATAAATTCTGCAAGCATACAGGTGTGTAGCATACAGGTCGAACACAGGGAGGAAAGTTAAATTTTATTATTTATATGTTTCGTGGGCGTGTTAGACGAACTTTGGAGGTTGATTTTGAAAATAAAACAAAACAAAATTAAAACTGTAATTTGATTCAGAACAGATCTAACTGAACCGACGATCAAATCACTATTTCAATGGAAAAGCAATGAAACTATGAATTAGATTTGAATCTAATCAAATCCAATTTGACCTAAGAAAATAATAAAAAGCAGAAATTGAAATTGCAGAAATTGAAATAACAAACAAGAATTAAAATTAGGATTTCCGCTGAATCTAATCAGACGGTAAATCACTAATGCGAATAAGTGCAAAATACAAATAGTGTTCTATCGAATCTAATCGCATAGACAACACTAGTTGCTAAGAAAACAAAAAAATGCAGAAAATAAAAGAGAAATAAGAACTTTTATTAGAACAATGGAATAAGAGATGAGATAGGATCATTACAATGGGTATACATGTGCTTTTATAGCTGAACTGCTAAACCCTAATCAAATCTATTAATATATGGGCTTTTTTTTATTCCATCAAGATTATGATAGATCCTCTTCTTATCCCTCTTTTCCATGTGTCAATCAGAAGATTTTAAGAAATCTTTTCTACAAATCTCCTTCCAAAAGCAAATATGCTAGCCCAATATGAACATAATTAGCCTTCAATGACCACTTCTTATGCAATCTTCATGTATATGGCATCAATTCTTCACTTTAAAGGCTGTATAAGGCTTGAACAACTCATCTGTAGAAACATCAAAATAATACCCAGCGTAATATTTATTTATATACAAAAGATAATATATAAGAGCATAAAATAAACACATTTTTATGTCAATCAATAGAATTCAAAGGCAAGAGTTAAATGATCATTAAGTAAATACTTCAGAAGTTTTCAAGGATGTGCTATAGGTAACGATAACTAATTTTGTATAAGTTATCTACTGAGAATTGAAACGGTTTTTTTTTTTTTTTTTTTTTTTTTTTTTGTGAAAACAATAAGGGAAATCAAGCACTCTTTGTAGTGCTTGATTACATAAAGTCAAAGTAAAAGAAATATACATGAGTACTATACGGAAAAGGATATTGCTTCAAAAGCTAAAGACGCTCAAGTTATCGTTATTTTTTGTGCTATCTTCATTATATTCATTTAAAGATTAAAATTATTTTAAGAATAATATGTTATTTTATTGGGCTAATTTAGCGCTTTGGTAATTAAAATAGAGATTGAAGTTTTTATGATTGAAAAGTACTCATTTGATATACATTGTAAATAAATGTATGTAAGGATTAAGAAGTCGCTAAGGATCTCAAAGAAAAGAAATAACATAAGGATATATTTATAGTTATTTCTTTATTGGGATACAGACATATAAAGTTATTATTAAGATTTAAGTCAAACTGCTTGAATTTATTTGATATTTTTTATGCTGTCATTTAGACAGATTTCGGTTTTATATTTCTAATATGAACATATTCATCAAGTAATAATAGTGTTGATTTATGAAAAAAAAAAATCAAATTTTTATGTAATTGAAGCTCTTAATGTCTGATATATAAGTTATGGCTACTTATGCTAAATAGCTTGTAATGGTATCTCAAATCTTGTTTTTGTGACTAATATATTTTTTGTTTCAGTTTACTGAGGAATTATAGATTGAGGTATCATAAATATAGAAAATGCTTTATTGATATTCTAAAGGATTTAAAGTTTATAATTCTTTATGAACCCACACTAAGTAAAAGTTTTAAAGCGGGAATTGTAATAGTTATTTTGAGGATGTTGAGTTTGGGGGGAGAAATAAAGTAATATCATTGTCTTTAAAGAGAATCATTGTCTTTGATTCAATTGCGGTTGCTTCTTCGCTTAAAGTTTAAGATTTGTTTTCTTTTACTAAGAAGAAGTAAATTAAGAACCATAATAAGACGATGTTGAAGATAATTTTTTCTATAAGCTAAGGTTACTGTTTCAAGAAAACAAACTCAACAACCTCAAAATGCAAAGATCACTATGGAAATCCACCTAAATGGGAAGAAATGCTATTTTAGATTATTGTGTAGTATTTCTTCATAAAGATAAATAATGGATTGATAAAGATGATGCTATGGACTTACATCAATCCATGTAAGGTACTAATTTAAAATGTGGATTTAAGAAATGAACATATAACATAAATCTATATGGATAATAAAGTTTGAAATCTCCCTCTAACTTAAGTAATAAGATCATTGGTTATGAATAACTATTCAAAGCCAAAAGGGATCAAGTGGGTAATATTGAATTTTATAAGGCACTTTTATTGAAATCACTATTATTAAAAGGAAATTTTATTTTCTTTAAAGAATGTTTCATTTTGGACTTAGTAAACGATTCTTTAGAATCGATCGCTTTGGAGCTTACTACATTTTGTACTTTTGAGCATTATCTGATGAAGATTAAAGTTATGTTTCTCAATGGAGACGTTGGTGAAACCACTTAAGAAACTCATTTATGGATTAGTCTTTTGTATTTGGGATTCAAATACACCATTATTGTTCATGGAGTGATATTTGGATTATTACAAAAGAATTAGGAAGATAAATGCTTAAAAGATTTGGTATGTAAACTGCGATTCAGTTGTTTTTCTTTTACCAAACAGATAAATGCTACCATCCTTGAAATTAAAGAAATGCAAAAGATTTCTCATGCAATTGCAGTGTGAATTCTAATGCATACTAATGTATATACACATATGGATATGCGTGTATTATTTGACAGATACTTTACTGATATTAAAAGTGGATCACTGATTTAGTAGCCAAAATGGTTATGAGATATCTTTAAGGAATAAAATAAAAGATCATATGCTCATAGATAAAAGATCGGATCGGTTGGAGATCATAAAGAATTACGATCCAGATATTTTGGATGTCATTACTGTAAAAGATCCACTTCTAGCAATGATAATATATTTTATGGGTGAAACTATATAAGGGAAAAGTGTCATTTAGGCACTTATAGTTTTCGCCATTTTGAAAATATCGTCTTTGGTTAATTATAAGACATCCAAATATGGAAAATAATAATGAAATTTTGTCACAATACTCCAGTTATAGATAAAGAATTGAAAGACCAAGTAATATTGTGACAGTAAAGAATATATTATTTTCCAATAAGGGAAGAGTGCAAAATGTATTGTAATTCATAGAGCGCACTTAGACAAACTCCATTATGGCGGATCCGCTTACCAAAAGGTTATCACCTAAGGTCTTTCATGAGCATGTAGCTCAGTTGGTGTAACTTTTATGTAAGGATATTTTGGTTCAGGGGGAGTTTGTATTTGGTATTGTCATATGACTCATTGCTCTATACTTCAGTTACAGATATATGCATATCAAGTTCTTTTTCTGATCAGAAATAAGGTAATGAATTTTTCCTTGCACTCAGGTTGTTTAAATATTAAACGTTTTGATCTCACTAAAGAAGGACCAGTTGGAAATAGACATGTATAGATCACATTTCATGTAATTTCCATGCTACACATCCATGATTGATCTATGTCGTTTGATTGTATTGATATATGTGACCATTGATGGGTTTAGTTACGATAAATGTAACGAATGCCGCTTTGATCCTTTGTCAACCCAATTAATGGACGAGATTGTTTCAGATACACCGTATGTTATAAATAGCAAATTTTGGAGCTCATAAAGTTAAACACATTTTAAGGTTATTTCATATGTGGCCCAGGGGGAGATTGTTGGAATATTTCGACAATTGGGTCACATATGTAAAATAAAATGTGTTATGCTATTTTGGTGTAAAGCCTAATTAAAGTGATCTAATTTTTTATTAGAATTAACAGGCTTAAAGTTTAAGTTATCATGGGCCTAATGTGTAGATACCGGGGCATTTTATAATTTGTTGAAGGGCCGAATTACAAAATGCCAACTCTATAAATAAAGGGTTATGGTCCCCGAATTACACAAGCCTTAGCAACTCTCTAACCTCTTCTACGGAGAGCTGAATCTAATCTAGGGTTTGTGTCAATTTGGAAGACCGAACCAAATTCTTCTTCTTCTACAACAGATAATCTTCTCCGTGGCAACCAATTATGGGATTCAGGTATAGCAATAATTAAATACAGATTCAGGTACGCTTCCGCTAATCAAGTTATTTATTTTCTGATTTGTTCTCGATTAAATCAATATGGTTACATTTCAGATCTAGGGTTTAACAATTGAGTATTGTTAAAGTATACTGAAATCCTAACATATACATATACACATTTTTTGTGTGTGTGTCGGAGGGGAGGGGGGAGGAGGGTTAGGGGGGTTGATTTTCCAGCTGTTGGGATGCAACCTTTTCTGTAATCATTTGTCTCTGAGGATCTTTCCGTCTTACTAACACAGCAGGAACCTCCTAAGTGCTAGGGCCATTGGCAGACTGTATCAATTTATAGATAATTACACTTAATGAAACAAAATACAATATAATGAAATAACTTTGTGTGGTTAGCAGAAGAAGATGCACCAGTAACGAAACAGAAAAGGAGAAAGTGCAACTCAAAAAATAAAATGAAATTTATTAGTGTAAATTTGGAACTAGGCCACAATGATAAGCAACATTATCCAATGAAGCAGAACACGGTTAGAAAATACATAGTGGCATGGCATAGGAACATCAATTGCATTTTTCAACCAAGAAAATACCATGGATCCATTCAACTCTTCCTGAACTGCTTCAGGTGTTGCAGATTCATTTATCGACACCTCAGTGTTTTTACTAGAAGCATATGTGCAAATATTACAGGTAGAATGTACTGCCTCTGTTGATTTTGATAATATTAAAGGCCAAACCATATATATGTCACTTTTTACAGCAGTGAGTTGTAATTTAATAAAACTAATAGGCATTCACGGAATCCCCTATCAATACAAATATAACTGGCACAAAGACATCTAAATAAATATTATACTACAGCAAAATACAGTACAACATGCTTTCTCATTATCTAAACAAAACAGCAAATTATAATCCATATAAATGTAATATCATCTTAGTACAATACCAAATGTAAATACACAGTTTCCAAGCCAAATGAGTGGACTGAATCATGTCAATATGACATAAAATAATTAATCTAACACTCTCTATGTCAACAATCTTAGCTAAACTCCATTATGCAAGGACATAAAATGAAAGTTCATGGTGTTTGCTTCATCATCCATTTGCAACCAGCAAATCAACATTCATTACCTATGTCATAATATTGACTTGTAAAGAGTCTCTCAATAACATTTTCTGTAAAAGTTTAAAAGGATGTACCAATCCATTGTCAGATTTTAATAGAAGTAAAAAATAAGCAGTACTATTGAATTTTGAAAAAGACAGAATAAAATGCAAACATAAGCATCCGCAAACTAAGATGTAAAACTAGAGACACGGTAAAACTTTACTGAACCAAAACCAATCGGTTTCAGTATCAATATACAAGTTAATTACAAGTCCCGTCACTTTACTGTAATTTGTTGGGTTTTCGCTTTACTTTTCTGGTACGAGAGTCGAAAGGGAAGTGACTAGAGGGGACACATCAGAGAGTGAGGTAAAGGAGCATGGAGTTGAATTTATGAATTTGATCAAGTCTGAACAATGATATGAGTAAAGACTTGAAAAGATGATTTTATTATACTGTAATGTTTGTTGTATCTCAATGTTATTACAAAAGAAAGCTTGCAGCTTATTTAAATACAAAGATGGACTATTGGGCTTGGCCCAGAATGATACAAACTGTAACAAGGCCTTAGCCTATATGTAATAACGAGGAGGTGTGAATAAAGGTAATAATACCCAATACTTATGTATCGTGTATATTCATTTATTCTAACCCCCCCCCCCCCCCGAAACCTAACCCTAATTAGGTTTCCACGAGAAAAATAAATGGCGGCTCCCAATTGAAGAAATACTCTAATCGGTGACGGAATCTTCTAGTCAGGCCTCCACGACAGATGGATTGTGATGCCGCTTGAGCTCTTGAGCTTAGAAGGCTTCAGATCCATTGAGAGAGGTTAAATTGTAGGTTTAAAACAGACTCGATTAAGGTCTGTTATGAAACCCTAGCTGAACTTTATAGATCCAACACCGATTTGAGATGCGTGAGAGATTAATCTGGTATGTAGATAATTCTGCTTGACCTTTTATCTGGATTTGCTGAATCAACGTTAAGCTCTTCCTTCAGTCTAATGAAATTTGGTCCTAAGAGAAGTTTTGTAAGTATATCAGCCTTTTGATGAAACGAAAGTATATATCCTACTCTCAATTTTCCTTGTATGACTTGTTCTCTGATAAAGTACATGTCGAGCTCTATATGTTTTGTCTTTGAGTGAAGAATAGGATTCGAAGTCAATGAAATTGCACTAACATTATCACACCAAATTACTGCCTTTTTAGTTGATTTGATTCTAAGTTCACTCAACAATACTTCTGCTGCAGCACTAGCAACACATCTGAATTCTGCTTCTGTACTAGACCTAGATACGGTACTTTGTTTTTTTTCACTCCATGACACAGGATTTTTCCCTAGAAATATACAATAGTCTGATGTTGATTTTCTGTCATCTAAGTCAGTTCCCCAGTCAGCATCAGCATATGCATTGATATTTAAAGAACTGCTAGCTTTTAGTGTAAGTCCATGATCAATTGTTCCCTTTAGATATCTCAGAATCCTTTTTACTGCTCTCCAATGCGTATCTAAAGGGTTTTGCATGTATTGACTAGCTTTGTTCACACTAAAAGATATATCTGGTCTGGTTATTGTTGCATACTGTAAAGCTCCAATGATACTCCTGTAAAATTTTGCATCTTGAATTGCCTCACCTTTATGTTTTGAAAGTTGATTATTGATAATCATTGGAGTTGGAAGTGAATTAGCTTTGTCCATTTTTGCCTTCAGAAGAATTTCAGAAATATATTTCCTTTGACTAAGATGAATTTCTGCTTGTGATGTTTTTTCCACTTCAATGCCCAAAAAGTAGCTTAAATTTCCCAAATCTTTGATTGAAAATTCTGCATTTAATCTTCCTATGATAAACTCAATTTCAGATCTGCTACTACCTGTAATAATAAAATCATCAACATAAATTAGAATAAAGGTAGTATCAGTATTAGTAAATTTTGTGAAAATTGAGTTGTCAGATTTTGTAGAATTGTAGCCATAGTTGACAAGTGTTGGTTTCAGCTTGTCAAACCAAACTCTAGGTGCTTGCTTCAACCCATAAATTGCTTTGTTGAGCTTGCACACCAATTTTGTGTTGTTGTCATGACAGAATCCTTCAGGTTGCTGCATAAACACTTCTTCGTGCAAATTACCATTCAGAAAGGCATTATTAACATCTAATTGTCTGATGTTCCAATTTCTACTCAAGGCAATAGTCAACACTATTCTAATAGATGAAGGCTTCACAACAGGTGAAAAGGTTTCTGAAAAATCAAAACCATACTGTTGTGAATATCCTTTTGCAACTAATCTTGCCTTGTATTTAGAAATTGAACCATCAGGATTTCTCTTTAATTTATAAACCCATTTACATCCAATTATATTTTTATTTTCTGGTTTTTCAACCAGTGACCAAGTTCCTTTCTTAATTAAAGCATCATATTCTTCTTGCATGGCTTGCTTCCAATTTTCACATTGGGATGTTTCATAGAAAGTAACCGGTTCATCCTGAATGACAGCAGTATTAATATTTTTGGGTTTAAAAATACCACATTTAGCTCGAGTTAACATAGGATGCTTGTTGGTATTATCAGGAACTGTAGTGCCTTGATTGATATTCTCTGTTGAACCTGTGGCAGGTGTTTGAGCACCTCTTACATTACTAGTGTCCTGACTTGATTGACTCTGATTGTCAACATTATCCTCAAAACTCTGCTCTTGACCTGGCCTTCCCAAGGGCACTGTGAGTTGAGAGCTAGTGGTGATGCCTTCCATAGTTTGCTGAGGTGGCACCATCACTTGTATTTCTTCAGGAACATCAGGTATAACAATTCTTGGATTTACCACTTTTTCAGTGGTTTTTATTTTTTCAGTACTAAAAGAAAATACTTTCTCATTGAATTTAACATGTCTGGATACAAATATCCTGCCTGTACTATCTAAACATTTGTACCCTTTTTGACTGTTACAGTAACCAAGAAAAGTACATGGAGTAGATTTAAAACTTAATTTGTGAGTATTATATGGTCTTAAACAAGGAAAACATTGACATCCAAATACCTTCAAATGTTCATAATCTGGTTTAATTCTAGTTAAAACTTCCTGTGGACTTTTAAAATTTAAAACCTTTGTTGGTCATAAATTTATCAAGTGAACAGCAGTATAAAATGCTTCAGGCCAGAATTTTAAAGGCATAGATGCCTGAGCAAGTAAAGTTAAACCAGTTTCAACTATATGCCTATGTTTCCTCTCAATTAAACCATTCTGTTCAGAGGTGTAAGGACATGTAGTTCTATGATTAATTCCCTTTTTTTCAAAGTAATTCTTTAATGGTAAAAATTCTCTTCCACCATCAGTTTGCATAATACCCACATGCTGACCAGTCATATTTTCTACCTTATTAATTAATTGAATAATGGTATTACAAGTTTCTGATTTAGATTTTAACATATAAATCCAAGTAAACCTAGAGTAGGCATCAATGAAAGATATATAGTATTTAAAACCATAATCAGAACTGATAGATGTTGGACCCCATAGATCAGTAGCAACAAGTTCTAGTGGTCTAGAATAACTTGTGTGTGAATCTGGAAATGCAAGTTTGTGACTCTTTCCCAATTGGCAAGAGGAACATATATATGAGTCAGGAATTTTATCAATAGAAATATTGTTACTATTCAATACTTTTTTTACAATTTTGCTACTAGGATGCCCTAACTTGCAATGCCACAAATCAAATTTATAGAATACTCAGAATCATTCATGTATGTCATCATACAATTTTTCTTATTACAAACTGGGTTTTTATGATTATTCAAGTCAAATCTGTACAACCCATTAAATTCTCTACCCTGCAAAATGATTTCCTGAGTTAGTATATCTTTGATAATGCAAGTATTTGGATAAAATTCAAAATAAACATTATTATCTTTAGCAAATTGGAAAACACTCATCAGATTCTTCTTGATAGAAGGGACCCTTAGAAGATTTTTTAAAATTAATTCTTTAGGTCCAAATAAACTTGCATTTCCAGTGTGTGTTATTTGTGCAATTTTACCATTACCCACTAGTAAATTTTGCATACCTTTATATTCCTTGTTGCCCAAGTTTAAATTGGCCAAATTGTTTGTAACATGATTTGTAGCCCCAGAGTCTGGATACCAGCAATCATCATTAGCATCATCTATTGAGGTTGATTCTATGTTTAGCACTTCTGATTGACTTTTATTGCAATCTTTCTGCACACTGACCAGATTTACATTGCTGTTGTTGCCTTGTTGTGAGGGGTTGTAATTAGAGTTATATCTGAAATAACATTTGTTGGCACTGTGACCAAACTTATCACAGATTTGACATCTAACTCTATTGGTATTATTACCACTTCTACCACCTCTTCTGCCTCCTCTATTTGCATATCCACCCCTCTGATTATTATTAAATTGACCCCTTGAACCTTGTTTTCTTTCTTGCTGTTTTCCCTTGTTGTAAGTATAGTTCGCAGCCATGTCAGGGTTTAATACTTTGTTGTGTTCTATTCTTCCTTCATGTGCAAGAAGAGTAGAATACACAAACTGCAAGGTAGGGGTAGGATCCATGGTTGATATAATTGCCACAACAGCTTCATATTCATGATCCAATCCACTAATTATATACAACACATGCTCAGAATCAGAAACTTTATGACCTGCAGAAGCCAATTGATCACATAGATTCTTGACTTTAAGTAAGTACTCATTCATACTCATTTCATTTTTTCTCATGGTCTGCAACTGTCTTCTATAATGCATTATCCTAGCAGAAGATTGAGAAGTAAAATTCCTTTCTATTGTAGACCAAACTTCTTGAGCTGTTTTGCACCCAATTAATTGAGGTAAAATACTAGAACTTATGGATGACATCATCCATGCACATACAAGACTGTCTTGTCTCTGATGAACTGCATATTCAGGATTTGATACAAGTTGATTATCTTTATCTCGAATGAACTTAGATGGAATTATCTTTGTACCAAGAATGTAATCTTCTAACCCATATCCTCTGATTGCAGTTTCTATTTGTAATTTCCAGAGTAAAAAGTTGGTCTCATCAAGTTGAACAGAAATAATTTGGCTTTGTGGTTTGATAATGGCCTTCATCAGGTCATTAACTGGATCACCAGAAGAGGAGCTCTGTCCACCTCTAGTGACAGAAGCTTAAGGAGTGGTATCTCCTTCATTTGACATGATGAACAAAAGAAAGATCATAGAATTTGTAAGAAAAGTTTAAAAGTAACAGACAGTCTTGAATTGAGAATCAAAGAAAAACACTCAGATGAGAGTATGAAGCTATCAAGGAACTCAGGTGACGAATACTTGCAATTACCCTATTTAAACAGGGATAACAATGACTGATGAGTTTCTTCTGATTGCACTTGTTTTCAACTGATGTTTTTCTTGAAATTCTTGATCGATTTTCTGAACAGATTTTGAATTTTTTCTTTACAACAGCTATTCTTGATAAACTGATGCAGCCAGAGTGATGAACTGAGCATGGCACAGTTTATCAGAAAGAGCAACAACTTTCAGATGATAAGATCTTTGATCTTGGATGAAAGGAGTCCAAATGATGAAGCCTTTCTGATGGACAATATATTCTGATCAGTCTTGAAACAGATGAATCAGAATTTTTCTTTCATAATTTTCAGGATCTAATGTTGTCAAGCACAAAGAACAGCTCCGATACCAAGTTGAATTTATAAATTTGATCAAGTCTGAACAATGATATGAGTAAAGACTTGAAAAGATGATTTTATTATACTGTAATGTTTGTTGTATCTCAATGTTATTACAAAAGAAAGCTTGCGGCTTATTTAAATACAAAGATGGACTATTGGGCTTGGCCCAGAATGATACAAACTGTAACAAGGCCTTAGCCTATATGTAATAACGAGGAGGTGTGAATAAAGGTAATAATACCCAATACTTATGTATCGTGTATATTCATTTATTCTAACTCATGGAGGTGGTGATGATAGGACTGTAAATCTAGTGTGAGTGTTGTTAATTGTGTCATGTGAGGTCTTTTTGTTTTCTGCATGTTCAAAAGGATATCAGCTATATTATATAGAATGAGTTTCTGGGATTATTCTATGCCTTATATTTCTTTTGTTTTCAATGTGGGTACAGGGTAACAAATATCTAAAGAATAAAACGTGCTCATTATCACCATGAGACACATGCAAAGCTGCAAGCGCATTAACCTAAAACAACAAATGTTTGTCAATGGTCTCTCATTTAAATGTAATTGATTCAATTATGATGGTGATCCACTAGAGTTCTTTATGCTAAAACGACAGAAAGGGAACATTATATTATTAGGATTTGTATGATGGACTTGTTAATGAGAGTAGTTAATCATGAAATCACATTTTAAACCAAGGATGAAGCATCTATTATTTTAGAAGAAACTTGAGCAAGGATTCATTTACACTGTTAGGGCCTGTAAGTATATAATGCAAAAAGTCATACATAATACAACCAAATGATTACTTCTCACTGGAACTACAAAGAACGTGTATCTAAGCAACTTATTTTATTTCTCTATGATCTTACCATGGTTAAACGGAACTAAATCTTAGGGATAAATCTAAACGCAGTGTACCCAATTCATTTCTGGTAAAATGTCGATCGGATCTTGTATATCTATTTTATCATCATTATCATTTCTTATCCATCCTATGTGCAGTATTATTTACTGCTTTTCTAACTTAAATAAAAAGGAGGAGCAATTTTGAGAATATAAACCACTGACTAGATGATTCAAGTTCACAACATTTAAAAGCACTTTAACTAGCACCGTCAAATTGTCCAAACTATTAAATTCGTGTAAGTACCTCATAACCCCAAATATCATAGGTTAAAATAAGATATGATCCTAAGAACGTTGAGGTTGATCATTTGAATTGCATTGCTAGGAGCAATCTATGACTCGAAAAGAAGGGCTCTATCCAAATTTCAAAAGATATGCAATCTCATAAACATGACGAAGCTGCTACATCTAAATATGACACTCATGCAAAAACCAATCAACTATAAGGAAGAGTACGAATGGTTAAGACAGCATAACATTTTACCTCAATTGGTCTTATACATGCCATCAACAAGTCCAAAGCAACATCGACCTAACTCATGTTTCTGTCCTTTCTTCTATGAACCAACTCATACGCTGCAATGGGATCAGGTTTGTGGCCAAACTTCTCCTTCTATTAAAACAGTAAAAAGGCAATAAGAAAATTAAATATTTGATCCAAGAAAAAACATGACTAAGAAGGAAAATCTAATAGAAATAAATTAGATTTAGAGAGAAAGTCCAAAGCTAACATTTTCAAATATGTTGTTATCTGAATGGTTTTTATTATTAGAATTTGAACCAGAGTTGGTCATCTGAACAACAAATGAAAATATAAATCATGTCTCACATTAATTCTAACCAGAATTTGTCATCTTAACAACAACAAATGAAAATATAAATCATGTCTCACATTTAAAGTAAAAATAGATGACAATATAGATGCATGCTAATATGTTATATGCATAGTAATTATTTTGCATAGTTATGTAGGAGTGATTGGCTAGTTAAACAAAATGTACCGTGAAATATGGATCAAAAGATGAATCTATCAAGTGATTCCCATCGTCTGTTTGGATGAAGGATTACACATTCATTTCACTATAATGAATGCTTATGTGAAAATACTACTAATTAAATAATATGGATATACTGCAATAACAAACATTAACAACATAAACTAAGACAATTTTTATTCATGTGTACTATATTGAAGTGGCTAAAGAATCAAAATGGAACTAAAAAAATAAACATGTACTCATGCATGAATCTCAATTTCTTGGTTTTTTTTTCTTTCCTACAACTAAAACATGGTCCATATATTAACGAATATGCTTTCGCCCAAGAAAACATATAAATGCAAAGAATAGTCATACTAAAACTGAAAATCAACGTTTAAATTAGCAAATTCAAGAGCCATGGCGCTGCTATAGGATCGATATATGGGGGTACTTGGAACATAATTTCTCAGAATTTACTGGAAATTAGACTGTTAGCTCTAGTTCAATGGATCATTTTCACAAGGTTTTTGCACTATAGTAAAATGTATGGGCAAGCTGGTGTTATATCTGCAGTTCTATCTGAAATGATCATAACGGATAGAAGGCATTATGGATCGCATGTACTTTCCACAATTGGTAGACTAGCTTAAACTTACATTGGTTTGTGTTGCCCACGAAGTAAACTTCTAGAAAGCTTCAAAGTTATCAATTAATGTATAACATTAAGGATAGACTAGTTGGAACTTACATTGGTTTGTGTGCTCACGAAGTAAACTTCTAGAAAGCTTCAAAGTTATCAATTAATGTATAACATTAAGGAGAAGCTTAGTCGGTTTGATGGAGAATGAGAAGCAATTGAAAAAAGTGGTGAAAGAATAGAAGAAAGCTACCAACATGATCTAACAAGCCATAAGGATCATAGAAGGTGAATGGTTTCCAAACACTGTAAAAGGGTTGCCTATACAAATATTCAAATCATTATACCGCTTGCAATTTCAATGAGTGTGAAACGGTGAAGATTAATTGCTGGAAGGAGATCCAAAATTACAAAATACATTCATTAGGGCCATACTCTACCAGCATGTATTGGACACATTCATCATGTCAAATGCATAGATGCAAATGTATCAAGATCAAAAGCATGTGCTTTTTCATTAACAACCATAATGTAAAACACATGTATATTACATTATTAAAATGATGCCACATACCGAAATATGAAGTAAAAAATATATTAAAAAATAAATGAAGTTAGGCTCAAAGACATCGGTCTTACCCCCATTTGCTCCAAAGCATCAACAACCCAGCTTCCTTGCTCGTCCTATCTTTTATGAACTAATTCATATGCCTCAATTGGATCAAGTTTGTGGTCATGCTTTCTTTTCTTTTTCAACAAGAGGCACATAAAATTCAGCAAAAGAAAAGAAAAATACTACATGATGAACCAAAAAAAAGGCCTCTATATACACATTTGGTAATAAGTTACAATGCCAAATTTTGTCTCAATATCGAGGGTGACTTAATTTTTTGTTCAAAAGAATAATAGTATATACCTTTGGCATTGTTTGTTTGATACATATCTCATTTCTTCCTCATTTAAACAATTTCTTCATCTTAGGTACGCAATTATATGTTTGAAAAGACATGTCTGTGCTTTCTTCTTCTTCATTGTCAAGATAAATTATGTACCTATGTAGTCATTATTTTGTCTCTTTTTTAATCATCACAGCTTGCCTTTTTATTTTGGAAAACAGACAATGTAATGAATACTATAAGTATTGATCTACAATCTGACAGACATACCAACAGTAGGTTTAGCAACAAGGCATGAGATTGAGTGGAAAGATGAGAAAAATAATTGTCTTTGGTATAGGTATTTCATACAAACCTCTCCGATTATATTATTGAAGTTGTTCTCCCAAGTCAATTGGTAATTACAGAGTAAAAAACGTTATCATCATTGGCTTACTTCTGAGAATAAACATAAACAGACCTAAACTTTTCAAACACAAAAACTCAAAAATTATTCACGACTGAAAGATTAACACAATTGAATATTGAATGTAAGAAAACACTGGCAATAGAAAACTGATGAGAATGGATAGGAAAATCACAAACTTTGGAAAATCCAGCTGCTCGAATGAATCGATGGATACAAGGCAGCAAAGAAGATTCCTTTCAGATCACATCAACTGAGGTAGGTCGATCGATTTTTTGTTTTTGTTTGAAGAGATGATACGTGATTGAGAGGAGCACGAAGGGTTTGGGAAAGGGGATATGAGATATAATTAAAACGGCAAAAAAAAAAAAAAATTCCTCTGAAATGAGCGACAGTGTGGAGTGGCATTTTTGGGGCGGTTTAGCAGGCCTCGTTTTAATGTTATTAGGGTCCAATTAATAACTGGCCCTTAATTGTTAATTAATAGGAGCTTTTTAATTAATTTGCCCCCAATTGCGTGTCCCCAATAATAATAAACTAGTATTTTTTTTTGCCTGCTTTATTAGGCATTAAAATTTATTTTATTAAAAAGAATACTGTAATGATTAAATATCAAAAATAAAAGAAAATTAAAGTATTGTAATTAATATTAGATAGTTATATATATATATATATATATATATGGCACTCTAAACAACGTATGAGTAGTTGTTGCTCAATGTACGATTTGTTATTAAGTTTTAAATAGATTTTTTAAGAGGCATTCTAACTTTAAAAAAAATCAAATTACAACATAAAAATAAACATCCATATCAGAAAAGTACATTAACCAATAGTAGTTTTCAGAGCAAAATAAATATAAGATCATGAGTAAATTAAAATACAATTCTTTTAGTATAAATTACCTCCCATCTAAGTATGCTTTAATCTTATTTACTGTTTTCTTCTCTCTAGATTGTTGATCTAAAAGATCCCTATTATAATATCGAACCAAAAGATCCCTATTACCATCCACTGGTTATCTAAATCTGTATTTCTAACTCTGGCAGTATGTTTTGTTTTTCTTCTCCTGTAAATTGGAAATCCGCAATCATCAAACATTGTACTTGAACAATACCTGAAAAAGAAAAGAAAATTAGAGTTAAATACAAAAAATAATAATTTATATTTTAGAGTTGAATAAAGTTTTTGATTATACTTTTTTGGGAATTTCCTTGTACATTTAGAACCCTTCATGCAAGATGATTGAAATCCAGGTCTGCAAGAACCATGTATCATAAATTGTTTAACAACCGCATATCCATATGGATCTTTCTCTTCATCAGGGATCTCTGTACATACATACTTATCAATATTACTCTTCAAATCCTTCTTACCACTTTCTTCCAACTATATTAACATATTCGCATGAAGGAGTCCTCTTTTTTGGTACTTAACAACATACATAACTAAAAATTAAAATTTTACAAAAACATTATTAATATGAATTGAAAGGAAATAATAGCCAGCATGATAAAGAATTTTAAATTATGAAATATGTGATATTATATTTAGAGGAGAAAATAAACTTGCTGCACATGGACCAAATTAGCATTTGAAATATTTGAAGGTTTTGATGAACATTGTGGGCAACACAAAACTTTTTAGGAATACAAAATCACACAATGTTCACATGTGAACCTTTTTAGATAATACGACTTCGCAATACAAAAGATCACACATGACAACCATTTAGGAATTAAAGGCTAAAATTAACAGCAATCTTTATTAAAACAATTTGGAGTTGGCACAGTACTACATTCGAAAAAGCAATGAAAGGAACTACAGCTCTTGCGACAGCATTCGTTGCACTTTCCAAAGTCTACAATGCTCCCACCAACTAAACAAAATAGCAGTATAGCAAATAACATGATAAAGTTCATTTTTCCTTTGCTAGTCGCCATGTATTTTGATATTCTTACGGATTGTTTCCTTCTCTTGATGTTATGATGTTTGCTACACTTATTTATAGGGCAGAGGAATACAGTGCAAGGCCTTTAGAAGGAAGGAAATAAATCCTTTTTATATAAATCTCCTATAAACAAAAATAATTTATTTCTAATTAATGTCTATATGATATGCTTTCATTGTAATAAATGTCATTAACTTTCTATCCTTTCATATTTTTTCATTTATAATTTTTCATTCATGTTTTCTATTTTATGTTTTCCTAGGTTGTGTATCCACTGTATGGTAATATTTAAATATAGGCACAAAGACTAATTTTGGGAAAAAATAATTCTGGTAATTTTTTCAAATCAAATTTCTTTACCATATATACAAAATTAATTGATTGTATCATGTAAAGATGAAATAATTTGAATACTTTTGCATTTTCTCCTAAAACATGAATTTTTGTTGGTTACGAAATTAATGATGACTTATTGTATTTCTTTTTTATTACTTGTTATCCTGGTGAAATTGACTGACAAAATAAATAAATTTATGTTGAATAAGGATTTAGAACATAAATGCTGGCTAACAATTTTAGGAAAATGTTAAGATGGCTAAATTACATACATATATCTTCTCCATTTTAATTGTATATGGATAATTTAGGTATTTAAAATAAATTTCCTTATCTTTTAATAATTATTTATTTGTATTATGTAAAGATGAAATAATTTGAATACTTTTGCATTTTCTCCTAAAACATGAATTTTTATTAGTCACGAAATTAGCTCTTTTATTAATTATTTATTTAACCTTAACATATGTCATTAGGCATACATTAACAAAACTCATAACTTTGATTAATTAAACATTGATCTTATCATTAAACGTTAATTGATTTTCACGTTACTTTCTTTGTATTCAGATGTTAATCTCAATACCTCATCTAACATTTATTTAAATCTTTATATTACAATATCTTTTTGTGGAAGCATCTTGTTGACAAACTCTTTTTGATGTTCATTACTATTTTTTTTCTTTCAATGACATTTACAATACATATATTGCAACAATCAAGACTAATAAACTAATATAAATAACCTGGATAAGGATTTAAAACATAAATGATGACTTATTGTGTTCCTTTTTTATTACTTGTTATCCCGGTGAACGTTGACTGACAAAATAAATAAATTTATGCTGAATAAGGATTTAAAACATAAATGATGGCTAACAATTTTAGGAAATATTAAGATGGCTAAATTACATACATATATCTTCTCCCTCTTAATTGTACATGGATAATTTAGGTATTTAAAATAAATTTCCTTATCTTTTAATAATTATTTATTTAACCTTAACATATGCCATTAGGCATACATTAACAAAACTCATAACTTTGATTGGTTAAACATTGATATTATCTTTTAGTATTTGGTATACATGTTGTTCAGAAAGCAGGTTGGATTTTTCCAAATATAGCGTATATATTATGTAACCATCATTTATGTCATTTTTACTGTACATGATGAGATTTAATTATTATATATATTATGTAACCATTTATTGTATATATTATATAACCATTATTCTTGTCATTTCTATACAATATGGTATATACTTGATTGTTGGAATCAAAATTAATTTGTTCCATACCTGATTTAGTTTATTAGTGCAAAAATAGAATCAAATAATTAAAAGTTTCACATGATTCAATTCAACTATAAAGTAATTGCAAAAGAACTCCTTTTATAACTTATCTCAATTGATTATTGTTTCCTTAAATGTCAAATCATTTAAAGGTTTAATAAACAGTAAAAAATCTGATGTAAAGTAAAATTAAAAAAAAATAAAGAAAAAAAGAAATAGTTTCATATATTGAAAATATGAGAAGTGAATATTTGGTAAGAACATAAAACTAAAGGTTGATTAAAAAATTGGAATATGGCAGTCAATTAAGTGCAAATTGATATATATGTTGTTCACAAAGCAATCAATTAAGTGCAAATTTGTATATACTTGATTGTTGGACTCAAAATTAAGTTGTTCCATACCTGATTCAATTTATTAGTGCAAAAATAGAATGAAATAATTAAAAGTTTTACATGATTCAATTCAAATAAACTCGAAGCAATTACTGGGAAAAGAAAACAAAATTAGTATGAGAAGAAACAAAAGAAAAGTCAGTCATACATGCAATGTGGCAACAACAGAATGTAATACAATCATAAAGCTAATGAGTGCATTAAAATTAGAGTAGCTCTTATATGAAAATAAAGGTTTTATACACTGTAAATTCAACAAAAAATCATCATTAACAAATGGAAGTGATTTGCATTCGAGCCAAAACCCAAGAACAAATTCAAATAAATCCTAAACCAAATTTCAACTCAAACCATCAAAGTTGAGTTTAAAGCGTAAAATCAGAAACATAAATCGGAGAACACATACCATTGATCAAGTTGATATCCTCAATCCAAATAAAAAATTATTGAAAATCAAAATGCTTTTAAACAGTCTAAAAATTAAAATGGGAAAAACTTATATGCTCCTTCAAATAATCAACCAAAACAGATGTATATATATCTAGCGAGAGAGAGAGATCATAAATTCATGCGCTGGAAAATCAACAAACAAAAAGTAACATTAAAACCCAAAAATATATGAAGTACATAGAATTAGAAGGAATTGACAGACACAAAATCTAAGTCATTATCAACAAATTAGATGTAAAGTTTAGAGTAGTAAAGTGAACCCGAATAAGAAAATTCATACCAAATTTGATATCAAAGAATCCTCAATTATCAAAGCCATCAAACTTGCAAAGCATCATTCCGTGGGATGGGAAACCTGCAGTAAACGTAAAAGGAAGAGGAGTAAAATTAAGGGGAAATGAAAAATGAGTAAAAAATTATGCTAGAACCAAATTAAGAACAAGAGATTGTGGGAGATTGTGCAAGGAATGGTATATGGTTAAGAAATGTTGAAATATTCTATTTAAACTATTGAATTCCAATTGATTTAAAAGCATTAATTTCAACATTAAATTCTAAAATAAATTTTAATTTTTGAAAGGTAAAAAATAGTTGTATTTTAATTATACTAATTGAAACATATTAATAACTTTACAAAATTTAAGCGATTATTTGGTACTAATCATTGAATAGAAAGGAAAGAAATCAGGGAAGATAATTGTAGGTATACGCATATATGTATATGTTGATAGATTTTACACATTTAAACAATTAAAATTAAATACACAGGTAGCTATATCTGAAAAACTAATTATGATATCTGCATTAGAAATATTCTAGTATTTAAAAAGGGAAATATTTAAATTTAAAAAATATTTTATTTTCAAAGAATTTATGGATTCTAATTAAAATCTCGCAAATGAATGAAACTTGCGCATTTTACTGTGATAAGCATATATATAAGTTACACCTTAAATACCATACAAACAGTAGCGTTATTGTCCATATACCAAGTGATTGGACATTATCTGGCTTGTAATCATCAACAAACATGAAAACATCGTTCATGACAAAGTAACCACACCATCAATTTGGGGGGCCAGATAAAATGACTAGGAGAATTTCCTTGTTGTTTTCAACTATATACGTAAACAATTTTGTATGCTCGAATCCCTGTTGCTTCTTACTGAAACATCTAACTAAGGCGATCCAGATATATAGCAATTGTTTGTTCATCAACTTCTGTAAAATGATGCTAGACACAAAAGAATCATACATCGTTTTATTATTATTGTTATTAATTATATACTGTTGCCACTACATTTTAATAACCTGGTTTTTTTATCACGCACTATTGTTCAGTGAACTTTTCATCACGGTTTTGATGTGCTAACTACGTGGTTTGTACTTGCTTTTCTCGTAGTTACTGTAGCTTTCTTTCGACTAACAGTATCTCTTTTATCACCAGCTCAGCTGTCCTGAACATACGATATCCCATGTGCTATAAGTTTGGAAGCAATGTATGAAAAGCTAACATAACTGCGTAAATCACGAAAAAGGAAATGAAATTTGGTCTATGGTCATTTAACTAAGCAAGCAAACTTTATTATTAAACGACAATTCTTAACAACCATATAGAGTACATTATTCATAATAATAAAGTGTACTCTTCATCACAACTCCACGTCCCAAAGTTAATTGCTAATAAACCTTTTAGCAATTATGTTTAGTGCAACCGCAAAGCAATTTATCACTCATGCAGGTTCCTCCACTAAACCCAGAGCCCAAACAATCAGCATTGCACTCATCTTCTATGCAATCTTTTCCACCTCTAGCTCGATGATCAATGATACATATAGCTTCAGGTACCACTGGGAAAAAAAACATTTCAATTAAGTTGGTTACTCTGGAAGATATAAAAGTAAAAAAACACTAAAAGTTTGCTAACTCAAGTTAGAAAGTGCTGGTGCAGCGAGCAATAGAAACAACACTGTAACAATAGAGATGGTTTTCATTTTTGGAGTGATCAGGTATAATGCATGAATGCTTTCTCTCTATTCTCTATTCTCTATTATATATAATACTTCAAAGTCACAATGTTAGCTGGAACATTAATTAGGTTACGTCTGCAAGTCAATCTTGAGTAGGTGGGTTGTTGGGTTCTTATCGTTTTCGATTATGTTTCCTATTGTATTTGTGTGTTATTTTATTTATATGTGCATGAACAATTGTATATATGTCAGGGTCGTATAATATAATGGCTACGTCTGGCGCATGAGAAATATATAGAAACAAGCTAGCATACTCAAGATTGACTTTTTGCGCATATGCAAGTTGGACTTTATAAATGCTATTGCGTTGGGATACTAAATGTTGTATTCATCTTTACAAATGAAATTTTCCTTCTAGGACATAACATATTCAGATACAAAATGATAGGTAAATGTTATATTAAGTAGTGGGAATGTAATTATGGGATTTTAATTCTTAAGCAACTGACTGTATGTTATAAGTCTACCAACCGCATCTGACACGTGTTGGCAGCCGTCTGAAACCGTTGCTATATAAAACCCAAAAGTCATCATTAGCCGTCGGAAAACCAATAGATTTTTTTATTCATTTTATGTTCCAGCTTCTATTTTGCCTTTCAACCACATTTCTCAAGCAATATGTTCAATAAGTTTTAAGATATGTTAGTATTGTTAAATTTAATGAAGTTAATTTGATTCAAATAATAAAATTTAAATTTATTCGTACCGAATCAAATCAAACCAAATTAAAATAGACTAGATTTAAAAACATAAATAAATATCAAATTTCTAAATACCAAATCCAAATTAATTTCATATTTAAAAGCGTTGAAAATCTTGGATCGTTACAGACACCGTTTGAAATAATAAAAGCCGTGATAAATTGCGGACATGTTTTTCTCTATGCGGTGTAAATGGTAACAATGCAAACAAACAACCCTTCCATATAATAATTCTAGTTCGATTGCATCGTTGATTTTACAAATATTTTGTTAAAAGGAAAATTTAAAATAAAACAAAATTACACAAAAATTACTCATCAGGTGTCAGTAATCCAAAACAATTAATGCGAAAACAAGTACTTCATTACACAATAAGGTCAAATGACAGCTTACGAAAGAAAGCCTAATAAGAATGGTAGATAACACAGTTAATTAATTGCACCTAACGATCACTGTATGAAGTACAACTCTGAAGCAGCAAACCGCTTATTAATCACTACATATATGATAATTTAATTAGAACATATTAAAAAAGATTAGGAATCCAAAAATATAATAGCATCATTAGGAATTAGGCTCCGGTTGGAACGGAAAATTTCCATATTAATGGAAGAAAATAAATCAGTGTGCAATTATGAAAGAAAAACATTTAATTATTTTCTTGTCACATGTCCATTGTAGAGCGACTAAAACAATTTGATATAAAGAACAATTATTCTCACAGAATGCTACAAATAAAAGTTGAATGGATGGAAATTCTAAGAATAATATTAAGTCACTGCAGGTTTACTTATTTCCAACCACATTTGCAGTTTACAAAAAATGGTAACTTAAAATAAAGTTGTATCGATTTGAAACTCATAGGTACACGCTGTTTATGTGTATCTTACCTATGAGCTATTATATATAGAATTTTTTTTTACATATTAATCAAATGCTGCACAACAATCTCAAACTTTCTTTGGAAAATAAAAAATATTTCACAAAACCCAATTAATTAAATATATGTATAAAAACGACAATTTCCGCAAATATTCTGCCTTAATCTCTTTAGTAGTTCAAAGGCATAAAAAGCAACCAATGAATATAGTATAGTATGAATGCATAAAGGATGGAATTAATGCATATTTCCACACATGAAAGTTTGTGTAAAGCCTCAATATTTCTCATTAATGACTTACTAAATTTGAATTCTCCTCAAAGTGCAAATAAATAATTTTCCATTAAGAATTTTATATATTTAGCTTAAAAATAGGAAACTAACCATTATATACTAATAAAGAGTCATAAAGGGAGTCATAAAGGGTGTAACAATTAATTTCTATTTTTTTTCATATTTCCAAATAATGATCAACATGTGGATATGTAATATATTTTGCAAATTAGTTACTTTCTATATTATTTTTAAGTTTTTTCTATTTTAATTACTTTCCATGTCGAAACATTAACTTTATAACTTACTTTATTCGTATGTCTCATACATGCTATACTCATTATAAAGTTTATCTCAAGTATTTTCAAAGAATTATATTAATTTAGTTTTAAGTGTGTACAACTACATAATATTCTATAAAATGATTTTTTTTTTTTTTTGAAAATATCTTGTAAAATGATGTTAGCCGCTGCATCTTAACTTCCCAGGTATTCTATTTTATTTGATGGTGGCCATGGTGATCTCCATCATAATTGTTTTCTAATAACTTAAAACATAAATTGATATTCGTGGAAAGGATTATGAAACAATGAACAAAAAAATGAAATAATAGTTGTTTATATATTATGCTATGTAACATCAAAAACATAACGACCAGTGACCACATATTTATATGAGTATTAGCAAATTATTTGGTCAAAGCGCACAACTATATTTGCAGAAAATTAAAATATTAAATAACAAGTCAGGTTCTAACTTATTTTGCAACAGTTTTGGGTTCTAGCATTTCTCAATTATTTTATATGCAACGGTATTAACTAGCTCAAAGACAGCAAAAAGGATTAACGTACTAGCCAACAAATACATCTAATTGTCATAATTAATGCACTAATTTACAATGCAGAAGTTGAATTAATATAGACCGAAAAATATAAACATACCAAGCCTTTTGCCTACTTATGTGTATCAGACTTGAGTTGAGATAGATATCAGTATGGCATAATGTATTAGAATTGAGTTGAGATAGATATCAGTTCAGCATTGCACTCATCTTCTCTGCAAAACATATAATAATTAATTCCTATGACATTAGCTTGTGTATACGCAAGTTGAGATGGTTTAATTAATATCCTGGACTGAATCTTATAAATGTTATTGCGTTGGGATAATTAATGTTGTATTCATCTTTACAAATGAAATTTTCGTTCTAGGACATATCATATGCATGCATGATAAATCTAATCGTATACAAATGATAGGTAAATGTTATATTAAGTGGTGGGAATGTAATTAAGGGATTTTAATTCTCAAGTAGCTGGCTATATGTTTCCGACGTCTACCAACGGCATCCAACACGTGCCGGCAGCTACCTGGAACCGTTGCTATATGAAAACCCAAAAGCCGCCGTTAGCCATCCGAAAACCTGTAGATTATTTATTTAATTATTTTATTTGTTTGCCTTTGCTTTGGTGACCACTGGGTCGGGTCACCATGTATCCTAGCCGATCCGAGAACTGTATGGACCGAAGCTTGTTGTACACCTTTGTGTTTGTCTTGAATGGTTAACCTTATGCCTAACATTCCAACAATTTTTTTACCATTATAATCGTGCGTGCTATAAACCAACTTCATTTGAACATTTGACACTGCATATTCTGAACTACCCGGACTTGGGAATATTATTTCCTTCAATATTTCTGTCTATGATTATTCAGTTATACCTGTACACTTCCACTGCACACACGTACACTACTAGTACACACACTGGGAGGGGTACCGGTTTTAAATTCTAATTGATGATATTTCTTGGATAGCACATCAATGATGTCTAGACGATATTTTACCTGACTATCTGAGTCAGAAAAGGGAAAAGCTACTCAAATAATTCCTGGAAAGCCCGCCAAGTATGGAATAGACTCCGATGGAGACGATGAATAATATTGGGTCCAACCTCACGAAGGGGAGGAAAACGTGTCCGAAGGAACTTCGAGGAATGAAGGAGTGAATGAGGTAGGAACTGTGTTTCTAAATGCTCTGGTTGATTCCTTTCCTACAACGATGGACGAAGTCAATCTGAAAAGGCTAAATGTGAAGCATAGGATTCCGTTTGCAGACATTTGGATTCTAGTGGCAGGTAAGACTGCCCACAATCAGCCAGTGGGTTTTATGACCATAAGCAGGTAGATGTGTACGGTTGGATGCATACCTCCCTTTAGCCCATTCATCGTCAACTTCCTTTATCATATACAACTACACTACAAGAAACCACTACAACAAAAACACCATATTACAACTTTAATTTTACAACTGTGCGAAAAACACAGTTGTAATAAATGGTTTTTTTACAACTGTGCAAAACGCACTGTTGTAATAAATATTTTTTACAACTGTGAAAAAATCATTGTTGTAATAAACATATATATCACAACTTTTCTCTTTTGCCTGTTGTAATAATTGCCTTTTAATATATTTTTCTCTTTCCCATTGTAATAATAGATTAATAATTATTAATAAATAATTTGAAATAATCAATATTAATAATTAATTTTCAATAATTAATAATAAGTATAATGATGATGATAATAATAATAAATAATATTAAATATTTTATGTAAATAGTAAATAACCAATAAATAGTTTTAATAATTAATATTAATAATTAGTATAATGAATAATAAAATTATTATAATTATTATTAAATAATTAATTCTTAACAACTAATAATTCTTAACACATATTTTTAATAACTATTTTTGTTTTCCACTTGTAATAAATATGTATTACAACTATTTTTATTTATCAATTGTAATAAATGAATCTTACAAATCTTCTTTTCTTGCCACTTGTAACCTATATCGATTAGAATTCTTTCAATTTTACCACTGCAATAATCCATAAGTAATTATAATTAGATGATAATACTAAATAATTAACAAAAATATTAATAATTACTATAAGAAAATAATAACTAATAATTAGTTCGATAATATGAAACAATTAATATTGATAATTATCATTCAATAATTAAGATAATTAGTAATAAACAACATCTAGTAATTATTATTAAGTAACTAATAAATAATAAATAAGAACAAATTTTAAGAAATAAAAATAACACTAATAATATAGAAATAATTCTTAATATATTTAATATAGAATAAAACAGCAGAAAGAATATGTATGGCGCCAATGTATTCTGAAATTTTCATTTCCCCCGCCTTTCAGCTTTCATTACGTTCTAAAATTTCCATCTTCCCTCCACGAGCAACCATTTCTACCTAAATAAAATATAAATTCAGCAGACCCCAAACCCAAAGCTCAGGAGACCCCAAAGCTCACGAGACCCCATCTCAAAATTAAAATAAAGATATCTCCAATTCTTTGTCTTGAATCGCCGCCTTCAGAAACCCTCGCTCTCACCATCTTCAATTGCCTTCCTCCGTACGTTTTTCCACGTTGCCTTCACCCTTTTGCTACCGCCTTGCCTTCCAATACCGGCCGTGGCCCAGTGCGAGAGGGGCGTACGCACAAGGCAGCACAGAACCTAGGGCATAAATTTTTCCATCCACTAAACAACGCATACCCAAAAAAAATGAGGGGACGATCGAAGGCAGAAACGCGAGCGATCTGAAGAAGGGCGAAGCGCATCACGGCATCAGGAGGAATTCACGAAAGGAATTCATGACATCAACGAACAACGATCTAAAAAGACTACTGAAGACTGTGAAGAGTCACGCAAGGACCAATCAAAGATAACAATTTCAAACATCTATTCTTGGGTATGTCTAATTTCTAAATTATGATTATGACGTTGGTGCTCTTCGTCATTGTACAAAATTCCTTATCATTGCTCTGTCGTTTGAAGTATTGACTGTATATCATTTTTGGTGTTTGAATTATAGTCCAGACAATGGACTGTATGTCATTTTTGGTGTTTGGACTATTGTCCAAATGTTATTTGTTGCCTTCTTCTTGACTGAGACTAAGAATGTTCCTGTAGAAGACATGGCACTTATTTGTAAGAGGCATTGGTACTGGAAAAGATTTACTGAAGTCAATTATCCAATTTAGTTTAATTGTTGGTTAGTGATTAGAATTACGATTTTATATTTTAGGACAATTTCTGATGGTAGATGCCTTTCACTTGATATTTCAGTAACAAGAGCAAATATTTATAAATGGTTACAACGGCTTTTTGCTTGAATAATAGTGCTCGATGCTGCCTGTAAAGGTACTTGAAAGAAATGTAGCTGTAAAGATCATGCTTGGGGTTTGAATTGATGCTTCAGAATCAACTTGATGCCACATGGAAAGATGCACAAACGCATACAAAAAGGCGATATGAAGCAAGGAGTAGTAAACATACAATGACACTCAAGTTGGAGCTGCTGTGGGTAGGTATGTGTTGAATTATTTGTAATTTGGATGTTGTGGTATTTGGTTCCCAATAAGAGGCAGGGGAGCTTTATAAGCCACTAGAATCCAATCGTTTTCCATAGTTCAGAACTTCAGAAAAGAATGCTTGCATTTTGTTTTGTTGACCAAGTAACTCCATCTCATCAGTAGCTGAACTAACTGAAGCCACTATTTATTTGCCACTTTCATTCATGCTCTGCGTGTTACCTTCATGCTTGCTTTTTCCACTTTCATTTAAACTCTGTGTATTCACTTCATCAATGTTTTTGCTACTACCTTTATCAAAACATCTATTATGAAAATAATTATTCCAAAGAATTTGTAATTGAAACTAAAAACATCTATTATGAAATAATCACATGCGTCCCCAAAGTGATGGATAAATCCGCAAATATCACAGATAGATTCATGTTTAAAGCATGAGATAAGTAGGGAATGATTCTTTAGGACAAGCATGATTTAGCAGATTCATCATATGACCAAATAACTGTCTGAGATATTACTTTAAAATTTTACATACCTATAGTTTTACAGAGAACACATAAAAAACTGGAAATAAAAGAGTATAAGCCATAAACACTTTGTTTATTAATGGATTTAGCTACCATGTCAATATTATCATCTGCTAATTTGTTTTCTGAAAGTCCCAAGTGCAGATGCTCTTTTTTAGAAGTTGTGCAACATCCAATTGTTTAAAAAGGGGCTTTGAACCACATGCAGTTCATGCTATCAAGTATGTTAAGCATTATTGTTAAGATTTGGTATTGTCGGCTTCGAAAAACACTTTTTGTTATTTTTTCTAACAACAGACATTCTTATGCAATAGGTTTGATCACTATAGTGAACTTGCACAAAAAGATAAATGGCGTAAAGATTCTTTTGTCTTCGACTAGTATACTCCTATAGGATATGCAATTTTTTGTGAATAACTTGTGCTTGTACTAAGTTGCTTTGTAACGTGTGATAACCCCTAACTTTCGCATAACGAAAGCAAGGATAATCATTGGAATAGAACATAAATATGGCAATACATAACACAGATAACAACATAAGTATAAGAAAACTACATCATAACAACATCATGGCAGCGGAAATAGATGTCATCAAAATATAGAATTCCACAGTCACAGAAGTTCTAATTATTACATCAGAGCCAAATAGAATGTAACGTGCCTCAAACTTCAAAGTACAGAATTAAAACTGGAATAAGTCTGAATGTCTCAAGAACTCAGAAAATGTCTAACAGAAAATGAAATGAAGAAAAGGAAAGATAGCAAGTCTTCATACTCCAGTCACCTCACAATAGAATCTCCAAGCAAAAACTCCAAGCAAGAACTCCAAGCAAGAACTCCAAGCAAGCTAAATAGGAACCTGTCAATTGGCTGCCCGTGTAGAGAGAGGGCACCCGAGTTTGCAAAGTGAAACAAACACGAGTCAGTCTTGGGACTGGTATGAGAAATCTATATTAACTACTGAATATGACAAATCTAAGGACCACGCCACTTTCGTGGAACGGGTTTACTCCAATAGACCGTCTGTGCATATATTTCTTAAATAAAAGAATAACGCAATGCTTTTGTGAAAATGAAATCATTATAAGACTCAGGTCCTATCACACAATGCAACGCACACCAGAAGATAGAGTTTTACCTTATAATGATCAAAAATGCAGAGTATGAGTCAAATACTATTTTAATATTATAAGTGTGTAATATGATTTAAAATACTTCAAATAAATGTATTAATCCTAGACGACATAGTACCCCATCCTACTATGTCGCCATAATAAGTACACAATCAAGTCCGTTGTCTCGTATTGGAAAGTTGGGTTTCCATACTGAGTCAAGGCTAGGAGCGAAATCCTTACCGATTCGAGACACTCTAGCAATGCCCCAGGATTGGTACTCTGTCCAACCCTTGGATCCTGCAGGGCCGGTCCATACGTTAACGCTTAATGGATTGGCAATTCCTGAACACACGCCTCCCGATCCTAACGGACCTTTAAATTGGCCAGTAGCGACCAATATACCGAGGTACCTCAAATCCAACAACCACTTTTAGCTAGAAAGAGACGTGCGCACTCCCTACGTTCCCTTGCTCCGTTTTAGACTCCACCGGGGTGTGAGGCTCGCGAAGTAACGTATACACAAAGCTGTGTCCATACTGGACTATGCTTTGATCATCCTACAGGGCTCTGCTTTGCAACAATAAGCCTTGTTCGAGTGCAACTTAGCGTGTCACGCCAACAACTCATATCATGCGATCGATGATTATTTAACATATAAATGGGTGTTAAGCAAAAGGATAAATCCTCCGCCACCAACATTTATATATTAAATAAAACCAACTTAATTACATGAAATAAATTTCGACGTCAGACATGCGATCCATTTACAAGTTCGTTCTGGGTCTGAACGAAACCGGAATCGTCTTATTTCGTGGGAAATAAAGACACTCGCAAATCCGAACCATCAACAAGAACGTTCGGACGATCACTACCATCGACCCATCAAGGTAGCTACTCCCATCAAGGCCAACAATAGCAATACGACCAACCGTCTTGAAGATCGTCGGTCTTCGACCGTCGTCTTCAACTCTTCAGGTTAATAACGCCGTATAATTATTTGAAATGAGATTAAACTCGGTCTTTCAAATAATTCGCGTAGTTGAATAAATTACAAACCAATTTATATCGCTAGAAATACTTTATAATGATTTCACTATTTTTGTTTCAATTAAGAAAGTTTTTTTTTTCTTTTCTTCACTTAACGACGCTTCAGGTCAATATAAGACCGTGGCGCTGTTTTCCCCAAATGTTGATTTACACTTAACTAAAAATCTGACCGTTGGATTTTCAGGAATGTTATACCGTTGGAAATTTTTTCCAAAGACGGTCCTAACGGGTCCGGCTTTGGAAAAATCCGACGGTTGGATCTTTCTGTAAGATCGTTCAAAGTTATGTTTTCGAAACGCGAACTACCGTGCGCGATTCATTTTAATTTAATTAATATTTATAACTATAAATAAATATAAATCTATTTGGCGATTCACACAATTCAGTCAATACAACAAGCACGTGCAGTCAATCATAACATGATTCTGTTTATGGTTTTGTCTTCTCTTTTATCATATGTAGATTTTGATAAAAATTGACACTTTCGGTTCACATCCCTTTTATTTATATAAGAAAATGTATTTCCAAATTTTATCTTTTTATTTGTGTAAGAAAATGTATTTCATAACTTTATTTCATCAAAACAATGTAAATAAAAATGTAAATTCAATCTTGCCCTTTTATTAATAAACATAATATTAATAAAGGTGTATTTCCAATCTTATATCTTTTATTTACAATAGAAATTCGCAAAATAAAAGTGATTCATATAGTTTGCACTCTCTGTTTACACTAGAAATATAAATACAAGAAGTTCACATAGTTTACACTTTTTTTTTTTACTTACACACTAAAATGTGAATAAAAATAATTCACATATTTTGTTCTTTTTGTCTTACATTAGAAAATGTAAATAAAAACAATTCTCCTATCTTTTCCTTTTTCTTTCACATATAAATTGTAAACAAAATGATTTACATATTTTGTGCACTTTGCTTAACATAGAAAATGCAAATAAAACCCATTCATACATTATGTCCTTTTTATTTTACAAATAAAATGTGAATAGATGATTTATACATCTTTGTTCTCTTTTGTTTTACATATAAAATGTAACAAAATGATTTACCTATTTTTGTTCTCTTTGGCTTACATAAAAATGTGGACAAAATGATTTACACATTTTTGTTCCCTTTTGCTTTACATATAAAATGTATATATAATGACTTACATATTTTGTACATTTTGCTTAACATAGAAAATGCAAATAAAACAATTTATACATTACGTTCTCTTTTTGCTTTACGTTAGAAAACGTAAATAGAAAAAAAAATTCACATACTTTTGTTTTTCTCTTCTTTTACATTAGAAATTATAAATAAAGACACTTCACAAATTTTGTTCTTTTTTCCTTTATATTGAACTTGCAAATAAAGTGATTTCAATGTTTTGTTCTTTTTCTCTTTACACCGAAATTGCAAACAAAAATGATTTCAATGTTTTGTTCTTCTTTTTTCTTTCTTTACATTGAAATTGCAAACAAAAATGATTTCAATGTTTTGTTCCTTTTTTTTTCTTTACATTGAAATTGCAAACAAAAATGATTTCAATATTTGTTTTTTTTTCTTTACATTGAAATTGCAAACAAAAATGATTTCAATGTTTGTTCTTTTTCTTTCTTTACATTGAAATTGCAAACAAAAATGATTTCAATGTTTTGTTCTTTTTTTTTCATTACATTGAAATTGCAAACAAAAATTGAAATCATTTTTGTTTGCAATTTCAATGTAAAGAAAAAAAAAAGAACAAAACATTGAAATCATTTTTGTTTGCAATTTCAATGTAAACAAAAATGATCTGGAATGTCAAAATATTGTTAAGTTTAATTTTTCATAATTTTTAGAATTAATTTGTGGTCGTGGCAAAGAGATTTCTGTTTTGTCAATTTACAGTAAATTTTAAACGACTTGAAAAAGGTCATTTTTCAAATAGTCTCAGAATTCAACGAAATTGGTCTCGTTAGAACCGTATCGTCATAAGAAAGCTAAAAATATTTTTTTTAGAATTTTTAGAGGTCGTATGTGGCCCCGGCATATTTAAATGTACGGTAGAAATTAAATAATTAATTTAATATTGTATTTTCAAGTAAAACCGAAAAAAACTGCTGTATATTTCGGAATTGGACCTTGGGGCATAGCCCATCGCGTTCAGAAGGCCTCAAAACGTTAAGATCGACAGTAAGCATGCCCAAATCCGAGAAAGTCCAAAAATCCACTTTATTTTACGAAATTCGGAATTAAACATTAAAATAATATAAAAAAACGAAACCCTAGAAACAATGGCCAGCCGCCGCCCAGATTCGATGGCCAGAATTGCTCAAACTTCAAATGCTAAGATCTCTCAATCCGTTTAACGAAAATTGACGTATGACCTACCAAATCGAAGAGAATTCAGAGAGCTACAAATCTATACGGTTAAGATCGGATTTTGGTGCACGGATTTCGCGAATTTCGTCCGAGAAGGGGCTGCGATTTTTATGGGTTTGCGGGCTCTAGGAGAGGCCGAGTTCGACGGGGTTGATGGTGTAGGTGGCTCTCGGCATGGCGGTCACGGTGGTGGTGTTGGATCGGATGCTGGATGGCCAGAAGGGGGTGCGTGTAGAAGGAAGAAGGGGCGGCTATGGGTAGTTCGGCCGTGCATGTTACCGGGAAGAAGAAGGTTGCGTTCTCTTTTTTTTAATATTATTTTATTATTTATTTATTTATTTACCCGATCTTTAAAAATTCATAACTCTTTCATACGAGGTCCGTTTGACGAACCGTAAATTGCGTTGGAATCACAAAATTAAGAGCTTCGCGATGGCGCAGACCACAGCTGAAACGGAGACAGTAAAATTTTGGCCAAAAATTCAATGTGAGGATTCTAATTTTATTTGTCTAATTAATTATAAATTATTTTCTTGCATTAAACATAATTGTTTGATCATTTAATTCTGACCTGAAATGTTGGGTGTTGTTTGGAGTGATAATTGTTGCTTGTTGAATGATTGTTGTACATGATGTGCAAATCCGCTTGGAATTATATACATCTTATTTGCGGTTGGAGAATTGGATCTAAAATGAGATCAAAACATATTTTATTCAGTATATATATATATATATATGTTAAGATTGGATTAGAACTTGTAAAACAAATAAAATCCTCTTTTATTTTTAGAACATGTACACAAATGAATTTCTTTTTGTCCTAAAAAAAACAAGTTTTTATTTACATTTCTTTGTAAATAAATGAACACATTTAGAAAGCAAGTTTTTATTTACATTTTTTTTTAAATAAAAGGACAAACTTAAGAGCCAGGTTTAAAATAGATTAGATCAAAACAGAAATTTATCATTTAGAAAGCAAGTTTTTATTTACATTTCTTTGTAAATAAATTCAGGATTCTGGGTTGAAGCTTAAAGCTGTGTCCAGAGATAGAGAGTCTTCCGCTGTGTTCTTCCGTTGCAGTATATTACATTTTTTTGTATTTATCTTCCGCTGTAATTATATTCCAATGTACTCTGATATGTATATTCTGTACTCTGATGTAACATTATATGATATGTTATAAAAGTCTTCTGTTGTTGTTTTAATATGTTGTATTCCCAAAGTTAAAGTATTCGTAGATTTTCACTTTTTGGGTCAGACCTGTGTGGTTTATGGTCGATTCAAAGGGCGGGAATTTGCGGGTCTTTACAGTTGGTATCAGAGCCAGGTTAGCTCAAATCTTTGGGGTACAACTTGTTAGAACTGAACAAAAGACTCATCAGAGATTGGATTAGTAATGTCCAATAAGAATACTCGTTAGAGATAGGATCAGCAGTATCCTAGAATGAGTAAACTCGTTAGAGATGGGGTTAGTAATGCCTTAGAACGAGTTCAGAGTTACGAATTTATAATTAACGTATTTTTGATATTTATAATCTATTCTTTGAAATATGATTTTTATATATATATAAAGTTATATATATTTTGAAAAGATAATCTACCATTAAAATTTAAAATTAAGATAGTTAATTTTACAATTTTTAGCTACGTTCCTTTTCGAGGACGAAAAGTTTTTAAGTGGGGGCGATTGTAACAACCCGCAAAAATCAGAACCAATTTAAAAATTTTATTTTAGAAAATTTTAATGAATTTTGACAATATAAAATAATTTATTTAAATAATAATGATCACAAATTTGATTTAAATCGAAGTTAGAATGAATGATTTAATTTTAATTAACAAAAGAGTTAGAAATAACGCGGTAGTTTGAAAAGTCAAACTTGAACTTTGACTGACCGTACAGGATGCAAAATTTAACGGATTTTAGTGAAAACAAAAATATTAGAATCTATTTAAAAATATCTTTCCAACGAATCCGAAAAATTGAAATTTCATAGCGGAAATCAAAAGTTATGACCAATTCAATATTTAGAAAGGTCGCTATGAAATTTATAAGGGCCAAAATGCTACTTTTTGCATACGAAGGAATTTGAACTCGAAACCACTTCCATTGAGTTCAGAATGATGTTTCTACATTGAAAAACAGTAAACACTTATATATTTTGAGTTTCGGGATTTATTTGTTTAAAAATGTATTTTTTAATATTAAATATATTGGCCTTAAAAATAGTCATTTTTCAAACGACCTTTGTTTTCGACGAAACCACTTTTGTTGGATCCGGGATGTCAAAAAATTGTTAATGTTGAATATTTTATCGTCATTTTGAATGCGGTAAAAAATAGAATTGTTAATGTTGAATATTTTATCGTCATTTTGAATGCGGTAAAAATAGAATTGTTAATGTTGAATATTTTATCGTCATTTTGAATGCGGTAAAAATAGAATTTTTAATGTTGAATATTTTATCGTCATTTTGAATGCGGTAAAAATAGAATTGTTAATGTTGAATATTTTATCGTCATTTTGAATGCGGTAAAAATAAAATTGTTAATGTTGAATATTTTATCGTCATTTTGAACGCGGTGAAAATAGAATGGTTAATGTTGTCATTTTTATCGACATTTTTGGGTGCGATAAAAATAGACAATGTTAGTGATTCATTTTTATCGACATTTTGGGTGCGATAAAAATAGACAATGTTAGTGATTCATTTTTATCGACATTTTGGGTGCGATAAAAACAGACAATGTTAGTGATTCATTTTTATCGACATTTTTGGGTGCGATAAAAATAGACAATGTTAGTGATTCATTTCTATCGACATTTTTGGTGCGATAGAAATAGACAATGTTAGTGATTCATTTTATTCGACATTTTTGATGCGATAAAAATAGCGATGTTAATGGTACATTTCTATCGTCATTTAGATGTGATGAAAAGAACAGGAACATGAGAATCATTTATTTACAACTCCTATTGTAAATGAAAAGAGTAAAAATATGAGGACCACTTTATTTACAACTTCTTTTGTAAATGAAAAGACCAAAATATGTTGATCATTTTATTGGTATTTCTATGGTAAATAAAAAGAACAAGACATGTGAATCCTTTTTATTTTCATTTTCTATTGTAAATGAAAAAGAACAAAATAATGTGAATCCTTTTATTTGCAATTTCTATTGTAAAGAAAAAGAACAAAATTGTGTGAACCATTTTATTTACATTTTCTATTGTAAAGAAAAAGTAAAAAGAGAGTTATATTTCTTATTTGCATTTTTAGATGGAAATAAAGCATAGAAAGAAAATTATACTTTTATTTATCATTGTTTTGTTAAATAAAAGTAAAAGAGTTAAAAAGACAATTTATTTACCATTGTTTTGTTAAATAAAAGTACAAGATATAAAGGAACATTTTTATTAACATTGTTTTGTCAAATAAAAAGACAAATACATGAGATACACTTTTATTTGTGTTTGATGTACAAATAAAAGTACAAGATTAGAAACACACTTTTATTTACATTGTATTTGTTGAAATAGAATTGTTAACAAAATGAGTATATCACCTTCACTCATCTTTGTTGAAAACAGAAATTATGTGAAAATACAAGAATCACTTTTATTTGCATAATATACAGTAGAATTTATACGCAAATATAAAATCCAATTTTTATTTGCAAAACTTGCATTAGAATTTATATTCTAATATACAATTGTATTGTTGGTCAAAATATACACTGAAAAGTATTGTTAAGAAACTTCATACAAATATAATGGAATATATATTCCATTTGTCATCCGCAATAAGGCTATATAAATAAATTACTGTTTATGTGACTTTAGAAGTATATAGGGAAGTCATACGAGTAAAATATATTTTACTCGATATAAGTGACATGTTTAGTGAAATTGAAATTGGTTAAACCTATTAACCAATTCTGTATTTATTTATTTATATGAACTGTTGTTGGCTGAAAACCCCACACGGGTATTAGGATGATACTTGACTGACACAAATCCCAATGTTTAATTATATGTCTATCGATTGATCGACAGGCTGCGATGAGCGTTATTGTTTCATTTTAATGCTCACACAGTTGACATTGTCACTCTGGTTGTTAATGGATGGATTGAGGATTATTTCCTGTTATTACCCTATACATGAAATGTATGAAACCCATATGACCCAAATTATATGGTACATGGTTGAGTCGCATTCCAATGCAGAATTTCTTTTTTTTTTATAAAGAATTTTTATATAATAAAAGGATTTTTGTAAAATAAAAGATTTTGTATTATAAAGAATATTTTACATTCAGAATCTTTTATATATAGAATATTTTATTGATTATTTTAAAATATGTTTTTTTATATAGTAATGAATTAATATCTTTAGGATAAACCTTTTAGTTAAGATTATTAGATCTTAACAATTATGTTTGGTGATTGATATGTAGATTGGATTTGTAGTGGACGATGTTTTAAATAACATTTATCCTTTAATCCAATTTACACTGAAATTACTATTTGAAATTTGTAAATCTATTTTATAAATTTAAAAGATACATAAATTTATAACGATTATTTGTTGATTTGATTTCTGTAGAAATTCCATATTTTGAAAATTGGTTTTGGGTTATCGTGAACTGTGTTTTAAATGACACTAGTTCTTTAACCCAATTTAAGACAAGATTGGTTTATTGAAATTAATAATCTTGTAATAATGATTCTTGTATTAAAAATCAAAATTGGAATATTAATAAATCTTTTTAGAAAGGTTAAAATTTTAATTTATTTTATCTTTGATAAAATTAATGAGAATCTTTTAATATAAATAATATTTTTGTTTTAAAAAGAATGTTCAGAGTTGGAATGTGGCGTATGGTTGATTTTAATTACGAATACATGAGTTATTCAGGAAGACCGGGTCTAACCCATTCTGAATAATCATCACGACGATCAGGAGTCGAAGATGAAGACGGTGACTGAAGACCGGAGAGCTTCACATCGTTTGGTTAATGGTGACTGATATCTTGAATTGGGACTGATCCCCCAAGGCAAGGTAAAAAGTGATGATCTTCCAGACGTACTGGAGATCGACGGATACGTTGTTTCGTTCAGACCCAGAACGGACTTGTAAATGGATAGCATGCCTGACAATGAAATTTATTTCATGTAATTAAATTGGTTTTTATTTAATATATAAATGCATGGTGGCGAAGGATTTATTCTCTTGCTTAACACCCTTTTGTATGTTAAATAATTACCGATCGCATGATATGAGTTGTTGATGTGGTATGCCAAGTTGCATTTGAACAAGGCTTATTGTTGCAAAACAGAGCCTTGTGGGATGATCAAAGCACAGTCTATTTAGGCATAGCTTTGTGTATATCGTGACTTCGCGAGCCTCACAGCCCGGTAGAGTCTAAAACGGGAGAAGGGAACGCAGGGAGTGCACACGTTTCTCTCTAGCTAAAGTGGTGCCAGGGACCTACCAGCGCTGGCATTTATTCATTGTGGTTGTTGGATTTTTCGAGGCTTCGGTTTATGCGGTCGCCACTGGCCGTATTATAGGTCCAAAAGGACCGGGGAGCGTGTGTTCAGGAATTGCCAATCCATTCAGCGTTAACGTATGGACCGGCCCTGCAGGATCCAAGGGTTGGACAGAGTACCAATCCTGGGGCATTTGCTAGAGTGTCTCGAATCAGTAAGGATCTCCTCCCTAGCCTTGACTCAGATGGAAACCCAAATTTCCAATACGACATCACGCGGTTTTGATTGTATACCTATATATGGCGACATAGTGGGATGGGGCACTCATGCCGTCTAGGATTAATACATTTACTTTGATGTATTTCAAATTGGTTGCACACTATTATTATATAATACCGTGTTTATCGTATCAAACATCTTTTGATCATTATAAGGTAAAACCCTATCCTCCGGTTTGCGTTGCATTGTGTGATGGGACTTGGGTCTTATAATGGTTTCATTTTTCTAAAAAGCATTGCGTTATTTTGACGATTTACTTTAGCCATGCACTGGCAATCTATAGGAGAAAACCCGTTCCGCGAAAGTGGCGTGGTCCTGTGATTAGCCTTATTATATTATATAGGTTAAGTAGAATTCTCACACCAGTCCCATGACTGACCTGTAGTTCGTCCACTGGCAAACTCGGGTGCTCATATTTTCCACACGGGCAGTCGAGTAGCTATTTTTTTGCAGATATATTAAACAGGATTCTGGGTTGAAGCTTAAAGCTGTGTCCAGAGATAGAGAGTCTTCCGCTGTGTTCTTCCGTTGCAGTATATTACATTTTTTTGTATTTATCTTCCGCTGTAATTATATTCCAATGTACTCTGATATGTATATTCTGTACTCTGATGTAACATTATATGATATGTTATAAAAGTCTTCTGTTGTTGTTTTAATATGTTGTATTCCCAAAGTTAGTATTCGTAGATTTTCACTTTTTGGGTCATACCTGTGTGGTTTATGGTCGATTCAAAGGGCGGGAATTTGCGGGTCTTTACAGTAGCAAGTTTTTATTTACATTTTTTTTTAAATAAAAGGACAAACTTAGAAAATGTAAATAAAAACGTATTTTCTAAATGTGTTCTTTTGTTCTTTTGATTTTACATCTGAGAATGTAAATATGATGATTCACACATTTATCCTTTTATTTACAAAAGAAATGTAAATAAAAACTTGCTTTCTAAATGTGTTCAATTTAAAATTTATTTTAAGTGATTTTAATAAGTTTGATATTTAAATAATTTATTTTAAATAATAATGATTGTAACAACCCGCAAAAATCAGAACCAATTTAAAATTTTTATTTTAGAAAATTTTAATGAATTTTGGCAATATAAAATAATTTATTTAAAAGGTCTCATATATCTTGCGACAGAGCTAATGAAAGGATATAAAAGGTCTCATATATCCCCCAGATGTGTTCTGAAGTTGGATATTCAAAAAGCTTATGACTCGGTTAGATGGGACACAATTATATACATTCTTTTTAAGATGAATTTTCCTATTCCTTTTCTAAGCTGGATATACACTTGCATATCGACTGTGCACATTTCCTTAAGTACTAATGGCACCTGTTTTGGGTATTTTAAAGCTAACCAGGGCTTAAGGAAAGGGGACCCTGTTTCGCCTTATTTATTTGTTTGTGTGATGGAGCTGCTTTCTACTTTAACTTATTCAGCTTTCTGCACCAAGCGGATTGATTATCATCCCTATTGTAAAGCATCCAGAATAACCTCTCTTCTATTTGCTGACGATCTACTTGTGTTTACAAAGCCAAATACCAAGTCCCTCTATGGAATTTTGGATGTTCTTGAGACTTTTGCTCAGCTTTCGGGATTAAGCATTAACACATCAAAATCAAAAATTAAATGTGGAGGAGTGTCAGAAGCTGTTAAGGATATGATCTATGCTTCGTCTGGGCTTTCTCCAATGACGGAAGAGGAGAAATACCTTGGAGCACCTCTTTGCTCATCTAGATTGTCGTCAGCTCAGTGCCTTCCAATGGTGGAACGCATTATTTCCAGAATAGCTTCATGGCCATCATCTAAATTTTCCATGGCGGGAAGGCTTGTTATTATTAAATCGATTGCAAGCTCTATGTCTATCTATTACGCAAGAATTTTTATATTACCGGGAAAGATAATAGACATGATTAATTCAGCTCTTAGCCACTTTCTCTGGCATGGAAATCCTTTTTCCAAAAAGCTGATTCCGGTTTCATTCAAAAAAGTGAGCAAATCTTATGTTAAAGGTGGTCTCGGAATTATGAACCTTAAGGAATGGAATAGAGCGGCCGTGTCTACTAGAATAGATAAGCTGTATAATTGCAATTCAAATTTGTGGGCTGATTGGTGTAGGACTTATCTGCTGAAAGACAAGAATTTCTGGACGATGGACATTCCGATGGATTGTAGTTGGGGATGGAGAAATATGTTGAAAAATAGAGACTGGTTTTTGCCTGTGTTCAAGTGTGGAATGAAATACAAACAGTTTGTCTCCTTTTGGTTCGATCCTTGGAGTGTAGAAGGTGTTATTCTTGGTGATCAGGTGGACTACAGTAATAGAACCATGTCTGGAGTTTGTGAAGGGGCGGTAGTGGGTAATTTAACAGTCAGCGGAAACCTCTGGCTTCCTCGTCGCGCCTCAGCTCTAATCAATGGAGTTTGGCGTGCGATTTCAAACAAGTATAAAACTAATAATGACATGCATGCAACGTGGAACTCTTTTACTCACAACATTTCCATGGTGTACTCTTGTTTGGTTAGCTGTGATGATGTTTTTCCGTGGCACTCTCGGATTTGGGTATCAAATTCAATCCCTCGTGAGAATGTTTTTTTGTGGAGAATATTAATGAATGGCATTCATACAAAGAGTAAATTGAAGAATTTGGGAATGATTGATGAAGATAACTGTGTATTTTGCGCAAGTGGGCCTGAAACGGTGAAGCATCTTTATTTCGAATGTGATTATACAAGGTATGTATGGAGGAATGTCTTATTAAACTATGGTTTGCATACACCTTGTATGGAGTCGGGGGAAGAATGGTACCTAATTTTCAAGTTTACTAGATGGAGGAATTTACGGGGAGCTCTACTGTTGAAGGTTCTTAAAAAGACCATACATTTATTGTGGAAAGAGAGGAACATTAGGGTGTTTAGTGGCATTTTGACGCTTAAACACGTAATGGTCCTTTCTATTATTCGTTGTATGTGTTGATCTTGTGATCTTGTATTTCATTTTTGATTAATAAATATGGTAGGGGCCATTTAACCCCGCTTAATATGCCAAAAAAAATTATTTAAATAATAATGATCACAAATTTGATTTAAATCGAAGTTAGAATGAATGATTTAATTTTAATTAACAAAAGAGTTAGAAATAACGCGGTAGTTTGAAAAGTCAAACTTGAACTTTGACTGACCGTACAGGATGCAAAATTTAACGGATTTTAGTGAAACCAAAAATATTAGAATCTATTTAAAAATATCTTTCCAACGAATCCCAAAAATTGAAATTTCATAGCGGAAATCAAAAGTTATGACCAATTCAATATTTAGAAAGGTCGCTATGAAATTTATAAGGGCCAAAATGCTACTTTTTGCATACGAAGGAATTTGAACTCGAAACCACTTCCACTGAGTTCAGAATGATGTTTCTACATTGAAAAACAGTAAACACTTATATATTTTGAGTTTCGGGATTTATTTGTTTAAAAATGTATTTTTTAATATTAAATATATTGGCTTTAAAAATAGTCATTTTTCAAACGACCTTTTTTTTCGACGAAACCACTTTTGTTGGATCTGGAATATCAAAATATTGTTAAGTTTAATTTTTCATAATTTTTAGAATTAATTTGTCGCCGTGGCAAAGAGATTTCTGTTTTGTCAATTTATAGTAAATTTTAAACGACTTGGAAAAGGCCATTTTTCAAATAGTCTCAGAATTCAACGAAATTGGTCTCGTTAGAACCGTATCGTCATAAGAAAGCTAAAAATATTTTTTTTTAGAATTTTTAGAGGTCGTATGTGGCCCCGGCATATTTAAATGTACGGTAGAAATTAAATAATTAATTTAATATTGTATTTTCAAGTAAAACCGAAAAAAACTGCTGTATATTTCGGAATTGGACCTTGGGGCATAGCCCATCGCGTTCAGAAGGCCTCAAAACGTTAAGATCGACAGTAAGCAGGCCCAAATCCGAGAAAGTCCAAAAATCCACTTTATTTTACGAAATTCGGAATTAAACATTAAAATAATATAAAAAAACGAAACCCTAGAAACAATGGCCAGCCGCCGCCCAGATTCGATGGCCAAAATTGCTCAAACTTCAAATGCTAAGATCTCTCAATCCGTTCGACGAAAATTGACGTATGACCTACCAAATCGAAGGGAATTCAGAGAGCTACAAATCTATACGGTTAAGATCGGATTTTGGTGCACGGATTTCACGAATTTCGTCCGAGAAGGGGCTGCGATTTTTATGGGTTTGCGGGCCCTAGGAGAGGCCGAGTTCGACGGGGTTGATGGTGTAGGTGGCTCTCGGCATGGCGGTCGCGGTGGTGGTGTTGGATCGGATGCTGGATGGCCAGAAGGGGGTGCGTGTAGAAGGAAGAAGGGGCGGCTATGGGTAGTTCGGCCGTGCATGTTACCGGGAAGAAGAAGGTTGCGTTCTCTTTTTTTTAATATTATTTTATTATTTAATTATTTAATTACCCGATCTTTAAAAATTCATAACTCTTTCATACGAGGTCCGTTTGACGAACCGTAAATTGCGTTGGAATCACAAAATTAAGAGCTTCGCGATGGCGCAGACCGCAGCTGAAACGAAGATAGTAAAATTTTGGCCAAAAATTCAATGTGAGGATTCTAATTTTATTTGTCTAATTAATTATAAATTATTTTCTTGCATTAAACATAATTGTTTGATCATTTAATTCTGACCTGAAATGTTGGGTGTTGTTTGGAGTGATAATTGTTGCTTGTTGAATGATTGTTGTACATGATGTGCAAATCCGCTTGGAATTATATACATCTTATTTGCGGTTGGAGAATTGGATTTAAAATGAGATCAAAACATATTTTATTCAGTATATATATATATATATGTTAAGATTGGATTAGAACTTGTAAAACAAATAAAATCCTCTTTTATTTTATAAATTTACAAATGATAAATTTAAAAATTTACACAGAATCCTGAACACAGCTTTAAAAAAAAATGTAAATAAAAACTTGCTTTCTAAATGTGTTCATTTATTTACAAAGAAATGTAAATAAAAACTTGTTTTTTTTTAGGACAAAAAGAAATTCATTTGTGTACATGTTCTAAAAATAAAAGAGGATTTTATTTGTTTTACAAGTTCTAATCCAATCTTAACATATATATATACTGAATAAAATATGTTTTGATCTCATTTTAGATCCAATTATTCTATTTTTCCTACTATAGAAAATGTAAATAAATATATTTCTAAATTCTATTCTTTTTATTTACAATAAGAAAATGTAAATAAATGAATCTCTAAATTTTATTAGTTAAAAAGACATTTTATTTACCACTGTTTTGTTAAATAAAAGTACAAGATATAAAGGAACATTTTTATTAACATTGTTTTGTCAAATAAAAAGACAAATACATGAGATACACTTTTATTTGTGTTTGATGTACAAATAAAAGTACAAGATTAGAAACACACTTTTATTTACATTGTATTTGTTGAAATAGAATTGTTAACAAAATGAGTATATCACCTTCACTCATCTTTGTTGAAAACAGAAATTATGTGAAAATATAAGAATCACTTTTATTTGCATAATATACAGTAGAATTTATACGCAAATATAAAATCCAATTTTTATTTGCAAAACTTGCATTAGAATTTATATTCTAATATACAATTGTATTGTTGGTCAAAATATACACTGAAAAGTATTGTTAAGAAACTTCATACAAATATAATGGAATATATATTCCATTTGTCATCCGCAGTAAAGCTATATAAATAAATTACTGTTTATGTGACTTTAGAAGTATATAGGGAAGTCATACGAGTAAAATATATTTTACTCGATATAAGTGACATGTTTTGTGAAATTGAAATTGGTTAAACCTATTAACCAATTCTGTATTTATTTATTTATATGAACTGTTGTTGGCTGAAAACCCCACACGGGTATTGGGACGATACCTGACTGACACAAATCCCAATGTTTAATTATATGTCTATTGATTGATCGACAGGCTGCGATGAGCGTTATTGTTTCATTTTAATGCTCACACAGTTGACATTGTCACTCTGGTTGTTAATGGATGGATTGAGGATTATTTCCTGTTATTACCCTATACATGAAATGTATGAAACCCATATGACCCAAATTATATGGTACATGGTTGAGTCGCATTCCAATGCAGAATTTCTTTTTTTTTTATAAAGAATTTTTATATAATAAAAGGATTTTTGTAAAATAAAAGATTTTGTATTATAAAGAATATTTTACATTCAGAATCTTTTATATATAGAATATTTTATTGATTATTTTAAAATATGTTTTTTTATATAGTAATGAATTAATATCTTTAGGATAAACCTTTTATTTAAGATTATTAGATCTTAACAATTATGTTTGGTGATTGATATGTAGATTGGATTTGTAGTGGACGATGTTTTAAATAACATTTATCCGTTAATCCAATTTACACTGAAATTACTATTTGAAATTTGTAAATCTATTTTATAAATTTAAAAGATATAGAAATTTATAACGATTATTTGTTGATTTGATTTCTATAGAAATTCCATATTTTGAAAATTGGTTTTGGGTTTATCGTGAACTGTGTTTTAAATGAAACTAGTTCTTTAACCCAATTTGAGACAAGATTGGTTTATTGAAATTAATAATCTTGTAATAATGATTCTTGTATTAAAAATCAAAATTGGAATATTAATAAATCTTTTTAGAAAGGTTAAAATTTTAATTTATTTTATCTTTGATAAAATTAATGAGAATCTTTTAATATAAATAATATTTTTGTTTTAAAAAGAATGTTCAGAGTTGGAATGTGGCGTATGGTTGATTTTAATTACGAATACACGAGTTATTCAGGAAGACCGGGTCTAACCCATTCTGAATAATCATCACGACGATCAAGAGTCGAAGATGAAGACGGTGACTGAAGACCGGAGAGCTTCACATCGTTTGGTTGATGGTGACTGATATCTTGAATTGGGACTGATCCCCCAAGGCAAGGTAAAAAGTGATGATCTTCCAGACGTACTGGAGATCGACGGATACGTTGTTTCGTTCAGACCCAGAACGGACTTGTAAATGGATAGCATGCCTGACATTGAAATTTATTTCATGTAATTAAATTGGTTTTTATTTAATATATAAATGCATGGTGGCGAAGGATTTATTCTCTTGCTTAACACCCTTTTGTATGTTAAATAATTACCGATCGCATGATATGAGTTGTTGATGTGGTATGCCAAGTTGCATTTGAACAAGGCTTATTGTTGCAAAGCAGAGCCTTGTGGGATGATCAAAGCACAGTCTATTTAGGCATAGCTTTGTGTATATCGTGACTTCGCGAGCCTCACAGCCCGGTAGAGTCTAAAACGGGAGAAGGGAACGCAGGGAGTGCACACGTTTCTCTCAAGCTAGAGTGGTGCCAGGGACCTACCAGCGCTGGCATTTATTCATTGTGGTTGTTGGATTTTTCGAGGCCTCGGTTTATGCGGTCGCCACTGGCCGTATTATAGGTCCAAAAGGACCGGGGAGCGTGTGTTCAGGAATTGCCAATCCATTAAGCGTTAACTTATGGACCGGCCCTTCAGGATCCAAGGGTTGGACAGAGTACCAATCCTGGGGCATTTGCTAGAGTGTCCTGAATCGGTAAGGATCTCCTCCCTAGCCTTGACTCAGATGGAAACCCAAATTTCCAATACGACATCACGCGGTTTTGATTGTATACCTATATATGGCGACATAGTGGGATGGGGCACTCATGCCGTCTAGGATTAATACATTTACTTTGATGTATTTCAAATTGGTTGCACACTATTATTATATAATACCGTGTTTATCGTATCAAGCATCTTTTGATCATTATAAGGTAAAACCCTATCCTCCGGTTTGCGTAGCATTGTGTGATAAGACTTGGGTCTTATAATGGTTTCATTTTTCTAAAAAGCATTGCGTTATTTTGACGATTTACTTTAGCCATGCACTGGCAATCTATAGGAGAAAACCCGTTCCGCGAAAGTGGCGTGGTCCTGTGATTAGCCTTATTATATTATATAGGTTAAGTAGAATTCTCACACCAGTCCCATGACTGACCTGTAGTTTGTCCACTGGCAAACTCGGGTGCCCATATTTTCCACACGGGCAGTCGAGTAGCTATTTTTTGGCAGATATATTAAACAGGATTCTGGGTTGAAGCTTAAAGCTGTGTCCAGAGATAGAGAGTCTTCTGCTGTGTTATTCCGTTGTAGTATATTACATTTTTTTGTATTTATCTTCCGCTGTAATTATATTCCAATGTACTCTGATGTGTATATTCTGTACTCTGATGTAACATTATATGATATGTTATAAAAGTCTTCTGTTGTTGTTTTAATATGTTGTATTCCCAAAGTTAAAGTATTCGTAGATTTTCACTTTTTGAATCAGACCTGTGTGGTTTATGGTCGATTCAAAGGGCGGGAATTTGCGGGTTTTTACAGTTGGTATCAGAGCTATGGTTAGCTCAAATCTTTGGGGTACAACTTGTTAGAACTGAACAAAAGACTCATCAGAGATTGGATTAGTAATGTCCAATAAGAATACTCGTTAGAGATAGGATCAGCAGTATCCTAGAATGAGTAAACTCGTTAGAGATGGGGTTAGTAATGCCTTAGAACGAGTTCAGAGTTACGAATTTATAATTAACGTATTTTTGATATTTATAATCTATTCTTTGAAATATGATTTTTATATATAAAAAGTTATATATATTTTGAAAAGATAATCTACCATTAAAATTTAAAATTAAGATAGTTAATTTTACAATTTTTAGCTACGTTCCTTTTCAAGGACGAAAAGTTTTTAAGTGGGGGCGATTGTAACAACCCGCAAAAATCAGAACCAATTTAAAATTTTTATTTTAGAAAATTTTAATGAATTTTGACAATATAAAATAATTTATTTAAATAATAATGATCACAAATTTGATTTAAATCGAAGTTAGAATGAATGATTTAATTTTAATTAACAAAAGAGTTAGAAATAACGCGGTAGTTTGAAAAGTCAAACTTGAACTTTGACTGACCGTACAGGACGCAAAATTTAACGGATTTTAGTGAAACCAAAAATATTAGAATCTATTTAAAATATCTTTCCAACGAATCCGAAAAATTGAAATTTCATAGCGGAAATCAAAAGTTATGACCAATTCAATATTTAGAAAGGTCGCTATGAAATTTATAAGGGCCAAAATGCTACTTTTTGCATACGAAGGAATTTGAACTCGAAACCACTTCCATTGAGTTCAGAATGATGTTTCTACATTGAAAAACAGTAAACACTTATATATTTTGAGTTTCGGGATTTATTTGTTTAAAAATGTATTTTTTAATATTAAATATATTGGCCTTAACAATAGTCATTTTTCAAACGACCTTTGTTTTCGACGAAACCACTTTTGTTGGATCCGGGATGTCAAAAAATTGTTAATGTTGAATATTTTATCGTCATTTTGAATGCGGTAAAAAATAGAATTGTTAATGTTGAATATTTTATCGTCATTTTGAATGCGGTAAAAATAGAATTGTTAATGTTGAATATTTTATCGTCATTTTGAATGCGGTAAAAATAGAATTGTTAATGTTGAATATTTTATCGTCATTTTGAATGCGGTAAAAATAGAATTGTTAATGTTGAATATTTTATCGTCATTTTGAATGCGGTAAAAATAGAATTGTTAATGTTGAATATTTTATCGTCATTTTGAACACGGTGAAAATAGAATGGTTAATGTTGTCATTTTTATCGACATTTTTGGGTGCGATAAAAATAGACAATGTTAGTGATTCATTTTTATCGACATTTTGGGTGCGATAAAAATAGACAATGTTAGTGATTCATTTTTATCGACATTTTGGGTGCGATAAAAATAGACAATGTTAGTGATTCATTTTTATCGACATTTTTAGGTGCGATAAAAATAGACAATGTTAGTGATTCATTTCTATCGACATTTTTGGTGCGATAGAAATAGACAATGTTAGTGATTCATTTTATTCGACATTTTTGATGCGATAAAAATAGCGATGTTAATGGTACATTTCTATCGTCATTTAGATGTGATGAAAAGAACAGGAACATGAGAATCATTTATTTACAACTCCTATTGTAAATGAAAAGAGTAAAAATATGAGGACCACTTTATTTACAACTTCTTTTGTAAATGAAAAGACCAAAATATGTTGATCATTTTATTGGTATTTCTATGGTAAATAAAAAGAACAAGACATGTGAATCCTTTTTATTTTCATTTTCTATTGTAAATGAAAAAGAACAAAATAATGTGAATCCTTTTATTTTCAATTTCTATTGTAAAGAAAAAGAACAAAATTTTGTGAACCATTTTATTTACATTTTCTATTGTAAAGAAAAAGTAAAAAGAGAGTTATATTTCTTATTTGCATTTTTAGATGCAAATAAAGCACAGAAAGAAAATTATACTTTTATTTATCATTGTTTTGTTAAATAAAGTAAAAGAGTTAAAAAGACATTTTATTTACCATTGTTTTGTTAAATAAAAGTACAAGATATAAAGGAACATTTTTATTAACATTGTTTTGTCAAATAAAAAGACAAATACATGAGATACACTTTTATTTGTGTTTGATGTACAAATAAAAGTACAAGATTAGAAACACACTTTTATTTACATTGTATTTGTTGAAATAGAATTGTTAACAAAATGAGTATATCACCTTCACTCATCTTTGTTGAAAACAGAAATTATGTGTAAATATAAGAATCACTTTTATTTGCATAATATACAGTAGAATTTATACGCAAATATAAAATCCAATTTTTATTTGCAAAACTTGCATTAGAATATATATTCTAATATACAATTGTATTGTTGGTCAAAATATACACTGAAAAGTATTGTTAAGAAACTTCATACAAATATAATGGAATATATATTCCATTTGTCATCCGCAATAAAGCTATATAAATAAATTACTGTTTATGTGACTTTAGAAGTATATAGGGAAGTCATACGAGTAAAATATATTTTACTCGATATAAGTGACATGTTTAGTGAAACTGAAATTGGTTAAACCTATTAACCAATTCTGTATTTATTTATTTATATGAACTGTTGTTGGCTGAAAACCCCACACGGGTATTGGGACGATACTTGACTGACACAAATCCCAATGTTTAATTATATGTCTATAGATTGATCGACAGGCTGCGATGAGCGTTATTGTTTCATTTTAATGCTCACACAGTTGACATTGTCACTCTGGTTGTTAATGGATGGATTGAGGATTATTTCCTGTTATTACCCTATACATGAAATGTATGAAACCCATATGACCCAAATTATATGGTACATGGTTGAGTCGCATTCCAATGCAGAATTTCTTTTTTTTTTTTATAAAGAATTTTTATATAATAAAAGGATTTTTGTAAAATAAAAGATTTTGTATTATAAAGAATATTTTACATTCAGAATCTTTTATATATAGAATATTTTATTGATTATTTTAAAATATGTTTTTTTTATATAGTAATGAATTAATATCTTTAGGATAAACCTTTTATTTAAGATTATTAGATCTTAACAATTATGTTTGGTGATTGATATGTAGATTGGATTTGTAGTGGACGATGTTTTAAATAACATTTATCCTTTAATCCAATTTACTCTGAAATTACTATTTGAAATTTGTAAATCTATTTTATAAATTTAAAAGATACAGAAATTTATAACATTGGGATTAAATTCTAATCCAATCTTAACATATATATATTGAAGTTAATTTACTTGAACAATGATTAATCCTGATCCGAGTGTTTGTTGTGTTTCTTTTATGCAATACGCTTGGGTCAGATACGAGCGTTGAAGATTTTAAAGAATTCGGCTCTCAACGAAGTGGAGAAGTGTAAAGATGCATGTGACGCGCTCGACAAAAATCGTAAAGCTTTTATTTATTTAAAGAATTTCATGTAATGTACTTATAATTTAATATTCTTTCGCTGTATAAAAATTGTTTGTAAACTCTGATACTTTATTAAATTTTATTCCGCTGTATATATTTGTTTTGTGTGATTATGTGAAAATTCTGTTTAAACCTGCTAAGCTATATAACAATCTATCATTTTGAACATTCCGAGTTGGTTTAAATACCGATTTAGAGTGGTCAAAAAGGCAGGTTGTTACATAACGGTTAAGTACGTAATAATGTACGAAATGTTGTCTAAAACTTATTGTTTGTTATACTGAATATTTGAGTATTTTAATAAATTAGTTTGCAAATAACTGTAATATCTGATTTGCTTATGGAGTATTGCTATATTTAGTGTATTGTTCTTTTCAGTTGCAAAAGATGTTTATTTTTTTAAAAACCCAAATGTCAATCACAACGGTGCATAACAGTTGTAGTAGATTTTATTACAATGGTGCATAACTGTTGTAATAAAGTTTATTACAACAGTTGAAAAAATTGTAAAATATACATATTACAACGGTGTTGCAACAGTGGAAAAAAGTTGTAAATAATTTAGTCTATTACAACTTCTTAATACACGACGGTTTGCCCACCGTTGTAAAATGTATATTACAACGGTATTCCACTGTTGTAATATGGTTATTTTGTTGTAGTGAACATTGTTATTTCCGATCAGGGGGGCCACGGCTAGCGACGAAATATTTTCAAAGGCTATCGATGGGCCTTAGGCAGCCGTCGGAAATCATCCATAATATTCGTGTTAAACCTATAACCTCAGACTTTCTTCCCCATTTTCTTCCTCCCTAATTAAAAAAACTGCTGCGATTTCTAAAACTCTACCACTCTAAATCCGACTTTTTTGGCCTCCAAACACCGATTTCTTCAAGTAGGAACATCCCGGGCTTCCATTCAAACCTCTGGAGCGATTAATTTGAGGTATAAACCTTTTTTCCTTAAAAAATCCAGTTTTTACCTAAACCTATATTTGTTTAAATTAGAAAATTAGTGTTATCTGTTGGTTGTGATTGGTTCCAATAGTGTTGTAGTGGGTTATATCATCCTATTATGTGCGTATTTCTTGTGAAATATATGGTTATTTGTGCATATGTCCCCCGAGCGTGGTTTTTGCCATTGTATAAATGTGGATATTTGTGTATATGTGCACCGTTGTGCACGTGTGATTCTTCTATTGTGTTAGTTAATATAGTAAAAACTGAATGCATGAGCCAGGAATAGTACATTGTGCACATTTTGACTTATGTACAAAAAAAAAACATGAGTCTAAATTTTAGTTGAGTCTATTGAAACGACAACAATAGTAAATTAGCTTTAAGTTGATTGATATATCGAGCAAATATGGTAAAATAAAATATATCTTTGTTGTAGTAAAATTGTATTTTTACAGTAAAATGCGTACATCTAATTGGCTAATATCGCCTAGAGTGTTTTCGGCTATGTTCGATAGTGTTGTACAATATCGTTATATAAATAGTCGTATTTGTCAAATTAAAAAGGACCGTTTATATTCATCTGGTACAATATTTATTGGATTTGTTCTTGTATTGGACAAGTTATGAACGCAGTGAGCATCTACATTTTGTATACTACTTCGTTTCAAAAGATTCACTAAATTTTGGTTTAATTTTTCTTTTCATTTCCTTTGTACATGCATTTGTGTACAATGCAAGAAACAAAAGGGAAATGCTGCCGAAATTTTGTTGAATCGTTTGGGACGAAGTAGTATACAAAATGTAAATGTTTACTATGTTTATAATGGGAAGTAGGATGCCTGACCGTGTAAAAACATTGTGTTAAAAAAATGTGCCAGATTTGAAATTAATTTGATTTAATGAAATTGTTATTTGCTTTCAACCATTATATATACATGGATTGTACGACCATAAAAACTAGTTTTTTTCAAATTTGTATCCATGAAAATAAATATTAACATTTTGAACTTGTGACTAAATTTCTCAAATAGGAAAAATGCTTGATTATTTTGTTGATCGGAGGAGTTGGATGTATCAAAGAAGAGGACAGAGAGGTTTAATAAAAGAAGATTTTTATAATGTTATAAATGTCTTTGGTGAATTCGCTTTAAGTAATAACGGAAGCGATCCTAAAATTCGTTGTCTGTGTAGCAAGTGCAGACATTTGAAGTATTTGTTACCCGATATTATGAAAGTCCATTTGTGCAAAAACGGGTTCGTACCTGAGTATTATTTTTGGGATCATCATGGAGAAGTTGTAGCAAATACGTCTATCGAGACTGAGGTAGAAAGTGCTGTTAATGAAAATATTAGTACAACCCGTATTGAAAATATTTTCGAAGACGCAGCACGATCAATATTTCCTATGGTTGCAGTTGACGACGATGATGGAAATGTTGAAGAACCGAATATTGAAGCCAAGAAAATTTATGATTTATTGGATAATGCTAAGAAACCTATTTGGGATGGTTGTAAAAGCGGCACTCAGCTGTCGGTAATCTCAGAGTACATTACGATGAAGTCAAAATACAACATCATTGAAGCTGGGTTTACAACCATTGTACAAGCTACAAAAAAAGCACATGCTGCCCGATAATTTAATGTGTGAAATCATTACGAAGTTAAAAAAAACTTATATCGGTATTTGGTTTACCTTACCAGAAAATAGATACATGTTGTTTTGGAAAGACGACGTAAACCTTAGAAATTGTAAAATATGTAATCAAGAAAGCTATAATTAAGAAAGAAGAAGGGAAAGGAAGTTTCATACATACGTATGCATTACTTATCCATTACTCCAAGGCTTCAAAGTTATATGCATCTTCTGTAACTGCATCTCGTATGAGATGGCATAAGGTGAGGAAGAAGGTACGTTGACCCATCCGGCCGATAGGGAAACATGAAACTATTTCGATAAAACTTATCCCAATTTTACAGCGGAGAGTCGTAATGTCAGACTAGGATTATATACGGATGGCTTTTCACCATTTTCTCAATTTGGTGGTAAATATTCATCATGATCCATTATCATCACATCTTATAATTTACCTCCATGGATGTGTATGAAAACACAATATATGTTTTTTTACTGTTGTTGTTCCTGGCCCCGACGATCCGACACAAGGTATTGATGTTTATTTACAACCGTTGATTGAAGAATTATGAATATTATGGAACGAAGGAGTAGAAACATACGATGTTTCAAAGAAGAAATTTTTTCGTATGTCTGCTTCTTTATTGTGGACTATAAGTGATTTTCCTGCCTATGCAGTGCTTTCAGGATGGAGTACTATTGGTCGTCTAGTATGTCCATATTGCATAGAAAAAACATGAGTGTTTTCCTTACCGCGTGGTAAGAAAATTTTATGATTTGATTGTTATCGATGTTTTCTCCATGTAAATCATCCTTTCAGAGTCGACAAGAAAAACTTTATAATTAACAGAGTAGAAACCAGACAACCTCCAACGATATGGTCCAGCGAAGACATATATGAATTGGTTAAATATTATCCAAAGATACATGAAACTAGAGTTCAAACAGAAATTGAAGGCAGTTCGATTTTCCAATATTGGTGCAAACAATCTATTTTTTGGGAGTTGCCGTATTGGAAACATCTTCTGCTTCGTCATAATATCGACGTGATGCACAATGAGAAAAATGCATTCGATAATGTCTTTAACACAATTTTGAATGTCAACGAAAGACTAAAGATGATTTGAAATCAAGGCGCGATATAGAAGAATTATGTAAACGTCCCGAGCTTCATATGAAACCAAATAACAATAAAAAACCCAAAGCATATTATGAATAGATAATAATCAAGTTAAAGTTGTGTAAAAATGGGTGAAGGGTTAAGATTTCCCGATGGGATTTCATCAATCCTTCGTAGACGTGTTGACTTCAAAAATGGAAAAATTGGACGGAATGAAAAGTCATGGATGTTACATTATGATGAAGTATTTATTCCCCGTTATGTTCAAAGAACTACTGCCGTTAAAAGTTCGGAAGGTAGTAACGGAGCTTAGTATGTTTTACAAAGAGCATTGTTCGACTACTTTAAAAGTGGAACGTTTACATAAACTTGAAGTAGATATTCCAATATTGCTCTACAAATAAGAGAAAATATTTTCGTCAGGTTTTTTTTAATGTAATGGAGCATTTACCTATTCACCTTCCCTATCCTTTATATCTTCGCTTCTTTCGACTTAAAGTTGAAAACTCAAAACTGAAAACAAAAAATAAACCAAACACCATAGCTGTGAAAAGGCGCGACATGGCCATGGCACGACGATTGCGCCATTTCTACTTATGGCACGGCGCATGCACATGAAAAGACGCGCCAAATGGCGCGCGGTGCGGTAATGGCATATGGCGCGAAAAGACGCCCCTTTTCTTTTATGTTTTTTTTTGCATTTCAAACTGTAATAACTACTACTATAAATATTCTTACCATCACTACTACTATTACTATTATTAACATAATACTATTACTATTATTATCATAATAACACAAAATGTGAATTACTATGTTAATATCTTTATTTTTCAATTATATAGAAACATAATCACATTATTATTATTATCTATTCGATTATCATCAATGAGTTAATAACTTTACAATTATGTAATTGACTGACCATAGCATGCTGGTATTTAGAATTGACATATGTTTCATTACCCAGCTTAGTTTAGATTCATTTTAATATTGCCAGAAATATATAATATAATATATAAAATATCATAAAATATTGCCTAGCATGCATAGATGCAAAAGTAAATGAATGAGACTGAGAACCCATGAACGATAAATCAAGAGAAGCAGCTTTGAACGAAGGGAAAGTATTCTCGGAAAATTAACATTTAGTCAGCTCTAAAAACATACCCTTGGATAGATTTTTTTTTTTTTTTTCATCTGTGAATATGTCCAATATCTTTGTATGATTTGTCTGCAATATTAAAATATTTCATGATTCGGTATTTGTTAAATACAATCGAACATTAAATTTATCAGATTCAGATCTCTATTTTATCAGTAATGTGTATTATTATTTTGGATTTGAAGACTATTGTACTTGAAATTTTATGCTTTATGTTTTTTCTTGTAAAATAAATTAAAAATTATGTTGCATATGTTTTAGCAAAAAATATATAATTTTTAATTTTTTGTAAAAATATTAAATTTGTTAAAAAATTAAACATGTGCAGTAAATTAAAAAGATGCGCATCATTTGATGTGCTAGGACTTTAGAGAGGGTTTGCGCCTTTTCACACCGTGCGCCATTAATAACACTGCCAGACACTACCTTAACTTTTGGTTATAAGTCTCTTTGACATTGAACTTATGTTTTTGGATTTTGCCTTCTTTCCCTGTTCGTTGATTATACAAGTGGAAGTTTGTGCCTTTCACGGGTGTGTAGTTTAATCGACAAGGACATTATCAGTGATAATATGTACTTTAACAAAACCAGTTGACGAGGAGATGACACAATCAAGGATATGATCAAGACGAGTGGACAAATTCTTGAAGATGACTTTGTTCGAGAAGTTAGAGAGACTAATCGGGCGGAAGCCAGAGCATGAGCGGGGGCTCTCACACTTAGGGATAAACCCAAGATTGACGGAAGTCCAACCAATGGAAAGCGTACCTTTAGAAAAGAATGACTAAATCGACAGAGAAGAGCCCTAACGATTAACAGACCAGGCACTACAGTAGAATTCCCTGTCGAGCCTGTCTGATCCACTCATACTGTCCTTGATAAGCGCAAAAAACGCAAGTACGAATCTCTTCCTTTGAAGGAAGGCAGCAAAGAGGCTAATCCTCTTCAGGAAGAATTAAAGAAGTAATAAAGGACAGGAGGAACATATCCGATTGATTTGTAGAACTTTGCAAAAAGCATCAGAAGTGGGAAAGGATGAGTTCGAAGCCATGGAGAGGTCAGGTCGTTGAATCTGACGGATAGAGAGGATATGCTTTTTTTTACAAATTGACAAGAGGAAAATTTTCGAGTTTGAGTTGCCCTAAATGAACCACTTAATAAATGCACGCCCATTGATGAAGAAAATCATTCTCAATACTCAGCTCCAAGCTGAAGACGAGTTGGGCTTGTACCCAAGCCATTTTATTAGGAGGTAAAGGATTAGAGTCAAAAGAGGCTTCCCCAAAACGAGAGTTTCTTCTGCTGAGCGCACTTTATCGAAAATATTTTTCAACACTTGCATGTTCCATATATTGAGACAAGATTTGAGGCGCTTGAGTTTTTGAAAGAAAACAACAATGGGGCTACCAAGAGCAGGAGCGGCCCAGGATTACTCCACCGAAGGAAGAAATGAGTGGCGCGATTTCCACATCGCTAAGAATTGAAACAAAGAAGGTCCCAACGAGGAAAAAGGGGCGCATAGCAAAACCATCAGAGCATGATCCGAGTATGTGTGATGCGGGTGCTTAACAGAGAAAGAGAATGGGACGTTAAACTAATTCTCATTGCTGAACACCCAGTCTAGACGAGACATGATCACTGTGTCCTTCCTGGTTGGTACACCAGGTGAAGGACAAGCCAGTAAACAAAACCTTAGACAACCCAAATTTGATGGAGTTGAAATACTCTTCTGCAACACGATTAATAGAGAACCCCCTCTTTCCTCAGCGTGACAAGTTATCACATTGGAATCACCTCCAATGGCAACGACGCCAAGGCCGATCTTAGGAAAGGAAGTGACATCTTGCCATAAAGTCCGATGCTCGATGCGAACACATCTGGCGTAGAGCGCAGAGAAAAGAAAAATAGAAAGAACACCAGAAAGCGAGCACTCGAAATAGAGAGGTTGGGAAAATTTGAAGATGAAACGCATCAATATATCTTTAGCCCAAATAATCCAAACCTTGTTGGAAGAGTTGTGAAAGCCACCATCAAAATTAAGCCGAAGGATGATATTAGGTAGCACCTCTGATCCCATATTCCATTCCATAATTGCTACCAGAAGAATTAATGTTTCTAGACTATGCAAATAAGACGCGATAAAGAAGCATTGTTTCCAACGCCTCGAATATTCCAAAATAGACAGTTAGCCATAAATGATAGTTGGAAAAGACAAGAAGGAGAAAAAAAGGACAGACAACATAGAGTGGGGAGAAGCTCAGATCAGGTAAATGGTACAACGAGTAGACTTGACTACCCGGTCTGCCGCCGTGGGAGAGTGAGTGTGAATGGTCCTAGGAGTGCGCAACTCAGGTCGTGCTGTCATACGAGGTAAACGAGAATGAGTTCCTGGAGGCAAGAATGAGTTCTTAGAAGAGCGACATGAAGTCGCCTGCTCTGAAGCTGAAGCTAAACATCCGACCTACTAATCAAGGAAGAGGGATCTTCTCGCACCTGGAGGCAGCGAAATGATCCTGAGTGCACAAAATTGAGTTCCTGGAAAGACAATCTAAGCGGTCATTAATAACCCTTATATCGTCCAAACTAAGAAGAGGGATCGAATGAGAGAAAGGAGGGGAGGCAAGAATGTCAAGACGATCGCTTGCAGTGCATCAAATTGCTTTGCGGATCCCAGAGAAGTAGTACAGTCATCAGATTGACTATCCTGCTCTAGGAAGAAAATCGTAGAACAGACCAGGCTAAGCAAACGGGGAGACAAAAAAACCCACAGACCTCAACGAATCACGAAGGGGCAAAACAAAGCACAAGAGCCAGGGCGATAAATAGACGACATATGAGATGTAATCCACTCGCCTACCACAGCAGGAAAAAAAAGCCAATTCAACACCAACCACAAAAGCAACAAATCGAGACCACCGACATGTCATTGACTAACATGTTGTGGGCCATAAAAGGGCAAGGCGAACCAGTAATAAAATGCGCAACCTAAGAGACAAAATCAATAGGGTGAAAAACTCTGAAACCAAGCCAGGCAAGGACATAGTGCAACAAAGCACGGCAAACAAGGTGAAACCATACCAAACGACACAAAGCAAGCACAAACCTCTCAGAGACGAAAATAGTGAGTACCACCAAATCAGAAACACAACCAGCATGCACCAATAAAGCAACACAATCCAAACCACTAACACAAGAAAGAACAGAGCTGCAAAAAGAAGGCAAAAACCCAAGGGAAGAGGAGAAAAGGTGGATCAGTAGTACACTGAGCTACAAAAGACGCCAAACCAATGCTAGGCAATCGTAAATGCGAGATTGCCACGCCAAAGCATGCATGATTAGCTGCAATCTCGATGAAAAAAACTCCCAAAGAGGACTACCGCTCATTTCCGTAAAACCAAAATCGGAAAACAGAAGTAACCCACCCGAAAAGAGCAACACGTAAAGAAGCCGCAGGTTTACAGGAAAATAGAAAAGATAAGGGACGAGGAGAAGCAAAAGCAGAAACCAGTAAATAAGGGCCAACACAAAATGGAGTATAGCAGGTCAGAAAAGCTTCGATAAATAATAGAATGACAACCAATAACAATAACACAAGGGCATGAAGTAGCCACGCCTATGGAAGTATCGTCAGGCTGCAACTCAAAAGAAGAAACATCCCTATTCAAAGTGTCTTTCGATTTAGTCGAAGCAAGTTGATTCCTATAACTGCTACCCCGACGCCACTCTCGTGACCGTCAAGTTAACATAGGCAAGACACTAGTGGAACTGGATGAAACAACACTAGCGCTCGCTTCTGTCTCCTCTAGCATCTTAGGCAGGGAGAAAGAGTTGTTAGTAGGAAGAGGTCGCAGTGCTCGAGCCTGTGCACTACCATGCTTAGCAGACATACTCAACTTTACAGAAGATCGAAAGAAACAACAAGAGGGGCGAGCAAGATCAACCCACTTTTTACAGCGACGACCCTGTCTACGTCTGTTCTTACCACATGAACGACCAATAGGCAACCACTCCACCATTGAAGGGGAGTAACAGGATACTGATTTAGGTAGAAAACGTATTTGGGGAACCGCCAAATCAAAAGCCGTTTGATTATTTGCAGAAGAATGACCGCCGTCCATTTTTTTCACAAAGGAAACATGAGCATAATTAATGGTAGGCAGTGCATCTTCAATTACAGGCAACAGGAAAAAAACTTGCAGGGGCAAATCTTCAAGAAACTTCACCAACCAGTACAAAACGGAGCCTAGAAAGCTTGACAAAGTTTAGTAACGAAGAAACAGATCACCACCGAATTAGAACTTGAGACTGCTACCTCAATCGAGAAGCCAACAACAACAATAATTGCTTCCAAATTTGGTCTACAGCGGGACTAAACCTCACAAAAGAATTGAAGGAGCAATATCTAGTAGTAGCAAAGCCCATAAAGTCGGAATCCTAGAATAAAATCGGACAACAGAGAGGCCACTTCAGATCATTCTATGCAAATAAGTACATTTCTGTAGCCTAATGGCTAACCAAGAGGCCACTTCAGATCATTCTGAAGTAGCATGTACATTTTTGCTCAATTATGAACCTGCAATATTTTGTTCATCTCTAAGAAGATGCATTTGAAACCAAAAGAAAGCTACTTAATTTGATCTAATATGTACAACTGAACCATTCATAAGTACATTTCAGCCAAACAAATACAAAACCAAATATCAGTTCAAAACGTGCCAAGGAACTTCATCGACGACTTTCATGTTGTTGAAGATTCGTGCACCTTTATGGCACATATTTGCAGGAGTTAGCTCGTTCTTGGCTGTTGCGTATACATCACAATATCGAATCAGTAATCGACAGAAGTTTTTTTTTCTTAATGCTCAAAAAATCCAATTAAGCTCAAGACACACCAATATATGGTTTTCGCCACAAAAAAGGATCCTTTAAAGTTGCTTGTGGGTTAAATAGGACATTAATCAATCAAGTAACATAAATAGTAGTTGATCTTCTCAATCAAAACTTAATAAAAATAACAATATAACCATCTAAACTAAAATGATTTAACTAGCTTCTCTTGGAGCTTGGCCGATGCTTGACCCAACATAATTCCACATTGCAAATTTTGATGGATGCTCCACAGTTTTTTTTAATGAGGAAGCGAAGTCAAATCAGATCATAATAAAGCTTATGCATAAGGATATCAATCTAGTCTTCATGTACAATTGTATAGCTAGACATCAAATCATATCATCAGATGCCTTGGTGTTCACAGAACTAGCAAATATTTAATGGAGCTAGGGCTGGGATATAGCAGTTTTGTGACATAAAAAGGTGATATGCAACTATTGAATTTAGATACAATTTTTATTGTAAATCATAAAACTAGCACTTAGATCTCAGCTCAGATTTGGATAAAACCTTAGAAGCTATAATAACACAACAATACAAATTCAATGACATTGTAACTTCATAGTATGAAACACTAAATAGTTTAAAAAATTACCTGTAGGATCATAACATTCATCCATGCACTATAGTTTTGTTAACCTTTAATCACAATTACTCAAGAAACTCGCTCAAGGTCAAAACGAGAGGTAAAGCATCAAGGCAACTCAAAAATTCATAGGTAACATTAATTTTGGTAGTGAAAGCTTGCTGTATTTTTTCGGCTGTGTGTTTATATTTCAAAAAAACCCGCAATTTAATAATTTTAGCAAGGCTCGAATCCGAAGGCATGATCAGCCTCGGCGAATAAAGGCTTCGTCACTATACATCAGACTTTGGATCTGAAATGAAACCATCGCAGGGCCGTCTACTTTTCATGCGGTGAAAATTATACCATCTAATAGCGAAACATGTCGGGCATGAGAGAACACGAAATTAGCATCAATCCTGGGGAACATGAGCATCTAGATCTGAAGGAAGTACTTCGAAGCACGATAAGATCCACGCATGACGACCATAAAAAGAAAACATCTCAGAATCGGTGATTTCTATTCTAGGCAATGCAAATCTCTTTAGGTGAATTATGGCTTAATTTGGTTAGATCTGATAATGTTGGAGAGGAGAGAGACGGAAATGGAAAGTAAAATAGAACTCTTGGATTTGGAGTAGGTTTAAGGAAAGAGGTGACAACGGCAAACGAGAATAATACAGAGTAAAATTGTTCTACTCCTTAATTCTTTGGATGATCAAACTGAGAATAACCCAAACGAGTGAATAACAATTATTATAGTTAAATCTTTTTTGAATTTTAATAAAATATCAAAATTTTGTTTCTAGTTTTAATGAATATTCTTTAGTATTAAATATTACTCGTTAAACATTAATTATAAAACATTACTTGTTAATTAAAGTCTAAGGTGGCGCTCGTTGGTCCGAAACGTGTTGTTTTCGTTTTTTGATGCATCCAAAGCATCAAAAAGGAAAAAGGGTCATTTTGCCTATTTTCCCGCTGTAGAAAAGGAGCCATTACTGTCTAACGCATCAAATGCATTGTACGATGGCTTCTTTCCTACCAAAATACAAGGCTTACACTAACACTTAAGTTAATTAAACACGTATTATGTTCTCAATCAGATAAGATTAATCGTGTCAAGACATGAATTAATCGTCATCTTTAAAGAATCATTATCCGATGATGCTTATTTTAAATTTTCGACGGCAATAGCTGTTTGCTGACGATTTTTTGTTGTTAGAATTCAAATTCAAATTTAAAGGCCAATAAGATGTACCGTTTCAGACGGGATTTGTCTCGGGATCCCGAGACTTAATTGTCTAGGTCGAACGCCATAAGAAGGGAAGAATTGCAACCCTGTCCCCTCCTTTGTATGTGATAATATTTAACAAATTTTTTAAAGGGACTCTCAACAAATTAGGAAGCAAAACAACTGATTGATAACCTATAACTTAATTTTATTAAAAAAATACAAATTAAAATACTTCATTTTTACACTCCACTTGAAGCCACAAAAGCATAACCCGCCCACTTTAAAGTTTGTTGAAATATCCCATTTGAATACTTCGCTTAAATAATCTGGTACCGTTACAGGCAAATGCACTCTACATGTTAAACATTAATCACTAAATATTAATTAATTACTAGTTATTAACTAGTAAATGTAAATAATATAATGAACTAATTATTAATAATTAATTAAAATAAGTTGTTAAATAAAAAGAATAACTAATCGCTAGTAATTAAAAGTTGTGTAGCGTCCCGGAAATTTCGACTCTCGAATCTAGACACTAATACACTCCATGTCCAAATTCAAGTATCAAAAACCCAGAAGCTAATAGAAAGAAATTAGAAGATGAGAAATAGAAAGAAAGAAAGTTAAAAATAGAAGAAAGAAGAAGAACAACAATAATACACAGTCTCACATCGCAGCGGAATAAAATATAATACATAAATAAATCTTTATTGAAAAACTTGAAACAATACTTACATTTATTAGAGTACAATAGTCATTCATCACATCTGACAGTTATAACAATCTACCCTTGCTTACAACACACAGCGGAGTACTATATATATCATACGTCTGGACTCCTTCATCTTGTCTCCTGAAATTTGTATCATCTTACTCTGAACCTGTACAACTCGGTCTGACCCAATAGGGTCTGACCCGAGCATTACAAACGCACAGGTCAGTCTGGTGAACCAACATGAGAAAAACTCACTAAATTATTGGTATCATCTAACTTGATTTTTAAGTTAAAAATCGTTTCAAAGAAAAGGATAATCGTAAGACCAATCCACACATAAACATGGGCGGTTTTTACCTTACGATTACCCAAAGCATTTTTAAAATCATTTTGTTGTTGTGATATTATAATAGTGTCTAAATACAAATAATTAGAATCTAGCAAAACGCTTGCATCTCACGCTCTACATACATAGTATACAATCAAAACCGTGGGCGCTTAGTAGAGATTGGATTCCCAACTATGACAAGGTATGGAACCACCTTCCGATGGTGTACCTCTAGAGGGGAATACACTGGGTTCAACAAGAACGTCTTGCAACCCAGCCCATACATGACCGACCACTCATTTCTCTTGAGTGTATCAAATATATTGTCACCTTACGGCTGCGCAACTAGCGTTTCCCGGGAGATACAGAAATGAAAAGAAGTAACAAATATGAATATTCTCTAGATGGTAACAATACACCCTAATGGGTGCGACCCACATAGCCATGTTGTCTGCCCGATTTTTGTCATTTCCCGGTTGATGAGGCCTGAGGTCATAATTTATTAAGTTGTTCATTTATTTTTATTATTTTAGAACATCTGACCAGCTTTCACTTTGTCACGAGAAGGAATTTCGCTCGGTCCGAACCAGTCGCTAAACCGACCCAGACCGCTCGAAACGCCCTATCGTTTTGAGAACATGACAAAATAGAACGCATACAAAAGAACATTTCACTGTATATCACAATATTACATCAGATTACAAGAATATACAGAGTATAAACAAATAAATATTACACAGAAATATCAGAGATTTAAATTACATTTAAATACATCGCAGCGGAAAATAATACAATACACAACTAGAAGAGATATACGGATACAAAGCTTTCCGGATATCATTCCAGCTGTAAACCAGGACCCTGTGAATATAAATCTGCAAAACCAAAACTACTAGCTGCCCGTGTCAAAATAGGGGCACCCAGAGTTTAGGTTAAAACAATAAACTCCAGGTCAGTCATGTGACTGGTGTGAGAACTAAAACAGTTAATCTTTATTTTTAAAGATAGGTAAATCAAGGGACCACGCCGTATAACACGGAACGGGTTTCCTCCCAAGAATACCAGTGCATAAAACAACAGCGCAATGCTAAATAAAGAAAAATGAAGCTATTATAAGACCCAGGTCCTATCACACAATGCAACGCAAGCCGGGGGATAGGGTTTTTACCTCATAATAGCCAAGAATGCTTGATACGTTTAAAAGAAATCATTTTGATACTATTATAAGTGTATAGTGTATAAAACAACTTCAAATCATAAGTATCAATCATAGGCGGCATGAATGCCCCATACCACTATGTCTCCATAAATAAGTTTGCAATCAAAACCGCAAGACGTCGTATTGGAAGTTGGGTTATCATTTATGGTATGAACCGAGGCTAGGGGCAAGATCCTCACCGATTCGAGACTGTCTAGTCCGAGTCTCAGGATCAGAGCTCGAGTGACCCTTGGATCGTCAGGGCCGGTCCACCGATGTGGATTAAAATTCCTGAACACTGCGTTTCCCCGCCCTTTGGGGCGTAAGCCTGGCCCGTCAGCCGACCAGAAGCATCGGCCGAAACCGATATCACGAGGCGCCTCGCTTTTCAGCAAGTAATAATAAGCAACATCCACATGAGTCAAACTTGTCAGCCAGTTCAAGCACTGACGCCACTCCTAACTAGAAAGAAACGCATGCCCTCCCTGAGGTCCGTCTCCCGTTTTTGGTTCATACCGGGTGTGAAACTCGCGAAGTAAACGTTACACAAAGCTATGCCACAAAGGCCGTGCTTCGATCATCAACTACAAGACTTTGCTTTTCAACAGAAGCCTTGATCATTTGCCACTTAGACATGCCACACAGGCAATTTACTCCATGCGATTGATATCCATCAATATATAACCCCTGAGCTTGTACGTCTCAGAGAAGGGCGTTAAGCAAGAGAATAAACTCCCCGCCGCCAAACAGATATATATTTAATAGAGATCAATCACACGGACTAAAATCCAATGTCAGACACACAGTCCATTTACAAGTCCGTTCTGGGTCTGAACGAAACCGGAGGCACCTAGTACCCCGCATATCCATCGATCTCCAAGTACGTCTGGACGATCACCAACTGTTTCCATCTTCTTGGGTGTACAGCCCAATCAAGATCATCAGTAATCACCCAAACGACGTGAAGGCTTCCGGTCTTCGACCATCGTCTTCATCTTCGACTTATCGTCGTATCAGTTATTCAGAATGGGATAAACCCGGTCTTTCCGAATAACTCGCGTATATTTTAAATAAGTGTTACACAAACACAACATACGCCTCATTCCAATTCATCAGTCACTAACCGTAAATTAATCAAGAGAATAATTCCCCAAATATTAACCCCGAAGGCCGAAACCAACATCAGATCAATATTCAGAAAACCATTCTGCTTGGCTAACCGGCAGTTAGTTTCTAAATTTCACATTCATAGGGAAAGGTTCCCATTAATTTTATCCAAGATAAATTCCTTGAATTTATTCTTTAATCTCCTTTTTAATTTCGATTCAACTAGTCGGGATTAACGAACCTTACCGAAGTAATCATTTGTTTTAATTTCCCAATCCCAACCTATTCATCCCATGAAGTAAAACTTGTAATACTTCATATCTAACACCACGGTGTTATCGGTAAATTCAATTACCATTTCACGTTCAAATCTAATTAAAGATTTAACTATCGCCTGGAGCAAAACTGGTGATACTCCATTCTCGATTATTTCAATCTAATTAAAGATTCATTAAAACTCCACTTAGTTTTAATCGTTAACTGGGTTAAAGAATCAGTGTCATTTAAAACACGGTTCACGATAAACCCAAAGTCACATCCCATTAATTATCGGGTTAAAGAACGAGTGTTATTTAAAACACTGCCCACGATAAACCCAAAAATCAATATCAATTCCAATTAACTGTTATTTAATTGGTACACTTCATTAAATCTAAATAAAAAGATTTAATCTTTTCTCCACTGGATTCAAGAACAGTGTTAATGAAGACACCATTCACGACAAACCCAAATCACATTTGATATTAAACACAAGGCTCTGAATAGAAAATATACCGGCTTATGTTCAATATCAAATTCTACGACTAACAAATATCGTATTGGAAATAACGATATAAATATATATATATCTTTCAAATTTCCATAACAACATCTGTATAATCACGAATTCCAACATCGAAATATTCCGAAGACAATTTCGATTCAAATCCACTCCAATGCAATCATTGGAAATTCTGGTTATTTTTAAAACCCTTTTCAAATTCAATTTATTTATTTAAAAATAAATAGAATTATAATTCTAGTTCAAAACTAGTTCATTTCGATAAAAATCTATTTTTATCTTTTCAAATATGGAGTTTTTCATCCCAATTCTTTCTAAATCATTTCTTATGATTTTACACAAATTATTACCATTTTTAATAATTTTATCAAGGCCCGTACAGTCGATTTCCATCAACGGCCATCGAACTGCACTTACAGCGACCTTTTCCAAATTTGATTTGGAAATAATTCCAAATCCAACCGTTAGATTTCAAATTTCTAATATTCATTAGAAAGCTCTTTTCGATACGAACCCAACGGTTCCGGTTTTAGGAGAATCCGACGGTCGGATCTCCCGTAATATCCGTTCGAAGTCAATGGTCGAAATTCACGAACTGCCGCGGTGCGGCGCGTTCTATTCAGGCCATTATATTATATAATATATATATATATATATAATATTTCATCGATTTTTATTTAAAATGAAATTTATAAGTCGTTTTAAATTCGTTTTCAAAACGGTTTCAACTTCATATTCAATTTCTAATCAAAATTGAATATTCCAATTTAAATTCATTTTAAATTCATTTCAAATTGATTTCAATTCAAATGGATTTCTAATTCAATTTCAGTTCGATTTCAATTCAATTCAATTTCAATTTCAATTCGAATTCATTTCTATTCAATTTCAATTTGAATTCATTTCTATTCACTTTCAATTCGAATTCACTTCTATTCAATTTAATTTGAATTCATTTCTATTCACTTTAATTTGAATTCATTTCTATTGAATTTCAATTCGAATTCATTGCTTTTCGAAAAATCAGATTTTGAAATCACTTTCGATATTCATTATAAAATGAATAAAATCGATATAAATATCGTTCACGTCAAAATGGCGTCAATCTAATCAATACGGCTTCATATATTCCTATTTTCAAATATTCCATTTCAAATATTTCTTTTTCAAATATTTCTATTTTAAAACTGGAATGAGGCCCAATCAATTACCATATAATGTTAATTATATGGATTTTCTACAACGCATGTATACAATAACAACAATGAATAATCAGCCATCATCCAAAGTGCATTCTACACTGTATAAGCATCAAATATAAATATACAATGCTTATAACAGCATGTCAATCAATCGATCGACATACAACTAAACAATCGGGATTAGTGTACGCCAAATATCATCCCAATACCCGTGTGGGGTTTCAAGAAATCAAACACAGATTTTTATTTGTGCAGTTGGGCGATGTGTAAAATTTATCGTCCCAATCAATGTCCTTCAAATAGGTGTACATAAACAAACCGTCCGGTTTGTAAATGAATATTTATTTATTCACATTCACGTTAAAAATTATATTTTTAACGATCAAACTATTTTATTCAACCTATGAATTTTCTATTCGGTTCATTTATTACATAAAATGATATTTTTTATTTTTCTAACTTATTTTAGAAAATTTCGACGGCATAACGGCACGATACTAGAAACGGGACAAGGCCTAGCCTTATCCGCGGTCTAGTGATGGCCCACGCCATTCACACATCAATCAAATCAATTTCATCTCACCAAACAATTCCATTCAATCAAATATTCTAACTAACTACTCAACCAAACAATTTAACAAACAAGCCATCCATGGTCTGTGGATGACGGGTGTCGGGTGCTACTAAACACCGTCTGCATCCTAGTATATATATATAACTAGAAAAAAATTAAATTGAAAGGTGGGAAGTTCTCACCGATAGCTATCCAATATCACGACTCTTCATTTATAGAAATCTTCGTCGTTCTGCCTCTTTTCACTTTCTTTGCCCGTATTATCTACATATGTAAAAATCACATTTTTACTTCGCTATTCAATATATAAAAATCGAATTTTTACTATGCTATCCAATATATAAAAATCACATTTTTACTTTGCTATTCAATATATAAAAATCGAATTTTTACTTCGTTATTCAATATATAAAAATCGAATTTTTACTTCGTTATTCAATATATAAAAATCGAATTTTTACTTCGATGTTCAATATATAAAAATCACATTTTTACTATGCTATTCAATATATAAAAATCACATTTTTACTATGTTATTCAATATATAAAAATCATATTTTTACTTCGCTATTCAGTATAGAGAAATCTCGCCTTTTCTATTTTTAAAATCTAATCTTTTCTATTTTAAAAATAGCGTCTTTTCACTTTTAATGATTTTACCTTTTCAATTTCATCACTATAAAAATCACATTTTTATTATGTTAAAAATCACCACTTTATTATGTTATGATATATATAAAAATTCAGTTTTTAAACTATGCTCTTTTCATATAAAAACTGCCTTTTATCTCTTTTATATAAAATTACTTTAAATTAATTAACATAAATAACTAAATAAAATTAAATTAAAGAACTTACAGTAGGTTTTGGCATTGCGGAGGCGCTGACGGGGTCGAGGATAGTCAGAAGTGGAGGCGGAAGGCTCAGGTGGTCCGGCGGTGGAAGATGGCGTCTGTTGGGGCAGTTTTGGGCGAGGTGGGGCCTTGGGGTCGCGGATTGAAGGAGGTGCGGATGAAGGAGGGGGAAGGGGCGGCGGTAGGAGGTGGCAGGCGGGGGTTTAGGGCTGGGTTAGGGTTTGCGGGTTCGTGGGTTTTGGGCTTTCTGAAGCGAGAGGGAGGAGAGTGGAGGGCGACGAGGCGGAGCTGCGGTCGGAGATCGATGGCGGCGGGGGTCCTCCGAGGGTGGCGGCGACCAGTGGAAGGCGGCGGCTTTGTTTCTTTTTTTTTATACTGAATCGATTTCTGTTTTGAACGAGGCAAAGGGGGGGTATTGACCGGGTTAGGGATAAGGGCATGGGCCCCTTTTTATTTTATTTAATTTAATTTATTTTTCATAGAAAGTAACTTTTTATTCGACCTCGAAATCGAACCCACCGCCTGTCGTCCATAGCTAATTACCCTCATTCCGAACACAATGGGATATGTATCGTAGGCTGATTCGATTGTTACAATCAGTTTCCGTCAAAATCAACATATAACTCTATATATTGAATTTGAACGCGCATTTCAAATTACCGGGGTCACATACTAACTAGAAAAATTCCAGAAAAATATTTTCTAGCTTCGTATTGACGATACGGTCCTAACAAAACTAGTTTCGTCAAATTCTGAAGCCGTTAGAAAACTGGCCAATTTCCAGTCGATTAAAATTAACTGAAACTGGTCAAACGCGTTTTCCTTTGCCACGCTCACATATTGAATCGAAAAATTATGAAATTTGAAACCTAGCAATAATTTGACATTGCGGATCCAACAAAAGTGGTTTCGTCGAAATCCGAGGTCGTTTGCAAAATGACTATTTTTAAGGGCCTGAATTCCATAGCGACTATTCAGAATTTTCAACTGGACATATCTTTTGATTCCCGCTATGAAATTTTAATTTGCCGGATTCGTTGGAAAGATATTATCAATTAGATTCTAATGTTTTCAGTTTCACTAAAATCCGGATTGTTTTGCACCCGGTACATTCAATTGAAGTTTGAAATCGAATTATCGAACTACCGCGCCATTTTCAATTCTATTTATAATTATATATATAATTATTTATATTCTAACGACGACGCGTATAAATATATACGTTTGAATTATATTCAAAATAAATTTTTCGTCGATTTTATTTAAAATAATTCATTTTAAATATTCAAAATTCGCTAAAACTGCCAAAATAAAAATTTTAAACTGGCCCAGATTTTCGGGTTGTTACAATCTCCCCCACTTAAAACTTTTCGTCCCCGAAAAGGAACAAAGTCGAAAGTGGTTTGATCATTCAACTCTACGTTCGATCTGGCTTCCATTCTCCAACTTTTCAGTTTCTAAGAATTTTCAAATTCTTCAAAAATTTGGCTAACACCCTAAATTTTCGAAAAATTTCGCCATAACCTCCCCTGCAATGGGAGCATCGGGAAATCTCAAATGGCTTCCCCGGTCCTTCTGATCTCAAAAAGAAAAAGAAACAGCCAAGCGGCTAGCCAATCGGCTCATAAAATCATCATCACCCAAACAAAACAGTAAATTATGATAAACATGTACCTATTTGTCGGGCAAACAAATTTTATTCTCTGCTCTAGCCTCCTTGCTATGACCTGTTCAATGTAAGTATATGTATATGCAAGCAAATGCGACCAATTTTCAATACAATTCAATATTTGTTTCAATTAGGCTAAATGGTTCAAAATTAACAAACAAATAAACAAACAACACAAACATCAATCAGTTAGTGGATTAGAGTTTCAAATTGATAATTTTGATACATATACAAAAATCATGTTTTGATGCCAAATCACAACGATGTATTCTAGCTATATTAGTTTTGGTTCTCACACCAGTCTAATGGAAATATATAGAAAATCACACCTTCGAAACTCGAACATAAATGTTGATGATGCGATCGCTATCATCAATATCATCTTCGGGCGACTAGAGTGTGATGCTATATCTATCCAATATATTAAAACTTTGAATATACGTTTGCAAGGCGTATATGCAAATTCTTTATATACTGAATTGTCCAAAATCAATATAAATAAATTATTCAAATACGTGTAAAACGATCTAAATTTCAAAACAGAATTGTTTTCATTTTTTTTTTAAAATATACTCTTCACACTCGTTCTAGGATACTACTGATCCCATCTCTAACGAGTAATTCTCATTGGATATTACTAATCCAATATCTGATGAATTCTTTCGTATGGTTCTAATGTACCTTGTTCTCTGAGCTTTGTAAACCAAAGCTCTGATACCAACTGTCACGAGAAGGAATTTCGCTCGGCCCGAACCAGTCGCTAAACCGACCCAGACCGCTCGAAACGCCCTATCGTTTTGAGAACATGACAAAATAGAACGCATACAAAAGAACATTTCACTGTATATCACAACAATACATCAGATTACAAGAATATACAGAGTATAAACAAATAAATATTACACAGAAATATCAGAGATTTAAATTACATTTAAATACATCGCAGCGGAAAATAATACAATACACAACTAGAAGAGATATACAGAGACAAAGCTTTCCGGATATCATTCCAGCTGTAAACCAGGATCCTGTGAATATAAATCTGCAAAACCAAAACTACTAGCTGCCCGTGTCAAAATAGGGGCACCCAGAGTTTAGGTTAAAACAATAAACTCCAGGTCAGTCATGTGACTGGTGTGAGAACTAAAACAGTTAATCTTTATTTTTAAAGATAGGTAAATCAAGGGACCACGCCGTATAACACGGAACGGGTTTCCTCCCAAGAATACCAGTGCATAAAACAACAGCGCAATGCTAAATAAAGAAAAATGAAGCTATTATAAGACCCAGGTCCTATCACACAATGCAACGCAAGCCGGGGGATAGGGTTTTTACCTCATAATAGCCAAGAATGCTTGATACGTTTAAAAGAAATCATTTTGATACTATTATAAGTGTATAGTGTATAAAACAACTTCAAATCATAAGTATCAATCATAGGCGGCATGAATGCCCCATACCATTATGTCGCCATAAATAAGTTTGCAATCAAAACCGCAAGACGTCGTATTGGAAGTTGGGTTATCATTTATGGTATGAACCGAGGCTAGGGGCAAGATCCTCACCGATTCGAGACTGTCTAGTCCGAGTCTCAGGATCAGAGCTCGAGTGACTCTTGGATCGTCAGGGCCGGTCCACCGATGTGGATTAAAATTCCTGAACACTGCGTTTCCCCGCCCTTTGGGGCGTAAGCCTGGCCCGTCAGCCGACCAGAAGCATCGGCCGAAACCGATATCACGAGGCGCCTCGCTTTTCAGCAAGTAATAATAAGCAACATCCACATGAGTCAAACTCGTCAGCCAGTTCAAGCACTGACGCCACTCATAACTAGAAAGAAACGCATGCCCTCCTTGAGGTCCGTCTCCCGTTTTTGGTTCATACCGGGTGTGAAACTCGCGAAGTAAACGTTACACAAAGCTACGCCACAAAGGCCGTGCTTCGATCATCAACCACAAGACTTTGCTTTTCAACAGAAGCCTTGATCATTTGCCACTTAGGCATGCCACACAGGCAATTTACTCCATGCGATTGATATCCATCAATATATAACCCCTGAGCTTGTACGTCTCAGAGAAGGGCGTTAAGCAAGAGAATAAATTCCCCGCCGCCAAACAGATATATATTTAATAGTGATCAATCACACGGACTAAAATCCAATGTCAGACACACAGTCCATTTACAAGTCCGTTCTGGGTCTGAACGAAACCGGAGGCACCTAGTACCCCGCATATCCATCGATCTCCAAGTATGTCTGGACGATCACCAACTGTTTCCATCTTCTTGGGTGTACAGCCCAATCAAGATCATCAGTAATCACCCAAACGACGTGAAGACTTCCGGTCTTCGACCATCGTCTTCATCTTCGACTTATCGTCGTATCAGTTATTCAGAATGGGATAAACCCGGTCTTTCCGAATAACTCGCGTATATTTTAAATAAGTGTCACACAAACAAAACATACGCCTCATTCCAATTCATCAGTCACTAACCGTAAATTAATCAAGAGAATAATTCCCCAAATATTAACCCCGAAGGCCGAAACCAACATCAGATCAATATTCAGAAAACCATTCTGCTTGGCTAAACGGCAGTTAGTTTCTAAATTTCACATTCATAGGGAAAGGTTCCCATTAATTTTATCCAAGATAAATTCCTTGAATTTATTCTTTAATCTCCTTTTTAATTTCGATTCAACTAGTCGGGATTAACGAACCTTACCGAAGTAATCATTTGTTTTAATTTCCCAATCCCAACCTATTCATCCCATGAAGTAAAACTGGTAATACTTCATATCTAACACCACGGTGTTATCGGTAAATTCAATTACCATTTCACGTTCAAATCTAATAAAAGATTTAACTATCGCCTGGAGCAAAACTGGTGATACTCCATTCTCGATTATTTCAATCTAATTAAAGATTCATTAAAACTCCACTTAGTTTTAATCGTTAACTGGGTTAAAGAATCAGTGTCATTTAAAACACGGTTCACGATAAACCCAAAGTCACATCCCATTAATTATCGGGTTAAAGAACGAGTGTTATTTAAAACACTGCCCACGATAAACCCAAAAATCAATATCAATTCCAATTAACTATTATTTAATTGGTACACTTCATTAAATCTAAATAAAAAGATTTAATCTTTTCTCCACTGGGTTCAAGAACAGTGTTAATGAAGACACCATTCACGACAAACCCAAATCACATTTGATATTAAACACAAGGCTCTGAATAGAAAATATACCGGCTTATGTTCAATATCAAATTCTACGACTAACAAATATCGTATTGGAAATAACGATATAAATATATGTATATCTTTCAAATTTCCATAACAACATCTGTATAATCACGAATTCCAACATCGAAATATTCCGAAGACAATTTCGATTCAAATCCACTCCAATGCAATCATTGGAAATTCTGGTTATTTTTAAAACCCTTTTCAAATTCAATTTATTTATTTAAAAATAAATAGAATTATAATTCTAGTTCAAAACTAGTTCATTTCGATAAAAATCTATTTTTATCTTTTCAAATATGGAGTTTTTCATCCCAATTCTTTCTAAATCATTTCTTATGATTTTACACAAATTATTACCATTTTTAATAATTTTATCAAGGCCCGTACAGTCGATTTCCATCAACGGCCATCGAACTGCACTTACAGCGACCTTTTCCAAATTTGATTTGGACATAATTCCAAATCTAACCGTTAGATTTCAAATTTCTAATATTCGTTAGAAAGCTCTTTTCGATACGAACCCAGCGGTTCCGGTTTTAGGAGAATCCGACGGTTGGATCTCCCGTAATATCCGTTCGAAGTCAATTGTCGAAATTCGCGAACTGCCGCGGCGCGGCGCGTTCTATTCAGGCCATTATATTATATATAATATATATATATAATATTTCATCGATTTTTATTTAAAATGAAATTTATAAGTCGTTTTAAATTCGTTTTCAAAACGGTTTCAACTTCATATTCAATTTCTAATCAAAATTGAATATTCCAATTTAAATTCATTTTAAATTCATTTCAAATTGATTTCAATTCAAATGGATTTCTAATTCAATTTCAGTTCGATTTCAATTCAATTCAATTTCAATTTCAATTCGAATTCATTTCTATTCAATTTCAATTTGAATTCATTTCTATTCACTTTCAATTCGAATTCACTTCTATTCAATTTAATTTGAATTCATTTCTATTCACTTTAATTTGAATTCATTTCTATTGAATTTCAATTCGAATTCATTGCTTTTCGAAAAATCAGATTTTGAAATCACTTTCGATATTCATTATAAAATGAATAAAATCGATATAAATATCGTTCACGTCAAAATGGCGTCAATCTAATCAATACGGCTTCATATATTCCTATTTTCAAATATTCCATTTCAAATATTTCTTTTTCAAATATTTCTATTTTAAAACTGGAATGAGGCCCAATCAATTACCATATAATGTTAATTATATGGATTTTCTACAACGCATGTATACAATAACAACAATGAATAATCAGCCATCATCCAAAGTGCATTCTACAATGTATAAGCATCAAATATAAATATACAATGCTTATAACAGCATGTCAATCAATCGATCGACATACAACTAAACAATCGGGATTAGTGTACGCCAAATATCATCCCAATACCCGTGTGGGGTTTCAAGCAATCAAACACAGATTTTTATTTGTGCAGTTGGGCGATGTGTAAAATTTATCGTCCCAATCAATGTCCTTCAAATAGGTGTACATAAACAAACCGTCCGGTTTGTAAATGAATATTTATTTATTTACATTCACGTTAAAAATTATATTTTTAACGATCAAACTATTTTATTCAACCTATGAATTTTCTATTCGGTTCATTTACTACATAAAATGATATTTTTTTTATTTTTCTAACTTATTTTAGAAAATTTCGGCGGCATAACGGCACGATACTAGAAACGGGACAAGGCCTAGCCTTATCCGCGGTCTAGTGAAGGCCCACGCCATTCACACATCAATCAAATCAATTTCATCTCACCAAACAATTCCATTCAATCAAATATTCTAACTAACTACTCAACCAAACAATTTAACAAACAAGCCATCCATGGTCTGTGGATGACGGGTGTCGGGTGCTACTAAACACCGTCTGCATCCGAGTATATATATATAACTAGAAAAAAATTAAATTGAAAGGTGAGAAGTTCTCACCGATAGCTATCCAATACCACGACTCTTCATTTATAGAAATCTTCGTCATTCTGCCTCTTTTCACTTTCTTTGCCCGTATTATCTACATATGTAAAAATCACATTTTTACTTCGCTATTCAATATATAAAAATCGAATTTTTACTATGTTATCCAATATATAAAAATCACATTTTTACTTTGCTATTCAATATATAAAAATCGAATTTTTACTTCGTTATTCAATATATAAAAATCGAATTTTTACTTCGTTATTCAATATATAAAAATCGAATTTTTACTTCGATGTTCAATATATAAAAATCACATTTTTACTATGCTATTCAATATATAAAAATCACATTTTTACTATGTTATTCAATATATAAAAATCATATTTTTACTTCGCTATTCAGTATAGAGAAATCTCGCCTTTTCTATTTTTAAAATCTAATCTTTTCTATTTTAAAAATAGCGTCTTTTCACTTTTAATGATTTTACCTTTTCAATTTCATCACTATAAAAATCACATTTTTATTATGTTAAAAATCACCACTTTATTATGTTATGATATATATAAAAATTCAGTTTTTAAACTATGCTCTTTTCATATAAAAACTGCCTTTTATCTCTTTTCTAAATAATTACTTTAAATTAATTAACATAAATAACTAAATAAAATTAAATTAAAGAACTTACAGTAGGTTTTGGCATTGGGGAGGCGCTGACGGGGTCGAGGATAGTCAGAAGTGGAGGCGGAAGGCTCAGGTGGTCCGGCGGTGGAAGATGGCGTCTGTTGGGGCAGTTTTGGGCGAGGTGGGGCCTTGGGGTCGCGGATTGAAGGAGGTGCGGATGAAGGAGTGGGAAGGGGCGGCGGTAGGAGGTGGCAGGCGGGGGTTTAGGGCTGGGTTAGGGTTTGCGGGTTCGTGGGTTTTGGGCTTTCAGAAGCGAGAGGGAGGAGAGTGGAGGGCGACGAGGCGGAGCTGCGGTCGGAGATCGATGGCGGCGGGGGTCCTCCGAGGGTGGCGGCGACCAGTGGAAGGCGGCGGCTTTGTTTCTTTCTTTTTATACTGAATCGATTTCTGTTTTGAACGTGGCAAAGGGGGGGTATTGACCGGGTTTGGGATAAGGGCATGGGCCCCCTTTTTTTTTATTTAATTTATTTTTCATAGAAAGTAACTTTTTATTCGACCTCGAAATCGAACCCACCGCCTGTCGTCCATAGCTAATTACCCCCATTCCGAACACAATGGGATATGTATCGTAGGCTGATTCGATTGTTACAATCAGTTTCCGTCAAAATCAACATATAACTCTATATATTGAATTTGAACACGCATTTCAAATTACCAGGGTCACATACTAACTAGAAAAATTCCAGAAAAATATTTTCTAGCTTCGTATTGACGATACGGTCCTAACAAAACTAGTTTCGTCAAATTTTGAGACCGTTAGAAAACTGGCCAATTTCCAGTCGATTAAAATTAACTGAAACTGGTCAAACGCGTTTTGCTTTGCCACGCTCACATATTGAATCGAAAAATTATGAAATTTGAAACCTAGCAATAATTTACATTGCGGATCCAACAAAAGTGGTTTCGTCGAAATCCGAGGTCGTTTGCAAAATGGCTATTTTTAAGGGCCTGAATTCCATAGCGACTATTCAGAATTTTCAACTGGACATATCTTTTGATTCCCGCTATGAAATTTCAATTTGCCGGATTCGTTGGAAAGATATTATCAATTAGATTCTAATGTTTTCAGTTTCACTAAAATCCGGATTGTTTTGCACCCGGTACATTCAATTGAAGTTTGAAATCGAATTATCGAACTACCGCGCCATTTTCAATTCTATTTATAATTATATATATAATTATTTATATTCTAACGACGACGCGTATAAATATATACGTTTGAATTATATTCAAAATAAATTTTTCGTCGATTTTATTTAAAATAATTCATTTTAAATATTCAAAATTCGCTAAAACTGCCAAAATAAAAATTTTAAACTGGCCCAGATTTTCGGGTTGTTACACACTTTGAATGCCATATTGTCAGATTTGTCAAATCACTAATTGACGTCCATAAAAATATTCTGGTCGTTAAGCTAAGAGAAGTGCCCTTCTCCGCCACTAATATAAATACGTTAGTAAAAATCAATGTACGTGATTCTTTTGGAAATACTCTGTCAGACATTCGTCCATACAAGTTGTCCTGGGTCTGGACAAACCGAAGGTACTCTCCTACCACATCCTAGGAATCACCCTATAGATCAGTAGCGAGAAGTCCTTGCAATCCGTAAATTCCAATCACAACAGAACCACAGTATATTTCTGGCCGCTAAACCAGAAATTTTAAGTAGTTCTTCCGTTTTATGAAGATCTACGATCTTCAATTACACCATCTCGATTCACATCAAATATCTCCAACGTTTACGTATTTGCTGGTCGGAATGGTTTTCAAATATAAATTCGATCTCGGTCTTTCCGTACCAACAATCGCTTTAGGCCAGATTTGATAGTCGATTATTTAACTATCAAATAAAAACAAGCATTCATCCATAAAAGAAAATTGAATTTATTGATTCAATATTCGCCTCTTTAATTAATCATTTGTTAATTAAACTTCTTAATTTTCCCAATATCTGAAATATTCGTTTCTCTTCTTATATTAGTATAAGAACATTCAAAATCATTTATTTCCAATACTTTTGGAACACACTTTTCATTTTGGCCTCTAGTCCCTAACCGTAAAATTTGTAAGAGAATAATTCTCTAAATGTCAATCCCGAAGGCCGAAACCCACATCAGATCGACATTCAGAAAACCATCCATCTCAACTAGTCTCCGATCAGTTTCTAATTTCCATTAACTTCATTTTTTTTCTTTCTAACGAAATAGAATTTCCAAATATCAATTACCATTTTAAATGAAATGCTCATCTCAAATTATAACTATTCTAATATAGTATTTACAAAACATTGCTACAAACTTTGTACAATATTCCCTTAAGGATTCGATTTGCAAAATATTTGCTAAATGTTTATTTCTAAATTGGAACAAGATTTTTCTTATAACGATGTATTTTTATTAGTGAAAATTAGGCACACATCCTTAAAAGCAAAGTTAATTAGGCTCACATCCTTCTATTTCAAAACATAGAAATTTCATCCCTGTTTTTAAACAGCGGCTATTTTTTTTACACAATTGCCCTTTTCGCAATTTAAGGTGCGATTAACGTGGTCATAAATCACGTTATACGGATCTAGTATACCCAGAAACCAGAAACGTATTAGGGTTTTCATTTTTCCAAAAACTTATCTTTCTTAATCATGGAGGCGCCGTCATTTGCAACGTGTAAATAAACTCAGCTCATTTGTAATTATTCATCTGCATGTATGTATATCTCTGCATGCTTGTACCATGGCGGCTTCAGCTAAATCCATGGCGGCGGTTTTCTTTTTTAGTTTAGTGGTTTATTTATTTCTTCCTTGTTAATGGCGGCGGCAGCTACTTTCTAAATTTGTCAACTTCGAATTCAGCTTCGAATCCATGGCGCTGTTACTGATCAACAATTTTATGTCGCTTTATTATTATGACATTCTTTAATTATCCAAGTTTATTGATTTATAGTGTAATTATTGTTAAATTTTTTGTTGTGTAAAGATTATTGTACAGGCGATTAATTTAAAAAAATGCTATATTTGTTATTCTGTCATGTTTAGGTGTATAAAATTATGCATATTTTGTTAATATCAGCATACATTTATGCAATTATTGTAATAACATATGAGGTCGGATGTACTCAGAAAAGTTCCTTTTTAGGTGTATAAAAGTATGCATATTTTGTTCATATAAGCATACATTTATGCAATTATTTGTTATTCTGTCGTGTTTAGGTTTATAAAATTATGCATATTTTGTTAATATGAACATACATTTATGCAATTATTGTAATAACATGTGAGGTCGGATGTACTCAGAAAAGTTGTATGCTCGTATGCATATATTATGTATGTACGCATACAAATATACGGTTCTTTTTTAAAATCTGTTTTTTACTGTGCGTGATTATTAATTGCATACAAACAATTGATTATTCTTAATTTCCTTAATTGTCTAGTTTTACTGATGGATAGTGTAATTACCGTTCAAAATTTTGTATTACGTACAGTCTTTACTATACATAACAAATATGCAAATTGCTATATTTGTTATTCTGTCATGTTTAGGTGTATAAAATTATGCATATTTTGTTAATATCAGCATACATTTATGCAATTATTGTAATAACATATGAGGTCGGATGTACTCAGAAAAGTTCCTTTTTAGGTGTATAAAAGTATGCATATTTTGTTCATATAAGCATACATTTATGCAATTATTTGTTATTCTGTCGTGTTTAGGTTTATAAAATTATGCATATTTTGTTAATATGAGCATACATTTATGCAATTATTGTAATAACATGTGAGGTCGGATGTACTCAGAAAAGTTGTATGCTCGTATGCATATATTATGTATGTCTGCATACAAATATACGGTTCTTTTTTAAAATCTGTTTTTTTCTGTGCGTGATTATTAATTGCATACAAACAATTGATTATTCTTAATTTCCTTAATTGTCTAGTTTTACTGATGGATAGTGTAATTACCGTTCAAAATTTTGTTGGGTAAATTAGATTGTAAAGCCGAATAATTGGAAAAATCGCTATATTTGTTATTCTGTCGTGAATAGGTGTATAAAATTATGCATATTTTTGTTAATACCAGCACACATTTATGCAACTATTGTACAAAAATTAAGGGTTGTTTGTACTCAGAAAAGTTGTTTACAATAATTGGAAAAATCTGGATATTAACATAACGCTCTTCTTAATTGTTGAACAGATATATGCAACTATTTATATTACTTGCATACATATATGCAAATCTTTGACATATGCAAATACTATCTTTTAACTATGATTATTTGTTCCTGTTTTAAATCTTGAATTATTTTAGGTAATTTGCCTATTGTCCAATTTAATTTTTATTATCTATTCGTTAAATATTATGCAGTTATTCTCGTCCAGTCTTTACTTTACATAACAAATGGCGACATTTTTGTTTGTTTAATACTGCAAACATTAGTAGTTAAGTATGCATTTAACTGGAAAATTAGCCTTCAAGTATGCAAGTTTTCAGACTGCAAATATTAGCATTCAACTATACATTTAACTGGAAGAATAGCCTAAAAAGATGCAAGTTTTCATATCAAATTTCATAATATTTTCATTCAAGTATGCAAGTATTCTGGAAAATTCCACACATATAGTCAACATTCCATAACATGTTGTAAAATTCGTACTAGTTCGGAAAAAATATCATTCAACTGATTTACACGATAGGTGAACATCTTCTTTACAAATTTTCATCAATCTTGTTTGCATCTAAAAGAAGGTAGTCCTGTGTCATGTTATCCGTTGGATTCCAACTATGTGGTTTGCAATTGAGTTTTTCGTGAGCAAGAGCAACTCGTTGTAGATATTCAGCTTCATGAGCGTAAATTTCATCTTCTTTGCTGGGTTCTATGTTCTCACTTTCCTGCTTCATAATACTCAAAACAAACATTGCACAATATAATCTAAAGAAAAAAAAAATTAATAAGTCAACATTTATTCGAAAAAACTGTTTTTGTATAATTTTTTTAAATTATATGCATCTAAGCATGCAACAATTTTTAATAAATGCATATGAGTATGTAAGTATTCTGCTTTTATTGACAAATGCATGTATTAATCAAACATTATGTTACAAGTTGCACACTTCAATGCAACATTTACAATTAATTGCATATTCTACTGCAACAACATGTTTACACTTGCCCAATTGAATGAAACAATTATGTATTATGCAAAATTTCAAACTAATACGGTACACTCATTTCTGTTCAGAAAAATAAAAAAATTCTACTCAGAAAAAATTCATATTATACTCAACAATTATGCTAGAATTCCTTTTAATCATAGAATCATGTACGAATTCTTATTAACATCTAAAAAACATTCAGTAATTCTTCTGAATAGCATACACTAAGTCGAAATCTTTTTTTTAATCTTAATACTGTATATTACAAGAAGATAGTATCTACAGCACGATATTAAAAAAACAATCATATTTATACCTTTTTTCGCCATTTTCATGTAATATGATGACGATGACAAAAAATTTGAAGCACAATATGACGATCTGGACTAAACTGAAGATCGGCGGCTTTTGTTTCTGAAACGCGATTAATTGATCTAGGGTTTGCAGAATAGTGGAATTAGGGTTTTGAGAGATATTAGTGGAGCGATTTGACTAATTAAATGATACGAGTCGTTGGTGTAGGTTTGAGTAGCTACGTAGGGGTAGTTCTGTAATGTTTTCGGCGGAAATTCAAAAACAGGGATGTATTCTACATTCTTTTAATCAACGGGGTTTTTTTATATTTTGAAACTTAATAGGGACCTGTAAAAAACGCACCCTTTTTATTAACCAATTCCATTTCATTTTAACCTTCGTAAACCAAGTTCTATATCAAGTCTTTGTTCCAAAAATCTTTATAAACATCTGTATATGTTTATTTTACTCATTCTAGTTTTATTTCAATGAGCCTCCTTTATTTCTATTCTAACTTCTATTCAAAATATTTGTATATAACTTTTGCAAATTCTTGCTAATAATATTTATCATTTATAAGCCGTATATAAAATCCTTTAATATAATCCATATTATATTACACAGCTTAGTTCATCTCCAATTCAATTATTATTTATAATTTAAAAACCCTTTCTAATTTCCTTCAAAAATTCTTATTTGCAAAATATTCGCTTCAACCCCTATTCACCTCGCCCGTGAATAATAACCTTTAATACACATCTATTCTTGGCTAAATTTGTTGATTTGTCCAAACTTGTCGGTTTCAAGTTCCAATTCTATTATCACTTTTATTATTCGATTTATTTCATATAATCTAATTTATAATTTCTATTGAACTTGGAGAATTCAAATCCATTAACAATACCGATTCCAAACCCAATTTCCATTTATCCTCATATTATCATTTCTGAATGCTCTAATAATTCACTTCTTTATAAATATGGTTTATAAAATCAACTTGTCGTCTTATTTGTTAAAACAAGTTTCTACTGTTCAATTCTATTTATAACTTGGTTTCAAAATAAATATCCTATTTGAAAATAAAATTCCCTTTTATATACTTTTATATATTTAAATTCCAATTTAAATGTGAATATAAACCTGCTTAAGATTTCCTTTAACTATAAACAAGTACTTATACTTCCTAAATTCCTCTAAATGAATTCAAATAACTGGATTATCCCTTCGGTTATTATTAACTAAATAATAATTCATTTCCACATTTTATAGAAATACTTTGCTTCATCATTTACTATTAATATAATAGTCAACCTCTCTTTAAAATAACAATCCACTTCCTTAAAAATTCAATAGTCGTCTTTACTTTCGTTTCTATTTATAAATGTGGTTTCTAAATAAATATCTTAAATTCCCTTTAAACATATTATATTTAAAATTCTATTTTAAAATCCATCTATTATTTTGACATTCAAGAATAACTAAAATAAGGGTCCAATGTTAATACACATCCAAACAAATCATCAAATGTCACTGGTGACAAATCATATCATATATCAGCATATATATGAAAACAAATAAAATAAATGTTGAGGAATCCAGTTGGATCCCTCCAACCTGTTTTTCCTACATCCACAGATGTTAGTCAACAATAATAATACTCATCCTGCTTCGAGGCAGGATATCGCGGTATAGAAGGTCATCCACTATATATATTGTGGGGGCGCATAGAGAAATCATCCGCTAATGGTACTGCGGGCATCCGCTAATGGTACCGCAGGCATTATCTAATCACCAATATTATTATTATATAATATTATCACTTTATATCAAGCAATTATCATCCAATAAGCAAGCAATAAAATTTGAACTATTAAAAATAGTTCCCAATAATGTAGCTGAGTGAGTTTAACTCTTCTCGATTTTTCCTTGTAGAATATCCAATTTAATTCCATATTGTCGTCTACGAATTCACTTGAATCGTCTTTTATCGTGTACCTACGATTATTTATTTATTTATCGATTAAATGATTTATTAAATTAACAAATGAATGAATTAATTATCCTATGTATATTTTTAAGTTTAAATAGAAATATACCTTATCGCCTTGCCGATTACTCGACAAATAAATGAATTAACTTGCTGATCAATTCCACCATCATCCCAAAGTCAACGACCTCGCAACTTTACTTTTCGAACTTCCTAAATTATTTAATTTTATTAATTGATCGATCTATTGTTAATTAAGATTAATTACAAACAAAATTAAACAATTTATTCTAAGTAAGTTTAAATTTCGTAAATAAATATACCTCGCTGTCTTTGACGAGTTATAAGACCAACTCAACAACCACTGACTCCAATCCGTCCAAATTTGCACCATCCTCACTTCGACAATCATCAACCAATCCACAGTCAACCCACAACCACTGCGTGTCTCAAACTCTATTACTGTAATGTCTCAAAGCCCTTCAGCATTCATTGATTGGACAACCTCTCCCATGTGACAGGCATTCACGCATGTATCATTACCAAAGAAATTACAAACTGAACTCCACATTTCCTCACTACCCAAACTTAGGATCAACTCCCTTCAAATGACTACCCATTATGTCATGTCTGCTTCACCAACTTCTGAAAAGAAAAAGGTTGAACTCCCCTAATTGCTACTGCAAATCCATCTCTACAACGTCGTCTACATTCATTACCCCTCAATTCAACAGTCCTTACTTCCAGTTCCATCTTTGCCTTCCCTTAATCTCCTTAAATCAACATTCACAAATTCGAATTACACCATCCCGAAATTTGGAAGACTGTACCTACTCCAACGTTGGCTTCCTCGCATTCCCCAAAATCCCATCTACTCCAATTCACGGACCTGACTTCCAGGTCGCATTCCCCAAAATCCCACTGTCGTAACCTTCAAACCACAATTTCATTCATCAGTCCACTGAAAATCCACCAATCTCCTTACCTGCGTCGAGCTCCACCCCATCGATTAAGGTCACCGTCCCCATGACAACCCACTAACGCGATTGTCCCAAAACATTTACAAGCTTCAGAAAAACATGGATTTCGAATGCTATACCACTTTTGTGTCTTCAAAGTGCGAGCGCGTCAAGTCTGGTTGGTCTTCAGGAAACTCGAATTCAAACCGCGACTTCGGTTCGTGATCCAGGATTTGATTCCCCTTTTTTTTCGACGCCTTCAATTTTGTATTTGCGGTTTGATTTTGATTCATACGAAAGAGGAAAAGAAAAGGAAAGTTGAAATGAAAAATTGGGATGGAAAGATATGATGGCAACGGCTCAATTTATAGGCGAAAATTCTATGCGATAAGAACAATGTCTTTCATAGATATGGTAGGCTTCAGGCATAGACGAAGACATTAGTAGCTTAGGTAGGAGAAAGATTGATTTGAACGGACGAGAGCAGTGGGTAGATTTCAGACATTGGTGAGGTAGTGGAAGACTTTGTAGTATACTTCATTAGAAGGCTTACGATGGAAGTAAAATAAAATTTCAGTGTACAGATGAAGGAACTTCCACATTGAACTCTAAATAAATTAAAAATGGTGTAAATTTATTTAATTTAAATATCGCATCAAGTTCGAACTCCTATTTAAACGCAACAAATGACATTTCTAGGATTCTATCACTATTCTGAACACACTGGAACGTATTTCGTGGCTCAATTTGACCATACGGAGAAGATATTTAATTTAAACTGATAATTAAAAAATTAAATTCGATTTAATATAAATTGGCTCAAATATAAACAATTCTATTGATAATAATTTATTATTGTCATATATACTTACAAGCTGAATTCATACAACTTTCAAAACAAACTAATATGAATTTTAATCTCAATATTTCATTCTCTGAATATTAAATTAATTTTAAATCAATTTATTTTATTAAATAAATCGTTATCGTTTTAAAAATAATTCCATAGCGACTATTTGAAAATTGAATTTGGCCATAACTTTCAATATAAAATATGAAATTCTTATTTTTTTTCTTTTATTAGAAAATTATAATTCAACATATTCGAATATTTCTTGTTTCGACGTATTCTGACTTATAACGGATTCTGTACGCTCAATTGAATTTCAAAACTAATATTATGAACTACCACGCTATTACGAGCTCGTTTTAATTATGTAAATATATTTACACGCTCAACTTCGTCAATTAATATAAAATTCCATTTATATTATCATTTCGATTTTTAAACTAAATTAAATATCAAAACTCAAGTGACTAAATACGGGTCGTTACAAGTTGTGTTCATATAATTTATAATTATAAAAAAGTATAATTAGTGACTTATGTACGAACTGTGAATGCTTAAAGCAGTAGTAAATTTATTTGTTATTAACTATAAATTACCAATTATAAATTATTGTAGTGTTTAAGGAGATGACAAAAATATTAAAGAAATTAGCTTTAATTTGGTATCTTTTTGTAGTGAACATTTTATCAATGGTTTTTACCATCTATGAGTAAAACAATTTTCTTTGTTGTAAATTAATGTCTACAACTTTTCGGAAAAAGTTGTAAAAAATAAAGTATTTATCACGTTTTTGTAAAAAGAAGTTGTTAAAGGGGTATTGTTACAACTTTTGCATCTAGAAGTTATAAAAAGCAAGGTTTTAACAACGTTCTGCATAAAAACGTTGTAAAAAAACTAGGTTTTCACAATTTTCCCCTTAAAACATGGTAAAAATGTTTTTTCACAACAATTTGTAGACACATTAAATAAATGTTGTAAAAGGTATATTTTGTTGTAGTGAGTGTACCCTGCATCGGGTTTTTACATTGTTAAGCCTATAGCCAACCTTGCGTGGCCTCCCGTGGGAATACAAACTATACTCGGGGAGTTTCGATCTGAAGTGGTAAAGTATATACTAGTCTGTGTTCAGTACAAAGTCGTATATCTAGTAATAAATGCACCTACAGAATAAAAGGCTAGATTAGATCATAATACTTTTTTGGTATACTCTATTCCTCCATCATTCTCTCTTACTTTTACAGCCTAAAAGATGATTTAATTGAATCAAAGAACCTAAAAACATAAAACATTGGTTAGTCGCAAGTACCTTAACTTTTTGGTAGTATACCAACCGCGCTTATATTGTAATTATGCAATAGATAATTCTTTAAGGTATTAAACTCATTTGAATTTTCTTCCTATACATTCCTTTGTGAAGTAGTTGCTAAAAATCAATAAAAGCCTCTTACAATTGTTGGCTTTCAAACACTATTTTAATATAGGGATACTTATCAAAACAAATGTATTTTATAATATGGCAAGATATCTCATACGTGTACATCGTAATCTTGATTGAATGAAAAAAAACACATCTAGGCAGAAGACACACATTAACAATAGTAATTTCTATTTGATGTGGTTTTTCCATAGAATCTGCTAAATCAAGTGTAATAAATGAATTTGCAAAAGTAACTCATCGCAAGTTATTGGTCAGGTCATATTTAGTCGGTGATTATTTATTAATTTCTCTCAATTTATTTCAACCTGATCCCATGTTTGTGGCTTTCACCCTGTCTAAATATACTGGTTTAAGTTTCTATGTATTTTGCGGTTTCACAAATATTTCTTGAAGCTGAAAGTTTACAAGATCCAATATTTCAAATTGTTTGGTTTTTTTGTTGTAGCTCAAGCTTTTCTAAACTATTCATATTTTATTCTTGCCCTTTTTAATGAAATTGAAAAGGATTAAGAAAAAAAAATATGTTGTGCATTTGAATGATATTTTTTTTTGACTGAGTAGGACGTAATCCCACCAAAAACATTGCAACAAAGAAACAAGCAACTTCCGCATTGTTCATGATGATTTTGCATGCAAAGATTGGATCAAGCATGCATTCTTATATTAAGCAGCTATTTATTACATATAATGCTTAGAGCATCTCTAGCAGTTGGTGTGAATTTGGTAGGGGCACTCAATTATAAAATGGTGAAAATCCTCGTTCATCCAGCAACGAACGGCGATTTTTGGACCTTTTATTTTTATTTCTATCGGGTTTAAACGAGTTAAAGAAAACCATTTATAATTTAAATGATTTTCTTTTAACCATTTAAGTTATAACCGGTTTTCACTAAACTGCTTATACGATTTTTTTAATATACCACTTGCTTGCGACCCATAGTCCATTATTACAAAACCGTAGTCGCTCTCTGGTCTTCAATGGTTGCTCACCACTCTTCAATATAAAAATAGGAAAATTGAGAAAATTGATAAAAAACAATCAAATCAATTTCGCTTCTTATCTAATCCTCATCTCAATCTCCACCAAATCCTACACAAATTAGCAAAGTTGAATTAGGTATTTAAAACAAATTTACTGTAATAACCCGCCCGGAATGGGTCTGAATTTCGATGCAGAAAAGACCCATCGAAACTTAGAGCCACTCTAAACAGGTCGACGGTTCCAGTAAGAATTACATTTGCACAGATAATAATAACATATACTTCGAATAGGAATCTCACACAGCGGAAAGAGAAAATATAATATTCAAATAAGATGTACCATTATTTCAAAATCTCAGAAATACAATAGTTCACAGTTACATCTGTTCGACTAGATACATCACATAGTTTATTCGCATAAAGATTCCAAAAGAAGTAAAGCAATAATTGCTAATAATATCATAACTACTTCGTCATCTCCATCGGCTTCAATCATGACTTCATCCATGGCTTTTACCCCATCCACTGACCTGTGGGATGTTAAGGAAAGGGGTCAGAACATAAAGTTTTGTGTGACTGGAATATAGTGTTACTTAATGTCCATACCCCATATTTTTAGCAGGTTACATATGTCAAAGTATGTCTATGCAGCACACAAGGTTCACACAAACATAAATATCTAACCAATGGGCGTGGGTATCCAATTAAATCGCCCATTAGTTTTTTTAGCGTAAAAACCCAACGAGGTGGTATTCTCAGTCACTTATAGCCCTATTAAAGGTGGATTCTTACGATCTCTTATAACCCCAAGGCGGATCCCCAACCCTTTAAGAACCCCGTCCTAGTACGTTAATGTTCTTAAGCCTATTCTCTCATTTGTAATATGAGAAATAGTATTGTTAACGTTACTACATAACTGATACTACTCGGTAGAACACCTATGTCGCTTAAGACTTTAGACAGTTGGTGTGCATGAAATGGCCGCATATCCTTTAATTTCAGTTACCAATCTGTCCCTAGTTAAGCCCTTACAAGCTTCTGGAGGAAGTGGAAATCCTCGTTAACTACCCTACTCCATTACCATTTTATGCCCAACCACTTTAAGAGAAGGAGGACCCAAAGACCTACTTCAAATCTAGTAAGGGTGGGTCCCATGACTTTTGTTCCTCTCCAAGGAATAAACCTTCGAAGGGATCCTAGTCCTAACCGCTTAAGACCCAAACTAGATAAAAAGAGAGTCAACCACTTAAGACCTTATCAAGGCGTAGTAAACTTATTTATTTTCACACGCAATCGACTTATATGTATACATACACACTAGACCTCTCACATTAAACCGTATACATGTAAATGCTGGATATGCCGGTCGGTTCCGGACAGACTTCCACTATAAGTTGGTTTAACCTCATATCTAGTGTACTAAGTTTATGAATGGCCCCTAGCACCTAGACATCTCACATTAGTTGGGCCTATTTGTGTTTGCTGGATTTGCCGGTCGGTATTGCGCAAGCTTCTACCACAAATAGCAACTAACCTCATGTCCATATGTCACTTATTTATAAATATTTAAGTTATTCTATATACACACACGCAAGCAAACATATATATATATATATATGTGTGTGTGTGTGTGTGTGTGTTAAGGGGCCAACATAGTGCGATAAAGTAGAAAGATGTGCTCCTGCCTGGTAAGAGGTCAAGAGTTCAAGACCTACTCTAACCACTATGTTCTCATGTTAACCAAATTTCAAAAAAAAAAAAATTGTTAAAGGGACATTTCAAATTCAAACTCTAACCTAATCACATTTATTACGCTCATGCAATGTTAATTACGTTTATATAAGTAAAATAATAATAATGCCAAATTAATGTAACATTCGTATAAACAGGGAAACATTCTAAAGTGGTGGCAATTGTAAAATTTTCCAATTCAAGGCATACAAGTTCAATTTTCCATATTTTTAACCGCTACAACATAGGCATGATGACATAATGACAATATAACAACATAGCAGTGGATGGAAAATATACATACATTACAATTTCAATTTGCATCTTAGGCTTGTTGGAATGATTTCAATATTAGATTAAAATAGAGTATTACATACAATTCCACTTGCATGTATATAATTCATATTTCACCTAATTCACCGTTTTGGGGTTATGTACATAAAAATGCTTACATTTGATCTCACCTTTGAATGTGTTTGGATTCAAAATACGACCCAAACCCAAACCAAATCATGAGATAATCAAATATAAAACTTTTTAGGTTACATTCAATGGTAAATAAAAGTGAATTACATAAAATAGGAATAATAATGACAACACTCATATTCATTTTAATCCAATACAAAAACCAAAAATCCACAAAATCCAATTATTCATGACAATTTCATACACAATTGCAAGATCGAAGATTTGGGGGTTTTCATGTTTACATTATCGAATATCGAAATCTTCCTAGGCATATTTATTTACATGACAAACTATTAAAAACATGAATATACCTTAAGCAAAACCACATTCCACTCACAAATCATAGGCGGAATAGAGAGATATATGTAGTGGATCTAGATCTGCAGCAATGTTTACGTTCAAGCGAGCTCCAATAATTCTCCTAACAATATACATATAAGAGACATACATTAGAATCTTATAAATATATGTTGATGGTAAATTACAAAATCCTAAACTTCTGTAAATATAATAGAGAGAGATTTAGAATAGAGTTAAAGAGGTAGAAGAAACCATTACCCTATTTGTTTTGTTTTTATATGGAATTTAGCAATGGTGGAGCGACGACTTGGAGGCAGAGATGGAGAATGATTAGGGTTTCTAGTGTGTGGTATGAAGAGTTATTTATACTTTCTCGTATGAGCATGAACCATTAGATCAATTAAAATTAATCCAAGCCTTTCATTTTTATAAATCCCTCAAAGAAAACCCTAACCACATAGCTTTATTGGACTGTCCAGCCGCCGAGCGATCGACCCTTAGCGGCCGACCGGCGGTCGACACCCTTTAAGGGGGGCGGTCGACCCCTTTGGGGATGGAACGCCCAATAAGGATATGTTGCTGAGCTGTTTATTTTATTTAATACGTTTCTAATTCTCCTTATGTTATTTCATATATGCAACATACGTTGTCCCCTTGATCTTATCTCTAATTCAAATTTTGGATTTCCCTCTTTTATTTTTAATTTATATTTATAACTTATAATTTTGGAAAATCTCCTTATGTTATTTTTAATTTTATATATGCCTTAACCTTTTTTGCCAGGCTATTGTTATGAGTTATTTGTAGGAGAGTGTTGTTATAGACAATTAACCAGGCAAGTTGTCATTCCTATTTATCCCCCGCTTCTGATGACACGTACCATGACATATGGTACATATGTGGAAATGCAACATGAAATATATCAGGATAACTATCACCGATATTTATATCAGGTTGTGGACATTGACTATGACACTTATTGGCTGTAGATTGCTAGAAATGTTGAACTGTCACTAGATGCTGCGGTCCATATAGGAAATATGGATTTTTTGTCCTTCTACTTTGAACTTAGGTATTCATGCTCTAGTTGTGACGTCTTCAGAAGTTAATTATCCATCACAGTTTTACCCACCTCGGCCTCCTCACCTAGCTGGCTGGGCAGGTAATCCTGGTTGGTTTATGCAATGGACAGGACGTAATGATTCACTACCTATTTCTCATTTACCTTACATGCCACCAGTCCCACCGTATTATGTAGTAGATAGTCTTTGGGAGATGAATTTAGCATGTGGCACTTAGATATTCAGGAATCTCGGGATTATAAGGAAGGATTGCAAAGAAAAAGTGATGTAGCATCAGATTTTGTAGGTTATACTTCCTCTTTTAATAATTATCATATGTCTTTGTTTTTTACTTTATGTTTACATTTTTTTCACTCGTTTTTTCATATGGAACATAGGGATTATAAGGAATCCTTATTTGAGTCTAAAAAACGAAGGCAAGTGGTTATTCAAAAACTTCGAGAAAAGGGAAAACCTTCCGCCAAATGCATCCAATTGAAGAAGACGAGAATGATAACGAAGAGGACGAAGAAGAAGGTGAGGATAGTGAGGATGATGTTGAGGAAAAGGAAGATGACGACAATGCAGAAGATGATGATGAGGGCGACAATGCCGATGACGATGATGATGGAGATAATGACGATGATGGATTAGACCATGGTGGAGTGCAGACAAATAAATATGGTGTTAGGATCAGAGTACCGACTCCATTTCATTCAACTACTACATGTACTTAAATTAAGCTTGAAACCATTAATAAAAACTAATTATATACAGTTATTTGATTTAGTCATTATATTTAATTAACATAAGGTGAAGTATATGTCGAAGTAGTTATAGAAAATCAACTCTACTTTTCATACATACTTCCTAGTTTAAGCAAATCTAGTTATCAGGTTTTTTTTATGTATTAAGTTATATCCATAGATAATCAAATCAAATCAAATATATTTTATGTTTATACTGCATGACCATTCTATGATTAATTAATTTATAACTTTAGTTTAATAAGTTATTTAGAGTACGTTTAAGTTAGTTCTATGTTTTAAAATAACTTTTGAAAAATAACTTACTTTTATAGTAGATTTGATGGAAGTAAATCAAGTTTAATATTTAAAATAGCTTATTTAAGTATCTTACATACATGACCATTTAAAATAAACTATTGACAATATATGCATGACCATTCAAAATAAATTATTTACAGTAGATGCGTTGCCAATTAATTTATATGCATGGCCATTTAAAATAACTTATTTAAATAAATGCATGTCCACTCAATTACTTTTTGTATTGTTAGGCTCTTATCGTGGAAAAAGTGCAAACAAAGGTAAACAAAAGAGTGGCAGAATTGTGAATAAAGTGACATCACTGTTCAAAGGAAAATCGAGCACAAGTCGGAAAAATAAGAGTCTGGTGGGTTTGGAAGATACTCAAATGTCGAAGTAGCATTTCTGATGACTATATGTGAAGTATTTCTGATGTTACTTATTCATTGAAGTACTTGTTTGATGTTTAGGGTATGCGATGTTTATACTAACTATATTACAAAAATTTGTTTAATTCTACATATAATTGAAGTACTTGGTTATGTTCCAGGTATGTAGTGTATACGAGGACTATACGTGTTGGAATTGTGTGGTGCTACCTATAATTGAAGTGCTTTATATATCTAGCTAATTTATGCTAAAGGTTTGTACGATGTAGGCTTGTATGACATATGAATGCACTTGTATGCCAAACATGATGTAGGCTTGCATGCTGAATATGATATATAAATGTTGTGGGTGAGGCATGCTGTTTATGGAGTAGGAGAGGTATCATGTTGTATAAATGTTGTGGGTGATGTATGCTAAATATGGAGTGAAAGTTTGGTGTAATTATGTTGTTTCAGCAACTATATGAAGTATATATGTTGTGTTAACAGCAATTTGGTGTACTGAGGGGCTTGTGGCCCAAGGAATACTAGGTTGAATATGCTAAAAAAAGAAATCATAAAATGTGAAAATGAAAATAGTTTTAGAGTAAAACAATTTTCATTTCTTTGTTTAACGAATAAACGGTAAAATTTAAACCGTTTAACTCGAAAATGGATTTCATTGACCCGCTTACCTAAAAAGGGATTTTTGAAACCCGTGAAATTTTATAAAAAAACCTTTATTGTGTAAAAAACAATAGGAAGCACAATGAATTCGTGATATGTACTACTTATACTTTAAACTTATACATATATATTGGTTATACATTTTTATAGTTTAGGGTACTTCGTGATATATAATGTTTATGCATATATATGGTTCACATTTATATAGGTTATATAGTTTACATTTACAGAGTTTATATAGTTGATACTTTAGGTCTAGTTTATATAGTTTATAGTTTACATTTGCTTATATTTTAAAAGTTTATAAGCAGTTTAAATAGTTTATAGTTTATAGTTTATATTTTACCACTATTTATATTTTAATAGTTTATAAACACAAAAAAAATCAAAAAAATAAACTTACATGTAAATATTTTATATTTTTTCCAGCATTAACAACCAATGTTTGAAGTAAGTAAACTTTATAACACCTATAATTGTTAACGACTATCAATGGTTATACATACATATACATACATATATATATATATATATGTGTGTGTGTGTGTGTGTGTATGTATATGTATATGCTTGCAAAATATAGCTGTTGTAACTTTACAATGACTATATATAGCTTATGTTTATAAAGTTTATATTTAAAGTTTATATATAGTATATATAGTTTATAGTTCATATTTTACCTATATTTATATTTTAATAGTTTATAAACACCAAAAAATAAAAAAAAACTAACATTTAAATAGTTCATATTTTTTCCAGCATTAACAACCTGTGTTTGAATAAGAAGACTTTACAACGACTATAATCATTAACAACTAAAATTGTTGACGGCTACAATTGTTAATGGCTATAAATGGTTATATATATATATATACACACAAACTCACATACTTGCAAAATATGGCCTTCATAACTTTCTAACGGCTATATACAACTTTATATTTAAATTGATTGCACAACAAATCAAATACATTCGTCCAAAACTCCATATTATCAAGATTGTCAAGTAATACTTATATCACAGAACCATATTCAATTGAAAATCCAGGGTATGAGATTTAAATCAGCAATAGTGATTACGACGAGGAAGATAGCCAACCTGATTCCCATCTTGAGGATGACCTCTCTACGCAATCAAATTTTGTGCAGCTATCTTTAATGACCAACACCGATAGCGATGAATTAGAGCTTATGATGCAATCAGTAACTGTTCATCAACAAAAAGTAAAACAATTCTTAATGGAAGGATCTTCTAGCGGAACTCATGGAGGTAGTGTCTTTGGCCGCAACGATAAAAGAAAAATGTGTGATTACAAAGGCGACACCACCAGATTACTGAAAGACTATTTCATAACCCTTGCACATCCCTGATGATTTTCGTCATCGTTTCGAATGAGTAAGGATATGTTTATGTGTATTTTTAATGGAGTTGTTGTTAGAGTTTATGCCCTAGAGGCAATCCATTTGATGAGATTGATAACACTATTGATGTTATTATTTTATTTAGAATAAAATAATATCCTATTAAATTATATTTACTATGTAAAATTAATATTAATATATTAGAAGTCCTTAGAATTATAATTCGGAATTATATAGTTCAAGTAAGTGGCTTGAACTTGAGATTATATAATATACTGAGTATTATAATTCTTAAATGTCCCTAGTTAAGTTTTATTATTTTTACAAAGGACAACAATAAAAACTTTGAGACTAGTATGTTGATTGACTGATGATCACATCTCATTGATCATTAATATACGTGATATTAATGTAAAAATATAAATATGTATTGAAGAATATCGTATTGGGCTGACCCACCGTGAGATAACTACATGGAATATAATTAACAATATCATAAGTTATTCTCATAGTGACAGTGATGTAATGGTCCTCATACCTGAAATCATTATAATTTTATTCGAGGATATTTGTGTTTTGATGTCATCTAAAGTTATTCGTAACAAAGGGACGATAAAGATGATTATTGGATACATCTCGAATCGAATAAAAATTATGAATGACCTAGATGGAATTAACCCTACGATATATTCGTAGTGATATCCATGGCCTCTTGATTGAGTGAGACTATGAAATGCATAGCCGTGCTCAAATATTGATTTGTTTTAAACAGTCTACTCATCGATCAAGATAAACGAATTAAATTATAAAGAGGGTGATATGTTCCATGTCTCGAGTTTAATCCTGGATATAATGGTTAAAAGGATTATATTACATTGATACACTGGTCATAGAAAAGGTTGTATCAAATTGTTGATCTTATTGTAACTTGGGTAACAGCGATGTGTTGCCAGATACCGCTCACTGTTTATAATTTAAATACGATTTAATTTATTGCCAACGTTATAATAACCAATAGGGTCACACACTTAGAATGTGATGAAGGAGAAATTTTATGGGTCAAATAGAATATCAATCTGTTGATAATTTTATATTGTAACTAGTATTTGGATAAGATCCTATTATCAAACCGACCGTTATGGAGGTTTGCTTAGTGTCACTTGCCCAAAATCAATTTCCCTGAGCCAAAATAACAGTGCGCTTTCTTCGTTAATGTTTTCTCCCGATACCTAGTTCTTCTCCGTACTTTCGTTTCTTCCTGATTCTTCTCCATTCTTTTTCTCAAATCCACTGTTTCCCCTTTTCCTTAAATCCAACGTTTCCTCTTCAGATACGAATTTTTGAGATACGACACCGTCAAAACCCCTTGTATTTGCGCGGTTATAAAAAAGTGGATCCATATCAAAACCCGTCGCTTGAGTTGAATTCATCATCACAACCCATTACCTGTGTTCAATCACATAGAAACCTTCTCATCCTGAATCATACTCACGTAAGTTTACCGATCCCTTTCCTTTTACAATTTATTTGTAAATAAAATAAATCCAAGATTGGAATTTTATACTCTGATTTTGTGGTGATTCAATTTTTGTAAGTATGATTGGGGATTTACTGCATAAATGCTATTTGAGTTAGTTATGTAATGTAATTTGTGCAATGTAATGGAGGATGCTATTGTGTATCGGGACTCAATTAATCTCATTTATTAAAATATACGCATGCTCTCCTTGTTAAGTCTCTTTTTTGCCATTGGACTTAGAGACTTTTATGAATATAAAAAAGAATGTTTCTATATTTTTGTACAATACGATCACTGTAATGATGCAGGCATAGGGGTGAGCAAAAAACCGAAATAAAACCAAAATAAAACCGAAACCGATAAAAAATGAAATGAGTTTTTGAAACCGTAACCGAAGCCGATGCTTCGGTTATTAATTTTTAAAACTGAGGTCTTTCAGTTCTGGTTTCGGTTTTACCCCCAAAACCGAACCGAACCGGGGTTTGCTCACCCCTATGCAGGCATGCTTCATCTGTATGGTAGTTTATTAATCAGCAAATTATTGACTAAGTTAGTCATAGTAAAAAAATAAAGTACGAATATGCAAATCATCAATATATGTAGTTCGTTTTCTATAATAGTCAATATCATTTGGCAAATAATAATAAAGCATTTTTTTTTTGAAGTTGCGACTAGTTTTACAATTTCCTTTAATTGTATGTTCGTTCATGCTAGGTTGCTGGAAATATTTATTTTTTATTAAAAATAGCAACTACATTGTTACTGTGTGATACATGTTCATGCCGAACAGCATTACAGTTTATATAATACTTGGATTAAAGGTAGAATACATATCAAAATTAACGTTAGGGGCTATCATAAACTTAAAAACATTATAAAATCTATATGTCAAGGATGTAGCATCTGAGATTAAAATTAAAGCTAAATATTAAAGGTCATATGCAGGACTGGACCAATAAACATATGATTGAATATATTTCGAAGGTACATGTATTATACACAACATTGGGAATGTGCATTTTGCACTTGCTTCTGTTGCCCTCTGTGCTAATAAGATATACGCAAACTACAATATATCTTGTTACAAAATCGACATCCCTCCTACAGTTTTTTTTGGCTTGGTCTGGCAGAATGACAGTTAACTCAATCTGTATCATTAGGCATAAAAAGTAAAGTGGCCATAGTGCACTATACTACATAGTACATACTTAATATGATAGAACATAAAATACTAAGTTAAAATAGCTCCATTCGCATTTTTTCTTGATTATTTCTCTTTGTATTTCTTCTCGATTATTTCTCTTTGTATTTCTTCTCGATTGTTTCTCTTTGTATTTCTTCTCGATTATTTCTCTTTGTATTTCTCTCTATTATTTCTCTTTGTATTTCTTCGAATCCTTACAATATTTGTTGCCCTATAATTCTGCATCTAAAATTTATGCTGCTCGCTGCTTCATTGGCCACTTAAGCCCCTCAAAAGTTTGCTTCTCGCTGTTTCGTCCGCCCCTAAAATTGATTCCGCCCCTCAAATCGATTTCGTCACTCAAATCGATTCCGTCTTCTTAAATTGTTGATATATCTGCGTCTTTTGTGGTTGAGGTTTCCAGAAAAGAGCTGATGGGCATGGGGTTGAAACTCATTTGCCCGAAGTTCAATCTGCATAGTCATTTTACTCATTTGCAAGAAGCAAAGATAAGTTATATGTTACATAGCTACCAGGGCTATACATGATATTTGAAGAAAACAATGTCACGTTTTGCAAAGCTATCAAATATTTACTATATTGGATGGGCAGATGATAATACATTTATTTGCAGTTATCGCTTAGACCGACCCCTGTCGGGCGCTCCGTCGATGCTATAACCATGATGATGAAAAGACGTCTGTAGATTTTCGTAGGTTGGTAGCGACAGACACCATTTCGATGCTATGTTGACGCAATAGGATGCCATGATGGTGCTGGTAAATGTAGTTAGGTAAATATTGTATTTTTTCTAATTGCATTAATGTTGCTAACTGTATTGGATGCTGCGTGTTATTATGTTAAATCAGGATCCTCACATATCTTTAGATTCTGCATGAAAATTCCAATGCAGAATACAATAAATATTTGTCTAAATTTTACTTCGGACTTTCTGTGCCAACATATGTTCAGTGGTAATGAAAAAATGGATCAAGTTGGATAAATCAATTATTTTATGAACTGGAACCTATAGTAGTTTGGAAATAAAAAATTTAGAGCATTTTTTGAAACAGATAGAGGTTTTCCGTTTCTAACGCAAGTTACTCTATAATAAAAACAGTTATCTTTCTTTTGTATAGTTGTGCATAATACTAATTTACAATGATTTATGAATTTAAAGAAAATGCAAAGTTAAGCTATCAGCTCCTTAATTATCAAGCATATTTCATCTTATGTTTTTAGTGCCTTTACTATGATTCACCAAACTGAAATAGGGAAATCTCCATTCTAGAATACAACTGAAGCGAGAAAAGAACCGAATTTTGTTGCAGTGACTATTGCATAAATTGGCTTTATACTTTAACATACTCAAGAAAAAATAATTTACATAAATATTTAATCATGTTTTACATTGAAATCATAGGTAGGTAATCTCAAATCAGCCTCTTGATGTTTTAGAAATACTGGTTGCATTAACTCTTGCATAATAATGATCATATTTAACAAATCATATGCTGGTTGCATTAGCTGGTTGCATTAACTGGAAAAACAAATGCATGCAGTTACCGCCGCGGCGATGTGGTAATAACACTGCAGGTTTCCTCTGTGGATGCGAGAATGAGTATTTCAGTTGCATTGACGTCTGCTAAGTCCTTATTTCATCTCTTCTTCTTATTTTTGTTTTATGTTGTTGCTTACAGAAGATGTTGATTAAAGAATAAACAATGTAAAGCACAGATGGTTGTTGTTATGTATCTATTAAGCATAGGAATCGCGTTATTTAAGGGATTTTCCTGCATAATTTGGATTAAGAGTTCAGTGAACAATGAGCCATGTTTCAAAGTCCTAGATGCATAGTGATTTGTTTAACAAGCGATCAATATTTCAGTATTTCCTGTAGAGTTCTTTGGATATTGTTGAACGCTCACCATGCTTTCAGTGAAGCTAGTTCTTGTTTCCTCAAACTCTATGTCCCTGATGCATCCATTGAATCATAGTCTTTCATTATTTTTAAAAAATAATAATTCAAAGTTGAGATCCATATGGTGAGAAATCAATCAAAGATAGTTAGAGATCTTCAAACTGTCACAAAACAATCATCAAATTAATCAACATTTTCAAAGCCAACAATTCTTCAACATCTCACGAGCCTCCATTAATGAAGGCGACAATGGTGCAAAATCATCTTCTACATGGGTTGATCTTCTAAGAAATGGTAGATTATCATCTAATTTTGATCTAGAGTCATAACGCCTATGAAAATAGGTGATGCAAATATTATTCTTATTAAAAGGGTAATTAGATGGAACGGAGGTTAAATGAGACAATTTAGTTAAAAGTACGGTCAGCTACCCCATTAAAAGGATTTACTCTCTTTTCCTCATTGACAAAATCAAAGCCTGACCCTAATTAGATCCAATTGCTCCATTCATGAATTCAGGTGTTTAAACTTTAACTTTACTACTACTATTTTCTAGATCTATTGACACATGAAATTTTGATATGAATATCGTGTTTGAACATGATATCATTTTGATTGACTTCATCCATTTTTTTCATCTGCATACATTTGATTCCTCCGTTTAACATGTTTTAATATATATTTTTGTCTTATCTATGCTAGTTAGTTAGTGTGCAAGGATTAATTTTGCTTTAATTATCTTGTAATTTTTGGAATGTGATCAAACTTTCAAAGAAATGCATTTATGCTAAAAATAGACTGAAAATAAGGGTAACTTATTTTCTTTTGAGGAACAAATAAGTTTATTTTTCGTACGGGTCTCTTAATATGATTTCTACGATGCTTGGAGGATATTAAAATGAATATACGTTATCAAAAAATATATTGCTAACTATTTTTCAAGAATAAAGGACAAATGAATTCTTCTTTTCTGTACTATAGATAGTATTTAATACAATATATATTGCTAACTTCTTTTCAAAAAATATATTGCTAACTTCTTTTCTGTACTATATATAGTAATCAAAATATTGCATATGGATTAAGAAAGTCCAAGAAATATTGTAGTTTTTTGTATGGTTGTATTATGCAGGTGATGGAAAAGGGTGGAGTAGGGAAGGTTGTTTTAGCATACTGTATGTGAATGTGTATCGTGTAAAAAACGAGTTATAGGTGATGGCTGATTGTGAACAGGAAGAGGAGGCTATTTGATCGGATTTTGTTTGTTAATACAAGGGTGTTTGGTTGTGTTAGGTTGAAGGTGGAAATTTTTTAGGTGTTATGGGATTGAAGTGGTCTTTGTTTGAAGATTTTCAATGCTGCGTGGAGAATGTGTTACTGGTTTTGTTGAATTAGCAGTGGTAAATACAGGGCCTATTGTGAAGTGGTAGTGGATGACAGAAGATTTAGGGATATGCAAGATGTAGATTTATTGCGTTGATGATGAGGCAGAGGGTAGTATGCAGGGGATTTAGGCACTGGAGTGTGCAAGCTGATTAGTTGATGGTTGACTACTTGATTTGTAGATGACAATTGTAGTGGAGTTTTTATTTGTAGTCTAATTGCTACGGTGCAAATAAATGATCCCAAGCTGATGCTTGTTGCTCTTTTTCCTAAATGGATATTTGTGTGCTTAGGGGTGCGTAGGGCTGTGTGCTTAGGGGTGCGTAGGGCTGTGTGCTTGTGTGCTTGGATTTTACTTTATTTGTAAGAGTCTAACTTATACTTGTCTCAATTGCAGATTTCTAAAGTTGGATGAGCTTACGAGCTGAAGATTAAGTGATTTTTCTTGTATTTTTGTTTTAAAACTACGTCTAAACATTTACTATGTATGTAGACTTACTAGTTATGACTTTGTAATTGAAATCAAATGTGCTTTTGGTATTAGATTTTTGGTAATTAACGTTTGTATTGTGAATTTACTGCTTAATTGATTGAACTATGTGTAAATTATATAAGAAATGGGGGCGATCATAGCTATAAAAATGTGCTATATAATAATAAAAAATTAATAGCAGAAAATTACACTTACGGGAAAAAGTTGAAATGCTATGTAAAATTTAAACTGTATGGAAAACTTTTTATATTGTGGAATTTGGTTATAAAAACAGTATTAACGCTATAGATTTAAAATAGCAAGGTCCAAATGTTACATCTCAAAGGGAAAAGCAATAATGGCAAAATAAATTTAAATTATCATAGATTTTTTTTTTCATATTGTTGAATACTGCTATGAAACATTGATAGCATTACAAAAAATAGCCTGAGATTTTAGTAAGACAATGAATACTGCTATGAAAACATTGATAGCGTTACAAAAAAATAATTTGAGATTTTAGTAAGACAAATAAAGTAGTAAGGTTCACACGCAATGTAAAATTTTTCATATTGGTGAATGTGCATTATAAAATATTTGATATAGTTGTGTTTTGATTAGAGTTATGGGATATAACAGAGCTATTATAACATGTTGATATATAGCGTCGTAACTAATGTTATGAAAAGTTATCATAATGTTTTTCACGTGCTGTTAAAAAGCAAATCTGGCGTAGTGATTGTTATTTTTATCTACCATTTGGAAATTAAACAATATTGTGATCGTTGAAAATATTATTTGACTATAATCATATTAAATTTTTTTGAGTTACTCTGAATTATTCATCTAATTTATTGGTTAACTTATTTTTTATTGATCTTACACTTTTGATTAGATACTTGGATTCGATCGTGAATATTTAAAAACTAATAGTGTAACAACCAGGAATTTTGGAACCAATTAAAAAAATTAATTTTAGGAGTTTTAATGGATTTTGAATATTTAAAATGATTTATTTTAAATAATAACGATAAAAAATTTGTTTAAATCGAAGTTAGAACGAATAACTTTAATTTAATTATAAAAGGAGTTAGAAATAGCGCGGTAGTTTGAAATTTTGAATTTGAACTTTGACTAAATGTACATGATTCAAAATAAATCGGATTTCAGTAAAACCAAAAATATTTAAATCTGTTTAAAAATATCTTTCCAACGAATCTGGAAAATTGAAATTTCATAACGGGAATCAAAAGTTGTGTCCAATTTAAAATTCAGAATAGTCGCTATGGAATATATATATATATATATATATTAATATCATAAATAGCCATTTTGCAAACGACCTCCGTTTTCTATGAAACCATTTTTGTCGTATCCGGAATGCCAAATTATTGCAAATTTTAATTTTCCATAATTTTGTGAATTAATATGTGAGCGTGGTAAATTAAACTGTGTTCGATAATTTCTGTTGAATTTAATCGACCGTTAAAAGGGTCATTTTTCAAACGGTCTCCGAATTCGACGAAATTAATTTTTTTAGGACCGCATCATCAAAACATAGCTAGATTCATTTTTCGGGAATTTCTGGAGTCCGTATGTGGCCCCGATGAATTTTAATGTACGACCAAATTAAATAATTAAATGATTCATATTTTAATTTGAAGAAAACAAGCTGAAAATGATCGAAAGGGCTGACGAAACCTAACCTATTGTGTCCGGAAGGGGGATATTTGGTTAGGGGTAACTTCGTTGGGCTGAATTTTGAGCTGTTAAGGGTTAATGGGCTTTAACTAATAATTTAGAGATTTAAATATTATTTTATTATAAATATACAAGAATAATTAAAACCCTAATGCTCAAAAAGCTTCAGCCGCCACGTTCAGAGATGGATGGCCACGAAACTCCTCTTTTCAACTCCTAAAATCTTTCAATCCCTAGCAATTTTAACTATCATCCTAAAGCAAAAAATCAAAGATCTAAATGAGATCTAGAAGCTGAGCGGGTAAGATCGAATCTAGTGAAGTGAGTAGCTCAATTTTTGAGCTGAAAATCTTGCCGTTCGCAGCCCAATCGAGGAAGCAAGGGAGGTTCGAATGGGCCCACGCCTGGGGCGGTGATGGAGCATCTCGAGGGGATTGACATGGGGGGTGTTGACCAGGATTGCGGTGATCATTGAAGGTGCAGTGGAAGTTTGTAGCATGCGTGGTTTTACTGGAGAAGGGAGCGTATTTGACAGAGAGGAACGATGGCAAAGGAGTGATTAAGGAAAAGTAAATTAATTTAAATATTTTATAATTATTTCAAATTATGTAATTAAAATTCGAACTATCATAACTTTTTGATACGGATACAGAAATCGATGATTTCAGAAGCGTTTGAATCATGAAAGCGAGATCTTCGCGATGGAACTGACTAAAGCTTTAACAGAGCACGTTGAAAATTCAGACAAAATCAAAGTGAGTATTCTATTTTTTTATAATTAAAATTAATTAATTATGATTATGATTTTTCTTCCAATCCGCTGTTAAATTCTATTTGATGTTATACGTTTTGATCTGGGATTGATGATTGATATTATTATGTAGATCTGTTAATTTAATGATTACTGTGTTGAAATAAAATTGTTGAAAACAAATATATTATTTTTGTTACAATAAAATTTGTTGAAAACAAATATATCATTTTTGTTGTAATAAAATGTTTGAAACAAAATATATCATTTTTGTTGAAACCAAATTTTTTGTTGAAACCAAATAGTTGAAATAAAATGGACATTTTTTTGTAACAAAATGGTTGAAACAAAATATATTATTTTTGTTGAAACCAAATATGAAACGATAAGGAATTTCGCTTGATCCAAATCGTTTGCTATACCGGCCAAGACCGTTCGAAACCCCTGATTGTTTTGAGAACACGACAAATCAGAACGCAAACAGAAGAACATTTCATTGTTAATTACAACAATTCATCAGAATACAAGAATATACAGAGTATAAATAAATATTGCACATTCGAAAATATCAGAGATTTACAAATTACAATACAGCGGAAAAATAATACAAAACACAACTGAAAGTAATACACGGATACAGAGCTTTCCGAATATCGCTTCAGCTGTAAATCAGGATCCTGTGAATATAAATCTGCAAACCCAAAACTACTAGCTGCCCGTGCGGAAAATAGGGGCACCCAGAGTTTAGGTTAAAACAATAAACTCCAGGTCAGTCATGTGACTGGTGTGAGAACTAAAACAGTTATTTAAAGATTTACTTTAAATCAGATATATCAAGGGACCATGCTGTATAACACGGAACGGATTTCCTCCAAGAATACCAGTGCATATAACAAAACAGCGCAATGCTTTTTGGAAAAATGAAGCTATTATAAGACCCAGGTCCCATCACACAATGCAACACGAGCCGGAGGATAGGGTTTTCCCTTATAATAGCCAAACATGCTTGGTATGTTAAAAACAAATCACTTGATACTATTATAAGTGCATAGTGTATTAAACAACTTCAAATATAAATGTATCAATCCTAGACGGCATAGGTACCATATATCATGTCGCCATACTAGGCTCTACAATCAAAAACTGCAAAGCCACGTATTTGGAAGTTGGATTTCCATATATGAACCGAGGCAAGGGATCGTCCTCTACCGAATTCGAGACTGTCTAGCCCGAGCCTCAAGCTACAGCCGCAACTGCACCTAGGAGCCATAGGGCCGGTCCGAACGTAGCGGATTAAACATAAACCCTAAACAATACGTCTCCCCGCCCTATGGGGCGTAAACGAGCCAAATGACTCCACATATGAGGCGCCTCGCATTCCAACAACCACACAGGTGAAATATATATAAATGTCAGGGCTGGTAGGTCACTGACACCACCTCTAACTAGAAAGAGACGCATGTTCTCCCTGGATCCTCTCCCGTTTATGGTTCATACCGGGGTGTGAAGCTCGCAAATTAACGTCATACAAAAAGCTATGCCACAAAGGCCGTGCTTTGATCATCAACCACAAAAATTTCCTTTCAACAAAATCCTTGATCATTTGCCACGAAACTGGAGACACTTTGTACCTCGCATATCCAACGATCTCCAAGTACGTCTGGACGATCACTAACTGATTCCCTCCTCTTGGGTGTACAGCCCAATCAAGATCATCAGTAATTATCCAAACGATGTGAAGACCCTCGGTCTTCGACCACCGTCTTCATCCTCGACACATCGTCGAATCAGTCATTCAGAATGGGATAAACCCGGTCTTTCTGAACAACTCGCGTATATAATAAACAAGTGTTACACAAACACAACATACGCCTCATTCCAATTCAGAATATTCTTTTATTTAAATATCCTTATACATTGGGAAAGGTTCCATTAATTTTATCAAAGATAAATTCTTTAAATTTATTCTTTAATCTTCTTTTGAATATCAATTCAAACCAAATTATGGTTTATCCAAACTAGTCAGGATTAACGAACCTTACCGAAGTAATCATTTGTTTTAATTTCCCAATCCCACCTATTCTTCCCATGAAGTAAAACTGGAAATACTTCATATCTAACACCACGGTGTCATCGGTAAATTCAATTACCATTTCACGTTCAAATCTAATTAAAGATTTTACTATCGCTTGGAGCAAAACTGGTGATACTCCATTCTCGATCATTTCAATCTGATTAAAGATTCATTAAAACTCCACTTGGTTTTAATCTTCCCAAAAATCAATATTAATGATTGTTTAACTTGGGAAATCATATTATGTCTTTAACTGAGTTAAAGAACCAATGTAATTTAAAACACGGTTCACTATAAACCCAAAATCACATTCCATTCCATCATCCTTTAACCGTAAATTAGCAAGTAAACAATTGCTTAAGTAATATCCCCGAAGGCCGAAACCAACATCAGATCAATACCCAAGAAACCATTAAATTTAACTAATCTTCTGTTAGTTTCTGATTTCCTTAACTCCGTTGGGTCTAAGAACAGTATTAATGAAGACACCATTCACGACAAACCCAAATCCCATTTGATATTAAATACAAGGCTCTGAATAGAAAATATATCGGTTTATATTCAATATCAAATTTTACAACCAACAAATATCGTATTGGAAATAACGATATAAATATATCTTTCAAATTTCCATAACAATATCTGTATAATCACGACATCCAACATCGAAATATTCCAAAGACAATTTCGATTCAAATCCATTCCAATTCAATTATTGGAATTTCTGGTTACTTTTAAAACCCTTTCAAATCCAATTTATTTATTTCAAAAATAAATGGATTTTAATTCTAGTTCAAAACTAGTTCATTTTGATAAAAATCTATTTTTATCTTTTCAAATATGGATTTTTTCATCCTAATTCTTTCCAAATCATTTCTTATGATTTTACACAAATTATTAATATTTTAAATAATTTTATCAAGGCCCGTACAGTCGATTTCCATCAACGGCCATCAAACTGCACTTATAACGACCTTTTCCAAATTTGATTTGGACATAATTCCAAATTCTACCATTATATTTCAAATCTCTAATATTCGTTAGAAAGCTCTTTTCGATACGAACCCAACGATTTTGGTTTTAGGAGAATCCGACAATCGGATCTCCCGTAACGTCCATTCGAAGTCAAGGGTCGAAATTCACGAACTGTCGCAGCGCGGCGCGTTCTATTCAGGCCATTATATATATATATATATATATATATATATATATATATATATATATATATATATATATATAAATTTCATCGATTTCCTTTCTAAATGTATTTTATAAATCGTTTTAAATTCGTTTTCAAAATGATTTCAACTTCGTATTCAATTTCTAATCAAAACTGAATATTCCATATCGTCGATATATAAATGATAATATTTTCAAAACGTTATATTTTGAAATCACTTCCTTTTCTATATTCGTTATAAAACGAATATAATCGATATAAATATCGTTCGCGTCAAAATGGCGCATATCTAACCAATACAGCTTTATATATTTCAAAACTTCGTTAGTCTATTCAACAAATGAATATTTTCTTCAACACATGAATTTTATTTTATTCGACACATGAATTTTCTTCTATTCAACACACGAATATATATTTTATTCAACACATGAATTTTCTTTTGTTCAACACATGAATATATATTTTATTCAACATATGAATTTTCTTTTTTTTCCAAATTGTAATGAGGCCCAATCAATTACCATATAATGTTATTTATATGGATTCTATACAACACATGTATGTAATAGCAATGATAAATAATCAACCATCATCCAAAGTGCACCACACAACTGCATAAGCATTAAATATAAATAATTAACGCTTACACAATCTGTCAACCAAACGATGGACATACCACTAAACAATTGGGATTAGTGTACGTCAAATATCATCCCAACACCCGTGTGGGGTTTCAAATCAACAAACACTGAATATTATTTGTGCAGTTGGGCGATGTGTAAAATTTATCGTCCCAATCAATATCCTTCAAATGAGTGTACATAAACAAACCGTCCGATTTGTTTATAAATATTTATTTTATATACACGTTAAAAATTATATTTTAACTATAAAATATTTATTCAATCCACTTCACACAATCAATTTTCACAACACACCAATCAAACAAACAAGTCATCCATGGTCTGTGGACGACGGGTGTCGGGTGCTGCTATGCACCGTCTGCATCCTAGTATATATTTCAACTAGAAAATAAATTAAAAGTGTGAAGTTCTCACCGAGGGCTAAACCAAATGCCACGACTCTTCATATGTAGAAAATCTTCACCGTGCTCGCCATTTGCCACTTTCGCAACCCGTATTCACTACATGTATTAAAATCACATATTTTTACTTCGCCTTCAAGATGATAAAAATAGCATCTTTAACATGATGTTTTCATTATAAAGATTATATATTTTATTGTAAACCTTCACATTTTTATATTTTACTCATATAAATAAAAATCACATCTTTATATGGTTTAAAAATCTAATCTTTTTATATTTGAAAAAAATAACCTTTTCTAAATTAAAGATCTAATCTTTCTATTTCAAAAATATAACCTTTCTCTAACTAAAAATGAAATCTTTCTGATGTTAAAAATCATAACTTCACGTTAATCAAAATCATATCTTTCATATATTTATAAATCACATTTTTATATTGCCACCTCGTATATAAAAATCGAATTTTTACTATGCTAAAAATCGCATCTTTATATAGCTACACATATAAAAAGATCACATTTTTATGAAGTCATTCACACGATAAAATCAAGTCTTTATAATGTTCAAAATCTAAACTTCATAGCGTTAAAAATCTAATCTTTCTATTTATGAAAATCTAATCTTTATCATCGTAGAAATCTAACTTTTATTAGCTATAGAAATCTAATTTTTATTAAATAAAAACTTACATCGACTGGAGGGAGGGGTGTTGTCTGTCGGAGGAGCCATGGGGGTTGCTGGAGGGGGTTGCTGGCGTTAGGTGGGGTGCGGTGGCTGTGGTGGTCGGCGCTGGAGCAGAGGGGGGAGGGGGGGAATTGGTGCGACTTAGGGTTCGACTTAGGGGGGTTATGGTTTTTTTTGGAGGAGGAGGAGCGAAGGAAGAGGGGGAGGAGGAAGGGGAGGCGCACCGTTGGGGCCAGCGGCGGCGGAATCTGGGCGGTGGCAGGCCAGAACGGGGGCGACGGCTTTTTGGGAGGAAGCGGTTTTGGAATCGTGGACCGTGAATTTAGAAATGAGGGTTTAGAGGGATATATATATTATTTTATTTTATTTCTTTTAATTTCAAAAGTTACTTTTACTTTCAAACCCCAAATCAAGCCCAACGACTATCGTCCCTAACTAATTACCCCTATTCTGAACACAATGGGCTATGTCGCGTAGGCCAATTCGATTGTTACGATCAGTTTTCATTAGATTTAAAATATAATTCAATATATATTCAATTTGAATGTACATTTCAATTTACTGGGGCCACATACATACTCTAAAAGTTTTCGAAAAATATTTTCTAGCTTCATATTGACGATACGGTCCTAACAAAACTAATTTCGTCAAATACCGAGGCCTTTTGAAAAATGGCCATTTTCTGGTCGATCGAAATTAACTAAAACTGTTAAAACACGTTTTACTTCGCTATGCTCACATATTGATTTCAAAAATCATGAATTTTGGAATCTAGCAATAATTCGATATCCCGTATCCAACAAAAGTGGTTTCGTCGAAAACAGAGTTCGTTTGCAGAATTTCCATTTTTAAGGGCCAGAATTCCATAGCGACTATTCTGAAATTTCAACTGGGCATAACTTTTTATTCCCGCTATGAAATTTTGATTTTTGGATTTATTGGAAAGATATATTCAAGTAGATTCTAATATTTTTGGTTTCGCTAAAATCCGGTTTATTTTGAATCTTGCACATTCATTTGAAATTTGAAATCGAATTTTCAAACTACCATGCCATTTTCAATTCCTTTTATAATTAAAATAAATTATTTATATTCTAACTACGATTCGAATAAATATATACATTCTAATTCTATTCAAAATAAATTTCTCGTCGTTATTATTTAAAATAATTCATTTTAAATATTCAAAATTCGCTAAAATTGCCAAAATAAAAATTTTAAATTGGCTCAGAATTTCCGGGTTATTACAATCTCCCCCACTTAAAACTTTTCGTCCCCGAAAGGGAACGAAGCAGAAAGTTGTTTTACATATCAACTCAACTTTCATTATTTTCATTACGGCTTAATTTCTTCAACTTTTCAGTTTCTAAGAACTTTTCAAATTTTTCAAAAATTTTGCTAACACCCTAAATTTTTGAAAAATTTCGCCATAACCTCCCCTGCACCGGGAGCCTCGGGATATTTCAAATAGCCTCCCATGGCCCTCATCAATCCAAAAGAAAAAGAAAAAGTCAAGCAGCTAGCCAATCGGCTCATAAAATCATCCAAACCCAAAGAAATACAATAAACATGTACCTATTTGTCGGGCAAACAATTTTATTCTTCTGCTCTGGCCTCCTTGCTATGACCTGTTCACACATATATATGTACATGTATGCATTTCCAAACAATTTTCAATACAGTTCAATATTTGATCAATTTGGTTATATGGTTCAAATTATAATTAATCAAAGCAATAATCAAACAACACAATCAGCAATCAATTAGTGAATTAACGTTTCAAATTCATAATTTTGATACATATACAGAAAATCTTGTTTTTGATGCCAAATCACAACAATAAGCCCTATCTAGTTTTGGTTCTCACACCAGTCAATTGGAAATATATAAATATCACACCTTCGAAACTCGAATACCAATTCTGATGATGTTCGAACTATAGCGATCATCTGAACCATCTCCGGGCGACTAAATTGTGATTCTATATCTATCCAGTATATTAAAACTTCGTACACACATGGATCAGACGTATATACAAAATCTTTATATACCTGATTGTCCAAATTTAATATAAATAAATATTCAAATACGTTGAATAGGGTTTAAACTTTCAAACAAAAATTGCTTTCATTTTTATTTTTCAAAACAACACTCTTTACACTCGTTCTAGGATACTACTGATCCCATCTCTAACGAGTCATTCTCATTGGATATTACTAATCCAACCCCTGATGACTTCTTTCGTTTGGTTCTAACGTGTCTTATTCTCCAAGCTCTGTAAACCAAAGCTCTGATACCAAATGAAACGATAAGGAATTTCGCTCGATCCAAATCGATCGCCAAACTGACCAAGACCATTCGAAACCCTTGATTGTTTTGAGAACACGACAAATCAGAATGCAAACAGAAGAACATTTCATTGTTAATTACAACAATTCATCAGAATACAAGAATATACATAGTATAAATAAATATTACACATTCAAAAAATATCAGAGATTTACAAATTACAATGCAGCGGAAAAATAATACAAAACACAACTGAAAGTAATACATGGATATAGAGCTTTCCGAATATCGCTTCAGCTGTAAATCAGGATCCTGTGAATATAAATCTGCAAACCCAAAACTACTAGCTGCCCATGCGGAAAATAGGGGCACCCAGAGTTTAGGTTAAAACAATAAACTCCAGGTCAGTCATGTGACTGGTGTGAGAACTAAAATAGTTATTTAAAGCTTTACTTTAAATCAGATATATCAAGGGACCACGCCGTATAACACGGAATGGGTTTCCTCCCAATAATACCAGTGCATATAACAAAACAGCGCAAAGCTTTTTGGAAAAAGGAAGCTATTATAAGACCCAGGTCCCATCATACAATGCAACACAAGCCGGGGGATAGGGTTTTCCCTTATAATAGCCAAACATGCTTGGTACGTTAAAAACAAATCACTTGATACTATTATAAGTGCATAGTGTATAAAACAACTTCAAATATAAATGTATCAATCCTAGACGGCATGGGTACCATATATCATGTCGCCATACAAGGCTCTAAATCAAAAACCGCAAAGTCACGTATTTGGAAGTTGGATTTCCATCTATAAACCGAGGCAGGGGATCGTCCTCTACCGAATTCGAGGCTGTCTAGCCCGAGCTTCAGGCTACAACCGCAACTGCACCTAGGAGCCACAGGGTCGGTCCACACGTAGCGGATTAAACTTAAACCCTATACAATACGTCTACCCGGCCTATGGGGCGTAAATGAGCCAAACGACTCCACATCCGCGGTGCCTCACATTCCAGCAACCACACAGGTGAAAAAAAATATAAATGTCAGGGCTCGTAGGTCACTGACACCACCTCTAACTAGAAAGAGACATATGTTCTCCCTGGATCCTCTCCCGTTTCTGGTTCATATCGGAGTGTGTGGCTCGCGAATTAACGTCATACACAAAGCTATGCCACACAGGCCGTGCTTTGATCATCAACAACAAAACTTTGCTTTTCAACAAAAGCCTTAATCATTTGCCACTTAGGCATGCCACACAGGCAATTCACTCCATGCGATTGATATCCATTAATATATAACCTCTGAGCTCGTACGTCTCGTAGAAGGTCGTTAATCAAGAGAATAAATTCTCCACCGCCAAACATATATATATTTAATAGAAATCAATCACACAGAATAAAATTCAATGTCAGACACAGTCCCTTTACAAGTTCGTTCTGGGTCTAAACGAAACTGGGGGCACCTTGTACCTCGCATATCCATCGATCTCCAAGTACCTCTGGACAATCACCAACTGATTCACTCCTCTTGGGTGTACAGCCAATCAATATCATCTGTAATTATCCAAACGATGTGAAGACCCCCGGTCTTCGACCACCGTCTTCATCCTCGACACATTGTCGAATCAGTCATTCAGAATGGGATAAACCCGGTCTTTCTGAATAACTCGCATATATAATAAACAAGTGTTACACAAACACAACATACGCCTCATTCCAATTCATAATATTCTTTTATTCAAATAACCTAATACTTCGAGAAAGGTTCCCATTAATTTTATCAAAAATAAATTCTTTAAATTTATTCTTTAATCTTCCTTTGAATATCAATTCAAACCAAATTATGGTTTATCCAAACTAGTCGGGATTAACGAACCTTACAAAAGTAATCATTTGTTTAAATTTCCCAATCCCAACCTATTCATCCCAAACTGGTAATACTTCATATCTAACACCACAGTGTTATTGGTAAATTCAATTACCATTTCACGTTCAAATCTAATTAAAGATTTAACTATCGCTTGGAGCAAAACTGATGATACTCCATTCTCTATCATTTCAATCTAATTAAAGATTCATTAAAACTCCACTTGGTTTTAATCCTCCCAAAAATCAATATTAATGATTGTTTAACTTGGAAAATCATATTATGTCTTTAACTAAGTTAAAGAACCAATGTCATTTAAAACACGGTTCACTATAAACCCAAAATCACATTCCATTCCATCAGCCTTTAACCGTAAATTAGCAAGTGAACAATTCCCTAATGAATAACCCCGAAGGCCGAAACCAACATCAGATCAATGCCCAAGAAACCATTCAACTTAACTAATCTCCAGTTAATTTCTGATTTTCTTAATTCCATTGAATATAAGAACAGTGTTAATGAAGACACCATTCACGACAAACCTAAATCCAATTTGATATTAAATTCAAGGCTCTGAATAGAAAATATATCAGCTTATATTCAATATCAAATTCTACGACCAACAAATATCGTATTGGAAATAACGATATAAATATATCTTTCAAATTTCCATAACAATATCTGTATAATCACGACATCCAACATCGAAATAATCCAAAGGCAATTTCGATTCAAATCCATTCCAATTCAATTATTGGAATTTCTGGTTACTTTTAAAACCCTTTCAAATCAAATTTATTTATTTCAAAAATAAATGGATTTTAATTCTTGTTCAAAACTTGTTCATTTCGATAAATATCTATTTTTATCTTTTCAAATATGGAGTTTTTCATCCCAATTCTTTCTAAATCATTTCTTATGATTTTACACAAATTATTATTATTTTTAATAATTTTATCAAGGCCCGTACAGTCGATTTCCATCAAAGACCGTCGAACTGCACTTATAGCAACCTTTTCCAAATTTGATTTGGACATAATTCCAAATCCAACCGTTAGATTTCAAATCTCTAATATTCGTTAGAAGCTCTTTTTGATACGAACCCAACGGTTTCAGTTTTAGGAGAATCCAACGGTCGGATCTCCCGTAACGTCCATTCGAAGTCAATGGTCGAAATTCGCGAACTGCCGCAGCGCGGCACGTTCTATTCATGCCATTATATATAAAATATTATAAATATTTCATCGATTTCCTTTCTAAACATATTTTATAAATCGTTTTAAATTCGTTTTCAAAATGATTTCAACTTCCTATTGAATTTCTAATCAAAACTGAATATTCCATATCGTCGATATATAAATGATAATATTTTCAAAACGTTATATTTTGAAATCACTTCCTTTTCTATATTCATTATAAAAACGAATATAATTGATATAAATATCGTTCGCGTAAAAATGGCGCATATCTAACCAACACAGCTTTATATATTTCAATAACTTCGTTAATCTATTCAACAAATGAATATTTTGTTCAACACATGAATTTTCTTTTATTCAACACATGAATTTTCTTCTATTCAACACATGAATATATATTTTATTCAACATATGAATTTTCTTTTATTAAACACATGAATATATATTTTATTCAACATATGAATTTTCTTTTATTTTCCAAATTGGAATGAGGCCCAATCAATTACCATATAATGTTATTTATATGGATTTTATACAACACATGTATATAATAGCAATGATAAATAATCAACCATCATCCAAAGTGCACCACACAACTGCATAAGCATTAAATGTAAATAATTAACGCTTACACAGTCTGTCAACCAAACGATCGACATACCACTAAACAATTGGGATTAATGTACGTCAAATATCATCCCAACACCCGTGTGGGGTTTCAAATCAACAAACACTGAATATTATTTGTGCAGTTGGGCGATGTGTAAAATTTGTCATCCCAATCAATATCCTTCAAATGGGTGTACATACACAAACCGTCCAATTTGTTTATAAATATTTATTTTATATACACGTTAAAAATTATATTTTTAACTATAAAATATTTATTCGATCCACTTCACACAATCAATTTTCATAACACACCAATCAAACAAACAAGTCATACATGGTCTGTGAACGACGGGTGTCGGGTACTGCTAAGCACCGTCTGCATCCTAGTATATATTTCAACTAGAAAATAAATTAAAAATGAGAAGTTCTCACCGAGGGCTAAACCAAATGCCACGACTCTTCATATGTAGAAAATCTTCACCGTGCTCGCCATTTGCCACTTTCGCTACCCGTATTCACTATATATAAAAATCACATATTTTTACTTGGCCTTGAGGATGATAAAAATAACATCTTTAACACGATGTTTTCATTATAAAGATTATATTTTTATTCTAAACCTTTTCTATAAAAATCAGATTTTTATATGGTACTCATATAAATAAAAATCACATCTTTATATGGTTTAAAAATCTAATCTTTTAATATTTGAAAATATAACATTTTCTAAATTAAAGATCTAATCTTTCTATTTCAAAAATATAACCTTTCTCTAATTAAAAATGAAATCTTTCTCATGTTAAAAATCATAACTTTATGTTAATCAAAATCATATCTTTCATATATTTATAAATTACATTTTTATATTGCCACCTCGTATATAAAAATCGAATTTTTACTACGCTAAAAATCGCTTCTTTGTATAGCTACACACATAAAAAGATCACATTTTTATTGAGTCATTCACACGATAAAATCAAGTCTTTATAATGTTCAAAATCTAAACTTCATAGCGTTGAAAATCTAATATTTCTATGTATAAAAATTTAATCATTATCAGCGTAGAAATCTAACTTTTATTAGCTATAAAAATCTAAATTTTATTAAATAAAAACTTACATCACTGGAGGGAGGGGTGTTGTCCGTCGGAGGAGCCATAGGGGTTGCGGGAGGGGGTCGCCGGCATCAGGGGGTGCGGTGGCTGTGGTGGTCGGCGCTGGAGCAGGGGGGAGGGGGGAATTGGTGCGACTTAGGGTTCGGCTTAGGGGGAGTTACGGTTTTTTTTGGGGGAGGAGCAAAGGAAGGGGGGAGGAGGAAGGGGAGGCGCGCCGGTGGGGCCAGCAGTGGCGGAACCTGGGCGGTGGCAGGCCAGAACGGGGGCGACGACTTTTTTGGAGGGAGCGGTTTTGGAATCGTTGACCGTGAATTTAGAAATGAGGGTTTAGAGGGATATATATATAAAAATTTATTTCTTTTAATTTCAAAAGTTACTTTTACTTTCGAACCCCAAATCAAGCCCAACGACTATCGTCCGTAACTAATTACCCCTATTCCGAACACAATGGGCTATGTCACGTAGGCCAATTCGATTGTTACAATCAGTTTTCATTAGATTTAAAATATAATTCAATATATATATTTAATTTGAATGCACATTTCAATTTACCGGGGCCACATACGTACTCTAAAAATTCACGAATTTTTTTTTAGCTTCTTATTGACGATATGGTCATAACAAAACTATTTTCGTCAAATTCCGAGACCGTTTGAAAAATGGTCATTTTATGGTTGATCGAAATTGACTGAAACTATTAAAACACGTTTTACTTCGCCACGCTCACATATTGATTTCAAAAATCATGAATTTTGGAATCTAGCAATAATTCGACATCCCGGATCCAACAAAATTGCTTTCGTCGAAAACAGAAGTCGTTTGCAAAATCTCCATTTTTAAGGGCCAGAATTCCATAGCGACTATTCTGAAATTTCAACTGGGCATAACTTTTTTTCCCTGCTATGAAATTTCAATTTTTCGGATTCGTTGGAAAGTTATATTCAAATAGATTCTAATATTTTTAGTTTCGCTAAAATCCGGTTTATTTTGAATCCTGCACATTCATTTGAAATTTGAAATCGAATTTTCAAACTACCACGCCATTTTCAATTCCTTTTTTAATTAAAATAAATTATTTATATTCTAACGACGATTCGAATGAATATTTATGTTCTAATTCTATTCAAAATAAATTTCTCGTTGTTATTATTTATAATAATTCATTTTAAATATTCAAAATTCGCTAAAATTGCCAAAATAAAAATTTTAAATTGGTTCAGAATTTCCGGATTATTACAAAATAGTTGAAATAAAAAGGACATTTTTGTTGTAATAAAATAGTTGAAACAAAATATATCATTTTTGTTGAAACTAAATAGTTGAAATAAAAAAGACATTTTGTTTGAATAAATTTGTTGAAACAAAATTTGCTTTTTGTCAAAATAGGATAGTTGAAACAAAATTTACTTTTTGCCAAAATAGAATAGTTGAAACAAAATATACATTTTTGTCAAAATAGAATATTGGAAACAAATATTACATTATTTTTAAATAGATTTGACTTGAAACAAAAATTACATCTTTGTTAAATAGATTTGTGTTAAAACAATAATATCATTTTTGTTAAATAGAAATTGTAAACAAATAAAATCATCATTTTTATTTGTTGAATTAGAAATTGTAAGCAAATAAAATTATCATTTTTATTTGTTATGTTGAATATAAATTGTAAACAAATAAATTATTCTTTTATTTGTCATAAGAATACATAGAAATTGTAAACAAATAAATTATTCTTTTATTTGTCATTAGAATACATAGAAATTGTAAACAAATAAATTATTCTTTTATTTGTCATTAGAATACATAGAAATTATAAAAAAATAAATTATTCCTTTATTTGTCATAAGAATACATAGAAATTGTAAAAAAACAAATTATTCCTTTATTTGTCATTAGAATACATAGAAATTGTAGACAAATAAATTATTCTTTTATTTGTCATTAGAATACATAGAAATTGTAAACAAATAAATTATTCTTTTATTTCTCATTAGAATACATAGGAAAATGTATGTAAATAAATATATCATTTGGTTAGAAAACATATTTTGTAAATAAACATATCATTTAGATAAAAATATGGTTTTGTTTGATAAAAAGATCATTTAGTTAGAATATGTTTTTGTCAAAAATAAATGTCATTTTTATATGTTTTGTTGAAATAGAATTGTCAACAAAAACAAAATTATCATTTTTTTAAATGTTTTGTTGAAATAGGATTGTCAACAGAATTAAGTTATTATTTTTATATGTTTTGTTAAAATAGAATTGTCAACAAAATGAAAGAATCATTTTTTATCATTTTGTTGGAGTAGAATTGTCAACAAAATGAAAGAATCATTTTTAATCATTTTGTTGAAATAGAATTGTCAACAAAAATGAAAGAATTTTTAATCATTTTGTTGAAATAAAATTGTCAACAAAATGAAAGAATCATTTTTAATCATTTTGTTGAAATAGAATTGTCAACAAAAATGAAAGAATCATCTTTATTCAATTTGGTTGAAATAGAATGGTCGACAAGTAAAAATATCATTTATTGTTAGAATTAGATTTGTATGCAAATTTAAGAGACATTTTTATTGTCAAGTTATACATTAGAAGTGTATACAAATTAAAGAGACATTTTTATATGTTAATGTATACATTAGAATTTGTATGCAAATAGAGATAAACATTTTTATGTGTCATGTAATACATTGAAACTATATACAAGTAAAAATATTTCTTTTGTAATAACCCGGAAATCTGAGCCAATTTAAAATTTTTATTTTGGCAAATTTAACGAATTTTGAATATTCAAAATGAATTATTTTAAATAATAACGACGAGAAATTTATTTTGAATAGAATTAGAACGTGTATATTTATTTGCATCGACGTTAGAATATAAATAATTATTTTTAATTATAAAAGGAATTGAAAATGGCGCGTTAGTTCGAAACTTCGACCAGAATATTTGAATCTATTCGAAAATATTTGAATCTATTCGAAAATATCTTTCCAACGAATCCGAAAAATCAAAATTTCTTAGCGGGAATCAAAAGTTACGTCCAGTTGAAAATTCAGAATAATGGCAATGGAATTCTGGCCCTTAAAAATAGCCATTTTGCAAATGACCTCGATTTTCGATGAAACTACTTTTGTTGGATCCGGGATGTCAAATTATCGCTAGGTTTCAGAATGCATAATTTTCTGAATCAATATGTGAGCGTGGTGAAGTTAAACGTGTTTTGGCAGTCTTAGTCAATTTGGATCGACCAGAAATGGCCATTTTTCAAATGGTCTTCAATTTCAATGGAATTTGTTTTGTTAGGACCGTATCGTTGATACAAAGCTAGAAATAATTTTTCTAGAATTTTTTGAGTCCGTATGTGGCCCCGGTAAATTAAAATATACGTTTGAATTTAAAATATAAAGATTTATATTTTAAATTTTGCGGAAACTAATCGTAACAGCCGAATTGGGTAACGAAACATATTCCATTGTGTTCGGAATGGGGGTAATTAGTTGGGGGAGACAGTCGTTGGGTTCGATTTGGGGTTCGAAATAAGAAGTTACTTTTTGGTATTAATTAAAGAATTAAATAAAATATATATACGTTGACCACACCCTCCCCTCTTCTACCTTCTCTCTCCCCGTTCCTTTCAGAAATCGAACAGAAATAAAAAAAAGAAAAGGAACCACATCGATCTCGTCCACCACGCACCTCCCTCCTCCGCCTGCGCCGCGATTTCCTCGTCCCACCGCTGTAGATCGGAGACCACCCCCCTCTCCTTGCTTCTCCTCTCTCCACAAGAGCCCCTCCCTTCAAAACCCTAAACCAAAACTTTAACTGTTGAGTTTGAATTCTATACCGTTTGAAATTTAAGCAGTTTGTTATAAAAATATACGATGATATTAATTTATTTTCGTTAATTTAGCTAATTAAGTTTAATTTATAGTATATCGAGATTTATATGAGTTTAAAAGAATAGCCCAAAGCTTGTATACAACATACGCGCACGAACCATATTTTCAATACAAACCGCGCTTTGAAATGTATACGTATATATATATATATGTGTGTGTGTATTTACATAACCATCAGTATTTCCACTTGGTTGGGCATAACGAATAAAAACCTGAATACATATATCATAATTGATCAACACCGGTTCCGTGAAAAGAAAAACTGTGAAGTGATCAATGCAAGAAAACAATATACAATATATATTCTGTACGTATAAAAAACCAAGTGTACAAGAGCTTTTTTTTATAAAAAAAAAAAATTCCAGTGTCAACATGCTTGTTTCTTTCATGAAACAGTGAAATGAAATGTGACATAAAACATGAAACAACCAAATGAAACAAGCAAATATATTCATACATCAAAGCTTTACAGTACATAAACAACTAAGGGAAACATGTATAGAATTGTTTGTACAACGCAAACTAGAATGGACAAACAGCTCATTTTAATTGCTCATGTTTTGCTCCTATCTCATTCCTTCCCTGAAAACAGTAAAACGAAATCTTATGCCCTGATCATGAGCCGCAAGAAAACAGTAAAATTATCAGTATAAAAGAAATATATATGAACAACTATACAAATCAAAAAGAGGACACAGCTAAGCAGCTGAATATATCAATCTCTTTTAATCATGAACAGGGAAAAAGGATAGAAATCGTAAACCGAAATGTCTCCACAAGATTTGACCTGAGAATAGAAAAGAGAAAACAGAAAAATCATGAACAACTAAAATAAAACAAACATATATTCATAATCAAACTACAGGTAATATATGTACATCTATGTACATTTTTTTAGAATCGAACCAGCTAATAGAAATAAGAAAATACATAGTTTAAGAAACTATATACATCATCGTTGTACAAATGCAAAACAAAGAAGATAAGAGAATTCATTTTAAATCAAATGCAGTATGACTTGCCCTTTCAAGAAATAGTAAAATCATGATTTTTCTCCATAGATGTACAGCTATAGAACAGTTTAGGGACAGCTAAGAAGAATCAAATATATGTATATATTTACACCTAAACAGTACACTGAACATCAAGTGAACATATAAATCTATGTATATATTTTAGATCATATGCATTGGAAATAAACAGCTAAGGAGATAGAGTAGGAGTAGCTGTGGAAAATAGAACATGAACAGCAAAAGAAAACTGAAATGTGTATATATTTTTGGCATCAAATCTACAAATCAATAAATTGTTAAACAGTCAATTTTATGCAAAAATTTAGGCTAGACCGTACCATACAGTAGAAAAACCCAACACAAAATCCATAACCTGCAGTCCCAAATATCTGCATAGAAGATATAAGTCATAGGCCCTATCTCACCTAACCTATACAATTTCAATCACTATTTCATTTCGAACCAACCAAATGCATTGAAAATACATTACTTAATTAATCAATTTTCTACTAAAATCAGTTTGCAGCGGTCAGTATCCATCACACAATTCCATCACGGTACGCAAAACTGCAGAAAACCCAATAGTCTAGGAATTTTAGCCGAACCTATCTATGATTAGCCTTGAAGAGACATTGATCCTATCTATAATAACCATACTATAAATAGACGTATCACACATAAGGGTTTCATCATCCTAGAGAAAAACAGTATGAACCATAAGTGAACAAAAATGGTTCAAACCACTTATAAAATCAAAACAAAAATACACAGTAAGAAAAAAATAAAATACTTATCTGCGCTCTTCATATCGAACTGTTTCTGACGAATTTCCTAGAAACCAAGGATATAGGGTTTGGAAATTTCTTCGATGGAAGCTTCGAATTGGTTTGTGGATAAGCTGCAGTGGATCGGGAAGGGCATAGGGGTGACGGCGAAGTTGGGATAATGTTGGGTACTGAAAGAATTACTTTGGGGGTTTGTCAGATCGATTGAAGGAGGACGACGAAGGGAGATTGAAGAAAATGGTGGCGTAGAGGAGGTGCGAGGCGACGGATCTCGAGTTTTGTTGAAGACAAAGGGAAGCAGACAAGGTTTTCGGCCATGGAAGAATTATCGTGGAGGCGGTGGTTTTTTTTTCTGAGGGTATGGAAAAACATTGGGATTGGATGAGGGTTTTGATGTTGGTAGTGGGTCTGGGGTTAGGTGGACCGACCGGATAAGGTAAAAGCCCATTTATTAATTCATGTTTTAATAATTAAATTACTTTGTAAGTTGTTTATACGATATATCGCGCATACGTTAACAGATTTAAGCATGTTTGGTCTCGTTGGGACCGTAGAAATGAGAAGATCGAGATAGAGCAGTGTCAGTCAAGACTGGAAGAGAGTATAATTTTTAACTAAATTAAACCGTTGTTTAATTTAATTTAAAACCAGTGTTAATGACCAAACCAAATCAAGGTGAGTTAAACTCACTCAGTTCTTCCCATTTATATTTTATATGAATTGGGTTTTCTTTCTTCTGTGCTCTGCTTGCTAGTGGTTGACTATTCGCTTGTTATATATTTATTGACTTCACCAAAGAAATTAAACGGTCGTTTAATTTTAGTAAAATAAATAATCGTAGTTTAATGATTTAATACAATGAAGGTAATTTCCCTTGATTTGTCACATTTATAAAATAAACGTGTTTGAAATTGTTTGAATTGTTTTGAATGATCTGTTAATTGATGGTCGTCATTTATTATCAGATAAATGGAACAGTTCTGATTGGACAGTTGATTTGATTGATAACTGTTGAACTGAAATTCACCATTTGATTTGTTTTAACCCGTTGGCAATATTGGTAGAGTAATTTGGCATCACATTGTCTGCAAATCAATCATTACACAAATATGGATTTTATCGTCAAGTGGGTCGACTATATTGAAGTTATAACTTTATTTTATAACTAAAAATTAGGTTTTAAATATATTATTTTGAATAGAGCGATTTTAAAAGAAAATAAGTATTATTATTATTCAAAAGTTTATAAGTTATTATTAAATTGTTTTGATAAAGTAAATTCTTATGTTAAGAGAAATTGTATGCAGATGAGAAGGAAATAACCTAACGGTTAAGAATTCAATTAAGTGTTTCTAAGAAACAATTATATGAAGTTATTTAAATTAATTATATTATTAATTAATTTAAAGATGAAATTAACTGGAATTGATTAAGGAAATAATCGTGTTTTGAGTTAACTAAGTTCTGTTTTAACTAAGAATCGACTTTAAAATTAGTTGGTTAATAATAAACTTAACGAATAATTATTTAATCTTAATAAGATTTTTAAGGAGATATTTTTTTTATAAATAAAGCAGTTAACTGATTTTATAGCAGTTAATATTGATGTGAATTATTTGTTTAATTTATGAAATACATTAGGTAAGTAATCGATTTTGGAATGTAGAGTTTATGAACAAGTTTTATATTGTTGAACTCGAGTTTATAAAGGGATTTAAGCAAACACATAGCTTAAATGTAGGGTTTACCCAATGTTGGATTAAGTAAAGGAAAATGAAGGTATAAGAGAGTTAAAATTAAACCTGAAATGTAAAAACAAGGTTTATAAAGCGAATGAGAAGTAAAGAAGTTGATTTTGAATTAGAAATACTTAAGGGTGGAATTAAGTAAGTAATTGGACATTGAGATTCCCAGAAAGGAAAGGGGATGGGAATAAGGGATTTGTAATCGAGTTTGGTAAAAGAATTAGGTAATAGGGTTTGTGATAATAACCCAGTTAGGGAACAAAGTATTTAAATATATTGGAAGTTAATAAGAGTGAGGTTTGGTAAGAAATTAAGTAATCGATGAATTAGGCAATATCAAGTATATTTTAAAAAGAGATTTTCATAATATCGCTTTACGAATATTAAGTTAAACTGATTCCTCAGTTTTAGAAAATGAATATGCTATATTACATATTTTGAAAATGATAGTCAAAGGAGTATTAGATATTATTATTTACTATTTTCCAAATATTAAAATGAAGTGGTTTTGTGATTTTAATATACTAAAATAACAAGTGGACGTTTTTTTCCAATATTAGGTTATTGAAGTTAATCATTCTTTAAATTATTTAATTAAAGAAGCCAAGTGATGCTAAAATACTGAACCAACAAATCTATTTTTCTTTTATGATTGAATGACTGTTTTAATTGATAGCTAAATAACCGGCTATCAAATCTGACCTTTACGATTGTTGGTACGGGAAGACCGGGATCGAAGTTATATTCGAAAACCATTCTGACCAACAAATACGAAAATATAGAAGACATCATATGAAGATCGAGATGGAGCATTGAAGACCATAGATCTTCATAAAACGGAAGAACCACTTACAATCTCTGATTCGACCCGGAGATATACTGGGGTTCTGTTGTGTTTGAAATCTGTGGATTGCAAGGACTGCTCGCTACTGATCCATGAGGTGATTCCTATGTTGGATGCAGTAGGAGGGTGCCTTCGGCTCATCCTGTTCCTGGATGACTTGTATGGACGAATGTCTGACAGAGTATTTCCAACAGGGTCACGTACGTTGATATCTTCAAACGTATCATAGTTGGGTAGCTCCCAACTAGGGTATTTTTGTGGACATCAATTAGTGGTATCTGATGGATCTGACGATGTGGTATTCAAAGTAAACGGTGGTCAGATGTTCAAAGGGTTAACTCAAGCCTCAAGCCTCACAACCGGTAAATGACAAAAATCGGGCAGGCAGCATGGCTATGTGGGTCGCTCCCATTAGGGTGTATAATCACCTATCTAGAGAAAATCTATTTGATTCTTTAATCTATTTCGATGTTGTCCCTTTTCGGGAAACGGTGGGTAGCTCCCAACTGTTTGTGATATACATTCGACACACTCAAGCGAAATGAGTGGTCGACCATGTATGGGCCGGGATACAGAACGTTCTTGTTGAACCCAGTGTATTTGCCTCTAGAGATACACTATTGGCAGGTGGTTCCATACCTTGTCATAGTCGGAATCCAATCTCCAATAAGTGCCCTCAGTTTGGTTTGTATACTATATATGTGGTGCGTGAGATGCAAGCATTCTGTAAGATTATATTTATTTGTATTTAGACACTATTATAATATCAGACAAGATATAACTTCAAAAACTATTTTGGGTTATAGTAAGGTAAAAACCGTCCGTGTTTATGTGTTGGCTGGTCTTACTATTATCTTTTTATTTCAAAAGGTTTTTGAACTTTAAAAATCCAGATGGCTATTATATAAACTTTTGCGAGATTTTCTCACTCTGGTTCACCGGACTGACCCGTCGTTTGTAATGCTCGGGTTAGCCCGGTTTTGCAGGATCAGGTTATCGAATGCTGTGAGATCCAATAATGAGCTAAAGAAGTTCAGTTATTATTACGCTGTGTGATATATATGAGGACAAACCATTATAACTGTCCAGATTTATTGATGTACTCTGATGATTGTAAGTTGTTTTATGCTCTCAATAAAGTTATTTCTATATTATATTGTGTTCCGCTGCGATGTGAGACTCTGATTCAGTTGTGTACGTTGGTTGTTCTTCTTCTTCTATTCTAACATTTCTTTTTTTCTTATCTCACCCTCTAAATTCTTTCTAATAACGTTCCAGTGTTTTCGGTGTTTGGAAGGTCGGCATGAATTACGGTAAAGGTATTTATGTCGATTTTAGGGACCGAAAATCCTTAGGTCGTTACATATATAATAGAGATATTAAAAATATGATTTTTATATAATAGAGATATTAAAAAAAATGATTTTTATATAATAGAGATATTAAAAATATGATTTTTAGCTTATAGTAAAGATTATATTTTATCATAGTAAAGAATATATTTTTATCATAGTAAAGATTATATTTTTATCATAGGAAAGTTCGATATTTTTATATATAGAAAGGCGATATTTTTATATATAGAAAGTTGATATTTTTATATATAGAAAGACGGGATTTTTATATATGTTGTAGCGAAATAAAAATTCGACCTTTATATAAGAAGTAGATATATAAAAATATAATTTTTATATAGAAAGGAGCGTTATAAAAATATATGATTTCTTATATATGAAATGCTATTGTAAAAATGTGATTTTTAATGTGAACAGCGGAAAAAGATAGCGATGGTATCGACGGAAATCAAAACGGAATCCATATCGTTCAGAAATAGAGAATGGCAGAGTGGAACCCCAAGGTGAGAACTTCTCACTTTAATTCTTGTTTTCTAGTTAAAAATAAATACTAGGATGCAGACGGTGCTTAGCAGCACCCGACACCCGTCGTCCACAGACCATGGACGACTTGTTTGATTTTGTTGTGTTGTGAAAATTGATTGTGATGTGGAATAGATGGAAATATATTCATGTGTTGAAATAAATTATTTATCGTTAAAAATATAAATTTAACATGAATGTGAGTGAATAAATATTCATTTACAAATTAGACGATTTGTATATGTACACCCATTTGACTGATATGGATTGGGACGATAAATTTTACACATCGCCCAACTGCACAAATAAAAATCTGTATTTGTTGACTGAAACCCCACACGGTTATTGGGATGATATTTGACGTACACTAATCCCGATTGTTTTGTTGTATGTCAATCGATAGGTTGACAGACAGTTGTGTAGTGCACTTTGGATGATGGTTGATTATTTGTCATTGCTATTATATACATGTGTTGTATGGAATCCATATAATTAACATTATATGTTAATTGATTGGGCCTCATTCCAATTTGGAAAATTAAATAATATTATGAAATAAAGATTCATGTGTTGAATAGAATAAATATTCATGTGTTGAATAAAATATATATTCATGTGTTGAATAAAAAGAAAATTCATGTGTTGAGAAAAATCTTTAAACGATATAATTCACATCTTTATCATATATAAAATTAGAAACTAACTGGGAACTAGATAAGATGAGTGGTTTCCTGGGTATTATTCTGATGTTGGTTTCGGCCTTCGGGGTTAATACTTAGGGAATCATTCTCTTACTAATTTACGGTTTGAGTCTGATTAAGAATTAAATGATATAAATCATAATTTTGTCAAATATATTAAATAACAAAAATAGTCATGTATTGACAATACTCATGTGTTGAGGATTCATGTGTTGAAGGAAATATTTATACAATAAAATTCACAATTTTATTGTAAGTAAGAATTAATAAATAGTCATGTGTTGAATAAAATATATATTCATGTATTAAAGAAATGTAACACCCCATAATTCTGTTAATATTTATATTCACAAATTAAAGAATAACTAGTCTCAGACGTGAGAATTGTGGGAAACTGTTGCGCCATTGTGTTCGTCTCGGAATTCTGGTTGAAATAGAGTCCGAGTTTGCGTGAATTGGACTTCGTATGAAGAAGTTATGGCCATCGGAAGTTTCAGAAAATTCAAAACAGATTTCAGAAAATATAAAATTCAAAATTCGAAGTCAAACAGGCGAGGCGGGAAAATTCCCGGCCAGCACCCCTGGTCGACTGGGGAGTCGACCCCCCACCCCCCAAGGTCGACTGGGGAGTCGACCTGGGTGTCGACCTGTCCAGGCGGCTAGGGTTTTGACTGAGCCCAATCTTGAGCTGCTGATGTGTCTTTAGGGCTGAGTTGGCAAATTAAACGGTTCATTTTAGTTCTGAGTTGATCTGACGGTCTAAATAAACCCTAAACTATAAATACCTAGGTAGTCTCTCACTCTAATTCACATGAAAAATAGAGTAGCCACCGTCATACCGCCGCCATGGAACTCAATGTAGCTGCCGCCAACTAAGAAGGAAGAAAGCTAATCAAAACCCTAATTCAACTCAACTCTAAAGCAAATCAAGACTCTCTTTTTCCCCTAAATTGTGAGTATGATGATCTTAACAAGATTATTATTAGACTAATTAGATTAAGTTATGAATGGATTATAAGTGAATGATGTGGATTATCATATATGTTGTTGTAAACCTTATGCTATCATGTATGTTGTAAATCCTATGTTATGTGATGACGATATCCTATATGTTGTAAATCATGCTATGATGATATTGTATAGGTTGTAATTTCTATGCTAAATTGTGATAAATCATACATGTTATAAAGTCATGATGTTATTGCCTATGCTAATTAGTTCATGTTAATCAAATCATAATATTGATATTATTTGGGCTATGTTGATCTATATGACAAACCATGTATGCAAGTTTAGATTGATTAGTAAAGATTATGAACATATGCCATGACATCTATTTAGATCTAGAATTATGACATCTAGAATCATGCTATGACATATGTGAATTCTATGTATTAGGTGCTAGTTCACACCATCATTATGTTGCATAAAACCCCATATGCAAGTCCATACATGAATTTGGATTATGATCATATTATGTGAATTGTGACATTTTACCAAACAAGTTGACACCTTTAGATCCATAACATGTGTAGTTTCATGCAAGTTTCACCCCTATTATGATTAGGTTTATTTTACTTATCTATATGTTGTGATAATTTATCTTTGTGCTATGAGTTAGACTATTCGAGTCTAACGTATATTCTGCGTTGAATAAACGAACGTATAACGTAGGGTAGGGGTAATATTAAGGATTTAATATTGAGAAGTTGGGGTGCAATTGATATGATTTTGCATGCCATGAATGGATGGTCATAATTGAGTCAATTATGGACATCATTAAAATTGGAAGTAACTAATGATTTGAATAGGGATACATTCAAAACTAGGATAAAAGATTATAAGTGATAATCAATGCTTAGGACACGAGGTTGGACTCGTTTGTGACGTAAACCTGCCCGGACCCGCCCGGCAAATCCAGTGGTGACAAATGTCAGCCCAATGTGAGAGGTCCTAGGCCTAAACTAAAGCATAACAGTTGTAAAGACACGAAGTTAGACTCTTTTGTGGTGTAAGTTTGCCCGGACCCGCCCGGCAAATCCAGCTGCCATAAATGCCAGTCTAATGTGAGAGGTCTTTATGAGGTTATGGCCTGAATGAATTAAGAAATACTTAACTAGATAAACATGTAAGGTGGGACATGGGGGTTAAGTAGGTGCCTTGGGTGGCATGAGGAATCTAGTGGGTGCCCTTAGTGGCTTGTGAAATACGATTAGTAAGACTTAACCAAACACACATGTAAATGAACATGACAAAGAGTTTTAAGTGGGATATACTAGTGGTGACAAGCTTAGGTGGGTAGCTTGTGGGGGCCCATTTCAACCAGTAACCCAAACGTATCTCTGTGGGCTCGACCCAAGTCGAGGACGGGACACGCATACTGGGCTTGACTATAAGAGGCCAAAACGGGGTAGCGGTGGCAACGCAAGTCCAACAGGTTTCATATGAGTGTGTGGACCCGGGCTGGTAGGTAAGACGTTGTTGCATCGTGTAGGTATAAGCCGTGCATTCTCAAGTTGTATCGGGTTGCCACTTTAGGGGAGTGATACACCCCACTGTGGGGCCAGCATGGGTATCTACGAGTAGGGAGCCGATCGGAAGTGGGTAGTGGGGTACACCTAGCGGAGATAGGGGCAGACGACACCTATGTAGTCAGCTAGGGGTACGCAAGGCTATTTATATAGTTTTTGTGTGAAGCAAGCGGGATCAACCTTTAGGGTGGCTGGTGTGGTGCAGTGTAGTAATTATTCGTTAGTAATTAGGTATGCCTTTAATGTTACCTTTAACGTTATCTTTATCTGCTCTTCCATACCTAATAGTTCATAGACATTTACTTGTCTTCCAGCTTATGCCTTAGTCTAGTTATTTTGATAATAGTATTGTTAGAATTATCATACTTGCCAGACTTTATGTCTGACCCCCTCCATTTCTATCCTTTTTTCCCCTCCAGGTCCTCAGGTTGGACCCAGCTCTAGTGGAGTTTGATTGGATTGCTTCATCTCTCTTTGGAAAGCTTGGACCACTGAAGTAAAGTCCAGCTTGTTATCTTCTTTAATGGCTATTTGTGTAATGGGGTTATGTATTTTGTTTTATGAAGATGGATATTGTACTTGACTCTGATTTATGGTTTTATGATGTAACAAACATGTTTAATTTCCGCTGCAATAAAATGAAGTTTTAGATTTCCAAGTACTACTTATTTTCTTTCTTGTTGTAATTTTTCTGTTCTATATTCACTTAAAACCTCCATGGAAGTTAATGCATTCCCTTTGTGAGTGACATTAATGGACGTGGGGTGTTACACGTGGTATCAGATCTTAAGGTTTCCAGAATAGATAAATTTTTTAGAAAAACTATTTTTCTAAAAGTATTTTTGGAAGAAGTGTTTACAAAAACATGTCTTAATGAGTAATTTAAAGAGGAAAGTTTTTATGAAAAACATAATCCCTAATAGCCATATATCCTTATCTTTCGAATTCTCCATTTTGAATCTTTCCTTTTTCGTTTCAGCATGGCTGAAGATCTTAACCTTCCGGACGATGTAACGATACCAGGATGGTATAGGAGGTTATTAGAGGCTAGGGCCGCTGCAGGTCCAGCCAATGTTCCTCCACCACCAGTTGCACCCGCTCCTCCTCCTCCTCCTCGCGTAGATACTTTTGTAAAGACGTGCAAGGAATTTAAGGCTATGGGTGGAAAACCTTTTCAAGGGTCAGAAACGTTTGTGGAAGCTAGAGATTGGCTTAAGGAGGTGGAAGAATTACTAGAAATCTTTGAAGTAAAAGAAGGGAGGAAAGTCAAATTAGCAGCTTGGTTAATGAAGGGAGAGGCCTCGTTTTGGTGGGAGGTCACTAATGGGGAGCGTCCTGTTGATTCTTGGGCGGATTTCAGACGTAGGTTTGAGGCAAAGTTTCTCTCAAGGGCGGAAGAGAATCTATATATGGAAAGGTTCTTGACATTAAAGCAAGGAGGCTCCTCAGTGAAAAATATGTCAACAAATTTAATCAGTTAGCAAGGTTTGGCTTGGAATTAGTGAACACGCCGGAGAAGAAGGCTTTGAGGTTCATTAATGGATTGAATGAACCGTTGCAAGGGTTGGCTATGACCAACATCCCTACGGGGGCCACCTTTGAGAAGCTAGTAGACATGGCACTCATGCACGAGGAGAAAGGCACTAAAGCTGATAAGGCACCTGAGAAGAAAGGGGATCAGAAGAAACCACAACAGCAAAACAAGAATGGTGGTAAAGACAATAATGGCAAGGGAAAGAAGAAATGCTTTAACTGTGGGAAACCAGGCCATCTCAGCAAGGATTGCCGAAAGAAAAAGAAGACTGGCTGTTTCCACTGTGGCGAAGCGGGACATCTAGTGAAGGACTGCCCAAAGAAGGGGCAGAGGGCAGGGACTACCTCGGGAGGACAGGTGCAGGCTCTTATGGCACCAGGGCAGGCAAGGGGACAAGTACATCCTCTCGCGGTCCCACCACTGCAAGAACGAGGTAGAACCATTTTTGTTGAAAGCTTAGTTTTTCTGTTTGATCATCCTGTCCGTACCTTATTCAATTCGGGCGCATCGCATTCGTTTATCTCTACATCATTAGTTGAATCACTGCACTTAAATACCAGTTTAGTAGAGGATCCCTTAGTTGTTTCGAATCCAATTGGGGGCTCAGCTTATTTGTCCATGATGTGTTTGGATTTGAAAATTTCTATACTTAGCGTTGAGTTTAGATGTGATGCTTATGTTTTGGGCTTCATGGGCTATGGGCTAATTTTAGGAATGGATTGGTTATCCAGAAATGGGGCCGTACTTGATTGTGAAAGGAGAGTAGTTAGGCTCATGACTTACCTTGGCAGCACTCTCGAAATTTTTTGTAATCCCATAGATTCCGTTATGCTAAGTTATTTAGAATCGCTTGACGCGTCGGTGGAAAATCTACGATCTATTAGAGTGGTCCGAGAGTATTCGAATGTTTTTGAGGAGGTGAAGGGCTTGCCTCCGAAGCGGGAGATAGATTTTTGAATATATCTTGTGGATAATGCAAAACCAGTATCTTTGCTAGTACGCCACATGGCTCCACGTGAAAGGAGGGAACTCGATAAGCAAGTGAAGGAGTTGCTTGAGAAGGGGTTCATAAGACGTAGTATATCAGAGTGGGGTGCTCCAGTAGTATTTGCCACGAAGGCGGATGGGTCCCTTAGACTTTGTGTGGACTATAGGGAACTTAATAAGCTTACTAAGAAGAACAGACACCCACTGCCAAGGATTGACGATCTCTTCGATCGGTTAGTTGGAGCCTCAGTGTTTTCGCAGTTGGACTTAGCCATTGGTTTCCATCAGTTGAGAGTAGCTGAGGATAGCATAGACAAGACTGCCTTTAGGACTCCGGACGGCTTCTATGAATGGATAGTGATGCCCTTCGGTTTGACAAACGCCCCCGCATACTTTGTTGATTTGATGAGTAGGGTGTTTACGGAGTACCTTAACAAATTCGTGGTAGTCTTTGTAGACGACATCTTGATCTTTTATAAGGATGAAGAAGAGCATGCCCTACATCTTAGGGAAGTGTTGGAGACCCTACGAGTGCATAATCTTAAAGCTAAATTTTCTAAATGTCACTTCTGGAGGAAAGAAGTACGATTCTTAGGGCACGTAGTTTCCAAAGAAGGGATAGCTGTGGATCCCACGAAGGTGGTGGCCATCCAAGATTGGAAGATCCCTAAAAATGCTACCGAAGTAAGAAGTTTCTTGGGGTTGGCTGGCTACTATAGGAAGTTTATCAAAGACTTTGCAAAGATATCAGCTCCATTGACACGCCTGACGAAGAAGAACCTAGTCTTCACATGGGACGTAGATTGTGATGATGCGTTCCAACGTTTGAAGAGAGCTTTGACCTCAGCTCCAGTCTTAGTGCTGCCAGATGGGAGTAAGCCATTTACCGTTTATACTGACGCTTGTGGGACAGGACTAGGCGCAGTCCTAATGCAAGAGGGTAGGGTAATAGCCTATGGTGGAAGGCAGTTAAGAGCGCATGAGAAGAATTACCCTACACATGACCTAGAGTTGGCCGCTATTGTTTCCGCGCTTAAGTCTTGGAGTCATTATCTTCTTGGCGAGAAATTCGAATTGTTCACTGACCATAAATCTTTAAAATACTTATTCTCTCAGAAGGACTTGAAATTAAGGCAGCAAAGGTGGATGGAGTTTTTAGCGTCCTACGATTTCGAGATAGCATATACCCCTGGCAAGGGTAACATAGTGGCCGATGCCTTAAGTAGAAAAAGGTTATCCTTAAGTCCTTTGTTTGTTGAGTGGCAAAGCTTAGAATTCATTTCGATGTTTGACTTTAGACCTTCCGTTGACTTTGTACCCGGTTTGCTAGCATCCTTGGAGGTCAGACCTACGCTTTTGGGACGGATTGGCGAGGCACAGCGAGACGATCCACAGTTGGTTGAGTTAGTAGGAAAGCTCAAAAGATGGGGGTCATCAAGCCATCTCCGAAGTATACCCTAGATGATAAGGGTTGGTTACGTTGGGACGGTAGACTTTGTGTACCAAAAGACGATGACCTAAGGAAGGCTATTCTTGACGATGCACATCGTTCGAAGATGACCATTCATCCTGGCGGGGACAAGATGTACAAAGACATGAAGCGAGTTTTCTTTTGGGTCGGTATGAAGAGGGACGTGGCCGAGTATGTCGCTAAATGCTTGTTGTGCCAACAAGTAAAAGCAGAGAAAAAGAAACCCGGTGGGTTGCTTCACCCATTGGAGGTTCCACTATGGAAGTGGGAAAGTGTCTCGATGGACTTTGTGGATGGATTACCGCGATCAAGGAAGGGTAATACGGGGATTTGGGTTATAGTAGATAGACTTACTAAGAGCACCCATTTCATTCCCATGAAGAGTAAGAGGACTGCTCCATGGTTAGCTTCTGTATACGTCCGAGAAATAGTTCGTTTGCACGGTGTTCCTTCTAGCATAGTGAGCGACCGCGATCCTATCTGCACTAGCAAATTTTGGAAGAGCTTACAAGAAGCGGTAGGGACTCAGTTATGTTTGAGCACAGCATATCATCCTCAAATGGACGGCCAGACCGAGAGGGTGAATCGTATTCTAGAGGATCTTTTGAGGCTATGTATCCTAGACTTTGGGGGTACATGGGAAGAGCATCTTCCATTGGTAGAGTTCGCATATAATAATAGCTTTCAGTCCAGCATTGGCATGGCACCTTTCGAAGCTCTTTATGGACGACCTTGTCGTTCACCTACATGTTGGTGGGAATCTACGGATAAGATCTTACTTGGGCCCGATATGATTAGGGAGACTTCGGAGAAGATCGACTTGATTCGAAGGAGGATGAAAGCAGCGCAAGATAGGCAGAAATCTTATGCGGACAAGAGGAGAACAGATCTTGAGTTTGATGTTGGGGACATGGTCTTTATCAAAGTGTCTCCATTACGGAACGTTGTTCGCTTTGGGTCCGTTGGGAAATTAGCACCAAGGTTCGTAGGGCTGTTTCCTATTAAGGAGAAGATTGGACAGATGGCGTATAGAGTAGAGTTGCCTGAGAGACTTAGTGGTGTAAACGACGTATTCCTTGTGTCACATTTGAGGAAGTGCTTGCACGAGACCGCGGAGGTGGTAGAGCCGAACTTGATTAGAGAGGTGGAGATAGAGCGTGATGCGACGATTCGACGAGCTCCTACGCGCATTCTTGGGTCAGAGATTAAGAAGCTGAGAAATCGAGAGGTCAGACTAGTCAAAGTACAATGGGGAGATGATGAGAGCAACGCTACTTGGGAGACAGAAGAGAAGATACTTTCGTTGTACCCTTTTCTTTTTGAGGGTATGTCCTTTAATTTCTCCTTTATCACTTATCTTGTACTTATCTTACCTTTAGAGTATCCTCTCGCTAGTATCCTTGACCTTTAGTTAGGATAATCCTATGGTTGAAACATGTGCTTGAGACATGTTATGTATGATGGATGCTAAGTGGATGCAAGTGTTTGCTAGCGGTTGCTCGTGGACGCATATACACACACTATTAGGCACTAGATCGGCTCAGTCACTTCATATTGCATATTGCATATAAATGGCTGTATTTAGTAAAATGGATATATGAGGATTGGTTTTTTTATCATATGGATGCTGCATTCAGATGATGATTGTGCACGCATATAGAGATAATATGTAGCATTAAGGAACTTTCGCATACATAATGGACGCATGGCACTATCATGATTTGCATTAAGGAGGTCAACTGAATCAGTGGACCACCTGATTTTGCATTAGGTATGGACATATACACACACGGTGCATTTAAACATGAAAGCATTAGAAGTCTATAAGGAAAATGGATGCCTGTGTTTGATGGTTGAGTAGATGGACGATTGGATGTTAGGATATACATTCTTCTTGACTTGAAGATTTCGGGGTCGAAATCCTTTAAGGAGGGGAGAATGTAACACCCCATAATTCTGTTAATATTTATATTCACAAATTAACGAATAACTAATCTCAGACGTGAGAATTGTGGGAAACGGGTTGCGCCATTGTGTTCGTCTCGGAATTCTGGTTGAAATAGAGTCCGAGTTTGCGTGAATTGGACTTCGTATGAAGAAGTTATGGCCATCGGAAGTTTCAGAAAATTCAAAACAGATTTCAGAAAATTCAAAATTCAAAATTCGAAGTCAAACAGGTGAGGCGGGAAAATTCCCGGCCAGCACCCCAGGTCGACTGGGGAGTCGACCCCCCCAGGTCGACTGGGGAGTCGACCTGGGTGTTGACCTGTCCAGGCGGCTAGGGTTTTGACTGAGCCCAATCTTGAGCTGCTGATGTGTCTTTAGGGCTGAGTTGGCAAATTAAACGGTTCAGTTTAGTTCTGAGTTGATCTGACGGTCTAAATAAACCCTAAACTCTATAAATACCTAGGTAGTATCTCACTCTAATTCACATGAAAATAGAGTAGCCACCGTCATAGCGCCACCATGGAACTCAGTGTAGCCGCCGCCAACTAAGATGGAAGAAAGCTAATCAAAACCCTAATTCTACTCAACTCTAAAGCAAATCAAGACTCTCTTTTTTCCCTAAATTGTGAGTATGATGATCTTAACAAGATTATTATTAGACTAATTAGATTAAGTTATGAATGGATTATAAGTGAATGATGTGGATTATCATATATGTTGTTGTAATGCTATCATGTATGTTGTAAATCCTATGTTATGTGATGATGATATCCTATATGTTGTAAATCATGCTATGATGATATTGTATAGGTTGTAATTTCTATGCTAAATTGTGATAAATCATACATGTCATAAAGTCATGATGTTATTGCCTATGCTAATTAGTTCATGTTAATCAAATCATAATATTGATATTATTTGGGCTATGTTGATCTATATGACAAACCATGTCTGCAAGTTTAGATTGATTAGTAAAGATTATGAACATATGCCATGACATCTATTTAGATCTAGAATTATGACATCTAGAATCATGCTATGACATATGTGAATTCTATGTATTAGGTGCTAGTTAACACCATCATTATGTTGCATAAAACCCCATATGCAAGTCCATACATGAATTTGGATTATGATCATATTATGTGAATTGTGACATTTTACCAAACAAGTTGACACCTTTAGATCCATAACATGTGTAGTTTCATGCAAGTTTCACCCCTATTATGATTAGGTCTATTTTACTTATCTATATGTTGTGATAATTTATCTTTGTTCTATGAGTTAGACTATTCGAGTCTAACGTATATTCTGCGTTGAATAAACGAACGTATAACGTGGTTAGGGGTAATATTAAGGATTTAATATTAAGAAGTTGGGGTGCAATTGATATGATTTTGCATGCCATGAATGGATGGCCATAATTGAGTCAATTATGGACATCATTAAAATTGGAAGTAATTAATGATTTGAATAGGGATATATTCAAAACTGGGGTAAAAGATTATAAGTGATAATCAATGCTTAGGACACGAGGTTGGACTCGTTTGTGACGTAAACCTGCCCGGACCCGCCCGGCAAATCCAGTGGTCACAAATGTCAGCCCAATGTGAGAGGTCCTAGGCCTAAACTAAAGCATAACAGTTGTAAAGACACGAGGTTAGACTCTTTTATGGTGTATGACTGCCCGGACCCGCCCGGCAAATCCAGCTGCCATAAATGCCAGTCTAATGTGAGAGGTCTTTATGAGGTTATGGCCTGAATGAATTAAGAAATACTTAACCAGATAAACATGTAAGGTGGGACATGGGGGTTAAGTAGGTGCCTTGGGTGGCATGAGGAATCTAGTAGGTGCCCTTAGTGGCATGTGAAATACGATTAGTAAGACTTAACCAAACACACCTGTAAATGAACATGACTAAGAGGGTTAAGTGGGATATACTAGTGGTGATAAGCTTAGGTGGGTAGCTTGTGGGGGCCCATTTCAACCAGTAACCCAAACGTATCTTTGTGGGCTCGACCCAAGTCGAGGACGGGATATGCATAATGGGCTTGACTATAAGAGGCCAAAACGGGGTAGCGGTGGCAACGCAAGTCCAACGGGTTTCATATGCGTGTGTGGACCCCGGCTGGTAGGTAAAACGTTGTCGCATCATGTAGGTATAAGCCGTGCATTCTCAAGTTGTATCGGGTTGCCACTTTAGGGGAGTGATACACCCCACTGTGGGGCCAGCACGGGTATCTACAAGTAGAGAGCCGATCGGAAGTGGGTAGTGGGGTACACCTAGCGGAGATACGGGCAGACGACACCTATGTAGTCAGCTAGGGGTACGCAAGGCTATTTATATAGTTTTTGTGTGAAGCAAGCGGGATCAACCTTTAGGGTGACTGGTGTGGTGCAGTGTAGTAATTATTCGTTAGTAATTAGGTATGCCTTTAACGTTACCTTTAACGTTATCTTTATCTGCTCTTCTATACCTAATAGTTCATATACATTTACTTGTCTTCCAGCTTATGCCTTAGTCTAGTTATTTTGATAATAGTATTGTTAGAATTATCATACTCGCCAGACTTTATGTCTGACCCCCTCCATTTCTATCCTTTTTCCCCCTCCAGGTCCTCAGGTTGGACCCAGCTCTAGTGGAGTTTGATTGGATTGCTTCATCTCTCTTTGGAAAGCTTGGACCGCTGAAGTAAAGTCCAGCTTGTTATCTTCTTTAATGGCTATTTGTGTAATGGGGTTATGTATTTTGTTTTATGAAGATGGATATTGTACTTGACTCTGATTTATGGTTTAATGATGTAACAAACATGTTTAATTTCCGCTGCAATAAAATGAAGTTTTAGATTTCCAAGTACTACTTATTATCTGTCTTGTTGTAATTTTTCTTTTCTATATTCACTTAAAACCTCCATGGAAGTTAATGCATTCCCTTTGTGAGTGACATTAATGGACGTGGGGTGTTACAAGAAAATATTCATTTGTTGAATAGAATAACAAATTTATTGAAATATATAAAGCCGTGTGGATTAGATTTGCGCCATTTCGACGCGAACGATATTTATATCAATTATATTTATAAATGAATAGCAAAAAGGAAGTGATTTCAAAATATAACGTTTTGAAAATATTATCATTTATGAATTAATGATATGGAATATTCAATTTTGATTTAAAATTGAATATGAAATTGAAATCGGTTTTAAAAAGAATTTAAACGATTTATAAAATACGTTTAGAATTGAAATCGATGAAATATACATATATACTAAATGGCCTGAATAGAAGGCGCCGCGCCACGGTAATTCGCGAATTTCGACCATTGACTTCGAATTGACGTTGTGGGAGATCCGATGTCAGATTCTCCTGAAACTGGAACCTTTGGGTTCGTATCGAAAAGAGCTTTCCAATGAATATTAGAAATTTGAAATCTAATGGTTGGAATTGGAATTATTCCCAAATCAAATTTGGAAAAGGTCGTTGTAAGTGCAGTTCGGTGGCCGTTATTGAAAAATGAATGTACGGGCCTTGATAAAATTATTAAAAATATTATTAATTTGTGTAAAATCATAATAAATGATTTAGAAAGAATTGGGGTGAAAAATCCCATATTTAAAAAGGGTAAAAATATATTTTTATCGAAATGAACTAGTTATGAACTAGAATTATAATCCAATGTTTTTGAATAAATAAATTGGATTTGAAGTGATTTTAAAATAATCAGAATTTCCAATATACGAAATGTAATGGATTTGAATTGAAATTATCTTCAGAATATTTCGATGTTGGATTTCGTGATTATACAGATATGTTTGTGGAAATTTGAGAGATATACTTATATCATTATTTCCAATACGATATTTGTTGGTTTCATAATTTATTATTGAATATAAGCCGATATATTTTCTGTTCAGAGCCTTGTATTTAATATCAAATGGGATTTTGGGTTAGTCGTGAATGGTGTCTTAAATAACATTGTTCTTGAACCCAGTTTAGAAACGAATAAATCTTTTAATTAAGATTTAGTGAAATTGTCCAGTTAATTAGTATTTAATTGGAATTGAATTTAAATTGGTTTTTGGGGTTTATCGTGAGCGATGTTTTGAATAACACCTGTTCTTTAACCCGATTAACAATGGAGTGTGATTTTGGGTTTATCGTGAACCGTGTTTTAGATGACATTGGTTCTTTAACCCAGTTAAAGACAGGACATTGATTTTTGGGAAGATTAAAACTAAGTGGAGTTCTAATGAATCTTAAATTAGATTAAAGTGATCAAGAATGGAGTATCACCAGTTTTGCTCCAAGCGATAGTTAAATCTTTAATTAGATTTGAACGTGAAATGGTATTTAATATTTACCGATAACACCGTGGTGTTAGATATGGAGTATTACCAGTTTTTCTCCATGGGATGAATAGTTTGGGTTTGGGAAATAAAATAAATAATTACTTCGGTGTGGTTCGCTAATCCGGACTAGTTTGGAAAACCTTAACATGATTTGAAATAATATCCAAAGGAAGATTAAAGAATAAATTTAGAAGAATTTATCTTTGATAAAATTAATGGGAACCTTTCCCTAAGAATGTGAATATTTCAATAAAAGAATACTCTGAATTGGAATGTGGCATATGTTATGTTTGTGTAACACTTGTTTATTATATACGTGGGTTATTCGGAAAGGCCGGGTTTATACCCATTCTGAATAACTGATTCGACGATAAGTCGAAGATGAAAACGGTGGTTGGAGGCTGGAGGTCTTCACATCGTTTGGATGATTATTGATGATCTTGATTGGGGTGTGCACCCAAAAGGAGGGATTTAGTTGGTGATCGTCCAGACGTACTTGGAGATCGATGGATATGCGAGGAATAAGGTTCCTCTGGTTTCGTTCAGACCCAGAACGAACTTATAAATGGACTGTGTGTCTGACACTGGATTTTATTCTATGTTGATTGATCTCTATTGAATATACATCTGTTTTGTGGCGAAAAATTTACTCTCTTGCTTAACACCCTTCTCTGAGACGTACGAGCTCAGAGGTTGTATATCGATGGACATCAGTCGCATGGAGTGAATTGCTTGTGTGGCATGCCTAAGTGGCAAATGATCAAGGCTTTTGTTGAAAAGAAAAGTCTTGTGGTTGATGATCAAAGAACGACCTATGTGGCATAGCTTTGTGTATAGCGTTAATTCGCGAGCCTCACACCTTGGTATGAGTCAAAAACGGTATAGTGACTGCAGGGAGAGCACGACGTTTCTTTCTAGCTATGTGTGATGTCAGTGACCTACCAACCCTGACATTTATATACTTTTTACCTGTGTGGTTGTTGGAATGTGAGGCGCCTCGGATATAGGTCTGATAGGACCGGGAAACATGTGTTTAGGAATTGCCATTTGTCAAAAGTAAGAGAGGACTGGCCCTGAAGATCCAAGATCACTGTGTGTGGTCCTGAGACATTTGCTAGAGTGTCTCGAACGGAGAGGAGCTTGCCTCTTGCCTCAACTCTTGACGAAAATCCAATTTCCAATACGACCTTTGCGGTTTTAATTATAGAACTAGTATGGCGACATGATAAATGGTACCCATGCCGCATATGATTGATACATTTATATTTGAAGTTGTTTTCTTCACTTACAGTAATAATTAAAGATGAAATAGAGCCTATCAAGCATTATTTGGCTATTATAAGGTAAAACCATATCCTTTGGCTTGCATTGCATTGTGTGATGGGACCTGGGTCTTATAATAGCTTCATTTTCTTTATTTAGCATTGCGCTGTTGTTATATGCATTGGTATTCTTGGGGTAAAAACCTGTTCCATGTTATACGGCGTGGTCCCTTGATTTACTAGAATAAAAATTAATAACTGTTTTAGTTCTCACACCAGTCACATGACTGACCTGGAGTTTATTGTTTTAACCTAAACTCTGGGTGCCCTTATTTTCCGCACGGGCAGCTAGTAGATTTGGTTTTGCAGATTTATATTCACAGGATCCTGGTATATAGATGAAGTGATATTCGGAAAGCTCTGTATCCGTGTATTTCTTTCAATTATGTTTTGTATTATTTTTCCGCTGCAGTAATGTAATTTAGATCTCTCATAATTATCAAATGTGTAATATTTATTCATACTCTGTATATTCTTGTATTCTGATGGAATTGTTGAAATAAACAATGAAAGGTTCTTCTGTTTGCGTTCTGATTTGTCGAGTTCTCAAAACAATCAGGGGTTTCAAACGGTCTTGGTCGGTTTAGCGATTGATTAGGATCGGGCGAAATTCCTTATCGTTACAGTTGGTATCAGAGCTTTGGTTTATAGAGCTCGAGAACAAGATACATTAGAACCGAACGAAAGAATTCATCAGAGGTTGGATTAGAAATATCCAATAAGAATAACTCGTTGGAGATGGGATTAGTAGTATCCTAGAACGAGTGTGAAGAGTATATTTTTAAAATAAAATTGAAGACCAACTTTGTTTTGAAAATTTATATCTAATAGTACGTATTTGAATATTTTATTTGTATTGAATTTGGACAATCGAGTATATAAAGATTTTGCATATACGCGTTATGAACGTATATTCGAAGTTTTAATATACTGGATAGATATAGAATCACACTCTAGTCACCCGGAGATAATTCTGGTAATGCGGCCGCATTATCAGTATTAGTGTTCGAGTTTCGAAAGTTGTGATACATATGTGTGTGTGTGTGTGTATATATATATATTTCCATTAGACTGGTGTGAGAACCAAAACTAGATAGAGCTATTATTGTGATTTGGCACCAAAAACATGATTTTCTGTATATATATAAAAATTATGAATTTGAAACATTAATTCACTAATTGATTGATGGTTGTGTTGTATGATTATTGTTTTGATTAATTAAAATTTTGAACCATTCAGCCTAATGGAACCAAATTTAGAACTATATTGAAAATTGATTACAAATGCATGCATATACATGAGTATACATTGAACAGGTCATGGAAAGGAGGCTAGAGTAGAGAAATAAAATTGTTTTCCCGACAAATAGGTATATGTTTATTGTATTTCTTTGGGTTTGGATGATTTTATGAGCCGATTGGCTAGCCGCTTGGCTGTTTCTTTTTCTTTTTGGATTGGAGAGGCCTGTATGGCAATTTCGGGATTTTCCCGTTGCTCCAATGCAGGGGAGGTTATGGCAAAAAAATTCGAAAATTTAGGGTGTTAGCCAAAATTTTGAAAATTTTGAAAAGTTCTTAGAAACTGAAAAGTTGAAGAACTTAAGCCGTAATGAAAATAATGAAAGTTAAGTTGATTAGTTAAACAACTTTCAGCTTCGTTCCTTTTCGGGGACGAAAAGTTTTAAGTGGGGGAGATTGTAATAACCCGGACATCTGAGCCAATTTAAAATTTTTATTTTGGCAATTTTAATGAATTTTGAATATTTAAAATGAATTATTTTAAATAATAATGACGAGAAATTTATTTTGAATAGAATTAGAACATATTTTTTTTTGCATCGACGTTAGAATATAAATAATTATTTTAAATTATAAAAGGAATTGAAAATGGTGCGGTAGTTCGAAATTTCGATTTCGAATTTCAAATGAATGTGCAGGATTCAAAATAAACCGGATTTTGGCGAAACCAAAAATATTTGAATCTATTTGAAAATACATTTCCAACGAATCTGAAAAATCAAAATTTCATAGCGGGAATCAAAAGTTACGTCTAGTTGAAATTTCAGAATAGTCGCTATGGAATTCTGGCCCTTAAAAATAGCCATTTTGCAAACGACCTCGGTTTTCGACGAAACCACTTTTGTTGGATCGGGATGTCAAATTATTGATAGGTTACAAAATGCATAATTTTATGAATCAATATGTGAGCGTGGCGAAGTTAAACTTGTTTTGACAGTTTTAGTCAATTTGGATCGACCGGAAAATGGCCATTTTTCAAACGGTCTTCAATTTCGATGGAATTAGTTTTGTTAGGACCGTATCGTCAATACGAAGCTAGAAATAATTTTTCTAGAATTTTTCGAGTCCGTATGTTTCCCCGGTAAATTAAAATATATGTTTGAATTTAAAATATAGTGATTTATATTTTAAATTTTGCGGAAACTAATCGTAACAGCCGAATTGGGTAACGAAACATATTCCATTGTGTTCGGAATGGGGATAATTAGTTAAGAGCAAAAGTCGTTGGGTTCGAAATAAAAAGTTACTTTTTGGTATTAATTAAAGAATGAAAAAAATATATATGCGTTGACAACACCCTCCCCTCTTCTACCTTCTCTCTCCCCGTTCCTTTCAGAAATCGAACAGAAATAAAAAAAAGAAAAGGAACCACATCGATCTCGTCCACCGCGCATCCCCCTCCTCCGCCTGCACCGCGATTTCCTCCCACCACCATCGTAGATCGGAGACCACCCCCCTCTCCTTGCTCCTCCTCTCTCCACACGAGCCCACCGCTTCAAAACCCTAAACCAGCTGAACAACGCTGCCTAGACCCTACCACTGACCCGCCGCCTCTTGCTAACACCCCGTCGCCGAGAGCAGCAACCCCCTCCGACGATCAGAGCTCTTCCTCCTCTTCTTCGATAACCAAAAGTGAGTTTTATTGTTTTTGAAATCTGATTTTTTTAATGATATAAACATTGTTTAGTTTAAATTCAGTTTTATTTATGTATGGCATTGCTGAAAAAAATTGGATTTTACATGTAAAGTTAGGAAATAAAAATATGATTTTTGTATAATAGAGATATTAAAAATATGCTTTTCATATAATAGAGATATTAAAAATATCATTTTCATATAATAGAGATATTAAAAATATGATTTTTATAGAATAGATATATTAAAAATATGATTTTTATGTAATAGAGATATTAAAAATATGATTTTTAGCTTATAGTAAAGATTATATTTTTATCATAGTAAAGATTGTAATTTTATCATAGTAAAGATTGTAATTTTATCGTAGGAAAGTTCGATGTTTTTTTACATAGAAAGGCGATATTTTTATATATAGAAAGTCGATATTTTTATATATAGAAAGACGGGATTTTTATATATGTTGTAGCGAAATAAAAATTTGATCTTTACATAAGAAGTAGATATATAAAAATATAGTTTTTATATAGAAAGGAGCGTTATAAAAATATATGATTTCTTATTTATGAAATGCCATTGTACAAATGTGATTTTTAATGTGAACAGCGGAAAAAGATAGCGATGGTATCAACGGAAATCAAAATGGAATCCATACCGTTCAGAAATAGAGAATGGCGGAGTGGAACCCCAAGGTGAGAACTTCTCACTTTAATTCTTGTTTTCTAGTTAAAAATATATACTAGGAAGCAGACGGTGCTTAGCAGCATCCGACACCCGTCGTCCACAGACCATGGACGACTTGTTTGATTTTGTTGTGTTGCGAAAATTGATTGTGATGTGGAATAGATGGAAATATATTCATGTGTTGAAATAAATTATTTATCGTTCAAAATATAAATTTAACGTGAATGTGAATAAATAAATATTCATTTCTAATCAGACGATTTGTATATATACACCCATTTGACTGATATGGATTGGGACGATAAATTTTACACATCGCCCAACTGCACAAATAAAAATCTATGTTTGTTGACTGAAACCCAACACGGGTATTGGGGTGAAATTTGACGTACACTAAGCCCGATTGTTTAGTTGTATGTCAATCGATAGGTTGACAGACAGTTGTGTAGTACACTTTGGATGATGGTTGATTATTTGTCATTGCTATTATATACATGTGTTGTATGGAATCCATATAATTAACATTATATGGTAATTGATTGGGCCTCATTCCAATTTGAAAAATTGAAAAATATTATAAAATAAAGATTCATGTGTTGAATAGAATAAATATTCATATGTTGAATAAAATATATATTCATGTGTTGAATAAGAAGAAAATTCATGTGTTGAGAAAAATCTTTAAATGATAAAATTCACATCTTTATCATATATAAAATTAGAAACTAACTGGGAACTAGATAAGATAAATGGTTTCCTGAGTATTGATCTGATGTTGGTTTCGGCCTTCGGGGTTAATACTTAGGGAATCATTCTCTTACTAATTTACGGTTAGAGTTTGATTAAGAATTAAACTATATATATCATAATTTTTCAAATATATTAAATAACAAAAATAGCCATGTTGACAATACTCATGTGTTGAGGATATTCATGTGTTGAAACTATTCATGTATTGAACGAAATATTTATACAACAAAATTCACATTTTTATTGTAAGTAAGAATTAATAAATATTCATGTGTTGAATAAAATATATATTCATGTGTTGAAGAAAATATTCATTTGTTGAATAGAATAACGAAGTTATTGAAACATATAAAGCCGTGTGGATTAGATTTGCGCCATTTCGATGTGAACGATATTTATATCAATTATATTCGTTTTTATAAATGAATTGCAAAAAGGAAGTGATTTCAAAATATAACGTTTTGAAAATATTATCATTTATGTATTAATGATATGGAATATTCAATTTTGATTTAAAATTGAATATGAATTGAAATCGTTTTTATAACGAATTTAAATGATTTATAAAATACGTTTAGAATGGAAATCGATGATATATATATATATATATATATTAAATGGCCTGAATCGAAGGCGCCGCGCCGCGGTAGTTCGCAAATTTCGACCATTGACTTCGAATTGACGTTGTGGGAGATCCGACCGTCGGATTCTCCTGAAACCAGAACCTTTGGGTTCGTATCGAAAAGAGCTTTCCAATGAATATTGGAAATTTGAAATCTAATGGTTGGATTTGGAATTATTCCCAAATCAAATTTGGAAAAGGTCGTTGTAAGTGCATTTCGGTGGCCGTTATTGAAAACCGAATGTACGGGCCTAGATAAAATTATTAAAAATAATAACAATTTGTGTAAAATCATAATAAATGATTTAGAAAGAATTGGGGTGAAAAATCCCATATTTGAAAAGGATAAAAATATATTTTTATCAAAATGAACTAGTTATGAACTAGAATTATAATCCAATGTTTTTGAATAAATAAATTGGATTTGAAGTGGTTTTAAAATAATCAGAATTTCCAATATACGAATTGTAATGGATTTGAATCGAAATTATCTTCGGAATATCTCGATGTTGGATTTCGTGATTATACAGATATTTTTGTGGAAATTTGAAAGATATACTTATATCGTTATTTCCAATACGATATTTGTTGGTTTCAGAATTTGATATCGAATTTAAGCCGATATATTTTCTATTCAGAGCCTTGTACAAATGGGATTTTGGGTTAGTCGTGAATGGTGTCTTAAATAACACTGTTCTTGAACCCAGTTTAGAAAAGAATAAATCTTTTAATTAAGATTTAGTGAAATTGTCCATGTAATTAGTATTTAATTGGAATTGAATTTAAATTGGTTTTTGGAGTTTATCGTGAGCGACGTCTTGAATAACACCTGTTCTTTAACCCGATTAACAATGGACTGTGATTTTGGGTTTATCGTGAACCGTGTTTTAGATGACATTGGTTCTTTAACCCAGTTAAAGACGGGATATTGATTTTTGGGAAGATTAAAACTAAGTGGAATTTTAATGAATCTTTAATTAGATTAAAGTGATCGAGAATGGAGTATCACCAGTTTTGCTCCAAGCGATAGTTAAATCTTTAATAAGATTTGAACGTGAAATGGTAATCAATATTTACCGATAACACCGTTGTGTTAGATATGGAGTATTACCAGTTTTGCTCCATGGGATGAATAGTTTGGGATTGGGAAATAAAATAAATAATTACTTCGGTGTGGTTCACTAATCCTGACTAGTTTGGAAAACCTGAACATGATTTGAAATGATATCCAAAGGAAGATTAAAGAATAAATTTAGAAGAATTTATCTTTGATAAAATTAATGGGAACCTTTCCCTAAGAATGTGAATATTTCAATAAAAGAATACTCTGAATTGGAATGAGGCGTATGTTGTGTTTGTGTAACACTTGTTTATTATATACGCAGATTATTCGAAAAGGCCGGGTTTATACCCATTCTGAATAACTGATTCGACGATAAGTCGAAGATGAAAACAGTGGCCGAAGACTGGAGGTCTTCACATCGTTTGGATGATTATTGATGATCTTGATTGGGGTGTACACCCAAGAGGAGGGATTTAGTTGGTGATCGTCCAGACGTACTTGGAGATCGATGGATATACGAGGAATAAGGTTCCTCTGGTTTCGTTCAGACCCAGAACGAACTTATAAATGGACTATGTGTCTGACACTGGATTTTATTCTATGTTGATTGATCTCTATTGAATATACATCTGTTTTTTGGTGGAGAATTTATTCTCTTGCTTAACACCCTTCTCTGAGACGTACGAGCTCAGAGGTTGTACATCGATGGACATCAGTCGCATGAAGTGAATTGCTTGTGTGGCAAGCCTAAGTGGCAAATGATCAAGGCTTTTGTTGAAAAGCAGAGTCTTGTGGTTGATGATCAAAGAACGACCTATGCGGCATAGCTTTGTGTATAGCGTTAATTCGCGAGCCTCACACCTCGGTATGAGTCGAAAACGGGATAGTGGCTACAGGGAGAGCACGACGTTTCTTTCTAGCTATGGGTGAAGTCAGTAACCTACCAACCTTGACATTTATATACTTTTCACTTGTGTGGTTATTGGAATGTGAGGCGCCTCGAATATAGGTCTGATAGGACCAGGAAACGTGTGTTCAGGAATTGCCAATCGTCAAAAGTAAGAGAGGACTGGCCCTGAAGATCCAGGATCACTGTGTGTGGTCCTGAGGCATTTGCTAGAGTGTCTCGAACGGAGAGGAGCTTGCCCCTTGCTTCGACTCATGACGGAAATCCAATTTCCAATACGACCTTTGCGGTTTTAATTATAGAACTAGTCTGGCGACATGATAAATGGTACCCACGCCGCCTATGATTGATACATTTATATTTGAAGTTGTTTTCTTCACTTAGAGTAATAATAAAAGATGAAATAGAGCGTATCAAGCATTATTTGGCTATTCTAAGGTAAAACCATATCCTTCGGGTTGTGTTGCATTGTGTGATGGGACCTGGGTCTTATAATAGCTTCATTATCTTTATTTAGCATTGCGCTGTTGTTATATGCACTGGTATTCTTGGGGTAAAAACTTGTTCCTTTTTATACGGCGTGGTCCCTTGATTTACTAAAATAAAGATTAATAACTGTTTTAGTTCTCACACCAGTCACATGACTGGCCTGGAGTTTATTGTTTTAACCTAAACTCTGGGTGCCCTTATTTTCCGCACGGGCAGCTAGTAGTTTTGGTGTAATGACCCGCATTGGCTGAGGTATTATAATTAATTTATTTAGTTATATTAATAGTGATATAGTGAATTAAATGGTTGTGGAATTAAATAATGATGAATATTTAATTAAAATAATAAATTAAATAATATTTAATTCTGAAATAATCAGAATTGGCCGAAATGACGATATGGTGTGAACCGGATCATCTGTGATATTTAATTTAGCTTGGAATTGAATTTGAATAACGAATATATTCAATCCTCGACAGTTGAACGTATAGTTTATAATATAATTATAAACAAGCTCGAAATGGCGCTGTAGTTCGTAAATTGGCGATTCGAACTTCAACTAAATGTACAGGATTCATTTTAAGCTGGATTTCTGTGAAACAAGAAACATGTGGAGCAGGTGGAGTATATCTTTCTAGTGGAAGAGGAAAATCGGGATTTCGTCGTGTAGATTTTGAGTTATGTCCAAATCAAATTATCAGAAATGCAGCGCCCTGACCATAACGATTTAATTATATTTTATATAAGGATTTAGATTGAAATCGAACATCGATATAACTATGACGATGTAATATCGAGTTGTAAATTCATACAGGAATATTCTGGAGCTATACGGTATTCCATGTGAATATAGACGATAATATTTATTTTTAAATATTAAATTTAATTATATTTAAATATATTTAAATATGCTATTTAGAGCTTTAAAAATAGCCATTTTTGCAAATGAAGTCGGAATTTGACGAAACTAATTTTGTTGGATCCGCAATGTCAAATAGTTGGTAGATTTCCAGTTTCGTGATTTTTGAAGTAAGTATGTCGCCGTACGGATTTTTAGAGTGAAAACAATCAGTATTTTGACAGTTAAAAATACGCTGTGTGGGCATATGGAGTCGGAATTCGACGAAACCAGTTTCGTTGGGACCTTAATGTCAAACTCTAGCAGTATGTACAGTTTGGTGATTTTTGGATAGTGTATACGATCATGGGAATTTTTGGAGCGACAAATGAACAAATAAAATGAATAAAATAATAAAAAGCTAACCCTATAAATACACCATCAACCATCTCTTAACCTAGAAATCATTCTTCTGAAGTCAAACATATCAAGCCGCCAGTTTGGGCTTCTCAAAGAAAATGTCGTGCTTCACAAAATTCAAAAGAAAATCAAAATCAAATTAAAGAAATTCCAATAAATCTTGAAGTGAGAATATTTGAGATCCAGACGGGTTTATCTTCGATTTCATCTCCGTTTTGAAGGGCGCGATGACAGTTCTGGAGGGTCCAAATACAACAACGTTAGCTAGGGTTAACTAAATTGAAGGATGTAAGTGCTAAAAATCGAATTGGTGTGTATAGCTGTAGTCGTGGTGTATTATAGGTTCGATGCTGATTTTTTGGTGGAATTTACGGCATACTTTTGTCGCGCCTGTACAGTTGGGCGCTGGTTTTCCGTTCAACGCGAGGACAAAAGGAGGGGTGCGAGCTTATGGTAATGGAGACGGGTGAGTAGAGTTTGAGCAACGTTGAATTTTGGTGGCGGTTTAATTTGATTCGGTGGAGAGATGATCAAGAATGGGGCTGCCAAAGTCGTGGTAATTGTTTGAGAAGGATTCGGGATCGTGAATACCAGTTGGGGAAGAAGATACAGAGTGGGGTGGGTTTTTACCAAAGTGAATGGGACGTAGAGATAAAGTTAAGGCCCATCTTTTTATTTTTAATCCATGTTTATTTAATTTTAATATGTATTAACTTCGTAAGGTCATAACTTTACCATAAGATATCGAAATTCAGCGAAACAAGATCCGACAGTATCATATAGACGGTGGCTACAGAACGGAAGTGACTGGAAGTCATCGGATCTCATTACAATTTATTGCAAAATAAATTGTCCGTCTGAATCAAATCGAGCGATGGTTATCGTTATCAACGATGATCGTTCAATGTGAGTAAATCTCACTAACTCTGAACAGTTTATATTTTCATGTTGTAATTTTAGAACTGTTAAATATTGGCTGATTGACTGTGTGTTGACTGTTTGATTGAACTGCTAGTCAGTTAGTTGAATTTCTATATTGATTCTGTTTAACAGAATATATCATATGGAACTGAAAATGATGTTATCTATATTGTTTAACATCTGTGAAGCAGGAAAACAGGTTGGAGGAATCAAACTGGATTCCTCAACATTTATTTTACTGTTTTTCATATATTATGATATATGATGTGTTATATAATCTGTTATGGATTATGTGTGTTGGAATGATATTGATCCTTGTTATTCGATATTTTAAATATCATAAAAGACCCTGGGATGCAAAAAGAATTATTTCAATGTATATTGAAATAAAGGGATTTTATAAAATCAACAGATTTTATAAAAGGAAATATTTCGAAAGTAAATAAAAGGGAAAATGTTTTTAAAACGAATAGAGATTTATAAAAGTGAAATCATTTGTAAAGTGAAGAACTGTTACTAAAAGTAAATCTTTATCAATGAATAGTTTAATCGAGTAAAAAGGAAGTTAATTGATGTTAGTTTAATCGGAAGGAATTAATCGATGTTAGTTAAATCAAAAGGAGTTAATCGATGTTAGTTTAATCGATTAGAGTTAAAGAAAATGAGTTAATTAAATATTAGTTATTTGAATAGAGTTAAATCGAATATGGTATTCGAAGGGAGTCAATCGAATATGGTATTCGAAAGTTAGTAAATCGAATATGTTATTCGAAAGGGGTTAGTCGAGTCGAGTTGGTTAGATAGAGTTAAACCAGTTAGAGTTAACTAGTTAGAGTTAAACCAGTTAGAGTTAAATCGATTAGAGTTAAAGTAAAATGAGTTAATCGAATATAGTTTATTCGAATAGAAAGTAAAAGGAGTTAATCGAATATAGTTTATTCGAATAGAAGCAAATGAGTTAATCAAATATAGTTTATTCAAAGAAAGTAAAAGGGGTTATCGAATATAGTTTATTCGAAAGGAGTTAAGTGAAATAAGTAAATCAATAGCGTTAGTCAAATAGAGTTAATCCAATAGCGTTAGTCCAATAGAGTTAATTGATAAGTGTTGATCGAATAGAGTTAAGTGAAAAGAGTCAATCGAATATAGTTATTCGAAGGAGGGTTAAGTAAGGAAGTTAGTAAAAGGAATATAAAGTGAACTTTGCCTATTTCAAAGTTAGAACTGTTGTTCAGTTAAGGTCTGAGAGGTAGTTCTATCCCAACTTGATTGGCTTCGTATTTAACTAAGGAATGGTTAAAGTTTGATAGTAAAGGAATGGTTAAGGTTCGATAGAAAATGATGGTTAAGTAAATTTAGGACTTAAAGGAAATGGTTTGAGTTGGCATCGCGATGGTTTGTTTAAACATCTGTCTAAGTCCAATGAAGAAGCTTTGGAAATGTTTTCCAAATAAGAAACCATAAATGTTTTCTAATAAAGAAAACAAGAAATGGAAATGTTTTCCATTGTTAATAACGTATATTTTCCAAATTTAGAAAATAGGAAGTATTGAATATAGGGAAACAGGAGATAAGTAAATTAATGAAATAAAGAGATAAATGTTGAATGATGTTTGATCTATATAAATTTCCATTTGGAAATAATATCGTTGTTTGCACACCTGTTTTTCTTCGATAGTTAAATCACAGACTATCGAAGTTTCGACCATTTTAACGTTGTTAATACGGAGAGACCGGTTGGATTATTATCCAAAGAACCACTCTGTATTGGCATGTTGCGAAATCATATATGCCTAAGGAAATTGAAGACGGAGTTGTGCAAGGGCTATCCTGTTTACAGAATAGTGCCTTCGGTTCATCCTGTTCCTGGATGACTTGTATGGATGGATGTCTAACAGAGTATTTCCAGACGATCACGTATATTGTTTTCTCCAACCGTACCAAGAGTGGAAGTGGAGAAGGAAACTTCTTTTAGCTAACACATAATGTATGGTTGAGGACGTCAATCAGTGATTTGATGGATTTAACGATGTGGCATTCAAAGTGAATCTGGTGTGATGATAAAGCGTAGCTTCTAGCCTCACATCCGGTAAATGACAGAAATCGGGCAGGCAGCATGGCTAAGTCGGTCGCACCGAAGTAGGGTGTTTAATCACCTGATCTAGAGTTTCATTTACTTCTAAAAATCTATTGTTGATGCTATCCCATTCGGGAAACAGTTCCTGATCCCAACCGTTGGTGATATACATTCGATACACTCAAGCGAAATGAGTGGTCGGTCATGTGTGGCCGGGTTGCAAGATGTTCTGGTTGAACCCAGTGTATTCCTCTCTAGAGGTACACTAGCGAAAGGTGGTTCCATACCTTGTCATAGTTGGAAATCCATTACCCAATACGTGCTTGCGGTTTTGATTGTATATTATATATGTAGAACGTGAGATGAAAGCGTTCTGCTAGATGATTATTATATTGTGTTGATAGACATTATTATAATATCAAAAGGTTTTTGATATAAAGATAATTTGTATTCTCCTAAGGGAAAAACCCGTTCCATTATACGGCGTGGTCTTATGAGATATCGATTACCTGCTTGAACTGTTTTAAACTGTTTTACTCATACCAGTCCCATGACTGACCCGGAGTTTATTTGTTTGTTTCCCTAAACTCTTGGGTGCCCAATTTGTACGGGAAGTCAAGTAGTCGGGATTTACAGATACACTTGAAGAGTTGGAGCAGGATGCTTCAGGATTTTATAGCTATAGTTATTTCCGCTGTGTTGTAAGTGTTGTACTTTGATAATGATGTATATTCAAGTACAGATGTATATTTCAAGTTATGTTATATATATTATATGTTATTCGTTCCGCTGTGAGATTCATGTTACTCTGATATTGTGTTCTTCTTCTTCTATTCTAATTTTCTATCTTATCTTTCCTCACCCTCTGTTTTCTTTCTATTAATTTCCTGATTTTCAGTTTAATTTGGGGTTGGACTTGTGTTTTTGGTCAGCTCAAATTAGACCGGAATTTCGGGTCATTACAGTTGGTATCAAAGCTTAAGTTAAGTGAATTACCTTGGCTCTGTGGCGTGACTCGGTAGAGATAGGGTTAGTAATGCCCTTGATTGAGTTTGAGTGTATATATACGAGTGAACGTATTTGTTATTGATATAAAAATTGTTTTATATTGTGGAGATTCATTGGTTGAGTTGTTTATGAGTTCTGGTCGATCAGTTTGATTCACTGTATCGGTAGGAGTTACTAAACACTCGAATACGATGGGTCGACACGATATGTTTTGAAAAGAGGGTAAATAAAAATAATTTTACCCAAAGTATATTTTGATATATATTGGATATATTGGTTGTTATTATAATCGAGTAAGATTATAAATTAAATGGTTATGTAAATAACCAATCAGAATTCATATAAGCGAAATACGTGGAATCAGATGAGTTAAATCTGAAATTTTAAACCAGAAATTGAATTAAAACTCTAGAAAATTGGATAAGTGTTTGTAAATGGATTGGATTAAAAATAAGGAAAATTTAAGATCTTGGGAGATTTTAAATTTGTTTTACAAGCAGTGTGAATTATATTCTGAAATGAATTTCAAAGTGGAAATGTTTAGAAATGGTTTTATAGTATTGAACTCACTTCGATCGCTGGAAAATAGATTCTGATGATGACAGCTGCATCATCAGTATTCATTTTCGAGTTGTAAGTGACAAATTACTACCAGAGTAACTGTTTTGAATTTGTTTTGGGAAAGACAAGTGTGTTGAATTTCAAAATGGGGTTTAAAATATAGAATTTGAATAATAGAATTTGAAATTTTAAATAGATTTGAAATATTAACTTGTTTTAAAAGAAATAAAACGAGAAGTTCCTTTATAAACGAAGTTTATAAATAGTTCTTTTATAAACGAAGTTTATAAATGAAGTGAAAAGAATTATCATTGGATAATTCAGAAATAAAAATACAAGTGTGAAATTGAAAGGGAAATCTATTTTCCAAAGGTAGAAATATCGATTTCAAAAGGAATTGAAATCGAGACTTATTTAAAGGAATTTGAATAAAGGAAGTTCAAACATAGAATTTAAATAAGAAAATTCGAAGGGGATTTGAATATAGAAAATTCAAAGGGGATTTGAATATAGAAATTCAAATGAGATTTGAATAAAGAAGATTTAAATAATGGAAAATTGAATATAGAATTCATATAGAGTAATAATAGGATTTGAATATAGAAATTCAAAGGGAGTTTGAATATATGAAATTCAATGGAATTGAATTTGAAATTTGAATATAGAAGATTCAAATAAAATTGAAATGAAATTCAAATATAGAATTTGAATAAGGAAATTGAAACGAAATTCAAATATAAAATTTGAATAAGAGATCTGAAATGAAATTCAAATATATAATTTGAATAAGGGAATTGAAATGGAATTTGAATATAGGAAATTCAAATAGAATTGAAATGGAATTCAATTAGTTGATAAACAAGTTAAACTTATATTTGAACATGTATATTCAAATAAAAAGGTGAAATAGGTAAACCAATTAATTAGCCATTAGTAAATGGATCTTGAATTGAAGTTGAACTTTAGATAAGTAAAGGGGACTGGTAAATTTATATTTGAAATCGAATATAGAACTTAAATTTGAAATTTGGATTCAAATTAGTTAATAAGAAAGTTAAAATATGTTTGAACATGTCATGTTCAAATATAAAAGTGAAAAAGACTAAAGAGTTAATTAACAAATTAATTAACGAATTGAGTTAAAACGATCAGGTAAAGTTAAAATAGATTGGGCAGGTATAAATATACATGAGATAGGTATGGATAGGGTATGAAGCTATATAAATAGAATGCTCGACGAAAGGTATGTATTTAATTCATATATGAGATTTTATGAGCCGTATCGGCTAGCCGCTTGGCTTTTTCTTTTCTTTTGGATTGGTGAGGGCCATGGGAGGCTATTTGAAATATCCCGATGCTCCCGGTACAAAGGAAGTTATGGCGAATTTTTCCGGGAATTTAAGGAGTTAGAATTTTTTTAAAGATAATTTGATAGTTAGAAATCAACGTATCGATATATATATATATATATATATATATATATATAGATGTCGATAAGGAAACGAACTTAGAAATAGAATAGTAAAATCAAAAGGGAAGACTAAGAAAAATCTAGTAAGAATAGAAAGAGGAAGCGTATACGTGTTTAAAAGTGAATAAATAGTTGTATGGTATTGATTATTCGAGTAAGTAGTCATATCTGTTTTGACGTTATAAATGTTATTCAGTCAAGGTCTGAGAGGTAGTTATACCCCAACTTGATTGATTTCATTATTAACAAATAAATAGTAAGATTTCAGGCTCGAAGATCAATGTTGAATAAGAGTTAGTTGAATATAGTATTTGGGTTGTCGTAACGATGTTTTACACAACATCCATTTTAACCCAAATAAGTGTAAGCTTGGAAATATAATAAAGAATATTTCCTAAGTATAGAAATAAACAAGATTGGAGAAGAGATAAGTAATTGGAATATTTTCCAATATCATATATTTTCTGAAGTTTATAAAATAAAGGAAGGCGACATTCGGAAATGTTTTCCAAATAACATAAAAGGCCAATATGGTTATTGAAAATATTTGGTTAACAAATATTGATAAAGAAATAGAGAAGTGATTCAACTAATGGAATATTAATTAAGGACTCAGTGACATGTTCAAAAGGAAGATTTGATTTTTGAAAGGAGTAAACTGTATAAAACTCCCAGGGAAAGACTGTTTGAATTAAAATCAAATTTAACAGAAATTTGTGAAAGCAAAATTGAATTAAAGTAAAGCCAGTAAAATGGTAACTGAGATTGAATTAGAATGATATCAAGGCAAATTGGATTGTGAGATTCAAATTTGAAGTGTAAAGTGATAATCAAGTTAAGAGTTAGGGATCGAGAAGAAATTCAAGTGGTAGTGATATTTGTCTCGGATATAAGCGAATGGTTGTGTCGTGGATAAAAGCAGATTGGGATGACCTTTGTATCCGCTGAATTGATAATCGGTGGAAAGGATATAATGATATGCCAATAAAAGGTACAAGTTTATATTTCTATTGGATATAAGATTTATGAGCCGAATTGGCAAGCCGCTTGGCTGTTTGATTTTCTTTTGGGATGGAGATGGCCCAGAGAGGCGAGTTGGAGTTTGACCGATTGACCAATATAAAGGAGGTGCTGGCAAAAATTTTCGAAGAGTTAAGGTGTTAGAAAATTTTCAGGATTTTTGAAAATTTTCGTTGATAAGAAGTAATTAATAATTTAATTGAAATTAAATTGGTTCAGTGGAAACAAAAGTTAAGAAGTGAACAGATATGTTCTAACCAGTCGATAGGGTCGTCCTCTACCTTTTAGCAATTTCGAGGACGAAATTATTTTAAGTGGGAAAGATTGTAATGACCCGCATTGGCTGAGGTATTATAATTAATTTATTTAATTATATTAATAGTGATATAGTGAATTAAAAGGTCGTGGAATTAAATAATGATGAATATTTAATTAAAATAATAAATTAAATAATATATTTAATTCTGAAATAATCCGAATTGGCCGAAATGACGATATGGTGTGAACCGGATCATTTGTGATATTTAATTTTGCTTGGAATTGAATTTGAATAACGAATATATTCAATCGTCGACAGTTGAACGTATAGATTATAATATAATTATAAACGAGCTCGAAATGGCGCTGCAATTCGTAAGTTGGCGATTCAAACTTCAAGTGAATGTACATGATTCGTTTTAAGCCGGATTTCTGTGAAACAAGAAACATGTGGAGCTGGTGGAGTATATCTTTCTAGTGGAAGAGAAAAATCAGGATTTCGTCGTGTAGATTTTGAGTTATGTCCAAATCAAATTATCAGAAATGCAGCGCCCTGACCATAACGATTTAATTATATTTTATATAAGGATTTAAATAGAAATCGAACATCGATATAACTCTGACGATGTAATATCGAGTTGTAAATTCATACAGGAATATTCTGGAGCTGTACGGTATTCCATGTGAATATAGACGATAATATTTATTTTTAAATATTAAATTTAATTATATTTAAATATATTTATATATTTAAATATGCTATTTAGAGCTTTAAAAATAGCCATTTTTGCAAACGAAGTCGGAATTCGACGAAACTAATTTTGTTGGATCCGCAATGTCAAATAGTTGTTAGATTTCCAGTTTCGTGATTTTTGAAGTCAGTATGTGGCCGTACGGATTTTTAGAGTGAAAAACAATTAGTATTTTGACAGTTAAAAATACGCTGTGTGGGCATACGGAGTCGGAATTCGACAAAACCAGTTTCGTTGGGACCGTAATGTCAAACTCTAGCAGTATATCCAGTTTGGTGATTTTTGGATAGTGTATACGATCATGGGAATTTTTGGAGCGACAAATGAACAAATAAAATGAATAAAACAATAAAAAGCTAACCCTATAAATGCACCATCAACCATCTCTTAACCTAAAAATCATTCTTCTGAAGTCAAACATTTCAAGCCGCCAGTTTGGGCTTCTCAAAGAAAATGGCGTGCTTCACAAAATTCAAAAGAAAATCAAAATCAAATTAAAGAAATTCCAATAAATCATGAAGTGAGTTTATTTGAGATCCAGACGGGTTTATCTTCGATTTCATCTCCGTTTTGAAGGGCGCGATGACAGTTCTGGAGGGTCCAAATATAACAACGTTAGCTAGGGTTAACTAAATCGAAGGATGTAAGCGCTAAAAATCGAATTGGTGTGTATAGCTGTAGTCGTGGTGTATTAGAGGTTCGATGCTGATTTTTTGGTGGAATTTATGGCATACTTTTGTCGCGGCTATACAGTTGGGCGCTGGTTTTCCGTTCGACGCGAGGACAAAAGGAGGGGTGCGAGCTTCTGGTAATGGAGACGGGCGAGTAGAGTTTGAGCAACGTTGAATTTTGGTGGCGGTTTAATTTGATTCGGTGGAGAGATGATCAAGAATGGTGCGACCGAAGTCGTGGTAATGGTTTGAGAAGGATTCGGGATCGTTTATACCAGTTGGGGAAGAAGATACAGAGTGGGGTGGGTTTTTACCAAAGTGAATGGGCCATAGTGATAAAGTTAAGGCCCATCTTTTTATTTTTAATCCATGTTTATTTAATTTTAATATGTATTAACTTCGTAAGGTCGTAACTTTACCATAAGATATCGAAATTCAACGAAACAAGATCCGACAGGATCGTATGGACGGTGGCTACAGAATGGAAGTAATTGGAAGTCCATCGGAGCTCATAACAATTTATTGCAAAATAAATTGTCCATCTGAATCAAATCGAGCGATGGTTATCATTATCAACGATGATCGTTCAATGTGAGTAAATCTCACTAACTCTGAACAGTTTATATTTTCATGTTGAATTTTTAGAACTGTTAAATATTGGCTGATTGACTGTGTGTTGACTGTTTGATTGAACTGCTATTCAGTTAGTTGAATTTCTATATTGATTCTGTTTAACAGAATATATCATATGGAACTGAAAGTGATGTTATCTATATTGTTTAACATCTGTGATGCAGGGAAACAGGTTGGAGGAATCCAACTGGATTCCTCAACATTTATTTTACTGTTTTTCATATATTGTGATATATGATGTGTTACATAATCTATTATGGATTATGCGTGTTGGAATGATATTGATCCTTGTTATTCGATATTTTAAATATCATAAAAGACCCTGGGATGTAAAAAGAATTATTTCAATGTATATTGAAATAAAGGGATTTTATAAAATCAACAGATTTTATAAAAGGAAATATTTCGAAAGTAAATAAAAGGGAAAATGTTTTTAAAACGATTAGAGTTTTATAAAAGGGAAATCATTTGTAAAGTGAAGAACTATTACTAAAAGTAAATCTTTATCAATGAATAGTTTAATCGAGTAAAAAGGAGTTAATCGATGTTAGTTTAATCGGAAGGAGTTAATCGATGTTAGTTAAATCAAAAGGAGTTAATCGATGTTAGTTTAATCGATTAGAGTTAAAGCAAATGAGTTAATTAAATATTAGTTATTTGAATAGAGCTAAATCGAATATCGTATTTGAAGGGAGTCAATCGAATATGGTATTCGAAAGTTAGTAAATCGAATATGTTATTCGAAAGGGGTTAGTCGAGTCGAGTTGGTTAGATAGAGTTAATCCAGTTAGAGTTAACCAGTTAGAGTTAAACTAGTTATAGTTAAATCGATTAGAGTTAAAGTAAAATGAGTTAATCGAATATAGTTTATTCGAATAGAAAGTAAAAGGAGTTAATCGAATATAGTTTATTCGAATAGAAGCAAATGAGTTAATCGAATATAGTTTATTCAAAGAAAGTAAAAGGGGTTATCGAATATAGCTTATTCGAAAGGAGTTAAGTGAAATGAGTAAATCAATAGCGTTAGTCAAATAGAGTTAATCCAATAGCGTTAGTCCAATAGAGTTAATTGATAAGGGTTAATCGAATAGAGTTAAGTGAAAAGAGTCAATCGAATATAGTTATTTGAAGGAGGGTTAAGTAAGGAAGTTAGTAAAAGGAATATAAAGTGAACTTTGCCTATTTCAAAGTTAGAAATGTTGTTCAGTTAAGGTCTGAGAGGTAGTTCTACCCCAACTTGATTTGCTTCGTATTTAACTTTGGAATGGTTAAAGTTCGATAGTAAAGGAATGGTTATGGTTCGATAGAAAAGGATGGTTAAGTAAATATAGTAATTAAAGGAAATGGTTTGAGTTGGCATCACGATGGTTTCTTTAAACATCTGTCTAAGTCCAATGAAGAAGCTTTGGAAATGTTTTCCAAATAAGAAACCATAAATGTTTTCTAATAAAGAAAACAAGAAATGGAAATGTTTTCCATTGTTAATAACGTATATTTTCCAAATTTAGAAAATAGGGAGTATTGAATATAGGGAAACAGGAGATAAGTAAATTAATGAAATAAAGAGATAAATGTTGAATGATGTTTGATCGATATAAATTTCCATTTGGAAATAATATCGTTGTTTGCACTCCTGTTTTTCTTCGATAGTTAAATCACAGACTATCGAAGTTTCGACCATTTTAACGTTGTTAATATGGAGAGACCGGTTGGATTATTATCCAAAGAACCACTCTGTATTGGCATAAGTGTTGCGAAATCATATGCGCCAAAGGAAATTGAAGACGGAGTTATGCAAGGGCTATCCTGTTTACAGAATAGTGCCTTCGGTTCATCCTGTTCCTGGATGACTTGTATGGACGGATGTCTAATAGAGTATTTCCAGACGATCACGTATATTGTTTTCTCCAACCGTACCAAGAGTGGAAGCGGAGAAGGAAACTTCTTTTAGCTAACACATAATGTATGGTTGAGGACGTCAATCGGTGATTTAATGGATTTAACGATGTGGCATTCAAAGTGAATCTAGTGTGATGATAAAGGTAGCTTCTAGCCTAACATCCGATAAATGACAGAAATCGGGCAGGCAGCATGGCTAAGTCGGTCGCACCGAAGTAGGGTGTATAATCACCTGATCTAGAGTTTCATTTACTTCTAAAAATCTATTGTTGATGCTGTCCCATTCGGGAAACAGTTGCTGATCCCAACCGTTGGTGATATACATTCGATACACTCAAGCGAAATGAGTGGTCGGTCATGTGTGGCTGGGTTGCAAGATGTTCTTGTTGAACCCAGTGTATTCCTCTCTAGAGGTACACTAGCAAAAGGTGGTTCCATACCTTGTCATAGTTGGAAATCCATTACCCAATACGTGCTTGCGGTTTTGATTGTATATTATATATGTAGAACGTGAGATAAAAGCGTTCTACTAGATGATTATTATATTGTGTTGATAGACATTATTATAATATCAAAAGGTTTTTGATATAAAGATAATTTGGATTCTCATAAGGGAAAAACCCGTTCCGTTATACGGTGTGGTCTTATGAGATATCGATTACCTGCTTGAACTGTTTTAAACTGTTTTACTCATACCAGTCCCATGACTGACCCGGAGTTTATTTTTTTGTTTCCCTAAACTCTTGGGTGCCCAATTTGTACGGGCAGTCAAGTAGTCGGGATTTACAGATACACTTGAAGAGCTGGAGCAGGAGGCTTTAGGATTTTATAGCTATAGTTATTTCCGCTGTGTTGTAAGTGTTGTACTTTGATAATGATGTATATTCAAGTACAGATGTATATTTCAAGTTATGTTATATATATTATATGTTATTCGTTCCGCTGTGAGATTCGTGTTACTCTGATATTGTGTTATTCTTCTTCTTCTATTCTAATTTTCTATCTTGTCTATCCTCACCCTCTGTTTTCTTTCTGTTAATTTCCTGATTTTCAGTTTAATTAGGGGCTGGACTTGTGTTCTTGGTCAGCTCAAATTGGACCGGAATTTCGGGTCATTACAATTGGTTTTGCAGATTTATATTCACAGGATCCTGGTATGTAGCTGAAGTGATATTCGGAAAGCTCTGTATCCGTGTATATCTTTCAGTTATGTTTTGTATTATTTTTCCGCTGTAGTAATGTAATATAAATCTCTGATAATTATCAAATGTGTAATATTTATTCATACTCTGTATATTCTTGTATTCTGATGGAATTGTTGTAATAAACAATGAAACGTTCTTCTGTTTGCATTCCGATTTGTCGAGTTCTCAAAACAATCAGGGGTTTCGAACGGTCTTGGTTGGTTTAGCGATCGATAGGATCGATCGAAATTCCTTATCGTTACAATTGGTATCAGAGCTTTGGTTTACAGACTCGAGAACAAGATACATTAGAACCGAACGAAAGAATTCATCAGAGGTTGGATTAGAAATATCCAATAAGAATAACTCGTTAGAGATGGGATCAGTAGTATCCTAGAACGAGTGTGAAGTGTATATTTTTAAACAAAATTGAAGACCAACTTTGTTTTGAAAATTTATATCTAATAGTACGTATTCGAATATTTTATTTGTATTGAATTTGGACAATCGAGTATATAAAGATTTTGCATATACGCGTTATGAACGTATATTCGAAGTTTTAATATAATGGATAGATATAGAATCACACTCTAGTCACCCGGAGATAATTCTGGTAATGCGACCGCATTATCAGTATTAGTGTTCGAGTTTCGAAAGGTGTGATATATATATATATATATATTTCCTTTAGACTGGTGTGAGAACCAAAACTAGATAGAGCTATTGTTGTGATTTGGCACCAAAAACATGATTTTCTGTATATATATAAAAATTATGAATTTGAAACATTAATTCGCTAATTGATTGATGGTTGTGTTGTATGATTATTGTTTTGATTAATTAAAATTTTGAACCATTCAGCCTAATGGAACCAAATTTAGAACTATATTGAAAATTGATTACAAATGCATGCATATACATGTGTATACGTTGAACAGGTCATGGCAAGGAGGCTAGAGTAGAGAAATAAAATTGTTTTCCCAACAAATAGGTACACGTTTATTGTATTTCTTTATGAGCCGATTGGCTAGCCGCTTGGCTGTTTCTTTTTCTTTTTGGATTGGAGAGGCCTGTATGGCAATTTCGGGATTTTCCCGTTGCTCCAGTGCAGGGAAGGTTATGGCAAAAATTTAGGGTGTTAGCCAAATTTTTGAAAAATTTGAAAAGTTCTTATAAACTGAAAAGTTGAAGAATTTAACCCATAATGAAAATAATGAAAGTTGAGTTGATTTGTTAAACAACTTTCAGCTTCGTTCCTTTTCGGGGACGAAAAGTTTTAAGTGGGGGAGATTGTAATAACCCGGAAATCAGAGCCAATTTAAATTTTTTATTTTGGCAATTTTAATGAATTTTGAATATTTAAATTGAATTATTTTAAATAATAACGACGAGTGTTTTATTTTGAATAGAATTAGAACATATTTTTTTTTGCATTGACGTTAGAATATAAATAATTATTTTTAATTATAAAAGGAATTGAAAATGGCGCGGTAGTTCGAAATTTCAATTTCGAATTTCAAATGAATGTGCATGATTCAAAATAAACCGGATTTTGGAGAAACCAAAAATATTTGAATCTATTTGAAAATACCTTTCCAACGAATCCGAGAAATCAAAATTTCATAGCGGGAATCAAAAGTTATGTCTAGTTGAAAATTCAGAATACTCGCTATGGAATTCTGGCCCTTAAAAATAGCCATTTTGCAAACGACCTCGGTTTTCGACGAAACCACTTTTGTTGGATCGGGATGTCAAATTATTGCTAGGTTTCAAAATGCATAATTTTATGAATCAATATGTGAGCGTGGCGAAGTTAAACGTGTTTTGACAGTTTTAGTCAGTTTGGATCGACCAGAAAATGGCCATTTTTCAAACGGTCTTCAATTTCGATGGAATCAGTTTTGTTAGGACCGTATCGTCAATACGAAGCTAGAAATAATTTTTTTTAGAATATTTCGAGTCCGTATGTGGCCCCGATAAATTAAAATATATGTTTGAATTTAAAATATAGTGATTTATATTTTAAATTTTGCGGAAACTAATCGTAACAGCCGAATTGGGTAACGAAACATATTCCATTGTGTTCAGAATGGGGGTAATTAGTTAGGAGCGGCAATCGTTGGGTTCGAAATAAAAATTTACTTTTTGGTATTAATTAAAGAATTAAATAAAATATATATACGTTGACAACACCCTCCCCTCTTCTACCTTCTCTCTCCCCGTTCCCTTCAAAAATCGAACAGAAATAAAAAAAAGGAACCACATCGATCTCGTCCACTGCGCATCCCCTTCCTCCGCCTGCGCCGCGATTTCCTCCCCCCACCGTCGTAGATCGGAGACCACCCCCCTCTCCTTGCTCCTCCTCTCTCCACACGAGCCCCCCTTCAAAACCCTAAACCAGCTGAACAGCGCCGCCTAGACCCTGCCACTGACCCCAGCCTCTTGCTAACGCCCCACCGCCGAGAATAGCAACCCCCTCCGACGATCTGAGCTCTTCCTCCCTCTTCTTCGATAACCAAAAGTGATTTTTATTGTTTTTGAAATCTGATTTTTTTTAATGATATAAACATTGTTTAGTTTAAATTCAGTTTTACTTATGTATGGCATTGCTAAAAAATTGGATTTTACATGTAAAGTTATGAAATAAAAATATGATTTTTATATAATAAAGATATTAAAAAATATGATTTTCATATAATTGAGATATTAAAAATACGATTTTCATATAATAGAGATATTTAAAATATGATTTTTATATAATAGAGATATTAAAAATATGATTTTTAGCTTATAGTAAAGATTATATTTTTATCATAGTAAAGATTGTAATTTTATCATAGTAAAGATTATATTTTTATCGTAGGTAAGTTCGATATTTTTATACATAGAAAGGCGATATTTTTATATATAGAAAGTCGATATTTTTATATATAGAAAGACGGGATTTTTATATATGTTGTAGCGAAATAAAAATTCGAACTTTATATAAGAAGTCGATATATAAAAATATAATTTTTATATAGAAAGGAGCGTTATAAAAATATATGATTTCTTATATATGAAATGCCATTGTACAAATGTGATTTTTAATGCGAACAGCGGAAAAAGATAGCGATGGTATCGATGGAAATCAAAACGGAATCCATACTGTTCAGAAATAGAGAATGGCGGAGTGGAACCCCAAGGTGAGAACTTCTCACTTTAATTCTTGTTTTCTAGTTAAAAATATATACTAGGATGCAGACGGTGCTTAGCAGCACCCGACACCCGTCGTCCACAGACCATGGACAACTTGTTTGATTTTGTTGTGTTGCGAAAATTGATTGTGATGTGGAATAGATGGAAATATATTCATGTGTTGAAATAAATTATTTATCGTTAAAAATATAAATTTAACGTGAATGTGAATAAATAAATATTCACTTACAAATCAGACGATTTGTATATGTACACCCATTTGACTGATATGGATTGGGACGATAAATTTTACACATCGCCCAACTGCACAAATAAAAATCTGTGTTTGTTGGATGAAACCCCACACGGGTATTGGGATGATATTTGACGCACACTAAGCCCGATTGTTTTGTTGTATGTCAATCGATAGGTTGAGAGACAGTTGTGTAGTACACCTTGGATGATGGTTGATTATTTGTCATTGCTATTATATACATGTGTTGTATGGAATCCATATAATTAACATTATATGGTACTTGATTGGGCCTCATTCCAATTTGGAAAATTAAAGAATATTATAAAATAAAGATTCATGTGTTGAATAGAATAAATATTTATGTGTTAAATAAAATATATATTCATGTGTTGAATAAGAAGAAAATTCATGTGTTGAGAAAAATCTTTAAACGATAAAATTCACATCTTTATCATATATAAAATTAGAAACTAACTGGGAACTAGATAAGATGAGTGGTTTCTTGGGTATTGAACTGATGTTGGTTTCGGCCTTCGGGGTTAATACTTAGGAAATCATTCTCTTACTAATTTACGGTTAGAGTCTGATTAAGAATTAAACGATATAAATCATAATTTTGTCAAATATATTAAATAACAAAAATAGTCATGTGTTGACAATACTCATGTGTTGAGGATACTCATGTGTCGAAACTATTCATATATTGAACGAAATATTTATACAACAAAATTCCCATTTTTATTGTATGTAAGAATAAATAAATATTCATGTGTTGAATAAAATATATATTCATGTGTTGAAGAAAATATTCGTTTGTTGAATAGAATAATGAAGTTATTGAAATATATAAAGTCGTGTTGATTAGATTTGCGCCATTTCGACGTGAATGATATTTATATCAATTATATTCGTTTTTATAAATGAATAGCGTAAAGGAAGTGATTTAAAAATATAACGTTTTGAAAATATTATCATTTATGTATTAATGATATGGAATATTCAATTTTGATTTAAAATTGAATATGAAGTTGAAGTCGTTTTAAAAACGAATTTAAACGATTTATAAAATACGTTTAGAATTGAAATCGATGAAATATTTATATATATATATATATATATATATATATATATATATATATTAAATGGCCTGAATAGAACGCGCAGCGCCGCGGCAGTTCACGAATTTCGACCATTGACTTCGAATTGATGTTGCAGGTGATCCGACCGTCGGATTCTCCTGAAACCAGAACCGTTGGGTTCGTATCGAAAAGAGATTTCCAATTAACATTAGAAATTTGAAATCTAATGGTTGGATTTGGAATTATGCCCAAATCAAATTTGGAAAAGGTCGCTGTAAGTGCAGTTCGGTGGCCGTTATTGAAAACCAACTGTACGGGCCTTGATGAAATTATTAAAAATATTAATAATTTGTGTAAAATCATAATAAATGATTTTGAAAGAATTGGGGTGAAAAATCCCATATTTAAAAAGGATAAAAATATATTTTTATCGAAATGAACTAGTTATGAACTAGAATTATAATCCAATGTTTTTGAATAAATAAATTGGATTTGAAGTGGTTTTAAAATAATCAGAATTTCCAATATACGAATTGGAATGGATTTGAATCGAAATTATCTTCGGAATATTTCGATGTTGGATTTCGTGATTATACAGATTTGGTTGTGGAAATTTTAAAGATATACTTATATCGTTATTTCCAATACGATATTTATTGGTTTCAGAATTTGATATTGAACATAAGCCGATATATTTTCTATTCAGAGCCTTGTATTTAATATCAAATGAGATTTTAGGTTCGTCGTGAATGGTGTCTTAAATAACACTATTCTTGAACCCAGTTTAGAAAAGAATAAATCTTTTAATTAAGATTTAGTGAAATTGTCCAGTTAATTAATATTTAATTGGAATTGAATTTAAATTGGTTTATGGGGTTTATCGTGAGCGGTGTTTTGAATAACACCTGTTCTTTAACCCGATTAACAATGGAGTGTGATTTTGGGTTTATCGTGAACCATGTTTTAGATGACATTGGTTATTTAACCCAGTTAAAGACAGGATATTGATTTTTGGGAAGATTAAAACTAAGTGGAGTTTTAATGAATCTTTAATTAGATTAAAGTGATCGAGAATGGAGTATCACCGGTTTTGCTCCAAGCAATAGTTAAATCTTCAATTAGATCTGAACATGAAATGGTAATTAATATTTACTGATAACACCGTGGTATTAGATATGGAGTATTACCAGTTTTGCTCCATGGGATGAATAGGTTGGGATTGGGAAATAAAATAAATAATTACTTCGGTGTGGTTCGCTAATCCCGACTAGTTTGGAATACCTTAACATGGTTTGAAATGATATCCAAAAGAAGATTAAAGAATAAACTTAGAAGAATTTATCTTTGATAAAATTAATGGGAACCTTTCCCTAAGAATGTGAATACTTGAATAAAAGAATACTCTAAATTGGAATGAGGCGTATGTTGTGTTTGTGTAACACTTGTTTATTATATACGCGGGCTATTCGGAAAGGCCGGGTATACCCATTCTAAATAATTGATTCGACGATAAGTGGAAGATGAAAATGGCGGTTGAAGACCAGCGGTCTTCACATCGTTTGGATGATTATTGATGATCTTGATTGGGGTGTACACCCAAGAGGAGGGAATCAGTTGGTGATCGTCCAGACGTACTTGGAGATCGATGGATATGCGAGGAATAAGGTTCCTCCGGTTTTGTTCAGACCCAGAACGAACTTGTAAATGGACTGTGTGTCTGACGTTGGATTTTATTCTGTGTTGATTGATCTCTATTAATTATACATCTGTTTGGTAGTGGAGAATTTATTCTCTTATTTAACACCCTTCTCTGAGACGTATGAGCTCAGAGATTGTACATCGATGGACATCAGTCGCATGGAGTGAATTGCCTGTGTGGCATGCCTAAGTGGAAAATGATCAAGGCTTTTGTTGAAAAGCAAATTCTTGTGGTTGATGATCAAAGCACGACCTATATGGCATAGCTTTGTGTATAGCGTTAATTCGCGAGCCTCACACCTCGCTATGAGTCAAAAACTGGATAGTGACTACAGGGAGAGCACGACGTTTCTTTCTAGCTATGGGTGATGTCAGTGACCTACCAGCCCTGTAACACCCCGTAATTCTGTTAATATTAATATTTACAAATTAAATAATAACTAATCTCGGCCATGAGAATTGTGGGAAACGGGTTGCGCCATTGTGTTCGTCTCGGAATTCTGGTTGAAATAGAGTCCGAGTTTGCATGAATTGGACTTCGTATGAAGAAGTTATGGACATCGGAAGTTTCAGAAAATTCAAAACAGATTTCAGAAAATTTAAAATTCAAAATTCAAAGTCAAACAGGCTAGGCGGGAAATTTCTCGCCCAGCACCCCAGGTCGACTGGGGAATCGACTGGGCAGTCGACACCCCCCAGGTCGACTGGGGAGTCGACTGGGCAGTCGACCTGGGTGTCGACTTGGTCAAGTCGGCTAGGGTTTGGCTGAGCCCAATCTAGAGCTGTTGATGTGTCTTTAGGGCTGAGTTGGCACGTTTAACGGTTCAGGTTAGTTCTGAGTTGATCTGACGGTCTAAATAAATCCTAAATTCTATATATACCTAGGTAGTCTCTCACTCTAAACTCACATGAAAAATAGAATAGCCACCGTCATACCGCCGCCATGGAACTCAGTCTAGCCGCCGCCAACTAAGAAGGGAGAAAGCTAATCAAAACTCTCATTCTACTCAACTCTAAAGCAAATCAAGACTCTCTTTCTCTTCTAATTGTGAGTATGATGATCTTAACAAGATTATTATTAAACTAATTAGATTAAGTTATGAATGGATTATAAGTGAATGATGTGGATTGTCATATATGTTGTTGTAAACCTTATGCTATCATGTATGTTGTAAATCCTATGTTATGTGATGATGATATCCTATATGTTGTAAATCATGCTATGATGATATTGTATAGGTTGTAATTTTCTATGCTAAGTTGTGATAAATCATACATGTTATAAAGTCATGATGTTATTATCTATGCTAATTAGTTCATGTTAATCAAATCATAATGTTGATAATATTTGGGCTATGTTGATCTATATGACAAATCACATATGCAAGTTTAGATTGATTAGTAAAGATTATGAACATATGCCATGACATCTATTTAGATCTAGAATTACGCTATGACATGGGTGAGTTCTATGGGTTAGATGCTAGTTTACACCATCATTATGTTGCATAAAACCCCATATGCAAGTTTATACATGAATTTGGGTTATGATAATATCATTTAAGTTGTGACATTTTACCAAACAAGTTGACACCTTTAGATCCATGACATGTGTAGCTTTATGCAAGTTATAGTTTTTGCCTATGCAAGTTTAGGTGTTGGACATCTATCACACATGCAAGTTTCACCCCTATTATGAATAGATCTATTTTATTTGTCGATATGTTGTGATAAGTTATCTTTGTGCTATGAGTTAGACTATTCGAGTCTAACGTAAATTTTGCGTTGAATAAGCGAACGTATAACGTGGGGTAGGGGTAATATTATGGATTTAATATTAAGAAATTGGGGTGCAATTGATATGATTTTGCATACCACAAGTGGATGCCCATAATTGAGTCAATTATGGGCATCATTAAAATTGGAATTAATTAATAATTTGAATAGGGAATTATTAAAACTGGGGTAAAAGATTGTAAGTGTTAATCAATGCTTAGGACATGAGGTTGGACTCGTTTGTGACGGAAACTTGCCCGGTCCCGACCGGCAAATCCAGTAGTCACAAATGTCAGCCCAATGTGAGAGGTCCTAGGCCCAAATTAAAGCATACCAGTTGTAAAGACACGAGGTTAGACTCTTTTATGGTGTAAGACTGCCCGGACCCGCCCGGCAAATCCAACTGCCATAAATGTCAGTCTAATGGGAGAGGTCTTTATGAGGTTATGGCCTGAATGAATTAAGAAATACTTAACCAGATAAACATGTAAGGTGGGACATGGGGGTTAAGTAGGTGCCTTGGGTGGCATGAGGAATCTAGTGGTTGCCTTTAGTGGCATTTGAAATACGATTAGTAAGACTTAACCAAACACACATGTAAATGAACATGACTAAGAGGGTTAAGTGGGATATACTAGTGGGGAAAAGCTTAGGTGGATAGCTTGTGGGGGCCCATTTCAACCAGTAACCCAAACGTATCTTTGTGGGCTCGACCCAAGTCGAGGATGGGACACGCATACTGGGTTTGACTATAAGAGGCCAAACGGGCTAGCGGTGGCAACGCAAGTCCAACGGGTTTCATATGTGTGTGTGGACCCGGGCTGGTAGGTAAGACGTTGTTGCATCGTGTAGGTATAAGCCGTGCATTCTCAAGTTGTATCGGGTTGCCACTTTAGGGGAGTGATACGCCCCACTGTGGGGCCAACACGGGTATCTACGAGTAGGGAGCCGATCGAAAGTGGGTAGTGGGGTACACCTAGCGGAGATAGCGGCAGGCGGCACCTATGTAGTTAGCTAGGGGTACACGAGGCTATTTATATAAAATTTCTAAGTGAAGCAAGTGGGATCAACCTTTATGGTGACTGGTGTAGTGCAGTGTAGTAATTATTCGTTAGTAATTAGGTGTGCCTTTTAACGTTATCTTTATCTGCTCTCCCATAACCCATAGTTCATAGACATTTCCTTGTTTTCCAGCTTATGCCTTAGTCTAGTTACTTTGATAATTGTATTGTTAGAATTATCATACTCGCCAGACTTTATGTCTGACCCCCTCCATTTCCATCCTTTTTCTCCCTCCAGGTCCTCAGGGTGGACCCAGCTCTAGCGGAGTTTGATTGGATTGCTTTATTTCTCTTTTGGAAAGCTTGGACCGTTGAAGTAAAGTCCAGCTTGTTATCTTCTTTAATGGCTATTTATGTAATGGGATTATGTATTTTGTTTTATCAAGATGGATATTGTACTTGACTCTGATTAATGGTTTTATGATGTAACAAACATGTTTAATTTCCGCTGCAATAAAATGAAGTTTTAGATTTCCAAGTACTACTTATTATCTGTCTTGTTGTAATTTTTCTGTTCTATATTCACTTAAAACCTCCACGGAAGTTAATGCATTCCCTTTGTGACTGACATTAATGGACGTGGGGTGTTACAAGCTCTGACATTTATATACTTTTTACCTGTGTGCTTTTGGAATGCGAGGTGCCTTGGATATAGGTCTGATAGGATCGGGATATGTGTGTTCAGGAATTGCCAATCCTCACAAGTAAGAGAGGACCGGCCCTGAAGATCCAGGATCGTTGTGTGTGGTCCTGAGACATTTGCTAGAGTGTCTCGAACGGAGAGGAGCTTGCACCTTGCCTCGACTCATGACGGAAATCCAATTTCCAATACGACCTTTGCGGTTTTAATTGTAGAACTAGTATGGCGACATGATATATGGTACCCATGCCACCTATGATTGATACATTTATATTTGAAGTTGTTTTCTTCACTTATAGTAATAATAAAAGATGAAATTTAGTGTATCAAGCATTATTTGGCTATTATAAGGTAAAACCCTATACTCCGGCTTGCGTTGCATTGTGTGATGGGACCTGGGTCTTATAATAGCTTCAGTTTCTTTATTTAGCATTGCGATGTTGTTATATGCACTGGTATTCTTGGGGTAAAAACCCGTTCCGTGTTATACGGCGTGGTCCCTTGATTTACCTAACTTTAAAATAAAGATTAATAACTGTTTTCGTTCTCCCACCAGTCACATGACTGACCTAGAGTTCATTGTTTTAACCTAAACTCTGAGTGCCCTTATTTTCCGCACGGGTAGCTAGTAGTTTTGGTTTTGCAGATTTATATTCACAAGATCCTGGTATATAGCTGAAGTGATATTCGGAAAGCTCTGTATCTGTGTATTTCTTTCAGTTATGTTTTGTATTATTTTCCGCTGCAGTAATGTAATTTAAATATCTGATAATTATCATATATGTAATATTTATTCATACTCTACATATTCTTGTATTATGATGGAATTGTTGTAATAAAAATTAAATGTTCTTCTGTTTGCGTTCCGATTTGTCGTGTTCTCAAAACAATCAGGGGTTTCGAACGGTCTTGGTCGGTTTAGCGATCGATTCGGATCGAGCGGAATTCCTTATCGTTACTTCTTTTTATTTGTTAAAGTTAAGAATAGAAATTGCATACAAATAATGAAAATAAAAATTATCTTTTTATTTGTCATTAGCAACAATTTCATGTAAATAAATTACATTTTATTTGACATTAGAAACATGTAGAAATGTATGCAAATAAAACTTCTCTTTTTATTTGACATTTGAAAATATTGGAAATGTATACAAACAAAAATCTCTATTTATTTGTTATTAGAAAATATAGGAATTTGTTTGCAAATACAATATCCCTTTCTATGTATCATTAGAAACATTTAAACGGTTATGCAAAATAAAACATTCTTTTATTTGGAATGTTAAACACGTTAGTGGGATTGTCGAATGATTTATATTTATATATAATTATATATATATGTAAATATTATAAAATAAAATTAAATGAATCGCGCGCGGTAGTTTGTTTTTCAGAATCGTAACTTTAAACGGTTTTACCGAAAGATCCGACCGTCGGATTTTCCCAAAACTGAAACCGTTAGGTTCAGGCGAAATCCATGTCGTTACAGCTGGTATAAGAGCTTTGGTTAACTCAAATCTTTGGGGTACAACCAGTTAGAACTAAACAAAGACTCATCAGAGGTAGGATTAAAAATATCCTATAAAAGAATACTCATTAGAGGTAGCATCAGTAGCATCCTAGAATGAGAAAATTTGTTGAGATGGGGTTAGTAATGCCCTAGAACGAGTTGAGAGTAACAAGATTATAATTAACGAATTTGTGATTATATATATAATCCGATCTTAAAAAATATGATTTTTGAATATATGAAAGTTATATATATTTGAAAAGCTAATCAACTAATTGATTGATGATTTTGTTGTGTGATTATTAGTTCAACTAATAAAATTATTGAAAAAAAAGAATGAAAGTAGAGTTGGTTAATTAAACAACTTTCAGCTCCGTTCCTTTTTGAGGATGAAAAGATTTTAAGTGGGGGAGATTGTAATAACCTGGAATTTTGGAACCAATTTAAAAAATTTATTTTAGGAATTTCAATGGATTCTGAATATTTAAAATGATTTATTTTAAATAATAACGATAAAAAATTTATTTAAATCGAAGTTAGAACGAATAAATTTAATTTAATTATAAAAGGAGTTAGAAAAAGCGCGATAGTTAGAAATTTTGAATTTGAACTTGGACTGAATGTAAAGGATTCAAAAAAAGACGGATTTTAGTAAAACCAAAAATATTTAAATCTGTTTAAAAATATCTTTCCAACGAATCTGAAAAATTAAAATTTCATAACGAAAATCAAAAGTTATGTCCAATTTAAAATTCAGAATAGTCGCTATGGAATATATATATATATATTTTAATATAATAAATAGCCATTTTGCAAACGACCTCTGTTTTCAATGAAACCATTTTTGTCGATGTCAAATTATTGCTAAGTTTAATTTTCCATAATTTTTGGAATTTATATGTGAGCGTGGTAAATTAAACTATGTTCGATAATTTCTGTTGAATTTAATCGACCGTTAAAAGGGCCATTTTTCAAGTGGTCTCCAAATTCGATGAAATTAATTTTGTCAGTACCGTATCGTCAAAACAAAACTAGATTTATTTTTCGGAATTTTTGGAGTCCGTATTTGGCCCCAGTGAATTTAAATGTACGACCAAATTAAATAATTAAATGATTCATATTTTAATTTGAGGAAAACAAGATGAAAATGATCGAATGGGCTGACGAGTCCTAGCCCATTGTGTCTAGAACAAGGATATTTGGCTAGGGGCAACTCTCGTTGGCTTAATTTGGAGCTGTTAAGGTTAACGAGCTTTAACTAATAATTTAGATATTTAAATATTATTTTATTATAAATATACAAGAATAATTAAAACCCTAATGCTCAAAAAGCTTCAGCCGCCACGTTCAGAGATGGATGGCCATGAAGCTCCTCTTTTCAACTCGTAAAATATTTCAATCCCTAGCAAATTGAACTATCATCCTAAAGCACAAATCAAAGATCTAAATGAGATCTAGAAGCTGAGCGGGTAAGATCGAATCTAGTGAAGCGAGTAGCTCAATTTTCGAGCTGAAAAACCTTGCCATTCGCAGCCCAATCGAGGAAGCAAGGGAGGTTCGAATGGGCCCACACCGGCGATGGAGCATCTCGAGGGGATTGACATGGAGGGCGTTGATCAAGATTGCGGTGATCATTGAAGGTGCGGTGGAAGTTTGTGGCATGCATGGTTTAACTGAAGAAGGGGAGCGTGTTTAACAGAGAGGAACGATGGCAAAGGAGTGACTAAGGAAAGGTAAATTAATTTAATTATTTATTAATTATTTCAAATTATGTAATTAAAGTTCGAACTATCATAACTTTTTGATATGGACACAGAAATCAATGATTTCAAAAGCGTTTGAATCGTAAAAGCGAGATCTTCGCGATGGAACTGACTAGATCTTAAATGGAGTATGTTGAAAATTCAAACAAAATCAAAGTGAGAATTTTATTTTTTTATAATTAAAATTAATTAATTATGATTGTGATTTTTCTTCCAATCCGCTATTAAATTCTATTTTATGTTATACGTGATTTGATCTGGGATTGATGATTGATGTTGTTATGCAGATCTGTTCATTTGATGATTACTGTGTTGAAATAAAATTGTTGAAAACAAATATATTATTTTCGTTATAATAAAATTTGTTGAAAACAAATATATTGTTTTGGTTGTAATTAAATGGTTGAAACAAAATATATCATTTTTGTTGAAACCAAATAGTTGAAATAAAAAGGACATTTTTGTTGTAATAAAATGGTTGAAAAAAAATATATCATTTTTGTTGAAACCAAATAGTTGAAATAAAAAGGACATTTCTATTGTAATAAAATAGTTGAAACCGAATATATCATTTTTGTTGAAATTAAATAGTTGAAATAAAAAGGACATTTTGTTTGAATAAATTTGTTGAAACAAAATTTACTTTTTGCCAAAATAGAATAGTTGAAACAAAATTTTCTTTTTGTCAAAATAGAATAGTTGAAACAAAATTTACATTTTTGTCAAAATAGAATAGTGGAAACAATATTAAATTTTTGTTAAATAGATTTGGGTTGAAACAAAAATTACATCATTGTTAAATAGATTTGTGTTAAAACAATAATATCATTTTTTTTAAATAGAAATTGTAAACAAATAAAATCATCATTTTTATTTGTTGAATTAGAAATTGTAAGCAAATAAAATTATCATTTTTATTTGTTATGTTGAATAGAAATTGTGAACAAATAAATTATTCTTTTATTTGTCATTTGAATACATAGAAATTGTAAACAAATAAATTATTCTTTTATTTGTCACTAGAATACATAGAAGTTGTGAACAAATAAATTATTCCTTTATTTGTGATTAGAATACAAAGAAATTGTAAACAAATAATTATTCTTTTATTTGTCATTAGAATACATAGAAATTATAAACAAATAAATTATTATTTTATTTGTCATTAGAATACATAGAAATTGTAAACATTTATTCCTCATTAGAATACATAGGAAAATGTATGTAAATAAATATATCATTTAGTTAGAAAACATATTATGTAAATAAATATGTCATTTAGATAAGAATATGTTTTTGTTTGATAAAAATATCATTTAGTTAGAATATGTTTTTGTCAAATAGAAATGTCATTTTTATATGTTTTGTTGAAATAGATTGTCAACAAAAACAAAATTATCATTTTTTTTAATGTTTTCTGAAGTAGGATTGTCAACAAAATAAGGTTATTATTTTTATATGTTTTGTTGAAATAGAATTGTCAACAAAATGAAAGAATCATTTTTAATCATTTTGTTAGAGTAGAATTGTCAACAAAATGAAAGAATCATTTTTAATCATTTTGTTGAAATATAATTGTCAACAAAAATGAAAGGATCATTTTTAATCATTTTGTTAAAATAGAATTGTCAACAAAATGAAAGAATCATTTTTAATCATTTTGTTGAAATAGAATCGTCAACAAAAATGAAAGAATCATCTTTATTCATTTTGGTTGGAATAGAATGGTCGACAAATAAAAATATCATTTATTGTTAGAATTAGATTTGTATGCAAATTTAAGTGACATTTTATTCTCAAGCTATACATTAAATATAACAACCCGGAATTTTGGGGTAAATTTAAAATTTTATTTTAAGTAATTTTAGTGGGTTTTGGCTATTTGAAATAATTTATTTTAAATAATAACGATTAAAAAATTATTTTATTTGAAGTAAAACATAAAATTTATATTAATTCTATTCCGAGCCTGAAATGGCGCGGTAATTTCATATTTCGATTTCCAACTTTGGAAAATATATAAAATTCATTATAAGTCAAAATTGGACGAAACATTGAACGCTAGAACTGTATTGATGATATCTTTATAATGAATTTGAGAAATTTGGATTTCAGTTTATAAGTTGTAAGTTATGTTAAAATTAAAATTTAGAAAGGTCGTTGTAGAATTTATATATAATATAAACGACCCAAAAGGCTACTTTTCACATACCAAGGAATTTGGACTCAAAACCACTTTCATTGAGTTCAGAATGATGTTTCTACATTAAAAAACAGTAAACACTTACATATTTTGAGTTTCGGAAATTATTGGTATAAAAATTTACCTTTAATATTAAATATATAGCCTTGAAAATTGAAATTTTGCAAACGGTCTCCAAATTGAACAAAATTAATTTTGTTGGGTTCGTATCATCAAAACAAAGCTAAAAATGATTTTTCGGTAATTTTTAGAATTAATATATAATTATAATTGATTTTTCCTTGTAAACGGACAATTTTTAACTTTAAAAAAATTCATTAAAAATTCATACGGGCTCAGAATTGAACGAAATTAATTTTCCTAGGTCCGCAGCGTCAAAAGATAGCCAAATATATTTTTCGGCAATTTTTGAAGTTAATTTGTGACCCCGGTGAATTTTCATGTACGGTTGAATTAAAAATTAAGTGATTTATATTAAAAATAAAGTAAACCTGCTGTAGACTTCGAAATTTGCCTTGCCACTAGCGCCATTGCGTTCAAAGATGTCAAAACATTAAGATAGACAGTAAGCATGCCTAATTCTGAGTTCGGGCCAAATCGGACCTTAATGGGCTAATTAACTAATTAAACAATATAAATATAGGTACTAATCTCTAAACCTAATCCTTCACTACCCAAAACCATCCGGCACCCTCATAACCAATGGCTGAAATGCTCTCTCATTCCTCCTTCTTTTTCTCTAAATCCAAGCCAAATTAATTAATGAAATCAAAACAGAAATTCAAGAGATTTCAACGAGCTTTAAATCCATACGGGTATGATCGGAGTTTGTGGGTGTTAGAGCCGGATTGGGGCCATAAGCCTGCTGCGTTTGCTAGTCTTTTTCGCAGCCATGGTGGGAAGAGTAATTACTGGAGAGGAAGGTGATTAAGAAGTTAATTAATTTAATTAATTACCCCACTAATAACCGATTAGTGTTTAAAAGCTTGTTTTTACCATAACTTTGACATACGAGCTCAGAATGGAGCAAACTCGGGTGCGCTGGAATCGTGGTGATGAGTACTACGCTATGAAAAAGATTTGAAAGCTTTTTGGAGCAGCTGGTATTTTTTATAAAATTAAACTTTTGTTTAATTTTTCCAAAAACAATCGTTATTCAAACGATTTCTGGAACCGATCAAGGTGAAATTTTCTGATCTGAAATTTAATTAAATATTAAATTATTTATGAGTCGTTTGGAATTCATTATTTGTAATCATGATAGATCTGAGATGTATGGTTCTTGTTTGTTGATTGTTCTTACAAATTGTCATGTCATGGATTATATGCGATGGTTGGATTTATGTGGTTTAATTTAGTCGCCTTTGTATAGATCAGGAAATACTGAATGGGCCGAGACAAGATTTGATTTTTATTCATGAAGTGAAAAGCTGATTTTTATTTTTTTTATTTATGAATTAAAGATTTGATTTTTATCTTCGTTTATTAACTTAAAAGATTGGATTTTTATTTCCTTTATGAAATAAAAAAGAGATTTTATTTGGTTTATAAAGATTAGATTTTTATTTTGTTAATAAATAAAAGATTGGACTTTAACATTTTTCCTAACTTAAAAGATTTGATTTTTAATATTTTTTAACATACAGAGATATGATTTTGAACATATTTTTGTTGACAAAATGAAGCGACAAAAATAAATGTATTTTTGTTGCCAAGATGAAACGGAGAAAAATGAACATATTATTAATGTTTATATGAATATGTAAATAGGCATAATTTTAATGCTTATGAAAAGACGTGATGATAAACACGTTTTTAGTGTCTAAGTTGAAATGAGAACATAACGACATTTTTGGCATTATAGTTAGAAAGGATAACAGTATTTTTAGCGCTATAGTTAGAAAATGAACATAACGATATTTTCGGCGTCATAGTTAGAAAATGTATACAACATATTTTTAGCGTTGTAGTTAAGGTTATGGACAAATGAAATTTTTAGTGTTGTGATTAGAAATTATGGACATAACATATTTTAGCATTGTAATTAAGATATGGACATAATGGTATTTTAGTGTGTAGTTGAAACAGTGTAATAAATATATTATAGTTTTAATGTTGCATGACATTGCATGTGAAATAAAAGAGTTGCATCGAGTTGCATATGAAATAAAATTATAGTTTAATGTCATATACTACAGATGAAATAAAATACATTTATTTGTTAATGTCATATACTACATATGAAATAACATATATTTGTAATGTCATATATGGCATATGAAATAAAATATATGGTTAAGGTCATACTTTTTGCATATGAAGCGAAGTAGTTTAAATGTTATTATAAAAAGTTGTCATTTATGTTAGAATTCCAGAACGTCATTTATGTTAGAATTCAAGGAAATGACGAAATAGAATTATCACTTTATTTTGAATATTGTATTAGTATAAACATGTCAAGTTTGTGGTATTAGAATTAATAAGAATGTCATTTTTATCACATTAGAATTGCCATCATTTTTAGTGAGAAGTGTTATGCTAGAGAAACTTATTCTTTCATTTAGAATCAGGTTTTATTATACAAAAATGTCATCTAGATTAAAATACATTTTTGTCAACAAATATGTCATTTAGATTAAAACATATTTTGTGGATTAAATATATCCTTTATTTAGAACCTGTCATTTTAGTAAATAAACATGTCATTTTATAGAAATGTCATTAGAAAAATAAAAGAAACATTTTGTTTAGAAATGTTAAATGTGATAAAAGAAACATTTTGTTTAAAAATGTTAAATGTGATAAAAAGAAACACTTTGTTTAGAAATGTTAATTTGATAAAATGGACATATTTGTCTAATTAAAAAGAATGAAGTAAAAATTCACATTTTTGTTTATTTAAAAAGAGTTATAGGAATAAAAATCTCATTTTTGTCAAAATAGAGTTATAGGAATAAAAACAACATTTCTTTTTGGTCATTTTACAAGAATGTAAATAAAGCATTCATTTTTGTTATTTAATTAGAAAGAGACTAAGACATTCACTTTGGTCGATTAAACAGAATTGAATAAAACTGTTCATTTTTGTCATGTAAAAAGTGTAGTTATAAAAAGATCATATTTTTGGTGTCATATTGGTTCAACTAAAAAGAACATATTTTTAGCATCGGTTTATCTCAACTAAAAAGAATACATTTTTAGTGGCAAACTGTTTTCAACTAAAAGAGACTTGAGATTTTACCAATTTATTTTTAGAAATAAAAGTTACATTCTTAGTATCATTTTAGTTGAAGCAAAAAGGATTAGATATAAAAGATTATATTTTTATTGACACTTTGATTTCAATAAAAAGAAGTAACATAAAAGGTTTTATTTTTATTATTCATTATATTCAATAAAAAGACTGTACATTAAAAATTACATTTTCAATGTAGACTAGATTTCATTGAAAGGATTATAGTAAGGGATTATATTTTTCTTTATAGTCATTTTGTTATATAGGAAAGATTAGTATAAAAGGTTATATATTTATAATCATTTTGTTTACATTAAATGAAGTAGATCAAAATGAACATTTGTGCACATTAAAAAGAAGTAGATCAAAATATTTAGTTTTGTGTGCATCAAAAGAAGTAGTTCAAGAAGTAGATCAAAATATATAGTTTGTTTACATTAAAAAGAGTTTAACCAAAATAGTCATTTTGGTCATTAAAAAGAGTTTAACCAAAATTTACAATTTTTGGTCATTGAAAGGGATTACACAAAAGATAGGAAAGTTAATATTTTTATTGGCGATTAGTTACAATAGAAAGATCACACGTTAAAAATTATGATATTAGCGATGGCTTGAAATATATGTCTATGATGTTGAAATGTTTGATGTGTTAAATTTAATGTCAGTATATTCAAACTGAATGTTACACTTCCATTTACAAGTCATCCGACTTGTTTATGTAATTAGGACGATAATTTTCACACATCGCCCAAGTGCACAAATAATTTATTATTTGTCTGCTGGATGAAACCCCACACGGGTATTGGAATGATATTTGACAGACACTAATCCCAATGTTTAGTTGTAGAATCCACTCTGGTTGTTATTTGGATGTTTGATAATTATTTATCATGATTGTTGACTACATGTAATATATGGTTGTTGATTGGGTCACATTCCAATAAAGAATATTCTAGAAAAGAACGTTTTAGAAAATATATTAGAAAAGAATATATTTTAGAAAATATATTTTTATTTAAATGAACTAGTTATCAACTAAAATAAATCATTAAATTAATATTTAATGAAGTTTTCCGATATGTTAATATTTAATTGAAGTTAAATTAAATAAACTGGATTTTGGGCTTGTCGTGAATAGTGTCTTAAATAACACTGTTCTCAAACCCCGTATGAAAATAATAATCTTTTATTTAGATTATTAAAATTTTTCAGTCATATTTAGAATTTGGAATGAAAAGGAATGTGAGTTGGGTTTATTGTGAACTGTGTTTTTAGTGACATGTGTTCTTTAACCCAACTGAAAGTAAAAATATGATTTGGAATTTATAAATCTTTTATTAAGATTTAAAGGGGAATTCTTCCAAAATCTAAGTTTCCCAATTTAATATATTAAATGGGAGTTGAATGGAATTCGAATTAATAATAACCGAGATAAGCTTCTGTAAAAGAAGACCGATACTACATATGGAATTTAAGAGGCTTTGCTATTATTCCATTTATATTATTAGTCGGATACAGAAATTTATAACGATTATATATTGATATGATTTCTGTGAGGATTCCATATTTTATGGGAGATGATTTTGGGTTTACCGTGAACTATGTTTTAAATGACATTAGTTCTTTAGACCAGTTAAAGATAAGATTAATTTCTTAAATTTAAATAATCATTAAATAATGATTTTTGGTATTTAAACCCAAATTGGAGTTTTGATAAATCTTTAAAGAAAGGATTTAAGAATAAATTTGAAGAATTTATCTTTGTTAAGATAGTGTGAATATTTTATTTAAAAAAATATTCTGAATTGGAATGAGGCGTTGGATGTGTTTTTATAGCGCTTGATTATTAATTATAACAATACGCGAGTTATTCGGAAAGACCGGGTTTAACCCATTTCGAATAATCACTACAACGATGAAGAGTCGAAGTTGAAGACGGTGATTGAAGACCGACGATCTTCACATCGGATGGATGTGTTGCTATTGAGACCCATGATGGGAGTAGCTACCTTGAAGGGGCTTCAATGGTAGCCGTCCAGATGTATTGTTGATTGTCCGGATATGCGAGGACCTCTTAGGTGTCTCCGGTTTTGTTCAGACCCAGAACGGACTTGTAAATGGATGTGTGTCTGACATTGGATTTCATTCCATGTGAATTAAATAGATTTTTATTAATGTATGTCTGATTGACGGTGGAGAATTTATTCTCTGCTTAACACCCTGGTATATATTAATAGTGACTGATCGCATCGCGTGAATTGTCAATGTGGCACGCCAAGATGCAATTGATCAAGGCTTTTGTTGGAAAGCAGGGCCTTGTGGGATGATCAAAGTATAGCCTATTACGGCATAGCTTTGTGTATATCGTCCTTTCGCGAGCCTCACACCCCGGTATGAGTCAAAAAGGGGATATGGACCGTAGGGAGTGCACACGTTTCTTTCTAGCTAGTGGTAGTGTCAGTGCTTAAACTGGCTGGCATTTTACTTATGTGGATGATGGATTTTGAGGCGCCTCGGATTTTTATAGGCCGTTAGTGGTCATGCTATAGGTTCAAAGGAACCGGGAAGCGTGTGTTCAGAAATTGCCAATCCACTACCGTTAGGTGGGGACCGGCCCTACCGCATCCAAGAGTTGCCCATAGGTGTGATCCTGAGGCATTTGCTAGAGTGTCTCGAATCGGAGAGGAGCTTGCCCCTAGCCTCGACTCATGATGGAAATCCAATTTCCAATACGACCTTGTGGTTTTGATTGTAGAACTAGTATGGCGACATAGTAGGATGGGGTACAATGCCGTCTATGATTAATACATTATGATTGAAATTGTTTTTGAAATATATATATACCCATAGATACACATACTAATATTAAATCTGTTTTATCGTATCAAGCATCTTTTGACCATTATAAGGTAAAACCCTATCCTACGGTTTGCGTTGCATTGTGTGATGGGACTTGGGTCTTATAATGGTCTCATTTTTCTAAAGAGCATTGCGTTGTTTAACGTTTTACTTTATTTTATGCACTGGCAATCCAATGGAGTAAACCCGTTCCGCGTTAGCGGCGTGGTCCTGTGATTTGCCTTATTATTAGATTAGTTAAGTTAAGATTTCTCATACCAGTCCCATGATTGACCTATAGTTTGTTTCACTGGCAAACTCGGGTGCCCATATTTTCCACACGGGCAGTCGAGTAGCTTTTTGTAGATATATTTACAGGATCCTGGTTTACAGCTGAAGCGGTATTCGGAAAGCTCTGTATCCGTGTATTCCTTTCAGTTATATATTTGTAATATTTTTCCACTGCTATTTAAGTGTAATTTAAATCTCTGGTATTATTGTATTTCAATTGTGTAATAAGTATTCATACTCTGTGATTTTCTTGTACTCTGATGTAATTGTTGTAATCAGCAGTAAAATGTTCTTCAGTTTGTGTTCTGATGTGTGTTGTTCTCAAAGCAATCTAGGCTTTCATTTAAGGGGAAGTCTGGGTCGTCACATTAGAAGTGCATACAAATTGAAGAGACATTTTTATATGTTAATGTATACATTATTGTATGCAAATTTAAATAAACATTTTTATGTGTCATGTAATACATTGAAACTACATACAAGTAAAAATATTTCTTTTTATTTGTTAAAGTTAAAAATAGAAATTGCATACCAATAATAAAAATAAAAATTATCTTTTTAGTTATCATTAGCAACAATGTCATGTAACTAAATTACATTTTATTTGACATTAGAAACATGTAGAAATGTATGCAAATAAAATTTCTCTTTTTATTTGACATTTGAAAATATTGGAAATATATACAAACAAAAATCTCTATTTATTTGTTATTAGAAAATATAGGAATTTGTTTGCAAATACAATATCCCTTTCTATGTATCATTAGAAACATTTAAACGGTTATGCAAAATAAATCATTCTTTTATTTGGAATGTTAAGCGTTAGTGGAATCATCAAATGATTTTTATTTATATATAATTATAATTATATATATAATAAAATTAAACGAATTGCACGCGCGGTAGTTTGCGTTTCAGAATCGTAACTTTAAATGATTATACCAAAAGACACGACCGTCGAATTTTCCCAAAACTGAAACCGTTAGGTCCGAGCGAAATCCGTGTCGTTACAAATAGAATTTGCACCGTCAGATGTTATCATCGTTGGGGGATACAATTTGGCTATTTACTGTTATTTTGATGGAAAAAATGAAAAGGATAATTTTAGTTGTGTGTCATTGTTAAAGTATTCATTAGGGATTGAAATTATGTGAGAGCTTTCTTTGGGTTGAGACTTTCGGATTAGAGTGGGAGAGGGATGGATAAGGTCCAAATATGGATTGAATATTTGTAGTTGAGAACGTAGTTTGTGTTCAAACTATACTTTGGTTTTTGAATTGTAATTTTGTTATAATTATGTCATTGTTGTTTAATATTGTGAGTTGAAGTGCAGAAACCTTTAAAAGCAAAAGTAGAAGTTAAATACAAATTGCTCATATGTTCGCACTAATATAGATAAGTTGGATGGATAATTTTCTGTAGCAGTTTTATTTTTTGTTTAATACAAATACTCTTTTATTGAATTTTATCATCATCTCATTTAATTTAAATTAACAAAAAAATTAATATATATTTTTTGATGAGAAATGATACATCTTCAACCGTTTGTTTTTCCATTATCCTGCCATTGTACTAGTAGATAAAATCAGAATAATTTTTTATTTTAAAATTGTATGATTAAACGGTCGGTTTTTCCACCGTTGTACGGTTATACTAGTATAGTCTACATTTGTTTTAAAAGGGTTTGCATTGTTATTTAAAAGGATGGAAATATTATTATATATAATATTTTAGATCAAATCTAATTTTATCCCCTTTTAACCGAACTTAACCCTTTTCAAATATAACCCTAAAATCCATGGCGGCTAGCACCGTTTCTCCCTCTCTTCTCTTCGATCTGTACGACTATTGAAGAGAATAATGTTCGTGTGGACTATAATAGAGGCATGGCAACTGACATGCTGCGATTCGATTCTCCCAAGCTCGAGCAATCCAAGGATGGATCGATTTTCTTTTAAGTATTTTTGCATCGATAGGTATGGATTCTAACTCGAATCAATTTTGACATCATTTTATTGCATAGATCCTAGATTCAAGTTGTTAAATCGTCATATTGGGTTAGTCGATTAGATCTTCAAATCCCAACAGTGGTGTTGATACCAAAAACAGGTTCAACGCCCAAAGGAAAGAGTTTTGTAGAGAATAAATGAAGATTAATAATAATAAGCAATGCACAGAAAATCGAAAAAGATCACACACAGAGTTTTTATAGTGGTTCGGCGAAGATGGTGCCTACATCCACTTTATATATTATTTCTCTTTTTAATTTGCTAGAATGATTACAATGACTCAATGCCTTTTCTGAACTGGGATATCAATATTTACAGATGATACAGTAATGGGCTGCTACTAATATGGGTTATCAGATCCATGAAAGTAGTTGCGACTGGTGGATTTGGTCTTTGCCAAAGAATTAGTATTCTAGCCTAAATGCTCGATTGAAATATCCTAAGCGGTTTGAATGAAGAGAATCTAGGATGAGCTATTCTTTAGGTTGGTTTCTTGGGCCTTAAATGAATGCATAATAAATGGTCAGATCCAGCCCTTCCACGCTTCCTCCAATCCGTATTTCATTGTGTGTAGCGAGCCCACGGAATAGGCTCCTTTAGCTCACCCGCTTCGAGTGCTAGAATCCTTGAATTTATCATATTGTCATGCCTTGACGGGCGGTCCGAAAGGCCCATCAACAAGTGGTATTGAAGCTGGATTTGCAAAAAACTGAAGTACAAATTATGATTTAGATTTACAATATTTGAATCCCTAATTAGTCAACAGTATTTGTTGTGGAAATTTGTGAATTTGTTTATAAATTGATTAATTAGGACTGTCGTGTGAATTTTGTTTCTGAAATGATATGTTTGTATATGAATTAATATCAGATATTGATTCTTGTAATAGCCTGAATTTCGATACCCTTTGAGTTGACTAATTTTACCACACGTCCAACCCAAATGACACAGAAATACGAATCATTATAAGAAAGAAGTTAGAGGATGAGAAATAAAAAGAAAGAAAAGTTAGAATAGAAGAAAATGAACATCACAAACTCACAGCGGAACGAATAAAATATATTAGATAACATAAACTTTTGAAATACAAATCAGGAACTGTATATACATACCGTTATCAGAGCACAACGATCATTCCTGGAACAGTTATAAACACCTGTTTCTAGATACAACATAGTACACAGCGGAAAATATGATAGTCTATATTTAACTGGTGAAGCCTCCTGCTTCAAGCTTCTTCAAGTGAATCTGTAAAATCACGACTACTAGACTGCCCATACAAATTTGGGCACCCAAGAGTTTAGGGAAAACAAAACAAAATAAACTCTGGGTCAGTCATGGGACTGGTGTGAGTAAACTCCAACCATTGATTTAACTTTTAAAAATCCTTTCGAAAGAAAAGATAATCGTAAGACCGATCCACACATAAACAAGGATGGTTTTTACCTTACGATAACCCAAAAATATATTTGATATCAAATCCAGTGATTCTATAATAATGTCTACATCAAATAAATAGAATCTAGCGGAACGCTTGCATCTCACGCTCCATATATAATATAAAATCGAAAACTGCAGGGCGCTTACTGGAGATTGGATTTCCAACATGACAAGGTATGGGACCACCTTCCGATAGTGTATCTCTAGAGACGAATACACTGGGTTCAACAAGAACGTCTTGCAACCCAGCCCATACATGACAGACCTCTCATTTCGCTTGAGTGTATCGAATGTATATCACCAACGGTTGAGATCAGCAACCGTTTCCCGAAAGGGACAACATCGATAGATTTAAAGAAGCAAATGGAATTTCTCTAGATAGGTGATTATACATCCTAATGGGAGAGACCCACATAGCCATGCTGCCTGTCCGATTTGTGTCAATTCCCGGTTGTGAGGCTTGAGGTCTGAATTATCTTCCAGAACATCTGGCCACAATTCACTTTGAATGCCACATCGTCAGATCCATTGGAAATCACTAATTGGTTCCCAAAAAAATACTCAGATTGTTAGGCTAAAGAAGATTTCCCTTCTTTGCCACCAACTTCGTACGTTTGAAGAAATCAACATACGTAATCCCCTTTGGAAATACTCTGCCAGACACTCGTCCATACAAGTTGTACTGAGTCTGGACCAACCGAAGGCATCATTCTATTATCCATCTTAGGCAATTTCTACCTAGGGTTAATAGAACAGTCCTTGCATTTTTCTCCGTCTTCAATGATCTTCAGCATAAGTTGATTCATAATGCTTATGCCAATACAGAGTGGTTTTCGGATATTAAATCTGATCCCGGTCTCTCCATACTGACAACGGAGGTATAAAGTAAATCAAAATTTTGATAGTCGGTGATTTAACTATCAAAGAAACATCCATACGATCAACGGTCCTATTTCCAATTGGAAATTTCTACCGATCAAGCATCAAACAACACTGGGCCCCTTTTAATTTAATTTCTTATTAAATTTATCATTACAAATCCTCATTTCTTAATTCCTCGTTGACCAATTCATTTCATTCTCTACGCGTAGAGAATATCTTTTATTTGGGAAAAACATTTCAAATTCTTTTAAATTAATGCGATGTTATAAAACATCGTTATTATAAATCGAACCATTAATCATTTATTAACTAACTATATTGCTAACCAATCTTCACTACCGAACCTTAACCATTCCTCTATCAATCATGAAGTCAATCAAGTTGGGGTATAATTATCTCTCAGACCTTATTTGAACAACATTCTCAATTTTGAAATAGTCAACCTCACAACTTCAAACAAACCCTCGCTTACATGACTCTCGGATTCAATCTAAGAATCCTCTTCTTTTACGAAAAATATTGATTATAATGGTAGCGTTATAATCGCTGTTTCCCAATAATTGGTATATAAAAATATAACTTGTACTTATAAATTCAATAACTAAATAAACAGATAAACAGATTTGATTTGAAACGAAATGTAAAAATAATTACTTCCCTAATTCGATATAATCGAATTCCCATAAATATCTTTCTCTCGAATAATGTCTATTCGATCAATATTCCAAACTTCGGGATAAACATATCCTTTCAGATTAACTCAAGTTTCACTTATAATCGTTTCCATTTGCAAACCAATTTAAATCGTTGTTTCCTTTCAAATATGAATAACGTTCCTTAAATAGGAATCTATATTTGATTTATCAAATCAACTTGATTTTACATGCAGATTTCATTATAGACTTAGATTGAGTCATTTTATGATTCCACATTATATTTATAAAATCTTGTTTATACAACTGCTACTAATACCTTCCTATTTATATTAAACAATTTCCTTTTCCCATTTTAAAAAAAACATATTCACAAGCATAACTTATGACATCAATTGTATTTGATTTCTATCGTTCCCTTCTCGTTTAATAATTCCACATAAATAATATTAAATTATTTCAAACATAAATAATATTAAATTATTTCAAAACATCGAGTTGTATTTTCATGGCTATAAATATTGAAATACTAGTTTCTTAACATGTTTCAATTAAATAATAGAATTTAAATATCCTTTTTGAAAATAAACCATTAAAATTTGACATGGTCGAATTCTAATTACACATCCCTTGGATTTATCTCAATTTATTTTATATTCCAAATTTTGAAATAAAACCCATCATTTCTTCTAAAAACGATTTCTCGTTCCCCTTCTCATTAAATTTCCATTTGACTCTATTTTTTCCTATTTAAATATCTTTTATAATTACTGCATTTAAATCTCACTTCAAATATCTGTGTCAATACTGGTTTCCACTTTACTCATATAAATTCAGCTTGAATTTTTTTATTTATCCTATGATTTTACCAAATTTGTAAACATCATTACAATCAACTTCTTGTTTAATCCCATTTAAACAAGTTTCTATTTCCAATTCATTTGAAATTTAATTGCTAATTTTGAAATAAATTTCCTTTTAAATTCTCAACTCCCTTTTCTGTATTCTAAAATATTAACGGTATTTAAATATCAAATTCTAAGGAGTGTATAACTTAAACACAACATAATCAAATCATCAATTGTATATCACATCAAATAATACAATCAATGAAACAATAATATTTATGTTGAGGGATCCAGCTCCAACCTGTTTCCCAGCATCCACAGATGTTAATCACGATAATATCATCAATTTCATTTAAATAGGGTATTAGAATCAATATTCAATCAGTGGTTCCTATATCAACCATTTCAATTAATTTTTTTCAACCATCCATCCAATCAACAATCACACAACATAAAATTATATATTTAAAACTCATTTATATAGAAATATAAACGAATCTTAGTTAATGAGTTTTACTCAACTTGTTTCGTCGTTGACGATTTCTGCGTCGTTTCATATAGTTTCAAACAAGAGTTTGTAACTATATAAAATTCCAATAGCTCTAATTCATTTCATTCCACCTCATACGTGCAGTATTTTCCCATACAATTCCAACAGTATTTGTTTCATGTAATTCTGTTTATAAATGATCGAGTTGTAGTGATTACAATATCAAGCATTGATTTAATATAATAATATTTGATAAATTTAGTTATAACTGTAGCTTAATACTGTGATTTAACTTAAATCTGTCCCTTTAAGCATTCTTGTTTCCTGTCATCTTCAAGCCGCACTAGTATATAATCTATCACCAAAATGGTCCAATCAACATCCAACTTAATCAATTTAACATTTTAATAAACTATTCTTCATTCAACATTTAATTACCTTATTAAATGAATCTAATTTCCCACGTTATCCGGTTAGCTTCCTTCTCCAACTAATTGCACCCATCAATGGGAATATTTCCCATTACCTCTCGCCATTCGTCTCAACACAGTAATCCTTTTATAACCTTCCACTGTAAATTTTGAATACCGTTAACTCCCCTTTCTTCCTCCCTGTTATCTTCTGAACCTCACAACAGCATCTCAACCCATGTCGCACCATTCTTCTACTTTCGCTCCCTCTCTATCTCGCCATTCCATGAACCGAGTCCACCGTCGCCTCCCTCTCCAAAAGCTTCACCACCCTAACAGCATAACTCCATACCCTCCTGGTAAAATTCGAACTACCCTGCCTCCTCATGATTTTTAGAAAAACTTTCGCGTCCCCCTTTCCCTACCACGAATTCAAATGCTACCTCGAAAACTCCCCCTTCAGTACGCATCTTAGGCGAACCCCTCCAAGCTGCAAGTAACCAAAGCCTGAGCTTCGTTGTAGCAATACTGGGCGCAACAACAGTCGAACGCACCACCAAATAGAGGCTTCCAGGTTGGAGCACTCACTCATGCAAACCAAAAGGAGTTCATTTCCTATCCGACCTTCATTTCATCTCTTGGGGTTTGATTTGTTTGCTCACGATTTGTTTGAGAGGAGGAGTAAAATAACGGCATGTTTTGTTTTTGGATCTGAGAACCAAAAATGGGAAGGAGAGAGGAAAACATCTAAATGGGTGGACAGCTTGGCTTGGACGTGAATTGAAATGATTTGGTTCACACGCAACCGATTTGTCTTGGTGAGCACGGTTATGGATAGCTTGGTATCAACAGAAGTTAAGCACCTTGAAGAACACGTAGCTGAATGGCTTGGAGAACACGAGTTTAATAGCTTGGGTTGTACGGTTTCAAAAGCTTGATAGGCAAGGAAAATAAAGGTGTACTTAATTCATAATCTCACCCGAACTTGATGCTTTACTGCATGTCCCATTTAAGTTATCCTCAAAGCTTCTTGGATCTCATATGCAACGTCATATGCTGTATCTCCTGTTGTAGTTTCTAATAACTACATATGCCCTTTCTGATAATAAAACATATAATAGAGAAAGGATATGTGTTTGTTTGCTAAAGTTTAGATATTGGTGTATATATATTAGAAAATATCGGTACCCTATTACATTAATCTTCATTCACGTACAAGCTGTTACAGACAGAAATAAGAGTACGGTCGTGCCCAGCGAGGTACCACGATTCCAAAAATATAATAATATCGGTAGTTTAACTTATATTATGAAACCCCAAAATATTGATATAGGGTGCAAAATACTCCAAATAAAAAGTTGCGTATTTAATTAATCAAAAATTACGATAAAATTCTAAAAATTAAATTATAACTATTCCTCAAAAGAACCTTGCCCAAATTCAAGACCGGTATTTAAATATATTTAAATAACCGTTATGGCCTATATACGATTCCACAGCGACTTTCTGAAAATTTGATTTGGACGTAATTCACAATATATAAGACGAAATCTCGATATTTCCCTTCCGTTAGAAAAATATAGTTAAACAGAACCGAACGTTTCTTATTTAAAAGAAATCCGACTATTTTGAATCCTGTATATCTAATTGAAGTTAAAAACGTTAAATTACGAACTACCGCGACTATTTCGAGCTCATTTTAAATTATAAAATAAATTATACACTTAAACTACGTTTAACTAAATAAATACGTTATAAATTCCTATGTATAATTCAAATAAAATATTTAAACCAAATTAAATATTCAGAATTCAACGGCTGAAAATCCGGGTCGTTACATTCCTTCCCCCTTAAAATAATTTCGTCCTCGAAATTGCTAAGGTAGGAAAAAAATGCTACATACCCTATTAACTAGGTCTAAAATCCTTTTTGTCCACTTCTTAACTTCAGTTTAATTGGACCAATTTATTTTAATTAAAATATTAATTTATTCTTACTTACGAAAAATTTCAAAAATTCTGAAAATTTTCTAACACTTTAAATTCTGAAAAATTTCGGCAGCGTCTCCTCTACACGGCTCAACCGGTACAACCACAATTCGCCTTTCTAGGCCTTCTCCAATCCAAAAGAAAATCAAAAAGCCAAGTGACTTGCTCCATAGGCTCATAAAATCATCAAATCCAAGTAATATTGTAAACATGTACCTTTTTGTCGGGCATAATTCTATCTCCTGCATTTGCTTCCATTCAATATCTGCTCAGCATACATATATCCATTTCCAGTTGGTTTCAAATCAATCCAACTTCCAGTTTTTAACTCTCTAATCAACTTCTGATTAGTTCACTTCCATTTCTATCAATTCGAATCTGATTTCTATTCCAAAACCAAACTGCTTATTCTGTTTGGGTTCAAATTCAACACAACTTAATCTTACTTGGCAGCATCTAATATATAAATTCAACTTGTTTCATGTAGGTTGATTTCATTTTAATAACTCATATCCTTCCTTTTCTTATATTTCATTCACGCTTATACCTAATCTAATTGAGTTTCTTTTGACTTAACTCAAGTTGAGTTTTAATTTATTTGGTTCACTTCCACCTTTTAAATCTATTTATCTTCATAAGTTAAATCAAAATTCAGAATTCAAATTCCCGGGTTTTATTTCGAAATCAGTTTGAAATCAATTTATATAAATATCAAATCTCATTTGGAAGTCTAAATCAAATCATGGTTTTCTTTTCTCGAAACAATTCATAACCAACTCTATGGCAGCAATCCGTCACTTAGAAACTTGAAAATGAACACCGATGATGTCCGGATCATCATCGGAATTATTTCCCAGCAACTAAAGTGAGTTCAGTGCTTAATCACTTTCAAAATCCATTTAAAACTATTTCTATTTAAAAATCCTTCAAAGTAATAATACTTCAAGAAATATTTTCTAAATATCTAGGATTTAAATTTCCAAGTTTTTGTTTGAATTCAATTCCAGTATATCTTATTCGAACACATTATCCTTATACAAACTATATTTGGTTATATATATATATAACCATATTAATACTTTATAATTTCATTTGATTGTAATAACAATCAGCCCATCCCTATATTATAATATCCCAGAAATTAATCCTTTTATACCAAAATAATCTTTGGGCAAATTATTTTATTCACCCATTTTAAAAACAATACTGTATCGAATTGCTTCGTTCGAGAGTTTAGAAACACCTATCGATACAGTTGTACATCCTGTATCGACCAGAATTCATAAACCACTCAACAAGCCAGTCAACACAATATAAAACAATTTTATATCAAATATACAAATACGCTCTCTCGTATATATACTCAAACTCAATCTAGGGTATAACTAACCCCATCTCTATTGAGTCACGCCACAGAGCCAAGATTACTACACAACCTTCAGCTCTGATACCAAATGTAATGGCCTGAATTTCCATACCCTTTGAGTTGACTAATTTCACCACACGTCCAACCCAAATGACACAGAAATACGAATCATTATAAGAAAGAAATTATAGGATGAGAAATAGAAAGAAAGAAAAGTTAGAATAGAATAAAACGAAGATCACAAACTCAAAGCGGAACGAATAAAATATATTAGATAACATAAACTTTTGAAATACAAATCAGGAACTGTATATACATACCATTATCTGAGCACAATGATTAATCCTGGAACAGTTATAAACACCTGTTTCCAGATACAACATAATACACACCGGAAAATATGATAGTCTATATCTAACTGGTGAAGCCTCCTGCTTCAAACTTCTTCAAGTGAATCTATAAAATCCCGACTAATTGACTGCCCGTACAAATTTGGGCACCCAAGAGTTTAGGGAAAACAAAACAAAATAAACTCTGGGTCAGTCATGGGACTGGTGTGAGTAAACTCCAACCATTGATTTAACTTTTAAAAATCTTTTCAAAAGAAAAGATAATTGTAAGACCGATCCACACATAAACATGGATGGGTTTTACCTTACGATAACCCAAAAATATTTTTGATATCAAATCCAGTGATATTATAATAATGTCTACATCAAATAAAGAGAATCTAGCGGAACGCTTGCATCTCACGCTCCATATATAATATAAAATTGAAAACCGCAGGGCGCTTATTGGAGATTGGATTTCCAACATGACAAGGTATGGGACCACCTTCCGATAGTGTATCTCTAGAGACGAATACATTGGGTTCAACAAGAACTTCTTGCAACCCGACCCACACATGACCAACCACTCATTTCGCTTGAGTGTATCAAATTTATATCACCGACGGTTGGGATCAGCAACCGTTTCTCGAAAGGGACAGCATCGATAGATTTAAAGAAGCAAATGGAATTTCTATAACACCCCGTAATTTTAATATAATTAAAAATAAAATAAAATATATAAAAATATGCTTATGATGGGTAAATAATGGTGATGCATAAGAAGAATTAATTAATACATGGAAGAGAAGAAAAATTAGTTCGATAACGATGTATGTAACGGAAAAGATAGTAAAATAAGGATAATTAATTTAAGAATCAGGAATTAGGTAAAATGGACATCACCATTGCGTTCCTCTCGAAATTTTACATGAAATAGAGTCTGAGTTTTCAAAAATCGGAGTCCGTATGACCAAGATATGGCCAAAACAAGATTCAGAAGGTTTCGGTCAGCACAGAACTGGCCAGGTCGAGCTGGGTGTCGACCTGGGGGCCAGGTCGACCAAGGGGTCGACCTGGGAGTCGACCTCCCCCATGGGGGTCGACTATAGTGTCGACCTCCCCCCTGCAGGTCAACCTGGTCGGCCTGTTTCGGGCCAGAACCCATTTTTGAGGCCCGGGACGAGTTTTGATGGTCCGGATGGGTTTTAGGGTTAATCCGATGGCTGAAATGAATTGTTACACCTATTAAATAACACCTAGACCTAGCCTAACTCACACAAATTCATATGACACCAAAATGCTGCTAAAATCTATCTTGAGCCATGGCCGCCGTCTCCAAATTAAAGCTTAAGCGTCCAAACTTGATTCAAAACAAAGATCAATGCTTCTACAACAAATTCAAGAGAATAGATCAATGACGCTGCAACGTTCTACGACAATTTCAGTTCTTAATTTGCTAGCCATGCTCTGTAAGTTCTAGTTGCTTTCTGATTTAAATATTTAATTATAATGTGGCCATGAATTAAAATGGAATTGGATTAAGTATGTTTATCGATCCAGATCTATTCTTGTTTCTTCTTGGATCTTGGAAACTTTTCTATTTTCACTCTTATGTCTAGTTCATGATCTATCAAGCCTGTTGGAATCTTAATATGCCTGTGATGATGTTTTCTCTCCGATCTTATTTTGGTGCAAAATTCTACTTTTCCTCTATTTGTTTTCTTTTGATGAACCTTGGTCAAATTCGGACCTAGGCCTAAACTGCGATTTGCGTGCGATTGAATACGGGGGAAATATTGGGATATTGCTCTGTTGGATATATGTGTTTGGTAGAATCAAAGGCATAATATGAAAACTGGATACTTGGGTATTATTGTCATTAAGACGAAATTCGAATTTGGGTATTATCATTATAATTAAAGTTTTGCTAGCTTGGGTAAATTGGGGTAAACATGGAATACATGTAGTTAGTATGAAACTTGACCTATGTAAAATATGGCAAGAATATTGATACATATATTTGGCTAAAAATTGATCTACGTGAATTGGGCATAGCTTTGTAAACATGTAAACTATGAATCTTGATATATGTATAAAAAGGCATGAAACTTGGTATATATGTAAATTGTCTAAGATTAGGCATATATAAACTTGGCATACATGTAAATAGGCATGAATTGAACATATGTAAATTTGGCATGAATTGGGCATATGTAAAACTGACATGTAACCTAGAACTTGGGCATATGTTAATTATGTGAAAATTTGTAGTGGAAACACATATGATAATTGATGTCTTGAAAAGGGGCTAATATGAACACGCCTAAGTGGGTTTTGAGTAGTTGGCATGTAGTAGCCTTAATGGAGGGATAAATATAAATTGAGATAAGTTGCCTTTAATGGCCTAAGATAAATTGTGATAAAATTGGTATGATTTTTGCATACCATTAATTGATGAACATAATTGAGTCAATTATAGACATCGTTAAATTAGGAATTAATTAATAATTTGAATAGGGAAATTATTAAGACTGGGGTAAATGATTATAAGTGACAATCAATGCTTAGGACACGAGGTTGGACTCATTTGTGACGTAAAACTGCCCGGAACCGCCCGACAAATCCAGTAGTCACAAATGGTAGCCCAGTGTGAGAGGTCCTAGGACCAAATTAAAAGCGTAACAGTTGTAAAGACATGAGGTTAGACTCTTTTATGGTGTAAGACTGCCCGGACCCGCCCGGCAAATCCAGCTGCCATAAATGTCAGTCTAATGTGAGAGGTCTTTATAAGGTTACGACCTTAATGAATTAAGAAATACTTAACCAGATAAACATGTGGTGGGACATGGGGGTTAAGTGGGTGACATGTGGAAATACGAATAGTAATACTTAACCAACGTAACATGGTAATTAGACCAGTGGGTAGGGTTAAGTAAATAAGAACACTTAACCAATATGATATAAATGGGTGGGTTAAGTAATATGATTAGGTTAATCTGGACACTTAACCAATTTAATAAGTTGACTACGGGAGTGGGTAAGGTTAAGCAAATGTTTAACCATTATAACATGATTAAACTGGACTAGAGAGTGAGGTTAAGTTAATGAGAACACTTAATTAATACAATGGGTTAATTAGACAAGTGGTTGCGGTTAAGTAGTAACACTCAACCAACATAACAGGACAAGCGGGTGGGTTAAGTTAACTTGAATAAGTTGATAACACTTAACCATTATAATATGACTAGTGGATGGGGTTAAGTTAACATGCACTTAACCAATCTGATGTGATGCGTAGTAGGGTTAAGTAACACATGGGGTTAAGTTAACAATAAAATTCTTATCCAATGTAACCAGATAGACGAACGGGGTTAAGTTAATAAACCACACTTAACCAATCAAACATAATAAGCGAGAAAGGTTAAGTTAACTAAGATAAACTCTTAACCATGGTAACATAACAAGTAGAAGGGTTAAGTACATATCGGGTTGGTGGGTAATATTAGTAAATATAGGCCCACATACACTTAACCGTTAAATACACATGCTTGAATCAGTAGCGGGGTTAGGTACACATCAGGGTTGGTGGGTAATATCAGAGAATATAGGCCCACAGACTTAACCATTAGAAAAACCTAGTAACGGGGACCCATTTCAGCAGTAACCCACATTAGGTATCAACGAAACCCTGAGCTAGGCAGGGTGGGGCACGATTACTGGGCTGATTATAAGAGGTCAAATTAGCGGTGGTTGGTGCAGCAGTGCAGGTTCTAACGGAGTGCGTGCGTGCACACACTTCGACGCAGAAAATTTAGCCACTAGGCATCAGTAGGTATAAAGCTGTGCATCTTGATTGTGTCAGGGTTTCCACCATGGGACTTGATACACCCCATGGTGGGACCAGCACAGGTATCTACAAGTAGGGGGCCGCGTGACACAAACGAGAACTAGGTCAAGTAGGGAGCCGATCGATAAGGTAGTAAGGGTGCATCGAATATATACATGGCCATTGGGGTGATCGAGGTGGAATCCTCAAAATCGATGTACACCTGAAGGCTACCATAATTGCGGGGATTGGGATCACGTTGTAATTATTATATAACACGGGCTACTAGTTGGGACACTAGTAGGGGGTACGGATCCTTGTTACACAGGACACTAGTTGGGATACTAGTAGGAGTACAGATCATTCCATGTAAGACACTTATGAGGATGCTAGTTAGGTGGTGCAGAGCAAATAGATATCATTTTAATGGTAAAGCTTAGAAACCTTGCGATGTTACTCTTGATAGAAACCATGCGGTGGGATACTTGATAGGAATTATGGGATGTTATACTTGTTTCATCGTGCCCGAAGTTTATCTTGTTACCTTAGTTTATCTTGTTATCATAGTTTATCATGTTATCTTAGTTTATCTTGCCTACCTTATCATCATGCTTATGTTTACTTTCAGTTTATTCATGCCATGTTATCTTTACTCATTTTTTATGTTGAAAGTCACTAGGACTTACTCAGTCTTTATGACTGACCCGTTTTGTTTCGCCTCTTTTTCTTCCGTTCCCCCCCAGGTTCACAGGGTGGGAATACAGCTTAGTTCGGATCTTACCAAGCTCCAATGCTCTTTCATGTATGGCTTGGATTTCTCTTGGCTATGGCTTGCTTTGCTTTATTGGGGAATACTGTAGTTTGTTTTTATGCTTCTTTGTTTTTGAGCAAGATAGATATTTTAACTATGAAATTGGGTATTGGAAGTTGATGGGCTTTTCTTGTAAACATAGGCTTTTAATAAATGATTTGAAGTACTTCCACTTTATTTTCCGCTGTTTTATATATGTCTGCCTTGTAATATTTCTGTTCCAGTACCCATAATACTCCATTGAAGTTAAGGAATTCCCTTTGTGAGTGACCTTAACAGATGTGGGGTTTTACAATTTCTCTAGATAGGTGATTATACATCCTAGAGGGAGTGACCCACATAGCCATGCTGCCTGCCCGATTTTTGTCAATTTCCGGTTGTGAGGCTTGAGGTCTGAATTATCTTCCAGAACATCTGGCCACAATTCACTTTGAATGCCACATCGTCAGATCCATTGGAAATCACTAATTGGTTCCCACAAAAATACTCAGATTGTAAGGCTAAAGAAGTTTCCCTTTTTTGCCACCAACTTCATATGTTTGAAGAAATCAACGTACGTAATCCCATTTGGAAATACTCTGTCAGACACTTGTCCATACAAGTTGTCCTAAGTCTGGACCAACCAAAGGCACCATTCTACTAATCCATCTTAGGCAATTTCTACCTAGGGTTAATAGAACAGTCCTTGCATTTTTCTCTGTCTTCAATGATCTTTGTTAGATCGAAATTTGGACCTAACACCCAAATTATTATGAACACTAGAGAATTTCAAATGAAGAACAAGGAAAAAGAAAATAACACTCAGAATTTATAGTGGTTCGGCGTTAACGAGCCTACGTCCACTTTATATATTATTGATTATGCTTTAAAAGCTAATACAACAATGTTTTCTCTCAATATTTCAGTAGTTTGACAATAATGGCGGATTCAGTACTCAAAATTGCCTAAAAAGATCCCGAAAAATGCCAAGCTCTGGGCTATTTATAGCTGATTTTGTCAGGCGGATCGTGGACACGTGGCACGAATCCCGATATTATCGGATCGGATCGCCGCCGTTGAGGAAATGGCCAAATTAGCCGTTGTGGAAAGGTGTCGTGATCTGCTTGAAAATCGGATCGTGCAGATGGGGAGAATCGGTCCAAGTGACGGTTAAAGACACGCGTCGCCAGATCCGTGCGATTCGGATCGCTGAAGACTAGCTCGTGCTTGAACAGGTCAGAGGGTTCGCCGTGCACCAGGGGATCAGATCGGTTCGCTCGGGGTAACAATGTAAGTTTGGATCGGATCGCCCGGCTGCGTCGTTTGCTGATAAGATGGGGCGATCCGATATTGGGCGAGACGATGGCGCGCGATCCGACGGTGGTCGAGACGATGGTACGCGAATCGATATTGGGCGAGACGATAGAGTGCGATCCGTTCCTTCATATTCTTGGGGAACGTGATTTCTTGCTTTCCTCTTACGAATGATCCTGGGTGGCTTGGTCAAAAAGCGAGCCAACATTTTGCCCCCTCGAAGTATGTTTTATCGATGTTGGAACATGCTTCGAAAATTCTAATCTACCTTTTCTTGAAGGGACGTAAATCAACAGTCGCATTGGTTCAAATCAACGCATGCATGAATCGGATCGCCATAGAGCTCCACGGTCCGAGTGGTCACGTGCTCGTCTCGAGTTGAGTATCTAGGCCTTTGTGCGAAACGAGGCGGACTTTCCTTCGAGTCGTATCGGGCTTTGAGTTTGGTGGGCCATCGTTTGAGGTGGTCCGTGGGCTTCTATGCGATACAAGCTTTGGATCGTGGCCTGCTTGATGTTTCGTGGACCGAATAGGACAAAGAAAGGGAGACAAACGGTCGCCCTCTTTGCCTATATAAGTCGACCCACTCCTCTTCATTCCCCTTCTACTTTCTCTCTGCCGAATCGCCTCGCTTTATCGAAGAACGAACCCAAATTTTCCAAACCTTCAAAAATCCGAACATTCTCTCAATCTTTAGAAAGGTAACTCCACAAAAAGTATTCTTATTCGTGAACGCCGCTTTTTCATGAACTTTCTCGACTAGAAACGATGGAAATTTGTGCTTTTATAATGAAATCATCAAAACGCCATGGCTGATGGGCGTGGAGCTTGGAGTTCGAGGGTGAGAAGAAGAGACGGAAGAAAAAAGACGAAGAAGAAGAGAGGAGGGCGGTTCGGATCGTGGGCAAGGAGAGAAGACAAAAGCGAGTGGCGAGACGAAAGATCGTGGTGGCAGCAAGGGACATATCGTGGGGGTCGCAACGGTTCGTGAAGGAGCAATCCCTTCGCCCGGCGACTCGGTGGGGGGCGATTCCTATACCCTGCGATCCGAAAGGGGCGATTCCCCTGCTATGCGATCCGAAAGGGGCAATCCCTCTGCTATGCGATCCGACTCCTAGCTGACAATATGAAGAAATTTCAGACTTTAATCAACGCCTTGCCACCATAAAACTCTGAACACTTAGGCTAGAGCCGTGACGTTGAACTCTCTGGACTAAATGACCTCATAATTTGACTGCATATGACGACTAATGCTCCTGATAACCTTGATTGCTCTCATGTTTTATTTTTTGTTAATACGCACACACAAGTACACATACCGGCACTTGCACACACGGGGGATGGTAGTGTTAATCTTATTGTTCATATTTTCTCGTCCTAGCAGCAATGTCGAATGATCATTCTTCTTCAAGATCCGTGACAGAAGCGGAATCCGAGATTCCCGAACAGTACAACCCTGAAATTCCTCCAGTCAATCCGGGAGGTGAAGATTCTGGATCTGAGTACAAAGCCACAGAATCAGATCAGAAAGAAAGTACTTCATCCAACAACGATTCTGAGACTGATGAGCGAGCCCCTGACGAGATCCCAGGCGCACTTGAGATAGATAAATTTTCTGATTCTTTAGCATCCAAGCTTGACGAAATAAAACTTAAAAGAATCTGCTTAAGACACGGCATTCCTTGGGACGATGTCTTGACGCCTGGAAACGAAGATAGACCCCACCTAGCACGGGAAGGGTATATGGCGATTAGCCGAACAATGTGTCTAGTAGGAGCCATCCCTCCGTTTCCCCCGATTGCCATCGACACTTTAAGACGACTAGGCATTGCTCCGATGCAGCTTCATCCAAACGCCTACGCATCCCTATACTCACTGTATGTTGCATATGCGGAGATCCTGCACGCCGAACTTAAATTCAAAGATCTGGTATTCTTCTTTCTTTTCAAGCGCCGTTCTTCGGCAACTCCAAACTTTTCTTTCTTCGAATCAGTGGCGAACAGAAAGATTCTGTACGATGGGTATAGCAATATAGGGGACCCTAAATCTGATTGGTTTTATATAGGGAAACAGGCCGGATGCTCACGAAGATAGCTCAAATCAAGTAAACTTCGATCTTCTAATCGAATATCTTGCTCAAGGAGTCTATGTATTAACATTTTTCCGCCTTTTTCTTTGTCTTGAACTGATCATATCTTCCCGAAAACGGAGGGTCCGTTATATAACCATCGATTATCCATTCTTTCACAGAGCAGATCCGACTTTCTAAGGATCAAAAAATGCATTACAGATGACAATCTTCACAAGCATCGCCTTCTAGACAGAAGATTTGGACTTGGCACTGGCGGCAAACCTTATAAGTACGTGCCCCCCACGGAGGGAGAGGGAACTTCACAAGCAACAAAAACAACTACATTTCGCAAGAGTCCCTCTCCGATAGTCATCCAAGACAATGAAGACTTGAACATATACAGAGGGGAAGAGGTCCGCGATGACGTGTCCAAGGAAATTCCTATTTCTGCTCCAATAGAAACTGTTGCTGACGATGACTTGACAGAAGAGCAGTTATTTGATGAGCTGAATAAAATCCCTCTACCCGACGATGTATATACGGAGAAAGACTTCGGAGAGGGGCCTTTCTTCTCTGCTTCCGAAGAGGCGACCGCTTCAACTAGGGGACGAGAAACTGGCCAGATGAGCTTGTCTCCAGGCCCGGGTCTGTTAGGGGGAATTATATGGGATGCACACATCACACACATTGCCTGACCCTGCAATATTATATCGTGGGTATTCAAAGCTTTAATATACTCTTTTCTTTTTTGCAGGTTCGATGTCCCGCAGGAAATCTTATTCGTATCGTTCTCTCCGCGAGGGCACACCCAGCCTTCTCCCGGATACTGAGCGCCCTCGCGGTCCTCCTCATAGGCCGAGTTCCTCGCAACCTCGATCTCCACCCAAATCAACCTCTACCAGGCCTTCGAGTCATCCGACAATTCCGACCTGGGGAAAGAAACTTCCAAAAGAGTTGACTCCTCCAAAGAGTGCACCTTCCCACAGTCGGTCGTCCAAAAGGCGTCACGAATCCAAAGATAGGGACAAAGATTCATCCAAAGAAACTGAGAAGGAGAGAAGTGACATTGTCCCCACCAGTCAACCAGAGTTAGCTGCCCCCGGATCACGGGATTACGTCCATGGTCCCGAGATCCAAGGTAGGCTGGAAAAGCTGCGGGAACAATTTCCAGGCATGTTCTTTGACAGAATGGTCTTTGTTCCTGCCTTGGAACCGGTCCCTAAAAATTGGGATAACGAAGTTATCGGGCACATCCGTCATGTTGCCAGACAATATGAGATGATGAAAAAACACGCGGTTAACCTTTAGGAAGTCATCCGAACACTTGAAATAGAAGCTCACAGATCTAAAGCAAAGCTTGAAAATAACGAGAGGGCTAGGACAAAATTGGAGAAGGACCTGGAAGATGCTCAGGCCCAGCTTGCTTTAGCACGGAGGGACGCTGAAAATTATAAGACTGAATTAAAGAATGCCAAGCAGCGCTTTCATTCAGAGCTGGACTCCAATAGTCAAGAGAAAATGGCGTTACAGAAGGAGGTTGAAGATCTAATAATGGCCAACATCGAGTTGAAAACAGCACAAGGCCATTTTGAAGCTGAGAGGGCTACTTGGGAGGCGGAAAAAGCGAGTCTAAAAGAAAGTTTGGCTCTGGCAAAGGCAGAAAAGGTGATCTTGAATGACCAGGCTGCGGACGCGGAGAGACGGGCAGCTCTCGCCGAAAAGAATGTTGAAAGTGCCATCGAGTTGGCCACTGCTTCTAACAACAAGCTCCTCGAAAGAGAGAAGGAGATCGAGGGGTTTGAAGAAATGATTTTCGATTTCCTTGGCCAGGTTCTCCAAACTCGCAACATCTCGTGGATCCCGGATTACCATGTTACTTTGGCCAACTTATGGGATGCTATTGTGGAGGGCCAAAAACATAGACTGGGGGTCGAAGAGATCAATGAGGATGAATTGATGAAGAGCATCCTAAGGGACAACGGGCCTGAGGACCTGGCAGAGGGTCGTCGCCTAATCCTGGCGGAAATGGAAAAGGAGAGAACCTTGGCTAAAGGTAAAAGCAAAATTGACGAAGGTTCCAGTTCCGCCGCGAAGCCTAAAACCTCCGGAGTTGAGGAGTACCATCCTGATGACCCGCTAATCCCTTTGGGCCTAACTCCCGTGGTTGTTGGAGCATCTGGAACTACTCAAGAAGGAGCATCTGCTGAAGGTATCTCTCTCTTTTCCCCGCAATTTGCTAAAGCAATTGCGAATTGTCGTCGTCTGGCAGAACAACCAATTGAATTAGTAACGTGTGTCTCTTGTAATGCAGGTGGCGAGCTCGTCGACAAGGATGCTGAAAAAGAGAGAGAAGTGGAGAAGGAGGCTGTCCTGCCGTGTGCTGGTATTGATGTTTCAGAGCGGGTCGAGGTCACAATAGTAGAAGGAAGCATCCCGACACCTAGCACCGATGTACCCAAAGATGCTGAGACTATCGAAGCTTTAAAAGACATGGATGGTCGTCATGTGGATGACGAAGAGGACATTACCGGCACCAAAAAGGCCGATGATGATGATGAGGAACCTCTGGCCAGCCGAAAAGCCAGACAAGAGAAAGAGTTGGCTTCAAAGAAGGGGGGAGATGAGGCTTTGGACGTAGTCCCTCTTGCAGAATTCGATCCCAAAACTGGGATGATTGTGAAAATCCAGCCCAAGTCCATCAGCCGGCAGCTTCACTTCGCAAACCACGATGACTTCCCGGCTTCCCTCTCCAGTAGAAGCAAGAGAAAAGAGATGGAAGAGGAGACTTCAGAGGAGTCGGATGTTCCCCTCGTAGACAAGCGGAAGAGGAAGAAAGGGGATCCATCTGAAGCCGACAAGGAGAGGCTGGAGAGGCAGAAGTAAGAGAAGAGGTCAAAGCGTAAATAGGATGTTTGTTGTTTGTTGATATTTTGTCTTTAGGTCTTCCACTGGCCAGGAAGTGTAATTGTGAGACTGGTCCTCACTTTTGTTTCTAGGTTGTTTTTCACTTTGTTGATTCGCAGTACATAAATAAAAGTTTATCTCTTTTTGCATCATTGTGTACCTGTATTCAGAGAAACTTTCCATGTTTAGTCATTAGCCAACCATTAATAATTATAAATCAGTCAATCAACAGGAAGAAGAATGTTCATGCTATGTTACACTGTTGTATCAGAGTTTAGTGTTTTCATATGAGTGCCTGGTGGCCCCCAATCAGTTGTTACCGTAGCATCTGACTGGGGTTTACTAGGGGTTGATTAGTACTGTCGGCAAGTTGCCCCCTATTTCTGAATACGGGGGTATAAGAGATTTCATGGGATAACAGTAGTTCAGTCAGCCCTTGTTCCTTAAGCAGGGAATAAGTTCTTTCTCAGTGCTCAATCGGAGACGCTTTTATACTATCTCTCTCTCTGGAGAGTTAAAGTTTTGCGCTTGGCAATTCATTCGCTCCCCGATCCTTCAGCGGGGAAGGAGCTATTTCTCAGCGCTCAATCGGAGACGCCTTTATACTCTCTCTCTCTCTTTGGAGAGTTAGATTTCGAGCTCAGCGATTCACTTGCTCCCCGATCCTTCAACGGGAAAGGAGCTCTTTCTCAGCGCTCAATCGGAGACGCCTTTATACTCTCTCTCTCTCTGGAGAGTTAGAGTTCGAGCTCAGCGATTCACTCGCTCCCCGATCCTTCAGCGGGAAAGGAGCTCTTTCTCAGCGCTTAATCGGAGACGCTTTTATACTCTCTCTCTCTCTCTGGAGAGTTAGAGTTCGTGCTTAGGCAGCTCCGATCATGGTACACCGCTGTTATTCGTGGATGTCGATTTTCGTGTCCTTTAAACTCTCTCTCTACTCTGGAGAGTTAGAGTCACGGATCAAACAGTCTGCAATCATGCATTCTCATCAAACTCATCCTAGGTGTATACTTTAACCCATGCTCCGTGGATTAAAGCTAGTCGGACCAGCAGTTGGAGCCTTTGCCAAAGCTTTGAGTTCCTCCGATTAGTCTACGGGAGGAACGGTTGGCACCGGACTTCGGGTACCTGCATTATTCACATTGATTTTCACAAAAATAAATAGGCAAAATAAAGATGCAATAAAGGCAAATAACACACAGTATTTTTATAGTGGTTCGGTCGAATCATGACCTACGTCCACTTTATAATCTCTTGCTTTAAGGAATCAGATTGTTCTAGGCAAGTCATGCCCTGTACATAGTTTTTTAACAAAGCAAAAGAATAGATTTGAAAATCTCATGTTAAATATGGCCGTAAATGTTGGGCATTCCACACTCTGGGGATTTCCTTTCCATCTACGGTTGCCAGCTTGAAGGTTCCATTATCAAGCTTGTTCAGAATAGAGTATGGTCCCTCCCACTTCGCTCCCATATGAGTTGGGGGTGGAAAGACACGTTTCAGAACCAAGTCTCCGGGTTTCCAGGTTCGGACTCGGACCTTTTTGTTGTAATATCGGGCGACCTGTTGTTTGCATCTCAGGGCACGCAGGTCTGCTTCATCCCTCTTTTCTTCGATCATATCCAGGGACTCAAGGAGCAATTCATTATTGGTCATCGGATCATAATAAGTCACCCGGTGAGAAGGTACCTTTATCTCAACCGGGATGACTGCTTCCATTCCAAAAGCAAGGGAGAACGGGGTATGTCCCGTTGCCGATTTATATGTTGTCCTGTAGGCCCATAGTGCCAAGGGCAATTCATCAGCCCACATGGCTCTAGCCCGCTTCATTCTTCTTTTCAGAATGGACTTAATTACTTTATTTGCCGCTTCGACTTGCCCGTTCGATTGTGGATGCGCCACAGAGGTGTACCGATTCTCGATGTGGTATTTTTGGCAGAAATTTCTGAATTCGGCACTATCGAACTAAGTTCCGTTGTCTGTTATTACAATCTTTGGAATCACAAATCAACAGATGATGTTTCTCACGATGAAGTTGATCACTCGTTTAGTTGTGATTGTAGTTAGTGGTTCTGCCTCGACCCACTTAGTGAAATAATCTACGGCCACAATAGCGAACTTTGCTCCGCCCCTTGCTATAGGGAGACTTCCTATGATATCAATTCCCCACATAGCGAAAGGCCATGGAATCATCATTGTTTTTAACTGGCTTGGAGGCGCTCTAGGTATCTTTGAAAATCTTTGGCACGCATCACATCGTCGTGCATATCTTACTGCATCCTTGTTTATGGTAGGCCAGAAATAACCATGCCGCAATACCTTTTTCGCCAAAGTTTGCCCTCCAGTGTGGTCGCCACATTCGCCTTCGTGGACTTCTTGCAGCACACGCTTGATGTCATCGTGGGCTATACACCGAAGGAGGGGCATTGAAAACCCTTGCCTATAAAGAACTCCGCCTTGCAGAACGTATCAGGCGGCTTTACGAATCACTTTACGCCTTTCGCTTTTCTTGGTCGGAAGCATTCCATCTATTAGGAAATTCTTTATAGGGGTCATCCAGGACTCCCTTTCTGGTTCCGTCTCTAGTACTAGGTCGATTTCCATCTGATCTATGCTGGGGGACCGAAGTACTTCAACGGGGGCTAGTCCAGTCACTTCAGGATCGTCGGAACTAGCCATCTTTGCCAACTTGTCTGCCTGCTGATTCTCTGACCGTGGAATATGAGATATGCTGTAGTGATCAAAATCATTCAGCAGTTCTTTCACTTTCTTTAAGTATAAAATCAATCTTGCACTTTTAGCTTGGAATCTTCCAGTGACTTGATTCACAACTAACTTGGAGTCACAGAAGATGTTCAGCTTTGTGACTTCCAATTCCTTTGCAATCTTTAATCCGGCTATTAGAGCTTCATATTCGGAATCGTTGTTAGTGGCATGAAACCCCATTCGGATTGCATAGGTTATCAATCGTTTCTCGGGGGTTTCAAGCACTATTCCAGCGCTGGATCTTTCGTCGTTCCTAGCGCCATCAGTATACAATTTCCAGGCATTGGGATCGAAAAGTAACTTTAAAGGATCAACTTCCTCGTTTGCTATATCTTCCTCAGGGACAGTAAACTCTGCTATGAAGTCAGCTATCACTTGCCCCCGAATTGATCGTCTGGGCTGAAAGTTCAAATCAAATTGACTCAACTCAATATTCCATTTGAGTAACCTTCCAGATGCCTCCGATCTCTGTAGAACTTGCTTGAGTGGATGATCGGTGTATATGGTGATAGGATGTGCCTGAAAATAATGCCGAAGTTTTCTAGGGGCAATCAGTAAACTATATGCCAACTTTTCTATCCGTGGATAATTACGCTCTGCTGCTGTCAGTTTTTTGCTCACATAATACACAGGTCTCTGGACCTTATCCTCTTCCCTTACCAATGCTGAGCTGATAGCATGGGATGACACTGCCAAATACACGAACAAATCCTCGTGATCTATTGGTTTAGATAAAATTGGAGGTTTCTCCAAGTGCCTGAGCAAATTCTGAAACGCTTCAACGCAGTCAGGTGTCCATTTAAAGTGGCGTCTTCCTTGCTTTATTAATTCGAAGAATGGGATGCACTTATCCGTAGCCCTGGAGATAAATCTGCTTAGTGCGGCCACTTTTCCGGCAAGGCTTTGCACATCCCTAATTTGCCTAGGTTCCTGAATGTTTCTGATTGCCGCGATCTGGTCTGGATTAATCTCGATACCGCGGGAACTGACAATGAATCCCAAGAATTTTCCAGAAGCAACACCGAATGAACATTTGGTTGGATTGAGTTTCATTCCATACTTTCAAAGAATGCCGAACATCTCTGCCAAGTCAGTAGTGTGTTGAGAAGACTGCCTGGACTTAACCAACATATCGTCGACGTATACTTCCATTGTTTTCCCGATCTGGTTATAAAACATTCTGTTGACTAAACGTTGATATGTAGCACCCGCATTCTTCAAGCCAAAGGGCATCACCACGTAACAATACAATCCCAGATCAGTGATAAAACTAGTGTGCTCTTGATCTGGAATATGCATCGGAATCTAGTTGTATCCTGAATAAGCATCCATAAATGAGAGAAGCTCGTGACCTGCCGTCGAGTCTACCAACTGGTCAATTCGAGGTAATGGGAAACTATCTTTTGGACAAGCTTTGTTCAAATCCGAGAAGTCGATACACATTTGCCACTTCCCGTTAGCCTTCTTTACCAGGACTGGGTTCGAAATCCAGTCTGGGTAGGTTGAATCTCTGATAAACCCATTACTCTTTAGCTTTCCAACCTCTTCTTTCAAAGCAGCGGACCTCTCTGGGCCCAGCATTCGCCTTTTTTGCTTTACTGGAGGATGTTTGGGGTTAATGCTCAAGGAATGGCTCATGATTGATGGAGATATCCCACACATATCCGCGTGGGTCCAAGCAAATACGTCCAAATTATTCTTTAAGAAATCTGTCAATTCTTTAGCAAGATTCGGACTTAACTGGGATCCAATCTTAAGGACCTTCTCCGGGTCACTGTCATCGATTGGTACATCCACAGTTGTCTCGTTGGGAGTCGCCATTCTGCCCCCGGGTTCTTGATCCTCTCTGGGATCTATATCCTCGGGCGTCTCTCTGGGCGACTCTCCAACGATTATCCTCTTTGATTGCTATAAGGTCTCCGCCCCCGAAGGGGGAGAGGTGCCTTTAGTTTCGATATCCCCTCCGTTGCGAAGTAACTTTAATTCTCAGAAAATACGGATAACCAACCATTGAAAAGGTTAAAGTCCCATAGCTCATCTCGAAATTCTCGCCACTTGTCTACCATAAGGATAATACCTATAAATCATTAAACATAACTCAAATATGTGATGTGCATAATTGTAAGAAACTTTCAGATGTCTTTTTTTTTCAAAATATTTAGGAAAGAGGTTATAGTTATCATTGAGCTGGGGTTCATAATCAGTATTTACCTTATAAGCATCAATTCATTTATAGATCACCACATTTTGTGATTGACGTCCTTTTGACTTTCATCCTCTGGCACTTCGTCCATGCCACAACTCTATTACAATGTATATTACTTTTTTTTAATAGTTAATGCTTATTTTATACCAGCATATATTCATATATATTTGCAAAACTTAAACGACTCCAAAATATAACACTTTAATTAGCAATTACATTGTGGAAATTGTATGTTATTTTGATCTCAGCAAAAATTCCAGCTATAACTATATAAATATCATTAATCAGATTACTAACCATGCTGAACTATCCGGCTTACTGCTTAACGATCTTGCTTCTCTAACTTTGGTCAAGCCTGTGTCTACTATACCCCATTGACATGTTGCCCATACCAAGCTTTGCGAATTCACTCTCAATCTTATCCTCAAAATGTTTTTGTCTACTGCTGTAGGTCGATGCATTAACAAACAAAAAGAATTAACGTCATTCAATATATTGGTGGAACCATGGCTTAAAGAACGAAAGCACTAAACAAAACCAAGTTAAGATGCCAACAATTTAACATACTAAATCAATGTAAAAACCATGCAAATGAAATATATTACAGACACAGCAAGTCAAAATCCCATTTAATACAAACTATTGTCCACTTTAAATAAGAAACTATGTTGATGTGCAAACATGTTACTATGTCTAGAATCATGAATATGCAGCTATGCATGCTGTAGTAGTTATAAACATGTCACTGCATATAGCCGAATTAAATGAATATAGGCAACTGTACTTGAACACACTCACACCACACTATTACTAGCTTAAACAAAATAAAAAATAGTAGCAGCAACTTTTTTCTTCTCAGTAACTTGTAGCAGCCTCTACTGTTGCAATTGGTGGTAGTAGTAAAACATGGGCAGGTAATGCCCGTGATCATGTGTACTTGGAGATCAAACAAAACCAATGTTTAATTCCTTTCTACTGTTACATGAATAGTTACCACCTAAACAAGCAATCATTTTAAGGAACTTAGAATAACGCTTGTCATTTTTTATTTTCAATAGTAATACCGACAGGTGTGCCTCAATCTCATAAAACTATAACATTACAAGTTCTTTTCTTCTTACAATAAGATGCCATAACATTCAAAAAAAAGATTAGGTAGGCGACATCTACGACTGACTAACATCATATCTAAAGACTAGAATAGTGCATGCTATCTTCATCTTGCATTCGTTCATTTCTTCTGTTTTAAACTTATAATGGAAAACCAATTAAAAGTTCAGTCCTGTTTATCCCAAAACATGGTTATTTGCTCACCTTCTTTGACAATGCATGGCTAACGCTATCGGCTGTAACATGAAGGTGACGTTGATCAAAATGTTAAGTCTCACATTCAGCAGTTTTGCTTCATAGCCAGATAGAGCAGTTTTAGTAACTCAAGTCCCATTGAATTATATGAATTCTTTTCTCTAACTCTAACAACTATATCACTTTCTCTAGCAGGTCACAATGATTGGGGATATAAAACCTCAATACAACTTCTCTAACTCTAACAACTATATCACTTCCACTCATAGAGTGCTAAAAATTCAGCAATTGGTATGGATTTGGAGATCTCGCAGAGTGCTACAAAATCCTCAACAGGAGGAAGGTGTAATTTCGCTTGTAGGAGGAGGAATCGGGGAAGGAAAGGATGAAGGGGTTTCCGCCTTCAGATCTGCTCGCATCGGGGAGAGGGAAATTATAACTGGCCAATGAGAGATTTTTTCAATATTTATAAATTTTTAAATTTCGAAAATACCCCCTTTCACACACGAACTCCAATCCAAACCCAACGACTGTCGTCCCCAGCGTTTTACCCCCATTCCGAACACAATGGGATATATTTCGTAGGCCCATTCGATTGTTTCAGTCAGTTTTTATTCAAATTAAAATATATAACATTCAACATTTGATTTGAACATACATTTCAATTTTCCAGGGCCACAAACTAATTCTAAAAATTCCCGAAAAATAAATATAGCTATGTTTTGACGATACGGTCCCAACAAAACTAGTTTCGTCGAATTCCGAGACCATTTGAAAAATGCCCATTTCTGGTCGATCCAATTTAATAGAAATCGACCAAACACATTTTACTTTGCCACACTCACATACTAACTTCAAAAATTATGAAATTTGAAATCTAGCAATAACTTCACATCCCGGATCCAACAAAATTGGTTTCATCGAATTCCGAGGTCGTTTGCAAAATGGCCATTTTCACGGGTTATATAAATTCCATAGCGACCTTTCTGAAAATTCATTTGGCCATAACTTTTGCTTTCCGCTATGAAACTTCGAATTTTCAGATTCGTTAGAAAGGTATTCACTAACAGATTTAAATATTTTTGGTTTCACTCAAATCCGTTTTGTTTTGCACCCGGTACAGTCAGTCAAATTTTGAATTCAAATCTTGAAACTACCGCGCCATTTCAGGCCTTGTTTATAATTAGAATTAATTATATTCGTTTTCAAACGTCGATTCAAACTCACTTTTCATTGCTATTATTTAAAAGTTTTATTTTAAATATTTAAAATCCATTATTTTAGCCAGTTAAAATTTTTTAAATTGGTTCAGATTTTCCGAGTCGTTACAAATTAGGTTTATGAGAAATGGTTTGGGGTTAGGATTAGGATATAATATAGTGATAGATAATTATTTTAATTAGGCCCCTATGTGTTTTTAAAACCTAATATTTTACTTATAATTTGGTCCATTTTCACCGTCTTAAAATTTGTGCAGTTACATACTTATTCCAAATCTTATTTGTTTGTAAAAATATTAAATTCCAAAAAAAAATTATTTATTTATTTATCTATATATATAGAAGGTTTCAAATTTCCATCCTGCAATACATAGATATATGATTTAAAAATTTTCTTTTCTTTCATTTCTATTTTCAAAAATCTCACAAGATACCTAAAGAAAAAAGTTTGACTATTTTTTTCTTTTTTTCAGTTAATGCATCTTCAAACATGGTAGGAATAAGGAAGGAATACATGCGTAATTAATGGAGAGAATTAGGATGGAATAAGAAATGGAAAGTTGCAAATATATAATGTGTTGAATAGAACAAATTGTGGCATATTACGTGGTGAATAAATGAATGCACAGTTACCGCAATAAGAATTTGAAAAGGGAGGAAACGTGCACAATAATATTCAGAGAGAGACAAAAGAATTGTCTTTATGCGTTCGGTGAAAACGTTCAGCTTATCCGGATTTTAAGTTCATTAATTCCTCTTTTTTTATATATAGATAAAGTATATGCTGCACAATATGAGAGGATGGAAAGATCTTGTAACCATGCGCATAAATAGAATGAGAGACCATTTGTTTTGCTTCAAATAAAAATTAATTTTCACTCATTATTATTTAAAATAAATTATTTTAAATAACCAAAACTCGTTAAGTATATATATATATATATTATTCCACTAAATTTGGTTTGACTTAATTATGTCAATGAGTTACACGATTTAAAAAAAATAAAATAAAATAAATTAGCAATCCAAATATGGTTATATGTTAAATGTATATGGACAAAAGAAAATGGTTGCATAAGTAAATCAATTATTCTATTGTAATCAATCTTCTACCGTTACCTTATTAATTCACTTTAATGGACATTAGCAATCTATTGTAGTTTATTTCCAATATTAAATTATACCCTTTATTTCTATCATACTACGATATAATTTAGCAAATCACCCTAACCAAAATCAAATGGCAAATAAATGGCTATTTATTTGTAATAAATTTCCAATGAATGTTAAAGCCACATAAATGAAATTTATAAACAATTTTCTATTTATGTTATTTTTATTTTGATATAACCTTATCTAATTAAAATGGCTTTTTTATACTAACATACCTTTCTAACTATAATGGAATTTACACTAATATGACATTTCATATGATAATGACATTTTTTTTATATTAATACCACATGATTAAGCAAGGTGACACTTCATGTTAATACAACATGATCAAACAAAATAATATTTTCCTGCTAACACATCTAAAATTTTATTTCTAAATATTATAAATCCATTAAAATTTATAAAATAAAAAAAATTAAATTGGCCCCAAAATTCAAGGTTGTTACACTACCATTATAATCAATATTTTTCGCGAAAGATGAGGATTCTTAGATTGAATCCGAGAGTTGTGTAAGCGAGGGTTTGTTTGAAGTTGTGAGCTTGACTATTTCAAAATTGAGAATGTTGTTCAATTAAGGTCTGAGAAGTAATTATACCCTAACTTGATTGACTTCATGATTGATGGAGGAATGGCTAAGGTTCGGTAGTGAAGATTGGTTAGCAATATAGTTAGTTCATAAATGATTAATGGTTTGAGTTATAATAACGATGTTTTATAACATCGCATTAATTTAAAAGAATTTGAAATGTTTTTCCCAAATAAAAGATATTCTCTACGCATAGAGAATGAAATGAATTGGTCAACGAGGAATTAAGAAATGAGGATTTGGAATGATAAATTTAATAAGAAATTAAATTAAATGCAGCCCAGTGTTGTTTAATGCTTGATCGGTAGAAATTTCCAATTGGAAATAGGACTGTTGATCATATGGATGTTTCTTTGATAGTTAAATCACCGACTATCAAAATTTTGATTTACTTTATACCTCTGTTGTCAGTATGGAGAGATCGGGATCAGATTTGATATCCGGAAACCACTCTGTATTGACAAAAGTGTTATGAATCAACTTATGCTGAAGATTGTTGGCTCGCTTTTTGACCAAGCCACCCAGGATCATTCGTAAGAGGAAAGCAAGAAATCACGTTCCCCAAGAATATGAAGGAACGGATCGCACTCTATCGTCTCGCCCAATATCGATTCGCGTACCATCGTCTCGACCACCGTCGGATCGCGCGCCATCGTCTCGCCCAATATCGGATTGCCCCATCTCATCAGCAAACGACGCAGCCGGGCGATCCGATCCAAACTTACATTGTTACCCCGAGCGAACCGATCCGATCCCCTGGTGCATGGCGAACCCTCTGACCTATTCAAGCACGAGCTAGTCTTCAGCGATCCGAATCGCACGGATCTGGCGACACGTGTCTCTAACCGTCACTTGGACCGATTCTCCCCATCTGCACGATCCGATTTTCAAGCAGATCACGACACCTGTCCACAACGGCCAATTTGGCCATTTCCTCAACGGCGGCAATCCGATCCGATACTATCGGGATTCATGCCACGTGTCCACGATCCGCCTGACAAAATCAGCTACAAATAGCCCAGAGCTTGGCATTTTTCGGGATCTTTTTAGGCAATTTTGAGTATTGAATCCGCCATTATTGTCAAACTACTGAAATATTGAGAGAAAACATTGTTGTATTAGCTTTTAAAGCATAATCAATAATATATAAAGTGGACGTAGGCTCGTTAACGCCGAACCACTATAAATTCTGAGTGTTATTTTCTTTTCCTTTGTTCTTCATTTGAAATTCTCTACTGTTCATAATAATTTGGGTGTTAGGTCCAAATTTCGATCTAACATTTTTGGTGCTTTCATTGAGAGACTCAGTCCTAAAGTTTCACTATTCGCTTCTTTGAGGATTCCAGCGATTCGGATATCATGGTTGGAAAAAGATCTAAAGCTTCGCAGACCAACGAAACGATTGAGGAGAGTATGCACGAATTGGGCAACGAAGAAACTCTGGATCGCGGAGCGCAGGGGGCGAACCGATCCGATGAAGACACCGCGTTCCGAGTCGATGAGAACGAGACGATCCAGGCCGCTGAAGGGGTTGTTACTCGATCTCGAGGTAACGCCTCGCAACCTCTACTTACCACGACCACGTGTCGATCTCAGGGGGGTGTAGCGAATCGACCTCCACGAACTGCAGCTATCCGAACTGATGGTCAGACTACAACTCGACCCGGAAAAGAACCTATGACCCGCTCTTATCGTCCTGGAACCTCTGCTCGACCCGGTTCGAGCTCTTTGCGCATAAGAGAGAGTGATGATGACCAATATGATCCCGCTGCTCCTGTCACTGAGGGGGATCTATCTCGCTTCGCCGAAATGTGGGATAGGTTGTTTGATGAGTTGGCTGCCCAAAGGCAGGAAAGTTCCATCCTGCGGCAGAATTTGACGGCTATGGATAGAAGACTTGATGAACTAGCAAGGCAAAGAACATCGCCGGTTCGTTCACTCACCCCAGTATATTCTTCTTCATCTGAAGAATCGCCGAGACCTCCGCGACGACCATATGAGAGAGCCGAAAACATAGAACAGCTTCGGTTCGGAACCCTGCCCTCACAGGAAGAAGAAGCGCTAGGGGAGGGGCCTTCGAACCGTAATGTTAATGATCAAGCAACGGCTCTCAGGACTCGAGATGTGAACAGTCCTGTGCATAACAGACCACCTCAGCCCCGTCGCCGCACACATACTCATGATAACAGGGGGCAGCGTAGCCCCATCCGAGCCCCAGATTTTGCGACTGCACCCCGAAGAGAGATCAGAGAACCTCGCCAGGCCAGAGGCATTGACCCTGAACCTCCTTTGACCAGTGCAAATGTTGCAGCCATGGTCCACCAGATTCTGGCCGACAGCCGTGGACAGCGGAACGAAGATTGGGGGATCGACCGCAGTCATACCCCTTTTACTGACGATATTTTGGATGCGACTTTTCCAAGGCGTTTCAACATGCCACAAATGAACCGATATGCGGGAAGATCTGATCCTGTCCAGCACCTAATGAGATACTCTTGGTCGATGACCGCTGCCGCCGCTTCTGACGCGGTTAAGTGTAAAGCGTTTCCCATATTCCTAGAGGACGTGGCTTTGTTATGGTTTACTCGCCTGCCGGCGAGATCGATTTCTAGCTTCAGGGAGCTGAGCGAGAAGTTCGTAGAACAATTCCGTATCTACGCACAGAAGACAAAAAGCATAATCGATTTATTCCTTGTCAAACAGCGACCAGGCGAGAGTCTAAAGATGTACCTGGATCGTTTCAATTTGGCCGCCACTGAGGTTAAAGATCCTCATGAACTGACCATTGTCACAGCACTGATTGACGGAGTGGATAAGGACACTGAATTCGGGAGGTACTTGGCAGGCAAACCGCCACACACTAGAGAGTTATTCTATGAGAAAGCCAACGTACATCTACGCCGGGAAGAGGTATACGCAAACCGAAAGGTTAAAACAGCTGATAAGGAAGAAATTCAGAGCAATGTCGCCATCAAACAGACTGGAGACAGCTCGGGGAAAGTTGAGGTTAACGTCGGGAATCAGAATCAGGGTGGTCGCCAACCAGGTAACAACAATAACAATGGTAACGGCAACAACCGGAAGAGGGGCCGAGGGAACGACTCCCAGAGAAGGACTCGTCCCAAGGCCTTTGAAAGTTATACACCCATAAGTGATACTCTGGAAAATATCTTCATGGATGCGTACGAAGTCCTCCAAAATAAGAGGCCACCTCCTAGAGAGTCGACAGAGAAAGAGCGCGAGACAGGGAAGTTTTGTCTCTTTCATCAAATCCACGGCCATTCGACGAATGAATGTCGTCACCTGAGGGATGTAGTCGAAAGGCTGCTTCGAGAAGGAAAGCTAGATGAATACAGAGTAACGCCTAGGGACCGAGGGCAAGCAGTGCAGGCCCCAAATCAGAATCAAAATCAACTTACTGCTAAGCCGACTGCTCAGCAAAAAGGAAAGAATATTGTTATCAATACTGTGATCGGAGGACTTTATCTTGCTGGGCACAGTTCCAAAGCATTGGATCAATACGTCAATGCGGCCAAACAACATCTCGAGGTGGGGGAATGTAGCAATCCCGAGGACAGTATCCCGGTGAAGCAGCAGAAGATGATGACTGACGATGTTGTTTTCCGAGAACGAGAAAGCATCGGAGTCCATGCTCCAACTGAAGATCCACTTTTAATTACGATACCCATTGGGCCAGCCACTGTTCATAAGGTTCTGGTGGACAACGGGAGTTCCGTTAATATTCTCTTCAAAAAGGCCTTTGACCAGATGAATCTTGAAATAAAAGACTTGAAGCCCTGCCAAGGATGGATCCGTGGATTCAACGGAGCATCCACCGCTCCAATGGGTTATGTAGAATTGCCAGTTACACTTGGGGAAGGAGAACGCCAGAGAGTGAGAATCCTTCCCTTTGTGGTTTTGGATGTTGAATCGCCATACAATGCCTTCTTGGGCCGACCGGCTCTCGCAAAGTTCAGAGCCTGTATAGCCCCCTGGTGCTTGTTGTTGAAATTCCCCACAGAAGCTGGCATCGGTATCGTCAGAGGGGATCAAGTTGCTGCGCGAGCGTGTTATGTTGCTAATCTTTATCATTCTCTTCTCTTGGCTACTGCTGCTATGGTTTCAAGCTTCCGGTTAGATTGTGTAGGTCATAAAAACTTTCTTTTTGGTATGTTATTATATATAAACATATGTACTTCTTATTTATAGATTTTTCTTATTCAAATTAGTATTGTTGCGCCTACCACCATAACTCAGGTACTTACTACTTCATACCTTGATTATGTACTTTATACCATTATGATGTTTGCCTTACGCCGTGTTTTTTGATGCTGGAGCTTCTTTATTGGGGCTTCTCTTTCCAGCAAAAATTATTGGGGCTTCTATTTCCTTCTACATCGGACATTTAATTTTTCGGAGTTCAAAATCAGCGTTCATCTACTCACTCAAGGAGTCGAAAAGGATGGCTGGAGCTGCAGTAAATTCTTCTACTGGCTCACAGAAATATAAGATTTCTTCCTATCTTTTTCCTTTAATTGGAATTGGTTCCAATACATTGATATCTTTAAGGATTAAGAAATACTCCTCTGGATTGGTTGTCATTGAGGATCAAAAGCCACATTTGTCCAAGAGAAGCAATTGAGATTGTGAACATTTGACACTATAATTATCTGTTGTTCTTGCAGTTTCATGATATGAAAGTTAAGATTACTCACAAACTCTAAGCATAGATTAAACTTGCATTGATATTAGATTATTTTTTTGTCTTTTTAAAACTTTATTTTTTATGCGTCGGCCCATGAATAATGAGTCAATAACTATCTACGCGCGGAGCGTGTGCCACGATCACGTGCGGAGCGCGTGCCTTTACGCTCGTAAATATTAAGATGTTTACTTATATAAAATGGTAAACGACAACGAATTTATCTATTAACTTACACAAAAAATTAACTGTAATTTTGGTTGTATGCAAACGAACAAGTATTGAATGAGAATGTGACCTTATTTGTACTCATATTTGTTTTTCATATATCAAGTAATTTTTTATTTTTTAAATATAGATACTAACGAATTTGAAATTTTTGAATAATTATTATAGAAAGTTATGTGGTGGGCCATTCAGATTTTCTTTTTGACTCCAAACTAGAATTTCGCTTGGGCTCCAAACGAAAATTTTCGCTCCAACCCTATGTTTTCACATATAATTTGTGTGGTGCTAAGGGCACCCCAATATATTCTTCCTAATACCGCAATTAAAAAAATAAAATTCATAAAATTTTGTATGCCTTCTAATACTACAGTACCTCTCCATTCTAATCTCTCACTCAATAATTATTTATCCAATTAATCACGTACTAAGCTAATCTAAATACCTTAATTTCTCGTAGTTGCTGTCTTCTTCACATCTCTCGCGGGGAAATTCAAATTTGTACGGTAATGTCTCAATTATTTGGTGATCTAAAAACCCTAATATGTCACTTTCTCTTCTAGTTCCCTAATATGTCACTTTCTCTTCTAGTTTGATTAATTCAAACCTTATTCACGGTTTTTGTATATTGCGGTATCGAATTTGTTGATCGGTTATAGATATAGGGTTTAGCTCGTTGATCGGTTTTACATATTAGGACGAACGAATATCGAACGAAATAGAAATATAGTGAAACAGTGTGGTAGCCCCTACTTTTTAAGTGTGTGGTATTGGGAAGAGTGTAATATTAATTCTTGTGGTATTTTTTAGTTGCGGTATTAAAAAGAACATATTGGGGTCCCCTTAGCATCACACTATAATTTGTACTTTTCCCGATGTCCCTCTCCCTTGATGACTTTACCTTCGGTTATCCCCAAAGAGTCTTCCTCCAAAGCCAAACCCGATAACAAACCAAACCTAAATCCATGATAAAATCTCATCAACGTCGTAACCCAAGAGCACGTGACAGCGAGGATGACTACTCAATAACGACAGCGGCGGTTACTCAGCGGGGTGACGATTGGCAATGACTGAGATTCCATAAGGTGATATTTATAGTGCGAGAAGACTTCTTCAATTTTGCTAGGCCGCGGGGACTCGATATGGAACCAGGGATTTGATATGTAACTAAGGCTAACTCTTAATCGGTATAGGGATTTGATATGGAAGATACGGTAGAAATCTCCGCACAATCCTCTCAACCAGGTTTATAAATATATTGGTTGTGGATTTATATTGGTTATGAATTTATTGGTTGTTGATTCGATATGGACTTTTAATGATATACATACGTTCGTTTTTAATCTTTGAAATTCAATAACCATATTGTTCCTTTTCTTGTCAATTTAGACACGTCGATTGTATCGGTGCTCTTTCTTCTGAATTTGTTTAGTTTGACTTTAGATGCGATATTGTTGAGTTTTAATCATTTACATTACTTATTGTATATGCTATTTATCAGCTGCACCTCTTTTTCAAACCGAACCTTAATATGGGTGATCATCTCTTTGTTAAAATTTCTATGGTTTAAGTTATTAATATCGGTTATTTAAAGTTTTGAACAACTTGATGTTGATGACCTCATGAATATGAGTTTACATGCTGTTTAAGTCAAATTCTATCCATAATAACTGTAAGATGCAATTTAGTAGCCGGTATGTGATGTGTTTGAAATTCATCTGACAACAAAGTCACATGCTTGTATTTAGGGGTGTCAAATGGGTCATTTAGGGTCATATAAGGGTCAAGTAAATTTTGACCCTATCCTTTTGCAACCCTTTTATTTTGACCCTTTTACCATAACGTTTTACCTGACTCAACCCACATATTATGTGGGTTACCCATTTAACCCACATATTAAAAAATATTACTTTAAAATAACGATTTTTAAAGCTAAACATGCCAGAGACCACCGAGTTCGACCCCCTCCCTGGCGCACGTGCGCCTCTCCTAGCCCGTCAAAGTGGATTGTCGGAATGGGTGTAAAACGCTGGGGACGACAGTCGTTGGGTTTGGATTGGAGTTCGTGTGTGAAAGGGGGTATTTTCGAAATTTAAAAATTTATAAATATTAAAAAAATCCCTCATTGGCCAGTTATAATTTCCCTCTCCTTGACGCGAGCAGATCTGAAGGCGGAAACCCCTTCATCCTTTCCTTCCCCGATTCCTCCTCCTATAAGCGAAATTACACCTTCCTCCTGTTGAGGATTTTGTAGCACTCTGCGAGATCTCCAAATCCATACCAATTGCTGAATTTTTCATTGAGTGGATTGTCCGAATCAGCTTCCTGAAGTCTCGCCGTTTGTGCCTCGATTCCGCCGCCCAGGGACCACCGAGTTCGACCCCCTCCCTGGCGCACGTGCGCCTCTCCTAGCCCGTCAAAGTGGCGCTGGCTGATCGAAACAACGATCAACGGATTTGAAGATAATTTGAAACCTAGTTTTGAAGATTCAAATGAGGTATACGGCTATGATAATTTTCAACTATTTTAACACCTTTAAACCGTTGCAAACTTTGAAAAATCATATCTTTTTCGTTTTTTGTCAAAATGCAGTGAAACAAGAGGCAGTGGACTCGTGTGGATGTCTTCTACATTCTAGAAGAGACCGCATATTTTTCTGAGCCTTCTGCTATTTTTGGTGGAGTGGAACCCAATATGAGATTTCTAATTTATAAACGATATGGAAAACGGCGATGTATAAATTATATAGTCGATGTATGAGTTATATAAGCGTTGTACACCTCTTGTATAAGCGTTGTATAAGTTGTACGTTTGATGTATAAGTTATATATGCGTTGTAAAAATTATATATGTGTTGAAATAGAAGTGGAATGCTATATATATATATATATATATATATATATATATATATATATATATATACGCCCCTTGTCCACAAACCATGGACGATATTTATTGGTTGTGATTGGTGTGAAAATTGGTTGATTACGAATGGTTGATTGAAATTGTTTGTGGTTGAAATTGATTGATTGTGGTTGAAAAATACCCATTTGTGGTTGAGAAATATTTGGTTGAAACCACATAGGATTAGTTTATGGAAATGGAAAAAAATTTATACATGCCTCCTGCGTGCGAACTAGATGCATGATTCCCCATTATCAAAAGATGCGAGGCTTTAAGGTAGAGCGAGGAGACGTACTAGGGACGGTCCCGGTTTTAACTACCCTGCCGTTATGCTGCCGAAATTTGAATAATATTCATGTGTTAGAATTATTTTCCTGTGTTGAAATTATATTCGTCTGTTGAATAGAAAACCTTCATGTGTTGTATAGAAATTCATTCATTGAATCATATTCATGTGTTGAATGGTATTCGTGTTTTGAATAAATTGTTTTAACAATAAAAATCACATTTTTACTCTATATATACAAACTATAGAAAACCTTCATGTGTTGAATCGATATTCATTCGTTGAATTGAAATTCATGTATTGAATGGTATTCGTGTTTTAAATATGAAAATCACCTTTTTATCGATATATACAAACTATAGAAAACCTTCATGTGTTGAATCGATATTCATTCGTTGAATTGAAATTCATGTGTTGAATGGTATTCATGTTTTAAATATAAAAATAACCTTTTTATCTATTTATATAAACCATAGGAAACCTTCATGTGTTGAAACGATATTCATTCGTTGAATTGAAATTCATGTGTTGAATGGTATTTGTGTTTTAAATATAAAAATCACCTTTTTATCTATTTATATAAACTATAGAAAACCTTCATGTGTTGAATCGAAATTCATTCGTTGAATTGAAATTCATGTGTTGAATGGTATTCATATTTTGATAGAAATTGTTTTATAATAAAAATCCAATTTTTATCGTCGATATGAACTATGTAAAATAATCTTGTTTTGAAATAAATTATTTTATAATAAAAATCCTATTTTTATCACCTATATTTACTATATAAAATAGTCGAGTTTTGAAATAAATTGTTTTACATTAAAAATCACATTTTTATTATATACATGAATTGTTAAAAATAGCGAAGTGTTGAAATAGAAGACAGTTAGATAAAAATATCATTTTTATCATATGTATGAAAAGAATGTAGTTTTGAAATCGAAGAATCGGTTTATATATATAAATAGAATTGAAATATATCGAATAACGAAGCTGCAGTTCGTATTTTGAAACCGTGATTTCAAACGATTAGTGCGGAAGATCCGACCATCGGATTTTCCCGAAACCGCAACCATTGGGTTCGCATTGGAAATATCTTTACAACGGCACCAACTTTGTAAAGATCCAACGGTTGGATTGTCTGGAATGTTTAATTCAAATCTGAAGAAAATTAGCGCCAGAATCGATTATATATATATATATAATTATATTAAATCGAATAACGACGCTGCAGTTCGTATTTTGAAATCGAAACTTCAAACGATTATACCGGGAGATCCGACCGTCGGATTTTCCCAAAACTGGAACCGTTGGATTCGCTTTGAAAAGATCTTTCTAATGATGTAAATTTTGTGAAGATCCAATGGTTAGATTTTCAGATATGTGTAATTCAAATCTGAAGAAAAACAGCGCCAGAATCGATTATATTTATATATATATAAATATAATTATATTAAATCGAATAACGACGCTGCAGTTCGTATTTTGAAATCGAAACTTCAAACGATTATACCAGGAGATCCGACCGTCGGATTTTCCCAAAACTGGAACCGTTGGATTCTTTTTGAAAAGATCTTTCTAATGATGTAAATTTTGTGAAGATCCAATGGTTAGATTTTCAGATATGTGTAAATCAAATCTGAAGAAAAACAGCGCCACGGTCGCGTTATGGCCCGTAGCGTCGTTTTGAATAAATTGGCTATTTTAAAATAAATAAAAATAGCGATAAATCGTTATAAAATATTACAAACGATATGGATGTGAAATTAGAAACTAAATGAAGGTTGGCTAAGTCGAATGGTTTCCTGGGTGTTGATCTGATGTTGGTTTCGGCCTTCGGGGTTAATATTTGGGAAATCGTTCTCTTACTGATCTACGGTTAGTGACTAATGAATTGAAATGATGCATATGTTGTGTTTGTGTAGCACTTGTTTATTATATACGCGAGTTGCATAGAAAGACCGGGTTTATCCCATTCTGATTAACTGAATAGATGACAAGAAATCGAAGATATAGACGATGGTTGAAGACCGGAAATCTTCACCTCGTTTGGATGGTAACTGATGTCCTGATTCGGAGGCATCCCGAGATGGATAATGAGTGGTGATCGTCCAGACGTACGTGGAGATCGATGGGTTTGCGAGGTATATAGAGCCTCCGGTTTCGTTCAGACCTAGAACGGACTTGTAAATGGACTGTGTGTCTAACATCTGATTTTATTCTGTGTTGATTGATCTCTATTAAATATACATCTGTTTAGCAGCAGAGAATTTATTCTTTTGCTTAACGCCCTTCTCTGAAACGCACGAGCTCAGAGGTTGTATATCGATGGATATCAGTCGCATGGCATGAATTGCTAGTGTGGCATGCCTAAGTGGCAAATGATCAGGGCTTCTGTTGAAAAGCATAGTCTTGTGGTGATGATCAAAGCACCGCCTGTGTGGCGTAGATTTGTGTATAAGGTGAATTCGCGAACCTCACACCCCGGTATGAACCAGAAACGGGAGAAGGACCTCAGGGAGGGCATGCGTTTCTTTCTAGCTAGGAGTTGTGTCGGTGTTTTTACATGGCCTAACATTTTACTTATGTGGATGATGGATAGCGAGGCGCCTTGGATATATCAGTTGATCCGGGACCGATGGAGTCATTCGTTGGCTCATTTGTGCCCCATAGGGCGGGGAGACGTATTGTTCAGGCATTTTAATCCACATCGGTGGACCGACACTGTCGCTCCAAGGGTCGATGCGTTCTGATCCTGAGACATGGTAGGCTAGATTGTCTCGAATTCGGTAAGGACTATCTTTTGCCTTGGTTCATGACGGAAATCCAGTTTCCAAATATGACATCGTGCGGTTTTGATTGTATATATATATATGGCGACATGATATATGATACCCATGTCGTCTATGATTGATAGTTATGATTCGAAATTATTTTTGAAACATATAAACACTAGTAATAATATCAAATGCTTTTGCTTTATTCGTATCAAGCATATTTTGGCCATTATAAGGTAAAACTCTATCCTCCGGTTTGCGTTGCATTGTGTGATGGGAACTGAGTCTTATAATGGCTTCATTTTTATAAAAAGCATTGCGATGTTTAAAAGAATTATTTGTTTTAAAGCACTGGCAATCCAATGGAGTAAACCCGTTCCACGAAAGTGGCGTGGTCCTGTGATTAGCCATATTATAAATGAGTTGAGTAGATTTCTCATACCAGTCCCATGACCGACTCGTAGTTTGTTTCACTTTCAAACTCCGGTGCCCCTTTTTCTATACGGGCAGCCTTGTATTCAAGTTTAGCTGGCTATTTCTGGATAGCTGGAGCTGAAGATGGATTCTATTCTTTATCTCTTTTTATGCTGTTCAGCTCCTGTTGTACATATTATGTTTGTTTTCCGCTGTAGACATTTATGTATAGCTGAACTGTATTTGTACTAAGTATGATCCTGTATACTGTGTAACTCTGATGATTACGTTTATCCAGTATATTATTGTGCATTATCTGGTGTATTTATTTATTTCTGTTCTGTTGTTATCTGTTTCTGTGTTATATTCCAAGGATTACCCTTGTCGCCGTCAGTACGGGGTTTGGGGTCGTCTCATTTGGTATCAAAGCTTTGGTTAAGCTTAGTTCTGGAATATAACATATTAACGAACTCGTCAGAAATAGAACCAGTAGTGTTCTAGGACGAGTAACTCATTACAGATAGGATCAGTAATATCCTAGTATGAGTAAAGCAGAATGAAATACACCCCAATAGACACATTTACATTTGAAGTATTTGTTCCTATGTTTTAAAATATCTTTTCTGTGACCTGACACTTGATCTGCTATTTGCAGAAGTACTAGAAAATGAGTGTCAGAAACAGAAGGAATGCAGAACCGGATATTGAGGCCCTATTAATCAAGTATCGAAATATGGGTGGAATACCGTTCTCTGGTGAAGAATCTATTATGAAGACACAGGCTTGGATTTGTTCTGCTGAAAAGATCTTTGATGTCTTAAAGCTAAGGGATGACCAGAAAAGATTACTGGCATCCTGGGCACTCAAAGATGAAGCTTTGTTCTGGTGGGATTCAGTTATTGAGAATAATCTAGAAGGTGATATCACATGGGATAGATTTAAAGTGATTTTCCTGGAAAGATTTACTCCTCCCGAAGCGACTAAGCGATTATGTGATGAATTTTCTTATCTGATACAAAGAGATATGACCGTTCCAGAATATCATAAGAAATTCAACGAACTTTCTCACTTTGCTCCTCATCTAATTGAAAATCCAAAGAGGAAGAATCCGAGATTTATTCATGGTCCGCAAAGAAAATATCAGAATAGTGTGATGAGGAGTGTGAAGCTTCCTTTTTCTGAAATGATTTATATGGCTTATCAGTATGAAGATCTCGATAGGAAAGGTATGTTGCGAGACGAAGATGAAATCAGTTCTAGCAGCAAAAGAAAATTCGAAGCTGATAGCCCAGAGACAAGTGTGAAACCTAAGGCAAGTACCAAGGCTGAGGACAGAAAGAGGCCAAAGGTCGGTCAGAAAAAGGTAAAGGCAGTCGTGTGTCTAAAGTGTGATCAGCAAGGGCATTCAATGAGGAACTACAGATCTTCGAACATACGAAAGGATGGTGGGGCTAAATCCAAGAAGAATCTTCAGGAGAATAGAAAGTGCAGTCAATGCCGTTAGACTGGCCATCTTGAAAAGGATTGTCAGCTATTTAAGAGATCCAAAGCAGTACATGTAAATGAAGTGGCAGAAGTGCCTGCATCTTCGTCTGCTCAGGAAAGGTCTGATGTTTTAGAAGGCACGCTCAATGTCAAGAACATTCCAGTTAAAGTACTGTTTGATACAAGCGCATTGCGAAGCTTTATTGCAAAGAGTGCAGTTAAGAAGTTGGATTTGAAATTGAAGAAGCTCAAAGAACCAATGACTATCCAAAATCCAGTTGGGGGTTCCATCGATCTCAGTTGGGTTTGTGGGGTGCCTGTCTCTTTTTCCTGCTATAAATTGCTTACTTTCTCTATCGTCATGAATTTTACTGAATTCGATCTTATTCTGGGATTGGATTGGCTAACCAGATATGAGGCAAAGGTTAGATGCGCCGAGAGAGTTGTTAAGGCAAAGGCCCAATCAGGGAATTATATAACCATACCATGTGAAGGCCCGAATTCAAATAGAAAGGACTTCTGGGCAGCTTTGGATGTTTCTCCAGCTCAAATAGAAAATATCCCGGAAGTCACAGAGAATATTCCCGACCTAGTAAAAGATATTCCTGTCGTCAAAAATTATGCGGATGTGTTTGAAGAAGTTGTTCGCTTACCTCCGCAGAGAGAAATAGATTTCAAGATTGCTTTGATTCCGAATGCAAGGCTGGTAGTTCACGCTATTCGAAGAATGTCCTTGAAAGAGAAAGAAGAACTTGACAATCAAACACGACACCTAGTATGGAAGGGTCTGATCAGGCCAAGTTTCTCTGATTGGGGAGCAGCAGTGGTGTTTGTCCCAAAATCAGACGGTACTCTGCGACTACGTGTGGATTATCCCGATTTGAACAAGTAGACAATAAAGAACAAATATCCATTGCCGCGAATCGATGATTTATTGGATCGTCTGAATGGAGCACAAGTATTTTCAAGGATGGACCTAGCTACAGGTTTCCATCAGCTTCGAATTGCCGAAGAGTGTGTTCCAATGACAGCATTCAGAGGTCCAGACTTATTCTACGAGTGGTTAGTAATGTCGTTCGGCTTATGTAACGCTCCAGCTTATTTCGTCGATCTGATGAACAGAGTGTTCAGAGGGGTTTCGAATAAATTTGTTCTGGTTTTTATTGACGATGTTCTAATCTTCTCTAAATCAAAGGCCGAACATGAAAAGCATTTGGAACAGGTTCTAGAAATCCTCAGAAGGAATGTATTAAAAGCCAAACTATCCAAATGTATATTCTGGCAAAATGAGATAAAATTTCTAGGCCACGTCGTATTGAAAGAAGGAATTGCTGTGGATCCAAGTAAAATCACAGCTATTCAAAACTGGAAGCAGCCTAGCACTCCTACAGAAGTCCGCAGTTTTCTCGAATTAGCTAGTTATTACCGGAAGTTCGTTAAAAACTTTTCAAAGATATCTGGTCACTTAACGAAGCTTACAAAGAAGCACTCAAAATTCAAATGGACTCCAGAATGTGAAGAGGCTTTTGAAGAGCTAAAGTTAAGATTAATAACTGCTCCAGTGTTAACCATCATCGATGGCAATCAGGATCTGAAAGTCTGGACAGATGCTTCTAGAGAAGGCCTTGGTGCATTGTTAATGCAAAGGGGACAAGTGATTGCTTATGCTTGCCGTCAGCTGAAGCCACATGAAAAGAACTACGTCAGACATGATCTTGAGTTGTTGGCTATAGTATTCTCTTTGAAAATCTGGAGGCACTATCTTCTGGGTGAGAAATTTGAACTGTATACAGATCATCAGTCACTAAAGTATCTGTTCACCCAGAAAGACTTGAATCTGAGGCAGCAACATTGGCTAGAGTTCCTTGCAGCATATGATTTTGAAATTCTATACACTCCAGGGAAAGCCAATGTCGCGGCCGATGCTTTAAGCCAAAAGAATGAAATGATCGCCAGTTTTATTATCACGACTTCATTGATAGATAAAATATCTTCTCTTCAAAAGGATGACCACTTCATTCAGAAGATCAGAGAGATAATTCAGAAAGGCAAGCCCTCGAGTTTTCAAGTTGATAATGATGGGATTCTAAGGCTCAAAGGTCGAATCTGTGTCCCTAACATTTCTGAGCTCCGAAAGGAAATACTGGATGAGTGCCACAAGTCAAAACTTAGTATTCATCCGGGAGTAAGCAAAATGTACAATGACATCAAACGCACTTTCTGGTGGAAGTCGATGAAGAGGGACACTTCTTTATATGTTAGTCGATGCCCTACTTGCCAGCTAGTCAAAAGCGACCAACAAAAATTTGCTGGATTGTTGCAACCGCTAGACGTTCCTGGTTGGAAGTGGGATCATATTTCCATGGTCTTCATAGATGGTTTGCCCAGAACCAGAAAAGGAAATGACAGTACTTGGGTGATCGTAGATCGCTTCACGAAGACCGCCCATTTCATACCTGTCAGATCAAACAGAACTGCTCAGAGTTTGGCGTAGATATACTTCAAGGAAATTGTTAGACTACATGGAGTGCCGCTCAGTATAGTGAGTGATAGAGATCCGATTTTTACTAGTAAATTCTAGGAGGCGTTTCAAGTAGAACTGGGAACAAAGATGAATCTAAGCACCGCTTATCATCCTCAGACAGATGGTCAGACTGAGAGGGTGAATCGTATACTAGAAGATCTATTACGGGCTTGTGTTCTAGATTTCGGTGGATCATGGGAAGACCATCTGCATTTGGCTGAATTCTCCTATAACAACAGCTACCAGGCGAGCCTGACAATGTCACCATTCGAAGCATTGTATGGTAGACCGTGCCGATCTCCTGCTTGTTGGGTTGAACCCGGTAATAGACTTGTATTGGGACCCGATATGATCCGAGAAGCTGCCAACAAAGTCGACTTTATTAAAAAGCGATTACTCGCCGCTCAAAGTCGCCAGAAAAGCTATGCCGATAAGAGAAGGAGAGATATATCGTTTGCAGTTGGCGACTATGTATATTTGAAAGTATCGCCGATGAGAGGAGTTATCCGGTTCGGTAAAACTGGGAAGTTGGCGCCCAAATTCATTGGTCCGTTTCCTATTCTGGAACGGATCGGTACTCTCGCTTATAGGGTTAAATTGCCAGATTGGTTGCCTGGAGTGCATGATGTATTTCACATATCTCAACTTCGAAAGCACGTTCATGATCCAAACTTGATCGTGGAAGAAGCATCTCAACAAGATATTGAAATTACTCCAGAATTAGCTGTGAGGAGGGAGCCGCTAAAGATTATCGGCAAAGAAACCAAAGAACTGAGGAACAAGAAGGTTCACTTAGTCAAAGTGCAATGGAGTGGAGATCCGCGAGATTGTACTTGGGAAACCGAGGAGAGCATTCAGAAAGCCTATCCTAAGTGTCGAGTTGATATCTCTGATTGACTTCGGTGCAAGGTACATTTGCCATACTTTGCATTACCAATTAGTTCTTTACTCTGTTGTTATTTTCTTTCCATGGATGTTCACTTTTAATTCTATAGCCTGAATGATTTTAAAAGAGTACAGAAATTGATTAGTATATTTTTGAAAAGTTAAAAACAATTTGATTGTTGTTTGTGTTGTGTGATAGTAGATTTGATTAATTAAATTATTAAAACGATAGATAATTTAATCAATAAGAGAATAATGGTAGAATTTATTCATTTAAATCACACATTGAACTGATTAGAAATAGATAGAAATATATACATGTGCATTATATATGTTTGAACAGGTAAATGGATAGCTGTTGAGTAAAGATTTTATTTGCGTGCCCGACAAATAGGTAAACCTTAATGAGTTGGATGCGAAATATTATTATATCAACTCCTGTGAATGCCATTGGATGCGGAGTGCTGGTTAGTCTGTGTGTAATAATAAACGTCGCCATAGGATAGTAACAATTAATTTTGAACTACATTACATGGCATACTTCTAAAGATAGGCATACTTCATCATATACCACATAAGCATTTGGAGCTTGTGTGACGAGGTGGAAGATTTACCATACGAGCGAGAGGCTTGTATGGCGATGACTATATTTTACAGGTTGAACTGATGACTGATATAGACTATTTAAATTATAATGATAAAATTGCCAGATTAATAAAAACCCCACACGGGTCTGGAGTTGACAATAATCATGTCTCTCTAGTTATTAGATACGGCACATGGACTATTTATTTCCCACACGGGACGAGGTGACGAGGATTTATCCTCTGGAGCAATTAAAATACACACTCCCTCAGGCTTTGACAGGGTGACGAGAATTTATTCTCTGGAGTTATTATCTATACACGCTCCCCTGTAAACATCAAAATATATCACTATAAATATGTGTATGCTTATTAGGATTTATTGGGTACCTAATACGGCCTAATAAATTTCCAAACCTCTCCCCGTACAAAGGAGGTTATGGCGAAATTTTTCGAAAATTCCGGGTGTTAGACAAATGTTTGAAGAATTTGAAAATTCTCAAAAACTGAAAAGTTGGAGAATGGAAGCCAGATTGAACGTAAAATTGATTAATCAAACCACTTTCGACTTTGTTCCTTTTCGGGGACGAAAAGTTTTAAGTGGGGGAGATTGTAACGACCCGAAAAATCTGAACCAATTTAAAAAAATTTAACTGACTAAAATAATGGATTTTAAATATTTAAAATAAAAATTCTAAATAATAGCAATGAAAAGTGAGTTTGAATCGACGTTTGAAAACGAATATAATTAATTCTAATTATAAACAAGGCCTGAAATGGCGCGGTAGTTTCAAGATTTGAATTCAAACTTTGACTGACTGTACCGGGTGCAAAACAAAACGGATTTGAGTGAAACCAAAAATATTTAAATCTGTTAGTGAATACCTTTCTAACGAATCTTAAAATTCGAAGTTTCATAGCGGAAAGCAAAATTTATGGCCAAATGAATTTACAGAAAGGTCGCTATGGAATTTATATTACCCGTGAAAATGGCCATTTTGCAAACGACCTCGGAATTCGACGAAACCACTTTTGTTGGATCCGGGATGTGAAGTTATTGCTAGGTTTCAAATTTCATAATTTTTGAAGTTAGTATGTGAGCGTGGCAAAGGAAAATGTGTTTGGTCGATTTCTATTAAATTGGATCGACCAGAAATGGGCCATTTTTCAAACGGTCTTAGAATTCGACGAAACAAGTTTTGTTGGGACCGTATCGTCAAAACATAGCTATATTTATTTTTCAGGAATTTTTAGAATCAGTTTGCGGCCCTGGCAAATTGAAATGTACGTTCAAATCAAATATTGAATGTTATATATTTTAATTTGAATAAAAACTGACTGAAACAGTCGAATGGGCCTACGAAATATATCCCATTGTGTTCGGAATGGGGGTAAAACGCTAGGGACGACAGTCGTTGGGTTTGGATTGGAGTTCGTGTGTGAAAGGGGGTATTTTCGAAATTTAAAAATTTATAAATATTAAAAAAATCTCTCATTGGCCAGTTATAATTTCCCTCTCCCCGACGCGAGCAGATCTGAAGGCGGAAACCCCTTCATCCTTTCCTTCCCCGATTCCTCCTCCTACAAGCGAAATTACACCTTCCTCCTGTTGAGGATTTTGTAGCACTCTGCGAGATCTCCAAATCCATACCAATTGCTGAATTTTTCATTGAGTGGATTGTCCGAATCAGCCTCCTGAAGTCTCGCCGTTTGTGCCTCGATTCCGCCGCCCAGAGACCACCGAGTTCGACCCCCTCCCTGGCGCACGTGCGCCTCTCCTAGCCCGTCAAGGTGGCGCTGGCTGATCGAAGCAACGATTAACGGATTTGAAGATAATTTGAAACCTAGTTTTGGAGATTCAAACGAGGTATACGGCTATGATAATTTTCAACTGTTTTAACACCTTTAAACCGTTGCAAACTTTGAAAAATCATATCTTTTTCGTTTCTTGTCTAAATCCAGTGAAACAAGAGACAGTGGACTCGTGTGGACGTCTTCTACATTCTAGAAGAGACCGCATATTTTTCTTAGCCTTCTGCTATTTTTGGTGGAGTGGAACCCAATGTGAGATTTCTAATTTATAAACGATATGGAAAACGGCGATGTATAAATTATATAGTCGATGTATGAGTTATATAAGCGTTGTACACCTCTTGTATAAGCGTTGTATAAGTTGTACGTTCGATGTATAAGTTATATATGCGTTGTAAAAATTATATATGTGTTGAAATAGAAGTGAAATGCTATATATATATACATACATATATATATATATATATATATATATACGCCCCTCGTCCACAAACCATGGACGATATTTATTGGTTGTGATTGGTGTAACACCCCGAATTTTCTATTAACACTAAAGTTGCTAAAATATTAATAAGTGTGTAAGAGAGGGGATGTATCTAATATGAATATAAAAATATTAATAAGTGTGTAAGAGAGGGGATGTATCTAATATGAATATAAAAGTGTGTAAGAGAGGGGATGTATCTAATATGAATATAAAAATATTAATAAGTGTGTAAGAGAGGGGATGTATCTAATATGAATATAAAAATATTAATAAGTGTGTAAGAGAGGGGATGTATCTAATATGAATATAAAAATATTAATAAGTGTGTAAGAGAGGGGATGTATCTAATATGTATATAAAAACAATAATAAGTGTGTAAAAGGGGGGGATGTATCTAATGTGTACATTGTAGAAAAAATATATATATGTATATGTATATATGGGCAGTTAATGCAAACATGAATAGAATTAATTTGCTGAGTGTTTGCTGAGTCACTTCTGACTCATTGCTGAGTCAACAAGATAAATCCCATCTTGTCTGAACGACTGCGGTTATTTCTAGGTTAAATCTAATGGCCTAAATGCATTCTAAAATCTATAAATAAGTGGGTAGACCCAAAACCTAAATCACTTGTAAAATTAGAGAAGCTACCGTCATGCTGCTACCATGGAGTTCAGCGTAGCCGTCACAAACTAAGAAGAGGAAGCCTAATCTACTACAACTAAATTCTACTCAACAAAACAAATCAAACCAAAGAACTCTCTCTCTCTAATTCTCTTCTTTTGTTGGTGAGTATGATGATTCTCACAAGACTATTACAAACTAATTTGACTCTGTTATGAATGGATCACAAGAAAGTGATGTGATTTGTAATTGTAAATTCTATATATTGTGGATCTCTTATTATGTTATTATGTTGTCGTATGATGTAAATTATATATGCTATGTCATGCTATGTTGTAAATTCTCTTATGCTATGTCGTGCTATGTTGAGAATCATGTCAAGCTATGTTATACTATCATACTATGCCATGTTATAAATCATGCTATATTATGTTGAAAAATCATGATGTTGTTGGATCATGCTTAAAGTTATGTTTTTTTTATTATTTTAAATGGATCTTGTTTATGGGAATTTGCCTATTAGGTTAGGTGTACCCATAAACTTGAAACTATAATTAAATAAAACTTGATTATGGGAATTTGCCTATTGAGTTATATGTACCCATATAAAACCATGTTGTTAAAAAATTAGATGATGTTGATTCACACATGTTCATATGTAAGTTTATGAAAATTGATTGAGATCATATTAGGTGAATTTTGAACAAGTTGACACCTTTAGATCCATGACATGTATAATCTATGCAAGTTGGACATATGCAAGTTTCACCCCTTATTATGATTCATTTGGTCACATATACATGTTGTTATTATGATAATCTCTTTTATGCTATGAGTTAGGCTATTCGAGTCTAACATATATTTTGCGAATAAACGTTCAAACGTGGGGTAGGGGTAATATTAGGAATTAATAAATTGGGTGCAATTTTGTAAGATGTTGCATACCATGAATGAATGTCCATAATTGAGTCAATTATGGACATTGTTAAAAATTGGAAGTAATTAATAATTCAAGTAGGGAATTATTAAAATTGGGGGAAAGTGGATTATTATTATTAATCAATGCTTAGGACACGAGGTTGGACCCGTTTGTGATGTAAACCTGCCCGGACCCGCCCGGCAAATCCAGTAGTCACAAATGTCGGCCCAATGTGAGAGGTCCTAGGCCCAAACTAAAGCATAACAGTTGTAAAGACACGAGGTTAGACTCTTTTATGGTGTAAGACTGCCCGGACCCGCCCGGCAAATCCAGCTGCCATAAATGCCAGTCTAATGTGAGAGGTCTTTATGAGGTTATGGCCTTAATGAACTAAGAAATACTTAACCAGATAATCATGTAAGGTGGGACATGGGGTTTAAGTAGGTGCCTTGGGTGGCATGAGGAATCTGGTGGTTGCCTTTAGAGGCATTTGAAATACGATTAGACTTAACCAAACACACATGTAAATGAACATGACTAAGTTGGTTAAGTGGGATGGACTAATGGGGACAAGCTTAGGTGGAATGCTTGTGGTAAATAGTGGGGGCCCATTTCAACCAGTATCCCAAAACGTATCTTTGTGGGCTCGACCCAAGTCGAGGACGGGACACGCATAATGGGTTTGACTATAAGAGGCCAAAACAGGGAGCGGTGGCAACGCAAGTCCAACGGGTTTCATATGCGTGTGTGGACCCGGGCTGGTAGGTAAGACGTTGTTGCATCGTGTAGGTATAAGCCGTGCATGTCCGTTGTATCAGGTTGCCACTTTAGGGGAGTGATACACCCCACTGTGGGGCCAGCACGGGTATCTACGAGTTAGGGAGCCGATCGAATAATGGGAAGTAGGGTACACCTAGTGGAGATAGGGGCAGGCGGCACCTATGTAGTCAGCTAGGGGTACGTAAAGCCATTGGGAAAGTTTCTAAGTGAAGCTAAGTGGGATGAATCTTTAGGGTGACTGTTGTGGTGCAGTATAGTGTTTATCCTTTAGTATTTAGGAGCGCCTATAACGTTGCCTTTAGCGATTGTCTATGTCCTTAATCTGCTCTTCATAGACATTTTCTTGTTTTCCAGCTTATGCCTTAGTCCAGTTATTTTGGTAATAGTATTGTAGAATTATCATATTCACCAGACTTTATGTCTGACCCCCTCTTTTCCATCCTTTTTCTCCCTTCAGGTCCGCAGGTTGGGCCAAGTTCTAGTGGAGTCTAGTTGGATCGCTTATCTTCTGGAAAGCTTGGACTGCTGAAGTAAAGTCCAGCTTGTTATCTTTCTTTTTAATGGCTATTCATGTAATGGGATTATGTACTTGTTTTATCAAGATAGATATTGTACTTGACATTGAATATGGTGTTATGATGTAATCAAACATGTTTTGACTTTTGCTACAATGAAATAAAGTTTTTGAATTTCCAAGTACTATTTTATATCTGTCTTGTTGTAATTTTACTGTTCTATATTCACTTAAAACCTCCATGGAAGTTAATGCATTCCCTTTGTGAGTGACATTAATGGACGTGGGGTGTTACACGTGGTATCAGAGCATAAGGTTACCAGAACAGATAAAAAAATTTTTTAGAAAAATATTTTTTTTTTCTAAAGTATTTTTGGAAGAAGTGCTTTCAAAAAAAAAAAAAAAACATGTTATTTAAAGAGAGTTTTTATGAAAAACATAATCCCAAATAGCCACATCCTTATCTTTATCTTTCGAATTCTCCATTTTGAATCTTTCCTTCTTCGTTTCAGCATGGCTGAAGATCTTAATCTCCCAGAAGGTGTGACGATTCCAGGGTGGTTTAGGAGATACTTGGAGGCTAGGGCCACCACTGCAGGCCCAGCGGATACTCCTCCACCACTAGTTGCACCCATTCCTCCTCCTCCTCCTCCTCCTGGTGTTGACACTTTTGCAAAGACGTGCAAGGAATTCAAGGCTATGGGTGGAAAAACTTTTCAAGGGACTGAGACGTTTGTGGAGGCCAGAGATTGGCTTAAGGAGACTGAGGAATTGTTGGATATCTTTGAAGTGGAAGATGGGAGGAAAGTCCGTTTAGCTGCTTGGTTAATGAAGGGAGAGGCCTCGTTTTGGTGGGAGGTCACTAACGGGGAACGTCCAGTTGATTCATGGGCGGATTTCAGACGAAGGTTTGAGGCAAAGTTTCTTTCAAGGGCAGAGGAGAACTTAAATATGGAAAAATTCCTGGCACTAAAGCAAGGGAGCTCATCAGTAAAGAAATATGTCAATAAATTTAATCAGTTAGCAAGGTTTGGCTTAGAGTTGGTGAACACGCCAGAGAAGAAAGATTTGAGGTTCGTTAGAGGCTTGAATGAACCGTTGCAAGGGTTGGCTATGACCCACATCCCTATGGGAGCCACCTTTGAAAAGCTAGTAGAAATGGCACTTATGCATGAGGATAAGGCAGTTGAAAAGAAAGCGGATCAGAAGAAACCCCAACAGCAAAATAAGAAGGGTGGTAAAAACAATAATGGCAAAGGGAAGAAGAAATGCTTCAATTGTGGGACGCCTGGCCATCTCAGCAAAGATTGTAGAAAGAAAAAGAAGACTGGTTGTTTTCATTGTGGAGATGCGAGACATTTAGTGAAGGACTGTCCATAGAAGGGGGCAGAGGGCAGGGTCTACCTCGGGAGGACAGGTGCAGGCTCTTATGGCACCAGGGCAGGCAAGGGGGCAAGTTCAGGCTATTGCGGTCCCACCGCTGCAAGAAAGAGGTAGAACAATTTCTGTTGAAAGCTTAGTTTTTCTGTTTGATCATCCTGTCCGTACCTTATTCGATTCTGGCGCATCTCATTCGTTTATCTCTGCATCATTAGTTGAATCACTGCACTTGAACACCAGTTTAGTAGAGGATCCCTTGGTCGTTTCAAATCCAATTGGGGGTTCGGCTCATTTGACCATGATATGTTTGGATTTGAAAATCTCTATACTTAGCGTTGAATTTAGATGTGATGCTTATGTATTGGGCTTCACGGGCTATGGGCTAATTTTAGGAATGGATTGGTTGTCTAGAAATAGGGCCATTCTTGATTGTGAAAGGAGAGTAGTTAGGCTTGTGACTCGCCTTGGTAATGCTCTCGACATCTTTTGTAATCCCATAAATTCCGTTATGCTAAGTTATCTTGAATCGCTTGACGCGTCTGTAGAGAACCTGCGATCGGTAGAAGTGGTCCGGGAATATCTGGATGTGTTTGACGAGGTGAAGGGCTTACCTCCAAAGCGGGAGATAGACTTTCGAATTTATCTTGTGGATAATGCTAAACCCGTATCTTTGCCAGTGCGCCACATGGCTCCTCGGGAAAGGAGGGAACTCAATAAGCAAGTAAAGGAGTTGCTTGAGAAGGGGTTCATAAGACGTAGTATATCGGAGTGGGGTGCTCCAGTAGTTTTTGCCACAAAGGCGGATGGGTCTCTTAGACTTTGTATGGACTATAGAGAACTAAACAAGCTTACTAAAAAGAACCGACACCCACTGCCGAGGATTGACGATCTCTTTGATCAGTTAGTTGGCGCCTCAGTGTTTTCGCAGTTGGACTTAGCCACTGGCTTTCATCAACTGAGAGTGGCTGAGGATAGTATAGATAAGACTGCTTTTAGGACTCCTGACGGATTCTATGAATGGCTAGTGATGCCCTTTGATTTGACAAACGCCCCTGCATATTTTGTTGATTTGATGAGTAGGGTGTTTAGGGAATACCTTAACAAATTTGTGGTAGTCTTTGTGGATGACATCTTAGTCTTTTCTAAGAATAAAGAAGAGCACTCCCTACATCTTAGGGAAGTGTTGGAAACCCTTCGAGCGCATAACCTTAAGGCAAAATTTTCTAAGTGTCACTTCTGGAGGAAGGAAGTACGGTTCTTAGGGCACGTGGTTTCCAAAGAAGGGATAGCAGTGGATCCCGCAAAGGTGGTGGCCATCCAAGATTGGAAGGTCCCTAAAAATGCAACCGAAGTAAGAAGTTTCTTGGGGTTGGCTGGCTATTATAGGAAGTTTATCAAAGACTTCGCAAAAATATCAGCTCCATTAACACGGTTAACGAAGAAGAACCTGGTTTTTACGTGGGACAAAGATTGCGATGATGCGTTCCAACGTTTAAAGAGAGCCTTAACTTCAGCCCCAGTCTTAGTGCTGCCAGACGGGAATAAACCGTTTACCATCTATACTGATGCTTGTGGGACGGGACTTGGCGCGGTCCTCATGCAAGAGGGAAGAGTAATAGCCTATGGTGGAAGGCAGTTGAGGGTTCATGAAAAGAATTACCCCACGCATGACTTAGAGCTAGCCGCAATTGTTTTCGCGCTTAAGTCTTGGCGCCATTATCTTCTTGGCGAAAGATTCGAATTGTTCACTGACCACAAATCATTAAAATACTTATTCTCTCAGAAGGATTTGAATTTAAGGCAGCAACGGTGGATGGAATTCTTAGCCTCCTACGATTTTGAAATAGCATATACCCCGGGCAAGGGTAACGTGGTGGCAGACGCCTTAAGTAGGAAAAGGTTGTCCTTGAGTCCGTTGTTTGTTGAACGACAAAGCTTAGAATTCATCTCTATGTTTGACTTTAGACCCTCCGTTGACTTAGTACCCGGTCTGTTAGCATCCTTGGAGGTTAGACCTACACTTCTAGGATGGGTTGGTGAGGCACAGCGAGACGACCCACATTTGGTTGAGATAGTAGAAAAGCTCAAAGGGGGGGAGTCGTCAAGCCATCTTCGTAGGTATACCCTAGACGATAAGGGTTGGTTACGAAGGGATAATAGACTTTGTGTACCACAAGACGAAGACTTAAGGAAGGCCATTCTTGATGATGCTCATCGCTCAAAAATGACCATTCATCCCGGCGGGGATAAGATGTACAAAGATATGAAGCGGGTTTTCTTTTGGGCCGGTATGAAAAAGGATGTGGCCGAGTACGTCGCTAGATGCTTGATGTGCCAACGAGTTAAAGAAGAACAAAAGAAACCCGGTGGGTTGCTTCACCCATTAGAAGTTCCACTATGGAAATGGGAAAGCATCTCAATGGATTTTGTGGATGGATTACCAAGATCAAGGAAGGGTAACACGGGGATTTGGGTTATAGTAGATAGACTTACTAAAAGCGCCCATTTTATTCCCGTGAAAAGAAAGAGGACTGCTCCGTGGTTGGCTTCTGTATACATTAAGGAGATAGTTCGTTTGCACGGTATTCCTTCTAGTATAGTAAGCGACCGTGACCCCATCTTTACTAGCGAATTTTGGAAGAGTTTACAAGCGGTGGTAGGGACTCAACTATGTTTGAGCACCGCATATCATCCTCAGACAGACGGCCAGACCGAGAGGGTGAATCGCATTCTAGTGGATCTTTTAAGGCTTTGTATCCTAGACTTTGGGGGTACATGGGAAGAGCACCTTCCGTTAGTAGAATTCGCATATAATAATAGCTTTCAGTCTAGTATTGGCATGGCACCTTTCGAAGCTCTTTATGGAAGGCCTTGCCGTTCGCCTACATGTTGGTGGGAATCTACCGATAAAATCCTACTTGGGCCCGATATGGTTAGGGAAACCTCGGAGAAGATTGAGTTGATTCGAAGGAGGATGAAAGCAGCACAAGATAGGCAAAAATCGTATGCTGATAAGAGGAGGACAGATCTTGAGTTTGACATTGGGGACATGGTTTTTATCAAAGTATCTCCGTTACAGAATGTTGTTCGCTTTGGGTCCGTGGGGAAATTAGCACCAAGGTTTGTAGGGCCGTTTCCTGTAAAAAAACAGGATTGGGAAGATGGCATATAGGGTGGAGTTGCCTGAGAAACTTAGTGGAGTACACGACGTATTCCATGTATCACATTTGAGGAGGTGTTTGCACAAGACCGCGGAGGTGGTAGAGCCGAGCTTGCTTAAAGAGGTGGAAATAGAGCGTGATGCAACAATTAGACGAGCTCCTACATGCATTCTTGGGTCGGAGATCAAAAAGTTGAGGAATCGAGAGGTCAGACTGGTTAAAGTGCAATGGGGAGATGATGAGAGCAACGCAACTTGGGAGACAGAAGAGAAGATGCGTTCGTTGAACCCTTTTCTTTTTGAGGGTATGTCTTTTAATTTCTCCTTTATCGCTTAGCTTATCTTATCTTATCTTTAGTATGTCCTCTCATTAGTATCTTTGACCTTTAGTTAGGATAATCCTATGGTTGAAACATGTGTTTGAGACATGTTATGTATGATGGATGCAAAATGGATGCAAGTGTTTGCTAGTGGTTGCTCGTGGATGCATATATACACACACTTTAGGCACTAGATCGGCTCAGTCACTTCATATTGCATATTGCATATATATGGATGTATTTAGTATAATGGATGTATAATGGTTGTACCATCATATGGATGCAGCATTCGGTTGAATGGGTGTGCACGCATATAGAAGTAGTATGTAAGCAATTAGGATCTTTTGCATACATAATGGATTCATGACACTTACATAATTTGCATTAAGGAGGTCAACTGAATCAGTAGACCGCCTGATTTCGCATTAGGTAAGGACATGTACACACACTTTGCATATGATCATAAAGCATTAGAAGTCTTTTAAGGACAATGGATGCCTGTGTATGATGGATGAGTAGATGGACGTTTGGATGGTAGGATATACATTCTTCCAGACTTGAAGATTTCGGGGACGAAATCCTAAAAGGAGGGGAGAATGTAACACCCCGAATTTTCTATTAACACTAAAGTTGCTAAAATATTAATAAGTGTGTAAGAGAGGGGATGTATCTAATATGAATATAAAAATATTAATAAGTGTGTAAGAGAGGGGATGTATCTAATATGAATATAAAAGTGTGTAAGAGAGGGGATGTATCTAATATGAATATAAAAATATTAATAAGTGTGTAAGAGAGGGGATGTATCTAATATGAATATAAAAATATTAATAAGTGTGTAAGAGAGGGGATGTATCTAATATGAATATAAAAATATTAATAAGTGTGTAAGAGAGGGGATGTATCTAATATGTATATAAAAACAATAATAAGTGTGTAAAAGGGGGGGATGTATCTAATGTGTACATTGTAGAAAATATATATATATATATATATATATATATATATATATATATATATATATATGGGCAGTTAATGCAAACATGAATAGAATTAATTTGCTGAGTGTTTGCTGAGTCACTTCTGACTCATTGCTGAGTCAACAAGATAAACCCCATCTTGTCTGAACGGCTGCGGTTATTTCTAGGTTAAATCTAATGGCCTAAATGCGTTCTAAAATCTATAAATAAGTGGGTAGACCCAAAACCTAAATCACTTGTAAAATTAGAGAAGCTACCGTCATGCTGCTGCCATGGAGTTCAGCGTAGCCGTCACAAACTAAGAAGAGGAAGCCTAATCTACTACAACTAAATTCTACTCAACAAAACAAATCAAACCAAAGAACTCTCTCTCTAATTCTCTTCTTTTGTTGGTGAGTATGATGATTCTCACAAGACTATTACAAACTAATTTGACTCAGTTATGAATGGATCACAAGAAAGTGATGTGATTTGTAATTGTAAATTCTATATATTGTGGATCTCTTATTATGTTATTATGTTGTCGTATGATGTAAATTATATATGCTATGTCATGCTATGTTGTAAATTCTCTTATGCTATGTCGTGCTATGTTGAGAATCATGTCAAGCTATGTTATACTATCATACTATGCCATGTTATAAATCATGCTATATTATGTTGAAAAATCATGATGTTGTTGGATCATGCTTAAAGTTATGTTTTTTTTTCTTAATTTAAATGGATCTTGTTTACGGGAATTTGCCTATTAGGTTAGGTGTACCCATAAACTTGAAACTATAATTAAATAAAACTTGATTATGGGAATTTGCCTATTGAGTTAGGTGTACCCATATAAAACCATGTTGTTAAAAAATTAGATGATGTTGATTCACACATGTTCATATGTAAGTTTATGAAAATTGATTGAGATCATATTAGGTGAATTTTGAACAAGTTGACACCTTTAGATCCATGACATGTATAATCTATGCAAGTTGGACATATGCAAGTTTCACCCCTTATTATGATTCATTTGGTCACATATACATGTTGTTATTATGATAATCTCTTTTATGCTATGAGTTAGGCTATTCGAGTCTAACATATATTTTGCGAATAAACGTTCAAACGTGGGGTAGGGGTAATATTAGGAATTAATAAATTGGGTGCAATTTTGTAAGATGTTGCATACCATGAATGAATGTCCATAATTGAGTCAATTATGGACATTGTTAAAAATTGGAAGTAATTAATAATTCAAGTAGGGAATTATTAAAATTGGGGGAAAGTGGATTATTATTAATAATCAATGCTTAGGACACGAGGTTGGACCCGTTTGTGATGTAAACCTGCCCGGACCCGCCCGGCAAATCCAGTAGTCACAAATGTCGGCCCAATGTGAGAGGTCCTAGGCCCAAACTAAAGCATAACAGTTGTAAAGACACGAGGTTAGACTCTTTTATGGTGTAAGACTGCCCGAACCCGCCCGGCAAATCCAGCTGCCATAAATGCCAGTCTAATGTGAGAGGTCTTTATGAGGTTATGGCCTTAATGAACTAAGAAATACTTAACCAGATAATCATGTAAGGTGGGACATGGGGGTTAAGTAGGTGCCTTGGGTGGCATGAGGAATCTGGTGGTTGCCTTTAGAGGCATTTGAAATACGATTAGACTTAACCAAACACACATGTAAATGAACATGACTAAGTGGGTTAAGTGGGATGGACTAATGGGGACAAGCTTAGGTGGAATGCTTGTGGTAAATAGTGGGGGCCCATTTCAACCAGTATCCCAAAACGTATCTTTGTGGGATCGACCCAAGTCGAGGACGGGACACGCATACTGGGTTTGACTATAAGAGGCCAAAACAGGGAGCGGTGGCAACGCAAGTCCAACGGGTTTCATATGCGTGTGTGGACCCGGGCTGGTAGGTAAGACGTTGTTGCATCGTGTAGGTATAAGCCGTGCATGTCCGTTGTATCAGGTTGCCACTTTAGGGGAGTGATACACCCCACTGTGGGGCCAGCACGGGTATCTACGAGTTAGGTAGCCGATCGAATAATGGGAAGTAGGGTACACCTAGTGGAGATAGGGGCAGGCGGCACCTATGTAGTCAGCTAGGGGTACGTAAAGCCATTGGGAAAGTTTCTAAGTGAAGCTAAGTGGGATGAATCTTTAGGGTGACTGGTGTGGTGCAGTATATTGTTTATCCTTTAGTATTTAGGAGCGCCTATAACGTTGCCTTTAGCGATTGTCTATGTCCTTAATCTGCTCTTCATAGACATTTTCTTGTTTTCCAGCTTATGCCTTAGTCCAGTTATTTTGGTAATAGTATTGTAGAATTATCATATTCACCAGACTTTATGTCTGACCCCCTCTTTTCCATCCTTTTTCTCCCTTCAGGTCCGCAGGTTGGGCCAAGTTTTAGTGGAGTCTAGTTGGATCGCTTATCTTCTGGAAAGCTTGGACTGCTGAAGTAAAGTCCAGCTTGTTATCTTTCTTTTTAATGGCTATTCATGTAATGGGATTATGTACTTGTTTTATCAAGATAGATATTGTACTTGACATTGAATATGGTGTTATGATGTAATCAAACATGTTTTGACTTCTGCTACAATGAAATAAAGTTTTTGAATTTCCAAGTACTATTTTATATCTGTCTTGTTGTAATTTTACTGTTCTATATTCACTTAAAACCTCCATGGAAGTTAATGCATTCCCTTTGTGAGTGACATTAATGGACGTGGGGTGTTACAATTGGTGTGAAAATTGGTTGATTACGAATGGTTGATTGAAATTGTTTGTGGTTGAAATTGATTGATTGTGGTTGAAAAATACCCGTTTGTGGTTGAGAAATATTTGGTTGAAACCACATAGGATTAGTTTGTGGAAATGAAAAAAAAATATACATGCCGCCTGCGTGCGAACTATATGCATGATTCCCTATTGTCAAAAGCTGCGAGGTTTTAAGGTAGAGCGAGGAGCCGTACTAGGGACGGTCCCGGTTTTAACTACCCTGCCGTTATGCTGCCGAAATTTTGAATAATATTCATGTGTTAGAATTATTTTCCTGTGTTGAAATTATATTCGTCTGTTGAATAGGAAACCTTCATGTGTTGAATAGAAATTCATTCGTTGAATCATATTCATGTGTTGAATGGTATTCGTATTTCGAATAAATTATTTTAACAATAAAAATCACATTTTTACTCTATATATACAAACTATAGAAAACCTTCATGTGTTGAATCGATATTCATTCGTTGAATTGAAATTCATGTGTTGAATGGTATTCGTGTTTTAAATACAAAAATCACCTTTTTATCGATATATACAAACTATAGAAAACCTTCATGTGTTGAATCGATATTCATTCGTTGAATTGACATTCATTGTTGAATGGTATTCGTGTTTTAAATATAAAAATCACCTTTTTATCTATTTATATAAACCATAGAAAACCTTCATGTGTTGAATCGATATTCATTCGTTGAATTGAAATTCATGTGTTGAATGGTATTCGTGTTTTAAATATAAAAATCACCTTTTTATCTATTTATATAAACTATAGAAAACATTCATGTGTTGAATCGAAATTCATTCGTTGAATTGAAATACATGTGTTGAATGGTATTCATATTTTGAAAAAAAATTGTTTTATAATAAAAATCCAATTTTTATCATCGATATGAACTATATAAAATAATCTTATTTTGAAATAAATTGTTTTATAATAAATTTTTTATTTTTATCACCTATATTAACTATATAAAATAGTCGAGTTTTGAACTAAATTGTTTTACATTAAAAATCACATTTTTATTATATACATGAATTGTTAAAAATAGTGAAGTGTTGAAATAGATGACAGTTAGATAAAAATATCATTTTTATCAAATGTATGAAAAGAATATAGTTTTGAAATCGAAGAATCGATATATATATATAAATAGAATTGAAATATATCGAATAACAAAGCTGCAGTTCGTATTTTGAAACCGTGATTTCAAACGATTAGTGTGGGAGATCCGACCATCGGATTTTCCCGAAACCGCAACCGTTGAATTCGCTTGGGAAATATCTTTCCAACGGCACCAACTTTGTAAAGATCCAACGGTTGGATTGTCTGGAATGTTTAATTCAAATCTGAAGAAAAACAGCGCCAGAATCGATTATATATATATATATATATATATAATTATATTAAATCGAATAACAACGCTGCTGTTCGTATTTTGAAATCGAAACTTCAAACGATTATACCGGGAATTCCGACCGTCGGATTTTCCCAAAACTGGAACCGTTGGATTCGCTTTGAAAAGATCTTTCTAATGATGTAAATTTTGTGAAGATCCAACGGTTAGATTTTCAGATATGTGTAATTCAAATCTGAAAAAAAACAGCGCCAGAATTGATTATATTAATATATATATAAATATAATTATGTTAAATCGAATAACGACGCTGCAGTTCGTATTTTGAAATCGAAACTTCAAACAATTATACCGGGAGATCCGACCGTCGGATTTTCCCAAAACTGTAACCGTTGGATTCGCTTTGAAAAGATCTTTCTAATGATGTAAATTTTGTGAAGATCCAACGGTTAGATTTTCAGATATGTGTAAATCAAATCTGAAGAAAAACAGCGCCACGGTCGCGTTATGGCCCGAAGCGTCATTTTGAATAAATTGGCTATTTTAAAATAAATAAAAATAGCGATAAATCGTTACAAAATATTATAAACGATATGGATGTGAAATTAGAAACTGACTGAAGGTTGGCTAAGTCGAATGGTTTCCTGGGTGTTGATCTGATGTTGGTTTCGGCCTTCGGGGTTAATATTTTGGAAATCGTTCTCTTACTGATCTACGGTTAGTGACTAATGAATTGAAATGATGCTCATGTTATGTTTGTGTAGCACTTGTTTATTATATACGCGAGTTGCTCAGAAAGACCGGGTTTATCCCATTCTGAATAACTGAATCGACGATAAGAAATCGAAGATGAAGACCGGAAATCTTCACCTCGTTTGGATGGTAACGGATGTCCTGATTGGGAGGCATCCCGATATATGGATAATGAGTGGTGATCGTCCAGACGTACGTGGAGATCGATGGGTTTGCGAGGTATATAGTGCCTCCGGTTTCGTTCAGACCCAGAACGGACTTGTAAATGGACTGTGTGTCTGACATTGGATTTTATTCTGTGTTGATTGATCTCTATTAAATATACATCTGTTTGGCGGCGGAGAATTTATTCTTTTGCTTAACGCCCTTCTCTGAAATGCACGAGCTCAGAGGTTGTATATCGATGGATATCAGTCGCATGGCATGATTTGCTAGTGTGGCATGCCTAAGTGGCAAATGATCAGGGCTTCTGTTGAAAAGCAAAGTCTTGTGGTGATGATAAAAGCACCGCCTGTGTGGCGTAGCTTTGTGTATAAGGTGAATTTGCGAACCTCACACCCCGGTATGAACCAGAAACGGGAGAAGGACCTCAGGGAGGGCATGCGTTTCTTTCGCTAGGATTTGTGTTGGTGTTTTTACACGGCCTGACATTTTACTTATGTGGATGATGGATAGCGAGGCGCCTCAGATATATCGGTCGATCCGGGACCAATAGAGTCATTCGTTGGCTCATTTGCGCCCCATAGGGCGGGGAGACGTATTGCTCAGGCATTTTAATCCACATCGGTGGACCGACACTGTCGCTCCAAGGGTCGATGCATTCTGATCCTGAGACATGGTAGGCTAGATTGTCTTGAATTCGGTAAGGACTATCTTTTGCCTTGGTTCATGACGGAAATCCAATTTCCAAATACGACACCGTGCGGTTTTGATTGTATATGTATATGGCGACATGATATATGGTACCCATGCCGTCTATGATTGATAGTTATGATTCGAAATTGTTTTTGAAACATATAAACACTAGTTATAATATCAAATGCTTTTGTTTTATTCGTATCAAGCATATTTTGGCCATTATAAGGTAAAACTCTATCCTCCGGTTTGCGTTGCATTGTGTGATGGGAACTGAGTCTTATAATGGCTTCACTTTTATAAAAAGCATTGCGATGTTTAAAAGAATTATTTGTTTTAAAGCATTGGCAATCCAATGGAGTAAACCCGTTCCACGAAAGTGGCGTGGTCCTGTGATTAGCCATATTATAAATGATTTTAGTAGATTTCTCATACCAGTCCCATGACTGACTCGTAGTTTGTTTCACTTTCAAACTCGGGTGCCCCTTTTTCTACACGGGCAGCCTTGTATTTTGGTTTAGCTGGCTCTTTCTGGATAGTTGGAGCTGAAGATGGATTCTATTCTTTATCTCTTTTTATGCTGTTCAGCTCCTGTTGTACATATTATGTTTGTTTTCCGCTGTAGACATTTATGTATAGCTGAACTGTATTTGTACTAAGTATGATCCTGTATACTGTGTAACTCTGATGATTACGTTTATCCAGTATATTATTGTGCATTATCTGGTGTATTTATTTATTTCTGTTCTGCTGTTATCTGTTTCTGTGTTATATTCCAAGGATTACCCTTGCCGCCGTCAGTACGGGGTTTGGGGTCGTCTCATAATTGCTTGCTCATAAAAAGAGAGAGCCGCCACTTTCTTCTTCTCCAATCCATGGCCGCCATTCCTTTCCCCTTATCTTTCTCTTCCTCTCTAATTACTCAATCCTTCTTCCTCTAAATAAAAAAAGAATGGTGTTCTGAGACCTAGACGTGTATAAGCATGTTGGTGGCGCTAGTGGAGGAGGTTGGCAGCGACTTGGTGGTGCGTTCAAATCTGGCGCCGGTCGATTCTAGTGATGTGCGTTTTGAAGAAGGAGCGGTTTACAGAAAGGATTAAGGGTAACGATTTAATTAGGATAATATAATTCAAATATGTAATTAAAGTATTGAATGATTAAAAGGCCATATCTTATCCAAATCAGAACGGAATTGAGCAATTTTCAAACCATTGAAATTGTGAAGAAAAGATCTACGAGATGGAGTTAAATAGATCTAAAACAGAGCATTTTGGAAATTCAGGAAATTTCAAATCTGAATTGTTCGGGGTGAAATTCTATTCTTTTATTTTATAATTAAAATTTGTTAATGATAATTGTAGTATTCTTCATATGCCGTAATACTCTGTTGTTTTCTATATGTGATTTGATCTGTGTATTATTAGAATGTTGAAATTAACGTTTATGTTAATTAGAGAATTGAATCAAACAAAATTATCATTAGAATGTCGAAATGAATGTTTATGATAATTAGAGAATTGAGTTGCGACAAAAAAAATTATTATCATCTTTGTCAAATATAAGAGTTGCGAAAAAAAAATTATTATCTTTGTCAAATATAAGAGTTTCGACAAAAAAATATTATCATCTTTGTCAAATATAAGAGAAAAAAAGAATGAGAAGTTTGACATGAGACTTGGCACCCAATTATGCATTGTTACCCAATGTATTGACATGAAAAACTTACACCAAAACAACATGATTACATGTATTATTATGAGGAATGGACATCATAATTGACACCAAAATATTAATTGTTGCCATATATTGGAATTGTTATGGAAACATTGATACCAAAATATTAGTTGATATCATATGTAGAAATATGAAGGTGATATGAAATTGACATAAAATAAACACATTTTTAGTGTCGTTAAGTTTTATATAAAATAAACATATTTTTGGTGTCGTTAAGCTTCGTGAAAATGAGCATAATGTTAATGTCATTAAGTTTCACCAAAAATAAAACATTATTTTTAGTGTCAAGTTGTGTCAGTAAAGAACGAAACATAAATTCAGTGTTCTGTAGAATCATTAAAGAAATGAATATTTTTAGTGTCATTTGAAACATTGGAAACAAACATATTTTTAGTGTCATGTTGATTCAACTAAAAATAATATATTCTTAGTGTCATTTTGTTACAATTTGAAATAACATATTTTTGTTTTCATTTATATTACAATAAAAAGATTTCATGTTTAATGTAATATGGTTCATTAGAAGGATTAAACAAAAAGAAAAAATGTTTAATTAGAGTAAACATGCCATTTTTATTAGGAACATGTTATGTAAGATAAACTTGTCATTTATGTAAAAAATTGAATTTTTTATTTATGAAAAAATTAAACTTGCCATTTATGTAAAAAATTGAATTTGTCATTTATGATATAAATATGTCAATTATGTTAATATCAAATTTGTCATTTATGATATAAATTGGTCAATTATGTTAATATCAATTTGTCATTTATGATATAAATATGTCAATTATGTTAATATCAAATTTGTCATTTATGATATAAATTGGTCAATTATGTTAATATCAATTTGTCATTTATGATATAAATATGTCAATTATGTTAATATCAATTTGTCATTTATGATATAAATACGTCAATTATGTTAACATCAATTTGTCATTTATGACATAAATATGTCAATTATGTTAATATAAAAGTTGTCATTTATGAAAGTATATAAAAGGTTGTCTTTATGTTAATTAAAAAAAAAGATTTGTCTTTATGTTAACATAAGAAAAGGTTGTCATTATGTTAATATAAAAATATGTCATACATATGAGTATAAAAGTTGGATTAATTTCATGTATTTTAAATTTACATGTTAGTAAACAAAAGTTGGATTAATTTTATGAAAAATGGAAGTAAAGTTAGCGTCATTTAATTTATGGTTACTACTTATTTTCACAAATGTATATAAATGTCTGTGGTGAATGTTTGTGAATTATTTCTGTGGCATGCATGATATGTTGTGAATTGACGTTTGGATGTGATACAATGTTTGAATTTTGAAAATAGGTAGCATGCTAATTAATGTTAATTTACTATTATTTATGATAATTCAAATATGTTACACTGCCATATACAAGTTGCCTGACTTGTATATGTTGATTGGGCTGATATTTTCACACATCGCCCAAGTGCACAAATAATATATTATTATTTGGATTTTGTTTGAATGTCATTTGAATGTTGTGTGAATGTTATCTGAATGTTATTGGAATGTTAATTTGGTGATAAAGGAATGTCTATCATTATTTCACAGATGCGTTGTATGAATCCATTAATTAATGGTATTTGATTTGAGTCTCATTCCAATGAAGAATTTTCTAAAGTTATCAAGAATGGTTAATGCAGTAATAAATAATTAATTAATATTAGAAGTTTGAAATTCAAAATTATACATTTTGAAAATATTATTATAATATTATTTTAATATTATAGGAATATGGAAAGTTAAAATATATATTAAGATACTTGAAATCAAGATATTTAGAAATAAAGAATATCTTAAAATTAAGATTCCTTAATGGAAAGGATAATTTAAAATAATATGTTTTGAAAAAATTAATTATAATTATAAATTATAATTGTGCTTGGACACGAGGTTAGGTTACATTTGTGCTGGAAGTCTGCCCGGACCCGACCGGCATATCCAGCAGCCACTAGTTTTGAACCTAATGTGAGAGGTCCAAATGCAAAATACGAAATGGGCCATGACACGAGGTTAAGCCCAACTGGTGGAATAAGTCTGCCCGGAACCGACCGGCACATCCAGCATCCACAAGTCGTAGGATTAATGTGAGAGGTCTAGCCCATTATAAAATACAAATGGATAAGAAAATGAGTTGGGCTATTTAATCTGTTTTAAAAATAGCAATGCATTTTAAAACCCGAATGAGTTTATCGATTTATTTTATCCATTTTATAATAAATATTAAAAGAGAAATTTCAAAATTAATATTTTGGAAAATAATATTATTATAAAAGGATAACCTATAGAATAATCAATTTTTAGATTATAGTTGGAATAAAAGTTGGAATTGTCTTGGAAACGAATTTATAAACGTTTTAAAATACGTAAAAATAAGGAAAATCTTTTTATTTAGATTTAAATGAGATTCTCAATTATTAATTATAATTGAAATAGAAAGGAAATTGATTATGGGTTGTTTGTGAACAATGTTTGGAAGGACATTAGTTCTTGAAACTCAAATCAATAGTGAAATTTTGATTTGTTATTAATTAATATTTTAATTAAGATTAAATGAAATTTTCTAAAAGAAGAGATGCCTAATATTATATATTAAATTGGGAATTAATGAAACATGAAATGGGGTCTCTCGTGAACTATGTTTTAAATAACATCAGTTCTTAAACCCGGATCAAAGATAATATTATTCCAGAAAAGTGATTAGTCATTTAACAATGATTTTAGAAGACTAAAACTTAATAAAGTTTTAAATAAATTTCTAATTAGATTGAAGGTGAATAAAGAAAGATTAAAGAATAAGTTGAAAGATTTATCTTTGATAAAATTTATGGGAACCTTTCCGTAATAATGTGAATACTTTATTAAAAGGATATTCTGAATTGGAATGAGGCATTGATGTGGTTTATGTATAGCACCTAATTTTAAATCACGCGAGTTATTTGAAAAGACCGAGTTATACTCATTTCAAATAATCATACGACGTTTTTAAATGGAAGAATTGAAGACGGCGATTGAAGACCGACGATCTTCACATCGAATGGGTAACTATTGTTGAGGCCCTTGATTGATTAGCTCCCAAGACGGGGCTAAGATATTCCACTTTTAATGGTTCAAAAATTGGAATGAGGCATTGATGTGTTCAAATTTGGCTTAATGGTTCAAAAATTTTAATTAATCAAACAACACAATCAACAATCAATTAGTTGATTATCTTTTCAAATTCATAATTTTTACATATATAAAAATCCATTTTTAATGCCAAGTCACAACAATAGACCCTATCTAGTTTTGGTTCTCACAACAGTCAATTGGAAATATATAGATATTCCACTTTCGAAACTCGAACATAAATGCTAATGATGCTATAGCGATCATCAGAACCATCTCTGAGCCGCTAGAGTGTGATTCTATATCCACCCAGTATATTTGAGACTTCAAACATACGTTCATGATGCATATATGAAAAATCTCATATACTCGATTGTCCAAATTCAATATAAAATAATACACTCAAATACGTATAATTTGATTAAATTTTCAAAACAAAATTGATTTTCATTTTTATTTTAAAAATAACACTCTTCAGACTCATTCTAGGATACTACTGACCCCATCTCTAATGAGTCATTCTTATTGGATATTGCTAATCCAATCTTTGATGAATTCTTTCGTTTGGTTCTAATGTGTCTTGTTCTCGAACTCTGTAAACCAAAGCTTTGATACCAACTGTGACGACCCGAACTTCCCCGGTCTCCGAAGAGAAGAGAAAGAACGGATTGTCTGAGAACACGACAATCAGAAGACAATCAGAAGAACATTTCATTGCTCATTACAACAATTTACATCAGAGAACAAGAATATACAGAGTATGAATAAATATTATACATCAGAAAAATATCAGAGATTTAAATTACAATGCAGCGGAAAAATAATACATAATACAACTGAAACAAATACATGGATATAGAGCTTTCCAAATATATCTCTAGTTGTAAACTAGGATCCTGTAAGAATAAATCTGCAAATCCAAAACTACTAGCTGCCCGTGTGGAAAATAGGGGCACCTTGAGTTTAGGTTAAAAAAATAAACTCCAGGTCAGTCATGTGACTGGTCTGAGAACTAAAACAGCTATTAAATCTTTACTTTAAAAATAAAGTAAATCAAGGGACCATGCCGTATAACACGGAACAGATTTCCTCCCAAGAATACCAGTGCATAAAACAAACAGCGCAATTCTTTTTGGAAAAATGAAGCTATTATAAGACCCAGGTCCCATCACACAATGCAACGCAAGCCGGAGGATAAGGTTTTCTCTTATAATAGCCAAACATGCATGGTACGTATAAAACAAATCATTTGATACTATTATAAGTGCATAGTGTATAAAACAACTTCAAATATAAATGTATCAATCCTAGATGACATGGGTACCGTATATCATGTCGCGAATACTAGGATCTACAATCAAAACCGCAAAGTCTTGTATTGGAAGTTGGATTTCCATCTATGAACCAAGGCAACGGATCGTCCTTATCGTTTCGAGACGCTCTAGCCCGTGTCCCAGGAACAGCCGCAACTGCACCTTGGATCGGCAGGGCTAGTCCACACGAAATGGATTAAAAGGCCTGAACAATACGTTTCCCCACCTTATGGGGCGTAAAATTGTCATATATCGACCAAACCATCCATCAGCACTGTAGTGACCAATATAATTTAGGTGCCTCGCTATCCATCATCCACATAAGTAAAACGTTTGGGCTTGCAAAACCCAGACACCACTCCTAGCTAGAAGGAAAAGCATGCCGTCCCTGAAGTCCTCCCCCGTTTCTGGTTCACACCGGGGTGTGAGGCTCGCGAATTAACGCTATACACAAAGCTATGCTATATTAAAGCCGTGCTTTGATCATCAACCACAAGACTCTGCCTTTCAATAGAAGCCTTGATCATTTGCATCTCAGCATGCCACACAGGCAATTCACGCTATGCAACCGATGTCTAACAATCACACATAATGAAATCTGATGTCAGACGCACATCCATTTACAAGTCTGTTGTGGATCTGAACGAAACCGGTGGCACCTTATTCCTCGTCCCATATGTCCAATATAAGAGAGAGGTCCTCGCATATCCGGTCAATCTCCAAGTACGTCTGGACGATCACCACTTATTACCTCGTCTTGGGTGTATAGCCCAATCAAGACATCAGTAATCATCCAAACGATGCAAAGACCTACGGTCTTCAACCACCATCTTCATCGTTGACTCATCGTCGAATCAGTTATTCAGAATGGGTATAAACCCGGCCTTTCCGAATAACTCGCATATATAATAAACAAGTGCTATAAAAACACAACATACGCCTCATTCCAATTCAGAGTATTCCTTTATTCAAATATTCTTATACTCTGAGAAAGGTTCCCATTAATTTTATCAAAGATAAATTCTTTAAATTTATTCTTTAATCTTCCTTTGGGTATCAATTCAAACCAAATTATGGTTTATCCAAACTAGTCGGGATTAGCGAACCTTACCGAAGTAATCATTTATTATTTTACCCAATCCTAACCTATTCATCCCATGAAGCAAAACTGGCAGTACTTCATATCTAACACCTTGGTGTTATCGGTAAAATTAATAACCATTTCATGTTCAAATCTAATTAAAGATTTAACTATCGCTTGGAGAAAAACTGGTAATACTCCATTCTCGATCATTTCCCAAATTTGATAATTTAAATTATTAATTCCCATTTCAGTATAATTAAAGATTCATTAAAACTATAATTCAGTTTAATCTCTAGAAATCATTGCTTAAGGATTATTCAAAGTTAAGAAATTAATCTTATCTTTAACTGGGTTAAGGAACTAATGTCATTTAAAACACAGCTCACGATAAACCTAGAATCACATTACATTAACAATGGAATTTTCACGGAAAACAGATCAACATATATAATCAATATAAACTTCCATATCCAACCAATAATATAAATGGAATAACGACAAAGCCTTTTGAATTCCATATATAGTAATAGTTCCTCCACAGAAGTTCACTTCGATTATTACCAAATTGAATTCCATTCCAATTTATTTTATTAAATTGGAAACTGTTCTTTGGAAAATTTCCCTTAAATCTTAATTAATTTTTTTATAAATTCCAAATCATATTTCACTTCAAATCGGGTTAAAGAACGCGTGTCGTTAAAAAGCCACAGTTCATGATAAACCCGGCTCGCATTCCCTTTTATCCCAATTAGCAAATGTAACTGGAAACTCTAATAATCTTAATTTAAAGATATATTCCATTCAAACAGGGTTTTAATAACAGTGTTAGTGAAGACACGGTTCACGACAAACCCAAAATCCAATTTCAATTCAATTCCAATTAAATATTAATTAATTTGTAAACTTCATTAAATCTTAATTAATAGATTTAATCTTTTCTCAACTAGGTTTAAGAACAGTGTTAATGAAGACATCATTCACGACAAACCCAAAATCCAATTCAATATTAAATACAAGGCTCTGAATAGAAATTATAGCGGCTTATATTCAATATCAAATTCTGAAATCTACAAATATCGTATTGGGAATAACGATATATATATCTACCAAATTCCTCCACAATATCCGTATAATCACGGAATCCAATATCGAAATATTTCGAAAATAATTTTGATTGAAATCCATTCCAATTCATATATTGGAAATTCTGGTTTTTCATAAAACCCTTTCAAATCCAATTCATTTATTTAAAAATATTGGATTATAATTCTAGTTCAAAACTAGTTCATTTCGATAAAAATATATTTTTATCTTTTCAAATATGGAATTTTTCATCCCAATTCCTTCCAAATCATTTATTATGATTTTACACAAATTATTAATATTTTTAATAATTTTATCAAGGCCCGTACAGTCGATTTCCATAAATGTTCATCGAACTGCACTTACAGCGACCTTTTCCAAATTTGATTTGGACATAATTCCAAATCCAACCGTTAGATTTCAAATCTCTTACATTCGTTGGAAAGCTCTTTTCGATACGAACCCAACGGTTCCGATTTTAGGAGAATCCGACCATAGGATCTCCAGTAATGTTCATTCGAAGTCAATGGTCGAAATTCGCGAACTACCGTGGTGCGGCGCGTTCTATTCAGGCCATTATATATATAGTGTGACGGCCCGCCCAGCACCAGCCGACATTTCAATGAAAGTGCGCTGTGCCAATGTCCAACCAGCACGGGACAGTCGCCAAAGAAAGGAAAGGAGTGGAATTTGAAGCTACAACTACCAAAGGAACCTGTAGCATATCTCACAGTGCATGGAATAAAATATAATAATAACAAACTTTGACATAAAAAAAGGCGAGACAGTGCGTAAGCTAAAAACTAGACATTGTAGCAGCGGGATCTAAATACAGCTTATGTTCCACTTCATCATTATTACAACTTTAAAACTGTCCCTAAAACAAAAGAAAGGAAAGGTACACTACTAATGCCCAAAGTAGTGACCAGCAGCGACACAGGGAGAATATATAGAAAATAGTATGTGTAAGCCTCCTGCTCGTCTTCGGACAGCTACTTGTGCACTGTCTCTAGTCTTCCCGTTTAAGAGCACCTAGAGTAATAAGAAGAGACATAAAACTCTGGGTCAGACAAAAGTCTAGTATGAGCGATAAGCAGCAAAACAGAACAATAACAGATATACTAAACCATACCTGAACCTGGACCTGCAACCCAAGAGGTAGCACAACAAGATGTACAATACTCTAAGGTGACTCTATCACATGGTGTAAATATATGGGGTGGGGTTGTGCATGTCATAATGATGGGAAATAATCAAACATAGCAACCATCCTCACATCTCTCACTTAGTGCGTAAAGCATACGATATCCACCGCTTTGAACACCCAAATCCTTGCTATGATCACTCTGCTCCATGGAGTCATGGCGATTCCACTGCACTGATCCATAGCCACTAGTCCTTGCTATGTCCACTCTGCCCCCATGAAGTCATGACGACCTCACTGCACTGGCTCATAGCCATGCTACGATCACTCTGCCCCATGGAGTAACATCTACCCCACTGCACTGATCCGTAGCCTAACATCCATCTTGGTGGTGAATCAAAGTTATGGACGTCGATAACTCCTTAGCACACGTCTCGCAGCAGTGCCCGACTCATGAAGTTAACTCCTTGGTTCCCAAATAGATCCCGAGTTCTACTTCCTATTTGGAATACCTTTGCATCTCGGGTTTTATTCGAATTAGAGTTGGTCTTCAGAAGAGTCATCGCGTAGAAGTAGTAGCCTACATCCGGTTCGGTTTGGTGGCTTTCCCTTGGTTCGGTTCGACATGCTTCAGCTCCTGGTCATCCATTTGGTTCAGTTTTATTCAACACTCCCAGGTCGGTTCGGTTGTGGCACTCCATCCGGGTCAGTCTGGTCAACACCCTCCAGGTCAGTTCGGTTGTGGCACTCCATCCGGGTCGGTTTGGTCAACACCCCCCAGGTTGGTTCGGTTGTGGCACTCCATCCGGGTCGGTTTGGTCACCTCCATCCATTGCTCCAGTTCCTCTCCTCCGATCCGATCCCATGCTCAGCTCCGATCTGATCCCCAACTGTAATGACCCGGGGTTTTGTCGACTTTGGTTATCGCCATAAACTCAATGATGACTAACCAAACATCGAAAAATACCAGTCATTAGTGAAAGAAATTAGAGGGTGAGGATAGATAAGATGGAAACTTATAATAGAAGAAGAAGAAGAACACAACATCAGAGTAACACGAACCTCACAACGGAACGAATAACATATAATATATATAACATAACTTGAAATATACATCTGTACTTGAATATACATCATTTATCAAAGTACAACACTTACAACCCAGCGAAAATAACTATAGCTGTATGATCCTGAAGCCTCCTGCTCCAGCTCTTCAACTATATCTGTAAAGTCCTGACTACTTGACTTCCTGTACAAATTTAGGCACCCAAGAGTTTAGGGAAAACAACAAAATAAACTCCGGGTCAGTCATGGGACGGGTGTGAGTAAAACAGTTTAACACATTTCAAGCAGTTAATCGATATCTCATAAGACCACGCCATATAACGGAACGGGTTTTTTCCTTATGAGAATCCAAATATCTTTATATCAAAAACCTTTTGATATTATAATAATGTCTATCAACACAATATAATAATCATCTAGCAGAAACGCTTTCATCTCACGTTCTACATATATGGTATATAATCAAAACCGCAAGCACGTATTTGGTAATGGTTTCCAACTATGACAAGGTATGGAACCACCTTTCGCTAGTGTACCTCTAGAGAGGAATACACTGGGTTCAACAAGAACATCTTGCAACCCGGCCACACATGACCGACCACTCACTTCGCTTGAGTGTATCAAATGTATATCACCAATGGTTGGGATCAGCAACCGTTTCCCGAATGGGACAGCATCAACAATAGATTTTTAGAAGTAAATGAAACTCTAGATCAGGTAATTATACACCCTACTTCGGTGCGACCGACTTAGCCATGCTGCCTGCCCGATTTCTGTCATTTACCGGTTGATGAGGCTAGAAGCTACGCTTCGTCATCACACAAGATTCACTTTGAATGCCACATCGTCAAATCCATCAAATCACCGATTGACGTACTCAACCATACATTATGTGTTAGCTAAATGAAGTTTCCTTCTCCGCTTCCACTCTTGGTACGGTTGGAGAAATCAATATACGTGATCGTCTGGAAATACTCTGTCAGACATCCGTCCATACAAGTCATCCAGGAATAGGATGAACCGAAGGTACTATTCTGTAAACAGGATAGCCCTTGCATAACTCCGTTTTCAATTTCCTTTGGCGTATATGATTCGCAACGCTTATGCCAATACAGAGTGGTTCTTTGGACAATAATCCAACCGGTCTCTCCATGTTAACAACGTTAAAATGGTCAAAACTTCGATAATCTGTGATTTAACTATCGAAGAAAAACAGGTGTGCAAACAACGATATTATTTCCAAATGGAAATTTATATCGATCAAACATCATTCAACATTTATCTCTTTATTTCATTAATTTACTTATCTCCTGTTTCCCTATATTCAATATTTCTTATTTTCTAAATTTGGAAAATATACGTTATTAACAATGGAAAACATTTCCATTTCTTGTTTTCTTTATCAGAAAACATTTCTGGTTTCTTATTTGGAAAACATTTCCAAAGCATCTTCACTGGACTTAGACAGATGTTTAAACAAACCATCGCGATGCCAACTCAAACAATTTCCTTTACTGCCGAACATTGACTATTCCTTAGTTAAAAACGAAGCCAATCAAGTTGGGGTAGAACTACCTCTCAGACCTTAACTGAACAACATTTCTAACTTTGAAATAGGCAAAGTTCACTTTATATTCCTTTTACTAACTTCCTTACTTAACCCTCCTTCGAATAGCTATATTCGATTGACTCTTTTCACTTAACTCTATTCGATTTACCCTTATCAATTAACTCTATTGGACTAACACTATTGGATTAACTCTATTTGACTAACGCTATTGATTTACTCATTTCACTTAACTCCTTTCGAATAAACTATATTCGGCAACTCCTTTTACTTTCTTCGAATAAACTATATGCGATCAACTCATTTGCTTCTATTCGAATAAACTATATTCGATTAACTCCTTTTACTATTCGAATAAACTATATTCGATTAACTCCTTTTACTTTAACTCTAATCGATTTAACTCTAGCTGGTTTACCTCTAACTGATTTACTCTAATGGTTTTAACTCTATCTAACCAACTCGACTCAACTAACCCCTTTCGAATAACATATTCGATTTACTAACTTTCGAATACCATATTCGATTGACTCCCTTCAAATACCATATTCGATTTAACTCTATTCAAATAACTAATATTTAATTAACTCATTTTCTTTAACCCTAATCGATTAAACTAAATCGATTAACTCCTTTTGATTTAACTAACATCGATTAACTCCTTTTAACTCGATTAAACTATTCATTGATAAAGATTTACTTTTAGTAATAGTTCTTCACTTTACAAATGATTTCCCTTTTATAAAACTCTATTCGTTTTAAAAACATTTTTCCCTTTTAATTCGAAATATTTCCTTTTATAAAATCTGTTGATTTTATAAAATCCCTTTATTTCAATATACATTGAAATAATTCTTTTTACATCCCATGGTCTTTTATGATATTTAAAATATCGAATAACAATGATCAACATCATTCTAACACACATAATCCATAACAGATATACATCACATCATATATCAAAATATATGGAAACAGTAAATAAATGTTGAGGAATCCAGTCGGATTCCTCCAACCTGTCTCCTTCCATCACAGATGTTAAACAATATAGATTACATCACTTTCAGTTCCATATGTTATATTCTGTTAAACAGAATCAATATAGAAATTCAACTAACTGTCTAGCAGTTCAATCAAACAGTCAGTACACAATCAAACAACCAATATTTAACAGTTCTAAAAATACAACATGAAATTATAAACTGTTCAAAGTTAGTGAGATTTACTCACATTGGACGATCATCGTTAATAACGATAACCATCGCTTGCTTTGGTTCAAACGGACAATTTATTTTGCGATTAATTGTAACGAGCTCTATCCCACTCCCAGTCAGTCTCATTATGTTACCCTCGTCCATAAGATCCCAGCGGATCTTGTTTTGCTGAGTTTCGATCACATATGAATAAGTTATCGCCATTCTAAGTTAACACATATTTATTTTAAACAAAAACTTAGAATTTAAAACCCCTTTGGGCCTCATCCGTTTTACTCGGCCCAAGACCAACTTTGCAAAACCCAACCCGTCCGCACCTTATTCCTTCTTCCTCCAAACTTTTGCCGTGACCTCCTGAAACACACTCCACCATTTTATCAACTTCCTCCACCTCGTTCGTTCTCCACAATCCACCGAAAATTCCCAAACTACTACCAAAACCTCCCCCTTCGAGATGCCTATCCATCCATACCCTCAAACCCGAACTCAGTTACCTCTTCTCGCAGCGCGTCCCAGTACACCATCGACTATTTTTTTTGTCGCGGGAACCAATTGAAACAACACACAGGGTGCGTAACCACCTCCAGACCCCAAAACCAACCTCAACAGCTTGAATCGCTGCTTCTAAATCACTAAATCGATAATCCTAGTCTACTGTAGTCAAAACCAGCGACGGACAAACACCATTGAGCCCCCAACGAACACCACTGTGTTGAAGAACTCCTCATGCTGAATCCAAACGTATACGTATAATGATTTTAGGAAATTTCCTTGATTTTATTTTGATTTATCTTTGGATCGAAACTTTCTGAAAGGAACAAACGGCGGAAAAGTATTTTGACTGAGGAAAAATAAAACTAGGTTTAGAAGAGTAAAGGATAGTGGTATTCATAGTGGAGACAAATATCTAAATATTTTGCAGAAGGAATATTTCCGGTATATTCTCCATCGTTAATTCGTCTTCTAAAATTCCTGTGATCACATACGATACCTAAAAATCACGAAACTGGACATGCAGCTACAGTTCGACATTACAGAGTTAACGAAACTGGTTTCGTCTAAATCCGACTTCGTATGCTCACAAAGCGTATTTTTAACCTTCGAAATACTGACTGTTTCTCACTCTAAAAATCCGTACGGACACACGGTGACTCTAAAAATCACGAAACTGTAAATCTAACAACTATTTGACATTGCGGATCCAACAAAATTAGTTTCATCGAATTTCGACTTCGTTTGCAAAATTGGCTATTTTTAAAGCTCTGGATGACCCATTTAAATATATAAATATATTTAAATATAATTAAATTTAATATTTATAAATAAATATTAATGTTTATATTCACAGTGGAATACCATATAGTTCAGAAAACCCTATATGGATTTTTAACTTGATATTCACTTCTGGGTCAACCCGATATTCGATTTATATTGAAATTCCTTTTCAAAATATAAATAATTCCTTTATAAATTATAAAGGAATTCCACAACGACTTTTTTGAAATTTGACTTGGACATGAATCAAAATGTACATGACGAAATCCCAATTTTTCTCTTCCACTAGAAAGATATACTCCACTAGCTCCACACGTTTCTTGTTTCACAGAAATCCGGCTTAAAACGAATCCTGTACATTCAGTTGAAGTTCAAATCGCCAAATAGCAAACTGCCGCGCCATTTCAAGCTCTATTTTAATTATATTATAATTCTACGTTTCAAACTGACGTTCAAATAATATATTCGTTATTCCAATTCAATTCCAAGTTTAATTAAATATCACAGATGATTCAGTTCACACCATCTCGCCATTTCAGCCAATTCTGATTATTTCAGAATTAAATATATTATTTAATTTATTATTTTAATTAAATATTCACCATTATTTAATTCCACGACCATTAAATTCTCTAAACCACCATTTCAGCAATTAAATAAATTAATTATAATACCTCTGCCAATGCGGGTCATTACAATCTTTCCCACTTAAAATAATTTCGTCCTCGAAATTGCTAAAAGGTAGAGGACGACCCTATCGACTGGTTAGAACATATTTATTCACTTCTTAACTTCAGTTTCAACTGAACCAATTTAATTTCAATTAAATTATTAATTAATTCTGATTAACGAAAATTTTCAAAAATCCTGAAAATTTTCTAATGCCTTAACTTTTCGAAAAATTTCGCCAGCACCTCCTTTGTACTGGTCAATCGGTCAAACTCCAACTCGCCTCTCTGGGCCATCTCCAACCCAAAAGAAAATCAAACAGCCATGTGGCTTGCGTATTCGGCTCATAAATCTTATATCCAATAGAAATATAAACTTGTACCTTTTGTCGACAAATCATTATATCCTTTCCACCTGTTATCAATTTCGGCGGATACAAGGGTTATCCCAATCAAATTCCAATCTGCTTTTATCCACAGCACAACTATTCGCTTATATCCAAGCCAAATATCTTTTCAACTCGAGTTCCTTCTCGATTCCCAACTCTTAACTTGATTATCACATTTCATTTCAAATTCGAATCTCACAATCCAATTTGTCTTGATAGCATTCTAATTCAATCTCAGTTACCACTTTACTGACCTTACTTTAAATCAATTTTGCTTTCACAAATTCCTATTTAAATTTGTTTTTAATTCAAACAGTCTTTCCCTGGGAGTTTTCAAACAGTTTACTCTTTTCAAAAATCAAATTTTCCTTTCGAACATGTCACTGAGCCCTTAATTAATATTCCATTAGTTAAATCACTTCTCTATTTCTTTATCAATATTTGTTAACCAAATATTTTCAATAACCATATTGGCCTTTTATGTTATTTGGAAAACATTTCCGAATATCGCCTTCCTTTATTTTCTAAACTTTAGAAAATATATGCTATTTATAATTGGAAAATATTCCAATTACTTATCTCTTTTTCGATCTCGTTTATTTCTATACTTAGGAAATATTCTTTATTATATTTCCAAGCTTACACTTATTTGGGTTAAAACGGATGTTGTATAAAACATTGTTACGACAACCCAAATACTATATTCAACTAACTCTTATTCAACATTGATCTTCGAGCCTGAAATCTTACTATTTATTTGCTAAAAATGAAATCAATCAAGTTGGGGTATAACTACCTCTCAGACCTTGACTGAATAACATTTATAACGTCAAAACAGATATGACTACTTACTCGAATAATCAATACCATACAACTACTTATTCACTTTTAAACACGTATACGCTTCCTCTTTCTATTCTTACTAGATTTTATTCTTAGTCTTCCTTTTTGATTTTACAATTCTATTTCTAAGCTCATTCCCTTATCGACTTCTACATATATATATCGATAAGTTGATTTCTAACTATCAAATTATCTTTAAAATATTCTAACTCCTTGAATTCCAAGAAAAATTTGCCATAACCTCCTTTGTACTAGGAGCATCGGGATATTTCGAATAGCCTCCCATGGCCCTCACCAATCCAAAAGAAAAAGAAAAAGCCAAGCGGCCAGCCGATACGGCGCATAAAATCTCATATATGAACTAAATACATACCTTTCCGTTGAGCATTCTATTTATATACCTTCATACCTTATCCATACCTATCTCATGTATATTTATACCTGCCCAATCTATTTTAACTATACCCGATCGTTTTAACTCAATTCGTTAATTAATTTTTTAATAAACTCTTTAGTCTATTTTACTTTTATATTTGAACATGACATGTTCAAATATAATTTAACTTGCTTATTAACTAACCTGAATTCAAATTTCAAATTTAAGTTCTATATTCGATTTCGAATATCCATTTATAAATCCTTTCAAATTTCAACTTCAAATTCAATACTCGATTAACTAATTCCTCTTCGACTTAGTTAATTCTACTCAAATTCTATATACACAAATTCTATAGTTTAAATCCCATTTGAACTCTATATTCAAATTCCATTTCAATTTCTATATTCAAATTCTACATCACTTCCATTGAATTTCATATATTCAAACTCACTTTGAATTTCTATATTCAAATTCCATTTCACTTTCGATATTCAAATCCTATATTTGAATTCCTTTATATTTTCTATATTCAAATTCTATATTTGAATTCCATTTGAATTTCAATATTCAAATTCCATTTCACTTTGATATTCAAATCTATTTTCAAACTCCATTGAATTATATATTCCAATTCCCATTTCAACTCTATTTGAATTCTATATTCAAATTCCTATTTCAAATTCTATTTTGAAATTCTATTTTCGAATTCCATTTCAATTTATTTGAATTCTATATTCAAATTTCATTTCAAACTATTTGAATTCTATATTCAAATTTAATTTCAAACTATTTGAATTCTATATTCAAATTTCATTTCAAACTATTTGAATTCTATATTCAAATTTCATTATTTAAATCTTCTTTATTCAAATCTCATAATTTCTATATTCAAATCCCCTTTGAATTCTCTTATTTAAATTCTATGTTTGAATTTCCTTTATTCAAATTTTATATTCAATTCTATATTATAAATCCTAATTTGAAATTCAACACAACTTGTCTTTCCCAAAACAAATTCAAAACAGTATCTCTGGTAGTCATTCGTCGCTTACAACTCGAAAATGAATACTGATGATGCAGCTGTCATCATCAGAATCTATTTTCCAGCGATCGAAGTGAGTTCAATACTATAAAACCATTTTTAAACATCTCCACTTTGAAATTCATTTCAAAATATAATTCACACTGCTTGTAAAACAATTTAAAATCTCCCAGGATCTTAAATTTTCCTTACTTTTAATCCAAATCCATTTACAAACACTTATCCAATACTCCAGAGTTTTAACTCAATTTCTGGTTTAAATTTCAGATTTAACTCATCTGATTTCACTTATATGAATTCTGATTGGTTATTTACATAACCATTTAACTTATAATCTTACTCAATTATAATAACAACCAATACGCCCACTGTATTATAAATTTTGAGATATATATATCTTTTCTATATCAAGATATACCATGGGTAAACTTATTTTAATTTACCCTCTTTACAAAACATATCGTGTCGACCCATCGTATTCGAGTGTTTATAAACTCCTACCGATACAGTGGATTAAACTGATCGACCAGAACCCATAAACAACTCAACCAATGAATCTCCACAATATAAAACCACTTTTATATCAATAACAAATACGCTCACTCGTATATATACACTCAACTCAATCTAGGGTATTACTAACCCTATCTCTACCGAGTCACGCCACAGAGCCAAGGTAATTCACTTAACTTAAGCTTTGATACAACCTGTAATGACCCGGGATTTTTTCAACTTTGGTTATCGCCATAAACTCAATGATGACTAACCAAACATCGAAAAATACTAGTCATTAGTGAAAGAAATTAGAGGGTGAGGATAGACAAGATAGAAACTTAGAATTGAAGAAGAAGAAGAAGAACACAACATCAGAGTAAAACGAACCTCACAGCGGAACGAATAACATATAATATATATAACATAACTTGAAATATACATCTATGCTTGAATATACATCATTTATCAAAGTACAACACTTAAAACCCAGCAGAAATAACTATAGCTATATGATCCTGAAGCCTTCTGCTCCAGCTCTTCAACTATATCTGTAAAATCCCAACTACTTGACTGCCCGTAAAAATTTAGGCACCCAAGAGTTTAGGGAAAACAACAAAATAAACTCCGGGTCAGCCATGGGACTGGTGTGAGTAAAACAGTTTAACACAGTTCAAGCAGGTAATCGATATCTCATAAGACAACACCGTATAACGAAACGGGGTTTTCCCTTATGAGAATCCAAATATCCTTATATCAAAAACCTTTTGATATTATAATAATGTCTATCAACACAACATAATAATCATCTAGCAGAAACGCTTTCATCTCAAGTTCTACATATATGGTATACAATCAAAACCGCAAGCACGTATTTGGTAATGGATTTCCAAATATGACAAGGTATGGAACCACCTTTCGCTAGTGTACCTCTGGAGAGGAATACACTGGGTTCAACAAGAACATCTTGCAACCCGGCCACATATGACCGACCAATCATTTCGCTTGAGTGTATCGAAAGTATATCACCAACGGTTGGGATCAGCAACCGTTTCCCGAATGGGACAGCATTAACAATAGATTTTTAGAAGTAAATGAAACTCGAGACCAGGTGATTATACACCCTACTTCGGTGCGACCGACTTAGCCATGCTGCCTACCCGATTTCTGTCATTTACCGGTTGATGAGGCTAGAAGCTACGCTTTGTCATCACACCAGATTCACTTTGAATGCCACATCGTCAAATCCATCAAATCACCAATTGACGTCCTCAACCATACATTATGTGTTAGCTAAAAGAAGTTTCCTTCTCCGCTTCCACTCTTGGTACGGTTGGAGAAATCAATATATGTGATCGTCTGGAAATACTCTGTCAGACATCCATCCATACAAGTCATCCAGGAACAGGATGAACCGAAGGTACTATTCTGTAAATAGGATAGCCCTTACATAACTCCGTCTTCAATTTCCTTTGGCATATATGATTCGCAATGCTTATGCCAATACAAAGTGGTTCTTTGGATAATAATCCAACCGGTCTCTCCATATTAACAAGGTTAAAATGGTCAAAACTTCGATAGTCTGTGATTTAACTATTGAAGAAAAACAGGTGTGCAAACAATGATATTATTTCCAAATGGAAATTTATATCGATCAAACATCATTCAACATTTATCTCTTTATTTAATTAATTTACTTATCTCCTGTTTCCCTATATTCAATATTTCTTATTTTCTAAATTTGGAAAATATACGTTATTAACAATGGAAAACATTTCCATTTCTTGTTTTCTTTATCAGAAAACATTTCTGGTTTCTTATTTGGAAAACATTTCCAAAGCTTCTTCATTGGACTTAGACAGATGTTTAAACAAACCATCGCGATGCCAACTCAGACCATTTCCTTTCTGCCGAACCTTAACTATTCCTTAGTTAAAAACAAAGCCAATCAAGTTGGGGTAGAACTACCTCTCAGACCTTAACTGAACAACATTTCTAACTTTGAAATAGGCATAGTTCACTTTATATTCCTTTTACTAACTTCCTTACTTAACCCTCCTTCGAATAGCTATATTCGATTGACTCTTTTCACTTAACTCAATTTGATTTACCCTTATCAATTAACTCTATTGGACTAACACTATTGGATTAACTCTATTTGACTAACGCTATTGATTTACTCATTTCACCTAACTCCTTTCGAATAAACTATATTCGATAACTCCTTTTACTTTCTTCGAATAAACTATATGCGATTAACTCATTTGCTTCTATTCGAATAAACTATATTCGATTAACTCCTTTTACTATTCGAATAAACTATATTCGATTAACTCCTTTTACTATTCGAATAAACTATATTCGATTAACTCCTTTTACTTTAATTCTAATCGATTTAACTCTAACCGGTTTAACTCTAACTGATTTACTCTAATGGTTTTAACTCTATTTTACCAACTCGACTCGACTAACCCCTTTCGAATAACATATTCGATTTACTAACTTTCGAATACCATATTCGATTGACTCCCTTCGAATACCATATTCGATTTAACTCTATTCAAATAACTAATATTTAATTAACTCATTTTCTTTAACCCTAATCGATTAAACTAACATCGATGAACTCCTTTTGATTTAACTAACATCGATTAACTCCTTTTAACTCAGTTAAACTATTCATTGATAAAGATTTACTTTTAGTAACAGTTCTTCACTTTACAAATGATTTCCCTTTTATAAAACTCTATTGGTTTTAAAAATTTTTTTGCCTTTTATTTACTTTTGAAATATTTCCTTTTATAAAATCTGTTGATTTTATAAAATCCCTTTATTTCAATATACATTGAAATAATTCTTTTTAGATCCCAGGGTCTTTTATGATATTTAAAATATCGAATTACAATGATCAACATCATTCTAACACACATAATCCATAACAGATATACATCACATCATATATCACAATATATGGAAACAGTAAATAAATGTTGAGGAATCCAGTCGGATTCCTCCAACCTGTCTCCCTGCATCACATATGTTAAACAATATAGATTACATCACTTTCAGTTCCATATGTTATATTCCGTTAAACAGAATCAATATAGAAATTCAAATAACTGTCTAGCAGTTCAATCAAACAGTCAGTACACAATCAAACAGCCAATATTTAACAGTTCTAAAAATACAACATGAAATTATAAACTGTTCAGAGTTAGTGAGATTTACTCACATTGGACGATCATCGTTAATAACGATAACCATCGCTTGATTTGGTTCAAATGGACAATTTATTTTGCGATAAATTGTAACGAGCTCTATCCCACTCCCAGTCAGTCTCATTGTGTTGCTCTCGTCCATACGATCCCAGCGGATCTTGTTTCACTGAGTTTCGATCACATATGAATAAGTTATCGCCATTCTAAGTTAACACATGTTTATTTTAAACAAAAACTTAGAATTTAAAACCCCTTTGGGCCTCACCCATTTTGCTCGGCCCAAGACCAACTTTGCAAAACCCAACCCGTCCGCACCTTATTCCTTCTTCCTCCAAACTTTTGCCATGACCTCTTGAAACACACTCCACCATTTTATCAACTTCCTCCACCTCGATCTTGCTCCACAATCCACCGAAAATTCCCAAACTACTACCAAAACCTCCCCCTTCGAGATGCCTATCCATCCATACCCTCAAACCCGAACTCGGTTACCTCTTCTCGCAGCGCGTCCCAGTACACCATCGACCATTTTTTTGTTGCGGAAACCCATTGAAACTACACACAGGGTGCGTAACCACGTCAAGACCCCGAAACCAACCTCAACAACTTGAATCGCTGCTTCTAAATCACCAAATCGATAACCCTATTCTACTGCAGTCAAAACCAGCGACGGCCAAACACCATCGAGCCCCCAACGAACACCACTGTGTTGAAGAACTCCTCATGCTGAATCCAAAAGTATACATATAATGATCTTAGGAAATTTCCTTGATTTTATTTTGATTTATCTTTGGATCGAAACTTTCTGAAAGGAACAAACGGCGGAAAAGTATTTTGACTGAGGAAAAATAAAACTAGGTTTAGAAGAGTTAAGGGTAGTGATATTTATAGTGGAGACAAATATCTAGATATTTTGCAGAAGGAATATTCCCAGCATATTCTCCATCGTTAATTCGTCTTCTAAAATTCTTGTGATCACATACGATACCAAAAAATCACAAAAATGGACATGCAGCTACAGTTCGACATTACGGTCCCAACGAAACTGGTTTCGTCTAATTTCGACTTCGTATGCTCACCCAACGTATTTTTAACCGTCGAAATACTGACTGTTTCTCACTCTAATAATCCGTACGGCCACATAGTGACTCTAAAAATCATGAAACTGGAAATCTAACAAATATTTGACATTGTGGATCCAACAAAATTAGTTTCATTGAATTCCGACTTCGTTTGCAAAAGTGGCTATTTTTAAAGCTCTGGATGACCCATTTAAATATATAAATATATTTAAATATAATTAAATTTAATATTTATAAATAAATATTAATGTTTATATTCACAGTGGAATACCGTACAGTTCAGAAAACCCTATATGGATTTTTAACTTGATATTCACTTCTGGGTCAACCCGATATTCGATTTATATTGAAATTCCTTTTTAAAATATAAATAATTCCTTTATAAATTATAAAGGAATTCCACAACGACTTTTCTGAAATTTGACTTGGACATGAATCAAAATCTACAATACGAAATCCCGATTTTTCTCTTCCACTAGAAAGATATACTCCACCAGCTCCACACGTTTCTTGTTTCACAGAAATCCGGCTTAAAACGAATCCTGTACATTCAGTTGAAGTTCAAATCGCCAAATAGCGAACTGCCGCGCCATTTCAAGCTCTATTTTAATTATATTATAATTCTACGTTTCAAACTGACGTTCAAATAATATATTCGTTATTCTAATTCAATTCCAAGGTGAATTAAATATCACAGATGTCCAGTTCACACCATCTCGCCATTTCAGCCAATTCTGATTATTTCAGAATTAAATATATTATTTAATTTATTATTTTAATTAAATATTCACCATTATTTAATTCCACGACCATTAAATTCTCTAGACCACCATTTCAATAATTAAATAAATTAATTATAATACCTCTGCCAATGCGGGTCATTACACCAACCCAACTCTAACTCTTTGGAAGTGGCCTTCCTTCTTGCCAAGGCTCCGCTAGTGCCAAGTTCCGATCCGGTTCGTACTCCCCTTGCCCGGTCCACCTATCCGTTCCGAGCCATATAACCCGATCCGATCTGAAACCCTACACATTTCTTGTAACCTTTCTAGCGACTGTTTTACGCTATACGACGGCGTTTTCGACCATTCTAACTTTTCTAATAAATCTCAAAGCATATCATATAGTCATAGCAACATAGAGAATCAACCGAAACACCAAAATAAGAATTTGATATGTCAAAACGGATCAAACAAACCCCAAAAACCTATGTTTTCCCCTTAATCCCCCTTAATCATGTTTAAGCATACAATTAGCAAAACTTATCCAAATTAACCCAAATTTCTAACAGAGGCCTAAAGAAATATTTCGAAATTTATAAATAGTTTTCTAGAATTTAATCATTTATAAATTCACTAATTATCACTAATCATCTCTAATTAGCCGTAATTAGTGAAAAACAATGCAAATCACTCACCTTAGCCACAAATTAACTTTAGATCTGAAACTATCTCTGATTTGGGTTGGATCTCTATGCAACACAGCAGCTCTATTCCCAATTTTACGCAAATTTGTCTTGATTTGATGTAGCTTGGCTTAATCTTCAATTAGAAAGTGATTAGGAGCGATTTGGGATGAAATTAGAAGGTGGAGGCCGTGGCTAGGGTTAGAGAAATGTTTTACGCGGCTGAAAAACGAAATAAAAATCGTTTTCCTACTGTTCTCAACCTCCCCATAACCCTAATCCCGAAATGGGTTATGAGCCATCTTGCTAATCACCCTAATTAGGCCCGGTTAAGTTGTTTTTCACCTTCTAAACGTTGTTTCGGCCATATCTCCCAAAAGATGAGTCCGTTTGGATAATGTGACCACTCTACGGAAAGGTAAACCATCATCCAAATCTAATGGAAGTGGTTTCAGGTCAAAACTCCTTACCAATCAAAAGTTATGGCCGAAACAAGATCAGCTAGGGGCAAAACGGTTATTTAAAAATCGACAAAAATCATGAACATAAGAAATGACCCTATTAGTCGTCTCCCAAAGTTACATGACCATACGACTTCGTATGTGAAAGAAATAAATATTCTTCGATCCTTCGATGCGTAGAATGTGGGTCGTTACATTCTCCCCCCTTAAGAAAATTTTCCCCCGAAATTCCTTAACTAGGAAACAAGCAAAGGATCCCGCATGCCTATCAACCATTCACAATAATCAAACAAACAAAACAACAAACAAGTCTATCCTAGCATGTGGAAAACTAAGTCGCAATTAAAATCTTACCAGGAAAAGAGTTCTGGATACGTCTTCTTAATGCTCTCCTCTGTCTCCCAAGTTCAGTGATTCTCATTCTCTCTCCACTGAACTTTGACTAGATTCACCGCTTTCCTTGAAGTTGCTTCGTATCGTGCTCGACAATACGAATCGGCTTGCGGTTCCCAACCGCCTCGGGTTCTACTTCGATATCATCCAACTGATCAGGTGAAATAGTCAGATCGGGGTCATGCACGAATTTCCTTAACTGGGAAACATGGAATGTAACACCCCGTAAATCAGTTAATACTAATATTCACAAATGAAAGAATAATTAATTTCAAATATAAGAATATTGGGAAACGGGCTGCGCGATTGTGTTCGTCTCGGGAAAATACGCGAAATAGAGTCCGAAATTTTGTAAATCGGAGTTCGTATGACCGAGATATGGCCTCGAGAAGTTTCACGAAAAATTCAAATTTTAAAACAGATTTCAAAAACACAGGAATGGAGGCAGGCGAGAAAACTCCCGCCCAGACCAGGTCGACCTGGGGGTCGACTTGGGAGTCGACCTGGGGCAGGGGGGGCCAGGTCGACACTAGAGTCGACCTGGGTGTCGACCTCCCTGGTCGAGCCCAGGTGACCTGGGTGCATCTGGTTGGGTTTTCGGGCTGTGTTTTGAAGGCTGGACGAAATCTAATGGCTCTAATCTATTCTAGGGTAAATCTAATGGCCTAAATGCATCCTAACATCTATAAATAAGTGGGTAGACTCTAACCCTAAATCACTTGAAAAATTGGAGAGCTACCGACATGCCGTTGCCATGGAGTTCAGCGTAGCCGTCACAAACTAAAGAAGAAGGAGAAAGCCTAGCCTACAACTAAATCTACTCAACAAACAAATTAAATCAAAGACTCTTTCTATTTCTCTTCTTTAAATTGCGAGTATGATGATTCTCACAATGTTATTATAAAATAATTCGATTAAGTTATGAATGGATCACAAGAAAGTGATGTGAATTGTAATTGTAAATTCTATATTGTGGATCTCTTGTTATGTTATTATGTTGTCATATGTTGTAAATTATATGTTGTAAATTCTCCTATGCTATGCCATGCTATGATGAAAATCATGCTATGCTATGTTATGCTATCATGCTATGCTATGGGTAAATCATGCTATGTTATGTCATAAATCTTATACATGTTGTAGATCTCATGTTAACACATATGTTGGAAATCCATAAGTTATATGATTATGATATCATGTTAAGTTGTGTTGAATCGTACAAGTTGTAAAATCATGATGTTGTTATTTATGCAAATTGGATCATGTTTTAAAGTTTATGTTTTTTTTTCTAAAAATTTAATGGATCATGATTATGGGAATTTGCCTATTAAGTTAGGTGTACCCATGTACATGAATCCACAATTTAAATTGGATCTTGAATATGGGAATTTGCCTATTAAGTTAGGTGTACCCATATGCATGAATCTATGACTAAATGAATTTTTATTATGGGAATTTGCCTATTGAGTTAGGTGTACCCATATAAACCCATATTGTTAAATTAGATGATGTCGATTCACACATGTTCCTATGCAAGTTTATGAAATTTGATTGAGATCATATTATGTGAATTATGAACAAGTTGACATCTTTAGATCCATGACATGTATAATCCTATGCAAGTTGTACATATGCAAGTTTCACCCCTTATTATGATTCATTTAGTCATATATACATGTTGTTATTGTGATAATCTCTTTTATGTTATGAGTTAGACTATTCGAGTCTAACATATATATTTTGCGAATAAACGTTCAAACGTGGGGTAGGGGTGATATTAGGAATTTATAAATTGGGTGCAATTTTGTATGATTTTGCACGCCTTGAATGGATGTCCATAATTGAGTCAATTATGGACATTTGTTGAATTTGGAATTAATTAATAATTCAAGTAGGGAATTATTAAAATTGGGGAAAGTGGATTATTAATAATAATCAATGCTTAGGACATGAGGTTGGACCCGTTTGTGACGTAAACCTACCCGGACCCGCCCGGCAAATCCAGTAGTCACAAATGTCGGCCCAATGTGAGAGGTCCTAGGCCCAAACTAAAGCATAACAGTTGTAAAGACACGAGGTTAGACTCTTTTATGGTGTAAGACTGCCCGGACCCGCCCGGCAAATCCAGCTGCCATAAATGCCAGTCTAATGTGAGAGGTCTTTATGAGGTTATGGCCTTAATGAATTAAGAAATACTTAGCCAGATAATCATGTAAGGTGGGACATGGGGGTTAAGTAGGTGCCTTGGGTGGCATGAGGAATCTAGTGGTTGCCTTTAGAGGCATTTGAAATACGATTAGACTTAACCAAATACACATGTAAATGAACATGACTAAGTGGGTTAAGTGGATGGACTAATGGGACAAGCTTAGGTGGAATGCTTGTGGGAAATAATGGGGGCCCATTTCAACCAGTATCCCAAAACGTATCTTTGTGGGCTCGACCCAAGTCGAGGACGGGACACGCATACTGGGTCTGACTATAAGAGGCCAAAACAGGGAGCGGTGGAAACGCAAGTCCAACGGGTTTCATATGCGTGTGTGGACCCGGGCTGGTAGGTAAGACGTTGTTGCATCGTGTAGGCATAAGCCGTGCATCTCCGTTGTATCGGGTTGCCACTTCAGGGGAATGATACACCCCACTGTGGGGCCAGCACGGGTATCTACGAGTAGGGAGCCGATCGAAAAATGGAAAGTGGGGTACACCTAGTTGAGATAGGGGCAGGCGGCACCTATGTAGTCAGCTAGGAGTACGTAAAGCCATTAAGAAAGTTTCTATGTGAAGCTAAGTGGGATCAATCTTTAGGGTGACTGGTGTGGTGCAGTATAGTGTTTATCCTTTAGTATTTAGGAGCGCCTATAACGTTTCCTTTAGCGATTTTCTATGTCCTTAATCTGCCCTTTCATAGACATTTCCTTGTTTTCCAGCTTATGCCTTAGTCCAGTTATTTTGATAATAGTATTGTAGAATTATCATACTCACCAGAATTTATGTCTGACCCCCTCTTTTCCATCTTTTTTTCCTTCAGGTCCTCAGGTTGGGCCAAGTTCTAGTGGAGTCTAGTTGGATCGCTTATCTCTTGGAAAGCTTGGACTGCAGAAGTAAAGTCCAGCTTGTTATCTTTCTTTTTAATGGCTATTTGTTGTAATGGGATTATGTATTTTGTTTTTGTGAAGATGGATATTGTACTTGGTTATGATCTATGGCTTTATGATGTAACAGACATATTTAATTTCCGCTGCAATAAAATGAAGTTTTAGATTTTCAAGTGTTATTTATTATCTGTCTTGTTGTAATTTCTCTGTTCTATATTCACTTATGACCTCCATGGAAGTTAATGCATTCCCCTGGTGAGTGACATTAATGGACGTGGAGTGTTACACGGAATACGTTATGAACTCCCACCATCTTCTTTGGTAATTCAACTTTATAAGCCAATTTCCCAATTTGCTGTAGAACTAGGAATGGTCCAGCAAATCTTGGTGCTAACTTGCCTCTCCTACCAAATTGAATCATGCTTTTTAACGGAGAAATCTTGACAAACTCCAAGTCGCCAACGATGAACTTCAAATCCTTTCGCCTCTTATCAGCATAACTCTTCTTCCTATCTTGGGCAACCTTCATTCATTGTTGAATGATCTTAAACTTATCTGAAGTTTCTCTTATCACATCTGGTCCAAGCACAAACTTCTCACCAGTTTCTAACCAACATGACGGTGAGTTGCATGGTCTTCCGTACAAAGCTTCAAATGGAGCCATACCAATACATGATTGATAACTATTATTATATGCAAACTCTACTAGATGTAAATGGTCATCCCATGATCCAACAAAATCCAATATGCAAGCTCTCAAGAGATCTTCTAATATACGATTCACCCTCTCTGTTTGACTGTCGGTTTGAAGATGATATGCGGTACTGAGATGTAATTCTGATCCTAACGCCTCTTGTAAGCTCTTCCAAAACCCACTAGTAAACAACGGGTCTCGGTCACTCACAACGCTTTTAGGTACTCCATGAAATCTTACTACCCACTTCATACATAGTTCTGCTAACTTAGCTACCATTCTATTCGACTTGATAGGTATAAATCTTACACTCTTGGTCAATCTGTCCACAATCACCCAAATGCTATCATGGCCCGATCTTGTCCTTGGTAACCCATCAATGAAATCCATTGAGACTTTTTCCCATTTCCATTCTGGAACTTCTAATGGTTGCAACAAACCACTAGGTTTCTTCTGCTTAGCTTTAACCAACTGGCAGTTCATGCATTTGGATATGAACTTCCCAACGTCTCTTTTCATTCTTTCCCTGTAGTAGGTCTGCTTCATGTCTCGATAGATTTTGTTACCACCGGGATGTATAGTCTGTTTTGAGTGATGACTTTCTCTAAGCACGTCATCTCTCAATCCACTAACATTGGGCACAACTAGTCTTCCATCCTTTCTAAGCCATCCATCTCGATCAAGCCCGTACTTGTTCATCTCCTCGTCGATACCCATCTCTAACTTGGAGATTACTTCCAATAAGTTAGGACCGTTCTTTTGACTGGAACCAATCCGCTCAATCAAAGTGGGTCTGACCGTCAAACTTGCTAATACTTCTGGATCCAATTCACACTTTGGTCTAAAATCATACTCAACGATGTACTCCAGTTGCCTCCACTCAATAAACAAAGCCCCTAAACTGGCATGTCTTCTACTCAATGCATCAGCTACCGCATTTCCCTTTACTGGTGTGTATGTGATATCGAAATCGTAGGAAGCCAAGGATTCTAACCATCTTTGCTATCAGAGATTTAGATCCTTCTGAGAGAAAAGATACTTTAATGATTTATGATCGGTAAACAACTCAAATCTTTCTCCCAAGAGATCATGTCTCCACATCTTCAACGCGAACACGATCACTGCCAATTCCAAATCATGGGTAGGATATCTTTTCTCATGTGGTTTTAGTTGTCGACTAGCATAAGCTACAACCCTACCTCCTTGCATCAATACAACACCTAGTCCTGTACCACAGGCATCTGTGTATACCGTCATCTCTTCATTCCCTTTAGGAATGACTAACACTGGTGCACATGTCAACTTTTCCTTTAGACTCTTAAATGCATTCTCACACTTTCCATCCTAGACGAAAGCTTGATTCTTCTTGGTCAACTGAGTCAACGGTGCTGCTATCTTGGAGAAGTCTTGGATGAACTTCCGATAATACCTAGGTAATAAAAAGAAACTTCTTACGTCTGTTGCATTCTTGGGCATAGACCAATCTTGTACCGTAGCCACCTTCGCAGGGTCCACGGCAATACCATTCTCTGAAACAACATGGCCCAAGAATCTCACTTCCCTCCTCCAGAAGTGACACTTAGAAAACTTTGCTTTCAATTGGTGTTTTCTTAACACCTTCATCACTACCCTCAAGTGTTCCTTGTGGTCTTCCTCTGTCCTCGAATAAACTAAGATATCATCCATGAACACAAGAACAAACTTATTCAATTGATCTCGGAATACTCTATTCATAAGATCGACAAAATACGCTGGTGCATTGGTCAACCCGAATGGCATGACCAACCACTCGTAGAATTCAGACGACGTCCGAAAGACCGTTTTAGTTATACTCTCAGCTTCCACCCTAAGCTGATGAAAACCTGTTGCGAGATCCAACTGGGAGAACATTCTCGCGCCACTCAACTGATCAAACAAATCATCTATCCACAGTAGAGGATACTTATTCTTCCTCATCACCTTATTCAACTCACGGTAGTCCACCCACAATCGAAGGGAACCATCTTCCTTAGTAGCAAACACAACTGGCGCTCCCCACTCAGAAACACTTCTTCTGATAAATCCCTTCTTAAAAAGATCGCTTACTTACACCCCGAGCTCTCGCTGCTCCCTTGGCGCCATACGACGAAGTGGCATCACTGTAGGTCTAGCATCTTTCACTAAATCAATATGGAACTCAATCTCTCGGTGTGGCGGAAGTCCAGTCACTTCCTCGAAGACGTCTGGATACTGGCTAGCCACGAGAACATCTGACAACTCATCATACGGAATGTCGAGGGAATTTGGAAAACTAGCTATTACCCCATCACTAGGTAGACCACCAAACACTACCCTCCGCCCATCATCCACTCTAACTATCACCAAAAATCCCTCACGGTCTACCACTACCCCGTACCTTTAGAGCTAATCGACTCCCAAAATAATGCCAAACCCAGTAAATCCCAAAACAAAGAAATCACAAACAAACATGCATCCATGACTTGATAAGACCACATTACGACAAATCATACAAAGGCTAGTCGAACAACCAATCGGGTTCGTCACGGCTAAAGGTCTATCGACTATCTCAGGTTCCAATCCCAACCTATCTTCCAGGTCACTAGATATGAAGGAACGGGAAGCTCCGGTATCAAACAATACTCGAATAAGAACATCATAAACAGAAATCATACCTTGAATGATGACATTCTTTCCTTTCTCCGCCGCAGTTGAGGCATTCGACGAAGAAGGAACATCATTGATAGCATATGCTTTCGCAATCTGCTTTTCTTTAGGGGGTTGCGGACACTTATCCTTTTGATGTCCAACTTGGCCACAGTTGAAGCACTTTCTATCCGCTAGCTTTTCTCGACATTCTTTAGCATAATGGCCCTTCTTGCTGCAGCTAAAGCACTCAACATCTTTCTTATTCTTTTTCTTCAGGCCATCCTTAGTCTGATTCTGCTTTCTCTTATTCTGAGAACCATTCTTGCCTTCACCGCTTACTTGCGGTTTTGGCTCCTCTGCAGATGCAACCTCAGTCTTCATTTTAGGGTAAAGACTCTCTGACCTCAATGCTTTCCCCACAATCTATTCAAATGTCTCACCGATGTGGTTAATAAGCCTTTCCCCCAAGTATCCATCCAAACCAGTTATGAACTACTCGGTCTTCTTCTCGGTAGTATCAATAAGGGATAATCCATATTTCGACAGAGTATCGAACTCTGCAATGTACTCCGAGACTGCCCTACCATTCTGCTTAAGCTCTAGAAATTTCCTAAACAACTCTGACTTCTGGGCAGTTGGGATGAACTTATCACTGAATCGGGCCTTAAACCGATCCTATGTAACTTGATCCTCTAGATTAGGCGCCTTAATAGCATTCCACCAATTCATCGCCAGTCCGTGCAGCTGACAGGATGCTAGCTTCCTCTTCATCGCATCCTCGATACCAAAGACTTCGAAGATATGCTCACAGCTATCCAACCAATCCTGAACTTCTACAGCAGATTCCATTCCATAGAACGGCTTTCCACCAAGACTAGTGTAATCCTTGCAAAGCTTGGCGAAATCGGCTCTAGGTGCCTGCACCGCTGCACCACCACCATTTGCAGCATTGGGAACTGCTCCTTGCACAATTCTAAGCATCTCTCTCATGAATCCACTGAACATCGTCCTCATATCAGGAGCATTCCCATTATTAGCTCCTCTACCAGTACCCCTAGTATATCGGCTCATCGTTCAATCTGCAAGGAGAAAATGATTAACCATCTCTTCAGTGGTGCCAGTGCAATGCGACTTCATCCTTAAATATACTAATAGTATATATATATATAACTTTTGAAAACCAAAATATAACAAATACGCGCTCTCATATACGTACTATCTCTCCCTGATGTCTTTCCTTAGGTTAACTACGCAATCTAGAGCTCTGATACCAAATGTGACTGCCCGCCCCGCACCAGCCGACATTTCAATGAAAGTGCGTTGTGCCAATGTCCAACCAGCACAGGATGGTCGCCAAAGAAAGGAAAGGAATAGAATTTGAATCTAGAACTACCAAAGGAACCTGTTGCATATCTCACAACGCATGGAATAAAATAAAATAATAAGATACTTTGACATAAAAACAGGCGAGACAGTGCATAAGCTAAAAACTAAACATCGTAGCAGCGGGAAATCCAAATACAGCTTATGTTCCACTTCATCATTATTACAACTTTAAGGCTGTCTCTAAAACAAAAGAAAGGAAAGGTACACTACTAATGCCCAAAGTAGTGACCAACAGTGGCATATGGAGAATATATAGAAAATAGTACGTGTAAGCCTCCTGCTCGTCTCCGGACAGCCACTCGTGGACAACCAGCTAACATGTCTCTAGTCTGCCCGTTTAAGAGCACCCAAAGTAATAAGAAGAGACATAAAACTCTAGGTCAGACAAAGGTCTGGTATGAGCAATAAGCAGCAAAACAGAACAATAAAAGATATACTAAACCATACCTGAACTTGGACCTGCAACCAAAGAATTAGCACAACAAGATGTACAATACTCTAAGGTGACACTATCACATGGTGCAAATATACGGGGTTGGGGTGTGCATGTCATAATGATGGAAAACAATCAAACATAGCAACCATCCTCATATCTCTCACTTAGTGCGTAAAGCATACGATATCCACCGCTTTGATCACCCAAATCCTTGCTATGATCACTCTGGCCCATGGAGTCATCGCGACTCCACTGCACTGATCCATAGCCACTAGTCCTTGCTATGTCCGCTCTGCCCCATGAAGTTATGACGACCTCACTGCACTGGCTCATAGCCATGCTACGATCACTCTGCCCTCATGGAGTAACATCTACCCCACTGCACTGATCCGTAGCCTAACATTTGTCTTGGTGGTGAATCAAAGTTATGGACTTCGATAACCCCTTAGCACACATCCTGCAGCATAGCCCGACTCATGAAGTTAACTCATTGGTTCCCAGCTAGATCCTGAGTTCTACTTACTATTTGGACTACCTTTGCATCTCGGGTTCTAGTCGAATTGGAGTTGGTCTTCAGAAGAGTCATCGCGTAGAAGTATTAGCATACATTCGGTTCAGTTTGGTGGCTTTCCCTTGGTTCGGTTCGAAATACTTCAGCTCCTGATCATCCATTCGGTTCGGTTTGGTCAACACCCCCAAGACGGTTCGGTTGTGGCACTCCATCCGGGACGGTTTGGTCAACACCCTCCAGGTCTGTTCAGTTGTGGCAATCCATCTGGGTCAGTTTGGTCAACACTTCCCAGGTCGGTTCGGTTGTGGCGCTCCATTCAGGTCGGTTTGCTCACCTCTATCCGTTGCTCCGGTTTCTCTCCTCCGATCTGATCTCATGCTTAGCTCCGATCTGATCCCCAACCCAACTCCAACTCTTTGTAAGTGACCTTCCTTCTTGCCAAGGCTCTGCTAGTGCCAAGTTCCAATTTGGTTCGTATTCCCCTTGTCGGGTCCATCGATCCGATCCGAGCTCTATAATCCGATCCGATACCCTGCATATTTCCTGCAACTTTTCCAACGACTGTTTTACGCCATACGACGGCGTTTTCGACCATTCTAACTTTTCTGATAAATCTCAAAGCATACTATACAGTCATAGCAACGTAGAGAATCAACCGTAAACACCAAAACAACAATTTGATATGTCAAAACAGATCAAACAAACACCAAAAACCTATGTTTTCTCCTTAGTACCCCTTAATCATGTTTAAGCATACAATTAGCAAAACTTATCCAAATTAACCCAAATTTCTAACAAAGACCTAAAACAATATTTCAAAATTTATAAATATTTTTCCAGAATTTAATCATGTACAAATTCACTAATTATCACTAATCATCTCTAATTAGCCGTAATTAGTGAAAAACAATGTAAATCACTCTTCTTAGCCACAAATTAACTGTACTACCTTTGATTTAGGTTGAATCTATATGCAACACAGCAGATCTATTCCTAATTTTACGCAAATTTGCCTTGATTTGATGTAGCTTGGCTTAATCTTCAATTAGAAAGCGATTAAGAGCGATTTAGGATGAAATTAGAAGGTGGAGGCCATGGCTAGGGTTAGAGAAATGTTTTAGGTGGCTGAAAAATGAAATAAAAATCATTTTGCTACTGTTCTCAGCTTCCCCATAACCCTAATCCCGAAATGGGTTATGGGCCCTCTTGCTAATCACCCTAATTAGGCCCGGTTAAGCTGTTTTTCACCTTCTAAACCTTGTTTCAGCCATATCTCCCAAACGATGAGTCCGTTTGGCTAATGTGACCACTCTACGGAAAGGTAAACCATCATTCGGATCTAATGGAAGTGGTTTCAGGTCAAAACTCCTTACCAATCAAAAGTTATGGTTGAAACAAGATCAACTAGGGGCAAAACGGTTATTTAAAAATCAGCAAAAATCATGAACATGGGAAATGACCCCAATAGTCGTCTCCCGAAGTTACATGACCATACGACTTTGCATGTGAAAGAAATAAACATCCTACGATCCTTCGATGCGTAGAATGCAGGCCGTTACATATAATATATATATTATATATTTCGTCGATTTCCATTCAAAACGTATTTTATAAATCGTTTTAAATTGTTTTCAAAATGATTTCAACTTCATTTTCAATTTTAAACCAAAATTGTATATTCCTTAACAAATTTGTTTTAAATTCATTTTAAAACGATTTAAATTTTATTTCTAATTTCAAATCAAATTTGAATATTCCATAACAAATCCGTTTTAAATTCATTTTAAAATGATTTCGATTTCATTTCAAATCGAATTTGAATATTCATTAACAAATTCGTTTTAAATTCATTTTAAAACGATTTCAATTTCATTTCAAATTTCAAATCAAATTTGAATATTCCTTAACAAATCCGTTTTAAATTCATTTTAAAACGATTTCAGTTTCATTTCAAATCAAATTTGAATATTCATTAACAAATTCGATTTAAATTCATTATAAAATGATTTCAATTTGATTTCAAATCAGATTTGAATATTCCATATCATTTTAATATTAAAATGATAATATTTTCAAAATATCAAATTTTGAAATCACTTTTCGATATTCATTTTAAAATGAATAAAATTGAAAAAATTCCCGTTCGTGTTAAAATGGCGTTTAACTACTTAACACGGCTTCATATTTCAACATTCATTGAATATTATTTGAAAATATTCGTTAATTCTGAACTGGAATCAAACACAGTCAATTACCATGTAATTTTATTTATATGGATTTCATACACACATGTACACAACAATAATCAAACACAGTCAACCATCATCCAGAGTGCATTACATAACTGTTTAAGCGTTAAAAATAAATAAATAATGCTCATCATAGCCTGTCAACCCATCGATTGACATACCACTAATTACTGGGATCAGTGTATGTCAAATATCATCCCAATACCCGTATGGGGTTTTCAAGCAACAAACAAAGATTTTATATGTGCAGTTGGGCGATGTGTAAAATATATCGTCCCAATCAGTATCCGATAAATGGGTGTACATAAACAAATCGTCCGATTTGTTTATGAATATTTATTTCAACACATGACTATTTTATATAATTCATATATACAATAAAAATGATATTTTTATTATTCAAATATTTTATTCATCACATGAATATTTTATACAGTTCATTACACATCACAATCTCAATCAAATTCCACAACACAATACAATCAAACAAGCCGTCCATGGTCTGTGGATGACGGGGAGCAGTTCATATATGCAGTTATAAAATAAATAACTGTACAAAAATAATTTTAATGAGAAGTTCTCACCTTAGGGATTCACTCCTCCATTCTTTATTTCTGAACGGTTTGGATTCATTACAACGCGTTATGTCCTTTATCGTGTTTCCAACGAGATCTGTTTCACGTGATTTATATTAATAATCGTATTTTTATTTTGCTAACTTCATAATAAAAATCATATTTTTATTCAATGACATTTATATTTAAAAATCACAATTTTATTTTAATGCTATATGGTTAAAAAAAATCACATTTTATTTTAAAGCCATATTATAAAAATCCAATTTTTTTATATTGCTACTTCAAACAATAAAAACCATATTTTCATTTCACTTTCTAGACAATAAAAATTGTATTTTTATATCGATCTTTACGTTATAAAAATCATATTTTTATAACTCAGTTTTACATGCAAAAATCAATTCTTTTTATATTTAAAAATCATATCTTTTTGTATACAAAAATTTCAACTTTATACATAAAAATGTCAACTTTTTGTATATAAAAATCTCACCTTGTTTTCATACAATATAAATTAAAATCATAGCTTTTGAACAATGATTTATACATAAAAATAGCACATTTTTATTTCAATGTATTATATTTCAAAAATCACGTTTTGAAGCAATGCTATTTGTTTAAATTAAAACTGAAATTAAACAATGTATTTAAATTAAAACTGAATTTAAAATAAAATAAAACAGAGAAGCTCATTGTTGTTTTCATCAGCAGGGTCGAACTGGAGTCCCGACCATTTCGGCGCCGTTGACACCTCCACGTGCCACCGGGACTTCATAAGAACCTTCCCCTAGAAGCGCCACTCCACGCCGTCCCTCTTCCATCCAGTCGCAACCCAAGCCTCTCACCAGAACGCCTCGATTTTGCCCCTAACCACAACCCGCCTCGTGCTGAAATCCGACCGCCTCTTCTCATCGGAGATCAAGCGCCGCCTCCAGTAGCCAGCTCTCACATCGAGGAACAATTTTGCTTCAAGGTCCCTTGCCAATGGTGGTGCCACAGAGGAGATCGGGGGTTTAGATTTAGGGAACGCGTGAATCGTCCGCTGAATAGGGTGATGATGTGATTTTTACTTTTCTGCGTTGACCACTTAAATGATTCCTAGGGTTGAGAGTAAAACGGTGTATATATATTATTTATTACTTTTATTTTTAATTCCATAAAGTTGGTTTTTAATACGAACTCCGATTCGAACCCAACGACTATCGCCCTTAGCTAATTACCCCCATTCCGAACACAATGGGATATGTTTCGTAACCCAATTCGGCTGTTACGATCAGTTTTTCTTTAAATTACAATATAAATCATTATATATTTAATTTAAACTCACATTTTAATTTACTGGGGCCACATATTGACTCCAAAAATTCCAGAAAAATAAATCTAGCTATGTTTTAACGATACGGTCCTAACAAAACTAATTTTGTCGAATTTGGAGACAGTTTGAAAAACGGTCATTTTCCAATCGAATAAATTCAAACTGAATTAGCCAAAGATGTTTAAATTCACCATGCTCACATATTGATTTCAAAAATTATGAAAATTGGAACCTAGCAATAATTTGATATTCTGGATCCAACAAAAGTGGTATCGTCGAAAATGGAGGTCGTTTGAAAATTTTCTATTTTTAAGGGCTATATTTCCATAGCGACTATCCTGAATTTTCAACTGGACATAACTTTTTATTCCCGCTATAAAATCTGGATTTTTCAGATTCGTTGGAAATGTATTTTCAAACAGATTCAAATATTTTTGGTTTCGCTGAAATCCGATTTATTTTGAACCTTGTACATTCAATTGAAATTTGAAATCAAATTTTCAAACTACCACGCCATTTCCAATTCCTTTTATGATTAAAATCAATATTTATACTCTAACTTATATTTAACTAAATTTATACGTTCTAATTCCATTCAAAATAAATTTCTAGTCGCAATTATTTAAAATAAATCATTTTAAATATTCAAAATTCATTAAAATTGCCAAAATAAAAATTTTAAATTGGTTCTGATTTTCCGGGTTGTTATAATAATCACATCACGTGTTTTGGTAAATTCAATTACCATTTATTCATTCACATTCTAATTAAAGATTTATTTAAACTCCAATTGGTTTTAATCCCAAAAATCCTTTCTTATCGATTGTTCAACTTTCTGGAAATTAATCCTGCTTTAACTGGGTTAAAGAACCAAAATCCAATTTGATATTAAATATAAGGCTCTGAATAAAAATAGTATCAGCTTATATTCAACATCAAATTCTGAAATCAACAAATATCGTATTGGAATAACGATATATATGTGTATATATATATGTACGTATGTATATATATATATATATATATATATATATATATCTTCCAAATTCCTCATCAGTATTCGTATAATCACGGAATCCAATATAGAAATATTCCGAAGATTATTTCAATTCAAATCTTGTCCAATTCATATATTGGAAATTCTGGTTAAATTAAAACCATTTCTCAATCCAATTTATTTATTTAAAAACATTGGATTCTTGTTATAGTTAATAACTAGTTCATTCAAATAAAAATATCTTTTATCTTTTCAAATATGGAATTTTTCATCCAAAATCTTTCCAAATTAGTTATTATGATTTTACACAAGTTTCCCATATTTTTAATAATTTTATTAAGGCTCGTATAGTCGGTTTCCAATAACGGCCACCGAACTGCATCCATAGTAACCTTTTCTGAAATTGATTAGGACATATTTCCAAATCTAACCATTCAAATTTAGACCTCTTATATTTGTTGGAAACCTCTTTTCGATACGAACCCAACGATTCCGGTTTTAGGAGGATCCGACGGTTGGATCTTCCGTAATGTCAATTCGAAGTTGATGATTGAAATTCGCGAACGGTTGCTGTGCGGCACGTTCAATTCAGGCCATTAAACATATATAATATATATTATATATATTTCTTCAATTTCCATTCAAAACATATTTTATAAATCATTTATAAATTCATTTTAAAATGATTCCAACTTCCATTTCAATTTTAAATTATAACTGAATATTGCATTACATGACAATTTTATATAGTGCATATATATGTTAAAAATTATATTTTTAGCCAAGCAATATTTATTTCAATGCATGACCATTTTATATATCTCATATATATATATATATTATATATATTATTCTCATATCACATATATATATTATTCGCATTTCATATATATATTTTTCACATAGTATATATATATTTTTATTCACATTTCATATATATATTTTTATTCACATTTCGAATATATATTATTCACATTTCATATACATATTATTCACATTTCATATATATATTATTCACATTTCATATATATATTAAAAATAATATTTTTAGCCAACCAATACTTATTTCGATACACGACCATTTTATATATCTTATATATAAGTTATAATTTATATTTTTAACAAAGAAATATTTATTTCAACATATGACCATTTTATATATCGCATTTATACGTTAAAAATTATATTTTTAACAAATAAATATTTATACCATTTCATGACCATTTTATATATCGCATATATATGTTAAAAATTATATTGTTAAGGAACAAATATTTATTCCATTTCATGACCATTTTATACATCGCATATATATGTTAAAAATTACATTTTTAACAAACAAATATTTATTCCATTTCATATATATTTTATTCACAGTTCATACGTATATATATATATATATATTATTCACATCGCATATATATTTTATTCACAGTTCATGTATATATTATTCACATTTCATAGATATATATTATTTACACATCGCATATATATTTTATACAACACACATATCACAAAAAATCATCCAGGGTTTATACAGAAAGCAGTGTCAGGAGCTACTAAGCCCCATCTGCAACGTAATATATAATAACTACAAAATAATGTGAGTGGGAGAGAGTTCTCACCTTCGTTTCCACTCCATCAGTCTTTTATTGTCGATATCAGCACTGCCTGAGTTTAAATTTGCCACAAATTCTAATCTGCTCCGTTTTTGTCTTGGTCAGTTTTGTAATGTAGATCCCTTCGACACGATTCCAGCGGGACTGAAATCGTTCAATCAGTTACTGTTTGCAAAAGTTACAAGTGTTTATACATCGAATGTTTTTAATACACATTACTTAAAATTAATAATAATTAAATAATTAGCCTAATACCATCATTAACCCTAATCCGAAATTAAGCCGCGCTCCTCATCTTCGTGATTATTACTTGACCAAGAGAGCCCAAACTTCGACTTCGAAGTTCCTCCACCACCATTCCTAGAAGCAACCGAACCCATAGCCCTTTCCACCACGTTGAAGCCCCTTACTCCCTTTTCCACGACCATGAGCCTCAGGTAACTCGAGCTCCTCTATCTATGTCGAACTGCGTGCGAATGCCGCACTCTTGAACCCCAAAATCGAACAAACTACGAACTGGTAATTGATCAAAAACGTTGACAATAAAGAGCTTGAGGTGCTCTTTAATTTTTCCTTTGTGAGTTCCTAAAATCAAAGCACGGATTTAGAGATCTAAAGGGGTGAAATCCGATCGTTTATGACCATTGAAATAACTAGGCCAACGGCTCCTGCTTTATGAAGGAGGATGAGTGTTTTTTTTCATATATATATATTTAATATTAATTTAATTCCAATAAGTGGGAATTTCCATTCGAGCTCCAACTAAAACCCAACGACTGTCGCCCCCAGCTAAACACCCCCATTCCTGACGTAATGGGATATGTCCCGCCAGCCAATTCGACTGTTTTGACCAATTTTTATCAAAATTAAAATATGAATCAATATATTGAATTTTAACGTACATTTTAATTTACCGGGGCCACATATTGACTTCAAAAAATTCCCGAAAAATAAATCTAGCTATGTTTTGACGATACGGTCCTAACAAAACTGATTTCATCGAATTTGGAGACCGTTTGAAAATTGTTCATTTTCCAGCCGATAAAATTCAAACTGAATTGACCAAACACGTTTAAATTCACCATGCTCACATACCAATTTCAAAAATTATGAAATTTGAAATATGACAGTAATTTGACATTCTCGATCCAACAAAAGTGGTTTCATCGAAAATGGAGGTTGTTTGCAAAATGGCTATTTTTAATGGCTATATATTATATTAATACATATATATAAATTCCATAGCGACTATTCTGAATTTTAAATTGGACATAAATTTCAATTCTCGTTATGAAATCTCAGTTTTTCAGATTCGTTAGAAAGATATAATAAAACGGATTCAAATGTTTCTGGTTGTACAGAAATCCAGTTTATTTTGAATTCTATACATTTAATTGAAATTTAAAATCGAATTTTCAAACTATCGCGCCATTTCAGGCTCGTTTTATAATTAAAATAAATTTATACGTTCTTACTTCAATTTAAATAATTTTTAAATCATTATTATTAAAATTAAATCATTTTAAATCTCCAAAATCCATTAAAATTGCTAAAAAAAATTTGGTTTTGAAAATCTAGGTTGTTACAACCTATATATATTTGTCATAACGTTTCAGTTCCATGTAATACTGCATTCATTTAAGGTATTCACGGCAGATATGATTTGTAAATGATACTTGCATTATGGTATGCAGTATTAATCCGTGTTAATACAGTATTCTAACATTGAATGAATATGCCATTGCATGATGTTTCATTCTTATCATATAATTTCAATATTCATTGTGAATCAGGATATTTGTAAATTTTGATTTATATATATTGGTAGCCTGGATTATAAGATTACACAGAATCCAAAAACTGCTTAATGCCGAGTTAAAATATGGACCATTTATTTACAGCATATAGATGTTTTATGTACATGTGATGTATATGCATGTAAATGCATAAGTATTAAACACGTTTGATGTATTTAAATTTGCCTAAACCAGTTAATTGAAATTGTTTCAATAGGGAAGCAACCATACTTGATAGATCACTGAAATTGTTTCAGTAAAGATGGAACCAAAGGGGTTTGACCTTTTGTATAATTTTGTATGAATGGCATGTAATCTGTATATCGCATGTAATATGTACATGGACTTTTGAAATGTAATTAGATAGGGAGATGCAAAATACCGATCTGTTATGTTTGGATGTCTCACTATATAAAAAAGGGGTTTTGACATTTTGTTTAAATTTGAAATTAGTGATCTGAAACCTGTGTTAGTCTTTACACCTAATCTGCCTATGTAATTTAATTCGTTTGATAAGATATTACAGCAGGTTGATATTTGTTTATCTTGTTATGGGTTGTTTGTTTATCTAGTTATGGGTTGTATGCTAATAATTTGGAAATACTGCTAGATAATTTATAACCTACAACGTGTAACATGTTACATAAACTTATGAGATAAGATATATGACATGTTTACGTTTAAAATGTTTAACTAGATAAAAAAACTCGAAACTGTATAGTTAAGTTTCACTTTGTAATATTGCATATTGTATGCCATTGTTAATTTTGTTACATGTATGTTTATAAATATGTTCTTATAGCATGAAATTAATATTAAAAATATATGATATATGTAAATAACTCTGATATTGCTCACCATTACGAATTATAAATTCCTTTTAAAACAAATTTTGTTATATTAAGTCATGGTGACGTCTTCAACTAATACTCTCATCAATGTCCAGAATGACTAAATGTAGGTAATGCTAAAGCATTGTGCATCCTTTTATTTTGGTTATATGCGACAGAGTAAAAGTGATACTTGAATTGTATTATTGGGTTTGACTTAACTAAGCTGTAAAATAAGATTATAGCTTAGAGATAACAAAATGAATTATTCTATACTTTGAGCAAATGAATAGAACTGAACCAAATGTTCATCATGCGATCTAAGAATTATATACACGATATAATTGACATAAGATGTCTACCTAAAAGGTTGTGTTTTGGGGATTAGCCAAAGCTAGGTCAAGGCATGACTAGATATGGATCTTGGAACACCATTATATATATACTGATATATTTATATAAATAGAGGGATGTTAATTTGAGTGGGAGCGTTAGTTTAAATTACACATTTATGTTAATATAAAATTTTGATTGTCAAAAGTTATATCAAATAAATATTAAAGAATTAGTTATTATTTATTATCTATTGTAGATATTAAATAATAAATAACTCCGATAATTTGAATTAATCCTTAAGAAGGATAAATGGATTTAAATCAAAATTCTTAACTAGCATTGAAATTTGAGGATTGTCCTCAAATAAATTAAAAAGTAATTGTTCTAACAAATATAGAGGATCTAAAATAGAAGTTAAAGTGTGACTTCAACTGAATAAGATATAAATGTTATAATAATCTACTTATACATTTCTAGTATTAGATACTGGATACAAATCACATAAATGTATGTTGATTTGCAGAAATTGCAGAATAAGTAGAAATATGATAAAAGGACAAGTGGACTTACGATTGGAATTGAAGCAAATGTTGTTAGATTATCCATAGGATGTTGATTCTTGTTGATTATACTGGCTTAGTTAGATATATAAAATAATTGTTGTAATGAAATTCCACTTAAGATAAATGTTATAATAGATCTGGTTTAGACAAGTTTGAATTTCATTTGTAATAAAAGGATAATCTTTATTCATTTTATTTAAATGAAATATCGTATGGAATTTCACGAATAGTTAATGATCTTTCTAAATCCTTAACTATAATGTACTTGACATTAATAATGAGTGGATTAAATTTAGTGATTTAAATCCAATATACCTTTAGTACTACCAGTTAGCCCAGTAAACAAGAAAGTACATCAAAACTCCATAATGATGGAATTTTGGGATCATTCGGTTTTGAATTATATGAAGAATACAGATCTTGTTTATTAGGCAAAATAACGTAATCACCTTTCACTTAATAAATTGAATGGGTCATAAGTATTGGGTCTCGTAATTAATGATGTATATGGAGCAACGGATACATAATCTAGAGGTAGGTTTTATTACTTCATTATATTTACAGATGATATCAGTAGATACAGATGTGTGTATCTTACGAAACACAAATCAGAACCCTTTGAAAAGTTTAAAGAATTCAAAGTGGAAATAGAAACCAGTTTTAATAGAAAATAAATACTTTTCGAACAAATCGAAAAAGAATATTCAAGACAACCATTTAATGACTATTCAGATGAGTTTGAAATTGTTTCATGAATCACTCCACCTAGAACACCATATTGAAATGGTGTGTCTGAGAGGAGTAATCACACACCTTACAAGATATGGTATGACCAAGATAAGTAATATAGATCTTCCAATTAATTAAATTTAAAACAATTGCAATTAATACTACTAAAATGATTTTAAAGACACCATATAAGATATAGTCTAGGAAATGTCCTAGTGTGTCTAATGCGCAGATTTGGATGCAAGGCGTTTATTAAACGTCCTTCTCTGATAAGATTGGACCTAAATAAGATATGTAACGTCCCACTTTTCCATACAATTTAAGTTGACATTTAACTACCATGGTCATACCAAATTATATAGAAAAGCAAAAAGTTAATAGAAAGAAGATAGAGTATGAGAAGTAGAAAGAAAGAAATATAAGAATAGAAGAATAAGAAGATCGACACATTAGAATCTCACAATGGAACGAAGAAAATAATATATCAAATATAACTTTAAAGAAACAATATTTGTATATACATACCATTATCAGAGTACAACATACAAATGTCACAACGGAAATAAACTTTATACAATTAACGGTGAAGCCTCCTCCTTCCATCTCCTGAAACTCCAAGCGAAACCTAACCTGTAATATACTCGGTCAGACCCGAGCACATTTGAAGCAAAGCAAAATTCACCCGGATCAGTCTGGAATACTTTCAGTGATAAATTCACATGGCAACAATTTGTTTAACTTTATAAAGCTCTTTTGAAAGAAAAGGATAATAGTAAGACCAGCCCCCACATAAACACGGACGGTTTTTACCTTACTATAACCCAAAACATTTTGATATATCAAAATATAGTGATATTATAATAGTGTCTATCAAACCACAAATAAATAACCATCTAGTAGAACACTTGCATCTCACGCTCTATATATTTATTATAAAATCAAAAACTGCAAGGCGCTTATTGGAGAATGGATTCCAACTATGACAAGGTATGGGACCACCTTCCGATTAGTGTACTCTAGAGGGGATACACTGGGGTTCAAAAATAATGTCTTGTAACCCAGCCACACATGACCGAAAACTCATTTAACTTGAGTGTATCGAGTATATTACCACCCGATGGTTTTTAGGGCCCCACCATCCATCCGTGGTGATACAGAATCGAAAGAAGTAAAAATAAGGAATTTCTCTAGATTGGTGATAATACACCCTACTTGGGTATGACCCACCAAGCCATGCTGCCTGCCGATTTTTGTCATTTCTCGGTTGTGAGGCTTGAGGTCACGTTTGTCTTGTAGAATATCAGACCACCGTTCACTTTGAATGCCGCATCGTTAGATCCGTCAAATCACTAATTGACATCCACAAAAATACTTTGGTCGTTAAGCTAGGAGAAGTGCCCTTCTCTGCCACTAAAAGAAATACGTTTGTAAAAATCAACGTATGTGATTCTTAAGAAAACTCTGTCAGACGTTCGTCCATACAAGTCATCCTGGAACAGGATGAACCGAAGGCACTCTCCTACTGCATCCTATATAGAAACCACCTCAAGGATCAGTAGCGAGAAGTCCTTGCAATCCGTGGGTTCCAATCATGACAGAATCACAATCCAAATAACTCTGGTTGCAATCCAGAGAAATTTGTCAAGCAGTTCCTCCGTTCATGAGATCAACGATCTTCAGTGCTCCATCTTTAAGCCTGCAAGTTAGTCGCGTCCGCATAGTTGATTCAAAGTGGTTTTGGGTCTAGCTCTTATCCCGGTCTATTCGAAACAACACGTCAAAAAGGTCCAATAAAATAATTTATTTGATAGTCGTTAGTTTAACTATCAAATAATAACAATACTGTTAAGTGCACTGGCAACTCAGGTCCTTTATATTAAAAACATTTCACTAAACCATTTAAACGGTTCGGAAATACTCTTCTGCTGTTGTTACCTTCAAAACAATAATCAATATCTTTCTTATAAAATAAGAGTCTTTCCAAACTCGTTCCTTTGAATTTCTTACCCTCGATAATATCATTATAACTTCCCAAATCCCATTTATTCTCAAATCCCCTTTTTATTTCCTTTATATTATATATACTCCAATTTCCCTTTATTTCCGTTTATCTTCGAAAATCCTCCCTTTTACTTCTTATACTGTTACAAATAATACCATCTCTCGATTATAGTGAAGTCATTTAAGTTGGGGTATTTTAATTACCTCTCAGACCTTGATCGACAATGTTTTTATCTTAAGACATATACAAGTTCGTAACTTCAAAACTAATATTAATTCCGACATCTCAAATCCCCATTTATTATTTAATTCCAAATTTGGTTTATCAAACCATTTCTTATATTAGAGGTCTTCTTATAATCTCTTTATTTAATTTATTAAAATATTAAATATTCTTGCACAAATCCATTTAACCACCCCCTTTTGGAATCCCATTTTAATTTCACTCATTATACTTAAGTAAAATCCTATTGAGACTTACATATTGCTTACAAGTCACATTTACAAACTTTGTTTATAAAACTTGAATTATAATCCCTTTTATAACTCTTACTAGACTTAAATCAAAGCTTACTTCCATTGATCACTTCTTAATTTAATTTACAATTAAACAGTAATCGCTTTAATTATTATTATTATTTAAAATAATAATTCACTTTAATATTAACTCCTCTAAAACTAGTTAATTCTATTATTAACTGGAAAGCGAATAATTATTAAATGATTATTAAATAATGATTAACTTATATAAATTAAACTTGAAAACTTTAATTCGGTTATAAAAATATTTTATAACTTAAAAACTTCATCAATTTGCCTAACGAAAAAACGATGTCATGAAACAGTAGATTTCAGGCCATCACTGGCACCACTTAATCAATACTGTCGATTGATTAAAATCACATCAACGATTAACATCCATTCAATCATCAACATCCAAACAGGTTTAAATGTCATTTGGTGTAAACAATAATATGAACAATTATAATATATAATTTATTTGAGGAATCCGGTTGGATTCCACCAACATGTTCTTCCTTGCGTCACATATCACAATAATAATATATGAAATGATTTCATTAATAAAATGCATTTGAACGACGAAAATAACGTTAACTAATCAAACGATAGCAACCAATAGCATGCATAACATCCAACCATCCAATAATAAGTTATATTTATATGGATTTAACACATCACAGTATTCCAAAAAAGTGTGAGAGTTAACTCACCAATTTATTTCGATGGACGATTTCAGCGATGTCTCATATATTTTTAAACAAACATTTAAAAATATATGAAATTCTAGTTGCCTTTGTCGCCCACCATTTCTGCCCGACTTCTTACTGCTCTGTACTGTGATTTAACACCTCTTATTTCACGCAACGCTGACTACATATGAAAAAGTAATGGCTATTATGAGTTTTATAATTTGATCGATTATTATATACATGGATAATATAAAATAAATTAACTTAATTTAGAATATTAATACCTTAATACCGTTTAAACCTCTACGAGTTTTCTCCTTTATAACTTACTGGACCCGAGTTCGCAAACAACTACCCTGATGCCATCTCCGCTGAAACAAACTGTCGGGCCATCTACTTTTATCATTTCCTTTCCTTCGATTATGTATATATATTTTTATCAAAGAAAAATCCCAGCCCACCAGTAACCTCTGAGCCCACGAAACAAGCTCTGTCTACTGAAAAACTTCTGGCCTAAACTTCCTTCTCTCCCGTTCAAAGAAACCAAGCCACGCTCCATTAGTCATAACCGCATCACTAACTATGAATGAGCACCTCAATCCACACGCCCTTGCCTTGACGAACTCAACGCCTCCCTCTTCCATCTCGGCCTCGCGAACATCACCACAGTGCCAGCAATTAACCAACCACGGTCCTCTTCAAAATTACTATAGCTCAAAATGTTTGTGAAACGACCCAAACTTCCCAGTAAAGGAAAGGCTGGATTGATTTGAGAGCAACACACATCAGAACGCAACTGAAGAATGTTTTATTGATGATTACAATAATTACATCAGAGTACAAGAATGTAACATAGTATGAATACTTATTATAGAAATAGAAATACAATAATATCAGAGTTTTAAATTACATTTGAATAGCAGCGGAAAAATAATACAAATATATAACTGAAAGGAATACACGGATACAGAGCTTTCCGAATACCGCTTCAGCTGTAAGCCAGAATCCTGTAAATATATCTGCAAAAAGCTACTCGACTGCCCATGTGGAAAATATGGGCACCCGAGTTTGCTAGTGAAACAAACTACAGGTCAGTCATGGGACTGGTATGAGAAATCTTAACTGAACTTATCTAATAATAAGGAAAATCACAGGACCACGCCGCTAACGCGGAACGGGTTTACTCCATTGGATTGCCAGTGCATAAAATAAGGTAAATCGTTAAACAACGCAATGCTTTTTAGAAAAATGAAACCATTATAAGACCCAAGTCCCATCACATAATGCAACGAAAACCGGAGGATAGGGTTTTACCTTATAATGGTCAAAAATGCTTGATACGATAAAACGGAGTTAATATTAGTGTGTATAGCTATGGGTATATATATTTCAAAATCAATTTCAATCATAATGTATTAATCATAGATGGCATAGTACATCATCCTACTATGTCGCCATACTAGTTCTACAATCAAAACCGCAAGGTCGTATTGGAAATTGGATTTACATCATGAGTCGAGGCTAGGGGCAAGCTCCTCTCCGATTCGAGACACTCTAGTAAATGCCTCAGGATCCCCCGCAGTGAACCCTTGGATGCGGTAGCGCCAGTCCCCGCCTATCGGCAGTGGATTGGTTATGCATGAACACACGTTTCCCGGTTCATTTGAACCTATAATATGACCACTATCGGCCTATAAAAATCCGAGGTGCCTCAAAATCCATCATCCACATAAGTATAATGCCAGGCCATGTTAAAGCACTGACACTACCACTAGCAAGAAAGAAACGTGTGCACTCCCTATGGTCCATATCCCGTTTTCTACTCATACCGGGGTGTGAGGCTCGCGAAGTCACGATATACACAAAGCTATGCCGTAATAGGCTATGCTTTGATCATCCCACAAGGCCCTGCTTTTCAACAAAAGCTTTGATCATTTGCATCTTGGCATGCCACATTGACAATTCACGCCATGCGGTCAATCACTATTAATATATACCAGGGTGTTCAGTAGTGGAAAATTCCTTTACCACCAAACAGACATACATTAACAGAAATCGATTTAATTCACATGGAACGAAATCCAATGTCAGACACGCATCCATTTACTAGCTTATGCTCTGGGTCTGAGCGAAAACCAAATCTGAACAATCAACAATAGTCCGGACGGCCACCACTGAAATCCCTTCAAGGTAGCTACTCCCATCAAGGTCTCTGTAGCAACACATCCATTCGATGTGAAGATCGTCGGTCTTCAACCACCGTCTTCATCTTCGACTCTTCATCGTCGTAGAAATTATTCGGAATGGGTTAAACCCGGTCTTTCTGAATAACTCTCGTATTTTTATAATTAAAAATCGAGTACTATAAAAACACATCCAACGCCTCATTCCAATTCAGAATATTCTTTTACATAGAATATTCACAATTATCTTATCAAAGATAAATTCTTTACATTATTCGTAAATCTTTTCTTTTAAAGATTTATTAAGAACCCAATTTGGTTTTAAATATCAAAAATCATTATTCAATGATTATTTAATTTTAAGAAATAAATCTTATCTTTAACTGGGTTAAAGAACTAATGTCTCTTAAAACATAGTTCACGGTAAACCCAAAATCATTTTCCATAAGATATGGGATCTTCACAGAAATCAAATCAATATATAATCGTTATAAATTTCTATATCCGACCAATAATATAAATGGAATAACGGCAAAGCCTTTTAAATTCCATATGTAGTATCGATCTTCGTTTACAGAAGCTTATCTCGGTTATTATTAATTCAAATTCCATTCAACTCCAATTTAATATATTAAATTGGAAAACTTGGCTTTTGGAAAATTCCCATTTAAATCTAAATAAAGATTTATAAATTCCAAATCATATTTTCACTATCAGTTTGGTTAAAGAACACATGTCACTTAAAGACATGGTTCACAATAAACCCAACTCACGTTTCATCTTATTTCAATTACTAGATATAGTTGGAAACTTCTAATAATCTTAAATTAAAAGATTATCCTTTTCATACGGGGTTTTAAAAATAGTGTTATTCAAGACACAATTCACTACAACCCAAAATCTAATTCATTTACTTGATTTCAAATTAAATACTAATAAGATGGGAAAACTTCATTAAATATTAATTTAAATTTTTAAAGGTTTGCTCTAGTTGACATCTAATTCACTTTAATAAAAATATGTTTTAAGCTTTCAAAATATTTTTTATTTATTTAAAAGAAAATCTGAATCGGAATGCGACTCAATCAAGTACCATACAATTTCAGTTATATGGATTTCATATATTCAATCAATAATAACAAGCAATCATCGACAGCCAACTCACATCCAGAGTGAAGTTTTTAACTGTGTGAGTATTAGAATGAATAAATAGTGCTCATCACAGACTGTCAATCCATCGAATGACAGAAATTCAATTGTTGGGACTTGTGTATGTCAGTCATCATCCCAACACCCGTGTGGGTTTTCAGCCAATACAGTTCATAAAAATAAATGGTTGGTCAAAGGATTTAACCAACTAAATTTCACTAACATGTTCTTGATAATAACTAACATATTCTTTTATTTCTAATGCCGAATAAAATATAATTTATTTGTATGACATTATTACGGGTGACAACTAAAAGATGATCTTCTATTTTCTTTATTTGTATGCAAGTTTCTATCTTAAATTTTAACACATAAAGGAAATAACCTTATGTGTGTGTGTTCCAATGTATAACCTAACCTATAAAAGTGTTTATTTACATTGCATACAAATTCAAATGTAACATATAAAGATATCACTTTACTTACCTATACATTCTAATGTATATTTTGACTAATAATGTGATTCTTATAGTTGGCTATAATTTCTAATATAAGTTTGGAAATAAAAATGATTTTATATTTGCTTATGAATTCTACTACATTTTATACAAATAACAATAATTATTACATTTGCATATGATTTATGTTTCAACAAGATGTATAAAAAGTGATACCTCCATTTTGTTGACAATTCTAATTTATCAAACGAACATTTTTGGGATAACACAAACCTATTTAACAAAATGCTATTTGTGTTTAATTCTTTTGATAAATCACAAAAAGGTAATTTTTTATTGTATCCAATTCTGATTTACAAAAATGTAAATTCTGTTTCTAACTATTATATTTTGACAAAAGTGCCACCCTTATTTCTACGGATACATCTTGATAAAAGCGACAAGATAGTTTCAACTTTTATAATTCAACAAAAGCAATGATTTAGTTTTAACTTTTATAATTTGATAAAAGTGTATATTTGCCCCACCATTCTAATTTGACGAAAATGAATGCTTTAATTCCAACTACACTAATTGGCAAAAATGGATGTTTTGTTCATTTCTTTATACTGCAACTAAATCGACAAATAAAATGTTACCTTTAAGTTTATTCTTTTTATCTCATATAAAATACAAAATAAAAAGTAAAATTCATTCTAGCTATTTTGTTTGCATCTTAAATTGCAAACAAAATGCAAGTCTTTATTCTAATTAACTTTTTCTACCAAAAATAAACTTTTTATTTTAATTAACAATTTATAGCAAAAACTATGTTTTAACCTAATTCATTGTAATGTTAACCAAAATGAGTATTTCTATTTCATTCTTTTTAGATTGTCAAAATGTCTCTTTTATTCTAATTCTTTTAAAGTGAAAAAAATTGTAATTTTGTCTATATATTTTTTTTATAACAAAAATGAATATTTTGGTTTAACTCTTCTTAATGACCAAAAATGATTTTTTTGATTAAACTCTTTTTAATGACCAAAAATGATAATTTTGGTGAAACTCTTTTAAATAACCAAAAATGATAATTTTGGTGAAATCCTTTTAAATAACCAAGAATGATAATTTTGGGGAAATCCTTTTCAATAACCAAAAATGATAATTTTGGTGTAATCCTTTTGAATAACCAAAAATGATAATTTTGGTGTAATCCCTTTGAATAACCAAAAATGATAAATTTGGTGTTATCCTTTTGAATAACCAAAAATGATAATTTTGGTGTAATCCTTCTAATATAAAAAAAAAAGTTCATTTTTATTCACTAATCAATATCTGACAAAAATATTATTCTTATTCACTAAACGTGTTTTGACCAAAATGTATATTCTAGTTTAACCCTTTTTAATGTAAACAAAACGATATATTGATCTACTTCTTTTCAATGTAACAAAAATGTCATTTTCTAATTCTTTCTTTTTAATGTAAAAAATATGAACATTTTGTCTAATTCTTTTTATGTAAACAAAATATGATCATTTTGTTTAACATTTCCTAATTCACAAAAACGTTTATTTTTATATCCATAATCATGTTTGACAAAAATGATATTTTGTTCCATTAACACCCTTTTTACATAAGAAAGATAGTTCATTCCATTAACATATTTTTACATAAAAATGATATTTTATTCCATTAGCATATCTTTACATAAAAAAAATGATATTTTATTCCATTAACATGTTTTTACATAAAAATGATATTTTATTCCATTAACATGTTTTTACATAAAAATGATAATTTATTCCATTAACATGTTTTTACATAAAAATGATAATTTATTAAAATAGTGTTCCTTGTTAATAATAAAGGTGAGATTTTTATTGTTAATCTAATTTTTAAACAGACCATGTTCTATGTATCTAAATATAAGATGAAATGCACATGAACTATATATTCAAATAAAGGAATCTCTATTATAGATTTAGATCTAACACACATGAGTATCAACAATCAACAAATTTCAGTTGTGAACATCACAGATCAGACTTGATAATCATACATACAAGGGTTTTCGAATAGCGAATAATAATTAAATTTTAATTAATTATTAAAATAGAAATCTCACATCGCTTTTAATTTCTGAACAGTTCAGAACTGAATTTTCTCCAATTCCTATTTTGCTTCTTTTCAGATCCGACCAGTTCCATGTTGTAGTGTTCTTGAATACGATTCCAACGGTTCGAAAATCGCTGAATTTCATTAAGTTTTGAATGAGTTATGAGTTTGTAAATGTTAACAATATTTAAATAAATTAGTTAAGATAATTAATAAAAACAAAACCTTCTTCTTCCTCCCCGTATCTCACTTTTGAAAACAAGCCCATCCACGTCAGAAACAGGAACCGCCACCGAACATCGCCAGGACCGCCGCCCTCGGATCTGAACCCGCCACGCCTTCGACCTTTGAACCACCTTCCTCGGCGCCGATTCCTTGCCAACTCGCATGCATGTGACCCCCTTAATCTCCACCCAAACGCAACGCCTTCTAGGCCATTTTCCCATCGCCCACGGCCACCAGAGCCGATCACCACCGTTCATGTTCTAGATCTCGACGAGCTCTTTAATTTGGTATATCCACTTCGTCGAACGGAATCATGGATTTGGAGAAATCACGCCTCGAAGTTCAGACGATATCATCCATTAAAATGTATAAGAGGCGGCTACGGTATTAGAGTGGATTAGGGTTCCGTATTCTAGTGTATTTATACCGTATTTTATATTTATTTAATTGTTTAATTCAAGAAATTTCTTTTAGCCCATACGGTCTCCAATTCAAACCCAACGAGTGTCTCCCCTAGCTAATAACCCCCGTCATGGACACAATGGAACATGTTTCGTAACCCAGTTCGGCTGTTACGATATGTTTTTCTTTAATTTTTAATTATAAATCATTAAATTATTAAATTCAAACGTACATTTAAAATTACCGGGGTTACATACTACCTCTAAAAATTCCAGAAAAATTATTTCTAGTTATGTTTTAAAGATACGGTTCTAATGAGACTAATTTCATTGAATTCTGAGACTGTTGGAAAAATGGCCATTTTCAAGTCGATTAAATTTGACTGAAACTGACAAAACACGTTTTCCTTTGCCGTGCTCACATATTAATTCGAAAAATTATGAAAATTGAAATCTAGCAATATTTTGACATTCCTGTTCCAACAAAAGTGGTTTCGTCGAAAACCGAGGTCATTTGAAAAATGGCTATTTTCAAGGCCAATATATTATATTAAAAAATATATAAATTCTACAGCGACTTTTCTAAATTTTAAACTGGACATAACTTTCAAATTATAAAGTGAAATTTCAGTTTTTCAGATTCTTTAGAAAGATATGATTAAACAGATTTAAATATTTCTTGTTTCACTCAATTTTGATTCAAAAGGAATTCTGTACAGTCAGTCAAAGTTCAAATTCAAATTTTCAAACTACAGCGCTGTTTTAAACCCCTTTTATAGTTAAATTTAATTTATTCATTTTAAAATAAATTTTTAGTCGTTATTGCTTAAACTAAATTATTTTAAATATATACAATCCATTAAAATTTCTAAATTAAAAACTTTAAATTGGCCCCAAAATTTCGGGTCGTTACAGTTTACATCCCCACCTCCTTAATGCAGCGTTACCTAGACTTGTTGCCAATCACAGTAACACCCATTCTCTCTGTTCCAATATTACCAAATCCTTCTTTACGTATTTCTCCTTTTCTTCATAAAATTTCATGCACCTTACATGTTCCACTTCCACAAGCAAACTTCCCCATTGGACTGTACACCTCACCATCCTGAGACTTCCATAGCACAAGCACCTCCCTAGTCAACATCCCATGCCACAGCTTCATGTGCCCCCTTTTCCTCTATTCTTTTGCCAAATGTTAAGACCATCACCTTACCGCCATGCTCGAATGTCTCTCCACTTCAACCCACCACAACTTCTTCACGTCAATACCATTCGAACCATGAAGCCAGCACCATACTGTGCTCCCCTCAGATTGCCTGGAAACCATACTCCCCTGCTGCTCTTCTATTTTCAGCGCCCTTTACCCCTCAAACTCCAGAAATGTCGATCTCTGTATAAGGATACACAGTGTACGACCATACACTTTGATCCATGATACCCTGCTCCACGCTGAACTAGAAGACACCGACAGCAAAAATCATTAAACCAAAAACTACGTGTTCTAGCCTGAAGATCAAGCTTGCAGGGTCTCAAGAGTCGAGTTTTCCTTTGATTAAGTTTTGGAAATCTTAGTTTTGTTTTAGATTTTTGGTGAATATTGCTTGCGAAAGGATTGAGGATCAGCTTGGTTACTTCTTGTTGCTGGGGAGATTTTAGATGAAGTTTGCTGAAACGAAAAGCGCTACATATATACATAGACGAAGAAAGCAGATAGAAATGAGGTCCCCTTAATACGTACATTAACTATACCCGTATTTAATTTGAAAGGGACATGTAACATGGGATGAATAGCTTGTATTTAATTTTTGATAAGACCTTCACTACTGTAATGTATTATAATATAATAGGGTACGGAAATGTTGTTTTTTAGTGCATAGGAATGTGCAAAGGCTGGGGTTTGCATGCGTGAATACAGACAGTAACATGTTCATTGATTCTTTTAATTAGTCCGTGCATTAGTCCCATAATTATATTTTCCACTTTTTAATGTTGGGTTATTTTACTCTTTTATGGCATGACATAAAACATACTTTTGCAGTTTTGGTGAATTTATATTTTCTGATCGGTCACACTATCCTTTCTATTGAAATATTTTATTTTGTAATTATGGTTAAATCACACTATTTTTTTCAAGGGATATAGTTGTATGTTGTGCTTGTATCTAACTGTTATCCAGTTTTTGTAAATAGCAAGCTATTTGATTTAAATGGTTAACCGTGATAAATATGAATGGTTCGGTTGGTACTGTGCAGTATAGATTAACTGATCAGCGGTTAACCGAAAATTTTAACCAAAAGAGCTGGAAACCAATCGCGGCCACTCCTAACGAGCTTGTTTTAATTAAATTATAAATATATATGTTCAACTTCGTTTTTAAAAAATATATTCGTTGTAGGAATACATATTATCAAATCAATATTTAAAACAAAATTAAATATTCGTAATTTATGTTCAAAAATCTGGGACGTTACATTCTTCCCTCCTTAAAAGAATTTCGTCCCCGAAATTATAAGGTAAAATGAATGTACTAAACCCACTCATTTTCAGAAAAATTTCTAAGTTATAATAATTTTCGAAAATTTTTGCTAGCACCTCCTCTGCGTGGTTTGATTGGTACAACTACAACTGCCACTCTGACCACAACTTCTCCAAAAGAAAATAAAAAGCCAAATGGCTACTCAACTCAGTGGTATAAATCAACCACTTACCAAAAATATAAGGTTTACCTATTTATTGGCCACTCAATTCAAATTCCAAAGCAAATCCACTAACTTTTCTTCGCCTTCCAATCTATGTAACCAAATCAACTTCATAGCCTCTGGGATCTGCACTTAACTCCACTTGCAATGCAAGTAATAATCCAAGGTTAAATAGTTCAGTTTTCATTCATAACTATTTTATTTTCAATTTATTATACTGGAATTCATTTATTTAATTTTCAGTTCTTTCACTTTAAATTTAATTACCGGTGAATTCTATACAATTACCCAATATAATAAACAAACAAGGCATACCAAATTATTTTGATTCAGCATTGATATTTCTTGTTTACTTTTACTTTGGTTTTTTTCATAATCCACATCCATTTGATTAATAATTGGTTAAATTCCATTAGTTATGATTTCGTAAGTGAAACCACATTTTATTATATTAATTTATTCTAGTTTAGTATTCCGATTTGAATTCTTATTTAATTCATCCAAACAAATCAAATTTATCCTCATTTGAGAAAAATATATTTATATAACAATATAATTCGGCCAAAACCATATAAAAATAAATTTTATAATCAATTACAAATACGCCTTCTCATATATATACACATTCAACTCAATCTAGGGTATTACTAACCTTATCTCTATCGAGTTACGCCACCGAGCCAAGGTTATTACTAAACTAATTGCTTTGATACCTCATTGTAACATCCCACTTTTCCGTACAATTTAAGATTACATTTAACTACCATGTTCAACCCAAATTATATAGAAAAGTAGAAAGTAAATAGAAAGAAGTTAGAGTATGAGAAGTAGAAAGAAAGAAATATAAGAATAAGAAGATTGACACATTAGAATCTCACAGCGGAACGAAGAAAATAATATATCAAATATAACTTTAAAGAAACAATATTTGTATATACACCATTATCAGGGTACAACATAAAAATGTCACAGGGGAATAAACTTTATGTAATTAACGGTGAAGCCTCCTGCTTCCAGCTCCTGAAACTCCAAGCGAAACTTAACCTGTAATATACTCAGTCTGACCGGAGCACATTTGAAGCAAAGCAAAATTCACCCAGATCAGTCTAGAATAATTTAAGTGATAAATTCATATAGCAACAATTTGTTTAACTTTATAAAGCTCCTTTGAAAGAACAAGATAATAGTAAGACCAGCCCACACATAAACACAGACGGTTTTTACCTTACTATAACCCAAAACATTTTGGATATATCAAAATCCAGTGATATTACAATAGTGTCAATCAAACCACAAATAAATAATCATCTAGTAGAACGCTTGCATCTCACGCTCTACGTATTTATTATAAAAACAAAAACCGCAAGGAACTTATTAGAGAATGGATTCCAACTATGACAAGGTATGGGACCACCTTCCGATTAGTGTACTCTAGAGGGGATACACTGGGTTGTAACAACCCGGAAAATCTGAACCAATTTAATTTTTTTAATGAATTTTGAATATTTTAAATGGATTATTTTAAATGATAACGACAAAAAATTTATTTTGAATGGAATTAGAACGTATATATTTATTTGAATCGATGTTGGAATATAATTATTTATTTTAATTTAAAAAAAAGGAGTTGGAAAAAGCGTGGTAGTTTGAAATTTTGAATTCTAACTTTGACTGACTGTACAAGGTGCAAAATAAAACGGATTTTAGTGGAACCAAAAATATTTAAATTTATTTAAAAATATCTTTCTAATGAATCTGAAAAATCGAAATTTCATAGCGGGAATCAAAAGTTATGGCCAAATGAATTTTCAGAAATGTCACTATGGAGTTAACATAGCCCGTAAAAACAGACATTTTGCACACGACCTCCGTTTTCGGCGAAACCACTTTTGTTGTATCCAGAATGTCAAATTATTTCTAGATTCCAAATTTCATAATTTTTGGAGTTAATATGTGATCGTGGCAAAGGAACATGTGTCTGGTTAATTATATCAATTTGGATCGACCAGAAAATAAACATTTTTCAAACGGTCTCCGAATTCGACAAAATCAGTTTTGTTGGGACAAACATAGCCAGATTTATTTTTCTGGAATTTTTGGGATCAATATGTGGCCCCGACAAATTGAAATGTACGTTCAAATCCATATTTGAATGTTTAATATTTTAATTTGAAGAATAACTGACTGAAACAGTTGAATGGGCCTACGAAACATATTCCATTGTGTCCGGAATGGGGGTGTTTAGCAAGGGACGACAGTCGTTGGGTTTGAATTGGGGTTCGTAAGGAGAAAGGGGTATTTTTGGAAATAAAAATAATTAAATATATTCCTTGGCCAATAAAATTAGCCGTTGACCTAACCATTTTCCCAAAACCCTCGATCAGCTCAAATACGAACGGCGGAAGGAGCAGTTTTCTTCTCTCCTTGATTTCTCCTCAAACACGTAATAAAAATCGATGGTCTAGAGATTTTGTAGAGAAATCTTTGATCTTCAAATCCATATAACCCTAGGCTTCCCTCGTGGATCATTTGGCTCGAATCGAGCCTGCAAAGTCCGCTCGTTCATGCCAGAAATCCGCCACCATCGCCGCATCGAGTTGGGTCCCACCACCACTGGCCGGCGCGTCGTTCGGAGCACTCCCTTGTGGTGAAGCCTGATCGACGAATCGCTACACGGATTGAAAGATTTTTGCAAACCTAGTTTTGAATCAAAAGGGTTAAGGTACGACTTATATATTTAAAACTGATTTCGACAAATAAAAGCGTTGCAAACTTATAAAAATCATCTCTTTTTGCTATGTGGTCGAAATCCAGTGAAATAAGATACATCGGGACCGTGTGGACGTCTTCTTCATTCTAGAAGAGACCAGAGATTTTTGGAACTTCCTATAATTTTTGGTGGAGTGTAACCCAATGTGAGATTTCTAAAATTCAAAACGATATGGAATGGCGATATATAAATTATATAATCGATGTATAAGTTATATAAGCATTGTACACCTCATGTATAAGCGTTGTATAAATTATACGTGCAATGTATAAGTTATATATATGTTGTAAAAATCATATGTGCATTGAATGGAGTTGAAATGAAATGGAAATATATTTATATATGAATATCTATATATATATACTCCCCTCGTCCACAGACTATGGACGATATATATTGGTTGTGATTGTTTGGATTTTGTTGATGTAAAATTTGGTTGATAAATGCGAATGGTTGATAATGATTGTTTGTGGTTGAAACAAAATTGGAATTGTTTGTGGAAAAATCCATTGTGATACGAAAATGATCAAAATATTTAGATTATAAGGATAAGCAACTTAGGGAACGCCGCGAGGCGTAAGGTAGTGTGAGGAGCCATACTCGGGACGGTGCCGGTTTAAAACCCATTGCCGTTATGCTGCCGAAATTTTCTGAAATATTCATGTGTTTGATTCATATTCATGTGTTGGAAAAATATTCATATGACGAATAAATTGTTTGAAAGATAAAAGTCACATTTTTATCCTGTATATGAAGTATATGAAATATTCATGTTTTAAATAAATTGTTTTAACAATAAAAATCACATTTTTATTATATATATGAATCACTAAAAATATTCATGTTCAAAATAAATTGTTTTAATAATAAAAATCACATTTTTACGATATATATGAATTGCTAAAAATATTCAAGTTTGGAATAAATTATTTTGGTAATAAAAATTACATTTTTATTATATATATGAAGTGTTAAAAACAGTTATGTGTTGAAATAAATATTTGTTGGCTAAAAATATTATTTTTACCACATATATGAAATGAAAATGGTTTGGAAATGGAAGAACGGATTATATTTATATATATATAAATATAATTAACATAAAACTAATAACGATGTTGTAGTTCGTATTTTGAAATCGTGATTTTAAACGATTATTACGGGAGATCCGACCATCGAATTTTCCCAAAACCGAAACCGTTGGGTTCGCTATGAAAATATCTTTCCAATGATATAAAATTTGTAAAGATCCAACGGTTAGATTGTGTGAAATGTTTAATTCAAATCTGAATAAAAACAACGCCAGAATGGATTATATATAAGGTGCGCTTTTTAGAGGTCCCTATTAAGTTTCAAAATATAAAAAAAACCCGGTCATAAACTTATTGTAAATTAGGTCCCTATTTTTTGAAAAGTCATAAAAAAATATAAAAAATATAAAAAAATCACGTAAATTCGTATTTAAATAAAACATGTAAACACTAAAAAATTCAGAACAAAAAACCATCAAAGAAGGCATAAAAAATATTAAAAAAACAGAAAAAAACGAAATTTCCAGTTAAATGCATAATAGTATGCACATATATCACTTTCCTGCCATATCCATGCATATTTTTCACTACATACATCTTCGTTGATTTTTATTCATGCAAATAAATGCATACATGTGCGCAAAAATTTCAAATACTTGCATACATTTGTGCAGGTTTATTTTCAGATTTTAATCTAAAAACAGCTTACAGAAAAGTTGCATACATATATGCAATTATCAGTAATAATTGCATAAATGTATGCAACTATTTTTTTCAATTTCCGTAGATTCCTGACATTATTTCCATATTTTAGAATTTTTTTTTTATGAACGTACGCACATTTTTAAAAAAAATACAAAAAGGCAGAAAAAATAAAATAGGGGGCGGGTTTAAAAATTTTCAGAACTTTGTTTTTTTTTTATAAATTAGGTCCCTACTTTTTATCTATAAAAATGTTGCATACATGTGTGCATTTTTTTGACAAATTTGCACATTTGGATGCAAATAAAAATGAACTGAAAAATTATGTTAAATCTATCCGCTGGAAGAACTGCAATAGTTGCATATATGCATGCAATAAAATCAAAAAGGTGCATAATATTATGCATTTAACTGCAGTTTTTTCTTTTTTTTGCTGTTTTTTCTTCTTTCTGATATTATTTTTGTTGTTTTTTGAACTGAATTTTTTTTATAATGCGTAATATATTTTATTACTAATTTACGAATTTTTTTTATTTTTTTTAATTATTATTTTATAAGTTTTGAAAACAGGGACCTAATTTACAATAAGTTTATGACCGGATGTGAGCCTAATTAAGTTTCAAAATAGGGACGTGAGCCTAATATTCACTTATATATATATATATATATATAATTAAAATAAAACGATTAACGGCGCTGCAGTTCGTATTTCGAATCGTAACTTTAAACGATTGTACCGGGAGATCCGACCGTCGGATTTTACCAAAACTGGAATCGTTGGGTCTACTTTGAAAAGATTTTTCCAATGATATAAAATTTGTAAAGATCCAACAGTTATATTTTCAGATATGTGTAAATCAAATCTGAAGAAAACAACGCCATGGCCGCGTTATGGCCTGAAGCGTCATTTGAATAAATTGGCTATTTAAAAAAATAGCAATAAGTTATTGTAAAATATTATAAATGATATGGAATGGAAATAAACTGAATTTACTCGATTTATTGGATATTTGATGGTTGAATGTGTTTGACATGAAAATTACATTAATGAACTGAATTATGGATGTCGAATAATTTAATCAGGAACCGAATTGATTTGAATTCTAAATATACGTGAATTATTTGAAAATGCCGAGTTAATTCTCATTTCAAATAATTTGTCGATGATTAGAAGTTGAAGATATGAAGATGGTGCAAGACCGATGATCTTCACATCGAATGGATGGCTGTTGATGCCTTTGATGGGAGTTGCTACCCTGAAGAGGTTACAGTGGTGGCTGTCCGGACGTACTTGTTGATCATGTGGTTGTGTGAGGACCTCTCTCCTGTATTGGACATATGGGATGAGGAATAAGGTGCCTCCGGTTTCGTTCAGATCCAGAACGGACTTGTAAATGGATGTGTGTCTGACGTTGTAGGTTGACAATGTGGCATGCAGAGATGCTGTGATCAAGGCTTTTGTTGAAAAGCAGAGTCTTGTGGTTGATGATAACCGCATGGCTTTAATACAACTAGCTTTGTGTAAAGCGTTGATTCGTGAGCCTCACACCCCGGTATGAGCCAGAAATGGGAGAGGACATCGGGGAGGACATGCATTTCCTTCTAGCTGGGAGTTGTGTCCGCGTTTTGCAAGCCCTGACGTTTTACTTATGTGGATGATGGATAGCGAGGAGCCTCAGTTTTTTCGGTCTCTACAGAGCCGATGGTTTGGTCAGGATATGACCAGTTTACGCCCTATAGGGCGGGGAAACGCAGTGTTCAGACATTTTAATCCACTCCGTGTGGACCGGCCCTGACGATCCAAGGGTCACTCGAGCTCTGATCCTGAGACATGGTATGCTAGATTGTCTCGAAGCAGCAAGGACGATCCATTGCCTTGGTTCATGACGGAAATCCAATTACCAAATACGACATCGTGCGGTTTTGATTGTAAACCTATATATGGCGACATGATATATGGTACCCGTGCCATCTATGATTGAAATTGTTTTTGAAACATATAAACACTAGTAATAATATCAAATGCTTTTGTTTTATACGTATCAAGCATATTTTGGCCATTATAATGTAAAACTCTATCCTCCGGCTTGCGTTGCACTGTGTGATGGGACCTGAGTCTTATAATGGCTTCATTTTTGTAAAAAGCATTACGATGTTTAAATGATTTACTTGTTTTAAGCACTAGCAATCCAATGGAGTAAACCCGTTCCGCGTTAGTGGCATGGTCCTGTGATTGGCCTTATTATAAAATAAGTTAAGTAGATTTCTCATACCAGCCTCATGACAAACTCGTAGTTTCTTTCACTTGCAAACTCGGATGCCCTATTTTCTACATGGGCAGCCTTGTATTTAGGTTTTAGTAGGCTCTTTCTGGATAGCTATGGAGATGAAGATGGATTCTATCACTTCCTTCTTTTTATGTTGTTCAGCTCCTGTTATGTATATTATGTTTGATTTCGCTGTAGACATTTTATATAAAGTTGAACTGTATTTTGTACTAAGTATGATCCTGTATACTTCGTAACTCTGATGATATGTATATCCAGTGTATTTATTGTACATTATCTGGTGTATTTATATATTTCTGTTTTGCTGTTATTTGTTTATGTGTTATATTCCAAAGATTACTCTGGCCACCATGGAACGGGGGTTTGGGGTCGTCACACGTGGTATCAGAGCTTTGGTTAAGCTTAGTTCTGGAATATAACATATTAACGAACTCGTCAGAAATAGAATCAGATGTATTCTATGATGAATAACTCATTTCAGATAGGATCAGTAATATCCTAGAATGAGTGTAGTAGAATGAAATACAACCCAATAGACACATTTGCATTCTAGTATATGTCTCTATGCTTTAAATTACCTTTTTTGTTGGCCTAACACTTTGTCTGCTATTTGCAGATATCGTAGAAAAAGAGTGGCAAAAGTAGAAGAGGTAGGTCAGAACTAGATATTGAAGCTCTATTAAAGAAGTATCAAAATCTAGGTGGAGTACCGTTCTCGGGCAATGAATCCATTATTCAAACACAAGCACAGATGCGCTCTACTAAGAAAATTTTTGAAGGTTCAAAGCTGAGATATGATAAGAAAAGATTGCTGGCATCTTGGGCACCCAAAGACAAAGCTTTAATCCGGTGGGAAACTGTCATTAAGCATAATCCAGAAGATAATATTACCTGGGATAGATTTAAAGAAATTTTCAATGAAAGATTTATTCCTCTAGAAGCAACTAAGCGGTTAAGTGATGAATTCTACTATCTGATACAAGGAGATATGACCATTCCAGAATGTCATAAGAAATTCAGCGAACTTTCTTGTTTTGCCCTGCATCTAATTCAAAATCCTAAGGGGAAGAATCTGAGGTTTATTAACGGGCTCCAAAGAAAGTACCAAAGTAGTGTAACTGCACATGTGCAACTTCCTTTTTCTAAAATGATATACATGGCTTACCAGTATGAAGATCTGGATAAGCGAGGTCTTTTGGGTGATGAAGAGGAAGTCAGTACTAGCAGCAAAAGGAAATTTGAAACTGATAGCCTAGAGACAAGTACGCATCCTGAAGCGAGTACGAAGTCTGAAGGCAATAAGAGGCCAAAGGCCAATCAGAAAAAGGTTAAGGCAGTCGCATGTTTAAAGTGTAATCGGCAAGGCCATTCGATGAGGAACTGTAAATCTTCGAATAAACGAAAGAATAATGGATCTAAATCCAAGAACAAGTTTCAAGAGGATAGAAAATGCAATCTTTGCCATTAGACTGGTCATCTTTCATAGAATTGCCAGCTATCTCCGAAATCTGAAGTAATACAAGTAAATGGAGTGGCTTAAACTTCAGGACCCTCAGTTAGTTAGGGAAGACCAGATGTTTTAGAAAGCATGCTTATTGTCAAAAACATTCCATTTAAAGTACTGTTTGATACCAGCGTGTCACGAAGCTTATTTCAAGTAATGCGGTTAAGAAATTGGATTTGAAATTGAAAATGCTCAAAGCACCATGACTGTCCATAATTTGGTTGGGGGTTCCCTCAATCTTAGTTGGATTTGTGGAGTGCCTGTTTCTTTTTCCTGTTATCGATTCCCTACCATCACGATCGTCATGAATTTTACCGAATTTGACCTTATTTTAGGATTGGATTGGTTAACCAAATATTAAGCTGAGGTTAAATGTGCCGATAGAGTCATTAAGGCGAAGATTAAATCAGGGAATTATATAACCATTCCATGTGAAGGTCCGAATTCTGATAGAAAAGACTTTTGGTCAGCTCTGGATGTTTCTCCTACTTAAGTAGAAAAGATTCCTGTCGTTACAGAGAATGTTCCGGTCGATATAGAAAATATCCCTGTTGTCAAGAATTATGCGGATGTGTTTGAAGAAGTTGTTAGCTTACCTCCGCGTAGGGAAATTGATTTCAAAATTTCTTTAGTTTCGAATGCAAGGACACTAGTTCACGCTATTCGAAGAATGACCTTGAAGGTTAAAGAAGAATTAGACAATCACACTCGACAGCTTGTATGGAAGGTTCTGATCAGACCTAGTTTCTCTGATTAGGGAGCAGCAGTGGTGTTTGTCCCAAAGTCAGACGGTACTCTCAGACTATATGTGGATTATCGTGACTTTAACAAGCAAACATTGAAGAATAAATATCCATTGCCGCGAATTGATGATTTGTTGGATCGACTGAATGGCGCACAAGTATTTTCATGAATGGACCTAGCTACAGGTTTTCATCAGCTTCGAATTGACGAAGAATGTGTTCCTTTGACAGCATTCAGAGGTCCAGATTTATTCTATGAGTGGTTAGTAATGTCGTTTGTCTTATGTAATGTTCCAGCTTATTTTGTCTATCTAATGAACAGGGTATCCAGAGAAGTATTGAATAAATTCGTACTGGTTTTCATTGATGACATATTGATCTTCTCTAAATCAGAAAGCGAGCATGCAAAACACTTTGAACAAGTGTTAGAGATTCTGAGAAAGAATGTTTTAAAGGAAAATTTTTCCAAATGTATATTCTGGAAAGAAGAAGTCAAGTTTCTTGGCCACGTTGCATCAAAAGAAGGAAATTCTGTGGATCCTAGTAAAATCACTGCTATTCAGGATTGGAAACAGCCTATTCCACCCACAGAAGTTCGAAGTTTTCGTCGATTGGCTAGTTATTATCGGAAGTTCATTAAAGATTTTTCGAAGATATCTAGTTCCTTAACAAAGCTTACTAAGAAACATTCAAGGTTCAATTGGACTCTAGAATGTGAGGTAGCTTTCCAAAAGCTGACGTTAAGATTGACAACTGCTCCAATGTTAACAATTATCGATGGCAATCAAGACTTGAAAGTATGTACAGATGCTTCTAAAGAAGGTCTTGGTGCAGTATCAATGCTAAGAGGCCATGTAGTAGCTTATGCTAGCCGTCAGTTGAAGCCGCATGAAAAGAATTTTGCAACTCACGATCTTGAATTGTTAGCCACGTGTTTGCTATGAAAATCTGGAGGCATTATCTATTGTGTGAGAAAATCGAATTATATACCTATCATCTATCATTGAAGTATTTATTCACCCAGAAAGATCTGAATATGAGGCAGCAGCGTTGGCTAGAATTTCTCGTGGCTTACGATCTTGATATTTTGTATACTCCGGGGAAAGCCAATGTTGTGGCTGATGCGCTCAGCCAAAAGAATGTAATCATCGCCAATCTTATAATCACGCCTTCATTGATTGATAACATATATGCTCTTCAGAAGGATGATCACTTCATTCATAAGGTCAAAGAGAGAATTCAAAAAGGCGATGCCTCAAGTTTTCAGATTGATAACGATGGGATTCTAAGGTTAAAAGGCCGAATTTGTGTTCCAAACATTTCTGAGCTTCGGAAAGAGGTGCTGGATGAATGTCACAAATATAAATTTAGTATCCATCCAGGAGTGAGTAAAATGTACAATGATATCAAACGCACTTTCTGGTTGAGATCTATGAAAAGAGACATTTCCTTGTACGTTAGTCGATGTTCTACTTGTCAACAAGTCAAAAGCGATCAACAGAAACTCGCCGGATTGTTGCAACCGTTGGAAATTCTAGGTTGGAAGTGGGAACAGATTTCTATGGATTTCACAGATGGTTTGCCCAGAACCAGGAGAGGATATGACAATATATAGGTGATCATAGATCGTTTCACAAAGACCGCCCACTTTATACCTATCAGATTAAATAGAACTGCTCAGAGTCTAGCACAGATTTATTTCAAAGAGATTGTTAAAATCCATGGAGTTCCCATGTGTAATGTTAGTGATCGTGACCTTATTTTCGCTAGTAAATTCTGGGAAGCATTCCAAGCAGAATTGGGAACAAAGCTGGACTTGATCACTGCTTATCATCCTCAAACAGACGGCCAAACTGAGAGGGTGAATCGTATACTAGAAGATTTATTGCAGGCATGTGTTATTGATTTTGGCAGATCACGGGAAGACCACTTGAATTTGGCTGAGTTCTCATACAACAACAGTTACCAAGCGAGACTGGAAATGTCACCGTTCAAAGCATTGTATGGTCGACCGTGCAGATCTCCCGCATGTTGGGTAGAACCTGGCAATAGACTCGTATTGGGACTTGATATGATCCGTGATGCTTCAGACAAAGTCGATTTCATTAAGAAACGATTACTTGCAGCTCGAAGCCGACAGAAGAGCTATGCAGATTCGAGAAGGAGAGATTTGTCATTTTCTATTTGTTTCTATGTGTATTTGAGGGTTTCTCCAATGAGGGGAGTAGTCCGATTCGGTAAAACAGGGAAATTGGTGCCCAGATTTATTGGTCCATTTCCTATACTTGAACGAATTGGAACTCTCGCTTATAGAGTTCAATTGCCTGACTGGTTGCCTGGAGTACATGATGTGTTTCACATATCTCAACTTAGAAAGCATGTGCATGATCCAGACTTGGTCGTGGAAGAAGTCGCGCAACAAGATTTGGAAATTTCACCAGAATTGGCAGTGAGGAGAGAGCTGATAAAGATTATTGGCAAAGAAACTAAAGAGCTGAGGAACAAGAAGGTTCACTTAGTCAAAGTGCAGTGGAGATCCACGAGAATGCACTTGGGAAACTGAGGAGAGCATTAAGCAAGCTTATCCCAATTCCAGAGTGGACATCTCTGATTGTCATGACCCGCATTGGCAGAGGTAATATAATTAATTTATTTAATTATTTAAAAGGTAATTAAAAGCATTTAATGGTCATGGAATTAAATAATGGTGAATATTTAATTAAAAATAATAAATTAAATAATATATTTAATTCTGAAATAATCAGAATCGGCTGAAATGACGATATGGTGTGAACTGGATCATCTGTGATATTTAATTCAGTTTAGAATTTGAATTAGAATAACGAATATATTTAATTAACGATGGCTAAATGTATAAATTATAATATAATTATAATCGAGCTTGAAATGGCACTGCAGTTCGCTATTTGGCGATTTGAACTTCAACTGAGTGTACAGGATTCGTTTTAAGCCGGATTTCACTGAAACAAGAAACGTGTGGAGCTGGTGGAGTATATCTTTCTAGTGGAAGAGAAAAATCGGGATTTCGTCGAGTGGATTTTGATGTACGTCCAAATCAAATTTCAGAAAAGTAGCTGTGGAATTCCTTTATAATTATAAAGGAATTATTTATTTTTTTAGAAGGAATTTCAATATAAATCGAATATCGGGTTGACCCAGATTTGAAATATCAAGTTAGAAATTCATATAGGAATATTCTAGAGCTGTATGGTGTTCCACTGTGAATATAGACGATAATATTTATTTTTAAATATTTAATTCAATTATATTTAAATATATTTATATATTTAAATAGATTATTTAGAGCTTTAAAAATAGCCTCTTTTGCAAACGAAGTCGGAATTCGACGAAACCAGTTTCATTGGGACCGTAATGTTAGACAGTAGCTACATGACAGTTTTCGTGATTTTTGGGTATCGTATGAAATCGTATCGATTTTTAGAAGTTAAACATAAGTAATGATTGGAATGAAATGAATATAAAAATATTTTTCCCATCCCTATAAATACAACACCAACTCCATCTTCATTCTAAAACCCTTCAAAAAAGTCTTCTGTCCATTTTTTCAAGCCGCCAACACTTGTTTCAGCAAAAAGAGAAAATGAGAGATTTCTTAAATCAAAAAGAAATGCAATAAATTACTAAAAATCCTAATACTTATATACATGATTCTATGAGTGATGCTCTTCGATCTGGAGTTCCTTTTAAGCAGGTCGATCAACGTTTGGTGCTCGACAGTTTCGAACAGTGAAATTATGGTTCGGATTTGTTTGATTTTAGGACAGTGGTGTGGGGTTTCGATATTGGTTTTGGTCTTAGCGTGGGGTTTGGCATCACGCAGGAGGTTTTGGGGTAGTTCGGTGCTTTGTGATGTCGATGTACTGGTGCGAGCTCCTGATGTCGTGAGGCAGGAAACTCGTTCGATTTCCAAGCAGATGGTGTGGGTTTAAAGAGATTTTCGAGGGGATCATTGTGTTATTGTCCGTTTTTGAATCGATGGTGGGATGGAGGAGGAAATGATGTTAGAAGATCGGGAAATGGCAACGAAGGAGAATTGGAACCGCGAGTTTAATTTGTGGTGAGGGAGAAGGCACGTTACGGGTTTGGGTATTCACGTACGGGTTGGGCCTTAGGTAAATGATAAGCCCAAATTAAAATTTCAAATCCAAGTTTCTATTCATTTAAAGTGTATTAACTTTACTGTATCATATCTTGGTCGTAAATCATCAGAATTCAGCGAAACAAGATCCGGCAGGATCGTATGGACGGACACTACCCAATGGAAGTGACTGGGAGTGGAGTGGAGCTCATTTGGATTTATGGCGAAATAAATTGTTTGATTCAAATCAAACAAACAGTTTATCGTTCTTTAACGATGAACTGCCAATGTGAGTAAATCTCACTAATTCTGAACAGTTTATAATTTCATGTTGTATTTTTAGAACTGTTAGATGTTGGCTGATTGACTGTGTGTTGACCGTTTGATTGAACTGCTAGTCAGTTAGTTAAATTTCTATATTAATTCTGTTTAACAGAATATATCATATGGAACTGAAAGTGATGTTATCTATATTTTTTAACATCTGTGATGCAGGGAAAACAGGTTGGAGGAATCCAACTGGATTCCTCAACATTTATTTTAATGTGATTCATATATTATGGTATATGATGTGATATATAATCTGTTGTTAATTATGTGTGTTTGGACGAAATTTATCGTTGTTATATGGTATGTTAAATACCATGAGAAATACTGGATATGGAAAAGGGGATTTTTCAAAGTGTATTTTGAAAATGAATTATTTATTTAAAATCGATGGATTTTATATAGAAAAGGAAAAGGGTTTTTTTATAAAAGAAATTTTTATAAAATCAAAGGATAAGTTAGAATAAAAGGAAATCATTTGTAAAGTGAAGAACCGTTACTAAAAGTAAATCTTTATAAATGAATAGTTTATTCGAAAAGGAGCTAATCGAATTTGTTATTCGAATAGAATAAAGGAAGTTATCGAATAAAGTTTAAAGGAGGTATTCAAATATAGTTTAGCCAAAAGGAGTTATTCGATCAGAATTCATCGAATAGAATTAATTGATTATAGTTAACCAGTTAGGGTTAACCACTTAGAGTTAATTGGTTAGAGATTATCAATTAGAGCTAAACCAATTAGGAGTTAATCGATGTTAGTTTAATCGATTAGAGTTAAAGTAAAAGGAGTTAATTGTATATAGTTTATTCGAATAGTAAAAGGAGTTAATTGAATATAGTTTATTCGAATAGTAAAAGGAGTTAATCGAATATAGTTTATTCGAATAGTAAAATGAGTTAATCGAATATATATTTTATTCAAATAGAATTAAAAAGAGTTATCAAATATAGTTTATTCGATAGGAGTTAAGTGAATAGAGTTAGAGTTAAATCAAAAGAGTTAAGTTAATAGAATAAATTGAATAGAGTTATCGAATATACCTTATCGAAAGAAAGAATTATCGAATAGAAAGGATTTGAAAGAGATTTACGTAAGGAAGTTTGTTAAAGAATTAGAAGAGTGAACTTTGTCTATTTCAAGGTTAGAAACGTTGTTCAGTTAAGGTCTGAGAGGTAGTATTACCCAAACTTGATTGACTTCATTTTTAACTAAGGAATGGTTAAGGTTCGATAGTAAAGGATGGTTAAGTGAATTTAGTAATTAAAGGAAATGGTTTGAGTTGGCATCGCGATGGTTTGTTTAAACATCTGTCTAAGTCCAATGAAGAAGCTTTGGAAATGTTTTCCAAATAAGAAACCAGAAATGTTTTCTAATAAAGAAAACAAGAAATGGAAATGTTTTCCATTGTTAATAACATATATTTTCCAAATTTAGAAAATAAGAAATATTGAATATAGGGAAACAGGAGATAAGTAAATTAATGAAATAAAGAGATAAATGTTGAATGATGTTTGATCGATATAAATTTCCATTTGGAAATAATATCGTTGTTTGCACACGTGTTTTTCTTTGATAGTTAAATCACACACTATCGAAGTTTTGGCCATTTTAACGTTGTTAATATAGAGAGACCGGTTGGATTATTATCCAAAGAACCACTCTGTATTGGCATAAGCGTTGCGAATCATATATGCCAAAGGAAATTGAAGACGGAGTTATGCAAGGGCTATCCTGTTTACAGAATAGTGCCTTCGGTTCATTCTGTTCCTGGGTCACTTGTATGGAAGAATGTCTGACCGGGTATTTCCAGACGATCACGTACATTGATTTCTCCAACCGTACCAAGAGTGGAAGCGGAGAAGGAAACTTCTTTTAGCTAACACATAACGTATTGTTGAGGACGTCAATCAGTGATTTGATGGATTTGATGATGTGGCATTCAAAGTGAATCTGGTGTGATGATAAAAGCGTAGCTTCTAGCCTCACATCCGGTAAATGACAAAAATCGGGCAGGCAGCATGGCTAAGTCGTTCGCACCAAAGTAGGGTGTATAATCACCTGATCTATAGTTTCATTTACTTCTAAAAAACTATTGTTGATGTTGTCCCATTCGGGAAACGATTGCTGATCCCAACCGTTGGTGATATACATTCGATACACTCAAGCGAAATGAGTGGTCGGTCATGTGTGGCCAGGTTGCAAGATGTTCTTATTGAACCCAGTGTATTCCTCTCTAGAGGTACACTAGCGAAAGGTGGTTCCATACCTTGTCATAGTTGGAAATCCATTACCCAATACGTGCTTGCGGTTTTGATTGTATACTATATATGTAGAACGTGAGATGAAAGCGTTTCTGCTAGATGATTATTATACTGTGGTTGATAGACATTATTATAATATCAAAAGGTTTTTGATATAAAGATAATTTGGATTCTCATAAGGGAAAACCCGTTCCGTTTTGCGGTGTGGTCTTATGGGATATCGTTTACTTGTTTGAACTGTTTTAAACTGTTTTACTCATACCAGTCCCATGACTGACCCAGAGTTTATTTTGTTGTTTTCCCTAAACTCTTGGGTGCCTAAATTTGTACGGGCAGTCAAGTAGCCATCCAAGAATGGAACCAGCCTAGAACTCCCACGGAGGTCAGAAGTTTCTTGGGACTGACCGGCTATTATCGGAAATTCATCAAAGATTTTTCGAAGGTAGCTTGTCCATTGACAAACCTGACCAAGAAGCATACGAAATTCAAGTGAACACCGGAATGCAAGAAGCTTTCCAAGAGCTAAAGAAGAGATTGACCAATGCTCCTGTGTTGACCATCATAGATGGCAATCAGGATTTGAAGGTCTGGACCGACGCCTCTAAGCACGGTTGTTTCTTTTATAAATTAACATGTCTGAGATAACATTTTTCCTTTAATGAAAAATCTCATGTTAACATGTTATCCCTTATTTATTTAAGGTATTGGTGCGGTGCTGATGCAAAGAGGTAGGGTAGTCGCATATGCTAGCCGCCAACTGAAACCGCATGAGAAGAATTATGTCACGCATGACCATGAACTAATAACCATTGTGTTTGCTCTTATAGAGGCATTATCTTTTGGGTGAAAAGTTTGAAATTTACACGGATCACAAATCCTTGAAGCACCTTTTTACCCAAAAAGATTTGAATATGAGGCAGCAACGCTGGGTCGAATTTCTTGCATCTTATGACCTAGATATCCTATATACTCCGGGAAAAGCCAACGTTGTAGCAGATGCACTCAGTAGAAAGAATGCAGGATGCAACAATCTCATTATCGCCAGTCTCATTATCACTCCTTCTTTGATTGATAAAGTCTCTGCTCTTCAGAAGGATGATAAATTTATTCAGAGGATTATTAAAAGAATTCAGGATGGCGAAACCACAAGTTTCCAAATTGATGACAAAGGGATTCTGAGGCTATTGGGCTGAATCTGTGTCACATACGACTCTAAGCTCAGAAGGGAGGTTATGGATGAATGTCATAAATCTAAGCTTAGTGTTCACCCTGGAGTGAGCAAGATGTATTACGATCTTAAGCGTACATTTTGGTGGAGGTCAATGAAGAGAGATATTTCTATTTATGTTGCTAGATGTCCCACTTGTCAGCAAGTCAAAAGTGATCAACAAAAACTGGCAGGTTTGTTGCAACCGCTAGGAGTTCCTGGTTGGAAGTGGGAGGAAATTTCTATGGACTTTATAGATGGCTTGCCCCGAAGCCGAAAAGGCAACGATAGCATATTGGTGATTGTCGACCGCTTAACAAAATCTTCCCATTTCATCCCTGTTCGATCCAAAAGAACAGCTCGAAGTTTAGCACAACTCTATCTTAAAGAGATAGTCAGACTGCATGGGATTCCCAAAAGCATTGTCAGTGATCGGGATCCATTATTTACCAGTAAATTCTGGGAAGCTTTTCAAGAGGAGCTTGGGACCAAGTTGAATCTGAGCTCTGCCTATCACCCTCAGATAGATGGCCAGACTGAGAGGGTGAATCGTGTTTTGGAAGACTTATTGCGTGCTTGCATTCTTGACTATGGCGGTTCATGGGAGGACCACTTGCACTTGGTGAAATTCTCCTATAATAATAGCTACCAAGCAAGCTTGGGGATGTCACCATTTGAATTACTTTATGGCAGGCCGTGCAGATCTCCTGCATGTTGGGTGGAGTCAGGCAATCGACTAGTCTTGGGCCCCGACATGGTTCGAGAAGCTTCGGATAAGGTTGATTTGATTAATAAGCGCTTGTTGACTGCTCAGAGCCGACAAAAGAGCTATGCAGACTAGCGAAGAAGGAATCTAGAATTCTCTGTGGGTGATCAAGTATACTTGAAGGTTTCTCCTTGGAGAGGCGTGATTCATTTTGGGAAGACAGGAAAGTTGGCACCGAGATTCATTGGTCCATTCCCTATTCTCGAAAGGATTGGTACTCTCGCTTATAGAGTGCAGCTGCCCGACTGGTTGCCAGGGGTGCATGACGTATTTCATGTGTCTCAACTCCGCAAGCATGTGCACGATCCAGATCTGATTGAGGATGAATTAAACCAATAGGTCCTAGATATTGCTCCAAATCTGACAGTGAGAAAGGACCCGATTAAGATCATTGGCAGAGAAACCAAAATCTTGAGGAACAAGAAGATCAACCTAGTCAAGGTCCAATGGAGTGGGGATCCTAGAAACTGTACTTGGGAGACAGAGGATAGCATCAAAAAGGCTTACCCCAAGTGCAGAGTGGATATCTCCAAGTAACTCTTGTACCTTAGTACGTTTATACCAATTTACATGTTCCATCTTGGTTCTTACTTTACTTTGTTTCCTTTTCGAGGACGAAAATTCTAAAGTGGGGGAGATTGTAATGACCCGGAAAATCCGAACCAATTTAAAATTTTTATTTTAAATTATTTGGGGGGAAAATGTGACAGAAATTAAAAATTCCATTTTTAAATAATATTAAAGCCAGTGAAAATAGTCAATTTTCAAACGGTCTCTGTTTTCGACGAAACCACTTTCATTGGAACCGGAATGTCATATTGCTAGGATTCAATTTTTAGAATTTTTCGATTTAATATGTGAGCGTGGCGAAGGAAAATGTGTTTGGTCGATTACAGTCAAATTTAATCGACTGAAAAATAGCTATTTTTCAAAAGTGTCAGAATTCGACGAAATTAATTTTGTTAGGACCGTATAGTCATAACATAGACAAATATATTTTTTCTGGATTTTTCTGAGTCTGTTTGTGGCCCCAGTGAATTTATTTATGCAGACAAATTAAATTAATAAAGGAATTAAATAATACAGGCAACAGACAGCCTTTTGGGCTGACGGGACCTGTCCTATTGGATCCGGAATATGGGCTATTGGCTAGGGGCACCTTCTGCTGGACTGAAACTGAACCGGTTTAGAAGTTACGGATTTATTTGTAAAAATGCACTAAAAATAATATAAAAATAGGAGGAAACCCTAAACCGATTACTGTTCACTGTCGTTCACGTGCCGCTACTCCACAAATCCATGGCCTAAATCATCCGAACTTCTTCCATTCCGTTCTCCCTCACCTCAGCGAATTAGAATTAAACCCGGACACCACGTCGAAGCTCTTCTCTCCCTCTTCATTTCTATACCACCTGACCAACCCCTCGTCGCCCGTAGCCCTCGCTCCGGGCCCACGAACTGACGGCAGTCGAACCGCCGCCCAGGACCACCCACACCACTGAGTGGCCCCCACTTCCAGGCGCGGCAGCGCCACACCCCCCTCTTCCCCGTCACGTTGTCCGATCAACCTCCAGGCACCCGAACCGCGAGCAAAGTCGCGCCCTAGTTTTGAACAATATTTGAAAACTGTCGGTCTGTAGTGTCTAAAAGGAGAAGAAGGTTATTTACTTTATTAATTTATTATTTAATTAACTTAAATTGTTTTGAAACTTCGATTAACCATGTCTAACTCATTTCAATTCGAAATCCGATGATTTCAGCGACGTTGTAATCGTGTCTGAGATCTACGCATCTAGACTGACTGTGGTTGATTCTGAACAGTTTGGATTTTGGCCAAAAATCTTCAACGATTGTGAGATTTCTGAATTTGAATAATTAAATAATTTATTTTAATTCTATTCGATCAGTTGAATCATTGTATATTATTCTGACATGTTATGTGGTGATTGTTGTATTGTTGAATTTTATTCGTTGTGATGTCATGTTATAGTTTGACAGTTTGGATCTGTAATATTCTGATGTAATCGTAATAAAGTTCTCATCTTTTTATTTTTATTTTTAATCCTTTCTATTAAAGTTGAATTCTTATTTAAAAAAAAAGAGCAAAGTTAGGATTTTTGTTTGATAAACAAAACAAATCTAAGTTTTAATCTTTTGTTTCAAAACAAATCAAAGTTTTAATCTTTTGTTTGAAAACAAATCAAAGTTTTAATCTTTTGTTTGAAAACAAATCAAAGTTTTAATCGTTTGTTTGAAAACAAATCAAAGTTTTAATCTTTTGTTTGAATACAAATCAAAGTTCTAGTCTTTTGTTTTTTAAAACAAATTAAAGTTGAATCTTTTGTTTTTGATTTACGAATAAGCCAAAGTTTTAGTCTTTTGTTTTGGTTAACAGAATATTATTTTGAAACAAAACAAAATAAAAGAAAGTTAGAACATTTTATAAAATAAAGGAGAAATTGAATCCTTTACTTTGATTTACAAATAAAAGATAACAAAATCTTAAACTTTGATTTACATAGTAAAAGAAAGTTTAAGTCTTTGCTTTGATTCACAAAATTTAAGTTGGATCTTTATTTTGTTTATAATTTATAAAATAAAGAAAGTTTAGATCTTTTAAAATTTAATTAAAAGATAAAATAAGTATTAGACATCTTATTTGATTTACAAATGAAAGTAAGATGAGACCTTTATTGTGATTCATCAAAAATGAATCAAACTTCATCGTCGTGTTAGTATAGTTAAAGTGAATCAAATTTCATCATCGTGTTAGTATAGTTGATGTGAATCAAACTTCATCGTCGTGTTAGTATAGTTAAAGTGAACCAATTTCATCGTCGTGTTAGTATAGTTGATGTGAATCAAACTTCATCGTCGTGTTAGTATAGTTAACGTGAATCAAATTTCATCGTCGTGTTAGTATAGCTGATGCGAATCAAACTTCATCGTCGTGTTAGTATAGTTGATGTGAATCAAACTTCATCGTCGTGTTAGTATAGTTAAAGTGAATCAAATTTCATCGTCGTGTTAGTATAGTTGAAATGAACAAAATTTCATCGTCATGTTAGTATAGTTGAAAAGAATCAAATTTCATCGTCATGTTTATGTAGTTGAAATGAACAAAATTGCATCGTTATGTTAATATAGTTGAAATGAATCATATCTTGACATTTGAAAATATATTTATATTAGGAATGTTGACGTTAGAAAAGATGTTTACATTGGAAATAAAGTTCACCTTTTTAATTGCATTTTACAATGTAAATATTACGTACAAAGATGAATTAACTTTTTAATTGAGTTCTCTTAGTTATAGAAAAGAATAAAAAGACATTTTCATTTTCAATGTAAATAGAAAAGAATAAAAAGACATTTTCATTTTCAATGTAAATAAAAAAGAAAGAAAAAAAAGACATTTTCATTTTCAATGTAAATAGAAAAGAATAAAAAGACATTTTAATTTTCATTGTAAATAGAAAAGAAAAAAAAGACATCTTCATTTTCAATGTAAATAGAAAAGAATAAAAAGACATTTTCATTTTCAATGTAAATAGAAAATAAAAAAAAGACATTTTCATTTTCAATGTAAATAGGAAAGAATAAAAAGAGATTTACATTTTATATGTAAATAATAAGAATAAGGGACATATCATTTTGTTGAATATTGAAATTATACATTTTAAAACATCAATTTTGGTCGCATTAGAATTGGCGAACAAAAATGTCATTTTGTTGAACATTGAAATTATACATTTTAAAACATCATTTTTGGTCGCATTAGAATTGGCGAACAAAAATGTCATTTTGTTGAATATTGAAATTATACATTTTAAAACATCATTTTTGGTTGCATTAGAATTGGCGAACAAAAATGTCATTTTGTTGAATATAGAAATTATACATTTTAAAACATCATTTTTGGTCGCATTAGAATTGGCGAACAAAAATGTCATTTTGTTGAATATAGAAATTATACATTTTAAAACATTATTTTTGGTCGCATTAGAATTGGCAAACAAAAATGTCATGTTTATTTGATATAAAATGATACATTGTTGAAACCATCATTTTTTCCGCACTAGAATTGGCGGACGAAAATATTACTTTCATAGAATAAAAGTAATGGATTTTAATAAAGGAAATCGCCCAAATGGTTTATTTACTATATATAAATATAAAATATAAAATTAAACGAAACGAGCGCGGCAGTTCGCGTATCGACAATCGTAACTTCAAACGAATATATAGAAAGATCTGACCGTTGGATTTTCCCAAAACTGGAACCTTAGGACCGCTTTGGGAAGAGCTTTCCAACGATATAAATTTCATCAAAATCTGATGGTTAGATTTTAAGATATGTGTAAATCAAATTTTGGAAAAAGTAGCGCCAGCGCCGCCCATTGACCCGAAACGTCATTTAAATATTTCGAGCTATTTTTAATAAATAAAAATAGCGATAAATAGTTATAAATATAGATGAAATGTTTTAAACTATAATTATGCGACAATTATTTGAAAAGGCCGAGTTTAACTCATTTCAAATAATTGAACGGCGATTGAATCAAAGATGTAAGATGACGATGGTTGAAGACCGACGATCTTCACATCGAATGGACGATGACTTCTGATACCTTGGACTGACTTGCTCCCAGGACTGGGTTGAAGCAGTAATTGTCCGGACGTGTGTGTTGGTCGTGCGGATAAGCGAGCGCCTTTTTGGTGTCTACGGTTTCGTTCAGACCCAGAACGGACTTATAAATGGATGCGTGTCCGACGTTGAAATTCACTTCATGTAATTAAATCGCTTTCTATTAATATATGTCTGTTTGGTGGTGGAGAATTTATTCTCTACTTAACACCCTGATACGTAGTGATAGTTATCGATCGCATGGCATTGAATTGTCAATGTGGCACGCTAAGATGCAATGATCAAGGCTTTGTTAAAAAGCAGGCCTGGTGGCTGATGATCAAAGCATAGCCTGGTTAGGCATAGTTTGGCGTATATCGTGACTTCGCGAGCCTCACACCCCGGTATGAGTCAAAAACGGGATATGGACCGTAGGGAGTGCACACATTTCTTTCTAGCTAAGAGTGGTGCTTGGGTTTTGACACGGCCCGGCATTTTACTTATGTGGATTTTGGTTTGAGGTACCTCGGGTTTTTATAGGCCGGAAGTGGTCATATTATAGGTCCAAAGGGACCGAGAAACGTGTGTTCAGGCATAACTAATCCACTACCGTTAGGTAGGGACCGGCCCTACCGCATCCAAGGGTTCACTGCGGGGGATCCTGAGGCATTTGCTAGAGTGTCTCGAATCGTAAGAGGACGATCCCTAGCCTCGATTTCATGACAGAAAACCAATTCCCGATACGACAACATTTCGGTTTTGATTGTAAACTTATATACGGCGACATAGTATATGGTACCTATGCCATCTAGGATTGATATATGTATTTTGAAGTATTTTAATACTGTTTAAACACTAATGATAATATCAAAACATTACTTTTCACGTATTAAGCATGTTTGATCATCATAAGGGAAAACTCTATCCTCCTGTGTGCGTTGCATTGTGTGATAGGACTTGAGTCTTATGATGATTTCATTTTTCAAAAGTCATTTCGCTGTTTATATAAACTTTATAAAATATTGCACTGGCAATCCAATGGAGTAAACCCGTTCTGCGTTAGCGGCGTGGTCCTGAGATTCACCATCTTGATAGTTAATTTAGTTAAGAATTCTCACACCAGTCCCATGACTGACTCGTAGTTTGTTTCACTTTTGCAAACTCAGGTGCCCTCTTTCCACACGGGCAGCCAATTGACAGGTTTCTAGGTGATACTTTCTAGTGGGAGCTTGCTTTGGGAGGAAGAAGAAGAAGACCTTTTCTCCATCTTTTATTCTGCTTTTGAGACATTTTTCTATCTTTTGCTTTTGATGTATGTAATGGGGTTTGAAACTTATTTCCTTTCATTTGAGACTTGTTTCTCTTTTGTTAAGACTTCTATTATGCTAAGTGGATCCTGTAAAACTGCATACTCTGATGTTCTGCTGTAATGTTGATGGCATTTATTTCCGCTGCAATGGTTTACGTGTTATGATAATTATCTGAGATCTGTTTTTGTTGTAAATATGTTGTATTCCAAAAATTCTCTGATACCAACTGTGATAACCCCAAACTTCCGTAGACCAAAAGTAAGGATGATCATTTTTGACATGCTGACAAGTGGGACATCTAGCAACATAAATAGAAATATCTCTCTTTATTAACCTCCACCAAAATGTGCGCTTAAGATCGTGATACATCTTGCTCACTCCAGGGTGAACACTAAGCTTAGATTTATGACATTCATCTATAACCTCCCTTCTGAGCTTAGAGTCGTATGGGACACAGATTCGGCCCAATAGCCTCAGAGCCCCTTTGTCATCAATTTGGAAACTTGTTCTTTTTAATGTAAACAAATAAAAATATATTTTATTCGTTGTTCAAATTCTATTGTAAATAGACAAATAATAATAATATTTTATTTGTCGTCCAAATTCTGTTGAAAGGTAAAGAAATAAAAATAAGATTTTATTTGTTAACCCATTTCTGTTGTAATATAAACAAATAAAAATAATGTTTTTATTTGTCGTTCAAATTCTTATGGTAATATCAACAAATAAAAATGAGTTTTTATTTGTCATTTCAATTCTATTGTTCATTTCAGAAAAACAAAAATTATGTTTTAATAACATAAAATAAATTTTACAACTGGATCTAAAATAAATATAATTTAAAACTGAATTTAGATTAAATCTTCTAAATGCAAATAAAATTCAATAAAACATTAAATTTTAATGCGAATCTAGTACAACATGAACAACAAACATATTACAAGCCACAATCAACGATTCATACAATACATAACAATCCAGCTCTGAATTAACATCATCACACAATTATTTTAAAGCAAGAAAATAAATTAATAATTAATTAAATAATAAAAATCCTAACTTCCCCGTAAAGGAAAGCCCGGATTGCTTTGAGAACAATACACATTAGAGCACAAATTGAAGAACATTTTATCGCTGATAACAACAATTACATCAGTGTAAGAGAATATAACAGAGTATGAACTTATGATATACATTGGGAATACAATAATATCAGAGTTTTAAATTACATTTAAATAGCAGCAGAAAAATAATACAAATATACAACTAGAAGGAATACACGGATACCGAGCTTTCCGAATACCGCTTCAGCTGTAAGCTAGCATCCTGTAGACATATCTGCAAAAAGCTACTCGACTGCCCATGTGGAAAATAAGGGTACCCGAGTTTGCCAGTGAAACAAACTACAGGTCAGTCATGGGACAAGTATGAGAAATCTTAACTTAACTACCTAATAATAAGGCTAATCACAGGACCACGCCGCTAACGCGGAACGGGTTTACTCCATTGGATTGCCAGTGCCTAAATTAAAGTAAATCGTTATACAACGCAATGCCTTTTTAGAAAAATGAAACCATTATAAGACCCAACTCCCATCACACAATGCAACGCAAACCGGAGGATAGGGTTTTACCTTATAATGGTAAAAAGATGCTTGATACGATAAAACGGATTTATTATTTGTGTGTATATCTATGGGTAAATATAATTCAAAAACAATTTCAATCATAATGTATTAATCATAGACGACATAGTACCCCATCCTACTATGTCGCCATACTAGTTCTACAATCAAAACCGCAAGGTCGTATTGGAAATTGGATTTCCATCATGAGTCGAGACTAGGGGCAAGCTCCTCTCCGATTCGAGACACTCTAGCAAATGCCTCAGGATCCCCCGCAGTGAACCCTTGGATGCGGTAGGGCCAGTCCCCGCCTATCGGCAGTGGATTAGTTATGCCTGAACACACGTTTCCCGGTTCCTTTAAACCTATAATATGACCACTATCGGCCTATAAAAATCCGAGGCGCCTCAAAATCCATCATCCACATAAGTAAAATGCCAGGCCGTGTTAAAGCACTGACACTACCACTAGCTAGAAAGAAACGTGTGCACTCCCTACGGTCCACATCCCGTTTTTGACTCATACTGGGGTGTGAGGCTCGCGAAGTCACGATATACACAAAGCTATGCCGTAATAGGCTATGCTTTGATCATCCCACAAGGCCTTGCTTTTCAACAAAATCCTTGATCATTTGCATCTTGGTGTGCCATATTGACAATTCACGCCATGCGATCAATCACCATTAATATATACCAGGGTGTTAAGTAGAGAATAAATCCTTTACCACCAAATAGACATACATTAACAGAAATCGATTTAATTCACATGGAACGAAATCCAATGTAAGACATGCATCCATTTATTAGCTTATGCTCTGGGTCTGAGCGAAAACCAAATCCGAACAATCAACAATAGTCCGGACGGCCACCACTGAAGCCCCTTCAAGGTAGCTACTACCATCAGGGTCTCTGTAACAACACATCCATTCGATGTGAAGATCGTCGGTCTTCAACCACCGTCTTCATCTTCGACTCTTCATCGTTGTAGTAATTATTCAGAATGGGTTGAACCCGGTCTTCCCGAATAACTCACGTATTTTTAAAATTAAAAATCAAGTACTATAAAATCACATCCAACGCCACATTCCACTTCAGAATATTCTTTTAAATAAAATATTCAAATTATTCTATCAAAGATAAATTCTTTACATTTACTCTTAAATCTTTCTTTTAAAGATTTATTCAAAACACCATTTGGTTTTAAATATCAAAAATCATTATTAAAAGATTCATTAGATTTAAGAAATAAATCTTATTTTTAATTGGGTTAAAGAACTAATGTCATTTAAAGCATAGTTCACGGTAAACCCAAAATCGTCTTCCATAAAATATGGAATCTTCACAGAAAACAAATCAATATATAATCGTTATAAATTTCTGTATCCAACCAATAATATAAATGGAATAACGGCAAAGCCTCTTAAATTCCATATGTAGTATCGGTCTTCTTTTACAGAAGTTTATCTCGGTTATAATTAATTCGAATTCTATTCAATTGCAATTTAATATATTAAATTTGAAAACTTTACTTTTGGAAAATTCGCATTTTAAATCATAATAAAAGATTCATAAATTCCAGATCATATTTCAACTTATTTCAATTACTAGATATAATTGAAAACTTTAATAATCCAAATTAAAAGATTATTCTCTTCATACGGGGTTTAAGAATAGTGTTATTTAAGACACTATTCTTTCAATTACTAGATATAATTGAAAACTTTAATAATCCAAATTAAAGGATTATTCTCTTCATACGGGGTTTAAGAACAGTATTATTTAAGACGCTATTCACGACAAACCCAAAATCCAATTTATTTAATTTAACTTCAATTAAATATTAGCAAATTGGAAGAGTTCATTAAATCTAAATTTAATGATTTATTCTAGTTAATAACTAGTTCGTTTTAATAAAAATATATTTTTCTAAAATATATTCTTTTCTAAAATATTCTTTTCTCTAAGAATATCCTTCATTGGAATGTGGCTCGATCAACAACCACATATTGCATATAATCAATACTCATGATAAATAACTATCAAACATCCAAATAACAACCAAAGTGGATTCTACTCTAAATGTTGGGACTAGTGTGGGTCAAATATCATCCCAACACCCGTGTAGGGTTTCATCCAACAAACAAATAATAAATTATTTGTGCACTTGGGCGATGTGTGAAAATTTATTGTCCTAATCACATAAACAAGTCGGGTAACTTGTAAATGGAAGTGTAGTATTCCAGCATCATAAACATATATATATATACAGTGATGAATCAGTTCATATATAATAACAACGTAAGTTCTCATGTTAACATAATTTATCAAAACAATGAATCCTTTCGACTGATTCATTTACATTAAAAATGTGAATTCTGATGTTGACTCACCTACAATGAAGTATGATCTTTTCTTTTTACATAAAGAATGATATTCTTTTTACATTGTATAAAATGAAATCTTTATATTACATTAAAAATGTAATTATTTAATTGAGACGACCCGAACTCCCACGTGAAGGAAAGCTCGGATTGAATTGAGGACAAGACAAATCAGAACGCAGACGGAAGAACATTTCATTGTTATTACAACAATTCCATCTGATACAAGAATATACAGAGTATAAATGAATAAAATACATTCGAATTAATATGTGAGCGTGTGAAAACCCGTAACTTCCCCGTAAAGGAAAGCGCGGATAGTTCGAGAACAAGCCACAACAGAACGCAAACAGAAGAACATTTCATTGTATATTACAACAATGCATCAGATTACAAGAATATACAGAGTATTAATGAATAAATATTACACAGAAATATCAGAGATTTAAATTACATTTAAATACATCGCAGCGGAAAATAATACAATACACAACTAGAAGGAGATATACGGATACAAAGCTTTCCGGATATCGTTCCAGCTGTAAACCAGGATCCTGTGAATATAAATCTGCAAAAACCAAAACTACTAGCTGCCCGTGTCAAAATAGGGGCACCCAGAGTTTAGGTTAAAACAATAAACTCCAGGTCAGTCATGGGACTGGTGTGAGAACTAAAACAGTTATTAATCTTTATTTTAAATCATTAGGTAAATCAAGGGACCACGCCGTATAACACGGAACGGGTTTCCTCCCGAGAATACCAGTGCATACAACAAACAGCGCAATGCTAAATAAAGAAAAATGAAGTTGTTATAAGACCCAGGTCCCATCACACAATGCAACGCAGCCGAGGATAGGGTTTTCCCTTATAACAGCCAAAGAATGCTTGATACGTTTAAAACAAACCATTTAATACTATAATAAGTGCATAGTGTATAAAACAACTTCAATCATAAATATCAATCATAGGCGGCATGAATGCCCTATCCCACTATGTCGCCATACTAGGTTCTACAATTAAAACCGCAAATGTCACGTATTTGGAAGTTGGATTTCCATCTATGAACCGAGGCAAAAGATAGTCCTCAACCGATTCGAGACTGCCTAGCCCGAGTCTCAGGATCAGAGCTCGAGTGACCCTAGGAGCGACAGGGCCGGTCCACCGATGTGGATTAAAATGCCTGAACACTACGTTTCCCCGCCCTTTGGGGCGTAAATGAGCCACTAAATGACTCCATCGGTTCGAGAACGACCGATCAATCCGAGGCGCCTCGCAACAGCAACAACCACATAAGTCAAACTCGTCAGGGCGTGTAAAACCACTAACGCCACTTCTAACTAGGAAGAAACGCAGGCCCTCCCTGAGGTCCTTTCTCCCGTTTTTGGTTCATACCGGGTGTGAAACTCGCGAAGTAAACGTTACACAAAGCTACGCCACAAAGGCCGTGCTTTGATCATCACCACAAGACTTTGCTTTTCAACAGAAGCCTCGATCAATTGCCACTTAGGCATGCCACACAGGCAATTCACTCCATGCGTTTGATATCCATCAATATATAACCCCTGAGCTCGTACGTCTCAGAGAAGGGCGTTAAGCAAGAGAATAAATTCTCCGCCGCCAAACAGATATATATTTAATAGCGATCAATCACACGGACTAAAATCCAATGTCAGACACACAGTCCATTTACAAGTCCGTTCTGGGTCTGAACGAAACCGGAGGCACCTAGTACCCCGCATATCCATCGATCTCCAAGTACGTCTGGACGATCACCAACTGTTTCCATCTTCTTGGGTGTACAGCCCAATCAAGATCATCAGTAATCACCCAAACGACGTGAAGACTTCAGGTCTTCGACCACCGTCTTCATCTTCGACTTATCGTCGTATCAATTATTCAGAATGGGATAAACCCGGTCTTTCCGAATAACTCGCGTATATTATAAATAAGTGTTACACAAACACAACATACGCCTCATTCCAATTCATTAGTCACTAACCGTAAATTAATCAAGAGAATAATTCCCCAAATATTAACCCCGAAGGTCGAAACCAACATCAGATCAATATCCAGAAAACCATTCTGCTTGGCTAACCGACAGTCAGTTTCTAAATTTCACATTCATTGGGAAAGGTTCCCATTAATTTTATCCAAGATAAATTCCTTGAATTTATTCTTTAATCATCTTTTGAATTTCGATTCAACTAGTCGGGATTAACGAACCTTACCGAAGTAATCCTTTGTTTTAATTTCCCAATCCCAACCTATTCATCCCATGAAGTAAAACTGGTTATACTTCATATCTAACACCACAGTGTTATCGGTAAATTCAATTACCATTTCACGTTCAAATCTAATTAAAGATTTAACTATCGCCTGGAGCAAAACTGGTGATACTCCATTTCGATTATTTCAATCTAATTAAAGATTCATTTAAAACTCCACTTAGTTTTAATATGTGACTGGGTTAAAGAATCAGTGTCATTTAAAACACGGTTCACGATAAACCCAAAATCACATTTCATTAATGATCGGGTTAAAGAACGAGTGTTATTTAAAACATTGTCCACGATAAACCCAAAAATCAATATCAATTCAATTCCAATTAAACATTATTTAATTGGTACACTTCATTAAATCTAAATAAAAAGATTTAATCTTTTCTCCACTGGGTTCAAGAACAGTGTTAATGAAGACACCGTTCACGACAAACCCAAATCACATTTGACATTAAATACAAGGCTCTGAATAGAAAATATCCCGTCTTATATTCAATATCAAATTCTACGATTAACAAATGTCGTATTGGAAATAACGATATAAATATGTATATATCTTTCAAATTTCCATAACAACATCTGCATAATCCCGAATTCCAACATCGAAATATTCCGAAGACAATTTCGATTCGAATCCACTCCAATGCAATCATTGGAAATTCTGGTTATTTTCAAAACCATTTCAAATCCAATTTATTTATTTAAAAATAAATAGAATTATATTTCTAGTTCAAAACTAGTTCATTTCGATAAAAATCTATTTTTATCTTTTCAAATATGGAGTTTTTCATCCCAATTCTTTCTAAATCATTTCTTATGATTTTACATAAATTATTACTATTTTTAATAATTTTATCAAGGCCCGTACAGTCGATTTCCATCAATGGCCATCGAACTGCACTTACAGCGACCTTTTTCGAATTTGATTTGGACATAATTCCAAATCCAACCGTTAGATTTCAAATTTCTAATCTTCGTTAGAAAGCTCTTTTCGATACGAACCCAACTGTTCCGGTTTTAGGAGAATCCGACGGTCGGATCTCCCGTAATATCCGTTTGAAATAAATGGTCGAAATTCACGAACTGCCGCGGCGCGGCGCGTTCTATTCAGGCCATTATATTATATATATAATATATATAATATATATTTCGTCGATTTTTATTTAAAACGAATTATATAAATAGTTTTAAAATTCGTTTCAAAAGCAATCTCAACTTTCTTTTCAATTCAAATCAAAATTGAATTCTTCTATATAAATTCGTTTTAAAATTCATTTCTATTCAATTCAAATTTTAATTCAATTTGAATTCATTTCAATTCGTTTTAAATTCAATTCGAATTCGTTTTCAATTCAATTCATTTCGAAATCGTTTTCAATTCAATTCATTTCGAAATCGTTTTCAATTCATTTCATTTCGAAATCGTTTTCAATTCATTTCATTTTGAAATCGTTTTCAATTCATTTCATTTCGAAATCGTTTTCAATTCAATTCATTTCGAAATCGTTTTCAATCCAATTCTTTTCGAAATCGTTTTCAATTCAATTCTTTTCGAAATCGTTTTCAATTCAATTCTTTTCGAAATCGTTTTCAATTCAATTCTTTTCGAAATCGTTTTCAATTCAATTCTTTTCGAAATCGTTTTCAATTCATTTCATTTCGAAATCGTTTTCAATTCAATTCATTTCGAAATCGTTTTCAATTCAATTCTTTTCGAAATCGTTTTCAATTCAATTCATTTCGAAATCGTTTTCAATTCAATTCTTTTCGAAATCGTTTTCAATTCAATTCTTTTCGAAATCGTTTTCAATTCAATTCTTTTCGAAATCGTTTTCAATTCAATTCTTTTCGAAATCGTTTTCAATTCAATTCATTTCGAAATCGTTTTCAATTCAATTCTTTTCGAAATCGTTTTCAATTCAATTCATTTCGAAATCGTTTACGTCAAAATGGCGTCAATCTAATCAACACGGCTTCATAAATTTCTATTTTCAAATATTCTATTTCAAATATTTCTTTTTCAAAATAGTTGTTATTATCAAAATATCTCGTTCAACACATGACCAATCTCAATGGATGAGTACTGTCAACACATGAACTTTATTTTATATCGATAAAGATGTAAATTTTATTACTAAAATATTTCGTTCAACACATGACCAATCTCAATGGATGAGTACTGTCAACACATGAACTTTTATTTTAATATCGATAAAGATGTAAATTTTATTACTAAAATATTTCGTTCAACACATGACCAATCTCAATGGATGAGTACTGTCAACACATGAACTTTTATTTTAATATCGATAAAGATGTAAATTTTATTACTAAAATATTTCGTTCAACACATGACCAATCTCAATGGATGAGTACTGTCAACACATGAACTTTTATTTTAATATATTCTTTATTTTTCAAATTGGAATGAGGCCCAATCAATTACCATATAAAGTTAATTATATGGATTTTCATACATTACACACATATAATAGCATTGAAAAATAATCAACCATCAACCAAAGTGCACTACACTGTATAAGCATCAAATATAGATATCTAACGCTTATGACAGCCTGTCAATCAATCGATCGACATATTTAATCAATCAGGATGAGTGAACTTCAAATTTCATCCCAACACCCATGTGGGGTTTCAAACAATCAAACACATATTTTATTTGTGCAATTGGGCGATGTGTGAAATTTATCGACCCAATCAATGTCCTTCAAATAGGTGTACATAAACAAACCGTCCGGTCTGTAAATGAATATTTTATTTATTCACATTCACGTTAAAAATTATATTTTTAACGACAAAACATTTTATTCCAACATATGAACTTCTATTCAGTTCATTATTTAAATAAAAGGATATTTTTATTTTTCTAACTTATTTTAGAAAATTTCGGCGGCATAACGGCACGATACTAGAAACGGGACGAGGCCTAGCCTTATCCCCGGTCTAGTGAAGGCCCACGCCATTCACACATCAATCAAAATCACCAAACAACCAAATTCAAATCAAATCATATAACTAATCTATGCAACCAAACAAACAAGTCCATGGTCTGTGGACGATTGTGTCGGGTGCTACTAAGCACCGTCTGCATCCTAGTATATATATATAATTAGAAAAGAAATTGAAAGGTGAGAAATTCTCACAGATAGCTATCCTAGCTCCACGGCACTTCATTGATAGAAATCTTCATCGCTATCGCAACTTCGTCATCTTCGTTGCTCGTAGCCACTACATATATAAAAAATCACACATTTTTATATTTTGATGTCTTTAAAATAAAAATCACATTTTTATTTATTTACTTTAATTTAAAAATCATATTTTTATAATCGCTTCCTATATTTAAAAATCGAATTTTTACTACTATGTTATATAGATAAAAATTATATTTTATCACGCTATTTTCCATATGAAGATTTCGCCTTTTCTAAAATAAAGATTTCGCCTTTTCAAATTTAAAGATTTCATCTTTATAAAAATCTCATTTTTATTTTTCTACACATATAAAGATGATATTTTTAATATTCCTATCATGTAAAAATTATATTTTTCTTTCGAAGTTCAATATATAAAAATCATATTTCTTTTTTTTTCTATTAATTAAAAGAAATCTCATCTTTTAACATTATAAAAATTCAATCTTTTATCTATTAAAAATCTAAACTTTTATCATTTTAAAATCTAAACTTTTATCATTTAAAAATCTAAACTTTTAAAATAGAAACCATATTTTTATGCCGCCACTTCCATATGAAAAAATCCAATTTTTATCCTTAGAAAAATCTAATCCTTATCGCCATAAAAATTTAATTTTTAAAGGAGAAATAAATAAAATAAAGTAAAAGGAAACTCACAGCAAAGAAGGGGGCTTGCTGTTCGAACGGGGGGAGGGGCTCGAGGTGGCGTTGCCGCAGGTCGGCGGCGCGGCTGCTGGAGGAGGCGTAGGCTGGAGCCTGCGCGCGTGAGGGGGGGTCAGGGCTTCGTTACTGCTGCGGGGGAGTTGGGGTTCTCGTTGGTCGAGGAGGAGGACGGTGGGGGAGGCTTGGTGGTAGCTGCGCCGCCTTGGGCGCGGTGACTCATCGGAGGAGGCGGCGGGTTCTCCGCTGTCGCCTTTCTCTTTTTTTTTTCTTCTGAAGAATGAACTCATCGGGGGGGGCAAGAACGAGATAAAGGGTTTTTTTAATTATTTTTTTAATTATTTAATTATTTTATTTTCTAAAAAGTTGACTTTTACATACGCCCTCTAAACGAGGCCCACCGCCTGTCGCCCATAGCGTTTCACCCCCATTCTGAACACAATGGGATATGTATCGTAGGTTGATTCGGACGTCTCGATCAGTTTCCGTTTGATTTACATTTAAATCCTTATATTGAATTTTAAACGTACATTTCGAATTACTGGGGTCACATACGAACTCTATAAATCCCAGAAAAATATATTCTAGCTTCGTATCGACGATACGGTCCTAACAAAACTAGTTTCGCCAAATTCTGAGATCGTTGGAAAAATGGCCAATTCCCAGTCGATTAAAATCAACTGAACTGGTCAAACGCGTTTCCCTTTGCCACGCTCACATATTGATTCGAAAAATTATGAAATTTGAAACCTAGCAATAACTTTACATCACGGACCCAACAAAACTGGTTTCGTCAAAATCCGAGGTCGCTTGCAAAATTTCCATTTTTAAGGGCCTGAATTCCATAACGACTATTCAGAATTTTCAACTGGACATACCTTTTGATTCCCGCTATGAAAATTTGATTTTTCGGATTCGTTGGAAAGATATCATCAAATAGATCCTAATGTTTTTGGTTTCACTAAAATCCGGATTGTTTTACACCCGGTACGTTCAATTGAAGTTTGAAATCGAATTATCGAACTACCGCGCCATTTTCAATTCCTTATATAATTATATATAAATATTTATATTCTAACGACGACGCGTATAATACATACGTTCGAATTATATTCAAAATAAATTTCTCGTCGATATTATTTAAAATAATTCATTTTAAATAATTAAAATTCGCTAAAATCGCCAAAATAAAAATTTTAAACTGGCCCAGATTTTGCGGGTTATTACAATCTCCCCCACTTAAAACTTTTCGTCCCCGAAAAGGAACAAAGTCGAAAGTGGTTTGATTAATCAGCTCTACATTCGATCTGGCTTCTATTCTCCAACTTTTCAGTTTCTGAGAATTTCCTAAAATTTCAAAAAATTTGGCTAACACCCTAAATTTTCGAAAAATTTCGCCATAACCTCCCCTGCACCGGGAGCATCGGGGAATTTCAAATAGCTTCCCCGGTCCTTCAGATCTCAAAAAGAAAAAGAAAAAGCCAAGCGGCTAGCCAATAGGCTCATAAAATCATCATCACCCAAACAAAACAATAAATTATGTAGTAAACATGTACCTATTTGTCGGGCAAACAAATTTTATTCTCTGCTCTAGCCTCCTTGCTATGACCTGTTCAATGATATATATGTATATGCAAGCAAATGCAACCAATTTTCAATATAATTCAATATGTGATTCAGTTAGGCTAAATGGCTAAAAATTAGCAAACAAATAAACAAACAACACAAACATAAATCAATTAGTGAATTAGAGTTTCAAATTCATAACTTTGATACATAGTCAAAAATCAGATTTTTGATGCCAATTCACAACAATGTATTCTAGCTATATATAAGTTTTGGGTTCTCACACCAGCCTAATGGAAATATATAGAAAATCACACCTTCGAAACACGAACATAAATACTGATGATGTCATGACAATCATCAGTACCATCTCCGGGCGACTAGAATGTGATTCCATATCTATCCAGTATATTAAAACTTTGAATATACGTTTGCAAGGCGTATATGCAAATTCTTTATATACTGAATTGTCCAAAATCAATATAAATAAATAATCAAATACGAATAATTGATTTAAATTTCAAAACAAGATTTGTTTTCATTTTCAAAAATATACTCTTCACACTCGTTCTAGGATACTACTGATCCCATCTCTAACGAGTCATTCTCGTTGGATATTACTAATCCAATATCTGATGAATTCTTTCATAAGGTTCTAGTGTGCCTTGTTCTCTGAGCTTTGTAAACCAAAGCTCTGATACCAACTTGTGAAAACCCGTAACTTCCCCGTAAAGGAAAGCGCGGATAGTTCGAGAACAAGCCACAACAGAACGCAAACAGAAGAACATTTCATTGCATATTACAACAATGCATCAGATTACAAGAATATACAGAGTATTAATGAATAAATATTACACAGAAATATCATAGATTTAAATTACATTTAAATACATCGCAGCGGAAAATAATACAATACACAACTAGAAGGAGATATACGGATACAAAGCTTTCCGGATATCGTTCCATCTGTAAACCAGGATCCTGTGAATATAAAATTGCAAAAACCAAAACTACTAGCTGCCCGTGTCAAAATAGGGGCACCCAGAGTTTAGGTTAAAACAATAAACTCCAGGTCAGTCATGGGACTGGTGTGAGAACTAAAACAGTTATTAATCTTTATTTTAAATCATTAGGTAAATCAAGGGACCACGCCGTATAACACGGAACGGGTTTCCTCCCGAGAATACCAGTGCATACAACAAACAGCGCAATGCTAAATAAAGAAAAATGAAGTTGTTATAAGACCCAGGTCCCATTACACAATGCAACGCAGCCGAGGATAGGGTTTTCCCTTATAACAGCCAAAGAATGCTTGATACGTTTAAAACAAACCATTTAATACTATAATAAGTGCATAGTGTATAAAACAACTTCAATCATAAATATCAATCATAGGCGGCATGAATGCCCCATCCCACTATGTCGCCATACTGGGTTCTACAATTAAAACTGCAAATGTCACGTATTTGGAAGTTGGATTTCCATCTATGAACCGAGGCAAAAGATAATCCTCAACCGATTCGAGACTGCCTAGCCCGAGTCTCAGGATCAGAGCTCGAGTGACCCTAGGAGCGACAGGGCCGGTCCACCAATGTGGATTAAAATGCCTGAACACTACGTTTCCCCGCCCTTTGGGGCGTAAATGAGCCACTAAATGACTCCATCGGTTCGAGAACGACCGATCAATCTGAGGCGCCTCGCAACAGCAACAACCACATAAGTCAAACTCGTCAAGGCGTGTAAAACCACTGACGCCACTTCTAACTAGGAAGAAACGCAGGCCCTCCCTGATGTCCTTTCTCCCGTTTTTGGTTCATACCGGGTGTGAAACTCGCGAAGTAAACGTTACACAAAGCTACGCCACAAAGGCCGTGCTTTGATCATCACCACAAGACTTTGCTTTTCAACAGAAGCCTCGATCAATTGCCACTTAGGCATGCCACACAGGCAATTCACTCCATGCGTTTGATATCCATCAATATATAACCCTTGAGCTCGTACGTCTCAGAGAAGGGCGTTAAGCAAGAGAATAAATTCTCCGCCGCCAAACAGATATATATTTAATAGAGATCAATCACATGGACTAAAATCCAATGTCAGACACACAGTCCATTTACAAGTCCGTTTTGGGTCTGAACGAAACCGGAGGCACCTAGTACCCCGCATATCCATCGATCTCCAAGTACGTCTGGACGATCACCAACTGTTTCCATCTTCTTGGGTGTACAGCCCAATCAAGATCATCTGTAATCACCCAAACGACGTGAAGACTTCAGGTCTTCGACCACCGTCTTCATCTTCGACTTATCGTCGTATCAATTATTCAGAATGGGATAAACCCGGTCTTTCCGAATAACTCGCGTATATTTTAAATAAGTGTTACACAAACACAACATACGCCTCATTCCAATTCATTAGCCACTAACCGTAAATTAATCAAGAGAATAATTCCCCAAATATTAACCCCGAAGGCCGAAACCAACATCAGATCAATATCCAGAAAACCATTCTGCTTGGCTAAACGACAGTCAGTTTCTAAATTTCACATTCATAGGGAAAGGTTCCCATTAATTTTATCCAAGATAAATTCCTTGAATTTATTCTTTAATCATCTTTTGAATTTCGATTCAACTAGTCGGGATTAACGAACCTTACCGAAGTAATCCTTTGTTTTAATTTCCCAATCCCAACCTATTCATCCCATGAAGTAAAACTGGTTATACTTCATATCTAACACCACGGTGTTATCGGTAAATTCAATTACCATTTCACGTTCAAATCTAATTAAAGATTTAACTATCGCCTGGAGCAAAACTGGTGATACTCCATTTCGATTATTTCAATCTAATTAAAGATTCATTTAAAACTCCACTTAGTTTTAATATGTGACTGGGTTAAAGAATCAGTGTCATTTAAAACACGGTTCACGATAAACCCAAAATCACATTTCATTAATGATCGGGTTAAAGAACGAGTGTTATTTAAAACACTGTCCACGATAAACCCAAAAATCAATATCAATTCAATTCCAATTAAACATTATTTAATTGGTACACTTCATTAAATCTAAATAAAAAGATTTAATCTTTTCTCCACTGGGTTCAAGAACAGTGTTAATGAAGACACCGTTCACGACAAACCCAAATCACATTTGACATTAAATACAAGGCTCTGAATAGAAAATATCCCGGCTTATATTCAATATCAAATTCTACGATTAACAATGTCGTATTGGAAATAACGATATAAATATGTATATATCTTTCAAATTTCCATAACAACATCTTCATAATCCCGAATTCCAACATCGAAATATTCCGAAGACAATTTCGATTCAAATCCACTCCAATGCAATCATTGGAAATTCTGGTTATTTTCAAAACCATTTCAAATCCAATTTATTTATTTAAAAATAAATAGAATTATATTTCTAGTTCAAAACTAGTTCATTTCGATAAAAATCTATTTTTATCTTTTCAAATATGGAGTTTTTCATCCCAATTCTTTCTAAATCATTTCTTATGATTTCACATAAATTATTACTATTTTTAATAATTTTATCAAGGCCCGTACAGTCGATTTCCATCAATGGCCATCGAACTGCACTTACAGCGACCTTTTTCGAATTTGATTTGGACATAATTCCAAATCCAACCGTTAGATTTCAAATTTCTAATCTTCGTTAGAAAGCTCTTTTCGATACGAACCCAACGGTTCCGGTTTTAGGAGAATCCGACGGTCGGATCTCCCGTAATATCCGTTTGAAATAAATGGTCGAAATTCACGAACTGCCACGGCGCGGCGCGTTCTATTCAGGCCATTATATTATATATATAATATATATTTCGTCGATTTCTATTTAAAACGAATTATATAAATAGTTTTAAAATTCGTTTCAAAAGCAATCTCAACTTTCTTTTCAATTCAAATCAAAATTGAATTCTTCTTTATAAATTCGTTTTAAAATTCATTTCTATTCAATTCAAATTTTAATTCAATTTGAATTCATTTCAATTCGTTTTAAATTCAATTCGAATTCGTTTTCAATTCAATTCATTTCGAAATCGTTTTCAATTCAATTCATTTCGAAATCGTTTTCAATTCATTTCATTTCGAAATCGTTTTCAATTCATTTCATTTCGAAATCGTTTTCAATTCAATTCATTTCGAAATCGTTTTCAATTCAATTCATTTCGAAATCGTTTTCAATTCAATTCTTTTCGAAATCGTTTTCAATTCAATTCATTTCGAAATCGTTTTCAATTCAATTCTTTTCGAAATCGTTTTCAATTCAATTCTTTTCGAAATCGTTTTCAATTCAATTCTTTTCGAAATCGTTTTCAATTCATTTCATTTCGAAATCGTTTTCAATTCAATTCATTTCGAAATCGTTTTCAATTCAATTCTTTTCGAAACCGTTTTCAATTCAATTCATTTCGAAATCGTTTTCAATTCAATTCTTTTCGAAATCGTTTTCAATTCAATTCATTTCGAAATCGTTTTCAATTCAATTCATTTCAAAATCGTTTTCAATTCAATTCTTTTCGAAATCGTTTTCAATTCAATTCATTTCGAAATCATTTTCAATTCAATTCATTTCGAAATCGTTTTCAATTCAATTCTTTTCGAAATCGTTTTCAATTCAATTCATTTCGAAATCGTTTACGTCAAAATGGCGTCAATCTAATCAACACGGCTTCATAAATTTCTATTTTCAAATATTCTATTTCAAATATTTCTTTTTCAAAATAGTTGTTATTATCAAAATATCTCGTTCAACACATGACCAATCTCAATGGATGAGTACTGTCAACACATGAACTTTATTTTATATCGATAAAGATGTAAATTTTATTACTAAAATATTTCGTTCAACACATGACCAATCTCAATGGATGAGTACTGTCAACACATGAACTTTTATTTTAATATCGATAAAGATGTAAATTTTATTACTAAAATATTTCGTTCAACACATGACCAATCTCAATGGATGAGTACTGTCAACACATGAACTTTTATTTTAATATCGATAAAGATGTAAATTTTATTACTAAAATATTTCATTCAACACATGACCAATCTCAATGGATGAGTACTGTCAACACATGAACTTTTATTTTAATATATTCTTTATTTTTCAAATTGGAATGAGGCCCAATCAATTACCATATAAAGTTAATTATATGGATTTTCATACATTACACACATATAATAGCATTGAAAAATAATCAACCATCAACCAAAGTGCACTACACTGTATAAGCATCAAATATAGATATCTAACGCTTATGACAGCCTGTCAATCAATCGATCGACATATTTAATCAGTCAGGATGAGTGAACTTCAAATTTCATCCCAACACCCGTGTGGGGTTTCAAACAATCAAACACATATTTTATTTGTGCAATTGGGCGATGTGTGAAATTTATCGACCCAATCAATGTCCTTCAAATAGGTGTACATAAACAAACCGTCCGGTCTGTAAATGAATATTTTATTTATTCACATTCACGTTAAAAATTATATTTTTAACGACAAAACATTTTATTCCAACATATGAACTTCTATTCAGTTCATTCTTTAAATAAAAGGATATTTTTATTTTTCTAACTTATTTTAGAAAATTTCGGCGGCATAACGGCACGATACTAGAAACGGGACGAGGCCTAGCCTTATCCCCGGTCTAGTGAAGGCCCACGCCATTCACACATCAATCAAAATCACCAAACAACCAAATTCAAATCAAATCATATAACTAATCTATGCAACCAAACAAACAAGTCCATGGTCTGTGGACGATTGTGTCGGGTGCTACTAAGCACCGTCTGCATCCTAGTATATATATATAATTAGAAAAGAAATTGAAAGGTGAGAAATTCTCACAGATAGCTATCCTAGCTCCACGGCACTTCATTGATAGAAATCTTCATCGCTATCGCAACTTCGTTGCTCGTAGCCACTACATATATAAAAAATCACACATTTTTATATTTTGATGTCTTTAAAATAAAAATCACATTTTTATTTATTTAGTTTAATTTAAAAATCATATTTTTATAATCGCTTCCTATATTTAAAAATCGAATTTTTACTACTATGTTATATAGATAAAAATTATATTTTATCACGCTATTTTCCATATGAAGATTTCGCCTTTTCAAATTTAAAGATTTCATCTTTATAAAAATCTAATTTTTATTTTTCTACACATATAAAGATGATATTTTTAATATTCCTATCATGTAAAAATTATATTTTTCTTTCGAAGTTCAATATATAAAAATCGTATTTCTTTTTTTTTTCTATTAATTAAAAGAAATCTCGTCTTTTAACATTATAAAAATTCAATCTTTTATCTATTAAAAATCTAAACTTTTATCATTTAAAAATCTAAACTTTTATCATTTAAAAATCTAAACTTTTAAAATAGAAACCATATTTTTATGCCGCCACTTCCATATGCCAAAATCCAATTTTTCCCCTTAGAAAAATCTAATCCTTATCGCCATAAAAATTTAATTTTTAAAAGAGAAATAAATAAAATAAAGTAAAAGGAAACTCACAGCAAAGAAGGGGCCTTGCTGTTCGAACGGGGGGAGGGGCTCGAGGTGGCGTTGCCGCAGGTCGGCGGCGCGGCTGCTGGAGGAGGCGTAGGCTGGAGCCTGCGCGCGTGAGGGGGGGTCAGGGCTTCGTTACTGCTGCGGGGGAGATGGGGTTCTCGTCGGTCGAGGAGGAGGACGGTGGGGGAGGCTTGGTGGTAGCTGCGCCGCCTTGGGCGCGGTGACTCATCGGAGGAGGCGGCGGGTTCTCCGCAGTCGCCTTTCTCTTTTTTTTTTTTATTTTTTTTTCTTCTGAAGACTGAACTCATCGGGGGGGGGCCAGAACGAGATAAAGGGTTTTTTTATTATTTTTTTTATTATTTAATTATTTTATTTTCTAAAAAGTTGACTTTTACATACGCCCTCTAAACGAGGCCCACCGCCTGTCGCCCATAGCGTTTCACCCCCATTCTGAACACAATGGGATATGTATCGTAGGTTGATTCGGACGTCTCGATCAGTTTCCGTTTGATTTACATTTAAATCCTTATATTGAATTTTAAACGTACATTTCGAATTACTGGGGTCACATACGAACTCTATAAATCCCAGAAAAATATTTTCTAGCTTCGTATCGACGATACGGTCCTAACAAAACTAGTTTCGCCAAATTCTGAGATCGTTGGAAAAATGGCCAATTCCTAGTCGATTAAAATCAACTAAACTGGTCAAACGCGTTTCCCTTTGCCACGCTCACATATTGATTCGAAAAATTATGAAATTTGAAACCTAGCAATAACTTTACATCACGGACCCAACAAAACTGGTTTCGTCGAAATCCGAGGTCGTTTGCAAAATTTCCATTTTTAAGGGCCTGAATTCCATAGCGACTATTCAGAATTTTCAACTGGACATACCTTTTGATTCCCGCTATGAAAATTTGATTTTTCGGATTCGTTGGAAAGATATCATCAATTAGATCCTAATGTTTTTGGTTTCACTAAAATCCGGATTGTTTTGCACCCGGTACGTTCAATTGAAGTTTGAAATCGAATTATCGAACTACCACGCCATTTTCAATTCCTTATATAATTATATATAAATATTTATATTCTAACGACGACGCGTATAATACATACGTTCGAATTATATTCAAAATAAATTTCTCGTCGATATTATTTAAAATAATTCATTTTAAATAATTAAAATTCGCTAAAATCGCCAAAATAAAAGTTTTAAACTGGCCCAGATTTTGCGGGTTATTACAGAGCGTGGCAAAAGAAAACGCGTTTGACCAGTTTCAGTTGATTTTAATCGACTGGAAAATGGCCATTTTTCCAACGGTCTCAGAATTCGACGAAACTAGTTTTGTTAGGACCGTATCGTCAATACAAAGCTAGAAAATATTTTTCTGGAATTTTTCGAGTTAGTATGTGGCCCCGGTAAATTGAAACGCGCGTTCAAATTCAATATATAGAGTTATATGTTGATTTTAACAGAAACTGATCGAAACGGTCAATTCAGCTTATGATACATATCCCATTGTGTTCGGAATGGGGGTAATTAGCGATGGACGACAGGCGGTGGGCCTAGCTTTGAGGTCGAAAATAAAAGTTGCTTTTTGAAATTAAATAAATAAATAACTATTTTAGTTCTCACACCAGTCCCATGACTGACCTGGAGTTTATTGTTTTAACCAAAACTCTGGGTGCCCCTATTTTCGACATGGGCAGCTAGTAGTTTTGGTTTTGCAGATTTATATCCACAGGGTCCTGATTTACAACTGGAACGATGCTCAGAAAGCTCTGTATCCGCGTATCACTTTCAGTTGTGTTTTGTATATTTTTTTTCTGCTATGTAATTTATTGTAATCTCTGATATTATTCGAATGTATTTTATTCATTTATACTTTGTATATTCTTGTATCTGATGGAATTGTTGTAATAACAACGAAATGTTCTTCCGTCTGCGTTCCTATTTGTCTTGTCCTTAATTCAATCTGGGCTTTCCTTCACGGGGGAGTTCGGGTCGTCTCAGTTTGGTATAAGAGCATTGGTTTATGGAGCTCGAGAACAAGACACATTAGAACCGAATGAAAGAATTCATCAGATATTGGATTAGTAAAATCCAATTAGAATGACTCGTTAGAGATAGGATCAGTAGTATCCTAGAACGAGTGTAGAGTACATTTTTCAAAATGAAAACAATATTGTTTTGAAAATTTAAATCGCTTTATACGTATTTGAATATTTATTTATTTTGAATATGGACAATCGAGTATATAAAGATTTCGCGTATACGCGTCATGAACGTATATTCATAGTTTTAATATACTGGATAGATATAGAATCACATTCTAGACGTCCGGGGATGATTCTGATGATGGTGCATCATCATCAGTATTCATATTCGAGTTTCGAAGGTGTGATTTCTATATATTTCCATTAGACTGGTGTGAGAACCAAAACTTATATAGATAGATTTATTGTTGTGAATTGGCATAAAAAACATGACTTTCTGTATATGTATCAAAATTATGAATTTGAAACATTAATCCACTAATTGATTGATGTTTGTGTTGTTTGTTCATTTGTTTGATAATTTTGAACCATTACGCCTAATTGAACCAAACATTGAATTGTATTGAAAATTGGTCGCATTTGCTTGCATATACATGTACTTACATTGAACAGGTCATAGCAAGGAGGCTAGAGCAGAAGAATAAAATCTGTTTGCCCGACAAATAGGTACATGTTTACTATAATTTACTGTTTTGTTTGGGTGATGATGATTTTATGAGCCGATTGGCTAGCCGCTTTGCTTTTTCTTTTTCTTTTTGAGATCAGAGGGCCTCTATGGCATTTTCGGGATTTTCCCGGTGCTCCCGGTGCAGGGGAGGTTATGGCGTAATTTTTCGAAAATTTAGGGTGTTAGCCAAATTTTTGAAAAATTTGAAAAGTTCTTAGAAACTGAAAAGTTGAAGAACTTAAGCCGTAGTCAAAGTACTGGAAGTTGAGTTGAATTGTTAAACAACTTTCGGCTTCGTTCCTTTTCGGAGACGAAAAGTTTTATGTGGGGGAGATTGTAACAACCCGGAAATGCGAGCTAATTTAAAAATTTTATTTTGGCAATTTTAGTGAATTTTGAACATTTAAAATGAATTATTTTAAATAGTATCGACGAGAAATTTATTTTGAATAGAATTAGAACGTATATATTAAATACGTCGTCGTTAGAATATAAATAATTATACATAATTATAAAAGGAATTGAAAATGGCGCGGTAGTTCGATAATTCGATTTCAAACTTCAATTGAACATATCGGGTGCAAAATAAACCGGATTTTAGTGAAACCAAAAATATTAGAATCTAATTGAGAATATCTTTCCAACGAAACCCGAAAAATTGAAGTTTCATAGAGGGAATCAAAAGATATGTCCAGTTGAAAATTCTGAATAGTCGCTATGGAATTCAGGCCCTTAAAAATGGAAATTTTGCAAACGACCTCGGATTTCGACGAAACCACTTTTGTTGGGTTCGTGATGTCAAATTATTGCTAGGTTTCAAATTTCATAATTTTTCGAATTAATATGTGAGCGTGGCAAAAGAAAACGCGTTTGACCAGTTTCAGTTGATTTTAATCGACTGAAAAATGGCCATTTTTCCAACGGTCTCAGAATTCGACGAAACTAGTTTTGTTAGGACCGTATCGTCAATACGAAGCTAGAAAATATTTTTTTGGAATTTTTCGAGTTAGTATGTGGCCCCGGCAAATTGAAACGCGCGTTCAAATTCAATATATAGAGTTATATGTTGATTTTAATGGAAACTGATCGAAACGGTCGAATCAGCTTACGATACATATCCCATTGTGTTCGGAATGGGGGTAATTAGCTATGGACGACAGGCGGTGGGCCTCGTTTTGAGGTTGAAAATAAAAGTTGCTTTTTGAAAATAAATAAATAACTGTTTTAGTTCTCACACCAGTCTCATGACTGACCTGGAGTTTATTGTTTTAACCTAAACTCTGGGTGCCCCTATTTTCAACACGGGCAGCTAGTAGTTTTGGTTTTGCAGATTTATATCCACAGGGTCCTGATTTACAGCTGGAACGATGCTCGAAAAGCTCTGTATCCGCGTATCACCTTCAGTTGTGTTTTGTATATTTTTTCCGCTGCTATGTAATTTATTGAAATCTCTAATATTATTCGAATGTATTTTATTCATTTATACTCTGTATATTCTTGTATCTAATGGAATTGTTGTAATAACAATGAAATGTTCTTCCGTTTGCGTTCTGATTTGTCTTGTCCTCAATTAAATCCGGGCTTTCCTTCACGAGGGAGTTCGGGTCGTCTCATTAATCTTATCATTTTTATAACAATTAAAGTGTAGATAAAAATATACTTTTTGATTTCATGTTTTATTTGCAATAGAGAATGCAAATAAAATATAACCTTTTAACTACGATGTTTATTTGCATCTAAATATGCAAATAAAAGAAAATATAAAATCTTTATTAAATGTTTGTTTGCAACTAAATTTGCAAACAAAAATGTAAATTTCTAATACTAACTAAAATACAAAATAAAAATGTAATATTTGTTTGCATCTAAAAATTTAGCTCTTAAATCATATTTTGTTTCACTAGTGTAAATTGACAAAGTGAAAAATTGGTTTTCAACTAGTATAAATTGACCAAAGTGAATAATCGGTTTCAACTAATGTAAATTGACAAAAGTGATTATTTTGTAATAATTAATGTAAATTGACAAAGGTTTATATTTGGTTTTTCAAAACTAATAACATAAAGATGCTATATTTTGTTTCATTCTTTTAGTTTTGACAAAAAAATGTCCATTTTATTCTAATTTACATTTTCTAGCAAAAATGTCCTTTTCTGATTCATCCTTCTTAATGTATAGAAATATACGTTCTTAATTCATTCATTTCTTTTATGTATGAAATATACATTTTCTAGTTCATTTATTATATGTATAAAATATACATTTTCTAGTTCATTTCTTATTACAACAAAAATGGCTATTTTGATGGCATTTCAAATTACACAAAAATGTTAATTTTGTCTAATCTTTATAATGTAAACAAAAATATAAATTTTGTTTAATCATTTTAAATGTAACCAAAAATTTTAATTTAACTCTAATGTACATTTTTCACTAAAATGAGATTTAATATCTAATGTCATCCTTTACATAAATGTAAATTCTATTTCTAATGTTAACAAAAATGTTAATTCTTATCAAATCCTTTTAATGCTAACAAAATATGAATTTTGTCATAATCCTTTTAATGTTAACAAAATATGAATTTTGTTATAATCCTTTTAATGTAAACAAAAATGTTAATTCTTGTCTAATCACTTTCAATGCAATCAAATTGTTAATTTTGGTAGAATTTAATCTAATTAACCAAAATGTTAATTTTTTCCTTTCTAATCTAATCAAATTCTTTTGACAAAAATGGTCATTTTATTCCCTAATCAATCTTTTAATAAAAATGGTCATTTTATTTCAATAATCATCATTTTGACAAAAATATGATCATTTTATTTCAATAATTATCCTTTTGACTAAAATATGATCATTTTAATTTTCATAACACCTTTCAAATAAAAATGTTGTTTTTATTTACATAACTAGTTTCTAATCAAAAAAAAAATGTAAATTTGATTTGCATAACACCTTTCAAATAAAAGTGTTAATTCTACTATAATGTCACATTTTACAATGAAAATGTTAATTTCTCTTTAATGTCATATTCTACAATGAAAATGTTAATTTCTAATTTTAATATCACCAACTACATAAAGATGTAGTTTCTATTCAAAACATTAAAACGTACTTTTTATTAAAATCATGTTTTAATTCTAATCTAACAAGAATGGTTTTAAAATGACATTTCATTTTTGTTGAAATATACTAGTTCAACAACTTACCACAATTTGGTGTTTCATATGTTTGTTGAAATTTCTAATTCAGTAAATTAACAAAATTTGGTATTTCATATTTTTGATCATTTTATCTAACCAAAAATTATATATTTTAGTTTTACTTCCTTTATCAATACAAATTGATCTAAATGTTTCTAATAAATTATCTCCCGACAGATAAATATGTTTAACCATTCATCACCAAATAACATTACCAAACAAACAGATCCATACATTACATTCAACACAGAACACGCATGAATAATAGCAAACAGGAAATAACTTCTGATTTGTGATAATAAATTCAGTATTATTTATAAATAAATAAAATAAAAATATAGATTTCTCACATCGATTTTAATTCTGAATAAATCATATCTGAATTTCCAACGTCCTCTGTTTACGCTCTAGTCAGTTCCGGGTTGTAGATCTCGCCAAGAGGATGCCAACAAAACTGAAATCGCTGAATTTCGTTAAGATTTGAATGAGTTACACCCTTTTATAGGTTAATTACTTTTATAATACAATTAAATTAATTAAATACCCTTAATTACATTGATTAAAACAAGGCCTTTGTATCTTCTTCTTACACTATCGTTTCCAGAACGAACCATTGGAACCCAACGCCACAATCAAGGGTTCAGAACCACCACCCCCACTGCTAGTCGGAAGATGATCCAATCAGTCCACCTCGAGCGCTTCCACGGCGGCTGTGTGCGCCCCAAGGCCGAGCCAACTCGCACGTGACCCCAAGCCGGAAATTGCTATTGAACGACGTGCTTTGGAGCACGAAAATCGAGAGGAACAGTTGACGAAATATAATCACACCCGTATGAATTTGATCCCCACGAAATTCTCTTTGATCTTGGCTTTAGAGATTCTATCTAATTCAGAAAGATTTGTAAGAGATTGGCGAATTAGTTTAGTGTAGTATCGGCCATTGATTTGTTTAGAACGGCGGCTGTACGAATGGGATAGGGTTTGGTAACGTATAGTACTATATTTATAATGTATTCTAATTTTATTTTATTTAACTATTTAATTCAAGAAAATATTTGTTCGTTGATACTGACTCTGATTCGAACCCAACATGTAATGGCCCGCAAATCCGTACTATCTGAGTTGACTAATAACACCACACGTCCAACCTAAATTGCACAGAAATACGAATCATTATTAGAAAAAAGCTAGAGGATGAGAAATAGAAAGAAAGAAATATTAGAATAGAAGAAAACAAAGAAGACAAATCTCACAGCGGAACGAATAAAATATATTATATAACATAACTTTTGAAATACAAATCAGTAACTTTATATACATACCATCATCAGAGCACAACAATTATTCTTGGAACAGTTATAAACACCTGTTTCCAGATACAAACATGGTTCACAGCGGAATATATGAGTCTATAGCTAACTGGTAAAGTCTCCTGCTTTCAGTTCCTCCAAATGAATCTATAAAATCCCTACTACTTGACTGCCCGTACAAATTTGGGCACCCAAGAGTTTAGGGAAAACAACAAAAATAACTCTGGGTCAGTAATGGTACTGGTGTGAGTAAATTCCAACCAATTGTTTAACTTTCAAAGCCTTTCGAAAGAAAAGATAATAGTAAGACCAACCCACAGATAAACATGGAAGGTTTTTACCTTACTATAACCTAAAACACTTTGATACAAAAATCCAGTGATAATATAGTAATGTCTAATCAAATAAATAACCAAATAGCAGAACGCTTGCATCTCACGCTCCACATATATAGTATAAAATCAAAAAACCACATGGTGCTTATTGGAGACTGAATTTCCAACATGACAAGGTATAGAACCACCTTTCGATAGTGTATCTCTAGAGAGGAATACATTGGGTTCAACAAGAACATCTTGCAACCCGACCCACACATGACCAACCTGTGAAAACCCGTAACTTCCCCGTGAAGGAAAGCGCGGATAGTTCGAGAACAAGCTACAAAAGTACGCAGATGGGAGAACATTTCATTGTATATTACAACAATACATCAGATTGCAAGAATATACAGAGTATAAATGAACATTACACAGAAATATCAGAGATTTAAATTACATTACATAGCAGCGGAAAATAACACAATACACAACTAGAAGAGATATACGGATACAAAGCTTTCCGGATATTATTCCAGCTGTAAACCAGGATCCTGTGAATATAAATCTGCAAAACCAAAACTACTAGCTGCCCGTGTCAAAATAAGGGCACCCAGAGTTTAGGTTAAAACAATAAACTTCAGGTCAGTCATGGGACTGGTGTGAGAACTAAAACAGTTATTAATCTTTATTTTTAAAGTTAGGTAAATCAAGGGACCACGCCGTATGACACGGAACGGGTTTCCTACCAAGAATACCAGTGCAGAAAATGACAGCGCAATGCTAAATAAAGAAAAATGAAGCTATTATAAGACCCAGGTCCCATCACACAATGCAACACAAACCAGAGGATAGGGTTTTCCCTTATAATAGCCAAAGCATGCTTGATACGTTTAAAACAAATCATTTGATACTATAATAAGTGTATAGTGTCAAAACAACTTCAAATATAAATGTATCAATCCTAGACGGCATGGGTACCATATATCATGTCGCCATACTAGTTCTACAATTAAAACCGCAAATGTCACGTATTTGGAAATTGGATTTCCATCTGTGAACTGAGGCAAAAGATAGTCCTCAACCGAATTCGAGACTCTCTAGCCCGAGCCTCAGGCTACAGCCGCAACTGCACCTAGGAGCCACAGGGCCGGTCCACCGATGTGGATTAAAATGCCTGAACACTGCGTTTCCCCGCCCTTTGGGGCGTAAATGAGTCAACGAATGACCCCATCGGACCCGGATCGTCCGATCAAACCGAGGCGCCTCGCAACAGCAACTACCACACAGGTGAAAAGTATATAAATGTCAGGGCTGGTAGGTCACTGACACCACCCTAGCTAGAAAGAAACGCATGCCCTCCCTGGATCCTTCTCCCGTTTTTGGTTCACAACCGGGGTGTGAGGCTCGCGAATCAACGCTACACAAAGCTATGCCACACGGGCCTTGCTTTGATCATCATCCACAAGACTTTGCTTTTCAACAGAAGCCTTGATCAATTGCCACTTAAGCTCGCCACACAAGCAATTCACTCCATGCGTTTGATATCCATCAATATATAACCTCTGAGCTCGTACGTCTCAGAGAAGGGCGTTAAGCAAGAGAATAAATTCTCCGCTGCCAAACAGATATATATTTAATAGAAGTCAACCACACATAATAAAATCCAATATCAGACACACAGTCCATTTACAAGTTCGTTTTGGATCTGAACGAAACCGGAGGCACCTAGTACCCCGCATCTCCATCGATCTCCAAGTACGTCTGGACGATCACCAATTGTTTCCATCTTCTTGGGTGTACAGCCCAATCAAGATCATCAGTAATTATCCAAACGACGTGAAGACCTCCGATCTTCAACCACCGTCTTCATCTTTGACACCACGTCGAATCAGTTATTCAGAATGGGATAAACCCGGTCTTTCTGAATAACTCGCGTATATATTATAAAAGTGTTACACAAACACAACATACGCCTCATTCCACTTCAGAATATTCTTTTTATTCAAATATTCTTATATTTTAGGAAAGGTTCCCATTAATTTTATCAAAGATAAATTCTTTAAATTTATTCTTTAATCTCCTTTGAATATCAATTCAAACTAGTCGGGATTAGAGAACCACACTGAAGTAATCATTTATTTTAATTTCCCAATCCCAACCTATTCATCTCATGAAGTAAAACTGGTCATACTTCATATCTAACACCACGGTGTTATCGGTAAATTCAATTACCATTTCACGTTCAAATCTAATTAAAGATTTAAACTATCGCCTGGAGTAAAACTGGTGTTCTCGATCTTTTCAATCTAATTAAAGATTCATTAAAACTCCACTTAGTTTTAATCTTTAATTGGGTTAAAGAATCAGTGTCATTTAAAACACGGTTCACGATAAACCCAAAATCACATCACATCAATTCCAATTAAATATCATTTAATTGGTACTCTTCATTAAATCTAAATACAAAGATTTAATCTTTTCTCAACTGGGTTCAAGAACAGTGTTAATGAAGACACCATTCACGGCAAACCCAAATCACATTTGATATTAAATACAAGGCTCTGAATAGAAAATATACCAGCTTATATTCAATATCAAATTCTACGACCAACAAATATCGTATTGGAAATAATGATATAAATATCTATATCTTTCAAATTTCCATAACAACATCTGTATAATCATGAAATCCAACATCGAAATATTCCGAAGACAATTTCAATTCAAATCCATTCCAATGCAATCATTGGAAATTCTGGTTATTTTTAAAACCTTTTCAAATTCAATTTATTTATTTAAAAACAAATAGAATTTTAATTCTAGTTCAAAACAAGTTCATTTCGATAAAAATCTATTTTTATCTTTTCAAATATGGAGTTTTTCATCCCAATTCTTCACAAATCATTTCTTATGATTTTACACAAATTATTACTATTTTTAATAATTTTATCAAGGCCCGTACAGTCGATTTCCATAAATGGCCATCGAACTGCACTTACAGCGACCTTTTCCAAATTTGATTTGGACGTAACTCCAAATCCAACCGTTAGATTTCAAATTTCTAATATTCATCAGAAAGCTCTTTTCGATACAAATCCAACGGTTCCGGTTTTAGGAGAATCCGACGGTCGGATCTCCCGCAATATCCGTTCGAAGTCAATGGTCAAAATTCGCGAACTACCGCGGCGCGGCGCGTTCTATTCAGGCCGTTATATTATATATAATATATATATATATATATATAATATATACTTCGTTGATTTCCTTTTAAAACGTATTTTATAAATCGTTTAAAATTCGTTTTCAAAACGATTTCAACTTCTTTTCAAATTCAAATCAAAATTGAATTTTTCCTTATAAATTCGATTTAAATTCATTTCAAATTGATTTCAATTCAAATTGATTTATAATTCAATTTCAGTTCGTTTTCAGTTCAATTCAATTTCAATTTGAATTCATTTATATTCAATTTCAATTCGAATTCATTTCTATTCAGTTTCAATTTGAATTCACTTCTATTCAATTTGAATTTGAATTCATTTCTGTTCAAATTCAATTTGAATTCATTTCTTTTCAATTTCAATTTGAATTCATTTCTTTTCAAAATTCCACACTTTGAAATCACTTTCGATATTCGTTATAAAATGAATAAAATCGATATAAATATCGTTCACGTCAAAATGGCGTAAATCTAATCAACACGGCTTCATATATTGATATTTTCAAATATTCCATTTCGAAAATTTCTATTTCAAATATTCTATTTCAAATATTTCTTTTTCAAATATTTCTACTTCTAAACTAGAATGAGGCCCAATCAATTACCATATAATGTTAATTATATGGATTTTCTACAACACAGGTATATATCAACAACGATGAATAATCAACCATCATCCAAAGTGCATTCCACACTGTATAAGCATCAAATATAAATATTTAACGCTTATAACAGTCTGTCAATCAATCAATCGACATACAACTAAACAATCGGGATTAGTGTACGTCAAATATCATCCCGATACCCGTGTTGGGTTTCAAACAATCAAACACAAATTTTATTTGTGCAGTTGGGCGATGTGTAAAATTTATCGTTCCAATCAATATCAGTCAAATGTGTGTATATAAACAAATCGTCCGATCTGTTTATTTTTATTTCATTTCATATACCCGTTAAAAATTCTATTTTTAACTATAACATATTTTCAACTATGTAAATATTTTATTTCATTTCACATCACACAATCAACTACACATCAAAATCAAACAAACAAGCATACAAGCCGTCCATGGTCTGTAGACGACGGGTGTCGGGTGCTACTGCACATCGTCTGCATCCTAGTATATATTTATAAACTAGAAAATAAAATCAAAAGTGAGAAGTTCTCACAGATTAGCTAATCCAATTCCACGACTCTTCTTATGTAGAAATGTTCGTCGTTCTTGCCTCTTGTCACTTTCTTTGCCTATATTCTCTACATATGTAAAAATCAAATTTTTACTTCGCTATTCAATATATAAAAATTGAATTTTTTACTTTGCTATTCAATATATAAAAATCGAATTTTTACTTTGCTATTCAATATATAAAAATTGAATTTTTACTTTGCTATTCAATATAAAAAAAATCGAATTTTTACTTTGCTATTCAATAAATAAAAATCGAATTTTCACTTTGCTATTCAATATATAAAAATCGAATTTTTACTTTGCTATTCAATATGTAAAAATCGAATTTTTACTTTGTTATTCAATATATAAAAATCGAATTTTTACTTTGCTATTCAATATATAAAAATCGATTTTTTACTTTGCTATTCAATATATAAAAATTGAATTTTTACTTTCTCTATAATATAAAAATCATATCTTTTATCCACATTAAAAATCATGTCTTTATTTAATAAAAGATTAAATTTTTAACCTTTTCTTCATATAAAAATTATATTTCTATATTCCACATATGATAAAAATCGAATTTTTATTCTTTCTATCATGTAAAAATAATATTTTTCCTACGCCTATCATATAAAAATTATATTTTTAATTGTCTATTAATATCAAAATCATATTTTTTCTCTAACAAACTAGTTACTTTATAAATAAATAACCTAGACAATTAAATAAACCAAAATAAAAATAAAAGAAACTTACATTGTATCGGATTTTTCCGAGGGGGGGGGTCTTCGGTCGGCAGCAGGAGGAAGGGGGTCGATCTCGGTAGAGGATGGGGGGGGCGTCGATCTCGGCAGAGGATGGCGGGGCGTCGATCTCGGCAGAGGATGAGGGGGGGGGGGGGGCGTCGATAGCCGCAGAGGGTAGGGGGGTCTTGATCGCGGTAGAGGAGTAGGGGGGTCTAGTCGCGGCGCGGCGATCGATCAGGGGGGTGGGGGGGCTACTTTTTTTTTTCTGAAATGAATTGAAAAGTAAACCGGGGGGGAGGGGTCTGAGCAAAGAGAAAAGGGAGGAGGGGTTTTTTTTATTATTTAATTTCAAAAAGTAACTTTTATTTTCGACCTCAAAACAAGGCACACCGCCTGTCGTCCATAGCTAATTACCCCCATTCGGAACACAATGGGATAAGTACCGCAAGCTGATTCGATCGTTTCGATCAGTTTTCATCAAAATCAACATATAACTCTATATATTGAATTTGAACGCGCATTTCAATTTACCGGGATCACATACTAACTCGAAAAATTCCCGAAAAATATTTTCTAGCTTCGTATTGACGATACGGTCCTAACAAAACTAGTTTCATCAAATTCTGAGACCGTTTGAAAAATGGCCATTTTCCAGTCGATTAAAATCAACTGAAACTGGTCAAACACGTTTTTCTTTGCCACGCTCACATATTGATTCGAAAAATTATGAAATTTGAAACCTAGCAATAACTTGACATCACGGATCCAACAAAAGTGGTTTCATCGAAATCCGAGGTCGTTTGCAAAATTTCCATTTTTAAGGGCCTGAATTCCATAGCAACTATTCAGAAATTTCAACTGGACGTATCTTTTGATTCCCGCAATGAAATTTTGATTTTTCGGATTCGTTGGAAAGATATTATCAATTAGATTCAAATATTTTTGGTTTCACTAAAATCCGGTTTATTTTGCACTCGGTATGTTCCATTGAAGTTTGAAATCGAATTATCGAACTACCGCGCCATGTTCAATTTCTTTTATAAATATAAAATAAATAATTATATTCTAACGACGATCTATATAATATATACATTTGAATTCTATTCAAAATAAATTTCCCGTCGGTTTTATTTAAAATAATTCATTTTAAATAATCAAAATTCGCTAAAATTGCCAAATTAAAATTTTAAACTGGCCCAGATTTCCGGGTTATTACACTTCCACTCATTTCGCTTAAGTGTATCGAATGTATATCACCAACGGTTGGGATCGGCAACCGTCTCCCGACTAGGACAGCATCGAGTAGAATTAGAAATTAAATGAACCTCTAGATAGGTGATTATACATCCTAATGGGAGCGACCCACATAGCCATGCTGACTGCCCGATTTTTGTCATTTCCCGGTTGTTGAGGCCTGAGGCTACGATTACTCATCATTCATTGATAGCACCATCACTTTGAATGCCACATTGTCAAATCCATTAATCACTAATTGATTTGCACAAATATTCTGGATGTTATGCTAAGGGAATAAATCCGTTGCAACCATATATATTTATACAGATCAACCCATTAGATCATTGGGAATACTTTGTCAGACATTCGTCCATTTACATTCGTTCTGGGATTGAACGAAACCGAAGGCACAATTCCTATTTATAGAAAAAGCCGTTGCACTTCACTCTATCTTCGATTATCTTGATATAATCCGATTCGCAACGCTACTGCCAATACAGAGTGGTTCACGGATAATAATCCAACCGGTATCTCCATATTGACAAACGATATTGGCAAAAACTTCGATAGTCAGTGATTTAACTATCGAATAAAAACAAGTGTTCATTCAACATATCAATCAAATCACCGGCTCTTTAATTAATATTTCATTAATTAAATCTCTTCTCCATTTCCCTATCAATATTTGTTAACCAAATATTTTCAATAACCATATTGGCCCTTTACGCTATTTGGAAAAACATTTCCGAATATCGCCCTCCTTTATTTTCTGTATTTAGAAAATATATTCTATTTGCAATTGAAAACAATTTCAATCACTTATCAATTTTTCTACTACTTTAATTATACTCAGGAAATATTTCCTTTTATATTTCCAAAGTTCCACCACTTGGAATAAACGAATGTTGTGTAAAACATCGTTACAACAACCCAAAATATTTTATTCAACTAACTCTTTTCAAACACTTCTCTTCGAGACTGGATCTTGCTATTTATCCATTAAAAATGAAATCAATCAAGTTGGGGTAAAATTACCTCTCAGACCTTAACTGAAAACATCCTCAACTTCAAAATGACAAAACCACTAACCTCGAATAAACACACTATAAAACCCAATTATTCATTTTTAAAACATGTATATATGTTCGCTTTCTATTTCTACTTTATATTTCCCTTTCTGTTTCCAATACTCTATTTTGATTTCATTTCCTTATCGAATTCTACATATATCGATACATTGATTTAGAACTATCAAATTATCTTAAAAATATTCTAACTCCTTAAATTTCCGGAAAAATTCGCCATAACCTCCCCTGCACCGGGGGCTTCGGGATATTTCAAATAGCCTCCCATGGCCCTCACCAATCCAAAAGAAAAAGGAAAAGCCAAGCGGCTTGCCAATACGGCGCATAAAATTTCATATATGAATTTAAAAGTGTACCTTTTTGTCGGGCACATAAATAAAATTTTCATATACTCCATCCCAATCTGTTTAACACCTGTTCACCTGTTTCCAATTCAATTCAACTCAATCCATTCGTTTGAATTCAGTTTCGCTCATTTATTCTTTAATTAGCTATTTTGCCTATTCCACTTCTTTGTTTGAACATAACATGTTCAAATAAAATATTTAACTTGGTCATAACCAAATTGAATTTTATTTTCAACTCGAGTTATATATTCGATTTCGAATATAAATTCTCAATTTCCCTTCACTTATCCAAAAACCCAATTTCGATTCAAATTTCCTTTTAACTAATTATTTTCCAATTTAGTTAATTCTATTTAATAGTTAAAAATATGATTTTTGTCTTAAAAATCATTCCACTTACTTTAGTGGAGTTCATATTTATCTTGTATCTCCCGTCTGGATTTTTCTAATGTCAATTCGGGTTTTATTTCTTTAAAATCCCTTTATTTATTTAAATAAACCGTTATCGTTTTTAATACGATTATTGCGCTGCTTTTCAAAAAAATTGATTTTGATGTAACTCAAAATCTAAATGACGAAATCCAGATTTTTCTCTTCCATTAGAAAACTATTATCAAATCTGTCCCGACGTTTCTTGTTTCAAAGAATTCCGACTTCAATTGAGTTATGTATATTCAATTGAAGTTCGAACCGCCAATTTACGAACTGCAACGCTGCAGCGAGTTCGTTTTAATTATATTTATAAATATAAACGTTTAACCTCGTTATAATGAATTCAACTCCATTTTAACTCTATTCGAATTTTAATATTCAAACTCCATTTCACTTTTATTTGAATTCTATATTCAAATTCCAATTTCACCTTTATTTGAATCCCATATTCAAATTCCATATTTTAAATTCCATATCTTCAAATTCTATAGTTTAAAATTTCATTTGAATGCTATATTCGAATTCTTTAGTTTAAATTCCATTTAAATTTCCTTTTTGAATTCTACATTCAAATTTCCTATTTAATTCTCTTTGAATTCAAATTCCATATTTATTCTATTTGAATTTCAAATATTCAAACTCCGATTCAATTCTACTTGAAATTTCAAATATTCAAACTCTTATTTAAATCCTCTTATTTAAATTCTATTTCAAATTCCCTTATTCAAATTCTATTTACATTCCTATATTCAAATTCTGTATTTGAATTCCCTTTAAATTTCCTATATTCAACATCTGTTTAAATTTATATATTCAAATTCTAGATTTGAATTCTCTTTGAATTTCTAATATTCAAATTCTATATTTAAATTCTCTATTCAAATCCCGTTTGAATTTCTATATTCAAACTCCATTTAAATTCTATATTCAAATTTTATAGTTAAACTCCATTATTTTCAAATCTCTATATTTGAATTTTGTTTGAACTTTCTTTATTAAAATCCATTTGAATTCCTTTTTTGAATTCAAATTCTATTTGAATTCCTTTGAATTCAAATTCTATTTCATTTGAATTCAAATTCTATTTCAAATCTCCATTTGAGTTTCTATATTCAAATCTATTTTCAAAACTTCATTTGAATTTCTATATTCAAATCTATTTTCAATCAAATTGAATTACCTATATTCAAATTCCATTTTTAAAATTTCTTTATTCAAATTCCAATTTACTTTTGATATTCAAATTCTATATTGAATTCCTTTATATTTTCTATACTCATTCTTTAAACAAGTCTTGATTTCAATTCCTTTTGAAATCGGTATTCCTACTTTTGGAAATTAGATTTCCCTTTTTAATTTCACACCCGTATTTTTATTTCTGAATTATCCAATGATAATTCTTTTTACTTCATTTATGAACTGCGTTTATAAAAGAACTATTTATAACTTCTTTTATAAAAGAACGATTTGTTTTATTTTTCAACAAGTTTATTTTTTCCAAATCTATTTAAAAATTCAAATTCTATTTTTCAAAAATAGATTTTTCCCCTTTTAAATCTCAAATACCCTTTCCATGATAGTTTAAATAAATTAACACTTAGCCCAGTGATATTTAAAACAATCAAATCATCGAATTTTCAATCATTTGATTTCTAACATGTCATATATGAATATATGAAATCAAGCAAACCAATAAACAGATAATATATTTTTGAGGAATCCAGTTGGATTCTTCCGACCTGCTTTCCTGCATCCACAGACGTTAGTCAACATAGTAATACCCATCCTGCTTCGTGGCAGGATATCGCGGTATGAAGGTCATCCACTATCATAGCGTGGGGCGTATATGGTAATCACCCGCTAATGAAACCGTGGGCATCCGCTAATGAGACTGCGGGAATCCAGCCAATCATCAACCCAATATATATATATATATATATATATATATATATCCTAAATAACTAGTATATATTTAAAGCAATCAGAAAGCATTCAACAAGCAACAAACAATTATTTTTAACAAATAAAAACAATTCTATTTTAACAGGTGAGTGAGATTTACTCACCTTATGTTTGCGCTGAATATCTTGTTAATTCCTATATTATTACATGGCGAATAATCTCGAATTGCCTAACTAGCACCTTAATCCCGGCGTGAGACCATTCTACCCCAAATTCCAACAATGAGCAACTACCTTCAGATCTAATTTTCTCCCCAAAATCCACCTATAACACCACTGATCCACTGTAGCATTCCATCGAATACCTGCTGCCCCTCTCACTGTCAATGACCGAATTGCCAACAACCTACCATACTGCCTCAACACAACTCCATTTCCTTTACAGGTTCATGCTTTGAACTCGCTCATCAAACCTCATTTCGAAATTGCCGTTCAACGTTACTAGTTTATCATTTTCTGACCCTGGTCCCCTCGTTCACCCTTTGACATCGCATCGTTCAACCTTGGACTCAAACCACCCTACAGACATCGCATCCAAAACAACGTCGGCCTCTACTACAGATCCGCCCAAAACCAACGATCCTCAATTCATGTTGTTCCTCCCCAAACCCCAGTTCGTATTTCAGTCGCCACTCTAATACCATCGCATACCTCAGAACCCTCTCAGCAATTTCAGCACGATTTACGATAACCCCAACTTCCCAAATCACGAGTGCCTCCAGTCTCGATTCGAGGTGTAGGGTGTGATGCGATTGGATTTCGGGCTTCCACGAACTACTGGCATATATTGCCATTCGCGATTTCTCTTTTTTTTATTTATTTATCGGACATTCGATTTGGAATGAATGGGGAAGAGAAATAGAAAGGCAGAGGACTTCGCTAGTTTAAGATGGGAAGGAAATGCTGAGGCACAGTTCTGTTTTATAGGCGCAGGGAGGAGACAATCGTACGAGACCATTTAAATCGGTGTTTTCCTCCATAGCGAAGGAGGAAGACAGTTTTGTTGGCTCGAGGGAAATAAGTCTGAATGTTTTCAGTTTTAGGGTAGCGCTATAAAGGTAGGTTGGCTGAAGTTAAAAGAAATTGGTTTTGAACTGACCTTTTAATTTTTATAACTCAAAATATCTCATGGTCCCCGAACCGTTATTTTAACCGTAACGACTGATATTCACTATTCTGAATTCAACGAAATAGATTATACAATTTAATTTGAACGTATATTTAAAATAGCCATATTAAATCAATTTAAATTCAAAACAAATAAATTCTTCAACAATAAATTTCTATTTTCGTTGTTCATATTTAAATAGTATATATTGATCATCTGAACTGTTTCGATTCAGTTTTATCATCGAATTGAATTATTTCAGACTTCTCGTATTTCGATAATTATCAAAATAAATCGTATTTCGATTATTTAATCGATAACCCAATAAAATACCATTTATATTATAAATTCAATATTTAAAACCATACTAAATATTTAAAATAAACTGTTCAAAAATCTGGGTCGTTACATTCTTCCCCCCTTAAAATAATTTCTTCCTCGAAATTGCTAAGGTAGAAAAAATGGTACAAATCTATTACTTTTCAAAAATTCACTTATGTTGAAACTCAACTCCTCATATTTCAACAAATTAGCTCCAACCAAAACTTTTGGTCTTCACACATTTAATTTGAATGATCTACGATCAATCCATTTACATCCAATCTATATTCCATTAAACCTATTCAAATTGATTCTAGTTAATTGATTCACTTCAATCCATTTAACTAGCTTAAGTTAAATTCCACTTCCAGAATCCAAATCCTAGGGTTATCATTTGAAATCCTTTTGAAATCACTTAAACATGTACATATATTTATAATCTTTTCAAATTCAAAATACTTGAATTTTTCAACTAAACTTGTTTTCTTTCAAACCAATTTCCATCAAAATGTTTCTAAGGTAGCAATCCATCACTTAGAAACTCGAAAATAAACATTGATGATGCTGCAGTCATCATCAGAATTATATTCCAGCCACTGAAGTGAGTTCAGTGCTTTATCTATTTCAAAATCCATTCAAATATGATTTTTTTTATTCAAACGGTCTTTTCAAAACAAGCTATATTATTCTAATATACTTTAGAAAATATTTCAAACTTCCCAGGATTTAAATTCTGAATTCTGTGTTGAATTCAATTTAATTCATCTCATTTGTATATCTTATTCATATACAAGTTCTATTTGGTTCTATATAACCATTTCATTTCTTATAATCTCTTTTGATTATAATTTTAACAACCAACACATCCATATATTATAATTATTTCAAAAATTATTATTTCTATATCAAAAGTAGAATTTTGGGTAAAATTATTTCATTTACCCACTTTAAAACAATATCGTGTTCAATCTTCTGTTCAAGTGTTTAGAAATTCCTATCGACTTTGTGGCATCCCACTATTCGATCAGAATTCATAAACCACTTAACAGACTAACCAACACAATACAAAACAAATTTTTATATCAATTTACAAATACGCGCTCTCGTATGTATACGCTCAACTCATTCTAGGGTACTACTGACCTTACCTCTAATGAGCACATGCCACACAAGCCTAGGTATTCGCTCAACCTAAACTCTGATACCAACTGTAATGGCCCGCAAATCCGTACTATCTGAGTTGACTAATAACACCACACGTCCAACCCAAATTGCACAGAAATACGAATCATTATTAGAAAGAAGCTAGAGGATGAGAAATAGAAAGAAAGAAATATTAGAATAGAAGAAGACAAATAAGACAAATCTCACAGCGGAACGAATAAAATATATTATATAACATAACTTTTGAGACACAAATCAGTAACTTTATATACATACCATCATCAGAGCACAACAATTATTCGTGGAACAGTTATAAACACCTGTTTCCAGATAAAAACATGGTTCACAGCAGAATATATGAGTCTATAGCTAACTGGTAAAGTCTCCTGCTTTCAGTTCCTCCAAATGAATCTGTAAAATCCCTACTACTTGACTGCCCGTACAAATTTGGGCACCCAAGAGTTTAGGGAAAACAACAAAAATAACTCTGGGTCAGTCATGGGACTGGTGTGAGTAAATTCCAACCAATTGTTTAACTTTCAAAACCTTTCGAAAGAAAAGATAATAGTAAGACCAACCCACAGATAAACATGGACGGTTTTTACCTTACTATAACCCAAAATACTTTGATACAAAAATCTAGTGATAATATAATAATGTCTTATCAAATAAATAACCAAATAGTAGAACGCTTGCATCTCACGCTCCACATATATACTATAAAATCAAAAAACCGCATGGTGCTTATTGGAGACTGAATTTCCAACATGACAAGGTATGGAACCACCTTCCAATAGTGTATCTCTAGAGAGGAATACACTGGGTTTAACAAGAACATATTGCAACCCGGCCAACACATGACCGACCACTCATTTCGCTTGAGTGTATCGAATGTATATCACCAACGATTGGGATCAGCAACAGTCTCCCGACTGGGACAGCATCGAATAGAATAAGAAATTAAATGTACCTCTAGATAGGTGATTATACATCCTAATGGGAGCGACCCACACAGCCATGCTGACTGCCCGATTTTTGTCATTTCCCGGTTTTTGAGGCCTGAGGCTACGATTACTCATCATTCATTGATAGCACCATCACTTTGAATGTCACATTGTCAGATCCGTTAATCACTAATTGATTTGCACAAATATTCTGGATGTTATGATAAGGGAATAAATCCGTTGCAACCATATATATTTATACAGATCAACCCATTAGATCATTGGGAATACTTTGTCAGACATTCGTCCATTTACATTCGTTCTGGGATTGAACGAAACCGAAGGCACAATTCCTATTTATAGAAAAAACCCTTACACTTCACTCTTTCTTCGATTATCTTGATATAATCTGATTCGCAACGCTACTGCCAATACAGAGTGGTTCACGGATAATAATCCAACCGGTCTCTCCATATTGACAAACGATATTGGCAAAAACTTCGATAGTCAGTGATTTAACTATCGAATAAAAACAAGTGTTCATTCAACATATCAATCAAATCACTGGCTCTTTAATTAATATTTCGTTAATTAAATCTCTTCTCCATTTCCCTATCAATATTTGTTAACCAAATATTTTCAATAACCATATTGGCCCTTTACGCTATTTGGAAAAACATTTCCGAATATCGCCCTCCTTTATTTTCTGTATTTAGAAAATATATTCTATTTGCAATTGAAAACAATTTCAATCACTTATCACTTTTTCTACTACTTTAATTATACTCAGGAAATATTTCCTTTTATATTTCCAAAGTTCCACCACTTGGAATAAACGAATGTTGTGTAAAACATCATTACAACAACCCAAAATATTTTATTCAGCTAACTCTTTTCAAACACTTCTCTTCGAGACTAGATCTTGCTATTTATCCATTAAAAATGAAATCAATCAAGTTGGTGTAAAATTACATCTCAGACCTTAACTGAAAACATCCTCAACTTCAAAATGGCAAAACCACTAACCTCGAATAAACACACTATAAAACCCAATTATTCATTTTTAAAACATGTATATCTGTTCGCTTTCTATTTCTACTTTAGATTTCCCTTTCTGTTTCCAATACTCTATTTTGATTTCATTTCCTTATCGAATTCTACATATATCGATACATTGATTTTGAACTATCAAATTATCTTAAAAATATTCTAACTCCTTAAATTTCCGGAAAAATTCGCCATAACCTCCCCTGCACCGGGAGCTTCGGGATATTTCAAATAGCCTCCCATGGCCCTCACCAATCCAAAAGAAAAAGGAAAAGCCAAGCGGCTTGCCGATACGGCGCATAAAATTTCATATATGAATTTAAACGTGTACCTTTTTGTCGGGCACATAAATAAAATCTTCATATACTCCATCCCATATCTGTTTAACACCTGTTTACCTGTTTCCAATTCAATTCAACTCAATCCATTCGTTTGAATTCAGTTTCGCTCATTTATTCTTTAATTAGCTATTTTGCCTATTCCACTTCTTTGTTTGAACATAACATGTTCAAATAAAATATTTAACTTGCTCGTAACCAAATTGAATTTTATTTTCAACTCGAGTTATATATTCGATTTCGAATATAAATTCTCAATTTCCCTTCACTTATCCAAAAACCAAATTTCGATTCAAATTTCCTTTAACTAATTATTTTCCAATTTAGTTAATTCTATTTAATAGTTAAAAATATGATTTTTGTCTTAAAAATCATTCCACTTACTTCACTGGAGTTCATATTTATCTTGTATCTCCCATCTGGATTTTTCTAATGTCAATTCGGGTTTTATTTCTTTAAAATCCCTTTATTTATTTAAATAAACCGTTATCGTTTTTAATACGATTATGGCGCTGCTTTTCAAAAAAATTGATTTTGACGTAACTCAAAATCTAAATGACGAAATCCAGATTTTTCTCTTCCATTAGAAAACTATTATCAAATCTGTCCCGACGTTTCTTGTTTCAAAGAATTCCGACTTCAATTGAGTTATGTATATTCAATTGAAGTTCGAACCGCCAATTTACGAACTGCAACGCTGCAGCGAGTTCGTTTTAATTATATTTATAAATATAAACGTTTAACCTCGTTATAATGAATTCAACTCCATTTTAACTCTATTAGAATTTTAATATTCAAACTCCATTTCACTTTTATTTGAATTCTATATTCAAATTCCAATTTCACCTTTATTTGAATCCTATATTCAAATTCCATATTTTAAATTCCATATCTTCAAATTCTATAGTTTAAATTTTCATTTGAATGCTATATTCGAATTCTTTAGTTTAAATTCCATTTAAATTTCCTTTTTGAATTCTACATTCAAATTTCCTATTTAATTCTCTTTGAATTCAAATTCCATATTTATTCTATTTGAATTTCAAATATTCAAACTCCGATTCAATTCTACTTGAAATTTCAAATATTCAAACTCTTATTTAAATCCTCTTATTTAAATTCTATTTCAATTTCCCTTATTCAAATTCTATTTACATTCCTATATTCAAATTCTATATTTGAATTCCCTTTAAATTTCCTATATTCAACATCTGTTTAAATTTCTATATTCAAATTCTAGATTTGAATTCTCTTTGAATTTCTAATATTCAAATTCTATATTTAAATTCTCTATTCAAATCCCGTTTAAATTTCTATATTCAAACTCCATTTAAATTCTATATTCAAATTTTATAGTTAAACTCCATTATTTTCAAATCACTATATTTGAATTTCATTTGAACTTTCTTTATTCAAATCCATTTGAATTCCTTTTTTGAATTCAAATTCTATTTGAATTCTTTTGAATTCAAATTCTATTTCAAATCTCCATTCGAATTCAAATTCTATTTCAAATCTCCATTTGAGTTTCTGTATTCAAATCTATTTTCAAAACTTCATTTGAATTTCTATATTCAAATCTATTTTCAATCAAATTGAATTACCTATATTCAAATTCCATTTTTAAAATTTCTTTATTCAAATTCCAATTTACTTTTGATATTCAAATTCTATATTGAATCCCTTTATATTTTCTATACTCATTCTTTAAACAATTCATGATTTCAATTCCTTTTGAAATCGATATTCCTACTTTTGGAAATTATATTTCCCTTTTTAATTATACACTCGTATTTTTATTTCTGAATTATCCATTGATAATTCTTTTTACTTCATTTATGAACTGCGTTTATAAAAGGACTATTTATAACTTCTTTTATAAAAGAACTATTTGTTTTATGTTTCAACAAGTTTATTTTTTCCAAATCTATTTAAAAATTCAAATTCTATTTTTCAAAAATAGACTTTTCCCCTTTTAAATCTCAAATACCCTTTCCACGATATTTTAAATAAATTAACACTTAGCCCAATGATATTTAAAACAATCAAATCATCCAATTTTCAATCATTTGATTTCTAACATGTCATATATGAATATATGAAATCAAGCAAACAAACAAACAGATAATATATTTTTGAGGAATCCAGTTGGATTCCTCCAACCTGTTTTCCTGCATCCACAGACGTTAGTCAACATAGAAATACCCGTCCTGCTTCGTGGCAGGATATCGTGGTATGAAGGTCATCCACTATCATAGCGTGGGGTGTATAGGGTAATCACCCGCTAATGAAACCGCGGGCATCCGCTAATGAGACTGCGGGAATCCAACCAATCATCAACCCAATATATATATATATATATATATATATATATATATTAAATAACTAATATATATTTAAAGCAATCAGAAAGCATTCAACAAGCAACAAACAATTATTTTTAACAAATAAAAATAATTCTATTTTAACAGGTGAGTGGGATTTACTCACCTTATGTTTGCGCTGAATATCTTGTTAATTCATGTATTATTCCATGGCGAATCATCTCGAATTGCCTAACTAGCACCTTAATCCCGGCGTGAGACCCTTCTACCCTAAATTCCAACAATAAGCAACTGCCTTCAGATCTAATTTTCTCCCCAAAATCCACCTATAACACCACTGATCTAGTGTAGCATTCCATCGAACACCTGCTGCCCCTCTCACTTTCAATTACCGAATTGCCAACAACCTACCATACTGCCTCAACACAACTCCCTTTCCTCTATAGGTTCATGCTTTGAACTCGCTCATCAAACCTCATTTCGAAATTGCCGTTCAACATTACTAGTTTATCATTTTCTGACCCTGGTCCCCTCATTCACCCTCTAACATCGCATCGTTCAACCTTGAACTTAAACCACCCTACAGACATCGCATCCAAAACAACGTCGGCCTCTACTACAGATCCGCCCAAAACCAACGATCCTCAATTCACGTTGTTCCTCCCCAAACCCCAGTTCGTATTTCAGTCGCCACTCTAATACCATCGCATACCTCAGAACCCCCTCAGCAATTTCAGCACGATTTCCGATAACCCCAACTTCCCAAATCACGAGTGCCTCCGGTCTCGATTCGAGCTATAGGGTGTGACGCGATTGGATTTCGGGCTTCCATGAACTACTGGCATAAATTGCCATTCGCGATTTCTCTTTTTTTTTATTTATTTATCGGACATTCGATTTAGAATGAATGGGGAAGAGAAATAGAAAGGCAGAGGACTTCGCTAGTTTAAGATGGGAAGGAAATGCTGAGGCACAGTTCTGTTTTATAGGCGCAAGGTGGAGACAATCGTACGAGACCATTTAAATCAGTGTTTTCCTTCATAGCGAAGAAGGAAGACAGTTTTGTTGGCTCGATGGAAGTAAGTGTAAAGGCCCGCAAATCCGTGCTATCTGAGTTGACTAAAACACCACACGTCCAACTCAAATAACACAGAAATACGACCCATTATTAGAAAGAAGTTAGAGGATGAGAAATAGAAAGAAAGAAATATTAGAATAGAAGAAAACGAAGATCACAAACTCACAGCGGAACGAATAAAATATATTATATAACATAAGCTTCGAAATACAAATCTGTTTGGTACATATATACATACCATCACCAGAGTACACATAACATTTGATCCAGCGGAAGTAACTCTAAATAACTAACGTTGAAGCTTCCTGCTTCAAGCTCCTCCAAGTGTATCTGTAAAAGCCTGAAACACTTGACTGCCCGTACAAATTTGGGCACCCAAGAGTTTAGGGAAAACAAAACAAAATAAACTCTGGGTCAGTCATGGGACTGGTGTGAGTAAACTCCAACCACTTGTTTAACTTTAAAAATCCTTTCAAAAGAAAAGATAATAGTAAGACCAGCCCACACATAAACATGGACGGCTTTTACCTTACTATAACCCAAAACACTTTGATATCAAATCCAATGATATTATAATAATGTCTACCCCAAGTAAATAACCAAATAGTAGAACGCTTGCATCTCACGCTCCACATATATAGTATATAATCAAAAAACCGCATGGCGCTTATTGGAGATTGGATTTCCAACATGACAAGGTATGGGACCACCTTCCGCTGATGTATCTCTAGAGGCAAATACACCTGGGTTCAACAAGAACGTCTTGCAACCCGGCCCACACATGACCGACCACTCATTTCGCTTGAGTGTATCGAATGTATATCACCAACGGTTGGACTCAAACCACCGTTTCCCGAATGGGCAGAATCGATAGATTTAGAAACAAAAGGAATTTCTCTAGATAGGTGATTATACACCCTAATGGGTGCGACCCACATAGCCATGCTGCCTGCCCGATTTTTGTCCTTTCCCGGTTGTTGAGGCCTGAGGCTACGCATACTTACCATTCATTGATAGCACAATCACTTTGAATGCCACATCGTCAGATCCGTTAATCACTAGTTGAGTTTGCACAAATATTCTGGATATTATGCTAAGGGATAAATCCGTTGCAACCATATATATTCATACAGACCAACCCATTTGATCATTGGAAATACTTTGTCAGACATTCGTCCATTTACGTTCGTTCTGGGACTGAACGAAACCGAAGGCACTATTTCTATAAATAGAAAAGCCCTTGCACTTCACTCCGTCTTCAATATAATCAGCATACTTGGTTCGCAATGCTTATGCCGATACGGAGTGGTTCTTCGGATAATAATCCAACCGGTCTCTCCATATTGACAACGATGGTCAAAACTTCGATAGTCTGTGATTTAACTATCGAATAAAACAAGTGTTCAATCAACATATCAAACAAATCACTGGGCCCTTTAATTAATATTTCATTAATTAAATCTCTTCTCCATTTTCTCTATCAATATTTGTTATCCTAATATTCCAATAACCATATTGGCCCTTTACGCTGTTTTTGATTTCGTTTCCTTATCGAATTCTATATATATCGATATATAGATTTCTAATTGTCAAATTTCTTAAAAATATTCTAACTCCTTAAATTCCCGGAAAAATTCGCCATAACCTCCCCTGTATCGGGAGCATCGGGAAATTTCAAATAGCATCCCGGTATCTTCTAATTTCAAAAAGAAAAAGGAAAAGCCAAGCGGCTTGCCGATACGGCGCATAAAACCCATATATGAATTTAAACATGTACCTTTTGTCGAGCATTACGTTTATAAACTTCATACACCTCATCCCATACCTGTCTAACACCTGTTCACCTGTTTTCAATTCAATTCAATAACATCTAATCGTTTGAATTCGGTTTCGCCCATTTATTCTTTAAATCGGCCAATTTGCCTATTTCACTTCTTTGTTGAACATAACATGTTAAAACAAAATATTTAACTCGTTCATAACCAAATTGAATTTCGATTTCAATTCTAGTTCTCTTTTCTATTTCGAATATAAATTCTCAAATCGAATTCACTTATTTAAGGCCCAATATTAATTCCACATCTCGTTTACTAATTACTATTCGAATTAGTTCATTCTATTCAATAATCAAAAATCTGATTTCTGTTTCAAAAATCATATTCATTTACACAACTCGAATTCGCATATATTTTACAACTCACTCTGAAATTTTCTAAATCGAACTTCGGATTTTATTTGCTTAAAAATCCTTTTATAATATTAAATAAACCATTATGGTTTTAAAACGATTCTGGCGCTGTTTTTCTGAAAATTTGATTTTGACATAACTCAAAATCTATACGACGAAATCCAGATTTTTCTCCTTCATTAGAAAACTATTATCAAACCGGTCCTGACGTTTCTTGTTTCGAAAGATTCCGACTTCAATTGCGTTCTATATACTCAATTGAAGTTCGAATCGCTATTTTACGAACTGCAGCGCTGCGGCGAGTTCGTTTTAATTATATATATATATAAAAACTTTTTAAACTTCTTAAAATGCATTCAACTTTATTTAATTCTATTTGAATTCCTTGATTCAAATTCCAATCTTACTTTTGAATTCTATATTTCAAAACCCAATTCCTTTTCTATTTGATATTCAAATTCAATACCTGAATTTCCATTTGAATTCCCTATATTCAAATTCGATACTTGAATTCATTTGAATTCTTTTATTCAAACTCCATATTTAAATTCCATTGGAACTTCTATATTCCAATTTCTATATCTGAATTCTATTGGAATTCAAATATTCAAATTCCTTTTTAAATTCTATATTCAAAATTCCATAGTTTAAAACCCATTTGAATTTCATATTCAAAATCCATAGATCAAATCCGATTTGAATTCAATTTGAATCTCTTATATTCAAATTCCATTTTCCTTTTCCATTTGAATTCTAATATTCAAATTCATTTTCAACACCATTTGAATTTCAAATATTCAAATTCATTTTCAACACCCTTTGAATTTCTATTATTCAAATTCATTTGAATTCCCTTAAATTCAAATTCCATTTCCCTTTCTACTTCGAAAATCCTATTTCAAAGTTATTTCAAATTCTATTTTGAAATTTCATATTCAAATTTCTACTTGAATTTCTATATTAAATTCCATGTTCAAATTCAACACTTGAATTTCTATTTCAAATCTCAATTCAAATTTCATATTTCAATTCTTCTTTGAAATTCTACATTTCAAATTCTATTCGAATTCTTCTTTGAAATTCTACATTCAAATCTCTATTTGAATTCCTTTATTCGAATCCCTTTGAATTCAAATTTTATTTTAATTCCTTGAATTCAAAATCTATTTTTCATTCTAATTTCGTCTATTCAAATTCCATTTGAACTTCTATTTGAATTTCTAATATTCAATCTCCTTTTAAAATTCAATTATTTAAACTCCCTTTAAAATTCAAATTTTATACTCAAATTCCATTTGAGATATATATTTAAAAATTCCATTTCAAAATCCTATTTTGAAATTTCATTTCAAATTCCAATTTCAAACTTGTATTTCTATTTCTGAATTATCAACGATAATTCTTTTTACTTCATTTATAACTTCGTTATAAAAGAACTCTTTATAAACTTCGTTTATAAAGAAACTACTCGTTTTATTTTTCAAAACAAGTTTATATTTTTATTTCATTTAAAATTCAAATTCTATTTAAAAATAGAATTTCCCTCTTTAAATTTCCAATATCCTTTTTACGATATTTTTAAATATCATTACTTAAGCCCAGTGATAAAACACACAAAGCAACGAATTATTATTTTTCTAACACATCATATATAACAATATATATGCAAACAAATAACCAAACAGATAATATATTTTTGAGGAATCCAGTTGGATTCCTCCAACCTGTTTTCCTGCATCCACAGATGTTAGCACATAAATAATACCCATTCTGCTTCGTGGCAGAATATCGCGGTATAGAAGGTCATCCACTAATCATAGCGTGGGGCGTATAGGGTAATCATCCGCTATGAAACTGCGGGCATCCGCTAATGAGACTGCGGGAATCCAACCAATCAATCAACCCAATATATATATATATAGCCTAAATAACTAATATATATAAAACAACCAGAAAACATTCACACAAGCAACAAACAATTATTTTTAATGAAATAAAAATAATTCTAAAGGTGAGTGAGATTTACTCACCGTGATTTTCCTTTGCTGAATGTCTCGTGGAAATTCAGATCTTACGGCTTCGAATCCCCTCGAACGAGTTTTATCGTGCTCCTATGAATATTTATTTAATGATCAACATTTCAATTAACGCATAAATAAATGTCATATGTATATATATATATATATCCATTTTCCCATTTAATTAAATCACCAAATTGTTTTAATTAAATATCCAACTTCTTTTATTTATTTTGAGTTTGAAATCAAACTAATATGGTTTAAATAAAAGGATCGAAACAAACTAATTTATTTTCTATAAACTAATTATATAAATTTATTTGCTTTTTATATCACTAATCCCTCTATATAAACTAACTTAAAAATCCTAATCACTTTATAAATTAACTAAATTAACTAAAAAAAATGTTATTAACAAATTTAACAACCGTTATTAATTTGCAAATTAGAATTAAATTAAATAATTTATATTACCTTAATTACTTCTTTCTCCTCGGCATTTCACCAAGCGCTTCTCCTTCAATCTCGAAAACTGCTCCTCACAGCCGCACTCCCCCATTCGAACTCCTCTGTCAACCATCGAACAACTCCAGTTCGTCATCTGGACATCGCGCCTCACCGGCCATCCAGTTTACCACCATCGACGAACTCGCCCCCCGCTACCCATCAACTCCGCTCTCCCCAAAATCCATCGCGACCGTTCTCGTCGCATCCAACTCCATCGCAACCTTCCAGACATCGAACACTTAAAACATCATCGAACTTAAATCCTTAAATCGCACTAACGGTGATTACCTTAACATCACCAGAAATCTCGAACAAACTGACGCCATCGACACTTCATCTCCATGGCTCGCGAACGCTCCAACATCCCTTCGAGTTTCAAATCCTCGCGACAAAAAGGGAATCGCGATTTCATTGAGGTAGTACGGATTTGGTTTCTTTGGAATTAGGTCACGACCATTTGATTTATCTGAAGCTTTTCGGTTTCGGATTGAAATGAAATAATTAAAAGAGGAAGGGAGTGTTGGACGCGGTTTTATAATGGTGGACGGGGACAATACGTACTCGCCATTAATTCATGTTTTCTCCTGGATATCAAATGTGAACGACAGGAATTTGTGCTCGAGGAAGAAATATAGGGTGGCTTGATTTCTTTAGGTCTGCTCAGTATATAGGTCGGCTTTTGATAAAAAAAAAACTTAGGGTGGCTGAAACGATGTGTTTGTATTTTGATTTGATTTTATTTAACTAAATAACTTAAATATCTCGTGGTACCGTTACTCGAAAACAAAAACTGCTATCCTAACGTAACGACCGACGTTGTCAGATTATAACGCTATTTCCGAACTCAATGGAACTGATATTGAAATTTAAATTCGAATGTAAATATAAACGGCCATATTAAATTGAAAATTCAATAAAAATATCATTTATATTATCAACTAGATATTTAAAATAATATTAAATATTTAAAATAAATTATTCAAAAATCTGGGTCGTTACATTCTTTCCCCCTTAAAATAATTTCGTCCTCGAAATTGCTAAGGTAGGGAAAAAGGTACAAATCCATTTCTTTTCAAAACTTCACTTATGTTGAAACTCAACTCCTCATATTTCAATAAATTTAATTCCACCAAAACCTTTGGTCTTCTTCATTCAATTCGAATGATCTACGATCAATCCATTTATATCCAATCTATGTTCTATTTAACCAATTCAAATTGATTTAATCAATTCGTTCACTTCGACCCATTTAACTTGTTTAAGTTAAATTTCAATTCCAGAATTCAAATCCCTGGGTTTTTCCTTTCAAATTCTTTTGAAATCCCATAAATATATACATATATTTATTTTCATTTCAAATTCAAACCAATTTGTTTTCTTCCAAACAAATTTCCATCAAAACTTTTTCTAAGGCAGCAATTCATCACTTAGAAACTCGGAAATGAACACTGATGATGTTGCAATCATTATCAGAATTATTTCCCAGCCACTGAAGTGAGTTCAGTGCTTTAACAATTTCAAAATCCATCTAAAATGATTTCCTTTCAAATCCTTTTAAAACAAAGCTATATTATTTTAATATACTTTGAAAAATATTTTTCAACTTCCCAGGATTTTGAATTCTTAATTCTGGTTTGAATTTAATTCTAATTCATCTCATTTGTATATTTAATTCCTATACAAATTCTATTTGGTTATAAATAACCATTGTAAGTTTACAATCTCATTTGATTATAAAATCAACATCCAACACATCCATATAATAATTCTAGAAAATTATTCTTTCTATATCAAAATAGAAATTTGGGTAAAATTATTTCATTTGCCCATTTAAAACAATACCATGTCGTATTTTCTGTTCAAGTATTTAGAAATCCCTATCGACTTCGTGGCGTCCCACGATTCGACCAGAATTCATAAACCACTCAACAGACTAGCCAACACAATATAAAACAACTTTTATATCAACTTACAAATACGCTCTCTCGTATCTATACACTCAACTCATTCTAGGGTACTACTGACCCTATCTCTAATGAGTACATACCACACAAGCCTAGGTATTCGCTCAACCTAAGCTCTGATACCAACTGTAAAGGCCCGCAAATCCGTGCTATCTGAGTTGACTAAAACACCACACGTCCAACTCAAATAACACAGAAATACGACCCATTATTAGAAAGAAGTTAGAGGATGAGAAATAGAAAGAAAGAAATATTAGAATAGAAGAAAACGAAGATCACAAACTCACAGCGGAACGAATAAAATATATTATATAACATAAGCTTCGAAATACAAATCTGTTTGGTACATATATACATACCATCACCAGAGTACACATAACATTTGATCCAGCGGAAGTAACTCTAAATAACTAACGTTGAAGCTTCCTGCTTCAAGCTCCTCCAAGTGTATCTGTAAAAGCCTGAAACACTTGACTGCCCGTACAAATTTGGGCACCCAAGAGTTTAGGGAAAACAAAACAAAATAAACTCTGGGTCAGTCATGGGACTGGTGTGAGTAAACTCCAACCACTTGTTTAACTTTAAAAATCCTTTCAAAAGAAAAGATAATAGTAAGACCAGCCCACACATAAACATGGACGGCTTTTACCTTACTATAACCCAAAACACTTTGATATCAAATCCAATGATATTATAATAATGTCTACCCCAAGTAAATAACCAAATAGTAGAACGCTTGCATCTCACGCTCCACATATATAGTATATAATCAAAAAACCGCATGGCGCTTATTGGAGATTGGATTTCCAACATGACAAGGTATGGGACCACCTTCCGCTGATGTATCTCTAGAGGCAAATACACCTGGGTTCAACAAGAACGTCTTGCAACCCGGCCCACACATGACCGACCACTCATTTCGCTTGAGTGTATCGAATGTATATCACCAACGGTTGGACTCAAACCACCGTTTCCCGAATGGGCAGAATCGATAGATTTAGAAACAAAAGGAATTTCTCTAGATAGGTGATTATACACCCTAATGGGTGCGACCCACATAGCCATGCTGCCTGCCCGATTTTTGTCCTTTCCCGGTTGTTGAGGCCTGAGGCTACGCATACTTACCATTCATTGATAGCACAATCACTTTGAATGCCACATCGTCAGATCCGTTAATCACTAGTTGAGTTTGCACAAATATTCTGGATATTATGCTAAGGGATAAATCCGTTGCAACCATATATATTCATACAGACCAACCCATTTGATCATTGGAAATACTTTGTCAGACATTCGTCCATTTACGTTCGTTCTGGGACTGAACGAAACCGAAGGCACTATTTCTATAAATAGAAAAGCCCTTGCACTTCACTCCGTCTTCAATATAATCAGCATACTTGGTTCGCAACGCTTATGCCGATACGGAGTGGTTCTTCGGATAATAATCCAACCGGTCTCTCCATATTGACAACGATGGTCAAAACTTCGATAGTCTGTGATTTAACTATCGAATAAAACAAGTGTTCAATCAACATATCAAACAAATCACTGGGCCCTTTAATTAATATTTCATTAATTAAATCTCTTCTCCATTTTCTCTATCAATATTTGTTATCCTAATATTCCAATAACCATATTGGCCCTTTACGCTATTTTTGATTTCGTTTCCTTATCGAATTCTATATATATCGATATATAGATTTCTAATTGTCAAATTTCTTAAAAATATTCTAACTCCTTAAATTCCCGGAAAAATTCGCCATAACCTCCCCTGTATCGGGAGCATCGGGAAATTTCAAATAGCATCCCGGTATCTTCTAATTTCAAAAAGAAAAAGGAAAAGCCAAGCGGCTTGCCGATACGGCGCATAAAACCCATATATGAATTTAAACATGTACCTTTTGTCGAGCATTACGTTTATAAACTTCATACACCTCATCCCATACCTGTCTAACACCTGTTCACCTGTTTTCAATTCAATTCAATAACATCTAATCGTTTGAATTCGGTTTCGCCCATTTATTCTTTAAATCGGCCAATTTGCCTATTTCACTTCTTTGTTGAACATAACATGTTAAAACAAAATATTTAACTCGTTCATAACCAAATTGAATTTCGATTTCAATTCTAGTTCTCTTTTCTATTTCGAATATAAATTCTCAAATCGAATTCACTTATTTAAGGCCCAATATTAATTCCACATCTCGTTTACTAATTACTATTCGAATTAGTTCATTCTATTCAATAATCAAAAATCTGATTTCTGTTTCAAAAATCATATTCATTTACACAACTCGAATTCGCATATATTTTACAACTCACTCTGAAATTTTCTAAATCGAACTTCGGATTTTATTTGCTTAAAAATCCTTTTATAATATTAAATAAACCATTATGGTTTTAAAACGATTCTGGCGCTGTTTTTCTGAAAATTTGATTTTGACATAACTCAAAATCTATACGACGAAATCCAGATTTTTCTCCTTCATTAGAAAACTATTATCAAACCGGTCCTGACGTTTCTTGTTTCGAAAGATTCCGACTTCAATTGCGTTCTATATACTCAATTGAAGTTCGAATCGCTATTTTACGAACTGCAGCGCTGCGGCGAGTTCGTTTTAATTATATATATATATAAAAACTTTTTAAACTTCTTAAAATGCATTCAACTTTATTTAATTCTATTTGAATTCCTTGATTCAAATTCCAATCTTACTTTTGAATTCTATATTTCAAAACCCAATTCCTTTTCTATTTGATATTCAAATTCAATACCTGAATTTCCATTTGAATTCCCTATATTCAAATTCGATACTTGAATTCATTTGAATTCTTTTATTCAAACTCCATATTTAAATTCCATTGGAACTTCTATATTCCAATTTCTATATCTGAATTCTATTGGAATTCAAATATTCAAATTCCTTTTTAAATTCTATATTCAAAATTCCATAGTTTAAAACCCATTTGAATTTCATATTCAAAATCCATAGATCAAATCCGATTTGAATTCAATTTGAATCTCTTATATTCAAATTCCATTTCCCTTTTCCATTTGAATTCTAATATTCAAATTCATTTTCAACACCATTTGAATTTCAAATATTCAAATTCATTTTCAACACCCTTTGAATTTCTATTATTCAAATTCATTTGAATTCCCTTAAATTCAAATTCCATTTCCCTTTCTACTTCGAAAATCCTATTTCAAAGTTATTTCAAATTCTATTTTGAAATTTCATATTCAAATTTCTACTTGAATTTCTATATTAAATTCCATGTTCAAATTCAACACTTGAATTTCTATTTCAAATCTCAATTCAAATTTCATATTTCAATTCTTCTTTGAAATTCTACATTTCAAATTCTATTCGAATTCTTCTTTGAAATTCTACATTCAAATCTCTATTTGAATTCCTTTATTCGAATCCCTTTGAATTCAAATTTTATTTTAATTCCTTGAATTCAAAATCTATTTTTCATTCTAATTTCGTCTATTCAAATTCCATTTGAACTTCTATTTGAATTTCTAATATTCAATCTCCTTTTAAAATTCAATTATTTAAACTCCCTTTAAAATTCAAATGTTATACTCAAATTCCATTTGAGATATATATTTAAAAATTCCATTTCAAAATCCTATTTTGAAATTTCATTTCAAATTCCAATTTCAAACTTGTATTTCTATTTCTGAATTATCAACGATAATTCTTTTTACTTCATTTATAACTTCGTTATAAAAGAACTCTTTATAAACTTCGTTTATAAAGAAACTACTCGTTTTATTTTTCAAAACAAGTTTATATTTTTATTTCATTTAAAATTCAAATTCTATTTAAAAATAGAATTTCCCTCTTTAAATTTCCAATATCCTTTTTACGATATTTTTAAATATCATTACTTAAGCCTAGTGATAAAACACACAAAGCAACGAATTATTATTTTTCTAACACATCATATATAACAATATATATGCAAACAAATAACCAAACTGATAATATATTTTTGAGGAATCCAGTTGGATTCCTCCAACCTGTTTTCCTGCATCCACAGATGTTAGCACATAAATAATACCCATTCTGCTTCGTGGCAGAATATCGCGGTATAGAAGGTCATCCACTAATCATAGCGTGGGGCGTATAGGGTAATCATCCGCTATGAAACTGCGGGCATCCGCTAATGAGACTGCGGGAATCCAACCAATCAATCAACCCAATATATATATATATAGCCTAAATAACTAATATATATAAAACAACCAGAAAACATTCACACAAGCAACAAACAATTATTTTTAATGAAATAAAAATAATTCTAAAGGTGAGTGAGATTTACTCACCGTGATTTTCCTTTGCTGAATGTCTCGTGGAAATTCAGATCTTACGGCTTCGAATCCCCTCGAACGAGTTTTATCGTGCTCCTATGAATATTTATTTAATGATCAACATTTCAATTAACGCATAAATAAATGTCATATGTATATATATATATATATCCATTTTCCCATTTAATTAAATCACCAAATTGTTTTAATTAAATATCCAACTTCTTTTATTTATTTTGAGTTTGAAATCAAACTAATATGGTTTAAATAAAAGGATCGAAACAAACTAATTTATTTTCTATAAACTAATTATATAAATTTATTTGCTTTTTATATCACTAATCCCTCTATATAAACTAACTTAAAAATCCTAATCACTTTATAAATTAACTAAATTAACTAAAAAAAATGTTATTAACAAATTTAACAACCGTTATTAATTTGCAAATTAGAATTAAATTAAATAATTTATATTACCTTAATTACTTCTTTCTCCTCGGCATTTCACCAAGCGCTTCTCCTTCAATCTCGAAAACTGCTCCTCACAGCCGCACTCCCCCATTCGAACTCCTCTGTCAACCATCGAACAACTCCAGTTCGTCATCTGGACATCGCGCCTCACCGGCCATCCAGTTTACCACCATCGACGAACTCGCCCCCCGCTACCCATCAACTCCGCTCTCCCCAAAATCCATCGCGACCGTTCTCGTCACATCCAACTCCATCGCAACCTTCCAGACATCGAACACTTAAAACATCATCGAACTTAAATCCTTAAATCGCACTAACGGTGATTACCTTAACATCACCAGAAATCTCGAACAAACTGACGCCATCGACACTTCATCTCCATGGCTCGCGAACGCTCCAACATCCCTTCGAGTTTCAAATCCTCGCGACAAAAAGGGAATCGCGATTTCATTGAGGTAGTACGGATTTGGTTTCTTTGGAATTAGGTCACGACCATTTGATTTATCTGAAGCTTTTCGGTTTCAGATTGAAATGAAATAATTAAAAGAGGAAGGGAGTGTTGGACGCGGTTTTATAATGGTGGACGGGGACAATACGTACTCGCCATTAATTCATGTTTTCTCCTGGATATCAAATGTGAACGACAGGAATTTGTGCTCGAGGAAGAAATATAGGGTGGCTTGATTTCTTTAGGTCTGCTCAGTATATAGGTCGGCTTTTGATAAAAAAAAAACTTAGGGTGGCTGAAACGATGTGTTTGTATTTTGATTTGATTTTATTTAACTAAATAACTTAAATATCTCGTGGTACCGTTACTCGAAAACAAAAACTGCTATCCTAACGTAACGACCGACGTTGTCAGATTATAACGCTATTCCGAACTCAATGGAACTGATATTGAAATTTAAATTCGAATGTAAATATAAACGGCCATATTAAATTGAAAATTCAATAAAAATATCATTTATATTATCAACTAGATATTTAAAATAATATTAAATATTTAAAATAAATTATTCAAAAATCTGGGTCGTTACAGTAAGTCTGAATGTCTTTAGTTTTAGGGCAGCGCTATAAAGGTAGGTCGGCTGAAGTTAAAAGAAATTGGTTTTGAACTAACCTTTTAATTTTTATAACTCAAAATATCTCATGGACCCCGAACCGTTATTTTAACCGTAACGACTGATATTCACTATTCTGAATTCAACGAAATAGATTATACAATTTAATTTGAACGTATATTTAAAATAGCCATATTAAATCAATTTAAATTCAAAACAAATAAATTCTTCAACAATAAATTTCTATTATCGTTGTTCATATTTAAATAGTATATATTGATCATCTGAACTGTTTCGATTCAGTTTTATCTTCGAATTGAATTATTTCAAACTTCTCGTATTTCGTTAATTATCAAAATAAATTGTATTTCGATTATTTAATCGATAACCCATTAAAATACCATTTATATTATAAATTCAATATTTAAAACCATACTAAATATTTAAAATAAACTATTCAAAAATATGGGTCGTTACACAACAAGTGTCACCCCTAGCTAATAACCCCTATCCCGGACACAATGGAATATGTTTTCTTTAAATTAAATTATAAATCATTAAATTATTAAATTCAAACGTACATTTTGAATTACCGGGGCCACATACGGATTCTAAAAATTACAGAAAAATTATTTCTAGTTATGTTTTGACGATACGGTTCTAACAAAACTAATTTCGTCGAATTCTGAGAACGTTCGAAAAATGACCATTTTCTGGTCGATCGAATTTGACTATAATTAACAAAACACGTTTTCTTTTGCCACACTCACATATTAATTCGAAAAATTATGAAAATTGAAACTTAGCAATAATTTGACATTCGGGTACCAACAAAAGTGGTTTCGTCGAAAACCGAGGTCGTCTGAAAAATGACTATTTTTAAGGCTAATATATTTAATATTAAAAATACATTTTTAAACAAATAAATTCCGAAACTCAAAATATATAAGTGTTTACTGTTTTTCAATGCAGAAACGTCATTCCGAACTCAATGGAATGGTTTCGAGTCGAAATTCCTTCATATGTGAAAAGTAGCCTTTCGGGCCTTATATAATATATATATATAAATTCTACAGCGACCTTCCTAAAAATTGAATTAGCCATAACTTTTGATTTTTAAAACGAAATTTCAGTTTTTCAGATTCGTTGGAAAGATCTGATTAAACAGATTTAAATATTTCTGATTTCGTTCAATTCTGATTTAAAATGAATCCTGTACAGTTTGTCAAAGTTCAAATTCAAATTTTCAGACTGCAGCGCTGTTTTAAACTTCTTTTATAATTTAATTGAATTTATTCGTTTTAAAATAATTTTTTTAGATGTTCCTAGTTTAAAATAAACTAGTCTAAATATTCAAATCCATTAAAATTTCTAAAATAAAAATTTTAAATTGGCCCCAAAATTCCGGGTCGTTACGATCGCCCCCACTTAAAATCTTTTCGTCTTCGAAAAGGAACGAAGCTAAAAGTTGTTTAATTTAACCAACTCAACCTAATTTTTTTTTTAGTTTCCATAATTTTGTTAGTTAAATTAATTATCATTTCTATACTTTATTAGTTAAACTGATAATCAAACATCACAACCAACAATCCATTAGGTGATTAACTTTTCAAATATATATAACTTTTATATATAATCAAAAATCATATTTTTAGTGCAAATCACAGCAATGTGTACTGACTAAGTGTTGGTTCTCATACCAGTCAATGGAAATATATAGAAATCCCACCTTCGAGACTCGAACATAAATACTGGTGATGATCGACCTATCACCAGAATTACCTCCGGGCGACTAGAGTGTGATTCTATATCTATCCAGTATATTAAAACTTCGAATATCCGTTAATTACTCATATATTCGAAACCTTTATATACTCGATTATCCACATTAAAATATAATATACTCAAATACGTATTTTAGATAAAATTTTCAAAACTAAATTTGTTTTTATTTTAAAGATAATAATACTCTTTACACTCGTTCTAGGATGCTACTGATCCCATCTCTAACGAGTTATTCTTATTGGATATTACTAATCCAATCTCTGATGAATTCCTTCGTTCGGTTACAATGTGTTCTGTTCTCGAGCTCTGTAAACAAAGGCTCTGATACCAAATGAAACGACCCAAACTTCCCCATAAAAGAAAGCCTGGATTGCTTTGAGAACAATACACATTAGAGCACAAACTGAAGAACATTTTATCGCTGATAACAACAATTACATCAGTGTACGAGAATATAACAGAGTATGAACTTATGAAATACATTAGGAATACAATAATATCAGAGTTTTAAATTACATTTAAATAGCAACGGAAAAATAATACAAATATACAACTGGAAGGAATACACGGATACAGAGCTTTCCGAATACCGCTTCAGCTGTAAGCCAGGATCCTCTAAACATATCTGTAAAAAGATACTCGACTGCCCGTGTGGAAAATAAGGGCACCCGAGTTTGCCAGTGAAACAAACTACAGGTCAGTCATGGGACTGGTATGAGAAATCTTAACTTAACTATCTATTAATAAGGCTAATCACAGGACCACGTCGCTAACTCGGAACGTGTAACGACCCAGAAAATCGGAACCAATTTAAAATTTTTAAATTGGCTAAAATAATGGATTTTAAATATTTAAAATAAATATTTTAAATAATAGCAATGAAAAGAGAGTTTGAATCGACGTTTGAAAACGAATATAATTAATTCTAATTATAAACAAGGCCTGAAATGGCGCTGCAGTTTCAAAAATTGAATTCAAACATTTTTGGACTGTACCGGGTGCAAAACAAAACAGATTTGAGTGAAACCAAAAATATTTAAATCTGTTAGTGAATACCTTTCTAACAAATCTGAAAAATCGAATTTTCATAGCGGAAAGCAAAAGTTATGGCCAAATGAAATTTCAGAAAGGTCGCTATGGAATTTATATAGCCCGTGAAATTGGCTATTTTGCAAACGACCTCGGAATTCGACGAAACCACTTTTGTTGGATCCGGGATGTGAAGTTATTGCTAGGTTTCAAATTTCATAATTTTTGAAGCTAGTATGTGAGCGTGGAAAAGGAAAACGTGTTTTTGTCAATTACAGTTAAATGGGATCGACCAGAAATGGGCCTTTTTGCAAACGGTCTCAGAATTTGACGAAACTAGTTTTGTTGGGACCGTATCGTCAAAACATAGACAGATTTATTTTTCTGGAATTTTTCGAATCAGTTTGTGCCCTGGCAAATTGAAATGTACGTTCAAATAGAATATTGAATGTTATATATTTTAAATTGAATGGAAACTGACTGAAACAGTCGAATGGGCCTTCGAAACACATCCCATTGTGTTCGGAATGGGGGTAAAACACTAGGGACGACAGTTGTTGGGTTTAGATTGGTGATCGTGTCAGAAAACCCCTTTTAAAACCCACCGACCAATCAGAATTTAATAAAAAAAAAGAAAACTCTTTCTCTCTCCCCGACGTCGAAGGCAGAAACCACTTTAAACCTTCTCGCTCATTTTTTTATCAATCCACGCCGAATTAGCTCGTGCCACAGTTGAACTTTTTGATGATCTTCTCGAGATCTTCAAATTCATATAAAGTTTGGATTTTTTCATTGAGTGGTTTGGGAGAATCGAGCCTCTGAACATCCGTCCTTCAAACCACCGCCGCCGTCAACCAGGGCCACCGAAGTGGACCCCACTCCAGGCGCCAGTGCGCCTCTCCTCCCCCTTCGACGCGGCGAAGGCCGATCGACGAATAGCTACACGGATTTTGAGATAAATCCAAACCTAGTTCTGAATGAAACAGCTGAGGTACGGCTTGTTTTATTTTCAACTGTTTTAACACCTTTAAACCGTTGCAAACTTTGAAAAATCATATCTTTTTGCTGTGTTATCGAAATTCAATGAAACAAGAGACAGTGGACTCGTGTGGACGTCTTCTACCTTCTAGAAGAGACCGCATATTTTTCTGAGCCTTCTGCTATTTTTGGTGGAGTGGAACCCAATGTGAGATTTTTAATTTATAAACGATATCGAAAACGCCGATGTATAAATTATATAGTCGATGTATGAGTTATATAAGCATTGTACACCTCTCGTATAAGTGTTGTATAAGTTGTACGTTTGATGTATAAGTTGTATATGCGTTGTAAAAATTATATATGTGTTGAAATGGAAGTGAATTGCTATATATAAATATATATATACGCCCCTCGTCCACAAACCATGGAGGATATTTATTGGTTGTGATTGGTGTGAAAATTGATTGATGGAGAAAGGTTGATTGGAATTATTTGTGGTTGATATTGATTGATTGTGGTTGAAAAATACCCGTTTGTGGTTGAAAAATATTTGGTTGAAACCACATATGACTAGTTTGTGGAAATGAAATAAATATACATGCCGCCTGCATGCGAACTAGATGCATGATTCCCCATTGTAAAAAACCAGGAGGTTTTAAGGTAGAGCAAGGAGCCGCACTAGGGACGGTCCCGGTTTTAACTACCCTGCCGTTATGCTGCCGAAATTTTGAATAATATTCATGTGTTTGAATTATTTTCATTTGTTGAAACTATATTTATTCGTTGAATAGAAAGCCTTCATGTGTTGAGTCGATATTCATTCGTTGGATAGAGATTCATGTGTTGAATGGTATTCGTGTTTTATATAAAAATCACATTTTTATCATATATATGAACTATATAAAATAATCTTGTTTTGAAAGAAATTGTTTTATAATAAAAATCCTATTTTTATTACCTATATGAACTATATAAAATAATAGTGTTTTGAAATGAATTGTTTTACAATAAAAATCACATTTTTATTATATACATGAATTGTCAAATATAGTGAAGTGTTGAAATAGAAGACAGTTAGGTAAAAATATCATTTTTATCAAATGTATGAAAAGAATATAGCTTTGAAATCGAAGAATCGATATATATATATATATATATAATTGAAATATATCGAATAACGACGCTGCAGTTCGTATTTTTGAACCGTGATTTCAAATGATTATACCGGGAGATCCGACCATCGGATTATCCTGAAATCGCAACCGTTGGGTTCGCTTTGGAAATATCTTTCCAAGGGCACCAAATTTGTAAAAATCCAATGGTTGGATTGTCTAGAATGTTTAATTCAAATCTAAAGAAAAACAGCGCCAAAATCGATTATATTTATAAATACATATAAATATAATTATATTTAATCGAATAATGATGCTGCAGTTCGTATTTTGAAATCGAAACTTCAAACGGTTATACCGGGAGATCCGACCGTCGGATTTTCCCAAAACTGGAACCGTTGGATTCGGTTTGAAAAGATCTTTCAAATGATATAAATTTTGTGAAGATCCAACGGTTAGATTTTCAGATATGTGTAAATCAAATCTGAAGAAAAACAGCGCCACGGTCGCGTTATGGCCGGAAGCGTCGTTTTGAATAAATTGGCTATTTTAAAATAAATAAAAATAGCGATAAATCGTTATAAAATATTATAAACGATATGGATGAGATTTAGAAATTAACTGAAGGTTAGCTAAGTCGAATGGTTTCCTGGGTGTTGATCTGATGTTGGTTTCGGCCTTCGGGGTTAATATTTGGGAAATCGTTCTCTTACTGATTGACGGTTAGTGACTAATGAATTGAAATGATACGTGTATATGTTAGTGTTGCACTTGTTTATTATATACGCGAGTTGCTCAGAAAGACCGGGTTTATCCCATTCTGAATAGCTGAATCGACGATAAGAAATCGAAGATGAAGACGGTGGTCGAAGACCGGAGATCTTCACCTCGTTTGGATGGTAACCGAGGTCCTGATTAGGAGGCATCCCGAAATATGGATAATGAGGGGTGATCGTCCAGACGTACGTGGTGATCGATGGGTTTGCGAGGTATATAGTGCCTCCGGTTTTGTTCAGACCCAGAACGGACTTGTAAATGGACTGTTTGTCTGACATTGGATTTTATTCTATGTTGATTGATCTCTATTAAATATACATCTGTTTGGCGGCGGAGAATTTATTCTTTTGCTTAACGCCCTTCTCTGAAACGCACGAGCTCAGAGGTTGTATATCGATGGACATCAGTCGCATGGCATGAATTGCTAGTGTGGAATGCCAAAGTGGCAAATGATCAGGGCTTCTGTTGAAAAGCAAAGTCTTGTGGTGATGATCAAAGCACCGCCTGTGTGGCGTAGCTTTGTGTATAACGTGAATTCGCGAGCCTCGCTCCCCGGTATGAACCAGAAACGGGAGAAGGACCTCAGGGAGGGCATACGTTTCCTTTTAGCTAGGAGTTGTGTCAGTGTTTTTACACAGCCTGACGTTTTACTTATGTGGATGATGGATTGTGAGGCGCCTCAGTTATATCGGTCGATCCGGGACCGATGGAGTCATTCCTTGGCTCATCGACGCCCCATAGGGTGGGGAAACGCAGTGCTCAGGAATTTTATTCCACATCGGTGGACCGGCCTTGACGATTCTAGGGTCACTCGAGCTCTGATCCTGAGACACGGGCTAGAGCGTCTCGAATTCGGTAAGGACTATCTTTTGCCTTGGTTCAGGACGGAAATCCAATTTCCAAATACGTGACTGTGCGATTTTGATTGTATACCTATATTGGGCGACATAGTGGCATGGGATGCTCATGTCGTCTATGATTGATAGTTATGATTCGAAATTGTTTTTGAAACATATAAACACTAGTAGTACTATCAAATGCTTTTGTTTTAGTCGTACCAAGCATATCTTGGCCATTATAAGGTAAAAACTCTATCCTCCGGCTTGAGTTGCATTGTGTGATGGGAACTGATGCTTATAATGGCTTCATTTTTATAAAAAGCATTGCGATGTTTAAAAGAAAGATTTGTTTTTAAAGCACTGGCAATCCAATGGAGTAAACCCGTTCCACGAAAGTGGCGTGGTCCTGTGATTAGCCATATTATAAATGTGTTGAGTAGATTTCTCATACCAGTCCCATGACTGACTCGTAGTTTGTTTCACTTTCAAACTCGGGTGCCCCTTTTTCTACACTGGCAGCCTTGTATTCAGGTGTAGCTGGTTCTTTCTGGATAGCTGGAGCTGAAGATGGATTCTATTATTTATCTCTTTTTATGCTGTTCAGCTCCTATTGTACATATTATGTTTGTTTCTGTTGTAGACATTTATGTATAGCTAAATTGTATTTGTACTAAGTATGATCCTGTATACTGTGTAACTCTGATGATTGCGTTTATCCAGTATATTCTATTGTTCATTATCTGGTGTATTTATTTAATTCTGTTCTGCTATTATCAGTTTATGTGTTATATTCCACGGATTACCCTTGCCACCGTCAGTACGGGGTTTGGGGTCACCACAACGTGGTATCAGAGCTTTGGTTAAGCTTAGTTCTGGAATATAACATATAACGAACTCGTCAGAAATAGAACCAGTAGTGTTCTAGGACAGGTAACTCAGTACAGATAGGATCAGCAATATCCTAGTAAGAGTAAAGTAGAATCAGAACGACTCGTTAGAGATAGGGTCAGAAGTGCCCTAGAACGAGTCGAGAGTTATATTTTTTTTAAATAATGTATTTGTGATTATATATATAGTTTGGTTTTAGAAATATAATTTTTGAATATATAAAAGATATATATTTGAAAGGTTGAAAAGTTAAAAACAATTTGATTATTGTTTGTGTTGTGTGATAGTAAATTAGATTAATTAAAATTATTGAAACGATAGTTAATTTAATCAATAATAGAATAATGGTAGAATTTATTCGATTATATCACACATTGAACTGATTAGAAAATAGATAGAAATATATATGTGCATATATATGTTTGAACAGGAAATTGGATAGCTGTTGAGTAAAGATTTTATTTGCGTGCCTGACAAGTAGGTAAACCTTAATGAGTTGGATGCAAAATATTATTATATCAACTCCTTTGAATGCCATTGGATGCGGAGTGCTGGTTATTCTGTGTGTAAAAAAAAAGTCGCCATAGGATAATAACAATTAATTTTGAACTACATTACATGGCATACTTCTGAAGAAAGGCATACTTCATCATATACCACATAAGCATTTGGAGCTTGTGTGACGAGGTGGAAGATTTACCATACGAGCGAGAGGCTTGTATGGCGATGACTATATTTTACAGGTTGAACTGATGACTGATATGGACTATTTAAATTGTAACGATAAAATTGCCAGATTAATAAAAAATCCCCACACGGGTCTGGAGTTGACAATAATCACGTCTCTCTAGTTATTAGATACGGCACATGGACTATTTATTTCCCACACTGGATGAAGTGACGAGGATTTATCCTCTGGAGCATTTAAAATACACTCCCTCAGGCTTTGACAGGGTGACGAGAATTTATTCTCTGGAGTTATTATCAATACACGCTCCCCTGTAAACACCAGAATATATCACTATAAATATGTGTATGCTTATTAGGATTTATTGGGTACCTAATACGGCCCAATAAATTTCCAAACCTCTCCCCGTACAAAGGAGGTTATGGCGAAATTTTTTGAAAATTCCAGGTGCTAGCCAATTTTTTTGAAGAATTTGAAAATTCTCAGAAATTGAAAAATTGGAGAATGGAAGCCAGATTGAGCGTAGAGTTGAATAATCAAACCACTTTCGACTTTCTTCCTTTTCGGGGATGAAAAGTTTTAAGTGGGGGAGATTGTAACGACCCAGAAAATCTGAACCAATTTAAAATTTTTAAATTGGCTAAAATAATGGATTTTAAAAATTTAAAATAAATATTTTAAATAATAGCAATGAAAAGAGAGTTTGAATCGACGTTTCAAAACGAATATAATTAATTCTAATTATAAACAAGGTCTGAAATGGCGTTGTAGTTTCAAAAATTGAATTCAAACTTTGTCGGACTGTACCGGGTGCAAAACAAAATAGATTTGAGTGAAACCAAAAATATTTAAATCTGTTAGTAAATACCTTTCTAACGAATCTGAAAAATCGAATTTTCATAGCGGAAAGCAAAAGTTATGGCCAAATGAATTTTCAGAAAGGTCGCTATGGAATTTATATATCCCGTGAAATTGACCATTTTGCAAATGACCTCGGAATTCGACGAAACCACTTTTGTTGGATCCAGGATGTGAAGTTATTTCTAGGTTTCAAATTTCATAATTTTTGAAGCTAGTATGTGAGCGTGGCAAAGGAAAACGTGTTTTGGTCAATTATAGTAAAATTGGATCGACCAGAAATGGGCCTTTTTGCAAACGGTCTCAGAATTCGACGAAACTAGTTTTATTAGGACCGTATCATCAACACATAGCCAGATTTATTTGTATGGAATTTTTCGAATCAGTTTGTAGCCCTGGCAAATTGAAATGTACGTTCAAATCGAATATTGAATGTTATATATTTTAAATTGAATGGAAACTGACTGAAACAGTCGAATGGGCCTACGAAACATATCCCATTGTGTTCGGAATGGGGGTAAAACGCTAGGGACGGCATTCGTTGGGTTTAGATTGGTGGTCGTGTCAGAAAACCCCTTTTAAAACCCACCGGCCAATCAGAATTTAATAAAAAAGAAGAAGAGAAAACTCTTTCTCTCCCCCCGACGTCGAAGGCGGAAACCGCTTTAAACCATCCCCCTCATTTTCTGATCAATACACGCCGAATTAGCTTGTGCCACGGTTGAACTTTTTGAAGATCTTCTCGAGATCTTCAAATCCATATAAAGTTTGGATTTTTTCATTGAGTGGTTTTCACTACTACAAAAGTGAGCATATTCGACACTAATTTGTGTGCGTTGCATGAAAAGTGTGGCGAAAGCTATGCATTCTTTGATCTTCTGCAACAACATTCATTTGTTGTTGCATTAGATGTGAACACAGTATTGCGGTTGAAATTCTTGTGCTGTGACTTGCAACACCAGTTCAAAGTGTTGCATTACATAAATACATGCCAGGTCAGCGATCCGTGTTATCAGTTTAAACAAATAAATAACCGTAAATGTTGATTAATCCAACGGTTCTTGCCGATCCTTGCAACACCAGTTCAAAGTGTTGCATTACATAAATACATGCCAGGTCAGCGATCCGCGTTATCAGTTTAAACAAATAAATAACCGTAGATGTTGATTAATCCAACAGTTCAAGCTGATCCTTGCTACAGCTTAGTGAAAATTTGGCGTGACAGTTTCCCCATTCACGAAATACTTCCCCCCAAAATAAATTTCTCCGGTACTCCTCCTTCTATCCGTTTCTCTCTCCATAAAATCCGTCCAAGAATGCCACCGATTGCTACTCTTCCTCAGGTTACAAACTATAAACCTTCGATTGCTCCTATTTTATGAACTTTACACCTCCAATTTGGATCGTTTAGGACAATTACAGGTAGTTAGGGCTTCATCATTTAGGTTTTATTTAGTTGATTTCATCTCTAACTTATTTTGACCTGCGTTCAAAGTCTCTGGGTGATTTGGGTACCGACTACCTTAAATTAGGGTTTTTATACTTGAAGTGTTGTATTTATATGTTTGCATGTGTTGAAATTGTGCAAGTTCTGTATTTTTATGTTTGCCAAACCATTGATGTATTGGTAAATAATGCCTATTTCCAAAGGTGTTAACAAAATTTAGAGGATAAAAGAAATCCAATATGAATGTTCAAATGTCTATTTCTGTTTGTAGTTAAATAATGCCTATATCTCTTCCTACATCGTATGACTACGAAGATACCCTGGGCATGGGTGATCTAGGACTGTCAAACCCATCATCACCAGAAACTCCTATTGATTTTTATATAGAGATGCAAGAAAGGAACTACGATGATTTGCTTGAGTATGAACTAGAGCAAGAAAAACTCCGAAGACAACGGCGAGAAGAAGAACGACGTGAAGAAAGGGCGATGCGACGGCATAGTCGTTTGCGTCGTCAGCATCAAAACAACCAAGTGGTTAACGAAAAACATGCTGACTCACCAATCATAATGTGTCATTGTGGGTATGCCGCTGCAGAAGATGTTATTTCGATTGGATTCAACATTGGTCGTCGTTATTTTAGATGTCGGGTTTATCCCACAGGGTGTACCTTTTGGCAGTGGATTGACCAACAGTTTCCAAGTCGAGCCGTTGAGTACGCAAATGAGATACAACATCAACTTACAACGCTGCATAATCATGTTATTGGTTTTCGAACTGATGTTAGTAGACTTAACGACCAGCTTCAAGGGCTAAACATTAGACGACAAAATTAAATTATTGCATCGTTCTTTGTATTAGATACAACTGTATCGTCTATGTATCACCTGTATAGTCTTTGTATTTGTACTGTTTTGTTTTGGTGCAGTCATGTAATGTTATGCATTTGTGTTCAGTATCCTTAGTTGCTTATTTTATGTACGTATTCTCTTGGTAACTCAGTTCCAAAAGTCAGTGATAATTCATATCAAAACAATCGTCCTTGTATCATCACACTGATTATGTATATTTGTAAATTATTAACTTGTTTTGTTTTTATTTCTAATTTAGTCTAACATTACAGGGTAGCCCTTGTTCGTGTCTTGAAACTCTTAGGGGCATCAAATTTAGTCTTACTAAGCCGTGGTTAGATTGTGGCAATGGATAGTCAGTATTACATATGGATAGGACTTCCGAGATCGAGCGCAGAATATGTAAGAGGGGTAACAGCTTTTCTAAGAAATGCATTTCCCATTTATAAAGTAGGTGATGAGATGAAGTGCCCCTGCAAAAAATGTACAGAACGTAATTGGTATTGTGAAAATGTCATATACGATCATCTTATTTTTAATGGCCCTTCTCCATTACATACCGGGTGGATTTGTGAAGTTTCACAGACAAAATTAATAGGTGTTGATGACCATATGGATTGTGCAACGGAGATGGATTTTGATGATAATTTAGATGTGATGTTCAAGTGTGCGGGTTACAAATTTGGTCAAAATCCCAAGGACTTTGTAGTAGAACCAAATCCAGAGGCCGAGAAATTTTATCGGCATGTTAAAGAAGGAAAAAAACCGTTATATCCTGGCTGCACTAAATTTTCTCGACTAAGTTTCTTGATCAGGCTTTATCATTTAAAGTGTGCTTATGGAATTAACGAGTCTGCGTTTAGGGAATTACTAAAGCTTATAAAAGAAGCCTTTCCTGATGCCCAGCTGCCTTTGTCTTCCTACGCTGCAAAGAATGTCATTAAGGATTTAGCTCTTAATTACCATAAAATACATGCCTGCCCAAACCATTGCATGTTATATTGGGCAGAGAATAAAGATAAAGAGGCTTGTGACATTTGTGGTTTTTCGAGATGGGCTGTAAAAGCAAAGGAAGACATCGTTGATAATAATGATCCACCAAAGTCGATTCCCAAAGTGCCGACAAATGTTATGAGGTACTTTCCTCTAAGACCAAGGTTACAAAGGATGTTTATGTGCAAAGAATTTTCCAAGCTTATGAGATGGCACCAAGTGGAACGAAAAGAAGACGGAAAATTAAGACATCCGATGATGGTGTGGCATGGAAGATGATGGATGCTCGCTATCCTGATTTTTCATCAGAAAATCGTAATGTTAGATTGGGTCTAGCTTCTGATGGATTTAATCCATATCGTTCAATGAATTCAAGTTATAGTACATGGCCTATTGTGTTGGTAAACTACAATCTTCCGCCTTGGTTATGTATGAAACAAGAGAATTTGATTCTTTCAACATTAATATCTGGTCCAGATTCTCCAAAGAACAGTACTGACGTATATATGCAGCCTTTAATTGCGGAATTGAAAGCGTTATGGAATGTTGGCGTCGAAACATATGATTCCTTGACTGATGGGAATTTTAATTTACGTGCAAGCGTCTTATGGACCATTAGTGATTTTCCGGGATATGCCATGTTGTCAGGTTGGAGCACAAAGGGGAAACTAGCGTGTCCAGTATGCCATTACGAAACTTCTTCAAATTATTTGAAGCATAGCAAAAAAATGTGTTATATGAACCATAGAAAGTTTCTTGATCCGACACATAAGTGGAGGCTAGATAAGAGGAGATTTAATAGCGAAACTGAAATGGGGAGCATTCCAGAAATATTATCAGGGACTGATATTGAAGAGTTATTGCGGGGGTTCAAAAATCGGTTTGGGGATAAGATGAAGAAACCTGGTAAAAGTGACGGCCCTTTTAAAAAGAGGTCAATACTGTTTGACTTACCATATTGGTGTCATAATCCCCTTCGACATAACCTGGATGCCATGCACGTAGAGAAGAACATATGCGACAAAATATTAGGTACTTTACTTAATATAGGTCGCATGTCGAAGGATCACCTAAACGCTCGTTTGGATTTACAGGAATTGGGCATAAGGAAGGCCCTTCATCCTGTTGAATGTGGTGATGGAAAGCATGTTGAAATTAGAGCTGCAATATTTGATATGACAAACAAGGAAAAATAAATATTTTGCTCTGTATTGAAGAACGCCAAACTGCCCTACGGTTGTGCCTCGAATGTTAGTCGGTACGTGCACGTAAAAGAGAGAACGGTTGTGGGATATAAGAGACATAATGCTCATTTCATACTCCACTATTTGTTACAATTTGCTGTGAAGAAAGCGTCAAAACCCGAGGTTGCGTTATCAATGATCAGATTTAGTGCATTCCTTAGAGGACTATGGAGCAAGGTTATCGAAGTGGATGATATCAAGAGGCTGCAAAAAAAATTGTAGAGATACTTTGTCATTTTGAAATGATTTTTCCACAGGCTTTTTTCGATATAATGATACACTTGCCTGTTCATTTATGCAGAGAAATCGAATACGGTGGGCCTGAACATCTTAGATGCATGTATCCAATTGAGCGATATCTAGGAAAGTTGAAATCTTATGTGCGAAATAGAAACAGACCGGAAGGTTCGATTGCAGAAGGTTACTTGGCAGAAGAGTGTGTGACCTTCTGTTCAAGATTTTTAAGCGTTGATGGAGGAACAGAAAACACGTCGATTGATTTTGGAAGATGTCAAACAGATTTGGAATATCATATTGGAACAAAGAAGAATAAAGACGGAAAGATGTTCAATTTGAAAGATGCAGTTTGGAAGGCAACGCATCGCTATGTTCAATTCAATTCCGGTAATAAAGAAATTGAGAGTTTGATCGAGTAAGTTCTTAAGTTCCTATATCATTTTCCTTAACTATAAATTAACATCTGCATTTCATAGTTTTTTGACCGTAATTATTATTTAGGGTTCATCGAGCTTTTTTGGATGGTCTTGCAAATAGAAGAAGATACAAGAGGGAACGAGAACATTTCGAAGAGTTTTGGAATTGGCTTAAAGAAGAGGTTCTGAAAAAGGACAAGATTTCAACAGATGTAGAGGTGTTTGCATTAGGTCCTAATCGAGTAGCTAGGAAGTTTACCGGTTATATAGTAAATGGATATAGATTCCACACAAAATTTAGAGATTCTCGATGTACTACACAAAATAGTGGTGTATTTTTTACTGCCAAAACCACCAGCTTTGCAAGTTCGAAAGACCAAAACCCAATAGTGGGTGATGTCAATTACTACGGATCAATCGAAGAAATTTTTGAGCTTGATTATTGGGGAGCTTTCACAGTGGTCCTTTTTAAGTGTTGCTGGTACCAAGAGGAAAAAGATTCATATGGTCTTACTCGAGTAAATTTTAGCAAGTGCCATAAAACTGATCCTTATGTCCTGTCTTCGCAAGTGCAGCAAGTATTTTATGTGGAAGATGCAGTTGAAAAGAACAGTCATTACGTTATTAAAAAATTGCCGAGAGATTGGTGTGATACTGAAAATGAGAATGCAATGGAAGAAGACATGAGCAATACGCAACCACATGATAAGGGCATAGGTGGTGAACTAGAACCAGAAATTGTTGATGGGGGTTGGATTAGGGATGATGTCCCCGTAATACAACTAGAAACAGAACTAGAAGCAGAAGTTCCTGATCCTGTTCCGTCTTGTTAGGACAAAAAATACCTCTTTCCTATTGCTTTAATTTGGTCTAATTCATGATGTATTTGGCACTTTTTTTTAGCTGGAAATTATTATCTTTGATGAATGTATTTGGCACACTTTCTCATATTGCAATCTACAATGTTCGCATGTTTTATGATTTATTGCTATGTTCTATACTGTCATCTAAATTAGTTATAGACTAAAATGTTATAGTTGTTGTTTTTTGTCCACTTTAACATGCATGTACCTTGTTCTAATGTATTCATTTTGTACAGGATGGATGAACTTATTAATATCCGACTGCAACATGGTGGACAGTTCCGAAGGGCATGTTACGTTGGCGGAGAATCCTTCGTAGTAACAAAATATGATGTAGACCGGTTTTCTTACTGTGTGCTTATGGACTTTTTTAAAGATTGTCTCCATTACACTGAAATAGGAGGAGTCTACATCAGAAAAGGAACGAGGGGTGGCTGGCAGCTAATACTGAATGACAAGGACGTAAACGAGTACGTACAGGGCTGCAATAAGCAAGAAGACGTGGTTTTTTACATCGACAACACCATTGACAAAGACAGTGAACCGTTGATTCAACTGCAGCCACATGTAATCATACGGCCAAGGAAAAACATAATTCAAGGTATATATGTATATGTAATATAGATCCATTCTTATATATATCTCTGTGTGTGTGTACAGAACTTTGAAGGAGGCCATCGTTATTATTTTTATTGTTCCAGGTTCTGCTAAGAAGCCGGTTGCAAAGCGCAAGTATACTACTGCACATAGACTTCAGCAGCAAAAAAAAATGATGAAAAACAACCCAACTCAAGTGGGTCAGAACAAACTATCGTCGGAGCCTGATATGGATAATGGTGAAGAAGATGTTACTGTGACGGACAAAGGAACCCGGAGGAAATTCAATGTAGAAAATGAAACAGGTAAAGATGATGTTACCCGAGAGAATGAAGCTGATGTTCAGGTATTTTTCAGTTTTCATTTCAGTTTTATTAATCCGGATGAAATCTTATTCCGACCATGAAGGCTACAGCTAATTCAAATAGCTGTTTGTTCTTTGTGCATGCATTCTGTCAAAATAGCAAGAACTGTTTATACGTCAACTCTATTTGGTTAACTAGCTTAAATTTATCATCGATGGTGAGTAATAATGCCAATCTGCTTGCAGTTCTCACAACCATCAGTTTTGACGAAGTATGAACAAGAGCGAATCACACGCATGCAAGAAAATGATGCAGTTAGTAGATCACTTGGGGTGCCTTCATTGGTTAGTTGTATGAAAGAGGCTGCCGCATGAAATAAGAAAGATAAATGTAAAGATGTTGCTGGAAGTGATGAATACTTCCCAGACAATGCTGGTGAAGACGTCACTGATGATTCATCAGATTCGGAGGTATAAAGAAGTTATTTGTTTATTACTTATTGTATTTGCCTTTATGAACGTAAAAAATCTTGAACTTCAACTTAATTGTAGAGAATCAAAATTGTTAAGTCAAAGGATCTTTTACCTGGACCGAGAACTCGTGCGCGAAGCAATGCAGCCATTGAAATTGAGAAGGAAGCGATGAAGCGCACCCCCCCTCCAAAGAAAGCTGGCTCCAACAAGGATTTGATCCTGACATTCACTCCCACTCCAAAGAAACTCAGTAACCGAGAGAAACAGACAGAAACATTAAAGAAACTTACGAACCCTACACCGTCTTTTTCAAGAGTTATAAAACCTACAACGTCTCGGCCATCCGTTTTAAAACCTACATGTAGCAAATTGTTCAAACAATCAACCAGTTCATGTGAAGCTGCTGGTTCAGTTGCTGCTTATTTAGCGATGCGAAAACGTCAAAAGCAGAACGTTGAAGCGCCTCTAACAATGGAAAATCTTACTGATCGATTAGAGCAGGAATGGATTGCACAGGAAGTGAAGCAGGTACAGGTATATATATAAATAATAATGTTTCTTTATCTGTGCACTGCACTGCACTGTTGAGTGTGTCTTTTTTCTATTCACATTTTTGAACCTGGTAGATAAAGTACAAGGTCCAAAAAATCCTAGAGGGAAGTCAAAAATGACCAAGGTGCATGCTAGAACCCCTGATGATAAAGTAGTCATTGAGTTGAATGAGGATGGCCAGCCAGTTTCTGATAATATTACAGAGTTAAGCAATTTTCTTAGTACACTAGCAAAGGATAATGTGTCTCTTACTTACATCAATTGGCATGTGGTTCCTGATCAATTAAAGCGACAAATGTTGGATTATGCTCTGGTACAATCTAATTTCCTTAACCATATACAGTTCAACTGACTTCCTAAATGTTTGGTTTTACATAATTAGTTTGTTTCCTGAATTTTGTTATTGCTATATTGTAGGCTAGGTATGTCATACCGGAAGAAGGACACAAGTGGGTCTTGAACATGCTTAACGACTCTTGGAGGCAGTACAAGTCTCGCATCAAAACAAGGTATTATAAAAAATACTCAACTGATGAGGAAAGGCTTGCAAATAGGCCCAGTACAATTCCGTTGGAGGATTTTAAAATGCTCTTGGACTACTGGGGGGATGAAGCAGTTCAGGTACGGCTTTAATGATATTCACATTTGTATAATGTTTATTAGTTCACATTATCTTGTTTAATGCTAATCTTTAGTAGTTCACATTATCCTTGTTTAGTGCTATTTTTTTTTGGATTTCCAGGCCCTAGCTAATTCTAATTCCGCGCATCGTAATTCGTTGAATGAGACACATACCATGGGTCCCAAAACTCATGCAGTAGCCAAAGAAAAGATAGTATGTGTTTTTCTGAACCTAAGTTATTTTTTATTGTGATTGAGTTGAATTGACCACATGATAATTCTAATTTGTTATATCATTGAATTATTGGTAATCCTAATACTTGACAGAGAAAGAAGGACCCAGAAAAAGCCTCCCCATCCGCTGCCTTGGTTTATCTAGAAACTTATAAACGAGAACCGGGTCAAAGTTACAAGACTAACACGGATGAACTGAAGGCCAAATACGTGAGTACATATATAATTAGATACTGAAATAGCAATACTCTTGTCAGTATAATTAGCACATTGTACGTTTGTTGGAGCTGCATATTAAATCGAACACATATATAGTTAGTTTGAAAGAGAACCAGCTCTGTTAATAAATTCATTCCTGCCAGCTGCCTATTTATCTATATGCTTGCCTGGTTTTCATTTTGTAGGCGAAGGTGCAAGCAATGGTGGAAGCTGGAAACATTGCTGAGGCAGATGCACTGGTTTCTGGTGGGAAGAGGCACACGCGTAACTGGCTTGTAGGAAGGCGAGGCAAATTGGCTGAAAAGTCTCCAAATCCTGGTTCTTTGGACAGCTATGTCCAAGAGTTGACAAAAAAAATAAGGCAAGAGCTGGAGGCGGACTTGGAGGAAAAGGTGAATAGAAAAGTTAAAGAGAACGTGTCGTGGGTGTTAAAAAAGCTAGCTGAAGCCAATCCAGATCGAAATTTAGATGTCGGGGACCTTTGTGTCACCACAACAAGTGATGAAGATGCTGACAATTGTACTCCTTCAACCTCGGCAACTGACTGAAGTATTTGTATGGTATGTGTTAGCACTTGTGATATATTCGGATTGTTCTTTTAAATGATGGCACTTGTGGTATGTGTTTGTGATGACAGTACTTGTGGTATGTTTTGGTGATGACAGTACTTGTGGAATGTGTTGGTGATGATACTTGTGAGTTGGTATATATAATTGGTTGGTCTGACTGTGGTGATGAATGTTTTGGGAGGAATTGTTGTATGAATATTTTGGTATATATGTATGAATGTGGTACAATGTTTTGGATTGAATATATGTACTGCAGAATCTGTAATTACAGGGTTGTATTACAGCTGCAGTTGATTTTTTCCTGGTGTCGCATTTGATTTTTGTGGTGTTGCGTTAGACTGTGCTGTGGTGTTGCATTAGACTGTGCTGTGGTGTTGCATTAAGTTTAACATTATTAATTCCACAATGGTACAGCACGTGGGCCCCACAGCTTACGTGGCGCCACGTGGATAGCTGACGTGGCATGTGACACATGTGCAGCTGACGTTGCATGTGCCACGTTGACAGCTGATGTGGAAAGTCAATGCGGACCCCAGTATCATGAGCTGGAAGCCAGGGTCTGGCTTCTACTTAAGGCAACGCTGTATGTTGTTGCATTACATGGATATGCTGTTGCAATAGGGCAAAAGTTCTACTTAAGGCAACGCTTTCTTTCTGTGGCCGTAGATGGACAAAAGTGTTGCATTAGATGGCTATTGCAACGGCCGCGGATGCCACGCCCCCCTGGTGTTGCCTATTTGAAAAAAGGGCCTACGGCAACGCTTTTTTGATCTACGGCCACAGAAGAATAGTGTCGAATATGCCCACTTTTGTGATTATATATAGAAGTGCCCTAGAACGAGTCGAGAGTTATTTTTTTTTTAAATAATGTATTTGTGATTATATATATAGTTTGGTTTTAGAAATATAATTTTTGAATATATAAAAGATATATATTTGAAAGGTTGAAAAGTTAAAAACAATTTGATTATTGTTTGTGTTGTGTGATAGTAAATTAGATTAATTAAAATTATTGAAACGATAGTTAATTTAATCAATAATAGAATAATGGTAGAATTTATTCGATTATATCACACATTGAACTGATTAGAAAATAGATAGAAATATATATGTGCATATATATGTTTGAACAGGAAATTGGATAGCTGTTGAGTAAAGATTTTATTTGCGTGTCTGACAAGTAGGTAAACCTTAATGAGTTGGATGCGAAATATTATTATATCAACTCCTTTGAATGCCATTGGATGCGGAGTGCTGGTTATTCTGTGTGTAAAAAAAAAGTCGCCATAGGATAATAACAATTAATTTTGAACTACATTATATGGCATACTTCTGAAGAAAGGCATACTTCATCATATACCACATAAGCATTTGGAGCTTGTGTGACGAGGTGGAAGATTTACCATACGAGCGAGAGGCTTGTATGGCGATGACTATATTTTACAGGTTGAACTGATGACTGATATGGACTATTTAAATTGTAACGATAAAATTGCCAGATTAATAAAAAATCCCCACACGGGTCTGGAGTTGACAATAATCACGTCTCTCTAGTTATTAGATACGGCACATGGACTATTTATTTCCCACACTGGATGAAGTGACGAGGATTTATCCTCTGGAGCATTTAAAATACACTCCCTCAGGCTTTGACAGGGTGACGAGAATTTATTCTCTGGAGTTATTATCAATACACGCTCCCCTGTAAACACCAGAATATATCACTATAAATATGTGTATGCTTATTAGGATTTATTGGGTACCTAATACGGCCCAATAAATTTCCAAACCTCTCCCCGTACAAAGGAGGTTATGGCGAAATTTTTCGAAAATTCCAGGTGTTAGCCAAATTTTTTGAAGAATTTGAAAATTCTCAGAAATTGAAAAGTTGGAGAATGGAAGCCAGATTGAGCGTAGAGTTGAATAATCAAACCACTTTCGACTTTGTTCCTTTTCGGGGATGAAAAGTTTTAAGTGGGGGAGATTGTAACGACCCAGAAAATCTAAACCAATTTAAAATTTTTAAATTGGCTAAAATAATGGATTTTAAATATTTAAAATAAATATTTTAAATAATAGCAATGAAAAGAGAGTTTGAATCGACGTTTGAAAACGAATATAATTAATTCTAATTATAAACAAGGCCTGAAATGGCGCTGTAGTTTCAAAAATTGAATTCAAACTTTGTCGGGCTGTACCGGGTGCAAAACAAAATAGATTTGAGTGAAACCAAAAATACATAAATCTGTTAGTAAATACCTTTCTAACGAATCTGAAAAATCGAATTTTCATAGTGGAAAGCAAAAGTTATGGCCAAATGAATTTTCAGAAAGGTCGCTATGGAATTTATATAGCCCGTGAAATTGGCCATTTTGCAAATGACCTCGGAATTCGACGATACCACTTTTGTTGGATCCGGGATGTGAAGTTATTGCTAGGTTTCAAATTTCATAATTTTTGAAGCTAGTATGTGAGCGTGGCAAAGGAAAACGTGTTTTGGTCAATTATAGTTAAATTGGATCGACCAGAAATGGGCCTTTTTGCAAACGGTTTCAGAATTCGACGAAACTAGTTTTGTTGGGACCGTATCGTCAACACATAGCCAGATTTATTTGTCTGGAATTTTTCGAATCAGTTTGTAGCCCTGGCAAATTGAAATGTACGTTCAAATCGAATATTGAATGTTATATATTTTAAATTGAATGGAAACTGACTGAAACAGTCGAATGGGCCTACGAAACATATTCCATTGTGTTCGGAATGGGGGTAAAACGCTAGGAACGACAGTCGTTGGGTTAAGATTGGTGGTCGTGTCAGAAAACCCCTTTTAAAACCCACCGGCCAATCAGAATTTAATAAAAAAGAAGAAGTGAAAACTCTTTCTCTCTCCCCGACGTCGAAGGCGGAAACCGCTTTAAACCGTTCCCCTCACTTTCTGATCAATCCACGCTGAATTAGCTTGTGCCACGGTTGAACTTTTTGAAGATCTTCTCAAGATCTTCAAATCCATATAAAGTTTGGATTTTTTCATTGAGTGGTTTGGGAGAATCGAGCCTCTGAACATCCGCCGTTCAAACCGCCGCCGCCGTCAACCCGGGCCACTGAAGTGGACCCCGCTCCAAGCGCCAGTGCGCCTCTCCTCCCCCTTTGACGCTGCGAAGGCCGATCGACGAATAGCTACACGGATTTTGAGATAAATCCAAACCTTGTTTTGAACGAAACAGCTGAGGTATGGCTTGTTTTATTTTCAACTGTTTTAACACCTTTAAACCATTGCAAACTTTGAAAAATCATATCTTTTTGCTGTGTTATCGAAATTCAGTGAAACAAGAGACAGTGGACTCGTGTGGACGTCTTCTACCTTCTAGAGGAGACCGCATATTTTTCTGAGCCTTCTGCTATTTTTGGTGGAGGGAAACCCAATGTGAGATTTCTAATTTATAAACGGTATGGAAAATGACGATGTATAAATTATATAGTCGATGTATGAGTTATATAAACGTTGCTCACCTCTTGTATAAGCGTTGTATAAGTTGTACGTTTGATGTATAAGTTGTATATGTGTTGTAAAAATTATATATGTGTTGAAATGGAAGTGAATTGCTATATATATATATTTACACACGCCCCTCGTCCACAAACCATGGACGATATTTATTGGTTGTGATTGGTGTGAAAATCGATTGATAGCGAATGGTTGATTGGAATTGTTTGTGGTTGATATTGATTGATTGTGGTTGAAAAATACCCGTTTGTGGTTGAGAAATATTTGGTTGAAACCACATAGGATTAGTTTGTGGAAATGAAATAAATATACATGCCGCCTGCGTGCGAACTAGATGCATGATTCCCCATTGTCAAAAACCACGAGGTTTTAAGGTAGAGCGAGGAGCCGTACTAGGGACGGTCCCGGTTTTAACTACCCTGCCGTTTTGCTGCCGAAATTTTGATTAATATTCATGTGTTTGGATTATTTTCATTTGTTGAAACTATATTTATTCGTTGAATAGAAAGCCTTCATGTGTTGAGTCGATATTCATTCGTTGGATAGAGATTCATGTGTTGAATGGTATTCGTGTTTTATATAAAAATCACATTTTTATCATATATATGAACTATATAAAATAATCTTGTTTTGAAAGAAATTGTTTATAATAAAAATCCTATTTTTATTACCTATATGAACTATATAAAATAATAGTGTTTTGAAATGAATTGTTTTACAATAAAAATCACATTTTTATTATATACATGAATTGTCAAATATAGTGAAGTGTTGAAATAGAAGATAGTTAGTTAAAAATATCATTTTTATCAAATGTATGAAAAGAATATAGCTTTGAAATCGAAGAATCGATATATATATATAAATAGAATTGAAATATATCGAATAACGACGCTGCAGTTCGTATTTTGAAACCATGATTTCAAACGATTATACCGGGAGATCCGACCATCGGATTATCTTGAAATCGCAACCGTTGGGTTCGCTTTGGAAGTATCTTTCCAACGACACCAACTTTGTAAAAATCCAACGGTTGGATTTTCTGGAATGTTTAATTCAAATCTGAAGAAAAATAGCGCAAAAATCGATTATATATATATAAATATAATTATATTTAATCGAATAACGACGCTGCAGTTCGTATTTTGAAACCGAAACTTCAAACGACTATACCGGGAGATCCGACGTCGGATTTTCCCGAAACTGGAACCGTTGGATTCGTTTTGAAAAGAACTTTCTAATGATATAAATTTTGTGAAGATCCAACTGTTAGATTTTCAGATATGCGTAAATCAAACCTGAAGAAAAACAGCGCCACGGTCGCGTTATGGCCCGAAGCGTCATTTTGAAAAAATTGGCTATTTTAAAATAAATAAAAATAGCGATAAATCATTATAAAATATTATAAACGATATGGATGTGATTTAGAAATTAACTGAAGGTTAGCTAAGTCGAATGGTTTCCTGGGTGTTGATCTGATGTTGGTTTCGGCCTTCGGGGTTAATATTTGGGAAATCGTTCTCTTACTGATTGACGGTTAGTGACTAATGAATTGAAATGATGCGTGTATATTTTAGTGTTGCACTTGTTTATTATATACGCGAGTTGCTCAGAAAGACTGGGTTTACCCCATTCTGAATAACTGAATTGACGATAAGAAATCGAAGATGAAGACGGTGGTCGAAGACCGGAGATCTTCACCTCGTTTGGATGGTAACCGAGGTCCTGATTGGGAGGCATCCCGAAATATGGATAATGAGTGGTGATCGTCCAGACGTATGTGGTGATCGATGGGTTTGCGAGGTATATAGTGCCTCCGGTTTCTTTCAGACCCAGAACGGACATGTAAATGGACTGTGTGTTTGACATTGGATTTTATTATATGTTGATTGATCTCTATTAAATATACATCTGTTTGGCGGCGGAGAATTTGTTCTTTTGCTTAACGCCCTTCTCTGAAACGCACGAGCTCAGAGGTTGTATATCGATGGACATCAGTCGCATGGCATGAATTGCTAGTGTGGCATGCCTAAGTGGCAAATGATCAGGGCTTCTGTTGAAAAGAAAAGTCTTGTGGTGATGATCAAAGCACCGCTTGTGTGGCGTAGCTTTGTGTATAACGTGAATTCGCGAGCCTCACTCCTCGGTATGAACCAAAAATGGGAGAAGGACCTCAGGGAGGACATGCGTTTCCTTCTAGCTAGGAGTTGTGTCGGTGTTTTTACACGGCCTGACATTTTACTTATGTGGATGATGGATTGCGAGGCGCCTCGGTTATATCGGTTGATCCGGGACCAATGGAGTCATTCGTTGGCTCATTGACTCCCCATAGGGCAGGGAAACGCAGTGTTCAGGAATTTTAATCCACATCAGTGGACCGGCCCTGACGATTCTAGAGTCACTCGAGCTCTGATCCTAAGACACGGGCTAGAGCGTTTCGAATTCGGTAAGGACTATATTTTGCCTTGGTTCAGGACGGAAATCCAATTTCCAAATACGTGACTGTGCGATTTTTATTGTATACCTATATTGGGCGACATAGTGGCATGGGACGCTCATGTCGTCTATGATTGATAGTTATGATTCGAAATTGTTTTTGAAACATATAAACACTAGTAGTACTATCAAATGCTTTTGTTTTAGTCGTACCAAGCATATCTTGGCCATTATAAGGTAAAAACTCTATCCTCCGGCTTGCGTTGCATTGTGTGATGGGAACTGAGTCTTATAATGGCTTCATTTTTATAAAAAGCATTGCGATGTTTAAAAGAAAGATTTGTTTTTAAAGCACTGGCAATCCAATGGAGTGAACCTGTTCCACGAAAGTGGCGTGGTCCTGTGATTAGCCATATTATAAATGTGTTGAGTAGATTTCTCATACCAGTCCCATGACTGACTCGTAGTTTGTTTCACTTTCAAACTCGGGTGCCCCTTTTACTACACGGGCAGCCTTGTATTCAGGTGTAGCTGGTTCTTTCTGGATAGCTGGAGCTGAAGATGGATTCTATTATTTATCTCTTTTTATGCTGTTCAGCTCCTATTGTACATATTATGTTTGTTTCCGCTGTAGACGATTATGTATAGTTGAATTGTATTTGTACTAAGTATGATCCTGTATACTGTGTAACTCTGATGATTACGTTTATCCAGTATATTCTATTGTTCATTATCTGGTGTATTTATTTAATTCTGTTCTGCTATTATCTGTTTATGTGTTATATTCCACGGATTACCCTTGCCACCGTCAGTACGGGGTTTGGGGTCGTCATAGAACGGGTTTACTCCATTGGATTGCCAGTGCCTAAATTAAAGTAAATCGTTAAACAACGCAATGCCTTTTTAGAAAAATGAAACCATTATAAGACCCAACTCCCATCACACAATGCAACGCAAACCGGGGGATAGGGTTTTACCTTATAATGGTTAAAAGATGCTTGATACGATAAAACGGATTTAATATTTGTGTGTATATATATGGGTATATATAATTCAAAAACAATTTCAATCATAATGTATTAATCATAGACGGCATAGTACCCCATCCTACTATGTCACCATACTAGTTCTACAATCAAAACCGCAAGGTCGTATAGGAAATTGGATTTCCATCATGAGTCGAGGCTAGGGGCAAGCTCCTCTCCGATTCGAGACACTCTAGAAAATGCCTTAGGATCCCCCGCAGTGAACCCTTGGATGCGGTAGGCCCAGTCCCCACCTATCGGCAGTGGATTAGTTATGCCTGAACACACGTTTCCCGGTTCCTTTAAACCTATAATATGACCACTGTCGGCCTATAAAAATCCGAGGCGCCTCAAAATCCATCATCCACATAAGTAAAATGCCAGGCCGTGTTAAAGCACTGACACTACCACTAGCTAAAAAGAAACGTGTGCACTCCCTACGGTCCACATCCCGTTTTTGACTCATACCGGGGTGTGAGGCTCGCGAAGTCACGATATACACAAAGCTATGCCGTAATAGGCTATGCTTTGACCATCCCACAAGGCCTTGCTTTTCAACAAAAGTCTTGATCATTTGCATCTTGGCGTTCCATCTTGACAATTCACGCCATGCGATCAATCACCATTAATATATACCAGGGTGTTAAGTAGAGAATAAATCCTTTACCACCAAACAGACATACATTAACAAAAATCAATTTAATTCACATGGAACGAAATCCAATGTCAGACATGCATCCATTTATTAGCTTATGCTCTGGGTCTGAGCGAAAACCAAATCCGAGCAATCAACAATAGTCCGGACGGCCACCACTAAAGCCCCTTCAAGGTAGCTACTCCCATCGGGGTCTCTGTAGCAACACATCCATTCGATGTGAAGATCATTGGTCTTCAACCACCGTCTTCATCTTCGACTCTTCATCGTCGTAGTAATTATTCAGAATGGGTTGAACCCGGTCTTCCCGAATAACTCACGTATTTTTAAAATTAAAAATCAAGTACTATAAAACCACATCCAACGCTACATTCCAATTCAGAATATTCTTTTAAATAAAATATTCAAATTATTCTATCAAAGATAAATTCTTTACATTTACTCTTAAATATTTCTTTTAAAGATTTATTCAAAACACCATTTGGTTTTAAATATCAAAAATCATTATCAAAAGATTCATTAGATTTAAGAAATAAATCTTATTCTTAACTGGGTTAAAAAACTAATGTCATTTAAAACATAGTTCACGGTAAACCCAAAATCGTCTTCCATAAAATATGGAATCTTCACAGAAAACAAATCAATATATAATCGTTATAAATTTCTGTATCCAACCAATAATATAAATGGAATAACGGCAAAGCCTCTTAAATTCCATATGTAGTGTCGGTCTTCTTTTACAGAAGTTTATCTCGGTTATAATTAATTCGAATTCTATTCAATTCCAATTTAATATATTAAATTTGAAAACTTTACTTTTGGAAAATTCCCATTTTAAATCTTAATAAAAGATTCATAAATTCCAGATCATATTTCAACTTATTTCAATTACTAGATATAATTGAAAACTTTAATAATCCAAATTAAAAGATTATTCTCTTCATACGGGGTTTAAGAACAGTGTTATTTAAGACACTATTCTTTCAATTACTAGATATAATTGAAAACTTTAATAATCTAAATTAAAGTATTATTCTCTTCATACGGGGTTGAAGAACAGTGTTATTTAAGACACTATTCATGACAAACCCAAAATCCAATTTATTTAATTTAACTTCAATTAAATATTAGCAAATTGGAAGAGTTCATTAAATCTAAATTTAATGATTTATTCTAGTTAATAACTAGTTCGTTTTAATAAAAATATATTTTTCTAAAAAATATTCTTTTCTAAAATATTCTTTTCTCTAAGAATATCCTTCATTGGAATGTGGCTCAATCAACAACCACATATTGCATATAATCAATACTTGTGATAAATAACTATCAAACATTCAAATAACAACCAAAGTGGATTCTACTCTAAATGTTGGGACTAGTGTGGGTCAAATATCATCCCAACACCCGTGTGGGGTTTCATCCAACAAACAAATAATAAATTATTTGTGCACTTGGGCGATGTGTGAAAATTTTTCGTCCCAATCACATAAACAAGTCGGGTAACTTGTAAATGGAAGTGTAGTATTCCAACATCATAAACATATATATATATATATATATAATGATGAATCGGTTCATATATAATAACAACGTAAGTTCTCATGTTAACATAATTTATCAAAACAATGAATCCTTTCTACTGATTCATTTACATTAAAAATGTGAATTCTGATGTTGACTCACCTACAATAAAGTATGATCTTTTCTTTTTACATAAAGAATGATATTCTTTTTACATTGTATAAAATGAAATCTTTATATTACATTAAAAATGTAATTATTTAATCTTATCATTTTTATAACAACTAAAGTGTAGATAAAAATATACTTTTTGATTTCATGTTTAATTTGCAATAAAGAATGCAAATAAAAATATAACTTTTTAACTACGATGTTTATTTGCATCTAAATATGCAAATAAAATAAAATATAAAATCTTTATTAAATGTTTGTTTGCAACTAAATTTGCAAACAAAAATGTATATTTCTAATTCTAACTAAAATACAAAATAAAAATGTAATATTTGTTTGCATCTAAAAATGTAGCTCTTAAATCATATTTTGTTTCACTAGTGTAAATTGACAAAGTGAAAAATTGGTTTTCAACTAGTATAAATTGACCAAAGTGAATAATCGGTTTCAACTAATGTAAATTGACAAAAGTGATTATTTTGTAATAACTAATGTAAATTGACAAAGGTGTATATTTGGTGTTTCATAACTAATAACATAAAGATGCTATATTTTGTTTCATTCTTTTAATTTTGACAAAAATGTTCATTTTATTCTAATTTACATTTTCTAGCAAAAATGTCCTTTTCTGATTCATCCTTCTTAATGAATAGAAATATACGTTCTTAACTCATTCATTTCTTTTATGTATGAAATGTACATTTTCTAGTTCGTTTCTTATATGTATAAAATATACATTTTCTAGTTCATTTCTTATTACAACAAAAATGACTATTTTGATGCCATTTCAAATTACACAAAAATGTTAATTTTGTCTAATCTTTATAATGTAAACAAAAATATAAATTTTGTTTAATCATTTTAAATGTAATCAAAAATGTTAATTTAACTCTAATGTACATTTTTCACTAAAATGAGATTTAATTTCTAATGTCATCCTTTACATAAATGTAAATTCTATTTCTAATGTTAACAAAAATGTTAATTCTTATCAAATCCTTTTAATGCTAACAAAATATGAATTTTGTCATAATCCTTTTAATGTTAACAAAATATGAATTTTGTTATAATCCTTTTAATGTAAACAAAAATGTTAATTCTTGTCTAATCACTTTCAATGCAATCAAAATGTTAATTTTGGTAGAATTTAATCTAATTAACGAAAATGTTAATTTTGTCCTTTATAATCTAATCAAATTCTTTTGACAAAAATGGTCATTTTATTTCCTAATCAATCTTTTAATAAAAATGGTCATTTTATTTCAATAATCATCCTTTTGACAAAAATATGATCATTTTATTTCAATAATCATCCTTTTGACTAAAATGTGATCGTTTTAATTTTCATAACACCTTTCAAATAATTTTTTTTTTATTTACATAACTAGTTTCTAATATAAAAAAATGAAAATTTGATTTGCATTACACCTTTCAAATAAAAGTGTTAATTCTACTATAATGTCACATTTTACATTGAAAATGTTAATTTCTCTTTAATGTCATATTCTACAATGAAAATGTTAATTTCTAATTTTAATATCACCAACTACATAAAGATGTAGTTTCTATTCAAAACATTAAAATGTACTTTTTATTAAAATCATGTTTTAATTCTAATCTTACAAGAATGGTTTTAAAATGACATTTCATTTTTGTTGAAATATACTAGTTCAACAACTTACCACAATTTGGTGTTTTATATGTTTGTTGAAATTTCTAATTCAACAAATTAACAAAATTTGGTATTTCATATTTTTGATCATTTTATCTAACCAAAAATTATATATTTTAGTTTTACTTCCTTTATCACTACAAATTGATCTAAATGTTTCTAATAAATTATCTCCCGACAGATAAATATGTTTAACCATTCATCACGAAATAACATTACCAAACAAACAGATCCATACATTACATTCGTCACAGAACACGCATGAATAATAGCAAACAGGAAATAACTGTAGATTTGTTATAATAAATTCAGTATTATTTATAAATAAATAGAATAAAAATATAGATTTGTCACATCGATTTTAATTCTGAATAAATCATATCTGAATTTGCAACGTCCTCTGTTTACGCTCTAGTCAGTTACAGGTTGTAGATCTCGCCAAGAGGATTCCAACAAAACTGAAATCGCTGAATTTCGTTAAGATTTGAATGAGTTACACCCTTTTATAGGTTAATTACTTTTATAATATAATTAATTTAATTAAATACCCTTAATTACATTGATTAAAACAAGGCCATTTGTATCTTTTTCTTCCACTATTGTTTCCAGAACGAACCATTGGAACCCAACGCCACAAACTAGGGTTCAGAACCACCACCCCCACGGCCAGTCGAAAGATGATCCGATCAGTCCACCTCGAGCGTCTCCACGGCGGCTGTGTGCGCCGCAAGGCCGAGCCAACCCGCACGTGACCCAAGCCGGAAATTGCTGTTGAACGACGTGCTTTGGAGCACGGAAATCGAGAGGAACAGTTGACGAAATATAATCACACCCGTATGAATTTGATCCCCACGAAATTCTCTTTGATCTTGGCTTTAGAGATTCTATCTAATTCAGAAAGATTTGGGAGAGATTGGCGAATTGGTTTGGTGTAGTATCGGCCATTGATTTGTTTAGAACGGCGGCTGTACGAATGGGATAGGGTTTGGTATCGTATTGTACTGTATTTATAGTGTATTCTAATTTTATTTTATTTAACTATTTAATTCAAGAAAATATTTGTTCGTTGATACTGACTCCGATTCGAACCCAACAAGTGTCACCCCTAGCTAATAACCCCTATCCTGGACACAATGGAATATGTTTCGTAACCCAATTCGGCTGTTACGATATGTTTTTCTTTAAATTAAATTATAAATCATTTAATTATTAAATTTAAACGTACATATTGAATTACCGGGGCCACATACGGATTCTAAAAATTACTGAAAAATTATTTCTTTTTATGTTTTGACGATACGGTTCTAACAAAACTAATTTCGTCGAATTCTGAGACCGTTTGAAAAATGACCATTTTCTGGTTGATCGAATTTGACTATAATTGACAAAACACGTTTTCTTTTGCCATGCTCACATATTAATTCGAAAAATTATGAAAATTGAAACTTAGCAATAATTTGACATTCCGGTTCCAACAAAAGTGGTTTCATCGAAAATCGAGGTCGTTTGAAAAATGACTATTTTTAAGGCCAATATATTTAATATTAAAAATACATTTTTAAACAAATAAATTCCGAAACTCAAAATGTATAATTGTTTACTGTTTTTCAATGCAGAAACGTCATTCCGAACTCAATGGAAGTGGTTTCGAGTCGAAATTCCTTCATATGTGAAAAGTAGCCTTTCGGGCCTTATATAATATATATATAAATTCTACAACGACCTTCCTAAAAATTGAATTAGCCATAACTTTTGATTTTTAAAACGAAATTTTAGTTTTTCAGATTCGTTGGAAAGATATGATTAAACAGATTTAAATATTTCTGATTTCGTTCAATTCTAATTTAAAATGAATCCTGTATAGTCCGTCAAAGTTTAAATTCAAATTTTCAATCTACAGCGCTGTTTTAAACTCCTTTTATAATTAAATTGAATTTATTCATTTTAAAATAATTTTTTTAGATGTTCCTAGTTTAAAATAAGCTATTCTAAATATTCAAATCCATTAAAATTTCTAAAATAAAATTTTTAAATTGGCCCCAAAATTCTGGGTCGTTACAAGCTTGGAGCAGGAGGCTTCAGGGTCATGTAGTTATAGTTATTTCCGCTGTGTTGTAAGTGCCGTACTTTGATAATGTTATGTATATTCAAGTACAGATTTGTATTTCAGAGTTATGTTATGAAGTATATTTATTCGTTCCGCTGTGAGATTCGTGTTACTCTGATATTATGTTCTTCTTCTTCTTCTATTCTAAGTTTCTATCTTATCTATCCTCGCCCTCTAATTTCTTTCATTAATGACTGGTATTTTTCGATGTTTGGTTAGTCGTCATCGTGTTTATGTCGATAACCAAAGTCACCAAAATCCCGGGTCATTACAGTTGGTATCATAGCTTAAGTTAAGTAAATTATCTTGGCTCTGTGGCGTGACTCGGTAGAGATAGGGTTAGTAATACCCTAGATTGAGTTTGAGTGTATATATACGAGTGAACGTATTTGTATATGATATAAAAATAATTTTTATTACGGAGATTCATTGGTTGAGTAGTTTATGAATTCTGGTCGATCACTTTGATCCACTGTATCGGTAGGAGTTTATAAACACTCGAATACGATGGGTCGACATGATATGTTTTGAAAAGAGGGAAAATTAAAATAAGTTTACCCAAGGTATATCTTGATATAGAGAAGATATATATATATCAAAATTATAATATATTGGATACATTGGTTGTTATTATAATCGAGTAAGATTATAAATTAAATGGTTATGTAAATAACCAACCAGAATTCATATAAGTGAAATACGTGAAATCAGATGAGTTAAATCTGAAATTTAAACCAGAAATTGAATTAAAATTCTGGAAAATTGGATAAGTGTTTGTAAATGAATTTGGATTAAAAATAGGGAAAATTTAATATCCTGGGAGATTTTAAATTGTTGTACAAGCAGTATGAATTATATTTTGAAATGAATTTCAAAGTGGAAATGTTGAGAAATGGTTTTATAGTATTGAACTCACTTCGATCGCTGGAAAATAGATTCTGATGATGACAGCTGCATCATCAGTATTCATTTTCGAGTTGTAAGTGACGAATTACTACCAGAGATACTGTTTTGAATTTGTTTTGGGAAAGACAAGTTGAGTTGAATTTCAAAATGGGATTTATATAATAGAATTTGAATTTTTAAATAGATTTGAAATATTAACTTGTTTTAAAAGAAATAAAACGTGAAGTTCCTTTATAAACGAAGTTTATAAATAGTTCTTTTATAAACGTAGTTTATAAATGAAGTGAAAAGAATTATCATTGGATAATTCAGAAATAAAAATACAAGTGTGAAATTGAAAGGGAAATCTATTTTCCAAAGGTAGAAATATCGATTTCAAAAGGAATTGAAATCGAGACTTATTTAAAGAATGAATAAAGAAAGTTTGAAAAGGAATTTGAATAAAGGAAATTCAAACATTAGAATATAAATAAGAAAATTCAAAGGGGATTTGAATATAGAAAAGTCAAATAGAGTTTGAATATAGAAATTCAAATGGAATTCAAATATAGAATTTGAATATAGTAAATATAAAGGAATTCAAATATAGGATTTGAATATCGAAGGTGAAATGGAATTTGAATATAGAATTCAAATGGAATTTAAAATATAGAATTTGAATATATAGATTTTGAATAGAATTTGATATATAGATTTGAATAATAGAAGTGATATAAAATTTGAATAGAATTAACTAAGTCGAAGAGGAATTAGTTATTCGAGTTTTGAATTTGAAGTTGAACTTTGAAAGGTGAATGGGTTGTAAATGGATATTCGAAATCAAATATAGAACTTAAATTTGAAATTTGGATTCAAATTAGTTAATAAGCAGGTTAAAATATATTTGGACATGTCATGTTCAAATATAAAAGTGAAATAGACTAAAGAGTTAGTTAACAAATTAATTACCAAATTGAGTTAAAACAATCATGTATAGTTAAAATAGATTGGACAAGTATAAATATACGTGAGATAGGTATGGATAAGGTATGAAGGTATATAAATAGAATGCTCGACGAAAAGATATGTATTTAAATTCATATATGAGATTTTATGCGCCGTATCGGCATGCCGCTTGGTTTTTTTCTTTTCTTTTGGATTGGTGAGGGCCATGGGAGGCTATTTGAGATATCCCAATGCTCCTAGTACAAAGGAGGTTATGGCGAATTTTTCCGGGAATTTAAGGAGTTAGAATATTTTTAAGATAATTTGATAGTTAGAAATCAACGTATCGATATATATATATATATATATATATATATATATATATATATAAGTCGATATGGAAACGAACTTAGAAAGAGAATAGTAAAAACAAAAAGGAAGACTAAGGATAAAATCTAGTAAAAATAGAAAGAGGAAGCGTATACGTGTTTAAAAGTGAATAAGTAGTTGTATGGTATTGATTATTCGAGTAAGTAGTCATATCTGTTTTGATGTTATAAATGTTATTCAGTCAAGGTCCGAGAGGTAGTTATACCCCAACTTGATTGATTTCGTTATTAACAAATAAATAGTAAGATTTCAGGCTCGAAGATCAATGTTGAATAAGAGTTAGTTGAATATAGTATTTGGGTTGTCGTAACGATGTTTTACACAACATCTGTTTTAACCCAAATGAGTGTAAACTTGGAAATAGAATAAAGAATATTTCCTAAGTATAGAAATAAACGAGATCGGAAAAGAGATAAGTAATTGGAATATTTTCCAATTATAAATAGCATATATTTTTTAAAGTTTAGAAAATAAAGGAAGGCGATATTCGAAAATGTTTTCCAAATAACATAAAAGCCCAATATGTTTATTGAAATATTTGGTTAACAAATATTGATAAAGAAATAGAGAAGTGATTTAACTAATGGAATATTAATTAAGGGCTCAGTGACATGTTTAAAAGGAAATTTTGATTTTTGAAAAAAGTTAACTGTTTGAAAACTCCCAGGGAAAGACTGTTTGGATTAAAAACAAATTTAACAGAAATTTGTGGAAGCAAAATAGAATTAAAGTAAAGCCAGTAAAGTGGTAACTGAGATTGAATTAGAAGATATCAAGACAAATTGGATTGTGAGATTCAAATTTGAAATGTAATGTGATAATCAAGTTAAGAGTTGGGAATCGAGAAGAATCTCGAGTTGAAATGATATTTGGCTCGGATATAAGTGAATGGTTGTGTTATGGATAAAAGCAGATTGGAATTTGATTGGGATGACCCTTGTATCCGCGGAATTGATAACAGGTGGAAATGATATAATGATATGCCGACAAAAGGTACAGGTTTATATTTCTATTGGATATAAGATTTATGAGCCGAATTGGCAAGCCGCTTGGCTGTTTGATTTTCTTTTGGGATAGAGATGGCCCAGAGAGGCGAGTTGGAGTTTGACCGATTGACCAGTACAAAGGAGGCGCTGGCGAAATTTTTCGAAAAGTTAAGGTGTTAGAAAATTTTTAGGATTTTTGAAAATTTTCGTTGATAAGAATTAATTAATATTTTAATTAAAATTAAATTAGTTTAGTTGAAAACTAAAGTTAAGAAGTGAACAAATATGTTCTAACCAGTCGATAGGGCCGTTCTCTACCTTTTAGCAGTTTCGCGGACGAAATTTTTTTAAGTGGGAAAGATTGTAATGACCCGCATTGGCAGAGGTATTATAATTAATTTATTTAGTTATTTAAAAGGTAATTAAAAGCATTTAATGATCGTGGAATTAAATAATGGCGAATATTTAATTAAAAATAATAAATTAAATAATATATTTAATTCTGAAATAATCAGAATCGGCTGAAATGACGATATGGTGTGAACTGGATCATCTGTGATATTAAATTCAGTTTAGAATTTGAAGCAGAATGACGAATATATTTAATTAACGATGGTTGAACGTATAAATTATAATATAATTATAATCGAGCTTGAAATGGCGTTGCAGTTCGTTATTTGGCGATTTGAACTTCAACTGAATGTACGTGATTCGTTTTAAGCCGGATTTCGGTGAAACAAGAAACGTGTGGAGCTGGTGGAGTATATCTTTCTAGTGGAAGAGAAAAATCGGGATTTCGTCGAGTAGATTTTGATGTACGTCCAAATCAAATTACAGAAAAGTCGCTGTGGAATTCCTTTATAATTTATAGAGGAATTTTTTTTAAAGGAATTTCAATATAAATCGAATATCGGGTTGACCCAGATTTGAAATATCAAGTTAGAAATTCATATAGGAATATTCTAGAGCTGTATGGTATTCCACTGTGAATATAGGCGATAATATTTATTTTTAAACATTTAATTCAATTATATTTAAATATATTTATATATTTAAATAGGTTATTTAGAGCTTTAAAAATAGCCGCTTTTGCAAACGAAGTCGGAATTCGACGAAACCAGTTTCGTTGGGACTGTAATGTCAGACAGTAGTTGCATGCCAGTTTTCATGATTTTTGGGTATCGTATGAAATCGTACCGATTTTTAGAAGTTAAACATAAGCAACGATTGGAATGAAATGAATATAAAAATATTTTTCCCATCCCTATAAATACAACACCAACTCCATCTTCATTCTAAAACCCTTTAAAAATGTCTTCTATCCATTTTTTCAAGCCACCAACACTTGTGTCAGCAAAAAGAGAAAATGAGAGATTTCTTAAATAAAAAAGAAATGCAATAAATTACTAAAAATCCTAATACTTATATACATGATTCTAAGAGTGATGCTCTTCGATCTGGAGTTCCTTTTAAATAGTTCGATCAACGTTTGGTGCTCGTCAGTTTCGAACAGTGAAATTAGGGTTCGAGTTTTTTGATTTTGGGACAGTGGTGTGGGGTTTCGATATTGGTTTTGGTCTTAGCGGGGAGTTTGGCATCACGCAGGAGGTTTTGCGGTAGTTCGGTGCTTTGTGATGTCGATGTACTGGTGCGAGCTCCTGATGTCATGAGGCAGGAAACTCGTTCGAATTCCAAGCAGTTGGTGTGGGTTTAAAGAGATTTTCGAGGGGATCATTGTAGTGTTGTCCATTTTTGAATCGATGGTGAGATGGAGGAGGAAATGATGTTAGAAGATCGGCAAATGGCAACGAAGGAGAATTGGAACCGCGAGTTTAATTTGTGGTGAGGGAGAAGGCACGTTACGTGAAAGAACCCGTAACTTCCCCGTGAAGGAAAGCACGAATACTTTGAGAACAACACACAAAAGGACGCATACGGAAGAACATTTCATTGTTATTACAACAATTCCATCAGATACAAGAATATACAGAGTATAATTGAATAAATTACATTCAATAAATACCAGAGATTACAATAAATTACATAGCAGCGGAAAATAATACAAAATCACAACTAGAAGTGATACACGGATACAGAGCTTTCCGAGCATCGTTCCAGCTGTATATCAGGAACCTGTGAATAAAAATCTGCAAAACCAAAACTACTAGCTGCCCGTGCGGAAAATAGGGGCACCCAGAGTTTAGGTTAAAACAATAAACTCCAGGTCAGTCATGGGACTGGTGTGAGAACTAAAACAGTTATTAATCTTTATTTTTAAAGTAAGGTAAATCAAGGGACCACGCCGTATAACACGGAACGGGTTTCCTCCCAAGAATACCAGTGCATAGAACAAACATCGCAATGCTAAATAAAGAAAAATGAAGCTGTTATAAGACCCAGGTCCCATCACACAATGCAACGCAAACCGGAGGATAGGGTTTTCCCTTATAACAGCCAAAGCATGCTTGATACGTTTAAATCACATTATTTGATACTATTATAGGTGTATAGTGTCAAAACAATTTTCAATCATAAATATCAATCATAGGCGGCATGGGTACCATCTATCATGTCGCCATACTAGTTCTACAATTAAAACCGCAATATCACGTATTGGAAATTGGATTCCATCATGAGTCGAGGCAAGGGGCAAGCTCCTCTCCGCGTTCGAGACACTCTAGCAAATGCCTCGGGACCGCACACAGCAATCCCTGGATCCTCCAAAGCCGGTCCTCTCTTACTTTTGAGGATTGGCAATTCCTGAACACACGTTTCCCGGTCCTTACAGACCTATATCCGAGGCGCCTCATATCCAACAACCACACAGGTGAAAAGTATATAAATGTCAGGGCTGGTAGGTCACTGACACCACCATAGCTAGAAAGAAACGTCGTGCACTCCTTGGGTCCGTATCCCGTTTTTGACTCATACCGAGGTGTGAGGCTCGCGAATTCATGTTATACACAAAGCTACGCCACACAGGCCGTGCTTTGATCATCAACCACAAGACTTTGCTTTTCAACAGAAGCCTTGATCAATTGCCACTTACGCATGCCACATTGGCAATTCACTCCATGCGACTGATGTCCATCGATATACAACCTCTGAGCTCGTACGTCTCAGAGAAGGGCGTTAAGCAAGAGAATAAATTCTCTGCCGCCAAACAGATGTATATTTAATAAAGATCAATCAACACAGAATAAAATCCAATGTCAGACACACAATCCATTTACAAGTTCGTTCTGGGTCTGAACGAAACCGGAGGCACTTTCCTCGCATATCCATCGATCTCCAAGTACGTCTGGACGATCACCAACTGTTTCCCTCATCTTGGGTGTACAGCCCAATCAAGATCATCAGTAATCACCCAAACGATGTGAAGACTTCCGGTCTTCAACCACCGTCTTCATCTTCGACATCTCGTCGAATCGGTTATTCAGAATGGGTATAAACCCGGCCTTTCTGAACAACCCACGTATATAATAAACGAATGTTACACAAACACAACAAACGCCTCATTCCAATTCAGAATATCCTTTTATTCACAAAATCACATTCTTAGGGAAATGTTCCTATTAATTTTATCCAAGATAAATTCTTCTAAATTTATCCTATAATCTTCCTTTGGATATCATTTCAAACTAGTCGGGATTAACGAGCCACACCGAAGTAATTATTTATTTTATTTCCCAATCCCAACCTATATCCCATGGAGAAAACTGGTAATACTCCACATCTAACACCACGGTGCTATCGGTAAAATTAATTACCATTTCACGTTCAAATCTAATTAAAGATTTAACTATCGCTTTGGAGCAAAACTGGTGGTACTCCACTCTCGATCACTTTTCAGATTTGATAATTTAAATTATCAATTCACTTTTTAATCTAATTAAAGATTCATTAAAACTTCACTTAGTTTTAATCTTCTCAAAAATCAATATCTTGCCTTTAACTGGGTTAAAGCACCAATGTCATCTAAAACACGATCCACGATAAACCCAAATCACATTTGATATTAAATACAAGGCTTTGAATAGAAAATATATCGGCTTATATTCAATATCAAATTCTGAAACCAACATATATCGTATTGGAAATAACGATATAAAATATATCTTTCAAATTCCCATAACAATATCTGTATAGTCACGAAATCCAACATCGAAATATCCCGAAGATAATTTCGATTCAACTCCAGTCCAATCCACGTATTGGAAATTATCGATTATTTTCAAAATCACTTTCAAATTCAATTTATTTATTTCAAAAATAAATTGATTTTAATTCTAGTTCAAAACTAGTTCATTTCGATAAAAATCTATTTTTACCTTCTAATGTGGAATTTTCCAGCCCAATTCTTTCCAATTCACATATTATAATTTTACACAAATTATCAATATTTTTAATAATTTTATCAAGGCCCGTACAGTCGATTTCCATCAACGGCTATCGAACTGCACTTACAGCGACCTTTTTCGAATTTGATTTGGACATAATTCCAAATCCAACCGTTAGATTTCAAATTTCTAATATTCATTGGAAAGCTCTTTTCGATACGAACCCAACGGTTCCGGTTTTAGGAGAATCCGAAGGTCGGATCTCCCGCAATGTCCGTTTGAAATAAATGGTCGAAATTCACGAACTGCCGCGGCGCGGCGCGTTCTATTCAGGCCATTATATATATATAATATATATAATATATATTTCGTCGATTTCCTTTCCAAAACGAAATCGTTTGCAATTCAATTCATTTCGAAATCATTTTCAATTCATTTCGAAATCGTTTTCAATTCAATTCATTTCGAAATCGTTTTCAATTCAATTCATTTCGAAATCGTTTTCAATTCAATTCATTTCGAAATCGCTTTCAATTCAATTCATTTCGAAATCGCTTTCAATTCAATTCATTTCGAAATCGTTTTCAATTCAATTCATTTCGAAATCGTTTTCAATTCAATTCATTTCGAAATCGTTTTCAATTCAATTCATTTCGAAATCGTTTTCAATTCAATTTAATTCAATTTGAATTCATTTCTATTTTATTCGAATTCAAATTCACTTCCTATTCAATTCGAATTTTAATCTAATTCAATTTGAATTTCATTTCAAATTATTTAGTTTTGAAATCGCTTTTCAATATTCCTTATAAAACGAATAAAATCGATATAAACATCGTTCGCGTCAAAATAACGCATCTCTAATCAACACGGCTTTATATTTCAATAATTCGTTATTCTATCCAACAAATGAATATTTATCCCATTCAACACATGAATCTATATTTCTTTCAACACACGACTAATCTCAACACATGAGTACTGTCAACACATCACTATTTTTGTTATGTAAAATATTTTATAAAACTAAGGTATCTATCGTTTGATTTTTAATTAGACTTCTACTGGGAAGTAGTTCTAATTTTAAATATGATAAAGATGTAAATTTCATTGTATAAAATATTTCACTCAACACATGAACATTGTCAACACATGACTATTTTTATATTCAACACATGAATTTTCTTTTATAATATTTATTATTTTCCCGATTGGAATGAGGCCCAATCAATCACCATATAATGTTAATTATATGGATTTTCATACAACACATGTATATAATAAACAATCAACCATCAACCAAAGTGCACTACACTGTATAAGCATCAAATATAGATATCTAACGCTTATAACAGCCTGTCAATCAATCGATCGACATATTTGATCAATCAGGATGAGTGAACATCAAATTTCATCCCAACACCCGTGTGGGGTTTCAAACAATCAAATACAGATTTTATTTGTGTAGTTGGGCGATGTGTAAAATTTATCGACCCAATCAATGTCAGTCAAATCAGTGTACATAAACAAACCGTCCGGTTTGTAAATGAATATTTTATTTATTCACCTTCACGTTAAAAATTATATTTTTAACGATAAAACATTCTATTTCAACACATGAATTTTCTATCCATTTCATTTATCAAATAAAATGATATTTTTATTTTTCTAACATATTTTAGAAAATTTCGGCGGCATAACGGCACGATACTAGAAACGGGACAAGGCCTAGCCTTATCCCCGGTCTAGTGAAGGCCCACGCCATTCACACATCAATCAAATCCATTTCAATTCACCAAACAATTCTATTTAAACCAAATAGACTAGCCAACTACACAACCAAATAATTTAACAAACAAGCCATCCATGGTCTGTGGATGACGGGTGTCGGGTGCTACTAAACACCGTCTGCATCCTAGTATATATATATAACTAGAAAAAGAGAATTTTAGAGTGAGAAGTTCTCACCGATAGCTATCCAATCATCTTGATTCTTCTTTTAAAGAAATCTTCTTCATTCTCGCCTGTTTATCATCTTCGTTGGCCGTAGTCACTACATATATAAAAATCACACATTTTTATATTTTGATGTTTTTAAAATAAAAATCACATTTTTATTTGTTCACTTTCAATTTAAAAATCATATTTTTATAATCACTTCATATATTTAAAAATCGAATTTTTACTATGCTATTCAATATATAAAAATCATATTTTTACTTCGAAGTTCAATATATAAAAATCACATTTTTACTTTCACGCTATATGGATAAAAATGCTATTTTTACACCGCTACTATATAGATAAAAATTCTATTTTTACATCGTTATTCTATATATAAAGATCTCGCCTTTTCAACTATAAAGATTTCATCTTTATAAAAATCAGCATTTTATTTCGACGTATAGAAAATAAAAATCAGATTTTTATTTTGCTACATACACAAAGATGATATTTTTATATTCTCTATCCTATAAAGATTATATTTTTAATACTTTAAAAATATAAAAATCATATTTTTAATATTTCTATATAGTAAAGATTATATTTTTCATACTTTAAAAATATAAAAATCATATTTTGATTATCTTCCTTATATAAAAATTATATTTTTACTACTTTAAAAATATATAAATCATATTTTTCACTAACCAAAATCAAATCTTTTCTATACTTTCTATCAATTAAAAGAAATCTCGCCTTTTAACATTATAAAAATTCAATCTTTTATCTATTAAAAATCTAAACTTTAAGCAATTTAAAAATCTAAAAGAAAACAATACTTTTAATAAGTAAACTGTATATAAAAAAAAACACTCACAGTCGGAAGTGGGTTAGGAGGCGCCGGAGTCGAGGTTGGTTGGCCAGGCGGGTCGCGGCGGTATCGAATTGGGCTACGGTGGTTTGGGCTGTGGGGAGGTCTCGCGGAGGCGCAGGGTTTTAGGGTGGTGGGTTTGCGCGTCAGCGACTGTGGAAGAGGGGAGAAGAGAGGGCGCATCCGATTTGGGTAAGGGGGCTCGCGTCGGCTCTGGGCTGCGGGGTGGGGCTCCTGTTTGCGGCGGCGCGCCAGGTGCAGGGGAGGAGGAGATGAAGCCGCGGCGGCGGCTCTCCTGGGGAGCGGCGCACGTCGATCGGAGGAGCGGCAGCTCCTCCGTCCTCCTTCTCCTTTTTTTTTTCTTTTCAGAAGAATGATCGGGGGTGGGGGGGCCAGAAGGTTTTAAGGGAGGAAGGGGGTTTTCTTTTTATTTATTATTTTATTATTTTTAAAAGTTGACTTTTACATACGTCATCAAAACGAGGCCCACCACCTGTCGTCCATAGCGTATTACCCCCATTCCGAACACAATGGGATATGTATCGTCAGCTGATTCGGCTGTTACAATCAGTTTCCGTTAAATTTACATTTAAATCACTATATTGAATTTTAAACGTACATTTCAAATTACCGGGGTCACATACTAACTAGAAAAATTCCAGAAAAATATTTTCTAGCTTCGTATTGACGATGCGGTCCTAACAAAACTAGTTTCGTCGAATTCTGAGACCGTTGGAAAAATGGCCAATTTCCAGTCGATTAAAATCAACTGAAACTGGTCAAACGCGTTTTCCTTTGCCACGCTCACATGTTGATTCGGAAAATTATGAAATTTGGAATCTAACAATAATTTAACACTACGGATCCAACAAAAGTGGTTTCGTCGAAATCCGAGGTCATTTGCAAAATGTCCATTTTTAAGGGCCTGAATTCCATAGCGACTATTCAGAATTTTCAATTGGACATATCTTTTGATTCTCGCTACGAAATTTTGATCTTTCGAATTCATTGGAAAGATATCATCAATTAGATCCTATTATTTTTGGTTTCACTAAAATCCGGATTGTTTTGCACCCGGTACATTCAATTGAAGTTTGAAATCGAATTATCGAACTACCGCGCCATTTTCAATTCTATTTATAATTATATATAAATATTTATATTCTAACGACGACGTATATAAATATATACGTCGGATTCTATTCAAAATAAATTTCTCGTCGATATTATTTAAAATAATTCATTTTAAATAATCAAAATTCGCTAAAATTGCCAAAATAAAAATTTTAAACTGGCCCGCATTTTACGGGTTGTTACATTACGGGTTTGGGTATTCACGTTCAGGTTGGGCCTTAGGTAAATGATAAGCCCAAATTAAAATTTCAAATCCAAGTTTTTATTTATTTAAAGTGTATTAACTTTATTGTATCATATCTTGGTCGTACATCATCGGAATTCAGCGAAACAAGATCCGGCAGGATCGTATGGACGGACACTACCCAATGGAACTGACTGGGAGTGGAGTGGAGCTCGTTTGGATTTATGGCGAAATAAATTGTTTGATTCAAATCAAACAAACAGTTTATCGTTCTTTAACGATGAACTGCCAATGTTAGTAAATCTCACTAATTCTGAACAGTTTATACTTTCATGTAGTATTTTTAGAACTGTTAGATGTTGGCTGATTGACCGTGTGTTGACCGTTTGATTGAACTGTTAGTCAGTTAGTTAAATTTCTATATTGATTCTATTTAACAGAATATATCATTTGGAACTGAAAGTGATGTTATCTATATTGTTTAACATCTATGATGCAGGGAAAACAGGTTGGAGGAATCCAACTAGATTCCTCAACATTTATTTTACTGTGATTCATATATTGTGGTATATGATGTGATATATAATCTGTTGTTAATTATGTGTGTTTGGATGAAATTTATCGTTGTTATATGGTATGTTAAATACCATGAGAAATACTGGATATGGAAAAGGGGATTTTTCAAAGTGTATTTTGAAAATGAATTATTTATATAAAATCGATGGATTTTATACAGAAAAGGATTTTTTTATAAAAGAAATATTTATAAAATCAAAGGATAAGTTAGAATAAAAGGAAATCATTTGTAAAGTGAAGAACCGTTACTAAAAGTAAATCTTTATAAATGAATAGTTTATTCGAAAAGGAGTTAATCGAATTTGTTATTCGAATAGAATAAAGGAAGTTATCGAATAAAGTTTAAAGGAGGTATTCAAATATAGTTTAGCCAAAAGGAGTTATTCGATCAGAATTCATCGAATAGAATTAATTGATTATAGTTAATCAACCAGAGTTAATCAGTTTGGGTTAACCACTTAGAGTTAATTGGTTAGAGATTATCAGTTAGAGCTAAACAAATTTGGAGTTAATCGATGTTAGTTTAATCGATTAGAGTTAAAGTAAAAGGAGTTGATTGTATATAGTTTATTCGAATAGTAAAAGGAGTTAATTGAATATAGTTTATTTGAATAGTAAAAGGAGTTAATCGAATATAGTTTATTCGAATAGTAAAAGGAGTTAATCGAATATATAGTTTATTCAAATAGAATTAAAAAGAGTTATCGAATATAGTTTATTCGATAGGAGTTAAGTGAATAGAGTTAGAGTTAAATCAAAAGAGTTAAGTGAATAGAATAAATTGAATAGAGTTATCAAATATACCTTATAGAAAGAAAGAATTATCGAATAGAAAGGATTTGAAAGAGAGTTACATAAGGAAGTTTGTTAAAGAATTAGAAGAGTGAACTTTGTCTATTTCAAGGTTAGAAACGTTGTTCAGTTAAGGTCTGAGAGGTAGTATTACCCCAACTTGATTGACTTCATTTTTAACTAAGGAATGGTTAAAGTTCGATAGTAAAGGAAGGTTAAGTGAATTTAGTAATTAAAGGAAATGGTTTGAGTTGGCATCGCGATGGTTTGTTTAAACATCTGTCTAAGTCCAATGAAGAAGCTTTGGAAATGTTTTCCAAATAAGAAACCAGAAATGTTTTCTAATAAAGAAAACAAGAAATGGAAATGTTTTCCATTGTTAATAACGTATATTTTCCAAATTTATAAAATAAGAAATATTGAATATAGGGAAATAGAGATAAGTAAATTAATGAAATAAAGAGATAAATGTTGAATGATGTTTGATCGATATAAATTTCCATTTGGAAATAATATCGTTGTTTGCACACGTTTTTTTCTTTGATAGTTAAATCACAGACTATCGAAGTTTTGACCATTTTAACGTTGTTAATATGGAGAGACCGGTTGGATTATTATCCAAAGAACCACTCTATATTGGCATAAGCGTTACAAATCATATATGCCAAAGGAAATTAAAGACGGAGTTATGCAAGGGCTATCCTGTTTACGTAATAGTGCCTTCGGTTAATCATGTTCCTAGGTGACTTGTATGGAAGAATGTCTGACAGAGTATTTCCAGACGATCACGTACATTGATTTCTCCAACCGTACCAAGAGTGGAAGCGGAGAAGTAAACTTCTTTTAGCTAACACATAACGTATTGTTGAGGACGTCAAACGGTGATTTGATGGATTTGATGATGTGGCATTCAAAGTGAATTTGGTGTGATGATAAAAGCGTAGCTTCTAGCCTCATATCAGGTAAATGACAGAAATCGGGCAGGCAACATGGCTAAGTCGGTCGCACCGAAGTAGGGTGTATAATCACCTGATCCAGAGTTTCATTTGCTTCTAAAAATCTATTGTTGATGCTGTCCCATTCGGGAAACGGTTGCTGATCCCAACCGTTGGTGATATACATTCGATACACTCAAGCGAAATGAGTGGTCGGTCATGTGTGGCCAGGTTGCAAGATGTTCTTGTTGAACCTAGTGTATTCCTCTCTAGAGGTACAGTAGCGAAAGGTGGTTCCATACCTTGTCATAGTTGGAAATCCATTACCCAATACGTGCTTGCGGTTTTGATTGTATACTATATATGTAGAACGTGAGATGAAAGCGTTTCTGCTAGATGGTTATTATACTGTGGTTGATAGACATTAATATAATATCAAAAGGTTTTTGATATAGTGATAATTTGGATTCTCATAAGGGGAAACCCGTTCTGTTATGCGGTGTGGTCTTATGGGATATCGTTTACTTGTTTGAACTGTTTTAAACTGTTTTACTCATACCAGTCCCATGACTGACCCGGAGTTTATTTTGTTGTTTTCCCTAAACTCTTGGGTGCCTAAATTTGTACGGGCAGTCAAGTAGTCGGGATTTACAGATATACTGGAAGAGCTTGGAGCAGGAGGCTTCAGGATCATGTAGTTATAGTTATTTCCGCTGTGTTGTAAGTGCTATACTTTGATAATGTTATGTATTTTCAAATACAGATTTGTATTTCGAAGTTATGTTATGAAATATATTTATTCTTTCCGGTGTGAGATTCGTGTTACTCTGATATTGTGTTCTTCTTCTTCTTCTATTCTAAGTTTCTATCTTATCTATCCTCACCCTCTAATTTCTTTCATTAATGACCGGTATTTTTCGATGTTTGGTTAGTCGTCATCGTGTTTATGTCGATAACCAAAGTCGCCAAAATCCCGGGTCATTACACTGATTAACTCTGGTGCAAGGTATATTTACCATATTTTGCATTTTCGTTTTGTTCTTTACTTTGTTGTAGTTTCCTTTTCATGGATGTAAATTTTTTTAATTATATAGTCTGAATGATTTTAAAAGAGTATATGAATTAATTATTAAATTTTTGAAAAGTTAATCAATAAATTGATTGCTAGTTGTGTTGGTGATTGTTAGTCTAATGAATAACATTGGAATAATAAAATCCATAAGAGAATGAAAGGTAAATTTATGCAAATAGAATCAAATATTGAACTGGTTTGAAAATAGATAGAAATACATGCATGTAAATTATATATGTTTGAACAGGTAAATGGATTTGTTGTTGAGTAAAGAATTTATTTGCGTGCCCGACAAATAGTGTTAGCCTACTTTGTGAACTAGACAACACAAAGTCGATATGTAAAACGTTGAAGAACTTAGAAAGCATCATAGCGAATCGGATCGGAGAGATGTTGCTGTTCGGATCAGAGGGATGTTGCTGTTCGGATCAGAGAGCTGCTACTATTTGATTGAAGAGACGCTGCTATTCGGATCGGAGGGCTACTTACTACCGAGTCGGAACGGAGCAGAGCAAAATGGATAAGGACTTAGTTTTAGGTTAATCCGGGTCGGATCGGATACCCCGATCCGAACCCCCTCTGCAGGCTCCTCCGAACCGAACCTATAATCCACGTCACTTCCCCCCACGATCGCCTGAAGATGCGGATCGGTTTTGACTAGTTCATACCCACGATAATCTCTATTCTGATGCGCTGTCAGCACTGGAGTCCATCCGAACCCGAGGACGATGGGATGGAAGACACGTGGCTCCGATCCGGATCGGGTTCTGACTAAATTTTCACCTATAAATACCTTGTTTGGAGACAATTAAAGGGATCTTCTTTTTGGCACTTAGAGAGTTCAACCACTTTCATAAACCGAATTCCAGCACTCTCGGATAATCCAAATCGTCTTTCAACATTTGTTTTGAGACAATTGAGTGAATGTATGTGAGTTGTGAGTGAAATTGAGTGAATATCTCATTGTAATTGCAACTATATCATCGAGAATAGTGATTGACAAGTGGACGTAGGCTTTTCAACGTCGAACCACTATAAATTCTGTGTCTCCATTTTACTTTTGATCTTATTTTAGTCTGATTTTAGTCAATTTGGGTGTTAGAACCACTTTTTGGTCTAACATTTTGGTGCTTTCACTGAGAAACATCTGAATTCTCTGTTTTTCGGGATTATCGTTCTACTTTTTGGACCGTTGAGTTCAAAGAAGTTAATCCTCAAGTTTCGACGCTCTTGAATGTTTGTTGATTAATTGTTGAAGAACTATGGCCAAAGGAAAAGGCAACGAAGTTCAAACTAGTCGAGGGAACGGAGTTGGTGAAGATCAGCAAAATGCGGTTGTGACAAGGTCTCGTGGGCAGAGCTCAGTAGTGGAACGAACTGATAAAGGAAATCCGAACCGCACTCAAGGGGAGAGCTCCGATCTGATCCAGGTAGGAGAATCTGAAGCAGTGCACTCCCCCAACCTGAACCAACCCGAGCAACTCACACTACATCGATCCGACTTGGCTTCCCAGCTCCGACCCGAACAGGTCTCCCAGCTCCGACCCGACCTGATTGCCCATCTCCGATCCGACCCGTCACTTGGTGATGTTGGAACCTCTACTCGAGCCCCTTCAAATGCTCCGACTCCAGCCACCAGGGTCAATGATCAGGTCAATCCATCTGCGCCTATTACTCAAGGAGATTTCTCGCGCCTACTTGACATGCTTCAGAGTACTAGGGAGGCTATGAAAATCCACGAGCGCACCAATCTCATGATGCAAGAAAACATGAGACTCATGAGCAGGGAAATTAGCGAACTCCATAGACAGAGAACCCCATCCCCGGTTCGCCACACACCAATGGATCGGTCTTCTTCTTCCGAGGATGAACGGCCCCGTGAAAGAAGGCCGCTCGAATGACCTCAGAATTTGGAGTAGCTGACGTTTGGATCTTTGGGGTCCCGCGAGGATGCTGCACGAGTACTAGGACCCAATGATCCAAGCTTGAGAGAGCCTATATTGTTACCGATGCAGGGATCCCATGTATTACCTAGAGACCCTGATCTTACCAATCCCACTTAGGGGCAGATGCTCCAGCCCCTTCCCCCCGAGATCGACCGGGAGCGTAGGGAACGAAGCAGAGCAGAAGCAGCTCAAAGAAGAAGGGCGTCCCCTGAGCAAGAGCCCAGAGGAAACCGAAACATCAGAAGAAGGGCATCTCCTGAACAAGAGCCCAGAAGGAACCCGGATACCAGGGCCAGGGAGCCTAAACGACCCCTGACTAATGCTGATGTATGGGCAATGGTACGCCAGATTATGTCCAAAAGCCGGAACTACACCAATGAAGATTATGGCATTGAGCGAAGCCATACTCCCTTCACTGATGACATCCTCAACTTTCAATTTCCCCGACGTTTTAACCTGCCGCAGATGGACAAGTACAATGGGAGAACCGATCCGGGACAGCATTTGATGCGATACTCATGGCTCATGAATGCTGCTGCTGCTCCTGACACAGTGAAGTGTAAAGCATTCCCGATCTATTTAGAAGATGTGGCGCTGCTATGGTTTACCCGACTTCCCCCTCGGTCGATATCGAATTATAGGGAATTGAGCGAACGTTTTATGAATCAGTTCCGACTCCATACCCGAAAGTCTAAGAGTGTTATTGAATTATCAAGAATTAAGCAGGCGCCGGGAGAGTCTTTGAGGTCATATCTCGACCGTTTCAACTTAGCTGTGACTGAAGTTAGTGACCCGCACGAGCCCACCATCTTGATGGCTTTGATGGAAGGAGTCGTTCCTGACTCCGAATTTGGAGATTACCTTTCTGGGAAGCCACCTCCCAAGAGAGAGTTGTTCTATGAAAAGGCCGATATTCAGTTAAGACGAGAGGAGGCCAGGGAAAACCAAAAGAGAAAATCTGGAGCGGCTTCAAAAGAAAATGTTCAGAGTAATGTCACCTTGAAGCAGTCTAGAGAAAGTTCCAGAAAAGTTGAGGTGAATGTGGGAAACAAGAGTGGAAACGACAATAATGGAAACGGGGGCAACAACAACAACCGTAACGCGAATGGTAACAGAAGAAATAGAAATAGGGGAAGTGATCCTAACAAAAGACCACGGTTCCAGACTTATGAGAATTATACACCGTTGAACGACACTCTGGAGAACATTTACTTGGATACATACAATGTTTTGCAATATAAAAGACCGCCACCTCGCGACTCAACGGAGAAAGAAATGGCAACTGGAAAGTTTTGTTTGTTTCATGGAACTCATGGGCATTCAACCAATGAATGTCGACATTTGAGAGATGTGATTGAGAAGCTGCTGCGCGAAGGGAAATTGGATGAATATAAGGTTGCCTCGAGAGACAGGTGGCAAGGAGAACAGGCTTCAAAACAGATCGAATCTGCTCCCAAGCCTACAGCGCAGCAGAAAGGCAAGGGAGTTGTTATCAACTCCATAGTGGGTGGACCCCACCCAGCAATCCACAATTTTAGAGCAATGGATCAATATGTAAATGCAGCCAAGCACGTAGATGTGGATGAATGTGATGATTTGGAAGATATCGCCCCCATAAAGCAACATAAGACAATGTTTGACGACGTGGTATTCCGTAGCAGAGATAATACCGGGATCCAGTCACCCACCGACGATCTGTTGGTCATTACCACCATCATTGGGCCAGCATTGGTTCATAAGGTGTTAGTAGACAATGGAAGCTCTGTAAATATTTTATTTAAAAAGTCATTCGATCAGATGAAGCTTGAATCTGAAGATTTGAAGCCATGCGAAGGTTGGATCCGAGGCTTCAACGGAGCATCGACAGCTCCAATGGGGTACATAGAATTGCCCGTTACCATGGGGCAAGGAGAACGCTGAAGAATACGGATGCTTCAGTTCGTAGTATTGGACGTAGATTCGCCTTATAATGCATTTTTGGGAAGGCCTGCCCTTGCTGAGTTCAGGGCTTGCATCGGCCCTTGGTGTTTATTGCTTAAGTTCCCAACTGAAGCCGGAACCGGAGTAGTGAGAGGAGACCAAGTCTCCGGATGGGCCTGCTATGTTGCCGAATTAAAGATGTTGATGAAGGGACTTAACATCGAGAGTAAAGGTGCCTCGCCTCCTCCAAAGGAGAGCTCGGCGTAGCAATTAGAGGGATCGGCCCCGAAGGAGTTGCCCAAAGGAACGCTTGAAGACCTGGATCCCAGAAAAGACGAGGAACCAGAGACTAGAAATGCAACTCCTAATGAAGCGACAGTGGACATTCCCATTGATGAAGCTGATCCAACAAGAGTTTTGAAGATTGGATCCCAATTGGATCCATGTCGGGCCAAAGAACAAACTGACTTCCTAAAGGCAAACTTGGACGTGTTTTCCTGGACCCACGCCGACATGTGTGGGATATCGCCATCCGTCATAAGTCATTCACTAAATGTAAACCCGAAACACCCGCCTGTAAAGCAAAAGAGACGTATGCTGGGCCCAGAGAGGTCGGCCACTCTGAAAGAAGAAGTGGAGAAGCTGAAACAGAACGGATTTATTAGAGATTCGACATATCCCGACTGGATATCGAATCCCGTCTTGGTAAAGAAGCCAAATGGAAGTTGGCGGACTTGCATTGATTTTAAGATTTGAACAAAGCTTGCTCGAAAGATAGTTTCCCACTTCCCAGGATTGACCAGCTTGTAGATTCGACAGCGGGACACGAACTTCTTTCTTTCATGGACGCATATTCCTGGTACAACCAAATTCCTATGCACGTGCCAGATCAAGAACACACGAGCTTCATTACAAATTTGGGGTTATACTGTTACGTGGTCATGCCGTTCGGATTGAAAAACGCCGGAGCCACTTATCAACGCTTGGTGAACAGGATGTTTTATAATCAAATAGGGAAGACTATGGAAGTTTATGTGGATGATATGCTTGTCAAATCGAAACAGTCCTCCAGCCATACGCAAGACTTGGCAGAAATGTTCTGTATCCCACGAGAGTACCGGATGAAGTTGAATCCTTTGAAATGTTCATTTGGAGTGGCATCGGGAAAGTTTCTAGGCTTCATTGTGAGCTCCCAAGGGATTGAAATCAATCCCAGCCAAATTGCAGCGATTAGAAACATTGAAGAACCGAGGAGAATTAAAGATATCCAAAGTCTTCGGGGAAAGTAGCCGCGTTGAGTAGGTTTATCTCCAAAGCCACGGACAAATGCGTCCCATTTTTTGATTTGATTAAAAGGGGAAAGAAGAACTTCGAGTGGACTCCGGACTGTGTTGAGGCCTTTCGAAACTTATTGGAATAGCTAGAAAAACCGCCGAATTTGTCAAAGCCAGTGGATCATGAAGAGTTATTTGTTTACTTAGCAGTTTCGGCTCACGCTGTTAGCACAGCCCTGGTTCGAGAAGAAGACAAAGTGCAAAAGCCAGTATATTATGTAAGCAAGAAATTGGCAGCGGCAGAACGCAACTACCCAAAGATTGAGAAGCTCGCTTACAGCCTCCTAATCGCCTCTCGAAAACTTCGTCACTATTTCCAAGCTCACCCAATAACCATATACACTGACCAACCTCTAATGCAGGTGTTGCAGAGACCCAAAGCATCGGGACGATTGATCAAATGGAATATTGAATTAAGTCAGTTTGATTTAAATTTTCAGCCACGGAGTCGATCAGGGGGCAGGCTTTGGCTGACTTTATAGCAGAGTTCACAATCCCAGAGGAGGAAATAATCGATGACAAAGTGGTCAAGTCCGAAGATGAGTTAAAATTAGATCCATGGAAGCTATACACTGACGGAGCCAAGAACGACCGAAGGTCCGGAGCTGGAATCGTCTTAAACACTCCTGAAGGACAGTCGTTATATTACGCTCTACGATTAGAATTTTCGGCGACTAACAATGATTCTGAATATGAAGCCCTGATTGCGGGTTTGAATCTTGCTAAAGACCTCGAAATAAAAACGTTGGACATATTCTACGACTCCAAAATCGTAGTTTGCCAAGTGCGAAAGGAGTTTGTGGCTCGGGGACCTCGACTCATTGCCTACCTCGGGAAAGTGGAAAAGTTGTTGAGCAACCTAGAGTGGTACAACATAACGCATATCCCAAGAGCCGAAAACCAGAAGGCAGACAAGCTGGCAAAGCTAGCTAGTTCCGACAACCCGGAAGAAACTGAAACAATTCCAATTGAAACGTTGGAATCGCCAAGCTTTGAGTCGATGGAAATTGAGTTCGCTCTCGAAGCGGAACCGGAGAAGGAGTCGTGGATGACCCCAATAAAGAACTTCCTTAAGAATGGGACACTCCCATCAAAAAAGAGTGAGAGACGGGCTATAGTTCGCAAGGCTACCAAATACATTCTTCAAGATGATACTCTTTATAGACAAGGATTTTCTATGCCCCTATTACAATGTATAACACACGACGACATCAAACGTGTACTAAGAGAAGTACACGAAGGTGAGTGTGGAGATCATACAGGAGGTCAGACTTTAGCGAAAAAGATATTGCGGTATGGATACCTCTAGCCCACAATTAATAAAGATGCGGTTGATTATTCACGACGCTGCGATAAGTGCCAGAGATTTGCCAAAATCCCCAGAGTACCGTCAACCCAACTCAAATCGATGGTGAGTCCTTGGCCTTTTGCCTTGTGGGGAATTGATATCATCGGAGTTCGACCAATTGCTAAAGGAGGAACGAAATATGCAATAGTCGCTGTGGACTATTTTACGAAGTGGGTGGAAGCTGAGCCCCTAACCAAGATCACGGCGAGAAAAGTGATAAGTTTTGCGGTTAGAAATATTATATGCCGATTCGGGATCCCACGGACCATTATAACTGATAACGGAACCCAGTTTGATGGTGCTGAATTCAGAAATTTCTTCCAGAAATATAAGATCGACAAACGGTACACTACGGTTGCCTATCCGTAGTCGAACGGGCAATTAGAAGCAATAAAAAAGTTATAAAATCCATCCTCAAGAAATAGTTAGAGCGCGCAAATACAAAATGGGTTGACGAATTGCCCTTAGCTTTGTGGGCATATCGAACAACATTTAAGACAGCTACTAGTCATACCCCTTTCTCTCTCTCTTTTGGTTCAGAAGCAGTAATTCCAGTAGAGCTTGAGGTTCCCTCCCACCGGGTGACGTATTATGACCCGATGACGAATCGGGCACTCTTACTCGAGTCTCTTGATGAAATCGAAGAAAAAAGGGACGATGCAGATTTGCGCGCGGCAAGACATCGACGTCAGATGGCACGCTATTACGACAAAAAAGTTTGCCTTAGGACTTTTGAACCAGGAGATTTGGTGCTAAAGAGAGTCTTTCCATCCCTTCCTCACCTCGGTCCAAAGTGGGAAGGACCCTTTGTCATCCAACGGAAACTTGAAACAGGAACCTTCAAGTTAACGACCGTAGATGGCGAAGAGTTACCTAGGGCATGGAATGCCCAACACTTGATGCGATATTTGGATTAGAAATGTTGTACTCTTTGCTATTTTTCTTATGAACTCTGTAAAAAGGCACGACTTGCCTTAGGAAAGACTGACGAAATGAATAAAGAACTATAAAGTGGATGTAGGCTACGACTTAGCCGAACCACTATAAAAATATCGTGTGTCATTTACTTTCATGCATTATATATATACCTTCATCTACTATTCTGTTGCGATTATGGAATATAAGATGATTTAAAACCTAAAAGGTTGAAAACAGTTTATACGCAAGAAAAAGCACAACGACTGTTTGTGCGATAAGACATAAAAGAATGGGAAGACGACATTCTTAACTCTAACTCTCGAGAATTGAGAGAGAGTATAAAGGATAGGAAGACGACGTCCTCTGAGGCATGAAGGTGCACCCAGACAAGAGATCACCTCAGTAAGAACTCTAACTTGAGTATAAGACAGGAGAGTATAAAAAATGCCAGAATAAACGACAGGCATTGACGGCACAGAGAATGCAATCCCATCGAAAAATCGGGGACATTCAGACTACTTGATTAAGTCTTGAATAGTTTTTTGAGATTGACTGGGGGCATATATGTATACACATATTTCCCCCCACCATAACTTCATTACACAACTATAGTGAGACATGCATTCTTACATAAGTGCAAAACTAATGACTAACAGACATTGCAGAAAATGAATTATTTTCTATTTACAAATGAATGAATTTGTACAGGAAAATAGGCAAAAAGAAGGTGCAAGGGCCACCCTTACAGCAACAATTATTGGTCAATCAAACGCTAAAATAACGCAAGATACTTCATCATTTGGACTTTGAAGAGGGCTTGGACTTCTTAGCAGCCTTCTCCGCATCTCTCGCCTCTTTCTCGGCCTCCGTCAGGATGCGCTTTGACTTTTTCTTACCTGAAGCTGAAGTGCTGGAATCAGTTGAATTCTTCCCGGAAGGCGGAGCGCTGGAATCAAGATAATACTTTTTAGCAAATTCCTCTGTAATGGATCTAGTCAAAAGCTTAACAACTAACCTTGATCCCGCATCCACTACTGCGAGGGGCTTAAGGCTTTCAGGGTCTAAGTCTTCAGATTTAAGCTGCATGCGTTTATCTTGGTCAGCTTTCAGTGTAGCTAAGGTAACATCATCAGCGCTTTTCGACTCCCAGACTATTGCCACCTCCGGATCTTCCTCATGTCCCCCATCGTCGCAATCGTCCTTTAAGGCATCTATCATTTCGTCATCACGAGGAGTGTCAGCCTTAGACGGTTCGCTTCCTTCTCCCAAATCTATGGGAGCAGCCTTGTCCTTTCCCCTTTTGCCTTCTCCGTAGGCTCCGCCCCAGGGGCGATTCCCTGGGACACATCTGTCTTTCCGGACGGCTCAATACCCACAGAGTGAGAAGCAGCAGTTATCAACTCAGGAGAAAATAATGGGTTTTTCATCGATTGCTCAATCAAGTGGCGAAAGGTAGAGATAGCCTTGACGAATTGAGGTGAAAATGTAGAGATACCTTCCGAAGACTTTTCGGCTGGAGTAACTATTGTCTCCGATGCCGTTTCGGGAATAGGGGATAAAAGAGTTGTTCGAGGGATCCCCGGGTTTTCAGGATCATATCCCTCTATTTCAGAAGTTACGGGGGCAGTAGAAGAGGAACCAGCCTCAGGAATGTTCTTTTGCTTAGTCCTCCGCTTCTCTTCGCCCATAGCAGCAGCAATGAGGCGGCGCCCTTCAGCTAGGCGTTTTGGCTCATCATCTCTTAAATATTTCTCCATCAGCTTGTCCTCGTCAATGGAATCAACCTTGAGCTCCTCTTTCTCCCACTCAACGATTTGACTCCATACTTGGACTAGAGTAGATGGATAATCTTCAATCCAAGAAATGTTTCGGCGGCGGATGATGGGCGCAAAGAATTCAATCATTAATTCGCTGAAACCCTGAACCTCTCCCTCAGCCTCCAACAGTAGTTTGCGGGCTTCTTCAGCGGATTTGATAGCACATTCGACGTTACCCTCCGCTAGGGCAACCCTGTTCTCCGCCTCCACTAGCTTAGAAGCCAAGTCAGTATTTTTCTTTTCCAGTTCAACGTTCCTCCTTGCTAACTCGGCATTCTTCCGCTCAAGGTCAGCGTATGCAAGTCGCGTTTTGGCAGCATCTGACTTGGCATCTTTGGCTTGCTTTTTCAGCTCCGAACGCTCTTGGGTATGGGACTCAAGCAAATCAGGATAGCGTTTTTGCATATCTTCAAATTGTTGTTTGAAGCTAGTAGCATCCCGTTGAGCAACAACAAGCTAGGCCTGTGTATCCTCCAAATCTTTTCCTAGATTCTTTAAGACCTTTGCATGTCTTCAGCGGTTTTTTGCATCGAATCAGCATTCGTGATTAAAGTACGGATGATTCTGGAAAGGTTGCGCGAATACTTGAACATTTCAGAATAATGTTTCTCGACCGCATCTATCTTTGCTTTGGCCTCATCTGCCCACCTTGAAGAAATAGGCTCAAGGGCAGGTAAAAAAGTCAAGTTTTCGAAGTAATGTTCAGGAAATTGCTTCTCCAGATACGCCCGCTTAACTGCAGTTTCAGCGTCTAGCGGCGGAGAGGCAGGAATTGTCAGCTCAGTATCCCTGTGCGTGGAGGACTCAATAGCCTCTTTATCCGTTCTAGACCATGTAGCAGGGACCTTACGCTTGCTTCGTGACTCAGTATCTTTTGGCGGACTCCTCTCCCTGCCGCGTTTTTCTTGAGAAGAGGTTGACTCTTTTGATTGCGACCTGTCCTCTTCCCGACGACCTTGATAACCTTTATATCGTTCTGGGTCTGTCCGGACAGGAGAGCGAGAACGCGAGGTTCGCGAACGATAAGAATCATAGGGTCTTCTGTCCTCCCTACCACGATCTTCACGGCGATCATGCTCAGTATCATAGGGCGGATTTGACATGCTACGGCGAAGTTTCCTTATATCATATTAAGATCGGGACATCGTGCCTGCACAACAAAACAAATGAAATTCAGGATAAATATTTTCACAAAGAGAGATGCTGTGAATAGTGGTGTTATTGTGTAAAGTGCGTCCTAAGTGGTGTTTTCCCCCCAACAAACCCGAGTCCGAAGTTAGACTAGTACGAGCGAGTTCTTTGGCTTTAACAGGAGTGGTCTCTTCGGAAGAAGTGAAAACTAAAGGATTCTTCCTAAAATCCTCTGAAGTGTAAATAGTTTCAGGTAAGGGGAGATCCCCCAAACCCTGAAATAGTGGGTCATCAGTGCTAGGGACATCTCCCTCAGAAGCATCGATCGGTGACTCTTTGGAAGACGTTGACCTTTCCAGAGAAATGGCATCCTCGGGAACAGTGTACCATTCGCGATGCTTTTCGGCCATGTTAGCCAATTCATCATCTTGGGTAGAAGAAGAAGAGGGTGAAGCCTGGAGAGGCACTGTAGGGGCTCTCGAACCTTCGCCCGTTTCAGGGATTACGTCCACTGGGGGAATATATACATATGGAGCCGTCCCATGACCAATGCTACGAGCAACAGATAGCAACCCATGAAAATGAAGATATTCTTACTTAAGGACTTCATCAATAGTTAGAAACTTCTGATCGCCATTAAGGAGCTGGTGCATCCGGTCAAAGAATACTTGGTCTGATATTTGTTTTGGGTTATCGACTGCGAACAAAAAGAAAAACGAGTTAAGGCGATGACTTAAATGTATAGAGTCGAGATTTAGAAAACCGGTGCTTTACTTGATTTCGTCCACCTCCTAGCACACCGTGGCTGTCGCTTCACATAAAACCATTCCAGCCTGGAATCCCCAGCTTTACTACTGAATGGCATTGGAATTATTTTCCTCTTAGGGACAGACTCAAAGTAACAGAAAGAAGGAGTCTCTCGAGTCCGATGCTTGAAGTTATAGAAGAAATGAACGTCATCAAAAGTGAGCTCTATGCCTAAGATCTCACGGTACGCTACATATAAGGTGTACAAGTAAGCATAAGAATTAGGGTGCAGCTGCATGGGGGCAATCCGCATTTGTCTTAGAAAATCGACGATGAAAGGAGAAAATGGAGGGATAGCACCAACCATGCACATCAACCGAGTAATTTCCATATACCCTTCTGGAGGGTTGTGGGGACGGTCAGTTCTCGAAGGCACCATGGTGTCCCTTTTTAGTATCCCGTATTTTAGACAAATTCGGATAAGTCTGTCGTTGTTGATCGTCGATTCAACAGAATCTTGGGGTGATTCCAATATGACGGCAGATTCAAATTCATCAGGAGCTCGGTCGTCGACAATCCCTCCTTCCTCTTCACAACCTAGGGAAACTCCACCCTCCGAAGATGCATTGTCGCTTTCGCGAGTTCCAACCTCGTAGTCTGAGCCCTCATCATTCCATTCTGGATCCGAGGAAGAAGATATGTCCTCAAGAGTAATTTTGTTGGATGTCTCCGGGGCCTCCTTCTTCCCGGCTAGTATAGAAGAGCGTCTGGGTCTCATGGTCACGAAACTATTGAAGAAGCAATGGCACAAGTTAGAGTAAATTAGCCCGTATCCCCCTGTGCATGTGTGCAAACTAAAGTGTAAATAGTATATGCGGAAAGTGTAAAGTTAATGTTTGAAAGTGCGACGCAAAATTTTGGCAAAGTAATAAGGATCAAGGCAGTTCTTGATGTCCAGTTATGTTCGCAAGGCACTATCCTAACTGTCCATTAAGTTGAAAATTATGCCAAGAGTTGATTGGGCCAGTTAAACGAGTTTTTATGCCTTAAGATGGACTGCCCTTCGGTTCGGTTCGGGCGCATTCATTGGGATCGGATCGGGGGCGTAGCCCTGCCTTGGGCTCGGATAAACATTGAAGCTCAGGAATCAAAATCGGATCGGCTCGGAAGTAGATTCCCCGAACGGTTCGGGTCGGATCACGCAGTCATGCCTCTCCTCCTTTATCTTACAGTCTGACCCGATCCGGTTAGGTGGGCTCCATTCCCCCCTTCTTTAACTACTTGCCCCGACCCGATCCGACCTTCTGGATTTCTCTTCTTTTTCCCTTCCTCCACTTTCCATACTCCATCGCCCAAACCGACTCCCTGTGATCTTCTTCTTCTTCCTCTTCTTTAGTCTTAGACCCAATATCATCTCCGACGCCCCAGTCATGACCGAACAAACTACGACTCCCTCTTCCAACGCCTCGAAGTAGCAACGAAGCCACCAACGACAATAACGAAGGAAGAGGATGATGTAGCGTGGAAATCACATTCAGATCGATCGAATTGACCATAAATTCCAATTAAAACCTATTATCATGAGGTTGATCAGGGATTTAGACCTACCAAGGTGGATAAGCTGGAGGTTTGCACGAGAATGGTAAAGAGTTTTTTTTCTCTTTTGAATCCTAGAGTTTCTGAGCAGAACTTGTAAAACGATAAAGTAAAAAGAAAGTGGGAGGAAGATGAAGGCTGAATTTATATAAAAACATGGTGACTATTCGTCTCCCCGTTCGTACCGGCTCGAAGGCCCAGTAGCGTAGCTTGGCCCACTAGTCCAATGCGAAATAAAAGAAGAAGGGGATCCGTTCGGGTCGGAATCCGAACCGAACAGAATGTCATATCTCAGCATGGCATGTGAATTAAATTAAAATTTGAAGAAGAGGATGAAAGCACAAGGAAAGTCAAAGGAAAGATTACCTAGAAGGCGATATGCAATGATAATCAAAGCATGCTCCGTTTCCAACAGAAGCATCCTTTGTGGGGGCAAAATGTTAGCCTACTTTGTGAACTAGGAAACACAAAGTCGAGATGTAAAATGTTGAAGAACTTAGAAAGCATCATAGCGGATTGGATCGGAGAGATGTTGCTGTTCGAATCAGAGGGATGTTGCTGATCGGATCGGAGAGCTGCTACTATTTGATCGAAGAGACGCTGCTATTCGGATCGGAGGGCTACCTACTACCGGGTTGGAACGGAGCAGAGAAAAATGGATAAGGACTTAGTTTTAGGTTAATCCGGGTTGGATCGGATACCCCGATCCGAACCCCCTTTGCAGGCTCCTCCGAACCGAACCTATAATCCACGTCACTTCCCCCCACGATCGCCTGAAGATGCGGATTGGTAATGACTAGTTCCTACCCACGATAATCTCTATTCTGATGCGCTGTCCGCACTGGAGTCCATCCGAACCCGAGAACGATGGGATGGAAGACATGTGGCTCCGATCCGGATCGGGTTCTGACTAAATTTTCACCTATATATACCTTGTCTGGAGACAATTAAAGGGATCTTCTTTTTGGCACTTAGAGAGTTCAACCACTTTCATAAACCGAATTCCAGCACTCCCGGATAATCCAAATCGTCTTTCAACATTTGTTTTGAGACAATTGAGTGAATGCATGTGAGTTGTGAGTGAAATTGAGTGAATATCTCATTGTAATTGCAACAATATCATCGAGAATAGTGATTGACAAATGGACGTAGGCTTTTCAACGCCGAACCACTATAAATTCTGTGTCTCCATTTTACTTTTGATCTTATTTTAGTCTGATTTTAGTCAATTTGGGTGTTAGAACCACTTTTTGGTCTAACAAATAGGTAAACCTTAATGAGTTGGATGCGTAATTTTATTTATTATATCAACACCTGTGAATACCATTGGATGCGGAGTGTTGGTTGTTCTGTGTGAAATAATAAACGTCGCCATAGGATAGCAACAATTAATTTTGAACTACACTACATAGCATACTTCTTGAAGATAGCATACTTTATCATATACCACATAAGCATTTGGAGCTTATGTGACGAGGTTGAAGATTTACCATACAAGCGAGAGGCTTGTATGACGATGACAATATTACAGTTTGAACCGAGGACTGATATGGACTATATAAAATTAAATGGTAAATTTCTAAATTAGTAAAAAAAACCATATGGGTCTGGAGATGACTATAAACACGTCTCTCTGGTCATTAAGGCACAAAAAACCATTTATAGGGTGATGAGAATTTATTCTCTGGAGTTATGATCTATACACACTCCACTATGGACACCGGAATATATCACTATAAATATGTGTATGCTTTTTAGGATTTATTGGGTGCCTAATACGGCCATATAAATTTCCAAACCCCTCCCCGTACAAAGGAGGTTATGGAGAAATTTTTCGAAAATTTATGGTGTTAGCCAAATTTTTGAAGAATTGGAAAATTTATAGAAACTAAAAAGTTGAAGAATGGAAGCCAGAATGAATGCTGAGTTGGTTAATTAAACAACTTTCAGCTTCGTTCCTTTTCGGGGGCGAAAAGATTTTAAGTGGGGGAGACTGTAATAACCCGGAAAATCTGAACCAACTTAAAAATTTTAATTTGGCTATTTTAATGAATTTTGAATGTTTAAAATGGATTATTTTAAATGATAACGACAAGAAATTTATTTTGAACGAAATTAGAACGTATATATTTATTTCAATCAATGTTTAAATATAAATATTTATTTTAATTTAAAAAAAAGGAGTTGGAAATAGCGCGGTAGTTTGAAAATTTGAATTCAAATTTTGACTAATTGTACAGGATGCAAAATAAAACGGATTTTAGTGAAACCAAAATTATTTAAATCTGTTGAAAAATATCTTTCTAACAAATCTGAAAAATCAAAATTTCATAGCGGGAATCGAAAGTTATGGCCAAATGGATTTTTAGAAAGTTCGTTATAGAGTTAATATTGCCCGTAAAAATAGACATTTTGCAAACTACCTCCGTTTTCGACGAAACCACTTTTGTTGGATCCGAAATGTCAAATTTTTTCTAGATTCCAAATTCCATAATTTTTGGAGTTAATATGTGAGCGTGGCAAAGGAAAATGTGTTTGGTTAATTTCAGAAAACTTGGATCGACTAGAAAATGGCCATTTTTGAAACGTTCTCCGAAATCTGTTTTGTTGGGACCGTATCATCCATACATAGCCAGATTTGTTTTTCTGGAATTTTTGGATCAGTATGTGGCCCCGGAAAATTGAAATGTATGTTCAAATCCATATTTGAATGTTTTATACTTTAATTTGAAGAATAACTGACTAAAACAGTCAAATGGGCCTACGAAACATATTTCATTGTGTCCGGAATGGGGGTATTTAGCTAGGGACGATAGTCGTTGGGTTCAAATTGGGGTTCGTAAGGAGAAGGGGTTATTTTTGGAAATAAAAATAATTAAATATATTCCTTGGCCAATAAAATTAGCTGTTGACCTAACCATTTCCCCAAAACCCCCGATCAGCTCAAATACGAACAGCGGAAGGAGCAGTTTTCTTCTCTCCATGATTTCTCCTCAAACACGCCCAGTTGGAGATTTTGTAGAGAAATCTTTGATCTTCAATTCCATATATCCCTCGGCTTCGCTCGTGGTGTATTTGGCTCGAATCAAGCCGGCAAATTCTGCTCGTTCACGCCGAAAATCCGCTACCATCGCTGCATCGAGTTGGGTCCCACCACCACTGGCCAGCGCGTCGTTCAGAGCACTCCCTTGTGGTGAAGCCTGATCGACGAATCGCTACATGGATCAAACCTAGTTATGAATCAAAAGGGTTGAGGTACGACTTATATATTTAAAACTGATTTCGACAAATTAAAGCGTTGCAAACTTATAAAAATCATATCCTTTTGCTATGTGGTCGAAATCCGGCGAAACAAGAGACACCGGGACCGTGTTGACGTCTTCTACATTCTAGAAGAAACCGGAGAATTTTTGGAGCTTCCTACAATTTTTGGAGTGGAACCCAATGTGAGATTTCTAAAATTCAAAACGATATGGAATGGCGATGTATAAATTATATAATAGATGTATAATTTATATAAGCGTTGTACATCTCATGTATAAGCATTGTATAAATTATACGTGCGATGTATAAGTTATATATACGTTGTAAAAATCATATGTGCGTTGAATGGAGTTGAAATGAAAATATATTTATATACGTATATATATATATACACACACACACACACACTCCCCTCGTCCACAGGCGATGGACGATATATATTGGTTGTGATTATTTGGATTTTGGTTGATGTGAAATTTGGTTGATAAGGGCAGATGGTTGATAATGATTGTTTGTGGTTGAAACAAAATTGGAATTATTTGTGGAAAAATCCATTGTGATATGAAAATGATCGAAATATTTAGATTATAAGGATAAGTCCCTTAGCGAACGCCGCGAGGCGTAAGGTAGTGCGAGGAGCCGTACTTGGGATGGTGCCGGTTTTAAACCCCATGCCGTTATGCTGCCGAAATTTTCTAAAATATTCATGTGTTGAAATAAATTCATGTGTTGGAAAAATATTCATATGACGAATAAATTGTTTGAAAGATAAAAATCACATTTTTATCCTATATATGAAGTATATGAAATATTCATGTTTGAATTAAATTGTTTTAACAATAAAAATCACATTTTTATTATATATATGAATCGCTAAAAATATTCATGTTTGAAATAAATTGTTTTAACAACAAAAATCACATTTTTACAATATATATGAATCTCTAAAAATATTCATGTTTGGAATAAATTATTTTGATAATAAAAATTACATTTTTATTATATATATGAAGTGATAAAAATAGTCGTGTGTTGAAATAAATATTTGTTGGCTAAAAATTTTATTTTTACCACATATATGAAATGAAAATGTTTTGGAAATGGAAGAACGGATTATATTTATATATATATATATATATAATTAAAATAAAATGAATAATGACGCAGTAGTTGATATTTTGAAATCATGATTATAAATAATTATTACGGGAGATCCGACCAACGGATTTTCCCGAAACTGAAACCGTTGGGTTCGCTTTGAAAATATCTTTCCAATGATGTAAAATTTGTAAAGATCCAACGGTTAGATTGTGTGAAATGTTTAATTGAAATCTGAATAAAAACAACGCCAGAATGGATTATATATATATATATATATATATATATATATATAATTAAAATAAAACGATTAACGACGCTGCAGTTCGTATTTTGAAATCGTAACTTTAAACGATTGTATTGGGAGATCCAACCATTGTATATTCCCAAAACTGGAACCGTTGGGTCCGTTTTGAAAATATTTTTCCAAGGATATAAAATTGTAAAGATCCAACGGTTAGATTTTCAAATATGTGTAAATCAAATCTGTAGAAAAACAGCGCCATGGCCGCGTTATGGCCTAAAGCGTCGTTTGAATAAATTGGCTATTTTAAAAAAATAAAAATAGTGATAAATCGTTATAAAATATTATAAACGATATGGAATGTAAATAAACTGAATTTACTCGGTTTATTGGATATTTGATGGTTGAATGTGTTTGACACGAAAATTACATTAATGAACTGAATTATGGATGTTGAATAATTTAACCAGGAAATGAATTGATTTGAATTCTAAATATACGTGAATTAATTGAAAAGGCCGGGTTAATTCTCATTTCAAATAAGTGGTCAATGATTAGAAGTCGAAGATATAAAGACGGTGCGAGACCGATGATCTTCACATCGAATGGATGGCTACTGATGCATTTGATGCGAGTTGCTGCCCTAAAGGGGTTACAGTGGTGGTTGTCCGGACGTACTTGTTGATCGTTCGGATGTGTGAGGACCTCTATCCTGTATTGGACATATGGGACGAGAAATAAGGTGCCTATGGTTTCGTTCAAACCCAGAACGGACTTGTATATGGATGTGTGTCTGATGTTGTAGACTGACAATGTGGCATGCAGAGATGCTGTGATCAAGGCTTTTGTTGAAAAGCATAGTCTTGTGGTTGATGATCAAAGAATGGCTTTAATACAGCTAGCTTTGTGTATAGCGTTGATTCACGAGCCTCACACCCCGGTATGAGCCAGAAATGGTAGAGGGCATGCATTTCCTTCTAGCTAGGAGTGGTGTCAGCGTTTTGCAAGCCCTGACGTTTTACTTATGTGGATGATGGATAGCAAGGCACCTCGGTTATTTCGGTCTCTGCGTAGCCGATGGTTTGGTCGGGATATGAACAGTTTACGCCCCACAGGGCGAGGAAACGCAGTGTTCATGGATTTTAATCCACTCCATATGGACCGGCCCTGATGATCCAAGGGTCACTCGAGCTCTGATCCTGAGACATGGTAGGCTAGATTGTCTCGAAGCGGCAAGGACGATCCCTTGCCTTAGTCCATGATGGAAATCCAGTTTCCAAATACGACATCATGCGGTTTTGATTGTAAACCTATATATAGCGGCATGATATATGGTACCCATGTCGTCTATGATTGATACTTATGAATGAAATTGTTTTTGAAACATATAAACAATAGTAATAATATCAAATGCTTTTATTTTATATGTATCAAGCATATTTTGGCCATTATAAGGTAAAACTCTATCCTCCTGCTTGCGTTGCATTGTGTGATGGGACCTGAGTCTTATAATGGCTTCATTTTTGTAAAAAGCATTGCGATGTTTAAATGATTTACTTGTTTTAAGCACTAGCAATCCAATGGAGTAAACTCGTTCCGTGTTAGTGGCGTGGTCTTGTGATTGGCTTACTATAAAATAAGTTAAGTAGATTTCTCGTACCAGTCCCATGACTGACTCGTAGTTTGTTTCACTTGCAAACTCGGGTGCCCTATTTTCTACACGGGCAGCCTTGTATTTAGGTTTTAGCAGGCTCTTTCTGGATAGCTATGGAGCTGATGATGAATTCTATCACTTCCTTCTTTTTATGCTGTGTGAAAACCCGTAACTTCCCCGTAAAGGAAAGCGGCGGATAGTTCGAGAACAAGCCACAACAGAACGCATACAGAAGAACATTTCATTGTATATTACAACAACGCATCAGATTACAAGAATATACAGAGTATAAATGAATATTACACAGAAATATCAGAGATTTAAATTACGTTTAAATACATCACAGCGAAAAATAATACATTACACAACTAGAAGAGATATACGGATACAAAGCTTTCCGGATATCGTTCCAGCTGTAAACCAGGATCCTGTGAATATAAATCTGCAAAAACAAAACTACTAGCTGCCCGTGTCAAAATAGGGGCACCAAGAGTTTAGGTTAAAACAATAAACTCCAGGTTAGTCATGTGACTGGTGTGAGAACTAAAACAGTTAATCTTTATTTTAAAGTTAGGTTAATCAAGGGACCACGCCGTATAACACGGAACGGGTTTCCTCCCAAGAACACCAGTGCATAAAACAACAGCGCAATGCTAAATAAAGAAAAATGAAGCTATTATAAGACCCAGGTCCTATCACACAATGCAACGCAAGCCGGGGGATAGGTTTTTTACCTTATAATAGCCAAGAATGCTTGATACTTTTAAAAGAAATCATTTGATACTATTATAAGTGTATAGTGTGTAAAACAACTTCAAATCATAAGTATCAATCATAGGCGGCATGAATACCCCATACCACTATGTCACCATATATAGGTTATACAATCAAAATCGCAAAGTCACGTATTTGGAAATTGGATTTCCGTCTATGAACCAAGGCAAAAGATAGTCCTCAACCGATTCGAGACGCTCTAGCCCGCCCCTCAGGCAAGCGCGCAGGCAAGCCTTGGATCGTCAGGGTCGGTCCACCGATGTGGATTATTATGCCTGAACACTACGTTTCCCCACCCTATAGGGTGTAAGTCTGGTCCGTCTGCCGACCAGAATGCATCGGCCGAAACCGATATAACCGAGGCGCCTCGCAACAGCAACAACCACATAAGTCAAACTCGTCAGGGCGTGTAAAACCACTGACGCCACTTCTAGCTAGAAAGAAACGCAAGTCCTCCCTGAGGTCCGTCTCCCGTTTTTGGTTCATACCGGGTGTGAAACTCGCGAAGTAAACGTTACACAAAGCTACGCCACGAAGGCCGTGCTTTGATCATCACCACAAGACTTTGCTTTTCAACAGAAGCCTCGATCAATTGCCACTTAGGCATGCCACACAGGCAATTCACTCCATGCGTTTGATATCCATCAATATATAACCCCTGAGCTCGTACGTCTCAGAGAAGGGCGTTAAGCAAGAGAATAAATTCTCCGCCGCCAAACAGATATATATTTAATAGAGATCAACCACACGGACTAAAATCCAATGTCAGGAACACAGTCCATTCACAAGTCCGTTCTGGGTGTGAACGAAACCGGAGGCACCTAGTACCCCGCATACCCATCGATCTCCAAGTACGTCTGGACGATCACCAACTGTTTCCATCTTCTTGGGTGTACAGCCCAATCAAGATCATCGGTAATCACCCAAACGACGTGAAGACCTCTGGTCTTCGACCATCGTCTTCATCTTCGACTTATCGTCGTATCAGTTATTCAGAATGGGATAAACCCGGTCTTTCCGAATAACTCGCGTATATTTTAAATAAGTGTTACACAAACACAACATACACCTCATTCCAATTCATCAGTCACTAACCGTAAATTAATCAAGAGAATAATTCCCCAAATATTTACCCCGAAGGCCGAAACCAACATCAGATCAATATCCAGAAAATCATTCTGCTTAGCTAACCGACAGTTAGTTTCTAAATTTCACATTCATAGGGAAAGGTTCCCATTAATTTTATCCAAGATAAATTTCTTGAATTTATTCTTTAATCTATTTTTGAATATCAATTCAAAACTAGTCGGGATTAGCGAACCTTACCGAAGTAATCATTTGTTTTAATTTCCTAATCCCAACCTATTCATCCCATGAAGTAAAACTGGTTATACTTCATATCTAACACCACGGTGTTATCGGTAAATTCAATTACCATTTCACGTTCAAATCTAATTAAAGATTTAACTATCGCCTGGAGCAAAACTGGTGATACTCCATTCTCGATCTTTTCAATCTAATTAAAGATTCATTAAAGCTCCACTTAGTTTTAATCGTTAACTGGGTTAAAGAATCAGTGTCATTTAAAACACGGTTCACGATAAACCCAAAACCACATTCCATTAATTATCGGATTAAAGAACGAGTGTTATTTAAGACACTGTCCACGATAAATCCAAAAATCAATATCAATTCAATTTCAATTAAATATTATTTAATTGGTACACTTCATTAAATCTAAATAAAAAGATTTAATCTTTTCTCAACTGGGTTCAAGAATAGTGTTAGTGAAGACACCATTCACGACAAACCCAAATCACATTTGATATTCAATACAAGGCTCTGAATAGAAAATATATCGGCTTATATTCAATATCAAATTCTACGATTAACAAATGTCGTATTGGAAATAACGATATATATATATCTTTCAAATTTCCATTACAACATCTGTATAATCACGAATTTCAACATCGAAATATTCCGAAGACAATTTCGATTCAAATCCACTCCAATGCAATCATTGGAAATTCTGGTTATTTTCAAAACCATTTCAAATCCAATTTATTTATTTTAAAAATAAATAGAATTAAAATTCTAATTCAAAACTAGTTCATTTCGATAAAAATCTATTTTTATCTTTTCAAATATGGAGTTTTTCATCCCAATTTTTCCCAAATCATTTCTTATGATTTTACACAATTTATTATTATTTTTAATAATTTTATCAAGTCCCGTACAGTCGATTTCCATCAATGGCCATCGAACTGGACTTACAACGACCTTTTTCGAATTTGATTTGGACATAATTCCAAATCCAACCATTAGATTTCTAATTTCTAATATTCTTTAGAAAGCTCTTTTCGATACGAACCCAACGGTTCCGGTTTTAGGAGAATCCGACGGTCGGATCTCCCGTAATGTCCGTTTGAAATAAATGGTCGAAATTCACGAACTGCCGCGGCGCGTTCTATTCAGGCCATTATATTATATATATACAATATATATAATATATATATCGTCGATTTCTATTTAAAACGAATTTTATAAATAGTTTTAAATTCGTTTCAAAATCAATTTCAACTTCCATTTCAATTCAAATCAAAATTGTTTTCTTCTTTATAAATTCGTTTTAAAATTCATTTCTATTCAATTCAAATTTCAATTCAATTTGAATTCATTTCAATTTGCTTTCAATTCAATTTGAATTCGTTTTATATTCAATTCATTTCGAAATCGTTTTCAATTCATTTCATTTCGAAATCGTTTTCAATTCATTTCATTTCGAAGTCGTTTTCAATTCATTTCATTTCGAAATTGTTTTCAATTCATTTCATTTCGAAATCGTTTTCAATTCATTTCATTTCGAAATCGTTTTCAATTCATTTCATTTCGAAATTGTTTTCAATTCATTTCATTTCATTTCGAAATCGTTTTCAATTCATTTCATTTCGAAATCGTTAAAATCGATATACATATCGTTCACGTCAAAATGGCATCAATCTAATCAACACGGCTTCATAAATTTCTATTTTCAAATATTCTATTTCAAATATTTTTTTTCAAAATAGTTGTTATTATCAAAATATTTCGTTCAACACATGACCAATCTCAATGGATGAGTACTGTCAACACATGAACCTTTATTTTATATTGATAAAGATGTAAATTTTATTACTAAAATATTTCGTTCAACACATGACCAATCTCAATGGATGAGTACTGTCAACACATGAACCTTTATTTTATATTGATAAAGATGTAAATTTTATTACTAAAATATTTCGTTCAACACATGACCAATCTCAATGGATGAGTACTGTCAACACATGAACCTTTATTTTATATTATTCTTTATTTTTTTAAATTGGAATGAGGCCCAATCAATCACCATATAATGTTAATTATATGGATTTTCATACATTACACACATATAGTAGCATTGAAAATAATCAACCATCAACCAAAGTGCACTACACTGTATAAGCATCAAATATAGATATCTAACGCTTATAACAGCCTGTCAATCAATCGATCGACATATTTAATCAATCAGGATGAGTGAACTTCATATTTCATCCCAACACCCGTGTGGGGTTTCAAACAATCAAACACAGATTTTATTTGTGCAGTTGGGCGATGTGTAAAATTTATCGTCCCAATCAATGTCAGTCAAATCAGTGTATATAAAAAATCGGCCGATTTGTTTATAAATATCTATTTGTTCACTTTCACGTTAAAAAATTATATTCTTAACGATAAAACATTTTATTCAACCTATGAAAATATTCTATTCAGTTCATTTATTCAATAAAATGATTTTTTTTTATTTTCTAACATATTTTAGAAAATTTCGGCGGCATAACGGCACGATACTAGAAACGGGACGAGGCCTAGCCTTATCCCCGGTCTAGTGAAGGCCCACGCCATTCACACATCAATCAAATCCATTCAATCCACCAAACAATTAAATTTCAATCAAATAATCTAACCAATTCTTGCAATCAAACAAACAAGTCCATGGTCTGTGGACGATTGTGTCGGGTGCTACTAAACACCGTCTGCATCCTAGTATATATATATAACTAGAAAAGAAATTGAAAGGTGAGAAATTCTCACCGATAGCTATCCTAACTCCACAGCACTTCATTTATAGAAATCTTCGCTGTTCTTGCTTCTTGTCGCTTTCTTTGCCCGTATTCTCTACATATGTAAAAATCGAATTCTTACTTCGCTATTCAATACATAAAAATCGAATTTTCATTTCGATGATCAATATATAAAAATCATATTTTTACTTCGATGTTCAATATCTAAAAATCATATTTTTACTTCGATGTTCAATATATAAAAATCACATTTTTACTTCGATGTTCAATATAAAAAATCATATTTTTACTTCGATGTTCAATATATAAAAATCATATTTTTACTTCGATGTTCAATATATAAAAATCATATTTTTACTTCGATGTTCAATATCTAAAAATCATATTTTTACTTCGATGTTCAATATCTAAAAATCATATTTTTACTACTTTTTTACTATGATAAAAATTATATTTTTAACTTCCTAAAAATCACTATTTTATATTTTCAAAGGCGAAGTCTTTATATTTTCAAATTCAAAGTGTATTTATAATTTCAAAATCAATGTTATTCTTCTTTACAAAATCAATGCCATTTTTCTTCATGCTATATATATTTTATAAAAACAATGCTCTATATATTTTATAAACAAACTGATTTTATTAAACAAAGGATATTTATATTTTTAAAACAATGGAAATTTTATATTTATAAAATAATGCAAATTTTAAATGTAAAACAATGCAATTGAAATTTTAAACAATAATATTCTAAATAAATTTCAGATTTTAATCAATGCAGATTAATAGCATACTAAAAACAAAGCTCACGATACCTTCTTTGATTACACAGGCAAAATCCGAACTCGTCGTCCCCGTTTAGGGTTTCGTCACCGCACCGCCAGGACAACGTCGGAGGTTGATCGGATGTGTCTGCGTCGAAGGGCTTCACGAGCTCCACCGACGCCACCCAAACCCGGCCAGCTCGCACCACCGGTTGCTCCTCAATCGCCCTTCGAAAGCTGCGACTTTGCAGCGCCGCCCAGGCCATTACGTCGAACAAGAACGGATCACCACCATCGGTTGGAAGGCCATCTCGATGCTGAATGGTTCTTTGGTTATTAGGGTTCAGAATCGATCCGTGGATTGGTGGAATTTTGAGGAAGAGCTTCGGTGTCTTCTGGCCTTCCAGATCGTCGAGAGCGGCTGTGTTTGTTTGGGGTTGACCGGGCAAAGTTAGTTTGACCTAGGGTTTTAAAACTTAGGGTTATATATTAAATTAAATAATATATTTAATTCGCGAATTTATTTGTTTATTGATACGAACCCCTAACCACACCCAACGACTGTCGCCTCTAGCTAAATACCCCCATTCCGAACACAATGGAATATGTATCGCAAGCTGATTTGATCGTTTCGATTAGTTTCCTTTGAATTTACATTTAAATCATTATATTGAATTTTAAACGTACATTTCAAATTACCGGGGTCACATATTAACTTGGAAAACTACAGAAAAATATTTTCTAGCTTCGTATTGACGATACGGTCCTAACAAAACTAGTTTCATCGAATTCTGAGACCATTTGAAAAATGGTCATTTTCCAGTCGATTAAAATCAACTGAAATTGGTCAAATGCGTTTTCCTTTGCCACGCTCACATACTGATTCGAAAAATTATGAAATTTGGAACCTAGCAATAATTTGACAACACGGACCTAACAAAACTGGTTTCATCGAAATCCGAGGTCGTTTGCAAAATTTCTATTTTTAAGGGCCTGAATTTCATAGCGACTATTCAGAATTTTCAACTGGACATACCTTTTGATTCCCGCTATGAAATTTTGATTTTTCGGATTTGTTGGAAAGATATCATCAATTAGATCCTAATGCTTTTGGTTTCGTTAAATCCGTATTGTTTTGCACCCGGTACATTCAATTGAAGTTTAAAATCGAATTATCGAACTACCGCGCCATTTTTAATTCCTTTTATAATTATAAATAATTATTTATATTCTAACGACGACGTATATAATATATACGTTCTAATTATATTCGAAGTAAATTTCTCACCGATGTTATTTAAAATAATTCATTTTAAATAATCAAAATTCGCTAAAATTGCCAAAATAAAAATTTTAAACTGGCCCAGATTTTCGGGTTGTTACAATCTCCCCCACTTAAATCTTTTCGTCCCCGAAAAGGAACAAAGTCGAAAGCGGTTTGATTAATCAACTCTACGTTCGATCTGGCTTCCATTCTCCAACTTTTCAGTTTCTGAGAATTTTCAAATTTTCAAAAATTGGGCTAACACCCTAAATTTTTGAAAAATTTCGCCAGAACCTCCCCTGCACCGGGGGCATCAGAGAATTTCAAATAGCTTCCCCGGTCCTTCAGATCTCAAAAAGAAAAAGAAAAAGCCAAGCGGCTAGCCAATAGGCTCATAAAATCATCATCACCCAAACAAAACAGTAAATTATGTAGTAAATATGTACCTATTTGTCGGGCAAACAAATTTTATTCTTCGGCTCTAGCCTCCTTGCTATGACCTGTTCAATGCAAGTACATGTATATGCAAGCAAATGCGACTAATTTTCAATACAGTTCAATATTTGGTTCAATTAGGCATAATGGTTCAAAATTATCAAACAAATAAACAAACAACACAAACATCAATCAATTAGTGAATTATCATTTGAAATTCATAACTTTGATATATATAAAGAAAATCATGTTTTGATGCCAATTCACAACAATGTGTTCTAACTATATATGTTTTGGTTCTCACACCAGTCTAATGGAAGTATATAGAAAATCACACCTTCGAAACTCGAACATAAATGTTGATGATGCGATTGCTATCATCAATATCATCTTTGGGCGACTAGAGTGCGATGCTATATCTATCCAATATATTAAAACTTTGAATATACGTTTGCAAGGCGTATATGCAAATTCTTTATATACTGAATTGTCCAAATCAATATAAATATATAATCAAATACGAAAAATTGATTTTAAATTTTCAAAACAAAATTGACTTTCATTTTAAAAAATATACTCTTCATACTCGTTCTAGGATACTACTGACCCCATCTCTAACAAGTCATCCCATTGGATATTACTAATCCAATATCTGATGAATTCTTTCGAATGGTTCTAATGTGCCTTTTTCTCTGCTTTGTAAACCAAAGCTCTGATACCAACTGTGAAAACCCGTAACTTCCCCGTAAAGGAAAGCGGCGGATAGTTCGAGAACAAGCCACAACAGAACGCATACAGAAGAACATTTCATTGTATATTACAACAACGCATCAGATTACAAGAATATACAGAGTATAAATGAATATTACACAGAAATATCAGAGATTTAAATTACGTTTAAATACATCGCAGCGGAAAATAATACATTACACAACTATAAGAGATATACGGATACAAAGCTTTCCGGATATCATTCCAGCTGTAAACCAGGATCCTGTGAATATAAATCTGCAAAACCAAAACTACTAGCTGCCCGTGTCAAAATAGGGGCACCCAGAGTTTAGGTTAAAATAATAAACTCCAGGTCAGTCATGTGACTGGTGTGAGAACTAAAACAGTTAATCTTTATTTTAAAGTTAGGTTAATCAAGGGACCACGCCGTATAACACGGAACGAGTTTCCTCCCAAGAACACCAGTGCATAAAACAACAGCGCAATGCTAAACAAAGAAAAATGAAGCTATTATAAGACCCAGGTCCTATCACACAATGCAACACAAGCCGGGGGATAGGGTTTTTACCTTATAATAGCCAAGAATGCTTGATACGTTTAAAAGAAATCATTTGATACTATTATAAGTGTATAGTGTGTAAAACAACTTCAAATCATAAGTATCAATCATAGGCGGCATGAATGCCCCATACCACTATGTCGCCATATATAGGTTATACAATCAAAATCGCAAAGTCACGTATTTGGAAATTGGATTTCCGTCTATGAACCGAGGCAAAAGATAGTCCTCAACCGATTTGAGACGCTCTAGCCCGCCCCTCAGGAAAGCGCGCAGGCAAGCCTTGGATCGTCAGGATCGGTCCACCGATGTGGATTATTATGCCTGAACACTACGTTTCCCCACCCTATGGGGTGTAAGTCTGGTCCGTCTGCCGACCAGAATGCATCGGCCGAAACCGATATAACCGAGGCGCCTCGCAACAGCAACAACCACATAAGTCAAACTCGTCAGGGCGTGTAAAACCACTGACGCCACTTCTAGCTAGAAAGAAACGCAAGTCCTCCCTGAGGTCCGTCTCCCGTTTTTGGTTCATACCGGGTGTGAAACTCGCGAAGTAAACGTTACACAAACCTACGCCACGAAGGCCGTGCTTTGATCATCACCACAAGACTTTGCTTTTCAACAGAAGCCTCGATCAATTGCCACTTAGGCATGCCACACAGGCAATTCACTCCATGCGTTTGATATCCATCAATATATAACCCCTGAGCTCGTACGTCTCAGAGAAGGGCGTTAAGCAAGAGAATAAATTCTCCGCCGCCAAACAGATATATATTTAATAGAGATCAATCACACGGACTAAAATCCAATGTCAGGCACACAGTCCATTCACAAGTCCGTTCTGGGTCTGAACGAAACCGGAGGCACCTAGTACCCCGCATACCCATCGATCTCCAAGTACGTCTGGACGATCACCAACTATTTCCATCTTCTTGGGTGTACAGCCCAATTAAGATCATCGGTAATCACCCAAACGACGTGAAGACCTCCGGTCTTCGACCATCGTCTTCATCTTCGACTTATCGTCGTATCAGTTATTCAGAATGGGATAAACCCGGTCTTTCCGAATAACTCGCGTATATTTTAAATAAGTGTTACACAAACACAACATACGCCTCATTCCAATTCATCAGTCACTAACCGTAAATTAATCAAGAGAATAATTCCCCAAATATTAACCCCGAAGGCCGAAACCAACATCAGATCAATATCCAGAAAATCATTCTGCTTAGCTAACCGACAGTTAGTTTCTAAATTTCACATTCATAGGGAAAGGTTCCCATTAATTTTATCCAAGATAAATTTCTTGAATTTATTCTTTAATCTATTTTTGAATATAAATTCAAAACTAGTCGGGATTAGCGAACCTTACCGAAGTAATCATTTGTTTTAATTTCCCAATCCCAACCTATTCATCCCATGAAGTAAAACTGGTTATACTTCATATCTAACACCACGGTGTTATCGGTAAATTCAATTACCATTTCACGTTCAAATCTAATTAAAGATTTAACTATCGCCTGGAGCAAAACTGATGATACTCCATTCTCTATCTTTTCAATCTAATTAAAGATTCATTAAAACTCCACTTAGTTTTAATCGTTAACTGGGTTAAATAATCAGTGTCATTTAAAACACGGTTCACGATAAACCCAAAACCACATTCCATTAATTATCGGATTAAAGAACGAGTGTTATTTAAGACACTGTCCATGATAAATCCAAAAAACAATATCAATTCAATTTCAATTAAATATTATTTAATTGGCACACTTCATTAAATCTAAATAAAAAGATTTAGTCTTTTCTCAACTGGGTTCAAGAATAGTGTTAGTGAAGACACCATTCACGACAAACCCAAATCACATTTGATATTCAATACAAGGCTCTGAATAGAAAATATATCGGCTTATATTCAATATCAAATTCTACGATTAACAAATGTCGTATTGGAAATAACGATATATATATATCTTTCAAATTTCCATGACAACATCTGTATAATCACGAATTTCAACATCGAAATATTCCGAAGACAATTTCGATTCAAATCCACTCCAATGCAATCATTGGAAATTCTGGTTATTTTCAAAACCATTTCAAATCCAATTTATTTATTTTAAAAATAAATAGAATTAGAATTCTAATTCAAAACTAGTTCATTTCGATAAAAATCTATTTTTATCTTTTCAAATATGGAGTTTTTCATCCCAATTTTTCCCAAATCATTTCTTATGATTCTACACAATTTATTATTATTTTTAATAATTTTATCAAGGCCCGTACAGTCGATTTCCATCAATGGCCATCGAACTGGACTTACAGCGACCTTTTTCGAATTTGATTTGGACATAATTCCAAATCCAACCATTAGATTTCTAATTTCTAATATTCTTTAGAAAGCTCTTTTCGATACGAACCCAACGGTTCCGGTTTTAGGAGAATCCGACGGTCGGATCTCCCGTAATGTCCGTTTGAAATAAATGGTCGAAATTCACGAACTGCCGCGGCGCGGCGCGTTCTATTCAGGCCATTATATTATATATATACAATATATATAATATATATATCGTCGATTTCTATTTAAAACGAATTTTATAAATAGTTTTAAATTCGTTTCAAAATCAATTTCAACTTCCATTTCAATTCAAATCAAAATTGTTTTCTTCTTTATAAATTCGTTTTAAAATTCATTTCTATTCAATTCAAATTTCAATTCAATTTGAATTCATTTCAATTTGCTTTCAATTCAATTTGAATTCGTTTTATATTCAATTCATTTCGAAATCGTTTTCAATTCATTTCATTTCGAAATCGTTTTCAATTCATTTCATTTCGAAGTCGTTTTCAATTCATTTCATTTCGAATTGTTTTCAATTCATTTCATTTCGAAATCGTTTTCAATTCATTTCATTTCGAAATCGTTTTCAATTCATTTCATTTCGAAATCATTTTCAATTCATTTCATTTCGAAATTGTTTTCAATTCATTTCATTTCGAAATCGTTTTCAATTCATTTCATTTCGAAATCGTTAAAATCGATATACATATCGTTCACGTCAAAATGGCGTCAATCTAATCAACACGGCTTCATAAATTTCTATTTTCAAATATTCTATTTCAAATATTTCTTTTTCAAAATAGTTGTTATTATCAAAATATTTCATTCAACACATGACCAATCTCAATGGATGAGTACTGTCAACACATGAACCTTTATTTTATATTGATAAAGATGTAAATTTTATTACTAAAATATTTCATTCAACACATGACCAATCTCAATGGATGAGTACTGTCAACACATGAACCTTTATTTTATATTGATAAAGATGTAAATTTTATTACTAAAATATTTCGCTCAACACATGACCAATCTCAATGGATGAGTACTGTCAACACATGAACCTTTATTTTATATTATTCTTTATTTTTTTAAATTGGAATGAGGCCCAATCAATCACCATATAATGTTAATTATATGGATTTTCATACATTACACACATATAGTAGCATTGAAAATAATCAACCACCAACCAAAGTGCACTACACTGTATAAGCATCAAATATAGATATCTAACGCTTATAACAGCCTGTCAATCAATCGATCGACATATTTAATCAATCAGGATGAGTGAACTTCATATTTCATCCCAACACCCGTGTGGGGTTTCAAACAATCAAACACAGATTTTATTTGTGCAGTTGGGCGATGTGTAAAATTTATCGTCCCAATCAATGTCAGTCAAATCAGTGTATATAAACAAATCCGCCGATTTGTTTATAAATATCTATTTGTTCACTTTCACGTTAAAAAATTATATTATTAACGATAAAACATTTTATTCAACCTATGAAAATATTTTATTTAGTTCATTTATTCAATAAAATGATATTTTTTTTCTAACATATTTTAGAAAATTTCGGCGGCATAACGGCACGATACTAGAAACGGGACGAGGCCTAGCCTTATCCCCGGTCTAGTGAAGGCCCACGCCATTCACACATCAATCAAATCCATTCAATCCACCAAACAATTAAATTTCAATCAAATAATCTAACCAATTCTTGCAATCAAACAAACAAGTCCATGGTCTGTGGACGATTGTGTCGGGTGCTACTAAACACCGTCTGCATCCTAGTATATATATATAACTAGAAAAGAAATTGAAAGGTGAGAAATTCTCACCGATAGCTATCCTAACTCCACAGCACTTCATTTATAGAAATCTTCGCTGTTCTTGCTTCTTGTCGCTTTCTTTGCCCGTATTCTCTACATATGTAAAAATCGAATTCTTACTTCGCTATTCAATACATAAAAATCGAATTTTTATTTCGATGATCAATATATAAAAATCATATTTATACTTCGATGTTCAATATCTAAAAATCATATTTTTACTTCGATGTTCAATATATAAAAATCACATTTTTACTTCGATGTTCAATATATAAAAATCATATTTTTACTTCGATGTTCAATATATAAAAATCATATTTTTACTTCGATGTTCAATATCTAAAAATCATATTTTTACTTCGATGTTCAATATATAAAAATCATATTTTTACTTCGATGTTCAATATATAGAAATCATATTTTTACTTCGATGTTCAATATATAAAAATCATATTTTTACTTCGATGTTCAATATATAAAAATCATATTTTTACTTCGATGTTCAATATCTAAAAATCATATTTTTACTTCGATGTTCAATATCTAAAAATCATATTTTTACTACTTTTTTACTATGATAAAAATTATATTTTTAACTTCCTAAAAATCACTATTTTATATTTTCAAAGGCGAAGTCTTTATATTTTCAAATTCAAAGTGTATTTATAATTTCAAAATCAATGTTATTCTTCTTTACAAAATCAATGCCATTTTTCTTCATGCTATATATATTTTATAAAAAAAATGCTCTATATATTTTATAAACAAACTGATTTTATTAAACAAAGGATATTTATATTTTTAAAACAATGGAAATTTTATATTTATAAAATAATGCAAATTTTATATGTAAAACAATGCAATTGAAATTTTAAACAATAATATTCTAAATAAATTTCAGATTTTAATCAATGCAGATTAATAGCATAATAAAAACAAAGCCCACGGTACCTTCTTTGATTACACAGGCAAAATCCGAACTCGTCGTCCCCGTTTAGGGTTCCGTCACCGCACCGCCAGGACAACGTCGGAGGTTGATCGGATGTGTCTGCGTCGAAGGGCTTCACGAGCTCCACCGGCGCCACCCAAACCCGGCCAGCTCGCACCACCGGTTGCTCCTCAATCGCCCTTCGAAAGCTGCGACTTTGCAGCGCCGCACAAGCCATTACGTCGAACAAGAACGGATCACCACCGTCGGTTGGAAGGCCCTCTCGATGCTGAATGGTTCGGTGGTTATTAGGGTTCAGAATCGATCCGTGGATTGGTGGAATTTTGAGGAAGAGCTTCGGTGTCTTCTGGCCTTCCAGATCGTCGAGAGCGGCTGTGTTTGTTTGGGGTTGACCGGGCAAAGTTAGTTTGACCTAGGGTTTTAAAAGTTAGGGTTATATATTAAATTAAATAATATATTTAATTCGCGAATTTATTTGTTTATTGATACGAACCCCTAACCACACCCAACGACTGTCGCCTCTAGCTAAATACCCCTATTCCGAACACAATGGAATATGTATCGCAAGCTGATTTGATCGTTTCGATTAGTTTCCGTTGAATTTACATTTAAATCATTATACTGAATTTTAAACGTACATTTCAAATTACCGGGGTCACATATTAACTTGGAAAATTACAGAAAAATATTTTCTAGCTTCGTATTGACGATACGGTCCTAACAAAACTAGTTTCATCGAATTCTGAGACCATTTGAAAAATGGTCATTTTCCAGTCGATTAAAATCAACTGAAATTGGTCAAATGCGTTTTCCTTTGCCACGCTCATATATTGATTCGAAAAATTATGAAATTTGGAACCTAGCAATAATTTGACAACACGGACCTAACAAAACTGGTTTCGTCGAAATCCGAGGTCGTTTGCAAAATTTCTATTTTTAAGGGCCTGAATTTCATAGCGACTATTCAGAATTTTCAACTGGACATACCTTTTGATTCCCGCTATGAAATTTTGATTTTTCGGATTCGTTGTAAAGATATCATCAATTAGATCCTAATGCTTTTGGTTTCGCTAAAATCTATATTGTTTTGCACCCGGTACATTCAATTGAAGTTTGAAATCGAATTATCGAACTACCGCGCCATTTTCAATTCCTTTTATAATTATAAATAATTATTTATATTCTAACGACGACGTATATAATATATACGTTCTAATTATATTCGAAGTAAATTTCTCGCCGATATTATTTAAAATAATTCATTTTAAATAATCAAAATTCGCTAAAATTGCCAAAATAAAAATTTTGAACTGGCCCAGATTTTCGGGTTGTTACATGCTGTTCATCTCCTGTTATGTATATTATGTTTGATTTAGTTGTAGACATTTTATATAAAGCTGAACTGTATTTTGTACTAAGTATGATCCTGTATACTGCATAACTCTGATGATATGTATATCCAGTGTATTTATTGTACATTATCTGGTGTATTTATACATTTATGTTCTGCTGTTATTTGTTTATGTGTTATATTCCAAAGATTACCCTTGCCACCGTGGAACGGGGGTTTGGGGTCGTCACAAGTGGTATCAGAGCTTTAGTTAAGCTTATTTCTGTAATATAACATATTAATGAACTCGTCAGAAATAGAATCAGATTTATTCTATGACGAATAACTCATTTCAGATTGGATCGGTAATATCCTAGAATGAGTGTAGCAGAATGAAATACACCCCAGTAGACACATTTACATTCTAGTATATGTCTCTATGCTTTAAATTACCTTTTCTGTTGCAATTCGGGTGCCCTATTTTCTACACGGGCAACCTTGTATTCAGGTTTTAGCAGGCTCTTTCTGGATAGTTATGAAGATGAAGATGGATTCTATCACTTCCTTATTTTTATGTTGTTCAGCTCCTGTTATGTATATTATGTTTGATTCCACTGTAGACATTTTATATAAAGCTAAAGTGTATTTTGTACTAAGTATGATCATGTATACTACGTAACTCTGATGATTATGTATATCAATTGTATTTATTGTACATTATTTGGTGTATTTATATATTTATGTTCTGCTGTTATTTGTTTATGCATTATATTCCAAAGATTACCCTTGCCACCGTGGAACGGGGGTTTGGGTTCGTCACAGGGGTTCAACAGGAACGTCTTGCAACCCAGCCACACATGACTGACAACTCATTTAACTTGAGTGTATCGAGTATATACCCACCCTATGGTTTTAAGGGCCCCACCATCCACCCGCGGTGATATAGAATCAAAAGAAGAACAAATAAGGAATTTATCTAGATTGTTGATAAAACACCCTGATTGGGTATGACCCCCCTAGCCATGCTGCCTGCCCGATTTTTGTCATTTCCCGGTTGTGAGGCTTAAGGTCACGTTTATCTTGTAGAATATCAGGCCACCATTCACTTTGAATGCCACATCGTCAGATCCGTCAAATCACAAATTGACGTCCATAAAAATACTCTGGTCGTTAAGCTAGGAGAAGTGCCCTTCTCTTCCACTGATAGAAATACGTTTGTAAAAATCAATGTACGTGATTCTTAAGAAATACTCTGTCAGACATTCGTCCATACAAGTCATCCAGGAACAGGATGAACCGAGGGCACTCTCTTACTACATCCTATATAGGAACCACCCCAAGGATCAGTAGCAAGAAGTCCTTGCAATCCGTGGATTCCAGTCATGATAGAATCACCATCCAAATAACTCTAGTTGCAGTCTAGAGAAATTTGTTAAGTAGTTCCTCCATTCATGAGATCAACGGTATTCAGTGCTCCATCTTTAAGCCTGCAAGTTCGTCGCGTCCGCACAATTGATTCGAAGTGGTTTTGGGTCTACCCCCCATACCGGTCTCTTCGAAACAACACGTCAAAAAGGTCTAATAAAATAATTTATTTGATAGCCAGTTGTTTAACTATCAAATAATAACAATACTGTTAAGTGCACTGGCAGCTCAGGTCCTTTATATTAAAAACATTTCATTAAACCATTTCATCGATTCGGAAAAACTATTCTGCTATTGTTACCTTCAAAAAACTATTGTGTTGTTGTTACCTTCAAAGCAATAATCAATATCTTTGTTATAAAATAAGCAACTTTCCAAACTCGTTCCTTTAAATTTCTTACCCTCGACAATATCATTATAACTTCCCAAATCCCATTTATTCACAAATCCCCTTTTTATTTCCTTTTTATTATATATACTCCAATTTCCCTTTATTTCCTTTTATCTTCGAAAATCCTCCCTTTTACTTCTTATACCGTTATGAACTAGTACCATCTCTCGATAATAGTGAAGTCGTTCAAGTTGGGGTATTCTAATTACCTCTCAGACCTTGATCAACAACGTTCCTATCTTAAGATAGATACAAGTTTGTAACTTCAAAACTAATATTAATTCCGACATCTCAAATCCCCATTTATTATTTAATTCCAAATTATGTTTATCAAACCATTTCTTATATTAGATGTCTTCTTATAATCTCTTTATTTAATTTATTAAAATATTAAATATTCTTGAACAAATCCATTTAACCACCCCCTTTTGGAATCCCATTTTAATTTCACTCATTCTACTTAAGTAAAATCCTATTGAAACTTACGCATTGCTTACAAGTCACATTTACAAACTTTGTTTGTAAACCTTGAATTATAATCCCTTTTATAACTCTTACTAGACTTAAATCAAAGCTTACTTCCATTTATCACTTCTTAATTTAATTTACAATTATGTGGTAGTCGCTTTAATTATTATTATTATTTAAAATAATAATTCACTTCAATATTAACTCCTTTAAAACTAGTTAATTCCATTATTAACTGGAAATAGACTAATTAATCATTATTAATGATTATTAAATAATGATTAACTTATATAAATTAAACTTGAAAACTTTAATTCGGTTATAAAAATATTTTATAACTTAAAAACTTCGTCAATTTGCCTAACGCCAAAACGACATCATGAAACAGTAGATTTTAGGCCATCACTACCAACCACTTAATCAGTACTGCCAATTTATTAAAATCACATCAACGATTAACATCCATTCAATCATCAACATCCAAACAGGTTTAAATGTCATTTGGGGGTAAACAATAATAATAAATAATTTATTTGAGGAATCCGGTTGGATTCCTCCAAGATGTTCTTCCCTGCGCCACATTTCACAATAATAATATATGAAATGATTTCATTAATAAAATGCATTTGAATGACGAATATAACGTTAACTAATCAAACGATAGCAACCAATAGCATCCATAACATCCAACCATCCAATGATAAGTTGTAATTATATGGATTTAGCACATTACAGTATTCCAAAAAAGTGTGAGAGTTAACTCACCAATTTATTTCGATGAATGATTTTAGCGATGTCTCATATATTTTTAAACAAACATTTAAAAATATATGAAATTGCAGTTGCTTCTATCACCCACCATTTCTGCGCAACTGCTTACTGCTCTGCACTATGATTTAACGCCTCTTATTTCACGCAATGTTGACTACGTATAAAAAGTAATGGATATTATGAGTTTTATAATTTGATCAATTATTATACACATGGTTAATATAAAATAAATTAACTTAATTTAGATTATTAATACCTTAATATCGTTTAAACCCGTATGAATTTTCTCCTTTGTAGCTTACTGGACCTGAGTCCGCAAACAACTACCCCGATGCCATCTCCGCTGAAACAAACCGTCGGGCCATCTACTTTTATCATTTTCTTTCCTTCGATTATGTATATTTATTTTTATCAAAGAAAAAATCCAGCCCATCAGTAACTTTAGAGCCTACGAAACAAGCTCTGTCTTCTGAAAAACTTTTGGCCCAAACTTCCTTCTCTCCCGTTCAAAGGAACCAAGCCACTCTCCATTAGTCATAACCACATCAATAACTATGACCGAACACCTCAGTCCACACGCCCTTGCGTTGACGAACTCAGCGCATCCCTCTTCCATCCCGGCCTCACGAACATCACCATAGCGCCAGCAACTAACCAACCACCGTCCTCTTCAAAATTACTATAGCTCAAAATGTTTAAATTCCCACTCTTTAATGCAGCATTACCAAGACTGTTGCCAATCACAGCAGCACCCATTCTCTCTGTTCCAATATTTCCAAATCCTTCTTTACGTATTTCTCCGTTTCTTCGTAAAACTTCATGCACCTTACGTGTTCCACTTCCAAAAGAAAACTTCACCATTGGACTGTACACCTCACCATGTCGAGACTTCCATAGTACACGCACCTCCCTAGTCAACATCCCATGCCACAGCTTCATGCGCCCATTTTTCCTCTATTCTTTGGCCAAACGTTAAGCCCATCACCTTACTACCATGCTTGAATGTCTCTCCACTTCAACCTACCACAACTTCTTCTTCACTCCAGTACCATTCGAACCATGAAGCCAGCACCATACTGTGCTCCTGTGACGGCCTGCCCCAAACCAGCCGACATTTCCTTCGAAATGTGTTGTGCCGATGTCCAACTAGCACAGGACGGTCGTCGAAAGAAAAGAAAAGAAAAAAGAAGAAAGGAATTTGAAACTATGAACTAACAAGGAACCTATAGAATCTCTCACAGCGCATGGAGTAAAATATAATAACAACATAACTTTGACATAAAACAGGCAAGACAGTGATAAGTTGAAACTAAATCATCATAGCAGCGGAATCCATAACACAGCTTATGATCCAACATCATTACTACAACTTCAAATTTCTGTCTCTAAAGCAAAATAAAGAAAAGATACACTACTAATGCCCAAGCAGTAACCGGCTACAACGCAGGGAGTATATATGTATATCATACGTGGAAGCCTCCTGCCCGTCTCCAGACTGCTACTCGCACATTACCACCTAACATGTCTCTAGTCTGCTGGTTTAGGAGCACCTAGAGTAATAAGAAGAGACATAAAACTCTAGGTCAGACAAAAGTCTGGTATGAGCGATAAGCAACAAAATAGAACAATAACAGGTATAATCCAATCATCCTGAACCTGGACCTGCAACCAAAGAGTTAGCACAACAAGATGTACAGTACTCTAAGGTAATACTAACATAAAGTGTAAAAGTAACATGGGGGTGTGCATGTCATGGTGACAGCAAACATCAAACATAGCAATCATCCTCACATCTCTCACTCAGTGCGTAAAGCATACGATATCTACCACTCGATCACCCAATCCTTTGCTACGATCACTTTGCTCCATGGAGTCATGATGGCTCCACTGCACTGATCCATAGCCACTAATCCCTTGCTATGTCCACTCTTCCCCATGAAGTCATGAAGACTCCACTGCACTGGCTCATAGCCATGCTACGATGACTCTGCCCCATGGAGTAATAACTACCCCACTACACGGATCCGTAGCCTAACATCCATCTTGGTGGTGAATCAAAGTTATGGACGTCGATAACCCCTTAGCAAATGTCCCGCAGCAAAGCCCAACTCATGAAGTTAACTCGTTGGTCCAAAACTGGATCCTGATTTCTACTTCCTATTTGGACTACCTTTGCATCTCGGGTTTTGGTCTCCTCCGGATCGGTCTCCATTCGGTTCGTGATCATCATCTAGGCTCGGGTCCCCCATTGGTTCGTGAGCAGCCTTGGTTCGTGGCCATCGAGCGGTTTGGTTCGTAGCACCCTCTCCAGATCGGCTCGGGTCGTGGTCCTTCCTCAAGCGGTTCGGGTCGTGGTCCTTCCTCCAACGGTTCGAGTCGTGGTCCTTCCTCCAGCGGTTCGGGTCGTGGTCCTTCCTCTTGGACGATCGGGTCAGCTCCTCCACTCGAGCAAGCGGCTCGTGATACACGTACACTATTGGGACTCATGGGGTTGGACTCGCGATCGGGTCGGTTCGGAGGGGGCGATCCAATCCGGTTCCTGCACAAATTTTCCTACAACTTTTCCAGCGACTATTTTACGCCATTCGACGGCGTTTTCAACCAATCTAACTTTTCTGTGCAATCACAAATCATTCCAAATAGTCATAGCAACATGTATGGAACCATAAACACCAAAACAACAATATAACATGTCAAAATGGATCAAACATACCCAAAACTCATGCTTTCCCCTTAATCGTGTTTAACAACAACTAATGATATGATTAGCAAAACTTATCCAAATTAACCCAAATTTCTAACAAAGGCCTAAAATAATATTTTATAATTTTACAATTTTTTTCCAGATTTTTCTGAGCAATAATTTCGCTAATTATCACTAATCACACCTAATTAGCCGTAATTATTGAAAAACAATGCAAATCACTCACCTTAGCACAACTTAATCTAGATCTGAAAATATATCTGATTTGGGTCTAATCTCTATGCAACACAACATCACCAACTCCGATTTGATGCTATTTTAACTTGATTTGATGTTGATTAGCTTAATCCTTGATTAGAAGGTGATTAGAGGTGTTTTTAGAAGGTAGAAGCCATTACTAGGGTTGAAGGAATGAAAGTGGCGGCTGCAAAAATGACAAAGAAGGGTTTCTCTAGTCCCTTTCAGTCCTTAAATACCCCTAATCCAGAAATCCCCCAATGGGCCTAGCTGCTAATCACCCTGTTTGGCCCGGTAAAGCTGTTTTTCACCTTCTAAACATTAATTCAGCCATATCTCCCAAACAGCAAGTCCGTTTGATTAATGTGACCACTCTACGGAAAGGTAAACCATCATCCAGATCTAACGGAAGTAGATTCAGGTCAAAACTCCTTACCAATCAAAAGTTATATGCGAAACAAGATTTGCCAGAGGCAAAACGGTCATTTAAAAATTGGCAAAAATCGTGAATATGGGAAATGACCCCAATAGTCGTCCCCCAAAGTTACACGACCATGCGACTTCGTATGAAAATGAAATAAATATTATACGATCCTCCGCTGCGTAGAATGCGGGTCGTTACATTCTCCACCCTCAAGAAATTTCGCCCCCGAAATTCCTTAACCAAAACATACAAAGGATCCCGCATGCCTATCAATCATTTGCAACAATAAAACATACATAACAATACAACAAACCTATCCTAGCATGCAGTTTACTAACAAGGGAGTAACTATTGCTATTAAAATCTTACCAGGCAAAGAGTTCTGGATACAACTTCCTTATGTCCTTCTCTATTCCCCAAGTATAGTATTTCTCATTTTCATCCCACTGGACTTTGACTAGTTTCACCGTCTTCCTCTGAAGCTGCTTCGTATCGTACTCAACAATACGCATTGGTCGGCGATTCCCAACCACCTCGGGTTCTACCTCGATATCATCTAATACGTTGTGAACTCTAGCCATCTAATCAGGAAACTCAACTTGATATGCCAAATTCCCAACTTGTTCTAGAAATGGGAGTGGATCAACAAATCTTGGTGCTAACTTGCCTTTCCTACCAAATCGAATCAAGCTCTTTAATGGAGAAATCTTGACAAATACCAAGTCACCAATGGAGAATTTCAATTCTCTTAGTCTCCTATTAACATGACTCTTCTGTCTATCTTGAACGGCCTTCATTCGCTGTCGAATAACCTTGATCTTGTCGGAAGTTTCTCTTATTACTTCTGGTCCAAGTACATATTTCTCACCGGACTCTAACCAACATGACGGTGAGTTGCACGGTCTTTCGTATGAAGCTTCAAATGGAGCTATACCAATACTGGATTGTTAACTATTATCATATGCAAGCTCAACTAGATGCAAATGGTCATCCCATGACCCACTAAAATCTAATATACAAGCCCTTAAGAGATCCTCTAATACACGATTCACCCAAATACTACCATGATCCAATCTAGTCCTTGGTAAACCGTCAATGAAATCCATTGAGACTTGTTCCAATTTCCATTCGAGAATTTCCAACAGTTGTAACAACCACTAGGCTCCTTTTGCTCCGTTTTAACTAACTTGCAATTCATGTACTTCATCTCTCAATCCATTTACATTGGGTACAACTAGTTCCCCATTCTTTCAAAGCCATCTTTCTCTATCATGTCCATACTTTCTCATCTCCCTGCAATCGATATCCATTTCTACCTTGGAGATGATTTCCAATAGGTTAGGATCGTTCCTCTGACTGGAATCAATCCACTCAATCAACGTCGGTCTAACCATCAAACTTGCTAACATTTCTGGATCCAATCCATACTTACGTCTGAGATCATATCCCACGATATACTCCAGTTGCTTCCATTCAAGAAACATAGCATCTAAACTGTCATGTCTCCTATTCAATGCATCAAATATCGCACCTAGTCCAGTAGCACAGGCATCCGTGTATGCCGTCATCTCTTTATTCTCTAATACCAGAATCCTATAGGTGATAGTCTACTCAAGGGAACAAAAACAGGGACAAACATAGCAACCATAGCATCCACCAAACATGTCATATCTATCAACTGCTAAAGCCATAAATACGTTGATACCTACCTGACTGGTCCAACCAATCCCAAGGCTAATGGAAGTCGTGCCTCCATACATACGTCGATGCCTACTTGACTGGTCCAACCAATCCCAAGGCTAATGGAAGCCCCACCTCCATACGGAATACCGTACGTCCAACGTACGTTTATCCTCCAATGATAACTAGATCACGTCCAATGGATCCAAGGTAACGAGCATCCCCAGATATCCATGCTTCAAGTCCACCTAGAACACTCTAAATATTGACGATTTCGTGGTACTCTCATCAGAAGAGCTACCCACATACTCTGACCCAGTCTCGAGTATCCATTACTGATAAATCTCAAGTCCAACATGAGTCTTCTCTCTATTTGTTGCATCTCCAAGATCAACGAACAACCATTTTTCTTTTACAAGTTCAAGTCCAACTTGAATCGTCCTAGCCCTCATTGCATCTCCATATCAACGAGCACATCCTATCCCTTTGAAGTTCTACCATTCTTGAACCAAAGAGAACATTAACATAGGGTCCTAAACAATCCATTACCTTACAGCTTCCTCAAGTCCCACTCGAGTCATCTTCTAGCCCTATCGAATCCAACTCGGGGTAATCCATACCATTGAATAGTCTTATCATTCCTTGGCTGCTCATCGCTCCTTGAGTAAGCCGAGATATCATTCAATGGAAATCACAACAACTACTTATATCTCACGCAAACCATCCTAGTCGAACTCGACATTCCCTAAGCACAATCCACAAAGGCCAAAACCAATATCAGACAAGCACTCAAGGAACGTCTCTTCCCAATTTAGACAATCTACGTGAGATGATACTAGCAAAACAACTAAGCAGTCACAAGCAAAAATACATCCATAACTCGATAAGACCACATTATCACAAATCATGCAAAGACTAGTCGAACCACCTATCGGTTTCGTCACAACTAAAGGTATATCGACTATCTCAGGTTCCAATCCCAACTTGTCTACCAGGTCACTAGATATGAAGGAATGGGACGCCTTGTTATCAACAAAACTAGAACAGAAACATCATAAATAGAAAGCATACCTCGAATAATGATGCCCTTTCCCTTCTATACCGCAGTTGGGACAATCGACGAAGAAGGAACAACGTTGATAGCATATGCTTTCACAATCTGCTTCTCTTTTAGGAGGTTGTGGACATTTATCCTTGTGATGTCCCACTTGGCCGCAATTGAAGCACTTCCTTTCCCCAGGCTTTTCCTGACAATCTCTAGCATAGTGGCCCTTCTTGCCACAACTAAAGCACTCTTTATCTTTCTTGTCCTTCTTTTTCTGACCACTCTTGGTCTGATCCTGATTTCTCTTATTCTGAGACTCCTTCTTACCTCCACCGCTTGCTTGCGGCTTTGGTTACTCTACCGATGCAATAGCAACATCAGCCTTTGACTTAGGTTAAAGACTCTCCAATCTCAATGCTTTCCCCACTATAGACTCAAACGTCTCATCGATGTGGTTTATCAGCCTTTCCCCTAAGTACTTATCTAAGACGGTTATGAATTTCTCGTTCTTCTTCTCGGCAGTGTCGATAAGAGATAATCCATACTTCGATAAAGTATCAAACTCAGCAATATTTTCCAAGACCGCCCTACCATTCTGCTTAAGCTCCAAAATATTCCTAAACAATTCAGATTTGTGAGCAGCTGGAATGAAATTTTTGCTAAAACGATTCATAAACTGTTTCCAAGTTACTTGATCTTTAGGAATAGATGCTTTAATAACATTCCACCAATTCATAGCTCGTCCTTGAAGCTGACGCGATGCTAACTTTCTCTTCATGGCATCATCGATTCCTAAGTCCTCGAAGATGCGCTTACAACTATCCAACCAATCTTGAACATCCGTAGCCGAATCTGTTCCGTGGAATGGCTTCCCGCCAAGACTAGTATAATCCTTGTTAAGCTTGGAGAAATCGGCCCTAGGCGCCTGCACTACTGCACCACCACCGTTAGCAGCATTAGGAACTGCTCTTAGTGCATCCCTAAGCATCTCTCGCATGAAAGTAGTGAACATCGTCCTCATATCACAGACATTCCTATTATTATCCCCTGAACCCATACTCCTCGTATATCGGCTCATCATCAAATCTGTAACGAGAAAACGATTGTTGGCTCGCTTTTTGATCAAGCCACCCAGGATCATTCGTAAGAGGAGATCAGGAAACCACGATATTTAAGGACATGAAGGAATCGATTCGCGTACCATCGTCTCGCCCAAGATCGATTCACGTACCATCGTCTCGCCCAAGATCGATTCGCATACCATCATCTCGCCCAAGATCGATTCGCATACCATCGTCTCGCCCAAGATCGATTCGCGTACCATCGTCTCGCCCAATATCGGGTCGCCCCTTTTCATCAGCGAACGATACAACCGGGCGATCCGATCCAAACTCATGTTATTATCCCAAGCGAACCGATCCGATCTCCTGGTGCATGGCGAACCCTCTGACCTGTTCAAGCACGAGCTAGTCTTCAGCGATCCGAATCGCACGGATCTGGCGACGCGTGTCCCTAACCGTCACTTGGACCAATTCTCCCCCATCTGCACGATCCGATTTTCAAGCAAATCACGACACCTGTCCACAACGGCTAATTTGACCATTTCTTCAACGGCGGCGATCCGACCCGGTGCTCTCGGGATTCGTGCCACGTGTCCATGATCCGCCTGACAAAATCAACTATAAATAGCCTAGAGCTTGGCATTTTCGGGAGCTTTTTTGCAATATTGAGTACTGAATCCGCCATTATTGTCAAACATCTGAAATATTGAGAGAAACCACTGTTGTATTGGCTTTTAAAGCATAATCAATAACATATAAAGTGGACGTAGGCTCCTTAACGCCGAACCACTATAAATTCTGAGTGTTATTTTCTTTTTCCTGGTTCTTCATTCGAAATTCTCTACTGTTCATAATAATTTGGGTGTTAGGTCCAAATTTCGATCTAACATTTTTGGTGCTTTCACTGAGAACTCAGTCCTAAAGTTTCACTATTCGCTTCTTTGAGGATTCCAGCGATTCGAATATCATGGCTGGAAAAAGATCTAAAGCTTCGCAGACCAATGAAACGATTGAGGAGGGTGTGCACGAACTTGGCAACGAAGAAACTCTGTATCGCGGAGCGCAGGGGGCGAACCGATCCGACGAAGACACCGCGTTCCGAGTCGATGAGAACGAGACGATCCGTGCCACTGAAGGGGTTGTCACTCGATCCCGAGGTAACACCTCGCAGCCTCCGCATACCACAACCACGAGTCGATCTCAGGGGGGCGCAGCGAATCGCCCTCCACGAACCGCAGCTATCCGAACTGATGGTCGGACTACAACTCGACCTGGAAAAGAACCTATGACCCATTCCTATCGTCCCGGAACTTCCGCTCGACCCGGTTCGAGCTCTTTGCGTATAAGAGAGAGTGATGATGACCATTATGATCCTGCTGCTCCTGTCACTGAGGGGGATCTCTCTAGCTTCGCCGAAATGTGGGATAGGTTGTTTGATGAGTTGGCTGCCCAAAGGCAGGAAAGTTCCATCATGCGGCAGAATTTGACGGCTATGGATAGAAGACTTGACGAACTAGCAAGGCAAAGAGCATCACCGGTTCGTCCACTCACCCCAGTATATTCTTCTTCGTCTGAAGAATAGCCGAGACCTCCGCGGCGACCATATGAGAGAGCCGAAAACATAGAACAGCTTCGGTTCGGAACCCTGCCCTCACAAGAAGAGGAACTGGGGCGGGGTCCCCAAACCGTAATGTGAATGGTCAAGCAGCGGCTCTTAGGACTCGAGATGTGAATAGTCCTGTGCATAACAGACCACCTCAGCCCCGTCGCCGCATGCATACTCATGATAACAAGGGGCAGCGAAGCCCTGTCCGAGCCCCGGATTTTGTGGCTGCTTCCCGAAGAGAGATCAGAGAACCTCGTCGGGCCAGAGGCACTGACCCTGAACCTCCTTTGACCAGTGCAAATGTTGCAGCCATGGTTCACCAGATTCTTGCCGACAGCCGCGGACAGCGGAACGAAGATTGGGGGATTGACCGCAGTCATACTCCTTTTACTGACGATATTTTGGATGCGACTTTTCCAAGGCGCTTCAACATGCCACAAATGAATCGATATGCGGGAATATCTGATCCTGTTCAACACCTGATGAGACACTCTTGGTCGATGACCGCTGCTGCCGCTTCTGACGCGGTTAAGTGTAAAGCGTTTCCCATATTCCTGGAGGACGTGGCTTTGTTATGGTTTACTCGCCTGCCGGCGAGATCGATTTCTAGCTTCAGGGAGCTGAGCAAGAAGTTCGTAGAACAATTCCGTATCTACGCACAGAAGAAAAAAAGCGTGATCGATTTATTCCTTGTCAAACAGCGACCAGGCGAGAGCCTAAAGATGTACCTGGATCGTTTCAATTTGGCCGCCACTGAGGTTAATGATCCTCATGAACCGACCATCGTCGCAGCTCTGATTGACGGAGTAGATAAGGACACTGAATTCGGGAGGTACTTGGCAGGCAAACCACCCCACTCTAGAGAGCTGTTCTACGAGAAAGCCAACGTACATCTGCGCCGGGAAGAGGTATACGCAAACCGAAAGGTTAAAACAACTGATAAGGAGGAAATTCAGAGCAATGTCGCCATCAAACAGACTGGAGACAGCTCGGGGAAAGTTGAAGTTAACGTCGGAAACCAGAATCAGGGTGGTCGCCAGCCGGGTAACAACAATAACAATGGTAACGGCAACAACCGGAAGAGGGGCCGAGGGAACGATTCCCAGAGAAGGACTCGTCCCAGGGCCTTTGAAAGTTATACACCCATCAGTGATACTTTGGAAAATATTTTCATGGATGCGTACGAAGTCCTCCAAAATAAGAGGCCACCTCCCAGAGAGTCGACAGAGAAAGAGCGTGAGACAGGGAAGTTTTGTCTCTTTCATCAAATCCACGGCCATTCGACGAATGAATGTCGTCACCTGAGGGATGTAGTCGAAAGGCTGCTTCGAGAAGGAAAGCTAGATGAATACAGAGTAACGCCCAGGGACAGGGGGCAAGCAGTGCAGGCCCCGAATCAGAATCAAAATCAGCTTGCTGCTAGGCCAACTGCTCAGCAAAAAGGAAAGAATATTGTTATCAATACCGTGATCGGAGGACTTTATCTTGCTGGGCACAGTTCCAAAGCGTTGGATCAATATGTCAACGCAGCCAAACAGCACCTCGAGGTGGGGGAATGTAGCAACCCCGAGGACAGTATCCCGTTGAAGCAGCAGAAGATGATGACCGATGATGTTGTTTTCCGAGAACGAGAAAGCATCGGAGTCCATGCTCCAACTGAAGATCCACTTGTAATTACAATACCCATTGGGCCAGCCACTGTTCATAAAGTTCTGGTGGACAACGGGAGTTCCGTTAATATTCTTTTCAAAAAGGCCTTTGACCAGATGAATCTTGAAATAAAAGACTTGAAGCCCTGCCAAGGGTGGATCCGTGGATTCAACGGAGCATCCACCGCTCCAATGGGTTATGTAGAGTTGCCAGTTACACTTGGGGAAGGAGAACGCCAGAGAGTGAGAATCCTTCCCTTTGTGGTTTTGGATGTTGAATCGCCATACAATGCTTTCTTGGGCCGACCGGCCCTCGCAAAGTTCAGAGCCTGTATAGCCCCCTGGTGCTTGCTATTGAAATTCCCCACCGAAGCTGGCATTGGTATCGTCAGAGGGGATCAAGTTGCTGCACGAGCATGTTATGTTGCCGAACTAAAGTTACTCTGCAATGGAGGGGATATCGAAACTAAAGGCACTTCTCCCCCTTCGGGGGCGGAGACCTTATAGCAACCAAAGAGGATAATCGTTGGAGAGTTGCCCAGAGAGATGCCCGAGGATATAGATCCCAGAGAGGATCAAGAACCCGGGGGCAGAATGGCGACTCCCAACGAGACAACTGTGGATGTGCCAATTGATGACAGTGACCCGGAGAAGGTTCTTAGGATAGGATCCCAGTTAAGTCCGAATCTTGCTGAAGAATTGACGAATTTCTTAAAGAACAACTTGGATGTATTCGCTTGGACTCACGCGGACATGTGCGGGATATCCCCATCAATTATGAGCCATTCCTTGAGCATTAACCCCAGGCATCCTCCAGTAAAGCAAAAAAGGCGAATGCTGGGCCCAGAGAGGTCCGCTGCCTTGAAAGAAGAGGTTGGAAAGCTAAAGAGTAATGGATTTATCAGAGATTCGACCTACCCAGACTGGATTTCGAACCCAGTCCTAGTAAAGAAGGCCAACGGGAAGTGGCGAACGTGAATCGACTTCTCGGATTTGAACAAAGCTTGTCCAAAAGATAGTTTCCCATTGCCTCGAATTGACCAGTTGGTAGACTCGACGGCAGGTCACGAGCTTCTCTCATTTATGGATTCTTATTCAGGATACAACCAAATTCCGATGCATGTTCCAGATCAAGAGCACACTAGTTTTATCACCGATCTGGGATTATATTGTTATGTGGTAATGCCCTTTGGTTTGAAGAATGCGGGCGCTACATATCAGCGTTTGGTCAACATGATGTTCTATAACCAGATCGGGAAAACAATGGAAGTATACGTCGACGATATGTTGGTTAAGTCCAAACAATCTTCTCAACACACTACTGACTTGGAAGAGATGTTCGGCATTCTTCGAAAGTATGGAATGAAACTCAATTCGACCAAATGTTCGTTCGGTGTTGCTTCTGGAAAATTCTTGGGATTCATTGTCAGTTCCCGTGGTATTGAGATTAATCCATACCAAATTGGGGTAATCAGGAACATCCAGGAACCTAGGCAGATTAGGGATGTGCAAAGCCTTGCTGGAAAAGTGGCCGCGCTAAGTAGATTTATCTCCAGGGCTACGGATAAGTGCATCCCATTCTTTGAATTAATAAAGCGAGGAAAACGCCACTTTAAATGGACACCTGACTGTGTAGAAGCATTTCAGAATTTGCTCAGGCACTTGGAGAAACCTCCGATTCTATCCAAACCAATAGATCACGACGATTTATTCGTGTATTTGGCAGTGTCATCCCATGCGATCAGCTCAGCGTTGGTAAGGGAAGAGGATAAGGTCCAAAGACCTGTGTATTATGTGAGCAAGAAATTGACAGCAGCAGAGCGTAATTATTCACGGATAGAGAAGCTGGCTTATAGTTTACTGATTGCCTCCCGAAAACTTCGGCACTACTTTCAGGCACATCCTATCACCATATACACTGATCATCCACTCAAGCAAGTTTTACAGAGACCGGAGGCATCTGGAAGGTTACTCAAATGGAATATTGAGTTAAGTCAATTTGACTTGAACTTTCAGCCCAGACGGTCAATTCGAGGGCAAGTGATAGCCGACTTCATAGTAGAGTTCACTGTTCCTGAAGAAGATATAGCAGACGAAGAAGTGGAACCTTCAAAGTTACTTTTCGATCCTAATGCCTGGAGATTGTATACTGATGGCGCAAGGAACGACGAAAGATCCGGCGCTGGAATAGTGCTTGAAACACCCGAGAAACGATTGATAACCTATGCCATCCGAATGGAGTTTCAGGCCACTAACAACGATTCCGAATATGAAGCTCTGATAGCCGGATTGAAGATTGCAAAGGAACAAGAAGTCACAAAGCTGAACATTTTCTGCGACTCTAAGTTAGTTGTGAATCAAGTCACTGGAAGATTCCAAGCTAAAAGTGCAAGATTGATTCTATACTTAAAGAAAGTCAAAGAACTGCTGAATGATTTTGATCACTACAGCATATCTCATATTCCGCGGACAGAGAACCAGCAGGCAGACAAGTTGGCAAAGATGGCTAGTTCTAGCGGTCCTGAAGTAACTGGGCTGGCCCCCGTTGAAGTACTTCGGTCTCCTAGCATAGACCAGATGGAAATCGACCTAGTACTAGAGACGGAACCAGAAAGGGAGTCCTGGATGACCCCTATAAAGAATTTCCTAATGGATGGAGCGCTTCCGACCAAGAAAAGCGAGAGGCGTAAAGTGATTCGTAAAGCCGCCCGATACGTTCTGCAAGGCGGAGTTCTTTATAGACAAGGATTTTCAATGCCCCTCCTTCGGTGTATAGCCCACGATGACATCAAACGTGTGCTGCAAGAAGTCCACGAAGGCGAATGTGGCGACCACATTGGAGGGGAAAATCTGGCAAAAAAGGTGTTGCGGCATGGTTATTTCTGGCCTACCATAAACAAGGATGCAGTGAGATATGCACGACGATGTGATGCTTGCCAGAGATTCTAAAAGATACCCAGAGCGCCTCCGAGTCAGTTAAAAACAATGATGAGTCCATGGCCTTTTGCTATGTGGGGAATTGATATCATAGGAAGCCTCCCCATAGCAAGGGGCGGAGCAAAGTTCGCTATTGTGGCCGTAGATTATTTCACTAAGTGGGTCGAGGCAGAACCACTAACCACAATCACGACTAAACGAGTGATCAACTTCATCGTGAGAAACATCATCTGTCGATTTGGGATTCCAAAGATTGTGATAACAGACAACGGAACTCAATTCGATAGTGCTGAATTCAGAAATTTCTGCCAAAGATACCACATCGAGAATCGGTACACCTCCGTGGTGCACCCACAATCGAACGGGCAAGTCGAAGCGGCAAATAAAGTAATTAAGTCCATTCTGAAAAGAAGAATGAAGCGGGCTAGAGCCATGTGGGCTGATGAATTTCCCTTGGCACTATGGGCTTACAGGACAACATATAAATCGGCAACGGGACATACCCGTTCTCTCTTGCTTTTGGAACGGAGGCAGTCATCCCGGTTGAGATAAAGGTACCTTCTCATCGGGTGACTTATTATGATCCGATGACCAATAATGAATTGCTCCTTGAGTCCCTCGATATGATCGAAGAAAAGAGGGATGAAGCAGACCGGCGTGCCCTGAGATGCAAACAACAGGTCGCCCGATATTACAACAAAAAGGTCCGAGTCCGAACCTGGGAACCCGGAGACTTGGTTCTGAAACGTGTCTTTCCACCCCCAACTCATATGGGAGCGAAATGGGAAGGACCATACTCTATTCTGAGCAAGCTTGATAATGGAACCTTCAGGCTTGCAACCGTAGATGGAAGGGAAATCCCCAGAGTGTGGAATGCCCAACATTTACGGCCATATTTAACATGAGAGTTTCAAATCTATTCTTTTGCTTTGTTAAAAAACTATGTACAGGGCATGACTTGCCTAGAATAGTCTGATTCCTTAAAGCAAGAGATTATAAAGTGGACGTAGGTCATGATTCGACCGAACCACTATAAAAATACTGTGTGTTATTTGCCTTTATTTGCCTATTTATTTTTATGAAAATCAATGTGAATAATCCAGGTACCCGAAGTCTGGTGCCAACAGTTCCTCACGTAGACTAATCGAAGACCAGAACTTGAGTCTGGCACCTTAAACCACTCGGCCATGGGTTAATGTATACCCCAAGGATGAGTTTGATGAGAATGCATGATTGCAGACTGCTCGGTCCGTAACTCTAACTCTCCAGAGAGAGGGAGAGTATAAAAGCGTCTCCGATTGAGCGCTGAGAAAGAACTCCTTTCCCGCTGAAGGATCGGGAAGCGAGTGAATCGCTGAGCTCGAACTCTAACTCTCCAGAGAGAGAGAGAGAGTATAAAAGCGTCTCCGATTGAGCGCTGAGAAAGAGCTCCTTTCCCGCTGAAGGATCGGGAAGCGAGTGAATCGCTGAGCTCGAACTCTAACTCTCCAGAGAGAGAGAGAGAGAGTATAAAAGCGTTTCCGATTAAGCACTGATCGAGGTATTAGGAATTCGGTGCCAAAAAACTATCCTATGAAATCTTCTAAGTCCCCCATATTCAGAAATAGGGGGCAACCTACCAATAAGGCTATCCGATTCCTAGTAAACCCCCGTCAGACGTCATGATAACAACTGATTGGGGGCACATATGCTCGCGTGCATATACGGAACTTTAATACAGCAACGCAATATGAAAATTCTCCTTTGGCTATCTGTTATTTGATTACTTTGTAATTATTATTAGTTAGCTAATGATTAAACATAGAAAGTTTATCTGAATACAGGTACACAATGATGCAAGGAGAGACAAACCGTTGTTCATGTACTGCGAATCAACAAAATGAAAGAACAACCTAGAAACAAAAAGTGAGGACCAGTCTCACAATTACACTTCCTGGCCAGTGGAAAATTTAAAGACAAAACATCAACAAACATCCTATTTACGCTTAGCCCTCTTCTCTTGCTTCTGCCTCTCCTTGTCGGCTTCAGATGGGTCCCCTTTCTTCCTCTTCCGCTTGTCTACGAGGGGAACATCCGATTCTTCTGAAGTTTCCTCTTCCACCTCTTTTCTCTTGCTTCTACTGGAAAGGGAAGCCGGGAAGTCATCGGGGTTAGCGAAGTGAAGCTGTCGGCTGATGGACTTGGACTGGATTTTCACAATCATCCCAGTTTTGGGATCGAACTCTGCAAGAGGGACCACGTCCAAAGCCTCATCTCCCACCTTCTTTGAAGCCAACTCTTTCTCTTGTCTGGCTTTTCGGCTGGCCAGGGGTTCCTCATCATCATCATCATCGGCCTTTTTGGAGCCGGTAATGTCCTCTTCGTCATCCACATGGCGACCATCCATGTCTTTTAAAGCTTCGATAGTCTCGGCATCCTTGGGTACATCGGTGCTAGCAGACGGGATGTTTCCTTCTACTGTTGTGACCTCGACCCGCTCTGAGACATCAGTACCAGCACCCGGCAGGACAGCCTCCTTCTCTACTTCTATCTCTTTTTCAGCACCCTTATCAACGGGCTCACCACCTGCATTATGAGAGACGCACATTACTAACTCAATTGGTTGTCCTGCCAGACGACGACAATTCGTAATTGCTTTAACAAATTGCGGGGAAAGGAGAGAGATACCTTCAGCAGATCCTCCCTCTTGAGTAGTTCCAGATGCTCCAACAACCACAGGAGTTAGGCCCAAAGGGATTAGCGGATCATCAGGATGGTACTCCTAAACTCCGGAGGTTTCAGGTTTCGCGGCGGAACTGGAACCTTCGTCAATTTTGCTTTTACCTTTAGCCAAGGTTCTCTCCTTTTCCATTTTCGCCAGGATTAGGCGACGATCCTCGGCCAGGTCCTCAGGCTCGTTGTCTCTTAGGATGCTCTTCATCAATTCATCCTTATTGATCTCTTCGACCCCCAGTCTATGTTTTTTGCCTTCCACAATGGCATCCCATAAGTTGGCCAAAGTAACATGATAATCCGGGATCCATGAGATATTGCGAGTTTTGAGAACCTGGCCAAGGAAATCAAAAATCATCTCCTCAAACCCCTCGATTTCTTTCTCTCTTTCGAGAAGTTTGTTGTTAGAAGCAGTGGCCAGTTCGAGGGCACTTTCAACGTTCTTTTCGGCTAGGGCTGCCCTCCTTTCCGCATCTGAAACCTGGTCGTTCAAAATCACTGTTTCCTCTTTTGCCAGAGCTAAACTTTCTTTTAAGCTCGCTTTTTCCGCCTCCTAAGCAGCCTTCTCAGCTTCAAAATGACCTTGTGCTATTCTCAACTCGATATTGGCAATTTTGAGATCTTCAACCTCCTTCTTTAAAGCCATCTTTTCTTGGCTATTGGAATCTAGTTCTGAATGAAAGTGCTGCTTGGCATTTTCCAATTCAGTCTTATAATTTGCAGCGTCCCTCTGTGCTAAGGCAAGCTGGGCCTGAGCGTCTTCCAGATCCTTATCCAATTTTGTCCTAGCCCTTTCGTTATTTTCGAGTTTTGCCTTGGATCTGTGTGCTTCTATTTCAAGTGTTCGGATGACTTCCGAAAGGTTAACGGCATGCTTTTTCATCATCTCGTACTGCTTGGCCACATGAAGAATGTGCCCGATAACTTCACTATCCCGGTTTTTAGGAACCGGTTCCAAGGCAGGAACAAATACCATCCTATCAAAGAATATGCCTGGAAATTGTTCCCGCAGCTTTTCCAGCCTACCTTGGATCTCGGGACCATGGACGTGATCCCGTGACCCAGGAGCAGCTAACTCTGGTTGGCTAGTGGGAACGATATCACTTCCCTCCTTCTCAGTCTCTTTGGATGATTCTCTGTCCCTATCTTTGGATTCGTGACGTCTTTTAGACGACCGACTGTGGGAAGGTGCACTCTTGGGAGGAGTCAACTCTTTTGGAAGTTTCTTTCCCCCGGTCGAAATTGTCGGATGACTCGAGGGCCTGGTAGAGGTTGATTTAGGTGGAGATCGAGGTTGCGAGGAACTCGGCCTATGAGGAGGACCGCGAGGGCGCTTAGTATCCGGGCGAAGGCTAGGTGTGCCCTCACGAAGAGAACGATACGAATAAGATTTCCTGCGGACATCGCTCCTGTAAAAAGAAAGAAGAGCATATTATAACTTTAAATACCCACGATATAATAGTGCAAGGTCAGGTAGCGTGTGTGATGTGTGCATCCCATATAATTCCCCCTAACAGACCCGGGCCTGGAGACAGGCTCATCTGACCCGTTTCTCGTCCCCTAGTTGAAGCAATCGCCTCTTCAGAAGCAGAGAAGAAAGGCCCCTCTCCGAAATCCTTCTCCGTATATACATCATCGGGTAGAGGGATTTTATTCAGTTCGTCAAATAACTGCTCTTCTGTCAAATCGTCGGCAGTAACAGTTTCTATGGGAGCAGAGATAGGAATTTCCTTCGACATGTCACCGTGGGCCCCATCCCCTCTGTATATGTTCAAATCTTCATCGTCTTGGATGACTATCGGAGAAGGAATCTTGCGAAATTTAGTTGGTTCCACCGCTTGTGAAGTTCCTTCTTCTTCCGTTGGGGGCACATATTTATAAGGTTTGCCGCCGGTCCCGAGTCCAAATCTTCTATCCAGAAGACGATGCTTATGAAGGTTGTCATCAGTAATGCATTTTTTAATCCTTAAAAAGTCGGATCTGCTTTGCAAAAGAATGGACAACCGGTTGTTGTATAGTGCACCCTCTGTTTTCGGGAAGACATGATCTGTTTAAGACAAAGGAAAAAGCGGAAGAATGTTAATACTTAGACTCCTTAAGCAAGATATTCGACTTGGTGATCAAAGTTTACTTGATTTGAGCCATCTCCGTGAGCATCTAGCCTGTTTGCTTATGTAAAACCAGTCGGACTTAGGATCCCCGATGTTGCTGTATCCGTCGTACAGAACTTTCCTGTTCGCCACGGATTCAAAAAAGGAAAAGTTTGGAGTCGCAGAAGAACGGTGCTTGAAGAGAAAGAAGAACACCAGATCTCTGAATTTAAGCTCGGCATGCAAGATCTCCGCATAAGCAACATATAAAGAGTATAGAGATGCGTAGGCGTTTGGATGAAGCTGCATCGGAGCAATGCCAAGTCGTCTTAAGGTTTCAATGGCAATCGAAGGAAACGGAGGAATAGCTCCTACTAGACACATTGTTCGACTGATCGACATGTACCCTTCCGGTGCTAGATGGGGTCTATCTTCACTTCCAGGCGTCAAGACATCGTCCCAAGGAATGCCGTGTCTTAAGCAGATTCTCTTAAGTTTTATCTCGTCAAGCTTGGACGCTAAAGAATCAGAAAATTTATCTATCCCGAGTGCGCCTGGGATCTCGTCAGGAGCTCGCTCATCAGTCTCAGAGTTGTTGCCAGATGAAGTACTTTCTGTCGGATCTGATTCTGTAGCTTCATACTCAGATCCAGAATCCTCACCTCCCGGGTTGATTGGAGGAATTTCGGGATTGTACTGTTCAGGAGTCTCGGATTCTGCTTCTGCTACGGATCTTGGAGAAGAGTTATCGTTCGACATTGCTGCTGGGACGAGAAAATGTGAACAATAAGATTAACACTACCCGTCCCCCGTGTGTGCAAGTGCCGGTGTGTGTACTCGTGTGTACATTAAAAATAAAGCGTGAAAGCAATCAAGATCATCAAAGCATTAATCGTCGTATGCCGTCAAATTATGAGGTCATTTAGTCCAGAAAGTCCAATATCAAGGCTCTATCCTAACTGTTCAGAGTTTTATAGTGACAAGGCGTTGATTAAAAGTCTGAAATTCCTTCGGATCGTCAGCTATGAGTCGGATCGCGAAGCAGAGGGATCGCCCCTTTCGGATCGCAGGACGGGGGGATCGCCCCCATCGAATCGCCGGGCGAAGGGATCGCTCCTTCACGAACCGTTGCGACCCCCACGATACGTCCCTTTGCTGCCGCCTCGATCTATCGTCTCGCCATTCGCTTTCGTCTTCTATCCTTGACCAAGATCCGAGACAGCTTTCCTTCTCCTTCTGCCTCCTTCGTTTTCCTCCTCTCCTTCCCATCCTTGAATTCCGAGCTCTGCGCCCAATGGCCATGGCGACTTGACGATTGCTTCAGAAAATTGCGGATTTCCATCGTTTCTTCCTCAAATCAGTCTTAAAAATTCGGGAAGGTGCTGCATTTACAAATGAGAATGTTTTCTGTGAAGTTACCTTTCTAAAAATTGAGAGAATGCTCGGATTCTTGAAGGTTTGGAAAATTTGGGTTCGTTCTTTGATAACGCGAGACGATTCGGCAGAGAAAAAGAAGAAGGAGAATGAAGAGGATGGGGTCGGCTTATATAGGCAAAGAGGGTGACCGTTTGTCTCCCTTTCTTTGTCCTATTCGGTCCACGAAACGTCATGCAGGCCACGATCCAAAGCTTGTATCGCATAGAAGCCCACGGACCGCCTCGAACGATGGCCCACCAAACTCAAAGCCCGACACGACTCGAAGGAAAGTCCGCCTCGTTTCGCACAAAGGCCTGGATATTCAGCTCGAGATGAGCACGTGAACACGCGGACCGTGGCGCTTTATAGCGATCCGATTCATGCATGCGTTGATTTGAACCAATGCGACTGTTGATTTACGTCCCTTCAAGAAAAGGTAGATTGGAATCTTCGAAGCATGTTCCATCATCGATAAAACATACTTCGAGGGGGCAAAATGTTGGCTCGCTTTTTGATCAAGCCACCCAGGATCATTCGTAAGAGGAGAGCAGGAAACCACGATATTTAAGGACATGAAGGAATCGATTCGCGTACCATCGTCTCGCCCAAGATCGATTCGCATACCATCGTCTCGCCCAAGATCGATTCGCATACCATCGTCTCGCCCAAGATCGATTCGCGTACCATCGTCTCGCCTAATATCGGGTCGCCCCTTTTCATCAGCGAACGATACAACCGGGCGATCCGATCCAAACTCATGTTATTATCCCAAGCGAACCGATCCGATCTCCTGGTGCATGGCGAACCCTCTGACCTGTTCAAGCACGAGCTAGTCTTCATCGATCCGAATCGCACGGATCTGGCGACGCGTGTCCCTAACCGTCACTTGGACCAATTCTCCCCCATCTGCATGATCCGATTTTCAAGCAAATCACGACACCTGTCCACAACGGCTAATTTGACCATTTCTTCAACGGCGGCGATCCGACCCGGTGCTCTCGGGATTCGTGCCACGTGTCCACGATCCGCCTGACAAAATCAACTATAAATAGCCCAGAGCTTGGCATTTTTCGGGAGCCTTTTTGCAATATTGAGTACTGAATCCGCCATTATTATCAAACTACTGAAATATTGAGAGAAACCACTGTTGTATTGGCTTTTAAAGCATAATCAATAACATATAAAGTGGACGTAGGCTCGTTAACGCCGAACCACTATAAATTCTGAGTGTTATTTTCTTTTTCCTGGTTCTTCATTCGAAATTCTCTACTGTTCATAATAATTTGGGTGTTAGGTCCAAATTTCGATCTAACAACGATCAACCATTTCCATAGTGGTGCCTGTGCAGTGTGACTTCATCCTTACATATACTAATAGTATATATCTTAATTAATAATTCTCTTGGAAACACAAAGTTTTGGTCCGACCGTGAACTTCCCAAAATGCCCTTATGTATGATCTTTTAAAGATAAAAAATTATTATTTAACCTAATATCCCTAATAAATCAGGCATTTAATGTCACTTAAATTAGGATCTAATAAACCTTTTCAATAAAATTAAATTGCCTCTTTAATATCGCTCAAAAAGAGGATCTCTAAATAGGCTTTCAATGCAAATTTCAATCGCTTCTCATTTTAGTTGCTATTCGAGGAATAACCACGCGCAACATGTGCCACGATCATGTGCGTAGCGCGTACGACGATCACGCGCGAAGCGCGTGCCGTTACGCTCGTATGTATATTATAGCTTTTAGAAAACAAAATATCACAAATACGCGCTCTTATATACGTATATTATCTCTCCTTGATGTCTTCCCCTAGATTAACTATGCAACCTAGAGCTCTGGTACCAAATGTGACGGCCCAACCCGAACCAGCCGACATTTCCTTTGAAATGCACTGTACCGATGTCCAACAAGCACGGGACGGTCATCGAAAGAAAAGAAAAGAAAAGAGAAGAAAGGAATTTGAAACTACGAACAGATAAGGAACCTATAGTATCTCTCACAGTGCATGGAATAAAATATAATAACAACATAACTTTGACATAAAACAGGCGAGACAGTGCATAAGATGAAAACTAAATCATCATAGCAGCGGAATCCACAACACAGCTTATGATCCAACATCATTACTACAAATTCAAATTTCTGTCTCTAAAGCAAAAGAAAGAAAAGGTACACTACTAATGCCTAAGCAGTGACCAACTACACCACAGGGAGTATATATGTATATCATACGTGGAAGCCTCATGCTTATCTCCAGATAGCTACTCGTGCATTACCACCTAACCCGTCTCTAATCTGCTCATTTAGGAGCACCCAGAGTAATAAGAAGAGACATAAAACTCTTGGTCAGATAAAAGTCTGGTATGAGCGATAAGCAACAAAACAGAACAATAACAGGTATAATCCAATCATACCTGAACCTGGACCTGCAACCAAAGAGTTAACACAACAAGATGTACAGTACTCTAAGGTAATACTAACATAAAGTGTAAAAGTAACATGGGGGTGTGCATGTCATGGTGATAGCAAACATCAAACATAGCAATCATTCTCACATCTCTCACTCAGTGTGTAAAGCATACGATATCCACCACCCGATCACTAAATCCTTTGCTACGATCACTTTGCTCCATGGAGTCATGATGGCTCACTGCACTGATCCATAGCCATTAACCCCTTGCTATGTCCACTCTGCCCTCATGAAGTCATGATGACTCCACTGCACTGGCTCATAGCCATGCTACGATCACTCTGCCCCATGGAGTAATAACTACCCCACTACACTGATCCGTAGCCTAACATCCGCCTTGGTGGTGAATCAAAGTTATGGACGCCGATAACCCCTTAGCACACGTCCCTCAGCAAAGGCCAACTCATGAAGTTAACTCATTGGTTCCCAACTGGATCCTGAGTTCTACTTCCTATTTGGATTACCTTCGCATCTCAAGTTTTTGGTCTCCTCCGGATTGGTCTCCATTCGGTTTGTGATCATCATCTAGGCTCGGGTCTCCCATCGGTTCGTGAGCAGCCTTGGTTCGTGGCCATCAAGCGGTTTGGTTCGTAGCACCCTCTCCAGATCGGTTCGGGTCGTGGTCCTTACTCCATCAGTCCGGGTCATGGTCCTTCCTCCAACAGTTCGGGTCGTGGTCCTTCCTCCAGCGGTTCGGGTCGTGGTCCTTCCTCTTGGACGATCGGGTAAGCTCCTCCACTCGACAAAGCGGCTCGTAAAACACGTACACAGTTGGGACTCATGGGGTTAGACTCGCGATCGGGTCGGTTCGGAGGTGGCGATCCGAAATGGTTCCTACACAAATTTTCCTACAACTTTTCCAACGACTGTTTTATGCCATACGACGGCGTTTTCGACCAATATAACTTTTCTATGCAATCAAAAATCATTCCAAATAGTCATAGCAACATGTATAATCAACCATAAACACCAAAACAACAATATAACATGTAAAAATAGATCAAACATACCCAAAAATCATGCTTTTCCCTTATCATGTTTAACGACAACTAATGATAGGATTAGCAAAACTTATCCAAATTAACCCAAATTTCTAACAGAGGCCTAAAATAATATTTTAGAATTTTACAAGTTTTTCTAGATTTTTCTAAGCCATAATTTCACTAATTATCAATAATCACCCCTAGTTAGCCGTAATTAATGAAAAACAATGCAAATCACTCACCTTAGCCACAAATTAATCTTAGATCTGAAAATATCTCTGATTTGGGTCGAATCTCTATGCAACACAGCAGCTCCAACTCTGATTTGTTGATATTTTAACTTGATTTGATGTTGATTAGCTCAATCCTTGATTAGAAGGCGATTAGAGGTGTTTTTAGAAGGAAGAAGCCATTACTAGGGTTGAAGGAATGAAAGTGGCGGCTGCAAAAATGACAAAGAAGGGTTTCTCTAGTCTCTTTCAGTCCTTAAATACCCCTAATCCCGAAATCCCCCAACGGGCCTAGCTGCTAATCACCCTATTAAGCCCGGTAAAGCTATTTTTCACCTTCTAAACATTAATTCAGCCATATCTCCCAAACGGCAAGTCCCTTTGATTAACGTGACCACTCTACGGAAAGGTAAACCATCATCTAAATCTAATGAAAGTAGATTCAGGTCAAAACTCCTTACCAATCAAAAGTTATATGCAAAACAAGATTCGCTAGGGGAAAAATGGTCATTTAAAAATTGACAAAAATCGTGAATATGGGAAATGACCCCAATAGTCGTCCCCTAAAGTTACACAACCATACGATATGAAAATGAAATAAATATTCTACGATCCTCCGATGCGTAAAATGTGGGTCGTTACAGCTCCCCCTCAGATCGCCTGGAAATCATACTCCCCTGCTGCTCTTCTATTTTCAGAGCCCTTTACCCCTCAAAATGCAGAAATGTATATCGCCCTACGAGGATACATAGTGTACGACCGTACACTTTGATCCATGATACCCTGCTCCACGCTGAACTAAAAGACGCCAACAACAAAAATCATTAAACCAAAAACTAAGTGTTCTAGCATGAAGATCAAGCTTGCAGGGTTTCAAGAGTTGAGTTTTCTTTTGATTAAGTATTGGAAATCTTTGTTTTGTTTTAGATTTTTAGTGAATATTTTTTGCGAAAGAATTGAGGATCAGCTTTGGTTTCTTCTTGTTGCTGGGGAAATTTTAGATCAAGTTTGCTGAAATGAAAAGAGCTACATATATACACAGACGAAGAAAGCAGATAGAAACGAGGTCCCCTCAATACGTACATTAACCATACCCGTATTTAATTCGAAAGCGACATGTAACATGGGATGAATAGTGTAACACCCCGTATTTTCTATGAACGTATAAGTAACAAATCAGAGGATAATTAATTTTTAAATTAAGAATCAAGGGAAACGGGTTGCGCCATTGCATTCATCTCGGAATTCTGCTTGGAAACGAGTCTGAGTTTGCAAGAATCGGAGTCCGTATGAGGGAGATATGACCCTCCAAAGTTTCAGGAATTTTCAGAATCGAAAACAGCTCGAAATTCGAATTCAAACCCAGAAGCGGACTGGGCGGGAAATTTCCCGCCCAGGACCCAGGTTGACTGGGTAGTCGCCCCCCCCCCCCCCCCAGACCAGGTCGACTAGGGAGTCGACAGGGAAGTCGACCCCCCCCACCCGACCAGGTCGACTGGGTAGTCGACCCCCCCCCCCTAACCAGGTCGACTGGGTAGTCGACCTGAGGGTCGACCTGCTCCCGAAATCCAGTTTTTGAACCTGGTTCATTCTGATGTATTTGGTCACGTTTTCTGCCTAGGTTCGTCCGCCTAACCCTATATAAACAGCCCTCTAGCCTCATTCTCTCTACACCATTTCATTCTGCCTATACTCTACCTCTGTTCTAATTAAATAATGGCGTCGCTACTCTGCTGAAAGCTGAACTGGAACTAGGACTAAAGCACCTTCTTCCAACCTGATTAGAATTAAAAGCTAAATCAAATCTCAAATCAGAGTTTAGAGATACGACAAAAATTAAAGAAGAGTAATTCAGCCTTTCTGCATCAACACCAGTTTATTTCCTTTCCTAAACCACGAAAGGCAAGTGCAGTTATTTTCCGATATAAACTTTAATCATAATTGTGACATGATTGTAAATCTGAATTTGAGATGGTGTATGTTCTGTTCTGATCTATTTTATTTCGTATCTCTTCTTCTTTCTGTTCTATAACCAGGCTACTACGAGCCTGCGCCAATCTCCTAAGAGATTAACGCACGAACGCTAAAATGTTTGGGACAAATAACGAATGTGGCATAATTGGACATGGCTAATCTGTGACTGATTTAAGAAAAAGGACATAGGTTGTAAACTAGATTTAGATCTATGCATATTCTGTGATTTGGAAGAAGAGGAACCATTGTATGTTAACATGTGACTTGAGACATTGGACACAACGCATATTTTGAATTAAGATCTGTTATAACTAGATCGTTGGGCATATCGTTTATATAACAATTTGTGATTTGAAAGAGAATATGACTTAGGTGTGAAGATCTATATTAAGATTTGATAACTATCAAATGTGAATAACACCTAAGTAGGAGATTTTGAATATATGACATGCATTGAAATCGATGGCTATATTTGGTATAATTTATATGTGAATCTTTTGTACTAGGCAAGTTGAACTAAATTGGGACATGTAAATTATGACCATAATCTGTGACATGTAAATTCAATGCAAACGTGGGGTATATGATCATAGTGTGAATCATGACAACTATTTAGGCTTGCAAACTTAGGCCAAATTTATTATTAGGCAAGACATGTTTGTGAAACTTTAAGGAATGATTAAATATGTTATATTTGCCTAATTTGCTAGTTCTGCTATATTTGCCTAATCTGCTAGTTCTGTTATATTGCCTAATTGCTAGTTCTGTTATATTGCTTAATCTGCTAGTTCTGCTCTATTGCCTAGTCTGCTAGATCTATTCATCTGCCAAATCTGTCATCTGCTAAGTCTGCTGAAAATTCCAAATCTGTTATATGCTAAATTTGCTAAATTACTTAATCTGCTGAATCCGTTAAGTCGCCTAATCTGCGAAAATCTGTTATCTGCTATATCTGTTAAGTTGATATATTCAGTCTGTTATTGACATAATCTGAATTGGCTATATTTATGAATAACTGACATGTATATTTGGCGTGGGCATAAATGGTAAATTATTAATTAATTTTCCGCAAAGATAAACATGGCTGACTTGAGGTTAAAATGAGTTTGCAGCGTAATTCTGCCCGGAACCACCCGGCACATCCAGTGGTCGCAAACAATAGGTTCTAATGTGAGAAGTTAGTCATAAGATTCTTGAAACCCGAGGTTAGACTCAGTTTGCGGCAGAAATCTGCCCGGAACCAACCGGCCTAACCAGTAGCCACAAACTGTCAGTCTAATGTGAGAGGTCTGGGCATTAATATTTAATTAATGAAAATATGAGATAAATATGATGTCTAAAACATGTTGGGTGGATAGGGTTAAACCCACTAGCCTAATGAATTTGATAAATCTGTTCCGTGAATCTGTAGGCCCAATTACAAAGTTAGACAAATCTGTAAGTCTGTTAATCTGTAACTGGTTAATCGGTAAGTCTGTTAAATCTGTATATCTGATCAGTTAGTCTGAAAACTTGTCTGATCTGTGAACTAGTTGATCTGAATTCTGTATGTCTGGACTTGTAAACAAGTTAATCTGAAATCTATTAGTCTGGGGACACAAGGATAGGAAGGGAATTACTTGTGTCATCTATTGTTTGGGACCCATATTAGTCAGTAACCCTTTCTGGTATCAAAACTTTGACCCAACAGTAGGTAAGGTCTGGGCACGCTTACTGAACTAATTATAAGCGGTTCATTCTGATAATGGCGAGGGGTGTTGATGGTGCGTTCCAACTGGGTCATGTGCGTGCATGGATCCCGGTCTACCTCTGAGGATGTAAGACGCCGTGACATCTGTAAATAGGTCTACTGTGGGGCCGACACAGGATATTTATGTATTAGGGAGCCGATCGCTTGGGGTAGGGTTTTAGGGTACATTTAGTTCTGTCTGTTTCTATTGATACCGTCTATTTCTGTTGGGTGGTAACACCTGTCTGTTTCTGCGTGGTACCGTCTGTTGGGGTGGTAAAGGCCCACTACTAGTGTACACCTAATTCTACATTCTGTTTCCGTAGGGATTAATCTGTTTCTGCTTCTGTCTGTTTCTGTTCGGGTGGTAAAGGCCCATTACTAGTACTCTCTTCTGTGGAAATTATTTTGTACCCGTTTCTGTTTCAGTTTAGACATTAGGGTGACACCTAATTCTGTTATACTAGTATTAGTGCAGAGAAGTGTAAAGCAATAGCTTATATTATTCTGTTCTTCTGTTACATCTGCTACACCTATTAAAGTTATCTCTCATCTAGTTTTATTTTCATGTCATGTTATTATTATCTGTTCATAACTGAAAATCACTGGACTTGCCAGACTTTTTGCCTGACCCTTGTTGTTTAGCCTCCTTTCTTCCGTTTCCCCCCTCCCCCCAGGTTTTGTAGAAGGGAATACTCTAGCTTGATCGAGATTTCTTCTACTTGAAGTGCTTAAAGTATGGCTTGTCTTCTTCTGTGGGGATTATGATTTTTAACTATGCATTCTGAAGGCTTTTGTACAAGACTGATATTTTGTACTTGAATTCTGATATTGTGATTTGAAAGGATGTAACCAAGCTTATTTCGGTTTCTGTTGTAATAAAGTTATAAAATTTTCAAGTACTGTTTTATCTTTCTTGTAAATTTATGTTCTGTTTACTAAAATGCTCCACCAAAGTTAAGGCATTCCCTTTGTGAGTGACCTTAACGAAGGTGTGGTGTTACACTTGGTATCAGAGCCGAAGGTTACCAGATTGGGTAAAGTTTTTGAAAACTATTTTCAAAAAGGTTTTGAAAGGAAGTATTTTCAAAAATAAAGCTTATTTTGAAAACATGATCCCCAAGAGCCAAATATCTTTCCTTCAGTCCTTTTTGTATTGAATCTTTCCTTTTTCGTTTCAGCATGTCTGAAGCATCTGAGATACTAGAGGGTGTTCATGTACCCGGTTGGTTTAGTCAATATCTTGAGGCTAGGACCGCCGCCGCAGGTCCAGCAAATGATCCCCTCCCTCTGCCCCCTCCTCGTGCAATTGCTTTCTCAAAGATCTGTAGAGATTTTAGGGCCATGGGTGGAAAGGATTTCAAGGGAACTGAATCATTCGTAGAGGCGAGGAACTAGCTAAAAGAAACTAAGGATCTATTCGTTATCTTCGACGTGGATGATGGGCAGAAGGTACAGTTGGTGGTATGGTTGCTCAAAGACGAAGCTTCCTATTGGTGGGAAGTCACTAACGCCGAGAGGCCGGTTGAAACATGGATGGATTTCAGAACAAGGTTTGAGACAAAATTCCTCTCGCAAGATGAACAAAGTTTACAACTAGAAAAGTTCTTATCTCTTAAGAAAGGAAGTATGACGGTCAAGGAATACGTCAACCAGTTCAACCAACAGGCTATCGGATTGGATTTAGTCAACACTCAGCATAAAAAGGCTCTCCGCTTTGTTAAAGGATTGAAAGCGCCACTGCACAGCCTAGCCATGACCCATGTACCCATGGGAGCGACTTACGAGAAATTGGTGGACATGGCACTACTGCACGAGGAAGACAAGGGGCCGAAAGAGACAAAGAAGGAAGAACCACAGAATAAGAAAGCATGGCCCAAAAAGGAAACACAAAAGAAGGATGAGAAGTCTAAAGATAAGAAGGGGAAAAAGTGCTTTACTTTTGGAAGCTCGTCTCATCTGAACAAGGATTGCAGAAAAAGGAAGGGCACTTGCTTCAAATGTGGTGAGATGGGACACTTCACTAGGGACTGCCCGAAGAAACGAGGGCAAGGGCAGAGGGCAGAACCCACTTCTGGAGGACAGGCGAATGCTCAAGGGACTGGTAGATAGGGTAGAAATAAGGAAATTTAAGTAGAAGGTTTAATTTTCTTATCTGATTGTTGAGTTAAAACTCTTTCTGATTCTGGCATTTTGATTCTGTAATCGATACTCTGCACTTTAATACTAGTATTATTTCTGATTCCGCTGTAGACCCAAATCCATAAGGGTTTTGACTCATCTGTTTGTGATTGGGGTTTGAGAGATATTCGTGTTAGGCGTCAAGTAGGACGCATACATTCTGGGATTTATCATGCTTAGTTTCCTAAGAATCATTCAGTAATCTGATCTATACCAGTAATCTGTCAATATTTGAATATTTCTGATAAGGTTAAGATTTCCAGTTTGGACATTATCTAAAGAGTGTAATCCTCTGGGTGTCAATCTGATGTTGGTTTCGGTCTTCGGGGCCGATACTTAGGACCCATGTCTAATGGGAACCAAGTTTTTGTTTTATCTGTACTCGCTTCCATCATTCAATTGTATCCTATCGATCGAATCTTTGAACTTTAGATAGAAACTAATGGGTGTAAACATGTGTTTGAGACATGTTATGTTTGATGGTTGCAAGTGGATGCAAGTGGTTGCTAGTGGTTGCTCGTGGATGCATATACACACATTAGGCACTAGATCGGCTCGAAAACACTCTCATACTGCATATGGATGCGTGAGCATTTTCAATTTTTGTGGATGCAAAATGATTGACTCAGCACATGGATGTTGCATATGACTGAATGGTTGTGCACTCATATAGAAATGATATGTATCGAGTAGGAAAATTGCATACATGTTGGACTCATAGCACTGGCATAATTCGCATTAAGAAGGTCAACTGAATCAGTGGACCGCCTGATCTTTGCATTATATAAGGAACATATACACACACTTTTGCATATGTTCATACAACATTAGAAGTTTCTAAGGACAGTGGACGCCAGTGATTGATGATTGAGTAGATGGATGTTGGATGGTAGGACACATTCTTCTTAACTTGAAGATTTCGGGGACGAAATCTGTAATGACCCGGATCCTTATGGGTTAATTTTTGAATATTTAATATTTAATTTAAATATTGGTTTGGTAAGATAAGTGAATTTTTATATTTGAGTTACCAATTAAATAATCAATTTCGATTTAATATCGAATAAATTAAAATAACAGAATACGAAAATGAATTTAGTTGGATTCTGAATTTAATTTGAATTAAATACAGTTAAAATAATTTATAGGAAATTTTATTTGAATTTATAACGATAATAATATTAATTTATTTTCAAGGAAATAAATGGTTTTGAATTTAATTTAAATCAATTTAAATAAATACCTTCCACAGATGATCGAATTGGACTTCACGACCTATCCTATTGTGTCCGGAATAGTGGTATTACCCTAAAATTTGGCAGTTGTTGTGTGCAGATAGGAGTTCAGAATCAGGTGATAATTTAAATTAAAGGACACGGGTTTTTAAATAAATAAAGTATCATTGTTTGTGGACCAGAACCAAAACAACAAGGCAAGAAGAAATTGGCCCTGCTGTTATCTTCTAGAACCGCACCCTCTCTACCGGTTTAAAACGAATCCACGTTTTAACGTCTTTCCCCTCCTTCATTTGCAAATACCGAAGACCTCATTTAAAATAAAAACATCTGCTTCGAAATCGAGTAATACAAAAAATATAAATCGAAATCAATTCAAGGGAAAAGGGGATTCGCGATGAAACTGGAAGGAGCTCGCCACCATAATCGGAAGCCTCGTCCCTTCTTGAATCCGTGAAATTTGGTCGTCGCAAGTTGGGTAGGTGCGAAGGAGGAGCTCGACAGTTCTCCAGTCGATTTAGGGCAGTGAGTCGAAGCAGAAATAGGGAGTCGCAATCAAGACAGTGGGGTTCGCGTTCAAGCTCGAACCAAGAAATCGAAGCCTTGTTCTTCTAAATTGAAAACCACCTAGTGCGATGAGGAGCTGAAGGGTTCGATGAAGATTGATGGTGCTGAACTGGGATGAACTCGCGATGGCATAGGGGGTCAGAGCGATGTCGGCAAGCAGATTTGGGAGTTGTGCGATTCGAATAGCAGGAGTTCTGGAGGAAGTATCGACATCATAGGTTGCTGTGAAGCTTCCAGACGAGGTCGACATCACTTTTATGGCGAATTGGAAGTTCTGGTAATCATTGGAAGGGAGTGAAGCATTTAAATGGTTGTACGGTGGAGTGTCTGTGAGTTGCTCGTTGAAATGCCATATTGGAAATGATGACAGTTTCGGGCTGATTTGGTCGGCTATGGATGTTGAGGAAGGTAATTAATTTGTTAATTATTTATTTAAGTAAAACATTAAATTTATAAATGGTTTAATGTTTAAAAATACATAGATTACTTTAATTATATGTGTTAAAATTGATTTAGTAACCATTAAAAAGGAAAGAAAAGATATATATATATATATATATATAAGAAGTATATTTATTCGTTAATCTAAATAAATGTTAATCGCTACATTTAATAAATCGTAGGTACAAAGAGATTTGTTCGAGATGATTCGTAATAGCGATAACATGGAATTTAAAACGGATATTCGACAAATGGAAAATCTGGTGAGTAAACCTCACTCACCATTTATTTAGAAATTATTTTTAATTCATTAAAAATAATTGTCTGTGCTTGTTTGAATGTTGTCTGATGGTTTTAAAATATATATTAGTTATTTAGGATATATATATATTGGGTTGATCATTGGTTGGATTCCCGCAGTACCATTAGCGGATGCCCGCAGTTTCATAGCGGATGATTACCCTATACGCCCCACGCTATGATTAGTGGATGACCTTCATACCGCGATATCCTGCCTCGAAGCAGGATGGGTATTAATATGTTGACTAACGTCTGTGGATGCAGGAAAACAGGTTGGAGGAATCCAACTGGATTCCTCAAAAATATATTATCTGTTGTTGTTTGTTTGATTTCATATATACTCATATATGTTGTGTTAAAAATCAAATGATTGAAAATTGGTTGATTGATTGTTTAAAATATCCCTGGGGCTTGAATATTGATTCATAAAAATATCGGAAAGGGTATTTGATATTTAAAAAGGAAATTTTATTTTTATAAATAGAATTTGAATTTTAAATAAAACTATAGAAAATATTAACTTGTTTTGAAGGTATATAAAACAAGTAATTTAATTTATAAATGTTGTTTATAAATGGAAAGGTGGGATTTGAATTGAAGTTATAAACGTTGTTTATAAATAAATAGAGAATTCAAATAGACTTTGAATATAGAAAATAAATATAGAATTCAAATAGACTTTGAATATAGAATTTAAATATAGAATTCAAATAGACTTTGAGTATTGAGTTTGAATATAGAATTCAAATGGACTTTAAACAATAGAATTTGAATATAGGATTTAAAATGGACTTTAAACAATAGAATTTGAATACAGAATTCAAATGGACTTTAAACTATAGAATTTGAAAAGAGAATTCAAATGGACTTTAAACTATAGAATTTGAAAATAGAATTCAAATGAAGTTTAAATAAAGAGAATTCAAATAGAATTGAATTGGAATTTGAATGAGAAGTCGATAAGGAAACGAGAGTATGCGTATAATTAGAATTTGTTAATATGCAAGTTAAAATATATTTGAACATGTCATGTTCAAATATGAAGGTGAAATAGACTGAAAAGTTAAGTAATAGATTTAATTAACAAATTGAGTTAAAACGATTGGTATAGTTAAAATAAATTGGACAGGTATAGACATACAGAGGACAAGTTTGGAATAAAGTATAGAAGTGAAATAAATAGAATGCCCAACAAAAAGGTACGTATTTAATTTCCATATGAGATTTTATGCGCCGTATCGGCAAGCCACTTGGCTTTTTCATTTTCTTTTTGGGATGAGAAGGACCGGGAAAGCTATTTGAAATTTCCCGATGCTCCCGGTACAAAGGAGGTTATGGCGAATTTTTTCGGGAATTTAAGGAGATAGAATATTTTTAAGATAATTTGATAATTTGAAATATATGTACATTAATATATATAGAAGTCGATAAGGAAGCGAACTTAGAAATAGAATAGTATAATCAAAAAGGAAGACTAGAAATAAAATCTCGAAAGAATAGAAAGAGAAAGTATATATGTGTTTAAAAGTGAAGAAGTAGTTGTATGGTATTGATTATTCGAGTAAGTAGTCATATCTGTTTTGACGTTATAAATGTTATTCAGTCAAGGTATGAGAGGTAGTTATACCCCAACTTGATTGATTTCATTATTAACAGATAAACAGTAAGATTTCAGGCTCGAAGATCAATGTTGAATGAGAGTTAGTTGAATATAGTATTTGGGTTGTCATACCGATGTTTTACACAACATCCGGTTTAACCCAAATAAATGTAAGCTTGGAAATAGAATAATAAATATTTCTAAAGTTAGAAAATAAAGAAGGCGATATTCGGAAATGTTTTCCAAATAACGTAAAAGGCCAATATGGTTATTGAAAATATTTGGTTAACAAATATTGATAAAGAAATAGAGAAATGATTTAATTAATGGAATATTAATTAAAGGTTCAGTGATTTGTTAGATTTTTGGATGAACACTTGTTTTATTCGACCGTTAAATCATCGACTATCGAAACACTTGTTTTTATTCGATAGTTAAATCACAGACTATCGAAGTTTTGACCATCGTTGTCAATATGGAGAGACCGGTTGGATTATTATCCGAAGAACCACTCGGTATTGGCAGTAACGTGCGAATCAGATTATATAAAGATAATCGAAGACGAAGTAGAGTACAAGGACTTTTTCTATTAATAGAAATAGTGCCTTCAGTTCATCCTGTTCCTGGGTGACTTGTATGGATGAATGTCTGACAGAGTATTTCCAGAAAGGTCACGTACATTAATTTCTTCAACCGTACCAAGAGTGGAAGCGGAGAAGGAAACTTCTTTTTGCTGACACGTAATGTACTGTTGTAGACATCAATTAGTGATTTTTCGATGGATCTGACGATGTGACATTCAAAGTGAATCTGGTGTAATGATAAAGCGTAGCTTCTAGCCTCATCATCCGGTAAATGACAGAAATCGGGCAAGCAGCATGGCTATGTAGGTCGCACCTATTAGGCTGTATAATCACCTAATCTAGAGTTTCATTTACTTCTAAAAATCTATTGTCGATGCGGTCCCATTCGGGAAACGGTTGCTGATCCCAATCGTTGTTGATATACATTCGATACACTCAAGCGAAATGAGTGGTCGGTCATGTGTGGCTGAGTTGCAAGATGTTCTTGTTGAACTCGGTGTATTCTCTTCTAGAGATGCACCAGCGGAAGGTGGTTCCATACCTTGTCATAGTTGGAAACCCATTACCCAATACGTGCTTGCGGTTTATGATTTGTATATATATGTGGAACGTGAGATGCAAACGTTCCACTAGATTGTTATCTACTTGATTTAGACACTATTATAATATCAAAGGAGTTTTGATATAAAGCTATCGTTTCTTTCAAAAGGGATTTTTGAAAGTTAAATCAAGCGTTTGGATTCTCATAAGGGAAAAACCCGTCCCGTGTTATGCGGCGTGGTCTTATGAGGTATCATTTAGTTTCTGAAATTGTTTAAACTGTTTACTCGTACCAGTCCCATGACTGACCCGGAGTTTATTTGTTTTGTTCCACCTAAACTCTTGGGTGTCTAAATTTGTACGGGCAGTCAAGCAGTTCAGGATTTTACAGATCTATCTAAAGGAGCTTGGAGCAGGAGGCTTCAGCGTTATCTAGTTATAGTGTTGTTCCGCTATGTTGTAAGTATTGTACTCTGATAAGTGTATGTTATACAGTTAAGATTTTGTATTTCAAAGATATGATATATTATATTTTGTTCCGCCACGATGTGAGATTCTGTGTTGATATTTATGTTCTTCTTCTATCTCTTTCTTCTAAAAAAAAATGTTCTGTATTTTCGTGATATTTGGGTTGGACGTATGATGTATATAGTCAACTCCGATGTTACGGAAATCTGGGTCATTACAGTTGGTATCAGAGCATAGGTTGAGCGAATACCTAGGCTGTGTGGAATTGTGCTCATTAAAGATAGGATCAGTAGTATCCTAGAATGAGTTGAGTGTATATATACGAGAGCGCGTACTTGTTATTTGATATAAAAAACTGTTTTATATTGTGTTGACTAGTCTGTTGAGTGGATTATAAATTTTGGTCGAATCGTGGGACGCCACGATGTCGATAGGAGTTTATAAACACCTGAACAGAAGATTGGACACGATATTGTTTTTAAATAGTTGAGTTGATTGTTAGGATTATAATCAAATTTGATTATAAAACTGAAAAGTTATATATATAACCAATGGAATTTGTATATGAAATCAAATATACAAATATGATAAATTGAAATCCAACCAGAATTCAGAATTTAAAATCCTGGGAGTTTGGGAAAATATTTTTTTCTAAATGAATGTCAAGTAATACAGCACTGGACTCATTCAGTGGCTGGGAAATAATTCTGATGATGGTCGCAACATCATCAGTGTTCATTTTCGAGTTTCTAAGTGATGAATTGCTACTTTAGAAAAGTTTTGATGGAAATTTGTTTGAAAAAAAAAACAAGTTGTTTGAAAATTCACATGTTTTGAATTTGGGATAGATATAAATATATGTATATATTTATATTACTTCAAAGGAATTTTGAAATGGGAATTGAAATATGGATTTCAAATAGAAGTAAAATAAAGGAATTTGAATATATATATAATTCAAATAGAAGTAAAATATAATTTGAATTCAAAAGAATTCAAATGAGTTTGAATAGAAGAAATTCAAATAGAAATTTTATAAGAAAAATTGAAATGGAATTTGAATTCAAAGGAATTCAAATGGATTTGAATAAAGAAAAGTCAAATAGAGATTTGAATATTAGAATTCAAATGGAATTTGGTTAAATAGAATTTCAAAGAGAATATAAAGTGGAGGTTGAATATTAGAATTCAAAGAAAATATAAAGTTTGAAATAGAATTTGAATTCAAAGGAGGTAAAATAGAATTTAAATTCAAAGGATTTCAAATAGAAATTGAACAAAGGAATTTAAATAGAAATCGAACAAAGGATTTCAGATGGAATTTGAATAAGGGATTTGAAATGGGTTTTGAATAAAGGATTTCAAATAGAAATTGAAGATAAGAAATTCAAATAGAAATTGAAGATAAGAAATTCAAATAGAATTTTAAGATAAGAAATTGAAATGAGTTTGAATAGAAGAAAATTCAAATAGAAAATGGAATAGAAGGAAATTCAAATGAGTTGGAATAAAGAAATTCAAATGGAATTTGAATATTATAAATATATAGGATTTGAATAAAGAAGTGAAATAGATCGAGAATAATAAAAAACGAATTTGATATATATTGAAAATATATCAGAATGGAGTTGAATTTATTATAAACAAAGTTAAAACGTTTATATTTATAATTATAATTAAAACGAGCTCGCCGTAGTACGGCAGTTCGTAAATTGGCGATTCAAACTTCAATTTAGTATACAGAACTCAATTGAAGTCGGAATTCTTTGAAACAAGAATCGTCGGGACCGGTTGAATAATAGTTTTCTAACGAAAGAGAAAAATCTGGATTCCGTCGTATAGATTTTGAGTTATGTCAAAATCAAATTTTTTGAAAAGCAGCGCCAGAACCATTAGAAAACCATAACGGTTTAATTAAATAAATAAAATGATTTTTAGGAAATAAAATCCGAGTTGACATTAGAAAAATCCAGACTGGAGATATAAAATAAATATGAACTTCAGTGAAGTAAGTAAAACGATTTTTAAGACAAAAATCATATTTTAAATGGTTAAATAGAATTAACTAAATTGGAGAATAATTAGTTAAGGGAAATTTGAATCGAAATTGGGTTTTTGGATAAGTGAAAGAGATTGAGAATTTATATTCGAAATCGAATATATAACTCGAGTTGAAAATATAATTAGATTAGTTATAATTAAGTTGACATACATTTGAACAAGTGATATTCAAATAAAAATGGTGAAATAGGCAAAACGGTAAATTAGCAACTAGTTAATGGGAATTTGAATGATTGAAATTAAATTTAACTTAAGTAAGTTAAATGGATCGAAATGAATAAATTGAGTAAAATCAATGTGAATGAAATTTGAATTGAGTGTGAATAAAGGAAAAACCCAAAAGAGTTAAAAATGAAATATATTTGTAAAATGAATACAAAGGAAGTTATGTGCAAACAAATAGATTAAATGGAAATATTTATTTATAGAAAATAAATAGAATGTTATAAATGATATATTTATTTGTTAAATAAATAGAATGTAATCAAAGGAATATTTAAAAGATGAATAGAAAATGGAATTCTGTTTTTAATAGATAAATAGAAAGGACTAATTTATAAATAACAGTTTATAAATTAAAAATTTATCATTCGATAGATGGAATATATAAGTCTGAACTTATATAGGGAAGAGATATTGGTTTTTAACACCGATAGTTTTAAATAGAAGGGGTACACAACACTTGTATAAGTGAAGTAACGTTATTAAAGAGAACATTTATAGAGTGAAGAACCGTTACTAAAGGTAAATCTTTATAAATGAATAAACGTTATCTGATAGGAGTTATTCGAATAGGAGAAATCGATTAGAGTTAGAAATAATCGATTAGAGTTAGAATAAATCGATTAGAGTAAGAATTAACCATTTAGAGTTAATTAGTTAGGGCCGTAGAGTTAATTGAATATTAGTTATTCAATTAGAATTTAACGAATATTTGTTATTCAAATAAAGAGTTAACCAGATAAAGTTAATTGAACATAATTAATCGAATTAGAATTTAATTGAATGTTAGTTATTCAGTTAAAGTTGATAGAATATAGTATTAAGATAGAATTAGTCAAACATAGTTACTCACGATAAGTTGACATTTCATACGACTGCTAGCGTAATTCGCAGGGCTGCGATAGCCTAGGGCGGTCGGATGTTTCCTGAGGGAACCAGGCGTAACCATTGTGATCGCTGCGATCTAGAGTCAAGCGAATGCAGTTAAAGGAGTTATCGAATATAGTTTATTCGAATAGAGTTAAAGGAATTATCGAATATAGTTTATTCGAAAGGAATTATCGATTTTTGGCTATTCGAAGGAGTTATCAAATTTAGTTATTCGATGGAGTTAATCGAAAAGAGTTAAATCCAATAGAGTTAATTGATAAGAGTAAATTGAATAGAGTAAATCGAATATAGTTTATTCGAAGAAAGGTTTTCGAATCTAGTTATTCGAAAGATAGATTATCGAATATAGTTATTCGAAGGGAGGAGTTATCGAATAGGGATTGATTCGAAAGAGAGTTACGTAAGGAAGTTTGAAATGTTGAGTATCAAGATAAATGGGTTTGTAGCACTTTTTCTACCTTAGCAATTTCGAGGATGAAATTATTTTAAGTGGGGAAGATTGTAATGACCCGGATCCTTATGGGTTAATTTTTGAATATTTAATATTTAATTTAAATATTGGTTTGGTAATATAAGTGAATTTTTATATTTGAGTTACCGATCAAATAATCAATTTCGATTTAATATCGAATAAATTAAAATAACAGAATACGAAAATGGATTTAGTTGGATTCTGAATTTAATTTGAATTAAATACAGTTAAAATAATTTATAGGAAATTTTATTTGAATTTATAACGATAATAATATTAATTTATTTTCAAGGAAATAAATGGTTTTGAATTTAATTTAAATCAATTTAAATAAATACCTTCCACAGATGATCGAATTGGACTTCGCGACCTATCCTACTATGTCCGGAATAGTGGTATTATCCTAAAATTTGACAGTTGTTGTGTGCAGAAAGGAGTTCAGAATCAGGTGATAATTTAAATTAAAGGACACGGGTTTTTAAATAAATAAAGTATCATTGTTTGTGGACCAGAACCAAAACAACAAGGCAAGAAGAAATTGGCCCTGCTGTTATCTTCTAGAACCGCACCCTCTCTACCGGTTTAAAACGAATCCACGTTTTAATGTCTTTCCCCTACTTAAACAAACCAAAGCCGCCTCTCCTTCATTTGCAAATACCGAAGACCTCATTTAAAATAAAAACAGCTGCTTCGAAATCGAGTAATACAAATCAATATAAATCGAAATCAATTCAAGGGAAAAGGGGATTCGCGATGAAACTGGAAGGAGTTAGCCACCATAATCGGAAGCCTCGTCCCTTCTTGAATCCGTGAAATTTGGTCGTCGCAAGTTGGGTAGGTGCGAAGGAGGAGCTCGGCAGTTCTCCAGTCGATCTAGGGCAGTGAGTCGAAGCAGAAATAGGGAGTCGCAATCAAGACAGTGGGGTTCGCGTTCAAGCTCGAACCAAGAAATCGAAGCCTTGTTCTTCTAAATTGAAAACCGCCTAGTGCGATGAGGAGCTGAAGGGTTCGATGAAGATTGATGGTGCTGAACTGGGATGAACTCGCGATGGCATAGGGGGTCAGAGCGATGTCGGCAAGCAGATTTGGGAGTTGTGTGATTCGAATAGCAGGAGTTCTGGAGGAAGTATCGACATCGTGGGTTGCTGTGAAGCTTCCAGACGAGGTCGACATCACTTTTATGGCGAATTGGAAGTTCTGGTAATCATTGGAAGGGAGTGAAGCATTTAAATGGTTGTACGATGGAGTGTCTGTGAGTTGCTCGTTGAAATGCCATATTGGAAATGATGACAGTTTCGGGCTGATTTGGTCGGCTATGGATGTTGAGGAAGGTAATTAATTTGTTAATTATTTATTTAAGTAAAACATTAAATTTAGAAATGGTTTAATGTTTTAAAATACATAGATTACTTTAATTATATGTGTTAAAATTGATTTAGTAACCATTAAAAAGGAAAGAAAAGATATATATATATATAAGAAGTTTATTTATTCGTTAATCTAAATAAATGTTAATCGCTACATTGAATAAATCGTAGGTACAAAGAGATTTGTTCGAGATGATTCGTAATAGCGATAACATGGAATTTAAAACGGATATTCGACAAATGGAAAATCTGGTGAGTAAACCTCACTCACCACTTATTTAGAAATTATTTTTAATTCATTAAAAATAATTGTCTGTGCTTGTTTGAATGTTGTCTGATGGTTTTAAAATATATATTAGTTATTTAGGATATATATATATATATTGCGTTGATGATTGGTTGGATTCCCGCAGTACCATTAGCGGATGCCCGCAGTTTCATAGCGGATGATTGCCCTATACGCCCCACGCTATGATTAGTGGATGACCTTCATACCGCGATATCCTGCCTCGAAGCAGGATGGGTATTACTATGTTGACTATTGTCTGTGGATGCTGGAAAACAGGTTGGAGGAATCCAACTGGATTCCTCAAAAATATATTATCTGTTGTTGTTTGTTTGATTTCATATATACTCATATATGTTGTGTTAAAAATCAAATGATTGAAAATTGGTTGATTGATTGTTTAAAATATCCCTAGGGCTTGAATATTGATTCATAAAAATATCGGAAAGGGTATTTGATATTTAAAAAGGAAATTCTATTTTTATAAATAGAATTTGAAATTTAAATAAAACTATAGAAAATATTAACTTGTTTTGAAGGTATATAAAACAAGTAATTTAATTTATAAACGTTATTTATAAATGGAAAGGTGGGATTTGAATTGAAGTTATAAACGTTGTTTATAAATAAATAGAGAATTCAAATAGACTTTGAATATAGAAAATAAATATAGAATTCAAATAGACTTTGAATATAGAATTTAAATATAGAATTCAAATAGACTTTGAATATAGAGTTTGAATATAGAATTCAAATGGACTTTAAACAGTAGAATCTGAATATAGAATTTCAAATGGACTTTAAACAATAGAATTTGAATACAGAATTCAAATAGACTTTAAACTATAGAATTTGAAAAGAGAATTCAAATGGACTTTAAACTATAGAATTTGAAAATAGAATTCAAATGAAGTTTAAATAAAGAGAATTCAAATAGAATTGAATTGGAATTTGAATAAGAAGTCTATAAGGAAACGAGAGTATGCGTATAATTAGAATTTGTTAATATGCAAGTTAAAATATATTTGAACATGTTATGTTCAAATATGAAGGTGAAATAGACTGAAAAGTTAAGTAACAGATTTAATTAACAAATTGAGTTAAAACGATTGGTATAGTTAAAATAAATTGGACAGGTATAGACATACAGGGGACAGGTTTGGAATAAAGTATAGAAGTGAAATAAATTGAATGCCCGACAAAAAGGTACGTATTTAATTTCCATATGAGATTTTATGCGCCGTATCGGCAAGCGCTTTTTCTTTTTCTTTTTGAGATGAGAAGGACCGGGAAAGCTATTTGAAATTTCCCGATACTCCCGGTACAAAGGAGGTTATGGCGAATTTTTCCGGGAATTTAAGGAGATAGAATATTTTTAAGATAATTTGATAATATGAAATATATGTACATTAATATATATAGAAGTCGATAAGGAAGCGAACATATAAATAGAATAGTATTATCAAAAAGGAAGAATAGAAATAAAATCTCGAAAGAATAGAAAGAGAAAGTATATATGTGTTTAAAAGTGAAGAAGTAGTTGTATGGTATTGATTATTCGACTAAGTAGTCATATCTGTTTTGACGTTATAAATGTTATTCAGTCAAGGTCTGAGAGGTAGTTATACCCCAACTTGATTGATTTCATTATTAATAGATAAATAGTAAGAATTCAGGCTCGAAGATCAATGTTGAATGAGAGTTAGTTGAATATAGTATTTGGGTTGTCGTACCGATGTTTTACACAACATCCGGTTTAACCCAAATAAATGTAAGCATGGAAATAGAATAATAAATATTTCTAAAGTTAGAAAATAAAGAAGGCGATATTCGGAAATGTTTTCCAAATAACGTAAAAGGCCAATATGGTTATTGAAAATATTTGGTTAACAAATATTGATAAAGAAATGATTTAATTAATGGAATATTAATTAAAGGTTCAGTGATTTGTTGGATGTTTGGATGAACACTTGTTTTATTCGATAGTTAAATCATCGACTATCGAAACACTTGTTTTTATTCGATAGTTAAATCACAGACTATCGAAGTTTTGACCATCGTTGTCAATATGGAGAGACCGGTTGGATTATTATCCGAAGAACCACTCGGTATTGGCAGTAGCATGCGAATCAGATTATATAAAGATTTCGAAGACGGAGTAGAGTACAAGGACTTTTTTTATTAATAGAAATAGTGCCTTCAGTTCATCCTGTTCCTGGGTGACTTGTATGGATGAATGTCTGACAGAGTATTTCCAGAAAGGTCACGTACATTAATTTCTTCAACTGTACCAAGAGTGGAAGCGGAGAAGGAAACTTCTTTTAGCTGACACGTAATGTACTGTTGTAGACATTAATTAGTGATTTTTCGATGGATCTGACGATGTGACATTCGAAGTGAATCTGGTGTGATGATAAAGCGTAGCTTCTAGCCTCATCATCCGGTAAATGACAGAAATCGGGCAAGCAGCATGGCTATGTAGGTCGCACCTATTAGGCGGTGTAATCACCTGATCTAGAGTTTCATTTACTTCTAAAAATCTATTGTCGATGCTGTCCCATTCGGGAAATGGTTGCTGATCCCAATCGTTGGTGATATACATTCGATACACTCAAGCGAAATGAGTGGTCAGTCATGTGTGGCTGAGTTGCAAGATGTTCTTGTTGAACTCGGTGTATTCTCCTCTAGAGATACACCAGCGGAAGGTGGTTCCATACCTTGTCATAGTTGGAAACCCATTACCCAATACGTGCTTGCGGTTTATGATTTGTATATATATGTGGAATGTGAGATGCAAACGTTCCACTAGATTGTTATCTACTTGATTTAGACACTATTATAATATCAAAGGAGTTTTGATATAAAGCTATCGTTTCTTTCAAAAGGGATTTTTGAAAGTTAAATCAAGCGTTTGGATTCTCATAAGGGAAAAACCCGTCCCTTGTTATGCGGCGTGGTCTTATGAGGTATCATTTAGTTTCGGGAATTGTTTAAACTGTTTACTCATACCAGTCCCATGACTGACCCGGAGTTTATTTGTTATGTTCTACCTAAACTCTTGGGTGCCTAAATTTGTACGGGCAGTCAAGTAGTTCAGGATTTTACAAATCTATCTAAAGGAGCTTGGAGCAGGAGGCTTCAGCGTTATCTAGTTATAGTGTTGTTCCGCTATGTTGTAAGTATTGTACTCTGATAAGTGTATGTTATACAGTTAAGATTTTGTATTTCAAAGATATGATATATTATATTTTGTTCCGCCACGATGTGATATTCTGTGTTGATATTTATGTTCTTCTTCTATCTCTTTCTTCTAAAAAAAAATGTTCCGTATTTTCGTGATATTTGGGTTGGACGTATGATGTATATAGTCAACTCCGATGTTATGGAAATCTGGGTCATTACAGTTGGTATCAGAGCTTAGGTTGAGCGAATACCTAGGCTGTGTGGAATTGTGCTCATTAGAGATAGGATCAGTAGTATCCTAGAATGAGTTGAGTGTATATATATACGAGAGCGTGTACTTGTTATTTGATATAAAAAACTGTTTTATATTGTGTTGACTAGTCTGTTGAGTGGATTATAAATTTTGGTCGAATCGTGGGACGCCACGATGTCGATAGGAGTTTATAAACACTTGAACAGAAGATTGGACACGATATTGTTTTTAAATAGTTGAGTTGATTGTTAGGATTATAATCAAATTTGATTATAAAACTGAAAAGTTATATATATAACCAATGGAATTTGTATATGAAATCAAATATACAAATGTGATAAATTGAAATTGAATTCCAACCAGAATTCAGAATTTAAAATCCTGGGAGTTTGGGAAAATATTTTTTTCTAAATGAATGTCAAGTAATACAGCACTGGACTCATTCAGTGGCTAGGAAATAATTCTGATGATGGTCGCAACATCATCAGTGTTCATTTTCGAGTTTCTAAGTGATGAATTGCTAACTTAGAAAAGTTTTGATGGAAATTTGTTTGAAAAAAAAACAAGTTGTTTGAAAATTCACATGTTTTGAATTTGGGATAGATATAAATATATGTATATATTTATATTACTTCAAAGGAATTTTGAAATGGGAATTGAAGTATGGATTTCAAATAGAAGTAAAATAAAGGAATTTGAATATATATATAATTCAAATAGAAGTAAAATATAATTTGAATTCAAAAGAATTCAAATGAGTTTGAATAGAAGAAATTCAAATAGAAATTGTATAAGAAAAATTGAAATGGAATTTGAATTCAAAGGAATTCAAATGGATTTGAATAAAGAAAAGTCAAATAGAGATTTGAATATTAGAATTCAAATGGAATTTGGTTAAATAGAATTTCAAAGAGAATATAAAGTGGAGGTTGAATATTAGTATTCAAAGAAAATATAAAGTTTGAAATAGAATTTGAATTCAAAGGAGGTAAAATAGAATTTAAATTCAAAGGATTTCAAATAGAAATTGAACAAAGGAATTTAAATAGAAATCGAACAAAGGATTTCAGATGGAATTTGAATAAGGGATTTGAAATGGGTTTTGAATGAAGGATTTCAAATAGAAATTGAAGATAAGAAATTCAAATAGAAATTGAAGATAAGAAATTCAAATAGAATTTGAAGATAAGAAATTGAAATGAGTTTGAATTGAAGAAAAATTCAAATAGAAAATGGAATAGAAGGAAACTCAAATGAGTTGGAATAAAGAAATTCAAATGGAATTTGAATATTATAAATATATAGGATTTGAATAAAGAAGTGAAATAGATCGAGAATCGTAAAAAACAGATTTGATATATATTGAAATTATATCAGAATGGAGTTGAATTTATTATAAACAAAGTTAAAACGTTTATATTTATAATTATAATTAAAACGAGCTCGCCGTAGTACGGCAGTTCGTAAATTGGTGATTCGAACTTCAATTTAGTATACAGAACTCAATTGAAGTCAGAATTCTTTGAAACAAGAATCGTCGGGACCGGTTGAATAACAGTTTTGTAATGAAAGAGAAAAATCTGGATTTCGTTGTATAGATTTTGAGTTATGTCAAAATCAATTTTTTTGAAAAGCAACGCCAGAACCATTAGAAAACCATAACGGTTTAATTAAATAAATAAAATGATTTTTGGGAAATAAAATCCGAGTTGACATTAGAAAAATCCAGACTGGAGATATAAAATAAATATGAACTTCAGTGAAGTAAGTAAAATGAGTTTTAAGACAAAAATCATGTTTTAAATGGTTAAATAGAATTAACTAAATTGGAGAATAATTAGTTAAAGGAAATTTGAATCGAAATTGGGTTTTTGGATGAGTGAAAGAGATTGAGAATTTATATTCGAAATCGAATATATAACTCGAGTTGAAAATATAATTAGATTAGTTATAATTAAGTTGACATACATTTGAACAAGTGATATTCAAATAAAAATGGTGAAATAGGCAAAACGGTAAATTAGCAACTAGTTAATGGGAATTTGAATGATTGAAATTAAATTTAACTTAAGTAAGTTAAATGGATCGAAATGAATAAATTGAGTAAAATCAATGTGAATGAAATTTGAATTGAGTGTGAATAAAGGAAAAACCCAAAAGAGTTAAAAAGGAAATATATTTGTAAAATGAATACAAAGGAAGTTATGTGCAAACAAATAGATTAAATGGAAATATTTATTTATAGAAAATAAATAGAATGTTATAAATGATATATTTATTTGTTAAATAAATAGAATGTAATCAAAGGAATATTTAAAAGATGAATAGAAAATGGAATTCTGTTTTTAATAGATAAATAGAAAGGACTAATTTATAAATAACAGTTTATAAATTAAAAATTTATCATTCGATAGATGGAATATATAAGTCTGAACTTATATAGGGAAGAGATATTGGTTTTTAACACCGATAGTTTTAAATAGAAGGGGTACACAACACTTGTATAAGTGAAGTAACGTTATTAAAGAGAACATTTATAGAGTGAAGAACCGTTACTAAAGGTAAATCTTTATAAATGAATAAACGTTATCCGATAGGAGTTATTCGAATAGGAGAAGTCGATTAGAGTTAGAAATAATCGATTAGAGTTAGAATAAATCGATTAGAGTAAGAATTAACCATTTAGAGTTAATCAGTTAGGGTTAATCCATAGAGTTAATTGAATATTAGTTATTCAATTAGAATTCTGCTTGGAAACGAGTCCGAGTTTGCAAGGATCGGAGTCCGTATGAGGGAGATATGACTCTCCGAAGTTTCAGGAATTTTCAGAATCGAAAACAGCTCGAAATTCGAATTCAAACCCAGAAGCGGGCTGGGCGGGAAATTTCCCGCCCAGGACCCAGGTCGACTGGGTAGTCGCCCCCCCCCCCCCCCCCGACCAGGTCGACGGGGTAGTCGACCCCCCCCCCACCCCCCCGACTAGGTCGATTGGGAAGTCGACTGGGTAGTCGACCCCCCTGACCAGGTCGACTGGGTAGTCGACCTGAGGGTCGACCTGCTCCCGAAATCCAGTTTTTGAACATGGTTCGTTCTAATGTATTTGGTCACGTTTTCTGCCTAGGTTCGTCCGCCTAACCCTATATAAACAGCCCTCTAGCCTCATTCTCTCTACACCATTTCATTCTGCCTATACTCTGCCTATGTTCTAATTAAATAATGGCGTCGCTACTCTGCTGAAAGCTGAACTGGAACTAGGACCAAAGCACCTTCTTCCTACCTGATTAGAATTAAAAGCTAAATCAAATCTCAAATCAGAGTTTAGAGCTACGACAACAATTAAAGAAGAGTAATTCAGCCTTTCTGCATCAACACCAGTTTATTTCCTTTCTTAAACCACGAAATGCAAGTGCAGTTATTTTCCGATATAAACTTTAATCATAATTGTGACATGATTGTAAATCTGAATTTGAGATGGTGTATGTTCTGTTCTGATCTATTTTATTCCGTATCTCTTCTTCTTTCTGTTCTATAGCCAGGCTACTACGAGCCTGCGCCAATCTCCTAAGAGATTAACGCACGAACGCTAAAATGTTTGGGACAAATAACGAATGTGGCATAATTGGACATGGCTAATCTGTGACTGATTTAAGAAAAAGGACATAGGTTGTAAACTAGGTTTAGATCTATGCATATTCTGTGAATTGGAAGAAGAGGAACCATGGTATGTTAACATGTGACTTGAGACATTGGACATAACGCATATTTTGAATTAAGATCTGTTATAAGTAGATCGTTGGGCATATCGTTTATATAACAATTTGTGATTTGAAAGAGAATATGACTTAGGTGTGAAGATCTATATTAAGATTTGATAACTATCAAATGTGAATAACACCTAAGTAGGAGATTTTGTATATATGACATGCATTGAAATCGATGGCTATATTTGGTATAATTTATATGTGAATCTTTTGTACTAGGCAAGTTGAACTAAATTGGGACAGGTAAATTATGACCATAATCTGTGACATGTAAATTCAATGCAAACGTGGGGTATATGATCATAATGTGAATCATGACAACTATTTAGGCATGCAAACTTAGGCCAAATTTATAATTAGGCAAGACATGTTTGTGAAACTTTAAGGAATGATTAAATCTGTTATATTTGCCTAATTTGCTAGTTCTGCTATATTTGCCTAATCTGCTAATTCTGTTATATTGCCTACTCTACTAGTTCTGTTATATTGCTTAATCTGCTAGTTCTTCTCTACTGCCTAGTCTGCTAGATCTGTTCATATGCCAAATCTATCATCTGCTAAGTCAGCTGAAAATGCCAAATCTGTTATATGCTAAATCTGCTAAATTACTTAATCTGCTGAATCCGTTAAGTGGCCTAATCTGCGAAAATCTGTTATCTGCTATATCTGCTAAGTTGATATATTCAGTCTGTTATTGACATAATCTGAGTTGGCTATAGTTATGAATATTGACATGTATATTAGGCGTGGGCATAAACATTAAATTATTAATTAATTGGCCGCAAAGATAAACATGGCTGACTCGAGGTTAGAATGAGTTTGCGGCGTAATTCTACCCGGAACCACCCGGCACATCCAGTGGCCACAAACAATAGGTTCTAATGTGAGAAGTTAGTCATAACGTGCTTGAAACCCGAGGTTAGACTCAGTTTGCGGCAGAAATCTGCCCGGAACCAACCGGCCTAACCAGTAGCCGCAAACTGTCAGTCTAATGTGAGAGGTCTGGGCATTAATATTTAATTAATGAAAATCTGAGATAAATATGATGTATAAAACGTGTCGGGCGGATAGGGTTAAACCCACTAGACTGATGAATTTAAAAAATCTGTTCCGTGAATCTGTAGGCCCAATTATAAAGTTAGACAAATCTGTAAGTCTGTTAATCTGTAACTGGTTAATCGGTAAGTCTGTTAAATCTGTTTATCTGATCCGTTAGTCTGAAAACTTGTCTGATCTGTGAACTAGTTGATCTGAATTTTGTATGTCTGGACTTGTAAACAAGTTAATCTGAAATCTGTTAGTCTGGGGACACAAGGATAGGAAGGGAATTACTTGTGTCATCTGTTGTTTGGGACCCATATTAGTCAGTAACCCTTTCTGGTATCAAAACTTTGACCCAACAGTAGGTAGGGTCCGGGCATGCTTACTGAACTAATTATAAGCGGTTCATTCTGATAATGGCGAGGGGTGTTGATGGTGCGTTCCAACTGGGTCATGTGCGTGCATGGATCCCGGTCTGCCTCTTAGGATGTAAGACGCCGTGACATCTGTAAATAGGTCTTTGCCAATTGGATGTCACTTTAGGGAGTGATACACCCTACTGTGGGGCCGACACGGGGTATTTATGTATTTGGGAGCCGATCGCTTGGGGTAGGGTTTTAGGGTACACTTAGTTCTGTCTGTTTCTGTTGGTACCGTCTGTTTCTGTTGGGTGGTAACACCTGTCTGTTTCTGCGTGGTACCGTCTGTTGGGGTGGTAAAGGCCTACTACTAGTGTACACCTAATTCTACATTCTATTTCCGTAGGGATTAATCTGTTTCTGCTTCTGTCTGTTTCTGTTCGGGTGGTAAAAGCCCATTACTAGCACTCTCTTCTGTGGAAATTATTTTGTACCCGTTTCTGTTTCAGTTTAGACATTAGGTTGACACCTAATTCTGTTATACTAGTATTAGTGCAGAGAAGTGTAAAGCAATAGCTTATATCATTCTGTTCTTCTGTTACATCTGCTACACCTGTTACAGTTATCTCTCATCCAGTTTTATTTTCATGTCATGTTATTATTATCTGTTCATAACTGAAAATCATTGGACTTGCCAGACCTTTTGTTTGACCCTTGTTGTTTCGCCTTCTTTCTTCCGTCCCCCCCCCCCCCCCCCCCGCGGTTTTGTAGAAGGGAATACTCAAGCTTGATCCAGATTTCTTCTTCTTGAAGTGCTTAAAGTATGGCTTGTCTTCTGTGGGGATTATGATTTTAAACTATGCATTCTGAAGGCTTTTGTACAAGACTGATATTTTGTACTTGAATTCTTATATTGTGATTTGAAAGGATGTAACCAAGCTTATTTCGGTTTCTGTTGTAATAAAGTTATAAATTTTTCAAGTACTGTTTTGTCTGTCTTGTAAGTTTCTATTCTGTTTACTAAAATGCTCCACCAAAGTTAAGGCATTCCCTTTGTGAGTGACCTTAACGGAGGTGGGGTGTTACAAATAGCTTGTATTTAATTTTTGATAAGACCTTCACTACTGTTATGTATTATAATATAATAGGGTACGGAAATGTTGAATTTTAGTGCGTAGGAATGTGCGAAGGCTGGGGTTTGGCTGCGTGAATACAGACAATAACATGTGCATTGATTTCTTTTAACTAGTCCGCGCATTAGTCCCATAATCATATTTTCCACTTTTTAACATTGGGTTGTTTTACACTTTTATGGCATGACATAAAACATACTTTTGCAATTTTGGTGAATTTATATTTTCTGATCGATCACACTATCCTTTTTATTGTAATATTTTCTTTTATAATTACGGTTAACTCACATTATTTTTTTCAAAGGATATTGTTATATGTTATGCTTGTATCTAACTGTTATCAAGTTTTTGTAAATAGTTAGCTATTTGATTTAAATGGTTAACCGCGGATAAATCTGAATGGTTCAGTTGGTATTGTGCATTATAGACTAACCGATCAGCGGTTAACCGAAAATTTTAACCAAAAGAGTTAGATAACCGACCGCGGCCACTCCTAATAAGCTTATTTTAATTAAATTATAAATATATATGTTCAACTTCGTTTTTAATAAATATATTCGATGTAGGAATCCATATTATCAAAAAATATTTAAAACAGAATTAAATACTCGTAATTTATGTTCAAAAATTTGGAATGTTACAAGACAATATTTTGTGTAATATCCACAAGATATAAATGGATATTATTTCTATAAATTCTCCAAGAATAAAATGTTTATTGCTCAATTTTGTATCCTTTATAAAGGAGAACCACTCTCTAGGATACTGATATGAATGAAATAGAAGTCGAAATGTGTCAAAACCACAAAATGTCATTGAATCTTGTATAGACAAGAAATTGAATAGGAGTGAGACAATAATTCTAATGATATTTGATAACACATTAATTATTGTAAATTATGTTAGTTTTAAAACAAGAAATAAATACTGATTCTAAGAAAGAAAATGTTTGGATTAAGAAGTTCATGACTGAAGTTAATTCATTGTTGATCCAATGATATACATCAATAACAATATGGCTATTGCTCAAGCCTATAACATTAAACTCATTATCGATCCAAACATATATTTAAGAAATATAATTCCTATGTGAAGTTGTTCACAAAGGAAATGAACATATCTGTAAAGTTACAAACGTTGTAATGTTGCAGGCCTACTGAATTAAACTCTATTGCAGAAGAAATTTAATAGTCACACAAGTTTCATGAGTATACGATACGTGAATGATTGACTCTAGTGCAAGTGGGAGATTGTTAGAGTTTATTCCCTAGAGGTAATCCATTTGATGAGATTGATAACACTGTTGATGTTATTATTTTATTTGGAATAAAATAATATTCTATTATATTATATTTACTGCATAATATAATTATTAATATAATAGAAGTCCTTAGAATTATAATACGAAATTATATAGTTCAAGTAAGTGACTTGAACTTGAGATTATATAATATACTGAGTATTATAATTCTTAAATGTCCCTAGTCAAGTTTAATTGTTTATATAAAGGACAACAATAAAAACATTGAGACTAGTATGTTGATTGACTGGTGATCACATTTCATTGATCATTAATATACATGATATTAATGTAAAAACAAAAATACGTATTGGAGAATATCGTATTGGGCTGACCCACCATGAGATAACTACATGGAATATAATTAACAGTATCATAAGTTATTCTCATAGTGACAGTGATGTAATGGTCCTTAGACCTAAAACCATTATAATTTTATTCGAGGGTATTTGTGTTTTGATATCATCTAAAGATATTCGTAACAGAGTGACGATAACGATGATTATTGGATACATCTCGAATCGAATAAAAATTATGAATGACCTAGATGGAATTTAACCCTACGATATATTCGTAGTGATATCCATGGGCCTCTTGATTGAGGGAAACTATGAAATGCATGGCCATGCTCAAATATTGATTTGTTTTAAACAGTCTACTCATCGATCAAGATAAACAGATTAAATTATAAAGAGGGTGATACGTTCCATGCCTCGGGATTAATCCTGGATATAATGGTTAAAAGGATTATATTACATTAATACACTGGTCATAGAAAAGGTTGTATCGAATCGTTGATCTTATTGTAACTTGGGTAACAACGATGTGTTGCTAGATACCGATGATTATTTATATTTTAAATACAATTTAAGTTATTGGCAACATTATAATAACTTATAGGGTCACACACTTAGAATGTGACGAAGTAGAAATTTTACGGGACAAATATAATATCAATCTATTGGTAATTTTATTTGAAATTGTAACTAGTATTTGGATAAGATCCTATTATATAGTCTACATTTGTTTTAAAAGGGGTTTGCATTGTTATTCAAAAGGACGGCAATATTATTATATATAATATATTAGATCTAACTTTATCCCCTTTTAACCGAACTAAACCCTTTTAAAATATAACCCTAAAATCCATGGCGACTAGCACTGTTTCTCCCTCTCTTCTCTTCGATCTGTATGACTATTGAAGAGAATCATGTTTGTGTGGACTACAATAGAGGCATGGCAACTGACTTGCTGCGATTCGATTCTACCAAGTTCGAGCAATCCAAGGATGGATCAATTTTCTTTTAAGTTTTTTTTGCATCGACAGGTATGGATTCTAACTTGAATCAATTCTGACTTCATTTTGTTGCATAGATCTTAAATTTAACTTGTTAAATCGTCATATTAGGTTAGTCAATTAGATCTTCAAATCCTAAAAGTTTTTTCCTATGATAACTATTTTGTTCAAAAACATAATAGTTTTGGTACGTTAGGATGTTCACCTTATCAAAAAATAATAGGATCATTATGTGTAATGCCTTACGGGATGACCCCTGACGCATTTGATGAAGTAGTCTAAATGGGTGAGTGTACCATTCATTTAAGTTTAGAGCGTTTCTACATAGCAGTTATGAAGTTAAATGGTGAAGAATATTTGTGACCCCTGAAATAAAGATACATTAATAAACTTACATGTTTAGGGTCTACAATAGGATTTCCAGGCATGTTAGGTAGTCTTGACTGTATGCACTCATAGTGGAAAATTTTCCCAAAAGCTTGGCGTGGTAGTTTATCGGTCATTATCTGAGAGCTACGATGATCCTTGAGCTGTAGCCCCACACAATCTTTGGTTTTGCACTTCGACTATCCTGGTTCCATGAATGATGTTAATGTTTTACACCAATCACATTTGTTTAAGGATCTAATGCATGGAAATGCACCTGCTTGTAACTTCAGTATACCTGGAAATGTGTACAATGTAGAATATTATTTGGTAGATGGTATTTAACCTTTGTGGGGTCCCTAGTTTAAAGAATTTTAGATCCAAAAAACCAAAAAAGAAAAACATTTTGCAAGAAAACATGAAGCCATGAGAAAAGATGTATAGAGGGCTTTTGGAGTTTTACAAGCACAGTTTGCAATTATTAAAAACCTCATTAAATTGTGGAAGCCAAATGCATTGGGCAACTGTAACGTCTCGTATTTTTAACGGTTAATAAATAATTTATTTAATTATTTAAATAATGGTTTGGTAATTTTAAATGGTTTAAATTAAATAACTTTGAATATTTAATTAATATAAATAATTAAATAATATATTTAATTTCCGAAATAGTCAGAAATAGTAGAATTTGCAATATTGTGTGAATTGGATTGTTTATAATATTTAATTCAGTTTATAGTTGAATTATAATAACGAATTTATTATTTAAACGAATTTTGAATGTATTAATTATAATATAATTTAAATCAAGCCCGTAATGGCGTGGCTGTTCATAATTTGGCGATTCGAACTTTAAACGAATATACAAAATCCGTTTTAAGTCAGATTTAGGTGAAACAAGAAATGTTCGGAGCTGATGAACTATATTTTTTAATGGAAGAGAAAAATCAAGATTTCGTCGTGTGGATTGTGAGATATGTCCAAATCAAATTTCCGAAAAGTTGCTATGGTATTCGTTCATAATTTATAACGATTTATTTATAGTATAAAAGGATTTTTAATATAAATTGAATACTGATTTAACCTTGATTTGAAATATTGAGTTTATAAATCCATATATATTTATTTTGGAGTTGTATGATATTCTAATGTGAATATATACGATAATATTAATTTATTAATATTAAATTTAATTATTTTTAAATATATTAATATCTAAATGGTTTATTTAGTGGCTTAGAAAATAACCATTTTTGCAAACGATCTCCGTTTTTGACCAAATTAATTTTGTTGAATCCGGAATATTAAATTATTGTTAGATTTCAATTTTCGTGATTTTTGGAGTCAGTATGTGGCCGTACGGAATTTCAATGTGAAAAATAATCAATAATTTGACTTTAAAATACACTTTGTGAGCAAATAGACTTAGAATTTGATGCAACAAGTTTCGTTGGGTCCGTAATGTCAAACTGTAGTTGCATGCCCATTTTCATGATTTTTGGATTTTGTATGCAGTCATACGAATTTTTAGAAAACAAATACAAGTAGCGGTAATGATATAAATTAATAAAAAAATGAATGAATCTTCCAGTACAAGCTAACAAATTCTATAAAAACACCATACCATACCCTAAATCTAATTCGTTTTCGTTTCCTGGTCAAAATCTCTCCACCACCAGAGAAAAATATTCACAAATAGAATGGAGAGTTATAAAATCATTATAAAATCATATAAATTCTTATAAATCCCAAAACAAGAGTATTTTAGAAGCTATGAGTATTCTCTACAAAGTGGTATGCATTTTAGATGGATTCGACATTTTTTTATCGTTGAAAAAAATAGGAACCATGGGTTTTCACGGGCTAGGGTTCACGAATTGGATAAATGGAAGCATAGATTCGATACTTGGTGGTTGAAGCTGGGTTTGTAGAGGAGAAACAAGTTTGTTTTGAATTTTTGGAGCAATTTGGGTCCGAAATGTTTTGCTGCTTTTCTGGTTGCAGCGTGAGAACCCAATCGAAGCAATTCATTTATGGCCACCGAGTTATATAGTATTAGTATGGTTTGATAGAGAAACGGAAGAGAGGAATTATGGTGTTTTCTATTTAATTTATAGTTGAAGGAAGAATTCATGGCTTGGAGATGAAGATACCGTAATGAAGGAGAGAAGTTTCAGCGCGTTGCTCTTGGGTAAATGGAGAAGAAGGATGCATAGCGATTTTAAGGATATGGGTTTGGGCCTTAGTTTAATGATGAGCCCAATAATAAATTAAATTCTGAACTTTTATTTAATTTAAATAATTGTAAAATATGTCAATTCAATAACTTGTTCATATGTTAATGAAATACAGCAAAACAAGATCCGTTGGGATCGTAGGAACGACGACTACATATTGGAACTGACCGGGAGTGAATTGGAGCTCGTTACAACTTATAGCGAAATAAATTGCCTGATCTGAATCAATGACGGTTATCGTTATTTAACGATAAACTGACCAATGTGAGTAAATTTCACTAAATTCTGCTTAGTTTATATTATTATAACGTATTTTTAAAATTGATAAATGATGGTTGATTGCTGTGTGTTGATTGTTTCGTTGAACTACTAATTATTTGGTTGAAATTATAGATCTAGATATATATAGTTATATATATATCGTTATTCAAATGTTGATTCTATTTATCAGAATATTTCATATTGAAATGAAATTGATGTTAATTATATCGTTTACATCTGTGGATGCAAGGAAACAAGTTGGAGGGATCCAACTGGGTTTGTCAATATTTATAGTACTGTTTTTCATATATTGTGATATGTGATGTGATATATAATATGTGACTGATTATGATGACACTGGTCTGGTTATTTGGTATTTTAAATACCATAAGAAATACTGTAATGTAAAAAGGGAATTTTCAAAGTGTATACTGAAAATAAAATATTTATAAAATGAATAGAATTTTATAAAATGGAAATATTTATATATAAAAGTATGAATAGAATTTTATAAAAAGGAAATATTTATAAAATGAATAAAGTTTTATAAAAGGAAATATGTGGAAAATAAATATTAAATGGAAATATGTTTTTAACAGATAAATTGAGAAGATTAATTTATAAATAATGTTTTGTTGTAATATATATGAGTGAATATGCAATTGTCATATTCTATTTAGTCCCACATCATGGGAATAAGTCTAATATTAGCTCTAAAGCCTATATATAAAGGAGCCAATGTAATAGAAATTGTATACACTTGAAGCAAGAGAAATAAAAGTCTCTCCCCTATCTTTTTCTGTTCTCTCTAATGGCTTCTTGTTTAACATATGTTTTGTTTTATTTTTATAACACGCTATAAGCACGAAGCTCTAAACGATCTAATTATAGATCTCAAAGCAGTAGGTTATTTTTCTTACCTGATTGATTTGATTTTTCAAATCTCTATTTTTGTTAGATCTCATCACATTCTAGATTTAAATCTATTGTGTTATCTTCTAGATTTTTTGTTTAGTGTTATAATTTTAGAACTCGTATAGATCTACACTTTGAGATCTGATTCTTATTTTGTTAATCATATTTCAGATCTCACTATATTATAGATCTGATTTTTTTATGTAATCATACTGTTGATCTCAAAATTATACTCAAATTATATACATTTGAGATCCCTACATGATTTAAAAATGAGATGTTTATTGTAGTGATTTATCCTTTTAGATTCGACAAATTTTAGTTCTTCTCTGTTCAAATAAATTCATTGAATTTAATTTGATTTTGTAACATAATTCATATTTCCGAAAGAAATGTTGTATTGTTTCTTAGGGAAACAAATACAAATATAATACGTATCTGGAAGATCATATTAAGTTTAGGTCTAATATTGATATATCACCAAAAGTGAATTATGAAAAATAAACAAATGAAAAATCATAATGTATATTAATTCTTTGGAATCTGAAATAATATGAACCTGAAGTTCAAATGTTGGAGAAGAAGAAAAAAATTAAAGCCCGAAGCTTTCTTAAATTTTGTGACATGAAAAGATTATACTTCTAGAAGAAGTTAAAAGAGACACACAGACACATATCATAATATGTGACAATAACGTTGGATTCAATAGAAAATCTATAAGCGAGCGTCATCTAACTGACATCTTTCATGTATAGTTTATATTAACTGAATATCCTGAAGATATAGTGCGCATATTAATCTCTTGAAGAGATGTTTTAGAGATTTAATTTTATGTAGCAAATTCAACATCCTAGAAGAGATGTTAGAAATTTTTTTTGTTGCATTGCAATTACATAAATAAAAGATATGTTCCCTCGAGGAATATCATACAGTCCAGAAGTAGTGATTTCTTTTCTCTCTTGAATCTTATTTTTATTTAATACATCTAGTTTTGTTAATGCATTTAAGGTTTGATATGTATTTTTGTATATTGATATGACATTTCAATAGTTTGTATATATTTATCTCTGGAGGAGATAAGTTCATACCAGAAGCGGTGATAACAAAATATCTTTAGAGGATATTTGTACATTTGGAAATGGTAAAATATCTCTAGAAGAGATCTGTTTATTTGAAAATAATAAAATATCTCCAGAAGAGATTTCTACAATTAAAAACGATAAAAATTTTGTAGAAAAAGTTCATATGACATGAAATTCATATACAATTTTTTTTTCAAATAAGGAACCAGAAGTTCATATGCAATTGAGGAACCTGAAGTTCATATGCAAATGAGGAACCTGAATTTCATATGCAAATAAGGAACCTAACGTTCATATGCAAACGAAGAACCTGAAGTTCATATGCAAATGAGAAAGATGATGATGCAAATTTAATGACTAAAGAAAATATGCATCTCGAAGATCATAAGTTAAGATTTAAATATTGATCTTAAATACCTGAAGTGTATGCAAAAGCAATTTTTGTTATAAAAATGGAAAATTTAGAACCTGCGGTTTCTATAATGGTAAGAGATAATTTTGATATAAAAAGAAAGATCTAAAAGATTTTTTTATGGATTGTATAATTTGAACCTTGCTGAGAATGGAGTTTTGATGACAACAACCTTATTTCAATTTCCAATGATTACAAAATATATGCTAACACATTTTGTATAGAATATATATATATGTTGGAATTATATACCAGAAATATTACTGAAAACTGTACAGTTATAAAGATGATAGAGATTCAAAGATCAAAGAAATTTCAAGACTCATAAGTAATCAAGATTTCAAGAGTTCAAGATTAATATATTTATAGAGTCTAGATTTTGTAAGACTCTAAATAGCACTCCAGGTTTAAATTCAAATTCTAATTTTCAAATTCTGATTTTCAATTCTATCCTCAATCCTCTCCATTTTGTTTTTCTATTTATCCTCAATTCTCTCTATTTTTTTTTCTATTTGTTTCTATTTTTATTCTTCTTTGATTTCAAACTTAAATTTTTTATATACTTTATATTTATACTTTATATAGTTTAAAACCTTATAAGTTTATAAATATATTTATTTAATTTAAAGGTATGTCTTCATATGATTTTATATCATATAATATTAATTTACAACAGTAGAATTTTACTCAAGAATTCCCAGAATTAGTTTTACATCAAAATACTTGAAAAATGTTTTGAAAATGAAAAATACACATGAGTATGTCGACATAGCAAAAAGTGTATGTTGACATATAACTGCTATTTTTTCTAATTTTGAAGGGAAGTGTCTTTTCACTTTTTGAAATGCTTCATAACCGTTGCAACCCTTCATACTCTATAAAAAGAGGTTAAAACCGAATTTTTAACATATCTTCTTCTCTAACTTCATACTCTTTCATCTCACCATTATTCTTAATCATTTTTATGACTCTTACACTTATACTCTGCCAAATTCACTTTTGTTTTGATCAAACTTATTCTCTCTACACTCTCTACTCTTTGAATCAAGTGCTATTGAAGAGTTATAGAGCTATTTTGTAATTGCTTGAGTTGAATAAACCCTGTTTGTAAGTCAAAGAGTAATAATTGTATCCTTATAGCCGTGAAATCAAGGAATAGGAGTCGATGTGCCCTTGTTGAGCCGTGAAATCAAGGGACATGAGTTCGTGTCTCCTTGTTTAGCCGTGAAATCAAGGAGGTTGTATTTGACTATTGGAAATAGCAATAAAACTCTGCATAATCCAGCATTGTGCAGGACTGAACGTAGGTGTGATCCAAACCAGTATAAAATCCGGTGTGTCCTTTCCTTTTTTGCATTTTTATTTCTATTTATTTTGCATCTGTGTTTAAATCTATGTTTTGGTTTGTGTTTGTGGTGTTTGATTCATTTCATAATTCTTTTTAGTTTTAAGTTTTGTTCAAATTCTTACAAACACTATTCACCCCCTCTAGTGTTTTCTTTGCTTGAACGATCCATTCCGCAGTCCGTAAAAATTGGTATCAGAGCAAGGTTTTTCAAAAAGTTCATATTTTGATTTTTCGAAATGTTAAATGGAAAATATTGAAAACTAGTTTTAATTCATGTATTGTATCGATTATTAGATGAGTGCATTCAATTTTATTGAAAAATCAAGTTACTATGATTTGATTTTTGAAATTTGAAAATTTGGAAATTTGAAATTTGAATTTTTTTTAAATTTTGAAATTTTTGATCTATGGATATGTTACAAAACCTTCATGATATTATTATAGTTAGTTATCTTAAAAAGTCATTTGATTATCTAAAAATTCATTTGAATATTTGAAAATACATTTGAATTACTTAAAAATTTATTCGATTATTTGAAAAGTTGTGTTGTTTTACAAGAAAAGATATGTTATATGGCTATTGGACATTCAAACTCCAAAAAGATGGGTGACGTGGCTGTTGGTAGTTCAAATTCCGAAATGGTGGCTATTGAAAATTCAACTTCCAAAAAGAAATTAAAAAGAGGAGAAGAGTAACGACAGTTGGTGAAGAGACATCAAGAAGAAATGGATATGTGTATATATGTAATATAAATCAACAAAGAAATGGGTACCAGATCACTTTATAACTTTGGATTTTCATCTACAGCTTAATTTATATTGTACTTCTCTTCATTTGCTTCGCAATGCCGCTGGTTTCATGTAAATCCACTAAGAAGAAAACCAAAACTATCGACGGTTATCTACAAATTGCGTCTACATGTTAGACTATTTTGTCTCAAATCCTTTTCCAAATTATAGTTCTCTTTCTCAAGGTTGATTTGATGGGTAGATCATCAAATTCCGATCCAAATTGAGTGAGATGTGACATTTTGAAGTTGGTGATTCAAAACTTTAAACTATTACGGGATTTTATGCATACATCTTACTGTTTTGACTTGATGCACCCCAATACCATCCAAATTCATCCCTAAACTGCTACTAGATCGTAGTCCTCGAATTTCTCTTCGATTTGCCGCTGATTTCGTCCAATTCCGTCAAGAAACAAAGAAGTTATGCCTCTTGAAAGTTTGATTAAAAATGAAAAACGAGAAGAAGAAAAGTGATTATGAAGAGACAATGACTTTTGGGCATTTATATAGTCGTAGAAGTGTCCATTTATTCAAAACTCAAATTCAAACTTTGGCGCCAAGGTTGTTGAACTACTAAATCTTCAATATCTTTCTCATACGGTGTTCTAATTCAGCCAATGGATACATTATCCTAATCAGAAAAATGAGCCTACCGCAATAGAACAGATCTCATCATCAAATAGCAGAAGATCAATTCAGAATTCATAAAATATTGAAGAAATGGAGCTAAAATCCGGATACACTTTAATTAATTTTTAAATTTTTGGTTGAATGGATGTTTTGCTTGCATTGCTTTGTTTTAAATTTGAAATTTAAACTTTAAAATTCAAATTTGAAATTTGAAATTCAAAAATAATTATAATAAAATAAATTTTGGATGTTTGTTAGGATTAATATTATTTCAGGAAATAGTTAAACTGAAATATAAATCAATATTTTAAAACCAAAGTCACAAAACCATATTCTCTTTGAAATAATACATATATGTCAACATACATATATCTATATGTTAACATATCAGCCTATAGAATGAAATTCAAATTTTTTATCTCAAAGATTTAAACTTTCAAACTTCCCTCCATCTTTTTTCAATTAGAAAATGCCAGTTAAAATTCTAATTATTAAATTTATCTGTATACTTATTTTCTTATATCACTTTTCAAAAAATATATATTAAAATATATAATTTAATAAAATTATATAAACATGTTAACATGATATAAAGAGTTAATATAACTTTTTGATATTGTTATAAATATAAATTTATTCATCTTTTATATAGTTTAAACATGCATAGTTTAACTTATATATTATTCTTATGATTTCATAACAATTTTGGGTTATATTATCACAAATACTATTTGTAACTTAATACTTATTTTTGACTTCCTATTAGGATTTATAAAACTTGTATATTTTACTTAATATAAAGAAATATATATACATCATTTTTTTTAAGTAGTTTAAAGATTACTTTATAATGTTTCCTTCTAAAGTATAAGTGGTTTTTTAGCAAATAAATATGTTTTGATTTCTAAAATTTAAATTTAAAGTTTATTTGTATCAAAATATTAGTGTATATCTCATAAATTAAATTTTAAGTTCTTTTTAAATTAGTTTTGTATATACGTATAAATATATGTTTATATAGCTTACTTTATATTATACAAATTTTATATTCTCCTTAGAAAGATCTTCAATTTTTTACAACATTTACCCTGCTAATATTATTTAACTTCATGATTTTTCTGAATATTTTGCTACTTGTCATCAATATTATTTTTAATTAACTCTTATCTTTATTATCCTTTTAATAAAATTATTTAATATAATTAACCTAAGTCTAGAAATTAACATTATCTTTGTTTGCTTCAAATAATTTATAATAGTTAGATAGTACTTTAAATATATTTTACCTAAATAGATATTATCACCAAATCATTCTACATACTATTATTATACATATTATTTCATATCATCCTTATAAATTACAATTGCATTTAAAATCAAGATTATTCACACCATAAGTTGCATTTCATATTGTTTTGCATATGACATACATTTCATACTACATTGTAATCATCATACTTCACACACTGCATTACATGTTAACTTTAACTCCACACATAACAAGTATATAGTATGGAAAGTTTTTATTAGAAATATAGGATTATTAATTAAATACATAACATATTTACTTTATCTTGATTAATTTGATTGAATTGATTGACTTATTTGGTTTGTTTGTTTGACTTGAATAACTTGATTTACTTACTTGACATGGTTAAATTTCATTAGTGGTTGGTAGGTTTGTTAGAAATATACTTATGAATTTATAGTTGATAGGAGCTTTATAGGTCTTAGGATAGATAGAAGTTACAAGAAATGTTTAGTTTCATGTTTGAGTTGATGTTTTGTGACAACAAAACTTAAATTAATTTATTGATTGGATTGAATTGAATTACTTTACTTATATCATAATTTTAAGAATATCTTATCAGATTTATTTCTTGAGACGACCCGAACTTCCCCGTGAAGGAAAGCACGGATAGAATTGAGTACAAGACAAAATAGAACTCATACAAAAGAACATTTCATTGTTATTACAACAATTCCATCAAATACAAGAATATACATAGTATAAATGAATAAATTACATTCAACAAATATTAGATTACATTTAAATACATCGCAGCGAAAAATAATACAAAAGCACAACTAGAAGTGATACACGGATACAAAGCTTTCCGAGCATCGTTCCAGCTGTAAATCAGGACCTTGTGAATATACATCTGCACAACCAAAACTACTAGCTGCCCGTGTGGAAAATAGGGGCACCCAGAGTTTAGGTTAAAACAATAAACTCCAGGTCAGTCATGTGACTGGTGTGAGAACTAAAACAGTTATTAATCTTTATTTTTAAAGTAAGGTAAATCAAGGGACCACGCCGTATAACACGGAACGGGTTTCCTCCCAAGAATACCAGTGCATAAAACAAACAGCGCAATGGTAAATAAAGAAAAATGAAGTTGTTATAAGACCCAAGTCCCATCACACAATGCAACGCAAGCCGGAGGATAGGGTTTTTACCTTATAACAGCCAAAGCATGTCTGATACGTTAAAACACATTATTTGATACTATAATAAGTGTATAGTGTCAAAACAATTTCACATCATAAATATCAATCATAGGCGGCATTAGTGACCCATACCACTATGTCGCCATACTAGGTTCTACAAATAAAACCGCAATATCACGTATTGGAAATTGGATTTCCGTCATGAGCCGAGGCAAGAGGCAAGCTCCTCTCCGATTCGAGACACTCTAGCAAATGTCCCAGGACCCCACTATGATCCTTGGATCTTCAGGGCCGGTCCTCTCTTACTTTTGAGGATTAGTTATTCCTGAACACACGTTTCTCGGTCCTTACAGACCTATATCCGAGGCGCCTCGTATCCAACAACCACACAGGTGAAATGTGATGATCCCAAAATCCGAGGGGCAGTATTAAGGATAATCATTGGGAAATAACACATTAATCATCATAGCAGAGTACAGATAATAGCAGAAACAATAAATAAAATAATTTTACATGGATATGACAGCGGAATCACAACATGTAAGAATATCAGAATAGCATAACGTGGGATATAACTTAGTAACTAAAAAGGGAAGTGATCAGTCATCATCGCCAAAGGCGGAATACATACATGCAGTGAGACGTAATAAGGGTATCAGTCTACATCGCCGAAGGCGGAATACATATACATATAGTGAGAAATACGGAAAGTAAATCAGTCTGCATTGCCAGTGGCGGAATCATAATGTAAGTATAGTAATGGCGGAAAAAGTCAAAGTCGTCTCTGTGAAGTCAGCCTCGCCATGAGCCAAAAATGCACTCTATGCAGCAGTGCAGAACCAAAAACCACCTGTCACCTGTGTACTAGGCTGCCCGTGTGAAAATAAGGGCACCCGCGTTAGCAAAGTGAAACAAACAACGAGTCAGTCATGGGGACTGGTATGAGGAATCTATTTAACAGTTAAACAACAGTAATAGCAAATCATAGGACCACGCCACTTTCGCGAAACGGGTTTACTCCAGTGATTGCTAGTGCATTTAAAACAAAGTAAATTCTCTTAAAAACAACGCAATGCTTTTAGAAAGAATGAAGCCATTATAAGACTCAGGTCCCATCACACAATGCAACGCAAGCCGGAGGATAGAGTTTTACCTTATAATAGCCAAATATGCTTGATACGCATAAAGCAAAATCATTTGATATTATTACTAGTGCATATATGTTTCAAAAATGAATAACATCATAAATATCAATCATAGGCGACATGAGCGTCCCATGCCACTATGTCGCCATATATAAGTTACAATCGAATCCGTTATCTTGTATTGGAGATTGGATTTCCGTCATGAGTCGAGGCAAGGGGCAAGCTCCTCTCCGCTTCGAGACACTCTAGCAAATGCCTCAGGACTACACACTCTGGGTAACCCTTGGATCGGCTGGGCCGGTCCTCTCTTACGTTTGAGGATTGGCAATTCCTAAACACACGTTTCCCGGTCCTTACGGACCTATAATCGAGGCGCCTCGCATTCCAACAACCACAAAGGTGAAAAATAGATATATATGTCAGGGCTGGTAAGTCACTAACACCACCATAGCTAGAAAGAAACGTCGTGCTCTCCCAGCGGCCCGTATCCCGTTTTTAACTCATATCGGGGTGTGAGGTTCGCGAATCTACGAAATACACAAAGCTAGGCTACGCAGACCTTGCTTTGATCATCATCCACAAGACTTTGCTTTGCAACAGAAGCCTTGATCACAACATCTTGGCATGCCACATAGGCAGTCCACTCCATACGATTGATTTCCATCGATATATAACCTCTAAGCTCGTACGTCTCAGAGAAGGGCGTTAAGCAAAAGAATAAATTCTCCGCCGCCAAACAGATATATATTTAACAAAGATCAATCAGTATAGAACAAAATCCAATGTCAGACACACAGTCCATTTACAAGTCCGTTCTGGGTCTGAACGAAACCGGAGGCGTCAAATTCCTCGTATATCCGTCCAATCAACACATACGTTCAGACGGCTACTACTTCCGTCCCCTTCCGGTAGCTACTCCGGTTAGGAACCTCAGTAGCGCCCATCCAACCGATACGAAGATCGTCGGTCTTGAATCGTCTTTGCATTTTCCAATTCGAATCGCTCGATGAATTATTTGAAATGAGGGTTAGCTCGGCCTTTTCAAATAATTCACGTCATTAGAATTTAAATCGATTCTTTATATGGTTATATTATTCGACATCCATCTTTCAGTTATTTAGTGTTATTTTCATGTCAAACACATTGTGAAAACCCGTAACTTCCCCGTAAAGGAAAGCGACGGATAGTTCGAGAACAAACCACAACAGAACGCATACAGAAGAACATTTCATTGTATATTACAACAATGCATCAGATTACAAGAATATACAGAGTAAATGAATATTACACAGAAATATCAGAGATTTAAATTACAATTAAATACATCGCAGCGGAAAATAATACAATACACAACTAGAATGAGATATACGGATACAAAGCTTTCCGGATATCGTTCCAGCTGTAAACCAGGATCCTGTGAATATAAATCTGCAAAACCAAAACTACTAGCTGCCCGTGTCAAAATAGGGGCACCCAGAGTTTAGGTTAAAACAATAAACTCCAGGTCAGTCATGGGACTGGTGTGAGAACTAAAACAGTTAATCTTTATTTTAAAGTTAGGTAAATCAAGGGACCACGCCGTATAACACGGAACGGGTTTCCTCCCAAGAATACCAGTGCATAAAACAACAGTGCAATGCTAAATAAAGAAAAATGAAGCTGTTATAAGACCCAGGTCCTATCACACAATGCAACGCAAGCCGGGGGATAGGGTTTTCCCTTATAACAGCCAAAGAATGCTTGATACGTTTTAAAACAAATCATTTGATACTATAATAAGTGCATAGTGTATAAAATAACTTCAAATCATAAGTATCAATCATAGGCGGCATGAATGCCCCATACCACTATGTCGCCATATATAGGTTATACAATCAAAATCGCAAAGTCACGTATTGGGAAATTGGATTTCCATCTATGAACCGAGGCAAAAGATAGTCCTCAACCGATTCGAGACAATCTAGCCCATGTCTCAGGATCAGAACGCATCAACCCTTTAGATCGTCAGGGCCGGTCCACCGATGTGGATTATTATGCCTGAACAATACGTCTCTCCGCCCTTTGGGGCGTAAACGAGCCAACTAAATGACTCCATCGGTTCGAGAACGACCGATCAATCCGAGGCGCCTCGCAACAGCAACAACCACATAAGTCAAACTCGTCAGGGCGTGTAAAACCACTGACGCCACTTTTTAGCTAGAAAGAAACGCATGCCTTCCCTGAGGTCCTCTCCTGTTTTTGGTTCATACCGGGTGTGAAACTCGCGAAGTAAACGTTACACAAAGCTACGCCACAAAGGCCGTGCTTTGATCATCACCACAAGACTTTGCTTTTCAACAGAAGCCTCGATCAATTGCCACTTAGGCATGCCACACAGGCAATTCACTCCATGCGTTTGATATCCATCAATATATAACCCCTGAGCTCGTACGTCTCAGAGAAGGGCGTTAAGCAAGAGAATAAATTCTCCGCCGCCAAACAGATATATATTTAATAGAAATCAATCACACAGACTAAAATCCAATGTCAGACACACAGTCCATTTACAAGTCCGTTCTGGGTCTGAACGAAACCGGAGGCACCTAGTACCCCGCACATCCATCGATCTCCAAGTACGTCTGGACGATCACCAACTGTTTCCATCTTCTTGGGTGTACAGCCCAATCAAGATCATCAGTTATCACCCAAACGACGTGAAGACCTCCGGTCTTCGACCATCGTCTTCATCTTCGACTTATCGTCGTATCAGTTATTCAGAATGGGATAAACCCGGTCTTTCCGAATAAGTCGCGTATATTTTAAATAAGTGTTACACAAACACAACATACGCCTCATTCCAATTCATTAGTCACTAACCGTAAATTAATCGAGAGAATAATTCCCCAAACATTAACCCCGAAGGCCGAAACCAACATCAGATCAATATCCAGAAAACCATTCTGCTTGGCTAACCGACAGTTAGTTTCTAAATTTCACGTTCAAATCTAGTTAAAGATTTAACTATCGCCTGGGGCAAAACTGGTGATACTCCATTTCGATTATTTCAATCTAATTAAAGATTCATTAAAACTCCACTTAGTTTTAATCTGTGACTGGGTTAAAGAATCAGTGTCATTTAAAACACGGTTCACGATAAGCCCAAAATCACATCACATTTCAATCAGTCCCTAATTGTAAATTAGCAAGTGAGCAACTCCCTAAGTATGAATCCCGAAGGCCGAAACCAACATCAGATCAATACCTCAGAAACTATTCAACTTAACTAATCTCCAGTTAGTTTCTGATTTTCTTAACTCCTTTAGGTCTAAGAACTGTATTATTGAAGATACCGTTCACGACAACCCAAAATCACATTTCATCAATGATCGGGTTAAAGAACGAGTGTTATTTAAAACACTGTCCACGATAAACCCAAAAAATCAATATCGATTCAATTCCAATTAAATATTATTTAATTGGTACACTTCATTAAATCTAAATAAAAAGATTTAATCTTTTCTCAACTGGGTTAAAGAACGGTGTTAGTGAAGACACCATTCACGACAAACCCAAATCACATTTGATATTAAAAAACAAGGCTCTGAATAGAAAATATCCCGGCTTATATTCAATATCAAATTCTACGATTAACAAATGTCGTATTGGAAATAACGATATAAATATATCTTTCAAATTTCCATAACAGCATCTGTATAATCACGAATTCCAACATCGAAATATTCCGAAGACAATTTCGATTCAGATCCACTCCAATGCAATCATTGGAAATTTTGGTTATTTTTAAAAACCCTTTTCAAATTCAATTTATTTATTTAAAAATAAATAGAATTATAATTCTAGTTCAAAACTAGTTCATTTCGATAAAAAATCTATTTTTATCTTTTCAAATATGGAGTTTTTCATCCCAATTCTTTCTAAATCATTTCTTATGATTTTACATAAATTATTACTATTTTTAATAATTTTATCAAGGCCTGTACAGTCGATTTCCATCAATGGCCATCGAACTGCACTTACAGCGACCTTTTTCGAATTTGAATTGGACGTATCTCCAAATCCAACCGTTAGATTTCAATTTTCTAATATTCGTTAGAAAGCTCTTTTCGATACGAACCCAACGGTTCCGGTTTTAGGAGAATCCGACGGTCGGATCTCCCGTAATGTTCGTTTGAAATTAATGGTCGAAATTCGCGAACTGCCGCGGCGCGGCGCGTTCTATTCAGGCCATTATATTATATATATAATATATATATAATATATTCCGTCGATTTCTATTCAAAACGAATTATATAAATAGTTTTAAAATTCGTTTCAAAAGCAATTTCAACTTCCATTTCCATTCAAATCAAAATTGAATTCTTCTTTATAAATTCGTTTTAAAATTCATTTCTATTCAATTCAAATTTCAATTCAATTTGAGTTCATTTCAATTCGCTTTCAATTCAATTTGAATTCGTTTTCAATTCCTTTCGAAATCGATTTCAATTCAATTCATTTCGAAATCGTTATATATTCAATTCATTTCGAAATCGTTATATATTCAATTCATTTCGAAATCGTTTAAAATTCAATTCATTTCGAAATCGTTTAAAATTCAATTCATTTCGAAATCGTTTAAAATTCAATTCATTTCGAAATCGTTTTCAATTCAATTCATTTCGAAATCGTTTTCAATTCAATTCATTTCGAAATCGTTTTCAATTCAATTCATTTCGAAATCGTTTTCAATTCAATTCATTTCGAAATCGTTTAAAATTCAATTCATTTCGAAATCGTTTTCAATTCAATTCATTTCGAAATCGTTTAAAATTCAATTCATTTCGAAATCGTTTTCAATTCAATTCATTTCGAAATCGTTTTCAATTCAATTCATTTCGAAATCGTTTAAAATTCAATTCATTTCGAAATCGTTTTCAATTCAATTCATTTCGAAATCGTTTTCAATTCAATTCATTTCGAAATCGTTTCCAATTCAATTCATTTCGAAATCGTTTAAAATTCAATTCATTTCGAAATCATTTTAAAATCGATATAAATATCGATTCACGTCAAAAATGGCGTCAATCTAATCAACACGGCTTCATAAATTTCTATTTTCAAAATAGTTGTTATTATCAAAATATTTCGTTCAACACATGACCAATCTCAATGGATGAGTACTGTCAACACATGAACTTTTATTTTATATCGATAAAGGTGCAAATTTTATTACTAAAATATTTCGTTCAACACATGACCAATCTCAATGAATGAGTACTGTCAACACATGAACGTTTATTTTATATTGATAAAGATGTAAACTTTATTACTAAAATATTTCGTTCAACACATGACCAATCTCAATGAATGAGTACTGTCAACACATGAACTTTTATTTTATATTGATAAAGATGTAAACTTTATTACTAAAATATTTCGTTCAACACATGACCAATCTCAATGAATGAGTACTGTCAACACATGAACTTTTATTTTATAATAATCTTTATTTTTCAAATTGGAATGAGGCCCAATCAATTACCATATAAAGTTAATTATATGGATTTTCATACAACACATGTATATAATAGCATTGAAAAATAATCAACCATCAACCAAAGTGCACTACACTGTATAAGCATCAGATATAGATATTCGACGCTTATAACAGCCTGTCAATCAATCGATCGACATATTTAATCAATCAGGATGAGTGAACTTCAAATTTCATCCTAACACCCGTGTGGGGTTTCAAACAATCAAACACATATTTTATTTGTGCAGTTGGGCGATGTGTAAAATTTATCGTCCCAATCAATGTCATTCAAATAAGTGTACATAAACAAACCGTCCGGTTTGTAAATGAATATTTTATTTATTCACATTCACGTTAAAAATTATATTTTTAACGATGAAACATTTTATTCTAACATATGAATTTCTATTCAGTTCATTATTTAAATAAAATGATATTTTCATTTTTCTAACATATTTTAGAAAATTTCGGCGGCATAACGGCACGATACTAGAAACGGGACGAGGCCTAGCCTTATCCCCGGTCTATGAAGGCCCACGCCATTCACACATCAATCAAATCAATTTCATCTCACCAAACAATTCAATTCAAACAAATAATTCAACTAATCTATGCAACCAAACAAACAAGTCCATGGTCTGTGGACGATTGTGTCGGGTGCTACTAAGCACCGTCTGCATCCTAGTATATATATATAACTAGAAAAGAAATTGAAAGGTGAGAAATTCTCACCTATAGCTATCCTAGCTCCACGGCTCTTCATTGATAGAAATCTTCATCGCTATCGCATCCTCGTCGTCTTCGTTGCCCATAGCCACTACATATGTAAAAATCGAATTTTTACTTCGTTATTCAATTTATAAAAATCGAATTTTTAGTTTGCTATTCCATATATAAAAATCGAATTTTTATTTCAAAGTTCAATATATAAAAAACGAATTTTTATTCTCATAAAAATATTTCAAAGTTCAATATATAAAAATCGAATTTTTATTTCGATGTTCAATATATAAAAATCGAATTTTTATTTCGATGTTCAATATATAAAAATCGAATTTTTATTTCAAAGTTCAATATATAAAAATCGAATTTTTATTTCAAAGTTCAAACCTTTTTCCATTTTACAGTTTAAACCTTTCCTATTTAAAATTTAAACCATTTTCTATTTAAAGTAAAATCAGTTTTTTTTCTAATTAAAATCAGAATTCTCCTTTAAAAAAAAAAAATCAGATTTATAATCTTTTAAAAAAAATCAGTTTAAAATACTTTTAAAAATCAGTTTTTTTTTTTAAATTCTTTTTAAATCGGTTTTTATATCTTTTAAAAATCCAGTTTTTAAATCTTTTAAATCAGTTTTTAAAAATTCTTTAAAAATTCAGTTTTCATATTCTCTAAAAATCAGTTTTCATAAAAAAAAACAGTTTTCATATAAAATAAAAAAAACGATTTTCATATAAAAAAAAACAGTTTAAGAACTTACAGGGGGGGGCTCTTGCGTCGCCGAACAGCAGGGGGGAGGAATCGATTGCGTCGCCGAGCAGTAAAGGGGGGGAGGAATCGATTGCGTCGCCAAGCAGTAAAAGGGGGGGGAGGAATCGATTGCGTCGCCAAGCAGTAAAGGGGGGGGGGAATCGATTTAAGGAGGATCGAAGAGAAGAGGGGGGGGCGTGGTTGTCTGGTGGTGGGGCGGCGCTCCGGCGAGGGCGGTAAGGGCGACACCGACGAGGTAAGCAGCAGGTTTTTTTTTTCTCTTTTTTTTTCTCTGCTGTAATAAATTAGAACGGGGGGGGGGGGGGCAGAGGGTAATGAAGGGGAAGAGAAAATTGTTTTTTTTTTAATTATTTAATTTCTAAAAAGGTACTTTTGCCTACGACCTCTAAACGAGGTCCACCGCCTGTCGTCCATAGGGTTTTACCCCCATTCCGAACACAATGGGATATGTATCGCAAGCTGATTCGACTGTTTGAATCAGTTTCCGTTTAATTTACATTTAAATTGCTATATTGAATTTTAAACGTACATTTCAAATTACCGGGGTCACATACTAACTAGAAAAATTCTATAAAAATATTTTCTAGCTTCGTATTGACGATACGGTCCTATCAAAACTAGTTTCGTCGAATTCTGAGACCGTTGGAAAAATGGCCATTTTCCAGTCGATTAAAATCAACTGAAACTGGTCAAACGCGTTTTCCTTTGCCACGCTCACATATTGATTCGAAAAATTATGAAAGTTGAAACCTAGCAATAATTCGACACTGCGGATCCAACAAAACTGGTTTCGTCGAAATCCGAGGTCGTTTGCAAAATGTCCATTTTTAAGGGCCTGAATTCCATAGCGACTATTCAGAATTTTCAACTGGACATATCTTTTGATTCCTGCTATCAAAATTTGATTATTCGGATTCGTTGGAAAGATATTATCAATTAGATCCCATTATTTTTGGTTTCACTAAAATCCGGATTGTTTTGCACCCGGTACATTCAATTGAAGTTTGAAATCAAATTATCGAACTACCGCGCCATTTTCAATTCTATTTATAATTATATATAAATTTTTATATTCTAACGACGACGTATATAATATATACGTTCGAATTATATTTAAATTAAATTTCTCGTTGATATTGTTTAAAATAATCTATTTTAAATATTCAAAATTCGCTAAAATTGCCAAAATAAAAATTTTAAACTGGCCCAGATTTTACGGGTTGTTACAATCTCCCCCACTTAAAACTTTTCGTCCCCGAAAAGGAACAAAGTCGAAAGTGGTTTGATAAATCAACTCTACGATCGATCAGGCTTCCGTTCTCCAACTTTTTGGTTTCTGAGAATTTTCAAAATTTCAAAAATTTGGCTAACACCCTAAATTTTCGAAAAATTTCGCCATAACCTCCCCTGCAATGGGAGCATCGGGGAATTTCAAATAGCTTCCCCGGTCCTTCAGATCTCAAAAGAAAAAGAAAAAGCCAAGCGGCTAGCCAATAGGCTCACAAAATCATCATCACCCAAACAAAACAGGAAATTATGTAGTAAACATGTACCTATTTGTCGGGCAAACAAATTTTATTCTCTGCTCTAGCCTCCTTGCTATGACCTGTTCAATGATATATATGTATACAAGCAAATGCGACCAATTTTCAATACAATTCAATATTCGGTTCAATTAGGCATAAATGGTTAAAAATTAGCAAACAAATAAACAACCAACACAAACATCAATCAATTAGTGGATTAACGTTTCAAATTCATAATTTTGATACATATATAAAAATCATGTTTTTGATGCCAAATCATAACAATAGGCCCTATCTAATTTTGGTTCTCACACCAGTCAATAGGAAGTATAAAGATATTACATGTTCGTCACTCGAATATAAATTCTAATGATGGAGCTCCATCATCAAAATCATCTCCGGGCGATTAGAGTGTAATTCTATATCTATCCAATATATCAAAACTTCGAATACACGCTAGCTAGGCGCATACGCAAAATCTTTATATATTGGACTGTCCTAATCAATATAAATAAATAATCAAATATGATTAAGTGATTTAGATTTTCAAAACAAAATTGTTTTTCATTTTCAAAAAAATATACTCTTCACACTCGTTCTAGGATACTACTGATCCCATCTCTAACGAGTCACTCTCATTGGATATTACTAATCCAATATCTGATGAATTCTTTCGTACGGTTCTAATGTGTCTTGTTCTCTAGCTTTGTAAACCAAAGCTCTGATACCAACTGTGAAAACCCGTAACTTCCCCGTAAAGGAAAGCGACGGATAGTTCGAGAACAAACCACAACAGAACGCATACAGAAGAACATTTCATTGTATATTACAACAATGCATCAGATTACAAGAATATACAGAGTAAATGAATATTACACAGAAATATCAGAGATTTAAATTACAATTAAATACATCGCAGCGGAAAATAATACAATACACAACTAGAATGAGATATACGGATACAAAGCTTTCCGGATATCGTTCCAGCTGTAAACCAGGATCCTGTGAATATAAATCTGCAAAACCAAAACTACTAGCTGCCCATGTCAAAATAGGGGCACCCAGAGTTTAGGTTAAAACAATAAACTCCAGGTCAGTCATGGGACTGGTGTGAGAACTAAAACAGTTAATCTTTATTTTAAAGTTAGGTAAATCAAGGGACCACGCCGTATAACACGGAACGGGTTTCCTCCCAAGAATACCAGTGCATAAAACAACAGCGCAATGCTAAATAAAGAAAAATGAAGCTGTTATAAGACCCAGGTCCTATCACACGATGCAACGCAAGCCGGGGGATAGGGTTTTCCCTTATAACAGCCAAAGAATGCTTGATACGTTTTAAAACAAATCATTTGATACTATAATAAGTGCATAGTGTATAAAATAACTTCAAATCATAAGTATCAATCATAGGCGGCATGAATGCCCCATACCACTATGTCCCCATATATAGGTTATACAATCAAAATCGCAAAGTCACGTATTGGGAAATTGGATTTCCATCTATGAACCGAGGCAAAAGATAGTCCTCAACCGATTCGAGACAATCTAGCCCATGTCTCAGGATCAGAACGCATCAACCCTTTAGATCGTCAGGGCCGGTCCACCGATGTGGATTATTATGCTTGAACAATACGTCTCTCCGCCCTTTGGGGCGTAAACGAGCCAACTAAATGACTCCATCGGTTCGAGAACGACCGATCAATCCGAGGCGCCTCGCAACAGCAACAACCACATAAGTCAAACTCGTCAGGGCGTGTAAAACCACTGACGCCACTTTTTAGCTAGAAAGAAACGCATGCCCTCCCTGAGGTCCTCTCCCGTTTTTGGTTCATACCGGGTGTGAAACTCGCGAAGTAAACGTTACACAAAGCTACGCCACAAAGGCCGTGCTTTGATCATCACCACAAGACTTTGCTTTTCAACAGAAGCCTCGATCAATTGCCACTTAGGCATGCCACACAGGCAATTCACTCCATGCGTTTGATATCCATCAATATATAACCCCTGAGCTCGTACGTCTCAGAGAAGGGCGTTAAGCAAGAGAATAAATTCTCCGCCGCCAAACAGATATATATTTAATAGAAATCAATCACACAGACTAAAATCCAATGTCAGACACACAGTCCATTTACAAGTCCGTTCTGGGTCTGAACGAAACCGGAGGCACCTAGTACCCCGCACATCCATCGATCTCCAAGTACGTCTGGACGATCAACAACTGTTTCCATCTTCTTGGGTGTACAGCCCAATCAAGATCATCAGTTATCACCCAAACGACGTGAAGACCTCCGGTCTTCGACCATCGTCTTCATCTTCGACTTATCGTCGTATCAGTTATTCAGAATGGGATAAACCCGGTCTTTCCGAATAACTCGCGTATATTTTAAATAAGTGTTACACAAACACAACATACGCCTCATTCCAATTCATTAGTCACTAACCGTAAATTAATCGAGAGAATAATTCCCTAAACATTAACCCCGAAGGCCAAAACCAACATCAGATCAATATCCAGAAAACCATTCTGCTTGGCTAACCGACAGTTAGTTTCTAAATTTCACGTTCAAATCTAGTTAAAGATTTAACTATCGCCTGGAGCAAAACTTGTGATACTCCATTTCGATTATTTCAATCTAATTAAAGATTCATTAAAACTCCACTTAGTTTTAATCTGTGACTGGGTTAAAGAATCAGTGTCATTTAAAGCACGGTTCACGATAAACCCAAAATCACATCACATTTCAATCAGTCCCTAATTGTAAATTAGCAAGTGAGCAACTCCCTAAGTATGAATCCCGAAGGCCGAAACCAACATCAGATCAATACCTCAGAAACTATTCAACTTAACTAATCTCCAGTTAGTTTCTGATTTTCTTAACTCCTTTAGGTCTAAGAACTGTATTATTGAAGATACCGTTCACGGCAACCCAAAATCACATTTCATCAATGATCGGGTTAAAGAACGAGTGTTATTTAAAACACTGTCCACGATAAACCCAAAAAATCAATATCGATTCAATTCCAATTAAATATTATTTAATTGGTACACTTCATTAAATCTAAATAAAAAGATTTAATCTTTTCTCAACTGGGTTCAAGAACGGTGTTAGTGAAGACACCATTCACGACAAACCCAAATCACATTTGATATTAAAAAACAAGGCTCTGAATAGAAAATATCCCGGCTTATATTCAATATCAAATTCTACGATTAACAAATGTCGTATTGGAAATAACGATATAAATATATCTTTCAAATTTCCATAACAGCATCTGTATAATCACGAATTCCAACATCGAAATATTCCGAAGACAATTTCGATTCAAATCCACTCCAATGCAATCATTGGAAATTTTGGTTATTTTTAAAAACCCTTTTCAAATTCAATTTATTTATTTAGAAATAAATAGAATTATAATTCTAGTTCAAAACTAGTTCATTTCGATAAAAAATCTATTTTTATCTTTTCAAATATGGAGTTTTTCATCCCAATTCTTTCTTAATCATTTCTTATGATTTTACATAAATTATTACTATTTTTAATAATTTTATCAAGGCCTGTACAGTCGATTTCCATCAATGGCCATCGAACTGCACTTACAGCGACCTTTTTCGAATTTGATTTGGACGTATCTCCAAATCCAACCGTTAGATTTCAATTTTCTAATATTCGTTAGAAAGCTCTTTTCGATACGAACCCAACGGTTCCGGTTTTAGGAGAATCCGACGGTCGCATCTCCCGTAATGTTCGTTTGAAATTAATGGTCGAAATTCGCGAACTGCCGCGGCGCGGCGCGTTCTATTCAGGCCATTATATTATATATATAATATATATATAATATATTCCGTCGATTTCTATTCAAAACGAATTATATAAATAGTTTTAAAATTCGTTTCAAAAGCAATTTCAACTTCCATTTCCATTCAAATCAAAATTGAATTCTTCTTTATAAATTCGTTTTAAAATTCATTTCTATTCAATTCAAATTTCAATTCAATTTGAGTTCATTTCAATTCGCTTTCAATTCAATTTGAATTCGTTTTCAATTCCTTTCGAAATCGATTTCAATTCAATTCATTTCGAAATCGCTATATATTCAATTCATTTCGAAATCGTTATATATTCAATTCATTTCGAAATCGTTTAAAATTCAATTCATTTCGAAATCGTTTAAAATTCAATTCATTTCGAAATCGTTTAAAATTCAATTCATTTCGAAATCGTTTTCAATTCAATTCATTTCGAAATCGTTTTCAATTCAATTCATTTTGAAATCGTTTTCAATTCAATTCATTTCGAAATCGTTTTCAATTCAATTCATTTCGAAATCGTTTAAAATTGAATTCATTTCAAAATCGTTTTCAATTCAATTCATTTCGAAATCGTTTAAAATTCAATTCATTTCGAAATCGTTTTCAATTCAATTCATTTCGAAATCGTTTTCAATTCAATTCATTTCGAAATCGTTTAAAATTCAATTCATTTCGAAATCGTTTTCAATTCAATTCATTTCGAAATCGTTTTCAATTCAATTCATTTCGAAATCGTTTCCAATTCAATTCATTTCGAAATCGTTTAAAATTCAATTCATTTCGAAATCGTTTTAAAATCGATATAAATATCGATTCACGTCAAAAATGGCGTCAATCTAATCAACACGGCTTCATAAATTTCTATTTTCAAAATAGTTGTTATTATCAAAATATTTCGTTCAACACATGACCAATCTCAATGGATGAGTACTGTCAACACATGAACTTTTATTTTATATCGATAAAGGTGCAAATTTTATTACTAAAATATTTCGTTCAACACATGACCAATCTCAATGAATGAGTACTGTCAACACATGAACGTTTATTTTATATTGATAAAGATGTAAACTTTATTACTAAAATATTTCGTTCAACACATGACCAATCTCAATGAATGAGTACTGTCAACACATGAACTTTTATTTTATATTGATAAAGATGTAAACTTTATTACTAAAATATTTCGTTCAACACATGACCAATCTCAATGAATGAGTACTGTCAACACATGAACTTTTATTTTATAATAATCTTTATTTTTCAAATTGGAATGAGGCCCAATCAATTACCATATAAAGTTAATTATATGGATTTTCATACAACACATGTATATAATAGCATTGAAAAATAATCAACCATCAACCAAAGTGCACTACACTGTATAAGCATCAGATATAGATATTCGACGCTTATAACAGCCTGTCAATCAATCGATCGACATATTTAATCAATCAGGATGAGTGAACTTCAAATTTCATCCTAACACCCGTTTGGGGTTTCAAACAATCAAACACATATTTTATTTGTGCAGTTGGGCGATGTGTAAAATTTATCGTCCCAATCAATGTCATTCAAATAAGTGTACATAAACAAACCGTCCGGTTTGTAAATGAATATTTTATTTATTCACATTCACGTTAAAAATTATATTTTTAACGATGAAACATTTTATTCTAACATATGAATTTCTATTCAGTTCATTATTTAAATAAAATGATATTTTCATTTTTCTAACATATTTTAGAAAATTTCGGCGGCATAACGGCACGATACTAGAAACGGGACGAGGCCTAGCCTTATCCCCGGTCTAGTGAAGGCCCACGCCATTCACACATCAATCAAATCAATTTCATCTCACCAAACAATTCAATTCAAACAAATAATTCAACTAATCTATGCAACCAAACAAACAAGTCCATGGTCTATGGACGATTGTGTCGGGTGCTACTAAGCACCGTCTACATCCTAGTATATATATATATAACTAGAAAAGAAATTGAAAGGTGAGAAATTCTCACCTATAGCTATCCTAGCTCCACGGCTCTTCATTGATAGAAATCTTCATCGCTATCGCATCCTCGTCGTCTTCGTTTCCCATAGCCACTACATATGTAAAAATCGAATTTTTACTTCGTTATTCAATTTATAAAAATCGAATTTTTAGTTTGCTATTCCATATATAAAAATCGAATTTTTATTTCAAAGTTCAATATATAAAAAACGAATTTTTATTCTCATAAAAATATTTCAAAGTTCAATATATAAAAATCGAATTTTTATTTCGATGTTCAATATATAAAAATCGAATTTTTATTTCGATGTTCAATATATAAAAATCGAATTTTTATTTCAAAGTTCAATATATAAAAATCGAATTTTTATTTCAAAGTTCAAACCTTTTTCCATTTTACAGTTTAAACCTTTCCTATTTAAAATTTAAACCATTTTCTATTTAAAGTAAAATCAGATTTTTTTCTAATTAAAATCAGAATTCTCCTTTAAAAAAAATATCAGATTTATAATCTTTTAAAAAAAATCAGTTTAAAATACTTTTAAAAATCAGTTTTTTTTTTTAAAATTCTTTTTAAATCGGTTTTTATATCTTTTAAAAATCCAGTTTTTAAATCTTTTAAATCAGTTTTTAAAAATTCTTTAAAAATTCAGTTTTCATATTCTCTAAAAATCAGTTTTCATAAAAAAAAAACAGTTTTCATATAAAATAAAAAAAAGGGTTTTCATATAAAAAAAAACAGTTTAAGAACTTACAGGGGGGGCTCTTGCGTCGCCGAACAGCAGGGGGGGGAGGAATCGATTGCGTCGCCGAGCAGTAAAGGGGGGGGGGGAATCGATTGCGTCGCCGAGCAGTAAAAGGGGGGGGGGAGGAATCGATTGCGTCGCCGAGCAGTAAAGGGGGGGGGGGAATCGATTTAAGGAGGATCGAAGAGAAGAGGGGGGGGGCGTGGCGGTCTGGTGGTGGGGCGGCGCTCCGGCGAGGGCGGTAGGGGCGACACCGACGAGGTAAGCAGCAGGTTTTTTTTTTCTCTTTTTTTTTCTCTGCTGTAATAAATTAGAACGGGGGGGGGGGGGGGGGGGCAGAGGGTAATGAAGGGGAAGAGAAAAATGTTTTTTTTTAATTATTTAATTTCTAAAAAGGTACTTTTGCCTACGACCTCTAAACGAGGTCCACCGCCTGTCGTCCATAGCGTTTTACCCCCATTCCAAACACAATGGGATATGTATCGCAAGCTGATTCGACTGTTTGAATCAGTTTCCGTTTAATTTACATTTAAATTGCTATATTGAATTTTAAACGTACAATTCAAATTACCGGGGTCACATACTAACTAGAAAAATTCTATAAAAATATTTTCTAGCTTCGTATTGACGATACGGTCCTATCAAAACTAGTTTCGTCGAATTCTGAGACCGTTGGAAAAATGGCCATTTTCCAGTCGATTAAAATCAACTGAAACTGGTCAAACGCGTTTTCCTTTGCCACGCTCACATATTGATTCGAAAAATTATGAAATTTGAAACCTAGCAATAATTCGACACTGCGGATCCAACAAAACTGGTTTCGTCGAAATCCGAGGTCGTTTGCAAAATGTCCATTTTTAAGGGCCTGAATTCCATAGCGACTATTCATAATTTTCAACTGGACATATCTTTTGATTCCTGCTATCAAAATTTGATTATTCGGATTCGTTGGAAAGATATTATCAATTAGATCCCATTATTTTTGGTTTCACTAAAATCCGGATTGTTTTGCACCCGGTACATTCAATTGAAGTTTGAAATCGAATTATCGAACTACCGCGCCATTTTCAATTCTATTTATAATTATATATAAATTTTTATATTCTAACGACGACGTATATAATATATACGTTCGAATTATATTTAAATTAAATTTCTCGTTGATATTGTTTAAAATAATCTATTTTAAATATTCAAAATTCGCTAAAATTGCCAAAATAAAAATTTTAAACTGGCCCGGATTTTACGGGTTGTTACATACATACAACCATCAAATATCAAACAATTCAAGCCCAATTGGTTTATTTGCAACCTATGTTGCTTATAATATTTTATAACAATTTTTCGCCATTTTTATTTATTTAATTATGGCCCTATTTAATTAAACGACGTTTCAGGTCGTGCCGTGGCACTGGCGTTGTTTTCCTTCTAATTTGTTTTACACATATCGGAAAATCTAACCGTTGGATTTCTACAAAGTCTATATCAGTGGGAAGATATTCCCAAAGCGAACCCAACGGTTCCAGTTTCGTGAGAATCCGACGGTCGGATCTTCCACACTAGTCGTTTGAAGTTACGGTTTCAAAATTCGAACTGCAGCGTCGTTATTCGATTTAATTTAATTATATTTATATTTATATATAAATATAAATGATTCTGGCGCTGTTTTTCCTCATATTTGAATTAAACATTCCGGACAATCCAACCGTTGTATTTTTACAAGGTTGGTGCCGTTCGAAAGATATTTCCAAGGCGAACCCAGCGGTTGCGGTTTCGGGAAAATCCGATGGTCGGATTTCTCGTACTAATCGTTTCAAATTACGATTCCGAAACGCGAACTGCACGGCCTCTATTCTTTTTAATTATATTTATATTTATATTTATAAATATAGTTCATTCCACTATTTCAACTATAGTTCACTTTATAATTCCAACTTCGTTTTCACTTCAAATATTTCACTAACGCCTTAATATTTCGAAAAATTTCGCCATAACCTCCTTTGTACGGGGAGGGGTTTGGAAATTTATTGGGCCGTATTAGGTACCCAATAAATCCTAAAAAGCATTCACATATTTATAGTGATATATTCTGGTGTTTACGGGGGAGCATGTACTGATAATCACTCCAGAGAATAAATTCCCGTCACCCCGTTTCCGTGTGGAAATAAATAGTCCATGTGCCGTATCTAATAACTAGAGCGACGTGATTATTGTCAACTCTAGACCCGTGTGGGGTTTTTATTAATCTGGCAATTTATCGTTATAATTTATATAGTCCATATCAGTCATCAGTTCAACCTGTAATATATAGTCATCGCCATACAAGCCTCTTGCTTATATGGTAAATCTTCCACCTCGTCACACAAGCTCCAATTGCTTATGTGGGATATGATGAAGTATGCCTATCGTCAAGAAGTATGCCATGTAGTGTAGTTCAAAATTAATTGTTACTATCCTATGGCGTTATTTATTATTTCACACAGAATAACCAGCACTCCGCATCCAATGGCATTCACGGGAGTTGATATATAAATAAAATTGTGCAGCCAACTCATCAAGGTTTACCTATTTGTCGGGCACGCAATTAATTTCTTTACTCTACAGCTAATCCATTTTTCATGTTCAACACATGTATATATATGCAGAACAAAGCTAATAATAATATTTCTAGCAAACTATTATTTATTTCAACACGTGTGTATTTTTAACTAAGCGTATACATGATAAAAGGAATACTTTTATCATCAAAAATATTTATCCGACACGTGTGTATTTTTAACACTTCATATATATGATAAAAGGAATATTTTCATTGTCGATTCATTTTACTTTTAAAAGATGATAACATTCAACACATGAACTTCAACTCAACGTATGAATTGGAATTCAACACATGAATATTCTATATCGTTTGTACATTTATAAAAATGTGATTTTTATCGCTAAAGCCATTTGTTTAAATTCAAATAATATTCAACACATGAATTTCAACTCAACGAATGAATTGCAACTCAACACATGAATATTCTATATAGTTTGTATATTTATAAAAATGTGATTTTTATCGCTAAAGCCATTTGTTTAAATTCAAATAATATTCAACACATGAATTTCAACTCAACGAATGAATTGCAACTCAACACATGAATATTCTATATAGTTTGTATATTTATAAAAATGTGATTTTTATTGCTAAAGCCATTTGTTTAAATTCAAATAATATTCAACACATGAATTTCAACTCAACGAATGAATTGCAACTCAACACATGAATATTCTATATAGTTTGTATATTTATAAAAATGTAATTTTTATTGCTAAAGCCATTTGTTTAAATTCGAATAATATTCAACACATGAATTTCAACTCAACGAATGAATTGTAATTCAACACATGAATATTCTATATCGCATATGTAGTTTATTTCAACGAATGAAAATTATTCTAACATATAAATATTTCAGAAAATTTCGGCAGCATAACGGCAGGGTAGTTAAAACCGGGACCGTCCCTAGTACGGCTCCTCGCTCTACCTTAAAACCTCGCGGTTTTTGACAATGAGGATCATGCATCTAGTTCGCACGCAGGCGGCATGTTTTATTTTCAATTCCACAATCATATTCTAATTTGTTTCAACCACAAGAGGGTATTTTTCAACCACAAAGGTATTTTTCAACCACAATATCAACCACAAACAATTATTTCCAACCATTCGTCAAACCATATGATATCACATCAATCACAAGCAATAAATATCGTCCATGGTTTGTGGACGAGGGGAGTATATATATATATAATATAATAATTCACTTGCATTTCATAACAATTCAAAGCATATATGTTTCAAACAACGCTTGTATAATTTATACATCGCTAATATAACTTATACAACACATGTACATGAGGTATACAATGCATGTATAATTTACACTTCGCTTATATAATTTATACAACGCGATTTCATTCACACAAATAGTTTAGATTCCTCACATTGGTTATTGCAGTGCTAAAAATCGTAGGAAGGTCAGAAAAATCCGCGGCTTCTTCTAGAATGTAGAGAGCGTCCTTGCGGTCACGGTGTCTCCTGTTTCATCGAATTTCGTTAACATAGCAAAAAGATACGATTTTTACAAGTTTGCAACGCTTTAAAGTGTAAAAATTAGTGGAAAATAGTTTCAGCCGTATACCCTTTTCGATTTCGAAAGCTAGGGTTGAATTTTTCGGCAAAACCACGAAGCTTTAGGACGAACGGCCAGCGCTGCTTCGAAGAGGAAGGAAAGAGCTTCCCAATGCTACCTGAGATGGTCAGATCGACGCCTCCTAGAGGGCACGGCGGCGGCGCGAAGTTCGGGGTTTCCCGACGTTATAACTCCCTCAATACTCAACGATAATTCATGAAATTACTATGGATTTGAAGATCTCTGAACGCTCTTCAAAATGGATCTGAGTTTGCTTGATTTCATTGTGTGGTTGCGGAGAATTTTAAGAGAGAAGTTTCGGGTTCATTTCCGCGTCGCGACAGGGGTTTCGAGGAAGGAGATGAATTGTGATTGGCCGATGCCCTTTTTATTTTAATTTTTAATTTATTTATTTCCAAAAATACCCCCTTCCACAAACGACCACGAAATCAAACCCAACGACTGTCGCCCCTAGCTAAATACCCCCATTCTGAACACAATGGGATATGTTTCGTTGGCCATTTCGACTGTTACAGCCAGTTATTTTTCAAATTAAAATATAAAACATTCGATATTTAATTTAAACGTACATTTTAATTTGCCAGGGCCACAAACTGAATCGAAAAATTCCAGAAAAATAAATCTAGCTTTTTTTTGACGATATGGTCCTAACAAAACCAGTTTCGTCGAATTCTGAGCTCGTTTGAAAAACGGCCATTTTTAGGTCGACCCATTTTAACAGAATTTGACCAAACACGTTTTCTTTTGCCTCGCTCACATACTAGCTTCAAAAATTATGAAATTTGAAACCTAGCAATAATTTGACATCCCGGACCCAACAAAAGTGGTTTCGTCGAATTCTGGGGTCGTATGCAAAATCTCAATTTTCAAGGGCTATATATACTATATAGCGACCTTTCTGAAAATTCGTTTGGCCATAACTTTTGATTTCCGTTATGAAATTTCGATTTTTCAGATTCGTTAGAAAGGTATTGATAAACAGATTTAAATATTTTTAGTTTTGTTAAAATCCGTTATATTTTCCACACGGTGCAGTCAGACAAAGTTTATATTCAAAATTTCAAACTGCTATATTATACTCAATTCTATATTTTATTGAAATATACTATTTCAACTATTCAAATTTCTTGGTAATAACCTAATTTAAAATTTTTAAACTGGTTCACATTTTCCGGGTTATTACATGAAAAGTATATAAATGTCAGGGTTGGTAGGTCACTGACACCACCCTAGCTAGAAAGAAACGTCGTGCTCACCCTGCAGTCACTATCCCGTTTTTGACTCATACCGAGGTGCGAGGCTCGCGAATTCACGTTATACACAAAGCTATGCCACACAGGCCGTGCTTTGGTCATCAACCACAAGACTTTGCTTTTCAACAGAAGCCCTGATCAATTGCCACTTACGCGTGCCACATTGGCAATTCACTCCATGCGACTGATGTCCATCGATATACAACCTCTGAGCTCGTACGTCTCAGAGAAGGGCGTTAAGCAAGAGAATAAATTCTCCGCCGCCAAACAGATGTATATTTAATAGAGATCAATCAACACAGAATAAAATCCAATGTCAGACACACAATCCATTTACAAGTTCGTTCTGGGTCTGAACGAAACCGGAGGCACTTTCCTCGCATATCCATCGATCTCCAAGTACATCTGGACGATCACCAACTGTATCCCTCATCTTGGGTGTACAGCCCAATCGAGATCATCAGTAATCACCCAAACGATGTGAAGACTTCTGGTCTTCAACCACCGTTGTAACACCCCGAATTTTCTATTAACACTAAAGTTGCTAAAATATTAATAAGTGTGTAAGAGAGGGGATGTATCTAATATGAATATAAAAATATTAATAAGTGTGTAAGAGAGGGGATGTATCTAATATGAATATAAAAATATTAATAAGTGTGTAAGAGAGGGGATGTATCTAATATGAATATAAAAATATTAATAAGTGTGTGAGAGAGGGGATGTATCTAATATGTATATAAAAACAATAATAAGTAAAGGGGGATGTATCTAATATGTACATTGTAGAAAATATATATATATTTATGACATGAATAGAAGTTTATTAATATGCTGAGTGTTCGCTGAGTCACTTCTGACTCATTGCTGAGTCAACAAGATAAACCCCATCTTGTCTGAACGGCTGCGGTTATTTCTAGGTTAAATCTAATGGCCTAAATGCATTCTAAAATCTATAAATAAGTGGGTAGACCCAAAACCTAAATCACTTGTAAAATTAGAGAAGCTACCGTCATGCTGCTGCCATGGAGTTCAGCGTAGCCGTCACAAACTAAGAAGAGGAAGCCTAATCTACTACAACTAAATTCTACTGAACAAAACAAATCAAACCAAAGAACTCTCTCTCCAATTCTCTTCTTTTGTTGGTGAGTATGATGATTCTCACAAGACTATTACAAACTAATTTGACTCAGTTATGAATGGATCACAAGAAAGTGATGTGATTTGTAATTGTAAATTCTATATATTGTGGATCTCTTATTATGTTATTATGTTGTCGTATGATGTAAATTATATATGCTATGTAATGCTATGTTGTAAATTCTCTTATGCTATGTCGTGCTATGTTGAGAATCATGTCAAGCTATGTTATACTATCATACTATGCCATGTTATAAATCATGCTATATTATGTTGAAAAATCATGATGTTGTTGGATCATGCTTAAAGTTATGTTTTTTTTCTTAATTTAAATGGATCTTGTTTATGGGAATTTGCCTATTAGGTTAGGTGTACCCATAAACTTGAAACTATAATTAAATAAAACTTGATTATGGGAATTTGCCTATTGAGTTAGGTGTACCCATATAAAACCATGTTGTTAAAAAATTAGATGATGTTGATTCACACATGTTCATATGTAAGTTTATGAAAATTGATTGAGATCATATTAGGTGAATTTTGAACAAGTTGACACCTTTAGAACCATGACATGTATAATCTATGCAAGTTGGACATATGCAAGTTTTACCCCTTATTATGATTCATTTGGTCACATATACATGTTGTTATTATGATAATCTCTTTTATGCTATGAGTTAGGCTATTCGAGTCTAACATATATTTTGCGAATAAACGTTCAAACGTGGGGTAGGAGTAATATTAGGAATTAATAAATTGGGTGCAATGTTGTAAGATGTTGCATACCATGAATGAATGTCCATAATTGAGTCAATTATGGACATTGTTAAAAATTGGAAGTAATTAATAATTCAAGTAGGGAACTATTAAAATTGGGGGAAAGTGGATTATTATTAATAATCAATGCTTAGGACACGAGGTTGGACCCGTTTGTGATGTAAACCTGCCCGGACCCGCCCGGCAAATCCAGTAGTCACAAATGTCGGCCCAATGTGAGAGGTCCTAGGCCCAAACTAAAGCATAACAGTTGTAAAGACACGAGGTTAGACTCTTTTATGGTGTAAGACTGCCCGGACCCGCCCGGCAAATCCAGCTGCCATAAATGCCAGTCTAATGTGAGAGGTCTTTATGAGGTTATGGCCTTAATGAACTAAGAAATACTTAACCAGATAATCATGTAAGGTGGGACATGGGGGTTAAGTAGGTGCCTTGGGTGGCATGAGGAATCTGGTGGTTGCCTTTAGAGGCATTTGAAATACGATTAGACTTAACCAAACACACATGTAAATGAACATGACTAAGTGGGTTAAGTGGGATGGACTAATGGGGACAAGCTTAGGTGGAATGCTTGTGGTAAATAGTGGGGGCCCATTTCAACCAGTATCCCAAAACGTATCTTTGTGGGCTCGACCCAAGTCGAGGACGGGACACGCATACTGGGTTTGACTATAAGAGGCCAAAACAGGGAGCGGTGGCAACGCAAGTCCAACGGGTTTCATATGCGTGTGTGGACCCGGGCTGGTAGGTAAGACGTTGTTGCATCGTGTAGGTATAAGCCGTGCATGTCCGTTGTATCAGGTTGCCACTTTAGGGGAGTGATACACCCCACTGTGGGGCCAGCACGGGTATCTACGAGTTAGGGAGCCGATCGAATAATGGGAAGTAGGGTACACCTAGTGGAGATAGGGGCAGGCGGCACCTATGTAGTCAGCTAGGGGTACGTAAAGCCATTGGGAAAGTTTCTAAGTGAAGCTAAGTGGGATGAATCTTTAGGGTGACTGGTGTGGTGCAGTATAGTGTTTATCCTTTAGTATTAAGGAGCGCCTATAACGTTGCCTTTAGCGATTGTCTATGTCCTTAATCTGCTCTTCATAGACATTTTCTTGTTTTCCAGCTTATGCCTTAGTCCAGTTATTTTGGTAATAGTATTGTAGAATTATCATATTCACCAGACTTTATGTCTGACCCCCTCTTTTCCATCCTTTTTCTCCCATCAGGTCCGCAGGTTGGGCCAAGTTCTAGTGGAGTCTAGTTGGATCGCTTATCTTCTGGAAAGCTTGGACTGCTGAAGTAAAGTCCAGCTTGTTACCTTTCTTTTTAATGGCTATTCATGTAATGGGATTATGTACTTGTTTTATCAAGATAGATATTGTACTTGACATTGAATATGGTGTTATGATGTAATCAAACATGTTTTGACTTCTGCTACAGTGAAATAAAGTTTTTGAATTTCCAAGTACTATTTTATATCTGTCTTGTTGTAATTTTACTGTTCTATATTCACTTAAAACCTCCATGGAAGTTAATGCATTCCCTTTGTGAGTGACATTAATGGACGTGGGGTGTTACACGTGGTATCAGAGCATAAGGTTACCAGAACAGATAAAATTTTTTTTTAGAAAAATATTTTTTTTTTCTAAAGTATTTTTGGAAGAAGTGCTTTCAAAAAAAAAAAACATGTTATTTAAAGAGAGTTTTTATGAAAAACATAATCCCAAATAGCCACATCCTTATCTTTATCTTTCGAATTCTCCATTTTGAATCTTTCCTTTTTCGTTTCAGCATGGCTGAAGATCTTAATCTCCCAGAAGGTGTGACGATTCCAGGGTGGTTTAGGAGATACTTGGAGGCTAGGGCCACCACTGCAGGCCCAGCGGATACTCCTCCACCCCTAGTCGCACCCATTCCTCCTCCTCCTCCTCCTCGTGTTGACACTTTTGCAAAGACGTGCAAGGAATTCAAGGCTATGGGAGGAAAAACTTTTCAAGGGACTGAGACGTTTGTGGAGGCCAGAGATTGGCTTAAGGAGACTGAGGAATTGTTGGATATCTTTGAAGTAGAAGATGGGAGGAAAGTCCGTTTAGCTGCTTGGTTAATGAAGGGAGAGGCCTCGTTTTGGTGGGAGGTCACTAATGTGGAACGTCCAGTTGATTCATGGGCGGATTTCAGACGAAGGTTTGAGGCAAAGTTTCTTTCAAGGGCAGAGGAGAACTTAAATATGGAAAAATTCCTGGCACTAAAGCAAGGGAGCTCATCAGTAAAGGAATATGTCAATAAATTTAATCAGTTAGCAAGGTTTGGCTTGGAGTTGGTGAACACGCCAGAGAAGAAAGCTTTGAGGTTCGTTAGAGGCTTGAATGAACCGTTGCAAGGGTTGGCTATGACCCACATCCCTATGGGAGCCACCTTTGAAAAGCTAGTAGAAATGGCACTTATGCATGAGGATAAGGCAGTTGAAAAGAAAGCGGATCAGAAGAAACCCCAACAGCAAAATAAGAAGGGTGGTAAAAACAATAATGGCAAAGGGAAGAAGAAATGCTTCAATTGTGGGACGCCTGGCCATCTCAGAAAAGATTGTAGAAAGAAAAAGAAGACTGGTTGTTTTCATTGTGGAGATGCGGGACATTTAGTGAAGGACTGTCCAAAGAAGGGGCAGAGGGCAGGGTCTACCTCGGGAGGACAGGTGCAGGCTCTTATGGCACCAGGGCAGGCAAGGGGGCAAGTTCAGGCTATTGCGGCCCCACCGCTGCAAGAAAGAGGTAGAACAATTTCTGTTGAAAGCTTAGTTTTTCTGTTTGATCATCCTGTCCGTACCTTATTCGATTTTGGCGCATCTCATTCGTTTATCTCTGCATCATTAGTTGAATCACTGCACTTGAACACCAGTTTAGTAGAGGATCCCTTGGTCGTTTCAAATCCAATTGGGGGTTCCGCTCATTTGACCATGATATGTTTGGATTTGAAAATCTCTATACTTAGCGTTGAATTTAGATGTGATGCTTATGTATTGGGCTTCACGGGCTATGGGCTAATTTTAGGAATGGATTGGTTGTCTAGAAATAGGGCCATTCTTGATTGTGAAAGGAGAGTAGTTAGGCTTGTGACTCGCCTTGGTAATGCTCTCGACATCTTTTGTAATCCCATAAATTCCGTTATGCTAAGTTATCTTGAATCGCTTGACGCGTCTGTAGAGAACCTGCGATCGGTAGAAGTGGTCCGGGAATATTCGGATGTGTTTGAGGAGGTGAAGGGCTTACCTCCAAAGCGGGAGATAGACTTTCGAATTTATCTTGTGGATAATGCTAAACCCGTATCTTTGCCAGTGCGCCACATGGCTCCTCGTGAAAGGAGGGAACTCAATAAGCAAGTAAAGGAGTTGCTTGAGAAGGGGTTCATAAGACGTAGTATATCGGAGTGGGGTGCTCCAGTAGTTTTTGCCACAAAGGCGGATGGGTCTCTTAGACTTTGTATGGACTATAGAGAACTAAACAAGCTTACTAAAAAGAACCGACACCCACTGCCGAGGATTGACGATCTCTTTGATCAGTTAGTTGGCGCCTCAGTGTTTTCGCAGTTGGACTTAGCCACTGGCTTTCATCAACTGAGAGTGGCTGAGGATAGTATAGATAAGACTGCTTTTAGGACTCCTGACGGATTCTATGAATGGCTAGTGATGCCCTTTGGTTTGACAAACGCCCCTGCATATTTTGTTGATTTGATGAGTAGGGTGTTTAGGGAATACCTTAACAAATTCGTGGTAGTCTTTGTGGATGACATCTTAGTCTTTTCTAAGAATAAAGAAGAGCACTCCCTACATCTTAGGGAAGTGTTGGAAACCCTTCCAGCGCATAACCTTAAGGCAAAATTTTCTAAGTGTCACTTCTGGAGGAAGGAAGTACGGTTCTTAGGGCATGTGGTTTCCAAAGAAGGGATAGCAGTGGATCCCGCAAAGGTGGTGGCCATCCAAGATTGGAAGGTCCCTAAAAATGCAACCGAAGTAAGAAATTTCTTGGGGTTGGCTGGCTATTATAGGAAGTTTATCAAAGACTTCGCAAAAATATCAGCTCCATTAACACGGTTAACGAAGAAGAACCTGGTTTTTACGTGGGACAAAGATTGCGATGATGCATTCCAACGTTTAAAGAGAGCCTTAACTTCAGACCCAGTCTTAGTGCTGCCAGACGGGAATAAACCGTTTACCATCTATACTGATGCTTGTGGGACGGGACTTGGCGCGGTCCTCATGCAAGAGGGAAGAGTAATAGCCTATGGTGGAAGGCAGTTGAGGATTCATGAAAAGAATTACCCCACGCATGACTTAGAGCTAGCCGCAATTGTTTTCGCGCTTAAGTCTTGGCGTCACTATCTTCTTGGTGAGAAATTCGAACTGTTCACCGACCACAAATCATTAAAATACTTATTCTCTCAGAAGGATTTGAATTTAAGGCAGCAACGGTGGATGGAATTCTTAGCCTCCTACGATTTTGAAATAGCATATACCCCGGGCAAGGGTAACGTGGTGGCAGACGTCTTAAGTAGGAAAAGGTTGTCCTTGAGTCCGTTGTTTGTTGAACGACAAAGCTTAGAATTCATCTCTATGTTTAACTTTAGACCCTCCGTTGACTTAGTACCCGGTCTGTTAGCATCCTTGGAGGTTAGACCTACACTTCTAGGACGGGTTGGTGAGGCACAGTGAGACGACCCACAGTTGGTTGAGATAGCAGAAAAGCTCAAAGGGGGGGAGTCGTCAAGCCATCTTCGTAGGTATACCCTAGACGATAAGGGTTGGTTACGAAGGGATAATAGACTTTGTGTACCACAAGACGAAGACTTAAGGAAGGCCATTCTTGATGATGCTCATCGCTCAAAAATGACCATTCATCCCGGCGGGGATAAGATGTACAAAGATATGAAGCGGGTTTTCTTTTGGGCCGGTATGAAAAAAGGATGTGGCCGAGTACGTCGCTAGATGCTTGGTGTGCCAACGAGTTAAAGCAGAACAAAAGAAACCCGGTGGGTTGCTTCACCCATTAGAAGTTCCACTATGGAAATGGGAAAGCATCTCAATGGATTTTGTGGATGGATTACCAAGATCAAGGAAGGGTAACACGGGGATTTGGGTTATAGTAGATAGACTTACTAAAAGCGCCCATTTTATTCCCGTGAAAAGTAAGAGGACTGCTCCGTGGTTGGCTTCTGTATACATTAAGGAGATAGTTCGTTTGCACGGTATTCCTTCTAGTATAGTAAGCGACCGTGACCCCATCTTTACTAGCGAATTTTGGAAGAGTTTACAAGAGGTGGTAGAGACTCAGCTATGTTTGAGCACCGCATATCATCCTCAGACAGACGGCCAGACCGAGAGGGTGAATCGCATTCTAGAGGATCTTTTAAAGCTTTGTATCCTAGACTTTGGGGGTACATGGGAAGAGCACCTTCCATTAGTAGAATTCGCATATAATAATAGCTTTCAGTCTAGTATTGGCATGGCACCTTTCGAAGCTCTTTATGGAAGGCCTTGCCGTTCGCCTACATGTTGGTGGGAATCTACCGATAAAATCCGACTTGGGCCCGATATGGTTAGGGAAACCTCGGAGAAGATTGAGTTGATTCGAAGGAGGATGAAAGCAGCACAAGATAGGCAAAAATCGTATGCTGATAAGAGGAGGACAGATCTTGAGTTTGACATTGGGGACATGGTTTTTATCAAAGTATCTCCGTTACAGAATGTTGTTCGCTTTGGGTCCGTGGGGAAATTAGCACCAAGGTTTGTAGGGCCGTTTCCTGTAAAAAAAACAGGATTGGGAAGATGGCATATAGGGTGGAGTTGCCTGAGAAACTTAGTGGAGTACACGACGTATTCCATGTATCACATTTGAGGAGGTGTTTGCACAAGACCGCGGAGGTGGTAGAGCCGAGCTTGCTTAAAGAGGTGGAAATAGAGCGTGATGCAACAATTAGACGAGCTCCTACATGCATTCTTGGGTCGGAGATCAAAAAGTTGAGGAATCGAGAGGTCAGACTGGTTAAAGTGCAATGGGGAGATGATGAGAGCAACGCAACTTGGGAGACAGAAGAGAAGATGCGTTCGTTGTACCCTTTTCTTTTTGAGGGTATGTCTTTTAATTTCTCCTTTATCGCTTAACTTATCTTATCTTATCTTTAGTATGTCCTCTCATTAGTATCTTTGACCTTTAGTTAGGATAATCCTATGGTTGAAACATGTGTTTGAGACATGTTATGTATGATGGATGCAAAATGGATGCAAGTGTTTGCTAGTGGTTGCTCGTGGATGCATATATACACACACATTAGGCACTAGATCGGCTCAGTCACTTCATATTGCATATTGCATATATATGGATGTATTTAGTATAATGGATGTATAATGGTTGTACCATCATATGGATGCTGCATTCGGTTGAATGGGTGTGCACGCATATAGAAGTAGTATGTAAGCAACTAGGATCTTTTGCATACATAATGGATTCATGACACTTACATAATTTGCATTAAGGAGGTCAACTGAATCAGTAGACCGCCTGATTTCGCATTAGGTAAGGACATGTACACACACTTGCATATGATCATAAAACATTAGAAGTCTTTTAAGGACAATGGATGCCTGTGTATGATGGATGAGTAGATGGACGTTTGGATGGTAGGATATACATTCTTCCAGACTTGAAGATTTCGGGGACGAAATCCTAAAAGGAGGGGAGAATGTAACACCCCGAATTTTCTATTAACACTAAAGTTGCTAAAATATTAATAAGTGTGTAAGAGAGGGGATGTATCTAATATGAATATAAAAATATTAATAAGTGTGTAAGAGAGGGGATGTATCTAATATGAATATAAAAATATTAATAAGTGTGTAAGAGAGGGGATGTATCTAATATGAATATAAAAATATTAATAAGTGTGTGAGAGAGGGGATGTATCTAATATGTATATAAAAACAATAATAAGTAAAGGGGGATGTATCTAATATGTACATTGTAGAAAATATATATATATTTATGACATGAATAGAAGTTTATTAATATGCTGAGTGTTCGCTGAGTCACTTCTGACTCATTGCTGAGTCAACAAGATAAACCCCATCTTGTCTGAACGGCTGCGGTTATTTCTAGGTTAAATCTAATGGCCTAAATGCATTCTAAAATCTATAAATAAGTGGGTAGACCCAAAACCTAAATCACTTGTAAAATTAGAGAAGCTACTGTCATGCTGCTGCCATGGAGTTCAGCGTAGCCGTCACAAACTAAGAAGAGGAAGCCTAATCTACTACAACTAAATTCTACTCAACAAAACAAATCAAACCAAAGAACTCTCTCTCTAATTCTCTTCTTTTGTTGGTGAGTATGATGATTCTCACAAGACTATTACAAACTAATTTGACTCAGTTATGAATGGATCACAAGAAAGTGATGTGATTTGTAATTGTAAATTCTATATATTGTGGATCTCTTATTATGTTATTATGTTGTCGTATGATGTAAATTATATATGCTATGTCATGCTATGTTGTAAATTCTCTTATGCTATGTCGTGCTATGTTGAGAATCATGTCAAGCTATGTTATACTATCATACTATGCCATGTTATAAATCATGCTATATTATGTTGAAAAATCATGATGTTGTTGGATCATGCTTAAAGTTATGTTTTTTTCTTAATTTAAATGGATCTTGTTTATGGGAATTTGCCTATTAGGTTAGGTGTACCCATAAACTTGAAACTATAATTATATAAAACTTGATTATGGGAATTTGCCTATTGAGTTAGGTGTACCCATATAAAACCATGTTGTTAAAAAATTAGATGATGTTGATTCACACATGTTCATATGTAAGTTTATGAAAATTGATTGAGATCATATTAGGTGAATTTTGAACAAGTTGACACCTTTAGATCCATGACATGTATAATCTATGCAAGTTGGACATATGCAAGTTTCACCCCTTATTATGATTCATTTGGTCACATATACATGTTGTTATTATGATAATCTCTTTTATGTTATGAGTTAGGCTATTCGAGTCTAACATATATTTTGCGAATAAACGTTCAAACGTGGGGTAGGGGTAATATTAAGAATTAATAAATTGGGTGCAATGTTGTAAGATGTTGCATACCATGAATGAATGTCCATAATTGAGTTAATTATGGACATTGTTAAAAATTGGAAGTAATTAATAATTCAAGTAGGGAATTATTAAAATTGGGGGAAAGTGGATTATTATTAATAATCAATGCTTAGGACACGAGGTTGGACCCGTTTGTGATGTAAACCTGCCCGGACCCGCCCGGCAAATCCAGTAGTCACAAATGTCGGCCCAATGTGAGAGGTCTTAGGCCCAAACTAAAGCATAACAGTTGTAAAGGCACGAGGTTAGACTCTTTTATGGTGTAAGACTGCCCGGACCCGCCCGGCAAATCCAGCTGCCATAAATGCCAGTCTAATGTGAGAGGTCTTTATGAGGTTATGGCCTTAATGAACTAAGAAATACTTAACCAGATAATCATGTAAGGTGGGACATGGGGGTTAAGTAGGTGCCTTGGGTGGCATGAGGAATCTGGTGGTTGCCTTTAGAGGCATTTGAAATACGATTAGACTTAACCAAACACACATGTAAATGAACATGACTAAGTGGGTTAAGTGGGATGGACTAATGGGGACAAGCTTAGGTGGAATGCTTGTGGTAAATAGTGGGGGCCCATTTCAACCAGTATCCCAAAACGTATCTTTGTGGGCTCGACCCAAGTCGAGGACGGGACACGCATACTGGGTTTGACTATAAGAGGCCAAAACAGGGAGCGGTGGCAACGCAAGTCCAACGGGTTTCATATGCGTGTGTGGACCCGGGCTGGTAGGTAAGACGTTGTTGCATCGTGTAGGTATAAGCCGTGCATGTCCGTTGTATCAGGTTGCCACTTTAGGGGAGTGATACACCCCACTGTGGGGCCAGTACGGGTATCTACGAGTTAGGGAGCCGATCGAATAATAGGAAGTAGGGTACACCTAGTGGAGATAGGGGCAGGCGGCACCTATGTAGTCAGCTAGGGGTACGTAAAGCCATTGGGAAAGTTTCTAAGTGAAGCTAAGTGGGATGAATCTTTAGGGTGACTGGTGTGGTGCAGTATAGTGTTTATCCTTTAGTATTTAGGAGCGCCTATAACGTTGCCTTTAGCGATTGTCTATGTCCTTAATCTGCTCTTCATAGACATTTTCTTGTTTTCCAGCTTATGCCTTAGTCCAGTTATTTTGGTAATAGTATTGTAGAATTATCATATTCACCAGACTTTATGTCTGACCCCCTCTTTTCCATCCTTTTTCTCCCTTCAGGTCCGCAGGTTGGGCCAAGTTCTAGTGGAGTCTAGTTGGATCGCTTATCTTCTGGAATGCTTGGACTGCTGAAGTAAAGTCCAGCTTGTTATCTTTCTTTTTAATGGCTATTCATGTAATGGGATTATGTACTTGTTTTATCAAGATAGATATTGTACTTGACATTGAATATGGTGTTATGATGTAATCAAACATGTTTTGACTTCTGCTACAATGAAATAAAGTTTTTGAATTTCCAAGTACTATTTTATATCTGTCTTGTTGTAATTTTACTGTTCTATATTCACTTAAAACCTCCATGGAAGTTAATGCATTCCCTTTGTGAGTGACATTAATGGACGTGGGGTGTTACAACCGTCTTCATCTTCGACATCTCGTCGAATCGGTTGTTCAGAATGGGTATAAACCCGGCCTTTCTGAATAACCCACGTATATAGTAAACAAATGTTACACAAACACAATGAACGCCTCATTCCAATTCAGAATTTTATTTTATTCACAAAATCACATTCTTAAGGAAAGGTTCCCATTAATTTTATCCAAGATAAATTCTTCTAAATTTATCCTATAATCTTCCTTGGGATATCATTTCAAACTACTCGGGATTAACGAACCACACCGAAGTAATTATTTATTTTATTTCCCAATCCCAACCTATATATCCCATGGAGAAAACTGGTAATACTCCATATCTAACAACACGGTGTTATCGGTAAAATTAATTACCATTTCACGTTCAAATCTAATTAAAGATTTAACTATCGCTTTGGAGCAAAACTGGTGATACTCCACTCTCGATCACTTTTCAGATTTGATAATTTAAATTATCAATTCACATTTTAATCTAATTAAAGATTCATTAAAACCCCACTTAGTTTTAATCTTTTCAAAAATCAACATCTTGCCTTTAACTGGGTTAAAGAACGTATGTCATCTAAAACACGATTCACGATAAACCCAAATCACATCTGATATTAATTACAAGGCTCTGAATAGAAAATATACCGGCTTATATTCAATATCAAATTCTGAAACCAACAAATATCGTATTGGAAATAACGATATAAAATATATCTTTCAAATTCTCATAACAATATCTGTATAGTCACGAAATCCAACATCGAAATATCCCAAAGATAATTTCGATTCAACTCCAGTCCAATCCACGTATTGGGAATATTGATTATTTTTAAAATCACCTTCAAATTCAATTTATTTATTTCAAAAATAAATTGATTTTAGTTCTAGTTCAAAACTAGTTCATTTCGATAAAAATCTATTTTTATCTTTTCAAATATGGAATTTTCCAGCCCAATTTTTCCCAAATCATTTCTTATGATTATACCCAAATTATTACTATTTTTAATAATTTTATCAAGGCCCATACAGTCGATTTCCACCAACGGCTATCGAACTGCACTTGCAGCGATCTTTTTCAAATTTGATTTGGACATAATTCCAAATCCAACCGTTAGATTTCAAATTTCTAATATTCATTGGAAAGCTCTTTTCGATATGAACCTAAAGGTTCCAGTTTTAGGAGAATCCGACGGTTGGATCTCCCGCAACGTCAATTCGAAGTCAATGGTCGAAATTCACGAACTGCCGCGGCGCGGCGCGTTCTATTTAGGCCATTATATATATAATATATATATATATATATATATTATATATATTTCGTCGACTTCCTTTTAAAATGTATTTTATAAATCGCTTTAAATTCGTTTTCAAAACCATTTCAACTTCTATATTCAATTTCAATTCGATTGGATTTCAATTCAACTCGAATTCATTTCAATTTTATTTAATTCGAAGTCAAATTCGTTCCAATTCAATTCAAATTCATTTTCCTTTCAATTCAAATTCGTTTTCTTTTCAATTCAATTCACTATAATATTCATTTCAATTTGAATAAAATCGATATAAATATCGTTCACGTCAAAATGGCGCAAAACTAATCAACACGGCTTTATATATTTCAGTCACTTCGTTATTTTATTCAACAAATGAATATTTATTCTATTCAACACATGAATTTATATTTCTTTCAACACTTGACCAATCTCAACGAATGAGTACTGTCAACACAACTATTTTTGTTGTTTAAAATATTTTATAAAATATTGGTATCTATCGTTTGATTTTTTAAATTAGGGTCCACCGTGAAGTAGATTCTAATTGTAAATATGATAAAGACGTAATTTTTATTATTTATAAATATTTTACTCAACACACGAATATTTTCAACACATGAACATCGTCAACACATGACTATTTTTATATTCAACACATGAATTTTATTTTATAATATTCATTATTTTCCCAATTGGAATGAGGCCCAATCAATCACCATACAATGTTAATTATATGGATTCCATACAACACATGTATATAATAGCATTGAAAAATAATCAACCATCAACCAAAGTGCACTACACTGTATAAGCATCAAATATAAATATCTAACGCTTATAACAGCCTGTCAATCAATCGATCGACATCTTTAATCAATCAGGATGAGTGAACTTCAAATTTCATCCCAACACCCGTGTGGGGTTTCAAACAATCAAACACAGATTTTAGTTGTGTAGTTGGGCGATGTGTAAAATTTATCGACCCAATCAATGTCCTCCAAATAGGTGTACATAAACAAACCGTCTGGTTTGTAAATGAATATTTTATTTTATTCACTTCCACGTTAAAAATTATATTTTTAACGATAATATATTTTATTTTAACACATGAATTTCTATTCAGTTCATTTACTCAATAAAAATGATATTTTATTTTTCTAACATATTTTAGAATATTTCGGCAGCATAACGGCACGATACTAGAAACGGGACGAGGCCTAGCCTTATCCCCGGTCTAGTGAAGGCCCACGCCATTCACACATCAATCATATCAATTTCATTTCACCAAACAATCCAATTCAACCCAAACAATCTAACTAACAACACAGCCAAACAAACAAGTCCATGGTCTGTGGACGATTGTGTCGGGTGCTACTAAGCACCGTCTGCATCCTAGTATATATATAACTAGAAAAAAAATTTGAAGAGTGAGAAATTCTCACCAATAGCTATCCAACTTCACAACACTTCTTTTATAGAAATCTTCATCGTTATCGCATCTTTGTCATCTTCGTTGCCCGTAGCCACCACATATATAAAAATCACATTTTTACTTCGATGTTCAATATATAAAAATCTCACCTTTCTCCATTTAAAAATATCGTCTTTCTTCCTTTAAAAATCTAATCTTTTCTATTTTAAAAATTACGTCTTTTCTATTTTAAAAATCACGCCTTTCTATATTTTAAAAATCACGCCTTTTATATTTTAAAAATCACGCATTTTATATTTTAAAAATCACGTCTTTTATATTTTAAAAATCACGTCTTTTATATTTTAAAAATCACGTCTTTTCACTTTTAAAAATATCGTCTTTTCACTTTTAAAAATATCTCTAATTATACCTAACAAAAATAAAAAGCAAAACTAAAATAAACAAATCAATAAAAACTTACAGCTTTTTAGATTCGGAGGGGGTTTGGGCTCTGGTGGGCGTCGATCGATGGGGCGACTGGGGGGGTGTTGCGGTGGCGGTGGTTGGCCAAAAGGGGGTGCGGCGGATTTGGTTAGGGCTGTGGGGGAAGGAGGAGGGGGTTGCGCTCGTCGTGGTGGCGGATGGTGGTGGGCGGCGCAGCACTCGAGGTGGAAGGGGGGCTCGGCGGCGGTTTTTGGGTAGAAGGGGGGTATCGAGGAAGAAGGGGACACGGAGGAAGGGGAAGAGGAGAATCGAGGGGGGGGAAGAAGGAGGGGGTGCAGCTCCGCCCCCTTAGGCGGCGCGGCGGTCATCGGGGAGGGGCGACGATCGTCGCTCCCCCTTTCTCTTTCTCTCTCTTTTTTTTATTTTCTGATTCGATTTACTTGGGGGGCAGAGAGAAATAAGGGGAGGAAGATATTTTTTTTTTATTATTTAATTATTTAATTTAAAAAGTTGACTTTTACAAACGAACTCGAAACGAGGCCCACCGCCTGTCGTCCATAGCGTTTTACCCCCATTCCGAACACAATGGGATACGTATCGTAGGCTGATTTGGTCGTTTCGATCAGTTTCCGTTGAATTTACATTTAAATCATTATATTGGATTTTAAACGTACATTTCAATTTAGCGGGGTCACATACGAACTCTATAAATTGCAAAAATAGATTTTCTAGGTTCGTATTGATGATACGGTCCTAACAAAACTTGTTTCGTCGAATTCTGAGACCGTTAGAAAAATGGCCATTTTCCAGTCGATTAAAATCAACTGAAACTGGTCAAACGCGTTTTCCTTTGCCACGCTCACATATTGATTCGAAAAATTATGAAATTTGAAACCTAGCAATAATTTGACATCACGGACCCAACAAAACTGGTTTTGTCGAAATCCAAGGTCGTTTGCAAAATTTCCGTTTTTAAGGGCCTGAATTCCATAGCGACTATTCAGAATTTTCAACTGGACATATCTTTTGATTCCCGCTATGAAATCTCAATTTTTCCGGTTCGTTGGAAAGATATCATCAATTAGATCCTATTATTTTTGGTTTCACTAAAATCCGGATTGTTTTGCACCCGGTACATTCAATTGAAGTTTGAAATCGAAATATCGAACTACCGCGCCATTTTCAATTCTATTTATAATTATATATAATTATTTATATATATATTCTAACGACGACGTATATAATATATACGTTCGAATTCTATTCAAAATAAATTTCTCGTCGACATTATTTAAAATAATCTATTTTAAATGTCAAAATTCGCTAAAATTGCCAAAATAAAAATTTTAAACTGGCTCAGATTTTTGGGTTATTACAATCTCCCCCACCTAAAACTTTTCGTCCCCGAAAAGGAACAAAGTCGAAAGTGGTTTGATTAATCAACTCTACGTTCGATCTGGCTTGCATTCTCCAACTTTTCAGTTTCTGAGAATTTTCAAATTTTCAAAAATTTGGCTAACACCCTAAATTTTCGAAAAATTTCGCCATAACCTCCCCTGCACCGGGAGCCACGGGAAAATCCCGAAATTGCCATACAGGCCTTCTGATCTCAAAAAGAAAAAGAAAAAGCCAAGCGGCTAGCCACTAGGCTCATAAAATCATCATCACCCAAACAAAACAGTAAATTATAGTAAACATGTACCTATTTGTCGGGCAAAAAAATTTTATTCTCTGGCTCTAGCCTGCTTGCTATGACCTGTTCAATAGATATACATGTATATGCAAGCAAATGTGACCAATTTTCAATACAATTCAATATTTGGTTCAATTAGGCATAATGGTTAAAAATTATCAAACAAATTAACAAACAACACAAACATCAATCAATTAGTGAATTAACATTTCAAATTCATAAATTGATATATATACAAAAATCATGTTTTTGATGCCAATTCACAACAATGTATTCTAGCTATATTAGTTTTGGTTCTCACACCAGTCTAATGGAAACATATAGAAATCACACCTTCGAAACATGAATATGAGTACTGATGATGATGCACCATCATCAGAATCATCCCCGGGTGTCTAGAATGTGATTCTATATCTATCCAATATATTAAAACTTCGAATATACGTTCATGACGCGTATATGCAAAACCTTTATATACTAGATTGTCTAAATTCAAAATAAATAAATAATCAAATACGTATAAAACGATTTAAATTTTCAAAACAGAAATTGTTCTCATTTGAAAAATATACTCTTCACACTCGTTCTAGGATACTACTGATCCTATCTCTAACGAGTCATTCTAATTGGATATTACTAATCCAATATCTGATGAATTCTTTCGTATGGTTCTAATGTGTCTTGTTCTCGAGCTCTGTAAACCAAAGCTCTGATACCAAACTGAGACGACCCGAACTTCCCCGTGAAGGAAAGCACGGATAGAATTGAGTACAAGACAAAATAGAACTCATGCAGAAGAACATTTCATTGTTATTACATAATTCCATCAGATACAAGAATATACAGAGTATAAATGAATAAATTATATTCAACAAATATCAGAGATTTAAATTACATTTAAATACATCGCAGCGAAAAATAATACAAAAGCACAACTAGAAGTGATACACGGATACAAAGCTTTCCGAGCATCGTTCCAGCTGTAAATCAGGACCCTATGAATATACATCTGCAAAACCAAAACTACTAGCTGCCCATGTGGAAAATAGGGGCACCTAGAGTTTAGGTTAAAACAATAAACTCCAGGTCAGTCATGTGACTGGTGTGAGAACTAAAACAGTTATTAATCTTTATTTTTAAAGTAAGGTAAATCAAGGGACCACGCCGTATAACACGGAATGGGTTTCCTCCCAAGAATACCAGTGCATAAAACAAACAGCGCAATGCTAAATAAAGAAAAATGAAGCTGTTATAAAACCCAAGTCCCATCACACAATGCAACGCAAGCCGGAGGATAGGGTTTTTACCTTATAACAGCCAAAGCATGTCTGATACGTTAAAACACATTATTTGATACTATAATAAGTGTATAGTGTCAAAACAATTTCACATCATAAATATCAATCATAGGCGGCATTAATGACCCATAGCACTATGTCGCCATACTAGGTTCTACAAATAAAACCGCAATATCACGTATTGGATTTCCGTCATGAGCCGAGGCAAGGGGCAAGCTCCTCTCCGATTCGAGACACTCTAGCAAATGTCCCAGGACCCCACTATGATCCTTGGATCTTCAGGGCCGGTCCTCTCTTACTTTTGAGGATTAGTTATTCCTGAACACACGTTTCCCGGTCCTTACAGACCTATATCTGAGGCGCCTCGTATCCAACAACCACACAGGTGAAAAGTATATAAATGTTAGGGCTGGTAGGTCACTGACACCACCCTAGCTAGAAAGAAACGTCGTGCTCTCCCTGCAGTCATTATCCCGTTTTTGACTCATACCGAGGTGTGAGGTTCGCGAATTCACGTTATACACAAAGCTATGCCACACAGGCCGTGCTTTTATCATCAACCACGAGAGTTTGCTTTTCAACAGAAGCCCTGATCAATTGCCACTTACGCGTGCCACATTGGCAATTCACTCCATGCGACTGATGTCCATCGATATACAACCTCTGAGCTCGTACGTCTCACAGAAGGGCGTTAAGCAAGAGAATAAATTCTCTGCCACCAAACAGATGTATATTTAATAGAGATCAATCAACACAGAATAAAATCCAATGTCAGACACACAATCCATTTACAAGTTCGTTCTGGGTCTGAACGAAACCGGAGGCACTTTCCTCACATATCCATCGATCTCCAAGTACGTCTGGACGATCACCAACTGTTTCCCTCATCTTGGGTGTACAGCCCAATGAGATCATCAGTAATCACCCAAACGATGTGAAGACTTCCGGTCTTCAACCACCGTCTTCATCTTCGACATCTCGTCGAATCGGTTGTTCAGAATGGGTATAAACCCGGCCTTTCTGAATAACCCACGTATATAGTAAACAAATGTTACACAAACACAACGAACGCCTCATTCCAATTCAGAATATTATTTTATTCACAAAATCACATTCTTAGGGAAAGGTTCCCATTAATTTTATCCAAGATAAATTCTTCTAAATTTATCCTATAATCTTCCTTTGGATATCATTTCAAACTGGTTGGGATTAACGAACCACACCGAAGTAATTATTTATTTTATTTCCTAATCCCAACCTATATATCCCATGGAGAAAACTGGTAATACTCCATATCTAACACCACGGTATTATCGGTAAAATTAATTACCATTTCACGTTCAAATCTAATTAAAGATTTAACTATCGCTTTGGAGCAAAACTGGTGATACTCCACTCTCTATCACTTTTCAGATTTGATAATTTAAATTATCAATTCACATTTTAATCTAATTAAAGATTCATTAAAACCCCACTTAGTTTTAATCTTTTCAAAAATCAACATCTTGCCTTTAACTGGGTTAAAGAACCAATGTCATCTAAAACACGATTCACGATAAACCCAAATCACATCTGATATTAATTACAAGGCTCTGAATAGAAAATATACCGGCTTATATTCAATATCAAATTCTTAAACCAACAAATATCGTATTGGAAATAACGATATAAAATATATCTTTCAAATTCCCATAACAATATCTGTATAGTCACGAAATCCAACATCGAAATATCCCAAAGATAATTTCGATTCAACTCCAGTCCAATCCACGTATTGGGAATATTGATTATTTTTAAAATCACCTTCAAATTCAATTTATTTATTTCAAAAATAAATTGATTTTAGTTCTAGTTCAAAACTAGTTCATTTCGATAAAAATCTATTTTTATCTTTTCAAATATGTGAATTTTGATCGTTAAAATCTGGGCCAGTTTAAAAATTTTATTTCGGCAATTTTAAAATATTTTTATCTTTTCAAATATGTGGACCCATAACCCACAGGTCCCAGGATCGAAACCTGGCTCTGATACCAACTGTGACGAAAATGGATTTCGCTCGGTCCGAATCAGTCGGTAAACCGACCCAGACCGCTCGAAACGCCCTATCGTTTGAGAATACGACAAATCAAAACGCAGACGGAAGAACATTTCATTGTATATTACAACAATGCATCAGATTACATGAATATACAGAGTACAAATGAATATTACATAGAAATATCAGAGATTACAATAAATTACATAGCAGCGGAAAATAATACAATACACAACTAGAAGAGATATATGGATACAAAGCTTTCCGGATATCATTCCAGCTGTAAACCAGGATCCTGTGAATTTAAATCTGCAAAACCAAAACTACTAGCTGCCCGTGTCAAAATAAGGGCACCCAGAGTTTAGGTTAAAACAATAAACTCCAGGTCAGTCATGGGACTGGTGTGAGAACTAAAACAGTTGTAAATATTTATTTTTAAAGTTAGGTAAATCAAGGGACCACGCCGTATAACATGGAACGGGTTTCCTCCCAAGAACACCAGTCCATAAAACAACAGCGCAATGCTAAATAAAGAAAAATGAAGCTGTTATAAGACCCAGGTCCTATCACACAATGCAACGCAAGCCGGGGGATAGGGTTTTTCTTTATAACAGCTAAAGAATGCTTGTTACGTTTAAAAGAAATCATTTGATACTATTATAAGTGTATAGTGTATAAAACAACTTCAAATCATAAGTATCAATCATAGGCGGCATGAGCGTCCCATGCCACTATGTCGCCATATATAGGTATACAATTAAAACCGCAAAGTCACGTATTTGGAAATTGGGTTTCCGACGGTGAACTAAGGCTAGGGATCGTCCTCACCATCTTCGAGACTCTCTAGCCCGAGCCTCAGGGTCAGAGCGCGTCGACCCTTGGATCGTCAGGGCCGGTCCACCGATGTGGATTAAAATGCCTGAACACTGCGTTTCCCCGCCCTTTGGGGCGTAAATGAGCCAACGAATGGCTCCATCGGATCCGGATCGTCCGATCTAACCGAGGCGCCTCGCAACAGCAACAACCATACAGGTGAAAAGTATATAAATGTCAGGGCTGGTAGGTCACTGACACCACCCTAGCTAGAAAGAAACTCATGCCCTCCCTGAGGTCCGTCTCCCATTTTTGGTTCACAACCGGGGTGTGAGGCTCACGAATTCACGTTACACAAAGTTGTGCCACACAGGCTGTGCTTTGATCATCACCACAAGACTTTGCTTTTCAACAGAAGCCTCGATCAATTGCCACTTAGGCATGCCACACAGGCAATTCACTCCATGTGTTTGATATCCATCAATATATAACCCCTGAGCTCGTACATCTCAGAGAAGGGCGTTAAGCAAGAGAATAAATTCTCCGCCGCCAAACAGATATATATTTAATAGAGATCAATCACACGGACTAAAATCCAATGTCAGACACACAGTCCATTTGCAAGTCCGTTCTAGGTCTGTACGAAACCGGAGGCACCTAGTACCCCGCATATCCATCGATCTCCAAGTACGTCTGGACGATCACCAACTGTTTCCATCTTCTTGGGTGTACAACCCAATCAAGATCATCAGTAATCACCCAAACGACGTGAAGACCTCCGGTCTTCGACCATCGTCTTCATCTTCGACTTATCGTCGTATCAGTTATTCAGAATGGGATAAACCCGGTCTTTCCGAATAACTCGCGTATATTTTAAGTAAGTGTTACACACACACAACATACGCCTCAATCCAATTCATCAGTCACTAACCGTAAATTAATCAAGAGAATAATTCCCCAAATATTAACCCCGAAGGCCGAAACTAACATCAGATCAATATCCAGGAAACCATTCTACTTAGCTAACCGACAGTTAGTTTCTAAATTTCACATTCATATGGAAAGGTTCCCATTAATTTTATCAAAGATAAATTCTTTCTATTTATTCTTTAATCTATCCTTTTGGATTTCGATTCAACTAGTCGAGATTAACGGAACTTACCAAAGTAATCATTTGTTTTAATTTCCCAATCCCAACCTATTCATCCCATGAAGTAAAACTGGTAATACTTCATATCTAACACTACGGTGTTATCGGTAAATTCAATTACCACTTCACGTTCAAATCTAATTAAAGATTTAACTATCGCCTAAAGCAAAACTGGTGATACTCCATTCTCGATCATTTCAATCTAATTAAAGATTCATTAAAACTCCACTTAGTTTTAATCGTTAACTGGGTTAAAGAATCAGTGTCATTTAAAACACAGTTCACGATAAACCCAAAATCACATTCCATTAATTATCGGGTTAAAGAACGGGTGTTATTTAAAACACTGTCCACGATAAACCCAAAAATCAATATCACTTCAATTCCAATTAAATATCATTTAATTGTTACACTTTATTAAATCTAAATAAAAAGATTTAATCTTTTCTCAACTGGGTTCAAGAACAGTGTTAGTCAAGACATCATTCACGACAAACCCAAATCACATTTGATATTAAATACAAGGCTCTGAATAGAAAATATCCCGGCTTGTATTCAATATCAAATTCTGCGACCAACAAAGATCGTATTGGAAATAACCATATATATATCTATATCTTTCAAATTTCCATAACAATATTTGTATAATCACGAAATCCAACATCGAAATATTCCGAAGACAATTTCGATTCAAATCCATCCCAATGCAATCATTGGAAATTCTGGTTATTTTCAAAACCATTTCAAATTCAATTTATTTATTTAAAAATAAATAGAATTATAATTCTAGTTCAAAACTAGTTCATTTCAATAAAAGTTTATTTTTATCATTTCAAATATGGAGTTTTTCATCCCAATTCTTTCTAAATCATTTCTTATGATTTTACACAAATTATTACTATTTTTAATAATTTTATCAAGGCCCGTACGGTCGATTTCCATCAATGGCCATCGAACTGCACTTACAGCGACCTTTTCCAAATTTGATTTGGACATAATTCCAAATCCAACCGTTAGATTTCAAATTTCTAATATTCGTTAGAAAGCTCTTTTCGATACGAACCCAACGGTTCCGGTTTTAGGAGAATCCGATGGTCGGATCTTCCGTAATATTCGTTCGAAGTTAATGGTCGAAATTCGCGAACTGCCGCGGCGCGGCACGTTCTATTCAGGCCATTATATTATATATATATATATATAATATATAATATATACTTCGTCGATTCCAATTTAAAACGTGCTTTATAAATCGTTTTCAATTCATTTTCAAAGCGGTTTCAGCTTCATATTCAATTTCAAATCAAAATTGAATATTCCAATATAAATTCGTTTTAAATTCATTTCAAATCGATTTTAATTCAAATTGATTTCTAATTCAATTTCAGTTCGTTTTCAATTCAATTCTATTTCAATTCGAATTCATTTCTATTCAATTTCAATTTCAAATCTATTCAACTTAATTCGAATTTCAAATCTATTTCAATATTCGTTGAAAATTGAGTAAAATCGATATAAATATCGTTCACGTCAAAATGGCGTCAATCTAATCAACACGGCTTCATATATTCCTATTTTCAAATATTCTGTAGCGACTCGGGAAAAAGCGACCTTGGTTATCCGATATATAACACCTATCGAACAATCAAAAGTCGAAATTACCGGATAGTCCAAGAAAGAAATTAGAGGGTGAGGATAGATAAGATAGAAAATTAGAAAAGAAGAAGAAGAAGAACATAACAACATCAGAGTAACACGAATCTCACAGCGGAACAAATAAAATATAATAGATAACATATCTTGAAATCAAAGTAGTATATGTATATCATACCATTATCAGAGTACAACACTTTCATCACAGCGGAATAATCAATAGCTAGAAAAATCTTGAAGCCTCCTGCTCTAAGCTCTTCAAGCATACCTGTAAATCCTGACTACTTGACTGCCCGTACAAATTTGGGCACCCAAGAGTTTAGGGAAAACAAAACAAAATAAACTCTGGGTCAGTCATGGGACTGGTGTGAGTAAACTCAAATCATTTGGTTTAACTTTCAAAATCCTTTCGAAAGAAAAGATAATCGTAAGACCAATCCACATATAAACACGGAAGGTTTTTACCTTACGATAACCCAAAACACTTTGGAAATCGTATATTATCTGATATTATAATAATGTCTAATCACAAGTAATTAAAATATAGTAGAACGCTTGCATCTCACGCTCTACATATATAGTATACAAATCAAACTCGCGGGCACTTATTGGAAATTGGATTCCGACTTTGACAAGGTATGGGACCACCTGCCGATAGTGTATCTCTAGAGGCGAATACACTGGGTTCAACAAGAACATCTTGCAACCCGGCCCTCACATGACCGACCACTCATTTCGCTTGAGTGTATCGAATGTATATCACCAACGGTTGGGATCAGTAACTGCCTCCCGAAATGGGACAGCATCGATAGATTTAAGAACAAAAGGAATTTCTCTAGATAGGTGATCATACATCCTAATGGGTGCGACCCACATAGCCATGCTGCCTGCCCGATTTTTGTCCTTTCCTGGTTGATGATGCTTGAGGTCATAACGTATCTTTTGACAGATCACACCTCCATTACTTTGAATGCCACATCGTCATACCCGCCAAATCACACATTGATTTCACCAAAAATACCACGGGTATACAGCTAAGAGAAACGAATTCCTCCGCCACCAAACGTTAGTACGTTTGAAGAGATCAACTTATGTGATCTATTGGATATACTCTGTCAGACACTCGTCCATACACGTTTGTCCTGGGACTGGACAAACCGAAGGCACTATTCTGTAAACAGGATAGCCCTTGCACAACTCCGTCTTTAATATATTCAGCATACTTGATTCGCAACGCTTATGCCAATACGGAGTGGTTCTCTGGATAATAATCCAACCAGTCTCTCCATATTAACAACGTAAAATGGTCAAAACTTTGATAGTCGGTGATTTAACTATCAAATGAAAACATGTCGGTGTGCAAACAACGATATTATTTCCAGAAGGAAATTCTATCGAACAATCATCATTTCATTCATTCGTCCATTTCCCTATTCCTGTTGTTTAATGTTTCTTATTCACTATATTTAGAAAATATATATCATTATCATTGGAAAACATTTCCATCTCTTGTTTCTATATTCAGAAAACAATTCTGCTTCTCATTTGGAAAACATTTCCAAATCTCCTTCATTTGATTAAACAGATGTTTGAATAAACATCACTATGCCAAATCTCCTTCATTTGGTTTCCACTTAACCACTTTCCACTATCGAACCTTAACCATTTCTTAGTTAAAAACGAAGTCAATCAAGTTGGGGTATAGTTACCTCTCAGACCTTAACTGAACAACATTTCTAACTTCGAAATAGGCAAAGTTCATCTTTCTAAATCTTTAACACTTCTTTACGACATCCTCGGATTTTATTTACAAATCCGCTTCTTGTACGGAAAAACACTTGATTATAACAATGGTGTTATAATCCCCTGCATCCGAATTATAATGACTTTATAAATACTTTGATTTTCTAACTCGAATAAATAACGAACTAAATTATTAACTCATACTCGGTTAACTCTAAGCTGTAACTCTTATTCAATTTACTCTTATTCTATTTAACTCTTACTGGACTAACCCTTGTTCAGATAACTCGGTCTGATTTACTCATTTTGACCCACTTACTTGATCAGTTCAACTGGACTAACTTAGCTTAATTAACTCGACTAAATTACTTTTATCAATTAACTAATATTTGACTTGACACCATTCGCTTGACTCTAGATCGCAGCGATCACAATGGTTACGCCTGATTCCCTCAGGAAACATCCGACCGCCTTAGGCTATCTGCAGCCCTGCGAATTACGCTAGCAGTCGTGCTCACTGGTAGCTTATCTTAAATGACTACTTCTATTTAACTCTATCTCGAATAAATAAATTTGAGCAAATCTAATTGATTAACTAATATTCCATCATCCCTCATTCGATTACTATATTTGGATAACTCTAGTTCGATTAGACTCTAATCGATTAACTCTAACTGATTAACTCTAATTGGTTAACTCTAACTAAATAACTCTAAATGTTTACTCCAACGGTTGGTTTAACCCTAACGGTTTAACTCTAACAGTTCAACTCTAATAGTTTAACTCTAACGGTTGATCTCAATCAATTTGTTTTATTGGATTAACTCTATTGGATTAACTCTCTTGGCTCAACCCATTTCAAATAACAAATATTCAATAAACTCCCTTTCGAATAAACTGATATTCGATAGCTTTACTTCGAATAACTCTTATTCGATAAATTCTCTTTCATACATATTCAGTTTCAAATATCGATGTGGAAATCGATTTTTACTTCTCTATATAAGTCTTGACTTATATACTCTATTTACCCAAAGATAAATAACTAAATTAATTTATAAAACTTTATTTATAAATTAACCTTTTCACTTTATCTGTTAAAACAGATCTCTCTTAAATATTCACTTTGAATTCATGATCTGTTTACCCGTGTGCGAAGCACGGGTCGAAACTCTTCCTAGTGTAAAATTCTCCTTTATTACACTTCTATCCATTTTCAAGTATTCCATTATTCTATTTAATTTCTAAATGAATAATTCCTTTCCATAACTCAGTTCATTTTCTTGATAAATATTTCTTTTAATCCATTTATAATTATTTTACAAATATTCCTTTCTATTTCCATTTTGTAAATATTTCTCAAATGATTTCCTTTTTATTCCTATTTGTAATTGTTTACAAATAATCCCCTTTCTATCCTATTTGTAAATGATTTACAAATATTTTCCCTTTTCTTTTCTATTTATTCTATTTGCAAAATGATTTGCAAATATCTCCCTTTTTCCTTATTTTGCCAATATTTGTCCTTATATTTGTTTTACAAATATTTTCTCTATATTTATTTACAAATATGTTTTCTCTATATTCTTTGATTTATAAAATGTTTTCTTTAATAAACCAATATTTTCCATATATAAAATCCGTTGATTTTATATAAATAATCTACTTTTAAAATATTCTTGGAAATCCCTTTTCATTTTTCAGTATCGCTTATGGTATAAAAATACCAATTCAAAAGGGTCAATTTTCCATCCAAAACACACAGGGTCAGCCGATGATATAGCACATCATATATAAGAATACATATATGAAAAACAGTAAAATAAATGTTGAGGAACCCAGTTGGGTCCCTCCAACCTGTTTCCCTGCATCCACAGATGTTACACAATATAATTCACATCAATTTCATTTCAATATGAGGTATTCTGATAAACAAAATCAACATCGGTTAACGATATATATAACTATATCGGTATTTTTAATCAATTGACTAGCAGTTCAACCAACCAATCAACACTCAGCAATTCAACCAATAACTATCAGTTCTAAAAATACTTTATAAAAATATAAAGTGTTCAGAGTTAGTGAGATTTACTCACATTGGACGGTTAATCGTTGAATAACGATAATCGGTCATTGATTTGGTTCAGGCGTTTAATTTTGCCATAAATCCAAACGAGCTCCAATCCACTTGCGGTTAGTTCCATTGCGTAATGCTTGTCTATACGATCCCAACAGATCCTGTTTCGTTAAATTTCGTTAAAGTATGAAAAAGTTATGCTATTTACAATATCTACCTAATTTAAATGAATATTTAATTAATTAAATTAATTAAATTATTTTTATCTTAATTAATTTCTAATTGCGTTATTAGCCAAATTACCTTCCCTGCCCTTCTAAAAAATCCTACTTTCCCATCTCTAGCCATATCCAATTTTTTTAAAATTGAAAAACCATTTTAATATTAATTAAATTTAATTTTCAAATAAAATACTTAAAAATATTCATTTAATTATAACTTAAAATTTTTAACTCGGATCAAAAATCTGCTTCCACTCATTTTAAAGTATTTTCCGATAAGAATCCAACGGTCCTTGTTTCGTGGAAATCCGACTTGTTTTGAAAAAGTTATAAGCTTTTAAAGTTTATGGTTAAAAATTACGAAAATGCCTCTGGTCAGTTTTAAATTCAAATTAAATTTAAAATTTAAAATTTAAAATTTAAATTAATCATCCCATTCGTCGGATCAGTTAGGGATAGCCAGGGAGAGCAGGAAACTATATTTTCCAAACTCAAGCCTTAGACACTATCCTCTCTGTCACCCTTAGAATGTTCTGATATTTATTTTTTACAAATTCTATTTTAATTATAATATATATATATATTACACAAATAAATAAATAAATAAATAAATATTATTTAAAAACTTACCCCGCGAAGCCCAAGCCTCTGCCTAAGAGTCCCTAGCTCCCCGTCTTGCCCTCCTTTCTCCCTTCCTTCCCTTTTCCCTATTTCCTAATATTTTATTATTATTTCTGTCATTGCCAAAGCTTGAAAGAGGAGGAGGAGGATGAATTTTAAAATGAAGGGGGGGGGGCTATTTATAGCTGAAGGAGTCACATGGATTGCTAAGGTGGCGCGAATCTAACGGTCGAAAATGGATGGCTAGGATTAATCCTTAAATTAATTAAATTATAAATAAATTTAATAATTTATGAATAGTAAAGTGTGTTTTCTCAACCCTATTTGGACGTTAATTTGACTTACTTATTGATACCTTATCCAAAATCTTTTTCAACCATGTTGTTCAATTTTTCTTGCTCTTCAATAATATATAAAAATATTTAAATTTTGAATTTTTTTGAACTTTCAAATAATTTAAATTCAAATTCAAAATAGTGTTTTGTGTTAGTTTCAACACCTTCCGGTCTCATGTTGGAGTATCAAACGATAACGGTTTTCAGAAATTCTTCCACCATCTGGTCCGGTTTCTAACGTACTTCAATCCTATGTATTCAAATCAAAAATCGGAGTTCGTTTAGATTTTCAAATAATTTATTTAAATTTTGTTTCCTTAATAACTTTCTATATCCATTATAGGATTTTCCCAGATTTCATATATAGCTAATATCCTATGTTTAGAATTTTCCTGGATAGGTCTCAGGTTCCAATTTTGTCGTTAGCATTAGCAAATTCCAATTACCGTCAAAATTTAGTTCAAATTTTGGCCTTTTATTTTTTCTTTTCCACATACGGATGCCATTTTTGACGTACTTGGTTGGTTACCTAATTTCATCATTTCGGATTTAACGAAACTGATTTCATCGAAATCCGAGTTCGTTAGCTACTACATCCTTTGTAAACGTACTATTTTAAATTAAAAATTTATCCTTTTATACTGTCAGTTCACATTATATTGCAGATCCACTAAATTTCTACCATTTCGGAATAAAATAAAATATTCAAAATTATTGAAATTAAACCATTTAAAATTCCAAAACAATAAAAAAACATTTTTAAATAATAACTAAATGGTCAAAAAATCTGGGCCGTTACATTCTTCCCCCCTTAAAATAATTTCGTCCTCGAAATTGCTAAGGTAGAAAAATGAATTTTATAACTAGGTTAAAATTATTTGTTTACTCTGGTTTCACTAAACCAATCTACTCTAATTAATTTATTAATTTATTCCTATAAACGAAAATTTCAAAAATTCTGAAAATTTTCTAACATTCGAAATTTCTGAAAAATTTCGCCAGCACCTCCTTTGTACTGGCCAATAGCTCAAACTCCAACTCGCCTCCCTAGGCTTTCTTCAACCCAAAAGAAAATCAAACAGCCAAGTGGCTTGTCAAACAGGCTCATAAATCTCATCCAACTCATATGAATATGTACGTGTACCTTTTTATCGGCATTCAATTCTGCTATCAATTTAGCATATACCGCTATCATTCCAATCAAACTCCCAATCACTTTTATCTTCAGCACGACCATCCGCTTATAACCAAACCAAATTTCAGTCAAACTACAATTCCAATCTCAATTCAAATTTCTTGCTCGACCATCCATTTCTATCTCAGATTATCTCTAATCTAGTCCAATTCTACTTGATACCATTCTATTTCAATTCAACTCAATTTCCACTGAACTGCCTTCAATTCAATTTCAAATTTGCTTTCACAAATTTCTATTTAATTTGTGTTTATTTCAATAATCTGTACCTGGGAGTTTCAAATAGCTTTGCCTTTTTCCAAAAAATCAAATATCCCTTTGGAATATCAAAACAACTCGGTTTCTCAAACAATTCAAAAACAAAATCTTTGGTAGTAATCCGTCACTTACAAACTCGAAAATGAGCACCGATGATGTCCGGATCAACATCGGAATTTATTTTCCAGCTATCGAAGTGAGTTCAATACTATGTCACTTTCAAAACCATTTTTAAACATTTTCATTTTGAAATTCATTTCAAAATATCCCTTTTCAATGCTTGTAACAAATTTAAAATCTCCCAGGATTTTAAAATTCACATACATTCAATTTAATTCCATTTACAACGCTTATTCAAATTTAGCAATTTTAATTCCAATTCTGAACTTAAATCCAGATTTAATTCATCTGATTTCATATATTTCACTTATATGAATTTTGATTTGTTATTTACATAACCATTTCACATTTTATAATCTTATTCGATTATGATCACAACCAACACATCCAATATACTATAATAATTTCAAATATCTATACTTTGCTTATATCAAAATATAATTTGGGTAAAATTATTTCATTTACCCTTTTTTCAAAACATATCGTGTCGACCCATCGTATTCAAGTGTTTATAAACTCCTATCGATACAGTGGATCAAACTGATCGATTAGAACTCATAAACGACTCAACCAATAAATCTCCACGGTATAAAATCATTTTATATAAAATAACAAATACGTTCACTCTTATATATACACTCAAACTCAGTCTAGGGCATTACTAACCCCATCGCTACTGAGTCACGCCACAGAGCCAAGGTAAATCACCTAACCTTCAGCTCTGATACCAACTGTAACGACCCCGAGATTCGAGTAGGCTTTTCAACCATCCTCTCCTCCCTCGGTACTGGGCTAACCTCCCAGCGTGGCTTACAGAGATACCTCAGAACTGCTTTTACGGCCAGCCTCTCGACTCGACCAACCCACATTGTCGGGAGATGTAGGGGTAAGAGTCTCCCGTTCGCCACCAAACGCGAAGCGAGAACCCCCTATCATCCGTACCAATTAAGCAACCAGCTCTGATACCAACTGTAGCGACCCGGGAAAAAGCGACCTTGGTTATCCGATATATAACACCTATCGAACAATCAAAAGTCGAAATTACCGGATAGTCCAAGAAAGAAATTAGAGGGTGAGGATAGATAAGATAGAAAATTAGAAAAGAAGAAGAAGAAGAACGTAACAACATCAGAGTAACACGAATCTCACAGCGGAACGAATAAAATATAATAGACAAGATATCTTGAAATCAAAGTAGTATATGTATATCATACCATTATCAGAGTACAACACTTTCATCACAGCGGAATAATCAATAGCTAGAAAAATCTTGAAGCCTCCTGCTCCAAGCTCTTCAAGCATACCTGTAAATCCTGACTACTTGACTGCCCGTACAAATTTGGGCACCCAAGAGTTTAGGGAAAACAAAACAAAATAAACTCTGGGTCAGTCATGGGACTGGTGTGAGTAAACTCAAATCATTTGGTTTAACTTTCAAAATCCTTTCGAAAGAAAAGATAATCGTAAGACCAATCCACATATAAACACGGAAGGTTTTTACCTTACGATAACCCAAAGCACTTTGGAAATCGTATATTATCTGATATTATAATAATGTCTAATCACAAGTAATTAAAATATAGTAGAACGCTTGCATCTCACGCTCTACATATATAGTATACAAATCAAACTCGCGGGCACTTATTGGAAACTGGATTCCGACTTTGACAAGGTATGGGACCACCTGCCGATAGTGTATCTCTAGAGGCGAATACACTGGGTTCAACAAGAACATCTTGCAAACCGGCCCTCACATGACCGACCACTCATTTCGCTTGAGTGTATCGAATGTATATCACCAACGGTTGGGATCAGCAACCGCCTCCCGAAATGGGACAACATCGATAGATTTAAGAACAAAAGGAATTTCTCTAGATAGGTGATCATACATCCTAATGGGTGCGACCCACATAGCCATGCTGCCTGCCCGATTTTTGTCCTTTCCTGGTTGATGATGCTTAAGGTCATAACGTATCTTTTGACAGATCACACCTCCATTACTTTGAATGCCACATCGTCATACCAGCCAAATCACACATTGATTTCACCAAAAATACCACGGGTATACAGCTAAGAGAAACGAATTCCTCCGCCACCAAACGTAAGTACGTTTGAAGAGATCAACTTATGCGATCTATTAGATATACTCTGTCAGACACTCGTCCATACACGTTTGTCCTGGGACTGGACAAACCGAAGGCACTATTCTGTAAACAGGATAGCCCTTGCACAACTCCGTCTTTAATATATTCAGCATACTTGATTCGCAACGCTTATGCCAATACGGATTGGTTCTCTGGATAATAATCCAACCAGTCTCTCCATATTAACAACGTAAAATGGTCAAAACTTTGATAGTCGGTGATTTAACTATCAAATGAAAACATGTCGGTGTGCAAACAACGATATTATTTCCAGAAGGAAATTCTATCGAACAATCATCATTTCATTCATTCGTCCATTTCCCTATTCCTGTTGTTTAATGTTTCTTATTCACTATATTTAGAAAATATATATCATTATCATTGGAAAACATTTCCATCTCTTATTTCTATATTCAGAAAACAATTCTGCTTCTCATTTGGAAAACATTTCCAAATCCCCTTCATTTGATTAAACAGATGTTTGAATAAACATCACTATGCCAAATCTCCTTCATTTGGTTTCCACTTAACCACTTTCCACTATCGAACCTTAACCATTTCTTAGTTAAAAACGAAGTCAATCAAGTTGGGGTATAGTTACCTCTTAGACCTTAACTGAACAACATTTCTAACTTCGAAATAGGCAAAGTTCATCTTTCTAAATCTTTAACACTTCTTTACGACATCCTCGGGTTTTATTTACAAATCCGCTTCTCGTACGGAAAAACACTTGATTATAACAATGGTGTTATAATCCCCTGCATCCGAATTATAATGACTTTATAAATACTTTGATTTTCTAACTCGAATAAATAACGAACTAAATTATTAACTCATACTCGGTTAACTCTAAGCTGTAACTCTTATTCAATTTACTCTTATTCTATTTAACTCTTACTGGACTAACCCTTGTTCAGATAACTCGGTCTGATTTACTCATTTTGACCCACTCACTTGATCAGTTCAACTGGACTAACTTAGCTTAATTAACTCGACTAAATTACTTTTATCAATTAACTAATATTTGACTTGACACCATTCGCTTGACTCTAGATCGCAGCGATCACAATGGTTACGCCTGATTCCCTCAGGAAACATCCGACCGCCTTAGGCTATCTGCAGCCCTGCGAATTACGCTAGCAGTCGTGCTCACTGGTAGCTTATCTTAAATGACTACTTCTGTTTAACTCTATCTCGAATAACTAAATTTGAGCAAATCTAATTGATTAACTAATATTCCATCATCCCTCATTCGATTACTATATTTGGATAACTCTAGTTCGATTAGACTCTAATCGATTAACTCTAACTGATTAACTCTAATTGGTTAACTCTAACTAAATAACTCTTAAATGTTTACTCCAACGGTTGGTTTAACCCTAACGGTTTAACTCTAACAGTTCAACTCTAATAGTTTAACTCTAACAGTTGATCTCAATCAATTTGTTTTATTGGATTAACTCTATTGGATTAACTCTCTTGGCTCAACCCATTTCAAATAACAAATATTCAATAAACTCCCTTTTGAATAAACTGATATTCGATAGCTTTACTTCGAATAACTCTTATTCGATAAATTCTCTTTCATACATATTCAGTTTCAAATATCGATGTGGAAATCGATTTTTACTTCTCTATATAAGTCTTGACTTATATACTCTATTTACCCAAAGATAAATAACTAAATAAATTTATAAAACTTTATTTATAAATTAACCTTTTCACTTTATCTGTTAAAACAGATCTCTCTTAAATATTCACTTTGAATTCATGATCTGTTTACCCGTGTGCGAAGCACGGGTCGAAACTCTTCCTAGTGTAAAATTCTCCTTTATTACACTTCTATCCATTTTCAAGTATTCCATTATTCTATTTAATTTCTAAATGAATAATTCCTTTCCATAACTCAGTTCATTTTCTTGATAAATATTTCTTTTAATCCATTTATAATTATTTTACAAATATTCCTTTCTATTTCCATTTTGTAAATATTTCTCAAATGATTTCCTTTTTATTCCTATTTGTAATTGTTTACAAATAATCCCCTTTCTATCCTATTTGTAAATGATTTACAAATATTTTCCCTTTTCTTTTCTATTTATTCTATTTGCAAAATGATTTGCAAATATCTCCCTTTTTCCTTATTTTGCCAATATTTGTCCTTATATTTGTTTTACAAATATTTTCTCTATATTTATTTACAAATATGTTTTCTCTATATTCTTTGATTTATAAAATGTTTTCTTTAATAAACCAATATTTTCCATATATAAAATCCGTTGATTTTATATAAATAATCTACTTTTAAAATATTCTTGGAAATCCCTTTTCACTTTTCAGTATCGCTTATGGTATAAAAATACCAATTCAAAAGGGTCAATTTTCCATCCAAAACACACAGGGTCGGCCGATGATATAGCACATCATATATAAGAATACATATATGAAAAACAGTAAAATAAATGTTGAGGAACCCAGTTGGGTCCCTCCAACCTGTTTCCCTGCATCCACAGATGTTACACAATATAATTCACATCAATTTCATTTCAATATGAGGTATTCTGATAAACAAAATCAACATCGGTTAACGATATATATAACTATATCGGTATTTTCAATCAATTGACTAGCAGTTCAACCAACCAATCAACACTCAGCAATTCAACCAATAACTATCAGTTCTAAAAATACTTTATAAAAATATAAAGTGTTCAGAGTTAGTGAGATTTACTCACATTGGACGGTTAATCGTTGAATAACGATAATCGGTCATTGATTTGGTTCAGGCGTTTAATTTTGCCATAAATCCAAACGAGCTCCAATCCACTTGCGGTTAGTTCCATTGCGTAGTGCTTGTCCATACGATCCCAACAGATCCTGTTTCGTTAAATTTCGTTAAAGTATGCAAAAGTTATGCTATTTACAATATCTACCTAATTTAAATGAATATTTAATTAATTAAATTAATTAAATTATTTTTATCTTAATTAATTTCTAATTGCGTTATTAGCCAAATTACCTTCCCTGCCCTTCTAAAAAATCCTACTTTCCCATCTCTAGCCATATCCAATTTTTTTAAAATTGAAAAACCATTTTAATATTAATTAAATTTAATTTTCAAATAAAATACTTAAAAATATTCATTTAATTATAACTTAAATTTTTTAACTCGGATGAAAAATCTGCTTTCACTCATTTTAAAGTATTTTCCGATAAGAATCCAACGGTCCTTGTTTCGTGGAAATCCGACTTGTTTTGAAAAAGTTATAAGCTTTTAAAGTTTATGGTTAAAAATTACGAAAATGCCCCTGGTCTGTTTTAAATTCAAATTAAATTTAAAATTTAAAATTTAAATTAATCATCCCATTCGTCGGATCAGTTAGGGATAGCCAGGGAGAGCAGGAAACTATATTTTCCAAACTCAAGCCTTAGACACTATCCTCTCTGTCACCCTTAGAATGTTCTGATATTTATTTTTTACAAATTCTATTTTAATTATAATATATATATATATATTACACAAATAAATAAATAAATAAATATTATTTAAAAACTTACCCCGCGAAGCCCAAGCCTCTGCCTAAGAGTCCCTAGCTCCCCGTCTTGCCCTCCTTTCTCCCTTCCTTCCCTTTTCCCTATTTCCTAATATTTTATTATTATTTCTGTCATTGCCAAAGCTTGAAAGAGGAGGAGGAGGATGAATTTTAAAATGAAGGGGGGGGGCTATTTATAGCTGAAGGAGTCACATGGATTGCTAAGGTGGCGCGAATCTAACGGTCGAAAATGGATGGCTAGGATTAATCCTTAAATTAATTAAATTATAAATAAATTTAATAATTTATGAATAGTAAAGTGTGTTTTCTCAACCCTATTTGGACGTTAATTTGACTTACTTATTGATACCTTATCCAAAATCTTTTTCAACCATGTTGTTCTATTTTTCTTGCTCTTCAATAATATATAAAAATATTTAAATTTTGAATTTTTTTGAACTTTCAAATAATTTAAATTCAAATTCAAAATAGTGTTTTGTGTTAGTTTCAACACCTTCCGGTCTCATGTTGGAGTATCAAACGATAACGGTTTTCAGAAATTCTTCCACCATCTGGTCCGGTTTCTAACGTACTTCAATCCTATGTATTCAAATCAAAAATCGGAGTTCGTTTAGATTTTCAAATAATTTATTTAAATTTTGTTTCCTTAATAACTTTCTATATCCATTATAGGATTTTCCCAGATTTCATATATAGCTAATATCCTATGTTTAGAATTTTCCTGGATAGGTCTCAGGTTCCAATTTTGTCGTTAGTATTAGCAAATTCCAATTACCGTCAAAATTTAGTTCAAATTTTGGCCTTTTATTTTTTCTTTTCCACATACGGATGCCATTTTTGACTTAACTTGGTTGGTTACCTAATTTCATCATTTCGGATTTAATGAAACTGATTTCATCGAAATCCGAGTTCGTTAGCTACTACATCCTTTGTAAACGAACTATTTTAAATTAAAAATTTATCCTTTTATACTGTCAGTTCACATTATATTGCAGATCCACTAAATTTCTACCATTTCGGAATAAAATAAAATATTCAAAATTATTGAAATTAAACCATTTAAAATTCCAAAACAATAAAAAACATTTTTAAATAATAACTAAATGGTCAAAAAATCTGGGCCGTTACATATTCTATTTCAAATATTTCTATTTCAAATATTTCTTTTTCAAATATTTCTTTTTCAAATATTTCTTAATATTTCTTTTTCTTTTTCAAATATTTCTTTTTCAAATATTTCTTTTTCAAATATTTCTTTTTCAAATATTTCTTAATATTTCTTTTTCAAATATTTCTTTTTCAAATATTTCTTAATATTTCTTTTTCAAAACTGGAATGAGGCCCAATCAATTACCATATAATGTTAATTATATGGATTTTCTACAACACATGTATATATCAACACCGATGAATAATCAACCATCATCCAAAGTGCATTCTACACTGTATAAGCATCAGATATAAATATTCAACGCTCATAACAGTCTGTCAATCAATCGATCGACATACAACTAAACAATCGGGATTAGTGTACGTCAAATATCATCACAATACCCGTGTGGGGTTTCAAACAATCAAACACAGGTTTTATTTGTGCAGTTGGGCGATGTGTAAAATTTATCATCCCAATCAATGTCCTTCAAATAGGTGTACATAAACAAACCGTCCGGTTTGTAAATGAATATTTATTTATTCACATTCACGTTAAAAATTATATTTTTAACGATCAAACTATTTTATTCAACCTATGAATATTCTATTCAGTTCATTTATTAAATAAAATGTTATCTTTATTTTTCTAACTTATTTTAGAAAATTTCGGCGGCATAACGGCACAATACTAGAAACGGGACAAGGCCTAGCCTTATCCCCGGTCTAGTGAAGGCCCACGCCATTCACACATCAGCCAAATCAATTTCATTTCACCAAACAATTCAATTCAAACCAATTAATCTAACCAACTTCACAACCAAACAATTTAACAAACAAGCCATCCATGGTCTGTGGATGACGGGTGTCGGGTGCTACTAAACACCGTCTGCATCCTAGTATATATATATATATATATATATATATAACTAGAAAAATAAAATTAAAGAGTGAGAAATTCTCACCGATAGCTATCCAATACCACGACTCTCCATTTCTAGAAATCTTCGTCGTTCTGCCTCTTTTCACTTTCTTTGCCCGTATTATCTACATATGTAAAAATCACATTTTTACTTCGCTATTCAATATATAAAAATCGAATTTTTACCTTGTTATTCAATATAGAAAAATCTAATTTTTACCTTGTTATTCAATATAGAAAAATCTAATCTTTTTACTGATAAAAATATCTTCTTCCATTGATAAAAATATCATCTTTGTTTCTTTAAAAATCCGTTTTTAAAACACCAACAAAATCAGTTTTTACAACACAAAAAAACTAAACACTTACAGTTCAATTAGTGAGAAAGCGAGAATGTTGTGCGCTGCGTCGGGGGTTGGACTGGCGGCGTCCGTCGCTGCCAGGGAGGGGCTCGGCTGTGTCAGTGGGTGGGAGGATTCACGGCTTCGATCCAAGTGGGGAGGGTGCGCAACGGCCTGGAGGAGAAGCCGGAGGTGGAGGAGGTTCCTGTGGCGCGGCAGTTTGGGCATCGGAGGGCTGGGGTTCGCGAGGCTCGATGCGGAAGGGTTAGGGCTTGGGAACGGTGCTGGAGAGATGGGGGATGGGAGAACGAGGCACGGAAGAGGGAGGGGATGGCGCCCTCGATCGGTGCTGGCGCGGTGGTGGTGGGGCACGCGCCCCCGGCGACGGGGAGGCTCCATTCGTTTTTTTATCTCAATTGAATCGGGTTTGACTGAATAAAGGAAGAGAGAGAAGAGGGAAGGGAGGGATATGAGGGTATAGTTATAATTTAATTAATTAATTAATTAATTTTCAAAAAGTTGACTTTTTACTTCGAACTCGAAACGAGACCCAACGACTGTTGTCCCTAGCTTTCTACCCTCATTCCGAACACAATGGGATATGTATCGAAGGCTGATTCGATCGTTTCGATCAAGTTTCGTCAAAATCAACATATAACTCTATATATTGAATTTGAACGCGCATTTCAATTTACCGAGGTCACATACGAGCTCTAAAAATTCCCAAAAAATATTTTCTAGCTTCATATTGACGATACGGTCCTAACAAAACTAGTTTCGTCGAATTCTGAGACCGTTGGAAAAATGGCCATTTTCCAGTCGATTAAAATCAACTGAAACTGGTCAAACGTGTTTTCCTTTGCCACGCTCACATATTGATTCGAAAAATTATGAAATTTTAAACCTAGCAATAACTTTACATCACGGACCCAACAAAAGTGGTTTCGTCGAAATCCGAGGTCGTTTGCAAAATGGCTATTTTTAAGGGCCTGAATTCCATAGCGACTATTCAGAATTTTCAACTGGACATATCTTTTGATTCCCGTTATGAAATTTTGATTTTTCGGATTCGTTGGAAAGATAGTCACAATTAGATCATAATGTTTTTGGTTTCACTAAAATCCGGATTGTTTTGCACCCGGTACATTCATTTGAAGTTTGAAATCGAATTATCGAACTACCGCGCCATTTTCAATTCCTTTTATATTTATATATATAATTATTTATATTCTAACGACGACGTATGTAATATATACATCGAATTCTATTCAAAATAATTTCTCGTCAATATTATTTAAAATAATTCATTTTAAATAATCAAAATTCGCTAAAATTGCCAAAATAAAAATTTTAAACTAGCCCAGATTTTCGATACCACGATTTTAACGATCAAAATTATTTTAAATATGTGGACCCAAGATTATTTTAAATAATTTTAACGATTTTGAGTGAACTTCAAATTGCTCTGATACCAAACTGACAGGACCCGAACTCCCCCGGTAAGGAAAGCACAGATAGAATTGAGGACAAGACAAAATAGGACCTAGACGGAAGAACATTTCATTGTTATTACAACAATTCCATCAGATACAAGAATAAACAGAGTATAAATGAATAAATTACATTCAACAAATATCAGAGATTTAAATAAATTACATAGCAGCGGAAAATAATACAAAGCACAACTGAAGGTGATATACGGATACAGAGCTTTCCGGACATCATTCCAGCTGTAAATCAGGATCCTATGAATATAAATCTGCAAAACCAAAACTACTAGCTGCCCGTGTGGAAAATAGGGGCACCCAGAGTTTAGGTTAAAACAATAAACTCCAGTTCAGTCATGTGATTGGTGTGAGAACTAAAATAGTTATTAATCTTTATTTTTCTTAAAGTAAGGTAAATCAAGGGACCACGCCGTATAACACGGAACGGGTTTCCTTCCAAGATTACCAGTGCTTAAAACAAACAGCGCAATGCTAAATAAAGAAAAATGAAGCTGTTATAAGACCCAGGTCCCATCACACAATGCAACGCAAGCCGGAGGATAGGGTTTTTACCTTATAACAGCCAAAGCATGCTTGATACGTTTAAAACACATTATTTGATACTATTATAGGTGTATAGTGTCAGAATGATTTCAATCATAAATATCAATCATAGGCGGCATTAATGACCCATACCACTATGTCGCCATACTAGGTTCTACAATTAAAACTGCAATATCACGTATTGGAAATTGGATTTCCGTCATGAGTCGAGGCAAGGGGCAAGCTCCTCTCCGCGTTCGAGACACTCTAGCAAATGTCCCAGGACCCCACTTTGATCCTTGGAATCGGCTGGGCCGGTCCTCTCTTACTTTTGAGGATTGGCAATTCCTGAACACACGTTTCCCGGTCCTTACAGAACTATATCCGAGGCGCCTCGTATCCAACAACCACACAGGTGAAAAGTATATAAATGTCAGGGCTGGTAAGTCACTGACACCACCCTAGCTAGAAAGAAATGTCGGGCTCTCCCAGCGGTCCGTCTCCCATTTTTGACTCATACCGAGGTGTGAGGCTCGCGAATTCACGTTATACACAAAGCTACGCCACACAGGCCGTGCTTTGATCATCAACCACAAGACTTTGCTTTTCAACAGAAGCCTTGATCAATTGCCACTTACGCATGCCACACTGGCAATTCACTTCATGCGACTGATGCCCATCGATATACAACCTCTAAGCTCGTACGTCTCAGAGAAGGGCGTTAAGCAAGAGAATAAATTCTCTGCCGCCAAACAGATGTATATTTAATAGAGATCAATCAACACAGAGTAAAATCCAATGTCAGACACACAATCCATTTACAAGTTCGTTCTGGGTCTGAACGAAACCGAAGGCACTTTCCTCGCATATCCATCCATCTCCAGGTACGTCTGGACGATCACCAACTGATTCCCTCATCCTGTGTGTACAGCCCAATCAAGATCATCAGTAATCACCCAAACGATGTGAAGACTTTCGGTCTTCAACCACCGTCTTCATCTTCGACATCCCGTCGAATCGGTTATTCAGAATGGGTATAAACCCGACCTTTCTGAATAACCCACGTATATAATAAACGAATGTTACACAAACACAACGAACGCCTCATTCCAATTCAGAATATTCTTTTATTCACAAAATCACATTCCTAGGGAAAGGTTCCCATTAATTTTATCCAAGATAAATTCTTCTAAATTTATTCTTTAATCTTCCTTTGGATATCATTTCAAACTAGTCGGGATTAACGAACCACACCGAAGTAATTATTTATTTTATTTCCCAATCCCAACCTATATATCCCATGGAGAAAACTGGTAATACTCCACATCTAACACCACGGTGTTATCGGTAAAATTAATTACCATTTCACGTTCAAATCTAATTAAAGATTTAACTATTGCTTTGGAGCAAAACTGGTGATACTCCACTCTCGATCACTTTTCAGATTTGATAATTTAAATTATCAATTCACATTTTAATCTAATTAAAGATTCATTAAAACTCCACTTAGTTTTAATCTTCTCAAAAACCGATATCTTGCCTTTAACTGGGTTAAAGAACCAATGTCTTCTAAAACACGATTCACGATAAACCCAAATCACATTTGATATTAAATACAAGGCTCTGAATAGAAAATATATTGGCTTATATTCAATATCAAATTCTGAAACCAACATATATCGTATTGAAAATAACGATATAGGATATATCTTTCAAATTCCCATAACAATATCTGTATAGTCCCGAAATCCAACATCGAAATATCCCGAAGATAATTTTGATTCAACTCCAGTCCAATCCATATATTGGGAATATTGATTATTTTTAAAATCACTTTCAAATTCAATTTATTTATTTCAAAAATAAATTGATTTTAACTCTAGTTCAAAACTAGTTTATTTTGATAAAAATCTATTTTTATCTTTTCAAATGTGGAATTCTCCAGCTCAATTCTTTCCAATCCATATATTATGATTTTACACAAATTATAGATATTTTTAATAATTTTATCTAGGCCCGTACAGTCGATTTCCATCAACGACCATCGAACTGCACTTATAGCGACCTTTTCTAAATTTGATTTGGACATAATTCCAAATCCACCGTTAGATTTCAAATTTCTAATATTCATTGGAAAGCTCTTTTCGATACGAACCCAACGGTTCTGGTTTTAGGAGAATCCGATGGTCGGATCTCCCGTAATGTCCGTTTGAAATAAATGGTCGAAATTCACGAACTACCGCGGCGCGGCGCGTTTTATTCAGGCCACTATATATAATATATATATATATATATATATATTATATATTTCGTCGACATCCTTTTAAAACGTATTTTATAAATGGTTTTAAATTCGTTTTCAAAACCATTTCAACGCTACATTCAATTTCAACTCGATTTGATTTCAATTCAATTCGAATTCATTTCAAATTGATTTCAATTCAATTTAATTTCATTCAAAACGATTTCAATTCGTTTTTGATTCAATTTTCAATTTAATTCAATTTGAATTCATTTCTATTCAATTCGAATTCAAATTCACTTTCTATTCAATTCGAATCGAATTCATTTTCTATTCGATTCGAATTCATTTCAAATTGATTCAACAAAATTTCAATTCGAATTTTAATCTAATTTAATTTGAATTTCATTTCAAAATATTATATTTTGAAATCACTTTTCAATATTCATTATAAAACGAAAAAATCGATATAAATATCGTTCACGTCAAAATAGCGCATCTCTAATCCACACGACTTTATATTTTTCAAAAACTTCTTTTTTATCTCTAATCCACACGGCTTTATATTTTTAAAAAAACTTCTTTATTCTATTCAACAAATGAATATTTATTCTATTCAACACATGAATCTATATTTCTTTCAACAAACGACTATTTTTGTTATGTAAAATATTTTATAAAACTATGGTATCTATCGTTTGATTTTAATTAGAATCCACCGTGAAGTAGATTCTAATTGTAAATATGATGAAGATGTAATTTTTATTATTTAAAATATTTTACTCAACACATGAATTTTCTTTTATAACATTCATTATTTTCCCGATTGGAATGAGGCCCAATCAATCACCATATAATGTTAATTATATGGATTTCCATACATCACCCGTATATAATAGCATTGAAAAATAATCAACCATCAACCAAAGTGCACTACACTGTATAAGCATCAAATATAGATATATAACGCTAATAACAACCTGTCAATCAATCAATCGACATATTTAATCAATCTGGATGAGTGAACTTCAAATTTCATCCCAACACCCGTGTGGGGTTTCAAACAATCAAACACAGATTTTAGTTGTGCAGTTGGGCGATGTGTAAAATTTATCGACCCAATCGATATCAGTCAAATCAATGTATATAAACAAATCGGTCAATTTGTTTATAAATATTTATTTATTCACTTTCACGTTAAAAATTATATTTTTAACGATAATATATTTTATGTTAACACATGAATTTCTATTCATTTCATTTATCAAATAAAATCATATTTTTATTTTTCTAATTTATTTTAGAAAATTTCGGCGGCGTAACGGCACGATACTAAAAACAGGACGAGGCCTAGCCTTATCCCCGGTCTAGTGAAGGCCCACGCCATTCACACATCAATCAAATCCATAACAAAAATTCGATTTTTATATATTGAATAGCATAACAAAAATTCGATTTTTATATATTGAATAGCATAACAAAAATTCGATCTTTATATATTGAATAGCATAACAAAAATTCGATTTTTATATATTGAATAGCGAAGTAAAAATATGATTTTTCTATATTGAATAGCATAGTAAAAATATGATTTTTCTATATTGAATAGCGAAGAAAAAATACGATTTTTCTATATTGAATAGCGAAGTAAAAATGTGATTTTTATATATGTAGTGACTACGGGCAACGAAAGTGAAGAAAGGCAAGAACGGCGAAAATTTTCTACCTAAGAAGAGTCGTGGCGTTGGATTAGCTATTCAGTGAGAATTTCTCACTCTTCAATTTCTTTTTCTAGTTATATATATACTAGGATGCAGACGGTGCTTAGTAGCACCCGACACCCGTCATCCACAGACCATGGATGACTTGTTTGTTAAATTGTTTGGTTGTGTAGTTGGTTAGTATATTTGGTTTGAATTGAATTGTTTGGTGAAATGGAATGGATTTGATTGATGTGTGAATGGCGTGGGCCTTCACTAGACCGGGGATAAGGCTAGGCCTTGTCCCATTTCTAGTATTGTGTCGTTATGCCGCCGAAATTTTCTAAAATATGTTAGAAAAATAAAGATAACATTTTATTTAATAAATGAACCGAATAGAATATTCATAGGTTGAATAAAATAGTTTGATCGTTAAAAATATAATTTTTAACGTGAATGTGAATAAATAAATATTCATTTACAAACCGGACGGTTTGTTTATGTACACCTATTTGAAGGACATTGATTGGGACGATAAATTTTACACATCGCCCAACTGCACAAATAAAAATCTGTGTTTGATTGCTTGAAACCCCACACGGGTATTGGGATGATATTTGATGTACACTAATCCCGATGGTTTAGTTGTATGTCGATCGATTGATTGACAGGCTGTTATAAGCATTGAATATTTATATTTGATGCTTATACAGTGTAGAATGCACTTTGGATGATGGTTGATTATTCATCGTTGTTGATATATACATGTGTTGTATAAAATCCATATAATTAACATTATATGGTAATTGATTGGGCCTCATTCCAGTTTTAAAATAGAAATATTTGAAAAAGAAATATTTGAAATAGAATATTTGAAAATAGGAATATATGAAGCCGTATTGATTAGATTGACGCCATTATGACGTGAACGATATTTATATCGATTTTATTCATTTTATAATGAATATCGAAAGTGATTTCAAAATCTGAAATTTTGAAAAGAATTGAAATTCGAATTGAAATTAAATAGAAATGAATTCGAATTGAAATTGAATAGAAATGAAGTCGAATTAAATTAAATAGAAATGAATTCGGACTAAATTGAATATAAATGAATTCGAATTGAAATTGAATATAAATGAATTCGAATTGAAATTGAATTGAATTGAAAACGAACTGCAATTGAATTAGAAATCAATTTGAATTGAAACCAATTTGAAATGAATTTAAAACGAATTTATATTTGAATATTCAATTTTGATTTGAAATTAAATATGAAGTTGAAACCGTTTTGAAAATGAATTTAAAAACGATTTATAAAGCACGTTTTGAATTGAAATCGACGAAGTATATATAATATATATTATATATACAATATAATGGCCTGAATAGAATGCGCCGCGCCGCGGTAGTTCGCGAATTTCGACCATTGACTTCGAACGGATATTGCGGGAGATCCGACCGTCGGATTCTCCTAAAACCAGAACCGTTGGGTTCGTATCGAAAAGAGCTTTCTAACGAATATTAGAAATTAGAAATCTAACGGTTGGATATGGAATTATGTCCAAATCAAATTTGAAAAAGGTCGCTGTAAGTGCAGTTCGATGGCCGTTGATGGAAATCGACTGTACGGGCCTTGATATAATCATTAAAAATATCAATTATTCGTGTAAAATCATAAGAAATGATTTGGGAAGAATTGGGATGAAAAACTCCATATTTGAAAAGATAAAAATAGATTTTTATCGAAATGAACTAGTTTTGAACTAGAATTATAATTCTATTTATTTTTAAATAAATAAATTGACTTTGAAATGGTTTTTGAAAATAACCAGAATTTCCAATGATTGCATTGAAATGGATTTGAATCGAAATTGTCTTCGGAATATTTCGATGTTGGATTTCGTGATTATACAGATGTTGTTATGGAAATTTGAAAGATATTTATATATCGTTATTTCCAATACGATTTTTATTGGTCGTAGAATTTGATATTGAATATAAGCCGATATATTTTCTATTCAGAGCCTTGTGTTTAATATCAAATGTGATTTGGGTTTGTCGTGAATGGTGTCTTCATTAACACTGTTCTTATGCCCAGTTGAGAAAAGATTAAATCTTTTTATTTAGATTTAATGAAGTGCACCAATTAAATGATATTTAATTGGAATTGAATTGGTATTGATTTTTGGGTTTATCGTGAGCAGTGTTTTAAATAACACTAATATTGAATAACAAAGTAAAAATTCGATTTTTATATATTGAATAACAAAGTAAAAATTCGATTTTTATATATTGAATAGCATAGTAAAAATTCGATTTTTATATATCGAATAACATAGTAAAAATTTGATTTTTATATATTGAATAACAAAGTAAAATTTTGATTTTTATATATTGAATAGCATAGTAAAAATTCGATTTTTATATATTGAATAGCATAGTAAAAATTCGATTTTTATATATTGAATAACGAAGTAAAAATTCGATTTTTACATATGTAGAGAATCCGGGCAACGAAGATGACAAAGATGCGATAATGATGAAGATTTCTATCAATGAAGAGTCAAGATGATTGGATAGCTATCGGTGAGAATTTCTCACTCTTTAATTTATTTTTGGTTAAAATATTTATTAGGATGCAGACGGTGTTTAGGAGCACCCAACACCCGTCATCCACAGACCATGGATGGCTTGTTTGTTTAATTGTTTGGATGTGTAGTTGGTTAGATTATTTGGTTTGAATTGAATTGTTTGGTGAATTGAAATTGATTTGATTGATGTGTGAATGGCGTGGGCCTTCACTAGACCGGGGATAAGGCTTGGCCTCGTCCCGTTTCTAGTATCGTGTCGTTATGCCGGCGAAATTTTCTAAAAATAAGTTAGAAAAATAAAGATAACATTTTATTTAATAAATGAACCGAATAGAATATTCATAGGTTGAATAAAATAGTTTGATCGTTAAAAATATAATTTTTAACGTGAATGTGAATAAATAAATATTCATTTACAAACTGGACGGTTTGTTTATGTACACCTATTTGAAGGACATTGATTGGGACGATAAAATTTTACACATCGCCCAACTGCACAAATAAAAATCTGTGTTTGATTGTTTGAAACCCCACACGGGTATTGGGATGATATTTGATGTACACTAGTCCCGATTGTTTAGTTGTATGTCGATCGATTGATTGACAGACTGTTATAAGCGTTGAATATTTATATTTGATGCTTATACAGTGTAGAATGCACTTTGGATGATGGTTGATTATTCATCGTTGTTGATATATACATGTGTTGTAGAAAATCCATATAATTAAAATTATATGATAATTGATTGGGCCTCATTCCAGTTTCGATAAAGAAATATTTGAAATTAAAATATTTGAAATAGAAATATTTGAAAATAGAATATTTAAAAAAGGAAATATTTGAAAAGAAATATTTGAGATGGAAATATTCGAAATAGAATATTTGAAAATAGAAACATATGAAGCCATGTTGGTTAAATTGACGCCATTTTGACGTGAACGATATTTATATCGATTTTATTCATTTTATAATGAATATCGAAAGTGATTTCAAAATCTGATTTTTTTGAATATAATTGAAATTGAATTGAATTAAAACTGAAATTGAATTAGAAATCAATTTGAATTGAAATCGATTTGAAATAAATTTAAAACAAATTTATATTGAAATTGAATATAAATGAATTCGAATTGAAATTGAATTGAATTAGAATTGAAATTGAATTAGAAATCAATTTGAATTGAAATCGATTTGAAATGAATTTAAAACGAATTTATATTGGAATATTCAATTTTGATTTGAAATTGAACATGAAGTTGAAACCTTTTTGAAAATGAATTTAAAACGATTTATAAAATACGTTTTAAAAGGAAAACGACGAAGTATATATTATATATATTTTATATATAATATAATGGCCTGAATAGAACGCGCCGCGTCGCGGCTGTTCGCGAATTTCGACCATTGACTTCGAACGGATATTGCGGGAGATCCGACCGTCGGATTCTCCTAAAACCAGAACCGTTGGGTTCGTATCGAAAAGAGCATTCTAACGAATATTAGAAATTAGAAATCTAACGGTTGGATTTGGAATTATGTCCAAATCAAATTTGGAAAAGGTCGATGTAAGTGCAGTTCGATGGCCGTTGATGGAAATTGACTGTACGGGCCTTGATAAAATTATTAAAAATAGTAATAATTTGTGTAAAATCATAAGAAATGATTTTGAAAGAATTGGGATGAAAAACTCCATATTTGAAGAGATAAAAATAGATTTTTATCGAAATGAACTAGTTTTGAACTAGAATTATAATTCTATTTATTTTTAAATAAATAAATTGAATTTGAAATGGTTTTGAAAATAACCAGAATCTCCAATGATTGCATTGGAATGGATTTGAATCGAAATTATCTTCGGAATATTTCGATGTTGGATTTCGTGATTATACAGATGTTGTTATGGAAATTTGAAAGAGATAGATATATATATATATATATATATCGTTATTTCCAATACGATATCTGTTGGTCGTAGAATTTGATATTGAATATAAGCCGATATATTTTCTATTCAGAGCCTTGTATTTAATATCAAATGTGATTCGGGTTTGTCGTGAATGGTATCTTGACTAACACTGTTCTTGAACCCAGTTAAGAAAAGATTAAATCTTTTTATTTGGATTTAATGAAGTGTACCAATTAAATAATATTTAATTGGAATTGAATTGATATTGATTTTGGGTTTATCGTGGACAGTGTTTTAAATAACACTCGTTCTTTAACCCGATAATTAATGGAATGTGATTTTGGGTTTATCGTGAACTGTGTTTTAAATGACACTGATTCTTTAACCCAGTTAAAGATTAAAACTAAGTGGAGTTTTAATGAATCTTTAATTAGATTGAAATGATCGAGAATGGAGTATCACCAGTTTTGCTCCAGGCGATAGTTAAATCTTTAATAAGATTTGAACGAGAAATGGTAATTGAATTTACCGATAACATCGTGGTGTTAGATATGAAGTAGGACCAGTTTTACTTCATGGGATTAATAGGTTGGGGTTGGGAAATTAAAACAAATGATTACTTCGGTAAGGTTCGTTAACCCCGACTAGTTGAATTGATATTCAAAGGAGATTAAAGAATAAATTTAAAGAATTTATCTTGGATAAGATTATTGGGAACTTTTACCAAAGTATAGGAATATTTGAATAAAAGAATATTCTGAATTGGAATGAGGCGTATGTTGTGTTTGTGTAACACTTTTATAATATATACGCGAGTTATTCAGAAAGACCGGGTTTGTCCCATTCTGAATAACTGATTCAACGTGGAGTCGAAGATGAAGACGATGGTCGAAGACCGGAAGTCTTCACGTCGTTTGGGTGATTACTGATGATCTTGATTGGGCTGTACACCCAAGAAGATGGAAACAATTGGTGATCGTCCAGACGTACTTGGAGATCGATGGATATGCGGGGTACTAGGTGCCTCCGGTTTCGTTCAGACCCAGAACGGACTTGTAAATGGACTGTGTGTCTGACATTGGATTTTAGTCTATGTGATTGATCTCTATTAAATATATATCTGTTTGGCGGCGGAGAATTTATTCTCTTGCTTAACGCCCTTCTCTGAGACGTATGAGCTCAGGGGTTATGTACTGATGGATATCAAACTCATAGAGTGAATTGCCTGTGTGGCATGCCTAAGTGGAAAATGATCAAGGCTTCTGTTGAAAAGCAAAGTCTTATGGTGATGATCAAAGCACAGCCTGTGTGGCACCGCTTTGTGTAACGTGAATTCGCGAGCCTCACACCCCGGTTGTGAACCAAAAACGGGAGACGGACCTCAGGGAGGGCATGCGTTTCTTTCTAGCTAGGGTGGTGTCAGTGACCTACCAGCCCTGACATTTATATACTTTTCACCTGTGTGGTTGTTGCTGTTGCGAGGCGCCTCGGTTAGATCGGACGATCCGGGTCCGATGTAGCCATTCGTTGGCTCATTTACGCCCCAAAGGGTGGGGAAACGCAGTGTTCAGGCATTTTAATCCACATCGGTGGACCGGCCCTGACGATCCAAGGGTCGATGCGCTCTGACCCTGAGGCTCGGGCTAGAGAGTCTCGAAGACGGTGAGGACGATCCCTAGCCTCAGTTCACAGACGGAAACCCAATTTCCAAATACGTGACTTTGCGGTTTTAATTGTAAAACCTATATATGGCGACATAGTGGCATGGAACGCTCATGCCGCCTATGATTGATACTTATGATTTGAAGTTGTTTTATACACTATACACTTATAATAGTATCAAATGATTTCTTTTAAACGTATCAAGCATTCTTTGGCTGTTATAAGGAAAAACCCTATCCCCCGGTTTGCGTTGCATTGTGTGATAGGACCTGGGTCTTATAACAGCTTCATTTTTCTTTATTTAGCATTGCGTTGTTGTTTTATGCACTGGTGTTCTTGGGAGGAAACCCGTTCCGTGTTATACGGCGTGGTCCCTTGATTTACCTAACTTTAAAAATAAAGATTAACTGTTTTAGTTCACACACCAGTCCCATGACTGACCTGGAGTTTATTGTTTTAACCTAAACTCTGGTTGTCCCTATTTTTGACACGGGCAGCTAGTAGTTTTGGTTTTGCAGATTTATATTCACAGGACCCTGGTTTACAGCTGGAACGATATCCGGAAAGCTTTGTATCCGTATATCTACTTCTAGTTGTGTATTGTATTATTTTCTGCTGCGATGTATTTAAATGTAATTTAAATCTATGATATTTCTGTGTAATATTCATGCATACTCTGTACATTCTTGTATTCTGATGCATTGTTGTAATATACAATGAAATGTTCTTCCGTCTGCGTTCTATTTTGTCGTGTTCTCAAACGATAGGGCGTTTCTAACGGTCTGGGTCGGTTTAGCGACTGGTTCGAACCGAGCGAAATTCCTGTTCGTCACAGTAATATATTAAAACTTTGAATATACATGGATTTAAAATAATTACCAAAAATCAATATAAATATGGGTATTTATTCAAAATAATTTTAAATACGGGTATCATCAGAATAGAATAATTTTAAAATAATTTTAAATAATCGGGATTAACGAAACTTACCAAAGTAATCATTTGTTTTAATTTCCCAATCCCAACCTATTCATCCCATGAAGTAAAACTGGTAATACTTCATATCTAACACTACGGTGTTATCGGTAAATTCAATTACCACTTCACGTTCAAATCTAATTAAAGATTTAACTATCGCCTGGAGCAAAACTGGTGATACTCCATTCTCGATCATTTCAATCTAATTAAAGATTCATTAAAACTCCACTTAGTTTTAATCGTTAACTGGGTTAAAGAATCAGTGTCATTTAAAACACGGTTCACGATAAACCCAAAATCACATTCCATTAATTATCGGGTTAAAGAACGGGTGTTATTTAAAACACTGTCCATGATAAACCCAAAAATCAATATCACTTCAATTCCAATTAAATATCATTTAATTGTTACACTTTATTAAATCTAAATAAAAAGATTTAATCTTTTCTCAACTGGGTTCAAGAACAGCGTTAGTCAAGATACCATTCACGACAAACCCGAATCACATTTGATATTAAATACAAGGCTCTGAATAGAAAATATATCGGCTTATATTCAATATAAAATTCTACGACCAACAGATATCGTATTGGAAATAACGATATATATATCTATCTCTTTCAAATTTCCATAACAACATCTGTATAATCACGAAATCCAACATCAAAATATTCCGAAGACAATTTCGATTCAAATCCATTCCAATGCAATCATTGGAGATTCTGGTTATTTTCAAAACCATTTCAAATTCAATTTATTTATTTAAAAATAAATAGAATTATAATTCTAGTTCAAAACTAGTTCATTTCGATAAAAATCAATTTTTATCTCTTCAAATATGGAGTTTTTACTTTGTTATTCAAAATAATTTTGAATATATCGAATTTTTACTTTGTTATTCAATATATATATAACAATCGGGATTAGTGTACGTCAAATAGAACGCGCCGCGCCGCGGCAGTTCGCGAATATCGACCATTAACTTCGAACGAATATTACGGGAGATCCGACCGTCGGATTCTCCTAAAACCGGAACCGTTGGGTTCGTATCGAAAAGAGCTTTCTAACGAATATTAGAATTTTGAAATCTAACGGTTGGATTTGGAATTATGTCCAAGTCAAATTTGGAAAAGGTCGTTGTAAGTGCAGTTCGATGGCCATTGATGGAAATCGACCGTACGGGCCTTGATAAAATTATTAAAAATAGTAGTAATTTGTGTGAAATCATAAGAAATGATTTAGAAAGAATTGGGATGAAAAACTCCATATTTGAAAAGATAAAAATAAACTTTTATCGAAATGAACTAGTTTTGAACTAGAATTATAATTCTATTTATTTTTAAATAAATAAATTGAATTTGAAATGGTTTTGAAAATAACCAGAATTTCCAATGATTGCATTGGAATGGATTTGAATCGAAATTGTCTTTGGAATATTTCGATGTTGGATTTCGTGATTATACAAATATTGTTATGGAAATTTGAAAGATATAGATATATATATATGGTTATTTCCAATACGATCTTTGTTGGTCGCAGAATTTGATATTGAATATAAGCCGGGATATTTTCTATTCAGAGCCTTGTATTTAATATCAAATGTGATTTGGGTTTGTCTTGAATGGTGTCTTGACTAACACTGTTCTTGAACCCAGTTGAGAAAAGATTAAATCTTTTTATTTAGATTTAATAAAGTGTAACAATTAAATGATATTTAATTGGAATTGAAGTGATATTGATTTTTGGGTTTATCGTGGACAGTGTTTTAAATAACACCCGTTCTTTAACCCGATAATTAATGGAATGTGATTTTGGGTTTATCGTGAACCGTGTTTTAAATGACAATGATTCTTTAACCCAGTTAACGATTAAAACTAAGTGGAGTTTTAATGAATCTTTAATTAGATTGAAATGATCGAGAATGGAGTATCACCAGTTTTGCTCCAGGCGATAGTTAAATCTTTAATTAGATTTGAACGTGAAGTGGTAATTAAATTTACCGATAACACCGTAGTGTTAGATATGAAGTATTACCAGTTTTACTTCATGGGATGAATAGGTTGGGATTGGGAAATTAAAACAAATGATTACTTTGGTAAGTTCCGTTAATCCCGACTAGTTGAATCGAAATCCAAAAGGATAGATTAAAGAATAAATAGAAAAAATTTATCTTTGATAAAATTAACGGGAACCTTTCCATATGAATGTGAAATTTAGAAACTAACTGTCGGTTAGCTAAGTAGAATGGTTTCTTGGATATTGATCTGATGTTGGTTTCAGAATTCGGGGTTAATATTTGGGGAATTATTCTCTTGATTAATTTACGGTTAGTGACTGATGAATTGGAATGAGGCGTATGTTGTGTTTGTGTAACACTTATTTAAAATATACGCGAGTTATTCGGAAAGACCGGGTTTATCCCATTTTGAATAACTGATACGACGATAAGTCGAAGATGAAGACGGTGGTCGAAGACCGGAAGTCTTCACGTCGTTTGGGTGATTACTGATGATCCTGATTGGGCTGTATACCCAAGATGATGGAAACAGTTGGTGATCGTCCAGACGTACATGGAGATCGATGGATATGCGGGGTACTAGGTGCCTCCGGTTTCGTTCAGACCTAGAACGGACTTGTAAATGGACTGTGTGTCCGACATTGGATTTTAGTCCGTGTGATTGATCTCTATTAAATATATATCTGTTTGGCGGCGGAGAATTTATTCTCTTGCTTAACGCCCTTCTCTGAGACGTACGAGCTCAGGGGTTATATATTGATGGATATCAAACGCATGGAGTGAATTGCCTGTGTGGCATGCCTAAGTGGCAATTGATCGAGGCTTTTGTTGAAAAGCAAAGTCTTGTGGTGATGATCAAAGCACAGCCTGTGTGGCACAGCTTTGTGTAACGTGAATTCGTGAGCCTCACACCCCGGTTGTGAACCAAAAACGGGAGACGGACTTCAGGGAGGGCATGCGTTTCTTTCTAGCTAGGGTGGTGTCAGTGACCTACCAGCCCTGACATTTATATACTTTTCACCTGTGTGGTTGTTGCTGTTGCGAGGCGCCTCGGTTAGATCGGACGATCCGGGTCCAATGGAGCCATTCGTTGGCTCATTTACGCCCCAAAGGGCGGGGAAACGCAGTGTTTAGGCATTTTTAATCCACATCGGTGGACCGGCCCTGACGATCCAAGGGTCGATGCGCTCTGACCCTGAGGCTCGGGCTAGAGAGTCTCGAAGACGGTGAGGACGATCCCTAGCCTCAGTTCACCGACGGAAACCCAATTTCCAAATACGTGACTTTGCGGTTTTAATTGTAAACCTATATATGGCGACATAGTGGCATGGGACGCTCATGCCGCCTATGATTGATACTTATGATTTGAAGTTGTTTTATACACTATACACTTATAATAGTATCAAATGATTTCTTTTAAACGTATCAAGCATTCTTGGCTATTATAAGGTAAAAACCCTATCCCCCGGCTTGCGTTGCATTGTGTGATAGGACCTGGGTCTTATAATAGCTTCATTTTTCTTTATTTAGCATTGCGCTGTTGTTTTATGCACTGGTATTCTTGGGAGGAAACCCGTTCCGTGTTATACGGCGTGGTCCCTTTATTTATCGAACTTTAAAATAAAGATCAATAACTGTTTTAGTTCTCACACCAGTCCCATGACTGACCTGGAGTTTATTGTTTTAACCTAAACTCTGGGTGCCCCTATTTTGACATGGGCAGCTAGTAGTTTTGGTTTTGCAGATTATATTCACAGGATCCTGGTTTACAGCTGGAACGATATCCGGAAAGCTTTGTATCCGTATATCTCTTCTAGTTGTGTATTGTACTATTTTCCGCTGTGATGTATTTAAATGTAATTTAAATCTCTGATATTTCTGTGTAATATTCATTTGTACTCTGTATATTCTTGTAATCTGATGCATTGTTGTAATATACAATGAAATGTTCTTCTGTCTGCATTCTGTTTTGTCATGTTCTCAAAACAATTTGTTCTTTCTCTTTCTCTTCGGAGACCGGGGAAGTTCGGGTCGTTTCATCGTGGTATAATCATACTATAGTTTGATCGTTAAAACTATTTTATTCAACCTATGAATATTCTATTCAGTTCATTTATTAAATAAAATGTTATCTTTATTTTTCTAACTTATTTTAGAAAATTTCGGTGGCATAACGGCACAATACTAGAAACGGGACAAGGCCTAGCCTTATCCCCGATCTAGTGAAGGCCCACGCCATTCACACATCAATCAAATCAATTTCATTTCACCAAACAATTCAATTCAAACCAATTAATCTAACCAACTACACAACCAAACAATTTAACAAACAAGCCATCCATGGTCTGTGGATGACGGGTGTCGGGTGCTACTAAACACCGTCTGCATCCTCGTATATATATATATATATATATATATATATATATATATATATATATATAACTAGAAAAATAAAATTAAAGAGTGAGAAATTCTCACCGATAGCTATCCAATACCACGACTCTCCATTTCTAGAAATCTTCGTCGTTCTGCCTCTTTTCACTTTCTTTGCCCGTATTATCTACATATGTAAAAATCACATTTTTACTTCGCTATTCAATATATAAAAATCGAATTTTTACCTTGTTATTCAATATAGAAAAATCTAATTTTTACCTTGTTATTCAATACAGAAAAATCTAATTTTTACTATGCTGTTCAATATATAATAATCGATTTTTATATATTGAATAGCATAATAAAAATTCGATTTTTATATATTGAATAGCATAGTAAAAATTAGATTTTTCTATATTGATAACAAGGTAAAAATTAGATTTTTCTATATTGAATAACAAGGTAAAAATTCGATTTTTATATACTGAATAGCGAAGTAAAAATGTGATTTTTACATATGTAGATAATACGGGCAAAGAAAGTGAAAAGAGGCAGAACGACGAAGATTTCTAGAAATGGAGAGTCGTGGTATTGGACAGCTATCGGTGAGAATTTCTCACTCTTTAATTTTATTTTTCTAGTTATATATATATATATATATACTAGGATGCAGACGGTGTTTAGTAGCACCCGACACACGTCATCCACAGACCATGGATGACTTGTTTGTTAAATTGTTTGGTTGTGTAGTTGGTTAGATTATTTGGTTTGAATTGAATTGTTTGGTGAAATGAAATTGATTTGATTGATGTGTGAATGGCGTGGGCCTTCACTAGACCGGGGATAAGGCTAGGTCTTGTCCCGTTTCTAGTATTGTGCCGTTATGCCGCCGAAATTTTCTAAAATAAGTTAGAAAAATAAAGATAACATTTTATTTAATAAATGAACTAAATAGAATATTCATAGGTTGAATAAAATAGTTTGATATCAATGGTCGAAATTCACGAACTGCCGCGGCGCGGCGCGTTCTATTTAGGCCATTATATATATAATATATATATATATATTATATATATTTCGTCGACTTCCTTTTAAAACGTATTTTATAAATCGCTTTAAATTCGTTTTCAAAACCATTTCAACTTCTATATTCAATTTCAAATCGATTGGATTTCAATTCAACTCGAATTCATTTCAATTTTATTTAATTCGAATTCAAATTCGTTCCAATTCAATTCAAATTCATTTTCCGTTCAATTCAAATTCGTTTTCTTTTCAATTCAATTCACTATAATATTCATTTCAATTTGAATAAAATCGATATAAATATCGTTCACGTCAAAATGGCGCAAAACTAATCAACACGGCTACATATATTTCAGTCACTTCGTTATTTTATTCAACAAATGAATATTTATTCTATTCAACACATGAATTTATATTTCTTTCAACACTTGACCAATCTCAACGAATGAGTACTGTCAACACAACTATTTTTGTTGTTTAAAATATTTTATAAAATATTGGTATCTATCGTTTGATTTTTTAAATCAGGGTCCACCGTGAAGTAGATTCTAATTGTAAATATGATAAAGACGTAATTTTTATTATTTATAAATATTTTACTCAACACACGAATATTTTCAACACATGAACATCGTCAACACATGACTATATTTATATTCAACACATGAATTTTATTTTATAATATTCATTATTTTCCCAATTGGAATGAGGCCCAATCAATCACCATACAATGTTAATTATATGGATTCCATACAACACATGTATATAATAGCATTGAAAAATAATCAACCATCAACTAAAGTGCACTACACTGTATAAGCATCAAATATAGATATCTAACGCTTATAACAGCCTGTCAATCAATCGATCGACATCTTTAATCAATCAGGATGAGTGAACTTCAAATTTCATCCTAACACCCGTGTGGGGTTTCAAACAATCAAACACAGATTTTAGTTGTGCAGTTGGGCGATGTGTAAAATTTATCGACCCAATCAATGTCCTCCAAATAGGTGTACATAAACAAACCGTCCGGTTTGTAAATGAATATTTTATTTTATTCACTTCCACGTTAAAAATTATATTTTTAACGATAATATATTTTATTTTAACACATGAATTTCTATTCAGTTCATTTACTCAATAAAAATGATATTTTAATTTTTCTAACATATTTTAGAAAATTTCGGCGGCATAACGGCACGATACTAGAAACGGGACGAGGCCTAGCCTTATCCCCGGTCTAGTGAAGGCCCACGCCATTCACACATCAATCATATCAATTTCTTTTCACCAAATAATCCAATTCAACCCAAACAATCTAACTAACAACACAGCCAAACAAACAAGTCCATGGTCTGTGGACGATTGTGTCGGGTGCTACTAAGCACCGTCTGCATCCTAGTATATATATAACTAGAAAAAAAAATTTGAAGAGTGAGAAATTCTCACCAATAGCTATCCAACTTCACGGCACTTCTTTTATAGAAATCTTCATCATTATCGCATCTTTGTCATCTTCGTTGCTCGTAGCCACCACATATATAAAAATCACATTTTTACTTCGATGTTCAATACATAAAAATCTCACCTTTCTCCATTTAAAAATATCGTCTTTCTTCCTTTAAAAATCTAATCTTTTCTATTTTAAAAATCACGTCTTTTCTATTTTAAAAATCACGCCTTTCTATATTTTAAAAATCACGCCTTTTATATTTTAAAAATCACGCATTTTATATTTTAAAAATCACGCATTTTATATTTTAAAAATCACGTCTTTTATATTTTAAAAATCACGTCTTTTATATTTTAAAAATCACGTCTTTTATATTTTAAAAATCACGTCTTTTCACTTTTAAAAATATCGTCTTTTCACTTTTAAAAATATCTCTAATTATACCTAACAAAAATAAAAAGCAAAACTAAAATAAACAAATCAATAAAAACTTACAGCTTTTTAGATTCGGAGGGGGTTTGGGCTCTGGTAGGCGTCGTTCGATGGGGCGACTAGGGGGGGTGTTGCGGTGGCGGTGGTTGGCCAAAAGGGGGTGCGGCGGATTTGGTTAGGGCTGTGGGGGAAGGAGGAGGGGGTTGCGCTCGTCGTGGTGGAGGATGGTGGTGGGCGGCGCAGCACTCGAGGTGGAAGGGGGGCTCGGCGGCGGTTTTTGGGCAGAAGGGGGGGTATCGAGGAAGAAGGGGACGCGGAGGAAGGGGAAGAGGAGAATCGGGGGGGGGGAGAAGTAGGGGGTGCAGCTCCGCCCCCTTAGGCGGCGCGGCGGTCATCGGGGAGGGGCGACGATCGTCGCTCACCCTTTCTCTTTCTCTCTTTTTTTTATTTTTATTTTCTGATTCGATTTACTAGGGGGGGCAGAGAGAAATAAGAGGAGGAAGATATTTTATTATTATTTAATTATTTAATTTAAAAAGTTGACTTTTACAAACGAACTTGAAACGAGGCCCACCCCTGTCGTCCATAGCGTTTTATCCCCATTCCGAACACAATGATATACGTATCGTAGGCTGATTTGGTCGTTTCGATCAGTTTCCGTTGAATTTACATTTAAATCATTATATTGAATTTTAAACGTACATTTCAATTTACCGGGGTCACATACGAACTCTATAAATTGCAGAAAAATATTTTGTAGCTTCGTATTGACGATACGGTCCGAACAAAACTTGTTTCGTCGAATTCTGAGACCATTAGAAAAATGGCCATTTTCCAGTCGATTAAAATCAACTAAAACTGGTCAAACGCGTTTTCCTTTGCCACGCTCACATATTGATTCGAAAAATTATGAAATTTGAAACCTAGCAATAATTTGACATCACGGACCCAACAAAACTGGTTTCGTCGAAATCCGAGGTCGTTTGCAAAATTTCCATTTTTAAGGGCCTGAATTCCATAGCGACTATTCAGAATTTTCAACTGGACATATCTTTTGATTCCCGCTATGAAACCTCAATTTTTCGGGTTCGTTGGAAAGATATCATCAATTAGATCCTATTATTTTTGGTTTCACTATAATCCGGATTGTTTTGCACCCGGTACATTCAATTGAAGTTTGAAATCGAATTATCGAACTACCGCGCCATTTTCAATTCTATTTATAATTATATATAATTATTTATATATATATATATATATATTCTAACGACGACGTATATAATATATACGTTCGAATTCTATTCAAAATAAATTTCTCGTCGACATTATTTAAAATAATCTATTTTAAATGTCAAAATTCGCTAAAATTGCCAAAATAAAAATTTTAAACTGGCTCAGATTTTCGGGTTATTACATTTCTAAGTCTAGATTAAGGTCTTATTATAGTTCTAAGGGAACTAGAGTATAGGCTTGGCCACTGTTTAGTGATGACCCCTAACAATAGGAGGTTTAGTCTTGTATTAGATTAGGGGGAGTTTTATAGTTTCTAGGTCTAATTAAAGGTTCAGGAATTCAAGAAGTGTTTATTAACACATATTATTTAATTCGATTTATTTGGTTGATTGCTTACATTAATTGGTTGAATTAATTGCTTAAATAAATTGCTTGAATTGCATGTTTGGATTAACTGCTTGAATTTCTTGTTTGGATTTATTATTAGAATTGATTATAAACATTGATTAGATTGCCTTGTTTATTATTCTTCTATTAGACTAGGATAATCATAATTTTAGGGGGATTTATAATCTTTTAGGCTTAGAATCATAGAGTTAGAGGGAGATATAAGGGTATCATAGAATCATGGATCGTTATATAGAATATTATAATAGATTATGTATTGACAGATATAAGATTTAGGGGGAGTATTTTATAATTATAGATTTAGGACTCATAGGGAGTACTTTACTTTAGTATAGGAATTATTTGGATAGTTATAGGATTTAGGGGGAGTACTTTTAGAATTTCTTTTTGATAATGCCAAATGGGGAGAAATTATAAAATATAGGAATAGTTTATAAGATTCTTACAAACAGGAGAAGTATAGAAGGAACATCTTCAAACAGGTTTATACAGGTATGATATTTTATAAATTAAAGTTGTCATCATCAAAAAGGGGGAGATTGTTGGAGAATGCAGTTTTGATGACAACAACCCTATTTCAATTATCAATGATTATAAAATATATGCTAACACTTTTTTCATAGAATATATATATATATATGTGTGTGTGTGTGTGTGTAGGAATTATATACAGGAAATATTACTGAAGACTGTACAGTTATAAAGATGATAGAGATTCAAAGATCATAGAAATTTCAAGACTCATGAGTAATCAAGATTTCAAGATTAATATATTTATAGAGTCTACGTTTTGTAAGACTCTAAATAGCACTTCAGGTTCAAATTCTAATTTTCAAATTCTGATTTTTCAATTCTATCCTCAATCCTCTCCATTTTGTTTTTCTATTTATGAAACGACCCGAACTTCACCGTAAAGGAAAGAACGGATTACTTTGAGAACACGAAAAATCAGAATAAAAACAGAAGAACATTTCGTAGCTTATTAGAACAATTTACATTAGAGTACAAGAATATACAGAGTATGAATAAATATTATACATCAGAAAAATATTAGAGATTTAAATTACATTTAAATACATAGTAGCGGAAAAATAATACAAAACACAACTGAAAGTAAAACACGGATACAGAGCTTTCTGAATATCGCTTCAGCTGTACATCAAGATCCCGTGAATATAATATCAGCAAAACCCAACTACAGCTGCCTGTGTGGAAAATAAGGTCACACAGAGTTTAGGTTAAAACAATAAACTCCAGGTCAATCATGTGACTGGTGTGAGAATTAAAACAGTTATTAAATATTTACTTTAAAAATAAAGTAAATCAAGGGACCACGACGTATAGCACGAAACGAGTTTCCTCCCAAGAATACCATTGCATAAAACAAATAGCGCAGTGCTTTTTGAATAAATGAAGCTATTATAAGACTCAGGTCCCATCACACAATGCAACGCAAGCCGGAGGATAGAGTTTTACCTTATAATAGCCTGACATGCTTGGTACGTTTAAAACAAATCATTTTGATACTATTATAGTGTAAAGTGTATGAAAACAACTTCAAATATAAATGTATCAATCATAGACGGCATAAGAGCCCCATCCCACTATGTCGCCATATATCGGATTACAACTAAAACCGAAATGTCACGTATTAGAAATTGGATTTCCGTCATGAGTCGAGGCCAGGGATGGCTCCTCACCACTTCCATACACTCTAGTAAATGTCTCAGGACTGCACACTCTGGGCAACCCCTGGATCTTCAGGGCCGGTCCACTCAAAGTGCAAAAGTGGATTGGTTATACCTAAACACACGTTTCTCGGTCATGTCGGACCCATCCACCGGCTACGTAGAGACCGATATATCTCAGGCTCCTCGCATTCCAACAACTACATAGGCAAAATTAATATAAATGTCAGGGCTTGTAAAACGATGACACCACCCATAGCTAGATAGAAACGTCGTGCACTCCCTGCAGTCACGATCCCGTTTTTGACTCATATCGAGGTGTGAGGCCCGCGAATTAACGCTATACACAATGCTATGCTATATTAAAGTTGTGCTATGATCATCAACCACAAGACTATGCTTTTCAACAGAAGCCTAGATCATCTGCATCTCAGCATGCCACATAGGCAATTAATGCCATGCGACTGATATCTATCGATATATAACCTCTAAGCTCGTACGTCTCAGAGAAGGGCGTTAAGCAAGAGAATAATTCTCCGCCGCCAAACAGATATATATTTAATAGAAATCAATCAACACAGAATAAAATCCAATGTCAGACACACAATCCATTTACAAGTCTATTCTGGGTCTGAACAAAACCGGAGGCACCATATTCCTCGTCCGGTATGTCCAATACAGGAGAGAGGCCCTCGCATATTCGTCGATCTCCAAGTACATCTGGACGATCACCACTTATTACCTCGTCTTGGGTGTACAGCCCAATCAAGACATCAGTAATCATCCAAATGATGCGAAGACCTCCGGTCTTCAACCACCATCTTCATCGTCGACATATCGTCGAATCAGTTATTCAGAATGGGTATAAACCAGGCCTTTCTGAATAACTCGCGTATATAATAAACAAGTGCTATAAAAACACAAACATATGCCTCATTCCAATTATGAATATTCTTTTATTCTAATATTCATATACTTTGGGAAAGGTTCCCATTAATTTTATCAAAGATAAATTCTTTAAATTTATTCTTTAATCTTCCTTTGGATGTCAATTCAAACCATGTTACGGTTTTCCAAACTAGTTGGGATTAGCGCACCTTCCGAAGTTATCATTTGTTTAATTTCCCAATCCCAATCTATTCATCCCATGAAGCAAAACTGGTGATACTCCATAACTAACACCATGGTCTTATCAGTAAAATTAATTACCATTTCCCGTTCAAATCTAATTAAAGATTTAATTATCGCTAGGAGCAAAACTGGTGATACTCCATTCTCGATCATTTCCCAAATTTGACAATTTAAATTATCACATTCCCTTTTTCAATCTATTTAAAGATTCATTAAGATTCCACTTATTTTTAATCTTCCCAAAAATCAATATTAATAATTATTTAACTTTGTAAACGCAAACATGTCGCATCGATAATCTACACCGTACTATTGATTTCTTCCGATATATAACCTCTGAGCTCGTACGTTTCAGGGAAGGGTGTTAAGCAAGAGAATAAATTCTCTACAACCAAACAGATATATATTAAGCAGAGATCGACCATAAAGTTGGAAATACAATGACAGACATGTAATCCTGCCTTTAACTGGGTTAAAGAACTAACGTCATTCAAAACACAGTTCACGATAAACCCAAATCACATTCCATTAATTATGGAATCTTCACGGAAAACAAATCAATATGTAATCGATATCAATTTCCGTATCCGACTAAAAATATAAATGGAATGACGGCAATGCCTTTTAAATAACAGTCTTCCTCCACAGAAGTTCACGTCGATAATTATCAATCGAATTCCATTCAATTCCAATTTAATATATTAAATTGGAAAACGTTACTTTGGAAAATTCCTGTTAAATCTTAATAAAAAGATTTATAAATTCCAAATCACATTTCACTGTAAATCGGGTTAAAGAACGAATGTCGTTAAAACACAGTTCATAATAAACCCAATTCACATTCCATTCCCAGTTCCAATTAAATGTTAATTAATTGGTAATTCTTCCTCAAATCTTGATTAAAAGATTTATTCTATTCAAACACGGTTCAAGAACAATGTTATTTAAGACACCATTCACGAGAAACCCAAAATCACATTCCATTGTTAACCGGGTTAAAGAACAAGTGTTATTTAAAACATCGTTCACGATAAACCCAAAAATCCAATTCAATTCAATTCCAATTAAATATTATTTAATTGGTTAACTTCATTAAATCTTAAAAAAAGATTTAATCTTTTCTCAACTGGGTTTAAGAATAGTGTTAGTGAAGACACCATTCACGACAAACCCAAAAATCCATTTGATATTAAATACAAGGCTCTGAATAGAAAATGTATCGGCTTATATTCAATATCAAATTCTGAAATCAACGAATATCGTATTGGATAATGATATATATATCTTCCAAATTCCTCCACAATGTCCATATAATCACGGAATCCAATATCGAAATATTCCGAAGATAATTTCGATTCAAATCCATTCCAATTCATATATTGGAAATTCTAGTTATTTTTAAAACCATTTCAAATCCAATTTATTTTATTTAAAAAATTATTGGATTTCAAATCTAGTCAATAACTAGTTCATTTTGATAAAAATATATTTTTTTTCTTTTCAAATATGGAATTTTTCATCCCAGTTCTTTCCAAATCATTTATTATGATTTTACACAAATTATTGATATTTTTAATAATTTTATCAAGGCCCGTACAGTCAATTTCCATAAACGGTCATCGAACTGCACTTACAACGACCTTTTTCCAAATTTGATTTGGACATAATTCCAAATCCAACCGTTAGATTTCAAATCTCTTAAATTCGTTGGAAAGCACATTTCGATACGAACCCAACGGTTCTAATTTTAGGAGAATCCGACGGTCGGATCTCCCGTAATGTCCGTTCGAAGTCAATGGTCGAAATTCAAGACCTGTCGTGGCGCGCCGTGTTCTATTCAGGCCATTATATCTATAATATATATATATATATATATTTCATCGATTTCCATTTAAAACGTATTTTATAAATTGTTTTAATTCGTTTTCAAAACGATTTCAACTTCAATTTCAATTTCAAATCAAAATAGAATATTCCATATCATCGATATATAAATGATAGTATTGTCAAAACATTATATTTCGAAATCATTTCCTTTTCGATATTCATTATAGAAATGAATAAAATCAATATAGTTCACGTCAAAAAGGCGTCAATCAAATCAACACGGCGGCTTTATATATTTAAATTTATTCGTGTTCATCCCAAATCGGACATCAAAATCATATTTTGATTCTTTTCTGAATATTATTTTAAAATATTAGGTATTGTAAAATATTCTTTATTTTAAAATATTCAGTATTTTAAAATATTCATTCTTTCTGAACTAGAATCAGGCACAGCCAATTACCATATAATTTGATTTATATGGATTTCATACAACACATGTACACAACAACAATCAAACACAGTCAACCATCATCCAGAGTGCATTCTACACTGCATAAGCATTAAATATAAATATTCAACGCTTACACAGCTTGTCAACCAGTCGATTGACATACAACTAAATATTGGGATTAGTGTATGTCCAATATCATCCCAATACCCGTATGTGGTTTCAATCAACAAATAATGAATTTTATTTGTGCACTTGGGCGATGTGTAAAATTTATCATCCCAATCAATATCCGTCAAATCAGTGTACATAAACAAATCGTCCAATTTGTAAATGAATATTTATTTTATTCATATACACGTTAAAAATTATATTTTTAACGATAAAATATTTATTTCATCTCATGAATATTTTATATAATTCATTTCACATCACAAACAATTTTCACAACACAATCGAACAAACAAATATATCGTCCACGGACGACGGGTGTCGCGTGCTGCTAAGCACCGTCTACATCCTAGTATATATTTTTAACCAGAAAATAAAATTAAAGTGAGAAGTTCTCACCTTTGGGATCCACTCCTCCATTCTTTATTTTAGAACAGTTCGGATTTATTTCCTATGCGTAGCGTTCTTCACCGTGCTTCCAACACAGTCAGTTTCACGCATTTATATTAAAAAATAGATTTTATTTTCGCTACAACATAAATAAAAATCATATTTTCGATTTGCTCTTCATATAATATTTTTATATCGCTTCTCATATAATATTTTTATAATGCTATATTATATAAACAAAAACGATATTTTTATTTGCTACTATTATAAATAAAAATTGAATTTTTATTTAAAGAAAAAATCATATCCATTTTATAATTAAAAATCATAACTTCTTATATGAGTATATAAAAATCCAATTTTTTCTTCAATTTAATAATCCTTTTTTTATATTTTAAAAATCACTTCTTTTACATTTTAAAAATCACTTCTTTTATATTTTAAAAATCAAAGCTTTCCTATTTTTAAGATCATACCTTTATATATACAAATCCTATTTCTCATATATAGAAAAATCTTTCCTTTTTATCAATAAAAATCCTAACTATATAAATAAAAATCTTATCTCTATATACATAAAAATCTCATTTTTGTCTCTATGTATATATATATAAAAACTGATCTTTAAATTTACAAAGAAAAATAAAGAAAAACAAAAACCTACAGGTGATATTGGGGCGAGGATGGGCGGTGGTGGTCGTAGGGTGGTCGGCTGCGGCTGTGGGGCCTTCAAGCGGTGGTGCAGTGGGGCTTAAGCGATGAGGTGGTGGCCAAATCGCGCTTAGGGTTTCTATTTGGGGCTCGAGCATGCGGATTTTCAGACGAGAGAGGGAGAGAGAGAGGAAGGGGCGTAGCAGGGGGGTGGCGACGACCTAAAGAGGAGGGGCGGCGGTCTCCGGCGCGACGGCGTCAGCCGATGGGGGGTGGTTGCGCGATCGAGATTTTTTTATTATTATTTCAAAATCCGATTGTGACCTGTCATTGGGGGGAGTATAAGGGGGAGGGGTTATTTCATATAATATATATTTAATTAATTATTATTATTTTTATTCTAAAATGTCACCTTTTTATTCCAAGTCCAATTCGAATCCAACGACCGTCGTCCCTAGCTAATTACCCGCATTCCGAACACAATGGGATATGTATCGTATGCCAGTTCGGTTGTTTCATTCTGTTTTCATCAGTTTTAAAATATAAATCATTACATATTCAATTTAAATGTACATTTCGATTTACTAAGGCCACATAGGGACCCCCAAAATTATTTCTAGCTTCGTATTGACGACACGGTCCTACAAAACTAATTTCGTCGAATTTTTATACCGTATGAAAAATGGACATTTTATGGTCGATCCAAATCAACTGAAACTATTACAACACGTTTTCTTATGCCACACTCACATATTAATTCCAAAAATTATGAAAATTGGAATCCATCAAAAATTTAACATTCTGAATCCAACAAAAGTGGCCTCGTCGAAAACGGAGGTCGTGTGCAAAATCGCCATTTTTTAGGGCTATATTTCTATAGCGACTATTCTGAATTTTCAATTGGGCATAACTTTTTATTCCCGCTATGAAATTTCAATTTTTCGGATTCGTTGGAAAGATATTTTCAAATAGATTCAAATATTTTTGGTTTCGATAAAATCTGGTTTATTTTGAATCCTGTACATTCATTTGAAATTGAATTTTTAAACTACCGCGCCATTTCCAATTCCTTTTATAATTAAAATAAATATTTATATTCTAACTTCGATTTAAATAAATATATACGTTCTAATTCTATTCAAAATAAATTTATAGTCGTTATTATTCAAATTAATCAATTTAAATATTCAAAATAAATCATTTTAAGTATTCAAAATTCATTAAAATTGCCAACATAAAAAATTTAAATTGGTTCTGATTTTCCGGGTTATTACTATCGCCCTCACTTAAAATCTTTTCGTCCTCGAAAAGGAACAGAGCTAAAAGTTGTTGTACTAATCAACTCAACTTTCAGTTTGACTTTCATTCTTCAACTTTTCAGTTTCTAACAATTTTCCAATTCTTCAAAAATTTGGCTAACACCCTAAATTTTCGAAAAATTTCGCCATAACCTCCTTTGTACGAGGAGCACCGGGAAAATTCCCAAACCGCCAAACAGGCCCTCTCATCTCAAAAAGAAAAAGCCAAGCGGCTCATAAAATCATCCAAACCCAATAAATTAATAAACATGTACCTATTTGTCGGGCATACAATTTTATTCCTCTTCTCTAGCCTCCTTGCTATGACCTATTCAATGTATGTACATGTATATGCATGCACTCCCAAACAATTTTCAATTCAGTTCAAAATTTGATACAATTTGGCCCAAATTTACCATACATCTATATGTTGGTTTAAATGAATAATCACATAGCACAATCATCAATCAATTAGTTGATTATCATTTCAAACACATATCTTCAATATATACATATTCAAAAATAATATTTTTGATGCCAAATCACAACAATAAGCTCTATCTAGTTTTGGTTCTCACACCAGTCAATTGGAAATATATAGGTATCCCACTTTTGAAACTCGAACACAAATTTTGGTGATGCTGCAGCGATCATTAGAATCATCTCCTGACGACTAGAGTGTGATTCTATATCTATCCTGTAACACCCCGAATTTCAGTTAACACTGATACTCACTAATTACAGAATTAATAATCTCAGATATGAGAATCAGGGGAAACGGGTAACGTCATTGTGTTCGTCTCGGAAAAATACGCAAAATAGAGTCCGAAATTTTGTAAATCGGAGTCCGTATGACCCGGTTAAGGCCCAAAGAAGTTTTCGGGAAATTTGAATTTCGAAACATGCAGAAATGGGGGCCAGGCGGGAAAACTCCCGCCCAGCCAAGTCGACTTGGCTGTCGACAGGGCTGTCAACTTTCCTGTCAACTTGGCAGTCGACAGGGTTGTCGACTTGCCCTGTCGGCTGATTCTGGCCTGGGTGCACCTGGTTGAGTTTTGGGCTGGGTTGGAGGGCTTGGGACGAAATCTGACGGACCTAAACTAACCTACGGTTAATCTAAGGGTCTAAAAGACAACCTAATCCTATAAATACACCCTAAGACTACCCTAATCCATACTAAAAATAGAATCTATGCCATCATGCCGCCAAAATGCAACTTAGAAGGAGCCTCCACTAATTAGAGAAGAGGATTGCAAGCTAATCAACTACTAATCCACCTCTACTTCAACTCTAGCAACTATCTAAAGAGCTAATCTTGGAGTTTGTGAGTTTCTATCACTTTAATAACCAATTGCTAAACTAAGTAGATGAGATGTGATGAGATCATATGGTTTTGCTTGCGGATCAATGGGTTTTAGGTCATATGTTATGATGCCAGTTTGCTAATCACTATGTTTAACACTTATTCATGATGACACTATGTTTATGCAAATTAAGTGTTTGGGTTTATGCATGTTAAGTGGTGGGTTTTATGTATGCTAAGTATTTGGTTTTATGCATGCTAAGTGTTTGGTTTTATGCAAGTTAAATGCTTGGTTTTATGCTAGAATCATGTGTGAAATAAGTGACATGACATGCAAGTTTGGTGGTTGATTATATGCAAGTAACATGTGCAAGTTTACACCTTTGTATGTCATACATACATATGCAAGTTTACCCCTTTGTATGACATAAGTACATGTGCAAGTTCATCCCTTTTAGACCTATGACATGTATGCAAGTTGACACCTTTATGATAGGTCTATGACTTGAACATTTATGCAAGTTACCATCTTTATGACATATGTGATTCATGCAAGTTTGGGTTGGTTATTTATGCAAGTTGGGTTTATGGTCATATATGCAAGTTGACACCTTCTAAACCCATGATAATGCTAATGATATGCTAAGTTGAACCCATTGTGTGTATGATGAATCTCTTCTTTTAAAGTATGTCATGTTAACGTATTTACGTGGGGACGATGGGGTAAAAATTAATGAACACATAAAATTGTGTGAAGTTGGTATGATTAAACTTACCATAAAGTGGATGGACATAATTGGGAATTTACCTATTATGTTAGGTCTACCCATATTATGGAATTGGGAATTTACCTATTGAGTTAGGTCTACCCATATTTTTAAATATTTGTAATTAGTTAGGGATAATTAATACAAATTATGGGGGTGATTAATTAGGTGTAATTAATCGACTAAGACACGAGGTTGGACCCTTTTGTAGCATAAGACTGCCCGGAACCGACCGGCAAATCCAGCGGCTACAAATGATTGGCCCAATGTGAGAGGTCTTAGTCATAAACTAAATACGTGACAAGTGTAAAGACACGAGGTTAGACTCTGTTATGGTGTAAGGCTGCCCGGAACCAACCGGCATATCCAGCTGCCATAAAAGACAGTCTAATGTGAGAGGTCATTACAAAGGTTACGATCTTAATTAATTAAGAAACACTTAACCAAATTAGCATGTAGTGGAGCATTAGGGGTTAAGTGGGTGCCTTGGGTGGCATGTAGTAACTAGTGGGGGTGCCTTGGGTGGCATGAGGAAACTAGTGGGTTGCCTTGGGTGGCAATAGAAAATACGATTAGAATACTTAACCAAAGTGGAACATGTAATTAAACATGATTAAAGGGTTAAGTAAGTTCCTTGGGTGGCATGTGGGAATCAAGTAAGTGCCTTGGGTGGCATGTGGAAATCTAGTGGGTGCCTTGAGTGGCAACTAAAATATGATTAAAAGACTTAACCAAAATTTATGACATGTAAGTGGACATGGTTAAAGGGTTAAGTGGGATTCACTAGAAATGACAAGCTTAGGTGGGTAGCTTGTGGCGGCCCATTTCAACCAATATCCCAAACGTATCTTTGTGGGCTCGACCCAAGTCGAGGACGGGACACGCATATTGGGCTTGACTGTAAGAGGCCAAAACGGGTTAGCGGTGGCAACGCAAGTCCAACGGGTTTCATATGCGTGTGTGGACCCGGGCTGGTAAGTAAGACGTTGTTGCATCGTGTAGGTATAAGCCGTGCACCGTTGATATTATCAGGTTGCCACTTTGGGGGATGATACAACCCAATGTGGGGCCAGCACGGGTATCTACGTTAGGGAGCCGATCGAAGGGGGGGTAGTGGGTACACCTAGTGGAAATAGGGGCAGACGGCACCTATGTAGTCAGCTAGGGGTACACGAAACTACTAATTATAGATTACTAAGTATACTTAGTGGGATCAACCTTTAAATTGGGAATGACTGGTGTGGTGCAGTGTAGTAATTATCCTTGGGTGGGTAGATGCGTCTTTACGGTTATCTTAGTTCATCCTAAGTCTAGTTGGCTGCTTAGTGTAGCCATTTATCCCCAGTTGTTACCGTATATCAAGCTTATGTCTTACTCTGGTTACTTTAATGATTGTATTGTTAAAGTTATAGGACTCGCTCAGACTTATGTCTGACCCCGTTGTTTTTATCGTTTTCCCAACCCTCAGGTTATCAGAGTGGGCCTAGCACTAGTGGGCTTTGATCAAACTGCTTTATCTATCTTTTGGAGCTTGGACCGTGGATGTAAAGCTCAGTTTATCTTTTCTATTATGGCTATTAAGTTATGTAGTGGGATTATGTACTTTTGTTTTATCAGGATGGATATTATATACTTGACTCTTGTTTATGGTTTTGGTGTAACCAAACATGTTTTACTTTCCGCTGCAATGAAATGATGTTTTAAATTCTCAAGTATTACTTATATCTGTCTTGTTGTAATTTTTCAGTTCTATATTCACTTAAAATACTCCACCGATGTTATGGCATTCCCTTAGTGAGTGACCGTAGCGGGTGTGGGGTGTTACACGTGGTATCAGAGCTTAAGGTTACCAGAACAGATAAATTTTTTAGAAAAACTATTTTCTAAGAATATTTTTGAAAGGAGTATTTTCAAAAACATGTCTTTTAAGAGAAAAGTTTTTGAAAGAAAAGCATAATTCCCAATAGCCATATCTATATCTTTCAAATTCTCCGTTTTGAATCTCTTCCTCTCTCAATTTGAGTTTCCCCTCCGCGTATAGATGATCTTTCTAAGATAGATAAGAATGGAAAACCACTTCAAGGGACTTAGACATTAGTCGGACTAGAAGTTGGTTCAAGAAGGAGGAGGACTTGTAGGTACCTATTGGATAGACGATGGAGGAAGGCTCAAATAGTTGTTTGGTTAATGAAGAGCGAAACCTCATTTTGTTGGGAGGTTACGAGTGGAGAATGGGAAGAAGAGGGCTAGTAGTTATCCTTTTGGGAGGAGTAGGACACCTTATTAGGATTGTCCAAAGAGGCAAGGGCAAGGTACGGAATCTCCTGGAGGGTAGTTGTAATCCCTCACGGCTAGTGTACCAGATGGGGATAGGACCGTCTAGGTTGGAATTTGGATTTCTTTATTATCCGGTTCGAACTTTATTTGATTCTGACGCATCGAGTTCATTTATCTCATCATTGTTAGTTGAGTCACTGCACTTAGACACCAGTTTAGTAGATGATCCCTTAGTTGTTTCAACCCCAATTGGGGCTCCATGATGTGTTTGGGTTTGAAAGTTTCTATACTTAGCGTTGAGTTTAGATGTGATGCTTTTTGGGCTTCACGGGCTATGGGTTAGTTTTGGGCATGGACTGGTTATCCAGTAGTGGGGTCGTTCTTGATTTTGAAGGGAGAGTTGTTAGGCTTATGACCCGCTTGGGTAACACTCTCGAGATCTCTTGTAATCCCATGGAATCTGTTATGCTAAGTTATCTAGAATCGCTTGACACGTCGGTCGAGAGTTTGCGATCTGTTAGAGTGGTCCGGGAATACTCGGATGTGTTTGAGGAGGTGAAGGGCTTACCTCCGGAGTGGGAGATTGACTTCCGAATATATCTGGTAGACAATGCCAAACCAGTATCTTGGCCAGTGTGCCACATGGCTCCTCGTGAGAGGAGGGAACTCCATAAGCAAGTAGGCGATTTGCTTGAGAAGGGGTTCATAAGACGAAGTATATCGGAGTGGGGTGCTCCAGTAGTTTTTGCCACGAAGGCGGATGGGTCCCTCAGACTTTGTGTAGGCTAAAGAGAACTAAATAAACTCAAAAAGAAGAATAGACACCAATTGCCAAGGATTGATGATCTCTTTGATCAGTTAGTTGGCGCCTCAGTATTTTCGCATTTGGACTTAGCCACGGGGTTTCGTCAGTTGAGAGTGGCTGAGGATAGTATAGAGAAGACTGCCTTTAGGACTCTAGATGGTTTTTATGAGTGGCTGGTGTTGCCATTTGGTTTGACGAACGCTCCCTCATACTTTATTGATTTGATGAGAAGGGTGTTCAGGGAGTACCTAAATAAGTTCGTGATGGTCTTTGTAAATGACATCTTGGTCTTTTCGAGGAGCGAAATAAGTTTTCGTATGTGCTCAATAGGTTGAGCAAAGCCAGTTATGGGATAAACGGTGGTTTTGGAGCGAGACTGGCGAGGACATCCAGAGTTGGACAAGGGCTTAATTATTTAGCCGTTTTTACTAGTATCATCTCACGTAGGTCGTCTGAATTCGAAGGAGGTATCCCTTGGGTGTTTGTCTGATATTGGTTTAGGCCTTTGGGGCTTGCATTTGGGGGATGTCGAGTTCGACTAGGGTGGTCTGCGTGAGAGATGGACAGTTGTGATGATTTTGGATGGGGTAATATCCTGGTTTTCCCTAAAAGTGGAGAAGAGCATGCCCTACATCTTAGGGAAGTGTTGGAGACTCTTCGAGCGCATAGTCTTAGGACAGCAAAAGTGGATGGGATTCTTAGCATCCTATGAGTTTGAGATAACGTATACCCATGGCAAGGGTAACGTGGTAGCGGACCCCTTAAGTAGAAAAAGGTTGTCCTTGAGTTCATTGTTCGTTGAACGACGGAGCTTAGAGTTTATTTCTGTGTTTGACTTTAGACCTTCCGTTGACTTTGTACCCGGTTTGCTAGCCTCCTTGGAGGTTAGGCCTACTCTTTTGGGGCGGATTGGCGGAGCACAGCGAGACGACCCACGGTTGGTTGAGTTAGTAGAGAAGCTCATGAGGAGGGGGAGTCGTCCAGCCATTTGAGTAGGTACACCCTAGATGGTAAGGGGTGGTTGCGTAGAGACGGTAGACTTTGTGTACCGTAAGACGAGGGTTTGAGGAAGGCTATACTTGATGATGCACATCGTTCGAAGATGACCATTCATCCCGGTAGGGACAAGATGTACCAAGACATGAAGCGAGTTTTCTTTTGGGTCGGTATGAAGAAAGACGCGGCCGAGTATGTCGCTAGCTGCTTGGTGTGCCAACAAGTAAAAGCGGAGCAAAAGAAACCCGGTGGGTTGCTTCACCCGTTGGAGGTTCCTCTATGGAAGTGGGATAGTGTCTCGATGGATTTCGTCAATGGATTACCAAGATCGAGGAAGGGTAATACGGGAATTTGGGTTGGGGTAGACAAACTTACTAAGAGTGCCCATTTTATACCCGTGAAGAGTAAGAGGACTGCTCAATGGCTAGCTTCAATCTACATTCGAGAGATTGTTAGATTGCATGGTGTACCTTCCAGCATAGTGAGTGATCGAGATCCTATCTTCACTAGCGAGTTTTGGAAGAGTTTGAAAGAGGCGGTAGGGACTCAGTTGTGTTTGAGCACCACAAATCATCCTCAGACGGACGACCAGACCGGGAGGGTGAATCACATTTTAGAAGACATTTTGAGGCTATGTATCTTAGAATTTGGAGGTACATGAGAAGAGCATCTTCCATTGGTGGAGTTCGCATATAATAACAGCTTTCAGTCTAGTATTGGCATGGCTCCTTTCGAAGCTTTTTATGGAAGGCCTTGTCGATCACCTACATGTTGGTGGGAATCTACGGATAAGATCTTGCTTGGGCCCGATATGGTTAGGAAGACTTCGGAAAAGATTGATTTGATTCGAAGAAGGATGAAAGCGGCGGAAGACAGACAGAAATCTTATGCGGATAAGAGGAGAACAGAGCTTGAGTTTGATGTTGGGGACATGGTCTTTGTCAAAGTATCTCTGTTACGGAATGTGGTTCGCTTTGGATCTGTTGGGAAGTTAGCACCAAGGTTTGTTGGACCGTTTCCTATTAAGGAAAGGATTGGACAGATGGCCTATAGAGTGAAGTTGCCCGACAGACTTAGTGGTGTACATGATGTATTCCATGTGTCACATTTGAGGAAGTGCCTACATGAGACCGCAGAGGTGGTAGAACCGAGCTTGCTTAGAGAAGTAGAGATAGAGCGTGATGCGACTATTCGACGAGCTCCTACACGCATCCTTGGGTCAGAGATTAAGAGGTTGAGAAACAGGGAGGTTCAACTAGTCAAAGTGCAATGGGGAGAAGATGAGAGCAACGCTACTTGGGAGACGGAACCGAAAATGCGTTCATTATACGCATTCCTTTTTGAGGGTATGTCTTTTAACTTCTCCTTTATCGTTTGTCTAGTACTTATCTTATCTTTAGTATGTCCTGTTGTTAGTGCCTTTGACCTTTAGATAGGGTAAACCTATGGTTGAAACATGTGTTTGAGACGTGTTATGATTGATGGATGCATGTGGATGCAAGTGTTTGCTAGTGGTTGCTCGTGGATGCATATACACACACTCTAGACACTAGATCGGCTCAATCACTTCATATTGCATATTGCATATAATTGTGTGTAGGTAGCTATATTTATGGATGTATAATGGTTGTGTTATCATATGGATGATGCATTTTGGTGAATGATTGTGCACTCATGTAGATATAGTATGTGTCGATAGGGTTCTTTCGCATGCATATTGGATGCATGGCACTATCACGGTTTGCATATGTTCATACAATAGATAGGGAACATATACACACACTTTTTGCATACGCTCATACATCAGTAGAAATTGTTTTAAGGACAATGGATGCCCGTGTTTGATGGATTGAGTAGATGGTTGTTTGGATGGTAGGATATGCATTCTCCTTAACTTGGAGATTTCGGGGACGAAATCCTTTAAGGAGGGGAGAATGTAACACCCCGAATTTCAGTTAACACTGATATTCACTAATTACAGAATTAATAAGCTCAGATGTGAGAATCAGGGAAACGGGTTACGTCATTGTGTTCGTCTCGGAAAAATACGCGAAATAGAGTCCGAAATTTTGTAAATCGGAGTCCGTATGACCCGGTTAAGGCCCAAAGAAGTTTTCGGGAAATTTGAATTTCGAAACATGCAGAAATGGGGGCCAGGCGGGAAAACTCCCGCCCAGCCAAGTCGACTTGGCTGTCGACAGGGCTGTCGACTTGCCTGTCGACCTGCCTGTCGACATGCCTGTCGACTTGGCAGTCGACAAGGCTGTCGACTTGCCCTGTCGGCTGATTCTGGCCTGGGTGCACCTGGTTGAGTTTTGGGCTGGGTTGGAGGGCTTGGGACGAAACCTGACGGACCTAAACTAACCTAGGGTTAATCTAAGGGACTAAAACACAACCTAATCCTATAAATACACCCTAAGACTACCCTAATCCATACTAAAAATAGAATCTATGCCATCACGCCGCCAAAATGCAACTTAGAAGGAGCCTCTACTAATTAGAGAAGAGGATTGCAAGCTAATCAACTACTAATCCACCTCTACTTCAACTCTAGCAACTATCTAAGGAGCTAATCTTGGAGTTTGTGAGTTTCTATCACTTTAATAACCAATTGCTAAACTAAGTAGATGAGATGTGATGAGATCATTTGGTTTTGCTTGCGGATCAATGGGTTTTAGGTCATATGTTATGATGCTAGTTTGCTAATCACTATGTTTAACACTTATTCATGATGACACTATGTTTATGCAAGTTAAGTGTTTGGGTTTATGCATGTTATGTGGTGGGTTTTATGCATGCTAAGTATTTGGTTTTATGCATGCTAAGTGTTTGGTTTTGTGCAAGTTAAATGCTTGGTTTTATGCTAGTATCATGTGTGAAATAAGTGACATGACATGTAAGTTTGGTGGTTGATTATATGCAAGTAACATGTGCAAGTTTACACCTTTGTATGTCATACATACATATGCAAGTTTACCCCTTTGTATGACATAAGTACATGTGCAAGTTCATCCCTTTTAGACCTATGACATGTATGCAAGTTGACACCTTTATGATAGGTCTATGACATGAACATTTATGCAAGTTACCATCTTTATGACGTATGTGATTCATGCAAGTTTGGGTTGGTTATTTATGCAAGTTGGGTTTATGGTCATATATGCAAGTTGACACCTTTTAGACCCATGATAATGCTAATGATATGCTAAGTTGAACCCATTGTGTGTATGATGAATCTCCTCTTTTAAAGTATGTCATGTTAACGTATTTACGTGGGGACGATGGGGTAAAAATTAATGAACACATAAAATTGTGTGAAGTTGGTATGATTAAACATACCATAAAGTGGATGGACATAATTGGGAATTTACCTATTAAGTTAGGTCTACCCATATTATGGAATTGGGAATTTACCTATTGAGTTAGGTCTACCCATATTTTTAAATATTTGTAATTAATTAGGGATAATTAATAAAAATTATTGGGGTGATTAATTAGGTGTAATTAATTGACTAAGACATGAGGTTGGACCCTTTTGTAGCATAAGACTGCCCGGAACCGACCGGCAAATCCAGCGGCTACAAATGATTGGCCCAATGTGAGAGGTCTTAGTCATAAACTAAATACGTGACAAGTGTAAAGACACGAGGTTAGACTCTGTTATGGTGTAAGGCTGCCCGGAACCAACCGGCATATCCAGCTGCCATAAAAGACAGTCAAATGTGAGAGGTCTTTACAAATGTTACGATCTTAATTAATTAAGAAACACTTAACCAAATTAGCATGTAGTGGGGCATGAGGGGTTAAGTGGGTGCCTCGGGTGGCATGTAGTAACTAGTGGGGGTGCCTTGGGTGGCATGAGGAAACTAGTGGGTTGCCTTGGGTGGCAATAGAAAATACGATTAGAATACTTAACCAAAGTGGAACATGTAATTAAACATGATTAAAGGGTTAAGTAAGTGCCTTGGGTGGCATGTGGGAATCAAGTAAGTGCCTTGGGTGGCATGTGGAAATCTAGTGGGTGCCTTGAGTGGCAATTAAAATATGATTAAAAGACTTAACCAAAATTTATAACATGTAAGTGGACATGGTTAAAGGGTTAAGTGGGATTCACTAAAAATGACAAGCTTAGGTGGGTAGCTTGTAGGGGCCCATTTCAACCAATATCCCAAACGTATCTTTGTGGGCTCGACCCAAGTCGAGGACGGGACACGCATATTGGGCTTGACTGTAAGAGGCCAAAACGGGTTAGCGGTGGCAACGCAAGTCCAACGGGTTTCATATGCGTGTGTGGACCCGGGCTGGTAAGTAAGACGTTGTTGCATCGTGTAGGTATAAGCCGTGCACCGTTGATATTATTAGGTTGCCACTTTGGGGGATGATACACCCCACTGTGGGGCCAGCACGGGTATCTACGTTAGGGAGCCGATCGAAGGGGGGGTAGTGGGTACACCTAGTGGAAATAGGGGCAGACGACACCTATGTAGTCAGCTAGGGGTACACGAAACTACTAATTATAGATTACTAAGTATACTTAGTGGGATCAACCTTTAAATTGGGAATGACTGGTGTGGTGCAGTGTAGTAATTATCCTTGGGTGGGTAGATGTGTCTTTACGGTTATCTTAGTTCATCCTAAGTCTAGTTGGCTGCTTAGTGTAGCCATTTATCCTCAGTCGTTACCGTATATCAAGCTTATGTCTTACTCTGGTTACTTTAATGATTGTATTGTTAAAGTTATAGGACTCGCTCAGACTTATGTCTGACCCCGTTGTTTTTATCTTTTTCCCAACCCTCAGGTTATCAGAGTGGGCCTAGCACTAGTGGGCTTTGATCAGACTGCTTTATCTATCTTTTGGAGCTTGGACCGTGGATGTAAAGCTCAATTTATCTTTTCTATTCTGGCTATTAGGTTATGTAGTGGGATTATGTACTTTTGTTTTATCAGGATGGATATTATGTACTTGACTCTTGTTTATGGTTTTGGTGTAACCAAACATGTTTTACTTTCCGCTGCAATGAAATGATGTTTTAAATTCTCAAATACTACTTATATCTGTCTTGTTGTAATTTTTCTGTTCTATATTCACTTAAAATACTCCACCGATGTTATGGCATTCCCTTAGTGAGTGATCGTAGCTGGTGTGGGGTGTTACATATCCAGTATATTACAACTTCGAATACACGTTTGCAAGGCGTATATTCAAAATCTTTATATATTGGATTGTCCAAATTCAATATAAAATAAATATTCAACTACGTATAAATGGTTTAATTTTTTAAACCAAAGTTTGTTTTCATTTTTATTTTAAAACCCTACTCTTCACACTCGTTCTAGGATACTACTGATCCTATCTCTAACGAGTCATTCTTATGGGATATCGGTAATCCAATCTCTGATGAATTCTTTCGTTTGGTTCTAATATGTCTTGTTCTCGAGCTCTGTAAACCAAAGCTCTGATACCAACTGAAATAGCCAAACGAAATCCGGTAGGCTTTGCAACCATCCCTGCATCCCCCATAGTATCTGGTAAAACCCACCGTGGCTGCCACTGGTCCCCCAGTATCACCTGTTTTATGGCCAACCTCTCGACTGTAGCATACGGCAACCAACCCTCAAAAGGGACATGTAGGGGTAAGAGTCTCCTGTTTGCCACCAAACTGCAAAGTGAGAACCCCCTATCATGCGTACCCATCCCACACAGGACCAGCAACAACAACTGGTGATACTCCATAACTAACATCATGGTCTTATTAGTAAAGTTAATTACCATTTCCCATTCAAATCTAATTAAATATTTAACTATCGCTAGGAGCAAAACTGGCGATACTCCATTCTCGATCATTTCCCAAATTTGATAATTTAAATTATCACATTCCCTTTTTCAATCTATTTAAAGATTCATTAAAACTCCACTTAGTTTTAATCTTCCCAAAAATCAATATTAATGATTATTTAACTTTGGAAACACAAACATGTCGCATCGACAATCTACACCGTACTATTGATTTCTGCCGATATATAACCTCTAAGCTCGTACGTTTCAGGGAAGGGTGTTAAGCAAGAGAATAAATTCTCTGCCACCAACCAGTTATATATTTAGCAGAGATCAACCATACAGTTCGAAATACAATGACAGACATGTAATCCTGCCTTTAACTGGGTTAAAGAACTAATGTCATTCAAAACACAATTCACGATAAACCCAAATCACATTCCATTAATTGTGGAATCTTCACGGAAAAACAAATCAATATATAATCTATATCTATTTCCGTATCCGACTAATAATATAAATGGAATAACGGCAAAGCCTTTTAAATTCCATATGTATTAACAGTCTTCCTCCGTAGAAGTTCACTTCGATTATTATCAATCGAATTCCATTCAATTCCAATTTAATATATTAAATTGGAAAACGTTACTTTGGAAAATTCCCGTTAAATCTTAATAAAAAGATTTATAAATTCAAAATCACATTTCATTGTAAATCGGGTTAAAGAACGAATGTCGTTAAAACATAGTTCACAATAAACCCAATTCACATTCCATTTTCAGTTCCAATTAAATGTTGATTAATTGGCAATTCTTCCTCAAATCTTGATTAAAAGATTTATTCTATTCAAACGGGGTTCAAGAACAGTGTTATTTAAGACACCATTCATGACAAACCCAAAATACATTCCATTGTTATTCAGTTAAAGAACAAGTGTTATTTAAAACACTGTTCACGATAAACCCAAAAATCCAATTCAATTCAATTCCAATTAAATATTAATTAATGGGTAAACTTCATTAAATCTTAATAAAATATTTAACCTTTTCTTAGTTGAGTTTAAGAACAGTGTTAGTGAAGACACCATTCACGACAAACACAAAAATCCGTTTGATATTAAATACAAGGCTCTGAATAGAAAATATATCGGCTTATATTCAATATCAAATTCTGAAATCAACAAATATCGTATTGGAATAACGATATATATATATACAGATATATCATCCAAATTCCTCCGCAATGTCCATATAATCATGGAATCCAATATCGAAATATTCCGAAGATAATTTTGATTCAAATCCATACCACTTCATATATTGGAAATTATGATTATTTTTAAAACCATTTCAAATCCAATTTATTTAAAAAAATATTGGATTTCAAATCTAGTCAATAACTAGTTCATTTTGATAAAAATATATTTTATCTTTTCAAATATGGAATTTTTAATCCCAATTCTTTCCAAATCATTTATTATGATTTTACACAAATTATTGATATTTTTAATAATTTTATCAAGGCCCGTACAGTCGATTTCCATAAACGGTCATCGAACTGCACTTACAACGACCTTTTTCCAAATTTGATTTGGACATAATTCCAAATCCAACCATTTGATTACAAATCTCTTATATTCTTTGGAAAGAGCTTTTCGATACGAACCCAACGGTTCTGGTTTTAGGAGAATTCGACCGTTGGATCTCCCGTAATGTCCGTTCGAAGTCAATGGTCAAAATTGGTGAACTACCATGATGCGGCGCGTTCTATTCGGGCCATTATATCTATATAATATATATATTATATATATTTTGTCGATTTCCATTTAAAATGTATTTTATAAGTCATTTTGATTTTTTTTTCAAAACGATTTCAACTTCATATTCAATTTCAAATCAAAATTGAATATTCCATATCATCAATATATAAATGATGGTTTTGTCAAAACATTATATTTTGAAATCATTTCCTTTTAGATATTCATTATAGAAATGAATAAAATCGATATAGTTCACGTCAAAATGGCGTCAATTTAATCAACACGGTTTTATATATTTAAATAAATTCGTGTCCATCCTAAATCGGACATCAAAATCATATTTTGATTCTTTTCTGAATATTATTTTAAAATGTTCGTTATTTTAAAATATTTGTTATTTTAAAGTATTCATTATTTCAAAATATTCATTCTTTCTGAACTGGAATCAAACACCGCCAATTATCATATAATTTGATTTATATGGATTTCATACAACACATGTACACAACAACAATCAAACACAGTCAACCATCATCCAGTGTGAATTTTACACTGCATAAGCATTAAATATAAATATTCAACGCTTACACAGCTTGTCAACCAATCGATTGACATACAACTGAATATTGGGATTAGTGTATGTCCAATATCATCCCAATACCCGTGTGGAGTTTCAATCAACAAATATTGAATTTTATTTGTATTGTTGGGAAATGTGTAAAATTTATCGTCCCAATCAATATCAGTCAAATCAGTGTACATAAACAAATCATTTGATTTGTAAATGAATATTTATTTTATTCATATACACATTAAAAATTATATTTTAACGTTAAAATATTTATTTCGTCTTATGAATATTTTATATAATTCATTTCACATCACAAACAATTTTCTCAACACAATCAAACAAACAAACATGTCGTCCATGGTCTGTGGACGACGGGTGTCGGGTGCTGCTAAGCACCATCTACATCCTAGTATATATTTTTAACTAGAAAATAAAATTAATGTAAGAAGTTCTCACCTTTGGGATCCATTCCTCCATACTTTATTTCTGAACGGTTCGGATTTATTTCCTATGTGTAGCGTTCTTCACTGTGCTTCCAACGCAGTCTGTTTCAAGCATTTGTATTAAAAATCATATTTTTATTTCGGTACAACATAAATAAAAATCATATTTTTGATTCGCTCTTTATATAATATTTTTATATCGCTTCTCATATAATATTTTTATAACGTTATATTATATAAACAAAAGCCACATTTTTATTTGCTACTCATATAAATAAAAATCGTATTTTATTTAAAGAAAAAATCGTATCCCTTTTATAATTAAAAATCATAACTTCTTACATTAGTATATAAAAATCCTAACTATATAAATAAAAATCTTATCTCTATACACATAAAAATCTCATTTTGATCTCTATGTATATATATAAAAACCGATCTTTAAATTTACAAAGAAAAATAAAGAAAAACAAAAACTTACAGGTGATATTGGAGCGAGGATGGGCGATGGTGGTCGTAGGGTGGTCGGCGGCGGCTGTGGAGCCTTCAGGCGGTGATGCGGCGGGGCTCGTGCGATGGGGTGGTAGCCAAATCGCGCCTAGGGTTTCTATTTGGGGCTCGAGCATGCGGATTTTCATAGGAGGGAGGGAGAGAGAGGAAGGGGCGTAGTAGAGGGGGGCGACGACCTAAAAAGGAGGGGGCGGCGGTCTCCAGCGATGCGGCGTCGGCCGATGGGGGAGGGGAGTGGCTGCGCAATTGAGATTTTTTTTTATTTCAAAATCTGATTGTGAGCTGTCGTGGGGGAGGGGGGAGAGTATAAGGAGGAGGGGTTATTTCATATAATATATATTTAATTAATTATTATTATTTTATTCTAAAATGTTACCTTTTTATTCCAAGTCCAACTCGAATCCAACGACCGTCGCCTCTAGCTAACTACCCCTATTCCAAACACAATAGGATATGTATCGTAAGCCAGTTCGGCTGTTTCGTTCCAGTTTCATCAGTTTTAAAATATAAATCATTACATATTTAATTTAAACGTGCATTTCAATTTACTGAGGCCACATACGGACCCAAAAAATCATTTCTAGCTTCGTATTGACGATCTGGTCCTAACAAAACTAATTTCGTCGAATTTGAAGATCGTTTGAAAAATGGCCATTTTCTGGTCGATCCAAATCGATTTAAACTGTTATAACACGTTTTCTTTTGCCACCCTCACATATTGATTCCAAAAATTATGAAAATTGGAATCCAGCAGTAATTTGACATTTCGGATCCAACAAAAGTGGTCTCGTTGAAAACGGAGGTCGTTTGCAAAATCACCATTTTTAAGAGCTATATTTCCACAACGACTATTCTGAATTTTCAATTGGGCATAACTTTTTATTCTCGTTATGAAATTTCAATTTTTCGGATTTGCTGGAAATATATTTTCGAATAGATTCAAACATTTTTGGTTTCGCGAAAATCTGGTTTATTTCGAATCATGTACACTCATTTGAAATTTTAAATCGAATTTTCAAACTACCGCGCCATTTGCAATTCCTTTTATAATTAAAATAAATATTTATATTCTAACTTCGATTCAAACAAATATATACATTCTAGTTCTATTCAAAATAAATTTATAGTCATTATTATTTAAAATAAATTATTCTAAATATTCAAAATTCATTAAAATTGCCAAAATAAAATTTTTAAATTGGTTCTGATTTTCCGGGTTGTTACAATTTATCCTCAATCCTCTCTATTTTGTTATTCTATTTGTTTCTATTTGTATTCTTCTTTGTTTTCATTTTTATTCTTCTTTGTTTTCAAATTTGAATTTTTTATATACTTTATATTTATACTTTATATGGTTTAAAACCTTGTAATTATATAAAATATATTTATTTAGTTTAAAAGTATGTTTTCATATGATTTTCTACATATAATAATAATTTAAAACACTAGAATTTTACTCAAGAATTTCCAGAATTAGTTTATATCAAAATGCTTGAAAAATGCTTTGAAAATGAAAAATACACATGAGTATGTCGACATATAACTGTTATATTTTTTCTAGTTTTGAAGGAAAGTGTCTTTTCACTTTTTGAAACGCTTCAGAACCGTTGCAACGCTTCATATTCTATAAAAACAGGTTAAAACCGAATTTTTTAACGTATCTACTTCTCTAATTTCAACTCTTTCATCCCACCATTATTCTTAATCATTTTTATGATTCTTACACTTATACTCTGCGAATTCACTTCTGTTTTGATCAAACTTCTTCTCTCTACACTCTCTACTCTCTATTCTCTGAAGCAAGTGCTATTGAAGAGTTATAAGGTTGTTTCGTAATTGCTTGGACTGAATAAACCCTGTTTGTAAGTCAAAGAGTAATCGGTGTATCCTTGTAGCCGTGAAATCAAGGAATAGGAGTTGGTGTGCCCTTGTTGAGCCGTGAAATCAAGGGATAGGAGTCAGTGTCTCCTAGTTGAGTCATGAAATCAAGGAGGTTGTATTTGACTATTGGAAACAGTAATAAAACTCTGCACAATCCAGCATTGTGCAGGACAAAATGTAGGACTAATCCGAACTAGTATAAAATCCGATGTGTTTTTTCCTTTTTCTGCATTTTTTTTCTATTTATTTTCCATCTGTGTTTGAATCTGTGTCTGTGATTATATTTGTGGTGTTTGATTCAGTCCATAATTCTCTTTAGTTTTAAGTTTTGTTCAAATTTTACAAACACTATTCACCCTCCTCTAGTGTTTGCTTTGCCTGAACGATCCATTCCGCGGTCCCTAACAAACCTAAAACATGTAATTTGTATGTTGTGAATTTTATGTATAGATCTCCAAGTTTATGGAATTATTCATATTAAAGAATGTAAAATATTGGTTCTATAATTATGCACTTTTACTCAATTCTCGATTAGACATTATGCATATATATGGTATTTTAGAAAATATGATAATGGGTTTGCAGTACCTATAAGTTGTTTATTTCAGTTTTATCGTTGATCAATACTGTAGCTAGATCCAAATTTTATTATGTTGATTTAAGTAAAATTTATTTATTTGATTCATAAATTTAGACCGTATAATGGTTATTTCCGTTATTTTTATAATAAATGCATTAAATGTATCGTTATGGTAGTATATATTGTATTACCATATTATTATAATGTATTAAAAGAATTGGCTATTGTAAGTTAAATGGTGTATGTGTTTGGAATTAGAATAGACATATGTATTATTAGTCAATGTATTTGGCAACTAATATCTAATGTAGTGGAAAAAAGTTGTATAACTCAGATCTCAGACCAGAAGTCTTGGATTATGAAAAAAGAAACTTTTTGATGAAGTTTACAATCTGAAATCTTGACAATTAGCAAGAATGTAAAAGCTTCTAAATTAAAAGTATGTTAAATGATTGAGAACCAAAAGTTCCCATAAATTAATAAACTAGATATAATATGTATGTATATATATATGCATGGGAGCTTGAAGTTCCTTAATCAATGAACTTGAAATAATTCATAATTTAAAAGCCTGAAGTTTTATTGAAACTGTGTAAAATGATAACATTAATAAAATTGATATACAGAGATTGCACAAATTCCAAAATGAGTTGTATTTTGCTTATATATTTATATTTATATATTATGTTGAAGAATAAATTTTAACAACTTGAATTTGTTTATATATTTTATTTGAACCAGAAGTTCTACAATGGAACCAGAAGTTCAATATTGTTGAACCAGAAGTTCAATACAGTATAACAAACTTGAAATTGTTTATATATTATTTGAACCAGAAGTTCAATATGGATTAACAACTCGAAGTTGTTCATATATTTCATTTGAACCAGAAGTTCAATACAGTTCCAAATCGGATATTTTGGAAATTATGAAACGAACTTTAAGATTCACATTAACATTGTGTGATAAGCAAAAATTAATGATTGGAACATTATAAACAATTTATTCTAAATACCTTGAATGAGAGAGAATATGCAAATCAATTACATATGTAATACGTGGACACACGTATATACACATATATGTGAATATTTAATTAACAACCTAAAGTTGTCGTGAGCTCATATTATAAATTATGCATATATTATTTTATATTTCAGAAAGTCGATTGACATCAATATTGAATTACCTAACTCATGTGCATATTCAAATGATAGAAAATTCCTCCAAGACATTAGAACATTGAAAGGGAATAAGCAATACAATATGAATGCGTCTTATCAACTAATAAGAGCATTATTCTCCTACAACTGAAATATATCTAATGTATTTGCTAGCTATGATGCTATAATGGATCAAAAATGAATCCAAAATAGGTTTATTACTTAAAGTGATCATGTTTGCCAACATTGGGGGGCGAGGAGGATAAAGAAATCATCGATGTTAAATATTTTCTAACGTATAGAATTATGCAAAGTATTAAGTAACTTGCATAAATTATCAATTATGTCCCTAATAGACTTTCTCCAATATACATTTGAATCCCCGAAGGATCAAAAGGTGTAAATCACAGCTGAAAATGGGGTATAAAAGTCAGTTCAAAATATCTTTGGAGTAAGCCATAAAGATGCAAAATAAAGGAGGTGAGTGTTCCTGAAGAAGCACTTAAAGGTGCTTTGAATGAAACCTATGACTTGATTGTCAAAATAACCCCAGAAGTGGTTTAGGTACATAAAGCATTATAAATTTTTGAGATCTCAATAAATCATGTATAGAACTGAAAAGAAATAATCATATATGATAAATTAATAAATAATAAAGTGCTTATATTTATAAATGGATTAGAAATCCCATATTAGAGAGAAACATGATTGACATGAAATTCTCCTAAATAAGATATATGGACCTGTAGTCCATAAGATATGAACATGTAGTTCATAAGATAAAAATTGAAATATATATAATGACAAAAGCACACGGAAGTTACTGAAGCACCATAGAGTGTCAATAACACGTTAAGTTCCATGAGCATTTTATTTTTAGAGCTAATTGAATTGATTAAAGTGGTGAAAGTGTTTAAAACGCTTACTATACCTTGATGGTATAAACGATGAAAGAATACAAATTCCAGAAAAATTTAAATAACTTTGGTAGTGATAAAGAGCAAGAAATGTAGATAACAACATTCTTTTTAGTATTGTTGTGATGAACATCTTGAAATAATTCATGATGAGTAGATCACTTCCTGCTTTCAAGAATTGTTGTAATGAAACTCTGAATATCCATTGAAGTGGTATTTGCGATATGCAAAAATTATTATAATATATAAGTTCTTGAAGAACATAAATAACATTTGTTATTATAAAGAATACCAAGAACATGGATGATAGATTACAACATTCTTCTAAGTATTGTTGTAATGAAAACTTTGATATACTTCAAGGTGAGTAGATTACTTCCTGCTTAGTGTTGTTGTAATAAAAATATTGAGATACTTCATTCTTCTAAGTATTGTTGTAATAAAAATATTGATATACTTCAAGACGAGTAGATTACTTCCTGCTTCGTAATGAAAGTTGTCTTATTCATCAAATATTTATTGCAACTCATCAAATATGTATTGCAACATGCAAGTACGATTGAAATATGAAAATTATAAGCATCTGAAGTGTATTCATAAATGAATATTCATAGCATGGAATGCGTTTTAAATAAGAAAACATGCCTGAAGCATGGAAATGCACATGAAGTTTCAAACGAAAAACTTCATTAAGAAGTATTTGTAAGCAATTTGAGTTATTGAAATAAGAATACGAATTCAGAGGTAATTATTAAATCAGGGGGAGCATTCATAAGTATGATATAATGCACTCTTTTTCCTTAACAAAGTTTTTCCCCATTGGGTTTTCTTAGTAAGGTTTTAATGGGCCATGGATCATGATCCAGAAGTATCAACCCGAAAGTAACATACAAAAATAAGTTATAATGTACTCTTTTTTCCTTATTTAATATTTTTCCTACTAGGTTTTTCATATTAAGGTTTTAACGAGGCATTACATTGCTCCATAAGTATCATACTACTTTTGACGTAGTAAATATGACATTTTATATTGTACTTTTTTCCTTCACTAAGATTTTTCCCATCGGGTTTTTCCTAGTAAGGTTTTGATGAGGCAATATTTTGATCCAGAACTATCAAACATCTTATGATGCAATAAACTATTACTTATGAAGAAGACAAGGCAGTTTGCATGGCTCAGATTCAAGTGAATTATATCGATGGTGATAGGATAGAGAAAATTTCTTCTACATTTCTCTTCACACATGATGAAAGGATAACAAGAATGAGGAGAAACAAATTTAGTTCAAGAAAAGCGGGTAGATCTGTTCTCAAAGGCAATTTCAAAATCAACATTCCAGAAGATGATGTACAAAATTGGCATGCGTTGACTTCATCAATAGACTAATTGAATAATGAGTCATAAATAAAGGGGAGCATATAAAAATATGCTATAATGTACTTTTTCCTTCACTAATATTTTTCCCACTAGGTTTTTGTTAGTAAGGTTTTTAATGAGGCATTACCTTGATCCTGAAGTATCAACCCTCATGGTAACATTGTAAAAATGAAATAAATTTGCACTCTTTTCCTTGTTTATGATTTTCCCATAGGGTTTTTCACAAAAAGGTTTTTAATGAGGCATTGTTTTGATCCTGAAGCATCAAACTCTTTTAAGGAATATCATTTTAATATGATATTCATAATGTCAGACGTTGTACTCCTTTTCTTGTTCAAGGTTTTTCCCATTGGGTTTTCCTGATAGAAATTTGAAGGCAACAGACAATAGTTGTGTCGACAGAACAGATATATGCAAACAAGATAATTATAAAGGGGAGCAATCATCATGTATGTTTCAAAAAGGGTCAACATCATGTTTGCAGAGCATTCAAGATTTTGAAGATGCATATTCAAGGGGGAGTGTTGTAATATATGTGAGTGAATATGCTCTTCTCATATTCTATTTATTCCCAAATCATGGTAATAAGTCTAACATCAGCTCCAAAGCCTATATATAAAGGAGACAATGTAATAGAAATTGTATACACTTGAAGTAAGAGAAATAAAAGTCTCTCCCCTATCTTTTTCTGTTTTCTCTAATGGCTTCTTGTTTAACAAATGTTTAGTTTTATTTTATAACATGTTTTATAAATTAAGTAAAGTAATTATCGTTGGATAAACTAAAATATAAGTTTGAAATTATAGGAAGAAGTAGAAATCAGTTTTAACACCGATTTTATAATGGAATTTGAACTCAATATTGATAAAGGGAAATTTAAATAAGATTTTAAATGTTAGAAGTTAAAAATAGGATTTTTGTATAAATAATTCTATAAATAGAAGTATGAATAGAATTAGGAAATAGGATATTAATTTAAAATACAAAATCAGAAACTAAATTGATTTTATAAAAGAAATATTATTCACATTCGATGTGAATAATGGATTAAAATAAATATTTTATAAATTAAAACATTTATAAAGGAAATTGGATTTTGAAATAGGAAGTTGAATAAGATAGGAAATGGTGATCAAATAAAATAGTGGATTCTATTTTAGGAAAAATAGATTAGTTGGGAATTTATAAAATGATTCGATAAACAGAAATTGAATCTGTAATAATATATTTATAAATTGAAATCAAGTTTTGATTTGATTAAATAAATTCTAGATTTCTGTAAAGGAATAGTATTCACGTTTTAAATTAAATAAGGGTTTTTAAAGCAAATGTTTTGCGAATTTAAAATAGTTATAAAAGGAAACTGATAAATGTTGGGAAGTACTAAATTCAAAAATGTATTTATAAATTGAGTTGACCTGAATGGTAAATTATTCTGAAGTTCGGAATGTATATCAAATATAGTTTATTCGAGAGTTAATCGAATATAAGTTATTTGAAAGAGAGTTATCGAACATAGTTTATTCGAAAGAGAGTTATCAAATATAGTTATTCGAAGAGAGTTATCGAATATAGTATTCGAAGAGAGTTAATTGAATATAGGTTATTCGAGAGGGAGTTAATGGAAAAACGATTATTCGAAGGAGAGTTATCGAATAAAGATTATTCGAGAGAGAATTATGCATTAGATTTCGAGCATATCGAATGTAGGAAACTACTGTTTACTTTCCGGTTTTTAAACCAAGATTTTATTTATTTAATAAATTTATTAATTATTATTTATTCAAATAAATGAATAAAAGTTATATTTGAAGTTAGATATTTCGAAAGTAGGGATTATAACGTTATCGTTATAACCAATATTTTTTTATAAAAGAAGTGGAATCGTAAACCGAATCTGAGAGCTGTGTAAGCAATGATTTGAAAAGAAGTTAAGAAACAGAGCTATGGAAATTAGAAACTAACTGGAGATTAGTTAAGTTGAATGATTTTCTGGATATCGATCTGATGTTGGTTTCGGCCTTCGTGGTTGATATTCAGGGAATTGTTCTCTTACTAGTTTACAATTAGAGTCTAATAGACGTGGGAGAGTAATGACGCGTGAATAAGAAATGGAAATGTTTTCCAATGTTAATAGCATATATTTTTCTAAATTTAGAAAATAAGAATTTATAAATATATGGAAATGGGAAATGGGGAAATGAATAAATTAATGATAAATTAATTTAAAGGGAAAATTGTTGATTGATGATTGATTGATAAAATTTCCATTCGGAAATAAGATTGTTGTGTGCATAGATATTTCCCTGATGGTTAAATAACCGACTATCAAAGTTTTGACCATTTTTCCGTCGTCAATATGGAGAGATCGGGATCATATTTATTATCTGAAAACCACTCCGTATGGGCATTAGCGTTGCGAATCAAATGTGATGAACATAATTGAAGACGTAGTTTATGCAAGAGTTGTTCTTGCAAATCCTAGGTAGAAGTTGCTTAAGATGGGTTTACAGAATAGTGTTTGTCAAGTCCTAGGACAACCTATATGGAAGAATGTGTGATAGAGTATATTTAACAGATCACGTAAGTTGATCTCTTCAAACTTATTTATGTTTGGTGGCGGAGGAATTCGTTTCTCTTAGATGTATACTCGTGGTATTTTTGGGGAAATCAATTTGTGATTTGGCAGGTATGACGATGTGACACTCAAAGTAAATAAAGACGTGATCTATACGTTATGGCCTCTAGCCTCACAACCGGGAAATGACATAAAATCGGGTAGGTCGCATGGCTAAGTGGTTAGCTACCAATTATTGTCACCTGATCTAAAGAAATTCCATTTACTTCTATAATCTATTGCGATGTTGTCCCTTTCGGGAAACAGTTGCTGATCCCAACCATTTGTGATAATACATTTGGTATACTCAAGCAAAATGAGTGACCGGTCATACTTAGCCTGGGTTAGAAGATGTTCTTGTTGAACCCGGTGTATTCCTCTCTAGAGATACACTATCGGAAGGTAGTCCCATACCTTGCCTGTTGGAATCCATTACCCAATAAGCGCCCACGGTTTTTAATTATATATTATGTATGTGGAACATGAGATGAATACGTTCTGCTAAATGATTATTTACTTACGGTTGATAGACACTATTATTATATCTAAAGAGTTTTGATATAAAGATTATCGTTTCTTTCAAAAGTAATTTGAAAGTTAAATCCAGTGTTTTGGATTCTCATAAGGGAAAAACCCGTTTCGTGTTATATGGTGTGGTCGTATGAGATATCGTTTATTTTCTAAAAATTGTTTTAAATTGTTTACTCACACCAGTCCCATGGCTGACCCAGAGTTTATTTTGTTTCCTTTACCCTAAACTCTTAGGTACCCAAATTTGTGCGGGAAGCCAAGTAGTCGAGATATACAGATATACTAGAAGGAGCTTGGAGCAGGAGGCTTCAACAACAATTTTTTTAGCTATTGTTTTTTTTCCGCTGTGATGCAAGTGTTGTACTCAAATGATGGTATGTATATACAAATGACTGATTTATATTTTAAAGTTATGTTAAATAATATATTTTATTCGTTCCGCTGTGAGATTCGTCTTACTCTGATTTTGTTGTTTATGTTCTTCTCCTTCTTCTATTCTAATTTTCTATTCTCACCCTCTAATTTCTTTCTATTAGTGATCTGGAATGTTCGATGCCTGAATAGTCAACATGGGTTTTATGTTATTTTCTGGGTTGAAAATCTCAGTTCGTTACAGCAACATTATGCAAGCATGTATTATAATGCATAATATGATAACTGAAGATGAAAGAGGTGCATTTCCATCTTACTTGGGGTATGATGCAGACAATACAACCTACATTGTTGCCGAGAGAAATCCATACACCATCGAAGCTTTCTTGAGACGTTAGCGTCGAATTAGGTCTAAACACACTTATGAAAAATTTTAAGATGATCTAGTTCAACATCTCTGCCACGTTAAGGGAAACTAGTGACTAGTAGTATTTTTTGTTTTATTGTGTTATGTTTTGTATTGTACAATCACTACGCTATAGACTGCATACTGCAACACTAGAGAAGTGATGCAGGAATTGCTTAAAAATGTTGTTATAAGCCAAAAATGATATATGGCAACACTTTCTTGGTGTTGCATTTTGCTGCGTTGCCTCAGAGTCAATGGCAACATCATTGCGACCCTAAGGCAACATCGGTACAGGTGATGCCACAAGTACTAAATTTACAAAAATGTGGGACCATAATCTGGGCCTCAACATGTGGGGCCCACTAAAATCTATGGCCCGGGTTCACAGAATCCTATTGTGGGACCCACATGCATTAATCCACGGTAACACTTTAACCATCCAATGGAAACACTATATCATAGCCGTGACAACGTTTAACATCACATACTGCAACATTATATCATAGTTATGGCAACATTACATAACATACTGCAATATAACAGCAATTAACATCACACATTGGAATTAACGAAGAACTTTTCATTTCAAATTAACAAGCAACATAAGTACTACTTAGTCAGCTACAAATAACAAAACATAGCCAATAAATTCATTTTTATAGAATACTTATAGACACAGCCAGTGCTAAATTCATTTTTACATTAAAGTAAAACAGTTTCAAAATATAGCACGATCCTCCAGTGCTTTCTGTGCTCTACTGCTTCCAGTACCTCTAGTGCCTTCAGTAACAAGTTCTTGAACAACTTCAGCACTATCTCCTTCACCTGCAAAATAAAGCAGTTTCAAAATTCATGCATTTCAGCAGTGCCTTTAGTACAACTAATGCTTTCACACTTAATACACTATTTTGGCACAACCAAAGTCATGCATGCCTTGGTTACAAGCTGAGGCAATGCCTCGTTTACATTGCAACAAAAAATGAGAGGCATGCATGCCTCAGTTGCAATTCAGCACAAACTATGCCCATAGTATAACCGAGTTGCGTTTCAACACAGATATTTCAGCACAGTCTGTGGTCTGCATACCTCAGTTGCATTTCAGTTGCATAACTGAGTTGCATTTCAGCACAATCTATGGCCCGAATACCTCAGATGCGAATTGATGCAATGACTCAATTTGTTCAAAGCATGAATGATATCAAGGAATGCAATAGTATGCCATAGTATAACTGAGGCACTGCTTCAATTTGATACAATTTGAGGAAATACCACTTTTTGCTTCTAAGTAAAAATTTAGACATGCCATGGCTCGTTCAAGTACACACTCAATCATTGCTTCAATTACGAGCGATCATTACTGATAAAAGAGAAAATAGAATTCTTAAAATTCTGTAGTTCATTACTGAAGCATTAGTCTTGTACACGATCAGTTACATACCAGCATTGAACTACGGAATTGTAAAAATTAGACTGATGCTTCAGCAAGCGGAAATTGTAAGAATTCTATAGTTCATTACTGAAGCATACCTCCAGCAAATCATAAAAATAAGAAAAAAATACATAGCAACAGTGTGTGTATTTGTATACAATCTCCAATTTGCAGAATTCGTAAGGGCCTTTGACTACAAAAACATGAAATACAGATGTTTATTTGCCTTATTTGAATGTAATAAAACTTAAAATTATACCTGATTTTTTTTCATCTCCCCAAAACATCAGGAGTACTTTGAAATCCTCAAGTGGAATTTTGTCCGGCCTATACAAAATGGATGAATTAACATTAGAAATGACATCAGTTACAAAAAGAAGCCACGAATATGATACATTGGTTACATATAAAATAAAACAGTCGCTACACAGTAAAAAATAATCAGGACATAAACAACATTTTCTTACTTAAATTTGGTACATCAGTTACTTACATTAATATGATAGTGATACGAAGAAGTTAAGAAGCATTGTCTTTCACTTTGCTAGGTGGAAGGCAGATTCATCTTATTGGGACTTCATCTCTACACCAACGAACATCAAAATCTTGATTTCACATTACATAAGCAGGTTGGATTTCATTCAAATCTTCATTTTCATATTCTCTTTCAATTTTACACCAGTCTCTCGTAAATTTCTTGATAACATTGTGGCACATCTTATAAATTGGATCTTCTATATAAGACATTTGTTGTACTTGTGAAGCCACAACATAAGGATCAGATTTTTGGCACAATCAATTAAAACTGACATGAGTCAGCCCATATAAATCTTTGCCTTCTTTGTACCAACAACACTTAAATAAAACTACACTAAATTATTCCCAATAATCTAGTTCTAATATTTCTTCAATTGATCCACAGTAATTAACTTCACCAACCAATGGATTTTGATCTTTCGAACTTGCAAAGGTAGTAGTCAAGGTTGTCAAAAATACACCATTGTTTTGTGTTGTACATTTGGCATCTCCGAACCATGTATAAAATTTGTTTCCATTGATAACATATCTAGTAAACCTCTAAGCAGTTAGAGGAGGGCGCATTGCAAGCAGTTGTACTTCTTTTGAAATGTCCTCCTTTTTTCCACTTCTTCCTTTAACCACTTCCAAAATTCTTCACTGTGTTCTCTCTCTCTTTTATATTACTTTGATGATGCATGACCATCAATTAAAGGTTGATGTTCCCTAGAGTAAAGATCTGATTAATAAAAGATAGAAATGAATTTTCTAATTCTTCAATACTTACGAAAATAAAAATAAAACTTAAAAACATATATTTCCTTTTTACCACAATTTAATAGAATGTAACGGTGACATCCCTTCCATTAAGAATCTTGATGAATAGCTTTTCCATCTTTGTTTCTTCTTGTGCCAATAGGATATTCCAAATTCTGTGGACGGGTTTCAAATTGCATTTTTCTTGCTCTGTCGCCACCTAAGAACCTTGAATAGAATATCAAACATTCTTCTGCAAGATAACCTTCAGCAATGGACGCCTTAGGTTTACTTTTGTTGCGAACATATGATTTCAGTTTACAAAGATAACGCTCAATAGGAAACATACAATGAACATATGCAGGTGCATCATATTCAATTTCCTTGCATAAATGAACTAGCAAGTGCACCATTATATCAAAGAAAGCATTTGGGAATATCATCTCAAATTGACAAAGAATTTCCACAATTTCCTTTTGTAGCCTCTTGAGATCAGCCAATTCGATAATTTTACTCCAAAGACTTCTTAGAAATGCACTTAATCTTATCATAGGTATTGCAACCTCAGGTTTTACGGATTTCTTCATAGAAAACTGCAACAAGTAGTGGAGAAGAAAATGAGCATCGTGGCTCTTATACACTGCAACTTTCCTCTCTTTTTTATTCACATACCGGCTGATGTTAGCTGCACAACCATAAGGAAGTTTAGCATTCTCCAAAACTGAGCAAAATATTTCTTTCTCTTTGTTCGTCATTTTAAATATGGTCACCCTCATCTCAAGGTAATTTCAATCAATTGATAAAACAGGATGAAGGATCTCTCTATTGCCTATCTCTTGTAAATCATACCGAGCATTTAAATGGTCTTTCGACTTCCCATCACTATTTAGTAAAGTACCAAGTATGTTATCACAAATGTTCTTTTCTATGCGCATAACATCAAGGTTATGTTGACATACATTTTGACTCCAATACGGTAAATTAAAAAATATTGACTTCTTTTTAAAAGGAGATTCATTTTTATGCTTCTTGACCTCTTTCTTCCTAAAAATATTTTCATAACCATCCAACAATTCTTCAATGTCTCTCCCAGATAAAATTCCGGGAGGTGTTCCCATTTCAATTTCACCGTTGAACCTTTTATTATCAAAACTCCACTTGTGTCTCGGGTCTAAAAACTTCCTATGATTCATGTAGAACATTTTTTTTACTATGTTTCAAGTAATTTGAAGAAGTCTCGAAATGGCATACGGGACAAGATAAATAACCCTTTGTGCTTCACTCGGATAATATTGCATAGCCCGGAAAGTCGTTGATCGTCCATAACACACTTGCACGTAATGTGAAATTATCACCAGTGAAGGCACTATAAATTTGTATGCCAAGATCCCATAATTCTTTCATTCTGCGATAAGAGGCTGCATGTAGAGATCCATGTAATTGTTAGGAGACTCTGGCCTAGGGATAAGGGTTGAAAGTATCAACTTTTTATGTCTTCATGCATAACCAAGGTGGAAGGTTATAGTTTACAAATACGATTGGCCATGTGTTGTGCTGTGTAGTCATTATACGATAGGGACAGAATCCATCAGATGCTACTCCTGACCTGATATTTCTGTTTTCAAATGAAAAATGAGGATAATTGGCATCCCTCATCTTTGAAACCTCGCCATCTGCTGGATGTCGAAGTCTGCCATCATTTTTTTATCCCACTGCATGTCATAACATAAGTTCTACGTACTCCTTAAGCATGAACATCCTTTGCAGCCTTGGTTTTAGTGTAAAATAATGCATCGCTTTTGCTGGTACTTTGTGAACCCGCTTCTCCGGATCATTGTCTATAGCTGCTTTCTTTTCCGGTATAACCCACCTTGAAAAACCACAAGTTTTGCAGTTATTTTCATTTTCATTTTCTGCCCAACATAGCATGTAGTCACTTGGATATGCATGTATTCTTTGGTAATCAAGGCCTAAATCTTTAATGATATTTTTGGTAGCATTGAAAGATAAAGGGATGTGGGCTTGTGGAAAAGCTTCTTTTGTCAACTCTAATGAATCGCTGAATGAAGACTTGGTGATTCTATGTAGGCAATTTAAAGAATAAAGCCTGACAGTTAAACTTAATCGCTAAAATTTAGTACATCTAGGATATAATGGCTTCTTTCCCTCTTCAATACGTGGATAAAATTTTCTAGCATCGACATCTATTCCATTTGATCCATCAGAAGATCCACCTTCATTGTTCTGCATATTTCCATAAGTACGATACAACAACTCATCGAGATTATCTCCAAAATTTATTCCTGCCTCACAATCCGTATCGTTACTGCTGCTTTCAGTATCTAAACAAGAAACCTCACAAATCCATTTAATGTACAATTCAGATGGGCCATTCCAAATTAGATGGTCATAGACTACTTGTGATGGCCGAAAAATCCGTGCCAATTTGAGCTGCCTAATATCCTACACATTCAACTCAAAGTGCATGAAAATTCAGATCATTAATAGAAAGAATTTAGAGGATGAGATAGAAAAGATAGAACTAATAGAATAGAAGAAGAAGAATACAAAAACTGAATAGAATCGGAGTAAACACGAAACTCACAGCGGAATGAATAAATTTTATTGTAACATAACTTTGAAATACAAATCTGAATTTGTATATATACATACCATATATCAGAGTACAACTCATATATATATCACAACAGAAATAATCTCTAATAATTGATGGTGAAGTCTTCTGTTTCCAGCTCCTCCGAGTGAATCTGCAAAGCCTGAAACACTTGACTGCCCATACAAATTTGGGCACCCAAGAGCTTAGGGAAATCAAACAAAATAAACTCTGGGTCAGTCATGGGACTGGTGTGAGTAAATTCCAACCATTCTGTTTACTTTGAAAATCCTTTTGAAACATAAGGATAATAGTAAGACCAGCCAACACATAAACATGGATGGTTTTTACCTTACTATAACTCAAATTACTTTGATATCAAAAACCAGTGATATTATGATAATGTCCAAACAAATAATTATCCAAGTAGCAGAACGCATGCATCTCACGCTCTACATATATATAGTATAAAATCATAAACCGCAGGGCGCTTATTAGAGATTGGATTCCAACAGACAAGGTATGGGAGCACCTTCCGGACAGTGTACCCTAGAAGGGATACACCTGGGTTCAACAAGAACGTCTTGTAGCCCGGCCGCACACGACCGACCACTCATTTAGCTTGAGTGTATCGAATATATTGCCACCACGGTTGTAGGCCATCCAACCGTCATCCGAAGATACAGAATCGAAAAGAAGTATAAATATGAATTTTCTCTAGATCGGTGACAATACACCCTGCTTGGGAATGACCCAACTAGCCATGCTGCCTAGCCCAACTTTTGTTACTTCTGGTTGTGAGGCTAGAGGCTACGCCTATTTTTAGAACATCTGATCACCATTCACTTTGAATGCCACATCGTCAAATCCGTAATCACATATTGATTACACAAATGCACACTGGGTGTAAAATAAAGAGAAGTTACCTTCTCCCCACCAACTTGGTATATTCGTAAAAATCAATAGCGTGACCGTTGGAAATACTCTGTCAGACACTCGTCCATACAAGTTGTCCTGGGACTGGACAAACAGAAAACACCATTCTGGAACTGGATGACCCTTGCATTTCACTCCGTCTTCAATTGTCTTCAGCATAATATAATTTTCAGCGCTTATGCCTATACGGAGTGGTTTTCGGATAATAGATCCAACCGGTCTCTCCGTATTTACAACGATGGTCAAAACACTTTGATAGTCGGTTATTTAACCATTGAAGTAAAAACAAACATTCATTCAAATGTATAACTAGACATAACACAACACGGGTACTTTTTATTTAACATTCGTTTTTATTATTCGAATTCTCATATCTTACCAGATATTTCTCAAATCCCGTTTTAGCTTTTTTTACACTTCTTGGAAAACATTTCCAGTTATTATAAGCTCTTATTCTTTCATGTTCCAGAAAATATACGTTATTAACGTTTGAATTATTTCCATCAATTTCACATTCTTTATTTCTATACTTGGATAATCTACCCTATTTACATCGGAAAATATTTCAAATTTCATGTTAACCTTTTAATCGGCCCAACGTTCACTTTTAAAACATTATCCACTTTGAAATGTGAATACCATCCCTTATTATAGAAATCTAAACATCTTTATCATATAACTCTTTATTCACGTAATAATTTCCCTTATCTTGTTTACTGAAATCTCTTTTCTACTTTTATATTCCTATTCCACTTGATAAAATCTGATTCTAAGTCAACTTCTTATCAAATCAATATCAAGTTTATAACTAAATACTGATTCCTATCCTATCAACATTTATTTGTTTAAAACTAAATGTTAATTATCCTATCAGATTATAATTCCTAAAAATGATTTACTTTAATACATTCGATATCGTCGAATTAAAATCTCAAATCCTAATGGTTTAATTCTAATCACATTTCGAAGATTGAAATGATATCATTTCTTTCGGAAACAATTTTCCAATATCTATTTCTAACTCGTTCTTATATCTCTTTGGATAGACATCGTTACTTATTACTTTTAGAATAAGTGGATTTCAAACCAAACTATTTACATTCCCTAGGAAGTGCTGCTATATATAAAAATCAAGCTTAGGTTTGGTTAACAGCGTTAATTTATCGTTATAGTTCAAAACATGTCATATGTTGTAATATTCTCCTTTATAACTAATCTCGATATAAAGTCACGCTTAAGCCTAGTCAATAACGTTATTTTATCGTTATAGTTTTAAGACTTGCGATATGCTACCATATTTCCTTTATACAAATCTTGACATTCCTTTTCATTACAAACTGATATCGTTCCTCGATAATAGTGAAGCCGTTCAAGTTAGGGTATTTTATTTACCTCTCAGACCTTGATCGACAACGTTCTTACCTTAGAACAAATATAAGTATGTACTCAAATCCCTTATTATTTATAATATACATCAAATCGTATTTCCTTATTTTATTTTGGAATATGGTTTTATAACACCATATTTACACTTTGAAATCTCCGTTGTTTATAATTATCTATTTTAAACATTAACTCTTCACTTTAACTTCATTCCATGGTTCTATTTATAACTTCTTCCCCAGATCCGTTGACGTTCTTTGTCTTTTCACATTTTATTTTTTATTTGAATTATTATACTTGATTCCAGCAACTCTTATTATAACTCAATATTCTCTTAAATGGAATCCATTTAAGAAACAATTATTTAATTAAATAATATTTACTTTATCAAACGAACTATAAAATACCAGTTTATAATAGAACTTCCATTATAATTTAAACTTCATTACAAAAATATAATTTTTATAATTATCTTTGTTGATTCGCCTAACGGCCAATCAACTCCTTAATAAAAACATGGTTTTATGGTTGGTACTGCCACTTTCTAAATTGATATCGTCTATTTGATTTAATCAAAAACGTTGAATTTCCATCCAACATGGTTCAAACAGTGTATATACAAATAAACAGTACATATAAAATATTTGGGAATCCGGTTGGATTCCTCCAACCGGTTTCCGCATCCACAGATGTTAGTCCACACAATTATCACTGATTCCATGCTAGGGAATATTTTAATTGATGGAATCAGTCTCTAACCAATGATGTGTACATATGCAATGATATATATATTTTAACCAATTTAATTGTGATCTACCAAAACGACCATCACAGCATTCAACCATTATTTATCACTATTAAAATATGATTATAATATTTTAAAATAAAACAGAGTGAGTGAATTTACTCACCTTGGCGCGTTAACCGTTAAATAACGATTTGCGTCAGTAATTCTAATCTGACGTTTAATTCCGTCTTCTTCGGATAATTCAAAATAGTGGTTCCCTTGATTCCTAGTCTGGACAAAACGCTGCTTTCTGTTTCCTGCTTCAACGTCACAGCACTGCATGACTCCAATATATAAACCCGCCATAATGTGCTATCCCTCATTTCCAGTACCATGTTTTAGCGCCACTCCAGTACAAACTCCATGAATGCAAAACCCCTCTTGTACGTCCACCACATCTTAGCCATACCAAACTTCACTTTCCTGCCACACTAACCCACAAACTGGCGTCCTCCTCCCATGCTCCACTATACCCGTATGCCTTGAATCGCACTTCCATTATCCAGTGATTCTTTGCCTTGAACACAGGCATTGTGTGAAGAAATACTGCATCAAGATCCACCTGTTTTACTTCTCCTTAACCCCTTTCAAAATGCCATATCCGTGACCTACTCCGGCATCTACAGTGCTTCCAACGACCCAAGACCTTCTACTCCATCACACAGCTTCTTATCCATACAGTATCTCCTACTGTTCGCATATCAGAATCCACGCTGCACAATTGTGTGCACTACATCCATCCCCCTATTGTTGTCATCAACGTGGCCTTCCTCACTTTTCCTCTTCTGACATCCGTTAATTCTTTTTTTTTCATTTCCGTGATCTTCTTTTTCTTTGCGTTGTTTATCAGCTTAGAAGGAAGGGGATGACTTAGTGTATTTATATAAGAAAAATAAGGAGATAGGAAGGACGTTTTTTCTATTTGTCGTACCATGTAGGCGCAATTTTTCTTAACTAGGTCTGTATTTTGCACGCAATGACCATACGCACTAAAATGTGAAAAGAAAGGAGTATGGTTCAATAGTATGGTTTTAGAATTAGGCTTGCTGTTGACAATCAAAGGGTAGGAATGTAGGATGATGGCTCAGCATACATACATTTCTATCTTCTTGGTTATCTCAACCTTTTTGACATGTTCCCGTTTTATTTTTGTACATCACCGCATATGTGAATTTTAGATGCATGATTCATTCATATTTTGTCCGCTTAAACCAGTATAATCAATTATATATCATTATCAGAACTCACGTGTACCCTTTTAAGAGAAAGTGAGCTAAAACTAGTAAATTATCTAGATTGGTTGATTACGTTTGTAAATTCTGGTATTGAATAGGTGCTTCTATCGTTGGACCGATCTACCAGAATCAGCGAAGTTGAATCGTAGAGTTAGCATGGCTTTTCTAGGACATAAAGAAATTACTAATTAAAGGATGATCATTATAAAAGGAATTCCTAATCATTCGGATATACTACATGAAATGAACCTATGGGGTTAACATGTAGTTGAAATGGAGAAATTTGTTACATGTACTATAGGATGGATTATCCGTGTAACAACCCGCATTCTACGCATCGAAGGATCGTAGAATATTTATTTCTTTCCCATATGAAGTCGTATGGTCATGTAACTTTGGGAAACAACCATTAGATTCATTTCCCATGTTAATGATTTTTGTCGATTTTTAAATGACCGTTTTGCCCCTAGCTGGTCTTGTTTTGGCCATAACTTTTGATTGGAAAGGAATTTTGACTTGAAACCACTTCCATTAGATTCGTTTGATGGTTTAACTTTCCGTAGAGTGGTCACATGTGAAAAACGGACTTACCGTTTGGGAGATATGACTGAAAAAAGGTTTGGAAGGTGAAAAACTGCTTAACCGGGCCAAATAGGGTGATTAGCGAATGGGCCCATAACCCATTTCGGGATTAGGGTTATGGGGAGGCTGAAAAGGGTTAGAGAATCATTCCATTTCAGTTTTCTAGCCTCCACTTATCTCCAAGAAACCCTAAAAATGGCCTCCAACCTCTAAATCACCTCCAAATCATCTTCTAATCAAGGATTAAGCTTAGCAACATCAAATCAAGGGAGATCTACACCAAATCAACATTGGAGCTACTGTTTAGCATTGGGATTCGCATCAAATCAGAGATTTATTTCAAATCTAGGTTTATTTGTGGCTAAGGTGAGTGATTTGCATAGTTCCTCACTAATTATGGCTAATTAAGGGTAATTAGTGTTAATTAGCGAATTTAAACATGATAAAATCCTGGAAAAATATTTATAAAATCCGAAATGATGTTTTAGACCTCTGATATAAATTTGGGTTAGTTTGGTTAAGTTTTGCTAATCACATCATTAGTTTAACCTAAACATGCTTAAGGGGAAATATGGGGTTTTGGGTATGTTTGATCCATTTTGACCTGTCATATTGATGTTTTGATGTTTGTGGTTGATTATGCATGTTGCTATGACTGTATGGTATGCTTTGTGATTGATTTCAATAGTTAGAATGGTCGAAAACGTCGTCGAATGGCGTAAAATACTCGCTGGAAAGGTTGCAGGAAAAGTGCAGGTTCTGGACCGGATCTGATCGGATATAGGGGCTCGGGTCGGAATAGTGACCGGGCAAGGACATCCGAACTGGATCAGAACTTGACACTTAAGAGGCTTGGCAAAAAGGAAGGCCATGTTATTTAAGTTGGGGATCGGATCGACTTAAGGACGAAGGGCTCGGACCGGAGTATGGTGAAGGGATCGGATCGGATTAGAATAGGGAACGGGACCAGACGGGGCAACAGGAGATGAAGCACGAACGGAATGGGAGATGGCAACCCGAACCGAACCGAAGTGGGACACCCGACCCGAACCGATGCAACGTTGTGAACCCGAACCGAACCGTTACCAGAGGAAGACCACGAACCGAACCAATTCAAAGTAGAGAACCCGACCCGAACCGATGGCTAGAAGGGGAACCCGACCCGATCCAGTATTGACCAAAAACCCGAGATGCAAAGGTAGTCCAAATGGGAAGTTAGAGCTCAGGATCCAGTTGGGAACCAATGAGTTCACTTCATGGTTGGGCTTTGTTGCGGGACGTGTGCTAAGGAGTTGTCGACGTTCATAACTTCGATTCACCACTGAAATTGGATGATGGGCTACTTATCAGTCCAGTAGAGTCATTACGACTCGAGGGATAAGGTGATGGTAGCAAGACTACGTTATCAGTGCAGTAGAGTCATTACGACTCGAGGGGCAAAGTGATGCGTAGTAAGACTATGAGCCAGTGCAGTGGGGTCATTGTGACTCCATGGGGCAGAGTGGACATAGTAAAGGATTAGTAAGACTATGAGCCAGTGCAGTGGGGTCCTTATGACTCCGTGGGGCAAAGTGGACATAGCAAAGGATTTGTGGCTACGTTATCAGTGCAGTGAAGCCATTTATGACTTCATGGGGCAAAGTGATCATAGCAAGGAATGTTGAGTGATCGAAGTGGTGAATATCGTATGCTTTATGCACTGAGTGAGAGTTGTGAGGATGGATGCTATGTTTGGTTGTTTGCCATCAATATGACATGCACAACCCACCCCCATTATCTTTACACCATTTGAAATGGCCCCTTAGAGTGTTGTACAGTATGTAGTGCTAACTCTTTGGTTGCAGGCCAGGTTAAGGTATGTTTTAGTCTACCTGTTATTGTTCTGTTTAGATGCTTATCGCTCATACCAGGCTTTATGTCTTACCCAGAGTTTTATGTCTCCTCTTATTACTTTGGGTGCTCACACGAGCAGACTAGAGACAGGTTAGCTGGTGATGCGCGAGTAGCTGATTCGGAGGCGAGCAGGAGGCTTCCATGTATGATATATAGATATTCTCCCTATGTCGTTGGTGGTCGCTACTTGGGCATTAGTAGTGTACCTCCTTTATCTTGCTTTTGCTTTGAGACAGTTTGAAAAGTTGTAATAATGTTTAACTTTGGATCATAAGCTGTACTTGGATTTTCCGCTGCCATGTTAGTTGTTTCAGCTTATGCACTGTCTCACCTGTTTTATGACAAGTATGTTATTATTATATTTTGTTCTAAGCGCTGTGAGACATTCTACAGGTTCATCGTTAGTTCATTTCCTTCTTCCCTTTCCTTCTGACGACCCGTTCCGTGCTAACTGGACATGTGTACAGCGCACTTTGGGAGTAAATGTTGGTTGGTGCGGGGCGGGCTGTCATATTTGGTATCAGAGCTCTAGGTTGGGTAGTTAACCTAGGGAAAGACACTAGGGAGAGATAGTACGTATATGAGAGCGTGTATTTGTGATTACTTTGGTTTTCAAAAGCTATATGTGTATATACTAGTAGTAGTATAGGAATGAAATCGCACTGCACTAGCACCACTATGGGGTCGTTAATCGTTTCCCCTTTTACATATTGACGATGAGCCGATATGCTAGAGGTGCTGGTAGGGGAGCCAATAATGGGAATGCTGCTGACATGAGGGCGCTGTTTACTGACCTCATGAGAGACATGCTTAGGGAGGTGAAAGGGGCAGTTCCCAATCCTGGAATTGGTGGTGGTCCAGTAGTGCAGGCGCCTAGGGTCGATTTTGCCATGTTGTGCAAGGATTACACTAACCTTGGTGGGAAGCCGTTCCACGGAACGGAGTCGGCCACAGATGTTCAGGATTGGATGGATAGCTATTATCGTATCTTCGACGACTTGGGTCTTGAGGATGCGATGAAGAGAAGGCTAGCGTCTCGTCGGCTGCAAGGGCGAGCGATGAATTGGTGGAATGCTATTAGAACAGCTACTCCAGAAGATCAGCTTGGGATCAGTTCAAAGCTCGCTTTAGCGAGAAGTTCATTCCAGCTGCCCAGAAGTCAGTATTATTTAAGAGATTCTTGGAACTCAAGCAGAATGGTAGGGCAGTCTCTGATTATATTGCTGAGTTCGACACTTTGTCGAAGTATGGACTATCTCTTATCGATACTCCTGAGAAGAAGAATGAGAAGTTCATTACTGGTTTGGATGGATACTTGGGGGAAAGGCCTATTAACCACATCGATGAGACTTTTGAATCGATTGTGGGGAAAGCTTTGAGATCAGAGAGTCTTTACCCTAAGCCAAAGATTGAGGCTGCATCTGCAGAAGGGATGAAGCCGCAAGCAGGCAGTGGAGGCAAGAATAACTCTCAGAATAAGATGAAACAAAACCAATCTAAGGATGGTCAGAAAAAGAACAAGAAAGAAGTTGAGTGCTTCAGCTGTGGTAAGAAGGGCCATTATGCTAAAGAATGTCGGGCCAAGCCAGCGGAAAGGAAGTGCTACAACTGTGGCCAAGTGGGACATCACAAGGATAAGTGTCCGCAACCTCTTAAGGAGAAGCCGATTGTCAAAGCATATGCTATTGATGTTGTTCCTTCTTCGTCGAATGCCCCAACTGCGGCGGAGAAAGGAAAGAATGTTGTTATTCAAGGTATGCTTTCTATTTATGATGTACCAGTTCGAGTTTTGTTTGATACTGGGGCTTCCCGTTCCATCATATCTAGTGACCTGGTAAATAGGTTGGGACTAGAACCCGAGATAGTCGATAGACCATTGGTTGTGACGAACCCGATTGGTGGTTCGACTAGCCTTAGTGTGATTTGCCGAAACGTGGTCTTATAGAGTCATGGATGTATGTTTGTTTGTGATTGCTATGTTTTGGGCTTTACTGGGTATGGCATTATATTGGGGGTCGATTGGCTCCAAAGATACGGAGTGGTGGTTGACTGTGAGGGCTTTTTGGTGACAGTTAGGGTGGATGATGGGCGGAGGGTAGTGTTTGGTAGTCTACCTAGTGATGGGGTAATGGCTAGTTTTATAAATTCCCTCGACATCCCGTAGGATGAGCTGTCAGATGTGCCCATGGTTGACCAGTATCCGGACGTCTTCGAGGAGGTGACCGGGCTTCCACCACACCGAGAGATTGAGTTCCGTATTGATTTAGTGAAAGATGCCAGACCTATAGTGATGCTACTTCGTCGTATGGTTCCAAGGGAGCAGCGAGAGCTCGGGGTGCAAGTCAGCAATCTTTTGAAGAAGGGATTTATTAGAAGAAGTGTCTCCGAGTGGGGAGCACCAGTTGTGTTTGCCATTAAGGAAGATGGTTCCCTTCATTTGTGTGTGGACTATCGCGAGTTGAATAAGGTGACGAGGAAGAATAAGTATCCTCTACCGCGGATAGATGATTTGTTTGATCAACTTGAAGGAGCAAGAGTGTTCTCCCAGTTGGACCTCGCGACAGGATTTCATCAGCTCCGAGTAGCGGATGAGAGTGTTCCGAAAACGGCATTTAGGACGCCGTCTGGATTCTATGAGTGGTTGGTCATGCCATTTGGGTTGACCAATGCACCAGCATACTTTGTGGATCTTATGAATCGAGTATTCAGAGATCAGTTGAATAAGTTTTTTCTTGTGTTCGTAGACGATATCCTTGTTTACTCGAGGACAGAGGAGGAACACAAGGGACACTTGAGGATAGTGATGGAGGTGTTGAGGAAACACCAATTGAAAGCGAAATTCTCTAAGTGTCACTTTTGGAGAAGGGAAGTGAGATTCTTGGGTCATGTTGTTTCATAGAATGGTATTGTCGTGGACCCTGCGAAGGTAGCTACGGTACAGGATTGGCCTACGCCCAAGAATGTAACAGATGTAAGAAGTTTCTTGGGGTTAGCTGGATATTATCATAAGTTTATCCAGGACTTCTCCAAGATAGCAGCACCGTTGACTCAGTTGACTAAGAAGAATCAGTCCTTCGTCTGGGACAGAGTGTGTGAGAATGCATTCAAGAGTCTAAAAGAAAAGTTGACGCGTGCGCCAGTATTAGTCATTCATAGAGGGAATGAAGAAATGACGGTATACATGGATGCTTGTGGTACCGGACTAGGTGCTGTATTGATGCAAGGAGTAGGGTTGTAGCTTATGCTAGTCGGCATTTAAAGCCGCATGAGAAGAAGTATCCTACCCATGATTTGGAATTAGCAGGCGATCGTGTTTGCGCTGAAGAAGTGGAGACATTATCTCTTGGGAGAAAGATTTGAATTGTTCACCGATCATAAATCGTTAAAGTATCTCTTCTCTCAGAAGGATCTGAATCTCCGTCAGCAGAGATGGTTAGAGTTCTTGGCTTCGTATGATTTTGATATCGCATACACACCTGGGAAAGGTAATGCGGTAGCCGATGCCTTGAGTAGGAGACATGCCAGTTTAGGGGCTATGTTTCTTGAATGGAAGCAACTGGAGTATATCACAGGGTTTGATTTCAGACCAAAGTGCGAATTGGATCCAGAAATGCTAGCTAGTTTGGCGATCAGACCCACTTTGATAGAGCGGATTGGTTCCAACCAAAGGAACGATGCTAATCTATTGGAAATCATCTCCAAGTTAGAGATGGACATCGGTGGTGAGGAGATGAATTTGTATGGGCTTGATCGAGATGGATGGCTTAGAAAGAATGGAAGACTAGTTGTACCCAACGTAAATGGTTTGAGAGATGAAGTGCTTAGGGAATGTCATCACTCAAAACTGACTATACATCCCGATGGTAATAAGATGTATCGAGACATGAAGCAGACTTACTACTGGGAAGGGATGAAAAAAGACGTTGGGAAGTTTATATCCAAATGCATGAATTGCCAGCTAGTTAAAGCCGAGCAAAAGAAGCCTAGTGGGCTGTTGCAACCATTAGAAATTCCCGAATGGAAATGGGAGCAAGTCTCGATGGATTTCATCGATGGTTTAGCAAGGACTAGATCGGGACATGATAGCATTTGGGTAATTGTGGATCGATTGACTAAGAGTGCAAGATTTATACCAGTCAAATCGACCAGAACGGCAGCTAAGTTAGCAGAATTGTATATGAAGTGGGTAGTGAGATTTCATGGAGTACCCAAAAGCATTGTGAGTGACTGAGACCCGTTGTTTACTAGTTGGTTTTGGAAGAGCTTACAAGAGGCTCTAGGGTCAGGATTACATCTCAGTACCACATATCATCCTCAGACCGACGGTCAGACGGAGAGGGTGAATCGTATATTGGAAGATCTCTTGAGAGCTTGTATATTGGATTTTGGTGGATCATGGGATGAACATTTGCATCTAGTAGAGTTTGCATATAATAATAGCTACCAATCCAGTATCGGTATGGCTCCATATGAAGCTTTGTACGGAAGACCGTGCAACTCACCATCATGTTGGATAGAGACTGGCGAGAAGTTTATGCTTGGACCAGATGTGGTGAGGGAAACTTCAAATAAGATTAAGACCATTCAACAACGAATGAAAGCTGCCCAAGATAGGCAGAAGAGCTATGCTGATAAGAGGAGGAGAGACTTAAAATTATCCGTTGGTGACTTGGTGTTTGTCAAGATTTCTCCGTTGAAGAGCATGATACGATTTGGCAGAAGAGGCAAGTTGGCACCAAGATTTGTTGGCCCATTCCCTGTTCTTGAACTAGTCGAGAATTTGGCATATAGAGCTAGCTTACCAGAGAAGATGGCGGGAGTTCACAACGTATTTCATGTTTCCCAACTAAGGAAGTTCGTTCACGATCCAGATATGACTATTTCACCTAATCAGTTAGAGGACTTCGAGGTAGAACCCGAGGCGGTTGGGAACCGCAAGCCGATTCGTATTGTCGAGCATGATACGAAGCAACTTCGAAGGAAGGCGGTGAAGCTAGTCAAGGTTCAGTGGGGGCGAGAACGAGAATGATTGCACTTGGGAGACAGAGGAGAGCATTAGGAAAACGTATCCAGAACTCTTTGCCTGGTAAGATTTACCTTGTAATTTAGTTATTCTGCATGCTAGGATAGACTTGTTTTGCTTGTTTTGCATGTTTGATTGTTGTTTTATGGTTGATAGGCATGCGGGACCCTTTTGTGTGTTTTGGTTAGGGAATTTCGGGGGCGAAATTTCTTAAAGGGGGAGAATGTAACAACCCGTATTCTACGCATCGAAGGATCGTAGAATAGTTATTTCTTTCCCATATGAAGTTGTATGGTCATGTAACTTTGGGAAATAACCATTAGACTCATTTCCCATATTCATGATTTTTGTCGATTTTTAAATGCCCGTTTTGCCCCTAGTTGATCTTGTTTTGGCCATAATTTTGATTGGAAAGGAATTTTGACCTGGAACCACTTCCATTAGATTCGTTTGATGGTTTACCTTTCCGTAGAGTGGTCACATTGAAAAACGGACTTACCGTTTGGGAGATATGGCTGAAATAAGGTTTGGAAGGTGAAAAACTGCTTAACCGGGCCAAATAGGGTGATTAGCGAATGGGCCCATAACCCATTTCGGGATTAGGGTTATGGGGAGGATGAAAAGGGTTAGAGAATCATTCCATTTTAGTTTTCTAGCCTCCACTTATCTCCAAGAAACCCTAAAAATGGCCTCCAACCTCTAAATCACCTCCAAATCATCTTCTAATCAAGGATTAAGCTTAGCAACATCAAATCAAGGGAGATCTACACCAAATCAACATTGGAGCTGTTGTTTAGCATTGGGATTCGCATCAAATCAGAGATTTATTTCAAATATAGGTTTATTTGTGGCTAAGGTGAGTGATTTGTATAGTTCCTCACTAATTATGGCTAATTAAGGGTAATTAGTGTTAACTAGCGAATTTAAACATGATAAAATTCTGGAAAAATTTATAAAATCCAAAATGATGTTTTAGACCTCTGATATGAATTTGGGTTAATGTGGTTAAGTTTTTCTAATCACATCATTAGTTTACCTAAACATGCTTAAGGGGAAATATGGGGTTATGGGTATGTTTGATCCATTTTGACCTATCATATTGATGTTTTGATGTTTGTGGTTGATTATGCATGTTGCTATGACTGTATGGTATGCTTTGAGATTGATTTCAACAGTTAGAATGGTCGAAAACGTCGTCGAATGGCGTAAAATACTCGCTGGAAAGGTTGCAGGAAAAGTGCAGGTTCTGGAACAGATTGGATCGGATATGGGGGCTCGGGTCGGAATAGTGACCGGGCAAGGACATCCGAACTGGATTGAAACTTGACACTTGAGAGGCTTGGCAAAAAGGAAGGCCATGTTGGTTAAGCTGGGGATCGGATCGACTTAAGGACGAAGGGCTCGAACCGGAGTATGGTGAAGGGATCGGATCGGATTAGAATAGGGAACGGGACCAGACGAGGCAACAGGAGCTGGAGCACGAACGGAATGGGAGATGGCAACCTGAACCGAACCGAAGTGGGACACCCGACCCGAACCGATGCAACGTTGTGAACACGAACCGAACCGTTACCAGAGGAAGACCACGAGCTGAACCAATTCAAAGTAGAGGACCCGACCCGAACCGATAGCTAGAAGGGGAACCCGACCCGATCCAGTATTGACCAAAAACCCGAGATGCAAAGGTAGTCCAAATGGGAAGTTAGGGCTCATGATCCAGTTGGTAACCAATGAGTTCACTTCATGGTTGGGCTTTGTTGCGGGACGTGTGCTAAGGAGTTGTCGACGTTCATAACTTCGATTCACCACTGAAATTGGATGATGGGCTACTTATCAGTGCAGTAGAGTCATTACGACTCGAGGGGCAAGGTGATGGTAGCAAGACTACGTTATCAATGCGGTAGAGTCATTACGACTCGAGGGGCAAAGTGATGTGTAGTAAGACTATGAGCCAGTGCAGTGGGGTCATTGTGACTCCATGGGGCAGAGTGGACATAGTAAAGGATTAGTAAGGCTATGAGCCAGTGCAGTGGGGTCCTTGTGACTCCATGGGGTAAAGTGGACATAGGGAAGGATTTGTGGCTTCGTTATCAGTGTAGTGAAGCCATTTATGACTTCATGGGGCAAAGTGATCGTAGCAAGGAATGTTGGGTGATCGAAGTGGTGAATATCGTATGCTTTATGCAATGAGTGAGAGTTGTGAGGATGGATGCTATGTTTGATTGTTTGCCATCACTATGACATGCACAACCCACCCCCGTTATCTTTACACCATTTGAAATGGCACCTTAGAGTGTTGTACAGTATGTAGTGCTAACTCTTTGGTTGCAGGTCCAGGTTCAGGTATGTTTTAGTCTACCTGTTATTGTTCTGTTTAGATGCTTATCGCTCATACCAGGCTTTATGTCTGACCCAGAGTTTTATGTCTCCTCTTATTACTCTGGGTGCTCACACGAGCAGACTAGAGACAGGTTAGCTGGTGATGCACGAATAGCTGATTCGGAGGCGAGCAGGAGGCTTCCATGTATGATATATAGATATTCTCCCTGTGTCGTTGGTGATCGCTACTTGGGCATTAGTAGTGTACCTCCTTTATCTTGCCTTTGCTTTGAGACAGTTTGAAAAGTTGTAATAATGTTTAACTTTGGATCATAAGCTGTACTTGGATTTTCCGCTGCCATGTTAGTTGTTTCAGCTTATGCACTGTCTCACCTGTTTTATGTCAAGTATGTTATTATTATATTTTGTTCTATACGCTGTGAGACATTCTACAGGTTACTCATTAGTTCATTTCCTTCTTCCCTTTCCTTCTGACGACTCGTTCCGTGCTAACTGGACATGTGTACAGCGCACTTTGGGAGTAAATGTCGGTTGGTGCGGGGCGGGCCGTCACAATCCGTTTCTACCCAAGATCTAAACTAGAGCATGGACTGATTCAATAATGTGGTGGGAGAAAATCAATAATATCACTCAAACAGAAAGGTTCCGCCGTTGAAAGCCAAATTGGCTTACTTGTACATATAGTGCCTGTTACGAAGAATTCCCATGATTTACTGACGGCTACGGACAGAAATAAAAATACCATCGTGTCCAGCAAGGTGTCGCGATCCCAAAAATTTAATAATATCGGTAGGTTAACTCATATTGTGAAACTCCAAAATATTGATATAGGGTGCAAAATACTCCAAATAAAAAGTTGTGTATTTAATTAATTAAAAATTGCAGTAAAATTCTTAGAATTAAATTATCACGATGTCTCAAAAGAATCTTATCCAAATTCGGATCCGATATTTAAATATATTCAAATAACCGTTATGGCCAAGAATGATTATGCCGCTGCTTTTCTGAATATTTAATTTGGACATAACTTCCACTCTATAACACGAAATCTTGGTTTTTCACTTCTATTAGAAGGATACGGTTCAACAGATTCCAACGTTTCTTGTTTCGAAGAAATCCGATTTAAAATGAGTCATGTACACTCAGTTGAAGTTCAGAACGTTAAATTACGAACTGCAGCGATATTACGGGCTCGATTATATTTAATATATATTTTTATACGTTCAACTTTGTTTTAATTAATATATAAATCCACTTATATTACGACTTCAATATTTAAATTGATTTAAATATTCAAAATATAAACCGATAAGATGCGGGACATTACATTCCTTCCCCCTTAAAATAATTTCGTCCTCGAAATTGCTAAGATAGGGAAAATGCTACAATCTCTATTATAAACAGGTTAAAAATCTTTTTAGTTTACTTCATAATTTCAGTTTCAACTGAACTGATTAATTCCAATTAATTCCTTATTTCGAATATTTTCAAAATTCTGGAAATTTCCTAACAGCTCAAATTTTCGGAGAATTTTGCCAGCATCTCCTCTGCATGGCTTATTCGGTACTACAACAACTTGCCACTTTGGGCCTTCTCCAATCCAAAAGAAAATCAACAGCCAAACACCTTGCCAAACAGACTCATAAAAATTTCATACTCGTATATAAACGTGTACCTTCTCTGTTGGGCATTCAACTATATTTCTGCCATCTGCTATCAAACCAGCATATATCCAAACATTTCCAACTGATCACCAATCAATTTATTTTCCAATCCAATCACTCGCTTTTACTAGGCCAAATTTCTATTTCAACTCCAATTCCATTTACTGGTTTATTTCTCAAATCAGTTATCTTCATCTTCAAATTCAAAATTCGATTCTTATTTTCCAAGAATCAATTCATTTTAATAACTCGAATCTCCAATATTTCCCTTTTACAATTTTCATTTTAACTCCATAAGTTAAGTCTTTATTTTAGAATTCAAATTCCTGAGATTTATTTCAAATCAGTTTGAAATCTTATATAATTCAAAACATTTGAATTTCTGACAACTTATTTCCTCAAATAATTCAAAAATAAAATCTTTGGTAGTAATCCGTCACTTAGAATCTCGAAAATTACACTGATGATGCGGCCGTCATCATTAGAATTATTTTCCAGTGATCAAAGTGAGTTCAGTACTATATTACTTTCAAAATTCATTTTAAAACACTTCCATTTTGAATTTTACTTCAAAATATCTTTCACAGCATTTGGAAAACAATTTCAAATCTCCCAGGATTTTAAAATTCCCATATATTTAATCCAAACATTATTTCCAACTCTTTTCCAAGTCTATAGAATTTTAATTCCAATTCTGGTTTCAATTTCAGATTTAGTTCATCTGATTTTGCATATTATACTTATATAATATTTCGATCGGTTATTTATATAACCAATTCAAATATAAATCTTACTTGATGATAATAATGATCAACACTTTCAATATATTTATTGGATAATTTCAATATATATGCTTTCTTTATATCAAAATATATTTTGGTAAAGTTATTTTATTTACGCTGCTTTTTAAAACAATACTATGTTGAATTACTCTGTTCAAGAGTTTAGAAACACCTATCGACACAGTTTGCATTACTGTTTCGACCAGAATTCATAAACCAGTCGACTGACCAGTCAACACAATATAAAACATTCTTTATATTAATTTACAAGTACGTGCTAAAATATATATACACTCAACTCAATCTAGAGTATTACTAACTCCATCTCTATTGAGTTACGTCACAGAGCCAAGGTAATCACTTAACCTTTAGCTCTGATACCAACCATGATGGCCGAAAACTCCATGCCAATTTGAGCTGACTAATATCCTACACATTCAACTCAAAGTGCATGAAAATTCAGATCAATAATAGAAAGAATTTAGAGGATGAGATAGAAAAGATAGAACTAATAGAATAGAAGAAGAAGAATACAACAACTTAACAAAATCAGAGTAACACGAAACTCACAGCGGAATGAATAAATTTTATTATAACATAACTTTGAAATACAAATATGAATTTGTATATATACATACCATATATCAGAGTACAACTCATATATATATATACATATATATATATATATATATATATATCATAGTAGAAATAATCTCTACTAATTGATGGCGAAGCCTTCTGTTTCCAGCTCCTCCGAGTGAATCTGCAAAGCCTGAAACACTTGACTACCCATAAAATTTGGGCACCCAAGAGTTTAGGGAAAACAAACAAAATAAACTTTGGGTCGGTCATGGGACTGGTGTGAGTAAATTCCAACCATACTGTTTACTTTGAAAATCCTTTTGAAACATAAGGATAATAGTAAGACCAGCCCACACATAAACATGGATGGTTTTTACCTTACTATAACCTAAATTACTTTGATATCAAAAGCCAGTGATATTATGATAATGTCTAAACAAATAATTATCCAAGTAGCAGAACGCTTGCATCTCACGCTCTACATATATATAGTATAAAATCATAAACCGCAGGGCGCTTATTGGAGATTGGATTCCAATAGACAAGGTATGGGAGCACCTTCCAGACTGTGTACTCTAGAGGGGATACACCTGGGTTCAACAAGAACGTCTGGCAATCCGGCCACACACGACCGACCACTCATTTAGCTTGAGTGTATCGAATATATTGCCACCATGGTTGTAGGCCCTCCAACCGTCATCCGAAGATACATAATCGAAAAGAAGTATAAATATGAATTTTCTCTAGATCGGTGATAATATACCCTGCTTGGGAATGACCCAACTAGCCATGCTGCCTAGCCCAATTTTTGTTACTTCTGGTTGTGAGGCTAGAGGCTACATCTATTTTCAGAACATCTGATCACCATTCACTTTGAATGCCACATCATCTAATCCGTAATCACATATTGATTACACAAATGCACACTGGGTGTAGAATAAAGAGAAGTTACCTTCTCCCCACCAACTTGGTATATTCGTAAAAATCAATGGCGTGACCGCTGGAAATACTCTGTCAGACACTCGTTCATAAAGGTTGTCCAAGGCTGGACAAACAGAAAACACCATTATGGAACTGGACGACCCTTGCATTTCACTCCGTCTTCAACTGTATTCAGCATAATATAATTCGCAGCGCTTATGCCTATACGAAGTGGTTTTCGGATAATAGATCCAACCGGTCTCTCCGTATTTACAACGATGGTCAAAACACTTCGATAGTCTGTAATTTAACCATCGAAGTAAAAACAAACATTCATTCAAATGTATAACTAGACATCACACAACACGGGTACTTTTTATTTAACATTCGTTTTTATTATTCGAATTCTCATATCTTACCAGATATTTCTCAAATCCCGTTTTAGCTTTTTTTACACTTCTTGGAAAACATTTCCAGTTATTATAAGCTCTTATTCTTTCATGTTCTATAAAATATACGTTATTAAAGTTCGAATTATTTCCATTAATTTCACATTCTTTATTTCAACACTTGGATAATCTACCCTATTTACATTGGAAAATATTTCCAATTTCAATTCAACCTTTTAATCGGCCCAACGTTCACTTTTAAAACATTATCCACTTTGAAATGTGAATACCATCCCTTATTATAGAAATCTGAACATCTTTATCATATAACTCTTTATTCACGTAATAATTTCCCTTATCTTGTTTACCGAAATCTCTTTCCTACTTTTATATTCCTATTCCACTTTATAAACTCTGTTTCTAAGTCAACTTCTTATCAAACCAATATCAATTTTATAACTAAATACTGATTCCTATCCTATCAACATTTATTTGTTTAAAACTAAATGTTAATTATCCTATCAGATTATAGTTCCTAAAAATGATTTACTTTAATACATTCGATATCGTCGAATTAAAATCTTAAATCCTAATGGTTTAATTCTAATCACATTTCGAAGATCGAAATGATATCATTTCTTTCGGAAACAATTTTCCAGTATCTCTTTCTAACTCGTTCTTATATCTCTTTGGACAGAAATCGTTACTTATTACTTTTAGAATAAGTGAATTTCAAACCAAACTGTTTACATTCCCTAGGAAGTGCTGCTATATATAAAAATCACGCTTAGGTTTGGTTAACAGCGTTAATTTATCGTTACAGTTCAAAACTTGTCATACACTATAATATTCTCCTTTATAACTAATCTCGACATAAAGTCACGCTTAAGCCTAGTCAACAACGTTATTTTATCGCTATAGTTTTAAGGATTGCAATATGCTACCATATTTCCTTTATACAAATCTTGACATTCCTTTTTGTTACAAACTGATATCGTTCCTCGATAATAGTGAAGCCGTTCAAGTTGGGGTATTTTATTTACCTCTCAGACCTTGATCGACAATGTTCTTACCTTAGAACAAATATAAGTATGTACTCTAATCCCTTATTACTTATAATATTCATCAAATCTTATTTCCTTATTTTATTTTGGAATATGGTTTTATAACACCATATTTATACTTTGAAATCTCCGTTGTTTATGATTATCTATTTTAAACATTAACTCTTCGCTTTAACTTCATTCCATGGTTCTATTTATAACTTCTTCCCCAGATCCATTGACGTTCTTTGTCTTTTTACATTTTATTTTTTATTTGAATTATTATACTTGATTCTAGTAACTCTTATTATAACTCAATATTCTCTTAAATGAAATCCATTTAAGAAACAATTATTTAATTAAATAATATTTACTTTATCGAACAAACTATAAAATACCAGTTTATAATAGAAATTGTATTATAATTTAAACTTCATTATAAAAATATAATTTTTATAATTATCTTTGTTGATTTGCATGACGACCAATCAACTCCTTGACAAAAAGATGGTTTTACGATCGGTACTGCCATTTCTAAATTGATATCGTCTATTTGATTTAATCAAAAACGTTGAATTTCCATCCAACATGGTTCAAACAGTGCATATACAAATAAATAGAAAAATATTTGGGAATCCGGTTGGATTCCTCCAACCGGTTTCCGCATCCGCAGATGTTAGTCCACACAATTATCAATGATTCCATGCTAGGGTATATTTTAATCGATGGAATCAGTCTCTAACCAATGATGTGTACATATGCAATGATATATATATTTTAACCAATTTAATTGTAATCTACCTAAACCACCATCACAACATTCAACCATTGTTTATCACTATTAAAATACGATTATAATATTTTAAAATAAAACAGAGTGAGTGAATTTACTCACCTTGGCGCGTTAACCGTTAAATAATGATTTCCGTCAGTAAATCTAATCAGGCGTTTAATTCCGTCTTCTTCGGATAATTCAAAATAGTAGTTCCCTTGATTCTTAGTCTGGGCAAAATGTTGCTTTCCGTTTCCTGCTTCAACGTCACAGCACTGCATGACTCCAATATATAAACCCACCATAACGTGCTATCCCTCATTTCCAGTACCATGTTTTAGCGCCACTCCAGTACAAACTCCATGAATGCAAAACCCCTCGTGTACGTCCACCACATCTTAGCCATACCAAACTTCACTTTCCTGCCACACTAACCCACAAACTGGCATCCTCCTTTCATGCTCCACTATACCCGTATGCCTTGAATCGCACTTCCATTCTCCAGTGATTCTTCGCCTTGAACGCAGGCATTGTGTGAAGAAATACTACATCAAGATCCTCCTGTTTTACTTCTCCTTAACCCCTTTCAAAACGCCATAGCCGTGACCTACTCCGACATCTACAGTGCTTCCAACGACCCAAGACCTTCTACTCCATCACACAGATTCTTATCCATACAGTATCTCCTACTGTTCGCATATCAGAACCCACGCTGCACCATTACGTGCACTACATCCATCCCCCTATTGTTGTCATCAACGTGGCCTTCCTCACTTTTCCTCTTCTGACATGCGTTAATTCTTTTTTTCATTTCCATGATCTTCTTTTTCTTTGTGTTGTTTATCAGCTTAGAAGGAAGGGGACGGCTTAGTGTATTTATATAAGAAAAATAAGGATATAGGAAGGACGTCTTTTCTATTTGCCATACCATGTAGGCGCAATTTTTCTTCACTAGGTCTGTATTTTGCACGTAATGACCATACGAACTAAAATGTGAAAAGAATGGAGTATGGTTGAATAGTATGGTTTTAGAATTAGGCTTGCTGTTGACACTCAAAGGGTATGAATGTAGGATGATGGCTCAACATACATACGTTTCTTCATTGGGAAGGAAACGGAGATGTACTATTTATAGGTCATTTTATAATGCTTTTTATTTATTTATTGCTTCTGTGAGCTTTTAGTACAAATTTTCTATCTTCTTGGTTATCTCATCCTTTTATGATATGTTCCCGTTTTATTTGTATTTGTCTTTTTGTACATCACCGCATATGTGAATTTTAGATGCATGATTCATTCATATTTTTTCCGCTTAAACCAGTATAAATCAATTATATATCATTATCATAACTCACGTGTACCCTTTAAGTGAACTAAAACTAGTAAATTATCTAGATTGGTTGATTACGTTTGTAAATTCTGGTATTGAATAGGTGCTCCTATCATTGGACCGATCTACCAGAATCAGCGAAGTTGAATCGTAGAGTTAGCATGGCTTTTCTAGGACATAAAGAAATTACTAATTAAAGGAAGATCATTATAAAAGGAATTCCTAATCATTCGGATATACTACATGAAATGAACCTGTGGGGTTAACATGCAGTTGAATTGGAGAAATTTGTTACATGTACTATAGGATGGATTATCCGTTTCTACCCAAGATCTGAACTAGAGCATGGACTGATTCAATAATGTGGTGGGAGAAAATCAATAATATCACTCAAACAGAAAGGTTCCGTCGTTGAAAGCCATATTGGCTTACTTGTACATACAGTGCCCGCTACGGAGAATTACCATGATTTACTGACGGCTACGGACAGAAATAAAAATACCATCGTGTCCAGCAAGGTGTCACGATCCCAAAAATATAATAATATCGGTAGGTTAAGTCATATTGTGAAACCCTAAAATATTGATATAGGGTGCAAAATACTCCAAATAAAAAGTTGTGTATTTAATTAATTAAAAATTACATTAAAATTCTAAAAATTAAATTATCACTATGTCTCAAAAGAATCTTGTCCAAATTCGGATCCGATATTTAAATATATTCAAATAACCGTTATGGCCAAGAATGATTATGCCGCTGCTTTTCTGAATATTTAATTTGGACATAACTTCCACTCTATAACACGAAATCTGGGTTTTTCACTTCTATTAGAAGGATACGGTTCAACAGATTCCAACGTTTCTTGTTTCGAAGAAATCCGATTTAAAATGAGTCATGTACACTCAGTTGAAGTTCAGAACGTTAAATTACGAACAGCAGCGATATTACGGGCTCAATTATATTTAATATATATTTTTATACGTTCAACTTTGTTTTAATTAATATATAAATCCACTTATATTACGAATTCAATATTTAAACTGATTTTAATATTCAAAATATAAACCGATAAAATGCGGGACATTACACTACCTCTTGACGATGCCACTTGTGATTACGACACTTTTTGCAAGGGCATGTAATTTCATCACCTACTGCGAATCTAGGGAAAGTATTTCGAATAAAAAGTTTCACTCCACTGATATATCTTTCACTAAACTTAGAACGTTCTGCCCATAGTTTTCCCTCGTCGTTTATCATTAATTGACAAACAAATAACATAAAAAATATCATTTATCCATGACTATAAGGACAAAAACAAACATAATAATAAAATCAGCAATATGATTACACCTAAACGCACAAGTAAATTTGTAAATTAGGCAACACAACAATCAAATCAGAAAAAATGAAATATACATTGAGTGATACCTTTTGTAGCAAATTAAATCGAAGCCCTAACTGAAATTTGAAACCCTATCGAACCCAAACTGAAGAACTAATTGAAACACTAAAACCCTAATTGTACCTGAACTTGAACTTGCCATAATCGAACCACAATTAAGCTTGTAAACTTGAAGTTTTAGCCCTAATTGAACCTTCGAGTGAGTGTTTAAGAGGTTGAGTAGCGCAGTATTTTGTTAAGATTTTGATTGAAACCCTTCAATATTTTGCTTGGTGTTTTACCGCTTTGTCTTTGCTTCTCGCCTTATACATTATTTCATACGGACCGCTAACCTGGACCGTTGGATCGTGTGGATGCAGATTGATAATTTTATTCACGCCGCTACTACAACACATGGTTGATATTTATGCTAGCACATTGGAGCGTGCATTGCCATAGACAAAAATTAGCATAGCTATGGCAACATTGTAGCTAGCAACACCTTGGATTTTCGTTGTAGTAGGCCATCTATGGCGTAGTGTATTATGAGGAGTTAAAACACTTGTGTCGTCCCTTACATCATAAAGGGAAACCAGTGACTAGGATTATTTTGTTTTGTTTTGTAGTATAGACGATTATGTTATGCATTGTATTGTTGTAATCAAAGCTTTATTGTATTATTTTACTATACTTATTTCTCTTTAATAACTACAATAACCAAGAGAGAATACATCATGTAAATTACAACATCATCTGTATACATCAATGTGTTGTCAACTTCATTTTTCTCTTTTTGTTTTACCTGGTACAATGTAGCTACGATGTATATGACAGAGTGTTGTCAATATCGTTGACTCGGTCAGTGTTGTTTCACATGAATATAAGTTAAAACACATGGGTCGTTCCTTATTCAAAACAAAATGTTACATGTTTAAATACAAGCTGCAATATATATCTACATCACAAACCTAACCGTAACTAAACACTTTCTTCCTTACACCTCTGCGAACCAGAAACAACGCCATCACGACCTTTATCTGTTGACTCTGACTATTAGCCAGTAATCGGACCTTCTGATAGTCTACGAACTAATGTGGATTGATAATCGTGTAATGTCCCGTATTTTCCATAGTCAAATATTTAATATATTTTATTATTTAAATATTGATTAGGAATTTTTAATGGATTTAAAATATATATATTCGTTTATATAACGAAGTTTAAACGTTTAATTTATATTAATTATAAATCGAGCTCGTAAATGTCGCGGTAGTTCGAAATTTATGATTTGAACTTCAATTGAATATATTGGATCCGATATAAGTTGGAATTCTGTGAAACAAGAAACATTTGAGCTGATTTGATTATAATTTTCTGTTGGAAGATGAAAATGGAGATTTCAGCTTATGGATTGTTAGTTATGTCCAATTCAAATTTTCGAATAGTCGCTATGGAATTCGTTAATAAACGATAACGTTTATTTAATAAATATAAATGATATATATATATATATATATATTTGAATACTGTTTAATCCGGAAATTTTAAATATTGAGTTTAAATTCTAAGTTGGTTCATTTTGAAGTTGTGTAAAGTTTTATCTAGAGATATATGATAATAATAATAATTTATTTTTATTATTAAATAGAATTGTTTGTATTTAATTATATATTTAATACTATATAAAAACGATGTATAGATCCAAACTAAATACGTACTAATTTCCTTCCATATGAAGGAATTAGGATGAGGCCCATGCTTCGCACACGGTCCATTATGGAACTGAAACATGTTGAATGCCAATGGTGGAATTAACTTGGTAGTATTTTGTTTTAGCCGATTGTATAGGTTTGCATTTGTGTACGGGTTAGTTATAAACATAATGAAAACAACAAATGTATAAATTTGTTGGATACCTATTCATGGTAGTATGTAGCATGGCAATTGGAGAAAAACTAAAAAATGCTAATGACGTCCGCAGCAAACCGAAGGAAGATTATATATATTATAAAATAAAATAATAAAATAATATAGATTAATGGGTCAGTTTTTTCATTATAAAAGAAGAAATAATGAAACACTGCCTACCCTACTCTTATGAACTTAACACATTTCTTCACCACAAAGCAATTAAACGCGCAGTACCCTATTGAACTGAAAGCACACACAGAACCCTATTGAGTTGAAAACACATGCCCCTAGCCTATGATTTTGAAATTCGTACACATCAAAATCGACAGAAGCTATGGTCCATTCATGTGAGAGACGTTGATCTAATCCCTTGTCAATTCTTCTATAAATAGACGCTAATATGTTTTGTTTCTATTCCTTCCTCTAAATGAAAAACCAGAACTCCCATTTTCTTCCAGTAAGATATTCACATATAAGCCTCTTTACAGTAAACCAGAATGAACCACAACGAACCCGTATTCATAAATACAGGTATACATAAACTCATACAACTGCAAATCGAACGGGTCTGGTTGCTGGGATCCTCAGGTGGTGTTTCGGAAATTTTTGGTGTGTGCAGTTCGATAAGGTAGAGAGCTGCTCGAACTGGTGAGGTCTGGAGGAGCTAGAGTCCATTTGTTGTCGCGAGATCTTGGCATAAGGCGGCGCACTCGAAACAAGATCGGAGTTTCCTAGGTGAGACCGAGATTGAACTTAAGGTGATGGGATCAGAGAGTTCTAGAAGGTGAAGCTAGCGGTGGCTTCGGGTTGGGGAATGGCGGTGATATGATGGAGTTGTTGAGGAAGGGGGTTGCGATAAAGGCTATTGGGACTAGGAGGAACAGTTCGGAGGTCTGCATGCGGAAGGGAAAGAAGGACTGGGGAGTGGAGCAGACACAATAGAAAACTTGAAAACGTGAATAGTGGGATCGTGGAGCATGTTTTCAAAGCAGCGTGGTGAACTGGAGAACTAAGTAAATGTGCGTGGTTTGAAGAGTTGGTCACGAAGGGTGCTGTACACATTTTTTCTGTTTACCGTACATTTTAGGTAGCTTCTATGATCAAAAATAAATAAATAAAAAGGGTATCATTTTTGAGAACAAAACAGTGGTGAATCAAAATGAAAACAAAGGGGAGTGGGCATGTTAGGTGAACGAAATAATTAAACAATTAAACGAAGAACAGTTCGTGAATTGGTAGGACAAAGGCGCATGGGTACTGGGTCGTATTTTCTTTAAAAACATGTTGAAGTATTGTTGTGAACTGTGCATTACTGAAACGACCCAAACTTCCCCGTAAAGGAAAGTCTAGATTGCTTTGAGAACAACACACATCAGAACACAAACTGAAGAACATTTTATTGCTGATTACAACAATTACATCAGAGTACAAGAATATAATAGAGTATGAACTTATTACATAATAGAAATACAATAATGTCTGAGATTTAAATTACACTTAAATAGCAGCGGAAAGATATTACAAATATACAACTGAAACGAATACACGGATTCAGAGCTTTCCGAATACCGCTTCAGCTGTAAACCAGGATCCTGTAAATATATTTGCAAAAAGCTACTCAACTACCCGTGTGGAAAATAAGGGCACCCGAGTTTGCCAGTGAAACAAACTACAGGTCAGTCATGGGACTGGTATGAGAAATCTAACTTAACTTATCTAATAATGAGGCTAATCACAGGACCACGCCGCTAACGCAGAACGGGTTTACTCCATTTGATGGCCAGTGCATAAAATAAAGTAAATCGTTGAACAACGCAATGATTTTTAGAAAAATGAAACCATTATAAGACTCAAGTCCCATCACACAATGCAACGCAAACCGGAGGATAAAGTTTTCCCTTATAATGGTCAAAAGATGCTTGATACGATAAAACGGTTTTGATATTAGTGTGTATATATATGGGTATATATATATTTCAAAAACACTTCAATCATAATGTATCAATCATAGACGGCATAGTACCCCATCCTACTATGTCGCCATACCAGTTCTAAAATCAAAACCGCAAGGTCGTATTGGAAATTGGATTTCCATCATGAGTCGAGGCTAGGGGAAAGCTCCTCTCCGATTCGAGACACACTAGCAAATGCCTTAGGATCCCCCGCAGTGAACCCTTGGAGTGGTAGGGCCGGTCCCCGCCTATCGGCAGTGGATTGGTTATGCCTGAACACACGTTTCCTGGTTCCTTTGAACCTATAGTATAACCACTAACGGCCTATAAAAATCCGAGGCGCCTCAAAATCCATCATCCACATAAGTAAAATGCCAGCCAGTTTAAGCACTGACACTACCACTAGCTAGAAAGAAACGTGTGCACCCCCTACGGTCCATATCCCGTTTTTGACTCATACCGGGGTGTGAGGCTCGCGAAGTCACGCTATACACAAAGCTATGCCATAATAGGCTATGCTTTGATCATCCCACAAGGGCCTGCTTTTCAACAAAAGACTTGATCAATTGCATCTTGGTGTGCCACATTGACAATTCACGCCATGCGATCAGTCACTATTAATATATACCAGGGTGTTAAGTAGAGAATAAATTCTCCACCACCAAACAAACATACATTAATAGAAATCGATTTAATTCACATGGAACGAAATCCAATGTCAGACACGCATCCATTTACTAGCTTATGCTCTGGGTCTGAGCGAAAATCAAATCCGAACAATCAACCGTAGTCCGGACGGCCACTACTGAAGCCCCTTCAAGGTAGCTACTCCCATCAAGGGTCTCTGTAGCAACACATCCATTCGATATGAAGATCGTCTGTCTTCAACCACCGTCTTCATCTTCGACTCTTCATCGTCGTAGTAATTATTTGGAATGGGTTAAACCCGGTCTTTCCGAATAATTCACGTATTTTATAATTAAAAATCAAGTACTATTAAAAACACATCCAATGCCTCATTCCAATTCAGAATATTCTTCTAATAAAATATTCGTATTATACTATCAAAGATAAATCCTTTAAGTTTATTCTTAAATCTTTCTTTTAAAGATTTATTAAAAACCCAATTTGGTTTTAAATATCAAAAATCATTGTTCAATGATTATTTAAATTCAAGAAATAAATCTTATCTTTAACTGGGTTAAAGAACTAGTGTCATTTTAAAATACCATTCACGGTAAACCCAAAATCGACTTCCATTAAATATGGAATCTTCACAGAAATCAAATCAATATATGATCGTTATAAATTTTTGTATCCGACCAATAATATAAATGGAATAATGTCAAAGCCTTTTAAATTCCATATGTAGTATCGGTTTTCTTTTACAGAAGCTTATCTCGGTTATAATTAATTCGAATTCTATTCAATTCCAATCTAATATATTAAATTGGAAAACTTTACTTTTGGAAAATTCAACTTTGAATCTTAATAAAAGATTCATAAATTTCAAATCATAATCTTCACTGTCAGTTGAGTTAAAGAACAAGTGTCGCTTAAAAACATAGTTCACAATAAACCCAACTCACATTTCATCTTATTTCAATCACTGAATATAATTGAAAACTTTAATAATCTAAATTAAAAGATTATTCTCTTCATACGGGGTTTAAGAATAGTGTTATTTAAGACACTATTCACGACAAACCCAAATCCAATTTATTTAATTTAATTTCAACTAAATAATAACAAATTGGAAATCTTCATTAAATTTAAATTTAATGATTAATCCTAGTTGAAAACTAGTGCATTTCAATAAAAATATTTTTTTTTAAAAAATATATTTCTTTTCTAAAATATTCTTTTCCTAAGACATTTTCTAAAATATTCTTTTCTAGAATATCCTTTATTGGAATGTGACTCAATCAACAACCATATATTGTATGTGATCAACATTCATGATAAATAATTATTAAACATCAAAATGACGACCAGCGTGGAATTTATAACTGTGTGAGCATTAAAGTAAATAACTAATGCTCATCACAGACTGTCAATCCTTCGATTGACATATAACTAAATATTGGGATTAGTGTGTATCCAGTATCATCCCAATACCCGTGAGGGGTTTAATCCATCAAACAAATAATAGATTATTCGTGCACTTGGGCGATGTGTGAAAATTATCGTCCCAATCACATAAACAAGTCGGGTAACTTGTAAATGCCGTGTAATATTCAAACTTGAAAATGCTCAACATTATATTTAATAGATCACACATTTCAACATCACAGCCATATATTTCAATTATTTTTATTGTGAACAAATGACAATAAAAACTAGTCTTTTAATTCAATTCTTTTATTGTAAACAATGTTACAATAAAAGGTAATCCTTTAATTCAATATGACAATAGAAACTAATCTTTTATTACAATTACCCTAAAGATGTTATCTTTATTTTCTAATTTTTTTCATTGCAACCAAATGACTATAAATATATAATCCTTTTATTCTAATCCTTTCAATGGAATCTAAACTATATTGAAAATGTAATTTTTTATGTACAACCTTTTTATTGAAAACAAAGTATCAATAAAAATATAATCTTTTATCTAAATCTTTTTATTTTAAACAAAATGACAGAATTGACTAATTCTTTTTAACGTAAACAAAATATGATGATTTTGTTTAATCCTTTTTATGTAAACAAAATGTGAATCTTGTTATAATCCTTTTAATGTAAACCAAATGTAAAATTGTGTTATAATTCTTTTTAGATAAACAAAAATGTGATGATTTTTCTTCACTAATCATGTTTTACCCAAAATTGATATTTTCTCATAACATCCTTTTTAAATGAGTAAAATGTACATTTTAATTCTTTTTGATGAATATTAATTACATAGAAATGTAATTTTACATGGTAACACATTCTAACCAAGGTTTTATTCTTTTTAATAGTTCATTTATATAAAAATGTAAATTACATGTTCACAAGTTTCCAAACAAAGATTCATTCTTTTTAAAATGACCAAAACTGATAATTTTGTCTAATCCTTATAAATAAACAAAATGTTAAATTTGTTAAACTCTTTTAAATGAACAAAATGTTAATTTTGTCAAGTTCCTTTGAATGACCAAAAATGAATGTTTTCAACTCATTCTCTTTAATTTGCAAAAATGTATGTTTTGACACAAATAATAATATTTTATATCACTAACATGTTTTTAACACAAAATGATATTTTACATTCTATAATCAAGTTTGTCAAAATGTTATCTTTCTATAATCATTACTAAATGACAAAAAAAAATGTGATTTTTGTAAAATCCTTATTTAATAACAAAAACGTGTATTTTTGTATGATTCTTTTAAAGTGACAAAAATATTATTTCACTGATCATTCTTTTGACAAAAATTGTTATTTTATTTCACTAATCATTCTTTTGACAAAAAAATGTTATTTTATTTCATTTCATAAAAGTGTAGTCTTTTCTATCCTTTTATTACATTATATATAAAAAATGTAACTTTTATCTTCTTTGATCACATTATGAAAAATGTAACTTTTATCTTCTCCTTTATTAATTTACGAAGAATGTAACTTTTCTTATATTTTTATTCTTTTAGGTGACCACATATTAATTAACCAATGAATCTTTTTATTTTCAAACGAGATTGACATTAAAAAAATATGGGTCTTTTCATTTCAACAAAAAATTGACAATGGAAAATGAATCTTTTAATTTCAACAAAAGTTAATGTTAAGTTTGTTCTTTTTAACTTCAACTAAATTCCACTATAAAATTGTCCTTTTAAGTTTCAACCAAATGACCATTTTAATTTTTTTCTTATAAGCAAAAATGTTCCTTCTTAAAGCGACCAGTTTATCCATAAATAGGTAATCTTAAATGACTATTCTTGTATTTGTAACATATCGACGATAAACGTATGATCTTTATAACTATTTCTTTTACCACTGACCTTTCATTTATACTAAATGACCATAAAAGTGTGTTCTTCTTATTTTGAACAAATTGCCAACAAAGTATGTTATTTTAGTTGAAACGATATCACCCTAAAATATATTCCTTTTTGGTTGAAACAATTTTAAGCAAAAGCCATATTTTATGTAATCAAATATGGTGATATTTTGATGTAAACAATGGAAATGAAATTTTATTACATATCTCAATAAACTATGTTCATGTATTAAATAAAAATGATATTTTTATTATATACACAAATCAGTGCTAGTGGATCTTAAATAAAAATGAGATCTTATTATAGAGATAAATCCGTGTTTCATAGATCTAAATAAAAGTGGAATGATTCCATGTTCATGGATCAAGATAGAAGGAGAACTCAACTATAGACTAAATCAATATACATCTATATCTAGCAATATGAACACCGCAATCAACACAAACAACCAATAAATTCCCATCACAACACAACAGATCTAATATCATTAAATACATACATCGATTTCAAATAGCAATAACATCATTAAATTTTAATTTATTATTAAAAATAGAAATCTCACTGATGGGTTTTTATTCTGTACAGTTCAGTTTTGAAATTCTCTCAAATTCTGATTTGCTCCTTTTCAGTTCTGGTCAGTTTTATGTTGTAGATCTCAGCTCTACGATTCCAATGGATCTGAGTTTGCTAAATTCTGACATCGTATGGCCTAGGTATGACATTTTATAGATCGAATAACATTAATGATTAATTAATAAATAATTAATCTATAATTTAAACTAATTACCCCTAAGAGAAAAACGCGGCCTCTTCCTTCTGATACTCATCGTCTTCTCTCTGGTCAAAAAACCCATCCACGTCGGTTGCTTCCTTGGCTCGCGCACGACATTCAAGGACCCCAGAGCTCGATCCATTCACACCACATCGAAGAGCTTCCAACCCCCTCCCTTCGCATGGCCTATGGCGGCGCTCGCCGTGCCCCTCCCCCTAGAACTCACCACGAACGGCGCCCCTTTGGGCCAAGATTCCAGCCACGTCGGTGAATAATTCTCAATCATCACCATACCAAAATGACGAGCTCAACTTCCTCTTCGATTCGGTTTTTGGAGTTTCGAATATAATTAGGTGGATTAAAATATTTTGAGGATTGAAATTCTAATATTTTCAGCCATTGATAGGAATAGATGGCGGCTACAGACTTTCGAATTAGGGTTCGGTATTTACCCTGTATTTTATACAATTTAATTATTTTAATTCAAGAAAATGTTTGTTCGTTGATACTAACTCCGAATCGAACCCAACGAATGTCACCCCTAGCCAAATATCCTCGTCCCGGGCATAACGGAATATGTTTTGTAACCAAATTCGGCTGTTATGATTTGTTTTTCTTTAATTTTAATTATAAATCATTTAATTATTAAATTCAAACGTACATTTTAAATTACCGGGGCTACATACAGACTCTAAAAATTACAGTAAAATTATTTCTAGTTATGTTTTGACGATACGGTTGTAACGAGACTAATTTCGTCGAATTCTGAGACTGTTTGAAAAATGGCCATTTTTAAGTCGATTAAATTTGACTAAAACTGTCAAAACACATTTTCTTCTGCCACGCTCACATACTAATTCGAAAAATTATGAAAAATGAAACCTAGCAATAATTTGACATTCCAGTTCCAACAAAAGTGGTTTCGTCGAAAACAGAGGTCGTTTGAAAAATGACTATTTTTAAGGCCAATATATTAAATTAAAATATATATAAATTCTATAGCGACTTTTCAAAATTTTAAACTGAACATAACTTTCAAATTATAAAGTGAAATTTCAGTTTTTCAGATTCGTTAGAAAGATATTGTTAAACAGATTTAAATATTTCTTGTTTTACTCAGTTCTGATTTAAAATGAATCATGTACAGTCGGTCAAAGTTCAAATTCAAATTTTCAAACTACAGCGCTGTTTTAACCTCCTTTTATAATTAAATTAAATTCTTATATTTTAAATTCGATTAAAATAAAAAAATTAGTCGTTATTATTTAAAATAAATTATTTAAAATCCATTAAAATTTCTAAAATAAAATTTTAAATTGGCCCCAAAATTCCGGGTCGTTACAATCGCCCCCACTTAAAATCTTTTCGTCCTCGAAAAGGAATGTAGCTAAAAGTTGTTTTAATTAACTAACTTAATTAAATTCTTTATTCATTGGTTTAATTTATTATTATTTTAATATTTTAATTAGTGAAACTAATTATCAAACATCACAACCAGCAATCAATTAGGTGGTTAACTTTTCAAATATATATAACTTTTATATATAGTCAAAAATCATATTTTTAGTGCAAATCACAACAATGTGTCCTAACTAAGTTTTGCTTCTCATACCAGTCAATCGAAATATACAGATATCCCACTTTCGAAACTCGAACACAAATACTGATGATGGAGCTCCATCATCAGAATCATCTCCGGGCGACTAGAGTGTGATTCTATATCTATCCAGTATATTAAAACTTCGAATATCCGTTAATTACTCGTATATTCGAAACCTTTATATACTCGATTGTCCACATTAAAATAATAATATACTAAAATACGTATTTTAAGATAAAACTTTCAAAACTAAATTTGTTTTTACTTTTATTTTTAAAGAAAATAATATTATTCACACTCGTTCTAGGATACTACTGATCCCATCTCTTACGAGCTATTCTCATTGGATATTACTAATCCAATCTCTGATGAATTCTTTCGTTCGGTTCTAATGTGTTTTGTTCTCGAGCACTGTAAACCAAAGCTCTGATACCAAATGAAACGACCCAAAATTCCCCGTAAAGGAAAGTCTAGATTGCTTTGATAACAACACACATCAGAACACAAACTGAAGAACATTTTATTGCTGATTACAACAATTACATAAGAGCACAAGAATATAACAGAGTATGAACTTATTACATAATAGAAATACAATAATGTCAGTGTGACGACCCAAACTTCCCCGTAAAGGAAAGCCGGATTGCTTTGAGAACAACACACATCAGAACACAAAACAGAAGAACATTTTATTACTATTACAACAATTACATCAGAGTACAAGAATTTTCCAGAGTATGAATAATAATATACATTGGAAATACAATAATATCAGAGTTTATATTACATTTAAATAGCAGTGGAAAAAAATTTAATACAAAATACAACTGAAAGAAATACACGGATTCAGAGCTTTCCGAATATCGCTTCAGCTGTAGACCAGGATCCTGTGAATATAATATCTGCAAAACCAAACTACTAGCTGCCTGTGTGGAAATATGGGCACCCAGAGTTTAGGTTAAAACAATAAAATCCAGGTCAGTCATGGGACTAGTATGAGAACTCAAAAATAGTCATTAAGTTGATTTTAAAGTTCGGTAAATCAAGGGACCATGCCATATAATACGGAACGGGTTAACCCCCAAGAATACCAGTGCATAAAAATAAACAGCGCAATGCTAAATAAAGGAAAATGAAGCTATTATAAGACTCAGGTCCCATCACACAATGCAACGCAAGCCGGAGGATAGAGTTTTACCTTATAATAGCCAAATATGCTTGGTACGCGAAATTTATCTTTTAATATTACTATAAGTGCATAGTGCAGAAATCAATTTCGAAAGTAAATGTATTAATCATAGACGGCATGGGTACCATATATCATGTCGCCATACTAGTTCTACAATCAAAACCGCATGGTGTCGTATTGGACATTGGTTTTCCATCATGAGTCAAGGCTAGGGAGGAACTCCTTACCGATTCGAGACAATCTAGAAAATGCCTCAGGATCACACCTATGGGCAACCCTTGGAGCGGTAGGCCCGGTCCCCGCCTATCGGCAGTGGATTGGTTATGCCTGAACACACGTTTCCCGATTCCTTTGAACCTATAGTATGACCACCAACGGCCTATAAAAATCCGATGCGCCTCAAAATCCATCATCCACATAAGTAAAATGTCAGCCAGTTTAAGCACTGACACTACCACTACATAGAAAGAAACGTGTGCACTCCCTATGGTCCCTTCTCCCGTTTTAGACTCCAATCGGGGTGTGAGGTTCGTGAAGTCACGATATACACAAAGTTATTCCGTAATAGGCTATACTTTGATCATCCCACAAGGCCTTGCTTTTCAACAAAAGCCTTGATCATTTGCATCTTGGCATGCCACATTGTCAGACCATACCATATCATTGATCATCTATCAACATATAACCGGGTGTTAAGCAAGAGAATAAATTCTCCACCACCAAACAGCTATATATTAAATAGAGATCAACGAATACAATATGAAGGAATACGATGTCAGACATGCAATCCATTTATCAGTCCGTTCTGGGTCTGAACGAAACCATATCCGGTAGATCTCCAAATACGTTTGAATGATCACCAATTTTTCCCTCATTTTGGGTGTACGGTCCAATCAAGATATCAATAATCATCCATTCGATATGGAAATTTCCCGGTCTTCAATAACCGTCTTCATCATCGGTCTTCAATCGTCGTATGAATTATTCAGAATGGGTTAAACCCGGTCTTTCTGAATAATTTGCGTAATTTAAAATGATGTGCTTTAAAACACAACCAACGCCTCATTCCAATCAAGAGTATTCTTTGATTTTAATTTAAACCAAATTAAGGTTTATCCAACTAGTCGGGATTAACGCCTTACCAAAGTAATCATTAATTAATATCCCATTCCCATTACAACCCATGGATTAAAATTGGTGGTACTCCATATCTAACACCCAATGTGTTACGGTAAACTTAATTACCGTTTTATCGTTCAAATCTAATTAATGATTTAACTATCGCTTGGAGTAAAAACTGGTGGTATCCCATTATCGTTCATTTCTTGAATTAAGTAAATTTAATTTCTTTTATCCTCATTCAATCCAATTAAAGATTTATTAAAAATATATTTAGTTTTAATCTCCAAGAATCATTATTTAATGTTTATTTAACTTCCAAGAAATAATCTTGCCTTTAACTGGGTTAAAGAACAAATGTCGCTTAAAAACATCATTCACAATAAACCCAAAATCATATTCCAATTTAATATATTAAATTGAAAACTTCTCTCTAGAATGTTTCGTTAAATCTTAATTAAAAGATTTATCAATTACCAATCTAAATTTCACTGTTAATCGGGTTTAAATAACTAATGTCATTTAAAAACATTGTTCACAATCAACCCAAAAGTTTGTTTCACTTAATTTCAATTATGTTTAATAATTGGAAATCTTATTTAAATCTTAATTAAAAGATTTATTCTTTCTCAAATGGGTTTAAGAACAGTGTTATTTAAGACACTATTCACGACAAACCCAAATTTTAATCTGGTATTAAATATCATGCTTTGAATAGAAATTATATTGATTTATGTTCAATATCAAATTCTGAAAATTAACGTATATCAAATTGGGAATAACGATATTAATATCTTTCAAATTCCCACAATAATATCCGTATAATCACAAAATCCAATACTGAAATAATCCGAAGATTATTTCCATTCAAATCCATTCCAATATATGTATTGGAAAATCTTGGTTTTATTAAAACCACTTTAATCCTTTTTTATTTTAATTAATTTATAAAATAAATAAATCACCCATTCTTTTACATTGAAATGTATATCTACATTAAAATGAATCTTTTTCATTCTTTTGAAACAAATTAACTAAGAAAAAGTATTCTTTCTAATGTAATCAATCTTAAATAAAAATGAAATCTTTTTAATGTAATCTTCTTAGTTCAACCTTTATAACATTGAAAAATGTAATATTTTCATTTCAATCTTTATTACATTGGAAAATGTAATGTTTTCATTTCAAACTTTATTTTCAATTCAATCTTTATTACATTGAAAAATGTAATATTTTCATTTCAACTTTATTTTCAATTCAGTCTTTATTACATTGAAAAATGTAATATTTTCATTTCAACTTTATTACATTGAAAAATGTAATATTTTCCTTTCAAACTTTATTCTAAAATGTTTATAAATTCGTTTATAAAACGATTCCAACTTTTATTTGAATTTTAAATCCAAATTGAATATTCTATCTATTATCATATTAAAATAATATTATTTCCAAAATATTTATTTTGGAATTAGCTCTTTAAAACATGCATTATAAAATGTATAAATAACCGATAAACACGTTCGGGTTAAAATGGTGTTGCTATTTAAAATAGATTAAATAGCTCAATCCATTATCTTATTCATCTATATTTTACACTGGGCCAGACCTCCCACATTAAGCCTACGACTTGTGGATGCTGGATATGCCGGTTGGTTCCGGGCAGACTTATCCCACAAGTTGGGCTTAACCTCGTGTCATGGCCCAATTCGTATTTGTGCACTTGGACCTCTCACATTAGGCCCAACATTTGTGGTTGCTGGATAAGCCGGTTGGTTGCGGGCAGACTTCCACTACAAATGTGACCTAACCTCGTGCCCAAGTACAATTATAATTTAATAATTATAATTAACTTTTCTAAAACGCACTCTTTGAAAATATCCTTTCCACTAAAGAATCTTAATTTTAAATATTCTTTAATTCTAAAATGTCGTGGTTCCAAATATCTTCACTTACCTTTCAAATCTTTATAAATATTTGTACTTTCCATATTGTTATAACAATTAATAATAATCTTCCCAAAATGTCTTATTTTGAAATCAAATCTATTTATTGCCACATAATGACAAATAAATGTAATCTTTCCAAAACATTCAAATATCGAAATCAAACTTTCTTCTCTTAAAATGTGGACAGTAAATATATAATCTTTTTAATTGAATCTCCTTTATTATAACTTTTAAACAATAAAGATATAATCTTTTTAAATCAATGCCAATTAATTCTATTAATTGAGTTTAAATTAAAATATTCATTAATTCAAATTTGATAACAATAATATTATTCTTTTCAAGATGTTCAGTTTTGAAACAAATCTTCTTAATTTAACATGTTGACAATTAAAAAGGGTTTCTTTTAATTATAATCTTTTATTGTAACTTTTTACTAATAAAAAAATGTTATCTTTCCAATTCACTATTTTTATTGTAACTTTGACAATACATACCTTCCCATTTGAAAACATGGAAACCATCCTTTGGTTCTTTTAATTTAATATTGGATTATAATATTCTTTAACTCAAAATTGGAATGAGACTCTGAGATGATCCCAAACCCCGTACTGACGGCGGCAAGGGTAATCCGTGGAATATAACACAAAAACAGAAAATAGCAGAACAGAATATACTAAATACATTAGATAATGAACAATAGAATATACTGGATAAAAGTAATCATTTGAGTTACACAGTATACAGGATCTTACTTAGTACAAATATAGTTCAGCTATACATAAATGTCTACAGCGGAAATAAACAAAATATGTACAATAGGAGCTGAACAGCACAAAAAGAGATAAATGATAGAATCCATCTTCAGCTCCAGCTATCCGGATAAAGCCAGCTAAACCTGAATACAAGGTTGCCCGTGTAGAAAAAGGGGCACCCGAGTTTGAAAGTGAAACAAACTACGAGTTAGTCGTGGGACTGGTATGAGAAATCTATTTAACACATTTAATATATGGCTAATCACAGGACCCCGCCACTTTCATGGAACGGGTTTTCTCCATTGGATTGCCAGTGCTTTGAAAACAAATCTTTCTTTTAAACAGCGCAATGCATTTTATAAAAATGAAGCCATTATAAGACTCAGTTCCCATCACACAATGAAACGAAAACCGGAGGATAGAGTTTTACCTTATAATGGCCAAGATATGCTTGATACGAATAAAACAAAGGCATTTGATATTATTGCTAGTGTTTATATGTTTTGAAAACAATTTCGAATCATAACTATCAATCATAGACGGCATTAAAGCCCCCATACCACTATGTCGCCATATATAGGTATACAATCAAAACCGCACGATGTCGTATTTGGAAATTGGATTTCCGTCCTGAACCAAGGCAAAAGATAGTCCTTACCGAATTCGAGACTCTCTAGCCCGAGCCTCCGGAACAGCCGCAACTTCCCCTTGGATCATCAGGGCCTGTCCACACGGAGTGGATTATAGTGCCTGAACAATACGTTTCCCTGCCCTTTGGGGCGTAAATGAGCCAACCATCGGATCCGGATCGTCCGACCGAACCGAGGCGCCTCGCAACAGTAACAACCACATAGGTGAAAAGTATATAAATGTCAGGGCTGGTAGGTCACTGACACCACCCTAGCTAGAAAGAAACGCATGCCCTCCCTGAGGTCCTCTCCCGTTTCTGGTTCATAACAGGGTGTGAGGCTCGCGATTTTACGTTATACACAAAGCCACGCCACACGGAGGTGCTTTGATCATCACCACAAGACTTTGCTTTTCAACAGAAGCCCTGATCACTGCATCTTAGCATGCCACACGGGCAATTCATGCCGTGCGACTAATGTCCATCGATATACAACCTCTGAGCTCGTGCGCTTCAGAGAAGGGCGTTAAGCAAAAGAATAAATTCTTCGCCGCCAAACAGATGTATATTTAATAGAGATCAATCCACACAGAATAAAATCCAATGTCAGACACACAGTCCATTTACAAGTCCGTTCTGGGTCTGAACGAAACTGGAGGCACTAAATACCTCACAAACCCATCGATCTCCACGTACGTTTGGACGTTCACCCCTCATTATCCATATTTCGGGATGCCTCCCAATCAGGACCTCGGTTACCATCCAAACGAGGTGAAGATCTCCGGTCTTCGACCACCGTCTTCATCTTCGACTTTCAATCGTCGGTCAATTATTTGAAATGAGAGTTAACTCGGCCTTTTCAAATAATTCACGTACATTTAGAATTTCAAATCAATTTATATCAATGATTAAATCATTCGACAACACCAATTTTGTTTTTTAATGTAATTTTCACACCAAACACATTCAACCATCAAATACCACATAAATCGAGCAAATTCAGTTTATTTCCATTCCATATCGTTTATGATATTTTATAACAATTTATTGCTATTTTTACTTATTTTAAAATAGCCAATTTAGTCAAAACGAAGCTTCGGGCCATAACGCGGCCGTGGCGCTGTTTTTCTTCAGATTTGATTTACACATATCTGAAAATCTAACTGTTGGATCTTCACAAAATTTACATCATTAGAAAGGTCTTTTCAAAACAAATCCAACGGTTCCAGTTTCAGGAAAATCCGACGGTCGGATCTCCCGGTACAATCATTTAAAGTTTCGATTTCAAAATACGAACTACAGCATCGTTATTCGATTAAATATAATTATATTTATATATATATAAATATAATCGTTTCTGGCGCTGTTTTTCTTCAGATTTGAATTAAACATTCCAGACAATCCAACCGTTGGATTTTTACAAAGTTGGTGCCGTTGGAAAGATTTTTCCAAAGCGAACCCAACGGTTGCGATTTCAGGAAAATCCGATGGTCGGATCTCCCGGTATAATCGTTTGAAATCACGGTTTCAAAATGCGAACTGCACCGCCATGTTTCGTTTTAATTTTATTTATATTTATATATTTATATAAATATAGTTCATTCAAAAATTCCTATATCATTTTCACTTCAAATATTTCACTAACGCCTTTAAATTTCGGAAAATTTCGCCATAACCTCCTTTGTACGGGAGGGGTTGGGAAAATTCCCAAATAGCCACACGGGCATCTCATGTCAAAAAGAAAAAGAAAAAGAAAAAGCCAAGCGGCTAGCCAACAGGCTCATAAAATCATCACCCAAACAAAAAAGTAAATGTGTACCTATTTGTCGGGCACAATAATTTATTCCTCTTCTCTAGCCACTTTGCTATAACCTGTTCAATAAATATGCATGTACATATATACAGTTCTTATCATTTATCATTTTCCATTCAACTTCATATTTGATTCCATTTGGTTTAAAAAGACCATTCATTCTAATGTTGCATGCATAGGCAAAAATCATATCATTAGCTAATTAACGAATGTTTCGACTCATGCATATTTATTTGAACGAGTTGCTATTTTTAACACTCCATATTTCAACAAATCATGTATATAATAAAAATGTGATTTTTATTGTAAAACAATTCATTTCAAAACACTATTATTTTATATAGTTTATATAGGTGATAAAAATAGGATTTTTATTATAAAACAATTTCTTTTAAAACGAGATTATTTTACATAGTCCATATAGTTGATAAAAGGTGATTTTTATTATGAAACAATTTATTTCAAAATATGAATGCCGTTCAACACATGAATTTCTATTCAACGAATGAATATCGATTCAACACATGAAGGTTTTCTATAGTTTCTATATACAGATAAAAATGCGATTTTTATATTTAAAACACGAATACCATTCAACACATGAATTTCTAATCAACGAATGAATATCGATTCAACACATGAAGGTTTTCTATAGTTTCTATATATAGATAAAAATGTGATTTTTATATTTAAAACACGAATACCATTCAACACATGAATTTCTAATCAACGAATGAATATCGATTAAACACATGAAGGTTTTCTATTCAATGAATAAATATAGTTTCAGCAAATGAAAATAATTCAAACACATGAATATTATTCAAAATTTCGGCAGCATAACGGCAGGGTAGTTAAAACCGGGACCGTCCCTAGTACGGCTCCTCGCTCTACCTTAAAACCTCGCGGTTTTTGACAATGGGGATCATGCATCTAGTTCGCACGCAGGCGGCATGTATATATTTATTTCATTTCCGCAAACTAATCCTATGTGGTTTCAACCAAATATTTCTCAACCACAAACGGGTATTTTTCACCCATAATCAATCAATATCAACCACAAACAATCCCAAACAACCATTCGCTATCAATCAATTTTCACACCAATCACAATCAATAAATATCGTCCATGGTTTGTGGACGAGGGGCATACATATATATATATAGCAATTCACTTCTATTTCAACACATATATAATTTTTACAATGCACATACAACTTATACATCGAACGTACGACTTATACAACGCTTATACATGAGGTGTACAACGCTTATATAACTCATACATCGAATATATAATTTATACATCGTCGTTTCCATATCGTTTATAAATTAGAAATCTCACATTGGGTTCCACTCCACCAAAAATAGCAGAAGGCTCAGAAAAATATGCGGTCTCTTCTAAAATGTAGAATGCGTCCACACGGTCACGATGTTTCCTGTTTCATCGAATTTCATTAACACAGCAAAAAGATATGATTTTTCAAAGTTTGCAACAGTTTAAAGGTGTTAAAACAGCTGAAAATAAAACAAGTCGTATACCTTTCTGAAATGTTCAAAACTAGGTTTTGATTTTCACGAAAATCCGTGCAACTATATGACGATCGGCCTATGCCATCTCGAAGAGCTAGGAGAGGTGCGCCCAAGCCTTGAACGGCGGCGAACTCGGTGGTCGGAATCAGGCGCGGCGGCGAAGTGAAGGCGGCGACTTCTCGGCGTCCGTTCTCCCAAAATACACAATGAAAAAATCGAAACTAGGCATGGATTTGAAGATCTCGAGGAGCTCTACAAAATCTTCAACTGAAGGAGGGGCTAATTTTGCCTGGTTTGGTCGGAAATTGGATGGAAACGGCGAGGAGGGTTTTCGCCGTCGATCGGCTGTTACGGGGAGAGAGAAAAAGGATTTTTCTATATTTTTTTTATTTGAATTCTGATTGGTCGGTAGATTTTATAAGGGTTTTTCTGACGCGACAACCAGTCCAAACCCAACGACTATCATCCCTAGCGTTTTACCCCCATTCCAAACACAATGGGATTTGTTTCGAAGGCCTATTCGAATGTTTCAGTCAGTTTTCCTTCAAATTAAAATATAAAACATTCAATATTCTGTTTGAACGTACATTTCAATTTGCCAGGGCCACAAATTGATTCGAAAAATTTCAGAAAAATAAATCTAGCTATGTTTTGACGATACGGTCCCAACAAAACTAGTTTCATCGAATTCTGAGGCCGTTTGCAAAAAGGCCCATTTCTGGTCGATCCAATTTAACTATAATTGGCCAAAACACGTTTTCCTTTGCCACGCTCACATACTAGCTTCAAAAATTATGAAATTTGAAACCTAGCACAAACTCCGAGGCCGTATGCAAAATGGCCAATTTCACGGGCTATATAAAATCCATAGCGACCCTTCTGAAAATTCATTCGGCCATAACTTTTGCTTTCCGCTATGAAAATTTGATTTTTCAGATTCTTTAGAAAGGTATTCACTAACAGATTTAAATATTTTTGGTTTCTCTAAAATCCGTTTCGTTTTGCACCCGGTACAGTCCGACAAAGTTTGAATTCAATTTTTGAAACTACAGCGCCATTTCAGGCCTTGTTTATAATTATAATTAATTATATTCGTTTTCAATGGTCGATTCAAACTCACTTTTCATCTCTACTATTTAAAATATTTATTTTAAATATTTAAAATCTATTATTTTAGCCAATTAAAAAAAATTTAATTGGTTCAGATTTTCTGGGTCGTTACAATCTCCCCCACTTAAAACTTTTCATCCCCGAAAAGGAACAAAGTCGAAAGTGGTTTGATAAATTTACAATCCAATTGTTTTCGATCTTTCAAAAATATACTAATCACTTTCTATATTCTTTTTAAAATCATTCAGACCATAGAATTTAAAAGTGCACGTCCATGGAAAGGAAATAACGACAGAGTAGAGAATTAAATGGTAATGCAAAGTAGGGTAAATGTACCTTGCACCGGAGTCAATCAGAGATATCTACTCGGCATCTGGGATAGGCTTTATGAATGCTCTTCTCAGTTTCCCAAGTACAATCTCGTGGATCTCCACTCCATTGCAATTTGACTAAGTGAACCTTCTTGTTCCTCAGCTCTTTGGTTTCTTTGTCGATAATCTTTAGCGGCTCCCTTCTCACAGCCAATTCTGGAGTAATTTCAATATCCTGTTGAGCTGCTTCTTCCATGATCAAGTCTGGATCGTGAACGTGCTTTCGAAGTTGAGATATGTGAAATACATCATGAACTCCAGGCAACCAATCAGGCAGTATGACCCTATAAGCGAGAGTTCCGATCCGTTCCAGAATAGGAAACGGACCAATGAATTTGGGCGCCAACTTTCCAGTTTTATCGAACCGGATTACTCCTCTCATCGGCGATACTTTCAAATATACATAGTAGCCAACAACAAAGGATATATCTCTTCTTCTCCTATCGACATAGCTCTTTTGTCGGCTCTGAGCGGCGAGTAATCGCTTCTTAATAAAATCGACTTTGTCGGAGGCTTCTCGGATCATATCAGGACCAAGTCTATTTCCGGGTTCGACCCAACAAGCAGGAGATCGACACGGTCTACCATACAATGCTTCGAATGGCGACATTGTCAGGCTCGCCTGGTAGCTGTTGTTATAAGAGAATTCAGCCAGATGCAGATGGTCTTCCCATGATCCACCGAAATCTATAACACAAGCCCGCAATAGATCTTCTAAAATACGATTCACCCTCTAAGTCTGACCGTCTGTCTGAGGATGATAAGCGGTGCTCAAGTTCAACTTCGTTCCCAGTTCGACTTGAAATGCTTCCCAGAATTTGCTAGTGAATATTGTATCTCTATCACTGGCTATACTGAGCGGCACTCCATGTAGTCTAACAATTTCCCTGAAGTATATCTGCGCCAGACTCTGAGCAGTTCTATTTGATCTGACAGGTATGAAATGGGTGGTCTTCGTGAAGCGATCTACGATCACCCAAATACTGTCATTTCCTTTTCTGGTTCTGGGCAGACCATCAATGAAATCCATAGAAATATGTTCCCACTTCCAGCCTGGAACTTCTAGCGGTTGCAACAATCCAGCAAGTTTTTGTTGGTCGCTCTTGACTAGCTGGCAAGTAGGGCATCGGCTAACGTATTTTGAAACGTCTCTTTTCATAGCCTTCCACCAGAATGTTCATTTGAGATCGTTATACATTTTGGCCACACCAGGATGGATACTCAGCTTGGACTTGTGACACTCGTCTAACACTTCCCTTTTTAACTCTGGGATATCAGGAACACAAATCCTTCCTTTCAACCTCAAGGTCTCGTCGTTATCTATTTGAAAACACGAGGGTTCGCCTTTCTGAATCCTTTTAATCATATCCTTAATAAAGTTATCCTCCTTCTGAAGAATAGATATTTTGTCAATCAAGGAAGTCGTGATAATAAAGCTGGCGATCATTACATTCTTTCGGCTCAGCGCATCGGCCACGACATTGGCTTTCCCTGGAGTATATATAATTTCAAAGTCATATGCTGCAAGAAACTCCAGCCAACGTTGCTGCCTCAAATTCAAGTCTTTCTAGGTGAACAGATACTTTAACGATTGGTGATCTGTAAACAGTTCAAATCTCTCACCCAGAAGATAGTGCCTCCAGATTTTCAAGGCGAATACTATAGCCAATAACTCAGGATCATGAGTTACGTAGTTCTTCTCGTGTGGCTTCAGTTGACGGCTAGCATAAGCAATCACTTGGCCCCTTTGCATTAACACTGCGCTGAGGCCTTCTCTAGAAGCATCAGTCCAGACTTTCAAATCATGGTTGCCATCGATGATGGTTAACACTGGAGCAGCTGTTAGTCTCAACTTTAGCTCTTCAAAAGCCTCCTCACTTTCTGGAGTCCATTTGAACTTAAAGTGCTTCTTCGTAAGCTTCATTAAATGACCAGATATCTTCGAAAATTTTTTAACGAACTTCCGGTAATAGCTAGCCAATTCGAGAAAACTGCGGACTTCAGTGGGGGTACTGGGCTGTTTCCAATTCTGGGTAGCTGTGATTTTGCTTGGTTCTACAGCGATTCCTTCTTTCGATACGACGTGGCCTAGAAATTTTACTTCATCTTGCCAGAAGATACATTTGGAAAATTTGGCTTTTAATACATTCCGTCTCAGAATTTCTAGAACCTGTTCCAGATGCTTTTCATGTTCGGCCTTTGATTTAGAGAAGATTAGAATATCGTCAATAAAAACCAAAACAAATTTATTCAAAACTCCTCTGAACACTCTATTCATCAGATCGACGAAGTAAGCAGGAGCGTTGCATAAGCCGAACGGCATTACTAACCACTCGTAGAATAAGTCGGGACCTCTGAATGCTGTCATTGGAACACACTCTTCGGCAATTCGAAGTTGATGGAAGCCTGTAGCTAGGTCCATCCTTGAGAATACCTGTGCTCCATTTAATCTATCCAACAAATCATCTATTCGCGGCAATGGATATTTATTCTTTATGGTCTGTTTGTTTAGATCACGATAATCCACACATAGCCGTAGAGTACCGTCAGATTTTGGGACAAACACCACTGCTGCTCCCCAATCAGAGAAACTAGGCCTGATCAGACCTTTCCATACTAGCTGTCGAGTTTGATTGTCTAATTCCTCTTTCTCTTTCAAGGACATTCTTCGAATAGCGTGAACTACCGGCCTTGCATTCGGAATTAAAGCAATTTTGAAATCTATTTCTCTCTGCAGAGGTAAGCGAACAACTTCTTCGAACACATCCGCATAATTTTTGACGACAGGAATATCTTTGATGAGGTCGGGAATATTCTCTGCGACTTCAGGGATATTTTCTATTTGGGCTGGAGAAACATTCAAAGCTTCCCAGAAGTCTTTTCTATTAGCATTCTGACCTTCACAGGGAATGGTTATATAATCACCTGATTTAATCTTCGCCTTTACGACTCTATCGGCGCATTTAACTTCAGCTTCATATTTGGTCAGCCAGTCTAATCCCAAGATAAGATCAAACTCTTTAAAATTCATGACGACCGCGATGGTAGGAAACCGATAACGAGAAAAGGAAACTGGCAACTGAGATCAATGGAATCCCCAACCGGATTCTGGACAGTCATTGGTTCCTTCAGCTTTTCAAATTCAAATCCAGTTTCTTAGCTGCATCCTTTGCAATGAAGCTTCGTGACGCGCCTATGTCGAACAGTACTTTAACTAGAATATTTTTGACATTAAGCGTGCCTTCTAAAACATCAGACCTTCCCTGTCTATCTGAGGGTGCTGAGGTTTCTGCCACTTCATTTACCTGAGCCTCCTTGGTTGCCTTTAACAGCCGGCAATCCTGTTTTACATGGCCAAACCGATGGCAAATGCTGCATCCTCTAGTCTCTTGAAACTTCTTATTAGACTTAGATCCTTCCTTTCTTTGTTTCTTTAGAGATCGGCAACTTATCGAGAGATGTCCTTGCTTATTGCAGTTAGAGCATGCAGTTGTCCTTACTGGTTTCTTCTCAGATTTGGCCCTTTTTCTCTTGGCACTGGCCTTCTTACTGACCTCAGACATTGTACTGGCCTCAGGACGATCAGTTTCAGACTCAATTTTATTACTAGAGCTGACTTCCTCATCGTACTGTAACATACCCTTCTTGTCTAGATCTTCGTACTGATAGGCCATGTATATCATTTCAGAAAAGGGCAGCTTCACGTTCCTCATTACACTGTTCTGATATTTTCTTTGCAGGCCATTAATAAATCTCATATTCTTCCTCTTTGGATTTTCAATTAGATGAGGGGCAAAGTGAGAAAGTTCATTGAATTTCTTATGATATTCTGGGATGGTCATATCTCCTTGTATCAAATAAGAAAATTCATCACATAGTCGCTCAATCGCTTCTGGAGGAGTAAATCTTTCCGGGAAAATCACTTTGAATCTATCCCAGGTGATATCACCCTCTGGATTATCCTTAACAACCGAATCCCACCAGAATAAAGCTTCGTCTTTGAGTGCCCAGGAGGCCAGTAATCTTTTCTGGTCATCCCTCAGCTTTAATCCTTCCAAGATTTTCTCAGCCGAACGAATCCAGGCTGGTGTTTTCATAATTGATTCTTCACCCGTGAAGGGTTTTCCACCCAGATTTCTATATTTCATAAATAGAGCTTCTATATCCGGGTCTGTATTTCTTCTTCTGAATCTGGCACTCATTTTCTAGTTCTTCTGCAAATAGCAGATCAAGTGTCAGGTCAACAGAAAAGATATTTCAAAATATAGATATAAATACTTGAATGTAAATGTGTCTATCTAGGTGTTATTTCATTCTGCTACTCATACCAGGATATTACTGATCCTATCTGTAATGAGTTACCCGTCCTAGAACACTACTGGTTCTATTTCTGACGAGTTCGTTCAAATGTTATATTCCCGAACTAAGCTTAACCAAAGCTCTGATACCAAATTGAGACGACCCCAAACCCCGTACTGACGGCGGCAAGGGTAATCCGTGGAATATAACACAAAAACAGAAAATAGCAGAATAGAATATACTAAATACATCTGATAATGAACAATAGAATATACTGGATAAAAGTAATCATCAAAGTTATACAGTATACAGGATCTTACTTAGTACAAATATAGTTCAGCTATACATAAATGTCTACAGCAGAAATAAACAAAATATGTGTAACAACCCGTATTTTTGAATAACATGTTAAAACATAAATGGAGGAAGAATTAAACTGTAAAATCTGAATCAAGGGAAACGGGCTATGCCATTGCGTTCGTCTCGGAAAAATACGCGAAATAGAGTCCGAGTTTTCGAAAATCGGAGTCCGTATGACCAAGATATGGCCTCGCGAAGTTTCACGAAAAATTCCCAAATTAAAGTATACTTAATTAAGTGAAATGGGTTGCGCAGAGAAATATATATATATTGATATATATAAATATATTTATATATAATTGAAAATTTAATAAATAAATATGCAAAAATGTTCAAAACAGCGAATTGGGAGAGGGGAATAACCGAACCGGCCGATTTTTGAAGTCGACCCAAGCCCGCTGGGTCGACTAGGGGTTAATCCAGGGTGTTTGGCTGTCAACCCGTGGGTCGATTCGCTCAAGTGCAGATTTTGCATTTGAATGGTTCTCATGGTCCATCTTTAATCTAAAGGCCCTAGATGGTTCCTACACTTGACTTCTTCCCCAAGACATGCTTTGATGGCTTGGATTGAATCTAGGGTTAATCCTATGGCCTAAAACACTTGCCTAATCTATAAATAAGACCCTAACCTACCCTAAATCATCATTATTCATTCATACAACTAAACTATGGCAAAATCAATCCTCTCATGGCCTCCACTCTCTTCATAAAATTCCTAAATAAATTCCTAAGTGATTTTCCATGCATACAAGTGTTTTCAAACTTGTATGAGCATCATTAGCTTGCATTCAAGTCAAGTTTATATATTTGCATCATAAAGAAAGAGTCTTGATCATTTTGGCACAAGGGTTTTGCTTGCATTTTGGGTTTAGTTGATTTCATAAGGGCTTTGTCATATTTTTGTGACTTCTTAAGCATTGTAAGCCTATTACTTTCATACTTAAACTCTAAAGTTAAATGTATGATATGCAAGTTATCATATGTTATGCAAGTTTGTTTATGCAAGTATGATATGCAAGTTGTCATATGTTATGCAAGTTTGTTTATGCAAGTATGATATGCAAGTTGTCATACGTTATGCAAGTTTGTTTATGCAAGTATGATATGCAAGTTGTCATATGTTATGCAAGTTTGTTTATGCAAGTATGATATGCAAGTTGTCATATGTTATGCAAGTTTGTTTATGCAAGTATGATATGCAAGTTGTCATATGTTATGCAAGTTTGTTTATGCAAGTATGATATGCAAGTTGTCATATGTTATGCAAGTTTGTTTATGCAAGTATGATATGCAAGTTGTCATATGTTATGCAAGCTTGTTTATGCAAGTATGATATGCAAGTTGTCATATATTATGCAAGTTTTATTATGCAAGTTTGTTTTTCAAGTGTCATATGATATGCAAGTATGTTATGCAAGCTTGGGATGGTCATATGGTTCATGTTATCATGTTATGCAAGCTTATTTTGAGTATGTGAACATAAAGTTTCAAGCTTTATGCCAAAGGTTGCATTTTGGCAACATGTAAGTTATCATATCACTTATGATAACTTGCATGTGAGGCTAAATGCGAACTTGTGGCCATTCTTACATGTCATTTAGCACCATGTATCATGAATATGCCAAGTTTGGTTTTATGCATGCTTTTTGGGCCTAAAAATGTAATATGCAAGTGTATGAACACATGAACCTTTCATATGCCACCATGTTGAACTTGTGGCTTTAACATTTTTATGTCATGATTATGCCAAGTTCCCTCTTTCTATCCTTTATGCGCTATTGCGATATGTAAGCGATGGGATTGCGTTTGGGGTTGGGTAAACTTAAAAAACATAAAAACATAAGCTTGGGAATTTACCTATTAAGTTAGGTCTACCCATTGGGAATTTACCTATTAAGTTAGGTCTACCCAATTGCTTGAAAATTTGTAACATGTTTTGGAAACATGATGGACATGACACTTAGAAAAGATAAGTGTGGCCAACTCGAGGTTGGGTTGAGTTTGTAGCGTAAACCTACCCGGAACCGACCGGCTTAACTAGTTGCTACAAACAATAGGACCCAATGTGAGAAGTTGGTCAAGTTGTACCTTGAACCCGAGGTTAGACCTAGTTGTGGTGTAAAGCTACCCGGAACCGACCGGCCTAACTAGTGACCGCAACAAAGTCTAATGTGAGAGGTTAAGGCACATTAATTAATTAATGCCTCATGATTAGGGTTAAGTCATGGTCCACTTAATACTTAACCAATTTAGACATGGGGGATTAACGGGGTTAAGTCAGCCTACACTTAACCAATCTGAACTCGGTAATTTCGCGGGGTTAAGTTGAATAATACTTAACCAATCCAACTCAGTAATTTGATAAGGCTGAGAACCAATTTGATACCTGGTCTGGATAAACTAACTTGATTGATAAATTAAACGAACCTGTTTTGCAGATCTGTAGGACCCACATCAAGTTAGGCAAGTTTGTAAATCTGTTATCTGATCCGTTAGTCTGAAAACTGGTCTCTGAACTTTGTATATCTGAACTCTGTTAATAAGTTAATCTGAATCTGATAGTCTGGGGACACAAGGGGGAATACTTGTGTCATCTGTTGTTTGGGACCCATATTAGTCAGTAACCCTTTCTGGTATCAAAACTTTGACCCAACTGTAGGTAGGGTCCGGGCACGCTTACTGAACTAATTATAAGTGGTTCATTCTGATAATGGCGATGGGTGTTGATGGTGCATTCCAACCGGGTCATGTGCGTGCATGGATCCCGGTCTGCCTCTGAGGATGTAAGCCGCCATGACATCTGTAAATATGCATGTGCAATTGGTTGCCACTTTAGGGAGTGATACACCCTATCGTAGGGCCGACACAGGGTATTTATGTATTAGGGAGCCGATCACTTGGGTAGGATTTAGGGTACACTTAGCTCTGTCTGGTTCTGTTGGTACCGTCTGTTTTGTTGGGTGGCAACACCCGTCTGTTTCTATGTGGTACCGTTCTGTTAGGGTGGTAAAGGCCCAGTATTGTTAGCATTCCGTTTTTGTACTTTATCCGCTAGGGTAGTAAAGGCCCATTATTGTTAGCATTCCGTTTCTGTACTTTATCTGTTAGGATGATAAAAGCCCATTTTTCCCAAACTCTATTTCTGTATGGACCATTCTGTTCTGTTCTGTTCGGTGTGAACATTGGGGTAACACCCAATACTGTTATGCTAGTATTGGTACTAAGAAGTTGGATATTGACTTAGGTCAACACCTGGTATTGGGCCAAGCTTGGGCCAAGGGATCAATACTTGTTTATTCAAGTCATGTTAGTTTGCTAGTACACCTGTGGTGTAAAAACCTTAATCCTGATTATGCGATGACACCTTTATCTGCTTGGTTAGTTAATCATCATGCTAGTATGTTATTATCCCTATGTTCATACCTGCTGCTCATGTCAGTTAACTTTATCAGTTTACATTGATTGTAGTAGGGCTTACTCAGTCTTTTTGACTGACCTGTTTTCTTTCGCCTCTTTTCTTCCGTTTCCCCCCCAGGTTCTCAGGGAAGGAATACAGGAACTTAGCTTGGACCTTAGCTGCTTTTCTTGGATAGCTCATGTATGCTTTGGACTTGAGCTTGCTATGGTTTTTCCATTTGGGGATAGCTACTTTATGTTTTCCTTTTCAGTTTTCAGATGATGTGGTTTTATGTACTAGACTTGTTTATTTGGAAAATTGACATTGTGTTGTACCAGACTTGTTTTGAAATGGTTTAAAATCTTCCGCTGTTTTATCTATGTTATTTACTCTGTTTACATATATACATATGTTCTTGTTCTGCCTTGATATATCATTATGCATGTTTACCTTATTCAAACGCCCCTCCAAAGTCAGAGTGCTTGCAAGAGTCACCCTGGCGGAAGTGGGGTGTTACATTTGGTATCAAAGCATATGGTTTACGAGAAGAAACAAAAAGGTTTTTAGAAAACTTTTAGAAACCTATTTTCAAAACCAAGTATAAAGTATTTTCCAAAGAAAAGTCTAGTTTATTTTGAAGGCTATTCCCCAAAAAGCCATTAGCAAAAATCCCTTCGTTTTTCTCTATTCTGAATCTGTCTTTTTCTTCGTTTTCAGTATGGCCGATAACCTTGCTATTCCGGAGGGAGTACACGTACCTGTTTGGTATAGGAGACTTTTGGAGGCTAGGGCGACCGAAGCCGGCCCCGTAGATGTCCCTCCTCCTCCTCCTCCTCCTCCAGTAGTTAATATTCCTCCTCCTGTCGCTAATGTTCCTCCTCCTCCTGTCGCTGAGGTTCCTCTTCCTCCTCCCCCTCAGCATCCTCAGGCTGACTTTGCAAAGACTTGCAAGGATTTCAAAGCAATGGGTGGCAAGAACTTTCAAGGCACCGAGACCTTTGTAGAGGCCAGAAATTGGTTGAAAGAGACCGAGGATTTATTCGCTATCTTTGGATTAGATGATCAGAGAAAGATCTTGTTGGCGGTTTGGCTTATGAAGGATGAAGCCGCTTATTGGTGGGAGATCACCACCGCGACTAGGCCCGTTGAGACATGGGTCGATTTCAGGACAAGATTCGGGCTTAAGTTTATGTCTTCTACTGAAGAGAACTTGCAAATGGAAAGGTTTATTGCTTTGAAGCAAGGAGACATGTCTGTTAAAGAATATGTGAACAAGTTCAATCAGTTAGCTCGTTTTGGCTTAGATATGGTGAGTACTACTCAGAAGAAGGCTCTTCGTTTTGCTAGAGGATTAAATGAGCCGTTACAGGAGTTAGCTATGTCTCATGTGCCCATGGGGGCCACGTTTGAGAGTTTGGTAGATATGGCCCTACTCCATGAAGAGAACAAGAGTGCAAAGAAGGAGGTCAAGGTGAATGAGTCTCAAAACAAGAAAACGGGGCCCAAAAAGGAAATGCAAAAGAAGGAGGAGAAGTCTGAAGATAAGAAGGAAAAGAAGTGCTTTACTTGTGGAAGCTCAACCCATCTAAACAAGGATTGCAGAAAGAGGAAGGGCACTTGCTTTAACTGTGGAGAGATGGGACACTTCACTAGGGACTGCCCGAAGAAGAAAGGGACTACATCGGAAGGAACGGTGAATACTCGCATGGCGGGTGAATAGATTAGGGCTAGAATAATTTGTCTGTAGGATGTTTAATTTTCCTTGTCTAATTTTCAGTTTGAAACTCTTTTTCTGGTATTTTGATTATGTAATGGAAACTCAGTACTTTAATGCTAGTCTTGCTTCTGATCTGGTAATAGTCTCAAACTCCCTGAGAGTTATAACTCATCTGTTTGTGATAAATTGGGATTTGAGTGTATCTGTGTTGGGCATGAGGGTGACTATGACGAATACATTATGGGTTTCTACCATGCTTAGTTTCCTAAGAATCATTTGGGGAAAATCTGATCTGTACTAGTAGTCTGTAAGTATATGTACCAAGTTTTTGTTTTATCTGTACTCGCTTCCATCACTCGACTGTGTCTTGTTAAGATAGGAATCCTATGGATGTAAACATGTGTTTGAGACATGTTATGTTTGATGGTTGCAAGTGGATGCAAGTGGTTGCTAGTGGTTGCTCGTGGATGCATAAACACACACTAGGCACTAGATCGGCTTGAAATACACTCTCATATTGCATATGGACGTGTGTATATTTTCAATTCTTATGGTTGCAAGATGGTTAATTCGGCACATGGATGTTGCATATGGATGAATGTTTGTGCACACATATAGTATTATATGATTAGGACTATTTGCATACATAATGGGTTCATTTCACAGACATACTTTGCATTGATGATCTTTGCATTAGATAAGAACATTGTGACGGCCCGCCCAGCACCAACCGACGTTTTACTCCAGTTGTGCGCTGTACACATGTCCAATTGGCATGGGACAGTCGCCAAAGAAGAGAAAGAAAGAAGAGGAACCAAATAAAGAACCTGTAATATGTCTCACAGCGCATGGAATAAAATATAATAGCCAACATATACTTGACATAAAACATATGAGACAGTGCATAAGCTGAAAACTTGAACTAACACCATCAGAGTAGCGGAAATATTAAATGCAGCTTATTACAACTTCAAAATACTGTCTCTAAGATAAACAAAATAGGTATGCTACTAATGCCCAAAGTAGATACCGATCACGACACAGGGAGAATAACTATATATCATACGTGGAGCCTCCTGCTCGTCTCCAGTCCATCTACCAAGCGCACTACCAGCTATCCCTGTCTCTAGTCTGCTCGTGTGAGCACCCAGAGTAATAAGAAGAAACATAAAACTCTGGGTCAGACATCAGTCTGGTATGAGTGGTAGCAAGCATAAACAGAATAATAACAGGTATACTAAGTCATACCTGAACCTGGACCTGCAATCAAAGAGTTAGTACTACACGGTACAATACTCTAAGATGTCACTAACATATGGTGTATAAATATACGGGGGTGGGGATGTGTATGTCAAACAATCAAGCATAGCAACCATCCTCCCATCTCTCACTCAGTGCGTAAAGCATACGACATCCACTTCTTCGATCACTAGAGCACTTTACTAAAACGACAGAACTCGACTTTGTACGACTATGTCCATTCCTACTACCACCAACGCCATACCTATGGGATCACGCCCAACGTTTCCATGACCCCACTCCATTGGTAGGTAGCTCCCTAGTCGCACCATATCCAAAGCCCGAGTTTGTCTCTCTACCTCCAACACCTAGTGATCCAAAGTCATAGACATCGACAACTCCTTAGCACACGTCCCGCAGCAAAGCCCAATCACGAAGTGAACTCATTGGTTCCCGTCTGGATCCTGAGCTCGAACTTCCACTTGAACTACCTTTGCATTTCGGGTTATGGATTTTCCTCCTTCGGATCGGTTCGGATCATCATTTCTTTCACCAATTCGGGTCGGGTCGGGTTCGTGACCACCCATCGGATCGGTTCCGGTCCACCATCTTGGTTCGGTTCGCACCCTCCATCGTGTCGTGGTTCGTGCCGCCCTCAACCACTAAGAATCAGTCCTCGGATCGGGTCGGAGCCTTCTTCATGCCATGGTTCGGATCCCTTTCGTCATCATTGGGATCGTGGTCTTCATCGTCTCGGTTCGTGACTGTTACCTCGGGTCGGATCGGAGTGCACCATCGGTTCGGGTCGGATCCCTGTCTCTCTCTTGTGACGGTTCGGATCGGAGTCCTTCATGGCACACTGGATCGGTTCGTGGTGAAGAGGAATGGGCGGTTCGGGTCGGTAGGAGCGATCCGATCCGATTTCCTGCACTAATTCCTGCAACTTTCCAGCAAGTGTTTATACGCCTCTCGACGGCGTTTTCGACCATTTTAACTATTGAAACCAATCACAAGGCATACCAAAGGGTCATAGCAACACATACAAGTGACCTCAAACACCAAAACAACAATATGACATGGTAAAATAGATCAAACATGCCCAAAACCCCATGTTTTCCCTTAAGCATATGTGAGCATAACTAATGACATGATTAGCAAAACTTAACCAAATTAACCCAAACTCATATCAGAGGTCTAAAACATTATTTATGAATTTGTAAACATTTTTCCAGAATTTATTTTCGTCTAAAAACACTAATTAGCACTAATCACCTCAAATAACCCCAATTAGTGCATAAAGCAAGCTAATCACTCACCTTGGCCACAAATGAAATTCTCAGAACTGAAACTCCTCTGATTTGGGGCGAATACTGATGTCTAACAGCAGCTCTAACCTTGCTTTGGTGCTTTTTCTCCTTAATTTGGTGTTGCTAAGCCTAATCTTCAATTAGAGAGTGATTTGGGGTGTTTTAGATGTAGGAAGCCATTACTAAGGTCTCAAGGAGGTTTGTGGCGGCTCAAAACTGAAATGAAAGTGATAACCTAACCCTAATCAGTCCTCCTATACCTCTAAACCCGAAATTCCCCTTGGGCCTAACTGCTAATTACCCGGTTAAGCCCAATTAAGTTGTCTTTCACCATCTGAAACTTGTTTCAGCCATATCTCCCAAACGGTAAGTCCGTTTGGCTAATGTGACCACTCTACGGAAAGAGAAACCATCATTCGAAGCCAATGGAAGTGGTTTCAGGTCAAAATTCATTTCCAGTCAAAAGTTATGGCCAAAACAGTGCCAACTAGGGGTAAAATGGTCATTTAAAAATCGGGAAAAATCATGAACATTGGAAATGACTCTAATAAATGTTTCCCAAAGTTACGTGACCATACGACTTCACATGGAAAGGAAATAAATATTCTACAATCCTATGATGTGTAGAATACGGGTCGTTACACTCTCCCCCCCTTAAGAAATTTCGCCCCCGAAATTCCTTAACCAAAACACACACAAGAGTCCCGCATGCCTATCAATCATAAAACAACCATCAAACATGCAAAACAAGCAAAACAAGTCTATCCTAGCATGCGGAATAACTAAATAGCAAAGTAAATCTTACCAGGCAAAGAGTTCTGGATAAGCCTTTCTAATGCTCTCCTCTGTCTCCCAAGCACAATCATTTTCGTCCTCGCCCCACTGAACTTTGACTAGCTTCACCGACTTTCTTCGAAGTTGCTTCGTATCATGCCCCACAATACGAATCGGCTTGCGGTTCTCAACCGCCTCAGGTTCTACTTCGAAGTCCTCTAACTGATCAGGTGAAATAGTCACATTTGAGTCGTGAACGAACTTCCTTAGTTGGGAAACATGAAACACATCGTGGACTCCTGCCATTTTCTCTGGTAAGCCAACTCTATACGCCAAATTCCCAACTTCCTCGAGAACTTGGAAAGGACCCACAAATCTTGGTGCCAACTTGCCTCTCCTGCCAAATCGTATCACGCTCTTCAACGGAGAGATCTTGACAAACACCAAGTCACCAACGGAGAATTTCAAGTCTCTTCTTCTCTTATCAGCATAGCTTTTCTGCCTATCCTGAGCAGCTTTCATTCGTTGCCGAATGATCTTGATCTTATCGGAAGTTTCTCTCACCACATCTGGTCCAAGCACAAACTTCTCGCCAGTCTCTATCCAACATGATGGTGAGTTGCACGGTCTTCCGTACAAAGCTTCATATGGAGCCATACCGATACTGGATTGGTAGCTATTATTATATGCAAACTCCACTAGATGCAAATGGTCATCCCATGCTCCACCGAAATCCAATATACAAGCCCTCAAGAGATCTTCCAATATCCGATTCACCCTCTCCGTCTGACCGTCGGTCTGAGGATGATATGCGGTACTGAGATGTAATTCTGATCCTAAAGCCTCTTGTAAGCTCTTCCAAAATCCACTAGTAAACAACGGATCTCGGTCACTCACAATGCCTTTGGGTACTCCATGAAATCTCACTACCCACTTCATATATAGTTCTGCTAACTTAGCTGCAGTTCTATTCGACTTAACTGGTATGAATCTTGCACTCTTGGTCAGTCGATCCACAATTACCCAAATGCTATCATGTCCCGATCTGGTCCTCCGTAAACCATCGATAAAATCCATCGAAACTTGCTCCCATTTCCATTCGGGAATTTCTAATGGTTGCAACAACCCACTAGGCTTCTTTTGCTCGGCTTTAACTAGCTGACAATTCATGCATTTGGATATAAACTTCCCAACGTCTCTTTTCATCCCTTCCCAGTAGTAAGTCTGCTTCATATCTTGATACATCTTATTACCACCGGGATGTATAGTTAGCTTTGAGTGATGACATTCTCTAAGCACTTCATCCCTCAATCCATTGACATTGGGTACAACAAGCTTTCCATTCTTCCGAAGCCATCCATCTCGATCAAGCCCATACTTGTCCATCTCCCCTTCGACATTCATTTCCAACTTGGAGATGACTTCCAATAAATTAGGGTCGTTCCTTTGACTGGAACCAATCCTCTCAATCAAAGTGGGTCTGATCGTCAAGCTAGATAATATAACTGGATCCAATTCGCACCTTGGTCTGAAATCAAACCCCGCAATATACTCCAGCTGCTTCCATTCAAGAAACATTGCCCCTAAGCTGGCATGTCTCCTACTCAAGGCATCGGCTACCGCATTACCCTTCCCAGGTGTATACGCGATGTCAAAATCATACGAAGCCAAAAACTCTAACCATCTCTGCTGACGGAGATTCAGATCTTTCTGAGAGAAGAGATACTTTAACGATTTATGATCGGTAAACAGCTCAAATCTTTCTCCCAAGAGGTAATGTCTCCACATCTTCATCGCAAATACAATCGCTGCTAATTCCAAATCATGGGTAGGATACTTCTTCTCATGTGGCTTTAGCTGTCGACTAGCATAAGCTACAACCCTACCTCCTTGCATCAATACCGCACCCAGTCCGGTACCACAAGCATCCGTGTATACCGTCATCTCTTCATTTCCCTTGGGAATGACCAACACTGGCGCACGCGTCAACTTTTCCTTTAGACTCTTGAATGCTTTTTCACACCCTCCGTCCCAAACGAAGGCTTGATTCTTCTTAGTCAACTGAGTCAACGGTGCCGCTGTCTTGGAGAAGTCTTTGATAAACTTACGATAATATCCAGCTAACCCCAAGAAACTTCTTACATCCTTTGCATTCTTGGGCGCAGACCAATCTTGTACCGTAGCCACCTTTGCAGGGTCCACGGCAATACCATTCTCTGAAACAACATGGCCCAAGAATCTCACTTCTCTCCTCCAGAAGTGACACTTAGAGAACTTCGCTTTCAATTGGTGTCTTCTCAACACCTCCAACACATTCTCAAATGCTCCTTGTGTTCCTCTTCTGTCCTCGAGTAAACAAGGATATCGTCTACGAACACAAGAACAAACTTATTCAGTTGGTCTCTGAATACTCTATTCATAAGATCCACGAAGTATGCTGGTGCATTGGTCAACCCGAATGGCATGACCAACCACTCATAAAACCCAGACGGCGTCCTAAATGCCGTTTTAGCTATACTATCAGCTGCTACACGGAGCTGATGAAATCCTGTCGCGAGGTCCAACTGGGAGAACACTCTCGCTCCTTCCAGTTGATCAAACAAATCATCTATCTGTGGTAGAGGATACTTATTCTTCCTCGTCACCTTATTTAACTCGCGATAGTCCACACACAATCGAAGGGAACCATCTGCCTTAGTAGCAAACACGACTGGTGCTCCCCACTCGGAAACACTTCTTCTAATAAATCCCTTCTTCAAAAGATCGCTAACTTGCACCTCGAGCTCTCGCTGTTCTCGTGGTGCCATACGACGAAGTGGCATCACTATAGGTCTGGCATCTTTCACTAAATCAATACGAAACTCAATCTCTCGGTGTGGTGGAAGTCCGGTCACTTCCTCGAAGATATCCGGGTACTGGCCAACCACGGGCAAACCTGATAACTCATCATGCGGGATGTCGAGGGAATTTACAAAACTAGCCATTACCCCATCACGGGGTAGATTACCACACACTACCCTCCGCCCATCATCCGCCCTAACTGTCACCAAAAAGCCCTCACAGTCTACCACCACCCCGTATCTTTGGAGCCAATCGACTCCCAAAATAATGCCATACCCAGTAAAGCCCAAAACAAAGCAATCACAAACAAACATACATCCATGACTCGATAAGACCACATTACGACAGATCATACTGAGGTTTGTTGAACCACCAATCGGGTTCGTCACAGCTAATGGTCTATCGACTAACTCGGGTTCCAATCCCAACCTATCTACCAGGTCACTAGATATGAAGGAATGGGAAGCCCCGGTATCAAACAAAACTCTAACAGGAACATCATAAACAGAAAGCATACCTTGAATGACGACATTCTTTCCCTTCTCCGCCGCAGTTGGGGCATTCGACGAAGAAGGAATAGCATTAAGAGCATATGCTTTCACCATCTGATTCTCCTTCAGAGGTTGCGGGCACTTATCCTTAAAATGTCCCACTTGGCCACAGTTAAAGCACTTCTTTCCCACTGTCTTGGCCCTACATTCCCTTGCATAATGGCCCTTCTTTCCACATTTGAAGCACTCGACTTCTTTCCTGCTTTTCTTCTGGCCATCCTTAGCTTGGTTCTGCTTCCTCTTATTCTGAGAGTTATTCTTGCCTCCACCGCTTGCTTGCGGCTTTGGCTCTTCAGCAGATGCAGCAATAACCCCAGTCTTCGGCTTAGGGTAAAGACTTTCTGACCTCAAAGCTTTTCCCACAATCGACTCAAACGTCTCATCGATGTGATTAATCAGCCTCTCCCCTAAGTATTCATCCAAGCCAGTGATGAACCTCTCATTTTTCTTTTTGGGAGTATCAATTAGAGATAACCCATACTTTGACAAAGTGTCGAACTCAGCAGCATAATCCGATACTGCCCTCCCATTCTGCTTAAGCTCCAAGAACTTCCTAAACAATTCCGACTTCTGGGCAGCTGGGATATACTTGTCGCTAAAGCGAGCTTTAAAGTGATCCCAAGTAACTTGATCTTCTGGTGTAGCTGCCCTAATAGCATTCCACCAATTCATCGCTCGTCCTTGCAGCTGACGAGACGCTAGCCTTCTCTTCATCGCATCCTCAATACCCAAGTCATCGAAGATCCGATCACAGCCATCCAACCAATCTTGAACATCCGTGGCCGACTCTGTTCCGTGAAACGGCTTTCCACCAAGATTAGTGTAATCCTTACTCAGCTTGGCGAAATCGACCCTAGGCGCTTGCACCGCTGCACCTCCAACATTGGCAACATTAGGAGCCTCCCTCTGAATATCCACAAGCATCTCTCTCATGAGGTTGGTAAACATAGCCCTCATGTCAGGGGGATTCCCATTATTGGCCCCTCTACCAGCACCTCTTCCTCGGCTCATCGTCAAATCTGTTAAAGAGAAAACGATTAACCATCTCCATAGTGGTGCCAGTGCAGTGCAATGCGACTTCATCCTTAAACATACTAATACTATATATAGATATAGCTTTTGAAAACCAAAATAACCACAAATACGCGCTCTCATATACGTACTATCTCTCCCTAGTGTCTTTCCCTAGGTGAATTACGCAACCTAGAGCTCTGATACCAAGTGTGACGGCCCGCCCCGCACCAACCGACGTTTTACTCCAGTTGTGCGCTGTACACATGTCCAATTGGCATGGGACGGTCGCCAAAGAAGAGAATGAAAGAAGAGGAACCAAATAAAGAACCTGTAATATGTCTCACAGCGCATGGAATAAAATATAATAGCCAACATATACTTGACATAAAACAGATGAGACAGTGCATAAGCTGAAAACTTGAACTAACACCATCAGAGTAGCGGAAATATTAAATGCAGCTTATTACAACTTCAAAATACTGTCTCTAAGATAAACAAAATAGGTATGCTACTAATGCCCAAAGTAGATACCGATCACGACACAGGGAGAATAACTATATATCATACGTGGAGCCTCCTGCTCGTCTCCAGTCCATCTACCAAGCGCACTACCAGCTATCCCTGTCTCTAGTCTGCTCGTGTGAGCACCCAGAGTAATAAGAAGAAACATAAAACTCTGGGTCAGACATCAGTCTGGTATGAGTGGTAGCAAGCATAAACAGAATAATAACAGGTATACTAAGTCATACCTGAACCTGGACCTGCAATCAAAGAGTTAGTACTACACGGTACAATACTCTAAGATGTCACTAACATATGGTGTATAAATATACGGGGGTGGGGATGTGTATGTCAAACAATCAAGCATAGCAACCATCCTCCCATCTCTCACTCAGTGCGTAAAGCATACGACATCCACTTCTTCGATCACTAGAGCACTTTACTAAAACGACAGAACTCGACTTTGTACGACTATGTCCATTCCTACTACCACCAACGCCATACCTATGGGATCACGCCCAACGTTTCCATGACCCCACTCCATTGGTAGGTAGCTCCCTAGTCGCACCATATCCAAAGCCCGAGTTTGTCTCTCTACCTCCAACACCTAGTGATCCAAAGTCATAGACATCGACAACTCCTTAGCACACGTCCCGCAGCAAAGCCCAATCACGAAGTGAACTCATTGGTTCCCGTCTGGATCCTGAGCTCGAACTTCCACTTGAACTACCTTTGCATTTCGGGTTATGGATTTTCCTCCTTCGGATCGGTTCGGATCATCATTTCTTTCACCAATTCGGGTCGGGTCGGGTTCGTGACCACCCATCGGATCGGTTCGGGTCCACCATCTTGGTTCGGTTCGCACCCTCCATCGTGTCGTGGTTCGTGCCGCCCTCAACTACTAAGCATCAGTCCTCGGATCGGGTCGGAGCCTTCTTCATGCCATGGTTCGGATCCCTTTCGTCATCATTGGGATCGTGGTCTTCATCGTCTCGGTTCGTGACTGTTACCTCGGGTCGGATCGGAGTGCACCATCGGTTCGGGTCGGATCCCTGTCTCTCTTGTGACGGTTCGGATCGGAGTCCTTCATGGCACACTGGATCGGTTCGTGGTGAAGAGGAATGGGCGGTTCGGGTCGGTAGGAGCGATCCGATCCGATTTCCTGCACTAATTCCTGCAACTTTCCAGCAAGTGTTTATACGCCTCTCGACGGCGTTTTCGACCATTTTAACTATTGAAACCAATCACAAGGCATACCAAAGGGTCATAGCAACACATACAAGTGACCTCAAACACCAAAACAACAATATGACATGGTAAAATAGATCAAACATGCCCAAAACCCCATGTTTTCCCTTAAGCATATGTGAGCATAACTAATGACATGATTAGCAAAACTTAACCAAATTAACCCAAACTCATATCAGAGGTCTAAAACATTATTTATGAATTTGTAAACATTTTTCCAGAATTTATTTTCGTCTAAAAACACTAATTAGCACTAATCACCTCAAATAACCCCAATTAGTGCATAAAGCAAGCTAATCACTCACCTTGGCCACAAATGAAATTCTCAGAACTGAAACTCCTCTGATTTGGGGCGAATACTGATGTCTAACAGCAGCTCTAACCTTGCTTTGGTGCTTTTTCTCCTTAATTTGGTGTTGCTAAGCCTAATCTTCAATTAGAGAGTGATTTGGGGTGTTTTAGATGTAGGAAGCCATTACTAAGGTCTCAAGGAGGTTTGTGGCGGCTCAAAACTGAAATGAAAGTGATAACCTAACCCTAATCAGTCCTCCTATACCTCTAAACCCGAAATTCCCCTTGGGCCTAACTGCTAATTACCCGGTTAAGCCCAATTAAGCTGTCTTTCACCATCTGAAACTTGTTTCAGCCATATCTCCCAAACGGTAAGTCCGTTTGGCTAATGTGACCACTCTACGGAAAGAGAAACCATCATTCGAAGCCAATGGAAGTGGTTTCAGGTCAAAATTCATTTCCAGTCAAAAGTTATGGCCAAAACAGTGCCAACTAGGGGTAAAATTGTCATTTAAAAATCGGGAAAAATCATGAACATTGGAAATGACTCTAATAAATGTTTCCCAAAGTTACGTGACCATACGACTTCACATGGAAAGGAAATAAATATTCTACAATCCTATGATGTGTAGAATACGGGTCGTTACAAACATATACACACACCTTTTGCATATGTTCATACCGCATTAGAATCTTGTAAGGACAATGATTGCTCGTGGGTGATGTTTTGAGTAGATGGACGATTGGATGGTAGGATACGTTCTTCCTAACTTGGAGATTTCGGGGACGAAATCCTTTAAGGAGGGAGGAATGTAACAACCCGTATTTTTGAATAACATGTTAAAACATAAATGGAGGCAGAATTAAACTGTAAAATCTGAATCAAGGGAAACGGGCTATGCCATTGCGTTCGTCTCGGAAAAATACGCGAAATAGAGTCCGAGTTTTCGAAAATCGGAGTCCGTATGATCAAGATATGGCCTCGCGAAGTTTCACGAAAAATTCCCAAATTAAAGTATACTTAATTAAGTGAAATGGGTTGCGCAGAGAAATATATATATATTGATATATATAAATATATTTATATATAATTGAAAATTTAATAAATAAATATGCAAAAATGTTCAAAACAGCGAATTGGGAGAGGGGAATAACCGAACCGGCCGATTTTTGAAGTCGACCCAAGCCCGCTGGGTCGACTAGGGGTTAATCCAGGGTGTTTGGCTGTCAACCCGTGGGTCGATTCGCACAAGTGCAGATTTTGCATTTGAATGGTTCTCATGGTCCATCTTTAATCTAAAGGCCCTAGATGGTTCCTACACTTGACTTCTTCCCCAAGACATGCTTTGATGGCTTGGATTGAATCTAGGGTTAATCCTATGGCCTAAAACACTTGCCTAATCTATAAATAAGACCCTAACCTACCCTAAATCATCATTATTCATTCATACAACTAAACTATGGCAAAATCAATCCTCTCATGGCCTCCACTCTCTTCATAAAATTCCTAAATAAATTCCTAAGTGATTTTCCATGCATACAAGTGTTTTCAAACTTGTATGAGCATCATTAGCTTGCATTCAAGTCAAGTTTATATATTTGCATCATAAAGAAAGAGTCTTGATCATTTTGGCTCAAGGGTTTTGCTTGCATTTTGGGTTTAGTTGATTTCATAAGGGCTTTGTCATATTTTTGTGACTTCTTAAGCATTGTAAGCCTATTCCTTTCATACTTAAACTCTAAAGTTAAATGTATGATATGCAAGTTATCATATGTTATGCAAGTTTGTTTATGCAAGTATGATATGCAAGTTGTCATATGTTATGCAAGTTTGTTTATGCAAGTATGATATGCAAGTTGTCATATGTTATGCAAGTTTGTTTATGCAAGTATGATATGCAAGTTGTCATATGTTATGCAAGTTTGTTTATGCAAGTATGATATGCAAGTTGTCATATGTTATGCAAGTTTGTTTATGCAAGTATGATATGCAAGTTGTCATATGTTATGCAAGTTTGTTTATGCAAGTATGATATGCAAGTTGTCATATGTTATGCAAGCTTGTTTATGCAAGTATGATATGCAAGTTGTCATATATTATGCAAGTTTTATTATGCAAGTTTGTTTTTCAAGTGTCATATGATATGCAAGTATGTTATGCAAGTTTGGGATGGTCATATGGTTCATGTTATCATGTTATGCAAGCTTATTTTGAGTATGTGAACATAAAGCTTCAAGCTTTATGCCAAAGGTTGCATTTTGGCAACATGTAAGTTATCATATCACTTATGATAACTTGCATGTGAGGCTAAATGCGAACTTGTGGCCATTCTTACATGTCATTTAGCACCATGTATCATGAATATGCCAAGTTTGGTTTTATGCATGATTTTTGGGCCTAAAAATGTAATATGCAAGTGTATGAACACATGAACCTTTCATATGCCACCATGTTGAACTTGTGGCTTTAACATTTTTATGTCATGATTATGCCAAGTTCCCTCTTTCTATCCTTTATGCGCTATTGCGATATGTAAGCGATGGGATTGCGTTTGGGGTTGGGTAAACTTAAAAAACATAAAAACATAAGCTTGGGAATTTACCTATTAAGTTAGGTCTACCCATTGGGAATTTACCTATTAAGTTAGGTCTACCCAATTGCTTGAAAATTTGTAACATGTTTTGGAAACATGATGGACATGACACTTAGAAAAGATAAGTGTGGCCAACTCGAGGTTGGGTTGAGTTTGTAGCGTAAACCTACCCGGAACCGACCGGCTTAACTAGTTGCTACAAACAATAGGACCCAATGTGAGAAGTTGGTCAAGTTGTACCTTGAACCCGAGGTTAGACCTAGTTGTGGTGTAAAGCTACCCGGAACCGACCGGCCTAACTAGTGACCGCAACAAAGTCTAATGTGAGAGGTTAAGGCACATTAATTAATTAATGCCTCATGATTAGGGTTAAGTCATGGTCCACTTAATACTTAACCAATTTAGACATGGGGGATTAACGGGGTTAAGTCAGCCTACACTTAACCAATCTGAACTCGGTAATTTCGCGGGGTTAAGTTGAATAATACTTAACCAATCCAACTCAGTAATTTGATAAGGCTGAGAACCAATTTGATACCTGGTCTGGATAAACTAACTTGATTGATAAATTAAACGAACCTGTTTTGCAGATCTGTAGGACCCACATCAAGTTAGGCAAGTTTGTAAATCTGTTATCTGATCCGTTAGTCTGAAAACTGGTCTCTGAACTTTGTATATCTGAACTCTGTTAATAAGTTAATCTGAATCTGATAGTCTGGGGACACAAGGGGGAATACTTGTGTCATCTGTTGTTTGGGACCCATATTAGTCAGTAACCCTTTCTGGTATCAAAACTTTGACCCAACTGTAGGTAGGGTCCGGGCACGCTTACTGAACTAATTATAAGTGGTTCATTCTGATAATGGCGATGGGTGTTGATGGTGCATTCCAACCGGGTCATGTGCGTGCATGGATCCCGGTCTGCCTCTGAGGATGTAAGCCGCCATGACATCTGTAAATATGCATGTGCAATTGGTTGCCACTTTAGGGAGTGATACACCCTATCGTAGGGCCGACACAGGGTATTTATGTATTAGGGAGCCGATCACTTGGGTAGGATTTAGGGTACACTTAGCTCTGTCTGGTTCTGTTGGTACCGTCTGTTTTGTTGGGTGGCAACACCCGTCTGTTTCTGCGTGGTACCGTTCTGTTAGGGTGGTAAAGGCCCAGTATTGTTAGCATTCCGTTTTTGTACTTTATCCGCTAGGGTAGTAAAGGCCCATTATTGTTAGCATTCCGTTTCTGTACTTTATCTGTTAGGATGATAAAAGCCCATTTTTCCCAAACTCTATTTCTGTATGGACCATTCTGTTCTGTTCTGTTCGGTGTGAACATTGGGGTAACACCCAATACTGTTATGCTAGTATTGGTACTAAGAAGTTGGATATTGACTTAGGTCAACACCTGGTATTGGGCCAAGCTTGGGCCAAGGGATCAATACTTGTTTATTCAAGTCATGTTAGTTTGCTAGTACACCTGTGGTGTAAAAACCTTAATCCTGATTATGCGATGACACCTTTATCTGCTTGGTTAGTTAATCATCATGCTAGTATGTTATTATCCCTATGTTCATACCTGCTGCTCATGTCAGTTAACTTTATCAGTTTACATTGATTGTAGTAGGGCTTACTCAGTCTTTTTGACTGACCTGTTTTCTTTCGCCTCTTTTCTTCCGTTTCCCCCCCAGGTTCTCAGGGAGGGAATACAGGAGCTTAGCTTGGACCTTAGCTGCTTTTCTTGGATAGCTCATGTATGCTTTGGACTTGAGCTTGCTATGGTTTTTCCATTTGGGGATAGCTACTTTATGTTTTCCTTTTCAGTTTTCAGATGATGTGGTTTTATGTACTAGACTTGTTTATTTGGAAAATTGACATTGTGTTGTACCAGACTTGTTTTGAAATGGTTTAAAATCTTCCGCTGTTTTATCTATGTTATTTACTCTGTTTACATATATACATATGTTCTTGTTCTGCCTTGATATATCATTATGCATGTTTACCTGATTCAAACGCCCCTCCAAAGTCAGAGTGCTTGCAAGAGTCACCCTGGCGGAAGTGGGGTGTTACAATATGTACAATAGGAGCTGAACAGCATAAAAAGAGATAAATGATAGAATCCATCTTCAGCTCCTGCTATCCGGATAAAGTCAGCTAAACCTGAATACAAGGCTGCCCGTGTAGAAAAAGGGGCACCCGAGTTTGAAAGTGAAACAAACTACGAGTTAGTCGTGGGACTGGTATGAGAAATCTATTTAACACATTTAATATATGGCTAATCACACGACCCCGCCACTTTCATGGAACGGGTTTTCTCCATTGGATTGCCAGTGCTTTAAAAACAAATCTTTCTTTTAAACAGCGCAATGCATTTTATAAAAATGAAGCCATTATAAGACTCAGTTCCCATCACACAATGAAACGCAAACCGGAGGATAGAGTTTTACCTTATAATGGTCAAGATATGCTTGATACGAATAAAACAAAGGCATTCGATATTATTGCTAGTGTTTATATGTTTTGAAAACAATTTCGAATCATAATTATCAATCATAGACGGCATTAATGCCCTATACCACTATGTCGCCATATATAGGTATACAATCAAAACCGCACGATGTCGTATTTGGAAATTGGATTTCCGTCCTGAACCAAGGCAAAAGATAGTCCTTACCGAATTCGAGACTCTTTTGCCCGAGTCTCCGGAACAGCCGCAACTGCCCCTTGGATCGTCAGGGCCGGTCCACACGGAGTGGATTATAGTGCCTGAACAATACGTTTCCCCGCCCTTTGGGGCGTAAATGAGCCAACGAAGGACTCCATCGGACCCAGATCGTCCGATCAAACCGAAGCGCCTCGCAACAACAACAACCACATAGGTGAAAAGTATATAAATGTCAGGGCTGGTAGGTCACTGACACCACCCTAGTTAGAAAGAAACGCATGCCCTCCCTGAGGTCCTCTCCCGTTTCTGGTTCATACCGGGGTGTGAGGCTCGCAATTTTACGTTATACACAAAGCCACGCCACGCGGAGGTGCTTTGATCATCACCATAAGACTTTGCTTTTCAACAGAAGCCCTGATCACTGCATCTTAGCATGCCACACGGGCAATTCATGCCGTGCGACTGATGTCCATCGATATACAACCTCTGAGCTCGTGCGCTTCAGAGAAGGGCGTTAAGCAAAAGAATAAATTCTCCGCTGCCAAACAGATGTATATTTAATAGAGATCAATCCACACAGAATAAAATCCAATGTCAGACACACAGTCCATTTACAAGTCCGTTCTGGGTCTGAACGAAACCAGAGGCACTAAATACCTCGTAAACCCATCGATCACCACGTACGTCTGGATGATCACCCCTCATTATCCATATTTCGGGATGCCTCCCAATCAGGACCTCGGTTACCATCCGAACGAGGTGAAGATCTCCAGTCTTCGATCACCGTCTTCATCTTCGACTTTCAATCGTTGGTCAATTATTTGAAATGAGAATTAACTCGGGCTTTTCAAATAATTCACATATATTTAGAATTTCAAATCAATTTATTTCAATGGTTAAATCATTCGACAACACCAATTTTGTTCTTTAATGTAATTTTCACACCAAACACATTCAACCATCAAATACCACATAAATCGAGCAAATTCAGTTTATTTCCATTCCATATCGTTTATGATATTTTATAACAATTTATCGCTATTTTTATTTATTTTAAAATAGCCAATTTAGTCAAAACGACGCTTCGGGCCATAACGCGGTCGTGGCGCTGTTTTTCTTCAGATTTGATTTACACATATCTGAAAATCTAACTGTTGGATCTTCACAAAATTTACAACATTAGAAAGGTCTTTCCAAAACAAATCCAACGGTTCCAGTTTCAGGAAAATCCGACGGTCGGATCTCCCGGTACAATCGTTTGAAGTTTCGATTTCAAAATACGAACTACAGCGTCGTTATTCGATTAAATAAAATTATATATATATATATAATCGTTTCTGGCGTTGTTTTTCTTCAGATTTGAATTAAACATTCCAGATAATCCAACCGCTGGATTTTTACAAAGTTGGTGCCGTTGGAAAGATTTTTTCAAAGCGAACCCAACGGTTGCGTTTTCAGGAAAATCCGATGGTCGGATCTCCCGGTATAATCGTTTGAAATCACGGTTTCAAAATGCGAACTGCACGGCCACGTTTCATTTTAATTTTATTTATACTTATATATTTATATAAATATAGTTCATTCAAAAATTCCTATATCGTTTTCACTTCAAATATTCCACTAACGCCTTTAAATTTCGGAAAATTTCGCCATAACCTCCTTTGTACGGGAGGGGCTGGGAAAATTCCCAAATAGTCACACGGGCGTCTCATGTCAAAAAGAAAAAGAAAAAGCCAAGCGGCTAGCCAACAGGCTCATAAAATCATAACCCAAACAAAACAGTAAATGTGTACCTATTTGTCGGGCACAATAATTTATTCCTCTTCTCTAGCCACTTTGCTATAACCTGTTCAATAAATATGCATGTACATATATACAGTTCTTATCATTTATCATTTTCCATTCAACTTCATATTTGATTCCATTTGGTTTAAAAACACCATTCATTCTAATGTTGCATGCATAGGCAAAAATCATATCATTAGCTAATTAACGAATATTTCGACTCATGCATATTTATTTGAACGAGTTGCTATTTTTAACACTCCACATTTCAACAAATCATGTATATAATAAAAATGTGATTTTTATTGTAAAACAATTCATGTCAAAACACTATTATTTTATATAGTTTATATAGGTGAAAAAAATAGGATTTTTATTATAAAACAATTTCTTTTAAAACGAGATTATTTTACATAGTCCATATAGTTGATAAAAGGTGATTTTTATTATGAAACAATTTATTTCAAAATATGAATACCGTTCAGCACATGAATTTCTATTCAACGAATGAATATCGATTCAACACATGAAGGTTTTCTATAGTTTCTATATATAGATAAAAATGCGATTTTTATATTTAAAACACGAATACCATTCAAAACATGAATTTCTAATCAACGAATGAATATCGATTCAACACATGAAGGTTTTCTATAGTTTCTATATATAGATAAAATTGTGATTTTTATATTTAAAACACGAATACCATTCAACAAATGAATTTCTAATCAACGAATGAATATCGTTCAACACATGAAGGTTTTCTATTCAATGAATAAATATAGTTTCAGCAAATGAAAATAATTCAAACACATGAATATTATTCAAAATTTCGGTAGCATAACGACAGGGTAGTTAAAACCGGGACCGTCCCTAGTACGGCTCCTCGCTCTACCTTAAAACCTCGCGGTTTTTGACAATGGGGATCATGCATCTAGTTCGCACGCAGGCGACATGTATATATTTATTTCATTTCCGCAAACTAATCCTATGTGGTTTCAACCAAATATTTCTCAACCACAAACGGGTATTTTTCAACCATAATCAATCAATATCAACCAAAAACAATCCCAAACAACCATTCGCTATCAATCAATTTTCACACCAATCACAATCAATAAATATCGTCCATGGTTTCTGGACGAGGGGCATATATATATATATATATAGCAATTCACTTCTATTTCAACACATATATAATTTTTACAACGCACATACAACTTATACATCGAACGTACGACTTATACAACGCTTATACATGAGGTGTACAATGCTTATATAACTCATACATCGAATATATAATTTATACATCGTCGTTTCCATATCGTTTATAAATTAGAAATCTCACATTGGGTTCCACTCCACCAAAAATAGCAGAAGGCTCAGAAAAATATGCGGTCTCTTCTAAATGTAGAAGGCGTCCACACGGTCACGATGTTTCCTATTTTATCGAATTTCGTTAAAACAGCAAAAAGATATGATTTTTCAAAGTTTGCAATGGTTTAAAGGTGTTAAAATAGCTGAAAATAAAACAAGCCGTATACCTTTCTGAAATGTTCAAAACTAGGTTTTGATTTTCACGCAAATCCGTGCAACTATATGATGATCGGCCTGTGCCATCTCGAAGAGCTAGGAGAGGCGCGCCCAAGCCTTGAACGGCGGCGAACTCGGTGGTCGGAATCAGGCGCGGCGGCGAAGTGAAGGCGGCGACTTCTCGGCGTCCGTTCTCCCAAAATACACAATGAAAAAATTGAAACTAGGTATGGATTTGAAGATCTCGAGGAGCTCTACAAAATCTTCAACTGGAGGTGGGGCTAATTTTGCCTGGTTTGGTCGGAAATTGGATGGGAACGGCGAGGAGGGTTTTCGCCGTCGATCGGCTGTTACGGGGAGAGAGAAAAAGGATTTTTCTATATATTTTTTTATTTGAATTCTGATTGGTCGGTAGATTTTATAAGGGTTTTTCTGACGCGACCACCAAACCCAACGACTGTCGTCCCTAGCGTTTTACCCCCATTCCGAACACAATGGGATTTGTTTTGAAGGCCCATTCGGATGTTTCAGTCAGTTTTCCTTCAAATTAAAATATAAAACGTTCAATATTCTGTCTGAACGTACATTTCAATTAGCCAGGGCCACAAATTGATTCGAAAAATTCCAGAAAAATAAATCTAGATATGTTTTGACGATACGGTCCCAACAAAACTAGTTTCATCGAATTCTGAGACCATTTGCAAAAAGGCCCATTTCTGGTCGATCCAGTTTAACTATAATTGGCCAAAACACGTTTTCCTTTGCTACACTCACATACTAGCTTCAAAAATTATGAAATTTGAAACCTAGCTCTAACTTCACGTCCCGGATCCAACAAAAGTGGTTTCATCGAATTCCGAGGCCGTATGCAAAATGTCCAATTTCACGGGCTATATAAAATCCATAGTGACCCTTCTAAAAATTCATTCGGCCATAACTTTTGCTTTCCGCTATGAAAATTCAATTTTTCAGATTCGTTAGAAAGGTATTCACTAACAGATTTAAATATTTTTGGTTTCTCTAAAATCCGTTTTGTTTTGCACCCGTTACAGTCCGACAAAGTTTGAATTCAATTTTTGAAACTGCAGCGCCATTTCAGGCCTTGTTTATAATTATAATTAATTATATTCATTTTCAATGGTCGATTCAAACTCACTTTTCATCTCTATTATTTAAAATATTTATTTTAAATATTTAAAATCTATTATTTTAGCCAATTTAAAAAAATTAAATTGGTTCAGATTTTCTGGGTCGTTACAGACTCACACAATTTCCATGTAATTTAATTACATGGATTTCAAACATTGCACTTATTCCATAATAATGTCAACAATTCACATAACAGCCAAAGTGCAATTTACACTAAACACAAGGGTGATGTGTAGTCAAATATCAACCCAAGACCCATGTGGGGTTTCAGCCAACACATAATTTTGTGCACTTGGGCGAGGTGAAAAATAAAAGTCCCAATCAACATCAACAAGTCATGTAACTTGTTAATGGCAGTGTAACATCATTTTAAATTATCATAAATAATAAATCATTAGTTTAACCTGTTGAATATTTTCAATTTCAAACATAACATGACATGACATCCAAATCCACAATCCGCTCAACAAACAATTACTTCCATTGCCAATAATTTTTTTACATTTAATTATAAAAATAAATAACTATTCGAAAATTGAGTGAGCAAAAGAGTTCTCACCTTTGCCGGCTTTACATGACGGTTCGGGCCCAATTCTGGCCCAAGATCCAACATGCTCCAAATTGGGCGTAGTTAGTGTCGTTGCGAAGCTCTCGACTCGCTGATCGTAGCAAATCCTGTTTTGCGCGATTTCGAGCTCGTATCACAAAGTTATGAATTTTCGAAGTTTGTAATAATTAAATAATTAATTTAAAGGGTACGTTAGGCTAACATCCCTATTAACTTTCAAAATTAAAAAAAAGTCCAGCTGCTGTAACATTAAAAATTAGGTCCCTATTTTTGAATCCGGGTCTATTATTTCCAGTTTTACCCTTATGTCGCCTCATAAACCTAACCGCGACTACATACAACAAATCAATGTTCTAAATCAGTCGATCAACAAAATAAATCAAACCCTAATCGCGATCTTCACTTAATCTCGATCTTCTGAAAACTGGAAAATCATTTTCGTTTTATCAACAATGGTGCGAGGGAAGGTATATTTTTGTATTCTTTATTTCATATTTCACTGTTTATGAAAAATGTATATTATAGATTGTAAACAACAGTAATCGAAAGTGATTGTGGCAAATATTGTACTTAGTTACTAAAAAACTTCAGTATTTACTGATTTTTCGAATTATTATCAAAATTTGCTGTTACTTAAAATTGTTGCATCCTTGAATGCTGTTAGTGTAAATTCTTGCACATTTGTGTGGTTTTATTAATGATAGTCGCATTCGTAACTGTTGTTATTCATAATTTTATTCCGGATAAAATTATTAATATGATTTTATTAATGTTTGTTGCTTGATTACATAATTTTATTCCGGATAGTTGCACACTTTTGTGCTGTTATTCATGATAGTTGCACACATGTGTGATTTTATTAACGATAGTTGCATTCTTGGATGATTTTATAATGAATAGTTGCATAATTGATGCTTTTATTCAGCATAGCCGCACGCTTGTGTGCTTTTATTTAGCATAGTTGCACACTTGTGTGCTTTTATTCAGGATAGTCGCACACTTGTGTGCTTTTATTCAGAATAGTTGCACGCTTGTGTGCTTTTATTCAGAATAGTCGCACGCTTGTGTGCTTTTATTCTGCATAGTTGCACGCATGCGTGCTTTTATTCAGGATAGTTGCACGCTTGTGTGCTTTTATTCAGAATAGTTGCACACATGTGTGATTTTATTCACGTTAGTTGCATTCTTGGATGATTTTATTACGGATAGTTGCATACTTGTATGCTTTTATTCAGCATAGTCGCACGCTTGTGTGCTTTTATTTAGCATAGTTGCACACTTGTGTACTTTTATTCAGGATAGTCGCACACTTGTGTGCTTTTATTCAGAATAGTTGCACGCTTGTGTGCTTTTATTCAGAATAGTCGCACGCTTGTGTGCTTTTATTCTGCATAGTTGCACGCATGCGTGCTTTTATTCAGGATAGTTGCACGCTTGTGTGCTTTTATTCAGAATAGTTGCACACATGTGTGATTTTATTCACGTTAGTTGCATTCTTGGATGATTTTATTACGGATAGTTGCATACTTGTATGCTTTTATTCAGCATAGTCGCACGCTTGTGTGCTTTTATTCAGCATAGTTGCACGCTTGTGTGCTTTTATTCAGGATAGTCGCACGCTTGTGTGCTTTTATTCAGGATAGTCGCATGCATGTGTGCTTTTATTCAGGATAGTTGCACGCTTGTGTGCTTTTATTCAGGATAGTTGCACGCTTGTGAACTTTTATTCAGGATAGTTGCACGTTTGAGTGATTTTATTCAGGATAGTCGCACGCTTGTGTGCTTTTATTCAGGATAATCGCACGCTTGTGTGCTTTTATTCAGCATAGTTGCACGCTTGTATGCTTTTATTTAGGATAGTTGCACACTTGTGTACTTTTATTTAGGATAGTTGCAAACTTCTGTGCTTTTATTCAGGATAGTCGCACGCTTGTGTGCTTTTATTCAGGATAGTTGCATGCTTGTGTGCTTTAATTCAGGATAGTTGCACGCTTGTGTGCTTTTATTCAGGATAGTCGCACCCTTGTGTGCTTTTATTCAGGATAGTTGCAGGCTTGTGTGCTTTTATTCAGGATAGTCGCACCCTTGTGTGCTTTTATTCAGGATAGTCACACCCTTGTGTGCTTTTATTCAGGATAGTCGCACCCTTGTGTGCTTTTATTCAGGATAGTCGCACCCTTGTGTGCTTTAATTTAGGATAGTCGCACCCTTGTGTGCTTTAATTTAGGGTAGTTGCGTGCTTGTGTGCATTTATTCAGTATAGTTGCACGCATGCGTGCTTTTATTAAGGATAGTCGCACGCATGCATGCTTTTATTCAGGATAGTCGCACGCATGCATGCTTTTATTCAGGATAGTCGCACGCTTGTGTGCTTTTATTCAGCATAGTCGCATGCTTGTGTGCTTATATTCAGGATAGTCGCACCCTTATGTGCATTTATTTAGGATAGTCGCATGCTTGTGTGCATTTATTCAGGATAGTCGCACGCATGCGTGCTTTTATTCAGGATAGTCACACGCATGCGTGCTTTTATTCAGGATAGTGGCACGCATTTGTGCTTTTATTCAGGATAGTCGCACGCTTGTGTGCTTTTATTCAGGACAGTTGCACACTTGTGTGCTTTTATTCAATATAGTCGCACGATTGTGTGCTTTTATTCAGGATAGTTGCATGCTTGTGTGCTTTTATTCAGGATAGTCGCACGCATGCGTGCTTTTATTCAAGATAGTCGCTTGCATGCGTGCTTTTATTTTGGATAGTCGCACGCATGCGTGCTTTTATTCAGGATAGTGGCACGCATGCGTGCTTTTATTCAGGATAGTCGTACGCTTGTGTGCTTTTATTCAGGATAGTCGCACCCTTGTGTGCTTTTATTCAGGATAGTTGCACGCTTGTGTGCTTTTATTCAGGATAGTCGCACAATTGTGTGCTTTTATTTAGAATAGTCGCATGCTTGTGTGCTTTTATTCAGGATAGTCGCATGCATGCGTGCTTATATTCCGGATAGTCGCACGCATGCGTACTTTTATTCAGGATAGTGGCATGCATGTGTGCTTTTATTCAGGATAGTGGCATGCATGAGTGCATTTATTCAGGATAGTCGCACACATGCGTGCTTTTATTCCGGATAGTCGCATGCATATGTGCTTTTATTCAGAATAGTCGCACCCTTGTGTGCTTTTATTCAGGATAGTCGCACTCTTGTGTGCTCTTATTCAGGATAGTCGCACGATTGTGTGCTTTTATTCAGGATAGTCGCACGCATGCGTGCTTTTATTCAGGATAGTCGCACGCTTGCATGCTTTTATTCAGGATATTCCAACGCTTGTGTGCTTTTATTCAGTATAGTTGCACGCTTGCGTGCTTTTATTCAGGATAGTCACACGCTTGTGTGCTTTTATTCAGGATAGTTGCACGCTTGCGTGCTTTTACTCAGGATAGTCGCACGCTTGTGTGCTTTTATTCAGGATAGTGGCACGCATGCGTGCTTCTATTCAGGATAGTCACACGCTTGTGTGCTTTATTCAAGATAGTCGCATGCTTGTGTGCTTTTATTCAGGATAGTTGTAAGCTTGTGTGCTATTAGTCAGGATAGTTGCATGCTTGTGTGCTTTTATTAAGGATAATTGCATGCTTGTGTGCTATTATTCAGGATAGTTGCATGCTTCTACGATTTTACTCACGATGGTTGCATTCCTATATTCTATTGTTCAGGATATTTTCTTTCTTATATGCTTTTATTCAGGATAGTTGCACACTTCTGTGCTATTATTCAGGATAGTTGCACACTTGTGTGTTATTATTTATGATAGTTGCACGATTGTGTAATTTTATTAAGAATAGTCGCACAAAAGTGCTCAAATATCTTCATATATTCAAAACTTATTTAATTTTTTTTTAACCCTTATTACAGAGAGCAAATGTTGAACAAGGAGATAAAGAAGAGATTCAAAAAGAAACAGCAATAATTCTCACAGAAAACCTTTCAAAACATGCACCAATAATCAAACGAAGGAAAATTGAAGATGAACAAATGCTTCCCAGGAAGGACAATGTTTATAGAAATAATATTAAGGCGTTCATTGAGTTGGTGGAAAACATAAACAAAGATCAACTATTTACAGCACAACATTCAAAATATTTGAAAAAACTGCCGCTCTACAAGTTTATTAACATGATTTTTGATGGGCTCATTTCACCTGCAGAAACCATTAAAAATTCTACAACTTTAGATCTCATCATCAAGAACTACAAGAAGAACTTAAAATATTTTCAGTTTGGTGATATCATGCTAACTTTTACACAAGAAGATGTTGCAGATTTACTAGGTGCTCCAATACAAGGACAGATAATAAAAACAACAGGGCACTTGAAAAAGAACGAGAAGGAAGATGAAGAATATAAATCGTTCATGGAAAGACATTTTAAAGGAGAAGCCTCAGTCAACAAGAAAAATATAAAGAGACAGATTTTTTTGACATTAAAAGAAGACACAGCCGAAGCAAAATTTGATGCAGTGAAGCTTATTCTTCTTTATTTGGCCGCAACATTTCTTCTAACAAACACAAAATACAGCTTACCATGGACCTTGATTCCATATTGTGTATGCAGCCAAAAATTAATGAAAATATCTTGGCCAAAAACCATACACAACCATCTCATAACCCAAGTGGAAAAATACTGTGATACACCACGCAAGATTAATGCTTGTGTGACACTATTGCTGGTACTATTTTGAACTTTTTTGTGTTTCTTATTTAATTATTGTTCATTCTAATAAATTTTTTTTTTCAGTGGTGGGTTTGCGAAAAAACCTATGTTCTAAAAAATACAAAGAAAGAATACAGTGATGTATATCCTCTGGCTGCAAAATGGGATATAAAATTGTTGAAGCCAAACATGTTAATAAACATCAAATACACAACTGTAAGTGATATTTAATTTTGAATAATTTTTTAGTGTCATATTAAAAATGTTGCATACAAGTATGCAGATATATAGGAATAGTTACATACTTGTATGCATCTATTATAAAGAGGTGCGTCCATGTATGATTATAATCATAACAATTGCATGCACGCATCTATGTGTCTATTCACAACAGTCAAATTCAGTTTCATATATTTGTGCATATATTTTGAACAGAAGCATCTATGTATTCATCTGTATAAAAAATGCATGGATGTATGCACTTATTTTATACAGATGCATACTTTACTGCATTTATTTTCAGTATTAGTTGAACATTTGCTCCCTTTGTTTTCAGGAGTCCCAAGGAAAGGATTTAGAACTGTTAGAACAAGCTATTTACAAAGACAAAGAGTACGAAGCAGTTTACCAAAAACGGGTGGAAAATTACACGAGCTTGATAGTAAAGCTACAACAAGAAAATAAACAACTTAAACAGGAAAATTTAAGGTTAAAAAAAAGACTACAAGGACTTGCTGACAGTGATGAATCTAAAGAAGATGAAAGTGAGGAAAATAAGGAGAGTGACGAAAACACTGATAGTGAGAAAATTAATGAGAGTGAAGAAAGCACTGAGAGTGACGAAAGCACTGAGAGTGAAGAAAAGGGAAGAAAAGTACAACTTCGAATAAAAGATGCAAATGCAATTGAAAATGAGGATAATGATGAAAGTGAGGATAATGAAGAGGAAGAGGATAATGAGGATAAGATTGAGAATGAAAGTGACAATGAAAGTGAGGCTGAGTATGACGATGACAGTGAGAATGAAAAGCAGAAAAATGATAATATGAACAATGACAATGAAAGTGAAAATAATGACGAGAGTGAGGATGAAAAGCAGGAAAAGCTTAATATGAACGATGAAAATGAAGATGAGAATAATAATGCCGATGATGATGAGAATAAAAGTGCCGAAGGTGACAAGAATGAAAATGTTGACAGAGATAATGTGGAAAAAGAAAACACTGCAGAAGAAGAAAATGAAGAACCGCAAAAAAATTTAGATGTTGGCATGCAGGATAAAGATAAAAAAGCCGATACAAGAAATATTGATCAGATTGATAACATGGAAGTAGATACAGAGAAGAACAATGATGAGGTTGGACAGAAGGAAGAGGAGCCAGAGAATGAGGCGGAGAAAAAACAGAAAGATGTGGAGAAGAAACAGGAGCCAAAGAAGCCAGAGAAGGAGATGGAGAAAGAAAAGAACATGGTGGACAAAGAACAGAAGGAGGTGGAGAAAGAACAGAAGGAGGTGGAAAAGGAAAAAGGTAAAAAATAATTATAGTAATTGTTGCATGCTTCTGTTCATCTATTACTAATTGTTGCATGCTTGGGTGCATTTGTTCAGAATAGTTCTATGCTTGTTTGCAACTATTCAAAAATAGTTGCATGTTTGTGTATAGCTATTTCTGAATAGTTGCTTGCTTGTGTGCATCTATTCACTTATTGATGAGATTAATAATATGTAAATAGATAACATGGAAAAGAATAATGATCATAAAATTGATGATGAAAAATCAAAAGACATAAAAGAGCTGGAGAAGAATAATGACAACAAGAAGCAAAAGAAGCTGAAGCTTCAAAATGTTAGAAATCAAAAAGGTAAAAAAAAAAAAATTCTAATGGTAATAATATTCCAAATAGAAAGTTTCCATCAATACATTGCTAATATCTTATATTATTCTCAGCTGCAGCCCAAAAAAACAGGAAAAAACAGGAACAAACAGAAACCGTGATTGTTGAGGATTATGAGATGAGAACAACATCAGAAGAAACGAATGTACGAACAAAAATGGACGTCAGGAAATTTAACAATGTTAAGCAACTACCAGAGGATCAAATCCAGAAACTAGAAGCATATTTTTCAAATTCAGACCTGGGGTAAAATTACTTAAAAACTTAATTAAATTTTCTAAATGTTTTAATTAAAAATAAAAGTTGTATATATATATATATATGTGCAATTATTAAGATTAGATGCATAGATCAGTGCTAATATATTTCTAGAAATTCTCTAAATATATTACATAAATTAGCAGTAGAAGTGCATACCTTAATGGCGACGCAGACATATACATTTTTGGAGTTTCATTGGCTGATTTAATAGCTGGAGGATTCCTTGACTCACAGGTATAGCCGCAGTCAAATTCAAATATAGTATCATATGATGATTATTAGCTGGAAGTTTTCCTTAACATTTACAATCTACTAATTTAAACAGATAATTGACTGGTGTGCACATGAGCTCAACAATGACCATCCAGAAATCATGTACATCAGAACTATAGCTTCTGTAAGTTTTTATTAATTTTCTAGCAAAATTTTCTTGTAACATCAAAAAAATTTCTCACTAAAATGATTGCAATTACAGGCATTAATTAAGAATGAATCATCAGAAAACAGAGAGTATTTGATAGATAAAAAAGTGCAAACATTCTACAACACAAGCACAAAAATATTGATTCCTATCCACGAAGGAAACCATTTTTCATTGTTAGAATTTATAAAAGACAGTAGAAGATGGATACATTACGATTCCAACAAAAATCGTCGTGAAGGAGGAAATCACCAAAGACTTGCAAGAGATTTTGTATGTAAATTGAAGATAATTGACATTCAAACTAGTATATAAACTGTTATAAATAGTCAGATGTATGTGTTTTTTTTATACATATACAGAGAATTTACATCAGTGGATTGCTGAAAAAGCTAGAGAACAAGAAATTTCAGAAACATGGACAACTTGAAATTGCTAATTGCCCACAACAAGGCGCCACGTAAGTAAATAAAAATAATTGCATACTTGTATTTACAATTATTTTACACTTGTATGCATACTTGTATTTACAATACTTGTATTTACATACTTGTATTTACAATTATTTACTGATATAGTATGAATATGTGCGTACTTGTATGCAGCTTTCTTAAATACTAGCATAATATTAATCATGTTTTACAAATTCTGCAGGGTCGATTGTGGAATGTTCGTTATTAACATGATGAAACAGAGAAGCGAGTACAAAGAAATTGATAAACAAAATGAAATGTACAAACCTGCGACTATTTATCTACAACGGGCCAAGCTTGCTTACGAACTTCTCAATCGCAAACCTCATAGTTGGACTCCAGAAGAAGACCTGACACAGAACTTTATATTTTCAGATGCAAACAAACCTTCTGCTTAAATTTATGGAAAATGGTCTTTTCACTTCTTGTAAATATTTTGGCTAAAATACACTGATCAAAATATTGTAAATATTCTGACTAAAGTACAATGTATGAACTACTGGAAAGTGATTATATAGTTTTCAAGCTGAATCAATGTGTAATTTTTTGTATTGAGTTAAGTTCATTCAATTTTACTTATATTTCTTACATTACTGTTGCTGATTCAATCAATTGTTAAAAAATCGCATACTATTATGTACATATCCAAAATAGTTGCATACTTATATGCGTATATTTAGAAAACGTGATTTTATGTTCTTTATACCAATTTATTACTCTAATGTATGCATCTAATCATTGTAAATGCAAAATCATATGCTCATATTAAGAAAATCTGAATATATATATACTGTATACAAATTTGTAGCCGGAATGTATGCATCTATATAGCAAAGTTACATACTAAAATGCTAATATTCCAAATAGCAGCATACATGTATGCATATATACAGGAAAAAAAACTGGCTACTTACATTCATACACAGTATTCACATAAACAATAAACCAAACTTCATCACAAAACACTAAACACAAATTCACAATATGTATGTGTACTGTATACAAATCTATAGCCGGAATGTATGCATCTATACAGAAAAGTTGCATACTAGAATGCTAAACATTCTAAATAGCATCATACATGTATGCATATATGCAGGCAAACAACAGGCTACTTACATTCATTCACAGTATGCACATATACATGTATGCAAAACAGAACACATATATTGACAATAATATTCAAAATACAAAACCAAAGTTCAGCACAGAAACATTAAAATAATAAACCAAAGTTACAAACATAACAGAAATATTCAACTTGGTTACAAACAGTAAACAACAAAATAGAAAAATTCAAACTAGTTACAAACATATTAAAATACTAAACCAAATTGCAATTAGTTTCCTTGTAAAGAACAAGTCCTTTTATTATGACCCAACTTTTTGCATAACCCACATCTAATAGTCTTTGTAAATTCACCAGCAGATTTTAACCTTTTAGAAGACGATGGACGACCGGGCATTCTTCTACCTTTTGGAGGAGCTATAATTGCATCTTCAATTGCAACATCTTCACCCATAAAGTCTATGATAGGATTGATTGCATGAGAATAAGCTAATCGAAAATAAGAAACTTTGAAGTAATCCTCGATGTAGTCATATACATCCAACTTCTCACAACTTAAAATACATCGTATAGCATGAGAGCAAGGAAAACCATTAATTTGCCACATGTTACAAGAACACACTCGACTATGTAAATCAACGGATTGATGGACCGGAGAATGCACTTCAAACACATATTCACTTGATTTGATAACAAACCATGAAGCTCCTTCCAAATAAAGGTTTCTTAATCGAGTTTCAATCACAGGACATAAAACACTATTCCAAGTAGAAGCAACTTCACGACGGTCAGACATAAGTTTCATTAACTTCATTCTAATTTTATCCAAACAAGCAGTAATTGGTAAATGTCTTTCCTCCAAAATCCATTTGTTAAAACTCTCCGAACAATTAGAAGACATCTCACCATAACGACAACCAGGAAAAAAAACATTTGCAAACTTCTCAAAAGGAATTCCGCTCAAAAAATTTACCACTTTGGATCCTCCAACATCTCTAAAATTCTTCAATGCAGCATTAAAATCAATCAAATTAGAAGCATAAGCAACTCGTGCAAACAAATCTAACAACAACTTCTTGTTTGATTTGGAAAATTCAGATTTTAGAGTAACCTTTAAATTGTTATTCAAATGATAAAAACAAGAACCATGAACTGAATTTGGAAACACTTTTGGAATAGCAACAAGAATACCAGGATGTCGATCAGAAATGAAAACAAAGCTTCTACTATCATCCTTAAGAAACTCTTTCAGTTGTTCACAATACCAAATCCAATTGTCTTCATCTTCCCCAGACACAATAGCAATTGCTAAAGGAAAAAAACCTGTTAACAGAAACAAACATATTATCAAACAAAAAATAAAATCAGCAACAATTATAAATAATTTTTGCAAATTTTTAGATCAGTTGCCTTATTGTGTATTCCAAATAATAGCATACTTGAATGCAAATTTACAAAACAGATGCATACAAGTATGCACTTATTTAGATCGGATGCATGCAAATGAATGCATGTATATATGCACTTATTCATAACAGATGCATGCAAGTATGCACATATTCAGAATATATGCATGCAAATGAATGCATGTATTCATAATATTTACACTTATTCACAATATATGCATGCATATATGCACTTATTCAAAAAAGATGCATGCAAGTATGCACTTATTCAGAATAGATGCATGCAAATGAATGCATGTATTCATAATATTTACATACTTCTATGAATGTATTAAGAATAGCTGCATAATTGTATGCATACATATAGAAGATTATTATATCCCTATGCATTCATCCAGAATAGTTGCATACATGAATGCATATAATAAATATAACTGCATACTTTTATGCATACACATCCAGTTATAAACTGACAAAACACCATACCTTCATTTCCATTTTTACCAGTAGCAGCCATCAAACAACCTTGAGCTCTTCCTTTCATAAAAGTAGCATCAACAAAAATTAAAGGACGACAATATTGAAATCCATGTGCACAAGCTTCGAAACCAATAAAAACCCTTTCAAATTGACGTGTATCATCATTACACTCCAACACAACTTTACTCCCAGGATTAGTAGTAACAACAGCATCACAAAATGACTGCAAATGATGATAAGACATTATATCGCTTCCATGTAACTCTTCTAATGCCAACTTCTTCCCACTATAAGCATAGTAATACTTCAAAATAACATTATACTCGGTTTGAAACAAATTAATAATATCCTTGGTCTTCATTAATGGATTAGAATGAATATGATCATAAACTAACAACTTAATGAATTTGCTGGATACAACAGGATTGTTTATATCATGAATTCCAGCACCACAAGTATGATCAGGTTGAAATCTCTTTAAAACAAAATAGCCAGGAAGATTGAACTTAACAGAAGCATGAATCCTAAAAGTACAATTTTGCTTAGAACAAACGGCTGTAACTCTTTCCTTGTCATTCTTAACCAAATTAAGCTTGTATCCAGTCTTCATACTATACATCATCACATACAACCTAAATTCAGTAACACCTCCTGGAAATTGCTGACCAACACCAGAAAAAACAGGTTGATTCAAATCACTTCTCAACAATTGTTTCAATTGATTGTTTGAATCACATGTACTAGAAAAAGAAGAATCACTACCACAAGAAACATCATCTGACCTAGCATTGTTAACTGACGAACTACTACGATTGACCTCAACAAAAAAAACCAAATAATCCTCATGATTATGTGCAGCCAACAATAGAATAGATCGAAGATCAGAATTACTTTGAATATTCCTTCTCAAGCCATCTCTAATGTGATACAATTCAAATGACAATGGACTTAAATCAATCCATTTACCACAAACAGCATCTCTCACAATATCAACAGTACTATCAAAATAAAGACGTATAGAAAAGCTATCATTCCCAAACTTCAACAAGACCAATACACCAACATTAGCAGGAACACTGTTATACAAAGAAGAAAATTATTAATAAACCTTATCAGCATTAATCAAATAAAACTACACACACATTTGCAACATATTATAATTATATGCATACATGTACACATATATCCAGAATATCAGCATACTTTTATGCAACTGTTAATAATAGTTGTATTACATATATTCAGAATACTTGCATATCTGTATGAACATATAGGGAACAATTGCATATCTGTATGCGCATATTCAAATTAGAAGCGTACAATTTTACCACTATTAAAGAAAAGTTGCATATTTATATGCACATATACAAAATAGTTGCATACTTATATGCACATATTCAGGACAATTGCATATATTTGTTATCCAAAATACAAATTAGTTTCATACTTGTAAGCACATAATAAAAATATTAGCATACTTGTATGCACAATTGTACAAATGTATTGAAATTTAATCTCACAAAAGAAGCCTTAAAAATAATAATAAATACATCAAAACAAATCGGAAATAATAATAACACACGTATGAAAAAAAAAAAAGCGCAAATTACCTTGAAGATGAAACATTCATTATATCTCTCAACCGCTGAAGAAATCGAATATTAGATTCTTCAACAAATCGCAATTAGATCGAATATTGAATCTCAGAAGAAAAAAAACACTGACGACAGCAACATTAAATCAACTAAAATATTCTCTCTAAATAATAGCCGTATGAATCAAATCCATGAAGCCGCCATGAAAAGAAAAATGCGTTAATTAGAACAAGGGTATTTGTGGAAAAAGATTACCCAAAAAAAAAATAGGGATGCGAAAAGTATAATTTAAAGCGGGAGGATTACATGTTAATTAACTTTAATTCTAGGGATGTATGCCTAATTTTCACTAATTTAAATTATGAAAATTACCCAAATTTTCAACTTGCTCAAAATTGGACAAAATTACTGCTCGCTCGAAGCTCTTGACATGACGATCTCAACGAATTCAGTTTCATGCAATTTCGATAACGTGATAAAAAGTTATGCACTTGCGAAGTCAACAAATCGATTTAAATAATATTTAAATTTGTAAAAATTACCCAAAATTTCAACTTCCTCCAAATTGGACAAATTTTGTGTCCACACGAAACTCTCATCGCCAGGATCGCAGCAGACCTAAAATCGTCAAATTTCGATCTCGTATGTAAAAGATATTGCATTACGAACACTGAATATAAAATTAAATAAATGTTTCACGTTTAAGCCCTTAACCTTTTTTTTTCAAACAGCACCCTGAACTTAAAATGCTCGCCACGGCCAAACCGTAAGTCAGAATTCCACGAAACCAGCGCCATTCTCTCCGGCTTCTCCCCCTCTTTCCACGCCTGGTGGTCCCCCCCTCCAGTTCGCTACGTGGGGCCCACGATCTGCAGTTGAACGGAAAAGTGCAGTTTCCGTTAATCTCAGTGCGGTGGCCGCCTCGATACTCAAAATGCCACCAATTTTTGTCAGTAGCTAGATCTTGACCTCCCGAACAACTTCCGTTTGGGTCTCTTCGCCTGAAAATGCACGGATCGATGGAAAATTGCTCATCTTTGCGACTGTCATGTTTTCAAGACCCCTTCAGTAAAATTGACATTCCGGCCAACTCCGGCCACCTGAGACCATGCCACCACCGCCAAAAGAACCGTATGCTTCCCCTCTACCACTGCCTAAAGTCGCTCGACCTATCTCTCTTCGTGGGGCCCGTAGCGAACAAATAACCGAAATCAGCTTTCTGTTTTTTTAAGCTAGATTCCGGCGAATCCGTGCGACGATAGGTCTTAAATTTTTCGTGGTAGATAGAGTATAAGAAGATGAACAAAATCCAAAAAGGGTTTGGTCTGATTTTGTTCTGATTGAGAGATATAAATTATTTTGTTTTCAGGGGCTAATTTGCAAAATAAATTTTTGAGGAGAGAGCTGCCTTGGTATAGGGGAAGAAGAAGGTGGCTATGTTTTGTCTTAGGGTTCAGCTAATGACAACACTTATGATATTTTATATGGGTTAATAATTAAATTAGGCCCACTACCCTTATTTTAACCTCTTATTTATTTTATCTTCTTCAAATTTTGTCTGTTTTCTTAGTTTAAAAATCCGTGTTAACACCTGCGAATTCCATTTTTTATGAAAATTGAAACATAATTATTTCCTGACATTACGAATCTATAGAAACTAGTATCGACGAATTCCGAGTCCGTATGAATAAATAGCGAATTTTTAAAGTCTGAAAATTGACTGTTTTTCACTGTAAAATTTATTACAACCACATACTAGCTTCAAAAATTATGAAATTTGGAATCTAACAATAATTTAATATTCTGAATCCATAGTAAGTGGTTTCGTCGAATTCGGAGGTCGTTTGCAAAATTCCCATTTTTAAGGCGTATATATTTAATATTAAAAATACAAATAAATATGAATAATTTCCGAAACTCAAAATATATAAATGTTTATACTTTTTCAATGCAGAAACATCATTTTAAACTCAATGGAAGTGGTTTCGAGTCCCAATTCATTCGTATGTAAAAAGTAGCGTTTTGGGTCCTATATATTATATATATAAATTACATAGTGTTTTATTGAGATTTTGAATTGGACATAACTTTTGATTCCCGCTACGAAATTTTAATTTTTTGGATTCGTTGGAAAGATATTCTTAAATACATTTTAATATTTTTGGTTTCGCTAAAATCCGATTTATTTTGTATCCTGTACAGTCAGTCAAAGTTAAAATTCAAATTTTAAAACAACCGCTCTATTTCTAACTCCTTTTATAATTTAAATAAAATTTATTCGTTTTAACTTCGATTAAAATAAATTTAGAATCGTTATTATATAAAATAAATTATTTCAAATATTAAAAACCCATTAAAATAATTAAAATAAAATTTTTAAATTTGGCCCAAAATTCCGGGTCATTACAATCTCCCCCACTTAAAATCTTTTCGTCCTCGAAAAGGAACGAAGCTAAAAGTTGTTTAATTAACCAACCCAACTTTCAATTCTAATCGATTTCCAATTTAGTTCAATATTAAATTCGATTATGCTAAATTTATCATTCTATTATAAAGTGGTTAATTTAATCATCATTCCAATATTTTATTAGTTAAACTAATAATCAAACATCACAACCAGCAATCAATTAGGTAATTAAACTTTCAAACTTATGTAATTTTTATATATATTCAAAAATCATGTTTTTAGTGCAAATCACAACAACAGACCCTATCTAGTTTTGGTTCTCACACCAGTCAATGGAAAAATATAGATATACCACTTTCGAAACTCGAACATAAACTCTGATGATGATGCATCAATCATCAGAATTATCCCCAGGCGACTAGATTGTGATTCTATATCTACCCAGTACATTAAAACTTCGAATATCCGTTAATTACTCGTATATTCGAAATCTTTATATACTCGATTGTCCAAATTAAAATATAATAATATACTCAAATACGCATATTAAGATGAAATTTTCTAAACTAAATTTGTTTTCATTTTTATTTTATAGAAAATAATACTTTTCACACTCGTTCTAGGATGCTACTGATCCCATCTCTAATGAGTCATTCTTATTGGATATTACTAATCCAATCTCTGATGAATTCTTTCGTTCGGTTCTAATGTGTCCTGTTCTCGAGCTCTAAAAACCTGGCTCTGATACCAAATGTGACGACTCAAACTTCCCCATAAAGGAAAGCCGGATTGCTTTGAGAACAACACACATCAGAACACAAAACAGAAGAACATTTTATTGCTGTTACAACAATTACATCAGAGTACAAGAATTTTCTAGAGTATGAATAATAATATACATTGGAAATACAATAATATCAGAGTTTAAATTACATTTAAATAGCAGTGGAAAAAAAATTAATACAAAATACAACTGAAAGAAATACACGGATACAGAGCTTTCCGAATATCGCTTCAGCTGTAGACCAGGATCCTGTGAATATAATATCTGCAAAACCAAACTACTAGGTGCCCGTGTGGAAATATGGGCACCTAGAGTTTAGGTTAAGACAATAAACTCCAGGTTAGTCATGGGACTGGTATGAGAACTCAAAAACAATCATTAAGTTGATTTTAAAGTTAAGTAAATCAAGGGACCACGCCATATAACATGGAACGGGTTAACCCCCAAGAATACCAGTGCATAAAAATAAACAGCGCAATGCTAAATAAAGGGAAATGAAGCTATTATAAGACTCAGGTCCCATCACACAATGCAACGCAAGCCGGAGGAAAGAGGTTTACCTTATAATAGCCAATTTGCTTAGTACGTGAAATTTATCTTTTAATATTACTATAAGTGCATAGTGCAGAAATCAATTTCGAAAGTAAATGTATTAATCATAGACGGCATGGGTACCATATATCATGTCGCCATACTAGTTCTACAATCAAAACCGCATGGTGTCGTATTGGACATTGGTTTTCCATCATGAGTCAAGGCTAGGGAGGAACTCCTTACCGATTCGAGACACTCTAGCAAATGCCTCAAGATCACACCTATGGGCAACCCTTGGAGCGGTAGGGCCGGTCCCCGCCTATCGGCAGTGGATTGGTTATGCCTGAACACACGTTTCCCGGTTCCTTTGAACCTATAGTATGACCACTAACGGCCTATAAAAATCCGAGGTGCCTCAAAATCCATCATCCATATAAGTAAAATGTCAGCCAGTTTAAGCACTGACACTACCACTAGCTAGAAAGAAACGTGTGCACTCCCTACGGTCCCTTCTCCCGTTTTAGACTCCAATCGGGGTATGAGGCTCGCGAAGTCATGATATACACAAAGTTATGCCGTAATAGGCTATACTTTGATCATCCCACAAGGCCCTGCTTTTAAACAAAAGCCTTGATCATTTGCATCTTGGCATGCCACATTGTCAGACCATACCATATCATTAATCATCTATCAACATATAACCGGGTGTTAAGCAAGAGAATAAATTCTCCGCCACCAAACAGCTATATATTAAATAGAGATCAACGAATACAATATGAAGGAATACAATGTCAGACACGCAACCCATTTATTAGTCTGTTCTGGGTCTGAACGAAACCATATCCGATAGATCTCCAAATACGTCTGAATGATCACCAATTTTTCCCTCATTTTGGGTGTACGGTCCAATCAAGATATCAATAATCATCCATTCGATATGGAAATTTTCCGGTCTTCAATAACCGTCTTCATCATCGGTCTTCAATCGTCGTATGAATTATTCAGAATGGGTTAAACCCGGTCTTTCTGAATAATTTGCGTAATTTAAAATCATGTGCTTTAAAACACAACCAACGCCTCATTCCAATCAAGAGTATTCTTTGATTTTAATTTAAATCAAATTTTGGTTTATCCAACTAGTCGGGATTAACGCCTTACCGAAGTAATCATTAATTAATATCCCATTCCCATCCTGTACAACCCATGGAGTAAAATTGGTGGTACTCCATATCTAACACCCAATGTGTTACGGTAAACTTAATTACCGTTTTATCGTTCAAATCTAATTAATGATTTAACTATCGCTTGGAGTAAAAACTGGTGGTACCCCATTATCGTTCATTTCTTTAATTAAGTAAATTTAATTTCTTTTATCCTCATTCAATCCAATTAAAGATTTATTAAAGCTATATTTAGTTTTAATCTCCAAGAATCATTATTTAATGTTTATTTAACTTCCAAGAAATAATCTTGCCTTTAACTGGGTTAAAGAACAAATGTCGCTTAAAAACATCGTTCACAATAAACCCAAAATCATATTCCAATTTAATATATTAAATTGAAAACTTCTCTCTAGAATGTTTCGTTAAATCTTAATTAAAAGATTTATGAATTACCAATCTAAATTTCACTGTCAATCGGGTTTAAATAACTAATGTCATTTAAAAACATTGTTCACAATCAACCCATAAGTTAGTTTCACTTAATTTCAATTATGTTTAATAATTGGAAATCTTATTTAAATCTTAATTAAAAGATTTATTCTTTCCCAAATGGGTTTAAGAACAGTGTTATTTAAGACACTATTCACGACAAACCAAAATTTTAATCTGATATTAAATATCATGCTTTGAATAGAAATTATATCGATTTATATTCAGTATCAAATTCTGAAAATTAACGTACATCAAATTGGGAATAACGATATTAATATCTTTCAAATTCCCACAATAATATCTGTATAATCACAAAATCCAATACTGAAATAATCCGAAGATTATTTCCATTCAAATCCATTCCAATATATGTATTGGAAAATCTTGGTTTTATTAAAACCACTTTAATCCTTTTTTTATTTTAATTAATTTATTAAAATAAATAAATCACTCATTCTTTTACATTGAAATGTATATCTACATTAAAATAAATCTTTTTCATTCTTTTGAAACAAATTAACTAAAAAAAAAAGTATTCTTTCTAATGTAATCAATCTTAAATAAAAATGAAATCTTCTTAGTTCAACCTTTATTACATTGAAAAATGTAATATTTTCATTTCAGTCTTTATTACATTGGAAAATGTAATGTTTTCATTTCAAACTTTATTTTCAATTCAATCTTTATTACATTGAAAAATGTAATATTTTCATTTCAACTTTATTTTCAATTCAGTCTTTATTACATTGAAAAATGTAATATTTTCATTTCAACTTTATTACATTGAAAAATGTAATATTTTCCTTTCAAACTTTATTCTAAAATGTTTATAAATTCTTTTATAAAACGATTCCAACTTTTATTTGAATTTTAAATCCAAATTGAATATTCTATCTATTATCATATTAAAATAATATTATTTCCAAAATATTTATTTCGGAATTAGCTCTTTAAAACATGCATTATAAAATAAATCGATAAACACATTCGGGTTAAAATGGTGTTGCTATTTAAAACAAATTAAATAGCTCAATCCATTATCTTATTCATTTATATTTTACACTGGGCCAGACCTCCCACATTGAGCCTACGACTTGTGGATGTTGGATATGCCGGTTGGTTCCGGGAAGACTTATCCCACAAGTTGGGCTTAACCTCGTGTCATGGACCAATTCGTATTTGCGCACTTGGACCTCTCACATTAGGCCCAACATTTGTGGCTGCTGGATAAGCTGATTGGTTCCGAACAGACTTGCACCACAAATGTGACCTAACCTCGTGCCCAAGTACATTATGAGGAGGTCCGTCGTGAGTTTCCAAATCTTCACCAACTTTGGCTTTAGGTGCCTATAAGACCTCCTTACGAACCCTTGGTTGATCATGGTTTAGTTGCTCAACCTCGAGTCGAACAAGCGGCGGATCAACTTCCTGTTAATCAACCATTATTTGAACTCAAGGTTGACTCGTATCCTGTTTGTTGCCATTGCAGATATGCAATGGTGTTTATGTTCAAGGCATATGGAGTAAAAATTGGTTGTAGAATCCATCTTTGTCCGTTTTGGCCGAATGGTTGCAACTTTTCAGAATAGGTGGACGATCGTTTATATGAACGAGGAATCGCATATCAAAATGAATTATAACATGAGATAAGGCATCTAAAGAATGCTTTAGAAGAACTTCAAATTTAGAGAACTATGTAGCTTTATAGTGTTTTACGTTTATTGGGTTAAGTGGTTATTATCAATATGATGACTCTGTGGTTCTTTAATGTTATCTATGTTTTATTCAAAGTTTTTGGTATGCTTTGAGAAATGAACATAGAGCTATAAAACATATATAATAACAACCAGAAAAATGATTTTTTGTTGCAAAAATCAGTGGCGTTTATTATCAAATGCAAGCAAAATTGTTTTCAGGACCAATGTAAGCGCGGTAAAAAAAATCGCATTCCCACCTCTTCGTAAACACAAGTCCATGTGTCTAAGGAAAACATAACCAACCTTATTCTCTTTTCCTATTCCTTCATACTTAACATCTTTTAACCCTCGTTCACTTTTCTTCCTTTTTCTGGAAAAAAAACCCTAGCATTTTACCCCTTTCAATCTACCGCTTATTATTTCTCAGTTTAATTCGAATTTGTAAAGACTAACTTGTTCAATATTGGTATGGATACCAGTATAGGCGGTTCATCTCAGCAATGCTACAAAGCGATTTGATTCAATTCCTAATCATATTCAAGGTCGTGAAATCAGTAAAGCAAGAAAGGTATAAAATCAAACTTGATTTATCTAATTTTGTTTGGATCCTATTGTTTAGGGTTTTGAATAGTTGAAATCCATTGAGTGTTGATTTCTGCTACCACAAACCGAAACAGTTAATTTCTGCATACAATGTTTGTAAATGGGTTTATATCTGGGATTAAGTTACTTTTGAGCTCTGGGTTTTGACAGTATACCTGATTAAATTACTTTTGAATTGAATGGTTTTTGAACTCGGGGTTTTGACAGTATAGCAGATTAAATTAACAAATAGTGTTGATTTCTGGTGTTTGCATTTGAATCGAATTGGTTTTGAAACTTGTTTTGTACATATATGTTGATTTCTTGAACTATACTGATTGGAATTTAATATGGACATTGACTTTAAATGTTAACTTGTTCATGTAAATTACTTGATTGAGTACTTGTAGCAAACATATTACACTGGTATATATATACACGTATATGTATATTTTAATTTAATTTGTTTTATTCCATCTGATTTGCATGTATAAGAGTACACATGAATACTGAAATTGTGCAGTATAAAAGAGTGACGCTTAACTGATACATTTCATACAAAATTTCTCTGTAGTCTCAGGAGAAGCATTATGTTATATATAGGGCAACTCAGTTTCCTATTAACAAAGAGCCTAAAGTGACAAAGACAATTTGGTTTACGCTCTTGTCCCATCAATATTAATAATCGAAATTGCAAAATTTGTGTTAGGCCATCAACGATCAAGTTGAACATGAACCGTATTTGCAATCACGATATTAATAATAATGAGGCTAGAGAAACGCGAATTGATATGAGAAACTGAACAGAGAAACAGGTTCAAAATAGGTACACCTACATTGCAATCAGAATGTGTTTAGGTATGTTAATTTAGTTTATTTTATTCCATCTGATTTGCGTGTATGGGATTATATATACATGAATATTGAAATATTCCGTATATAAGTTGTGATTGAACATGTAAATCTAGGCTCCACCCAACATATATATATACACACACACACATACATATATATGTGCACACAGTGATATACATGAAAGATTACCGCTTTTAAATATAGCTAAATAATGATAGGCTGAAATAGTGGCACTTTATATTATTATACCTACTTACCTTGTGTTTGAAATTAGGATAAATATATGTTTAATGTACGACTTTTGCATGCACATGTATAAATATAACATACAATGATTATGAGCATACAAACATAGATAGTGCTGGTGAAACTATGTTTTGTATCTGTGAAGCATGATCCCATATGTTTATGAGTGTTGTATATATCAAGTGTGTGTGAACATTTCGAGAAATCTCAGGAATATGAGCAAGTTAATTTTGTGGCCAAAAGGTCTAATTTATATGAGCTAACAATTAATTGGACTTGGAAGTTACTAAATTAAGTTAATTTGATCTGGGAGTTATTAAATGAAGTTAATTTGACTTGGGAGTTACTAAATTACGTTAAGTGACTACATTCAGTTTATCCTGGGAGTTACTAAATTAAGTGACTACATTCAATGGATTGATAATTAATTATAACGTAACACTAACATGGTAAGATCTCCTATCAAAGTTCATTGTTAGTGTATTGTTAGGAGGTACATTTCTGATCCATGTCGGCAGGTGTTTAGTATTTCTAGAATACTACAACTTATTTTCGTAAAGGTGGAATATTCACAGGTTATGAAGAAACAAATCACGAGTTGTATGCATATACATGGAGGTAAGAGAGATATTGATCTAGCTTTCTGTGGTCTGGTTGAGGAAACACTTCGAAATGATGAAAACTTTAAAATAAAGTTCTCAATCATTAAAGAGCTTCAAAATTTAGTAGCACATGTTCAGAAGATCAATAAGTTTCTGTAACGACCCGGGGAAAAAAACCGACAATCGGGTCTTCGACAACAATACATAAACCCGTATCGCTTGCCAAAAACCCAAGTATCGAAACCCCAGATTGTCATGAGAAAGAATTTAGAGGGTGAGAAATAGAAAGAAAGAAATATTAGAATAGAAGAAAGAAGAAGAACACATCAGAATCTCACAGCGGAACGAATAAAGTATAATATCAAATCTCTTTATACAAAAGAACCTTATATACATACCAACCATCAGAGTACAACATATAACTGTCACAGCGGAAGAATATCTGTATATAGCTAACGGTGAAGCCGCCTGCATCTAGCTCCCGAAACTCCAAGCGAAACCTAACCTGGAACATACTCGGTCTGACCCGACCATATTTGATTTAAAACAAAATACACCGAGTCAGTCTGGAATACTATCAGTGATAAATTCACAAACAAACAACTGGTTTAACTTTGGAAAATCCTTTCGAAATCAAAGGATAATAGTAAGACCAGTCCACACATAAACACGGACGGTTTTTACCTTACTATAACCCAAAACATTTTTGAAATCATAACTTATTCTGATATTATCATAATGTCTAAATACAAGTAAATATCAATCTAGAGGAACGCTTGCATCTCACGCTCCCCATATATAGTATACAATCAAAAACCGCGGGCGCTTATTGGATATTGGCTTTCCAACTTGACAAGGTATGGGACCACCTTCCAAACGTGTATCTCTAGAGGCGAATACACTGGGTTCAACAAGAACGTCTTGCAACCCGGCCCACACATGACCGACCACTCATTTCGCTTGAGTGTATCGAATGTATACCACCGACGGTTGGGATCAGCAACCGCCACCCGAGTAGGGTCAGCATCGAATATAGATTAAAGAAGCAATAGGAATTTCTCTAGATAGGTGGTCATACATCCTAATGGGAGCGACCCACATAGCCATGCTGCCTGCCCGATTTTTGTCATTTCCCGGTTGATGAGGCTTGAGGCTAGAACTTTACCTTTTAATCATCTGGTCATCATACACTTTGGATGTCACATCATCAGATCCGCCAGATCACACTTGATTGACGTCCATAAACATACTCTAGCTATCAGGCTAGAGAATAACCATTTCTCCGCCATCAACTATGGTACATTTGGAGAAATCAACGCATGTAAATCCTTTTGGAAATACTCTGTCAGACATCTGTCCATACAAGTCATCCAGGAACAGGATGAACCGAAGGCACTCTCCTACTGCATCACATATAGGAATCACCCCAAGGATCAGTAGCGAGAAGTCCTTGCAATCCGTGGATTCCAATCACGATAGAACCACAGTTCATCTCTGGGAGCTCACCAAAGATTTTTAGCAGTCCTTCCGCTTATGAAGATCCACGGTCTTCAATGCTCCATCTCGATCATCTTCTGATCTCTTCTCGTATTTGTTGGTCGGAATGGTTTTCGAATATAATTCGATCTCGGACTTTCCATACCAACAATCGTATTGGTCAACTTCGATAGTCGGTGATTTAACTATCGAATAACAATGGTGTGAGTAAAAATCAGTTTGCTGGTTCAGCACTTAACACAACTCGATCTCTTCTTAAAATATACTTAACAATATAAACCAAATTCTCTCCGATTAACTCTGATTGATTTACTTTGATCGATTAACTCTAACTCGACTAACTCGACCTATTTAACTCGACTAACTTAACTTGATTATTCTTATCGATTAATTAAGACTCGACTTGACTCCATTCGCTCGACTCTAGATTGCAGCGATCACAATGGTTACGCCTGATTCCCTTAGGAAACATCCGACCGCCGTAGGCTATCTGTAGCCCTGCGAATTACGCTAGCAGTCGCACACAATGGAAACTTTCCTGAATAAATTTGATTGACTAACCCTAACTTAAATACGATCTTTGATCAACTCTAATTGAATAACAAATGTTTAATACAATTTTTGAAATCACTTATTCTTATTTCCCCTGGAACCATTATTGCAATATTATTTAATTTTCCAAAACCCTGCATTTGAGTTTGATATACCTCGTATAGGGTAAAACAAATTTCAACAACTCCACTTACTCCAAACTAATATCATTCCTCGATAATAGTAAGCCAACCAAGTTGGGGTATTTTAGTTACCTCTCAGACCTTGATCGACCCATTCTTACCTCAGAACAATATCAGTTTAACCACTAACCTCAAATACCATTTCCCCTTTGGGTTTCAAATCTGGGTTTTTAAACTATTCCTTATATTTGAAAGCTTCGTTCAAGATCATTTTACTTAATTCTTTATTTAAGTAAACATCCATTTTAAATCACCACTTTAACTTTACGTATTCTTTCACTTATACCCTTTTGGTTTATAAAACAAATCTATCGTCAAATAGTTGGATTCCATCTAATTGAACCTTCTGTAATAAATTCTTATCGCCATTCTGGTCAACCTGTCGTCAATTAATCACTTGTTAGTTGAATATCCCCTTATCAAATCTTGTTTGAAAACTTGGATTTATAAATCCCTTTATAATACCCTCCTTTGATTTTGATCGAACTTATCGACGCTCGCTCGCTTCTAATGGCATTCCCCATTTAAAGGTTGTTGCTTTGACTACTATTAATTGAGAAAAATAACTAACCTTATTACCAATTATATTAGAATTGGTTAACCTTGATATATATCAAAAATTAGGATTATAGTCATTTCCAAAAGCTTGTCAATATTATTAACACTACCTCATTCAATAACTATTTTAATTATAGTTGCTCGAAGGTCAATTACTATTTTACCTTAAACACTCTACTAATTTCCTTAATTTAAAATTTATCGAAGTTCAACTAATTACCACCACTTGTTAAATTTAACGAATATTCAGAAGCCAATTTACTCCATCCCATTTCAGGTTAATCTCATTTCCAACTTAAGTTGAACACGGTTGATTTGGTCAACCGTACATTTCAGTTAACCACTAACTGAATCCCAATGTCATTTCCCCTTTTAAATTAATTAATTAACCTAATTAATTTAAAACTGCCTTTAATTGATTAAAAACAATTTTCCCATTTCACCAGCCTGTAGGTAAAATCTATGGTTCGCTCTGCCTTTAAACAGGGATAAAACATCTTAATTACTCCCTCTATAAACTCGATTAAAATATATGCTTACAAACTGCTAATTAAATTTCTTATATAAAACAATCGAAACTTTTATTCAATTATAAATTAAATTTATAACTTTTAACTTGCGTAGATTCATCGAATGGTCAACTAACGTCAGAAACAACACATTTGGACCATTCGCTGCCAATGACCAAATCAACGCTGTCGGTTGATTCTAAACACAACACAGGTGAATATGTATTCAACCATCGACATACAAACAGGGTTGGTGTCAGTCAGGGTAAACAGTTTATATATATGCACAAAATCCAAAATACAGTTTATTTGAGGAATCCAGTCGGATTCCTCCAACCTGTCCTTCTCTGCATCATAGATGTCAGTTGATAGCAATATACGAGTTATATAAATAATCAACTGCAATCAATCAGAAGATAACAACCAATTTGCATCCATCGCATCAAATTAGCCATTTTAGACTGTAAACTGTAAAATATATTTAACTGTGAATATACCACATCACAGTATTCCAGAAGGTGTGAGAATTAACTCACCAGAGTTTGTTCTGGTCAACGGTTGACGCATTTGCTGCTTTTAATTTGGGTCGGACATCCAAAATTGGCTGAATTTTCAACGGTGTCGGATTGACTCCTAGTCAGTGCCATCGGATAGGTCTCGTCCCTGCGATCCCAACGGATCTTGTTTCGTTAAATTCCGTTGTCGTACGAAAAAGTTACGTTGATTTAAAGTTTGACTAGATTATACGATTTTAAAATAAAACTAATTAAATTAATTACCTTTGACTTACTGTTAAACACTCTAACCCTGTCCACGTCAGCTCAAAAACTTGACCATGCGTTTTTCTTCAATTTCTCGTTTGCAACCCGACATCCTTTCCATCGTCGTTCTTTTTCAAAAGCTCCGCCCCTTCACACGCTCCCCGCCGCCACGCCTGACGACCTGGGACCACCTCGACCCCTTCAATGCAACCGCCGCTCCGCCAGTAGCCACTGCCCCTGGCGCCGTGACCTAGCTCTGCTCCGACCACCGGAATTCCTCACTTCCCCCAAATCCGAACAAACCTCTCTTGCCGCCGCCACCGTCCACTTGACCCCACCAGACCACCACCCATCGACTCGCCTCCCCCCTGGCCACCCTTTCCCCTCCGACCACGACGTCAGAAAGTACCACAGCCGCCGGAATTGTCAAAAAAAACCCAACGCTACTCCAAAACCGAACCCCGAAACAACGTCAACGTTCATCCTTCGATTTCTCCGACCACAGGTCATCGTAAGACCCGAGACTACAGCCATTTGAAAGCCCCATCTCTCCTCTTCAAAAGCCCTAAGGCCCCGTCACCTGAAATTGGGTAATTTGCTCGAATTTTGGCCAGGAACGAAATCAGTTTTCTTCACTGTTCAGCCGATTCCGGCCACCACACCCAACGATACGACCCCAACTTCTTACAGTAGGTAGATCTTCCCCCGATCTACAACTTCCGTGTGGAAAACCCCCTCAAATTCGTTACGGATTTAGAGATACAATTGATTTTGCGTTGAGGGTCTTATTTGCAAATTTACATGAATGAGGATGGTGATGGCTGGGAAATTGTGATGGAGGGTGTTTATATAGTGAGGAAATAATATTATTAAAGTTGACGTGACGACTGATGTTGACTGACGATATTTATTCGTGTCTATCGTGTTTTCGAAGCTCGTTTATTCGCTGCTGCGCTCACATACGAACCCCGTTCGAGTTGCAACTGGACTGCATAGTATATTTTGACGATACGGTCCTAACGAATCTTGCTTCGTCGAATTCCGAGCTCGTATGCTCAAACAGCGTTTGTACACGTCCAATTAGATCGATTTATTTTACATTTTATTTTGCCACGCTCACAGAATAACCCCGATTGACGCGCCGTCAGAAAATCTAGCAATAATTTACTGTTACGGTCCAAACAAAAATTTTTTCGTCGAAAACAGAGGTCGTTTGAAAAATGGCCCTTTTAAACTGGCCAATTTCGAATAAAATAACCCAATTTTAAAATACTTCAATATAATATAATTAAAATACTGCTTTGGGCCATAACTGACCAGAATTACGTGTATTACCACCATAAAATATCCCGGGTCGAATTTGAGGTCAAATCGATACTCAAAATATTTAAAAACCGTTATTTTATATAACTGCAGCGCTATATATATAAAAGAAATTCCATAGCGACCTTTTCAAAATTTGATTCGGACATAAAATAAAATCTACACGACGAAAACTGTATTTTCCTCTACCATTGGAAAGATATCGTCAAGCCGGTCCCAACGTTTCTTGTTTCGAGGAAATCCGACTTATTTTGAACCCGGTACGACCCATTGAAGTTCAAAATGCCAAAACGCGAACTGCCGCGCCGCTGCAGCTCGTTATTTAATTAAATTATAAACTATGTAGATTCGTCGTCGTTTTCAAAATGAATTGTCACTAAAATTTCAGTATAAACAATATTTGACCACTTTAAACTGTCGGATCACAGTATATTTCAATTTCGACAATTTTCCATATTTTGGAAATTAAAATAATATTTATTATTTATTTTAAATAATATATTCACAATATAATCGTCAAATTCGATTTTTCAACCTCAAACAAATATTTTAAATAATTAAAATATTTAAAATAATCCAATTAAATTGGTAGAAAATACGGGTCGTTACATTCCTTCCCCCTTAAAATAATTTCGTCCTCGAAATTGCTAAGGTAGAAGAAATGTCGTCAACTATTATCTTTTCAAAAAGAGTTAATTTTAAAACTCGATTTTAATTTCAAACTGGCCCAATTGGTTTTAAAACCAATTTATTTCAAATAAAAGAATTTTCCAAAAATTTTCTAACTCCTTTAATTCTGGAAAAATTTCGGCAGAGTCTCTCCTGTACGGAGGACCATCGGCAATATCGCAGGATCAAGAAATAAATATACATCGACTCTCAAGGTCGGAAAATTCAAAATCCAAACCCAAAATCCAATAATTCATATTTGCGTAGGCGTACCTTTTGGCGAGCGTTATTACGCGATAAGCTATATATTTTAATCGAGCTTGCTTAGTTACTTTGCAGCTCTGTTCAAACTGGATTTAGTTAACTCCAGAGTTTCCTTCCTGGATCGATTTAAAAACTGAATTCTGCACCTGTTCTCAACTCGAATAACTTCATCAGTTCTCAAAACAATATTAATTTGGTTCAAAATATCCATATCATCCATCCTGACAAATTCTACACATAATCCAATTCCCATGGGGTTTAATTGTAACCAAGGCTTAACAATCCATTCATCTCTATAATTATCCATTTTGATTTATTTAGTTTGGATTTATTTTCTCCTTTAACTTATTTATTTTATCTTTGGTTTTTCAACCAAACCTATCTATTTCAAGTTCATATTCTAGAAATCAACAACATCATCCAAACATATCATGCAATCAACATTAACAAATCCAAATCATTTGCCCATATTATAATAATTCTTAACTTTTATTTTATTATAAAATAAATTGGGCAAAATAATTTAAAAATAATTTTGTATCAAAATACAAATACGCTCTCTTGTATATATATACACAACTCAATCTAGGGTACTGCTGACCCTATCTCTATTGAGTCACACCACAGAACCAAGGTTATCTCTAAACCAATAGCTCTGATTCCACTGTAACGACCCGAGGAAAAAAACCGACAATCGGGTCTTCGACAACAATACATAAACCCGTATCGCTTGCCAAAAACCCAAGTATCGAAACCCCAGATTGTCATGAGAAAGAATTTAGAGGGTGAGAAATAGAAAGAAAGAAATATTAGAATAGAAGAAAGAAGAAGAACACATCAGAATCTCACAGCGGAACGAATAAAGTATAATATCAAATCTCTTTATACAAAAGAACCTTATATACATACCAACCATCAGAGTACAACATATAACTGTCACAGCGGAAGAATATCTGTATATAGCTAACGGTGAAGCCGCCTGCATCTAGCTCCCGAAACTCCAAGCGAAACCTAACCTGGAACATACTCGGTCTGACCCGAGCACATTTGATTTAAAACAAAATACACCGAGTCAGTCTGGAATACTATCAGTGATAAATTCACAAACAAACAACTGGTTTAACTTTGGAAAATCCTTTCGAAATCAAAGGATAATAGTAAGACCAGTCCACACATAAACACGGACGGTTTTTACCTTACTATAACCCAAAACATTTTTGAAATCATAACTTATTCTGATATTATCATAATGTCTAAATACAAGTAAATATCAATCTAGAGGAACGCTTGCATCTCACGCTCCCCATATATAGTATACAATCAAAAACCGCGGGCGCTTATTGGATATTGGCTTTCCAACTTGACAAGGTATGGGACCACCTTCCGAACGTGTATCTCTAGAGGCGAATACACTGGGTTCAACAAGAACGTCTTGCAACCTGGCCCACACATGACCGACCACTCATTTCGCTTGAGTGTATCGAATGTATACCACCGACGGTTGGGATCAGCAACCGCCACCCGAGTAGGGTCAGCATCGAATATAGATTAAAGAAGCAATAGAATTTCTCTAGATAGGTGGTCATACATCCTAATGGGAGCGACCCACATAGCCATGCTGCCTGCCCGATTTTTGTCATTTCCCGGTTGATGAGGCTTGAGGCTAGAACTTTACCTTTTAATCATCTGGTCATCATACACTTTGGATGCCACATCATCAGATCCACCAGATCACACTTGATTGACGTCCACAAACATACTCTAGCTATCAGGCTAGAGAATAACCATTTCTCCGCCATCAACTATGGTACATTTGGAGAAATCAACGCATGTAAATCCTTTTGGAAATACTCTGTCAGACATCTGTCCATACAAGTCATCCAGGAACAGGATGAACCGAAGGCACTCTCCTACTGCATCACATATAGGAATCACCCCAAGGATCAGTAGCGAGAAGTCCTTGCAATCCGTGGATTCCAATCACGATAGAACCACAGTTCATCTCTGGGAGCTCACCAAAGATTTTTAGCAGTCCTTCCGCTTATGAAGATCCACGGTCTTCAATGCTCCATCTCGATCATCTTCTGATCTCTTCTCGTATTTGTTGGTCGGAATGGTTTTCGAATATAATTCGATCCCGGACTTTCCATACCAACAATCATATTGGTCAACTTCGATAGTCGGTGATTTAACTATCGAATAACAATGGTGTGAGTAAAAATCAGTTTGTTGGTTCAGCACTTAACACAACTCGACCTCTTCTTAAAATATACTTAACAATATAAACCAAATTCTCTCCGATTAACTCTGATTGATTTACTTTGATCGATTAACTCTAACTCGACTAACTCGACCTATTTAACTCGACTAACTTAACTTGATTATTCTTATCGATTAATTAAGACTCGACTTAACTCCATTCGCTCGACTCTAGATCGCAGCGATCACAATGGTTATGCCTGATTCCCTTAGGAAACATCCGACCGCCGTAGGCTATCTGTAGCCCTGCGAATTACGCTAGCAGTCGCACACAATGGAAACTTTCCTGAATAAATTCGATTGACTAACCCTAACTTAAATACGATCTTTGGTCAACTCTAATTGAATAACAAATGTTTGATACAATTTTTGAAATCACTTATTCTTATTTCCCTTGGAACCATTATTGCAATATTATTTAATTTTCCAAACCCCTGCATTTGAGTTTGATATACCTCGTATAGGGTAAAACAAATTTCAACAACTCCACTTACTCCAAACTAATATCATTCCTCGATAATAGTAAGCCAACCAAGTTGGGGTATTTTAGTTACCTCTCAGACCTTGATCGACCCATTCTTACCTCAGAACAATATCAGTTTAACCACTAACCTCAAATACCATTTCCCCTTTGGGTTTCAAATCTGGGTTTTTAAACTATTCCTTATATTTGAAAGCTTCGTTCAAGATCATTTTACTTAATTCTTTATTTAAGTAAACATCCATTTTAAATCACCACTTTAACTTTACGTATTCTTTCACTTATACCCTTTTGGTTTATAAAACAAATCTATCGTCAAATAGTTGGATTCCATCTAATTGAACCTTCTATAATAAATTCTTATCGCCATTCTGGTCAACTTGTCGTCAATTAATCACTTGTTAGTTGAATATCCCCTTATCAAATCTTGTTTGAAAACTTGGATTTATAAATCCCTTTATAATACCCTCCTTTGATTTTGATCGAACTTATCGACGCTCGCTCGCTTCTAATGGCATTCCCCATTTAAAGGTTGTTGCTTTGACTACTATTAATTGAGAAAAATAACTAACCTTATAACCAATTATATTAGAATTGGTTAACCTTGATATATATCAAAAATTAGGATTATAGTCATTTCCAAAAGCTTGTCAATATTATTAACACTACCTCATTCAATAACTATTTTAATTATAGTTGCTCGAAGGTCAATTACTATTTTACCTTAAACACTCTACTAATTTCCTTAATTTAAAATTTATCGAAGTTCAACTAATTACCACCACTTGTTAAATTTAACGAATATTCAGAAGCCAATTTACTCCATCCCATTTCAGGTTAATCTTATTTCCAACTTAAGTTGAACACGGTTGATTTGGTCAACCGTACATTTCAGTTAACCACTAACTGAATCCCAATGTCATTTCCCCTTTTAAATTAATTAATTAACCTAATTAATTTAAAATTGCCTTTAATTGATTAAAAACAATTTTCCCATTTCACCAGCCTGTAGGTAAAATCTATGGTTCGCTCTGCCTTTAAACAGGGATAAAACATCTTAATTACTCCCTCTATAAACTCGATTAAAATATATGCTTATAAACTGCTAATTAAATTTCTAATATAAAACAATCGAAACTTTTATTCAATTATAAATTAAATTTATAACTTTTAACTAGCGTAGATTCATCGAATGGTCAACTAACGTCAGAAACAACACATTTGGACCATTCGCTGCCAATGACCAAATCAACGCTGTCGGTTGATTCTAAACACAACATAGGTGAATATGTATTCAACCATCGACATACAAACAGGTTTGGTGTCAGTCAGGGTAAACAGTTTATATATATGCACAAAATCCAAAATACAGTTTATTTGAGGAATCCAGTCGGATTCCTCCAACCTGTCCTTCTCTGCATCATAGATGTCAGTTGATAGCAATATACGAGTTATATAAATAATCAACTGCAATCAATCAGAAGATAACAACCAATTTGCATCCATCGCATCAAATTAGCCATTTTAGACTGTAAACTGTAAAATATATTTAACTGTGAATATACCACATCACAGTATTCTAGAAGGTGTGAGAATTAACTCACCAGAGTTTGTTCTGGTCAACGGTTGATGCGTTTGCTGCTTTTAATTTGGGTCGGACATCCAAAATTGGCTGAATTTTCAACGGTGTCGGATTGACTCCTAGTCAGTGCCATCGGATAGGTCTCGTCCCTGCGATCCCAACGGATCTTGTTTCGTTAAATTCCGTTGTCGTACGAAAACATTACGTTGATTTAAAGTTTGACTAGATTATACGATTTTAAAATAAAACTAATTAAATTAATTACCTTTGACTTACTGTTAAACACTCTAACCCTGTCCACGTCAGCTCAAAAACTTGACCACGCATTTTTCTTCAATTTCTCGTTTGCAACCCGACGTCCTTTCCATCGTCGTTCTTTTTCAAAAGCTCCGCCCCTTCACACGCTCCCCGCCGCCACGCCTGACGACCTGGGACCACCTCGACCCCTTCAATGCAACTGCCGCTCCGCCAGTAGCCACCGCCCCTGGCGCCGTGACCTAGCTCTGCTCCGACCACCGGAATTCCTCACTTCCCCCAAATCCGAACAAACCTCTCTTGCCGCCGCCACCGTCCACTTGACCCCACCATACCACCACCCATCGACTCGCCTCCCGCCTGGCCACCCTTTCCCCTCCGACCACGACGTCAGAAAGTACCACAGCCGCCGGAATTGTCAAAAAAACCAAACGCTACTCCAAAACCGAACCCCGAAACAACGTCAACGTTCATCCTTCGATTTCTCCGACCACAGGTCATCGTAAGACCCGAGACTACAGCCATTTGAAAGCCCCATCTCTCCTCTTCAAAAGCCCTAAGGCCCCGTCACCTGAAATTGGGTAATTTGCTTGAATTTTAGCCAGGAACGAAATCAGTTTTCTTCACTGTTCAGCCGATTCCGGCCACCACACCCAACGATACGACCCCAACTTCTTACAGTAGGTAGATCTTCCCCCGATCTACAACTTCCGTGTGGAAACCCCCCTCAAATTCGTTACGGATTTAGAGATACAATTGATTTTGCGTTGAGGGTCTTATTTGCAAATTTACATGGCTGAGGATGGTGATGGCTGGGAAATTGTGATGGAGGGTGTCTATATAGTGAGGAAATAATATTATTAAAGTTGACGTGACGACTGATGTTGACTGACGATATTTATTCGTGTCTATCGTGTTTTCGAACCTCGTTTATTCGCTGCTGCGCTCACATACGAACCCCTTTCGAGTTGCAACTGGACGACATAGTATATTTTGACGATACGGTCCTAACGAATCTTGTTTCGTCGAATTTCGAGCTCGTATGCTCAAACAGCGTTTGTACACGTCCAATTAGATCGATTTATTTTACATTTTATTTTGCCACGCTCACAGAATAACCCCGATTGACGTGCCGTCAGAAAATCTAGCAATAATTTACTGTTGCGGTCCCAACAAAATTTGTTTCGTCGAAAACAGAGGTCGTTTGAAAAATGGCCCTTTTAAACTGGCCAATTTCGAATAAAATAACCCAATTTTAAAATACTTCAATATAATATAATTAAAATACTGCTATGGGCCATAACTGACCAGAATTACGTGTATTACCACCATAAAATATCCCGGGTCGAATTTGAGGTCAAATTGATACTCAAAATATTTAAAAACTGTTATTTTATATAACTGCAGCGCTATATATAAAAAAGAAATTCCATAGCGACCTTTTCAAAATTTGATTCGGACATAAAATAAAATCTACACAACGAAAACTGGATTTTCCTCTGCCATTGGAAAGATATCGTCAAGCCGGTCCCAACGTTTCTTGTTTCGAGGAAATCCGACTTATTTGGAACCCGGTACGACCCATTGAATTTCAAAATGCCAAAACGCGAACTGCCGCGCCGCTGCAGCTCGTTATTTAATTAAATTATAAACTATATAGATTCGTCGTCGATTTCAAAACGAATTGTCACTAAAATTTCAGTATAAACAATATTTGACCACTTTAAACTGTCGGATCACAGTATATTTCAATTTCGACAATTTCCCATATTTTGGAAATTAAAATAATATTTATTATTTATTTTAAATAATATATTCACAATATAATCATCAAATTCGATTTTTCAACCTCAAACAAATATTTTAAATAATTAAAATATTTAAAATAATCCAATTAAATTGGCAGAAAATACGGGTCGTTACAGTTTCAACGGATCAATTTTGTAACTCCCAAGATAAGTCGAGTTTAGTTTGTTAACCATACCATTATCAAACAGTAAGTGGTAAAAATATTTTTCTAAATGATCAACTTTATCATTTCGAAGTGTTTCCTCAACCAGCCCACTGAATGCTTGTTCAATGCCTCTTCTATCTTCAGGTGTACGCATATAACTCGTGATTTAGAACTTAATAAAACGTGAATGTTCCATCTTCATGGAATTTGGTCGCAGTATCTTAAAATTACTGAACATCTCGTCGGCATGATTCGGGAAAATACTTTCTGATAGGTATACTTAAAAGTGTCAGGATCTTCAAAAGTTTTTGTTGGCTAATTAATGATCATGTTAGGCCATTAATGATCAAGTTGAACCTGAACCGAGATCTGGTCAACCTGAATTGGTGTTATAGAAGAATGGTTATACTGTACAAGGGGAGTTTGAGATCCAGTCTTACATTTTTTCAGACAATTATGTTTCTGCTTATCTGAATATGCCTGCAGTTCAAAAGGCTCTTCAAGTTTGTCACATCGCTCGGAACTCTACAAACATGCCTATCACTTACGAAAACTTAGTCTATTTTGTTAATTTACCATTGTTATATGTCTTAACAAATTTTGATTGCTTATAGTGCTCTTGGATTTTCTATGAGGAAAACTGATTTGGTATGATTTCTTATTACTGCATGTTAGCACATTTTATCATAAAACTAATCCTAAGTTACTACTGTTTAAACTGGTTTGCATTCTGTTATATTATGCAGATTAATAAAGCCAAGAATATCTGCGAGAGATTGATTGCATGTGCATGTTAGGCCATCAATGTAAACAATAGGAGGTAGGAAAACGGGTAAGCCTAATGTACATCTAGGGTAACTCAAAACCCATATACATATACATACATGCGTGTGTATGTGTATATATATGTGTGTATGTATGCATATGTTTCAGCTAAGATCATAGATCATGGAGAGAAATAACATGGCTATTTACGTGTACATATGACATGCTGAAATTGATCAAGAAACATGGTTGAGTGATGTCGTACTTTATCGGTTTGTGGATACAGGAAACATGGCTAAGTTCACCATTTCAATGGAAGTAAGTTATCACATTAACATTTGGTAGCCTATGCGTAATCTGATGTCATTTAATATGTCCTTGTGTTAGATAGGTTGATCTAGGAACTGCCTGCGGAAGTACTTTGGGTCTGTTGCCTTAGCATTATCGATCCAAGTTAATTTATACTACTTTACTATTTACACGAAAGAAACACATAAAAGGTGGCTTTAGCTGAGATTAGTATTTTACATTGTCACTTGTGTTCAGCTGCTGCTAAAGCAACACATTAGTTCAAAGATCGATGTATGAATCACAACAACGAATCTGAAGGAAACAAAATTAAGGATATTTGCTGCTTGCAAAAAAATTCTGGTTTGTTATCCTTTACATTTTTACAGTTTTGAACTATAGCCAAATGATTTCTGATACTTTTTTTTTTTTGCACTTGCATTGCCTGGTATGTCCAGTCATGTTTTGCGATGAATCATAATCTGCTGGCCATGCTATACTTGGCAGCATTAATCATTCGCTAGCATTGTAATGTAGTTCTTATCATGCTGCATTTTCTTACCTCGATCTTCCACGCTCATTGTTCATTGCTCCATTTTGTTTACTAACTTATTTGCATTTGCATTGTACTATGGTGCTAGTCCATAACTTATACACTTGAGTTCACCCATGTTCCAATTGACACTCATTCAAAACTTCCAAATATATAACTATATTTTTTGATCTTCATGCACCATAGCACATACTAGCAACTGTAGCTCCATTTTGCCAAATAGAAGGTTGCACCATAACATTTGGTAGCCAAGTACGTTCAAAATAGTTGCAAATTGGGTTTCGATCTCTTGTCTGAGATAATTTTGTTAAACACAGCTTGTTAACATTTGTGTATCTTGTTGTGAAATCAGGGGGAGCTATCTGACTATATGTTGCATCACTTCAAAGAGCAAAGTGGTTATTTGTACAAGATGTGTAAATTACTAGTATAACATTTTCTTTGTATAAATTGTGTAAATTTGTATATTAGAGTGGTTATTGTATGTGAGTTTGGTCATTTATACAGAAAACTATTGTATTGAAGTGGTTGTGCATATTTTACTTAATTACATGGTTAATTATTTTTTTGATTGTTTGAACATGATGAGTATGTGAATGATTATTGATTGATATTATAGAAACAAAATAGACTATTAACTGGAAATAACTACAAGGAAAATAAAGCAAATTAATTAATAATTTTTAGTAGCATTTTAAAAACGCTACAAAGATACATTTAGTGGCGTTGAATAAACGGAACTGCAAACTAGGGGCAAAACTGGATATTTTTTTAGTAGCATTAAAAGCTTTTTTGTGGAATTTTTAAAGTGCTACGAAAAAATATTTGGTGGCATTTAATAAACGTTACAAAAAAGAATTTACAATGGAGCTAAAATAATGTACAACCAATTTGCAATGATTTTTAGTGGCATATTTTCTCCTAAAAATTATCGAAATGCCACCAAAAACGATTGGTAGCGTTTTTTGGGTGCTACAAAAAATCATTTTTCTTGTAGTGATATTAACTATGGTCAGGTGTTTCAAAATAGTTCAAATTTTTTCATGCAAATCAAACTAAATGCAAATAGCGATAGCATATAAATAAAAAAGATAGAGTTACTCATAGTTTTGTTAATTAAATTTTAACATATATCAATTCCGTAGTTCGAATGCATTATGCCCCCACAAAGTGCGAATGGTGATCAAAGTGATAACGGGTGTCATATGTTGAACGTGACTGCTAAAAACATCCTCCTCTTTCACCTTAGCTATTATTTCATGATAATTCATGCAAGACCTACTAAGCATGAAAAACTCACTTCTAGTGTCTAGAGTAGTGAGAACAAGCCTACAATCTGGTCGCTTGTTGTGAGGGTAATCCAAAAGTCTTGATCAGCTTCTTCTTCCATATGGATAGTATTCGCCTTAATATACGCTTTTACCAAGGGTAGGTAATTTGTTGGAAGCTAAGCCTCAATTTCCATTTTTGAAAAATTAATAATACAAAGTAGAATGAAAAATGATACGTGTATATAATATAAAATAAATGGTTGATAATATAACAAAATGCCATCCACAAATACTGGTTGGTATGACAAGCCGCAAATCCAGGTTGATAAGACATCACATTGCCATTTATGATTTCTTAGATATTTTAAGTTGAACTGATAACAAAATACCATATGCAATTCCTTATATGTTGCAATAAAAGATTGATAAGACAACACATTGCCATTTATGGTGCCCTAGATGTTGCAATGACTTGTTGAAATAAAAATAAACTTCCATCTGCAATTCCCAAGATACTGCAATAAATGGTTGATTTGATAACACCTTGCCATCTACAGTGCCCTAAATGCTGCAATGACTTATTGAAATAAAATCACACTTCCATCTTTAATGCCCAAGATGTTGCATTAAAAGGTTGATATGACAACACCCTCTCATCTATAGTGCGCTAGATGCTGCAATAAAAGGTTGATTTGACAACACCTGCCACCTTCAATGTCAAGTTGGTATCTATACAACAAAAAAATACAAATAATAATCCAAGTTTTTTGGCACCGATTGTTTATATATAATATTGCATAACTTATTGTTTACCTCACTCGTTCTCTATTAATTTTTTGTAGCAAAACAAACAATATTTTTCATGGAATAACCAAAATACCAATGAAATGGACTTGTACGATGATGGTCTAACAAATTATACAAGTTTACTTTCACAGTACGAGAATCCACAAATGACACCTGCAAAGTTCCTGGCTCAACAAAAAATTCAACTACTTGCTTTTGCACAACAGAGTGGTATGTTCAACCCAACCCTCAGACCTCTAATGTGTTAGGTTTGAAACAAACATTACAAACTACCAAAATAACTCAAGAACCCTTTTTATCTGCTACCTCAAGTGAAAAGGCCAAAGGCAATGGAAAACGGCCTTACACAAAAAGAAAGCCTACTTCCTCCAAAGTTAAAAGTTCAATCAAGAAAAGTAATAATAGTGGCAAGACATGGATGGCGCATGACTATAAATTGTTAGTCAATGCCTGGGTTAAGGCTTCAGAAGTTCCGATGGGCCATTCAACTGGAAAGTACTTTTACTTAATAGTTAATGAGTACTACAATAAAGACTCAGAATGTCAGGAAAAAGATCTTTTGAGGCCTAAAAACTGGCTTGGTATAACTTGAATGTGATGTTTACCAAATACAAAGGTATTACTTAACAAAGAGGTGAAAGACTAAGATGTAATGACCTAGATTTATCGCCCATTTGAATTTGAATATTTAAATTTGTTTTGAATATTATATTTGGAATATAAATTGATTTTAATATTGAAATCATTTATAAAACGAAGATTGAAAGTTAAATTTATATTTTAAAACGGGCTCGAAAAGACGTGGTAGTTCGTAATATTGAGTTTTGAACTTCAACTGAATATAAAAGATCCGATATAAGTCGGAATTCTGTGAAATAAGAAACTTTGAATTTAGTTGATTATAATTTTCTAATAAAAGAGAAAAATCGAGATTTTATTTTATAGATTGTTAATTATGTCCAATTCCAATTTTCAAATAGTCGCTATGGAAATCGCTAACAACGATGGTGTTTATTTAATAAATCTAATAAAGGTTTTAATGTAATTTGGATACGTTTAACTCAAAATCAATGAAATTAAGTTATAAATCCATATTTGTTTATATCTAAAGCTACCCATATATTCCATTTGGATATTTACTTTAATAATAATTTATTATTATTTAATTATTATTTTTGAAATTTATGTAATATTTTAATGATATTATATAAGCCTTTAAAATAGCCATTTTGCAAACGGCCTCGGTTTTCGATGAAATTAGTTTCATTGGAACCATAACGTTGAATTATTGTACGAAATCAAATTTCATGGTAAACCAATGTCGTATGTGACAACGGTAGCCATAAACGCCTCGGTTTTTATTTATTCGTTTTATCGAGTTAAATTGGAATTTAAGAATAACGAATTTTCTAATGAACTCTGCTCTTAACGAAATTAATTTTATTAAATTCGCTGTAACAACCTGAATTCCGACAGACCAATTTTTTTTTCAAAATTCCAACTTATCAAAACTCAAGTTGTTGTGCTCTAGTATCCTACAGAAAAGACAAAGACATAAAATATGTCAGAGCTCATAAAATATCTCACAACGGAATGAATAATATATAATATAGTCAAAATATAGCCTTACCGTATTAATAATACTGCATAACCAACCCGACACTCCTAGCTCAGTTGGTTAGAGGTGGACGAATTAGGATGAGACATAGGTCTCAGGTTCGAGGGCCACCTCTGCCAACTTCTGGTGGTGACTACCTGGTTAGTGTGAAGGCGTTAAAAAATCGGGATATATCACTACCCGTGGGGTTTACTAAGGTCGACAAGTAATGGCTTGAGTGAAGTCTTAGGTTCCACACGTAAATCAAAAAAAAAATACTGCATAACCAGTATCCAAGGCTATCATGTCTCTGCCATAAATCTAACCTGCGAGTATGTGATGAGGAGGGGGTCAAAATAAAAGTTCTGGTGACTTGATTTAAATTATATACTTTGGATAATCCTACATATACCATTCAATTACATTTTCTAATTTATTAGGTTACTTGGGCTAACAACACTCAAGGCTTACACACACATCATACCCATTTACTTCCCAGTGGATTAACCTAATATAGTATATTTGTAACTACTCCTCAATACTGAGGTACACCCTCATGGTACCCCACTCGCACAGTCTCCACCATAATGCCACAGAAATGAACGGAGTCCCTCATCCTACGCCGGGGTGACGTACGGATCTCTACATAACAATATTACGTTCCGCATATATCTGCCATTACTACGCTTCGTAAGCGCACGGACTGCCATCGTCGATCGAATCAAATTTCATACCGGAGTAATGCCCTTAAGTCTACGATACACCACCCAGACCTGACATGCATGCATCTAGATTGTCCGACATACCTATCATCAATTGTAGCTCAGTGCCTTAATCGCACGTCCTCTAATGTGCACCGAGTTCCGTGGCAGGGTTATACAAGAAACATGGAACTTGGTTGCGAGCTTTTCCATATCTATACAGTCCCATCTTTAAGGGTCTCTATACGCTGATATTCCTAGGGTCTGTTTTTCATGGTGGCTATGGCCCCACCTCGGCCTCTCCCTCAACTAATAAAGATTACAAGAGCTAAACGACTGCCGCTAACAAACAATCTAAACATCCAGTTGGCGTCATCCCTCAACCACTGTACCTCGGTAGTGAAAGGTGAATGTTCTATTGGTTTTAGCTCCAGTCTTTTCGCATCCCACTAGCTGCCGATGACGGGTATCCGACGATCCACTATCCTTGTTGGTCATGACCCTTCGCCTCCCCGTTGAGGCGATCGCTGAATCACCCTAGTGTCACCGCGTCACAGCATTATGACTGTAAAGCTACTTTTGCAATCAAGGACTACCCACCTGGTAGTTACGCACAGACCAAACCTCTGAGAGCACAGCCTAAACATCTGCCACCGCACAGAGGACTACCAAAAGCACCTTACGCACCTCAGGAAGCCGCGTGCTTCCCGTTCCAGTCCTTCGGAGCCCACATAATAATCAAATGAATGTGCGATCCCCTCATGCCTTATAACACCCCGATGATCTATTCCGTTGGGTTATTCACCCTCAAACATGCGGACTGGTTCAAGTGCCTCACTTTAATATGTTGTTAGACCCTATGTCTAAAAATTCTTTTATGCGGTTGCCTTACCTCATCAATTTTCCATTTAACTTGGTTATTCCTATTCATATTGAATTCTTAATCAAGTTACCAAGTTCCTCTTGCTTATTAATTTCGATGATATAAGTTAACCCATTTAAATTTATTAATAAGCCTACAACATGTTATTCTCTAGATTGTGGCCAAAGGTTTGTAATCCACAATCCCTTTATATTCTTGTTTGATTTTATCGTTACAATAACATGTTCTACGTAATATGTAATTAAGTATATCTCTATTCACATGTTTTATTGTTTAACATGTCAGTTTTTATTTATGATTAAATATAACTTATTTCATAAGTTTTCCTCATTCTTTCTCATATAATCATAATTCCATTTTGCACCGTTACTACAACTTATCGTTGTTTACTTATTAACTTAGTTCTCTTAACTAAGGCCCATTAGTAAGTTTCTCTACCCATTTATTATAATCTATGTTATAATTTCCTCATGTCCCTAGGACATGTCTAAACATGTTATTCATATCAGTGGTTTTCAGACTTCCAAGTTTACAGATTACTTAATTTATAATTAAGTACAACCTCTTATATTTCATAAATTTCCCCCTTTTTCAACTGGTTTCAGGTTTTCTCCATTTATTGATTACTTAATTTACAATTAAGTGTCCTTTATCTCATTTCACTAGTTATCCCATTTCCTTACTAGTTTATTATAACCTAAGTTATAATCTTCACTTGTCCTTAGGACAAGTCTACCTATTATACAACATTCTCATTAATGTAATCTATTTATAATATGTTATTATCATTCCCCGTTTAAACAGTTTACTGTTGTAACCCATTATTCTTCATTCACTTAATATATGTTCCTTATCTTATTAAGGAAAACACTTCATGCACCTTATCAGTTTGATTTATAGAAGGAATCAGTGATTTATTTTCATAATGTATTCCCATCTAAGTCCGTGGTGGCAAGTAATTTCTTTCCTTTTTCTTGCTTTATTTATTGTAGTTTACTTGCAACCACATTCTCAGAAATAGGTCGTTTAGGGAAATACATCACTTTTCCTTCGCATCGCACTAACTCAGTCCATTACATCCCTTCCTTTCTTATTTTCTGAGTTAGACATTTAATTAATATCATTGCCATTTATTCATATCTTGTTATATATATATATATGCACTAGACCTCTCACATTAAGCCTACACTTGTGGACGCTGGATTTGCCAGCGGGTCCGGGCAGACTTCTACCACAAGTTGACTTAACCTCATGTCTTAGCACCATTACATGTTTTATTTATGCACTTAGACCCCTCACATTAGATTTACCACTGGTGGATGCTGGATATGTCGGGCGGGTCCGGGAAGACTTCTACCACAAGTGTAATCTAAACTCGTGTCTAAGCGCGTTACAGTTTCTTATTTACTGTAAATTTTAGTCATGTTATCCTTTTTACTGTAGTCTAATTTACATTACATCAAATTATTCCTATATTATGGTGCATGTCCTTTTTAACATGTAACACCCCACCTCCGCTAGGGTCACTCACAAAGGGAATGCACTAGTTTTGGTGGAGTATTATCTAGGTAAACATACACAGAGATATCATAAGGCAGAACATAAATAAAGCAGTGGTAGAAATTAAAAACCAAATTTTTATTGCTTTCAAGAAAAGAGTCAAAACCTCATATATCCAAGGTACAAATTATTCCATTACATCAAGTTCCAAATAAAGAAGCATAAACTTAAGATTACAAAAGTAAATTATTCCCCATAATTAGCAGAAGTGCAGCCATGGCATAGCTCAAGACCAAACCGTACATGTGCTGACAGAAAGCAAGCTAAATCTAAGCTAAGAGCTAGTGTTTCCTCCCTGAGAACCTGGGGGGAAAACGAAAGAAAAAGAGGCGAAAGAAAAAGGGTCAGTCATAAAGACTGGTAAGTCCTAGTGACTTTCAGTATAAAAACTAGTAAAGTTAACAAGACATGAGTAAACGGAAAGTAAGCATAGGGATGATAATAAGACTGGCAAGATAACTAAGAAATCAAGATAAATATAGCATCGCATATTCAAGATTCGTTGCACCAACCGTACTAGTATTCTAACCCACGTCAAGTATTAACCATGAAATGACCCCTTGGCCCAATATCATGAAATGACCCATTACGGGGTCCTACAGTACGACATGCTAATCGATCGGCTCCCTACAATTTCTAGCTCGTCATGTGTTTGTGTCATACGGCCCAATCATGAAATGGAGTCACCTGTGCTAGGTCCACCATAGGGTGTATCAAGCCCTAGGGTGCCAACCACCGACACGAATCAAGCACGCGTAGTGTAAACCTACTAGTGCCCAATGCCTGCTTTTTCAACTCCGGACTACGTGCACGACCATAGTCCGCCTGAACCTACAATGGAGCACCTACTCAGCCGTCGTTCTGGTCGCTTACAATCATCCCAGTAATTGTGCCCCACCCTACCTAGTCTTAGGGTATCGTGATACATCTAAGTGGGTTACTACTGAAAAGGACAGCGTAACTAGGGTTTCTAATGGGTTAAGTGTTGTCATTCAAATTCGTGACTTAACCCTATCCAAACATGTATCAAGTTGGTTAAGTGTGTCCAAGCGGTTCATGACTTAACCCTATCAAATCATCGTGTCAAATTGGTTAAGTATATTCAAGTGGTTCATGACTTAACCCTATCATGTGGCATTAATTCATTAATGCACCCCAACCTCTCACATTAGACTAGTTGTTGTGGTTACTGGATTTGTCGGGCGGTTCCGGGTAGATTTACACCACAACATAGTCTAACCTCGGGTTTTACGTGCGATATGACCAATTTCCCACATTGGATCCTATTGTTTGCAGTTACTGGATTCGCCGGGCAGTTCTGAGCAGATTTACACTGCAAACTCAACCCAACCTCGAGTTGGCCATTTTCAAATTCATTCTAAGTGTCATGTCCAGATTCAAGTTTCGAGTCTAAATTCAAGTCAAGTTTTCATGTCATGTTTCATGTCAAATCGTTTCAAGTTCATGTCCATATCCAGGTTCAAGTTATAACAATGTTCATGTTTTCAAGTTTATAGTAAATTCAGGTTTGCCTAAACTACCCAAATCGTATTTCCATCACACGTGAATTCGAATCGATACAAACAAATCTAATTAGGGAATAACATAGAAAGAACGGGCATAAGGTGGCAAAAGTGATTATAAGTCAAGCATGATATGACTTGAGATAAATGACTATAACAATACAGGCATATGGAATAGTGGTCTCAATTATCTAACCTAGCAAAATAGGGTGATAGTCATAGTACCAGTTGACATAAGATAATAACCCCAAACTTGTGAATAACAACTAATTCAACATCTCAGGCATGTTAACATCATGGACATGAGTGGTTTAGGTTTACAACATATATAGGCCCCAAATCAATTTAATATAAATATTACCACAAGTCAAGATTCAGGATGAATAGATCCAAGGTGAACAAATAGTGGATCCAAAATACTAGATTCAAAATGAACAATGATAGGTCCAAGAAAATGATAGGTCCAAGATGATTGTCATACTTATGTTCAATTTCAATTTACAACATGTCCATATTAAGTTTAAAGTTTAGATCTAAAAGTAACCGAGGCTTACAAATCGTGGTTTGAAAATTAGAAAACAAAGAGGCGATCTTGAATCTCAAGTCTAACAGAAATCCCCCAAACAACAATACTCTACATGTAGCCTTGTTGGACTTTTCAACTAGAGTTTTAGCAGCATAAGACCAGAGAGAATTTTCGTAAAGAGACTAGAGTTAGGGGCTGGTTATATAGGGTCAGGCCAACGAATCTAGACAGGACTAGAAACATCAGAGTGAACTCTGACTCAAAAATGGGCTCGGCAACCAGGTCAACACCCAGGTCAACACCCAGATCGACTCTATGGTCGACCTGGTCCTGGGTAGGTCGATTCTATGGTCGACCCCGAGGTCGACCTAGTCCTGGGCGAGAAATTTCTTGCCCAGTCCGTTCTGGGGTTTGAATTCGAATTCTGAGCTGTTTTGAACTTGAAAATTTCTGAAAACTTCGAAGGATCATAACTTGGTCATACGAACTCCGATTTTCTAAAACTCGGACTTGTTTCCAAGTAGAATTTTGAGTCGAACGTAAGGCGTAACCCGTTTCCCTTGATTCTTATTTTAAAAATTTGATTTATAGTTATAACACATTATCAAAATACAGGTTGTTACATTCTCCCCTCCTTAAAGAATTTCGTCCCTGAAATCTCTAAGTTAGAAAGAATATATCCTACCATCCAATCATCCGTCTACTCAAAACATCATCCACAGGCAACCATTGCCCTTAAAAAAAATCTAGTGCTGTATGAACATATGCAGTAAGTGTGTGTATATGTACTTATCTAATGCAAAAGATCAGGAGGTTACTGATTCAGTAAACCTCCTTAATGCAAAATATGTTAGTGTAATGAGTCTAACATGTATGCAAATTCCTAACATAATTTATAATCTCTACATGAGTGCATATAACATTCATTCATATGCAACATCCAAGTGATAGCATAACAAGTTCCATCCATGTACAAGTATAAGCACTCATGCATATGCAACATGAAAATGTGACTGAGCCGATCTAGTGCCTAATGTGTGTCATGCATCCACTAGCAATAACTTGCAAACACTTGCCACCATTTGCAAACATCAACCATAACATGTTTCAATCACATGTTTACATCCATATGGTTCTATCTAAGGTTCTCAAGCTAAGATCAAGAAGATAACAAGACAAACATAGGTAGTAAAAGCATGATACAAAAGGTTTTCAATTTTATAGGAAAAAAGATCGAGAATGTACCCTCAAAAAGAAATGGTTAAAGCACGCGTATCTTCTCTTCGGTTTCCCAAGTTGCGTCTTCTTGGGCTTCACTCCACTGTACTTTAACTAGCTTGACTTCTCGATTCCTTAGCTTCTTGATCCCCGTTCCTAAGATACGAATCGGAACTCGCCTAAATGTTGCTTCTTTTTCCACTTCTACGCCTTCAAGGATGCTTGGCTCAACCACTTCGGCTGATTCATGTAAGCACTTTCGGAGATGCGAGACATGAAAGACATTGTGTACTCCGGCCAGCCTCTCGGGTAATTCTACCTTATAGGCCATCCGCCCAACCCTCTCAGTGATATGGAACGGTCCTACGAACCTTGGTGCTAGCTTTCCAACCGCTCCAAAACGAACTACATTGTGTAAAGGAGAAACTTTTATAAAGACCATGTCTCCGACTTCGAACTCTAGGTCTGTCCTTCTCTTGTCCGCATAAGATTTCTGTCTATCTTGGGCCGTTTTCATCCGTCTTCTTATCAACTCAACCTTCTCAGAAGTGTCCCTTATCATGTCGGGCCCAAGTATAAGCCTGTCTGTCGTCTCCCACCAACAAGTTGGCGACTTGCACGGTCTTCCATACAGGGCTTCGAACGGTGCCATTCTGATGCTAGCTTGGTAACTATTATTATATGCAAACTCCACGAGAGGAAGATGGTCTTCCCAAGTACCACCAAAGTCAAGAATGCATAGTCTCAAAAGATCCTCTAGTACCCTATTTACCCTTTCGGTTTGTCCATCCGTCTGCGGGTGATAGGCCGTGCTTAAGCTCAGTCGTGTACCCATTGCTTCTTGCAGACTATTCCAAAACTGGCTAGTGAAAATCGGGTGACGATCACTAACTATACTAGAAGGGACCCCGTGCAACCGTACTATCTCTCGAAGGTAAATAGACGCTAGCCATGATGCGGTCCTCTTGCTTTTCACCGGAATGAAGTGAGCACTTTTCGTGAGTCTTTCAACTATGACCCATATGCTAGTATTTCCTTTCCTTGACCAAGGCAGTTCATCCACGAAATCCATCGAGATACTCTTCCATTTCCATTGCGGGACCTCAAAAGGATGTAATAGCCCACCGGGCTTCTTCAACTCAGCCTTTACTTGTTGGAACACCATGCACTTTGAAACGAACTCTGCCACGTCCTTTTTCATCCCAGCCCAAAAGAATATGCGTTTCATATCTCTGTACATTTTATCCCCTCCGGGATGTATAGTCATCTTCGAGTGGTGCGCCTCTTCGAGAACTTTCCTTACTAAGTCTCCCACTTGTAGGAAACATAGCCTTCCATCACGCCTTAGCCATCCCTTGTCATCTATGGAATACCTACCGAGGTGACTCGACGTCTCACCACTAATCAGCTTGTCCGTGATTTCGACTATCTGTGGGTCTTCCTTCTGTGAAGTCCCAACTTGATCTAGAAGTGTAGGTCTTAACTCAAGAGATGCTAATGTAACAGTCAATGACTCAACAGCATGTGTAAAATCAAAGGTTGGTATAAACTCTAGACTTTTCCTTTCAACAAACAAGGGGCTCAAAGTCAACCTTTTCCTATTTAGCGCATCTGCCACCACGTTCCCCTTGCCAGTGGTATAAGCTATATCGAAGTCATATGATGCCAATAATTCCATCCACCGCTGTGGTCTCAGATTCAAATCATTCTATGAGAAGAGGTACTTAAGCGATTTGTGGTTGGTATACAGCTCGAACCTCTCCCCTAGAAGATAATGGCGCCAAGATTTAAGTGCAAAAATGATCGCCGCCAGCTCCAAGTCATGTGTAGGATAGTTCTTCTCATGAACTTTAAGTTGTCTACCCCCATAGCATATCACTTTCCCTTCTTGCATTAGGACCGCGCCTAATCCGTGCCACATGCATCTTTGTACATGGTAAACATCTTACCTCCATCGGGTAATGCCAAAACTGGAGCTGTGGTGAGGGCTCTCTTAAGTCTCTGAAAAGCAACCTCACATTCTATGTCCCATGCAAATGCTAGGTTTTTCTTCGTTAACCTAGTAAGAGGGGCTAAAATCTTAGCGAAGCCCTTAATGAATTTCCTATAGTAGCCTGCCAAACGAGGAAGCTTCTCACCTTCATTGCGTTCTTAGGAATTTTCCAGTCTTGCACCGCAACTACCTTTGTGGGATCCACGGCTATGCCTTGCTTAGAAACTACGTGTCCAAGAAACCGAACTTCCTTCCTCCAAAAATGGCATTTGGAGAACTTAGCCTTTAACTGGTGTGCTCTAAGCGTATCCATGACTTCCTTGAGATGTCTAGCATGCTCTTCTTCATCCTTTGAGAAGATCAAAATATCGTCTATGAAAACCACTACAAACTTGTTAATGAACTCCCGAAACACCCTACTCATCAAATCTACAAAATATGCGGGTGCATTCGTTAACCCAAACGACATGACGAGCCATTCGAAGAACGCATCTGGCTAAACGCAGTTTTGTCAATGTTATCCTCGGCCACTCTAAGCTGATGGAATCCTGTGGCTAGATCAAGTTAAGAGAAAACAGATGCTCCCACAAGATGGTCAAACAAATTGTCGATTCTTGGTAGTGGGTGCCTATTTTTCTTAGTTAGCTTGTTTAACTCACAATAATCTATGCATAGACGAAGCGAACCATCCGCCTTAGTAGCGAATACCACCGGAGCACCCCATTCAGAAATGCTTCGTCTTATGAAATTTTTCTCAAGCAACTCCTTAACTTGTTTACTGAGCTCTCTTCTTTCTCGCGGGGCCATGTGCCTAACGAGCAATGAAACTGGCTTGGCATTATCAACAAGATAAATACGGAAATCTATCTCGCGTTTAGGGGGTAACCCCTTCACCTCATCAAAGACATTTGGATATTCTCGGACCACTCTTACAGATTTCAAATTGTCAATGGACGAGTCAAGAGATTCAAGATAACACAACATGACCGGACCCTTAGGATTACAAGAAATTTCATGGGTATTACCAAGGCGAGTCATGATCCTCACTACCCTTCGTTCACAATCAAGAATGACTCCATAATTGGACAGCCAATCCATACCTATGATCAAACCGTATCCCATAAATCCGAGAACATAAGCATTACACGCGAATTCTACGCTTAAGATAGAGATCCTCAAATCCACACATATCATAGATAAATGAGCAGAGCCCCAAATTGGATTTGAAACACTAACGAGATCCTCAACTAGACTAGTACTTAGGTGTAGATTTTCAACAATATCAGAAGAAAAAAAGTATGCGATGCGCCAGAGTCAAATAAGGTACGAACGGGAAAGTCAGAAATGTAAACAAGGCTTCCTACGGAAATATTACTACCTCGGTCAAGAGCTGGAGTGGTGTTGAGAGCATGCAACTGCCCTCCAAAAGGTCCTGCTCGTTGGGTCTGCCCTTGCCCCTGTCCTTGCTTCTTAGGGCAATCCTTGCTGATGTGTCCAGTATCTCCACAGTGAAAGCATTCACCCAACTTTATCTTCTTCTTTCTATAGTCTTTAGCTAGATGTCCCGTAATACCACAAAAATTACACTTCCTTGTCTCACATGCCTTGTTATTATTGTTGCCTCCCTTCTTGAAGTCAACTTTCTTATTCTGAGTCTCATTAGGCTTAACCTCCTTCCTGCTATTCTTGTCTTACTCATGAAGTAGATCCATATCCACCAAGCTTTCAAAGGTTGCCCCCATGGGTATATGGGTTATGGCCAAACTGTGTTGTAACACCCCTACCTCATCTAGGGTCACTCACAAAGGGAATGCACTAGCTTTGGTGGAGCATTATCTAGGTAAACATACACAGAAATATTACAAGACAGAACATGTTAAACAGCGGAAGAAGAACCAAATTTCATTGCTTTAAAATCTAGAAAGGTCTAAAGCCTTTTACATCAAAATGCTATTAAATCCATTACATCAAAATCTATCTTGCAATAGTAAAGAATCATAAAACCATAGTCATAAATCATTCCCCAATAAAGCAGCAAAGCAAGCCATAGCCAAGAGAAATCCAAGCAACACTTGAAAGAGCCTTGGAGCTTGGTAAGACCCGAACTAAGCTGTATTGGGGGGGGACGAAAGAAAAAGAGGCAAAACAAACTGGGTCAGTCATAAAGACTGAGTAAGTCCTAGTGGCTTTCAGCATAAAAACAGGTAAAGATAACATGGCATGAATAAACTGAAAGAAAACATAAGCATGATGACAAGGTAAGCTACAGGCACGATGAATCAAGTATAACATCCCATGCTTCCTATCAAGAGTATCAAGGTTCCTACCAAGTATCACATTGCAAGGTTTCTACTAAGTATAATATCGCAGATTTCTAAGCTTCACCGTTCCACTATTTTCTTTGATTTCCTATATTCTCTGTACCAACTGTACTAGTACCCCAACCCGTATCATCCTTTCCATGTATATGTACAGTCTCTTGCCATATATTGTACGGGTTTCATCACGTATTTCTGTACTACTTCAACGTAGTGCCACCATTCTTGAAATCGTTTGGACCGCCACCCTTGTTCTGGCTAGGTTTCCTTATCATGAACTATCGCGTGTTCAATTAGGATTTGTACCACCTAGGACCACTAGGGATTATGCTACCTGTTGAACGTTTTCTAGATTCGATTAGGGTTTATGCCACCTAGGACCACTAGGGATTACGCTACCTGACGAATTCCACGTAACGATCTATTAATCGATCGGCTCCCTACAAGTCCAAGCTCGTTCATGTGTCTATGTCATACGGCCCAATCACGAAATGTAGTCACCTGTGCTAGGTCCACCATAGGGTGTATCAAGCCCTAGGGTGGCAACCACCGACACGAATCAAGCACACAAAGTGTAAACCTACTGGTGCCCAATGCCTGCTTTTTCAACTCCGGACTACGTGCATGACCATAGTCCGCCTGAACCTACAATGGCGCACCAACTCAGCCGTCGTTCTGGTCGCTTACAATCAGCCCAGTAATTGTGCCCCACCCTGCCTAGTTCCAGGGTACCGTGATACATCTAGTGGGTTACTGCTGAAAAGTACCACGTAACTAGGGTTTTCGTCCAGTAGGTTAAGTGTTGTCATTTAAATTCGAGACTTAACCCCATCAGTCTAGTGTTAGCCTACTTTGTGAACTAGGCAACACAAAGTCGAGATGTTAAGCGTTGAAGAACATTCCTTCTTAAAAAGCATCGGATCGGATCAGAGGGCTACTACCCAATCGGATCGGAGGGCTACTACGCAATCGGGTCGGAGGGCTACTACCAGTTCGCGACGGAACAGAGCAAAATGGACAAGGACTCAGGTTCAACTCAGGTCGGGTCGGATCGGATGCCCCGATCCGAACACCTTCTATTCGCTCTTCCGAACCGAACCCAACATACCATATCATTTCACCCCACGACCTCCTGGATGTTCGGGGTAGTTATGACCATTTCCTACCCATGATGACCACTAATCTGGTGCGCTGTCAACACTGGAATCCATCTGAGCCCGAGAACGATGGGATGAAAGCCACGTAGCTCTGACCCGAACCGAATTATGAGTGAATTTCCACCTATAAATACACCGTCAAGAGATATTTGAAGGGATTTTTTTGAGCATTCTGAGAGTTCAAACACCTTTGAGAACCGAACTTCAGCATTCCCGTACAATCCAAATCATCATTCAAAGTATTTTTTGAGATAATTGAGTGAATGTACATGAAAAGTGAGTGAAATTGAGTGAATATCTCATTGTATTTACATCTATATCATTGAGGAAAGTGATTATAAAGTGGACGTAGGCTTTCCGTCGTCGAACCACTATAAATCCTGTGTCTCCATTTTATTTTTGATCTTATTTTATTTCGATTTTAGTTAATTTGGGTGTTAGAGCCACTTTTTGGTCTAACATTTTTGGTGCTTTCACTGAGAACCCATTCGAATTCTCTGTTTTTCTGGATTATCGTTCTACTTTTTGGACCGTTGAGTTCAAAGAAGTTAATCCTCAAGTTTCGACACTTTTGAATATTTGTTGGTTGATTGTTGAAGAACTATGGCCAAAGGAAAAGGCAAGGAAGTTCAAACCAGTCGAGGGAACGGAGTTGGTGAAAATCAGCAAAACCCGGCTGTGACAAGGTCTCGTGGGCAGAGCTCAGCAGCGGATCGGACAGGTTCAGGAAATCCGAACCAAACTCAAGGAGAGAGCTCCGATCCGATCCGTGCAGGAGAATTTAAAGAAGTGCATTCCCCTAACCCTAACCGATCCGAACAGGTTGCTCTGCTACAATCCGAACAAGTTTCCCAGCTCCGACCCGAACAAATTGCTCAGCTCCGATCCGACCCGTCACTAGGTGATGCTGGAACCTCTACTCGAGCTCCTCCAAATGCTCCAACTCCAGCCACCAGGATCAACGATCAGATTAATCTATTTGCGCCTATTACCCAAGGAGATTTTTCGTGCCTTCTTGACATGGTTGAGAGCACTAGGGAGGCTATGAAAATCCACGAGCGCACCAATCTTATGATGCAAGAGAATATGAGGATCATGAGCAGGGAAATCGGCGAGCTCCGCAGACAAAGAACTCTATCCCCGGTTCATTACACTGAAATGGATCAGTCTTCTTCTTCTGAGGAAGAACGGCCCCGTGAAAGAAGGCCGCTCGAACGACCTCAGAATTTGGAGCAAATGACGTACGGATCTTTAGGGTCCCGCGAGGACGCTGCACGGGTACTAGGACCCAATGATCCAAGCTTGAGAGAGCCTATGCTATTACCAATGTGAGGATCCCATGTATTGCCTAGAGACCCTAACCTTACCAATCCCACTCAGGGACAAATGCTCCAGCCCATTCCTCCCGAGATCAACCGGGAATGTAAGGAACAAAGCAGAGCAGAAGCGGCTAGAAGAAGGAGGGCGTCTCCTGATCAGGAGCCCAGAGGAAACCCGAACATCAGAAGGAGGGCATCCCTTGATCAGGAGCCCAGAGGAAACCCGAACATCGGAGCCAGGGAGTCTGAACGGCCCTTGACTAATGATGACGTATGGACTATGGTACGCCATATCATGTCTGAGAGCCGAAACTACACTAATGAAGATTATGGCATTGAGCGAAGCCATACTCCCTTTACTGATGACATCCTTAATTTTCAGTTCCCTCGACGTTTTAACCTGCCACAGATGGATAGGTACAACGGGAGGACCGACCCGAGACAACATTTGATGCGTTACGCATGGCTTATGAATGCTGCTGCTGCCCCTGACGCAGTGAAATGTAAAGCTTTCCCGATCTACTTAGAAGACGTGGCGTTGCTATGATTTACCAGACTTCCTCCTCGGTCGATATCGAATTTTAGGGAATTAAGCGAACGTTTTATGAATCAGTTCCGACTCCATGCCCGAAAGTCTAAGAATGTTACTGAATTATCAAAAATTAAGCAAGCGCCGGGTGAGTCTTTGAAGTCATATCTCGACCGTTTCAACTTAGCTGTGACAGAAGTCAGTGACCCGCACGAGCCCACCATCTTGATGGCTTTGATGGAAGGAGTCGATCCTGATTCCGAGTTTGGAGATTATCTTTCTGGGAAGCCACCTCCCACAAGAGAGTTATTTTATGAAAAGGCCGATATTCATTTAAGACGAGAGGAGGCAAGGGCAAACAGAAAGAGAAAGTCCGGAGTGGCTTCAAAAGAAACTATTCAGAGTAATGTCGCCGTGAAGCAGTCTGGAGAAAGTTCCGAGAAAGTCGAAGTGAATGTGGGAAACAAGAGTGGAAATGATAATAATGGAAACAGGTGCGACAGCAACCGTAACGCGAATGGTAACAGGAGAAATAGGAACCGAGGAAGTAATTCTAACAAAAGACCCCGGTTCCAGACCTATGAGAATTATTCACCGCTGAACGACACTCTGGAGAACATTTACTTGGATACATACAATGTTTTGCAATACAAAAGACCGCCGCCTCGAGACTCAACGGAGAAAGAAATCGCAACTGGAATTTTTTTTTATTTCATGGAACTCATGGGCATTCAACGAATGAATGTCGACATTTGAGAGATGTGATTGAGAAGCTGCCGCGCGAAGGAAAATTGGATGAATATAAGGCTGCGCCAAGAGACAGGGGGCAAGGAGAACAGGCTACAAACCAGAACCAATCTGCTCCCAAGCCTACAACGCAGCAGAAAGGCAAGGGAATTGTTATTAACACCATAGTAGGTGGACCCCACCCAGCTATCCACAGTTTTAGACCAATGGACCAATATGTTAATGCAGCTAAGCACGTAGATGTGGAAGAGTGTGATGATTTGGAAGATATCGCCCCTGTGAAGCAGTAGAGGACAATGTTTGATGACGTGGTGTTCCGTAGCGAAGACGATACCGGAATCCAGTCACCCACCGAAGATCCGTTGGTCATTACCACTACCATTGGACCGGCATTGGTTCATAAAGTGCTAGTAGACAATGTAAGCTATGTTAATATTTTGTTTAAAAAGTCATTCGATCAGATGAAACTTGAGTCTGAAGATTTGAAGCCATGCGAAGGTTGGATCCGAGGCTTCAACGGAGCGTCGACAGCTCCAATGGGGTATATAGAATTGCCCGTAACATTGGGGCAAGGGGAACGTCGAAGAGTACGAATGCTTCAGTTCGTAGTGTTGGACGTAGATTCTCCCTACAACGCATTTTTGGGAAGGCTTGCCCTTGCAGAGTTCAGGGCTTACATCGCCCCTTGGTGTTTATTGCTTAAGTTCCCAACTGAAGCCGGAACAGGAGTAATGAGAGGAGATCAAGTCTTCGGACGGGCCTGCTATGTTGCCGAATTAAAGATGTTGATGAAGGGACTCAATATCGAGAGTAAAGGTGCCTCGCCACCTCCAAAGGATGGTTCGGCGTAGCAATTAGAAGGATCAGCCCCGAAGGAGTTGCCCAAGGGAACGCCTGAAGACTTGGATCCCAGAAAAGATGAGGAACCAGAGGCTAGAAATGCAACTCCTAACGAAGCGACGGTGGATATACCCATTGACGAAGCTGATCCAACAAGAGTTTTGAAGATTGGATCCCAGTTGGATCCACATCGAGCCAAAGAACTAACTGACTTCCTGAAGGCAAACCTGGATGTGTTTGCCTGGACCCACGCCGACATGTGTGGGATATCGCCATCCATCATGAGTCATTCATTAAATATAAACCCAAAACACCTGCCTGTAAAGCAAAAGAGACGTGTGCTAGGCCCAGAGAGGTCGGCAGCTCTGAAAGAAGAAGTGGAGAAGCTAAAAGAGAATGGATTTATTAGAGATTCGACATCCCGACTGGATATCGAATCCTGTTTTAGTAAAGAAGCCAAACGGAAAGTGGCGGACATGCATTGATTTTTCAGACTTGAACAAAGCTTGCCCGAAAGATAGCTTCCCACTCCCCAGAATTGACCAGCTCGTAGATTCGACAGCGGGACACGAACTTCTTTCTTTCATGGACGCATATTCCGGGTACAAACAGATTCCTACGCACATGCCAGATCAAGAACACACGAGCTTCATTACAAATTTGGGGTTGTATTGCTATGTGGTCATGCCGTTCGGATTGAAAAACGCTGGAGCTACCTATCAACGCTTGGTGAACAGGATGTTTTATAATCAAATAGGGAAGACTATGGAAGTTTATGTGGATGATATGCTAGTCAAATCGAAGCAGTCCCCCAGCCATACACAAGACTTGGCAGAGATGTTTGGTATCCTGCGAAAGTATCGGATGAAGTTAAATCCTTTGAAATGCTCATTTGGAGTGGCATCGGGAAAGTTTCTAGGTTTCATTGTGAGCTCTCGAGGGATTGAAATCAATCCCAGCCAAATAGCAGCGATAAGAAACATTGAAGAACCAAGGAGAATCAAAGATGTCTAAAGTTTTGCAGGGAAAGTAGCCGCGTTGAGCAGATTTATCTCCAAAGCAACTGACAAATGCGTCCCATTTTTTGACTTGATTAAAAGGGGAAAGAAGAATTTCGAATGGACTCCGGACTGTGTTGAGGCCTTTCGAAATTTATTGGAATTACTAGAGAAACCACTGATTTTGTCAAAGCCAGTGGATCATGAAGAGTTATTTGTTTACCTAGCGGTTTCGGCTCACGCTGTTAGCACAGCCTTGGTCCGAGAAGAAGACAAAGTGCAAAGGCCGGTATATTATGTAAGCAAGAAATTGGTTGCTGCAGAATGCAACTACCCAAGGATTGAGAAGCTTGCTTACAGCCTCCTGATCGCCTCCCGAAAACTTCGCCACTATTTCCAAGCTCACCCAATAACCATATACACTGACCAGCCTCTGAGGCAGGTGTTGTAGAGACCCGAAGCATCGGGGCGTTTGATCAAATGGAATATTGAATTAAGTCAGTTTGATTTAAATTTCCAGCCGCGGAGGTCGATCAGGGGGCAAGCTCTAGCTGACTTTATAGCAGAGTTCACAATTCCAGAGGAGGAAATGATCAATGACAAGGTGGTCAAGTTAGAGGACGAGTTAAAATTAGATCCATGGAAGCTGTACACAGACGGAGCCAAGAACGACCGAAGGTCCGGAGCTGGAGTCGTCTTAGTTACTCCTGAGGGACGATCATTATATTACGCTCTACGATTAGAATTTTCAGCAACTAATAACGACTCTGAATATGAAGCCCTGATTGCCGGGCTGAAACTTGCTCAAGAACTCGGAATAAAGACATTGGATATATTCTGCGACTCCAAAATAGTTGTTTGCCAAGTGCGAAAGGAGTTTGTGGCTCGGGGACCTCGACTTATCGCCAATCTTGGGAAAGTGGAAGAGCTGTTGAGCAACTTGGAATGGTATAATGTAACGCATATCCCAAGAGCCGAAAACCAGAAGGCAGACAGGCTAGCAAAGCTAGCTAGTTCCGACAACCCAGAAGAAACCGAAATAATTCCAATTGAAACGTTGGGATCCCCAAGCTTTGAGTCGATGGAAATTGAATTTGCTTTCGAAGCAGAACCGGAGAAGGAGTCGTGGATGTCCCCAATTAAGAATTTCCTTAAGAATGGGATACTCCCATCAAAGAAGAGTGAGAGGCGGGCCATAGTTCGCAAGGCCACCAGTTACATCCTTCAAGATGATTACTCTTTATAGACAAGGATTTTCTATGCCCCTGTTACGATGTATAGCACACAACGACATCAAACGTGTACTAAGAGAAGTACACGAAGGTGAGTGTGGAGATCATACAGGAGGTCAGACATTAGCAAAGAAGGTATTGCGGTATGGATACTTCTGGCCTACAATTAATAAAGATGCAGCTGATTATTCACGACGCTGCGACAAGTGCCAGAGATTCGCCAAAATCCCCAAAGCACCACTGACCCAACTCAGATCGATGGTGAGTCCTAGGCCGTTTGCCATGTGGGGAATTGACATCATCGGAGTTCTACCAATTGCTAAAGGAGGAGCGAAATATGCAATAGTCGCCGTGGACTATTTTACGAAGTGGGTGGAAGCTGAGCCCCTAACCAAAATCACGGCGAGAAAGGTGATAAGTTTCCTGGTTAGAAATATTATATGCCGATTTGGGATCCCAAGGACCATTATAACTGATAACGGAACCCAGTTCGATGGTGCCGAATTCAGAAATTTCTGCCAGAAATATATGATTGACAAACGGTACACTGCGGTCGCTCATCCACAGTCAAACGGGCAAGTAGAAGCAATAAACAAAGTCATAAAATCCATCCTCAAGAAGCGATTAGAACGTGCAAAGGCAAAATGGGTGGATGAATTGCCATTAGCTCTGTGGGCATATCGGACAAAGTTTAAGACAGCTACCGGTCATACTCCTTTCTCTCTCTCATTTTGTTCAGAAGCATTAATTCCAGTAGAGCTTGAAGTTCCCTCTCACAGGGTAACATATTATGACTCGATGATGAATTGGGCACTCTTACTCGAGTCTCTTGATGAAATCGAAGAAAAAAGGGACGAGGCAGACTTGCGTGCGTCAAGACATCGACGTCAGATGGCACGCTATTATGACAAAAAAGTTCGTTTTAGGACTTTTGAACTGGGAGATTTGGTGCTAAAGCGAGTCTTTCCATCCCTTCCTCACCTCGGTTCAAAGTGGGAAGGACCCTTTGTCATCCAACGGAAACTTGAAACAGGAGCCTTCAAGTTAACGACCGTAGATGGCGAAGAGGTACCTAGGGCTTGGAATGCCCAACACTTGATGCGATATTTGAATTAGGAATGTTGTACTCTATGCTGTTTTCCTTATGAACTCTGTAAAAAGGCATGACTTGCCTTAGAAAAGTCTGTTGATATGAACAAAGAACTATAAAGTGGATGTAGGCTACGACTTAGCCGAACCACTATAAAAATATCGTGTGTCATTTACTTTCCTGCATTATTTATACCTTCAACTACTATTCCGTTATGATTATGGAATATAAGATGATTTAAAACCTGAAAGATTGAAAACAGCTTATATGCAGGGACAAGCACAACGACTGTTTGTGCGATAAGACATGAAAGAATGGGAAGACGACATTCTTAACTCTAACTCTCAAGAATTGAGAGAGAGTATAAAGGACAGGAAGACGACGTCCTCTGAGGCGTGAAGGTGCACCCAGACAAGAGACCGCCTTAGTGAGAACTCTAACCTGAGTATAAGACAGGAGAGTATAAAAAATGCCAGAAAAAACGACAGGCATCAACGACACATAGAATGTGACCCCGTCGGAGAATCGGGGACATTCAGACTGTTTGACTAAATCTTGAATAGTTTTTCAAGATTGATTGGGGGCATATATGTACACACATATTTCCCCCCACCATAACTTCATTACACAACTATAGTAGGACATGCATTTTTACATAAGTACAGAACTGATAACTAATCGACATTGCAGAAAACGAATTATTTTTATTTACAAATGAACGAATTTGTACAGGAAACCAGGAAAAAAGAAGGTGCGAGGGCCACCCTTGCAGCAACAATTATGGGCCAATCAAATGCTAAAATAACGCAAGACACTCCATCATTTAGACTTCGAAGCGGGCTTGGACTTCTTAGCAGCCTTCCCCGCATCCCTTGCCTCTTTTTCGGCCTCCGTCAAGATGCGCTTTGACTTTTTCTTCCCTGAAGCTGAAGTGCTGGAATCAGTTGACTTTTTCCCGGAAGGCGGAACGCTGGAATCAAGAGAAGAATTTTTAGGAAGTTCCTCTGTAATAGATCTAGTCGAAAGCTTAACAACTAACCTTGATCCCGCATCCACTACTGCAAGGGGCTTAGGGCTTTCAGGGTCTAAGTCTTCAGCTTTAAGCTGCATGCGTTTATCTTGTTCGGCTTTCAGTGCAGCTAAGGTAACATCATCGGCGCTTTTCGACTCCCCGACTATAGCCACCTCAGGGTCTTCCTCATGTCCCCCGTTGCCACCATCATCTTTTAAGGCATCTATCATTTCGTCATCATGAGGAGTGTCAGCCTTAGACGGTTCAATTCCTTCTCCCGAATCTATGGGGGCAGCCTTGTCTTTTCCCCCTTTAGCCTTCTCCGTAGGTTCTGCTCCAGAGGCAGTTCCCTGGGACATGTCTGTCTTTTCGGGCGGTTCAATACCTACAGAATGAGAAGCAACAGTTATCAACTCAGGAGAAAATAACGGGTTCTTCATCAATTTCCCAATTACGTAATGAAAGGTAGAGATAGCTTTGACGAATTGAGGTGAAAAGGTAGAGATACCTTCCGACAACTTCTCAGCTGGAGTGACCGCTGTCTCCGACGCTGTTTCGAGTATGGGGGACAAAAGAGATGCCCAAGGGATCCCCGGGTTTTCAGGATCATACCCCTCTATTTCAGAAGTTTCAGAGGCAGTAAAGGAAGAACCAGCCTCAGGAATGTTCTTTTGCTTAGCCTTCCTCCTCTCTTCGTCCATAACAGCAGCAATAAGGCGGCGTCCTTCGGCTAGGCGTTCTGGTTCATCATCTCGTAGATATTTCTCTATCAGCTTGTCCTCGTCAATGGAATCAACCTTGAGCTCCTCTTTCTCCCATTCAACGATTTGACTCCATACTTGGACTAGGGTAGGTGGATAATCTTCAATCCAAGAAATGTTCCGGCGGCGAATGATTTGCGCAAAGAATTCAATCATTAATTCGCCGAAACCATGCACCTCTCCCTCAGCCTCTGACAGTTGTTTGCGGGCCTCTTCAGCGGACTTGATAGCACATTCGACATTACCCTCCGCTAGGGCAGCCCTGTTCTCCGCCTCCGCTAGCTTAGAAGCTAAGTAAGCGTTTTTCTTTTCCAATTCAGCATTCTTCCTCGCTAACTCGGCCTTCTCCCGCTCAAGGTCAGCGTAAGCAAGTCGCGTTTTGGCAGCATCTGACTTGGCATCTTCGGCTTGTTTTTTCAATTCCGAACGCTCTTGGGTATGGGACTCAAGCAAATCATGGTAGCGTTTTTGCAGATCTTCAAATTGTTGCTCGAAGCTAGTAGCATCCCGTTGAGAAACAGTGAGTTGAGCCTGTGTATCCTCCAAGTCTTTTCCTAAATTTTTTAAGGCCCTTGCATCGTCTTCTGCGGTTTTTTGCATCGAGTCAGCATTCGTGATTAAAGTGCGGATGATTCTGGAAAGGCTGCGTGAATACTTGAACATCTCTGAATACTGTTTCTCGACCGCATCTATTTTTGCTTTGGCCTCATCTGCCCACCTCGAAGAAATAGGCTCGAGAGTAGGTAAAAAAGTCAAGTTTTCGAAGTAATGTTCAGGAAATTGCTCCTCCAGATACGCCCGCTTAACTGCAGTTTCAGCATCTAGCGGTGGAGGTGCGGGGAATGTCAGCTCGGTATCCCTGTGCTTGGAGGGCTCAATGGCCTCTTCATCCTTTCTAGACCGTATAGCGGGAATCTTACGCTTGCTTCGTGATTCAGCATCTCTTGGCGGGCTCCTCTCCCTACTGCGCTTTTCTTGAGAAGAGATTGAGCCTTTTGATTGCGGCATGTCCTCTTCCCGACGACCTTGGTAATCTTTATATCGCTCTGGATCTGTCCGGACAGGAGAGCGAGAGCGTGAAGACCGCGGACGATAAGGATCATAGGGCCTTCTCTCCTCCCTACTGCGATCTTCGCGACGATCATACTCAGTATCGTGGGGCAAATTAGACATGATGCGGCGGAGTTTCCTGATATCATAATAGGATCGGGACATCGTACCTGCACAACGAGACAAATGAAATTCAGGATCAGCATTTTAATAAAAAGAAAAATGCTGTGAATTGTAGTGCTATTGTGTTAAGTGCGTCCTAAGTGGTGTTTTCCCCCCGACAAACCCGAGTCCGGTGCCAGACTAGTACGAGCGGGCTCTTTGGCCTTAGCAGGAGTGGTCTCTTCGGAAGAAGTGAAAACTAAAGGATTCTTCCCAAAATCCTCTGTGGTGTAAATAGTTTCAGGTAAGGGGAGATCCCCCAAACCCTGAAACAGTGGGTCATCAGTACTAGGGACGTCCCCCTCAGAAGCATTAATCGGCAGCTCTTTGGAAGACGTTGACCTTTCCGGAGAAATGGCATCCTCGGGAACAATATACCCCACGCAGTGCTTTTCGGCCATGTTAGCCAATTCATCATCTTGAGTCGAAGACGGAGAAGGTGAAGTCTGAAGAGGCACTGTAGGAGCTCTCGAACCTTCACCCGTTTCTAGGACTACGTCCACTGGGGGAATATATACATATGGACCCGTCTCATGACCAATGCTACGGGTAATGGACAGCAACCCATGAAGATGAAGATATTCGTCCTTAAGGACTTCATCAATAGTTAAAAACTTCTGATCACCATTAAGGAGTCGGTGCATCCGATCAAAGAACACTTGATCCGATATTTGTTTTGGATTATCAACTGCAAACAAAGAGAAAAGCAGATTAATGCGGTGGTTTGGATGTACAGAGTCGAGATTTAGAAAACCAGTGCTTTACTTGATTTCGTCCATCTCCTAGCACACCCTGGCTATTGCTTTACATAAAACCATTCCAGCTTGGAGTCACCCGCTTTAATACTAAACGGTGCTAGATTTATTTTCCTCTTAGGGACAGACTCGAAGTAACAGAAAGAAGGAGTTTCTCGAGTCCGGTGCTTGAAGTTATAAAAGAAATGAACGCCATCAAAAGTGAGCTCTATGCCTAATATCTCACGGTGCGCTACATATAGGGTGTACAAGTAAGCATACGAATTGGGATGTAGCTGCATGGGGGCAATCCGCATTTGTCTTAGAAAATCAACGACGAATGGAGAAAATGGAGGGATAGCCCCGACCATGCACATCAATCGAGTGATTGCCATAAATCCCTCCGGAGGGTTGTGAGGACGATCAGATTTTAATGGCAACAAGGTATCCCCTTTGGGTATCCCGTACTTTAAGCGTATTCAGATAAGTCTGCCATTGTCAATCGTCGACTCAACAAAATCTTGAGGTGATTCCAGTATGATGGCAGACTCGAATTCGTAAGGAGCCCGATTATCTCCAATCCCCCTTCCTCTTCACAACCCAGGGAAACACCACCCTCAGAAGACACATTATCGCTTTCGTGAGTTTCTACCTCGTAGTCTGAGCCCTCATCATCCCATTCTGGATCTGAGGAAGAAGATATGTCTTCAAGAGTAATTTTGTTGGATGTCTCAGGGATCTCTCTATTTTCTGCTAATCTAGATGAACGTCTGGATGTCATGGTCACTAAACTATTGAAGAAGCAATAGCACAAGTTAGAGTAAATTAGCCCGTATCCCCCCGTGCATGTGTATAAACAAAAGTGTGAACAGTGTATGCAGAAAATGTAAAGTTAACGCTCGAAAGTGCGACGCAAAATCTTAGCAAAGTAATAATGTTCAAGGCAGTTCTTGATGTTCATTTATGTTCGCAGGGCACTATCCTAACTGTTCATGAAGTTATAAGTTATGCCAAGTATTGACTTGGACAATTAGACAAACTCTTGTGTATTAAGCTGGGGCTGCTTCGGATCGGTTCGGGTATAAATGATTGAATTGGATCGGAGGTAAGGCTTTATTTTGGTCAGAAGTGGGTATCTAATCGGACCGGTTCGGGATTGTGTGTTCGGAGCGGATCGGATGGACTTGAGTCCCAACGCCCCTTCTTCCTTGATCCACATTCCGACCCGATCCGGCTAGGTAGACTTCGCCTTCCCTCTTTCAAATTTAACCCCGACCCGATCCTATACCGAAAACCTCGTATCCTTTTCTTCTCCTACATCCCCCATACTTCTTCACCCGAACCGATCCTCCATGTTCTGTATCTTCTTCTTCATCCTCAACCACAGTTGAACCCAATTCGATTTCCAAAACTCCATATAGGGATGAGTATATATCCTCTCCAACCTCCCAGCGCCTCGAGGTGGTGGCGGAGCCACCAGCGACGACGGCGAGGAAGGAGGTAACCACGGCATCGAAGCCATGCCATGAATATGCCCAATTTGTTCAAATTAACCACAAAATTTTAATTAAAGGCAGTTACAACGATAAGATTCAGGGTTTCGAGACTACCTATATGTTTATTTCAAGAATCGAAGCAAGAATTTTGAGATTTTTTGAGGATTAGGGTTTCGGTATGTGAATTAGGAAACGAGAATAATAGAAAAGAAAGAAAGAAGAAGAGTGACGGATATATATATAATAGCACTGACCCCTCGTATTCCTGCCCTATCTTCCCGCTCGCACCGGATCAAGAGCCCAGCAGCACAGTTTGGCCTGCTAGCCCAATACGAAACAGAAAAAGAGAAGGAGCCATTCGGGTCGAAGCCCGAACCGAACATAATTTCATATGTCAACTTGGCATTTAAATTGAATTAAAATTCGAAGAGGAAATAAAAGCACAAGGAAAATCAAAAGGAAAATTACCTGGAAGGATAATCGAATATTAACAAGAGTTCTCCAAGCTGTTTGAAAATAAAGAAAGGGATTTACGTACTGTGCGAAGTACATATATAAACACCAAAAGATGCAACTCCCTGAAGTAACATTTCTCTATATGTCAACAGGAACGACTTTTCAACGATTAAACTTCAGGAAAGCACTGTTCAATGACAATCAAGGCATGCTCCGTATCCAACAGAAGCATCCTTTGAGGGGGCAAAATGTTAGCCAACTTTGTGAACTAGGCAACACAAAGTCGAGATGTTAAGCGTTGAAGAACATTCCTTCTTAAAAAGCATCGGATCGGATCAGAGGGCTACTACCCAATCGGATCGGAGGGCTACTACGCAATCGGGTCGGAGGGCTACTACCAGTTCGGGACGGAACAGAGCAAAATGGAAAAGGACTCAGGTTCAGCTCAGGTCGGGTCGGATGCCCCGATCCGAACCCTTCTGTTCGCTCTTCCGAACCGAACCCAACATACCATATCACTTCACCCCACGACCTCCTGGATGTTCGGGGTAGTTATGACCATTTCCTACCCATGATGACCACTAATCTGGTGCGCTGTCAACACTGGAATCCATCTGAGCCCAAGAACGATGGGATGAAAGCCACGTAGCTCCGACCCGAACCGAATTCTGAGTGAATTTCCACCTATAAATACCCCGTTAAGAGACATTTGAAGGGATTTTTTCGAGCATTCTGAGAGTTCAAACACCTTTGAGAACCGAACTTCAGCATTCCCAAACAATCGAAATCATCATTCAAAGTATTCTTTGAGATAATTAAGCGAATGTACATGAAAAGTGAGTGAAATTGAGTGATTATCTCATTGTATTTACATCTATATCATCGAGGAAAGTGATTATAAAGTGGACGTAGGCTTTCCGACACCTAACCACTATAAATCCTGTGTCTCCATTTTATTTTCGATCTTATTTTATTTCGATTTTAGTTAATTTGGGTGTTAGAGCCACTTTTTGGTCTAACATCTAGCATGTCAGGTTAGTTAAGTGTTGTCATTCAAGTTCGTGACTTAACCCGCCTACGTGTCATGTCAAATTGGCTAAGTGTTGTCGTTCAAGTTCATGACTTAGCCCTACGAATCATGTGTCAAGTTGGTTAAGTATATTCAAGCGGTTCATGACTTAACCCTGTCAAATCATCATGTCAAATTGGTTAAGTATATTCAAGCGGTTCATGACTTAACCCTATCAAATCATCGTGTCAAATTGGTTAAGTATATTCAAGCGGTTCATGACTTAACCCTATCATGTGGCATTAATTCATTAATGCACCCCAACCTCTCACATCAGACCTGTTGTTGTGGTCACTGGATATGCCGGGCGGTTCCGGGCAGATTTACACCACAACTCAGTCTGACCTCGGGTTTTCAAGCGCGATATGACCAACTACCCACATTGGATCCTATTGTTTGCAGTAACTGGATTTTCCGGGCGGTTCCGGGCAGATTTACACTGCAAACTCAACCCAACCTCGAGTTGGCCATTTTCATGTTTATTCTAATGTTATGTCCATGTTCAAGTTTCATGCCGAGTTCGTGTCAAGTTTCAAGGATAAGTTTCATGCCCACATCCAGATTCGAGTTATAACAATATTCATGTTTCAAGTTTTGCCTATTATCAAGTTCATAATTCATGTTCATAACCAATTCATGTTTTGCCTAATCTACCCAAATCGTATTCCCATCGCACGTAAACGTGAATCGATCTATACTACAAATAAATCCAAATCTCAAAATAGAGGGAATAGCATCAAAACTATGATAGGCAAAAGGGACTAGCATAAAGCGATAAAAGGGGTTACAAGACTAGTATGATATAACTTGAGATAATTGGTTACAATATCACTGGCATATAGTATTTCAAATCTAGCAAGATAAGGCGATGGTCATGATAAACGCTAACATAAAAGAATAGGCAAGCGAAAGCAAGCCAAATACAAGGATAATGGATCCAATGGTTTCGGTGTACATAATAGCGAATAAACTAAGCAAGTCACGCCCTCGGTATGAGATCCAACAAACTGCAAATTCGGTATACAACATGGGTTTCAATCAACTATAATAGTCCCAGGTAATTAACCCCAATAGTCATAGTCATGGTCATAGGTAGAAATCTTATAATTAAGAACCCTAAGCGATTAATCACAATAGTCATGGTTAATTATCCAAAATAGTTCTAGGCAATAGTCATAGGCAATTAACAGTATTAGTTTCAAAGTCATGGTCATAGATAATGGCCTTATGTTCATAATCATAGAAATAATTCTCATAGTCAAGAGTCATAGTTGATTAGCCACAATTGTCATTGTCATAGTCATAGGCAACAGTCTTACGTTCACCGTCATAGGCATAGGCATAGTCTTATGTTCTTAGTCATAGGCATTGGCATAGTCTTATGTTCTTCGTCATAGGCATAGGCATAATCTTATGTTCATCATCATAGTCATAGGCATAGGCAAAACCTTATGTCCACAGTCTCATAGGCATATTAAGGTTTATAGACATGAAAGAATTTGATTTACAACATGAATAGGCCCCAAATAGAAATATCCCCACAAGTCAAAATCCAAGAATTTATGTTACAATCTAGCGTTTGAATAATAAACTTGGTCCAACAACATGAATGGGCATGATTCAGTCGATAAGAGATAACCCAAAATCATAGATTCAAGAAGAGACAAGAACAGATTCAAATAGATAATCAAGCTTAGGTCCAATTTCATTTTATTCCATGTCCATATAAAATTTAACAAGTTTCAATCTCAAAGTAACTAGAACTTACAGAGCGTGCATCGAGAATTAGAGTGCAGAGATTTGATTCTAGAAACGGTTATTTTGGTTGTTGAATCTCTATTTGTTTAGTCTTGTTCTAGTTAAAAACCCCGAACTTGCAATTCCTAGATGTTGTCTTGACGAAGAAGAAGTAGCCATTCTCTCATTAATTTAATTATTTCAGAAGCAGCATAAGGACAGAATGAAATGGTGTGGAGAGAATGAGGCTAGGGGTGAGTTTATATAGGATTAGGCAGACGAATCTGGACAGAAAACGAGGTCAAATACATCAGAATGCATCAGGTTCAGGAAGTGGGCTCGGGACGCAGGTCGACCCCCAGGTCGACACTATGGTCGACCTAGTCCTTGGGAGGTCGACACTATGGTCGACCCCTAGGTCGACTTGGTCTATGGGCGGGAGTTTTCCCGCCCTGCCTGCTACGGGGTTTGAATTCGAATTTCGAATTCAAATTTCGAGCTGTTTTTGATTCTGAAAATTCCTGAAACTTCGGAGGGTCATATCTCCCTCATACGGACTCCGATTCTCGCAAACTCGGACTCGTTTCCAAGCAGAATATCAAGACGAACGCAATGACGCAACCTGTTTCCCTTGATTCTTGTTTTAAAAATTAATTCTGCCTTGATTTATAGTTTTAACATGTTATAAAAAATATGGGTTGTTACATTCTCCCCTCCTTAAAGGATTTCGTCCCCGAAATCTTCAAGTTAAGAAGAATGTGTCCTACCATCCAATCATCCATCTACTCAATCATCAATCACAGGCATCCATTGTCCTTAAGAAATTTCTAATGCTGTATGAACACATGCAGAGAGTGTGTGTAAGTATTCCTTATGTAATGCAAATGATCAGGCCTGATTGATCTTCTTAATGCAAAATAAGTTTTAGTGCAATGAGTCCAACATGTATGCAAATAGTCCTAGTCACATAAACACTATATGTGTGCACAAACATCCATCCATATGCATCATCCATATGATAACACATCCAATTTCATCCATAAACAAGTATAAACACTCATGCATATGCAATATGGAAATGTGTCTGAGCCGATCTAGTGCCTAATGTGTGTTACGCAATCACGAGCAACCATCAATCATAACATGTCTCAAACACATGTTTCACCCAATGGTTCCTACCTAAAGATATAGCCGAATGATAGGAGCAAGTGAAAACTTTGTGCCCATTAGGCAATGTCAAAGATGGAAATCTACGTCACATATATATTTAATAGGAGAAGAACTCCCTAAGCACCAGCCCATATCCTATAAAACCCAAAAAGTTTAGTCAACCCAACGGACATCCTCAAGCCCCAACATGTATTACTAACAGATAAGTCATACTCCCTATGGGGTTTGCAACAGAAATAGGATTGAGAATAGGACCGAGAGGTTATACTTAAAAGATAGCATGCAAGTAAGCTCTACAGGAAAAGAGGAATCAAGGATATACTCTTAAAAAGAGATATGATGCACGTATCTAGTCTTCAATCTTCTAAGTCGTATTTCCTTGAGCTTAACTCCATTGTGCTTTGACCGTCTTTAACTTCACAATTTCGTAGTTACTTAATTCTTGTTCACAGAATATGAGTTGGAACTCATTCCACTGCCGCCTCTCGTTCCACTTTCGCTTATTCTCTTTCTAGTATACCCGATTCAAACATAACTGCATACTCATGGTTTCGTGCAAGCTCTCCAAAATTCACTAGTGAATCTTGGATCTCATTCACTTACTAGAAGGTATTCCACATAAATGAATTATCTCTTGAAAATAAACAAATGCCAACCATGTTGCCAAGTGTACTTACTAAGGTGATTTTCTATAACTCATGCATAAGCGAAATGAACCATCCGCCTTAGTGGCGAACACTACTCGAGCATATCGATAAATGTATCAAGAGATTCTAGGTAACTAAACATGGCAGAACCCTAAGCGTTACACTAGACTTCGAGGGCATTACCAAGGCAAGTCAAGCGTTTAACCACCCTCTTTTCATACTCGAGAATGGTGCCATTTCTGGACAACCACTCCATCCCTAGAATCAACCCATAGCCCAAAAACATAAGCTTTACTTCTAAACTCAACACTTAGCATAGACATTCTCAAATCCAAACAAGTCATGAATAAATGAGCCGATTCCCCAACAGGATTTGAGACAAAAATGGGATCCTCTACTACGCTAGTACTAAGGTGCAGAGACTCAACTATCGAGGCAGAATTAAAAGGATGCGATGTATAAAAACAAAGTTCCCACGGTATGATAGAAAAGAGAAGCTAAACTTTTAACAGAAACGTTACCACCTCTCTTAGGTATGCTAGTAGTGAGAGCATACAATTGCCCTCTCGACGATCTTGTTCTTTGCCCTTGTCCTTGTCCTATGATACTTAACTACATGTCCCTTTTTACCATACCAACGATGTTCTTTCTTATCATGGGTTTTATTATTCTTTTACTTTGACCTCTTCCCTTTCACCTTTTCCTCCTTCGTGGATTACGCCTTATTAACAAGTTTCTCATCCTTAGGCTTGTGTTCTTTATCGTCGTTCTTACTGTCCTTGTATAGCTTGTTGACAAGTTTCTCGAAAGCTACCTCCATCGCACGGCAACCCTACAAAGCTTGAAATAAGATTAGTCGCAAGTAAAACTATTGCGGCTACAGATGGAGGTTGGACACTACTTTGCCCTCTGACATGTGTCACATGCCTATAAACTATGGTGAAAAAGAAAGAGATAAGATACTCAAGGAGAGAATCAAAAGATAGTGCATATGGCTTTGGGGAATATGCCTTTCGTAAAACAAAACTTTTCTTTAGAAAAATGCTTCTTTGTAAACGTTTTGAAAAGAATTTCAGAAGGTTTTTAAAAGCTTTTGCCCAGTCTGGTAACCTTCTGCTCTGATACCAAATGTAACACCCCACCTCCGCTAGGGTCACTCACAAAGGGAATGCACTAGCTTTGGTGGAGCATTATCTAGGTAAACATACACAGAAATATTACAAGATAGAACATATTAAACAGCGGAAGCAGAACCAAATCTCATTGCTTTAAAATCTAGAAAGGTCTAAAGCCTTTTACATCAAAATCTGTCTTGCAGTAGTAAAGAAGCATAAAACTATAGTCATAAATCATTCCCCAATAAAGCAGCAAAGCAAGCCATAGCCAGGAGAAATCCAAGCAGTACATGAAAGAGCCTTGGAGCTTGTTAAGATCCGAACTAAGCTGTATTCCCACCCTGCGAACCTGGGGGGAGGGGGAAACAAAAGAAAAAGAGGCGAAAAAAACTGGGTCAGTCAGAAAGACTGAGTAAGTCCTAGTGGCTTTCAGCATAAAAACAGGTAAAGATAACATGGCATGAATAAACTGAAAGAAAACATAAGCATGATGACAAGGTAAGCTACAGGCACGATGAATCAAGTATAACATCCCATGCTTCCTATCAAGAGTATCAAGGTTCCTACCAAGTATCACATTGCAAGGTTTCTACTAAGTATAACATCGCCAGATTTCTAAGCTTCACCGTTCCACTATTTTCTTTGATTTCCTATATTCTCTGTACCAAATGTACTAGTACCCCAACACGTATCATCCTTTCCATGTATATGTACAGTCCCTTGCCGTATATCGTATGGGTTTCATCATATATTTCTATACTACTTCAACGTAGTGCCACCATTCTTGAAATCATTTGGACCGCCACCCTTGTTCTGGCTAGGTTTCCTTATCATGAACTATCGCGTGTTCAATTAGGATTTATGCCACCTAGGACCACTAGGGATTATGCTACCTATTGAATGTTTTCTAGATTCATTTAGGGTTTATGCCACCTAGGATCACTAGGAATTACGCTACCTAACGAATTCCACGTAATGATCTATTAATCGACCAGCTCCCTACAAGTCCTAGCTCGTTCATGTGTCTGTGTCATATGGACCAATCACGAAATGTAGTCACCTATGCTAGGTCCACCATAGGGTGTATCAAGCCCTAGGGTGCCAACCACCGACACGAATCAAGCACGCACAATGTTAAACTAATGGTGCCCAATGCCTGCTTTTTCAACTCCGGACTACGTGCACGACCATAGTCCTCCTGAACCTACAATGGCGCACCAACTCAGCCGTCGTTCTGGCCGCTTACAATCAGCCCAGTAATCGTGCCCCACCTTTCCTAGTTTCAGGGTACCGTGATACATCTAGTGGGTTACTGTTGAAAAGGACTGCGTAACTAGGGTTTCCGTCCAGTAGGTTAAGGTGTTGTCATTTAAATTCGAGACTTAACCCCATCATTCTAGCATGTCAGGTTGGTTAAGTGTTGTCATTCAAGTTCGTGATTTAACCCGCCTACGTGTCATGTCAAATTGGCTAAGTGTTGTCGTTCAAGTTCATGACTTAGCCCTACGAATCATGTGTCAAGTTGGTTAAGTATATTCAAGCGTTCATGACTTAACCCTGTCAAATCATCGTGTCAAATTGGTTAAGTATATTCAAGCTGTTCATGACTCAACCCTATCAAATCATCGTGTCAAATTGGTTAAATATATTCAAGCGGTTCATGACTTAACCCTATCATGTGGCATTAATTCATTAATGCATCCCAACCTCTCACATCAGACCTGTTGTTGTGGTCACTGGATAAGTCGGGCGGTTCCGGGAAGATTTACACCACAACTCTGTTTGACCTCGGGTTTTCAAGCGCGATATGACCAACTACCCACATTGGATCCTATTGTTTGCAGTAACTGGATTTGCCGGGTGGTTCCGGCAGATTTACACTGCAAACTCAACCCAACCTCGAGTTGGCCATTTTCATGTTTATTCTAATGTCATGTCCATGTTCAAGTTTCATGTCGAGTTCGTGTCAAGTTTCAAGGATAAGTTTCATGCCCACATCCAGATTCGAGTTATAACAATATTCATGTTTCAAGTTTTGCCTATTATCAAGTTCATAATTCATGTTCATAACCAATTCATGTTTTACCTAATCTACCCAAATCGTATTCCCATCGCACGTGAACGTGAGTCGATCTATACTACAAATAAATCCAAATCTCGAAATAGAGGGAATAGCATCAAAACTATGGTATGCAAAAGGGACTAGCATAAAGTGATAAAAGGGGTTACAAGACTAGTATGATATAACTTGAGATAATTGGTTACAACATCACTGGCATATAGGATTTCAAATCTAGAAAGATAAGGCGATGGTCATGATAAACGCTGACATAAAAGAATAGGCATGCGAAAGCAAGCCAAATACAAGGACAATGGATCCAATGGTTTCGGTGTACATAATAGTGAATAGACTAAGCAAGTCACACCCTCGGTATGAGATCCAACAAACTGCAAATTCGGTACACAACATGGGTTTCAATCAACTATAATAGTCCTAGGTAATTAACCCCAATAGTCATAGTCATGGTCCTAGGTAGAAATATCATAATTAAGAACCCTAAACGATTAATCACAATAGTCATGGTTAATTATCCAAAATAGTTCTAGGCAATAGTCATAGGCAATTAACAGTAATAGTTTCAAATTCATGGTCATAGATAATGGCCTTATGTTCATAGTCATAGGTAATAATTCTCATAGTCAAGATTCATAGTTAATAAGCCACAATTGTCCTTGTCATAGTCATAGGCAACAGTCTTACGTTCACCGTCATAGGCATTGGCATAGGCATAGTCTTATGTTCTTAGTTATGGGCATAGGCATAGTCTTATGTTCATCATCATAGTCATAGGCATAGGCAAAACCTTATGTCCACGGTCTCATAGGCATATTAAGGTTTATAGACATGAAAGAATTTGATTTACAACATGAATAGGCCCCAAATAGAAATATTCCCACAAGTCAAAATCCAAGAACTTATGTTACAATCTAGCGTTTAAATAATAAACTAGGTCCAACAACATGAATGGGCATGATTCAGTCGATAAGAGATAACCCAAAATCATAGATTCAAGAAGAGACAAGAACAGATTCAAATAGATAATCAAGCTTAGGTCCAATTTCATTTTATTCCATGTCCATATAAAATTTAATAAGTTTCAATCTCAAAGTAACTAGAATTTACAGAGCGTGGATCGAGAATTAGAGTGCAGAGATTTGATTCTGGAAACGGTTATTGCGGTTGTTGAATCTCTATTTGTTTAGTCTTGTTCTAGTTGAAAACCCCCAACTTGCAATTCCTAGATGTTGTCTTGACAAAGAAGAAGTAGCCATTCTCTCATTAATTTAATTATTTCAGAAGCAGCATAAGGACAGAATGAAAAGGTGTGGAGAGAATGAGGCTAGGGGTGAGTTTATATAAGATTAGGCAGACGAATCTGGACAGAAAACGAGGTCAAATACATCAGAATGCATCAGGTTCAAGAAGTGGGCTCGGGACGCAGGTCGACCCCCAGGTCGACACTATGGTCGACCTGGTCCCTCGGAGGTCAACACTATGGTCGACCCCCAGGTCGACCTGGTCTATGGGCGGGAGTTTTTCCGCCCTGCCTGCTGCGGGGTTTGAATTCGAATTTCAAATTCGAATTTCGAGCTGTTTTTTATTCTGAAAATTCCTGAAACTTCGGAGGGTCATATCTCCCTCATACGGACTCCGATTCTCGCAAACTCGGACTCATTTCCAAGAAGAATTTTGAGACGAACGCAATGGCGCAACCCGTTTCCCTTGATTCTAGTTTTAAAAATTAATTCTGCCTTGATTTCTAGTTTTAACATGTTATAAGAAATATGGGTTGTTACAGTGTAGTGGCTCGTTCAATCCCCGAGCAAAGCGTACAGCCTTTTTCTGGGCTGTGTTGACCAAGTCCAAACCGAACTGAGCAAGCTGATTAAACTTATTCACGTACTTCCTAACAGACATGTCCCCTTGCTTGAGTGCTAGGAACCTCTCCATCTGAAGGTTCTCTTCTGTTAACGATAAGAATTTAAGCCCAAAACTCTCTCTAAAGTCTGCCCAAGTCTCAACTGGCCTGGTAGCGTTGGCGACTTCCCACCAAAATGCAACTTCCTCTTTCAACAACCATGCTGCCAACTGAACTTTCCTATGGTCCTCTACATCAAAGATAATAAACAAGTCTTCAGTCTCCTTTAGCCAGTTTCGTGCCTCAACAAAGGTTTCAGTTCCAACGAAGTTCTTGCCGCCCATTGCTTTAAAGTCCTTGCATATTTTGGAAAAGGCGGTACCAGGATGAGGAGGAGGAGGAACCGCGACCACTGGCGGAGGAGGAGGAGGGATGTCTGCCGGGCCCGCGCCATTGGCCCTAGCTTCTAAATACCTTCGGAACCATCCAGGTACGGGTACTCCCTCATGAAGGTTAAGATCAGCCATGCTGAAAAACGAAAAGAAAAAGATTCAAACGAGGGAACAAAGGAAAGTGCTAATGGCTTTTGGGGAATAGCCTTTTTAAACATAAAACTTTTATTGAAAAATGCTTCTTTATAAACGGTTTTGGAAAATAGTTTTAGAAGGTTTTTAAAACTTTTGTCCCATCTGGTAACCTTCTCCTCTGATACCAAATGTAACACCCCACCTCTGCTAAGGTCACTCACAAAGGGAATGCATTAGTTTTGGTGGAGTATTATCTAGGTAAACATACACAGAGATATCACAAGGCAGAACATAAATAAAGCAGCAGTAGAAATTAAAAACCAAATTTTTATTACTTTCAAGAAAAGAGTCAAAACCTCATATATCCAAGGTAAAAATTATTCCATTACATCAAGTTCCAAATAAAGAAGCATAAACTTAAGATAACAAAAGTAAATTATTCCCCATAATTAGCAGAAGTGCAACCATAGCATAGCTCAAGATCAAACCGTACATGAGCTGACAGAAAGCAAGCTAAATCCAAGCTAAGAGCTAGTGTTTCCTCCCTGAGAACCTGGGGGGAAACCGAAAGAAAAAGAGGTGAAAGAAAAAGGGTCAGTCATAAAGACTGGTAAGTCCTAGTGACTTTCAGTATAAAAACTAGTAAAGTTAACAAGACATGAGTAAACGGAAAGTAAGCATAGGGATGATAATAAGACTGGCAAGATAACTAAGATATCAAGATAAATCTAGCATCACATATTCAAGATTCGCTGCACCAACCATACTAGTATTCTAACCCATGTCAAGTATAAACCATGAAATGATCCCTTGGCCCAATATCATGAAATGACCCATTACGGGATCCTACAGTACGACATACTAATCGATCGGCTCCCTACAAGTTCTAGCTCGTCATGTGTCTGTCTCATACGGCCCAATCATGAAATGTAGTCACCTGTGCTAGGTCCACCATAGGGTGTATCATTCCCTAGGGTGCCAACCACCGACACGAATCAAGCACGCACAGTGTAAACCTACTGGTGCCCAATGCCTGCTTTTTCAACTCCGGACTACGTGCATGACCATAGTCCGCCTGAACCTACAATGGCGCACCTACTCAGCCGTCGTTCTGGTCGCTTACAATCAGCCCAATAATCGTGCCCCACCCTGCCTAGTCCCAGGGTATCGTGATACATCTAAGTGGGTTACTGTTGAAAAGGACCGCGTAACTAGGGTTTCTAATGGGTTAAGTGTTGTCATTCAAATTCGTGACTTAACCCTATCCAAATCATGTATCAAGTTGGTTATGTGTGTCCAAGCGGTTCATGACTTAACCCTATCAAATCATCGTGTCAAATTGGTTAAGTATATTCAAGTGGTTCATGACTTAACCCTATCATGTGGCATTAATTCATTAATGCACCCCAACCTCTCACATTAGACTAGTTGTTGTGGTTACTGGATTTGTCGGGCGGTTCCGGGCATATTTACACCACAGCATAGTCTAACCTCGGGTTTTACGTGTGATATGACCAACTACCCACGTTGGATCCTATTGTTTGCAGTTACTGGATTCGCCGGGCGGTTCCGGGCAGATTTACACTGCAAACTCAACCCAACCTCAAGTTGTCCATTTTCAACTTCATTCTAAGTGTCATGTCCAGATTCAAGTTTCGAGTCTAAATTCAAGTCAAGTTTTCATGTCATGTTTCATGTCAAATCGTGTCAAGTTAATGTCCATATCCAGGTTCAAGTTATAACAATGTTCATGTTTTCAAGTTTATAGTAAATTCAGGTTTGCCTAAACTACCCAAATCGTATTCCCATCGCACGTGAATTCGAATCGATACAAACAAATCTAATTAGGGAATAACATAGAAAGAACGGGCATAAGGTGGCAAAAGTGATTATAAGTCAAGCATGGTATGACTTGAGATAAATGACTATAACAATACTGGCATATGGAATAGTGGTCTCAATTATCTAACCTAGCAAAATAGGGTGATAGTCATAGTAACAGTTGACATAAGATAATAACCCCAAACTTGTGAATAACAACTAATTCAACATCGCAGGCATGTTAACATCATGGACATGAGGGGTTTAGGTTTACAACATATATAGGCCCCAAATCAATTTCATATAAATATTACCACAAGTCAAGATTCAAGATGAATAGATCCAAGGTGAACAAATAGTGAATCCAAAATACTAGATTCAAAATGAACAATGATAGGTCCAAGATAATGATAGGTCCATGATGATTGTCATACTTATGTTCAATTTCAATTTACAACATGTCCATATTAAGTTTAAAGTTTAGATCTAAAAGTAACTAAGGCTTATAGATCGTGGTTTGAGAATTAGAAAACAAAGAGGCGATGGTGAATCTCGAGTCTAACAGAAATCCCCCAAACAGCAATATTTACACGTAGCCCTGTTGGAGAAGAAGAAATTCCTTTTTCTCTAACTTTTCAACCAGAGTTTTAGCAGCATAAGACCAGAGAGAATTTGTGTAGAGAGACTAGAGTTAGGGGCTGTTTATATAGGGTCAGGCCAACGAATCTAGACAGAAATCGGACTAGAAACATCAGAGTGAACTCTGACTCAAAAATGGGCTCAGCAACCAGGTCGACACCCAGGTCGACACCCAGGTCGACACCCAGGTATACTCTATGGTCGACCTGGTCCTGGATAGGTCGACTCTATGGTTGACCCCCAGGTCGACCTGATCCTGGGCGGGAAATTTCCCGCCTAGTCCGTTCTGGGGTTTGAATTCAAAATTTGAATTCGAATTCTGAGCGGTTTTGAACTTGAAAATTTCTGAAAACTTCGAAGGGTCATAACTTGGTCATAAGAACTCCAATTTTCGAAATCTCGGACTCGTTTCCAAGCAGAATTTCGAGATGAACGTAATGGAGTAACCCGTTGCCCTTGATTCTTATTTTAAAAATTAATTCTGCCTTGATTTATAGTTATAACATGTTATCAAAATACGGGTTGTTACATAACATGTGTTTAATTCTATTTTGACATGTAAACATTTAATCCGGTAATTGTTCAAATCTAACAGTTAACATGTCATTTACTCAATAATATTTCCCAAGTAAATCATGTAATTATAACAATAGTAGTCATTACCCATATTCTAATAGTTTTTTTTCAACATGCAATCATTCCAACAATTTAACTGATTCAATATATGAATTATTCATATTAACATCTTAACTTGTTATAACATTAATTCTTAATTATTCTGGCAAATTCACACATAATAATAGGGAGTGTTTTTAACAATAACATATTATTATCTAAAATTCTATAGCTTAAATCCACACACCTCGTAAGCTTTCCAAATCCTGGATCTGGTCTAGATCTATAATTCCATGGTTTTCCCCTAATTGGATTTAGAAGACTATGGATTTATAATTTTTACTAAAAGAAAAAGGGAAGAAAAGAGAAGGGAATTGAAAAATAGACCGGATTAGGAATTACCTTACTTCAAGAAGAGATCTAAAATTAACGTAGATTCGATGTGATAGAAGAAGGCTTGTAGATCCCTAAACATGAATAACTTGATTGCAGAAGGAGAAAAGACTTGATTTAATTTGGGCAGATGAGGCATCTAGTTCTCCATTGTTTTTGGTGTGGAGAAACAAGTGAAATGAGGCCATATATATATATAGCCAAACCCCCCAAAACCCTAATCTGCCAAAATATGCCTTGGGGGGGTAAGGGTCGACGCATGGGTCGACACCCCTGAGCAGGAAATCTGCCGCCTCCCCAAAATTCAAATTTTGAACCGATTTTTGTGTTTCTGGACCTATTATATATATAATTCTCTTCTGCGTATATAAACTTCAAACCTCAATAACTTCTTCATATGGTGTCCATTTTACGCAAACCAGATGTCTATTTTGACCAGATTTCCGAGATGAACACAATGGTGCAGTCTATTTTCCTTAATTCTAAATATTGAATTAATTATTCTTTAATTTATCATCTTTAGTTAAAAATGCGGGGTGTTACATTCGTAATGATTTATAATTGCTAGATTTCAAGTTTTAAGATTTTTGGATTTAACTTATGATCGTATACAATTTAAACGTATACAGATTCGAGTTATGCAATTATAAAGGAATTTTCAGAAACGATCTCGGAATTCGATGAAATCTATTCCATTGTGTACGAAATATTGTTTAATGATAGGATTTAAATTTTCATTCCCATTAGAGGATGTTTGTGGTTGTTTTTACCGGTTACTTCAACTTAAGTTTCGTTTATTGTTATTTTAGTAAATGGGTTCTCTATAAACAAGGGTTATAACCCTATTTTTTTCCTTCTGTAGTCAAACCATATACGGCCACCAAACCATGAAATGAATGATCAGAACTTCTCAATCTTATCTCCCAAAAATTGAGCAATCCACTTACCAATTCAAGATCGTTTCAACTGCAAATAAAAAGGGGACTTCAAGTTCTTACCGATGAACGGAGGTAATGGAGTTTCATCAGGCGTAAAGGCCGGAAATAGGCTGTGAAGTCGGTTCGGTTTTGATATTGCCATTGGGAATTGGCGGGCTCAAGATGCATGATTTTCATAGCCTAGGAAGGGGAGGCTACATACTTCCGAATGGTGAGGTGGTGATGAACGCTGGTGGACTGGTGATAGGCACGGTGGAGACACGTTGAGAGGCAGCGGGGTTCGTATTTTTGAAAAGGGACAGGAACGAAGGCAATGTATTCGTGAAGAACGAAGACAACTGACAGAGAAACTAAAGAGGACAGGCACGATTTAAACAGAGGGAAAAAGAAGATGGGGTCTGGCGGTTAATTGTGTAGAACGTAAGGATTGCCCTTTATTTATTAACGCAAGATTTACTTATTCCTAAGTGAAATTAAGTTTATAATAAAATATTTAGGTTGATTTAAAGCGAAAATAGTTTAATATAAAGTAAAGTTTGGGGTTATGTAACTTAATTTAATCGTTAATTTTTAAGCGCTAACCAAAGTATAATTAGTAAATTAATTAGTTTGAAATGGTTTAATTATAAAGGGATAATTTTTTATTAAATCATGCTAGTATTCTATGTTTTGGAACATACAGGTATGTAGAAGTTCAGGCGATTTGAATGAGAGGGTAAGGGAAATTGTTGGCCATTCTTAAATGTAAACTAAAAAGTAATTAACACTAAATTTTTTTAATTAAGGGTTTTATTATATAATTAAACCGTATAATTTAAATTGTGGATAACATTATGATGCAAGGTTAAAATTGGACAAAACAGGAAACATTGTACTCGCGTAGACAAGCACTACATTATGGAACCAATTCAGGCAGTTTTGGAAGCAGCAGGAATTTTTAGTTAAATTAAATGCTAGTTTAATTTAACTAAATCAAACCGTTTCTGAAACGACCCGAAAATCGCCCTTTCGGGAAATCGCCGGATAAGCTTACTTTGGGCTACAACACATCAGAACAAAAACAACAGACTTTTATTACATTACAATAATGTTACATCAGAGTATAGAATATCATAATACATTGGAATAAAATTACAGTGGAAGATAAATTACAATATTTTAATACAATACAGCGGAAGACTTTCTATGCTCTGGACACATCTTTAAGCTTCAATCTAGAATCCTGCTCGAGATAAGGACCTGTAGACAAACTACTCGACTGCCCGTGTGGAAAAGAGGGCACCCGAGTTTGCAAAGGTGGAAACAAACAACGGGTCAGTCATGGGACTGGTGTGAGAATTCTTAACTAATTTAACTAATAGTAATAAAGCAAATCCAAGGACCACGCCGCTAACGCGGAACGGGTTTACTCCAATGGATTGTCGTGCATAACTTAAAGTAAATCGTTAAACAACGCAATGCTTATGAAAAAATGGAATCACAATAAGACTCAGGTCCCATCACACAATGCAACGCACACCAGAGGATAGAGTTTTACCTTATGGTGATTAAACATGCTTGGTACGATAAAAACGAATTTGATATTATTATTAGTGTATATAACTTTTTAAAAACAGTTCAATCATAATGTATCAATCCTAGGACACATAGATGCCATAATACTATGCTTCCATACTAGTAATACAATCAAATCCGTAGGTTCGTATTGGAAGTTTGGATTTCCATCATGAGTCAAGGCTAGGGAGGAGCTCCTTACCGATTCGAGACACTCTAGCTAATGTCTCAGGATCCCCCGCAGTGAACCCTTGGATAACTGCAGGGCCGATCCACGCATACAGCTTCGTGGATTAGTTATTCTTGAACACACGTTTCCCGATCCTGTAGGACCTATCATCCGAGGCGCCATATTCCATCATCCACATAAGTAAAATGTCGGGCCGTGTTAAAACCCAAACACCACTTCTAGCTAGAAAGAAATATGATGCCCTCCCTGCGTTCCCTTCTCCCGTTTTAGACTCCGCCGGTGTGTAAGGCTCGCGAAGTTACGCTATACACAAAGCTATGCCTAAACAGGCTATGCTTTGATCATCCCACAATCCTGCTTTTCAACAAAGCCTTGATCATATGCTTCTTAGCATGTCACGTCGTCACTCCATATCACACTACCAACCCTTTGCCGAAATATATGAAAGGGTGTTAAGCAAGAGAATAAATTTTCCGCCACCAAACATTCATACATTCGACAGAAAATCAATAAATACAATATAAAGGAGTATAATGTAATACACACATTCCATTCATAAGCTTATGCTCTGGGTCTGAGCGAAAGCCAAATCCATACTAATCAACACTACGTCCAGACAGCCACCACTGTAGTCCCTTCAAGGTAGCTACTCCAATCACGGGCATTAGCAGTTGTCGTCCATTCGATGTGAAAATCGCCGGTCTTCAATCACCGTCTTCAACTCTTCAATTTTCATTCGTCGTATGATCATTTGAAATGAGATTGAACTCGGACTTTTCAAATGATCCTCGCATAAATTTAAAAATCATTTTATATCGTTGATATTAATTTGTAACGAACAACTTTTATCTTTATTTATATAAAAATAATTAAATTCCATTTAACGACGCTTCAAGTCAAATGGACGACCTTGGCGTTGTTTTCACCTAAATTTGTTTTACCCATTTCTCTAAATCTAACCGTTGGATTTTAACATAATTTATAACGTTGGAAAGATCTTCCCAAGGCGAACCTAACGGTTACAAATTTGGGAAAATCCGACGGTCAGAGATTTCGGTATAATCAACTAAAAGTACAATTCTATAAAGTGAACTACCAAGCTCGATTCGTTCAATTGAAATTTGTTTATATATATGATTATATATATACTTACAATTTCTTCGGCCATTTCATTATTATGATAATCATGACAAGTAAAGATATATAACATAACACACAATAATGTTTATTTTAATTCACATACACAACCTATACATTCAATGTTTTTTTTCGTTTGGGTTTAATTACATAAAAATAAAATTTTCTCTTCTTTTAATCTAATTACATGGTAAAATCCCCTTTTTAATTACATTAAAAAAATGTAATTAACATTACGGTGAAAAATTCTATCTTTTGAATTTCATCAAAAATGTAATTCTCATTACCATGTCAAATTTTCTTCTTAATTACATTAAAAATGTAATAACATTACGACGATAAATTCTTACCTTATAATTACATTAAAAATGTAATTTTAATTACAATGGTAAAATCTTATTCTAAAATTCCATTAAAAAAAAGTAATTTCTTACTATGCCAATTCTTATTCTTTAATTACATATAAAAATGTAATTTTCTTATTCTAACTTACATTAAAAATGTAAATTTTTCTAATTCTTATAACATAACTTAAAAATGTAAAATTTTCTAATTCTTATATAATTCACATTAAAAATGTAACTTTCACTTTAATTCAGTTTCATAAAAATGTGAATAAAAGTACATTCTATTTTCTTTGTATATTTGCATCGAGGAATGAAAATAAAAGAACAATTTTTATTTCTAAATATAATTGCACAAAAGAATGCAAATAAAATAACCTTTTGATTTCTTTTAGTATATTTGCATAAACGAAATGCCAATTCATAACATTTTATTTTAACGTAACTCTTTTATTTAAATGTAACTCTTTTATTTCAATATTTTGTTTGCATCAAGGAATGCAAACAAAATATTACTCTTTTTATTTTACTAAACAAATTTCCCATTTTACACAAATGTAAAATTTTGGTGTCACATTCTCAATGAACAAGTATAATGGTTTTTGTTCAACCATTGTCTAATATCTCAAAATGTCCAATTTCTTTCCAACGAATGACGGTGAAAATAAATGTCAATTTCTTACTTAACTTATAACGGTACAAATAATGATCATTTTAAAATTATCAAAACAAATGAGGGTTATTTCTTTTAACAACAAATGAAAGATATTCTTTTTCATTAGACAATGAAATATTATTCTTTTAAATGCAACATTCTTTAACAAAAATGAACCTTTATTCCTTATGCAACATTTTGACTAAAAATGTTAATTTTTAAATGCAACCTTTTACACTAAAAATATTAATTCCTTTAATTGTAACAAAAATAAAAATGTTACTTTTCTATGCTAATCTTTTATATAGTAAAGGTGATCTTTTTCTAATGTAACACCAGATGTATCTCTTTAAGGCTAAATATATAATGACACTAAAACATTTCCCCTGATTCTACAAAGTTACAACAAAAGAATAAGTTCTTTTATCATAACCTTTATTCAAAACAGCACCACATAAAGATATAGCCTTTAATGTAAAATCCTTATATTTAAACAAAATTATAAATAAAACAAAATTTTTAATGCCCATTCTTTTTATGGTAATGAATTTATAATAAAAAAATACTAAATTTCATTTCAGCTCTTTTATTTACAAACGAAATGTAAATAAAAGTGATTTTACAAATTTGCCTTTTTATTTACACAAAGGATATAAATAAAAATGTATAAAATACGTTTGTCTTTTTATTTGCACATAAAATGCAATTAAAAATGTATCTAACCCTTTTGTCTTTTTTTATTCGCAAATAAAATGGAAATAAATATGTGTTTTCTAATCTTGTCTTTTAATTTACAAGGTAAAAACCTACCTTAAATTACATATAAAAATGTAACTTTATTTTCCATACGAGTGCTCATTCTTAGATTACAAATGGAAGTGTACCTTTAATATTTCATGTAGATTCTTCTCTTTAATTACATAACAAATTTGAAATTTTATTTACCTCAAATTCTCTTTCTTAAATTACAAAAAATGTATTTTTTTATTTACATGTCAATCCATTCTTTTTATTTACATATTAAATGTAAATTTTAATCCATCTCAAATTTCTACTTTATTTTTACGTATAAAAAAAATGTAATTTTAATCTACATGCAAAATCTCATTCTAATTTACATAAAAAAAATGTAATTTTTAATTACAATGCAAATCTACTTTTTGTTTACATCATAAAAATGTAAATTTTCTTTAATATGCTAATTCTCATTTTTATTTACATATAAAAATGTAAATTTTCTTTACTATGTAAATCCTACTTCCTCATTACATTAAAAAAAATGTAAATTCTATTTCAATCCAAATTCATGTCTTAACTTACATTATAAAAATGTAAATTTTATTTTACATGTCACATTCCCTCTTTTGTTTACATGTAAAAATAGAATTTTACCTACTATGTAACTTCTACTTTTCACTACATAATGGAAATGAAATTTTTCTTACTATGTAAATCCTCGTCCTTAATTCACATATGAAAATGTGAATTTTCATTCTCTATGCAAATTTCATTCTTTAGTTGACATAAAAAAAAAAATTTGATTTCTCATTTCCAATATAACTTGTTATTCTAAGTTACATAAAAAGAATAATATTTGTTTTCAATATAAATTGTCATTCTAAAAAAAAATGATTTGTATTCACATCATCAATTTCATGTTGTTACTATTTCTAATTTAAACAATTGTAATTTTTGAGTTCAACAAAACTAAAGGAACAAATCGTATATATTTTTATATAAATCTCAATAATGATATTTTGATCGCATTAACAAATCTACAATAATAGAGTTGAAACAAGGGAAAATAACCACTCAACATCAGATCTAAATGATTGACTTGGAATCATACATACATACAAACCATCATTCATAATATTATCACATTTCAGATTTACTTCATTCTCTATTCAACCATTAAATAACGATGAATAATTTAATTTAATAATTATTTAAAATAGCATCTCACCTTGCTATTGCACGAATCTACAATCAACAGTGAGTCAGAAAATGTTCCAATCAATTTCATCAAAGTCTATTCGTCGTCACGGTTCCGTCGGATCTGAAATTTTCAGATTCGGAGTTTGTATGAATTAACTATGAATCTTTAAATTAACAATTGCTTTTCACAACTGCGGTTGTAACGGACAGAAACGTGGCAAAATCTGAAATTGTTCATAACTTAAGTTCTTAGTTTGTTCAAAATTTTGATTTAAGATTTCTCTCTTTGTAATTGATGGTATTTCTAACGGTTTGCGGCAAAACGACCGGCTACGAGAGATCTACAAGCTTAGAAAATAGGGTGATGGATGGTGGCACATCGAAGGTGCGGTTCGGGTGCAAAGGCCGCAGGTTGGCGGTGCTCATTCTTCGCCTACGGTCGATGAAAAGGGATGAAACTTGTTGGAGATTAAAGAGAGTGAGAAGAGATTCAAAAAGTTGTACTACGGCCTAAGCTAGTTCTTTGTGGATTGGGAGAATTTGGAGCTGAAAATTTTTAGCCATGGGTTTGTGCGTGCGGTTGTAGAACGATGGGGAAGAAGAAAGCCCGTACTTTGCTTCTTATTTATATTATTATTTAATTAGGTTATTATCTAATTATCCAATAAAGGTCCGTTTACCCACTTACTCTGTTTTCAGCACAATGACTGTGTTTCCTAGCTAATAACCCCTATTCCGAATCCATCTAACTATGTCCTGCAGGCCCAAAAGGTCATCTCAGCCCTCGTTTTTCAGATTTAAAACTATTCTTTTATTTTAATACTCAAACGTATATAAAAATTCATCGGGGCCACAATTTAACTTTAAAAATTCCCGAAAAAATATTTATGGCTATGTTTTGACGATGCGAATCCAACAAAATTATTTTCGTTGAATTCTGAGCCTATTTGAAAAATGACTATTTTCAAGTCGATCAGTTTTGACTATAAACTGACAAAACGCGTTACCTTCTGCCACGCTTACATACTCATTTGAAAAATTCTGGAAAATTAATCTTAGCAATAATTCGACATTCCGGTTCCAACAAAAGTGGTTTCGTCGAAAATCGAGGTCGTTTGCAAAATGGCTATTTTTAAGGACTATATATTTAATATTAAAAATACATTTTTAAACAAATAATTTTCAAAACTCTAAATATATAAGTGTTTACTGTTTTTCAATGCAGAAACGTCATTCTGAACTCAATGGAAGTGGTTTCGAGTTCAAATTCCTTCGTATGCAAAAAGTAGCATTTTTGTCCTTTGTAAATTTCATAGCAACCTTTCTAAATCTTAATTTGGGCATAACTTTTGATTCCCGCTATGAAATTTCAATTTTTCAGATTCGTTAGAAAGATATTTTTAAACAGATTCTAATATTTTTGGTTTCACTAAAATCCGTTAAATTTTGCATCCTGTACGATCAGTCAAAGTTCAAGTTTGACTTTTCAAACTACCGCGCTATTTCTAACTCCTTTTATAATTAAAATTAAATTATTCAGTCTAACTTCGATTTAAATCAATTTTTAATCATTATTATTTTAAATAAATTATTTTAAATATCAAAAACCCATTAATATTAGTTAATCTAAATTTTAAATTTACCCCATAATTCAGGGTTGTTACAGTCTCCCCCACTTAAAAACTTTTCGTCCTCGTAAAGGAACAAAGCTAAAAAGTGTTTAATTAACTAACTCATCTTTTATTCTTTATTAATTTCAAGAATTTTATTTGTTGATTAACTTTTTAAATATATATAACTTTTATATATATTCAAAAATCATATTTTCAAAAATCGGATTATATATAATCAAAAATACGTCAATTATAAATTAGGCACTCTCAACTCATTCTAGGGCATTACTAACCCCATCTCTATTGAGTTTTCTCATTCTAGGATATTGCTGATCCTATCTCTAATGAGTATTCTTATTGGATATTACTAATCCAATCCCTGATGAGTCTTTTGTTCAGTTCTAATGAGTTATATCCCAAAGATTTGAGCTAACCAAAGCTCTGATACCAAAATGAAACGATCCGAAAATCACCCTTGCGGGAAATCACTGGATACGCTTACTTTGGGCTACAACACATCAGAACAACGACAGCAGACTTTTATTACATTACAATAATGTTACATCATAGTACAAAATATCAGAGTACATTGGAATAAAATTACAGCGGAAGATAAATTACAATATTTTAATACAATACAGCGGAAGACTTTCTATGCTCTGGACACAGCTTTAAGCTTCAATTCGGAATCCTGCTCGAGATAAGGACCTGTAGACAAACTACTCGACTGCCCGTGTGGAAAAGAGGGCACCCGAGTTTGCAAAGGTGGAAACAAACAACGGGTCAGTCATGGGACTGGTGTGAGAATTTTTAACTAATTTAACTAATAGTAATAAAGCAAATCCAAGGACCACGCCGCTAACGCGGAACGGGTTTACTCCAATGGATTGTCGTGCATAACTTAAAGTAAATCGTTAAACAACGCAATGCTTTTGGAAAAATGGAATCACCGTAAGACTCAGGTCCCACCACACAATGCAACGCACACCATAGGATAGAGTTTTACCTTATGGTGATTAAACATGCTTGGTACGATAAAAACGAATTTGATATTATTATTAGTATATATAACTTTTCAAAAACAGTTCAATCATAATGTATCAATCCTAGGACACATAGATACCATAATACTATGCTTCCATACTAGTAATACAATCAAATCCGTGGGTTCGTATTGGAAGTTTGGATTTCCATCATGAGTCAAGGCTGGGGAGGAGCTCCTTACCGATTCGAGACACTCTAGCTAATGTCTCAGGATCCCCGCAGTGAACCCTTGGATAACTGCAGGGCCGGTCCACACATACAGCTTCATGGATTAGTTATTCCTGAACACACGTTTCCCGATCCTATAGGACCTATCATCCGAGGCGCCACATTCCATCATCCACATAAGTAAAATGTCGGGCCGTGTTAAAACCCAAGCACCACTTCAATCTAGAAAGAAATTTGCTGCTCTCCCTGCGTTCCCTTCTCCCGTTTTAGAGTCCGCCGGTGTGTGAGGCTCGCGAAGTTATGTTATACACAAAGCTATGCCTAAACAGGCTATGCTTTGATCATCCCACTAGCCTGCTTTTCAACAAAGCCTTGATCATATGCTTCTTAGCATGCCACATCGTCACTCCATATCACACTACCAACCCTTTGCCGAAATATATGAAAGGGTGTTAAGCAAGAGAATAAATTCTCCGCCACCAAACATTCATACATTCGACAGAAAATCAATAAATACAATATAAAGGAGTACAATGTAATACACACATTCCATTCATAAGCTTATGCTCTGGGTCTGAGCGAAAGCCAAATCCATACTAATCAACACTACGTCTAGACAGCCACCAATGTAGTCCCTTCAAGGTAGCTACTCCAATCACGGGCATCAGCAGTTGTCGTCCATTCGATGTGAAAATCGCCGGTCTTCAATCAGCGTCTTCAACTCTTCGACTTTCATTCGTCGTATGATCATTTGAAATGAGATTGAACTCGGACTTTTCAAATGATCCTCGCATATATTTAAAAATCATTTCATATCGTTGATATTAATTTATAACGAACAACTTTTATCTTTATTTATATAAAAATAATTAAATTCCATTTAACGACGCTTCAAGTCAAATGGACGACCTTGGCGCTGTTTTCACCTAAATTTGTTTTACCCATTTCTCTAAATCTAACCGTTGGATTTTAACATAATTTATAACGTTGGAAAGATCTTCCCAAGGCGAACCTAACGGTTACAGAATTGGGAAAATCCGACGGTCGGAGATTTCGGTATAATCAACTAAAAGTACAATTCTATAAAGTGAACTACCACGCTCGATTCGTTCAATTGAAATTTGTTTATATATATGATTATATATATACTTACAATTTCTTCGGCCATTTCATTTTTATGATAATCATGACAAGTAAAGATATATAACATACACACAATAATGTTTATTTTAATTCACATACACAACCTATACATGCAATGTTTTTTTTCGTTTGGGTTTAATTACATAAAAATAAAATTTTCTCTTCTTTTAATCTAATTACATGGTAAAATACCCTTTTTAATTACATTAAAAAAATGTAATTAACATTACGGTGAAAAATTCTATCTTTTGAATTTCATCAAAAATGTAATTCTCATTACCATGTCAAATTTTCTTCTTAATTACATTAAAAATGTAATAACATTACGACGATAAATTCTTACCTTATAATTACATTAAAAATGTAATTTTAATTACAATGGTAAAATCTTATTCTAAAATTCCATAAAAAAAAGTAATTTCTTACTATGCCAATTCTTATTCTTTAATTACATATAAAAATGTAATTTTCTTATTCTAACTTACATTAAAAATGTAAAATTTTCTAATTCTTATAACTTACCATAAAAATGTAAAATTTTCTAATTCTTATATAATTCACATGAAAAATGAAACTTTCACTTTAATTCAGTTTCATTAAAATGTGAATATAAGTACATTCTATTTTCTATGTATATTTGCATCGAGGAATGCAAATAAAAGAACAATTTTTATTTCTAAATATATTTGCACAAAAGAATGCAAATAAAATAATCTTTTGATTTCTTTTAGTATATTTGCATAAATGAAATGCCAATTCATAACATTTTATTTTAACGTAACTCTTTTATTTAAATGTAACTCTTTTATTTCAATATTTTGTTCGCATCAAGGAATGCAAACAAAACACTACTCTTTTTATTTTACTAAACAAATTTCCCATTTTACACAAATGTCAAATTTTGGTGTCACATTCTCAATGAACAAATATAATGGTTTTTGTTCAACCATTGTCTAATATCTCAAAATGTCCAATTTATTTCCAACGAATGATGGTGAAAATAAATGTCAATTTCTTACTTAACTTATAACGGTACAAATAATGGTCATTTTAAAATTATCAAAACAAATGAGGGTTAATTCTTTTTAACGACAAATGAAAGATATTCTTTTTCATTAGACAATGAAATATTATTCTTTTAAATGCAACATTCTTTAACAAAAATGAACCTTTATTCTTTATGCAACATTTTGACTAAAAATGTTAATTTTTAAATGCAACCTTTTACACTAAAAATATTAATTCCTTTAATTGCAACAAAAATAAAAATGTTACTTTTCTATGCTAATCTTTTATATAGTAAAGGTGATCTTTTTCTAATGTAACACCAGATGTATCTCTTTAAGACAAAATATATAATGACACTAAAACATTTCACCTGATTCTACAAAGTTACAACAAAGGAATAAGTTCTTTTATCATAACCTTTATTCAAAACAGCACCACATAAAGATATAGCCTTTAATGTAAAATCCTTATATTTAAACAAAATTATAAATAAAACAACATCTTTAATGCTCATTCTTTTTATGGTAATGAACTTATAATAAAAAAATACTAAATTTCATCTCAGCTCTTTTATTTACAAACGAAATGTAAATAAAAGTGATTTTACAAATTTGCCATTTTATTTACACAAAGGATATAAATAAAAATGTATAAAATAAGTTTGTCTATTTATTTGCACATAAAATGCAATTAAAAATGTATCTAGCCCTTTTGTCTTTTTTTATTCGCAAATAAAATGCAAATAAAGATGTGTTTTCTAATCTTGTCTTTTAATTTACAAGGTAAAATCCTACCTTTAATTACATATAAAAATGTAACTTTATTTTCCATACGAGTGCTCATTCTTAGATTACAAATGGAAGTGTACCTTTAATCTTTCATGTAGATTCTTCTCTTTAATTACATAACAAAATTGAAATTTTATTTACCGCAAATTCTCTTTCTTAAATTACAAAAAGTGTAATTTTTTATTTATATGTCAATCCATTCTTTTTATTTACTTAAAAATGTAAATTTTAATCCATTGCAAATTTCTACTTTATTTTTACATATAAAAAAAATGTAATTTTAATCTACATGCAAAATCTCATTCTAATTTACATAAAAAAATGTAATTTTTAATTACAATGCAAATCTACTTTTTGTTTACATCATAAAAATGTAAATTTTCTTTACTATGCTAATTCTCATTTTTATTTACATATAAAAATATAAATTTTCTTTACTATGTAAATCCTACTTCCTCATTACATAAAAAAAATGTAAATTCTATTTCAATGCAAATTCATGTCTTAACTTACATTATAAAAATGTAAATTTTATTTTACATGTCACATTCCCTCTTTTGTTTACATGTAAAAATAGAATTTTACCTACTATGTAACTTCTACTTTTCACTTACATAATGGAAATGAAATTTTTCTTACTATGTAAATCCTCGTCCTTAATTCACATATAAAAATGTGAATTTTCATTCTCTATGCAAATTTCATTCTTTAGTTGACATAAAAAAAATTGATTTCTCATTTCCAATGTAACTTGTTATTCTAAGTTACATAAAAAGAATAATCTTTGTTTTCAATATAAATTCTCATTCTAAAAAAAATGATTTTTATTCACATCATCAATTTCATGTTGTTACGATTTCTAATTTACACAATTGTAATTTTTGAGTACAACAAAACTAAAGGAACAAATCGTATATATTTTTTTATATAAATCTCAATAATGAGATTTTGATCGCATTAACAAATCTACAATAATAGAGCTGAAACAAGAGAAAATAACCACTCAACATCAAATCTGAATGATTGATCTGGAATCATACATACATACAAACCATCATTCATAATATTATCACATTTCAGATTTACTTCATTCTCTATTCAACCATTAAATAACGATGAATAATTTAATTTAATAATTATTTAAAATAGAATCTCACCTTGTTATTGCACGAATCTACAATCAACAGAGAGTCAGAAAATGTTCCAATAATTTTCAGCAAAGTCTATTCGTCGTCACGGTTCCGTCGGATCTGAAATTTTCAGATTCGGAGTTTGTATGAATTAACTATGAATCTTTAAATTAACAATTGCTTTTCACAACTGCGGTTGTAACGGACAGAAACATGGCAAAATCTGAAATTGTTCATAACTTAAGTTCTTAGTTTGTTCAAAATTTTGATTCAAGATTTCTCTCTCTGTAGTTGATGGTTTTTCGAACGGTTTGCGGCAAAATGACCGGCTACGAGATATCTACGAGCTCAGAAAATAGGGTGATGGATGGTGGAACATGGAAGGTGCGGTTTGGGTGCAAAGGCCGCGGGTTGGCGGTGCTCATTCTTCGCCTACGGTCGATGAAAAGGGATGATACTTGTTGGAGATTAAAGAGAGTGAGAAGAGCTTCAAAAGGTTGTACTACGACCTAAGCTAGTTCTTTGTGGATTGGGAGAATTTGGAGGGGAAAATTTTCAGCCACGGGTTTGTGCGTGCGGTTGTAGAACGATGGGGAAGAAGAAAGCCCGTACTTTGCTTCTTATTTATATTATTATTTAATTAGGTTATTGTCCAATAAAGGTCCGTTTACCCACTTACTCTGTTTTCAGCCCAACGACTGTGTTTCCTAGCTAATAACCCCTATTCCGGATCCATCTAACTATGTCCTGCAGGCCCAAAGGGTCATTTCAGCCCCCGTTTTTTAGATTTAAAACTATTCTTTTATTTTAATATTCAAACGTATATAAAAATTCACCGGGGCCGCAATTTAACTTTAAAAATTCCCAAAAAAATATTTTTGGCTATGTTTTGACGATACGAATCCAACAAAATTATTTTCGTTGAATTCTGAGCCTATTTGAAAAAAGACTATTTTCAAGTCGATCAGTTTTGACTGTAAACTGACAAAACGTGTTACCTTCTGCCACGCTTACATACTCATTCGAAAAATTCTGGAAAATTAATCTTAGCAATAATTCGACATTCCGGTTCCAACAAAAGTGGTTTTTTCGAAAACCGAGGTCGTTTGCAAAATGGCTATTTTTAAGGGCTATATATTTAATATTAAAAATACATTTTTAAACAAATAATTTTCAAAACTCTAAATATATAAGTGTTTACTGTTTTTCAATGCAGAAACGTCATTCTGAACTCAATGGAAGTGGTTTCGAGTTCAAATTCCTTCGTATGCAAAAAGTAGCATTTTTGTGCTTTGTAAGTTTCATAGCGACCTTTCTAAATCTTAATTTGGGCATAACTTTTGATTCCCGCTATGAAATTTCAATTTTTCAGATTCCTTAGAAAGATATTTATAAATAGATTCTAATATTTTTGGTTTCACTAAAATCCATTAAATTTTGCATCCTGTACGATCAGTCAAAGTACAAGTTTGACTTTTCAAACTACCGCGCTATTTCTAACTCCTTTTATAATTAAAATTAAATTATTCATTCTAACTTCGATTTAAATCAATTTTTAATCATTATTATTTTAAATATCAAAATCCCATTAATATTAGTTAATCTAAATTTTAAATTTACCCCCATAATTCAGGGTTGTTACAGTCTCCCCCACTTAAAAACTTTTCGTCCTCGAAAAGGAACGAAGCTAAAAAGTGTTTAACTAACTAACTCATCTTTTATTATTTATTAATTTCAAGAATTTTATTTGTTGATTAACTTTTAAAATATATATAACTTTTATATATATTCAAAAATCATATTTTCAAAAATCGGATTATATATAATCAAAAATACGTCAATTATAAACTGGGCACTCTCAACTCATTCTAGGGCTTTACTAACCCCATCTCTAATGAGTTTTCTCATTCTAGGATATTGCTGATCCTATCTCTAATGAGTATTCTTATTGGATATTACTAATCCAATCCCTGTTGATTCTTTTGTTCAGTTCTAATGCGTTGTATCCCAAAGATTTGAGCTAACCAAAGCTCTGATACCAAAATGAAACGATCCGAAAATCACCCTTGCGGGAAATCGCCAGATACGCTTACTTTGGGCTACAACACATCAGAACAACAACAGCAGACTTTTATTACATTACAATAATGTTACATCAGAGTACAGAATATCAGAGTACATTGGAATAAAATTACAGCGGAAGATAAATTACAATATTTTAATACAATACAGCGGAAGACTTTCTATGCTCTGGACACAGCTTTAAGCTTCAATCCAGAATCCTGCTCGAGATAAGGACCTGTAGACAAACTACTCGACTGTCCGTGTGGAAAAAAGGGCACCCGAGTTTGCAAAGGTGGAAACAAACAACGGGTCAGTCATGGGACTGGTGTGAGAATTCTTAACTAATTTAACTAATAGTAATAAAGCAAATCCAAGGACCACGCCGCTAACGCGGAACGGGTTTACTCCAATGTCTTGATGTGCATAACTTAACGTAAATCGTTAAACAACGCAATGCTTTTGGAAAAATGGAATCACCATAAGACTCAGGTCCCATCACACAATGTAACGCACACCAAACGATAGAGTTTTACCTTATGGTGATTAAACATGCTTGGTACGATAAAAACGAATTTGATATTATTATTAGTGTATATAACTTTACAAAAACAGTTCAATCATAATGTATCAATCCTAGGACACATAGATACCATAATACTATGTTTCCATACTAGTAATACAATCAAATCCTTGGGTTCGTATTGGAAGTTTGGATTTCCATCATGAGTCAAGGATAGGGAGGAGATCCTTACCGATTCGAGACACTCCGGCTAATGTCACAGGATCCCTCGCAGTGAACCCTTAGATAGCTGCAGGGCCGGTCCACACATACAGCTTCGTGGATTAGTTATTCCTGAACACACGTTTCCCGATCCTATAGGACCTATCATCAGAGGTGTAACACCCCGAATTTTCTATTAACACTAAAGTTGCTGAAATATTAATAAGTGTGTAAGAGAGGGGATGTATCTAATATGAATATAAAAATATTAATAAGTGTGTAAGAGAGGGGATGTATCTAATATGAATATAAAAGTGTGTAAGAGAGGGGATGTATCTAATATGAATATAAAAATATTAATAAGTGTGTAAGAGAGGGGATGTATCTAATATGTATATAAAAACAATAATAAGTGTGTAAAAGGGGGGGATGTATCTAATGTGTACATTGTAGAATATATATATATATATATGGGCAGTTAATGCAAACATGAATAGAAGTTTATTAATTTGCTGAGTGTTTGCTGAGTCACTTCTGACTCATTGCTGAGTCAACAAGATAAACCCCATCTTGTCTGAACGGCTGCGGTTATTTCTAGGTTAAATCTAATGGCCTAAATGCATTCTAAAATCTATAAATAAGTGGGTAGACCCAAAACCTAAATCACTTGTAAAATTAGAGAAGCTACCGTCATGCTGCTGCCATGGAGTTCAGCATAGCCGTCACAAACTAAGAAGAGGAAGCCTAATCATCTACAACTAAATCTACACAAATCAAATCAAAAGATCTCTCTTTCTCTAATTCTTTTCTTTTGTTGGTGAGTATGATGATTCTCACAAGACTATTACAAACTAATTTGACTCAGTTATGAATGGATCACAAGAAAGTGATGTGATTTGTAATTGTAAATTCTATATATTGTGGATCTCTTATTATGTTATTATGTTATCGTATGATGTAAATTATATATGCTATGTCATGCTATGTTGTAAATTCTCTTATGCTATGTCGTGCTATGTTGAGAATCATGTCAAGCTATGTTATACTATCATACTATGCCATGTTATAAATCATGCTATATTATGTTGAAAAATCATAATGTTGTTGGATCATGCTTAAAGTTATGTTTTTTTTTCTTAATTTAAATGGATCTTGTTTATGGGAATTTGCCTATTAGGTTAGGTGTACCCATAAACTTGAAACTATAATTAAATAAAACTTGATTATGGGAATTTGCCTATTGAGTTAGGTGTACCCATATAAAACCATGTTGTTAAAAAATTAGATGATGTTGATTCACACATGTTCTTATGTAAGTTTATGAAAATTGATTGAGATCATATTAGGTGAATTTTGAACAAGTTGACACCTTTAGATCCATGACATGTATAATCTATGCAAGTTGGACATATGCAAGTTTCACCCCTTATTATGATTCATTTGGTCACATATACATGTTGTTATTATGATAATCTCTTTTATGCTATGAGTTAGGCTATTCGAGTCTAACATATATTTTGCGAATAAACGTTCAAACGTGGGGTAGGGGTAATATTAGGAACTAATAAATTGGGTGCAATTTTGTAAGATGTTGCATACCATGAATGAATGTCCATAATTGAGTCAATTACGGACATTGTTAAAAATTGGAAGTAATTAATAATTCAAGTAGGGAATTATTAAAATTGGGGGAAAGTGGATTATTATTAATAATCAATGCTTAGGACACGAGGTTGGACCCGTTTGTGATGTAAACCTGCCCGGACCCGCCCGGCAAATCCAGTAGTCACAAATGTCGGCCCAATGTGAGAGGTCCTAGGCCCAAACTAAAGCATAACAGTTGTAAAGACACGAGGTTAGACTCTTTTATGGTGTAAGACTGCCCGGACCCGCCCGGCAAATCCAGCTGCCATAAATGCCAGTCTAATGTGAGAGGTCTTTATGAGGTTATGGCCTTAATGAACTAAGAAATACTTAACCAGATAATCATGTAAGGTGGGACATGGGGGTTAAGTAGGTGCCTTGGGTGGCATGAGGAATCTGGTGTTTGCCTTTAGAGGCATTTGAAATACGATTAGACTTAACCAAACACACATGTAAATGAACATGACTAAGTGGGTTAAGTGGGATGGACTAATGGGGACAAGCTTAGGTGGAATGCTTGTGGTAAATAGTGGGGGCCCATTTCAACCAGTATCCCAAAACGTATCTTTGTGGGCTCGACCCAAGTCGAGGACGGGACACGCATACTGGGTTTGACTATAAGAGGCCAAAACAGGGAGCGGTGGCAACACAAGTCCAACGGGTTTCATATGCGTGTGTGGACCCGGGCTGGTAGGTAAGACGTTGTTGCATCGTGTAGGTATAAGCCGTGCATGTCCGTTGTATCAGGTTGCCACTTTAGGGGAGTGATACACCCCACTGTGGGGCCAGCACGGGTATCTACGAGTTAGGGAGCCGATCGAATAATGGGAAGTAGGGTACACCTAGTGGAGATAGGGGCAGGCGGCACCTATGTAGTCAGCTAGGGGTACGTAAAGCCATTGGGAAAGTTTCTAAGTGAAGCTAAGTGGGATGAATCTTTAGGGTGACTGGTGTGGTGCAGTATAGTGTTTATCCTTTAGTATTTAGGAGCGCCTATAACGTTGCCTTTAGCGATTGTCTATGTCCTTAATCTGCTCTTCATAGACATTTTCTTGTTTTCCAGCTTATGCCTTAGTCCAGTTATTTTGGTAATAGTATTGTAGAATTATCATATTCACCAGACTTTATGTCTGACCCCCTCTTTTCCATCCTTTTTCTCCCTTCAGGTCCGCAGGTTGGGCCAAGTTCTAGTGGAGCCTAGTTGGATCGCTTATCTTCTGGAAAGCTTGGACTGCTGAAGTAAAGTCCAGCTTGTTATCTTTCTTTTTAATGGCTATTCATGTAATGGGATTATGTACTTGTTTTATCAAGATAGATATTGTACTTGACATTGAATATGGTGTTATGATGTAATCAAACATGTTTTGACTTCTGATACAATGAAATAAAGTTTTTGAATTTCCAAGTACTATTTTATATCTGTCTTGTTGTAATTTTACTGTTCTATATTCACTTAAAACCTCCATGGAAGTTAATGCATTCCCTTTGTGAGTGACATTAATGGACGTGGGGTGTTACACGTGGTATCAGAGCATAAGGTTACCAGAACAGATAAATTTTTTTTTAGAAAAATATTTTTTTTCTAAAGTATTTTTGGAAGAAGTGTTTTCAAAAAAAAAAACATGTTATTCAAAAAGAGTTTTTATGAAAAACATAATCCCAAATAGCCACATCCTTATCTTTATCTTTCGAATTCTCCATTTTGAATCTTTCCTTTTTCGTTTCAGCATGGCTGAAGATCTTAATCTCCCAGAAGGTGTGACGATTCCAGGGTGGTTCAGGAGATACTTGGAGGCTAGGGCCACCACTGCAGGCCCAGCGGATACTCCTCCACCCCTAGTTGCACCCATTCCTCCTCCTCCTCCTCGTGTTGACACTTTTTCAAAGACGTGCAAGGAATTCAAGGCTATGAGAGGAAAAACTTTTCAAGGGACTGAGACGTTTGTGGAGGCCAGAGATTGGCTTAAGGAGACTGAGGAATTGTTGGATATCTTTGAAGTGGAAGATGGGAGGAAAGTCCGTTTAGCTGCTTGGTTAATGAAGGGAGAGGCCTCGTTTTGGTGGGAGGTCACTAACGGGGAACGTCCAGTTGATTCATGGGCGGATTTCAGACGAAGGTTTGAGGCAAAGTTTCTTTCAAGGGCAGAGGAGAACTTAAATATGGAAAAATTCCTGGCACTAAAGCAAGGGAGCTCATCAGTAAAGGAATATGTCAATAAATTTAATCAGTTAGCAAGGTTTGGCTTGGAGTTGGTGAACACGCCAGAGAAGAAAGCTTTGAGGTTCGTTAGAGGCTTGAATGAACCGTTGCAAGGGTTGGCTATGACCCACATCCCTATGGGAGCCACCTTTGAAAAGCTTGTAGAAATGGCACTTATGCATGAGGATAAGGCAGTTGAAAAGAAAGGGGATCAGAAGAAACCCCAAAAGCAAAATAAGAAGGGTGGTAAAAACAATAATGGCAAAGGGAAGAAGAAATGCTTCAATTGTGGGACGCCTGGCCATCTCAGCAAAGATTGTAGAAAGAAAAAGAAGACTGGTTGTTTTCATTGTGGAGATGCGGGACATTTAGTGAAGGACTGTCCAAAGAAGGGGCAGAGGGCAGGGTCTACCTCGGGAGGACAGGTGCAGGCTCTTATGGCACCAGGACAGGCAAGGGGGCAAGTTCAGGCTATTGCGGCCCCACCGCTGCAAGAAAGAGGTAGAACAATTTCTGTTGAAAGCTTAGTTTTTCTGTTTGATCATCCTGTCCGTACCTTATTCGATTCTGGCGCATCTCATTCGTTTATCTCTGCATCATTAGTTGAATCACTGCACTTGAACACCAGTTTAGTAGAGGATCCCTTGGTCGTTTCAAATCCAATTGGGGGTTCGGCTCATTTGACCATGACATGTTTGGATTTGAAAATCTCTATACTTAGCGTTGAATTTAGATGTGATGCTTATGTATTGGGCTTCACGGGCTATGGGCTAATTTTAGGGATGGATTGGTTGTCTAGAAATAGGGCCATTCTTGATTGTGAAAGGAGAGTAGTTAGGCTTGTGACTCGCCTTGGTAATGCTCTCGACATCTTTTGTAATCCCATAAATTCCGTTATGCTAAGTTATCTTGAATCGCTTGACGCGTCTGTAGAGAACCTGCGATCGGTAGAAGTGGTCCGGGAATATCCGGATGTGTTTGAGGAGGTGAAGGGCTTACCTCCAAAGCGGGAGATAGACTTTCGAATTTATCTTGTGGATAATGCTAAACCCGTATCTTTGCCAGTGCGCCACATGGCTCCTCGTGAAAGGAGGGAACTCAATAAGCAAGTAAAGGAGTTGCTTGAGAAGGGGTTCATAAGACGTAGTATATCGGAGTGGGGTGCTCCAGTAGTTTTTGCCACAAAGGCGGATGGGTCTCTTAGACTTTGTATGGACTATAGAGAACTAAACAAGCTTACTAAAAAGAACCGACACCCACTGCCGAGGATTGACGATCTCTTTGATCAGTTAGTTGGCGCCTCAGTGTTTTCGCAGTTGGACTTAGCCACTGGCTTTCATCAACTGAGAGTGGCTGAGGATAGTATAGATAAGACTGCTTTTAGAACTCCTGACGGATTCTATGAATGGCTAGTGATGCCCTTTGGTTTGACAAATGCCCCTGCATATTTTGTTGATTTGATGAGTAGGGTGTTTAGGGAATACCTTAACAAATTCGTGGTAGTCTTTGTGGATGACATCTTAGTCTTTTCTAAGAATAAAGAAGAGCACTCCCTACATCTTAGGGAAGTGTTGGAAACCCTTCGAGCGCATAACCTTAAGGCAAAATTTTCTAAGTGTCACTTCTGGAGGAAGGAAGTACGGTTCTTAGGGCACGTGGTTTCCAAAGAAGGGATAGCAGTGGATCCCGCAAAGGTGGTGGCCATCCAAGATTGGAAGGTCCCTAAAAATGCAACCGAAGTAAGAAGTTTCTTGGGGTTGGCTAGCTATTATAGGAAGTTTATCAAAGACTTCGCAAAAATATCAGCTCCATTAACACGGTTAACGAAGAAGAACCTGGTTTTTACGTGGGACAAAGATTGCGATGATGCGTTCCAACGTTTAAAGAGAGCCTTAACTTCAGCCCCAGTCTTAGTGCTGCCAGACGGGAATAAACCGTTTACCATCTATACTGATGCTTGTGGGACGGGACTTGGCGCGGTCCTCATGCAAGAGGGAAGAGTAATAGCCTATGGTGGAAGGCAGTTGAGGGTTCATGAAAAGAATTACCCCACGCATGACTTAGAGCTAGCCGCAATTGTTTTCGCGCTTAAGTCTTGGCGTCACTATCTTCTTGGTGAGAAATTCGAACTGTTCACTGACCACAAATCATTAAAATACTTATTCTCTCAGAAGGATTTGAATTTAAGGCAGCAACGGTGGATGGAATTCTTAGCCTCCTACGATTTTGAAATAGCATATAACCCGGGCAAGGGTAACGTGGTGGCAGACGCCTTAAGTAGGAAAAGGTTGTCCTTGAGTCCGTTGTTTGTTGAACGACAAAGCTTAGAATTCATCTCTATGTTTGACTTTAGACCCTCCGTTGACTTAGTACCCGGTCTGTTAGCATCCTTGGAGGTTAGACCTACACTTCTAGGACGGGTTGGTGAGGCACAGCGAGACGACCCACAGTTGGTTGAGATAGTAGAAAAGCTCAAAGGGGGGGAGTCGTCAAGCCATCTTCGTAGGTATTCCCTAGACGATAAGGGTTGGTTACGAAGGGATAATAGACTTTGTGTACCACAAGACGAAGACTTAAGGAAGGCCATTCTTGATGATGCTCATCGCTCAAAAATGACCATTCATCCCGGCGGGGATAAGATGTACAAAGATATGAAGCGGGTTTTCTTTTGGGCCGGTATGAAAAAGGATGTGGCCGAGTACGTCGCTAGATGCTTGGTGTGCCAACGAGTTAAAGCAGAACAAAAGAAACCCGGTGGGTTGCTTCACCCATTAGAAGTTCCACTATGGAAATGGGAAAGCATCTCAATGGATTTTGTGGATGGATTACCAAGATCAAGGAAGGGTAACACGGGGATTTGGGTTATAGTAGATAGACTTACTAAAAGCGCCCATTTTATTCCCGTGAAAAGTAAGAGGACTGCTCCGTGGTTGGCTTCTGTATACATTAAGGAGATAGTTCGTTTGCACGGTATTCCTTCTAGTATAGTAAGCGACCGTGACCCCATCTTTACTAGCGAATTTTGGAAGAGTTTACAAGAGGTGGTAGGGACTCAGCTATGTTTGAGCATCGCATATCATCCTCAGACAGACGGCCAGACCGAGAGGGTGAATCGCATTCTAGAGGATCTTTCAAGGCTTTGTATCCTAGACTTTGGGGGTACATGGGAAGAGCACCTTCCGTTAGTAGAATTCGCATATAATAATAGCTTTCAGTCTAGTATTGGCATGGCACCTTTCGAAGCTCTTTATGGAAGGCCTTGTCGTTCGCCTACATGTTGGTGGGAATCTACCGATAAAATCCTACTTGGGCCCGATATGGTTAGGGAAACCTCGGAGAAGATTGAGTTGATTCGAAGGAGGATGAAAGCAGCACAAGATAGGCAAAAATCGTATGCTGATAAGAGGAGGACAGATCTTGAGTTTGACATTGGGGACATGGTTTTTATCAAAGTATCTCCGTTACAGAATGTTGTTCGCTTTGGGTCCGTGGGGAAATTAGCACCAAGGTTTGTAGGGCCGTTTCCTGTAAAAAAACAGGATTGGGAAGATGGCATATAGGGTGGAGTTGCCTGAGAAACTTAGTGGAGTACACGACGTATTCCATGTATCACATTTGAGGAGGTGTTTGCACAAGGCCGCGGAGGTGGTAGAGCCGAGCTTGCTTAAAGAGGTGGAAATAGAGCGTGATGCAACAATTAGACGAGCTCCTACATGCATTCTTGGGTCGGAGATCAAAAAGTTGAGGAATCGAGAGGTCAGACTGGTTAAAGTGCAATGGGGAGATGATGAGAGCAACGCAACTTGGGAGACAGAAGAGAAGATGCGTTCGTTGTACCCTTTTCTTTTTGAGGGTATGTCTTTTAATTTCTCCTTTATCGCTTAGCTTATCTTATCTTATCTTTAGTATGTCCTCTCATTAGTATCTTTGACCTTTAGTTAGGATAATCCTATGGTTGAAACATGTGTTTGAGACATGTTATGTATGATGGATGCAAAATGGATGCAAGTGTTTGCTAGTGGTTGCTCGTGGGTGCATATATACACACACTTTAGGCACTAGATCGGCTCAGTCACTTCATATTGCATATTGCATATTGCATATATATGGATGTATTTAGTATAATGGATGTATAATGGTTGTACCATCATATGGATGCTGCATTCGGTTGAGTGGGTGTGCACGCATATAGAAGTAGTATATAAGCAATTATGATCTTTTGCATACATAATGGATTCATGACACTTACATAATTTGCATTAAGGAGGTCAACTGAATCAGTAGACCGCCTGATTTCGCATTAGGTAAGGACATGTACACACACTTGCATATGATCATAAAGCATTAGAAGTCTTTTAAGGACAATGGATGCCTGTGTATGATGGATGAGTAGATGGACGTTTGGATGGTAGGATATACATTCTTCCAAACTTGAAGATTTCGGGGACGAAATCCTAAAAGGAGGGGAGAATGTAACACCCCGAATTTTCTATTAACACTAAAGTTGCTAAAATATTAATAAGTGTGTAAGAGAGGGGATGTATCTAATATGAATATAAAAATATTAATAAGTGTGTAAGAGAGGGGATGTATCTAATATGAATATAAAAGTGTGTAAGAGAGGGGATGTATCTAATATGAATATAAAAATATTAATAAGTGTGTAAGAGAGGGGATGTATCTAATATGAATATAAAAATATTAATAAGTGTGTAAGAGAGGGGATGTATCTAATATGTATATAAAAACAATAATAAGTGTGTAAAAGGGGGGGATGTATCTAATATGTACATTGTAGAATATATATATATATATATATATATGGGCAGTTAATGCAAACATGAATAGAAGTTTATTAATTTGCTGAGTCACTTCTGACTCATTGCTGAGTCAACAAGATAAACCCCATCTTGTCTGAACGGCTGTGGTTATTTCTAGGTTAAATCTAATGGCCTAAATGCATTCTAAAATCTATAAATAAGTGGGTAGACCCAAAACCTAAATCACTTGTAAAATTAGAGAAGCTACCGTCATGCTGCTGCCATGGAGTTCAGCATAGCCATCACAAACTAAGAAGAGGAAGCCTAATCATCTACAACTAAATCTACACAAATCAAATCAAAAGATCTCTCTTTCTCTAATTCTTTTCTTTTGTTGGTGAGTATGATGATTCTCACAAGACTATTACAAACTAATTTGACTCAGTTATGAATGGATCACAAGAAAGTGATGTGATTTGTAATTGTAAATTCTATATATTGTGGATCTCTTATTATGTTATTATGTTGTCGTATGATGTAAATTATATATGCTATGTCATGCTATGTTGTAAATTCTCTTATGCTATGTCGTGCTATGTTGAGAATCATGTCAAGCTATGTTATACTATCACACTATGCCATGTTATAAATCATGCTATATTATGTTGAAAAATCATGATGTTGTTGGATCATGCTTAAAGTTATGTTTTTTTTCTTAATTTAAATGGATCTTGTTTATGGGAATTTGCCTATTAGGTTTGGTGTACCCATAAACTTGAAACTATAATTAAATAAAACTTGATTATGGGAATTTGCCTATTGAGTTAGGTGTACCCATATAAAACCATGTTGTTAAAAAATTAGATGATGTTGATTCACACATGTTCTTATGTAAGTTTATGAAAATTGATTGAGATCATATTAGGTGAATTTTGAACAAGTTGACACCTTTAGATCCATGACATGTATAATCTATGCAAGTTGGACATATGCAAGTTTCACCCCTTATTATGATTCATTTGGTCACATATACATGTTGTTATTATGATAATCTCTTTTATGCTATAAGTCAGGCTATTCGAGTCTAACATATATTTTGCGAATAAACGTTCAAACGTGGGGTAGGGGTAATATTAGGAATTAATAAATTGGGTGCAATTTTGTAAGATGTTGCATACCATGAATGAATGTCCATAATTGAGTCAATTATGGACATTGTTAAAAATTGGAAGTAATTAATAATTCAAGTAGGGAATTATTAAAATTGGGGGAAAGTGGATTATTATTAATAATCAATGCTTAGGACACGAGGTTGGACCCGTTTGTGATGTAAACCTGCCCGGACCCGCCCGGCAAATCCAGTAGTCACAAATGTCGGCCCAATGTGAGAGGTCCTAGGCCCAAACTAAAGCATAACAGTTGTAAAGACACGAGGTTAGACTCTTTTATGGTGTAAGACTGCCCGGACCCGCCCGGCAAATCCAGCTGCCATAAATGCCAATCTAATGTGAGAGGTCTTTATGAGGTTATGGCCTTAATGAACTAAGAAATACTTAACCAGATAATCATGTAAGGTGGGACATGGGGGTTAAGTAGGTGCCTTGGGTGGCATGAGGAATCTGGTGGTTGCCTTTAGAGGCATTTGAAATACGATTAGACTTAACCAAACACACATGTAAATGAACATGACTAAGTGGGATAAGTGGGATGGACTAATGGGGACAAGCTTAGGTGGAATGCTTGTGGTAAATAGTGGGGGCCCATTTCAACCAGTATCCCAAAACGTATCTTTGTGGGCTCGACCCAAGTCGAGGACGGGACACGCATACTGGGTTTGACTATAAGAGGCCAAAACAGGGAGCGGTGGCAACGCAAGTCCAACGGGTTTCATATGCGTGTGTGGACCCGGGCTGGTAGGTAAGACGTTGTTGCATCGTGTAGGTATAGCCGTGCATGTCCGTTGTATCAGGTTGCCACTTTAGGGGAGTGATACACCCCACTGTGGGGCCAGCACGGGTATCTACGAGTTAGGGAGCCGATCGAATAATGGGAAGTAGGGTACACCTAGTGGAGATAGGGGCAGGCGGCACCTATGTAGTCAGCTAGGGGTACGTAAAGCCATTGGGAAAGTTTCTAAGTGAAGCTAAGTGGGATGAATCTTTAGGGTGACTGGTGTGGTGCAGTATAGTGTTTATCCTTTAGTATTTAGGAGCGCCTATAACGTTGCCTTTAGCGATTGTCTATGTCCTTAATCTGCTCTTCATAGACATTTTCTTGTTTTCCAGCTTATGCCTTAGTCCAGTTATTTTGGTAATAGTATTGTAGAATTATCATATTCACCAGACTTTATGTCTGACCCCCTCTTTTCCATCCTTTTTCTCCCTTCAGGTCCGCAGGTTGGGCCAAGTTCTAGTGGAGCCTAGTTGGATCGCTTATCTTCTGGAAAGCTTGGACTGCTGAAGTAAAGTCCAGCTTGTTATCTTTCTTTTTAATGGCTATTCATGTAATGGGATTATGTACTTGTTTTATCAAGATAGATATTGTACTTGACATTGAATATGGTGTTATGATGTAATCAAACATGTTTTGACTTCTGCTACAATGAAATAAAGTTTTTGAATTTCCAAGTACTATTTTATATCTTCCTTGTTGTAATTTTACTGTTCTATATTCACTTAAAACCTCCATGGAAGTTAATGCATTCCCTTTGTGAGTGACATTAACGGACGTGGGGTGTTACACGAGGCGCCTCATTCCATCATCCACATAAGTAAAATGTCGGGCCGTGTTAAAACCCAAACACCACTTCTAGCTAGAAAGAAACGTGCTGCTCTCCCTGCTTTCCCTTCTCCCGTTTTAGACTCCGCTGGTGTGTGAGGCTCGCGAATTTAGGCTATACACAAAGCTATGCCTAAACAGGCTATGCTTTGATCATCCCACAAGGCCTGCTTTTCAACAATGCCTTGATCATATGCATCTTAGCATGCCACATCGTCACTCCATATCACACTACCAACCCTTTGCCGAAATATATGAAAGGGTGTTAAGCAAGAGAATAAATTCTCCGCCACCAAACATTCATACATTCGACAGAAAAACAATAAATACAATATAAAGGAGTACAATGTCAGACACACATTCCATTCATAAGCTTATGCTCTGGGTCTGAGCGAAAGCCAAATCCGTATTGATCAACACTACGTCCAGAAAGCCACCACTGTAGCCCCTTCAAGGTAGCTACTTCAATCACGGGCATCAGCAGTTGTCGTCCATTCAATGTGAAATTCGCCGGTCTTCAATCACCGTCTTCAACTCTTCGAATTTCATTCGTCGTATGATCATTTGAAATCAGATTGAACTCGGACTTTTCAAATGATCCTCGCATATATTTAAAAATCATTTCATATCGTTCATATTAATTTATAACGAACAACCTTTATCTTTATTTATATAAAAATAATTAAATTCCATTTAACGACGCTTCAAGTCAAATGGATGACCTTGGCGCTGTTTTCACCCAAATTTGTTTTACCCATTTCTCTAAATCTAACCGTTGGATTTTAACATAATTTATAACTTTGGAAAGATCTTACCAAGGCGAACCTAACGGTTACAGATTTGGGAAAATCTGACGGTCGGAGATTTCGGTGTAATCGACTAAAAGTACAATTCTATAAAGTGAACTATCACGCTCGATTCGTTCAATTGAAATTTGTTTATATATATGATTATATATACTTTCAATTTCTTCGGCCATTTCATTATTGTGATAATCATGACAAGTAAAGATATATAACATAACACACAATAATGTTTATTTTAATTCACATACACAACCTATACATGCAATGTTTTTTTTCTTTTGGTTTTAATTACATAAAAATAAAATTATCTCTTCTTTTAATCTAATTACATGGTAAAATCCCCTTTTTAATTACATTAAAAAAAAATGTAATTAACATTACGGTGAAAAATTCTATCTTTTGATTTTCATCAAAAATGTAATTCTCATTACCATGTCAAATTTTCTTCTTAATTACATTAAAAATGTAATAACATTACGATGATAAATTCTTACCTTATAATTACATTAAAAATGTAATTTTAATTACAATGGTAAAGTCTTATTCTAAAATTCCATATAAAAAGTAATTTATTTCTATGCCAATTCTTATTCTTTAATTACATATAAAAATGTAATTTTCTTATTCTAACTTACATTAAAAATGTAAATTTTTCTAATTCTTATAACTTACCTTAAAAATGTAAAATTTTATAATTCTTATATAATTCACATGAAAAATGTAACTTTCACTTTAATTCAGTTTCATAAAAATGTGAATAAAAGTACATTCTATTTTCTTTGTATATTTGCATCGAGAAATGCAAATAAAAGAACAATTTTTATTTCTAAATATATTTGCATAAAAGAATTCAAATAAAATAACATTTTGATTTCTTTTAGTATATTTGCACAAACGAAATGCCAATACATAACATTTTATTTTAACGTAACTCTTTTATTTAAATGTAACTCTTTTATTTCAACATTTTGTTCGCATCAAGGAATGCAAACAAAACACTACTCTTTTTATTTTACTAAACAAATTTCCCATTTTACACAAATGTCAAATTTTGGTATCACATTCTCAATGAACAAATATAATAGTTTTTGTTCAACCATTGTCTAATATCTCAAAATGTCCAATTTCTTTCCAACGAATGATATTGAAATAAATGTCAATTTCTTACTTAACCTATAACGGTACAAATAATGATCATTTTAAAATTATCAAAACAAATGAGGGTTAATTCTTTTTAACAACAAATGAAAGATATTCTTTTTCATTAGACAATGAAATATTATTCTTTTAAATGCAACATTCTTTAACAAAAGTGAAACTTTATTCCTTATGCAACATTTTGACTAAAAATGTTAATTTTTAAATGCAACCTTTTACACTAAAAATATTGATTCCTTTAATTGCAACTAAAAAAATGTTACTTTTCTATGCTAATCTTTTATATAGTAAAGGTGGTCTTTTTCTAATGTAACACCAGATGTACCTCTTTAAGACTAAATATATAATGACACTAAAACATTTCACTTGATTCTACAAAGTTACAACAAAAGAATAAGTTCTTTTATCATAACCTTTATTCAAAACAACACTACATAAAGATATAGCCTTTAATGTAAAATCCTTATATTTAAACAAAATTATAAATAAAACAACCTTTTTTAATGACATTCTTTTTATGGTAATGAATTTACAATAAAAAAATACAAATTTCATTTCAGCTCTTTTATTTACAAACGAAATGTAAATAAAAGTGATTTTACAAATTTGCCTATTTATTTACACAAAGGATATAAATAAAATGTATAAAATAAGTTTGTCTTTTTATTTGCACATAAAATGCAATTAAAAATGTATCTAACACTTTTGTCTTTTTTTCGCTAATAAAATGCAAATAAAGATGTGTTTTCTAATCTTGTCTTTTAATTTACAAGGTAAAATCCTACCTTTAATTACATATAAAAATGTAACTTTATTTTCCATACGAGTGCTCATTCTTAGATTACAAATGGAAGTGTACCTTTAATCTTTCATGTAAATTTTTCTCTTTAATTACATAACAAAAATGTAATTTTATTTACCGCAAATTCTCTTTCTTAAATTACAAAAAATGTAATTTTTTATTTACATGTCAACCCATTCTTTTTATTTACATATAAAATGTAAATTTTAATCCATTGCAAATTCCTACTTTATTTTTACATATAAAAAAAATGTAATTTTAATCTACATGCAAAATCTCATTCTAATTTACATAAAAAAAAATGTAAATTTTAATTACAATGCAAATCTACTTTTTGTTTACATCAAAAAAATTTATATTTTCTTTTCTATGCTAATTCTCATTTTTATTTACATTTAAAAATGTAAATTTTCTTTACTATGTAAATCATACTTCCTCATTACATAAAAAAAAATGTAAATTCTATTTCAATGCAAATTCATATCTTAACTTACATTATAAAAATGTAAATTTTATTTTACATGTCACATTCCTTCTTTTGTTTACATGTAAAAATAGAATTTTACCTACTATGTAACTTCTACTTTTCACTTACATAATGGAAAAGAAATTTTTCTTACTATGTAAATCCTCGTCCTTAATTCACATATAAAAATGTGAATTTTCATTCTCTATGCAAATTTCATTCTTTAGTTGACATAAAAAAAATGATTTCTCATTTCCAATGTAACTTGTTATTCTAAGTTACATAAAAGAAAATCTTTGTTTTCAATATAAATTGTCATTCTGAAAAACATGATTTTTATTCACATCATCAATTTCATGTTGTTACTATTTCTAATTTACACAATTGTTAATTTTGAATACAATAAAACTAAAGGAACCAGTCGTTATATAAATCTCAATAATGAGATTTTGATCGCATTAACAAAGCTATAATAATAGAGCTGAAATAAGAGAAAATAACCACTCAACATCAGAACTAAATGATTGATCTGGAATCAGACATACATACAAACCATATTCATAATATATCACATTTCAGATTTACTTCATTCTCTATTCAACCAATAAATAACGATGAATAATTTAATTTAATAATTATTTAAAATAGAATCTCACCTTGCTATTGCACGAATCTACAATCAATAGAGAGTCAGAAAATGTTCCAATCAATTTCAGCAAAGTCTATTCGTCGTCACGGTTCCGTCGGATCTGAAATTTTCAGATTCGGAGTTTGTATGAACTAACTATGAATCTTTAAATTAACAATTGCTTTTCACAACTGCCGCTGTAACGGACAGAAACATGGCAAAAGCTGAAATTGTTCATACCTTAAGTTCTTAGTTTGTTCAAAATTTTGATTCAAGATTTCTCTCTCTGTAGTTGATGGTTTTGCGAACGGTTTACGGCAAAACGACCGGCTACGAGAGATCTACAAGCTCCGAAAATAGAGTGATGGATGGTGGCACATGGAAGGTGCGGTTTGGGTGCAAAGGCCGCGGGTTGGCGGTGCTCGTTCTTCGCCTACGGTCGATGAAAAGGGATGAAACTTGTTGGAGATTAAAGAGAGTGAGAAGAGCTTCAAAAAGTTGTACTACGGCCTAAGCTATTCTTTGTGGATTGGGAGAATTTGAAGGGGAAAATTTTTAGCCATGGGTTTGTGCGTGCGGCTGTAGAACAACGGGGAAGAAGAAAGCCCGTACTTTGCTTCTTATTTATATTATTATTTAATTAGGTTATTATCTAATTATCCAACAAAGGTCCGTTTACCCACTTACTCTGTTTTCAGCCCAACGACTGTGTTTCTTAGCTAATAACCCCTATTCCGGATCCATCTAACTATGTCCTGTAGGCCCAAAAGGTCATCTCAGCCCCTGTTTTTCAGATTTAAAACTATTCTTTTATTTTAATATTCAAACGTATATAAAAATTCACCGGGGCCACAATTTAACTTTAAAAATTCCCGAAAAAATATTTTTTTTGCTATGATTTGACGATACGAATCCAACAAAATTATTTTCGTTGAATTCAGAGCCTATTTGAAAAATGACTATTTTCAAGTCGATAAGTTTTAACTTTAAACTGACAAAACGTGTTACCTTCTGTCACGCATACATACTCGTTCAAAAAATCCTGGAAAATTAAACTTAGCAATAATTCGACATTCCGGTTCCAACAAAAGTGGTTTCGTCGAAAATCGAGGTCGTTTGCAAAATGGCTATTTTTTAGGGGGCTATATATTTAATATTAAAAATACATTTTTAAACAAATAATTTTCAAAACTCTAAATATATAAGTGTTTACTGTTTTTCAATGCAGAAACGTCATTCTGAACTCAATGGAAGTGGTTTCGAGTTCAAATTCCTTCGAATGCAGAAAGTAGCATTTTTGTCCTTTGTAAATTTCATAGCGACCTTTCTGAATCTTAATTTGGGCATAACTTTTGATTCCCGCTATGAAATTTCAATTTTTCAGATTCGTTAGAAAGATATTTTTAAATAGATTCTAATATTTTTGGTTTCACTAAAATCCGTTAAATTTTGCATCCTGTACGATCAGTCAAAGTTCAAGTTTGACTTTTGAAACTACCGCGCTATTTCTAACTCCTTTTATAATTAAAATTAAATTATTCATTCTAACTTTGATTTAAATCAATTTTCAATCATTATTATTTTAAATAAATTATTTTAAATATAAAAAACCCATTAATATTAGTTAATATAAATTTTAAATTTACCCCCAAAATTTTGGGTTGTTATAGTTTCAGAAATGAATGAAATCAAGGTGAGTCAAACTCACTCAGTTCTTCTCACATATACATTTTATATAAGTCGGGTTATATAATTATGTGCTATGGTTGCTAATGGTAAATTGTTTGACAATTATATATGTATATATTGATTGAATCGATGAAATTAAACGTTGTTTAATTTCAGTGAAACACCAAATCGTTATTCAAACGATTGGAACCAACTGAGGTAACTTACCTTGTTGGTCATGTTTATAAAATAAACGTGTTTAATTAAATAACTTGTTTGAGTTTTTATTTGTTGTGTTAAATTATTTTTATTGACTATTATAGAAATTATTAGCTTTAATTGGATAATTCTTATTGAATGATTTTATTGAGGTAACATATTTGGATGCAGGGAATAATAGGTTGGAGGGATCCAACTGGATTCCTCACCAATAGTTGATAAAGTTTATCATATTACAATATATGTTAATAATTTGAAATTGTGATGCAGGGATTGACAGGTTGGAGGAATCCAACAGGATTCCTCACTAATATTGATACTGATTATCAATATGATTTGCTGTGTTCATTTGGATGTGAAATTTGTTTATATTTCATGGTTTGGTACTTTTGTAGATATTTACCTCTTTAATACCAATGAAAAATAAAAGATTTTTGAAATCGATATTAAATCGGTTGTGACTTATCAAAGTTATATTCATATATTAGAAGTACGATGTTTATTTTAAAAATAAATGTTGAAGATTTATTTATGTTTTAAAACTATTTAAATTATAAATTCATGGAAATTCCAAGATATTAACGAAATAAATGGTTAAATGGTATAAACTTAATGGAAATGTTAAAATGAATGCAAAGAAGGGTTTAAGTGGTGTAAATGAATGTTTAAAGATTTTAAATTGTTGAAATGGACTAACAAAGTTAGAAGTGTGCTAGAATTGAGTTAAAAAGAACTGAGAAATGATTTTTCATAAATAAATGAATGTTTTTCCAAACGTTTTTAAAAATACATGAAACGTGACAAATGGGTTTTTCGTGAATGAGATTAGCAAATAAATGGAATTGAGAATAGAATAAGAATATTGGAGCGTGATTGGAATTGAGATAATTATCTAATAAATGGGATTTCAAGGCAAGATTTGCCGAAAGGTATTTATAAATGGAAATACGTGTAAACTAGTTATATGACGATTGTTGTGAAATGGATTTATATAATATATAAAGGAATTTATCGAATTTGAATTTAAAATTAGCAAATGGTTTAAAGGAAACGTGAAGTAAAGAATATAAGCAATTTTCAAAATATTTGCAATTAGCAAGATTTTATAAATGAATGGTTGAGGATTTTATAAACGGATGGTCAAGGATTTGGTAAATGAATGATTAAGGATTTTGTAAATGAAAAATTAAGGATTTTGTAGACGAATGGTTAAGATTTTGTAAATGAAAAGTTAATGATTTTATTAATGACAGGTGAAGGGTTTCGGAATCGAATCTTTAATATTTATTTATGGAAGTTAAGTTGAACTATTTGATTTATTTCAGGAAATGATATTTTAAATAAAATTGGAAATGATTAGTGAGATTATAAAGGAAACATAATCGTTTAAAAATGATTAAAAAAAGGATATGATGTGATTTTTAATAAGTTGGAACCTATTTTACGTTGGGTGAGTTGAGTAATTTTCGTATTGTCAATCTAATGTTGGTTACGGCATTTGGGGTTGATACTGAAAGATTTATTCACTTACCAATTTATAATGAGGAGTCAATGAGTAGAAGTGTAATGATAAATGAATATTCTAATATTAAATAATAAAATTAAAACGTATTCTGAATTAGAAACTTTAATATTTAATTAACGACTGGTTAATTAAAGAGGCTAAATGATGCTGGATACTGAATCAATAAATTTATTTTATTTTTATGGATGAATGATTGTTTATTTGATAGTTAAATAACCGACTATCAAATTTGGCCTATACGATTGTTGATATGGAAAGACCGGAATCGAATTTATATTTGAATACCATTCTGACATGCAAATACGTGGAAGATGGAAGATGTTGATCAAAGATGGATTAATTATAGACCGTCAATCTTCATGAGCAGAAGAACTACTCGCTAGATTTCCTTGGCGGCTTCCAAAGGTATTTTAGCGATAATTCTATCATGATTGGAATCTACAGATTGTAAGGATTTCTCTCTACTGATCCCTAGGGGTGATTCCAACATAAGGATGTGGTAGAAGGGTACCTTTGATTCATCCTATTCCTGGATGACTTGTATAAATGATTGTCTGACAAAGTATTTCCAAGGAATCGCGTACATTGATTTCTACAAACGTACCCTGTTGGTGGCAGAGGAATTCATTCTCAGTGCACAACCATCCAGAGTATTTTTTGTGATTTGATGGATCTGACGATGTGACATTCAAAGTGAAGGATGGCCAGATGTTCTAAAAAGAAGATTTAAACCTCAATCCTCATCAACTGGGAAATGCAGGTAGGTTGCATAGCTATGTTGGCCGCTCCTATTAGGGTGTATTGTCACCATCTAGAGAATATTCATTTTTGTTCTTCTTTTTGCTTCTGTATCTCTTGGGAACGGTTATGTTGCTAGTAACCATAGGTGATAATATATTCATAACGTTCAAGCAAAGTGAATGGCCAGCCATGTTTAGCCTGGATTGCAAGGTGTTCTTGGCGAACGCTAGTGTATTCCTCTTTAGAGTTATACTATCGGAAGGTGGTCCCATACCTTGCTAGTTGGAACCATTCTCCAATAAGCGCTGACAGTTTTGATTGTATACTAAATAAGTAGAGCGTGCGTGTAGTGACCTAAAAATCCAGTAGAATTTGAGTTGACTAAATAACACAAGTCTAACCCAAATTGCACTAAAAATAAGGAAACTAATAGATAGAATTTAGAGGGTGAGAATAGATAAGATAGAAACTTAGAATAGAAGAAGAAGAAGAAGAAGAAGAACACAACATCAGAGTAACACGAATCACACAGCGGAACGAATAACATATAATATATGTAACACAACTTTGAAATATAAATATGTACTTGAATATACATCATTATCAAAGTACAACACTTACAACATAGCATAAATAAACAATAACTATATGATCCTGAAGCCTCCAGCTCTTCAAGTATCTGTAAATCCAGACTGCTTGACTGCTCGTACAAAATTGGGCAACCAAGAGTTTAGGAAAAATAAAACAAAATAAACTCCGGGTCAGTCAAGGGACTGGTATGAGTAAAACAGTTTAAAACAGTTTGAACAAGTAAACGATATCTCATAAGACCACGCCGTATAACGGAACGGGTTCTTCCCTTATGAGAATCCAAAATATCTTTATATCAAAAACCTTTTGATATAATAATAATATCTATCAATCACAATATATTAATCATCTAGCAGAAACGCTTTCATCTCACGTTCTACATATATAGTATACAATCAAAACCGCAAGCACGTATTGGGTAATGGATTTCCAACTATGACAAGGTATGGAACCACTTTTCGCTAGTGTACCTCTAGAGAGGAATACACTGGGTTCAACAAGAACATCTTGCAACCCGGCCACACATGACCGACCGCTCATTTCGCTTGAGTGTATCGAATGTATATCACCAACGGTTGGGATTAGCAACCATTTCCCGAATGGGACATCATCAACAATAGATTTTTTTGAAGTAAACGAAACTCTAGATCAGTTGATTATACCCCCTAATGGGTGCTGCCTGCCCGATTTCTGTCATTTACCGGTTGATGAGGCTTGAGGTTACGCTTTATCATCACATCAGATTCACTTCGAATGCCACATTGTCAGATCCATCGAAAATCACTAATTGACGTCTACAACAGTACATTATGTGTTAGCTAAAGAAGTTTCCTTCTCCGCTTCCACTCTTGGTACGGTTGAAGAAATCAATGTACATGACCTTTCTGGAAATACTCTGTCAGATATTCATCCATACAAGTCATACAGGAACAGGATGAACCGAAGGTACTATTCAGTATATCCATCTTAGGCACTATTATCTAAGATTTATACAACAGCCCTTGCACATTACTCTGTCTACAATTATCTTTGGCATATATGATTCGCAACGCTTATGCCAATACAGAGTGGTTCTTTGGATAATAATCCAACCGGTCTCTCCATAATAATAACGTTAAAATGGTCAAAACTTCGATAGTCTGTGATTTAACCATCAAAGAAAAACAGGTGTGCAAACAACGATATTATTTCCAGGAGGAAATTATATCGATCAATCATCATTCAACATTTATCTCTTTATTTCATAAATTTACTTATCTCCTATTTCCATATATTCTAAATTCTTATTTTCTATTATCAGAAAACATTTCTGATTCTCGTTTTGAAAACATTTCCAAAACTTCTTAATTGGGATTTAAACAGATGTTTAAAACTATATTGCGATGACGACTCAAACCACTATACTAAATTACTAACTCCACTTAAACTCTTCACACTCGAACCGTAACCATTTCTTAATTAAAAACACAGTCAATCAAGCTGGGGTATAGCTACCTTTCAGACCCTAACTGAACCACCTTTCGAATCTCGAAATAGATAAGATTCACCTTTTTAACTCTTTAACACTTCCTTACGAACCCTCGGATTTTATTTACGAACCCGCTTCTTTTACAAGTTTACGTGATTATAACAATGGTGTTATAATCTCCTGCATCCAAAATATATTATCTTTAAATATGACTTTTATTTCCTAACTCGAATAATACAACGACAACTAATTTATTTACTCTTATACGGTTAACTCTAATCTATAACTCTTATTTGAATAACTCCAACCTAATAACTCTTACTGGATTAACTCTTATTCGAATAACTCCAACCTAATAACTCTTAGTGGATTAACTCTTATTCGAATAACTTATTCGAATAACTTATATTCGATTTTCTTACTTTCGAATACTTATATTCGATAGTCTCTTTCTTCGAATAAATCTTATTCGATTTAACTCCTGTCGAATAACTAGATTCGATCAACTCACTTCGAATACTTCTGATTCGATTATCTCACTTCGAATATCCCTGATTCGATTCACTTCATCGAATAACTAAATTCGATTAACTCATTTCAACTCTATTCGAATAAACTAAATTCAATTAACTCCATTTGAATAACTCTAGTTCGATTTAACTCTATTTAATAACTCTAGTTCGATTTAACTCTATTGATTAACTCTAACTAATTTAACTCTACGGTTTAACCTAACTGGTTAACCCTAATGGTTTTACTCTAACTGGTTAAACCTAACTGATTAAATCTTATCACTTAACTCCTTTCGAACAAACTATATTCGATAACTCTTTTAACTCTATTCGAATAACTAATATTTGATAACTCCTTTTTGACTCTATTCGATAACTCCTACCTTATCAAGATTTCCCTTTTTAAAACGTTTATCCATTTAAAAAGATTTCCTTTTTTCAGCGTTTATTCATTCATAAAGATTTACTTTTAGTAACGGTTCTTCACTTTATAAATGTTCTTTTAATAACGTTTCTCCACTCAAAAAGATTTCCTTTTAAATAACGGTTTCCTTTTTATAACGGTTTCCTTTTTATAACATCCTATTCCGTTGTAAATAATTTCCTTTTTATAACATCCTATTCCATTATAAATAATTTCCTTTTTAGAACATCCTATTCCGTCGTAAATAAATGTTCCTTCTATAAAATCCTTCGATTTTATAAATAAATTCATTTTCAATATAACTTTGAAAATTCCCTTTTTACATTTTCGTATTTCATATGGTACTTAAAATACCGTATAACCATGATTACTATCAACCAAGCATACATAATCAGTACAGATTATATAACACATCACATATCACAATATATGAAACAATACAGTATTTAAATGTTGAGGAATCCAGTCGAATTCCTCCAACCTGTTTTCCTACATCCACAGATGTTAAACAATATAGATAACATAACTTTCATTTCAAGAAGAAATATTCTGATCGACAGAATAATATTTAATAACGATATATATATATATATATATATGTATATATATATATAACCATAACTGTGTTTTCAATCAATTATTTAACAGTCCATCTAAACAGTCCATACACAGCAATCAATCAATATTTATCAAAAATGAAGTACAGTTTATAAAAATATAAACTGAACAGAGCTGGTGAGTTTTACTCACATTGGACGATCAACGTTAATAACGATAACCATCACTTGATTCAGACGGACAATTTATTTCGCTATAAATTGTAATGAGGTCGAATTCTCTCCCAGTCAGTTCCATGGTGTAGTGTCCGTCAACAATCCTGTCGGATCTTGTTTCGCTAAATTTCAATAAAGTATGAGAGAGTTATGATTTTTTTTAAACTTAATACGCTATTTTAAATTTAAAATAACTTTAGATGTTTTAATTGGGCTTTTACCTTAGATGTCGTCCCATCTTCCTCCAACCAAGCCCAACACCCTCACACCCGTTCTCCTCCAAACGGAATTCCCGATTCCAAAAAAAAACACTCCACCATCTCGCTGATTCTTTGATCCACCATTACAACTGCTCCTTCTCCTACAAATGAAGACCAGCTTTCAAGTGTTTCTGCCATTTTCAACTCCTCGCACATCCCCTATTTTTCCATACACCGTGCTCAACCAAACAGACTCCTTCTCCTCACAACGGTTCACAAGCCCCTTTTTTTCAATTTCCTTCGTTACAAATCAAATAGATAACAATCATACCCCATATCTAAAACCTGTAGCTTCGAAGACAACATCCCCTTCTTCAACATGCTTTCAAAAACAACTCTACCTTGATCTCCTGCTTCGAATCCTCCATCTACTTCTATACCTCACCTCTATCTTGACATCCCCAATTCGAATAAACACAACATGAGAAAAACTCCACCAAGCCGCTGCCTTCTCGTCCCTCTCCCATCTTCATTCTGCCTCGAAATCAAAAACTGATTTTATCACAATACTTCCCTTCCATTTCTCTACTAACTCCTGCTATATTTACTCAACTCGTACTGATTTTGAGCATCTCGACTTGGAGCTCCAACTTATGGTTGCTGTAAAGAGATCGACATTCTTTTCCATCATTTACCCCAAAAATAACACAACTGACAACTATTGATATGCCGAACTCAGCCAATACCTCCTCCCCGCCTAACATCCTCACGATGACACCTTTACGAAGCCCTAGCTTCGTTCTGCCTGAAACTCGAGCAACTGGGATGTAACCGCTCAGATTGAAATAGGTATAGGGATGAAGGAGATCATTCGAAGAATTGATAAATTTAGGTTTTGTGATTTATTGGATTTGATTTCTATTTGTTTGAATTTTGTTTCTTACATTTTGAAGAAGAGGAAAAAGAAGTGGCGGCCGTTTCCTATGCTGAAGCGGATGATACTGATTTAGGCCTTAAGGAGTTGTTAAGAGGGTACTTATATAGGATTTGATTTTGGATTCTTGGAAGAGGATCCTTTACGTTGGATTTGCTGAAGAATTTGTGGTGGCTACGAAAAGTGGACGTGGACTAGTTTTGATCAGGGAGAAGAAATGGATTAAGTGTTAGGGTATTTAGTGAGGCTATTTTTAAATTAAAATTTTACATACCCTGTTACGTAAAATTCTGCTTATGTAAGGACATAAATAAAAATACCGTTGTGATCAGTGATGTGCCAGGGTTCCAATAATATAATAATACCGGTAGATTAACTCATATTGTGAAATGCCAAAATCACTGATTAAGGGTGCAAAATACTCCAAATAAAAAGTTGCTTATTTAATTAATTAAAAATTACAGTAAAATTCTAAAAATTAATTTATCACTATGTCTCAAAAGAACCTTGTCTAAATTCAAACCCGATATTCAAATATTTTTAAATACCGTTATGGCCACGAACGAATATAACGCTGTTTTTCTGAATATTTAATTTGGACATAAAATCAAAATCTACACGAAGAAATCAAGATTTTTCAATTCCACTAGAAAAATAAACTTCAGCAGCTCCTAACGTTTCTTGTTTCACAAAATCCGATTTAAAACAGACCCTGTATATTCAGTTGAAGTTCGAATCACCAATTTACGAACTGCAGCGCCATTTCGAGCTCGATTTTTATTATATTATAACTCTACGTTCAAACTGTCGTTTATATAATATAGTCGTTATTCAAATTCAATTCCAAGCTGAATTAAATATCACAGATGATCCAGTTCACACCATATTGTCATTTCAGCCAATTCTGATTATTTTAGAATTAAATATATTATTTAATTTATTATTTTAATTAAATTTTCATCATTATTTAATTCAATGACCAAGAAATCCTTTTAATTACCTTTTAAATAATTAAATTAATTATTATATCTCTGAAAATGTGGGTCATTACATTCTTCCCCACTTAAAATAATTTCGTCCTCGAAATTGCAAAGGTAGAAAACAAACACTATCGACCGGTTAGAACTCATTTGTTCACTTTTTAACTTCAGTTTCAACTGAACCAAATTTAATTTTAATTAAATTATTAATTAATTTTTTTAACAACGAAAATTTTAAAAAATCCTGAAAATTTTCTAATGCCTTAACCTTTTGAAAATTTCACAAGTACCTCCTTTGTACTGGTCAATCGATCAAACTCCAACTCGCCTCTCTGGGCCATCTCCGACCCAAAAGAAAATCAAACAGCCAAACGGCTTGCTAATTCGGCTCATAAAATCTCATACCCAATATGAAATATGAACTTGTACCCTTTTTTATCGGGCATATCAACTCTATCACTTCCATATGCTAAACTCAACATATACCAATGTTATCCCAGTCAAATTCTGAAATCACTTTTATCTCCAACACAACTATTCGCTTTTTTACCAAGCCAAATTTTCATTTCAAACTCAAGTTTCGTTCTTGATCTTGAATCCTTAACTCACCAACACAAGATCATTTCAAATCAATTTCTATTACCACTTAACTGGCTTTACTTTAATTCCAATTTGCTTTTACAAATTCCTATTTAATTTATCTTAAATTAAATAAATCAAATTCTGGGAGTTCTAAACAGGTTTGTTTTTCTCAAAACAATTCAAAAACAAATTCCTTTGGTAGTAATCCATCACTCAGCAACTCAAAAATGAACACCGATGATGTCTAGCTCATCATCGGGGTTATTTCCCAGCTATCGAAGTGAGTTCAATACTATATCACTTCCAAAATCATTCTTAAACACTTTTATTTTGAAATCAGTTCAAATTATCATTCACAATTTCTTGGAATACAATTTAAAATCTCCCAGGATCTTAAAATTTACATATTTTTATCCAAGTCTTATTTACAGACTCTGTTCCAAATTTCCTAGGTTTCAATTTCAATTCTGATTTAAATTTCAGATATAATTCAATTCATTATACTTATCTAAATTATGATTGGTTATTTACATAACCATTTCAAATTTTTATAATCTTATTCAATTATAACAACCAATATAAATCCTTTATATCAAAATATAATTTGGGTAAAATTATTTTGTTTACCCTCTTTTCAAAGCATACCATGACGGTTCATCGTATTCGAGTGTTTAGAAGCTCCTACCGATACAGTGGATCAAACTGATCGACCAAAACACATAAACAACTCAACCAATAAATCTCCATAATATAAAATGATTTTTTATATCAATAACAAATACGTTCACTCGTATATATACACTCAAACTCAATCTAGGGTATTACTAACCCTATCTCTACCAAGTCACGCCAAGGTAATTCACTTAACCTTAAGCTCTGATACCAACTGTAGTGACCCGAAAATTCAAGTAGGCTATGCAACCATCCTCTCCTCCCCAAAGCAGCAAGGTAATACCCCACTGTGGCTTACACTGGGACCCCAACACCATGTTTTACAGCCAGCCTTTCAACTTTACAACCAACCCTTATTTTCGGGACATGTAGGGGTAAGAGTCTCCCGTTCGCCACCTAACGAAAAGCGAGAACCCCCTACCATGCGACACATGCACCAAGCATGCAACATGGACCGGTATGAGTAAAACAGTTTAAAACAGTTTGAACAAGTAAACGATATCGCATAAGACCACGCTATAAAACGGAATGGGTTTTTCCCTTAATATCTTTATATTAAAAACCTTTTGATATTATAATAATGTCTATCAATCACAATATATTAATCATCTAGCAGAGACGCTTTCATCTCACGTTCTACATATATAGTATACAATCAAAACCGCACGCACGTATTGGGTAATGGATTTCCGACTATGACAAGGTATGGAACCACCTTTCGCTAGAGTACCTCTAGAGAGGAATACACTGGGTTGAATAAGAACATCTTGCAACCCGGCCACACATGACCGACCACTCATTTCGCTTGAGTGTATCGAATTTATATCACCAACGGTTGGGATCAACAACCGTTTCCCGAATGGGACAGCATCAGCAATAGATTTTTTTGAAGTAAATGAAACTCTAGATCAGGTGATTATACCCCCAAATAGATGCGACCTACATAGCCATGCTGCCTGCCCGATTTCTGTCATTTACCAGTTGATGAGGCTTGAGGTTACGCTTTATCATCACATCAGATTCACTTCAAATGCCACGTTGTCAGATCCATCGAAAATCACTAATTGACGTCTACAACAGTACATTACGTGTTAGCTAAAGAAGTTTCCTTCTCCGCTTCCACTCTTGGTACGGTTGAAGAAATCATTGTACGTGACCTTTCTGGAAATACTTTGTCAGACATTCATCCATACAAGTCATCCAGGAACAGGATGAACCGAAGGTACTATTCATTATATCCATCTTAGGCACTGTTATCTAAGATTTATACAATAGCCCTTGCTCTTTACTCTGTCTTCAATTATCTTTGGCATATATGATTCGCAACGCTTATGCCAATACAGAGTGGTTCTTTGGATATTAATCCAACAGGTCTCTCCATATTAACAACGTTAAAATGGTCAAAACTTCGATAGTCTGTGATTTAACCATCAAAGAAAAACAGGTGTGCAAACAATGATATTATTTCCAGGAGGAAATTATATCGATCAATCATCATTCAACATTTATCTCTTTATTTCATAAATTTACTTATCTCCTATTTCCATATATTCTAAATTCTTATTTTCTATTATCAGAAAACATTTCTGATTCTCGTTTTGAAAACATTTCCAAAACTTCTTAATTGGGATTTAAACAGATGTTTAAAACTATATTGCGATGACGACTCAAACCACTATACTAAATTACTAAATCCACTTAACCTCTTCTCACTCGAACCGTAACCATTTCTTAATTAAAAACGCAGTCAATCAAGTTAGGGTATAGCTACCTCTAAGACCTTAACAGAACCACCTTTCAAATCTCGAAATAGATAAGATTCACCTTTTTAACTCTTTAACACTTCCTTACAAACCCTCGGATTCTATTTAAGAACCCCCTTCTATTACAAGTTTACGTGATTATAACAATGGTGTTATATCTCCTGCATCCGAAATATATTATCTTTAAATATGACTTTTATTTCCTAACTCGAATAATATAACGACAACGAATTTATTTACTCCTATATGGTTAACTCTAATCTATAACTCTTATTTGAATAACTCCAACCTAATAACTCTTACTGGATTAACTCTTATTCGAATAACTCTAACCTAATAACTCTTACTGGATTAACTCTTATTCGAATAACTTATATTCAATTTGCTTACTTTCGAATACTTATATTCGATAGTCTCTTTCTTCGAATAAATCTTATTCGATTTAACTCCTGTCGAATAACTAGATTCGATCAACTCACTTCGAATATTTCTGATTCAATTATCTCACTTTGAATATCCCTGATTCGATTTACTTCTTCGAATAACTAAATTCGATTAACTCATTTCAACTCTATTCGAATAAACTAAATTCGATTAACTCCATTTGAATAACTCTAGTTCGATTTAACTCTATTCAATAACTCTAGTTCGATTTAACTCTATTAATTAACTCTAACTGATTTAACTCTATGGTTTAACCTAACTGGTTAACCCTAATGGTTGTACTCTAACTGGTTAACCCTAACTAATTAACTCTTATCACTTAACTCCTTTCGAACAAACTATATTCGATAACTCTTTCAACTCTATTCGAATAACTAATATTCGATAACTCCTTTTTGACTCTATTCGATAACTCCTACCTTATAAAGAATTCCCTTTCTAAAACGTTTATCCATTTAAAAAGATTTCCTTTTTCAGCGTTTATTCATTTATAATGTGAACACCCCCGAAACTTCCCCGTAAAGGAAAGAGCGGATACTTTGAGAACAAGCCACAAAAGGACGCAGACGGAAGAACATTTCATTGTATATTACAAAAATTCCATCAGAATACAAGAATATACAGAGTATGAATAAATATTACACAGAAATATCAGAGATTTAAATTACATTTAAATACATCGCAGCGGAAATAATACAAAACACAACTAGAAGGAGATATACGGATACAAAGCTTTCAGATATCATTCCAGCTGTAAACCAGGTTCCTGTGAATATAAATCTGCAAAACCAAAACTACTAGCTGCCCATGCCAAAATAGGGGCACCCGGAGTTTAGGTTAAAACAATAAACTCCAGGTCAGTCATAGGACTGGAGTGAGAACTAAAACAGTTAATAATCTTTATTTTAAAGTTAGGTAAATCAAGGGACCACGCCGTATAACACGGAACGGGTTTCCTCCCAAGAATACCAGTGCATATAACAACAACGCAATGCTAAATAAAGAAAATGAAGCTATTATAAGACCCAGGTCCTATCAGACAATGCAACGCAAGCCGAGGGATAGGGTTTTCCCTTATAATAGCCAAACATGCTTCGTACGTTTAAAACAAATCATTTGATACTATAATAAGTGCATAGTGTATAAAACAACTTCAAATCATAAGTTTCAATCATAGACGGCATGGGTACCATATATCATGTCGCCATACTAATTTTACAATTAAAACCGCAAAATCACATATTTAGAAATTGGATTTTCATCTATGAACCGAGGCAAAAGATAGTCCTCAATCGATTCGAGACGCTCTAGCCCGCCCCTCAGGAACAGAACGCATCGTCCTTTGGAGCGACAGGGCCGGTCCACCGATGTGGATTAGACGAAATCCTGAACACTGTGTTTCCCCGCCCTTTGGGGCGTAGGTGAGCCAACTAAATGACTCCATCGGTACGAGAACGACCGATATATCCGAGGCGCCTCGCAACAACAACAACCACATAAGTCAAAATCATCAGGGCATGTAAAACCACTTACGCCACTTCTAGCTAGAAAGAAACGCATGTCCTCGCTGAGGTCCGTCTCCCGTTTTTGGTTCATATCGGGTGTGAAACTCGCGAAGTAAACGTTACACAAAGCTACGCCATAAAGGCCGTGCTTTGATCATCAACCACAAGACTTTGCTTTTCAACAGAAGCCTTGATCATTTGCATCTTAGCATGCCATACAGGCAAACCACTCCATGCAACCGATATCAATCACATAGAATGAAATCCAATGTCATACACACAGTCCATTTACAAGTCCGTTCTGGGTCTGAACGAAACCGGAGGCACCTAGTACGCCGCATATCCATCGATCTCCAAGTAATCTGGGCGATCACCAACTGTTTCCATCTCCTTGGGTGTACATCCCAATCAAGATCATCAGTAATCCCCCAAACGACGTGAAGACCTCTGGTCTTCGACCACCGTCTTCATTTTCGACTTATCGTCGTATCAGTTATTCAGAATGGGATAAACCCGGTCTTTCCAAATAACTCGCGTATATTTTAAATAAGTGTTACACAAACACAACATACGCCTCATTCCAATTCATCAGTCACTAACCATAAATTAATCAAGAGAATAATTCCCCAAATATTAACCCCGAAGGCCGAAACCAACATCAGATCAATATCCAGAAAACCATTCTGCTTAGCTAACCGACAGTTAGTTTCTAAATTTCACATTCATAGGGAAAGGTTCCCATTAATTTTATCAAAGATAAATTCCTTAAATTTATTCTTTAATCTTCTTTTGAATTTCAATTCAACTAGTCGGGATTAACGAACCTTACCGAAGTAATCATTTGTTTTAATTTCCCAATCCCAACCTATTCATCCTATGAAGTAAAACTGGTAATACTTCATATCTAACACCATGGTTTTATCGGTAAATTCAATTACCATTTCACGTTCAAATCTAATTAAATATTTAACTATAGCCTGGAGCTAAACTGGTGATACTCCATTCTCGATCATTTCAATCTAATTAAAGACTCATTAAAACTCCACTTAGTATTAATCTGTGACTGGGTTAAAAAATCAGTGTCATTTAAAACACGGTTCACGATAAACCTAAAATCACATTCCATTTCAATCAGTCCGTAACCGTAAATTAGCAAGTGAGCGATTCCCTAAGTATTAACCCCAAAGGCTGAAACCAACATCAGATCAATACACAAGAAACCATTCAACTTGACTAACCTCCAGTTAGTTTCTGATTTTCTTAACTCTGTTGGGTCTAAGAACAATATTATTGAAGATACCATTCACGATGACCCAAAATCACGTTCTATTAATTATCGTGTTAAAGAACAAGTGTTATTTAAAACACTGTTCATGATAAACCCAAAAATCAATATCAATTCAATTCCAATTAAATATTATTTAATTGGTACACTTCATTAAATCTAAATAAAAAGATTTAATCTTTTTCTCAACTGGGCTTAAGAAAAGTGTTAATGAAGACACCATTCACGACAAACCCAAATCACATTTGATATTAAATACAAGGCTCTGAATAGAAATTATATCGGCTTATATTCAATATCAAACTCTACGACTAACAAATATCGTATTGGAAATAACGATATAAATATATCTTTCAAATTCCCATAACAATATCTGTATCATCACGAAATCCAACATCGAAATATTCCGAAGACAATTTCGATTCAAATCTATTCCAATTCAATTAATGGAAATTCTGGTTATTTTCAAAACCATTTTCAAATCCAATTTATTTATTTAAAAATAAATAGAATTTTAATCCTAGTTCAAAACTAGTTCATTTCGATAAAAATCTATTTTCATCTTTTCAAATATGGATTTTTTCATCCCGATTCTTCCCAAATCATTTCTTATGATTTTATACAAATTATTACTATTTTTAATAATTTTATCAAGGCCCATACAGTCGATTTCCATCAACGGCCATCGAACTGTACTTACAACGACCTTTTCCAAATTTGATTTGGACATAATTCCAAATCCAACCGTTAGATTTCAAATTTCTAATATTCGTTAGAAATCTCTTTTCGATACGAACCCAACGGTTCCAGTTTTAGGAGAATCCGTCGGTCGGATCTCCCGCAATATCCATTCGAAGTCAATGGTCGAAATTCGCGAACTGCCGCGGCGCGGCGCGTTCTATTTAGGCCATTATATTATATATATAATATATATAATATTTACTTCGTCGATTTCCTTTCGAAATGAATTTTATAAATCGTTTTAAATTCGTTTTCAAAACGATTTCAACTTCTTTTTCAAATTCAAATCAAAATTGAATTTTCCCTTACAAATTCGTTTTAAATTCATTTCAAATTGATTTCAATTCAAATTGATTTTCTGTTCAATTTCAATACGTTTTAAATTCAATTCAAAACGATTTCAATTCTATTTCAATCTAATTCGAATTTCAATTCTATTCAGTTTAATTCGAATTCATTTTCTATTCAATTCAATTTCAATTTAAGTCGAATTTCTATTCTTTCAATATAATTCGAATTTCATTTCAAAATATTTGATTTTGAAAGCACTTTTCAATATTCATTATAAAAACGAATATAATCGAAATAAATATCGTTCACGTCAAAATGGCGTCAATCTAATCAACATAGCTTCATATGTTTCTATTTTCAAATATTCTATTTCAAATATTCTATTTCAAATATTTCTTTTTCAAAACGGGAATGAGGCCCAATCAATTACCCTATAATGTTAATTATATGTATTTTCTACAACACATTTATACAATAACAATGGTGAATAATCAACCATCATCCAAAGTGCATTCTACACTGTATAAGCATCAAATATAAATATTCAACGCTTATAACAGTCTGTCAATCAATCGATCGACATACAACTAACTATTGGGATTAGTGTATGTCATATATCTCCCCAATACCCGTGTGGGGTTTTCAAACAATCAAACACAGATTTTATTTGTGCAGTTGGGCGATGTGTAAAATTTATCGTCCCAATCAATATCAGTCAAATGTGTGTATATAAACAAATCGTCCGATTTGTTTATTTTTATTTCCTTTTATATACAAGTTAATAATTCTATTTTTAACTATAAAATATTTTCGACTATATAAATATTTTATTTCATTTCACATCACATCACACAATCAACTACACATCAAAATCAAACAAACAAGCATACAAGCCGTCCATGGTCTGTGGACGACGGGTGTCGGGTGCTACTAAACACCGTCTGCATCCTAGTATATATTTTAACTAGAAATAAAATTAAAAGGTGAGAAGTTCTCACCAAAAGCTAATCCAAACGCCGCGACTCTTCTTATGAAGGAAATCTTCACCTTTTCGTCTTTTGTCACTTTCGTTGCCCGTATTCACTACATATATAAAAATCACATTTTTATATTGTAGCCATGTATATAAAAATCACATTTTTATTCTACTACTATATAGATAAAAGTTCTATTTTTATAACGGTGCTCATATAATAAAGACTATATTTTTACCCTTTCTACAATATAAAAATTATAATTTTATCCTCTCTACAATATAAAAATTATATTTTTATCCTTTCTACTATATAAAAATTATATTTTTATCCTACATAAAAATCACCTCTTTCTTTAATAAAAATCATTTCTTTCTTTCTTTCGATAAAAATCGAATCTTTTCTATTATAAAAATTTAATCTTTTCTATTTTAAAAATTTAATCTTTATATAATTAAAAATCTCGTCTTTTCACTTTAAAAATATCACCTCTTTTCTAATTTAAAAATCGGATCTTTTCTAATTTAAAAATCGAATCTTTTCCATTTTAAGAATCGAATTTCTTCCTAATAAAATCCAAATCTTTTCCTAATAAAAATTCAAACTTTTTCATTGTTATTACATATAAAAAAACTGAATACATATATAACCAGAAAAAAAGGACTCACCTTTCATATAAAAAAAAGAATTTTTCTGAAGGGGAGGGGCTGTATCTGCGCTTGAGGTGATTGGAGGCGCTCAGGGGGTGGTGTAGGGCCCACCACGGCGGCGGCGTGCTCTGGGAAGGGGCTGGGGGTGATTGCGTCAGTTGAGGGGGGGAGGGGATCGAATCGTGGTGGTGCGGTTTGTTTCAGGAGGAGGGGGCTCGTGGAAGAGGAGGTGGGAGAAGAGGAGGAGAAGGTGAAGGAGGCGCACTACCTCAGGGGGGGGGTGCACGATCGTCGTTCGATTAGTTTTTACTTTATTTTATTTTGGGTTTACTGATTCAAAGAGAAAGGGGGAGGGTATAAGGAGAGAGGGAGAATATATTAATTTTTAATTATTTTAATTTCAAAACGTTGAATTTTTTATTCGACCTCTAAACGAGGCCCACCGCCTGTCGTCCATAGCTAATTACCCCCATTCCGAACACAATGGGATATGTATCGTAGGCTGATTCGATCGTTTCGATCAGTTTCCATCAAAATCAACATATAACTCTATATATTGAATTTGAACGCGCATTTTACTTTACCGGGGCCACATACTAACTAGAAAAATTCCCGAAAAATATTTTCTAGCTTCGTATTGACGATACGGTCCTAACAAAACTAGTTTCATCGAATTCCGAGACCGTTTGAAAAATGGCCAATTTCCAGTCGATTAAAATCAACTAAAACAGGTCAAACGCGTTTTCACATGCCACGCTCACATATTGATTCAAAAAATTATTAAAATTGGAACCTAGCGATAATATGACATCACGGATCCAACAAAAGTGGTTTTGTCGAAATCCGAGGTCGTTTGGAAAGTTCCCATTTTTAAGGGCCTGAATTCCATAGCGACTATTCAGAATTTTCAACTGGGCATAACTTTTGACCACCGCTATGAAATCTTGATTTTTCGGATTCGTTGGAAAGATATTCTCAATTAGATTCTAATATTTTTTGTTTCACTAAAATCCGGTTTATTTTGAATCCTGTACATTCATTTGAATTTTGAAATCGAATTATCGAACTACCGCGCCATTTTCAATTCCTTTTATATATATAAAATAAATAATTATATTCTAACGACGATCTATATAATATATACATTTGAATTCTATTCAAAATAAATTTCTCATTGTTATTATTTAAAAAAATTCATTTTAAATAATCAAAATTCGCTAAAATTGCCGAAGTTAAAATTTTAAATTGGCTCAGATTTCCAGGTTATTACAATCTCTCCCACTTAAAACTTTTCATCCCCGAAAAGGAACGAAGCCGAAAGTTGTTTTACTAATCAACTCAACTTTCTTTATTTTGACTACGGCTTAAGTTCTTTAACTTTTCAGTTTCTAAGAACTTTTCAAATTTTTCAAAAATTTGGCTAACACCCTAAATTTTCGAAAAATTTCGCCATAACCTCCCCTGCACTGGGAGCACCGGGAAAATCCCGAAATTGCCATACAGGCCCTCTGATCTCAAAAAGAAAAAGAAAAAGAAAAAGCCAAGCGGCTAGCCAATCGGCTCATAAAATCATCATCACCCAAACAAAACAGTAATTATGATAAACATGTACCTATTTGTCGGGCAAAAAAATTTTATTCTCTGCTCTAGCCTCCTTGCTATGACCTGTTCAATGTAAGTACATGTATATACAAGCAAACACGACCAAATTTCAATACAATTCACCTTTTGGTTCAAATTGGCTATATGGTTCAAATTTTAATTACTGAACCAATAATCAAACAACACAACCATCAATCAATTAGTTGATTATCGTTTCCAATTCATAACTTGGATATATAGTCAAAAATCACGTTTTTGGTGCCAAATCACAATAATCAGCCCTATCTAATTTTGGTTCTCACACCAGTCAATAGGAAATATATAGATGTCACACTTTCGAAACTCGAATATAAACACTGATGATGCACGTGCTATCATCAGTACTATCTTCGGGCGACTAGCGTGTGATTCTATATCTATCCAGTATATTAAAACTTCGAATACGCGCGGATCAGACGAATACGCAAAATCTATATATACTGGATTGTCCAAATTCAAACATAATAACTAATCAAATACGAATAGTTGATTTAAATTTTCAAAACAAAATTTGTTTTCATTTTCAAAAATATACTCTTCCCACTCGTTCTAGGATACTACTGATCCCATCTCTAAGGAGTCATTCCATTGGATATTACTAATCCAATATCTGATGAATTCTTTCGTATGGTTCTAATGTGTCTTGTTCTCTGAGCTTTGTAAACCCAAGCTCTGATACCAACTGTGAACACCCCCGAAACTTCCCCATAAAGGAAAGAGCGGATACTTTGAGAACAAGCCACAAAAGGACGCAAACGGAAGAACATTTCATTGTATATTACCACAATTCCACCAGAATACAAGAATATACAGAGTATGAATAAATATTACACAGAAATATCAGAGATTTAAATTACATTTAAATACATCGCAGCGGAAATAATACAAAACACAACTAGAAGGAGATATACGGATATAAAGCTTTTCGGATATCATTCCAGCTGTAAACCAGGTTCCTGTGAATATAAATCTGCAAAACCGAAACTACTAGCTGCCCATGCCAAAATAGGGGCACCCGGAGTTTAGGTTAAAACAATAAACTCCAGGCCAGTCATGTGTGACGGCCGGGAATTTCGCTCGATCCGAATAAGTCGTTAAACCGATCTAGACCGTTCGAAATCCTTGATCGTTTTGAGAACAGGACAAAATAGAACGCAGACGGAAGAACATTTCATTGTTATTACAACAATTCCATCAGATACAAGAATATACAGAGTATAAATGAATAAATTACATTCGATAAATATCAGAGATTACAATAAATTACATAGCAACGGAAAAACAATATAAAACACAACTGAAAGTAATGCACGGATACAGAGCTTTCCGAGCATCGTTCCAGCTGTAAATCAGGATCCTGTGAATATAAATCTGCAAAACCAAAACTACTAGCTGCCTGTGCGGAAAATGAGGGCACCCAGAGTTTAGGTTAAAACAATAAACTCCAGGTCAGTCATGTGACTGGTGTGAGAACTAAAACAGTTATTTAAAACTTTACTTTAAAAGAGAGTAATTCAAGGGACCATGCCGTATAACACGGAACGGGTTTCCTCCCAAGAATACCAGTGCATAGAAAAGACAACGCAATGCTTTTTCGAAAAGTGAAGCTATTATAAGACCCAGGTCCCATCACACAATGCAACGCAAGCCGGAGGATAGGGTTTTCCCTTATAATAGCGAAACATGCTTGATACGTTTAAAACAAATCATTTGATACTATAATTGTGAAGACCCGTAACTTCCCCGTAAAGGAAAGTGTCGGATAGTTCGAGAACAAGCCACAACAGAACGCATACAGAAGAACATTTCATTGTATATTACAACAATGCATCAGATTACAAGAATATACAGAGTATAAATGAATATTACACAGAAATATCAGAGATTTAAATTACATTTAAATACATAGCAGCGGAAAATAATACAATACACAACTAGAATGAGATATACGGATACAAAGCTTTCCGGATATCGCTCCAGCTGTAAACCAGGATCCTGTGAATATAAATCTGCAAAAACCAAAACTACTAGCTGTCCGTGTCAAAATAGGGGCACCCAGAGTTTAGGTTAAAACAATAAACTCCAGGTCAGTCATGTGACTGGTGTGAGAACTAAAACAGTTATTAATCTTTATTTTTAAAGTTAGGTAAATCAAGGGACCACGCCGTATAACACGGAACGGGTTTCCTCCCAAGAATACCAGTGCATAAAACAAACAGCGCAATGCTAAATAAAGAAAAATGAAGCTGTTATAAGACCCAGGTCTCATCACACAATGCAACGCAGCCGAGGATAGGGTTTTCCCTTATAACAGCCAAAGAATGCTTGATACGTTTAAAACAAATCATTTGATACTATAATAAGTGCATAGTGTATAAAACAACTTCAAATCATAAGTATCAATCATAGGCGGCATGAGCGCCCCATCCCACTATGTCGCCATATATAGGTTTACAAATAAAAAACCGCAAAGTCACGTATTTGGAAATTGGATTTCCATCTATGAACCGAGGCAAAAGATAGTCCTCAACCGATTCGAGACAATCTAGCCCATGTCTCAGGTTCAGATCTCGAGTGACCCTTGGAGCGACAGGGCCGGTCCACCGATGTGGATTAAAATGCCTGAACACTACGTTTCCCCACCCTTTGGGGCGTAAACGAGCCAACTAAATGACTCCATCGGTTCGAGAACGACCGATCAATCCGAGGCGCCTCGCAACAGCAACAACCACATAAGTCAAACTCGTCAGGGCGTGTAAAACCACTGACGCCACTTTTTATCTAGAAGGAAACGCATGCCCTCCCTGAGGTCCGTCTCCCATTTTTGGTTCATACCGGGTGTGAAACACGCGAAGGAAACGTTACACAAAGGTACGCCACAAAGGCCTTGCTTTGATCATCACCACAAGACTTTGCTTTTCAACAGAAGCCTCGATCAATTGCCACTTAGGCATGCCACACAGGCAATTCACTCCATGCGTTTGATATCCATCAATATATAACCCCTGAGCTCGTACGTCTCAGAGAAGGGCGTTAAGCAAGAGAATAAATTCTCCGCCGCCAAACAGATATATATTTAATAGAAATCAAACACACAGACTAAAATCCAATGTCAGACACACAGTCCATTTACAAGTCCGTTCTGGGTCTGAACGAAACCGGAGGCACCTAGTACCCCGCATATCCATCGATCTCCAAGTACGTCTGGACGATCACTAACTGTTTCCATCTTCTTGGGTGTACAGCCCAATCAAGATCATCAGTAATTACCCAAACGACGTGAAGACCTCCGGTCTTCGACCATCGTCTTCATCTTCGACTTATCGTCGCATCAGTTATTCAGAATGGGATAAACCCGGTCTTTCCGAATAACTCGCGTATATTTAAATAAGTGTTACATAAACACAACATACGCCTCATTCCAATTCATTAGTCACTAACCGTAAATTAATCAAGAGAATAATTCCCCAAATATTAACCCCGAAGGCCAAAACCAACATCAGATCAATATCCAGAAAACCATTCTGCTTGGCCAACCGACAGTTAGTTTCTAAATTTCACATTCATAGGGAAATGTTCCCATTAATTTTATCCAAGATAAATTTCTTGAATTTATTCTTCTTTTGAATTTCGATTCAACTAGTCGAGATTAACGAACCTTACCGAAGTAATCACTGGTTTTAATTTCCCAATCCCAACCTATTTATCCCATGAAGTAAAACTGGTAATACTTCATATCTAACACCACAGTGTTATCGGTAAATTCAATTACCATTTCACGTTCAAATCTAATTAAAGATTTAACTATCGCCTGGAGCAAAACTGGTGATACTCCATTTCGATTATTTCAATCTAATTAAAGATTCATTAAAACTCTACTTAGTTTTAATCTGTGACTGGGTTAAAGAATCAGTGTCATTTAAAACACGGTCCACGATAAACCCAAAATCACATCACATTTCAATCAGTCCCTAATTGTAAATTAGCAAGTGAGCAATTCCCTAAGTATGAATCCCGAAGGCCGAAACCAACATCAGATCAATACCTCGGAAACTATTCAACTTAACTAATCTCCAGTTAGTTTCTGATTTTTCTTAACTCCTTTAGGTCTAAGAACTGTATTATTGAAGATACCGTTCACGACAACCCAAAATCACATTTCATTAATGATCGGGTTAAAGAACGAGTGTTATTTAAAACACTGTCCACGATAAACCCAAAAATCAATATCGATTTAATTCCAATTAAATATTATTTAATTGGTACACTTCATTAAATCTAAATAAAAAGATTTAATCTTTTCTCAACTGGGTTCAAGAACAGTGTTAGTGAAGACACCATTCACGACAAACCCAAATCACATTTGATATTCAATACAAGGCACTGAATAGAAAATATATCGGCTTATATTCAATATCAAATTCTACGATTAACAAATGTCGTATTGGAAATAACGATATAAATATATATCTTTCAAATTTCCATAACCACATCTGTATAATCACGAATTTCAACATCGAAATACTCCGAAGACAATTTCGATTCAAATCCATTCCAATGCAAACATTGGAAATTCTGGTTATTTTTAAAACCCTTTTTCAAATTCAATTTATTTATTTAAAAATAAATAGAATTATATTTCTAGTTCAAAACTAGTTCATTTCGATAAAAATCTATTTTTATCTTTTCAAATATGGAGTTTTTCATCCCAAATCTTCACAAATCATTTCTTATGATTTTACACAAATTATTACTATTTTTAATGATTTTATCAAGGCCCGTACAGTCGATTTCCATCAATGGCCATCGAACTGCACTTACAACGACCTTTTTCAAATTTGATTTGGACATAATTCCAAATCCAACCGTTAGATTTCTAATTTCTAATATTCGTTAGAAAGCTCTTTTCGATACGAACCCAACGGTTCCGGTTTTAGGAGAATCCGACGGTCGGATCTCCCGTAATGACCGTTTGAAATAAATGGTCGAAATTCACGAACTTTATATTATATATATAATATATATAATATATATTTCGTCGATTTCTATTTAAAACGAATTTTATAAATAGTTTTAAATTAGTTTCCAAAGCAATTTCAACTTCCTTTTCAATTCAAATCAAAATTGAATTCTTCTTTATAAAATCGTTTCAAAATTCATTTCTATTCAATTCAAATTTCAATTCAATTTGAATTCATTTCAATTCGTTTTCAATTCAATTTGAATTCGTTTTCAATCCATTTCGAAATTGTTTTCAATTCAATTCATTTCGAAATCGTTTTCAATTTATTTCATTTCGAAATCGTTTTCAATTTATTTCATTTCGAAATCGTTTTCTATTTATTTCATTTCGAAATCGTTTTCTATTCAATTCATTTCGAAATCGTTTTCAATTTATTTCATTTCGAAATCGTTTTCAATTTATTTCATTTCGAAATCGTTTTCTATTTATTTCATTTCGAAATCGTTTTCTATTCAATTCATTTCGAAATCGTTTTCAATTTATTTCATTTCGAAATCATTTTAAAATCGATATAAATATCGTTCACGTCAAAATGGCGTCAATCTAATCAACACGGCTTCATGAATTTCTATTATCAAATATTCTATTTCAAATATTGCTTTTTCAAAATCGTTGTTATTATCAAAATACTTCGTTCAACACATGACCAATCTCAATGAATGAGTACTGTCAACACATGAACTTTTATTTTATATCGATAAAGATGTAAATTTTAATATTAAAATATTTCGTTCAACACATGACCAATCTCAATGAATGAGTACTGTCAACACATGAACTTTTATTTTATATCGATAAAGATGTAAATTTTAATATTAAAATATTTCGTTCAACACATGACCAATCTCAATGGATGAGTACTGTCAACACATGAACTTTTATTTTATCATATTCTTTATTTTTCAAATTGGAATGAGGCCCAATCAATTACCAAATAAAGTTAATTATATGGATTTTCATACAACACATGTATATCATAGCATTGAAAAATAATCAACCATCAACCAAAGTGCACTACACTGTATAAGCATCAAATATAGATATTCAACGCTTATAACAGCCTGTCAATCAATCGATCGACATATTTAATCAATCAGGATGAGTGAACTTCAAATTTCATCCCAACACCCGTGTGGGGTTTCAAACAATCACACGCATATTTTATTTGTGCAGTTGGGCGATGTGTAAAATTTATCGTCCCAATCAATGTCATTCAAATAGATGTACATAAACAAACCGTTCGGTTTATAAATGAATATTTTATTCACTTCACGTTAAAAATTATATTTTTAACGATAAAACATTTTATTCCAACCTATGAATTTCTATTCATTTATTCAATAAAATGGTATTTTTATTTTGTAACATATTTTAGAAAATTTCGGCGGCATAACGGCACGATACTAGAAACGGGACAAGGCCTAGCCTTATCCCCGGTCTAGTGAAGGCCCACGCCATTCACACATCAATCAATCAATTTATTATGCAAACCACAAAATTTGGAGTAAGAGTCTAACCTAGCCTTACTCCTTCGCCTTATAACGGCGCACGTCTAATCCTAACCAATTTATCGATTCGATTTTTCGGATTCGTTGGAAATATATTATCAATTAGATCCTATCATTTTTGGTTTCACTAAAATCCGGATTGTTTTGCACCTGGTACATTCAATTGAAGTTTGAAATCGAATTATCGAACTACCGCGCCATTTTCAATTCCTTTTATAAATATAAATAAATATTTATATTCTAACGACGACGTATATAATATATACGATCGAATTATATTAAAAATAAATTTCTCGTCGATTTTATTGAAAATAATCTATTTTAGATATTCAAAATTCGCTAAAATTGCCAAAATCAAAATTTCAAACTGGCTCGCATTTTACGGGTTGTTACAATAATAAGTGTATAGTGTCAAAACATTTTCAATCATAAATATCAATCCTAGGCGGCATGGGTACCATCTATCATGTCGCCATACTAGGCTCTACAAATAAAACCGAAATACACGTATTGGAAATTGGATTTCTGTCATGAGTCGAGGCAAGGGGCAAGCTCCTCTCCGCTTTCGAGACACTCTAGCAAATGTCTCAGGGCTACGCACTCTGGGCAACCCTGGATCTTCAGGGCTGGTCCTCACTTAAGTTAGAGGATTGGCAATTCCTGAACACACGTTTCCCGGTCCTTACAGACCTAAAATCGTGGCGCCTCATCCAACAACCACATAGGTGTAAAGTATATAAATGTCAGGGCTGGTAAGTCACTAACACCACCAAAGCTAGAAAGAAACGTCGTGCTCTCCCTGCAGTCCGTATCCCGTTTTTGACTCATACCGAGGTGTGAGGCTCGCGAATCCACGCTATACACAAAGCTGCCACGTAGGCCGTGCTTTGATCATCAACCACACGACTTTGCTTTTCAACAGAAGCCTTAATCCATGCAACTCAGCGTGCCACATAGGCAATTCATGCCATGCGATTGATATATATTGATATATAACCTCTAAGCTCATACGTCTCAAAGAAGGGCGTTAAGCAAGAGAATAAATTCTCCGCCGCCAAATAGATATATGTTTAACAGAAATCAATCAACACAGAATAAAATCCAATGTTAGACACACAATCCATTTAAAAGTTCGTTCTGGGTCTGAACGAAACCGGAGGCACTTTCCTCGCATATCCATCCATCTCCGAGTACATCTGGACGACCACTAACTGATTCCCTCAACTTGGGTGTATAGCCCAATCAAGATCATCAGTAATCACCCAAACGATGTGAAGACTTCCGGTCTTCAACCACCATCTTCATCTTCGACATATCGTCGAATCGGTTATTCAGAATGGGTATAAACCCGGCCTTTCTGAACAACCCGCGTATATTAAAAACAAATGTTACACAAACACAACATACGCCTCATTCCAATTCATTAGTCACTAACCGTAAATTAGGAAGAGAACAATTTCCCAAATATTAACCCCGAAGGCCGAAACCAACATCAGATCAATACCCAGGAAACCATTCTTCTTAACTAACCTACAACTAGTTTCTAAATTTCATATTCTTAGGGAAAGGTTCCCATTAATTTTATCCAAGATATATTCTTTGAATTTATTCTTTAATCTTTCTTTGGGTATCATTTCAAACCAAATTATGGTTTTCTGAACTAGTCGAGATTAGCGAACCACACCGAAGTAATTATTTATTTTATTTCCCAATCCCAACCTATTCATCCCATGAAGCAAAACTGGTAATACTCCACATCTATCACCACAGTGTTATCGGTAAAATTAATTACCATTTCACGTTCAAATCTGATTAAAGATTTAACTATCTCTTTGCAGCAAAACTGGTGATACTCCATCCTCGCTCACTTTCTAAATTTGATAATTTAAATTATCAATTCACATATCAATTTAATTGCAGATTCATTAAAACTCCTTTTACTGGGTTAAAGAACTAGTGTTATTTAAAAACACAGTTCACGATAAACCCAAATCATACTCTATTTATTATCGGGTTAAAGAACTAGTGTTATTTAAAACACCGTTCACGATAAACCCACAAATCAACTCCATTCAATTCATTTATTTAAAAATAATTGGATTTTAATTCTATTTCAAAACTAGTTCATTTCGATAAAAATCTATTTTTATCTTTTCAAATATGGAGTTTTTCATCCCAATTTTTTCCAAATCATTTCTTATGATTTTACACAAATTACTACTATTTTTAATAATTTTATCAAGGCCCGTATAGTCGATTTCCATCAACGGCCATCGAACTGCACTTACAGCGACCTTTTCTGAAATTGATTTGGACATATCTCCAAATCCAGCCGTTAGATTTCAAATTTCTAATATTCGTTAGAAAGCTCTCTTCGATACGAACCCAACGGTTCCGGTTTTAGGAGAATCCGACAGTCGGATCTCCCGTAATGTCCGTTCGAAGTTAATGGTCGAAATTCACGAACTGCCGCGGCGCGGCGCGTTCTATTCAGGCCATTATATTATATATATAATATATATAATATATATTTCATCGATTTCTATTTAAAACGAATTTTATAAATAGTTTTGAATTCGTTTCAAAAACAATTTCAACCTTTTTTTAAAATTCAAATCAAAATTGAATTTTCTATTATAAATCCTTTTTTACTTTCATTTCTATTTGACCTCAATTCAAATCGATTTTAATTCGATTCGAATTCATTTTCTTCTCAATTCAATTCGATTCGAATTCGTTTTCTTTTCAATTCAATTCAAATTCGTTTTCTATTCAACTCAAATTAAATTCAATTCATTTTCTAATCAAATCAAATCCATTTTCTATTCAAATCAAATTAAATTTTCTATTCAAATCAAATTCATTATATATTCAATTCAATTCGAACTCGTTTTCCTTTCAATTCAATTCGAATTCGTTTTCTATTCGATTCAATTCGATTCATTTCAAATTGGTTTTCTATTCGATTCAATTCAAATTGGTCTTCTATTCGATTCAATTCAAATTGGTTTTCTATTCGATTCAATTCAAATTGGTTTTCTATTCGATTCAATTCAAATTGGTTTTCTATTCGATTCAATTCAAATTGGTTTTCTATTCGATTCAATTCAAATTGGTTTTCTATTCGATTCAATTCAAATTGGTTTTCTATTCGATTCAATTCAAATTTAATTACGAATATAATCGATATAAATATCGTTCGCGTCAAAATAGCGCATCTTTAATCAATACGGCTTTATATATTTCAATAATTCGTTATTCTATTCAACAAATGAATATTTATTTTTGTTAAAATATTTCGTTCAACACATGACTAATCTCAACGGATGAGTACAATCAACACATGAACCTTTACTTTATAGTGATAAAGATATAAATTTTATTGTTAAAATATTTCGTTCAACATATGACTAATCTCAACAGATGAGTACAGTCAACACATGAACCTTTACTTTATAATATTTTTTATCTTCTAAATTGGAATGAGGCCCAATCAATTACCATATAGAGTTAATTATATGGATTCCATACAACACATGTATATAATAGCAACGATAAATAATCAACCATCATCCAAAGTGCACTACACTATATAAGCATCAAATATAGATATCTAACGCTTATAACAGCCTGTCAATCAATCGATCGACATACAACTAATTATTGGGATTAGTGTATGCCGTATTTTATCCCAATACCCGTGTGGGGTTTCAAATAGTCAAACACAGATTTTATTTGTGCAGTTGGGCGATGTGTAAAATTTATCGACCCAATCAATATCAGTCAAATCAGTGTATATAAACAAATCGGACGATTTGTTTATAGATATTTATTTATTCACTTTCACGTTAAAAATTATATTTTTAACGATAAAACATTTTATTCAACCTATGAAAATATACTATTCAGTTCATTTATTAAATAAAATGATACCTTTATTTTTCTAACTTATTTTAGAAAATTTCGGCGGCATAACGGCACGATACTAGAAACGGGACAAGGCCTAGCCTTATCCCCGGTCTAGTGAAGGCCCACGCCATTCACACATTAATCAAATCAATTTCATTTCACCAAACAATTCAATTCAACCCAAATAATCTAACCAACTACACAGCCAAACAAACAAGTCCATGGTCTGTGGACGATTGTGTCGGGTGCTACTAAACACCATTTGCATCCTAGTATATATATATATATAACTAGAAAAAGAAATTGAAGAGTGAGAAGTTCTCACCAATAGCTATCCAAAACCACGACTCTTCATTTATAGGAATCTTCGTCGTTCTCGCCTTTTTTCACCTTCGTTGCCCGTATTCTCTACATATGTAAAAATCGATTTTTCACTTTGCTATTCAATATATAAAAATCGAATTTTTACTATGCTATTCAATATATAAAAATCGAATTTTTACTTCGCTATTCAATATATAAAAATCGAATTTTTACTATGCTATTCAATATATAAAAATCGAATTTTTACTATGCTATTCAATATATAAAAATCGAATTTTTACTATGCTATTCAATATATAAAAATCGAATTTTTACTTCGCTATATAGATAAAAAAAATTCTATTTTTACATCGATGTTACATAGATAAAAATTCTATGTTTATCACGCTATTCTTCATATAAAGATTTCGCCTTTTCAAATATAAAGAAGATTTTTTCTCATAATTAAAAATCATGTTCTTCTTCAATGAAAAATCATATTTTTAACCTATATAAAAAGGTTTATTTGCTACGATATATGTCGAATCTTTTGTCACTAAAAATCCGTTTTGAAAATCAAATAAAATCAGTTTTGAAAATCAATTAAAATCAGTTTTTAAAATCAATTAAAAATCAGTTTTTAAAATCAATTAAAAATCAAGAAAACTTGCTGTAAATCGTCGAACCAGGATGGAGGCCAGGTGGTTGAACGTGGCTCGAGGTCATCGCAGGGGCTTCATCGGGAGAGAGGGGCGCGGGGGTTGACTGGGCGGAGGTGGAGGTGGTGGTCGGCCGGGGGGGGGGGGGGGAGGGGGGAGGGGGTGGCTGCGTCGGTTTCTTCGATGGGGGGGTGCGAATAGGGGGAGGGGGTCGCGATGGGAGTGCGCCGCCACCTGGGGCACGACGGTGGGCGGCGCTGCCCTAGTGGGGGCGCGATGGCGGTTCTTCCGCCTCGGTCCTCCCTCTTCGTCTTCCTCCTTTTTTTTATTTAATCTGAATCGGGTTTGAAAAATAAAGGGGGGGCAAAGGAATTTAAGGGGAGGAGAGGAATATTTTTATTTTTATATTATTTAATTCATTTTTAAATTCAAAAAGCAACTTTCTATTTTGAATTCAAAATCAAACCCGCCGATTGTCGTCCCTAGCATTTTACCCCCATTCCGAACACAATGGGATATGTATCGCAAGCTGATTCGACTGTTTCGATCAGTTTCCATCAAAATCCACATATAACTCTATATATTGAATTTGAACGCGCATTTCAATTTACCGGGGTCATATACGAACTCTAACAATTGCAGAAAAATATTTTCTAGCTTTGTATTGACGATATGGTCCTAACAAAACTAATTTTGTCGAATTCTGAGACCATTGGGAAAATGACCATTTTCCAGTCGATTAAAATCAACTGAAACTGGTCAAACGCGTTTTCCTTCGCCACGCTTACATATTAATTCAAAAAATTATGAAATTTGGAATCTAGCAATAATTTGACATCACGGATCCAACAAAAGTGGTTTCGTCGAAATCCGAGGTCGTTTGCAAAATGTCTATTTTTAAGGGCGTGAATTCCATAGCGACTATTCAAAATTTTCAACTGGACATATCTTTTGATTCCCGCTATGAAATTTCGATTTGTCGGATTCGTTGGAAAGATATTATCAAATAGATCCTAATGTTTTTTGTTTCACTAAAATCCGGATTGTTTTGCACCCGGTACATTCAATTGATGTTTGAAATCGAATTATCGAACTACCGCGCCATTTTCAATTCCTTTTATAATTATATATATAATTATTTATATTCTAACGACGACGTATATAAATATATTCATTCGAATTATATTCAAAATAAATTTTCGTCGATATTATTTCTAGGAGGAAATTATATCGATCAATCATCATTCAACATTTATCTCTTTATTTCATAAATTTACTTATCTCCTATTTCCATATATTCTAAATTCTTATTTTCTATTATCAGAAAACATTTCTGATTCTCGTTTTGAAAACATTTCCAAAACTTCTTAATTGGGATTTAAACAGACGTTTAAAACTATATTGCGATGACGACTCAAACCACTCACTCGAACCGTAACCATTTCTTAATTAAAAACGTAGTCAATCAAGTTAGGGTATAGCTACCTCTAAGACCTTAACTGAACCACCTTTCAAATCTCTGAAACACCCCACCTCCGTTAGGGTCACTCTCAAAGGGAATGCCCTAATTTTGGTGGAGGTTTATAAGTACAAGTCACAGATATACAAGACAGATATAAGAACACATATTTGTAAACAGCGGAAGAACAACAAACTTTATTTCATAAAGTCAAATACGTGTTACAACAACATCCTTTCCAAAAAAAAACATAACATAACACTTTCATAATCTGTCTTGAGTACATTATTTAAAGAAGCATAAACAAAACATAGATAAACTGCAAAAGCCCCATAGTGGATTGTCCAAAGCCATAGTTCAAAACAGGAAAGTCCAAGCAATACATTTCTCTTCTTCAAGCTGGATGTTGAGGTAGGTCAAGCTGCTGTGTTCCCTCCCTGAGGACCTGGGGGGGGGGGGGGGAAACGGAAGAAAGAAGACGAAAGAAAAGTAGAGTCAGACATAAAGCCTGAGTAAGTCTAGTACTACTTTGTCTATGAATAAAGAACTGGGTATGATAAGTATAAACGAGAAGTGGGCATGCACTATAAACTTGGTTAAGTTGTCTAGGGTCGAATATACTATCGTACCCCATGTTAATCTCTGAACCCATATAAACTAGTTTCCCACTGGCACCCCATAATCAGGGTGATGTGATCCATTCTATGATGATCGGCTCCTACTCGCATAGTTACATGTGTCTTACGGCCCCCGATGTCGTAGTTACCTATGCTGGTCCCACCATGGGGTGTATCAAGTCCCATAGTGGCAACCCGACACAACCTTAGAGTGCACAGGTATGCTACTGGTGTCCAGTGCCTTATTTTTCTGCGCCGGAGTGTGTGCACGCCCGCACTCCGTTAGAACCTACACTGCTACACCACCGCCGTCGATTTTTGACCTCTTACAATCAGCCCAGTAATCGTGCCCCACCCTGCCTAGTTTCAGGGTATCATGATACACCGTGTAGGGTTACTGCTGAAAAGGGTCCCCCGTTACTAGGTTTTCTATCTCTAGCCAACATGCTAAGTTGGTTAAGTGTTTTCTAACCTAACCCCACCAGTCCGTTTAGTTTAGCATGTTCCATTTTGATTAAGTCTTAGTCCACTTAATCCTAACAATCCTGATTCAGCCTTAATTGTCTTATTAAGGCCCTAACCTCTCACATTAGACAGGTATTACTGTGGCTGCCTGTTGCCGGTTGGTTCCGGGCAGTCTTACGCCACAACTCAGTCTAACATCGGGTCCTTATTGGGCTCCATGTTTAACCTCCCACATTGGATAGGTATTGTTGTGACTACTGGACAGCCGGGCGGTTCCGGGCAGGTTTACATCACAACTCAATCCAACCTCTGGTTAAACATATCGTATTTTCTACATTTATATATCTTGTCATTATTCTTTATTTCTTATATGTAAATATTTGCGGCCCATTATTAAGTTAATGGTGTAAAGGTTACACCAATCATGGGCCCAACCCATACTTGAATTTGGGCCCTTTTACTTTAGTTTTCATTCATTAAATTAATTTAGCCCAACGTTATTTACCCCCGTTTTTACACGTCCGTTTTATGTATATTGGGCTTAGCCTTTTAAAGCCCAATTTAGCCATGCGAAAGGGGAGGCTTATGGCGTAATTACATACACAAAGAGGGGGAAGGTGAGCGCATGAACTTGCATATGACGTTGGAAATACATACTAGAAACTGGTGTACTTGCATAGTGGTAACATAGGTGACATGAATCAAAGCATGTGAACTTGCATAGGTTTAACTGCAACATGAACCTATACCCTTATTTATGCATAATGTCAAACATAAGCATGGCATAAATAAGCATGGCATAATATCAAACATAAGCATGGCATAGGTATAGTTAAATTTGTTCATGGCATAAATATAAACAAGTCATGTTCATAAGGTTTCTACATGTTTACAAAGAGGATACTTTGTTACTAACACAAAAGCATAGTTCAACTTAATTAAATTTAATCACATAACGATGGTATACTTATGCATAAATATTCCTAATCATGGTGTTTGCTTTTAACTTGCAAAAAAGGGATTTTTGTGTCTAACTTAGCCATGTCTCACATATGTCATCATATAATTCTTTTAAACAAGATAGACTTAATCATGAATTTCAATTATGCCCAATATCATTCATAGCCTAGCCATATTCATAAGTTTTGCAAAAGCATGACTTAATACATGGATTATGGTGTCAAAATTCCAACATAGTTTCATATGAACTATAACAACCAAACTTGTCTCAATTACTTGCAAAATGATTTATGCACAAAAATAGACATCATGGTGGCATAATAACAAAGCCCCAAACTTGCATGAATTTCAATCAACTACATACGTGTAGCTTCAACATAGATTACATAATTTGCGCAATATTCCAAACGTATACTTGCATAGAACTACCGCATGTAGTTCTTTATAATGAATAACATAATTTTGCACAAATATGAATTACTTTATTGCCACAATTCAAGCATACAAATCAATACAGTTGTTTATTCATACCAAAGTAATACTCTACTTACAATGGTTGCGGCAAATTCTCTAATTAAGAGATATGATTCCTTTGTTGAATTGATTAGCTTTAGGTTGCTTGAATTGCTTTAGGCTTTAGAACTTTCTCCCTAATCCTCTCTCTCTAGATGGCGGCTACTCTTAGTCGTTCCTCAGCAACATGGCGGCTATGTTCTTAATTTGAATGAATAGATTAGGGTTTAGTCTAGGGTTGTTTATATAGAGGTTAGGAATTGATTAGGACCATTGATGTTGCTAGGTTAGATCGTAGCCATTCATTCGATAGAGAGACCAATTAAAACTTGCCACCTAGCCCTAATGACAAAGCAACCCACAGAAATTCGACCAAACACAGACCAGGCCAGCCAGGAGGGACTGGGTTCGATTTTCAAAAATTAAACTTTAAATTGAGTTGTTTTAGTCTGTTTGAATTTTATCTATTGTATACATATATTTTTGCATATATATATATATATATTCTCATATATATACATATATTTTCTTTATTTCCTTATATGTACGTTCTTATCCTTTCAAAATTTGAATTTGTATACGTACATGTATTTGCATGCTCAGTTGGCCCTCTCTAAAACAGAGATAAAAATTATGTCGCCGCCGGGGTTCGAACCCCCGACCTCCATGCTACAAATCCAATGCCTTAACCAACTGAGCTACAGAGGCTTTTGTTAATAAGTCTTAGAATAATAATAATTATTGTCCTCTCCTTACTTCTCTTTTTCATGTTTTGCTGTAATATTTAAATTAAAGATATCTTCTTCATACGTTATCCGTTTTGCGCAAACTCGGACTCTATCTCAAGCAGAATTCCGAGACGAACGCAATGGTGATGTCCGTTTCCCTTAATTTTTCTGTTACAATTTAATTATACTTTAATTTGTTAATTTACTGTTAACGGAAAAAATCCGGGGTGTTACATTCTCCCCCACTTAAAAGGATTTCGTCCCCGAAATCTTCAAGTTTAGGAAGAATGTAAATCCTAACATTCAATCATCCATCTACTCATCCATCAAACACGAGCATCCATTGTCCTTAAAAGACTTCTAATGCTTCATGATCATATGCGAAGTGTGTGTGTTCATGAACTTATCTAATGCAAAATCAGGCGGTCTACTGATTCAGTTGACCTCCTTAATGCGAATTATGTAAGTGCCATGAATCCATTATGTATGCAAATTTTCCTATTCATGATTCTACATGAGTGCACAATCATTCAATACAAATGCAGCATCCACATGACAACACATTAAAGTTCAACCATATACGAATGCAAACATATATGCATATGCAATATGAAGTGACTGAGCCGATCTAAAACCTAGATTGTGTGTGTATATGCAACCACGAGCAACCACTAGCAATCACTTGCAACCACTTGCAACCATCATACATAACATGTTTCAATTACATGTTTTCATCCAAAAGGGTTTCTACCTAAAAGATACGGTCGAGGAAATATACCTAAAAAGATAGATAAAAGCGCAACTTAAGGAAAGGAAAGATCAAGGATGTACCCTTGAACAGAAAAGGGTAGGCAGTGCGGATTCTAGCTTCAGTTTCCCAAGTCGCGTCTTCCTCGGCGTCGCTCCACTGGACTTTGACGAGCTTGACTTCGCGGTTTCGTAGCTTCTTCACTTCCGTTCCTAAGATGCGGGTTGGAACTTTCCTTATGGTTGCTTCGTGTTCCACTTCGGCCTCTTCGAGGATATTTGGCTCAACCACTTCAGCAGACTCATGTAGACATTTTCGGAGATGTGAAACGTGAAAAACGTTGTGAACTCCGGCCAATTTTTTTCGGGTAGCTCTAATCTATAGGTCATTTTCCAAATTTTCTCAATGATAGGAAATGGTCCTACCTAAAGGTATAGTCGAATGATAGAAGCAAGTAAAAACTTTGTGCCCCTTAGGTAATGTCAAAACTGGAAATCTATGCCACATATATATTGATTAGGAGAAGAACTCTCTAAGCATCAGCCCCGAAGACCGAAATCAACATCAGACTGACACCCAAAGAATTACTCAACCCAACCACCATATATGATTCTAGGAAACTAAGCATGATGGACTCCTTTTAGGTCACAAGGGAGTCCCTTCCTAAGACCAATCCGTATCCTATTAAACCCAAAAAGTTTAGTCAATCCAACGAACACCCTCAAGCCCCAACATGTGTTAATAACAGATGAGTCTCACTCCCTATGGGGTTTGCAACAGAAATTGGATTGAGAATGGGACCGAGAGGATATACACAAAAGATAGCATGCAAGTAAGCTCTACAGGAAGAGAGGGATCAAGGACATACTCTTAAGAAGAGATATGATGCACGAATCTAGTCTTCAATCTTCTAAGTCGCATTTCCTTGAGCTTAACTCCATTATGCTTTGTCTGCCTTTAACTTCACAATTTCGTAGTTTCTTAATTCTTGTTTCCAAAATATGAGTTGGAACCTATGTCACTATTTCCTCTCGTTCCTCTTCATTCTTTGAGAAGATAAGGATATCATCTACGAAGACCACTACGAATTTGTTGAGGAAATCTCTAAATACCCTACTCATCAGGTCCACGAAGTAAGCAGGTGCATTTGTCAAGCCGAAAGGCATGACAAGCCATTCAAAGAAGCCGTCTGGGGTTCTGAACGCCGTTTTATCGATGCTATCTTCAGCCACCCTTAGCTGATGAAAACCGGTTGCTAAATCGAGTTGGGAGAAAACAGACGCTCCTACAAGCTGGTCAAATAAATCGTCAATTCTAGGGAGAGGGTGCCTATTCTTTTTCGTTAGCTTGTTGAGCTCCCTATAGTCAACACATAGACGGAGTGAACCATCCGCCTTTGTAGCGAACACCACTGGAGCGCCCCATTCTGAAATGCTCCTCCTAATGAACCCCTTCTCTAGAAGCTCTTTAATCTGTTTACTGAGCTCTTTTCTTTCTCGTGGAGCCATGTGTCTAACGGGCAACGCAACGGGCTTTGCATTATCTACAAGATATATGCGGAAGTCTATTTCCCGCTTCGGAGGCAAGCCCTTCACCTCTTCGAAGACATCCGGATATTCCCGGACCACTCTAACTGATTGCAAATTTTCAACAGAGGCATCTAGCGACTCAAGATAACTAAGCATAACCGCATACGAGGGATTACAAGAAATTTCCAAAGTATTACCGAGCTGGGTTAGGAGCCTAACAACCCTTTTCTCACAATCAAGGATGGCCCCATTACTGGATAGCCAATCCATACCCAAAATCAAACCATACCCCGAAAAGCCCAAAACAAAGGCACTACATTCAAATTCTACCCTTAGAATAGAAATTTTCAAATCCAAACAGATCATAGACAAATGAGCTGGGCCCCCAATTGGGTTTGAAACAATTAAGGGGTCCTCTACCATACTAGTTTTTAGGTGCAGAGATTCTACTAAAGCAGACGAGATAAAGGAGTGTGATGCGCCAGAATCAAATAAAGTGCGAACGGGGTGATCATAAAGATAAACTACACTTTCTACAGAAGTATTTATACCTCGTTGTTGCAGAGGTGGCGCTTCCAGCACATGAACCTGTGCCCCAGAGGTGGATCCAGCCCCCTGCCCCTGTCCTCGTTTCTTTGGGCAGTCCTTAGCCCTATGGCCTGTCTCACCGCAAGAAAAACACCCACCATTCTCCTTGGCCTTCTTTTTCCGGCAGTCCTTTACTAAGTGCCCCACTTTGCCACAGAATTTACACTCCCTCTTCTCTCGGGACTTGTTGTCTTTCCCGCCCTTCTCAAAGTCTGTCTTCTCAGGGCAATCTTTACTGATGTGTCCAGTCTCCCCACAATGAAAACATTCCCCTTTCTTTCTTTTCCTTTTTCTACAATCCTTGGCTATGTGCCCTTCCGTACCACAAAAATTACATTTCCCTTTTTTTTTCTTCTCGTTTCTGATTATTACTGTTACGATCCTTTCTTGTTAGACTATTATTCGTCTTCCTACTCTGGGACTCTTCCGCATGCTGGTTCACGTGGAGGAGGAGGAGTGAAAGCGTCAGCAGCTGGGGAGTAAGGTCTCCAGACATGCTGAAACCGAAAGGATAGATTCAAAACGAAGGATAAGAGATAGTACCTATGGCTTTGGGGAGGGACTTTGCCTTTTAAAATAAAATAATATTTTATCTTTTGAAAATGCTTCTTTAAATTTCCTTTTTTGAAAATAGATTTTTAGAACTTTTTATCTTATCTGGTAAACCTATACTCTGATACCAAGTGAAACACCCCACCTCCGTTAGGGTCACTCTCAAAGGGAATGCCCTAATTTTGGTGGAGGTTTATAAGTACAAGTCACAGATATACAAGACAGATATAAGAACACATATTTGTAAACAGCGGAAGAACAACAAACTTTATTTCATAAAGTCAAATACGTGTTACAACAACATCCTTTCCAAAAAAAAAACATAACATAACACTTTCATAATCTGTCTTGAGTACATTATTTAAAGAAGCATAAATAAAACATAGATAAACTGCAAAAGCCCCATAGTGGATTGTCCAAAGCCATAGTTCAAAACAGGAAAGTCCAAGCAATACATTTCTCTTCTTCAAGCTGGATGTTGAGGTAGGTCAAGCTGCTGTGTTCCCTCCCTGAGGACCTGGGGGGGGGGGGGGAACGGAAGAAAGAAGACGAAAGAAAAGTAGAGTCAGACATAAAGCCTGAGTAAGTCTAGTACTATTTTGTCTATGAATAAAGAAATGGGTATGATAAGTATAAACGAGAAGTGGGCATGCACTATAAACTTGGTTAAGTTGTCTAGGGTCGAATATACTATCGTACCCCATGTTAATCTCTGAACCCATATAAACTAGTTTCCCACTGGCACCCCATAATCAGGGTGATGTGATCCATTCTATGATGATCGGCTCCTACTCGCATAGTTACATGTGTCTTACGGCCCCCGATGTCGTAGTTACCTATGCTGGTCCCACCATGGGGTGTATCAAGTCCCATAGTGGCAACCCGACACAACCTTAGAGTGCACAGGTATGCTACTGGCGTCCAGTGCCTTATTTTTCTGCGCCGGAGTGTGTGCACGCCCGCACTCCGTTAGAACCTACACTGCTACACCACCACCGTCGATTTTTGACCTCTTACAATCAGCCCAGTAATCGTGCCCCACCCTGCCTAGTTTCAGGGTATCATGATACACCGTGTAGGGTTACTGCTGAAAAGGGTCCCCCGTTACTAGGTTTTCTATCTCTAGCCAACATGCTAAGTTGGTTAAGTGTTTTCTAACCTAACCCCACCAGTCCGTTTAGTTTAGCATGTTCCATTTTGATTAAGTCTTAGTCCACTTAATCCTAACAATCCTGATTCAGCCTTAATTGTCTTATTAAGGCCCTAACCTCTCACATTAGACAGGTATTGCTGTGGCTGCCTGTTGCCGGTTGGTTCCGGGCAGTCTTACGCCACAACTCAGTCTAACCTCGGGTCCTTATTGGGCTCCATGTTTAACCTCCCACATTGGATAGGTATTGTTGTGACTACTGGACAGCCGGGCGGTTCCGGGCAGGTTTACATCACAACTCAATCCAACCTCGGGTTAAACATATCGTATTTTCTACATTTATATATCTTGTCATTCTTCTTTATTTCTTATATGTAAATATTTGCGGCCCATTATTAAGTTAATGGTGTAAAGGTTACACCAATCATGGGCCCAACCCATACTTGAATTTGGGCCCTTTTACTTTAGTTTTCATTCATTAAATTAATTTAGCCCAACGTTATTTACCCCCGTTTTTACACGTCCGTTTTATGTATATTGGGCTTAGCCTTTTAAAGCCCAATTTAGCCATGCGAAAGGGGAGGCTTATGGCGTAATTACATACACAAAGAGGGGGAAGGTGAGCGCATGAACTTGCATATGACGTTGGAAATACATACTAGAAACTGGTGTACTTGCATAGTGGTAACATAGGTGACATGAATCAAAGCATGTGAACTTGCATAGGTTTAACTGCAACATGAACCTATATCCTTATTTATGCATAATGTCAAACATAAGCATGGCATAAATAAGCATGGCATAATATCAAACATAAGCATGGCATAGGTATAGTTAAATTTGTTCATGGCATAAATATAAACAAGTCATGTTCATAAGGTTTCTACATGTTTACAAAGAGGATACTTTGTTACTAACACAAAAGCATAGTTCAACTTAATTAAATTTAATCACATAACGATGGTATACTTATGCATAAATATTCCTAATCATGGTGTTTGATTTTAACTTGCAAAAAAGGGATTTTTGTGTCTAACTTAGCCATGTCTCACATATGTCATCATATAATTCTTTTAAACAAGATAGACTTAATCATGAATTTCAATTATGCCCAATATCATTCATAGCCTAGCCATATTCATAAGTTTTGCAAAAGCATGACTTAATACATGGATTATGGTGTCAAAATTCCAACATAGTTTCATATGAACTATAACAACCAAACTTGTCTCAATTACTTGCAAAATGATTTATGCACAAAAATAGACATCATGGTGGCATAATAACAAAGCCCCAAACTTGCATGAATTTCAATCAACTACATACGTGTAGCTTCAACATAGATTACATAATTTGCGCAATATTCCAAACGTATACTTGCATAGAACTACCGCATGTAGTTCTTTATAATGAATAACATAATTTTGCACAAATATGAATTACTTTATTGCCACAATTCAAGCATACAAATCAATACAGTTGTTTATTCATACCAAAGTAATACTCTACTTACAATGGTTGCGGCAAATTCTCTAATTAAGAGATATGATTCCTTTGTTGAATTGATTAGCTTTAGGTTGCTTGAATTGCTTTAGGCTTTAGAACTTTCTCCCTAATCCTCTCTCTCTAGATGGCGGCTACTCTTAGTCGTTCCTCAGCAACATGGCGGCTATGTTCTTAATTTGAATGAATAGATTAGGGTTTAGTCTAGGGTTGTTTATATAGAGGTTAGGAATTGATTAGGACCATTGATGTTGCTAGGTTAGATCGTAGCCATTCATTCGATAGAGAGACCAATTAAAACTTGCCACCTAGCCCTAATGACAAAGCAACCCACAGAAATTCGACCAAACACAGACCAGGCCAGCCAGGAGGGACTGGGTTCGATTTTCAAAAATTAAACTTTAAATTGAGCTGTTTTAGTCTGTTTGAATTTTATCTATTGTATACATATATTTTTGCATATATATATATTCTCATATATATACATATATTTTCTTTATTTCCTTATATGTACGTTCTTATCCTTTCAAAATTTGAATTTGTATACGTACATGTATTTGCATGCTCAGTTGGCCCTCTCTAAAACAGAGATAAAAATTATGTCGCCGCCGGGGTTCGAACCCCCGACCTCCATGCTACAAATCCAATGCCTTAACCAACTGAGCTACAGAGGCTTTTGTTAATAAGTCTTAGAATAATAATAATTATTGTCCTCTCCTTACTTCTCTTTTTCATGTTTTGCTGTAATATTTAAATTAAAGATATCTTCTTCATACGTTATCCGTTTTGCGCAAACTCGGACTCTATCTCAAGCAGAATTCCGAGACGAACGCAATGGTGATGTCCGTTTCCCTTAATTTTTCTGTTACAATTTAATTATACTTTAATTTGTTAATTTACTGTTAACGGAAAAAATCCGGGGTGTTACAATCTCGAAATAGATAAGATTCACCTTTTTAACTCTTTAACACTTCCTTACGAACCCTCGGATTCTATTTAAGAACCCCCTTCTGTTACAAGTTTACGTGATTATAACATTGGTGTTATATCTCCTGCATCCGAAATATATTATCTTTAAATATGACTTTTATTTCCTAACTCGAATAATATAACGACAACGAATTTATTTACTCCTATATGGTTAACTCTAATCTATAACTCTTATTTGAATAACTCCAACCTAATAACTCTTACTAGATTAACTCTTATTCGAATAACTCTAACCTAATAACTCTTACTGGATTAACTCTTATTTGAATAACTTATATTCAATTTGCTTACTTTCGAATACTTATATTCGATAGTCTCTTTCTTCGAATAAATCTTATTCGATTTAACTCCTGTCGAATAACTAGATTCGATCAACTCACTTCGTATATTTCTGATTCGATTATCTCACTTCGAATATCCCTGATTCGATTTACTTCTTCGAATAACTAAATTCGATTAACTCATTTCAACTCTATTCGAATAAACTAAATTCGATTAACTCCATTTGAATAACTCTAGTTCAATTTAACTCTATTCAATAACTCTAGTTCGATTTAACTCTATTAATTAACTCTAACTGATTTAACTCTATGGTTTAACCTAACTGGTTAACCCTAATGGTTGTACTCTAACGGGTTAACCCTAACTGATTTACTCTTAACACTTAACTCCTTTCGAACAAACTATATTCGATAACTCTTTCAACTCTATTCGAATAACTAATATTCGATAACTCCTTTTTGACTCTATTCGATAACTCCTACCTTATAAAGAATTCGCTTTTTAAAACGTTTATCCATTTAGAAAAGATTTCCTTTTTCAGTGTTTATTCTTTTATAATGTGAACACCCCCGAAATTTCCCCGTAAAGGAAAGAGCGGATACTTTGAGAACAAGCCACAAAAGGACGCAGACGGAAGAACATTTCATTGTATATTACAACAATTCCATCAGAATACAAGAATATATATGAATAAATATTGCACAGAAATATCAGAGATTTAAATTACATTTAAATACATCGCAGCGGAAATAATACAAAACACAACTAGAAGGAGATATACGGATACAAAGCTTTTCGGATATCATTCCAGCTGTAAACCAGGTTCCTGTGAATATATATCTGTAAAACCAAAACTACTAGCTGCCCATGCCAAAATAGGGGCACCCGGAGTTTAGGTTAAAACAATAAACTCCAGGTCAGTCATGGGACTGGTGTGAGAACTAAAACAGTTAATAATCGTTATTTTAAAGTTAGATAAATCAAGGGACCATGCCGTATAACACGGAACGGGTTTCCTCCCAAGAATACCAGTGCATATAACAACAACGCAATGCTAAATAAAGAAAATGAAGCTATTATAAGACCCAGGTCCTATCACACAATGCAACGCAAGCCGGGGGATTGGGTTTTCCCTTATAATAGCCAAACATGCGTCGTACGTTTAAAACAAATCATTTGATACTATAATAAGTGCATAGTGTATAAAACAACTTCAAATCATAAGTATCAATCATAGACGGTATGGGTATCATATATCATGTCGCCATACTAGTTTTACAATTAAAACCGCAAAATCACGTATTTAGAAATTGGATTTCCATCTATGAACCGAGGCAAAAGATAGTCCTCAACCGATTCGAGACGCTCTAGCCCGCCCCTCAGGAACAGAACGCATCGTCCCTTGGAGCGACAGGGCCGGTCCACCGATGTGGATTAGACGAAATCCTGAACACTGTGTTTCCCCGCCCTTTGGGGCGTATGTGACCCAACAAATGACTCCATCGGTTCGAGAATGACCGATATATCCGAGGCGCCTCTCAACAACAACAACCACATAAGTCAAACTCGTCAAGGCATGTAAAACCACTTACGTCACTTCTAGCTAGAAAGAAACGCATGTCCTCCCTGAGGTCCATCTCCCGTTTTTGTTTCATACCGGGTGTGAAACTCGCGAAGTAAACGTTACACAAAGCTACGCCACAAAGGCCGTGCTTTGATCATCAACCACAAGACTTTGCTTTTCAACAGAAGCCTTGATCATTTGCATCTTAGCATGCCACACAGGCAAACCACTCCATGCAACCGATATCAATCACATAGAATGAAATCCAATGTCAGACACACAGTCCATTTACAAGTCCGTTCTGGGTCTGAACGAAACCGGAGGCACCTAGTACCCCGCATATCCATCGATCTCCAAGTACGTCTGGGCGATCACCAACTGTTTCCATCTCCTTAGGTGTACATCCCAATCAAGATCATCAGTAATCCCCCAAACGATGTGAAGACCTCTGGTCTTCGACCACCGTCTTCATCTTCGACTTATCGTCGTATCAGTTATTCAGAATGGGATAAACCCGGTCTTTCCAAATAACTCGCGTATATTTTAAATAAGTGTTACACAAGCACAACATACGCCTCATTCCAATTCATCAGTCACTAACCGTAAATTAATCAAGAGAATAATTCCTCAAATATTAACCCCGAAGGCCGAAACCAACATCAGATCAATATCCAGAAAACCATTCTGCTTAGCTAACCGACAGTTAGTTTCTAAATTTCACATTCATAGGGAGAGGTTCCCATTAATTTTATCAAAGATAAATTCCTTGAATTTATTCTTTAATCTTCTTTTGAATTTCAATTCAACTAGTCGAGATTAACGAACCTTACCGAAGTAATCATTTGTTTCAATTTACCAATCCCAACCTATTCATCCCATGAAGTCAAACTGGTAATACTTCATATCTAACACCACGGTTTTATCGATAAATTCAATTACCATTTCACGTTCAAATCTAATTAAAGATTTAACTATCGTCTGGAGCAAAACTGGTGATACTCCATTCTCGATCATTTCAATCTAATTAAAGATTCATTAAAACTCCACTTAGTTTTAATCTGTGACTGGGTTAAAGAATCAGTGTCATTTAAAACAGGGTTCACGATAAACCCAAAATCATATTCCATTTCAATCAGTCCCTAACCGTAAATTAGCAAGTGAGCGATTCCCCAAGTATTAACCCCGAAGGCCGAAACCAATTTCAGATCAATACACAGGAAACCATTCAACTTGACTAACCTCCAGTTAGTTTCTGATTTTCTTAACTCTGTTGGGTCTAAGAATAGTATTATTGAAGATACCGTCCAGGACGACCCAAAATCACATTCTATTAATTATCGGGTTAAAGAACAATTGTTATTTAAAACACTGTTCACGATAAACCCAAAAATCAATATCAATTCAATTCCAATTAAATATTATTTAATTGGTACACTTCATTAAATCTAAATAAAAAGATTTAATCTTTTTCTCAACTGGGCTTAAGAAAAGTGTTAATGAAGACACCATTCACGACAAACCCAAATCACATTTGACATTAAATACAAGGCTCTGAATAGAAATTATATCGGCTTATATTCAATATCAAACTCTACGACTAACAAATATCATATTGGAAATAACGATATAAATATATCTTTCAAATTCCCATAACAATATCTGTATCACCACGAAATCCAACATCGAAATATTCCGAAGACAATTTCAATTCAAATCTATTCCAATTCAATTATTGGAAATTCTGGTTATTTTCAAAACCATTTTCAAATCCAATTTATTTATTTAAAAATAAATAGAATTTTAATCCTAGTTCAAAACTAGCTCATTTGGATAAAAATCTATTTTTATCTTTTCAAATATGGAGTTTTTCATCCCGATTCTTCCCAAATCATTTCTTATGATTTTACACAAATTATTACTATTTTTAATAATTTTATCAAGGCCCGTACAGTCGATTTCCATCAACGGCCATCGAACTGCACTTACAGCGACCTTTTCCAAATTTGATCTGGACATAATTCCAAATCCAACCGTTAGATTTCAAATTTCTAATATTCGTTAGAAAAATCTTTTCGATACGAACCAAACGGTTCCGGTTTTAGGAGAATCCGACGGTCGGATCTCCCGCAATATCCATTCGAAGTCAATGGTCGAAATTCGCGAACTGCCGCGGCGCGGCGCGTTCTATTCAGGCCAGTATATTATATATATAATATATACTTCATCGATTTCCTTTCGAAACGAATTTTATAAATCGTTTTAAATTCGTTTTCAAAATGATTTCAACTTCGTTTTCAAATTCAAATAAAAATTGAATTTTCCCTTACAAATTCATTTTAAATTCATTTCAAATTGATTTCAGTTCAAATCGATTTTCAGTTTAATTTCAATACGTTTTAAATTCAATTCAAAACGATTTCAATTCTATTTCAATCTAATTCGAATTTCAATTCTATTCAGTTTAATTCGAATTCATTTTCTATTCAATTCAATTTCAATTTAAGTCGAATTTCTATTCTTTTCAATATAATTCGAATTTCATTTCAAAATATTCGATTTTGAAAGCACTTTTCAATATTCATTATAAAACGAATATAATCGAAATAAATATCGTTTACGTCAAAATGGCGTCAATCTAATCAACACGGCTTCATATGTTTCTATTTTCAAATATTCTATTTCAAATATTCTATTTCAAATATTTCTTTTTCAAAACGGGAATGAGGCCCAATCAATTACCCTATAATGTTAATTATATGGATTTTATACAACACATTTATACAATAACAATGGTGAATAATCAACCATCATCCAAAGTGCATTCTACACTGTATAAGCATCAAATATAAATATTCAACGCTTATAACAGTCTGTCAATCAATCGATCGACATACAACTAACTATTGGGATTAGTGTATGTCATATATCTCCCCAATACCCGTGTGGGATTTTCAAACAATCAAACACAGATTTTATTTGTGCAGTTGGGCGATGTGTAAAATTTATCGTCCCAATCAATATCAGTCAAATGTGTGTATATAAACAAATCGTCCGATTTGTTTATTTTTATTTCCTTTTATATACAAGTTAATAATTCTATTTTTAACTATAAAATATTTTCGACTATATAAATATTTTATTTCATTTCACATCACATCACACAATCAACTACACATCAAAATCAAACAAACAAGCATACAAGCCGTCCATGGTCTGTGGACGACGGGTGTCGGGTGCTACTAAACACCGTCTGCATCCTAGTATATATTTTAACTAGAAATAAAATTAAAAGGTGAGAAGTTCTCACCAAAAGCTAATCCAAACGCCGTGACTCTTCTTATGAAGGAAATCTTCACCTTTTCGTCTTTTGTCACTTTCGTTGCCCGTATTCACTACATATATAAAAATCACATTTTTATATTGTAGCCATGTATATAAAAATCACATTTTTATTCTACTACTATATAGATAAAAATTCTATTTTATAACGGTGCTCATATAATAAAGATTATATTTTTACCCTTTCCACAATATAAAAATTATAATATTATCCTCTCTATAATATAAAAATTATATTTTTATCCTTTCTACTATATAAAAATTATATTTTTATCCTACATAAAAATCATCTCTTTCTTTAATAAAAATCATTTCTTCCTTTCTTTCGATAAAAATCGAATCTTTTCTATTATAAAAATTTAATATTTTCTATTTTAAAATTTTAATCTTTATATAGTTAAAAATCTCGTCTTTTCACTTTAAAAATATCACCTCTTTTCTAATTTAAAAATCGGATCTTTTCTAATTTAAAAATCGGATCTTTTCCATTTTAAGAATTGAATTTCTTCCTAATAAAATCCAAATCTTTTCCTAATAAAAATGCAAACTTTTTCCTAATAAAAATTCAAACTTTTTCACTGTTATTACATATAAAAAAACTGAATACATATATAACCAGAAAAAAAGTACTCACTTTTCATATAAAAAAAACGAATTTTACTGACGGGGAGGGGCTGTATCTACGCTTGAGGTGAATGGAGGCGCTCAGGGGGTGGCGCAGGGCCCACCACGGCGGCGGCGTGCTCTGGGAAGGGGCTGAGGGTGATTGCGTCAATTGAGGGGGGAGGGGATCGAATCATGGTGGCGTGGTTTGTTTCTGGAGGAGGGGGCTCGTGGAAGAGGAGGTGGGAGAAGAGGAGGAGAAGGTGGAGGAGGCGCGCTACCTTGGGGGGGGGGGGCGCACGATCGTCATTCAATTAGGGTTTTTTTTATTTTTTTATTTTGGGTTTGACTGATTCAAAGAGAAAGGGGGAGGGTATAAGGAGAGAGGGAGAATATATTTATTTTTAATTATTTTAATTTCAAAAAGTTGACTTTTTTATTCGACCTCTAAACGAGGCCCACCACCTGTCGTCCATAGCTAATTACCTCCATTCCAAACACAATGGGATATGTATCGTAGGCTGATTCGATCGTTTCGATCAGTTTCCTTCAAAATCAACATATAACTCTATATATTGAATTTGAACGCGCATTTCACGTTACCGGGGCCACATACTAACTAGAAAAATTCCCGAAAAATATTTTCTAGCTTTGTATTGACGATACGGTCCTAACAAAACTAGTTTCATCGAATTCCGAGACCGTTTGGAAAATGGCCAATTTCCAGTCGATTAAAATCAACTAAAACTGGTCAAACGCGTTTTCCCATGCCACGCTCACATATTGATTCGAAAAATTATGAAAATTGGAACCTAGCGATAATATGACATCACGGATCCAACAAAAGTGGTTTCGTCGAAATCCGAGGTCGTTTGCAAAATTCCCATTTTTAAGGGCCTGAATTCCATAACGACTATTCAGATTTTTCAACTGGGCATAACTTTTGACCACCGCTATGAAATCTTGATTTTTCGAATTCGTTGGAAATATATTCTCAGTTAGATTCTAATATTTTTGTTTTCACTAAAATCTGGTTTATTTTGAATCCTGTACATTCATTTGAATTTTGAAATCGAAATATCGAACTACCGCGCCATTTTCAATTCCTTTTATATATATAAAATAAATAATTATATTCTAACGACGATCTATATAATATATACGTTTGAATTCTATTAAAAATAAATTTCTCGTCGTTATTATTTAAAATAATTCATTTCAAATAATCAAAATTCGCTAAAATTGCCAAAATAAAAATTTTAAATTGGCTTAGATTTCCGGGTTATTACATATAAAGATTTACTTTTAGTAATGGTTCTTCACTTTATAAATGTTCTTTTAATAACGTTTCTCCACTTAAAAAAATTTCCTTTTAAATAACTATTTCCTTTTTATAACTGTTTCCTTTTTATAACATCCTATTCCGCTGTAAATAATTTCCTTTTTATAACATCCTATTCCGTTATAAATAATTTCCTTTTTATAACATCCTATTCCGTTGTAAATAAATGTTCCTTTTATAAAATCCTTTGATTTTATAAATAAATTCATTTTCAATATAACTTTGAGAATTCCCTTTTTACATTTTCGTATTTGTATGGTATTTAAAATACCGTATAACCATGATTACTATCAACCAAGCACACATAATAAGTACAGATTATATAACACATCACATATCACAATATATGAAACAAAACAGTATTTAAATGTTGAGGAATCCATTCGGATTCCTCCATCCTGTTTTCCTGCATCCACAGATGTTAAACAATATAGATAACAGCACTTTCATTTTAAGAAGAAATATTCTGATCGACAGAATTAATATTTAATAACGATATATATATATATATATGTATGTATATATATAACCATAACTATGTTTTCAATCAATTATTTAACAGTCCATCTAAACAGTACATACACAGCAATCAATCAATATTTATCAAAAATGAAGCATAGTTTATAAAAATATAAATTGAACAGAGCTGGTGAGTTTTACTCACATTGGACGATCATCGTTAATAACGATAACCATCGCTTGATTAAGACGGACAATTTATTTCTCTATAAATTGTAACGAGGTCGGATTCTCTCCCAGTCAGTTCCATGCTGTAGTGTCCGTCCATACGATCCTGTCGGATCTTGTTTCGCTGAATTTCGATAAAGTATGAGAGAGTTATGAATTTTTTAAAACTTAATACACTATTTTAAATTTAAAATAACTTAAGATGTTTTAATTGGTCTTTAACCTTAGATGTCGGCCCATCTTCCTCCTACCAAGCCCAGCACCCTCACACCCGTTCTCCTCCAAACGGAATTCCTGATTCTAGAAAAAACACTCCACCATCTCACTGATTCTTCGATCCACCATTACAACTGCTCCTTCTCCTATAAATGAAGACCAGCTTTCAAGTGTTTCTGCCATTTTCAACTCCTCGCACATCCCTTATTTTCCCATACACCGCGCTCAAAACCAAAAAGACTCCTTCTCCTTACAACGGTTCACAAGCCCCTTTTTTTCAATTTCCTTCGTTACAAATCAAACAGATAACAATCATACCCCATGTCTAAAACCTGTAGCTTCGAAGAAAACATCCCCTTCTTCAACATGCTTTCAAAAACAACTCTACCTTGATCTCCTGCTTCGAATCCTCCATCTACTGCTATACCTCACCTCCATCTTGACATCCCCAATTCGAATAAACACAACACGAGCAAAAACTCCACCAAGCCGCTACCTTCTCGTCCCTCTCCCATCTTCATTCTGCCTCAAAGTCAAAAACTGATTTTATCACAATACTTCCCTTCCATTTCTCTACAAACTCCTGCTATATTTACTCAACTCATACTGATTTAGAGCATCTCGACTTGGAGCTCCAACTCATGGCTGTTGTAAAGAGATCGACATTCTTTTCCATCGTTTACCCCAAAAATAACACAACTGACAACTATTGATATGCCGAACTCAGCCAATACCTCCTCCCCACCTAACATCCCCCACGATGACACCTTTCCGAAGCCCTAGCTTCATTGTGCCTGAAACTCGAGCAACTGGAACGTAACCACTCAGATTGAAATAGGTATAGGGATGAAGGAGATCATTCGAAGAATTGATAAATATAGGTTTTGTGATTTATTGGATTTGATTTCTATTTGTTTGAATTTTGTTTCTCACGTTTTGAAGAAGAGGAAAAAGAAGTGGCGGTCGTTTTCTATGCTGAAGCGGATGATACTGATTTAGGTCTTAAGGAGTTGTTAAGAGGGTACTTATATAGGATTTGATTTTGGATTCTTGGAAGAGGATCCTCCACATTGGGTTTGCTGAAAAATTTGTGGTGGCTACGAAAAGTGGACGTGGACTAGTTTTGATCAGGGAGAAGAAATGGATTAAGTGTTAGGGTGTTTAGTTAGGCTATTTTTAAATTAAATTTTTACATACCCTGTTACATAAAATTCTGCTTATGTACGTACAGAAATAAAAATACCGTTGTGATCAGTGATGTGCCAGGGTTCCAATAATATAATAATATCGGTAGATTAACTCATATTGTGAAACACCAAAATCACTGATTAAGGGCGCAAAATACTCCAAATAAAAAGTTGCTTATTTAATTAATTAAAAATTACAGTAAAATTCTACAATATTAAATTATCACTAGGTCTCAAAAGTACCTTATCTAAATTCAAACCCGATATTAAAAAAATTTTAAATAACCGTTATGGCCAAGAACGAATATACCGCTGTTTTTTTGAATATTTAATTTGGACATAAATCAAAATCTACACGAAGAAATCCCGATTTTTCTCTTCCACTAGAAAAATATACTTCAGCAGCTCCTAAGTTTCTTACTTCACAGAAATCCGATTTAAAACAGACCCTGTATATTCAATTGAAGTTCGAATCGCCAATTTACGAACTGCAGCGCCATTTCGAGCTGGATTTTAATTATATTATAACTCTACGTTCAAAATGTCATTTATATAATATATTCGTTATTCAAATTTAATTCCAAGCTGAATTAAATATCACAGATGATCCAGTTCACACCATATTGTCATTTCAGCCAATTCTGATTATTTCAGAATTAAATATATTATTTAATTTATTATTTTAATTAAATATTCACCATTATTTAATTCAACGACCATGAAATCCTTTTAATCACCTTTTAAATAATTAAATTAATTAATTATTATATCGCTGAAAATGCGGGTCATTACAGTGAGATGCAAGCATTCTACTAGATTGGTATTTATTTGTATTTAGACATTATTATAATATCAGAATAGATATGATTTCAAAGTGTTTTGGGTTTCATAAGGTAAAGGCCTTCCGTGTTTATGTGTGGATTGGTCTAACAATTATCCTTTTCTCTTGAAAATAAATGTTTTTACCTTAAAATCAAGTTGGATGATTCCTTTAAACTTAGCGAGTTTTCTCACTCTGGTTCACCAGACTGATCCGGCGTTTGAAATGCTCGGGTCAGGCCGAGTTTACAGGTTCTGGTTATCGAATGTTGTGGGTAGACGAGCTGGAAGAGTTCAGACGTATGATATTATGTAGTTACTATTCCATTGTGTGTTGTATACGAGGATAGGTTGTTATAATTGTCCAGATGTGTTGATGTACTTTGATGATTGTAAGTTTTATTTCAAGCTCTCAATAAAGATTTATTTCTATATTATATTTTGTTCCGCTGCGATGTAAGACTCTGTGTGGTGTTGATTCTTCTTCTATTCTAAATTTCTTTCTTTCTTATCCCACCCTCTAATTTCTTTCAATTAAATATTTGGTTTTTTTCGATACTTGAGTTTTGGCAAGTAATACCAATGTATGCATTATTGTCGGAATTCAGGCGTGAATCCCCATCGGGTCGTTACAGTGGTATCAGAGCTAGGTTTAGTAATAACCTTGGCTCTGTGGCATAACTCGATAGAGATGGGGTTAGTAATAACCTAGATTGAGTTGAGTGTATATATATGTGAGAGCGCATATTTGTATATTGTATATACAAATGTTTTGTAATGTGTTACTTGATCGGTTCAAGTGGTGAGAAGCATTGAACTGGCAATAGGCACGATATTGTTTTGTAAAGAGGGTAAATGAAATAATTTTACCAAAATTATATTTTTGTATAGAAAAGAATAAAATTATCATATTATTGAGATATTTGTGTATTTAATGTATTTGGTTCATTAGAATGAAATTCAAATTGGAGTAAAAAGTTGAAAAGGTTTAATATAGCCAAAGAGAATTTCAATATGGAATTGGTAAATGAGAAATTTAATATAGAATTGAGTTAATCAGAATTTAACTTATGAATAAGTTAAATGAAATTTGAAGAAAAAATGGATGATTATTGAAATAAAATCAGAGTTTAGTTAGAAAATTCAATTAGTTAATTAGATTTGGAATTGGAACTTAACTTGGTTAAGTGTAGCTAAGAAGGATATTGAAGCTAAAATAAAATAGATTTGGAATTTGGAAATTGGAAATTGAATTAATAATATTAAATAGAAATAAATTGGATTTTAACCGACTGATATTCAAATATGTTGAACCAAAGTAAATATTAATATTGAATGTAAATTCAATTGATTTGGTTATGTTGATTGTGAATAATTTGTTTATTGGGTGATAGATTGGTTGAATAAAATTAATCAATAGTTTAATGAAATTGAATGAATTAAAAACTAAAGAAAATGAATTTAATAAACAGGAATATAACTGCATACGAATAGAAATTAATGATTTAACCCTATATTTGTAAATGAATTGATGCTACCTATTTGATTTTGGAAATCTATATAGTTATACTTGCTAATAAACGAAGTGTTATCTAAATATTTTATGTTGTTACTTATATGTTGAATTGAGTTAAGTATAGGTGCTAAATGGCTATGAAATTTGAGTTTGGTTTCGTAGATTGCTCGTAGTTTAGCAAGTATGCTCAATAGCGCTTGTAAGAGGTACTACTACGCGAAAATATAAAATTTTAGTTTTTGAATTGTATTTTCCGACCATGTGGGTCGATGTGTGTGTATATATATATTATTTGTTCCTGTGATATCGCAAAAATCCTTCCGTACATGTAATGTCCCGCATTTTTTCGGTTTATATTTGAATATTTAAATCAGTTTAAATATTGAATTCGTAATATAAGTGAATATATATATTAATTAAAACGAAGTTGAACGTATAAAAATATATATTAAATATAATCGAGCTCATAACGACGCTGCAGTTCGTAATTTAACGTTCTGAACTTCAACTGAGTATACAGAATTCGTTATAAGTCGGATTTCTGCGAAACAAGAAACGGTCAAATCTGCTGAACTGTATTTTTCTAACGGAAGTGGAAAATGGAGATTTCGTCATATTTATTGCAAGATATGTCCAAATCAAATATTCGAAAAGTCGCTATAGAACCGTTTATCGACCATAACAGTTTATTTGATATAACTAGATATTGGTTGCAAATATGGACAAGGTTCTTTTGAGGCGCAGCGATAATTTAATTTTTAGAATTTTATTGTAATTTTTAATTAATTGAATATGCAACTTTTTATTTTGAGTATTTTGCACCCTGTTTCAATATTTTGGGGTTTCAAAATATAAGTTGACCTACCGATATTATTATATTTTTGGGATCGTGGCACATCGCGTAACACAATGGTATTTTTATTTTCATTCATGGCAGTTGTATGTAAACGGAATTATTCATAGCAGGTACGCTAAAATTCATAATATCTAAAACTACCCTTGTTACCATCTATCAACCCATTTTCAAACCAGTCGCGCATGAATAGAACATTATTTCACATGCTAAAAGCCTACCCTATACAAGACATCACATTTGCTTACCTATTATCAAAACTGTTCCCATCACATTGCCGACAAGGAAATCAGACTATCGCCATAGGTCTAAGAAAAATAGAGCCAAAGTGCCAGATTATCTTCCCAAGTGACTGCACCCAAGAGACCAACGCACGCACCTCATACCCCATACAACACTAGAGCTGTACGTAGTCTGCCATACGGTTTCTTTTTCAACCAAAGTTGCTTCAGTATCCCAGACAATTACTTCCACCATTTAAAACACCTGTACGTTTTGAATTTTTCCGTAGCAACAAAGTAAGATAATACAGTGCTATTTGTTAGAAAAGAAAATACACAACAGGCTATTCATCGGAAATATAAGCTACTAAAAATTAGGAGCCAACCTATATTGTACCTTTTCCCTTGGCACCCACGGCTCTAGCAGTATAAATATACGCTGCTCCCATTCTTCTTCACAGAAAACAAAGCTCCACCTTATATCTTCTTTCTCCTTTTCTTTTTATTTACACCCTCAGCAAAAATACATGTATAATAAACTAAAAGACGCAAGTCTTTTACATGAGCATTAGAAAGTGCCGTCCTTACGTGGGGTGGCCTCGAGCTGGATCTCACCGAAGGAGTATAACGCGAAGAGCTGGAGTATTCGCGGCCATGACCATTTCTTTGTTTGAGTGGATAATACTGAAGCATATATTATTTGCGTAAAGTGTTGATGAAGTGATGAAGGAAGCAGACAGGAAAGAGGAGAACACAGGGTAGAAACGTGAAGGGTAGGTGCGGTATTCATGTGAAGTGAGAGAAGTAAATGGAGCAAACAGTGTGTGCAGGGGAGAGTTGAACGTGCTCACGAATGCATGTAGGAAAGCAGAGTTTTGGTGGGAATAAAGTATTGGCGTTTTATATTGAGGCAGGGGACGTGTTTTACAAATGGCTTCTTCATGGTGCATGGAAGGAAATAGTGGATGAACGTGGAGTTCATATGAAGAAGATTTGTGAGAGGTACTGATAAGTGATGGTGGTCATGTAATTCACTGGAGCTTGCGCGGGTTTGTAAACTGAAAACGAGGATGTTGTGTATATGCGGACGTAAAAAGAAATAGAAGAAAGAGGGTGAAAACGAAATGTACTGGTGCACTGCACTTAGCAGAATACATGTTGTAAATGGTTTACCATTTGCGTCACTGTTTGAAATTCAGTACTCAAGGTCACCATTCACGTATCAACATGAATTGAAAGTCTCACTTACGGCTAAAACTATCAGGCGAAAACTTTCCTTTGTCGTAGGTTAAGGTAATGGGCGGAAGCTCGGTGTTCGACGCAGTCATGAGAGGTGGGATTAAATTCACTGGAGTTGGGAAGAAACAGTATAAGTTCGAAAGTATTGAAATTCCGAAAGCTTGCAGTACTTTGCTGAAGTGAAGTAGCAGCGTGAAGCATTCGTGTGTTGAGCGAGACGATAGACGATGTTTCAGCGTGAACGATGGCAGAATTGAACATCTGATTGAATCAACTGATGCAAATCGTTATTTAACGGTTAATGCGCCAAGGTGAGTAAATTCACTAACTCTGTTTATTTAAAATATTTTAATTATATTTTAAATGCTATATGATGATTGTTTAGGAAAATTACAGTTAAATTGGTTGAAATAAACATATATCGTTGCATATGTACACATCATTGATTGATACTGATTTGACTAATATCTGTGGATGCGGAAATCGGTTGGAGGAACTCAACCGAATTCCTAAATATTCATATGGACTGTTTGTGCACTGCTTGAACCGTGTTGAATGGAAATTCAACGTTATGTTGATTTAAATAAATAAATGATATCGATCTAGAAAGTGACAACAGTCAACCATAAACACATCGTTATGAGAAGTTGTTTGGCCGTCAGGTAATCAACGAAGTTGATTATAATAAAAATTAGATTTTTATAATCAAAGCGAAGCTTTAAACTGTAGTAGAAATTCTGTTATAAACTGGTACTTTATAGTTCACTTTATAAAGTAAAATATTAGTTAATTATTTTTAATTAAATAATTGTTCTTAACCAGACCTCATTTAAAATGTTATTGAATTAGAAATGTCAAGATTTTTGTAACGGAAAGAGATGTCAATATTTTTTGTAATGGAACGAGATGTTAATATTTTTGTAACGGAAAGAAGTGTCGAGATTAGTTATAAAGTGGAATATAGTAGCGTGTTGCAAGTTTTGAAGTATAGCGATAAAGTAACGCTGTCGACGGGGCTTAAGCGTGACTGTTATGTTGAGATTAGTTAAAAGGGAATATTACAGCGTATGATAAGTTTTAAACTATAACGATAAATTAACGCTGTTGACCAAACTTAAGCGTGATTGTATGACGATTAATTGTACAATTTGAATGGATGTTTGTTTTTACTTTGATAGTTAAATAACCGACTATCGAAGTGTTTGACCATCGTTGTCAATACAGAGAGACCGGTTGGATATATTATCCGAAACCACTCCGTATAGGCATAAACGCTGCGAGTTGATTATGCTGAAGAAAGTTGAAGACGGAGTGAAATGCAAGGGTCGTCCTGTTCCAGAATGGTGTTTTCTGTTTGTCCAGTCCCAGGACAACTTGTATGGACGAATGTCTGACAAAGTATCCCTAACGGATCACATAAGACGTTCTTTTCAAGTATTACGTCTGGTGGCGGAGGAATTCGTTACTCTTAGCTTTTATACCCGTAATATTTTGGGAAGATCAACTAGTGATTTGACGGGTTTGACAATGTGGCATTCAAAGTGTATGGTGGCCAGATGTCCTAAAAGGTAAACGTAGCCTCAAGCTTCACAACCGGGAAATGACAAAAATCGGGCAGGCAGCATGGCTATGTGGGTCGCTCCCATTAGGGTGTATAATCACCTATCTAGAGAAATTCCTTTTGTTTCTAAATCTATCTATTCTGCCCATTCGGGAACGGTGGTTTGAGTCCAACCGTTGGTGATATACATTCGATACACTCAAGCGAAATGAGTGGTCGGTCATGTGTGGGCCGGGTTGCAAGATGTTCTTGTTGAACCCAGGTGTATTCGCCTCTAGAGATACATCATCGGAAGGTGGTCCCATACCTTGTCATAGTTGGAATCCAATCTCCAATAAGCGCCCGCGGTTTTGATTGTATACTATATATGTGGAGCGTGAGATGCAAGCGTTCCACTAGATTGTTATTTACTTGTATTTAGACATTATTATAATATCAGAAAAGATATTGATTTTAAAAATATTTTGGGTTATAGTAAGGTAAAAACCGTCCGTGTTTATGTGTGGGCTGGTCTTACTATTATCCTTTTTGTTTCAAAAAAGGATTTTCAAAGTTAAGCCATATGGTTGGAGTTTACTCACACCAGTCCCATGACTGACCCAGAGTTTATTTTGTTTGTTTTCCCTAAACTCTTGGGTGCCCAAATTTGTACGGGCAGTCAAGTGTTTCTGGCTTTTACAGATACGCTTGAAGGAGCTAAAAGCAGAAGGCTTCACCGTTAGTATTTAGAGACTATTTCCGCTGTGATATGATGTATTGTACTCTGATAATGGTATGTACATACAATACAGTTTTGTATTTCAAAGTTATGTTATATAATATATTTTATTCGTTCCGCTGTGAGATTCGTGTTTACTCTGATTATGTTCAGCTGTGTTCTTCTTCTTCTCCTATTCTATTAGTTCTATCTTTTCTATCTCATCCTCTAATTTCTTTCCATTAATGATCCGGTATTTCCGTACAATTTGGGTCGGACTTGTAGGATATTTGGTCGACTCAAAGGGCTCGAATTCCCGGGTCGTTACAGTGGTATCAGAGCTAAAGGTTAAGTGATTACCTTGGCTCTGTGGCGTGACTCAGTAGAGATGGGGTTAGTAATACCCTAGATTGAGTTTGAGTGTATATATATGAGCGCGTATTTGTAAATTGATTTAAAAACTCTTTTATATTGTGTTGATTGATCTGTTGAGTGGTATATGAATTCCAGATCGACGCGTTTAGCTGACGAGGTCGATAGGGATTTATAAACGCTTGGATAGAGAATTTCGACATAGTATTGTGTTGAAAGAGGGTAAATGAAATAATTTTACCCGAAGTATATTTTGGTATAAAAGTATATATATTTTGAGATTATCAAATATATATTAAATGTGTTGGTTGGAATTATAATCAAATAAGGTTATAATTGAATTGGTTATAAATAACCAATAAAAATTCACATAAGTATAATTCAGGTGAATTGAATTTGAATTTAAAACCAGAATGAGATTTAAGCTCTGGAAATTTGGAAAAGTATTTGTACATGGATATGAACTGTATGTATGGAGATTCTAAAATCCTGGGGAGATTTTAAATGTTTTCCAAGTATTATTAAAGATATTTTGAAATAATTTCAAAAGGGAAAGCATTTGAGCATGAGTTTTGGAAATAATATAGTATTGAACTCACTTTGATCGCTGGGAAATAAATTCTGATGATGAAGTCGACCATTATCGGTGTTCATTTTCGAGTTTTAAGTGACGGATTACTACCAAAGATTTTGTTTTGAAATAAGTTGTTCGGAAATTCAAATGTTTTGAATTGCTATGTTATGAATATATATGTATATGATTTCAAACTGATTTGAGAAAAACTCCAGGAATTTGAATTCTGAAATAAGAATTTAACTTATAAAGTGATTAAAATGATAAAAGTAGAATTTAACTTAAAACTAAGTTAAATAAATTTGGAATTTTAATTGAAGCCGATTAAGTGAAAATCGTGTTGGAGTAGAATTTAATGTGATGAAGAAATAGAGTGAATTTGTGAAAGAAGATAGAATATTGAAATTTAACTGGAACCAGTTAAATGGAAATTATATTCGATGGAAATGATATTGAAATAGAATTGGAATTAAACTGTAGCCAGTTAAGTGGAAACTGCATTAGAATATAATTCAACTTGGTGAAGTAATTGATTAAGATTGGAGCCATGCTTGGTTATGAAATTGGAGTTTGAATTGAAATATTTGGCTTAGTAAAACGAAAGATTGATTTGAGAACGGATTGATCGGAAATCAATTGGGTATGCATGAATATATAGAATTGGATGTCCAACCCAAAAAGGGTCAGATATTGATATAAGGACAAAGGATTCGACGCAAGGATTGAGTAATGGGGATGTGTAATATGGAATTTCAACCAACCAGGTTGTGAGGAGTTAGAATTAGAGCATCTTCACTTCTTAGCAATTTAGAGGACGAAATTATTTTAAGGGGGAAGGAATGTAATGTCCCGCATTTTTTCGGTTTATATTTGAATATTTAAATCAGTTTAAATATTGAATTCGTAATATAAGTGAATATATATATTAATTAAAACGAAGTTGAACGTATAAAAATATATATTAAATATAATCGAGCTCATAACGACGCTGCAGTTCGTAATTTAACGTTCTGAACTTCAACTGAGTATACAGAATTCGTTATAAGTCGGATTTCTGCGAAACAAGAAACGGTCAAATCTGCTGAACTGTATTTTTCTAACGGAAGTGGAAAATGGAGATTTCGTCATATTTATTGCAAGATATGTCCAAATCAAATATTCGAAAAGTCGCTATAGAACCGTTTATCGACCATAACAGTTTATTTGATATAACTAGATATCGGTTGCAAATATGGACAAGGTTCTTTTGAGGCGCAGCGATAATTTAATTTTTATAATTTTATTGTAATTTTTAATTAATTGAATATGCAACTTTTTATTTTGAGTATTTTGCACCCTGTTTCAATATTTTGGGGTTTCAAAATATAAGTTGACCTACCGATATTATTATATTTTTGGGATCGTGGCACATCGCGTAACACAATGGTATTTTTATTTTCGTTCATGGCAGTTGTATGTAAACGGAATTATTCATAGCAGGTACGCTAAAATTCATAATATCTAAAACTACCCTTGTTACCATCTATCAACCCATTTTCAAACCAGTCGCGCATGAATAGAACATGATTTCACATGCTAAAAGCCTACCCTATACAAGACATCACATTTGCTTACCTATTATCAAAACTGTTCCCATCACATTTCCGACAAGGAAATCAGACTATCGCCATAGGTCTAAGAAAAATAGAGCCAAAGTGCCAGATTATCTTCCCAAGTGACTGCACCCAAGAGACCAACGCACGCACCTCATACCCCATACAACACTAGAGTTGTACGTAGTCTGCCATACGGTTTCTTTGTCAACCAAAGTTGCTTCAGTATCCCAGACAATTACTTCCACCATTTAAAACACCTGTACGTTTTGAATTTTTCCGTAGCAACAAAGTAAGATAATACAGTGCTATTTGTTAGAAAAGAAAATACACAACAGGCTATTCATCGGAAATATAAGCTACTAAAAATTAGGAGCCAACCTATATTGTACCTTTTCCCTTGGCACCCACGGCTCTAGCAGTATAAATATACGCTGCTCCCATTCTTCTTCACAGAAAACAAAGCTCCACCTTATATCTTCTTTCTCCTTTTCTTTTTATTTACACCCTCAGCAAAAATACATGTATAATAAACTAAAAGACGCAAGTCTTTTACATGAGCATTAGAAAGTGCCGTCCTTACGTGGGGTGGCCTCGAGCTGGATCTCACCGAAGGAGTATAACGCGAAGAGTTGGAGTATTCGCGGCCATGACCATTTCTTTGTTTGAGTGGATAATACTGAAGCATATATTATTTGCGTAAAGTGTTGATGAAGTGATGAAGGAAGCAGACAGGAAAGAGGAGAACACAGGGTAGAAACGTGAAGGGTAGGTGCGGTATTCATGTGAAGTGAGAGAAGTAAATGGAGCAAACAGTGTGTGCAGGGGAGAGTTGAACGTGCTCACGAATGCATGTAGGAAAGCAAAGTTTTGGTGGGAATAAAGTATTGGCGTTTTATATTGAAGCAGGGGACGTGTTTTACAAATGGCTTCTTCATGGTGCATGGAAGGAAATAGTGGATGAACGTGGAGTTCATATGAAGAAGATTTGTGAGAGGTAATGATAAGTGATGGTGGTCACGTAATTCACTGGAGCTTGCGCGGGTTTGTAAACTGAAAACGAGGATGTTGTGTATATGCGGACGTAAAAAGAAATAGAAGAAAGAGGGTGAAAACGAAATGTACTGGTGCACTGCACTTAGCAGAATACATGTTGTAAATGGTTTACCATTTGCGTCACTGTTTGAAATTCAGTACTCAGGGTCACCATTCACGTATCAACATGAATTGAAAGTCTCACTTACGGCTAAAACTATCAGGCGAAAACTTTCCTTTGTCGTTGGTTAAGGTAATGGGCGGAAGCTCGGTGTTCGACGCATTCATGAGAGGTGGGATTAAATTCACTGGAGTTGGGAAGAAACAGTATAAGTTCGAAAGTATTGAAATTCCGAAAGCTTGCAGTACTTTGCTGAAGTGAAGTAGCAGCGTGAAGCATTCGTGTGTTGAGCGAGCCGACAGACGATGTTTCAGCGTGAACGATGGCAGAATTGAACATCTGATTGAATCAACTGATGCAAATCGTTATTTAACGGTTAATGCGCCAAGGTGAGTAAATTCACTAACTCTGTTTATTTAAAATATTTTAATTATATTTTAAATGCTATATGATGATTGTTTAGGAAAATTACAGTTAAATTGGTTGAAATAAACATATATCGTTGCATATGTACACATCATTGATTGATACTGATTTGACTAATATCTGTGGATGTGGAAATCGGTTGGAGGAACTCAACCGGATTCCTAAATATTCATATGGACTGTTTGTGCACTGCTTGAACCGTGTTGAATGGTAATTCAACGTTATGTTGATTTAAATAAATAAATGATATCGATCTAGAAAGTGACAACAGTCAACCATAAACACATCGTTGTGAGAAGTTGTTTGGCCATCAGGTAATCAACGAAGTTGATTATAATAAAAATTAGATTTTTATAATCAAAGCGAAGCTTTAAACTGTAGTAGAAATTCTGTTATAAACTGGTACTTTATAGTTCACTTTATAAAGTAAAATATTAGTTAATTATTTTTAATTAAATAATTGTTCTTAACCAGACCTCATTTAAAATGTTATTGAATTAGAAATGTCAAGATTTTTGTAACGGAAAGAGATGTCAATATTTTTTTGTAACGGAACGAGATGTTAATATTTTTGTAACGGAAAGAAGTGTCGAGATTAGTTATAAAGTGGAATATAGTAGCGTGTTGCAAGTTTTGAAGTATAGCGATAAAGTAACGCTGTTGACGGGGCTTAAGCGTGACTGTTATGATGAGATTAGTTAAAAGGGAATATTACAGCGTATGATAAGTTTTAAACTATAACGATAAATTAACGCTGTTGACCAAACTTAAGCGTGATTGTATGACGATTAATTGTACAATTTGAATGGATGTTTGTTTTTACTTTGATAGTTAAATAACCGACTATCGAAGTGTTTGACCATCGTTGTCAATACAGAGAGACCGGTTGGATATATTATCCGAAACCACTCCGTATAGGCATAAACGCTGCGAGTTGATTATGCTGAAGAAAGTTGAAGACGGAGTGAAATGCAAGGGTCGTCCTGTTCCAGAATGGTGTTTTCTGTTTGTCCAGTCCCAGGACAACTTGTATGGACGAATGTCTGACAAAGTATCCCTAACGGATCACATAAGACGTTCTTTTCAAGTATTACGTCTGGTGGCGGAGGAATTCGTTACTCTTAGCTTTTATACCCGTAATATTTTGGGAAGATCAACTAGTGATTTGACGGGTTTGACAATGTGGCATTCAAAGTGTATGGTGGCCAGATGTCCTAAAAGGTAAACGTAGCCTCAAGCTTCACAACCGGGAAATGACAAAAATCGGGCAGGCAGCATGGCTATGTGGGTCGCTCCCATTAGGGTGTATAATCACCTATCTAGAGAAATTCCTTTTGTTTCTAAATCTATCGATTCTGCCCATTCGGGAACGGTGGTTTGAGTCCAACCGTTGGTGATATACATTCGATACACTCAAGCGAAATGAGTGGTCGGTCATGTGTGGGCCGGGTTGCAAGATGTTCTTGTTGAACCCAGCTGTATTCGCCTCTAGAGATACATCATCGGAAGGTGGTCCCATACCTTGTCATAGTTGGAATCCAATCTCCAATAAGCGCACGCGGTTTTGATTGTATACTATATATGTGGAGCGTGAGATGCAAGCGTTCCACTAGATTGTTATTTACTTGTATTTAGACATTATTATAATATCAGAAAAGATATTGATTTTAAAAATATTTTGGGTTATAGTAAGGTAAAAACCGTCCGTGTTTATGTGTGGGCTGGTCTTACTATTATCCTTTTTGTTTCAAAAAAGGATTTTCAAAGTTAAGCCATATGGTTGGAGTTTACTCACACCAGTCCCATGACTGACCCAGAGTTTATTTTGTTTGTTTTCCCTAAACTCTTGGGTGCCCAAATTTGTACGGGCAGTCAAGTGTTTCAGGCTTTTACAGATACGCTTGAAGGAGCTAAAAGCAGAAGGCTTCACCGTTAGTATTTAGAGACTATTTCCGCTGTGATATGATGTATTGTACTCTGATAATGGTATGTACATACAATACAGTTTTGTATTTCAAAGTTATGTTATATAATATATTTTATTCGTTCCGTTGTGAGATTCGTGTTTACTCTGATTATGTTCAGCTGTGTTCTTCTTCTTCTCCTATTCTATTAGTTCTATCTTTTCTATCTCATCCTCTAATTTCTTTCCATTAATGATCCGGTATTTCCGTACAATTTGGGTCGGACTTGTAGGATATTTTGTCGACTCAAAGGGCTCGAATTCCCGGGTCGTTACAGTACAAGGGAGACTCTACCGAATTTTTCTGGGAATTTAACGTGTTAGAAAATTTTTGTTTATGTTTTTAATTTTTGTTTATAATGAATTGGTTTTTGATTTAAAATAAATTGGGTTTTATAAAAGAGAATGGGTTTGTGATAATTTTTCTTACATTAGTAATTTAGGAGATGAAATTCTTTTAAGGGGGAAGAATGTAACCACCCATATTTTTCGGTCATTTGAACTTAAATATTTAAATCTTCTTTAAATATTATGTTTGGAATACAAATGGATTTTAATATTGAATTCGTTTACAAAACGAAGATTGAATGTTAATTTTATATGTTTAAAATGAGCTTGAAATGTCGCGATAGTTCATAATATTGAGTTTTGAACTTCAGTTGAATATACAGGATCCGATATAAGCCGGAATTCTGTGAAACAAGAAACGTTTGAATCTAGTTGATTATAACTTTCTAATGAAAAAGAAATTTGAGATTTCAGTTTATAGATTGTTAGTTATGTCCAATTCAAATTTTCGAATAGTTGCTATGGAAATTGTTAATAAATGATAATATTTATTTAATAAATTAAATAAGGGTTTTAATATAATTTGGATACCGTTTAACTCGAAATCGATGATGTTGAGTTATAAACCCATATTTGTTTATATTTGGAGCTATCCATATATTCCATTTGGATATTTATGTTGATAATAATTTATAATTATTTAATTGTTTTGAAATTTATATATTATTTTAATGATATTATATAAGCCTTTTAAATAGCCATTTTGCAAACAACGTCAGTTTTCGATGAACTTAGTTTCATTGGAACTGCAACGTTAAATTGTTGTACGACCAAATTTCTTGGTGAACCGATGTCGTATGCGACAACGGTGGCCGTAAATGCCTGGGTTTCTATTTATTCGTTTTATCGATTTAAATTGGAACTTACGTGTGACGACCCTGATTTTCAGAACCAGTTTAAAAATTTTATTTTGGTTATTTTAATGAATTTTGAATATTTAAAAGGATTATTTTAAATAATAACGACTAAAAATTTAGTTTAATCGAAGTTAGAATGTATAAAATTTATTTTAATTATATAACGAGCCTGAAATGGCGCGGTAGTTTGAAAATTCGATTTTAAATTTCAAATGAATGTACAGGATTCAAAATAAATCGGATTTCAGTAAAACCAGAAATATTTGTATCAATTTAATCATATCTTTCTAACGAATGTAAGAAATTGAGATTTCACTTTAGAAGTTGAAAGATATGTCCAGTTTAAAATTCAGAAAAGTCGCTATGGAATTTATATACATTTTAATATAATATACAGCCCTTGAAAATAGCCATTTTGCAAACGACCTTCATTTTCGACGAAACCACTTTTGTTGGAACCGGAATGTCCAATTATTGTTAGGTTTCAGTTTTCATAATTTTTAAAATTAATATGTGAGTGTGGCAAAAGAAAACGTGTTTGTTTAGTTTCAGTTTGAATTGGATCGACCATAAAATGACCATTTTTCAAACGGACTCAGAATTCGACGAAATTAGTTTTGTTAGGACCGTATCATCAAAACATAGCTAGATTTATTTTTCTAAAATTTTAAAAGTCAGATGTAGCCCCGATAATTTAAAATGTGCGTTTAAATTCAATATACATTGATTTATATTTTAATTTTAGCGAAAACTGATCAAAACAATCCAACTGGCTTACGAAACATATTCCATTGTATCCGGAATGAGGGTATTTAGCTGGGATCAACAGTCGGTGGATTTGATTTGAAGTTCGTATCAAAAAGCAAGTATTTTTAGAATTAAAATAATATTTAAATTATATATATATACACGGTCAAAGGGCGGTCAAAAACCCTAAATTCTCGTTTCATTGTTTCAGGGCCGCACCAGGTGATCGAGGGCCTAAATGGTTTGATTTTAATTCTTTAATATCTCTCAATCAAAACTAAATTCCTGGATTCATCAAAGCGGAAAGTGTTAATCTCATCCTGAACTATGAATCTACTGGTTGAGATCGTTTTTAGCTTCATCGATTGAGAGAATTCATGTCATGAAGTCGCGTCGATTGCACCGAGTTTGGAGAGCTTGTGGGAATTCGAATTCGACATGGCTTGGGGCGTTGGGCAGTGGTGTCGAGGTCTTCGTCGGGGCGTCGTTGGATTTGGTTCCGGTTGGCCATAGGTGGAGCGACAGCTAAGTATTAAAGTGGAGCAGATGGGTTTCTTTACTGAAGAGGAAGACGACCAGGAGGAATTAAAGAAGAGGGAGGCCTGATTTGTGCAGTTGGTTATTAGGGAAATTTTTTATAATTAATTAAAGTTAATTAGCTCGTTAATGTAGTAAAAGTTTAAATCACTATAACTTTTGACTGCAAACACTGAATTCAGCAAAACGAAGTTCGTTGAGATCGTGTCGACGAACTCTTCAGCATGAAACTGACCGGAAGGGGTTTCGAGCAAGTTATATTTTGAAAAAAAATTGGCATTGCAAAATAAAGAATGACGATGGATTATCAGGACTTGAGTTCGTTAAATTTCCAGATTCAAAACCAGTCAAAGTGAGTTTTTCTCACACCTGCAAAAATATTCACATTTTGTGAAATTGAAATATGTGATGTATTTGATTATTTGTTGTTGGTTGCTATTTTAAATGGACACCAAATTTAAACTGTAGAAATTGAACTGACAGGTAGTTTATTTTTGAATTAAACTGCTAGTTAAACCCCGACATGTATAATAAGTTAATTATGGCAAACTGAACTGTTTTGGATGATGATTGTGATGGATGTTTATTTATGGATATACTTGAACTGTATGGATGTTGTCTATGTTTTGATATCAGTGTTATCACCTTGAATGTTGCGGCATCATCATAAACAATCAACCCCAAAGTGAAATATATTGAAATGTCGAAAGTGAATTATATTGAAATGTCGAAAGTGAAATATATTGAAATATCGAAATTGAATTATATTGAAATGTTGAAATTTAAATTATTTCAAAGTTTTAAATCTTTATTTAAAATTTGAAATTAAATCCAAATTGAAATGATCTAAAATTTGTTATTTGAAATTTGAACTGAAATTGAATTATTTCAAATGTTTAAATCTTTATTTAAACTTTGAAACAAAATTCAAATTGAAATGATCTAAAATTTGTTATCTGAAATTTGAACTGAAATTGAATTATTTAAAAGTTTAAATCTTTATTTAAACTTTGAAATAAAGTTCAAATTGAAATGATCTAAAATTTGTTATTTGAAATTTGAACTGAAATTGAATTATTTCAAAGGTTTAAATCTTTATTTAAACTTTGAAACAAAATTCAAATTGAAATGATCCAAACTTTGTTATTTGAAATTTGAACTAGAATTGAATTATTTCAAAGGTTTAAATCTTTATTTAAACTTTGAAATAAAATTCGAATTGAATTGATCTAAAATTTGTTATATGAAATTTGAACTAAAATTGATTATAATTTAAATTATTTCAAAGGTTTAAATCTTCATTTAAACTTTGAAATTAAATCCAAATTGAAATGTTCTAATTGGTTAAATTGAAATTTGAACTAAAATTGATTATAATTTGAATTATTTCAAATGTTTAAATCTTTATTTAAACTTTGAAATTAAATTCGAATTAAATGGTTTAAATAAATATTTGAACTTGAACTTGGATTTGATTTGAATCGAATAGATTCAAATAATAATTCAAAATTTGAAGTTATCATTTAAAATGGATTGTTCTCAAATAAATTTGATTTTGGGGATCGATTTGGACTGGATATTAGAAACCGATTTGGTTTGTTTTGAGATTTGAACTTAGGTTCAGATTTATTGAAATGGAAAGAAACAGTTGATTTGAAATTATTTCTATATAAACTAATTTACATATAAACTATTTTATGAAATTTATTCCTTTGATATATGGAGTACTTTATATAAATTGTTTTCAAAAACCTATTTTTCTATTTATATAAAAGTAGTTTATAAAAAAAAAATTAATACATATAAAACCATTTCTAATACTCAAGCTGTTTTGATTTCCAAACTATTCCAAATCTCTTAACTATTTAAAAATTATTCAAAAATTTATTTAAACCCAAAAACTATTTCAAACTTATAAACTATTTTAGAAGTGGAAATTGTTTACATTTAAATCTCTGATTTAAAAGTAAATATGATTATTTTGATGTTAAAATCAGAAATGAATTCAAAACTATTTCCGAAGTAAATTGAACGATTCGAATGAAATGTGGTTAATTGAAGTTATAACCAGTTGTTGAAATTGAAATTTATCTCAAAGTGAATATGAATTTTGAAAGTGAATATTATTGTGACTAAAATAATATGATATTTTAAAGTGAAATTGGTTTAGTTGATTATGGTATTTCGATATCATAACGATTCACTTTTGAAATATAAAAGTACCAATCGGTGTGTAACATGACGTTTTTTTGTTAAAGAGACCGGGGCCTCTTAGTGACATACTCTCTGTCAATGTTGGAACCACTTTAACAACTGTGTACGTGGTGGAGTTCCAGAAATGAAGTAGGATGAATTTGGAGGCGATTACTGGATTGAAGAAAGTGAACGATAATGGATGACCCCGACACTTGTGTCGATTTGAAATGACTAAAATAGGAGTCATGCCAGACCAAATGAGGCTTGACTACCTCTTAGTGGACATCTTCTCTTCGATTTTCCTGGGCCTCAGATCCATACTATTACTATTTTGTTGTTGTTGTTTTGTTGGTGCGCACCCTCGATGGGATGTATTTGCCTTTGATTCAATATGGGGCGGATGTCTACGGTGGGCCGTTAGGGGTAACCATCAGTCTGGATCAGGAAAACTAGTAGCATACTACTTTGGGTATTGCCTCATGTGCCCTGTCATACATTTATCCTTATGCGAGACAACTACGATTTTGATTTTTGGCATAGGTCTATAGGGGACTCAATGGCTACCGACGTTACTGGTTGTGTTACAGGACCTGCATAGACCATGTGCTTGTAAACTGTGTAAGGGTAATCAATGCAACCCCGCTTACGCTATTTTTCTGACAAGTATTTGTGAGTAGACACTAGTATAGTAGCGAAATTATATTATATAGTATCTAGTTTGATGGATCCTTAGGAGATGGAAATTTCCCATAACATCTCTTGAGTTATGTGTGTGCATGTTCATATGATATCGATTTGACTTAGATGAGAATATTTTTTCCTGATCTGAGCTTGTTTTATTTTCAAGCTATTACGCTCGGGTCAGACTTGAGCATTCCAGTTTCAAAGGTTATCTTCTGAAGGATGAAGACGAAGACGATATACTATTATTACTATTGTATTCCACTATTATTCTGTTGCAGTACTCTGTATTATCAGTTATGTGTATAAATGTATAACTCTGATAAATGTTGTAAAATGATCAAATGTTTATTTTAAACAGCTTCATGAACTGTTATTTGATTATTATATTTTGTTCATTCCGTTGCGAGATTCTGTGCTTTTTTACTTCTTTCTTTCTAATTCTAAATTAATCCCCTTGATTATCTATATTTTTGACTATAATGGTTTAAGATGTGGATCGTCATTTAACAATATGTAAATACATACAGTTTTGAGTTAGACATGTGTGTATTATTGTTGATTCAAAAGGTACGGGTTTCCGGGTCGTTACAGTTGGTATCAGAGCTTATGGTTTAGCGGTAAACCTTGGCTCTATTGGGATTTACTCATTAGAGATTGGGTTAGTAACACCCTAGAATGAGTTCTGAGTGTGTATATATATGAGAGAGCGTACTTGTACTTTTGATATAAAAATGGTTTTATATTGTGTTGTTTGACTTATTGAGTTGAGTTCGGAGTTCCAGTCGATGCGTGTTGCAAGCGTTATCGAATGGGATTTCAAAAACACTTGAATAAGGCATTCTAACAAAATATTGTTTTCATATATATCTATATATGTAAGAAATAATTTTGAAATTTGATGGTAAATTAGTCAAATACTCTTAACATATTGACTATAACAATAAATCGATCTTTTATATATGATGTATAATTAAATGTAAACCAAATGAATTTAAATGGAGAATGGGAGTTCTTTAAATTCCGATGGTTTGTAAATGTTTTTCAAGGATTTGAAAAAAAATATAGTAGTAATATTTGAAGTATATTCAAATAGAAATTGGTTAAGTACTCTATTTCGCTGCTGGGAAATAAATTTCGGTGATGAGATGATCATAGTCATCGACTTTCATTTTCGAATCCCAAAGTGGGGAAGGCCATTTGGTAGCATTGCTACATATTCATTTTGGAAATAATTTTAATTTGAAATCTTGAGTATGTTTTGATATACAAAAATTATATATAGTATATAGTATTTCAAAATGTTTTGAAAAGACATTGGTATTTAAGATTCTCAAGTCTCCATTTATACAAATTACTCTCCTTGTTAATAATCAATGAAGTAAATAATTGTCAAATAAAATTTTGAATAGGTGAATAAAGAAATATGATAAATGAATAAGAAAAATATAAATGAAAATATAATATAATAAAACTGAAACATAAAGTTAGGAAAATGTTGAAGTAAAATAGAAACAAATACTCATGTTACTTTGATAATAAAGAGTAAAGTGTGAAATACTAAATTTCATTTGTAATATATACAAACTTACCTAAATGAAAAGTTAAGAGTATATAAATATGTACTGAAATGTTTTACAAGTGAAATTTAAATGAATAACATGTTCCAAAATGATATGTGAATCATAGAAATGTTATGAAGATAAATAAATGTAAAGATATTCAAAAAAAACATTGAAATTTGAACCAAAGAAATATTTATAAATCAAGTGGTTGTAATTAAAAAAAAATTAATTTGTTAAAGTTCTGAAACAATTAACAGATGGATAGAATATTTGCAAAGGATTGGTAATAACTAAAATTGTAACCTCCTGAGATAATTGTAAACTTGAATAGAATTGTATCAAAAAGGAAACGAGTCTTAAGTAATGTATAAACTTAAGAAATTAAATAACAAGTCATTCCATTGTAATAATTTATAAAGTAACTTAAATAACAAAGGAACTAAAGTCTATAAGTTGTGAAATAATGTGAATTAGCAATAAATTACAAATTTGGTTAGTTAGGAATATAGGAAAATGGACTTAGATTCTGATTAAATAAAAGGTCAAAGATATGCTTAAGAAAATTTACAATAATATTTAAGCAAGTTAATAAAAAAAACATAGAGAGCTTAAGATGTAGATGAAATTAAAGTATTAACATATATAAAAATTGAAATGAGTATGTAAATTTCAAATACATTGAGAATTAGTATAGATAAAAAGAAATGCTAGCATATAGAAAATTTTAATATAGTTGGAATAAGTAGTATAAAAATCCAACAGTTTAAATAACAAATTTGGATTTTGGGTTTGTCGTGAATGGTGTCTGAAATAAGACTGTTCTTGAACCCATTTGAGGAAAAAATAAATCTTTTAACTAAGGTTTAAAGAAGTTTTCCAGTTAATAAATATAATTTGAATTAAGTGGAAGCTGGTTTTTGGTTGATTGTGAACATTGTTTTAAATGACATTAGTTCTTAAAACCCGATTAACAGTGAAATTATCTTTTGAAATTTATTAGTCTTTTAACTAAGATTTAATGGAAAGGCTTTTGTTTACAAAGCGAGAGAACCAAAACTTAGTTAGATTTTATTGTTTGTGACTTGGCATCGAGAATATGATTTTTGAGTATATACAAAAGTTATATTGTTTGTGACTTGGCATCGAGAATATGATTTTTGAGTATATACAAAAGTTATATGTTTTGAAAAGCTAGTTAACAAATTGATTGTTTGTTGTGATGTGTGATTATTAAGTTAATTAATAAAATATTGGAATGATAACACCAATATGAGTAAAAAGGGGTAAAACTAGCCAAATAAAATTTAATATTGAACTAGAGTGAAAATTGATTGAAATTGCATACATATACATGCATATATATTGAGCAGGTCATAGCATGAAAGCTAAGAAGAGGAATAAAATTGTGGGCCCGACCAATAGGTACATGTTTATTATATTGATTGGGATTGGATGATTTTATGAGCCGATTGACTAGCCGCTTGGCTTTTTCTTTTTCTTTTTGAGTTGAGAGGGCATGTGTGGTAGTTTGGGGATTTTCCCGATGCTCCCCGTACAAAGTAGGTTATGGCAAAAAAAATTAAAATTAAGGGTGTTAGCCAAATTTTTGAGAAATTTGAAAATTCTTAGAAACTGAAAAGTTGAAGAATGAAAGCCAGAATGGAAGTTGAGTTGGTTGGTTAAACGACTTTCGGCTTCGTTCCTTTTCGAGGACGAAAAGTTTTAAGTGGGGGAGATTGTGACGACCCTGATTTTCAGAACTAGTTTAAAAATTTTATTTTAGTTATTTTAATGAATTTTGAATATTTAAAAGGATTATTTTAAATAATAACGACTAAAAATTTAGTTTAATCGAAGTTAGAACGTATAAAATTTATTTTAATTATATAACGAGCCTGGAATGGCGCGGTAGTTTGAAAATTCGATTTTAAATTTCAAATGAATGTACAGGATTCAAAATAAATCGGGTTTCAGTAAAACCAGAAATATTTGAATCAGTTTAATCATATCTTTCTAACAAATGTAAGAAATTGATATTTCAATTTAGAAGTTGAAAGATATGTCCAGTTTAAAATTCAGAAAAGTCGCTATGGAATTTATATATATTTTAATATAATATATAGCCCTTAAAATTAGCCATTTTGCAAACGACCTTCGTTTTCGATGAAACCACTTTTGTTGGAACCGGAATGTCCAATTATTGTTAGGTTTCAGTTTTCATAATTTTTGAAATTAATATGTGAGTGTGGCAAAGGAAAACGTGTTTGTTTAGTTTCAGTTTGAATTGGATCGACCATAAAATGACCATTTTTCAAACGGACTTAGAATTCGACAAAACTAGTTTTGTTAGGACCGTATCGTCAAAACATAGCTAGATTTATTTTTCTGAAATTTTTAAAGTCAGATGTAGCCCCGATAATTTAAAATGTGCGTTTAAATTCAATATACATTGATTTATATTTTAATTTTGGCGAAAAATGATCAAAACAATCCAACTGGCTTACGAAACATATTCCATTGTATCCGAAATGAGGGTATTTAGCTAGGATCAACAGTCGTTGGATTTGATTTGAAGTTCGTATCAAAAAGCAAGTTTTTTTTTTTTGCAAGGCTGGCCGGTTTTTATAGTGTTCCGTAACACTTTATTATTAAAAAAAGGAGAAAAAAGATACAACTCACACAAGTGATATACAAAGTGTATATCAACATCAAAGTCCATGTTCCCAAACTGTGGAAACTACAATACATAGTCACAACACAAGCTAATACATAAGTTCATTCATTTATAATTCCATTGTGCCAAAGAAGCACTTAGATTTCTTCACCTTAACTAACCATTATCAAAGGGGATATTCCCCTTTGATCTTGTCATACTCCGAGTTTGCGGTGATCTCCCCGCACTGCAACTAGTAACAGTATAGGAGGCCGTAGTGTTTGTAACGATGACATCAGGCGGTCTTGGTTTATATCCCGGAGGCGGAGGGATGTTGGCGTTAGGATACTTCTTAGCAAGGTCATTTGCTTCCTTCCTACTTTGAAGTGCTGCATGATTTTTGGCCATTAGCTCCATAAGCTTTCTCTTTTCACTGCATATAACAGAATCAAATTCACCACTTTCAATTTCAGCCCCTAGTCTGTCTATTGCATCCTGAACAGTTCTCTCAATGTTTATCTTCTTTTTCTCCTTTGTTTTCACTTGTTTCAACCTGAAATCATTTGGCACAGAGGGAATATCGAAATTGTCGAGCAGGAAACTATCTAGATTACCTGCAATTTCATCGGAAAACTGAGCGTTGATTGTGGTTTCTTCATGCAGTTGAGAAGAGCTCTGGCCGTTATGTTGCTTGAGTAGAGGAGAGGTGCCTTGTAAGAAGCCAGCTTTAAAACCATACTCATTGCTCACACGTACCTCGTTGGCAGTTAAAGGAATAGACACATCAAAGCCACCTGCTTCCATTGTTCGTTCAAATTCAGCGACATCATCAATGATTGTTTGCATGTCACTATTATCACTTATTTCATTAGTTGGAACGCTTGATGCCTTAGCTGCTTCATCGGCTTCCCCAGCAGCATCATTTACTTTGGTCGTGCCTTTACTGTTTTCATGAATGACAGATACTTCATTTGAATTCATTAAACCATCTATTGTTTCTTCAATCAGCTCGCCTTCCTCAAGGTCATGCTCATCACCATCTATCCCCTCATCTTCACAAGTCACATCCAAGACTCCAAACTTGTCGGTCGTGTTAATGATAGAGCCTCCAGCTGTTGTGGGTTTAGTTGAAGCATCTCCAACTATCTTCCATCTATGTTGATCATGAACTATGTTACCACTATTTCTATAGCTACTCCTAACTGAGATATTCTTGAATTTATTCTTCATAGCTTCGATTCTGGCTGCTTCTCCTTTATCATCAGATCTTTGGCCTCTATTCTCAGTTAATCTCTCCTTTCTGTTAACGGTTACCTCCCCTTTCTCTTTACATTTGGATACAGGACAGTTATAGTCTTTGTGCCCAATGACTTTACAAACACTACAGATGTCTGGACGCCAAACATATTCAATTAGAACATTCTGTTCAGAGCCATCTGGTAGCTCAACCGGAAATTCAGTAAGCAAAATACTTTCAGGGGTGACTTCAACCAGGCATTTTGCATATGATAACATATCTAAAGTCTCAGTCGCCGCATCCATACACAAGAATTTTCCTATATTCGAAGCATGCCAACTTATGCCAATTTTAGTCCACGCATATAGCGGAATGTTAGAAAGTTTAACCCAAACTGGGACACTCCTAATACATCTACTGCTCACGTTGCAGTCCCATTGTTTTAGTATGAAGACTTTGTTTCTAATTATAACTGGGTCGGCGTTGAGGATTCTTCTTCTATCATCTGGATTAGACAAAAGGAAAAAGAAGATATCACCGGTTGATTTGATCTTAAATCCTCCAGAAGGTTTCCAGTAATTCTTCAGATGAGTAGCAACTAAAGTAAATGGTAACGGCGAGTCGAGGAAGAACCCAACAATATAATCTTGTCATTCATCACGCCCTGCTTGATAAATTGTTTCGTCGGGGAGTAGCCTTTTTCCAGAGTGCTTCAGTCGGATCGTTGGAGGTACGAAGATCCCTGCATTCTTGGGCTTGTTTTCGAAAAGAGAAGTCCATCTCCGATTCGCGTTGACCATAGCAGAAGGGGATGGAGTTGAGGTGGGTAGGGTAGGAGGCGGAGGTTCAGGGGATGGAGGTTTAGGAGGAGGGTCTGACAAGGTATGGGAGGAGTTGATGGATGTGAGAGGATGGGAGGGGCTCGATGCCCGCAGGGATGACGTGTAAAGGACAGTTTTTGGCAGAGGAGAAAAAGGTTGAGAGGACATGGCAGGAAAAGGTTGAAAAGCAAGTATTTTTAAAATTAAAATAATATTTAAATTATATATATATACGGTCAAAGGGCGGTAAAAACCCTAAATTCTCATTTCATTGTTTCAGCGCCGCACCAGGTGATCGAGGGCCTAAATGGTTTGATTTTAATTCTTTAAAATCTCTCAATCAAAACTAAATTCCTGGATTCATCAAAGCGAAAAGTGTTAATCTCATCCTGAACAATGAATCTACCGGTTGAGATCGTTTTTAGCTTCATCGATTGAGAGAATTCCTGTCATGAAGTCGCGTCGATTGCACCGAGTTTGGAGAGCTTGTGGGAGTTCGAATTCGGCATGGCTTGGTGCGTTGGGCAGTGGTGTCGAGGTCTTCGTCGGGGCGTCGTTGGATTTGGTTCCGGTTGGCCATAGGTGGAGCGACGGCTAAGTATTTAAGTGGAGCGGATGGGTTTCTTTACTGAAGAGGAAGACGGCCAGGAGGAATTAAAGAAGAGGGCCGCTTGATTTGTGCAGATGGTAATTAGGGAAAATTTTATAATTAATTAAAGTTAATTAGCTCGTTAATGTAGTAAAAGTTTAAATCACTATAACTTTTGACTGCAAACACTGAATTCAGCAAAACGAAGTTCGTTGAGATCGTGTCGACGAATTCGTCAGCATGAAACTGACCGGAAGGGGTTTGGAGCAAGTTAAATTTTGAAAAAAAATTGGCATTGCAAAATAAAGAATGACGATGGATTATCAGGACTTGAGTTCGTTAAATTTCCAGATTCAAAACCAGTCAAAGTGAGTTTTTCTCACACCTGCAAAAATATTCACATTTTGTGAAATTGAAATCTGTGATGTATTTGATGTTGGTTGCTATTTTAAATGGACACCAAATTTAAACTGTATAAATTGAACTGACAGTTAGTTTATTTTTGAATTAAATTGCTAGTTAAACCCCGACATGTATAATCAGTTAATAATGGCAAATTGAACTGTTTTGGATGATGATTGTGATGGATGTTTATTTATGAATATACTTGAACTGTATGGATGTTGTCTGTGTTTTGATATCAGTGTTATCACCTTGAATGTTGCGGCATCATCATAAACAATCAACCCCAAAGTGAAATATATTGAAATGTCGAAAGTGAATTATATTGAAATGTCGAAAGTGAAATATATTGAAATGTCGAAAGTGAAATATATTGAAATATCGAAATTGAATTATATTGAAATGTTGAAATTTAAATTATTTCAAAGTTTTAAATCTTTATTTAAACTTTGAAATTAAATCCAAATTGAAATGATCTAAAATTTGTTATTTGAAATTTGAACTGAAATTGAATTATTTCAAAGGTTTAAATCTTTATTTAAACTTTGAAACAAAATTCAAATTGAAATGATCTAAAATTTGTTATTTGAAATTTGAACTGAAATTGAATTATTTCAAAGGTTTAAATCTTTATTTAAACTTTGAAATAAAGTTAAAATTGAATCTAAAATTTGTTATTTGAAATTTGAACTGAAATTGAATTATTTCAAAGGTTTAAATCTTTATTTAAATTTTGAAACAAAATTCAAATTGAAATGATCTAAAATTTGTTATTTGAAATTTGAACTAGAATTGAATTATTTCAAAGGTTTAAATCTTTATTTAAACTTTGAAATAAAATTCGAATTGAATTGATCTAAAAATTTTTATGTGAAATTTGAACTAAAATTTATTATAATTTAAATTATTTCAAAGATTTAAATCTTCATTTAAACTTTGAAATTAAATCCAAATTGAAATGTTCTAATTGGTTAAATTGAAATTTGAACTAAAATTGATTATAATTTGAATTGTTTCAAATGTTTAAATCTTTATTTAAACTTTGAAATTAAATTCGAATTAAATGGTTTGAATAAATATTTGAACTTGAACTTGGATTTGATTTGAATCGAATAGATTCAAATAATAATTCGAAATTTGAAGTTATCATTTAAAATGGATTGTTCTCAAATAAATTTGATTTTGGGGATCGATTTGGACTGGATATTGGAAATCGATTTGGTTTGTTTTGAGATTTGAACTTAGGTTCAGATTTATTGAAATGGAAAGAAACAGTTGATTTGAAATTATTTCTATATAAACTAATTTACATATAAACTATTTTATGAAATTTATTCCTTTGATATATGGAGTACTTTATATAAATTGTTTTCAAAAACCTATTTTTCTATTTATATAAAAGTTGTTTATAAAAAAAAATTAATACATATAAAACCATTTCTAATACTCAAGCTGTTTTGATTTCCAAACTATTCCAAATCTCTTAACTATTTAAAAATTATTCAAAAATTTATTTAAACCCCAAAACTATTTCAAACTTATAAACTGTTTTAGAAGTGGAAATTGATTACATTTAAATCTCTGATTTAAAAGTAAATATGATTATTTTGATGTTAAAGTCAGAAATGAATTCAAAACTATTTCCAAAGTAAATTGAACGATTCGAATGAAATGTGGTTAACTGAAGGTATAACCAGTTGTTGAAATTGAAATTTATCTCAAAGTGAATATGAGTTTTGAAAGTAAATATTATTGTGATTAAAATAATATGATATTTTAAGTGAAATTGGTTTAGTTGAATATGATATTTTGATATCATAACGATTCACTTTTGAAATATAAAAGTACCAATCGGTGTGTAACATGACGTTTTGTTGTTAAAGAGACCGGGGCCTCTTAGTGACAAACTCTCTGTCAATGTTGGAACCACTTTAACAACTGTGTACATGGTGGAGTTCCAGAAATGAATTAGGATGAATTTGGAGGCGATTACTGGATTGAAGAAAGTGAACGATAATGGATGACCCCGACACTTGTGTCGATTTGAAATGACTAAAACAGGAGCCATGCCAGACCAAATGAGGCTTGACTACCTCTTAGTGGACATCTGCTCTACGATTTTCCTGGGCCTCGGGTCCATACTATTACTATTTTGTTGTTGTTGTTTTGTTGGTGCGCACCCTCGATGGGATGTATTTCCCTTTGATTCGATATGGGGCGGACGTCTACGGTGGGCCGTTAGGGGTAACCATCAGTCTGGATCAGACAAACTAGTAGCATACTACTTTGGGTATTTCCTCATGTGCCTTGTCATACGTTTATCCTTATGTGAGACAACTACGATTTTGATTTTTGGCATAGGTCTATAGGGGACTCAGTGGCTACCGACGTTACTGGTTGTGTTACAGGACCTGCATAGACCATGTGCTTGTAAACTGTGTAAGGGTAATCAATGTAACCCCGCTTACGCTATTTTTCTGACAAGTATTTGTGAGTAGACACTAGTATAATAGCGAAATTATATTATATAGTATCTAGTTTGACGGATCCTTAGGAGATGGAAATTTCCCGTAACATCTCTTGAGTTATGTGTGTGCATGTTCATATGATATCGATTTGACTTAGATGAGAATATTTTTGCCTGATCCGAGCTTGTTTTATTTTCACGCTATTACGCTCGGGTCAGACTTGAGCATTCCAGTTTCAAAGGTTATCTTCTGTAGGATGAAGACGAAGACGGTGTACTATTATTACTATTGTATTCCACTACTATTCTGTTGCGGTACTCTGTATTATCAGTTATGTATATAAATGTATAACTCTGAAAAATGTTGTAAAATGATCAAATGTTTATTTTAAACAGCTTCATGAACTGTTATTTGATTATTATATTTTGTTCATTCCGTTGCGAGATTCTGTGCTTGTTTTCTTCTTTCTTTCTAATTCTAAATTAATCCCCTTGATTATCTATATTTTTGACTATAATGGTTTAAGATGTGGATCGTCATTTAACAATCTGTAAATACGTACAGTTTTGAGTTAGACATGTGTGGATTATTGTCGATTCAAAAGGTACAGGTTTCCGGGTTGTTACATTACGATTAACAAATTTCCTAAGGAACTCCGTTTTTAACGAAATTAATTTTATTAAATCCGTAATGATTTACAATTGTTAGATTTCAAGTTTCAAGACTTTATGATATAATTTATGATCATATACAATTTAAATGTGTACAGATTCAAGTTGTGCAATTATAAAGGGATTTTCACAAAATATCTAAGAATTCAACGAAACCTATTCCATCGTGTCCGGGATATTGTTCTAGGATTTCAATTTTCATTCCGATCGGAGGTTGTTTGTGGTTTTTTTAACCAGTTACTTCAATATGAAGTTTCATTTATTATTATTTTAATAAATGGCTTCACTATAAATAAGGATAATAACCCTAATTGTTTTCCTTCCGTAGTCAACCATATACAGCTGCCAAACCACGAAATGAACTATCAAAACATCTAAATCTTCTCTCCCAAAAATCATGCAATCTACTCACCAATTTGAAATCGTTTCAACTGCAAACAGGAATGGGACTTCAAGTTCTTGCTGATGAATGGAGGTGATGGAGTTTAATTAGGCGCAGAGGCCGAAAATAGGCTATGAAGTCGTTTAGGTTTTGATATTATTGTTGGCGATTAGCGGGCTTGAGATGCACGATTTTCAGAACATGAGAAGTGGAGGCTACGGGCTTTCGAATGGCGAGGTGGTGATGAACGTTGGCGGACTGGTGATAGGCTTGGTGGTGAGATATTGAGAGGCAGCAGGATTCGTATTTTTGAAAAGGGATGGGAACAAAGCACTATATTCGTGAATAACAAGGACAACATTCAGAGAAACTAAAGAGGATAGGAATGATTTAAACAAAGGGAAAAATAAGACGGGGTCTGATGGTTGGTTTTGTGTTGAACGTAAGGATCGGGCTTTATTTATTAATATGAGATTTACTTAGCCACAAGTGTAATGAAGTTTGTAATAAAATAATTAGGCTGATTTAAAATGGAAAGAGTTTAATATAAAATAAAATTTAGGGTTAAGTAATTTAGTTTAATCGTTAATGTTCAAACGCTAATTAAAGTATAATAAATGAAGTAATTAGTTTAAAATGGTTTAATTATAAAGGGATAATTGTTTTTATTAAATCATGATAATATTATATGTTTCATAACTATACAGGGATGCAGAAGTTCAGGCGATTTGAATGTGAGGGGAAGTGAAATTATCGGCCATACTTAACTGTAAACTAAAAAGTAATTAACACTAAATAATTATATAATTAATGATTTTATTATATAATTAAATCATATAACTTAAATCGTGGATAACTTTACGATGCAAGGTCGGAATTGGACAAAATAGGAAACATTTTACTCGTCTTGACAAGCACTGCATTATGTAACCAATTTGGATAGTTTTGGAAGCAGCAAATATTTTTAGTTAAATTAAACATCAGCTTAGTTTAACTAAATCAAACCGCTTCAGAAATGAACGTAATCAAGGTGAGTTAAAATCATTCAGTTATTCTCACTTATATTTTATATAAGTCGGGTTTTGTAATTATGTGTTATGGTTGCTAATGGTCGATTGTTTGATAACTATATATGTATATATTGAATGAACCGATGAAATTAAACGTTGTTTAATTTGTTTAATTTTAGAGAAACACCAAATTGTTATTCTAACGATTGAAACTAATTGAGGTAGCTTACCGTACTGGTCATATTTATAAAATAAATATGTTTAATTAAATAAATTGTTTGAATTTTTATTTGTTGTGTTAAAGTATTTTTATTGACTATTATAAAAATTATTAGCTTAAATTGGATAATTCTTGTTAAATGATTTTATTAAGATAACTTTTTTGGATGCAGGGAATAACAGGTTGGATGTATCCAGTTGGACTCCTCACCGGTAGTTGATAAATTATATTATATTATAATATATGTTAATAATACGAAATTGTGATGCAGGGATTGACAGGTTAGAGGAATCCAACAGGATTCCTCACTAATATTGATAATGTTTATCAATATGATTTGTTGTGTTCATTTGTATGTGAAATTGGTTTATATTTCATGTTTTGGTACTTTAGTAGATATTTACCTCTTGAGTACCGACGATAAAGTAAAAGATTTTTGAAATTGATATTAAATCAATTGTAAATGTTTTCAAAGTTGTTTTGTATATTTGAAATACGATGTTTATTTTAAAAATAAAAGTCGAAGATTTAATTATGTTTTAAAACTATTTAAATTATATTTTTTCGAAATTCCACGATATTAATGAAATAAATGGTTGAACAATATAAACTAAATGAAAATGTTAAATTATTGTAAAGTAGGGTTTAAGTGGCGTAAATGGAATGTTTAATGATTTTAAATTGTTGAAATGGACTAACAGAGTTGGGAGTGTACTGGAATCAAGTTAGAAAGAACTAAGAATTGATTTTTCGTAAATAAATGAACGTTTTTGCAAACGTTGTTTAAAAATATATGAAATGTTATAAATGGGTTTTTTGTGAATAAGATTAGCAAATAAATGGAATTGAGAATAAAATAAGAATATTGGAGTATAATTGAAATTAGGATATGAAACGACCCAAACTTTCCCGGTCTGGAAAGCCCGGATACTTTGAGGACAAGAAGAATAAGAACGCAAACAGAAGAACATTTCATTGTTTATTACAACAATTACATCAGAATACAAGAATATACAAAGTATGAATAAATATTACACAACATAAAATATCAGAGATTACAATACATTACATAGCAGCGGAAAATAATACAAAACACAACTGAAAGAGATAAATGGATACAAAGCTTTCCGGATATCGTTCCAGCTGTAAGTCAGGATCCTGTGAATATAAATCTACAAAGCCAAAACTACTAGCTGCCCGTGCCGAAAATAAGGGCACCCAGAGTTTAGGTTGAAACAATAAACTCCAGGTCAGTCATGTGACTGGTGCGAGAACTAAAACAGTTATTAATCTTTATTTTAAGGTTAGGTAAATTAAGGGACCACGCCGTATAACACGGAACGGGTTTCCTCCCAAGAATACCAGTGCATAAAACAACAACACAATGCTAAATAAATAACAGTGAAGCTATTATAACACCCAGGCCCCATCACACAATGCAACGTAAGCCGGAGGATATGGTTTTTACCTTATAATAGTCAAGAATGCTTGGTATGTGAAATTTCAAGTTTTATTATTACTATAAGCGTATAGTGTCAAAACAATTTCAAATCATAAGTATCAATCATAGACGACATAAGTGCCTCATACCACTATGTCGCCATACTAGGCTCTACAAATAAAACCGCAAAGTCAAGTATTGGAAGCTGGATTTCCATCTGTGAACCGAGGCAAAAGATTGTCCTCATCGAATTCGAGACTCTCTAGCCCGAGCCTCAGGATCAGAGCTCGGTGACCCTTGGAGGGACAGGGCCGGCCCACCGATGTGGATTAAAATGCCTGAACACTGCGTTTCCCCACCCTTTGGGGCGTAAATGAGCCAAATGACTTCATCGGCTCCACACAGTCACCGATATATCCGAGGCGCCTCGCAACAGCAACAACCACACAGGTGAAAATAATATAAATGTCAGGGCTAGTAGGTCACTGACACCACCCTAGCTAGAAGAAAATGCATGCCCTCCCTGAGGTCCTCTCCTGTTTTTGGTTCACAACCGGGGTGTGAGGCTCGCGAATCAACGCTACACAAAGCTATGCCACACAGGCTGTGCTTTGATCATCAACCACAAGACTCTGCTTTTCAACAGAAGCCTTGATCATATTGCCACTTAGGCATGCCACACAGGCAATTCACTCCATGCGTTTGATATCCATCAATATATAACCTCTGAGCTCGTACGTCTCAGAGAAGGGCGTTAAGCAAGAGAATAAATTCTCCGCCGCCAAACAGATATATATTTAATAGAAATCAATCACACAGAATAAAATCCAATGTCAAACACACAGTCCATTTACAAGTTCGTTCTGGGTCTAAACGAAACCGGAGGCACCTTGTACCTCGCATATTCATCGACCTCCAAGTACGTCTGGACGATCACCAACTAATTCCCTCCTCTTGGGTGTACAGCGCAATCAAGATCATCAGAAATCACCCAAACGATGTGAAGACCTCCGGTCTTCGACCATCGTCTTCATCCTCGACACTACGTCGAATCAGTTATCCAGAATGGGATAAACCCGGTCTTTCTGAATAACTCGCGTATATAATAAACAAGTGTTACACGAACACAACATACGCCTCATTCCAATTCAGAATATTCTTTTATTCAAATATTCTTATACGTTGGGAAAGGTTCCCATTAATTTTACAAAGATAAATTCTTCAAATTTATTCTTTAATCTTCTTTTGAATATCAATTCAAACTAGTCGGGTTTAGCGGACCACACCGAAGTAATCATTTATTTTATTTTCCCAATCCCAACCTATTCATCCCATGAAGTAAAACTGGTAATATTTCATATCTAACACCATGGTGTTATCGGTAAATTCAATTACCATTTCACGTTCAAATCTAATCAAAGATTAAACTATCGCCTGGAGCAAAACTGGTGATACTCCATTCTCAATCACTTCAATCTAATTAAAGATTCATTAAAACTCCACTTAGTTTTAGTCTTCCCAAAAATCAATATCCTGTCTTTAACTGGGTTAAAGAACCAATGTCATCTAAAACACGGTTCACGATAAACCCAAAATCACATTCCATTAATTATCGGGTTAAAGAACAAGTGTTATTTAAAACACCGTTCATGATAGACACAAAAATCAATTCCAATTCAATTCCAATTAAATACCATTTAATTGGTACACTTCATTAAATCTAAATAAAAAGATTTAATCTTTTTCTCAACTGGGTTTAAGAACAGTGTTAATGAAGACACCATTCACGAAAAACCCAAATCACATTTGATATTAAATACAAGGCTCTGAATAGAAAATATATTGGCTTATATTCAATATCAAATTCTACAACCAACAAATATCGTAAAGGAAATAACGATATAAATATATCTTTCAAATTCCCATAACAATATCTGTATCATCACGAAATTCAACATCGAAATATTCAAAAGACAATTTCAATTCAAATCCATTCCAATTCAATTATTGGAAATTCTGGTTACTTTTAAAACCATTTCAAATCCACTTTATTTATTTTAAAAATAAATAAAATTATAATTCTAGTTCAAAACTAGTTCATTTCGATAAAAATCTATTTTTATCTTTTCTAATATGGAATTTTTCATCCAAATTCTTCACAAATCATTTCTTATGATTTTACACAAATTATTACTATTTTTAATAATTTTATCAAGGCCCGTACAGTCGATTTCCATCAACGGCCATCGAACTGCACTTACAACGACCTTTTCCAAATTTGATTTGGACATAATTCCAAATCCAACCGTTAGATTTCAAATCTCTAATGTTCTTAGAAAGTTCTTTACGATACGAACCCGACGGTTCTGGTTTTAGGAGAATCCGACGGTCGGATCTCCCGTAATATCCATTTGAAGTCAAGGGTCGAAATTAGCGAACTTCTGCGGCATGGCGCGTTCTATTCAGGCCACTCTATTTATATAATAAATATATTATATATATATATATATTTCGTCGATTTCCTTTCAAAACGTATTTTATAAATCGTTTTAAATTCGTTTTTAAAATGATTTTCACTTCATATTCAATTTCTAATCAAAATCGAATATTCCATATCATCGATATATATATAATAATATTTTCAAAACATTATATTTTGAAATCACTTCCTTTTCTATATTCATTATAAAAACGAATATAATTGATATAAATATCGTTCGCGTCAAAATGGCGCATATCTAATCAACTCGGCTTTATATCTTTCAATAACTTCGTTATTCTATTCAACAAATGAATATTTTCTTCAACACATGAATATATATTTTATTCAACACATGAATTTATATTTTTATTCAACACAAGAATATTTATTTTTCTATTCAACACATGAATTTATATTTATATTCAACACATGAATTTACATTTCTATTCAACACATGAATATACATTTCTATTCAACACATGAATTTACATTTCTATTCAACACATGAATTTACATTTCTATTTAACACATGAATTTACATTTCTATTTTCCAAGATTGGAATGAGGCCCAATCAATTACCATATAATGTTAATTATATGGATTTTCTACAACACATGTATATAATAGCAATGATAAATCATCAACAATCACGCAGAGTGCACCACACAACTGCATAAGCATTAAATATAAATAATTAACGCTTACACAGTCCGTCAACCTATCGATCGACATACAACTAAATAATCGGGATTAGGGTACGTCAAATATCATCCCAATACCCATGTGGGGTTTCAAATCAACAAACACATATTTCATTTGCGCAGTTGGGAGATGTGTGAAATTTATCGTCCCAATCAATATCAGTCAAATCAGTGTATATGAACAAATCGTCCGATTTGTTTATTACTATTTATTTTATATACACGTTAAAAATTATATTTTTAATTATAAAATTTTTTCCACTATAAAATATTTTATTTCATTCCACATTACACAATCAAATTTCACAACACAGCAACCAAACAAACAAGTCATCCATGGTCTGTGGACGACGGGGGTGCTACTAAGCACCGTCTGCATCCTAGTATATATTTTTCAACTAGAAAATAAATTAAAAGTGAGGAGTTCTCACCAACTAGCTAAACCAATACACCGCGACTCTTCATATGTAGAAATCTTCGTCGTGCTCACCTTTTGTCAATTTCATTGTCTGTAGCAACTACATATATAAAAAGGACATTTTTATAATCTTTAGTATATAAAAATCATATTTTTTATAACTACGCTATACGGATAAAAATTACATTTTTAATAACGCTTTCCATACATAAAAATCATATTTTTATGTTCTCTCTATATAAAAAGATCGGATTTTTATCCTTACTTCATATATATAAAAATCGAATTTTTTTCTTCACTTCATATATATAAAATCGAATTTTTATCTTCTCTTCATATATATAAAAATCGAATGTTTATCTTCACTTCATATATATAAAAATCGAATTTTTTCTTCACTTCATATATATATAAATCGAATTTTTATCTTCACTTCATATATATAAAAATCGAATTTTTATCTTCACTTCATATATATATAAATTGAATTTTTATATGGTTCTTTGTAAAATAAAAATCAAATCTTTCAAGTGATAAAAATCGAATATTTCAAGCGATAAAAATCGAATCTTTCAAGCGATAAAAATCGAACCTTTCAATCTGTAAAAATCGAATCTTTTAAGCAATAAAAATCGAATCTTTTTACTCTATAAACAATCAAACCTTTTTATTCTATTATATACGTAAAACTGATTATATATATATATATAACTTACAGGGCATTTTGATTGGAGGTGTGGGGGGAAGAGGTGCTGACGTTGGGGAGGTGGCAGGTCGGAGAGGTGTCGCGCTGAGGGGGGTAGGCGTCGGTTTTGGGTGGCGTCAGGCTAGGGTTTCTTCAGATTGGAAGGGGCTTTAACGCGTGGCAAGGGAAGATGATGGAGGACTAGCAGCCGCGGATGGGGGGAGGGGTGGGGGGGCGATGGCTGGTGGCGGTGCTCTTGGGAGCGGCACATTGGTCAACAACGAGGGGCTGAGGGTTGTGGGTTAGGGCGCGGTTTTTTTTAATTTACGGGTTCGATCTAAAAATGTAGAGAGGGAGGAGGGAAAGGTGAGGTATGGTTATTATATAATATTATATATTAATTTAATTCATTTTCAAAAAGTAACTTTTTCGTTCGAACTCCGATTTAAACCCGACGACTATCGGCCCTAGCTAGTTACCCCGATTCCAAACACAATGGGATATTTTTCGTAAGCCAATTCCATCATTTCGATCAGTTTTCATCAAAATCAAAATATAATTCTATATATTGAATTTGAATGCACATTTCAGTTTACCGGGGCCACATACGAACTCTAAAAATTCCAGAAAAATATTTTCTAGCTTTGTATTGATGACACGGTCCTAAGAAAACTAATTTCATCGAATTCTGAAACCGTTCGAAAAATGGACATTTTTATGTCGATCGAAATTGACTGAAACTGTCAAAACACGTTTCCCTTCTCTACACTCACGTATTGATTCAGAAAATTATGAATTTTGGAATATAGTAATAACTAGACAGCACGAATCCAACAAAATTGGTTTCGTCGAAAACTGAGGTCGTTTGCAAAATTTCCATTTTTAAGGGCCAGAATTCCATAGCGACTATTCTGAATTTTCAACTGGATGTAACTTTTGATTCCCGCTATGAATTTTCAATTTTTCGGATTCGTTGGAAAGATATTCTCCATTAGATTCTAAATTTTTTTGGTTTCGCTAAAATCCATTTTATTTTGAATTCTGTACATTCATTTGAAATTTGAAATCGAATTTTCGAACTACCGCGCCATTTTCAATTCCTTTTATAATTAAAATAAAATATTTATATTCTAACGACGATTCAAATAAATATATACAATCTATTTATATTAAAAATAAATTTCTCGTCGATATTATTTAAAATAAATCATTTAAAATATTTAAAATTCATCAAAATTGCCAAAATAAAATTTTTAAATTGGCTCGGATTTCCGGGTTACTACAATCTCCCCCACTTAAAACTTTTCGTCCCCGAAAAGGAACGAAGCTGAAAGTTGTTTCACAAACCAACTCAACTTTCATTATTTTCATTACGGCTTAAGTTCTTCAACTTTTCAGTTTCTAAGAACTTTTCAATTTTTTCAAAAATTTGGCTAACACCGTAATTTTCGAATAATTTCGCCATAACCTCCCTTGCACCGGGGACTTCGGGATATTTCAAATAGTCTCCCATGTCCCTCATCAATCCAAAAAGAAAAAGAAATAGCCAAGCGGCTAGCCGATCGGCTCATAAAATCATCCAAAACCCAATAAATTAGTAAACATGTACCTATTTGTCGGGCAAACAATTTTATTCTTCTGCTCTAGCCTCCTTGCTATGACCTGTTCAATGTAAGTACATGTATATGCAAGCAAATGCGACCAAATTTCAATACAATTCACATTTTGGTTCAATTTGGCTAAAGATTCAACATTCAAATAATCGAACAATAATCAAACAACACAATCAGCCATCAATTAGTTGATTATTATTTCAAATTCATATCTTTGATATATAGTCAAAAATCACATTTTTGGTGCCAAATCACAACAATAGTCCCTATCTAGTTTTGGTCCTCACACCAATCAATTGGAAATATATAGAAATCCCACTTTCGTCACTCGAACACAACATTGATGATGCCACGGTCATTATCAGCATCATCTCTGGACAACTAGAGTGTGATTCTATATCTACCCAGTATATTAAAACTTCGAATACCCGTAGATCAGACGTATATGCAAAATCTATATATACTGGATTGTCCAAATTCAATACAAATAAATATTCAAATACGTATAAAACGATTGAAATTTCGAAACAAAATTTGTTTTCATTTTTAAAGATATACTCTTCACACTCGTTCTAGGATACTACTGATCCCATCTCTAACGAGTCATTCTCATTGGATATTACTAATCCAATCTCTGATGAATTCTTTCGTTTGGTTCTAACAAGTCTTGTTCTCGAGCTTTGTAAACCAAAGCTCTGATACCAAGCTGAAATGACCCAAACTTCCCCGGTATGGAAAGCCCGGATACTTTGAGGATAAGACGAATCAAAACGCAAACAGAAAAACATTTCATTGTTCATTACAACAATTACATCAGAATACAAGAATATACAGAGTATGAATAAATATTACACAACATAAAATATCAGAGATTACAATACATTACATAGCAGCGGAAAATAATACAAAACACAACTGAAAGAGATAAACAGATATAGAGCTTTTCGGATATCGTTCCAGCTGTAAGTCAGGATCCTGTGAATATAAATCTGCAAAACCAAAACTACTAGCTGCCCTTGTCGAAAATAAGGGCACCCGGAATTTAGGTTAAAAGAATAAACTCCAGGTCTGTCATGTGACTGGTGTGAGAACTAAACAGTTATTAATCTTTATTTTAAGGTTTGGTAAATCAAGGGACCACGCCGTATAACACGGAACAGGTTTCCTCCCAAGAATACCAATGCATAAAATAATAGCGTAATGCTAAATAAAGAACAATGAAGTTATTATAAGACCCAGGTACCATCACACAATGCAACGCAAGCCGGAGGATTGGGTTTTTAACTTATAATAGACAAGAATGCTTGGTACGTGAAATTTCATGTTTTATTATTACTATAAGTGTATAGTGTCAAAACAATTTCAAATCATAAGTATCAATTATAAACGACATATGTACCCCATACCACTATGTCGCCATACTAGGCTCTACAAATAAAACTGCAAAGTCACGTATTGGAAGCTGGATTTCCATCTGTGAACCAAGGCAAAAGATAGTCCTCACCGAATTTGAGACTCTTTAGCCCGAGCCTTAGGATCAGAGCTCGAGTGACCCTTGGAGCGACAGGGCTGGTCCACCGATGTGGATTAAAATGCCTGAACACTACGTTTCCCCACCCTTTGGGGCCTAAATGAGCCAAATGACTCCATCGGCTCAACACAGTCACCGATATATCCGAGGCGCCTTGCAATAGCAACAACCACATATGTGAAAATAATATAAATGTCAAGGCTGTTAGGTTACTGACACCATTCTAGCTAGAAGAAAACGCATGCCCTCCCTGAGGTCCTCTCCCGTTTTTGGTTCACAACCGGGGTGTGAGGCTCGCGAATCAACGCTTCACAAAGCTATGCCACACAGGCCGTGCTTTGATCATAAAGCACAAGACTCTGTTTTTCAACAGAAGCCTTGATCATATTGCCACTTAGTCATGCTACATAGGCAATTCACTCCATGCGTTTGATATTCATCAATATATAACATCTGAGCTCGTATGTCTCAGAGAAGGGCGTTAAGCAAGAGAATAAATTATCCGCCGCCAAACAGATATATATTTAATAGAAATCAATCACACAAAATAAAATCCAATGTCAGACACACAGTCCATTTACAAGTTCGTTCTGGGTCTGAACGAAACCGGAGGCACCTTGTACCTCGCATATCCATCGATCTCCAAGTACGTCTGGACGATCGCCAACTGATTCCCTCCTCTTGGGTGTACAGCCCAATCAAGATCATTAGTAATCACCCAAACGATGTGAAGACCTCCGGTCTTCGACCACCGTCTTCATTCTCGACACCACGTCGAATTAGTTATCCAGAATGGGATAAACCCGGTCTTTCTGAATAACTTGCGTATATAATAAACAAGTGTTACACAAACACAACATACGCCTCATTCCAATTCAGAATATTCTTTTATTCAAATATTATTATACTTTGGGAAATGTTCCCATTAATTTATCAAAGATAAATTCTTCAAATTTATTCTTTAATCTTCTTTTGAATATCAATTCAAACTAGTCAGGATTAGCGAACCACACCGAAGTAATCATTTATTTTATTTTCCCAATCCCAACCTATTCATCCAATGAAGTAAAACTGGTAATACTTCATATCTAACACCACGGTGTTATCAGAAAATCCAATTACCATTTCACGTTCAAATCTAATCAAAGATTTAACTATCTCCTGGAGCAAAACTGGTGATACTCCATTCTGGATCACTTCAATCTAATTAAAGATTCATTAAAACTCCACTTAGTTTCAATCTTCCCAAAAATCAATATCTTGTCTTTAACTGGGTTAAAGAACCAATGTCATCTAAAACACGGTTCACGATAAACCCAAAATCACATTCCATTAATTATTGGGTTAAAGAACAAGTGTTATTTAAAAAAGCATTCATGATAAACCCAAAAATCAATTCCAATTAAATACCATTTAATTGGTACACTTCATTAAATCTAAATAAAAAGATTTAATCTTTTTCTCAACTAGGTTTAAGGATAGTGTTAATGAAGACACCATTCACAACAAACCCAAATCACATTTGATATTAAATACAAGGCTCTGAATAGAAAATATATCGGCTTATATTCAATATAAAATTCTACGACCAACAAATATCGTATTGGAAATAACGATATAATATATCTTTCAAATTCCCATAACAATATCTGTATCATCACGAAATCCAATATCGAAATATTCAAAAGACAATTTCCATTCAAATCCATTCCAATTCAATTATTGGAAATTTTGGTAACTTTTAAAATCATTTCAAATCCACTTTATTTATTTTAAAAATAAATAGAATTATAATTCTAGTTCAAAACTAGTTCATTTCGATAAAAATCTATTTTTATCTTTTCAAATATGGAAATTTTCATCCCAATTCTTCACAAATCATTTCTTATGATTTTACACAAATTATTACTATTTTTAGTAAGTTTATCAAGGCCCGTACAGTCGATTTCCATCAACGGCCATCGAACTGCATTTACAACGACCTTTTCCAAATTTGATTTGGACATAATTCCAAATCCAACCATTAGATTTCAAATCTCTAATATTTTTTAGAAAGCTCTTTTCGATACGAACTTAATGGTTCATGTTTTAGGAGAATCCGACGGTCGGATCTCCCGTAATATCCATTCGAAGTTGATGGTCGAAATTGGCGAACTGCCGCGGCGCGACACGTTCTATTCAGGCCACTCTATATATGTAATATATATTATATATATTTCGTCGATTTCCTTTCAAAACGTATTTTATAAATCGTTTTATATTTGTTTTTAAAACGATTTCCACTTCATATTCAATTTCTAATCAAAATTGAACATTCCATATCATCGATATATATATATATATATATGATAATATTTTCAAAACGTTATATTTTGAAATCACTTCCTTTTCTATATTCATTATAAAAACGAATATAATCAATATAAATATCTTTCGCGTCAAAATGGCGCATATCTAATCAACACGGCTTTATATCTTTCAATAACTTCGTTATTCTATTCAACAAATGAATATTTTCTTCAACACATGAATATATATTTTATTCAACACATGAATTTATATTTTTATTCAACACATGAATATTTATTTTTCTATTCAACACATGAATTTATATTTCTATTCAACACATGAATTTACATTTCTATTCAACATTTGAATTTACATTTCTATTCAACACATGAATTTACATTTCTATTCAACACATGAATTTACATTTCTATTTTCCAAGATTGGAATGAGGCCCAATCAATTACCACATAATCTTAATTATATGGATTTTCTACAACACCTGTATATAATAGCAACGATAAATCATCAACCATCACCCAGAGTGCACCACACAACTGCATAAGCATTAAATATAAATAATTAACGCTTACACAGTCTGTCAACCCATCGATTGACATACAACTAAACAATCGGGATTAGGGTATGTCAAATATCATCCTAATACCCGTGTGGGGTTTCAAATCAACAAACACAGATTTTATTTGTGCAGTTGGGCGATGTGTAAAATTTATCTTCCCAATCAATATCAGCCAAATTAGTGTATATAAACAAATCATCCGATTTGTTTATTACTATTTATTTTATATACACGTTAAAAATTATATTTTTAACTATAAAATATTTTTAAAATATTTTATTTCATTCCACATCACACAATCAAATTTCACAACACAGCAACCAAACAAACAAGTCATCCATGGTCTGTGGACGACGGGTGTCGGGTGCTACTAAGCACCGTCTGCATCCTAGTATATATTTTTCAACTAGAAAATAAATTAAAAGTGAGAAGTTGTCACCAACAAGCTAAACCAATACACCGCGACTCTTCATATGTAGAAATCCTCGTCGTGCTCGCCTTTTGTCAATTCATTGTCCGTAGCCACTACATATATAAAAATGACATTTTTATATTCTTTAGTATATAAAAATCATATTTTTATAACTACACTATATGGATAAAAATCACATTTTTAATAACGCTTTCCATACATAAAAATCATATTTTTATGTTCTCTACATATATAAAAAGATCGGATTTTTATCCTTACTTCATATATATAAAAATCGAATTTTTATCTTCACTTCATATATATAAAAATCGAATTTTTATCTTCACTTCATATATATAAAAATCGAATATTTATCTTCACTTCATATATATAAAAATCAAATTTTTGTCTTCACTTCATATATATATAAATCGAATTTTTATCTTCACTTCATATATATAAAAATCAAATTTTTATCTTTACTTCATATGTATAAAAAATGAATTTTTATATGGTTCTTTGTAAAATAAAAATCAAATCTTTCAAGCGATAAAAATCGAATCTTTCAAGCGATAAAAATCGAATCTTTCAAGCGATAAAAACCGAATCTTTTAAACGATAAAAATCGAATCTTTTTACTCTATAAACAATCAAACCTTTTTATTCTAATATATACGTAAAAACTGATTTTATATATATAAAAAACTTGCAGTTCATCGGCATTTTGATCGGAGGTGAGGGGGGAAGAGGTGCTGATATCGGGGAGGTGGCAGGTCGGAGAGGTGTGTCGCTGAGGGGTGTATGCGTCGGTTTTGGGTGGCGTCAGGCTAGGGTTTCTTCAGATCGGAAGGGGCTTTAACGCGTGGCAGGGGAAAATGGCGGAGGACTAGCTGCCGTGGAAGGGGGGCGATGGCTGGTGGCGGCGCGCTTGGGAGCGGCGCGATTGTCAAAGGCGAGGGGCTGAGGGTTGTGGGTTAGGGCGTAGCTTTTTCTTTTTTTTATTTACGCGTTCGATCTGAAAAGGTAGAGAGGGAGGAGGGAAAGGTGAGGTATGATTATTATATAATATTATATATTAATTTAATTTATTTTCAAAAAGTAACTTTTTCGTTTGAACTCCGATTTAAACCCGACGACTATCGCCCTAGCTAATTACCCTCATTCCGAACACAATGGGATATGTTTCGTAAGCCAATTCCATCGTTTTGATCAGTTTTCGTCAAAATCAAAATATAATTCTATATATTGAATTTGAACGCACATTTCAATTTAGCAGGGCCACATACGAACTCTAAAAATTCCAGAAAAATATTTTCTAGCTTCGTATTGACGATACGGTCCTAACCAAACTAATTTTGTCGAATTCTGAGACCGTTTGAAAAATGGCCATTTTCAGGTCGATCGAAATTGACTGAAATTGTCAAAAACACGTTTTCCTTCGCTACGCTCACATATTGATTCAGAAAATTATGAATTCTGGAATCTAGCAATAACTAGACATCATGGATCCAACAAAAGTGGTTTCGTCGAAAACCGAGGTCGTTTGCAAAATTTCCATTTTTAAGGGCCAAAATTCCATAGCGACTATTCTGAATTTTCAACTAGACGTAACTTTTGATTCCCGCTATGAATTTTCAATTTTTCGGATTTGTTGGAAAGATATTCTCCATTAGATTCTAATATTTTTGGTTTCGCTAAAATCCAGTTCATTTTGAATCCTGTACATTCATTTGAAATTTGAAATCGAATTTTCAAACTACCGCGCCATTTTCAATTCCTTTTTATAATTAACATAAAATATTTATATTCTAACGACGATTCGAATAAATGTATACGTTATATTTCTATTAAAAATAAATATCTCGTCGATACTATTTAAAATAAATCATTTTAAATATTCAAAATTCATCTAAATTGCCAAAATAAAAAATTTAAATTGGCTCGGATTTCTGGGTTATTACAAGATAATTGTCTAATAAATGGGATTTCAAGGCAAGATTTTCCGAAAGGGAATTATAAATAGAAATACATATAAACTGGGTTATACGGGGAATGTTGTCAAATTGATTTATATAATATATAAAGGAATTTTTCAAATTTGAATTTAATATTAGCAAATGGTTTAAAGCATACGCAAAGTAAAGAATATAAGTTATTTTAAAAATATTTGCAATCAGAAAGATTTTATATATGAATGGTTAAGGATTTTATAAACAGATGGTTTAGGATTTCGTAAACGAATGATTAAGCATTTTGTAAATAGAAAAATTAAAGATTTTTTATACGAAAGGTCAAGATTTTGTATATGAAGCTAATGATTTTGTAAATGAAAGGTGAAGCGTTTTGCAGTGGAATCTATAGTATTTATTTATTGAAGTGAAGTTGAAATATTTGATTTATTTCAGGAAATGATATTTTGAATAACATTGGAAATGATTAGTGATATTATGAAGAAAATATAATCAATTAAAAATGATTAAAAAGGGATATGTTGTGACTTTTAAGAAGTTAGAACCTGTTGTACGTTGGTTGACTTGAGTAATTTTCGAATTGTCAGTATGATGTTGGTTTCGGGCTTCGGGGTTAGTACTTAGAGATTTGTTCATTTTCTAATTTACAGTGAGGAGCCAATGAGTAGAAGTCTAATGATAATTGGATATTATTATATTAAGTAAGAAAAGGGAAATGTTTTCCGAATTAGCAGCTTTAATATTTAATTAAGTACTAATTAGTTAAAGAGGCTAAATGATGTTGTCTAGTGAATCAGTAAATTTCTTTTTTTATGGATGAATGATTGCTTGTTTGATAGTTAAATAACTAACTATCAAACTTGGCCTATACAATTGTTGATACGGAAAGACCGGGATCTAATTTATATTTGAATACCATTTCGACCAGCAAATACGTGGAAGATGGGAGATGTTAATTGTAGATGGAGTAGTTAAAGACCGTTGATCTTAATGAGTGGAAGAACTACGCATTAAATTTCCCTGGTGGCCGCTATAGATATTTTAGCAATAATTCTGTTGTGATTGGAGTCTAAGGATTACAAGGACTACTTGTTAATGATCCTTGGGGTGATTCCCGTATAAGGATGTGGTAGGAGGGTACCTTCGGTTCATCAGGTTCTTGGATGACTTTTATGAGCGAATGTCTGACAAAGTATTTTCAATGAATCATGTACATTGATATCTACAAACATATTCAGTTGGTGGCAGAAGAATTCATTTTTACTGCTTATACACCTAGAGTATTTTTGTAGACATCAATTGTGATTTGATGGATCTTGTAACAACCCGCATTTTACGTATCGGAGGATCGTAAAATATTTTTATTTTATTCCCTAAGGGTTGGAACATTCTCATATTTTTAATATGTTGCTTATGGGATGTAAGACATGTCCATAATTTTTTACCAATTTTGTTTGTGACTATTTTTCCCCTACCAGTCTTGTACAAGGCATAACTTTTAACTCAGGCCGAATTAGGCAACGAGACCTATGTCATTGGAAAGTATATGATGATTCCTTTCCATAGATTGGTTACATTAAATAATTGGCCCAATGGTTTGGGAGGAATCACTGTTTTAAGGTTTTATAGTTGGTTGTTCAGGATTTTAAGACACAATGGGCTGATTTTGAGAGGCCATTTTAGTGGGCTGGTGGAAACTATAATTTGGGGGTGAGGGGTATAGAGAATAGTTTACTTCTCTCATTCTCTCATTTGGTGGCCTTGTGTTCCTCCTTCCTCTTACACCTTTCCACCATTAAAAATGAAAATCTAAGGAGGCAAATCATAGATCTACATCACTGGAGGCTAGATCTACATCAATTGAAGTGAGAATTCATCGTATCAAGGGATTTGGTGCGAAGTGCTTACCGGTCGGAATCTTATTACATCGATTTTAGCTTATTTTGGAGAATTAGTGAGTGATTTGCATCTCTCACATGGATTCAATGAAGTATATGAATGTTAGATCATGTTTTTCATCTAATTCAAGTGTTCTACCAAAGATCTAAACCATGATAGGTTCATTTTCATATAAATCACTCTATGATCTAATTTAATAAGTTTCAACCGGTAATTCCATGTTATTTCCTACAAGCGAAGTAGAATAGTTAAATCGTTATCCTTTCATCTCGAGTATCTAGCGAGCTATTTTTCTATTGGAAGTATTCATCTCGAAACCCTCTCTCAGCTTTGTTTCCGTTCTTGGTTTGGTTCGGGCCCCTCTCAGGGTCTTCGAGCGTGCGTTTATGCAAGTTAAATTTATCGTTTGATCAAATGTTTATTTTTAATGGTTTTTGGTAAAATTTGCTTCATTTTAGTGATAATCGTCATATTCATGTTGTTAGCGATCTAATGACATGTTTATGATTGCATTTGGTGATTTGCTTGAGTTGATTTCATCGGATTCGTGATATAGCAAAGTTTTGGTCGGAATCGGAGTAGAAATGGAGGGGTGCGGGTTTTGGTCGGTCCCAAGTGTGTCTGGTCGGTCCTAAGTGGGTCTGGTCGGTCTTAAGTGGGTTTGATCAGTCCCAAGTGGGTCTAGTCAATTCAAAGTGTGTTTGGTCGGTCTAGAGTGGGTTTGGTCGATCCCAAGTGGGTCTGGTTGATTCAAAGTGGGTCTGGTTGGTCCAGAGTGGGTCTGATCGGTCCAGAGTGGGTCTGGTCAGTCCAGAGTGGGTCTAGCCGGTCCCAAGTGGTTCTGGTCAATCCCAAGTGGGTCTGGTCGATTCAAGGTGGGTTTGGTTGATCCAGTGTGGGTCTGGTTGGTCTAGAGTGTGTTTGGTCAGTCCCAAGTGGGTCTGGTCGGTCCCAAGATAGTCTGGTCGGTCCAAAGCGGGTCTGGTCGGTCCTAAATGGATATGGTCGGTCCCAAGTGGGTTTGGTCGATTCAACATAGGTCTGGTCGGACATTTTTGGTGATGGTGTGACTTCGAAGGAAATTCAAGTAGGAAGGTTCGAAGTGTTGAAAGGTGTTCATTGGACGGTATAGAACAGCGAATGAGGTGACAACTCAAAGGTCCTGAGTTGATGGATAATGGTAGCTCGAGAAGGTTGCTTGAGTTAAGAAAAGTCATCGGGTTGGATGACTAGAGATATGAAGGACGAGAGATTATCGTTATTGTAAGTTCTAGTAGGCTCGAAGAAGGGTTACAATAGAGACATCTAGAAGACTGGTTGTAGGTCGAGTACCCTGGATATCGTTGAAAGGTCTATGGAGTTTATGTTAGAACTGGGGTTATCATTAGCCCTTGACATTTGGCAAGGTTGGTCGTCATACCATTAATGATGGTTTCAAAGCAGGATTGGCGCTGATAGCCAAAGTCAATCATGGATGTTTGATTGTTTGGATGCTCTATTTGTACCATCTCATGTAGATTGTCCAACGTCGAAGGAGATGTTCCTTGGGTGCTTGTCTGATATTGGTTTAGGCCTTTAGGGCTAGTGCTTGAGGGATGTTTAATTCGATTAGGACAGTTTACATGAGATATATAATCTAGGTGTCATGTGTGCTTTACCATGATTGAATGGGTGTTCTGGTTTCCATGGATAAATGGTTGAAATGTCAACGTAAAGGCTATCACTGTCTGATGTGGGGAAGACAGGAGTTGAGTTCTTCTCTAATATTTTGGGTAGATTAGTATGTTATCTATCCATTCTCATATACTTTATTGATGAAGTTTGTTAGCTGTTTTATTGCTCACTAAGACTATTGTCTGACTCAAGGTTTTATGTTTCCTCTTATTACCTTGGTTTGTTCATCCGGTTGTGGATGGGAAGACTAGGTAGCAGGTGACAGATGGTTGTGAGGACGATGCTGTTGTATGAAGGCGAGCAACAGGCTGGCGTATTACTTTTACTACTATCTGGTATTTCTGTTTCCGCTGTTTGAGTTGCTATATTTGTGTTGTAGTGAGGCCTTATGTACACATTTGATATTTCCTATGATGTTGGGATAATCTTTCAGGATGTTGTGAATATTTGAAAAGTTTTCTATATGACGCTTCACTACTATTACCTTCTGTATATGTTTTATTATATTTTATCCTTGCGTTGTGAGTTTTACGACAGGTTCCGATGTTGTTTACCTACTTTGATGATCGTCCATAGCTACCTGGCATACTTTTCAGCGCATTATTCCTCTTGTTTAATGCAGAGGTTATGGGCAGTCGTCACATGTGGTATCAGAGCTCTAGTTATCGATTTTATCCAAAGTTCTAAGACATAATTATGTATGAGAGACATACTTGTAGATTTCAATTAGATGCTTACTAGCATATATAGTAGTAGCAGTTGTATTCTTTTAGTAGTTTTTTTGGAAGTTCCTGATTATTCTAAATTGCAATTTTAGAATGACTAGACGACCATCAAGACATGCTGTAACACCCCACGTCCGCTAAGGTCACTCATACCAGGGGAATGCCTTAGTTTCGGTGAAGTATTTTAAGTGAATATAGAACAGTAAAATTACAACAAGACAGATATAAGTAATACTTGAAAATTTAAATCATCATTTCATTGCAGCGGAAAGTAATACATGTTTGGTTACATCACAAAACCATAAATGAGAGTCAAGTACATAATATCCATCTTGATAAAATAGAAGTACATAATCCCTCTACATAACTAATAGCCATAAAGAAAAGATAAGCTGGGCTTCACTTCAACGGTCCAAGCTCCAAAGGATAGATACAGCAATCCGAACAAAGCCCACTAGCACCAGGCCCAATCTAATAACCTGGGGTTGGGGAAAAAAGATAAAAACAACGGGGTCAGACATAAGTCTGAGTGAGTCCTATAACCCTAACAATACAATCATTAAAATAACCAGAGAAGACATAAGTCGATATACGGTAACGCCTGGGGATGCGTGGCTACACCAAGCAGCTTGGCAAACTTAGGATAAACTAAGATAACCGTAAAGACGCATTTACCCACCCAAGGATAATTACTAAATTACACCGCCCCAGACCTACTCAAAGATAATTCCTACACTGCACCACACCAGTTTTACCTACCTAAGATTAATTCCTACTTAAAGGTTGATCCCACTAAATGTACTTAGTAATTTTTACCCAGTAGTTTATAGTACCCCTACATAGGTGCCGTCTGCCCCTATCATTACTAGGTGTACCCACTACTCCCAAGCGATCGGCTCCCTAACGTAGATACCCGTGCTGGTCCCACAATGGGGTGTATCATTTCCCCAAAGTGGCAACCTGATAATATCAACGGTGCACGGCTTTATATCTACACGATGTAACAACGATTTACTAACCAGCCCGGGTCCACACACGCATATGAAACCCGTTGGTCCTACGTTGCCACCGCTAACCCGTTTTTGGCCTCTTATAGTCAAGCCCAATATGCGTGTCCCGTCACTCGACTTGGGTCGAGCCCACAAAGATACGTTTGGGATATTGGTTGAGATGGGCCCCCACAAGCTACCACTTAAGCTTGTTATTTTATCTAGTGTATCCCACTTAACCCCTTTAACCATGTCCACTTACATGTTATAAATACTTTGGTTAAGACATTAATCATATTTTAATTACCATTCAAGGCACCCACTAGATTTCCACATGCCACCCAAATCATTTACTTAATTCCCACATGCCACCCGAGGCGCTTACTTAACCCTTTAATCATGTTTAATTACATGTTCCACTTTGGTTAAGTATTCTAATCGTATTTTCTATTGCTACCCAAGGCAACCCACTAGTTTCCTCATGCCACCCAAGGCACCCACACTAGTTACTACGTGCCATCCAAGGTACCCACTTAACCCTCATGTCCCACTACATGCTAATTTGGTTAAGTGTTTCTTAATTAATTAAGACCGTGATCCTCATAAAGACCTCTCACATTAGACTATCTTTTATGACCGCTGGTTAAGCCGGTTGGGTCCGGGCAGCCTTATGTCATAACCGAGTCTAACCTCGTGTCTTTACATTAATCACGTATTTAGTTTGTGCCTAAGACCTCTCACATTGGGCTAACATGTGTAGCAACTGGTTAAGCCGGTTGGGTCCGGGCAGTTTTACACTACAAATGAGTCCAACCTCGTGTCTTAGTCGATTAATTACACCTAATTAATCACCCTCATAATTTATATTAATTATCCCTAATTAATATCAAGTTTTTCATAACATGGGTAGACCTAACTCAATAGGTAAATTCCCATGGGGTAGACCTAACTCAATAGGTAAATTCCCACTTATGTTAATTTATTTTTATGGTATGCTTAATCATACCCAATCATACTTTTATTAACATATTTATTAACCCCATCGTTCCCCACGCAAATCGTTCTCATTTCGCGACATAAATAAAGGGAAGATCCATCGCAAATATCATGGGTTTAACCAAATCTTAGTATATAACTTTGTCATGGGTTAAGAGGATGTCAACTTGCATATATGAGCATATATTAACCCAACTACATTTAACCCAAACTTGCATATTATCACACATGACTTGCATAACATATTGCATATGAGCTCGCATATTATCATACACATATCTTGCATAAGCATTCACATACTTGCATAAGCATTCACATACTTGCATGAGCATTCACATACTTGCATAAGCATTCATAACTTGCATATCAACAAACATGTAACTTGCATAGCATATCTTGCATATTAACATACATGTAACTTGCATATTAACAAACATGTAACTTGCATAGCATATCTTGCATATTAACATACATGTAACTTGCATATTTACAAACATGTAACTTGCATAGCATATCTTGCATATTAACATACATGTAACTTGCATATTAACAAACATGTAACTTGCATAGCATATCTTGCATATTAACATACATGTAACTTGCATATTAACAAACATGTAACTTGCATAGCATATCTTGCATATTAACATACATGTAACTTGCATATTAACAAACATGTAACTTGCATAGCATATCTTGCATATTAACATACATGTAACTTGCATATTAACAAACATGTAACTTGCATAGCATATCTTGCATATTAACATACATGTAACTTGCATATTAACAAACATGTAACTTGCATAGCATATCTTGCATATTAACATACATGTAACTTGCATATTAACAAACATGTAACTTGCATAGCATATCTTGCATATTAACATACATGTAACTTGCATATTAACAAACATGTAACTTGCATAGCATATCTTGCATATTAACATACATGTAACTTGCATATTAACAAACATGTAACTTGCATAGCATATCTTGCCTAATATCATATACTTAGCATGCATAGAATCACATACTAAACTTGCATAATATCATATACTTAGCATGCATAGAATCACATACTAAACTTGCATAATATCATATACTTAGCATGCATAGAATCACATACTAAACTTGCATAATCTCTCATACTCAACTTACATATTCAACATAGGATTATTATTATACATAGATTAGCATATCATTTCAAATGATTCAAACTCACAAATCCGCATTCAATACCATAAATCTCATTACACCTAATCTACTTATCTTAACAATTGATCATCAAAGTGATAGGAACTCACCACTAGCAATTTGCACTCCAAATGAAGATTAAGATGCTTAGAATGGATTAGAAGTTGATTAGAGAGGTTGATTAGCTTGCTTTCCTCTTCATTGATTTGTGGAGGCCATGATCAAGTTTCATTTTGCCATAGTTTAGTTACTAGGTTTAATTATGAATGAATTAGGGTAGGGTTGTGGTCTTATTTATAGGATTAGGTTGCATTTTAGACCCTTAGATTAACCCTAGATTAGTTTAGGACCCTTAGATCTCGGAACTCTCCAGAAATCAGCCCTAAGACCAAGCCCAAACCCCAAACTGGTGCACCCAACCACAGAACTCTCTAGAAACTGTGCAGGTTTCTTGGCTCGGCACGGGCGCACTTCCCAAGTGCGCCAGTCTATTTTTGTACTGGCGCACTTCACAAGTGCGCCAGTGCATTTTTGTTCTGGCGCACTTCACAAGTGCGCCAATGCATTTCTGGCCTGTTCCGGGTTCTTCTGCCTAACTTCGTTCGTCCATATCTCTTTCATACGGACTCCGATTCTCGAAAACTCGGACTCTATTTCGCGTATTTTTCCGAGACGAACGCAATGACGCAGCCCGTTTTCCCCAATTCTCACATCTGAGATTATATATTCTGTAATTAGTGAATTTTAGCATTAACCGAAATTCGGGGTGTTACATTCTCCCCTCCTTAAAGGATTTCGTCCCCGAAATCTCTAAGCTAAGGAGAATGCATATCCTACCATCCAAACAACCATCTACTCAATTCATCAAACACGGGCATCCATTGTCCTTAAACAATTTCTAATGATATATGAGCATATGCGAAAAGTGTGTGTATATGTTCCCTATCTAATGTACGAACATATGCAAACCATGATAGTGCCATGCATCCAATATGTATGCGAGATAACCCTATCGACACATACAGTATCTATATGAGTGCACAATCATTCACCAAAATGCATCATCCATATGATAACACAATCATTATACATCCATAAATATAGCTAACTACACACAATTTTATGCAATATGCAATATGAAGTGATTGAGCCGATCTAGTGCCTAGAGTGTGTATATATGCATCCACGAGCAACCACTAGCAAACACTTGCATCCACTTGCATCCATCAACCATAACATGTCTCAAACACATGTTTCAACCATAGGTTTTCCCTATCTAAAGGTCAAACAGCACTAATCGAGAGGACATACTAAAGATAAGATAAGTACTAGGCAAGCGATAAAGGAGAAGTTAAAAGACATACTCTCCAAAAAGAAATGGATGCAAAGAACGCATCTTCGCTTCCGTCTCCCAAGTAGCATTGCTTTCGTCATCTCCCCCTTGCATTCTAACTAGCTGAACTTCTCTGATCCTCAACTTCCTAGTCTCTGACCCAATGATGCGAGTAGGAGCTCGTCGAATCGTCTCATCGCGCTCTAACTCTGCTTCTTTAAGCAAACTCGGCTCTACCACCTCAGCGGTCTCATGTAAGCACTTCCTCAAATGGGACACATGAAATACATCCGGTACACCACTAAGTCTGTCAGGCAACTCCACTCTATATGCCATCCGTCCAATTCTTTCCTTAATGGGAAATGGCCCTACAAACCTTGGTACTCACTCCCTAACAGATCCAAAGTGAACCACATTCCGTAACGGAGACACCTTGATAAAAAGCATGTCCTAATATCAAACTCAAGCTCTGTTCTCCTCTTGTCCGCATAAGATTCCGCCGCTTTCATCCTTCTTCGAATCCAACCCATCTTCTCTGAAGACTCTCTAATCACATCGGCCTAACCAAGATCTAATCCGTAGATTCCCACCAACATGTAGGTGATCAACAAGGCCTTCCATAAAGAGCTTCGAAAGGAGTCGTACCAATACTGGACTGAAAGCTGCCATTATATGCGAACTCTACCAATGGAAGATGCTCTTCCCATGTACCTCCAAAATCCAAAATACATAACCTCAAAAGATCTTCTAGATACGGTTCACCCTCTTGGTCTGACCGTCCGTCTGAGGATGAGATGCGGTGCTCAAACACAACTGAGTCCCTACCGCCTCTTGCAAACTTCTCCAAAACTCACTAGTGACGATAGAATCTCGATCGCTCACTATACTGGGAGGTACACCATGCAATCTAATAATCTCTCGAAGGTAAACTGAAGCTAGACATGGAATAGTCCTCTTGCTCTTCACGGGTATGAAATGGGCACACTTAGTAAGTCTATCTACCATAAGCCCAATCCCCGTATTACCCTTCCTTGATTTCGGTTATCTAACGAGACACTATCCTACTTCCCATTTCGGAACTTCCAACGGGTGAAGCAACCCTCCGGGTTTCTTCTGTTCCGCTTTCACTTGTTAGCACACCAAGCATCTAGCGACATACTTGGCCGCGTCTTTCTTCATATTGGCCCAAAAGAAAACTCGCTTCATGTCTTGGTACATCTTGTCCCTACTGGGTTGAATGGTCATCTTCGATCGATGTGTATCATCAAGTATAGCCTTCCTTAAATTCTCGTCTTGCGGTACACAAAGTCTACAGTCTCTACGCAACCACCCCTTACCATCTAGGGTGTATCTTGTTCAAAATGCTGGACGACCCTCTCCTCGTGAGCTTCTCTACTAACTCATCCAACTGTGGGTCGTCTCGCTGTGCTCCGCCAATCCGCCTAAAAGAGTAGGCCTAACCTCCAAGGAGGCTAGCAAACCGGGTACAAAGTCAACGGAAGGTCTAAAGTCAAACATAGAAATAAACTCTAAGCTCCGTCGTACAACGAACAATGAACTCAAGGACAACCTTTTTCTTCTTAAGGCGTCTGCTACCATGTTTCCCTTGTTAGGGGTATACGCTATCTCAAACTCATAAGATGCTAAAAATCCTATCCAAAATCGTCACAACTGTCCATCTCTCACGCAGACCACCCTAGTCGAATTCGACATCCCCCAAATGCAAGCCCCAAAGGCCGAAACCAATATCAGACAAACACCCAAGGGACATCTCCTTCGAGTTCAGGCAACCTACGTGAGATGATACTAAAAATAATAATAATAATGGCTAAACAATTAAGCCTTTGACCAACTTTGGATGTCCTCGCCAGTCTCGCTCCAAAACCACCGTTTATCCTATAACTGGCTTTGCTCACCCTATTGAGCACATACGAAAACTTATTACGCTCCTTGAAAAGACCAAGATGTCATTTACAAAGGCCATCACAAACTTATTTAGGTACTCCCTGAACACCCTTCTCTTCCCATCAACAAAGTATGCGGGGGCGTTCGTCAAACCAAATAGCATCACCAGCCACTCATAAAACCATCCGGAGTCCTAAAGGCAATCTTCTCTATACTATCGTCAGCCACCCTCTACTGACGAAACCATGTGGCTTAGTCCAACTGCGAAAATACTGAGGCGCCAATCAACTGATCAAAGAGATCATCAATCTTTGGCAATGGGTGTCTATTCTTCTTTGTGAGTTTATTTAGTTCTCTTTAGCCTACACAAAGTCTGAGGGACCCATCCGCCTTCATGGCAAAAACTACTGGAGCGCCCCACTCCGATATACTTCTTCTTATGAACCCCTTCTCAAGCAATCGCCTACTTACTTATGGAGTTCCCTCCTCTCACGAGGAGCCTTGTGGCACACTGGCCAAGTCACTGGTTTGGCATTGTTTACCAGATATATTCGGAAGTCAATCTCCCGCTCCGGAGGTAAGCCCTTCACCTTCTCAAACACATCCGAGTATTCCCGGACCACTTCTAACAGATCGCAAACTCTCGACCGACGTGTCCAGCGATTCTAGATAACTTAGCATAACAGATTCTATGGGATTACTAGAGATCTCGAGAGTTCTACCCAAGCGGGTCATAAGCCTAACAACTCTCCCTTCAAAATCAAGAACGGCACCCCTACTGGATAACCAGTTCATGCCCAAAACTAACCCATAGTCCGTGAAGCCCAACAAGCATCACATCTAAACTCAACGCTAAGTATGGCAACTTTCAAACCCAAACACATCATGGAGCCCAATTGGGTTTGAAACAACTAAGGGATCATCTACTAAACTGGTGTCTAAGTGCAGTGACTCACTAACAATGATGAGATAAACGAACTTAATGCGTCCAAATCGAATAAAGTTCGAATCGGATAATAAAGAAATCCAAATTCCAACCTAGACGGTCTTATCCCCATCCGGCACCCTAGTCGTGAGGGAATACAACTACCCTCCAGAAGATTCCATACCTTGTCCTTGCTTCTTTGGTCAATCCTAATAAGGTGTCCTATTCCTCCCAAAAGGATAACTACTAGCCTTCTCCTTCCCATTTTCCACTCGTAACCTCCCATCAATGAGGCTTCGTCCTTTATTAACCAAACAACTATTAGAGCCTTCCTCCCATCGTCCATCCAATAAGTACCTAGAAGTCCTCCTCCTTCTTGAACCAACTTCTAATCTGATTTACGTCTAAGTCCCTTGAAGCGGTTTTCCATTCTTATCAATCTTAGAAAGATCATCTACACACGGAGGGGAAACTCAAACCGAGAGAGAAAGAGATTCAAACGGAGAATTCGAAAGATAAAGATATGGCTATCGGGGATTATGCTTTTCTTTCAAAAACCTTTCTCTTAAAAGACATGTTTTTGAAAATACTCCTTTCAAAAATTTTCTTAGAAAAATAGTTTTTCTAAAAATTTTATCTGTTCTGGTAACCTTAAGCTCTGATACCACGTGTAACACCCCACGTCCGCTAAGGTCACTCATACCAGGGGAATGCCTTAGTTTCGGTGAAGTATTTTAAGTGAATATAGAACAGTAAAATTACAACAAGACAGATATAAGTAATACTTGAAAATTTAAATCATCATTTCATTGCAGCGGAAAGTAATACATGTTTGGTTACATCACAAAACCATAAATGAGAGTCAAGTACATAATATCCATCTTGATAAAATAGAAGTACATAATCCCTCTACATAACTAATAGCCATAAAGAAAAGATAAGCTGGGCTTCACTTCAACGGTCCAAGCTCCAAAGGATAGATACAGCAATCCGAACAAAGCCCACTAGCACCAGGCCCAATCTAATAACCTGGGGTTGGGGAAAAAAGATAAAAACAACGGGGTCAGACATAAGTCTGAGTGAGTCCTATAACCCTAACAATACAATCATTAAAATAACCAGAGAAGACATAAGTCGATATACGGTAACGCCTGGGGATGCGTGGCTACACCAAGCAGCTTGGCAAACTTAGGATAAACTAAGATAACCGTAAAGACGCATTTACCCACCCAAGGATAATTACTAAATTACACCGCCCCAGACCTACTCAAAGATAATTCCTACACTGCACCACACCAGTTTTACCTACCTAAGATTAATTCCTACTTAAAGGTTGATCCCACTAAATGTACTTAGTAATTTTTACCCAGTAGTTTATAGTACCCCTACATAGGTGCCGTCTGCCCCTATCATTACTAGGTGTACCCACTACTCCCAAGCGATCGGCTCCCTAACGTAGATACCCGTGCTGGTCCCACAATGGGGTGTATCATTTCCCCAAAGTGGCAACCTGATAATATCAACGGTGCACGGCTTTATATCTACACGATGTAACAACGATTTACTAACCAGCCCGGGTCCACACACGCATATGAAACCCGTTGGTCCTACGTTGCCACCGCTAACCCGTTTTTGGCCTCTTATAGTCAAGCCCAATATGCGTGTCCCGTCACTCGACTTGGGTCGAGCCCACAAAGATACGTTTGGGATATTGGTTGAGATGGGCCCCCACAAGCTACCACTTAAGCTTGTTATTTTATCTAGTGTATCCCACTTAACCCCTTTAACCATGTCCACTTACATGTTATAAATACTTTGGTTAAGACATTAATCATATTTTAATTACCATTCAAGGCACCCACTAGATTTCCACATGCCACCCAAATCATTTACTTAATTCCCACATGCCACCCGAGGCGCTTACTTAACCCTTTAATCATGTTTAATTACATGTTCCACTTTGGTTAAGTATTCTAATCGTATTTTCTATTGCTACCCAAGGCAACCCACTAGTTTCCTCATGCCACCCAAGGCACCCACACTAGTTACTACGTGCCATCCAAGGTACCCACTTAACCCTCATGTCCCACTACATGCTAATTTGGTTAAGTGTTTCTTAATTAATTAAGACCGTGATCCTCATAAAGACCTCTCACATTAGACTATCTTTTATGACCGCTGGTTAAGCCGGTTGGGTCCGGGCAGCCTTATGTCATAACCGAGTCTAACCTCGTGTCTTTACATTAATCACGTATTTAGTTTGTGCCTAAGACCTCTCACATTGGGCTAACATGTGTAGCAACTGGTTAAGCCGGTTGGGTCCGGGCAGTTTTACACTACAAATGAGTCCAACCTCGTGTCTTAGTCGATTAATTACACCTAATTAATCACCCTCATAATTTATATTAATTATCCCTAATTAATATCAAGTTTTTCATAACATGGGTAGACCTAACTCAATAGGTAAATTCCCATGGGGTAGACCTAACTCAATAGGTAAATTCCCACTTATGTTAATTTATTTTTATGGTATGCTTAATCATACCCAATCATACTTTTATTAACATATTTATTAACCCCATCGTTCCCCACGCAAATCGTTCTCATTTCGCGACATAAATAAAGGGAAGATCCATCGCAAATATCATGGGTTTAACCAAATCTTAGTATATAACTTTGTCATGGGTTAAGAGGATGTCAACTTGCATATATGAGCATATATTAACCCAACTACATTTAACCCAAACTTGCATATTATCACACATGACTTGCATAACATATTGCATATGAGCTCGCATATTATCATACACATATCTTGCATAAGCATTCACATACTTGCATAAGCATTCACATACTTGCATGAGCATTCACATACTTGCATAAGCATTCATAACTTGCATATCAACAAACATGTAACTTGCATAGCATATCTTGCATATTAACATACATGTAACTTGCATATTAACAAACATGTAACTTGCATAGCATATCTTGCATATTAACATACATGTAACTTGCATATTTACAAACATGTAACTTGCATAGCATATCTTGCATATTAACATACATGTAACTTGCATATTAACAAACATGTAACTTGCATAGCATATCTTGCATATTAACATACATGTAACTTGCATATTAACAAACATGTAACTTGCATAGCATATCTTGCATATTAACATACATGTAACTTGCATATTAACAAACATGTAACTTGCATAGCATATCTTGCATATTAACATACATGTAACTTGCATATTAACAAACATGTAACTTGCATAGCATATCTTGCATATTAACATACATGTAACTTGCATATTAACAAACATGTAACTTGCATAGCATATCTTGCATATTAACATACATGTAACTTGCATATTAACAAACATGTAACTTGCATAGCATATCTTGCATATTAACATACATGTAACTTGCATATTAACAAACATGTAACTTGCATAGCATATCTTGCATATTAACATACATGTAACTTGCATATTAACAAACATGTAACTTGCATAGCATATCTTGCCTAATATCATATACTTAGCATGCATAGAATCACATACTAAACTTGCATAATATCATATACTTAGCATGCATAGAATCACATACTAAACTTGCATAATATCATATACTTAGCATGCATAGAATCACATACTAAACTTGCATAATCTCTCATACTCAACTTACATATTCAACATAGGATTATTATTATACATAGATTAGCATATCATTTCAAATGATTCAAACTCACAAATCCGCATTCAATACCATAAATCTCATTACACCTAATCTACTTATCTTAACAATTGATCATCAAAGTGATAGGAACTCACCACTAGCAATTTGCACTCCAAATGAAGATTAAGATGCTTAGAATGGATTAGAAGTTGATTAGAGAGGTTGATTAGCTTGCTTTCCTCTTCATTGATTTGTGGAGGCCATGATCAAGTTTCATTTTGCCATAGTTTAGTTACTAGGTTTAATTATGAATGAATTAGGGTAGGGTTGTGGTCTTATTTATAGGATTAGGTTGCATTTTAGACCCTTAGATTAACCCTAGATTAGTTTAGGACCCTTAGATCTCGGAACTCTCCAGAAATCAGCCCTAAGACCAAGCCCAAACCCCAAACTGGTGCACCCAACCACAGAACTCTCTAGAAACTGTGCAGGTTTCTTGGCTCGGCACGGGCGCACTTCCCAAGTGCGCCAGTCTATTTTTGTACTGGCGCACTTCACAAGTGCGCCAGTGCATTTTTGTTCTGGCGCACTTCACAAGTGCGCCAATGCATTTCTGGCCTGTTCCGGGTTCTTCTGCCTAACTTCGTTCGTCCATATCTCTTTCATACGGACTCCGATTCTCGAAAACTCGGACTCTATTTCGCGTATTTTTCCGAGACGAACGCAATGACGCAGCCCGTTTTCCCCAATTCTCACATCTGAGATTATATATTCTGTAATTAGTGAATTTTAGCATTAACCGAAATTCGGGGTGTTACACATGCTGCTAGGGGAGCTAATACTGGAGGGGGAAATGGCAATGAACCAAACTACCCTACCATGTTTGAAGCTATGATGGAGGCATTCATACGAAGGGTCCCCGCTCTAGTGGCTGCTATGGTAGACATAGGAGTTCAGTTGCCTAGGGTTATGGATTTTGCGAAGCTATGCAAAGATTATACATCTCTAGGAGGAAAATCATTCAATGGAACTGAGCCAGCTGAAGAGGTTCAAAGGTGGATAGATTCTTATGTCCCTAATTTTGGAGACTTGGGATTGGAAGATGCAACTAAGAGAAAGATTGCGTCAAGGCAGTTGCAAGGCAGGGCCATAGAATGGTGGAATTCGGTTACACTTGAGACTCTAGAAGAGGAGATTTCATGGGAGCAATTCTAGGCTAAGTTTGAAGCAAAGTTTATCTCCACAGCTCAGAAATCTGCTGTATTCAAGAAGTTCGTAGAGCTGAAACAGAATGGTCGTTCTGTGATTGATTATGTTTCTGATTTTTAGGCCTTGTCCATATATGCTCGTTCCTACATTGATACACCCTATTAGAAAAACGAGAAGTTCGTTATGGGTCTGGATACCTATGTTAGAAGGACATTGGTGGATCATCTTGACGATTCATTTGAGAAGATTGTGAAGAAAGCTATTCGCCATGAGAGCTTGCTTCCTAAGGAAGCAAATGTTGTCGTTGCAACTAAGGAAGATCAAAAACCACAGCAGGGTGGTAATAGTAAGAAGAGGAAGTAGCAACAACAGAAAGGAAAGGATGGCCAGAAAAAGCCGAAGAGTGAGGTAGTTTGCTTTAACTGCCAACAGAAGGATCATTATTCGAATGAGTGCAAGAATCCTAAAGCTGGGAAGAAGTGCTTCAGGTGTGGGAAGCTTGAGCATGAGAAGAAACACTGTCCAGAAACAACTAAGGGAAAGATGGTTTTGAAGGCATATGCTTTGGAAGTCGTGCCAACTTCTTCAAGAGTTCCTACTGTAGAGAAAAAGGGAAAGGGTATCGTAGTGCAAGGCTCTTTCTGTCCGAGATGTTTCTGTTCAAGTTTTGTTCGCTACAGGAGCATCACATTATTTTATTTGCAATGAGCTTGTGTGGCGCTTGGGTTTGGAACCCGAGATTTGTGGTAAACCATTGATCGGTAACTAATCCAGTTGGGGGTTCGTCCAATCTTTGCATGATTTGTCGTGGTCTAGTGTTGTCGAGTCATGGTTGCTCTTTTGTGTGCGATTGCTTTGTTCTTAACTTCATTGGGTTTGGGATCATCTTGGGCATGGATTGGCTCAAGAGGTATGCGATAAGGGCGAACTGCAAGAAGCTAGAGGTAAGAGTCGGGGATGTGGAAGGGTGAAAGGTGTTGATTAGGTATAAGCACGAAGAGGGTGTCTTCGTGAGCTATCTATATTCACTTAGGATTCTGTAGGAAGACTTGTCATCTGTGCTGATCGCTAATGAGCATGAGGATGTCTTTGACGAGGTCAAAGGGTTGCCGCCGCATCGTGAGATCGAATTTATGATTGATTTGGTCAAGGATGCTAGACCAATCGTTATTCCTCTTAGGCAGATGGTGCCTAAGGAACAACAAGAGTTGGAGGTGCAAGTTCGTGACCTTCTAGGAAAAGGATTCATTCAGAGTAGTGTTTCTGAATGGGGTGCATCGGTCATGTTTGCAACCAAGGCAGATGGCTAGTTAAGATTGTGTGTGGACTATCTTAAGCTGGAAAAGGTGACCAAAAAGAACAAGTATCCATTGCCAAGGATTGATGGCTTTTTCGATCAGCTTCACGAGGCCAAAGTGTTTTCTCAGATGGAATTGGTAACGGAATTTCACTAGTTGAGTGTGGCAAGAGATAGTGTGCCAAAGACTGCTTTTAGGGCAAAATCCGGGTTCTTTGAATGGTTGGTGATGCCATTCGGGTTGACTAAAGCGCCAGCGTATTTCATGGATCTTATGAGTAGAGTATTCAGAGATCAGTTGAACAAGTGTGTGCTTGTGTTTGTAGATGACATTTTGGTTTACTCCCGGAACGAGGAAGAACACAAGATTCACTTGAGAGTTGTGTTGGAAATCTTGCGAAAGAATCGACTAAGAGCCAAGTTTTCAAAGTGTCACTTCTGGAAGAGTGAAGTGAGGTTCTTAGGCCATGTAGTTTCTGAAAATGGGACAGATGTTGGCCCTACTAAAGTGGCAGCAATCCAGGACAGGGATAGACCTAAGAATGCGACGGATGTGAGAAGTTTCCTTGGGTTGGCTAGTTATTACCGACGGTTTATCAAGAATTTCTCAAAGATAGCTGCATCGTTGACAGGAATGACGAAAAAGAACCAAGTGTTCACATGGGATGCAAAGTGTGAGCAAGCGTTTGGAATCCTAAAGGAGAGACTAACGAGTGCTCCTGTGTTGACCATTCCAAGTGGGAACGAAGAGATGGTGGTATACACCGATGCATGTGGTACTAGACTTGGAGCAGTGCTGATGCAGAAGGATAAGGTTGTGGCCTACGCGAGTCGACATCTAGAGCCACATGAAATGAATTATCCAACTCATGATTTGAAGTTGGTGGCGATTGTGTTTGCTCTGAAGATGTGGAGACATGACCTGTTGGGAGTTCAATTCGAGTTGTTTACGAATCACAAGTCGATAAAGTGTCTTTTCTTCCAAAAGGATTTGATTCTTAGGCAGCAACGATGGCTAGAGTTTCTGGCATCATATGGTTTTGGTATAGTCTATACTCCTGGTAAAGGTAACGCAGTGGCAAATGCGTTGAGTCGAAGATACGCAAGTTTAGGGGCGATGTTTTCAGAATGGAAGAGCCTCGAATATTTAGCAAGATTCGATTTCAGGCCATGGTGTGAGTTGGAACCTGAAATGTTGGCAAGCTTATCGATAAGACCTACTCTTATCGAATGGATTGGCCAGAGCCAAAAGAAAGATGCAAAGCTTGTCGAGTTTATCCAAAAATTGGAACCAAAAAATAAAGAGTTTAAAGTCGATCGAGAAGGTTAGCTTCGAAATCAAGGACGACTAGTTATTCCTGATATTAACATACTGAGAGACGAGGTTATGTGGGAATGTCATCACTCAAAGTTGATGATTCATCGCGGTGGTAATAAGATGTATCAGGACATGAAGCGAGTCTACTATTGGGAGGGGATGAAGAGAGATATCAGATAGTTCATTTCCAAATGCACGAACTATTAGTTGGTGAAAGCCAAACAGAAGAAACCGAGTGGTTTTCTTCAGCCATTAGAAGTTCCTACGTGGAAGTGGGAGCAGATATCGATGGATTTTATCGATGGACTACCAAGAACCACGCAGGAAACGAAGGGATTTGGGTCATCGTGGATCGTTTGATCGAAAGTGCAAGGTTCATTCCTGTCAAGTCGACTAGGACAGCATCGAAATTGGCTGAACTTTATGCGAAATGGATAGTTCGATTCCATGGTATCCCAAAGAGTATAGTGAATGATCGAGATCCATTATTTATGAGTGGATTTTGGAAGAGTTTGCAAGAAGCTTTGGGAACCGATTTATATTTAAGTACGGCTTACCATCCCAAAACGGATGGTCAGACCGAAAGAGTCAATTGAGTTTTGGATGATCTCCTGAGGGCTTGTGTGTTAGACTTCAGAGAATCATAGGAAGACCATCTGCATCTAGTTGAGTTTGCATATGATAATAGCTACCAGTCTAGCATTGGGATGGCATCATACGTGGCATTGTATGGGAGACCGTGTAATTCTCGGGCATGTTGGTTAAAAGCTAGAGATAAGTTGGTACTTGGGATAGAGATCATGATTAGACAGACCTCGGATTGAATTGAGATCGTTCGACAACGAATGAAGGCGGCCCAAGATCGCTGGAAGAGTTATGCTAATAAACGTTGAAAAGATTTGGAATCGATGTTGGCAATATGGTTTTCGTGAATATTTCGCCAATGAAACATGTGGTTCGATTCGGAAGTAAAGGAAAGTTGGCTCCTAGGTTCATTCGACCATTTTCGATAGTCGACAGAATCGGAAAGCTGGGCATATAGATTGGAGTTACCTGAGAAGATGTTGAGTATGCATAATATTTTTCATGTGTCATTTCTACGGAAGTTCGTGCATGATACGAATGTGGTGGTAGCTCCAGAGCAGTACGAAGATCTAGAAGTAGAAACCGCAGTGCAAAACCTCGTAAACCACTTCATGTTTTGGGTAATTAAATGAAACAGCCTAGGAGGAAGACGGTTAAGCTAGTAAAGGTATAATGGAGTGAAGATGGAGACGATTGTACGTGGGAGACGGTAGAGAGAATAACGGTGACTCATCCGAAACTTTTCGTCGGTAGGACATTTTGATATCGTAACATCATTATATCATTGTATCTTATTGTTGTTTGGCAGAATTCTCCATGCCAGGATAGGGCTATGGATGCATGGCTTGATGGTTGCTAGTTTGGATGACATAATTGGCTTCTCATTGATGATAGGCATGTCAAATTATTGTGGTTGCTTATGTTTATTTGGAATTTTGGGGGCGAAATTCTTAAGGGGGAGAATGTAACAGCCCGCATTTTACGTATCGAAGGATCATAAAATATTTTTATTTTATTCCCTGAGGGTTGGAATGTTATCTATTTTTATATGTTTCTTATGGGGATGTGAGACATGCCCATAATTTTTACCAATTTTGTTTGTGACCATTTCGCCCTGTCATTCTTGTACATGGCATAATTTTTGACTCAGGTCGAATTTGGCAATGAGACCCGTGCCATTGGAAAGGAAATGATGATTGCCTTTCCGTAGAGTGGTTACCTCAAAGACTTGGCTTAGCGGTTTGGGAGGAGTCATTGTTTTAAGGTCTTACAGTTGGCTGTTCAGGATTTTGAGCCACAATGGGCTGATTTCACTACAAGAAACCACTGATTTAGCGTCAAAAATTTAGAAGCGGAAATTTCCATCGCTAATTTGCGACGGATTTCCATGCGATCTGCAAGGGATAGTTTTCTATTCTTTTAACTTTTTTCCTTTTATTTATCACCGTTCTCTTCAGCAATCTCTCACTAAACCGTTGCAAATTGCATCAAATCATCGACAAAAAATTTCTACCGCTATTTTCCACTAGAAATCCAGGCAGATTACCAACGAATATTTATAGAAGCTATTTTGCAGCAAAATTCCGACAGATTTGCAAGTGATGTTTATATTTTTTTAAGATATACAGAGGGAAATCCACATCCTCACACCACAGTTAATTTGAGCCACTGAGATCGAACTATCTAACAGTTGTAATTGGTCATCCGCATGCATTGAAGACCTTCAAATTGGAAAAACAACAAATATTAACGATTGTAAAACGTGAAATTTTAATTCTTCGTACAGATCAAATCACACCTTCGCCTTTTCTCCTTCTTCGTCAATCTTAAACTTGATCAAAAGGTTTTCCCTAAAATTTAAAAACCTACCCAAGTTTTCCCCTTTTCAGCAGTGATTTCTTCTCTTCTTTGACCGCTCTTCCCAGTGGTTGTGGTACATTGCTTCATCTATAGGCTCGGCCCTTTGCCAAAGCGGGCGAAGCAACCGCTTAGGGCCCCCAATACCCTAGGGCATCTCATCGCTCCAGACTATACGCAGCCAAAAGAAAAAAATGTCGACTTGCAAATTACCTAATAGAGAAGCACTGTTGAAACGATTGCAGCTCCATTAAGGCGGTGGGTGAGAAGCGTTGTCCATCTCCATACGGTGGGTTCCACCTCTACTTCTGCTGTAGTTATTCATGGTTTATTAATCCCTTTCCTCTCCATAAGATGTGCCAGGCCTCTATTTGCATGATGTAGAGTTAATAATGCAAGCATTGGAACAAAAAACTTATTGTGGCTGCAGCTGCTAATAAGTCGTGGATCCCTGTTGTTAAGGGTGGCGATAACCTTTGTAATGTCCCGACTTTCGACTGCGTTTTTAATACAGACTGTTATGGATAATTTCAGTAATTAATTTAAATTAAAAATAACACATTGAGGGAAAATTCGAAGAATAATATACTAAAGTGGTTTACAATATTTTAACCAATGTAAATTAAAATAACATAAGTAAAATTTGTGTACTTCATATTGAAGGAACCTAAGATCATGGCTATATAAATGAAAAGGGTACTCGGCACATTGTTGTTTCAAATCAACATTCATAGCTTACATTTCCTTAGATACTAAGTATAGATTTTTAAACACTATTTATTACATAAGTTTGTACAAATATACATACAAATATTTTGCTTATCGTGCCTTTCACATGAAAGAATTGACCACACACATCTTCTTTTCAAATTAAGACAGCCTAATTTTCCTTTGGCACATGGCCTGGCACCTAAATCTTTGATACAACATATAGCCTAGAAGTGAAAACTGAATCGAGATAAGTCCCTAAGCACCATGCCCATACATCAATCTATAGACAGCCTAAACTATAGACACATAGGAAAATGAAAACCATGAATTTTTTAGGGGCTAAGTTAGTCTGTAGACATAACTTTGCACATGGATGGTACATCCATTTGTCCACATTTGAGTACTTATCTTGACATGGCCGTGCTCTCTGCTTGTCAGATGACTGCAAAATACTTATGTGATTTGCCTTAACCACGTTCCTTCCTAATCAACATACAACAGCCTTCAAACATCCATCAACTACACATGCCAAAAATATATACCCTGTCAACTAGATGCTAAGCCATATTTTAGTAATTGTTTCACACTATAAATACTCTAGTATACCATACAATCTCCCTCACAAAATCAATAAAACTCAACACAAAAATAATGTGAAGCAAAATGGCAGCAGTGAGGTCGGGAAAACAAAACTGGAACTAGAAATGAAAGAGAAAGAAAAAAGAGCAAGAACAGTTGACCTTTTTAATGTGAGTAAACTAAACTTGTAAAATCTTTGTTTTAGAGTTTCCATGTTAATGTCAGGATTATTATGAACCATGTTTGCTAAAATAATCAGGATTTTCTTATGAGTAAACTTATTCTTTCCTATGAAACATCCTTAGAGTAATATATGCCTGAAACCATATCTGTTTTATATTCTCTGTTAAACCTCTCTGCCAAGTGATAGTATAAACATATGTATCACATTGATGATGATTTATGCTGTAATTAGGAATCAATATTTAAAATGATCAAACTGTGGGGTTTGAATACATAAGCCTGTATAGATATATACACTAACATACACTCTCTGTTTTTCCAAAACTGTTGTTCCATGTTTGAAGAATGCCATTGTTAAAAATCACAGAATAATTTTTAGGGTATGTGTTAAGTTTAAACCATTCGGATAGTAAGCAATCTGCGGCTATACACATGAATACAAGATATAGCAACATAATGAATGTATGAACAAGATAAACCAAAAAACTATATTGCTCTCTATAAATCAACTTACAACATGAAATTTCAAATAGCCCAAAACCATGTTTTAAGTATATAAATGGAATCGTGATATAAAACGGTGATTTTTAGTGCTAATTTCACGATTTTTAACGTTGTGGTTGTCGAGATATGTCATAATGATCCGAAAATGTTGTTGAGGCAATATCCAGTGATCGAAGCCACTGGAAACCAAGGCATGAGGAGGGAAGCAGCGTCTAGGATAGGGGATCATAGGAAAAATAGAAAATCACTTTTCTAATGCATAGATTTCGTGAATGAGGTGACAATAGGGTTTTGGGTTCATTTTTGGTATCCGTGGTTCTCGGCGAACTGCACCTCGACGATGGAAATTAGAGGCTGCGCACCAGGGGGCTTCGACGTCGAAGGATGCCAGTGTGGTGTAGTTCGAGTTGGATGAAGTTATGTTGAAGGAGGTGAGAGCAGTGGATGGTTCCTTTGATGGAACCCATTCTGTGATAAAGGAGAAAAACAGTGAAAACAGTGTAGAAGCTCAGGTGATTGGATCAGAGTTGAGTGACGAGGTCAGGAGGTAACGGGTGATGTGTGTGGATGATCGTATTGGGTAGGAGGAGGTTCGACAGCGTGTACATGTGCACCATGTACATTTGTGTGCAGGTGAATGATCAGTGAACCAAGATGAAGAAAATCAGGGCGGAACAGTGTAGGGTTGGATTCGATGGTCTTGGCCAGTATAGCCATACTTAAGTAGTTCTAAACAAATGAAAAACAACAAAACAACACAACATGTTAAATCAAAATAAAAAGTGGGACAAGGTATGAAGAGACTAACAACAAAAAAGAGGGATGCAGGAAATCATCAGAAGAAGAGTAAGGACGCGAGGGCTATGGGCCTGTTTGGGCCAGACTGGGCTGAGCTAAAAGAAGATATATATATATATATACATGTAGATAATTATGGCACAATAGAAAGAAGCAAGAAAAGTAAGTAGTATTAATTAGAGAAGGGGAAGGAAGAAACATGCAAGTTAGACAAGTAGGACGGGCATGTAAATGGGCCGTGGAGAAGTTGGACCAAGGAAATTAAATTAGGAAAGGAGAAATCTAAAGAAAGGGTATTAAGTCCAATATTATGTGGGCCGAGATTTTTAAAGTTAAAAATAAAAATGGAAATAGAAATATACAATAAAAAGATGTGAAAATATAAACGGAGATAAAATAAGATTTAAGGAAGAAAGGGCCAAACCATATTGGACCGGTGAGAAGAAGGATTGGTTGGGCCTTAAGGGTTTTAGCCCGTTCAGATTGAATAAAAGAAAAAGAATAAAATAGAAAGGAAATAAAAAGGAAATTTTAAGTGTGTAAATTATGCATACAACAGAAATGAATGATAAGTGTAAAAAGGGAATGAAGTGATAATTCCATAATGTGAATCCGGCAAGTGATCCATAATTAAAACTCGGTGATTGAAAATATTGATTCATTATTCAAATTAATTAGTTAAGCTGATAAATGTGTATTTACAAATAAAACGACAATCTAAATATATTTATAAAGCGAGACCAGAGGATTAATTGAAAATTAATTGTCGTATAAACAAGCTAACATTTAAGAGTAAAGTACCGTGTGCGACGCACACGCTTAAGTTGTTCATTTATACAAGATAGTCAAAATGTCTAGATTCAAACAATGCAGACATGTACCCTTTTTTGGTTGAAGCACGTAAAATAAAGGGTATATAAACTGAAGTATATTTAACCCAATTCAGTTTAAGATGATAACTAATTCTTTTGAAGAAATGTTTAAGATTAAGTGAATATTGAAAATAGTTTTTAAATATCGACTGATAGTAAAAGACATTACGCTAATCATTTCGAAGAGTCCAGAATTAATATTCCACTTCGGTTTGATTTATACGTCGCGTGATAGAGATTACTGAAGATAAAAAAGATGGAGATATGCAAGGGCTATTTTGTTTTACATAATAGTGCCTTTGGTTTGTGCAGTCCCAGGACAACTTGTATGGACGAATGTATGACAGAATATCCCTAATAACTCGTGTAAGTTGATCTCTTCAAACGTATTTATGTTTGGTGGCAGATGAATTCGTTTCTCTTAGCATTATACCTAGGATATTTTTGGGGAAATCAATTCGTGGTTTGGCGGGTTTGACGATGTGGCATTCAAAGTGAATGAAGACGTTTTATATCCAAGGGTAAGTTCAGCCTCAAGCCTCACAACCGGGAAATGACAAAAATCGGGCAGCCAGCATGGCTATGTGGGTCGCCCCCATTAGGTTGTATTGTCACCTATCTAGAGAAATTCCATTTGCTTCTTAATCTTTCGATGTTGTCCCTTTCGGGAAAAGGTGGGTAGCTCCCATCCGCTGGTGACAATATATTCGATACACTCAAGCGAAATGAGTGGTCGGTCATGTGTGGGCCGGGTTGCAAGACGTTCTTATTGAACCCAGTGTATTCCCCTCTAGAGATACACTATTGGCAGGTGGTTCCATACCTTGTCGTTGTTGGAAATCCAATCTCCAATAAGCTCCCGCGGTTTTGATTGTATACTATATATGTGGAACGTGAGATGCAAGTGTTCTATTAGATTGATATTTATTTGTATTTAGACACTATTATAATATCAGAATAAGATATTGATTTCAAAATGTTTTGGGTTATCGTAAGGTAAAAACCATCCGTATTTATGTGTGGATTGGTCTTACGATTATCCTTTCTTTCAAAAGGTTTTTGAAAGTTAAAATCAAACTGTTTTTAATCGTTTACTCACACCAGTCCCATGACTGACCCAGAGTTTATTTTTCTATGTTTCCTAAACTCTTGGGTGCCCAGATGTGACGACAAAGAATTTCGCTCGGTCCGAACCAGTCGCTAAACCGATCCAGACCGCTCGAAACGCCCTATCGTTGAGAACACGACAAAATAGAACGCATATAAAAGAACATTTCACTGTATATCACAACAATGCATCAGATTACAAGAATATACAGAGTATAAACAAATAAATATTACACAGAAATATCAGAGATTTAAATTACATTTAAATACATCGCAGCGGAAAATAATACAATACACAGCTAGAAGAGATTTACGGATACAAAGCTTTCCGGATATCATTCCAGCTGCAAACCAGGATCCTGTGAATATAAATCTGCAAAACCCAAACCACTAGCTGCCCGTGTCAAAATAAGGGCACCCAGAGTTTAGGTTAAAACAATAAACTCCAGGTTAGTCATGTGACTGGTGTGAGAACTAAAACAGTTAATCTTTATTTTAAAGTTAGGTAAATCAAGGGACCACGCCGTATGACACGGAACGGGTTTCCTCCCAAGAATACCAGTGCATAAAACAAACAGCGCAATGCTTTTCTAAAAATGAGGCTATTATAAGACCCAGGTCCCATCACACAATGCAACGCAGCCGAGGATAGGGTTTTCCCTTATAATAGCCAAACATGCTTAGTACGTTTAAAACAAATCATTTGATACTAGTATAAGTGTATAGTGTATAAAACAACTTCAAATCATAAGTATCAATCATAGGCGACATGAGCGTCCCATGCCACTATGTCGCCATATATAGGTTTACAAATAAAACCGCAAAGTCACGTATTTGGAAATTGGATTTCCATCTATGAACCGAGGCAAAAGATAGTCCTCAACCGATTCGAGACGCTCTAGCCCGTGTCTCAGGAACAGCCGCAACTGCCCCATGGAGCGATAGGGCCGGTCCACCGATGTGGATTATTATGCCTGAACACTACGTTTCCCCACCCTATGGGGTGTAAGTGAGCCAACTAAATGACTCCATCGGTTCGAGAACGACCGATCAATCCGAGGTGCCTCGCAACAGCAACAACCACATAAGTCAAACTCGTCAGGGCGTGTAAAACCACTGACGCCACTTTTTAGCTAGAAGGAAACGCATGCCCTCCCTGAGGTCCGTCTCCCGTTTTTGGTTCATACCGGGTGTGAAACACGCGAAGTAAACGTTACACAAAGCTACGCCACAAAGGCCTTGCTTTGATCATCACCACAAGACTTTGCTTTTCAACAGAAGCCTCGATCAATTGCCACTTAGGCATGCCACACAGGCAATTCACTCCATGCGTTTGATATCCATCAATATATAACCCCTGAGCTCGTACGTCTAAGAGAAGGGCGTTAAGCAAGAGAATAAATCCTCCGTCGCCAAACAGATATATATTTAATAGAAATCAATCACACAGACTAAAATCCAATGTCAGACACACAGTCCATTTACAAGTCCGTTCTGGGTCTGAACGAAACCGGAGGCACCTAGTACCCCGCATATCCATCGATCTCCAAGTACGTCTGGACGATCACCAACTGTTTCCATCTTCTTGGGTGTACAGCCCAATCAAGATCATCAGTAAGCACCCAAACGACGTGAAGACCTCCGGTCTTCGACCATCGTCTTCATCTTTGACTTATCGTCGTATCAGTTATTCAGAATGGGATAAACCCGGTCTTTCCGAATAACTCGCGTATATTTTAAATAAGTGTTACACAAACACAACATACGCCTCATTCCAATTCATTAGTCACTAAACGTAAATTAATCAAGAGAATAATTTCCCAAATATTAACCCCGAAGGCCGAAACCAACATCAGATCAATATCCAGAAAACCATTCTGCTTGGCTAACCGACAGTTAGTTTCTAAATTTCACATTCATAGGGAAAGGTTCCCATTAATTTTATCCAAGATAAATTCCTTGAATTTATTCTTTATTCTATTTTTGAATCTCAATTCAAACTAGTCGGGATTAGCGAACCTTACCGAAGTAATCATTTATTTTAATTTCCCCATCCCAACCTATTCATCCCATGAAGTAAAACTGGTAATACTTCATATCTAACACCACAGTGTTATCGGTAAATTCAATTACCATTTCACATTCAAATCTAATTAAAGATTTAACTATCGCCTGGAGCAAAACTGGTGATACTCCATTTTCGATCATTTCAATCTAATTAAAGATTCATTAAAACTCCACTTAGTTTTAATCTTCGACTGGTTTAAAGAATCAGTGTCATTTAAAACACGGTTCACGATAAACCCAAAAATCATTCCATTAATTATCGAGTTAAAGAACAAGTGTTATTTAAAACACTGTTCACGATAAACCCAAAAATCAATACCAATTCAGTTCCAATTAAATATCATTTAATTGGTACACTTCATTAAATCTAAATAAAAAGATTTAATCTTTTCTCAACTAGGTTCAAGAACAGTGTTAGTGAAGACACCATTCACGACAAACCCAAATCACATTTGATATTCAATACAAGGCTCTGAATAGAAAATATATCGGCTTATATTCAATATCAAATTCTACGATTAACAAATGTCGTATTGGAAATAATGATATAAATATATATCTTTCAAATTTCCATAACAACATCCGTATAATCACGAATTCCAACATCGAAATATTCCGAAGATAATTTCGATTCAAATCCACTCCAATGCAATCATTGGAAATTCTGGTTATTTTTAAAACCCTTTCCAAATTCAATTTATTTACTTAAAAATAAATAGAATTATAATTCTAGTTCAAAACTAGTTAATTTCGATAAAAATCTATTTTTATCTTTTCAAATATGGAGTTTTTCATCCCAATCTTTTCTAAATCATTTCTTATGATTTTACACTAATTATTACTATTTTTAATAATTTTATCAAGGCCCGTACAGTCGATTTCCACCAATGGCCAACGAACTGCACTTACAGCGACCTTTTTCGAATTTGATTTGGACGTATCTCCAAATCCAACCATTAGACTTCAAATTTCTAACATTCGTTAAAAAGCTCTTTTCGATACGAACCCAACGGTTCCGGTTTTAGGAGAATCCGACGGTCGTATCTCCCGTAATGTCCGTTTGAAATAAATGGTCGAAATTCATGAACTGCCGCGGCGCGGCGCGTTCTATTCAGGCCATTATATTATATATATATAATATATATAATATATATATCGTCAATTTCTATTTAAAACGAATTTTATAAATAGTTTTAAATTCGTTTCAAAAGCAATTTCAACTTCCATTTCAATTCAAATCAAAATTGAACTCTTCTTTATAAATTCGTTTTAAAATTCATTTCTATTCAATTCAAATTTCAGTTCAATTTGAATTCATTTCAATTTGCTTTTAATTCAATTCGAAATTGTTTTCAATTCAATTCATTTCGAAATCGTTTTCAATTCATTTCATTTCGAAATCGTTTTCAATTCATTTCATTTCGAAATCGTTTTCAATTCATTTCATTTCGAAATCGTTTTCAATTCATTTCATTTCGAAATCGTTTTCAATTCATTTCATTTCGAAATCGTTTTCAATTCATTTCATTTCGAAATCGTTTTCAATTCATTTCATTTCGAAATCGTTTTCAATTCATTTCATTTCGAAATCGTTTTCAATTCATTTCATTTCGAAATCGTTTTCAATTCATTTCATTTCGAAATCGTTTTCAATTCATTTCATTTCGAAATCGTTTTCAATTCATTTCATTTCGAAATCGTTTTCAATTCATTTCATTTCGAAATCGTTTTCAATTCATTTCATTTCGAAATCGTTTTCAATTCATTTCATTTCGAAATCGTTTTCAATTCATTTCATTTCGAAATCGGTTTCAATTCATTTCATTTCGAAATCGGTTTCAATTCATTTTATTTCGAAATCGTTTTCAATTCATTTATATTTTTAATATTCCTATCATGTAAAATTTATATTTTTAATTCTTTACTTAAACAAAAATCATATTTTGACATCATCTATATAGTAAAGACTATATTTTTAATACTTTAAAAATATAAAAATCATATTTTGATAAACGTCTTATACATTTAAAAATATAAAAATCATATTTTGATAAACGTCTTATACATTTAAAAATATAAAAATCATATTTTGATAAACGTCTTATACATTTAAAAATCTAACTTTGCCATTCTCATATAAAATGATTCTTTTTTTTTAAAGTAATTACTGAAAATTATCAAAATAAATAATTAACTAAATTGAAATTAAAACTTACAGTTTAATTGGAAGGGGGGGGGGGGGGAGATGGGCCGTCGCGGTCGGAGGTTGCTCAGGCGGTGGCGAGGCTGGGTGGTCGGCGATGCAGGCTGGAGGCGCTTGGGTTGGGGCGGTTCTGACCTTCGAGCGCCGCGTCTTGGGGAGGAGAGGGAGTTCGAACGGAGGGGGAGGCTGCGATAGGAGGCGGGTGGCGTGAGGAGGCGGAGGGACCCACGACGGCGGGTGGTGGCGGCTGCTCCGTCTTCTTTCCTTCTTCTTTTTTTTTATTATTTTGATTTCTGTTTCGATAAAAAGGAAGGGGGGGGCAGAGCGGGTTAACGGGGAGAAAAGGTTTTTCCTTTTTTTTATTATTTTATTATTTAATTTTCCACAAAAAGCAACTTTTATTCTCGACCTCGAAACGAGACCCACCGCCTGTCGTCCCTAACGTTTTACCCCCATTCCGAACACAATGGGATATGTATCGCAAGATGATTCCATCGTTTCGATCAGTTTTCGTTGAATTTACATTTAAATCACTATATTGAATTTTAAACGTACATTTCAAATTACCGGGGTCGCATACTAACTCGAAAAATTCCCGAAAAATATTTTCTAGCTTCGTATTGACGATACAGTCCGATCAAAACTAGTTTCGTCGAATTCTGAGACCGTTTGAAAAATGGCCAATTTCCAGTTGATTAAAATCAACTGAAACTGGTCAAACGCGTTTTCCTTTGCCACGCTCACACATTGAATCGAAAAATTATGAAATTTAAAACCTAGCAATAACTTTACATCCCGGATTCAACAAAAGTGGTTTCGTCGAAATCCGAGGTCGTTTGCAAAATGTCCATTTTAAGGGCCTGAATTCCATAGCGACTATTCAGAATTTTCAACTGGACATATCTTTTGATTCCCGCTATGAAATTTCGATTGGTCGGATTCGTTGGAAAGATATTATCAATTAGATCCTAATGTTTTTGGTTTCACTAAAATCCGGATTGTTTTGCACCCGGTACATTCAATTGAAGTTTGAAATCGAATTATCGAACTACCGCGCCATTTTCAATTCTATTTATAATTATATATAAATATTTATATTCTAACGACGACGCGTATAAATATATACGTTCTAATTATATTCAAAATAAATTTCTCGTCGATATTATTTAAAATGATTCATTTTAAATATTCAAAATTCCCTAAAATTGCCAAAATAAAAATTTTAAACTGGCCCAGATTTTCCGGGTTGTTACAATCTCCCCCACTTAAAACTTTTCATCCCCGAAAAGGAACAAAGTCGAAAGTGGTTTGATCATTCAACTCTACGCTCGATCTGGCTTCCATTCTCCAACTCTTTAGTTTCTGAGAATTTTCAAAATTTCAAAAATTTGGCTAACACCCTAAATTTTTGAAAAATTTCGCCATAACCTCCCCTGCACCGGGAGCATCGGGGAATTTCAAATAGCTTCCCCGGTCCTTCTAATCTCAAAAAGAAAAAGAAAAATCCAAGCGGCTAGCCAATCGGCTCATAAAATCATCATCACCCAAACAAAACAGTAAATTATGTAGTAAACATGTACCTATTTGTTGGGCAAACAAATTTTATTCTCTGCTCTAGCCTTCTTGCCATGACCTGTTCAATGTAAGTATATGTATATGCAAGCAAATGCGACCAATTTTCAATATAATTCGATATTTGATTCAATTAGGCATAATGGTTCAAAATTATCAAACAAATAAACAAACAACACAAACATCAATCAATTAGTGAATTATCATTTCAAATTCATAATTTTGATACATATAAAGAGAATCATGTTTTTGATGCCAATTCACAACAATGTGTTCTAGCTATATAAGTTTTGGTTCTCACACCAGTCAATAGGAAATATATAGATATCACACCTTCGACACTCGAATATAAATGCTGATGATGATGCTCCATCATCAGGATCATCCCCGGGTGACTAGAGTGTGGTACTATATCTATCCAGTATATTAAAACTTCGAATATACGTTTGCAAGGCGCATATGCAAAAATCTTTATATACTGGACTGTCCAAATCAATACTAATAAATAATCAAATACGAATAATTGATTTAGATTTTCAAAACAAAAATTTGTTTTCACTTTCAAAAATATACTCTTCACGCTCGTTCTAGGATACTACTGATCCCATCTGTAACAACCCGAAAATCTGGGCCAGTTTAAAATTTTTATTTTGGCGATTTTAGCGAATTTTGATTATTTAAAATGAATTATTTTAAATAATATCAACGAGAAATTGTTTTTGAATATAATTCGAACGTATATATTATACGCGTCGTCGTTAGAATATAAATATTTATATATAATTATAAATAGAATTGAAAATGGCGCGGTAGTTCGATAATTCGATTTCAAACTTCAATTGAATGTACCGGGTGCAAAACAATCCGGATTTTAGTGAAACCAAAAATAATGGGATCTAATTAATAATATCTTTCCAACGAATCCGAATAATCAAATTTTCATAGCGGGGATCAAAAGATATGTCCAGTTGAAAATTCTGAATAGTCGCTATGGAATTCAGGCCCTTAAAAATGGACATTTTGCAAATGACCTCGGATTTCGACGAAACCAGTTTTGTTGGGTCCGTGGCGTCAAGTTATTGCTAGATTCCAAATTTCATAATTTTTCGAATCAATATGTGAGCGTGGCAAAGGAAAACGCGTTTGACCAGTTTCAGTTGATTTTAATCGACTGGAAAATGGTCATTTTTCCAACGGTCTCGGAATTCGACGAAACTAGTTTTGTTAGGACCGTATCGTCAATACGAAGCTAGAAAATATTTTTCAGGAATTTTTCTAGTTAGTATGTGACCCCGGTAATTTGAAATGTACGAAAAAAATTCAATATAGAGATTTTAATGTAAATTTAACGGAAACCGATTGTAACAGCCGAATCAGCTTATGATACATATCCCATTGTGTTCGGGAGGGGGGCAATACGCTAGGGACGACAGGCGGGGGGCCTCGTTTTGAGGTCGTATGTGAAAGTCAACTTTTTGAAAAATAAAATAATTAAATTAATAAAAAAAAATTCCTTTAACCCTCAGACCCCCCCCCCCGTTCTAAATTATCTCAAAAAAAAAAAAAAGAGAAAAAAAAAACAAACGCCGCTTCCAATCGGAGCCGCCCCGCGACCCACCGCCATCGCCCAACCTCTAACCGCCACCAGAGCCCCTCCGCCCCTCTCCTCCTTCTTCTCCGCCTCGAGCTGCTGCTCCTCCTCCCCTTCTTGAAAACCGCGATAGCCCCAAGCCCTAAACCCCGATTTACGACCCCCACCTCGAACCACGACCCACCAGCGGCCAACGCAACACTCCGACCACCCTGAATCTCGCCGGAGCCGCCCCGCGACCCACCGCCTCGACGTCCTCCGACGCTCACCAGAGCCCAAAACCCCCTCCTCCAAACTACTGTAAGTTTTGTTTTATTTATTTATTTATTTTCATTTAAAACAGTTTTTTTTGAAATGTTGAAAACAGTTTTTTTTAAATGTTTAAAACAGTTTTTTTAAATGTTTAAAACAGTTTTTTTTTGAAATGTTGAAAACAGTTTTTTTAAATGTTTAATACAGTTTTTTTTAAATGTTTAAAACAGTTTTTTTTTTAAATGTTTAAAACAGTTTTTTTTTAAATGTTAAAGACATATTTTTAAAATGGTTATAAACAGATTTTTATATATTGAACTTCGAAAGAAAGATATAGTTTTTATATATTGAACTTCGAAAGAAAAATATAGTTTTTATATATTGAACTTCGAAAGAAAGATATAGTTTTTATATATTGAACTTCGAAAGAAAAATATAGTTTTTATATATTGAACTTCGAAAGAAAGATATAGTTTTTATATATTGAACTTCGAAAGAAAAATATAGTTTTTATATATTGAACTTCGAAAGAAAGATATAGTTTTTATATATTGAACTTCGAAAGAAAGATATAGTTTTTATATATTGAACTTCGAAAGAAAAATATAGTTTTTATATATTGAACTTCGAAAGAAAAATATAGTTTATATATATTGAACTTCGAAAGAAAAATATAGTTTTTATATATTGAACTTCGAAAGAAAGATATAGTTTTTATATATTGAACTTCGAAAGAAAAATATAGTTTATATATATTGAACTTCGAAAGAAAAATATAGTTTTTATATATTGAACTTCGAAAGAAAAATATAGTTTATATATATTGAACTTCGAAAGAAAAATATAGTTTTTATATATTGAACTTCGAAAGAAAGATATAGTTTTTATATATTGAACTTTGAAAGAAAAATATAGTTTTTATATGTTGAACTTCGTAATAAAATATGATTTTTATATATTGAATAGGGAACTAAAAATTCGATTTTTATATATTGAATAGCGAACTAAAAATTCGATTTTTATATATTGAACTTTGAAATAAAAATTCGATTTTTATATATTGAACTTTGAAATAAAAATTCGATTTTTATATATTGAACTTTGAAATAAAAATTCGATTTTTATATATTGAACTTTGAAATAAAAATTCGATTTTTATATATTGAACTTTGAAGTAAAAATTCGATTTTTATATATATAGTGACTACGGGCAATGAAGATGACGAAGAGGCGATAACGAAGAAAATTTCTATCAATGAAGTGCCGTGGAGCTAGGATAGCTATATGTGAGAATTTCTCACCTTTCAATTTATTTTTCTAGTTATATATATACTAGGATGCAGACGGTGCTTAGTAGCACCCGACACCCGTCCATAGACCATGGACTTGTTTGTTTGACTGTTTGGTGATTGATTGCGATATTGGTTTGAATGTGATTTGTGGTGTGAAAAATCGAATCGATAAATTGGTTAGGATTAGACGTGCGCCGTTATAAGGCGAAGGAGTAAGGCTAGGTTAGACTCTTACTCCAAATTTTGTGGTTTGCATAACGAATTGATTTGATTGATGTGTGAATGGCGTGGGCCTTCACTAGACCGGGGATAAGGCTAGGCCTCGTCCCGTTTCTAGTATCGTGCCGTTATGCCGCCGAAATTTTCTAAAATATGTTAGAAAAAAATAAAAATATCATTTTATTTAAAGAATGAATTGAATAGAAGTTCATATGTTGGAATAAAATGTTTTGTCGTTAAAAATATAATTTTTAACGTGAATGTGAATAAATAAATATTCATTTACAAACCAGACGGTTTGTTTATGTACACCTATTTGAAGGACATTGATTGGGTCGATAAATTTCACACATCGCCCAACAACAAAAATAAAATATGTGTTTGATTGTTTGAAACCCCACACGGGTGTTAGGATGAAATTTGAAGTTCACTCATCCTGATTTATTAAATATGTCGATCGGTTGATTGACAGGCTGTTTTTAAGCGTTAGATATCTATATTTGATGCTTATACAGTGTAGTGCACTTTGGTTGATGGTTGATTATTTTTCAATGCTATGATATACATGTGTTGTATGAAAATCCATATAATTAACTTTATATGGTAATTGATTGGGCCTCATTCCAATTTGAAAAATAAAGTATATTATAAAATAAAAGTTCATGTGTTGACAGTACTCATTCATTGAGATTGGTCATGTGTTGAACGAAATATTTTAGTAATAAAGTTTACATCTTTATCAATATAAAATAAAAGTTCATGTGTTGACTGTCTCATCCATTGAGATTGGTCATGTGTTGAACGAAATATTTTAGTAATAAAATCTACATCTTTATCAATATAAGATAAAAGTTCATGTGTTGACAGTCTCATCCATTGAGATTGGTCATGTGTTGAACGAAATATTTTAGTAATAAAATTTACACCTTTATCGATATAAAATAAAAGTTCATGTGTTGACAGTACTCATTCATTGAGATTGGTCATGTGTTGAACGAAATATTTTGATAATAACAACTATTTTGAAAAAGAAATATTTGAAATAGAATATTTGAAAATAGAAATTTATGAAGCCGTGTTGATTAGATTGACGCCATTTTGACGTGAACGATATTTATATCGATTTTTAACGATTTCGAAATGAATTGAATTGAAAACGATTTCGAAATGAATTGAATTGAAAACGATATCGAAATAAACTGAATTGAAAACGATTTCGAAATGAATTGAATTGAAAACGATTTCGAAATGAATTGAATTGAAAACGATATCGAAATGAATTGAATTGAAAACGATTTCGAAATGAATTGAATTGAAAACGATATCGAAATGAATTGAATTGAAAACGATATCGAAATGAATTGAATTGAAAACGATTTCGAAATGAATTGAATTGAAAACGAATTCAAACTGAATTGAAAACGAATTCAAATTGAATTGAAATTTGAATTGAATAGAAATGAATTTTAAAACGAATTTATAAAGAAGAATTCAATTTTGATTTGAATTGAAATGGAAGTTGAAATTGCTTTTGAAACGAATTCAAAACTATTTATATAATTCGTTTTAAATAGAAATCGACGAAATATATATTATATATACTATATATATAATATAATGGCCTGAATAGCACGCGCCGCGCCGCGGCAGTTCGTGAATTTCGACCATTTATTTCAAACGGACATTACGGGAGATCCGACCGTCGGATTCTCCTAAAGCCGGAACCGTTGGGTTCGTATCGAAAAGAGCTTTCTAATGAATGTTAGAAATTTGAAATCTAACGGTTGGATTTGGAGATACGTCCAAATCAAATTCGAAAAAGGTCGCTATAAGTGCAGTTCGATAGCCGTTGATGGAAATCGACTGTACGGGCCTTGATAAAATTATTAAAAATAGTAATAATTTGTGTAAAATCATAAGAAATGATTTGTGAAGATTTGGGATGAAAAACTCCATATTTGAAAAGATAAAAATAGATTTTTATCGAAATGAACTAGTTTTGAACTAGAATTATAATTCTATTTATTTTTAAATAAATAAATTGAATTTGAAAAGGGTTTTAAAAATAACCAAAATTTCCAATGATTGCATTGGAGTGGATTTGAATCGAAATTGTCTTCGGAATATTTCGATGTTGGAATTCGAGATTATACAGATGTTGTTATGGAAATTTGAAAGATATATATTTATATCGTTATTTCCAATACGACATTTGTTAATCGTAGAATTTGATATTGAATATAAGCCGGGATATTTTCTATTCAGAGCCTTGTATTTAATATCAAAAGTGATTTGGGTTTGTCGTGAATGGTGTCTTCACTAACACTGTTCTTGAACCCAGTTGAGAAAAGATTAGATCTTTTTATTTAGATTTAATGAAGTGTACCAATTAAATGATATTTAATTGGAATTGAATCGATATTGATTTTTGGGTTTATCGTGGACAGTGTTTTAAATAACACTCGTTCTTTAACCCGATCATTGATGAAATGTGATTTTGGGTTGTCGTGAACGGTATCTTCAATAATACAGTTCTTAGACCTAAAGGAGTTAAGAAAATCAGAAACTGACTGGAGATTAGTTAAGTTGAATAGTTTTCGAGGTATTGATCTGATGTTGGTTTCGGCCTTCGGGATTAATACTTAGGGAATTGCTCACATGCTAATTTACAATTAGGGACTGATTGAAATGTGATGTGATTTTGGGTTTATCGTGAACCGTGTTTTAAATGACATTGATTCTTTAACCCAGTCACAGATTAAAACTAAGTGGAGTTTTAATGAATCTTTAATTAGATTGAAATAATCGAAATGGAGTATCACCAGTTTTGCTCCAGGCGATAGTTAAATCTTTAATTAGATTTGAACGTGAAATGGTAATTGAATTTACCGATAACACCGTGGTGTTAGATATGAAGTATAACCAGTTTTACTTCATGGGATGAATAGGTTGGGATTGGGAAATTAAAACAAATGATTACTTCGGTAAGGTTCGCTAATCCCGACTAGTTTGAATTGATATTCAAAAGTAGATTAAAGAATAAATTCAAGGAATTTATCTTTGATAAAATTTATGGGAACCTTTCCCTATGAACGTGAAATTTAGATACTAACTGTCGGTTAGCCAAGCAGAATGGTTTTCTGGATATTGATCTGATGTTGGTTTCGGCCTTCGGGGTTAATGTTTGGGGAATTATTCTCTTGATTAATTTACGGTTAGTGACTAATGAATTGGAATGAGGCGTATGTTGTGTTTGTGTAACACTTATTTAAAATATACGCGAGTTATTCGGAAAGACCGGGTTAATCCCATTCTGAATAACTGATACGACGATAAGTCGAAGATGAAGACGATGGTCGAAGACCGGAGGTTTTCACGTCGTTTGGGTGATAACTGATGATCTTGATTGGGCTGTACACCCAAGAAGATGGAAACAGTTAGTGATCGTCCAGACGTACTTGGAGATCGATGGATATGCGGGGTACTAGGTGCCTCCGGTTTCGTTCAGACCCAGAACGGACTTGTAAATGGACTGTGTGTCTGACATCGGATTTCATTCTGTGTGACTGATATCGGTTGCATAGGATGGTTTGCCTGTGTGGCATGCTAAGATGCAAATGATCAAGGCTTCTGTTGAAAAGCAAAGTCTTGTGGTGATGATCAAAGCATGGCCTTTGTGGCGTAGCTTTGTGTAACGTTTACCTCGCGTGTTTCACACCCGGTATGAACCAAAAACGGGAGACGGACATCAGGGAGGACTTGCGTTTCTTTCTAGCTAAAAAGTGGCGTCAGTGGTTTTACACGCCCTGACGAGTTTGACTTATGTGGTTGTTGCTGTTGCGAGGCGCCTCGGATTGATCGGTCGTTCTCGAACCGATGGAGTCATTTAGTTGGCTCGTTTACGCCCCAAAGGGCGGAGAGACGTATTGTTCAGGCATAATAATCCACTCCGTGTGGACCGGCCCTGACGATCCAAGGCCCACCTGAGTCTGGGACCTGAGACATGGGCTAGATTGTCTCGAATCGGTTAAGGACTATCTTTTGCCTCGGTTCATAGATGGAAATCCAATTTCCAAATACGTGACCTTGCGGTTTTAGTTGTAATCCTATATATGGCGACATAGTGGCATGGGACGCTCATGTCGTCTATGATTGATACTTATGATTTGAAGTTGTTTTATACACTATGCACTTATAGTAGTATCAAATGATTTGTTTTAAACGTATCAAGCATTCTTTGGCTGTTATAAGGGAAAACCCTATCCTCGGCTGCGTTGCATTGTGTGATGGGACCTGGGTCTTATAACAGCTTCATTCTTCTTTATTTAGCATTGCGCTGTTTGTTTTATGCACTGGTATTCTTGGGAGGAAACCCGTTCCGTGTTTGCGGCGTGGTCCCTTGATCTACCTAATGATTTAAAATAAAGATTAATAACCGTTTTAGTTCTCACACCAGTCCCATGACTGACCTGGAGTTTATTGTTTTAACCTAAACTCTGGGTGCCCTTATTTTGACACGGGCAGCTAGTAGTTTTGGTTTTGCAGATTTATATTCACAGGATCCTGGTTTACAGCTGGAACGATATCCGGAAAGCTTTGTATCCGTATATCTCTTCTAGTTGTGTATTGTATTATTTTCCGCTGCGATGTATTTAAATGTAATTTAAATCTCTGTTATTTCCGTGTATTATTCATTCATGCTCTGTATATTCCTGTAATCTGATGTATTGTTGTAATATACAATGAAATGTTCTTCTGTATGTGTTTTGTTGTGGTTTGTTCTCGAACTATCCGTCGCTTTCCTTTACGGGGAAGTTACGGGTTTTTACACGTGGTATCAGAGCTTTGGTTTACAAAGCTAGAGAACAAGACACATTAGAACCGTACGAAAGAATTCATCAGATATTGGATTAGTAATGTCCAATGAGAATGACTCGTTAGAGATAGGATCAGTAGTATCCTAGAACGAGTGTGAAGAGTATATTTTTTTAAAAAAAAAAGTGAAAACAATTTTTGTTTTGAAAATTTAAATCAATTATTCGTATTTGATTATTTATTTATATTGATTTGGACAATGCAGTATATAAAGATTTTGGGTATACGTCTGATCCACGTGTATTCGAAGTTTTAATATACTGGATAGATATGGAATCACACTCTAGTCGCCCGGAGATGATACTGATGATTGAGATCTCATCATCAGTGTTTATGTTCGTGTTTCGAAGGTGTGATTTTCTATATATTTCCATTAGGCTGGTGTGAGAACCAAAACTTATATATAGCTAGAATACATTGTTGTGAATTGGCATCAAAAACATGATTTTCGTATATGTATCAAAATTATGAATTTGAAACTCTAATTCACTAATTGATTGATGTTTGTGTTGTTTGTTTATTTGTTTGATAATTTTGAACCATTATGCCTATTTGAACCAAATATTGAATTATATTGAAAATTGGTTGCATTTGCTTGCATATACATATATATCATTGAACAGGTCATAGCAAGGAGGCTAGAGCAGAGAATAAAATTTGTTTGCCCGACAAATAGGTACATGTTTACTACATAATTTCCTGTTTTGTTTGGGTGATGATGATTTTGTGAGCCTATTGGCTAGCCGCTTGGCTTTTTCTTTTTCTTTTTGAGATCTGAAGGACCGGGGAAGCTATTTGAAATTCCCCGATGCTCCCATTGCAGGGGAGGTTATGGCGAAATTTTTCAAAAATTTAGGGTGTTAGCCAAATTTTTGAAATTTTAGAAATACTCAGAAACTGAAAAGTTGGAGAATGGAAGCCAGGTCGAGCGTAGTGTTGAATAATCAAACCACTTTCGACTTTGTTCCTTTTCGGGGACGAAAAGTTTTAAGTGGGGGAGATTGTAACAACCCGAAAATCTGGGCCAGTTTAAAATTTTTATTTTGGCGATTTTAGCGAATTTTGATTATTTAAAATGAATTATTTTAAATAATATCGACGAGAAATTGTTTTTGAATATAATTCGAACGTATATATTATACGCGTCGTCGTTAGAATATAAATATTTATATATAATTATAAATAGAATTGAAAATGGCGCGGTAGTTCGATAATTCGATTTCAAACTTCAATTGAATGTACCGGGTGCAAAACAATCCGGATTTTAGTGAAACCAAAAATAATGGGATCTAATTAATAATATCTTTCCAACGAATCCGAATAATCAAATTTTCATAGCGGGGATCAAAAGATATGTCCAGTTGAAAATTCTGAATAGTCGCTATGGAATTCAGGCCCTTAAAAATGGACATTTTGCAAATGACCTCGGATTTCGACGAAACCAGTTTTGTTGGGTCCGTGGCGTCAAGTTATTGCTAGATTCCAAATTTCATAATTTTTCGAATCAATATGTGAGCGTGGCAAAGGAAAACGCGTTTGACCAGTTTCAGTTGATTTTAATCGACTGGAAAATGGTCATTTTTCCAACGGTCTCGGAATTCGACGAAACTAGTTTTGTTAGGACCGTATCGTCAATACGAAGCTAGAAAATATTTTTCTGGAATTTTTCTAGTTAGTATGTGACCCCGGTAATTTGAAATGTACGAAAAAAATTCAATATAGAGATTTAAATGTAAATTTAACGGAAACCGATTGTAACAGCCGAATCAGCTTATGATACATATCCCATTGTGTTCGGGAGGGGGGCAATACGCTAGGGACGACAGGCGGGGGGCCTCGTTTTGAGGTCGTATGTGAAAGTCAACTTTTTGAAAAATAAAATAATTAAATTAATAAAAAAAAAATATTCCTTTAACCCTCAGACCCCACCCCCCGTTCTAAATTATCTCAACAAAAAAAAAAAGAGAAAAAAAAAACAAACGCCGCTTCCAATCGGAGCCGCCCCGCGACCCACCGCCATCGCCCAACCTCCAACCGCCACCAGAGCCCCTCCGCCCCTCTCCTCCTTCTTCTCCGCCTCGAGCTGCTGCTCCTCCTCCCCTTCTTGAAAACCGCGATAGCCCCAAGCCCTAAACCCCGATTTACGACCCCCACCTCGAACCACGACCCACCAGCGGCCAACGCAACACTCCGACCACCCTGAATCTCGCCGGAGCCGCCCCGCGACCCACCGCCTCGACGTCCTCCGACGCTCACCAGAGCCCAAAACCCCCTCCTCCAAACTACTGTAAGTTTTGTTTTATTTATTTATTTATTTTCATTTAAAACAGTTTTTTTTGAAATGTTGAAAACAGTTTTTTTTAAATGTTTAAAACAGTTTTTTTAAATGTTTAAAACAGTTTTTTTTGAAATGTTGAAAACAGTTTTTTTAAATGTTTAATACAGTTTTTTTTAAATGTTTAAAACAGTTTTTTTTTTAAATGTTTAAAACAGTTTTTTTTTAAATGTTAAAGACAGATTTTTAAAATGGTTATAAACAGATTTTTATATATTGAACTTCGAAAGAAAGATATAGTTTTTATATATTGAACTTCGAAAGAAAAATATAGTTTTTATATATTGAACTTCGAAAGAAAGATATAGTTTTTATATATTGAACTTCGAAAGAAAAATATAGTTTTTATATATTGAACTTCGAAAGAAAGATATAGTTTTTATATATTGAACTTCGAAAGAAAAATATAGTTTTTATATATTGAACTTCGAAAGAAAGATATAGTTTTTATATATTGAACTTCGAAAGAAAGATATAGTTTTTATATATTGAACTTCGAAAGAAAAATATAGTTTTTATATATTGAACTTCGAAAGAAAAATATAGTTTATATATATTGAACTTCGAAAGAAAAATATAGTTTTTATATATTGAACTTCGAAAGAAAGATATAGTTTTTATATATTGAACTTCGAAAGAAAAATATAGTTTATATATATTGAACTTCGAAAGAAAAATATAGTTTTTATATATTGAACTTCGAAAGAAAAATATAGTTTATATGTATTGAACATCGAAAGAAAAATATAGTTTTTATATATTGAACTTCGAAAGAAAGATATAGTTTTTATATATTGAACTTCGAAAGAAAAATATAGTTTTTATATGTTGAACTTCGTAATAAAATATGATTTTTATATATTGAATAGCGAACTAAAAATTCGATTTTTATATATTGAATAGCGAACTAAAAATTCGATTTTTATATATTGAACTTTGAAATAAAAATTCGATTTTTATATATTGAACTTTGAAATAAAAATTCGATTTTTATATATTGAACTTTGAAATAAAAATTCGATTTTTATATATTGAACTTTGAAATAAAATTCGATTTTTATATATTGAACTTTGAAGTAAAAATTCGATTTTTATATATATAGTGACTACGGGCAATGAAGATGACGAAGAGGCGATAACGAAGAAAATTTCTATCAATGAAGTGCCGTGGAGCTAGGATAGCTATATGTGAGAATTTCTCACCTTTCAATTTATTTTTCTAGTTATATATATACTAGGATGCAGACGGTGCTTAGTAGCACCCGACACCCGTCCACAGACCATGGACTTGTTTGTTTGACTGTTTGGTGATTGATTGCGATATTGGTTTGAATGTGATTTGTGGTGTGAAAAATCGAATCGATAAATTGGTTAGGATTAGACGTACGCCGTTATAAGGCGAAGGAGTAAGGCTAGGTTAGACTCTTACTCCAAATTTTGTGGTTTGCATAACGAATTGATTTGATTGATGTGTGAATGGCGTGGGCCTTCACTAGACCGGGGATAAGGCTAGGCCTCGTCCCGTTTCTAGTATCGTGCCGTTATGCCGCCGAAATTTTCTAAAATATGTTAGAAAAAAATAAAAATATCATTTTATTTAAAGAATGAATTGAATAGAAGTTCATATGTTGGAATAAAATGTTTTGTCGTTAAAAATATAATTTTTAACGTGAATGTGAATAAATAAATATTCATTTACAAACCAGACGGTTTGTTTATGTACACCTATTTGAAGGACATTGATTGGGTCGATAAATTTCACACATCGCCCAACAACACAAATAAAATATGTGTTTGATTGTTTGAAACCCCACACGGGTGTTAGGATGAAATTTGAAGTTCACTCATCCTGATTTATTAAATATGTCGATCGGTTGATTGACAGGCTGTTTTTAAGCGTTAGATATCTATATTTGATGCTTATACAGTGTAGTGCACTTTGGTTGATGGTTGATTATTTTTCAATGCTATGATATACATGTGTTGTATGAAAATCCATATAATTAACTTTATATGGTAATTGATTGGGCCTCATTCCAATTTGAAAAATAAAGTATATTATAAAATAAAAGTTCATGTGTTGACAGTACTCATTCATTGAGATTGGTCATGTGTTGAACGAAATATTTTAGTAATAAAGTTTACATCTTTATCAATATAAAATAAAAGTTCATGTGTTGACAGTCTCATCCATTGAGATTGGTCATGTGTTGAACGAAATATTTTGACTAATAAAATCTACATCTTTATCAATATAAGATAAAAGTTCATGTGTTGACAGTCTCATCCATTGAGATTGGTCATGTGTTGAACGAAATATTATAGTAATAAAATTTACACCTTTATCGATATAAAATAAAAGTTCATGTGTTGACAGTACTCATTCATTGAGATTGGTCATGTGTTGAACGAAATATTTTGATAATAACAACTATTTTGAAAAAGAAATATTTGAAATAGAATATTTGAAAATAGAAATTTATGAAGCCGTATTGATTAGATTGACGCCATTTTGACGTGAACGATATTTATATCGATTTTTAACGATTTCGAAATGAATTGAATTGAAAACGATTTCGAAATGAATTGAATTGAAAACGATATCGAAATAAACTGAATTGAAAACGATTTCGAAATGAATTGAATTGAAAACGATTTCGAAATGAATTGAATTGAAAACGATATCGAAATGAATTGAATTGAAAACGATTTCGAAATGAATTGAATTGAAAACGATATCGAAATGAATTGAATTGAAAACGATATCGAAATGAATTGAATTGAAAACGATTTCGAAATGAATTGAATTGAAAACGAATTCAAACTGAATTGAAAACGAATTCAAATTGAATTGAAATTTGAATTGAATAGAAATGAATTTTAAAACGAATTTATAAAGAAGAATTCAATTTTGATTTGAATTGAAATGGAAGTTGAAATTGCTTTTGAAACGAATTCAAAACTATTTATATAATTCGTTTTAAATAGAAATCGACGAAATATATATTATATATACTATATATATAACATAATGGCCTGAATAGCACGCGCCGCGCCGCGGCAGTTCGTGAATTTCGACCATTTATTTCAAACGGACATTACGGGAGATCCGACCGTCGGATTCTCCTAAAACCGGAACCGTTGGGTTCGTATCGAAAAGAGCTTTCTAATGAATGTTAGAAATTTGAAATCTAACGGTTGGATTTGGAGATACGTCCAAATCAAATTCGAAAAAGGTCGCTATAAGTGCAGTTCGATAGCCGTTGATGGAAATCGACTGTACGGGCCTTGATAAAATTATTAAAAATAGTAATAATTTGTGTAAAATCATAAGAAATGATTTGTGAAGATTTGGGATGAAAAACTCCATATTTGAAAAGATAAAAATAGATTTTTATCGAAATGAACTAGTTTTGAACTAGAATTATAATTCTATTTATTTTTAAATAAATAAATTGAATTTGAAAAGGGTTTTAAAAATAACCAAAATTTCCAATGATTGCATTGGAGTGGATTTGAATCGAAATTGTCTTCGGAATATTTCCAATACGACATTCGTTATTTAATCGTAGAATTTGATATTGAATATAAGCCGGGATATTTTCTATTCAGAGCCTTGTATTTAATATCAAAAGTGATTTGGGTTTGTCGTGAATGGTGTCTTCACTAACACTGTTCTTGAACCCAGTTGAGAAAAGATTAGATCTTTTTATTTAGATTTAATGAAGTGTACCAATTAAATGATATTTAATTGGAATTGAATCGATATTGATTTTTGGGTTTATCGTGGACAGTGTTTTAAATAACACTCGTTCTTTAACCCGATCATTGATGAAATGTGATTTTGGGTTGTCGTGAACGGTATCTTCAATAATACAGTTCTTAGACCTAAAGGAGTTAAGAAAATCAGAAACTGACTGGAGATTAGTTAAGTTGAATAGTTTTCGAGGTATTGATCTGATGTTGGTTTCGGCCTTCGGGATTAATACTTAGGGAATTGCTCACTTGCTAATTTACAATTAGGGACTGATTGAAATGTGATGTGATTTTGGGTTTATCGTGAACCGTGTTTTAAATGACACTGATTCTTTAACCCAGTCACAGATTAAAACTAAGTGGAGTTTTAATGAATCTTTCATTAGATTGAAATAATCGAAATGGAGTATCACCAGTTTTGCTCCAGGCGATAGTTAAATCTTTAATTAGATTTGAACGTGAAATGGTAATTGAATTTACCGATAACACCGTGGTGTTAGATATGAAGTATAACCAGTTTTACTTCATGGGATGAATAGGTTGGGATTCGGAAATTAAAACAAATGATTACTTCGGTAAGGTTCGCTAATCCCGACTAGTTTGAATTGATATTCAAAAGTAGATTAAAGAATAAATTCAAGGAATTTATCTTTGATAAAATTTATGGGAACCATTCCCTATGAACGTGAAATTTAGATACTAACTGTCGGTTAGCCAAGCAGAATGGTTTTCTGGATATTGATCTGATGTTGGTTTCGGCCTTCGGGGTTAATGTTTGGGGAATTATTCTCTTGATTAATTTACGGTTAGTGACTAATGAATTGGAATGAGGCGTATGTTGTGTTTGTGTAACACTTATTTAAAATATACGCGAGTTATTCGGAAAGACCGGGTTAATCCCATTCTGAATAACTGATACGACGATAAGTCGAAGATGAAGACGATGGTCGAAGACCGGAGGTTTTCACGTCGTTTGGGTGATAACTGATGATCTTGATTGGGCTGTACACCCAAGAAGATGGAAACAGTTAGTGATCGTCCAGACGTACTTGGAGATCGATGGATATGCGGGGTACTAGGTGCCTCCGGTTTCGTTCAGACCCAGAACGGACTTGTAAATGGACTGTGTGTCTGACATCGGATTTCATTCTGTGTGACTGATATCGGTTGCATAGGATGGTTTGCCTGTGTGGCATGCTAAGATGCAAATGATCAAGGCTTCTGTTGAAAAGCAAAGTCTTGTGGTGATGATCAAAGCACGGCCTTTGTGGCGTAGCTTTGTGTAACGTTTACCTCGCGTGTTTCACACCCGGTATGAACCAAAAACGGGAGACGGACATCAGGGAGGACTTGCGTTTCTTTCTAGCTAAAAAGTGGCGTCAGTGGTTTTACACGCCCTGACGAGTTTGACTTATGTGGTTGTTGCTGTTGCGAGGCGCCTCGGATTGATCGGTCGTTCTCGAACCGATGGAGTCATTTAGTTGGCTCGTTTACGCCCCAAAGGGCGGAGAGACGTATTGTTCAGGCATAATAATCCACTCCGTGTGGACCGGCCCTGACGATCCAAGGCCCACCTGAGTCTGGGACCTGAGACATGGGCTAGATTGTCTCGAATCGGTTAAGGACTATCTTTTGCCTCGGTTCATAGATGGAAATCCAATTTCCAAATACGTGACCTTGCGGTTTTAGTTGTAATCCTATATATGGCGACATAGTGGCATGGGACGCTCATGTCGTCTATGATTGATACTTATGATTTGAAGTTGTTTTATACACTATGCACTTATAGTAGTATCAAATGATTTGTTTTAAACGTATCAAGCATTCTTTGGCTGTTATAAGGGAAAACCCTATCCTCGGCTGCGTTGCATTGTGTGATGGGACCTGGGTCTTATAACAGCTTCATTCTTCTTTATTTAGCATTGCGCTGTTTGTTTTATGCACCGGTATTCTTGGGAGGAAACCCGTTCCGTGTTTGCGGCGTGGTCCCTTGATTTACCTAATGATTTAAAATAAAGATTAATAACCGTTTTAGTTCTCACACCAGTCCCATGACTGACCTGGAGTTTATTGTTTTAACCTAAACTCTGGGTGCCCTTATTTTGACACGGGCAGCTAGTAGTTTTGGTTTTGCAGATTTATATTCACAGGATCCTGGTTTACAGCTGGAACGATATCCGGAAAGCTTTGTATCCGTATATCTCTTCTAGTTGTGTATTGTATTATTTTCCGCTGCGATGTATTTAAATGTAATTTAAATCTCTGTTATTTCCGTGTATTATTCATTCATGCTCTGTATATTCCTGTAATCTGATGTATTGTTGTAATATACAATGAAATGTTCTTCTGTATGTGTTTTGTTGTGGTTTGTTCTCGAACTATCCGTCGCTTTCCTTTACGGGGAAGTTACGGGTTTTTACACCATCTCTAACGAGTCATTCCCATTGGATATTACTAATCCAATATCTGATGAATTCTTTCGTACGGTTCTAATGTGCCTTGTACTCTGAGCTTTGTAAACCAAAGCTCTGATACCAACTGTGACGGTAAAGAATTTCGCTCGGTCCGAACCAGTCGCTAAACCGATCCAGACCGCTCGAAACGCCCTATCGTTGAGAACACGACAAAATAAAACGCATATAAAAGAACATTTCACTGTATGTCACAACAATGCATCAGATTACAAGAATATACAGAGTATAAACAAATAAATATTACACAGAAATATCAGAGATTTAAATTACATTTAAATACATCGCAGCGGAAAATAATACAATACACAGCTAGAAGAGATATACGGATACAAAGCTTTCCGGATATCATTCCAGCTGCAAACCAGGATCCTGTGAATATAAATCTGCAAAACCCAAACCACTAGCTGCCCATGTCAAAATAAGGGCACCCAGAGTTTAGGTTAAAACAATAAACTCCAGGTCAGTCATGTGACTGGTGTGAGAACTAAAATAGTTAATCTTTATTTTTAAAGTTAGGTAAATCAAGGGACCACGCCCTATGACACGGAACGGGTTTCCTCCCAAGAATACCAGTGCATAAAACAAACAGCGCAATGCTTTTCTAAAAATGAGGCTATTATAAGACCCAGGTCCCATCACACAATGCAACGCAGCCGAGGATAGGGTTTTCCCTTATAATAGCCAAACATGCTTAGTACGTTTAAAACAAATCATTTGATACTACTATAAGTGTATAGTGTATAAAACAACTTCAAATCATAAGTATCAATCATAGGCGACATGAGCGTCCCATGCCACTATGTCGCCATATATAGGTTTACAAATAAAACCGCAAAGTCACGTATTTGGAAATTGGATTTCCATCTATGAACCGAGTCAAAAGATAGTCCTCAACCGATTCGAGACGCTCTAGCCCGTGTCTCAGGAACAGCCGCAACTGCCCCATGGAGCTACAGGGCCGGTCCACCGATGTGGATTATTATGCCTGAACACTACGTTTCCCCACCCTATGGGGTGTAAGTGAGCCAACTAAATGACTCCATCGGTTCGAGAACGACCGATCAATCCGAGGCGCCTCGCAACAGTAACAACCACATAAGTCAAACTCGTCAGGGCGTGTAAAACCACTGACGCCACTTTTTAGCTAGAAGGAAACGCATGCCCTCCCTGAGGTCCGTCTCCCGTTTTTGGTTCATACCGGGTGTGAAACACGCGAAGTAAACATTACACAAAGCTACGCCACAAAGGCCTTGCTTTGATCAGCACCACAAGACTTTGCTTTTCAACAGAAGCCTCGATCAATTGCCACTTAGGCATGCCACACAGGCAATTCACTCCATGCGTTTGATATCCATCAATATATAAACCCTGAGCTCGTACGTCTCAGAGAAGGGCGTTAAGCAAGAGAATAAATCCTCCGCCGCCAAACAGATATATATTTAATAGAAATCAATCACACAGACTAAAATCCAATGTCAGACACACAGTCCATTTACAAGTCCGTTCTGGGTCTGGACGAAACCGGAGGCACCTAGTACCCCGCATATCCATCGATCTCCAAGTACGTCTGGACGATCACCAACTATTTCCATCTTCTTGGGTGTACAGCCCAATCAAGATCATCAGTAAGCACCCAAACGACGTGAAGACCTCCGGTCTTCGACCATCGTCTTCATCTTTGACTTATCGTCGTATCAGTTATTCAGAATGGGATAAACCCGGTCTTTCCGAATAACTCGCGTATATTTTAAATAAGTGTTACACAAAAACAACATACGCCTCATTCCAATTCATTAGTCACTAAACGTAAATTAATCAAGAGAATAATTTCCCAAATATTAACCCCGAAGGCCGAAACCAACATCAGATCAATATCCAGAAAACCATTCTGCTTGGCTAACCGACAGTTAGTTTCTAAATTTCACATTCATAGGGAAAGGTTCCCATTAATTTTATCCAAGATAAATTCCTTGAATTTATTCTTTATTCTATTTTTGAATCTCAATTCAAACTAGTCGGGATTAGCGAACCTTACCGAAGTAATCATTTATTTTAATTTCCCCATCCCAACCTATTCATCCCATGAAGTAAAACTGGTAATAATTCATATCTAACACCACAGTGTTATCGGTAAATTCAATTACCCTTTCACGTTCAAATCTAATTAAAGATTTAACTATCGCCTGGAGCAAAACTGGTGATACTCCATTTTCGATCATTTCAATCTAATTAAAGATTCATTAAAACTCCACTTAGTTTTAATCTTCGACTGGGTTAAAGAATCAGTGTCATTTAAAACACGGTTCACGATAAACCCAAAAATCATTCCATTAATTAGCGGGTTAAAGAACAAGTGTTATTTAAAACACTGTTCACGATAAACCCAAAAATCAATACCAATTCAGTTACAATTAAATATCATTTAATTGGTACACTTCATTAAATCTAAATAAAAAGATTTAATCTTTTCTCAACTGGGTTCAAGAACAGTGTTAGTGAAGACACCATTCACGACAAACCCAAATCACATTTGATATTCAATACAAGGCTCTGAATAGAAAATATATCGGCTTATATTCAATATCAAATTCTACGATTAACAAATGTCGTATTGGAAATAACGATATAAATATATATCTTTCAAATTTCCATAACAACATCCGTATAATCACGAATTCCAACATCGAAATATTCCGAAGATAATTTCGATTCAAATCCACTCCAATGCAATCATTGGAAATTCTGGTTATTTTTAAAACCCTTTTCAAATTCAATTTATTTACTTAAAAATAAATAGAATTATAATTCTAGTTCAAAACTAGTTAATTTCGATAAAAAACTATTTTTATCTTTTCAAATATGGAGTTTTTCATCCCAATCTTTTCTAAATCATTTCTTATGATTTTACACAAATTATTACTATTTTTAATAATTTTATCAAGGCCCGTACAGTCGATTTCCACCAATGGCCATCGAACTGCACTTACAGCGACCTTTTTCGAATTTGATTTGGATGTATCTCCAAATCCAACCGTTAGATTTCAAATTTCTAACATTTGTTAGAAAGCTCTTTTCGATACGAACCCAACGGTTCCGGTTTTAGGAGAATCCGACGGTCGGATCTCCCGTAATGTCCGTTTGAAATAAACAGTCGAAATTCACGAACTGCCGCGGCGCGGCGCGTTCTATTCAGGCCATTATACTATATATATAATATATATATCGTCGATTTCTATTTAAAACGAATTTTATAAATAGTTTTAAATTCGTTTCAAAAGCAATTTCAACTTCCATTTCAATTCAAATCAAAATTGAACTCTTCTTTATAAATTCGTTTAAAATTCATTTCTATTCAATTCAAATTTCAATTCAATTTGAATTCATTTCAATTTGCTTTTAATTCAATTCGAAATCGTTTTCAATTCAATTCATTTCGAAATCGTTTTCAATTCATTTCATTTCGAAATCGTTTTCAATTCATTTCATTTCGAAATCGTTTTCAATTCATTTCATTTCGAAATCGTTTTCAATTCATTTCATTTCGAAATCGTTTTCAATTCATTTCATTTCGAAATCGTTTTCAATTCATTTCATTTCGAAATCGTTTTCAATTCATTTCATTTCGAAATCGTTTTCAATTCATTTCATTTCGAAATCGTTTTCAATTCATTTCATTTCGAAATCGTTTTCAATTCATTTCATTTCGAAATCGTTTTCAATTCATTTCATTTCGAAATCGTTTTCAATTCATTTCATTTTGAAATCGTTTTCAATTCATTTCATTTCGAAATCATTTTAAATCGATATGAATATCGTTCACGTCAAAATGGCGTCAATCTAATCAACACGGCTTCATAAATTTCTATTTTCAAATATTTCTTTTTCAAATATTTCTTTTTCAAAATAGCTGTTATTATCAAAATATTTCGTTCAACACATGACCAATCTCAATGGATGAGTACTGTCAACACATGAACCTTTATTTTATATTGATAAGGATGTAAATTTTATTACTAAAATATTTCGTTCAACACATGACCAGTCTCAATGGATGAGTACTGTCAACACATGAACCTTTATTTTATATTGATAAGGATGTAAATTTTATTACTAAAATATTTCGTTCAACACATGACCAATCTCAATGGATGAGACTGTCAACACATGAACCTTTATTTTATATTGATAAGGATGTAAATTTTATTACTAAAATATTTCGTTCAACACATGACCAATCTCAATGGATGCGACTGTCAACACATGAACCTTTATTTTATTTATGTTAATGTAAATTTTATTACCAAAATATTTCGTTCAACACATGACCAATCTCAATGGATGAAACTGTCAACACATGAACCTTTATTTTATATTATTCTTTTTTTTCAAATTGGAATGAGGCCCAATCAATTACCATATAAAATTAATTATATGGATTTTCATACAACAGATGTATATAATAGCATTGAAAATAATCAACCATCAACCAAAGTGCACTACACTGTATAAGCATCAAATATAGATATTCAACACTTATAACAGCCTGTCAATCAATCGATCGACATATTTAATCAATCAGGATGAGTGAACTTCAAATTTCATCCCAACACCCGTGTGGGGTTTCAAACAATCAAACACATATTTTATTTGTGCTGTTGGGCGATGTGTAAAATTTATCGTCCCAATCAATGTCCTTCAAATAGGTGTACATAAACAAACCGTCCGGTTTGTAAATGAATATTTTATTTTATTCACTTTCACTGTATTCATATTCCCGTTAAAAATTATATTTTTAACGATACTACATTTTATTTTAACATATGAATTTCTATTCAGTTCATTCTTTAAATAAAATGATATTTTTATTTTTCTAACTTATTTTAGAAAATTTCGGCGGCATAACGGCACGATACTAGAAACGGGACGAGGCCTAGCCTTATCCCCGGTCTAGTGAAGGCCCACGCCATTCACACATCAATCAAATTCACCAAACAACCAAATTCAAATCAAATCATCAAATTAATTTATGCAACCAAACAAATAAGTCCATGGTCTGTGGACGGTTGTGTCGGGTGCTACTAAGCATCGTCTGCATCCTAGTATATATATAATTAGGAAAAGAAATTGAAAGGTGAGAAGTTCTCACTTATAGCTATCCAACTTCACGGTACTTCATTGATAGAAATCTTCATTGTTATCGCATCTTCGTTGCCCGTATTCTCTACATATGTAAAAATCACATTTTTACTTCGCTATTCAATATATAAAAATCGAATTTTTACTTCGTTATTCAATTTATAAAAATCGAATTTTTACTTCGTTATTCAATTTATAAAAATCGAATTTTTACTTCGTTATTCAATTTATAAAAATCGAATTTTATCACGCTATTCTCTATATAAAGTTTCCGCCTTTATAAACATATAGATTTCGCCTTTATTAAAATAAAGATTTCAACTTTATAAAAATAAAGATTTCGCCTTTTCAAATTTAAAGATTTCATCTTTATAAAAATCTCATTTTTATTTTTCTACACATATAAAGATCATATTTTTAATATTCCTATCATGTAAAATTTATATTTTTAATTCTTTACTTAAACAAAAATCATATTTTGACATCATCTATATAGTAAAGACTATATTTTTAATACTTTAAAAATATAAAAATCATATTTTGATAAACGTCTTATACATTTAAAAATATAAAAATCATATTTTGATAAACGTCTTATACATTTAAAAATATAAAAATCATATTTTGATAAACGTCTTATACATTTAAAAATCTAACTTTGCCATTCTCATATAAACTGACTCTTTTTTTTTTAAAGTAATTACTGAAAATTATCAAAATAAATAATTAACTAAATTGAAATTAAAACTTACAGTTTAATTGGAAGGGGGGGGGGGAGATGGGCCGTCGCGGTCGGAGGTTGCTCAGGCGGTGGCGAGGCTGGGTGGTCGGCGATGCAGGCTGGAGGCGCTAGGGTTGGGGCGGTTCTGACCTTCGAGCGCCGCGTCTTGGGGAGGAGAGGGAGTTCGAACGGAGGGGGAGGCTGCGATAGGAGGCGGGTGGCGTGAGGAGGCGGAGGGACCCACGACGGCGGGTGGTGGCGGCTGCTCCGTCTTCTTTCCTTCTTCTTTTTTTTTATTATTTTGATTTCTGTTTCGATAAAAAGGAAAGGGGGGGCAGAGCGGGTTAACGGGGAGAAAAGGTTTTTCCTTTTTTTTTATTATTTTATTATTTAATTTTCCACAAAAAGCAACTTTTATTCTCGATCTCGAAACGAGACCCACCGCCTGTCGTCCCTAACGTTTTACCCCCATTCCGAACACAATGGGATATGTATCGCAAGCTGATTCCATCGTTTCGATCAGTTTTCGTTGAATTTACATTTAAATCACTATATTGAATTTTAAACGTACATTTCAAATTACCGGGGTCACATACTAACTCGAAAAATTCCCGAAAAATATTTTCTAGCTTTGTATTGACGATACGGTCCTAACAAAACTAGTTTCGTCGAATTCTGAGACCGTTTGAAAAATGGCCAATTTCCAGTTGATTAAAATCAACTGAAACTGGTCAAACGCGTTTTCCTTTGCCACGCTCACACATTGAATCGAAAAATTATGAAATTTAAAACCTAGCAATAACTTTACATCCCGGATTCAACAAATGTGGTTTCGTCGAAATCCGAGGTCGTTTGCAAAATGTCCATTTTTAAGGGCCTGAATTCCATAGCGACTATTCAGAATTTTCAACTGGACATATCTTTTGATTCCCGCTATGAAATTTCGATTGGTCGGATTCGTTGGAAAGATATTATCAATTAGATCCTAATGTTTTTGGTTTCACTAAAATCCGGATTTTTTTGCACCCGGTACATTCAATTGAAGTTTGAAATCGAATTATCGAACTACCGCGCCATTTTCAATTCTATTTATAATTATATATAAATATTTATATTCTAACGACGACGCGTATAAATATATATGTTCTAATTATATTCAAAATAAATTTCTCGTCGATATTATTTAAAATGATTCATTTTAAATATTCAAAATTCGCTAAAATTGCCAAAATAAAATTTTTAAACTGGCCCAGATTTTCCGGGTTGTTACACCAGATTTGTATGGACAGTCGAATAGTTCAGGATTTTATAGATTTATCTGGAGGAGCTTGGAGCAGGAGGCTTCAATATTAAATATTTAGAGTTTGTTCCATTGTGCTATATATGATGTATCTGATAATGTATGTAAGTGCAAATACGGTTTGTATTTCAAAAGTGATTATTTATATATTATGTTTTGTTCCGCTGCGATTGTGAGATTCTGTGTTATTGTTCAGTTCTATCTTTTATCTATTTTCTTTTATTCTAATTTTTATCTTTTTATTTCTCATCCTCTAACTTCTTTCTATTAATGATTCGTATTTTCGTGCAATTTGGGTTTGACGTGTGTTATTCAGTCAACTTAAGTTGTATGGATTTGTGGGTTGTTACAACCTTGTTGATCTTGAATGGCTTGATGGATCATAAGCATGTTTCTTCTTTTATTTCCTTTCCCATTTTTAATTTTCCAATTATTATTTTTAAACCACATCAAATCAAACTTCATTAGTAAACCATTTCTTAAATCTTAATGATGTATATTTCTGCCTGTAAAAGAAGTAGAATGATGAATCTATAAGTACTGGGCAACTGGTAGGAGTGACAAAGTGTTATACTTTCACTAGTATGCGTAGATTTGCATTTAGTGAAAGATTTGACTATCAATTTAATGAATCTATACCAATTGCACAGGTTAATAACCTCTAGTGCAACTCCAAAGAGAGTTTTTATTGATATAGATTGATAAGGATGTGATCTGTACCAACCCTTCATTGTACATATTCATATAACAGTTTGAATAAACTAATAGTTCATGCATAATAATAATTCCATTAATCTTACTTCTCAACTTTGGGATATGTCTGGTGATCAATTGAGTCTCATATCTTTTACAGTTAGCATAGAAAATGTGAATGCTTATATATTTGATTTGTTTAATGTTCGTATCTCTGTTTCTTCCTCTCGATTTGATTTCAGTTAGCATAGAAAATGTAAAAATTATGGGTGATAATTCAATTGGATATTTAATGTTCGTATCTCTGTTTCTTCCTTTCGATTTGATTCCCGTACTCTTTTTCCTGTAAGTATCTCCTTTCTCCAATTTTATATATTCTCAATGATCCATTCCTTATATATCTTCACTTTTTTGCAATTATAATATAAACCTGAAATACATATTTTATTCTATTATAATATAGTAGTTGTCGTAAATGTTTATTTTATCATATCCTTCATTTGACATAAGTGTATATTATTCCATGCCGTGATTATTCATAAAACAGATGTTCGTCGAATCTACTGAATTATCCTTTCATTATATGAATATGTAGTTTATATTAATGACATTTTCATACAACTTGTTTTTTTATACACTCTGTATATCTTGAGAAGTGTTTTTACATGATGATTACTTCTACATTCTTAATGCTTTAGTTGGTTGTGATCATTCAAATTCCAGTATTATATGGATCTTTCTATGAAACTATTTTACGGCAATGAAAAAATAAGTTTCTATATGCAGAATCATGTTCCAACTATTTCAAATGATTTAGTAAAAAGAATAAAATGACATATCACCAAATATCTACATATAAATCTCCTGACACAATTTTAAGGTTCGCGAGGGTCGTTTGTTTGCATATATTAAATCCTATCGGCATTTTTTTCCAAATAATTTGCATTGCTATCAATGATGCATGGATGCTTCATTGTTAATTTAATCTCCACTTTATGTTTCTTTATGATCTCTTATCCATATCAGTTTGCACTTTTTATTTCTCCTTCATGTTACTGATGCATTTAGTATATTTGTTGAATAGTGTAAGTGATGTTGAATTCATGCGCTATGTTTATGTAGTAAAAGTTTCTTGGTGGAAACTAAAAAAGAAATGCATAGTAAAATTCATTGAAAAGCTTAGTAAAAGTCTCTCGGTGTAGATTGTTATAATAATTTATTTTCATTCATGACTTTTCTAAACACCTACATTAGACCATGATGCTAGTTTGAATGAAATGCATAGTAAAATTCATGGAAAATATATAATTCAAGGCCATATATAATATAATTGTGTCATTTCTCATTAAGTATTCAATCTATAAGAATTGTGAGGTAAGATAGTGTAAGATTTATTTATATGGTTTTTTAACATGATGATATATTATATATACTAAGTGTACTAAAAAAGAATGTTTGCTATGGGCTAATTATTCTTGATTTGTACATTTTGTTTATACTTATTATTATATATTGTAAGAGAGAAACATATATAGGACTGCTCTTCATAGTCTAACATTCTCTCATTTTCATTGACGTATGTGACTATCTGTAAACTCATACTTCTATCTATAATTTGGTTGTTCATAGGTAGCATTTACTAAACAGTAAAGTTCAACTTAGTACTACCAGCTCTAATCTAGTTTCATAGTTGATTCCAGTTATTACAGTGTATTTTTTAATTTATTTCTCAACTTTGGTATTGTGAGCCACTACTGGTTATATATTATGTTATTATTAAAAATAATAAAGCTCATTGAAATCTTATTAAATGAATAATTGTGAACGTATAATAGAATCAACAAGATATACAGTTATAATCAAGTTATTATGGCAGAAAGAAAATATGGATTTCACAATATAAGGTGCTGACAAATTATTATTTTTACAGTCTATTCGCTTCCTACAAATTTTCTTTTATATAATCTCAGTTATATCAGTATTTTGGATAAATATCAGTTAGATCATGGTTGTTGGTACCTTTTAGTTGGAAATTGTATTGAAATTCCCCTTAAATGGCGATTTTTTGTTGGTTTTACATTTTGCAATTTTAGAGTTGAAAGAATATTTGCTTGAAAATTTATAATTGAATTGAAATTATATTAATATATAATAATAATAATAATATATAAGATTTAATTTTATATGTCATTCATGATTCATTAGGCTTCGACAAATATTACCTATGATAATTTTATGATTTCCAGCTTCTGATGTACATCCATTTTCTTTTTCCTTTTTTCCCAAATTTAGATGTTCATCACTTCACCAAAATTGATGCTACATTACAAATATCTGCCTCCCTACTTGGTGATGTTATCCTTGCTATGTAATACACACTGTTAGGAAGTAATCAAAATAGTAATGCAAACAACAATCATAATTCTTTGCCTAATTTGGCTAAAGGGATAACCATCTCTAACAGTGCTCCTGATGTCGATTTCAACAACTTAGTAATATCAAAAATCATCTCCCTCACTGTAATAATAAATCGCCTTGCTTCCTGATTGAGTGAAACCAATCTATTACTGATTCTTTCAGGATTGCTTTTTGATCTCTCAACAATGATCTAGACGAGTTGTTGTTACTTTAAAAGAGGAAAAATTCCCTTTGTACACAAATATAGAATATAAATGTTCTAAACCCACCCAGACTATATGCATATGTCGATGAATCTATATGGTAAATCATATGCTGAGGTATATATGGTTGTACATGAGATGCCATGATTTCTAAAGGAGTCTGTTATTGGGGTTTTTTCAGTGATTTATATAGGTTGTCCCATGCAATCACACACTGAATAATAGCCACGTTCTGTTATAGATAATCACTGAAAACTTTTTCTCTCCACTTGAATCTTTCTTTCAATTTCATTGAAAGAAGCAAGATTATATAACTTTTTAATGCAACTGAGCGTTGGTATACGTTACTGCTGCCTTCAATGAAAATATTATGAATCTGCATATTATTGTATATAAGTACACTAAATACTCCAAGGTCAAGATAGAATATGGGCTTCGCAATACTAGCTACTGTCCTTTTTTTCCAGTCTATTCGCTTCCTAAAATATTAAAAAACCACTCCACAATTATAAGTATTTCAATTCACAATTGATTATTCCCTTTATTTGATCACTTAAATTTGTTTAATTGTCAGTTGGTTAAGAATAATATGACAAGTAATATTTTCATGATGGTTCAAATTTTACAGCATATTTAAGGGACCCTACGTATTTTTCTTTATTCAAGTATATATTTATATAAGTCCTCCATAATTTTATGTTTTAAATACCTGCATAATATGCATACTTATTGGGATAGCACTAATTGTGATAGTTTATTTTTACTTTGCTAAATTGAGTAATCTTCTTTGAGCACTCATGCCACTGGTTGTAACATTTTGTATTTAATACAAATAATGATTAACTGATAAAGTATGCTTCATTTTATTTACAAGTGTGTAATGAAAAGGAAGTTGAAAGTTAAGCAAATGATGAAGAAGTTTCTCCAACTCAATAGCCTGTAGAGTTACAGTTGTTCAACGATGAAATCTCAATGGAATGAATGTTTGCCTTTGGTCCTCATGGAGATATTCCTACATGGAATACAAAATGTAAATGATTTTGTGGAAGATATGTTTTAAAATTTAGCAGCAGTAAAAGACCTTACAGAATTCATACCAATATTCATCTGACTGATTATTGTTTGTCTTGCATGAATGTTGCTTCTTATATTCTGTACCAATTTCTTTTTAAACATGCAGGCTACCAGGAGACTTTGGGTTCGAGAATTTGAAACCTGACACAAAAAATTACTACTTACTCCTGCATGTATTAAAGTATCTTTTTATTCTTCACTGCTTTATTGTTAAGCGACGCTGCATTGATCATAAACTATCTAAAGTAATCACTATTTGTGAATGCTAGCTAGTAGTTATAATGATAAATGTGTTTGTTATGTATAGTTGACTATTTTTATTCTTAAAACTTATTTTGGTGTTATGTTACAGTATAATGATAAATGTGCTTGTTATGTATAGTTGACTACTTTTTATTCATAAAACTTATTTAGTGTTATGTTACAAACTTACAGTTCCAAGATCAAGGAGAAAATTAGAGGACAAGCATTCGAGCCCTGTCAGGATAGATCCATACGGAAAATGGGAAGCTTTTTTATATATATGTGCAGGTTCTTCTTCTTCTCTTTCTTTTTCTATTTTTTTTCTTTTTTTTTTGAACTTCAGACATTATGATGCATAGATCCATCAACTATGTAAACATAATTTTTGTTTATGTGACATTAGTTTTTAGTTGTATCGGATAATGTTATGAATGTTGGGTTTTATGTGAATATTTTATCAATTATTGTACCATTGTTTATTATTATATAATGTTTTGTGACATTAATTTTTCTAGTTGATATATATGTATGTATATATGTTTCATTGCACGATGAGTATTGAATGTTAAGTACTGTTGAAATGGATGTATTTGATGTCTAGGTTGATGGTTAGAAACGCTGCAAAATGTTTGCTATATATTTCCGTCAGTAATCCGTTACTATATAGCGAGGATTTATCGACGGATAACAGGAATGTAAAATGCTTGCTATATATTTCAGTCGGTAATCTCTCGCTAAATAGCATGCATTTAGCAATTGTAACACCCCGGATTTTTATTATAATTAAAAATATGTAAACATATGTATATATGCATAGAAAGGTAAATAATGGTGATGTATGATGAGAATTAATTAATACATGGAAGGGAAGGAAAAATTAATTCAATAATAGTGTGTGTAAAGGAAAAGATAATAAAATAATGATAATTAATTTAAATATCAGGAATTAAGTAAAACGGACATCACCATTGCATTCATCTCGGAATTCCGCTTGGAATACATACCAAGTTTGCATAAATCGGACTCCGTATGAAGGAGTTATGGCCTTTAGAAGATTCAACAAAAATTCAAAACAGTTCGAAATTCGACCTAGGCAGCTGGGCGGGAAATTTCCCGCCAAAACCAGGCAGGTTGACCTGGGGATCGACCTGGGGGCCAGGTCGACCAGGGGATCGACCTAGGGGTCGACCTACCCTCCTCCCCCCTCCCCCAGATCTGGGCAGAATTCATTTTCTGCACCTGGATGCGATTTCTGGCCATATATGTTGATCTAAACCTATATAAACAACCCCTAGGCCTGATATTTTCTCCGCACAACTCTCTGATGCTTCTATGCTGCTCCTTTCTTCTTCTTCTCCCCTAAATCTTAGATCTATCTTCTCTCCACACTCTCTCTATAAATCTATTCCTAAATTAAAAATAATTAGATTTAGGAATTCAACTACCACAAATAAAACAAAGGGGAGATTCAAATCTAAAGTACTGCACAAGAACAGAAAAGAGATTCAGATCTGTAATTCAAGCTACGCAACAAAAAGGGGGAAAATCAATCAAAGATTAATCTAATCCATGAATCGAAGAAGAAAATCAAAGATCTACAATTTGGTGCGCAAAAACACTATGTGTGGGATTACAATAAATTTGTTGCATAATAGTATTATTATCGTTCATCATTCCCCAGTTATAAATTCAATTCATGATTCATGTTATAATAATTATTCTTTTATTATCCTTCCCCTTTTTAATTTTGGATCTAGGTTATCTCGAACCTAGACGAAAATCTTATTATACATACGCACAGTTGGAATAGGGGAATATTGGGCATAATCTATTTTATGCAATCGAGGAATATAATCCGTAATTTGGGGTTTGTGGCATAACAATTATTATTGCAAATATTGCGAAATCATTGTGATATAGTTTGTAATTGGTAATTTTGGAGCGTAATCCATAATGAATCTTTGGATATGATTTTGGAAGGTGAATAGCACATAATCATGAATTCTGATTTATGATGTTGACGTGAAATTATGTAAATTTAATTGGAATTTTTGAATGTGGGATAGGATTGGGAAAAAGGTGATTTATTTCAAATCTAAATATTATGGGATTGAGGGTCTAAATTATAAATTGAATGGGAATAATAGGTATAGCCTATTAACGGGATCATAAGCACGAACATAAATAGGGTTTTTTGGGTAAAGCTTGAATTTGAGACTTGAAAATTGGATAAGCCGTTAAGATCCTAGAAACATAATTAAAAAAAATGGAATATGTTGGACAAACCATGTTTTTATTTAATTATGGAACTCGACACATAACATGAAATTGACAATAGTGGCATAACTTGAACATGAACATGCTTGTGAATTGATAATTGACATTCGATATCTAGAATGAACATGAACAAGCTTGTAAATTTAAAATTGGCCTATGACACCTAGAAAATACATGAATTGTTAATTGGCTAACTTGAGATTAGAATGAGTTTGCGGTGTAATCCTGCCTGGAACCACCCGGCACATCCAGTGACCGCAAATAATAGGTTCTAATGTGAGAAGTTAGTCATAACATGCTTGAAACCCGAGGTTAGATTGAGTTGTGGTGTAATCTTGCCCGGAACCAACTGGCACATCCAGTGATCGCAACAATAGGTCTAATGTGATAGGTTGGGCATTAACAATTAATTAATGTTAATAACACATGCTAGTATGGTAAGGTTAAGTCAACATGAAATACTAGACAACATTTAACCAATTTGACATGATATATGAGTGGGTTAAGTCAACATGAACCGCTAGATAACACTTAACCAATCTGACATGATATATTGGTGGGTTAAGTAAACGTGAACTGCTAGATAACACAACTAATTTGACATGATATATGGGTAGGTTAAGTCAACATGAACTGATAGAGAACACATTACTAATTTGGCACGGTACGTGGGTTGAATTGAATACGTGTGTAACACCCCACGTCCATTAATGTCACTCACAAAGGGAATGTATTAACTTCCATGGAGCATTTTAAGTGAATATAGAACAGAAAATCACAACAAGATAGATATAAAGCAATACTTGAAAAATTAAAACTTTATTTATTGCAGCAGAAGGTAAATATGTTTGGTTACATCATCAAAACCAAAGACTAGAGTCAAGTACAAAATATACATCTTAACAAATCAGAGTATATAAAAATAAAAAGCATAATCCCAACTTCGATAGCCATAATAAAAGATAAGTTGAACTTCACTTCAGCAATCCAAGTATTTCAGAAAAGATCCAAGTCCAGTTCCACTAGTGCTAGTCCCATAGTGAGAACTTGAGGGGGGGGAAGGAAGAAAAGAGGCAAAAACAAAGGGGGTCGGACATAAAGTCCGGCGAGTATGTTAACTTTTATAATATAACTTTTAAAGTAACTAGGATAAGCTATAACTGGAAGATAAGGTATGACTGTGAAACAAATGATAGAGTCAAACAGGAGGAATAAGATAATGTTAAGTCGCGCTTCCACATACTTAAGGGTAATTACTAAGTTATACCGAACTAATACTAACTGCACCAATACAAGTCACTTTAAAAGTTGATCCCGCCTACTGAACATAACAGATGTGATAATGGTAGTTTCTTGTACCCCCAGTTGCTGTCATAGGCGCCGCCTGCCCCTATCTCCACCAGTTGCACCTACTACCCACCCCATTTTAATTACAATATTTATAATATGGTGTAACATCCCAGAATTTTTAACCAAGTTTGATTTGAATTTTTATTTAATAATTTTGGATTTTCTGAGTATAAAGTGATTTTTATAAGGTTTGAATATGAATTTTTATCTTGCTTTATTAAATATGATTTTTGTGTAGGAAAACTTATTTTAAAGGTCATATCTAAAATTTTATGTTTAAGTAATAATATTTTCTAATTTTGATAATACTAATTTGTAAAAATATGATTTTGGCAAAGGATAATTTATTTTTGAGATTTTTTTATGATTTTTAATTCTATATCGATAAGTAGGATTTTTTGGATTTGTAAGTATTTTGTTTTAGACTATTTTGAAGTATTTATTTTAAACCATTTGTTAGTATAGATCTTGGTAGATTACATGTGTATATATTTGATAAATTATATAGATAAATATTTTTAAAATATCAATATTTTATAAACATTAAATAGTAAGATGGTTGAATTTATAAGTTTGGCCACATTCTTAGGTGTTACAAAGGTGTTACTAGGATGAATTAATTTTTAAATCCCTTAAGATAAGGATCATGGTGAGTTGTCCTCTTATTTGTCATGGTGCATGGAGAGATTTATATCATGAAGACAAGTAGCCGTACATGTGTAATTTTGCATGTAATTAGCATCATGGAGAGAGCCATGTGTCCATGTAGCAATTGACTATTTTACCCTTAAAATTTCCTAAGGAGGTCCTAATCTTCATTCTTTTGCACACTTCACCATTTCAATACACAGGCTTCTTCACGTATCCTTTTTTCTTCTTCATAGTTCTTCTCAGTTGTATTTCAGTAAATGGAAAAATCACTCTTCCACTTAATCAAAAATTTCTACCTCTCAATCTATTCACTTTTAGCCAATATAATTAACAAGAATGTTGATCGGTTTTTCATTTCTGATTTTTAGAAATCAGCGGATCCGAACTTCATCAAGAAACGAAAGTGAAATCATCGATTTACAGTAAAAATCAAAAATTGCGAAGAGAACTTCGAAAACTCCTTTCTCCTAATCCGCTTAGAATTAATCAGCGCCATCAGCGATGTTGCGATCAGCGAAGAATATAGTATTTTTGGTGTGAGTTTGGTTTGATTTCGTGTCGATGATTTAGATCATCGGAATCTAGGGTTGAGGATCATCTTTGATTCGGGTGATGGTTGGCAAGGAGGAGTGGGGCATTTCGATTATGATGGAAAGGGCTTTCTTGTGGTGGAGTTTGAAGTTGTACGGTGCTGAAATGAGGGGGTGCGACGGGTGGACCCGTGGATTTGTTGCGCAGTTACTTGTGCTACAGGCAATGGGTTTGATGATCGGGTTTTGACAAGGGGGACCGGAGACTGTGCGAGTGGGTGCATTTTGAAGAGGATGCGACGAGGAGTTCGTGGGCGGTCTCGGTTGGAAGAATGGTGGAGTAGTTGGTCGGCGCATATGCACAGCCGTGCATGTTTGAATGGGTTCCAGGCGTAGGAAGAAAGAAGGAGAAGAAGAAGAAGGGGTCGCGGGCCTTGGAGCTTGGTTCGGTGCTGCTGTGATGGGCCTTGGGCCAATATGTATGGTATTGTTCTATTTAATCTAAGTTTAAATAGTTTAAAACTTCGACAACTCATATCTCACTCGTTTTAACTCAGATTTAAACACCGTCAGAAGCGTTAGAATCGTATCTGAAAATAGAACACAATGATATATTATATTGCAAAATTTTAGTTAAGAAAAATTTATAATACAAATAAATAAAAAGTCGTTATATATTAATATCACAAAGACCGTTATTAATAGAATTTTCAATATATGAATCAACAGAAAATTTACCAGTTGATGAGAGCAGTACGAGCAGCGATTTCAGTGTCTGTTTGTCTGTTCGTCTGGGTAATGAAGTTGCTGGAGCTAGTATGGTGAGAACTTCTAATTTAAATTTTTTGTTTAAATTAGTTAATTATAATTAGCTGATATAATTATAATTTGTTGATGATGATTGTGTGATGGATGTTATTATGTGAATGGATGTGCATGTAGTTAGATAACACTGAACACTGGAAAGCGTTATCAACAGTAACGCTTGTGCACAACTGAATTGGTTGTTGTTGATGATAACGATAATTCATTATCATCATATATATATGGTTGATTTATTCTGTTGTATGATACACACACAATACCATGGTTATGGGATTCTACAGGTGATCGATTTTGTTTCCCTTCCATATAAACGAAGTTGATTTTCTAATATTAAATATTATCATGTTCAGTTTATTTCAAAAATGAGATTTTGAAAAATTGATTTTGGCTTTATATGTTTTTGAAAACATAATATGATAATATATATATATAGACACCAGAACGTTTTAGGATGACAGAGAGGATGGTGTCTAGGCTTGGGTTTGGAAATCCAGTTTCCTGCTCTCCCTGGCTATCCCTAACTGGTCCGACGACGGGATGGTGAATTCGACATCTAATTTGAAATATATTTTGAAACCGTTTAAATGATTTGGAAATGTAAATTAAATTTGAAAGGGATTGAATAATTTATATTTAAATCATTATATGATTTGAATAAAATGCACTATGATGCAACAATTCTAAAATATTGATTTCAAGTTTGAATTGATTATTTGAAATAAACTTGACTTGAAATAAAGAATGATGAATTGTAAATAACAACAGTTTTTGAAAAGTGTTGAAATATTTAAATTTCAAACAAATTTAAATCTATTTGATTTAAACAGCTATTTTGATAATAGTCTCCTTATAACAATTCCAAATGTTGTTATTGGTTTCAAAATTTATAAACATGAACTATTGTTGGGTTATAAGAATGATTTCGAAGATTTTAAAGTATTGGAATATTTATATAGAATTGAAATGGGTTCCCAATTCTAAATTTGGTCTGGTTGGGCATAAATCTTCGGATATTTGATATTAACTCGGTGGATGAAAATTCATATTATCTGAGGGATTTAAAAGATAATTCGCCGTCATTCCACTTATAATATGAGTTGGATACGGAGATTTATATTTAAGATAAGTTGATGTTATTTCTATCCAGATCAAATATCAAAGAGTTGAATAAATCTTTTAAATAAGATATGGATTTGCCCACCTGATTTGGAATAAGTTAGATAGAAATAATCTTCGATATTCGGGATAAAATTTCATGGCGTAAATGAATACTGTCTGAGGGATTTGGAAGATATTATTATTTCGTTATTCCACTTATGGTATTCGTTGAATATGAGAATTTATATCGAATGTAAGTGGATTAAATTTCTGTGTAACTTATGATTCAAAGCGATTGATTTGGGTTTCGTCGTGAATCGTATCTTCAGTAATATCATTCTTGAAACCCAATAAGATCGAGTTGTGGAAATTTGTATCGTAATTAAAGATTTAATCAAATCTTTGATTCAAGGAAATTAAAAGAAATAATTGAACGAAGGTATAATCTTTGGTTTCAAAGAAGAGATAAGATGATAACGAGATATATGAAATTTTATAGTAATTCAAATCCTGAGTCGTAAATGAATTGATAACTATCTGGAAGGAAATTTGAATCGAAAAGCCTGTGTAAACCATAACTACTGTTTTAAAGTACGCTTGTTACTTGGAAAGACCGGGATCGAATATATGTTCGAAAACCATTCCGAGTGATAATACGACGTTATGAAGCAATTCAAGACTTGGCAAACGACGAATGAAGACCGGGAATATTTGAATTGTTTAGATGGATTGTGATAAATGTCTCGGTTGGGTTGGCCACTCGATACGAGGTATGAGTTGCATGAGACCTGAACATATTTAAGTATTTTCGTGTTGTTGTTCCGTTCAGACCCAGAACGGACTTGTATGGATGGTGTGTCAGACATCGAAATTGACCACATGGCATTGATTCCCGTTAATATATATCGGATCTGTGGCAATATATTATCCTCGTCTCTAAGTCATATGAATTTAGAGGGTATGCATTGATTGGAATCAGTGATATGTCATGAATTGTCAATGTGGCATACCCAAGTTATGAAACGCGCTAGTGATGATCAAAGAAGGGCTTATCGAAGCATAGCTTTGTGTATGACGTGACATCGACAAACCTCACACCCCGGATTGATGAGAAACTGGCGGTTAGGTTTTATACTTATATATGAATTGATGATGAAGCTGTGCAGCAGTGGGAAACCACTTATGAACCTGGGGAAGTTGGGTATGTTCGGGGGGGCGTGTCTGGTCGAAAACCGTTGATCTGCCCTGACGATGTGTATTCGGTGTCCGAGTATGGTCGAAAAAGCCGTTGAGGCACTTCGTTTTGTATCCCTGATTGATCTTTCGTGCCAGGAATCATCAAGTTGGAAATCCAAATTTCTTATGCGAGCCATACGATTTTGATTGTATATATACATGGCAACATATATTATGGGGTATATGCCGTCTAGGATTAATACATTTAATTGCGAATTTGTTTTCCACACTATATGATAATATCAAAGAGGATTTTCACGTATGAAATCATGTTTGGTTATCATAAGACAAAACTCACCCATCTGGTGTGCGCTTGCATTGTGTGATATGGGACGAGCTTATGATAGCTTCATTTTTCAAAAGGCATTGCGTATTTCTATGCACGGGAATTCATATGGAGTAAAACCCGTTCCGCATTAGCGGCATGGTCCGTTGAATTGCCCAACTTTAAAATGAAACCTAAATGATAACTGTTTTATGTTCTCACACCAGTCCCATGACTGACCTGGAGTTTATTGTTCCTTCCTAAACTCTGGGTGCCCATTAATTTTGCACGGGCAGCCAGTAGTTTTGTTTTGCAGTTTTAGTCGTTGGAGCAAGGATCAGAGCGCCTTTAGAGTTGGAGTTCACGCAAGAGTTGGAGCCTCCGCCGTATTATACGATTTCTTCCGCTGAGAGTATATTTATTTTATTTTCTTCCGCTGTGTATATATATTGTAACTCTGATATTCTATGTAACTCTGATGTAATATTGGTTTATTCAATGAAAGGTTCTGTTATTTTTGTTCAATATATGTATGTACCCATAACAATTCGTCTTTCTGAACGGTTTGAGTCGGTTTAATTACCGCCGAAAATCGGGCAAAAAGGCGGGTCGTTACAGTTGGTATCAGAGCTTTGGTTATACAAAGCTATTGGGTACGTACATATTTGGACAAAAAAATAGGACTCCTCAGAGTTATATTATCTCATTAGAGATAGGGTTATAAAATACCCTAGAATGAGATTTTGGAATATTATGACGAGAGAGCGTATTTTTGAAACCTATATAAGGTATTTTGAACAAGTAAATCATTTTGAAACGATGATCACTTGAAATATACTTTTGAAATATAAGTGGAAATAAGGATTCCAAGTGTTTTATTTGACGTCACGATCGGACTATCAAGTATGTAAGAGTTTTAAATATACGTCTGATCAACGTATATGCGAAGCCAATATATACTAGATTGATATAGAGTCACACTCTAGTCGCCCGGGGATGATCTGATGATGATTGCAACATCATCAGTACTCATTTTCGAGTTTCGAAAGTGGGATGACTATATAACTCCATTTAAGACATCGAGGGATACTTGAACTGTTTCGATATACTGAAACTATTAAGAGGGAATTTAATATGTTATAAGTACAAATCAAACTATTTTAATAATCAGAAGGATTTTGAGGTAAATCCGCTTAAATATTAGGAAGCGAATGTTGGGAAATAAGATAATACATTAAGAAATTATATCAAAAAAAATAGCACCCATACTTCAAGTTAAACTAGCCATAATAGTTGTTTGAATATGATCTAATAAGCTATAATTAGAAAAGATATTATATTTCTCAAAGAATGTTAATATGTTAATGTAAGCAATAGATTTGGATAAATCCTTAACATGAATTGTAAATGAGAATATCTAAGAATATCTTAGCTATCAGAACCCCTCAAGGAATCTGAAGATGCTTTAGACTTAAGTTAAGAATTTGTTTAAAGAGATGATTTTGACTTAAGTTAGAAATGAGTTTAAAGGGTTAATTCAAATCGTAACAAATCTCGAAATAGGAAAAATTTGGGTCTTTGAAATATTAAATGTGAAGAAGTGAGTTCTGAATATGTTAAGATTAATATTTGAAAACTACCCTAGCTTGAACATAATCGGAGTGCGCAAGAGGAAGCGCGGTGGTATTTTTATAAAACTGTTTTAAGAGATTTTCCGGTCAGTTGAGTAAGAAATTTTTCTAGACAAGATTTGGTATTTAAATAAGAATGAAAAAGAGAGATATACATTTTAAAATGGATTTAGAAAAGTGTTAGTCGATTAGGTGAAAATGATAATTAAAACGTGAATATCAGATGAGTATAAATTTAACTTATAAATGAGTTAATATGAGATTTGAAACAATTGGAATAAAAATTTGAAATATAATTCTATCTCTTCGCTTGTCGCTGGGTCTTGTTCGACCCATTGTCATCTTTTGAATATCACCCCAAATTGTCGTGCTTGGAATCTAACTGTCCAACTTTATCTCTGAATTCTTCTTTTTTTCCCTGCTCTGATAAAGCCATGGACAAGTGAATTAAATTGGGTTTTGAAACCAGTATTTGGAATTATCTCTAAAATTGAACTTGAATATATTTCTAATACCGAATTTAACCAAGGTGTTATTTTGCAAGACAATAGAAAATTTGGAAAAAATTCATTTGAGAACTTGGATTTAAATTTTAATTTGAGCACTTAGTCTTAAAATTGATAAGAAACCATGGGTTTCATAAGAGTAAGGTAGAAAGGTAATTTCCAGGCTTTAAGATTTTCTTAGGGTCCTAAACCTCCAAGTACTAGACAGTATCTATTCTAATTTCTCCTTAGTGGTAGCGGTAGCAGCTCTGAGGCTAACTCCGAAATTCCGATTAAAAACAAGACCGATGACGACCCTAGTAATCACTAGATCATAGAAGTTTCCTTAGACTCTACCTTTAGTGAGAATCAGACAAAGTACCCTGAGAATGACATGAGCCGTAGTTCTGTCCATTTCATTTCTGATATGTTGAGATAGAAATGGGAATTTAGAATTGGTTAAGGAGTTTAAATTTACTCGATTTCCTTTTCGAGGACGAAAAGTTCTTAAGGGGGGGTGAATGTAACATCCCAGAATTTTTAACCAAGTTTGATTTGAATTTTTATTTAATAATTTTGGATTTTCTGAGTATAAAGTGATTTTTATAAGGTTTGAATATGAATTTTTATCTTGCTTTATTAAATATGATTTTTGTGTAGGAAAACTTATTTTAAAGGTCATATCTAAAATTTTATGTTTAAGTAATAATATTTTCTAATTTTTATAATACTAATTTGTAAAAATATGATTTTGGCAAAGGATAATTTATTTTTGAGATTTTTTTATGATTTTTTAATTCTATATCGATAAGTAGGATTTTTTGGATTTGTAAGTATTTTGTTTTAGATTATTTTGAAGTATTTATTTTAAACCATTTGTTAGTATAGATCTTGGTAGATTACATGTGTATATATTTGATAAATTATATAGATAAATATTTTTAAAATATCAATATTTTATAAACATTAAATAGTAAGATGGTTGAATTTATAAGTTTGGCCACATTCTTAGGTGTTACAAAAGTGTTACTAGGATGAATTAATTTTTAAATCCCTTAAGATAAGGATCATGGTGAGTTGTCCTCTTATTTGTCATGGTGCATGGAGAGATTTATATCATGAAGACAAGTAGCCGTACATGTGTAATTTTGCATGTAATTAGCATCATGGAGAGAGCCATGTGTCCATGTAGCAATTGACTATTTTACCCTTAAAATTTCCTAAGGAGGTCCTAATCTTCATTCTTTTGCACACTTCACCATTTCAATACACAGGCTTCTTCACGTATCCTTTTTTCTTCTTCATAGTTCTTCTCAGTTGTATTTCAGTAAATGGAAAAATCACTCTTCCACTTAATCAAAAATTTCTACCTCTCAATCTATTCACTTTTAGCCAATATAATTAACAAGAATGTTGATCGGTTTTTCATTTCTGATTTTTAGAAATCAGCGGATCCGAACTTCATCAAGAAACGAAAGTGAAATCATCGATTTACAGTAAAAATCAAAAATTGCAAAGAGAACTTCGAAAAATCCTTTCTCCTAATTCGCTTAGAATTAATCAGCGCCATCAGCGCTGTTGCGATCAGCGAAGAATATAGTATTTTTGGTGAGAGTTTGGTTTGATTTCGTGTCGATGATTTAGATCATCGGAATCTAGGGTTGAGGATCATCGTTGATTCGGGTGATGGTTGGCAAGGAGGAGTTGGGCATTTCGATTATGATGGAAAGGGCTTTCTTGTGGTGGAGTTTGAAGTTGTACGGTGCTGAAATGAGGGGGTGCGACGGGTGGACCCGTGGATTTGTTGCGCAGTTACTTGTGCTACAGGCAATGGGTTTGATGATCGGGTTTTGACAAGGGGGACCGGAGACTGTGCGAGTGGGTGCATTTTGAAGAGGATGCGACGAGGAGTTCGTGGGCGGTCTCGGTTGGAAGAATGGTGGAGTAGTTGGTCGGCGCATATGCACAGCCGTGCATGTTTGAATGGGTTCCAGGCGTAGGAAGAAAGAAGGAGAAGAAGAAGAAGGGGTCGCGGGCCTTGGAGCTTGGTTCGGTGCTGCTGTGATGGGCCTTGGGCCAATATGTATGGTATTGTTCTATTTAATCTAAGTTTAAATAGTTTAAAACTTCGACAACTCATATCTCACTCGTTTTAACTCAGATTTAAACACCGTCAGAAGCGTTAGAATCGTATCTGAAAATAGAAAACAATGATATATTATATTGCAAAATTTTAGTTAAGAAAAATTTATAATACAAATAAATAAAAAGTCGTTATATATTAATATCAAAAAGACCGTTATTAATATAATTTTCAATATATGAATCAGCAGAAAATTTACCAGTTGATGAGAGCAGTACGAGCAGCGATTTCAGTGTCTGTTTGTCTGTTCGTCTGGGTAATGAAGTTGCTGGAGCTAGTATGGTGAGAACTTCTAATTTAAATTTTTTGTTTAAATTAGTTAATTATAATTAGCTGAGATAATTATAATTTGTTGATGATGATTGTGTGATGGATGTTATTATGTGAATGGATGTGCATGTAGTTAGATAACACTGAACACTGGAAAGCGTTATCAACAGTAACGCTTGTGCACAACTGAATTGGTTGTTGTTGATGATAACGATAATTCATTATCATCATATATATATGGTTGATTTATTCTGTTGTATGATACACACACAATACCATGGTTATGGGATTCTACAGGTGATCGATTTTGTTTCCCTTCCATATAAACGAAGTTGATTTTCTAATATTAAATATTATCATGTTCAATTTATTTCAAAAATGAGATTTTGAAAAATTGATTTTGGCTTTATATGTTTTTGAAAACATAATATGATAATATATATATATAGACACCAGAACGTTTTAGGATGACAGAGAGGATGGTGTCTAGGCTTGGGTTTGGAAATCCAGTTTCCTGCTCTCCCTGGCTATCCCTAACTGGTCCGACGACGGGATGGTGAATTCGACATCTAATTTGAAATATATTTTGAAACCGTTTAAATGATTTGGAAATGTAAATTAAATTTGAATGGGATTGAATAATTTATATTTAAATCATTATATGATTTGAATAAAATGCACTATGATATAACAATTCTAAAATATTGATTTCAAGTTTGAATTGATTATTTGAAATAAACTTGACTTGAAATAAAGAATGATGAATTGTAAATAACAACAGTTTTTGAAAAGCGTTGGAATATTTAAATTTCAAACAAATTTAAATCTATTTGATTTAAACAGCTATTTTGATAATAGTCTCCTTGTAACAATTCCAAATGTTGTTATTGGTTTCAAAATTTATAAACATGAACTATTGTTGGGTTATAAGAATGATTTCGAAGATTTTAAAGTATTGGAATATTTATATAGAATTGAAATGGGTTCCCAATTCTAAATTTGGTCTGGTTGGGCATAAATCTTCGGATATTTGATATTAACTCGGTGGATGAAAATTCATATTATCTGAGGGATTTAAAAGATAATTCGCCGTCATTCCACTTATAATATGAGTTGGATACGGAGATTTATATTTAAGATAAGTTGATGTTATTTCTATCCAGATCAAATATCAAAGAGTTGAATAAATCTTTTAAATAAGATATGGATTTGCCCACCTGATTTGGAATAAGTTAGATAGAAATAATCTTCGATATTCGGGATAAAATTTCATGGCGTAAATGAATACTGTCTGAGGGATTTGGAAGATATTATTATTTCGTTATTCCACTTATGGTATTCGTTGATTATGAGAATTTATATCGAATGTAAGTGGATTAAATTTCTGTGTAACTTATGATTCAAAGCGATTGATTTGGGTTTCGTCGTGAATCGTATCTTCAGTAATATCATTCTTGAAACCCAATAAGATCGAGTTGTGGAAATTTGTATCGTAATTAAAGATTTAATCAAATCTTTGATTCAAGGAAATTAAAAGAAATAATTGAACGAAGGTATAATCTTTGGTTTCAAAGAAGAGATAAGATGATAACGAGATATATGAAATTTTATAGTAATTCAAATCCTGAGTCGTAAATGAATTGATAACTATCTGGAAGGAAATTTGAATCGAAAAGCCTGTGTAAACCATAACTACTGTTTTAAAGTACGCTTGTTACTTGGAAAGACCGGGATCGAATATATGTTCGAAAACCATTCCGAGTGATAATACGACGTTATGAAGCAATTCAAGACTTGGCAAACGACGAATGAAGACCGGGAATATTTGAATTGTTTAGATGGATTGTGATAAATGTCTCGGTTGGGTTGGCCACTCGATACGAGGTATGAGTTGCATGAGACCTGAACATATTTAAGTATTTTCGGGTTGTTGTTCCGTTCAGACCCAGAACGGACTTGTATGGATGGTGTGTCAGACATCGAAATTGACCACATGGCATTGATTCCCGTTAATATATATCGGATCTGTGGCAATATATTATCCTCGTCTCTAAGTCATATGAATTTAGAGGGTATGCATTGATTGGAATCAGTGATATGTCGTGAATTGTCAATGTGGCATACCCAAGTTATGAAACGCGCTAGTGATGATCAAAGAAGGGCTTATCGAAGCATAGCTTTGTGTATGACGTGACATCGACAAACCTCACACCCCGGATTGATGAGAAACTGGCGGTTAGGTTTTATACTTATATATGAATTGATGATGAAGCTGTGCAGCAGTGGGAAACCACTTATGAACCTGGGGAAGTTGGGTATGTTCGGGGGGCCGTGTCTGGTCGAAAACCGTTGATCTGCCCTGACGATGTGTATTCGGTGTCCGAGTATGGTCGAAAAAGCCGTTGAGGCACTTCGTTTTGTATCCCTGATTGATCTTTCGTGCCAGGAATCATCAAGTTGGAAATCCAAATTTCTTATGCGAGCCATACGATTTTGATTGTATATATACATGGCAACATATATTATGGGGTATATGCCGTCTAGGATTAATACATTTAATTGCGAATTTGTTTTCCACACTATATGATAATATCAAAGAGGATTTTCACGTATGAAATCATGTTTGGTTATCATAAGACAAAACTCACCCATCTGGTGTGCGCTTGCATTGTGTGATATGGGACGAGCTTATGATAGCTTCATTTTTCAAAAGGCATTGCGTATTTCTATGCACGGGAATTCATATGGAGTAAAACCCGTTCCGCATTAGCGGCATGGTCCGTTGAATTGCCCAACTTTAAAATGAAACCTAAATGATAACTGTTTTATGTTCTCACACCAGTCCCATGACTGACCTGGAGTTTATTGTTCCTTCCTAAACTCTGGGTGCCCATTAATTTTGCACGGGCAACCAGTAGTTTAGTTTTGCAGTTTTAGTCGTTGGAGCAAGGATCAGAGCGCCTTTAGAGTTGGAGTTCACGCAAGAGTTGGAGCCTCCGCCGTATTATACGATTTCTTCCGCTGAGAGTATATTTATTTTCTTTTCTTCCGCTGTGTATATATATTGTAACTCTGATATTCTATGTAACTCTGATGTAATATTGGTTTATTCAATGAAAGGTTCTGTTATTTTTGTTCAATATATGTATGTACCCATAACAATTCGTCTTTCTGAACGGTTTGAGTCGGTTTAATTACCGCCGAAAATCGGGCAAAAAGGCGGGTCGTTACATATGGTAGTTGTACTCCTAGCTGTTGTCATAGGTGCCGCCTGCTCCTATCTCCACTAGTCGTACCCACTACCTTCCCCATTCGATCAGCTCCCTAACTCGTAGATACCCGTGCTGGTCCCATAGTGGGGTGTATCATTTTCCAAAGTGGCAACCCGACACAACAAAATATGCACGACTTATACCTACACGATGCAACAACGTCTTACCTACCAGCTTGGGCCCACGCATGCACATGACCCCGTTGGACTTGCGTTGCCACTGCTAACCCATTTTGGCCTCTTATAGTCAAGCCCAGTAAGCATGTCCCGTCCTCGACTTGGGTCGAGCTCACAAAGATACTTATGGGTTACTGGTTTGAAACGGGCCCCCATTACTTGACACAAGCTTTCCACCTAAGCTTGGTCCCCACTAATACATCCCACTTAACCCCTTCTTATTCATGTCCACTTACATGCTTAAATTTGGTTAAGTGTTTCTATTCGTATTTCCACATGCCACCCAAGGCACCCACTTAACCCCCATGTCCTACTTACATGTTTATCTTAGTTAAGTGCTACTAATCATATTTCTTCATGTCACCCACTTAGCCTCCATGCCCCACTACATGTTTACTTTGGTTAAATGTTACTTAATTTATTACTATCATAACCCCTGTAGGACCTCTCACATTAGGCTGGCATTTGTGGCTGCTGGATTTGTCAGGCGGGTCCGGGCAGTCTTACACCACAAACGAGCCTAACCTCGTGTCCATACAACCGTTACAGATTTAATTTGTGCCTTTGACCTCTCACATTGGCTACCATTTGTGGCTGCTGGATTTTCCGGGCGGGTCCGGGCAGTCTTACACCATAAATGAGTCCAACCTCGTGTCCTAGACATTGATTATTATACATAATCTTTTCACCCCAAATTTGGATTAATTATCCCTATTCAAATTTGTCAATAAATTCCAAATTTACTTATGTCCATAATTTGTCACCTAAATTATGTTCATCTATTTATGGTATATAAATTATACCAATTAACATCACCAATTAATTATATGCCTTTTTTAGGGCTTATGTCCATAATTGTCACTTAAATTATGTCCATTACTGCACATTAATTACCAATTAATGCCTTAATTAAATTTTATGCCTTTAAGGCAATTTACACTGATTTCATTATGCAAATTATACCAATTAGTGTCTCCAATTAATTATATGCCTTTTAAGTCCATTACATGCAAATTCACAATATGTGTATATTTAATATTCCCCCATTATCCCCGCATCATTCGTTCGCTTAACATGATATATATATATATATATATGTATATATATATATATATATATATATATATTAGACTAGTAAATAGTCTAACACATAAAAGGGGAAAACATCACAAATTTGCACGACACACAAAATAGATCTAACTTGCATCTAACTTGCAATTAAGAATTACAACATAACTTGCATAGACTTTGTATTGCCAAGGGACTAAAATCATAGATCTAAAAGGCGTGAACTTGCATGTATGAATATAGTTTTTCACCCAAACTAGCATAGGTAATTGTCAGAAACTTGCATAAACTGTGTATGTCATTGTTCCAACGTAAAGGTGTAAAGGTGTAAACTTGCATAAACTATGTATGTCATAGATCCAACATAAAGGTGTAAATTTGCTTAAACTATGTATGTCATAGTTCTAGACTTAAAGGTGTAAACTTGCATATGGATCTAAAAAGATATGAACTTGCATATAGATCTAAAAAGATGTGGACTTGCATATGGATCTAAGCATGTAAATTAAGGTCACATGTTTACATATAAACTAGCATTTGTATCTCCACAATTCACATATGAACCTATATATATTCCACCTACAACTTGCATAAGATTCATAAATTTACATATGATTTAACATCCCAAAACTTGCATAAGATTCACATATATATATATATATAACATATGATTTTACATCCCAAAACTTGCATAAGATTCAAATATATAACATATGATTTAACATCCCAAAACTTGCATAAGATTTATATATATAACATATGATTTAACATCCCAAAACTTGCATAAAATTCATATATATAGCGTATGATTTAACATCCCAAAACTTGCATAAGATTCATATATATATATATATATATATATAACATATAATTTGACATCCCAAAACTTGCATAAAATTCATATATATAGCATATGATTTAACATCCCAAAACTTGCATAAGATTCATACATATAACATATATTTAACATCCCAAAACTTGCATAAAATTCATATATATATAGCATATGATTTAACAACCCAAAACTTCCATAAGATTCATACATATAACACATGATTTAACTTCCCAAAACTTGCATAAAATTCATTTACAAATTTACGTATAATCCACAAATGAACTTGCATGTGACTATCATCTCAATTGAATAAAATTCTAATGTCATAACATAATCAAGTTATACTTGTATGATTAAGCATAAGGAACAACCTACTAACATAGATTAACAACTTTTTATACGTTTACATCATAAATAATACAAACTAGCAAGTCATATGAATCACAACCATATTCTCATAATCCAAAGATAAGCATATCACAATTAAATTAAGAATTATCTTGTCAATGAAATCACACTCACAATGAATCGGATTAGAGATGAAGATAGTGTGTTTGTTGTTGTTTGGATCTTTGATTTGTAATTTCCTAAGCATATGAGCTACTCCAGCGGCATGACGGCTACGGTTCCAAATTTCGTCATAGACCATTTCGGCCTGACGGGACAATTCCAAACCTCCTGAGTCGACCCTGGGGTCGACCCGACCCATAAAATAGGTCGGTTTGGTGTTTTGCCTTCCCGCTTCCGCTGTTTTGAATTTTTTTCTTAAATTTTAGGTTGAATTTTATTTTATATATATATATATTTCTATCCTCCTAATTAACCATTTTCACACTAAACCACTTTTTGAATTGCGTTCACACTAAGCCATTTTAAAGCCATTCCCTTAAAACAAAAATCTGGCGCTGGCAGGGATCGAACTCTGTACCCCTTGTATGCAAGTCACGTGTTCCAACCAAATGAGATACTAAGTCTTTTGCTTACAAACCTTGGAACAATGCTAAACATTATTCTTTAATTTGTTATTTTAATATTCTCAGAAAATACGGGGTGTTACATTCTCCCCTCCTTAAAGGATTTCGTCCCCGATCTCCAAGTTAAGGAAAATGTATATCCTACCATCCAATCTTCCATCTACTCAACCATCAATCAGAGGCATCCATTGTCCTTAAAAGATTTCTAATGCCATATGAACATATGCAGAGTGTGTGTATATGATTCTTATCTAATGCAAAATTAGGCGGTCTACTGATTCAGTTGACCTCCTTAATGAAAATCATGATAGTGCCATGCGTCCATTATGTATGTAAAAGAGTCCTAATGATACATATTAATTCTATATGCGTGCACAGCCATTCATCTTAATGCAGCATCCATATGATAATACAACCATTATTCATTCATTAATTTAAATATGCACACATATTTATATGCAGTATGAAAGTGATTGAGCCGATCTAGTGCCTAATGTGTGTGAAAATGCATCCACGAGCAACCACTAGCAAACACTTGCATCCACCAAACATAACATGTCTCAAACACAGGTTTACAACCATAGGATTGTTCCTAACTAAAGATCGAAGATGTCATCGCAAAGACATTCTAAACGATAGGGCAAGTATAAACAAAGCGGTAGAAAAGGAGAAGTTAAAAAAAACATACCCTTAAAAAGAAAAGGGTACAGCGTACGAATCTTGTCTTCCGTTTCCCAAGTCACGTCTCTAAGATCATCTCACTATTGCACTTTGACCAACTTGACCTCTTTGTTTTGTAGCTTTTTGACCTCCGATCCAAGAATGCGTGTAGGAGCTCGTCTGATCGTGGCATCTCGCTCTACTTCCACTTCTTTGAGCGTGCTCGGCTCCATCACATCCGCCATATCATGTAAACACTTACACAAATGTGAAACGTGAAACACGTCATGAACACCACTAAGCTAGGTGCCTCTTCTCATCTCCCCCCAAAATCTAGGATACATAACCTCAAAAGATCTTCAAGGATTTTATTCACCCCTTTCTGTCCATCCATCCGTCTGTGGATGATAAGAGATGCCCATACTTTCCGCCTTTTGCATATCACCTTTTCCTCTTGCATTGAAAACTGCTCCAAGTCCTATCCTGCAAGCATCGGTATACATTGTGAATGGCTTACTCCCATCTGGCAAAACTGGAGTTGTCGTCAAAACCCTCTTCAAATGTTGGAAAGCATCGTCACAGCCAACATCCCAAGCAAAAGCCAAGTTCTTCTTCGTTAACCGAGTAAGCGGGGCCAATATCTTCGTGAAGTCCTTAATGAACTTCCTATAATAACCAGCCAGCCCTAAAAAGCTTCTTACTTCTGTTGCGTTCTTAGGAATTTTCCAATCTTGGATTACAACTGCCTTCGCGGGATCCACAGCTACCCCTTCCTTAGAGACCATGTGCCCTAAGAATCTCACCTTCTTCCTTAAAAGAAATGGCATCAACATAGGGTCCTAAACAATCCATTACTTCACACCTTTCTCGAGTCTACTCGAGTCATCTCATAACCCTATTGAGCCTAACTCAGGGTAGTCCATACCATCGAATAGTCTTATCATGTCACGGCTGTCCATCACCCTTTAAGTAAACCAAGATATCATGCAATGAAAAATCACCACAGCTATTTATCTCTCACACAAACCATCCTAGTTGAACTCGACATACCCCAAGTACAAGCCCCAAAGGCCTAAACCAATATCAGACAAGCACCCAAGGAATACCTCCTCCGAATTTAGACGATCTACGTGAGATGATACTAGCAAAACAACTGGAGCACCCCCATTCCGAAATGCTTCTTCTTATGAATCCCTTCTCAAGCAACTCTTTCACTTTCTTACTGAGTTCCCTTTTCTCTCTCGGATCCATGTGGCGCACCGGTAATGCAACTGGCTTTGCATTATCCACTAGGTATATACGAAAGTCTATCTCGTGCCTCGGGGGTAAAACCCGAACTTCATCTAAGACGTCACCATACTCACGGACCACACGAACAGATCCCAATTCATTGTTGGACGCGTCAAGAGATTCTAGGTAGCTAAGCATCACTGGACCTCTAGGGTCACAAGAAATATCGAGGGTCTTTCCACATCGAGTCAACAATCTAACTACCCTTCTTTCACAATCTAGGATGGCACCGTATCTGGCTAGCCAATCCATTCCTAGAATCAAGCTATAGCCCGTGAAACCAAGAATGAAGGTGTTGTATTCAAACCCAACGCCTAAGATAGACATTCTCAAATCCCGACAATTCATTGAAAGATGAGCCAAACCACCAATAGGATATGAGACTACAATGGGATCCATAACTAGACTAGTACTTAGGTGCAGCGTTTCTACTAATGAAACAGATACAAAAGAGTGTGAAGCGCCAGAATCAAACAAAGTTTGAACAGGATGATAAAAAGAAACTCAAATTTCAACCGAGATGTTTTCTACCTTTATCGAGTATGCCAGTCGTGAGGGAATGCATCTGCCCTCCAGAAGATCGTGTACTTTGTCGTTACCCTTGCCTCTTTGGACAACCCTAATAAGATGTCATGTCTCTCGTAATGATAACAACTAGTCTCCTTCTTCTTCCTAACGTCTTTCTTTAAGTAGTTAGATATTTCACAAGTGTGGTCCTTCCTTTTCTCTTGGCCCCTTGTTATCCTTATCGTCTTTCTTTGGATCTACTTCCTTATCGTGTGCCCTATCCATGTCTCTCCTGCACATTCTCCATTCATGACCTTCCACCAGAATGAAGTTTCATCCTCCATTAACCAAGCAACTGGTTGAACCTTCTTTCCATCGTCTATCTTAAAGGTACCGACAAGTCCTCCACTTCCTTGAGCCAACTTCTAGCCCTGACAACCGTCTAAGTCCCGTGAAGCGACTTTCCGCCAATCATACGGAAGTCCTTATATATCTTAGAAAAAGCATCTATATGCGGAGGAGGAGATTCAAAAAAGGGAAGAGGAAGAGATTCAAAACGGAGAATCGAAGGAAAGATATATGGCTCTTGGGGGTTATGTTTTTAAAATAAACTTTTCTCTTCAAAGTACTCTCCTTAAAACATATTTTTGAAAGTATTTCTTTATGAAAATGATTCTGAAAAATAGTTTTTCAAAATATCTATCTGTTCTGGTAACGTTCAGCTCTGATACCACGTGTAACACCCCACGTTCATTAATGTCACTCACAAAGGGAATGCAATAACTTCCATGGAGCATTTTAAGTGAATATAGAACAGAAAATCACAACAAGACAGAAATAAAGCAGTACTTGAAAATTTAAAACTTTATTTATTGCAACAGAAGGTAAATATGTTTGGTTACATCATCAAAACCAAAGACTAGAGTCAAGTACAAACTATCCATCTTGACAAAATCAGAGTATATAAAAATAAAAAGCATAATCCCAACTTCAATAGCCATGATAAAAGATAAACTGAACTTCACTTCAGCAATCCAAGTACTTCAGAAAAGATCCAAGTCAAGTTCCACTAGTGCTAGTCCCACCCTGAGAACCTGAGGGGGGGGGGGGAAGGAATAAAAGAGGCGAAAACAAAGGGGGTCAGACATAAAGTCTGGCGAGTATGATAACTTTAACAATATAACTTTTAAAGTAACTAGGATAAGCTATAACTGGAAGATAAGGTATGATTGTGAAACAAATGACAGAGTCAAACAAAAGGAATAAGATAATGTTAAGTCGCGCTTCCACATACTTAAGGGTAATTACTAAGTTATACCAAACTAATACTAACTGCACCAATACTAGTCACTCTAAAAGTTGATCCCGCCTACTGAACATAACAAATGTGATAATGGTAGTTTCGTGTACCCCTAGTTGCTGTCATAGGAGCCGCCTGCCCCTATCTCCACCAGTTGCACCTACTACCCACCTCATTTTAATTACAATATTTATAATATGGTAGTTGTACTCCTAGCTGCTGTCATAGGTGCCGCCTGCTTCTATCTCCACTAGTCGTACCCACTACCTTCCCCATTCGATCGGCTCCCTAACTCGTAGATAACCATGCTGGTCCCACAGTGGGGTGTATCATTTCCCAAAGTGGCAATCCGATACAACAAAAGATGCATGGCTTATACCTACACGATGCAACAACGTCTTACCTACCAGCCCGGGCCCACGCACGCACATGACCCCGTTGGACTTGCGTTGCCCCCGCTAACCCATTTTGGCCTCTTATAGTCAAGCCCAGTAAGCGTGTCCCGTCCTCGCCTTGGGTCGAGCTCACAAAGATACTTATGGGTTACTGGTTTGAAACGGGCCCCCATTACTTGACACAAGCTTTCCACCTAAGCTTGGTCCCCACTAATACATCCCACTTAACCCCTTCTTATTCATGTCCACTTACATGTTTAAATTTGGTTAAGTGTTTCTATTCGTATTTCCACATGCCACCCAAGGCACCCACTTAACCCCCATGTCCTACTTACATGTTTATCTTGGTTAAGTGCTACTAATCGTATTTCCTCATGTCACCCACTTAACCCACATGCCCCACTACATGTTTACTTTGGTTAAATGTTACTTAATTTATTACTACTGTAACCCCTGTAGGACCTCTCACATTAGGCTGGCATTTGTGGCTGCTGGATTTGTCAAGCGAGTCCGGGCAGTCTTACACCACAAACGAGCCTAACCTCGTGTCCATACAACCGTTACGCATTTAATTTGTGCCTTTGACCTCTCACATTAGGCTACCATTTGTAGCTGCTGGATTTGCCGGGCGGGTCCGGGCAGTCTTACACCACAAATGAGTCCAACCTCGTGTCTGAGGCGGTGATTATTATACCTAATCTTTTCACCCCAAATTTGGATTAATTATCCCTATTCAAATTTGTCAGTAAATTCCAAATTTACTTATGTCCATAATTTGTCACCTAAATTATGTTCATCTATTTATGGTATATAAATTATACCAATTAACATCTCCAATTAACAATATGCCTTTTTTAAGGCTTATGTCCATAATTGTCACTTAAATTATGTCCATTACTGCACATTAATTACCAATTAATGCCTTAATTAAATTTTATGCCTTTAAGGCAATTTACACTGATTTCATTATGCAAATTTTACCAATTAGTGTCTCCAATTAATTATATGCCTTTTAAGGCCATTACATGCCAATTCACAATATGTGTATATTTAATATTCCCCCATTATCCCCGCATCGTTCGTTCGCTTAACATGAAATATATATATATATTTATTTATTTATATATATATATATATATATTAGACTAGTAAATAGTCTAACACATAAAAGGGGAAAACATCACAAATTTGCACAACACACAAAATAGATCTAACTTGCATCTAACTTGCAATTAATAATTACAACATAACTTGCATAGACATTATATTGCCAAGGGACTAAAATCATAGATCTAAAAGGCGTGAACTTGCATGTATGAATATAGTTTTTCACCCAAACTAGCATAGGTAATTGTCACAAACTTGCATAAACTGTGTGTGTCATTGTTCCAACGTAAAGGTGTAAACTTGCATAAACTATGTATGTAATAGATCCAACATAAAGGTGTAAACTTGCTTAAACTATGTATGTCATAGTTCTAGACTTAAAGGTGTAAACTTGCATATGGATCTAAAAAGATATGAACTTGCATATAGATCTAAAAAGATGTGGACTTGCATAAGGATCTAAGCATGTAAATCAAGGTCACATGTTTACATATAAACTAGCATTTGTATCTCCACAATTCACATATGAACCTTTATATATTACACCTACAACTTGCAAAAGATTCATAAATTTACATATGATTTAACATCCCAAAACTTGCATAAGATTCATATATATATATATATATATATATATATATATATATATATCACATGGTTAAACATCCCAAAACTTTCTTAAAATTCATATATATATATATATAACATATGATTTAACATCCCAAAACTTGCATAAGATTCATATATATAACATATGATTTAACATCCCAAAACTTGCATCAGATTCACATATATATATATATATATATATATATAACATATGATTTAACATCCCAAAACTTGCATAAAATTCATATATATAGCATATGATTTAACATTCCAAAACTTGCATAAAATTCATATATATAACATATGACTTGACATCCCAAAACTTGCATAAAATTCATATATGCAGCATATGATTTAACATCCCAAACTTGCATAAGATTCATACATATAACATATGATTTAACATCCCAAAACTTGCATAAAATTCATATATATAGCATATGATTTAACATCCCAAAACTTGCATAAGATTCATACATATAACATATGATTTAACATCCCAAAACTTGCATAAAATTCATTTACAAATTTACGTATAATCCACAAATGAACTTGCATGTGACTATCATCTCAATTGAATAAAATTCTAATGTCATAGCATAATCAAGTTATACTTGTATGATTAAGCATAAGGAACAACCTACTAACATAGATTAACAACTTGTTATACGTTTACATCATAAATAATACAAACTAGCAAGTCATATGAATCACAACCATATTTTCATAATCCAAAGATAAGCATATCATAATTAAATTAAGAATTATCTTGTCAATGAAATCATACTCATAATGAATCGGATTAGAGATGAAGATAGTGTGTTCGTTGTTGTTTGAATATTTGATTTGTAATTTCCTAAGAAGATGAGCTACTCCAGCGGCATGATGGCTACGGTTCCAATTTTATTTAGGTTTTAGAATGAGGCTTTGGAGTGTTTATATAGGAGTTAGATTTATTTACAGCCGTCAGATCACTCTAGAATTCATCTAGGCCTTAGAAACCAAGAAATGATGTCAACAGACCAACCAGAAATCACCACCTAAGCCCTAAAACATAAAATTTCGTCATAGACCATTTAGGGCCGACGGGACCAATTCCAAACCTCCTAAGTCGACCCTGGGGTCGACCCGACCCATAAAATAGGTCGGTTTGGTGTTTTTCCTTCCCGCTTCCGTTATTTTGAATTTGATTCTTAAATTTTAGGTTGAATTTTTTTTTATTTTTTTTATATATATTTCTATCTTCCTAATTAACCATTTTCACACTAAACCACTTTTTGAACTGCGTTCACACTAAGCCATTTTTAAGCCATTCACTTAAAACAAAAATATGGCGCTGGAAGGGATCGAACTCTATACCCCTTGTATGCAAGTCACGTGTTCCAAACAAATGAGCTACTAAGTCTTTTGCTTACAAACCTTAGAACAATGCTAAACATCATTCTTTAATTTGTTATTTTAATATTCTCAGAAAATACGGGGTGTTACAACGTGATTGGGGGTTAAGTCAACTTCGATACATGGGAAAACTTAACCAATATAACAATATCAAAGCAAGGAAAAGTGGGGAATGATAAGATTAAACAATAGATAAATTTATCCTAGGGATAAGAAATGAATATTACTTAAGATGTAATACAAGACTCGAAGGATGGGACGACTTATACCATGAAATAAGTTAATCTAAGCTGGAAATGTAGGAAAATACCTGTACGCTATCATTTGATAAAGAGAACTTAAGTCATGCTTGAATTCATTGGTAAACCTTAGTTAAAAGGAACCAAGTAACAAACCTTAGTTAAAGAGAACTAAGTAACAGAAACTAAGAATCAAACCTTGGTTAAGAGAACTAAGTAATAAACCTTAGTTAAGAGAACTTAGTAAATAACGAGAAAGAGAACTAAGTAGTATACCTTAGTTAAGAGGACTAAGTTGTAAACCTTAGTTAAGAATACGAACGATTAAGAAAACTAAGTAGTAAACCTTCGTTAAGAGGACTAAGTAGTAAACCTTAGTTAAGAAAGTTACGATTCAGGAAACTAAGTAGTAAAACTTAGTTAAGAGAACTAAGTAGTAAACCTTAGTCAAGAAAGCCAAGTAGAACACGAGGAGGAGCGAACGTCCATCTGATCATGAAGAAGGCTCCAACAAACTGGGTTACGAAGCACGCGGCTTCGAGGGGACGTGAGGGTACTCTTGGTATCCCTCTGTGAGGTTGCAGATGATCCTCCTGGGCTTACAAAGGTTATGGTCTGCGCTAGAAGATCCAAGGGTAAGACTTGGTTGCAATATAAGCAACCTAAAGACTAGGATGGGTCAGCGTGAGATGGCGATATCTTCTTTAGCCCTGTGATAGCATGTCGTCGTCTACCTACCATCTTGAGTCAATCGTGATATGCAAGTGGAAAGGCGAGAACTCCAAATGACCATATATTTTGCTATCTAGTTATGGGTGAGGTTGGCCAATAGGTTTGTGGGGGCATAGAGGGCCTGCGTACTGTTCTCATTCTTGATTTCCTTGGGTGCCTTTCATTAGTTGAGCGAGGGGTCAAGTGGGACCATAGCCACACACTAATAAAAACATACCTTCGCATCTGCATCGGTAGATAACTTAAAGCTCCCGACCAAGCTCCGTGTTTCTTGATTAGCCCTGCCACGGGACTCGGGCCGCACATATAGAGGACGTGTGCAACTAGACATCGATAACGATTCACGACACGTACGTGAGGCAAGTCTAGGAACATATATCGCTCTGGGTAGTGTGTCCTAGACTATGGGGCATCATTCGATGGGTAGCATAATCCCTAGTTGGACCTAGGTCGCGTAAACCCTTGATCCGAGAAGCGTTCAATAGGTAGCATAAAACCCAGTGGACCTGGGTAGCGTAAACCCTGGTTGAATCTAGGAAGAGCTCGATAGTAAACCTTAGATTAGATCTAGATGATACACAGAATCTAGCAAGATCGAGAGTGGCATTCCAAACGATTTCGAGAATGGTGGCACTACATTAAAGTAGTATAGATTTACATGGTGAAGCTCGTACGACATACGGCAAGGGACTGTATATATACAATGGAAAGGATTAGACGAGTTGGGGGTATCTACATATATGTTGTATTAGGTTAACCTACTAGTGGGACATGAGTATAGCCTAGAGAGCTAATATCGCGAATAACCTAATAAGCAAGAAAATATAACTGAACGATATATGTAGGATTATACAGAAGTTTATTCTAAGTCCAGTCACCAGAACTTATGTTCTGACCCGCTCCTCATTACATACTTCCAGGTTAGGTTCATGACAGAGATGTTATACTTTGGATACTGGTTTGACATTATAATATATAAGGTAAAGCTATTTTTGAATATATTATATTTTAATTCCTTCCGCTGTGAGATGCTTTGCGATTTCTGACATGTTTCCTTATCTTTTTCTTTTTTTGCAGGATACCAAAGTACCCAACTTGGGTCTCGATGGATAGAATTTGAAAATTTCGGTCTGTCGGAATCCAAGTTGTCACAGCGATGGGAAAATATTTACTGATTTTGTTATGTTATATATATCCGTTGGTAAATCGTCGGTGAAATATTTTAAAATGAATTGATAATATATCTGAAAAAGATGGCGAAGTGACTAAGAATCGACGTTAATTTAATCGCAAAATTATGCCTGAAATACTGACGTGTTTTTAGCGACAGCCATATTTTGTTGCAAATCCGTCGCTAACAGGCCTTTAGCAAGGGTTTAGCGATGGATTTTTCCGCTGCAAAATCACTGTTTTCTTGTAGTGTTTTGAGAGGCCCATTAGTGGATTGGTGGAAACTATAAATAGGGGGTGAGGGGTATGGAGAATATGTTACTTCTCCCATTCTCTCATTTGGTAGCCTTGCGTTCCTCCTTCCTCTAACACCTTTCCACAATTAAAAATCAAAATATAAGGAGGGAAATCATAGATCTACAAGATTGGAGGCTAGATCATCATCAATTGAAGCGGTAATTCATCGGATCAAGGGATTTGGTGCGAAGTGCTTACTATCTGTAATCTTATTACATCGATTTTAGCTTATTTTGGAGAATCGGTGAGTGATTTGCATCTCTCACATGGATTCAATGAAGTATATGAATGTTAGATCATGTTTTTCATCTAATTCAAGTGTTTTACCATAGATCTATACCATGATAAGTTCATTTCAATATGAATCACTTTATGATCTAATTTAATAAGTTTCAACTGGTAATTCCATGTTATTTCATAAGTTTATGCAAGTTCGATGTATCGTTTTGATCATATGTTCGTTTTTAATGGTTTTTCTTGAAATTTGCATCATTTTAGTGGTAATCGTCATATTCATGTTGTTAGCGATCTTATGACTTGTTTATGATTACATTTGGTGAATTGGTTGAGTTGATTTTGTCGGCTTCGTGATTTAGCAAAGTTTTGGTCGGAATCGGAGTGGAAATGGAGGGGTGCGGGTTTTGGGTTGGTCCCAAGTGGGTCTGGTTGGTCCAAGTGGGTCTGGTCGATTCAACGTGGGTCTGGTCGATCCACAGTGGGTCTGTTCGGTCCAAGTGGGTCTGGTCGGTCCAGAGTGGGTCTGGTCGGTCCCAAGTGGGTCTGGTCGGTCCCAAGTGGGTCTGGTTGGTTCCTAGTGGGCCTGGTCGGTCCAAAGTTGGTCTGGTCGATTCAAAGTGTGTCTGGTCAGTCCAGAGTGTGTTTGGTTGGTCCAGAGTGGGTCTGGTCGGTCAAAAGGGGGTCTGGTTGGTCCCAAGTGGGTCTTGTTGGTCCCAAGTAGGTCTGGTCAGTCCAAAGTGGGTCTAGTCGGTCCCAAGTGGGTCTGGTCGGTCCCATGTGGGTCTGGTCGAAAAAAATGGGTCTGGTGGACATTTATGGTCGGACATTTCTGGTGATAGTGTGACTTCGAAGGAAATTCAAGTACGAAGGTTCGAAGTGTTGAAAGTTGTTCGTTGGTCAGTGTAGAACAACCAATGAGTTAACAACTCAAAGGTCATGAGTTGATTGATAATGGTAGCTCAAGAAGGTTGCTTGAGATGAGAAAAGTCGTCGAGTTGGATGACTAGAGATTATCGTTATTGTAAGTTCTAGCAGGCTCGAAGCAGGGGTACAATAGAGACGTCTGAAAGACCAGTTGTAGGTCGAGTACCCTAGGTATCATTGAAAGGCCTAATTTTCTAGGTTGGACAAACATACGTATAGTTCAAAGGCGTATGGAGTTGTTGCTAAAACTGAGGTTACCATTAGCCCTTGACATATGGCAAGGTTGGTCGTTATATGATTAAAGATGGTTTCAAAGCAGGATTGGCGGTGATAGCCAGAGTTAGTCATGGATGTTTAATTGTTTGGATGCTCTGTTTGTACCGTCGCATGTAGATTGTCCAATGTCGAAGGAAAAGTTCCTTGGGTGCTTGTCTGATATTGGTTTAGGCCTCTAAGGCTTATGCTTGAGGTATGTTGAATTCAATTAGGTTGGTTTACATTAGATATATAATCTAGATGTCATGTGTGCTTTAACATGATTGAATGGGTGTTTTGGTTTCCATGGATGAATGGTTGAAATGTTTATGTAAAGGCTATCACTGTCCGATGTGGGGAAGAAGGGAGTTGAGTTCTTCTATGATATTTTGGGTAGATTAGTATGTTATCTATCCATTCTCACATACTTTATTGATGAAGTTTGTTAGCTGTTTTATCGCTCACTAAGACTGTTGTCTGACTCAAGGTTTTATGTTTCCTCTTATTACCTTGGGTTGTCCATCCGGTTGTGGATGGGAAGACTAGGTAGTAGGTGATAAGTGGTGGCTAGTGAGGACGATGCTGTTGTGTGATGGCGGGAAAAAGGCTGGTGTATTACTTTTATTACTATGTAGTATTTCTGTTTCCGTTGTTTGAGTTGCTCTATGAGTGTTGTAGTGAAGTCTTATGTACATACTTGATATTTCCTATGATGTTGGGATAATGTTTCAAGATGTTGTGAAAGTTTGTAAAGTTTGCTATATGATGCTTCACTACTATCACTTGTATATGTTCTATTATATTTTATCCTTGCACTGTGAGTTTTACGATAGGTTCCGATGTTGTTTACCTACTTTGATGATCGTCCATAGCTGCCTGACACACCTTTCAGCGCATTATTCCTCTTGTTTAGTGCAGGGACTATGGGCGGTCGTCACAGATCTGACGATGTGACATTCAAAGTGGAGGATGGCCAAATGTTCTAAAAAGAAAATTTAAACCTCAATCCTCATCAATTGGGTAATGATATAAAATCAGGAAGGTCGCATGGCTATGTGAGTCGCTCCCATTAGGGCATTGTCACCATTTAGAGAATATTCATATTTGTTCTTCTTTTCGCTACTTTTTCTCCTGGAACGGTTATGTTGCTAACAACCGTATGTGATGATATATTCGGAACATCCAAGAGAAGTGAATGGCCGGTCATGTTTAGCCTGGATTGCAAGATGTTCTTGTTGAACCCTGGAATATCTCTCTCTTGATACACACTATCGGAAGGTGGTCCCATACCTTGCCAGTTGAAATCAATTCTCCGATAAGCACCCACGGTTTTGATTGTATACTATATATGTAGAGCGTGAGATGCAAGCATTCTGTTATATTTGTATTTAGACATTATTATAATAATAGAATAAATATGGTTTGAAAATATTTTGCGCTATCATAAGGTAAAAACCATCCGTGTTTATGTGTGAATTGATCTTACGATTATCCTATTCTTTCGAAGGAAATGTTTTGACCTTAAAATCAAGTTGGATGATACCTATAAACTTAGCAAGTTTCCTCACTTCGGTTCACCAGACTGATCCAACATTTGCAATGCTTGGGTTATATCGAGTTTTACAGGTTCAGGTTATCGAATGATGTAAAGAGAAGAGTTGGATGTAACGACCCGGATTTTTGGTATATTAATTTTAAATATTTAATATTGTTTTAAATTAAATATTGTTTTAAATATTGAATTGATAATATAAATCAAAATTTTAATTTGGGTTATCTTTTTAATAATCGAAATACGATTTATTTCGAATATATATATATAATTATCGTAATACGAGAATATGAAATAATTGAATTCGAATATTAAAATTGTTTCGAAAATGGTTCAGATAATCATTTTAAATTCTAGTTGAATAGAATCGGTAATAATATTAATATTTTTATTATCAAAGAACAAATTATTTTGAATTTAAATTACATTATGTTGATTTAAATATAAAAATAATTATATTGTCAAGCGACCTTAGTTCTCGACGAAATCAATTTTACTGTGTCCGGAGCGTCAGACTATTGTAGCGTGTCAAGTTTCATCAATATTGGAGCTCATTTTTAGTAGTTTTAACATAAATCTTCACGTGTAAGTTTCATTGAAATAAAATACAATAAAAATCCAGTGGCTTGTTAAACACACTTCGTTGAATCTTTCTTAGGACGCTATACTTAAGCTTTTATAAAGGGCTGCTACTCCACCCCCAATTCTATTTTTATTTGTTCCTTCGTTCATTTTCCAGTAAAGGAAACGCCACATCTGCTTCTTCATATTTTGCAATAATTCATTAGAAATCAAACTATGTCCTTTAACCCTCACCCTCAAACAAATGAAACCAATTCAAATCGAAACCGAATTCGAATTTTGCATCTCGAACGATGCCAGGACCTTGCGCTGGAAGGAAGAGAAGCTCGACATTGTTAATCGCGACTTGGGTCGAGCATCAATTTTCAAATAAGGATGCAAGGAGATGGTGGTTCGATGGTTTGCTCCAGGTCACGAGTGAAGGCGTCGAGTTCAACAAAAGAAGTATGGTGAATTTGGGTGTTTTCTTGGTTCGCAAAGGGGAAGCGGTTGATTCAAAAAGAGGGGTGCGTTGTCTTTGCGATGAGGATTGTGCGTTACTTTAGTTGAGTAGAGAGCGTGCGATCTGGAGTGGTTGGTTTGGGAATTGCGTGAACTAAAAGAGAAGTTAAACGATGTTTTCTTGGTGGAGTTTGTCACCTTGTGACTCATTGTTAGGCCATGCGCAAAGTGTAGAAGGATGAAGCTTTAGTTGTTGGGTGCTTTGGGGGTATTTGCAGTGGGAATAGATGGTTGTGATGATCAGTGGGGTGTCTGTTGAGTTTGACAGTGGAGATAACGGATATGGTAAAATCTGGTGTGAAGTGGAAAGGAAAAGAAAACCATTAAGGCATAATTAAATCCTTGTTTAATTTGTTAATGAAATAATTAGTAAAGTAAGTGGTAAATTAATCCTTATATTATTTTATATTCGTAATAGCTAGTTTATACAATATCGGATTATAGCAAACGGGATGGTCATGTGGAATTCGGGATGTGGTCCCTTATGCAATGAAAATAAATTGGAAATACCGCGATAAAAATCTCCGTGAGTAAATCTCACTCACCTCCTTATTTAGAATTATTTTTATTCGTTAAAAATAATTGTTTGTTCCTTGTTTGAATGCTTTCTGGTTGATTTAAATATATTAGTTATTTAGGGTTGACTATTATATATACATATACATATATATATATATATATATTAGGTTGATGATTGGATTGTTCCCGCAGTCTCATTAGCGGATGCCCGCAGTTTCATAGCGGATGATTTCCCTATGCGCCCCACAAATATATATTAGAGGATGACCATCATACCGCAATATCCTACCTCGAAGCAGGATGGGTATTACTATGTTGACTAATGTCTGTGGATGCAGGAAAATAGGTCGGAGGAATCCAACTGTATTCCTCAAAAATATATTATCTGTTTGTTTGTTTGCTTGATTTCATATATATTCATATATGACGTGTTAAAAATCAAATGATTGAAAATTGGATGATTTGATTGTTTTAAATATCACTGGGCCTAAGAGTTAATTTATAAAAATGTCCTGAAAGGGATATTGGAGATTTAAAAGGGAAATTCTATTTCTTCTAAAATAGAATTTGAATTTTTAAATAGAATTGAAATATAAACTTGTTTTAAAGAATAAAAACAAGTAGTTCATTTATAAACGAAGTTTATAAATAAAGTGAAATGAATTATCATTGGATAATTCAGAAAATAGAAATACAAGTGTGAATTTGAAAAGGAAAATTTATTTTTCCAAAGTAGAATTTTATTTCAAATGAATTTGAAATGGACTTGTTTAAATATATAAACAAGTAAAATAAATGGTGCTTGTAAATGAAAAGGAAAAATTATCATTTGGATAATTTGAATATTTAAATTCAAATGTGAATTTAAAAATAGAAGTGGGGAAAATCGTTTAAAGAAATAAACGATGGAATTTATTCTGATGTCAGAATATAAATTGAACTAAATAAATACCGTAAGGATTTATGATTTTGAATTCAATTAATTCGAATTTATTTTAATAGAAGTTAAATTGAATATAGAAAAATAAAGAAATTCAAATAGAAATTGAATATAGAATTTTGAATATGAGAAATTCAATGGAATTCAAATATAGAATTTGAATATCGAAAGTGAAATAGATTCGAATATAGAATTTCAAATGAAGTTTGAAAATAGATTTGAATGTAGAAATTCAAATGAAGTTTGAAAATAAATTGACTATAGAAATTCAAATGGAGATTGAAAATGGAATTTGAATATAGGAAATTAAATTTGAATTGAAATAGAATTTGAATATAGGAAATTCAATTTGAATTGAAATAGAATTTGAATTCAAAGGAATTGAAATAGAATTTGAATTCAAAGGAATTCAAGTGGGTTTGAATAAAGAAAAGTGGTTCAAATGTAGTTTAACTATAGAATTTGAAAATAGGATTCAAATGGAGTTTAAATATAGGAAATTCAAATAGGATTGAAATGAAATTTGAATTTACAAGATCAGAAATATTATGTTGAATTGGAAAATTGGATTTGATATATATTAAAATATATCATAATAGAGTTGAAATTATTTAAACGAAGTTTAAAACGTTTATATATATAAATATAATTAAAACGAACTCGCCGCAGTGCTGCAGTTCGTAAATTGGCGTTTCGAACTTCAATTGAGTAGACGGGACTCAATTGAAGTCGAAATTCTTTGAAACAAGAAACGTCAGGACTGATTTGATAATAGTTTTCTAATGGGGGAGAAAAATCTGGGTTTCGTCGAATAAATTTTGAGTTATATCAAAATCAAATTTTCAGAAAAACAGCGCCATAACCATTTAAAAACCATAACGTTTTATTTTAATTTATAAAAGGATTTTAAGCGAACAAAATCCTAATTCTATTTAGAAAATTTCAGATTTTGAGTTGTAAATTATATGTGAACTCAAGTGGAGTAATGAATTGATTTTTGAAACAGAAATCAGACTTTTGATTATTGAATAGAATTAACTAATTTGAATAGTAATTAGTTAATGAGATTTCGAATTGATATTGGGCTTTGAATAAGTGAATTCGATTTGAAAATTTATATTCAAAATCGAAAAGGAAACTAGAATTGAAATTGAAATTCAATTTGGTTATGAGCAAGTTAAATATATTGTTTGAACATGTTATGTTCAAACAAAGAAGTGAAATAGGCAAAATAGCTAATTAAAGAATAAATGAACGAAACTGAATTCAAATGATTGGATAGTGTTGAATTGAATTGGAAACAGGTGAGCATGTGTTAACAGGTATGGGATGGAGTATATGAAGATTTTAATTTATGTGCCCAACAAAAAGGTACATGTTTAAATTCATATATGAGATTTTATGCGCCGTATCGGCAAGCCGCTCGGCTTTTTCATTTTCTTTTGAATTGGTGAGGGCCATGGGAGGCTATTTGAAATATCCCAATGCTCCCAGTACAAAGGAGGTTATGGCTAATTTTTCTAGGAATTTAAGGAGTTAGAATATTTTTAAGATAATTTGATAGTTAGAAATCAACGTATCGATATATATTGAATTCGATAAGAAAACAAAGTTAAAATAGAATATTATTAACCAAAAGGAAATCGATAAGTTGGTAATAGAAAGAGAAACATATATACATTTAAAATGAATAATTGGTTTTTATAATGTTGATCATTCGAGGTAAGTGGTTTTGTATGTTTCGAAGTTAATGATGTTTCAGTCAAGGTCTGAGAGGTAATTTTACCCCAACTTGATTGATTTCATTTTTAATTGATAAATAGCAAGATCCAGCCTCGAAGAGAAGTGTTGAATAAAATATTTTGGGTTGTTGTAACAATGTTTTACGCAGCATTCGTTTTAACCCGAGTGGTGGATTTTTGGAAATATAAAAGTAAATATTACCTGAGTATAATTAAAGTAGTCGGGAAAGAGATAAGTGATTAAAATGGTTTCAGTTTCAAATAGAATATATTTTCTAAGTTTAGAAAATAAAAGAAGGCGAGATATAGAAATGTTTTCCAAAGAATGTAAGAGACCGAGACGATAATTGAAAATATTTGTTTAACAAATATTGATAAGGAAATGGAAAGGGTGATTTAATTAATGAATAGTAATCAAGGGGCCCAGTGATTGTTTGATTGTTTTGAATGGATGTTTGTTTTTCTTCGATAGTTAAATAACCGACTATCGAAGTGTTTGCCAATATCGTTGTCAATATGGAGAGACCGGTTGGATTATTATCCGTGAACCACTCTGTATTGGCAGTAGCATTGCGAATCAGATTATATGAAGATAATCAAAGACGGAGTAAAGTGCAAGGGCTTTTTCTATTAATAGAAATTGTGCCTTCGGTTTCGTTCAATCCCAGAACGAACGTAAATGGACGAATGTCTGACAGAGTATTTCCAATGATCGAATATGTTGATCTATACAAATATATATGGTGGCAACGGATTTATTCCCTTAGCATAATATCCAGAATATTTGTGCAAATCTATAAATGATTAACGGATCTAACAATGTGGCAGTCAAAGTGATTGTGTTATCAATGAATGGAAAATAATCGTAGCCTCAGGCATCAACAACCGAGAAATGACAAAAATCGGGCAGGCAGCGTGGCTATGTTGGTCGCTCCCATTAGGATGTATAATCACCTATCTAGAGATTCATTTAATTTCTTATTCTGTTCGATGCTATCCCTTTCGGGAAACAGTTGTTGATCCCAGCCGTTGGTGATATACATTCGATACACTCAAGCGAAATGAGTGGTCGGTCATGTATGGGCTGAGTTGCAAGATGTTCTTGTTGAACCCCAGTGTATCGCTTCTAGAGTACACTGATCGGAAGGTGGTTCCATACCTTGTCATGTTGGAAATCCAATCTCCAATAAGCGCCATGCGGTTTTTGATTTTATACTATGTATGTGGAGTGTGAGATGCAAGCATTCTGCTATTTGGTTATTTGTTTGATTAGACATTATTATAATATCACTGAATTTTCATATCAAAGTGTTTTGGGTTATAGTAAGGTAAAAACCGTCCATGTTTATGTGTGGGCTAGTCTTACTATTTTCTTTCCTTTCGAAAGGATTTTGAAAGTTAAACAAATGGTTGGAATTTACTCACACCAGTCCCATGACTGACCCAGAGTTTATTTTGTTTGTTTTCCCTAAACTCTTGGGTGCCCAAATTTGTTCGGGCAGTCAAGTAGTCGGGATTTTTCAGATTCACTTGGAAGAGCTGGAAGCAGGAGGCTTTACCAGTTAGCTATAGACTATCATATATTCCGCTATGAACCATGTTTGTATCTGGAAACAGGTTTTTATAACTGTTCCAGGAATAAATGCTGTGCTATGATGATGGTATGTATATAAAGTTACTGATTTGTATTTTAAAAGTTATGTTATATAATATATTTTATTCGTTCCGCTGTGAGATTTGTCTTCTTTGTTTTCTTCTATTCTAATATTTCTTTCTTTCTATTTCTCATCCTCTAACTTCTTTCTAATAATGATTCGTAATTCTGTGCAATTTGGGTTGGACGTGTGGTGTTATTAGTTAACTCAGATAGTACAGATTTGCGGGACATTGCAGTTGGTATCAGAGTTGGTTGCTTAATTGGTACGGATGATAGGGGGTCTCGCTTTGCGTTTGGTGGTGAACGGGAGACTATTACCCCTACATCTCCCGACAATGTGGATTGCTCGAGTCGAGAGGCTGGCCGTCAAAGCAGTTCTGAGGTATCTCTGTAAACCACGGTCGGAGGTTGGCCCACTGCCTTGGGTCATTACAGTTGGTATCAGAGCTTAGGTTGAGCGAATACCTAGGCTTTGGTGGGATATGCTCATTAGAGATAGGGTCATTTGTACCCTAGAATGAGTTGAGTGTATATATACGAGAGAGCGTATTTGCTAATTGATATAAAAGTTGTTTTATATTGTGTTGGTTAGTCTGTTGAGTGGTTTATGAATTCTGATCGAAAGTGGGATGCCACAAATTCGATAGGAATTTCTAAACACTTGAACAGAAGATTGAACATGATATTGTTTTAAAGTGGGTGAATGAAATTGTTTTACCAAAAATTCTATTTTGATATAGAAAGAATAATTTTTGAAATTATTATAATATATGGATGTGTTGGTTGTTATTAATATAATCAAATGAGATTATAAGAATTGAAATGGTTATATATAACCAAAACAGAATTTGTATATGAATTAAATATACAAATGAGATGAATTAAAATTGAATTCAAACCAGAATTTGGAATTTAAAATCCTGGAAAGTTTGAAAATATTTTATGAAGAAATAATATAGCTTTGTTTTAAAAGAATTTTGAATAGAAATCATTTCAGATGGATTTTGAAAGTGGTAAAGCATTGAACTCACTTCAGTGGCTGGAAAATAATTCTGATGATGATTGCAACATCATCAGTCTTCATTTTCAAGTTTCTAAGTGACGAATGGCTACCTTAGAAATGTTTTTGATGGAATTTGTTTTAAAAAAACAAGTGGTTTGAAATTCAAATGTTTTGAATTTGAGATAGTGACAAATATATATGTATGTATTTATGGGATTTAAATATTGTTTTGAAATGAAACCCCTGGGATTTTGATTCTGGAATTGGAATTTAGCTTAAGAAAGTAAATCGAAGTAAATAAATTGACTAGAATTAATTTGAATGGATTTAAAAACATCTTAATGAAATATCAATTGGTGATAAATCATTCAGAATAAATGAATATGAGTATAGATGATGTATTATGTGAATGGAAACCAAATGTTTTGGTAGAATAAAATTTGTTGAAATATGAAGAGGTAAGTTTCAACATAAAGGAGTTTTGAAAAGTTAATGGGTTTATAGTATTTTTCCTATCTTAGCAATTTCGAGGACGAAATTATTTTAAGGGGGGAAGAATGTAATGACCCAGATTTTTGGTATATTAATTTTAAATATTTAATATTGTTTTAAAAATTGAATTGATAATATAAATCAAAATTTTAATTTGAGTTATCTTCTTAATCATCGAAATACGATTTATTTCGAATATATATATATATAATTATCGTAATACGAGAATATGAAATAATTGAATTCGAATATTAAAACTGCTTCGAAAATGGTTCAGATAATCATTTTAAATTCTAGTTGAATAGAATCGGTAAATATTAATATTTATATTATCAAAGAATAAATTATTTTGAATTTAAATTATATTATATCGATTTAAATATAAAAATAATTATATTGTCAAACGACCTCAGTTCTCGACGAAATCAATTTTATTGTGTCCGAAGTGTCAGACCATAGTAGCATGTCAAGTTTCATCAATATTGGAGCTCGTTTGTAGTAGTTTTAACACAAATCTTCACGCGCAAGTCTCATGGAAATAAAATACAATAAAAATCAAGTGGCTTGTTAAACACACTTCGTCGAATCTTCCTTAGGACGCTATACTTAAGCTTTTATAAAGGACGGCTACTCCATCCCCAATTCTATTTTTATTTGTTCCTCCGTTCATTTTCTAGTAAAGGAAACGCCACATCTACTCCTTTATATTTTGCAATAATTCGTTAGAAATCAAACTGTGTCCTTTAACCCTCACCCTCAAACCAATGGAACCAATTCAAATCGCTCTCTTTCCAATTCCTCTTCCAAGAAAATCGAAATTCGAAATTTGCATCTCGAACGGTGCCAGGACCTTGCGCTGGAAGGAAGAGAAGCTCGACAGTGTTAATCGCGACTTGGGTCGAGCATCGATTTTCAAACAAGGATGCAAGGAGATTGTGGTTCGATGGTTTGCTCCAGGTCACGAGTGAAGGCGTCAAGTTCAACAAAAGAAGTATGGTGAATTTGGGTGTTTTCTTGGTTCGCAAAGGGGAAGAGGTTGATTTAAAAAGAGGGGTGCGTTGTCTCTGCGACGAGGATTGTGCATTACTTTAGTTGAGTAGAGAGCGTGCGATCTGGAGTGGTTGGTTTGGGAATTGTGTGAACTAAAAGAGAAGTTAAACGATGTTTTCTTGGTTTAGTTTGTCACCTCGTGACTCATTGTTAGGCCATGCGCAAAGTGTAGAAGGATGAAGCTTTAGTTGTTGGGTGCTTTAGGGGTGATTACAGTGGGAATAGATGGTTGTGATGATCAGTGGGGTGTCTGTTGAGTTTGACAGTGGAGATGACGGAGATGGTAAAATCTGGTGTGAAGTGGAAAGGAAAAGAAAACCATTAAGGTATAATTAAATCCTTGTTTAATTGGTTAATGAAATAATTAGTAAAGTAAGTGGTAAATTAATCCTTATATTATTTTATATTCGTAATAGCTAGTTCATACAATATCGGATTATAGCAAACGGGATTGTAACGACCCGTATTCTACACATCATAGGATTGTAGAATATTTATTTCTTTCCCATATGAAGTCGTATGGTCATGTAATTTTGGGAAACATCTATTAGAGTCATTTCCCATGTTCATGATTTTTGTTGATTTTTAAATGACCATTTTGCCCCTAGTTGGTACTGTTTTGGCCATAACTATTGATTGGAAAGGAATTTTGACCTGAATCCTCTTCCATTGGATTCGTTTGATGGTTTACCTTTCCGTAGAGTGGTCATAATAGCCAAACGGACTTACCGTTTGGGAGATATAGCTGAAATAAGGTTTGGAGGGTGAAAAACTGCTTAACCGGGCCAAATCGGGTGATTAGTGAGTAGGCCCATAACGCATTTCGGGATTAGGGTTTTGGGGAGGCTGAAATGAGATAGAGGATCATTCCATTTCAGTTTTCTAGCCTTCACTTGTCACCATGGAACCCTAAAAATGGCCTCTAACCTCTAAATCACCTCCAAATCACCTTTTGGTCAAGGATTTGGCTTAGCAACCCCTAATCAAGGAAGATCTACACCAAATCAACATTGGAGCTGCTGTTTAGCATAGAGATTCACATCAAATTAGACATTTATTTCAGATCTTAGTTTATTTTGTGGCTAAGGTGAGTGATTTGCATAGTTTTGCACTAATTATGGCTAATTAGGGTTGATTAATGTTAATTAGCGAATTTAAACATGATAGAATTCGGGAAAAATGTAACACCCACCTCCGCCAGTACCACTCTTGCAAGGGCACTGACTTTGGAGGGGCGTTTGAATCAGGTAAACATGCATAATGATATATCAAGGCAGAACAAGAACATATGTATATATGTAAACAGAGTAAATAACATAGATAAAACAGCAGAAGATTTAAACCATTTCAAAACAAGTCTGGTACAACATAATATCAATTTCCCAAATAAACAAGTCTAGATAAAACAACATCATCTGAAAACAGAAATACATAAGTGCTATCCCCAAAATACGTGAGAACCATAGCTAGCTTCATGTAGAAAGCGTACATGAACTGAAATCCCACAAGCAAGTAATCCAAAATCCAAGCTAGGCTCCTGTATTCCCTCCCTGAGAACCTGGTGGGGGGGGAAACGGAAGAAAAGAGGCGAAAGAAAACAGGTCAGTCAAAAAGACTGAGTAAGCCCTACTACAATCAATGTAAACTGATAAAGTTAACTGGTATGGGCAGCAAGGGATGAACATGAGGATAACAACATACTAGCATGATGATTAACTATCAAGGTAGATAAAGGTGTCATCGCATAATCAGGATTAAGATTTTGCACCACAGGTGTGCTAGTAAACTAACATGACTTGAATAAACAAGTATTGATCTCTTGGCCCAACAACATGAAGTGACCCCGATACGAGGTCCAAAGTGTAAACAAGAAGTGATCCCCAGGCCCAAGTTTGGCCCAACATCATGAATGACCCAACCCAAGGTCCAACTAGCACGGTCTAGTCGATCGGCTCCCTATAAGCCTAGCTCGTCAAGTGCCTGTGTCATACGGCCCAACTACGAAGTGTAGCTAAACTGTGCTAGGTCCACCCTAGGGTGTATCGAGTCCTAGGGTGTCAACCACCGACACAAACCAAGCACGCACAGTTTAAACCTACTGGTGCCCGTGCCTGCTTTTTCAACTCCGGACCATGTGCACGACCATGGCCCGCCTGAACCCACACCGGCGCACCCACTCAGCCGTCGTTTGGTCGCTTACATGGCATCCCAGTAATCGTGCCCCTCCCTAGCCTAGTCCCTAGGGTGTCATGATACAACTAAGAGGGTTACTGGTGCAAAGGACCACGCAACTAGGGTTTCCTTAATGGGTTAACGTGGTTAACCCAACTCATTCAAGTACCAAGTTGGTTAAGTGTACCCAAGGTTCATGACTTAACCCTACCAACCCATCGTGTTTTCATTGGTTAAGTATTCCAGCGGTCCATGACTTAACCCTAATCACAAGGCATTAATTAATTAATGCGCCTTAACCTCTCACATTAGACTTTGTTGTGGTTACTAGTTAAGCCGGGCGGGTCCGGGTAGCTTTACACCACAACTTGGTCTAACCTCGGGTTCAAGGTACACCATGACCAACTTCTCACATTGGGTCCTCTTGTTTGTAGCAACTAGTTAAGCCGGTCGGTTCCGGGTAGGTTTACGCTACAAACTCAACACAACCTCGAGTTGGTCACACTTATCTTTTCTAAGTGTCATGTCCACCATGTTTCCAAAACACATTACAAGTTTTTCAAGCAATTGGGTAGACCTAACTTAATAGGTAAATTCCCAATTGGTAGACCTCACTTAATAGGTAAATTTCCAAGCTTATGTTTTTATGTCTTTTAAGTTTACCCAACCCCAAACGCAATCCCATCGCTTACATATCGCAATAGCGCATAAAGGATAAAAAGAGGGAACTTGGCATAATCATGACATAAAAGTGTCGAAGCCACAAGTTCAACATGGTGGCATATGAAATGTACATATGTTCATATACTTGCATTAAGCCTCAAAAGCATGCATAACATGATAGCATGAACAAAATGTTCAACCCAAACTTGCTAACATACTTGCATACCATAACATGACATACTTGCCTATAAACTTGCATATTACAACATGATCAACTTGCATATTACAACATGATAAACTTGCATATCAACTTGCGTAACATATGACAACTTGCATATCAAACTTGCATACAAAACTTGCATAACATATGACAACTTGCATATCAAACTTGCATACAAAACTTGCATAACATATGACAACTTGCATATCAAACTTGCATACAAAACTTGCATGACATATGACAACTTGCATATCATACTTGCATAATAAAACTTGCATAACATATGACAACTTGCATAACAAAACTTGCATAACATATGGCAACTTGCATATCAACTTGCATAACAAAACTTGCATAACACATCATAGGAAACTTGCATAACATATGGCAACTTGCATATCAACTTGAATAACAAAACTTGCGTAACACATCATAGTAAACTTGCATAACATATGGCAACTTGCATATCAACTTGCATAACAAAACTTGCATAACACATCATAGGAAACTTGCATAACACATCATAGAAAACTTGCATATCATACATTTAACTTTAAAGTTCAAGTATGAAAGGAATAGGGCTTACAATGCTTATGCGGACTCAAATGAGTATAGCAAATGTAAGAAACCCCTTATGCAACTAATTAAACCCCAAAAATGCAAGCAAACTTGATCAAGACTCCTCCTTTATGATGCCAATAGAGAAACAAGACTTTAATGCAAGCTAAAGAGGATCATACAAGCCTAAATACACTTGTATGCATGGAAAATCACTTAGGAATTGATTTAGGAATTGTATGAAGAGAGTGGAGGCCATGAGAGGTAAAATTTTGCCATAGTTTAGTTGCTAGAATGAATAATGAATGATTTAGGGTAGGTTAGGGTCTTATTTATAGATTAGGCTAGTGATTTAGACCATAGGATTAAACCCTAGTTTCAATCTCAGCCCTCTAAACCGAATCTGGCCCCCTAACTCAACACATTCTCAAAATGGTGCACCAGGCAAGACTTGCCGTCTGAGCCAAGTCGACAGCCAAGTCGACAGGGCTGTCGACCTGGTCAGACCAAGTCGACCTTCAAGTCGACAGGGCTGTCGACTTGGGGTGTTCTGGCGGGAATTCTCCCGCCTGGCCCTGGATGACCTAATTTTCAAATTCAGATTTGAATTTGAAATCTGTTTTTACCTTGGAATTTTCTGAAAACTTCGTTGGGCCTTAATCGGGTCATACGGACTCCGATTTTCGAAAACTCGGACTCTATTTCGCGTATTTTTCCGAGATGAACGCAATGGCATAGCCCGTTTCCCTTGATTCAGATTTTAGAATTAAATTCTGCCTCAATTTATGTTATTACAGGTTAATAAAAATACGGGTTGTTACATTCTCCCCTCCTTAAAGGATTTCGTCCCCGAAATCTTCAAGTTAGGAAGAACGTATCCTACCATCCAACATCCATCTACTCAAAACATCATCCACGAGCAATCATTGTCCTTACAAGATCCTAAATGCTGGATGAACATATGTAAAGGTGTGTGTATATGTACTTATCTAATGCGAATATCATCAATGCAAATTATGTTAGTGAAATGAATCCATATGTATGCAATTCCTAACATAATGTATATCATCTATATATGTGCACATAACATACACCCATATGCAACATCCATGTGATAACACACAATTTTCATCCATGAATAAGCATAAACACTCATGCATATGCAATATGAGGAGTGTGTGAGCCAATCTAGTGCCTAACGTGTATAATGCATCCACGAGTAACCATTTGCAAACACTTGCAACCACTTGCAACCATCAAGCATAACATGTTTCAAACACATGTTTCATCCAAAGGGTTTCTACCTAAGGTTCTCATGACAAGATTAACACGATAAACTAGATAAACAAGACAAACATGGATAGCAAAAGACATGATAAAGAGATCGGGAGGATAAGCAAGATATACTCCTTTTGGATTACAAGAAATCCCTAACCCTGGCATGTATTATTAGCCAATAAGTCATACCTCCCGACAGAAATTGGACCGAAAATGGGACCGAGAGGATATACATAAAAAAATAATATGCGAGTAAGTTCCACAGGAAAACAAGGATTAAGGATATACTCTAAGAAAGAGATATGATGCGCGTATCTAGTCTTCAGTCTTATCAGTCACGTTTCCTTGAGCTTGACTCCACTGTGCTTTGACCGTCTTTTACTTCACGATTTCTTAGCTTCTTAACTCTTATTTCCAAATATGAGTTGGAACTCATTTCATTCTCGCCTCTCGTCTTCCTTTTTTACTTACTCTTCCATCATTCTTGGCATAAACATAAATATGACCTCATGGTTTCATCCAAGCTCTCCAAAATCCACTAGTGAATCCTGGATCTTGTTTACTTACCATAAAGTATTCCATGCAGCAGAACTTTTCTCAAAAATACTAACCCACGTTGCCAATGAACCATCCGCATGCGAATGATAGGCCGTGCTTAGATTCAGTTGCTTGCCCATGACTTCCCGTAGACTATCTCAAAACTGACTGGTGAAGATTGAGTCATGGTTACTAACTATACTTTAGGGAACCTCGTGCAACCGCTTTATTTCTTGAAAGTAAACTGTCGTTAGCTATGATGCAGTCCTCTCGCTCTTTACCGGAGTGAAATGAGCACTCCTCGTGAGTCTACTTACTATGACCCACATGCTCGTATTCCCTTTCCTTGATCTAGGCAGTCCATCCACGAAATCCTTCGTGACGTTTTACTACTTCCATTGCGGGGACCTCCAATGGATGTAATAGCCCACCGGGCTTCTATGACTCGACCTTTAACCTGTTGGCCCAACATGCACCTTGGGACAAACTCGGCCACTTCCCTGTGTGATGTGCATCTTTAAGAGCCTTCTTTCTCACATTGCGTCCTAGCCATCCCTTGTCATCTATAGCGAGGTGTCTTAACATCTCGCCTCCAATCAACTTGTCCATGATCTCGACTAACTGCGGGTCTTCTTTCTGTGAAGTCCCTACTTGATCCAGAAGGGTATGTCTAAACTCAAGGGACACTAACTGACTAATTAAACTGAGAAATCTTCTTGCTTCAATTGTCCTCGTCGGAGCTTTCCGGTCTTGAACCGCGACCACTTTAGCAGGATCCACCACTAAGCCTTGCTTAGAAACTATGTGCCCAAGAAATCTAACTTCCCTTCTCCAAAAGTGACACTTTGGAGAACTTGGCCTCCAACTGATGCGTTCTAAGCGTATCCATCACCTCCACGAGACGCCTTGCGTGCTCTTGCTCACCCTTAGAGAAGACCAGAATATCATCTACGAAGACTACCACAAACTTGTTCAGGAACTCCCTAGACACCCTACTTACCAAGTCCACGAAGTAGGCGGGTGCATTAGTCAAACTGAATGGCATGACCAGCCATTCGAAGAATCCATCTGGAGTTCTGAACGCAGTCTTGTCTATACTATTCTCAGCTACTCTGAGCTGATGGAATCCAGTAGCAAGATCAAGAGAGAACAGATGTTCCTACAAGCTGATCAACCGGACCATCGATCCTTGGTAATGGTTGTCTATTCTTCTTGTTCAACTCACGATAATCAACACACGAGCGAAGCGAATTGTCCACATTAGTAGCGAATACTACTAGAGCACCTTCCTCGGAAATGCTTCATCGAATGGAGTTCTTCTCAAGCAACTCCTTCACTTGCTTACTTAGCTCCCGTCCCACGGGACCATGTGCCTTACCGGCCACATAACTGGCTTGGCATTATCAACCAGATAAATGCGGAAATCTATCTCTCGTTTAGGGATAACCCCCTTCACTTCATCTAAGATATCAGGATATTCTCGGACCACCCTCACCGATTGCAAACTATCGATAGACGAGTTGAGGGATTCAAGATAACACAACATGACGAGACTCATAGGGTTACTAGAAATTCCTAGGGTATTACCGAGGAGAGTCATGAGCCTCACAACCCTATGCTCAAAAATCAAGAATGGCTCCAAAACTTGGACAACCAATCCATGGTCAAAATCAACCCATACCCCATGAAACCGAGAATATAAGCATCACACGAGAACTCTATATTAGAGATAGAGATTTTCAAATCCACGTAGATAATAGACAAATGGGCGAAAACCCCAATTGGATTTGAAACACACACGGGATCACAAACTAGACTAGTACTCAGGTGAAAACTTTCAACTAGATCAGATGAAATAAACTATGCGATGCACCAAAATCAAACAAGGTACGAACAGGAAAATCAGAAATGTATACAAGGCTTTCAACAGAAATACTACCTCGATCGGGAACTGGAGCAGCATTGAGAGTATGAACTTGCCCTCCTGAAGGTCCAGCACGCTGTGTCTGACCCTGGCCTTGCCCTTGCTTCTTCGGGCAATCCTTACTGAAATGTCCAGTCTCACCGCAGAAAAAGCATTCACCCTTATTCCTTTTTCTCTTCCGACAATCCTTACTAAGATGCCCAACTGAACCGCAATAATGGCACTTCCTCTTGTTGTTCTTGCCCTTGTTCTTGTTCTTATTGCCTTGACTGCTCTGACCGCTTGGATTACCCTGATTTCCTTTCCACTGGGAATCAGTCTTCTTGGCTTGAGTATCATTCGTCTTGATCTCCTCCTTGTCACTCCTACTCTCTTCATTGAGTAGGTCCATATTCACTAAACTCTCAAAAGTTGCCCCCAAGGGTATGTGAGTCATGGCTAAACCATGTAATGGCTCGTTTAATCCTAGAGCAAAGTATAGGGCCTTCTTCTGAGCTGTGTTAACCAAGTCTAAACCGACCTGAGCCAGTTGATTAAACTGATCTATGTATTCCCTAATAGTCATGTCCCCTTGCTTCAGTGATAGGAACCTTAGTCCAAACTTTCCCCGAAAGTCATCCCAAGTCTTAATTGGCTTAGTAACGGTGGTGACCACCCACCAACGTGCAGCTTCTTCCTTTAGCAACCACACTGCTAATAAAACCTTCCTACGGTCATCTATATTAAAGAAGGTAAAAAGATCTTCGGTTCCTTTCAACCAATTTCTGGCCTCTACATATGTCTCGGTTCCAAAGAAATTCTTGCAACCCATCGCCTTAAAGTCTTTGCAAATCTCCGCGAAATCCTCTTGTGGATGCTGAGGGGGAGGAGGAACATTAACTACTGGAGGAGGGGGAACATCAGCGGGGCCGGCTTCGGTCGCCCTAGCCTCCAAAAGTCTCCTATACCAAAAAGGTACGTGTACTCCCTCCGGAATGGCAAAGTCATTGGCCATACTGAAAACGAAGAAAAAGATAGATTCAAAATGGAGAAAAACGAAGGGATTTTGCTAATGGCTTTTTGGGGGATAGCCTTTAAAATAAACTAGACTTTTCTTTGGAAAATACTTTATACCTGGTTTTGAAAATAGTTTTCCAAAAGTTTTCTAAAAAAAAAAACCTTTTTGTTCCTTCTCGTAAACCATAAGCTCTGATACCAAATGTAACACCCCACCTCCGCCAGTACCACTCTTGCAAGGGCACTGACTTTGGAGGGGCGTTTGAATCAGGTAAACATGCATAATGATATATCAAGGCAGAACAAGAACATATGTATATATGTAAACAGAGTAAATAACATAGATAAAACAGCGGAAGATTTAAACCATTTCAAAACAAGTCTGTTACAACATAATATCAATTTCCCAAATAAACAAGTCTAGATAAAACAACATCATCTGAAAACAGAAATACATAAGTGCTATCCCCAAAATACGTGAGAACCATAGCTAGCTTCATGTAGAAAGCGTACATGAACTGAAATCCCACAAGCAAGTAATCCAAAATCCAAGCTAGGCTCCTGTATTCCCTCCCTGAGAACCTGGTGGGGGGGAAACGGAAGAAAAGAGGCGAAAGAAAACAGGTCAGTCAAAAAGACTGAGTAAGCCCTACTACAATCAATGTAAACTGATAAAGTTAACTGGTATGGGCAGCAAGGGATGAACATGAGGATAACAACATACTAGCATGATGATTAACTATCAAGGTAGATAAAGGTGTCATCGCATAATCAGGATTAAGATTTTGCACCACAGGTGTGCTAGTAAACTAACATGACTTGAATAAACAAGTATTGATCTCTTGGCCCAACAACATGAAGTGACCCCGATACGAGGTCCAAAGTGTAAACAAGAAGTGATCCCCAGGCCCAAGTTTGGCCCAACATCATGAATGACCCAACCCAAGGTCCAACTAGCACGGTCTAGTCGATCGGCTCCCTATAAGCCTAGCTCGTCAAGTGCCTGTGTCATACGACCCAACTACGAAGTGTAGCTAAACTGTGCTAGGTCCACCCTAGGGTGTATCGAGTCCTAGGGTGTCAACCACCGACACAAACCAAGCACGCACAGTTTAAACCTACTGGTGCCCGTGACTGCTTTTTCAACTCCGGACCATGTGCACGACCATGGCCCGCCTGAACCCACACCGGCGCACCCACTCAGCCGTCGTTTGGTCGCTTACATGGCATCCCAGTAATCGTGCCCCTCCCTAGCCTAGTCCCTAGGGTGTCATGATACAACTAAGAGGGTTACTGGTGCAAAGGACCACGAAACTAGGGTTTCCTTAATTGGTTAACGTGGTTAACCCAACTCATTCAAGTACCAAGTTGGTTAAGTGTACCCAAGGTTCATGACTTAACCCTACCAACCCATCGTGTTTTCATTGGTTAAGTATTCCAGTGGTCCATTACTTAACCCTAATCACAAGGCATTAATTAATTAATGCGCCTTAACCTCTCACATTAGACTTTGTTGTGGTTACTAGTTAAGCCGGGCGGGTCTGGGTAGCTTTACACCACAACTTGGTCTAACCTCGGGTTCAAGGTACACCATGACCAACTTCTCACATTGGGTCCTCTTGTTTGTAGCAACTAGTTAAGCCGGTCGTTTCCGGGTAGGTTTACGCTACAAACTCAACCCAACCTCGAGTTGGTCACACTTATCTTTTCTAAGTGTCATGTCCACCATGTTTCCAAAACACATTACAAGTTTTTCAAGCAATTGGGTAGACCTAACTTAATAGGTAAATTCTCAATGGGTAGACCTAACTTAATAGGTAAATTCCCAAGCTTATGTTTTTATGTCTTTTAAGTTTACCCAACCCCAAACGCAATCCCATCGCTTACATATTGCAATAGCGCATAAAGGATAGAAAGAGGGAACTTGGCATAATCATGACATAAAAGTGTCGAAGCCACAAGTTCAACATGGTGGCATATGAAATGTACATACGTTCATATACTTGCATTAGGCCTCAAAAGCATGCATAACATGATAGCATGAACAAAATGTTCAACCCAAACTTGCATAACATACTTGCATACCATAACATGACATACTTGCCTATAAACTTGCATATTACAACATGATCAACTTGCATATTACAACATGATAAACTTGCATATCAACTTGCATAACATATGACAACTTGCATATCAAACTTGCATACAAAACTTGCATAACATATGACAACTTGCATATCAAACTTGCATACAAAACTTGCATAACATATGACAACTTGCATATCAAACATGCATACAAAACTTGCATGACATATGACAACTTGCATATCATACTTGCATAATAAAACTTGCATAACATATGACAACTTGCATATCAACTTGCATAACAAAACTTGCATAACATACGGCAACTTGCATATCAACTTGCATAACAAAACTTGCATAACACATCATAGGAAACTTGCATAACATATGGAAACTTGCATATCAACTTGCATAACAAAACTTGCATAACACATCATAGGAAACTTGCATAACACATCATAGAAAACTTGCATATCATACATTTAACTTTAAAGTTCAAGTATGAAAGGAATAGGGCTTACAATGCTTATGCGGACTCAAATGAGTATAGCAAATGTAAGAAACCCCTTATGCAACTAATTAAACCCCAAAAATGCAAGCAAACTTGATCAAGACTCCTCCTTTATGATACCAATAGAGAAACAAGACTTTAATGCAAGCTAAAGAGGATCATACAAGCCTAAATACACTTGTATGCATGGAAAATCACTTAGGAATTGATTTAGGAATTGTATGAAGAGAGTGGAGGCCATGAGAGGTAAAATTTTGCCATAGTTTAGTTGCTAGAATGAATAATGAATGATTTAGGGTAGGTTATGGTCTTATTTATAGATTAGGCTAGTGATTTAGACCATAGGATTAAACCCTAGTTTCAATCTCAGCCCTCTAAACCGAATCTGGCCCCCTAACTCAACACATTCTCAAAATGGTGCACCAGGCAAGACTTGCCGTCTGAGCCAAGTCGACAGCCAAGTCGACAGGGCTGTCGACCTGGTCAGACCAAGTCGACTCCCAAGTCGACAGGGCTGTCGACTTGGGGTGTTCTGGCGGGAATTCTCCCGCCTGGCCCTGGATGACCTAATTTTCAAATTCAGATTTGAATTTGAAATCTGTTTTTACCTTGGAATTTTCTGAAAACTTCGTTGGGCCTTAATCGGGTCATACGGACTCTGATTTTCGAAAACTCGGACTCTATTTCGCGTATTTATCCGAGACGAACGCAATGGCATAGCCCGTTTCCCTTGATTCAGATTTTAGAATTAAATTCTGCCTCAATTTATGTTATTACAGGTTAATAAAAATACGGGTTGTTACAAAAAATGTTCATAAATTCCTAAATGATGTTTTAGACCTCTGATATGAATTTGGGTTAATTTGGTTAAGTTTTGCTAATCCTATCATTAGTTTCACCTAAACATGCTTAAGGGAAAATGTGGGATTTTGGGTAAGTTTGATCCATTTTACATGCTATGATTGTTGTTTTGGTGTTTGTGTTCACTTGTACATGTTGCTATAACTGTGTGGAATGTTTTGTGATAGATTAGAATAGTCGAAGACGCCGTCGTATGGCGCAAAACAGTCGCTGGAACAGCTGCAGGAATTATGCAGGGATCCGGATTGGATCGCATGCCACATCCACGATCCACACTCGCGCTTCGCACCCCGATCCGAACCAGATGATCACGATCTGACATGAGGAGTTGCCATGCGATCTGCCTCGTCCTTCCACGAACCGACCCGCCTCACGAACTGATGTTAAGTCACGACCCGATCCATGTTGCACGATCCGACCTGTTGGAATACGATCCGCTTGGAGTTCATGATCCGACCAGAAGAGGAGACCCGATTCGATGGAGACTGGATTCACGAGACAATGGAGGAGTGCGACCCGATCACCTGGAGGACCACGACCCGATCCGACGCAGGAGGCGAGACCCGACCCAAATGATGAAGACCGATCCGGATGAAGATGATGACCAATAACCCAAGATGCAAAGGTAGTCCAATATGGGAAGTTAGAGATCAGGATCCAGTTGGGAACCGATGAGTTCACTTCATGGTTGGACTTTGCTGCGAGACGTGTGCTAAGGAGTTGTCGACGTTCATAACTTCGATTCACCACTGAAAATGGATGATGGGCTACTTATCAGTGCAGTAGGGTCATTATGACCTGAGGGGCAAAGTGATGGTAGCAAGACTACGTTATCAGTGCAGTAGGGTCATTATGACCTGAGGGGCAAGGTGATGCGTAGTAAGACTATGAGCCAGCGCAGATGGGGTGAATAACTCCATGGGGCAAGTGGACATAGTAAGGATTGGTAAGGCTATGAGCCAGTGCATTGGGGTTCTTGTGACTCCATGGGGCGAAGTGGACATAGCGAAGGATTTGTGGCTACGTTATCAGTGCAGTGAAGTCATTTATGACTTCATGGGGGCAAAGTGATCATAGCAAGGTATGTTGGGTGATCAAAGTGGTGAATATCGTATGCTTTACGCACTGAGTGAGAGATGTGAGGATGGATGCTATGCTTGATTGTTTGCCATCATTAGGACATGCACACCTCCCCCACCTCCGTATCTTTACACCGTTTGATATGGTACCTTAGAGTGTTGTACAGTATGTAGTGCTAACTCTTTGGTTGCAGGTCCAGGTTCAGGTATGTTTTAGTCTACCTGTTATTGTTCACTTTAGATGCTTATTGCTCATACCAGGCTTTATGTCTGACCCAGAGTTTTATGTCTCCTCTTATTACTCTGGGTGCTCACACGAGAAGACTAGAGACAGGTTAGCTGGTGATGCGCGAGTAGCTGATTCGGAGGCGGGCAGGAGGCTTTCACGTATGATATATATACACACATTCTCCCTGTGTCGTTGGTGGTCGCTACTTGGGCATTAGTAGTGTACCTCCTTTATCTTACTTTTGCTTTGAGACAGTTTGGAAGTTGTAATAAGCTGTATTTTGGATTTCCGCTGCTATGATGTTTAGTTCTGATTTTCAACTTATGCACTGTCCCTCCTGTTTTATGTCAAGTATGTTATTATTATATTTTGTTCTATGCGCTGTGAGACATTCTACAGGTTCTTTGTACGTTCATTTCCTTCTTCCCTTTCCTTCTGACGACCCGTTCCGTGCTAACTGGACATGTGTACAGCGCACCTTTGGGGTAAATGTCAGTTGGTGCGGGCGGGCCGTCACACTTGGTATCAGAGCTCTAGGTTGCGTAGTTAACCTAGGGAAAGACACTAGGGAGAGTTAGTACGTATATGAGAGCGCGTATTTATGATTATTTTGGTTTTCAAAAGCTATGTATATATATACTATTAGTAGTATGAGAATGAAGTCGCACTGCACTAGCACCACTATGGGGTCGTTAATCGTTTCCCTTTTTCATATTGACGATGAGCCGAGACACGAGGGGTGCTGGTAGAGGGACCAACCAAGGGAATTCCGCTGACATGAGGGCAATGTTTACTAACCTCATGAGAGACATGCTTAGAGGCAGTCCCCAATCCCGGAGTTGGTGTTGGCCCAGTAGTGCAGGCGCCTAGGGTCGGTTTCGCCAAGTTGTGCAAGGATTACACTAATCTTGGTGGAAAGCCGTTCCACGGAACGGAGTCGGCCACAGATGTTCAAGATTGGATGGATAGCTGTGATCGTATCTTTGATGACTTGGGTCTTGAGGATACGATGAAGAGAAGGCTAGCGTCTCGTCAGCTGCAAGGGCGAGCGATTAATTGGTGGAATGCCATTAGAACAGCTACTCCAGAGGACCAGGTTACCTGGGTTCAGTTCAAGGCTCGCTTTAGCGAGAAGTTTATCCCAGCTGCCAAGAATTCGGTGTTGTTCAAGAGGTTCTTGGAACTCAAGCAGAACGGCAGGGCGGGTTCTGACTATATTGCTGAGTTCGACACTTTGTCGAAGTATGGACTGTCTCTTATCGATACTCCTGAGAAGAAGAATGAGAAGTTCATTACTGGTTTGGATGGATACTTGGGGGAGAGGCTTATCAACCACATTGATGAGACCTTTGAATCGATCGTGGGGAAAGCTTTGAGATCAGAGAGCCATTACCCTAAGTCAAAGATTGAGGCTGCATCTGCAGAAGGGGCAAAGCCGCAAGCAGGCGGTGGACGCAAGAATAACTCTCAGAATAAGAGGAAGCAGGACCAATCTAAAGGTGGCCAGAAAAAGAGCAAGAAGGATGTTGAGTGCTTCAACTGTGGTAAGAAGGGCCATTATGCTAAAGAATGTCGAGCCAAGCCAGCGGAAAGGAAGTGCTACAGTTGTGGTCAAATGGGACATCAGAAGGATAAGTGTCCGCAACCGCTTAAGGAGAAGCAGATTGTGAAAGCATATGCTATTGATGCTATTCCTTCTTCGTCGAATGCCCCAACTGCGGCGGAGAAAGGAAAGAATGTTGTTATTCAAGGTATGCTTTCTATTTATGATGTACCAGTTCGAGTTTTGTTTGATACTGGGGCTTCCCGTTCCTTCATATCTAGTGACCTGGTAGATAGGTTGGGACTGGAACCCGAGATAGTCGATAGACCATTGGTTGTGACGAACCCGATTGGTGGTTCGACTAGCCTTAGTATGATTTGTAGGAATTTGGTCTTATCGAGTCATGGATGGATGTTTGTATGTGATTTCTTTGTTTTGGGCTTTACTAGGTATGGCATTATATTGGGAGTCGATTGGCTCCAAAGATACGGGGTGGTGGTTGACTGTGAGGGCTTTTTGGTGACAGTGAGGGCGGATGATGGGCGGAGGGTAGTGTTTGGTAGTCTACCTAGTGATGGGGTTATGGCTAGTTTTGCAAAATCCCTCGACATCCCGCAGGATGAGTTGTCAGATGTGCCCGTGGTTGGCCAGTATCCGGACGTCTTCGAGGAGGTGACCGGGCTTCCACCACACCGAGAGATTGAGTTCCGTATTGATTTAGTGAAAGATGCCAGACCTATAGTGATGCCACTTCGTCGTATGACACCAGGGGAGCAGCGAGAGCTCGGGGTGCAAGTCAGCAATCTTTTGAAGAAGGGATTTATTAGAAGGAGTGTCTCCGAGTGAGGAGCACTAGTTGTGTTTGCCACTAAGACAGATGGTTCCCTTCGTTTGTGTGTGGACTATCGCGAGTTGAATAAGGTGACGAGGAAAAATAAGTATCCTCTACCACGGATAGATGATTTGTTTGATCAGCTGGAAGGAGTAAGAGTGTTCTCCCAGTTGGACCTCGCGACAGGATTTCATCAGCTTCGAGTAGCGGATGAGAGTGTTCCGAAAACGGCATTTAGGACGCCGTCTGGATTTTATGAGTGGTTGGTCATGCCGTTTGGGTTGACCAATGCACCAACCTATTTTGTAGATCTCATGAATCGAGTATTCATTTGTTCTTGTGTTCGTGGATGATATCCTTGTTTATTCAAGGACAGAGGAGGAACACAAGGGACACTTGAGGATAGTGATGGAGGTGTTGAGGAAACACCAATTGAAAGCGAAATTCTCTAAGTGTCATTTTGGAGAAGGGAAGTAAGATTCTTGGGTCATGTTGTTTCAGAGAGTGGTATTGCCGTGGACCCTGCGAAGGTGGCTACGGTAAAGGATTGATATCGTAAGTTTATCCAGGACTTCTCCAAGATAGCAGCACCCTTAACTCAATTGACTAAGAAGAATCAGTCCTTCGTCTGGGACGGAGTGTGTAAGCATGCCTTCAAGAGTATAAAGGAGAAGTTGACGCGTGCGCCAGTGTTAGTCATTCCTAAAGGGAATGAAGAGATGACGATATACACGGACGCTTGTGGTACCGGACTGGGTGATGTATTGATGCAAGGAGGTAGGGTTGTAGCTTATGCTAGTCGACAGCTAAAGCCGCATGAGAAGAAGTATCCTACCCATGATTTGGAATTAGCAGCGATTGTGTTTGCGCTGAAGATGTGGAGACACTATCCCTTGGGAGAAAGATTTGAGTTGTTTACCGATCATAAATCGTTAAAGTATCTCTTCTCTCAAAAAGATCTGAATCTCCGTCAGCAAAGATGGTTAGAGTTCTTGGCTTCGTATGATTTTGATATCGCATATACACCTGGGAAGGGTAATGTGGTAGCCGATGCCTAGAGTAGGAGACATGCCAGTTTGGGGGCAATGTTTCTTGAGTGGAAGCAACTGAAGTATATCGCGGGGTTTGATTTCAGACCAAAGTGCGAATTGGATCCAGTTATGCTAGCTAGTTTGACGATCAGACCCACTTTGACAGAGCGGATTGGTTCTAGTCAGAGGGACGATCCTAATCTATTAGAAATCATCTCCAAGTTAGAGATGGGTATAGATGAGGAGATGAATGTATATGGGCTTGATCGAGATGGATGGCTTTAGAGGAATGGAAGACTAGTTGTGCCCAACGTGAATGGTTTGAGAGATGAAGTGCTTAGAGAATGTTATCACTCAAAACTGACTATACACCCCGGTGGTAATAAGATGTATCGAGACATGAGACAGACTTACTACTGGGAAGGGATGAAAAGAGACGTTGGGAAGTTTATATCCAAATGCATGAATTGTCAGCTAGTTAAAGCCGAGCAAAAGAAACCTAGTGGGTTGTTGCAACCATTAGAAATTCCCGAATGGAAATGGGAGCAAGTCTCAATGGATTTCATCAATGGCCTACCAAGGACTAGATCGGGATATGATAGCATTTGGGTAATTATGGGTCGATTGACTAAGAGCGCAAGATTTATACCAGTCAAATCGACCAGAACGGCAGCCAAGTTGGAAGTATTGTATATGAAGTGGGTAGTGAGATTTCATGGAGTACCCAAAAGCATTGTGAGTGACCGAGACCCGTTGTTCACTAGTGGGTTTTGGAAGAGCTTACAAGAGGCTCTAGGGTCAGGATTACATCTCAGTACCGCATATCATCCTCAGACCGATGGTCAGACGGAGAGGGTGAATCGTATACTGGAAGATCTCTTGAGAGCGTGTATATTGGATTTTGGTGGATCATGGGATGACCATTTGCATCTAGTAGAGTTTGCATATAATAATAGCTACCAATCCAGTATCGGTATGGCTCCATATGAAGCTTTGTACGGAAGACCGCGCAATTCACCATCATGTTGGATAGAGACTGGCGAGAAGTTTGTGCTTGGACCAGATGTGGTGAGAGAAACTTCCGATAAGATCAAGATCATTCAGCAATGAATGAAAGCTGCCCAAGATAGGCAGAAGAGTTATGCTGATAAGAGGAGAAGAGACTTGAAATTCTCCGTTGGCGACTTGGTGTTTGTTAAGATATCTCCGTTGAAAAGCGTGATACGATTTGGCAGGAGAGGCAAATTAGCACCAAGATTTGTTGGCTCATTCCCTGTTCTTGAATTAGTCGGGAATTTGGCATATAGAGTTGGCTTACCAAAGAAGATGGCGGGAGTTCACAATGTGTTTCATGTTTCCCAACTAAGGAAGTTCGTTCACGACTCAGATAAGACTATTTCACCTGATCAGTTAGAGGACTTCGAAGTAGAACCTGAGGCGGTTGGGAACCGCAAGCCGATTCGTATTGTGGGGCACGATACGAAGCAACTTCGAAGGAAGGCGGTGAAGCTAGTCAAGGTTCAGTGGGGCGAGGACGAGAATGATTGTACTTGGGAGACAGAGGAGAGCATTAGGAAGGCATATCCAGAACTCTTTGCCTGGTAAGATTTACTTTGCGATTTAGTTATTCAGCATGCTAGGATAGACTTATTTTACTTGTTTTGCATGTTTGATGATTGTTTTATGATTGATAGGCATGCGGGACCTTTGTGTGTGTTTTGATTAGGGAAAATTTCGGGGGCGAAATTTCTTAACGGGGGGGGGGGGGGGGGGGAGAGTGTAACGACCCATATTCTACACATCATAAGATTGTAGAATATTTATTTCTTTCCCATATGAAGTCGTATGGTCATGTAACTTTGGGAAACATCTATTAGAGTCATTTCCCATGTTCATGATTTTTGTCGATTTTTAAATGACCATTTTGCCCCTAGTTGGTACTGTTTTGGCCATAACTTTTGATTGGAAAGGAATATTGACCTGAAACAACTTCCATTGGATTCGTTTGATGGTTTACCTTTCCGTAGAGTGGTCATAATAGCCAAACGGACTTACCGTTTGGGAGATATGGCTGAAATAAGGTTTGGAGGGTGAAAAACTGCTTAACCGGGCCAAATCGAGTGATTAGTGAGTAGGCCCATAACCCATTTCGGGATTAGGGTTATGGGGAGGCTGATATGAGATAGAGGATCATTCCATTTCAGTTTTCTAGCCTCCACTTATCATCAAGGAACCCTAAAAATGGCATCTAACCTCTAAATCACCTCCAAATCACCTTTGGTCAAGGATTTGGCTTAGCAGCCCCTAATCAAGGAAGATCTACACCAAATCAACATTGGAGCTGCTGTTTAGCATAGAGATTCACATCAAATCAGAGATTTATTTCAGATCTTAGTTTATTTTGTGGCTAAGGTGAGTGATTTGCATAGTTTTGCACTAATTATGGCTAATTAGGGTTGATTAATGTTAATTAGCGAATTTAAACATGATAGAATTCGGGAAAAATGTTCATAAATTCCTAAATGATGTTTTAGACCTCTGATATGAATTTGGGTTAATTTGGTTAAGTTTTGCTAATCCTATCATTAGTTTCACCTAAACATGCTTAAGGGGAAATGTGGGATTTCGGGTAAGTTTGATCCATTTTACATGCTATGATTGTTGTTTTGGTGTTTGTGTTCACTTGTACATGTTGCTATGACTGTATGGAATGTTTTGTGATATATTAGAATAGTTAGAATAGTCGAAGACGCCGTCGTATGGCGCAAAACAGTCACTGGAACAGCTGCAGGAATTATGCAGGGATCCGGATCGGATCGCATGCCACATCCACGATCCGCACTCGCGCTTCGCACCCTGATCCGAACCAGATGATCACGATCCGACATGAGAAGTTGCCATGCGATCTGCCTCGTCCTTCCACGAACCGACCCGCCTCACGAACTGATGGGAAGTCACGACCCGATCCATGTAGCACGATCCGACCTGTTGGAACACGATCCGCTTGGAGTTCACGATCCGACCAGAAGAGGAGACCCGATTCGATGGAGACTGGATTCACGAGACAATGGAGGAGCGCGACCCGATCACCTGGAGGACCACGACCCGATCCGACGTAGGAGGCGCGACCCGACCCGAATGATGAAGACCGATCCGGATGAAGATGATGACCAATAACCCGAGATACACAGGTAGTCCAATATGGGAAGTTAGAGCTCAGGATCCAGTTGGGAACCGATGAGTTCACTTCATGGTTGGACTTTGCTGCGGGACGTGTGCTAAGGAGTTGTCGACGTTCATAACTTCGATTCACCACTGAAAATGGATGATGGGCTACTTATCAGTGCAGTAGGGTCATTATGACCTGAGGGGCAAAGTGATGGTAGCAAGACTACGTTATCAGTGCAGTAGGGTCATTATGACCTGAGGGGCAAGGTGATGCGTAGTAAGACTATGAGCCAGCGCAGATGGGGTGAATAACTCCATGGGGCACGTGGACATAGTAAGGATTGGTAAGGCTATGAGCCAGTGCAGTGGGGTTCTTGTGACTCCATGGGGCAAAGTGGACATAGCGAAGGATTTGTGGCTACGTTATCAGTGCAGTGAAGTCATTTATGACTTCATGGGGAAAAGTGATCGTAGCAAGGTATGTTGGGTGATCGAAGTGGTGAATATCGTATGCTTTACGCACTGAGTGAGAGATGTGAGGATGGATGCTATGCTTGATTGTTTGCCATCATTATGACATACACACCTCCCCCACCTCCGTATCTTTACACCGTTTGATATGGTACCTTAGAGTGTTGTACAGTATGTAGTGCTAACTCTTTGGTTGCAGGTCCAGGTTCAGGTATGTTTTAGTCTACCTGTTATTGTTCACTTTAGATGCTTATCGCTCATACCAGGCTTTATGTCTGACCCAGAGTTTTATGTCTCCTCTTATTACTCTGGGTGCTCACACGAGCAGACTAGATACAGGTTAGCTGGTGATGCGCGAGTAGCTGATTCGGAGGCGGGCAGGAGGCTTCCACGTATGATATATATATATATACACATTCTCCCTGTGTCGTTGGTGGTTGCTACTTGGGCATTAGTAGTGTACCTCCTTTATCTTACTTTTTCTTTGAGACAGTTTGGAAGTTGTAATAAGCTGTATTTTGGATTTCCGCTGCTATGATGTTTAGTTCTGATTTTCAGCTTATGCACTGTCTCTCCTGTTTTATGTCAAGTATGTTATTATTATATTTTGTTCTATGCGCTGTGAGACATTCTACAGGTTCTTTGTACGTTCATTTCCTTCTTCCCTTTCCTTCTGACGACCCGTTCCGTGCTAACTGGACATGTGTACAGCGCACCTTTGGGGTAAATGTCGGTTGGTGCGGGCGGGCCGTCACAGTGATGGTCATGTGGAATTCGGGATGTTGTCACTTATGCTATGAAAATAAATTGGAAAACCATGATAAAAATCTCGGTGAGTAAATCTCACTCGCCTCCTTATTTATAATTATTTTTATTCGTTAAAAATAATTGTTTGTTGCTTGTTTGAATGCTTTCTGTTTGATTTAAATATATTAGTTATTTAGGGTTGACTATTATATATATATATATATATATATTGGGTTGATGATTGGATTGTTCCCGCAGTCTCATTAGCCAATGCCCGCAGTTTCATAGCGGATGATTTCCCTATGCGCCCCACAAATATATATTAGTGGATGACCTTCATACCGCGATATCCTGCCTCGAAGCAGGATGGGTATTACTATGTTGACTAATGTCTGTGGATGCAGGAAAATAGGTCGGAGGAATCCAACTGGATTCCTCAAAAATATATTATCTGTTTGTTTGTTTGCTTGATTTCATTTATATTCATATATGACATGTTAAAAATCAAATGATTACAAATTGGATGATTTGATTGTTTTAAATATCACTGGGCTTAAGAGTTCATTTATAAAAATGTCCTGAAAGGGATATTGGAGATTTAAAAGGGAAATTCTATTTCTTCTAAAATAGAATTTGAATTTTTAAATAGATTTGAAATATAAACTTGTTTTGAAGAATAAAAACAAGTAGTTCATTTATAAACGAAGTTTATAAATAAAGTGAAATTAATTATCATTTGATAATTCAGAAAATAGAAATACAGGTGTGAATTTGAAAAGGAAAATTTATTTTTCCAAAGTAGAAATTTTATTTCAAATGAATTTGAAATGGACTTGTTTAAATATATAAACAAGTAAAATAAATGGTGCTTGTAAATGAAAAGGAAAAATTATCATTTGGATAATCTGAATATTTAAATTCAAAGGTGAATTTAAAGATAGAAGTGGGGAAAATCGTTTAAAGAAATAAACGATGGAATTTATTCTGATGTCAGAATATAAATTGAACTAAATAAATACCGTGAGGATTTATGATTTTGAATTCGATTAATTCGAATTTATTTAAATAGAAGTTAAATTGAATATAGAAAAATAAAGAAATTCAAATAGAAATTGAATATAAAAATTCAAATAGAATTTTGAATATGAGAAATTCAATGGAATTCAAATATAGAATTTGAATATAGAAAATATAAAGGAAATTCAAATATAGAATTTGAATATCGAAAGTGAAATAGATTTGAATATAGAAATTCAAATGAAGTTTGAAAATAGATTTGAATATAGAAATTCAAATGAAGTTTGAAAATAGATTGAATATAGAAATTCAAATGGAGATTGAAAATGAAATTTGAATATAGGAAATTCAATTTGAATTGAAATAGAATTTGAATTCAAAGGAATTGAAATAGAATTTGAATTCAAAGGAATTCAAATGGATTTGAATAAAGAAAAGTCAAATAGAGATTTGAGTATAGGGTTCAAATGAAGTTTAACTATTGAATTTGAAAATAGGGTTCAAATGGAGTTTAAATCTAGGAAATTCAAATAAGATTGAAATGAAATTTGAATTTAGAAGATCGGAAATATTATGTTGAATTGGAAAAATGGATTTGATATATATTAAAATATATCAGAATAGAGTTGAAATTATTTAAACGAAGTTTAAAACGTTTATATATATAAATATAATTAAAACGAACTCGTCGCAGCGCTGCAGTTCGTAAATTGGCGTTTCGAACTTCAATTGAGTATATGGGACTCAATTGAAGTCGAAATTCTTTGAAATAAGAAACTTCAGGACCGATTTGATAATAGTTTTCAAACGATGGAGAAAAATCTGGGTTTTGTCGAATAAATTTTGAGTTATATCAAAATCAAATTTTCAGAAAAACAGCTCCATAACCATTTAAAAACCGTAACAGTTTATTTAAATTTATAAAAGGATTTTAAGCGAACAAAATCCTAATTCTATTTAGAGAATTTCAGATTTTGAGTTGTAAATTATATGTGAACTCAAGTGGAGTAATGAATTGATTTTTGAAACAGAAATCAGATTTTTGATTATTGAATAGAATTAACTAATTCGAATAGTAATTAGTTAATGAGATTTCGAATTGATATTGGGCTTTGAATAAGTGAACTCGATTTTAAAATTTATATTCGAAATCGAAAAGGAAACTGGAATTGAAATTGAAATTCAATTTAGTTATGAGCAAGTTAAATATTTTGTTTGAACATGTTATGTTTAAACAAGGAAGTGAAATAGGCAAAATAGCTAATTAAAGAATAAATGAGCGAAACTGAATTCAAACGATTGGATAGTGTTGAATTGAATTGGAAACAGGTAAGCATGTGTTAGACAGGTATGGGATGGAGTATACGAAGATTTTAATTAATGTGCCTGACAAAATGGTACATGTTTAAATTCATATATGAGATTTTATGCGCCGTTTCTATAAGCCTCTTGGCTTTTCCTTTTTCTTTTGAATTGGTGAGGGCCATGGGAGGCTATTTGAAATATCCCGATGCTCCCGGTATAAAGGAGGTTATGGCGAATTTTTCCGGGAATTTAAGGAGTTAGATTATTTTTAAGATAATTTGATAGTTAGAAATCAACGTATCGATATATATTTAATTCGATAAGAAAATAAAGTTAAAATAGAATATTATAAACAAAAAGGAAATCGATAAGCTGGTAATAGAAAGAGAAACATATATACGTTTAAAATGAATAATTGGTTTTTATAATGTTGATTATTCGAGGTAAGTGGTTTTGTCTGTTTTGAAGTTAATGTTCCAGTCAAGGTTTGAGAGGTAATTTTACCCCAACTTGATTGATTTCATTTTTAATTGATAAATAGCAAGATCCAGTCTTGAAGAGAAGTGTTGAATAATAGTTAGTTGAATAAAATATTTTGGGTTGTTGTAACGATGTTTTACGCAGCATTCGTTTTACCCCAAGAGATGGAATTTTGGAAATATAAAAGTAAATATTTCCTGAGTATAATTAAAGTAGTCGGTAAAGAGATAAGTGATTGAAATGGTTTCAATTTCAAATAGAATATATTTTCTAAGTGTAGAAAGTAAAAGAAGGCGAGATATAGAAATGTTTTCCAAAGAATGTAAGAAACCGAGATGATAATTGAAAATATTTGTTTAACAAATATTGATAAGGAAACGGAAAGGGTGATTTAATTAATGAATAGTAATCAAGGGGCCCAGTGATTGTTTGATTGTTTTGAATGGATGTTTGTTTTTCTTCGATAGTTAAATAACCGACTATCGAAGTGTTTGCCAATATCGTTGTCAATATGGAGAGACCGGTTAGATTATTATCCGTGAACCACTCTGTATTGGCAGTAGCATTGCGAATCAGATTATATGAAGATAATCAAAGACGGAGTAAAGTGCAAGGGATTTTTCTATTAATAGAAATTGTGCCTTCGGTTTCGTTCAATCCCAGAACGAACGTAAATGGACGAATGTCTGACAGAGTATTTCCAATGATCGAATATGTTGATCTATACAAATATATATGGTGGCAACGGATTTATTCCCTTAGCATAATATCCAGAATATTTGTGCAAATCTATAAATGATTAACGGATCTAACAATGTGGCATTCAAAGTGATTGTGCTATCAATGAATGGAAAATAATCGTAGCCTCAGGCCTCAACAACTGGGAAATGACAAAAATCGGGTAGGCAGCATGGCTATGTGGGTCGCTCCCATTAGGATGTATAATCACCTATCTAGAGATTCATTTAATTTCATATTCTATTCGATGCTGTCCCATTCGGAAAACGGTTGCTGATCCCAACCGTTGGTGATATACATTCAATGCACTCAAGCGAAATGAGTGGTCGGTCATGTGTGGGTCGTTTTGCAAGATGTTCTTGTTGAACCCCAGTGTATCGCCTCTAGAGTACACTGATCGGAAGGTGGTTCCATACCTTGTCATGTTGGAAATCCAATCTCCAATAAGCGCCATGCGGTTTTTGATTTTATACTATGTATGTGGAGCGTGAGATGCAAGCGTTCTGCTATTTGGTTATTTATTTGATTAGACATTATTATAATATCACTGAATTTTCATATTAAAGTGTTTTGGGTTATAGTAAGTTAAAAACCGTCCATGTTTATGTGTGGGATGGTCTTACTATTATCTTTCCTTTCGAAAGTATTTTGAAAGTTAAACAAATGGTTGGGATTTACTCACACCAGTCCCATGACTAACCCAGAGTTTATTTTGTTTGTTTTCCCTAAACTCTTGGGTGCCCAAATTTGTACGGGCAGTCAGGTAGTCGGGAATTTTCAGATTTACTTGGAAGAGCTGGAAGCAGGAGCCTTCACCAGTTAGCTATAGACTATCATATATTCCGCTGTGAACCATGTTTGTATCTGGAAACAGGTGTTTATAACTGTTCCAGGAATAACTGTTGTGCTCTGATGATGGTATGTATATAAAGTTACTTATTTGTATTTCAAAAGTTATGTTATATAATATATTTTATTCGTTCCGCTGTGAGATTTGTCTTCTTTGTTTTCTTCTATTCTAATATTTCTTTCTTTCTATTTATCATCCTCTAACTTCTTTCTAATAATGATTCGTAATTCTATGCAATTTGGGTTGGACGTGTGGTGTTATTAGTCAACTCAGATAGTACAGATTTGCGGGACGTTACACTGGAAGAGTTCAGACATATGATATTATATAGTTTTTATTTCATCGCGTGTTATATATGAGGACAGGTTTTTATAACTGTCCAGATGTGTTGGTATACTCTGATGATTATAAAATTTATTTCAAGCTCTCAATAAAAATTTATTTCTATATTACATTTTGTTCCACTGCGATGTGAGACTCTGTGTGGCGTTGATTCTTCTTCTTCTTTCTTTCTTATCTCACCCTCTAATTTCTTTCATATCTCACCCTGTAATTTCTTTCTATTAACTATCTAGTGTTTTCGATACTTGAATTTTGGCAAGTAATATGAGTTTATGTATTATTGTCAGAATTCAGGCGCAGAATTCCCGCTAGATAATTACAGTTGTATCAAACCGAGGTTTAGTATTAACCTTGGCTCTGTGGCGTCACTCAAAAGAGATGAGGTTAGTAATGCCCTAGATTGAGTTGAGTGTATATATATGAGAGCATGTATTTGTAGATTGTATATACAAATGTTTTGCATTGTGTTATTTGATCGGTTTTAGAGTTGAGAAGCATTGAATTGGCAATGTGCACGATATTGTTTTGTAAAGAGGGTAAATGAAATAATTTTACCCAAATTATATTTTTGTATAGAAAAGAATAAAATTATCAAATTGTTGAGATAGTTATGTGGTTGGTGTATTTGGTTGATTTGAATGAATTCAAATTAGAGTAAAAAAGTGAAAAGGTTTAATATATCCAAAGAGAATTTCATTATGGAATTAGTAAATGAGAATTTTAACATAGAATTGAGTTAATTGGAATTTAACTTAAGAATAAATTAAATGAAATTTAAAGAGAAAATTGATGATTATTGAAATAAAACCAGAATTTGATTAGAAAATTCAATTGTTAATTGGATTTGGAATTGGAACTTAACTTGGATAAGTGTAGTTAAGAAGGATACTGAAATTAAAATAGAACAAAATTGGGATTTGGAATTTGAATGAGTAATAATAAATAAAAATAAAACGAATATTAATTGATTGATGTTTAAATATATTAAACCAAAGTAAATATTTATATTGAATGTAAATTCAATTGATTTGGTTATGTTAATTGTGAATTGTTTGTTTATTGGGTGATAGATTGGTTGAATAAAATTAATCAATAGTTTAATGAAAGTGAATGAATTATAAACTAAAAAAAATGAATTTCAGCATAACAAACTGGAATGAAACTACATATGAATTGAAATTAATGATTTAACCCTATATTTGTAAATGAATTAATGTTGCATGTGTGATTTTGGAAATATGTGTAGTTATACTTGTTAATAAATGAAGTGTTATTTAAATATTTCATATATCTATTGCTTATATGGTTAATTGAGTTGAGTACAGGTGCCAGATGGCTATGAAATTTGAGTTTGGTTGTGTAGATTGCTCGTAAGTTGAGTAAGTATGCTCAATAGCACTCGTAAAAGGTACGCATAAGCAAAAATATAAAATTTTGGTTTTTATATTTGGTTTTTCGAGCACGTGGGTAGATATATATATTATTTGTTCCTGCGTTATCACAGAAGTCCCTCCATTCAGAGGAGACTCTATTGAATTTTTCCGGGAATTTAATGTGTTAAATTTTTTTTGTTTTTTTAAATATAATGAATTGTTTTTTGATTTAAAATAAATTTGGTTTAGAAAGGATAATGGGTTTGTGACATTTTTCTTACCTTACTAATTTCAAGGACAAAATTCTTTTAAGGGGGAAGAATATGACAACCCCGATTTTTCGGTCAATTGAATTTGAATATTTAAATCTGTTCTTAAAAATATATTTGAATATAAATGGATTTTAATATTGAATTTGTTTATTAAACAAAGTTTGAACGTTAAAATTATATTTTAAAACGAGCTCGAAATGGCGTGGTAGTTCATAATATTGAGTTTTGAACTTCAATTGAATATGCAGGATCCGATATAAGTCGGAAATCTGTGAAACCAGAAAAGTTTGAATCTAGTTGATTATAATTTTCTAATGAAAGAGGAAAATTAGGATTTCAGTTTACAGATTGTTAGTTATGTCGAGTTCAAATTTTCAAATAGTCGCTACGGAAATCGTTAATAAACGATAACATTTATTTTATAAATTTAATAAGGGTTTTAATATAATTTGGATACCGTTTAACTCGAAATTAATGATGTTGAGTTATAAATCCATATTTGTTTATATTTGAAACTATTCATATATTCCATTTGGATATTTACGTTAATAATAATTTATTATTATTTAATTAAATTGTTTTGAAATTTATATAATACATTAATGATATTATATAAGCCTTTAAAATAGTCATTTTGTAAACGACTTCGGTTTTCGATGAAATTAGTTTCAATAGAACCATAACGTTAAATTATTATATGAAACCAAATTTCATGGTAAACCGATGTCATATGCGACAACGGTAGCCTTAAATGCTTCGTTTTTTATTTATTCATTTTATTGATTTAACTTGAAATTTAAGAATAACGGATTTTCTAACAAACTTTGTTTTCAGTGAAATTAATTTTTATTAAATCCGTAATGATTTATAATTGTTAAATTTCAAATTTCAAGATTTTTGGATTTAATTTATGATCATATACAATTTAATCGTGTAAAGATTCAACTTGTGCAATTATAAAGGAATTTTCACAAACGATCTCGGAATTCGATGAAACCTATTCCATCATGTTCGGAATATTGTTTTATTCTAGGATTTCAACTTTCATTCGGATCGGATGTTTTTTGTTGTTGTTTTTACCAGCTACTTCAACGGAAGTTTCGTTTGTTATTATTTTAATAAATGGGTTCACTATAAATAATGGCCATAACTCTAATTTTCTTTCCTTCCGTAGTCAAACCATATACAGCTGCTAAACCACGAAATGAATGATCAGAACTTCTCAATCTTCTCTCCAAAAAATTAAGCAATCAACTCACTAATTCGAAATCGTTTCAACTTCAAAAATGAAGGGGACTTCGAGTTCTTGGCGATGAATAGAGGTGATGGAGTTATATCAGACATGGAGGCCGGAAATAGGTTGTGAAGTCGGCTCGGTTTCGATCTTTCCACTGGCAATTGGCGTGCTCGTGATGCAAGATTTTCAGAGGACGGGAAGGGGAGTCCACGGGCTTTCAAATGGTGAGGTGGTGATGAATGCTGGTGGACTGGTGATAGGTGCGGTGATGAGATGTTGAGAGGCAGCAGGGTTCGTATTTTTGAAAATGGACGGAACGAAGGCACTATATTCTTGAATAACAAAGACAACAGACAAAGAAACTAAAGAGGGCGGGCACGATATAAACAAAGGGAAAAAGAAGATGGGGTCTAATGGTTGATTTTGTGTTGAACATAAGGATCGAACTTTATTTATTAACGTGAGATTTACTTCACCCTAAGTGTAATTAAGTTTATAATAAAATAATTAGGCTGATTTAAAACGAAAATAGTTTAATATAAAGTAAAATTTAAGGTTAAGTAATTTAATTTAATTGTTAATGTTTAATTGCAAATTAAAGTATAATTAGTGAAGTAATTAGTTTAAAATGGTTTAATTATAAATGGATAATTTTTTTATTAAATCATGCTAAAATTATATGTTTTGGAAGGGATGCAGAAGTTCGGGCAATTTGAACGTGAGGGGAAGGGAAATTGTTGGTCATACTTAACTATAAACTAAAAAGTAATTAACACTAAATAATTATTTAATTAAGGATTTTATTATTTAATTAAAACATATAACTTTAATCATGGATAACTTTATGATGCATGGTTAGGTTTGGACAAAACAAGAAACATTGGACTCGGCCTTACGAGCACTACACTATGGAACCAATTTGGGTAGTTTTGGAAGTAGCATGAATAGTTTAATTTAACTAAGTCAAACCCTTAAGAAATGAACGGAATAAAGATGAGTTAAACTCACTCAGTTTTTCCTATTTATATTTTACATAACTCGGGTATAATAATTATGTGCCATGGTTGCTAATGGCTGATTGTTTGATAATTATATATGTATATATTGATTGAACCAATGAAATTAAATGTTGTTTAATTTCAGTGAAACACCAAATCGTTATTCTAACGACAGGAATCAATTGAGGTAACTTACCTTGTAGGTCACGTTTATAAAATAAATGTATTTAATTAAATAAATTTTTCGAATTTTTATTTGTTGTGCTAAATTATTTTTATCGACTGTTATAAAATGTATTAGCTTTAATAGGATAATTCTTATTGAATGAGTTTATTGAGGTAACGTATTTGGATGTAGGGAATAACAGGTTGGAGGGATCCAAATGGATTCCTCTCTAGTAGTTGATAAATTTTATTATATTATAATATATGTTACTAATATGAAATTGTCATGCAGGGATTGATAGGTTGAAGGAATCCAAAAGGATTCCTCAGTGATTTGTAGTGTTTATTTGGATGTTAAATTGGTTCATATTTCACGGTTTGGTACTTTATTAGATATATACTTCTTTAGTACCAACTATAAAATAAAAGATTTTTGAAATCGGTATTAAATTGACTGTGAACGATTTCAAAGTTATAGTTATATATTTGAAATGCGATGTTTATTTTAAAAATAAACATTGAAGATTTAATTATGTTTTAAAACTATTTAAATTATAAATTTATAGAAATCCCAAGATACTAATGAAATAAATTATTGAATAGTATAAACTGAATGAAAACGTTAAAATGATAGCAAAGAAGGGTTTGAGTGGCATAAATGGAATGTTTAAAGATTTTAAATGGTTGAAATGGACAAACTGAGTTGGAAATGTATGGGAATTGAGTTAAAAAGAAATGGGAAAAGATTTTTCGTAAATAAATGTACATTTTTGTAGATGTTGTTTTAAAATATATGAAATGAGATAAATGGGTTTTCGTGAATGAAATTAGCGAATAAATGGAATTGAGAATAGAATAAGAATACTGGAGTATAATTGGAATTGAGATAATTGTCTAATAAATAAGATTTCAAGGCAAGATTTGCTGAATGGTATTTATAAATGGAAATACATATAAACCGGGTTATATGGCGAAGTTTAGAAATGGATTTATATAATATACGAAGGAATTTGTCAAATTTGAATTTAATATTAGCAAATGGTTTAAAGGATACGCGAAGTAAAGAATATAAGTTATTTTCAAAATTTCTACAATTAGATAGACTTTATAAATGGATGGTTAAGGATTTTATAAACGGATGGTTAAGGATTTTGTAAATGTACGATTAAGGATTTTGTAAATGGAAAATTAAGGATTTTGTAGAAGAATGGTTAGGATTTCGTAAATGAAAAGTTGGTGATTTTGTAAATGAAAGTTGAAGGGTTCTGGAATAGAATCTGTAATATTTATTTATAGAAGTTAAGTTGAACTATTTGATTTATTTCAGGAAATGATATTTTAAATAAAATTGGAAATGATTAGTGAGATTATAAAGAAAATATAATCGTTTTAAAATGATTAAAAAGGGATATGATGTGATTTTTAATAAGTTGGAAACTGTTGTATGTTGGTTGAGTTGAGTAATTTTCGAATTGTCAATCTGATGTTGGTTTCGGCCTTCACGGTTGATACTAAGAGATTTATTCACTTACTAATTTACAATGAGGCTCCAATGAGTAGAAGTGTAATGATAAATGAATATTCTTGTATTAAATAAGAAAATTGAAATGTTTTATTAACTAACAGCTTTAATATTTAATTAACGACTGGTTAATTAAGGAGGCTAAATGATGTTGGGTACTAAATCAGTAATTTTTCTTTATTTTTATGGATGAATGATTGTTTATTTGATAGTCAAATAACCGACTATCAAATCTTGCCTATATGATTGTTAGTACGGAAATACCAGGATCGAATTTATATTCGAATATCATTCTGACCAGCAATTACGTGGAAGATGGAATATGCTAATTGAAGATGGAGCAATTGAAGGCCATTGATCTTCATGAGCGAAAGAACTACCCATTAAGTTTCCCTGGCGGCCGCCAAAGATATTTTAGTGATAATTCTATCGTGATTGAAATCTACGGATTGCAAGGACTACTCACTACTGATCCTTGGAGTGATTCCTATATAAGGATGTGGTAGGAGGTTACCTTCAGTTCATCCTATTCCTGGATGACTTGTATGAATAAATATCTAACGAAGTATTTCCAAGGAATCGCGTACGTTGTTTCTACAAACATATTCTGTTGATGACAGAGGAACTCGTTCTTAGTTCTTAGACACCCAGAATATTTTTGTAGACATCAACTGTGATTTGATGGATCTGACGATGTGACATTCAAAGTGTAGGATGGCTAGATGTTCTAAAAAGTGGATTTATTCCTCAAGCCTCACCAACCGGGAAATGATATAAAATTGGGTAGGTCGCATGGCTATGTGGGTCGCTCCCATTAGGGTGTATTGTCACCATCTAGAGAATATTCATATTTGTTCTTCTTTTCGCTTTTGTATCTCTTGGGAATGGTTATGTTGCTAGCAACCGTAGGTGACAATATATTTGGAACTTTCAAGCAAAGTGAATGGACGGTCATGTTTAGCCTGGATTACAAGATGTTCTTATTAACTCCTGGTGTATTCCTCTCTAGAGATACATTGTCGGAAGTTGGTCCCATACCTTGCTGTTTGGAATCCATTCTCCAATAAGCGTCCGCGGTTATGATTGTATACTATATACGTAGAGCGTGAGATGCAAGCGTTCAACTAGATTGGTATTTATTTGTATTTAGACATTATTATAATATCGGAATAGATATGATTTCAATATGGTTTGGGTTATCGTAAGGAAAAAACTGCCCGTGTTCATGTGTGGATTGGTCTTATGATTATCCATTTTTTTCAAAAAGAAATGTTTTGACCTTAAAATCCAGTTGGATGATACCCGTAATCTTAGAGAGTTTTCTCACTCTGGTTCACCAGACTGATCCGACGTTTGCAATGCATGGGTTAGACCGAGTTTTACAGGTTCAGGTCATCGAATATTGTGAAGAGACGAGCTGGAAGAGTTCGGACATATGATATTGTATAGCTACTATTCCGTTGTGTGTTGTATATGATGACAGGTTGTTATAATTTTCCATATGTGTTGATATACTCCGATGATCGTATGTTTTATTTCAAACTCTCAATAAAGATTTATTTCTATATTATATTTTGTTCCGCTGCAATGTAAGACTCTGTGTGGTGTTGATTCTTCTTCTTCTTCTATTCTAACTTTCTTTCTTTTCTCACCATCTAATTTCTTTCTATTAACTATCTGGTGTTTTTGATACTTGAGTTTTGGCAAGTAATATGGGTTTATGTAACACCCCGGATTTTTGAATAATCAAATTATGTGATGACCCCAAACTTTCGTGGTTCGAAAGTAAGGATAATCATTTTGGAATACAACGTATTTACAACAAAAACAGATCTCAAATAATTATCATAACACATAAACCATTGCAGCGGAAATAAATGTCATCAGCATCATGATATCCAATACATCAGAGTACGCAGTACAGGATACAACTTAGCCAAATAAAGAGTTTCAACAAAAGGGAAATAAGTTTCAATGGAAAAGAAACAAGTCTCAAACTCCATTACATACATCAAAGCTACAAAAGATTAAATGTCTCAAAGCAGACGTAAAAACCAGAGAAAAGGTCTTCTTCTTCTTCCTTCCAAGCAAGCTCAAATCAGAATGTATCACCTAAACCTGCCAATTGGCTGCCCGTGTGGAAAGAGGGCACCCGAGTTTGCAAAAGTGAAACAAACTACGAGTCAGTCATGGGATTGGTATGAGAATTTTTAACTAATTTATCAAACAACGTGGCAAATCACAGGACCACGCCGCTAACGCGGAACGGGTTTACTCCATTGGATTGCTAGTGCATAATTGAATAAAGTTTATACAAAAACAACGAAATGACTTTTGAAAAAAAATGAAATCATCATGAGACTCAAGTCCTATCACACAATGCAACGCACACAGGAGGATAGAGTTTTCCCTTATAATGATCAAACATGCTTAATACATGAAAAGTAATATTTTAATATTATTATTAGAGTCTAAGTAGTATTAAAATACTTCAATATAAATATATCAATCCTAGACGGCATAGTACCCCATCCTACTATGTCGCCGTATATAAGCTTACAATCAAAACTGAAATGTCGTCGTATTTGGAATTGGTTTTCTGTCATGAAATCGAGGCTAGGGATTGTCCTCTTCCTATTTGAGACACTCTACCAAATGCCTCAGGATTCCCCGCAGTGAACCCTTGGATGCGGTAGGGCCGGTCCCCACCTAACGGTAGTGGATTAGTTATGCCATAACACATGTTTCCCGGTCCCTTTGGACCTATAGTATGACCACTTCCGGCCTATAAAAAAACCCGAGGTACCTCAATCCATAATCCACATATGTAAAATGTCGGGCCGTGTCAAATCCCAAACATCACTTCTAGCTAGAAAGAAACGTATGCACACCCTACGGTCCATATCCCGTTTTTGACTCATACCGGGGTGTGAGGCTCGCGAAGTCACGCTGTACACAAAGCTATGCCTAAACAGACAGTGCTTTGATCATCAGCCACAAGGCCTGCTTTTCAACAAAGCCTTGATCATTGCATCTTGGCGTGCCACATTGACAATTCATGCCATGTGATCGATAACTATTACTACATACCAGGGTGTTAAGCAGAGAATAAATTCTCTACCACCAAACAGACATATATTAATACAAATCGATTTAATTACATGAAATGAATTCCAACGTCAGACACGCATCCATTTACAAGTCCGTTCTGGGTCTGAACGAAACCGGAGACACTAAAGAGGTTCTCGCTTATCTGCACGACCACCACATACGTCCGGACAACTACTGCTTCAACCCCGTCCTGGGAGCAAGTCAGTCCAAGGCATTAGTAGTCGTCGTCCATTCGATGTGAAGATCGCAGGTCTTCAACCATCGTCTTCTTACATCTTTGATTTAATCGCCGTGCAATTATTTGAAATGAGTTAAGCTCGGTCTTTTCAAATAATTGTCGCATAATTATAATTTAAAACATTTCATATATATTTATAACTATTTATCGCTATTTTTATTTATTTGAAAATAGCTCAAAATAAATAAACGGCGCTTCGGGTCAGTGGGCGGCCCTCGCGCTGTTTTTACCAAAATTTGATTTACACATATCTTAAAATCTAACCATCGGATTTTGATGAAATTTATATCGTTGGAAATCTCTACCCAAAGTGGTCCTAATGGTTCCAGTTTTGGGAAAAATCCAATGGTCGGATCTTTCGGAATAATCGTTTGAAGTTACGATTGACGCGAACTGTCGCTCTCGTTTCGTTAAATTTTATATTTATATTTATATATGTAAACCCATTGGCAATTTCCACTATTAAAATCCAATCTTTTTATTCTATAAAAACAATATTTTTGTTCGCCAATTATAATGCGACAAAAATGACAGTTTCAACAATGCATATTTTTATATTCAATAAAATAATATTTTTGTTCGCCAATTCTAATGCGACAAAAATGATGGTTTCAACAATGTATACTTTTATATTCAATAAAAATAATATTTTTGTTCGCCAATTCTGATGCGACAAAAATGACGGTTTCAACAATGTATATTTTTATATTAAATAAAAATAACATTTTTGTTCGTCAATTCTAATGCGACAAAAATGACGGTTTCAACATTGTATATTTTTATATTCAATGAAAATAATATTTTTGTTCGCCAATTCTAATGCGACAAAAATGACGGTTTCAACATTGTATATTTTTATATTCAATGAAAATAATATTTTTGTTCGCCAATTCTAATGCGACAAAAATGACGGTTTCAACATTGTATATTTTTATATTCAATAAAAATAATATTTTTATTCGCCAATTCTAATGCGACAAAAATGACGATTTCAACAATGTATATTTTTATATTCAATAAAAATAATATTTTTGTTCGCCAATTCTATTGCGACAAAAATGACGGTTTCAACAATGTATATTTTTATATTCAATAAAAATAATATTTTTGTTCGCCAATTCTAATGCGACAAAAAATGACGGCAAAAATGTACTCTTTCTTCTATTACATAAAAATGTTCTTTTTATCCTATTCGTTTTAAATACACAAATATGTACTTTTTATCCTATTCGTTTTAAATACACAAAAATATACTTTTTATCCTATTCGTTTTAAATACACAAAAATGTACTTTTTATCCTATTCGTTTTAAATACACCAAAAATGTACTTTTTATCCTATTCGTTTTAAATGCACCAAAAATGTACTTTTTATCCAATTCGTTTTAAATACATAAAAATGTACTTTTTATGTTTCTATAAAATGTAAATATTTTATCTCTTTTTCTTTTACAATGAAAAATGAAAATTCTTTACCTTTACATTGAAAAATGTAAACCTTTGTTACATAGAAAAATGTAATTCTTTCATCTTCACATAGAAAAATGTAAATCTTATGTTTTTACATAGAAAAATGTAAATCCTTTATCTTTACATAGGAAAATGTAAATCTTATATTTTTACATAGAAAAATGTAAATCCTCTAATTACCTTTATTACATTAGAAAAATGTAAATTTTCTAATTATCTTTATTACATTATAAAAATGTAAATTTTCTAATTATCTTTATTACATTAGAAAAATATAAATTTTCTAATTATCTTTCCTTAATGCACAATTTTTATTGATAGGAGATATTTTCCTATCTAACTCACATGTCAATTTGGTGTCAAAATATGATTACCAAAAATAAGGTTTTTGTCTAACCATTTCTATAATTTATCCAACGTCGTGATTTTCAATGTCAACATATGATAATATGGTTTTTGGTCTAACCATTTCTATTTACCCAATGTCGTAATTTCAATGTCCACACATACAATACAATATATGAGATGAATCACAATAAAAGGTCTCATCTTTATTTTATTTGTAAATCAAATAAAATATCTAATCTTTATTTGTAAAAAAAATATCTAATCTTTATTTATCTTTTAATTAAAATTTAAAAGATTTAAACTTTCTTTATTTTATAAATCATAAATCAAAATAAAGATTCAACTTTTATTCTTATTTTGCAAATCAAAATAAAAATTCAAACTTATGTTACTATTTTACAAATCAAGATAAAAATCATACTTATGTTATTATTTTGCAAAACAAGTTAAAAATTAAGCTTATGTTATTATTTTGTAAATCAAGATAAAAATTTAAACTTATGTTATTATTTTGTTAATCAAAACAAAAATCCAACTTTTCATTTAATGTTGTGAATCAAAAATAAAGATTTAGACTTTCTTTTGTAAATCAGAGTAGAGATTCAATTTTCCATTTTAATTTGCAAAACAAAATAAAGATTCAAAATTTCATTTTTGTTTGTAAAACAAACTTGATTCAATTTTTCATTTCTATAGAGGAATAAAAATAAAAATAGAAATAAAATAAAAATAGAACTAATAAAGATGAGAACTTTATAGAGATTACATCAGAATTTATAGATCTAAACTGACATGCTATATCATGATATCACAACGAATACTAATCAACCATACAACAATCACAACATCGCAGATCAGAAACAATAACATACAATGATTCACATAACAAATATAATTAAATTATTTAATTATTCAAAATTTAGAATCTCATAGTCGTTCGCGAAATTGTCAAAATTTCAAGCAGTTCAAAATGGTCCCCTTTCTGTCTAGGAATGTAGATCTTCGTCGTACGATCTTGAAGGATCTGAAATCGTCGAATTTCGAGTTAAAACGAGTTAGATATGCTTTAATTTAGTTGGAAAACATTTTAAATTAAATAAATTAATTTAATAAGGAGGATTTCACCTTCTTCCTTCTGTTAAGTCACAGGCCGATGTTTCTGCCTTTGGCTCCGAACTAGGTCTTCGGTTTTCGATCAGCACAGGGCACGGTGTCTCAATTTGATGGCACACGGTCTCGAGCGTCGAGGGGCGCCCCAGGATCACCCGAAATGGCGCAGCTCGGTACGGTCCAGGGGGAGGCCGACGAGGCTATTCGACGTGGGTTGGGTGGCCCGTTTCTCGGGTTTCGAGCGACGGTTCGGGAAGGTGACCGTATGGATTGAAAGAGGGAGAAGAGAGCTGTGATAAATTACAAAGGAGGGAGGGGTTTTAGTGTGAGGATCGACTGGAATTAAGGGATGAAGCTAGGAGCAATTTTGTCCATGAATGGGTTAGAGGCGGCGGCTCCAAGACGATGAATAGTGTTAGGGTTTAATATTTTCTGATTTTTATAATGTTTTAATTGCTATTTTACAAATAAATCTGTAACTTTTAAACCGATCTATTTCCAGTCCAGCAAAAAGTGACCCTAGCCAATAACCCATATTCCAGATCAAATGGGACAGGTCCCGTGAGCCCAAACGACTGTCTGTAGCCTGAACTATTTAATTTAATAATTAAATCCTTTATTAATTTAATTTGTCTTCATAAATAAATTCACAAAGGCCACATACGGACTCAGAAAAATCCAGAAAAAATATATTTGTCTTTGTTATGACAATACGGTCCTAACAAAACTAATTTCGTCGAATTTTGAGACTGTTTGAAAAATGGCTATTTTTCAGTCGATTAAATTTGATTGAAGCCGACAAAACACAGTTTCCTTCGCCACGCTCACATATTAATTCGAAAAATTCTAAAAATTGAAAACTAGCAATAATTTGACATTTCGGTTCCAACAAAATTGGTTTCATCGAAAACAGAGACCGTTTGAAAATTGACTATTTTCACTGGCTTTAATATTATTTAAAATTGAAATTTTTAATTTCTGCCACATTTTTCCACCAAATTATTTAAAATAAAAAATTTAAATTGGTTCGGATTTTCCGGGTCTTTACAAATTAACTAAATTAAAGAATAAATGTTTAGCATTGTTTTAAGGTTTGTAAGCAAAAGACTTAGTAGCTCATTTGGTTGGAACATGTGACTTGCATACAAGAGGTACAGAGTTCGATCCTCGCCAACGCCATATTTTTATTTTAGGGGAATGGATAAAAAGCGGCTTAGTGTGAACGTGGTTCAAAAAGTAGTTTAGTGTGAAAATGGTTAATTAGGAAGATAGAAATATATATATATAAAAATAAAATAAAATTCAACCTAAAATTTAAGAAAAAAAATTCAAAATAGCGGAAGCGGGAAGGCAAAACGCCAAACCGACCTATTTTATGGGTCGACCCGAGACTCGCTGGGTTGACCCCAGGGTCGACTCAGGAGGTTTGGAATTGGTCCCGTCGGCCTTAAATGGTCTATGATGAAATTTTAAGTTTTAGGGCTTAGGTGGCGATTTCTGGTTGGTCTGTTGACATCATTTCTTGGTTTCTAAGGCCTAGATGGATTCTAGAGTGATCCGATGGCTTAAATAAATTCAAAACTCTATAAAAAGACCCATGGACTCAAACCCTAAATCAGAATTAAAACTAAAACTATGGCTGTCATGCTGTCGTCTTGAACCCTAGAGCAGCCGCCACCAATTAGAGAGGAAGAACAACAAATTAAATCAATTCTATTCAACCCTAACAATGAATCTTCTTCAAAGGAGAGCTAATACAACTTCAGAAATCAGTCAGAACTCAAGACCGCTTTTGAGTTGTGAGTTCGACAGTTTTAATAAAATAATTAGTAATTTAATTGGATTAAGTTATGATGCGGATTGTATAGATGTGATGTGAATTATTGATCGTATGTTGTAATTATGTTGTAGAATTGTGTTGAAATCTCTATGACGTTATGTTATGATGCTATCATTTACGATGCAAAGTTATGATGCTATCACCCATGTTGTAATTCTATGATTAGCCTATGTCTAGTTGAATCATCATGTTGTACATATGCTAAGTTTGGTTATGTTGATTCATATAATAAATCATATGTATTCAAGTTTAGATTTTATGTAAACATGAATCATATACAAGTTCGGTAAAATTATATGTGACCTTACATGGTTATGACATCTTGTTTATGTGAGTTATATGCTAAATTCTACATGATATTTTACATGTTAGATGCAAGTTTACACCAATGTTATGATGCATAAATTACATATGCAAGTTTCTATAAATATATGAGTTTGGGGGTATGAATCATGTTATGCAAGTTTAGGGTTATTGCCTATGCAAGTTTACACCTTTAGATGTATATCTATGACATACATGATTTATGCATGTTCACACCTTTAGATTTGGATCCATGACATATGTTGTTTATGCAAGTTGTAACTTTGGCCTATGCAAGTTTTAGACGTAGAACATCATTCACATATGCAAGTTCTTCCCTATGTTTAAATCTGTGTTTTCATTATGTGTACATTGTGATGTTTTCTCTTTATTCCATGAGTTAGACTATTCGAGTCTAACGTATATTTTACGTTAAACGGACAAACATACAACGTGGGGTAAAGGGGATAATATTAAAAAGATTTAATTGGCATAAATGCCTTAAAAGGCATAAAATATAATTGTGGTGAAAATTGGTATGATTTTGCATATCATAAATGGATGGACATAATTGAGTCAATTATGGACATCGTTAAATTTGGAATTGATTGATAATTTGAATAGAGAAAGTAATTCAAATTTGGGGAATGATTAATTAGGAGAAACTAATCGTCTAAGACACGTGGTTAGGCTCTTTTGTGGTGTAAGACTGCCCAGACCCTCCCGACAAATCCAGCTGCCACAAATGCCAGTCTAATGTGAGAGGTCTTAGGCATAAATTAAATATGTAACAGTTGTAAAGACACGAGGTTAGGCTCTTTTGTGGTGTAAGACAGCCCGGACCAGCCCGGCAAATCCAGCTGCCACAAATGCCAGTCTAATGTGAGAGGTCTTTATGAGGTTACGATCTTAATGAATTAAGAAACACTTAACTAGATAAACATGTAGTGGACATGAGGGGGTTAAGTGGGTGCCTTGGGTGGCATGTGGAATCTAGTGGGTACCTTGGGTGGCATTTGGAAATACGATTAGAAACACTTAACCAAAATCGAAACATGTAATTGAAACATGAATAAGAAGTGGTTAAGTGGGATGTACTAGAGGGGACCAAGCTTAGGTGGATAGCTTGTGTCAAGTGATGGGGGGCCATTTCAACCAGTAACCCTCACGTGTTTTTGTGGGCTCGACCCAAGTCGAGGATGGGACACGCATACTGGGCTTCACTGTAAGAGGCCAAAACGGGTTAGCGGTGGCAACGTAAGTCCAACGGGTTCATATGCGTGTGTGGACCCGCACTGGTAGGTAAGATGTTGTTGCATCGTGTAGGTATAAGCCGTGCATTGTTGGTTGTATCAGGTTGCCACTTTGGGGAGTGATACACCCTCACAATGGGGCCAACACGGGTATCTACGAGTTACGGAGCCGATTGCTTGGGGGTAGTGGGTACACCTAGTGGAGATAGGGGCAGGCGGCACCTAGGAAGGCATCTAGCGGTGCACGAAACTACCAATATCATTATTAAGTTCTATAGGCGGGATCAACCGTAGGGTGACTAGTGGTGGTGCAGTATACTAGTGGTGGTGTTGTATAGCAATTATGGTATAGTCTTGGTGTAGTTTAGTAATTATCTTACAGTAGGTTAGGTGCGCTTTAACGATATCGTTGTTCATCTTGTTTCTGTAACACCCCTCGTCCGTTAGTGTCACTCATAAAGGGAATGCACTAAGTTCTATGGAGTATTTAGGGTAAAAGATGCAGATAAATTACAAGACAGACAGAAATTAAACAGCGGAAAATAAAACTTTGCTTTATTGATAAGATAGTTTGTACAAAGATTTCTTTACAATATCAGAGTATCATCTGTCTTACAAAATAAAGAAGCATAAAACAATATTTATATTCCCCAATTTTAGCAAGAGCCAGCCATAGCATCCGAAAAGAGAATCCAAGCAAGCTTCGACAAATCTTCAAGCTGGGAAAGAGTGTCATTCCAACTTAACCTGAGCTATACTATTCCCTCCTCTACTACCTGGGGGGGAACGGAAGAAAAGAAGACGAAAGAAAAACAGAGTCAGACATAAAGTCTGAGTAAGTTCAGTAACTTCTAGCATGTGAACATGGGAAAACAAAACAACATGAATTAACTGAATACAAGATTACACCATGATGATAGGGTTGGCAAGATTAGATAAGATGAACACAAGATATGCTAAACTAAGACAAACTGGATATGCTTTAATACTTTCACCGCTTCGCTATTTCCTTGTTATACTGGTTTCTATATCTCTGCACCGCCTAACTAGTGTCCCAACTAGTAACGATAACATGATCCTAATCCCTGTATTTTCCATCGCCTTCAGGCATCCATTTATTTATTTGTTACCTAGATTTAATCTACGGTTTCCTACCAAGTACTTTCTAGATTCCTCTAAAGTTTACGCTATCTATTGAACGCTTCTTGTATTCAGGATTTATGTTACCTAGTTCCAAACTAGGGATTATGCTACCTGTCGAACAATGCCCTTTAGTCTAGGATACACTACCTAGAGTGGTATATGTTCCTAGACTTTCCCCACGCATGTATCGCGAAGCGTTATCACTTGTCTAGATGCACATGTCCTGTAATGTGCTACCCGAGTCCCGTGTCAGGGCTACTCTAGAAATACGGAACTCGGTCGGGAGCTTTCAATATCTGCCGATGCAGATGTTAAGGTCTGTTTTTCCAGTGGCTATGGTCCCACTAGACCCCTCCCTCAACTAATGGAAGGCCACCCTTGTAAAATGAGAACTGTACGAAGGCCCCTACCTGCCCCACTAATTCTATGGCCAACAACACCCCGCAACCACAACTAGATAGCAAGTATGTGGTCCGTATGAGTCCTCCAGCCTTCCCGCTTCACGTGTCTCGCTTGACTGAAGATGGTAGGTAGACGACGAGTTGCTATCACAGGGCTTCCGTCTTCTCGCCGAATCACGCTGGTCCATCCTAGTCTTTTGGTTGCCATATATTGCAACCAAGGCATACCCTTGGCTCTTCTACCGCAGACCTTAACCTCTGTGCGCCCAGGCGGATCATCTGCAGCCTCACAGAGGGATACCAAAAGTACCCTCACGTCCCCTCGAAGCCTCGGGCTTCGTATCCTAATTCGTTGGAGTCTTCTTTAAAATCAGATGGACGTCCGCTCCTTCGTGTTATACTAAGAATTACTACTTAGTTCTACTAACTAAGTTTTACCACTTAGTTTCCAGGATCATTGTCTTCTTAACTAAGTTTTACTACTTAGTTCTCTTTCCCGTTAAGTTGGATTGGTTAAGTGTCTTTAGTCGATTCAAGCAAACTTAACCCTCTTCCCTTGTCCTGTTAAACTGGTTAAGTGTTGTCAGTATTCATGTTGACTTAACCCCACCACAAACCAAGTCATATTGGTTAAGTATTTCTTAACCCTACCCATTCATCCTGTATTGGTTAAGTGTTCCCTTTTTAACTTAACCTTTCCCACCGGTTTTAACTAAACCTGTTATTAATGGTTAAGTATCATCTCTTCGTGTCTTAGACTTAACCCTCTTCATTTGTCATATTCTGATGGTTAAGTGTTCAAGTTTATTTAACCCTACGGTCCAACCCAGCTAACATATTAAATTGGCTAAGTGTATTACTTAACCCCAACCTCTAGTCTAATTAACATGTTAAATTGGCTAAGTGTATTAACTTTACTTAACCCCACCTTCAAGTCTAGTCAACATGTTAATTTGGCTAAGTATTCCCATGGACTTAACCCTCCCATTCTAGCTTTAACTGTGTTAAGTCTGTTAAGTGTTTCTATGGACTTAATCCTACCATTCTAGCTTAACAGTGTTAAGTTGGTTAAGTGCTCCTATGGACTTAACCTTCCCATTCTAGCTTTAACTGTGTTGGTTAAGTGTTCCTATGGACTTAACCCTCCTCTTCTTGTTCTAGCTTTAATTAATAAATTAAAGTCGCAACCTCTCACATTAGACAGATATTGCTGTGGTTACTGGATGTGTCGGTCGGTTCCGGGCAGGTTTACACCGCAACTCAGTCTAACCTCGGGTTAGGCATATTCATGTTTTCTAAGTTCAAAGGGTTTTCTGATTAATTTCCAAACCTGGTTTTGAAAGCAACCATCCCGTTCGTCGGATCAGTTAGGGATAGCCAGGGAGGGCAGGAAACTTATATTTTCCAAACCCAAGCCTAGACACTATCCTCTCTGTCACCCTAGAACTTTCTGGTATGAGTTATAAAAAGGGGTGTTATCAAAATATCTTTCTTTTGTTTATAAATTGTTAACAATTTATCTTACAGCCCATTTCCCCCTTTTTAAACAAATTTGGCCTATATTCATTTGTCGCTAACAGACTTATATTCTAGGCCCAAATCTTGATTTGCCTAACCTACAGTTCATAGCAATTTAGATCTATCATCTTTATTTTCAGTTTATGCTAAACTAGATTTTATATGCCAACTAGATTTTCTATTCTAGTTCACCGTTTATGCCCAAAAACTAGATTTATTCTTCTAGTTTATAGTCTACATACAAACTAGATTTATTATTCTAGTTTATCAGTTTACAGGCTAATACTAGATCTAAATTTCATAACCTATAATCCATGTCAAATCTACCCAATTCACATGTCTTAACACATGTTCTAAAATTGTATAAATCAGAATCATGTTCGCTTCCAAACTATGCCAATTTCAAGCTTACAACTATATTATGTCTATTTTTGTGTTTTTCCCAAATCGCATTCCCACCGTTCGTATAATCATGATTCAACCTAGATTGTAAATAAATCTAGATTCGTAGAAAATAGGGAATGAACCAAAGATGCTATGAAAAATGATGGACATAATAATTGGCATAAAAAGATTTTGAATAACGACGCAAGTTCAAGAATATGGGTAGACCTAACTTAATAGGTAAATTCCCACGGTCTAAAACCAAGAATAGACAGAATAGGTTCGAGAACATGGGTAGACCTAACTTAATAGGTAAATTCCCACAGTCTAAAATCAAAGAAAATCAAGAACAGACAGAATAGATAAATCGGGTTTTAGACCCAATTTCATAGTCACAAAACCTAAGCAACAATTTTCCAAGTCATGAATCATAGGTGTTTAAATCACCGTTGTTATGTCATAGGTAATACTTTATGTCCAAATCAAAGGCTTGTGTTCATAATCATTGGAAAATGTCCATAGTCATAGGCAATATTCATAGTCAAAAGGGAAAATAATTCCCACAGTCATAAGTCACCGTCATAGGCTATGTTTTATGTCCCAAAATCAAAGGCTTATGTTTATAGTCCAAAGGCACATGATCTCAGAATCCATAGTCATAGGCAACGGTCTTAGGCAAAGTCTTATTTGTCCTTGAATCATAAAAGTTCTTAATTTAGTCCAAGAGTATAAACACAGATTCGAATAGAGAGAGAGATAGATTTGGCATATTCTTTTATTCCTTTAATTTCATGTCACAAAATAAAGCAAAAACGTTCAAATCTAGAAACAACTGACTTACTGAAATTAGATCTAGAATAGAAGAACGATGATGCTAAGATTCGTATGTCGTTGCTCGAGGTTTGTTGATTTACCCTTTGAATTCTTCACTTTGATTTGAATCTTCTCTTGAACAGATTTGAGCCGCATCTCCATGTCTTGAATTTATATTTTATTTTAATTATTTAAGAAAATTTAGAGGAGGGGAAGAAGCCATGAATCTTATCAGCATAAGGATAGAAGAGAATTGGTGCAAAGAGAATGAAGACTAGGGTTGTTTATATAGCTGTTCAAGACCTTATCGTACACGCAGCGCTGAGTCAGCATTGAACCCAGTTAAGAAAATAGTCCAGGTACGTAGATAAATCTAGCCAAACCTTATCATACACGCAGTGCTGAGTCAGCATTGGGCCCCACAAGCTATTTTGGCGTAGAAATTTGAATTTCTAACTTTTGAATTTCTGGAATTTATTTAACTGTTTTATTCACATGAAATATTCTTATATGTATACAATTCCTCTAACGACCATTTTACGCGTATATATATACGCACAACTTCCATTTTATTTTCAAAATTCAAATGATGTTGCCATATTTCATTGACTGTAGCCTTATCTTGAATTTTATCTTTCGTATACATATATTTTTGCATATATATATATATATATATTCTCATATGTATATATATATTTTCTTTATTTCCTTATATGTGCGTTCTTATCCTTTCAAATTTTGAATTTGTATACGTACATATATTTGCATGTTCAGTTGGCCCTCTCTAAAACAAAGATAAAAATTTATGCCGCCACCGGGGTTCGAACCCCCGACCTCCATGCTACAAATCCAATGCCTTAACCAACTGAGCTACAGAGGCTTTTGTTAATAAGTCTTAGAACAATAATAATTATTGTTCTCTCCTTACTTCTCTTTTTCATGTTAGTTACAATACTTAAATTAAACAAATGCATGGATCTTTTTCTTTTAAAAATTAATTATACTTTAATTTGAGAATCTTAATGTCATAGAATTACGGGGTGTTACATTCTCCCCCACTTTAAAGGATTTCATCCCCGAAATCTTCAAGTTAGGAAGAATGTGTTCTACCATTCAATCACCCATTTACTCAACCATTCAATCACAGGCATTCATTGTCCTTAAAAGATTTCTAATGCTTTCATGTTCATATGCATAGTGTGTGTATATGACTCTATCTAATGCAAAATCAGGCGGTCTACTGATTCAGTTGACCTCCTTAACGCAAATCATGTTAGTGCCATGCGTCCAATCATGCATGCAAACATCCCTAGTCATGTAAATACTACATGCGTGCACAGCCATTCATTCATATGCAACGTCCATATGATATCATGTCAAGTTCAACTTATAAACAAATGCATATATGTAAATGCAATATGAGAGCGTTCGAACTTGATCTAGTGCCTAATACGTATGCATATGCATCCATGAGCAACCATTTGCAACCACTTGCAACCATTCAACCATAACATGTTTCAAATACATATTTACATCCATTGGCTTCTACCTAAGGATCGCAGATACGACCTAGAGGATATACTTTGGAAAGAGAGAAACAACTACGCGTAAAGCTCCTAAACAGAGAAATCAAGGATGCACCCTTAAGGAAAAAGGGCATGTTGCTAGTATCTAGCCTTCTTGAGCTTTACTCCACTGTATCTTAACCAATTTATCTTCACGATTGTGAAGTTCCTAACCTCCATTTCCAAATAAACAGATGTCAATCACGGTCCAAGTGTATGATTAGAGGTCTCTCCCTTATCCACCATGCCATAACTATAAGGGTTGAAAGATCACTGCGCGCTTTTTAGAGCGCCTGTCACAACTATTCATCTCTCACGCAAACCATCCTAGTCGAACTCGACATTCCTCAAGTACAAGCCCCAAAGGCCTAAACCAATATCAGATAAGTATCCAGGGAATATCTCCTCCGATTTTAAATGATCGACGTGATATGATATAAGCAAACTCGATAGCTATTCAAACCCCTACTAACCAAAAATAAATGGGTCGAACCACCCACTGGGTTTGAGACTGATTGGGATCTTCTTACTATACAAGTACTAAGGTGCAGAGACTCAACTATGGAAGCAAATATGAACAAATGCGAAGCGCTAAAAAGGAAAGAGTACGAACAGAAAAACTAGACTCTTCCAATAGAACTTTACTACCTTTCTCCTAGGTACGCATAGTATGTACTTGCCCTTCTGAAAATCTTGTCCTTTGTTCTTTCCCTCGTCCTTAATTATATGCCCTATCATACCCGAGTAAAGATACTTCCTCTTGTCTTAGGCTTTATAATCCCTTCCTCCTTTGTGAGCCAAGTCTACATCCATGAGTTTCCTCATCCTTGGGTTGCGCTCTTTTGCCAAACTCCACATCCTTTTACGTGTGTAACCACATTGGAAAATCTCTCGAAAGCCGCCTCCATCGCACGGAAAACCCTATAACCTTGAAAGAAGACTGGCCGTAAGTGAAACAACTACGGCTATAGATGGAAGTCGGGCACTACTACGCCCTTCGATGAGGTTACCTCCCAGAAATCCAGGAGCCCCAGAGACTCAAGAAAGAAGGAGACAAGAATTCAAACAGAGGAAGAGGAGACAATGCGTATGGCTTTTGGGAATATGCCTTTAAAACAAATCCTTTCTTTTAAAAATGCTTCTTTAAAAACCTTTTGAAAATAATTTTTCAAATCTTTTATCTGATCCGGTAACCTTCAGCTCTGATACCACGTGTAACACCCCACGTCCGTTAGTGTCACTCACAAAGGGAATGCACTAAGTTCTGTGGAGTATTTTGGGTAAAAGATGCAGATAAATTACAAGACAGACAGAAATTAAACAGTGGAAAATAAAACTTTGCTTTATTGATAAAATAGTTTGTACAAAGATTTCTTTACAATATCAGAGTATCATCTGTCTTACAAAATAAAGAAGCATAAAACAATATTTATATTCCCCAATTTTAGCAAGAGCCAGCCATAGCATCCGAAAAGAGAATCCAAGCAAGCTTCGACAAATCTTCAAGCTGGGAAAGAGTGACATTCCAACTTAACCTGAGCTATACCTTTCCCTCCTCTACTACCTGGGGGGGGGGGGGAAACGGAAGAAAAGAAGACGAAAGAAAAACAGAGTCAGACATAAAGCCTGAGTAAGTTCAGTAACTTCTAGCATGTGAACATGGGAAAACAAAACAACATGAATTAACCGAATACAAGATTACACCATGATGATAGGGTTGGCAAGATTAGATAAGATTAACACAAGATATGCTAAACTAAGACAAACTGGATATGCTTTAATACTTTCGCCGCTTCGCTATTTCCTTGCTATACTGGTTTCTATATCTCTACACCGCCTAACTAGTGTCCCAACTAGTTACGATAACGTGATCCCAATCCCTGTATTTTCCATCGCCTTCAGGCATCCATTTATTTATTTGTTACCTAGATTTAATCTACGGTTTCCTACCAAGTACTTTCTAGATTCCTCTAAAGTTTACGCTATCCGTTGAACGCTTCTTGTATTCAGGATTTATGCCACCTAGTTCCAAACTAGGGATTATGCTACCTGTCGAACGATGCCCTTTAGTCTAGGATACACTACCTAGAGTGGTATATGTTCCTAGACTTTCCCCACGCATGTATCGCGAATCGTTATCGCTTGTCTAGATGCACATGTCCTGTAATTTGCTACCCGAGTCCCGTGTCAGGGCTACTCTAGAAATACGGAACTCGGTCGGGAGCTTTCAATATCTGCCGATGCAGATGTTAAGGTCTATTTTTCCAGTGGCTATGGTCCCACTCGACCCCTCCCTCAACTAATGGAAGGCCACCCTTGTAAAATGAGAACTGTACGAAGGCCCCTACCTGCCCCACTAATTCTATGGCCAACAACACCCCGCAACCACAACTAGATAGCAAGTATGTGGTCCGTATGAGTCCTCCAGCCTTCCCGCATCACGTGTCTCGCTTGACTGAAGATGGTAGGTAGACGACGAGTTGCTATCACAGGGCTTCCGTCTTCTCGCCGAATCACGCTGGTCCATCCTAGTCTTTTGGTTGCCATATATTGCAACCAAGGCATACCCTTGGCTCTTCTACCGCAGACCTTAACCTCTGTGCGCCCAGGCGGATCATCTGCAGCCTCACAGAGCGATACCAAGAGTACCCTCACGTCCCCTCGAAGCCTCGGGCTTCGTATCCTAATTCGTTGGAGTCTTCTTTAAAATCAGATGGACGTCCGCTCCTTCGTGTTATACTAAGAATTACTACTTAGTTCTACTAACTAAGTTTTACCACTTAGTTTCCAGGATCATTGTCTTCTTAACTAAGTTTTACTACTTAGTTCTCTTTCCCGTTAAGTTGGATTGGTTAAGTGTCTTTAGTCGATTCAAGCAAACTTAACCCTCTTCCCTTATCCTGTTAAATTGGTTAAGTGTTGTCAGTATTCATGTTGACTTAACCCCACCACAAACCAAGTCATATTGGATAAGTATTTCTTAACCCTACCCATTCATCCTGTATTGGTTAAGTGTTCCCTTTTTAACTTAACCTTTCCCACCGGTTTTAACTAAACCTGTTATTAATGGTTAAGTATCATCTCTTCGTGTCTTAGACTAAACCCTCTTCATTTGTCATATTCTGATGGTTAAGTGTTCAAGTTTACTTAACCCTACGGTCCAACCCAGCTAACATATTAAATTGGCTAAGTGTATTACTTAACCCCAACCTCTAGTCTAATTAACATGTTAAATTGGCTAAGTGTATTAACTTTACTTAACCCCTCCTTCTAGTCTAGTCAACATGTTAATTTGGCTAAGTATTCCCATGGACTTAACCCTCCCACTCTAGCTTTAACTGTGTTAAGTTGGTTAAGTGTTTCTATGGACTTAATCCTACCATTCTAGCTTAACAGTGTTAAGTTGGTTAAGTGCTCCTATGGACTTAACCTTCCCATTCTAGCTTTAACTGTGTTGGTTAAGTGTTCCTATGGACTTAACCCTCCTCTTCTTGTTCTAGCTTTAATTAATAAATTAAAGTCGCAACCTCTCACATTAGACAGATATTGCTGCGGTTACTGGATGTGCCGGTCGGTTCCGGGCAGGTTTACACCGCAACTCAGTCTAACCTCGGGTTAGGCATATTCATGTTTTCTAAGTTCAAAGGGTTTTCTGATTAATCTCCAAACCTGGTTTTGAAAGCAACCATCCCGTTCGTCGGATCAGTTAGGGATAGCCAGGGAGGGCAGGAAACTTATATTTTCCAAACCCAAGCCTAGACACTATCCTCTCTGTCACCCTAGAACTTTCTGGTATGAGTTATAAAATGGGGTGTTATCAAAATATCTTTCTTTTGTTTATAAATTGTTAACAATTTATCTTACTGTAACGACCCGCCTTTTTGAACATTCTAAATCGGTATTTAAACCAACTTAAAACGTTCAAATCAACGGATCATTATTTAGCTTACAGAGTTTAAAAGTAAAATCAACACAGAATAAATAAACAACATAACCTTGAACAGCAAAAACATACTTTATTATATAACTAGAATCTTTGATACAATATTTTCCATACAGCGGTTTTAAATGAAAATTGAATACAAGAAAATATTACTGTTTTTAAAACATCAGAGTGTGCCGTCTTCTGAAATCCCCAGCTTTGCCAATCTTCGAATCCTAAGCTGTAATCTTTACATCTGAAATGCTCGGATCTGACCCGAGCATTCCATGCAAAAACATAAAATACTCGAGTCAGGATTAATCATTGGTTCAAGTAAATTAATTCCAATAGATACTGAAAAATAGTTATCTAACTTCAGGAATATACGCAAACCAAAAATTTGTGTAGTTCTATACATATCGATTTTTGTTTTAGGGACGAATGGTCGCAGAAGCCTGCACGTACACATGTGTACAGGTACACGTGTGCACTGCCCCAGCATCCCACAACCACAAATAACAAGTTCACTGAAAGTTAACAAGGTATGCATTAATAAACGGCGAAACAGAGAAGTACAAAGCAAACAATGTGATTTAAAAGTACAATAGAAAAACAATTATCATGAATATAATGGTCAATTTGGTGAATTTTTAAAGTGACAAGAAACCATAACAGCAAGTACTATCACACATAACAGGAACAAGATCAGACCACATAAGCATCACACATGTAGATATACATGCGCAGGGTATTTTGCCCCGGTGAAGAAGCAAGTCTTTCTTGATTGCAGGTGGAACAAAAAATAGCCCAAATACATAACTGGCTAACTAACATGTAGGTGTGGATATGCCAAGCAAAGTGTATGGTCAGGGTTCGAAAATGTAAGAGGACAAAAGCATTGCCCATAAATCAGTTTCATGTATAGTAGTAAGGTGTGAATAATCTAGTAGGTCTTCACACAACATAACCTGGAGTAGACGGTTTTAAAATGGCACATAATCATGGCAACTATCCAGTGGCAAGACTCACTGCCAGAAAGGGGAAAAAAATTACACTGCACAAATGTTTAGGTTTACAAAACTACACCTAATGTTCAGATTTAGACACTACACTAGAGGGTTCAGATTTAAAACAATTATACCAAATGATTCAGGTTTAAACAACTATACCAGATATCAAATATAACAGCACCAGCACCCTTTTCATGGGTACACAAGAAGAGAGCACCAATACATGAATATATAGAGACTTCGCAACTAACCCATAGGAACTGGTGTCCATATTTTTTTCAATTTTTAATGTACGAGGTAAATCATAAAACTGTATAAGTCAAAGATAAACCCAAAACTGTGTCCAGGTTTCGAAAACAGGGGATATACAATTGGTTCAGGTCAGAAAACATGCACATTTCTCATGAAGGCTAAGTGATAACTCAACAACACAATAATAGGATAAATTAGTTAACCAATGCCACTGTTTATGGTTTATGTGATAATATAGGTTCCACCTTGAAACAAGTTAGAGTGGAAGCTTTCAGTTTACAACAAGACGGGGTTCAAAAACACAACAGGGAAAACAGGCAAAATTGGAATTCATGTATGTGGCGACACTACTCATGGTCAATATACTTTCGCAAATATCCAAATTCACAATTGCATAGAATAGTTGGTAAAATTTTTTTTTTTAACTGTCTTAACATTTTCCTACAAAGAGCAGAGGGTGCATATCATGGTAGTTGGCCAATATATCAGTGTCAGTTAGCAAATATATCACAATAGTTTTGGAAATTATACCGCTACAGTTTGGAAAATGTATCACAAAGATTTTGATTCACTGTAACTCACATATACCGATGTTGTGTATTCACACATACTAATACATATGCAAAAGCTGTGTAATTATATTCAAATAATTCCTTAGTGTAGTTCACATAACATTCCAAACATTTACAGTAGCAAGTAGCCAACATCACATATGGTTTTCTCACAACATATTCCACTACTGCTTTATTTCTGATTGTTCAAAACTACTTGATTTTAAACTATCTACCTCTAAACACTGGCATTCTATGTGCTGGGAACACATTAGTTGAATTTACAACAGTATTAGACATATTTCATGAAACAGGGAATATGGTAAACCCAGTCTATGTTACTGTTTACTACAAGGCAACCGACAAGCGGTTCAAATGAAGCGATATGATAACAGTAAATCACATTTATCTAATTCGGTTTCCTTGTGACATATAAACAATCATAACAGTCGGGAACTTGTTTTACTTACATACAGGCAGTGGTTATAATGCGCCAAGTTAACGATTACATGACAGTAATTAAATGTGGCAAATCAACGTATATACTGGTGTCAAATACTTCCAGGCGAGCAGATATACTCATATAACAATCATATATATATGAACTTAAAACACAACATTCCAGGTTAGGATTAAAGGCACAGGGGTATATTTAAAACTGGCAACTAATCAACTGTAGCATATGGTTATCAATTTATCCACAGTAGTACTAGTTTTATCAGGGTAATATATATCGAATCCAAAACGCAACTTCGAAGTAACAAGGCAACCCAACAGCAAAAACAAAGGACGACTACCATATTCAGTATGTGTTGAACTTAAATTACTCGAAACGGTGATTAATCAATTGTGAGTATAAATACTCACCTGCAGTAGAAGAAAACGTAGGCAGTTTGATCGACTATTGTCGATTTGGCTTCGACTAGCTCGATGGTGACAACGGTGCTTCAGGCGATGTCGAAGAGGTGGGGAAGATGGCGCCCTGTTCTAGGGTTGCAATGGCGACGAGTTCGACCCGAGGTGGAGGTGGCGGCTTTACTGAAACGATGGTTGTCGGATCGAGCGCGAGTGCTACGGCTTCTAGAAGGAACGATGGAAAGAACTAATTTTGATGGGAGGAGGAAGGCGATTTAGGGCTGAGACCATGAAAATTAAAAAGGGGGAAATGATTTCGTTGCTCAAGAAATGAACGGGGTGCTTGATTCTTTTATAAAGGCAAAACCGTGGCATCCAAGAAAACGTGGGGAGGAAGGCGTTCGATAGTGTGTGCGACAAAGAACCTCTTTTATTTATTTATATTTAATAGTTCTTTGCCGCTGTCAAATGTTTTACTTTTGGAGAGTGAGTTTGTTACTTTTGTATTTCCACAAACGGACTCCAACAATGATGAAATTTTACGTACCGTCATGCCTCGATATCTTGAATCTGATAAAATTAGTATGGTCGTAGTATGACTCCATTAGTGTACGACGTTATTTTATTTTTAACTTATTTATCGGTTTACCAGTTTTATTTCGTTAACCTACCGATAACCTCGTTCGTTTCAAAATTCAAAACGAAAAATTCTATTTTCTTTATATACACATATATACACATATCCAAGCCAATTCCCATATATTTCAGCAAATAAAATCTCTGATTTGTTTACCGTTAACTAACGTTTATTTTTAAAATTCAATTATTCATATTTTCAATCGCATTTCAAATATCCAACCAGATTCAAATATTTAACAGTAATATTGGTTCCCCAACAAATCATTCTGAACTCAATTCAGACTTAAAACAATATACTTGATTGTTATTTTCTAACCCAAATCTCAATATAAAATTAATTATAAATTATTAAATTTCCAATTCATATTCCAGTTGTCGAAATTTCCGGGTCGTTACATTCTTCCCCCCTTTAAAACTTTTCGTCCTCGAAAAGGAGAAATCGTGGGAGTTATACAACTGTACACTTCAGATTTTCATCTTTGTGTGAAATTATTCCACGACCGATATCGATATTCGAGTCATCGATCTTCTTTATTTCCATCATATTCAATTTGATCATTAAATTTCCCTTCAAATCTAAACCACTTCTTAAATTTCAAAATTCGCATAAGTTGGATTTACGCCTCTCAAATTATCCCAAATTTCCTTATAGACCCCATTTGCCAAAGTTAACTTATCCATCATTTCGATTGAAATAGGTCCAGACTTAGCAGCCCTCAACCCAATTTCCTTACATTCAATCCATTTAATCTTTCTCAACACTCATTGAGGAGTGTAAATAACACCTTGTCTTCAAGTTACCAATTGTCGACTTGGAAATTTTCAAAATCCGAAATCTTTTTATAAATTTTTTTTTATACATAACACGAAATCTGTACAAAAATATTGGTGTTATTTCTCCAAAGCTATAAAGTTGAAAATACTTTGAAATCTTTTTCTTAATTTATCCAGTTAAGTACATTTTAATTTCAACTTATTGATTTGAAAATATTTAATAACTCGAAGTCTAACAAGTCTGTTGTCGTTCTTACAGATGTTAGGCATACGCTGGCCAGGCGCACGACTAAGATCTCCAAGTACTAAATGTCCTTGCTTCAACTTCCAGTGAAAATATATTTCAAAAATTCTCTTTAAAATAGATACGGAAAGTACCAATGTGATATCGATATGTTGATTGTTCATGAGTCGCAGATACACAATGGTTCCGTCTGGATCCCCCAGAAACATCTGTATCCGTAGGAAATCACTTCCCTGCGAATTTCGTCATGGACAGATCAACAGAAGAAATTTACGAATCAAAACACACTCTGAGGTCATTGAACGTTGGTTGTTCTATCTCAGAATCAAGAAATCAATTATCAAAAGAAATCAACTCCAGTGATGAGGACCAATCAAGTCACAAATCCAGTCACAAAGACAAACTGCTGCATTAACAGGTGACTCACTATTACTAAGATATCTCAAATACTGTGGACCGCAGGTACACAATGGTTACGCCTGGGTCCCCAAGGAAACATCCATACCCGTAAGCTTTCACAGCTCTGCGGATTACGCCCTTACAATTCGACTGTAGATCGCAGCAGTCACAATGGTTACGCTTGGTTCCCCCAAGAAACATCCGTCTGCCGTAGGCTATCTGCAGCCCTGCGAATTTCGCTACACGGTCGAATTCCAACGACTCTAGATCGCAGTGATCACAATGGTTACGCCTGATTCCCTCAGGAAACATCCGACCGCCATAGGCTATCTACAGCCCTGCGAATTACGCTAGCAGTCGTGCTCAATGGCAACTCATGAGTTTTATGTCCAGACAACCTACCGCCACCAGCAGCACTGCAGATTGCGCTATCTGCAGCCCTTTTACATAAGCTCGAAATTCAAAGAAGAAGGATGGTACTTCACTTATCTTGACTTGAAAACATACAATATTTTATTTCATAAATCATACTTGCGTCCTTTTACACAAGATTTTCCTCTCAAATCATATTTCAAACACTTCGTCTTATATAAATTTTGTTATATAAGATCTCATTTCAAATCGATTACCTTCTAATTCAGCATTTTTTTAAATTCACCGAATTCTTATATATTTTCCATATAAGTTTCGAAAACTTCTATTTCCAATATTCAAAATCAAATATCCTCACATTTCTATTTCTATTTCAAAATCTCGAGTTTGATCTCTTAATCAATTCAGAAATTTGACATTCTTTCAAACCCAAATTTATCAATTTATTGGTTATAACCCAAATTTTCTTTCAAATTTCTAATTATAAAATTCATCACTTCATGAACATCTTTATTCGCTCAAAATTTCGAATTTTTCTTCTTATCACAAATTTTTCCTTCACGCATTATCACTTCTTCACATTCATACTTCGACCGTCAATTAGTAAGCGAACAACTCCCTAAGTATCAACCCCGAAGGCCGAAACCAACATCAGATCAACACTCAGGAAATTATTCACTTAACTAACCTCCAGTCACTTTCTAGATTCCTTAATTCCATTTCTAATTCTTTATCAAATCATCGCTCACGAAATTTTCGAATTCGAATTACCATTCCATTTCTCTTACATTCTGTCGTCCTTCATTTTCAACGTGCGGCTCTTTGTTGTTCAGTTCTCATTATTCTGATTTGTCAAAACCCGTTAACTTCTCACAATCTTTGAAAACAACCCATATTCATTTTCTACAATTCTAGAAAATCTCCTATTACCATTAGAAAACAATTTCATATTTTTGCAGATCTTTAATAGAAATATACTTTATTCTCAGGGGGGTTATTTCTAAATTCGTTAATTGAATTAAACAGATATTAAATAAAACACTACTATTTTCACTTAACTACTGACACTTATTTACTTCACTTAACCACTCTTGCTATCGAATTATTTCTCCATCAACAATGAAGTCAGTCAAGTTGGGGTACGATTACCTCTCAGACCTTAACTTGACAACATCATTAACTTTGAAACAGATAAGTTCGCAACTTCGAAACTTTCATTCTCATAACTTTCAAATTCAAATTAAAATTTTACTTTTTTAACGAAAATCGTTGATTGTAACAATCATTCATGCCTCGAAATATTTAACTTTAAAATATACTTTATTTATTGAATACATAATTAATTACTTATATATTAAATTTGAAATGGAAAATAAATAATATTTTCCTGAAACTCGACATAATCGTCTCCTATAAATAACTTCTTTTCGAATAATCTATTATTCGATACCATATTCCGAACTTCAGAAAATATTCTGAACTTCAGAACAATCTCACCGTACTGGTTAACTTCATCTCCAATTTCAATCGCAACATATTCGTTTTCAAATGTTATTTACTTCAAAAAAAAGTAAATATTTCTTTTATCAAAATCCAAACTCGTCACATCCAATTAGCTCTCATTTCACTTGAACCTTGATTCAAATCTTTATTCATATTTTGCTCCATTTACAATTCTCGTTCATACTTTGCTTCTTAATAATTAATTAACAAGTTTGTACCTCACTATCGAATCCATGTATTCGATTATACTAATTATAAATTATTTTGCCAATAAACTTCGACACAATTGAATTATAATTATACCCTTTCCAATTTTATTATTTTATACTCCAAATTCAAAATAAAATTCATCGTCTCATTTCCGAAACGATTTTCAATTTCCTCTCAATCAAATTCTTATCTGAAATCTTATTCCAATAAATTTCAATTATCTTTGATCGCTAAAAACACACAATTGATTCATCGATTCTATTATACTTATCTTCCTTAAATGTCGTTCGATGATAGGTTCGAGATTCAAATACAAAGGAATCTTATTGAGGAATAATTCTCGCAAACCTGGATTCGAAGACTTCCGAAGACTGGGGATTCCGAAAAAAAATTAAATCTCAAAATAAATTTTTGTTTCCGCCGTATTATTTCCAAAATACTAAATTTCAAAATATATAATATTTCCAAAATATTTTTCCATTCAAAATTTATTTTAAAATTGTTTACACTTTTCAAAAATTATATTTTGAAATCTTTTTATTTTCAAAATCCGCTTTTCCAGTGTCGATCCTACTCATTTAAACTCGATAAGCAATGCTCTGAATAAACCAAAGCTCTGATACCACTTGTAACGACCCGCCTTTTTGAACATTCTAAATCGGTATTTAAACCAACTTAAAACGTTCAAATCAACGGATCGTTATTTAGCTTACAGAGTTTAAAAGTAAAATCAACACAGAATAAATAAACAACATAACCTTGAACAGCAAAAACATACTTTATTATATAACTAGAATCTTTGATACAATATTTTCCATACAGCGGTTTTAAATGAAAATTGAATACAAGAAAATATTACTGTTTTTAAAACATCAGAGTGTGCCGTCTTCTGAAATCCCCAGCTTTGCCAATCTTCGAATCCTAAGTTGTAATCTTTACATCTAAAATGCTCGGATCTGACCCGAGCATTCCATGCAAAAACATAAAATACTCGAGTCAGGATTAATCATTGGTTCAAGTAAATTAATTCCAATAGATACTTGTAAAAACCCGTAACTTCCCCGTAAAGGAAAGCGACGGATAGTTCGAGAACAAGCCACAACAGAACGCATATAAAAGAACATTTCATTGTATATTACAACAATGCATCAGATTACAAGAATATACAGAGTATGAATGAATATTACACAGAAATATCAGAGATTTAAATTACATTTAAATACATAGCAGCGGAAAATAATGCAATACACAACTAGAAGGAGATATACGGATACAAAGCTTTCCGGATATCGTTCCAGCTGTAAACCAGGATCCTGAGAATATAAATCTGCAAAACCAAAACTACTAGCTGCCCGTGTCAAAATAGGGGCACCCAGAGTTTAGGTTAAAACAATAAACTCCAGGTCAGTCATGGGACTGGTGTGAGAACTAAAACAGTTATTAATCTTTATTTTTAATGTTAGGTAAATCAAGGGACCACGCCGTATAACACGGAACGGGTTTCCTCCCAAGAATACCAGTGCATAAACAACAGCGCAATGCTAAATAAAGAAAAATGAAGTTGTTATAAGACCCAGGTCCTATCACACAATGCAACGCAAGCCGGGGGATAGTGTTTTCCCTTATAACAGCCAAAGAATGCTTGATACGTTTAAAACAAATCGTTTGATACTATTATAAGTGCATAGTGTATAAAACAACTTCAAATCATAAGTATCAATCATAAGCGGCATGAGTGCCCCATCCCACTATGTCGCCATACTAGGCTCTACAAATAAAACCGCAAATGTCACGTATTTGGAAATTGGATTTCCGTCTATGAACCGAGGCAAAAGATAGTCCTCAACCGATTCGAGACGCTCTAGCCCGTGTCTCAGGATCAGAGCTCGAGTGACCCTTGGAGCGACAGGGCCGGTCCACCGATGTGGATTAAAATGCCTGAACACTGCGTTTCCCCACCCTTTGGGGTGTCAATGAGCCAACTAAATGACTCCATCGGTTCGAGAACGACCGATCAATCCGAGGCACCTCGCTACAGCAACAGCCACATAAGTCAAACTCGTCAGGGCGTGTAAAACCACTGACGCCACTTTTTAGCTAGAAGGAAATGCATGCCCTCCCTGAGGTCCGTCTCCCGTTTTTGGTTCATACCGGGTGTGAAACACGCGAGGTAAACGTTACACAAAGCTACGCCACAAAGGCCGTGCTTTGATCATCACCACAAGACTTTGCTTTTCAACAGAAGCCTCGATCAATTGCCACTTAGGCATGCCACACAGGCAATTCACTCCATGCGTTTGATATCCATCAATATATAACCCCTGAGCTCGTACGTCTCAGAGAAGGGCGTTAAGCAAGAGAATAAATTCTCCGCCGCCAAACAGATATATATTTAATACAGATCAATCACACGGACTAAAATCCAATGTCAGACACACAGTCCATTTACAAGTCCGTTCTGGGTCTGAACGAAACCGGAGGCACCTAGTACCCCGCATATCCATCGATCTCCAAGTACGTCTGGACGATCACCAACTGTTTCCATCTTCTTGGGTGTACAGCCCAATCAAGATCATCAGTTATCACCCAAACGACGTGAAGACTTCCGGTCTTCAACCACCGTCTTCATCTTCGACTTATCGTCGTATCAGTTATTCAGAATGGGATAAACCCGGTCTTTCCGAATAACTCGCGTATATTTTAAATAATTGTTACACAAACACAACATACGCCTCATTCCAATTCATCAGTCACTAACCATAAATTAATCAAAAGAATAATTCCCCAAATATTAACCCCGAAGGCCGAAACCAACATCAGATCAATATCCAGAAAACCATTCTGTTTGGCTAACCGACAGTTAGTTTCTAATTTTCACATTCATAGGGAAAGGTTCCCATTAATTTTATCCAAGATAAATTCCTTGAATTTATTCTTTATTCTATTTTTGAATATCAATTCAAACTAGTCGGGATTAACGAAACTTACCGAAGTAATCATTTGTTATAATTTCCCAATCCCAACCTATTCATCCCATGAAGTAAAACTGGTAGTACTTCATATCTAACACCACGGTGTTATCGGTAAATTCAATTACCATTTCACATTCAAATCTAATTAAAGATTTAACTATCGCCTGGAGCAAAACTGGTGATACTCCATTTTCGATCATTTCAATCTAATTAAAGATTCATTAAAACTCCACTTAGTTTTAATCTTCGACTGGGTTAAAGAATCAGTGTCATTTAAAACACGGTTCACGATAAACCCAAAATCACATTCCATTAATTATCGGGTTAAAGAACAAGTGTTATTTAAAACACTGTTCACGATAAACCCAAAAATCAATACCCATTCAATTCCAATTAAATATCATTTAATTGGTACACTTCATTAAATTTAAATAAAAAGATTTAATCTTTTCTCAACTGGGTTCAAGAACAGTGTTAGTGAAGACACCATTCACGACAAACCCAAAATCACATTTGATATTCAATATAAGGCTCTGAATAGAAAATATATCGGCTTATATTCAATATCAAATTCTACGATTAACAAATGTCGTATTGGAAATAACGATATAAATATATATCTTTCAAATTTCCATAACGACATCTGTATAATCACGAATTCCAACATCGAAATATTCCAAAGACAATTTCGATTCAAATCCACTCCAATGCAATCATTGGAAATTCTGGTTATTTTTAAAACCCTTTTCAAATTCAATTTATTTATTCAAAAATAAATAGAATTATAATTCTAGTTCAAAACTAGTTCATTTCGATAAAAATCTATTTTTATCTTTTCAAATATGAAGTTTTTCATCCCAATTCTTTCTAAATCATTTCTTATGATTTTACACAAATTATTACTATTTTTAATAATTTTATCAAGGCCCGTACAGTCGATTTCCAACAATGGCCACCGAACTGCACTTATAGCGACCTTTTCCGAATTTGATTTGGACGTATCTCCAAATCCAACCGTTAGATTTCAAATTTCTAATATTCGTTAGAAAGCTCTTTTCGATACGAACCCAACGGTTCCGGTTTTAGGAGAATCCGACGGTCGGATCTCCCGTAATGTCCGTTTGAAATAAATGGTCGAAATTCGCGAACTGCCGCGGCGCGGCGCGTTCTATTCAGGCCATTATATTATATATATAATATATATAATATATATTTCGTCGATTTCTATTTAAAACGAATTATATAAATAGTTTTAAATTCGTTTCAAAAGCAACTTCAACTTCCGTTTCAATTCAAATTAAAATTGAATTCTTCTTTATAAATTCGTTTTAAAATTCATTTCTAATTCAATTCAAATTTCAATTCAATTTGAATTCATTTCAATTTGCTTTCATTTTAAAATCGTTTTCAATTCATTTCGAAGTCGTTTTCAATTCATTTCATTTCGAAATCGTTTTCAATTCAATTCATTTCGAAATCGTTATATATTCAATTCATTTCGAAATCGTTTTCAATTCAATTCGAAATCGTTTTCAATTCAATTCATTTCGAAATCGTCTTCAATTCATTTCATTTCGAAATCGTCTTCAATTCATTTCATTTCGAAATCGTTTTCAATTCATTTCATATCGAAATCGTTTTCAATTCATTTCATTTCGAAATCGTTTTCAATTCATTTCATTTCGAAATCGTTTTCAATTCAATTTATTTCCAAATGAATAAAATCGATATAAATATCGTCCACGTTAAAATGGCGTCAATCTAATCAACACGGCTTCATAAATTTCTATTTTTCAACATTCTATTTCAAATATTTCTTTTTCAAAAATAGTTCTTATTATCAAAATATTTCGTTCAACACATGACCAATCTCAATGGATGAGTACTGTCAACACAAGAACTTTTATTTTATATTGATAAAGATGTAAATTTTATTACTAAAATATTTCGTTCAACACATGACCAATCTCAATGGATGAGTACTGTCAACACATGAACTTTTATTTTATAATATTAAGATGTAAATTTTATTACTAAAATATTTCGTTCAACACATGACCAATCTCAAAGGATGAGTACTGTCAACACATGAACTTTTATTTTATAATATTCTTTTTTCAAAATAGTTGTTAGTATCAAAATATTTCGTTCAACACATGACCAATCTCAAACGATGAGTACTGTCAACACATGAACCTTTATTTTATATTATAAAGATGTAAATTTTATTACTAAAATATTTCGTTCAACACATGACCAATCTCAAAGGATGAGTACTGTCAACACATGAACTTTTATTTTATAATATTCTTTATTTTTCAAATTGGAATGAGGCCCAATCAATTACCATATAAAATTAATTATATGGATTTTCACACATCACATGTATAATAGCATTGAAAAATAAGCAACCATCAACCAAAGTGCACTACACTGTATAAGCATCAAATGTAGATATCTAACGCTTATAACAGCCTGTCAATCGATCGATCGACATATTTAATCAATCAGGATGAGTGAACTTCAAATTTCATCCTAACACCCGTGTGGGGTTTCAAACAATCAAACACAGGTTTTATTTGTGCAGTTGGGCGATGTGTAAAATTTATCGACCCAATCAATGTCCTTCAAATAGGTGTACATAAACAAACCGTCTGGTTTGTAAATGAATATTTATTTATTCACATTCACGTTAAAAATTATATTTTTAACGATAAAAACATTTTATTTCAACATATGAATTTCTTTTCAATTCATTTATTCAATAAAATGATATTTTTATTTTTCTAACATATCTTAGAAAATTTCGGCGGCATAACGGCACGATACTAGAAACGGGACGAGGCCTAGCCTTATCCCCGGTCTAGTGAAGGCCCACGCCATTCACACATCAATCATATTCACCAAACAACCAAATTCAAATCAAATCATCAAACTAATCTATGCAACCAAACAAACAAGTCCATGGTCTGTGGACGATTGTGTCGGGTGCTACTAAGCACCGTCTGCATCCTAGTATATATATATAACTAGAAAAGAAATTGAAAGGTGAGAAATTCTCACCGAAAGCTATCCAATACCACGACTCTTCATTTATAGAGATCTTCATCGTCATCGCACCTTTTTGTCATCTTCGTTGCGGTAGCCACTACATATGTAAAAATCGAATTTTTACTATGTTATTCAATATATAAAAATCGAATTTTTATTTCGAAGTTCAATATATAAAAATCATATTTTTATTTCGAAGTTCTATAGATAAAAATTATATTTTTAATTCTTTTATATAGTAAAGACTATATTTTTAATACTTTAAAAAATATAAAAATCATATTTTTATTACTTTAAAAATACAAAGATCATATTTTTATCTTTTCAAATATAAAAGATTATATTTTTACTACTTTGTTATATAGATAAAAATTATATTATTATCACGCTATTTTCCATATAAAGATTTCGCCTTTTCTAAAATAAAGATTTCGCCTTTTTAAAAACATAGACTTCGCCTTTTCAAATTTAAAGGTTTCATCTTTATAAAAATCTCATTTTTATTTTCCTACACATATAAAGATTATATTTTTAATATTCCTATGATGTAAAAATTATATTTTTATTACTTTAAAATAAAAATAAAAATCATATCTTACTTCCTAAAATTCCGTCTATTCTATTTAAAGTTTGAATCTTTTTCTATTTTAATAGTTCAAAATAAAATCAGTTTTAAACTCTTTCGAAAATCAGTTTTTACTTCCTTTTAAAATCAGTTCAGTTTTTAAATCCTTTAAAAAAACAATTCAGTTTTTAAACCTTTTTTTAAAAAAACTGTTTTTAATCCTTTTTCAAAAATCAGTTCAGTTTTTAAATCCTTTAAAATCTGTTTTTAATTCTTTTAAAAATCAATTCAGTTTTTAAACCTTTTTCAAAAATCAGTTTTTACTATTTTAAATACATAAAAATAAATTAATAAAACAAAAAAAACTTACAGAGGGGGGGGGGTTTCGCAGATCGACGGAGGCTGCTTCGAGGGGGCGGCGCTAGGGTTTCGAACGGGGAGGGAGCTTCGAGCCTCGAACGGAGAAGGCGTTGACTTCGGGGGGCGGTCGGATTGAAGGAGGAGGAGGGAGCGAGAGCGAGGAAGAGGGGGGAAGAAGATCGGATGCGCGGTGGAGGTTCTGACCGACGGTGAAGGCGGCGGCTGCTGCTGCTGCTTTCTTCCTTTTTTTTCGTTTTGAAATTACTATGAACGGGGGGGCCAGAAAGGAAGATAAAGGGGAGGTAAATTATATTATTTTATTTTTTTATTATTTTTTTTTATTTAATTATTTCTATTTTTGCAAAAAGGTTGACTTTTTCATACGACCTCGAAACGAGGCCCACCGCCTGTCGTCCATAGCATTTTACCCCCATCCCGAACACAATGGGATATGTATCGCAAGCTGATTTGATCATTACAATCAGTTTCTTTTTGAATTTACATTTAAATCACTATGTTGAATTTTAAACGTACATTTCAAATTACCGGGGCCACATACTAACTAGAAAAATTCCAGAAAAATATTTTCTAGCTTCGTATTGACGATACGATCCTAACAAAACTAGTTTCGTCGAATTCTGAGACCGTTAGAAAAATGGCCAATTTCCAGTCGATTAAAATCAACTGAAATGGTCAAAACACGTTTTCCTATGCCACACTCACATATTGATTCGAAAAATTATGAAATTTGGAATCTAGCAATAACTTTACATCCCGGACCCAACAAAAGTGGTTTCGTCGAAATCCGAGGTCGTTTGCAAAATTCCCATTTTTAAGGGCCTGAATTCCATAGCGACTATTCAGAATTTTCAACTGGACATATCTTTTGATTCCCGCTATGAACTTTTGATTTTTCGGATTCGTTGGAAAGATATTATCAATTAGATCCTAATATTTTTGGTTTCGCTAAAATCCGGATTGTTTTGCACCCGGTACATTCAATTGAAGTTGGAAATCGAATTATCGAACTACCGCGCCATTTTCAATTCTTTTATAATTATTTATAATTATTTATATTCTAACGACGACGTATATAATATATACGTCGAATTATATTCAAACTAAATTTCTCGTCGATATTATTTAAAATTATTCATTTTAAATATTCGAAATTCGCTAAAATTGCCAAAATAAAAATTTTAAACTGGCCCAGATTTTTCGAGTTGTTACAATCTCCCCCACTTAAAACTTTTCGTCCCCGAAAAGGAACAAAGTCGAAAGTGGTTTGATTAATCAACTCTACGCTCTATCTGGCTTCCATTCTCCAACTTTTCAGTTTCTGAGAATTTTCAAATTTTCAAAAATTTGGCTAACACCCTAAATTTTCGAAAAATTTCGCCATAACCTCCCCTGCACCGGGAGCATCGGGGAATTTCAAATAGCTTCCCCGGTCCTTCAGATCTCAAAAAGAAAAAGAAAAAGCCAAGCGGCTAGCCAATAGGCTCACAAAATCATCATCACCCAAACGAAACAGGAAATTATGTAGTAAACATGTACCTATTTGTCGGGCAAACAAATTTTATTCTTCGGCTCTAGCCTCCTTGCTATGACCTGTTGAATGATATACATGTATATGCAAACAAATGCGACCAATTTTCAATACAATTCATTATTCGATCCAATTAGGCTTAATGGTTAAAAATTAGCAAACAACTAAACAAACCACACAAACATCAATCAATTAGTGAATTAGAGTTTCAAATTCATAATTTTGATACATATACAAAAATCAAATTTTTGATGCCAAATCACAACAATAAGCCCTATCTAATTTTGGTTCTCACACCAATCAATAGGAAATATATAGAAATTCCACTTTCGTCACTCGAACATAAATTCGGATGATGATCGATCAATCATCAGAATCACCCCCGGGCGACTAGAGTGTAATTCTATATCTATCCAGTATATTAAAACTTCAAATACACGTTTGCAAGGCGTATATGCAAAATCTTTATATACTGGACTGTCCAAACCAATATAAATAAATAATCAAATACGAATAATTGATTTAAATTTTCAAAACAAAATTGGTTTTATTTTAAAAATATACTCTTCACACTCGTTCTAGGATACTACTGATCCTATCTCTAACGAGTCATTCTAATTGGATATTACTAGTCCAATATCTGATGAATCCTTTCATATGGTTCTAATGTGCCTTATTCTCTGAGCTTTGTAAACCAAAGCTCTGATACCAACTGTAAAAACCCGTAACTTCCCCGTAAAGGAAAGCGACGGATAGTTCGAGAACAAGCCACAACAGAACGCATATAAAAGAACATTTCATTGTATATTACAACAATGCATCAGATTACAAGAATATACAGAGTATGAATGAATATTACACAGAAATATCAGAGATTTAAATTACATTTAAATACATAGCAGCGGAAAATAATGCAATACACAACTAGAAGGAGATATACGGATACAAAGCTTTCCGGATATCGTTCCAGCTGTAAACCAGGATCCTGAGAATATAAATCTGCAAAACCAAAACTACTAGCAGCCCGTGCCAAAATAGGGGCACCCAGAGTTTAGGTTAAAACAATAAACTCCAGGTCAGTCATGGGACTGGTGTGAGAACTAAAACAGTTATTAATCTTTATTTTTAATGTTAGGTAAATCAAGGGACCACGCCGTATAACATGGAACGGGTTTCCTCCCAAGAATACCAGTGCATAAACAACAGCGCAATGCTAAATAAAGAAAAATGAAGCTGTTATAAGACCCAGGTCCTATCACACAATGCAACGCAAGCCGGGGGATAGGGTTTTCCCTTATAACAGCCAAAGAATGCTTGATACGTTTAAAACAAATCGTTTGATACTATTATAAGTGCATAGTGTATAAAACAACTTCAAATCATAAGTATCAATCATAGGCGGCATGAGTGCCCCATCCCACTATGTCGCCATACTAGGCTCTACAAATAAAACCGCAAATGTCACGTATTTGGAAATTGGATTTCCGTCTATGAACCGAGGCAAAAGATAGTCCTCAACCGATTCGAGACGCTCTAGCCCGTGTCTCAGGATCAGAGCTCGAGTGACCCTTGGAGCGACAGGGCCGGTCCACCGATGTGGATTAAAATGCCTGAACACTGCGTTTTCCCACCCTTTGGGGTGTCAATGAGCCAACTAAATGACTCCATCGGTTCGAGAACGACCGATCAATCCGAGGCGCCTCGCAACAGCAACAACCACATAAGTCAAACTCGTCAGGGCGTGTAAAACCACTGACGCCACTTTTTAGCTAGAAGGAAATGCATGCCCTCCCTGAGGTCCGTCTCCCGTTTTTGGTTCATACCGGGTGTGAAACACGCGAGGTAAACGTTACACAAAGCTACGCCACAAAGGCCGTGCTTTGATCATCACCACAAGACTTTGCTTTTCAACAGAAGCCTCGATCAATTGCCACTTAGGCATGCCACACAGGCAATTCACTCCATGCGTTTGATATCCATCAATATATAACCCCTGAGCTCGTACGTCTCAGAGAAGGGCGTTAAGCAAGAGAATAAATTCTCCGCCGCCAAACAGATATATATTTAATAGAGATCAATCACACGGACTAAAATCCAATGTCAGACACACAGTCCATTTACAAGTCCGTTCTGGGTCTGAACGAAACCGGAGGCACCTAGTACCCCGCATATCCATCGATCTCCAAGTACGTCTGGACGATCACCAACTGTTTCCATCTTCTTGGGTGTACAGCCCAATCAAGATCATCAGTTATCACCCAAACGACGTGAAGACTTCCGGTCTTCAACCACCGTCTTCATCTTCGACTTATCGTCGTATCAGTTATTCAGAATGGGATAAACCCGGTCTTTCCGAATAACTCGCGTATATTTTAAATAAGTGTTACACAAACACAACATACGCCTCATTCCAATTCATCAGTCACTAACCGTAAATTAATCAAAAGAATAATTCCCCAAATATTAACCTCGAAGGCCGAAACCAACATCAGATCAATATCCAGAAAACCATTCTGTTTGGCTAACCGACAGTTAGTTTCTAATTTTCACATTCATAGGGAAAGGTTCCCATTAATTTTATCCAAGATAAATTCCTTGAATTTATTCTTTATTCTATTTTTGAATATCAATTCAAACTAGTCGGGATTAACGAAACTTACCGAAGTAATCATTTGTTATAATTTCCCAATCCCAACCTATTCATCCCATGAAGTAAAACTGGTAGTACTTCATATCTAACACCACGGTGTTATCGGTAAATTCAATTACCATTTCACGTTCAAATCTAATTAAAGATTTAACTATCGCCTGGAGCAAAACTGGTGATACTCCATTTTTGATCATTTCAATCTAATTAAAGATTCATTAAAACTCCACTTAGTTTTAATCTTCGACTGGGTTAAAGAATCAGTGTCATTTAAAACACGGTTCACGATAAACCCAAAATCACATTCCATTAATTATCGGGTTAAAGAACAAGTGTTATTTAAAATACTATTCACGATAAACCCAAAAATCAATACCCATTCAATTCCAATTAAATATCATTTAATTGGTACACTTCATTAAATCTAAATAAAAAGATTTAATCTTTTCTCAACTGGGTTCAAGAACAGTGTTAGTGAAGACACCATTCACGACAAACCCAAAATCACATTTGATATTCAATATAAGGCTCTGAATAGAAAATATATCGGCTTATATTCAATATCAAATTCAACGATTAACAAATGTCGTATTGGAAATAACGATATAAATATATATCTTTCAAATTTCCATAACGACATCTGTATAATCACGAATTCCAACATCGAAATATTCCGAAGACAATTTCGATTCAAATCCACTCCAATGCAATCATTGGAAATTCTGGTTATTTTTAAAACCCTTTTCAAATTCAATTTATTTATTCAAAAATAAATAGAATTATAATTCTAGTTCAAAACTAGTTCATTTTGATAAAAATCTATTTTTATCTTTTCAAATATGAAGTTTTTCATCCCAATTCTTTCTAAATCATTTCTTATGATTTTACACAAATTATTACTATTTTTAATAATTTTATCAAGGCCCGTACAGTCGATTTCCAACAATGGCCACCGAACTGCACTTATAGCGACCTTTTTCGAATTTGATTTGGACGTATCTCCAAATCCAACCGTTAGATTTCAAATTTCTAATATTCGTTAGAAAGCTCTTTTCGATACGAACCCAACGGTTCCGGTTTTAGGAGAATCCGACGGTCGGATCTCCCGTAATGTCCGTTTGAAATAAATGGTCGAAATTCGTGAACTGCCGCGGCGCGACGCGTTCTATTCAGGCCATTATATTATATATATAATATATATTTCGTTGATTTCTATTTAAAACGAATTATATAAATAGTTTTAAATTCGTTTCAAAAGCAACTTCAACTTCCGTTTCAATTCAAATTAAAATTGAATTCTTCTTTATAAATTCGTTTTAAAATTCATTTCTAATTCAATTCAAATTTCAATTCAATTTGAATTCATTTCAATTTGCTTTCATTTCGAAATCGTTTTCAATTCATTTCGAAGTCGTTTTCAATTCATTTCATTTCGAAATCGTTTTCAATTCAATTCAATTCGAAATCGTTATATATTCAATTCATTTCGAAATCGTTTTCAATTCAATTCGAAATCGTTTTCAATTCAATTCATTTCGAAATCGTCTTCAATTCATTTCATTTCGAAATCGTCTTCAATTCATTTCATTTCGAAATCGTTTTCAATTCATTTCATTTCGAAATCGTTTTCAATTCATTTCATTTCGAAATCGTTTTCAATTCATTTCATTTCGAAATCGTTTTCAATTCAATTTATTTCGAAATGAATAAAATCGATATAAATATCGTCCACGTTAAAATGGCGTCAATCTAATCAACACGGCTTCATAAATTTCTATTTTTCAATATTCTATTTCAAATATTTCTTTTTCAAAAATAGTTCTTATTATCAAAATATTTCATTCAATACATGACCAATCTCAATGGATGAGTACTGTCAACACATGAACTTTTATTTTATATTGATAAAGATGTAAATTTTATTACTAAAATATTTCGTTCAACACATGACCAATCTCAATGGATGAGTACTGTCAACACATGAACTTTTATTTTATAATATTAAGATGTAAATTTTATTACTAAAATATTTCGTTCAACACATGACCAATCTCAAAGGATGAGTACTGTCAACACATGAACTTTTATTTTATAATATTCTTTTTTCAAAATAGTTGTTAGTATCAAAATATTTCGTTCAACACATGACCAATCTCAAAGGATGAGTACTGTCAACACATGAACCTTTATTTTATATTATAAAGATGTAAATTTTATTACTAAAATATTTCGTTCAACACATGACCAATCTCAAAGGATGAGTACTGTCAACACATGAACTTTTATTTTATAATATTCTTTATTTTTCAAATTGGAATGAGGCCCAATCAATTACCATATAAAGTTAATTATATGGATTTTCACACATCACATGTATAATAGCATTGAAAAATAATCAACCATCAACCAAAGTGCACTACACTGTATAAGCATCAAATGTAGATATCTAACGCTTATAACAGCCTGTCAATCGATCGATCGACATATTTAATCAATCAGGATGAGTGAACTTCAAATTTCATCCTAACACCCGTGTGGGGTTTCAAACAATCAAACACAGGTTTTATTTGTGCAGTTGGGCGATGTGTAAAATTTATCGACCCAATCAATGTCCTTCAAATAGGTGTACATAAACAAACCGTCTGGTTTGTAAATGAATATTTATTTATTCACATTCACGTTAAAAATTATATTTTTAACGATAAAAACATTTTATTTCAACATATGAATTTCTTTTTAATTCATTTATTCAATAAAATGATATTTTTATTTTTCTAACATATCTTAGAAAATTTCGGCGGCATAACGGCACGATACTAGAAACGGGACGAGGCCTAGCCTTATCCCCGGTCTAGTGAACGCCCACGCCATTCACACGTCAATCATATTCACCAAACAACCAAATTCAAATCAAATCATCAAACTAATCTATGCAACCAAACAAACAAGTCCATGGTCTGTGGACGATTGTGTCGGGTGCTACTAAGCACCGTCTGCATCCTAGTATATATATATAACTAGAAAAGAAATTGAAAGGTGAGAAATTCTCACCGAAAGCTATCCAATACCACGACTCTTCATTTATAGAGATCTTCATCGTCATCGCACCTTTTTGTCATCTTCGTTGCTGTAGCCACTACATATGTAAAAATCGAATTTTTACTATGTTATTCAATATATAAAAATCGAATTTTTATTTTGAAGTTCAATATATAAAAATCATATTTTTATTTCGAAGTTCTATAGATAAAAATTATATTTTTAATTCTTTTATATAGTAAAGACTATATTTTTAATACTTTAAAAAATATAAAAATCATATTTTTATTACTTTAAAAATATAAAGATCATATTTTTATCTTTTCAAATATAAAAGATTATATTTTTACTACTTTGTTATATAGATAAAAATTATATTATTATCACGCTATTTTCCATATAAAGGTTTCGCCTTTTCTAAAATAAAGATTTCGCCTTTTTAAAAACATAGACTTCGCCTTTTCAAATTTAAAGATTTCATCTTTATAAAAATCTCATTTTTATTTTCCTACACATATAAAGATTATATTTTTAATATTCCTATGATGTAAAAATTATATTTTTATTACTTTAAAATAAAAATAAAAATCATATCTTACTTCCTAAAATTCCGTCTATTCTATTTAAAGTTTGAATCTTTTTCTATTTTAATAGTTCAAAATAAAATCAGTTTTAAACTCTTTCGAAAATCAGTTTTAAACTCTTTCGAAAATCAGTTTTTACTTCCTTTTAAAATCAGTTCAGTTTTTAAATCCTTTAAAAAAACAATTCAGTTTTTAAACCTTTTTTAAAAAAAACTGTTTTTAATCCTTTTTCAAAAATCAGTTCAGTTTTTAAATCCTTTAAAATCTGTTTTTAATTCTTTTAAAAATCAATTCAGTTTTTAAACCTTTTTCAAAAATCAGTTTTTACTATTTTAAATACATAAAAATAAATTAATAAAACAAAAAAAAACTTACAGAGGGGGGGGGGTTTCGCAGATCGACGGAGGCTGCTTCGAGGGGGCGGCGCTAGGGTTTCGAACGGGGAGGGAGCTTCGAGCCTCGAACGGAGAAGGCGTTGACTTCGGGGGGCGGTCGGATTGAAGGAGGAGGAGGGAGCGAGAGCGAGGAAGAGGGGGGGAAGAAGATCGGGTGCGCGGTGGAGGTTCTGACCGACGGTGAAGGCGGCGGCTGCTGGTGCTGCTTTCTTCCTTTTTTTTCGTTTTGAAATTACTATGAACGGGGGGGGGCCAGAAAGGAAGATAAAGGGGAGGGAAATTATATTATTTTATTTTTTTATTATTTTTTTTATTTAATTATTTCTATTTTTGCAAAAAGGTTGACTTTTTCATACGACCTCGAAACGAGGCCCACCGCCTGTCGTCCATAGCATTTTACCCCCATCCCGAACACAATGGGATATGTAACGCAAGCTGATTTGATCGTTACAATCAGTTTCCTTTTAAATTTACATTTAAATCACTATGTTGAATTTTAAACGTACATTTCAAATTACCGGGGACACATACTAACTAGAAAAATTCCAGAAAAATATTTTCTAGCTTCGTATTGACGATACGGTCCTAACAAAACTAGTTTCGTCGAATTCTGAGACCGTTAGAAAAATGGCCAATTTCCAGTCGATTAAAATCAACTAAAATGGTCAAAACACGTTTTCCTATGCCACACTCACATATTGATTCGAAAAATTATGAAATTTGGAATCTAGCAATAATTTACATCCTGGACCCAACAAAAGTGGTTTCGTCGAAATCCGAGGTCGTTTGCAAAATTCCCATTTTTAAGGGCCTGAATTCCATAGCGACTATTCAGAATTTTCAACTGGACATATCTTTTGATTCCCGCTATGAACTTTTGATTTTTCGGATTCGTTGGAAAGATATTATCAATTAGATCCTAATATTTTTGGTTTCGCTAAAATCCGGATTGTTTTGCACCCGGTACATTCAATTGAAGTTGGAAATCGAATTATCGAACTACCGCGCCATTTTCAATTCCTTTTATAATTATTTATATTCTAACGACGACGTATATAATATATACGTCGAATTATATTCAAACTAAATTTCTCGTCGATATTATTTAAAATTATTCATTTTAAATATTCGAAATTCGCTAAAATTGCCAAAATAAAAATTTTAAACTGGCCCAGATTTTTCGGGTTGTTACAATACTGAAAAATAGTTATCTAACTTCAGGAATATACGCAAACCAAAAATTTGTGTAGTTCTATACATATCGATTTCTGTTTTAGGGACGAATGGTTGCAGAAGCCTGCACGTACACATGTGTACAGGTACACGTGTGCACTGCCCCAGCATCCCACAACCACAAATAACAAGTTCACTGAAAGTTAACAAGGTATGCATTAATAAACGGCGAAACAGAGAAGTACAAAGCAAACAATGTGATTTAAAAGTACAATAGAAAAACAATTATCATGAATATAATGGTCAATTTGGTGAATTTTTAAAGTGACAAGAAACCATAACATCAAGTACTATCACACATAACAGGAACAAGATCAGACCACACAAGCATCACACATGTAGATATACATGCGCAGGGTATTTTGCCCCGGTGAAGAAGCAAGTCTTTCTTGATTGCAGGTGGAACAAAAAATAGCCCAAATACATAACTGGCTAACTAACATGTAGGTGTGGATATGCCAAGCAAAGAGTATGGTCAGGGTTCGAAAATGTAAGAGGACAAAAGCATTGCCCATAAATCAGTTTCATGTATAGTAGTAAGGTGTGAATAATCTAGTAGGTCTTCACACAACATAACCTGGAGTAGACGGTTTTAAAATGGCACATAATCATGGCAACTATCCAGTGGCAAGACTCACTGCCAGAAAGGGGAAAAAAATTACACTGCACAAATGTTTAGGTTTACAAAACTACACCTAATGTTCAGATTTAGACACTACACTAGAGGGTTCAGATTTAAAACAATTATACCAAATGATTCAGGTTTAAACAACTATACCAGATATCAAATATAACAGCACCAGCACCCTTTTCATGGGTACACAAGAAGAGAGCACCAATACATGAATATATAGAGACTTCGCAACTACCCCATAGGAACTGGTGTCCATATTTTTTTCAATTTTTAATGTACGAGGTAAATCATAAAACTGTATAAGTCAAAGATAAACCCAAAACTGTGTCCAGGTTTCGAAAACAGGGGATATACAATTGGTTCAGGTCAGAAAACATGCACATTTCTCATGAAGGCTAAGTGATAACTCAACAACACAATAATAGGATAAATTAGTTAACCAATGCCACTGTTTATGGTTTATGTGATAATATAGGTTCCACCTTGAAACAAGTTAGAGTGGAAGCTTTCAGTTTACAACAAGACGGGGTTCAAAAACACAACAGGGAAAACAGGCAAAATTGGAATTCATGTATGTGGCGACACTACTCATGGTCAATATACTTTCGCAAATATCCAAATTCACAATTGCATAGAATAGTTGGTCAAAAATTTTTTTTTTAACTGTCTTAACATTTTCCTACAAAGAGAAGAGGGTGCATATCATGGCAGTTGGCCAATATATCAGTGTCAGTTAGCAAATATATCACAATAGTTTTGGAAATTATACCACTACAGTTTGGAAAATGTATCACAAAGATTTTGATTCACTGTAACTCACATATACCGATGTTGTGTATTCACACATACTAATACATATGCAAAAGCTGTGTAATTATATTCAAATAATTCCTTAGTGTAGTTCACATAACATTCCAAACATTTACAGTAGCAAGTAGCCAACATCATATATGGTTTTCTCACAACATATTCCACTACTGCTTTATTTCTGATTGTTCAAAACTACTTGATTTTAAACTATCTACCTCTAAACACTGGCATTCAATGTGCTGGGAACACATTAGTTGAATTTACAACAGTATTAGACATATTTCATGAAACAGGGAATATGGTAAACCCAGTCTATGTTACTGTTTACTACAAGGCAACCGGCAAGCGGTTCAAATGAAGCGATATGATAACAGTAAATCACATTTATCTAATTCGGTTTCCTTGTGACATATAAACAATCATAACAGTCGGGAACTTGTTTTACTTACATACAGGCAGTGGTTATAATGCGCCAAGTTAACGATTACATGACAGTAATTAAATGTGGCAAATCAACGTATATACTGGTGTCAAATACTTCCAGGCGAGCAGATATACTCATATAACAATCATATATATATGAACTTAAAACACAACATTCCAGGTTAGGATTAAAGGCACAGGGGTATATTTAAAACTGGCAACTAATCAACTGTAGCATCTGGTTATCAATTTATCCACAGTAGTACTAGTTTTATCAGGGTAATTTATATCGAATCCAAAACGCAACTTCGAAGTAACAAGGCAACCCAACAGCAAAAACAAAGGACGACTACATATTCAGTATGTGTTGAACTTAAATTACTCGAAACGGTGATTAATCAATTGTGAGTATAAATACTCACCTGCAGTAGAAGAAAACGTAGGCAGTTTGATCGACTATTGTCGATTTGGCTTCGACTAGCTCGATGGTGACAACGGCGCTTCAGGCGATGTCGAAGAGGTGGGGAAGATGGCGCCCTGTTCTAGGGTTGCAATGGCGACGAGTTCGACCCGAGGTGGAGGTGGCGGCTTTACTGAAACGATGGCTGTCAGATCGAGCGCGAGTGCTACGGCTTCTAGAAGGAACGATGGAAAGAACTAATTTTGATGGGAGGAGGAAGGCGATTTAGGGCTGAGACCATGAAAATTAAAAAGGGGGAAATGATTTCGTTGCTCAAGAAATGAACGGGGTGCTTGATTCTTTTATAAAGGCAAAACCGTGGCATCCAAGAAAACGTGGGGAGGAAGGCGTTTGATAGTGTGTGCGACAAGGAACCTCTTTTATTTATTTATATTTAATAGTTCTTTGCCGCTGTCAAATGTTTTACTTTTGGAGAGTGAGTTTATTACTTTTGTATTTCCACAAACGGACTCCAACAATGATGAAATTTTACGTACCGTCATGCCTCGATATCTTGAATCTGATAAAATTAGTATGGTCGTAGTATGACTCCATTAGTGTACGGCGTTATTTTATTTTTAACTTATTTATCGGTTTACCAGTTTTATTTCGTTAACCTACCGATAACCTCGTTCGTTTCAAAATTCAAAACGAAAAATTCTATTTTCTTTATATACACATATATACACATATCCAAGCCAATTCCCATATATTTCAGCAAATAAAATCTCTGATTTGTTTACCGTTAACTAACGTTTATTTTTAAATTCAATTATTCATATTCTCAATCGCATTTCAATCCAATTCAAATATCCAACCAGATTCAAATATTTAACAGTAATATTGGTTCCTCAACAAATCATTCTGAACTCAATTCAGACTTAAAACAATATACTTGATTGTTATTTTCTAACCCAAATCTCAATATAAAATTAATTATAAATTATTAAATTTCCAATTCATATTCCAGTTGTCGAAATTTCCGGGTCATTACACTTACAGCCCATTTCCCCCTTTTTAAACAAATTTGGCCTATATTCATTTGTCGCTAACAGACTTATATTCTAGGCCCAAATCTTGATTTGCCTAACCTACAGTTCATAGCAATTTAGATCTATCATCTTTATTTTCAGTTTATGCTAAACTAGATTTTATATGCCAAACTAGATTTTCTATTCTAGTTCACCGTTTATGCCCAAAAACTAGATTTTTCTTCTAGTTACAGTCTACATACAAACTAGATTTATTATTCTAGTTTATCAGTTTACAGGCCAATACTAGATCTAAATTTCATAACCTATAATCCATGTCAAATCTACCCAATTCACATGTCTTAACACATGTTCTAAAATTGTATAAATCAGAATCATGTTCGCTTCCAAACTATGCCAATTTCAAGCTTACAACTATATTTAAGTTTATTTTTGTGTTTTTCCCAAATCGCATTCCCACTGTTCGTATAATCATGATTCAACCTAGATTGTAAATAAATCTAGATTCGTAGAAAATAGGGAATGAACCAAAGATGCTATGAAAAAGTATGGACATAATAATTGGCATAAAAAGATTTTGAATAACGACGCAGGTTCAAAAATATGGGTAGACCTAACTTAATACGTAAATTCCCACGGTCTAAAACCAAGAATAGACAGAATAGGTTCGAGAACATGGGTAGACCTAACTTAATAGGTAAATTCCCACAGTCTAAAACCAAAGAAAATCAAGAACAGAAAGAATAGATAAATCGGGTTTTAGACCCAATTTCATAGTCACAAAACCTAAGCAACAATTTTCCCAGTCATGAATCATAGGTGTTTAAATCACCGTTGTTATGTCATTGGTAATACTTTATGTCCAAATCAAAGGCTTGTGTTCATAATCATAGGAAAATGTCTATAGTCATAGGCAATATTCATAGTCAAAAGGGAAAATAATTCCCACAGTCATAAGTCACCGTCATAGGCAATGTTTTATGTCCCAAAATCAAAGGCTTATGTTTATAGTCCAAAGGCACATGATCTCAGAATCCATAGTCATAGGCAACGGTCTTAGGCAATGTCTTATTTGTCCTTGAATCATAAAAGTTCTTAATTTAGTCCAAGAGTATAAACACAGATTCGAATAGAGAGAGATTTGGCATATTCTTTTATTCCTTTAATTTCATGTCACAAAATAAAGCAAAAACGTTCAAATCTAGAAACAACTGACTTACTGAAATTAGATCTAGAATAGAAGAACGGCGATGGTAAGAATCGTATGTCGTTGCTCGAGGTTTGTTGATTTAGCCTTTGAATTCTTCACTTTGATTTGAATCTTCTCTTGAACAGATTTGAGCAGCATCTCCATGTCTTGAATTTATATTTTATTTTAATTATTTAAGAAAATTTAGAGGAGGGGAAGAAGCCATGAATCTTATCAGCATAAGGATAGAAGAGAATTGGTGCAAAGAGAATGAAGACTAGGGTTGTTTATATAGCTGTTCAAGACCTTATCGTACACGCAACGCTGAGTCAGCATTGAACCCAGTTAAGAAAATAGTCCAGGTACGTAGATGAATCTAGCCAAACCTTATCATACACGCAGTGCTGAGTCAGCATTGGGCCCCACAAGCTATTTTGGCGTAGAAATTTGAATTTCGAACTTTTGAATTTCTGGAATTTATTTAACTGTTTTATTCACATGAAATATTCTTATATGTATACAATTCCTCTAACGACCATTTTACGCGTATATATATACGCACAACTTCCATTTTATTTTCAAAATTCAAATGATGTTGCCATATTTCATTGACTGTAGCCTTATCTTGAATTTTATCTTTCGTATACATTTATTTTTGCATATATATATATATATTTATATTCTCATATGTATATATATATTTTCTTTATTTCCTTATATGTACGTTCTTATCCTTTCAAATTTTGAATTTGTATACGTACATATATTTGCATGTTCAGTTGGCCCTCTCTAAAACAAAGATAAAAATTTATGCCGCCGCCGGGGTTCGAACCCCCGACCTCCATGCTACAAATCCAATGCCTTAACCAACTGAGCTACAGAAGCTTTTGTTAATAAGTCTTAGAACAATAATAATTATTGTTCTCTCCTTACTTCTCTTTTTCATGTTAGTTACAATACTTAAATTAAACAAATGCATGGATCTTTTTCTTTTAATTTTTATTTTAAAAATTAATTATACTTTAATTTGAGAATCTTAATGTCACAGAATTACGGGGTGTTACATTTTCCTTATTTACTCTGCCATATTCAATGGTTCATGGTCATTTCCTTATTTTCCCACTTATGCCTTAGCCTAGTTACTTTGTTAATTATATTGTTAAAATTATCGCACTCACCAGACTTTATGTCTGACCCCCTTTGTTTCCTCCTCTTTCCTTCCTCCCCCCCCCCCCCAGGTGCTCAGGTTGGGACTAGCACTAGTGGAGCATGATCTTGGACTGTTGTTTCTCTGCTTTTAGAAGATTACTTGGATCGCTGAAGTGAAGTTCAGCTTCTCTTTTATTTATGGCTATTTTGTATTGGGGATTATGTCTTTCAGTTTATGTACTTTTGGTAGTCAAGATGGTATTATGTACTTTGACTCTGGTTTTTGATGATGTAAGCAAACATATGTGTTTTCCGCTGCAATGAAATAAAGTTTTAAATCTTTGAGTACTATTTATATCTGTCTTGTTGTTAAGTTTCTGTTCTATACTTACCTAAAACGCTCCATAGAAGTTAATGCATTCCCTTTGTGAGTGACATTAATGGACGTGGGGTGTTACATGTGGTATCAGAGCTAAAGGTTACCAGAACAAATATGAATTTAAAAAAAAAACTGTTTTTCAAAGTCATTTTTATAAAGAAGTACCTTCAAAATTATGTTTTAAGGAAAGTATTTTCAAAAGAAATGTATATTTTAGAAAGTATAACCCCAAGAGCCATATATCTTTCCCTCGATTCTTTTATATTGGATCTTTCCTTTTTCGTTTCAGCATGTCTGAAGCATCTGAGATAACAGAGGGTGTTCATATACCCGGTTGGTTTCGTCAATATCTCGAGGCTAGGGCTTCCACCGCATGTAACGACCCAGATTTTTCGTCGATTGATTTTAAATATTTAATATGGTTTTAAATATTGAATTTATAATATAAATGGTATTTTATTCGGTTGTCGATTAAATAATCGAAAAACGATTTATTTTGATAATCATCGTAATACGAGAATTTAAAATAGTTCAATTCGAAGTTAGAATTAAATCAAAACAATTCAGATGATCAATATTAATTGTATTTAAATATAGATGATATTAAAAATATATTTTTATCAGAGAATTTATTTGTTTTTGAATTTAAAGTATATTATATCGATTTAATATGGTTATTTTATATATACACATTCGAAATAAATTTCAGAAAATATTCTGTTGAGTTCAGTATAACGTTATTACATTGGAACGACGGTCGGTACGCTAAAATAGTGGTTCACGATTTTTAATTATGAACCCCGAGATATTTGATTGTGGATAAGATCGAAATCAAATCGACATCTGTTTAAAAAGAATAAAAGATCTCTTTATTTTGAATCAAAATCAAATCAAATTAATTAGAAAATATTTTTAAATAAATACACAGATTTGCTGTGTACTTCCTGTCCCCCTCTTCCTCTATGTAATCGCGACTACCCCCTCTCCTTTACTTTTTCATTTCGATATGTAAATCCATCCTCTTCAAAAACCAAGAGCTTCTGAAATAAAAGTAAATGGCCGCTCCTCCGTAAAATCAAAATCGAGCTCCTCAGAAGAAATTAAAAAAAGGCCGACATCCAAATCTATTTCAAATTCGAGGGTTGCGTTCCATCCACTGGAACGGGAGGTTCACCGCAATGAGGGAGGGTCAGGATTTGAAGCACGCGATGGAATTTGGAGCTCGACAACTCAAAGGGAATCGCGAGTTCAAACATCGCCAGGTCAGGAAGGGGTTCGATCAAAACGAGGGGTCGCGATGGCTCCAGATCAGTGATTTTAGGGTTCGAACTTGTAACGACCCAGCGGATTTCAGCCTCGGAAATCGACACAAATACCTTTACCATTACTCATGCCGAACCTCCAAGCACCAAAACACTGGATAGTTATTAGAAAGAATTTAGAGGGTGAGATAAGAAAGAAAGAAATATTAGAATAGAAGAAGAAGAAGAAACACCACACAACACAGAGTCTCACATCGCAGCGGAACAAAATATAATACAGAAGTAAATCTTTATTGAGAACTTTGAAAATACTTACAATATCAGAGTACATCAACATCTGGACAGTGATAATCTGTCCTCATACAACACACAGAGGAATACTAGTAATATCATACGTCTGGACTCCTCCAGCTCGTCTCTTCACAGTAGTCGATAACCTGAACCTGTACAACCCGGCCTAACCCGAGCATTTACAAAACACCGGGTCAGTCTGGTGAACCAGAGTGAGATAAACTCGCACAGTAATAAGGGTAAATTATCCAATCATGATTTTAAAGTTCAAAATCTTTTCAAAAGAAAGGATAATCATAAGACCAAATCCACACATAAACACGGACGGTTTTTACCTTACGATAACCCAAAATATTTTTGAAACCAATATCTTGTCTGATATTATAATAATGTCTAAACACAAGTAAATAGAAATCTAGTGGAACGATTGCATCTCACGCTCCACATGTATAGTATACAATCAAAACCCGCAGGTGCTTATTGGAGATTGGATTCCGACCTTGACAAGGTATGGGACCACCCGCCGATAATGTATCTCTAGAGACGAATACACTGGGTTCAACAAGAACGTCTTGCAACCCGGCCCTCACATGACCGACCACTCATTTCGCTTGAGTGTATCGAATGTATATCACCGACGGTTGGGATCAGCAACCGTCTCCCGAAAAGGGACAGCATCGAAACATAGATTTAAGAACAAATAGGACTTCCTCTAGATAGGTGATTATACACCCTAATGGGAGCGACCCACATAGCCATGCTGCCTGCCCGATTTTTGTCATTTCCCGGTTGATGAGGCTTGAGGTCAGAGTTTATTCTTGAACATCTGATCACCATTCACTTTGAATGCCACATCGTCAGATCCGTCAGATATCACTAATTGACGTCCACAAAAATACTCTAGCTGGAAGCTAAGAGAACGGCAATTTTCCCGCCAACAACTATAGCATGTTTGAATAAATCAACGTACGTGATCCTTTGGAAATACTCTGTCAGACATCCGTCCATACAGGTCATCCAGGAACAGGATGAACCGAAGGCACTCCCCTACTGCATCCAATATAGGAATCACCCCATGGATCAGTAGCGAGAAGTCCTTGCAACCCGTAGATTCCAATCACGACAGAATCACAGTTTATCTCTGCTTGCCAGGCAGAGAATACTAGTGGTTCTTCTGTTTGTGAAAATCCACGGTCTTCACAGCACCATCTCGATCATCTTCTGATATCTCCACGTATTTGTAGGTCGGAATGGTTTTCGAATATAAATTTGATCCCGGTCTTTCCGTACCAACAATCGTATTGGACAGATTTGATAGTCGGTGTTTTAACTATCAAAATATTCAGTGTTTTCAAACATGACACTCCAATGAGTTCACTAGTTCAGTATTCAGCATCACTTGGCCTTTACAAACTGATTTACTTTTTGTTAAATTAAAACTTCTAACACTTTTAATATTCAAAAATATGATATTTGAATAACTCTAATTTTTGATTTAACTCTAATCGATTAACTAATATTCGACTTAACTCCATTCGCTTAACTCTAGATCGCAGTGATCACAATGGTTACGCCTGATTCCCTCAGGAAACATCCGACCGTCGTAGGCTATCTGCAGCCCTGCGAATTACGCTAGCAGTCGTAGGCAATGGCAACCCAGCCGAATAATTATGTTTGGCTAATTCTATCTCGAATAACTATATTCAATTTCCCACTTAATTCTTCCTTCAAATCATCCTTTAAATTCGGAAATCCATTAGTTTTAACAAAGAAATTTATAGCACATATGTTATAACAATAGCGTTATAATTACTATTTAGATTTACAAAACAACAGCGCTATAATCGCTGTTTAGATTTCAAAACATATCCACTAACGCCTCTTACGATTACCAACTAATACTATCTTCAGATAATTCTGATGTTGTTCGAGTTGGGGTATTTTAATTACCTATCAGACCTTGATCAACAACGTTCAAATCCTCAGATAAATATAAGTTGTAATCAGGAACCCAACATTCCATTCAAATCTCAAAACAAACTCGATTTAACTCTAATTTGGTTATACAACCCTATGACCCCTTATTTAACCCCAGTTCACCTTTTCAAATCTCCTTTCAATTATATTCAACTATTCTTACTTTGGAAAACTTATTTTGATTCCCTCCTTTACTCGATCCAAATATCTGGTAACGTAAATTTTAAATCAACGATATAACACCTCAAATTTTTTTTATATAGATCCTGGTTTATCTTAAGCCCTTTATTCGAATCTCCTTTTTAAAACACTTATAAAAACTAAAACCATATTGTTCAAAACTATGTTATTTGATTAATTCGACACAACTAATTTAGAAATCAGTTTCAGTTTAAAAATGTTAACTTAGTCAACCCAAAACTCGATTTTCTCGATAATCGATTCCAGTTAGTTCTCACTTTAAATTAATTAAAAATATAATTAATTTAAATAATTCCATTAATTGTTTTCTTTACAAAAACAATTATCAAATTATAATCTTTCGACTCAATTCCTATTCTCCTACTCGTAATCTGATTGACATCAGCATTTTACTTTGTAAAATAAATTAATAACCAATCAAAGTCTTAAATAAATAAAATATTTATTTATTTCTCTTTAATGACTTTACTCAAAATGATGTATTCAAAATCCAATTCCAGTTATAAAATAAATTTTATAACTTCATCTTTATCGATTCACCTGACGGTGAATCAGTATTTATAACCTGATTGATTTTATAGGTCATACTCTGCCAAATACCCAACCAATATCACCCATTGGTTTAAACAAACAGATGTGGAACATTCAATAATCAACCATCAAATCAATCAACCCAAACAGGACAGTTCATATATGGTAATATGAAAATAAATAATATATTTGAGGAATCCGGTTGGATCCCTCCAACCTGTTCTTCCCTGTATTCAAATGGTTTTTCTCAAATCAAACTGTTCAGTTTTGTTTAACTGATAAATTAAATAACGACCATTTAACATCAACCATAAGAAATTCAAACAGTTCAACAACTTAAAACACGTTTATGAATAAACGTGACCAATAAGGTAAGTTACCTTTATCGGAATCAATCGTTAAAAATAACGATTTGGTATTTTACTGAAATTAAACACAGTTTAATTTCATCGGTTAAATCAACAGTTAAATAGATAACTAGCAAAGCAGTCAACCATTGGTAAGCAGAGCACACAAATTAAAAATACCCAATTTATATAAAATATAAAAAGGGTATCTGAGTGAGTTTAACTCGCCTTGATTTTCGATTGGTTGTCAGAATGGTTTGTTTTCCGGCTACGTCCAACTTTGCCTAAAACAGCTTCTTAATGTAGCGCTCATCCTACGGTTCCAACATCAATCAATTTATCCCATTTTGTTAACATATGAACAGCGTATAAAAATCTCATTTTAATTACCTTAATAATTTAAACTTTAATTAAAAATTAATCAAAACGTTAATTGTATATTTAAGTTTAAAGGCTACGTTAATATAGGATTTAGAAATTAAATTAGTAATGTATTATTTAAAAACCACCTACGTTAGCAAACCGACTAGGGGTAATTAAAAAGAATGTTTTAGGCACCGTCAAGACTATTCCCAGGCCACGTGACTTAATAACTTATATTATATAATAACACTCCGTTAGGCATGTCATATGTTGATTAGGGGTGCATGATGCGGTTAGGCAAACAAAAATGTGATTAGGCAGTTTAATAACTTAAACTTCTTACATTAAACCTTATTAGTCAAAATGATAGATCTTCGGTTGGGCACATCTGGTAAATATACCTGGATATACTATAAGATATGTACCTTTCCATTACTGTACATCCATCTCCTTCATTTTCTAACCCAAGTCTGGACCCTCTTAACTACTTCGTTCTGTCCTCAAACCTGCACCCAATACCCACGTTCCCTTTTGTTTTCACAACAGCTCAACACCGAAAGCCAAAAAAAATCATCACCTCCGCACCTCATTCCTCCCACCGCAAAAGCAAACGCTACATCACACACCTCACATGCAGGCTGTCCCTTTCGATCCCTTCTTTCCCTTTTTTTTTAGTGAAGAGGGACAGGGCCGGTTTCATTCGACAATGGGAAAGACTGAAGCGAGCGCCTGTTTATATAGAGGCCGATAGTTTGGGGAGCACGCTTATTGCCTTGGTACTCAAGGTTTCATGGTGCGTGGCTGTCACGTTTGAAGTAGGGTGATGTAGGGTAGCTGTTTTTGATGGGAAGGATTTTAATATGTGGTTGGCACCGTACACATGAATTCTCAAATCAGAAGATTGTTTGTTTCGGGCGCAAGTAAAATAAAGTTTGGGGTACAGTGTTGAGGGAAATTTATTTATAATATAATATAACGAAACTTCATTGCGAAGTAACACGTGAAACTAACAACAATCGTCTTCTGTTAACTGATAAAAAGGCTTTTCTTGATGTAAAACAACATTCCGGATCCAATGGGACAGGTTTCGTCGTAATCCGAGGTCGTATGGAAAAAATTCCCTTATAAAACCAGAAATAAACATGCATTTATATTTTCCGCGATCACTAGACAAATCTGATCAACTTGAAACTGCGAACACCGACAATAACTTTTCGATACGAACCCAACGGCACTAGTTTCGTCGCGTTCTGAGACTGTTTGCCCGATAGGCTATTTTTACCCCGAACCGCCCTACCCTTTTTAACGCCAAATTTCTCGATCTCTAAAACAACAAACTATATATCTATCCTGACTCTAATCGACGATACGAACTCAACGGAACTGGTTTCGTGGCCTAATTCGATCGTCTGCTCAAGTTACACTCCAATATCCATTTACTTATTTAATTACACGCTATAGAATTTGAACGAGCGTTTTTGGCTACCGTGGCCACATACGACATCGGTTTTCCACGCCACTCACCACCGTACAATAATTTAACGATACGGTTCTAATGAAACTGGTTTCGTCGAAAACTGAGTCCGTTTGCAAAACGGCTATTTTAAAGGCCTATAATTTAATAACGAATTTCCATAGCGACTATTTCAAATTTTGATTTGGCCATAATTATCAAACTATAACACGAAATCTGGATTTTTCTCTTTCATATGAAAATTATAATCAATACGGTCCCAACGTGTCTTGTTTCACAGAAATCCGACTTATATCGAATCCTGTATTCTCAGTTGAAGTTCAAAACTCTATATTGCGAACTGCAGCGCCATTTCAGGCTCGATTTATATTATATATAATATATAGTTCAGATTTGTTTAAAACGACGATTTAAATATTAAATCACATCGATATTCCAAATATAATAATTGAATTAAATAAATTAAATTATATATTTTAGTGCCAAAAACACGGGTCGTTACATTCTTCCCCCCTTAAAATAATTTCGTCCTCGAAATTGCTAAGGTAAGTAAGACATTACAAAACCACTAACATCCAAATCCAATTTATTTTAAATTAGAAACCAATTTCAATACTATATATAGAAATTTTCAAAAATATTGAAAATTTTCTAACACTTTAAATTTTTGAAAAATTTCGCAAGCACCTCCTCTGTACGGCTCAATCGGTACAACTCCAACTCGCCTTTCTAGGCCTTTTCCACTTCAAAAGAAAATAAACAACCAAGCGGGTTGCCAACTAAGCTCATAAATCACCAAACCCATATAAAAATAAACGTGTACCTTTTTTTGTCGGGCATATCATTATATCCTTTCTTTCTGCTGCCCTGTCAGCATATACAAATGCATTCCCAAACAAAATTCCAATTTTATCCTCAAAACCAAATACTTCACACATCCAAAGCCAAATACCATTCTTAACTCAATTTCCATCCATTACCAATTCCAACTCTTAACTTACCAGTCCAACACCATTTCAGATTCCTGTCTCGCAATTCAAAATCTGGTTCTGCTCGATATAATATATCTCGATTCAATTTCCGGTTAATTGGTTCCAATTCAATTCATTTTTTCTTTCACAAATTTCTATCTTACTTTTGTTCAAACAATCTCCCTGGGAGTTTTAAACAGTTCAGCTCTTTCCAAAGTCAAATATTCCTTTCAGGATTCAAAACAACTTGTTTTTCTCAAAACAATTCAAACAAGATTTTTGGTAGTAATCCGTCACTTACCACTCGAAAATGAACACCGATGATGTCCGGATCATCTTCGGAATCTATTTTCCAGCTATCGAAGTGAGTTCAATACTATGTCACTTTCAAAACCAGTTCTATACACTTTCATTTTGAAATCTATTTCAAAATACTAAACACAATGCTTGTAATTAAAATCTCCCAGGATTTTAAAATCTCATATATTCAATCCAAGTTTATTTACAACACCTTCCCCACTTTAAGGAATTTTAATTCCAATTCTGATTTAGATTTCAGATTTAATTCATCTGATTCCATATTATACAAATTAAAAATGGTTATTTATATAACCATTTCAATTATAATCAACCAACACATCCAATATACTATAATACTTCCAATATATATTTTCTTTATATCAAAATATAATTTGGGTAAATTATTTCATTACCCCCTTTCAAAACATACTGTGTCGGTTTATCATTCTTGAGTGTTTAGAAACCCCTATCGATACAGTGGATCAAACTGATCGATCAGAACTCATAAACAACTCAACCGATAAATCTCCACAATATAAAACAAATTTTATATCAAATCTACAAATATGTTCACTCGTATATATACACTCAAACTCAATCTAGGGTATTGCTAACCCCATCTCTACTGAGTCACGCCACAGAGCCAAGGTAATTACTTAACCAACAGCTCTGATACCATGTAACGACCCAGCGGATTTCAGCCTCATAAATCGACACAAATACCTTTACCATTACTCATGCCGAACCTCCAAGCACCAAAACACTGGATAGTTATTAGAAAGAATTTAGAGGGTGAGATAAGAAAGAAAGAAATATTAGAATAGAAGAAGAAGAAGAAACACCACACAACACAGAGTCTCACATCGCAGCGGAACAAAATATAATACAGAAGTAAATCTTTATTGAGAACTTTGAAAATACTTACAATATCAGAGTACATCAACATCTGGATAGTGATAATCTGTCCTCATACAACACACAGCGGAATACTAGTAATATCATACGTCTGGACTCCTCCAGCTCGTCTCTTCACAGTAGTCGATAACCTGAACCTGTACAACCCGGCCTAACCCGAGCATTTACAAAACACCGGGTCAGTCTGGTGAACCAGAGTGAGATAAAATCGCACAGTAATAAGGGTAAATTATCCAATCATGATTTTAAAGTTCAAAATCTTTTCAAAAGAAAGGATAATCGTAAGACCAAATCCAAACATAAACACGGACGGTTTTTACCTTACGATAACCCAAAATATTTTTGAAACCAATATCTTGTCTGATATTATAATAATGTCTAAACACAAGTAAATAGAAATCTAGTGGAACGCTTGCATCTCACGCTCCACATGTATAGTATACAATCAAAACCCGCAGGCGCTTATTGGAGATTGGATTCCGACCTTGACAAGGTATGGGACCACCTGCCGATAATGTATCTCTAGAGACGAATACACTGGGTTCAACAAGAACGTCTTGCAACCCGGCCCTCACATGACCGACCACTCATTTCGCTTGAGTATATCGAATGTATATCACCGACGGTAGGGATCAGCAACCGTCTCCCGAAAAGGGACAGCATCGAAACATAGATTTAAGAACAAATAGGACTTCCTCTAGATAGGTGATTATACACCCTAATGGGAGCGACCCACATAGCCATGCTGCCTGCCCGATTTTTGTCAGTTCCCGGTTGATGAGGCTTGAGGTCAGAGTTTATTCTTGAACATCTGATCACCATTCACTTTGAATGCCACATCGTCAGATCCATCAGATATCACTAATTGACGTCCACAAAAATACTCTAGCTGGAAGCTAAGAGAATGGCAATTTTCCCCCCAACAACTATAGCATGTTTGAAGAAATCAACGTACGTGATCCTTTGGAAATACTCTGTCAGACATCCGTCCATACAGGTCATCCAGGAACAGGATGAACCGAAGGCACTCCCCTACTGCATCCAATATAGGAATCACCCCATGGATCAGTAGCGAGAAGTCCTTGCAACACGTAGATTCCAATCACGACAGAATCACAGTTTATCTCTGCTTGCCAGGCAGAGAATATTAGTGGTTCTTCCGTTTGTGAAAATCCACGGTCTTCACAGCACCATCTCGATCATCTTCTGATATCTCCACGTATTTGTTGGTCGGAATGGTTTTCGAATATAAATTCGATCCCGGTCTTTTCGTACCAACAATCGTATTGGACAGATTTGATAGTCGGTGTTTTAACTATCAAAATATTCAGTGTTTTCAAACATGACACTCCAATGAGTTCACTAGTTCAGTATTCAGCATCACTTGGCCTTTACAAACTGATTTACTTTTTGTTAAATTAAAACTTCTAACTCTTTTAATATTCAAAAATATGATATTTGAATAACTCTATTTTTGATTTAACTCTAATCGATTAACTAATATTCGACTTAACTCCATTCGCTTAACTCTAGATCGCAGTGATCACAATGGTTACGCCTGATTCCCTCAGGAAACATCCGACCGCCGTAGGCTATCTGCAGCCCTGCGAATTACGCTAGCAGTCGTACGCAATGGCAACCCAGCCGAATAATTATGTTTGGCTAATTCTATCTCGAATAACTTTATTCAATTTCCCACTTAATTCTTCCTTCAAATCATCCTTTAAATTCGGAAATCCATTAGTTTTAACAAAGAAATTTATAGCACATATGTTATAACAATAGCGTTATAATTACTATTTAGATTTACAAAACAACAGCGCTATAATCGCTGTTTAGATTTCAAAACATATCCACTAACGCCTCTTACGATTACCAACTAATACTATCTTCAGATAATTCCGATGTTGTTCGAGTTGGGGTATTTTAATTACCTCTCAGACCTTGATCAACAACGTTCAAATCCTCAGATAAATATAAGTTGTAATCAGGAACCCAACATTCCATTCAAATCTCAAAACAAACTCGATTTAACTCTAATTTGGTTATACAACCCTATGACCCCTTATTTAACCCCAGTTCATCTTTTCAAATCTCCTTTCAATTATATTCAACTATTCTTACTTTGGAAAACTTATTTTGATTCCCTCCTTTACTCGATCCAAATATCTGGTAACGTAAATTTTAAATCAACGATATAACACCTCAAATTTCTTTTATATAGATCCTGGTTTATCTTAAGCCCTTTATTCGAATCTCCTTTTTAAAACACTTATAAAAACTAAAACCATATTGTTCAAAACTATGTTATTTGATTAATTCGACACAACTAATTTAGAAATCAGTTTCAGTTTAAAAATGTTAACTTAGTCAACCCAAAACTCGATTTTCTCGATAATCGATTCCAGTTAGTTCTCACTTTAAATTAATTAAAAATATAATTAATTTAAATAATTCCATTAATTGTTTTCTTTACAAAAACAATTATCAAATTATAATCTTTCGACTCAATTCCTATTCTCCTACTCGTAATCTGATTGACATCAGCATTTTACTTTGTAAAATAAATTAATAACCAATCAAAGTCTTAAATAAATAAAATATTTATTTATTTCTCTTTAATGACTTTACTCAAAATGATGTATTCAAAATCCAATTCCAGTTATAAAATAAATTTTATAACTTCATCTTTATCGATTCACCTGACGGTGAATCAGTATTTATAACCTGATTGATTTTATAGGTCATACTCTGCCAAATACCCAACCAATATCACCCATTGGTTTAAACAAACAGATGTTGAACATTCAATAATCAACCATCAAATCAATCAACCCAAACAGGACAGTTCATATATGGTAATATGAAAATAAATAATATATTTGAGGAATCCGGTTGGATCCCTCCAACCTGTTCTTCCCTGTATTCAAATGGTTTTTCTCAAATCAAACTGTTCAGTTTTGTTTAACTGATAAATTAAATAACGATCATTTAACATCAACCATAAGCAATTCAAACAGTTCAACAACTTAAAACACGTTTATGAATAAACCTGACCAATAAGGTAAGTTACCTTTATCGGAACCAATCGTTAAAAATAAAGATTTGGTATTTTACTGAAATTAAACACAGTTTAATTTCATCGGTTAAATCAACAGTTAAATAGATAACTAGCAAAGCAATCAACCATTGGTAAGCAGAGCACACAAATTAAAAATACCCAATTTATATAAAATATAAAAAGGGTAACTGAGTGAGTTTAACTCACCTTGATTTTCGATTGGTTGTCAGAATGGTTTGTTTTCCGGCTACGTCCAACTTTGCCTAAAATAGCTTCTTAATGTAGCGCTCATCGTACGGTTCCAACATCAATCAATTTATCCCATTCTGTTAACATATGAACAGCGTATAAAAATCTCATTTTAATTACCTTAATAATTTAAACTTTAATTAAAAATTAATCAAAACGTTAATTGTATATTTAAGTTTAAAGGCTACGTTAATATAGGATTTAGAAATTAAATTAGTAATGTATTATTTAAAAACCATCTACGTTAGCAAACCGACTAGGGGTAATTAAAAAGAATGTTCTAGGCACCGTCAAGACTATTCCCAGGCCACGTGACTTAATAACTTATATTATATAATAACACTCCGTTAGGCATGTCATATGTTGATTAGGGGTGCATGATGCGGTTAGGCAAAAAAAAATGTGATTAGGCTGTTTAATAACTTAAACTTCTTACATTAAACCTTATTAGTCAAAATGATAGATCTTCGGTTGGGCACATCTGGTAAATATACCTGGATATACTATAAGATATGTACCTTTCCATTACTGTACATCCATCTCCTTCATTTTCTAACCCAAGTCTGGACCCTCTTAACTACTTCGTTCTGTCCTCAAACCTGCACCCAATACCTACGTTCCCATTTTGTTTTCATAACAGCTCAACACCGAAAGCCAAAAAAAATCATCACCTCCGCACCTCATTCCTCCCACCGCAAAAGCAAACGCTACATCACACACCTCACATGCAGGCTATCCCTTTCGATCCCTTCTTTCCCTTTTTTTTTTAGTGAAGAGGGACAGGGCCGGCTTCATTCGACGATGGGAAAGACTGAAGCGTGCGCCTGTTTATATAGAGGGCGATGGTTTGGGGAGCACGCTTATTGCCTTGGCACTCAAGGTTTCATGGTGCGTGGCTGTCACGTTTGAAGTAGGGTGATGTAGGGTAGCTGTTTTTGATGGGAAGGATTTTAATATGTGGTTGGCACCGTACACATGAATTCTCAAATCAGAAGATTGTTTGTTTCGGGCGCAAGTAAAATAATGTTTGGGGTACAGTGTTGAGGGAAATTTATTTATAATATAATATAACGAAACTTCATTGCGAAGTAACACGTGAAACTAACAACAATCGTCTTCTGTTAACTGATAAAAAGGCTTTTCTTGATGTAAAACAACATTCTGGATCCAATGGGACAGGTTTCGTCGTAATCCGAGGTCGTATGGAAAAAATTCCCTTATAAAACCAGAAATAAACATGTGTTTATATTTTCCGCGATCAGTAGACAAATCTAATCAACTTGAAACTGCGAACACCGACAATAACTTTTCGATACGAACCTAACGGCACTAGTTTCGTCGCATTCTGAGATTGTTTGCCCGATAGGCTATTTTTACCCCGAACCGCCCTACCCTTTTTAACGCCAAATTTCTCGATCTCCAAAAACAACAAACTATATATCTATCCTGACTCTAATCGACGATACGAACTCAACGGAACTGGTTTCGTGGCCTAACTCGATCGTCTGCTCAAGTTACACTCCAATATCCATTTACTTATTTAATTACACGCTATAGAATTTGAACGAGCGTTTTTGGCTACCGTGGCCACATACGACATCGGTTTTCCACGCCACTCACCACCGTACAATAATTTAACGATACGGTTCTAATGAAACTAGTTTCGTCGAAAACTGAGTCCGTTTGCAAAACGGCTATTTTAAAGGCCTATAATTTAATAACGAATTTCCATAGCGACTATTTCAAATTTTGATTTGGCCATAATTATCAAACTATAACACGAAATCTGGATTTTTCTCTTTCATATGAAAATTATAATCAATACGGTCCCAACGTGTCTTGTTTCACAGAAATCTGACTTATATCGAATCCTGTATTCTCAGTTGAAGTTCAAAACTCTATATTGCGAACTGCAGCGCCATTTCAGGCTCGATTTATATTATATATAATATATAGTTCAGCTTTGTTTAAAACGACGATTTAAATATTAAATCACATCGATATTCCAAATATAATAATTGAATTAAATAAATTAAATTATATATTTTAGTGCCAAAAACACGGGTCGTTACAGAACTCGAGTATGAGGGATTCGCGATCAAAAGTTCATAAGTTCAAAATTTACCTGGAACCGGGAGTTCGGACTTTGGATTTTGGATATAATGATGGAAGTCGATCATTGTTGAGGGGAGGAGAATGGTGGGGTGAGTTCGGCAGAAGGTCTGGGCTGAGATAGGGAGATCGATCCCTTTGAGTGGTGGAATTGGGTGATCGGAAATTGACAGTGAAGAAGCTAGGGGAGTTTGGTTTCTGGTGAGTTAAAACTAAATTTTTTATTTCTATTTTAATTAGTAAGTTATTTAATAAAGTCCATAATCCAATTAGCATACTGTTAAAAAGAAAGGAAATGTTATCAATTGTTATTCTAGAATTGGAAACCGAAAAAAAAAGAAATTTGTTTGTTGAATCATTTTAGAAATTGGAAATTTGTTGAGTTAAAATTTTGGACTTTAAGTTGTTAGCTGAAAAAAAATTGAAATTTATAGTATGTTTTTAACATAAACCCTTGTTAAGGGAATTCACTAGCTTATCTATAGAATTCGGATTTTTCATAGGTAAGGATAAATTGAATGGAATCATTCGTGTGGAGTTTCGAACTTCGAAAATCGATGAAGGAAAAAAAAGAGAAATTGAAATCGGTACAAGTGCAGAATAAAATTCCGGTGAGTAAATCTCACTCACCTTTTATTTAGAATTATTTTTATTTGTTAAAAATAATTGTTTGATGCTTGTTTGAAATGCTTTCTGGTTGATTTAAAAATATTAGTTATTAGGGTTGACTATTATATATATTGGTTTGGTGATTAGATTTTTCCCGCAGTATCATTAGCGGATGCCCACGGTATCATTAGCGGATGACCCTACGCCCACGTATATAAGTGGATCCCCTTTTATACCGCGATATCCTGCCACGAAGCAGGATGGATATTACTATGTTGACTAATGTCTGTGGATGCAGGAAAACAGGTTGAAGGAATCCAACTGGATTCCTCAAAAATATATTATCTGTTTGTTTGTTTGCTTGATTTCATATATTCATATATGACGTGTTAAAAATAAAATGATTGAAAATTTGATGATTTGATAGTTTTAAATATCACTGGGCTAAGTGTTAAATTATTTAAAATATCTTGGAAAGGATATTTGAGATTAAAAGGGAAAATTCCATTTTTAAATAGAATTTGAAATTTAAATGGAATAAAAATACAAACTTGTTTTGAAAAATAAAACAAGTAGTTCCTTTATAAACGAAGTTTATAAATAGTACTTTTATAACGAAGTTATAAATGAAGTGAAAAGAATTATCATTTGATAATTCAGAAATAAAAATACAAGGGTGAAATTGAAAAGGGAAATCTATTTAAAAAAAATAGAAATATCGATTTCAAAAGGAATTGAAACCGACACTTGTTTAAAGAAATTGAATATAAAAATTCAAGTAGAAATTGAATATAGAAAATATAAAGGAATTCAAATATAGAATTCAAACAGATTGAAACAAGAATTTGAATATAGATTCAAATAGAGTTAAAATGGAATTTGAAAATGAAATTAAAATGGAATTTATATATAGAAAATTTAAATAGAATTTGAATATATTGAATTTGAATAGAATTTGAATATACAGAAATTTGAATTCAAAAGAATTCAGATAGAATTTGAATTCAAAGGAATTCAAATGGATTTGAAAATAGAATTCAAATAGAAAATTTAAATAGAATTTGAATAGAATTTGAATATACAGAAATTTGAATTCAAAAGAATTCAGATAGAATTTGAATTCAAAGGAATTCAAATGGATTTGAAAATAGAATTCAAATGGAGTTAACTATAGAGATTTGAAAATAGAATTCAAATGGAGTTAACCATAGAGATTTGAAAATAAATTTCAAATGGAGTTTAACTATAGAATTTGAAATTAGAAGTGAAATGGAATTTAAACTATGGTATTCGAATATATGATTCAAATAGAAAATTTAAAGGGGATTTGAATACAGAAACTCAAATGGAGTTTGAACATATGAAATTCAAAGGAAATTCAAAATATAGAATTTGAACGTAGAAATTCAAATGGGATTTGAATAAAGGAAATTCGAATATAGAAATTTAAATAGAATTTGGAAATAGAAGCGAATTGAAATTTGAATATAGAATTTTCAAATAGAAGTAAAATAGATCGGAAATGCTATGTTGAATTAGGACAAATTGATTTGATATATATTAAAAATATATCAGAATGAAGTTGAATTTATTATAAACGAAGTTTAAAAGTATATATATATATATATATATATATATATATATATATAAACGAACTCGCCGCAGCGCTGTAGTTCGTAAATTGGCGATTCAAACTTCAATTGAATGTACAGGACTCAATAGAAGTCGGAATCCTTCGAAACAAGAAACGTCTGGACCGATTTGATAATAGTTTTCTAATGGAGGAGAAAAATCTGAATTTCGTCGTATAGATTTTGAGTTACATCAAAATCAAATTTTCAGAAAAACAGCGCCATAACCGTTTAGAAACCATAACGATTTATTTAATTTATAAAAGGATTTCAAGTGAATAAAATCCGAATTTGTATTTAGAAAATTTCAGATTTTGAGTTGTAACTATATGTGAACTCAAGTGGAGTAATGAACTGATTTTTGAAACAGAAATCAGATTTTTGATTATTGAATAAAATTAACTAATTTGAATAGTAATTAGTTAATGAGATTTTGAATTAATATTGGGCTTTGAATAAGTAAATTTGATTTGAAAAATTATATTCGAAATCGAAAAGGAAACTAGAATTGAAATTGAAAATTCAATTTGGTTATGAGAAAGTTAAATATTTTGTTGAACAGGCTATGTTCAAACAAAAAAGTGAAACAGGCAAAATAGCTAATTAAAGAATAAATGAGCGAAACTGAATTCAAATGAATGAATTAAGTTGAATTGAATTGAAAATAGGTGAACATGTGTTAGATAGGTATAGGATGAAGTATATGAAGAGAATGAAGTTTATAAATTTAGTGCCCAATAAAAAGGTACATGTTTAAATTCATATATGAGATTTTAAGCGCCGTATCGGCAAGCCGCTTGGCTTTTTCTTTTCTTTTGGATTGGTGAGGGCCGTGGGAGGCTATTTGAAATATCTCGAAGCTCCCCGTACAAGGGAGGTTATGGCGAAATTTTCCAGAAATTTAAGGAGTTAGAATATTTTTTAAGAAATTTTGATAGCTAGAAATAAATGTATTAATATATATTGAATTCGATAAGGAAACGAATTTAAAATAGAATATTTTTAACAAAAAGGGAAATCGATAAGCTAGTAATAGAAGAGAAACATATATATGTTAAAAAAAATGAATTATTGAGTTTTATAGTGTGTTTATTCGAGGTAAATGGTTTTGCCGTTTTGAAGTTAAGGATGTTTTTCAGTTAAGGCCCGAGAGGTTATTTTACCTCCACTTGATTAATTTCATTTTTTATTGATAAATAGCAGAATCCAGCCTCGAAGAGAAGTGTTTGAAAAGAGTTATTCGAATAAAATATTTTGGGTTGTTGTATCGATGTTTTATACAGCATTCGTTTCAACCCAAGTGATGGAAGTTTCGAAATATAAAAGTAAATTTTTCCTGAATATAATTAAAGTAGTCGTGAAAGAGATAAGTGATTGAAAATGTTTTCAATTGCAAATAGAATATATTTTCTAAGTATAGAAAATAAAAGAAGGTGATATAGGGAAATGTTTTTCAACTAGCGTAAGAGACCAATAAGATTTCTGGAAATATTTGGTTAACAAATATTTGATAGGGAAATGAAGAAGTGAATTAATTAATGAAATATTAATTAACAGGCCCAGTGATTGATGGATGTTTTGGATGAATTTTTGTTTTTCTTTGATAGTTAAATAACCGACTATCGAAGTGTTTGCCAATATCGTTGTCAATATGGGGAGACCGGTTGGATTATTATCCGTGAACCACTCTGTATTGGCAGTAGCACTGCGAGTCAGATTGTATGAAGAAAATCAAAGACGGAGTAAAGTGCAAGGGCTTTTTTCTATTAATAGAAATTACGCCTTCCTTTTCGTTTAATCCCAGAACGAACGTAAATGGACGAATGCCTGACAGAGTATTTCCAATGATCGAATATGTTGGTCTATATAAATATATATGGTTGCAACGGATTTATTACCTTAGCATAACATCCAGAATATTTGTGCAAATCAATTAATGATCAACGGATCTGACACTGTGGCATTCAAAGTGATTGTGATATAAATGAATGGCTAGTGGTCGTAGCCTCAGGCCTCTACAACCGGGAAATGACAAAAATCGGGCAGGCAGCATGACTATGTGGGTCGCTCCCATTAGGATGTATAACCACCTATCTAGAGATTCATTTAATTCCTTTTTCTATTCGATGTTTTCGCATTCGGGAAATGGTTGCTGATCCCAACCGTTGGTGATATACATTCGACACACTCAAGCGAAATGAGTGGTCGGTCATGTGTGGGCCGGGTTGCAAGATGTTCTTGTTGAACCCAGTGTATTCGCCTCTAGAGATACGCTATCGGCAGGTGGTCCCATACCTTGTCATGTTGGAAATCCAATCTCCAATAAGCGCCCTGCGGTTTTTGGTTTTATATTAATCATGGAGCGTGAGATGCAAGCGTTCCGCTAGATTCTATTTATTTGATTTTGACACTATTATAATATCACTGGATTTTCATATCAAAGTGTTTTGGGTTATAGTAAGGTAAAAATCGTCCATGTTTACGTGTGGCTGGTTTTACTATTATCTTTTCTTTCGAAAGGATTTTGAAAGTTAAACAAATGATTGGAGTTTACTCACACCAGTCCCATGACCGACCCAGAGTTTATTTTGTTTTGTTCTCCCTAAACTCTTGGGTGCCCAAATTTGTACGGGCAGTCAAGTTGTCAGGATTTTTCAAATTCATTTGGAGGAGCTGGAAGGAGAAGGCTTCACCAGTTAGCTATAAACTATCATATATTCCGCTGTGAGCCATGTTTGTATCTGGAAACAGGTGTTTATAACTGTTCCAGGAATAACTGTTGTGCTCTGATGATGGTATGTATATAAAGTTACTGATTTGTATTTCAAAAGTTATGTTATATAATATATTTTATTCGTTCCGCTGTGAGATTTGTCTTCTTTGTTTTCTTCTATTCTAATATTTCTTTCTTTCTATTTCTCATCCTCTAACTTCTTTCTAATAATGATTCGTATTTCTATGCAATTTGGGTTGGACGTGTTGTGTTATTAGTCAACTCAAATAGTACGGATATGCGGGTTGATACAGTTGGTATCAGAGCCTAGGTTGAGCGAAGACCTAGGCTTGTGTGGCATGTGCTCATTAGACATAGGGTCGGTAGTACCCTAGAACGAGTTGAGTATATATAAGAGAGCGCGCATTTGTAAATTGATATAAAATTCATTTTATATTGTGTTGGCTAGTCTGTTGAGTGGTTTATGAATTCTGATCGAATCGTGGGACGCCACGGAGTCGATAGGAATTTCTAAACACTTGAACAGAAGATTGAACACGACATTGTTTTAAAATGGGTGAATGAAATTATTTTACCCAAAATTCTATTTTGATATAGAAAAAAATAATTTTTGAAATTATTATATATGGATGTGTTGGTTGATAATTTTATAATAATCAAATAAGATTATAGAAATGAAATGGTTATATAGAACCAAACAGAACTTGTATATGAATGAAATATACAAATGAGATGAATAAAAATTGAATTCAAAACAGAATTTAGAATTTAAATCCTGGGAAATTGGATAATACTTTCTAAAGTGTACGAAAATAATATAGCTTTATTTGAAAGGGATTTTTGATTGAAAATCATTTTTGAATGGGTTTTGAAATTGTTTAAGCACTGAACTCACTTCAGTCGCTGGAAAATAATTCTGATGAGGACTACAGCTTCATCAGTATTCATTTTCGAGTTCTAAGTGACGAATGGCTACCTTAGAATTTTTTTATGGAATTTGTTTGAAACAAAACAAGTTGGGTTTGAACATTCAAATGTTTCGAATTTGTGATGGAAATAAATATATGTATATATTTATGTGATTTCAAAAGGATTTGGAATAGAAACCCGGGAATTTGAATTCTGGAATTAAATTTAACTTAGACAAGTAAAATGAATCAAAGTGAATAAATTGAATCAGAATCAAGTTGAATGAATTAGAATGCATATGAAAGAAAACCAAAAGTTTTGGTAGAGTTAAATATGTTGAAATATGAGGAGTTGAGTTTCAACATAAGTGAGATTTTGAAAAGTAATGGATTTGTACCATTTTTCCTAACTTAGCAATTTCGAGGACGAAATTATTTTAAGGGGGGAAGAATGTAACGACCCAGATTTTTCGTCGATTGATTTTAAATATTTAATATGGTTTTAAATATTGAATTTATAATATAAATGGTATTTTATTCGGTTGTCGATTAAATAATCGAAAAACGATTTATTTTGATAATCATCGTAATACGAGAATTTAAAATAGTTCAATTCGAAGTTAGAATTAAATCAAAACAATTCAGTGACAATATTAATTGTATTTGAATATAGATGATATTAAAAATATTTTTTTATCAGAGAATTTATTTGTTTTTGAATTTAAAGTATATTATATCGATTTAATATGGTTATTTTATATATACACATTCGAAATAAATTTCAGAATATATTCTGTTGAGTTCAGTATAACGTTATTACATTGGAACGACGGTCGGTACACTAAAATAGTGTTTCACGATTTTTAATTATGAACCCCGAGATATTTGATTGTGGATAAGATCGAAATTAAATCGACATCTGTTTATAAAGAATAAAAGATCTATTTATATCGAATCAAAATCAAATCAAATTAATTAGAAAATCTTTTTAAATAAATACACAGAATTGCTGTGTACTTCCTGTCCCCCTCCTTCTTCTATAGAATCGCGACTACCCCCTCTCCTTTTCTTTTTCATTTCGATCTGTAAATCCATCCTCTTCGAAAACCAAAAGCTTCTGAAATAAAAGTAAATGGCCGCTCCTCAGTAAAATCAAAATCGAGCTCCTCAGAAGAAATAAAAAAATGGCCGATATCCAAATCTATTTCAAATTCGAGGGTTGCATTCCATCCAACGGAACGGAGGTTCTTCGCAACGAGTGAGGTTCATGATTTGAAGCATGCGATGGCATCTGGAGCTCGACAACTCAAAGGGAATCGCGAGTTCAAATATCGCCAGGTCAGGAAGGGGTGCGATCAAAACGAGGAGTCGCGAGGGCTCCAGATCAGTGATTTTAGGGTTCGAACTCGAGTATGAGGGATTCGCAATCAAAAATTCATAAGTTCAAAATTTACCTGGAAATGGGAGTTCGGACTTTTGATTTTGGGTATAATGATGGAAGTCGATCATTGTTGAGGGGAGGAGAAGGGAGGGGTGAGTTCGGCAGAAGGTCTGGGCTGAGATAGAGAGATCGATCCCTGAAGTTTGAGCTGTGGAACTGGGTGATCGGAAATTGACAGTGAAGAAGCTAGGGGATTTTGGTTTCTGGTGAGTTAAAACTAAATTTTTAATTTCTAATTTAATTAGTAAGTTATTTAATAAAGTCCGCAATCCAATTAGCATACTGTTAAGAAGAAAGGAAATGTTATCAATTGTTATTCTAGAATTGGAAACGAAAAAAAAATTGTTTGTAGAATCATTTTAGAAATTGGAAATTTGTTGAGTTAAAAATTTGGACTTTAAGTTGTTAGCAAAAAAAAAAATCAAATTTATAGTACGTTTTTAACATAAACCCTTGTTAAGGGAATTCACTAGCTTATCTATAGAATTCGGATTTTTCATAGGTAAGGATAAATCGAATAGAATCATTCGTGTGGAGTTTGGAACCACGAAAATCGATGAAAAAAAAAGAGAAATTGAAATTGGTACAAGCGCAGAATAAAATACCGGTGAGTAAATCTCACTCATCTTTTATTTAGAATTATTTTTATTCGTTAAAAATAATTGTTTGATGCTTGTTTGAAATGCTTTCTGGTTGATTTAAAAATATTAGTTATTTAGGGTTGACTATGATATATATTGGTTTGGTGATTGGATTGTTCCCGCAGTATCATTAGCGGATGCCCGCGGTATCATTAGCGGATGACCCTACGCCCATGTATATAAGTGGATCCCCTTTTATACCGCGATATCCTGCCACGAAGCAGGATGGGTATTACTATGTTGACTAACGTCTGTGGATGCAGGAAAACAGGTTGGAGGAATCCAATTGGATTCCTCAAAAATATATTATATGTTTGTTTGTTCGCTTGATTTCATATATTCATATATGACGTGTTAAAAATAAAATGATTGAAAATTTGATGATTTGATTGTTTTAAATATCACTGGGTTAAGTGTTAAATTATTTAAAATATCGTGGAAAAGATATTTGAGATTAAAAGGGAAAATTCTATTTTTAAATAGAATTTGAAATTTAAATGGAATAAAAATACAAACTTGTTTTGAAAAATAAAACAAGTAGTTCCTTTATAAACAAAGTTTATAAATAGTTCTTTTATAATGAAGTTATAAATGAAGTGAAAAGAATTATCATTTGATAATTCAAAAATAAAAATACAAGTGTGAAATTGAAAAGGGAAATCTATTTTTAAAAAAGTAGAAATATCGACTTCAAAAGGAGTTGAAATCGAGACTTCTTTAAAGAAATTGAATATAAAAATTCAAGTAGAAATTGAATATAGAAAATGTAAAGGAATTCAAATATAGAATTCAAACAGATTGAAACAAGAATTTGTATATAGATTCAAATAGAGTTAAAATGGAATTTGAAAATGAAATTCAAATAGAATTTACATATAGAAAATTTAAATAGAATTTGAATATATTGAATTTGAATAGAATTTGAATATACAGAAAATTGAATTCAAAAGAATTTAGATAGAATTTGAATACAAAGGAATTCAAATGGATTTGAAAATAGAATTCAAATGGAGTTAACTATAGAGATTTGAAAATAGAATTCAAATGGAGTTAACCATAGAGATTTGAAAATAAAATTCAAATGGAGTTTAACTATAGAATTTGAAATTAGAACTGAAATGGAATTTAAACTGTGGTATTCGAATATAGGATTCAAATAGAAAATTTAAAGGGGATTTGAATATAGAAACTCAAATGGAGTTTGAATATATGAAATTCAAAGGAAAATCAAATATAGAATTTGAACGTAGAAATTCAAATGGGATTTGAATAAAGGAAATTCGAATATATAAATTAAAATAGAATTTGGAAATAGAAGCGAATTGAAATTTGAATATAGAATTTTCAAATAGAAGTAAAATAGATCGGAAATGTTATGTTGAATTGGGACAAATTGATTTGATATATATTAAAAATATATCAGAATGAAGTGGAATTTATTATAAACGAAGTTTAAAAGTATATATATATATATATATATATATATATATATATATATATATATATAATTAAATGAACTCGCCGCAGCGCTGCAGTTCGTAAATTGGCGATTCGAACTTCAATTGAATGTACATGACTCAGTTGAAGTTGGAATCCTTCGAAACAAGAAATGTCAGGACCGATTTGATAATAGTTTTCTAATGGAGGAGAAAAATCTGACTTTCGTCGTACAGATTTTGAGTTACATTAAAATCAAATTTTCAGAAAAACAGCGCCATAACCGTTTAGAAACCATAACGGTTTATTTAATTTATAAAAGGATTTTAAGCAAATAAAATCCGGATTCCTATTTAGAAAATTTCAGATTTTGAGTTGTAATTATATGTGAACTCAAGTGGTGTAATGGGTTGATTTTCGAAACAGAAATCAGATTTTTGATTATTGAATAAAATTAACTAATTTGAATAGTAAATAGTTAATGAGATTTTGGATTAATATTGGGCTTTGAATAAGTAAATTCGATTAGAAAATTTACATTCGAAATCGAAAAGGAAACTAGAATTGAATTTGAAAATTCAATTTGGTTATGAGCAAGTTAAATATTTTGTTGAACAGGCTATGTTCAAACAAAAAGTGAAACAGGCAAAATAGCTAATTAAAGAACAAATGAGCGAAACTGAATTCAAACGAATGAATTGAGTTGAATTGATTTGAAAACAGGTGAACATGTGTTAGACAGGTATAGGATGAAGTATATGAAGAGAATGAAGTTTATAAATCTAGTGCCCGACAAAAAGGTACAAGTTTAAATTCATATATAAGATTTTATGCGCCGTATCGGTAAGCCGCTTGGCTTTTTCTTTTTCTTTTGGATTGGTGAGGGCCATGGGAGGCTATTTGAAATATCCCCAAGCTCCCCGTATAAGGGAGGTTATGGCAAAATTTTCCAGAAATTTAAGGAGTTAGAATATTTTTTAAGAAATTTTGAAAGCTAGAAATAAATGTATCAATATATATTGAATTCAATAAGGAAACGAATTTAAAATAGAATATTTTTAACAAAAAGGGAAATCGATAAGCTAGAAATAGAAGGGAAACATATATACGTTAAAAAAATGAATAATTGAGTTTTATAGTGTGTTTATTCGAGGTAAATGGTTTTGCCGTTTTGGAGTTAAGGTTGTTTTTCAGTAAAGGCCTGAGAGGTAATTTTACCCCAACTTGATTAATTTCATTTTTAATTGAAGCAGAATCCAGCCTCGAAGAGATGTGTTTGAAAAGAGTTAGTCGAATAAAATATTTTGGGTTGTTGTGTCGATGTTTTATACAGCAGTCGTTTCAACCCAAGTGATGGAAGTTTCGAAATATAAAAGTAAAATTTTCCTGAATATAATTAAAGTAGTCGTGAAAGAGATAAGTGATTGAAAATGTTTTCAATTGCGAATATAATATATTTTCTAAGTATAGAAAATAAAAGAAGGTGATATAAGGAAATGTTTTTCAACTAGCGTAAGAGACCAACAAGATTTCTGGAAATATTTGGTTAACAAATATTTGATAGGGAAATGAAGAAGTGAATTAATTAATGAAATATTAATTAACAGGCCCAGTGATTGATGGATGTTTTGGATGAATGTTTGTTTTTCTTCGATAGTTAAATAACCGACTATCGAAGTTTTTGCCAATATCGTTGTCAATATGGGGAGACTGGTTGGATTATTATCCGTGAACCACTCTGTATTGGCAGTAGCGTTGCGAATCAGATTGTATGAAGAAAATCGAAGATGGAGTAAAGTGCAAGGGCTTTTTTCTATTAATAGAAATTACGCCTTCGGTTTCGTTCAATCCCAGAACGAACGTAAATGGACGAATGCCTGACAGAGTATTTCCAATGATCGAATATGTTGGTCTATATAAATATATATGGTTGCAATGGATTTATTACCTTAGCATAACATCCAGAATATTTGTGCAAATCAATTAATGATCAACGGATCTGACATGTGGCATTCAAAGTGATTGTGATATAAATGAATAGCAAGTGGTCGTAGCCTCGGGCCTCAACAACTGGGAAATGACAAAAATCGGGCAAGCAGCATGGCTATGTGGGTCGCTCCCATTAGGATATATAGTCACCTATCTAGAGATTCATTTAATTCCTTATTCTATTCGATGTTGTCCCATTCGGGAAACGGTTGCTGATCCCAACCGTTGGTGATATACATTCGATACACTCAAGCGAAATGAGTGGTCGGTTATGTGTGGGCCGGGTTGCAAGATGTTCTTCTTGAACCCAGTGCATTCGCCTCTAGAGATACGCTATCGGCAGGTGGTCCCATACCTTGTCATGTTGGAAATCAAATCTCCAACAGCGCCCTGCGGTTTTTGGTTTTATATTATATATGCAGCGTGAGATGCAAGCGTTCCACTAGATTCTATTTATTTGATTTAGACACTATTATAATATCACTGGATTTTCATATCAAAGTGTTTTGGGTTATAGTAAGGTAAAAACCGTCCGTGTTTATGTGTGGTTGGTCTTACTATTATCATTTCTTCTGAAAGGATTTTGAAAGTTAAACAAATGATTGGAGTTTACTCACACCAGTCCCATGACTGACCTAGAGTTTATTTTGTTTTTTCTCCCTAAACTCTTGAGAGCCCAAATATGTACGGGTAGTCAAGTAGTCGGGATTTTTCAGATTCATTTGGAGGAGCTGGAAGTAGGAGGCTTCACCAGTTAGCTATAAACTGTCATATATTCCGCTGTGAACCATGTTTGTATCTGGAAACATGTGTTTATAACTGTTCCAGAAATAACTGTTGTGCTTTGATGATGGTATGTATATAAAGTTACGGATTTGTATTTCAAAAGTTATGTTATATAATATATTTTATTCGTTCCGCTGTGAGATTTGTCTTCTTTGTTTTCTTCTATTCTAATATTTCTTTCTTTCTATTTCTCATCCTCTAACTTCTTTCTAATAATGATTCGTATTTCTGTGCAATTTGGGTTGGACGTGTTGTGTTATTAGTCAACTTAGATATTACGGATTTGCGGGTCGTTACACCGCAGGTCCAGCAAATGCTCCTTCTCCTCCTCATTCCCCTCCTCCTCGCGTCGATACTTTTGCTAAGATATGTAAGGTCTTTAGAGCAATGGGCAAAAAACCTTTTCACGGGACGGAGACATTTGTTGAAGCTCGTAACTGGCTAAAGGAGGTGGAAGAATTGTTTAGAATCTTTGAAGTGGATGATGAAAGAAAAGTCCAGCTAGCTGCCTGGCTAATGAAGGATGAGGCCTCGTTTTGGTGGGAGGTCACTAATAGGGGACGTCCAGTCGATACATGGCTAGATTTTAGGCAGAGGTTTGAGGCGAAGTTTCTCTCGCGGGCTGAAGAGAATCTATACATGGAAAGGTTTTTGGCACTGAAGCAAGGGAATTTATCAGTGAAAGAGTACGTCAACAAATTCAATCAATTGGCAAGATTTGGCTTGGACTTGGTGAATACTCCAGAAAAGAAGGCTCTAAGATTTGTTAAGGGTTTAAACGAGCCGCTTCATGGGTTAGCTATGACCCACATTCCCATGGGGGCTACCTTCGAGAGACTAGTTGACATGGCGCTTATGCATGAAGAGGAGAAGGGCGCCAATGCTAATAAGGCACCCGAGAAGAAAGGGGATCAAAAGAAGCCGCAACAGCAACAACATAACAAGAAAGGTGGCAAAGGCAACAATGCTAAGGGAAAGAAAATATGCTTTAACTGTGGGACACCCGGCCATCTAAGCAAAGATTGTAGGAAGAAAAAGAAGACTGGTTGTTTCCACTATGGCGAGGCGGGACATCATATTAAGGACTGCCCAAAGAAAGGGCAGAGGGCAGGGTCTACCTCGGGAGGACAGGTGCAAGCTCTTATGGCACCAGGGCCGGCAAGGGGACAAGTTCAGGCTCTCGTGGTCCCACCGCTGCAAGAACGAGGTAGAGCAATTTCCGTTGAAAGTTTAGTTTTTCTGTTTGATCATCCTGTCCGTACTTTATTCTACTCTGGTGCATCACATTCGTTTATTTCTACATCATTAGTTGAAACACTGCACCTTGATACTAGTCTAGTTACTGATCCCTTAGTAGTCTCAAATCCTATCGGTGGTTCGGCTCATCTTTCTATGATTTATCGGGATTTGAGAGTGTTTATCTTGGGCGTTGAGTTTGAATGCAACGCTTTTGTTCTTGGTTTCATGGGCTACAGTTTAATTCTAGGTATGGATTGGCTAACTAGATATGGGGCCATCCTAGATTGTGAAAGAAGGGTAGTTAGATTGTTGACTCGTTTTGGAAAGACCCTTGATATTTCTTGTGACCCTAGAGGTCCAGTAATTCTTAGCTACCTAGAATCCCTTGACGCATCCGATGATGATTTACATTCTGTTCCCATAGTCCGTGAATATGCTGATGTCATCGATGAGGTGAGGGGTTTACGCCCAAAACGTGAGATAGACTTTTGGATATATCTAGTAGATAATGCAAAGCCAGTTTCATTACCGGTGCGCCATATGGCTCCAAGAGAGAGAAGAGAACTCAGTAAGCAAGTGAAGGAATTGTTTGAGAAGGGGTTCATCAGACGTAGTATATCGGAGTGGGGTGCTCCAGTAGTATTTGCCACGAAGACGGATGGGTCCCTTAGACTTTGTGTAGACTATAGAGAACTTAATAAGCTTACTAAGAAGAAAAGACACCCACTGCCGAGGATTGACGATCTCTTCGATCAGTTAGTTGGCGCCTCAGTGTTTTCGCAGTTAGACTTAGCCACTGGTTTCCATCAGTTGAGAGTGACTTAGCTACTGGTTTCCATCAGCCCAGACGGTTTCTTCGAGTGGCTTGTAATGCCCTTCGGTTTGACAAACGCCCCCGCATACTTTGTTGACTTGATGAGTAGGGTGTTTAGGGAGTACCTTGATAAATTCATGGTGGTCTTTGTGGATGACATCTTGGTCTTTTCTAAGAGCGAGGAAGAGCATGCCCTACATCTTAGGGAAGTATTGGAGACCCTTCGAGCGCATAGCCTTAAAGCTAAATTTTCTAAATGTCACTTTTGGAGGAAGGAAGTGCGATTCTTAGGGCACGTGGTTTCCAAAGAAGGGAGAGCTTTGGATCCCGCGAAAGTAGTGGCCATCCAAGATTGGAAGGTTCCTAAAAATGCTACAGAGGTGAGGAGTTTCTTAGGGTTGGCTGGCTACTATAGGAAGTTTATCAAAGACTTCGCAAAGATATCAGCCCCATTAACACGCTTGACGAAGAAGAACTTAGTTTTCACATGGGATGTAGATTGTGATGATGCGTTCCAACGTCTAAAGAGAGCTTGGACCACAGCCCCAGTCTTAGTGTTGCCAGATGGGAGTAAGCCATTTACCGTTTATACTGATGCTTGTGGGACAGGACTAGGCGCAGTCCTAATGCAAGAGGGAAGGGTAATAGCCTATGGTGGAAGTCAGTTGAGAGTGCATGAGAGAAATTACCCTACACATGACCTAGAGTTGGCCGCTATTGTCTTTGCGCTTACGTCTTGGCATCATTATCTTCTTGGCGAGAAATTCATATTATTCACTGACCACAAATCGCTAAAATACTTATTCTCTCAGAAGGACTTGAACTTAAGGCAACAAAGGTGGATGGAATTCTTAGCATCCTACGACTTCGAGATAGCATATACCCCTGGCAAGGGTAACGTGGTGGCAGACGCCTTAAGTAGAAAGAGGTTGTCCTTGAGCCCGTTGTTTGTTGAGCGGCGAAGCTTAGAGTTCATCTCTACGTTTGACTTTAAACCTTCCGTTGACTTTGTACTCGATTTGCTAGCATCCTTAGAGGTCAGACTTACGCTTTTGGGATGGATTGGCGAGGCACAGCGAGACGACTCACAGTTGGTTGAGTTAGTTGAAAATATCAAAAGAGGGGAGTCATCGAGCCATCTTCGTAGGTATACACTAGATGATAAGGGTTGGTTACGTAAGGACGGTAGACTTTGTGTACCACAGGACGAGAACTTGAGGAAGACCATCCTTGATGATGCACATCGTTCGAAGATGACCATCCACCCCGGCGGGGACAAGATGTATATGGACATGAGACGAGTTTACTTTTGGACCGATATGAAGAAGGACGTAACAGAGTTTGTTGCTTGATGCATGGTGTGCCAACAAGTAAAAGCAGAGCAAAAGAAGCCCGGTGGATTGCTTCACCCATTGGAGATCCCACAATGGAAGTGGGAAAGTGTTTCGATGGACTTTGTTGACAGATTACCAAGATCGAGGAAGGGTAATACGGGGATTTGGGTCGTGGTAGACAGACTTACTAAGAGCACCCATTTCATTCCCGTGAAGAGTAAGAGTACTGCTCCATGGTTAGTCTCCGTATACATTCGAGAAATAGTTCGTTTGCACGGTGTTCCTTCTAGCATAGTGAGCGACCGCGATCCTATCTTTACTAGCGAATTTTGGAAGAGCTTGCAAGAGGCGGTAGGGACTCTGTTATGTTTGAGCACTGCATATCATCCTCAGACGGATGGCCAGACCGAGAGGGTGAATCGTATTCTAGAGGACCTATTGAGGTTGTGTGTCTTAGATTTCAGAGGTACATGGGAGGAACAACTTCCGTTGGTGGAGTTCGCATATAATAACAGCTTTCGGTCTATCATGGGAATGGCACCGTTCGAGGCTCTTTATGGACGGCCGTGTCATTCGCCTACATGTTGGTGGGAGTCTACAGATAAGATCTTACTTGGGCCCGATATGATTAGAGAGACTTCGGAAAAGATCGATTTGACTCGAAGGAGGATGAAGACGGCACAAGATAGGCAGAAATCTTATGCGGACAAGAGGAGGATAGATCGTTAGTTTGATATTGGGGACATGGTCTTTTTCAAGGTGTCTCCATTACGGAACGTCGTTCGCTTTAGGTCCGTTGGGAAGTTAGCACCAAGGTTCGTAGGGCCGTTTCCTATTAAGGAGAGGATTGGGCAGATGGCGTATAGAGTGGAGTTGCCTGAGAGACTTAGTGGCGTACACGATGTATTCCATGTGTCACATTTGAGGAAGTGCTTGCACGAGACCGCGGAAGTGGTAGAGCCGATCTTGCTTAGAGAGATGGAGATAGAGCGTGATGCGACGATTCGGCGAGCTCCTACGTGCATTCTTGGGTCGGAGGTTAAGAAGTTGAGGAATCGAGAGGTCAAGCTGGTCAAAGTGCAATGGGGAGATGATGAGAGCAACGCTACTTGGGATACGGAAGAGAAGATGCGTTCATTATACCCTTTTCTTTTTGAGGGTATGTCTTTTAGTTTCTCCTTTATCGCTTACCTTATACTGATCTTATCTTTAGTATGTCCTCTCGTTAGTACCTTTGACCTTTAGATAGGGTAGTCCTATGATTGAAACATGTGTTTGAGACATGTTATGTATGATGGATGCATGTGGATGTAAGTGTTTGCTAGTGGTTGCTCGTGGATGCATATACATACACTTTAGGCACTATATCGGCTCAGTCACTTCATATTGCATACAAATGTGTGTGCATATTTAAGCTAATGGATGTATAATGGTTGTGCTATCATATGGATGTTGCATTTTGGTGAATGGTTGTGCATACATGTAGAAATAATATGTATCGATAGGGTTCTTTCGCATACATAATGGATGCATGGCACTGTCATGGTTTGCATTAAGGAGGTCAACTGAATCAGTAGACCGCCTGATTTTGCATTAGATAAGGAACATATACACGCACTTTTTGCATATGTTCATACAGCATTAGAAATTCTATAAGACAATGGATGCCTGTGTTTGATGGTTGAGTAGATGGTTGTTTGGATGTTAGGATATGCATTCTCCTTAACTTGGAGATTTCGGGGGCGAAATCCTTTAAGGAGGGGGAATGTAACGCCCTGGATTTTTGAATAATCGAATTAACTAAATTAAAGAATAAATGTTTAGCATTGTTCTAAGTTTTGTAAGCAAAAGACTTAGTAGCTCATTTGGTTGGAACATGTGACTTGCATACAAGAGGTACAGAGTTCGATCCTTGCCAACGCCGTATTTTTGTTTTAGGGGAATGGCTAAAAAGCGGCTTAGTGTGAACGTGGTTCAAAAAGTAGTTTAGTGTGAAAATGGTTAATTAGGAAGATAGAAATATATATATATAGATATATATATATAAATAAAATAAAATTCAACCTAAAATTTAAGAAAAAAAATTAAAACAGCGGAAGCGGGAAGGCAAAACACCAAACCGACCTATTTTATGTGTCGACCCGAGACCCGCTGGGTCGATCCTAGGGTCGACTCAGGACGTTTGGAATTTGTCCCATCGGCCCTAAATGGTCTATGACGAAATTTTATGTTTTAGGGCTTAGGTGGCGATTTCTGGTTGGTCTGTTGACATCATTTCTTGGTTTCTAAGGCCTAGATGGATTCTAAAGTGATCCGACGGCTTAATTAAATTCAAAACTCTATAAAGTGACCCATAGACTAAAACCTTATAAAACTATGGCCGCCATGCTGTCGTCTTGAACCCTAGAGCAGCCGCCACCAATTAGAGAGGAAGAACAGCAAATCAAATCAGTTCTATTCAACCCTAACAACGAATCTTCTTCAAAGGAGAGCTAATACAACTTCAGAAATCAGAATTCAAAACTCAAGACCGCTTTTGAGTTGTGAGTTCGATAGTTTTAATAAAATAATTAGTAATTTAATTGGATTAAGTTATGATGCGGATTGTATGGATGTGATGTGAATTATTGATCGTATGTTGTAATTATGTTGTAGAATTGTGTTGAAATCTTTATGACGTTATGTTATGATGCTATCATTTACGATGCAAAGTTATGATGCTATCACCCATGTTGTAATTCTATGATTAGCCTATGTCTAGTTGAATCATCATGTTGTACATATGCTAAGTTTGGTTATGTTGATTCATATGATAAATCATAAGTATGCAAGTTTAGATTTTTATGTAAACATGAATCATATACAAGTTGGGTAAAATTATATGTGACCTTACATGGTTATGACATCTAGTTTATGTGAAAATTTGATTAAAAGTTAGACTATGACATGGGTGAGTTATATGCTAAATTCTAGATGATATTTTACATGTTAGATGCAAGTTTACACCATTGTTATGATGCATAAATCAAATATGCAAGTTTCTATAAATATATGAGTTTGGGGTATGAATCATGTTATGCAAGTTTAGGGTTATTGCCTATGCAAGTTTGCACCTTTAGATGTAGATCTATGACATACATGATTTATGCAAGTTCACACCTTTAGATTTGGATCCATGACATATGTTGTTTATGCAAGTTGTAACTTTGGCCTATGCAAGTTTTAGATGCAGAACATTATTCACATATGCAAGTTCATCCCTATGTTTAGATCTATGTTTTCAATATGTGTACATTGTGTTGTTTTCTCTTTATTCCATGAGTTAGATTATTCGAGTCTAACGTATATTTTACTTTAAACGTACAAACGTACAACATGGGGGTAAAGGGGATAATATTAAAAATATTTAATTGGCATAGATGCCTTAAAAGGCATAAAATATGATTGTGGTGAAAATTGGTATGATTTTGCATACCATAAATGGATGGACATAATTGAGTCAATTATGGACATCGTTAAATTTGGAATTGATTGATAATTTGAATAGGGAAAGTAATTCAAATTTGGGGAATGATTAATTAGGAGAAATTAATCGTTAAGACACGAGGTTAGGCTCTTTTATGGTGTAAACTGCCCGGACCCGCCCAACAAATCCAGCTGCCAAAAATGCCAGTCTTATGTGAGAGGTCTTAGGCATAAATTAAATACGTAACAATTGTAAAGACACCAGGTTTGGCACTTTTGTGGTGTAAGACTGCCCGGACCCTCCCGGCAAATCCAGCTGCCACAAATGCCAGTCTAATATGAGAGGTCTTTATGAGGTTACGGTCTTAATGAATTAAGAAACACTTAACCAGATAAACATGTAGTGGACATGAGGGAGTTAAGTGGGTGCCTTGGGTGGCATGTGGAATCTAGTGGGTGCCTTGGGTGGCATTTGGAAATACGATTAGAAACACTTAACCAAAATTGAAACATGTAATTGAAACATGAATAAGAAGTGGTTAAGTGGGATGTACTAGAGGGGACCAAGCTTAGGTGGATAGCTTGTGTCAAGTGATGGGGGCCCATTTCAACTAGTAACCCTTACGTATCTTTGTGGGTTCGACCCAAGTCGAGGACGGGACACACATACTGGGCTTGACTGTAAGAGGCCAAAACGGGCTAGCGGTGGCAACACAAGTCCAAAGGGTTCATATGCGTGTGTGGACCCAGGCTGGAAGGTAAGACGTTGTTGCATCGTGTAGGTATAAGCCGTGCATTGTTGGTTGTATGGGGTTGCCACTTTGGGGAGTGATACACCCCATTGTGGGGCCAACAAGGTTATCTACGAGTTAGGGAGCCGATCGCTTAGGGGTAGTGGGTACACCTAGTGGAGATAGGGGCAGGCGGCACCTATGAAGGCAGCTAGGGGTGCACGAAACTACCAATATCATTATTAAGTTCTGTAGGCGGGATCAACCTTAGGGTGACTAGTGGTGGTGCGGTATAGCAATTATCCTATAGTGTTGGTGTATTTTAGTAATTATCTTACAGTGGGTTAGGTGCGCTTTAAAGATATCGTTGTTCATCTTGTATCCTTATTTACTTTTCCATATTCAATGGTTTATGGTCATTTCCTTATTTTCCAACTTATGCCTTAGACTAGTTACTTTGTTAATTATATTGTTAAAATTATCGCACTCGCCAGACTTTATGTCTGACCCCCTTTGTTTCCTCCTCTTTCCTTCCTTTCACCCCCCCCCCCCTCCCTTAGGTGCTCAGGTTGGGACTAGCACCAGGGGAGCTTGATCTTGGACTGCTGTTTCTCTGCTTTTAGAAGATTACTTGGATCGCTGAAGTAAAGTTCAACTTCTCTTTTATTTATGGTTGTTTTGTATTGGGGATTATGTCTTTCAGTTTATGTACTTTTGGTATTTAAGATGGATATTATGTACTTTGACTTTGGTTTTTGATGATTTAAGCAAACATATGTGTTTTCCGCTGCAATGAAATAAAGTTTTAAATCTTTGAGTACTATTTATATCTGTCTTGTTGTTAAGTTTCTGTTCTATACTTACCTAAAACACTCCATAGAAGTTAATGCATTCCCTTTGTGAGTGACATTAATGGACGTGGGGTGTTACAGTTTATATATTATTGTCGGAATTCGAGCGTAGAATTCCCTTTGGGTCGTTACATAAGAAGTGGGCAATCATTCAGAGACTAGAGAGATGACGACGACAAAATCTATCATGATACATACAACACAGAATTCAAGGCTCATGACGCATTTGAAATCCTTTTATTGAGGCTATGTTGGGCAACTCTTGATGAAGAATATAATATAGGTATGGGGGATACTAAGAAACTAATGTATGAAATGTAACATCGAGATTCTCGATGGATTCATCTCCTGGAAATTCAAATGACTCTCTAATCTCCGTGGACGTAGAAGGTAGTAATAGCAACCCAATGACTCATAGTTTAGGAATGTTGTATGGTGGAGTTTGCAAATTGACCAGAGGGCATAAAATCAATTAAAAGATCATTGTTGAGAAACAAGGAATCAAGTGAGTTGATGGGAGCAAGTGTTCGACTAACGTCACTATTAAGTGATATTTCAGTTGCATCTATACCCAAAATGGAAGAATGACTGAAGATAAAGGAGCAAAAGTTGAGGATCTTAGAACCCAAGTTCAACAAGATGCAGATCGAACTAGGGTTCTAAAAGAAAGAATCGAGTTTAATAAGGCGTGTTAAAGACGTTTATGTGAAAAGGAGGAAGACAATTATTTGTCAAAGGATTTTCTCAATTAACTGGAGCACACATAGAATACGTCAACAACAAAGGTATGCTATTAATGAAGGTAGTTTGGATTTTTAAAGAACGTGGAACGACTATAGATTTATTTTATTTGCTTTGCTATCCAACTCTAGTTATATTTCAAACTAGTTTGCTTTGAGTTCTGACTATAGGATTATTTCTAATTATTATTCGAAGTATTGTATTGAGTTAGATCAAGTCTTAATATTTTTTTCCAATCGATTCACATAGAATTATATTATAAATATTCGATAATAACAAAATTTACTATACAGGTTTGATATCAAAATAATTTTCTTTGAATATTTCAATATAGACAATCTTGATGAACAATCTTGAAAACTAATAATTTAGATTGTATCAGGATAACAATTTGGACTGTATGAATATAAATACCTTAATAAACAATTTAAAAAAACCAATAACTACCTTAATAATCTATTTTAATTTTAAACTAAGTTTTAAACATATCAAGATACCAATTTAGATTGTATCGGTATAATTAACCTTAATAAAAAGTCTTAAAAAACAATTGTAACCTTAATATTTAACAACCTAAAACAACCAATGTTGTATTTGAGCTAGGTTTCAATATTTCAATAACCTTAATGCCCATAACCTTAATAAGTTTTAAAATAAGTTTCAATATTTCAATAAAGTAATTTACTTAGATATTTAAATATAATAACCTTAATAAACTATATTGTATTCGAATATTTCAACAAACTTCAATTCTTAAAACCAAAATACAAATCAGAAAACTTAAAAAATTTAAATTAAATTTTAAAGGTAGAAAAAAACTAAATAAACTAGGTTACGAACCCCATTTAAAAAAAAAGGGATTTCATAACCCTATTCTATTTTAGAACATATTATAAAATTTGTTTAGGTGATAAACGGGGTTTATAACCCTGTTTATTGATCGTCGTTTATAAAAAATTAGGGTTGTTGTAATAGCCCGCATTTTACATTTCGGAAGATCGTAAAATATTTTTATTTTATTCCCTGAGGGTTGGATCATTCTCATCTTTTAATTAGAGGCTTATGTGTGATAACCCCTATTCCGGACACAATGGACTAGGTCTCATCAGCCCATTTGATCATTTAAGCACATTTTTCTTTGGATTAAATAATAAAACATTTTATTATTTAATTTGATCGTATATTTTAATTTACCGTGGCCAAATACTGACTCTAAAAATTCCCGAAAAATAAATCTAACTATTTCTTGATGATATGGTCCTAACAAAAGTAATTTCGTTGAACTTGGAGACAGTTTGAAAAATGGCCATTTTCTAGTCAATCCAAATTGACTGAAATTGACAAAACACATTTTCTTTTGACACGCTCACATATTAATTCCGATGACATGCTCACATATTAATTCCAAAAATTGTGAAAACTGGATTATTACAATAATTTGACATTCCGGGTCCAACCAAGGTGGTTTCATCGAAAACGGAGGTCGTTCGCAAAATGGCTATTTATACGGGCTATATATTATATTAAATTCCATAGCGACTATTCTGAATATTCAGCCGACCATAACTTTTTATTCCCACTATGAAATTTCAATTTTTCGGATTCTATGGAAAGATATTTTTAAGTAGATTTAAATATTTCTATTTTCACCAAAATCTGATTTATTTTGCATCCTGTACATTCAGTCAAAGTTTAAATTCAAATTTTCAAACTATCGTGTTATCTCTAACTCCTTTTATAATTAAAATAAATATATTTGTTCTAACTTCGATTTAAAGAAAATTTTAATCGTTATTATTTAAAATAAATTATTTTAACTATTCAAAATTAAATAAAATAGCCAAAATAAAAATTTTAAATTGGTTCTAATTTTCCGGTTTGTTACATTATGGAGATGTGGGACATATCCATAATTTTTACCGATTTTGTTTATGACCATTTTGCCTTTATCAGTCTTGAACAGGGAATAACTTTTGACTTAGGTCAAATCAGAGGGTGAGACGTGTTCATTAGAAAGGAATTGATGTTTGCCTTTCCGTAGGGTGGTTACATTAAAGATTTGGCCCAGCGGTTGGGAGGAATCGCTATTTTAAGGTTTTTCAATTTGCTGTCCAGGTTTGGTAAGCCATAATGGGATGAATTGGAGAGGCCCATTAGTGGGCTGATAAGAGGGTATAAATAGGGGGTGCGGGATATGGGAAATGGTTTAGTTTTTCATTTCCTCATTGGGTGGCCTTGTGTTCCTTCTTCCTCTAGCACCTTTCCACCATTAAAAACCCAAAACCAAGGAGGGAAATCATAGATCTACAACATTGGTGGCTAGATCTACATCAACTGAGGCAAGGATTCATCAGATCAAGGTGATTATGCGAGGTACTTGCTGTCCGGATTCTTATTTCTACCAATTTAGCTTGTTTTGGAGAATCAGTAAGTGATTTACATCTCTCACATGGATTCAATGAAGTGTATGAGTAGTAGATCATGTTTTTCATCAAATTCAAGCGTTTTTCCTTAGATCTATGCATTGGTAAGTTCATTTTTATATAGATCACCCTAAGATCTGATTTAGAAAGTTTAGATAGGTGATTTCTATGATATTTCATACGAATGTGCAAGTTAGATCTATGTTTTTGTTCATATGCATATTTGTAGTGATTTTGATGAATTTGACATTATCGTTGATAGAATTGTAATATTGATAATATTGTTGATTCCATAACATGCTTGTAGTCCTTTTGGATGAATTGGATGAGTTAGTTTCGTCGGATTTATCGTTTGGTGAAGTTTTGGTCGAAATCGGAGTTAAATTGCAATATGCAGGTTTTTGGTCGGCCATAAGTTGGATCGACCATAAGTTGGATCGGCCATAAGTTGGATCAGCCATAATGGATCGGCCTAGTCATTAGAAAGTGGGTTGGCCTAGTCATCTAAAAGTGGGTCGGCCTAGTCATTTAAAATTGGTTCGACCTAGTCAGCACAAAGTTGGGTCAGACTAAAGTAGGGTCGGACCAAAGTTGGGTTGGACCAAAGTTGGGTCCGCCCAAAGTTGGGTCGGCCTATTCTGGTCAGCCATTTCTACCATTTTTGGTCGGCTATTTCTGGTCGGACATTTCCGGTGATGATGTGACTTCAAAGTGAATTCCATTGGGAAGTTTTGAAATGTTGAAAAGTGTTCGTTGATCGGCGTAAAACAACGAATGGTATGACAACTCAAGGATGTATTGAGTTCGTGTGAAGTGACAACTCAAAATTGTTCTGAGCTAATTAATTGTCATAATTGATAATGACTAGAGAGACGAAGGCCGATGAATTATCATTGTCGTAGGTTCTAGCGGACTCAAAGAAAAGGTACAATTGAAGACCAATTATAGGTCGAGTGCCTTGGGTGTCGTGTATGGCCTAGACACGTGTTGAGTATAGCATGTAGCATGTGCTGAGTATAGAATGTGGAGTTTTGCTAGAACGGGTACGTCGTGTGTGGTCCTTGACAATTGATGGCAAATTGTTTAGCTAGTCATACGATAACGAGGGTTCCAAAGCAAGGATGACGGTGATAGCCAGAGTCAGTCATGGACGTTTGAATGCTTGGTTACCATCCCATGGAGATTTTCTGACTTCGAATAAGGTGTTCCTTGGGTGCTTGTCTGATATTAGTTTCGTCCTCTAGGGCTTGTGCTTATGGGATACCAAGTTCGATTAATATGGTTTCCGTGAGATATAATTAGATGTTGTATGAGTTGCTTTTGCCATGTATGAATGGATGTTCTAATTGTCGTGGCTGAATTGTTGTCCATTTTGATTTTCGGATCATAAAGGCTATCACTGTCAGGTGTGGGGTAGGTAGGTTGAGAGTCCTTCTCTGGAGCTGGGTAGATTAGTTCGTTTATTTACCCATTCTCATATACTTTATTGATGAAGTTTGTTAGCTGGTTTATCGCTCACTAAGACTGTTGTTTGACTCAAGGTTTTATGTTTCCCTCTTATTAACTTGGGTTGTTCATCCGTTTGTTGGATGGGCAGACTAAGTAGCAGGTGATGCCTTAGTGGGAATGAGAATGCTGATCGACGGCGAGCAGGAGGCTGGCGTACTATCTTTACTACTATCTAATAATTGGATTTCCGTTATTTGCTATTTCTCTGAGTACTGTAGTAAAGCAAATTGTACAGACACTATTGTTGTTATCCACGTGTATGGGAAATACTTTCTAGTTGTCATGAAAGTTTAGTGTTTTCTGCTTCACTTCACTGCCTATTGTATATGTTCTATTATATTTTATCTTTGCGCTGTGAGTTTACGATAGGTTCCATTTAATTATCATACCTCGATGATCATCCGTAGCTGTTTGGCACACCTTTCAGTGCATTATTCCTCTTGTTTAGTACATGGGATATGGGAGGTCGTCACATTTGGTATTAGAGCTCTGGTCAACGATTGTGGCCAAAGTTCAAAGACGTAATTACATATGAAAGACATACTTGTAGATTTCATTTGGGTGTTTACAATATATTAGCATATATAGTAGTAGCGGTTGTTTTCCTTTTGCACTTTATCTTGTAAGTGGACTAATCATTCTATTTTAAATTTAGAATGAGTCATCAAACCTCTAGGAGTGAGCCTGAGACTGGAAGAGTAGGAGATGGAAGAAGCCGATTGGAAGCTTTAGCTGTTACACCCGAATATCTAGTTATGTTTGGAGCAGCCATGATGGCAGTAGCCATGTTAAGGATGGTCGTTCCATAAACATCAATAGAGCGTAGTGTTCCTGCGCAAGTACCCAGAAGGGATTCTGCTAAGCGACATAGGGAATATTCTCCTATAGATTAAGAAACTTTATTGGCCCTAGTGTTAATGAGAAGAAAAGAAAGAAGAAGAAATTTAAGAAGAATGTCACTTGCTTTAATTGTCAATTGGAGGGTCATTATGCCAAGGATTGTAAGAAGCAGAAAACCGAAAGGAAGTGCTTTGAATGCAACAAGCCTGGACATAAGAAGAATGACTGTCCGGACCTTCCAAAGAATAAGCAACCGAAGGAAACATGTGTTGTGGAAGCTATTCCAATTTCCTATTGTATTCCTAATGAGAACTAGGAGAATTTGTTGTCTGGATATGCCAAGGATTGTAATAGACCTTTACTTGTGACTAATCTAGTATGGGTTCATCTTCTCTTTGCTTACTTTGTGGATCTAGTATTGTTTGATCATGGATGCTCATTCATGAGTGGTTGTTTAGTGTGCCCTTTGCTGGGTTTGGGATCATCTTGGGCATGGATTGACTCAAGAGGTATGCAGCAAAGGTGAATTGCGAGAAGTTAATGGTGAGAGTCGGGGATGTGGAAGGGAAAACGGTGTTGATAAAGTGTAAGAACGAAGAGGGTGTCTTCATTAGCTATCTATATTCGCTTGTGATTCTACAAGAAGACTTGTCATCTGTGATGATCGCTAATGAATATGAGGATATCTTTGATGAGATCAAAGGGTTGCCGTCGGATCGAGAGATCGAGTTTAGGATCGATTTGGTCGAGGGTGTTAGACCAATCGTTATGCCTCTTAGGCGAATGGCGCCTAAGGAACAGCGATAATTGGAGGTTCAAGTTCGAGATTGTGTAAGAAAAGGGTTCATTCGGAGAAGTATTTCCGAATGGGGTGAACTGGTCCTGTTTGCAACCAAGGCAAATGGCTCGTTCAGATTGTGTATGGACTATCGTGAGCTGAACAAGGTGAATAAGAAAAACAAGTATCCGTTGCTGAAACGACCTGAAAATCGCCCTTGTGGGAAATCGTCGGATACGCTTACTTTGGACTACAACACATTAGAACAACAACAACAACAGACTTTTATTACATCATGATAATATAACATCAGAGTACAGAATATATTAGAGTACATCGAAATTAAAATACGGCTGAAGAAAATTTTATAATAAATTTAATACAATACAGTGCAGCAGAAATAAAATAGATACAGCGGAAGACAACTATGCTCTGGACCCAGTTTTAAGCTTCAATCCAAAATCCTGCTTGAGATAAGGACCTGTAGACAAACTACTCGACTGCCCGTGTGGAAAAGAGGGCACCCGAGTTTGCAAAGGTGGAAACAAACAACGGGTCAGTCATGGGACTGGTGTGAGAATTCTTAACTAATTTAACTAATAGTAATAAAGCAAATCCAGGACCACGCCGCTAAAGCGGAACGGGTTTATTCCAATGGATTGCCGGTGCATAAACTAAAGTAAATTGTTAAAACAACGCAATGCTTTTTGGAAAAATGAAACCATCATAAGACCCAAGTCCCATCATACAATGCAACGCAAACCGGAGGATAGGGTTTTACCTTATAATGGTCAAAAATTCTTGATACGATAAAAACGAATTTTGATATTATTATTAGTGTATATAAGTTTCAAAAACAGTTCAATCATAATGTATCAATCCTAGGACACATAGATACCATAATACTATGCTTCCATACTAGTAATACAATCAAAACCGCATGAGGTCGTATTGGAAATTGGGTTTCCATCATGAGTCAAGGCTAGGGAGGAGCTACTTATCGATTCGAGACACTCTAGCTAATGTCTCAGGATTCCCCGTAGTTAACCCCAGGATCCTGCAGGGCCGGTCCACACATACAGCTTCGTGGATTGGCAATTCCTGAACACATGTTTCCCGGTCCTATAGGACCTATCATCCGAGGCGCCTCATTCCATCATCCACATAAGTAAAATGCCGGGTCGTGTTAAAACCCAAACACCACTTCTAGCTAGAAAGAAACGTGCTGCTCTCCCTGCGTTCCCTTCTCCCGTTTTAGACTCTGCTGGTGTGTGAGGCTCGCGAAGTCACGCTATACACAAAGCTATCCCTAAACAGGCTATGCTTTGATCATCCCACAAGGCCTGCTTTTCAACAAAGCCTTGATCATATGCATCTTAGCATGCCACATCGTCACTCCATATCACACTACCAATCCTTTGCCGAAATATATGAAAGGGTGTTAAGCAAGAGAATAAATTCTCCGCCACCAAACATTCATACATTCGACAGAAAATCAATAAATACAATATAAAGGAGTACAATGTCAGACACACATTCCATTTATAAGCTTATGCTCTGGGTCTGAGCGAAAGCCAAATCCGTACAAATCAGCACTACGTCCCGATAACTATCATTTTAGCCCCGTCTTGGGAGAAAATCAATCAAAGGCCTCAACAGTAGTTACCCATTCGATGTGAAGATCGTCGGTCTTCAATCGCCGTCTTCAATTCTTCGAATGTCGTATCATTATTTGGAATGAGAGTAAACTCGGACTTTCCAAATAACCCTTGCATATATAAATTTGAAAACCATTTCATATCGTTGTTAATAATTTATAACGATCTATCGCTATTTTTACTTTACATACACATCCTAAACATAACAATGTATATTTTGCTCTTCCATTTTTCAATTTACACCAAATGTATATTTGGTTTCATTATTTTTCTAATGAAAATCCATTCCTTAGAAATGTAAATTTCTAATCTTATGATTTACATAGAAAGATGTAAATTTCTATTCCTATTTTATTTACTTGAGAAATGTAAACTTATACTTCAATATATTATTATATTGAAAATGTAACCTTTATTTCATATTCTATTTACATTGGAAAATATAAATTCCTATTCATTCTTTTGTTTACATTGAAAAACTTAAACTCTTTTATTTGCATATAAAAATATAATTTCTATTTCATCCTTATTTACATTGAAAAATGTAAGTTTCTATATTTTTCTAATTACATATAAAAATGTAACTTCCTATTTTCCTTTTATTTGCGTTAAGAAAAATGTAACTTTTCTAATATTTACATTAAGAAAATGTAAAACTTTTATAATCCTTATCTTATTTTATTAAAAATGTAACTTTCTTTTATAAAAAACTTGGAGGTGAAAATATTCATTTCATTATTAACACATAACGGTGTGAAAATAAAGTCCATTTCTAAGTTATCCATTTATATTTTAATATGGGCCAGACCTCTCACATTAGGCCTACAATTTGTGGATGCTGGATAGGCCGGTCGGTTCCGGGCAGACTTCTCCCACAAGTTGGGCTTAATCTCGTATCTTGGCCCAATTTGTATTTGCGCACTTGGACCCCTCACATTAGGCCCAACATTTGTGGCTGTTGGATATGCCGGTCGGGTCCGGGCAGACTTCCACCGCAAATGTGACCTAACCTCGTGTCCAAGTACAATTTTAATTAATCATTATAATTGTTCTACTAAAAATATTATTTTAAAATGTTTCACATTTCAAAATATCTTGATTTTGGAATAATCTATATTTCCAAAATAACTTGATTTCAGATACTATAACTTACCATTTTCAAATCATAATAAAACTTGGTACTTTCTCAATTTCTATACTTACATATAAAAAAAATGTGATTTTCATACATGTCAAATCTATTTTTTAATAACATTAGAGAACATAAATAAAAGATCATTTATTTTTCTAAGTTATATTTGTGTTAAAGGACACAATAAAAAAGACATTCATTTTTATGTTAACACAATTCCATCCTGATTTGAATATTTTAATGAATTCCCTTTTTAATCTGACATAAATGTTCTTTCAAATTTTTATCATAAATGTTCTTGCTAATTTCACATAAATGTTCCTTCAAATTTTTAACATAAATATTCTTGCTAATTTCACATAAATGTTTCTTCAAATTTTACATGATGATGAAAATCTCTTCTTAAAACCTACCTTTTTGTTTAATATAAAAATATAAAACAAAAATGTAAATTTTAATACAATCTTTTTACCGCATCTCAAATGACGATAAAAATCATTATTTTAAATCTAACAGTAAAATATGAACCTCTATATACATGTGAAATGTAGATAAAAATACGGTCCTTAGTTCTGCCAATTTATTTACACATAACATGGAAATAAAAATAAGTTTAATAATCTTATCCTTTTATTTGTACATAAAATACATATAAAATGTATTTTATAACCTTGCCTTTTTGTTTGTAAATAAAAATGTAATCTATAGCTTTGTCTCTTTATTTCAACGCAAATCTATTCTTAAATTACATAATAATAAAAATGCATTTTTTTATTTCAATGTGAATTCTACTTCTTTATTACATTATAAAAATGTAATTTTTTTTATTTCAATGTAAATCCTCATTATTGACTTCATGTAATTTTAATTTACAATGTAATCTCTCATTCTTAACTTCATATAAAAATGTAATTTTAATTTACATTGTAAATCTCTCATTCTAAGTTTTATATAAAAATGTATTTTTTAATTTACATTGTAAATTCATACTGTAATTACACATAAAAATGTAATTTTTATCTTATGTTGCAAATTCATACATTAATTACATATAAAAATGTAATTTTTATTTTACGTTGCAAAATCTCATCCTTTAATTATATATAAAAATGTAAATTTCAACCTCAATGTACATTCTCATCTTAATTACATAATAAAAATGTAATTTATATTTGCAGTGTTAATCCTATTCTAAATTTACATATAAAAAGGTAAATTTAATTACAATGCAAATTCTACTTCTTATTTACATTGTGAAAATACGATTTTTAATTACAATGCAAACTCTACTTCTTATTTACATTGTAAAAATATGATTTTTAATTACAATGCAAACTCTACTTCCTATTTACATTGTAAAAATATGATTTTTATCATACGATGCTAACTTCCATTCTAATTATATAGAAAAATGTAATTTTTATCATATGGTGTAAATTCACATTTTAATTACATAGAAAAATGTAATTTTTATCATACGGTGTAAATTCACATTTTAATTACATAGAAAAATGTAATTTTTATCATACGGTGTAAATTCACATTTTAATTACATAGAAAAATGTAATTTTTATCATACGGTGTAAATTCACATTTCAATTACATAGAAAAATGTAATTTTCATCATATAAAAAGAAAGATGTAAACTTTATTTACTATGTTGAATTGATAATGTAGATCAATTCAAATAAAAAGACAAATCTTTATTTTCTATGTTGAATTGATAATCTAGATCAATTCAAGCAAAACAAAAGCACTAACATAACGATGGCAAACCATGTCTCTTTTATTATGAATCGATAAGTTTGATTAATTCAAATCATACAAAAGCGATAACATAAGAATTTGACAATCATATTTCTACTATTTTGAATTGATAAATTAGATCAATCCTAATCAACACAAGTGATTACATAAGAGGTGATAATCATACGGATCTAAACTATCCATCACAAACACATACCAACCATCATCAAATATGACAAAACAAAATAGATCTGTATCATAAGCATGATATTTACCATTCAAACTTCACATAATGCTAGGATAATAATTAAATTAATTAAATTTAATGGAAAAATAAATTCTCACCTTGCTTGGGACTAAAATGAAGGTCCAAACTCGGTCAGATCTCGTGTTCGAATTCAAAGCGATTTCGGATCTGAAAGATTTAAATTTGAAGTTCATATAGGACATGTGTATTCTTAAAGTCAAGGTTTCAAGGAATTTATTTACAAAGGGGCAGTAATTATATCCTTCGGCCCTCTTATTCCCACCCTTTACGGAGAAGAAGATCAGACGAAGACGAAGCTGCAATTATAGTATTCATATAATCGTCTTCGCCCCTTGAGAAAACGAACTCTCCCCTCCCGCGAATCGCTTTGCTTCTTCAATGAATGTGCTTGCTCTTCTGTCTGATGGAGTTTTTATGCCCAGTTGTCTAAAGCTAAAACAAGAGTTTGCCAGGCATGGGAGGCCCAATTAATATACTGGCAAAGCCTTTTCTTTCCCGCATGGAAAAGGAAATATCAATCAAAATAAGCACCATCGAAGGATTTCCTTATCAGTTGGTTATACAGGCAATGATGATCATGAGTGACTGATATATTTTGTGTGTTTGTATATTGTATATATATGCTATGTAGAGGTGAGGTTGATACATTGTGATGGTTAGTTAGAAGTTTGATGGTGATTTGGGTTATTGAGACATTTTGACTTGTAGTTGGAGATTGTATATGTGTTTGACTTGCGGTTGGATATTTTGGTTGTATTGATAGGTGGCGTATGAGTATGTTTGGCTTATGTAGATGTTAATGTTATACATTATAGATGACATAAATGGGCTGATCTACCTATAAGGTTTGATGCTACTACAGGGTTTGTAATACATCTAGGTATAGATTTTCTATAAGTGTACTAGAAATAATAGAATGGGAAGTCCAAAATTCAAATAAAGTGTGAAATGGTTGTAAAGAAATAGGGAAATTCGAAGAAAGATAAGAAAGAAAGGCATAAGCAATTCGAAATGGTTGTAAAGAAAATACTTTATTAGAAATCCAAGACTGGAACATATAATATCCAAACTAATGATAAAAATACATTGCTCCAAGCAAGTGTTACCAGAGATAATAAGGAAATGTCTGAGAATGTCAAATTAGAATAACTCTTAAACCATACTAACAACTACATACATAAATAACTGCAAATCCCAGGCTTGAATAAATGCTATTCGTACTAATAGCAAGCAGTACTAATAGCAAAGTATACTACATATGACGCGTGTGAGGAAAAACAGCTATGACTGCTCAATATGAACGGAACTATATGGAAAATATACTTATATACAGATGCACAGCAAGCAGATGGAAAGTTGATAACATCAATTGATTTAAACCCAAAGAATTAGGCCAAGGTACAAAATTATAAAACACAACAGAGTGACACAGTGACGGCGGATGAATTCATAAGAATAAAAAAAATGTCCATTATCCTTGCATATGAAACGCCTGAGAAGCAACAATTATGAAATTTATCATTCCTTTAACGAAAACTCCACCATCAGAAGCCCTACCTTCTTTGTGGTTCCAGTACCAGCTAAAATCCATTACATCACCACACTCACATCTTTGTTTTGGTACCATGCTTAAAAATATGTAGAATTACTGACACACTCTTTCTTCTTGCAAGTAAAGAAAATTCGAGGATTTGAATTATCAACTCTCAAAATCATATCTGCATGTAACAGAGGAACACATGATGATTTCAGTCGAAAAGAAAATTACAAACATTCTATGCTAGAAGATTGGGTATATGCGTACAAATTGGATATAAGCATGATCGAGTTATAAGATTAGTAATAAAGCAGTAGCAGTGGATAAGCAGAAAGTTACTAAATGGGATTGAAAGTACACCAAAGCAACACCTGTTGCCTGAGAAGCAATAATATCCATCCAAGATTGAAAGGGGAAAAAAATGATGGTTTGTTAAAGAGCACAGCAGTCCGTTGTCCATCCACCGTTGAGAGCAGCAAGGAGTTTTCGCTGCTCTATGAAACCAGCATCACGCACTTCCCCCTCTACTATGGCCACCAAAGCCAGACCTTTCAGCCTAGCTACAGCAGCCACTCGCCAACTTGGATCGGGCAGACCACCAAGTTGCACTGTGTACCCAAATCCAATAACATGACCCAACATTCCATCACCTTAATGCCCCACTTGGTTACAAGCCCACGCTACTGAGCTCGACATTTGTTCATGTGAAAAGATCATATTTGTATGCAGCACTTCTACTATACTTGGCAATGTGGGATTAAACAACCGTTTTCTTTTTCTTCTCGTAAGCTTTCATTATCATATCAAGAGCTTACAAACATATCCAATACTAGTATTTAAGGCCTGCGCAGTATATTGTTCACCTAAATAACTTCAACACACAGAACGGAAACATGTCAGGATTTACTAACAAATTCAATACTGGTATATTGATTATAGATCTAAGATTATGCCCTTAACATACAGAATGGAAAGGAACCACAATTTCCTTCCAATTTAAATACCTTCTGATCAACAAACACATTTGTCAAGCCATTAGCATGTAAAACCTGGATTTACTCCTTACATGTTAGAGGGGTTGGCTGAATATGCAATGCACTACCAAAAAATGAATGTCTAAGCCCGTAAAATATTTCATGGCTATTGCCATTTTGATGTTATTTCACGCGCCGATGATTGAATCAAATGTCAATGTCTAAATTTAACCTGGAGACAGTATAACTGGTTGGATTCTGAATTTGTTTACAGAAAGGGCCTTGAGATTTGTTTGTTGCTGTGACTTTACAAGAGTGGTAACCTTTCAAATTTAATGTTAATTAATCATCTTTGCATATTATAAGCCATGATCATACCGTGTGCTAGTACTCTATGTGTAACAACTATTTTTGGAAACATTTCTGAAACATTAGAGCTATATTCTTGTATCACGACATAGAATACAAGGATATGCAACTGTTGAAATATACATCATTTTTAATCAATGATTCAGGATTTAAAGCTAATTTGACGTAAAGTTTACAATTTATGAATTGAATCCCATTTTGCAAACTTTGCTTGCCACTATAACTTCAACACAAACAAATCACTTATAACCCAACATACAAAAATAAACTAATTAAATTATAGTGAAATTTCGGAATCAACAACCTTGAACACTAGAAGTATACAGCAATAAATAAAATTTGGTACGAACAATCATCAATTTGCAGGTGAGAAATGCAGAGGAGCCTAGACGTGTGAAGTTGAATTGTTACACTCGGTGATGAAGCCGACATTGTGGGCTGGATGGGCAATCGCCCTCTTCACGCAGCAAACTAGAATTTTCATTAATTAAACTGTTTTTTATAAAATATTTGAACATTTCCTAGTTTCGCCCAACACAAACTAGAATCCTAGCTTCATCGCTAGTTGCATTGTGGCGAAAATGAACGAACGAAGAGTCCTTTGTTTTAATTCACACGTAGTATGTTAGGTAATTTAATAGCAAAAAATTCAAGAGAATCCACCTTTGTTGTCTAGTTGTATGTGATCATATCAACTCCATCATCCATTGCACTATTTTTTTAGTATGAAAATATGTACTCACTCGGTTTGTGATCCCAACAAAAGAAAAACTGCAAAGAACAAATGAGGTATACAAAATTAAAAATGATTGTTTACAAAATTAAAAATAATTTCAAATATAGACAATGAAGGTAAAGGACTCCTCTACTTTCGAAGCATTAAAATGCAAAATAATGGCTTCGTCCAGGCTCGAACTGGAGACCTTCAGTGTGTTAGACTGACGTGATAACCAACTACACCACGAAACCTTATTGATTTATTTGTCAAAAAAAAAATGTTATTTATATCGTTACTCCTTTATCGGTACAAACACATGAATGATTGAAAAATGCAAGTATTAAGTTACAGTCACAACGATATTCAAAAAGTTAAGAAGCTACCCCAAATTCGGGAAACCCAGGTTATTGCAAAGGCATATGCATTCAAAATATAGTCATTCAGATTATGAAAATTGCAATTTATATTATATGCGTTTCAGCAATAAAAAAAATCAATTTTTACATGTAATTTTCATGAACTAATTAAGTCAGTCGAGATAGAGCAAAGCATTATATGCAAAAAAGAGAAGTCCAAATGGAGCCCAAATGCGGCTAATAAAATTGGATGGTTCCCATAAAAAAATTGATATAAACAAATTTTGCATTAGATAACCAAAAATAATTTCATTTTTTGCAAATAAATATGTTCTATTCAGATTTCCAATGGTTTAATATTCACTATGCATAATAAAATAAGATTTATACCGGAATTACAATCAAATATTGATAGAGCAAATATTCACGAGACAGCTGCAATTAGAAGGTAAAATAATAGCAATCAATTTAATTCGTTATTGGTAGTAAACTACTACAGATTATGTCTAGAATTGTGTGTATGTATGTATGTATGTATGTATGTATGTATGTATGTATATATATGTATATATGTATATATATATATATATGTATATATACAGAGAGAGAGAGAGAGAATAAAAGAAAATGATAAACCATTAAAATTAAATTTGGAAGAAGAGTTCAAGGGGAAAAAATTACTTACCATTATTTAAAGTAATGTAAAGGAATAGTTATTGACTGATTATTCGTATAATTCGAAATGAAATAAAGGAGGAAAACAAAAAACTATCGATACATGAAGAGGTTAAACTAATAAAGTAAGTAATTTGGTGCTTTTATTATAACTATATTTCATTTGATGAAACCGAAAAAAGTCATGCTAACAACATTTAGCTGAATCCATATGCAACCTGGAATTGAATTGATATGGTGCCAAGAAAAATATATCATTTGGTTGACAACATATGCAAGCTGGAATTGAACTGATATGTTATGTAGAGCAGAAGTGAAAGCAGAAATGTACAAAAGAATGAAACACAGCATATTAGATGTAAACTTGAACATTTAGCTGCAGCGGAATTCATCTAGTCAGTACATGGAACATTCTGACAAATATTTGAAAGAAAATTATATGAAGAAAGGAATATCCAATGAGTATACGAAGAGTTTATAAATTTACATAGATTAGTTTACATTACTATGGTTTTACTATGGTTGTTGAAAGTTGAATAATGTAGAAAAACATGACCTATAATCTTCTCTGTACTGATTAGAAATAGTTAATTGTGTATCAAGTAATCAGCATTACTTTATGCATATTTACAAGGTAAACTTGAAATCGTCAAGAAAAAGCATTTTGAAACAATACAGCCGATGTTTTGAATTGTTTATAAGATCCATAGATCACTAATTGGTATTTAAACGCAAAGTTTGCAATTTGATATACATAACCGAATCAGAGTGAGTTTTGAATTGGCCGATGAGGAAATCTTAAACAAAATAAAAAACAACAGAAATCCACAGACGTTAGTTCTTTGTGGAAACTCAAAGATCAAACGGAAGTACAAAGGTAATTTCCGAATGCATGTTATCATGCTTTCAAAACTGTTTTAAAACTAAAAAGCAGGACCATCACAAAATAATGTAACATGCCGTTAGCTTTTGAAATTAAAAGCCGCTAACTCCAATTCATAGATTCTTTTCCCAATTAAAAAAAATGGCATTTTAAATAAGTGAACTTATGGATTGCCTTTCTTAAAAACCATCCATCCAAAAAATAGGGACAAGAACATTGCTAGTGCATTCTAAAAGGATTTTTGACTTCATTCTCTTCACAAAAGAACAGCTGACAATTATCAACTTTTTGCCCTGTATACAACTAGCCTCTATCGTGCAACGGATTTAAGTTTAGTTTTTGTTTGCTTAAATTGAAGTTTTTGAAGTGAGCCATTAGATTTGGAAAAAGAAAAATGATTTCAACAGGTAGTTATTTTTTCAGATAATAATGGAAACTAATAAAAATTATGCTCATGAAAGAATTATGAACCTTTTTTAGTATAATATAACGCATGTCTGGCATTTTATATCTTCCACAGGAGCTTTTGTTACCCTAGAATACCTGTAATGCCCAGCTCATTAACTGGTGAAACACCTTATGTGTTAAGACTCACTTCCACTTCCTAATATGACATATGACAAGATATCTGCAAAACCAAAGAAACATAGGAATAAATACCAATCAAACCCACAAATTACTAATAGAACCTTTATTCCTTTCCTGGCAAACTAAACTATGTGGCAAAGTCGCAATACGAATCATGTTAGGGTTAACGAAAATATAAAGCATAAAAATCAATCGCTACCAGTAACAAAAGAAATTACATGTTCAACAACAACAACAACTCTATTATTGATAATAATAACTGAAATTATAATAATAGTTTAAATTACCAAATTTCATTGTCGTTCTCTGAGAATCCGAAATCAGCCTCGTTGTAGCGGATAGAGCTTGAAGGTCACTGGAAAAGCTTGAAAGGCGTAAGATGAAAAGGAGCAAAGTGAACGCACAGTACCAACTATAGCAATGTTTTAGGAATGTTTGATTATTGCTTTTCACTGTATAATATTGATTTTCATGGAGAAGAGTGCAACGAAGATGAAAAGATGGAAGGCACGCACAGTACCTGCTATAGCAGAAGGAAAGTATTAAAAAGATAATATAAAACGAAGTAAAGCTAGGTCGGTCAGCTGAATACAGGAAATTTTGAAATTTATATGTTTCCTCATTCACAAACGAACAATATTTGTAATTTGGAAAAAAACATTCTGATGTGAAGAGATTTACATTCGAAAATTATCTGTGGAGTGTTTTTTTCTTTCAAAATTATAATTTAAATTATGTGTATTTTAGTATAATAAAATATATTTAAGTTAGAAGTTTTTATATACACTAGACGCATATTAATCGTTCAAAAAAATTACTATCATATATTTGTTTATCTTAACGTTACAACAATCAATGAGATTGAAAAACATTTGTTTAAATTAAAGGTTTTCCATTTTTTTATTTATCGATGATAATTGCATGATATTTGTCTATATTTGCAGATGTGAACATCATATATTCAAAATTGATTTGAGATGCGGATATGGATGACACTGTTCGAACATGAAAATATTTGTTAATAAACACATGTAAACTCGTGCTAATAATGCACATTCCTAGGGCCCTCCCCGTTATATTCATCTATAATTTCTTATATTTTGCATTAAATATAAATAAAGCTATTATTTAAAGAGAATTACTTTAATAATAACAATATTTATGTAACATTCCTTAGTTTGGAATGAAATTAGAAGCCTCATATAGCAAAATACGTGTATAAAATGTAAAATTATAGAGTAAACACGGCCTTCTACTAGCGTCAAGGCTTTTCGAGAAACAAAACTTCACTCCAATATGGAGGCTAAGTTGGGAACAATATACGTGCAAATGGAGGAGTGGGCTATTACAGTGGCATTAGAGCCAATACCAACTCGAATTGTTGCATTTCTATCGACTATGATGCCTTCATGGTATTTTTGGCTTGCATGTCGACCATAAATGCACAATGGGGACGTTGGACTTTGAAGAGAGTAGACTGTAACACACCTTAGTTTATAATGAAAATAAAAATCCAAGATAGGCAGAATAAGGGTATGATTGAGAAGTTGCATAGTAAAGCCCAACCTCTAAATAGTGTTGAGGTCTTTTAAGGAAAAACACATGTCCTATATGGTAGTTAAGTGGGGGGAAAATTTATGCACGGACTTCTAGTTAGTTCACAAAGATCCTGAACACATGTTTCTCGGTCCTATAGGACCTATCATCCGAGGCGCCTCATTCCATCATCCACATAAGTAAAATGTCGGGCCGTGTTAAAACCCAAACACCACTTCTAGCTAGAAAGAAACGTGCTGCTCTCCCTGCGTTCCCTTCTCCCGTTTTAGACTCTGCTGGTGTGTGAGGCTCGCGAAGTCACGCTATACACAAAGCTATCCCTAAACAGGCTATGCTTTGATCATCCCACAAGGCCTTCTTTTCAACAAATCCTTGATCATATGCATCTTAGCATGCCACATCGTCACTCCATATCACACTACCAATCCTTTGCCGAAATATATGAAAGGGTGTTAAGCAAGAGAATAAATTCTCCGCCACCAAACATTCATACATTCGACAGAAAATCAATAAATACAATATAAAGGAGTACAATGTCAGACACACATTCCATTTATAAGCTTATGCTCTGGGTCTGAGCGAAAGCCAAATCCGTACAAATCAGCACTACGTCCCGATAACTATCATTTTAGCCCCGTCTTGGGAGAAAATCAATCAAAGGCCTCAACAGTAGTTACCCATTCGATGTGAAGATCGTCGGTCTTCAATCGCTGTCTTCAATTCTTCGAACGTCGTATCATTATTTGGAATGAGAGTAAACTCGGACTTTCCAAATAATCCTTGCATATATAAATTTGAAAACCATTTCATATCGTTGTTAATAATTTATAACGATCTATCGCTATTTTTACTTTACATACACATCCTAAACATAACAATGTATATTTTGCTCTTCCATTTTTCAATTTACACCAAATGTATATTTGGTTTCATTATTTTTCTAATGAAAATCCATTCCTTAGAAATGTAAATTTCTAATCTTATGATTTACATAGAAAGATGTAAATTTCTATTCCTATTTTATTTACTTGAGAAATGTAAACTTATACTTCAATATATTATTATATTGAAAATGTAACCTTTATTTCATATTCTATTTACATTGGAAAATATAAATTCCTATTTATTCTTTTGTTTACATTGAAAAACTTAAACTCTTTTATTTGCATATAAAAATATAATTTCTATTTCATCCTTATTTACATTGAAAAATGTAAGTTTCTATATTTTTCTAATTACATATAAAAATGTAACTTCCTATTTTCCTTTTATTTGCGTTAAGAAAAATGTAACTTTTCTAATATTTACATTAAGAAAATGTAAAACTTTTATAATCCTTATCTTATTTTATTAAAAATGTAACTTTCTTTTATAAAAAACTTGGAGGTGAAAATATTCATTTCATTATTAACACATAACGGTGTGAAAATAAAGTCCATTTCTAAGTTATCCATTTATATTTTAATATGGGCCAGACCTCTCACATTAGGCCTACAATTTGTGGATGCTGGATAGGCCGGTCGGTTCCGGGCAGACTTCTCCCACAAGTTGGGCTTAATCTCGTATCTTGGCCCAATTTGTATTTGCGCACTTGGACCCCTCACATTAGGCCCAACATTTGTGGCTGCTGGATATGTCGGTCGGGTCCGGGCAGACTTCCACCACAAATGTGACCTAACCTCGTGTCCAAGTACAATTTTAATTAATCATTATAATTGTTCTACTAAAAATATTATTTTAAAATGTTTCACATTTCAAAATATCTTGATTTTGGAATAATCTATATTTCCAAAATAACTTGATTTCAGATACTATAACTTACCATTTTCAAATCATAATAAAACTTGGTACTTTCTCAATTTCTATACTTACATATAAAAAAAATGTGATTTTCATACATGTCAAATCTATTTTTTAATTACATTAGAGAACATAAATAAAAGATCATTTATTTTTCTAAGTTATATTTGTGTTAAAGGACACAATAAAAAAGACATTCATTTTTATGTTAACACAATTCCATCCTGATTTGAATATTTTAATGAATTCCCTTTTTAATCTGACATAAATGTTCTTTCAAATTTTTATCATAAATGTTCTTGCTAATTTCACATAAATGTTCCTTCAAATTTTTAACATAAATATTCTTGCTAATTTCACATAAATGTTTCTTCAAATTTTACATGATGATGAAAATCTCTTCTTAAAACCTACCTTTTTGTTTAATATAAAAATATAAAACAAAAATGTAAATTTTAATACAATCTTTTTACCGCATCTCAAATGACGATAAAAATCATTATTTTAAATCTAACAGTAAAATATGAACCTCTATATACATGTGAAATGTAGATAAAAATACGGTCCTTAGTTCTGCCAATTTATTTACACATAACATGGAAATAAAAATAAGTTTAATAATCTTATCCTTTTATTTGTACATAAAATACATATAAAAATGTATTTTATAACCTTGCCTTTTTGTTTGTAAATAAAAATGTAATCTATAGCTTTGTCTCTTTATTTCAACGCAAATCTATTCTTAAATTACATAATAATAAAAATGCATTTTTTTATTTCAATGTGAATTCTACTTCTTTATTACATTATAAAAATGTAATTTTTTTTATTTCAATGTAAATCCTCATTATTGACTTCATGTAATTTTAATTTACAATGTAATCTCTCATTCTTAACTTCATATAAAAATGTAATTTTAATTTACATTGTAAATCTCTCATTCTAAGTTTTATATAAAAATGTATTTTTTAATTTACATTGTAAATTCATACTGTAATTACACATAAAAATGTAATTTTTATCTTATGTTGCAAATTCATACCTTAATTACATATAAAAATGTAATTTTTATTTTACGTTGCAAAATCTCATCCTTTAATTATATATAAAAATGTAAATTTCAACCTCAATGTACATTCTCATCTTAATTACATAATAAAAATGTAATTTATATTTGCAGTGTTAATCCTATTCTAAATTTACATATAAAAAGGTAAATTTAATTACAATGCAAATTCTACTTCTTATTTACATTGTGAAAATACGATTTTTAATTACAATGCAAACTCTACTTCTTATTTACATTGTAAAAATATGATTTTTAATTACAATGCAAACTCTACTTCCTATTTACGTTGTAAAAATATGATTTTTATCATACGATGCTAACTTCCATTCTAATTATATAGAAAAATGTAATTTTTATAATATGGTGTAAATTCACATTTTAATTACATAGAAAAATGTAATTTTTATCATACGGTGTAAATTCACATTTTAATTAAATAGAAAAATGTAATTTTTATCACACGGTGTAAATTCACATTTTAATTACATAGAAAAATGTAATTTTTATCATACGGTGTAAATTCACATTTCAATTACATAGAAAAATGTAATTTTCATCATATAAAAAGAAAGATGTAAACTTTATTTACTATGTTGAATTGATAATGTAGATCAATTCAAATAAAAAGACAAATCTTTATTTTCTATGTTGAATTGATAATCTAGATCAATTCAAGCAAAACAAAAGCACTAACATAACGATGGCAAACCATGTCTCTTTTATTATGAATCGATAAGTTTGATTAATTCAAATCATACAAAAGCGATAACATAAGAATGTGACAATCATATTTCTACTATTTTGAATTGATAAATTAGATCAATCCTAATCAACACAAGTGATTACATAAAAGGTGATAATCATACGGATCTAAACTATCCATCACAAACACATACCAACCATCATCAAATATGACAAAACAAAATAGATCTGTATCATAAGCATGATATTTACCATTCAAACTTCACATAATGCTAGGATAATAATTAAATTAATTAAATTTAATGAAAAATAAATTCTCACCTTGCTTGGGACTAAAATGAAGGTCCAAACTCGGTCAGATCTCGTGTTCGAATTCACAGCGATTTCGGATCTGAAAGATTTAAATTTGAAGTTCATATGTATAAATTAGAAACTGACTTTTTACAACTGCAGTTTCCACATCTAAAAGCATTGCAAATTCTGAAATGAAATTTCATACCTAAAGCGTTCAAAACTTTGATTTGTGATTTCGTGAGCTGTAGTTAACGGTTTTGGGTGCTGTTTGTTGGAGCTTGGAGAGCTACGAAAGGGGAATCAGCGCCTAGAAGGGAGGAGGGTGCGCACGCCTGTGGTGGGGCCCAGGGGGTGCGACGGCGGCGGGTTTAGGGGGTGGGGAGGCGGCTACAGTTGATGAGAGGTGGTGATTTGGGTATGGAATCGAAGAGCTCAGAATTCTCTTCGAAACGTGTATTTGTATGAAGATTTTCGTTGAGAAACGAAGGAGAAATCAAAGCTTGAAGTTTCGAAGGGGGATGGGTTTCGTGGCGGATGAAACGAGAAGGAAGAAGATGGAGTACTGTAGCGATGCAAATTTATAATATAATATTAGGTTTAACTAATGATTATTTAATCCTTAATTACCCAATAAAGGTCCGATTTGGTCCAAACTCAGAATTAGGCATGCTTACTGTCTATCTTAATGTTTTGACATCTTCTGAACGCAATGGAGCTAGCTGCAAGGCCCAATTTCGAAGTCTACAGCAGGTTTACTTTATTCTTAATATAAATCACTTAATTTTTAATTCAACCATACATGAAAATTCACCGAGGTCACAAATTAACTTCAAAAATTCCCGAAAAATATATTTAGCTATGTTTTGATGCTGCGGACCTAGGAAAATTAATTTCGTTCAATTCTGAGCCGGTATGAATTTTTAATGAATTTTTAAATTCAAAAATTGTCCGTTTACACTGAAAAATCAGTTATAATTATATATTAATTCTAAAAATTACTGAAAAATCATTTTTAGCTTTGTTTTGACGATACGAACCCAAAAAAATTAATTTTGTTCTATTTGGAGACTGTTTGCAAAATTTCAATTTTCAAGACGTATATATTTAATATTAAAGATAAATTTTTATACCAATAATTTCTGAAACTCAAAATATATAAATGTTTACTATTTTTCAATGAGAAACATCATTCTGAACTCAATGGAAGTGGTTTCGAGTTCAAATTCCTTCGTATGCAAAAAGTAGTGTTTTTGTCCTTTGTAAATTTCATAGCGACCTTTCTAAATTTTAATTTTGACATAACTTTTGATTCCCGCTATGAAATTTTGATTTTTCGGATTCGTTGGAAAGATATTTTTAAATAGATTCTAATATTTTTGGTTTCACTAAAATCCGTTAAATTTTGCATCTTGAAAGGTCAGTCAAAGTTCAAGTTTGACTTTTCAAACTACCGCGCTATTTCTAACTTCTTTTATAATTAGAATTAAATTATTCATTCTAACTTCAATTTAAATCAATTTTCAATCATTATTATTTTAAATATCAAAAAATCATTAAAATTACTTAAAATAAAATTTTAAATTGGCCCCAAAATTCAGGGTTGTTACAGTCTCCCCCACTTAAGAACTTTTCATCCTCGAAAAGGAACGAAGCTAAAAATTGTTTAAGTGTCCTATCTCATCTTTCATTCTTTAATTCGTTTCTATAATTTTATTAGTTGAACTAATAATTACACTACACAACCATCAATCAATTAGTTGATTAACTTTTAAAATGTATAACTTTTGTATATTCAAAAATCATATTTTCTAAAATAGATTATAATTACAAATACGTATATTTTAGAAAATCATATATTCTAAAATATAGGCTTGCTACTCTCAACTCATTCTAGGGCATTACTAACCCCATCTCTAATGAGTTTTCTCATTCTAGGATACTGCTGATCCTATCTCTAATGAGTATTCTTATTGGATATTACTAATCCAATCTCTGATGAGTCTTATGTTCAGTTCTAACGAGTTGTACCTCAAAGATTGAGCTAACCAGAGCTCTGATACCAAAATGAAACGACCCGAAAATCTTCCTTGTGGGAAATCGCCGGATACACTTACTTTGGACTACAACATATTAGTACAACAACAGACTTTTATTACATCATGATAATATAACATCAGAGTACAGAATATATCAGAGTACATCGAAATTAAAATACGGCGGAAGAAAATTTTACAAAAAATTTAATACAGTACAGTGCAGCGGAAATAAAATAGATACAGCGGAAGACAACTATGCTCTGGACCCAGCTTTAGGCTTCAATCCAGAATCCTGCTCGAGATAAGGACCTGTAGACAAACTACTCGACTGCCCGTGTGGAAAAGAGGGCACCCGAGTTTGCAAAGGTGGAAAAAAAACAACGGGTCAGTCACGGGACTGGTGTGAGAATTCTTAACTAATTTAACTAATAGTAATAAAGCAAATCCAAGGACCACGCCGCTAACAGGTTTACTCCAATGGATTGTCGGTGCATAAACTAAAGTAAATCGTTAAAACAACACAATGCTTTTTGAAAAAATGAAACCATCATAAGACCCAAGTCCCATCACACAATGCAATGCAAACCGGAGGATAGAGTTTTACCTTATAATAGTCAAAAATGCTTGATACGATAAAAATGAATTTTGATATTATTATTAGTGTATATAAGTTTCAAAAATAGTTCAATCATAATGTATCAATCCTAGGACACATAGATACCATAGTACTATTCTTCCATACTAGTAATACAATCAAAACCGCATGAGGTCGTATTGGAAATTGGGTTTCCATCATGAGTCAAGGCTAGGGAGGAGCTCCTTACCGATTCGAGACACTCTAGTTAATGTCTCAGGATTCCCCGCAGTTATCCCTTGGATCCTGCGGGGCCGGTCCACACATACAGCTTCGTGGATTGGCAATTCCTGAACACACGTTTCCCGGTCCTATAGGACCTATCATCCGAGGCGCCTCATTCCATCATCCACATAAGTAAAATGTCGGGCCGTGTTAAAACCCAAACACCACTTCTAGCTAGAAAGAAACGTGCTGCTCTCCCTGCGTTCCCTTCTCCCGTTTTAGAGTCCGCCAATGTGTGAGGCTCGCGAAGTCACGCTATACACAAAGTTATGCCTAAACAGGCTATGCTTTGAACATCCCACAAGGCCTGATTTTCAACAAAGCTTGATCATATGCATCTTAGCATGCCACATCGTCACTCCATATCACACTACCAATCCTTTGCCGAAATATATGAAAGGGTGTTAAGCAAGAGAATAAATTCTCCACCACCAAACATTCATACATTCGACAGAAAATCAATAAATACAATATAAAGGAGTACAATGTTAGACATACATTCCATTTATAAGCTTATGCTCTGGGTCTGAGCGAAAGCCAAATCCGTACAAATCAGCACTACGTCCGGATAACTACCATTTTAGCCCCGTCTTGGGAGCAAATCAATCAAAGGCCTCAACACTAGTTACCCATTCGATGTGAAGATCGTCGGTCTTCAATCGCCGTCTTCAATTCTTCGAACGTCGTATCATTATTTGGAATGAGAGTAAACTCGGACTTTCCAAATAACTCTCGCATATATAAATTTGAAAACCTTTTCATATCGTTGTTAATAATTTATAACGATCTATCGCTATTTTTACTTTACATACACATCCTAAACATAACAATATATATATTTTACTCTTCCAAATGTATATTTGGTTTCATTATTTTTCTAATGAAAACCCATTCCTTAGAAATGTAAATTTCTAATCTTATGATTTACATTGAAAAATGTAAATTTCTATACCTATTTTATTTACATTGAGAAATGTAAACTTATACTTCAATATACTATTATATTGAAAATGTAACCTTTAATTCATATTCTATTTACATTGGAAAATATAAATTCCGAATCATTCTTTTGTTTACATTGAAAAATGTAAACTCTTTTATTTGCATATAAAAATATAATTTCTATTTCATCCTTATTTACATTAAAAATGTAAGTTTCTATATTTTTCTAATTACATATAAAAATGTAACTTCCTATTTTCCTTTTATTTACGTTAAGAAAAATGTAATTTTTCTAATATTTACATTAAGAAAATGTAAAACTTTTATAATCCTTATCTTATTTTATTAAAAATGTAACTTTCTTTTATAACAAACTTGGTGGTGAAAATATTCATTTCATTATTAACACATAATGGTGTGAAAATAAAGTCCATTTCTAAGTTATCCATTTATATTTTAATATGGGCCAGACCTCTCACATTAGGCCTACAATTTGTGGATGCTGGATAGGCCGGTCGGTTCCGGGCAGACTTCTCCCACAAGTTGGGCTTAACCTCGTATCTTGGCCCAATTTGTATTTGCGCACTTGGACCTCTCACATTAGGCCCAACATTTGTGGCTGCTGGATATGCCGGTCGGGTCCTGGCAGACTTCCACCACAAATGTGACCTAACCTCGTGTCCAAGTACAATTTTAATTAATCATTATAATTGTTCTACTAAAAATATTATCTTAAAATGTTTCACATTTCAAAATAACTTGATTTTGGAATATTCTATATTTCCAAAATAACTTGATTTCAGATACTATCACTTACCATTTTCAAATCTTAATAAAACTTGGTACTTTCTCAATTTCTATACTTACATATAAAAAAAAATGTGATTTTGATACATGTCAAATCTACTTTTTAATTACATTAGAGAACATAAATAAAAGATCGTTTATTTTTCTAAGTTATATTTGTGTTAAAGGACACAATTAAAAAGACATTCATTTTTATGTTAACACAATTCCATCCTGATTTGAATATTTTAATGAATTCCCTTTTTAATCTGACATAAATGTTCTTTCAAATTTTTATCATAAATGTTCTTGCTAATTTCACATAAATGTTCCTTCAAATTTTTAACATAAATGTTCTTGCAAATTTCACATAAATGTTTCTTCAAATTTTACATGACGATGAAAATCTCTTCTTAAAATCTACCTTTTTGTTTAATATAAAAATATAAAACAAAAATGTAAATTTTAATACAATCTTTTTACTGCAACTCAAATGACGATAAAAATCATTATTTTAAATCTAATAGTAAAATATGAACCTCTATATACATGTGAAATGTAGATAAAAATACGGTCCTTAGTTCTGCCATTTTATTTACACATAACATGGAAATAAAAATAAGTTTAATAATCTTATCCTTTTATTTGTACATAAAATACATATAAAAATGTATTTTATAACCTTGCCTTTTTGTTTGTAAATAAAAATGTAATCTATAGCTTTGTCTCTTTATTTCAACGCAAATCTATTCTTAAATTACATAATAATAAAAATGTAAATTTTTTATTTCAATGTGAATCCTACTTCTTTATTACATTATAAAATTGTAATTTTTTTTATTTCAATGTAAATCCTCATTATTGACTTCATGTAATTTTAATTTACAATGTAATCTCTCATTCTTAACTTCATATAAAAATGTAATTTTAATTTACATTGTAAATCTCTCATTCTAAGTTTTATATAAAAATGTAATTTTTAATTAACATTGTAAATTCATAATGTAATTACACATAAAAATGTAATTTTTATCTTACGTTGCAAATTCATACCTTAATTACATATAAAAATGTAATTTTTATTTTACGTTGCAAAATCTCATCCTTTAATTATATATAAAAATGTAAATTTCAACCTCAATGTACATTCTCATCTTAATTACATAATAAAAATGTAATTTATATTTGCAGTGTGAATCCTATTTTAAATTTACATATAAAAAGGTAAATTTAATTACAATGCAAATTCTACTTCTTATTTACATTATAAAAATATGATTTTTAATTACAGTGCAAACTCTACTTCTTATTTACATTGTAAAAATATGATTTATTTACATTGTAAAAATATGATTTTTATCATACGAAGCAAACTTCCATTCTAATTACATAGAAAAATGTAATTTTTATCGAACGTTGTAAATTCACATTTTAATTACATAGAAAAATGTATTTTTTATCATACGGTGTAAATTCACATTTTAATTACATAGAAAAATGTAATTTTTATCATACGGTGTAAATTCACATTTTAATTACATAGAAAAATGTAATTTTTATCATACGGTGCAAATTCACATTTTAATTACATAGAAAAATGTAATTTTTATCATGCGGTGTAAATTCACATTTCAATTACATAGAAAAATGAAATTTTCATCATATAAAAAGAAAGATGTAAACTTTATTTACTATATTGAATTGATAATCTAGATCAATTCAAATAAAAAGATAAATCTTTATTTTCTATGTTGAATTGATAATCTAGATCAGTTCAAGTAAAACAAAAGCACTAACATAACGATGGCAAACCATGTCTCTTTTATTATGAATCGATAAGTTTGATTAATTCAAATCATACAAAAGCGATAACATAAGAATGTGACAATCATATTTATACTATTTTGAATTGATAAATTAGATCAATCCAAATCAACACAAGTGATTACATAAGACGTGATAATCATACGGATCTAAACTATCCATCACAAACACATATCAACCATCATCAAATATGACAAAACAAAATAGATCTGTATCGTAAGCATGATATTTACCATTCAAACTTCACATAACGCTAGGATAATAATTAAATTAATTAAATTTAATTAAAAATAAATTCTCACATTGATTGGGACTGAAATGAAGGTCCAAACTAGGTCAGATCTCGTCTTCGAAGTCACGGCGATTTCGGATCTGAAAGATTTAAATTTGAAGTTCATATGTATAAATTAGAAACTGACTTTTTACAACTGCAGTTGCAACATCTAAAAGCGTGGAAAATTCTAAAATGAAATTTCATACCTAAAGCGTTCAAAACTTTGATTTGTGATTTCGTGAGCTGTAGTAAACGGTTTTGAGTGCCGTTTGTTGGAGCATGGAGAGCTACGAAAGGGGAATCAACGCCTAGAAGGGGGAGGGTGCGCACGCCTGTGGTGGGTCCCGGGGGGTACGACGGCGGCGGGTTCAGGGTGGTGGGGCGGCGGCTACAGTTGATGAGAAGTGGTGATTTGGGTATGGAATCGAAGAGCTCGAAATTCTCTTCGAAACGTGTATTTGTATGAAGATTTTCTTTGAGAAACGAAGGAGAAATAGAAGCTTGAAGTTTCGAAGGGGAATGGGTTTCGTGGCGGATGAAACGAGAAGGAAGAAGATGGAGTACTGTAGCGATGCAAATTTATAATATAATATTAGGTTTAACTAATGATTATTTAATCCTTAATTACCCAATAAAGGTCCGATTCGGCCCGAACTCAGAATTAGGCATGCTTACTGTCTATCCTAATGTTTTGACATCTTCTGAACGCAATGGCGCTAGTGGCAAGGCCCAATTTTGAAGTCTACAGCAGGTTTACTTTATTCTTAATATAAATCACTTAATTTTTAATTCAACCATACATGAAAATTCACCGGGGTCACAAATTAACTTCAAAAATTCCCAAAAAATATATTTAGCTATGTTTTGACGCTGCGGACCTAGGAAAATTAATTTCGTTCAATTCTGAGCCCGTATGAATTTTTAATGAATTTTTAAAGTCAAAAATTGTCCGTTTACACTGAAAAATCAATTATAATTATATATTAATTCTAAAAATTACCGAAAAATCATTTTTAGCTTTGTTTTGACGATACGAACCCAAAAAAATTAATTTTGTTCAATTTGGAGACTATTTGCAAAATTTCAATTTTCAAGACGTATATATTTAATATTAAAGATAAATTTTTATACCAATAATTTTCGAAACTCGAAATATATATGTGTTTACTGTTTTTCAATGAGAAACATCATTCTGAACTCAATGGAAGTGGTTTCGAGTTCAAATTCCTTCGTATGCAAAAAGTTGTGTTTTTGTCTTTTGAAACGACCCACAAATCCGTGCTATCTGAGTTGACTAAAAACACCACACGTCCAACTCAAATTGCACAGAAATACGACTCATTATTAGAAAGAAGTTAGAGGATGAGAAATAGGAAGAAAGAAATATTAGAATAGAAGAAAAACGAAGATCACAACTCACAGCGGAACGAATAAAATATATTATATAACATAACTTTTGAAATACAAATCAGTAACTTTATATACATACCATCATCAGAGCACAACAGTCATTTCTGGAACAGTTATAAACACCTGTTTCCAGATACAAACAAGGTCCACAGCGGAATATATGATAGCCTATAGCTAACCGGTGAAGCCTCCTACTTCCAGCTCCTTCAAATAAATCTGTGAAATCCCGACTACTTGACTGCCCGTACAAATTTGGGCACCCAAGAGTTTAGGGAAAACAAACAAAATAAACTCTGGGTCAGTCATGGGACTGGTGTGAGTAAACTCCAACCACTTGTTTAACTTTAAAAATTCTTTCGAAAAAAAATATAATAGTAAGACCAGCCCACACATAAACATGGACGGTTTTTACCTTACTATAACCCAAAACACTTTGATACAAAAATCCAGTGATATTATAATAATGTCTACATCAAGTAAATAACCAAATAGTAGAACGCTTGCATCTCACGCTCCACATATATAGTATATAATCAAAAACCGCATGGCGCTTATTGGAGATTGGATTTCCAACATGACAAGGTATGGGACCACCTTCCGACAGTGCATCTCTAGAGGCGAATACACCTGGGTTCAACAAGAACGTCTTGCAACCCGGCCCACACATGACCGACCACTCATTTCGCTTGAGTGTATCGAATGTATATCACCAACGGTTGGACTCAAACCACCGTTCCCGAATGGGCAGAATCGATAGATTAAGAATCAAAAGGAATTTCACTAGATAGGTGATTATACACCCTAATGGGTGCGACCCACATAGCCATGCTGCCTGCCCGATTTTTGTCCTTTCCCGGTTGTTGAGGCCTGAGGCTACGAATACTTACCATTCATTGATAGCACAATCACTTTGAATGCCACATTGTCAGATCCGTTAATCACTAGTTGAGTTTGCACAAATATTCTGGATATTATGCTAAGGGATAAATCCGTTGCAACCATATATATTCATACAGACCAACCCATTTGATCATTGGAAATACTCTGTCAGACATTCGTCCATTTACGTTCGTTCTGGGGTTGAACGCAACCGAAGGCACTATTTCTATTACTAGAAAAGCCCTTGCACTTTACTCCGTCTTCAATATATTCAGCATACTTGGTTCGCAACGCTTATGCCGATACGGAGTGGTTCTTCGGATAATAATCCAACCGGTCTCTCCATATTGACAACGATGGTCAAAACTTCGATAGTCTGTGATTTAACTATCGAATAAAAACAAGTGTTCATCCAAACATATCAAACAAATCACTGGGCTCTTTAATTAATATTTCATTAATTAAATCACTTTTCCATTTTCTCTATCAATATTTGTTAACCAAATATTTCAATAACCATATTGGCCCTTTCCGCTATTTTTGATTTCGTTTTCCTTATCGAATTCTATATATATATCGATATATAGATTTCTAATTGTCAAATTTCTTAAAAATATTCTAACTCCTTAAATTTCCGGAAAAATTCGCCATAACCTCACCTGTATCGGGAGCATCGGGAAATTTCAAATAGCTTCCCGGTATCTTCCTCAATCAAAAGAAAAAAAGAAAAGCCAAGCGGCTTGCCGATACGGCGCATAAAATCTCATATATGAATTAAACATGTACCTTTTTGTCGAGCACATACATTAAAAATCTTCATATACTCCATCCAATATCTGTTTAACACCTGTTCACCTGTTTCCAATTCAATTCAACTCAATCCATTCGTTTGAATTCAATTTTGAATCGTTTGAATTCAGTTTCGCTCATTTATTCTTTAATTAGTCATTTTGCCTATTTCACTTCTTTGTTGAACATAACATGTTCAAACAAAATATTTAACTCGTTCATAACCAAATTGAATTTCAATTTCAATTCTAGTTTCCTTTTTGATTTCGAATATAAATTTCCAAATCGGATTTACTTATTCAAACCCCAATATTCATTCGAAATCTCATTAACTAATTTCTATTCAATTTAGTTAATTCTATTCAATAAATCAAAATCTGGTTGCTGTTTCAAAAATCATATTCATTTACACAACTTGAATTCGCATGTATTTTACAATTCAACTCTGAGATTTTCTAAATAGAACATTCGGATTTTTCCCGCTTAAAATCCTTTTATAACATTAAATAAACCATTATGGTTTTAAAACAATTCTGGCGCTGCTTTTCTGAAAATTTGATTTTGATATAACTCAAAATATATACGACGAAATCCAGATTTTTCTCCTTCATTAGAAAGCTATTATCAAAACGGTCCTGACGTTTCTTGTTTCAAAGAGATCCGACTCCAATTGAGTTCTGTATACTCAATTGAAGTTCGAATCGCCAATTTACGAACTGCAGTGCTGCGGCGAGTTCGTTTTAATTATATTTATATATATAAACTTTAAACTTCGTTTAAAATGAATTCAACTTCATTTTAACTCTATTTGAATTTCTTGATTCAAATTCCAATCTCACTTTTATTTGAATTCTATATTCAAATTCCAATTCCTTTTCTATTTGATATTCAAATTAAATACTTGAATTTCTATTTCAATTCCATATTCAAATTCAATACTTGAATTCTTTTGAATTCTCCTATCCAAACTTTAAATTCCATTTGAACTTCTATATTCCAATTTCTATATTTGAATTCTATTGAAATTCAAATATTCAAACCCCTTTTTAAATTCTATATTCAAAATTCCATAGTTTAAAACCCATTTGAATTTCATATTCAAATTCCATAGATTAAATCCTATTTGAATTCAATTTGAATCTCTTATATTCAAATTTCATTTTCCATTTCCATTTGAATTCTAATATTCAAATTCATTTCCAACACCATTTGAATTCTAATATTCAAACTTATTTTTAACACCATTTGAATTTCTTCACTCAAATCCATTTGAATTCCCTTGAATTCAAATTCCATTTCAAAACCATTTGGATTTCTATTTTGAAATCCTATTTCAATCCTACTTTGAAATCCTATTTTCAAAGTTTATTTCAAATTTTATTTTTGAAATTCAATATTCAAATCTCTATTTCAATTTCCCATTTCAAACACCATTTGAATTTTCATATTCAAATCTCTATTTGAATTTTCTTTATTTGAATTCAAATTCTATATTCCATGCTAATTCCGCATATTAAAATTCTATTTGAACTTCTATTTGAATTTCTGATATTCAATCTCCTTTTAAAATTCAAATATTTAAACGCTTTTCAAAATTCAAATGTTATACTCAAATTTCATTTGAGTTATATATTTAAAAATTTCACTTCACATCTTATTTTGAAATTTCATTTCAAATTCAAATTTCACACTTGTATTTCTATTTCTGAATTATCAAATGATAATTCTTTTTCACTTCATTTATAACTTCGTTATAAAAGAATTATTTATAAACTTCGTTTATAAAGAACTACTGGTTTTATTTTTTCAAAACAAGTTTATATTTTATTCCATTTAAAAATTCAAATTCTATTTAAAAATAGAATTTTCCCTTTTTAAATCCCAAATATCTTTCCACGATATTTTTAAATATCATTACTTAAGCCCAGTGATATTTAAACACACAAAGCGATGAATTATTTATTTTTCTAACACATCATATATAACAATATATATGTAAACAAATAAACAAACAAATAATATATTTTTGAGGAATCCAGTTGGATTCCTCCAACCTGTTTCGCTGCATCCACAGATGTTAGCACATAAATAATACCCATTCTGCTTCGTGGCAGAATATCGCGGTATAGAAGGTCATCCACTAATCATAGCGTGGGGCGTATAGGGTAATCATCCGCTATGAAACTGCGGGCATCCGCTAATGAGACTGCGGGAATCCAACCAATCAATCAACCCAATATATATATATAGCCTAAATAACTAATATATATAAAACCAGAAAGCATTCACACAAGCAGCAAACAATTATTTTTTAAAAATAATTCTAAAGGTGAGTGAGATTTACTCACTGGAATTTTGCAGTCGTCGAGTATCCCGTTTATTTCCCAATCACCAGCTACGAATCTTTTAGAATGATTTCGTACCTACGATAATTTTATTCAAATTTACTTGTTAACATTTATTTAATGAAATTGATTATTTGAATAAATAAATTTCCTATATGTATATATATATACATATATACATATATTCTCCTTTTATATCTAATTTAAACATCACTAGTCCTTTTAAATTAAATATTTAAACCACGATTATATTACAAATTCATATTAACATCTAATGTCATTTCTTTTATAGTATTTCCATATGTTAATAACATTTTCCAACTTGTTCATTAAATCAAACATTTAAATGAATTTAATTACCTTAATCCCGCTTTTTTTCTTTTCTTTTCTTTCCGGCATTTCACCAAACACCATTACTGCTTAATCTTTTCAGCACAACTTCAGCTCAATTCTTTAAGATCGAACTCCCTCCAAATAGCTAGCCGACCTTCTGTTCCTTCACTCTGGAAACCACGCTCCGTTCCCCTTTCTTTTGTTTCTCCGTGTATCATGTTTCAGAAGCTTGCTCCACGGTGAACTTCCCATTCGAAATTGAGTTGCAACTGAAAACTATCGAAGCCCAGAAATGGATTCGCAACTTCCCATAGTCGAACAGCTGAAGCCCTAGGTCGACGAAGACCATCGAACCCCATTGCCTTGCTCGACTTCAACTTCGACGGTCCCCTTGACATCGCAACGTTATGAGCTTTAGGGATTTTGAATCATGCGTTCCCCCTTCTGAACCCACTCCGATCTCGCCAAAACTCCACAACCAACATCGAACTCTACGTCGCACCCTTCCAATCGACTTCCAGCTCTGGTCTCGACTCCAGGAATCCGCAGTCTCTGCTCGCGATTTGAATTTTGAGGGAATTTTGGGAGAGGCCAGCTTATTTCGATTTACAGACGGAAGAGATTTCGCGAGTTTTGGATTTATTTTCGTTTGTCTGGAAAATGAAGGTGACGGCTTCAATTTATAGAAGTGCGACAGGGGACAAGAGGTACAAAGCCATTAAAACTTGTTCTTTAGATATCAAAGAAAGGAGACAGAACGGACGAGAGATGAAAGAATAAAAGACAGCATAGGTCTGCGATGTAATGTAAAATAGGTTGGCCTTAGGGTGTCTGCATTTATTTGATTTGAACGGATGGATTTTTATACAATACAATACCCTAAATTATCTCGTCGTCCATACTTAAAATCTTGAACCGCTTGTTTTAACGTAATGACCAATGCTCTTAGATTATATCGTTATTCTGAATTCCGCGGTACTGATTCTGAAATTAAATTTGACCGTATAGAAGAGATAACAGCTTAAATTAACGATTAAATTCAATTTAAAATATAAATTGATTCAAACAATTAAATTCATCGATAATAAATTATTTTTATCGTGCATGTTCAGACAGAACTGACACTGATCATTTGAATTGTTTTGATTCTGTTTTTAACTTCGATTTCAATTATATTTTGTTCTCGTATTTCGATTATTTGATCAATAATTCACTATAAAAATTCTTTTATATGGTTAATTCAATATTTAAACGATACTAAATATTTAAAATACTGTTCGAAAAATCCGGGTCGTTACATCTTTTGTAAATTTCATAGCGACCTTTCTAAATTTTAATTTTGACATAACTTTTGATTCCCGCTATGAAATTTCGATTTTTAAGATTCCTTGGAAAGATATTTTTAAATAGATTCTAATATTTTTGGTTTCACTAAAATCCGTTAAATTTTGCATCTTGTACGGTCAGTTAAAGTTCAAGTTTGACTTTTCAAACTACCGCGCTATTTGTAACTTCTTTTATAATTATAATTAAATTATTCATTCTAAATTCAATTTAAATCAATTTTCAATCATTATTATTTTAAATATCAAAAACTCATTAAAATTACTTAAAATAAAATTTTAAATTGGCCCCAAAATTCAGGGTTGTTACAGTTGCCAAGGATAGATGACTTGTTCGATCAACTTCACAAAGCCAAAGTGTTTTCTCAAATGGATTTGGCGACGGGGTTTCACCAGTTGAGGGTGGTAAAGGATAGTGTGCCAAAGACTGCTTTTAGGACACCATCCAATTTCTTCGAATGGTCGGTGATGCCATTCGGGTTGACTAACGCGCCAGCGTATATTGTGGATCTTACGAATAGAGTGTTCAGAGATCAGTTGAATAAGTTTGTAATTGTGTTTGTGGATGATATTCTGGTTTACTCCAGGAATAAGGAAGAACATAAGACACACTTGAGAGTTGTGTTAGAGATCTTGCAGAAGCATCAGCTTAAGGCTAAGTTCTTGAAGTGTGACTTCTGGAAGAGTGAAATGAGATTCTTAGGTCATGTAATCTCTGGTAGTGGGATAACAGTTTACCCTGCTAAAGTGGAAGCAATCCAGGACCAAAGAATGCGACAGATGTTCAAAGTTTCCTTGGGTTGGCAGAATATTACCGACGATTTATCAAAGATTTCTCCAAGATAGCGGCACTGTTGACAGGATTGACGAAGAAGAACCAAGTGTTCACATGGGATGTGAAGTGTGAACAAGAGTTCGGAATCCGGAAGGAGAGATTGACTAGTGCTCCTGTGTTGACCATTACGAGTGGGAATGAAGAGATGGTGGTATACAGTGATGCATATGGTACTACACTTGGAGTTGGCGGCAATTGTGATTGCTCTGAAGATGTTGAGACATTACCTATTGGGAGTTCGATTTGATTTGTTTATGGATCACAAGACGTTGAAGTACCTTTTCTCCCAAAAGGATTTTAATCTTTAGCAGCAACGGTAGCTAGAGTTTCTGGAATCGTATGATTTTTATATAGCCTATACTCCTGGCAAAGGTAATGCAGTTGCAGATGCATTGAGTCAAAGACATGCAAGTTTGGGAGCGATGTTTTCGGAATGGAAGAGCCTTGAGTATTTAACAAGGTTTGAGTTCAAGCCAAAGTGTGAGTTGGAACCTGAAATGTTGGCAAGCTTGTCGATAAGACCTATTCTCATCGAAAGGATTGGCGAGAGTCAAAAGCGAGATGTAAAGCTTGTCGAGTTTATCCAGTGATTAGAACCAAAAGATAAAGAGTTCGAAGTCAGTCGAGAAGGTTGACTTCGAAAGAAAGGGTGATTAGTTGTTCCTAGTATCGGTGGATTTTATCGATGGACTACCTAGAACCATGCCAGGAAATGGGTTGGTCAAACTTTTGGGTCGGGTCGGTCCATACCTAGTCGGTCCTATCGGGTCGATTGGTTGTGACTGGGTCGGTCAGGTTGAAGTTCATGTTTTGTTGAGGAAGCGTGGGTCGGGCCAGTCCATTCTGATCGGATTGGTCGTCCTTTGGTTCGGTCGGGATGGAACTATGTGAAGGCATCAGGTTGGGTCGGACATAACCAGGTCGGGGGGATCTGAGGTTGGACACACCTGATCGGGTCGGCCGGGTTAGAAGGCACGGGTCGGTCGGGTCCAAGTGGGTCGGTCGGTTAGGTATCCTGGCCTATCAGTCAAGTTGGAGGAGTTTTCAGCACCGCTTCTAAAACGCTGTGGTGGGTGGCTTAAGTGCTATGGTTTGTTAGACCGTTTCCAATAGTCGAGCGAATTGGAAGGCTCATATATCGATTGGAGTACCCGAGAAGATGTCGAGTTGTGCATAATGTTTTCCATGAGTCATTTCTACGTAAATATGTGCATGGTCCGGATGTGGTAGTACCTTCGGAGTAATACGTTCACCTTGTAGTTGAGTTTGTAGTTACGAAACCTTATATGCCATTTCGTATTATGGTGAATGACACGAAACAGCTTTGGGAAAGACGTCTTATATAGTTAAGTTATAATGGAGTGGGGACGGTGACGATGGTACGTGGGAGACGAAAGAGAGTATAAGGAAGACCCATCCAAAATTCTTCGTCCATAGGACCCATTGATATTACGCCATCATTACATCATTTTTACTTGTTGTCATTATTGTTAGTTGTTGATATTGTTGTTATCTTGTTGTTATGGTTGATAGAATTCTGCATGCTAGAATAAGGCTATGGATGCATGGCTTGATAGCTACTAGTTTGGATGATAAAATTGGCTTCTCATGGATGATAGGCACGAGGAATTGTTGTGATTGCTTGGAATTTCGGGGGTGAAATTCTTAAGGGAGGAAGAATGTAACAGCCCGCATTTTACGTATCGGAAGATCATAAAATATTTTTATTTTATTCCCTGAGTGTTGTATCATTCTCATATTTTAATATGTTGCTTAAGGGGATGTGAGACATATCCATAATTTTTGCCGATTTTGTTTGTGCCCATTTTCCCCTTATCAGTCTTGAACAAGGAATAACTTTTGACTCAGGTCGAATCAGAGGGTGAGACATGTGTCATTGGAAAGGAATTGATGTTTACCTTTCTGTAAGGTGGTTACATTAAAAATTTGGCTCAGCGGTTTGGGAGGAATCGTTGTTTTAAGGTTTTTCAGATGGCTGTCCAGGTTTGGTAAGCCATAATGGGATGAATTGGAGAGGCCTATTAGTGGGCAGATGGAAGGGTATAAATAGGGGGTGAGGGATATGGGAAATAGTTTAGTTTTTCATTTCCTCATTGGTTGGCCTTGTGCTCCCTCTTCCTCTAGCACCTTTCCACCATTTAAAACCCAAATCCAAGGAGGGAAATCATAGATCTACACAATTAGAGTCTAGATCTACATCAATTGAGGAGAGGATTCATCAGATCAAGGTGTTTGGTACAAGGTACTTGCTGTCCGAATTCTTATTTCTACCATTTTAGCTTGTTTTGGAGAATCGATGAGTCATTTACATCTCTCACAAGGATTCAATGAAGTGTATGAGTAGTAGATCATGTTTTTCATCAAATTCAAGTATTTTTCCTTAGATCTATGCATTGGTGAATTCATTTTTATATAGATCATCCTAGTGTCTGATTTAGCAAGTTTAGATGGGTAATTTCTATGATATTTCATATGATTGTGCAAGTTAGATCCATGCTTTTGTTCATCTGCATATTTGTAGTGATTTTAGTGAATTTGACATTATCGTTGATAGAATTGTCATATTGATGATATTGTTGATCGCATAACATGCTTATAATCCTTTTGGATGAATTGGATGAGTTAGTTTCGTCGGATTTACCGTTTGGTGAAGTTTTGGTCGAAATCGGAGTTAAATTGCAATATGCAGGTTTTGGGTCGGCCATAAGTTGGATCAGCCATAAGTGGGTCGGCCTAGTCACTAGAAAGTGGGTCAGCCTAGTCATCTAAAAGTGGTTCGGCCTAATCATTTAAAAGTGGGTCGGCTTAGTCAGCACAAAGTTGGGTTAGACCAAAGTTGGGTCGGACCAATGTTGGGTCGGCCTATTTTGGTCAGCCATTTCTGCCATTTTGGATCAGCTATTTCTGGTCGGACATTTCCGGTGATGATGTGACTTCAAAGTGAATTCAGTTGGGAAGTTTTGAAGTGTTTAAAAGTGTTCGTTGATCGACGTAAAACAACGAATGGTATAACAACTCAAGGATGTATTGAGTTCGTGTGAAGTGACAGCTCTAAAGTGTTCTGAGCTAATTAATAGTCATAATTGATAACGACTAGAGAGACGAAGGCCGATGAATTTTCATTGTCGTAGGTTCTAGTGGAATCAAAGTAGAGGTACAATTGAAGACCAATTGTAGGTCGAGTGCCTTGGGTGTCGTGTATGGCCTAGACACGTGTTGAGTATAGCATGTAGCATGTGCTGAGTATAGCATGTGCTGAGTATAGCATGTGAAGTTTTGCTAGAACCGGGACGTCGTGTGTGGTCCTTGACAATTAATGGCAAATTGTTCAGCTAGTCATACGATAACGAGGGTTCCAAAGCAAGGATGGCGGTGATGGCCAGAGTCAGTCATGGACGTTTGAATGCTTGGTTGCTTTGGTTGTACCATCCCACGGAGATTTTCTGACTTTGAATAAAGTGTTCCTTGGGTGCTTGTCTGATATTGGTTTCGGCCTCTGGGGCTTGTGCTTATGTGATACCAAGTTCGATTAAGGTGGTCTCCGTGAGATATAATTAGATGTTGTATGAGTTGCTTTTGCCATGTATGAATGGATGTTCTATTTGCCATGGCTGAATTGTTGTCCCTTTTGATTTACGGACCGTAAAGACTATCACTGTCAGGTGTGGGGAAGGCAGTTGAGAGTCCTTGTAACACCCCACCTCTGTTAAGGTCACTCACAAAGGGAATGCCTTAACTTCGGTGGAGCGTTATAGGTAAAAGACGCAGATAAATTATAAGACAGACAATTGAAGCAGCAGAAAATAAATAAAACTTTACTTTGTTGATAAAACAGAAGCTTGGTAAAACAGCTTGTACAAAGATTATTTTCCAACACCAAAACACCAATACCCATTACAACAAAGCATCTGTCTTGTTTTCAAAATAAAGAAGCATAAACTGACAATGATATTCCGTAATAAAGCATGAGCCATCCATAGCAGTGGAAAAAGGAGTTCAAAGCGATACATCGACTATTCTTCAAGTTTGGAAAGAGAAACAGTCCAAACTAGGATGATCTATTCCCTCCCTGACTATCTGGGGGGGAAACGGAAGAAAAGAGGCGAAAACAAACAAGGTCAGACATAAGTCTGATAAGTCCAGTGATTACTAGTATTTAAACAGGAAATGGATCATGAAATGAATAAACTGAACATGGGACAGTACCATAATAACGAGATAACATAAGATTAGCATAAGATATGATAAAGCAAGATAAACTAAATGCGCTTCGATTATTTCTCTGACTTCCTACTTTCTCTGCACCACCCAACTAGCATCCTAACTAGTGTCTTTTATAGAATGATTTATATTCCCTACTAGTGTCCCAACTAGTATCCTATATTATATAATAAGTTGATCCAAACCACGCAATTGTGGTAGCCTTCAGGTGTACATCTAATATGAGGATCTTACCTCAATCAGCCTAATTGCCATGGATATGTTAGATGTACCCTTACTACCCGATCGATCGGCTCCTTACTTGTATTAATCTTCCTTATGTCTGTGTCAATCGGCCCTCTCTTGCGTGGCCGGTCCCACCATAGGGTGTATCAAGTCGTATGATGGGAACCCGACACAATTCAAGATGCACAGAGTATACTACTGATGCTCTGTGCTTGGGTTTCCACACCGGAGTACGTGCATGCCCATATTCCGCCGGAACTACACTACCGCACCACCTGCCGCTATTTTGACTGCTTATAATCAGCCCAGTAATCATGCCCCACCCTGCCTAGTTCAGGGTACCATAATACATCTGTGTCGGTTACTGCTGAAATGGGTCCCCGTTACTAGGGTTTCCTACTGGTTAAGTTTTGTGGGACTATATATACAAATATTACCCACATACATGAGATGTACTTAAACCTCCCACCGATTCAAGCGTGTTTATTTAACGGTTAAGTTTGTGGGCCTATATATACTAATATTGCCCACCTACCCAAGGTTTACTTAACCCTCCCTCTTATCAAGTCAATATGTATTATTGGTTAAGCTTGCCTTAACCCTATCCATCTTGTTCATGTATTATTGGTTAAATTTTGTCCATTCATGTTAACTTAACCCGCCCCCACATCATGTTGTATTGGTTAAGTGTTTTCTATTAACTTAACCCTGTTCATTCATCGTGTTATATTGGTTAAGTGTTCCCCTTGACTTAACCCCATCCGTTCATCATGTTATATTGGTTAAGTGTTTCCCATTAACTTAACAACACTCATTCATCATGTTATATTGGTTAAGTGTTTCTTATTAACTTAACCCTAGTCATTCATTATGTTATATTGGTTAAGTGTTTCTTATTAACTTAACCCCACTCGCTTGTCATGTTACATTGGTTAAGTGTTGCCTTCTTGTGTTAACTTAACCCTACCACACATCATGTTATATTGTGTAAGTGTTGCCCTCTTGTGCTAACTTAACCCTACCACATATCATGTTATATTGGTTAAGCGTCATTAACCCAGTCGAGTTAACTTAACCCACCCACTTGTCATGTTACATTGGTTAAGTGTTGCCCTCTTGTGTTAACTTAACCCTAACACACATCATGTTATGTTGGTTAAGTGTTGCACTCTTGTGTTAACTTAACCTTACCACATATCATGTTATATTGGTTAAGTGTTGCCCTCTTGTATTAACTTAACCCTGCCATTCTTAGCATATCTGTTCATTAGCATTAATTGAATTATTAATGCACCAACCTCTCACATTAGATATGTGTTGTTGCGGTTACTGGATGTGCCGGGCGGTTCCGGACAGTTTTACACCACAACTCAATCTAACCTCGGGTTTTTCTTGGGCATGATGCACTACCTCTCACATTAGATTGGTGTTGTTGCGGTTACTGGATGTGTCGGGCTGTTCCGGGTAGTTCTGCACCACAACTCAATCTAACCTCGGGTTAGGCATGTTCAACTTTTCTTTAATTTACATATTTGTCATTTATGTCAAGTTTATATGTAAATTATCCACAAGTGTTGTCATGTCACATTTACTATTTCAGTTATGTTCATAATTAATGGTATACAAATTATACCTTTTTCATGCTACTAATCATTTAAATGATTATGAGCCAATATATGCCAATATCATGTAATTTAATATAATTTTTGTGTTGTTGACAGTTAAAATTAAACATGTTAACATAAAAAGAATATTTTTATGCTTAATCAACTCTTAACATTTTATGTTAACATAAAAAGTATATTTTTATGTTTAATCAACTCTAGCAATTCATTTTAACGTAAAAAGGTTATTTTTTTATGTTTAATCAACTCTAACAATTGATGTTAACATAAAAAGTATATTTTTATGTTTAATCAACTCTTAGCATTTCATGTTAACATAAAAAGTATATTTTTATGTTTAACCAACTCTTTAACATTTCATGTTAACATAAAAAGTATATTTTTGTGTCTAATCAACTCTAACAATTCATGTTAACATAAAAACTTTATTTTTATGTCTAATCAACTCTAACAATTCATGTTAACATAAAAAGTATATTTTTATGTTTAATCAACTCTCTAACATTTCATGTTAACATAAAAAGTATATTTTTATTCCACATGACAATAATACAACAAATCATCACAACCACACTAAATTAGTCAATCTAAATTTTATACACTGCATATTTGTGTTTCATATCACAATCACGATCAATTTATATATATATATATATATATATATATATATATATAGCTAAACCAGTTGCATGTTAAAACATAAAAGAACCACGAAATTAATTTACAACATGATAGGTTCCATTGAATCAATCACAATAATCTCATAGGCATAGGTACTTTAAGATGAACATGAATCGGGTTTGATTATCTTACACTTAAGCACCGTTCTAGATTCAACTTATAATAAGTCATGATTTCTATTAAGAAATGTGTTTAAATCTAAGCAATAACTGAACTTACAAACAAAAGAACAAATCTTGTATTCTGGGATCTGATTTCTGAAATTGAAAAGCTATCCTTTGATGTAGACGAATGATTCTCTAATTTTGATTTGGTTATCTAGTTTAGAGAAAATGTTCTAGTTTTAGAGAAGACTGGAGGCTACGCTAGGTTGGCCATGGACGTCATCACGGCTACTTTGAGCAAGGTTATGAGGTCTAGGGTTGAGGTTTGGGTTGTTTATATAGAAGTCTTGGATTAACTCTAGCCTTTGGATATTAGATTTTTAATCTGTATCGTACACCTAATGCTGATTCAGCAAATGTATTATATATAGTAATAACCTTCTATTTTTCTTCCCTTAAATTAATATGAATTGAACTTAAACATCTAATTGCATGTTTTCTCTGATTAGCGTATTCTTCTTAATTGATGTCAATTAACATGTCCTTTTTTTATTATTAATTAACATAAGTGACCAATTTACTATATTCCTTAAATTAACATATTCTGTTTAATGTTAATTGACATAAGTGGCAAATTAGCATAAGCATTTATACAAATTAAGATTAATTACATGGTTTCCTAACAATACCCTTTTAACAAGTTTACAATTTGATGTCAAATAACATGCTTTTACAAAAGAACATAAATGCCTAATTAACGTATTTTCTTTAATTAATATCAATTAATATGAATGACAAATTAGTACAAACATATATACACACTAAGGTCAATTACATGTTTTTCAATCAACGCTATATTAACACACATCTACAAATTAATTTCAATCTATTCATGTTTACATATTCTTCCTTTACTGTATACATTAATTGCCCATATATATATATATATATATATATATACATATACGCACCTATTCATAAATTCTAATATTGACAACTAATGCAAATTGATTGCTTACCTATTTTAAAAAGTGGAAATCAAGTATATAATTTAATTCCTTTTTTTTACTTTCCTCGTAACATACAAAGTCAATGCATAATGAAGTTACATACATACATATATATCTATTTATACATGCATAAATCTTTCCCTCCCAAATAAATTGACTATATTTATCTTCTTCTTTTCTTTCTTTTTACTGCATGCATCCACACATTTCCTTCCACTTTTTGTATTAATTGCATATATATATATATTCATTTTTTTATTTTCTTCATTAATTAATTAACCCTTTAATTCATTATCTTTACGGTATAGTATATCTAATTTCGGGGTGTTGCATTCTCCCCTACTTAAATGATTTTGTCTTCGAAATCTTCAAGTTAAGAAGAATGTTACCATCCTACCAACCATAACCATCTACTCATCCATTATACACAAGCATCCATTGTCCTTAGAAGAATTCTAATGCTTGTATGAACATATGCATAAGTGTATGTATATGTTCCTATATCCTAATGCAGAAATCAGGCGATCCACTGATTCAGTTGACCTCCTTAATGCAATATATGTCTTTGCCCTGTATCCAATATGTATGCAAAAGAATCCTATTAATACATATAAATTCTATATGTGTGCACATCCACCACCAATATGCAACATCCATGTCATGAGCCAACCATATTGCATCCATAAAAAAATGCACACATCCATATGCAATATGTAAGTGTATGAGCTGATCTAGTGCCTAATGTGTGTGTATGCGTCCCTGGCAATCACTAGCAACCACTTGCATCCACTTGCAACCATCAAACATAACATGTCTCAATCACATGTTTACATCCATTGGATTCAACCTAAGGATCGAGGATAGGACCGAGATGATATACTTAAAAGATAAGGACTAGCATGCGAATAATCTTTACAGAAAAAGAGAGATCAAGAGTATACCCTCAAAAAGGGTATGATGCATGTATCTAGTCTTCAGTCTTTTAAGTCGATCTTCTTGAGCTTCACTCCATTGTGTTATGTCTGTCTTAACTTCACGATTGCGTAGCTTCTAAATTTCTGTTTCCAAAATATGAGTTGGAACTCATTTCATTGTCGCCTCTCGTTCCACCTCTTCTCCTTCTAGTATACTTAGCACTACAAATTCTCCTATGCCATGCTAACATTTCCTCAAAAGGTCTTCCGAAATCCTACTCACCCTTTCTGTTAGAGGATGATAAGGAGTGCTCCTTAGCCAAGCTCCCTCATTCTCATCTTTGCCATCCTTGTGAAACTACTGCAGCTATACATGTAAGTTGGGCACTTCTTCGCCCTTTGATAGGTGTCGTAGTCTCATGAAGCCTATGGAACCATGCCGCGATGAGGTTACCTCCCAGAAAGCCAAGAGCCCCGGAGACTCAGGAAAGGAGGAAAACAAGGATTCAAACAGAGGATCAAAAGATAGTGCATATGGCTTCGGGGAATATGCCTTTAAAACAAAACTTTTCTTTTAGAAATGCTTCTTTTAAAACCATTTTGGAAATAAAATAATTTTTTTTTCAAATCTTTTATCTGATCCAGTAACCTTCAGCTCTGATACCAAGTGTAACACCCCACCTCCATTAAGGCCACTCACAAAGGGAATGCCTTAACTTCGGTGGAGCGTTATAGGTAAAAGATGCAGATAAATTACAAGACAGACAATTAAAGCAGCGGAAAATAAATAAAACTTTACTTTATTGATAAAACAGCAGCTTGGTAAAACAACTTGTACAAAGTTTGTTTTCCAACACCAAAACACCAATACCCATTACAACAAAGCATCTGTCTTGTTTACAAAATAAAGAAGCATAAAGTGACAATGATATTCCCTAATAAAGCATGAGTCATCCATAGCAGTGGAAAACGGAGTTCAAAGCAATATATTGACTAATCTTCAAGCTTGGAAAGAGAAACGATCCAACCTAGGCTGAGCTATTCCCTCCCTGACTACCTGGGGGAAGGGAAACGGAAGAAAAGAGGCGAAAACAAACTAGGTCAGACATAAGTCTGGTAAGTCCAGTGATTACTAGCATTTAAACAGGAAAAGGATCATGACATGAATAAACTGAACATAGGACAATAACATAATAACGAGATAACATAAGATTAGCATAAGATATGATAAAGCAAGATAAACTGAATGCGCTTCGATTCTTTCTCTGACTTCCTACTTTCTCTGCACCACCCGACTAGCATCCTGACTAGTGTCTTTTATAGAATGATTTGTATTCCCTACTAGTGTCCCAATTAGTATCTTGTATTATATAATACGGTGATCCCAACCCCGAAATTGTGGTAGCCTTCAGGTGTACATCTAGTATGAGGATCTTACCTCAATCAGCTTAATTGCCATGGATATGTTAGATGTACCCTTACTACTCGATCGATCGGCTCCCTACTTGTATTAGTCTTCCTTGTGTCTATATCAATCGACCCTCTCTTGCGTGTAGATACCCATGCTGGTCCCACTATAGGGTGTATCAAGTCCTATGATGGCAACCCGACACAATTCAAGATGCACAGAGTGTGCTACTAATGCTCAGTGCTTGGGTTTTACTCCGGAGTACGTGCACGCCCATACTCCACCGGAACTACACTACCGCACCACCTGCCGCTATTTTGACCGCTTATAAACAGCCCAGTAATTGTGCCCCACCCTGCCTAGTTAAGGGTACCATGATACATCTATATGGTTACTACTGAAATGGGTCCCCGTTACTAGGGTTTCCTACTAGTTAAGTTTTGTAGGCCTATATATACAAATATTACCCACATACATGAGATATACTTTAACCACCCGCCGATTCAAGCGTGTTTATTTAACGGTTAAGTTTGTGGGCCTATATATACTAATATTTCCCACCAACCCAAGGTTTACTTAACCCTCCCTCTTATCAAGTCAATATGTATTATTGGTTAAGCTTGCCTTAACCCTATCCATATTGTTCATGTAATATTGGTTAAAAGTTGTCCATTCATGTTAACTTAACCCACCCACACATCATGTTGTATTGGTTAAGTGTTTTCTATTAACTTAACCCTGTTCATTCATCGTGTTGTATTGGTTAAGTGTTCCCTCCTTACTTAACCCCATCCGTTCATCATGTTATATCGGTTAAGTGTTTCCCATTAACTTAACCCCACTCATTCATCATATTATATTGGTTAAGTGTTTCTTATTAACATAACCCTATCATTCATTATGTTATATTGGTTAAGTGTTTCTTATTAACTTAACCCCACTCGCTTGTCATGTTACATTGGTTAAGTGTTTCCTTCTTGTGTTAACTTAACCCTACCACACATCATGTTATTTTGGTTAAGTGTTGCCCTCTTGTGTTAACTTAACCCTAACACATATCATGTTATATTGGTTAAGCGTCATTAATCCAGTCGAGTTAACTTAACCTACCCACTTTTCATGTTACATTGGTTAAGTGTTGCCCTCTTGTGTTAACTTAACCCTACCACACATCATGTTATGTTGGTTAAGTGTTGCCCTCTTGTGTTAACTTAATCTTACCACATATTATGTTATATTGGTTAAGTGTTGCCCTCTTGTGTTAACTTAACATAACCATTCTTAGCATATCTGTTCATTAGCATTAATTGATTTATTAATGCACCAACCTCTCACATTAGATATGTGTTGTTGCGGTTACTGGATGTGCTGGGCGGTTCTGGACAGTTTTACACCACAACTCAATCTAACCTCAGGTTTTTCTTGGGCATGATGCACTAACCTTTCACATTAGATCGGTGTTGTTGTGGTTACTGGATGTGCCGGGCAGTTTTACACCACAACTCAATCTAACCTCGGGTTAGGCATGTTCAACTTTTCTTTAATTCACATATTTGTCGTTTACGTCAAGTTTATATGTAAATTATCCACAAGTGTTTTCATGTCACATTTACTATTTCAATTATGTTCATAATTAATGGTATACAAATTATACCTTTTTCATGCTACTAATCATTTAAATTATTATGAGCCACTCTATGCCAATAGCATGTAATTTAATATATATTTTTGTGTTGTTGACAATTCAAATTAAACATGTTAACATAAAAAGAATATTTTTATGCTTAATCAACTCTTAACATTTTATGTTAACATAAAAAGTATATTTCTATGTTTAATTGACTCTAGCAATTCATGTTAACATAAAAAGGATATTTATTTATGTTTAATCAATTCTAACAATTCATGTTAACATAAAAAGTATGTTTTTATGTTTGATAATCTCTTAACATTTCATGTTAACATAAAAAGTATATTTTTATGTTTAATCGACTCTTTAACATTTCATGTTAACGTAAAAGTATATTTTTATGTCTAATAAACTCTAACAATTCATGTTAACAAAAAAAGTATACTTTTATGTCTAATCAACTCTAACAATTCATGTTAACATAAAAAGTATATTTTTATGTTTAATCAACTCTTTAACATTTCATGTTAACATAAAAAGTATATTTTTATTCCACATGACAATAATACAACAAATCATCACAACCACACTAAAATAGTCAATCTAAATTTTATACACCTCATATTTGTGTTTCATATCACAATCACGATCTATTTAAATAAATAAATATATATATATATATAAACCAGTTGCATGTTAAAACATAAAAGAACCACAAATTTAATTTACAACATGATAGGTTCCACTGAATCAATCACAATAATATCATAGGCATAGGTAATTTAATATGAACATGAATTAGGTTTGATTATCTTACACTTAAGCACCGTTCTAGATTCAACTTATAACAAGTCATGATTTCTATTAAAAAATGTGTTTAAATCTATGCAATAACTGAACTTACAAACAAAAGAACAAATCTTGTATTCTAGGATCTGATTTCTGAAATTGAAAAGCTATCCTTTGATGTAGACGAATGATTCTCTAATTTTGATTTGGTTATCTAGTTTAGAGAAGATGTTCTACTTTTAGAGAAGACTGGAGGCTACGCTAGGTTGGCCATGGACATCATGACAGCTACTTTGAACAAGGTTATGAGGTCTAGGGTTGAGGTTTGGGTTGTTTATATAGAAGTCTAGAATTAATTCTAGACTTTGGATATTAGGTTTTTAATCTGTATCGTACACCTAGTGCTGAGTTAGCAAATGTATTTTATATATTAATAACCTTCTATTTTTCTTCCCTTAAATTAATATAAATTGAACTTAAATATCTAATTGCATGTTTTCTCCGATTAGCGTATTCTTCTTAATTGATGTCAATTAACATATCCTTTTTTTACTGTTAATTAACATAAGTGACCAATTTACTATATTCCTTAAATTAACATATTCTGTTTAATGTTAATTGACATAAGTGATAAATTAGCATAAGCATTTATACAAATTAAGATTAATTACATGGTTTCGTAACAATACCCTATTAACATGTTTACAATTTGATGTCAAATAACATGCTTTTACAAATGAACATAAATGTCTAATTAACATATTTTCTTTAATTAATATCAATTAATATGAATGACAAATTAGCACAAACACATATACACACTAAGGTCAATTACATGTTTTTCAATCAATGCCATATTAACACACATCTACAAATTATCTATTCATGTTTACATATTCTTCCTTTACTGTATACATTAACTACCCATATATATATATACACACACACACACACGCACCTATTCATAAATTCTGATATTGAAAACTAATGCAAATAGATTGCTTACCTATTTTAAAAAGTTGAAATCGAGTATATAATTTAATTCCTTTTTTTTTACATTCCTTGTAACATACAAAGTCAATGCATAATGAAGTTACATACATATATATCTATTTATACATGCATAAATCTTTCCCTTCCAAATGAATTAACTGTACTTATCTTCTTCTTCTTTTCTTTCTTTTTACTGCATGCATCCACACATTTCCTTCCCCTTTTTGTATTAATTGCATATATATATTCATTTTTTTTTCTTCATTAATTAATTAACCCTTTAATTAATTATCTTTACGGTATAGTATATCTAATTTCGGGGTGTTACAGTCCTTCTCTGGAGATAGGTAGATTAGTTCGTTTATTTACCCATTCTCATATACTTTATTGATGAAGTTTGTAAGCTGTTTTATCGCTCACTAAGACTGTTGTTTGACTCAAGGTTTTATATTTCCCTCTTATTACCTTGGGTTGTTCATCCGATTGTTGGATGGGCAGACTAAGTAGCAGGTGACAGGTGATGCCTTAGTGGGAATGGGGATGCTGATCGATGGCGAGCAGGAGGCTGGCGTACTATCTTTACTACTATCTAATAATTGGATTTTCGTTGTTAGCTATTTCTCCGAGTACTGTAGTGAGGCAAATTGTACAGACACTATTGTTGTTATCCACGTTTATGGGAAATACTTTCTAGTTGTCATGAAAGTTTAGTGTTTTCTGCTTCACTATCACTGCCTGTTGTATATGTTCTATTATATTTTATCCTTGTATTGTGAGTTTATGATAGGTTCTGTTTAATTATCATACCTTGATGATCGTCCATAGTTGCCTTGCACACCTTTCAACACATTATTCCTCTTGTTTAGTACAGGGGTTATGGGAAGTCGTCACAGTTGTGCCCCTATTTCGACCATCTTCCCACGCTCGATCTCCCACTGCTGCAGCATGGGGAGCGCAATTGAAATGGGGCGAATCCCCATTTCAGCATCTCTAGCCATTGCTAGAGATGCTCTAATTGTATCTCCTTTGTAGAGCTCAAATCCATTATCTAAGACTAACTTAGTTTATTGATAATTTCTCCAAGCATATGCAACCCCCATAAGTCATAAATAAATTTTATGATACCATTATTTTCATTTAAATCTTTGTAATTTTCATGTGGTAGTTTATAAATTCTTGCATCACTGTCCATGAGGTTTTTGCTGGTTGGGTCTTGTACTTTGTTCACAATTCCCAAATTGCTGAAAGAGACTAATGCATGTTAATTATTAGGTGCAGTGGATTACTTGTTTTTTAAAATGAATTGAATTATGTATTGATCTTGCAATATACCTAGAACTTTCGTGTATCAGTTGTGTAAGATTGGTTTGGGTCAACTTTGGATTGTCCTCACTAAATGGATATGGATTTCTTATTCACAGCTTCAAAATTGTCCTTATGTTTTTGTTTCTTTATATCATATGGACATAATTTACAAATTGGAATAATGCCTTAGGCATCTAACTGGAATAAAAATGAAAATTGGAATCTTCTTCCATTAAAAATATGCATCATTAGCTATTTGCAATGGTAACGGCTGGTGACTGATATAAATTAAGATATTAGGAATCTTTTTCTACATTGAAATATTTTAAATTAAGCTAATATTTGATGTCGCTCAGGGTCCATTACATAATATTAGGGGTTGGAACAGAAAATTTCAGTACCAACTAGGACATCTTCCAATTTTTTGCGTCTTTGTTGTAATGCTTTAACATGTATACCATTAACGCTGAAATTTCAACACGCGGAAACATGTGAAATTCTATTTTTTGACATCTAAAATTTTTTAAATGCAGAATTTGCGACCAACTTGTGTTCTGAATAGAAATACAACTGATTACTTCGATTATTTAATAAACCTTGGCTTAATTCGATTAAAAATGCAACAAAATCTGATCCATAACAGAACTACATACAACTTAATTTAGTTCCATCCAAAATGCAAAACGAGCACCAGATAAATCCAGAACAACTGAAACACTGAAAGGAGAAACAGAACAAAAACAAACATAGATTCACAAAAATCTAGTTCCTCCATTTTCCATCGAATGCACATCCACCTCTGGAACCACCTCTGTGCACCGCCACCACCGCGGTTGAAACCGTCATCGCCTCCATAGCCTCCCCCACGTCCTCTATGGCATGGTCGTACCGTACTCTCAAGGAAACTAGGCAAAATAATGTTTATAAGAAATTATTCACTAAAATTGTTTTATCATAAATTCATGAAATAATTTGGCAGTATTGTTTGTTTTTGTGTTTTTAGATTTTAATTTCATTAAATAATTATTCAATAAAATAATTTGGAAGTAAAATTATTTTATCAAAAATAATTATTAACAATCTAAAATTCTTATAATGTAATGCTAGGCAAAATAATGTTTACTGAATATCTAAAATTTACACTCTAAAATAATTATTTCTGAAATTATTCACACTCTGTAATAATTTTAGTCAAAATAAAATTATTTTATCAGAAATAATTATTCATTCTAAAATTATTACAAAGGAATGCTAGGTAAGTCATGTTATACATCACACTCCATGAATAATTATTTTATATAAAATTATTCTGATAAATTTCTGATAATACAACTATTCACTAAAATAGTTTGGAAATAATGTTTGCTTTTACGTTTTTAGATTTTTCTTTCATTAAATAATTGTTCACTAAAATAGTTTTATCAGAAACAATTAATCACACTCTAAAATAATTACAAAGTAATGCTAGGTAAAGAAATGTTTGCTGAATTTCTGATGCTCTCATGAATGTTAAAGTAATGTAATTAATACTGCGCAGTGCAATTGTTACACTGTGGTTTGATCAAACTAGCTAGTATTATTACAGTGTGCAGTACAATTGTTAGCTTACCATTACTTTAAAATTCGTTTATAATTGCACTGCACAGTGTACTTTGTGATAAAATAATTAAACGAATGTTAAAGTAATGTAAACCGACTACCTAATATTATTACACTGCGCATACAATTGTTACACTGCGGTTTGATCAAACGTACAATAATGTTAAGCAGCATTGTGCTGCTATGCTTCATCACACACAGAGGGTACTACATTATTCATAATAATAGACGTCTCTATTCTTCATCACAACTAGCATCGCACTCATCTTCAATGCAACCTCCCTCCTTTAGCTCGACGTTGAACGATGCATGCATCTTCAGCTGGTACCACTACAAAAAAACATTTCAATTAAGTTGGTTACTCCGGAAGATATAAAAGTAAAAAAAACACTAAAAGTTTGTTTATTCAAGTTAGAAAGTTCTGGTGCAGCAGCAAGCAACAAAAACAACACTATAAGGATAGAGAAGGTTTTCATTGTTGGAACTTGGAATAGTTGGAGTGATCAGGTATAATGCATGCATGCTTTCTCTCTATTCTTTATTATATAACACTTCAAAGTCACAATGAAAATATTTGCCGAATTTGTGATATTCACACTCTAAATTATTACAAAGTAATATTTGCCGAATTTGTGATATTCATACTCTAAAATTATTCACACTAAAATATAATTAGTTCTGAAATTATTCACACTCTATAATAATTTTAGGAAATAAAAATTATTTCAATAGAAATAATTATTCACGTTCTAAAATTATTACAAAGTAATCCTAGGCAAAGTCATATCATACATCACACTCCATTAATAGTTATTTCTGATGAATTTCTGATAAAATAACTATTCACTTAAATAATTTGGAAATAATGTTTGTTATTGTGATTTTAGATTTTATTTTTGTTAAATTTAAAGTTTAGCATTTTTTTCATTGGGATTTGGATAATTTGTTTAGTTGTGTCTATAACATAATATCATCACACTCCCTATCTATTTTTAGTACTTAATTACGCAATGTACACTGCTAGTGCTATTTTTTGAGGAAACTAACTATCTTAAATACAATTTAGTACACATCATTCATGAATAACAACATGCATAGAGTAATGCTACCGTGTATTAAGACATTATTCACTTGAAACAATCATTATTATTAAAACAGAAATATATACTGAACTAAGATGACAAATCTTAACAACGATATTACATTATTCATAATAAAATTTTCATGAGAACTCCATGTATGAAGTTATTTAATACTAAACCTTCTAGCAAGGTATACGGAAGCCACAAAACTGAATAATATATGCATGCACCTTCCTCAATGCTTATAGTCAAATTTGAGACAGTCAGCATTGCACTCAGGATCTATGCAATCTCCACCGCCTCTGACTGGATGCGTGTCAATGCAATCCCGTTCTTCAACCACTGTAAAAAAAAATTAATTAAATAAATAAATACAAGCTGATTACTTTTAAAGATATATAAGTAAGAACTATGAAAAAAGTAGTTAATTTACTTATTCAATATAGAAAATGCAGGTGCAACAAGCAACAGAAACACTATAACGATAAAATTAATATTTTTCATTATTGGAATAGTTGTACTGAGATATAATGCATGCTTTCTCTCTATTGTATAATAATCTAAAGTCACCGTGGTAGTTGGAACAGTAATTAGGCTCTATCTGGAAATCAATGGTGAGAGCAAATCACATGTACCCAAATCCTCTGTTCCCTCTATGCCCAACCAATCAAAATCCTGAATTTCCACCTTTTTGCAATTACGTCAAGGCTAAATTACAAAAAGGTGGAATTCAGAGGGTCCTGATTGGTTGGATATAGGGGGACAAGGGATATTGGGTACAAGCGAATTCATTCCAAATCAGCAGGGTACACGTGACGCTACATTCTAAGCAATTGTAAAGTTACTGTGGACTGGTAATACAGAAAGTAAAAACCATACATCTAAAAATAGAAGAGTCAATACTGTCAGGCTAAATATTTTCTAGGATTTTTTTCGGTTCTATTAGGTTAAATCTTTTGATGTTTGAAGTAACTATACAATAGGAAATCCAATAAAACCTAATTTGGGCCTCCTTTTGAGCTGGTCTGAATTTTTTGCGAACAAAAATTAGCTTCAGCAGATTACATGAGTAAATGTGAAAAAAAATGAATATGGAGAAAGTGTAACGAACCCGAAATTTTAAAAGAATAAAATGATGTATTAATAAATTATAAAACTTTAAAAGGAGAAATAAAATGAATAAATGGCGTTAATATTTAAAAAAAATTATTCTAAATTTAACGGTGGATAAATATTTCTTGTTAATAAAATTCAATCCTTAACGAGCATTGTCGAAAATGTGCGTAAACGGATTAACATGCGTAGCGCGTTCACTGCTTTGACCGTTCATGAATCATGACTACACGGATAAATAAAAATTAAAAAAATATATAAATAAATAAAGGAGAAATTAAATTTTGATTTCTTTAAATGCGTTAGCCAAATAAGGAAGAAATTAAATAGTTAACACAAATTTGGACCAAGTAGTAATGGTAGAAAAGTTACAGTGTGAACGCAAACTTAAACCGTGTAATAACGGGAGACAAATTTCAGCAAAATTTAACACTTAACTAAGATAACAAGGTCCATACCATCTTTGAATTGGTCATTCACGTCACTTTTAAATCTGATATTTATTCTCCCCTTAAATATGGCAAGACAAAAATCTTATTATCAGTAACCAAATATTTGAAAGCTACTGTACAAGATTTCACATATCTCTCCTCTGTCAGTAGCTACTGTTTGAAACTGTACACCTGAGATTTGGAAATGTTCGGTGAGAGAATCCGATGCTAATTTACGAATAAATTAATTGGAACTGCCGAGATAAATTTCGGTGCTTTCTCTTCTCGCGTGACCATCTTTTCCTTATTTCTTCTTGATGCAACAATCCTTAACAAAAAACGCAACAACTGTTAAAAATTCCTAGAACCGAAAGCACTACACCCTTCCTTCATGCAAACCATCCCTTTTGTTAATCCCTTTTCTTTCTACCCAGTTCTCCACGTTAGGCCTCCCATTCTTTGCTCCATTTTGTGAATCCTCTTGTGTTAAACATTACATCAAACCTCAAAGGTAAGGAAAATCCAACACAGTACCATTTTCAGAGAGGAAACCGCACTTCTCTTCACTAAAACTGCACCGTGACTTCCCATCTGACTACGCTTCTCACTCCCTTGTTTCCGCCAGCGTCCACACCCATCATCCAACCACCGCTGTTCGGATCACCTTCAACCAACTCCATCATCGAAGCTCTTCCGCTGTACCAAACACGAGCCGGCCTCCTTCACCCTACGCAAGAGCAAAACTGAAAAAAAAGCCAACGTGAAGCGGCACTTGCTCTCTGGTCAGCACCATAGATCCGAGCCCGTTAAGCCACTAGCACCGTGCCAAGTTGAACACTTTGTCCGACGTTTCAGCTTGTTTCCGTGAGTTCCCTTTTGCATGTTTTGGTTTGAGTTAACAGTATATATAAATATACTGAATAATGATACACGTGAATAGTTGTGGTAATAGTTACCTCAACTCGCTGTTTCCTTTCAGCTCCGTCCACCGACGACGCGGTTGTTCTCGGTAAAGCCATCAGCCTCAGGCGAACACCAGTACACCCGACCGCCGCGGTGAGCTTCTCTTTCTTTTTCTTTTCTTCTGTTGATTCTCGAAGGAAAGTATGCGCACATAGACATTTAAATATGTGTATGCCTCGTGAGCATCTCATTTGTGAAAACCATGTTCCCATGTCCGCATGTTGACTGCATATTAATTATAAGCACCCCATATACATACATCTCGCATAATTGAGCTGCTGGGTTTGAAATATGTAGTGTACACTGCTGTTGAGAGTAGTTGTGTACTATCAAGAACACATGTAGACTCTTACATGAGGTGTTGTATAATTTCCAGTCCTATGTTAATATATATAAGAACTTACCTTTCTATTATGAACAAAAGAAGTGCACAACTGTGTGGTTTGACATGTAACTAGTACCCGAGAGGTCACTAGTTTGAACCCTAGTTCGAACCCAGCTGTAGCTGTTTGGTTTTGGTCAATTATTTTTGACTGAAACCATTTTGGCGTAAAATTATACATAAAATTCAGTTTTCTATTCTAAATAAAAATCATATCTTTGTTCTAGGTAGCGAATTCATCCATATAGCGGTTAGCATCATCCTACTCGTATCGTGCCTTCTCTTGCTGCCATGGAAGGTGAGTTTTTCTCACTCACAGACTAACTGATTATTAAGTGAATTAAAAATATGAGATGTTGAATGAAATGTTAGGGTGCTCTAGTTTTGGTTACTTTGTGTTTGTTCACATGCGATGCACACACTATTATTTCACATGACACATATGGATGTATGCTTGACATATTATGTTTATTTTCTCACCATGCAAGTTCCCACTTTGATTAGCAACCATTACGGGTTGAAATGATACATACCCAAACCCCTTTGTATTCGAATTGATTTGGGATGCGGGTTGAAATGATACATACCCGGGATTCGAATATTTTTAAAGAACGGATTGAAATGAGAAATATCCATATTAATTGACCATATGATAGAAAATTTTATACAGACACCGTGGTCAGTAAAATAGAATATTTCTAAAATATTTTATCGATTTTATAAGTAAAATTTTAAATGTAACTTCTTTTTAGCATAAAGAAAAATTTAAAGAAATTTTGTTCAAATCTTAATTGAAATTTTTGTAAGACATCCCATTTGTATTACAATAAATTTTAAAGTGATTTTTCGAGTTAATACTTTTAATTTATTTAAATAAATTCTGCATACTTTTATGTTCATATAATGAATTTAGTAATATGACGATTTTCAAATTAAGCGTAAAAGATTTGCAAATCTTTGATAAATATTTTCCAACCATATTTGAATATATGATTTGTCAAATGGATATTTGCCTTATGAATTCATACAAAGGATTTTGATTTATAGCTAAGCTAGAGTGGGTTTGAAATTTATTACATGAATGAACATGTGAATTTCAAGTTAAGTAATTATTCAAGAATCGTTTTAGGATGAAGTGTTGAAATTGAACCAAATCAAGAGAACTGGGCTTAAATATGAATTCTAGTTGGGAAAGGAAATTGTAAACATGGATTTAGAATTGGATTGGATTAATATTACTTGTTTGAACTATAGTTTTATAAAAGTAATTTTCCATATAACTTGGTTTTATAATTATTCTTTATAAAATGATTTGATTTCTTTAACCATACAAAAATTTATAAGAGTTTCCAAAATGTATATATGTTTACACACTTCTTTTAAATTTAATATACATATACTATTTGCAAATTTAACCTTTCTAAATATATTTATTTTATTTTATCTTACTTGAAAAAAACTTATGTCCAATTCATTCTAGTGAATCCAAGGGTGAATATTGGTTTATAAATCCTAATCGAACGATTTATAAATGATTTGGGATAATTGATTTTGGGGCAAGACTTGAAATAAGTCCATTTGTGATATTTGAAATGTGATTTCAAATTAATGGCTATGGTGTGAAAAATACATGTGAAGTCGGTTGTTAAAGAGACTGGAGTCGGTAAGTGGCATACTCTCTATCAGTGCCAATACTATTAGCAGCTGTACACTTGATGGTGTATTCAGAACGACAACATGATGGCTTGGAAGCGACCACTGGATCAAAGATGGCGAACGATGATGAAATGGCCTTGACCTTTGGGTCATAATTAAAATGGCTAAGATAGGAGCTATACCGTGACTAATTGAGGTCGCACCTCATATCATACACGCTTCTTCGATATCATCTCTATTACCGTTTTGATTGATTGGGGGACCCCCTTTTGATTTGGGAGTGTCTTCCGAGGTTGACGGTAGTGGCAGTTATGCGTTACCACTGGTCCGGGAGTGCAACTGGTAGAATCCTACCCTGGGAATTGACTCGTGTGCCTTGTCATATTTATCCTATTTGAGCCCCATACGATTTTGATTTAGTATTGTTTTCTATGGAGTGCCCTATGATAACAATAGTGCGGTGAATTTACAGTACTGTATAGACTGTGATGCCTATAAACTGCGTAAGGGTAATATGGTAATCCCGCTTATGCTATTTCCAGTATATTTACTTTGCTGAATAGACATTACAATAATAGCGTACTATTTTATGTTTATTATTTCCATGGATCCTTAGAGGATGGGAATCCCAAACACCCTTTAAGTTATTGTGCATTTCAGTAGACACTTCATTTGGTTTAATTCACTTATATGAGACTGTTAGTCCTAACCCTTGTATATTGTTTCTTTGACTGTATGCCTGGGTCATCTTGAGCACCATAGCCATTAGTGACGCACTTGGGAGATTGGCATCTCATTTGGACCACCCCCAGTTATCAGCTATCTAGTTATCTATTATCTAGTCTTATTATCGGTACTTATATGTACTTTATCTGCTGTATGAGCTTATGACTCTCTATGCTCTATTATGTATCATGTATTATGTAAGAACCTATGTAATATTATGTTTCCGCTATGAGTTACTCTGCTTATGTATCTGTGATTTTGCGTTCTGATTTGCATTTACCTCATTAGCACAAAAATAACAATTCACTATTTTGGGCAATTCAAGTTAGACATGTGTGGTTTATTGTCGATTTGAATGGTTCAAAATAATGGGTGGCTATAGCTTGGTATCGTAGCTGAGGTTTAAACTTAGCTATTGAGGTAAATAACTCATTAGATATAAGATGGAAACATTCTAGAATGAGTAAAATCGAAATCAGAATCAATCGTTGTGAGAGAGCGTATTTTAAAGTATAAGTATTTTTGAAATAAAAGTTTTCAAAGTAATTTATTATAAAGTTACGATTTTAACCAATCCTTCATTTTGAGCCTATTCTTGAATGTTTCAGATGGCTACTAGACGAAATACTGCTAGAGGCCGAGGCCGAGGTCGTGGAGTTAACCCAGCTGAGTCTGAGCCACCAGTCGCACCAGTTCAGCCTCTAAGGTTCACTAAGCTTTGTAAGGAACACACTCAACTAGGAGGTACTAAGTTTGTCAGTTCTGAGTCTGCTGTAGAAGAACAGAAGTGATTAAATGATTTGGAAAGGATCTCTTCTGGCCTTGAGATTACCGATGCACAGAAGTGTCAAATGGTCGCTTGGCAACTTAAGGATTCTGCAAGGAATTGGTGAGAATCTATCATTGCCCGTGCTACTGAGACTGAGTTTACATGTAACAACCCGGAATTTTAGGACTAAAAATAAAATATTATTTTTGATTGATTTAATGAGTTTTGGACATTTAAAAACAGTTTATTTAAAAAAAAAAGTTAAACATGGATAATACATCAGGACGCTTGACCAATGAATTCAGCACAACAAAACGGATATGCATTCAAGTTTAACATGGATTTTGTGGATCGTTCGAATTATATGTTTGTTGCTATCAAATAAAACAAATAATAATGAATGAAGTGGAAAAAAAAATAAGAGGAAGGGAGCAACGTGGGTAGATTTTACGAAGGAAGCGACATCTGTTGCTTTGAGGTCTAATTAACATACAAGTGTTCATTTCTATATATGTTTAATTAGATAGGTGCTTAATTAATTTCTATTAATGCGCATTTAATAATTTTCTTCTTTTATATGATGATAAAAGGAATCCATCAACTTGTGGAATACAAGGAAAATACGAACCATATTTACAAACAATTGTTGTTCCCCTTTTGTGTGTTTCTAGCATGAAATTAAAGATTCGGGCCCACGAATGATCAAATTTTCTAAAACGAAAAATGGTGTTCTACTTAGAATACCATCTAGTAATTTAGGCAAGATTCGCCTGAATTCCGACGTCATTCCATCTTGTAATCATTTATTAAATGTCAAATTAAATGACACGCACAAAACGAACTTATTTATTTTTCTACAAAATTAATTCTCTTGCTATATCCAGCTAGACACATCTCAAAATAAAGGACAAAGGGCGTAATCCTATATATGATTTTTTTAGTAACTATGTTAATTAAATACGCAAAAGGGTAATAAAAAGGGAATTTAATAAAACCTAATTTGGAAAGTTATTAATATTTTGGATGGTTGGAAAAGAATATATTTTCATATTACAATTTTTATTAAAACGCAATGGATGTCATTACAAGGATAATGTTAAAAGAAGAAAGATTAATACAAAATAGAGATGTTAATTTATTTTGTACTACCTAACAAAAAAGAAAGAAACCAGAAAAGGTGTTTTCTAATTATGAATCGCGGAAGGAATTATTCTATAATAAATATGGATATAGATTTTAGAAGTGTTTCCATAGCCAACCCAGTAGAATATGACTAGCTCCCTAAAGAAAAGATTTATAATAGTAGCAAGGATTAAAGGATAACAATTAAGATAAAGGTAAAAAGGAAAAATAACACTAATCAAGTTAAATACCTCGTAGACTGAAAAAGAAAAATCCTGAATTGTAAAAGATATAAATGACAAATAAAGGAAAGAATTAATGTATTTCTTTAAGACACATTCCATTTACTCTCTCTTCTCTCATTCCATTTATTCTTGTTTTCTCATTCCATTATTTTTCAAATATATATTATCTGTATTCCACTTAGAATAGCAACATGTAGGTTTAAATAACCTAGGGGTCTAATTAATTTTTTTTTTACCTACTTCTATATAATATTATATTCCCTGACCCTAACCTATTCTCTAAACCTAAAGCTACGCTCTTTCTACTTCCTCTCAACAATGGCTGCTCTCTTCTCCATCAAAAACATGTTAAAATCCAAATCTCTCCAAACCCTAACAAATTGTATGTGAACACGAAGGTATCAACGATACGAAGCTACTGGTGTCGTCGGTTTCGTCAAACAATGCCCGGATTTGTCAAAATTTCCGATCAAAAGTTCAGATTTTCGGATTTTAAAAGCTCAAAAAAAAAACCGCCCATTTAAACCCATTGAGGTGAGAACTCCTTTCACTCTAATTATTTTACAGTTAAATTTATATTAGAATATAAACGGTGCTTAGCAGCATCCGACACTATTGATTGTACAAAACCATGATGGTTTGTTGGGATTGTGATTTGTTATTGTGTGATATTGTTGTACATGAAAATTATTTATATAAAATATATATATAAATTATCGTGAAATAAAAACTTCATTTTGTTATATAAAAAGTTAGCATAACAAAAACTTCATTTTTGTTATATGAAATGTAACATGATCAAAAACTTCATTTTTTTATTGTATAAAAATGTTAACATAGAAAAGATTCATTTTTATTGCGTAAAAATGTTAACATAGGAAAACTCCATTTTCTACATTTTAATGCATAGGATGAATCAATTAAAAGATTAAATTTTGATCAAAATGTCCCTTTAACATATTAGTTTAGAATAAGATAATTATATGTTAATCATATGTCTACTTAACCAAAATGTCACCTTATCATATTAGTTTAGAATAAAAGAATTATTTGTTAACATATGTTTTATTGGAACAAATGTCATTTGTATCTTGATAATGTAGAATGAAAGAATTATTTGTTAATATATTATTTGTTAATAAAATTGTCATCTTTGACAAAATAGAATGGTTGATTTATAACCATCATTTATGTTAGAGTTGTCATATCTGAATAAAACCATCACTTATGTTAGAATTGTCATTTAGTTATGGCTTGTTATGTCAAATAGAATATGAGAACTCTTTTCTCACTCATTCTTTATTTCAGTAATTATTTATTTTTTTATTTTTTTATAAATAAATATTTTTAAATGCTTGAGACGATTGTTTGTGGTTTAATTTCATATTATACATGAATGGTTGTGGATTGATGTTGTTAATTGGTGTTATGAATTAATGCGATGTTTTGAAAATTGAAACCATGAAACTGGATAATTAATGTCGAGTGTTATTTATGTTAAATTATATATGTTACACTTCCGTACATAAGTGACCTGACTTATGTACGTTGATTGGGTAAATATTTGCACACAATTTCCCAAGTGCACAATTAAATGTGTTGTTATTTGGTTGTTTTATTGTTAAAGATAATTGTGTGATGCTTGATATGTCAAATTTAATGTATGCTATTTGAAAGTCATTTACATAAATTAATGAATGTTATCGAATGTAAGGTGAATTGAGCAATGTAGGAAAATGTTGTAAATGCAATATTTGAAGTATCATTTATGTTATTATGTGGGTCTCATTCCAAATAAGAGAATTTGAACATTTTCAAAAGATTATCTCGTTAAAAGAATTTATTGTGGTTTTAAATGTCGTTTAATGTCATTTAATTAATACAAAGCCGTTTAGATAGTTTCACGTTATTTTTGGTGAAAATGGTCAATACCATTTATTTCATTCATTAAATATAAATGATTTAAGTTTTGAAATTTGAAAATTTTCAATTTTACGTTTATTTTAATATAATTAAAATGAATAGATTCTGCTTGACCCGAGGTTAGATTGAGTTGTGGTATAAGACTGCCCGGACCCGCCCGGCATATCCAACCGCCACAACAATATATATCTAATGTGAGAGGTTAATGCAGTATTAAATAATTAATTAATATTGAAGTTTGAAATTTAAAACTATATAATTTTGAAAATAAAATAATTAATACAGAACTAATTAATTAATTAATATAGGAGATTTTGAAATCCCAAGTAACATTTTGGGAAACGTAATAATTAACGTAGAATTTATTAATTTGTTAATATGGAGATTTGAAATTCAAAATATGTATTTTTGAAAAGTTAATATTTCTTTTAATATTATAAACATAAATGCATCATTAATGAATGATTAATTCTGAAAGTTGAATTTCAAAAGTGAACGCTGTGAAACATTAATATTATATCAATATAATATTAAAGTAAGTTGAAAAGTCAAAACTTGTTTATTATTTAAATCTAAGTTTGCAATTATTATTAATAATTTTAATTTATACTAAATAGGAAACGTTTTGAATGAAAATTAATTAAATAATATTAATATATTATTTATTATTATTCAATGGCTTGAATAGAACGTTTCGCGTAGCGACCGTTCGCGAATTTCAACCGTTGACTTTGAATGAACGTAAGGTTAGGAATAAAAGATTATTTTCTTTTATTTAGAATGAACGCTAATGTTAATTAATAAAAGATTATTTCTTTTATGCAACTATGAATGCTAATGTTAACAAACAAAAGATTATTTCTTTTATAAAACTAGGAATGCTAATACTAAAAAAAAAAAATTACTTCTTTACGTGGGTTAATGAACGTTAATGTTTATTAATAAATGATACTTCTTTTGTATGAGTTAATGAATTCTAAATAAGTCTTGTTAATGAAAGTTTTCTTTTATTTATAGTTAAAGAAAGCCAAAAAGGTTTTGTAAACAAAAGCAATTCTTTTATTTAAGATTTAGAATGGCGAATATGTTTTTTTTTTAAAGTAATTTTTTATTTAAGATAAAGCGTCGAATATGCTTTGTTCATAAAGGTTAATCTTTTATTAAGATTAGGAATGCTAAATATATTTTGCTAATAAAGGTCATTCTTTTATGTATGTTAAAGAACCGTCAAACATGTTTTAATGAAACAAAGTAGGATAATAAAAGTTTAATCTTTTATTTTGAAAAGAAATATGAAACAAAGTGTGAAATAAAGTTTATCTTTTATTTATGAATGAATATGGAATAAAAATTATAAATAAAGTTTATCTTTTATTTATGAATGAAAATGAAATAAGAATTATAAATAAAAGTTTATCTTTTATTTATGGATTGAATATAAAATAAGAATGGTAAACAAAGGTTTATCTTTTAATTATGAAATGAATATGAAATACGACACATAAATAAAAGTTATCCTTTTATTTATTGAATTAAACAAGTAATACGAAATGAGAAATAAAGGTTATTCTTTTATCAATGATATGAACATGAAAATGAAGGTTTTACTTTATTTAAGTTATGACAATGAAATAATATTTGACAATAAAAGTTAACTTTTACTTGAATTCTAAACATGAAAAATGTCTCATTAATTAATGATTTAGAAGATTGAATCTAATCAGAATTTTGAGAAATCTTAAATTAGATTAAAGAAGAGAGTTTCCAATGAAAAGAATTTTTAAATAAACAAATTTTCTTAATGGGAATGAGGCGTTGATTGTGTTTTAGACACATGATTTTAAATAGCGCAAATTATTCAGGAAGACCGGGTTTACCCATTTTGAATGATTCATACGACGATTGAAGACCGACGATGGAGACGGTTGTTGAAGACCAGGAAATTTCCATATCTAATGAATGATTATTGATATCTTGATTGGACCGTACACCCAAGATGAGGGAAAATTGATGATCATTCAGACGTATTAGGAGATCTACTGGATATGGTTTCGTTCAGGCCAAGAACGAACTAATAAATGGATTGTGTGTCTGACATTGTATTCCTTTATATTGTACTCGTTGATCTCTGTCTAATATATAGCTGTTTGGTGGTGGAGAATTTATTCTCTTGCCTAACACCCTGTTATATATTGGTAGATGATTGATGATAGAGTATGGTCTGACAATGTGACATGCTAAGATGCATATGATCAAGGCTTTTGTTGAGAAGCAGGGCCTTGTGGATGATGATCGAAGCACAGCTTTAATTAGCATAGCTTTGTGTACAACGTTACTTCGCGAGCCTCACACCCCGGTATGAGTCAAAAACGGGATACGGACCATAGGGAGTGCACACGTTTCTTTCTAGCTAGAGTGATGTCAGGGACCTACCAGCGCTGACATTTTACTTATGTGGATGATGGATTTTGAGGCGCCTCGTTATTTTTATAGACCGTTGGTGGTCATACTATAGGTCCAAAGGGACTGGGAAACGTGTGTTCAGGCATAACTAATCCACTGCCCATAGGCGGGGACCAGCCCTACCGCTTCCAAGGGTTCACTGCGGGGGATCCTGAGGCATTTGCTAGAGTGTCTCGAATCGGAGAGGAGCTTGCCCCTAGCTTCGACTCATGATGGAATCCAAATCTCCAATACGACACCATCGGTTTTGATTGTAGAACTAGTATTGGCGACATGCTATATGGTAACCATGCCGTCTAGGATTGATACATTATGATTCAAATTGTTTTAAAACATATATATACACACTAATAGTATCAAAATCCGTTTTTATACGTATCAAGCATCTTTTGACCATTATAAGGTAAAACCCTATCCTCTGGTTTGCGTTGCATTGTGTGATGGGACCTGCGTCTTATAATGGTTTCATTTTTCCAAAAATCATTGCGTTGTTTAAACGATTTACTTTAATTTATGCACCGACAATCCATTGGAACAAAACCCGTTCCGCATTAGCGGCATGGTCCTTGGATTTGTCTTATTAGTTAAATTAGTTTTGAGTTCTCATGCCAGTCCCATGACTGACCTGGAGTTTATTCTTTTAACCTAAACTCTGGGTGCCCATATTTTCCACACGGGCAGCTAGTAGTTTTGGTTTTGCAGATATTACATTCACAAGATCCTGGTCTACAGCTGAAGCGATATTTGGAAAGCTCTGTATCCGTGTATCTCTTTTAGTTGTATTTTGTATTATATTTTCCGCTGCTGTATTTAAATGTAATTTAAACTCTGGTATTGTATTTCCAATGTAAGGTATTTATCTGTACTCTGGAATACTCTTGTACTCTGATGTAATTGTGTTAATAGCAATAAAAATGTTCTTCTGTTTGTGTTCTGATGAGTATTGTTCTCAAAGCAATCCGGGCTTTCCTTTACGGGGAAGTTTGGGTCGTTTCATTTGGTATCAGAGCTTTGGTTTACAGAGCTCGAGAACAAGACACATTAGAACCAAACAAAAGAATTCATCAGAGATTGGATTAGTAATATCCAATCAGAATGACTCGTTAGAGATGAGATCAGTAGTATCCTAGAATGAGTCCGAAGTGTATTATTTTTTAAAAATAATAATAATAATGAAAACGAACTTTGTTTTGAAAATTTAAACCATATTATACGTATTTGAATTTTCTATTATATTTTGGACTATTGAGTTTGAGTAGATTTTGCATACACGCCTAGCTAGCGTATATTCGTAGTCTCAATATACTCGGTAGATATAGATTCCCACTCTAGAAACCCGGAGATGACCCTGATGACACTAGTGATTGATGCATCCTCATCAGAATTCATGTTCGTGTTTCAAAGGTGGGATATCTATATATTTCCCATTTGACTGGTGTGAGAACCAAAACTTAGATACTGTTGTGACTTAGCATCAAAATATGATTTTTGAATACATATGTATAAAGTTATGCATTTTAGAAAGTTAACCCACTAATTGATTGAAGGTTGTGTTGTTTGCTTGATTGAGTTAATTAAAAATGCAGATAGACTTGTATACGTATATAATATTGAACAGGTCATTGCAAGAAGGCCAGAAGCAGAGGAATAAAATTATTTGCCCGACGAAAAAATAGGTACACATTTACTATTTCTTGGGTTTCTGATTTTATTAACCGTTGGCTAGCCGTTGCTTGGCACTTTTTCTCTCTTACCCTCCTTCTTGTTTTTCTTTTTGAATTTATATGCTGTTGCTTGGCTTTTCTCTCTCCTATCCTCTTCCTTCTATTTTATTTTCTTTTGGTGCCCTATGAGGGAGTTTGCGTTTTTCGATATTCCCCGTACAAAGGAGGTTATGGCGAAATTTTTCTAAAATTTAGGGCGTTAGCCAAATTTTTGAAAATTGGAGAATTCTTAGAAATTGAAAAGTTGAAAGTTTAATCCGTAATAAATTTTTGAAAGTTGAGTGGAATTATAAAACAACTTTTTACTCTATTCCTTTTCGAGGAAGAAAAGTTCTTAAGTGGGGGAGATTGTAACAACCCGGAATTTTAGGACTAAAAATAAAATATTATTTTTGATTGATTTAATGAGTTTTGGACATTTAAAAACAGTTTATTTAAAAAAAAAAAGTTAAACATGGATAATACATCAAGACGCTTGACCAATGAATTCAGCACAACAAAACGGATATGCATTTAAGTTTAACATGGATTTTGTGGATCGTTCGAATTATATGTTTGTTGCTATCAAATAAAACAAATAATAATGAATGAAGTGGAAAAAAAAATAAGAGGAAGGGAGCAACGTGGGTAGATTTTACGAAGGAAGCGACATCTGTTGCTTTGAGGTCTAATTAACATACAAGTGTTCATTTCTATATATGTTTAATTAGATAGGTGCTTAATTAATTTCTATTAATGCGCATTTAATAATTTTCTTCTTTTATATGATGATAAAAGGAATCCATCAATTTGTGGAATACAAGGAAAATACGAACCATATTTACAAACAATTGTTGTTCCCCTTTTGTGTGTTTCTAGCATGAAATTAAAGATTCGGGCCCACGGATGATCAAATTTTCTAAAACGAAAAATGGTGTTCTACTTAGAATACCATCTAGTAATTTAGGCAAGATTCGCCTGAATTCCGACGTCATTCCATCTTGTAATCATTTATTAAATGTCAAATTAAATGACACGCACAAAACGAACTTATTTATTTTTCTACAAAATTAATTCTCTTGCTATATCCAGCTAGACACATCTCAAAATAAAGGACAAAGGGCGTAATCCTATATATGATTTTTTTTAGTAACTATGTTAATTAAATACGCAAAAGGGTAATAAAAAGGGAATTTAATATAACCTAATTTGGAAAGTTATTAATATTTTGGATGGTTGTAAAAGAATAGATTTTCATATTACAATTTTTATTAGAACGCAATGGATGTCATTACAAGGATAATGTTAAAAGAAGAAAGATTAATACAAAATAGAGATGTTAATGTATTTTGTACTACCTAACAAAAAAGAAAGAAACCAGAAAAGGTGTTTTCTAATTATGAATAACGGAAGGATTTATTCTATAATAAATATGGATATAGATTTTAGAAGTGTTTCCATAGCCAACCCAGTAGAATATGACTAGCTCCCTAAAGAAAAGATTTATAATAGTAGCAAGGATTAAAGAATAACAATTAAGATAAAGGTAAAAAGGAAAAATAACACTAATCAAGTTAAATACCTCGTAGACTGAAAAAGAAAAATCCTGAATGGTAAAAGATATAAATGACAAATAAAGGAAAGAATTAATGTATTTCTTTAAGACACATTCCATTTACTCTCTCTTCTCTCATTCCATTTATTCTTGTTTTCTCATTCCATTATTTTTCAAATATATATTATCTGTATTCCACTTAGAATAGCAACATGTAGGTTTAAATAACCTAGGGGTCTAATTAATTTTTTTTTTTACCTACTTCTATATAATATCATATTCCCCAACCCTAACCTATTCTCTAAACCTAAAGCTACGCTCTTTCTACTTCCTCTCAACAATGGCTGCTCTCTTCTCCATCAAAAACATGTTAAAATCCAAATCTCTCCAAACCTTAACAAATTATATGTCAACACGAAGGTATCAACGATACGAAGCTACCGGTGTCGTCGGTTTCGTCAAAAAATGCCCGGATTTGTCAAAATTTCCGATCAAAAGTTCAGATTTTCGGATTTTAAAAGCTCAAAAAAAACCCGCCCATTTAAACCCATTGAGGTGAGAACTCCTTTCACTCTAATTATTTTACAGTTAAATTTATATTAGAATATAAACGGTGCTTAGCAGCATCCGACACTATTGATTGTACAAAACCATGATGGTTTGTTGGGATTGTGATTTGGTTTGTTATTGTGTGATATTGTTGTACATGAAAATTATTTATATAAAATATATATATAAATTATCGTGAAATAAAAACTTCATTTTGTTATATAAAAAGTTAGCATAACAAAAACTTCATTTTTGTTATATGAAATGTAACATGATCAAAAACTTCATTTTTTTTATTGTATAAAAATGTTAACATAGAAAAGATTCATTTTTATTGCGTAAAAATGTTAACATAGGAAAACTCCATTTTCTACATTTTAATGCATAGGATGAATCAATTAAAAGATTAAATGTTGATCAAAATGTCCCTTTAACATATTAGTTTAGAATAAGATAATTATATGTTAATCATATGTCTACTTAACCAAAATGTCACCTTATCATATTAGTTTAGAATAAAAGAATTATTTGTTAACATATGTTTTATTGGAACAAATGTCATTTGTATCTTGACAATGTAGAATGAAAGAATTATTTGTTAATATATTATTTGTTAATAAAATTGTCATCTTTGACAAAATAGAATGGTTGATTTATAACCATCATTTATGTTAGAGTTGTCATATCTGAATAAAACCATCACTTATGTTAGAATTGTCATTTAGTTATGGCTTGTTATGTCAAATAGAATATGAGAACTCTTTTCTCACTCATTCTTTATTTCAGTAATTATTTATTTATTTATTTTTTTATAAATAAATATTTTTAAATGCTTGAGACGATTGTTTGTGGTTTAATTTCATATTATACATGAATGGTTATGGATTGATGTTGTTAATTGGTGTTATGAATTAATGCGATGTTTTGAAAATTGAAACCATGAAACTGGATAATTAATGTCGAGTGTTAATTATGTTAAATTATATATGTTACACTTCCGTACATAAGTGACCTGACTTATGTACGTTGATTGGGTAAATATTTGCACACAATTTCCCAAGTGCACAATTAAATGTGTTGTTATTTGGTTGTTTTATTGTTAAAGATAATTGTGTGATGGTTGATATGTCAAATTTAATGTATGTTGTTTGAAAGTCATTTACATAAATTAACGAATGTTATCGAATGTAAGGTGAATTGAGCAATGTAGGAAAATGTTGTAAATGCAATATTTGAAGTATCATTTATGTTATTATGTGGGTCTCATTCCAAATAAGAGAATTTGAACATTTTCAAAAGATTATCTCGTTAAAAGAATTTATTGTGGTTTTAAATGTCGTTTAATGTCATTTAATTTATACAAAGCCGTTTAGATAGTTTCACGTTATTTTTGGCGAAAATGGTCAATACCATTTATTTCATTCATTAAATATAAATGATTTAAGTTTTGAAATTTGAAAATTTTCAATTTTACGTTTATTTTAATATAATTAAAATGAATAGATTCTGCTTGACCCGAGGTTAGATTGAGTTGTGGTATAAGACTGCACGGACCCGCCCGGCATATCCAGCCACCACAACAATATATATCTAATGTGAGAGGTTAATGCAGTATTAAATAATTAATTAATATTAAAGTTTGAAATTTAAAACTATATAAGTTTGAAAATATAATAATTAATACAGAACTAATTAATTAATTAATATAGGAGATTTTGAAATCCCAAGTAACATTTTGGGAAACGTAATAATTAACGTAGAATTTATTAATTTGTTAATATGGAGATTTGAAATTCAAAATATGTATTTTTGAAAAGTTAATATTTCTTTTAATATTATAAACATAAATGCATCATTAATGAATGATTAATTCTGAAAGTTGAATTTCAAAAGTGAACGCTATGAAACATTAATATTATATCAATATAATATTAAAGTAAGTTGAAAAGTCAAAACTTGTTTATTATTTAAATCTAAGTTTGCAATTATTATTAATAATTTTAATTTATACTAAATAGGAAACGTTTTGAATGAAAATTAATTAAATAATATTAATATATTATTTATTATTATTCAATGGCTTGAATAGAACGTTTCGCGTAGCGACCGTTCGCGAATTTCATCCGTTGACTTGAATGAACGTAAGGTTAGGAATAAAAGATCATTTTCTTTTATTTAGAATGAACGCTAATGTTAATTAATAAAAGATTATTTCTTTTATGCAACTATGAATGCTAATGTTAACAAATAAAAGATTATTTCTTTTATAAAACTAGGAATGCTAATACTAAAAAATAAAAAAATAAAAAAAATACTTCTTTACGTGGGTTAATGAACGTTAATGTTTATTAATAAATGATACTTCTTTTATATGAGTTAATGAATTCTAAATAAGTCTTGTTAATGAAAGTTTTCTTTTATTTATAGTTAAAGAAAGCCAAAAAGGTTTTGTAAACAAAAGCAATTCTTTTATTTAAGATTTAGAACGGCGAATATGTTTTTTTTTAAAGTAATTTTTTATTTAAGATTAGAGCGTCGAATATGCTTTGTTCATAAAGGTTAATCTTTTATTAAGATTAGGAATGCTAAATATATTTTGCTAATAAAGGTCATTCTTTTATGTATGTTAAAGAACCGTCAAACATGTTTTAATGAAACAAAGTAGGATAATAAAAGTTTAATCTTTTATTTTGAAAAGAAATACGAAACAAAGTGTGAAATAAAGTTTATCTTTTATTTATGAATGAATATGGAATAAGAATTATAAATAAAGTTTATCTTTTATTTATGAATGAATATGAAATAAGAATTATAAATAAAAGTTTATGTTTTATTTATGGATTGAATATAAAATAAGAATGGTAAACAAAGGTTTATCTTTTAATTATGAAATGAATATGAAATACGACACATAAATAAAAGTTATCCTTTTATTTATTGAATTAAACAGGTAATATGAAATGAGAAATAAAGGTTATTCTTTTATCAATGATTTGAACATGAAAATGAAGGTTTTACTTTATTTAAGTTATGACAATGAAATAATATTTGACAATAAAAGTTAACTTTTACTTGAATTCTAAACATGAAAAATGTCTCATTAATTAATGATTTAGAAGATTGAATCTAATCAGAATTTTGAGAAATCTTAAATTAGATTAAAGAAGAGAGTTTCCAATGAAAAGAATTTTTAAATAAACAAATTTTCTTAATGGGAATGAGGCATTGATTGTGTTTTAGACACATGATTTTAAATAGCGCAAAATATTCAGGAAGACCGGGTTTACCCATTTTGAATGATTCATACGACGATTGAAGACCGACGATGGAGACGGTTGTTGAAGACCAGGAAATTTCCATATCGAATGAATGATTATTGATATCTTGATTGGACCGTACACCCAAGATGAGGGAAAATTGATGATCATTCAGACGTATTAGGAGATCTACTGGATATGGTTTCGTTCAGGCCCAGAACGGACTAATAAATGGATTGTGTGTCTGACATTGTATTCCTTTATATTGGACTCTTAGATCTCTGTCTAATATATAGCTGTTTGGTGGTGGAGAATTTATTCTCTTGCCTAACACCCTGTTATATATTGGTAGATGATTGATGATAGAGTATGGTCTGACAATGTGACATGCTAAGATGCATATGATCAAGGCTTTTGTTGAAAAGCAGGGCCTTGTGGATGATGATCTAAGCACAGCTTTAATTAGCATAGCTTTGTGTACAACGTTACTTCGCGAGCCTCACACCCCGGTATGAGTCAAAAACGGGATACGGACCGTAGGGAGTGCACACGTTTCTTTCTAGCTAGAGTGATGTCAGGGACCTACCAGCGCTGACATTTTACTTGTGTGGATGATGGATTTTGAGGCGCCTCGTTATTTTTATAGGCCGTTGGTGGTCATACTATAGGTCCAAAGGGACCGGGAAACGTGTGTTCAGGCATAACTAATCCACTGCCCATAAGCGGGGACCGGCCCTACCGCTTCCAAGGGTTCACTGCGGGGGATTATGAGGCATTTGCTAGAGTGTCTCGAATCGGAGAGGAGCTTTCCCCTAGCCTCGACTCATGATGGAATCCAAATCTCCAATATGACACAATCGGTTTTGATTGTAGAACTAGTATTGGCGACATGCTATATGGTAACCATGCCGTCTAGGATTGATACATTATGATTCAAATTGTTTTAAAACATATATATACACACTAATAGTATCAAAATCCGTTTTTATACGTATCAAGCATCTTTTGACCATTATAAGGTAAAACCCTATCCTCTGGTGTGCGTTGCATTGTGTGATGGGACCTGCGTCTTATAATGGTTTCATTTTTCCAAAAATCATTGCGTTGTTTAAACGATTTACTTTAATTTATGCACCGACAATCCATTGGAACAAAACCCGTTCCGCACTAGCGGCGTGGCCCTTGGATTTGTCTTATTAGTTAAATTAGTTTTGAGTTCTCATGCCAGTCCCATGACTGACCTGGAGTTTATTCTTTTAACCTAAACTCTGGGTGCCCATATTTTCCACATGGGCAGCTAGTAGTTTTGGTTTTGCAGATATTACATTCACAGGATCCTGGTCTACAGCTGAAGCGATATTCGGAAAGCTCTGTATCCGTGTATCTCTTTTAGTTGTATTTTGTATTATATTTTCCGCTGATGTATTTAAATGTAATTTAAACTCTGGTATTGTATTTCCAATGTAAGGTATTTATCTGTACTCTGGAATACTCTTGTACTCTGATGTAATTGTGTTAATAGCAATAAAAATGTTCTTCTGTTTGTGTTCTGATGAGTATTGTTCTCAAAGCAATCCGGGCTTTCCTTTACGGGGAAGTTTGGGTCGTTTCATTACATAACAGCATTTTAGGTATATATTAACTTAAATCGTGTTCCGCTTCGTATCCTTTTTATTTGAACCTATCCTAAGTTTGAACTTTTAGGGATGGTTTCGTAACCAAGTGGATGCCAGATGCTGGGAGATCCAAATTGTATCGGGAATTCATGGATCTTAAGCAATGCAACATGACTTTCGCCAAATATGAAAGGAAGTTTGACAAGCTATCCAAATTTGGGCCAAACTTGATTGAGACACCACTCCAGAAGAATGAGAAATTCATACTTGGTGCATGCCCAGAATTCTACGATAATTTGATGAATCATCTTAACGAGCCTTTCAACGAACTCATAAATTATGCCTCTAGATTTGAGAACTCTCCAAACCTCAAGGGAAAACAAGTTGTTCAGGCGCCTCAGTCTCATGGATCATCTAGCAATTCTAAGAAGAGGAAGTCAAGGTTTTGGCCAAAGAAGAGAAAGTAGAACCCTCAAGGTGTTGGATATCATACACAGAGACCTCCCACTGATCTTTCAACTATTACTTGTTTCAATTGCCATCAGAAGGGCCATTACTCCAATAAATGCCCTAATCCCGCTAGATCTTGTGCGCCACCAACTCATGTACCCCGCAATGACCTTTGCCATTCTTGCCTTCAGCCCGGACATATCAGCAGGAACTGCCCCACTCAAAACAAAGGAAAGACGTCCAGAGTCTTCGCTATGACATCTTCCACTCCTCCTACAGGTGACAACACTAAGGGTATGCTTCTAAGTTCTTTTACTTTTTTTTCTCATCCTGTTCGCGTTCTATTTGACATTGGTGCTTCACATAGTTTCATCTCCATTGATCTTTGTGATAAATTTAAGAAAGCTTTAAAACCCAAGTTTGCAACTGAAGTTTTGTGTGTATCTAACCCGATTGGAGGCCCAGCCCATCTAAACAAGATTTGTAGAGGAGTTAAAATTCTATTTGATATTCATCGTTTCATGGGTGATTTCTATGTTCTCGGTTTTAATGCCTTCAATATTCTTCTTAGATGTGATTGGCTCGAGAAGTATAAGGCAGAAATTTCATACAGGTCCAGAACTGTTTCTTTAATAGATGATTGAGGAAATAAGTTAACGATCGTATGTCGTATGGCAATAGAGTATGCAAGAAGTTTTGTCTTCTAGCTCGATTCTTATTCTGATGATCTTAGTTCCACCCCAATTGTCCAAGACTATCCCAAAGTGTTTGGCAAAATTATGAGTCCTCCTCCCAAGCGAGAAATTGAATTCCGTATAGACATTGTCCTAGGAGCTCGCCCCATTGTTCTTCCACCTCGAAGAATGGCGCCAAAGGTAAAGGATGAATTGAAAGTGCAAGTTGAAGATTTACTTTGGAAAGGACTTATCAGACCAAGTTATTCCGAATGGGGAGCCGCTGTGGTATTTGTGACTAAATCAGATGGATTGCTAAAGATGTGTGTTGATTATCGAGAGCTAAACAAGCTTACTCTGAAAAATAGATACCCAATGCCTCGAATCAGCGACATGTTCGATTAAATCTATGGGGCCAAGTTTTCTCTCAACTTGATCTTGCCACTAGTTTTCATCAGCTTAGAGTAGCTAAGGAAAGTATTCCAAAGGCTGCATTTCGTATAGAGAATGGCTTCTACGAGTGGTTGGTTATGCCATTTGGTTTGACTAACGCTCCAGCCTACTTTGTTGATCTTATGGATCGTGTTTTCCGCGAAGTTCCCAATAGATTCGTCCTTGTTTTCGTTGATGACATTCTAGTATTTTCCAAATCTGAAGAAGAGCATGAGTCGCATTTGAGATATGTTCTAGGAACTCTTCGGAGTCATCAATTGAAAGAAAAATTCGAAAAGTGCCATTTCTAGCAGAAAGAAATTCGTTATCTTGGCCATATAGTTTTTGAAAATTGAATATCGGTCGATCCAGCCAAGATCACTGCGATCAATGAGTGGAAGAAACCTGAGAATCCAACTGAAGTTCGTAGTTTCTTAGGTCTCGCTGGCCACTATCGAAGATTCATAGAGAATTTTGCTCGTATTGCCGCACCTTTGACTGCTTTGACCAAGAAAATGCTAAGTTTGTTTGGATCAATAAGTGTAAAGATGCGTTTGCAGAGTTGAAGCAAAAGCTTACTTCTGCACCTGTTCTTACAGTCCATAATGGGAATGAAAGTTTTACAGTTTATACTGATGCTTGTTGTAACGACCTGGATTTTTGACCGCCTCAAGTCAGTAATTAAACCAACTCAAACCATTCAAAAGGACATACTGTTATTACTTATGAACGGTTTGAGTTGGTTTAATTACCGACTTGAGGCGGTCAAAAAGCCAGGTCGTTACACTTGTAAGGAAGGATTAGGAGCCATGCTTATGCAGAATGGAAGGGTGATCACATACCTTAGTCGACAGCTTAAGAATCATGAAGCAAATTATGCGGCCCATGATCTAGAGTTACTTATGGTATTATTTGCTTTGAAATTATGGAGACATCATCTTTTGGGAACCAAATTCGAATTATTTACTGATCATCAATCTCTTAAGTATATATTCTCCCAGAAAGACCTGAACCAGAGATAAGTTTGATGGCTTGAATTCCTCGCTTCTTATGACCTGGACATCAACTACACTCCAGGAAAAGAAAATGTATTAGCTGATGCATTGAGTCGAAAGAAGGCCATGTTATGCCAAATTTTGGTTTCATTACCTCTTATGGATCGTATGCAGCAATGCAAGATGAAGATCCAGAGCTTAAGCTTATGAAGGAAAATGTTCAGAATAAATGAAGCAAGGAGTACAATGGAATGGGTGCCCAAATTGATGACAAGGGAATTTTAAGGATAAATGGTCGTATATGTGTTCCTAATGTCGATGGCCTAAGACAAGAAGTGCTAAGAGAAAGTCACCAGTCCAAACTCTCTATTCATCCAGGTATACACAAGATGTTCCAAAATATGAAGAAATTATTTTGGTGGAGCGGTATAAAGCGAGATATTTCTCGTTATGTTAGTAGATGCGTGACTTGTCAGAAAATTAAAGCTCATCACCAAGGAGTAGCAGGATTATTGCAACCACTTGAGATTCCTAGTTGGAAGTGGGATCAGATTTCCATGGATTTTATTGACGGTCTTCCTAAGACAAGAAAAGGAAACGAGAGCATTTGGGTGATTGTTGACCGGTTGACCAAGTCAGCACATTTCTTCTCAATTAAAGCTAGTCGTACTGTTGCAAGCTTAGCCGAGTTATATATGAGAGAAATCGTTAGGTTGCACGGAATCCCTTCTAGCATTTTTTGTGACCGAGATCATGTCTTTACGAGTAGATTTTGGAAAGCTTTCAGGAAGCCTTAGGCACTAAATTAAATCTTAGCACTGCCTATCATCCGCGGACGGACGGCCAAACGGAAAGACTAAGTCAAGTTCTAGAAGATCTCCTTCGTGCCTGTATCCTTGACTATGGAGGATCTGGGGAAGATCACCTCCATCTCATTGAATTCACATACAATAATAGTTAACAGGTAAATCTTAAGTATGCAAATTCGAATTTTTCATAAATACCAATCTTGAATTTCTATCAATGTATCCTAGGCGAGCATTAATGAATCACCATTTGAAGCCTTGTACGGGAGACCATGTAGATCGCCGGCTTGTTGGATTGAATATGGAGAAAGTTTACTTCTTTGACCAAATATGATTATGGAAGCAATGCAGAAAGTTGCCGATATCAGAAATAAATTGAGAATTGCTCAAGATCGTCAAAAGAAATATGCGGACAGAAGGAGGAAGAAGTTGGAATTCGAAGTTGGAGATCAAGTCTTCTTGAAGATCTATCCCTTAAAGAATGTGATTCGATTTGGTTGTAACTAATCTAGTATGGGTTCGTCTGCCCTTTCCAAAGTTTGTGGATCCAATATTGTTGATCATGGATGATCATGTAACAACCCGGAATTTGGGGCCAACTTAAAATTTTTGTTTTAGAGATTTTAGGGGTGTTTAAATATTTAAAATAAATTATTTCAAATAAAAATGAATGGAAATTTATTTTGAGCAAAGATAATGCAAATATATTCAAATAAATTGCATAAAGAATTAGAAATAGGATGGTAGTTTGAAAAGTCAAACTTGAACTTTGACTAACTACACAGGATGCAGAATAAACTGGATTTTGATGAAACAAAAAATATTTAAATCTGTTAATGAATATCTTTCTAACGAATCTGAAAAATCGAAGTTTCATAGCGGGAATCAAAAGTTATGGCCAAAATGAATTTTCAGAAAGGTCGCTATAGAAAATATATCGCCCTTGAAAATCGACATTTTGCATACGACCTTGGAATTCGACGAAACCACTTTTGTTGGATTCAGGATGCAAAATTATTGCTAGATTTCAAATTTCATGATTTTTGAAGCTAGTATGTGAGCGTGGCAAAAGAAACTGTGTTTTGTCAATTTCGGTCAAAATTAATTGACTGAAAAATAGCCATTTTTCAAACAGTCTTAGAATTCGACGAAATAAATTTTGTTGGGATCGTATCGTCATAAGAAAGCCAAAAATAATTTTTCTGGATTTTTCTGACTTCGTATGTGACCCTAGTAAAATTAGGAAGTACGTTCGAATTAAAAATAAAAGAATTAATTTGAAAATGAAGAAAACACACTGTGAACTTCATAATTAGACCTCGGCAATAGTGCCATTGCGTTCAGAAGCCGTCAAAACCTATTGTTCGACAGTCGTTGAGTGCGAATTGGAGTTCGAACGAAAAAACCCTATTTTCTGGAATTAAATAAATAAAATAAAATATAAAATACGTGGCAATACGCGTATAAATACGTACCTTCTTCTTCCCCGATCGGCATAACCCATAGCCGCACCCCTTTAAAAATTCATCTCCATTTTCCCATCAATCCACTCACAATTAGACTTAGCCGTAGTTGAACTTTCTGAAGCTCTTCCCTTCCTCTCCAATCTCCGACAAGTTTCATTCGATTTCACGCCCTGTAGCTCTCGGATTTCGAGACTCAACCCACGCCATTCAAGCCGCCGCCGCCCCCTGCACAGGCCGCCGCACCCCCCCTAGATTCCTGGCATGGATGCGCCTCTCGTAGCTCTCCAATCTCCCGCAAACCGTTTTCAAAACCATCGACTACAGCTCCCGAAATCCGAATTCAAAGTTTTGAACTTTTCTGAAAATTCTAAGGTATGAATATTTCAGATTTTGCGACGCTTTTAAGCGTTACAGCGACAGTTGTTAAAAGTTAGTTCTGATTTATTTGTATGAACTTCGAATTGAAATCTTTTAGATCCGGAACTGCCGTGACTTTGAACACGAGATCTGATTGAGTCCGAACCTTCCTTTCAAATTCGAGCTAGGTGAGAATTTATTTTTATTTAAATTTAATTAATTTTATTATTATTATTATTATTGCGTTATGTGAAATTGAAAATCAAACAAGTAGATCTACGATGAATGTTACCATGGGATGGATTCAAATTGTTGTGATGCTATGATTTTAGATCCGTTATTTTTAATCATAGATCTGTTAATTATAAACATAGATCGGTAAGAAAAATTAGATTTTTCCTCGTTTAAATTTGTTGAAGTATGCCTTATGGATATGAATCATATATAAATCTATCATCATATACGTCGTTATGCAATTCACATTATTTTAACGTGAATTAAAGTAGGAATTCCCCTCGTTATGAAATCACATCGTTATGAAATTCACATCGTTGTGAAATTTACATCGTTATGCAATTTACATTATTTTTATTGTGAATTAAAGTAGGAATTTACATCGTCGTGAAATTTACATCGCTATGTAATTTACATTATTTTTATTGGGAATTAAGGTAGGAAAATTTACATTTTTATAATGTTAAATTAAAGTAGATTTTGCATAGTGGTAAAAATTACATTTGCTTTGTAATTAACATGTAAATTTCATCCTATGTTAAAATTTACAATTTTATATGTAAATTATAAAGTGAATTTATGTTGTATGTTAAAAATTACATTTTTCTTTGTAATTAACATGGAAATTCCATCATATGTTAAAATTTAAATTTTTATATGTAAATTACAAAGTGAATATATGTTGTATGTTAAAAATTACATTTTTCTTTGTAATTAACATGGAAATTCCATCGTATGTTAAAATTTACATTTTTATATGTAAATTATAAAGTGAATTTATGCTGTATGTCAAAAATTACATTTTTCTTTGTAATTAACATGTGAATTTCATCGTATGTCAAAATTTACATTTTTATATGTAAATTATAAAGTGAATTAATGTCGTATGTCAAAAATTACATTTTTCTTTGTAATTAACATGTAAATTCCATCGTATGTTAAAATTTACATTTTTATATGTAAATTATAAGTGAATTTATGCTGTATGTTAAAAATTACATTTTTCTTTGTAATTAACATGGAAATTTCATCGTATGTTAAAAATTACATTTTTATATGTAATTAAAACATGAATTTACATTGTGTGTTAAATATTACATTTTTATATATAAGGTCTATAGGAAATTATACCGTTTGACAAAAACTACATTTTTCAATGTAATTAAAGGATGCAATTTCATTGTATGATAGAATTTACATTTTTCTTATATATATATGTAACATAGAATGGGAATGAGCATTAGAAATAAAATTTATTTATTTTATATGTAATTTAGATGTAGAAATGTGACATGTAATTAAAAATCATATATTTACAATGTAAATTAGAAGTAGAGTTTGCATTGTAATTAAAAATCATATTTTTACAATGTAAATTAGAAGTAGAGTTTGCATTGTTATTAAAAATCATATTTTTACAATGTAAATTAGAAGTAGAGTTTGTATTGTAATTAAAAATCATATTTTTACAATGTAAATTAGAAGTAGAGTTTGCATTGTAATTAAAAATCATATTTTTACAATGTAAATTAGAAGTAGAGTTTGCATTGTAATTAAAAATCATATTTTTACAATGTAAATTAGAAGTAGAGTTTGCATTGTAATCAAAAATCATATTTTTACAATGTAAATTAGGAGTAGAGTTTGCGTTGTAATTAAAAAAAATCATATTTTTATAATGTAAATAGGAAGTAGAGTTTACATAGGAATTAAATTTACATTCTTTTTTTTATGTAAACAAAAAGGATGAAATTTACATTTTCAATGTAAGGAAAGAATGAATTTAGGATGCGGTAATATTATCTTCATTTTCAAATGAATTAAAAATTTAGTAAGTATTGGTAATTGTGTAGAGCGTGTTTTAATCAAACGATGTTATTACGATTCAATGATTATATATATATATATAAATATAATTAAAATTAAACGAATAGGGCGTGGTAGTTCACATTTTGAAATCGTACCTTTAAATGACTATACCAGAAGATCCGACCGTCAGATTTTCTTGAAACTGAAACCGTTAGGACCGTCTTGGAAAAATCTTTCCAACGATATAAACTACGTTAAGATCCAACGGTTAGATTCTGAGAAATGTAAAAATCAAAATTGGTTGAATGCAGCGCCATAGTCGCCCATGGACTTAAGGCGTCGTTATATAAAAATTTAATTATTTTAAATAATTAAAATAGGAATGAATCATTAATAAAGATAATTATTAATGTATAAGAAGGATTTTAAATATATATATATATATATATATATACGAGGATTATTTGGAAAGTCCGAGTTCTCTCATTCTAAATAATCAAACGACGTTAATTGAAGTACGAAGATGGCGTATGAAGACCGTAAATCTTCCCTCGAATGGACAACGATCGAGGCCCTGATTTGACTTGCTCCCAATTCAAGGGTCACGGTCATTGTCCAAACGTACATGTTGATTTCACGGGTTTGGCTTTCGCTCAGACCCAGAGCATACGTTACTAAATGGATTGTGTGTCTGACATCATACTCTATCAAATATCATGTTATTAATCTTTTGTCGAATGTATGGATGTTTGGTGGCGGGGAATTTATTCTCTTGCTTAACACCCGTTCATATATTTCGGCAAAGGGTTGGTAGTACGATATGGAGTGATGATGTGGCATGCTAAGATGCATAGGATCAAGGTTTTGTTGAAAAGCAGGCCTTGTGGGACAACCAAAGCATAGCATATTTAGGCATAGCTTTGTGTACAACGTGACTTCGCGAGCCTCACACACCGGCGGAGTCTAAAACGGGAGAAGGGAACGCAGGGGGAGCAACACGTTTCTTTCTAGCTAGAAGTGGTGATTGGGCTTTAACACGGCCCAACATTTTACTTATGTGGATGATGGAATGAGGCGCCTCGGATGATAGGTCTTATAGGACTGGCAAATGTGTGTTTAGGAATAACTAATCCGCAACTCGTATGGTGGACCGACCCTGCACCTTTCCAAGGGTTCACTGCGGGGGATCCTGAGACATTAGCTAGAGTGTCTCGAATCGATAGGAGCTCCTCCCTAGCCTTGACTCATGATGGAAACCAAAATCCAAATACGACCCTACGAATTTGATTGTATTACTAGTATGGAGGCGTAGTAGTATGGGATACTATTCTTCCTAGGATTTATACATTTACTTTTAAAATGTTTTGATATATACTAATAATAATATTAAACTCGTAATTGCCGCATTTAGCATGTTTAATCACTATAAGGTAAAACCCTATCCTCTGGTTTGTGTTGCATTGTGTGATGGGACCTGGGTCTTATGGTGATTCCATTTTTCAAAAAATCATAACGTTGTTGTACGATTTACTCATTAGTTGTTTTCTGACACTTTTATGCACGGCAATCCATTAGCGTAAACCCGTTCCGCTTTAGCGGCGTGGTCTTTGGATTTACCTTATTAATAATGATTAATTAGTTAAGAATTCTCACACCAATCCTTGTTTTGCATGCCTGGTAATAGGATGCAGCATGATGGGGGGTTCTCGCTTCGCGGTTTGGTGGCGAACGGAAGACTCTTACCCCCACATGTCCCTGATTAGGGTTGGTAGGCTGCGGCCGGGGGATCCCGAAAGGGTCGCCGTAAAATAAGATGTGTACAATTGTAAGCCACGGTGTGTTTTACTTGCTGTACTAGAGGATGCAGGAATGGTTGCAAAGCCTACCGGATTTCGCAGTACCATCACAGTTGGTATCAGAGCTTTGGTTAAACTTAGCTTTGGGATATAACATATTTATGATAATTTGTTTACATAGAATCACAATATTCTATGGCGAACATTTCATGTGAATACATAATAGTCAGTCATTCTATCATTATATTTTATCCGTCCTTTTATCTTGATCAACTCCTCAAATCACCATTATAGTTGTTCTGACTCTTTCCTTGATCGTACAGAACTAACTAGAAATGAGTACCGCTGCCGCTAGAGCCGCAAGAGCTAGAGCAAGGAGGCAAAATGCTGCTGGAACTGAGGAGGCTACCGTTCAACAGCCACCGCCACCGCAGCCCTCTGATTTGGATAAGATTGCAAAGAAATACAAAAACCTGGGAGGAGTGCCATTCAAGCGTACTGAGACTGTCACACAAGCTCAAGCTTGGCTGAGGAACTGTGAAAAGATTTTGGAGGATTAGAGCTGGAGGATCATCGGAAAAGATTAGTGGCTTCATGGCTGTTACAAGAGGAAGCTCAAAACTGGTGGGACACTATCACGGTTGGAGGGATTGCAAACAATATGACTTGGACAAGGTTTAAGGAGCTTTTCAATGACAAATACATTCCAAGGCAGGAGGTAGAGAAACTACATGACGAGTTCGCCAATCTGAAGCAAGGCGACAAGACCATTTCGGAATATGTACGAAGATTTGAAGACCTCTCCCGCTATGCCCCTGAATTGGTTCAGGATGACTTTCAGAAGAACAAGAGGTTCATAAATGGGCTAGCGAGGAAGTATATTGATAGAGCCATTGCCCACATCGACCTCTCTTTCAATAGGCTGGTGGAGTTCGCTTGTCGATATGAGGAAAATGATAGGAAGAATTCCCAACAAGACAGGGAAAGGAGCTTAGCCAACAATAAGAGGAAGCAAACAGAGAAGAAGACTAAAGGAAGAAATTCTGGAGCTGATAAGTGGCACGATAAGTCAAAGGTGCAATGCTACAACTGCCAAAAGTTTGGGCACTACAGCAAGGACTGCAGGAATCCTAAGAAGGCCCCAAGCGACGACACCAAGGAATGCTACAATTACCACAAGAAGGGTCATATCAAGCCAAACTGTCCGTTGTTGAAAGGAGCGCAGGTTGCACATGTGTATGAGGGGGCAAGTGCACCATCTTCTTCCGCTCCTACTTCTTCCGAAGGAGCAGGTAAGCCCTATGTTTTAGATGGTACCATTTCTGTTAAAAATATCCCTGTTACTGCCTTATTTGATACAGGTGCATCGAGAAGCTTTATTTCTAGCAATGCGGTCCAGAAATTGAAACTAAAGCAAAGAAGTCTTAAAGAACCACTAAATGTTCACAACCCTGTAGGAGGTTCTACCATTCTAGATTTATTTCGTAAAGTGCCTGTATCTTACTCCTATTTCAAATTTCCATTTAACATGATCATTATGAATTTCTCCAAGTTTGATATCATCCTCGGTCTTGATTGGCTAACCCAATATGACGCTGATGTGTTATGTTCAGAAAGAGTGGTTAAGGTGAAAACAGGCTTCGGAAACACTGTTGCTATACCTTGCCATGGGCCAAAATATGACAGAAAGGCATTTTGGTCTTCCCTGGAGATCACTCCCATTTCCTTAGAAAATATTCCCTTGGTCAAAGATTACGCGGAAGTATTTGAAGAAGTGGACAACCTACCCCCGCAAAGGGAAATCGATTTCAGGATTGATCTTGTTCCTAATGCAAGACCTGTAGTTCATGCTATCAGAAGGATGACTCGTAAAGAAAAGGAAGAATTGCAAACCCAAATTAAGCAGCTCCTGTGGAAGGGACTCATCCGACCTAGCTTTTCAAATTCGGGTGCAGCTGTGGTGTTTGTCCCCAAATCGGACGGTACTCTAAGACTTTGTGTCGATTACCGCGATCTTAACAAACAAACATTGAAGAACAAATACCCTTTGCCCCGCATAGATGATTTGATGGACCAATTGAATGGAGCCAAGGTGTTTTCGAAGATGGACCTAGCCACAGGTTTCCACCAACTCCGCATAGCTGAAGAATGCATACCTTTGACCGCCTTCAGAGGTCCCGATATATTCTACGAATGGTTAGTGATGCCGTTCGGTTTATGCAATGCTCCAGCCTACTTTGTTGACTTGATGAATAGGGTCTTCCGGGAGGTCCTAAATAAATTCGTCCTTGTCTTCATTGATGATATTCTAATCTATTCTAAAACTAAGGAGGAGCATGAAGGGCATTTAAGGGAAGTGTTGGAAATTCTGCGACGAAATGTTCTAAAAGTAAAGTTTTCCAAATGCACATTTTGGCAAGAAGATGTAAAATTCTTGGGCCATGTTGTGTCAAAAGAAGGAATCGCGGTTGATCCAAGTAAAATTGCTGCCATTCGAGATTGGAAGCAGCCCAGTACACCCACTGAAGTAAGAAGCTTCCTAGGTTTGGCCGGATATTATAGGAAATTTGTCGAAGGTTTCGCCAAGCTGTCTAGCCCATTAACAAAGCTTACCAAGAAGCATGCCAAGTTCAATTGGACATCGGATTGTGAGGAGGCATTCCAAAAGCTAATGGTGAGTTTGACTACTGCTCCCGTACTTACCATCATCGATGGCAACCAAGATTTGAAGGTCAACACCGATGCCTCTCAAAGTGGTGGTCTTGGTGCGGTACTGATGCAAAGGGGCAAAGTTGTTGCATATGCAAGTCGTCAATTAAAGCCGCACGAGAAAAATTATCGTGTCCATGACTTAGAGTTGTTGACCGTAGTTTTTGCTTTAAAAATTTGGAGACATTATCTTTTGGGCGAAAAATTTGAATTATACACAGACCATCAATCTTTGAAATATCTCTTCGATCAAAAGGATCTGAATTTAAGGCAGCAAAGATGGCTAGAATTTCTGGCGGCATACGATCTTGACATCTTATATACGCTAGGAAAAGCCAATGTTGTGGCAGATGCACTTAGTAGAAAGGATGTCATTGTCGCAAGCCTCATCATCACCCCTTCTTTGATTGATAAGATCACCTCTCTTCAGAAAAGTGATGCTTTTATTCGGAAAATGATTGAAAGAATTCAAGGAGGTGAAAACAAGGACTTCCAAATAGATGGCAAGGGAGTTCTTAGATTGCACGGGCGGATTTGTGTTCCAAGTATCCCCGAGATCATAAGAGAAGTTTTAGATGAGGGTCACAAATCAAAGCTTTGCATCCACCCCGGTGTGAGAAAAATGTATCAAGACTTAAAGCGCACATTTTGGTGGAAGTCTATGAAGAGGGATATATCCATTTATGTGAGTAGATGCCCCACATGCCAACAAGTAAAAAGTGATCAACAAAAGCTGGCAGGGTTGTTGTAGCCATTAGAAGTACCAGATTGGAAAATCTCCATGGATTTTATAGATGATCTGCCTCGTACTAGGAAAGGAAATGACAGCATATGGGTGATCGTGGATCGCTTCACAAAGTCCGCTCATTTCATACCTGTCAAATCCACTAGAACTGCTCAAAGTCTGGCGCAGATCTATTTCAAAGAAATCGTCAGGCTACATGGGTAATAAAACTAAATCTTTCCTTTTCATCATAATATGAATGAAAATTTTCTTTTTCCAATTAAATATTAATCTTTTCTTTTACACAGAGTTCCTAGTAGCATCGTTAGCGACCGTGATCCTATCTTTGCTAGAAAATTTTGGGAAGCACTCCAAAATGAGTTGGGAACGAAGTTGAATCTCAGTACTGCGTATCACCCTCAGACTGATGGCCAGACTGAGCGGGTGAATCGCATTCTTGAAGATCTATTGCAAGCTTGCATACTCGATTTTGGAGGTTCTTGGGAGGATCACTTGCATTTAGTTGAATTCTCGTATAACAATAGCTGTCAAGCAAGTTTGAAAATGTCTCCATTTGAAGCCTTATATGGTAGGCCGTGTAGATCGCCAGCATTTTGGGTTGAAAAAGGAAATCGACTTGTGTTAGGTCCAGACATGATCCGAAAAGCTACGGACAAAGTTGACTTTATTAAGAAGCGACTATTGGCTGCCCAAAGTAGACAGAAAAGCTATGCAGATGTAAGAAGGCGAGAGCTAGCTTTTGAAGTGGGTGACTATGTCTATCTAAAAGTTGCTCCAATGAGAGGTGTTATCCGTTTTGGAAAGATAGGAAAATTAGCACCTAGATTCATCGGCCCCTTCCCTATTCTTGAAAAGATTGGCACCCTAGCTTATAGAATTCAGATGCCCGACTGGTTGCCTGGAGTGCACGATGTATTCCATGTATCTCAACTTCGAAGGCATGTCCATGACCCGGATCTGATTGTGGAAGAAGCAGCACAACAAGATTTGGAGATTACCCCGAGCCTTGCAGTGAGAAGAGAACCACTAAAAATTATTGGCAAGGAGACTAGGAAGCTGAGAAATAAAAGTATCAACCTAGTCAAGGTGCAATGGAGCGGTGATCCTACAGACTGCACTTGGGAAACCGAGGAGAGTATCAAACAAGCCTATCCCAAATGCAGAGTGGATATCCCCAATTAGTTTTATTTTGAGGTACTCTTAAAATATTTTCTATTCTTTATGTTGGTTCCTATCCTTCTATTCTTCTCTTTTTCTTTTTGAGGTCGAAAAGTTCTTAAGCGGGGGAGATTGTAACAACCCGGAATTTGGGGCCAATTTAAAATTTTCGTTTTAGAGATTTTAGGTGTGTTTAAATATTTAAAATAAATTATTTCAAATAAAAATGAATGGAAATTTATTTTGAGCAAAGTTAATGCAAATATATTCAAATAAATTGCATAAAGAATTAGAAATAGGATGGTAGTTTGAAAAGTCAAACTTGAACTTTGACTAACTACACGGGATGCAGAATAAACCGGATTTTGATGAAACAAAAAATATTTAAATCTGTTAATGAATATCTTTCTAATGAATCTGAAAATCGAAGTTTCATAGCGGGAATCAAAAGTTATGGCCAAAATGAATTTTCAGAAAGGTCGCTATAGAAAATATATCGCCCTTGAAAATCGACATTTTGCATACGACCTCGGAATTCGACGAAACCACTTTTGTTGGATCCGGGATGTAAAATTATTGCTAGGTTTCAAATTTCATGATTTCTAAAGCTAGTATGTGAGCGTGGCAAAAGAAACTGTGTTTTGTTAATTTCGATCAAAATTAATTGACTAAAAAATAGCCATTTTTCAAACAGTCTCAGAATTCGACGAAATAAATTTTGTTGGGATCATATCATCATAAGAAAGCCAAAAATAATTTTTCTGGATTTTTCTGACTTCGTATGTGACCCCAGTGAAATTAGGAAGTATGTTCAAATTAAAAATAAAAGAATTAATTTGAAAATGAAGAAAACACACTGTAAACTTCAGAATTAGACCTCAGCAATAGCGCCATTGCGTTCAAAAGGTGTCAAAACCTATTGTTAGACAGTCGTTGAGCGCGAATTGGAGTTCGAACGAAAAAACCTATTTTCCAGAATTAAATAAATTAAATAAAATAGAAAATACGTGGCAATACACGTATAAATACGTACCTTCTTCTTCCCGATCGGCATAACCCATAGCCCCCCCCTTTAAAAAATCATCTCCATTTTCCCATCAATCCACTCACAATTAGACTTAGCCGTAGTTGAACTTTTTGAAGCTCTTCCCTTCCTCTCCAATCTTCGACAAGTTTCATTCGATTTCACGCCCTGTAGCTCTCGGATTTCAAGCCCCAACCCACGCCATTCAAGCCACCACCGCCCCCTGCACAGGCCGCCGCACCCCCTAGATTCCCAGCGTGGATGCGCCTCTCGTAGCTCTCCAATCTCCCGCAAACCGTTCGCAAAACCATCACTACAGCTCCCGAAATCCGAATTCAAAGTTTTGAACTTTTCTGAAAATTCTAAGGTATGAATATTTCAGATTTTGTGATGCTTTTAAGCATTACAGCGACAGTTGTTAAAAGTCAGTTCTGATTTATTTGTATGAACTTCGAATTGAAATCTTTCAGATCCGGAACTGCCGTGACTTTGAACACGAGATCTGATTGGGTCCGAACCTTCCTTTCAAATCCGAGCTAGGTGAGAATTTATTTTTATTTAAATTTAATTAATTTAATTATTATTATTATTGCGTTATGTGAAATTGAAAATCAAACAAGTAGATCTGCGATGAATGTTACCATGGGATGGATTCAAATTGTTGTGATGCTATGATTTTAGATCCGTTATTTTTAATCATAGATCTGTTAATTATAAACATAGGTTGGTAGGAAAAATTAGATCTTTCCTCGTTTAAATTTGTTGAAGTATGCCTTATGGATATGAATCATATATAAATTTATCATCATATACGTCGTTATGTAATTCACATTATTTTGACGTGAATTAAAGTAGGAATTCACCTCGTTATGAAATTCACATCGTTATGCAATTTACATTATTTTTATTGTGAATTAAAGTAGGAATTTACATCGTTGTGAAATTTACATCGATATGTAATTTACATCATTTTTATTGTGGATTAAGGTAGGAAAATTTACATTTTTATAATGTTAAATTAAAGAAGATTTTGCATAGTGGTAAAAATTACATTTTCTTTGTAATTATCATGTAAATTCCATCGTATGTTAAAATTTATATTTTGATATGTAAATTATAAAGTGAATTTATGCTGTATGTTAAAAATTACATTTTTCTTTGTAATTAACATGAAAATTCCATCGTATGTTAAAATTTACATTTTTATATGTAAATTATAAAGTGAATTTATGCTGTATGTTAAAAATTACATTTTTCTTTGTAATTAACATGGAAATTCCATCGTATGTTAAAATTTACATTTTTATATGTAAAATATAAAGTGAATTTATGCTGTATGTCAAAAATTACATTTTTCTTTGTAATTTACATGTGAATTTCATCATATGTCAAAATTTACATTTTTATATGTAAATTATAAAGTGAATTAATGTCGTATGTCAAAAATTACATTTTTCTTTGTAATTAACATGTAAATTCCATCGTATGTTAAAATTTATATTTTTATATGTAAATTATAAGTGAATTTATTCTGTATGTTAAAAATTACATTTTTCTTTGTAATTAACATGGAAATTTCATCGTATGTTAAAATTTACATTTTTATATGGAAATTATATAGGGAATTACATCGTAGGATAAAAATTACATTTTTATATGTAATTAAAACATGAATTTACATTGCGTGTTAAATATTACATTTTTATATGTAAGGTCTATAGGAAATTATACCGTATGACAAAAACTACATTTTTCAATGTAATTAAAGGATGCAATTTCATTATATGATAGAATTTTCATTTTTCTTATATATATATATGTAACGTAGAATGGGAATGAGCATTAGAAATAAAATTTATTTATTTTATATGTAATTTAGATGTAGAAATGTGACATGTAATTAAAAATCATATTTTTACAATGTAAATTAGAAGTAGAGTTTGCATTGTAATTAAAAATCATTTTTTTAAAATGTAAATTAGAAGTAGAGTTTGCATTGTAATTAAAAATCATATTTTTACAATGTAAATTAGAAGTAGAGTTTGCATTGTAAATAAAAATTATATTTTTACAATGTAAATTAGAAGTAGAGTTTGCATTGTAATTAAAAATCATATTTTTACAATGTAAATTAGAAGTAGGGTTTGCATTGTAATTAAAAATCATATTTTTACAATGTAAATTAGAAGTAGAGTTTGCATTGTAATTAAAAATCATATTTTATAATGTAAATTAGGAGTAGAGTTTGCGTTGTAATTAAAAATCATAGTTTTATAATGTAAACAGAAAGTAGAGTTTACATAGGAATTAAATTTACATTCTTTTTTTATGTAAATAAAAAGGATGGAATTTACATTTTCAATTTAAGGAAAGAATGAATTTAGGATGCGGTAATATTATCTTCATTTTCAAATGAATTAAAATTTAGTAAGTATCGGTAATTGTGTAGAGCGTGTTTTAATCAAACGATGTTATTACGATTCGATGATTATATATATATATAATTAAAATTAAACGAATAGGGCGTGGTAGTTCTCGTTTTGAAATCGTACCTTTAAATGACTATACAAGAAGATCCGACCGTCGAATTTTCTTGAAACTGAAACCGTTAGGACCGTCTTGGAAAAATCGTTCCAATGATATATACTACGTTAAGATCCAACAGTTAGATTCTGAAAAATGTAAAAATCAAAATTGGTTGAATGCAGCGCCATAGTCGCCCATGGACTTAAGGCGTCGTTATATAAAAATTTAATTATTTTAAATAATTAAAATAGGAATAAATTGTTAATAAAGATAATTATTAATATATAAGAAGGATTTTAAATATATATATATATATATATGAAGATGACGTATGAAGATCGTAAATCTTCCCTCGAATGGACAACGATCGAAGCCCCGATTTGACTTGCTCCCAATTCAAGGGTCACGGTCATTGCCCAAATGTACATGTTGATTTCACGGGTTTGGCTTTCGCTTAGACCCAGAGCATAAGCTACTAAATGGATTGTGTGTCTGACATCATACTCTATCAAATATCATGTTATTAATCTTTTGTCGAATGTATGGATGTTTGGTGGCGGGGAATTTATTATCTTGCTTAACACCCGTTCATATATTTCGGCAAAGGGTTGGTAGTACGATATAGAGTGATGATGTGGCATGCTAAGATGCATAGGATCAAGGTTTTGTTGAAAAGCAGGCCTTGTAGGACGATCAAAGCAAAGCCTATTTAGGCATAGCTTTGTGTACAGCGTGACTTCGCGAGCCTCACACACCGGCGGAGTCTAAAATGGGAGAAGGGAACGCATGGAGAGCAGCACGTTTCTTTCTAGCTAGAAGTGGTGATTGGGCTTTAACACGGCCCAACATTTTACTTATGTGGTGATGGAATGAGGCGCCTCGGATGATAGGTCCTATAGGACTGGGAAACATGTGTTCAGGAATAACTAATCCGCAACTCGTATGGTGGACCGGCCCTGCAGCTTTCCAAGGGTTCAGTGCGGGGGATCCTGATACATTAGCTAGAGTGTCTTGAATCGGTAGGAGCTCCTCCCTAGCCTTGACTCATGATGGAAACCAAAATCCAAATACGACCCTACGAATTTGATTATATTACTCGTATGGAGGCATAGTAGTATGGGATACTATTCTTCCTAGGATTTATACATTTACTTTGAAAATGTTTTGATATATACTAATAATAATATTAAACTCGTAATTGCCGTATTTAGCATGTTTAATCACTATAAGGTAAAACCCTATCCTCTGGTTTGTGTTGCATTGTGTGATGGGACCTGGGTCTTATAGTGATTCCATTTTTCTAAAAAGCATAACGTTGTTGTACGATTTACTCATTAGTTGTTTTCTAACACTTTTATGCACGACAATCCATTAGCGTAAACCCGTTCCTCTTTAGCGGCGTGGTCTTTGGATTTGCCTTATTAATAATGATTAATTAGTTAAGAATTCTCACACCAATCCCACGACTGACCCGTTGTTTGTTTCCACCTTTTTGCAAACTCGGGTGCCCTCCTTTCTACCCGAGCAGCCAAGTAAACAGGTTTATTCTTCGCCTGAGAGTCTTTTCTTTGGAGCTGCTTATTATCTTTCTTGGATTTACTTGTGGAGAGGTGATGACTAGAAGCTTGAAGACACTTATCATTCGCTGCTTTTGCATTTTGCTTTTTTTAATTCCAGACATTAAACTTGGTTTATTCCACGTTGTTTAAGTTGGAGTTGGAACTTATTTCTTTTTCTGCAAATTTAATGTAATAATTTAGAATTCTATGACTATGGATTTTCTGTGGTTGATGACATTATATTTCCGTTGCTATGATGTTGTTACTCTATGAATTTCCTATGATATGTTGTATTTGTGATATGTATTATTGTATTTATGTTGTATTCGATATGATTATTCCTTACTTTCATTCTGTGGAAGTTTGGGGTCATCACAGATCATTTAAGAGTGGTTGCTTAGTTGTAACTTTCACCGGGTTTGAAATCATCTTGGGTATGGATTGGCCCAAGAGGTGTGCGACAAAAAGTGAGTTGCGAAATCTAGAGGTGCAAGTCGGGGATGTGGATTCGCAAAGGGGGTTGAATCGGGGTAATTCGATGATAGTGTTCTCATTAGTTGTTTTATTCGCTTGGAATTCCACAAGAGGACTTGTCATCCGTGCTAATCGCAAGTGAGTTTGATGATGTCTTTGACGAAGTCAAAGAGTTGCTGTCGCATCGTGATATTGAGTTTAGAGTCGATTTGGTCGAGGGTGCTAGATCTATTGATATGCCCCTTAGGCGGATGGTGCCTAAGGAATAGCGAGAGTTAGAGGTGTAGGTACAAGACTTTTTGGGAAAGGATTCATTCGAAGGAGTGTTCTTGAATGAGGTGCATCAGTTGTGTTTGCAACCAAGGCTGGTAGCTGGTAGGGATTGTGTGAGTACTACCATGAGATGAACAATAAGACCAAGAAGAATAAGTATTTGTTATCGAGGATCAAGGGCTTGTTCGATCAAGCCTTACGACGCTAAAGTGTTTTCTCGATGGATTTGGCAACAGGATTTCACTAGTTGAGAGTGGCAAAGGATAAGGTTGTGGCCTGCGAGTCGACAGCTAAAAACACATGAGAAGAATTACCCAACTCATGATTTAGAGTTGGCGACGATTGTGTTTGCTCTGAAAATGCGGAGATATTATCTGTTTGGAGTTTGATTCGACTTGTTTACGGATCACAAGTCATTGAAGTATATTTTCTCCCAAAAGGATTTGAACCTTCGGCAACAAAGATGGTTGGAGTTTATGGAATCGTATGATTTTGGTATAGCCTATACTCCTGCAAATGTAACGTAGTTGCAGATGCGTTGAGTTTAAGACACGCAAGTTGGGGAGCATTGGTTTCAGAATGGAAGAGCCTCGAGTATTTGGCAGAATTTGATTTCAGGCCACGATGAGAGTTGGAACCTGAAATGTTGGCAAACTTATCGATAATACCTACTCTCATCGAAAGAATTGGCGAGAGCCAAAAGCGAGATGCAAAGCTTGTCGAGTTCGTCCATAATCTAGAACCAAAAGATAAACAGTTTGAAGTCGATTAAGAAGGTTGGCTTCAAAAACAAGGATAATTAATTGTTCCTGATATTAACGAACTGAGAGATGAGGTTTTGAGAGAATGTCATCATTCGAATTTGACGATTCATCCCTGTGGTAATAAGATGTATCAGGACATGAGCGAGTCTATTACTGGGAAGGGACAAAGCGAGATATTGGAAATTTAATTTCCAAGTGTATGAACTGTCAGTTGGTGAAAGCTGAGCAGAAAACGCCGAGTGGTTTGCTTCAACCATTGGAAGTTCCTACATGGAAGATGGAGCAAATATCGATGAATTTTATTGACGGATAACCCAGGACGAGGGTAGGAAATGAAGGAATTTGGATCATAGTGGATCGCTTGACCAAAAGTGCAAGGTTCATTCCTGTCAAATCAACTAGAATGACATTGAAGTTGGCTAAACTTTATGTGAAATGGATAGTTTGGTTCCATAGTATCCCGAAGAGCATAGTGAGTGACCGAGATCCATTGTTTACAAGTATATTTTGGAAGAGTTTGCAGGGAGCTTTGGGAACCAAGTTGTGTTTAAGTATGGCTTACCACCCCCAAACTGATGGTCAAACCGAGAGGGTTAACCAAGTTTTGGAAGATCTCCTAAGAGCTTGTGTGTTGGATTTTTGGGGATCATCGGAAGGCCATCTACATTTAGTGTAGGTTGCATATAATAATAGCCGCCATTCTAGCATTGGAATGGCACCATACGAGGCATTGTATGAGAGGCCATGTAATTCTCCAGCCTGTTGGGTAGAAACTGGAGATAAGTTGATAATTGGGCCAAAGATAATTAGAGAGACCTCGAATTGTATTGAGATCGTTCGGCAACGAACGAAGGCGACCCAAGGTCGTCAGAAGAGTTATGCTGATAAGCGTCGAAAAGATATGGAATTCAACATTGGCGAAATAGTTTTCGTGAAGGTTTCACCATTGAAGCGTATGGTTAGATTCGGAAGTAAAGGTAAGTTGGCTCCTAGGTTTGTTGGACCGTTTTCAATAACGAGCGAATGGGGAAGCTCGTATGTAGATTAGAGTTACTCGAGAAGATTTCGTGTGTGCATAACGCTTTTCATGAATCGCTTCTACGAAATATGTGCATTATCTGGATGTAGTAGTATCTGCAGAGAAATATGAAAACCTAGAAGTCGAGGCCGCAGTTACAAGACCTCGTAAGCCACTTCGTGTTGTGGTAAATGACACGAAACAACTTAGGAGAGAGATTATTACGATTGGACGTGGGAGACAGAGAAGAGTATAAGGACGACCCATCCAAAACTCTTTGTCCGTATGACCCATTTATATCGTGCCATCCTTACATTATTGTTACTTATGATTATTGCTGCAATCATTGTTGTTGTTGTTAGAACATCGCGTGCTAGGATAAGGCTATGGATACATGGCTTGATGGTTGCTAGTTTGGGTGATAGAATTGACTTCACATGGATGATAGGCATGCAGAATTATTGTTGTGGTTGCATGTGTTTGCTTGGAAGTTCGAGGGCAAAATTCTTAAGTGGGGAAGAATGTAACATCCCGCATTTTACGTATTGGAAGATCGTAAAATATTTTTATTTTATTCCCCAAGGGTTGGATCATTCTCATCCTTTAATATGTTTCTTATGGGGATGTGAGACATGTCCATAATTTTTACCGATTTTGTTTGTGACCATTTTTCCCCTATTTGTCTTGTATAAGGCAGAACTTTTGACTCATGTCGAATTAGAGGGTGAGACATGTGCCGTTAGAAAGGAAATGATGATTGTCTTTCCATAGATTGGTTACATTAAAGATTTGGCTTAGCAGTTTGGGAGGAATCGCTGTTTAAAGGTTTTTCAGTTAGCTATTCAGGTTTTAGGAGCCTAATGGGTTGATTTGGGAAGGCCTATTAGTGGGCTGGTGGAAACTATAAATAGGGGGTGAGGGGTATGGAGAATAAGTTACTTCTCCTATTCTCTCATTTGGTGGCTTTGAGCTCCTTCTTATTCTAACACCTTTCCTCCACTAAAGTCAAAATTTAAGGGGGGAAATCATATATCTACACCATTGGAGGCTAGATCTGCATCAACTGAAGCAAGGATTCATCGGATCAAGGGGTTTGGTGCAAATTGCTTGCTGTCTGGAATCTTATTTATATCATTTTAGCTTATTTTGGAGAATCAGTGAGTGGTTTGCATCTCTCACATGGATTCAATGAAATGTATGAGTATTTGATCATGTTTTTCATCGTATTCAATTTTCCTATAGATCCATGCCATATTGAGTCCATTTTCATATGAATCACCCTATGATCTCATTTAGTAAGTTTAAATCAATGATTCTATGTTATTTCATATGTTTGGGTAGGTTAGATCTATAGTTTTGTTCATATGACCATTAATTATGATTTTTGGAGTGATTTGCATGATTTGGTGAAAACTATTGATTTCGTGTTGTTAGCGGATTCATACCGTGTTTTTGATCATATTTGATGAAATGGACAAGTTAGTTTCGTTGAATCCATCGTTTAGCAAAGTTTTGGTGCAAATCGAAGTAGAATTGGTGAAGTGCGGGTTTTGGGTCGCACGTAGGGGGAGCACCATGGCGTGATTTCTTGGAAACCAAGACAGAAAGTAGGCCGGAGCAGGCCAGGGTCGAGCAGGAAAATATTGGTCGGTCGAGCAGGAAAATATTGGTCGGTCGAGCAGGCCAGAGTTGATCAGGCAAATATTGGCCGATCGAGCAGGCTAGGGTCGGTTAGGCAACTATTGGTCAGTTGAGCAAGACAGGGTCGGTCAGGCGAATATTGGTCGGTCGAGTTCATGCTTTGGGGAACACGACAAGGGGGTCGGTCGTGCACTCAAGAGTGGGTCGGTTAGGAAAATATAGATTTGGCAAATATAGGTCTGGTAAATATAGGTCCGTCGAGCAGAAGGTGGTCAGTCAAGCAGGCCAGGGGGTCGAGCAGGGCAAGGGTCGAGCAAGGTGGCCGGTCGGGCAAATATAGGCCGGGCAATTATGGGCCAGGAAATTCTAGATAAGATGATGACGTATGTTTCTGGTTCATAGTGTTGTGACTTCAAAGTGGACTCAAGTAGGAATATTCGAAGTGTTGAATGTGTTTGTTGATCGATGTAGAACAACGAATGGTATGACAACTCAAAGGTGTTCTGAGTGGGGCGATAATGGTTGGATAGTCGTCGTTGATGACGACTAAAGTTACTGAAGGCCGAGAAATTGTTGTCGTCGGTTCTAGCGGGCTCAAAATAGAGGTACAATAGGGGCGTACCTAAAAGACTACATGTAGGTCGAGTACCCTGGGTATCGTTGAAACGCGTATTAGGTTTTTGGTAGAAGTAGGGTTACCATTAGCCCTTGATGGGTGGCAGTATGGGCAAGTCATACGATTACGATAGTTTCGAAGAAAGATTGGCGGTGATAGCCAGAGTTTGTCATTGATGATTGGTTTCTTTGTTTGCACCGTCTCACGTAGATTTTCCGATATCGGAGGAGATGTGTCTTGGGTGCCTGTCCGATACTGGTTTCGACCTTTGGGTCTTGTGCTTAAGGGATATTGAATTTGATTAGGACGGTTTACGTGAGATATATAATCTGGATACTATGAGTGTTGTTGTTGGCTACTTCTATTTGCCATGATTGAATGGTCATTTTGATTGCCATTGATGAGTAATTGTTTCTTTAGTTGCATGGATTGTAAAGGCTATCACTATTCGATGTGGGGAAAATAGGAGTTGTGTTCTTCTCTGATGTTTTGGGTAAATTAGTTATTTTATTTACCCATTCTCGTAAACTTTGTTAATGAAGTTATTTAGTTGTTTTACCGCTCACTAAGACTGTTGTCTGACTCAAGGTTTTATGTTTCCTCTTATTACCTTGGGTTGTTCATCCGATTTTGGATGGGTAGACTAGGTGGCAGGTGATAGGTGATAGCTTAAAAGGGCGATGGAGTAGTACGAAGACGAGCAGGAGGCTAGCATACTATCTTTCTTACTATATAGCATTCGGGTTTCCGTTGTTTGTTATTCTACTATGAATTTTGTAGTGAGGCAAATTTGTGCAGACATGTGTTGCAATCTTGGTGTGAGGATATATTTTCTTGTTGTTTTGAAAATTTTAAATTTTTGCTCAAATATGCTTCACTAATATTACCTGTTGTATATGTTCTCTTATATTTTATCTTTGCGCTGTGAGATTTACGACAGGTTCCACTTGTGTTATCGTACCTTGATGATCGTCCATAGCTGCCTGGCACACCTTTCAGCGCACTTTTTCTCCTGTTTAAGTGCAGGGGTTATGGGCGGTCGTCACATGATGTATTCTGACTATTATGTAGTGATATTTGTTTGTTTGTTTCTTATGCTAGTATGGTTTCTTATATATTTTTATTTTATTTCTATTAATGTATACAGTGAGTATTATATGTTACCATTTCGTTGTGAGATCTTAGCGATGTCTTAGTTTTGTATTTTGTTCTGATTTTATTCCAACAATCTATCTTTTGTGGTATTTGAAATAAAGGCAATGTTGTAAGGTTCTCACTTTTAGGTATCACAAAAAGCAGGTCGTTACATTTGTAATAATTTTAACTTAATTGAATTAACTAATAATTATGAAATTTTAGTTAGTATTATATTTACTACGCTAGTTGTATTTAGTGAAAGGAGGTTATCTCTAGAATTAGTCGAGGTGTTGTAGTAATATATTAGGTATATATATATATATAAATATACTTATGTATATATGTATCAATGTATGATATAATTGAAGACTTAAATTGAATAAATTAGCAAATTGGTTGAAAGGTGATTTTTTTCCCATTAAGGACCCAATCATGGCTAGCCAAAGATGGATCGACATTGAGTTTGAATTATTATGAGAGGTATGCGAAGATTCTTTTTTGGGTCAACTTATAAATTCAAACATAAGTTCCTATTTTCTTTTTCACTTTTGCCTTCTCTTTTCAAAGTCTAGACTACAAATTCCTTCAGCCTCACCTCTATTTTCTAACTTCATTACATCTTATTAATTAAAAGAAACTAGATCCAAATGTGAAGCGTCAAATGCTAGCAACATTGTTGGTGTAGAATTCATGAGGCCAACCTATGAATTTGTGCTTCTAAGACAACATCTTTTAAGTATATAAAAAGGATGATTTTATTTAAATTAATTTGGCTATAACACAAATCTTTTGGGTTCATAAGCTAAATATGATCCAAAATATGAAATCATTGTAAAATCAACCTAATTCACATACTTTCCCGATGTAGTTCCACCTTGCAGTACCATTCGCTTTATTGTGGATGATGAGCCCTTATTCCCATCTGGTGTCAGTTGTTGTATATTAATGGCCTTAGAAGTAATGTGGCATGGATATTAAAATTTTGGACCTTTTTTTTTTATTGTATACGATCTTCCATATACAAAATGATGTTTTTTTTAGGTGTCCATCTATCAGACATCACTACAAGAAAAAGTAGAATAGACATCACAGTTTTAACATCGACCGCAGATTCAGTCGATCTCAAAACTTTTTTTAACATCACTAATTTTTAAAGTGATGTTGTTGGTTTCTCAGACATCGATTTATTGAACGACCAATGTCGTAAATACACTTTTAAAAAATTGAACTTAAGCCATACCAAAAATCTTAGCTATTAAAAATCACTATTGAAATAGCCGTTGTCTATTACATCACTTGTTCAATGTATTATTGTTAACAATTATTAATTAGTAAATTATAGTGAATATTTATTAATTATATTCTATAGTAAAATTATGTATTATTGCCGAGATGGATCGTACCCAAAAAACTAGACGGCTGAAGTCCCGGACGGGGGTCGACCTTACATTTATCTAGAAAATTATGTATTAATGATGAGATGTATTGACTAATATTTTATAGTTAATATTTACTAACAAAAATGGAATATCTTGTTTCTTAGTAGAATACAAATTATTGTTTTTTACATTAATAAATAAATTGAAAGTGTTTTAACATCAGTTTCTATGCATCATTTACATCAGCTTCATGCATGATGTTAAAGGTCTCATGATCCGCATCCCACAATCTTCTTCCATCCCGTCCATAGGCTTCCAAGCATCTTCGTCTAGCCATCCATTCTCATAATCCATGTGCATAGCAACCAACCAACCCGCTTCTTCCACATCATAATTATTTCCTTCTTCATGTTTTAGCACTCTCGTTTCTATTTCTCTTCCTCTTGTTAAAAAATTCAACCAAACTCTTGTTCTCGCATCTGCATCTCGTTCTCTAGAACTTCATGCTTGACGATTTCAACCTAAAGGAGCTCTGTTAGCCTCTTCTTTTGAAATAAATCGGCCCAACATGATAACTATTACCAATCCATTAAATAATCCACAGCGCTCAAAATCGAAACAAAAGTAAAACCAAATCAAGAATTATAAACACAGAGCTCAAAATCGAATTGGTTTTTGGATTGCGATTGGGAAATGAAAGCATTTTGCAATTTTGAGTCACAGGTTTGTGACGTGGTTTCAATTGAGGAGGGCATGAGGTGAGTGATTGTGGTTTGAAGTAGAGGAAAGTAATGGTGAAAGTGGGGTGAATGTAGGCAGTTTGTCGAAGGTAGGAGAAAGGGAAGTGGATTGGGGATTTGAATGCAGGGTTAACAGTAGTGTTGAATGAACTATGGTTGTAGTGGACAGAGGTTTAACTGTGGAAGGTTTTAGGCGGTTTTGGACTGGTAAAGTGGGATTTGTATTAGTCGAAGGAAGAGGATAGGGTGATGTTTATATTGCAGTGGATGAAATGGTTATTAGCGGAATGTTTTCAAGTGTGAGGTGAACAAGATGAAGCAGAGGGGTGTTCAAGTGAGATGTTTGGTTGAGGAGGAATGAATATCAGGTGGTTACTGACTGTGGTTGGTTGATGATGTTTGATAAGGCAGAAATGGTAGTGATTGTGAAGCTGAAGTGGGGTCGTTTGAAGGTTACGGAGTGGAGTGTTGTAACGACCCGGATTTTTCGTGCAGTTTATTTTAAATATTTTTTTTTTAAATATTGAATTGATAATATAAATGAATTTTATATTTAGCTATCGATTTAAAAATCGATTTCTATTTAACATCAAACATATCAAATTATGGTAATATGAAATATAATTGAAATCGAAGTTAAAAACTGAATCAAAATAGTTCAGATGATCAGTGTCAGTTCTGTTTGAATATAAAAGCGATAATAATAATTTATTATCAAGGAACTTATTTGTTTTAATTTTAAAATATATCGATTTAAATTTATATCTTCTCTATATGATCAGATTAGACTTCGTAGCTTATTCCAGTATGTCCAGAATAGTGGTTAAACCCTATAAACGTCAGTCGTTGCGCTCGAATTGGCGTTCTTTACATCAAATTATATTACTATAAAATCTAAAGGGATAAGAATGAATCAAATCGCGGTTAAACCAAAAGCAAATCACATTAAATATACCTACCCTAATTTACACAGCTACCTTGTACCCGTCCTCAGGCCTATTCCTTAATGCAGAAGTATTATTCCTTTATATAAATGCGATGGCTTCCCATTTATTTCCCTTTTCATTTTGTTCTTCAGCAAGACAATTTTCCTTTTCTATTCAAAATCGAGTTCTCCCTTCTCATCTAAATCGTATTCATCCCATTGTTAATATAAAAATACCGCACCCTTCCTTTAAATTTGCAAAATCAAATGGACACCCGAAGAGCTCGTATATACCCATCAAATCAAAATCAATGTTTCGAACAAGGAAAAGGGGAAAATTCGAAACCGAATTCGAATATACATCATCGAACGATGCAGAGAGAGAGCTTGACACTTGATCCATTGCAACCTAGTGTGGGTCTTGATTTCGAGCAGTTGGAATTTTGAATGGGTATCGCAATGGAAATTTGGTGAGTTTCGGAAGTATGTGATGTCACGATGTTGCTATTGGTTTCGTCGATTTGATGGAGGTCGCACTCTTCGAGGGGCATGTGAGTTGTGAATAAACGGGTGGAGTTGGAAGCCCTGGCGTAAGGATAAATGTTGGTGATTACAGTGGCCTCAAAATAAAATATCGTGACTTATGGAGGGAGTTCAGGGGATGTCGAACTCTGAAATTATGATGGACGGACTGGATTGATTTTGGTTTGATAGTAAGATGGTTATGAGAGGGTATAAGGCAGTAAGGCATCACGAGTTCATCATAGATGGTGGATTTGGAGTATGGTTCAAAGGGAGGATCGTTTGACTGTAAAGAATTGGTAAATGGCAGTGGTAAGTTCGACATTAGAAGTGGGGGATTTCAGCAACTAAATGATTGGGGATGTTGTGAAACCATTAGTAATTAACTGGGGTGCAGTATTTAAGTAATGAGGTATTCTAAAGGGTTGAAGTGGTCTGTAGGGTGCATGGAGATAAGGGGATGTTAACAGTAAAATCTGTTTTGTGAATTAGGCGGCTAAAGAAGGAGTTGCCTTCGAGAGATGCTGCTATTAATTCAGATTGTTTTACAAGGAGCTACGATTTTGGGAAAAAAGAAATTAAATGTGAATAAGAGGTAATCATAATGTTAATTAAGTTTTTAATTTATTTATTTTAGTCAGTAAATTATAAACTAAATTTTAAACTCTTTCAAGGTCAAAAATCTAACGCCATAAATCATGTTGCATTATAGCTACAAACTGTACGAGTTGGAGTTGGTTTGGATTTATCTTAGAGTCGATTGGAATTTAAAATCAAAATGAGCCGCAAATATATCAGGTAAGTAAATATCACTCATTTTTATTTCGAATTATTTTATTCGTTAAAATAATTGTTTGATGGTTGTTTGGTTGCATTAAAATATTACCGTGGCTATTATAAATATATATTAGTTATTTAGGATTGGTTTTTGTGGCTATTATATATATATATATTGGTAGTTGGATTCTCGCAGTATCATTAGCGGATGCCCGTGGTATCATTAGCGGATGATTTCCCTATGCGCCCCACAATATATATAGTGGATGACCTTATAACGCGATATCCTGCCTCGAAGCAGGATGGGTATTATTTATGTTGGCTAACGTCTATGGATGCAGGGAAACAGGTTGGAGGAATCCAACTGGATTCCTCAAATTTAATTATTATCTGTTTTCACATATATTATCATATATATTATGTCGTGATTGAAAATTGGGTTGTTTGATTGTTTAAATATCGTTAGGGCCAAAATGTTGATATATAAATATCACGGAAAAGGATATTTGAAATTTCAAGGGAGAAATCTATTTTTCTAAAATAGAAATCGAATTTCAATTGGGGTATAAATATATTAACTTGTTTTGAATATATATAAAACAAATGGTGAATTTATAAATGTTGTTCATAAATTAATAATGCAGAGAATTGAAATGAATTTATAAACAGTGTTTATAAATAAAGTGGAAAAATTATCATTGGATAATTTGAATATTTAAATTCAAATGTGAGCTTAAAAATAGAAATGGGGAAATAGTTTTAAAGAAGTAAACGATGGAATTTATTCTTATGTTCAGAATATAAATTGAACTAAAATAAATCCGTAGGGATTTATGATTTGAATTCGATTAGTTCGAATTTATTTAAATAGAAGTTAAATTGAATATGAAAATAAATTGGGTGTTATATATATAAGTTATTATAAATAGAAATTTCCAAAATAAGATTTTGGTTTTAAATAGATTTCGAAATAGACTTGTTTAAATATAAAACAAGGAAATTTATAAAATGGTGTTTATAAATAAATTGAATTAATTATCAAGAAATAACTTGAATATTTAAATTCAAATATGAATTTAAAAATGGAATTTGAATATAGAAAATTCAAATAGAATTGAAAATAGAATTTGGAAATAGAGAGTTGATCATTTCGAAATTGGAACGACGAAATATATTTCAGAATGTACACTACACCAAAACAGGTGATTCCCGACGAGTATAACCGTCGCAAACAATTTCAGCAACACTTATTAGTGTTGCTATGGGGGCGTGGCAAATTATTGCCAACGCATATAAGCGTCGGTATATTTTCTCTCCCAACGCTTATAAACGTAGGTATATTTTCGTTCGCAAAGCTTATAAGCGTTGGTATATTTTCGTTCGCAACGCTTATAAGCGTTGAGATATTTTTGTTTGCAACGCTTATACATGTTGCAAAATTTTCATTCATAACAAATATAATACTAAAAGTAACAAAAATATGTATTAGTAATTCCCATATTCTAACATTAGTAGTCAGTTAATAACTAACATGATTATAATATAGACGATATTTAATATGAATTCAAAACTAATATTATTCTCAATTACTAATTTTTTATAACAGGAAATTAGATCCAAATAAAACTGAAGAAAGATGCCAACAAATATAGTGGAGGAGGCGACGGGCATCAAAGTGGAACTACATGAAGAGAATCAACCATGATACGTATTTCAAATTTAAGGCATGGAGCTGAGAGGTGAAGGCTCGATTTTAAAACTCAGCCCGGGTCAGTTTTTAAACTGGGCCTTCACGGCTTAGTTTCGACTCGAAACTGAGTGACTCAGTTTCGAGTCGAAACTAAGCTATTAAGGCTCAGTTTAAAAACTAAGCCTGTACGGCTTAGTTTCGAGGCAAAATTCCGATTGAACCAGGTGCTGGACCTGAAGATGCATTTGAATACACAGTTCCCCTCGCAATGATTCACCGAATCAAAGATCTTAACCCAGTAAACTCAGAGCATTATATTTATTGATATACTCAATAAAAGCATTCCTCCAATTCTAAAGAAGCAAACAAGGATGAATGAATCAAACACATATGGATACTATTTCATTTTTGTCAGTTTACAGCTTTATGCAATGAGTTAATAGATAAAAAGAAAATCTGATCAGTTGACAGAGGTTAAATGTGTATAGACTTACTAAACAATGATTGATTAACACTACTATACAAAAATTTGTGATCATCACTAACCGAGTAACAAAAGAAACTTATGACTGAATTTTTGCAGCTATTTGTGGAAATATTTGCTTCCGGTTATATGCAGTAACAAGAGAAGAATAGAAGCAACCTGTGTTTTGGGTCAAAATTTCAATTAATTTAGTGACCAAATTTAAACTCATGTCTCCTGTTAATATACTTATCTGAATGGATTCAAATCATTCACAGAGAACATAAGCACAAAAATTAAACCTGAGGTTGGGATAAAATTAAAAGGTTCACAAACTGCTCAGTTTTTCACATATTTCATTCTTATAATGATCAACAAAATAGACTGAATGTACAGTCTCTCCAAGCCTATGCACGGTTACGCTATTTAAGATACAAACTAGATAAAATAGCATGTGCCAGAGGTCAAATCTATAAACAAGACAATAACCTTAATACCTAAATTAGATAATTAACCCTTAATACTTTTTTGAAATATCAAATAAATTGGATATATCCTTGAGATTTAAACATAATACCTGAATTGAACGCTTCTTTGACAAAGATCCAGCAATCCAACAACCTAAAACACAAACAAGACATCCGCCAGTTGTAACTTTCGTGCCTAATCGCGAAAATCAACCGCTTCCTTGCCTTGAATCTGACAGGGGATCTTCAAATCACCGAACTGGAAATGGCCGAAGTGGAAAAGGCATTTCTTCAAATCACCGAAGAACGAAAATCGCAGAAATCACCCGCTTTCTAATTCTTTTTAAGGCGGCTGAAGTAGGGTAAAGCGTTGGTATGGGGAAGTATAGGGTTACAGCAGAATAAAAGTGGATGTTTACGTTATTGCCCCTGGGAACCAGGCTTACCAACACAAATAAGCGGTGGCAATAGTTTTTTTTTATAAATTTGTATTTTTAGCAACACATTTTTAATATAGCAACACTTATTTTCGTGACTAATCTATAACACAAATAAGTGTTCGCAATTGAAAAAAATAAGGGTTGCCAAATGGCCATTATGGTGTAGTGGTAGATTTTTAAACAGAATAGAAATAAATCCAAAGGATTTATAATTTGTCAAAGGAATTGGAATTTAATATAGAAGACCGAAGTATAAATAAATTTATTTTCGTGTTTGGAAAAATCAAAAATTTTAGAAAATCGGAAATATTATGTTGAATTGGAAAATTTGATTTGATATATATATTAAAAATATATTAGAATGGAGTTGAATTTATTTTAAACGAAGTTTAAAAGTTTATATATATAAATATTGTAATGTCCCGTATTTTCTGACCATTTATTTGAAATATTTTATTTATTTAAAATATTGATTTGAGTTTATATTATTGAATTTAACTATTTTTACTTTGAATATTATTTATGATAATAATATTTTATTTTTGGAATATTTGGGAAAATGTTGAATTTGCTGTATAATGTGAACGAGTGATTTAAAGTGGTTTAAATATGGTTTATATTAAAATTATATTAATATATTCGTTATTAAAACAACGTTAGAACGTTTAATTTATAATTATATTATAAAATGAGTTGCAGTGGCGCGGTAGTTCGTAATTTGGCGTTTTGAACTTTAAACGGCTGTACAGGATCCAATATTAGTCGGATTTTCTCGAAACAAGAAATGTATGACTCTGTTTGATAATATTTTTCTAATGGAAGAGAAAAATCCAATTTTCATAGCGTAGATTTTTTTTTATGTCCAAATCAAATTTTTAATTAGTCGTTATGGAATTTCTATATATATTATAACGATTATTTATATAAAATAAATGGTTTTTTAATATTTAAAATATCGATTTGGCTTGAAATTCAATCTGGGATATTTTATTCTTGTAATATATGAAATTCTGCTCGTGGATGTCCAATTTCAATATTTTATTTATACTATATTGAAGTATTTTTAAATTGGTTTATTTTATTTGAATTGGGCAGTTATAATAGGGTCTTTATTCAAACGACCTCCGTTTTCAACGAAACAAATTTCATCGGGACTGCAATGAAAAATTATTGCTAGATTTTCAAGTTGTGCGTCAATCTGAGTTATTCTGTGAACATGGCAAAATAAAATACATATTAGATGACCATTTAGATGTGAACAAGCGATGCTTGAGCAAACGAACTCGGAATTCGACAAAACAAGTTTCATTAGGACCGTATCGTCAAATTATACTACGCCGTCCATTTCTGCCTCGAACGGAGTTTGTACGTGAGCACAGGAGCGAATAAACAGCGTTAAAAATAGATATAGGTACGAAATAAAAATCGTTAGTCAACATCGTTCGTCAAATCAACATAAAACATATTATTTCCACATTGTATATACCCCTCCAAACCAGAAAATCCAACCACCAGTTCATTTCTGTCCTCCATATTTGCAAAAAATTCCTCCAACCTAAAACAATTTATATCTCCAAATCTGCTGCGAATCAATGAAGGGAATTTGAATGAAATATGTAGATCGGGTCGATATCTATCTACTGTAAAAAGTTGGGGATGATCGGACACCTGCGGTGGCCAGAATCGGCCAAAAACCGGAGAAAACTGCCTTCGTTATTCTTTGAAATTCGAGCGAATGGTCCAATTTTAAATGCTCAGACCTGGGGGGAAATGAAGCAGAGAGATCAGGTTTTGATTTGGCTCTGGTCTAGTGGTTTGAAATGTTGTGGGGGTGATCGTGGGGTTGAATTGAACGGAGAAGTTAAATTTGGGGCTATTTTTAAAAGTGGCGATCGGAATTGGGGAGTTTGCCGACGATAGAGGCATTGTTGGTGGCGGGGGCCTGAAGGGACGGATGCTGGGTGGCGAGTCCGGTCGAATGGTGGTGGTCTGGTCTTCGATGGGTGCTTATGGCGTCGGAATTTGGTCGTTGTTCGATTTTCGTTCTCAGCAGAAATAACGGCGGTCGGAGGCACCTAGGAGGCTGTGCTGGCCAACGATGACGCGCCTGGATGAGGGGATGGCGGGGCGCCAGTCAAGGTGGTTTTCGGTGGTCCTAAGCGCCGTCGACGGTGAGGTTTGTTGAAGGAATTGCTCGTGAATTGGTTAGCAGAAGAAGGAGTCGGGGAAAGAGAGGGAGTGAACAGTAGAAGACGCGTTTTTCAATCAGTCCGATAATGACATGTTAACCCATTGATTAAGGTAATTAAGGTAATGTTTAATTATTTATTTATTTCATTTAAATTAAAACTAGTTTAAAACTTTAAATAGTCGTAAATTTTTCATACTTTAGTAAAATTCAGTGAAACTGGATCTGTTGGGATCGCAGCGACGAGACCTAGGTGATGGCACTGACTAGGGACTAATTGGACGCAGTCGAAATTTCAGCAAATTTTAAATATCCATTTCAAATTAAAAGGAACAAACACGTCAACCGTCGACTGAATAATCTGGTGAGTTAATTCTCACACCTTCTGGAATCCTGTGATGTGGTACATTCATAGAAAAATATAATTTACCGTTAACAATATAAATTGGCTGATTAGATGTGATGTATGCAAATTGGTTGTTTACTGTTTGTTTGTTGCCGTTATTTCATCGTTTTAAATGCATTATATTTAATTCGAATATTTTATCAGTTGTTATCTGTGATACAGAGAAGGACAGGTTGGAGGGATCCGACCGGATTTCTCAAATAAACTGTATTTTATTTGTGCTGCATTTTCTTCATATATGAATTATACACCCCGACTGACATTAAAACCCATTTGAATGTTGATGGTTGAATATATATCCATCATTGTTGTAATTGAAATCAACCGACAGTGTTGATTGGGAAGTTGGTAGTGAAGGGCCAAAAATGTTGTTTTTAGACAACGTTCTACCGTCAGGTGAATTGACACAGTTTTAAAGTTATAAATTATTTTATAACCAAATTGAAGTTTTTCAATTATTCTATATAAGTAATTAAATTAGAAATTTATAAATATATATTTTAAATTGAGTTTATAAAAGAATTTCTTAAGGTGTTTATGTAATGAAATCTTATGATGTATACGAATTCTAAAAGCAGAAAGCTAAAGTATTTACCTACGAGATTGGTAAAATGGAATAATTGTTTTTAAAACAATTAAATAGTGGTTTTAAATTAACTAAGATATTTAATTAATTTAAAAAGGGAAATGACAAAAGAAAATCAGTTAACTGCTAACTGATATGTACGGTTAACAAAATAAACCGTTTTTAATTTAAACTGATAATGAAATTAAATTGATAATGGAATTAATTGGATTTTCTGAATATCCATTAAATTTAACAAATAGTGTTAAATATTAGTTAATCTTCGATTAACTAAAATTTAAGGAATTTACTGAATTGTTTAATGTTAAATACATTAATTATTTGATAAGCTTTTAAAGGTGATAAATTTTCTATTTATAGTTAATGTTAAAGTTAATTATTACTTCAATTAATAATGATTTGAAATTGGATTTCAGGTAAGATGTAGTTAAGTAGTGATAAGTTCGATTAGAGCTAAATAAGGGTGTTATAAAGGGATTTATAACCCAAGTGTTCAAACGAGATTGGAAAATGGATTTGGTAAGTAAATATAGAGATTTAAACAGAATTTTTCTAAATTGTTAAATTAAGTAAAATATAATTCAATTGGAATGAAATGATTAAGATAGAGGATAAATATATTAGTGATAGACTGGAATACGGTAATGGTAATAGGTTTAAAATAAAATATAAGAAGTTGTTTAATTTTTCTTAGGAATTATTATAAGTATGTAGGGGAAAATCCAAGCAAGGTTTAGAAAAGGGTTTTCAAACCAAAACGATAACTTCGAAAAGTTAAAGAATGATTTGAACGAAACACTATAATTGAAATAAGGATTTCAAAAGCAAGGGAAAATACATATAGTGATTTTGGTTAAAGGTTGGTAATGGGATTTTGGAAAAAAAATCCAGGTAAAGGGTTCTTGTTGTAAAGAAGGTGGTGGAGAGCGAATTTTTATCCAATATAAGCTTTAATATAGGAAGGCCCAAATAGATGAATTAAAAATATTTGACGAGGGATTTTTGAATATAACTCAAAATGTATAAGTGAAATAATGTTTTGAGTTAAAAGTTATGTTTAGTGAATATTTACTTAATTAAAGGAATTAAGTAAAAGATTTACTGAACGAGGATTTCAGATATAAGAAACGGATTATAAAACCAGATTTGAAATCAAAGTGGTAAATGAATAGCAGTGGTTAAGTGATAAACTAATATTATTGTAAGGTAAGAACGTTGTCGGTCAAGGTCTGAGAGGGAAATAAAATACCCTAACTTGGACGGCTTCACTATTATCGAGGAATGGTATTGGTTCGGAATGAGTGGAAAGTGTTGGAAATGGGTAAATTGTCCCATATGAGGAATATTGAACCTAAGTACGAGGATTTTGAATATAATTATTAGTACAAGGTGAATAAGAATATTTGATTTTAAATTATATAAATTTGACATTTGATTTGTCATATCAGAATTGGAAATTTGGTTTATACCATTAAGTGTTATATATATAAGTATATAGTGATACCAGAATATAAAGAAAAGGGGAAAAGGTTTAGAAGAAATATATCGATATTTCCAAAAGAAATGAAAAGCTGAGTATATACATATATACATGCTCCAAAGTATTTAAAATAATTTTGTTATAAATAAGAATAAATATAATGTTTTCAATATATTGGAAGATTTAAAAGTTGAATTACCATTTGTTAAATATATTTTAAATAGGCCAGGTTATGTCAAATACTGAATCAGCAAACTCATTTTATTCACACCTTTGTTATTTGATTGCTAAATAACCGACTAAAAAACCAGACCAATACGATTGTTGGTACAGAAACACCGGGATTGGAATTATATTCGAAAACCTGTCTGAACCAACAGATATGCGAAGATGCTGATCAAGATGGATAATTTGAAGACCGTGGATCTTCATAAACGGAAGGATTACTTGTCATATTGCTCTGGCTTGCAGCCAGAGTTATTCGATTTGTGATTCTGTCGTAGTTGAAATCTACGGATTGCAAGGACTACTCGCTACTGATCCTTGGGGTGATTCCTATACAAGGATGTGGTAGTAGGGTGTCTTCGGTTCATCCTGTTCCTGGATGACTTGTATGGACGAATGTCTGATAGAGTATTTCTTAAGGATCACATACATTGATTTTTACAAACGTATTCCTGTCAGTGGCGGAGAGGGGCACCTCTCTTAGCTTAATGAGCAGAATATTTTTGTGGACGTCAATTAGTGATTTGGTGAATCTGACAATGTGGCATTCAAAGTGAATGATGACCAAATGTTCAAAAGGGTAAATCCTAGCCTCAAGCCTCATCAATCGGGAAATGACCAAAAATCGGGCAGGCAGCCTGGCTATGTGGGTCGCTCCCATTAGGGTGTATAATCACCTATCTAGAGAAATTCCACTTGCTTCTTTAATCTATATTCGATGCTGTCCCTTTTTCGGGAGACGATTGCTGATCCCAACCGTTGGTGATATACATTCGATACACTCAAGCGAAATGAGTGGGCGGTCATGTGTGGGCCGGGTTGCAAGACGTTCTTGTTGAACCCAGTGTATTCGCCTCTAGAGATACACTATCAGAAGGTGGTCCCATACCTTGTCATAGTCGGAATCCAATCTCCAATAAGCGCCCGCGGTTTTTGATTGTATACTATATATGTCGAGCATGAGATGCAAACGTTCTGCTAGATTGTAATCTATTTGTATTTAGACATTATTATAATATCAGAACAAAGTATGATTTACAAAAATGGTTTGGCTTATAGTAAGGTAAAAACCGTCTATGCTTATGTGTGGGCTGGTCTTACTATTATCCTTTTATTTCAAAAGGATTTTCCAAAGTTAAACAAGTTGTTTTATTCTGTGAATTTATCACTGAAAGTATTCCAGACTAACCCGGTGAAATTTGCTTTGCTTCAATTGTGCTCGGGTCAGACAGAGTGTATGTCCAGGTTTGGTTCGCTTGGAGTTTCAGGAGCTGGAAGCAGGAGGCTTCACCGCTAGTTATATAAAGTTATTATTCCGTTGTGTCTGATATATGTTGTACTCTGATGCTTGGTATGTATATACAGTTCTTTTGTATAAAGAGGTTTGATATTATAATTTATCTGTTCGGCTGTGAGATTCTGATGTGTTGTTCTTCTTCTTTCTTCTATTCTAACATTCTTTCTTTCTTTTCTCATCCTCTAATTTCTTTATATTAACAATATGGGGTTCGATACTTGGGTTTTTGGCAATTAATATGGATTGATGCATTATTGTCAAAAATTCGAGCGTCGAATTTTTCCCCGGGTCGTTACAGTAGTATCGGAGCTATTACTTTAGTGATAACCTTGGCTCTGTGGCTTGACTCGATAAAGATAGGGTTATTAATACCCTAGATTGAGTTTGATTATATTTATGACAGCGTGTATTTGTAATTTGATATAAAATTATTTTTGCCCAATTTATTTTATAATAAAAGTAAAGGTTATTATAGTATTGGCAATCGATTGATTTGTTAATGCTGATTGTATGATATGTTTGGATGGTGTGCTCGATCTCACGGATATAAACCTGAACCTGCATCAACTTGGATAAAACCAATCCGAAATAAATAATTCGAATAAATCAATCCAGATGAATAAATTTGAATGGATAATTAAAGAAATAAATGAAGTAATTATAAATAATTGTAACCTCGTATGGATTGAATTGTGTGTAAAATGGGTTGATATGAATGGTATGGATGTTTTGAACATAACTGGCATTGTTGCGACGACTGATGAATTCGTTCGAGTTGAGAACATGTGCTAAAGAGCCAATTAAGCTTTAAAATCCATCCAAGAGAGAAATTCTGGAGTTAATCAGATCTAGTTTGAATAAAGTTGTATTATAATTAAGCAAGCTCGCATATAATATATCGCTTATCGCATAATAACGCTCGCAAAAAGGTACGCCTACGTAAACATGAAATTTTGGATTTTGTTTGGGTTTTGAGTTTGGATTTTGATTTTTTCCGATCGTATTGGTTGAGGTATATCTATTGCTTGAACCTGCGATATTGCAGATGTCCTCCGTACAGGGGAGACTCTGCCAAAAATTTAAGGTGTTAGAAATTTTTTGAAGATTTATGGGAAATTCTTTTATTTGAAATAAATTGGTTTTAAAACCGATTAGATTTGTTTTGGAAATAAAAATCGAGTTTTAAATTAAATATTTTTGTAAATATAATGGGTTGTAGCGTTCTTTCTACCTTAGCAATTTCTGGGACGAAATTATTTTAAGGGGGAAGGAACGTAATGTCCCGTATTTTCTAACCATTTATTTAAAATATTGATTTGAGTTTATAAAATTGAATTTAACTATTTTTACTTTGAATATTATTTTTATTAATAATATAATAATATTTTATTTTTGGAATATTTGGGAAAATGTTGAATTTGCTGTATAATGTGAACGAGTGATTTAAAGTGGTTTAAATGGTTTATATTAAAATTATATTAATATATTCATTATTAAAACAACGTTAGAACGTTAAATTTATAATTATATTATAAAACGAGCTGCAGCGGCGTGGTAGTTCGTAATTTTGCGTTTTGAACTTTAAACGGCTGTACAAGATACAATATTAGTCGGATTTACTCGAAATAAGAAACGTATGACTCTGTTTGATAATATTTTTCTAATGGAAAAGAAAAATCCAGTTTTCATAGCATAGATTTTGTTTTATGTCCAAATCAAATTTTAAAATAGTCGCCATGGAATTTCTATATAAATTATAACAATTATTTATATAAAATAAATTGTTTTTAAATATTTAAAATATCGATTTGGCTTGAAATTCAACCTCGGATATTTTACTCTGGTAATATATGAAATTCTACTCGTGTATGTCCAATTTCAATATTTTATTTATATTATACAGAAGTATTTTAAAATTGGTTTATTTTATTTGAATTGGGTAGTTATAAAAGGGACTTTATTCAAACGACCTCCGTTTTCGACGAAACAAATTTTATTGGGACCGCAATGACAAATTATTGCTAGATTTTCAAGTTGCGCATCAATCTGAGTTATTTTGTGAGCATGGCAAAATAAAATACAAATAAAACGACCATTTGGACGTGAACAAGCGACGTTTGAGCAAACGAACTCGGAATTCGACGAAACAAGTTTCATTAGGACCGTATCGTCAAATTATACTATGCCGTCCATTTCTGCCTCGAAAGGAGTTTGTACGTGAGCACATGAGCGAATAAACAACATTAAAAATAGAGATAGGTACGAAATAAAAATCGTTAGTCAACATCGTTCGTCAAATCAACATAAAATATATTATTCCACATTATATATACCCCTCCATACTAGAAAATCCAACCACTAGTTCATTTCCGTTATCCATATTTGCAAAAAAGTCTTCCAACCTAAAACAATTTCTACCTCCAAATTTGTTGCGAATCAGTGAAGGGAATCTGAATGAAATATGTTGATCGGGTCGATATCTATCTACTGTAAAAAGTTGGGGGTGATCAGACACCTGTGGTGGCCGGAATTGGTCAAAAACCAGGGAAAACTTCCTTCGTTATTCTTTGAAATTCGAGCGAATTGTCCAATTTTAAATGCTCAGACCTGGGGGAAAATGAAGCAGAGAGATCAGGCTTTGATTTGGCTCTGGTCTAGTGGTCTGAAACGTTGTGGGGGTGGTCATGGGGTTGAGTTGAACGGAGAAGTTCAGTTTGGGGCAATTTCTTAAAGTGGCGATCGGAATTGGGGAGTTTACCGACGATGGAGGCATTGTTGGTGGCGGGCGCCTGAAGTGACGCCTGATGGGGCGGATGCTGGGTGGCGAGTCCGGTCGAATGGTGGTGGTCTGGTCGTCGATGGGTGGCTGTGGCATCGGAATTTGGTCGTTGTTCGATTTCCGTTCTCAGAAGAAATAACGGCGGTCTGAGGCACCTGGAAGGCTGTGCTGGCCCACGATGACGCACCTGGATGAGGGGATGGTGTTGCACCAGTCAAGGTGGGTTTCGGTGGTCCTAGCCGCCGTCGACGGTGAGGTTTGTTGAAGGAATTGCTCGTGAATTGGTTAGCAGAAGAAGGAGTCAGGGAGAGAGAGGGAGTGAACAGTAAAAGACGCGTTTTCACCCAGTCTGATAATGACATGTTAACCCATTGATTAAGGTAATTAAGGTAATGTTTAATTATTTATTTATTTCATTTAAATTAAAACTAGTTTAAAACTTTAAATATTCGTAACTTTTTCATACTTTAACAAAATTCAGTGAAACTGGATCCGTTGGGATCGCAGCGACGAGACCTAGGTGATGGCATTGACTAGGGACTGATTGGACGTAGTTGAAATTTTAGCAAATTTTAAAGGTACGTTTCAAATTAAATGGAACAAACGTGTCAACCGTCGACTGAATAATCTGGTGCGTTAAGTCTCACACCTTCTGGAATTCTTTGATGTGGTACATTCATAGAAAAAAATATAATTTACCGTTAACAATATAAATTGGCTGATTGGATGCGATGGATGCAAATTGGTTGTTTACTGTTTGTCTGGTTGTCGTTATTTCATCGTTTTAAATGCATTATATTTAATTCGAATATTTTTATCAACTGTTAGCTGTGATGCAGAGAAGGACAGATTGGAGGGATCCGACCGGATTCCTCAAATAAACTTTATTTTATTTGTGGTGATTTTCTTCATATATGAATTATACACCCCGACTGACACTAAAACCCATTTGAATGTTTATGGTTAAATATATATCCATCATTGTTGTAATTAAAATCAACCGACAGTGTTGATTGGGAAGTTGGCAATGAATGGCCAAAAAAGTTGTTTTTAGACGTCGTTCTACCGTCAGGTGAATTGACACAGTTTTGAAGTTATAAATTATTTTATAACCGAAGTGAAGTTTATCAATTACTCTATATAAGTAATTAAATTAGAAATTTATAAATATATATTTTAAATTGAGTTTATAAAAAAATTACTTAAGGGGTTTATGTAATGAAATCTTATGATGTATACGAATTCTAAAAGCGGAAAGCCAAAGTATTTACCCACGGGATTGTTAAAATGGAATAATGGTTTTTAAAACAATTAAATAGTGGTTTTAAATTAATTAAGATATTTAATTAATTTAAAGAGGGAAATGACAAATGAAAATCAGTTAACTGCTAACTGATATGTATGGTTGACAAAATCAACCGTGTTTAATTTAAACTGATAATGAAATTAAGTTGATAATGGAATTAATTGGTTTTTCTGAATATCCATTAAATTTAACAAACAGTGTTAAATATTAGTTAATCTTCGATTAACTATAATTTAAGGAATTTACTGAATTGGTTAATGTAAAATACATTAATTATTTGATAAGCTTTTAAAGGTGATAAATTTTCTATTTATAGTTAATGTTAAAGTTAATTATTATTTCAATTAGTAATGATTTAAAGAAATGATTTTAAATTGGATTTCATGTAAGATGTAGATAAGTAGCGATAAGTTCGATTAGAGCCAAATAAGGGTGTTATAAAGGGATTTATAACCCAAGTGTTCAAACGAGATTGGAAAATGGATTTGGCAAGTAAATACAGAGATTTAAATAGGATTTTTCTAAATTTTTAAATTAAGTAAAATAGAATTCAATTGGAATGAAATGATTAAGATAGAGGATAAATATATTAGTGATAGACTGGAATACGGTAATGGTAATAGGTTTAAAACAAAATATAAGAAGTTGTTTAATTTTGCTTAGGGATTACTATAAATATGTAGGGGAAAATCCAAGCAAGGTTTAGAAAAGGGTTTTCAAACCAAAACGATAACTTCAAAAAGTTAAAGAATGGTTTAAACGAAACAATATAATTGAAATAAGGATTTCAAAAGCAAGGGAAAATACATATAGTGATTTTGGTTAAAGGTTGGTAAAGGGATTTGGAAAAAAAATCCAGGTAAAGGGTTCTTGTTGTAAAGAAAGTGGTGGAGAGTGGAATTTTATCCAATATAAGCTTTAATATAGGATGGCCCAAATATATGAATTAAAAATATTTGACGAGGGATTTTTGAATATAATTCAAAATGTATAAGTGAAATAGTGTTTTGAGTTAAAAGTTATGTTTAGTGAATATTTACTTAATTAAAGGAATTAAGTAAAAGATTTACTAAACGAGGATTTCAAATATAAGAAACAGTTTATAAAACCAGATTTGAAATCAAAGTGGTAAATGAATAGCAATGGTTAAGTGATAAACTAATATTATTCTAAGGTAAGAACGTTGTCGGTCAAGGTCTGAGAGGTAAATAAAATACCCCAACTTGAACGGCTTCACTATTATCAAGGAATGGTATTGGTTTGGAATGAGTGGAAAGTGTTGGAAATGGGTAAATTGTCCCATACGAGGAATATTGAACCTAAGTACGAGCTTTTTGAATATAATTATTAGTACAAGGTGATTAAGAATATTTGGTTTTAAATTATATAAATTTGACATTTGATTTGTCATATCAGAATTCGAAATTTGGTTTATACCATTAAGTGTTATATATGTAAGTATATAGTGATACCAAAATATAAAGAAAAGGGAAAAAGGTTTAGAAGAAATATATCGATATTTCCAAAAGAAATGAAATGCTGAGTATATACATATATACATGCTCCAAAGTATTTAAAATAGTTTTGTTATAAATAAGAATAAATATAATGTTTTCAATATATTGGAAGATTTAAAAGTAGATTTACCATTTGTTAAATATATTTAAATAGGCCAGGTAATGTCAAATACCGAATCAACAAACTCATTTTATTCACACCTTTGTTATTTGATAGCTAAATCACCAACTATCAAACCATACCAATACGATTGTTGGTACGGAAAGACCGTGATCGAAATTATATTGGAAAACATTCCAAACCAATAGATACGTGAAGATGCTGATCAAGATGGAGAAATTGTAGACTGTGGATCTTCTTAAACGAAAGAACTACTTGTCAGATTTCTCTGGCTTGCAACCAGAGTTATTCGATTTGTGATTCTGTCGTAGTTGAAATCTACGGATTGCAAGGACTACTAGCTACTGATCCTTGGGGTGGTTCCTATACAAGGATGCGATAGGAGGGTGCCTTCGTTTCGTCCTATTTTTGGATGACTTGTATGGACGAATGTCTGACAGAGTATTTCTTAAGGACCACGTTGATTTTAACAAACGTAATCCTGTCAGTGGCGGAGAGGGGCACCTCCCTTAGCTTAACGAGAAGAATATTTTTGTGGACGTCAATTAGTGATTTGGCGGATCTGACAATGTGGCATTCAAAGTGAATGATGACCAAATGTTCAAAAGGGTAAATCCTAGTCTCAAGCCTCATCAACCAGGAAATGACCAAAAATCTGGCAGGCAACATGGCTATGTGGGTCGCTCCCATTAGGGTGTATAATCACCTATTTAGAGAAATTCCATTTGCGTCTTTAATCTATATTTGATGTTGTCCCTTTTTCGGAAGACGGTTACTGATCCCTACCGCCGGTGATATACATTCGATACACTCAAGTGAAATGAGTGGTCGGTCATGTGTGGGTCGGGTTGCAAGACGTTCTTGTTGAACCCAGTGTATTCGCCTCTAGAGATACACTATCGGAAGGTGGTCCCATACCTTGTCATGGTCGGAATTCAATCTCCAATAAGCGCCCGCGGTTTTTGATTGTATACTATATATGTGGAGCGTGAGATGCAAATGTTCCGCTAGATTGTAATCTATTTGTATTTAGACATTATTATAATATCAGAACAAAGTATGATTTTCAAAAATGGTTTGGGTTATAGTAAGGTAAAAACCGTCCGTGTTTATGTGTGGGCTGGTCTTACTATTATCCTTTTATTTCAGAAGGATTTTCCAAAGTTAAACAAGTTGTTTTATATTGTGAATTTATCACTGAAAGAATTCCAGACTGACCCGGTGAAATTTGCTTTGCTTCAAATGTGCTCGGCTAAGACTGAGTGTATTTCCAGGTTAGGTTCGCTTGGAAATTCAGGAGCTGCAAGCAGGAGGCTTCACCACTGTGAAAACCCATAACTTCCCCGTAAAGGAAAGAGCGGATAGTTCGAGAACAAGCCACAACAGAACACATACAGAAGAACATTTCATTGTATATTACAACAATGCATCAGATTACATGAATATACAGAGTATAAATGAATATTACACAGAAATATCAGAGATTTAAATTACATTTAAATACATAGCAGCGGAAAATAATACAATACACAACTAGAAAGAGATATACGGATACAAAGCTTTCCGGATATCATTCCAGCTGTAAACCAGGATCCTGTGAATATAAATCTGCAAAACCAAAACTACTAGCTGCCCGTGTCAAAATAAGGGCACCCAAAGTTTAGGTTAAAACAATAAACTCTAGGTCAGTCATGTGACTGGTGTGAGAACTAAAACAGTTATTAATCTTTATTTTTAAAGTTTGGTAAATCAAGGGACCACGCCGTATAACACGGAACGGGTTTCCTCCCAAGAATACCAGTGCATAAAACAAACAGCGCAATGCTAAATAAAGAAAAATGAAGCTGTTATAAGACCCAGGTCCCATCACACAATGCAACGCAGCCGAGGATAGGGTTTTCCCTTATAACAGCCAAAGAATGCTTGATACGGTTAAAACAAATCGTTTGATACTATTATAAGTGCATAGTGTATAAAACAACTTCAAATCATAAGTATCAATCATAGACGGCATAAGTGCCCCATCCCACTATGTCGCCATACTAGGCTCTACAATTAAAACCGCAGAATCACGTATTTGGAAATTGGGTTTCCATCTATGAACCGAGGCAAAAGATAGTCCTCAACCGATTCGAGACGCTCTAGCCCGCCCCTCAGGAACAGCCGCAACTGCCCCCTGGATCCTCAGGGCCGGTCCACCGATGTGGATTATTATGCCTGAACACTACGTCTCCCCACCCTATGGGGTGTAAGTGAGCCAACTAAATGACTCCATCGGTTCGAGAACGACCGATCAATCCGAGGCGCCTCGCAACAGCAACAACCACATAAGTCAAACTCGTCAGGGCGTGTAAAACCACTGACGCCACTTTTTAGCTAGAAAGAAACGCATGCCCTCCCTGACGTCCTCTCCCGTTTTTGGTTCATACCGGGTGTGAAACACGCGAAGTAAACGCTACACAAAGCTACACCACAAAGGCCTTGCTTTGATCATCACCACAAGGCTTTGCTTTTCAACAGAAGCCTCGATCAATTGCCACTTAGGCATGCCACACAGGTAATTCACTCCATGCGTTTGATATCCATCAATATATAACCCTTGAGCTCGTACGTCTCAGAGAAGGGCGTTAAGCAAGAGAATAAATTCTCCGCCGCCAAACAGATATATATTTAATAGAAATCAAACACACAGACTAAAATCCAATGTCAGACACACAGTCCGTTTACAAGTCCGTTCTGGGTTTGAACAAAACCGGAGGCACCTAGTACCCCGCATATCCATCGATCTCCAAGTACGTCTGGACGATCACCAACTGTTTCCATCTTCTTGGGTGTACAGCCCAATCAAGATCATCAGTTATCACCCAAACGACGTGAAGACTTCTGGTCTTCGACCACCGTCTTCATCTTCGACTTATCGTCGTATCAGTTATTCAGAATGGGATAAACCCGGTCTTTCCGAATAACTCGCGTATATTTTAAATAAGTGTTACACAAACACAACATACGCCTCATTCCAATTCATCAGTCACTAACCGTAAATTAATCAAGAGAATAATTCCCCAAATATTAACCCCGAAGGCCGAAACCAACATCAGATCAATATCCAGAAAACCATTCTGCTTAGCTAACCGACAGTTAGTTTCTAAATATCACATTCATAGGGAAAGGTTCCCATTAATTTTATCCAAGATAAATTTCTTGAATTTATTCTTTAATCCATTTTTGAATATCAATTCAAACTAGTCGGGATTAGCGAACCTTACCGAAGTAATCATTTGTTTTAATTTCCCAATCCCAACCTATTCATCCCATGAAGTAAAATTGGTAGTACTTCATATCTAACACCACAGTGTTATCGGTAATTCAATTACCATTTCACGTTCAAATCTAATTAAAGATTTAACTATCGCTTGGAGTAAAACTGGTGATACTCCATTCTCGATCTTTTCAATCTATTTAAAGATTCATTAAAACTCCACTTAGTTTTAATCTTTAACTGGGTTAAAGAATCAGTGTTATTTTAAAAACACTGTCCACGATAAACCCAAAAATCAATATCCATTCAATTCCAATTAAATATTATTTAATTGGTACACTTCATTAAATCTAAATAAAAAGATTTAATCATTTCTCAACTGGGTTCAAGAACAGTGCTAGTGAAGACACCATTCACGACAAACCCAAATCACATTTGATATTCAATATAAGGCTCTGAATAGAAAATATATCGGCTTATATTCAATACCAAATTCTACGATTAACAAATGTCGTATTGGAAATAACGATATAAATATATATCTTTCAAATTTCCATAACAACACCTGTATAATCACGAATTCCAACATCGAAATATTCCGAAGACAATTTCGATTCAATTCCACTCCAATGCAATCATTGGAAATTCTGGTTATTTTTAAAACCATTTCAAATTCAATTTATTTATTTAAAAATAAATAGAATTATCTTTCTAGTTCAAAACTAGTTCATTTCGATAAAAATCTATTTTTATCTTTTCAAATATGGTGTTTTTCATCCCAATTTTTCCCAAATCATTTCTTATGATTTTACACAAATTATTACTATTTTTAATAATTTTATCAAGGCCCGTACAGTCGATTTCCATCAATGGCCATCGAACTGCACTTACAGCGACCTTTTTCAAATTTGATTTGGACGTAATTCCAAATCCAACCGTTAGATTTCAAATTCCTAACATTCGTTAGAAAGCTCTTTTCGATACGAACCCAACGGTTCCGGTTTTAGGAGAATCCGACGGTCGGATCTCCCGTAATGTCCGTTTGAAATAAATGGTCGAAATTCGCGAACTGCCGCGGCGCGGCGCGTTCTATTCAGGCCATTATATTATATATAATATATATAATATATATTTCGTCGATTTCTATTTAAAACGAATTATATAAATAGTTTTAAATTCGTTTCAAAAGCAATTTCAACTTCCTTTTTTAATTCAAATCAAAATTGAATTCTTCTTTATAAATTCGTTTTAAAATTCATTTCTATTCAATTCAAATTTCAATTCAATTTGAATTCATTTCAATTCACTTTCAATTCAATTTGAATTTGTTTTCAATTCAATTCATTTCGAAATCGTTTTCAATTCAATTCATTTCGAAATCGTTTTCAATTCAATTCATTTCGAAATCGTTTTCAATTCAATCCATTTCGAAATCGTTTTCAATTCAATTCATTTCGAAATCGTTTTCAATTCAATTCATTTCGAAATCGTTTTCAATTCAATTCATTTCGAAATCGTTTTCAATTCAATTCATTTCGAAATCGTTTTCAATTCAATTCATTTCGAAATCGTTTTCAATTCAATTCATTTCGAAATCGTTTTCAATTCAATTCATTTCGAAATCGTTTTCAATTCAATTCATTTCGAAATCGTTTTCAATTCAATTCATTTCGAAATCGTTTTCAATTCAATTCATTTCGAAATATTCGATTTCGAAATTACTTTTCAATATTCATTTTAAAATGAATAAAATCGATATAAATATCGTTCACGTCAAAATGGCGTCAATCTAATCAACACGGCTTCATATATTGATATTTTCAAATATTCCATTTCGAATATTTCTATTTCAAATATTTCTATTTTAAAACTGGAATGAGGCCCAATCAATTACCATATAAAGTTAATTATATGGATTTTCATACAACACATGTATAATAGCATTGAAAAATAATCAACCATCAACCAAAGTGCACTACACTGTATAAGCATCAAATATAGATATCTAATGCTTATAACAGCCTGTCAATCAATCGATCGACATATTTAATCAATCAGGATGAGTGAACTTCAAATTTCATCCCAACACCCGTGTGGGGTTTCAAACAATCAAACACATATTTTATTTGTGCAGTTGGGCGATGTGTGAAATTTATCGACCCAATCAATATCAGTCAAATCAGTGTATATACAAACAAATCGACCGATTTGTTTATAACTATTCATTTATTCACATTCACGTTAAAAATTATATTTTTAACGATAAAACATTTTATTTCAACCTATGAATTTCTATTCAATTCATTTATTCAATAAAATGATCTTTTTATTTTTCTAACTTATTTTAGAAAATTTCGGCAGCATAACGGCACGATACTAGAAACGGGACGAGGCCTAGCCTTATCCCCGGTCTAGTGAAGGCCCACGCCATTCACACATCATCAAATCAATTCATTTCACCACACAATTCAATTTCAATCAAATAATCCAACTAATCTACGCAACCAAACAAACAAGTCCATGGTCTGTGGACGATTGTGTCGGGTGCTACGAAGCACCGTCTGCATCCTAGTATATATATAACTAGAAAAAGAAATTGAAAGGTGAGAAATTCTCACATATAGCTATCCAAACATCTTGACTCTTCTTTGATAGAAATCTTCATCGTCATCGCATCTTCGTCATCTTCGTTGCCCAGATCCTCTACATATGTAAAAATCGAATTTTTACTTCGCTATTCAATATATAAAAATCGAATTTTTAGTTCGCTATTCAATATATAAAAATCAAATTTTTAGTTCGCTATTCAATATATAAAAATCGAATTTTTAGTTCGCTATTCAATATATAAAAATCGAATTTTTAGTTCGCTATTCAATATATAAAAATCGAATTTTTATTTCGCTATTCAATATATAAAAATCGAATTTTTATTTCTATATTCAATATATAAAAATCGAATTTTTATTTCTATGTTCAATATATAAAAATCATATTTTATAATTGCTTCATACATTTAAAAAAAATCGAATTTTCACTATGCTATTCAATATGTAAAAATTGAATTTTTACTCCGGTGTTTAATATATAAAGATTATATATTTACAATATAAAAGATTATATTGTTACCTCGCTTTATAAATATAAAAGATTAAATTTTTACCTAGCTCATATTTTAAAAATCACAACTTTGCTTATATAAAAATCCCACCTTTGATTATATAAAAACCTTTCTTCTTATAAAAAATTAAACCTTTATTTTAAAATGAAAATCACAGGTTATATAAAATAAACAAAAATAAAAATAAGGGAAAGAACCTAAAAACTTACTGTGGAGATGAAGGAGGACGAGGGGAGGCTCGTGGGGTCTGGAGGGGTGCGTTGAGCTACTGGTGGACGCGAGGTGGTGCTCCGGTCGACGGCGGGGGTCAGTGGGTGGGCGTGCGATTTGGGGGAGGGGCGCAGCTTCAAATCGAGAGGGGGAAGGAAGGGGAGACGGCAGAGAGGAGGGGCGCGTCCTGGGGGGTGGCGGCAGCCACCTGGAGGCACGACGGAGGCGATACTGGGGGCCGACGGGGTGGGTTTTTCGATTTGGGGGCGCGGTTCTTTTGAACGACGGGGGCATTTGGGTGTAAATGAAATTAGGGTTATAACTTAGGTATATATAATATATATATATTTTATATTATTCTGATTACTTTTCAAAAGTAAAGTTTCCTATCCGGACTCTAAACGAACCCCAACAACAGTCGTCCCTAGCTATATGCCCATGTTCCGAACATAATGGGACATGTATCGCAAGCCAATTCGGCCATTACGATCAGTTTTCGTTAAATTTAACATATAAATCTATATATATTCAATTTTAAACGCACATTTCAAATTACCAGGGCCACACACGAACTCTAAAAATTCCATAAAAATATTTTCTAGCTTCGTATTGACGATACGGTCCTAACAAAACTAGTTTCATCGAATTTTGAGACCGTTGGAAAAATGGCCATTTTCCAGTCGATTAAAATCAACTAAAACTGGTCAAACGCGTTTTCCTTTGCCACGCTCACATATTGATTCGAAAAATTATGAAATTTGGAATCTAGCAATAGTTTGACACTGCGGATCCAACAAAAGTGGTTTCGTCGAAATCCGAGGTCATTTGCAAAATTTCCATTTTTAATGGCCTGAATTCCATAGCGACTATTCAGAATTTTCAACTGGACACATCTTATCATTTCTAAGATGAAATCTCAGTTTGTTAACTTCGTTACAAAGATATAGTTATACAGATTCAAATATTTCTTGTTTCGTTCAATTCTGACTTATATTGAATTCTGTATATTCATTTGAAATTAGAAATCGAATTTTCGAACTACCGCGCCATTTTCAATTCCTTTTATAATTATATATAATTATTATATATTCTAACGACGACGCGTATAATATATACGTTCGAATTCTATTCAAAATAAATTTCTCGTCGATATTATTTAAAATAATTCATTTTAAATAAACAAAATTCGCTAAAATGGCCAAAATAAAATTTTTAAACTGGCCCAGATTTTCCGGGTTATTACAATCTCCCCCACTTAAAACTTTTCGTCCCCGAAAAGGAACAAAGTCGAAAGTGATTTGATTAATAAGCTCTACATTCGATCTGGCTTCCATTCTCTAACTTTTCAGTTTCTGAGAATTTTCAAAACTTCAAAAATTTGGCTAACACCCTAAATTTTTGAAAAATTTCGCCATAACCTCCCCTGCACCGGGAGCATCGGGGAATTTCAAATAGCTTCCCCGGTCCTTCAGATCTCAAAAAGAAAAAGAAAAAGCCAAGCGGCTAGCCAATAGACTCACAAAATCATCATCACCCAAACGAAACAGGAAATTATGTAATAAACATGTACCTATTTGTCGGGCAAACAAATTTTATTCTTCGGCTCTAGCCTCCTTGCTATGACCTGTTCAATATAAGTATATGTATATGCAAGCAAATGCGACCAATTTTCAATACAATTCAAATATTGATCAAATTAGGCATAATGGTTCAAAATTATCAAACAATGAACAAACAACACAAACATCAATCAATTCGTGAATTAGATTTTCAAATTCATAATTTTGATACATATACAAAAATCATGTTTTTGATGCCAAATCACAACAATAGGCCCTATCTAATTTTTGGTTCTCACACCAGTCAATAGGAAATATATAGAAATCTCACTTTCGTCACTCGAATATAAACACTGATGATGAGGCCTCATCATCTGAATCATCTCCGGGCGACTAGAGTGTGATTCTATATCTATCCAGTATATTAAAATTTCGAATACACGCGGATCAGACGTATACGCAAAATCTATATATACTGGATTGTCCACATCAATATAAATAGATAATCAAATACGAATAATTTATTTAAATTTTCAAAACCAAAATTGTTTTCATTTTAAAAATTTACTCTTCACACTCGTTCTAGGATACTACTGACCCCATCTCTAACGAGTCATTCCCGTTGGATAATACTAATCCAATATCTGATGAATTCTTTCGTATGGTTCTAATGTGTCTTGTTCTCTAGCTTTGTAAACCAAAGCTCTGATACCAACTGTGAAAACCCGTAACTTCCCCGTAAAGGAAAGAGCGGATAGTTCGAGAACAAGCCACAACAGAACACATACAGAAGAACATTTCATTGTATATTACAACAATGCATCAGATTACATGAATATACAGAGTATAAATGAATATTACACAGAAATATCAGAGATTTAAATTACATTTAAATACATAGCAGCGGAAAATAATACAATACACAACTAGAAAGAGATATACGGATACAAAGCTTTCCGGATATCATTCCAGCTGTAAACCAGGATCCTGTGAATATAAATCTGCAAAACCAAAACTACTAGCTGCCCGTGTCAAAATAAGGGCACCCAGAGTTTAGGTTAAAACAATAAACTCCAGGTCAGTCATGTGACTGGTGTGAGAACTAAAACAGTTATTAATCTTTATTTTTAAAGTTTGGTAAATCAAGGGACCACGCCGTATAACACGGAACGGGTTTCCTCCCAAGAATACCAGTGCATAAAACAAACAGCGCAATGCTAAATAAAGAAAAATGAAGCTGTTATAAGACCCAGGTCCCATCACACAATGCAACGCAGCCGAGGATAGGGTTTTCCCTTATAACAGCCAAAGAATGCTTGATACGGTTAAAACAAATCGTTTGATACTATTATAAGTGCATAGTGTATAAAACAACTTCAAATCATAAGTATCAATCATAGACGGCATAAGTGCCCCATCCCACTATGTCGCCATACTAGGCTCTATAATTAAAACCGCAGAATCACGTATTTGGAAATTGGGTTTCCATCTATGAACCGAGGCAAAAGATAGTCCTCAACCGATTCGAGACGCTCTAGCCCGCCCCTCAGGAACAGCCGCAACTGCCCCCTGGATCCTCAGGGCCGGTCCACCGATGTGGATTATTATGCCTGAACACTACGTCTCCCCACCCTATGGGGTGTAAGTGAGCCAACTAAATGACTCCATCGGTTCGAGAACGACCGATCAATCCGAGGCGCCTCGCAACAGCAACAACCACATAAGTCAAACTCGTCAGGGCATGTAAAACCACTGACGCCACTTTTTAGCTAGAAAGAAACGCATGCCCTCCCTGACGTCCTCTCCCGTTTTTGGTTCATACCGGGTGTGAAACACGCGAAGTAAACGCTACACAAAGCTACACCACAAAGGCCTTGCTTTGATCATCACCACAAGGCTTTGCTTTTCAACAGAAGCCTCGATCAATTGCCACTTAGGCATGCCACACAGGCAATTCACTCCATGCGTTTGATATCCATCAATATATAACCCCTGAGCTCGTACGTCTCAGAGAAGGGCGTTAAGCAAGAGAATAAATTCTCCGCTGCCAAACAAATATATATTTAATAGAAATCAAACACACAGACTAAAATCCAATGTCAGACACACAGTCCATTTACAAGTCCGTTCTGGGTCTGAACGAAACCGGAGGCACCTAGTACCCCGCATATCCATCGATCTCCAAGTACGTCTGGACGATCACCAACTGTTTCCATCTTCTTGGGTGTACAGCCCAATCAAGATCATCAGTTATCACCCAAACGACGTGAAGACTTCTGGTCTTCGACCACCGTCTTCATCTTCGACTTATCGTTGTATCAGTTATTCAGAATGGGATAAACCCGGTCTTTCCGAATAACTCGCGTATATTTTAAATAAGTGTTACACAAACACAACATACGCCTCATTCCAATTCATCAGTCACTAACCGTAAATTAATCAAGAGAATAATTCCCCAAATATTAACCCCGAAGGCCGAAACCAACATCAGATCAATATCCAGAAAACCATTCTTCTTAGCTAACCGACAGTTAGTTTCTAAATTTCGCATTCATAGGGAAAGGTTCCCATTAATTTTATCCAAGATAAATTTCTTGAATTTATTCTTTAATCCATTTTTGAATATCAATTCAAACTAGTCGGGATTAGCGAACCTTACCGAAGTAATCATTTGTTTTAATTTCCCAATCCCAACCTATTCATCCCATGAAGTAAAACTGGTAGCACTTCATATCTAACACCACAGTGTTATCGGTAATTCAATTACCATTTCACGTTCAAATCTAATTAAAGATTTAACTATCGCTTGGAGTAAAACTGGTGATACTCCATTCTCGATCTTTTCAATCTATTTAAAGATTCATTAAAACTCCACTTAGTTTTAATCTTTAACTGGGTTAAAGAATCAGTGTTATTTTAAAAACACTATCCACGATAAACCTAAAAATCAATATCCATTCAATTCCAATTAAATATTATTTAATTGGTACACTTCATTAAATCTAAATAAAAAGATTTAATCATTTCTCAACTGGGTTCAAGAACAGTGCTAGTGAAGACACCATTCACGACAAACCCAAATCACATTTGATATTCAATATAAGGCTCTGAATAGAAAATATATAGGCTTATATTCAATACCAAATTCTACGATTAACAAATGTCGTATTGGAAATAACGATATAAATATATATCTTTCAAATTTCCATAACAACACCTGTATAATCACGAATTCCAAAATCGAAATATTCCGAAGACAATTTCGATTCAATTCCACTCCAATGCAATCATTGGAAATTCTGGTTATTTTTAAAACCATTTCAAATTCAATTTATTTATTTAAAAATAAATAGAATTATCTTTCTAGTTCAAAACTAGTTCATTTCGATAAAAATCTATTTTTATCTTTTCAAATATGGAGTTTTTCATCCCAATTTTTCCCAAATCATTTCTTATGATTTTACACAAATTATTACTATTTTTAATAATTTTATCAAGGCCCGTACAGTCGATTTCCATCAATGGCCATCGAACTGCACTTACAGCGACCTTTTTCAAATTTGATTTGGACATAATTCCAAATCCAACCGTTAGATTTCAAATTCCTAACATTCGTTAGAAAGCTCTTTTCGATACGAACCCAACGGTTCCGGTTTTAGGAGAATCCGACGGTCGGATCTCCCGTAATGTCCGTTTGAAATAAATGGTCGAAATTCGCGAACTGCCGCGGCGCGGCGCGTTCTATTCAGGCCATTATATTATATATAATATATATAATATATATTTCGTCGATTTCTATTTAAAACGAATTATATAAATAGTTTTAAATTCGTTTCAAAAGCAATTTCAACTTCCTTTTTTAATTCAAATCAAAATTGAATTCTTCTTTATAAATTCGTTTTAAAATTCATTTCTATTCAATTCAAATTTCAATTCAATTTGAATTCATTTCAATTCACTTTCAATTCAATTTGAAATCGTTTTCAATTCAATTCATTTCGAAATCGTTTTCAATTCAATTCATTTCGAAATCGTTTTCAATTCAATTCATTTCGAAATCGTTTTCAATTCAATTCATTTCGAAATCGTTTTCAATTCAATTCATTTCGAAATCGTTTTCAATTCAATTCATTTCGAAATCGTTTTCAATTCAATTCATTTCGAAATCGTTTTCAATTCAATTCATTTCGAAATCGTTTTCAATTCAATTCATTTCGAAATATTCGATTTCGAAATTACTTTTCAATATTCATTTTAAAATGAATAAAATCGATATAAATATCGTTCACGTCAAAATGGCGTCAATCTAATCAACACGGCTTCATATATTGATATTTTCAAATATTCCATTTCGAATATTTCTATTTCAAATATTTCTATTTTAAAACTGGAATGAGGCCCAATCAATTACCATATAAAGTTAATTATATGGATTTTCATACAACACATGTATAATAGCATTGAAAAATAATCAACCATCAACCAAAGTGCAATACACTGTATCAGCATCAAATATAGATATCTAACGCTTATAACAGCCTGTCAATCAATCGATCGACATATTTAATCAATCAGGATGAGTGAACTTCAAATTTCATCCCAACACCCGTGTGGGGTTTCAAACAATCAAACACAGATTTTATTTGTGCAGTTGGGCGATGTGTGAAATTTATCGACCCAATCAATATCAGTCAAATCAGTGTATATACAAACAAATCGGCCGATTTGTTTATAACTATTCATTTATTCACATTCACGTTAAAAATTATATTTTTAACGATAAAACATTTTATTTCAACCTATGAATTTCTATTCAATTCATTTATTCAATAAAATGATCTTTTTATTTTTCTAACTTATTTTAGAAAATTTCGGCAGCATAACGGCACGATACTAGAAACGGGACGAGGCCTAGCCTTATCCCCGGTCTGGTGAAGGCCCACGCCATTCACACATCATCAAATCAATTCATTTCACCACACAATTCAATTTCAATCAAATAATCCAACTAATCTACGCAACCAAACAAACAAGTCCATGGTCTGTGGACGATTGTGTCGGGTGCTACGAAGCACCGTCTGCATCCTAGTATATATATATAACTAGAAAAAGAAATTGAAAGGTGAGAAATTCTCACATATAGCTATCCAAACATCTTGACTCTTCTTTGATAGAAATCTTCATCGTCATCGCATCTTCGTCATCTTCGTTGCCCAGATCCTCTACATATGTAAAAATCGAATTTTTACTTCGCTATTCAATATATAAAAATCGAATTTTTAGTTCGCTATTCAATATATAAAAATCGAATTTTTAGTTCGCTATTCAATATATAAAAATCGAATTTTTAGTTCGCTATTCAATATATAAAAATCGAATTTTTAGTTCGCTATTCAATATATAAAAATCGAATTTTTATTTCGCTATTCAATATATAAAAATCGAATTTTTATTTCTATATTCAATATATAAAAATCGAATTTTTATTTCTATGTTCAATATATAAAAATCATATTTTATAATTGCTTCATACATTTAAAAAAAATCGAATTTTCACTATGCTATTCAATATGTAAAAATTGAATTTTTACTCCGGTGTTTAATATATAAAGATTATATATTTACAATATAAAAGATTATATTGTTACCTCGCTTTATAAATATAAAAGATTATATTTTTACCTAGCTCATATTTTAAAAATCACAACTTTGCTTATATAAAAATCCCACCTTTGATTATATAAAAACCTTTCTTCTTATAAAAAATTAAACCTTTATTTTAAAATGAAAATCACAGGTTATATAAAATAAACAAAAATAAAAATAAGGAAAAGAACCTAAAAACTTACTGTGGAGATGAAGGAGGACGAGGGGAGGCTCGTGGGGTCTGGAGGGGTGCGTTGAGCTACTGGTGGACGCGAGGTGGTGCTCCGGTCGACGGCGGGGGTCAGTGGGTGGGCGTGCGATTTGGGGGAGGGGCGCAGCTTCAAATCGAGAGGGGGAAGGAAGGGGAGACGGCAGAGAGGAGGGGCGCGTCCTGGGGGGTGGCGGCAGCCACCTGGAGGCACGACGGAGGCGATACTGGGGGCCGACGGGGTGGGTTTTTCGATTTGGGGGCGCGGCTCTTTTGAACGACGGGGGCATTTGGGTGTAAATGAAATTAGGGTTATAACTTAGGTATATATAATATATATATATATTATATTATTCTGATTACTTTTCAAAAGTAAAGTTTCCTATCCGGACTCTAAACGAACCCCAACAACAGTCGTCCCTAGCTATTTGCCCATGTTCCGAACATAATGGGACATGTATCGCAAGCCAATTCGGCCATTACGATCAGTTTTCGTTAAATTTAACATATAAATCTATATATATTCAATTTTAAACGCACATTTCAAATTACCAGGGCCACACACGAACTCTAAAAATTCCATAAAAATATTTTCTAGCTTCGTATTGACGATACGGTCCTAACAAAACTAGTTTCATCGAATTCTGAGACCGTTGGAAAAATGGCCATTTTCCAGTCGATTAAAATCAACTAAAACTGGTCAAACGCGTTTTCCTTTGCCACGCTCACATATTGATTCGAAAAATTATGAAATTTGGAATCTAGCAATAATTTGACACTGCGGATCCAACAAAAGTGGTTTCGTCGAAATCCGAGGTCGTTTGCAAAATTTCCATTTTTAATGGCCTGAATTCCATAGCGACTATTCAGAATTTTCAACTGGACACATCTTATCATTTCTAAGATGAAATCTCAGTTTGTTAACTTCGTTACAAAGATATAGTTATACAGATTCAAATATTTCTTGTTTCGTTCAATTCTGACTTATATTGAATTCTGTATATTCATTTGAAATTAGAAATCGAATTTTTGAACTACCGCGCCATTTTCAATTCCTTTTATAATTATATATAATTATTATATATTCTAACGACGACGCGTATAATATATATGTAACTTCCCGTATTTTTGGCCGTCAAATATTTAATTTAATTTATTATCTTAAGTATTATATTTGGGATTATAATGGATTTTTAATATTTAATTCGTTATTTAAATGATGTTTGAACGTTATATATTTATATAATTATAAAATGAGCTCGAAATGGCGCTGCAGTTCGTAATATGAAGTTTGAGCTTCAATTGATAATACAGGATCCGATATAAGTCGGATTTCTGTGAAACGAGAAACGTTGGAAACGTATTAATTATAATTTTCATACGAAAGAGAAAAATCCAGATTTCGTGTTAAGGTTTGTTAGTTATGGCCAAATCAAATTTTGAAATAGTCGCTGTAAAAATCGTTATTTAATTGTAGGCCATTAAAATGGCCATTTTGCAAACAGAGGTCGTTTTCGACGAAATCAGTTTCATTAGAACCGCATCGTTAAATTATTGTACAGTGTTAAATGGCGTGGCAAACCGATGTCGTATGTGACCACAACAGCCATAAACGCCCGCTCAATTTATGTATAGCGCGTAATTAACATAATAAAGGATTATTTGGGTATAACTTGAGTAGACGATCGAATTAGGCCACAAAACCAGTTCCGGTGAGTTCGTATCGTCGATTAGAGTCAGGATAGGCATATAGTTTGTTATTTTTGAAGACCGGGTAATTTGGCGTTAAAAAGGGCATTGCGGTGCACGTAAAAACAGCCTACCGGGGAAACAGTCTCAGAATGCGACGAAACTGGTGCCGTTGGGTTCGTATTGAAAAATTATTTTAGGATATCGAGGTTTCAAGTTGATTGGATTTATCTAGTCATCGTGGAAAAATTAAACGCGTGTTTATTTCCGGTTTTATAAAGGAATTTTTTTTCATACGACCTCGGATTTCGACGAAACTTGTCCCATTGGGTTCAGAATACCTTTTTACATTAAGATTAGCCTTTTTATCAGAAAATAGAAATTTTATATGGTGGTTTTTACCATGATTTCTCCACGACGAAGTTTTTGCATATTATTATATTATTAAATCCATCCCATTTTTTTTCTTTTGGCTTGTCCCTTTTGATTACTGACTTGCTCCCTGCACCTTGCGCCAAACATTTTAAACCTTGGCTATCATACAAACAAACCCATTTCTTTACTTGCGTGTTCACCCATTTCAGTGCCTTGGCCACCAAACAACCGATTTCCTTGCGTACCAAACATATACGATTACTTGCGTGCCACACAACAATTAAAATATCTTTTCCTTGTGCTCCAATCAAACTTATTCCTTGTCTGCCAAACAAATTACCCGTGCCGACCAAGCTTTTCATTGAAATCTCCACCCACATGCTACTTAGCAGACCTAAATATATATTAATTAGACCGTGGCCACCACGTTTTCTCCCTTATAAACACAAGACGTCCATCTTCTGTTTTCTTCAAACCAAGGACATGGATGCCTTCCTCCTCCACTGTTTCTAACGGCAGCATCCTTCTTAAAAAAAAAAAAAAAAGGAGAAGCATGGAACGCTCTAACCACGTCGATCCTTCTGTTCAGAATGTAAACAACGCTTCCCTTTGCTGTCAAACCATGACCTTGAACGGCCGAGATCTAATAGGACAGCGCAGCTTTTGAGGGGCTCCTGGAGACAAACGATGATGACTGGCGGGATGAGGTTTCTGGCGATGAGAGTGCGTGTTGAGGCGGCTGCCGGGGCGATCTCAGGTCGGTGGCCGGTTGTCTGAAGGAGCGTCAGCAGTGATAAAGTAGAGTAGGGGGACTGAAGTCGTTTAAACATACAAATGGGAGGCGCAGTGTTCGTTTGGAAGGGATACGTAAGTTCTCGTCTTCTGGAAGCAGGGCAGTCTGTATAGCAGTAAAGGAGGGTGACGGGTTGCATGGGAATGTTTTGAATGGCAAGCGAAAGGAGCAGGGATTTGTCAGGGAGGGGGACACGTGAGGTGTTCTCGCATGAATGGAAAGTGGAAATAGTGGACTGGAAATGCAAAAGGGGGGGATTTCAGGATGGACGGAGGCGATCTGAGGGCTGGCGGCTAGGGTGAAGGGGCGTTAGTCGAGGCTGATGCCGGTGGTGGTGTTCGCAGGAGGTCTGGGTGTTGGTAGGCGTCGCGGTGATCGAGTTGGTTGGATGTTCAAGCGTAAGGGAGGAGACGGGCACGAGATGGAGTTAACTGAAGAAAACGCGTGGAGAAGCATTAACGGAAGCTGACGTGGCACGCTTTAAGATTAATTAAGGTAATCGGCCAATCATTATTTAATTAATTAAATAATTAGTTAGTTTAATTTACGTTTAACTTTATAACCTTAAAACGTTCATAACTTTTATGTACGTTAACTGATTTCAGCGAAACTGGATCCGTTGGAATCGCAGGGACGAGACCTAGGTGATGGCACTGACTAGGCTCTGATCTGACGCCATTGAAAATTTAGCTAATTTTGAACGTCTGTTCAAGATTAAATGCAACCAACGCGTCCACCGTCAACAGAATAATCTGGTGAGTTAATTCTCACACCTTCTGGAATTCTGTGATGTGGTAAATTCATATTAAATTATAATTTACCTTTAAAATATAAATTGGTTGATTGGCTGTTATTGGCTGATTGTTGTTTGATTGATTGCCGTTATTTCATCGTTTTAAATTAGTTGACCATATGAAATTTATTTCATATATTATTTTGAAATGTATAACGAGCTGTGACGCAGGGCAGAACAGGTTGGAGGGATCCGACTGGATTCCTCAAAATATTATATATGTTTTTTTTTATATCATTGATATTTGAACTGATTGAACCCTATAAGGTTGGAAAAAAACCTGTTTGAGTTTGATGGTTGAACAAATATTCACCGTGTTGTGTTTAAAATCAACCGATAGTGTTGATTTGGTAACTAGCAGTGAATGGCCGAAAATATGTTGTTTAGACGTCGTTCGACCGTTCGGTGAAACGACGCAGATTTAAAGTTATAAAATATTTTATAACTGAGCTGATGTTTTTCAGTCGTTTTATATTAATAATTTAATGAGAAATTTATGAATGAATATTTTAATCAAGTTTATAAAGAATTTTATAAATGGCTTATGTGGCAAAACCGTATGGTGTAAACAAGTTGTAAGCAGAAAATCCAAAGTAATTACCTACGGGTTGGTAAAATAGAATAGTTGTTTTTAAAACAATTTAATGGTGGTTTTATTAAGTTATTTAATTAATTCAAAAGAGAGAAATGACAAAAGGAATTAAATTGAATGGAGTCGTTATAAAATTTGGAAGGAATACAAGCAAGGTTAAAAATGGATTTCAAACCATAGCGATAACTTTGAAAGTTAAAGAATTTAGTCAAGCGAAATGCTATAATAAAGATTCCAAACGAAATGGGAAATACATACCATAGTTTGTGGGAAATATTGGTAAGGGATGCTGAAGATAAAAATCCAAGTTAGAAGTAATTATCGAATTGTTTAGTGTTAATATAATTACTCTTAACGTTAATGGTCAATTTAATAATGGAAGCGATGACTTTAATTTTGAATTCAATTAAAGTAATGAAGTGGCATTATGGTTCGACCAAAGGAGCGATAAGAGTTATAAAGGGATTTAGAATCCAAGTGTGCAAACGGGATGGGTAAATGGGATTTGTCGGGGAAAGTATGAATTTAGAGAAAGCTTTACTTAATTTTTAAATTAAGTAAAGTGGGTTTAAATGAAGTGAAACTTTGAAGAAAAGGGTTAATACATTAAGAATGGACATTTACTAAATCAAATGAATTGAGTAAAGAGATCTTGAACGAGGATTTAAAATGAAATGGACGGTTTATAAAACCAGATTTTGAAATCAAGATTTTAAACGAGATTTGAAATCAATGGGTAAGTGACAGACTGATATTATTCTGAGATAAGGACGCTGTCGATCAAGGTCTGAGAGGTAAATAGAATACCCCAACTTGAACGGCTTCGTTATTATCAAGGAATGGTATGGGGTTGAAACGAGTGAAAGATGGTGTGATTGGCGTGATGTCCCATACGTGACGTATTGAAATAAAAACGAGATTTTGGAAATATGAATATAGATAAGAATATTGACTTCAAATCATTTGAACATTCGTTATTCAATTTGAATTAAGCGAATATAGTATTTGAAATAGAATTAATCAAACATGGTTTTCATAAAGAGTTGCCATTGCGTACGACTGCTAGCGGAATTCGCAGGGCTGCATTTAGCCTACGGCGGTCGGATGTTTTTCTGAGGGAATCAGGCGTAACCATTGTGATCGCTGCGATCTAGAGTCAAGCGAATAGAGTTAAGTCGAATATAGAGTTGATTAACGATTTTGTTAAATATATTTTAAAGAGGCCATTCATGCCAAGTACTGAATCAGAAAACTCATTGTGTTCACACATTTGTTATTTGGTAGTTAAATCACCGACTATCAAACCAGACCAATACGATTGTTGGTATGGAATGACTGGGATCGAATTATATTCGAAAACCATTCCGACCAACAAATACGTGAAGACGTCAAATTGAAGACGGAGCAAGTGAAGACCGTGAATCTTCATAAGCGGAAGGACTACTTGTCAAATTTCTCTGGCTTGCAACCAGAGTTATTTGGTTTGTGATTCTGTCGTGGTTGAAATCCACGGGTTGCAAGGACTTCTCGCTACTGATCCATGGGGTGATTCCTATATTGGATGCAGTAGGAGAGTGCCTTCGGTTCATCCTGTTCCTGGATGACTTATAGGGACGAGTGTTTGACAGAGTATTTCCAAAGGAGTCACGTACGTTGATATTTTCAAACGTACGATAGTTGGTGGCGGAGGACGACGGTTCTCTTAGCTTAACCACTAGAGTATTTTTTTTGTGGATGTCAATTAGTGATATCCGGCGGATCTGACGATGTGGCATTCAAAGTGAATGATGGCCAGATGTTCGAAGAGATGAGTTCTAGCCTCAAGCCTCATCAACCGGGAAATGACAAAAATCGGGCAGGCAGCATGGCTATGTGGGTCGCTCCCATTAGGGTGTATAATCACCTATCTAGAGAAATTCCTTTTGCTTCTTTAATCTATCGATGCTGTCCCTTTACGGGAGACGGTGGTTTGAGTCCAACCGTCGGTGATATACATTCGATACACTCAAGCGAAATGAATGGTCGGTCATGTGAGGGCCGGGTTGCAAGACGTTCTTGTTGAACCCAGTGTATTCGCCTCTAGAGATACACGTGCGGAAGGTGGTCCCATACCTTGTCAAGTTGGAATCCTATATCCAATAAGCGCCCGCGGTTTTGGTTTGTATACTATATATGGGGAGCGTGAGATGCAAGCGTTTCTCTAGATTGATATTTACTTGTACTTAGACATTATTATAATATCAGATCAAGTTATGACTTTCAAAAATGGTTTGGGTTATAGTAAGGTAAAAACTGTCCGTGTTTATGTGTGGACTGGTCTTACTATTATCCTTTGATTTCGTAAAGGATTTTCCAAAGTTAAGCAAGTTGTGTGTTATGTGAATTTATCACTGATGGTATTCCAGACTGACCCGGTGTATTTTGTTTTAAATCAAATGTGCTCGGGTCAGACCGAGTATGTTCCAGGTTAGGTTCGCTTGGAGTTTCAGGTGCTGGAAGCAGGCGGCTTCACCGTTAGTTATATACAGATATTATTCCACTGTGATTGATATATGCTGTACTCTGATGATTGGTATGTATATACAGTTTTTGTATAAAGGATTTGTGATATTATATTTTATTCGTTCCGCTGTGAGATTCTAACATGTTCTTCTTCTTTCTTCTATTCTAATACTTCTTTCTTTCTATTCTCACCCTCTAAATTCTTTCTCATGACAATCTGGGGGTTCGATACTTGGGTTTTTGGCAAGCGATACGGGTTTATGTATTGCTGTCGAGAATTCGAGCGTCGGTCTTTTCCCGGGTTCGTTACAGTGGTATCAGAGCTATTGGTTTAGTGATAACCTTGGCTCTGTGGCATGACTCAATAGAGATGGGGTTAGTAATGCCCTAGATTGAGTTTGAGTGTATATATGAGAGCGCGTATTTGTAATTTATTATAAAAATTATTTTTGAAATTATTTTGCCCAATATATTTTATAGAATAATAAAAAGAAATGATTTTCTCAGATTATTATAGTATGGGCAATCGGTTGATTTGTTAATGTTGATTGTATGATATGTTTGGATGGTGTGCTCGATCTCATGGATATGAACCTGAACACGAATCAATTTGGTTGGAAACCAATGTGAAATAAATAATTCGAACAAATCAATCCAGATAATTAAATTTGAATGGATAATTAAAGAAATAAATGAAGTAATTATAAATGAGTATAACATCGTATGGATTGAATTGTGTGTGTGATTGGTTGATATGGATGATGTGGATATTTTGAACCTGATTAACATTTGTGTTGGGACTAATGGAATTCATTTGAGTTGAGAACAGGTACAGAAGTGCCAATTCAGATTTAAAATCTGTCCGAGAGAGAAATTCTGGAACCAATTGAATCCAGTTGAGTATAAAGCTGCATAATAACTAAGCAAGCTCAAATATAAACTATCGCTTATCGCGTAATAACGCTCGCAAAAAGGTACGCCTACGCAAATATGAAATATTTGGTTTTTGTTTGGATTTTGGGTTTGATTTTTGAATTTTTCCGACCATGAGAGTCGATGTATATATTTCTTGAACCTGCGATTTTGCAGATGTCCTCCGTATAGGGGAGACTCTGCCGAAATTTTTCTGAATTTAAGGTGTTAGAAAGTTCTTGAAAATTTTTGGAAAATTCTTTTAGTTGAAATAAATTGGTTTAAAACCAGTTTGGGTTAATTTTGGGAAAAATCGAGTTTTAAATTACATATTTTTATAAAGTTAATGGGTTTATTACGTTTTTCTTACCTTAGCAATTTCGAGGACGAAATTATTTTAAAGGGGGGAAGAATGTAACGTCCCGTATTTTTGGCCGTCAAATATTTAATTTAATTTATTATCTTAAGTATTATATTTGGGATTATAATGGATTTTTAATATTTAATTCGTTATTTAAATGAAGTTTGAACGTTATATATTTATATAATTATAAAATGAGCTCGAAATGGCGCTGCAGTTCGTAATATGAAGTTTGAGCTTCAACTGATAATACAGGATCCGATATAAGTCGGATTTCTGTGAAACGAGAAACGTTGGAAACATATTAATTATAATTTTCATACGAAAGAGAAAAATCCAGATTTCGTGTTACGGTTTGTTAGTTATGGCCAAATCAAATTTTGAAATAGTCGCTGTAAAAATCGTTATTTAATTGTAGGCCATTAAAATGGCCATTTTGCAAACAGAGGTCGTTTTCGACGAAATCAGTTTCATTAGAACCGCATCGTTAAATTATTGTACAGTGTTAAATGGCGTGGCAAACCGATGTCGTATGTGACCACAACAGCCATAAACGCCCGCTCAATTTATGTATAGCGCGTAATTAACATAATAAAGGATTATTTGGGTATAACTTGAGTAGACGATCGAATTAGGCCACAAAACCAGTTCCGGTGAGTTCGTATCGTCGATTAGAGTCAGGATAGGCATATAGTTTGTTATTTTTGAAGACCGGGTAATTTGGCGTTAAAAAGGGCATTGCGGTGCACGTAAAAACAGCCTACCGGGGAAACAGTCTCAGAATGCGACGAAACTGGTGCCGTTGGGTTCGTATTGAAAAATTATTTTAGGATATCGAGGTTTCAAGTTGATTGGATTTATCTAGTGATCGTGGAAAAATTAAACGCGTGTTTATTTCCGGTTTTATAAAGGAATTTTTTTTCATACGACCTCGGATTTCGACGAAACTTGTCCCATTGGGTTCAGAATACCTTTTTAATTTAAGATTAGCCTTTTTATCAGAAAATAGAAATTTTATATGGTGGTTTTTACCACGATTTCTCCACGACGAAGTTTTTGCATATTATTATATTATTAAATCCATCCCATTTTTTTTCTTTTGGCTTGTCCCTTTTGATTACTGACTTGCTCCCTGCACCTTGCGCCAAACATTTTAAACCTTGGCTATCATACAAACAAACCCATTTCTTTACTTGCGTGTTCACCCATTTCAGTGCCTTGGCCACCAAACAACTGATTTCCTTGCGTACCAAACATATACGATTACTTGCGTGCCACACAACAATTAAAATATCTTTTCCTTGTGCTCCAATCAAACTTATTCCTTGTCTGCCAAACAAATTACCCGTGCCGACCAAGCTTTTCATTGAAATCTCCACCCACATGCTACTTAGCAGACCTAAATATATATTAATTAGACCGTGGCCACCACGTTTTCTCCCTTATAAATACAAGACGTCCATCTTCTGTTTTCTTCAAACCAAGGACATGGATGCCTTCCTCCTCCACTGTTTCTAACGGCAGCATCCTTCTTAAAAGAAAAAAAAAAGAAAAAAAAGGAGAAGCATGGAACGCTCTAACCACGTCGATCCTTCTGTTCAGAATGTAAACAACGCTTCCCTTTGCTGTCAAACCATGACCCTGAACGGCCGAGATCTAATAGGACAGCGCAGCTTTTGAGGGGCTCCTGGAGACAAACGATGATGACTGGCGGGATGAGGTTTCTGGCGATGAGAGTGCGTGTTGAGGCGGCTGCCGGGGCGATCTCAGGTCGGTGGCCGGTTGTAACAACCCGCAAAAATCAGGACCAATTTAAAAAATTTATTTTAGAAAATTTTAATGAATTTTGACAATATAAAATAATTTATTTAAATAATAATGATCACAAATTTGATTCAAATCGAAGTTAGAATGAATGATTTAATTTTTATTATAAAAAGAGTTAGAAATAACGCGGTAGTTTGAAAAGTCAAACTTGAACTTTGACTGACCGTACAGGATGCAAAATTTAACGGATTTTAGTGAAACCAAAAATATTAGAATCTATTTAAATTTATCTTTCCAGCGAATCCGAAAAATCGAAATTTCATAACGGGAATCAAAAGTTATGTCAAAATTAAAATCTAGAATGGTCGCTATGAAATTTATAAGGGCCAAAATGCTACATTTTGCAGAATAAGGATTTAGGACCCGAAACCATCTCCATTGGTTTTAGAATGTTGTTTACATATAAGAATGACTATAAGAACTTATATTTTTGAGTTTCGGAAAAATTCCACTATTTTTGGTATTTTTAAATATTAAAATATACGCCTGAAAAATGGAATTTTTGCAAACGAACTCCGAATTCGACGAAACCAGTTTCGATGGATTCGGAATATTAAATTAAGGTAAAATTCTAAAATTTATAATTTTTGGAATTATTTTGTGGCCTGTATAATTTTTACAGTGGAAATACAGCCTGTTTTCAGACTTCGGAAATTTATAATAAATTCATACGGAATCGGAAAATTACGAAATCAGGTTCATTGGGTTCGTAATGACCTGAAATAATTATGTTTAAAATTTTATTAATTTTGAAATCAGCATGTATTTATAATAATTTTTGAACTGAAGAAAACAGTTGAAAATTGAGTAATTGGGCACATAATGATATTTGGGCCCAAACCAAAATTAAACCCATGGTATATATTATCTTTTTTTCTGAGTTTTAGGGCTAAAATTCGAAATGCACAGCAGCCACTCTCTTCCATCATTTTTCTCAATTTCCATGGCGCCTCTCTCTTGCTCTAAAATTTGTCGAAAATAAAATCTCTTCAAACCATAGCAAATTATATGTCCTCTCGAAGGTCTCGACGATACGAAGCTAATGGTGTAGTCGGTTTTGTCAAACAGCGCTCGGATTCGCCGGAATCTCGTCTTAAAGCTCGCTGTTTTCGAAATTCAGAAGCTCAAAACGTAAATCAAGAAATTCCCGTGAATCGAGGAAGAATTAGACGAAGTCACGAACACGGAAGTTCTTCGTCTACGTGAGGTGGAGGTGCTCGCCAAATTTCAGGCAGTTTGGAGGTGTGTGGCGGCCTGTGGGACCCGCGAGGCGAAATTCTTTTTAGGCGATTTCCCAATGATCGGAGAAGCTTTAGGGGCGGCTCTTTCTGGTGGTGGTGCGTCTCGCCAAGACGAAGACATTGGCGGTGGTCCCGTGGCGTCAGGTGGCCCGAGGCAGCGGCAAATGGCGGTCAAAGTTCTGCGGTGAATAGTGTTTCGCGGTCAATGGGCTGAGGGTATTTTCTATTTTATTTTTAAATTATTTAATTAATTTCCAGAACTTTAAAATTGCATAACTCACTCATACGAAGTCGAAAATCGACGATTTCAGGTGCGTTGGGATCGTGGCGACGAGATGGACGCGTGGACACTAATTTTGTCCAATTCTGAGACAGTGAAATTTTTAGGTATTTTTCACGAATATTAATTAATTATTTAATTATGTCCAACTTTAATAAATCATAACTCTCTCGTACGAGGTCCGATTGACGAACCGTAAATTGCGTTGGACTCGTCTTTCCGAGCTCTTCGCGATGGCGCAGACCAGAGCTGAATCCGAGACAGTCAATTTTTCAGCAAAAATCAATGTGAGATTCTATTTTATAATTTATTAAATTTAAATTATTTTTCTTGTGGTTTTGATGTTTGTATGTACATGATTGTGGATTGATGATGTATGATGTCTGTTTGAGAATTGGTGATAGTTGTTTGGGTTATTATGGACAAATTGTTGTTGCATACACTGTTGATGAAATTTGTTGAATCAATAGAAACGATGTACATGATGTAAATGATAAATTCATTTTTATTTATTTATTTAAAATGTATGGAAATTTATATTTAAATAAAAGTTACAATTTTCATTGTTGTTCAGAAAAAATGAAACTTTGTTTATGTTTACAAAGATTATAACTTTGAATGGGATTAAGAAGATTACAACTTTGTTTTTGTTCTAAAAAAAAAAATTACAATTTTGTTTGCGTTTTTTTTATATATAAAATTGAAACTTTATTTTGTTTTTGAAAAGAACAAACTTTATTTTGTTTATGAAAAAGAACAAAACTTTGTTTTGTTTATTGAATAAAAGTTCAAACCTTATTTTGTTTTGTTTAAAAAGAACAAAACTTTGTTTTGTTGGTAAAGATTTAAAACCTTGTTTGTGCTTATAAAAGACTGAAATTTTGTTTTGTTTATAAAGATTAAAACTTTGTTTTGGTTATAAAAATTTCATCTTTATTTTGAGACGATTATAATAAATAAAGTTTTGATATTTATTTTAGAATAATTAAAATTTTGACTTTTAATAAAAGATTTTATTTTTATTTTAAGTTAGATAAAAGAATATATTTTATGGTGAATTTGTGTCATTAAATCAAATGAAATAAAAAGGGCAATACCCAATATGTGAACATTGTTAAATTGTGCAAATTGTCTATGTTCCATTTATGCACCTGTATACACTGCCATTTACAAGCGACCCTGGCTTGTTTATGTGAGTGAACGATCAATTTTTACACATCGTCCAGAAGCACAGTTTATTTTAAATATGTGAATTGTGTTGGCTGAAACCCCACACGGGTCAAGGGTTGACTTTTGAATACACGTCACCCTTGGAATAATTAGAAATGCACTTTGGATGGATGTTCTGAAATTGTTATGTAATTAATGTTTGATTTTACGTATAATTAAATTATATGGAAATGGTGGGTCTCATTCCAATTTTGAGTAAAGTAATAAATATGCAAATTAATGAAATAAATTGGAAGTTGAAGTATTTAGATGATTTAATTTTCCATTTAAAAAGGAAATAATAAAGAAGCTTTTGAATTGACAATATTTCCTTCGAATGAAGGAAATAAATGCCCATTTATTATTCAATTAATGATATTAATTGACGCTTGAATTAAGTAGATAAAAACCTTTAACATTTGGAAGGTTATAAACAAATTATTAGAATTAGTAAATCACATTCCAATTATATTAAGAAGATTATAAATTGAAAAGATTACTTTTTATGTTAACATTAAAAATGGAAGATGGATTTCAAAATTTGAAATGTTTTTAAATTGATTTCATTTTAATATTGAAATGGTAGGTTTTAATATCACAAATTAAAACCGTTTTTTTTATAATTATTATTATTATAATATCATAATAATATGGAAAGTTAATATGTATTGAAATGGAATAATAAAGCTTTATATGAAAGAATATTTCATGTAAGGAATGATATTAAGTAGTAGGATATTTTAAAATATAAAATATTTTAAAATAATATTCTTGGATAATATTTATAAATAAATTTTTTTAATTGTACCTGGGCACGAGGTTAGGTCACATTTATGGCGGAAGTCTGCCCGGAACCAACCGGCATATCCAGCAGCCATAAATGTTGGGCCTAATGTGAGAGGTCCAAGTGCGCAAATACGAATTGGGTCAAGACACGAGATTAAGCCCAACCTGTGGTAGAAGTCTGCCCGGAACCAACCGGCATATCCAGCATCCACAAGTTGTAGGCCTAATGTGAGAGGTCTGGCCCGCTATTAAATAATAAAATGTAAAGATGAACATAATAAATGGATAAGGAAAATGAATTGGGCCATTCGGTCCATTTAAAAAATAGTAACTCCATTTTAACCCGTATAAATTATGTTATACATTTTATAAAGGAAATCGAAGATGATTAATATTTTATTTAAGATTAAATGAAATACTCTGAAATAAATGATGTCTAATTATATATATTAAATGGGAAATTTATGAAATTTAAATTTGGGTTTATCGTGAATTATGTTTTAAATAACATTTATTCTTTAACCCGAATTTATGATAGAATTAATTCCCTAAAATGGAATAATCATTTAATAATGACTTTGGAAGATTAATACTAAATAAAATTTTAATTAAATCTTTAATTTGATTGAAAAGGAATTAAGTAGTTAAGATCACTGAAGTAAGAAAGCGATCGAAAATGGAAAATGAACCATAAAGCAATGAATATTTTCATGTTATAAATGAATAAATGAATGAAAACATGAAATGGTTATATTATTTATATATTTTATATAAATAAAAGTAATGAAACTTTTATTTACATTTCATATGTAAATAAAAAGAATGAAAATAAGAATGAAATTTTTATTTACATTTCACATGCGAATAAAAAGATATAAATATGAAATGAAACATGATTTAGAAGCATGAACCGCATATGAAAATTTAACATGTTTTAAAAAGCATGAAGTCGCATATGAAATGCATAATCAAGAAACTGCATATGATATAAAAATTCATGTTTAGAGTAGTATTACTGCATATGAAATGAATGGACGATATTTATGAAATAAATGGACAATATTTATACGCATGAAATGGATGGATGATATTTATATTTATAAAAGAATAAATAACGATATAGAGTGGTTTGCAAATTTATATATGCGAGAATTATTTGGGAAGTCCGAGTTTACTCTCATTCCAAATAATGATACGACGTTCGAAGAGTTGAAGACGGTGATTGAAGACCGACGATCTTCACATCGAATGGGTGTGTTGCTATTGAGACCCATGATGGGAGTAGCTACCTTGAAGGGGCGACAGTAGTAGCCGTCCGGACGTAGTGTTGATTGCACGGATTTGACTTTCGCTCAGACCCAGAGCATAAGTTTATAAATGGAATGTATGTCTGACGTTGTAGTCCCTTATACTACATTCGTTGATCTCTCTTAATATATATCTGTTTGGTGGTTAACACCCTTCTCTGAGACGTACGAGCTTAGGGGTTATATATTGGTAGAAATCAATGGTATAGTATGGACTGACAATGTGGCATGCTAAGATGCATTGATCAAGGCTTTTGTTGAAAAGCAGGCCTTGTGGTTGATGATCAAAGAACGACCTGTTTAGGCGTAGCTTTGTGTATAGCGTGACTTCGCGAGCCTCACACCCCGGTATGAGTCAAAAACGGGATATGGACTGCAGGGAGTGCACACGTTTCTTTCTAGCTAGAGTGGTGTCAGTGACCTACCAGCCCTGACATTTTACTTATGTGGATGATGGATTTTGAGGCGCCTCGTTATTTTTATAGGCCGTTGGTGGTCATACTATAGGTCCAAAGGGACCGGGAAGCGTGTGTTCAGGCATAACTAATCCACTGCCCATTGGCGGGGACCGGCCCTACCGCTTCCAAGGGTTCACTGCGGGGAATCCTGAGGCATTTGCTAGAGTGTCTCGAATCGGAGAGGATCTTGCCCCTAGCCTCGACTCATGATGGAATCCAAATTTCCAATACGCCCTTGCGGTTTTGATTGTATAACTAGTATTGGCGACATGCTATATGGTAACCATGCCGTCTAGGATTGATACTTATGATTCAAATCTTTTTATTAAAACATATATACACTAATAATAATATCAAATCCGTTTTATACGTATCAAGCATCTTTTGACCATTATAAGGTAAAACCCTATCCTCTGGTGTGCGTCGCATTGTGTGATGGGACCTGGGTCTTATAATGGTTTCATTTTTCCAAAAAGACATTGCGTTATTTCTCGATTTACTTTAGTTTATGCACCGGCAATCCATTGGAGTAAACCCGTTCCGCGTTAGCGGCGTGGTCCTTGGATTTGCCTTATTACTATTAGTTAAACTAGTTAAGAATTCTCACACCAGTCCTTGTTGCTGGCTAGGGAGCTGGTTACGCATGATAGGGGGTTCTCACCATGTTGTTTGGTGGCGAACAGTGGGCTCTTACCCTTACATGTCCCTTATTTATTAGGGTTGGTTATTGCAGTCGAGAGGCTGGCCGTAAAACAAGGTGTCTGGGAGATCATCTGTATGTCACGGTGGGAGGTTAACCCACTGCCTGTGTGTCGTTACAGGTGGTATCAGAGCTCTGGTTAGCTCAAATCTTTGGGGTACAACTCGTTAGAACTGAACAAAAGACTCATCAGAGATTGGATTAGTAATATCCAATAAGAATACTCATTAGAGATAGGATCAGCAGTATCCTAGAATGAGAAAACTCATTAGAGATGGGGTTAGTAATGCCCTAGAATGAGTTCAGAGTGATAAGCTTATGATTAGCGTATTTTTGATTATATAATCTATTTCTGAAAATATGATTTTTAAATATATAAAAGAGTATGTATATTTGATAAGTTAGTCAACAAATGAAATTAATAAGAGAAATTAAAATTTAGTTAGTTAATTAAACAACTTTTAGCCTAGTTCCTTTTCGAGGACGAAAAGTTTTTAAGTGGGGGCGATTGTAACAACCTGCAAAAATCAGGACCAATTTAAAAATTTTATTTTAGAAAATTTTAATGAATTTTGACAATATAAAATAATTTATTTAAATAATAATGATCACAAATTTGATTCAAATCGAAGTTAGAATGAATGATTTAATTTTTATTATAAAAAGAGTTAGAAATAACGCGGTAGTTTGAAAAGTCAAACTTGAACTTTGACTGACCGTACAGGATGCAAAATTTAACGGATTTTAGTGAAACCAAAAATATTAGAATCTATTTAAATTTATCTTTCCAACGAATCCGAAAAATCGAAATTTCATAACGGGAATCAAAAGTTATGTCAAAATTAAAATCTAGAATGGTCGCTATGAAATTTATAAGGGCCAAAATGCTACATTTTGCAGAATAAGGAATTAGGACCCGAAACCATCTCCATTGGTTTTAGAATGTTGTTTACATATAAAAATGACTATAAGAACTTATATTTTTGAGTTTCGGAAAAATTCCACTATTTTTGGTATTTTTAAATATTAAAATATACGCCTGAAAAATGGAATTTTTGCAAACGAACTCCGAATTCAACGAAACCAGTTTCGATGGATTCGGAATATTAAATTAAGGTAAAATTCTAAAATTTATAATTTTTGGAATTATTTTGTGGCCTGTATAATTTTTACAGTGGAAATACAGCCTGTTTTCAGACTTCGGAAATTTATAATAAATTCATACGGAATCGGAAAATTACGAAATCAGGTTCGTTGGGTTCGTAATGACCTGAAATAATTATGTTTAAAATTTTATTAATTTTGAAATCAACATGTATTTATAAGAATTTTTGAACTGAAGAAAACAGTTGAAAATTGAGTAATTGGGCACATAATGATATTTGGGCACAAACCAAAATTAAACCCATGGTATATATTATCTTTTTTTCTGAGTTTTAGGGCTAAAATTCGAAATGCACAGCAGCCACTCTCTTTTCCATCATTTTTCTCAATTTCCATGGCGCCTCTCTCTTCCTCTAAAATTTGTCGAAAATAAAATCTCTTCAAACCATAGCAAATTATATGTCCTCTCGACGGTCTCGACGATACGAAGCTAATGGTGTAGTCAGTTTTGTCAAACAACGCTCGGATTCGCCGGAATCTCGTCTTAAAGCTCGCTGTTTTCGAAATTCAGAAGCTCAAAACGTAAATCAAGAAATTCCCGTGAATCGAGGAAGAATTAGACGAAGTCACGAACACGGAAGTTCTTCGTCTACGTGAGGTGGAGGTGCTCGCCAAATTTCAGGCAGTTTGGAGGTGTGTGGCGGCCTGTGGGACCCGCGAGGCGAAATCCTTTCTAGGCGATTTCCCGATGATCGGAGAAGCTTTAGGGGCGGCTCTTTCTGGTGGTGGTGCGTCTCGCCAAGACGAAGACATTGGCGGTGGTCCCGTGGCGTCAGGTGGCCCGAGGCAGCGGCAAATGGCGGTCAAAGTTCTGTGGTGAATAGTGTTTCGCGGTCAATGGGCTGAGGGTATTTTCTATTTTATTTTTAAATTATTTAATTAATTTCCAGAACTTTAAAATTGCATAACTCACTCATACGAAGTCGAAAATCGACGATTTCAGGTGCGTTGGGATCGTGGCGACGAGATGGACGCGTGGACACTAATTTTGTCCAATTCTGAGACAGTGAAATTTTTAGGTATTTTTCACGAATATTAATTAATTATTTAATTATGTCCAACTTTAATAAATCATAACTCTCTCGTACGAGGTCCGATTGACGAACCGTAAATTGCGTTGGACTCGTCTTTCCGAGCTCTTCGCGATGGCGCAGACCAGAGCTGAATCCGAGACAGTCAATTTTTCAGCAAAAATCAATGTGAGATTCTATTTTATAATTTATTAAATTTAAATTATTTTTCTTGTGGTTTTGATGTTTGTATGTACATGATTGTGGATTGATGATGTATGATGTCTGTTTGAGAATTGGTGATAGTTGTTTGGGTTATTATGGACAAATTGTTGTTGCATACACTGTTGATGAAATTTGTTGAATCAATAGAAACGATGTACATGATGTAAATGATAAATTCATTTTTATTTATTTATTTAAAATGTATGGAAATTTATATTTAAATAAAAGTTACAATTTTCATTGTTGTTCAGAAAAAATGAAACTTTGTTTATGTTTACAAAGATTATAACTTTGAATGGGATTAAGAAGATTACAACTTTGTTTTTGTTCTAAAAAAAAAAATTACAATTTTGTTTGCGTTTTTTTTATATATAAAATTGAAACTTTATTTTGTTTTTGAAAAGAACAAACTTTATTTTGTTTATGAAAAAGAACAAAACTTTGTTTTGTTTATTGAATAAAAGTTCAAACCTTATTTTGTTTTGTTTAAAAAGAACAAAACTTTGTTTTGTTGGTAAAGATTTAAAACCTTGTTTGTGCTTATAAAAGACTGAAATTTTGTTTTGTTTATAAAGATTAAAACTTTGTTTTGGTTATAAAAATTTCATCTTTATTTTGAGACGATTATAATAAATAAAGTTTTGATATTTATTTTAGAATAATTAAAATTTTGACTTTTAATAAAAGATTTTATTTTTATTTTAAGTTAGATAAAGGAATATATTTTATGGTGAATTTGTGTCATTAAATCAAATGAAATAAAAAGGGCAATACCCAATATGTGAACATTGTTAAATTGTGCAAATTGTCTATGTTCCATTTATGCACCTGTATACACTGCCATTTACAAGCGACCCTGGCTTGTTTATGTGAGTGAACGATCAATTTTTACACATCGTCCAGAAGCACAGTTTATTTTAAATATGTGAATTGTGTTGGCTGAAACCCCACACGGGTCAAGGGTTGACTTTTGAATACACGTCACCCTTGGAATAATTAGAAATGCACTTTGGATGGATGTTCTGAAATTGTTATGTAATTAATGTTTGATTTTACGTATAATTAAATTATATGGAAATGGTGGGTCTCATTCCAATTTTGAGTAAAGTAATAAATATGCAAATTAATGAAATAAATTGGAAGTTGAAGTATTTAGATGATTTAATTTTCCATTTAAAAAGGAAATAATAAAGAAGCTTTTGAATTGACAATATTTCCTTCGAATGAAGGAAATAAATGCCCATTTATTATTCAATTAATGATATTAATTGACGCTTGAATTAAGTAGATAAAAACCTTTAACATTTGGAAGGTTATAAACAAATTATTAGAATTAGTAAATCACATTCCAATTATATTAAGAAGATTATAAATTGAAAAGATTACTTTTTATGTTAACATTAAAAATGGAAGATGGATTTCAAAATTTGAAATGTTTTTAAATTGATTTCATTTTAATATTGAAATGGTAGGTTTTAATATCACAAATTAAAACCGTTTTTTTTATAATTATTATTATTATAATATCATAATAATATGGAAAGTTAATATGTATTGAAATGGAATAATAAAGCTTTATATGAAAGAATATTTCATGTAAGGAATGATATTAAGTAGTAGGATATTTTAAAATATAAAATATTTTAAAATAATATTCTTGGATAATATTTATAAATAAATTTTTTTAATTGTACCTGGACACGAGGTTAGGTCACATTTATGGCGGAAGTCTGCCCGGAACCAACCGGCATATCCAGCAGCCATAAATGTTGGGCATAATGTGAGAGGTCCAAGTGCGCAAATACGAATTGGGTCAAGACACGAGGTTAAGCCCAACCTGTGGTAGAAGTCTGCCCGGAACCAACCGGCATATCCAGCATCCACAAGTTGTAGGCCTAATGTGAGAGGTCTGGCCCGCTATTAAATAATAAAATGTAAAGATGAACATAATAAATGGATAAGGAAAATGAATTGGGCCATTCGGTCCATTTAAAAAATAGTAACTCCATTTTAACCCGTATAAATTATGTTATACATTTTATAAAGGAAATCGAAGATGATTAATATTTTATTTAAGATTAAATGAAATACTCTGAAATAAATGATGTCTAATTATATATATTAAATGGGAAATTTATGAAATTTAAATTTGGGTTTATCGTGAATTATGTTTTAAATAACATTTATTCTTTAACCCGAATTTATGATAGAATTAATTCCCTAAAATGGAATAATCATTTAATAATGACTTTGGAAGATTAATACTAAATAAAATTTTAATTAAATCTTTAATTTGATTGAAAAGGAATTAAGTAGTTAAGATCACTGAATTAAGAAAGCGATCGAAAATGGAAAATGAACCATAAAGCAATGAATATTTTCATGTTATAAATGAATAAATGAATGAAAACATGAAATGGTTATATTATTTATATATTTTATATAAATAAAAGTAATGAAACTTTTATTTACATTTCATATGTAAATAAAAAGAATGAAAATAAGAATGAAATTTTTATTTACATTTCACATGCGAATAAAAAGATATAAATATGAAATGAAACATGATTTAGAAGCATGAACCGCATATGAAAATTTAACATGTTTTAAAAAGCATGAAGTCGCATATGAAATGCATAATCAAGAAACTGCATATGATATAAAAATTCATGTTTAGAGTAGTATTACTGCATATGAAATGAATGGACGATATTTATGAAATAAATGGACAATATTTATACGCATGAAATGGATGGATGATATTTATATTTATAAAAGAATAAATAACGATATAGAATGGTTTGCAAATTTATATATGCGAGAATTATTTGGGAAGTCCGAGTTTACTCTCATTCCAAATAATGATACGACGTTCGAAGAGTTGAAGACGGTGATTGAAGACCGACGATCTTCACATCGAATGGGTGTGTTGCTATTGAGACCCATGATGGGAGTAGCTACCTTGAAGGGGCGACAGTAGTAGCCGTCCGGACGTAGTGTTGATTGCACGGATTTGACTTTCGCTCAGACCCAGAGCATAAGTTTATAAATGGAATGTATGTCTGACGTTGTAGTCCCTTATACTACATTCGTTGATATCTCTTAATATATATCTGTTTGGTGGTTAACACCCTTCTCTGAGACGTACGAGCTTAGGGGTTATATATTGGTAGAAATCAATGGTATAGTATGGACTGACAATGTGGCATGCTAAGATGCATTGATCAAGGCTTTTGTTGAAAAGCAGGCCTTGTGGTTGATGATCAAAGCACGGCCTGTTTAGGCGTAGCTTTGTGTATAGCGTGACTTCGCGAGCCTCACACCCCGGTATGAGTCAAAAACTGGATATGGACTGCAGGGAGTGCACACGTTTCTTTCTAGCTAGAGTGGTGTCAGTGACCTACCAGCCCTGACATTTTACTTATGTGGATGATGGATTTTGAGGCGCCTCGTTATTTTTATAGGCCGTTGGTGGTCATACTATAGGTCCAAAGGGACCGGGAAGCGTGTGTTCAGGCATAACTAATCCACTGCCCATTGGCGGGGACCGGCCCTACCGCTTCCAAGGGTTCACTGCGGGGAATCCTGAGGCATTTGCTAGAGTGTCTCGAATCGGAGAGGATCTTGCCCCTAGCCTCGACTCATGATGGAATCCAAATTTCCAATACGCCCTTGCGGTTTTGATTGTATAACTAGTATTGGCGACATGCTATATGGTAACCATGCCGTCTAGGATTGATACTTATGATTCAAATCTTTTTATTAAAACATATATACACTAATAATAATATCAAATCCGTTTTATACGTATCAAGCATCTTTTGACCATTATAAGGTAAAACCCTATCCTCTGGTGTGCGTTGCATTGTGTGATGGGACCTGGGTCTTATAATGGTTTCATTTTTCCAAAAAGACATTGCGTTATTTCTCGATTTACTTTAGTTTATGCACCGGCAATCCATTGGAGTAAACCCGTTCCGCGTTAGCGGCGTGGTCCTTGGATTTGCCTTATTACTATTAGTTAAACTAGTTAAGAATTCTCACACCAGTCCCACGACTGACCTGTAGTTTGTTTCACTTTGCAAACTCGGGTGCCCTCTTTCCACACGGGCAGTCGAGTAGCTTTTTGCAGATATCTCTCTCTTTAGCAGGATCCTGGATCGAAGCCTAAAGCTGTGTCCAGAGCTTAGAAGTCTTCCGCTGTTTAATGTATTAAATCTGTTGTAATTTATCTTCCGCTGTAAATTTATTTAATGTACTCTGGTATATATTCTGTACTCTGATGTTATATTATTGTAATGTAATAAAAGTCTGCTGTTATTGTTCTGATGTTGTTTTATTCCCAAAGTTAACGTATGCGAGTTTTGAAAGGTCTTGGTCAATTTAGCGATCGATTAAGGTCGGGCAAAATCCGTGTCGTTACACCGGTTGTCTGAAGGAGCGTCAGCAGTGATAAAGTAGAGTAGGGGGACTGAAGTCGTTTAAACATACAAATGGGAGGCGCAGTGTTCGTTTGGAAGGGATACGTAAGTTCTCGTCTTCTGGAAGCAGGGCAGTCTGTATAGCAGTAAAGGAGGGTGACGGGTTGCATGGGAACGTTTTGAATGGCAAGAGAAAGGAGCAGGGATTTGTCAGGGAGGGGGACACGTGAGGTGTTCTCGCATGAATGGAAAGTGGAAATAGTGGACTGGAAATGCAAAAGGGGGGATTTCAGGATGGACGGAGGCGATCTAAGGGCTGGCGGCTAGGGTGAAGGGGCGTTAGTCGAGGCTGATGCCGGTGGTGGTGTTCGCAGGAGGTCCGGGTGTTGGTAGGCGTCGCGGTGATCGAGTTGGTTGGATGTTCAGGCGTAAGGGAGGAGACGGGCACGAGATGGAGTTAACTGAAGAAAACGCGTGGAGAAGCATTAACGGAAGCTGACGTGGCACGCTTTAAGATTAATTAAGGTAATCGACAAATCATTATTTAATTAATTAAATAATTAGTTAGTTTAATTTACGTTTAACTTTATAACCTTAAAACGTTCATAACTTTTATGTACGTTAACTGATTTCAGCGAAACTGGATCCGTTGGAATCACAGGGACGAGACCTAGGTGATGGCACTGACTAGGCTCTGATCTGACGCCATTGAAAATTTAGCTAATTTTGAACGTCTGTTCAAGATTAAATGCAACCAACGCGTCCACCGTCAACAGAATAATCTGGTGAGTTAATTCTCACACCTTCTGGAATTCTGTGATGTGGTAAATTCATATTAAATTATAATTTACCTTTAAAATATAAATTGGTTGATTGGCTGTTATTGGCTGATTGTTGTTTGATTGATTGCCGTTATTTCATCGTTTTAAATTAGTTGACCATATGAAATTTATTTCATATATTATTATGAAATGTATAACGAGCTGTGACGCAGGGCAGAACAGGTTGGAGGGATCCGACTGGATTCCTCAAAATATTATATATGTTGTTTGTTTTATATCATTGATATTTGAACTGATTGAACCCTATAAGGTTGGAAAAAAACCTGTTTGAGTGTGATGGTTGAACAAATATTCACCGTGTTGTGTTTAAAATCAACCGATAGTGTTGATTTAGTAACTAGCAGTGAATGGCCGAAAATATGTTGTTTAGACGTCGTTCGACCGTTCGGTGAAACGACGCAGATTTAAAGTTATAAAATATTTTATAACTGAGCTGATGTTTTTCAGTCGTTTTATATTAATAATTTAATGAGAAATTTATGAATGAATATTTTAATCAAGTTTATAAAGAATTTTATAAATGGCTTATGTGGCAAAACCGTATGGTGTAAACAAGTTGTAAGCAGAAAATCCAAAGTAATTACCTACGGGTTGGTAAAATAGAATAGTTGTTTTTAAAACAATTTAATGGTTATTTTATTAAGTTATTTAATTAATTCAAAAGAGAGAAATGACAAAAGGAATTAAATTGAATGGAGTCGTTATAAAATTTGGAAGGAATACAAGCAAGGTTAAAAATGGATTTCAAACCATAGCGATAACTTTGAAAGTTAAAGAATTTAGTCAAGCGAAATGCTATAATAAAGATTCCAAACGAAATGGGAAATACATACCATAGTTTGTGGGAAATATTGGTAAGGGATGCTGAAGATAAAAATCCAAGTTAGAAGTAATTATCGAATTGTTTAGTGTTAATATAATTACTCTTAACGTTAATGGTCAATTTAATAATGGAAGCGATGACTTTAATTTTGAATTCAATTAAAGTAATGAAGTGGCATTATGGTTCGACCAAAGGAGCGATAAGAGTTATAAAGGGATTTAGAATCCAAGTGTGCAAACGGGATGGGTAAATGGGATTTGTCGGGGAAAGTATGAATTTAGAGAAAGCTTTACTTAATTTTTAAATTAAGTAAAGTGGGTTTAAATGAAGTGAAACTTTGAAGAAAAGGGTTAATACATTAAGAATGGACATTTACTAAATCAAATGAATTGAGTAAAGAGATCTTGAACGAGGATTTAAAATGAAATGGACGGTTTATAAAACCAGATTTTGAAATCAAGATTTTAAACGAGATTTGAAATCAATGGGTAAGTGACAGACTGATATTATTCTGAGATAAGGACGCTGTCGATCAAGGTCTGAGAGGTAAATAGAATACCCCAACTTGAACGGCTTCGTTATTATCAAGGAATGGTATGGGGTTGAAACGAGTGAAAGATGGTTTGATTGGCGTGATGTCCCATACGTGACGTATTGAAATAAAAACGAGATTTTGGAAATATTAATATAGATAAGAATATTGACTTCAAATCATTTGAACATTCGTTATTCAATTTGAATTAAGCGAATATAGTATTTGAAATAGAATTAATCAAACATGGTTTTCATAAAGAGTTGCCATTGCGTACGACTGCTAGCGGAATTCGCAGGGCTGCATTTAGCCTACGGCGGTCGGATGTTTTTCTGAGGGAATCAGGCGTAACAATTGTGATCGCTGCGATCTAGAGTCAAGCGAATAGAGTTAAGTCGAATATAGAGTTGATTAACGATTTTGTTAAATATATTTTAAAGAGGCCATTCATGCCAAGTACTGAATCAGAAAACTCATTGTGTTCACACATTTGTTATTTGGTAGTTAAATCACCGACTATCAAACCAGACCAATACGATTGTTGGTATGGAATGACTGGGATCGAATTATATTCGAAAACCATTCCGAGCAACAAATACGTGAAGACGTCAAATTGAAGACGGAGCAAGTGAAGACCGTGAATCTTCATAAGCGGAAGGACTACTTGTCAAATTTCTCTGGCTTGCAACCAGAGTTATTTGGTTTGTGATTCTGTCGTGGTTGAAATCCACGGGTTGCAAGGACTTCTCGCTACTGATCCATGGGGTGATTCCTATATTGGATGCAGTAGGAGAGTGCCTTCGGTTCATCCTGTTCCTGGATGACTTATAGGGACGAGTGTCTGACAGAGTATTTCCAAAGGAGTCACGTACGTTGATATTTTCAAACGTACGATAGTTGGTGGCGGAGGACGACGGTTCTCTTAGCTTAACCACTAGAGTATTTTTTTTTGTGGATGTCAATTAGTGATATCCGGCGGATCTGACGATGTGGCATTCAAAGTGAATGATGGCCAGATGTTCGAAGAGATGAGTTCTAGCCTCAAGCCTCATCAACCGGGAAATGACAAAAATCGGGCAGGCAGCATGGCTATGTGGGTCGCTCCCATTAGGGTGTATAATCACCTATCTAGAGAAATTCCTTTTGCTTCTTTAATCTATCGATGCTGTCCCTTTACGGGAGACGGTGGTTTGAGTCCAACCGTCGGTGATATACATTCGATACACTCAAGCGAAATGAATGGTCGGTCATGTGAGGGCCGGGTTGCAAGACGTTCTTGTTGAACCCAGTGTATTCGCCTCTAGAGATACACGTGCGGAAGGTGGTCCCATACCTTGTCAAGTTGGAATCCAATATCCAATAAGCGCCCGCGGTTTTGGTTTGTATACTATATATGGGGAGCGTGAGATGCAAGCGTTTCTCTAGATTGATATTTACTTGTACTTAGACATTATTATAATATCAGATCAAGTTATGATTTTCAAAAATGGTTTGGGTTATAGTAAGGTAAAAACCGTCCGTGTTTATGTGTGGACTGGTCTTACTATTATCCTTTGATTTCGTAAAGGATTTTCCAAAGTTAAGCAAGTTGTGTGTTATGTGAATTTATCACTGATGGTATTCCAGACTGACCCGGTGTATTTTGTTTTAAATCAAATGTGCTCGGGTCAGACCGAGTATGTTCCAGGTTAGGTTCGCTTGGAGTTTCAGGTGCTGGAAGCAGGCGGCTTCACCGTTAGTTATATACAGATATTATTCCACTGTGATTGATATATGCTGTACTCTGATGATTGGTATGTATATACAGTTTTTGTATAAAGGATTTGTGATATTATATTTTATTCGTTCCGCTGTGAGATTCTAACATGTTCTTCTTCTTTCTTCTATTCTAATACTTCTTTCTTTCTATTCTCACCCTCTAAATTCTTTCTCATGACAATCTGGGGTTTCGATACTTGGGTTTTTGGCAAGCGATACGGGTTTATGTATTGCTGTCGAGAATTCGAGCGTCGGTCTTTTCCCGGGTTCGTTACAATATACGTTCGAATTCTATTCAAAATAAATTTCTCGTCGATATTATTTAAAATAATTCATTTTAAATAAACAAAATTCGCTAAAATGGCCAAAATAAAAATTTTAAACTGGCCCAGATTTTCCGGGTTATTACAACCACTAGTTATATAAAGTTGTTATTCCGCTGTGTCTGATATATGTTGTACTCTGATGCTTGGTATGTATATACAGTTCTTTTGTATAAAGAGATTCGATATAATATTTTATTTGTTCCGCTGTGAGATTCTGATGTGTTGTTCTTCTTCTTTCTTCTATTCTAATATTCTTTCTTTCTTTTCTCATCCTCTAATTTCTTTCTATTAACAATCTGGGGTTCGATACTCAGGTTTTTGGCAAGTAATATGGATTGTTGCATTATTCTCAAAAATTCGAGCGTCGAATTTTTTTCTCGGGTCGTTACAAATATAATTAAATGAACTCGCCGCAGCGCGGCAGTTCATGAATTGGCATTTCGAACTTCATTTGAGTGTATAAAACTCAATTTAAGTCGGGATTCTTTGAAACAAGAATCGTCGGGAACGGTTTGATAATAGTTTTCTAATAGAAGAGAAAAACCTGGATTTCGTCTGATAGATTTTGAGTTATGCCAAAATCAATTTTTCATAAAAGCAGCGCCAAAATTGTTTAAAAACCATAATGGTTTATATAAATAAATTTAAGGATTTTTAAACAAATAAAATCCAAATTTCCTTCTAAAAAATATGGAGTTGGGTTACAAAATAAATATGAACTCGAGTAGAGTAAATGGATTGATTTTTGAAACAAAATCAGTTATTTATTTTTGAATAGAATTAACTAAGTGGAAGAATAATTTGTTAATCGGATTTTAGATCGAGATATTACTTTTGATAAGTAAATGAGACTTGTGAATTTCATATTCGAAATCGAATTTGAATCCTGAAATGAAAATGAGATTCAATTGATTTATAAGCAAACTAAAATACATACGAACATGATACGTTCAAATAACAAGTGAAATAGGCTGAGAAGCTAATTAAAGAATAAATGGGAGAAACTAAATTCCAACGGTTGGATTGAGTTGAATTGAAAACAGGTGAACATGTGTTAAACAGGTATGGAATGAAGAGAATGAAGTTTATAAATTTAGTGCCCGACAATAAGGTACATGTTTAAATTCCATATGAGATTTTATTCGCCGAATCGGCTAGCCGCTTGGCTTTTTCTTGTTCTTTTTGATTGGAGAGGCCTGTGTGGCGGTTTGGGGATTTTCCCGATGCTCCCGGTACAAAGGAGGTTATGGCGAAATTTTCTGGGAATTTAAGAAGTTAGAATATTTTTAAGAAATTTTGATAATTAGAAATCTATATATCAATATATTGAATTCGATAAGGAAACGAATTTAAAATAGAATATTATAAGCAAAAAGGAAATCGATAGTCTGGTAGTAGAAGGAGAAATGTATATACGTTTTAAAAATGAATAATTGGCTTTATATGATGTGGATTATTCGAGGTAAGTGGTTTTGTCCGTTTTGAAGTTAAGGATGTTTTCAGTCAAGGTCTGAGAGGTAGTTATACCCCAACTTGTTTGATTTCATTTTTAACCAATAAATAGCAGGATCCAGTCTCGAAAAAAAATGTTTGAATAAAAGTTAGTTAAATGCAGTATTTTGGGTTGCTGTAACGATGTTTTATACAACATTCGTTTTAACCCAAGGAAGGGAATTGTGCAAAAATAATAAATAGATATTTCCTAAGTATAGAAATAAATGAACGATCGTGGAAGAGATAAATAATTGGAATGTTACCAATTATAAGTAAAGGATACTTTCGAAGTATAGAAAATAAAAGAAGGCGATATAGGAAATGTTTTCCAAACAGCAAAAAGGCCAAGATGATAATTGAAAATATTTGTTTAACAAATATGGATAAGGAAATGGAAAGGGTGATTTAACTAATGAAATAGTAATTAAGAAGCCCAGTGATTTGTTTGATGGTTGGAATGTTTGTTTATTTTTCTTCGATAGCTAAATAACCGACCATCGAAGTATTTGCCAATATTGTTGTTAATATGGAGAGACTGGTTGGATAATTATCCGAGAACCACTCCGTATTGGCAGTAGCGTTGCGAATCAGATTATATGAAGATAATCGAAGACGAAGTAAAGTGCAAGGGCTTTTTCTATTAATGGAAATTGTGCCTTTGGTTTCGTTTAATCCCAGAATGAACGTTTACAGACGAATGTCTGACAGAATATTTCCAATGATCATATATGTTTGTATGTGTAAATATATATGGTGGCGGAGAATTTGTTCTCTTGGTATAATATCCAGAATTTACTTGTGCAAACCAATTAGTGATTAACGGGTCCAACAATGTGGCATTCAAAGTGATTGTGCTATCAAGGAATGGTAAGTAATCGTAGCCTTAGGCCTCAACAACTGGGAAATGGCAAAAATCGAGCAGGCAGCATGGCTATATGGGTCGATCCCATCGGGGTGTATAATCACCTATCTAGGGAAATTCCTTTTACTTCTTTAATCTATTGATGCTGTCCCTTTTCGGGAAACGGTTGTTGATCCCAACCGTTGGTGATATACATTCGATACACTCAAGCGAAATGAGTGGTCGGTCATGTGTGGGCCGGATTGCAAGATGTTCTTGCTGAACCCAGTGTATTCCTCTCTAGAGATACACCATCAGAAGTTGTTCCATACCATGTCATAGTCGGAATCCAATCTCCAATAAGCGCCCTACGGTTTTTGATTTTATATTATATAGGAGTGTGAGATGCAAGCGTTCCGCTAGATTGTTATTTATTTGATTTAGACACTATTATAATATCACTGGATTTTATGTATCAAAGTGTTTTGGGTTATAGTAAGGTAAAAACCATCCATGTTTATGTGTGGGCTGGTCTTACTATTATCCTTTCTTTCGAAAGGATTTTGAAAGTTAAACAAATGGTTGAAGTTTACTCACACTAGTCCCATGACTGACCCAGAGTTATTTTGTTTGTTTTCCCTAAACTCTTGGGTGCCCAAATTTGTACGGGCAGTCAAGTAGTCGGAATTTTACAAATTCACTTGGAGGAGCTTGAAGCAGGAGGCTTCACCTGTTAGCTATAGACTATCATATATTCCACCGTGTACCATGTTTGTATCTGGAAAATGGTTTCTAACTGTTCCAGAAATAGCTGTTGGGCTCAGATGATGGTATGTATATAAAGTTATCGAATTGTATTTCAAAGTTTATGTTACCTAATATATTTTATTCATTCCACTGTGAGTTTGTGATCTTCGTTTTCTTCTATTCTAATATTTCTTTCTTTCTATTTCTCATCCTCTAACTTCTTTCTAATAATGATTCGTATTTGTATGCAATTTGGGTTGGATGTGTGGTGTTATTAGTCAACTCAGATAGTACGGATTTGTGGGCTGTTACAGTTGGTATCAGAGCTTAGGTTGAGCGAATACCTAGGCTTTGTTGGGTTGTGCTCATTAGAGATAGGGTCAGTAGTACCCTAGAATGAGTTGAGAGTATATATATGAGAGAGCGTATTTGTTAGTTGATATAAAAAAATTGTTTTATATTGCGTTGACTTGTCTGTTGAGTGGTTTATGAATTCTGATCGAATCGTGGGACGCCACGACGTTGATAAGAGTTTGTAAATACTTGTACAGAAGATTGAACACGATATTGTTTTAAAGTGGGTAAATGAAATAATTTTGCCCAAAATTCTATTTTTATAAAAAAAGAATAATTTTCTGGAATTATTATATTATATGGATGTGTTGGATGTTAATATTATAGTCCGATGAGATTATAAAATTGAAATGGTTATATATAACCAAAATAAAATTTGTGCGTAAATTAAATATACAAATGAGATGAATTAAAATTGAATTCAAAACAAAATTTGGAATTTAAATCCTAGGAAATTGGAAAATATTTTTAAAGTATATTAGAATAATATAGTTGTTTTGAAAGGATTTTTGAATAAAAATCGTTTTGAATGGATTCGGAAAGTGTTAAAGCACTGAACTCACTTCAGTGCCTGGGAAATAATTCTGATGATGACTGCAGCATCATCAGTGTTCATTTTCGAGTTTCTAAGTGATGAATTGCTACCTTAGAAAAGCTTTTGATGGAAATTTGTTTGAAAGAAAACAAGTTGGCTGAAAATTTCAAATGTTTTAAAGTTGAGATGTAAATAAATATGTATATATTCATGTGATTCTAAAAGGATTTGAAATGAAAACCCGAGTATTTGGATTCTAGAATTTAAATTTAACTTAAGCAAGTTAAATGAATCGAAGTAAATAAATTGACTAGAATCAATTTGAATGAGATTGAATGCATATGAGTGGAATGTGAATTGGATGTGAATGTAGGGTTTGTAAATCATTCAGAATAAATGAATGTGAGTATAAATGGAAACTAAATGTTTTGGTAGAACAAAATTTGTTGAAATATGAAGAGTTGAGTCTCAACTAAGTGAGTTTTTGAAAAGTAATGGGTTATAGCATTTTTCCTACCTTAGTAATTTCGGGGACGAAATTCTTTTAAGGGGGAAGAACGTAACGACCCGGATTTTTCGTACAGTTTATTTTAAATATTTAATATGGTTTTAAACATTGAATTGATAATATAAATGAATTTTATATTTAGCTATCGATTTAAAAATCGATTTCGATTTAATATCTAATATATTAAATTATCGTAATATGAAATATAATTGAAATCGAAGTTAAAAACTGAATCAAAATAGTTCAGATGATCAGTGTCAGTTCTGTTTGAATATAAAAGCAATAATAATAATTTATTATCAAGGAATTTATTTATTTTAAATTCAAAATATATCGATTTAAATTTATATCTTCTCCATATGATCATATTAGACTTCTTAGCTTGTACCAGTGTGTCCAGAATAGTGGTTAAACCCTATAAACGTCAGTTGTTGCGCTCGAATTGGCGTTCGTTACCACAAATTATATTACTATAAAATCTAAAGGCATAAGAACGAATCAAATCGCGGTTAAATAAAAAGAAAATCACATTAAATATACCTACCCTAATTTACAAAGCTACCTTGTACCCGTCCTCAGGCCTATTCCTTAATGCAGAAGTATTATTGCTTTATATAAATGCGATGGCTTCCCATTTATTTCCCTTTCCATTTTGTTCTTCAGCAAGACAATTGTAACACCCCGAAATTCTGCAACACTAAGATTCACAAATCAAGGCAGAATTAAAAGTTAAAATCAAAATCAAGGGAAACGGGCTACGCCATTGCGTTCGTCTCGGAATTCTGCATGAAAACGAGTCCGAGTTTGCGTAAATCGGAGTCCGTATGAGGAAGATATGGCCTCCGGAAGATTCGGCAAAGTTCAAATTTCAAAACAGTTCAGAAAACAAGCTCGAAATTCAAAAACAGACTCAGATTGGGCTGGGCGGGAATTTTCCCGCCCAAGGCACCCAGGTCGACTGGGTAGTCGACCTGGGGGTCGACCCCCCTGCTTTTTCCAGCTCTTTGAACCTGGTTCGTTCTGATGTATTTGGTTACGTTTTCTGACCAGGTTCGTCCGCCTAACACAATATAAACAGCCCTGGTCTTCTTCTCTATTCACAATTCTTTTCTATCCTTATGCTGCCTCTGAGAAAATATATAAATAAATAATATATAAAATAAACCAAGACGAGGAAATGCTGCTAAAAGATTTTCAAGGAGAGGTTCAAGTCAAGCTAGGATTCAAGAGGAGGTTCAAACGACTGTTTTTCTACGAATCTTAGCAACGCCATCTTTCTGTTCTAATCTAATCTCTGTAAGTTAGTTATTTCTAGATTTGAACGTTTTCTCTATTCGTGACATGAAATTAAAGGAATAAAAGAGCATGCCAATTCTTTCTATTCGAATCAGTGCCTATTTCTTTGGACCTAATTAAGAACTGTTATGATTCGAGGACAAATAAGACTGTGACTATGAAACTACGGACCTTAGAACCATATGCCTCTTTGACTATGAACATTGACTATGAACATTGCCTATGAGTATGAACATTTCCTATGACTATGAACACTGCCTATGACTGTGATGTGACTATGAGAATTATCTCCTTGACTAAGCCTATGGCTTTGATTAGGAAACATAAACTATTGCCTATGACATAACTAGAACAGCTGTGATTAAACACCAATGATTCATGACTAGGAAAGTGTTGCTTAAGTTTTGTGACTATAAAATTGGGTCTAAACCCGATTATCTATTCTGTCTATTCTTGGTTTTCTTTGGTTTTAGACCTTGGGAATTTACCTATTAAGTTAGGTCTACCCATGTTCTGAACCTACTCTGTCTATTCTTGGTTTTAGATCTTGGGAATTTACCTATTAAGTTAGGTCTACCCACGCTCTTGAACCTACGTCGTAATCTATATGCCTGTGAACTACCATCCTATGCCAGTTGTTATGTCCATTCTTTCATGGCATTTTGGTTCATTCCCTTTTATCGACGAATCTAGCTTTATTTATAATCTAGATTGAATCACGATTATACGAACGGTGGGAATACGATTTGGGCAAAATATGAAGTTTACTAAAACATAGCTATAAACTAGGAAATTGGCATAAATTGGGAACATGTATTATGGCATGTTCATAAGAATACAAATTGGATAAATTTGACATGAATTATAGATTGTGTAACCTGAATCTAGTATCGACGTGTAAATCTAGCATTTACATGAATAGTGAACTAGAGTAATAAGTCTAGTTTGACATGAATTAGAATGTTGAATCGGAATTGGATTAGCTAATTTGGCATGGTAAGTATATTGGCATAAATTTGAAATTGGCCATAATTGGGAGTAATTGGCAGGTTTAGCAAAATCATGGTTAGTGACACTTAATTTGGTATAGTTTACATACCAAAAAGCATAAATATGATTTAGAGGGGGGAAATGGGCCATAGAAATAAATGTAGACAATTTACAGAGTAATTGGGAAATAAGTAAATTAGGATTAATTTACTAATAGAATTTTTCCTAAACGAGGAAAGGCAGATTTAGACAAATTAAAGGTTTCTTAACGACATCTCTTTTAATGACACACCAGAAAGTTCTAGGGTGACAGAGAGGATAGTGTCTAGGCTTGGGTTTGGAAAATACAAGTTTCCTGCTCTCTCTGGCTATCCCTAACTGATCCGACGAATGGGATGGTTACTTTCAAAACTTGATTTGAAAATAAATTGAAACCCTTTGAATTTAGAAAACACGAATATGCCTAACCCGAGGTTAGACTGAGTTGCGATGTAAACCTGCCCGGAACCAACCGGCACATCCAGTTTTCGCAACAATATCTGTCTAATGTGAGTGGTCGTGGCTTTAATTTATTTAGTTAAAGCTAGAACAAGAAAGGTAGGGTTAAGTTAACTAAGACACTTAACCGGTTCAACATGATAACTAAACTGATGGGTGGGGTTAGGTTCAGACTGACACTTAACACAGTTAATGTAACAACCCGTATTTTCAATAACCTGTAATAACATAAATCGAGGCAGAATTTAATTCTAAAATGGGAATCAAGGGAAACGGGCTATGCCATTGCGTTCGTCTCGGAAAAATACGCGAAATAGAGTCCGAGTTTTCGAAAATCGGAGTCCGTATGACCAAGATATGGCCTCGCGAAGTTTCACGAAAATTCCCAAATTAAAGTATACTTAATTAAGTGAAATGGGTTGTGTAGATATATATATATATATATATATTGATATATATATATATATATAATTGAAAATTTAATAAATAAATATGCAAAAATGCTCAAAACAGCGAATTGGGAGAGGGGAATAACCGAACCGGCCGATTTTTGAAGTCGACCCGAGCCCGCTGGGTCGACTAGGGGTTAATCCAGGGTGTTTGGCTGTCAACCCGTGGGCCGATTCGCTCAAGTGCAGATTTTGCATTTGAATGGTTCTCATGGTCCATCTTTAATCTAAAGGCCCTAGATGGTTCCTACACTTGACTTCTTCCCCAAGACATGCTTTGATGGCTTGGATTGAATCTAGGGTTAATCCTATGGCCTAAAACACTTGCCTAATCTATAAATAAGACCCTAACCTACCCTAATTCATTCATAATTAAACCTAGTGACTAAACTATGGCAAAATGCTAGCTCTCATGGCCTCCACTAATTTTATGAAGAGGGTTGCATACTAATCACTCTCTAATCAACTTCTAATCCCTTCTTAGCATCTTAATCTTCTTCATTTGGTGTTCAAAGTTGCTAGTTGTGAGTTTCTATCACTTTGATGATCTTTTGGTAAACTAATTAGATGAGATGTGATGAGATTTATGGTTTTGTATGTGGGTTAATGAGCTTTGAATCATATGATATGATGTTAGCATTAATCTTATGTTTATGCATGTTGAGTATGTAAGCTTATGCAAGTTTAATATGATGTATGTTATGTTTGCATGATGCTAAATATGCAAGTTGTGGGCTATGTAATCATATGCATGTTATGCAAGTTCATGGTAATATGCTATGCAAGTTACATGTATGTAAATATGCAAGTTACATGTTTGTTAATATGCAAGTTACATGTATGTAAATATGCAAGTTACATGTTTGTTAATATGCAAGTTACATGTTTGTTAATATGCAAGTTACATGTATGTAAATATGCAAGTTACATGTTTCTTTATATGCAAGTTACATGTTTGTTAATATGCGAGTTACATGTATGTAAATATGCAAGTTACATGTTTATTAATATGCAAGTTCATGATGACACATTATGCAAGTCTATAAGCTAATATGCAAGTTTGTTATGCAAAATGAATATGTAAGTTATGTGACATATTATATGCAAGTTATGTGACATGTTATGCAAGTTCATATGCAAGTTATGTGTTTGTTAATATGCAAGATGGCACCTTTGAAACATGTTCATTCATATGCAAGTTGACACCTTTTATATGTGTTATATCATGAACGAAATTACGTGGGAACGATGGGGTAATTAAATGCATAAGTTAATAAGATTGTGTGAAATTAATATAATTATGCATAACACAAAATAAATAAACATAGTATGGGAATTTGCCTATTTGGTTAGGTGTACCCATACTATGTGTTGGGAATTTACCTATTGAGTTAGGTCTACCCCATGGGAATTTACCTATTAAGTTAGGTCTACCCATGTTAAGAAAACTTGATTAATTAGGGATAATTAATATAAAATTATGAGGGTGATTAATTAGGTGTAATTAATTGACTAAGACACGAGGTTGGACTCAGTTGTAGCGTAAAACTGCCCGGACCCAACCGGCTTAACCAGTTGCTACAAATGTTAGCCCAATGTGAGAGGTCTTAGGCACAAACTAAATACGTAATTAATGTAAAGACACGAGGTTAGACTCTGTTATGACATAAGGCTGCCCGGACCCAACCGGCTTAACCAGCGGTCATAAAAGACAGTCTAATGTGAGAGGTCTTTACAAAGGTTACGTTCTTAATTAATTAATTAAGAAACACTTAACCACATTAGCATGTAGAGGGACGTGAGGGGTTAAGTGGGTGCCTCGGGTGGCATGAGAAAATCTAGTGGTTGCCTTGGGTGGCAATAGAAAATACGATTAGAATACTTAACCAAAATGGAACATGTAATTAAAACATGATTAAAGGGTTAAGTGGGATATACTAGAAAAATGGACAAGCTTAGGTGGGTAGCTTGTGGAGGCCCATTTCAACCAGTAACCCATACGTATCTTTGTGGGCTCGACCCATGTCGAGGACGGGACACGCATACTGGGCTTGACTGTAAGAGGCAAACGGGTTAGCGGTGGCAACGCAAGTCCAACGGGCTTCATATGCGTGAGTGGGCCCGGGCTGGTAGGTAAGCCGTTGTTGCATCGAGTAGATATAAGCCGTGCACCTTTAGTTTCATCAGGTTGCCACATTGGGGAATGATACATCCCACGGTGGGGCCAGCACGGGTATCTACGTTAGGGAGCCGATCGAATGGGAAGTAGTGTGTACACCTAGTGGATTGTAGGGCCCCGTGGCGCCTACTTGGTCACCTAGGGGTACGCAGGTACTAATTAGTAAATTTTATAAGTCCTTGGGTGGGATCAACCTTTAAGTTAGGAACGACTGGTGTGGTGCAGTTTAGTAATTTACCTTAGGGAGGGTAGATGCGTCTTTATCCTTTATCTTCGTTTAGTTGACTGCTTAGGGTAGCCATTCATCCCTATATGTTACCGTATATCAGTTTATGTCTTCTCTGGTTACTTTAACGATTGTATTGTTAAAGTTATAGGACTCGCTCAGACTTATGTCTGACCCCGTTGTTTTTATCTTTTTCCCAACCCTCAGGTCCTACGGTGGATCCTAGCAGTAGTGGAGCTTGATCGGATTGCTGTTCCAGTCTTTAGGAGCTTGGATAGATGTAAAGCTCCAGTTATCCAGTTATCTTTTCTTTTGTTTGGCTATTGTATGAGAGTGGGATTATGTACTTCTTTATTTTGATGGATATTGTACTTGACCTTTATTGTGGTTTTATGATGTAACCAGACATGTTTTACTTCCGCTGTTATGAGATGATGTTTTAAAATTTCAAGTACTATTTATATCTGTCTTGTTGTAATTTTTCTGTTCTATATTCACTAAAATACTCCACCGATGCTATGGCATTCCCTTAGTGAGTGATCATAGCGGGAGTGGGGTGTTACACGTGGTATCAGAGCTTAAGGTTACCAGAACAGATAAAATTTTTGAGAAAAACTATTTTCTAAGAGTATTTTCGAAGAAAGTATTTTTAAAAGCATGTCTTCTAAGAGAAAAAGTTTTTGAAAAAGAAAAGCATAATCCCCAATAGCCATATCTTTATCTTTCGGAATCTCCTTTTTGAATCTTTCCTCTTTCGTTTCAGCATGGCTGAAGATCTTAACATCCCGGAGAGTTTAGTTATACCACTATGGTATAGGAGGTTGCAAGAGGCTAGGGCCGCGGCTGCGGGTCCGGCCAATGCTACTACACCAGAGACAACCGCTCCTCCTCCTCAGCCTAGAGTGGATAATTTTGCTAAGGTTTGCAAGGAGTTCAAGGCTATAGGAGGAAAACCTTTTCTTGGTTCAGAGACTTTCGTAGAGGCTAGAAATTGGCTTAAGGAAGTGGAAGAGTTGCTAGATATCTTTGAAGTGGAAGAGGGAAAGAAAGTCAAGTTGGCGGCTTGGTTAATGAAGGGAGAGGCCTCATTCTGGTGGGAGGTCACTAATGGAGAACGCCCTGTTGACTCTTGGGCAGATTTTAAGCAAAGGTTTGGGGCTAAGTTTCTCTCAAGGGCGGAAGAGAATCTGTTTATGGAGAAGTTCTTGAATTTGAAGCAAGGGAATCTCACGGTGAAAGAATATGTCAACAAATTCAATCAATTAGCAAGGTTTGGCATAGAGTTGGTGAATACACCGGAGAAGAAGGCTTTGAGGTTCGTTAGAGGCTTGAACGAACCATTGCAAGGAATAGCTATGACTCACATTCCTAGGGGGGCCACTTTTGAGAAGCTTGTCTACATGGCACTTATGCATGAGGATGATAAGAATTCTAAGGCACCAGAGAAAAAGGGGGATCAGAAGAAACCGCAACAACAACAACAAGGCAAGGGCGGAAAAGGCAATGGTGACAAAAAGAAGACGAAGAAGAAGTGCTTCAATTGTGGAACACCAGGACACCTTAGTAAGGATTGTCGCAAAAAGAAGAAGACCGGTTGCTTTCATTGTGGTGAAGCAGGGCATCTTGTGAAAAACTGCCCAAAGAAGGGGCAGAAGACGGGGTCTACCTCAGGAGGCCAGGTGCAAGCTCTTATAGCACCACCTCAGTCAGGGGGGCAAGTTCAGGTTCTCTCAGTTCCACCGATTCAGCAGAGAGGTAGAACTATTTCCGTTGAAAGTCTGGTTTTTCTGTTTGATCATCCAGTTCGTACTTTGTTTGACTCTGGCGCATCGCATTCTTTTATCTCATCATCGTTAGTTGAGTCACTGCACTTAGACACCAGTCTAGTTGATGATCCCTTGGTTGTCTCAAACCCAATTGGGGGCTCCATATATCTGTCTATGATATGTTTGGGTTTGAAGATTTCTATACTTAGCGTTGAGTTTAGATGTGATGCTTTTGTATTGGGCTTCACGGGCTATGGGTTGATCTTGGGCATGGACTGGTTATCCAGTAATGGTGCCGTTCTTGATTGCGAAAGGAGAGTTGTCAGGCTCATGACCCGCTTGGGTAACACTCTCGAGATCTCTTGCAATCCCATGGAATCTGTTTTGCTAAGTTATCTTGAATCGCTCGATGCTTCGGTCGAGAGTTTGCATTCTGTCAGAGTAGTCCGGGAATATCCGGATGTGTTTGAAGAAGTAAAGGGTTTGCCTCCGAAGCGGGAGATAGATTTCCGAATTTATTTGGTGGATAATGCCAAACCAGTGTCTTTGCCAGTGCGCCACATGGCTCCTCGGGAGAGAAGGGAACTTCATAAGCAAGTAGGGGAGTTGCTTGAGAAGGGGTTCATAAGGCGAAGTATATCGGAGTGGGGAGCTCCAGTAGTGTTTGCCACGAAGGCGGATGGGTCCCTCAGACTTTGTGTGGATTATAGAGAACTTAATAAGCTCACGAAGAAGAATAGACACCCATTACCGAGGATAGATGATCTCTTTGATCAGTTGGTTGGCGCCTCAGTGTTTTCGCAAATGGATTTAGCTACAGGGTTTCATCAGTTGAGAGTGGCGGAGGACAGTATAGAGAAGACTGCTTTCCGGACTCCGGATGGTTTTTATGAGTGGCTAGTGATGCCATTTGGGTTGACAAACGCCCCTGCATACTTTGTGGATCTCATGAGTAGAGTGTTCAGAGAGTATCTGAATAAGTTTGTAGTAGTTTTTGTGGATGACATCTTGGTCTTTTCCAAGAGTGAAGAAGAGCATGCCTTACATCTCAGAGAAGTGTTGGAGACTCTTCGAGCACATGGTCTTAAAGCTAAATTCTCTAAATGTCATTTTTGGAGAAGAGAAGTGCGATTCTTAGGGCATGTGGTCTCTAAGGAAGGGATAGCTGTGGATCCCGCAAAGATAGTATCTATCCAGGATTGGAAAGTTCCTAGAAATGCTACCGAGGTAAGAAGTTTCTTGGGGTTGGCAGGATATTATAGGAAGTTCATCAAAGACTTCGCGAAGATATCAGCCCCATTAACCCGCTTGACGAAAAAGAATCTGGTTTTCTCGTGGGATGTAGATTGTGATGATGCTTTCCGACGGTTAAAGAGAGCTTTGACCACCGCTCCAGTTTTAGTGCTTCCAGATGGGAGTAAGCCGTTTGTTGTTTATACCGATGCTTGTGGAACAGGATTAGGCGCAGTCTTGATGCAGGAGGGAAGGGTAATAGCCTATGGAGGGAGACAATTGAGAGTGCATGAGAAGAATTACCCTACCCATGATCTAGAGTTGGCCGCGATTGTTTTCGCACTTAAGTCTTGGCGCCATTATCTTCTTGGTGAGAGATTCGAGTTGTTCACCGACCATAAATCATTGAAGTACTTATTCTCTCAGAAGGATTTAAACTTAAGACAGCAAAGGTGGATGGAGTTCTTAGCATCCTATGATTTCGAGATAGCGTATACCCCTGGTAAGGGTAACGTGGTGGCAGACGCCTTAAGTAGAAAAAGGCTATCTTTGAGTCCATTGTTCGTGGAACGACGAAGCTTGGAGTTTCTTTCTTTGTTTGACTTCAGACCTTCTGTTGATTTTTGTACCTGGTTTGTTGGCATCCTTGGAGGTTAGACCTACTCTTTTGAGACGGATTGGCGAGGCTCAGCGAGACGACCCACAGTTGGTTGTGTTGGTAGAGAAGCTTATAAGAGGGGAGTCGTCCAGCCATTTGGGTAGATACACCATAGATGATAAGGGATGGTTGCATAGAGACGGTAGACTTTGTGTACCGCAAGATGAGGGTTTGAAGAAGGCTATTTTGGATGATGCACATCGTTCAAGAATGACTATTCATCCCGGTGGAGACAAAATGTACCAAGACATGAAGAGAGTTTTCTTCTGGGCTGGTATGAAGAAAGATGTGGCCGAGTATGTGGCTAGATGCTTAGTGTGCCAACAAGTTAAAGTGGAGCAAAGGAAACCCGGTGGGTTGCTACACCCATTGGAAGTTCCACAGTGGAAGTGGGATAGTGTCTCGATGGATTTCATCGACGGGTTACCGAGATCGAGGAAGGGCAATACGGGAATTTGGGTTGTGGTAGACAGACTTACCAAGAGTGCCCATTTTATACCCGTAAAGAGTAAGAGGACCGCTCCATGGCTTGCTTCAGTCTTTGTTAGAGAGATTGTTAGATTGCATGGCGTACCATCCAGCATTGTGAGTGATCGAGATCCTATTTTCACTAGTGAGTTTTGGAGAAGTTTGCAAGAGGCGGTAGGGACTCAGTTGTGTTTGAGCACCGCATATCATCCTCAGACGGACGGTCAGACTGAGAGGGTGAACCGTATCTTAGAAGATCTTTTGAGGCTTTGTATCTTGGATTTTGGAGGTACATGGGAAGAACATCTTCCTTTGGTAGAGTTCGCATATAATAACAGCTTTCAGTCCAGTATTGGTATGGCTCCTTTCGAAGCTCTTTATGGAAGGCCTTGTCGATCTCCTACATGTTGGTGGGAATCTACGGATAAGATCTTGCTTGGGCCGGATATGGTTAGAGAGACTTCAGAGAAGATTGATTTAATTCGAAAAAGGATGAAAGCAGCGCAAGATAGACAGAAATCTTATGCGGATCGGAGAAGGACGGATCTTGAGTTTGAGGTTGGGGACATGGTTTTTGTCAAAGTATCTCCATTGAGAAATGTTGTTCGCTTTGGGTCCGTAGGGAAGTTAGCACCGAGATTTGTTGGGCCGTTTCCTATTAAGGAAAGGATTGGACAGATGGCATATAGGGTGGAGTTGCCCGACAGACTTAGTGGTGTTCATGATGTATTCCATGTATCACATTTGAGGAAGTGCTTACATGAGACCGCGGAGGTGGTAGAGCCGAGCTTGCTTAGAGATGTAGAGGTAGAGCGTGATGCGACGATTCGACGAGCTCCTACTCGCATCCTTGGGTCAGAAACTAGGAAGTTGAGGAACAGAGAAGTTCAGCTAGTTAAAGTGCAATGGGGAGATGACGAAAGCAATGCTACTTGGGAGACGGAAGCAAAGATGCGTTCTTTGTATCCATTTCTTTTTGAGAGTATGTCTTTTAACTTCTCCTTTATTGCTTGTCTAGTACTTATCTTATCTTTAGTATATCCTCTCGCTAATACCTATGACCTTTAGATAGGGTAAAACCTATGGTTGAAACATGTGTTTGAAACATGTTATGGTTGATGGATGCATATGGATGCAATTGTTTGCTAGTGGTTGCTCGTGGATGCATATACACACACATTAGGCACTAGATCGGCTCAGTCACTTCATGTTGCATATTGCATAAATGGATGTGGTAGTTAGATTGATGGATGTATCATGGCTGTGTTATCATATGGATGATGCATTTTTGTGTATGGTTGTGCACGCATGTAGAAATTTGTATGTGTCAATAGGGTTTCGCATACATATTGGATGCATGGCACTATCATGGTTTGCATTAAGGAGGTTTACTGTATCAGTAACCGCCTGATTTTCGCATTAGGTAAGTACATATACACACACTTTTGCATATATCCATCCAGCATTTAGAATCTTGTAAGGACAATGATTGCTCGTGGATGATGCTTTGAGTAGATGGATGATTGGATGGTAGGATACGTTCTTCCTAACTTGAAGATTTCGGGGACGAAATCCTTTAAGGAGGGGAGAATGTAACAACCCGTATTTTCAATAACCTGTAATAACATAAATCGAGGCAGAATTTAATTCTAAAATGGGAATCAAGGGAAACGGGCTATGCCATTGCGTTCGTCTCGGAAAAATACGCGAAATAGAGTCCGAGTTTTCGAAAATCGGAGTCCGTATGACCAAGATATGGCCTCACGAAGTTTCACGAAAATTCCCAAATTAAAGTATACTTAATTAAGTGAAATGGGTTGTGTAGATATATATATATATATATTGATATATATATATATATATATATAATTGAAAATTTAATAAATAAATATGCAAAAATGCTCAAAACAGCGAATTGGGAGAGGGGAATAACCGAACCGGCCGATTTTTGAAGTCGACCCGAGCCCGCTGGGTCGACTAGGGGTTAATCCAGGGTGTTTGGCTGTCAACCCGTGGGCCGATTCGCTCAAGTGCAGATTTTGCATTTGAATGGTTCTCATGGTCCATCTTTAATCTAAAGGCCCTAGATGGTTCCTACACTTGACTTCTTCCCCAAGACATGCTTTGATGGCTTGGATTGAATCTAGGGTTAATCCTATGGCCTAAAACACTTGCCTAATCTATAAATAAGACCCTAACCTACCCTAATTCATTCATAATTAAACCTAGTGACTAAACTATGGCAAAATGCTAGCTCTCATGGCCTCCACTAATTTTATGAAGAGGGTTGCATACTAATCACTCTCTAATCAACTTCTAATCCCTTCTTAGCATCTTAATCTTCTTCATTTGGTGTTCAAAGTTGCTAGTTGTGAGTTTCTATCACTTTGATGATCTTTTGGTAAACTAATTAGATGAGATGTGATGAGATTTATGGTTTTGTATGTGGGTTAATGAGCTTTGAATCATATGATATGATGTTAGCATTAATCTTATGTTTATGCATGTTGAGTATGTAAGCTTATGCAAGTTTAATATGATGTATGTTATGTTTGCATGATGCTAAATATGCAAGTTGTGTGCTATGTAATCATATGCATGTTATGCAAGTTCATGGTAATATGCTATGCAAGTTACATGTATGTAAATATGCAAGTTACATGTTTGTTAATATGCAAGTTACATGTATGTAAATATGCAAGTTACATGTTTGTTAATATGCAAGTTACATGTTTGTTAATATGCAAGTTACATGTATGTAAATATGCAAGTTACATGTTTCTTTATATGCAAGTTACATGTTTGTTAATATGCGAGTTACATGTATGTAAATATGCAAGTTACATGTTTATTAATATGCAAGTTCATGATGACACATTATGCAAGTCTATAAGCTAATATGCAAGTTTGTTATGCAAAATGAATATGTAAGTTATGTGACATATTATATGCAAGTTATGTGACATGTTATGCAAGTTCATATGCAAGTTATGTGTTTGTTAATATGCAAGATGGCACCTTTGAAACATGTTCATTCATATGCAAGTTGACACCTTTTATATGTGTTATATCATGAACGAAATTACGTGGGAACGATGGGGTAATTAAATGCATAAGTTAATAAGATTGTGTGAAATTAATATAATTATGCATAACACAAAATAAATAAACATAGTATGGGAATTTGCCTATTTGGTTAGGTGTACCCATACTATGTGTTGGGAATTTACCTATTGAGTTAGGTCTACCCCATGGGAATTTACCTATTAAGTTAGGTCTACCCATGTTAAGAAAACTTGATTAATTAGGGATAATTAATATAAAATTATGAGGGTGATTAATTAGGTGTAATTAATTGACTAAGACACGAGGTTGGACTCAGTTGTAGCGTAAAACTGCCCGGACCCAACCGGCTTAACCAGTTGCTACAAATGTTAGCCCAATGTGAGAGGTCTTAGGCACAAACTAAATACGTAATTAATGTAAAGACACGAGGTTAGACTCTGTTATGACATAAGGCTGCCCGGACCCAACCGGCTTAACCAGCGGTCATAAAAGACAGTCTAATGTGAGAGGTCTTTACAAAGGTTACGTTCTTAATTAATTAATTAAGAAACACTTAACCACATTAGCATGTAGAGGGACATGAGGGGTTAAGTGGGTGCCTCGGGTGGCATGAGAAAATCTAGTGGTTGCCTTGGGTGGCAATAGAAAATACGATTAGAATACTTAACCAAAATGGAACATGTAATTAAAACATGATTAAAGGGTTAAGTGGGATATACTAGAAAAATGGACAAGCTTAGGTGGGTAGCTTGTGGAGGCCCATTTCAACCAGTAACCCATACGTATCTTTGTGGGCTCGACCCATGTCGAGGACGGGACACGCATACTGGGCTTGACTGTAAGAGGCAAACGGGTTAGCGGTGGCAACGCAAGTCCAACGGGCTTCATATGCGTGAGTGGGCCCGGGCTGGTAGGTAAGCCGTTGTTGCATCGAGTAGATATAAGCCGTGCACCTTTAGTTTCATCAGGTTGCCACATTGGGGAATGATACATCCCACGGTGGGGCCAGCACGGGTATCTACGTTAGGGAGCCGATCGAATGGGAAGTAGTGTGTACACCTAGTGGATTGTAGGGCCCCGTGGCGCCTACTTGGTCACCTAGGGGTACGCAGGTACTAATTAGTAAATTTTATAAGTCCTTGGGTGGGATCAACCTTTAAGTTAGGAACGACTGGTGTGGTGCAGTTTAGTAATTTACCTTAGGGAGGGTAGATGCGTCTTTATCCTTTATCTTCGTTTAGTTGACTGCTTAGGGTAGCCATTCATCCCTATATGTTACCGTATATCAGTTTATGTCTTCTCTGGTTACTTTAACGATTGTATTGTTAAAGTTATAGGACTCGCTCAGACTTATGTCTGACCCCGTTGTTTTTATCTTTTTCCCAACCCTCAGGTCCTACGGTGGATCCTAGCAGTAGTGGAGCTTGATCGGATTGCTGTTCCAGTCTTTAGGAGCTTGGATAGATGTAAAGCTCCAGTTATCCAGTTATCTTTTCTTTTGTTTGGCTATTGTATGAGAGTGGGATTATGTACTTCTTTATTTTGATGGATATTGTACTTGACCTTTATTGTGGTTTTATGATGTAACCAGACATGTTTTACTTCCGCTGTTATGAGATGATGTTTTAAAATTTCAAGTACTATTTATATCTGTCTTGTTGTAATTTTTCTGTTCTATATTCACTAAAATACTCCACCGATGCTATGGCATTCCCTTAGTGAGTGATCATAGCGGGAGTGGGGTGTTACAGTTAAGCTAGAATGGAAGGGTTAAGTCCATAGGAACACTTAACCAACTTAACACAGTTAAGCCGGGATGGGAGGGCTAAGTCCATAGAAACACTTAACCAAACTCAAGGTAGCAAGACAAGATTTGTAGGGGTTAAGTAAAATCTAATACACTTAGCCAAATTAACATGTTAGCTAGACTAGAAGGTGGGGTTAAGTAAAGTTAATGCACTTAGCCAAATTAACATGTTAACTAGACTAGAGGTTGGGGTTAAGTAAATACACTTAGCCAATCTGATATGTTAGCTGGGCTAGACCGTAGGGTTAAGTAAGCTTGAACACTTAACCATCAGATTGTGATAAAGGAATAGGGTTAAGTCTAAAACATGAAGGGATAATACTTAACCATTAATAATAACATGACAGTTAAAACAGACGGGCAAGGAACACTTAACCAAAACAGGATGAATGGGTAGGGTTAAGTAATAAGAAATACTTAACCAATATAACTTGGTTTGTGGTAGGGTTAAGTCATCATGAATTACTGATAACACTTAACCAGTTTAACAGGATGAATGAAGAGGGTTAAGTTGGCTTGAATTGACTAATGACACTTAACCAATCCAAATTGACGGGAAAGGGAACTAGGTAGTAAACCTTAGTTAAGAAAACAACGATTCTGGAAACTAAGTGGTAAATCTTAGTTAGTAAAACTAAGTAGTAATTCTTAGTATAACACGGGAAGGAGCGAATGTCCGTCTGAGTAAAAACAAGGCTCCAACGAATTGGGTTACGAAGCCCGAGGCTTCAAGGGGATGTGAGGGTACTCTTGGTATCCCTCTGTGAGGCTGCAGATGATCCTCCTGGGCTTACAGAGGTTAAGGTCTGTGTAGAAGAACCAGGGGTATGCCTTGGTTGCTATATATGGCAACCTAAAGACTAGGATGGACCGGTGTGATTCGGCGAGAAAACGGTAGCCTTGTGATAGCAACTCGTCGTCTACCATCCATCTTCAGTCAACCGAGATACGTGAAGCGGAAAGGCGGAGAACTCCAAAAGACCATATACTTGCTATCTAGTTATGGGTGAGGATGGCCATAGAATAGTGAGGCTCCGGGGGCCGGCGTATAGTTCTCATTTTTCAAGGTGTGCCTTTCATTAGTTGAGGGAGGGGTCAAGTGGGACCATAGCCACTGGAATAAAAACAGACCTTAGCATCTGCATCGGCAGATATCTGAAAGCTCCCGACCGAGTTCTGTATTCCTTGATTTGCCCTGACACAGGACTCGGGTCGCACATTATAGGACATGTGCATCTAGACAAGCGATAACGATTCGCGATACATGCGTGGGGAAGTATAGGAACATATACCACTCTAGGTAGTGTGTCCTAGACTTGGGGGCATCGTTCGACAGGTAGCATAATTCCTAGTTGAACTAGGTGGCATAAACCCTGAATCCGAAAAGCGTTCAGCAGATAGCGTTAACTCTAGTTAAATCTAGAAAGCACTTGGTAGAAAACCCTAGATTAAATCTAGGTAACAAATAATAAATGTATGCCTGGAGGCAATGGAAACTACAGAGATTAGGATCACGTTATCGTTACTAGTTGGCACACTAGTTAGGTGGTGCAGAGATATAGAAACCAGTTTAATAAGGAAATAGCGAAGCGGTAAAAGTATTAGAGCATATCCAGTTTATCTTAGCTTAGCATATCTCGTGATTATCTTGTCTAATCTTGCCAACCCTATCATCATGGTGTTATCTTGTATTCAGTTAATTCATGTCGTTTTGTTTTTCTATGTTCACATGCTAGAAGTTACTGAACTTACTCAGGCTTTATGTCTGACTCTGTTTTTCTTTCGTCTTCTTTTCTTCCGTTCCCCCCCCCCCCTCAAGGTAGTAGAGGAGGGAATAGTATAGCTCAGGTTAAGTTGGACTGTCACTCTTTCCCCATCTTGAAGATTTGTCGAAGTTTTGCTTGGATTCTCTTTTCAGATGCTATGGCTGGCTCTCGCTAAAATTGGGGAATATAAATGTTGTTTTATGCTTCTTTATTTTGTAAGACAGATGATACTCTGATATTGTAAAGAAATCATTGTACAAACTATTTTATCAATAAAGCAAAGTTTTATTTTCCGCTGTTTAATTTCTGTTTGTCTTGTAATTTATCTGCATCTTTTACCCAAAATGCCCCACAGAACTTAGTGCATTCCCTTTGTGAGTGACACTAACGGATGTGGGGTGTTACACGTGGTATCAAAGCTGAAGGTTACCAGATCAGATAAAAGATTTGAAAAATTATTTTTAAAATGATTTTAAAAGAAGCATTTTCAAGAGAAAAGATTTGTTTTAAAGGCATATTCCCCAAAAGACATACGCACTATCTTCTCTTCCTTTGTTTGAATTCTTGTCTCCTTCTTTCTTGAGTCTCTGGGGGCTCCTGGCTTTCTGGGAGGTAACCTCATCGAAGGGCGAAGTAGTGCCTGACTTCCATCTATAACTGTAGTAGTTCCACCTGTGGTTAGTTTTCTTTCAAGTTAGTAGGGTTTTCTGTATGATGGAGGCAGCTTTCGAGAGATTTGTCAACATGACTACACACGGAAGGAGATGAGGAGTTTGGCAAAGGAGCAACCCTAGGATGAGGAATTCATGGATGTAGATTTGGCTCACAAAGGAGGAAGTAATTATAAAACCTAAGACAAGAGGAAGTATCTTTACTAGGGAATGATAGGGCATATAATTAAGGACAAGGGCAAGAGTGAGTAACAAGATTTTCAGAAGGGCAAGTACATACTTTCACCACCAAGCGTACCTAGGAGAAGGGTAGTAAAGTTCTGTTGAAAGAGTCTAGTTTTGCTGTTCATACTCTTTCCTTTGGTTTTAGCGCTTCGCGTTTGTTCATATCCACTTCCATAGTTGAGTCTCTGCACCATAGTACTTGTATAGTAGAAAGATCCCACTAGAGTCTCAAATCCAATTGCTGGTCCGACCAGTTTATTTTTAGTTAGTAGGGATTTGAGAATAGCTATCGAGTTTGCTTATATCATCTCACGTCTAAATTCGGAGGAGATATTCCTTGGGTGCTTGTTTGATATTGGTTTAGGCCTTTGGGGCTTGTACTTGAGGAATGTCGAGCTCGACTAGGATGGGTTGCGTGAGAGAAGAATAGTTGTGATAGGCACTCTAAAAAGCACGTAATAACCTTTCGACCCTTATAGTTATGGCACGGTGGATAAGAGGGAGACCTCTAATCATCTTAGCACATACACTTGGTACCGTGATTGACATCTGTTTATTTTGGAAATGGAGATCGGAAACTTCACAAACGTGAAGTTAAATTAGTTAGGATACAATAGAGTAAAGCTAAAGAAGGCTAGATACTAGCATCGTACCCTTTTCCTTACGGGTGCATCCTTGATTTCTTTGGTAGGAGCTTTACGCATAATTGTTTCTCTCTTTCCAAAGCATATCCTCTAGGACGTATCTTCGATCCTTAGGTAGAAACTCTTTTGGATGAAAACATGTGTTTGAGACATGTTATGGTTGGTGGTTGCAAGTGGTTGCTAATGGTTGCTCGTGGATGCATATGCATACGTATTAGGCAATAGCTCAGTTCGGACGCTTTCATATTGCATTTACAGATATGTATTTGTTTGTAAGTTGAGCTTGATATGGTATCATATGGATGTTGCATATGGATGAATGGCTATGCACACATGTAGCATTTACATAACTAGGGATGCTTGCATACATGATTGGACGCATGGCACTGACATGATTCGCATTAAGGAGGTCAATTGAATCAGTAGACCGCCTGATTTTGCATTAGATAAAGACATATACACACACTATGCATATGAACATGAAAGCATTAGAAATCTTTTAAGGACAATGAATGCCTGTGATTGAATGGTTGAGTAGATGGGTGATTGGATTGTAGGACACATTCTTCCTAACCTGAAGATTTCAGGGACGAAATCCTTTTAAGTGGGGGAGAATGTAACACCCCGAAATTCTGCAACACTAAGATTCACAAATCAAGGCAGAATTAAAAGTTAAAATCAAAATAAAGGGAAATGGGTTAATCCTTTGCGTTCGTCTCGGAATTCTGCATGAAAACGAGTCCGAGTTTGCGTAAATCGGGGTCCGTATGAGGAAGATATGGCCTCCGGAAGATTCAGCAAAGTTCAAATTTCAAAACAGTTCAGAAAACAAGCTCGAAATTCAAAAACAGACTCTGATTGGGCTAGGCGGGAATTTTCCCGCCCAGGGCACCCAGGTTGACTGGGTAGTCGACCTGGGTCACCCAGGTTGACTGGGTAGTCGACCTGGGGGTCGACCCCCCTGCTTTTTCCAGCTCTCTGAACCTGGTTCGTTCTGATGTATTTGGTCACGTTTTCTGACTAGGTTCGTCCACCTAACACTATATAAACAGCCCTGGTCTTCTTCTCTATTCACAATTCTTTTCTATCCTTATTCTGCCTCTGAGAAAATATATAAATAAATAATATATATAAAATAAACCAAGATGAGGAAATGCTGCTAAAAGATTTTCAAGAAGAGGTTCAAGTCAAGCTAGGATTCAAGAGGAGGTTCAAACGACTGTTTTTCTACGAATCTTAGCAACGCCATCTTTCTGTTCTAATATAATCTCTGTAAGTCAGTTATTTCTAGCTTTGAACGTTTTCTCTATTCGTGACATGAAATTAAAGGAATAAAAGAGCATGCTAATTCTTTCTATTCGAATCAGTGCCTATTTCTTTGAACCTAATTAAGAACTGTTATGATTCAAGGACAAATAAGACTGTGACTATGAAACTATGGACCTTAGAACCATATGCCACTTTGACTATGAACATTGACTATGAACATTGACTATGAACATTGCCTATGACTATGAACATTGCCTATGACTATGAACATTGCCTATGACTGTGACTGTGACTATGAGAATTATCTCCTTGACTAAGCCTATGCCTTTGATTAGGAAACATAAACTATTGCCTATGACATAACTAGAACAGCTGTGATTTAACAACTATGATTCATGACTAGGAAAGTGTTGCTTAAATTTTGTGACTATAAAATTGGGTCTAAACCCGATTATCTATTCTGTCTATTCTTGGTTTTCTTTGGTTTTAGACCTTGGGAATTTACCTATTAAGTTAGGTCTACCCATGTTCTGAACCTACTCTGTCTATTCTTGGTTTTAGATCTTGGGAATTCACCTATTAAGTTAGGTCTACCCACGCTCTTGAACCTACGTCGTAATCTATATGCCTGCGAACTACCATCTTATGCCAGTTGTTATGTCCGTTCTTTCATGGCATTTTGGTTCATTCCCTTTTATTGACGAATCTAGCTTTATTTATAATGTAGATTGAATCACGATTATACGAACGGTGGGAATACGATTTGGGCAAAATATGAAGTTTACCAAAACATAGCTATAAACTAGGAAATTGGCATAAATTGGGAACATGTATTATGGCATGTTCATAGGAATGCAAATTGGATAAATTTGACATGAATTATAGATTGTGTAACCTGAATCTAGTACCGACGTGTAAATCTAGCATTTACATGAATAGTTAACTAGAGTAATAAGTCTAGTTTGACATGAATTAGAATGTTGAATCAGAATGGGATTAGCTAATTTGGCATGGTAAGTATATTGGCATAAATTTGAAATTGGCCATAATTGGGAGTAATTGGCAGGTTTAGCAAAATCATGGTTAGTGACACTTAATTTGGTATAGTTTACATACCAAAAAGCATAAATATGATTAAGAGGTGGGAAATGGGCCATAGAAATAAATGTAGACAATTTACAGAGTAATTGGGAAATCAGTAAATTAGGATTAATTTACTTATAGAATTTGTCCTAAATGAGGAAAGGCAGATTTAGACAAATTAAAGGTTTCTTAACGACATCTCTTTTAATGACACACCAGAAAGTTCTAGGGTGACAGAGAGGATAGTGTCTAGGCTTGGGTTTGGAAAATACAAGTTTCCTGCTCTCCCTGGCTATCCCTAACTGATCCGACGAACGGGATGGTTACTTTCAAAACTTGATTTGAAAATAAATTGAAACCCTTTGAACTTAGAAAACACGAATATGCCTAACCCGAGGTTAGACTGAGTTGCGATGTAAACCTGCCCGGAACCAACCGGCACATCCAGTATTCGCAACAATATCTGTCTAATGTGAGTGGTCGCGGCTTTAATTTATTTAGTTAAAGATAGAACAAGAAAGGTAGGGTTAAGTTAACTAAGACACTTAACCGGTTCAACATGATAACTAAACTGATGGGTGGGGTTAGGTTCAGACTGACACTTAACACAGTTAAGCTAGAATGGGAGGGTTAAGTCCATAGGAACACTTAACCAACTTAACACAGTTAAGCCAGAATGGGAGGGCTAAGTCCATAGAAACACTTAACCAAACTCAAGGTAGCAAGACAAGATTTATAGGGGTTAAGTAAAATCTAATACACTTAGCCAAATTAACATGTTAGCTAGAATAGAAGGTGGGGTTAAGTAAAGTTAATACACTTAGCCAAATTAACATGTTAACTAGACTAGAGGTTGGGGTTAAGTAAATACACTTAGCCAATCTGATATGTTAGCTGGGCTAGACCGTAGGGTTAAGTAAGCTTGAACACTTAACCATCGGATTGTGATAAAGGAATAGGGTTAAGTCTAAAACATGAAGGGATAATACTTAACCATTAATAATAACATGACAGTTAAAACAGACGAGCAAGGAACACTTAACCAATACAGGACGAATGGGTAGGGTTAAGTAATAAGAAATACTTAACCAATATAACTTGGTTTGTGGTAGGGTTAAGTCATCATGAATTTCTGATAACACTTAACCAGTTTAACAAGATGAATGAAGAGGGTTAAGTTGGCTTGAATTGACTAATGACACTTAACCAATCCAAATTGACGGGAAAGGGAACTAGGTAGTAAACCTTAGTTAAGAAAACAACGATTGTGGAAACTAAGTGGTAAATCTTAGTTAGTAAAACTAAGTAGTAATTCTTAGTATAACATGGGAAGGAGCGAATGTCCGTCTGAGTAAAAAGGAGGCTCCAACGAATTGGGTTACGAAGCCCGAGGCTTCGAGGGGACGTGAGGGTACTCTTGGTATCCCTCTGTGAGGCTGCATATGATCCTCCTGGGCTTACAGAGGTTAAGGTCTGCGTAGAAGAACCAGGGGTATGCCTTGGTTGCAATATATGGCAACCTAAAGACTAGGATGGACCGGCGTGATTCGGTGAGAAAACGGTAGCCTTGTGATAGCAACTCGTCGTCTACCATCCATCTTCAGTCAACCGAGATACGTGAAGCGGAAAGGCGGAGAACTCCAAAAGACCATATACTTGCTATCTAGTTATGGGTGAGGATGGCCATAGGATAGTGGGGCACCGGAGGCCGGCGTATAGTTCTCATTTTTCAAGGTGTGCCTTCATTAGTTGAGGGAGGGGTCAAGTGGGAACATAGCCACTGGAATAAAAACAGACCTTAGCATCTGCATCGGCAGATATCTGAAAGCTTCCGACCGAGTTCTGTATTCCTTGATTTGCCCTGACACAGGACTCGGGACGCACATTACAGGACATGTGCATTTAGACAAGCGATAACGATTCGCGATACATGCATGGGGAAGTATAGGAACATATACCACTCTAGGTAGTGTGTCCTAGACTTGGGGGCATCGTTCGACAGGTAGCATAATTCCTAGTTGAACTAGGTGGCATAAACCATGAATCCGAAAAGCGTTCAGCAGATAACGTTAACTCTAGTTAAATCTAGAAAGCACTTGGAAGAAAACCCTAGATTAAATCTAGGTAACAAATAATAAATGTATGCCTGAAGGCAATGGAAACTACAGAGATTGGGATCACGTTATCGTTACTAGTTGGCACACTAGTTAGGCCGTGCAGAGATATAGAAACCAGTATAATAAGGAAATAGCGAAGCGGCGAAAGCATTAGAGCATATCTAGTTTATCTTAGCTTAGCATATCTCGTGATTATCTTGTCTAATCTTGCCAACCCTATCATCATGGTATTATCTTGTATTCAGTTAATTCATGTCGTTTTGTTCACATGCTAGAAGTTACTGAACTTACTCAGGCTTTATGTCTGACTCTGTTTTTCTTTCGTCTTCTTTTCTTCCGTCCCCCCCCCCCAAGGTAGTAGAGGAGGAAATAGTATAGCTCAGGTTAAGTTGGACTGTCACTCTTTCCCCAGCTTGAAGATTTGTCGAAGTTTTGCTTGGATTCTCTTTTCAGATGCTATGGCTGGCTCTCGCTAAAATTGGGGAATATAAATGTTGTTTTATGCTTCTTTATTTTGTAAGATAGATGATACTCTGATATTGTAAAGAAAATCATTGTACAAACTATTTTATCAATAAAGCAAAGTTTTATTTTCCGCTGTTTAATTTCTGTCTGTCTTGTAATTTATCTGCATCTTTTACGCAAAATGCCCCACAGAACTTAGTGCATTCCCTTTGTGAGTGACACTAACAGATGTGGGGTGTTACAACAATTTTCCTTTTCTATTCAAAATCGAGTTCTCCCTTCTCATCTAAATCGTATTCATTCTATCATTAATATAAAAATACCGCACCCTTCCTTTAAATTTGCAAAATCAAATGGACACCCGAAGAGCTCGTATATACCCTTCAAATCAAAATCAGAGTTTCAAACAAGGAAAAGGGGCGAATTTGAAACTGAATTCGAATATACATCATCGAACGATGCAGAGAGAGAGCTGGACACTGGATCCGTCGCAACCTAGGGTTGGGCTCGATTTCGACCAGTTGGAATTTCAAATGGGTATCGCGATGGAAGTTTGGTAAGTTTCGGAAGTATGGTGATGTAACGATGTTGCTATTGGGTTCGACAATTGGATGGAGGATGCACTATTCGAGGGGCATGCAAGTTGTGAATAAACGGGTGGAGTTGGAAGCCCTGGCGTAGGGCGAAATGTTGGTGATTACAGTGGCCTCAAACTAAAATATCATGACTTACGAAGGGAGTTCAGGGGATGTCGAACTCTGAAATTATGATGGACGGACTGGACTGATTTTGGTTTGACAGTAAGATGGTTATGAAAGGGTATAAGGCAGTAAGGCATCTCGAGTTCATCATAGATGGCAGAGTTGGCATATGGTTCAAAGGGAGGATTGTTTGACTGTAAAGAATTGGTGAATGGCAGTGGTAAGTTCGACATTAGAAGTGGGGGATTTCAGCAACTAAATGATTGGGGATGTTGTGAACCCATTAGTAATGAACTGGGGTGCAGTATTTAAGGTAGTGAGGTATTCTATAGGGTTGAAGTGGTCTGTAGGGTGCGTGGAGATAAGGGGATGTTAACAGTAAAATCTGTTTTGTGAATTAGCCGGCTAAAGAAGGAGTTGCCTTCGAGAGATGCTGCTATTAATTCAGATTGTTTTACAAGGAGCTACCATTTTGGGAAAAAAGAAATTAAACGTGAATAAGAGGTAATCATAATGTTAATCTTTAATTTATTTATTTTAGTCAGTAAACTATAAACTAAATTTTAAACTATTTCAAGGTCAAAACTCTAACGCTATAAATCATGTTGCGTTATAGCTACAAACTGTGAGAGTTGGAGTTGGTTTGGATTTATCTTTGAGTCGACTGGAATTTTAAATTTAAATGAGCCGCAAATATATCAGGTGAGTAAATGTCACTCATTTTTATTTTGAATTATTTTATTTGTTAAAATAATTGTTTGATGGTTGTTTGGTTGCATTAAAATATTACTGTGGCTATTATAAATGTATATTATTTATTTAGGATTGGTGTTTGTGGCTATTATATATATATATTGGTGGTTGGATTCCCGTAGTATCATTAGCGGATACCCGCGGTATCATTAGCGGATGATTTCCCTATGCGTCCCACAATATATATAGTGGGTGACCTTCATACCGCGATATCCTGCCTCAATGCAGGATAGGTATTATTTATGTTGGCTAACATCCGTGGATGCAGGAAAATAGGTTGGAGGAATCCAACTGGAATCCTCAAATTTTATTATTGTATGTTTTCACATATATTATCATATATATTATGTGTTGATTGAAAATTGGGTTGTTTAAATATCATTGGGGCCAAAATGTTGATATATAAATATCAGGGAAAAGGATATTTGAAATTTAAAGGGAGAAATCTATTTTTCTAAAATAGAAATTGAATTTCAATTGAGCTATAAATATATTAACTTGTTTTAAATATATAAAACAAATAGTAAATTTATAAATGTTATTTATAAATTAATAATGCAGAGAATTGAAATGAATTTAAAAATAGTGTTTATAAACAAAGTGGAAAATTTATCATTGGATAATTTGAATATTTAAATTAAAATGTGTGTTTAAAAATAGAAATGGGGAAATCGTTTTAAAGAAATAAACGATGTAATTTATTCTGATGTTCAGAATATAAATTGAACTAAAATAAATCCGTAGGGATTTATGATTTGAATTCGATTAATTCGAATTTATTTAAATAGAAGTCAAATCGAATATGAAAATAAATTGGGTGTTATATATATAAGTTATTATAAATAGAAATTTCCAAAATAAGATTTTGGTTTTTAATAGATTTCGAAATAGATTTGTTTTAAATATAAAACAAGGAAATTTATAAAATGGTGTTTACAAATAAAATGAATTAATTATCAAGAGATAACTTGAATATTTAAATTCAAATATGAATTTAAAAATGGAATTTGAATATAGAAAATTCAAATAGAATTGAAAATAGAATTTGTAAATAGAGAGTTGAAATCTTTTCGAAATGGGAATGACAAAATATATTTCAGAATGCTGATTTTTAAACAGAATATAAATAAATCCAAAGGATTTATAATTTGTCAAAGGAATTGGAATTTAATATAGAAGATCGAAGTATAAATAAATTTATTTATTTCCGAGTTAGGAAAAATCGACAATTTTAGAAAATCGGAAATATTATGTTGAATTGGAAAATTTGATTTGATATATATATTAAAAATATATTAGAATGGAGTTGAATTTATTTTAAATGAAGTTTAAAAGTTTTTATATATAAATATAATTAAACGAACTCGCCGCAGCACGGCCGTTCGTGAATTGGCATTTCGAACTTCATTTGATTGTATAGAACTCAATTTAAGTCGGAATTCTTTGAAACAAGAATCGTCGGGACCGGTTTGATAATAGTTTGCAAATGGAAGAGAAAAATCTAGATTTCGTCTGATAGATTTCGAGTTATGTCACAATCAAATTTTCAAAAAAGCAGCGTCAAAATCGTTCAAAAACCATAATAGTTTATATAAATAAATATAAGAATTTTTAAGCAAATAAAATACGAATTTCCTTTCCAAAAATCTGGAATTTAGTTATAAAATAAATGTGAGCTCGAGTGGAGTAAATGGCTTGATTTTTGAAACAAAATAATTTATTTATTTTTGGATAAAATTAACTAAGTGGTAGAATAATTTGTTAATCGAATTTTAAGTCGAGATATTTCTTTTGATAAGTAAATGAGACTTGTGAATTTCATTTTCGAAATCGAATATGAAACCTGAAATGAAAATGTGATTCAATTGATTTATAAGCAAACTAAAATACATGCGAACATGATACGTTCAAATAACAAGTGAAATAGGATAAGAATCTAATTAAAGAATAAATGGGCGAAACAGAATTCAAACGATTGGATTGAGTTGAATTGAATTAAAAAAGGTGAACATGTGTTAAACAGGTATGGAATGAAGAGAATGAAGTTTATAAATTTAGTGCCCGACAATAAGGTACATGTTTAAATTCCATATGAGATTTTATGCAACGAATCGGCTAGCCGCTTGGTTTTTTCTTGTTCTTTTTGATTGGAGAGGCCTGTGTGGCGGTTTGGGGATTTTCCCGATGCTCCCGGTACAAAGGAGGTTATAGCGAAATTTTCCAGGAATTTAAGGAGTTAGAATATTTTTAAGAAAATTTGATAGTTAGAAATCTATTTATCAATATATTGAATTAGATAAGGAAACGAATTTAAAATAAAATATTATAAACAAAAAGGAAATCGATAGTCTGGTAATAGAAAGAGAAACGTATATAAGTTTTAAAAATGAATAATTGGCTTTATATGATGTGGATTATTCGACGTAAGTGGTTTGGTCCGTTTTGAAGTTAAGGATGTTATCAGTCAAGGTCTGAGAGGTAGTTATACCCCCAACTTGTTTGTTTTCATTTTTAACCAATAAATAGCAGGATCCAGTCTCAAAGAAAAATGTTTGAATAAAAGTTAGTTAAATGCAGTATTTTGGGTTGCTGTAACGATGTTTTATACAACATTTGTTTTAACCCAAGGAAGTGGAATTGTGGAAATATAATAAATAGATATTTCCTGAGTATAGAAATAAATGAACGGTCGTGGAAGAGATAAATAATTGGAATGTTACCAATTATAAGTAAAGGATATTTTCTAAGTATAGAAAATAAAAGAAGGCGATATACGGAAATGTTTTCCAAATAGCGAAAAGGCCAAAATGATAATTGAAAATATTTGTTTAACAAATATGGATAAGGAAATGGAAAGGGTGATTTAATTAATGAAATATTAGTTAAGAATCCCAGTGATTTGTTTGATGGTTGTAATGTTTGTTTATTTTTCTACGATAGTTAAATAACCGACTATCGAAGTATTTGCCAATATCGTTGTCAATATGGAGAGACCGGTTGGATTATTATCCGAGAACCACTCCGTATTGGCAGTAGCGTTGCAAATCAGATTGTATGAAGATAATCGAAGACGGAGTAAAGTGCAAGGGCTTTTTCTATTAATGGAAATTGTGCCTTCGGTTTCGTTCAATCCCAAAACAAACGTTTATGGACGAATGTCAAACAGAATATTTCCAATGATCATATATGTTGTTCTGTGTAAATATATATATGGTGACGGAGAATTTATTCTCTTAGCATAATATCCAGAATGTATTTGTGCAAATCAATTAGTGATTAACGGATCTGACAATGTGGCATTTAAAGCGATTGTGCTATCAAGGAATGATAAGTAATCGTAGCCTCAGGCCTCAACAACCGAGAAATGAAAAAAATCGGGCAGGCAGCATGGCTATGTGGGTCGCTCCCATTAGGGTGTATAATCACCTATCTAGAGAAATTCCTTTTACTTCTTTAATCTATCGATGCTGTCCCTTTTCGGGAAATAGTTGCTGATCCCGACTGTTGGTGATATACATTCGATGCACTCAAGTGAAATGAGTGGTCGGTCATGTGTGGGCCGGGTTGCAAGATGTTCTTGTTGAACCCAGTGTATTCGTCTCTAGAGATACACCATTGGAAGGTGGTTACATACCTTGTAAGAACCCGTAACTTCCCCGTAAAGGAAAGCACAAATACTTTGAGAACAATACACAAAAGGACGCATACGGAAGAACATTTCATTGTTATTACAACAATTCCATCAGATACAAGAATATACAGAGTATAAATGAATAAATTACATTCGATAAATATCAGAGATTACAATAAATTACATAGCAGCGGAAAATAATACAAAATCACAACTAGAAGTGATGCACGGATACAGAGCTTTCCGAGCATCGTTCCAGCTGTATATCAGGAACCTGTGAATATAAATCTGCAAAACCAAAACTACTAGCTGCCCGTGCGGAAAATAGGGGCACCCAGAGTTTAGGTTAAAACAATAAACTCCAGGTCAGTCATGGGACTGGTGTGAGAACTAAAACAGTAATTAATATTGGTTTTAAAGTTAGGTAAGTCAAGGGACCACGCCGTATAACACGGAACGGGTTTCCTCCCAAGAATACCAGTGCATAAAACAAACAGCGCAATGCTAAATGGAGAAAAATGAAGCTGTTATAAGACCCAGGTCCCATCACACAATGCAACGCAAGCCGGAGGATAGGGTTTTCCCTTATAACAGCCAAAGCATGCTTGATACGTTTAAAACACATTATTTGATACTATAATAAGTGTATAGTGTCAAAACAATTCAATCATAAATATCAATCATAGACGGCATGGGTACCATATATCATGTCGCCATACTAGTTCTACAATTAAAACCGCAATACACGTATTGGAAATTGGATTTCCGTCATGAGCCGAGGCAAGGGGCAAGCTCCTCTCCGCGTTCGAGACACTCTAGCAAATGTCCCAGGACCCCACTATGATCCTTGGATCTTCAGGGCCGGTCCTCTCTTACTTTTGAGGATTGGCAATTCCTGAACACACGTTTCCCGGTCCTTACAGACCTATATCCGAGGCGCCTCATATCCAACAACCACACAGGTGAAAAGTATATAAATGTCAGGGCTGGTAGGTCACTGACACCACCCTAGCTAGAAAGAAACGTCGTGCTCTCCCTGCAGTCCGTCTCCCGTTTTTGACTCATACCGAGGTGTGAGGCTCGCGAATTCACGTTATACACAAAGCTATGCCACACAGGCCGTGCTTTGATCATCAACAACAAGACTTTGCTTTTCAACAGAAGCCCTGATCAATTGCCACTTACGCATGCCACATTAGCAATTCACTCCATGCGACTGATGTCCATCGATATACAACCTCTGAGCTCGTACGTCTCAGAGAAGGGCGTTAAGCAAGAGAATAAATTCTCCGCCGCCAAACAGATGTATATTTAATAGAGATCAATCAACACAGAATAAAATCCAATGTCAGACACACAATCCATTTACAAGTTCGTTCTGGGTCTGAACGAAACCGGAGGCACTTTCCTCGCATATCCATCGATCTCCAAGTACGTCTGGACGATCACCGACTGTTTCCCTCATCTCGGGTGTACAGCCCAATCAAGATCATCAGTAATCACCCAAACGATGTGAAGACTTCCGGTCTTCAACCACCGTCTTCATCTTCGACATCTCGTCGAATCGGTTATTCAGAATGGGTATAACCCGGCCTTTCTGAATAACCCACGCATATAATTAACAAATGTTACACAAACACAACGAACGCCTCATTCCAATTCAGAATATTCTTTTATTCACAAAATCACATTCTTAGGGAAAGGTTCCCATTAATTTTATCAAAGATAAATTCTTCTAAATTTATTCTTCAATCCTCCTTTGGATATCATTTCTAATTAGTCGGGATTAACGAACCACACCGAAGTAATTATTTATTTTATTTCCCAATCCCAACCTATATATCCCATGGAGCAAAACTGGTGATACTCCATATCTAACACCACGGTGTTATCGGTAAAATTGATTACCATTTCACGTTCAAATCCAATTAAAGATTTAACTATCGCTTTGGAGCAAAACTGGTGATACTCCACTCTCGATCACTTTTCAGATTTGATAATTTAAATTATCAATTCACTTTTTAATCTAACCAAAGATTCATCAAAACTCCACTTAGTTTTAATCTTCTCAAAAATCAATATTATGTCTTTAACTGGGTTAAAGAACTAATGTCTTCTAAAACACGATTCACGACTAACCCAAATCACGTTTGATATTAAATACAAGGCTCTGAATAGAAAATATATCGGCTTATATTCAATATCAAATTCTGAAACCAACATATATCGTATTGGCAATAACGATATAAAATATATCTTTCAAATTCCCATAACAATATCTGTATAGTCACGAAATCCAACATCGAAATATCCCGAAGATAATTTCGATTCAACTCCAGTCCAATCCACGTATTGGGAATATTGATTATTTTTAAAACCACTTTCAAATTCAATTTATTTATTTAAAAATAAATTGATTTTTAATTCTAGTTCAAAACTAGTTCATTTCGATAAAAATTCATTTTTACCTATTCAAATGTGGAATTTTCCAGCCCAATTCTTTCCAATTCACATATTATAATTTTACACAAATTATAGATATTTTTGATAATTTTATCAAGGCCCGTACAGTCGATTTCCAACAACGGCCATCGAACTGCACTTACAGCGACCTTTTTCGAATTTGATTTGGACATAATTCCAAATCCAACCGTTAGATTTCACATTTCTAACATTCATTGGAAAGCTCTTTTCGATACGAACCCAACGGTTCCGGTTTTAGGAGAATCCGACGGTCGGATCTCCCGCAACGTCAATTCGAAGTTAATGGTCGAAATTCACGAACTGCCGCGGCGCGGCGCGTTCTATTCAGGCCATTATATATATATAATATATATATATATTATATATTATCGTCGATTTCCTTTTAAAACGTATTTTATAAATCGTTTTAAATTCGTTTTCAAAACCTTTTCAACTTTCTTTTCAATTCAAATCAAAATTGAATTCTTCTTTATAAATTCGTTTCAAAATTCATTTCTATTCAATTCAAATTTTAATTCAATTTGAATTCATTTCAATTCACTTTCAATTCAATTTGAAATCGTTTTCAATTCAATTCATTTCGAAATCGTTTTCAATTCAATTCATTTCGAAATCGTTTTCAATTCAATTCATTTCGAAATCGTTTTCAATTCAATTCATTTCGAAATCGTTTTCAATTCAATTCATTTCGAAATCGTTTTCAATTCAATTCATTTCGAAATCGTTTTCAATTCAATTCAATTCGAAATCGTTTTCAATTCAATTCATTTCGAAATCGTTTTCAATTCAATTCATTTCGAAATCGTTTTCAATTCAATTCAATTCGAAATCGTTTTCAATTCAATTCATTTCGAAATCGTTTTCAATTCAATTCATTTCGAAATCGTTTTCAATTCAATTCATTTCGAAATATTCGATTTCGAAATCACTTTTCAATATTCATTATAAAACGAATAAAATCGATATAAACATCGTTCGCGTCAAAATAACGCATCTCTAATCAACACGGCTTTATATTTCAATAATTCGTTATTCTATTCAACAAATGAATATTTGTTCTATTCAACACATGAATCTATATTTCTTTCAACACACGACTAATCTCAACACATGAGTACTGTCAACACCTCACTATTTTTGTTATGTAAAATATTTTATAAAACTATGGTATCTATCGTTTGATTTTTAATTAGACTTCTACTGGGAAGTAGTTCTAATTTTAAATATGATAAAGATGTAAATTTTTATTATATAAAATATTTCACTCAACACATGAACATCGTCAACACATGACTATTTTTATATTCAACACATGAATTTTCTTTTCTAATACTCATTATTTTCCCGATTGGAATGAGGCCCAATCAATCACCATATAACGTTAATTATATGGATTCCATACAACACATGTATATAATAGCATTGAAAAATAATCAATCATCAACCAAAGTGCACTACACTGTATAAGCATCAAATATAGATATCTGACGCTTATAACAGTCTGTCAATCGACCGATCGACATATTTAATCAATCAGGATGAGTGAACATCAAATTTCATCCCAACACCCGTGTGGGGTTTCAAAACAATCAAACACAGATTTTATTTGTGCAGTTGGGCGATGTGTAAAATTTATCGACCCAATCAATATCAGTCAAATCAGTGTATATAAACAAATCGGCCGATTTGTTTATAAATATTTATTTATTCACTTTCACGTTAAAAATTATATTTTTAACGATCAAACTATTTTATTCAACACATAAATTTCTATTAGTTCATTTACACAATAAAAATGATATTTTTATTTTTCTAACATATTTTAGAAAATTTCGGCGGCATAACGGCACGATACTAGAAACGGGACAAGGCCTAGCCTTACCCCCGGTCTAGTGAAGGCCCACGCCATTCACACATCAATCAAATCACTTTCGTTATACAAACCACAAAATTTGGAGTAAGAGTCTAACCTAGCCTTACTCCTTCGCCTTATAACGGCGCGCGTCTAATCCTAACCAATTTATCGATTCGATTTTTCACACCACAAACCACATTCAAACCAATATCGCAATCAATCACCAAACAGCCAAACAAACAAGTCCATGGTCTGTGGACGATTGTGTCGGGTGCTACTAAACACCGTCTGCATCCTAGTATATATATATAACTAGAAAATAAATTGAAGAGTGAGAAATTCTCACCGAAAGCTATCCAATCTCCACGGCACTTCATTGATAGAAATCTTCATTGTTATCGCATCATCGTCATCTTCGTTGCCCGTAGTCACTATATACACAAAAATCACATTTTTATATTTTGATGTCTTTAAAATAAAAATCACATTTTTATTTGTTCGTTTTCAATTTAAAAATCATATTTTTATAATCACTTCATATATTTAAAAATCGAATTTTTACTATGCTATTCAACATATAAAAATCGAATTTTTTTCTACTATGTTATATAGATAAAAATTATATTTTTATCACGCTATTTTCTATATAAAGATTTCGCCTTTTTAAATTTAAAGATTTCGCCTTTTTAAATTTAAAGATTTCACCATTTTAAATTTAAAAATCATCACTATACTTCAACGTATATAAAATAAAAATCAGATTTTTATTTCGCTACATATACAAAGATGATATCTTTATATTCTCTATCCTATAAAGATTATATTTTTAATACTTTAAAAATATAAAAATCATATTCTTAATATTCCTATATAGTAAAGATTATATTTTTAATACTTTAAAAATATAAAAACCATATTTTTTCTTCTTCTACTCAATAAAAATCCCGTCTTTCCTATTTTAAAGATATGATCTTTATTTTATCAAGTTCAAATCTTTTTCTTTTAAAAGATTAAAACCTTTTTCTATTTTCTTAAAAAAAAAAATCAGTTTTTATTTATCTTAAAAAAAATCAGTTTTTATATTTCTCTAAAAATTCAGTTTTTATATTTCTCTAAAAATTCAGTTTTTATATTTCTCTAAAAATTCAGTTTTTATAAAACAAGAATAAAAATAAAAATAAAATACTAAATGCTCACCGTAAATTCGAAGTGGAGGGAAGAAGAAGGAGTCGGCGCCGGCGGGCTTCGAGGGTGGTTCGGTGGTGTCGCGACGAGATAAGGGGGGGTTTGCGACTGAGTTTGTGGCTGCTTCGTCTTTCGCGGCTTGGGGTCTTCGTGGGTGCGGATTCGAAGGAGGAGGGCGTCGGTCTGGGGTGCGGAGGGGATGATGGGTGCGCGACAGAGCTCGACAGCGGAGGTGAGGAAGAATCGAAGGGGAAGAGAGGGAGGTGGCAGACATCGACGGAGGAGGGTGCGCCTTGCTCCGGTGGCGGCGAAGAGGGCCTCCGACGAGGCGGCTCGATTAGAATTAGGGTTTTTTTTTCTTTCTGGTAAATGAATGAGGAATCGGGGGGGCCAACGAAGAAGAATAGGGAGGGAAGAGGGATTATATATATTTTTTTATTTTTAATTAATTATTTTATTCGAAAAAAAAGTTGACTTTTACATACGACCTCGAAACGAGGCCCACCGCCTGTCGTCCATAGCGTTTTACCCCCATTCCGAACTCAATGGGATATGTATTGTAAGCTGATTCGATTGTCTCGAATAGTTTCCGTTGAATTTCCGTTTAAATCATTATATTGAATTTTAAACGTACATTTCAAATTACCGGGGTCACATACGAACTTTAAAAATTCCTGAAAAATATTTTCTCGCTTCGTATTGACGATACGGTCCTAACAAAACTAGTTTCGTCGAATTCTGAGACCGTTAGAAAAATGGCCAATTTCCAGTCGATTAAAATCAACTGAAATGGTCAAAACACGTTTTCCTTTGCCACGCTCACATATTGATTCGAAAAATTATGAAATTTGAAACCTAGCAATAACTTGACATCACGGACCCAACAAAAGTGGTTTCGTCGAAATCCGAGGTCATTTGCAAAATGTCCATTTTTAAGGGCCTGAATTCCATAGCGACTATTCAGAATTTCAACTGGACATATCTTTTGATTCCCGCTACGAAATTTTGATTATTCGGATTCGTTGGAAAGATATCATCAATTAGATCCTAATGTTTTTGGTTTCACTAGAATCCGGATTGTTTTGCACCCGGTACATTCAATTGAAGTTTGAAATCGAATTATCGAACTACCGCGCCATTTTCAATTCTATTTATAATTATATATAAATATTTATATTCTAACGACGACGCGTATAAATATATACGTTGAATTCTATTCAAAATAAATTTCTCGTTGATATTATTTAAAATAATCTATTTTAAATGTTCAAAATTCACTAAAATAGCCAAAATAAAAATTTTAAACTGGCCCAGATTTTCCGGGTTATTACAATCTCCCCCACTTAAAACTTTTCGTCCCCGAAAAGGAACAAAGTCGAAAGTGGTTTGATTATTAAGCTCTACACTCAATCTGGCTTTCATTCTCCAACTTTTCAGTTTCTGAGAAATTTCAAAACTTCAAAAATTTGGCTAACACCCTAAATTTTCGAAAAATTTCGCCATAACCTCCCCTGCAATGGGAGCATCGGGGAATTTCAAATAGCTTCCCCGGTCCTTCAGATCTCAAAAAGAAAAAGAAAAAGCCAAGCGGCTAGCCAATAGGCTCACAAAATCATCATCACCCAAACAAAACAGGAAATTATGTAGTAAACATGTACCTATTTGTCGGGCAAACAAATTTTATTCTCTGCTCTAGCCTCCTTGCTATGACCTGTTCAAAGTAAGTATATGTATATGCAAGCAAATGCGACCAATTTTCAATACAATTCAATATTCGATTCAATTAGGCATAAATGGTTAAAAATTAGCAAACAAATAAACAACCAACACAAACAGCAATCAATTAGTGAATTAGAGTTTCAAATTCATAATTTTGATACATATATACAAAAAATCATGTTTTGATGCCAATTCACAACAATGTGTTCTAACTATATTAATTTAGGTTCTCACACCAGCCTAATGGAAATATATAGAAATCACACCTTCGAAACTCGAATATGAATACTGATGATGATGCACCATCATCAGAATCATTCCCGGATGTCTAGAATGTGATTCTATATCTACCCAGTATATTAAAACTTCGAATATACGTTCATGACGCGTATACGCGAAATCTATATATACTCGATTGTCCATATTCAAAATAAATAAATAATCAAATACGTTTAAAACGATTTAAATTTTTAAAACAAAATTGTTTTCATTTGAAAAATATACTCTTCACACTCGTTCTAGGATACTACTGATCCTATCTCTAACGAGTCATTCTAATTGGATATTGCTAATCCAATATCTGATGAATTCTTTCGTATGGTTCTAATGTGTCTTGTTCTCGAGCTCTGTAAACCAAAGCTCCGATACCACTGTAAGAACCCGTAACTTCCCCGTAAAGGAAAGCACAAATACTTTGAGAACAATACACAAAAGGACGCATACGGAAGAACATTTCATTGTTATTACAACAATTCCATCAGATACAAGAATATACAGAGTATAAATGAATAAATTACATTCGATAAATATCAGAGATTACAATAAATTACATAGCAGCGGAAAATAATACAAAATCACAACTAGAAGTGATGCACGGATACAGAGCTTTCCGAGCATCGTTCCAGCTGTATATCAGGAACCTGTGAATATAAATCTGCAAAACCAAAACTACTAGCTGCCCGTGCGGAAAATAGGGGCACCCAGAGTTTAGGTTAAAACAATAAACTCCAGGTCAGTCATGGGACTGGTGTGAGAACTAAAACAGTTATTAATATTGGTTTTAAAGTTAGGTAAGTCAAGGGACCACGCCGTATAACACGGAACGGGTTTCCTCCCAAGAATACCAGTGCATAAAACAAACAGCGCAATGCTAAATGGAGAAAAATGAAGCTGTTATAAGACCCAGGTCCCATCACACAATGCAACGCAAGCCGGAGGATAGGGTTTTCCCTTATAACAGCCAAAGCATGCTTGATACGTTTAAAACACATTATTTGATACTATAATAAGTGTATAGTGTCAAAACAATTCAATCATAAATATCAATCATAGACGACATGGGTACCATATATCATGTCGCCATACTAGTTCTACAATTAAAACCGCAATACACGTATTGGAAATTGGATTTCCGTCATGAGCCGAGGCAAGGGGCAAGCTCCTCTCCGCGTTCGAGACACTCTAGCAAATGTCCCAGGACCCCACTATGATCCTTGGATCTTCAGGGCCGGTCCTCTCTTACTTTTGAGGATTGGCAATTCCTGAACACACGTTTCCCGGTCCTTACAGACCTATATCCGAGGCGCCTCATATCCAACAACCACACAGGTGAAAAGTATATAAATGTCAGGGCTGGTAGGTCACTGACACCATCCTAGCTAGAAAGAAACGTCGTGCTCTCCCTGCAGTCCGTCTCCCGTTTTTGACTCATACCGAGGTGTGAGGCTCGCGAATTCACGTTATACACAAAGCTATGCCACACAGGCCGTGCTTTGATCATCAACCACAAGACTTTGCTTTTCAACAGAAGCCCTGATCAATTGCCACTTACGCATGCCACATTAGCAATTCACTCCATGCGACTGATGTCCATCGATATACAACCTCTGAGCTCGTACGTCTCAGAGAAGGGCGTTAAGCAAGAGAATAAATTCTCCGCCGCCAAACAGATGTATATTTAATAGAGATCAATCAACACAGAATAAAATCCAATGTCAGACACACAATCCATTTACAAGTTCGTTCTGGGTCTGAACGAAACCGGAGGCACTTTCCTCGCATATCCATCGATCTCCAAGTACGTCTGGACGATCACCGACTGTTTCCCTCATCTCGGGTGTACAGCCCAATCAAGATCATCAGTAATCACCCAAACGATGTGAAGACTTCCGGTCTTCAACCACCGTCTTCATCTTCGACATCTCGTCGAATCGGTTATTCAGAATGGGTATAACCCGGCCTTTCTGAATAACCCACGCATATAATTAACAAATGTTACACAAACACAACGAACGCCTCATTCCAATTCAGAATATTCTTTTATTCACAAAATCACATTCTTAGGGAAAGGTTCCCATTAATTTTATCAAAGATAAATTCTTCTAAATTTATTCTTCAATCCTCCTTTGGATATCATTTCTAATTAGTCGGGATTAACGAACCACACCGAAGTAATTATTTATTTTATTTCCCAATCCCAACCTATATATCCCATGGAGCAAAACTGGTGATACTCCATATCTAACACCACGGTGTTATCGGTAAAATTGATTACCATTTCACGTTCAAATCCAATTAAAGATTTAACTATCGCTTTGAAGCAAAACTGGTGATACTCCACTCTCGATCACTTTTCAGATTTGATAATTTAAATTATCAATTCACTTTTTAATCTAACTAAAGATTCATTAAAACTCCACTTAGTTTTAATCTTCTCAAAAATCAATATTATGTCTTTAACTGGGTTAAAGAACCAATGTCTTCTAAAACACGATTCACGACTAACCCAAATCACGTTTGATATTAAATACAAGGCTCTGAATAGAAAATATATCGGCTAATATTCAATATCAAATTCTGAAACCAACATATATCGTATTGGCAATAACGATATAAAATATATCTTTCAAATTCCCATAACAATATCTGTATAGTCACGAAATCCAACATCGAAATATCCCGAAGATAATTTCGATTCAACTCCAGTCCAATCCACGTATTGGGAATATTGATTATTTTTAAAACCACTTTCAAATTCAATTTATTTATTTAAAAATAAATTGATTTTTAATTCTAGTTCAAAACTAGTTCATTTCGATAAAAATTCATTTTTACCTATTCAAATGTGGAATTTTCCAGCCCAATTCTTTCCAATTCACATATTATAATTTTACACAAATTATAGATATTTTTGATAATTTTATCAAGGCCCGTACAGTCGATTTCCAACAACGGCCATCGAACTGCACTTACAGCGACCTTTTTCGAATTTGATTTGGACATAATTCCAAATCCAACCGTTAGATTTCACATTTCTAACATTCATTGGAAAGCTCTTTTCGATACGAACCCAACGGTTCCGGTTTTAGGAGAATCCGACGGTCGGATCTCCCGCAACGTCAATTCGAAGTTAATGGTCGAAATTCACGAACTGCCGCGGCGCGGCGCGTTCTATTCAGGCCATTATATATATATATATAATATATATATTATATATATTATCGTCGATTTCCTTTTAAAACGTATTTTATAAATCGTTTTAAATTCGTTTTCAAAACCTTTTCAACTTTCTTTTCAATTCAAATCAAAATTGAATTCTTCTTTATAAATTCGTTTCAAAATTCATTTCTATTCAATTCAAATTTTAATTCAATTTGAATTCATTTCAATTCACTTTCAATTCAATTTGAAATCGTTTTCAATTCAATTCATTTCGAAATCGTTTTCAATTCAATTCATTTCGAAATCGTTTTCAATTCAATTCATTTCGAAATCGTTTTCAATTCAATTCATTTCGAAATCGTTTTCAATTCAATTCATTTCGAAATCGTTTTCAATTCAATTCAATTCGAAATCGTTTTCAATTCAATTCATTTCGAAATCGTTTTCAATTCAATTCATTTCGAAATCGTTTTCAATTCAATTCAATTCGAAATCGTTTTCAATTCAATTCATTTCGAAATCGTTTTCAATTCAATTCATTTCGAAATATTCGATTTCGAAATCACTTTTCAATATTCATTATAAAACGAATAAAATCGATATAAACATCGTTCGCGTCAAAATAACGCATCTCTAATCAACACGGCTTTATATTTCAATAATTCGTTATTCTATTCAACAAATGAATATTTGTTCTATTCAACACATGAATCTATATTTCTTTCAACACACGACTAATCTCAACACATGAGTACTGTCAACACCTCACTATTTTTGTTATGTAAAATATTTTATAAAACTATGGTATCTATCGTTTGATTTTTAATTAGACTTCTACTGGGAAGTAGTTCTAATTTTAAATATGATAAAGATGTAAATTTTTATTATATAAAATATTTCACTCAACACATGAACATCGTCAACACATGACTATTTTTATATTCAACACATGAATTTTCTTTTCTAATACTCATTATTTTCCCGATTGGAATGAGGCCCAATCAATCACCATATAACGTTAATTATATGGATTCCATACAACACATGTATATAATAGCATTGAAAAATAATCAATCATCAACCAAAGTGCACTACACTGTATAAGCATCAAATATAGATATCTGACGCTTATAACAGTCTGTCAATCGACCGATCGACATATTTAATCAATCAGGATGAGTGAACATCAAATTTCATCCCAACACCCGTGTGGGGTTTCAAAACAATCAAACACAGATTTTATTTGTGCAGTTGGGCGATGTGTAAAATTTATCGACCCAATCAATATCAGTCAAATCAGTGTATATAAACAAATCGGCCGATTTGTTTATAAATATTTATTTATTCACTTTCACGTTAAAAATTATATTTTTAACGATCAAACTATTTTATTCAACACATAAATTTCTATTAGTTCATTTACACAATAAAAATGATATTTTTATTTTTCTAACATATTTTAGAAAATTTCGGCGGCATAACGGCACGATACTAGAAACGGGACAAGGCCTAGCCTTACCCCCGGTCTAGTGAAGGCCCACGCCATTCACACATCAATCAAATCACTTTCGTTATACAAACCACAAAATTTGGAGTAAGAGTCTAACCTAGCCTTACTCCTTCGCCTTATAACGGCGCGCGTCTAATCCTAACCAATTTATCGATTCGATTTTTCACACCACAAACCACATTCAAACCAATATCGCAATCAATCACCAAACAGCCAAACAAACAAGTCCATGGTCTGTGGACGATTGTGTCGGGTGCTACTAAACACCGTCTGCATCCTAGTATATATATATATATAACTAGAAAATAAATTGAAGAGTGAGAAATTCTCACCGAAAGCTATCCAATCTCCACGGCACTTCATTGATAGAAATCTTCATTGTTATCGCATCATCGTCATCTTCGTTGCCCGTAGTCACTATATACACAAAAATCACATTTTTATATTTTGATGTCTTTAAAATAAAAATCACATTTTTATTTGTTCGTTTTCAATTTAAAAATCATATTTTTATAATCACTTCATATATTTAAAAATCGAATTTTTACTATGCTATTCAACATATAAAAATCGAATTTTTTTCTACTATGTTATATAGATAAAAATTATATTTTTATCACGCTATTTTCTATATAAAGATTTCGCCTTTTTAAATTTAAAGATTTCGCCTTTTTAAATTTAAAGATTTCACCTTTTTAAATTTAAAAATCATCACTATACTTCAACGTATATAAAATAAAAATCAGATTTTTATTTCGCTACATATACAAAGATGATATCTTTATATTCTCTATCCTATAAAGATTATATTTTTAATACTTTAAAAATATAAAAATCATATTCTTAATATTCCTATATAGTAAAGATTATATTTTTAATACTTTAAAAATATAAAAACCATATTTTTTCTTCTTCTACTCAATAAAAATCCCGTCTTTCCTATTTTAAAGATATGATCTTTATTTTATCAAGTTCAAATCTTTTTCTTTTAAAAGATTAAAACCTTTTTCTATTTTCTTAAAAAAAAAAATCAGTTTTTATTTATCTTAAAAAAAATCAGTTTTTATATTTCTCTAAAAATTCAGTTTTTATATTTCTCTAAAAATTCAGTTTTTATATTTCTCTAAAAATTCAGTTTTTATAAAACAAGAATAAAAATAAAAATAAAATACTAAATGCTCACCGTAAATTCGAAGTGGAGGGAAGAAGAAGGAGTCGGCGCCGGCGGGCTTCGAGGGTGGTTCGGTGGTGTCGCGACGAGATAAGGGGGGGTTTGCGACTGAGTTTGTGGCTGCTTCGTCTTTCGCGGCTTGGGGTCTTCGTGGGTGCGGATTCGAAGGAGGAGGGCGTCGGTCTGGGGTGCGGAGGGGATGATGGGTGCGCGACAGAGCTCGACAGCGGAGGTGAGGAAGAATCGAAGGGGAAGAGAGGGAGGTGGCAGACATCGACGGAGGAGGGTGCGCCTTGCTCCGGTGGCGGCGAAGAGGGCCTCCGACGAGGCGGCTCGATTAGAATTAGGGTTTTTTTTCTTCTTTCTGGTAAATGAATGAGGAATCGGGGGGGCCAACGAAGAAGAATAGGGAGGGAAGAGGGATTATATTTTTTTTTTTATTTTTAATTAATTATTTTATTCGAAAAAAAAGTTGACTTTTACATACGACCTCGAAACGAGGCCCACCGCCTGTCGTCCATAGCGTTTTACCCCCATTCCGAACTCAATGGGATATGTATTGTAAGCTGATTCGATTGTCTCGAATAGTTTCCGTTGAATTTCCGTTTAAATCATTATATTGAATTTTAAACGTACATTTCAAATTACCGGGGTCACATACGAACTTTAAAAATTCCTGAAAAATATTTTCTCGCTTCGTATTGACGATACGGTCCTAACAAAACTAGTTTCGTCGAATTCTGAGACCGTTAGAAAAATGGCCAATTTCCAGTCGATTAAAATCAACTGAAATGGTCAAAACACGTTTTCCTTTGCCACGCTCACATATTGATTCGAAAAATTATGAAATTTGAAACCTAGCAATAACTTAACATCACGGACCCAACAAAAGTGGTTTCGTCGAAATCCGAGGTCATTTGCAAAATGTCCATTTTTAAGGGCCTGAATTCCATAGCGACTATTCAGAATTTCAACTGGACATATCTTTTGATTCCCGCTACGAAATTTTGATTATTCGGATTCGTTGGAAAGATATCATCAATTAGATCCTAATGTTTTTGGTTTCACTAGAATCCGGATTGTTTTGCACCCGGTACATTCAATTGAAGTTTGAAATCGAATTATCGAACTACCGCGCCATTTTCAATTCTATTTATAATTATATATAAATATTTATATTCTAACGACGACGCGTATAAATATATATGTTGAATTCTATTCAAAATAAATTTCTCGTCGATATTATTTAAAATAATCTATTTTAAATGTTCAAAATTCACTAAAATAGCCAAAATAAAAATTTTAAACTGGCCCAGATTTTCCGGGTTATTACATACCTTGTCATAGTCGGAATCCAATCTCCAATAAGCGCCCTGCGGTTTTTGATTTTATATTATATATGGAGCGTGAGATGCAAGCGTTCCGCTAGATTGTTATTTATTTGATTTAGACATTATAATAATATCACTGGATTTTTGTATCAAAGTTTTTTGAGTTATAGTGAGGTAAAAACCGTCCATGTTTATGTGTGGGCTAGTCTTGCTATTATCCTTTCTTTCGAAAGGATTTTGAAAGTTAAACAAATGGTTGGAGTTTACTCACACCAGTCCCATGACTGACCCAGAGTTTATTTTGTTTGTTTTCTCTAAACTCTTGGGTGCCCAAATTTGTACGGGAAGTCAAGTAGTCAGGATTTTACAGATTCTCTTGGAGGACTTGAAGCAGGAGGCTTCACCTGTTAGCTATAGACTATCATATATTCCGCTATGTACCATGTTTGTATCTGGAAATAGGTTTATAACTGTTCTAGAAATAACTGTTGGGCTCTGATGATGGTATGTATATAAAGTTACCGAGTTGTATTTCAAAGTTTATGTTACCTAATATATTTTATTCGTTCCGCTGTGAGTTTGTGATCTTCGTTTTCTTCTATTCTAATATTTCTTTCTTTCTATTTCTCATCCTCTAACTTCTTTCTAATAATGGTTCGTATTTCTGTGCAATTTGGGTTGGACGTGTGGTGTTATTAGTCAACTCAGATAGTACGGATTTGCGGGCCGTTACATGTGTGCTATGCTCGATGGACTTGAAGTGTAATGGATGAGGTGTAGTCGAAGAAGTAGACAATGGTAGGAGAAGTGGATAGGTGGTTGCGTAGTCTTGCTGGCTCGCGTAGAGGAATGATGGTGTTGATATGTTGATGGATATGTGTAGTGATGGATAGGTAACTCATTTGTGTAACCCGTTTGTAACTCGTTTATCACTCATTTGCATTGTATATGCTATGAAATATGTATTTTTGTAACTTGTATACCATATTGTTAAATTTATCTTATGCTTAAAACAATGTAACCACATGGGGAAAATGATGTAAACAAGCCAACACAACATCAGAAATTTAATTGAAACTAATGTCTTAAAGCCATCATAGACATCAGTATAAAGCCATCATAGACGTCAATCAAAAACTGATATGGTAAAATACTTATTACAATAGTTAATTAATTAATTTATGATGTCTTAAATCTGCTTTGACATCGTTTTTTTAACTGATATAAAAAGGGGTACTTTAGACATCACTGATAAGAAATCGCTCCAGAAAAATGAGGACATTGTTTTTTAGCCGATGTCTAAGTGACTTTTTATTATAGTGCATCTTTTGTTACATGTACTTATGTATGTGTATGTGTATATACGTGTACACTCACCCAAACTTCAATTTTGGTTTGATTTGTGATTTACCCAATGATTAAACTTTAGTATGTTGCTTTGTGTTCAAATGGAATACATATTACTTTTGATCTATTAGGGTATCATAAAATGTGTTTTGTTAAGCTGACATTTGTTTCACGGACAAAATTGTATTTTTTTATTTTAAGGGACAAATTTTTCATTATTCAATTCAAGGACTTTTAAGTATAACTAGATAAATTATACATATTTTAAATCCAGCACACATGTTAACGTTTCAAAAATATTAAAAATTAAGTAAAGAAACCTTTTTCTTATGTTAATTTTGAGAGAAAGAATATAACAGAAAATAGAAACAAATTACAAAAATTTGTTTTTCCTTTTTGTAGATGTGCTGAAGAAAATATGGAATTAAACGACATATAAAACTAGTTATATATCGCTTTAGTATTTAGAACTAACATTTACTTAGATGTTGTAACAACCTAGATTTTTAACCATTCAAATTGACAATGATCCTCATTGTCGACTTAAACAAATAAAAAGTACAGATAGTTATTGGGATTTATATAAGAAAAAGAAGAAAGAAAAAACACAGAATCTCACAGTGGAAGAAAAAAATAAAAAAAACAGTTCATAAAGCTGTTAAAACATACATTTGATCTTAATTTACAACAATTATCAGGGTTAACTATCATAAACATACCAATATTTGCAGCCGAAATAAATAATAATACTTCTAGCAAGCTCCATCTTCATCTTCAAAACAATATCTTCGATAACTAAAACTCAAGCTAACCCAAGCACAAATGAAAAGACAAAAACACTCGGATCAGAACTAAAGTGTTATCATATTAGTTAAATCAAATTCGTGTGATAATATGAGTGCAATAACTTAAGAGATGTTACGGGAATTTACATCTCCAAAGGATCAGTCAAATTAGATACTATATAATACAATATGCTGTTATAATAGTTTCTATGGTTAAATATAAAATATTCAAATAGCGTAAGTAGGATTACATTTTTACCCTTATATTGTTTATACGTTATCGTAAACATTGCATATAAAACACCAGTAACGGTTGGTGGATAGGGATGAGCCGCTATACGACAACGTTAAATCAAATCATAGGGGGGCTCGATCAGGATAATATGACAAGGCAGACGAGGAATGCCCAGAGTAGGAATATACCATATGCACGCCAGACTGGTGGTAACGCATAGCCGCAATTACCGCCCACCTCGAACAACACTCCCAAATCACATATGCGCATCAAATCAAATCAATCAAATCGAGGTACTATAGTAATAAAGAAAGAAGTGTTGTCGATGGTGGTAGCTAACCTAACTTAGTCCGGTATAGCCTTGTTTTAGTCATTTTTATTATGACCCGAAGGTCAAGGACATCCATATCGTTCTTTTACTTCATTCCAGTAATTTCCTCCAAATTAACCTACTCCATTCTAGAATTCCACCACGTACAAAGTTGTTAAAGTGGTTTTCGGTATTGGCAGAGTGTATGACAATATCTGATCCTGGTCTCTTTAACAACCAAACGTTTCACTTTTCACACCGGTCTGTTATTTTACATTTCAAAGAAATTCATACTTCATATCAAAATATCAGATTTTGCTTTAAACATGTTTCAATAGTCAAAAAAGAATATTTCGTATGAAAATATCCATTTGAAACAAAACTTAAAATCTTGAAACAGTTCACACTTTAAAATATTTTGAATATTAAAATAAATAAAATATATTTAAAATAGTTTAGATATATAATTGAAATAGTTTTAAAATAAATAATATGGATTTAAAATAGAATTTTCAGATTTAGTAAAATCTATAGTCAAAATATAAAAATAATTTATAAAATACATATTAAATTATTAAAATGGTTTATCTAAAATAATTAATAAAAATAAAATAGTTATAAGGTAAATAGTTTATAAAGAAAGTAATTATTATTAAAATTGTTTATAAAATGGTTTAAAATACTATAGTTGTAATTAGAATCGTTTCATCAAAGTTTAACCAAAATGGAAATCCTATTCCAGTTTCAAATTAATTCGACTAAATTTCGATATCTTAAATCAAAAGGATTTGACTTCCCATTTATATTTCAGTTCAATTCAACAGTTGAATTTCAAACAATTCGATTTAATAATTCGATTCAAATAATTGAATTTCAATTATAATTCTTACTTCAAATTATTCATTTATAAAAATCTCGAGTTCACAATTCAATTATTTCTTTAACTCAAGTTAATTTAAAATAAATATCAAACACGGATAAATAATTCAATTTCGATAAATTTAGTTCATATTCAAATCAGTTTTAACTCCAGTTATCCACATTAATGAATTCTTGAAAATTTAAATTTTTAAATTTTAAAGCTTAAAGTTCAAATTCAAAGAAAATCGATTAATAATATCATTTATATTATCTTTAAAATAATATTCCAAAATTCAAGATTAAAACAAATTTTTATTTAACCAACCGGTGTCCGTATATAATTTTTCTATCCTATGGCCAAGTAATACTTAAAATTTAACTTTAGTATTTTGGGAAAGGATATATATCATTTCAGTTCAAATCAAGGTCATAGGTATTTATCATTTCAACCTACATTCTTAATTTATTTTAATGAATCCCGGGTTTATTTGATGCCTGTAACATCCAGGGTAAATGTTTGGGATAAATCAAAACAAACAATGGTTATATATAATCAAGGTGAATGACGAGTTACTTCATACAATTAAACATCATGATGTCAAACATATCAAATTCAAGCCATGCATCATATTAATACATCTAAACAGTTCAATATCATATAAATTTACTAGTTATCATATGTCGGGTTTTAAACTGGAAATTAAATGTTAAATTTTAACTTGACTGTAAATTAAGTCAAACAGTCAAATTAAACTACACTATCGATGCAAATAAATTTAAATATGCAATTTGAATTACCAAAAATCAATCAATACAATCATATCATGACATGATATTAATTCAACTAATATTAGAATACTTTAGTTAGGCGTGAGTGGGTTTAATCACTCACCTTTGGTTTTGATCGCGATTGAAAATCCAAAATAAACCCTAAAATTTAGCTATCTCATAATCTGTCCAAATCAGTGCCATCGCGTAGAGCTCGTCGATACGATTTCAATGGATCCAACCGCGCATAAAACTAACATCGTATGAAGAAGTTATTCAAGTTTTAGCAATTAGAATTAAATAATAAATTAAAATCGAAAAATGGCACAAAATAATCATAACTTGCCACATCAGCATGTGGTTTTCTCCCTCGCTCTGTCTCCCATCGCGATATTCATTCCAGGCAAAAACGAAACCCAAAACCACCGTTCATTTCAAATTCACGCACCCATCTATGAAGCCTTGTATGTCGATCAACCACGCCCATCACGTGCGTTTTCGTCGACGATTTTAACGGATCCAACTGCACATAAAACTGACATCGTATAAAGAAGTTATTCAAGTTTTAGCAGTTAGAATTAAATAATAAATTAAAAACGAAAAATGGCACAAAATAATCAAAACTTACCACAACAGCATGCGGTTTTCTCCCTCGTTCAGTCTCCCATCGTGATATTCTTTCCAGGAAAAAAAACGAAACCTAGAACCACCGTTCATTTCAAATTCACGCACCCATCTATGAAGCCTCATATGCCGATCAACCATGTCCATCACGTGCGCCGCCGTCGAAACCTTTTGTGCCCTGTACCAGCGCTGACTTGATGGTCCCCATCACAGGAAAACTTCAAGAACCCATGCTCCCCTTTTGAAGAAATCATGGCGATGTCAGATCATTACAATTCGATCCAACCGTATGGAATTGAAGCTTATACGAAGCTCTACAACTTTGGTTCATAAAATTTTGAATTTCATTGAGTGGATTGAAAGATATTAGCATTTCAAATTGGACAAATTTCGGTCATGAATACTAGGATCGGACACAAATTGTAAATTAGGTTTAGCATAATAAAATAATATTATTTTCAGCTATTACGGTGTTTATACAGTTTCCAAAACAAACGGGCTCCAAATGGGCTGAACAAAAGGTCAATCCAGGGGTTTTGACGCATTCTGGACAAAATGACATAGGTTAGAAGACCTAATTCTAAAGTCTACAACATGTTCCTTCAATAACGTAATATTTTAAAATAAACAACGTATAAATTTCTGTGTGTTTTAAATTCGCACGGACAAACCGTAATTCCAAAAGCTACGAAATTTTAAACCATACTATAATTTATTTTTCCGGATCCAATAAAATTTATTTTATCGAATTCTGAGATAGTTTGCAAAATGTCAATTTTAACTAGTTCATTAATATATATTAAAATATTCATTTTTGTTTATTCACCTAAAAATTAAATTCGAAGGTTTATAAACTCTATTCAAATCAATACAAATAAATTAATATAACTTATAAATCAACTATCGTTAATTATTAATTCAGTTTTTCTTTATTTACAATTCATGTTCTATTTCAAATTAATCACACAAATCAATTTCATTAAATATATTAATATTAGTTCCAACTTCCAATGATTATCCATATAAACAAAATCACAAGTTTTAATTGCAACCAATGCAAGTCGCCACTATAAAAATAAGTTGAATTTGATTACTTAAGCAATTTACTTAAGTTTCCACTATACAATTTCACAATCAAATCATAAAAATTAAATTATAAACGTATTAACCCTGTTTAATGTAAATAATTTAATATTAAATCTCAACTCTTAATGTTTAACAACACAAACCAATCATAGTTACATTTTCAATCAAAGCGGGCTATTACTGTTATAACTGATTTGGAGTTCATTACACGATCAAATGTATCTATATACTACCATATCTAATAAATTAGAATTATCAATATAAAACAAATCTCAAAATTAGTTAATTTATTTTATGTTGTTAATTCAATATAAATCTTTCATTTCGATATAAGTAATTTATCAAACATAAATCATTATCTTATATTACTACTGAAATTCATTTTTTAACAAGATAAGTTTAGTTCATACCTTATCAATATATGACATAAATCATAAAATTTAATATTTAAAAGAAATTTTGTTCAAAAACCATTAAATTTAATATTTTATATTGTCACAAAACCTTAGGATGTTACACTCTCACCCACTTAAAACTTTTCGTCCTCGAAAAGGCATAGTAAGAAAGCTGTTAATTTATATATGTTTAGAGAAATAATTTCTTATTCAACTTATCTCGTTCATTAGTTTACATAACTAATTTCATTAATACTTTTGTTCGGAATCGTGAATTACCAAACTGTGATTTTTCTGAAAGTTTGAATTACACATATCTTAAAATCTACAAGTCAAAATTAAAATTTTCTCTTTCATTAGAAAATTATATTCCAATAGATCCAAAAGATTCTTGTTTCAAAGAATTCCAACTTATTTTGGATCCTATACATTCATTTAAACTTTAATTCAAAAAATTACGAACTACCACTACGCGATGAGCTCATTTAATTAATTTAATTAATTTGTTTAATTTAAACTTTAATTCGAAAAATTACGAACTACCGCTATGCGATGAGCTCATTTAATTAATTTGTTTAACCATCTTTAAATTTATAAATTGTAAACCAATCCACTTATATTTTCACAACTATCTAAACGTTTATTCAAATTGAAAATATCGACTAACTTAAATCGTCAAACATTCAACCATCTTATCAACACATTTAATTTAATTTAACTAAGTATATATCGCTTATTTCATAACTTAAATTTTATTTACATTTATATACAATCAAAATTTTATTTTCACCTTCATTATCCATTCTAATACTTGTATATTATTTAATTGCTTATTCATATAACCTTTTAACTTCTTAATTAATTGGTAAGTTATTCATGCTATAGAAAAGAATTGATTATTACACAAGTTTAATGGTTACAATTCGCTTCAATTCACTATTTCAAATTCTCAAGATTTTATTTTAATTATAACTCCCTTAGGCTCAATTTTTATTTATTACACAAGTTCAACTGTTTTAATTTGATTCAAATTCTCTATTTCACATTTCTAAGAGTTCCTGCTTTAAATTTATTTCTCTTAGATTCATTTCTTATTTCACAGTTCAAAAGTTTAACAATTTCATGTTTGGTTCATTTCCTTAATCTGAAAATCATTCATTACTTGAGAACTTAAGGATTCAACTTCAAGTTCATTTCCAAATCAAATTTAAAAATATTATATATATATATATATATATTATATCTTTATATAAATCATATTATAAATTATTTAAATGGATTTCAACTTCTCAAACAAGGTAAAACTTAAGCTTTCGAAAATGAGCATCGATGATGCATGCACTCAACACCGAAATCATTTCCAAAGACAAGAGGGAATATACACTTAGTTCTAAAATTTATTTGAAAAAAATTTCTATATGAAACAACTTTTAAAATGTAAATATATTATTTCAAACCATTTGCAAATCAATAGTACAAAACCACCCGAAATTAAATTCTCAAATTCATATTTAACTTATTCTTATTTCACTACCAATTAATTTTCAATATTTCATTTTTCTTAAATCATTCAATAACCAATAGTTTCAATTATTGATCAATCGAATGATAAATGATGAAAATCTAATATTATCATCAACAAAAATCAAAATTCATAGATTTTCAAATAATTCTTTATATATAAAAAATATAATTCAAAACAATACTATTTCAACGAGCCCTATTAGAGTGTTTCGAAATCCCTATCGATGCCTTGGCGTCCCAAGTACCGACCAGAATTCATAAATACTCAACAGATCAAACCAACATAACCCAAAATCATTTTATATCAAAATTTCAAGTACGCAATCTCATATACATAAACTCATTCTAGCGTATTACTACTCTATCTCTAATGAGTTAATGCCAAATAGAGCCAAGGTTTTCGCTAAACCAAAGCTCTGATACCAAATGTAACAACCTAGATTTTTAACCATTCAAATCGACAATGATCCTTAATGTCGACTTAAACAAATAAAAAATACAGATAGTTATTGAGATTTATATAAGAAAATGAAGAAAGAAAAACGCAGAAGCTCACAGTGGAAGGACAAAATATAATAAATAAATAACATTTCATAAAGCTATTAAAACATACATTTGATCTTAATTTACAGCAATTATCAGAGTTAACTGTCATAAAAATACCAATATTTGTAGCAAAAATAAATAATAATACTTCTAGCAAGCTCCATCTTCATCTTCAAAACAATGTCTTCGATAACTAAAACTCAAGCTGACCCAAGCACAAATGAAAAGATAAAAACACTCATATAAGAATTAAAGTATTATCATATTAGTTAAATCAAATTCATGTGTTAACATGAGTGCAATAACTTAAGAGATGTTACTGGAATTTCCATCTCCTAAGGATCCATCAAATTAGATACTATATAATACAATACGCTATTATAATAGTGTTTGATTAAATATAAAATACTAAAATAGCATAAACGGGATTACATTTTTACCCTTACACCGTTTATACGTTATCATAAACATTGCATATAAAACACTAGTAACGGTCGGTGGATAGGGAGCGCTGCTATTCGACAACGTTAAATCAAAATCGTAGGGGGCTTGATCAGGATAATATGATAAGGCACCCGAGGAATGCCCAGAGTAGGAGTATACTAGTTGCACGCCCAGAATGGTGGTAACGCATAGCTGCGACTAACGCCCACCTCGAACAACACTCCCAAATCTCGGATGCACATCAAATCAACCAAACCAAGGGACTATAGTAATAAAGGAAGAAGTGTTGCCGATGGAGGTAGCTAACCCCACTTAGTCCAGTATAGTCCTGTTTTAGTCATTTTAATTATGACCCGAAGGTCAAGGACACCCATTATCATTCTCTTATTTCATTCCTGTAATCGCCTCCAAATTAACCTACTTCATTTTGGAACTCCACCGCGTACACAGTTGTTAAAGTGGTTTTCGGTATTGGCGGAGAGTATGACAATATCGATCCCGCTTTCTTTAAAAACCAAACGTTTACATTCTTCACACCAGTCAGCTCTTTTATATTTCAAAGAGATTCATACTTCATATCAAAATATCAGATTTTGCTTTAAAAACGTTTCTATAGTCAAAATAGAATATTTCGTATTAAAATCTCCATTTAAAACAAAACTTAAAATCTTGAAACAATTCCAACTTTAAAATAATTTGAATATTAAAATAGTTAAAATATATTTAAAATAGTTTAGATATATAATTGAAATAGTTTGAAAATAAATAATTTGGATTTAAAATAGAATTTTCAGGTTTAGTAAAATCCATAGTTAAAACATAAAAATAATTTATAAATACATATTAATTATTACAATGGTTTATTTAAAATAATTAATAAAAATAAAATGGTTATAAGGTAAATAGTTTATAAAGAGAGTAATTATTATTAAAATAGTTTATAAAATGGTTTAAAGTATTATAGTTGTAATTAGAAACATTTCTTCAAAATTCAACCAAACTGGAAATCATATTCCAGCTTCAGATTAATTCAACTAAATTTCGATATCTTAATTCAAAAGGATTTGAATTCCCATTTATATTTCAATTCGATTCAACAGTTCGATTTCAAATAATTCGATTGAAATAATTCAATTTCAATTATAATTCTCACTTCGAATTATTCGTTTATAAAAATCTCGAGTTCACAATTCAGTTATTTCTTTAAATCAAGTTAATTTAAAATAAATATCGAAGATGAATAAACAATTAAACTTCGATAAATTTAGTTCATATTCAATTCAGTTTTAACTCAAGTTATCCACATTAACGAATTCTGTAAAATTTAAATTTTTAAATTTCAAAACTTAAAGTTCCAAATCAAAGAAAATTGATTAATAATATCATTTATATTGGCTTTAAAACAATATTCCAAAATTCAAGGTTAAAACAAATTTTTATTTAACCAACCAGTGTCTGTATATAATTTTTCTATCCTATGACCAAGTAATACTTAAAATTTAATTTTAGTATTTTGTGAAAGAATATATATCATTTCAGTTCAAATCAGGGTCATAGGTATTTATCATTTCAACCTACGTTCTTAATTCATTTTAATGATGAATCCGAGGTTTATTCGATGCCCGTAACATTTAGGGTAAATGTTTGGGATAAACCAAAACAAACAATGGTTATATATAATCAAGGTAAATGACGGGTTACTTCATACAATTAAACATCATGATGTCAAACATACCAAATTCAAGCCACACATCATATCAGTACATACAAACAGTTCAATATCGTAAAATTTTACTATTATCATATGTCGGGTTTTTTAACTGGCAATTAAATGTCAAATTTTAACTTAATTGTAAATTAAGTCTAATAGTCAAATTAAACTACACTATCGACGCAAATAAATTTAAATATGCAATTTAAATTACCAAACATCAATCAATCCAATCATAATATGATATGATATTAATTTAACTAATATTAGAATAATTTAATTAGGCGTGAGTGGGTTTAATCACTCGCCTTTGGTTTAGATCGCGATTGAAAATCCAAAATAAACCCCAAAATTTAACAGTCTCAGAATCCGTCAAAATCAGTGTCATCGCGAAGAGCTCGTCGATATGATTCCAACAGATCCAACAGCGCGTAAAACTGACATCGTATAAAGAAGTTATTCAATTTTTAGCGATTAGAATTAAATAATAAATTAAAAACACAAAATGGCGCAAAAGGGTTTTGACGCATTCCAGACGCAATGAAATTGGTTAGAAGACTTAACTCTAAAGTCTACAACATGTTCCTTCAATAACGTAATATTTTCAAATATCCAACGTACAAATTTCAGTGTGTTTTAAATTCTCGTGGACAAACCGTAACTCCAAATGCTACGAAATTTTAAACCGTACTATAATTTATTTTTTTGGATCCAATAAAATTTATTTCATCGAATTCTGAGATAATTTGCAAAATGACAATTTTAACAGTTCATTAATATATATTAAAATATTCATTTTTGTTTATTCACCTTAAAATTAAATTCGAAGGTTTATACACTCTATTCAAATCAATACAAATAAATTAATATAACTTATAAATCAACTATCATTAATTATTAATTCAGTTTTTCATTATTTACAATTCGTGTTCTATTTCAAATTAATCACACCAATCAATTTCATTAAATATATTAATATTAGTTCCAACTTCCAATGATTATCCATATAAACAAAATCACAAGTTTTAATTGCAGCCAATGCAAGCCACCACTATCAAAATAAGCTGAATTTGATTACTTAAGCAATTTACTTAAGTTTCCACTATACAATTTCACAATCAAATCATAAAATTAAAATATAAACTTATTAACCCAATTTAATGTAAATAATTTAATATTAAATCTAAACTCTCAATATTTAATAGCACAAACCAATCATAGTTACATTTTCAATCAATGCAGGCTATTACTGTTATAACTTATATGAAATTCACTACACGATCAAATGGATCTATATACTACCATATCCAGTAAATTAGAATTATCAACATAAGACAAATCACAAAATTAGTTAATTTATTTTATATTGTTAATTCAATATAAATCTTTAATTTCAATATAAGTAATCTATCAAACATAAATCATTATTTATATAGCTACCAAAATTCATTGTTTAACAAGACGAGTTTAGTTCATACTTTATCAATATACGACATAAATCATAAATTTTAATATTTAAAACAAATTTTGTTCAAAAAAAACATTAAATTTAATATTTTAAATTGTCGCAAAACCTCGGGATGTTACAGATGTTAAGCAATAAAAAATTTCCAAATTGTTTAGTTTTGTATTTTAAGCGATACAATATACTGAAGCTTTTTAAATTATAAAGTCGTGTCCATTCAATTTTTCAAGTTATTTAAATTTGTTATTTTGTGATAACACTAATCGATTAACTTATTTTTTACAACACTTTTCTTTTATGATTTTGAACACTTTTTTTTTTGGAAAAATGGTACTTATATTACAGGGAAAGGGGTACAAAACCGGACCGAGTTGGTACAAATTACAGACTTCTAACAAAACAAATACTTTACCAAATAAACTAAACTAGCTCCATCCAAAAGAACTGAAACACAATAGAACATACACTTAAGAACGACAAAACAGGCCCAGGTAGACAACTGCTCTAGACATAAACTACAAACCCAGAAAATACAAACGCCTCCCACTATACAAAAGAAAAGAACACAGCAAGCTAGGCACAAAGGAAACCCAGTACCCAACATAGACCACAATAATAAGGCACACTATAAAAACAGGCAATAAAAGAAGCAACAACAAAATACCATGCACCATACAGGAAGAAATAACCTCATTGAATCATCTGAAGATCACATTCAAAATGAACGATAGCAAGAAGACGAGAATATATCATCACTGAAACAACATTAAACCAAAACCAAACATCAAAGGCTATTCTCCAAACAAACCAACAAGTAGATTGAAACAGATCAAAGACCTAGCAGCAACAAAAAATCGTACATAACAACCCTTCCAAAACATGAACATTCAGAGAATAACAAAACGAAAGAGGCTTACTTTTTTTTTAATTCTACCCTTTATAGTTCTTCCTTCCTCTTTTGCTTTCTTCGACTTCGATCTAGTTTGAATTTACGACATTAGCTTCATCCAATCCGGATTAATTTCCACTAATGGCTCTCCACTCAACACTGTGCTTCCTTTCCTTATCCTATTTTTCTTCAATTTTGCTTTCCTACTACTGAAGCTACTCACCGAACTGTCTGATTCATCTATAAAAAAGCATGCACTTCTCATATCATCATTAACTTGTAATGCATTATCAATTTCACTATTCCTCATCCTAACATTTTCATAAAAAGAATCAGATTTTCTATTAACATATTCTTCCCTCAACTGCTTCTTATCTTTCCATAAATTATTAGTAGAAACTGGAGATTTAAGCTCTTTGGAGTTTCCTTGACATTCACTAGAAAATAGATTAGAATCTACATTGTTTTCACCCATGTCCACATCAACAGGAGAGCAATCTTTTTCAGAAATTCCTACTGTATTTAACAGCTTTGAATTACTATCCTTGTTATCAACTTTACTACCATCAATAATGTAATGAAACGGATTTTGCCCGAACCTAATCGATCGCTAAATCGACCAAGACTGTTCAAAACCTGAATATGCTAACTTTGAGAATACAACACATTAGAACAAATAACATAAGACTTTTATAAAAATTACTATAATGTTACATCATAACATAGAATATATTAGAGTACATCGAATTATATTACAGCGGAAAATTAAATTACAATAATCTAATACTGTGCAGCGGAAATGAATAAAATAGTACAGCGGAAGGCTATCCATGCTCTGGACATAACTTTAAGCTTCAATCCAGAATCACACTCAAAAGATAAATATCTGCAAAGAAAATCACTCGACTGCCCATGTGGAAAAGAGGGCACCCGAGTTTGCAAAGTGTAACAAACTACGAGTCAGTCATGGGACTGGTATGAGAAATCTTACTTAACCTATTTAATAATAAGCTAATCACAGGACCACGCAGCTAATGCGGAATGGGTTTACTCCATTGGATTGTCAGTGCAAGAAATAAAATAAATCGTTAAACAACGCAATGCTTTTTAGAAAAATGAACCCATTATAAGACTCAAGTCCCATCACACACTGCAACGCAAACCAGAGGATAGAGTTTTACCTTATAATGGTCAAAAATGCTTGATACGATAAAACGGATTTGATATTATTATTAGTGTATGTATGTTTCAAAAACATTTCAATCATAATATTAATCATAGACGGCATAGCTACCATATACTATGTCGCCATACTAGTTATACAATCAAAACCGCACGGGTTGTATTGGAATTTGGATTTCCATCATGAACCAAGGCAAGAGATAGTCCTTACCGAATTCGAGACAATCTAGCCTACCATGTCTCAGGCTCAGCCGCAACTGCACCTTGGATCTTCAGGGCTGGTCCACCAAAGTGCAATAGTTGGATTAGTAACGCCTGAACAATACGTTTCCCCGCCCTATGGGGCGTAAATAAAGTCATTAGGGACTCAAATAACCGAGGCACCTCATTCCATCATCTACATAAGTAAAATTGTCAGGCCTTGTAAAAACCATGACACCACTTCTAGCTAGAAAGAAACGTATGTCCTCCCTGCAGTCCTTACTCCCGTTTCTGGTTCATACCGGGGTGTGAGGCTCATGAAGTAATGCTACACAATGTTATGCTATTTAAAGCTGTGCTTTGATCATCAACCACAAGGCTCTGCTTTTCAACAATAAGCCTTGATCATTTGCATCTTAGCATGCCACATTATCAATCTATACCATACTATTTATTTCTGCCAATATATAACCTCTAAGTTCGTACGTCTCAGAGAAGGGTGATAGACACCAAACAGATATATATTTAGCAGAGATCAACAAATAAAACATAGAGGAATACAACATCAGACATACATCCATTTACAAGTTCGTTCTGGGTCTGAACGAAACCGAAGACACCTTATTCCTCCCCATATGTCCAATACAGAAGAGAGGTGCTCGCATATCCATCGATCTCCAAGTACGTCTGGACGATCACCACTTATTACCTTGTTTTGGGTGGCCGCCCAATCAAGACATCAGTAACCATCCAAACGATGTGAAGACCTCCGGTCTTCAACCACCGTCTTCATCTTCGACTATCAATCGTCGTAGTAATTATTCGGAATGGGTTAAACCCGGTCTTTCCGAATAACTCGCTTATTTTATAATCAATAATAAAATAATGTAAAAGCACATCATACGCCTCATTCCAATTTAGAATATTCTTTTAATAAAATATTCAAAATATTAGGGAAAGATTTCCATTAATTTTATCAAAGATAAATTCTTTAATTTATTCTTTAATCCTCTTTTTAAAGATTCATTAAAATCCCAATTTGGTTTTAATATCAAAAATCACAACTTTATGATTATTCAACTTTAAAATTTAATCTTATCTTTAACTGCGTTAAAGAACCAATGTCATTTAAAACACATTTCACGATAAACCCAAAGTCATCTTCCATAAAATATGGAATCTTCACAGAAATCAGACCAATATATAATCGATATAAATTTCTATATTAGACTAATAATATAAATGAAATAACGACAAAGCCTTTTAAACTCTATATATAGTAACGGTCTTCGTTCACAGAAGCTCATCTCTATTATTATTAAATCGAATTCCATTCAATTCCAATTTAATATATTAAATTGGAAAACTTTACTTTTGGAAAATTTCTATTTAAATCCTAATAAAATATTTATAAATTCCAAATTAATTTTCCGTTTTAATTGGGTTAAATAGCAAATGTCGTTTATAACACAGTTCACGATAAACCCAAAAATATCAAATTTAATTCCAATAAAAACCACTTAATTGGAAAGCCTTATCAAATCTTATTTAAAAGATTTATTCTAGTTAATAACTAGTTCAATTTGATAAAAATATATTTTTATCTTTTCAAATATGGAATTTCGCATCCAAAATCTTTCTAAATCATTTATTATGAATTTACATAATTTTTCTGTAACAACCCGGAAATGCGAGCCAATTTAACAATTTTATTTTTGGCAATTTTAGCGAATTTTGAATATTTAAAATGAATTATTTTAAATAATATCGACGAGAAATTTATTTTGAATAGAACTCGACGTATATATTATATACGTCGTTGTTAGAATATAAATAATTATATATAATTATATAAGGAATTGAAAATGGCACGGTAGTTCGATAATTCGATTTCAAACTTCAAATGAGTGTAGCGGGTGCAAAATAAACCGGATTTTAGCGAAACCAAAAATAATAGGATCTATTTGAGGATATCTTTCCAACGAATCCGAAAAATCGAGATTTTATGGTGGGAATCAAAAGATATGTCCAGTTGAAAATTCTGAATAGTCGCTATGGAATTCAGGCCCTTAAAAATGGGAATTTTGCAAACGACCTCGGATTTCGACGAGACCACTTTTGTTGGGTCCGTGATGTCAAGTTATTGCTAGATTCCAATTTTCATAATTTTTCGAATCAATATGTTAGCGTGGCAAAGGAAAACGCGTTTGACCAGTTTTAGTTGATTTTAATCGACTGGAAAATGACCATTTTTCAAACGGTCTCAGAATTTGACGAAATTAGTTTTGTTAGGACCGTATCATCAATACGAAGCTAGAAATAATTTTTCTGGAATTTTTAAAAAATTGTATGTGGCCCCGGTAATTTGAAATATGCGTTTAAATTGAATACATAAAGAATTATACTTTAAATTCAACGGAAACTGATTCAAACAGTCGAATTGGCCTATGATACATATCCCATTGTGTTCGGAACGGGGGTAAAATGCTAGGGACGATAGTAGTTGGGTCCCATTTGCAGTTCGTTTTAAAAAGCAACTTAAAAGAGGAAAATTAAATAAATTTTATATACTTTGGCCCCCCACTTTCCCTCTTCTCTCTCTTCAGTGTTTTCCTGAAATAAAAAAAATGGCAGTGATGGAGACTCGACGCCCGCCGCCACCGATGGAGCGCGCCTCAGGCGCCAGCGCGCCGCCCTCTCCTTCCCCGCTCTCTCTTCTCCCCTCTCTCCTCGGTCACACGAGACACCCTCCCCCGTAAACCCTAAAAGCTGCTCCCCCAATCCGCCTCGCTCAGCCTCCGCCTCCGCCAGGCATGGCGCACCCTATCTCGCCCCTCCCCAGCTCGAATCCCCACGCCTCCGACCCCAAGTCTCCTCCTCCTTCCCCTTTCTCGCTCCATTAACCCCAAACAGCAACCCTAGCCCAAAGCGCCGACGCCCAATCACACCAAACCCGCCTGAAACCACTTCGTGCCACTAACCGCCGACCATGGACCCTCTTCCCTCTCCGTTCAGCCACGGTGAGTGTTTATGGTTATTTTTACTTTATTTTTATTTAATAAAAATAGGATCTTTACGTAGAAAAGGAATAAAAATAGGACTTTTACTTATATAGAGTATAAAAATATAATCTTTTATATAGGTAGAAGTATAAAAATATAATCTTTTATATTGTAGAAGTATAAAAATATAATCTTTTATATAGGTAGAAGTATAAAAATATAATCCATTATATTGTAGAAGTATAAAAATATAATTTTTATATAGGTAAGATAGTAAAAATATCATCTTTATATATGTAACGAAATAAAAATCCGATTTTTATTATATATACAGTGATGTAAGGAAAAGGCGAAATCTTTATATGAAGAATAGCGTTGTAAAAATAGAATTTTTATCTATATAGTAGCGTTGTAAAAATAGAATTTTTATCTATATAGTAGCGTTGTAAAAATGGAATTTTTATCTATATAGTAGCGATGTAAAAATAGAATTTTATCTATGTAGTAGTAGTATAAAAATATAATTTTTATATACTAGATAATATAAAAATATGATTTTTATATTATAGAAGGAGTAAAAATATAATCTTTATATTTGAAAAGGCGAAATTTTTATATAGAGAGTAGCGATATAAGAATAGAATTTTTTATCTATATAGTAGCGATGTACAAATAGAATTTTTATCCATGTGGGGTGATAATAAAAATATGATTTTTATATACATAGCAACAATATAAAAATGTGATTTTTATATATGTAGTGGCTACGGGCAACGAAAGTGACAAAAAGGCTAGAACAGTGATGATTTCCTACATTAGAAGTGTTGTGGAGTTGGATTAGCTATTGGTGAGAACTCCTCACTTTAAAATTTCTTTTTCTAGTTATAAATACATATACTAGGATGCAGATGGTGCTTAGCAGCACCCGACACCCGTCATCCACAGACCATGGATGGCTTGTTTATTTGATTGATGTATTGTGAAAATTGTTTGTGATGTTGATGTGAAATAGATAATAAAATATATTCATAGGTTGAATAAAATAATTTGATCGTTAAAAATATAATTTTTAACGTGAATGTGAATAAATAAATATTCATTTACAAACCGGACGGTTTGTTTATGTACACTGATTTGACTGACATTGATTGGGACGATAAATTTTACACATCGCCCAACTGCACAAATAAAAATCTATGTTTGTTGATTTGAAACCCCACACGGGTATTGGGATAAAATACGACATACACTAATCCCAATAATTAGTTGTATGTCGATCGATTGATTGACAGGCTGTTATAAGCGTTAGATATCTATATTTGATGCTTATACAGTGTAGTGCACTTTGGATGATGGTTGATTATTTATCGTTGCTATTATATACATGTGTTGTATGGAATCCATATAATTAACTTTATATGGTAATTGATTGGACCTCATTCCAATTTAGAAAATAAAGAATATTATAAAATAAAGGTTCATGTGTTGACAGTACTCATCTGTTGAGATTAATCATGTGTTGCACGAAATATTTTAACAATAAAATTTACATCTTTATCATATATAAAATTTGAAACTAACTGGAAAATAGATAAGATGAGTGGTCTCCTGGATATTGATCTGATGTTGGTTTCGGCCTTCGGGGTTAATATTCAGGGAATCGTTCTCTTACTAATTTACGGTTGGAGTCTGATTTAAATCAAACGATAGATACCATAATTTTTATAAAATATATTGAATAACAAAAATAGTCACACGTGGGCATTACTCATTCGTTGAGATTAGTCATGTTTTGACAAAAATATAGATTCATTTGTTGAATACAATAACGAAGTTATTGAAAAATATAAAGCCGTGTTGATTATAGATGCGCTATTTTGACGCGAACGATATTCATATCGATTATATTCGTTTTATAATGAATATTGAAAAGAGATTTGAAAACGAATTCGAATTGAATTGAATATATAACGAATTCGAATTGAATTGAATATATAACGAATTCGAATTGAATTGAATATAAAACGAATTCGAATTGAATTGAATATATAACGAATTCGAATTGAATTGAATATAAAACGAATTCGAATTGAATATAAAACGAATTCGAATTGAATCGAATAGAAAATGAATTCGAATTGAATTAAATAGAAATCGACGAAATATATATTATATATATAATATTATGGCCTGAATAGAATGCGCCGCGCCGCGGTAGTCCGTAAATTTCGACCATTGACTTCGAACGGACATTACGGGAGATCCGACCGTCGGATTCTCCTAAAACCGGAACCGTTGGGTTCGTATCGAAAAGAGCTTTCTAACGAATATTAGGAATTTGAAATCTAATGGTTGGATTTGGAGATACGTCCAAATCAAATTTGAAAAAGGTCACTGTAAGTGCAGTTCGATGGCCGTTGTTGGAAATCGACTGTACAGGCCTTGATAAAATTATTAAAATTATCAATAATTTGTGTAAAATCATAAGAAATGATTTGGGAAAAATTGGGATGAAAAACTCCATATTTGAAAAGATAAAAACAGATTTTTATCGAAATGAACTAGTTTAGAACTAAAGTAACAACCCATTTATTTTAAATAAATAAATTGGAATTGAAATGAGTTTTAAATAGAATTGATTTGTGGGTTTATCGTGAAGGGTGTTTTAAATGACACTTATTCTTTAACCCGATAAATAAATAGAATGTGATTTGGGTTTGTTGTGAACTGTGTTTTAAAAGACATTAGTTCTTTAACCCAGAAAAAGGAGTTTTAATGAACCTGTAATTAGATTGAAATGTGAATTGATAATATAAATTATCAAATTTAGAAATTGAGCGAGAATGGAGTATCACCACTTTTGCTCCAAAGCGATAGTTAAATCTTTAATTAGATTTGAACGTGAAATGGTAATTAATTTTATCAATAACAATGTGGTGTTAGATGTGGAGTATTACCAGTTTTGCTTCATGGGATGAATAGGTTGGCATTGGGAAATAAAATAAATAATTACTTCGGTGTGGTTCGCTAATCTTGACTAGTTTGGAAAACCAAAATTTGGTTTGATATGACATCCAATGGAAGATTAAAGAATAAATTTTAAAGAATTTATCTTGGATAAAATTAATGGGAACCTTTCCCTAAGAATATGAAATTTAGAAACTAGCTGTAGGTTAGTTAAGAAGAATGGTTTCCTGGATATTGATCTGATGTTGGTTTCGGCCTTCGGGGTTAATATTTGGGAAATTGCTCTCTTACTGATTTACGGTTAGTGGCTAATGAATTGGAATGAGGCGTATGTTGTGTTTGTGTAACATTTGTTTATAATATACGCGGGCTGTTTGGAAAGGCCGGGTTTATACCCATTCTGAATAACCGATTCGACGATAAGTCGAAGATGAAGACGGTGGTTGAAGACCGTAAGTCTTCACATCGTTTGGGTGATTACTGATGATCTTGATTGGGCTGTACACCCAAGATGAGGGAATCAGTTGGTGGTCGTCCAAACTTACTTGGAGATCGATGGATATGCGAGGAAAGTTCCTCCGTTTTCGTTCAGACCCAGAGCGAACTTGTAAATGGATTTAGTGTCTGACATTGGATTTTATTCTGTGTTGATTGATTTCTGTTAAATATATATCTGTTTGGCGGCGGAGAATTTATTCTTTTGCTTAACGCCCTTCTCTGAGACGTACGAGCTTAGAGGTTATATATCGATAGATATCAACCGCATGGCATGAATTGCCTGTGTGGCACACTGAGTTGCAATGATCAAGGCTTCTGTTGAAAAGCAAAGTCTTGTGGTTGATGATCAAAGCACGGCCTTTGTGGCGTAGCTTTGTGTATAACGTGAATTCGCGAGCCTCACACCTCGGTATGAGTTAAAAACGGGATACAGACCGCTGGGAGGACACGACGTTTCTTTCTAGCTATGGTGGTGTCAGTGACCTACATGCCCTGACATTTATATCTACTTTTCACCTTTGTGGTTGTTGGAATGCGAGGCGCCTCGATTATTGGTCTGTAAGGACCGGGAAACGTGTGTTTAGGAATTGCCAATCCTCAAACGTAAGAGAGGACCGGCCCAGCCGATCCAAGGGTTACCCAGTGTGCGTAGTCCTGAGCATTTGCTAGAGTGTCTCAAAGCGGAGAGGATCTTGCCCCTTGCCTCGACTCATGACGGAAATCCAATTTCCAATACGTGTATTTCGGCTTTATTTGTAGAGCCTAGTATGGCGACATTGTGGGATGGGGCGCTTATGCCGTCTATGATTTATATTTATGATTGAAATTGTTTTGACACTATATACTTATTATATATCAAATGATTTGTTTTAAACGTACCAAGCATGTTTGGCTATTATAAGAGAAAACCCTATCCTCCGGCTTGCGTTGCATTGTGTGATGGGACCTGGGTCTTATAATAGCTTCATTTTTCGAAAAAGCATTGCGTTGTTTATCCTATGCACTGGTATTCTTGGGAGGAAACGTGTTCCGTGTTATACGGCGTGGTCCCTTGAATTACTCTCTTTTAAAGTAAAGCTTTAAACAACTGTTTTAATTCTCACACCAGTCACATGACTGACCTGGAGTTTATTGTTTTAACCTAAACTATGGGTGCCCTTATTTCGACACAGGCAGCTAGTAGTTTTGGTTTTGCAGATTTATATTCACAGGATCCTGGTTTACAGCTGGAATGATATCCGGAAAGCTCTGTATCCGTATATCACCTTCAGTTGTGCTTTGTATTATTTTTCCGCTGCTATGTAATTTATTGTAATCTCTGATATTTGTCGAATGTAATTTATTCATTTATACTCTGTATATTCTTGTATTATGATGGAATTATTGTAATAAGCAATGAAATGTTCTTCCGTCTGCGTTCTTTTATGTGTTGTTCTCAAAGTATCTGCTCTTTCCTTCACGGGGAAGTTTGGGTCGCTTCATTTGGTATCAGAGCTTTGGTTTACAGAGCTCGAGAACAAGACACATTAGAACCATACGAAAGAATTCATCAGATATTGGATTAGTAATATCCAATTAGAATAACTCATTAGAGATGGGATCAGTAGTATCCTAGAACGAGTGCGAAGAGTATATTTTTCAAATGAAAACAATATTGTTTTGAAAATTTAAACCATTTTATACGTATTTGAATATTTATTTATGTTGAATTTGGACAATCGAGTATATAAAGATTTCGCGTATACGCGTCATGAACGTATATTCAAAGTTTTAATATACTAGATAGATATAGAATCATAGTCTAGTGGCCCGAAGATGATTCTGATGGTTGAGTACTCGTCGTCAGAATTTATATTCGAGTGACGAATGTGTGATTTCTATATATTTCCATTAGACTGGTGTGAGAACCAAAACTAATATAGATAGAATACATTGTTGTGATTTGGCATCAAAAACATGATTTTTGCGTATGTAGTAAAATTATGAATTTGAAACTCTAATTCAATAATTGATTGCTGGTTGTGTTGTTTGTTTATTTGTATGATAATTTTGAACCATTTAACCTAATTAAATCAAATATTGAATTGTATTGAAAATTAGTTGCATTTGTTTGCATATACATGTACTTACATTGAACAGGTTATAGCAAGGAGGCTGGAGCAGAGAATAAAATTGTTTGCCCGACAAATAGGTACATGTTTACCATAATTTACTGTTTTGTTTGGGTGATGATGATTTTATGAGCCGATTGGCTAGCCGCTTGGCTTTTTCTTTTTGAGATCAGAAGGCCTGTATGGCAATTTCGGGATTTTCCTGTTGCTCCTGGTGCAGGGGAGGTTATGGCGAAATTTTTCGAAAATTTAGGGTGTTAGCCAAATTTTTGAAAATTTTGAAAAGTTCTTAGAAACTGAAAAGTTGAAGAACTTAAGCCGTTGTAATGACCCGCATTGGCAGAGGTATTATGATTAATTTATTTAATTATATATATAGTGATATAGTGAATTAAATGGTCGTGGAATTAAATAATGGTGACTATTTAATTAAAATAATAAATTAAATAATATATTTAATTCTGAAAAAATCAGAATTGGCTGAAATGACGATATGGTGTGAACTGGATCACCCGTAATATTTAATTCAGCATAGAGTTGAATTATATTGACGAATATATTCAATCGACGACAGTTTGAACGTAGAATTATAATATAATTAAAATCGAGCTCGAAATGGCGCTGCAGTTCGTAAATTGGCGATTCGAACTTCAACTGAATGTACAGAAGCCGTTTTAAATCGGATTTCTATGAAACAAGAAACGTGTGGAGCTGGTAGAGTATATCTTTCTAGTGGAAGAGAAAGATCGGGATTTTGTCGTGTAGATTTTGAGATATGTCCAAATCAAATTTCAGAAAAGTCGCTATAGAATCGTTTATCGACCATAACGGTTTACTCGATATAACTGGATACCGGTTTCGAACTTAGACAGGGTTCTTTTGAGACGTAGCGATAATTTAATTTTTAGAATTTTACTGTAATTTTTAATTAATTAAATAAGCAACTTTTTATTTGGAGTATTTTGCACCCTGTAGTCAACATTTTGAGGTTTCACAGAATAAGTTAATCTACCGGTATTATTATATTTTCGGGATCGCGGCACCTCACTGAACACGACTGTATTTTTAATTCATTCTGCAATGATCTTTAATGAATATAACCGTACATAGTGGTGTGGGTAACCTTTTAAAAACTTTAAAATGAAATATCCTAACTCATTTGGACAAAAAGAGGTCCACGCTTTATTTTTATACAACTGCCACTAAACTTCCATCCCTAAAAAAAACCGAAAACGTGGAGAAGCCAGAGCCTCTCAACCAAAGGCAAAACCAATTACTATAAATAACCCTCCACTAATTCCTTAAGACCTAATTTGATCTTCTGTAGAAAACTAAAAACAAACCGTCTTCTGTATTACAAAACGTGAGCCATTTCATGGTTTACAAATGAAAGACAATTAAAGTAAAAGAAGACGTCAGGGATAAAGAAGCCAAGTGGGTAATAGAAACATTTTAGAAATGGTGGATTAATACTGTATGGAGGCATGATGGACGCTGGATGATATGAGGGAAAGATGGGGTTAGAGTTGTCAAAAGAGGTGGCGGTGCTGATATACTCAGGGGGCGCCTGTAGCGTTAGCAGTGCGCGGAGGACCAGAAACTATGTGATTGGAAGGGGTTCGAGTTGGCTTTAAGGTATATGTGCGAGGAGGAGATTACTGTGAGGCTTTACATGCATGAGAAGTAAGGAAAGAAGTGAGGAGTCAATAGGAAGAACGATGGGTGCATGTAGGAAGCAGGCATTTGCGTTGGAATATAAAGTAGTAGTTTTTGAGTGTTGTAGTGGAAACGTGAGCAACGAAAAGGAGGAACCAGAGTTTATTTCGAAAAATAGAAGGAAACAACAACGATCCGAAGTGGAAGTGCTGAGGGTTTACATACATGCATTAGGGGAAGTTTCAGATCTATTGTAATGGAGAAAATGATGAAGAGAAATAGACCAGGGTGGAAGAAGAATGTGTACTAGGCACGCATGGATTTTTAAGTTCGGGAATGGGCCTGTTCAGTATGGTGAGGTCCAGTTACATATACATGGAAAAAAAAAATGCGGCCCTTAAAAGAAAAGACAGGGAAAAGTAAAACGTGAAGCGATGGGGAGTCCTGCATGGTACAACGTTGTGCACAAGGGGGAGTTTTGTCAGGTTCAACGTCTGGGTTAGGGAGGAAAGTGGGCTGGAAATTGAAAGGGTAAAAGCCTAAATATTTATAATTCATGTTTTATATAATTTAAATAATGTATAAACTTGTTAACGCTATAACTTGCACATACTGAATCAGAATTTCAAACCGTCAGATCCGTTGGGATCGTATGGACGAGCGCTTCACAATGAAGCTGACTAGGAGTGGATTTGAGCTCGTATGAATTTATGGCGAAATAAATTGTTCGATTCAAATCAAACAAACAGTTTATCGTTCTTTAATGATGAACTGCCAATGTGAGTAAATCTCACTAACTCTGAACAGTTTATAATTTCATGTTGTATTTTTAGAACTGTTAGATATTGGCTGATTGACTGTGTGTTGACTGTTTGATTGAACTGCTAGTCAGTTAGTTAAATTTTCTATATTGATTCTGTTTAACAGAATGTATCATATAGAACTGAAAGTGATGTTATCTATATTGTTTAACATCTGTGATGCAGGGAGACAGATGTGAGGAATCCAACTGGATTCCTCAACATTTATTTTACTGTTTTCATATATTGTGATATATGATGTGTTATATAATCTGTTATGGATTATGGGTGTTGGAATGATGTTGATCATTTTTATTCGATATTTTAAATATCATAAAAGACCCTGGGATGTAAAAAGGATTTTTCAAAGTATATTGAAATAAAGGGATTTTATAAAATCAACAGATTTTATAAAAGGAAATATTTCGAAAGTAAATAAAAGGGAAAAATGTTTTTAAAACGAATAGAGTTTTATAAAAGGGAAATCATTTGTAAAGTGAAGAACTGTTACTAAAAGTAAATCTTTATAAATGAATAGTTTATTCGAATAGAATAAAGGAGTTAATCGATGTTAGTTTAATCGATTAGAGTTAAAAGGTGTTAATCGATGTTAGTTAATCGATTAGAGTTAAAAGGAGTTAATCGATGTTAGTTAATCGATTAGAGAATAAATTTAAAAGGAGTTAATCGATGTTAGTTAATCGATGTTAGTTAATCGATTAGAGAATAAAGTTAAAAGGAGTTAATCGATGTTAGTTAATCGATGTTAGTTAATCGATTAGAGTTAAAAGGAGTTAATCGATGTTAGTTAATCGATTAGAGAATAAAGTTAAAAGGAGTTAATCGATGTTAGTTAATAGATGTTAGTTAATCGATTAGAGAATAAAGTTAAAGGGAGCAAATCGATGTTAGTTAATCGAAGTTAGTTAATCGATTAGAGAATAAAGTTAGAAGGAGTAAATCGATGTTAGTTAATCGATTAGAGAAGAAAGTAAAAGGAGTTAATCGATGTTAGTTAATCAATTAGAGTTAAGGTAAAAGGAGTTAATCGATGTTAGTTAATCAATTACAGAGAAAGTAAAAGGAGTTAATCGAATACAGTTTATTCGAAGAAAGTCAAAGGAGTTATCGAATATAGTTTATTCAAAAGGAGTTAAATGAAATGAGTAAATCAATAGCGTTAGTCAAATAGAGTTAATCCAATAGTGTTAGGCCAATAGAGTTAATCGAGAAGGGTTAATCGAATAGAGTTAAGTGAAAAGAGTCAATCGAATATAGCTATTCGAAGAGGGTTAAATAAGGAAGTTAGTAAAAGGGATATAAAGTGAACCTTGCCAATTTCAAAGTTAGAAATGTTGTTCAGTTAAGGTCTGAGAGGTAGTTCTACCCCAACTTGATTGGCTTCGTTTTTAACTAAGGAATAGTTAAGGTTCGGTAGTAAAGGAAATGGTTTGAGTTGGCATCGCGATGGTTTGTTTAAACATCTTTCTAAGTCCAATGAAGAAGCTTTGGAAATGGTTTTTTCCAAATAAGAAACCAGAAATGTTTTCTAATAAAGAAAACAAGAAATGGAAATGTTTTCCAATGGCAATAACATATATTTTCTAAATTTAGAAAATAAGAAATGTTGAATATAGGGAAAACAGGAGATGAAAAATGAAATAAAGAGATAAATGTTGAATGATGTTTGATCGATATTATTTCCATTTGGAAATAATATCGTTGTTTGCACATCTGTTTTTCGTCAATAGTAAAATCACAGACTATCGAAGTTTTGACCATTTTAACGTTGTTAACATGGAGAGACCGGTTGGATTATTATCCAAAGAACCACTCTGTATTGGCATAAGCGTTGCGAATCATATATGCCAAAGGAAATTGAAGACGGGGTTATGCAAGGGCTATCCGGTTTACAGAATAGTGCCTTCGGTTCATCCTGTTCCTGGATGACTTGTATGGACGGATGTCTGACGGAGTATTTCCAGACGATCACGTATATTGATTTCTCCAACCGTACCAAGAGTGGAAGCGGAGAAGGAAACTTCTTTTAGCTAACACATAATGTATTGTTGAGGACGTCAATCGGTGATTTGATGGATTTGATGATGTGGCATTCAAAGTGAATCTGGTATGATGATAAAGCGTAGCTTCTAACTTCATCAACCGGTAAATGACAGAAATCGGGCAGGCAGCATGGTTATGTAGGTCGCACCTGTTAGGGTGTATAATCACCTGATCTAGAGTTTCATTTATTTCTAAAAATCTATTGTCGATACTGTCCCATTCGGGAAACGGTTGCTGATCCCAACCGTTGGTGATATACATTCGATACACTCAAGCGAAATGAGTGGTCGGTCATGTGCGGCCGGGTTGCAAGATGTTCTTGTTGAACCCATTGTATTCCTCTCTAGAGGTACACTAGCGAAAGGTGGTTCCATACCTTGTCATAGTTTGAAATCCATTACCCAATACGTGCTTGCGGTTTTGAGTTGTATACTATATATGTAGAACATGAGATGAAAGCGTTTCTGCTAGATGATTATATATACTGTGGTTGATAGACATTATTATAATATCAAAAGGTTTTTGATATAAAGATATGTTGGATTCTCATAAGGGAAAAACCCGTTCCGTTATGCGGCGTGGTCTTATGAGATATCATATACATGTATAACTGTTTTAAACTGTTTTACTCATACCAGTCCCATGACTGACCCGGAGTTTACTTTGTTGTTTTCCCTAAACTCTTGGGTGCCTAAATTTGTATGGGCAGTCAAGTAGTCGGGATTTTACAGATACACTTGAAGAGCTGGAGCAGGAGGCTTCAGGATCATATAGCTATAGTTATTTCCGCTGTGTTGTTAGTGTTGTACTTTGATAATGTATTTTATACATATAATGATTTATTTCAAGGATATGTTTTCTATTATATGTTATTCGTTCCGCTGTGAGATTCGTGTTACTTTGATGTTGTGTTCTTCTTCTTCTTCTATTCTAAGTTTCTATCTTATCTTTTCTCACCCTCTAATTTCTTTCACTAATTACCAGGATTTTTCGATGTTTTTGGTTATCGACATCGATTTTATGTCGATAACCAAAGTCGCTCAAAATCCGGGTCGTTACAGTTGGTATCAGAGCAGAAGGTTAATTGATTAACTTGGCTCTGTGGCGTGACTCGGTAGAGATAGGGTTAGTAATACCCTAGATTGAGTTTGAGTGTGTATATACGAGTGAACGTATTTGTATATGATATAAAAATAATTTTATATTGTGAAGATTTATTGGTTGAGTTGTTTATGAGTTCTGGTTGATCAGTTTGATCCACTGTATCGGTAAGAGTTACTAAACACTCGAATACGATGGGTCGGCACGATATGTTTTGAAAAGAGGGTAAATGAAAATAGTTTACCCAACGTATATTTTGATATATATTGGATATATTGGTTGTTATTATAATCGAGTAAGATTATAAATTAAATGGTTATGTAAATAACCAATCAGAATTCATATAAGTGAAATACGTGAAATCAGATGAGTTAAATCGGAAATTTAAACCAGAAATTGAATTTAAATTCTGGAAAATTGGATAAGTGGTTGTAAATGGATTTGGATTAAGAATAAGGAAAATTTAAGATCCTGGGAGATTTTAAATTGTTTTACAAGCAGTGTGAATTATATTTTGAAATGAATTTCAAAGTGGAAATGTTAAAAATGGTTTTATAGTATTGAACTCACTTCGATCGCTGGAAAATAGATTCTAATGATGACAACTGCATCATTAGTATTCATTTTCGAGTTGTAAGTGACGAATTACTTCCAAGGATACTGTTTTGAATTTGTTTTGGGAAAGACAAGTTGTGTTGAATTTCAAAATGGGATTTATAATAAAGAATGAATAAAGAAAGTTTGAAATAGAAATTGAATATAGAATTTCAAAAGGGAGTTTGAATATATGAAATTCAATGGAATTGAGATAGAAATTGAATATAGAAATTCAAAGGGAGTTTCAATATATGAAATTCAATGGAAGTGATATAGAATTTGAATATAGAAATTCAAATGGAATTCATATATGGGATTTGAATATAGAATTCAAAAGGAATTCAAATATAGAATTTGAATATATGGAATTTGAATATAGAAATTCAAATGGGATTTATATTATAGAAGTGATATAAAATTTGAATAGAAATTGAATAGAATTAACTAAGTCGAAGAGGAATTAGTTAATCGAGTTTTGAATTTGAAGTTGAACTTTGAAAGGTGAATTGGATTTGTAAATGGATATTCGAAATCGAACTTAGAACGTAAATTTGAAATTTGGATTCAAATTAGTTAATAAGCAAATTAAAATATATTTGAACATCTCATGTTCAAATATAAAAGTGAAATAGACTAAAGAGTTAATTAACAAATTAATTAACGAATTGAGTTAAAACGATCGGGTATAGTTAAAATAAAGTTGACATGTATAAATATACATGAGATAGGTATGAAGGTATATAGATAGAATGCTCAACGAAAAGGTATGTATTTAATTCACATATGAGATTTTATGCGCCGTATCGGCTTTTTCTTTTTCTTTTGATTTGGTGAGGGCCATGGGAGGCTATTTGAAATATCCCGATGCTCCTAGTACAAAGGAGGTTATGGCGAATTTTTCCGGGAATTAAAGGAGTTAGAATATTTTTAAGATAATTTGATAGTTAGAAATCAACGTATCGATATATATATATATATATATATATATATATATATATATATATATAAATAGAAGTCGATAAGGAAACGAACTTAAAAATAGAATAGTAAAATCCAAAACGGAAGTCTAGAATAAAATCTAGTAAGAATAGAAAGAGGAAGCGTGTACGTGATTAAAAGTGAATAAGTAGTTGTATGGTATTGATTATTCGAGTAAGTAGTCATATCTGTTTTGACGTTATAAATGTTATTCGGTCAAGGTCTGAGAGGTAGTTATACCCCAACTTGATTGATTTCATTATTAACAAATAAATAGTAAGATTTCAGGCTCGAAGATCAATGTTGAATAAGAGTTAGTTGAATATAGTATTTGAGTTGTCGTAACGATGTTTTACACAACATCCGTTTTAACCCAAATGAGTGTAAGCTTGGAAATATAATAAAGAATATTTCCTAAGTATAGAAATAAACGAGATCGGAAAAGAGATAAGTAATTGGAGTATTTTCCAATTATAACTAGGATTATAAAGGTTATTGATTTAGAAAATAAAGGAAGGCGATATTCGGAAAATTTTTCCAAATAACATAAAAGGCAAAGATGGTTATTGAAAATAATTGGTTAACAAATATTGATAAAGAAATATAGAAGTGATTTAACTAATGGAATATTGATTAAGGGCTCAGTGACATGTTCAAAAGGGAAATTTGATTTTGAAAAGAGTAAACTGTTTGAAAACTCCCAGGGAAAGACGGTTTGAATTAAAAACAAATTTAACAGAAATTTGTGAAAGCAGATTTGAATTAAAGTAAAGCCAGTAAAGTTGTAACTGAGGTTGAATTAGAATGATATCAAGACAAATTGGATTTTGAGATTCAAATTTGAAGTGTAATGTGATAATCAAGTTAAGAGTTGGGAATCGAGAAGAAACTCGAGTTGAAATGATATTTTGCTCGGATATAAGTGAATGGTTGTGTCGTGGATAAAAGAAGATTGAAATTTGATTGAGATGACCCTTGTATCTGCTGAATGGATAACAGGTGGAAGGGATATAATGATATGCCGACAAAAAGGTACAAGTTTATATTTCTATTGGGTATAAGATTTATGAGCCGAATTGGCAAGCCGCTTGGCTGTTTGATTTTCTTTTGGGTTGGAGATGGCCCAGAGAGGCGAGTTGGAGTTTGACCTATTGACCAGTACAAAGGAGGTGCTGGCAAAATTTTCGAAAAGTTAAGGTGTTAGAAAATTTTCAGGATTTTTGAAAATTTTCGTTGATAAGAATTAATTAATATTTAATTAAAATTAAATTGGTTCAGCTGAAACTGAAGTTAAGAAGTGAACAAATATGTTCTAACCAGTCGATAGGGTCGTCCTCTACCTTTTAGCAATTTCGAGGACGAAATTATTTTAAGTGGGGAAGATTGTAATGACCCGCATTGGCAGAGGTATTATGATTAATTTATTTAATTATATATATAGTGATATAGTGAATTAAATGGTCGTTGAATTAAATAATGGTGACTATTTAATTAAAATAATATATTAATTCTGAAATAATCAGAATTGGCTGAAATGACGATATGGTGTGAACTGGATCACCTGTAATATTTAATCCAACTTAGAGTTGAATTATATTGATGAATATATTCAATCGACGACAGTTTGAACGTAGAATTATAATATAATTAAAATCGAGCTCGAAATGGCGCTGTAGTTCGTAAATTGGCGATTCGAACTTCAACTGAATGTACAGAAGCCGTTTTAAATCGGATTTCTGTGAAACAAGAAATGTGTGGAGCTGGTAGAGTATATCTTTCTAATGGAAGAGAAAGATCGGGATTTCGTCGTGTAGACTTTGAGATATGTCCAACTCAAATTTCAGAAAAGTCGTTATAGAATCGTTTATCGACCGTAACTGTTTACTCGATATAACTGGATACCAGTTTCGAATTTAGACAGGGTTCTTTTGAGACATAGTGATAATTTAATTTTTAGAATTTTACTGTAATTTTTAATTAATTAAATAAGCAACTTTTTATTTGGAGTATTTTGCACTCTGTAGTCAACATTTTGAGGTTTCACAGAATAAGTTAATCTACCGGTATTATTATATTTTCGGGATCGCGGCACCTCACTGAACACGACTGTATTTTTAATTCAGTCTGCAATGATCTTTAATGAATATAACCGTACATAGTGGTGTGGGTAACCTTTTAAAAACTTTAAAATGAAATATCCCAACTCATTTGGACAAAAAGAGGTCCACGCTTCATTTTTATACAATTGCCACTAAACTTCCATCCCTCAAAAAAACCGAAAACGTGGAGAAGCCAGAGCCTCTCAACCAAAGGCAAAACCAATTACTATAAATAACCCTCAACTAATTCCTTAAGACCTAATTTGATCTTCTGTAGAAAACAAAAAACAAACCGTCTTCTGTATTATAAAACGTGAGCCATTTCATGGTTTATAAATGAAAGACAATTAAAGTAAAAGAAGACGTCAGGGATAAAGAAGCCAAGTGGGTAATAGAAACGTTTTAGAAATGGTGGATTAATACCGTATGGAGGCATGATGGACGCTGGACGACGCGAGGAAAAGATGGGGTTAGAGTTGTCAAAAGAGGTGGCGGTGCTGATATACTCAGGGGGCGCTTGTAGCGTTAGCAGTGCGCGGAGGACCGGAAACTATGTGACTGGAAGGGGTTCGAGTTGGCTTTAAGGTATATGTGCGAGGAGGAGATTACTGTGAGGCTTTGCATGCATGAGAAGTAAGGAAAGAAGTGAGGAGTCAATGGGAAGAACGATGGGTGCATGTAGGAAGCAGGCATTTGCGTTGGAATATAAAGTAGCAGTTTTTGAGTGTTGTAGTGAAAACGCGAGCAACGAAAAGGAGGAACCAGAGTTTATTTCGGAAAATAGAAGAAAAACAACAACGATCCGAAGTGGGAAGTGCTGAGGGTTTACATACATGCGTTAGGGGAAGTTTCAGATCTATTGTAATGGAGAAAATGATGAAGAGAAATAGACCAGGGTGGATGAAGAATGTGTACTAGGCACGCATGGATTTTTAAGTTCGGGAATGGGCCTGTTCAGTATGGTGAGGTCCAGTTACATATACATGGAAAAAAAATATGCGGCCCTTAAAAGAAAAGACAGGGAAAAGTAAAACGTGAAGCGATGGGGAGTCCTGCATGGTACAACGTTGTGCACAAGGGGGAGTTTTGTCAGGTTCAACGTCTGGGTTAGGGAGGAAAGTGGGCCGGAAATTGAAAGGGTAAAAGCCCAAATATTTATAATTCATGTTTTATATAATTTAAATACTGTATAAACTTGTTAACGCTATAACTTGCACATACTGAATCAGAATTTCAAACCGTCGGATCCGTTCGGATCGTATGGACGAGCGCTTCACAATGAAGCTGACTGGGAGTGGATTTGAGCTCGTATGAATTTATGGAGAAATAAATTGTTTGATTGAAATCAAACAAACAGTTTATCGTTCTTTAACGATGAACTGCCAATGTGAGTAAATATCACTAACTCTGAACAGTTTATAATTTCATGTTGTATTTTTAGAACTGTTAGATATTGGCTGATTGATTGTGTGTTGATTGTTTGATTGAACTGCTAGTCAGTTAGTTAAATTTTCTATATTGATTCTGTTTAACAGAATGTATCATATAGAACTGAAAGTGATGTTATCTATATTGTTTAACATCTGTGATGCAGGGAGACAGGTTGGAGGAATCCAACTGGATTCCTCAACATTTATTTTACTGTTTTCATATATTGTGATATATGATGTGTTATATAATCTGTTATGGATTATGGGTGTTGGAATGATGTTGATCATTTTTATTCGATATTTTAAATATCATAAAAGACCCTGGGATATAAAAAGGATTTTTCAATGTATATTGAAATAAAGGGATTTATAAAATCAACAAATTTTATAAAAGGAAATATTTCGAAAGTAAATAAAAGGGAAAAATGTTTTTAAAACGAATAGAGTTTTATAAAAGGGAAATCATTTGTAAAGTGAAGAACTGTTACTAAAAGTAAATCTTTATAAATGAATAGTTTATTCGAATAGAATAAAGGAGTTAATCGATGTTAGTTTAATCGATTAGAGTTAAAAGGAGTTAATAGATGTTAGTAAATCGATGTTAGTTAATCGATTAGAGTTAAAAGGAGTTAATTGATGTTAGTTAATCGATTAGAGAATAAAGTTAAAAGGAGTTAATCGATGTTAGTTAATCGATGTTAGTTAATTGATTAGAGTTAAAAGGAGTTAATCGATGTTAGTTAATCGATGTTAGTTAATCGATTAGAGAATAAAGTTAAAAGGAGTTAATCGATGTTAGTTAATCGATTAGAGAATAAAGTTAAAGGGAGTAAATCGATGTTAGTTAATCGATTAGAGAATAAAGTTAAAAGGAGTAAATCGATGTTAGTTAATCGATGTTAGTTAATCGATTAGAGAAGAAAGTAGAAGGAGTTAATCGATGTTAGTTAATCAATTAGAGTTAAGGTAAAAGGAGTTAATTGATGTTAGTTAATCGATTAGAGAGAAAGTAAAAGGAGTTAATCGAATATAGTTTATTCGAAGAAAGTCAAAGGAGTTATTGAATATAGTTTATTCGAAAGGAGTTAAGTGAAATGAGTAAATCAATAGCGTTAGTCAAATAGAGTTAATCCAATAGTGTTAGGCCAATAGAGTTAATTGAGAAGGGTTAATCGAATAGAGTTAAGTGAAAAGAGTCAATCGAATATAGCTATTCGAAGAGGGTTAAGTAAGGAAGTTAGTAAAAGGGATATAAAGTGAACCTTGCCTATTTCAAAGTTAGAAATGTTGTTCAGTTAAGGTCTGAGAGGTAGTTCTACCCCAACTTGATTGGCTTCGTTTTTAACTAAGGAATAGTTAAGGTTCGGCAGTAAAGGAAATGGTTTGAGTTGGCATCGCGATGGTTTGTTTAAACATCTGTCTAAGTCCAATGAAGAAGCTTTGGAAATGGTTTTTTCCAAATAAGAAACCAGAAATGTTTTCTAATAAAGAAAACAAGAAATGGAAATGTTTTCCAATGGTAATAACATATATTTTCTAAATTTAGAAAATAAGAAATGTTGAATATAGGGAAAGAGGAGATGAAAAATGAAATAAAGACATAAATGTTGAATGATGTTTGATCGATATTATTTCCATTTGGAAATAATATCGTTGTTTGCACATCTGTTTTTCTTCGATAGTTAAATCACAGACTATCGAAGTGTTGACCATTTTAACGTTGTTAATATGGAGAGACCGGTAGGATTATTATCCAAAGAACCACTCTGTATTGGCATAAGCATTGCGAATCATATATGCCAAAGGAAATAGAAGACGGGGTTATGCAAGGGCTATCCGGTTTACAGAATAGTGCCTTCGGTTCATCCTGTTCCTGGATGACTTGTATGGACGGATGTCTGACGGAGTATTTCCAGACGATCACATATATTGATTTCTCCAACCGTACCAAGAGTGGAAGCGGAGAAGGAAACTTATTTTAGCTAACACATAATGTATTGTTGAGGACGTCAATCGGTGATTGGATGGATTTGATGATGTGGCATTCAAAGTGAATCTGGTATGATGATAAAGCATAGCTTCTAGCCTCATCAACCGGTAAATGACAGAAATCAGGAAGGTAGCATGGTTATGTAGGTTGCACCTATTAGGGTGTATAATCACCTAATCTAGAGTTTCATTTATTTCTAAAAACTATTGTCGATACTGTCCCATTCGGGAAACAGTTGCTGATCCCAACCGTTGGTGATAGACATTCGATACACTCAAGCGAAATGAGTGGTCGGTCATGTGTGGCCGGGTTGCAAGATGTTCTTGTTGAACCCAGTGTATTCCTCTCTAGAGGTACACTAGCGAAAGGTGGTTCCATACCTTGTCATAGTTGGAAATCCATTACCCAATACGTGCTTGCGGTTTTGAGTTGTATACTATATATGTAGAACGTGAGATGAAAGCGTTTCTGCTAGATGATTATATATACTGTGGTTGATAGACATTATTATAATATTAAAAGGTTTTTGATATAAAGATATGTTGGATTCTCATAAGGGAAAAACCCGTTCCGTTATGCGGCGTGGTCTTATGAGATATCATATAACTGTACAACTGTTTTAAACTGTTTTACTCATACCAATCCCATGACTGACCCGGAGTTTACTTTGTTGTTTTCCCTAAACTCTTGGGTGCCTAAATTTGTATGGGCAGTCAAGTAGTCGGGATTTTACAGATACACTTGAAGAGCTGGAGCAGGAGGCTTCAGGATCATATAGCTATAGTTATTTCCGCTGTGTTGTTAGTGTTGTACTTTGATAATGTATTTTATACATATAATGATTCATTTCAAGGATATGTTTTCTATTATATGTTATTCGTTCCGCTGTGAGATTCGTGTTACTTTGATGTTGTGTTCTTCTTCTTCTTCTATTCTAAGTTTCTATCTTATCTTTTCTCACCCTCTAATTTCTTTCACTAATTACCAGGATTTTTCGATGTTTTTGGTTATCGACATCGAGTTTATGTCGATAACCAAAGTCGCTCAAAATCCGGGTCGTTACAGCCGTAGTCAAAATAATGGAAGTTGAGTTGATTTGTTAAACAACTTTCAACTTCGTTCCTTTTTGGCTTCCATTGTTATGTTCCTTTTCGGCCTTTGATTTAGAGAAGATTAGAATATCATCAATAAAAACCAGAACAAATTTATTCAATTAAACCACACATTGAACTGATTAAAAAATAGTTAGAAATATATACTTGTGCATTATATATGTTTGAACAGGAAATTGGATAGCTGTTGAGTAAAGACTTTATTTGCGTGCCCGACAAATAGGTAAACCTTAATGATTTGGATGCAAAATATTATTATATCAACTCCTGTAAATGCCATTGGATGCGGAGAGCTGGTTATTCTGTGTGAAATAATAAACATCGCCATAGGATAGCAACAATTAATTTTGAACTACATTACATGGCATACTTCTGGAAGATAGGCATACTTCATCATATACCACATAAGCATTTGGAGCTTGTGTGACGAGGTGGAAGATTTACCATACGAGCGAGAGGCTTGTATGGCGATAACTATATTTTACAGGTTGAACTGATGACTGATATGGACTATTTAAATTGTAACGGTAGAATTGCCAGATTAATAAAAACCCCACACGGGTCTAGAGTTGACAATAATCACGTCTCTCTAGTTATTAGATACGGCACATGGACTATTTATTTCCCACACGGGACGAGTTGACGAGGATTTATCCTCTGGAGCATTAAAAATACACACTCCGTCAGGCTTTGACAAGGTGATGAGAATTTATTCTCTGGAGTTATTATCAATACACGCTCCCCTGTAAACACCAGAATATATCACTATAAATATGTGTATGCTTATTAGGATTTATTGGGTACCTAATACGGCCCAATAAATTAACAAACCTCTCCCCGTACAAAGGAGGTTATGGCGAAATTTTTCGAAAATTCAGGGTGTTAGCCAAATTTTTGAAGAATTTGAAAATTCTCAAAAACTGAAAAGTTGGAGAATGGAAGCCAAATCGAACGTAGACTTAATTAATCAAACCACTTTCGACTTTGTCCCTTTTCGGGGACTAAAAGTTTTAAGTGGGGGAGAATGTAACAACCCGGAAATGCGAACCAATTTAAAAATTTTATTTTTGGCAATTTTAGCGAATTTTGAATATTTAAAATGAATTATTTTAAATAATATCGACAAGAAATTTATTTTGAATAGAACTCGACGTATATATTATATACGTCGTCGTTAGAATATAAATAATTATATATAATTATATAAGGAATTGAAAATGGCGCGGTAGTTCGATAATTCGATTTCAAACTTCAAATGAGTGTACCGGGTGCAAAATAAACCGAATTTTAGCGAAACCAAAAATAATAGGATCTATTTGAGGATATCTTTCCAACGAATCCGAAAAATCGAGATTTCATAGCGGGAATCAAAAGATATGTCCGGTTGAAAATTCTGAATAGTCGCTGTGGAATTCAGGCCCTTAAAAATGGGAATTTTGCAAACGACCTCGGATTTCGACGAAACCACTTTTGTTGGGTCAGTGATGTCAAGTTATTGCTAGATTCCAATTTTCATAATTTTTCGAATCAATGTGTGAGCGTGGCAAAGGAAAACGCGTTTGACCAGTTTTAGTTGATTTTAATCGACTGGAAAATGACCATTTTTCATACGGTCTCAGAATTTGACGAAATTAGTTTTGTTAGGACCGTATCGTCAATACGAAGCTAGAAATAATTTTTATGGAATTTTTAAAAGACTGTATGTGGCCCCGGTAAATTGAAATGTGCGTTTAAATTGAATATATAAAGAATTATACTTTAAATTCAACGGAAACTGATTCAAACAGTCGAATTGGCCTACGATACATATCCCATTGTGTTCGGAACGGGGGTAAAACGCTAGGGACAATAGTCGTTGGGTCCCATTTGCAGTTCGTTTTAAAAAGCAACTTAAAAGTGGAAAATTAAATAAATTTTATATACTTTGGCCCCCCACTTTCCCTCTTCTCTCTCTACAGTGTTTTCCCGGAAAAAAAATGGCAGCGACGGAGACCCGATGCCCACCGCCACCGATGGAGCGCGCCTCAGGCGCCAGCGCGCCGCCCTCTCCTTCCCCGCTCTCTCTTCTCCCCTCTCTCCTCGGTCACACGAGACACCCTCCCCCGTAAACCCTAAAAGCTGCGCCCCCAATCCGCCTCGCTCAGCCTCCGCCTCCGCCAGGCATGGCGCACCCGATCTCGCCCCTCCCCAGCTCGAATCCCCCACGCCTCCGACCCCAAGTCTCCTCCTCCTTCCCCTTTCTCGCTCCATTAACCCCAAACAGCAACCCTAGCCCAAAGCGCCGACGCCCAATCACACCAAACCCGCTTGAAACCACTTCGTGCCACTAACCGCCGACCATGGACCCTCTTCTCTCTCCGTTCAGCCACGGTGAGTGTTTATGGTTATTTTTACTTTATTTTTATTTAATAAAAATAGGATCTTTATGTAGAAAAGGAATAAAAATAGGACTTTTACTTATGTAGAGTATAAAAATATAATCTTTTATATAGGTAGAAGTATAAAAATATAATCTTTTATATTGTAGAAGTATAAAAATATAATCTTTTATATAGGTAGAAGTATAAAAATACAATCTTTTATATTGTAGAAGTATAAAAATATAATTTTTATATAGGTAAGATAGTAAAAATATCATCTTTATATATGTAACGAAATAAAAATCTGATTTTTATTATATATATATAGTGATGTAAGGAAAAGGCGAAATCTTTATATGAAGAATAGCGTTGTAAAAATAGAATTTTTATCTATATAGTAGCGTTGTAAAAAAAGAATTTTTATCTATATAGTAGCGTTGTAAAAATGGAATTTTTATCTATATAGTAGCGATGTAAAAATAGAATTTTATCTATGTAGTAGTAGTATAAAAATATAATTTTTATATACTAGATAATATAAAAATACGATTTTTATATTATAGAAGGAGTAAAATTATAATCTCTATATTTGAAAAGGCGAAATTTTTATATAGAGAGTAGCGATATAAGAATAGAATTTTTTATCTATATAGTAGCGATGTAAAAATAGAATTTTTATCCATATGGGGTGATAATAAAAATATGATTTTTATATACATAGCAACAATATAAAAATGTGATTTTTATATATGTAGTGGCTACGGGCAACGAAAGTGACAAAAAGGCTAGAACAGTGATGATTTCCTACATTAGAAGTGTCGTGGAGTTGGATTAGCTATTTGTGAGAACTCCTCACTTTAAAATTTCTTTTTCTAGTTATAAATACATATACTAGGATGCAGACGGTGCTTAGCAGCACCCGACACCCGTCATCCACAGACCATGGATGGCTTGTTTGTTTGATTGATGTGTTGTGAAAATTGTTTGTGATGTTGATATGAAATAGATAATAAAATATATTCGTTGAATAAAATAATTTGATCGTTAAAAATATAATTTTTAACGTGAATAAATAAATATTCATTTACAAACCGGACGGTTTGTTTATGTACACTGATTTGACTGACATTGATTGGGACGATAAATTTTACACATCGCCCAACTGCACAAATAAAAATCTATGTTTGTTGATTTGAAACCCCACACGGGTATTGGGATAAAATACGACATACACTAATCCCAATAATTAGTTGTATGTCGATCGTTTGATTGACAGGCTATTATAAGCGTTAGATATCTATATTTGATGCTTATACAGTGTAGTGCACTTTGGATGATGGTTGATTATTTATCGTTGCTATTATATACATGTGTTGTATGGAATCCGTATAATTAACTTTATATGGTAATTGATTGGGCCTCATTCCAATTTAGAAAATAAAGAATATTATAAAATAAAGGTTCATGTGTTGACAGTACTCATCTGTTGAGATTGGTCATGTGTTGAACGAAATATTTTAACAATAAAATTTACATCTTTATCATATATAAAATTAGAAACTAACTGGAAAATAGATAAGATGAGTGGTCTCCTGGATATTGATCTGATGTTGGTTTCGGCCTTCGGGGTTAATATTCAGGGAATCGTTCTCTTACTAATTTACGGTTGGAGTCTGATTTAAATCAAACGATAGATACCATAATTTTTATAAAATATATTGAATAACAAAAATAGTCACACGTGGACATTACTCATTCGTTGAGATTAGTCATGTGTTGACAAAAATATAGATTCATTTGTTGAATAGAATAACGAAGTTATTGAAAAATATAAAGCCGTGTTGATTAGAGATGCGCTATTTTGACGAGAACGACATTCAAATCGATTATATTCGTTTTATAATGAATATTGAAAAGAGATTTGAAAACGAATTCGAATTGAATTGAATATATAACGAATTCGAATTGAATTGAATATATAACGAATTCGAATTGAATTGAATATAAAACGAATTCGAATTCAATTGAATATATAACGAATTCGAATTGAATTGAATATAAAACGAATTCGAATTGAATTGAATATAAAACGAATTAGAATTGAATCGAATAGAAAACGAATTCGAATTGAATTAAATAGAAATCAACGAAATATATATATATTATATATATATATATATAATATAATGGCCTGAATAGAACGCGCCGCGCCGCGATAGTCCGTAAATTTCGATCATTGACTTCGAACGGACATTACGGGAGTTCCGACCGTCGGATTCTCCTAAAACCGGAACCGTCGGGTTCGTATCGAAAAGAGCTTTCTAACGAATATTAGAAATTTGAAATCTAACGGTTGGATTTGAAGATACGTCCAAATCAAATTTGAAAAAGGTCGCTGTAAGTGCAGTTCGATGGCCGTTGTTGGAAATCGATGTACGGGCCTTGATAAAATTATTAAAATTATCAATAATTTGTGTAAAATCATAAGAAATGATTTGGGAAAAATTGGGATGAAAAACTCCATATTTGAAAAGATAAAAACAGATTTTTATCGAAAATGAACTAGTTTAGAACTAAAGTAACAACCCATTTATTTTAAATAAATAAATTGGATTTGAAATGAGTTTTAAATAGAATTGATTTGTGGGTTTATCGTGAAGGGTGTTTTAAATGACACTTGTTCTTTAACCCGATAAATAAATAGAATGTGATTTGGGTTTGTTGTGAACTGTGTTTTAAAAGACATTAGTTCTTTAACCCAGAAAAAGGAGTTTTAATGAACCTGTAATTAGATTGAAATGTGAATTGATAATACAAATTATCAAATTTAGAAATTGAGCGAGAATGGAGTATCACCAGTTTTGCTCCAAAGCGATAGTTAAATCTTTAATTAGATTTGAATGTGAAATGGTAATTAATTTTATCAATAACACTGTGGTGTTAGATGTGGAGTATTACCAGTTTTGCTTCATAGGATAAATAGGTTGGGATTGGGAAATAAAATAAATAATTACTTCGGTGTGTTTCGCTAATCTCGACTAGTTTGGAAAACCAAAATTTGGTTTGATATGACATCCAATGGAAGATTAAAGAATAAATTTTAAAGAATTTATCTTGGATAAAATTAATGGGAACCTTTCCCTAAGAATATGAAATTTAGAAACTAGCTATAGGTTAGTTAAGAAGAATGGTTTCCTGGATATTGATCTGATGTTGGTTTCGGCCTTCGGGGTTAATATTTGGGAAATTGCTCTCTTACTGATTTACGGTTAGTGGCTAATGAATTGGAATGAGGCGTATGTTGTGTTTGTGTAACATTTGTTTATAATATACGCGGGCTATTCGGAAAGGCCGGGTTTATACCCATTCTGAATAACCGATTCGACGATAAGTCGAAGATGAAGACAGTGGTTGAAGACCGGAAGTCTTCACATCATTTGGGTGATTACTGATGATCTTCATTGGGCTGTACACCCAAGATGAGGGAATCAGTTGGTGGTCGTCCAAACGTACATGGAGATCGATGGATATGCGAGGAAAGTGCCTCCGGATTCGTTCAGACCCAGAACGAACTTGTAAATGGATTGAGTGTCTGACGTTGGATTTTATTCTGTGTTGATTGATTTCTGTTAAATATTTATCTGTTTGGCAGCGGAGAATTTATTCTTTTGCTTAACGCCCTTCTCTGAGACGTACGAGATTAGAGGTTATATATCGATAGATATCAATCGCATGGCATGAATTGCCTGTGTGGCACGCTGAGTTGCAATGATCAAGGCTTCTGTTGAAAAGCAAAGTCTTGTGGTTGATGATCAAAGCACGGACTTTGTGGCGTAGCTTTGTGTATAACGTGAATTCGCGAGCCTCACACCTCGGTATGAGTTAAAAAGGGATACAGACCGCTGGGAGGACACGACGTTCATTTCTAGCTATGGTGGTGTCAGTGACCTACCAGCCCTGACATTTATATTTACTTTTCACCTTTGTGGCTGTTGGAATGCGAGGCACCTCGATTATAGGTCTGTAAGGACTGGGAAACGTGTGTTTAGGAATTGCCAATCCTCAAACGTAAGAGAGGACCGGCCCAGCCGATCCAAGGGTTACCCAGTGTGCGTAGTCCTGAGCATTCGCTAGAGTGTCTCGAAGCGGAGAGGATCTTGCCCCTTGCCTCGACTCATGACGGAAATCCAATTTCCAGTACGTGTATTTCGGCTTTATTTGTAGAGCCTAGTATGGCGAAATAGTGGGATGGGGCGCTTATGCCGTCTTTGATTTATATTTATGATTGAAATTGTTTCGACACTATATACTTATTATAGTATCAAATGATTTGTTTTAAACGTACCAAGCATGTTTGGCTATTATAAGGGAAAACCCTATCCTCCGGCTTACGTTGCATTGTGTGATGCGACCTGCGTCTTATAATAGCTTCATTTTTTGAAAAAGCATTGCGTTGTTTATCCTATGCACTGGTATTCTTGGGAGGAAACCCGTTCCATGTTATACGGCGTGGTCCCTTGAATTACTCTCTTTTAAAGTAAAGCTTTAAATAACTGTTTTAGTTCTCATACCAGTCACATGACTGACTTGGAGTTTATTGTTTTAACCTAAACTCTGGGTGCCCTTATTTCGACATGGGCAGCTAGTAGTTTTGGTTTTGGAGATTTATATTCACAGGATCCTGGTTTACAGATGGAATGATATCCGGAAAGCTCTGTATCCGTATATCACCTTCAGTTGTGCTTTGTATTATTTTTCCGCTGCTATGTAATTTATTGTAATCTTTGATATTTGTCGAATGTAATTTATTCATTTATACTCTGTATATTCTTGTATTCTGATGGAATTGTTGTAATAAGCAATGAAATGTTCTTCCTCTGCGTTCTTTTATATGTTGTTCTCAAAGTATCCGCTCTTTCCTTCACGGGGAAGTTCGGGTCGCTTCATTTTCCATATTTTTTTGAAATTTTATTAAGGCTCGTACAGTCGGTTTCCTGTAACGGCCACCGAACTGCATCCATAGGGACCTTATCCAAATTTGATTTGGACATAATTCCAAATCCAACCGTTCAATTTCAAAACTCTTGTATTCATTGAAAAGTTCAATTTTAGGATAATCCGACGGTCGGATCTCCCGTTACACCCATTTGAAGTTAATGGTCGAAATTCACGAACAGTGGTCGCGCGGCGCGTTCTATTCAGGCCATTAATTAAATATAATATATCGTCGATTTCCTTTTTAAAACGTATTTTATGAAATATTTATAAATTCATCTTAAAATGATTTTAACATCGTTTTCAATTTTAAAGCAAAATTGAATATTACATATTTTTATCATATAAAAATAATAATATTTCAAAATATTGTATTTTGAAAACACTTCTTTTTATATTCGTTATAAAATGAAATAAATGGATCGATAGACCCCTTCGGGTTGAAAATAGTGTTTCTACACAACACGACTTTATATTTCAGTATTTTGTTCCATCCAAAAATGGACATAAAAATCATAATTTTAATCTTCATTAAATTTATAAAAAAATATCCGTTATTGAAAAAAAAAATTACTTAAAAGATTTCTTTAAAACATTCTTTATATCAACATGTTCTTTATATTAAATGTATTCTTTATTTTAAAAGAGATTTTGAATCAGGATGCGACTCAATCAATTACCATATAATTTTAGTTATATGGATTTCATATATCGCATGTATATAACAATAATGATAAATATTCATTAAACAATACATTCACAACCAGAGAGAAATTTACAATTGTGTGAGCATTAAAATAAATAAATAAACAAATAATGCTCAACACAGACTGTCAATCGACTGACATACAGTTAAATATTAGGACTAGTGTATATCATCCCAACACCCATGTGGGGTTTTCAAACAACAATAGTTCATCTAAATAGATTATTGGTCAATGAATTTAACCAATTATTGTTCGGTTTGAATTATTTATTTAACATGAATATAATCTAAATAAATGACATGTTTATTTAACATGGACATGATCTAAATATATGACCATTTTAATGTAACATGTGTAACAACCCGCAAATTCTGAACCAATTTAAAATTTTTATTTTAGAAAATTTTAATGAATTTTGAAAATATAAAGTAATTTATATAAATAATAATGGCTAGAATTTATTTTAATTGAAGTTAAAAACGAATATAATTTAATTTAATTATAAAAGGGAATTAGAAATAATGCAGTAGTTTGAAAAGTCAAACTTGAACTTTGACTGACCATACAGGATGCAGAATTTAACGGATTTTAGTGAAACCAAAAATATTAGAATCTATTTAAAAATATCTTTCTAACGAATCTGAAAAATTGAAATTTCATAGCGACTCAAAAGTTATGGCCAATTCAATATTTAGAAAGGTCGTTGTAGAATTTATATATATATTATATATGGCCCGAAGGGCTACTTTTCACATATGAAGGAATTTCAACTCGAAACCACTTCCATTGAGTCTGGAATGATGGTTCTGCATTGAAAAACAGTAAACACTTCTATATTTTGAGTTTCGGGGATTATTTGTTTAAAAATGTATTTTTAATTTTAAATATATTGGCCTTAAAAGTAGTCATTTTTCAAACGACCTCTGTTTTCGACGTAACCACTTTTGTTGGAACCGGAATGTCAAATTATAGCTAGATTTCAATTTTCAGAATTTTTCGAATTAATATGTGAGCGTGGCAAACGAAAATGTGTTTTGACTATTTTAGTTAAATTTAAGGGTCTGTTTTTCACAGGTCCCTATTAAGTTTCAAAATTAGGCTCACATCCAGTGCTAAACTTATTGTAAATTAGGTCCCTATTTTTCGAAAAATCATGAAAAATATATTAAAAAATATAAAAAAATCACGAATATTCATTATTAAATAAAACATGTTCACGCCAAAAAATTCAGATTGAAAATCAATCGAAAACCACGCAAAAACCCAAAAATACACAAAAACAGCGAAACAACAGGTTTTTGCATCAAAAGATGCACCTATTCGTAAATAGTTGCATACATTCATGCTTATATTTCAGTTTTGCGCCCAAACTGCAGTATAAATGCATACATGTATGCAGCTAAACCGCATTGCATACATCTTTTTGTGCATATATTCAAATTTGACATGTTTTTTCAAGCATTCGCCGTTTTCAGACATTGTAGCACACATTTTTGCTCTTGTACAGAATAAATGCATGCATTCATGCGTATATTCACAAAGTCGTCGTCCCTTTTAAATTTGTTGCACACATGCATGCTTATATATTGAATAGTTGCATTCATGTATGCAACTTTCCGTTACACGTGAATCTCAGTTCAACTTCCCTTTTAAATTTGATGCACACATGCATGCATATATACAGAATAGTTGCATACATGTATGCGCATATTGGTCCAGATTTTCAACATAATATACACTATATAAATATATGCATACATTTATGCTACTATAGGCAATAGTTGCACAGAAGTATGCAACTTTTTTTTTTGGGCGAATGTTCCTGGGAATATTTCCTATTTTTAGAATTTTTTTTTTTTAGTGGTTGGCGCATTTTTTTTGGACCAGAATTGGAAAAAGGCGAAGGGGAGCAGTAGGAAGGCGGAAGGGAGCAAAAACATTTTTGCGGCCGCTCAATTCTAGGGACCGGGTTTGCATAAATCTTTGGACTGGATGTGGCGTACATTTTGAAACATTTTAGGGATGTGAGCCTAATTTTCACTAAATTTAAACGCCTTAAAAATAGCCATTTTTCAAACAGTCTCAGAATTCGATGAAAATAATTTTTTTGGATTCGTATCGTCATAAGAAAGCTAAAAATATTTTTTTTTAGAATTTTCTAAGGTCGTATGTGGCCCCGGCATATTTTAATGTACGGTAAATATTTAATTAATTAAAATTTTTATGCAATTTTAAATAAAAATCGTACAGATTTCGGAATTTTGCAACGGGACCTATCCCATTGCGTTCAAAAGGTGTCAAAACCTTAAGAACGACAGTAAGCAGGCCCAAATAAGAGAAAGTCCGAAAATCCACCTTTTAAGCATAATTTTCGAGATTGAATATTAAAATATTATTAAAAAAATAAAACCCTAACCCTAATTTCAATGGCCAGCCGCCGCCAGGTCTGTTCAAGGGCCAGAATTGTCCGAATTTCAAACCTTAATATCTTCCAATCTGCTCGACGAAAATATACAAATTATATACCGAATCGAAGAGAATTTCAAGACCTTTCAATCCATACGGTTAAGATCGAGTTTTAGTTCATGGATTTCGCGAATTCTCGGCCTGAAGTGGCTGCATTTTTTTGGTGGTTGGCGGGTCCTAGGGGGCGCGAGTTGGTCAAGGGTGGGCTCCACGGGGAGCTGGTGTCGTGGCGGTTCGAATGGAGGCGATGGATCGGCGCCTGGGTGGCCGAGGTGACGCGGGCAGGGGGGGTTGCGTGGTTGAAATGGGTTCGTGCGTGTTACGGTAGCGACGAGGAAGAAGGTCCTCTTTTTTATTATTATTATTTTATTAATTTAATATTTAATTTACGCAATCTTTAAAAATCAATAACTCTCTCATACGAGGTCCGATTGACGAACCGTAAGTTGCGTTGGACTCGTCTTTCCGAGAGCTTCGCGATGGCGCAGACCAGAACTGATTCTAAGACAGTCAAATTTTCAGCAAAAATCAATGTGATAATTCTGAATTTTATTATTTCATTAATTATCAATTATTTTTCTCGCTTTAAAATAGTTGTATTGTGATATTAGTTCGGATCTGAAATGTTCGGTGTTGTATAAATTGTTGATTGTCGCTTGTGGTGTGTTCTGTTGTCCATGATTGAGATTGCATATATTGTTGAATTTTATTTGGGATTGGATCTAGTTGTTCTAACTTATCTTATATGATTAAAATATTATTTTTATCTAAAAATTGAACAACAGAAATTGGTTAACAAATAAAATCTTACTTTTATTTGTTTACATTAAGAACAGATTTGTGAATGACAGTAAAAAATTTATTTTTACTGTCTCCTTAAACATAGGATGTTATAGAATTAGAATAATTGTAAGATATTAAATTTTATTGTTGATATTAAAAACATGTTTATAAAACAAAACTTGAAACGGCCCAGATTTTTTGACCATTTAGTTTAATATTTAAAAATGTTTTATTGTTTTGGAATTCTAAATGGTTTAATTTCAATAATTTTGAATATTTTATTTTATTCCGAAATGGTAGAAATTTAGTGGATCTGCAATATAATGTGAACTGGCAGTATAGAAGGATAAATTTTTAATTTAAAATAGTACGTTTACAAAGGATGTAGTAGCTAACGAACTCGGATTTCGATGAAATCAGTTTCATTAAATCTGAAATGATGAAATTAAGTAACCAACCAAGTTACGTCAAAAATGGCATCCGTGTGTGGAAAAGAAAAAATAAAAGGCCAAAATTTGAACTAAATTTTGACGGTAATTGGAATTTGCTAATGCTAACGGCAAAACTGAAACCTGAGACCTATCCAGGAAAATTCTAAACATAGGATATTAGCTATATATGAAATCTGGGAAAATCCTATAACGGATATAGGAAGTTATTAAGGAAACAAAATTTAAATAAATTATTTGAAAATCTAAACGAACTCCGATTTTTGATTTGAATACATAGGATTGAAGTACGTTAAAAACCGGATCAGATGGTGGAAGAATTTCTGAAAACCGTTATCGTTTGATACTCCAACATGAGACCGGAAGGTGTTGAAACTAACACAAAACACTATTTTGAATTTGAATTTGAATTATTTGAAAGTTCAAACAAATTCAAAATTGATATATTTTTATATAGTATTGAAGAGCAAGAAAAATTGAACAACATGGTTGAAAAAGATTTTGGATAAGGTATCAATAAGTAAGTCAAATTAACGTCCGAATAGGGTTGAGAAAACACACTTTACTATTCATAAATTATTAAATTTATTTATAATTTAATAAATTTAAGGATTAATCCTAGCCATCCATTTTCGACCGTTGGATTCGCGCCACCTCAGCAATCCATGTGACTCCTTCGGCTATAAATACCCCCCCCCCTTCATTTTAAACTCACTCCTCCTCCTCCTCTTTCAAGCTTTGGCAATGGCAGAAATAATAATAAAATATTAGGAAATAGGGAAAAGGGAAGGAAGGGAGAAAGGAGGGCAAGACGGGGAGCTAGGGACTCTTAGGCAGAGGCTTGGGCTTCGCGGGGTAAGTTTTTAAATAATATTTATTTATTTATTTGTGTAATATATATATATATTATAATTAAAATAGAATTTGTAAAAATAAATATCAGAACATTCTAAGGGTGACAGAGAGGATAGTGTCTAAGGCTTGAGTTTGGAAAATATAGTTTCCTTCTCTCCCTGGCTATCCCTAACTGATCCGACGGATGGGATGATTAATTTAAATTTAAATTTAAAATTTAATTTGAATTTAATTTGAATTTAAAACAGACCAGGGGCATTTTCGTAATTTTTAACCATAAACTTTAAAAGCTTATAACTTTTTCAAAACAAGTCGGATTTCCACGAAACAAGGACCGTTGGATTCTTATCGAAAAATACTTTAAAATGAGTGGAAGCAGATTTTTGATCCGGGTTAAAAATTTTAAGTTATAATTAAATGAATATTTTTAAATATTTTATTTGAAAATTAAATTTAATTAATATTAAAATGGTTTTTTCAATTTTAAAAAAAAATTGGATATGGCTAGAGATGGGAAAGTAGGATTTTTTAGAAGGGCAGGAAAGGTAATTTGGCTAATAACGCAATTAGAAATTAATTAAGATAAAAATAATTTAATTAATTTAATTAAATATATATTCATTTAAATTAGGTAAATATTGTAAATAGCATAACTTTTGCATACATTAACGAAATTTAACGAAACAGGATCCATTGGGATCGTATGGACGAGCACTACGCAAGAGAACTGACCGCAAGTGGATTGGAGCTCGTTTGGATTTATGGTGAAATTTAACGTCTGAACCAAATCAATGACCGATTATCGTTATTCAACGATAAACCGTCCAAGGTGAGTAAATCTCACTAACTCTGAACACTTTATATTTTTATAAAGTATTTTTAGAGCTGATAATTATTGGTTGAATTGCTGAGTGTTGATTGTTTGGTTGAACTGCTAGTCAATTGATTGAAAATACCGATATAGTTATATATATCGTTAACCGATGTTGATTTTGTTTATCAGAATACCTCATATTGAAATGAAATTGATGTGAATTATATTGTGTAACATCTGTGGATGCAGGGAAACAGGTCGGAGGAATCCAACTGGATTCCTCAACATTTATTTACCGTTTTTCATATATTCTGATATATGATGTGTTATATCATCTGTTGTTGAACCTGTGTGTTTGGATGATGATTGAACCTTTTGATTTGGTATTTTTATACCATAAGTGATACTAGAAAGTGAAAAGGGATTTTCAAAGTTTATTTTGAAAATAAATTATTTATATAAAATCAATAGATTTTATATATAAAAGGAAGAGAATTTCATGAGAGAAAATGATTATAGAATCAAAGCATTTGTAAAAAAACAAATATTGGTGAAATCAAATAGAAGGAAAAATATTGGTGAAATCAAATAGAAGGGAAAATATTGGTGAAATCAAATAGAAGGGAAATATTTGTGAAACGATTACAAATAGAAATAAAAAGGGAAACATTCGTAAAAGTATTTACAAATGGAATTGAAAAGGGAATATCCATGTAGGGAATAAAGAAAAGTTGACAGAAGTAATTATTTGTTAAATAAATAGAAAAGTTAAAAGAAATATTTATTTGTTGAATAAATAGAAAAGTTAAAGGGAATATTTATTTGTTAAATAAATAGAAGCGAAAAGAGAATAGTTATTTGTTGAGTAAACGAATAGAAAAAGAATCTATTCAAGGGAAGTAATTCAAAGGAATTATTCCAAAGGAATTATTCAAAAGAGAAAAGTCAAAGGGATTAATTCAAAAGAGTTAATCAACTAGAGTTAAACAGTTGGAGTTAAACTGTTAGAGTTAAACAGTTGGAGTTAAACTGTTAGAGTTAAACAGTTGGAGTTAAACTGTTAGAGTTAAACCGTTGAAGTTAAACTGTCAGAGTTAAACCGTAAAGTTAAACAGTTAGAGTTAGTTAGTTAGAGTTAACCAGTTAGAGTTATTCAGTTAGAGTTATCCAGTTAGAGTTATTCAGTTAGAATTAACCAGTTAGAGTTAATCAGTTAGAGTTAATCGTTTTGAGTCAAATCGAACTAGAGTTATTCAAATATAGTAATCAAATAAGGGTTAATTGAATATTAGTTATTCAATTAGAATTGATCGAATCTAATTATTCGAGATAAAGTTAAAAATAGACAAAGTTTTTTAAGGATGAATTTCCATTTAGTACGACTGCTAGCGTAATTCGCGGGGCTGCAGATAGCCTACGGCGGTCGGATGTTTCCTGGGGGAATCAGGCGTAACCATTGTGATCGCTGCGATCTAGAGTCAACCAAATGGTGTTAAATCAAATAGTAATTAATCAATAGAAGTTAATTAAGTCGAGTTAGTCGAGTATTAGTAAATTAAGTAGGGTTAGTCAAAAAGGGAATTAATCGAATATCACCTATTCGAAGTAGAGTTATCGAATATAGTTTATTCGAGAAGAGTAATCGAATATAGTTCGTTCGAAGTGTGTTAAATCGAATATAGTTATTCGAAGGAGAGAATTATCGAATATGGTTTATTCGAAGTGAGATTTTTCGAATATTAGTTATTCGAAGAAAAGGATTATCGAATATTAGTTATTCGAACAGGGGAATCGAATATAGTTTATTCGAAAGAGAATTATCGGATAGTGATTATTCGAGAGTGAATCATACATGGAAATTCGATTATATCGAATCAAGGGAAGTAATGTTTACTTTCCATTTCAAATCAAGTTTTAATTATCTGTTAATAAAGTAGTTCGTTGTTTATTTATCCAAATTAAGATAAGGAAATATATTTAAGTTAACATATTTTGAAAGCGTGGAATTATAACATTTATAGTTATAATCAAATGATTCAGTAAAGGAAGTGGATTCATAAATAGAATCCGAGAGTTCGCAAGGAAGTTTCTTAAAGAGTAAAGTTTGAACTCTGTCTATTTCGAAGTTAGAAATGTTGTTCAGTTAAGGTCTGAGAGGTAATTATACCCCAACTTGATTGACTTCGTTTTTAACTAAGAAGTGGATAAGGTTCGAGAGTGAAAGGGGTTAAGTGAATTTAGTTAATGAGCGAAATGGTTGGTGTTGGCATAGCGATGTTTATTCAAACATCAGTTTAAACCCAATGAAGGAGATTTGGAAATGTCTTCCAAATGAAAACCGGAAATGTTTTCTGAATATAGAAAATGAGAAATGGAATTGTTTTCCATTGTTAATAACGTATATTTTCTAAATATAGTAAATAAGAAATATAGGAAAACAAGAATAAGGAAAAGGGTAAATTTATGATAATTTGATGATGAATGATGATTGATCGATAGAATTTCCATCTGGAAATAATATCGTTGTTTGCACACCGACATGTTTTTATTTGATAGTTAAATCACCGACTATCAAAGTTTTGACCATTTTAACGTTGTTAATATGGAGAGACCGGTCGGATTATTATCCAGAGAACCACTCCGTATTGGCATAAGCGTTGCGAATCAAGTATGCTGAATATATTGAAGACGGAGTTATGCAAGGGCTATCCTATTTACAGAATAGTGCCTTCGGTTTGTCCAGTCCCAGGACAAACGTGAATGGACGAATGTCTGACAGAGTATATTCAAAGGATCGCGTAAGTTGATCTCTTCAAACGTACTTACGTTGGTGACGGAGGAATTCGTTTCTCTTAGCTGTATACCCGTGGTATTTTTGGTGAAATCAATTTGTGATTTGGCGGGTATGACGATGTGGCATTCAAAGTAATGGAGGTGGGATCTGTCAAAAGATACGTTATGACCTCAAGCCTCATCCACCGGGAAATGACAAAAATCAGGCAGGCAGCATGGCTATGTGGGTCGCACCCATTAGGATGTATGATCACCTATCTAGAGAAATTCCTTTTGTTCTTAAATCTATCGATGTTGTCCCTTATCGGGAGACGGTTGCTGATCCCAACCGTTGGTGATATACATTCGATACACTCAAGCGAAATGAGTGGTCGGTCATGTGTGGGCCGGGTTGCAAGATGTTCTTGTTGAACCCAGTGTATTTGCCTCTAGAGATACACGTTCGGAAGGTGGTCCCATACCTTGTCAAGTTGGAATCCAATCTCCAATAAGTGCCTGCGAGTTTGATTGTATATTATATATGTAGAGCGTGATATGCAAGCGTTCTACTAGATTTTAATTACTTGTGATTAGACATTATTATAATATCAGATAATATATGATTTCCAAAGTGTTTTGGGTTATCGTAAGGTAAAAGCCATCCGTATTTATGAGTGGATTGGTCTTACGATTATCTTTTCTTTTGAAAAGGATTTTGAAAAGTTAAACCAAATGATTGGAGTTTACTCACACCAGTCCCATGACTGACCCAGAGTTTTATTTTGTTTTGTTTTCCCTAAACTCTTGGGTGCCCAAATTTGTACGGGCAGTCAAGTAGTCAGGATTTTACAGATAGACTTGGAGAGCTTGGAGCAGAAGGCTTCAGGACTTATATAGCTATTGTTTATTTCCGCTGTGATGCAAGGGTTGTACTCTGATAATGGTATTGTATGCATATACTGCTTTTGATTTCAAGTTATGAGATTATTATATTTTATTCGTTCCGCTGTGAGATTCGTGTTACTCTGTTGTTGTGTTCTTCTTTTTCTTCTTCTATTCTAATTTTCTATCTTATCTATCCTCACCCTCTAAATTCTTTCATTAACTATTCGGTAATTGTCGACCCTTGATGTTCGATATGTGTTGTATATCGGATAATCAAGGTCGTCTTTTTCCCGGGTCGTTACAGTGGTATCAGAGCTGAAGGTTAAGTATTACCTTGGCTCTGTGGCGTGATTCAGTAGAGATGGGGTTAGTAATACCCTAGACTGAGTTGGAGTGTATATATACGAGTGAACGTATTTGTTATTTGATATAAAATGATTTTATATTATGGAGATTTATTGGTTGAGTTGTTTATGAATTCTGGTCGATCAGTTTGATCCACTGTATCGATAGGGGTTTCTAAACGCTTGAATACGATGAACCGACACAGTATGTTTTGAAAAAGGGTGAATGAAATAATTTTTCCCAAATTATATTTTGATATAAGCAAAGTATAGATATTTGAAATTATTATAGTATATTGAATGTGTTGGTTGTGATTATAATCGAATAAGATTATAAAATGTGAAATGGTTATGTAAATAACAAATCAAAATTCATATAAGTGAAATATATGAAATCAGATGAATTAAATCTGAATTTAAGTTCAGAATTGGAATTAAAATTGCTAAAATTTGAATAAGCGTTGTAAATGGAATTAAATTGAATATATGTGAATTTTAAAATTCTGGGAGATTTTAAATTTGTTACAAGCATTGAAAAGGGATATTTTGAAATGGATTTCCAATTGAAAGTGTTTAGAAATCGTTTTGAAAATGACATAGTATTGAACTCACTTCGATAGCTGGAAAATAAATTCCGATGTTGATCCGGACATCATCGGTATTCATTTTCAAGTTTGTAAGTGACAGATTACTACCAAAGATTTTGTTTTTGAATTGTTTTGAGAAACCAAGTTGTTTTGATATTCCAAAGGGATATTTGATTTTTGGAAAAGGCAAAGCTATTTGAAACTCCCAGGTACAGATTATTGAAATAAACACAAATTAAATAGAAATTTGTGAAAGCAAATTTGAAATTGAATTGAAGGCAGTTCAGTGGAAATTGAGTTGAATTGAAATAGAATGGTACCAAGTAGAATTGGACTGGATTAGAGATAATCTGGGATAGAAATGGATGGTCGAGCAAGAAATCTGAATTGAGATTGGAATTGCAGTTTGATTGAAATTTGGCTTGGTTATAAGCGGATGGACGTGTTGAAGATAAAAGTGATTGGGAGTTTGATTGGGATGATAGTGGTATATGCTAAATTGATAGCAGAGTTGGATGCCCGACAAAAAAGGTACACATTCAAATTCATATGAGTTTGATGAGATTTATAAGCCTGTTTGGCAAGCCACTTGGCTGTTTGATTTTCTTTTGGGTTGAAGAAGGCCTAGAGAGGCGAGTTGGAGTTTGAGCTATTGACCAGTACAAAGGAGGTGCTGGCGAAATTTTTCAGAAATTTCGAGTGTTAGAAAATTTTCAGAAATTTTGAAAATTTTCGTTTATAGAAACAAATTAATAAATTAATTAGAATAGATTGGTTTTGTGAAATCAGAGTAACCAAATAATTTTAACCTAGTTATAAAGTTCATTTTTCTACCTTAGCAATTTCGAGGACGAAATTATTTTAAGGGGGAAAGAATGTAACGGCCCAGATTTTTTGACCATTTAGTTTAATATTTAAAAATGTTTTATTGTTTTGGAATTCTAAATGGTTTAATTTCAATAATTTTGAATATTTTATTTTGTTCCGAAATGGTAGAAATTTAATGGATCTGCAATATAATGTGAACTGGCAGTATAAAAGGATAAATTTTTAATTTAAAATAGTACGTTTACAAAGGATGTAGTAGCTAACGAACTCGGATTTCGATGAAATCAGTTTCATTAAATCTGAAATGATGAAATTAAGTAACCAACCAAGTTACGTCAAAAATGGCATCCGTATGTGGAAAAGAAAAAATAAAAGGCCAAAATTTGAACTAAATTTTGACGGTAATTGGAATTTGCTAATGCTAACGGCAAAACTGAAACCTGAGACCTATCCAGAAAAATTCTAAACATAGGATATTAGCTATATATGAAATCTGGGAAAATCCTATAACGGATATAGGAAGTTATTAAGGAAACAAAATTTAAATAAATTATTTGAAAATCTAAACGAACTCCGATTTTTGATTTGAATACATAGGATTGAAGTACGTTAAAAACCGGATCAGATGGTGGAAGAATTTCTGAAAACCGTTATCGTTTGATACTCCAACATGAGACCGGAAGGTGTTGAAACTAACACAAAACACTATTTTGAATTTGAATTTAAATTATTTGAAAGTTCAAACAAATTCAAAATTGATATATTTTTATATAGTATTGAAGAGCAAGAAAAATTGAACAACATGGTTGAAAAAGATTTTGGATAAGGTATCAATAAGTAAGTCAAATTAACGTCCGAATAGGGTTGAGAAAACACACTTTACTATTCATAAATTATTAAATTTATTTATAATTTAATAAATTTAAGGATTAATCCTAGCCATCCATTTTCGACCGTTGGATTCGCGCTAGCTCAGCAATCCATGTGACTCCTTCGGCTATAAATAGCCCCCCCCCTTCATTTTAAACTCACTCCTCCTCCTCCTCTTTCAAGCATTGGCAATGGCAGAAATAATAATAAAATATTAGGAAATAGGGAAAAGGGAAGGAAGGGAGAAAGGAGGGCAAGACGGGGAGCTAGGGACTCTTAGGCAGAGGCTTGGGCTTCGCGGGGTAAGTTTTTAAATAATATTTATTTATTTATTTATTTGTGTAATATATATATATATATATATATATTATAATTAAAATAGAATTTGTAAAAATAAATATCAGAACATTCTAAGGGTGACAGAGAGGATAGTGTCTAAGGCTTGAGTTTGGAAAATATAGTTTCCTGCTCTCCCTGGCTATCCCTAACTGATCCGACGGATGGGATGATTAATTTAAATTTAAATTTAAAATTTAATTTGAATTTAATTTGAATTTAAAACAGACCAGGGGCATTTTCGTAATTTTTAACCATAAACTTTAAAAGCTTATAACTTTTTCAAAACAAGTCGGATTTTTACGAAACAAGGACCGTTGGATTCTTATCGAAAAATACTTTAAAATGAGTGGAAGCAGATTTTTGATCCGGGTTAAAATTTTTAAGTTATAATTAAATGAATATTTTTAAATATTTTATTTGAAAATTAAATTTAATTAATATTAAAATGGTTTTTCAATTTTAAAAAAAAATTGGATATGGCTAGAGATGGGAAAGTAGGATTTTTTAAAAGGGTAGGGAAGGTAATTTGGCTAATAACGCAATTAGAAATTAATTAAGATAAAAATAATTTAATTAATTTAATTAAATATATATTCATTTAAATTAGGTAAATATTGTAAATAGCATAACTTTTGCATACATTAACGAAATTTAACGAAACAGGATCCATTGGGATCGTATGGACGAGTACTACGCAAGAGAACTGACCGCAAGTGGATTGGAGCTCGTTTGGATTTATGGTGAAATTTAACGTCTGAACCAAATCAATGACCGATTATCGTTATTCAACGATAAACCGTCCAAGGTGAGTAAATCTCACTAACTCTGAACACTTTATATTTTTATAAAGTATTTTTAGAGCTGATAATTATTGGTTGAATTGCTGAGTGTTGATTGTTTGGTTGAACTGCTAGTCAATTGATTGAAAATACCGATATAGTTATATATATCGTTAACCGATGTTGATTTTGTTTATCAGAATACCTCATATTGAAATGAAATTGATGTGAATTATATTGTGTAACATCTGTGGATGCAGGGAAACAGGTCGGAGGAATCCAACTGGATTCCTCAACATTTATTTACCGTTTTTCATATATTCTGATATATGATGTGTTATATCATCTGTTGTTGAACCTGTGTGTTTGGATGATGATTGAACCTTTTGATTTGGTATTTTTATACCATAAGTGATACTAGAAAGTGAAAATGGATTTTCAAAGTTTATTTTGAAAATAAATTATTTATATAAAATCAATAGATTTTATATATAAAAGGAAGAGAATTTCATGAGAGAAAATGATTATAGAATCAAAGCATTTGTAAAAAAAACAAATATTGGTGAAATCAAATAGAAGGAAAAATATTGGTGAAATCAAATAGAAGGGAAAATATTGGTGAAATCAAATAGAAGGGAAATATTTGTGAAACGATTACAAATAGAAATAAAAAGGGAAACATTCGTAAAAGTATTTACAAATGGAATTGAAAAGGGTATATCCATGTAGGGAATAAAGAAAAGTTGACAGAAGTACTTATTTGTTAAATAAATAGAAAAGTTAAAAGAAATATTTATTTGTTGAATAAATAGAAAAGTTAAAGGGAATATTTATTTGTTAAATAAATAGAAGCGAAAAGAGAATAGTTATTTGTTGAGTAAACGAATAGAAAAAGAATCTATTCAAGGGAAGTAATTCAAAGGAATTATTCCAAAGGAATTATTCAAAAGAGAAAAGTCAAAGGGATTAATTCAAAAGAGTTAATCAACTAGAGTTAAACAGTTGGAGTTAAACTGTTAGAGTTAAACAGTTGGAGTTAAACTGTTAGAGTTAAACAGTTGGAGTTAAACTATTAGAGTTAAACCGTTGAAGTTAAACTGTCAGAGTTAAACCGTAAAGTTAAACAGTTAGAGTTAGTTAGTTAGAGTTAACCAGTTAGAGTTATTCAGTTAGAGTTATCCAGTTAGAGTTATTCAGTTAGAATTAACCAGTTAGAGTTAATCAGTTAGAGTTAATCGTTTTGAGTCAAATCGAACTAGAGTTATTCAAATATAGTAATCGAATAAGGGTTAATTGAATATTAGTTATTCAATTAGAATTGATCGAATCTAATTATTCGAGATAAAGTTAAAAATAGACAAAGTTATTTAAGGATGAATTTCCATTTAGCACGACTGCTAGCGTAATTCGCAGGGCTGCAGATAGCCTACGGCGGTCGGATGTTTCCTGGGGGAATCAGGCGTAACCATTGTGATCGCTGCGATCTAGAGTCAACCAAATGGTGTTAAATCAAATAGTAATTAATCAATAGAAGTTAATTAAGTCGAGTTAGTCGAGTATTAGTAAATTAAGTAGGGTTAGTCAAAAAGGGAATTAATCGAATATCACATATTCGAAGTAGAGTTATCGAATATAGTTTATTCGAGAAGAGTAATCGAATATAGTTCGTTCGAAGTGTGTTAAATCGAATATAGTTATTCGAAGGAGAGAATTATCGAATATGGTTTATTCGAAGTGAGATTTTTCGAATATTAGTTATTCGAAGAAAAGGATTATCGAATATTAGTTATTCGAACAGGGGAATCGAATATAGTTTATTCGAAAGAGAATTATCGGATAGTGATTATTCGAGAGTGAATCATACATGGAAATTCGATTATATCGAATCAAAGGAAGTAATGTTTACTTTCCATTTCAAATCAAGTTTTAATTATCTGTTAATAAAGTAGTTGGTTGTTTATTTATCCAAATTAAGATATGGAAATATATTTAAGTTAACATATTTTGAAAGCGTGGAATTATAACATTTATAGTTATAATCAAATGATTCAGTAAAGGAAGTGGATTCATAAATAGAATCCGAGAGTTCGCAAGGAAGTTTCTTAAAGAGTAAAGTTTGAACTTTGTCTATTTCGAAGTTAGAAATGTTGTTCAGTTAAGGTCTGAGAGGTAATTATACCCCAACTTGATTGACTTCGTTTTTAACTAAGAAGTGGATAAGGTTCGAGAGTGAAAGGGGTTAAGTGAATTTAGTTAATGAGTGAAATGGTTGGTGTTGGCATAGCGATGTTTATTCAAACATCAGTTTAAACCCAATGAAGGAGATTTGGAAATGTCTTCCAAATGAAAATCGGAAATGTTTTCTGAATATAGAAAATGTGAAATGGAATTGTTTTCCATTGTTAATAACGTATATTTTCTAAATATAGTAAATAAGAAATATAGGAAAACAAGAATAAGGAAAAGGGTAAATTTATGATAATTTGATGATGAATGATGATTGATCGATAGAATTTCCATCTGGAAATAATATCGTTGTTTGCACACCGACATGTTTTTATTTGATAGTTAAATCACCGACTATCAAAGTTTTGACCATTTTAACGTTGTTAATATGGAGAGACCGGTCGGATTATTATCCAGAGAACCACTCTGTATTGGCATAAGCGTTGCGAATTAAGTATGCTGAATATATTGAAGACGGAGTTATGCAAGGGCTATCCTATTTACAGAATAGTGCCTTCGGTTTCTCCAGTCCCAGGACAAACGTGAATGGACGAATGTCTGACAGAGTATATTCAAAGGATCGCGTAAGTTGATCTCTTCAAACGTACTTACGTTGGTGGCGGAGGAATTCGTTTCTCTTAGCTGTATACCCGTGGTATTTTTGGTGAAATCAATTTGTGATTTGGCGGGTATGACGATGTGGCATTCAAAGTAATGGAGGTGGGATCTGTCAAAAGATACGTTATGACCTCAAGCCTCATCCACCGGGAAATGACAAAAATCGGGCAGGCAGCATGGCTATGTGGGTCGCACCCATTAGGATGTATGATCACCTATCTAGAGAAATTCCTTTTGTTCTTAAATCTATCGATGTTGTCCCTTATCGGGAGACGGTTGCTGATCCCAACCGTTGGTGATATACATTCGATACACTCAAGCGAAATGAGTGGTCGGTCATGTGTGGGCCGGGTTGCAAGATGTTCTTGTTGAACCCAGTGTATTTGCCTCTAGAGATACACGTTCGGAAGGTGGTCCCATACCTTGTCAAGTTGGAATCCAATATCCAATAAGTGCCTGCGAGTTTGATTGTATATTATATATGTAGAGCGTGATATGCAAGCGTTCTACTAGATTTTAATTACTTGTGATTAGACATTATTATAATATCAGATAATATATGATTTCCAAAGTGTTTTGGGTTATCGTAAGGTAAAAGCCATCCGTATTTATGAGTGGATTGGTCTTACGATTATCTTTTCTTTTGAAAAGGATTTTGAAAAGTTAAACCAAATGATTGGAGTTTACTCACACCAGTCCCATGACTGACCCAGAGTTTTATTTTGTTTTGTTTTCCCTAAACTCTTGGGTGCCCAAATTTGTACGGGCAGTCAAGTAGTCGGGATTTTACAGATAGACTTGGAGAGCTTGGAGCAGGAGGCTTCAGGACTTATATAGCTATTGTTTATTTCCGCTATGATGCAAGGGTTGTACTCTGATAATGGTATTGTATGCATATATTGCTTTTGATTTCAAGTTATGTGATTATTATATTTTATTCGTTCCGCTGTGAGATTCGTGTTACTCTGATGTTGTGTTCTTCGTTTTCTTCTTCTATTCTAATTTTCTATCTTATCTATCCTCACCCTCTAAATTCTTTCATTAACTATTCGGTAATTGTCGACCCTTGATGTTCGATATGTGTTGTATATCGGATAATCAAGGTCGTCTTTTTCCCGGGTCGTTACAAAACTTTATTTACATTGTATTTGTAAATTAAAAGTAATATTTGAGAAAACACATAAGTGTTTACATTTTATTTGAGAAAAAGAACCATTCTTTTATTTGTGTTTTTCAACATAAATATTACACGGAAATAAAGTTCATCTTTTTATTTGCATTTTTCAATGCAAATATTACATAGAAATAAAGTTCATCTTTCTATTTGTATTTTTCAATACAAATATTACATAGAAATTAAGTTCATCTTTTTATTTGTATTTTTCAATACAAATATTACATAGAAATTAAGTTCATCTTTTTATTTGTATTTTTCAATACAAATATTACATAGAGATAAAGTTCATCTTTTTATTTGTATTTTTCAATACAAATATAACATAGAAATAAAGTTCATCTTTTTGTTTGTCTTTTTCAATACAAATATTACTTAGAAATAAAGTTCATCTTTTTATTCGTATTTTTCAATACAAATGTACATATTTTTACATATTGAGTAGAATTTGTTAAAAATATACCTTAGAAATAAATGTGGTTTCTTTTGTTTGCATTCACAATTGCAAATATACTTTGAAATAGAATAATGAATGTCTTTTTGATTTTTGTCCCTTAACACAAATATTAACATAGAAATTGAATTGTTTCTTTTTATTTGTGTTCTTAACACAAATATACACTTAGCAAATGAAGTATCTTTTTATTTGTATTTTCAATACAAATATAACATAAGAATTAAGTTCATCTTTTTATTTGTATTTTTCCATACGAATATGACATAGAAATAAAGTCCATCTTCTTATATTCATGCTACAACACAAATATGTACATAGAATGTGTTGCACAAATAAAATTCACTTTTTATTTGTCATTTGAAACTCAGAATTTATTAGACGAATAAAATCTACTTTATTTGTCATTTAAAATTAGTATTTATTATACAAATGAGATTCACTTTTATTTGACATTAGAATGCATAGAAAAATATTTACATATAAAATATTCTTTTATATGTTATTAAAATGTATAGAAAAGTATAAACAAATAAAAGGATTCTTTTATTTGTTATTAGAACACATAGAAAAGTGGAAAACAATGAAATACTCTTTTTATGTTATTCTAGAACTGAAATTTTGAGTTCACTCTTTTATTTGCATTCAGTAATGCAAACATACATTGAAATAAAATTTACCCTTTTATTTGCATCCACCAATACAAATATATGTTGAAACTAAAATTTATTCTTCTATTTACATTCACTAATGCAAATATGGCATGGAAAAATAAGTTAACATTTTTTATTTTCATTTTTCAATGCAAATATACATTGAAGATAAAGTTTATTTCTTTTATTTGCATCTGCTTGCGAATATACATTAAAATATAAATTGTTCTTTTATCTGCATTCCCTAATACAAATATATTTTGAAAATAGAGTTTGTCCTTTTATTTGCATTCACAAACGCAATATATTCTGAAAAAAAAATTTGTTCTTTTATTTGCATTCTTCAATGCAAATATAAATTGAAAATAAAATTATTTCTTTTATTTGCATTCACAAATGTAAATATATATATTGAAAATAAAATTTGCTCTATTTACATTCACAAATGTAAATATACTTTGAAAGATCAAGTTTGTTCTTTTATTTGCATTCCACAATGCAATATAACATTAAAAATAAAAGTTACATTTTTATTTGCAAACATAAAAATGAAATAAACATCCTTGTCAAATTTGATTTAGTTAAAATGAAATAAACATTTTTGTCAAACTTGATTAATTAAAATAATTACTTTTGTCAAGTAATACTAGTTGAAATTAAGTAATCACTTTTATCAATTTATACTAGTGGAAACAAAATATGCATTTTTGCCAATTTATGATTAGTTGAGATGAAAATAACATTTTTGTCAATTATATTAGTTGAGAAAAAATGTACATCTTGTCAACTTTAGATGGTTGAAAACAAAAAGGAAATTTTTGTTAAATAAAAGAATTAAGCACAAATAGCATTTTTATAATTTATATGTAGATTTAATAATTGTTTTATTTGCATAACATGTAGAAGAAATTATAAGCAAATATTCACTTTTGTCAATTCACCCTAGTTAAGACCAATTATTTACTTATGTCAATTTACATTTGTTGAAACCAATTATTCGTTTGTCACGGCTATATATTGTGTATTACACTTCCATTCGCAAGTCACCCAACTTGTGTATGTGATTGGGACGATTATTTTCACACGTCGCCCAAGTGCACAACTTAGTTTATTATTTGTTTGATGGTTGAAACCCCACACGGGTGTTGGGATGAAAATTTACATACACTAATCCCAATTTTCAGTTGTATATTGATCGTTAGATCGACAGGCTGTGATGAGCGTTATGTTTTCATTTTAACGCTTACACAGTGGAAATTGCACTCTGGATGTAGATGGATGATTATACTGTTCCTGTCATATATATGATGTGTGTGAAATCCATATAATCTAAATTATATGGTAAATGTTTGAGTCACATTTTGATCTAGGTGTTCTTTTAAATAAGAATATTTTTACATTAGAAATCCATTTTATATAAAGGGTATATATTTTCATAAAATATATTTTTAATCAAATATATGTTAAACATAGAATATTTGAAAAATATAAGAATTTGTAATATAACGAATACTTCTAATTTAGAATCTTTTATATAAAGGATATTTTTAATGATTAATTAAAATATGTGTTTTAAAAAAGACCATTAGGATTTGCAATTATATTTCGCGATATGAAATAAGTTGAAATGTGAAGTGGATTTATCGTGGACGATGTTTTAAACGACATTTGTCCTTTAATCCAATTTACATTGAAATTATTATTTGGAATTTATAAATCTATTTTATAGATTTGAAATAAATGATCTTGTAATAATGATTTTTGATATCAAATCAAAACTGGAGTTTTAGTAAATCTTTTAAGAAAGATTTAAGATTTTATTTTCAGAGTTTATCTTTGATAAAATTAATGAGAATCTTTTAAAACGAATATCTTATTAAAAGAATATTCTGAGTTGGAATGTGGTGAAATGTCTGATTTTCCAATATTTTCTTTTTATCACAAAATACGCGAGTTATTCAGAAAGACCGGGTTTAACCCATTCTGAATAATCATCACGACGATTAAGAGTCGAAGATGAAGACGGTGATTGAAGACCGAAGGTTTTCACATTGTTGGGGTGATGATGACTGGTATCTTGAATTGGGATTGGCCTTCCAAGGCAAGGTATTTAGTAATGATCGTCCAAACGCATTTGGAGATCGACGGACACGTTGTTTCGCTTAGACCCAGAGCGGACTTGTAAATGGATTGCGTGTCTGACACTGTATTCCTTTCTACTGTATTTATTGAATGCTACTGATTATATATTTCTGTTTGGTGGTGAAGAATTTATTCTTTACTTATCACCCTTCTCTAAGACGTATGAGCTTAGAGGTTATATATATATTGGTAGATGATCAATAATATGGTAGGGTCTGACAATGTGACATGCTAAGATGCAAATGATCAAGGCTTTGTTGAAAAGAAGGCCTTGTGGTTGATGATCAAAGCACAGTCTATTTAGGCATAGCTTTGTGTATATCGTGACTTCGCGAGCCTCACATAACGGTTGAGTCTAAAACGGGAGAAGGGAACGCAGGAAGTGCACACGCTTCTTTTTAGCTAGAAGTGGTGCTGGGCTTTAACATGGCCCGACATTTGCTTATGTGGTTGATGGAATTTTTGCGAGGCCTCGGTTTATTCTTATCGGTCTCCCTCGGCCGATTTGTAGATCCAATAGGATCGGGGAGCGTGTGTTCAGTCATAACTAATCCACTAAAGTATTTGTGGACCGACCCTGCTGTATCCAAGGGTTCGCCAGTGTCCGAATCTTAAGGCATTGCTAGAGTGTCTCGAATCGGTCAGGAGCTCCTCCCTAGCCTTGACTCATGATGGAAACCCAATTTCCAATACGCCCTTGCGGTTTTGATTGTATAACTAGTATGGCGACATAGTAGATGGTATCTATGCCGTCTAGGATTGATATTATATTTGAAATGTTTTAAATATATATATATACACACTAATAATAATACCATATTTTACGTATCAAGCATCTTTTGACCATTATAAGGTAAAACCCTATCCTCTGGTGTGCGTTGCATTGTGTGATGGGACCTGGGTCTTATAATGGTTTCATTTTTCTAAAAAGCATTGCGTTATTTGACGATTTACTTTAATTATGAACTGGTAATCCAATGGAGTAAACCCGTTCCGCTTTAGCGGCGTGGTCCTGTGATTAGCCTACTTATTAGATAAGTTAAGTATAGAATTCTCACACCAGTCCCACGACTGACCTGTAGTTTGTTTCACTTTGCAAACTCGGGTGCCCTCTTTTCACACGGGCAGTCGAGTAGCTTTTTGCAGATATAATTAAGCAGGATCCTGGATTGAAGCCTGATGCTGGGTCCAGAATATTGATGGCCTTCCGCTGAGATTAGTTCCGCTGCATTGTATTTAATCTATTGTAGTTTATCTTCCGTTGTATTATTTATCGATGTACTCTGATATTCTGTACTCTGATGTAACATTTATTATTGATGTTATAAAAGTCTGTATTGTTTTTTTGATGTATTGTATGCCCAAAGTTAACGTACGCGGAATTTGAACGGTCTTGATCGATCTTGCGATCGATTGGGGTCGGGCAAAATCCGGGTTGTTACAGGTGGTATCAGAGCCAGGTTAGCTCTAATCTTTGGGGTACAATTCATTAGAACTGAACAGAAGACTCATCTAAGGTTGGATTAGTAATATCCAATAAGAATACTCATTAGTGATAGGATCAGCAGTATCCTAGAATGAGAATACTCTTTAGAGATGGGGTTAGCAATGCCCTAGAATGAGTCAGAGTGGAAAATTCATAATTAACGTACTTGTTATTTTATATATAATTCGATTTTAGAAAATTTGACTTTGAATATATAAAAGTTATATATTTTGAAAATTTAATCTACTAATTAATTTATTGATGATTCGGTTGTGTGAATATGAGTTCAACTAATAAAATGATTAAACAATTTAAGAATGAAAAATTAAATTAGTTAAATAAACAACTTTAGCTTCATTTCCTCTTCGAGGATGAAAATATTTTAAGTGGGGGAGATTGTAACAACCGGCAAATTCTGAACCAATTTAAAAAATTTATTTTAGAAAATTTTAATGAATTTTGAAAATATAAAGTAATTTATATAAATAATAATGGCTAGAATTTATTTTAATCGAAGTTAAAAACGAATATAATTTAATTTAATTATAAAAGGGAATTAGAAATAACGCAGTAGTTTGAAAAGTCAAACTTGAACTTTGACTGATCGTACAGGATGCAAAATTTAACGGATTTTAGTGAAACCAAAAATATTAGAATCTATTTAAAAATATCTTTCTAACGAATCTAAAAAATTGAAATTTCATAGCGGAAATCAAAAGTTATGGCCAATTCAATATTTAGAAAGGTCGTTGTAGAATATATATATATATTATATATGGCCCGAAGGGCTACTTTTCACATATGAAGGAATTTCGACTCGAAACCACTTCCATTGAGTCTGGAATGATGTTTCTGCATTGAAAAATAGTAAATACTTATATATTTTGAGTTTCGGGAATTATTTGTTTAAAAATGTATTTTTAATATTAAATATATCAGCCTTAAAAATAGTCATTTTTCAAACGACCTCTGTTTTCGGCGAAACCACTTTTGTTGGAACTGGAATGTCAAATTATAGCTATGTTTCAATTTTCAGAATTTTTCGAATTAATATGTGAGCGTGGCAAACGAAAATGTGTTTTGACTATTTTAGTTAAATTTAAACGCCTTAAAATAGTCATTTTTCAAACAGTCTCAGAATTCGACGAAAATAATTTTGTTGGATTCGTATCGTCATAAAAAAGCTAAAAATATTTTTTTTAGAATTTTCTGAGGTCGTATGTGGCCCCGACATATTTTAATGTACGGTCAATATTTAATTAATTAATTAATTTTTTAAGCAATTTTAAATAAGAATCGTACAGATTTTGGAATTTGGCCACGGGACCTATCCCATTGCGTTCAGAAGGTGTCAAAACCTTAAGAACGACAGTAAGCAGGCCCAAATCAGAGGAAGTCCGAAAATCCACCTTTTAAGCACAATTTTTGAGATTAATATTAAAATATTATTGAAAAAATAAAACCCTAACCCTAATTTCAATGGCCAGCCGCCGCCAGGTCTGTTCAAGGGCCAGAATTGTCCGAATTTCAAACCTTAATATCTTCCAATCCACTCGACGAAAATCTACAAATTATATACCGAATCGAAGAGAATTTCAAGACCTTTCAATCCATACAGTTAAGATCGAGTTTTAGTTCATGGATTTCGCGAATTCTCGGCCTGAAGTGGCTGCCTTTTTTGGGTGGTTGGCGGGTCCTAGGGGGGCGCGAGTTGGTCAAGGGTGGGGTCCGCGAGGAGCTGGTGTCGTGGTGGTTCGAATGGAGGCGATGGATCGGCGCCTGGGTGGCCGAGGTGGCGCGCGCAGGGGGGGTTGCGCGGTTGAAATGGGTTCGTGCGTGTTACGGTAGCGACGAGGAAGAAGGTCCTCTTTTTTTATTTTTTATTTTATTAATTTAATATTTAATTTGTGCAATCTTTAAAAATCAATAACTCTCTCATACGAGGTCCGATTGACGAACCGTAAGTTGCGTTGGACTCGTCTTTTCGAGAGCTTCGCGATGGCGCATACCAGAACTGATTCTGAGACAGACAAATTTTCAGCAAAAATCAATGTGAGAATTCTGAATTTTAATATTTAATTAATTATCAATTATTTTTCTCGCTTTAAAATAGTTGTATTGTGATATTAGTTCGGATCTGAATTGTTCTGTGTTGTATAAATTGTTGATTGTCGCTTGTGGTGTGTTCTGTTGTCCATGATTGAGATTGCATATATTGTTGAATTTTATTTGGGATTGGATCTAGTTGTTCTAACTTATCTTATATTGTTAAAATATTATTTTTATCTGAAAATTGGACAATAGAAATTGGTTAACAAATAAAATCTTACTTTTATTTGTTTACATTAAGAACAGATTTGTGAATGATAGTAAAAAAATTCTTTTTACTGTCACCTTAAACATAAGGTGTTATAGAATTAGAATAATTGTAAGATATTAAATTTTATTGTTGATATTAAAAACATGTTTATAAAACAAAACTTTATTTACATTGTATTTGTAAATTAAAAGTAATATTTGAGAAAACACATAAGTGTTTACATTTTATTTGGGAAAAAGAACCATTCTTTTATTTGTGTTTTTCAACATAAATATTACACAGAAATAAAGTTCATCTTTTTATTTGCATTTTTCAATGCAAATATTACATAGAAATTAAGTTCATCTTTCTATTTGTATTTTCAATACAAATATTACATAGAAATAAAGTTCATCTTTTTATTTGTATTGAAAAATACAAATATTACATAGAAATAAAGTTCATCTTTTTATTTGTATTTTTCAATACAAATATTACTTAGAAATAAAGTTCATCTTTTTATTTGTATTTTTCAATACAAATGTACACATTTTTACATATTGAGTAGAATTTGTTAAAAATATACCTTAGAAATAAATGTTGTTTCTTTTGTTTGCATTTACAATTGCAAATATACTTTCAAATAGAGTAATGAATGTCTTTTTGATTTTTGTCCCTTAACACAAATATTAACATAGAAATTGAATTGTTTCTTTTTATTTGTGTTCTTAACACAAATGTAAACTTAGCAAATGAAGTATCTTTTTATTTGTATTTTCAATACAAATATAATATAAGAATTAAGTTCATTTTTTTATTTGTATTTTTCCATATAAATATGACGTAGAAATAAAGTCCATCTTTTTATATTCATGCTACAACACAAATATGTACTTAGAATTTGTTGAACAAATAAAATTCACTTTTTATTTGTCATTTGAAACTCAGAATTTATTAGACGAATAAAATCTACTTTATTTGTCATTTAAAATTAGTATTTATTATACAAATGAGATTCACTTTTATTTGACATTAGAATGCATTGAAAAATATTTACATATAAAATATTCTTTTATATGTTATTAGAATGTATAGAAAAGTATAAACAAATAAAAGGATTCTTTTATTTGTTATTAGAACACAAAGAAAAGTGTAAATCAATGAAATACTCTTTTTATGTTATTCTAGAACTGAAATTTTGAGTTCACTCTTTTATTTGCATTCAGTAATGCAAACATACATTGAAATGAAATTTACCCTTTTATTTGCATCCACCAATACAAATATATATTGAAACTAAAATTTATTCTTCTATTTACATTCACTAATGCAAATATGGCAAGGAAAAATAAGTTAACTTTTTTTATTTGCATTTTTCAATGCAAAAATACATTGAAGATAAAGTTTATTTCTTTCATTTGCATCTGCTTGCGAATATACATTAAAATATAAATTGTTCTTTTATCTGCATTCCCTAATGCAAATATATTTTGAAAATATAGTTTGCCCTTTTATTTGCATTCACAAATGCAATATATTCTGAAAATAAAATTTGTTCTTTTATTTGCATTCTTCAATGCAAATATACATTGAAAATAAAATTATTTCTTTTATTTGCATTCACAAATGTAAATATATATATTGAAAATAAAATTTGCTCTATTTACGTTCACAAATGTAATTATACTTTGAAAGATCAAGTTTGTTCTTTTATTTGCATTCCACAATGCAATATAACATCAAAAATAAAAGTTACATTTTTATTTGCAAACATAAAAATGAAATATACATCCTTGTCAAACATGATTTAGTTAAAATGAAATAAACATTTTTGCCAAACTTGATTAATTAAAATAATTACTTTTGTCAACTAATACTAGTTGAAATTAAACAATCACTTTTATCAATTTATAATAGTGGAAACAAAATATGCGTTTTCACCAATTTATGATTAGTTGAGATGAAAATAACATTTTTGTCAATTATATTAGTTGAGAAAAAATGTACATCTTGTCAACTTTAGATGGTTGAAAACAAAAAGGACATTTTTGTTAAATAAAAGAATTAAGCACAAATAGCATTTTTATAATTTATATGCAAATTTAATAATTGTTTTATTTGCATAACATGTAGAAGAAATTATAAGCAAATATTCACTTTTGTCAACTCACCCTAGTTAAGACCAATTATTTACTTATGTCAATTTACATTTGTTGAAACCAATTATTCATTTGTCACGGCTATATATTGTGTATTACACTTCCATTCGCAAGTTACCCGACTTGTGTATGTGATTGGGATGATTATTTTCACACATCGCCCAAGTGCACAACTTAGTTTATTATTTGTTTGATAGTTGAAACCCCACATGGGTGTTGGGATGAAAATTTACATACACTAATCCCAATTTTCAGTTGTATGTTGATCGTTAGATCGATAGGCTGTTATGAGCGTTATGGTTTCATTTTAACGCTTACATAGTGGAAATTGCACTCTGGATGTAGAAGGATGATTATACTATTCCTGTCATATATATGATGTGTGTGAAATCCATATAATCTAAATTATATGGTAAATGTTTGAGTCGCATTTTGATCTAGGTGTTCTTTTAAATAAGAATATTTTTACATTAGAAATCCATTTTATATAAAGGGTATATATTTTCATAAAATATATTTTTAATCAAATATATGTTAAACATAGAATATTTGAAAAAGATAAGAATTTGTAATATAACGAATACTTCTCATTTAGAATCTTTTATATAAAGGATATTTTTAATGATTAATTAAAATATGTGTTTTAAAAAAGACCATTAGGATTTGCAATTATATTTTGCGATATGAAATAAGTTGAAATGTGAAGTGGATTTATCGTGGATGATGTTTTAAACGACATTTGTCCTTTAATCCAATTCACATTGAAATTATTATTTGGAATTTATAAATCTATTTTATAGATTTGAAATAAATGATCTTGTAATAATGATTTTTGATATCAAATCAAAACTGGAGTTTTAATAAATCTTTTAAGAAAGATTTAAGATTTTATTTTCAGAGTTTATCTTAGATAAAATTAATGAGAATCTTTTAAAACGAATATCTTATTAAAAGAATATTCTGAGTTGGAATGTGGCGAAATGTGTGATTTTCCAATATTTTCTTTTTATCACAAAATACGCGAGTTATTCAGAAAGACCGGGTTTAACCCATTCTGAATAATCATCACGACGATCAAGTGTCGAAGATGAAGGCGGTAATTGAAGACCGAAGGTTTTCACATCGTTGGGATGATGATGACTGGTATCTTGAATTGGGATTGGCCTTCCAAGGCAAGGTATTTAGTAATGATCGTCCAAACGCATTTGGAGATCGACGGACACGTTGTTTCGCTCAGTCCCAGAGCGGACTTGTAAATGGATTGCGTGTCTGACATTGTATTCCTTTCTACTTTATTTGTTGAACGCTACTTATTATATATTTCTGTTTGGTGGTGAAGAATTTATTCTTTACTTATCACCCTTCTCTAAGACGTATGAGCTTAGAGGTTATATATATATTGGTAGATGATCAATAATATGGTAGGGTCTGACAATGTGACATGCTAAGATGCTAATGATCAAGGCTTTGTTGAAAAGCAGGCCTTGTGGTTGATGATCAAAGCACAGTCTATTTAGGCATAGCTTTGTGTATATCGTGACTTCGCGAGCCTCACACACCGGTTGAGTCTAAAATGGGAGAAGGGAACGCAGGGAGTGCACACGTTTCTTTCTAGCTAGAAGTGGTGCTGGGCTTTAACACGGCCCGACATTTGCTAATCTGGTTGATGGAATTTTTGCGAGGCCTCGGTTGTTTATTCTTATCGATCGCCCTCGGCCGATTTGTAGATCCAATAGGATCGGGGAGCGTGTGTTCAGGCATAACTAATCCACTAAAGTATTTTTGGACCGACCCTGCTGTATCCAAGGATTCGCCAGCGTCCGAATCCTAAGGCGTTGCTAGAGTGTCTCGAATCGGTCAGGAGCTCCTCCCTAGCCTTGACACATGATGGAAACACAATTTCCAATACGCCCTTGCGGTTTTGGCTGTATAACTAGTATGGCGACATAGTAGATGGTATCTATGCCGTCTAGGATTGATATTATATTTGAAATGTTTTAAATATATATATATACACTAATAATAATATCATATTTTACGTATCAAGCATCTTTTGACCATTATAAGGTAAAACCCTATCATTTGGTGTGCGTTGCATTGTGTGATGGGACCTGAGTCTTATAATGGTTTCATTTTTCTAAAAAGCATTGCATTATTTGATGATTTACTTTAATTATGCACCGGTAATCCAATGGAGTAAACCCGTTCCGCGTTAGCGGCGTGGTCCTGTGATTAGCCTACTTATTAGATAAGTTAAGTATAGAATTCTCACACCAGTCCCACGACTGACCTGTAGTTTGTTTCACTTTGAAAACTCGGGTGCCCTCTTTTCATACGGGCAGTCGAGTAGCTTTTTGCAGATATAGTTAAGCAGGATCCTCTTTCTATTATTTCTCTTCTAATATAACATTTTATACAAAATGTTATCTCTTATCTAATATCACATTTCTGATTGCATAACATTTCTAGATAAATGACATTATTGTATTTTAACATGACATTTCTAAAATAGATGACATTATTATATTAACATGACATTTTATAAAATAGATGACATTATTATACTTTCTAACATAAATAAAAGAGATTTTCTTTTAAAGAACAAACTTTGGTAATTTTTTGATGAAAAGTATGGGAAGTTTCAAAATTAGGGAGAAGGACACATTTACACTAAAGGTGGAATTCAGGGGACCCACTAACCTTTTCCCATTTACACTATCATTTGGCCTTCCCACTAAATTCTAAACTTTCCATAATTTTTACCAAATTTATTGTTAAGTTTGTCCTTCTCCCTGTTTTCCACAATGAAAAAAATTCATTTTAGCCTAAATGATAAATTCATTTTAACATAAATGACACATTCATTTTTACATAAATGACACATTCATTTTTACATAAATGATAAATTCATTTTTACATAAATGACACATTCATTTTTACATAAATGATAAATTCATTTTAACATAAATGACACTCATTTTTACATAAATGACACATTCATTTTTACATAAATGATAAATTCATTTTAACATAAATGTCACATTCATTTTTACATAAATGATAAATTCATTTTAACATAAATGACACATTCATTTTTACATAAATGATAAATTCATTTTAACATAAATGACACATTCATTTTAAAATAAATGACACATTGGTTTATTTTTCTAACATATCATAACAAAAGGACATTTTTAGTTAAAACAAAACATTATCTAAATGAACATTTCTAACTAGAATGACAGTTTAATCTAAATTTACATTTCTAGCTAAAATGCCACTTTAAATCTAATAAGACATTCCATAATGAAATGGTATTTTCATCCTAATGCTACATTTTATAACAAAAATGTTATTTTTATTAATGCAGCACTTTATAACAAGAATGTTATTTTTACCAATGTAACATTTTATAACAAAGAATGTTATTTCTACTAATGTAACATTTTATAACAAAATGTAATTTTTATTCTAATTAAACAATTCTAACAAAAATGTTATTTTTATCCCAAATAAACATTTTTAACCAAAGTGATGGTTCTGATCTAAATAAACATTTCTAAGCCAAGTGACATGTTTATTCTAATGAAATATTTCTAATGACATGTTTATTCTAATGAAATATTTCAACAAAGATGACAATTTTTTTTTATCATCACATTCTATAACGAAATGATATTTTTATTTACACATATCAAAGATTGTATCTTGATCTTATGAAAATACAGTTCAACCAGTAATCACATCACAGTCAAACAATCAATCTAAATTAGATACAACGCATATTTTTAATATCACAACCATCATCAATCAATAAATCTAAATTTATACGGCGCATACATTATAATCAAAATCAATATAAATCTATACACACATATATATGTGTGTATATATATATTTTAAATTTAAATTGAGAAATCTCACAGTGTTATTTATCTGAATTTCCAACAGTCTCCGTTTCAGATATGGTCAGTTGCACTTCGAAGTGTTCGCTGATGCGATCCATCTGAATTTGCTAATTTCTGTCCTCGTATGAAATAGTTATGATATTTTAAACATTTGATTACTAAATTATAAAGTTCAATATATCATTACAATTAATTATACTTAGGAAAAGTGTTGCTTTCTTCTTCCCATGTTCCTCGGTGATTTGAACCCATCAGCTCCATGAGAAAACCCCGACGCCGCACCTCCCATAGTCCACCTGAAGCCGATCCGTGCGCCTCACATCGACCGCCTTTGACTCGCCAACCCGCCGCCCAGGTCTCGGCCAACTCGCCGCCGTCTCCACCCTCGAAAACCAACCCCGAACCTTGCCACTTCATGTCGTCTCCCTGGTCATCGTGTGCCATAAAAACCGATCTCGAGCGTCCATCGCGAAGAGCATGAAAAGTTGAACCATTTTTGCGTTGGAAGGATTTTCAACTGATGAAGGAATTAGAAGAAAGAGGAGGAATAATAAGGGAGTGTGGCTGCCATCGATTCAGATTAGTGGCGGCTGTGTATAAGGGGGATTAGGGTTACGTATTTGGGCCGTATTTATTGCATTTAAATGTGTGTCCACGCTCTAGAAATAGTTATCTACCTCCAATTTTTGACATTATTTCCATTATTTCTCCTTTGATGTCCTTAATTGACATGCATTGGTAATTTAAAGGAAATATTGCTGTTTTAATATTAATTATTTCCCTTTATATCACACACATTTGTTTTCCTATTTTATTAAATGAAATTTGCTAATATGTTAATGTTAATAATCTTCCATTACTTTCAAATTCAAATGCAGATTGTTTCTTCTTTAAAAATTTTTTTTAATGTGTGTGTATACTTTCAGATTATTTTATGAAATACCATTTATTAACTTCCATTCCTTCTTCTATTTCTTTTTATTTAATTACGTATATTCCATTGTAACGTTTCCAATTTCAAACGCACATTACTCCCATTGTTATTTTAATAATTTTGTTGCTTAAAATGCAGTGTGTTACATAACTAACTAAAGTATTTTATGTTTTTCAATTTTATGTTATAATGTTTTGCTTTATGAGTTTAAACATAATTACTGCAAATTCTCTTCCTAGTTTCCCATTCTAAATTTACGTCTTTTTTTTTCTCCTCATTTAAGCCCAGATTTGCTTCTAGACTAACGAATACTGTATATTAAATATTATATGTACTTATATGAAGATATATTAAAGTAAAGATCAACATTTATCTATTCAGAAATCTTAAAGTAAAGTAAATCATATAGATACATAGAATAACGGAATAAAATTAATGCTTAAGATATATATATATATATATATATATATATATATATATATGAATTAATGTGTATTTTACATTGTGTTGTAATATTTGGAGATTATGTTTGTATAAATTGTAAGGTAAATGATAACATTAATTAAGAATGGTAATTAGAGGAATACATTAAATGTTAACTACTTTAAAAAAAATAACGATTGCAATAGATTAATTGACTAGCGTGGGAAACCAGTGGCTATTTAATTCATAGGTGCTAAATTGGAAATAAGTTACAATTAATACACAAAATTTATTGTCATATTTCCATGCATGTATGCAGTATACATTGTATATACATGTAAAACCAAACAAATAGACAGAAAGACAACAGGTGAATAGAAATTTATGCATACATGTATGTACGTGTTAAAACAAATAAATTTTGCTGAGCGTTTCATGATATATATATATAATGAAAGATGCCAATGACATTAATGTTTCTTGCGCATGAATAAATAAATAAATAAATAATTGCTACGTTAAAATTATTTTATATTTAATTTAAAAAAATGAAAAATTAAAATTCTGATGCATTTTCTAACAAAATTTCCTTAAAATAAAATTTTAAAATTGGCTCTGATTTTCCGGGTTGTTACAATCTCCCTCACTTAAAATCATTTCGTCCTCGAAAAGGAATGAAGCTAAAAGTTGTTTTATTTATCAACTCAATTTTTCTTCTTTTATTTGTTTCAATAAAAAAAATTAGTTGAACTAATAATCACACAACACAATCATCAATCAATTAGTTAATTAGATTTTATATATAACTTTCAAAAAACATATTTTCTAAAATCAGATTATACATAGTCAAAAATACGTTAATTATAAACTTGTCACTTTGAACTCATTCTAGGGCATTGCTAACCCCATCTCTAACGAGTTTCTCATTCTAGGATGCTACTGTTCCTATCTCTAATGAGTATTCTTATTGGATATTACTAATCCAATCTTTGATGAGTCTTTTGTTCAGTTCTAACGAGTTGTACCCCAAAGATTTGAGCTAACCAGAGCTCTGATACCAACTGTAACGATACGGATTTTGCCCGGACCTAATCGATCGCTAAATCGACCATGACCGTTCAAAACCCGAATAAGCTAACTTTGAGAATACAACACATTAGAACAAATAACATAAGACTTTAATAAACATTACAATAATGTTGCATCAGAGTACAGAATATATCAGAGTACATCGAATTATATTACAGCGGAAAATTAAATTACAATAATTTAATACTGTGCAGCGAAAATGAATAAAATAGTACAGGGGAAGGCTATCCATGCTCTGGACACAGCTTTAAGCTTCAATCCAGAATCCTGCTCAAAAGATGAATATCTGCAAAGCAAATAACTCGACTGCCCATGAGGAAAAGTGTAATGACCCGGATTTTGAGCGACTTTGGTTATCGACATAAACACGATGTCGATAACCAAAACATCGAAAAATACCAGTCATTAGTGAAAGAAATTAGAGGGTGAGGAAAGATAAGATAGAAAATAAGAATAGAATAAGAAGAACACAACATCAGAGTAACACGAATCTCACAGCGGAACGAATAAATATATTTCATAACATAACTTTGAAATACAAATCTGTACTTGAATATACATATCATTATCAAAGTACAGCACTTACAACACAACGGAAATAACTATAGCTATAAAACCCTGAAGCCTCCTGCTCCAACTCTTCAAGTGTATCTGTAAAATCCCGACTACTTGACTGCGCGTACAAATTTAGGCACCCAAGAGTTTAGGGAAAACAACAAAATAAACTCCGGGTCAGTCATGGGACTGGTATGAGTAAAACAGATTAAAACAGTTCAAACAACTAATCGATATCTCATAAGACCACGCCGTATAACGGAACGGGTTTTTCCCTTATGAGAATCCAAATTATCTTTATATCAAAACCTTTGATATTATAATAATGTCTATCAACCACAATATAACAATCATCTAGCAAAAACGCTTTCATCTCACATTCTACATATATTGTATACAATCAAAACCGCAAGCACGTATTGGGTAATGGATTTCCAACTATGACAAAGTATGGAACCACCTTTCGCTAGTGTACCTCTAAAGAGGAATACACTGGGTTCAACAAGAACATCTTGCAACCCGGCCACACATGGCCGACCACTCATTTCGCTTGAGTGTATCAAATGAATATCACCAATGGTTGGGATCAGCAACCGTTTCCCGAATGGGACAACATCAACAATAGATTTTTAGAAATGAATGAAACTCTAGATCAGGTGATTATACACCCTACTTCGGTGCGACCGACTTAGCCATGCTGCCTGCCCGATTTCTGTCATTTACCGAATGTGAGGCTAGAAGCTACGCTTTATCATCACACCAGATTCACTTTGAATGCCACATCGTCAAATCCATCAAATCACCGATTGACGTCCTCAACCATACATTATGTGTTAGCTAAATGAAGTTTCCTTCTCCGCTTCCTCTCTTGGTACGGTTGGAGAAATCAATATACGTGATCGTCTGGAAATACTCTGTCAGACATCCGTCCATACAAGTCATCCAGGAACAAGATGAACCGAAGGCACTATTCTGTAAACAGGATAGCCCTTGCATAACTCCGTCTTCAATTTCCTTTGGCATATATGATTCGCAACGCTTATGCCAATACAGAGTGGTTCTTTGGATAATAATCCAACCAGTCTCTCCATATTAACAACGTTAAAATGGTCAAAACTTCGATAGTCTGTGATTTAACTATCGAAGAAAAACAGGTGTGCAAACAACGATATTATTTCCAAATGGAAATTTATATCGATCAAACATCATTCAACATTTATCTCTTTATTTCATTAATTTACTTATCTCCTGTTTCCCCTATATTCAATATTTCTTATTTTCTAAATTTGGAAAATATACATTATTAACAATGGAAAACATTTCCATTTCTTGTTTTCTTTATTAGAAAACATTTATGGTTTCTTATTTGGAAAAAACATTTCTAAAGCTTCTTCATTGGACTTAGACAGATGTTTTAAACAAACCATCGCGATGCCAACTCAAACCATTTCCTTTACTGTCGAACCTTAACTATTCCCTAGTTAAAAACGAAGCCAATCAAGTTGGGGTAGAACTACCTCTCAGACCTTAACTGAACAACATTTCTAACTTTGAAATAGACAAAGTTCACTTTATATCCCTTTACTAACTTCCTTACTTAACCCTCCTTCGAATAGCTATATTCGATTGACTCTTTTCACTTAACTCTATTCGATTAACCCTTATCAACTAACTCTATTTGACTAACGCTATTGATTTACTCATTTTACTTAACTCCTTTCGAATAAACTATATTCGATAACTCCTTTTACTTTCTTTTCGAATAAACTATATTCAATTAACTCATTTTACTTTCTATTCGAATAAACTATATTCGATTAACTCCTTTTACTTCCTATTCAAATAAACTATATTCGATTAACTCCTTTGCTTCAACCCTAATCGATTAAACTAACATCGATTAACTCCTTTGCTTTAACTCTAATCGATTAAACTAACATCGATTAACTCCTTTTACTTTCTATTCGAATAACTAATTCGATTAACTCATTTCGATTAAACTAATATCGATTAACTCCTTTTACTTTCTATTCGAATAACTAATTCGCTTAACTCTTTTCGATTAAACTAATATCGATTAACTCCTTTGCTTTAACTCTAATTGATAAACTCTAACCAATTAACTCTAAGTGGTTAACCCTAACTGAATAACTCTGGTTGATTATCTCTAATCAATTAATTCTATTCGATGAATTCTGATCGAATAACTCCTTTTGGCTAAACTATATTTGAATACCTCCTTTAAACTTTATTCGATAACTTCCTTTATTCTATTCGAATAACTAATTCGATTAACTCCTTTTTGAATAAACTATTCATTTATAAAGATTTACTTTTAGTAACGGTTCTTCACTTTACAAATGATTTCCTTTTATTCTAACTTATCCTTTGATTTTATAAATATTTCTATTGTAAAAATCCCTTTCCTTTTCTATATAAAATCCATCGATTTTATATAAATAATTCATTTTCAAAATACACTTTGAAAATATTCCTTTATCAACATTCGGTATGTTATGGTATTAAACATATCAATTCACGATGATCAGTATCGTCCAAACACATATAATCGACAACAGATTATATATCACAATATATGAAAAACAGTAAAATAAATGTTGAGGAACCCCACTGGATTCCTCCAACCTGTTTCCCTGCATCCACAGATGTTAAACAATATAGATAACATCACTTTCAGTTCCATATGATATGTTCTGTTAAACAGAATCAATATAGAAATTCAACTAACATCTAGCAATTCAATCAAACAGTCAACACACAGTCAATCAGTCAACATTTAACAGTTCTAAAAATACAACATGAAATTATAAACTTTTCAGAGTTAGTGAGATTTACTCACATTGGAAGTTCATCGTTAAAGAATGATAAACTGTTGTTTGATTCAGATCGGACAATTTTTTTTGCAATAAATTGTAACGAGCTCGGATTTACTCCCAGTCAGTTCCAGCGTGTAGCCACCGTCCATACGATCCTATCGGATCTTGTTTTGCTCAATTCATCACAACTCGGCCCACTTAGCCCCTTCAAAAACCCAACCTGCTACATCCAGTATTTCCCTCTTCATCAAACATGAATATCCACGCCACTCCAATACACCCGGTTGCGCCTCCTTCACAAAACCGTGCACTGTTTGTGTACCTTGCACCACCAAACTAACCACCGTAACGTGAAGTGCGTTACCATTATGGTCCCATCCATCCTCTCAAAAATGATTCTCCTTTCACTTTGAATACCACTGGACAACTCCTTCTTGCCAGCTCCTTCCGTCCTTAGCATAGAAACAAGAAGTAAAGTCCATCATACTTCACAAGACACCTTTCCAATGTCGTTCAGACCTGCGTCTTCCATCTCGTGGTTCCAAATACAATGTCGAACCCTCCTCCAGTTCATACCATTATTCCTTCACCATTTCATTTCTCCTTTTGCTTCTCTATCCTCCACTGTTTAACAAACCTACACCATCATTTGTTAAAACCCGAAAAAGTAAACCACACTCGTTACTCCTCCATTCGAAACAACCCAACTTCATACATCTCCTCACCCGAAAACCCCACACGCCAGACAAGCAACGCATCTCAAATGAGCACCATAAATAAAGCGCATACCTTCTTTATGGTTTTGAACCCGTTGGTTCTTTCATACGCACATATTCATGCATGTCCATCTACCATTTTTATATTAATTTTTCAAGTGGAGATTTTCACCTTTTTGATGGAGCTTAGTGGCGGCTTGTGGAAGAGAGGAACGAATGGTGTTTGATTATATATATATACAGTGTTACATTTGAGGTGCTGAGACCCACAACGTGGAAGAAAAATGATGTGAAGCAAGGACGAGCTGATGTGTTTACTTCGGTGCCAAGGGATGGATGGACAAAATGATGTGAAACCCGATAAAGAGAGAACACTGCTATGGTATTATTTACATGTTAACTTGGCTGCAAAGTAAATCCATGTTATTTGGCGGAAACAAATTTTTAAAACCTAGCATAGGGAACATGCACGTTCAAATATGTGTTATAAGGTAAGTATAGTATACCCCAAATACGAAGAATTCCGTTCATAAACAAACTGCTATAGACAAAAATAAAAATACCATTGTAATCAGCGATGTGCCAGGATTCCAAATATATAAAAATATCGGTAGGTTAACTCATGTTTTGAAACCCCAAAATATTGTTACAGGGTGCAAAATACTCCAAATAAAAAGTTGCTCATTTAATTAAATAAAAATTTCAGTAAAATTCTAAAAATTAAATTATCGCTATGTCTCAAAAGAACCCTATCTAAATTCAAACCCGATATTCAAATATATTGAAAACCCTTTTATAACGTAAATAAAGTGTTGCAAATTATAAAGGAATTCCATAGCGACTTTTCTAAAATTTGATTTGGACATAAATCAAAATCTACATGACGAAATACCGATTTTTCTCTTCCATTAGAAAGATATACTCCACCAGCTCCGTACGTTTCTTGTTTCATAGAAATCCGGTTTAAAACGAATCATGTACATTCAGTTGAACTACGAATCGCCAATTTACGAACTGCAGCGCCATTTCGAACTCGATTTTAATTATATTATAATTCTACGTTCAAACTGTCGTTTATATAATATATTCGTTATTCAAATTCAATTCCAAACTGAATTAAATATCACAGATGATCCGGTTCACACCATATCGCCATTTCAGCCAATTCTGATTATTTTAAATTAAATATTCACCATTATTTAATTAAACCACCATTTAATTTACTATATCACCATTTATATAATCAAATAAATTAATAATAATACCTCTGCCAATGCGGGTCATTACAATCTTCCCCACTTAAAATAATTTCGTCCTCGAAATTGCTAAGGTAGAGAACGACCCTATCGACAAGTTAGAACATATTTGTTTACTTCTTAACTTCAGTTCCAACTGAACCAATTTAATTTCAATTAAATTATTAATTAATTCCTATTATCGAAAATTTTCAAAAATCCTGAAAATTTTCTAATGCCCTAACTTTTCAAAAAATTTCGCCAGCATCTCCTTTGTACTGGTCAATAGGTCAAACTCCAACTTGCCTCTCTGGGCCCTCTCCAACACAAAAGAAAAAGAAAAAGCCAAGCGGCTTGCCAATTCGGCTCATAAATCTTGTATCCAATAGAAATATAAACTTGTACCTTTTGCCGGCATATCATTTTATCCTTTCCACCTGTTATCAATTCAGCAGGTACAAGGGTTATCCCAATCAAATTCCAGTCCGTTTTTATCCACTACACAACCATTCGCTTATATCCGAGCCAAATATCATTTCAACTCGAGTTTCTTCTCGATTCCCAACTCTTAACTTGATTATCACATTACACTTCAAATTTGAATCTCCCAATCCAATTTGTCTTAATATCATTCTAATTCAATCTCAGTTACCACTTTACTTGCTTTACTTTAATTCAATTCTGCTTTCACAAATTTCTGTTAAATTTGTTTTAAATCAAACATTCTTTTCCCTGGGAGTTTTTAAACAGTTTACCCTTTTCAAAAATCAATTTTTCCTTTTTGAACATGTCACTGAGCCCTTAATTAATATTCTATTAATTAAATCACTTCTCTATTTCTTTATCAATATTTGTTAACCAAATATCTTCAATAACCATATTGGCCCTTTTATGTTATTTGGAAAACATTTCCGATTATTGCCTTCCTTTATTTTCTAAACTTTAGAAAATATATGCTATTTATAACTGGAAAATATTCCAATTACTTATCTCTTTTCCGATCTCATTTATTTCTATACTTAGGAAATATTCTTTATTATATTTCCAAGCTTACACTTATTTGGGTTAAAACAGATGTTGTGTAAAACATCATTACGACAACCCAATTACTATATTCAACTAACTCTTATTCAACATTGATTTTCGAGCCTGAAATCTTACTATTTATTTGTTAATAATGAAATCAATCAAGTTGGGGTATAACTACCTCTCAGACCTTGACTGAATAACATTTATAACGTCAAAACAGATATGACTACTTACTCGAATAATCAATACCATACAACTAATGATTCACTTTTAAACATGTATACGCTTCCTCTTTCTATTCTTACTAGATTTTATTCTTATACTTCCTTTTTGATTTTACTATCCTATTTCTAAGTTCGTTTCCTTGTTGACTTCTATATATATATCGATATGTTGATTTCTAACTATCAAATTATCTTAAAAATATTCCAACTCCTTAAATTCCCGGAAAAAATTCGCCATAACCTACTTTGTACTAGGAGCATCGGGATATTTCAAATAGCCTCCCCTGGCCCTCACCAATCCAAAAGAAAAAGAAAAAGCCAAGCGGCTAGCCGATACGACACATAAAATCTCATATATGAATTAAATACATACCTGTTGTCGGGCTTTCTATCTATTTCACTTCTATACTATATTCCAAACCTGTCTCCTGTATATCTATACCTACCCAATCTATTTTAACTATACCCGATCGTTTTAACTCAATTCGTTAATTAATTTGTTAATTAACTCTTTAGTCTATTCCACTTTTATATTTGAACATGAGATGTTCAAATATATTTTAACTTGCTTATTAACTAATTTGAATCCAAATTTCAAATTTAAGTTCTATATTTGATTTCGAATATACATTTACAAATCCAATTCACCTTTTAAAGTTCAACTTCAAATTCAAAACTCGATTAACTAATTCCTCTTCGACTTAGTTAATTCCATTCAATTTCTATTCAAATTTTTATATCAGTTCTATTATTCAAATCTATATATCAAATTCTATAGTCTAAATTCCATTTGAATTCTATATTCAAATTCCATCTATTCAAATTCTATTATTTGAATTTCATTTGAATTCCTATATTCAAATTCCATTTGAATTTGTATATTCAAACTCTATTTCAATTCCATTGAATTTCATATATTCAAACTCCCTTTGAATTTTCTATATTCGCATCCCCTTTTATTACTCTATATGAATTCTATATTCAATTTTCCATTATTTAAATCTACTTTATTCAAATATCACTTGAATTTCTATATTCAAATCCCCTTTGAATTTTCTATATTCAAATCCCCTTTGAATTTTCTATATTCACATTCCTTTTCAAACTTTCTTTATTCATTCTTTAAATAAGTCTCGATTTCAATTCCTTCTGAAATCGATATTTCTACCTTTGGAAAATAGATTTCCCTTTCAATTTCACACTTGTATTTTTATTTCTGAATTATCCAATAAAAATTCTCTTCACTTCATTTATAAACTTCGTTTATAAAAGAACTATTTATAAACTTCGTTTATAATGGAATTTCTCGTTTTATTTCTTTTAAAACAAGTTAATATTTCAAATCTATTTAAAAATTCAAATTCTATATTTTAAATCCTATTTTGAAATTCAACACAACTTGTCTTTCCCAAAACAGATGCAAAACAGTATCTCTGGTAGTAATTCGTCACTTACAACTCGAAAATGAATACTGATGATGCAGCTGTCATCATCAGAATCTATTTTCCAGCGATCGAAGTGAGTTCAATACTATAAAACCATTTCTACACATTTCCACTTTGAAATACATTTCAAAATATAATTCACACTACTTGTAAAACAATTTAAAATCTCCCAGGATCTTAAATTTTCCTTATTTTAATCCAAATCCGTTTACAAACACTTATCCAATTTTCCAGAATTTTAATTCAATTTCTGGTTTAAATTTCAGATTTAACTCATCTGATTTCACGTATTTCACTATATGAATTCTGATTGGTTATTTACATAACCATTTAATTTATAATCTTACTTGATTATAATACGAACCAATATATCCAATATGTATCAAATATACTTTGGGTAAAATTATTTTCATTTACCCTCTTTCAAAACATATCGTGTCGACCCATCGTATTCAAGTGTTTAGTAACTCCTACCGATACAGTGGATCAAACTGATCGACCAGAACTCATAAACAACTCAACCAATAAATCTTCACAATATAAAATTATTTATATATCAAATAACAAATACGTTCACTCGTATATATACACTCAACTCAATCTAGGGTATTACTAACCCTATCTCTATCGAGTCACGCCACAGAGCCAAGGTATTAACTAAACCTTTGCTCTGATACCAACTGTAATGACCCGGATTTTGAGCGACTTTGGTTATCGACATAAACACGATGTCGATAACCAAAACATCAAAAAATACCAGTCATTAGTGAAAGAAATTAGAGGGTGAGGAAAGATAAGATAGAAAATTAGAATAGAAGAAGAAGAAGAACACAACATCAGAGTAACACGAATCTCACAGCGGAACGAATAAATATATTTCATAACATAACTTTGAAATACAAATCTGTACTTGAATATACATATCATTATCAAAGTACAGCACTTACAACACAGCGGAAATAACTATAGCTATAAAATCCTGAAGCCTTCTGCTCCAGCTCTTCAAGTGTATCTATAAAAACCCGACTACTTAACTGCCCGTACAAATTTAGGCACCCAAGCGTTTAGGGAAAACAACAAAATAAACTCCGGGTCAGTCATGGGACAGGTATGAGTAAAACAGTTTAAAACAGTTCAAACAAGTAATCGATATCTCATAAGACCACGCCGTATAACGGAACGGGCTTTTCCCTTATGAGAATCCAAATTATCTTTATATCAAAACCTTTGATATTATAATAATGTCTATCAACCACAATATAACAATCATCTAGCAGAAACGCTTTCATCTCACGTTCTACATATATTGTATACAATCAAAACCACAAGCACGTATTGGGTAATGGATTTCCAACTATGACAAGGTATGGAACCACCTTTCGCTAGTCTACCTCTAGAGAGGAATACACTGGGTTCAACAAGAACATCTTGCAACCCGGCCACACATGGCCGACCACTCATTTCGCTTGAGTGTATCGAATGTATATCACCAATGGTTGGGATCAGCAATCGTTTCCCGAATGGGACAGCATCAACAATAGATTTTTAGAAATGAATGAAACTCTAGATCAGGTGATTATACACCCTACTTCGGTGCGACCGACTAAGCCATGCTGCCTGCCCGATTTCTGTCATTTACCGGATGTGAGGCTAGATGCTACGTTTTATCATCACATCAGATTCACTTTGAATGCCACATCGTCAAATCCATCAAATCACTGATTGACGTCCTCAACCATACATTATGTGTTAGCTAAAAGAAGTTTCCTTCTCCGCTTCCACTCTTGGTACGGTTGGAGAAATCAATATACGTGATCGTCTGGAAATACTCTGTCAGACATCCGTCCATACAAGTCATCCAGGAATAGGATGAACCGAAGGCACTATTCTGTAAACAGGATAGCCCTTGCATAACTCCGTCTTCAATTTCCTTTGGCATATATGATTCGCAACGCTTATGCCAATACAGAGTGGTTCTTTGGATAATAATCCAACCGGTCTCTCCATATTAACAACGTTAAAATGATCAAAACTTCGATAGTCTGTGATTTAACTATCGAAGAAAAACAGGCGTGCAAACAACGATATTATTTCCAAATGGAAATTTATATCGATCAAACATCATTCAACATTTATCTCTTTATTTCATTAATTTACTTATCTCCTGTTTTCCCTATATTCAATATTTCTTATTTTCTAAATTTGGAAAATATACGTTATTAACAATGGAAAACATTTCCATTTCTTGTTTTCTTTATTAGAAAACATTTCTGGTTTCTTATTTGGAAAAAACATTTCCAAAGCTTCTTCATTGGACTTAGACAGATGTTTTAAACAAACCATCGCGATGCCAACTCAAACCATTTCCTTTACTGCCGAACCTTAACTATTCCCTAGTTAAAAATGAAGCTAATCAAGTTGGGGTAGAACTACCTCTCAGACCTTAACTGAACAACATTTCTAACTTTGAAATAGACAAAGTTCACTTTATATCCCTTTACTAACTTCCTTACTTAACCCTCCTTCGAATAGCTATATTCGATTGACTCTTTTCACTTAACTCTATTCGATTAACCCTTATCAATTAACTCTATTTGACTAACGCTATTGATTTACTCATTTTACTTAACTCCTTTCGAATAAACTATATTCGATAACTCCTTTTACTTTCTTTTCGAATAAACTATATTCGATTAACTCATTTTACTTTCTATTCGAATAAACTATATTCGATTAACCCCGTTTACTTCCTGTTCGAATAAACTATATTCGATTAACTCCTTTGCTTCAACCCTAATCGATTAAACTAACATCGATTAACTCCTTTGCTTTAACTCTAATCGATTAAACTAACATCGGTTAACTCCTTTTACTTTCTATTTGAATAACTAATTCGATTAACTCATTTCGATTAAACTAATATCGATTAACTCCTTTTACTTTCTATTCGAATAACTAATTCGATTAACTCATTTCGATTAAATTAATATCGATTAACTCCTTTGCTTTAACTCTAATTGATAAACTCTAACCAATTAACTCTAAGTGGTTAACCCTAACTGATTAACTCTGGTTGATTAACTCTAATCAATTAATTCTATTCGATGAATTCTTATCGAATAACTCCTTTTGGCTAAACTATATTTGAATACCTCCTTTAAACATTATTCGATAACTTCCTTTATTCTATTCGAATAACTAATTCGATTAACTCCTTTTCGAATAAACTATTCATTTATAAAGATTTACTTTTAGTAACGGTTCTTCACTTTACAAATGATTTCCTTTTATTCTAACTTATCCTTTGATTTTATAAATATTTCTTTTGTAAAAATCCCTTTCCTTTTCTATATAAAATCCATCGATTTTATATAAATAAATCATTTTCAAAATACACTTTGAAAATATTCCTTTATCAACATTCGGTATGTTATGGTATTCAACATATCAATTCACGATGATCGGTATCGTCCAAACACATATAATCGACAACAGATCATATATCAAAACATATGAAAAACAGTAAAATAAATGTTGAGGAACCCCGTTGGATTCCTCCAACCTGTTTCCCTGCATCCACAGATGTTAAACAATATAGATAACATCACTTTCAGTTCCATATGATATGTTCTGTTAAACATAATCAATATAGAAATTCAATTAACATCTAGCAATTCAATCAAACAGTCAACACACAGTCAATCAGCCAACATTTAACAGTTCTAAAAATACAACATGAAATTATAAACTGTTCAGAGTTAGTGAGATTTACTCACATTGGCAGTTCATCGTTAAAGAACGATAAACTGTTGTTTGATTCAGTTCGGACAATTTATTTTGCAATAAATTGTAACGTGCTCGGATTTACTCCCAGTTAGTTCCAGCGTGTAGCCACCGTCCATACGATCCTGTCGGATCCTGTTTTGCTCAATTCATCACAACTCGGCCCACTTAGCCCCTTCAAAAACCCAACCTGCTACGTCCCGTATTTCTCTCTTCATCAAACATGAATATCCACGCCACTCCAATACAACCGGTAGCGCCTCCTTCAAAAAACCGTGCACTGTTTGTGTACCTTGCACCACCAAACTAACCACCGTAACGTGCAGTGCATCACCATTATGGTCCCATCCATCCTCTCAAAAATGATTCTCCTTTCACTTTGAATACCACTGGACAACTCCTTCTTGCCAGCTCCTTCCGTCCTTAGCATAGAAACAAGAAGTAAAGTCCATCATACTTCACAAGACCCCTTTCCAATGTCGTTCATACCTGCGTCTTCCATCTCATGGTTCCAAATACAACGTCGGACCCTCCTCCAGTTCATACCATTATTCCTTCACCATTTCATTTCTCCTTTTGCTTCTCTATCCTCCACTGTTTAACAAACCTACACCATCATTTGTTAAAACCCCAAAAAGTAAACCACACTCGTTACTCCTCCATTCGAAACAACCCAACTTCATACATCTCCTCACCCGAAAACCCCACACACCAGACAAGCAACGCATCTCAAATGAGCACCATAAATAAAGCGCATACCTTCTTTATGGTTTTGAACCCGTTGGTTCTTTCATACGCACATATTCATGCATGTCCATCTACCATTTTTATATTAATTTTTCAAGTGGAGATTTTCACCTTTTTGATGGAGCTTAGTGGTGGCTTGTGGAAGAGAGGAACGAACGGTGTTTGATTATATATATATACAGTGTTACATTTGAGGTGCTGAGACCCACAACGTGGAAGACAGACAACCTGGAAGAAAAATGATGTGAAGCAAGGACGAGCTGATGTGTTTACTTCGATGCCAAGGGATGGACGGACAAAATGATGTGAAACCCGATAAAGAGAGAACACAGCTATGGTATTATTTACATGTTAACTTGGCTGCAAAGTAAATCCATGTTATTTGGCGGAAACAAATTTTAAAAACCTAGCATAGGGAACATGCACGTTCAAATATGTGTTATAAGGTAAGTATAGTATACCCCATATACGAAGAATTCCGTTCACAAACAAACTGCTATAGACAAAAATAAAAATACCATTGTAATCAGCGATGTGCCAGGATTCCAAATATTTAAAAATATCGGTAGGTTAACTCATATTTTGAAACCCCAAAATATTGTTATAGGGTGCAAAATACTCCAAATAAAAAGTTGTTTATTTAATTAAATAAAAATTTCAGTAAAATTCTAAAAATTAAATTATCTCTATGTCTCAAAAGAACCCTATCTAAATTCAAACCCGATATTCAAATATATTGAAAACCCTTTTATAACGTAAATAAAGCGTTGCAAATTATAAAGGAATTCCACAGCGACTTTTCTAAAATTTGATTTGGACATAAATCAAAATCTACACGACGAAATCCCGATTTTTCTCTTCCATTAGAAATATATACTCCACCAGCTCCGTACGTTTCTTGTTTCATAGAAATCCAATTTAAAACGAATCATGTACATTCAGTTGAAGTTCGAATTGCCAATTTACGAACTGCAGCGCCATTTCGAACTCGATTTTAATTATATTATAATTCTACGTTCAAACTGTCGTTTATATAATATATTCGTTATTCAAATTCAATTCCAAGCTGAATTAAATATCACAGATGATCCGGTTCACACCATATCGCCATTTCAGCCAATTCTGATTATTTTAAATTAAATATTCACCATTATTTAATTAAACCAACATTTAATTTACTATATCACCATTTATATAATTAAATAAATTAATAATAATACCTCTGCCAATGCGGGTCATTACAAAAAGAGGGCACCCGAGTTTGCAAAGTGAAACAAACTACGAGTCAGTCATGGGACTTGTATGAGAAATCTTACTTAACCTATTTAATAATAAGGATAATTATAGGACCACGCCGCTAATGCGGAACAGGTTTACTCCATTGGATTTCCAGTGCAAGAAATAAAGTAAATCGTCAAACAACGCAATGCTTTTTAGAAAAATGAAACCATTATAAGACTCAAGTCCCATCACACAATGCAACGCAAACCGGAGGATAGAGTTTTACCATATAATGGTCAAAAATGCTTGATACAATAAAGCGGATTTGATATTATTATGAGTGTATATATGTTTCAAAAACATTTCAATCATAATATTAATCATAGATGGCATAGCTACCATATACTCTGTCGCCATACTATTTATACCATCAAAACTGCACGGGTCGTATTGGAAGTTGGATTTCCATCATGAACCAAGGCAAGAGATAGTCCTTACCGAATTCGAGACAATCTAGCATACCATGTCTCAGGCTTAGCCGCAACTGCACCTTGGGTCTGCAGGGATGGTCCACCAAAGTGCAATAGTTGGATTAGTAATGCCTGAACAATATGTTTCCCCACCCTATGGGGTGTAAATAGAGTCACTAGGGACTCAAATAACCGAGGCGCCTCATTCCATCATCCACATAAGTAAAAATGCCAGGCCTTGTAAAAATCATGACACCACTTCTAGCTAGAAAGAAATGTATGTCCTTCCTGCACTCCTTACTCCCGTTTCTGGTTCATACCGAGGTGTGAGGCTCGTGAAGTAGCGCTACACAAAGCTATGCTATTTAAAGTTGTGCTTTGATCATCAACCACAAGGCTCTACTTTTCAACAATAAGCCTTGAGCATTTGCATCTTAGCATGCCACATTGTCAATCCATACCATACTATTGATTTCTGCCAATATATAACCTCTAAGCTCGTACATCTTAGAGAAGGGTGATAGACACCAAATAGATATATATTTAGGAGAGATCAACAAATACAGCGTAAAGGAATACAACGTCAGACATACATCCATTTACAAGTTCGTTCTGGGTCAAAACGAAACCGGAGACACCTTATTCCTCCCCATATGTCCAATACAGAAGAGAGGTTCTCGCATATCCATCGAACTCCAAGTACGTCTGGACGATCACCACTTATTACCTTGTCTTCGGTGGCCGCCCAATCAAGACATCAGTAACCATCCAAACGATGTGAAGACCTCCGGTATTATTCGGAATGGGTTAAGCCCGGTCTTTCTGAATAACTCATGTATTTTATAATCAATAATAAAATACTGTAAAAGCACATCATACGCGTCATTCCAATTCAGAATATTCTTTTAATAAAATATTCATAACATTTGGGAAAGGTTCCCATTAATTTAATCAAAGATAAATTCTTTAATTTATTCTTTAATCCTCTTTTAAAGATTTATTAAAACCCCAATTTGGTTTTAATATCAAAAATCGTTACTTTATGATTATTCAACTTTAAAAATTTAATCTTATCTTTAACTGGGTTAAAGAACCAATGTCATTTAAAACACAGTTCACGATAAACCCAATGTCATCTTCCATAAAATATAGAATCTTCATAGAAATTAGATCAATATATAATCGATATAAATTTCTGTATCAGACTAATAATATAAATGGAATAACGGCAAGGCCTTTTAAACTCCATATATAGTAACGGTCTTCATTCACAGAAGCTAATCTCGATTATTATTAAATCGAATTCCATTCAATTCCAATTTAATATATTAAATTGGAAAACTTTACTTTTAGAAAATTTCTATTTAAATCCTAATAAAAGATTTATAAATTCCAAATTAATTTTCCATTGTTAATTGGGTTAAAGCGCAAATGTCATTTATAACACAGTTCACGATAAACCCAAAAAAATTTAATTTATTTAGTTTAATTCCAATAAAAACCACTTAATTGGAAAGCCTTATCAAATCTTATTTAAAAGATTTATTCTAGTTAATAACTAGTTCAATTTGATAAAAATATATTTTTATCTTTTCAAATATGGAATTTCTCATCCAAAATCTCTCTAAATCATTTATTATGAATTTACATAATTTTTCCATATTTTTTTGAAATTTTATTAAGGCCCGTACAGTCGGTTTCCTATAACGGCCACCGAACTGCATCCATAGCGACCGTTTCCAAATTTGATTTGGACATAATTCCAAATTCAACCGTTAAATTTCAAAACTCTTTTATTCGTTGAAAAGCTCTTTTCGATACGAACCCAACGGTTCCGGTTTTAGGATAATCCGATGGTCGGATCTCCCGTTACGCCCATTTGAAGTTAATGTCGAAATTTGCGAACGGTCGCTGCATGGCGCGTTCTATTCCGGCCATTAATTAAATATAATATATCATCGATTTCCTTTTTAAAATGTATTTTATAAAATATTTATAAATTCATCTTAAAATGATTTTAACATCATTTTCAATTTTAAATCAAAATTGAATATTCCATATTTTTATTATATTAAAATAATAATATTTCAAAATAATATATTTTGAAAACACTTCTTTTTATACTCATTTTAAAATGAAATAAATCGATAGACAGACCCGTTCGGATTGAAAATAGCGTTTCTACACAATACGGCTTCATATTTCAGTATTTTGTGTCCATCCAAAAATGGACATAAAAATCATAATTTTAATCTTCATTAAATTTATATAAAAATATTTGTTATTGAAAAAACAATATTCTTTATTTAAAAGATTTCCTTAAAAAATTCTTTATATCAACATGTTCTTTATATTAAATGTATTCTTTATTTTAAAAGAGATTCTGAATCGGGATGCGACTCAATCAATTACCATATAATTTTAGTTATATGGATTTCATACATCGCATGTATGTAACAATAATGATAAATATTCATTAAACAATACATTGACAACCAGAGTGAAATTTACAATTGTGTGAGCATTAAAATAAATAAATAACGCTCAACACAGACTGTCAATCCATCGATTGACTTACGGTTAAGTATTAGGACTAGTGTATATCACCCCAACACCCGTGTGGGGTTTTCAAACAACAATAGTTCATCTAAATAGATTATTGGTTAATGAATTTAACCATTATTATTCGGTTTGAATTATTCATTTAACATAAATATAATCTAAATAAATGACATGTTTATTTAACATGGACATGATCTGAATATATGACCTTTTTAATGTAACATGACATTAATTTAAATATATGACATTTTTATTGTCACATAACATTTCTATATAAAATGGCATTTTTAATCTAATGACATAAATTACCTTTTTAATTCTACGATAAATGACATGATTCTAATAAAATAATATTTGTAATTTACATGACATGATTCTAACATGACAATTTTAAATAAAATGATATTTCTAATATTATGTCATTTCTAATACAATGACATTTCTAATTCACTAACATATTAATGATAATGTTTTGAATAAACAAAACATATAATGGTTCTTTTTCTGCTACAAGTAAATGGAAATGTTTTGAATAAACAAAACATACCATGACAAATAATTATTTTTCTACTAACAGGTAAATGTTAATGTTTTGATTAAACAAAACATAGATGATTCTTTTTACATTACATAAAAATGAAATCTTTTATTCATTTTACATTGCATAAAAATGAAATCTTTTATTCTTTTTACATTACATAAAAAATGAAATCTTTTATTCATTTTACATTACATAAAAATGTTATCATATTTCTAATGTAAACACATTTCTAATGTAAACATTTTTCTAATGTACATTTGTAACAAATGTTACTTTATTTCTATTGAAACAATTTAAAACAAAATTGTTGTTTTATTTCTAATGCAACATTTTAAAACAAAAATGTTGTTTTATTTCTAATGCAACATATTATATCAAAAAATGTTATTTCTCTTCTAATATAACATTTCATACAAAATGTTATCTCTTATCTATTATCACATTTCAAATTGCATGACATTTCTAGATAAACGACGTTATTGTACTTTAACATGACATTTCTAAAATAGATGACATTATTATATTAACATGACATTTTATAAAATAGATGACATTATTATACTTTCTAACATAAATGACAAAATTCATTTTAGCCTAAATGATAAATTCATTTTAACATAAATGACACATTCATTTTTACATAAATGACACATTCATTTTTACATAAATGATAAATTCATTTTAATATAAATGACACATTCATTTTTACATAAACGATAAATTCATTTTAACATAAATGACACATTCATTTTTACATAAATGATAAATTCATTTTAACATAAATGACACATTCATTTTAACATAAATTACACATTGGTTTATTTTTCTAACATATCATAACAAAAGGACCTTTTTATTTAAAACAAAACATTATCTAAATGAACATTTCTAACTAAAATGACAATTTAATCTAAATAAACATTTCTATCTAAAATGCCAATTTAAATCTAATAAGACATTCCATAATGAAATGGTATTTTCATCCTAATGTTACATTTTATAACAAAAATGTTATTTTTAATAATGTAGCATTTTATAACAAGAATATTATTTTTACCAATGTAACATTTTATAATAAAGAATGTTATTTCTACTAATGTAACATTTTATAACAAAATGTAATTGTTATTCTAATTAAACAATTCTAACAAAAATATTATTTTTATCCCAAATAAACATTTTTGACCAAAGTGATGGTTCTGATCTAAATAAACATTTCTAAACCAAGTGACATGTTTATTCTAATGAAATATTTTTAATGACATGTTTATTCTAATGAAATATTTCTAACAAGGATGACAATTTTTATTTTATCATCACATTCTATAACAAATGATATTTTTATTTACACATATCAAAGATTGTATGTTTATCTTACGAAAATATAATTCAACGAGTAATCACACCACAATCAAATAATCAATCTAAATTAGATACATCGCATATTTTTAATATCACAACCACCATCAATCAATAAATCTAAATTTATACAGCGCATACATCACAATAAAAATCATTATAAATCTATACACACATATATATGTGTGTATATATATATATATATTAAATTTAAATCGAGAAATCTCATAGTGGTATTTATCTGAATTTCCAACAGTCTCCGTTTAAGATATGGTCAGTTCCACTTTGAAGTGTTCGCTGATGTGATCCAATCGCATCTGAATTTGCAAATTTCTGACCTCATATGAAATAGTTACGATATTTTAAACATTCGATCACTAAATTATATAATTAAATTTATCATTACAATTAATTATACTTAGGAAAAGTGTTGCCTTCTTCTTCCCGTGTTCCTCGGTGATTTGAACCCATCAGCTCCATGAGAAAACCCCGACGCCGCACCTCCCATAGTCCACCTGAAGCTGATCCGTGCACCTCACATCGACCGCCTTCGACTCGCCAACCCGCCGCCCAGCTCTCGGCCAACTTGCTGCCGTCTCCACCCTCGAAAACCAACCCCAAACCTTGCCACTTCATGCCATCGCCCTGGCCATCGTGTGCCATAAAAACCGATCTCGACCGTCCACCGAGAAGAGCATGAAGAGTTGAACCATTTTTGCGTTGGAAGGGTTTTCCATTGGTGAAGGAATTAGAAGAAAGAGGAGGAAGAACAAGTGTAACAACCCGGAAAATACGAGGCAATTTAAAAAATTTAAATTGGTTATTTCAAAGAGATTTAAACAATTGAAATAGAATATTTCAATAAAATAATGAATTAGAAATAGTGTGGCAGTTTGAAAATTTGAATTCAAACTTTGACTGACTATACTGGGTGCAAAGTATAACATATTATAGTGAAACCAAAAATATTTAAATATGTTTATGAATATGTTTCTAACGAATCTGAAAAATCGAAGTTTCATAGCGGGAATCAAAAGTTATGGCCAAATGAATTTTCATAAAGGTCGCTATAGAGAATTTATAGCCCTTGAAAATCGACATTATGCAAACGACCTCGGAATTCGACGAAATCACTTTTGTTGGATCTGGGATGACAAAGTACTGCTAGGTTTCAAATTTCATAATTTTTGAAGCTAGTATGTGAGCGTGGCAAGAAAACGTGTTTGGTTAATTTTTGTTAAATAGGATCGAATAGAAAAGGGCCATTTTTCAAACGGTCTCAGAATTCAACGAAACTAGTTCTGTTAGGACCGTAGCGTCAAAACATAGCTAGATTTAATTTTCTGGAATTTTTCGAATCAGTTTGTGGCCTCGGCAAATTAAAATGTACGTTCAAAACAGAATTGGAATGTTTTATATTTTAATTTGAAGAATGACAGACTGTAACAATCCAATTGGCCTACGAAACTATCCCATTATGTCCGAGATGGGGGTATTTAGCTAGGGCCGACAGTCATTAGGTTTGAATTGGTGTCTGTGTGGAAAAACACTATTTTAAAATTTAATAAAACCACAGACCAATAGAAATTCTCCTTTCATAAATTAAAATTAAAAAAAAGTAAGAAAACCCTCGCCGCTCTCTCGTGCCCGACGACGCACGTTGCTCCCTCCTTCCCGACCAAATCGCCGCCGCCACAGACCACACCAGACCTCGCCACCGCCCTACCTCGAAATCCCTCCCTTCCCTCTTTAAATCCGACCAACCCTCGCCCTCCCTCTCTTCGCCATCATCGAGCATGAGCCCTTTAACGACCCGGATTTCGCCCGACCCCAATCGATCGCAAGATCGATCAAGACCGTTCAAAACCCGCGTACGTTAACTTTGGGCATACAACACATCAGAACAACAACACAGACTTTTATAACATCAATAATAAATGTTACATCAGAGTACAGAATATATCAGAGTACATCGATAAATAATACAGCGGAAGATACATTTACAATAAATTAAATACATTGCAGCGGAACTAATCTCAGCGGAAGGCCATCAATATTCTGGACCCAGCTTCAGACTTCAATCCAGGATCCTGCTTAACTATATCTGCAAAAAGCTACTCGATTGCCCGTGTGGAAAGAGGGCACCCGAGTTTGCAAAGTGAAACAAAGTACAGGTCAGTCGTGGGACTGGTGTGAGAATTCTATATTTAACTCACCTAATAAGTAGGCTAATCACAGGACCACGTCGCTAACGCGGAACGGGTTTACTCCATTGGATTGTCAGTGCATAATTAAAGTAAATCGTCAAATCACGTAATGCTTTTTAGAAAAATGAAACCATTATAAGACCCAGGTCCCATCACACAATGCAACGCACACCAGAGGATAGGGTTTTACCTTATAATGGTCAAAAGATGCTTGATACGTAAAAACGATATTATTATTTGTGTGTGTATATATATATTTAAAAAAATTCAATATAAATGTATTAATCTTAGACGGCATAGTACCCCATCCTACTATGTCGCCATACTAGTTATACAATAGAAAACGAGATGTCGTATTGGAAATTGGTTTTCTGTCATGAAATCGAGGCTAGGGATCGTCCTCTTCCGATTTGAGACACTCTATCAAATGCCTCAGGATCCCCCACAGTGAACCCTTGGATGCGGTAGGGTCGGTCCCTACCTAACGGTAGTGGATTAGTTATGCTTGAACACACGTTTCCCGGTCCCTTTGGACCTATAATATGACCACTTCCGTCCTATAAAAACCCGAGGTACCTCAATCCATAATCCACATAAGTAAAATGCCGGGCCGTGTTAAAGCCCAAACACCACTCCTAGCTAGAAAGAAACGTGTGCACTCCCTACGATCCATATCCCGTTTTTGACTCATACCGAGGTGTGAGGCTCGCGAAGTCACGATATACACAAAGCTATGCCTAAGGAGACTGTGCTTTGATCATTAACCACAAGGCCTGCTTTTCAACAAAGCCTTGATTATTTGCATCTTAGCATGTCACATTGTCAGACCCTACCATATTATTGATCATCTATCAATATATATATAACCTCTAAGCTCATACGTCTTAGAGAAGGGTAATAAGTAAAGAATAAATTCTTCACCACCAAATAGAAATATATAATCAGTAGCGTTCAACAAATACAGTAGAAAGGAATACAATGTCAGACACGCAATCCATTTACAAGTCCGCTCTGGGTCTGAGCGAAACAATGTGTCCGTCGATCTCCAAATGCTTTTGGACGAACATCACCAAATACCTTGCCTTGGAAGGCCAATCCCAATTCAAGATACCAGTCATCGTCATCCCAACGATGTGAAAACCTTCGGTCTTCAATCACCGTCTTCATCTTCGACTCTTGATCGTCGTGATGATTATTCAGAATGGGTTAAACCCGGTCTTTCTGAATAACTCGCGTATTTTGGGATTAAAAAGCAAATATTGGAAAATCACACATTACGCCACATTCCAACTCCGAGTATTCTTTTAATAAGATATTCATTTTAAAAGATTCTCATTAATTTTATCAAAGATAAACACTGAAAATAAAATCTATAAACCAATTTCCGAAATATGGAATTCCACAGAAATCAAATCAATACATAATCGATATAGATTTCTGTATCAGACTAATAATATAAATGGAATAACGGCAAAGCCTCTTAAATTCCATATATAATTTCGGTCTTCTTTTACAGAAGTCCATTTCGATTATTACCAATCGAATTTCCACTTAATTCCTGTTTAATATATTAAATTGAAAAACTTGATTTTCGACAATTCTAACATAAACAATTTTCATATAAATCATTCATTAAAAATGTGATTTTTTCTTTTTTTGTCTTTCTTGTTTTCAACACTTTTATTTTAACACGAACAATTTTCATATGAATAATTCTTTTCATTATAAATAATATTTTTAATGTTTCATGTTTTCATTTCAAATAGATGAACATTTTTAATCTATTCTATATATACGGTAAAAATGTAAATTTTATCGTTAACATGGTTTCAATTCAAACAAATGAACGTTTTATGTTTTTACTGTAATTCATAAACCGTGTTCTAAATGTAAACAAACAAAAATAGGATTTTTATTAGTTAGCCAAACTCTGTCATAATGTAAATATATTCAATTTGGGGTTCATATTCTATTGTAAAATAAACAAATAAAATAATATTTTATTTATTATTCAAATCTTATTGCAAAGTAAACAAATAAAAGTACAAATAAAATATTATTTTATTTGTTTATTTTACAATAGAATATGAACAACAAATAGAATATATTTACATTACGACAGAATTTGGCTAACTAATAAAAATCCTATTTTTGTTTGTTCACATTTAGAACACAGTTTATGAATTACAGTAAAAACATAAAACGTTCATTTGTTTGAATTGAAACCATGTTAACGATAAAATTTACATTTTTACCGTATATATAGAATAGATTAAAAATGTTCATCTATTTGAAATGAAAACATGAAACATTAAAAATATTATTTATAATGAAAAGAATTATTCATATGAAAATTGTTCGTGTTAAAATAAAAGTGTTGAAAACAAGAAAGACAAAAAAAGAAAAAATCACATTTTTAATGAATGATTTATATGAAAATTGTTTATGTTAGAATTGTCGAAAATCAAGTTTTTCAATTTAATATATTAAATAGGAATTAAGTGGAAATTCGATTGGTAATAATCGAAATGGACTTCTGTAAAAGAAGACCGATATTATATATGGAATTTAAGAGGCTTTGCTGTTATTCCATTTATATTATTAGTCTGATACAGAAATCTATATCGATTATGTATTGATTTGATTTCTGTGGAATTCCATATTTCAGAAATTGGTTTATAGATTTTATTTTCAGTGTTTATCTTTGATAAAATTAATGAGAATCTTTTAAAACGAATATCTTATTAAAAGAATACTCGGAGTTGGAATGTGGCGTAATGTGTGATTTTCCAATATTTGCTTTTTAATCCCAAAATACGCGAGTTATTCAGAAAGACCGGGTTTAACCCATTCTGGATAATCACCACGACGATCAAGAGTCAAAGATGAAGACGGTGATTGAAGACCGAAGGTTTTCACATGGTTGGGATGATGATGACTGGTATCTTGAATTTGGATTGGTCTTCCAAGGCAAGGTATTTGGTGATGGTCGTCCAAACGCATTTGGAGATCGACGGACACGTTGTTTCGCTCAGACCCAGAGCGGACTTGTAAATGGATTGCATGTCTGACATTGTATTCCTTTCTACTGTATTTGTTGAACGCTACTGATTATATATTTCTGTTTGGTGGTGAAGAATTTATTCTTTACTTATCACCCTTCTCTAAGACGTATGAGCTTAGAGGTTACATATATATTGGTAGATGATCAATAATATGGTAGGGTCTGACAATGTGACGTGCTAAGATGCAAATGATCAAGGCTTTATTGAAAAGCAGGCCTTGTGGTTGATGATCAAAGCACAGTCTCCTTAGGCATAGCTTTGTGTATATCGTGACTTCGCGAGCCTCACACCTCGGTATAAGTCAAAAACGGGATATGGACCGTAGGGAGTGCACACTTTTCTTTCTAGCTAGGAGTGGTGTTTGGGCTTTAACACAGCCCGACATTTTACTTGTGTCGATTATGGAGTGAGGTACCTCGGGTTTTTATAGGCCGGAAGTGGTCATATTATAGGTCCAAAGGGACCGGGAAACGTGTGTTCAAGCATAACTAATCCACTACCGTTAGGTAGGGACCGACCCTACCGCATCCAAGGGTTCACTGTGGGGGATCCTGAGGCATTTGCTAGAGTGTCTCAAATCGGAAGAGGACGATCCCTAGCCTCGATTTCATGACAGAAAACCAATTTCCAATACGACATCTCGTTTTCGATTGTATAACTAGTATGGCGACATAATAGGATGGGGTACTATGCCATCTAAGATTAATACATTTATATTGAAATGTTTTAAATACATATATACACACAAATAATAATATCGTTTTTACGTATCAAGCATCTTTTGACCATTATAAGGTAAAACCCTATCTTTTGGTGTGCGTTGCATTGTGTGATGGGACCTGGGTCTTATAATGGTTTCATTTTTCTAAAAAGCATTACGTGATTTGACGATTTACTTTAATTATGCACTGGCAATCCAATGGAGTAAACCCGTCCCACGTTAGCGGCGTGGTCCTGTGATTAGCCTACTTATTAGGTGAGTTAAATATAGAATTCTCACACCAGTCTCACGACTAACCTGTAGTTTGTTTCACTTTGCAAACTCGGGTGCCCTCTTTCCACATGGGCAGTCGAGTAGCTTTTTGCAGATATAGTTAAGCAAGATCCTGGATTGAAGTCTGAAGCTGGGTCCAGAATATTGATGGCCTTCCGCTGAGATTAGTTCCGCTGCAATGTATTTAATTTATTGTAAATGTATCTTCCACTGTATTATTTATCGATGTACTCTGATATATTCTGTACTCTGATGTAACATTTATTATTGATGTTATAAAAGTCTATGTTGTTGTTCTAATGTGTTGTATGCCCAAAGTTAACATACGCGGGTTTTGAATGGTCTTGATCGATCTTGCGATCGATTGGGGTCGGGTGAAATCCGGGTCGTTAAAAGCCCCTCCAACATCCGAACTTTCCGCCGCCGCCACGAGCACTGGGCCCCACCGAGTTGGACATCACTGCCACCGCCTGAAGCCCTCTCGACGCTCTTCCACGCTGTGCCCTCCGATCGTCGTATCGAGCCTCGGTTTTCGCGAAAACTGAAAACCTAGTTTTGAACAATCGTGAAAGGTATCGACTTTATTATATTTGAACTGAAAATAACACTTTTAAGTGTTGCAAACTTTGAAAAATCATATCTTTATCGTGTGTTAACGAAATTCGATGAAACAGGAAACATCGTGACCGCAAGGAGGCTCTCTATATTCTGAAAGAGACCGCGGATTTTTCCGAGCTAGCCACGATTTTTAGCATCTCGAAAACCAATGTGAGATTTCTAAACTGAATTGTGAATGGAAATGTGATGTATTAATCATATAAGCAAATTATAAATTATACACGTGTCGTATACCTCATGTACATGCGTTGTGTAAGTTATATAAGCGAAGTATGAATTATACATGCATTGTATAAATGATATGTGTGTTGGAATGGAAATAATATATATATATATATATATACTCCCCTCATCCACAAACCATGGACGATATTTATTGATTGTGAATTAGCGTGAAAAATTGGATGAATAATGCGAATGGTTAATAGAATTTTTTGTGGTTGATATTGTTCGGTTGTGGTTGAAAAATACCCATTTGTGATTGAAATAAATTGTGGAAAAGAAAAATCATACTCGCCTGCGTGCGAATTAGATGTATGAAATCCCCATTATAAAAAACCGCGAGGTTTTAAGGTAGAGCGATGAGCCATACTTGGGACAGTGCCTGTTTTAAATACCCTGCCATTATGCTACCGAAATTTTGAATAATATTCATGTGTTAGAATTATTTTCATATGTTGAAATTATTTTCATGTGTTGAAATGAAAGTCATGTGTTGAACTATATCCATGTGTGGAAATGCTCATGTGTTGAGAAGTTCATGTGTTGAAAAATAATTCACGTGTTGAATAAATAAATAGTTTTAACAATAAAAATCACATTTTTATATATATGAACTATGTAAAGTATTCGTATTATAAATAAATTGTTTCCACAATAAAAATAACATCTTTCTTATATATATATACAACCATATAAAATATATCCATGTGTGGAAATGCTCATGTGTTGAGAAGCTCATGTGTTGAGAAGTTCATGTGTTGAATAAAATGATCGAACAATAAAAATTAAATTTTTAGTGAGAATAGGAAGTGTTAAAACATTCATGTGTTGAATAAATATTTTTGATGATAAAAATACCATTTTTATCATGTGTGTGAATTGTTAGAAATATACAACTGTTGAAATAAATATTTGTTTGCTAAGAAGATTATTTTTAACATGTATAGGAACTAAATAAAATAGTCATGTGTTGAAATATATTTTAATTCAACAAAAATATCATTTTTAAGTGAAACATGAAGTGTTAAAAATAACCAAAAGTGGAGATAAAACTTTATTCGCTGGAAATATAATTTTTAGCTTAGTTTTGCACACACACGCACACACACACACACACACACACACACACACACATATATATATATATGTTGAACAGGAAATGGATTAGCTATTGAGTAAAGAACTTATTTGCGTGCCCGACAAATAGGTGAACCTTAATGAGTTGAATGTGCAAATTTTATTATCACATCAACTCCTGCGAATGCCATTGGATGCGGAGTGCTAGTTGTTCTGTGTGTAATAATAAACATCTCCATAGGATAGTAACAATTAATTTTGAACTACACTACATGGCATACTTCTTGACGATAGGCATACTTCATCATATACCACATAAGCATTTGGAGCTTGTGTGACGAGGTTGAAGAATGACCATACGAGCAAGAGGCTTGTATGGCGATGACTATATATTACAGGTTGAACTGATGACTGATCTGGACTATATAAATTGTAACGGTAAACTGCAAGATTAATAAAAACCCCACATGGGTCTGGAGATGACAATAAACACATCTCTCTGGTCATTAAGGCACAAAAACCATTTATAGGGTGACGAGAATTTATTCTCTGGAGTTATGATCTATACACATTCCCCTGTGGACAACGGAATATATCACTATAAATATGTGTGTGTTTATTAGGATTTATTGGATACCTAATACGGCCCAATAAATTTCCAAACCCCTTCCCGTACAAAGGAGGTTATGGTGAAACTTTTCGAAATATAAAGGTGTTAGTGAAATATTTGAAGTGAAAACGATATTGAAATCGTCGAATGTATTATATTTATATATATATAAATTAGATTAAAATGAATCGAAGCCGTGCAGTTCGCATTTTGAAATCGTAACTTCGAACAACTATACCGAAAGATCCGACCATCGGATTTTCACAAAACTGGAAACATTGGGTTCGCTTTGGGAATATCTTCCCAATGATATAAACTTTGTTGAAATCCAACGGTTAGATTTTTAGATATGTGTAAAACAAATTTTGGGAAAAACAGCGCCAGTGCTTCAGCACGACCTAAAACGTCGTTTAATTATATAGGGCCGTTTTTAAATAAATAAAAATGGTGATATATCATTATAAAATATTATAGGCGATATAGAGTGGAAATAAACCGATTCTGCTTGGTTCGCTTGATATTTGATGGTTAAATGTGTTTGACATGAAAACTATACTAAAGATCTGAAATGTGAATGTCGAATGATTTAACCATGTGAAGAATTGATTTGAAAATCTAAATATACGTAGATTATTTGAAAAGGCCGAGTTAATTCTCATTTCAAATAATTGATCGACGGTTAGAAGTCGAAGAGAAGAGGACGGTTCAAGACCGACGATCTTCACATTGGATGGATGGACGCTACTGATGCTCATGATTGGAGTAGCTACCTGGAAGGAGCTGAAGTGGTAGCCGTTCGGACGTATTGTTGATTATGCGGATATGCGAGGAATTTGGTGCCTCCGGCTTCGTTCATACCCAGAACGAACTTGTAAATGGACTGTTTGTCTGACATTGGATTTTGTTCTGTGATAATTGATCTCTATTAAATATATATCTGTTTGGCGGCGGAGAATTTACTCTCTTTCTTAACGCCCTTCTCTGAGACGTACGAGCTCAGAGGTTATATATCGATAGAAATCAGTCGCATAGAGTGGATTGCCTGTGTGGCACGCCTAAGTGGCATATGATCAAGGCTTCTGTTGCAAAGCAAAGTCTTGTGGTTGATGATCAAAGCATGGCCTGTGTGGCGTAGCTTTGTGTATAATGTGGATTCGCGAGCCTCACACCTCGGTATGAGTCAAAAACGGGAGAAGGACCTCTGGGGGAACGCAACGTTTCTTTCTAGCTACGGTGGTGTCAGTGACCTACCAGCCCTGACATTTATATATACTTTTCACCTGTGTGGTTTTTGGAATGCGAGGCGCCTCGATTATAGGTCTGTAAGGACCGGGAAACGTGTGTTCAGGAATAACTAACCCTCAAAAGTAAGAGAGGACCGGCCCAACCGATTCCAAGGATCGCTGTGTGAGATCCTGAGGCATTTGCTAGAGTGTCTCGAACGGAGAGGAGCTTTCCCCTTGCCTCGACTCATGATGGAATCCAATTTCCAATACGAAATTGCGGATGTGATTGTATTACTAGTATGGCGACATAGTGGTACGGGTCATTCATGCCGCCTATGATTGATATTTATGATTGAATTTGCTTTTGAAACATATATGCACTAGTAATAATATCAAACACTTTTGTTTTATATGTATGAAGCATCTCTTGGCCATTATAAGGTAAAAACTCTATCCTTCGGCTTGCGTTGCATTGTGTGATGGGACCTGAGTCTTATAATGGCTTCATTTTTATAAAAAGCATTGCGATGATTTAATCATTTACTTTATTTCATGCACTAGAACTCATTGGAGTAAACCCGTTCCACGAAAGTGGCGTGGTCCTTTGATTTGCCTTATTATTGTTGTTTAATAAGTTAGGTAGACTTCTCATACCAGTCCCATAACTGACTCGTAGTTTGTTTCACCTCGCAAACTCGGGTGCCCTTATTTTCACATGGGCAGCCTAGTTACAGGTAGCTGGCATATTTTGGCTTGGCATCGAAGTAGAGGTGCACTTTTGGCTCATGGCGAGGCTTGACTACATGTTGATGACTATGATTTTTCCGCCATTATTGTATATGTATATGATTCCGCCACAGGCGATGTAGACTAATGTTTCGTTAATGTACACTCTTTATATATATGTGAATCCGCCATAGGCGATGTAGACTGATTATGTATTATTATTCACTAAGTTGTATCCTGCACTGTGCTCTCTGATGTGGTGATATATATATATATATATATGATTCCGCTGTCATATTCGTGTAAATTATTCTATTTCTTGTTTATGCTATTATCTGTACTCTGGTAATGATGATTTATGTGTTATATTCCAAATATTATCCTTAACACCATAGCATGGGGTTTTGAGATCATCACAGGTGGTATCAGAGCTTTGGTTAACCTTAGTTCTGGAATTTAACACATTAAACACTTCGTCAGAATAGAATCAGTAGTATTCTAAGGCGAGTAGCTCATTAGAGATAGGACTAGTAATGTCCTAGAATGAGCTAAGCAGAATAGCCAAAATAATTTGATCAGTACATCGTTGTCTTTCCTTAAGTTCTTCTGCTTTACCATACAATAAAATTATCGTTTCTTTAGGCCGACTCTTTTCTTGCTTATACAGAACTTGAACAATGGCTACCCGAGCAGCCGTTGGTAGAGGAGGCCGAGCTGGCCGTGGCAGAGGACGAGGAGAAGTCCCAGCCGAAGATGGACCCTTAATATAACTCCCGGCCGCTCAACAATTCGAGCTCGACCGCGTGGCTAAAAGGTACAAGAACCTAGGAAGCAAAACCTTCTCTGGAACGGGCACTGTGATTGAGGCCTTGGCATGGCTGAAAACATGTGAGAAAATACTAGGAGGCCTGAGGCTGGGTGATCAAGACAAAGGTTTCATGGGCACTTGGCTTCTACAAGAGGAAGCCGAATTATGGTGGGAAGCTCTTATCGCAGCGAACAGAGATGCTGGTTGGACCTGGGATGAATTCAAAGATTTATTCAAAGAAAAATACATCCCAGAGCAAGCCCTTGAGCGCATGCACGACGAATTCGCAAACCTCCAGCAAGGAGATCTTTCTGTGCAAGACTATCTGAACAAGTTTACACAGTTATCCCGCTATGCTCCCAAGCTCGTCGCCACCACAAAGTCCAAGAACAAGAGGTACATCCTCGGGCTAAAGCGGAAGTACCAAGACAGGACAATGACCCATATCAAGCTGGAGTTTAATGAATTAGTGGAGATGGCATGCAACTATGAGGACCTGGATCAAAGGAACCTCGATCTGGACCGTGCTAAAAGCCAGGCGGGGAATAAACGCAAGCCCTCCACAAACCAGTCAGAATCAAGCAACGCGGCGTCCACGAATCAGCAGACTAGCAGGCCGCCAAAGGGAAGCTGCTACAATTGTGGCAAGGTGGGGGCACTACTCAAATGTTTGCATAGCCCCAAAAAGGCAGAAGACCGACTCTCAAGGTTCAAGCCAGGGCTCTCAGAACCCTCGTTCATGCTTTAACTATCGCAGGACAGGTCATCTTGTCAGAGACTTTCCCTTGCTTAAAAAGGCCGAGGTTGCTCACGTGTATGGCGGGACGAATCCGCCGGCTGCTTCCGATGGAGCAGGTAAACCCGATGTTTTGGGAGGTACCCTTACGATTAAAAATATTCCTGTTTTTGTATTATTTGACACGGGTGCATCACGTAGTTTTATTGCAAGTAACACAATACACAAATTAAAGTTAAAACAAAGAAAGCTTACAAAATCAGTTAGGGTGCATAATCCAATAGGGGGTTCTATTATTCTCAGTTCATATTGTAAAGTACCTGCTTCTTTTTCCCGATACCGGTTTCCTTTTAATTCAGTCGTTATGGACTTTCCTGAGTTCGATATCATTCTCGGGCTAGATTGGTTAACGAAATACGAAGCCAAAGTAAATTGTGCGGAAAGGATAGTAAACATTAGAACAAAGCTTGGATATATTACTGTACCATGTCATGGTTCGAATCCAGATAGAAAGGAATTTTGGTCTGCATTAGAAATTATTCCCACTTCCTTAGAAAAGATTCCTTTTGTTAGAAACTATGCGGATGTGTTTGAAGAAGTCAAAAACTTACCTACGCAAAGAGAAATAGAATTCAGAATCAATCTAATTCCCAATGCCAGACCAGTAGTACATCCAATTCACAGAATCAAGGAAAAAGAAGAATTAGGCGATCAAACTCGTCAACTGCTGTGGAAGGGTCTGATCAGACCTAGCTTTTCTAGTTGGGGTGCAGCTATAGTGTTTGTCCTAAAGTCAGACGGTACTCTCCGATTATGTGTTGAATACCGAGACCTCAACAAACAGACGCTTAAAAACAAATAACCATTACCCCGCATCGATGATCTGTTAGATCGATTAAATGGGGCGAGAGTATTTTCCCGAATGGACCTAGCCATACGTTTCCATCAACTGAGAATTGCCGAAGAGTGTGTTCCTTTGACGGCTTTCAGAGGTCTAGACATATTTTATGATTGGTTAGTAATGTCGTTCGGCTTATGCAACGCTCCAGCATACTTAGTCGATCTAATGAATAGAGTGTTCAGGGGAGTTCTGAATAAATTTGTCCTGGTATTCATCGATGATATTTTAATTTACTCCAAATCAAAACCTGAGCATGAAAAACATTGAGAACAAGTATTGGAGATTCTAAGAAAGAACGTCTTCAAAGTTAAATTCTCTAAGTGTGTCTTCTGGCAAGAAGAGGTGAAGTTCCTTGGCCGTGTCGTGTCAAAGGAAGGGATTTCTGTAGATCTGAGCAAAATTACAGCAATTCAAGACTGGAAACAGCCTACCACACCCACAGAGGGTAGAAGTTTTATGGGGTTGGCTAGTTATTATCGAAAGTTCGTTAAGGATTTTTCGAAGATATTCAGTCCATTAACAAAGCTTACGAAGAAGCACGAGAAATTTAAGTGGACTTTGGACTGTGAGGAAGCTTTCCAGGAATTGAAATCGAAATTGACAACCGCTCCAATATTAACCATTATCGATAGCAATCAGGATTTGACGGTTTGGACAGATGCTTCTATTAGAGGTCTTGGTGCAGTGTTAATGCAAAGAAGCCAAGTAGTCACTTATGCAAGCCACCAACTGAAACCGCATGAGAAGAATTATGTAACTCATGATCTTGAGTTGCTAGCTATCATTTTCGCTTTGAAAATCTGGAGGCATTACTTGTTGGGTGAGAAATTCGAACTATTTACAAATCATCAATCATTGAAGTATCTGTTCACCCAGAAAGATCTGAATTTGAGACAGCAGCGTTGGCTAGAATTTCTTGCCGCGTATGATTTGGATATCCTATATACACCAGGAAAGGCTAACGTAGTAGCTGATGCGCTCAGTAGGAAGACGGAAATCATCGCCAGTTTTATCATTATGTCTTCATTGAATGATAAGATCTATGTTCTACAGAAAAACGACTTTTTTCTTAAAGAGATGATCAGAAGAATTCAAAAAGGTGAAAGCTCCAGTTTCCAAGTGGATAATGAGGAGTTCTGAGATTAAATGGGAGAATTTGTGTTCCCGACATCCCTGAGCTCAAAAGAAAGGTGCTTGATGAATGCCATAAATCCAAGCTTTGCATTCATCCTGGAGTAAGTAAGATGTACAACGATATCAAGCGCACTTTCTGGTGGAAGGCGATGAAGAGGGACATTTCTTTGTATGTTAGTAGGTGCCCTACTTGTCAATTAGTCAAGAGCGACCAACAAAAGCTAGCCGGATTGTTGCAACCATTGGAAGTCCCAGGTTGGAAATGGGAACAGATTTCCATGGATTTCATAGATGGTTTGCCTCGAACCAAGAAAGGTAATGACAGTATTTGGGTGATCGTAGATCACTTCACGAAGACTGCCCATTTCATACCTGTCATATCCAATAGAACCGCTCAAAGTCTAGCACAGATATATTTCAAAGAAATTGTTAAGCTGCACGGAGTTCCCATCAGCATAGTCAGTGATAGGGACCCCATATTTGCTAGCAAATTCTGGGAGGCATTCCAGACATAATTGGGAACAAAACTAAATATGAGCACCACTTATCACCCTCAGACAGATGGCCAAACTGAGCGGGTGAACAGGATTCTAGAAGATTTACTGCGGGCTTGTATTATTGATTTTGGTAAGTCATGGGAAGATCACTTGCATTTAGCAGAATTCTCATATAACAACAGCTATCAGGCAAGTCTAAAAATGTCGCCATTTGAGGCATTATATGGTAAACCGTGCAGATCTCCCGCATGTTGGGTAGAACTGGGCAACAGATTTGTGTTGGGACCCGATATGATTAGAGAAGCATCTGATAAAGTCGATTTCATCAAGAAGCGATTGAAAACCGCGCAAAGCCGACAGAAAAGTTATGCAGATTCTAGAAGAAGAGATTTGACATTTGCAGTTGGTGATCATGTTTATTTGAAAGTTTTTCCGATGAGAGAAGTGATCCAATTCGGTAAAACTAGGAAGTTGGCACCCAGATTTATTGGTCCCTTTCCTATACTAGAACGAATTGGAACTCTTTCTTATAGGATTTCATTACCTGATTGGTTGCCTGGAGTGCATAATGTATTTCACATATCTCAACTTAGAAGACATGTGCACGATCCGGATCTTGTTGTAGAAGAAGCAACACAATAGGACCTGGAAATTACTCCAGAATTAACAGTCAGAAGAGAACCATTAAAAATTGTTGGCAAAGAAACTAAAGAGCTAAGGAGCAAGAAGGTTCATTTAGTTAAAGTGCAGTGGAGTAGTGATCCTAGAGACTGTACTTGTGAGACTGAAGAAAGCATTTAGCAAGCTTATCCCGAATGCAGGATGGACCTCTCTGACTAACTATGGTGCAAGGTACCTTCACAATACTTTGCAATTACATTTTTGTTTCCTACTGTACTGTTGTTTCCTTTTCAAGGACGAAAAGTTTTATGTGGGGGAGATTGTAACAACCCAGAAAATACGAGCCAATTTAAAAATTTTAAATTGGTTATTTCAAAGATATTTAAACACTTGAAATAGAATATTTCAATAAAATAATGAATTAGAAATAGTGTGGCAATTTGAAAATTTGAATTCAAACTTTGACTGACTGTACCGGGTGCAAAATATAACGGATTAAAGTGAAACCAAAAATATTTAAATCTGTTTATGAATATCTTTCTAACGAATCTGAAAAATCGAAGTTTCATAGCGGGAATCAAAAGTTATGGCCAAATGAATTTTCAGAAAGGTCGCTATAGAAAATTTATAGCCCTTGAAAATGGACATTGTGCAAATGACCTCATAATTCGACGAAATCACTTTTGTTGGATCCGGGATGACAAAGTATTGCGAGGTTTCAAATTTCATAATTTTTGAAGCTAATATGTGAGCGTGGCAAAAGAAAACGTGTTTGGTTGATTTCTATTAAATTGGATTGACTAGAAAATGGCCATTTTTCAAACGGTCTCAGAATTCGACAAAACTAGTTTTATTGGGACCGTAGCGTCAAAACATAGCAAAATTTAATTTTCTGGAAATTTTCGAATCAATTTGTAGCCCCGGCAAATTAAAATGTACGTTCAAAACAGAATTGGAATGTTTTATATTTTAATTTGAAGAATAACTGACTGTAATAGTCGAATTAGCCTACGAAACATATCCCATTGTGTCCGGGATGGGGGTATTTAGTTAGGGGCGACAATCGTTGGGTTTGAATTGGTGTCCGTGTGGAAAAACACTATTTTAAAATTTAATAGAACCATGGACCAATAGAAATTCTCCTTTCATAAATTAAAATAAAAAAAGGTCAAAAAACCCTTGCCGCTCTCTCGTGCCCGACGACGCACGTTGCTTCCTCCTTCCCGACCAAATAGCCGCCGCCACAGGCCACGCCAGACTCCGCCACTGCCCTACCTCAAAAGCCCTCCCTTCCCGCTTCAAATCTGACCAACCATCGCCCCCCCTCTCTTCGCCATCGTTGAGCACGAGCCCCTCCAACATCCGAACTTTCCGCCACCGCCACGAGCACTAGGCCCCACCGAGTTGGACATCACTGCCACCGCCTGAAGCCCTCTCGACGCTCTTCCACGCTGTGCCCTCCGATTGTCGTATCGAGCCTCGGTTTTTGCAAAACTAAAAACCTAGTTTTGAACAATCTTGAAAGGTATCGGCTTTATTATATTTGAACTGAAAATAACACTTTTAAGTGTTGCAAACTTTGAAAAATCATATCTTTATCGTGTGTTAACGAAATTCGATGAAATAGGAAACATCGTGACCGCAAGGAGGCTCTCAACATTCTAGAAGAGACCGCGGATTTTTCTGAGCTAGCCACGATTTTGAGCATCTCGAAAACCAATGTGAGATTTCTAAACTGGATTGTGAATGGAAATGTGATGTATAAATTATATAAGCAAAATATAAATTATACACATGTTGTATACCTCATGTACATGCGTTGTGTAAGTTATATGAGCGAAGTATGAATTATATATGCATTGTATAAATGATATGTGTGTTGGAATGGAAATAATATATATATATATATACTCCACTCGTCCACAAATCATGGACGATATTTATTGATTGTGAATTAGTGTGAAAAATTGGACGAATAATGCTAATGGTTGATAGAATTGTTTGTGGTTGATATTGTTTGGTTGTGGTTGAAAAATACCCATTTGTGATTGAAATAAATTATGGAAAAGAAAAATCATACTCGCCTGTGTGCGAATTAGATGTATGAAATCCCCATTGTCAAAAAACCACGAGGTTTTAAGGTAGAGCGAGAAGCCGTACTCGGGACGGTGCCGGTTTTGAATACCCTGTCGTTATGCTGTCGAAATTTTGAATAATATTCATGTGTTAGAATTATTTTAATATGTTGAAATTATTTTCATGTGTTGAAATGAAAGTCGTGTGTTGAAACTATATCCATGTGTGGAAATGTTCTTGTGTTGAGAAGTTCATGTGTTGAAAAATAATTCATGTGTTGAATAAATAAATAGTTTTAACAATAAAAATCACATTTTTATATATATGAACTATGTAAATTATTCGTATTATAAATAAATTGTTTCAACAATAAAAACAACATCTTTCTTATATATATACAAACCATATAAAATATATCCATGTGTGGAAATGCTCATGTGTTGAGAAGCTCATGTGTTGAGAAGTTCACGTGTTGAATAAAATGATCGAACAATAAAAATTACATTTTTATTGAGAATAGAAAGTGTTAAAACATTCATGTGTTGAATAAATATTTTTGATGATAAAAATACCATTTTTATCATGTGTGTGAATTGTTAGAAATATACAACTCTTGAAATAAATATTTGTTTGCTAAGAAGATTATTTTTAACATGTATAGGAACTAAATAAAATAGTCATGTGTTGAAATATATTTTAGTTCGACAAAAATATTATTTTTAAGTGAAACGTGAAGTGTTAAAAATAACCATAAGTGGAGATAAACCTTTGTTCGCTGGAAATATAATTTTTAGCTTAGTTTTGCACATATATATATATATATATATATATGTGTGTTAAACAGGAAATGGATTAGCTGTTGAGTAAAGAATTTATTTGCGTGCCCGACAAATAGGTAAACCTTAATGAGTTGGATGTGCAAATTTTATTATCATATCAACTCCTGCGAATGCCATTGGATGCGGAGTGCTAGTTGTTCTATGTGTAATAATAAACATCGCCATAGGATAGTAACAATTAATTTTGAACTACACTACATGGCATACTTCTTGACGATAGGCATACTTCATCATATACCACATAAGCATTTGGAGCCTGTGTGACGAGGTTGAAGATTTACCATATGAGCGAGAGGCTTGTATGGCGATGACTATATATTACAGGTTGAACTGATTACCGATCTGGACTATATAAATTCTAACGGTAAATTGCAAGATTAATAAAAAACCCCACACGGGTCTGGAGATGACAATAAACACGTCTCTCTGGTCATTAAGGCACAAAAACCATTTATAGGGTGACGAGAATTTATTCTCTGGAGTTATGATCTATACACACTCCCCTGTGGACATCGGAATATATCACTATAAATATGTGTGTGCTTATTAGGATTTATTGGGTACCTAATAAGGCCCAATAAATTTCCAAACCCCTTCCCGTACACAGGAGGTTATGGTGAAATTTTTCGAAATATAAAGATGTTAGTGAAATATTTGAAGTGAAAACGATATTGAAATCGTCGAATGAATTATAGTTATATATATGTATAAATTAAATTAAAACGAATCGAGGCCGTGCAGTTTGCGTTTTGAAATCGTAACTTCGAACGATTATACCGAAAGATCCGACCATCGGATTTTCACGAAACTAGAAACATTGGGTTCGCTTTGGGAATATCTTCCCAACGATATAAACTTTGTTGAAATCCAACGGTTAGATTTTTCAGATATGTGTAAAACAAATTTTGGGAAAAACAGCGCCAGTGCTTCGGCACGACCTGAAACATCGTTTAATTATATAGGGCCGTTTTTAAATAAATGAAAATGGTGATATATCGTTATAAAATATTATAGACGATATAGAGTGGAAATAAACCGATTCTACTTGGTTTGCTTGATATTTGATGGTTGAATGTATTTGACATGAAAACTATACAAAAGATCTGAAATGTGAATGTCGAATGATTTAACCATGTGAAGAATTGATTTGAAAATCTAAATATACATAGATTATTTGAAAAGGCCGAGTTAATTCTCATTTCAAATAATCGATCGACGGTTAGAAGTCGAAGAGAAGAAGACGGTTCAAGACCGACGATCTTCACATTGGATGGATGGGCGCTACTGATGCTCGTGATTGGAGTAGCTACCTTAAAGAAGTTGAAGTGGTAGCCATTCGGACGTATTGTTGATTGTGCGGATATGCGAGGAATTTAGTTCCTCCGGCTTCGTTCATACCCAGAACGAACTTGTAAATGGACTGTGTGTCTGACATTGGATTTTGTTCTATGCTGATTGATCTCTATTAAATATATATCTGTTTGGCAGCGGAGAATTTATTCTCTTGCTTAACGCCCTTCTCTGAGACATACGAGCTCAGAGGATATATGTCGATAGAAATCAGTCGCATGGAGTGGATTGCCTGTGTGGCACGCCTAAGTGGCATATGATCAAGGCTTCTGTTGCAAAGCAAAGTCTTGTGGTTGATGATCAAAGCATGGCCTGTGTGACGTAGCTTTGTGTATAGCGTGGATTCGCGAGCCTCACAGCTTGGTATGAGTCAAAAATGGGAGAAGGACCGCTGGGAGAACACGACGTTTCTTTCTAGCTACGGTGGTGTCAGTGACCTACCAGCCCTGACATTTATATATACTTTTCACCTGTGTGGTTGTTGGAATGCGAGGCGCCTCAATTATAGGTCTGTAAGTACCGGGAAACATGTGTTCATGAATAACTAATCCTCAAAAGTAAGAGAGGACCGGCCCAGCCAATTCCAAGGACCGCTGTGTGCGATCCTGAGGCATTTGCTAGAGTGTCTCGAACGGAGAGGAGCTTGCCCCTTGCCTCGACTCATGATGGAATCCAATTTCCAATACGAAATTGCGGATGTGATTGTATTACTAGTATGGCGACATAGTGGTATGGGTCATTCATGCTGCCAATGATTGATATTTATGATTGAATTTGCTTTTGAAACATATATGCACTAGTAATAATATCAAACACTTTTGTTTTATATGTATGAAGCATCTCTTGGCCATTATAAGGTAAAAACTCTATCCTTCGGCTTGTGTTGCATTGTGTGATGGGACCTGAGTCTTATAATGGCTTCATTTTTATAAAAAGCATTGCGATGATTTAATCATTTACTTTATTTCATGCACTAGCACTTATTGAAGTAAACCCGTTCCGCGAAAGTGGCGTGATCCTTTGATTTGCCTTATTATTGTTGTTTAATAAGTTAAGTAGACTTCTCATACCAGTCCCATGACTGACTCGTAGTTTGTTTCACCTTGCAAACTCGGGTGCCCTTATTTTCACACGGGCAACCTAGTTACAGGTAGCTGACATATTTTGGCTTGGCACCGAAGTAGAGGTGCACTTTTGGATCATGGCGAGGCTTGACTAGATGTTGATGACTATGATTTTTCCGCCATTATTGTATATGTATATGATTCCGCCACGGGCGATGTAGACTGATGTTTCGTTTATGTACACTCTCTATATATGTGATTCCGCCACAGGCGATGTAGACTGATTATGTATTATTATTCACTAAGTTGTATCCTGCACTGTGCTCTCTGATGTGGTGATATATATATGATTCCGCTGTCATATTTTTGTAAATTATTCTATTTCTTGTTTATGTTATTTTCTGTACTCTGCTAATGATGATTTATGTGTTATATTCGAAAGATTATCCTTAACACCGTAGCACGGGGTTTTGAGATCGTCACAATAAGGGAGTGTGGCTGCCAACGATTCAGATTAGTGGCGGCTGTGTATCAGGGGGATTAGGGTTACGTATTTGGGCCGTATTTATTACATTTAACGGAAATATTGCCATTTTAATATTAATTATTTCCCTTTCTTGATTTAATCCCTTTCTATCACATACATTTGTTTTCCTATTTTATTAAATGAAGTTTGCTAATATGTTGATGTTAATAATTTTCCATTACTTTCAAATTCAAATGCTCACTGTTTTTGCTTTTAAAAAAATTAATATATGTGTGTACTTTTCGATTATTTTATAAAATACCATTTATTAACTTCCCTTCCTTCTTCTATTTCTTTTTTATTTAATTCTGTATATTCCATTGTAACGTTTTCAATTTCAAACGCACATTACTCCTATGGTTATTTTAATAATTTTGTTGCTTAAAATGCGGTGAGTTACATAACTAACTAAAATATTTTATGTTTTCCAATTTTATGTTATAATGCTTTGCTTTATGTGTCTAAACATAATTACTACAAATTCTCTTCCCAGTTACCCATTCTAAATTTACGTCTTTTTTTCTCATTTAAGCCCAGATTTGCTTCTAGACTAATGAATACTGTAAATTAAGTATTATATGTACTTATATGAAGATATATTAAGTAAAGATCAACAATTCTCTATTTAGAAATATTAAAGTAAATCATATAGATACATAGAATAACGGAATAAAATTAATTCTTAAGATATATATATATATATATATATATATATATGAATTCATGTGTATTTTACATTGTGTTGTAATATTTGGAAATAATGTTTGTATAAATTGTAAGGTAAATGATAACATTAATTAAGAATGGTAATTAGAGGAATACATTGAATGTTAAGTAATTTAAAAAAAATAACGATTGCAATAGATTAATTGACTAACGTGGGAAACCAATGGCTATTTAATTCATAGGTGATAAATTGGAAATAAGTTACAATTAGTACACAAAATTTATTGTCATATTTCCATGCATGTATGTAGTATACATTGTATATACATGTAAAACCAAAACAAATAGATAGAAAGACAACAGGTAAATAGAAATTTATGCATACATGCTTGTACGTGTTAAAACAAATAAATTTTGCTAAGCATTTCATGATATATATATATATATATATATATATACATATATATAAAATGAAAGATGGAAATAACATTAATGTTTCTTGCGCATGAATAAATAAATAAACAAATAATTACTACGTTAAAATTATTTTTTATTTAATTTTAAAAAATGAAAATTTTAAATTCTGATGCATTTTCTAACAAAATTTCCTTAAAATAAATTTTTAAAATTGGCTCTGATTTTCTGGGTTGTTACAAATAACCATCTGCTGAAATAAACAAGGATCATTAATAGGATCATTCATAAGTTTATCTTGACTATGAAATATTTCATCTAGATCCATACACCTATTATTATTTGAAGTATTCTTCGCCACCCAAATTTTAGCTGATTTACATACATCATTAGAATGCCCGAACACATTACAATTAGTACACACATAAATAATAAATTTATAACTCCTTGAAAATTATATAGATAGAAATTGGCAGTTGGAAGGTAATTATCAGTTATTCTCTAGAGATAATGGTTTCTTTATCCTTAAATGTGAATTGTGCGATGATTGTGATAGGATATTATCACTGGGGCCATATTATTATAACAAATGACTGATCTTTATGAAAAATGGTCGCCTGGAATGAGAATTACTAGGGAATTACTCAATAATATTCCAATTTGGATCAAATTACCCAATCTAGACCTTGACTTTTGGTCAGTTGAAGCCATTAGTAGGATAGTTTCTGTTTTTGGTAAAGCTTTAAGGATGGACAGAGTAACTGAAAATGCCTATCATATATCATATGCTAGAGTATTGGTTGAGATTAGTATAGACTTTAAATTTCCAGAATTTATTCCTGTTCAGTTTGAACATAATTTTTTTAAAAGGAGATGTGTGTGTGTGTGTGTAGAAAAGTCTATTTAAACACAAAATACATAATTGGTGATATAATTGATCTTCATCGTCGGATCACCCACCTGAATTCCCCCCTCCATATAAGGACAAAAAGATCCAGTGGTCAAGGCTTTATATCTCATGGTTTATGTCTAATTTTGTATTCAAATTTCCCCCTATACACGCACACATAATCACACATACACACAAATTTGGGGATCTAGATTAACCCTAGAGAGGGGGTGAATAGGGTTTATCACAGTTTTCCCCTGAGTTAAAAATCTAATGGGATATTAAATTACAAATAGATCACAGACTACAGTAGAAATAAAAAGCAGAAAAGAAATAACACACAGAGATACCCAGCTTCAACAAAATCCTGCCTATTACTGCATTCCCAAGGTTTCTACTAGGTGCTATAAACAGATCCCGCATACAAGACCATGTACACTCGCAGTGCCTGCTCCTGTCCTAACCCAACGTTCAAAACCCTAGACTGATCTAAATCCCTAGATCAGATTTCCCCTAGTTTTACAGACTATAATAAACTGCCAGTTAACCCTTTAACTGAATTCTCCTAGATTATACATAATTCTAGAAACCGTTTGAGACTGTTTAAAAACAAAATAGAAAATACAAAACAAATTAAAAAAGAAAAAAACCCTAGGAGGTTTAAGAAAAGAGGATCGTCCCCTTGTAAAAGATGGTTGGCCCATTTCTTTATTTGTTAAGCCCGATCCTTTGCTTTCTCTCATGAAAAAATGGCGGCTGGAATGAAATTGGAACTAGGGTTTTCTGAAATCCCTTGAATCTTGTTCGATCAATTGATAATTTGATTCGCCAGTGCTTCTCAAGGATTTAGGCATTTTGGCGATCGAAACTCTGGTATGTAACTTTGATTTGGATTCTCTTTTCTCTCGTGTTAATCGTGGTTTCGATGGATTATTGTTGTATGGTTTTTCGATGGTTTGTTGCTAGTGATGAGTTGGTGTAAAAATAAGATTATCGAAATCCTATAACATGCTCTGATTTCGTGAAGTGATTTGATCTGATAATTGTGGTTTCCTCTTTTGCCTCTTGATGAATGCCGTGAAATTTGTGATGAACCAAGAAATGATTTTGGTATTTCTCTTGAATAGATTAATGAACCTAGACTTGAGTAAAAACAGGAAAGAATTCGAAATTTAAACTATAGTCCACCCTGATTGTTGTCAAACAAAGATTGATTTGTTCATTTCTGAAAGTAAATCTTTTGCTCCTTTAAACCATGATTGCTTGATCACTGCGAGATTTTACAGGAAGGTAAATAAAAAATATGGTATGTTTAAATTTGTTGAGTTACTTGAAAGATTTCCCAAATTCTTGCCCTTGGTGATACTTCCCGAATTATGGCAAGAAAAAAAACTTCCTAAACATTTATTCCTTGCCATAGCCTTGTTCTTGTCAAAATGACTTCTTGGCAAATATACTGTTGAAAGCTTGGAAACATTTATGCCTTAAAACAATATAGACTTCTTGCCAAAAACAGATTTTTCTAAAAACAAAATAGCAGAGAGTATTTCCTTTGATTGCACACACTGTTTATGCCAAGATAAAATAAATTGTTGGACATTTTCCATATATTCATGGACTGGTTTTCACTGTGACACTAGGCTTGCCTTCTTGGCTTTGCACTGCATTGTGTATCCATGTATACATCACTATTTTGAACTGAAATATCCTGTTGCATCATACCCTTTATTTCTGGAAAGTGATTTCATTTTCATATTGCCATGCTTATTTGAACAAACTTTATGATTCTGTGCACTTATATGAATTGGTTGACTTGTACCATATGGTTTTGCTCTTGCACTTCATTCATGTTGTTTACATGCTTCATTCATGATTGTTCCATATGTGCTGCTGCCATGAGTTTTATATTGCTCTTCTTGTTTTTTTGAACCTCCACTTGCATGATTGACAAAACATCATGCTGTATACATGACTTACGTTGTGTGTGTCTTCTTGCACATATATGTGCCATGTGAATTCTGGCTTGAGTGTTACCTTGTCCCACCTATGTACCTGCTAATGTACATGCTGTTCCATTGTGTATGTTAACCTTTGCATCATTACTGCTTGCATGTTGTACCACTGTTTCACCTATGTGCTTGGCTTAGTTGTTGTACATGTATTTCTTTGCTGTTTGGCATTTCTGAGTTGTTCACTTGTCCAGTAAAATGATAGCTGCCATGTTTTAAAAAAAAACTTGACTTGCTGATTTGTATTTTGGTCTATCTTGACCATGTCTTGGTCTGGGCTTGACTATGCAGTATGTCTTCACCATGTTCACTTGTTTTCTATATTCATTTGCTGCTATGACTTGAATTTGTCATACATGGCTAGACCATGTTTTCCTTGCCACTTGAAACATTGCACCATGCACTTGATTGTTTGCACTTGTTCACATTAGCTTGTATTTGTTTGGCCTCACTAGTTTTTGTTGCTTGACCACTTTGGCATGTTGAAACTGTCTTGCCATTTGTTCCATTTCACTGCTGTACTGACCATGTTGACCTGTATGTATACATATATGTATATATACACGTATGTGTATATATTTGTGTGTTTATTCGAATATATATCAGCAGACCGCTACACAGTGTTGTGGCTGTTCAGAATCAACTGGTTCTGATCAGCAAACCGATGTAGTGTGTTGAGGCTGATCAGTGGGTACTAGAAATATATACATATCAGATCAAGTCATGAAAAATGATGAGAAACACACACGAAAATTAGGGCAAATAAAATTTTAAAAATTAAAATTTATATTTGCGTGTATACAGTTTTATTTCTATTGCAGTGTACTGTGTGTGTGTGTGTTTCATGTGACAGGTAAGCAGGTGATGACTGGACTGACAGTGAAGATGCTATGAAGACAGAAGATAGAAGACAAGAACAGAGTGTCAGTTTGTATTAATGAAATGTAAACAGAGAAAGTGATTGTATAATCGAGTGTCTGCAGTGTGGAGCTTTGTATATAAAGAAATTGTATATGTTTGAAATGAATTGTATATCAGTGATGTGTTCAAATAATGGAGTTGTAAATCTGTACTGTTTTAAATATTGAAATAAAATACTATATTTAAACAAAATACAGTGTAGATATTTGAAATTCTGTATAGATGTATTTTGTTTAAATATAAATATTATATTCTTGTCTATGATATATAATAATAATACAGTAGCAAACATATTTAAAATAAAATTTATTTGTTGTTATCATCAAACAAAAATCATATAATTGTGTATACAACTACGTGATATGAAACAATCTCCCCCTTTTGATGATGACAAACAAATAAAAGATTTTGAGTACAGTAAATGTGTTTGACAGTGAATATTGGACTCCCCTATATATTAGCTCCCCCTACAATAGAAAACTCCCCCTATAACTGTGCATGAGTGAAATGAAATGAATAATATTGAATTTTCAAAAGTAAAAATATTTATAAAATATTTACTCATAAATTAAAATCTCAATCCATTCTCCCCCTTTTGTTATCATCAAAAGGATTCAGACAGTAAAATATAGATGAAAAATGACTAAAAAAATATAATTTCAACATAAGAGGAAGAACGATCATCATAAATCTCAATAAGTCAAACATAATATTCTGAGAACAAGTGGCGTATTTCACATTGTAGAGAATGACAGAATTACAATGAATTTTATATAAAATGGAGAGAGTTACAAAAATATGATTTCCAATTATTTTCAAAAGAATTTTATAAAAATTAGGCATAAAAAAGTGATGGATTTGGACTATAATTATAAATTTAATTTAAGTGATAAAATTGTATAATCTCAAATCCCAATAGCTATCAATCAACAAATCATAATATGTCATAAAATATTAACACATTTCACAAAATAGAACATGGATTGATAGGCTGGTTTTTACACACCAAGGAGAATTTCATATAGATTTTATTTATAGCCAATTATTCCCTATTTTTTATTTAAGAGCACACTGACCACGCATAACCAGATCTTGGATTTTTAAATGAGGTCAGTTGCAGCTTAAAATTAAGTATTCTCATAACCATGCACAACCAGAGCTTGGATTTTTAAATGAGGTTAGAGAAACACTTATGAATATTATTTTATTTTTATTATTTTCAGTTTCAAAATGAAAAACTTCTCAATATATAAAACCAATATGGATGATAGAAACGTGATAGGTACAGAAATGGTTTGTGAAATAAATTATTAAATTATTATATTATGAAATATGCTTGATTGTACCGGGATCATTGAAAATTTTCAATTATCACTAATTCTGAATAATAATGTAACCACAATTCCATCACAAATATTTTCACTGTTTATTCAAGATGATACAAAAATTAAACTCTCCACATTAATATAAAAAAATATGGATTGCAGAATAATGGTAGATAAAGAAGATAGTCATGAAATAATTGCCAATTCAAAGATATTATAATAAATATTCAACCATCATGAAATCTAAATAAAATCTCCTCTTATTGTGAAATATACTGCAGTCACAATTCATCACAATTTCAAAATCTGATAATAATTTTGATGAATTATAAATAAAGTTCAATTTGGATATTGATTTCAATTTCTGAACGAATAATCAATAAATAATTTTAAATTTGAAAATCAACTACAAGAGGGATATGAAGATCTATACATGCCAAGAGGAATAAATTTGTACAAGGCAAAAAGAATGAATCTATACAAGGTGAAGATTAGAATCTAAGTACAGTTGAGTGAGACAAATATAAGGCACTTCTGATACCACTTGGTGTCCCTATTAATGATGATTTTATCATAACACGGGAGACAGGCAAGGATATCATAGACAAAAGAATTATAAGTACAAAGCCCAAGCAGGCAAGATAACAGATTATGCACATGTATCAGAGCAGCAAGCAGATGATTCCAAAACAAACATTTTTCAAAAAAAAACTGTATCAGAGCAACATAGAAAATATTTTCAAATCATACTTTGTTAAGATGATGGTCACTTTAGATGATTAATGATCCAAGATTAAAAATACTGTTTATTTTAAATAATTTGATGGAATATGAAAATATCAGGATCCAATGAATCAATCACACCAAATTATAAATTTCAGATTCAAGATATGTGTGTGATTCAATAAATCGATAATTTCAAATGATTTTAAACGAATAGATATTCAAATCAAATAATCATGTAATAACAGTGAATTTTAAGACCATATTTTCAGAGAAATTTTCATAAGTATTTCTAACAAGTACAGGAGTAATTTCAGATCATTTACATCAAGATCGAGAGAAATTCATGATCTAAAATAATTTAAAAATAATTTATTTGAAATCACTTGAATCAATATCAAGTTTTAAGATATAATGAATCGGCCACACAAGGTTGATAATTTCAAATTTAAGAGGTGTGTGAGATTCAAAATATCAAGAATTTCAGCTGATTTCAAACAAACAAATTTCAACATAATGATCATGAATAAGGATGAAATTCAAGATGTATCACTGTGATTCAAGACAGAACTTAATATCCAAGCTAATTTGAAAATCTATGAAAGTATCACAACCGATAAATATTGGTGTGCTGTAATGAGTATGTTATTTCAAGGTTTTCTAAAATGAATTGGTGAAAACTCAAAACAGTAGTGTTGTGTGAAATTCCATTAAACTTTCAGATCTTCAAAAAAATTTAGAATTCATATTAACAGTGTTCAAGATATAACAAGAATACATCAACACTGTTAGGAATTCGGAAAACAGAAAATGAACTTCAAAACAATTGCAGATATATACAAGTTTAGATTAAAGGTCTGGATAAGATTTAAAACATCAGATTTTCTTTCAAGTGAAGAAAATATCCAGAAAATCAAGAGTTCTGCAACTGGAAGTTAAAGAAGCTCAGAATAAAAGGAAATAATATGGCAGTGATAAATAAAAAAACAGAAGGGATAGAAGAAGAAACGAACAAGAAAAAAAAAGAATATTTACAAAGTTGAGTTTAGAGGTTATACCTGAAATTGACGTGAGTAAATAAATCTCCAACTCAGCAAATCTTGGCTAAAGGAATTGTAAATGATACAGAATTATAGACCAGCTTAATTTCAAATTTCCTTTCATCACAGCAGTTCCTCAGCCACCTTTTGGTACCTAATAGTTTAAATGATCGAGTGGTCTAACAAAATTTGTAAAACCACTCTGAAATGTGTTCATGACTTTAGGTACCCAAACCTGTTTATATAACAAACCATTCGAATCTATCTTTGTGCCTTTGAGAACCTAGATCTGTTTGAATTTAGCTGAATTCATTTTACTTCCTTTTGGGATTAAAAAATGTTTAAATGGCTTATTATAAAACAAATTCGCCTCTCGTTTATGATTTAAAAACCCTTTGAAATTATCAGAATTCAAATTTTCAAATCGATTCTTTTCAAAGTAGTTTGAAGGATTTTTAAAAGTTCTGTTTTTCAAAAACATTGTTTTTCCCAAAACCAAGTCCAAGTTTATTTCCAAGAGAAATTTGGTTTTTCAACAACATATTCAAGGATTTTTCTCCATCAGAAAATTTACTCAAAATTGTTTCAAGTTGTTGAATTTCAGTTTTAAGATCATCGTTTTCTTTCATTAGATCTGAACAACGATTTTTAGTGATCTTACATCTTTCAAAATCAGATTTCAAAACCAAATTTTCGTCATTAAGGAATCTAATTTTGGTTTGGGACTCAGCAATTTCAAATTCAAAATGTTTTTGTTTTTCAAACTCAAATTTCTTGGATTTTTCAATCTCGTTTTCTAATTCTTTCAAAATCAAATCGGATTTCAATAGATTCTCCTTTTCAGCAATTTCAAATTTGGAGTATATATATCAGTCTTAAAAATTTCAAATTCCTTTTGTAAAAAATTATTTAAACTTGATAACTCAATCTTGTTTTCTTTTAAGATCAGAATTTCCTTTTCAAACTTCCAAATATTTTTATTGAGATGAACAAGATTGGTTTTCAATTTCAAACAATTTTTGCAATCTAAATTTGAAGAATTTTTAAAATGTTCAAGTTATGATTCCAAATCATCAATTTTGCTGATCAACTCAGAATTCCTAGATTTCAATGATTTATTTTTAGATTGGAGTTTATCAACAGATTTGGTTCGATCAACACAAAAATAAACCAGATCATCATATTAGGAATTTTCTATTACATTGTCTGTTGAGTCTCCATCAACTGATTCATCTGAATTTTCATCTATATGACTTATCAAGCATTGATCTGAATCAGAGTTGACATTATGGGGTTTTGAGCTGTAGTTGTCAGATCTTCCATACTCCGTGTTGAGAGTATCCCAGATTTCCTGTGCAGATAAACATTGACAGATAAGATTAAACTGTTCAATTCTAAGATAATCAAATATAATTTTCATAGCACAAGCATTGAAAGTAATATCTACACTATCAAACCCATTGATAACAACACCTCAACATTTAATATTAACATATTTTAAACAAAATTCCATTTTGGATTTACAGTTTAAAAAATCTGTTCCATCGAACATAGTTGAAGATGAACTGGACTGACTCTCTATTGGCTGACTATTAGGATCCATGATTCTAGGGTTAATGAAACTACCAGTCTCTGATACCACTTGTTGGATCTAGATTAACCCTAGAGGGGGGGTGAATAGGGTTTATCACAGTTTTTCGCTGAGTTAAAAATCTAATGGGATATTAAATAATAAACAGATCACAGACTGCAGTAGAAATAAAAAGCAGAAAATATATAACACACAGAGATACCCAGCTTCAGCAAAATCCTGCCTACTTCTACATTCCTAAGGTTTCTTTTAGGTGTTATAAATAGATCCCGCATACAAGACCACGTACACTCGCAGTGCCTACTCCTGTCCTAACCCTACGCTCAAAACCCTAGACTGATCTAAACCCCTAGATCAGATTTCCCCTAGTTTTACAGACTCTAGTAAACTGCTAGTTAACCCCTTTACTGGATTCTCCTAGATTTTACAGAATTCTAGAAACTGTTTGAGACGATTTAAAAAACAAAATAGAAAATACAAAACAAATTAAAAAAGAAAAAAGCCTAGGAGTTTTAAGAAAAGAGGATCATCCCCTTGTAAAAGATGGCCGGCCCATTTCTTTATTTGTTAAGCCCGATCCTTGCTTTCTGTCATGAAAAAATGGCTGCTGGAATGAAATTGGAACTAGGGTTTTCTGAAATGCCTTGAATCTTGTTTGATCAATTGATGATTTGATTCGCCAGTGCTTCTCTACGATTTGGGGATTTTGGCGATCTAAACTCTGGTATCTAACTTTGATTTGGATTCTCTTTTCTCTCATGTTAATTGTGGTTTCGATGGATTATTGTTGTATGGTTTTTCGATGGTTTGTTGCCAGTGATGAGTTGGTGTAAAAACAGGATTATCGAAATCCTATAACATGCTCTGATTTCGTGAAGTGATTGGATCTGATAATTGTGGTTTCCTCTTTTGCCTCTTGATTGAATGCCGTGAAATTTGTGACGAACCAAGACGTGATTTTGGGATTGCTCTTGAATAGATTAATGAACCTGGACTTGAGTAAAAACTGGAAAGAATTCGAAATTTGAACCATAGTCCATCCTAATTCTGTCAAACACAGTTTGATTTGTTCATTTCTGAAAGTATATCTTTTGCTCCTTTAAACCACGATTGCTTGATCAATGCGTGATTTTACGGGAAGGTTTATAAAAAATATGGTATGTTTAAATTTGTTGAGTCACTTGAAAGATTTCCCAAATTCTTGCCCTTGGTGATACTTCCTGAATTATGGCAAGAAAAAAACTTCCTGAACTTCCTTGCCATAGCCTTGTTCTTGTCAAAATGACTTCTTAGCAAATATACTGTTGAAAGCTTGGAAACATTTATGCCTTAAAACAATATAGATTTCTTGCCAAAAACAGATTTTCTAAAAACAAAATAGCTGAGAGTATTTCCTTTGATTGCACACACTGTGTATGCCAAGATAAAATAAATTGTTGGACATTTTCCATATATTCATGGACTGATTTTCACTGTGACACTAGGCATGCCTTCTTGGCTTTGCACTGCATTGTGTATCCGTGTATACATCACTGTTTTGAACTGAAATATTCTATTGCATCATACCTTTTATTTCTGGAAAGTGATTTCATTTTCATATTGCCATGCTTATTTGAACAGACTTTATGATTCTGTGTACTTATATGAATTACTTGACTTGTCCCATATGGTTTTGCTCTTGCACTTCGTTCATGTTGTTTACATGCTTCATTCATGATTGTTAAATATGTGTTGCTGCCATGAGTTTTATATTGCTCTTCTAGTTAGTCTGAACCTCCACTTGCATGATTGACAAAACATCATGTTGTATACATGACATACTTTGTGTGTCTCTTCTTGCACATATATGTTCCATGTGAATTCTGGCTTGAGTGTTGCCTTGTCCCACCTATGTGCCTGTTAATGTACATGATGTTCCATTGTGTATGTTAATCTTTGCATCATTACTGCTTGCATGTTGTACCGCTGTTTCACCTATGTGCTTGGCTTAGCTGTCGTACATGTATTTCTTTGCTGTTTGGCATTTCTGAGTTGTTAACTTGTCCAGTAAAATGATAGTTGCCATGTTTTTTTTTAAAAAAAAAACTTAACTTGCTGAATTGTATTTTGGTCTGTCTTGACCATGTCTTGGTCTGGGCTTGACTATGCAGTATGTCTTCACCATGTTCACTTTTTTTCTATATTCATTTGCTGCTATGACTTGAATTTGTCATACATGGCTCGGCCATGTTTTCCTTGCCACTTGAAACATTGCACCATGCACTTGATTATTTGCACTTGTTCACATTAGCTTGTATTTGCTTGGCCTGACCCGTTTTTGTTGCTTGACTACTTTGGCATGTTGAAACTGTCTTGCCATTTGTTCCATTTCACGGTTGTGCTGACCATGTCGACCTGTATGTATACATATATGTATATATTCATGTATATATACATGTATGTGTGTGTGTGTATATATATATATATGTATATGTATATATATATATATGTGTGTGTGTGTGTGTCTATTCGAATATATATCAGCAGACCGCTAAATAGTGTTGTCGCTGTTCAGAATCAACTAGTTCTGATCAGCAAACCGGTGTAGTGTGTTGAGGCTGATCAGTGGGTACCAGAAATATATACATATCATATCAAGTCATGAAAAATGATGAGAAACACACCAGAAAACTGAGGCAAATAAAATTTTAAAAATTAAAATTTATATTTGCATGTATACAATTTTATTTCTATTGCAGTGTACTGTGTGTGTTTCATGTAACAGGTAAGCAGGTGATGACTGAACTGACAGTGAAGATGCTATGAAGACAGAAGATAGAAGATGAGAACAGAGTGTCAGTTTGTAATAATGAAATGTAAACAGAGAAAGGGATTGTATAATCGAGTGTCTATAGTGTGGATCTCTGTATATAAAGAAATTGTATATGTTTGAAATGAACTGTATATCAGTGATGTGTTCAAATAGTGGAGTTGTAAATCTGTACTATTTTAAATATTGAAGTATAATATTATATTTAAACAAAATGAAGTGTAGATATTTGAATTTCTGTACAGATGTATTCTATTTAAATATAAATATTATATTCCTGTCTATGATATAGAATAACAGTACAGTAGCAAACACATTTAAAATAAAATTTATTTGGTTGTTATCATCAAACAAAAATCATATAATTGTGTATACAACTACGTGATATACAATAATTATATGCTATGTTATGAAAAGCGCGCTTAAGAAATGCTTAAGCTATTTTAGCAAATACTTCACTTAATTTTTAGAAAGCAGAAGGAATTAAGCGACTAGCGCTTAAGCGCGCTTTTTTAGCGCTTAGTAGTGCCTCGCCTAAACTTCAGCGTTTATGTATAGTAATAAATGATGAATTACTTATATAGTAATTAAGAATTGTTTAAGTGCTGATTAATTGTTGCTTAAGTGATGGTTAAGCGCTGCTTAATTGTTGCTTAAGTAATGGTTAAGCGTTGCTTATGCGCTATATAAGAGCCATTAGGCCCAACTGGACTCTGAATGGATCTAGCGCTTAAGAATTGCTTAAGCGTTTCTTAAGCGCCATTAAGCGAAACGAGGCTTCCATTGCCTCGCCTAGCGCTTAATATAACATAGATTATATGCCATATTATTGTTGTAAGAAGGTTCGACTGAATCGAACCTATGTTGTAACACCCCGAAAATTTAACAATATTAAGAGGATAAATTAAAGAATAATTAATTTAATATTCAGAATTAAGGGAAACAGACTGCACCGTTGCGTCCGCCTCGGAATTTTGGTTTAGATGGACACCAAGTTTGTGTAAAACGGATAATGTATGAAGAAGTTATAAGCTATTGAAGTTTGTGTACGCGTAAGGAAGTGTATATATATAAATAAAATCATCTCCAGAATTCAAACTGATTCAAAAATAGTCAAAAGCGGTGAGCGGTAAAAATCCCGCTCAAAGGGTGTGGACCCCCCTATAGGGGTGTCGACATAGGTGTCGACCCCCGTATATCGGGGTAGACACAGATGTCGACCCTCCTCCTAGCTCCAGAAGCTTCTTCTGACGTGGATGATTTTGATGGTTTCTGGTCCGATCTGATGGCCTTGGTTGCTCCGCTACTCCTATATAAAGAACCCTAAACCTTGGTTTTATTCATAGAAAAATAATGGTGATGGCGAAGCTCTGCTGCTTTGGAAATTAAAATGGTTCTTCCCCTTCTTCCTTTTCTAAATCAATTCAAAGAAGATTATACATATTCGAAGATTGCTATAACAAATTTAGCGATGGCTACATCAACTTATTCAATATGTTCTCCGCAGCAAATTCACTGTGAGTTCATGTTGCTTTTAGATCTAAGTAGTGATCTTGATATGTATATAATAATTGGATGTTGAATCGGTGCCTAATCAGTTATATTATGACATATTTCACTGATTTGTTCTCATATGTTTATATCATCACCAACTCTAATCTTTTCATAATATGTCAATTCATATTGTGCCTATTTCTATCGTTATGTTGTTGATTCGTTATTATGCCTATTCTGATTCTCTTCTCTCCTTCTTTTCATTTTTATTTTAAAATAGCCAGGCTACCTTCGAGCCTAGGCCTAACGCTAAAAAATGCGACCATGCAAAATTGGAAATAATGGGAAATGACATAATTTGGGGCATAATTGGTATTGGAAAATATGGATCTAAATTTGGGCATAAAATTGGAAATATACGAAGATGGGTTTAGGGGTATATGTCTTGTTGGATAATATGAATTTAGGCATGCATTGGAATATATGTAAATACGGAATTGGGTATAAAATGGACATGTCTAAATATTGATTTGCTACGTAAATTTGAACATATGTGAACGTGAATTTTAGGCATAAATTATGTGAAGGTGGATTTGGGTATAACTTGCATTGAAAAGGGTAAATATGGACTTGGGGAATAAGTTGGAATATATGTGAGTTTGGGTTTGTGCAATATATATATACATACATACATACATATATATATATATGCCTTAATTTATGAAAAGGGGCATATGGTGCATAATTAAAAGGTGAATTAAAAAGATGCATAAAAATCTATAATTTGAATAGTGAATTAGGCATAATTCAAATGGGGAAAGGTTTAATTGATTAATTAATTAATGATGGAATGTTTAGTAATTACAAATAGGAATTGTAATTGTACTTATAACATGAGGTTAGGTTACATTAGTGGTGGAAGTCTGCCTGGACCCGACCGGCATATCCAGCAGCCACTAGTGTTGAACCTAATGTGTGAGGTCTAAGTACGTAAATACGAATCGAGATAAGACACTAAGTTAGACCCAACTGTGGAATAAGACTGCGCGGACCCAACCGGCATATCCAGCATTCACACGTTGTAGGCCTAATATGGGAGGTCTAGCCCATTATAACCATAATTGGACATGGTAATGAATTGGACTACTTAACCTAAGTTAATCCATTAGGATTGTATGATTATGAACTTAAGTTAGGGTTAAGTAAAAATTGGATGAGTAATGGGTGGGTTAAGTAAATTAGAGGGGATGGGGAATATATGCATATAGGCCCATAAACTTAACCCGATGAGGTTATGTGATTAAAGACATCTAGTGGTATACATAACTGGTAGAAACAATAAAGTTATGTAATTAAAAGGACACCGTTTAGGGTAAGCATAACTTGTGAGGAAATGAGACAACCTGAGTAATAAAATAAGATCTACTTAATTATAAATTAAGTAATCTAGAAGTCTGGAACCCTCTGATGTGAACAACATGCTTAGGCTTGTCCTAGGGACAAGAGGAAATTATAACATAGGTTATAATCAATGGGTTGGGAAACTTGTCAATGGGCCTTAGTTAATAGAACTAAGTTAACAAGTAAACAACGATAATTTGTATTGACAATGTAAAAAAGAATTATGATTAAATAAGAAAGAACGAGGAAAACTTATAAGATAAATTATATTTAATCATAAATAACGACTGGCATGTTAAAAAGAAACATGTAAAATGAGACGTACTTAATTACACATTAAATAAAAACATGTTATTGTAATGATGTAACCAAGCAAGAATATAAAATAGAATGTGGATTTCAGAACTTGGGCCATAATATAGAGAATAACAAGTTGTGGGCTTATTAATAAACTTAAATGGATCAAGTTATATGATTAAAATAATAAGAAGGAGAAACTTGGTAATTTGAATAAGAATTCAATATGAATGGTAATAACCAAGTTAGATGAAAACCCGGTGAAGTAAGGCAAGCGCGAAATAGAATGTTTAGACATATGGTCTAATAATATATTAAAATGAGGCGCTTGGACCAGTCCGTACGTTTGAGGGTGAATAACCCAACGGGGTAGATCGAGGTGTTATAAGGCACGATGGGAGCACACATTCACCTGATTGTTATGACGGCTCTGAAGGACTGGAAGGGGAAGCACGCGGCTTCCTGAGACGTTGAAGGTGCTCCTGGTAGTCCTCTGTGGTGGTGCAGTTTCGAACTATGCTCACAGAGGTTAGGTCTGCGCGTAACTACCAGGTGGGTGGGCCTTGACTGCAGAGGTAGCTATGCAGTCAGAATGCTGCGACGAGGTGACATCAGGGTAATTCGACAGTTACCTCACGAGAAGGTGGAAGGTCAGGACCGACACGGATTGTTGATCGTCGGATACCCGTCATCGGCAGCCAGCGGGATGCGAAAAGACTAGAGCTAACCCCATGATATCATTTCACCTTTCACTATCGAGGTATGGGGTTGAGGGGAGACGCCACATGGATGTTTAGATTGGCTGTTTTAGGGGCGATCGCTTAGCTCTGTAGTCTTTACTAGTTGAGGGAGGGGCCGAGGTGGGGCCATAGCCACCATGGAAAACAGACCCGAGGATTATCTCTATTTGAAGGCTCTTAAAGACGGGCCTGTACAGATATAGAAAAGCTCTCGAGCGAGTTCCGTGTTTAGCCCTGTCACGGAACTCGGTGCACATTAGAGGATGTGCGATTGCGGCATCGAGCTACAATTATAGTACATACGTGGGACAGTCTAGATACATGCACATCAGCTCTGGGTGATGTATCGTAGACTAGAGGGCATTACTCTGATCTGGAGTCTGATTCGATCGATGTTGGCAGTCCGTATGCCTACGTAGCATAGTAACGACAGTTATATGCAGAATGTAACATTGTTATGTAGACTCCGACATAGGACGAGGGATTGCGTTCACTTCTATTGTGTTACGGTGGAGACCGTGCGAGTGGGTTACGATGGGATGTATCTCAATATTGAGAGATAACTACATATATTGTATTAGGTGAATCCATGGAAAAGTAAATGGGTATGATGCGCGTATAAGCCTTGAGTGCTATTAACCCAAGTAACCTAATAATCAGGAAAATGTAATGGAACGATATTAGCAGGGATCATTCTACTTCTAATATACTAGTATATGAGCGGTGCAGAGAAATGTATTCGAGAAGTGTAATATATCCTGTTCATCTTATCTTGCTTAGTTCACACTTGTTATTGTTATCTTGTTCTTCCAGATTTTATATACCTCCTATGACACTTTTATTTATTTATATTTAAAAGTAACTGGACTCGCCAGACTTTATGTTTGACCCTTTTTGTTTCCTCTTCTATCTCTTATGTTCCCCCCTCCCCCCGGTTCTCAGGGTGGAAGTGCTTAGAGTTGATTTGGATTCTTTTAAGCTTAGCTTGGACTTTGGATATTGATGTACAAGTTTGATTCATTATCAACTCTCGTATGGCTTTGCTTGGGAAATATGGTTTATGTTTTTGTACTCTGATATTTTTGGCAAGACAGATTATTAAACATGTAACTAGTTATTTCAAATCTATGATGTAAATTCAGTATTTGGGACCACGATGTTATGATTTAAATAAAGTTTTTAATTCCGCTGCTATTTTACATGTCTATCTTGTGCTATTATGTTCTTATTTACCTATAACGCTTCACGAAAGTTAATGCATTCCCTTTGTGAGTGACATTAACGGACGTGGGGTGTCACACATGTTCTCTTGCATTCTGCCTCAACACCTTTACCAACTCAGATATGAATTGTAACGACCCGCAAATTCGAGCCCTTTGAGTCGACCAAATACAATACAAGTCCGACCCAAACGGCATGGAAATACGAATCATTAATAGAAAGAAATAAGAGGATGAGATAGAAAAGATAGAACTAATAGAATAGAAGAAGAAGAAGAACACAGCTGAACAAAATCAGAGTAAACAAGAATCTCACAACGGAACGAATAAAATATATTATATAACATAACTTTGAAATACAAATCTGTTTGTATATCCATACCATTATCAGAGTACAGTACATCGCATCACAGCGGAAATAATCTCTAAATACTAACGGTGAAGCCTTCTGCTTCCAGCTCCTCTAAGTGTATCTGTAAAAGCCTGAAACACTTGACTGCCAGTACAAATTTGGGCACCCAAGAGTTTAGGGAAAACAAACAAAATAAACTCTAGGTCAGTCATGGGACTGGTGTGAGTAAAATCCAACCATACGGTTTAACTTTGAAAATCCTTTTGAAACAAAAGGATAATAGTAAGACCAACCCACACATAAACATGGACGGTTTTTACCTTACTATAACCCAACATATTTTGATATCGAAATCCAGTGATATTATACTAATGTCTAATCAAGTAAATAACCAAATAGTAGAACGCTTGCATCTCATGCTCTACATACATAGTATAAAATCAAAAACCGCAGGGCGCTTATTGGAGATTGGATTCCAACTATGACAAGGTATGGGTCCACCTACTGATAGTGTATCTCTAGAGGAGAATACACTGGGTTCAACAAGAATGTCTTGCAACCCGGCCCACACATGACCGACCACTCATTTCGCTTGAGTGTATCGAATGTATATCACCAACAGTTGGGCTCAAACCACCGTTTCCCGAAAAGGGACAGCATCGAAACAGATTAAAGAAGTAAAAGGAATTTCTCTAGATAGGTGATTATACACCCTAATGGGAGTGACCCACATAGCCATGTTGCCTGCCCAATTTCTGTCATTTCCTGGTTGGTGAGGGTTGAGGCTACATGTAACACCCCACCTCCGCCAGGGTGACTCTTGCAAGCACTCTGACTTTGGAGGGGCGTTTGAATTAGGTAAACATGCATAATGATATATCAAGGCAGAACAAGAACATATGTATATGCGTAAAAAGAGTAAATAACATAGATAAAACAACGGAAGATTTTAAACCATTTCAAAACAAGTCTGTTACAACATAGCTTTCCAAATAAACAAGTCTAGATAAAACAACATCAACTGAAAAACTGAAATCCATAAGTGCTATCCCCAAATAAGTGATAACCATAGCTAGCTTCATGTCGAAACCGTCCATGAGCTGAAATCCCACAAGAAAGCGATCAGAAATCCAAGCTAAGCTCCAATATTCCCTCCCTGAGAACCTGGGGGGGGGGGGGAACGGAAGAAAAGAGGCGAAAGAAAACAGGTCAGTCAAAAAGACTGAGTAAGCCCTACTACAATCAATGTAAACTGATAAAGTTAACTGGCATGAGCAGCAGGGATGAATATAAGGATAACAACAATACTAGCATGATGATGAACTAACAAAGTAGATAAAGGTGTCATCGCATAATCAGGATTAAGGTTTTGCACCACAGGTGTACTAGCAAACTAACATGACTGGAATAAACAAGTATTGATCCCTTGGCCCAAGCTTTGGCCCAATAACATGAAATGACCCTAATACAAGGTCCAACCAAACGGTCTAGTCGATCGGCTCCCTATAAGCCTAACTCGTCACGTGTTGGTGTCAATACGGCCCAAACATAATTGTAGTCGAACTGTGTCGGGTCCACCCTTCGGGTGTATCAAGCCCTAGGGTGTCAACCGCTGGACACCATGAACATGAGTGCACAGTCCCGATCTACTGGTACCCGTGCATGTTTTCTCCGGCTATGGACTAGGTGCACGACCAGAGTCCGCCCGGAACTACACCGGCGTACCACCCTGCCGTCGCTTTTGGTCGCTTACCTCCAGCCCAGTAATCGTGCCCCCTCCCTAGCCTAGTCCCTAGGGTCTTAATGATAAAAACTTGGGATTACTGCTGGAGTGGGCCCCCATTGCTAGGATTTTTCTAGTGGGTTAAGTACGGTTTAACCCTCTTGCTAATCATGGATTAACTCGGTTAAGTGTAACGATGAGTTCACGCCTTAACCCCGATTAATCTACCAAGCCCAAATTGGTTAAGTATTAAGTGGACCATGACTTAACCCTAATCATGAGGCATTAATTAATTTAATGCGGCTTAACCTCTCACATTAGACCTTGTTGTGGTTACTAGTTAAGCCGGGCGGGTCTGGGTAGCTTTACACCACAACTTGGTCTAACCTCGGGTCCAAGGTACAACATGGCCAACTTCTCACATTGGGTCCTATTGTTTGTAGCAACTAGTTAAGCCGGTCGGTTCCGGGTAGGTTTACGCTACAAACTCAACCCAACCTCGAGTTGGTCACACTTATCTTTTCTAAGTGTCATGTCCGTCATGTTTCCAAAACATGTTACAAATTTTCAAGCAATTGGGTAGACCTAACTTAATAGGTAAATTCCCAATGGGTAGACCTAACTTAATAGGTAAATTCCCAAGCTCATGTTTTTATGTCTTTTAAGTTTACCCAACCCCAAACGCAATCCCATCGCTTACATATCGCAATAGCGCATAAAGGATAGAAAGAGGGAACTTGGCATAATCATGACATAAAAGGTGTTGAAGCCACAAGTTCAACATGGTGGCATATGAAATGTACATATGTTCATATACTTGCATATTACATTTTTAGGCCTCAAAAGCATGCATAAAACCAAACTTGGCATATTGATGATACATGGTGATGAATGGCATGTAGAGATGGCCATAAGTTCGCATTTAGCCTCACATGCAAGTTATCATAAGAGATATGATAACTTACATGTTGCCAAAATGCAACCTTTGGCATAAAGCTTGAAGCTTTATGTTCACATACTCAAGATAAGCTTGCATAACATGATAACATGAACAAGATGATCATCCCAAACATGCAAAACATACTTGCATATCATAACATGGCATACTTGTATAGCATAACATGGTAAACTTGCATAACATGACATGATGAACTTGCATATCATAGCATAGTAAACTTGCATATAAACTTGCATATCATAACATGACATACTTGCATATAAACTTGCATATTACAACATGATAAACTTGCATATCATAGCATAGCAAACTTGCATATAAACTTGCATATCATACATTTAACTTTAGAGTTTAAGTATGAAAGTAGAATAGGGCTTACAATGCTTAAGAAGTCACAAAAATATGACAAAGCCCTTATGAAATCAATCAAACCCAAAATGCAAGCTCTAACATAAAAACCCTTGAGCCAAAATGATCAAAACTCTTTCTTTATGACGCTAATATAAAAACTTGACTTGAATGCAAGCTAATGATGCTCATACAAGTTTGAAAACACTTGTATGCATGGAAAATCACTTAGAAATTTATTTAGGAATTGTATGAAGAGAGTGGAGGCCATGAGAGGATTGATTTTGCCATAGTTTAGTTGTAGGATAGATTAATGATGATTTAGGGCTAGGTTAGGGTCTTATTTATAGATTAGGCAAGTGTTTTAGGCCATAGGATTAAACCCTAGTTGCAATCTCAGCCCTTAAAACCGAATCTGGCCCCCAAGCTCAACACAATCTCAAAATGGTGCACCAGGCTAAACAGCCTGGCTGGACCAAGTCGACAGCCAAGTCGACAGGGCTGTCGACTTGGGTCCAACCAAGTCGACTTCCAAGTCGACAGGGCTGTCGACTTGGGTGTTCTGGCGGGAATTCTCCCGCCTGGCCCAAACTAGCCCAAATTTTCAAATTCAAGTTTGAATTTGAAATCTGTTTTTACTTTGGATTTTTCTGAAAACTTCGTTGGGCCTTAATCGGGTCATACGGACTCCGATTTTCGAAAACTCGGACTCTATTTCGCGTATTTTTCCGAGACGAATGCAATGGCATAGCTCGTTTCCCTTGATTCAGATTTTAGAGTTAAATTCTGCCTAGATTTATGTTATAACAGATTATTGAAAATACGGGTTGTTACATTCTCCCCTCCTTATAGGATTTCGTCCCCGAAATCTTCAAGTTAGGAAGAACGTATCCTACCATCCAATCATCCATCTACTCAAAACATCATCTACGAGCAATCATTGTCCTTACAAGATTCTAATTGTTGTATGATCATATGCAAAGGTGTGTGTATATGCCCTTATCTAATGCAAATATCATCTATGCAAATTATGTTAGTGAAATGAATCCATATGTATGCAATTCCTAACATAATGTATAACATATATATGTGTGCACATAACATACATCCATATGCAACATCCATGTGATAACACAAAAATTTCCATCCATGAATAAGCGTAAACACTCATGCATATGCAATATGAGGAGTGTGTGAGCCGATCTAGTGCCTAATGTGTATAATGCATCCACGAGTAACCACTTGCAAACACTTGCAACCACTTTCAACCATCAAGCATAACATGTTTCAAACACATGTTTCATCCAAGGGTTTCTACCTAAGGTTCTCATGACAAGATTAACACGATAAACTAGATAAACATGGATAGCAAAGAGAAAGATATGCTAACAAAGAAAAGAGATTGAGAGTGTACCCTCAAAAAGGAATGGATAAAGCCCACGCATCTTCTCCTCGGTTTCCCAAGTTGCGTCTTCTTCGGCTTCACCCCATTGAACCTTCACCAACTTGACCTCTCGATTCCTTAGCTTCTTGGTCTCCGTCCCCAAGATACGAATCGGAGCTCTCCTCAAGGTAGCCTCTTTCTCCACTTCCACATCTTTCAGAACACTTGGCTCAACAACCTCTGTTGATTCATGTAAACACTTCCAGAGATGCGAGACATGAAAAACATCGTGTACTCCGGCAAGCTTCTCGGGCAACTCCACTCTATAAGCCATCTGCCCGATCCTCTCTATAATAGGGAATGGTCCAACAAACCTCGGTGCTAACTTCCCAACGGCTCCAAATCGGACCACATTCCGCAAAGGAGAAACCTTCACGAAAACCATATCCCCAACATCAAACTCCAAATCAGTTCTCCGCATATCAGCATAGGATTTCTGTCGGTCTTGGGCCGCTTTCATCCGTCTCCGAATCAACTCGATCTTCTCGGATGTATCTCTGATCATATCAGGCCCAAGTATAAGCTCATCTGTAGTCTCCCACCAACATGTAGGCGACTTGCACGGCCTCCCATATAAAGCTTCAAATGGTGCCATCCCTATGCTTGCCTGATAACTGTTATTATATGCAAACTCAACAAGAGGAAGATGGTCTTCCCAAGTACCACCAAAATCCAGGATACAAAGCCTCAACAGATCCTCGAGTACCCTATTCACCCTTTTGGTTTGACCGTCCGTCTGTGGGTGATAAGCCGTACTTAGATTCAACCTCGTGCCCATAGCTTCTTGCAAGCTATTCCAGAATTGACTTGTAAAGATTGGGTCACAGTCACTGACAATACTAGAAGGGACTCCATGAAGTCTCACAATCTCACGAAGATATACAGACGCTAGCCAAGATGCGGTCCTCTTGCTCTTCACCGGAATGAAATGAGCACTCTTCGTAAGTCTATCCACAATAACCCAAATGCTCGTATTCCCTTTCCTTGACCTTGGTAGCCCATCGATAAAATCCATGGAAATACTCTCCCACTTCCAAAGTGGAACGTCTAGAGGATGCAATAGCCCACCGGGCTTCTTCGACTCGGCGTTAACTTGTTGGCAAATGATGCATCTAGAGACAAACTCTACCACATCCTTCTTCATCCCAGGCCAAAAGAAAATGCGCTTCATATCTTTATACATCTTATCTCCGCCTGGATGTATAGTCAACTTAGAGCGATGCACTTCCTCAAGAACTCTTCTTACTAGATCTTCTACCATTGGAACACATAGCCTTCCGTCTCTCCTCAGCCAACCCTTGTCATCAATAGAATATCGAGCGAGATGACTAGACGCCTCTCCTCGAATCAGCTTATCCATAATCTCAACTATCTGAGGGTCTTCTCTCTGCGAAGCCCCAACTTGATCAAGAAGGGTAGGTCTGAGTTCCAGAGATGCTAAAGAACCGGTCATCGACTCAACTGCCAAAGAGAAATCAAAGGTTGCCACATACTCTAAATTCTTCATCTCAACGAATAGAGGACTTAGGGTCAACCTTCTTCTACTCAATGCATCTGCTACCACATTCCCCTTGCCAGGGGTATAAGCTATCTCAAAATCGTAGGACGCCAAGAATTCCATCCATCTTTGTTGCCTCAGATTCAGATCCTTCTGAGAAAAGAGGTACTTCAATGACTTGTGATCGGTATAAAGCTCAAATCTTTCTCCCAAAAGATAATGGCGCCAAGCCTTGAGTGCATATACTATTGCTGCCAACTCTAAGTCATGAGTGGGATAATTCTTCTCATGCACTTTGAGTTGTCTACCGCCAAAGCATATCACCCTTCCTTCTTGCATAAGAACAGCTCCTAACCCCGTGCCACATGCATCGGTGTATACTGTAAATAACTTCCCTCCATCGGGCAAAGCTAGAACAGTTGCTGATGTGAGGGCTCTCTTGAGCTTCTGAAAAGCAAGCTCGCATTCTATGCTCCAAGCAAAAATTAAATTCTTCTTCGTCAATTTAGTGAGAGGAGCGGAAATCTTCACGAAGTCCTTGATGAGCTTCCGGTAAAAACCCGCAAGACCTAGAAAACTTCTCACTTCGGTTGCATTCCTTGGAGTCTTCCAATCCTGAACTGCAACTACCTTAGCGGGATCCACCGCTAAGCCTTGCTTAGATACTATATGCCCAAGGAATCTAACTTCCCTTCTCCAAAAGTGACACTTGGAGAACTTGGCCTTCAACTGATGCGCTCTAAGCGTATCCATCACCTCCACGAGATGCCTTGCGTGCTCTTCCTCATCCTTAGAGAAGATCAGAATATCATCTACGAAGACCACGACAAACTTGTTCAAGAACTCCCTGAACACCCTACTCATCAAGTCCATGAAATATGCGGGTGCATTAGTCAAGCCGAACGGCATGACAAGCCATTCGAAGAATCCATCTGGAGTTCTGAACGTAGTCTTGTCTATACTATCTTCAGCTACCCTGAGCTAATGGAATCCAGTAGCAAGATCAAGCTGAGAGAAAACAGAAGCACCGACAAGCTGGTCAAAGAGATCATCAATCCTCGGTAACGGGTGTCTGTTCTTTTTAGTCAGCTTATTCAACTCCCGATAGTCAACACAAAGTCGGAGAGAACCATCTGCCTTGGTAGCAAATACCACAGGCGCTCCCCATTCAGATATACTTCGTCTAATGAAGTTCTTCTCAAGCAACTCCTTTACTTGCTTACTTAGCTCCCGCCTTTCACGCGGAGCCATGTGCCGAACGGGCAAAGAAACCGGCTTTGCATTATCCACCAGATAAATGCGGAAATCAATCTCTCGCTTAGGGGGCAACCCCCTAACTTCATCAAAAACATCCGGATACTCTCGAACCACTCTCATAGACTGAAGAGTTTCTATTGACGAGTCGAGTGATTCAAGATAGCACAACATGACGGGACCTCTCGGATCACAAGAAATCTCTAGGGTGTTTCCGAGGCGAGTCACGAGCCTCACAACCCTATGCTCACAATCAAGAATGGCTCCATATCTGGACAGCCAATCCATGCCCAATATCAATCCGTATCCCCTAAAACCAAGAACATAAGCACTGCACAAGAACTCTACACTCAGTATAGAGATCCTCAAATCCCCACATATCATAGACAAATGGGCGGAACCCCCAATAGGATTTGAGACACAGACGGGATCATCTACCAAGCTAGTACTAAGGTGCAAACTATCAACAAGATCAGATGAGATAAAGCTATGCGATGCACCAGAATCAAACAAGGTACGAACTGGAAAATCAGAAATATGTACAAGGCTCTCAACAGAAATACTACCTCGATCGGGAACTGGAGCGGTATTGAGAGCATGAACTTGCCCTCCTGAAGGTCCAGCACGCTGAGTCTTACCCTGGCCTTGCCCTTGCTTCCTCGGGCAATCCTTACTAAAATGTCCAGTCTTACCGCAGAAAAAGCATTCACCATTCTTCCTTTTCCTCTTCTTACAATCCTTAATAAGATGCCCAACTGAACCGCAATAATGGCACTTCTCCTTGTTGTTCTTGCCCTTGTTGTTGTTCCCCTTGTTGCCTTGACTCTTGCTCTTGTTCTGATTGCCTTGACTGCTTTGACCACTTGGATTACCCTGATTTCCTTTTCCCTGGGAATCAGTCTTCTTGGCTTGAGTATCATTCATCTTGGTCTCTTTCTTGACATCTCCCTGAAGTAACGCCATATCAACCAAACTCTCAAACGTGGCCCCATGGGGAATATGTGACATAGCCAATCCCTGCAATGGCTCATTCAATCCTCTAGCAAAACGAAGAGCCTTCTTCTGAGGAGTATTCACCATATCCAAGCCAAAACGAGCTAACTGATTTAACTTGTTCACATATTCTTTGACAGACATATCTCCTTGTTTCAAAGTTATGAACCTCTCCATTTGCAGATTCTACTCAGCAGAAGATAGAAACTTAAGCATGAACCTTTCCCTGAAATCGGCCCAAGTCTCAACAGGCCTAGTACCATTGGTGACTTCCCACCAATAAGCGGCTTCATCCTTCATAAGCCAAACTGCCAACAAGATCTTCCTCTGATCGTCTAACCCAAAGATAGCAAATAAATCCTCGGTCTCTTTCAACCAATTCCTGGCCTCTACAAAAGTCTCAGTGCCCTGAAAATTCTTGCCACCCATTGCTTTAAAATCTTTGCAAGTCTTTGCGAAGTCGGCTTGAGGATGCTAAGGGGGAGGAGGAAGAGGAACCTCAGCGACAGGAGGAGGAGGAACATTAACCACTGGAGGAGGAGGAGGAGGAACATTAACTACTGGAGGAGAAGGAGGGACATCTGCGGGGCCGGCTTCGGTCGCCCTAGCCTCCAAAAGTCTCCTATACCAAACAGGTACGTGTACTCCCTCCGGAATAGCAAAGTTATCGGCCATACTGAAAACGAAGAAAAAAACAGATTCAGAATGGCGGAAAAAAAAAACGAAGGAATTTTGCTAATGGCTTTTTGGGGAATAGCCTTTAAAAAAAACTAGACTTTTCTTTGGAAAATACTTTATACTTAGTTTTGAAAATAGTTTTCCAAAAGTTTTCTAAAAACCTTTTTGTTCCTTCTCGTAAACCATATGCTCTGATACCAAATGTAACACCCCACCTCCGCCAGGGTGACTCTTGCAAGCACTCTGACTTTGGAGGGGCGTTTGAATCAGGTAAACATGCATAATGATATATCAAGGCAGAACAAGAACATATGTATATGCGTAAACAGAGTAAATAACATAGATAAAACAGCGGAAGATTTTAAACCATTTCAAAACAAGTCTGTTACAACATAGCTTTCCAAATAAACAAGTCTAGATAAAACAACATCAACTGAAAAACTGAAATGCATAAGTGCTATCCCCAAATAAGTGATAACCATAGCTAGCTTCATGTCGAAACCGTACATGAGCTGAAATCCCACAAGCAAGCGATCAGAAATCCAAGCTAAGCTCCAATATTCCCTCCCTGAGAAGGGAGGGGGGAACGGAAGAAAAGAGGCGAAAGAAAACAGGTCAGTCAAAAAGACTGAGTAAGCCCTACTACAATCAATGTAAACTGATAAAGTTAACTGGCATGAGCAGCAGGGATGAATATAAGGATAACAACAATACTAGCATGATGATGAACTAACAAAGTAGATAAAGGTGTCATCGCATAATCAGGATTAAGGTTTTGCACCACAGGTGTACTAGCAAACTAACATGACTGGAATAAACAAGTATTGATCCCTTGGCCCAAGCTTTGGCCCAATAACATGAAATGACCCTAATACAAGGTCCAACCAAACGGTCTAGTCGATCGGCTCCCTATAAGCCTAACTCGTCACGTGTTGGTGTCAATACGGCCCAAACATAATTGTAGTCGAACTGTGCCGGGTCCACCCTTCGGGTGTATCAAGCCCTAGGGTGTCAACCCCTGGACACCATGAACATGAGTGCACAGTCCCGATCTACTGGTACCCGTGCATGTTTTCTCCGGCTACGGACTATGTGCACGACCAGAGTCCGCCCGGAACTACACCGTCGTAACACCCTGTCGTCGCTTTTGGTCGCTTACCTCCAGCCCAGTAATCGTGCCCCCTCCCTATCCTAGTCCCTAGGGTCTTAATGATACAAACTTGGGATTACTGCTGGAGTGGGCCCCCATTGCTAGGATTTTTCTAGTGGGTTAAGTACGGTTTAACCCTCTTGCTAATCATGGATTAACTCGGTTAAGTGTAACGATGAGTTCACGCCTTAACCCCGATTAATCTACCAAGCCCAAATTGGTTAAGTATTAAGTGGACCATGACTTAACCCTAATCATGAGGCATTAATTAATTTAATGCGCCTTAACCTCTCACATTAGACCTTGTTGTGGTTACTAGTTAAGCCGGGCGGGTCCGGGTAGCTTTACACCACAACTTGGTCTAACCTCGGGTCCAAGGTACAACATGGCCAACTTCTCACATTGGGTCCTATTGTTTGTAGCAACTAGTTAAGCCGGTCGGTTCCGGGTAGGTTTACGCTACAAACTCAACCCAACCTCGAGTTGGTCACACTTATCTTTTATAAGTGTCATGTCCATCATGTTTCCAAAACATGTTACAAATTTTCAAGCAATTGGGTAGACCTAACTTAATAGGTAAATTCCCAATGGGTAGACCTAACTTAATAGGTAAATTCCCAAGCTCATGTTTTTATGTCTTTTAAGTTTACCCAACCCCAAACGCAATCCCATCGCTTACATATCGCAATAGCGCATAAAGGATAGAAAGAGGGAACTTGGCATAATCATGACATAAAAGGTGTTGAAGCCACAAGTTCAACATGGTGGCATATGAAATGTACATATGTTCATATACTTGCATATTACATTTTTAGGCCTCAAAAGCATGCATAAAACCAAACTTGGCATATTGATGATACATGGTGATGAATGGCATGTAGAGATGGCCATAAGTTCGCATTTAGCCTCACATGCAAGTTATCATAAGAGATATGATAACTTACATGTTGCCAAAATGCAACCTTTGGCATAAAGCTTGAAGCTTTATGTTCACATACTCAAGATAAGCTTGCATAACATGATAACATGAACAAGATGATCATCCCAAACTTGCAAAACATACTTGCATATCATAACATGGCATACTTGCATAGCATAACATGGTAAACTTGCATAACATGACATGATGAACTTGCATATCATAGCATAGTAAACTTGCATATAAACTTGCATATCATAACATGACATACTTGCATATAAACTTGCATATTACAACATGATAAACTTGCATATCATAGCATAGTAAACTTGCATATCATACATTTAACTTTAGAGTTTAAGTATGAAAGTAGAATAGGGCTTACAATGCTTAAGAAGTCACAAAAATATGACAAAACCCTTATGAAATCAATCAAACCCAAAATGCAAGCTCTAACATAAAAACCCTTGAGCCAAAATAATCAAAACTCTTTCTTTATGACGCTAATATAAAAACTTGACTTGAATGCAAGCTAATGATGCTCATACAAGTTTGAAAACACTTGTATGCATGGAAAATCACTTAGAAATTTATTTAGGAATTGTATGAAGAGAGTGGAGGCCATGAGAGGATTGATTTTGCCATAGTTTAGTTGTAGGATAGATTAATGATGATTTAGGGCTAGGTTAGGGTCTTATTTATAGATTAGGCAAGCGTTTTAGGCCATAGGATTAAACCCTAGTTGCAATCTCAGCCCTTAAAACCGAATCTGGCCCCCAAGCTCAACACAATCTCAAAATGGTGCACCAGGCTAAACAGCCCGGCTGGACCAAGTCGACAGCCAAGTCGACAGGGCTGTCGACTTGGGTCCAACCAAGTCGACTCCCAAGTCGACAGGGCTGTCGACTTGGGTGTTCTGGCGGAATTCTCCCGCCTGGCCCAAACTGGCCCAAATTTTCAAATTCAAGTTTGAATTTGAAATCTGTTTTTACTTTGGATTTTTCTGAAAACTTCGTTGGGCCTTAATCGGGTCATACGGACTCCGATTTTCGAAAACTCGGACTCTATTTCGCGTATTTTTCCGAGACGAATGCAATGGCATAGCCTGTTTCCCTTGATTCAGATTTTAGAGTTAAATTCTGCCTAGATTTATGTTATAACAGATTATTGAAAATACGGGTTGTTACATTCTCCCCTCCTTAAAGGATTTCGTCCCCGAAATCTTCAAGTTAGGAAGAACGTATCCTACCATCCAATCATCCATCTACTCAAAACATCATCTACGAGCAATCATTGTCCTTACAAGATTCTAAATGTTGTATGAACATATGCAAAGGTGTGTGTATATGCCCTTATCTAATGTAAATATCATCAATGCAAATTATGTTAGTGAAATGAATCCATATGTATGCAATTCCTAACATAATGTATAACATCTATATGTGTGCACATAACATACATCCATATGCAACATCCATGTGATAACACAAAAATTTCCATCCATGAATAAGCGTAAACACTCATGCATATGCAATATGAGGAGTGTGTGAGCCGATCTAGTGCCTAATGTGTATAATGCATCCACGAGTAACCACTTGCAAACACTTGCAACCACTTGCAACCATCAAGCATAACATGTTTCAAACACATGTTTCATCCAAGGGTTTCTACCTAAGGTTCTCATGACAAGATTAACACGATAAACTAGATAAACATGGATAGCAAAGAGAAAGATATGCTAACAAAGAAAAGGGATTGAGAGTGTACCCTCAAAAAGGAATGGATAAAGCCCACGCATCTTCTCCTCGGTTTCCCAAGTTGCGTCTTCTTCGGCTTCACCCCATTGAACCTTCACTAACTTGACCTCTCGATTCCTTAGCTTCTTGGTCTCCGTCCCCAAGATACGAATCGGAGCTCTCCTCAAGGTAGCCTCTTTCTCCACTTCCACATCTTTCAGAACACTTGGCTCAACAACCTCTACTGATTCATGTAAACACTTCTGGAGATGCGAGACATGAAAAACATCGTGTACTCCGGCAAACTGTTTTAATCGATACAATAGCGGTTATGGTTGGTTAAAACAAATTGTTATCCAATCATTTAGTAAGTATAGTGAAACACGTGCTTCGCACACGGTGGGATTTTGGTAAAACAATAGCGGTTAAAACAAATTATACATTTATGGTTGGTTGTTGCCACTTTCTTAATCGATATCATCTATTGATTAAATCAAAATAACGTTTGTATTTCCATTCAACGCTAATATCAACACAAGGTTTCAAAAGTCATTTGGGTTCAAACAGTGCATCTATATAAAACAAACAGTACATATAAATATTGAGGAATCTGGTTGGATTCCTCCAACCGGTTTCCTGCATCCACCGATGTTAGTCAACAATTAACACTGATTCCATACCAGGAAATATTATAATCGATGGAATCAGTCCAACCAATGATGTGTATATATATGCAACGATATATAATTCAACCAATTTAATTGTAATCTACCAAAGCGACCATCACACAACGTTCAACCAATATTTAAAATATAATTATAATATTTTAAAATAAAACAGAGTTAGTGAATTTACTCACCTTGGCGCGTTAACCGTTAAATAACGATTTGCGTCGGTTGATTGTATCCTGAAATTTTAGTGGCTCTTTTCTCCGCGTAATACGTTCCACAATGTAACTCTCGTTGCTACGATTCCTATGTGACCAATTTCATCGGATATCTTTTTGATTTCTTCCAGGCGACATTAAAATAGTCGATTTCCTTCCATCAATTTTCCAGATATCACCATTAATTAAGGGTTGCTAATACTCCATCAACGGTTCATTGCCTTTAATCGTCCGTCCTCCAGGTCACTACTTTCGACATCCGTCATCAAGCAAACGCGACACTTTCTCTTCAGATTTTGAACACAAATTTCCACTTCCCTTATCACCCTTCCCTTTCCAACCCCATGTCTTCCATCCCGAAGTTCGAAGCTATACACGAGTACACCTTCACCTTGCTTTCGAACAACGTTGTTACTCCCAGTGACGAGCGCCAGTTATTCCCACCTGTCCATCACGTTTCCGCTTATTTGCCATTTAGACTACAGCGACACTTTCATTTGAAACACCTATATCAATTTCCCATTTTATGCCGATCTTTTCTAGTGCCAAAGGCACCACCTTCTACTACTTCCAACATGATATCTTCTCCTCACATTTACCAACCGCCACACAACGTTGAGCATCCCTCTTCCAACTCTTCTTCAATTTTGGAAACCCAACGTTACTTTTTTTTTAAAGTCCAAAACTTTTTTCTACGCCCACACCATCATGATTTGCATGCGTCCACCTATGCATGCATCGCTCCATTTCATCAGCCTACCTTTCTTCAATCTTTTCATGTCAGTCCACAAACCACGGATTGGCATCTTTAGTTTCTTTCCAAAGAAAGAAAACAACAGTACTTCTTCATCTCATCAGGTCCTCTTCACGCTTCATCCATCTCATGCCAATATTATACTTCCTTCTCACTTCTCCAAGGTTTTCGCAAAATCAGCGGACGAGATCAAACTGTTTCGCCCCCCAATCCTCTGCGTTATGAGCCTCACCCGAAGCACTAGCTCGCTTCAGCACACCTCGAGCGGTTTTGGAACAGCATCGCACCTTACACGCTTCTCACACAATTAATTTAAAAGCTTATATTTTGATTTAATGGTAGCGGTGTAGATTTCTGCAGTGCGTATGCAGGCGTATTTATATAGTTTGAAGACTTGGTTACCACGAAAATGCAGAGTAGCAGCTGTAACTAGGTAGGTCTGTGTTGAGTTTTCCTTTCATTCGAAGGGTGCAGACTACACTGTTTTGAAAGGAGAGTGCTAGTATTAGTGATCAGCTGTAGCATACTAGCATGTGCAAGTTTTAGTTATACAGGAAGCTCAGGGTGGTAGTCTGTAGCCTAAGGGACTGTGATTAGAGAACTCACTGCAGTTAGGCTTTAGGCCATGTACCCTTTTCACTGTTCTCATGTTCTTTGTATACATCAGTTGTTCAAAAAGTTCCGTATATTTCGATTTGATAATACGCTGGTGAGTGTTTCCTTTATCATGAAGTATCCGAGAACATAGGTCTGCCAGTTGTTCAGTGGGGGAAACCGTAGAATGATAAATATGTAGTAGCATGTGGTGTTAGGCGCGTAGTAGCATTTGGGTCGCAGCGTAGCTTATGATTTGAAATTAGAAAGCTGTGCAAATTTGAAGTATAGGGTGGTTGGTTTCATGTGAGGTGTTTTCAGTTTGATTTTACTATACAAGCAATAGCTGCGGTTTAGTCCTTCACCCTATACAAGTCCCATACAATTCCTTTTTCTACACGTGATTTGATTAATCAACATTTGTTTTACTTTTTCTTTCATAGGTTAACTTATCTCCTTATGTAAAATAAGATTTACGTTAGAATTAGAGTGGGACAAAACGAAAATCAATGATTTAGATATACCTATATATATAGTTTATAATGGCATGTTGGTATATAAAGTTACAGAGGTCACGTATAGTTTTGTTATATATTAGATACTTAGTAAATGTACATGCTGCGTAAATTCACATTTATGTACGAGCCGCTACGGACAGAAATAAGAATACGATCGTGTCCAGTGAGGTGCCACTATTTCAAAAATATAATAATATCGGTAGATTGACTCATATTTTGAAACCCCAAAATATCGATATAGGGTGCAAAATACTCTAAATAAAAAGTAGTTTATTTAATTAATTAAAAATTACAGTAAAATTCTAAAATTAAATTATCACTACGCCTCAAAAGAACCTTGTCTAAATTCGAAACCGATGTCTAGTTATATCGAATAACCCGTTACGGTCGATAAAAGATTCTACAGCGACTTTTTGAATATTTGATTTGGACATAACTCATAATCTATAACACGGAATCTTGGTTTTTCACTTCTGTTAGAAACGTACAGTTCAACAGATTCCAACGTTTCTTGTTTCGCACAAATCCGACTTAAAACGAGTTCTGTACACTCAGTTGAAGTTCAAAACGTTAAATTACGAACTGCTGCGATATTACATGCTCGATTATATTTAATATATATTTTTATACGTTCAAATTCATTTTAATTAATATATAAATCCACTTATATTACAAATTCAATATTTAAACTGATTTAAATATTCAAATATAAACCGATAAAAATGCGGGACGTTACATTCCTTCCTCCTTAAAAGAATTTCGTCCCCAAAATTGCTAAGATGGGGAAAATGCTACAATCTCTTTTGTAAGCAGGTTAAAAATCTTTTTGGTTTACTTCATAATTTCAGTTTCAACTGAACTGATTAATTCTAATTAAATATTAATTCCTTCTTATTTCGAATATTTTCAAAATTCTGAAAATTCCCTAACAGCTCAAATTTTCAAAGAGTTATAACAACCCTGAATTTTGGGGTAAATTTAAAAATTTATTTTAACTAATTTTAATGAGTTTTTGATATTTAAAATAATTTATTTAATATAATATTGATTGAAAATTGATTTAAATCAAAGTTAGAAGGAATAATTTAATTTTAATTATAAAAGGAATTAGAAGTAACGCGGTAGTTTGAAAAGTCAAACTTAAACTTTGACTGACCATACAAGATGCAAAATTTAACGGATTTTAGTGAAACCAAAAATATTAGAATCTATTTAAAAATATTTTTCTAATGAATCTGAAAAATTGAAATTTCATAGCAGGAATCAAAAGTTATGTCAAAATTAAAATTTAGAAAGGTCGCCATGAAATATATAAAGGTCAAAATGCTACTTTTTGCATACGAAGGAATTTGAATTCAAAACCACTTCCATTGAGTTCAGAATGACGTTTCTGCATTGAAAAAGTATAAACACTTATATATTTCGAGTTTCGAAAATTATTTGTTTAAAAATGTATTTTTAATATTAAATATATTCGCCTTGAAAATAGTCATTTTTCAAATAGGCTCAGAATTCAACGAAAATAATTTTGTTGGGTTTGTATTGTCAAAACAAAGCTAAAAAAAATTCGGTAATTTTTAGAATTAATATATAATTATAATTGATTTTTCAGTGTAAACGAACATTTTTTGACTTTAAAAATTCATTAAAAATTCATACAGGCTCAAAACTGAACGAAATTAATTTTCCTAGGTCCACAGCGTCAAAACATAGCCAAATATATTTTTTGGGAATTTTTGAAGTTAATTTGTGACCCCGGTGAATTTTCATGTACAGTTGAATTAAAAATTAAGTGTTTTATATAAAAAAATAAGGTAAACCTACTGTAGACTTCGAAATTGGGCATTGTCACTAGCGCCAATGCGTTTAGAAGATGTCAAAACATTAAGATAGACAGTAAGCATGCCTAATTCTGAGTTCGGAGCTAATCGGGCCTTAATGGGCTAGTTAACTAATAAAATATTATTAATAAAGGATTAAAAAAAACACTATAACCCTAATCTCATTTTGAACCAGCCGCCATCTATTGAAATCCATGGCCGAAGTACTCCCTCCTTCTTCCAATAACATCTCCTTCTTCTTCCCGAATTAAACTCCAATCTCTACACCATATTGAAGCTCTCTTCCTCCTCTACGTTTCTATACGGTTGGATCATCTTCACATGGCTCGAGGACCGAGACACACGCACCCAAACCCACGGCCAAACAGCCCCACCGTGCCCCCCTAGGCCCCACCGCATCCTACCCCAACCTAGGCGCAAGATCCCCTCCCTCCCCTCTCCGATGTGCCACTCTTCGATCGTCAGACCTCTGCACCTTTTGATCGCAAAGAGGAACCCTAGAGTTGAACCTTATCGGGATACTAACGGCCGATACAATTTGGGGAAGAAGAGGGTATATTCCCTTTTTATTCTTTTAATAATTTGTTTTAAAAGGTTACTTATACAAATTAAAGCATAACTCATTCACACAGCGACGAAATCGAGCGTTTTTCGATGCGTTGGAATCGTATTTCCGCGATCTACACGATGGAACTGACGGGAACTGATTTAAAGCTCGTCTAAATTTTGGAAAATTGGAAAGCTATTGGTGAGAATTCTATTTCCTCTTTAATAATTAAAAATAAATTAATTATTACCATGTTATATTTTAACTGTATGCTGCTTGAATGTTCGTGATTTGAATTTAACTATATGATGTTGTTCATTGACCTGTTTATTCGATAGAATATTTTTGTTGTATATGAAATGAAAATCAGAAATAACCAGATCTAGTGAGATTTCTTTTTAAAAAAAAAATTAAAATTAATCATTTATGTTATTGTATTCATTCAGTATGAATTTCATGTTGTTGCTGCATATATAATTATTTCCATGTTGATTGTTTTGTGATGAATTGTGTGTATTCATGTTGACATGATTTTGTGTGTACGACGAAGGCAAACATTTTATTTAATATATAAGATGTACAATATTCATGTTTGTCAAAATTTGTGCAAGCAATAAAAATCATATATTTTTATTGTTTATATATATAACTGAGATGTTACATGTTAGAAAGGGAATTTATATATTTTTATTGTTAGGTACCAAAAGGGATGCTCATGTTACGAATAAATAAAAAAAATTACGTTTTATTGTTTAAAGTATAAATTGAGTAACATGCTTAGAAATTAAAAAGTATTCTTTGTTTAACATGTTGGAATTATCATTTCATGAATTACCAACATAAAACATTCATTTTTATGTTATGTTGAATTAGAACCGTCAACATAAAAATGTTCATTTTGTTAATAATGTTATGTTAATATAAGAACACCGTTTGGTTTTTAAATGTAAAGTAGTAGCGACAAAAACCATATTTTTGTCAATGTAAAGTAGTAGCAACAAAATTTACATTTTTCTATGTAACTATGATATGAAACTTAATATGCGAACAAAATTTACATTTTTCTATGCAACTATGATATGAAATTTGCTATGCGAACAAAATTTACATTTTTCTATGTAACTATGATATGAAATTTGCTATGCGAACAAAATTTACATTTTTCTATGTAACTATGATATGAAATTTGCTATGCGAACAAAATTTACATTTTTCTATGTAACTATGATATGAAATTTGCTATGCGAACAAAATTTACATTTTTTCTATGTAACTATGATATGAAATTTACATTGTAAATTAAAATTACATTTTTATGATGTAACTTAAGATTGGAATTTGCATTGCCATTCTAAATAGTCAAGATCATTTTGGTTTTGCATTGAAAGAGATAAGAAAAATTATTATTTTTGCTTGGCATTGCAAGAATAACAAAGTTATTATTTTTGTTACATGGAAATTAAACAAACAAAAATATATTCATTTGTATAGAAATGAAGTTGACACCAAAATGTATTGCATTTTTGGTTAGGAGTTGAATGACACAAAATACTCATTTTTGTTAAATTATAAGTGACGTACAAAAATTTTCATTTTTGTTGTAATTGGAATGACACACAAAATATACATTTTGTGTATATGATATGTATAAAAAAAAAATCTTTTTGTCAAATGTGAAAGAGTGATAAAATATACATTTTTATCGAATGTAAAAAAAGAAAAAAAAATCTTTTTGTCAAATGTGAAAGAGTGATAAAATATACATTTTTATCGAATGTAAAAGAAAAAAAAATCTTTTTGTCAAATGTGAAAGAATGATAAAATATATATTTTTATCGAATGTAAAAGAATGACAAAAATATTCATTTTGTCAAATGTGAAAGAATGATAAAAATATACATTGTTATCAAATGTAAATGGAGGACAAAAATATTTATTTTGTCAAATGCAAAGAATGAAATAAAACACATTCATTTTTGTTCGTAATAAAAAGAAAACATTCATTTTGTTTGTGTTTTGAAAGTTAACAAACAATTTTCATTTTTGGTGAAAGTTAAAAAGAATATTTTTAATATTCTTTTGTTAAAAATGAAAGGTCATATTGTTTATCACCGTTTTTGTCAAATTAAAAGATTTAACTTTTGTTTATACTTAAAAAGATGAAAGTTACATTTTTAATGTAAAATGAAAAGTATACATTTTAATGTGAATAAAAGAAGGAAAATTACATTTTCATGTAAATAGAACTTAAAGTAAAAGATTTACATTTTAATCAATTGAATTTTTATTAAAAAGGATAACGGTATGAAATTTACATACCCATGTAAAAGAATTTCAGTAAAGATTATAACGATGAAATTTATATTTTAATGAATTAATTTTTCATTAAAAAGATTAAAGATATGGAAATTTCATTTTCATGTAAATAGATTAGTACACAAAATTATCGTTTTGTTTGTAATGTAAAATTATTATTTTTGAGTTTTGCATTGAAAAGATAACAAAATTATCAATTTTATTAATTGAAATAAACAAACAAAAATACTCATTTTTATAGAAGTAAAAGTGGATGAACAAAAATATTCGTTTGTTGAAATTGAAATGAAACACAAGAATGCCTATTTTTGTTGGAATTGGTATGATAAACAAAATATACATTTTGTGTAATTCGAAGGATGAAACAAGAAAATGTACATTGTTATGTATAAGATGTGTATGTGTATGAAAATAAAAATAAACATTATGGTGTGTACATTGTACGTTAATATTGTATATACGAATAGGAATGTTTTTCGTTAGCAAAATGTAACGAAATAAAATAAATTTCATTACACATTATAAACATTTCGATAGGTTGTGAAGCAAAACATTCACTACTTGTTATGTAATTACGTTAATGAAATGGAATTTAATTATTTTTATATATATAAAAATAAAGATAAATCGTTAAAAATTACTAATAACGATATAAAATGATTTCCAACTTATATATATACGAGAATTATTTGGAAAGTCCGAGTCTATCTCATTCCAAATAATTTGAACGACGTTTAAAATTCAAGAGTTGAAGACGGCGATTGAAGACCAACGATCTTCATATCGAATGGACGACGACTGCTGATGCGCGTGATTGGAGTAGCTACCTTGAAAAGGCTACAGTGGTGGCCGTCCGGACGTAGTGTTGATTTGTACGGATTTGGCTTTCGCTCAGACCCAGAGCATAAGCTTATAAGTGGATTGTGTGTCTGACATCATACTCCATTAAATATCATGTTATTAATCTTCTGTCGAATGTACGTATGTTTGGTGATGGAGAATTTATTCTCTTGCTTAACACCCATTCATATATTTCGGCAAAGGATTGGTAGTGTGATATGGAGTGACGATGTGGCATGCTAAGATGCATATGATCAATGCTTTGTTGAAAAGCAGGCCTTGTGGGATGATCAGAGCATAGCCTGTTTAGGCATAGCTTTGTGTATAGCGTGACTTCGCGCGCCTCACACACCGGCAGAGTCTAAAATGGGAGAAGGGAACGCAGGGAGAGTAGCACGTTTCTTTCTAGCTAGAAGTGGTGTTTGGGCTTTAACACGGCCCGACATATTTACTTATGTGGATGATGGAATGAGGCGCCTCGGATGATAGGTCCTATAGGACTGGGAAACGTGTGTTCAAGAATTGCCGATCCACGAAGCTGTATGTGTGGACCGGCCCTGCAGGATCCAAGGGTTAACTGCGGGGAATCCTGAGACATTAGCTAGAGTGTGTCGAATCGGTAAGGAGCTCCTCCCTAGCCTTGACTCATGATGGAAACCCCATTTCCAATACGACCTCATTCGGTTTTGATTGTATTACTAGTATGGAGGCATAGTATTATGGTATCTATGCTTCCTAGGATTGATACATTATGATTGAAATGTTTTTGAAACATATACACACACTAATAATAATATCAAATTCGTTTTTATCGTATCAAGCATTTTTGACCATTATAAGGTAAAACCCCATCCTCCGGTTTGCGTTGCATTATGTGATGGGACTTGGGTCTTATGATGGTTTCATTTTTCCAAAAAACATTGCGTTGTTTAACGATTTACTTTGACTTATGCACGACAATCCATTGGAGTAAACCCGTTCCGTGTTAGCGGCGTGGTCCTTGGATTTGCCTTATTACAATTAGTTAAATTAGTTAAGAATTCTCACACCAGTCCCATGACTGACCCGTTGTTTGTTTCCACCTTTGCAAACTCGGGTGCCCTCTATTTCCACACGGCCAGTCGAGTAGCTTTTTGCAGATATTTACTTCTTGAGCAGGATTCTGGATTGAAGCTTAAAGCTGTGTCCAGAGCACGGTTGTCTTCCGCTGTATCTATTTTATTTCCGCTGCACTGTATTGTATTAAATTTATTGTAAAATTTTCTTCCGCTATATTTTAATGTCGTTGCACTCTAATATATTCTGTACTCTGATGTAACATTATTGTAATGTAATAAAAGTCTGTTGTTGTCATTCTGATGTGTTGTACTCCCAGAGTTAACGTATGCGGATTTTGAACGGTTTTAGTCGATCTATCGATCGATTAAGGTCAGGCAAAATGCGTGTCGTTACAGAGAGTTTCGCCAGCATCTTCTCTGCACGGCTCAATCGGTATAACTACAACTCGCCTCACTGGGCTTTCTCCAATTCAAAAGAAAATTAAATAGCCAAACGGCTTGCCAACAGGACTCAGAAATCTCATGCTCAAATTATTTAAACATGTACATTTTTGTCGGGTATTCAAATTTATCTCTTCCATTTGAAATCCATTCAGCATACACAAATGCATTTCCAACTAACTTCCAGTCAGTTTATCCTTGACCAATAATTCTCTTATGTAACACCCCGTGTATTCTATAACTGTGGAATTAACAAATTAAAGTATAATTAATTTGAAATCAAAGAACTAAGGGAAACGGGATACGCCATTGCGTTCGTCTCGGAAAAATACGCGAAATAGAGTCCGAGTTTTCGAAAAACGGAGTCCGTATGAAGAAGATATAGCCTCCGGAAGTTTCTGAATCAAGTCTAAAATTAAAAATCGGGCCCAATTGGCCAGGGCGGGAAAAGTCCCGCCTAAGACACCCAGGTCGACTGGGCTGTCGACCTGGTCTAGCCAGGTCGACAGGGCTGTCGACAGGGCTGTCGACCTGGTCCAGACCCAGGTCGAACCCAGTCCACCCTGGCTGGCCTATTCTATGTTGGTCGATTTTCTGTAGTCTGCTTTGTCATTAGGGCTAGGTGGCAGGCTCTAATTGGTCTCTCCTTAGGATGAAAGGCTACGATCAATCCAAGCGACATCAATGGTCCTAATCAGTTCATAACCCCTATAAAAATGACCCTAGACTCTACCTAGGTTTCTTACACACTTCTCTAGCCTCCATTGCTCTCTTCTTCTAATAAAAAAATAAAAATGGCGTCGCTGCTCTGCTGGAATTAAAACTAGAAGATAATCAACATCGGCCTAAGCAACTCAATTCAAACTAGAGATTAAAGTTTCTGCAAAGATTCTACAACAAGTTAAAGTTCTTTCTTTAATCCAATCAAGGCAAGTACAGTTATTCCCTGCTATAAACGTTAATTATAATTTTGATATGCATTTAAAACTGAGTTTGAGGTTGTATATATATATTCTCTTCTGTTGGATCTGTTTTCTGTGATTGTTCTGTATTCCTTTCTTCTTTTCTGTTTCTATAGCCGGGCTACCACGAGCCTGTGCCTAATCTCATAAGAGATGAACGTATAAACGCAAATTTTAGGATGAATGATGCGAAATTTGACAAGACTAAATTGAATGTATGACTTTAGGTCCGAGGCATAAAATATATTGGACATATGCATAAATTTGACTATGAACATATAATTTATGCATGTTGTATGCATAGTTATGTCGTAATTTAGATCTGTAATTAATTAGAAAAATAAGCATATGTTATAAACTAGTTTTAGACCTATGCATATTCTGTGATAAAAGAAGAAGAGGAACCACTGTAAGATTACATATGATTTGAGACTTTGGACAAAATGCATATAAAAGTCAAGATTTGATTTTTAGAAGATATGATTTAAAGATTTAGATTGTTGGGTATAGTTTGCATAATGATTCATGGCTTAAAAAGAAGAAGATATGGAAGCTTAGGTGTAAAAGATTTACATTAATTAGGATATTTATTATTGTGATTACACCTAAATAGGGATTTTTGGGTATATGGCATACATTGGAATTAATGGTTATATTTGGTATAATTTATATGTGAATCTACTGTAAAATGCTAGTTTAACAAAAATTGGAACATATGTTATATGGCAAATTATGTCCATATTCTGCGCTTATGCAAACATGGAGTATATGTTGTGAATCATGACAATTATGTAGGCATATGAATTTAGGCCAATTTATGATTGGGCAAGGCATGTAAATAGAACTTTTAGAAATATTAAATTTGCTAAATCTACTAATTTGTCAAGTTGCCTAAACTGCTAGTTTTGTTATATTGCCTAGACTGCTAATTAGATTGAAATGCCTAATCTGTTAAATTTGTCGGTTGAAATGCCTAACCTGTTATATGCCAAAATCTGCTAAGTTGCTAAATCTGTTAAATCCGTTAAGTCATATAAAATCTGTTATCTGCTATGTTGATATAATCATCCGGTTATTAATATAATCTGAATTGGCATATATATTGGGCGTGCGCATAAACGGTAAATTATTAATTAATTGGCCGCAAAGATAAGCATGGCTAACTCGAGGTTAGAACGAGTTTGCGGCATAAATCTGCCCGGAACCGCCCGGCACATCCAGTGGCCGCAAACAATAGGTTCTAATGTGAGAAGTTAGTCATAACATGCGTAAGACACGAGGTTAGGTCTGGCTTGTGGCAGAAGTCTGCCCGGAACCGCCCGGCATATCCAGCGGCCACAAGCTACCGACCTAATGTGAGAGGTCTGTGCATTAATAATTAATTAATGCAAAATCTAAGATAAGAATGACGTCTAAAACGTATTGGGGAAAATAGGGTTAAACCAAAGGGATTAATAGATGTAGTAAAACCCGTCCATGAATCTGTAGGCCCAATACAAAGTTAGACAAATCTGAAAAATCTGTACATCTGACCTGTTAGTCTGAAAACTTGTTAACTTAATTTGTGAATTAGTAAATCTGAATTCTGTATGTCTGAACTTGTAAATCTGAAATCTGTTAGTCTAGGGGCACAAGGTTAGGAGGGGAATTACTTGTGTCATCTGTTGTTTGGGACCCATATTAGTCAGTAACCCTTTCTGGTATCAAAACTTTGACCCAACAGTAGGTAGGGTCCGGGCACGCTTACTGAACTAATTATAAGTGCTTCGTTCTGATAATGGCGAGGGGTGTTGATGGTGCGTTCCAACCGGGTCATGTGCGTGCATGGATCCCGGTCTGCCTCTGAGGATGTAAGACGCCGTGACATCTGTAAATAGGTCTTTGCCAATTGGTTGTCACTTTAGGGAGTGATACACCCTACTGTGGGGCCGACACAGGATATTTATGTATTAGGGAGCCGATCGCTTGGGGTAGGGTTTTAGGGTACGCTTAGTTCTGTCTGTTTCTGTTGGTACCGTCTGTTTCTGTTGGGTGGTAACACCTGTCTGTTTCTGTGTGGTACCGTCTGTTCGGGTGGTAAAGGCCCATTACTAGTGTACACCTAATTCCACATTCTGTCTCCATAGGGATAAATCTGTTTCTTCTTCTGTCTGTTTCTGATCGGGTAGTAAAGGCCCATTATTAACATTCTGTTTCTGTTAAAGTATTCTGTACCCGTTCCTGCTTCAATTTAGACATTGGGGTGACACCTAATTCTGCTATACTAGTATTAGTACAGAGAAGTGTAAAACAATAGTCTATATCATTCTATTTTCTGTTATATCTGCTACTCCTGTTATAGTTATCTCACATCCAGTTTTATGTTCATATCATATTATTATTATCTGTTCATATGCTGAAAGTCACTGGACTTGCCAGACTTTTTGTCTGACCCTTGTTGTTTCGCCTCCTTTCTTCCGTTCCCCCCCAGGTTATCCAAGGAGGGAAATACTTTAGCTTGATCCGGATTTCTCTTTTCTTGAAGTGCTTAGAGTATGGCTTGGCTCTGTATAGCTTCCATTCCATGGGGATTATGATTTTAAACTATGCATTTTGAAGGCTTTTGTACAAGACTGATATTTTGTACTTGAATTCTGAAATTGAAAGGATGTAACCATATTAATTTCTGTTTTCCGCTGTAATAAAGTTAAAATTTTTCAAGTACTGTTTTAACTGTCTTGTAAGTTTCTGTTCTGTTTACTAAAATGCTCCACCAAAGTTAAGGCATTCCCTTTTGCAAGTGACCTTAACGGAGGTGGGGTGTTACATCTTACATCCAAGCCAATTCCATTTCAAACTTCAATTTCAAATTTCCAATTTTTACTCAATAATCAAATTTCACCCCAGGTTCGGTTCCATTCCAAATCTTAATTCATAGTCAACTGCTTTGCCAAGTCAAATCCTTATTCCAGTACGATTTCTACTTACTTGGCTTTAATTCAACTCCACTTTTATTTGACTTATTTAAATTCTCTGTTTATTTACTTCATAAGTAAATTTTAAATTTCAAAATTCAAATTCCTGGGGTTTTCATTTCAAATCAGTTTGAAATCATATATTTATATTCATAACATAGCAATTCAAAACATTTGAATTCCGAACAACTTATTTTAAAACAAAATCTTTGGTAGTAATCCATCACTTAGAACTCCAAAATGAACACCGATGTAACAACCCGTAAAATGCGAGCCAGTTTGAAATTTTTATTTCGGCGATTTTAGCGAATTTTGAATATTTAAAATGAATTATTTTAAATAATATCGACGAGAAATTTATTTTGAATATAATTACGACATATATATTATATACGTCGTCGTTAGAATATAATATTTATATATAATTATAAATAGAATTGAAAATGGCGCGGTAGTTCGAAAATTCGATTTCTAATTTCAAATGAATATACTGAATTCAATATAAGTCAGAATTGAACGAAACAAGAAATATTTGAATCTGTATAACTATATCTTTGTAACGAAGTTAACAAACTGGGATTTTATCTTAGAAATGATAAGATATGTCCAGTTTAAAATTAGAAATAGTCGCTGTGGAATTTATATATATTTTTATATATATAAGGCCCTTAAAAATAGCAATTTTGCAAATGACCTCGGATTTCGACGAAACCAGTTTTGTTGGGTCCGTGATGTTAAGTTATTGCTAGATTCCAAATTTCATAATTTTTCGAATCAGTATGTGAGCGTGGCGAAAGAAAACGCGTTTGACCAGTTTCAGTTGAGTTTAATCGACTGGAAATTGGCCATTTTTCAAACGGTCTCGGAATTCGACGAAATTAGTTTTGTTAGGACCGTATCGTCAATACGAAGCTAGAAAATATTTTTCAGGAATTTTTCTAGTTAGTATGTGACCCCGGTAATTTGAAATGTACGTTTAAAATTCAATATAGTGATTTAAATGTAAATATAACGGAAACTGATTGTAACAGCCGAATCAGCTTGCGTGACATATCCCATTGTGTTCGGAATGGGGGTAATTAGCTAGGGACGATAGTCGGTGGGTTCAATTTCGAGTTGAAATTAAAAAGTTACTTTATGGGGATTTAAAATAAAAATTAAATAAACTAAATATATATATAAACCTTCTCCTTTCTCTCTCCTTACCTTTCAGATCTGAAATTAAAAAAAAAAAAAAAAAGAGACGCAGACGATCGAGACCGCGACGCGCTCCCCCTCCTCCGCCTGCGCGCCGTCGCGGGTCCCTTCCCTCCACAGGCGATCGCCGTTCGCCAGCATTCACAGCCTCCGCCCCCTCTCCGATCAGTCGGTTTTGCCCTCGACCGCGAACCCTAGCCCTTGAAAGCCATAACCTGTCGCCCCCACCCTTTACTAGCTGCCTCCGCCATCATCGAAGTCCCCTGCCGCCGAGCCAAATCGCCCTCCGCCAGCTCCGACGAGCCGTCTACCGCCTCCGACGCACAGAAGCCCCCTCCTCCTATACAGTAAGAAAACTGTTTTTTTTAATTTTATTATGTAGAAAACTATTTTTTTTATTTTGTTAAAACTGTTTTTTTTATTATGTTAAAACTGATTTTTATAGACATTAAATAAAAATTGAATTTTTGAAAAGAATATAAAAATTGAATTTTTGAAAAGAAAGTAAAAACTAATTTTATTTTAAGGTTTAAAAAGGGTTTAAACTTTGAAATAGAAAAGGTTTAATCTTTTAAAAGAAAAAGATTAGACTTTTAAACAAGGAAAGTTAAGATCTTAAATTGTATAACGTTGGGTTTTTATATGATAAAAGTTGTGACTTTTAAACTAGAAAAGATTCGTTTTTCGAAATAAAAATATGATTTTTATATATTGAACTTCATAATAAAAATATGATTTTTATATATTGAACTTCCTAGGAAAAATTCGATTTTTATATATTGAATAGCAAACTAAAAATTCGATTTTTATATATTGAACTTTGAACTAAAAACTCGATTTTTATATGTTGAACTTTGAACTAAAAACTCGATTTTTATATGTTGAACTTTGAAATAAAAACTCGATTTTTATATGTGGAACTTTGAAATAAAAAATGGATTTTTATATATTGAATAGCGAAGTAAAAATTCGATTTTTACATATGTAGTGAAAGCAGCAACGAAGATGACAAAGATGCGAAGCGACGAAGATTTCCTGCATTAGAAGTGTCGTGGAGCTAGGATAGCTAATCTGTGAGAATTTCTCACCTTTCAATTTTACTTCTAGTTATATATATATACTAGGATGCAGACGGTGCTTAGTAGCACCCGACACAATCGTCCACAGACCATGGACTTGTTTGTTTGACTGTTTGGTGATTGATTGCGATATTGGTTTGAATGTGGTTTGTGGTGTGAAAAATCGAATCGATAAATTGGTTAGGATTAGACGTGCGCCGTTATAAGGCGAAGGAGTAAGGCTAGGTTAGATCCTTACTCCAAATTTTGTGGTTTGCATAACGAATTGATTTGATTGATGTGTGAATGGCGTGGGCCTTCACTAGACCGGGGATAAGGCTAGGCCTCGTCCCGTTTCTAGTATCGTGCCGTTATGCCGCCGAAATTTTCTAAAATATGTTAGAAAAATAAAAATATCATTTTATCGAATGAAATGAATTGAATAGAAATTCATATGTTGAAATAAAATGTTTTATCGTTAAAAATATAATTTTTAACGTGAAAGTGAATAAATAAATATTTATAAACAAATCGGCCGATTTGTTTATATACACTGATTTGACTGATATTGATTGGGACGATAAATTTTACACATCGCCCAACTGCACGAATAAAAAAATCGGTGTTTGATTGTTTGAAACCCCACACGGGTGTTAGGATGAAATTTGAAGTTCACTCATCCTGATTGATTAAATATGTCGATCGATTGATTGACAGGCTGTTATGAGCGTTGAATATCTATATTTGATGCTTATACAGTGTAGTGCACTTTGGTTGATGGTTGATTATTTTCAATGTTATTATATACATGTGTTGTATGAAAATCCATATAATTAATTTTATATGGTAATTGATTGGGCCTCATTCCAATCGTGAAAATAAAGAATATTTTGATAATAACAAATATTTAGACAATAGGAAATATTTGAAATAGAATATTTGAAAATAGAAATTTATGAAGCCGTGTTGATTAGATTGACGCCATTTTGACGTAAACGATATTTATATCGATTTTATTCATTTTAAAGTGAATATTGAAAAGTAATCTCGAAATCGAATATTTCGAAATGAATTGAATTGAAAACGATTTCGAAATGAATTGAATTGAAAACGATTTCGAAATGAATTGAATTGAAAACGATTTCGAAATGAATTGAATTGAAAACGATTTCGAAATGAATTGAATTGAAAACGATTTCGAAATGAATTGAATTGAAAACGATTTCGAAATGAATTGAATTGAAAACGATTTCGAATTGAATTGAAAGTGAATTGAATTGAATTCAAATTGAATTGAAATTTGAATTGAATAGAAATGAATTTTGAAACGATTTTATAAAGAAGAATTCAATTTTGATTTGAATTGAAATGGAAGTTGAAAATGTTTTTGAAACGAATTCAAAACTATTTATATAATTCGTTTTAAATAGAAATCGTCGAAATATATATATTATATATTATATATAATATAATGGCCTGAATAGAACGCGCCGCGCCGCGGCAGTTCGCGAATTTCGACCATTTATTTCAAACGGACATTACGGGAGATCCGACCGTCGGATTCTCCTAAAACCGGAACCGTTGGGTTCGTATCGAAAAGAGCTTTCTAATGAATATTAGAAATTTGAAATCTAACGGTTGGATTCGGAGATACGTCCAAATCAAATTCGAAAAAGGTCGCTGTAAGTGCAGTTCGATGGCCATTGATGGAAATCGACTGTACGGGCCTTGATAAAATTATTAAAAATAGTAATAATTTGTGTAAAATCATAAGAAATGATTTAGAAAGAATTGGGATGAAAAACTCCATATTTGAAAAGATAAAAATGGATTTTTATCGAAATGAACTAGTTTTGAACTAGAGTTATAATTTTATTTATTTTTAAATAAATAAATTGAATTCGAAAAGGGTTTTAAAAATAACCAAAATTTCCAATGATTGCATTGGAGTGGATTTGAATCGAAATTGTCTTCGGAATATTTCGATGTTGGAATTCGTGATTATACAGGTGTTGTTATGGAAATTTGAAAGATATATATTGATATCGTTATTTCCAATACGACATTTGTTAGTCGTAGAATTCGATATTGAATATAAGCCGATATATTTTCTATTCAGAGCCTTGTATTGAATATCGAATGTGATTTGGGTTTGTCGTGAATGGTGTCTTCACTAACACTGTTCTTGAACCCAGTTGAGAAAAGATTAAATCTTTTATTTAGATTTAATGAAGTGTACCAATTAAATAATATTTAATTGGAATTGAATTGATATTGATTTTTGGGTTTATCGCGAACAGTGTTTTAAATAACACTTGTTCTTTAACCCGATAATTAATGAATGTGATTTGGGTTTGTCGTGAATGGTGTCTTCACTAACACTGTTCTTGAACCCAGTTGAGAAAAGATTAAATCTTTTTATTTAGATTTAATGAAGTGTACCAATTAAATAATATTTAATTGGAATTGAATTGATATTGATTTTTGGGTTTATCGCGAACAGTGTTTTAAATAACACTTGTTCTTTAACCCGATAATTAATGAATGTGATTTTGGGTTTATCGTGAACCGTGTTTTAAATGATACTGATTCTTTAACCCAGTTAACGATTAAAACTGAGTGGGGTTTTAATGAATCTTTAATTAGATTGAAATGATCGAAATGGAGTATCACCAGTTTTGCTCCAGGCGATAGTTAAATCTTTAATTAGATTTGAACGTGAAATGGTAATTGAATTTACCGATAACACCGTGGTGTTAGATATGAAGTATAACCAGTTTTACTTCATGGGATGAATAGGTTGGGATTGGGAAATTAAAACAAATGATTACTTCGTTAAGGTTCGCTAATCCCGACTAGTTTGAATTGATATTCAAAAATAGATTAAAGAATAAATTCAAGAAATTTATCTTGGATAAAATTAATGGGAACTTTTCCCTATGAAATGTGAAATTTAGAAACTAACTGTCGGTTGGCCAAGCAGAATGGTTTTCTGGGTATTGATCTGATGTTGGTTTCGGCCTTCGGGGTTAATATTTGGGGAATTATTCTCTTGATTAATTTACGGTTAGTGACTAATGAATTGGAATGAGGCGTATGTTGTGTTTGTGTAACACTTATTTAAAATATACGCGAGTTATTCGGAAAGACCGGGTTTATCCCATTCTGAATAACTGATGCGACGATAAGTCGAAGATGAAGACGATGGTCGAAGACCGGAGGTCTTCACGTCGTTTGGGTGATAACTGATGATCTTGATTGGGCTGTACACCCAAGAAGATGGAAACAGTTAGTGGTCGTCCAGACGTACTTGGAGATCGATGGATATGCGGGGTACTAGGTGCCTCCGGTTTCGTTCAGACCCAGAACGGACTTGTAAATGGACTGTGTGTCTGACATCGGATTTCATTCTGTGTGACTGATATCGGTTGCATAGGATGGTTTGCCTGTGTGGCATGCTAAGATGCAAATGATCAAGGCTTCTGTTGAAAAGCAAAGTCTTGTGGTGATGATCAAAGCACGGCCTTTGTGGCGTAGCTTTGTGTAACGTTTACCTCGCGTGTTTCACACCCGGTATGAACCAAAAACGGGAGACGGACCTCAGGGAGGGCATGCGTTTCCTTCTAGATAAAAAGTGGCGTCAGTTGTTTTACACGCCCTGACGAGTTTGACTTATGTGGTTGTTGCTGTTGCGAGGCGCCTCGGATTGATCGGTCGTTCTCGAACCGATGGAGTCATTTAGTTGGCTCATTTACGCCCCAAAGGGCGGGGAAACGTAGTGTTCAGGCATTTTAATCCACATCGGTGGACCGGCCCTGACGATCCAAGGGTCACTCGAGCTCTGATCCTGAGACATGGGCTAGATTGTCTCGAATCGGTTGAGGATCTTGCCCCTAGCCTCGGTTCATAGTTGGAAACCCAATTTCCAAATACGTGACTTTGCGATTTTGATTGTATAACCTATATATGGCGACATAGTGGTATGGGGCATTCATGCCGCCTATGATTGATACTTATGATTTGAAGTGTTTTATACACTATGCACTTATAATAGTATCAAATGATTTGTTTTAAACGTATCAAGCATTCTTTGGCTGTTATAAGGTAAAAACCCTATCCCCCGGCTTGCGTTGCATTGTGTGATAGGACCTGGGTCTTATAACAGCTTCATTTTTCTTTATTTAGCATTGCGCTGTTTGTTTTATGCACTGGTATTCTTGGGAGGAAACCCGTTCCGTGTTATATGGCGTGGTCCCTTGATTTACCTAATGATTTAAAATAAAGATTAATAACTGTTTTAGTTCTCACACCAGTCACATGACTGACCTGGAGTTTATTGTTTTAACCTAAACTCTGGGTGCCCTTATTTTGACACGGGCAGCTAGTAGTTTTGGTTTTGCAGATTTATATTCACAGGATCCTGGTTTACAGCTGGAACGATATCCGGAAAGCTTTGTATCCGTATATCTACTTCTAGTTATGTATTGTATTATTTTCCGCTGCTATGTATTTAAATGTAATTTAAATCTCTGATATTTCTGTGTAATATTTATTCATACTCTGTATATTCTTGTGATCTGATGCATTGTTGTAATATACAATGAAATGTTCTTCTGTATGCGTTCTGTTGTGGCGTGTTCTCGAACTATCCGACGCTTTCCTTTACGGGGAAGTTGCGGGTATTTTACATTTGGTATCAGAGCTTTGGTTTACAAAGCTCAGAGAACAAGGCACATTAGAACCATACGAAAGAATTCATCAGATATTGGATTAGTAATATCCAATGGGGATGACTCGTTAGAGATGGGATCAGTAGTATCCTAGAACGAGTGTGAAGAGTATTTTTTTTTTCAAATGAAAACAAATTTTTGTTTTGAAAATTTAAATCAATTATTCGTATTTGATTATCTCTTTATATTGAGTTGGACAATCGAGTATATAAAGATTTTGCATATACGCGTCATGAACGTATATTCGAACTTTTAATATACTGGATAGATATAGAGTCACATTCTAGACACCCGGGGATAATTCTGATGATGTGGCCACATCATCAATATTTACGTTCGAGTTTCGAAGGTGTGATTTTCTATATATTTCCATTAGGCTGGTGTGAGAACCAAAACTTATATATAGCTAGAATACATTGTGTGAATTGGCATCAAAAACAAGATTTTCAGCATATATATCAAAATTATGAATTTGAAACGTTAAATTCACTAATTGATTGATGTTTGTGTTGTTTGTTTATTTGTTTGCTAAATTTGAACTATTATGCCTAATCGAATCAAATATCGAATTGTATTGAAAATTGGTCGCATCTGCTTGCATATACATGTATATCATTGAACAGGTCATAGCAAGGAGGCTAGAGCAGAGAATAAAATTTGTTTGCCCGACAAATAGGTACATGTTTACTACATAATTTACTGTTTTGTTTGGGTGATGATGATTTTATGAGCCTATGGGCTAGCCGCTTGGCTTTTTCTTTTTCTTTTTGAGATCTGAAGGACCGGGAACGCTATTTGCAATTTCCCGATGCTCCCGGTGCAGGGGAGGTTATGGCGAAATTTTTCGAAAATTTAGGGTGTTAGCCAAATTTTTGAAATTTTGAAAATTCTCAGAAACTGAAAAGTTAGAGAATGCAAGCCAGATCGAGTGTAGTGTTGAATAATCAAACCACTTTCGACTTTGTTCCTTTTCGGGGACGAAAAGTTTTAAGTGGGGGAGATTGTAACAACCCGTAAAATGCGAGCCAGTTTGAAATTTTTATTTCGGCGATTTTAGCGAATTTTGAATATTTAAAATGAATTATTTTAAATAATATCGACGAGAAATTTATTTTGAATATAATTACGACATATATATTATATACGTCGTCGTTAGAATATAATATTTATATATAATTATAAATAGAATTGAAAATGGCGCGGTAGTTCGAAAATTCGATTTCTAATTTCAAATGAATATACTGAATTCAATATAAGTCAGAATTGAACGAAACAAGAAATATTTGAATCTGTATAACTATATCTTTGTAACGAAGTTAACAAACTGGGATTTTATCTTAGAAATGATAAGATATGTCCAGTTTAAAATTAGAAATAGTCGCTGTGGAATTTATATATATTTTTATATATATAAGGCCCTTAAAAATAGCAATTTTGCAAATGACCTCGGATTTCGACGAAACCAGTTTTGTTGGGTCCGTGATGTTAAGTTATTGCTAGATTCCAAATTTCATAATTTTTCGAATCAGTATGTGAGCGTGGCGAAAGAAAACGCGTTTGACCAGTTTCAGTTGAGTTTAATCGACTGGAAATTGGCCATTTTTCAAACGGTCTCGGAATTCGACGAAATTAGTTTTGTTAGGACCGTATCGTCAATACGAAGCTAGAAAATATTTTTCAGGAATTTTTCTAGTTAGTATGTGACCCCGGTAATTTGAAATGTACGTTTAAAATTCAATATAGTGATTTAAATGTAAATATAACGGAAACTGATTGTAACAGCCGAATCAGCTTGCGTGACATATCCCATTGTGTTCGGAATGGGGGTAATTAGCTAGGGACGATAGTCGGTGGGTTCAATTTCGAGTTGAAATTAAAAAGTTACTTTATGGGGATTTAAAATAAAAATTAAATAAACTAAATATATATATAAACCTTCTCCTTTCTCTCTCCTTACCTTTCAGATCTGAAATTAAAAAAAAAAAAAAAAAAAAAGAGACGCAGACGATCGAGACCGCGACGCGCTCCCCCTCCTCCGCCTGCGCGCCGTCGCGGGTCCCTTCCCTCCACAGGCGATCGCCGTTCGCCAGCATTCACAGCCTCCGCCCCCTCTCCGATCAGTCGGTTTTGCCCTCGACCGCGAACCCTAGCCCTTGAAAGCCATAACCTGTCGCCCCCACCCTTTACTAGCTGCCTCCGCCATCATCGAAGTCCCCTGCCGCCGAGCCAAATCGCCCTCCGCCAGCTCCGACGAGCCATCTACCGCCTCCGACGCACAGAAGCCCCCTCCTCCTATACAGTAAGAAAACTGTTTTTTTTAATTTTATTATGTAGAAAACTGTTTTTTTTATTTTGTTAAAACTGTTTTTTTTATTATGTTAAAACTGATTTTTATAGACATTAAATAAAAATTGAATTTTTGAAAAGAATATAAAAATTGAATTTTTGAAAAGAAAGTAAAAACTAATTTTATTTTAAGGTTTAAAAAGGGTTTAAACTTTGAAATAGAAAAGGTTTAATCTTTTAAAAGAAAAAGATTAGACTTTTAAACAAGGAAAGTTAAGATCTTAAATTGTATAACGTTGGGTTTTTATATGATAAAAGTTGTGACTTTTAAACTAGAAAAGATTCGTTTTTCGAAATAAAAATATGATTTTTATATATTGAACTTCATAATAAAAATATGATTTTTATATATTGAACTTCCTAGGAAAAATTCGATTTTTATATATTGAATAGCAAACTAAAAATTCGATTTTTATATATTGAACTTTGAACTAAAAACTCGATTTTTATATGTTGAACTTTGAACTAAAAACTCGATTTTTATATGTTGAACTTTGAAATAAAAACTCGATTTTTATATGTGGAACTTTGAAATAAAAAATGGATTTTTATATATTGAATAGCGAAGTAAAAATTCGATTTTTACATATGTAGTGAAAGCAGCAACGAAGATGACAAAGATGCGAAGCGACGAAGATTTCCTGCATTAGAAGTGTCGTGGAGCTAGGATAGCTAATCTGTGAGAATTTCTCACCTTTCAATTTTACTTCTAGTTATATATATATACTAGGATGCAGACGGTGCTTAGTAGCACCCGACACAATCGTCCACAGACCATGGACTTGTTTGTTTGACTGTTTGGTGATTGATTGCGATATTGGTTTGAATGTGGTTTGTGGTGTGAAAAATCGAATCGATAAATTGGTTAGGATTAGACGTGCGCCGTTATAAGGCGAAGGAGTAAGGCTAGGTTAGATCCTTACTCCAAATTTTGTGGTTTGCATAACGAATTGATTTGATTGATGTGTGAATGGCGTGGGCCTTCACTAGACCGGGGATAAGGCTAGGCCTCGTCCCGTTTCTAGTATCGTGCCGTTATGCCGCCGAAATTTTCTAAAATATGTTAGAAAAATAAAAATATCATTTTATCGAATGAAATGAATTGAATAGAAATTCATATGTTGAAATAAAATGTTTTATCGTTAAAAATATAATTTTTAACGTGAAAGTGAATAAATAAATATTTATAAACAAATCGGCCGATTTGTTTATATACACTGATTTGACTGATATTGATTGGGACGATAAATTTTACACATCGCCCAACTGCACGAATAAAAAAATCGGTGTTTGATTGTTTGAAACCCCACACGGGTGTTAGGATGAAATTTGAAGTTCACTCATCCTGATTGATTAAATATGTCGATCGATTGATTGACAGGCTGTTATGAGCGTTGAATATCTATATTTGATGCTTATACAGTGTAGTGCACTTTGGTTGATGGTTGATTATTTTCAATGTTATTATATACATGTGTTGTATGAAAATCCATATAATTAATTTTATATGGTAATTGATTAGGCCTCATTCCAATCGTGAAAATAAAGAATATTTTGATAATAACAAATATTTAGACAATAGGAAATATTTGAAATAGAATATTTGAAAATAGAAATTTATGAAGCCGTGTTGATTAGATTGACGCCATTTTGACGTAAACGATATTTATATCGATTTTATTCATTTTAAAGTGAATATTGAAAAGTAATCTCGAAATCGAATATTTCGAAATGAATTGAATTGAAAACGATTTCGAAATGAATTGAAAACGATTTCGAAATGAATTGAATTGAAAACGATTTCGAAATGAATTGAATTGAAAACGATTTCGAAATGAATTGAATTGAAAACGATTTCGAAATGAATTGAATTGAAAACGATTTCGAAATGAATTGAATTGAAAACGATTTCGAAATGAATTGAATTGAAAACGAATTCGAATTGAATTGAAAGTGAATTGAATTGAATTCAAATTGAATTGAAATTTGAATTGAATAGAAATGAATTTTGAAACGATTTTATAAAGAAGAATTCAATTTTGATTTGAATTGAAATGGAAGTTGAAAATGTTTTTGAAACGAATTCAAAACTATTTATATAATTCGTTTTAAATAGAAATCGTCGAAATATATATATTATATATTATATATAATATAATGGCCTGAATAGAACGCGCCGCGCCGCGGCAGTTCGCGAATTTCGACCATTTATTTCAAACGGACATTACGGGAGATCCGACCGTCGGATTCTCCTAAAACCGGAACCGTTGGGTTCGTATCGAAAAGAGCTTTCTAATGAATATTAGAAATTTGAAATCTAACGGTTGGATTTGGAGATACGTCCAAATCAAATTCGAAAAAGGTCGCTGTAAGTGCAGTTCGATGGCCATTGATGGAAATCGACTGTACGGGCCTTGATAAAATTATTAAAAATAGTAATAATTTGTGTAAAATCATAAGAAATGATTTAGAAAGAATTGGGATGAAAAACTCCATATTTGAAAAGATAAAAATGGATTTTTATCGAAATGAACTAGTTTTGAACTAGAGTTATAATTTTATTTATTTTTAAATAAATAAATTGAATTCGAAAAGGGTTTTAAAAATAACCAAAATTTCCAATGATTGCATTGGAGTGGATTTGAATCGAAATTGTCTTCGGAATATTTGGATGTTGGAATTCGTGATTATACAGGTGTTGTTATGGAAATTTGAAAGATATATATTGATATCGTTATTTCCAATACGACATTTGTTAGTCGTAGAATTCGATATTGAATATAAGCCGATATATTTTCTATTCAGAGCCTTGTATTGAATATCGAATGTGATTTGGGTTTGTCGTGAATGGTGTCTTCACTAACACTGTTCTTGAACCCAGTTGAGAAAAGATTAAATCTTTTATTTAGATTTAATGAAGTGTACCAATTAAATAATATTTAATTGGAATTGAATTGATATTGATTTTTGGGTTTATCGCGAACAGTGTTTTAAATAACACTTGTTCTTTAACCCGATAATTAATGAATGTGATTTGGGTTTGTCGTGAATGGTGTCTTCACTAACACTGTTCTTGAACCCAGTTGAGAAAAGATTAAATCTTTTTATTTAGATTTAATGAAGTGTACCAATTAAATAATATTTAATTGGAATTGAATTGATATTGATTTTTGGGTTTATCGCGAACAGTGTTTTAAATAACACTTGTTCTTTAACCCGATAATTAATGAATGTGATTTTGGGTTTATCGTGAACCGTGTTTTAAATGATACTGATTCTTTAACCCAGTTAACGATTAAAACTGAGTGGGGTTTTAATGAATCTTTAATTAGATTGAAATGATCGAAATGGAGTATCACCAGTTTTGCTCCAGGCGATAGTTAAATCTTTAATTAGATTTGAACGTGAAATGGTAATTGAATTTACCGATAACACCGTGGTGTTAGATATGAAGTATAACCAGTTTTACTTCATGGGATGAATAGGTTGGGATTGGGAAATTAAAACAAATGATTACTTCGTTAAGGTTCGCTAATCCCGACTAGTTTGAATTGATATTCAAAAATAGATTAAAGAATAAATTCAAGAAATTTATCTTGGATAAAATTAATGGGAACTTTTCCCTATGAAATGTGAAATTTAGAAACTAACTGTCGGTTGGCCAAGCAGAATGGTTTTCTGGGTATTGATCTGATGTTGGTTTCGGCCTTCGGGGTTAATATTTGGGGAATTATTCTCTTGATTAATTTACGGTTAGTGACTAATGAATTGGAATGAGGCGTATGTTGTGTTTGTGTAACACTTATTTAAAATATACGCGAGTTATTCGGAAAGACCGGGTTTATCCCATTCTGAATAACTGATGCGACGATAAGTCGAAGATGAAGACGATGGTCGAAGACCGGAGGTCTTCACGTCGTTTGGGTGATAACTGATGATCTTGATTGGGCTGTACACCCAAGAAGATGGAAACAGTTAGTGGTCGTCCAGACGTACTTGGAGATCGATGGATATGCGGGGTACTAGGTGCCTCCGGTTTCGTTCAGACCCAGAACGGACTTGTAAATGGACTGTGTGTCTGACATCGGATTTCATTCTGTGTGACTGATATCGGTTGCATAGGATGGTTTGCCTGTGTGGCATGCTAAGATGCAAATGATCAAGGCTTCTGTTGAAAAGCAAAGTCTTGTGGTGATGATCAAAGCACGGCCTTTGTGGCGTAGCTTTGTGTAACGTTTACCTCGCGTGTTTCACACCCGGTATGAACCAAAAACGGGAGACGGACCTCAGGGAGGGCATGCGTTTCCTTCTAGATAAAAAGTGGCGTCAGTGGTTTTACACGCCCTGACGAGTTTGACTTATGTGGTTGTTGCTGTTGCGAGGCGCCTCGGATTGATCGGTCGTTCTCGAACCGATGGAGTCATTTAGTTGGCTCATTTACGCCCCAAAGGGCGGGGAAACGTAGTGTTCAGGCATTTTAATCCACATCGGTGGACCGGCCCTGACGATCCAAGGGTCACTCGAGCTCTGATCCTGAGACATGGGCTAGATTGTCTCGAATCGGTTGAGGATCTTGCCCCTAGCCTTGGTTCATAGTTGGAAACCCAATTTCCAAATACGTGACTTTGCGATTTTGATTGTATAACCTATATATGGCGACATAGTGGTATGGGGCATTCATGCCGCCTATGATTGATACTTATGATTTGAAGTGTTTTATACACTATGCACTTATAATAGTATCAAATGATTTGTTTTAAACGTATCAAGCATTCTTTGGCTGTTATAAGGTAAAAACCCTATCCCCCGGCTTGCGTTGCATTGTGTGATAGGACCTGGGTCTTATAACAGCTTCATTTTTCTTTATTTAGCATTGCGCTGTTTGTTTTATGCACTGGTATTCTTGGGAGGAAACCCGTTCCGTGTTATACGGCGTGGTCCCTTGATTTACCTAATGATTTAAAATAAAGATTAATAACTGTTTTAGTTCTCACACCAGTCACATGACTGACCTGGAGTTTATTGTTTTAACCTAAACTCTGGGTGCCCTTATTTTGACACGGGCAGCTAGTAGTTTTGGTTTTGCAGATTTATATTCACAGGATCCTGGTTTACAGCTGGAACGATATCCGGAAAGCTTTGTATCCGTATATCTACTTCTAGTTATGTATTGTATTATTTTCCGCTGCTATGTATTTAAATGTAATTTAAATCTCTGATATTTCTGTGTAATATTTATTCATACTCTGTATATTCTTGTGATCTGATGCATTGTTGTAATATACAATGAAATGTTCTTCTGTATGCGTTCTGTTGTGGCGTGTTCTCGAACTATCCGACGCTTTCCTTTACGGGGAAGTTGCGGGTATTTTACAACCGATAATGGTTGACTTCATCATCGGAATTTAATTCCCAGTGAGTTCAATACTATATTTTCTTCAAAAATTGTTTTCAAACATTTTTTTTTTGAAAATTATTTCAAAATATCTTTCACAGCACTTGGAAAATAATTTCAAATCTCCCAAGATTTTAAAATCCCCATATATTTAATCCAAATATTATTTACAAAACCTTTCTGAGTTTTATTTCAATTCTGGTTTTTAAGTTTAGATTTAGTTCATCTGAGCTCGCATATTATACTTGTATAATATTTCGATTGGTTATTTTTATAACCAACTCAATTATAATCTTATTTGATTCTAATAATGACCGTCATATCCAATATACTATAATAATATCAAGATATATACTTCTTTTATATCAAAATATATTTTTGGGTAAAATTATTTCATTTACCCTCTTTTCAAAGCATACTGTGTCGAATTACTCTGTTCAAGAGTTTAGAAACACCTGTCGATACAGTTTGCAATCCAGTATCGACCAGAATTTATAAACCACTTGTCAAACTAATCAACACAATATAAAATAGTTTTTACACCAATTTACAAATACGCGCGCATATATATACACTCAAACTCAATCTAGAGTATTACTAACTCCATCTCTATTGAGTTACGCCACAGAGCCAAGGAAATAACTTAACCTTCAGCTCTGATACCAATTGTAACGACCCGCAAATTCGAGCCCTTTGAGTCGACCAAATACAATACAAGTCCGACCCAAATGGCACGGAAATACGAATCATTAATAGAAAGAAATTGGAGGATGAGATAGAAAAGATAGAACTAATAGAATAAAAGAAGAAGAAGAACATAGCTGAACAAAATCAGAGGAAACAAGAATCTCACAACGTAACGAATAAAATATATTATATAACATAACTTTGAAATACAAATCTGTTTGTATATCCATACCATTATCAGAGTACAGTACATCATATCACAACAGAAATAAGCTCTAAATACTAATGGTGAAGCCTTCTGCTTCCAGCTCCTCCAAGTGTATCTGTAAAAGCCTGAAACACTTAACTGCCCGTACAAATTTGGGCACACAAGAGTTTAGGGAAGACAAACAAAATAAACTCTGGGTCAGTCATGGGACTGGTGTGAGTAAAATCCAACCATGTGGTTTAACTTTGAAAATCCTTTTGAAACAAAAGGATAATAGTAAGACCAACTCACACATAAACATGGACGGTTTTTACCTTACTATAACCCAACATATTTTGATATCTAAATCCAGTGATATTATACTAATGTCTAATCAAGTAAATAACCAAATAGTAGAACGCTTGCATCTCACGCTCTACATACATAGTATAAAATCAAAAACCGCAGGGTGCTTATTGGAGATTGGATTCCAACTATGACAAGGTATGGGTCCACCTACCGATAGTGTATCTCTAGAGGCGAATACACTGGATTTAACAAGAACGTCTTGCAACCTGGCCCACACATGACTGACCACTCATTTTGCTTGAGTGTATCGAATGTATATCACCAACGGTTGGGCTCAAACCACCGTTTCCCGAAAAGGGACAGCATCGAAACAGATTAAAGAAGTAAAAGGAATTTCTCTAGAAAGGTGATTATACACCCTAATGGGAGCGACCCACCTTGCCATGCTGCCTGCCCGATTTCTGTCATTTCCCGTTTGGTGAGGCTTGAGGCTATGTCTATCTTTAGAACATCTGATCACCATACACTTTGAATGCCACATCGTCAAACCCATCAAATCACTAGTTTATCTTCCCAAAAGTATTACGGGTATAAAAGCTAAGAGAAACGAATTTCTCCGCTACCAGACGTAAAACCTTGAAAAGATTGTCTTATGTGACCATTAGGAATACCCTGTCAGACATCAATCCATACAAGTTGTCCTGGGACTGGACAAACAGAAAACACCATTCTGGGACAGGACGACCCTTGCATTTCACTCCGTCTTCAGTTGTCGTCAGCATAATCTATTCGCAGCGCTTATGCCTATACGGAGTGGTTTTAGATAATATATCCAACCGGTCTCTCCATATTGACAACGATGGTCAAAACACTTCGATAGTCGGTTATTTAACTATCGAAGTAAAATCAAACATCCATTCAATTGTACGACTAAACATCACACAACCACGGGCACTCTTTATTTAACATTCATTTTATTCTTCGAATTGCCATATCTTACCAGATATTTCTCAAATCTCGTTTTAGCACTTTCACACTTCTTGGAAAATATTCTCAGTTATTATAACTCTTATTCTTATATTTCTTTGAACAACATCAATGCTTATTACTTTAGAATAAGTGGATTTCAAACCAAGTTGTTTTCATTCCCTAGGGAGTAGTGCTATATATAAAAATCACGCTTAAGCTTGTCCAACATTGTTAATTTAACGTTATAGTTCAAAACTTGTCATACGCTATAATATTCCCCTTATAACTAATCTCGACATAACAATCACGCTTAAGTTTAGTCAACAACGTTATTTTATCGCTATAGTTCTAGGACTTGTCATACGCTGTAATATTCTCTTTATAACTAATCTTGACATCCCTTTCCGTTACAAAAATCTTGACATATCTTTCCATTACAAAAATCTTGACATCTCTTTCCGTTACAAACAAATACCATCCTTTGATAATAGTGAAGCCATTCAAGTTGGGGTATTTTAATTACCTCTCAGACCTTGATCAACAACATTCTTATCTTAGAATAGATATAAGTTCGTAACTCTAACCCCTTATACTTTAAAATCCTTAAATGTGCTTCTTACTATATTTTAAATATGGTTTTATGACACCATATCCTTATTTTGAAAACTTGGTTATTTACATTAGCTTATACAAATCCATTTTTAAACATTTCTCTCTGCTTCGTCTTTCTTAGACAAATCCCTTATTAAAAATTCCTCTTCGCTTTGTCTTCTTTAGACAAATCCCTTATACTTTAAAATCTTATTTAAACTAAATCAACTATTCGTTAATTTATTACATTAGATTAATCAGCCCAATCTAATTTAATTAAATAACCAATTATTGATCAAAACAGTTTGCTTGGTAAATATTTAGCCATGATTAACCCACTAATCAATTCTAACAAATCTTTTCATTTTGAATAAATAACATTTATTAATCCAAATAATTTCATTTGTATCGATTACTATAAAAATAATAATTTATTTCTAAATAATCTCATTTACTATTAAATAAACAATAATCGATTCTAACTAATCTTACTTAATATGAAATCAACCATAATCTATTTGTAAATATCTCATTTAATTGTTCTTAAAACAATAAATTCTTGTTGTTAATCATCAAGTTAATCTCCGCCTACTTACTTATTAATCTTATTGATATAAGAATCCACTTTACCAAATCATTTAGTAAGTATGGTGAAACAAGTGCTTCGCACACGGTGGGATTTTGGTAAAACAATAGCAGTTAAAACAAATGATACATTTATGGTTGGTTGTTGCCACTTTCTTAATCGATATCATCTATTGATTAAATCAAAATAACGTTTGAATTTCCATTCAACGCTAATATCAACACAAGGTTTCAAAAGTCATTTGGGTTCAAACAGTGCATCTATATAAAAAAAACAGTACATATAAATATTGAGGAATCCGGTTGGATTCCTGCATCCACCGATGTTAGTCAACAATTAACACTGATTCCATACCAAGAAATATTATAATCGATGGAATCAGTCCAACCAATGATTTGTATATATATGCAACGATATATAATTCAACCAATTTAATTGTAATCTACCGAAGCGACCATCACACAACGTTCAACCAATATTTAAAATATAATTATAATATTTTAAAATAGAACAGAGTTAGTGAATTTACTCACCTTGGCGCGTTAACCGTTAAATAACGATTTGCGTCGATTGATTGTATCGTGAAATTTCAGTGGCTCTGTTCTCCGCGTAATACGTTCCACAATGTAACTCTCGTTGCTACGATTCCTATGTGACCAATTTCATTGGATATCTTTTTGATTCCTTCCAGGCGACATAAAAATAGTCGATTTCCTTTCATCAATTTTCCAGATATCACCATTAATTAAGGGTTGCTATTACTCCATCAACAGTTCATTGCCTTTAATCGTCCATCCTCCAGGTCACTACTTTCGACATCCGTCATCAAGCAAACGCGACACTTTCTCTTCAGATTTTGAACACAGATTTCCACTTCCCTTATCGCCCTTCCCTTTCCAACCCCATGTCTTCCACCCCGAAGTTCGAAGCTATACGCGAGTACACCTTCACCTTGCTTTCGAACAACGTTGTTACTCCCAGTGACGAGCGCCAGTTATTCCCACCTGTCCATCACATTTCAACTTATTTGCCCTTTAGACTACAGCGACACTTTCATTTGAAATGCCCATATCAATTTCCCATTTTGTGCCGATCTCTTCTAGTGCCAAATGCACCACCTTCTACTACTTCCAACGAGATATCTTCTCCTCACATTTACCAACCGGCCACACAACGTTGAGCATCCCTCTTCCAACTCTTCTTCAATTTTGGAAACCCAATGTTACTTTTTTTTTAAAGTCCAAAACCTTTTTCTACGCCCACACCATCATGATTTGCATGCGTCCACCTATGCATGCATCGCTCCATTTCATCAGTCTACCTTTCTTCAATCTTTTCACGTCAGTCCACAAACCCTGGATCGGAATCTTTAGTTTCTTTCCAAAGAAAGAAAACAATAGTACTTCTTCATCTCATCAGGTCCTTTTCACGCTTCATCCATCTCATGCCAATATTATACTTCCTTCTCACTTCACCATGGTTTCCGCAAAATCAGCGGACGAGATAAAACTGTTTCGCCCCCCAATCCTCTGCGTTTTGAGCCTCGCCCGAAGCACTAGCTCGCTTCAGTTGTAACGACCCGTGTTTTTGGCAATAAAACATTTAATTCAATTTATTTAATTTAAATATTACATTTGAAATATTAATGAAATTTAATATTGAATTCGTTATTTAAAACGAAGTTGAACGTTATATATTTATATACAATATAAATCGAGCCTGAAATGGCGCTGCAGTTCGCAATATAGAGTTTTGAACTTCAACTGAGAATACAGGATTCGATATAAGTCGGATTTCTGTGAAACAAGACACGTTGGGACCGTATTGATGATGATTTTCATATGAAAGAGAAAAATCCAAATTTCGTGTTATAATTTGATAGTTATGGCCAAATCAAATTTTGAAATAGTGGCTATGGAAAACCGTTGTTTAATTATAGGCCTTTAAAATAGCCGTTTTGCAAACGGACTCAAATTTCAACAAAACCAGTTTCATTAGAACTGTATCGTTAAATTATTGTACGGTGGTGAGTGGCGTGGAAAACCGATGTCGTATGTGACCACGGTAGCTGAAAACGCCCGTTCAATTTCTATAACGCGTAATTTAATAAATAAAGGGATATTAGAGTGTAACTAGAGCAGACAATCGAATTAAGCCACGAAACCAGTTCCGTTGAGTTCGTATCGTCGATTAGAGTCAGGATAGGTATATAGTTTGCTATTTTTAGAGATCGGGAAATTTGGTGTTCGGAAGGGCAGTGCGGTGCGCGTTAAAAATAGCCTACCGGGGCAACAGTCTCAGATTGCGACGAAACCAGTGCCGATGGGTTCGTATCAAAAAGTTATTGTCGATGTTCGCAGTTTCGAGTTGATTTGATTTATCTGGTGACCGTGGAAAAATTAGACGTGTGTTAAATTCTGGTTTTATAAAGGAAATTTTTTCAAACGATGTCGGAATTCGACGAAACTTGTCCCATTGGGTCCGGAATACCTTTTTACACTAAGATTAGCCTTTTTATCAGAAGACAAAAGTCGTTTGAAGGGGTTTTATCGCATTACTTTGCGGTGAAGTTTCGTTTAATATTATATTATAATTTCCTAAACACTATATATACCCAACGAACACAGCAAACCCTATTTTCTCGTTTACCATTTCCGCCGCCACCCTCATAAGTAAGGAACGAATGAAAATATCCATCGCTCTTCCCCTTTTCCCATTCAATACTTAGTTAAAGCCAATCATCTCAAACACAAAAATGTAGAGCTCAATGTTGTAAACTCTTTGAACGGCGGAGATCATTCTCTACGACCGATGGTGGCCAGAATTGTAACACCCCACCTCCACTAGGATCACTCCTTAGAATGTACTAGCTTTGGAGGGGCGTTATTGTGAAGGTAAACTTGCACAGAGATATCACAAGACAGAATATAAATAAATATAAGTAAAGCAGCGGTAGCAGATAAAAACCCATCATCATCATCTCAGAAAAACCAACATAGTCAAGTACATACTATCAAAATGTCATAATCCAAAATACAACATAAGTCTAGATACGTGATAACAAAATACATGGTAAAACATCAGTACTAATCCCCAGAAATAAAAGATAAGCCACAGCTAGCTCAGATCCATACATGAGCTATCCAACAAGCAAGCCCAAGATCCACTAAGCAGATGTAGCCCCTCCCTGAGAACCTGTGGGGGGGGGGGGAAACGGAAGAAAAGAAGCGAAAGAAAACAGGTCAGTCAAAAAGACTGGTAAGCCCTACTACGATCAATCTATAAACTAATAAAGTTAACAGTATGATGGAAACTGAGATGAACATACTGGCAATAGATAAAGGTGACATCACATAGACGAGATTAAACTTTGCACCACAGTGTACTAGCAGACCCACAAAATAGATCCTGATCCCTTAGCCCAAACTTTGGCCCAATAACATGAAGTGACCTTAGTATAAGGCCCAGCCCAACGGTCTAGTCGATCGGCTCCCTATAAACCTAACACGTCAAGTGTTGGTGTCCATACGGCCCACATGGATGTAGTCAGACTGTGCTGGGTCCACCTTCGGGTGTATCAAGCCCTCGGGTGTCAACCCCAGACACCTAAGCAATAATGCACAGTCTAAGCCTACTGGTACCCGTGCCTCGAGTTTGTCCAACATCGGACTACGTGCACGTCCGTAGCCCGCCGGACCCGCACCGCTGTACCACTCAGCCGTCGCTTTGGTCGCTTACATCAGTCCAGTAATCGTGCCCCGCCCTAGCCTAGCCTCTAGGGTTGTGAATGATACCAAACTGGGATTACTGCTAGAACAGACCACGTTGCTAGGGTTTCTAAGAGGGTTAAGTGTGGTTTTAACCCCTCACTAAACCTGGATTAAATTAGCTAAGTGTAACCACTTAACCCCATCTAATCCTCGCATCCCCATTATTGGTTAAGTATTAGTGGGCCATGACTTAACCCTAATCATGAGGCATTAATTACTTAATGCACCCAACCTCTCACATTAGACATCCGTGGTTACCTGGGAAGATTTACACCACGTCTAGGTCTAACCTCGGGTCTTATGGTGCAACATGACCAACTACCCACATTAGACCCCACGTTGTGGTTACCTGGGAAGATTTACACCACAACTAGGTCTAACCTCGAGTTGGCCATATCATGTTATCTAATGTCATGTCCACTTTAGAACATATTTACAAGTTAACATATACTTGGGTAGACCTAACTTAATAGGTAAATTCCCAAGGGGTAGACCTAACTTAATAGGTAAATTCCCAATGTTTTAGTTTCATGTATTTTTAAGTTTACCCAAACCCTCCCAACGTCATTATCTCGCTTATATATTCGTCATAACGCATAAGGGTAAAAAGGTAACTTGGCAAAACATACATGATGAACTTCGCATATCATAACAAGGATACATACATGTCAAACTTGCAAATCATGTCGTAGTAAACTCGCATAAACATGCATAGCTTATTAAATATGCATAACATGGTAAGGTGAACATGCATAATCCATTTAAACTTGCATAACATGGTAAGATGATCTTGCATAAGCATGCATAATCCATTAAACTTGCATAACATGGTAAGGTGACCTTGCATAAACATGCATAACCCATGAAACATGTAGAACATGACATAATAAGCTCGCATAAGCATGCATAACTTGTGAAACATGTAAAACATGGCATAGAAATCTCGCATATGCATGCATAACTTATGAAACATGTAAAACATGGTATAGTGAGTTCGCATAAGCATGCATAACTTATGAATCATATAAAACATGACATAGTGAGTTCGCATAAGCATGCATAACTTATGAATCATATAAAACATGGCCTAGTGAGTTCGCATAAGCATGCATAATCAACCAAACTCACATAAATCTCAACTTTCACCAAACATTAACTTTAGAGTTTGTAAAGTGAAGGTAAGAGGGCTTACAAATATAAACAAGCCACAAATCCACCAAATAAGATGAAGAAGCCCTTTTAAAAACTCAAAACAAAGCCTCAAATAAGAAAACCCTTTTGCAAGATCCCAAAAACACAAACTTAGCAAATCAAACTTGCTACTTAATGAAGTATGCAAGTTATTAAGCATTCATACAACATAGAAAAGGTTGTATGATCATCATATCTTCATAGGATTTAACTTTGAGGAAGGTGGAGGCTAGGTTTTAGGTGGAGGCCATTTGAGGATTCAAATTGACATAGTTTAGTTGCTAGATTGATTAATGAGGCTTTAGGGTAGGATTAGGGGTATATTTATAGAAGATTAGAGTGTTTTTAGCCCTAGGATTAACCCTAGATTAGGTTTGGCCCGTCAGATCTCAGAATTCTCCAGAACCAAGCCACATGACCCAACCCAAATCAGAAATGGTGCACCAGGCTGAACTGCCTGGGCACCCCCTGTCGACAGGGCTGTCGACAGGGCAGTCGACACCCTGGGTGCCCTGTCGACATGCCTGTCGACATGGGGCCCCCTAGCGGGAATTTTCCCGCCTAACCCTGATTAGCCCTAACCCTTGATTTTAATTTGAAATTTAAATCTGTCTTTAGCATAGAAATTTCTGAAAACTTCAATGGGCCTTAACTGGGTCATACGGACTCCGATTTTCGAAAACTCGGACTCTATTTCGCGTATTTTTCCGAGACGAACGCAATGGCATAGCCCGTTTCCCCTGATTCTGATTTTTGAATTCAATTCTACCTCGATTTATGTTATAACAGTTTATCGAAAATACGGGTTGTTACATTCTCCCCTCCTTAAAGGATTTCGTCCCCGAAATCTTCAAGTTAGGAAGAACATATCCTACCATCCAACATCCATCTACTCAAAACATCATCCACGAGCAACCATTGTCCTTAAAGGATTCTAAATGCTGTATGAACATATGCAAAAGTGTGTGTATATGTACTTATCTAATGCGAAGATCAATGCAAAATATGTTAGTGAAATGTATCCATATGTATGCAAATCCCTAACATAATGTATAATATCTACATGCGTGCTCAATCATACATCCATATGCAACATCCATGTGATTGCATACAAATTTCATCCAAGAATATGCATAAACACCCATGCACATGCAATATGAGGAGTGTGCGAGCCGATCTAGTGCCTAATGTGTATCATGCATCCACGAGTAATCACTTGCAAACACTTGCAACCACTTGCAACCATCAAACATAACATGTCTCAAGCACATGTTTCATCCAAAAGGGTTTCTACCTAAGGTTCTCATGACAAGTTTAGCACGATAACTAGATAAATATGGATAGCAAAGAGAAAGATATACTAACAAAAGAGATTGAGAGTGTACCCTCAAAAAGAAATGGATAAAGCCCACGCATCTTTTCCTCGGTTTCCCAAGTTGCGTCTTCTTCAGCTTCACCCCATTGAACTTTCACCAATCTGACCTCACGATTCCTTAGCTTCTTGGTCTCTGTCCCCAAGATACGAATCAGAGCTCTTCTTAAAGTTGCTTCTTTCTCTACTTCCACGTCTTCAAGCATGCTAGGTTCAACCACCTCAGCGGACCCATGCAGGCACTTTCGGAGATGCGAGACATGAAAGACATTATGCACTCCGGACAGCTTCTCGGGCAATTGCACTTTATAAGCCATCTTCCCAATCCTCTCAATGATGGGGAAGGGTCCAACGAATCTCGGTGCTAACTTCCCGACAGCTCCAAACCGGACCACGTTCCGTAAAGGAGAGACCTTCACGAAAACCTTGTCCCCAACCTCAAACTCCAATTCGGACCTTCGCCTGTCAGCATAGGATTTCTGCCGGTCTTGGGCCGCTTTCATCCGTCTTCTAATCAACTCAACCTTTTCGGATGTATCCCTATGTCGAGTCCAAGTATAAGCTTATCCGTGGATTCCCACCAACATGTAGGTGACTTGCACGGCCTCCCATATAAAGCCTCAAAGGGTGCCATCCCTATGCTCGCCTGATAACTGTTGTTATATGCAAACTCGACAAGAGGAAGATGGTCTTCCCAAGCACCACCAAAATCCAGAATGCAAAGCCTCAACAAGTCCTCTAGTACCCTATTCACCCTTTCTGTTTGGCCGTCTGTTTGTGGGTGATAGGCCGTACTTAGGTTCAATTTCGTGCCCATAGCCTCCTGCAAACTGTTCCAGAACTGACTAGTAAAGATGGGGTCTCGGTCACTGACTATGCTGGAAGGGACTCCATGTAGTCGCACTATCTCACGAAGATATACCGATGCTAGTCCAGATGCGGTTCTTTTGCTCTTTACTGGGATAAAATGAGCACTCTTCGTGAGCCTATCCACAATGACCCATATGCTCGTGTTCCCCTTTCTGGACCTTGGAAGCCCATCAATAAAGTCCATAGAAATGCTCTCCCACTTCCATAGCGGGACCTCTAGCGGATGTAATAGCCCACCGGGCTTCTTCGACTCAGCTTTTACTCTCTGACATGTAACACATCTCGAGACAAACTCCGCCACATCCTTTTTCATTCCAGGCCAGAAGAAAACGCGCTTCATGTCCTTGTACATCTTATCACCACCTGGATGTATAGTCATTTTGGAGCGATGTGCTTCCTCAAGAACTTTCCTCACCAAGTCTTCTACCATCGGAACACAAAGCCTTCCATCCCTCCTCAGCCAACCCTTATCGTCTATAGAATATCGAGCAAGGTGACTAGATGTCTCCCCTCGAACCAGCTTGTCCATGATCTCAATTATCTGAGGGTCTTCCTTCTGTGAAGCCCCGACTTGATCTAGAAGGGTAGGCCTGAGTTCTAAAGATGCCAAGGAACCGGCCACCGACTCCATTGCCAAAGAGAAATCAAAGGTCGCCAAGAACTCTAAATTCTTCATCTCAACAAATAGAGGACTTAGCGTCAACCTTTTCCTACTCAACGCATCCGCTACAACATTCCCCTTGCCAGGGGTATAGGATATCTCAAAATCATAGGAAGCCAAGAATTCCATCCATCTCTGCTGCCTTAAGTTCAGATCCTTCTGCGAAAAGAGATACTTCAAAGACTTATGATCAGTATATAGCTCAAATCTCTCTCCCAGAAGATAATGACGCCATGCTTTGAGCGCATATACAATCGCTGCCAGCTCCAGATCATGAGTGGGATAATTCCTCTCATGCACCTTAAGTTGCCTCCCACCAAAACATATAACTCTGCCCTCTTGCATCAGAACGGCACCCAATCCCGTGCCACAAGCATCATTGTACACGGTAAATATCTTACCACCATCGGGTAAGGCTAGAACTGGTGCGGAGGTAAGGGCTCTCTTGAGCCTCTGAAAAGCAAGCTCACAATCCATATCCCAAGCAAAGACTAAGTTCTTCTTCGTCAACTTAGTAAGAGGAGCGGATATCTTTACGAAGTCCTTGATGAACTTCCGATAGAAACCTGCAAGACCCAAAAAGCTTCTCACCTCGGTTGCATTCCTTGGAGTCTTCCAATCCTGAACTGCAACCACCTTAGCGGGATCCACCGCTAAGCCTTGCTTGGATACGATATGCCCAAGAAATCTGACTTCCCTTCTCCAAAAGTGGCACTTGGAGAACTTGGCTTTTAACTGGTGTGCTCGGAGTGTGTCCATCACCTCTACTAGGTGCCTCGCATGCTCTTCCTCGTCCTTGGAGAAGACCAGAATATCATCAACAAAGACCACGACAAACTTATTCAAGAACTCCCGAAACACCCTACTCATCAAATCCACAAAATACGCGGGTGCATTCGTCAAACCGAACGGCATAACAAGCCATTCAAAGAATCCGTCTGGAGTTCTGAATGCAGTCTTGTCTATACTGTCTTCAGCCACTCTGAGCTGATGAAAACCCGTAGCAAGATCAAGCTGAGAGAAAACAGAAGCACCAACAAGTTGATCAAAGAGATCGTCGATCCTCGGTAACGGGTGTCTGTTCTTCTTAGTCAGCTTATTCAATTCTCTATAATCCACACAGAGTCGAAGAGAGCCATCTGCCTTAGTTGCAAACACCACAGGCGCTCCCCATTCGGATATACTCCTTCTGATGAAGCCCTTCTCAAGCAATTCTTTCACTTGCTTGCTCAGCTCCCGTCTCTCACGCGGAGCCATATGCCGAACGGGCAAAGAAACAGGTTTAGCATTATCTACCAGATAGATGCGAAAATCAATCTCTCGTTTAGGGGGCAACCCCTTAACTTCCTCAAAAACATCTGGATAATCTCGGACCACCCTTACAGACTGAAGGGCCTCCTCTGATTAGTCGAGAGATTCTAGATAGCATAACATGACGGGATTCTTCAGATTGCATGAAATCTCTAAGGTGTTGCCCAGGCGAGTCACAAGCCTTACAACCCTATGCTCACAATCCAGAATGGCTCCATATCTAGACAGCCAATCCATGCCCAAGATCAATCCGTATCCCCTGAAACCTAGAACATACGCACTACACAAGAACTCAACGCTGAGTATAGAGATCCTTAGGTCCTCACATATCATAGATAGATGAGCAGAACCCCCAATGGGATTCGAAACACAAACGGGATCATCCACTAAGCTAGTACTGAGGTGCAAGCTATCGACAAGATCAGATGAAATAAAGCTATGTGATGCACCGGAATCAAACAAGGTACGTACTGGAAGATCAGAGATATAAACAAGGTTCTCAACAGAAACACTACCTCTCTCGGGAACTGAAGCGGCATTGAGAGCATGAACTTGCCCTCCTGAAGATCCAGCCTGTCCTTTCTTCTTTGGGCATTCTTTGCTGAAGTGCCCAGTCTCTCCACAAGAAAAGCATCCACCACTAAGCTTCCTTTTCTTCTTCCTGCAATCCTTAGCAAAATGCCCCGCTATGCCACAGTAATTGCACTTTCCCTTGCCTTTGTTGTTGCCCTTCTTGTTCTTATTCTGATTTCCTTGACTGCTTTGACCTTGGTTGCCTTTGCCTTGAGAATCAGCCTTCTTTGCTTGTGTATCGCCCGACTTGACTTCCTTCTTTCCCTCTCCCTGAAGCAGAGTCATATTGACCAAACTCTCGAAAGTGGCTCCATGCGGAATATGTGACATCGCCAAGCCCTGTAGCGGCTCATTCAATCCTCTGGCAAATCGAAGAGCCTTCTTCTCCGGGGTGTTCACTATATCCAAACCAAAGCGGGCCAGCTGATTAAACTTGTTCACATACTCCTTGATCGACATATCACCTTGCTTTAATGAAATGAACTTCTCCATTTGTAAATTCGCCTCAGTTGAAGATAGAAACTTGGTCACAAATCTAGCCCTCAAATCGGCCCAAGTCTCAACGGGCCTCGTCCCATTGGTGACCTCCCACCAATAGGCCGCCTCATCCTTCAAAAGCCATACGGTCAATAAGATCTTCCTCTCGTCATCTATCCCAAAGATGGCAAACAAGTCCTCCGTGTCCTTCAGCCAATTCCTAGCTTCAACAAAAGATTCCGTGCCTAGGAAATTCTTGCCTCCCATTGCCTTGAAGTCTTTACAAACCTTTGTAAACTCAATCTGAGGATGCTGAGGGGGAGGAGGAGGAAGAGGAGCCTCAGCAACGGGAGGAGGAGGAATATTAGCAACGGGAGGGGGAATATTAGCTGCTGGAGGAGGGGGAGCAGGAACCACCGGAGGAGGGATATTAGGGATAGGATTCTCAACTACAGGAGGAGGAGTGGGAGTAGGGTTGGCGGGACCAGCTGCCGCCCTAGCTTCTAGGAGTCTCCTATACCAGAGTGGTACGTTCACTCCATCTGGGATGTCAAGATTCTCAGCCATACTGAAACAAAAGATAAGATAAGATCAGGTCAAGGGAACGAATGATAATGCTGATGGCTTTTGGGGATTAGCCTTAAAATAATCTAGACTTTATTTTGGAAAATACTTAGTAGGTTTTTGAAAATAGTTTTTCAAAAGGGTTTTTTTTTTCAAAAGTTTTGTTCAATCTTGTTAACCTCGTGCTCTGATACCAAATGTAACACCCCACCTCCACTAGGATCACTCCTTAGAATGTACTAGCTTTGGAGGGGCGTTATTGTGAAGGTAAACTTGCACAGAGATATCACAAGACAGAATATAAATAAATATAAGTAAAGCAGCGGTAGCAGATAAAAACCCATCATCATCATCTCAGAAAAACCAACATAGTCAAGTACATACTATCAAAATGTCATAATCCAAAATACAACATAAGTCTAGATACGTGATAACAAAATACATGGTAAAACATCAGTACTAATCCCCAGAAATAAAAGATAAGCCACAGCTAGCTCAGATCCATACATGAGCTATCCAACAAGCAAGCCCAAGATCCACTAAGCAGATGTAGCCCCTCCCTGAGAACCTGTGGGGGGGGGGGGGGGGAAACGGAAGAAAAGAAGCGAAAGAAAACAGGTCAGTCAAAAAGACTGGTAAGCCCTACTACGATCAATCTATAAACTAATAAAGTTAACAGTATGATGGAAACTGAGATGAACATACTGGCAATAGATAAAGGTGACATCACATAGACGAGATTAAACTTTGCACCACAGTGTACTAGCAGACCCACAAAATAGATCCTGATCCCTTAGCCCAAACTTTGGCCCAATAACATGAAGTGACCTTAGTATAAGGCCCAGCCCAACGGTCTAGTCGATCGGCTCCCTATAAACCTAACACGTCAAGTGTTGGTGTCCATACGGCCCACATGGATGTAGTCAGACTGTGCTGGGTCCACCTTCGGGTGTATCAAGCCCTCGGGTGTCAACCCCAGACACCTAAGCAATAATGCACAGTCTAAGCCTACTGGTACCCGTGCCTCGAGTTTGTCCAACATCGGACTACGTGCACGTCCGTAGCCCGCCGGACCCGCACCGCTGTACCACTCAGCCGTCGCTTTGGTCGCTTACATCAGTCCAGTAATCGTGCCCCGCCCTAGCCTAGCCTCTAGGGTTGTGAATGATACCAAACTGGGATTACTGCTGGAACAGACCACGTTGCTAGGGTTTCTAAGAGGGTTAAGTGTGGTTTTAACCCCTCACTAAACCTGGATTAAATTAGCTAAGTGTAACCACTTAACCCCATCTAATCCTCGCATCCCCATTATTGGTTAAGTATTAGTGGGCCATGACTTAACCCTAATCATGAGGCATTAATTACTTAATGCACCCAACCTCTCACATTAGACATCCGTGGTTACCTGGGAAGATTTACACCACGTCTAGGTCTAACCTCGGGTCTTATGGTGCAACATGACCAACTACCCACATTAGACCCCACGTTGTGGTTACCTGGGAAGATTTACACCACAACTAGGTCTAACCTCGAGTTGGCCATATCATGTTATCTAATGTCATGTCCACTTTAGAACATATTTACAAGTTAACATATACTTGGGTAGACCTAACTTAATAGGTAAATTCCCAAGGGGTAGACCTAACTTAATAGGTAAATTCCCAATGTTTTAGTTTCATGTATTTTTAAGTTTACCCAAACCCTCCCAACGTCATTATCTCGCTTATATATTCGTCATAACGCATAAGGGTAAAAAGGTAACTTGGCAAAACATACATGATGAACTTCGCATATCATAACAAGGATACATACATGTCAAACTTGCAAATCATGTCGTAGTAAACTCGCATAAACATGCATAGCTTATTAAATATGCATAACATGGTAAGGTGAACATGCATAATCCATTTAAACTTGCATAACATGGTAAGATGATCTTGCATAAGCATGCATAATCCATTAAACTTGCATAACATGGTAAGGTGACCTTGCATAAACATGCATAACCCATGAAACATGTAGAACATGACATAATAAGCTCGCATAAGCATGCATAACTTGTGAAACATGTAAAACATGGCATAGAAATCTCGCACATGCATGCATAACTTATGAAACATGTAAAACATGGTATAGTGAGTTCGCATAAGCATGCATAACTTATGAATCATATAAAACATGACATAGTGAGTTCGCATAAGCATGCATAACTTATGAATCATATAAAACATGGCCTAGTGAGTTCGCATAAGCATGCATAATCAACCAAACTCACATAAATCTCAACTTTCACCAAACATTAACTTTAGAGTTTGTAAAGTGAAGGTAAGAGGGCTTACAAATATAAACAAGCCACAAATCCACCAAATAAGATGAAGAAGCCCTTTTAAAAACTCAAAACAAAGCCTCAAATAAGAAAACCCTTTTGCAAGATCCCAAAAACACAAACTTAGCAAATCAAACTTGCTACTTAATGAAGTATGCAAGTTATTAAGCATTCATACAACATAGAAAAGGTTGTATGATCATCATATCTTCATAGGATTTAACTTTGAGGAAGGTGGAGGCTAGGTTTTAGGTGGAGGCCATTTGAGGATTCAAATTGACATAGTTTAGTTGCTAGATTGATTAATGAGGCTTTAGGGTAGGATTAGGGGTATATTTATAGAAGATTAGAGTGTTTTTAGCCCTAGGATTAACCCTAGATTAGGTTTGGCCCGTCAGATCTCAGAATTCTCCAGAACCAAGCCACATGACCCAACCCAAATCAGAAATGGTGCACCAGGCTGAACTGCCTGGGCACCCCCTGTCGACAGGGCTGTCGACAGGGCAGTCGACACCCTGGGTGCCCTGTCGACATGCCTGTCGACATGGGGCCCCCTGGCGGGAATTTTCCCGCCTAACCCTGATTAGCCCTAACCCTTGATTTTAATTTGAAATTTAAATCTGTCTTTAGCATAGAAATTTCTGAAAACTTCAATGGGCCTTAACTGGGTCATACGGACTCCGATTTTCGAAAACTCGGACTCTATTTCGCGTATTTTTCCGAGACGAACGCAATGGCATAGCCCGTTTCCCCTGATTCTGATTTTTGAATTAAATTCTACCTCGATTTATGTTATAACAGTTTATCGAAAATACGGGTTGTTACAAGAACCAACACTGGAACTCGTGACGTTTAAGGCCAGGTTTCAGGAGGGTGAAGGGACGGGACTGGGTGGCACTCACGGTGAAGGCGGAGCAGGGTACGGCGCTGCTTCTGGTGCTGTTTGATCGACGTTCGATCAAGTGATGGGAGGTGCGGTGGTGAATTTCTTTTAGGGTGTGTGGGTTATCGGGTTCAAAGCTCGAAAAGTTGGAATTGAAGGATGCAAAGTCTGGGAATAAAGGATCGAAACAGCAAGGGGATGGACGAAGTGGGAGCAGCGTTTGTTGAAGGGTCGGGTTGGTATCATCGTACAAAACAAAAGGGAAGGGCCACAAATGAACGGAAGTTAAAACATAAAGGAAATGGATGAGGTTCTCAAACTCAGTTGATGGTAGGAGTTGAAAGTACTGTTGGTGCTAATGTGGAAAGAAGAGTTGGATGGTTGGAAGGATTAAGGGTATTGGGTTTAGAAGGATAAAGAACAGTATGCAAGAATTGGACAGAGCGCAGGGATTGTGGAGGCCAAGTGAAGGACTTGGGACAGAACCATTTCAGCCATTTCAAACAAAGTAATTTGGTATTCAATGAAAATTAAAGGTTTAATTATATTAATTAAAATTATATTAACTACAACATGATTTATACAGGAACATTTGGAAGGGCGTGAAGCCTGGATGAACTTGAAGAAGGGAATTTGATGGATCTTTGATCTTACAACGTAATGAGTTGTTATATGAATGGTTATTAATTAGCTAGTCTTAAAAGAAAATTTATTAATGAATAAAATAGGATTAGAAATGATAATATTATTAATTAAGATTAGTTAATTAAAATGTAAGTGGTTTAATTAAACTTTTAAACTGATTTACTTAACAATCATCTAATTAGTCAGCTAGAATTTGTTAAAGTTTACAATTGGGTACGTAGTCTGACTAAACGTAATTAGTTTATAAATTAGTAATTAAGAGTTAGCTTAATTTAATTAAAACCGTTAATATTTGAACGTTGATAATTATTACGTATCTTGTCAGAATTGGATCAGAATAGAGACGTTGGAACCGTATCGACAGACAGAACATTCTGGAACAGTGCCGGACAGAAATGGGAATCAACCGGGATTTCTTTTAATTAAATTAAACACTCGTTTAATTTAATTAAAATCAACCGTTCAAACAACGGTATCAACTCAAGGTGAGTTAAACTCACTCAGTTTTTCCCATTTTTTTTAAATTGGGTTTTTAATTTGTGTGCTCTGTTTGCTGATGATTGCATGTTTGCTAGTTATACGTTTGTTTGTTGATTTAACTGATGAAATTAAACTATGTTTAATTTCAGTGAATACCACACCGTTATTTTTAACGATTGGTTCCAAAAAAGGTACTCACCTTGGTTGGTCACGTTTATTTATAAACGTGTTTAAATGGTTGAATTGCTTGAATTGCTTGTGGTTGATGTTGAATGGTTGCTATTTAGTGTTATCAGTTAAACAAAACTGAATGGTCTGATTTGAGATAACCATTCGAGTACAGGGAAGAACAGGTTGGAGGGATCCAACCGGATTCCTCAAAAATATTGTTTGTTTTCATATTACCATATATGAACTGTCCTGTTTGGGGTGATTGATTTGATGGTTGATTATTGAATGTTCAACATCTGTTTGGTTTAAACCAATGGGTGATATTGGTTGGGTATTTGGCGGCGTATAGCCTATAAAATCAACCGCTTTATAAATATCGATTCACCGTCAGGCGAATCGATAGAGATGAAGTTATAAAATTTATTTTATAATTGGAGTTAGATTTTGAATATAATATTTTGAATAAAAGTTATTAAGAGGAATAAATAAATATTTCGTTTATTTAGAACTTCAATTGGTTAATACTTTATTTTTAAAGTAAATTCTGTTGTGAGTCAGATTTGCAAGGATAAGAAAAAAATTGAACCGAGGGGTTTAAATTTGATAATTGTTTTGAGGAAACAATTAGAGGAGTTATTTAATAAAATATTTTTAAAAGTGATCAAAGTGAAATGTAATCAGTTGAATGGTGAAAGAAGTTATGAACGGATTTTATATTTAAACCCGAACTTTTTATAACGAAGTTATAAGAGAATTTCAAGCAAGGTGATAACTTTGAATTTAAAATTGTTGCTTAATTATTAAATTAAGTCAAAGAAAATGAAGATAAAAAGGTTTATTATAAACCAGAGTTATAAATGGAATTTTGGTATTGATTATAACTGATATTTATCTGAGGATAAGACCGTTGTTTGATCAAGGTCTGAGAGGTAATTAAAATACCCCAACTTGAACAACATCGGGATTATCTGAAGAAAATATTAGTTGGTAATCGTAAGAGACGTTAGTAAATATGTTTTGAAAACCTAAACAGCGATTTTAGCGCTATTGTTATAAAATATATGTTTTATGAATCTAATAGCGATTTTAGCGCTGTTGCTATGGTAAATGTTTTGTAAATCTAACAGCGATTATAGCGTTGTCGTTTTGTAAATCTAAATAGTAATTATAACGCTATGGTTATAACATACGTGCTATAAAATCTAAACAGCGTTATACATATGTGCTATAAATTTCCTTATTTAAAACTAATGGATTCCCCGATTTAAATAATAAAGGATGAGTTGCCATTTCGTACGACTGCTAGCGTAATTCGTAGGGCTGCAGATAGCCTACGGCGGTTGGATGTTTCCTGAGGGAATCAGGCGTAACCATTGTGATCGCTGCGATCTAGAGTCAAGCGAAAGGAGTTAAGTGGAATGTTAGTTAATCAATTAGAGTTAAATCGAAGTAGAGTTATTCAAATATCGTATTTTCAATATTAAAGAGTTAGAAGTTTTATTTAACAAAAGTGAACTAGTTTGATTTAAAATTTAAAGGCCAAGTGATGCTAAATACTGAACCGGTGAACTCATTGGAGTGTCATGATTGAAACACTGTATATTTTGATAGTTAAAACACCGACTATCAAATCTGTCCAATACGATTGTTGGTACGGAAAGTCCGGGATCGAATTTATATTCGAAAACCATTCCGACCAACAAATACGTGAAGATTTCAGAAGATGATCATGATGGAGCATTGAAGACCGTTGATTTTCATAAACGGAAGAACCACTAATATTCTCTGCCTGGCAAGCAGAGATAAGTTGTGATTCTGTCGTGGTTGAAATCTACGGGTTGCAAGGACTTCTCGCTACTGATCCGTGGGGTGATTCCTATATGGATGCGGTAGGAGAGTGCCTTCGGTTCATCCTGTTCCTGGATGACTTGTATGGACGGATGTCTGACAGAGTATTTCCAAAAGGATCACGTACGTTGATTTCTTCAAACGTACGATAGTTGTTGGCGGGGAATCGCCGTTCTCTTAGCTTACTGCTAGAGTATTTTTGTGGACGTCAATTAGTGATATCTGACGGATCTGACGATGTGGCATTCAAAGTGAATGGTGACCAGATGTTCAAAGATAAATTCTGGCCTCAAGCCTCATCAACCGGGAAATGACAAAAATCGGGCAGGCAACATGGCTATGTGGGTCGCTCCCATTAGGGTGTATAATCACCTATCTAGAGGAAGTCCTATTTGTTTCTTAAATCTATGTTTCGATGCTGTCCCTTTTCGGGAGACGGTTGCTGATCCCAACCGTCGGTGATATACATTCGATACTCTCAAGCGAAATGAGGGGTCGGTCATGTGAGGGCCGGGTTGCAAGACGTTCTTGTTGAACCCAGTGTATTCGTCTCTAGAGATACACTATCGGCAGGTGGTCCCATACCTTGTCAAGGTCGGAATCCAATTTCCAATAAGCGCCTGCGGGTTTTGATTGTATACTATATATGTGGAGCGTGAGATGCAAGCGTTCCACTAGATTGTTAATTACTTGTATTTAGACATTATTATAATATCAGAAAAGATATTGGTTTCAAAAATGTTTTGGGTTATCGTAAGGTAAAAACCGTCCGTGTTTATGTGTGGATTTGGTCTTACGATTATCCTTTTCTTTTGAAAAGATTTTGAACTTTAAAATCAAGTTGGATGCTCACCCAAATACTATGCGAGTTTTTCTCACTCTGGTTCACCAGACTGACCCGGTGTTTTGTAAATGCTCGGGTTAGGCCGGGTTGTACAGGTTCAGGATATCGACAGTTGTGAAGAGACGAGCTGGAAGAGTCCGGACGTATGATATTACTAGTATTCCGCTGTGTGTTGTATGAGGACAGATTATCACTGTCCAGATGTGTACTCTGATATTGTAAGTATTTTAAAAGCTTTCAATAAAGATTATTTCTGTATTATATTTTATTCCGCTGCGATGTGAGACTCTGTGTTGTAGTGTTCTTCTTCTTCTTCTATTCTAATATTTCTTTCTCATCTATTCTCACCCTCTAACTTCTCTCTATTAATGATCTGGAATGTTTGATGTCTGAATGGTCAACATGATAGTTTGATGTTGATTTTCGGAGTCGAAAATCCCAGTTCGTTACAGTGGTATCAGAGCTATTGGTTAAGTAATTACCTTGGCTCTGTGGCGTGACTCAGTAGAGATGGGGTTAGCAATACCCTAGATTGAGTTTGAGTGTATATATATGAGCGCGTATTTGTAAATTGATATAAAAACTGTTTATATTGTGTTGATTGGTTTGTCGAGTAGTTTATGAATTTTGGTCGATACAGTAATGCAAACTGTGTCGATAAGTGTTTCTAAACTCTTGAACAGAATAATTCGACATAGTATGTTTTTGAAAGAGGGTAAATGAAATAATTTTACCCAAATGGTATTTTAATATAAAGGAATGATTAACATCTGAAATATTATAGTATATTGGATGTGTTGCTTGGTTATAATTGAAAAGGTTATATAAATAACCAATTATAATTCGTATAATATGAAAACAGATGAATTAAATCTGAAATCTAAATCAGAATTGGAATTAAAATTCCCAAAAATGTGGGAAAGGTGTTGCAAATGAACTTGGATTGAATATGAGAATTTTAAAATCCTGGGAGATTTTAAATTATTTTGCAAGCATTATCAAATTTATTTTGAAATAGATTTCAAAATGAAAGTGTTTAAATACAGTTTTGACAAGTGCTATAGTATTGAACTCACTTCGATAGCTGGGAAATAACTCTGAGGATGCTGGCCACATCATCAGTTTTCATTTCTGAGTTCTAAGTGACGGATTACTACCAAAAATCTTGTTTGAATTGCTTTGAGAAGAACGAGTTGTTTTGAATCCTGAAAAGAAATATTTGATTTTTGAAAAAGCTGAACTGTTTAAAAACTCCCAGGGGAATTGTTGAACCAAAACAAAATTTAAATAGAAATTTTGGAAAAGCAAATATGAATTGAATTGAAACCAATTAACAGGAAATTGAATCGGGATATGATATATCAAGTAGAATCGGATTTTGAATTGGAGACAGGAATCTGAAATGATATTGGGTTGGTAAGTCAAGAGTTGAAATTGGTAATGGATGGAAATTGAGTTAAGAATGGTATTTGGCTTGGACGCGTGAAGGATTTGGTTTTGAGGATAAAATTGGGATTTTGTTTGGAAATGCAGTTGTTTATGCTGACAGGGCAGCAGATAGAAAGGATATAACGATATGCCCGACAAAAAGGTACACGTTTATTTTTACATGGATTTGGGGATTTGTGAGCCGATTTGGCAAGCCACTTGGCTGTTTTATTTTCTTTTGAATTGGAGAAGGCCCAGAGAGGCGAGTTGTGGTTGTAACGATTGAGCCGTACAGAGGAGGTGCTGGCGAAATTTTTCGAAAATTTAAAGTGTTAGAAATTTTTCGATATTTTTGAAAATATCTATTTACAGTATTGAATTGGTTTCTAATTTAATATAAAATTAGATTTGAAATTAATGAGTTTATAACATTCTTTCTTACCTTAGCAATTTCGAGGACGAAATTATTTTAAGGGGGGAAGAATGTAACGACCCGTGTTTTTGGCAATAAAACATTTAATTCAATTTATTTAATTTAAATATTACATTTGAAATATTAATGAAATTTAATATTGAATTCGTTATTTAAAACGAAGTTGAACGTTATATATTTATATACAATATAAATCGAGCCTGAAATGGCGCTGCAGCTCGCAATATAGAGTTTTGAACTTCAACTGAGAATACAGGATTCGATATAAGTTGGATTTATGTGAAACAAGACACGTTGGGACCGTATTGATGATGATTTTCATATGAAAGAGAAAAATCCAAATTTCGTGTTATAATTTGATAGTTATGGCCAAATCAAATTTTGAAATAGTCGCTATGGAAAACCGTTGTTTAATTATAGGCCTTTAAAATAGCCGTTTTGCAAACGGACTCAAATTTCGACAAAACCAGTTTCATTAGAACTGTATTGTTAAATTATTGTACGGTGGTGAGTGGCGTGGAAAACCGATGTCGTATGTGACCACGGTAGCTGAAAACGCCCGTTCAATTTCTATAACGCGTAATTTAATAAATAAAGGGATATTAGAGTGTAACTAGAGCAGACAATCGAATTAAGCCACGAAACCAGTTCCGTTGAGTTCGTATCGTCGATTAGAGTTAGGATAGGTATATAGTTTGCTATTTTTAGAGATCGGGAAATTTGGTGTTCGGAAGGGCAGTGCGGTGCGCGTTAAAAATAGCCTACCGGGGCAACAGTCTCAGATTGCGACGAAACCAGTGCCGATGGGTTCGTATCAAAAAGTTATTGTTGATGTTCGCAGTTTCGAGTTGATTTGATTTATCTGGTGACTGTGGAAAAATTAAACGTGTGTTAAATTCTGGTTTTATAAAGGAAATTTTTTCAAACGATGTCGGAATTCGACGAAACTTGTCCCATTGGGTCCGGAATACCATTTTACACTAAGATTAGCCTTTTTATCAGAAGACAAAAGTCGTTTGAAGGGGTTTTATCGCATTACTTTGCGGTGAAGTTTCGTTTAATATTATATTATATTTTCCTAAACACTATATATACCCAACGAACACAGCAAACCCTATTTTCTCGTTTACCATTTCCGTCGCCACCCTCATAAGTAAGGAACGAATGAAAATATCCATCGCTCTTCCCCTTTTCCCATTCAATTCCTTAGTTAAAGCCAATCATCTCAAACACAAAAATGTAGAGCTCAATGTTGTAAACTCTTTGAACGGCGGAGATCATTCTCTGCGACCGATGGTGGCCAGAACCAACACTGGAACTCGTGACGTTTAAGGCCAGGTTTCAGGAGGGTGAAGGGACGGGACTGGGTGGCACTCACGGTGAAGGCGGAGCAGGGTACGGCGCTGCTTCTGGTGCTGTTTGATCGACGTTCGATCAAGTGATGGGAGGTGCGGTGGTGAATTTCTTTTAGGGTGTGTGGGTTATCGGGTTCAAAGCTCGAAAAGTTGGAATTGAAGGATGCAAAGTATGGGAATAAAGGATCGAAACAGCAAGGGGACAGACGAAGTGGGAGCAGCGTTTGTTGAAGGGTCGGGTTGGTATCATCATACAAAACAAAAGGGAAGGGCCACAAATGAACGGAAGTTAAAACATAAAGGAAATGGATGAGGTTCTCAAACTCAGTTGATGGTAGGAGTTGAAAGTACTGTTGGTGCTAATGTGGAAAGAAGAGTTGGATGGTTGGAAGGATTAAGGGTATTGGGTTTAGAAGGATAAAGAATAGTATGCAAGAATTGGACAGAGCGCAGGGATTGTGGAGGCCAAGTGAAGGACTTGGGACAGAACCATTTCAGCCATTTCAAACAAAGTAATTTGGTATTCAATGAAAATTAAAGGTTTAATTATATTAATTAAAATTATATTAACTACAACATGATTTATACAGGAACATTTGGAAGGGCGTGAAGCCTGGATGAACTTGAAGAAGGGAATTTGATGGATCTTTGATCTTACAACGTAATGAGTTGTTATATGAATGGTTATTAATTAGCTAGTCTTAAAAGAAAATTTATTAATGAATAAAATAGGATTAGAAATGATAATATTATTAATTAAGATTAGTTAATTAAAATGTAAGTGGTTTAATTAAACTTTTAAACTGATTTACTTAACAATCATCTAATTAGTCAGCTAGAATTTGTTAAAGTTTACAATTGGGTACGTAGTCTGACTAAACGTAATTAGTTTATAAATTAGTAATTAAGAGTTAGCTTAATTTAATTAAAACCGTTAATATTTAAACGTTGATAATTATTACGTATCTTGTCAGAATTGGATCAGAACAGAGACGCTGGAACCGTATCGACAGACAGAACATTCTGGAACAGTGCCGGACAGAAATGGGAATCAACCGGGATTTCTTTTAATTAAATTAAACACTCGTTTAATTTAATTAAAATCAACCGTTCAAACAACGGTATCAACTCAAGGTGAGTTAAACTCACTCAGTTTTTCCCATTTTTTTTAAATTGGGTTTTTAATTTGTGTGCTCTGTTTGCTGATGATTGCATGTTTGCTAGTTATACGTTTGTTTGTTGATTTAACTGATGAAATTAAACTGTGTTTAATTTCAGTGAATACCAAACCGTTATTTTTAACGATTGGTTCCAATAAAGGTACTCACCTTGGTTGGTCATGTTTATTTATAAACGTGTTTAAATGGTTGAATTTTTTGAATTGCTTGTGGTTGATGTTGAATGGTTGCTATTTAGTGTTATCAGTTAAACAAAACTGAATGGTCTGATTTGAGATAACCATTCGAGTACAGGGAAGAACAGGTTGGAGGGATCCAACCGGATTCCTCAAAAATATTGTTTGTTTTCATATTACCATATATGAACTGTCCTGTTTGGGGTGATTGATTTGATGGTTGATTATTGAATGTTCAACATCTGTTTGGTTTAAACCAATGGGTGATATTGGTTGGGTATTTGGCGGCGTATGGCCTATAAAATCAACCGCTTTATAAATATCGATTCACCGTCAGGCGAATCGATAGAGATGAAGTTATAAAATTTATTTTATAACTGGAGTTAGATTTTGAATATAATATTTTGAATAAAAGTTATTAAGAGGAATAAATAAATATTTCGTTTATTTAGAACTTCAATTGGTTAATACTTTATTTTTAAAGTAAATTCTGTTGTGAGTCAGATTTGCAAGGATAAGAAAAAAATTGAACCGAGGGGTTTAAATTTGATAATTGTTTTGAGGAAACAATTAGAGGAGTTATTTAATAAAATATTTTTAAAAGTGATCAAAGTGAAATGTAATCAGTTGAATGGTGAAAGAAGTTATGAACGGATTTTATATTTAAACCCGAACTTTTTATAACGAAGTTATAAGAGAATTTCAAGCAAGGTGATAACTTTGAATTTAAAATTGTTGCTTAATTATTAAATTAAGTCAAAGAAAATGAAGATAAAAAGGTTTATTATAAACCAGAGTTATAAATGGAATTTTGGTATTGATTATAACTGATATTTATCTGAGGATAAGACCGTTGTTTGATCAAGGTCTGAGAGGTAATTAAAATACCCCAACTTGAACAACATCGGGATTATCTGAAGATAATATTAGTTGGTAATCGTAAGAGACGTTAGTAAATATGTTTTGAAAACCTAAACAGCGATTTTAGCGCTATTGTTATAAAATATATGTTTTATGAATCTAATAGCGATTTTAGCGTTGTTGCTATGGTAAATGTTTTGTAAATCTAACAGCGATTATAGCGCTGTCGTTTTGTAAATCTAAATAGTAATTATAACGCTATGGTTATAACATACGTGCTATAAAATCTAAACAGCGTTATACATATGTGCTATAAATTTCCTTATTTAAAACTAATGGATTCCCCGATTTAAATAATAAAGGATGAGTTGCCATTTCGTACGACTGCTAGCGTAATTCGCAGGGCTGCAGATAGCCTATGGCGGTTGGATGTTTCCTGAGGGAATCAGGCGTAACCATTATGATCGCTGCGATCTAGAGTCAAGCGAAAGGAGTTAAGTGGAATGTTAGTTAATCAATTAGAGTTAAATCGAATTAGAGTTATTGTAACACCCCACACCCACTAGGGTCACTCACTAAGGGAATGCCATAGCATCGGTGGAGTATTTTAGTGAATATAGAACAGAAAAATTACAACAAGACAGATGTAATTAGTACTTGAAATTTAAAAAAAATCATCTCACAACAGCGGAAATAAACATGTCTGGTTACATCATAAAACCACGATAAAAGTCAAGTACGATATCCATCAAAATAAAGAAGTACATAATCCCACTCTCTCATACAATAGCCATGACAAAAGAAAAGATAACTGGATAACTGGAGCTTTACATCTACCCAAGCTCCTAAAGACTGGAACAGCAATCTGATCAAGCTCTACTACCGCTAGGATCCACCGTAGGACCTGAGGGTTGGGAAAAAGATAAAAACAACGGGGTCAGACATAAGTCTGAGTGAGCCCTATAACTTTAACAATACAATTATTAAAGTAACCAGAGAAGACATAAACTTGACCTACGGTAATATCTGGGGATGAATGGCTACACTAAGCAGCTTGGTAGACTTAGGATAAACTAAGATAACCGTCAGGACGCATCTACCCACCCAAGGATAATTACTAACTGCACCACACCAGTCATTCCTACTTAAAGGTTGATCCCTTCCAAGAACTTAGAAAATTTCCCCAGTAGTCTCGTGTACCCCTAGCCCACTACATAGGTGCCGTCTGCCCCTATCTCCACTAGGTGTACCCAGTATTCTTAGTAGTTTCGTGTACCCCTACATAGGTGCCGTCTGCCCCTATCTTCATTAGGTGTACCCACTACTTCCCAAGCGATCGGCTCCCTACCGTAGATACCCGTGCTGGTCCCACAGTGGGGTGTATCACTCCCCTAAAGTGGCTACCCAATACTAACGGTGCACGGCTTTATATCTACACGATGCAACAACGGCTTATCTACCAGCCCGGGCCCACACACGCATATGAAACCTGTTGGACTTGCGTTGCCACCGCTAACCCGTTTTGGCCTCTTATAATCAAGCCCGATATGCGTGTCCCGTCACTCGACATGGGTCGAGCCCACAAAGATACGTTTGGGATATTGGTTGAAATGGGCCCCCACAAGCTACCCACTTAAGCTTGTCAAATATCTAGTGTATCCCACTTAACCCTTTAATCATGTTTAATTACATGTTTCCACTTGGTTAAGTATTCTAATCGTATTTTCTATTGCCACCCAAGGCAACCCACTAGATTCCACATGCCACACAAGGCAACCACCAAATTTCCTCATGCCACCCAAGGCACCCACTTAACCCCTCATGTCCCACTACATGCTATTATGGTTAAGTGTTTCTTAATTAATTAAGACCGTGATCTCCCGTAAAGACCTCCCACATTAGACTGGTTGTTATGACCGCCTGGTTAAGCCGGTAGAATCCGGGCAGTCTTACGTCATAACAGAGTCTAACCTCGTGTCTTTACCTTAATCACGTATTTAATTTATGGCTAAGACCTCTCACATTGGGCTGACATTTGTAGCAACTGGTTAAGCCGGTCGGGTTCGGGCAGTTTTACACTACAAATGAGTCCAACCTCGCGTCTTAGTCGATTAATTACACCTAATTAATCACCCCCATATTAATTATCCCTAATTAATATCAAGTTTTCCATAACATGGGTAGACCTAACTCAATAGGTAAATTCCCATGGGGTAGACCTAACTCAATAGGTAAATTCCCACTTATGGTAATTTATTTTTATGGTATGCTTAATCATACCGAAACATTCATTTATTAACATATTTACCAACCCCATCGTTCCCCACGTAAATCGTTCTCGTTACATGACATAATAAGGGGAAGATCATCACAAATATCATGGGTTTAGTATACAACTTTGTCATGGGTTAAGAGGATGTCAACTTGCATATATGAGCATATATTAACCCAACTACATATAACCCAAACTTGCATATTATCATACACATGATTTGCATAACATGTTGCATATGAGCTTGCATATTATCATACACATATCTTGCATAACATGTTGAACTTGCATATAGGCATTCTCATAACTTGCATAACATGTTAAACATGCATTTAAGCATACACATAACTTGCATAAGCATTCACATACTTGCATAAGCATCCACATACTTGCATAAGCATTCACATACTTGCATAACTTGCATATCATGTCATTTAAGCATATACATATCTTGCAAAAGCATTCATATACTCGCATAAGCATGCATAACTTGCATATCACATAAATCTTGCATTTAAACATATACATGACTTGCATAAGCATCCATACACTTGCATAAGCATGCATAACTTGCATATCACTTTCAACTTGCATTTAAACATATACTTAACTTGCATATCACTTTCAACTTGCATAACTCACTTTGCTAAACATGCATAATTCCACTTATTAAATATGCATAAATCCACTTATTAAACATGCATATATCAACTTGTTAAACATGCATAAATAAACTTATTAAGCATGCATAAACCAACTTATCAAATATGCATAAACATAGAACAACATAGAGTAACATATCATTATACATGATTCAAACTCACTAATCCGCATTTAAGACCATAGGTCTCACTACACCCAATCTACTTACTTTAACAATTGATGTTAAAGTGATAGAAACTCACCAAACTCAAGATTAGCAACCTTATGAAGTAGAATTAGTTGCTAACTATGAAGATAATGATGATTAAAGATTGATTAGAGAGGAATTAGCTTGCAACTTTCTTCTTAGATTAGTGGAGGCTTCTCTTAGGATTTAATTTGGCGGCATGAGGCCATTATTTCTATTTTTGGTAAGGATTAAGGTAGGTTTAGGGTGTATTTATAGATTAAGAGAGTGTTTTAGGCCCTTGGATTAACCCTAGATTAATTTAGGACCCTTAGATTTAGGAAATCTCTAGAACCAGCCCTCCTAGCCAGCCTGAAACCCAACCTGGTGCAACCTGGTGCACCCAGGTTCACAGAACGGTGCCACCCTGTCGACAGGCAAGTCGACAGGCATGTCGACACCCCTGTCGACAGGCCTGTCGACAGCCCTGTCGACATGGGTTGGGCGGGAAGCTTCCCGCCTGACCCCGCCTGGCCCATTCCAAATCTGAATATTTAAATTTTTAAATCTGTTTTAGTTTTGAATTTTCTGCAAACTTCATCGGGCCATAACTGGGCCATACGGACTCCGATTTTCGAAAACTCGGACTCTATTTCGCGTATTTTTCCAAGACGAACGTAATGACGCAGCCCGTTTCCCCTAATTCCCACATCTGAGATTATTTATCCTGTAATTAGTGAATTTTAGTATTAACTAAAATTCGGGGTGTTACATTCTCCCCTCCTTAAAGGATTTCGTCCCCGAAATCTCTAAGCTAAGGAGAATGCACATCCTACCATCCAAACAACCATCTACTCAAACCATCAACCACTGGCATCCATTGTCCTTAAAACAATTTCTAATGATGTATGAGCATATGCAAAAAGTGTGTGTATATGTTCCCTATCTAATGTATGAACATATGCAAACCATGATAGTGCCATGCATCCATTATGTATGCGAGAGAACCCTATCGACACATACAATATCTACATGAGTGCACAATCATTCACCAAAATGCATCATCCATGTGATAACACAACCATTATACATCCATAAATATATCTTCCTACACACAATCTTATGCAATATGCAATATGAAGTGACTGAGCCGATCTAGTGCCTAGAGTGTGTGTATATGCATCCACGAGCAACCACTAGCAAACACTTGCATCCACTTGCATCCATCAACCATAACATGTCTCAAACACATGTTTCAACCATAGGTTTACCCTATCTAAAGGTCAAAGGTACTAACGAGAGGACATACCAAAGATAAGATAAGTACTAGACAAGTGATAAAGGAGAAAGTAAAGACATACCCTCAAAAAGAAATGGGTACAATGAACGCATCTTCGCTTCCGTCTCCCAAGTCGCGTTGCTCTCATCTTCTCCCCATTGCACTTTGACTAGCTGAACCTCTCGATTCCTCAATTTCCTAGTCTCTGACCCAAGGATACGAGTAGGAGCTCGTCGAATCGTCGCATCACGCTCAACCTCTACATCTCTAAGCAAGCTTGGCTCTACCACCTCTGCGGTCTCATGTAAGCACTTCCTCAGATGTGATAAATGGAATACATCATGAACACCACTAAGTCTGTCGGGCAACTCCACCCTATATGCCTTCCGTCCAATCCTTTCCTTGATAGGAAACGAACCAACAAACCTCGGTGCTAACTTCCCAACGGATCCGAAACGAACAACATTTCTCAACGGAGATACCTTAACAAAAACCATATCTCCAACCTCAAACTCAAGATCCGTCCTTCTCTTGTCCGCATAAGATTTTTGCCTATCCTGCGCTGCTTTCATCCTTCTTCGAATCAAGTCAATCTTCTCAGAAGTCTCCCTAACCATATCGGGCCCCAGCAAGATCTTATCCGTAGAATCCCACCAACATGTAGGTGATCGACAAGGCCTTCCATAGAGAGCTTCGAAAGGAGCCATACCAATACTGGACTGAAAGCTGTTATTATATGCGAACTCCACAAGTGGAAGATGCTCTTCCCATGTACCTCCAAAATCTAAGATACAAAGCCTCAAAAGGTCTTCTAGAACACGATTCACCCTCTCAGTCTGGCCGTCTGTCTGAGGATGATATGCGGTGCTCAAACACAATTGAGTCCCCACTGCTTCTTGCAAACTTCTCCAGAATTCGCTAGTGAAGATAGGATCTCGATCACTCACTATGCTAGAGGGTACCCCATGCAATCGAACTATCTCTCGAAGATATACAGAAGCTAGCCATGGAGCGGTCCTCTTGCTCTTCACAGGTATGAAATGGGCGCTCTTAGTAAATCTATCTACCACCACCCAAATTCCTGTATTACCCTTCCTCGACCTGGGTAACCCGTCAATAAAATCCATCGAGACGCTATCCCACTTCCATTGCGGGACCTCCAATGGGTGAAGCAACCCACCTGGTTTCCTTTGCTCCGCCTTCACTTGCTGGCACACCAAACATCGAGCGACATATTCGGCCACGTCTTTCTTCATACCGGCCCAGAAGAAAACCCTTTTCATGTCTTGGTACATCTTATCCCCACCGGGATGAATGGTCATCCTAGAACGGTGTGCGTCATCAAGAATAGCCTTCCTCAAACCCTCGTCTTACGGTACGCAAAGTCTACCGTCTCTACGCAAGTACCCCCTATCGTCTAGGGTGTACCTACTCAAATGGCTGGACGACTCCCCCCTTATGAGCTTCTCTACTAACTCAACCAACTGTGGGTCGCCCCTCTGTGCTTCTCCAATCCGCCCCAAAAGAGTAGGTCTAACTTCCAAAGAAGCTAGCAAACCGGGTACATAATCAATGGAAGGTCTGAAATCAAACATCGAGATAAATTCCAAGCTTTGTCGTTCCACGAACAATGGACTCAAGGACAACCTCTTCCTGCTCAAGGCGTCCGCCACTACGTTACCCTTGCCAGGGGTATACGCTATCTCGAAATCATAGGATGCTAAAAACTCCATCCACTTTTGCTGTCTCATATTTAAATCCTTCTGAGAGAACAAGTACTTCAATGATTTATGGTCAGTGAACAACTCGAATCTCTCCCCAAGAAGATAATGGCGCCAAATCTTAAGCACAAAAACAATAGCGGCCAGCTCTAGATCATGGGTAGGGTAATTTTTCTCATGTGCCCTCAACTGCCTTCCACCATAGGCTATTACCCTTCCCTCTTGCATTAAGACTGCGCCAAGTCCTGTCCCACAGGCATCGGTATAGACCACAAATGGCTTGCTCCCATCTGGCAACACTAAAACTGGAGCGGTGGTTAAAGCTCTCTTTAACCGTCGAAACGCATCATCACAATCTACGTCCCATGTGAAAACAAGATTCTTCTTTGTTAAGCGGGTTAATGGGGCTGATATCTTCGCGAAGTCTTTAATAAACTTTCTATAATAACCCGCCAACCCCAAGAAACTTCTTACTTCGGTAGCATTCTTCGGAACCTTCCAATCCTGAATTGATACTACCTTCGCGGGATCCACAGCTATCCCTTCCTTGGAGACCACGTGCCCCAAGAATCGTACTTCCTTCCTCCAGAAGTGACATTTAGAAAATTTAGCCTTAAGGCTATGTGCTCGAAGAGTCTTCAACACTTCCACAAGATGTAGGGCATGCTCTTCTTCACTCTTAGAAAATACTAAGATATCATCCACAAAGACCACCACAAATTTATTAAGGAACTCCCTGAACACCCTACTCATCAAATCAACAAAGTATGCAGGGGCGTTCGTCAACCCAAATGGCATCGCCAGCCACTCATAAAAACCATCCGGAGTTCTAAAGGCAGTCTTGTCTATGCTATCCTCAGCCACCCTCAACTGATGAAACCCCGTGGCTAAGTCCAACTGAGAAAATACTGAAGCGCCAACCAACTGATCGAAAAGATCATCAATCCTCGGCAATGGGTGTCTATTCTTCTTTGTGAGCTTGTTGAGTTCTCTATAGTCTACACAAAGTCTGAGGGACCCATCCGCCTTCGTAGCAAATACTACTGGAGCACCCCACTCCGATATGCTCCGTCTTATGAACCCCTTCTCAAGCAACTCCCCTACTTGCTTATGGAGTTCCCTCCTCTCACGAGGAGCCATGTGGCGCACTGGTAAAGATACCGGTTTAGCATTATCCACCAAATATATTCGGAAGTCAATCTCCCGCTTCGGAGGTAAGCCTTTCACCTCCTCAAACACATCCGGATATTCCCGGACCACTCTCATAGATTGCAAACTCTCGACCGAAGCGTCAAGCGTTTCAAGATAACTTAGCATAACAGAGTCCATGGGATTACAAGAAATCTCGAGAGTGTTACCCAAGCGGGTCATCAGCCTAACAACTCTCCTTTCGCAATCAAGAACGGCACCATTACTGGATAACCCGTCCATGCCCAAAATCAACCCATAGCCCGTGAAGCCCAATACAAAAGCATCACATCTAAACTCAATGCTAAGTATAGAAATCTTCAAACCCAAACATATCATGGACAAATAAGTGGAGCCCCCAATTGGGTTTGAAACAACCAAGGGATCATCTACCAGACTGGTGTCTACGTGCAGTAACTCAACTAATGATGATGAAATAAACGAATGCGATGCGCCTGAATCAAACAATGTACGGACAGGATGGTCAAATAGAAAAACCAGACTTTCAACAGAAATAGTTCTACCTCTCTCCTGAATCGGTGGAACCGCGAGAGCCTGTACTTGCCCCCTAGCCTGACTCGGTGCCATAAGAGCTTGCACCTGTCCTCCTGAGGTAGATCCCGTCCTTTGCCCCTTCTTAGGGCAATCCTTCACTAAGTGCCCTGCTTCGCCACAGTGGAAGCAGCCGGTCTTCTTCTTCTTGCAACAATCCTTGCTTAGGTGGCCAGGTGTCCCACAATTGAAACACTTCTTCTTCTTGCCCTTGCCACCGTTGCCTTTCCCACCTTTGCTTTGCTGTTGTTGAGGTCTCTTTTGATCTCCCTTCTTCTCGGGTGCCTTATTAGCATTAGGACCCTTCTCTTCCTCATACATGAGTGCCATGTCAACTAGCTTCTCAAAGGTGGCCCCCATAGGGATGTGAGTCATAGCCAACCCATGCATAGGTTCATTCAAGCCTTTCACGAACCTCAAAGCCTTCTTCTCCGGTGTATTCACCATATCTAGGCCAAACCTTGCCAATTGATTAAACTTGTTGACATATTCCTTCACCGAAAGATTTCCTTGCTTTAGAGTCAAGAATCTTTCCATATACAAGTTTTCCTCCGCTCTTGAGAGAAACTTTGCCACAAATCTTTGCCTAAAATCCGCCCAAGAGTCAACGGGGCGTTCTCCATTAGTAACCTCCCACCAGAATGAGGCCTCTCCCTTCATTAACCAAGCAGCCAACTTGACTTTCTTCCCTTCTTCCATCTCAAAGATATCTATCAACTCTTCCACCTCTTTAAGCCAATCTCTAGCCTCCACAAAGGTTTCAGATCCTTGAAAAGGTTTCCCTCCCATAGCTTTAAATTCCTTGCAAGTCTTAGCAAAAGTATCCATGCGAGGAGGAGGGGGAGGAGGAAGATCGGGTGCTACGGTTGGTGGAGGAATATTTGCTGGACCCGCAGTGGTGGCCCTAGCCTCCATCAATCTCCTATACCATACTGGTACCGTCACACCCTCCGGAAGATTAAGATTCTCGGTCATGCTGAAACGAAAAAGGAAAGATTCAAAACGGAGAATTCGAAGGATATAGATATGGCTATTGGGGATTATGCTTTTCTTTCAAAAACTTTTCTCTTAAAAGACATGTTTTTGAAAATATCTTTTCCAAAAATGTTTTAGAAAAATAGTTTTCTAAAAATTTTATCTGTTCCGGTAACCTTTGCTCTGATACCACGTGTAACACCCCACACCCACTAGGGTCACTCACTAAGGGAATGCCATAGCATCGGTGGAGTATTTTAGTGAATATAGAACAGAAAAATTACAACAAGACAGATGTAATTAGTACTTGAAATTTAAAAAAAATCATCTCACGACAGCGGAAATAAACATGTCTGGTTACATCATAAAACCACGATAAAAGTCAAGTACAATATCCATCAAAATAAAGAAGTATATAATCCCACTCTCTCATACAATAGCCATGACAAAAGAAAAGATAACTGGATAACTGGAGCTTTACATCTACCCAAGCTCCTAAAGACTGGAACAGCAATCTGATCAAGCTCTACTACCGCTAGGATCCACCGTAGGACCTGAGGGTTGGGAAAAAGATAAAAACAACGGGGTCAGACATAAGTCTGAGTGAGCCCTATAACTTTAACAATACAATTATTAAAGTAACCAGAGAAGACATAAACTTGACCTACGGTAATATCTGGGGATGAATGGCTACACTAAGCAGCTTGGTAGACTTAGGATAAACTAAGATAACCGTCAGGACGCATCTACCCACCCAAGGATAATTACTAACTGCACCACACCAGTCATTCCTACTTAAAGGTTGATCCCTTCCAAGAACTTAGAAAATTTCCCCAGTAGTCTCGTGTACCCCTAGCCCACTACATAGGCGCCGTCTGCCCCTATCTCCACTAGGTGTACCCAGTATTCTTAGTAGTTTCGTGTACCCCTACATAGGTGCCGTCTGCCCCTATCTTCATTAGGTGTACCCACTACTTCCCAAGCGATCGGCTCCCTACCGTAGATACCCGTGCTGGTCCCACAGTGGGGTGTATCACTCCCCTAAAGTGGCTACCCAATACTAACGGTGCACGGCTTTATATCTACACGATGCAACAACGGCTTATCTACCAGCCCGGGCCCACACACGCATATGAAACCCGTTGGACTTGCGTTGCCACCGCTAACCCGTTTTGGCCTCTTATAATCAAGCCCAATATGCGTGTCCCGTCACTCGACATGGGTCGAGCCCACAAAGATACGTTTGGGATATTGGTTGAAATGGGCCCCCACAAGCTACCCACTTAAGCTTGTCAAATATCTAGTGTATCCCACTTAACCCTTTAATCATGTTTAATTACATGTTTCCACTTGGTTAAGTATTCTAATCGTATTTTCTATTGCCACCCAAGGCAACCCACTAGATTCCACATGCCACCCAAGGCAACCACCAAATTTCCTCATGCCACCCAAGGCACCCACTTAACCCCTCATGTCCCACTACATGCTATTATGGTTAAGTGTTTCTTAATTAATTAAGACCGTGATCTCCCGTAAAGACCTCCCACATTAGACTGGCTGTTATGACCGCCTGGTTAAGCCGGTAGAATCCGGGCAGTCTTACGTCATAACAGAGTCTAACCTCGTGTCTTTACCTTAATCACGTATTTAATTTATGGCTAAGACCTCTCACATTGGGCTGACATTTGTAGCAACTGGTTAAGCCGGTCGGGTCCGGGCAGTTTTACACTACAAATGAGTCCAACCTCGTGTCTTAGTCGATTAATTACACCTAATTAATCACCCCCATATTAATTATCCCTAATTAATATCAAGTTTTCCATAACATGGGTAGACCTAACTCAATAGGTAAATTCCCATGGGGTAGACCTAACTCAATAGGTAAATTCCCACTTATGGTAATTTATTTTTATGGTATGCTTAATCATACCCAAACATTCATTTATTAACATATTTACCAACCCCATCGTTCCCCACGTAAATCGTTCTCGTTACATGACATAATAAGGGGAAGATCATCACAAATATCATGGGTTTAGTGTACAACTTTGTCATGGGTTAAGAGGATGTCAACTTGCATATATGAGCATATATTAACCCAACTACATATAACCCAAACTTGCATATTATCATACACATGATTTGCATAACATGTTGCATATGAGCTTGCATATTATCATACACATATCTTGCATAACATGTTGAACTTGCATATAGGCATTCTCATAACTTGCATAACATGTTAAACATGCATTTAAGCATACACATAACTTGCATAAGCATTCACATACTTGCATAAGCATCCACATACTTGCATAAGCATTCACATACTTGCATAACTTGCATATCATGTCATTTAAGCATATACATATCTTGCAAAAGCATTCATATACTCGCATAAGCATGCATAACTTGCATATCACATAAATCTTGCATTTAAACATATACATGACATGCATAAGCATCCATACACTTGCATAAGCATGCATAACTTGCATATCACTTTCAACTTGCATTTAAACATATACTTAACTTGCATATCACTTTCAACTTGCATAACTCACTTTGCTAAACATGCATAATTCCACTTATTAAATATGCATAAATCCACTTATTAAACATGCATATATCAACTTGTTAAACATGCATAAATAAACTTATTAAGCATGCATAAACCAACTTATCAAATATGCATAAACATAGAACAACATAGAGTAACATATCATTATACATGATTCAAACTCACTAATCCGCATTTAAGACCATAGGTCTCACTACACCTAATCTACTTACTTTAACAATTGATGTTAAAGTGATAGAAACTCACCAAACTCAAGATTAGCAACCTTATGAAGTAGAATTAGTTGCTAACTATGAAGATAATGATGATTAAAGATTGATTAGAGAGGAATTAGCTTGCAACTTTCTTCTTAGATTAGTGGAGGCTTCTCTTAGGATTTAATTTGGCGGCATGAGGCCATTATTTCTATTTTTGGTAAGGATTAAGGTAGGTTTAGGGTGTATTTATAGATTAAGAGAGTGTTTTAGGCCCTTGGATTAACCCTAGATTAATTTAGGACCCTTAGATTTAGGAAATCTCTAGAACCAGCCCTCCTAGCCAGCCTGAAACCCAACCTGGTGCAACCTGGTGCACCCAGGTTCACAGAACGGTGCCACCCTGTCGACAGGCAAGTCGACAGGCATGTCGACACCCCTGTCGATAGGCCTGTCGACAGCCCTGTCGACATGGGTTGGGCGGGAAGCTTCCCGCCTGACCCCGCCTGGCCCATTCCAAATCTGAATATTTAAATTTTTAAATCTGTTTTAGTTTTGAATTTTCTGCAAACTTCATCGGGCCATAACTGGGCCATACGGACTCCGATTTTCGAAAACTCGGACTCTATTTCGCGTATTTTTCCAAGACGAACGTAATGACGCAGCCCGTTTCCCCTAATTCCCACATCTGAGATTATTTATCCTGTAATTAGTGAATTTTAGTATTAACTAAAATTCGGGGTGTTACAGTTATTCAAATATCGTATTTTCAATATTAAAGAGTTAGAAGTTTTATTTAACAAAAGTGAACTAGTTTGATTTAAAATTTAAAGGCCAAGTGATGCTAAATACCGAACCGGTGAACTCATTGAAGTGTCATGATTGAAACACTGTATATTTTGATAGTTAAAACACCGACTATCAAATCTGTCCAATACGATTGTTGGTATGGAAAGTCCGGGATCGAATTTATATTCGAAAACCATTCCGACCAACAAATACGTGAAGATTTCAGAAGATGATCGTGATGGAGCATTGAAGACCGTTGATTTTAATAAACGGAAGAACCACTAATATTCTCTGCCTGGCAAGCAGAGATAAGCTGTGATTCTGTCGTGGTTGAAATCTACGGGTTGCAAGGACTACTCGCTACTGATCCGTGGGGTGATTCCTATATGGATGCGGTAGGAGAGTGCCTTCGGTTCATCCTGTTCCTGGATGACTTGTATGGACGGATGTCTGACAGAGTATTTCCAAAAGGATCACGTACGTTGATTTCTTCAAACGTACGATAGTTGTTGGCGGGGAATCGCCGTTCTCTTAGCTTACTGCTAGAGTATTTTTGTGGACGTCAATTAGTGATATCTGACGGATCTGACGATGTGGCATTCAAAGTGAATGGTGACCAGATGTTCAAAGATAAATTCTGGCCTCAAGCCTCATCAACCGGGAAATGACAAAAATCGGGCAGGCAGCATGGCTATGTGGGTCGCTCCCATTAGGGTGTATAATCACATATCTAGAGGAAGTCCTATTTGTTTCTTAAATCTATGTTACGATGCTGTCCCTTTTCGGGAGACGGTTGCTGATCCCAACCGTCAGTGATATACATTCGATACTCTCAAGCGAAATGAGGGGTCGGTCATGTGAGGGCCGGGTTGCAAGACGTTCTTGTTGAACCCAGTGTATTCGTCTCTTGAGATACACTATCGGCAGGTGGTCTCATACCTTGTCAAGGTCGGAATCCAATTTCCAATAAGCACCTGCGGGTTTTGATTGTATACTATATATGTGGAGCGTGAGATGCAAGCGTTCCACTAGATTGTTAATTACTTGTATTTAGACATTATTATAATATCAGAAAAGATATTGGTTTCAAAAATGTTTTGGGTTATCGTAAGGTAAAAACCGTCCGTGTTTATGTGTGGATTTGGTCTTACGATTATCCTTTTCTTTTGAAAAGATTTTGAACTTTAAAATCAAGTTGGATGCTCACCCAAATACTGTGCGAGTTTTTCTCACTCTGGTTCACCAGACTGACCCGGTGTTTTGTAAATGCTCGGGTTAGGCCGGGTTGTACAGGTTCAGGATATCGACTGTTGTGAAGAGACGAGCTGGAAGAGTCCGGACGTATGATATTACTAGTATTCCGCTGTGTGTTGTATGAGGACAGATTATCACTGTCCAGATGTGTACTCTGATATTGTAAGTATTTTAAAAGCTTTCAATAAAGATTATTTCTGTATTATATTTTATTCCGCTGCGATGTGAGACTCTGTGTTGTAGTGTTCTTCTTCTTCTTCTATTCTAATATTTCTTTCTCATCTATTCTCACCCTCTAACTTCTCTCTATTAATGATCTGGAATGTTCGATGTCTGAATGGTCAACATGATAGTTTGATGTTGATTTTCGGAGTCGAAAATCCCAGTTCGTTACAGTGGTATCAGAGCTATTGGTTAAGTAATTACCTTGGCTCTGTGGCGTGACTCAGTAGAGATGGGGTTAGCAATACCCTAGATTGAGTTTGAGTGTATATATATGAGCGCGTATTTGTAAATTGATATAAAAACTGTTTATATTGTGTTGATTGGTTTGTCGAGTAGTTTATGAATTTTGGTCGATACAGTAATGCAAACTGTGTCGATAAGTGTTTCTAAACTCTTGAACAGAATAATTCGACACAATATGTTTTTGAAAGAGGGTAAATGAAATAATTTTACCCAAATGGTATTTTAATATAAAGGAATGATTAACATCTGAAATATTATAGTATATTGGATGTGTTGCTTGGTTATAATTGAAAAGGTTATATAAATAACCAATTAGAATTCGTATAATATGAAAAAAGATGAATTAAATCTGAAATCTAAATCAGAATTGGAATTAAAATTCCCAAAAATGTGGGAAAGGTGTTGCAAATGAACTTGGATTGAATATGAGAATTTTAAAATCCTGGGAGATTTTAAATTGTTTTGCAAGCATTATCAAATTTATTTTGAAATAGATTTCAAAATGAAAGTGTTTAAATACAGTTTTGACAAGTGCTATAGTATTGAACTCACTTCGATAGCTGGGAAATAACTCTGAGGATGCTGGCCACATCATCAGTTTTCATTTCTGAGTTCTAAGTGACGGATTACTACCAAAAATCTTGTTTGAATTGCTTTGAGAAGAACGAGTTGTTTTGAATCCTGAAAAGAAATATTTGATTTTTGAAAAAGCTGAACTGTTTAAAAACTCCCAGGGGAATTGTTGAACCAAAACAAAATTTAAATAGAAATTTTGGAAAAGCAAATATGAATTGAATTGAAACCAATTAACAGGAAATTGAATCGGGATATGATATATCAAGTAGAATCGGATTTTGAATTGGAGACAGGAATCTGAAATGATATTGGGTTGGTAAGTCAAGAGTTGAAATTGGTAATGGATGGAAATTGAGTTAAGAATGGTATTTGGCTTGGACGCGTGAAGGATTTGGTTTTGAGGATAAAATTGGGATTTTGTTTGGAAATGCAGTTGTAAATGCTGACAGGGCAGCAGATAGAAAGGATATAACGATATGCCCGACAAAAAGGTACACGTTTATTTTTACATGGATTTGGGGATTTGTGAGCCGATTTGGCAAGCCACTTGGCTGTTTTATTTTCTTTTGAATTGGAGAAGGCCCAGAGAGGCGAGTTGTGGTTGTACCGATTGAGCCGTACAGAGGAGGTGCTGGCGAAATTTTTCGAAAATTTAAAGTGTTAAATTTTTTTCGATATTTTTGAAAATATCGATTTACAGTATTGAATTGGTTTCTAATTTAATATAAAATTAGATTTGAAATTAATGAGTTTATAACATTCTTTCTTACCTTAGCAATTTCGAGGACGAAATTATTTTAAGGGGGGAAGAATGTAACGACCCGTGTTTTTGGCAATAAAACATTTAATTCAATTTATTTAATTTAAATATTACATTTGAAATATTAATGAAATTTAATATTGAATTCGTTATTTAAAACGAAGTTGAACGTTATATATTTATATACAATATAAATCGAGCCTGAAATGGCGCTGCAGTTCGCAATATAGAGTTTTGAACTTCAACTGAGAATACAGGATTCGATATAAGTCGGATTTCTGTGAAACAAGACACGTTGGGACCGTATTGATGATGATTTTCATATGAAAGAGAAAATCCAAATTTCGTGTTATAATTTGATAGTTATGGCCAAATCAAATTTTGAAATAGTGGCTATGGAAAACCGTTGTTTAATTATAGGCCTTTAAAATAGCCGTTTTGCAAACGGACTCAAATTTCGACAAAACCAGTTTCATTAGAACTGTATCGTTAAATTATTGTACGTTGGTGAGTGGCGTGGAAAACCGATGTCGTATGTGACCACGTTAGCTGAAAACGCCCGTTCAATTTCTATAACGCGTAATTTAATAAATAAAGGGATATTAGAGTGTAACTAGAGCAGACAATCGAATTAAGCCACGAAACCAGTTCCGTTGAGTTCGTATTGTCGATTAGAGTCAGGATAGGTATATAGTTTGCTATTTTTAGAGATCGGGAAATTTGGTGTTCGGAAGGGCAGTGCGGTGCGCGTTAAAAATAGCCTACCGGGGCAACAGTCTCAGATTGCGACGAAACCAGTGCCGATGGGTTCGTATCAAAAAGTTATTGTCGATGTTCGTAGTTTCGAGTTGATTTGATTTATCTGGTGACCGTGGAAAAATTAAATGTGTGTTTAATTCTGGTTTTATAAAGGAATTTTTTTCAAACGATGTCGGAATTCGACAAAACTTGTCCCATTGGGTCCGGAATACCTTTTTACACTAAGATTAGCCTTTTTATCAGAAGACAAAAGTCGTTTGAAGGGGTTTTATCGCATTACTTTACGGTGAAGTTTCGTTTAATATTATATTATAATTTCCTAAACACAATATATACCCAACGAACACAGCAAACCCTATTTTCTCGTTTACCATTTCCGCCGCCGCCCTCATAAGTAAGGAACGAATGAAAATATCCATCGCTCTTCCCCTTTTCCCATTCAATTCCTTAGTTAAAGCCAATCATCTCAAACACAAAAATGTAGAGCTCAATGTTGTAAACTCTTTGAACGGCGGAGATCATTCTCTGCGACCGATGGTGGCCAGAACCAACACTGGAACTCGTGATGTTTAAGGCCAGGTTTCAGGAGGGTGAAGGGACGGGACTGGGTGGCACTCACGGTGAAGGCGGAGCAGGGTACGGCGCTGCTTCTGGTGCTGTTTGATCGACGTTCGATCAAGTGATGGGAGGTGCGGTGGTGAATTTCTTTTAGGGTGTGTGGGTTATCGGGTTCAAAGCTCGAAAAGTTGGAATTGAAGGATGCAAAGTCTGGGAATAAAGGATCGAAACAGCAAGGGGACGGACGAAGTGGGAGCAGCGTTTGTTGAAGGGTCGGGTTGGTATCATCGTACAAAACAAAAGGGAAGGGCCACAAATGAACGGAAGTTAAAACATAAAGGAAATGAATGAGGTTCTCAAACTCAGTTGATGGTAGGAGTTGAAAGTACTGTTGGTGCTAATGTGGAAAGAAGAGTTGGATGGTTGGAAGGATTAAGGGTATTGGGTTTAGAAGGATAAAGAACAGTATGCAAGAATTGGACAGAGCGCAGGGATTGTGGAGGCCAAGTGAAGGACTTGGGACAGAACCATTTCAGCCATTTCAAACAAAGTAATTTGGTATTCAATGAAAATTAAAGGTTTAATTATATTAATTAAAATTATATTAACTACAACATGATTTATACAGGAACATTTGGAAGGGCGTGAAGCCTGGATGAACTTGAAGAAGGGAATTTGATGGATCTTTGATCTTACAACGTAATGAGTTGTTATATGAATGGTTATTAATTAGCTAGTCTTATAAGAAAATTTATTAATGAATAAAATAGGATTAGAAATGATAATATTATTAATTAAGATTAGTTAATTAAAATGTAAGTGGTTTAATTAAACTTTTAAACTGATTTACTTAACAATCATCTAATTAGTCAGCTAGAATTTGTTAAAGTTTACAATTGGGTACGTAGTCTGACTAAACGTAATTAGTTTATAAATTTGTAATTAAGAGTTAGCTTAATTTAATTAAAACCGTTAATATTTAAATGTTGATAATTATTACGTATCTTGTCAGAATTGGATCAGAACAGAGACGCTGGAACCGTATCGACAGACAGAACATTCTGGAACAGTGCCGGACAGAAATGGGAATCAACCGGGATTTCTTTTAATTAAATTAAACACTCGTTTAATTTAATTAAAATCAACCGTTCAAACAACGGTATCAACTCAAGGTGAGTTAAACTCACTCAGTTTTTCCCATTTTTTTTAAATTGGGTTTTTAATTTGTGTGCTCTGTTTGCTGATGATTGCATGTTTGCTAGTTATACGTTTGTTTGTTGATTTAACTGATGAAATTAAACTGTGTTTAATTTCAGTGAATACCAAACCGTTATTTTTAACGATTGGTTCCAATAAAGGTACTCACCTTGGTTGGTCACGTTTATTTATAAACGTGTTTAAATGGTTGAATTGTTTGAATTGCTTGTGGTTGATGTTGAATGGTTGCTATTTAGTGTTATCAGTTAAACAAAACTGAATGGTTTGATTTGAGATAACCATTCGAGTACAGGGAAGAACAGGTTGGAGGGATCCAACCGGATTCCTCAAAAATATTGTTTGTTTTCATATTACCATATATGAACTGTCCTGTTTGGGGTGATTGATTTGATGGTTGATTATTGAATGTTCAACATCTGTTTGGTTTAAACCAATGGGTGATATTGGTTGGGTATTTGGCGGCGTATGGCCTATAAAATCAACCGCTTTATAAATATCGATTCACCGTCAGGCGAATCGATAGAGATGAAGTTATAAAATTTATTTTATAACTGGAGTTAGATTTTGAATATAATATTTTGAATAAAAGTTATTAAGAGGAATAAATAAATATTTCGTTTATTTAGAACTTCAATTGGTTAATACTTTATTTTTAAAGTAAATTCTGTTGTGAGTCAGATTTGCAAGGATAAGAAAAAAATTGAACCGAGGGGTTTAAATTTGATAATTGTTTTGAGGAAACAATTAGAGGAGTTATTTAATAAAATATTTTTAAAAGTGATCAAAGTGAAATGTAATCAGTTGAATGGTGAAAGAAGTTATGAACGGATTTTATATTTAAACCCGAACTTTTTATAACGAAGTTATAAGAGAATTTCAAGCAAGGTAATAACTTTGAATTTAAAATTGTTGCTTAATTATTAAATTAAGCCAAAGAAAATGAAGATAAAAAGGTTTATTATAAACCAGAGTTATAAATGGAATTTTGGTATTGATTATAACTGATATTTATTTGAGGATAAGACCATTGTTTGATCAAGGTCTGAGAGGTAATTAAAATACCCCAACTTGAACAACATCGGGATTATCTGAAGATAATATTAGTTGGTAATCGTAAGAGACGTTAGTAAATATGTTTTGAAAACCTAAACAGCGATTTTAGCGCTATTGTTATAAAATATATGTTTTATGAATCTAATAGCGATTTTAGCGCTGTTGCTATGGTAAATGTTTTGTAAATCTAACAGCGATTATAGCGCTGTCGTTTTGTAAATCTAAATAGTAATTATAACGCTATGGTTATAACATACGTGCTATAAAATCTAAACAGCGTTATACATATGTGCTATAAATTTCCTTATTTAAAACTAACGGATTCCCCGATTTAAATAATAAAGGATGAGTTGCCATTTCGTACGACTGCTAGCGTAATTCGCAGGGCTGTAGATAGCCTACGGCGGTTGGATGTTTCCTGAGGGAATCAGGCGTAACCATTGTGATCGCTGCGATCTAGAGTCAAGCGAAAGGAGTTAAGTGGAATGTTAGTTAATCAATTAGAGTTAAATCGAATTAGAGTTATTCAAATATCGTATTTTCAATATTAAAGAGTTAGAAGTTTTATTTAACAAAAGTGAACTAGTTTGATTTAAAATTTAAAGGCCAAGTGATGCTAAATACCGAACCGGTGAACTCATTGGAGTGTCATGATTGAAACATTGTATATTTTGATAGTTAAAACACCGACTATCAAATCTGTCCAATACGATTGTTGGTACGGAAAGTCCGGGATCGAATTTATATTCGAAAACCATTCCGACCAACAAATACGTGAAGATTTCAGAAGATGATCGTGATGGAGCATTGAAGACCGTTGATTTTCATAAACGAAAGAACCACTAATATTCTCTGCCTGGCAAGCAGAGATAAGCTGTGATTCTGTCGTGGTTGAAATCTACGGGTTGCAAGGACTTCTCGCTACTGATCCGTGGGGTGATTCCTATATGGATGCGGTAGGAGAGTGCCTTCGGTTCATCCTGTTCCTGGATGACTTGTATGGACGGATGTCTGACAGAGTATTTCCAAAAGGATCACGTACGTTGATTTCTTCAAACGTACGATAGTTGTTGGCGGGGAATCGCCGTTCTCTTAGCTTACTGCTAGAGTATTTTTGTGGATGTCAATTAGTGATATCTGATGGATCTGACGATGTGGCATTCAAAGTGAATGGTGACCAGATGTTCAAAGATAAATTCTGGCCTCAAGCCTCATCAACCGGGAAATGACAAAAATCGGGCAGGCAGCATGGCTATGTGGGTCGCTCCCATTAGGGTGTATAATCACCTATCTAGAGGAAGTCCTATTTGTTTCTTAAATCTATGTTTCGATGCTGTCCCTTTTCGGGAGACGGTTGCTGATCCCAACCGTCGGTGATATACATTCGATACTCTCAAGCGAAATGAGGGGTCGGTCATGTGAGGGCCGGGTTGCAAGACGTTCTTGTTGAACCCAGTGTATTCGTCTCTAGAGATACACTATCGGCAGGTGGTCCCATACCTTGTCAAGGTCGGAATCCAATTTCCAATAAGCTCCTGCGGGTTTTGATTGTATACTATATATGTGGAGCGTGAGATGCAAGCGTTCCACTAGATTGTTAATTACTTGTATTTAGACATTATTATAATATCAGAAATGATATTGGTTTCAAAAATGTTTTGGGTTATCGTAAGGTAAAAACCGTCCGTGTTTATGTGTGGATTTGGTCTTACGATTATCCTTTTCTTTTGAAAAGATTTTGAACTTTAAAATCAAGTTGGATGCTCACCCAAATACTGTGCGAGTTTTTCTCACTCTGGTTCACCAGACTGACCCGGTGTTTTGTAAATGCTCGGGTTAGGCCGGGTTGTACAGGTTCAGGATTTCGACTGTTGTGAAGAGACGAGCTGGAAGAGTCCGGACGTATGATATTACTAGTATTCCGCTGTGTGTTGTATGAGGACAGATTATCACTGTCCAGATGTGTACTCTGATATTGTAAGTATTTTAAAAGCTTTCAATAAAGATTATTTCTGTATTATATTTTATTCCGCTGCGATGTGAGACTCTGTGTTGTAGTGTTCTTCTTCTTCTATTCTAATATTTCTTTCTCATCTATTCTCACCCTCTAACTTCTCTCTATTAATGATCTGGAATGTTCGATGTCTGAATGGTCAACATGATAGTTTGATGTTGATTTTCGGAGTCGAAAATCCCAGTTCGTTACATCAGCACACCTCGAGCGGTTTGGGAACAGCATCGCACCTTACACGCTTCTCACACAATTAATTTAAAAGCTTATATTTTGATTTAATGGTAGCGGTGTAGATTTCTGCAGTGCGTATGCAGGTGTATTTATATAGTTTGAAGACTTGGTTACCACGAAAATGCAGAGTAGCAGCTGTAAGTGGGTAGGTCTGTGATGAGTTTTCCTTTCATTCGAAGGGTGCAGACTACTCTGTTTTGAAAGGAGAGTGCTAGTATTAGTGATCAGCTGCAGCATACTAGCATGTGCAAGTTTTAATTATACAGGAAGCTCAGGGTGGTAGTCTGTAGCCTAGGGGACTGTGATTAGAGAACTCACTGCTATTAGGCTTTAGGCCATGTACCCTTTTCACTGTTCTCATGTTCTTTGTATACATCAATTGTTCAAAAAGATCTGTATATTTCGATTTGATAATAGGTTGGTGAGTGTTTCCTTTATCATGAAGTATCCGAGAACATAGGTCTACCAGTTGTTCCGGGGGGAAAACCGTAGAATGATAAATATGTAGTAGCATGTGGTGTTAGGCGCGTAGTAGCATTTGGGTCGCAGCGTAGCTTATGATTTGAAATTAGAAAGCTGTGCAAATTTGAAGCATAGGGTAGTTGGTTTCATGTGAGGTGTTTTCAGTTTGATTTTACTATACAAGCAGTAGCTGCGGTTTGGTCCTTCACCCTATACAAGTGCCATACAATTCCTTTTTCTACACGTGATTTGATTAATCCGCATTTGTTTTACTTTTTCTTTCATAGGTTAACCTATCTCCATATGTAAAATAAGATTCACGTTAGAATTAGAGTGGGACAAAACAAAAATCAATGATTTAGATATACCTATATATATATATATATATATAGTTTATAATGGCATGTTGGTATATAAAGTTACAGGGGTCACATATAGTTTTGTTATATATTAGATATTTATTCAAGGTACATGTTGCGTAAATTCACATTTATGTACGAGCCGCTACGGACAGAAATAAGAATACGATCGTGTCCAGTGAGGTGCCACTATTTCAAAAATATAATAATATCGGTAGATTGACTCATATTTTGAAACCCCAAAATATCGATATAGGTTGCAAAATACTCCAAATAAAAAGTAGTTTATTTAATTAATTAAAAATTACAGTAAAATTCTAAAAATTAAATTATCACTACGCTTCAAAAGAACCTTGTCTAAATTCGAAACCGATGTCTAGATATATCGAATAACCCGTTACGGTCGATAAACGATTCTATAGCGACTTTTTGAATATTTGATTTGGACATAACTCATAATCTATAACACGAAATCATGGTTTTTCACTTCTGTTAGAAAAATACAGTTCAACAGATTCCAACGTTTCTTGTTTCGCACAAATCCGACTTAAAACGAGTTCTGTACACTTAGTTGAAGTTCAAAACGTTAAATTACGAACTGCCGTGATATTACGGGCTCGATTATATTTAATATATATTTTTATACGTTCAAATTCATTTTAATTAATATATAAATCCACTTATATTATGAATTCAATATTTAAATTGATTTAAATATTCAAATATAAACCGATAAAAACGCGGGACGTTACATGAATGCTAGTTTGAATATTATTATCTACTTTCCATTAATTTAGCGAATGCTCTACAAACCGCTTATTTTAATTCAAAAAATAAGAAATTTCGAATTGTGTGTTTATATATAGCGTCTATATGGACACAAATTAAAAACAAACGCAATGACATGGATCTGAAGCCGTGCGATTAAATTAAATCTGGTCCATCAATTGAACACCACGTCATTTCATCCCTCCATTTTCTCGTCCTCACTCCCTCTTCTCCTTCTATTACAGGAAAAAGAAAAACACCAGTCTTCTGCCATTTTCAGGAACATCAACTCGCAGAGATCCCTTCCACCATATTAAAGCTTCACGCCCATAATATCCTGACTTGTTACATCCTCTTCTCCATCTATTACAATTTGTGCGAAAAAAGAATCTTCATCAATTTTTACATCCAATAATCCAGTTGATTCCATTTTGTCATTTATCCTACTGATTAGATGTTAAGTACAGAATGTTTTCATCATATTAGAATCAAAAAAAATTATGCGACCCTATTTGGTTATGGTTCATATTGGATGATATTACTTATGCAAATGTTATTTGCTATTTCAAACAACTGTATGTTGAAGCTTGCAGGTGGAGTAAGAAAGCTCATGAAGCTCTTATTCTTTTTTCTCCTATTGATATCGCTTTATATAAAAAAAATCTGGAACCACGTTAAGTGATCCTTAAAGCATAGTTTATTAAAGAACCTGTTACTATCATGATTCAACCCAATGTCATTCTTCTTAATGCAAAATGTGTAAACAAAAATCAAGGAACAAGTATCATATACTCCATCTTTGCTGCATTATGGATTTAGAACCACGGTTTAACATAATACATAAATATAACAACAAATATAAAATTCGGTAGCGAAATAGCAGTGTCTATTTAGTTTAGCCACACAAATGCAGACAACTAAATATTCAACGGTTAAGAACAAATGAATATCACTCATTAGAAACCCATGTATTATTGATCAACGCATATATTAAGTCATGAAATGATGCAAGTATACAACCATTTACTTGTTCAAAAGATAACATTGTATCATTGTTTTACCCTGCATTCATACACCTAGGAAAAAAAAGACAAAGAACCTAATCAATTCTAGCACTTAATAGCTTTATTTCATTATTCTACCAACTGAGACATCGAATCTAGTGACAACGATCCAATTTCACCATCTTGCGTCTTGCTCCTTGTAAACGACTATCAAATGCCCACCTGCACACCATGTCAAAAAGTAAATAATGTTTGTGTTTGATGAAATCACTAAATTTATATATATATAGCATATAACATATATCACTTATGAACATTGAAACAATACAATATATTAGTTCCTATTATACCTGACTATGCGGAGTTAAGAGGACAGTTTCTACTATCATGACCCTCTCCACCACATGTTTTACATTTTTTTCTTTTTATTCTCCGTGGATAACTTGATTGAACTTTTAATTCTTTCTTTAGCAACACCTTGAACAGACCGTTTATCGGTCTTTGGTCGTCCCTTTGCTTTTGAAATATGCGGATCTTGGATTATCAAAGGTACATGATCATTATGTGAAGTAGAATTTGGATCATCAGCTCCTGTCTTGCATTCATCAAGCTTATTTTTTTCATCATATACCCTCTTGAAAAGTTCTTATATACCATCTATCGCTATTTTGTATAGAACTTCATCTTTTGATGCAATGCATGACAGTTGCGTTGCCCTTCGGCATATGTGACTAAGTCGAAATGCTTCACTTGAACATGAATCGGATTGACTATCATACAAAACATTATCCATAATCCTACATGAGTTTGCTCGTTTTGTCCACTTTTTTAAAATAAAATGAGAAGGTATTTCATCACCATCATGTTTGATGAGGATTTTCAATATATGCCTACATGGTAATCCTTTAAACTCAAATAACTGACACTGACAGAAACCATTATACGTACGTACATTCATTTTCACAACAAAACTCTCGTATTCACCAAATTTAGATGACACTATATATGATATTATTTCTTCACCAATTTCATTCTCAATGGATCTGAAACGAATTGAATCTTTTACTTCTTCACAGAACTTATCAAACATATTTCGAGTGTATATGCTTGCAGCATGCTTCAGAAGTAAAGTTGTTTTTGTCAATGCTTCTATTTTTATGCTCGAAAACAAAATCCTCATCAACTTCTGTTTGGATGATTTTTTGCAAGGCTTGATCATATCGACTAACAAACTCCTTAAGATTTATTTTTGTTGAGACAAATGTATTAAAAAGCCTATTAATCCCCTCACTACGACCTGTCGTTTTCATTCCAGCATAAAAAGTCGAACAATGAAAAATAGGTACCCAAGACTTACGTTGCTCATATTTTTTATTCTAAGCCAATCATTATTTTGCAGTTCATACTTTTGTATTAAAGATTTCCATCTATCTTCAAAATCAGATATTCAATACGTACAATTTAAACAACTTTTAGGATCTTTTTTAAAGGAGAGCTTTTATGATATATATATATGGTAAATTTTCCCCAATTTTTTTTTGTAATGTGCCAAAGACATAAACAACGTCGAGTTGTTGGAAATACCTTTTGAATAGCCACACCCATTGCATGATCTTGATCGATTATTATCGAGATTGGATGACGACCTCCTATTGGTTCATGCCAAGTTATAAACAACCAGTAAAACATAGGTTTAGTTTCATCACATAAAAGTGCACATCCAAACTGTATTGTCTGGTATTGATGATTTACGTTGGTAAATGGAGAAAATGGCATTGAATATTTATTTATCCTAAATGTGGAAACAAATGGAACCATATCCCCAAAATGTTGGTACGACATACGTGAACGTGCATCTACCCAGAAAAAATTAGTGGCACATCCTTGTCCATCAAGCTGAAATGCATAAAAAAACTGATGATTCTCTCTTTGTCTCATTTGAAAATAGGTCAACACATATTGAGCATCCCCTGTTTCCAAATCTTTAATTCTAGCTGACTGTAGATGATTATAACAATCTTTTTGCTTGAATCCCGCATTCGCTCCGCCGAATATTGCAGGAATTTTAGTTATTGGTAAATTTTGTTGATGAAACACCTCAGTCAAGTCTTTTGTAGCAGATGACATATTCCTATTATTTCGTAGCTGGGCTCATTTTATAGGAGATACAAACGAATGATTATGTTCATTACTAAACTTTGTTACTGACCATTTACTTATTAATTGGCTATACAGAATTTGCATCTTTGCTTCACATCCACATTTGAAAGTACCGGTGATTTTAGATTTATGATCTAAATATCCCAACTGCATTATCATTCTTGGGAAGAGTCCCTGACCGTGAACAAACTAAACTTATAGAAGAAATTATATCGACTCGAATAATAGTTTTATTAGATGATCGAACGCGAACAACAAAACCTGTTTGTCAGCCATATTTAATGTAATAGCTTTTTGACTCCTCTAAACTATTGAAAATAATCCCAACATATGGTTGCGGAAAAATTTCAATGCCTTTGTCTGCTGATGAAGAAGAACCAAGGTTATTAGTATCACTTATTTTGTCGACTCCTCCATCGGTTGCACCATGGGATGATTCCTCAAATACGTCATGGCTGACCAACTCATGCACTATATACACTAAAAGTCATAAAATAGTATACATATCTCAGTTGGATGGAAATGAGAACATAGTTCACACAGTCGCAGAAAAATCAAAAACTAGGTTATGAATTGGTAATGTATTTGTTGAACATGTAGATCTGAATTTCATACCAAAACTTCATGTTCAAATTTAGTGGTACATAAACAATTGATTAGACAAAAATTATCTACATTTATTTATTTCATAGATTTCATCATAAAGCTGCACCCGTAATCATCTATGTTCACACATATATATATTTGCGTGTATGAAATGTTTACATTCATCATTTATATTGTCTGACTATATATGTTCATCTACAGTTGATTTATTTTTACTTTTATTTTATGGTTGCGTCAAAATTTCTATACCTTTGTCAACTGATTTAGAAGAACCAAGGTTGTTTCTATCATCTATTTTATCGCTCCCTCCATCAATTGCACCATGAGATGATTCCTCAAAAACGTCATGGCTGACCAACTCAAGCACTGAATCCATTGAAAGTCATAAAAAAATATACATAACTCAATTGGACGGAAATGGGAAAATAGTTAACACAGTCGCAGAAAAATCAAAAACTACATTATGAATTGGCACTATATTTGTTGAATATGTAGATCTGAATTCCGTAACAAAACTTCATTTTCAAATTTAGTGGTACATAAACAATTGATTAGACAAAAAATATCTACATTTATTTATCTCATAGATATCATCATAAACCTGCACCCATAATCATCTACGTTCACACATGTATACATCTGTGTGTATGAAATGTTTAGATCCATCATTTATATTGTCTGACTACATATGTTCACTTTTATTTTTTGGTTGCATCAAAATTTCTATACCTTTGTCTGCTGATGAAGAAGAACCAAATTTGTTAGTAACATTTATTTTGCCACCCCCTCCATCGGTTGCACCATGGGATGATTCATTAAATACGCCATGGCTGATTTATTTTTACTTTTATTTTTTTTGTTCAGTAAATTTCAACAAATTAATAAGCTCAAAAAAATTGTTTTTTTGGTTTGTATGCATTACTATCTGTTGATGGGCCTTTCGGGCAGCCCATCAAGGCAAAACGACGAGGTAGGAATGATGCCGAAGCGTTCGGTGTGGACCAAGCTGTGAGGCCCAACAACAGGGCTCTCTTCCCTTGATGCGACCCGGAGGAGTTCGGCATGACTAGGCTTGACTAGCCTTGCCATCCCCAGATGATATCCAAAAAACCGGCCTAAGGATCAGCTCGCCCTAGATTTTTCCTTTTAAATTACTCAAGCTGGAAGGGTTCAACACCAATTGACGCCTATAATTCATGGAGAATACCAACTCTTCAGGAAAAAACCGACTCATTCAATATCAGCTATCTTTTTAGATCTCACGGCACGTACTCAAGGCGGCTGGATATTATATCATCTATAAATACTCCTTTTTCATTTCAGAGAGGGGGATCCATCTTCAATTTTCTGACCAAAGAGAAACGATAGCAGAAACTAGTTATAATTTTATTTCTTTTGTTCTACCATTGTAAACATTTTCCTAGCTGCTGAAACGATCTATAAAAGTTTATAAAGTGGATGTAGGCTCTTTAATGTCGAACCACTATAAATCTGTATGTGATTCTTTCTGCTTTACATTCCCTATATTTGTTAATCTTCATTTTAATCTCTACACATTTCTCTCTTTTCGGTGCTGTGCCAATTTTTGGTGTCAACGTTTTGGTGCTTTCACGGAGAATTGTAGCTCTCAGCTTAGTTCAGATTTTTTTGCTCTACATTCGGATCACCAAGCCCGAGACAGAAATCTCATCCTCATTCTTGTATGGTCGAATTATGGCTGGAAAATCAGCTTGCAACACTAGAAAGCAACCGCAAGTTGTAACCTCCGCAGAGGCGACTGGCTGATATGCTGCCACTGAAATTGCTCAGAATTAACCTGCCTTGCTTCCCACGACAGATCCAACTTCATTGTCAACCTTCACTGCTCGAGACGAGTTTACGGCTGTGCTGAATCAACTTCGGGAGATGACGGAGGCTCTAAAGACCTATGCTCGAGAGAATGCCTCCATGCGGCAAGATATGACTTGCGTAATAAGACAATGGGAGGAACTCAGGAACCAAACCCAGGAATTCAGGGAACATCAGCTTCCTCTCCCTCAACTGGATCACGTATCACAAGACTCTTCGTTGTCTGACAAAGATAGGGATCCCCAACGAATCCATCGCCCGTTAGAAAGGGCTGAAAATGTATGGCAGTTGCGTCTCGAGGAACAACTAAACCCGTGGGAGGCGAATGAACAAACCGAGGCCGACATAGAAATTATCGATCCCACGACCCCGCAGGACCGAGGAGTTGGTCCTCAACCGTAGAATGCTGCTCGAAGGAATCGAGCCCCTATTCAGCCTCCTCGTAATCTTGTGATTGACCAAGATACCCGGGGAGGAAGGGAAAGGGCCCGGGCACTGAGTCAGGCAACGTACCCTGGCGAAGGAGCCAGGGGAGCCCATTTGAAGGATGAAGCCAACCCGGACCTAGCCGTCCCACCAAACCAGACTGCAATGGCGCGGCAGATTTTGAACGACAGTCGCGGACATAGGAACGAAGACTGGGGAGTTGATCGAAGACACACACCATTCACCGACAATATCTTACAAGCAGAGTTCCCTCGAAGATTTAATATGCCCCAGATGAATCAATACGATGGCACCTCTGATCCACAACAACATCTGACGCGGTATCCTTGCCACATGGAGGTAGCGGTGGCCTACGACACAATCAAGTGCAAAGCCTTCCCAATCATCCTGAGTGGGATGGCACTTATGTGGTTCGTGCGTTTGCCCGCGAAATCTATCCCAAGCTTTAAAGATTTGAGTGAGAAGTTCTTGACTATATTTCTCCTTCAGGTTACCAAGTTAAAGCATGTAATGGCACTCTCTGTAGTTAAACTGGGAAAGGGAGAATCCCTAAGAAATTACCTTAACCGGTTTAACCGGGAGGCCACCAAGGTCAGTAACCCCAACCATGCAACTTTTCTAATGGCCCTAGTCGATGCCATCGAAAAACGAACTGAATTTGGGAAATACCTGATTCGGAAGCCCCCAGCTACAATTGTGGCCTTTTATGAGAAATCCCACATCCGATTACGATAGGAGGATGCGCATTTGGAGGAAGAAGATGGACCGAGAAATGCCTGTATTCTACCGACTACGAACAATGTCGCGGTCAAGCAGTCTGGTGATAGCTAAGGGAAAGTGGAAGTAAACATCGAAAATCGCGACAAGAGAAATAGCGAGGGACTAAGAGGAACCGATGGAAGCTCAGGACAGAGGGGGAACCCTCGAAAACGACAGCGGTTCCAGGTGTTCGAAACTTACACTGCCCTGAATGACACGCTAGAAAACATTTGCCTTGATACCGATAGCACGGTCCAGTATAAGAAACCTCCTCCTCGTGAACCCACGGAGAGGGAGTGAGCGACTGGAAAGTATTGCCTGTTCCATGACATTTATGGGCATACAACAAACGAGTGTCGGCATCTTCGAGACATCATAGAAAAGCTGATTCGTGAAGGAAAGCTTGACGAATATAAGATGACCTCATGAGAAAGGGGACAAGGGCTTCGACCCCCAGGCAAAGTCAGGTCGCTCCTTGAGCTTCTGTACAAGATAAGGGGAAAGGAATGGTTGTCAATGCCATAATAGTGGGGGTAGGCAGACTATTATGGGTCAGGTTTGGTTAGTTTCTCTTTAGCAACTCCGACTGGGTCAGGCGGAAGGGCAGATGAAAGGCCTCTCTTATGTTAGCGATGGCGGACATCTCGACCTGGCTGTTATCATTTTCCTCTACAGGGACCGACTTCCCTTTTAACCTATAATGCTCTGCCGCTATTGCAACCTCTTCCTACCTTCTCCATTCAACCAGCACTGCCCATTCTTTCTCGTTTAGAATTTGAGTCATTAAAAGTTCTTCATCTACTGGCTTCCCTCGCACTTAACTTTTTTCCTCACCCAGGATTATTCCCCACACATCAGCTAAAACCGTGGAATACTTCGGCACCCAGGATAGATCTGTAATGACCCAGATCCTTAGGGGTTAATTTTTGAATATTTAATATTTAATTTAAATATTGGGTGGATAATATAAATGGAATTTTATATTATGTTATTTGTTTAATAATCAATTTCGATTTAAAATCGAATATATTAAATATCAGAATACGAAAATGGATTTAGTTGAATTCAAATTTTAATTTGAATTGAAAACAGTTAAAATAATAAATATGAAATTCTATTTGAATTTATAACGATAATAATATTTATTTATTATCGAGGAGAATAAATTGTCTGAAATTAATTTATATTGATTTAAATTAATATCTGTTCCGGATGATCGAACTGGACTTCGATACTTATCCCAGTGGGTTCAGAATAGTGGTTTTACCTTAGGAATGTCATTTTTTGGGTTCAGAAAGGAGTTCAACTTCATGGGTAATTTAAATTAAAAGCTACCAATTCAAATTTAATTTAAAATAAAATAAAATAACATGGTTTTGTGGACATCAACCAAACACCTTCAGTTCTCTCTCTTCATAAAATCTTGGCCTTGCTGATCATTTCAAAACCGCAAGAACAAGAAGAATTGGTGGCCTCTTCCTCTCCGTCAGTCGTACCTACCTCTTCTTTATAAAGTCGGATGAAATCTCTCTCTTTCATTTTTCTTCTGAATGTCGAGTAAGTCTTCAAGCGAAAGGCGAAATGGCCGCTCCACTAAACATGTTTAAATCGTTCAGCAGAATTGAAATCAAAGCCGCCCATCCCATTTCGTTTCCCTAAATCGAATTCCTCAATTCGAAATCGAGAAGTGAAAATAACCGTTGCCTGCTCTCAAACAAATTCGCCTCTTTCATCTGTAATCAGAGATCGCGATTGAAGACTGAAGCTCGAACCAAGCTAGGGCAAGGTTCTGACCATCGACCTGGAGAGCGATGTCGCTGCTCACGACAGTAGGAGCACCAGCCGCAATTGAATAGACTGCGACGTCCTTGAGCTTGACTCAACAAAGAAGATGCTCATGAATAGGGTACCGCAATTCAAAGGCCACTAATTTTCCTGAGGCCCGATTCAAGCTCGATCGCTCACATAGGGAGGGACTTCGATGAACTATGAAGGGTGCGAACAAATGTTGATGGTGGGTCACTTACTGGAGTTGCGATAACGAGGGAGATAAGCAAGGTTCGTGAATGTCAATCTGGAGAAACATAGTAAGGAATGGGAGTTCGTTCTGTTTTGGTTCTAACTGTTGCGTGCTTCAAGGATTAAGGACCGATACTGATGAAGAAGGTGCTACAATAGTTAAGGTAATCTGCTAATTTAAATTTGTTCAATCCCCTTAGTTAATTGGAAATTTATTTATTTTAAAGTGAAATTTAAATATAAGGCTGAGATGATGAACTCATTGGCAATAAGGTATTTTTGAATTAATATTTAAAATGTTTATTTTGAAATCAGTTTATAATTTGGTAAGTTAATTTAAATTAAAATGGTAAGTAGTAATAGAATTAAGGTAATTCCTTATTATTGATAATCCGAAAATTTATAAAGGAAATTAGTTTTTAAAATTGGTAATTTATTTAAGTAAATTAGTTATCTAATTAATCCATCTAAAGGAAATTAGTTTTAAGGAATAAATTGTGTAAACTAATAGTTTAGTAAGGTTAATGTTTAAATTTGAATTTAATTTACAAGTGGAAATTAATTATATTTAATTAGTCAAATTAGATAAGTGAAGTTTTATTTATATTGTTTTTCATTTGAAAAACAGACGGTTGGAGAAATCACTGCGAAATCGATATAATTGGCTTCATTGGATATTCGGCAAATAAATCAACGGTGAGTAAATCTCACCTGTTTATTTAGAAATTATTTTTTTATAGTTAAAAATAATTGTCTGTGCTTGTTTGAATGTTGTTTGATTGATTTAAAATATATATTAGTTACTTAGGATATATATATATATATATATATATATTGGGTTGATGATTGGTTGGATTCCCGCCGTTTCATTAGCGGATGCCCGCGGTACCATTAGCGGATGATTACCCTATCCGCCCCACGCTATGATTAGTGGATGACCTTCTATACCGCGATATCCTGCCTCGAAACAGGATGGGTATTACTATGTTGACTAACGTCTGTGGATGCAGGAAAAATAGGTTGGAGGAATCCAACTGGATTCCTCAAAAATATATATTATCTGTTGTTTGTTTGATTTCATATATATTCACATATGATGTGTTAAAAATCAAATGATTGAAAATTGGTTGATTCGATTGTTTAAAATATCAATGGGGCTTGAATATTGATCTATAAAAATATCGAAAAGGGTATTTGAGATTTTAAAAAGGAAATTCTATTTTTATAAATAGAATTTGAATTTTAAATAAGACTATAGAAAATATTAACTTGTTTGAAGGTATATAAAACAAGTAATTGAATTTATAAACTTTGTTTATAAATGAAAAGATGGGATTTGAATCGAATTTATAAACTTTGTTTATAAATGAAAAGATGGGATTTGAATCGAATTTATAAACTTTGTTTATAAATGATTTGAATCGAATTTATAAACTTTGTTTATAAATGAAAATATGGGATTTGAATTGAATTTATAAACGTTGTTTATAAATGGAAAGGTGGGATTTGAATTGAAGTTATAAACGTTGTTTATAAATAATGCCGAGAATTCAAATGGACTTCGAATATAAGGAATTGAAATAGAATTTGATTAATAGAATTCAAATGGAGTTTAACTATAGAATTTGAATATAGAATTCAAATGAAGTTAACCATAGAGTTTGAAAATAGAATTCAAATGGAGTTTAAATATAGGGATGCAAATAGAATTCAAATGAAGTTTAAATAAAGAGAATTCAAATAGAATTGAATTTGAATTTGAATAGAGAAGTCGATAAGGAAACGAGAGTATGAGTATAATTAGAATTTGTTAATATGCAGTTAAAATATATTTAACATGTCATGTTCAAATATGAAGGTGAAATAGACTGAAAAGTTAAGTAACAGATTTAATTAACAAATTGAGTTAAAACGATTGGTATAGTTAAAATAGATTGGACAGGCATAAATATACAGGAGACAGGTATGGAATAAAGTATAGAAGTGAAATAAATAGAATGCCCGACAAAAAGGTACGTATTTGATTCATATATGAGATTTTATGAGCCGTATCGGCAAGCCGCTTGGCTTTTTCTTTTTCTTTTTGAGATGAGAAGGACCGGGAAAGCTATTTGAAATTTCCCGATGCTCCCGGTACAAAGGAGGTTATGGCGAATTTTTCTGGGAATTTAAGGAGATAGAATATTTTTAAGATAATTTGATAGTTAGAAATCAACTTATCAATATATATAGAAGTCGATAAGGGAATGAACTTAGAAATAGAATAGTATAATCAAAAAGGAAGACTAGGAATAAAATCTCGAAAGAATAGAAGAGAAAGTTTATATGTGTTTAAAAGTGAATCAGTAGTTGTATGGTATTGATTATTCGAGTAAGTAGTTTTATCTGTTTTGACGTTATAAATGTTATTTAGTCAAGGTCTGAGAGGTAGTTATACCCCAACTTGATTGATTTCATTATTAGCAAGTAAATAGTAAGATTCCAGGCTCGAAGATCAATGTTGGATAAAAGTTAGTTCAATATAGTATTTGGGTTGTCGTAACGATGTTTTACACAACATCTGTTTTAACCCAAATGAGTGAAATTTGGAAATAGAAATAAAGGATATTTCCTAAGTATAGGAATAAACGAGATTGTAAAAGAGCTAAGTAATTGGAATATTTTCCAATTATAAATAACATATATTTTCTAAAGTTTAGAAAATAAAAGAAGGCGATATATGGAAATGTTTTCCAAATAACGTATAAGGCCAATATGGTTATTGAAAATATTTGGTTAACAAATATTGATAAGAAATAGAGAAGTGATTTAATTAATGGAATATTAATTAAAGGCTCAGTGATTGTTGGATGTTTGGATGAACACTTGTTTTATTCGATAGTTAAATCATCGACTATCGAAACACTTGTTTTTATTCGATAGTTAAATCACAGACTGTCGAAGTTTTGACCATCGTTGTCAATATGGAGAGACCGGTTGGATTATTATCCGAAGAACCACTCCGTATTGGCAGTAGAGTGCGAATCAGATTATATAAAGATAAATCGAAGACGGAGTAGAGTGCAAGGACTTTTTCTATTAATAGAAATAGTGCCTTCGGTTCATCCTGTTCCTGGGTGACGTATATGGATAAATGTCTGACAGAGTATTTCCAAAAAGGTCACGTACATTGATTTCTTCAACTGTACCAAGAGTGGAAGAGGAGGAGGAAACTTCTTTTTAGCTGACACGTAATGTACTGTTGTAGACGTCAATTAGTGATTTTCTATGGATCTGACGATGTGACATTCGAAGTTAATCTGGTGTGATGATAAAGCGTAGCTTCAAGCCTCATCAACCGGTAAATGACAAAAATCGGGCAAGCAGCATGGCTATGTAGGTCGCACCTATTAGGGTGTATAATCACCTGATCTAGAGTTTCATTTACTTCTAAAAATCTATTGTCGATGTTGTCCCATTCGGGAAACGGTTGTTGATCCCAACCGTTGGTGATATACATTCGATACTCTCAAGCGAAATGAGTGGTTGGTCATGTGTGGCTGAGTTGCAAGATGTTCTTGTTGAACTCGGTGTATTCTCCTCAAGAGATATACCAGCGGAAGGTGGTTCCATACCTTGTCATAGTTGGAAATCCAATACCCAATACGTGCTTGCGGTTTATGATTTGTATATATATGTGGAACGTGAGATGCAAACGTTCCACTAGATTGTTATTTACTTGATTTAGACACTATTATAATATCAAAAGAGTTTTGATATAAAGATTATCGTTCCTTTCAAAAGGGATTTTGAAGGTTAAATCAAGTGTTTGGATTCTCATAAGGGAAAAACCCGTTCCGTATTATACGGCGTGGTCTTATGAGATATCATTTAGTTTTCTGAAACTGTTTTAAACCGTTTACTCATACCAGTCCATGTTGCGTGCTTGGGGCATGTGTCGCATGATAGGGGGTTCTCTCTTTTCGTTAGGTGGCGAACGGGAGACTCTTACCCCTACATGTCCCGAAAATGAGGGTTGGTTGTGAAGTCGAAAGGCTGGCCGTAAAATGTGGTGCTGGGGTACCAATGTAAGTCACGGTGGGATATTACCCTGCTATCTTGGGGGATGAAGGGATGGTTGCAAAGCCTACCGGAATTCGTCAGATTATTACAGTTGGTATCAGAGCTTAGGTTGAGCGAATACCTAGGCTTGTTGGAATGTGCTCATTAGAGATAGGATCAGTAGTATCCTAGAATGAGTTGAGTGTATATATATATGAGAGAGCGTATTTGTTTTTTGATATAAAAACCGTTTTATATTGTGTTGACTAGTCTGTTGAGTGGATTATAAATTTTGGTCGAATTGTGGGACGCCACGATGTCGATAGGAGTTTATAAACATTTGAACAGATGATTGAACACGATATTGTTTTTAAATAGTTGAGTTGATTGTTAGGATTATAATCTAATTAGATTATAAAACAGAAATAGAAATTGTATAAGAAAAATTGAAATGGGTTTTGAACAAAGGATTTCAAATAGGAATTGAAGATAAGGAATTTAAATAGAAATTGAAGATAAGAAATTCAAATAGAATCTGAAGATAAGGAAATTGAATTAGAATTTGAATCGAAGAAAATTCAAATAGAATTTGAATAGAAGGAAATTCAAATGAGTTGGAATAAAGAGATTCAAATGAAATTTGAATATTTTAAATTAATATATAGGACTTGAAAATTTGAAGAGAAATAGATCGGGAATATTATGTTGAAATGGAAAAATGGATTTGATATATATTAAAAATATATCAGAATGGAGTCGAATTTATTATAAACGAAGTTAAAACGTTTATATTTATAAATATAATTAAAACGAGCTCGTCGTAGCGTGGCAGTTCGTAAATTGGCGATTCGAACTTCAATTTAGTATACAGAACTCAATTGAAGTCAGAATTCTTTGAAACAAGAATCGTTGGGACCGGTTGAACAATAGTTTTCAAATAAAAGAGAAAAATCTGGATTTCGTCGTATAAATTTTGAGTTATGTCAAAATTAAATTTTTAGAAAAGCAGCGCCAGAACCATTATAAAACCATAACGGTTTAATTAAATAAATAAAAGGATTTTTAGGAAATAAAATCCGAATTGGCATTAGAAAAATCCAGACTGGAGATATAAAATAAATATGAACTTTAGTGAAGTAAGTGGAATGATTTTTAAGACAAAAGCCATATTTTAAATGGTTAAATAGAATTAACTAAATTGGAGAATAATTAGTTAAAGAAAATTTGAATCGAAATTGGGTTTTTGGATAAGTGAAAGAGATTGAGAATTTATATTCGAAATCGAATATATAACTCGAGTTGAAAATATAATTAGATTAGTTTATAATTAAGTTGACATATATTTGAACAAGTTATATTCAAATAAAAAGGGTGAGATAGGAAAAACGGTTAATTAGCAACTAGTTAATGGGAATTTGAATGATTGAAATTAAATTTAACTTAAGTAAGTTAAATGGATCGAAATGAGTAAATTGAGTAAAATCAATGTGAATATGAATTGGGTGTGAATTAAGGAAAAACCCAAAAGAGTTAAAAAGAAAATATATTTGTATAACAAATATAAAGGAAATATATTTGTAAAACAAATACAAAGGAAGTTATGTGTAAACAAATAGAAGGAGAAATATTTATAAAAACATTTACAAATAGAATTTAAAAAGAAATATTTGGAAAACATTTACAAATAGATTCAATGGAAATATTTATTTATAGTAAATAAATAGAATGTTATAAATGAGATATTTATTTGTTAAATAAATAGAAATTAATCAAAGGAATATATAAAAGATGAATAGAAAATGGAAATCTATTTTTAACAGATAAATAGAAAAGATTAATTTATAAATAACAGTTTATAAATTAAATTGAATATTTATCATTGGATAGATGAATATATAAGTCTGAACTTATATAGAGAAGAGATATTGGTTTTTAACACCGATAGTTTTAAATAGAAGGAGTACACAACACTTGTATAAGTGAAGTAACGTTATTAAAGAGAACTTTTATAAAGTGAAGAACCGTTACTAAAAGTAAATCTTTATAAATGAATAAATGTTATCCAATAGGAGTTATTCGAATAGGAGAAGTCGATTAGAGTTAGAAATAATCGATTAGAGTTAAAATAAATCGATTAGAGTAAGAATTAACCAGTTAGAGTTGATCAGTTAGGATTAATCCGTAGAGTTAATTGAATATTAGTTATTCAATTAGAATTTATCGAATATTTGTTATTCAAATTTAGAGTTAACCAGATAGAGTTAATTGAACATAGTTAATCGAATTAGAATTTAATTGAATGATAGTTATTCAATTAAAGTTGATCGAATATAGTACTGAGATAAAATTAGTCAAACATAGTTACTCAGGATAAGTTGCCATTTCGTACGACTGCTAGCGTAATTTGCAGGACTGCAGATAGCCTAGGGTGGTCGGATATTTCCTAGGGGAATCAGGCGTAACCATTGTGATCGCTGCGATCTAAAGTCAAGCGAAAGGAGTTAATCGAATATAGTTTATTCGAATAAAGTTAAAGGAGTTAATCGAATATAGTTTATTCGAATAGAGTTAAAGGAGTTATCGAATTTAGCTTATTCGGAAGGAGTAAGTGAAAAGAGCAAATCAAATAGAGTAAATTGATAAGAGTAAATTGAATAGAGTAAATCGAATATAGTTTATTCGAAGAAAGGTTTTCGAATCTAGTTATTCGAACGAGAGATTATTGAATATAGTTATTCGAAGGGAGGAGTTATCGAATAGGGATTTATTCGAAAGAGAGTTACGTAAGGAAGTTTGAAATGTTGAGTATCAACATAAATAAGTTCTGAAAAGTTAATGGGTTTGTAGCACTTTTTCTACCTTAGAAATTTCGAGGACGAAATTATTTTAAGTGGGGAAGATTGTAATGACCCGGATCCTTAGGGGTTAATTTTTGAATATTTAATATTTAATTTAAATATTGGGTGGATAATATAAATGGAATTTTATATTATGTTATTAGTTTAATAATCAATTTAGATTTAAAATCGAATATATTAAATAACAGAATACGAAAATGGATTTAGTTGAATTCAAATTTTAATTTGAATTGAAAACAGTTCAAATAATTAATATGAAATTCTATTTGAATTTATAACGATAATAATATTTATTTATTATCGAGGAGAATAAATTGTCTGAAATTAATTTATATTGATTTAAATTAATATCTGTTCCGGATGATCGAACTGGACTTCGATACTTATACCAGTGGGTTCAGAATAGTGGTTTTACCTTAGGAATGTCATTTGTTGGGTTCAGAAAGGAGTTCAGCTTCATGGGTAATTTAAATTAAAAGCTACCAATTCAAATTTAATTTAAAATAAAATAAAATAACATGGTTTTGTGGACATCAACCAAACACCTACAGTTCTCTCTCTCCATAAAATCTTGGCCTTGCTGATCATTTCAAAACCGCAAGAACAAGAAGAATTGGTGGCCTCTTCCTCTCCATCAGTCGTACCTACCTCTTCTTTATAAAGTCGGATGAAATCTCTCTCTTTCATTTTTCTTCTGAATGTCGAGTAAGTCTTCAAGCGAAAGGCAAAATGGCCGCTCCACTAAACATGTTTAAATCGTTCAGCAGAATTGAAATCAAAGCCGCCCATCCCATTTCGTTTCCCTAAATCGAATTCTTCAATTCGAAATCGAGAAGTGAAAATAACCGCTGCCTGCTCTCAAACAAATTCGCCTCTTTCATCTGTAATCAGAGATCGCGATTGAAGACTGAAGCTCGAACCAAGCTAGGGCAAGGTTCTGACCATCGACCTGGAGAGCGATGTCGTTGCTCACGACAGTAGGAGCACCAGCCGCAATTGAATAGACTGCGACGTCCTTGAGCTTGACTCAACAAAGAAGATGCTCGTGAATAGGGTACCGCGATTCAAAGGCCACTAATTTTCCTGAGGCCCGATTCAAGCTCGAACGCTCACATAGGGAGGGACTTCGATGAACTATGAAGGGTGCGAACAAATGTTGATGGTGGGTCACTTACTGGAGTTGCGATAACGAGGGAGATAAGCAAGGTTCGTGAATGTCAAGCTGGAGAAACATAGTAAGGAATGGGAGTTCGTTCTGTTTTGGTTCTAACTGTTGTGTGCTTCAAGGATTAAGGTCCGATACTGATGAAGAAGGTGCTACAATAGTTAAGGTAATCTGCTAATTTAAATTTGTTCAATCCCCTTAGTTAATTGGAAATTTATTTATTTTAAAATGAAATTAAAATATAAGGCTGAGATGATGAACTCATTGGCAATAAGGTATTTTTGAATTAATATTTAAAATGTTTATTTTGAAATCAGTTTATAATTTGGTAAGTTAATTTAAATTAAAATGGTAAGTAGTAATAGAATTAAGGTAATTCCTTATTATTGATAATCCGAAAATTTATAAAGGAAATTAGTTTTTAAAATTGGTAATTTATTTAAGTAAATTAGTTATCTAATTAATCCATCTAAAGGAAATTAGTTTTAAGGAATAAATTGTGTAAACTAATAGTTTAGTAAGGTTAATGTTTAAATTTGAATTTAATTTACAAGTGGAAATTAATTATATTTAATTAGTCAAATTAGATAAGTGAAGTTTTATTTATATTGTTTTTCATTTGAAAAACAGACGGTTGGAGAAATCACTGCGAAATCGATATAATTGGCTTCATTGGATATTCGGCAAATAAATCAACGGTGAGTAAATCTCACCTGTTTATTTAGAAATTATTTTTTTATAGTTAAAAATAATTGTATGTGCTTGTTTGAATGCTGTTTGATTGTTTTAAAATATATATTAGTTACTTAGGATATATATATTGGGTTGATGATTGGTTGGATTCCCGCAGTTTCATTAGCGGATGCCCGCGGTACCATTAGCGGATGATTACCCTATACGCCCCACGCTATGATTAGTGGATGACCTTCTATACCGCAATATCCTGCCTCGAAGCAGGATGGGTATTACTATGTTGACTAACGTCTGTGGATGCAGGAAAAACAGGTTGGAGGAATCCAACTGGATTCCTCAAAAATATATATTATCTGTTGTTTGTTTGATTTCATATACATTCATATATGATGTGTTAAAAATCAAATGATTGAAAATTGGTTGATTCGATTGTTTAAAATATCAATGGGGCTTGAATATTGATCTATAAAAATATCGAAAAGGGTATTTGAGATTTTAAAAAGGAAATTCTATTTTTATAAATAGAATTTGAATTTTAAATAAGACTATAGAAAATATTAACTTGTTTGAAGGTATATAAAACAAGTAATTGAATTTATAAACTTTGTTTATAAATGAAAAGATGGGATTTGAATCGAATTTATAAACTTTGTTTATAAATGAAAAGATGGGATTTGAATCGAATTTATAAACTTTGTTTATAAATGAAAATATGGGATTTGAATCGAATTTATAAACTTTGTTTATAAATGAAAATATGGGATTTGAATTGAATTTATAAACGTTGTTTATAAATGGAAAGGTGGGATTTGAATTGAAGTTATAAACGTTGTTTATAAATAATGCCGAGAATTCAAATGGACTTTGAATATAAGGAATTGAAATAAAATTTGAATAATAGAATTCAAATGGAGTTTAACTATAGAATTTGAATATAGAATTCAAATGAAGTTAACCATAGAGTTTGAAAATAGAATTCAAATGGAGTTTAAATATAGGGATGCAAATAGAATTCAAATGAAGTTTAAATAAAGAGAATTCAAATAGAATTGAACTGGAATTTGAATAGAGAAGTCGATAAGGAAACGAGAGTATGAGTATAATTAGAATTTGTTAATATGCAGTTAAAATATATTTAACATGTCATGTTCAAATATGAAGGTGAAATAGACTGAAAAGTTAAGTAACAGATTTAATTAACAAATTGAGTTAAAACGATTGGTATAGTTAAAATAGATTGGACAGGCATAAATATACAGGAGACAGGTATGGAATAAAGTATAGAAGTGAAATAAATAGAATGCCCGACAAAAAGGTACGTATTTAATTCATATATGAGATTTTATGCGCCGTATCGGCAAGCCGCTTGGCTTTTTCTTTTTCTTTTTGAGATGAGAAGGACCGGGAAAGCTATTTGAAATTTCCCGATGCTCCCGGTACAAAGGAGGTTATGGCGAATTTTTCCGGGAATTTAAGGAGATAGAATATTTTTTAAGACAATTTGATAGTTAGAAATCAACTTATCAATATATATAGAAGTCGATAAGGGAATGAACTTAGAAATAGAATAGTATAATCAAAAAGGAAGACTAGGAATAAAATCTCGAAAGAATAGAAGAGAAAGTTTATATGTGTTTAAAAGTGAATCAGTAGTTGTATGGTATTGATTATTCGAGTAAGTAGTTTTATCTGTTTTGACGTTATAAATGTTATTCAGTCAAGGTCTGAGAGGTAGTTATACCCCAACTTGATTGATTTCATTATTAGAAAATAAATAGTAAGATTCCAGGCTCGAAGATCAATGTTGGATAAAAGTTAGTTGAATATAGTATTTGGGTTGTCGTAACGATGTTTTACACAACATTCGTTTTAACCCAAATGAGTTCAATTTGGAAATAGAAATAAAGGATATTTCCTAAGTATAGGAATAAACGAGATTGTAAAAGAGCTAAGTAATTGGAATATTTTCCAATTATAAATAACATATATTTTCTAAAGTTTAGAAAATAAAAGAAGGCGATATATGGAAATGTTTTCCAAATAACGTATAAGGCCAATATGGTTATTGAAAATATTTGGTTAACAAATATTGATAAGAAATAGAGAAGTGATTTAATTAATGGAACATTAATTAAAGGCTCAGTGATTGTTGGATGTTTGGATGAACACTTGCTTTATTCGATAGTTAAATCATCGACTATCGAAACACTTGTTTTTATTCGATAGTTAAATCACAGACTATCGAAGTTTTGACCATCGTTGTCAATATGGAGAGACCGGTTGGATTATTATCCGAAGAACCACTCCGTATTGGCAGTAGCGTGCGTATCAGATTATATAAAGATAAAACGAAGACGGAGTAGAGTGCAAGGACTTTTTCTATTAATAGAAATAGTGCCTTCGGTTCATCCTGTTCTTGGGTGACGTATATGGATGAATGTCTGACAGAGTATTTCCAGAAAGGTCACGTACATTGATTTCTTCAACTGTACCAAGAGTGGAAGCGGAGGAGGAAACTTCTTTTTAGCTGACACGTAATGTACTGTTGTAGACGTCAATTAGTGATTTTCGATGGATCTGACGATGTGACATTCGAAGTGAATCTGGTGTGATGATAAAGCGTAGCTTCAAGCCTCATCAACCGGTAAATGACAAAAATCGGGCAAGCAGCATGGCTATGTAGGTCGCACTTATTAGGGTGTATAATCACCTGATCTAGAGTTTCATTTACTTCTAAAAATCTATTGTCGATGTTGTCCCATTCGGGAAACGGTTGTTGATCCCAACCGTTGGTGATATACATTCGATACTCTCAAGCGAAATGAGTGGTCGGTAATGTGTGGCTGAGTTGCAAGATGTTCTTGTTGAACTCGGTGTATTCTCCTCTAGAGATATACCAGCGGAAGGTGGTTCCATACCTTGTCATAGTTGGAAATCCAATACCCAATACGTGCTTGCGGTTTATGATTTGTATATATATGTGGAACGTGAGATGCAAACGTTCCACTAGATTGTTATTTACTTGATTTAGACACTATTATAATATCAAAAGAGTTTTGATATAAAGATTATCATTCCTTTCAAAAATGTTTGGATTCTCATAAGGGAAAAACCCGTTCCGTGTTATACAGCGTGGTCTTATGAGATATCATTTAGTTTTCTGAAACTGTTTTAAACCGTTTACTCATACCAGTCCCATGACTGACCCAGAGTTTATTTGTTTTGTTCTACCTAAACTCTTGGGTGCCTAAATTTGTACGGGCAGTCAAGTAGTTCAGGATTTTTCAGATCTATCTAAAGGAGCTTGGAGCAGGAGGCTTCAGCGTTATCTAGTTATAGTGTTGTTCCGCTGTGTTGTAAGTGTTGTACTCTGATAAGTGTATGTTATATAGTTAAGATTTTATATTTCAAAGATGTGATATATTATATTTTGTTCCGCTGCGATGTGAGATTCTGTGATGTTAGTTCTGTTCTTCTTCTACCTCTTTCTTCTAAAAAAAAATCTTTCGTATTTTCGTGATATTTGGGTTGGACGTATGATGTATATAGTCAACTCTGATGTTACGGAAATCTGGGTCATTACAAGATCCCTGCGACGAAGGAATTTAGCGAAGAACTAGAGAACCTGACGAGTGTGCCCCTTCTTTTACTCAGACTTTTCTTGAGCATGCTTTGACTCGATCGCTTCGATGTCAATGTCGTGCTGGAGTCTCAGGTTGCTGGCTGACTCGATCACTGCAGCGGCATTCTGTTCGGCTAGTCCTTTGGCCAATTCAGACGAATGAAGTGTGGCCTTGATATTCTACACTTCCAAATTTAGTCGAACTTTGTCAGCCCTTAAAGATTCAATTTTACCTTTCATGGAGTCGCACTCCCGACTCCCATGCTTGACCTGGGCATCCAAATCCTTTATCATCTTTTCGTGCTCCGCTTTGTCAGTAGCCGTCTGTAGTTTTAGGCCCTTAACCTTCTTCTCAAGAGAACCGAAAGCCTTCCTGTCCTTCGCCACATCCCTTTTCAAACTGGTAATCTCTGTTATTTTTTCTTTCAGTACTCCACTTACTTTCCCGGCGTACTCTCGCAATATGTCGTATTGAGAAAGGACATGATCATGGTTGTTGCGAATACAACGACAGAAAACACCGGACAGTGGCTTTAACTTGGGGATAGGTTCAACCCCCGCAAATACGAAATCCGGAAAATCCCTTTCTAGTTCTCTGATTCGATCGACGGAAGAAGGCTTGACCAAAGATCCAGGTCAATTTAGTGCAGCCCGGGAATGTTCGGATTTCGACTTTTCTTCAAGGCCCTTTTTATGAAGACATGGAGAAACTTGAAGCTTAAAGGACTCATTCTCTTTTTCCTTTTTGAGCGTACCTCCCAGCTCTTCTATATCTTCAGATATTCGGACATGTTTCTCTAAGCTTCTCTTCTTCTTCCTGCTTCGATCTCAGGCCGACTCTTTCTTTTTCTCTGCTTTCCCGTCATCTTTTTCCTACTTGTTGCTCCCACTTTTCTCACTTCCTCCCTCTTTGCCTTTTTCCATATTTCCAACTTTCTCCTCTCTCTCCCTCCAGCTGCTGTCAACTGCCATGTTGTTGCCTTTCCCAAAGTGTTGTAAAATGGGCTCGTCTGATTTGACATCTACTGGAAGGGAGGCGAAAAGATTGCCATAAAATTCCTTGTCAATGTCTCCTAAAAAGAAAGGATGAATAGTAGTAAAACAATCCACATTTGAGTTGAATGTAAAGAACATAATGTTGTGACGTGCAACACGAACGTTTTATGACAAATCGTTCAAAAATGATCTTAAAGCTGAGAGCGAAGTCATACCTCCGTTGTTTTCTTGCCCGATTGACATTCCTTTAGACTGGTTGTAAAAAAATCGATTTGGATCTAAACTCCATGGTGAATGGATGACACGAGGCATCTGCAGTGACTTTAACCCTGGCGGAGATGACGCGACATGCTCTCCTTGCAAGCTACAGGCCGGAGGGGGATCCTTATCGAACATAGGGCCCCTCAAGTAGTTTTTAACGGGGATTTCCCGTGTTGGCTCTTCTTTTTTCTTTGAAGATTTGTCAACAGAAACTCCCTCCCTTCCTCGGCATTCGAGCTTCCGGCGTTTGGCTTCTTGACTTTCGGCCTCTCTAACCAGTGCCTTAGACACAGGTTTCTTCGACCCATAATTCTTCTTTTCCTTGAGTAAAGAGCGGGCGGAGGATTCCTCGACTAAGGAAGTTGACTTGTCATCCTCTGACTTTCTTTTTGATGGAGTCATCTCATTTTGACTGGGGGCAATCGACCCGACTCCTTCCTTGTGGGGCCCGATGGATCTGTTTTTGTAATAACCCGGAAAATCTGGGTCAGTTTAAAATTTTTGTTTTGGCAACTTCGATGAAGTTTGAACATTTAAAATGAATTATTTTAAATATTATCGACGAGAAATTTATTTTGAATATAATTCGAACGTATATATTTATACGCGTCGTCGTTAGAATAAATCAATTACCATATAGCGTTAACTATATGGATTCCATACAACACATGTATATAATAGCAACGATAAATAATCAACCATCATCCAAAGTGCACTACACTGTATAAGCATCAAATATAGATATCTAACGCTTATAACAGCCTGTCAATCAATCGATCGACATACAACTAATTATTGGGATTAGTGTATGTCGTATATTATCCCAATACCCGTGTGGGGTTTCAAACAATCAAACACAGATTTTATTTGTGCAGTTGGGCGATGTGTAAAATTTATCGACCCAATCAATATCAGTCAAATCAGTGTATATAAACAAATCGTCCGATCTGTTTATAAATATTTATTGATTCATATTCACGTTAAAAATCATATTTTTAACGATAAAATATTTATAACGACCCCATTTCCCGTACTGACGGAGACATGGGTTATCTTTGGAATATAACACAGAAACAGATAATAGCAGAACAGAATTAAATAAATACACCAGATAATGAACAATAGAATATACTGAAAAAAGGTAATCATCAGAGTTACACAGTATACAGGATCATACTTAGTAAAAATACAGTTCAGCTATATATAAATGTCTACAGCGGAAATAAACAAAATATGTACAATAGGAGCTGAACAGCATAAAAAGAGATAAATGATAGAATCCATCTTCAGCTCCAGCTATCCAGAAAGAACCAGCTAAACCTGAATACAAGGCTGTCCGTGTAGAAAAAGGGGCACCCGAGTTTGAAAGTGAAACAAACTACAAGTCAGTCATGGGACTGGTATGAGAAATCTATTCAACACATTTAACATATGGCTAATCACAGGACCACGCCACTTTCGTGGAACAGGTTTACTCCATCGGATTGCCAGTGCTTTAAAACAAATCTTTCTTTTAAACATCGCAATGCTTTTTATAAAAATGAAGCCATTATAAGACTCAGTTCCCATCACACAATGCAACGCAAACCGGAGGATAGAGTTTTACCTTATAATGGCCAAAATATGATTGATACGAATTAAACTAAAGCATTTGATATTATTACTAGTGTTTATATGTTTCAAAAACAATTTCAATCATAACTATCAATCATAGACGACATGGGTACCATATATCATGTCGCCATATATATATATATATACAATCAAAACCACACGATGTTGTATTTGGAAATTGGATTTCCATCATGAACCAAGGCAAAAGATAGTCCTTACCGAATTCGAGACAATCTAGCCCATGTCTCAGGATCAGAGCTCGAGTGACCCTAGGAGCGACAGGGCTGGTCCACCGATGTGGATTAAAATTCCTGAACTATACGTTTCCCCGCCCTTTGGGGCGTAAACGAGCAAACGAATGACTCCATCGGACCCGGATCGTCCGATCAAACCGAGGCGCCTCGCAACAGCAACAACCACACATGTGAAAAGTATATAAATGTCAGGGCTGGTAGGTCACTGACACCACCCTAGCTAGAAAGAAACGCATGTCCTCCCTGAGGTCCTTCCTCCCGTTTCTGGTTCATACCGGGTGTGAGGCTCGCGATTTCACGTTATACACAAAGCTACACCACACAGGCGGTGCTTTGATCATCATCACAAGACATTGCTTTTCAACAGAAGCCCTGATCATTTGCCACTTAGGCATGCCACACTAGCAATTCATGCCATGCGACTGATGTCCATTGATATACAACCTCTGAGCTCGTGCGTCTCAGAGAAGGGCGTTAAGCAAAAGAATAAATTCTCCGCCGCCAAACAGATGTATATTTAACAGAGATCAATCAACACAGAATAAAATCTAATGTCAGTCACACAGTCCATTTACAAGTCCGTTCTGGGTCTGAACGAAACCGGAGGCACTAAATACCTCGCAAACCCATCGATCACCACTTACGTCTGTACGATCACCACTCATTATCCATATTTCGGGATGCCTCCCAATCAGGACCTCGGTTACAATCCAAACGAGGTGAAGATCTACGGTCTTCGACCACCGTCTTCATCTTCGAATTTCAATCGTCGGTCAATTATTTGAAATGAGAATTAACTCGGCCTTTTCAAATTAATCACGTATAAATAGAACTTCAAATCAATTTATTTCAACGGTTAAATCATTCAACAACACCAATTTTGTTCTTTAATGTAATTTTCACACCAAACACATTCAACCATCAAATACCCCATAAATCGAGCAAATTCAGTTTATTTCCATTCCATATCGTTTATGATATTTTATAACGATTTATCGCTATTTTTATTTATTTTAAAATAGCCAATTTATTCAAAACGACGCTTCGGGCCATAACGCGGCCGTGACGCTGTTTTTCTTCAGATTTGATTTACACATATCTGAAAATCTAACCGTTGGATCTTTACAAAATTTACATCATTAGAAAGATCTTTTCAAAACGAATCCAACGGTTCCAGTTTAGGGAAAATCCGACGGTCGGATCTCCCGGTACAATCGTTTGAAGTTTCGATTTCAAAATACGAACTGCAGCATCGTTATTCAATTAAATATAATTATATTTTTATATATATATAAAAATAATCGTTTCTGGCGCTGTTTTTCTTCAGATTTGAATTAAACATTCCAGACGATCCAACCGTTGGATTTTTACAAAGTTGGTGCCGTTGGAAAGATATTTCCAAAGCGAACCCAACAGTTGCGGTTTCGGGAGAATCCAATGGTCGGATTTCCCGCACTAGTTGTTTGGAATCACGGTTTCAAAACACGAACTGCACGGCCACATTTCGTTTTAATTTTATTTATATTTATATATTTATATAAATATAGTTCATTCAACAATTTCAATATTGTTTTCACTTCAAATATTTCACTAACGCCTTTAAATTTTGGAAAATTTCGCCATAACCTCCTTTGTACGGGAGGGGCTGGGAAAATTCCCAAATAGCCACACGGGCGTCTTATGTCAAAAAGAAAAAAAAAGCCAAGCGGCTAGCCAATAGGCTCATAAAATCATCACCCAAACAAAACAGTAAATGTGTACCTATTTGTCGGGCACAAAATTTTATTCCTCTTCTCTAGCCCCTTTGCTATAACATGTTCAATAAATATGCATTTACATATATACAGTTCTTATCACTTATCATTTTCTATTCAACTTCATATTTGATTCCATTTGGTTTAAAAACACCATTCATTCTAATGTTGCATGCATAGGCAAAAATCATATCATTAGCTAATTAATGAATATTTCAACTCATGCATATTTATTTGAACGAGTGGCTATTTTTAACACTTCACATTTCAACGATTCATGTATATAATAAAAATGTGATTTTTATTTTAAAACAATTCATTTCTAAACACTATTATTTTATATAGTTTATATAGGTGGTGAAAATAGGATTTTTATTATGAAACAATTTATTTCAAAATATGAATACCATTCAACACATGAATTTCTAATCAACGAATGAATATCGATTCAACACATGAAGGTTTTCTATAGTTTCTATATATAGATAAAAAATGTGATTTTTATATTTAAAACACGAATACCATTTAACACATGAATTTCAATCCAACGAATGAATATCGATTCAACACATGAAGGTTTTCTATAGTATCTATATATAGATTATATTTAAAACACGAATACCATTCAACACATGAATTTCAATCCAACGAATGAATATCGATTCAACACATGAAGGTTTTCTATTCAACGAATAAATATAGTTTCAGCAAATGAAAATAATTCAAACACATGAATATTATTCAAAATTTCGGCAGCATAACGGCAGGGTAGTTAAAACCGGGACCGTCCCTAGTACGGCTCCTCGCTCTACCTTAAAACCTCGCGGTTTTTGACAATGGGGATCATGCATCTAGCACGCAGGCGGCATGTATATATTTATTTCATTTCCACAAACTAATCCTATGTGGTTTCAACCAAATATTTCTCAACCACAATCGGGTATTTTTCAACCACAATCAATCAATATCGACCACAAACAATCCCAAACAACCATTCGCTATCAATCAATTTTCACACCAATCACAATCAATAAATATCGTCCATGGTTTGTGGACGAGGGGCGTGTATATATTTATATATTTATATATAGCAATTCACTTCTATTTCAACACATATATATATAATTTTTACAACGCGTATACAACTTATACATCGAACGTACAACAATTATACATGAGGTGTACAACGCTTATATAACTCATACATCGACTGTATAATTTATACATCGTTGTTTTCCATATCGTTTATAAATTAGAAATCTCACATTGGGTTCCACTACACCAAAAATAGCAGAAGGCTCAGAAAAATATGCGATCTCTTCTAGAAGGTAGAAGGCGTCCACACGGTCACGATTCTTCGACCACCGTCTTCATCTTCGAATTTCAATCGTCGGTCAATTATTTGAAATGAGAATTAACTCGGCCTTTTCAAATAATTCACGTATAATTAGAATTTCAAATCAATTTATTTCAATGGTTAAATCATTCGACAACACCAATTTTGTTCTTTAATGTAATTTTCACACCAAACACATTCAACCATCAAATACCCCATGAATCTAGCAAATTCAGTTTATTTCCATTCCATATCGTTTATGATATTTTATAAAGATTTATCGCTATTTTTATTTATTTTAAAATAGCCAATTTATTCAAAACGACGCTTCGGGCCATAACGCGGTCGTGGCGCTGTTTTTCTTCAGATTTGATTTACACATATCTGAAAATCTAACCATTGGATCTTTACAAAATTTACATCATTAGAAAGATCTTTTCAAAACGAATCCAATGGTTCCAGTTTCGGGAAAATCCGACGGTCGGATCTCCGGGTACAATCGTTTGAAGTTTCGATTTCAAAATACGAACTGCAGCGTCGTTATTCGATTAAATATAATTATATTTATATATATATAAATATAATCGTTTCTGGCGCTGTTTTTCTTCAGATTTGAATTAAACATTCCAGAAGATCCAACCGTTGGATTTTTACAAAGTTGGTGACGTTGGAAAGATATTTCCAAAGCGAACCCAACGGTTGCGGTTTCGGGAGAATCCAATGGTCGAATTTCCCGCACTAGTTGTTTGGAATCACGGTTTCAAAACACGAACTACAAGGCCAGGTTTCGTTTTAATTTTATTTATATTTATATATTTATATAAATATAGTTCATTCAACAATTTCAATATCGTTTTCACTTCAAATATTTCACTAATGCCTTTAAATTTTGGAAAATTTCGCCATAACCTCCTTTGTACGGTAAGGGCTGGGAAAATTCCCAAATAGCCACACGGGCGTCTCATGTCAAAAAGAAAAAAGAAAAAGCCAAGCGGCTAGCCAATAGGCTCATAAAATCATCACCCAAACAAAACAGTAAATGTGTACCTATTTGTCGGGCACAAAATTTTATTCCTCTTCTCTAGCCCCTTTGCTATAACATGTTCAATAAATATGCATGTACATATATACAGTTCTTATCACTTATCATTTTCTATTCAACTTCATATTTGATTCCATTTGGTTTAAAAACACCATTCATTCTAATGTTGCATGCATAGGCAAAAATCATATCATTAGCTAATTAATGAATATTTCAACTCATGCATATTTATTTGAACGAGTGGCTATTTTTAACACTTCACATTTCAACGATTCATGTATATAATAAAAATGTGATTTTTATTTTAAAACAATTCATTTCTAAACACTTATTTTATATAGTTTATATAGGTGGTGAAAATAGGATTTTTATTATGAAACAATTTATTTCAAAATATGAATACCATTCAACACATGAATTTCTAATTAACGAATGAATATCGATTCAACACATGAAGGTTTTCTATAGTTTCTATATATAGATAAAAAATGTGATTTTTATATTTAAAACACGAATACCATTCACCACATGAATTTCAATCCAACGAATGAATATCGATTCAACACATGAAGGTTTTCTATAGTTTCTATATATAGATAAAAAATGTGATTTTTATATTTAAAACACGAATACCATTCAACACATGAATTTCAATCCAACGAATGAATATCGATTCAACACATGAAGGTTTTCTATTCAACGAATAAATATAGTTTCAGCAAATGAAAATAATTCAAACACATGAATATTATTCAAAATTTCGGCAGCATAACGGCAGGGTAGTTAAAACCGGGACCGTCCCTAGTACGGCTCCTCGCTCTATCTTAAAACCTCGCGGTTTTTGACAATGGGGATCATGCATCTAGTTCGCATGCAGACGGCATGTATATATTTATTTCATTTCCACAAACTAATCCTATGTGGTTTCAACAAAATATTGACCACAAACAATCCCAAACAACCATTCGCTATCAATCAATTTTCACACCAATCACAATCAATAAATATCGTCCATGGTTTGTGGACGAGGGGCGTATATATATATATATATATATATATATATATATATATATATATATATATATATATATATAGCAATTCACTTCTATTTCAACACATATATATAATTTTTACAACGCATATACAACTTATACATCGAACCTACAACTTATACAACGCTTATACATGAGGTGTACAACGCTTATATAACTCATACATCGACTGTATAATTTATACATCGTCGTTTTCCATATCGTTTATAAATTAGAAATCTCACATTGGGTTCCACTCCACCAAAAATAGCAGAAGGCTCAGAAAAATATGCGGTCTCTTCTAGAAGGTAGAAGGCGTCCACACGGTCACGATGTTTCCTGTTTCATCGAATTTCGTTAAGAAACGAAAAAGATATGATTCTTCAAAGTTTGCAACGGTTTAAAGGTGTTAAAACTGTTGAAAATAAATCTGGCCGTATACCTTTCAATATGGTTCAAAACTAGGTTTGATCTTTTCTCTCAATCCGAAGCACGATATGCCGACCAGCCTATGCCACGTCGACGAGCTTGGAAAGGCGCGCCTGCACCCCTGACGGCGGCGAACTCGGCGGCGGCGAGGAGGAGAAAATAGACCGTGAACGGCGCGACTTTGGAGGAGGAGATCTCGCTGATGGGGCGACGAGGGATGGCGTACCAGCTATGGATGTGAAGCTCTCAAAGAGATCTACAAAAAGTTCCAAAGGGTCGGGGGTCAACGAGGCGTGTGGCGGGTGGAAAAAGCTCGGGAACTGGCGAATAGGTTTCCGCCTTCGATCGTCAGGGAGAGAGAAAGTATTTTTTTTTATAAAAATTCTGATTGGTCAGGGAAGTTTTAAAGGGGTTTTCTGACACGACCACCAATCGAAACCCAATGACTGTCGTCCCTAGCGTTTTACCCCCATTCCGAACACAGTGGGATATGTTTCGAAGGCCCATTCGAATGTTTCAGTCAGTTTTCCTTCAAATTAAAATATAAAACATTCAATATTTAATTTGAACGTACATTTCAATTTCCCAGGGCCACAAACTGATTCGAAAAATTCGAGAAAAATAAATCTAGCTATGTTTTGACGATACGGTCCTAACAAAACTAGTTTCGTCGAATTCTGAGACCGTTTGCAAAAAGGCCCATTTCTGGTCGATCCAATTTAACTGTATTTGGCCAAAACACATTTTCCTTTGCCACGCTCACATATTAAATTCAAAAATTATGAAATTTGAAACCTAGCAATAGCTTCACATCCCGGATCCAACAAAAGTAGTTTCGTCGAATTCCGAGGTCGTATGCAAAATGGCCAATTTCACGGGCTATATAAATTCCATAGCGACCTTTCTGAAAATTCATTTGGCCATAACTTTTGCTTTCCGTTATGAAAATTCAATTTTTCAGATTCGTTAGAAAGGGATTCACTAACAGATTTAAATATTTTTGGTTTCGCTAAAATCCGTTTTGTTTTGCACCCGGTACGGTCCAACAAAGTTTGAATCCAATTTTTGAAACTGCATCCCCTTTTCAAGCCTTGTTTATAATTATAATTAATTATATTCGTTTTTAATTATCGATTCAAACCCAGTTTTCATTGCTATTATTTAAAATATTTATTTTAAATATTTAAAATCCATTTCCCGTACTTCCGAGGTTATTACATTTTAAAAATTATTTTCTGGGTCGTTAAAATAATTCATTTTAAATGTTCAAACTTCATCGAAGTTGCCAAAACAAAAATTTTAAACTGACCCAGATTTTCCGGGTTATTACAGTTTTCGTCTAGGAGAGCATATTGATGAAGGTATTTGTCGAACAAACAATCCCAAAACCACCGATGCTTGATATCTAAATTGATGAGTTGTCTATATCTTTTCACCTCCCTCTCGGACCATGTAGGATAATCTCCTATTAAAGGAGAAGAAATCGAATGTAAAAAAAGGGGGGATCGAGAGAGTAAAAGTGAGGAGAAGGGGAGAAATGAAGGTTCGTCGTAAATGTTCAAATTAACAAATGGACTTACTACATTGAAGCCAATATTGGGCACATCCCGGCTATTCTTTAATCCAGAACCACTCCCGCTTTGGATCACCCGCTTTGCTGGGAATATCCTCAATAATCTTCCAACCCCGAGCAGACTCAAAATAAAGAAGAGAAGGAGATTGTTTCTCATTGTGCTTGAAATGGAAAAAGAAAGTCAGGTCCACAAAGGTTGGGGGGTAACCCAAATATCTCATGAACAAGAAGTACGTAGATAGCAGGTTGCCGTAGGCGATCGGATGAAACTTCATGGGGGCTAAGTTCATGCATCGCAAGAAGTCAACGATGAATATATGGAAAGGGAGAATGCCTCTTACGTTACACATCAGAGGAGACATCACCATGTAGCTTGCTGGAGGATTGTGAGGTCGAGCAGTGTCTTGTGGAAGAAGAACGTCTGTAAAGGGAATCTTGTGTTTAGCCGTCAAGTTCTCTAACCGTGTGCGAGTTATTTTAGATTCTAAGGCGTCTGGAGGACTCTTCAAAATTTCAGCTTTTGGATGCATGTCAGGTGCCATCAGAATTCATTCCGCCACATTCAATTCGACCGCCACTTCCACGAGACTCGGGTCCCCTGTCGTTTGATTCTGGGAACCATCGTTTAAGTTTGGACTCGAGTCAACCGAGGACCGGGAGAAGCTATCAACCTGGGTAGAAGAAGACAAGTTCTTGACTGATTCCTTTTTAGGGTCGCCCCGTAACTCAACCATGGTTGATCAAGCCGCTGTTGATTTGAAATAAAAGAAGAATCAGATTCAAGAAGGAATTAACTTCGCCCAAACCACAGAAAAATGGAAAACTTCGTCCCTCATATGGACTAATCGAATCGCCAGAAGCCACTGCAGCGCCTTTGATAAGGCGAACGGCATCGGCGACCCTAACCATGGATCTCATAGGATCTAGATTAAGAGAAATAAGGAAAAAGTAATCTAATGCCAAATCGACATTGATATGATGAAAATGGCATAAAGAAGAGATCTTTTACCTAGGAAAGATGGGTTAATGCTAAGGCGATGAACAATTTCCAATCTTTCACTTCAAGCAGTAAAGTAATATTTTTGTAGTAGAAGAGAAAAGGGGAATGGGATAAGGAAGATTTTCCCTTGTTGTATAGTATGGTAAAAAGACTATTCAAACTTAGTTGATATATCCTTCAGATTAGACATGACTAACGTATGAAGCGGCTGGTAACTCAAGGGTCAGCAATTGAGGTGAATACCAAGTAAAACATCATCATTGCTTGAGCCTTTTGGGGTCCTCGAAGCAATTTGCGGATCCGTTGCAGATTTCAAGGTCCATCGGATGGACTACTCGGCCCAGCTTCTTAAAATCTGATTAAGATAAAAAAAAGTTTGTTCAGGACACATGTTTTCTAAGTATGTTCCGTTTCCAACACACCGTACTTTGGGGGGGCAAAGTGTTGATGGGCCTTTCGGGGCAGCCCATCAAGGCGAAACGACAAGGTAGGAATGCTGCTGAAGCATTCGGTGTGGACCGAGCTATGAGGCCCAACGACAGGGCTCTCTTCCCTTGACGCAGCCCTGAGGAGTTCGGCATGACGAGGCTTGACTAGCCTTGCCATCTCCAGATGAGATCCGAAAAACCGGCCTAAGGATCAGCTCGCGCCAAATTTTTCCTCTTAAATTACTCAAGCTGGAAGGGTTCAACACAAATTGACTTCTGTAATTCGCGGAGAATACCGACTCTTCAGGAAAAAACCGACTCATTCAATATCAGCTATCTTTTTGGATCTCACGGCACGTACTCAAGGCAGCTGAATATTATATCATCTATAAATACTCCTTTTTCAATTCAGAGAGGGGGATCCATCTTCAATTTTCTGACCAAAGAGAAACGATAACAGAAACTGTTTATAATTTTAGTTCTTTTGTTCTACCATTGTTGTAACAATCCGGAATTTTAAGTGTATTTTTATTTTTTTTTATCTAATTTAACTTTTGATTTTTATTTTATTTTATTCGTTTAAAGATCAGTTTATTTGTATTTTTATAACTATTTTGATTTTGAATTAAAAACTAAATTTATTTTGGTTTTTATTTCATGAATGAATTTGATTTGGTATGAATATATTTTAATAATATTTTCAATTTCCATCTTATTTAGTATATAAATTAAATCAAGTTTATTTAGTTGAATTTGAATTTATTTTGGAAAATTGAAACATGAAATTGATTTATAATGAAAAGTTTATCTTTAATATTTTGTTATTTTCATTTGGAAGTGTGACACCGCACGTCCGTTACTGTCACGCACAAAGGGAACGCGTTAAGTTTCGTGAAGCATTTCAGTAAACAGAACAGAAATATTACAAGATAGATACAAAAATTTTCCAGTAGAATAAAAACAACTTTTATTAATCATAAAGCATGGTTACACCATATGTCTGAAAATACATAAACTCTATTCATCATTAAAACTTCTGTCCTGTACTTTAAATATCAGAGTACAATAATAAAGAAAGCATGATCCCCAAATCATAAGCCATAGTAGCAAAGATGGAACCCTGAGCAATACATCTAGAAGCTCCAAGCAAGATGATAGCAAAATCCTGACTAAGCCTGAGAATTCCATCGCTTGAGAACTTGGGGGGAACAGAAGAAAGAAGGAGAAACAAAAAGGGTCAGACAATAAGTCTGGCGAGTCTAGTTACTTTTAACCAGTAGATAAATAAAAGTAACATGATATGCATACAAAGTGGATAAGAGAGATCAATACATAAATGGAAGGCATAACAAGGTAAACAGGACAACAGGATAGAATAGATAGCGCTTCTTAATACTTTCCTTGCTCTGCACCAATACTAGTATAACAGATGTGTAATAGGATTACATATTCCCTAATTTCTTAACAAAAATAGGATGATCACAACAGAAACATAATGGTAGTTTTAGGTGAACTCTAGTAACGGGTTTTAACCCAAACAGAACAGGTACCTAAACAGAAATAACGGGTGTTAGCCCAGACAAAAACACAGGTACCCCACAGAAATAGACATGACTAGATGTACCATATTTACTACCTCCAATCGATTGGCACCCTATTCCGTAGATACCCTGTGCTGGGCCCACAGTATTGTGTATCACTCCCTAAAGTGGCAACCCTTCATTTTCCAGATGTGCACAACCATATCTACTGATGTCACAGCGTCTTATCTTCCCCAACAGGCGGAGTCATACATGCACATGACCCCGTTGGAACGCGCCGTCAACACCGCCTCCACGTTTGGATCTCTTACAATCCGCTCAGTAAGCATGCCCCACTCCAACCTAGTTCGGAGTACCCGTTTGATACCTATTTAAGGGTTACTGACTGAAATGGGTCCCACACAAGATGATGCAAGCTCTCCCCTTTGTCTTGCATTCCCACTACTAGGATTTCCACTGGTTATGTTTACCAAACAATGTCTTTAATTACATAACCCCGACAGGTTAAGTTTATGGGCATATATATACAAATATTACCCACCAACCCAAGATGTACTTAACCTTCCTACTGATTCAAGCATTTTATTTAACGTTTAAGTTTGTGGGCCTATATATATTAATATTACCCACCTAACAAAGATGTACTTAACCCTCTTACTGATCCAAGCATGTTTTACTTAACCCTATCTTTAGTTCATATTCATACAATCCCTTATGGATTAGATTAGTTTAAGTAGTCTGATTCATTACCATGTCCATTTATGGTTTATAATAGGCTATACCTCCCATATTAGGCCTACAACATGTGGATGCTCGATATGCCGGTCGGGTCCGGGCAGTCTTATTCCACAGTTGGGCCTAACCTCGTGTCTTAGCCCGATTCGTATTCGCGTACTTAGACCTCCCATATTAGGTTCAACAATAGTGGCTGTTGGATATGCCGGTCGGGTCCGGGCAGACTTCCACCACTAATGTAACCTAACCTCGTGTCATAAGTACAATTACAATTCCTAATTGTAATTACTAAACATTCCATTTTTAATTAATCAATTAATTATCTAACCCTTTCCTTTTTATAGGTGCCAATACCTATTTTGCCCAATAATTTGAATTACATGTCCATAAATGTTCATATTAAAATTGTGCCATTTTTAATTAATTTACTAATTAATTAATCCTTTCCTTTTATAGCTGTCAATACCTATTTTTCCCAATAATTTGAATTACATATCAATTCATTTAAAGATTACATGCCAATTATAAATCTCTTTTCCCCCGTTTCCTTCACTAACATATTCGCACGTATTTTGGTGGCATCTAGGCTAATAAGTAGTCTAGCCATAACAATGAAAAAGGGAATATGATAGCGGTGATAGTTTCAACATATATTGGCATAAACATACTAGTATGATAACAAAGTGAATGGACATGTAATTAACATCATATCAAGGTGAACATACATATTGTCATGAACATGTAATCATCATCATAATGGGATCTAACATAAATATTGCTTCAGATCTACATAAAAATGTCCACATGCTCTAGATCTAATAGATTAAATTAGATCTAATAATAAATAAATGTTTAGATCTATAGGTTTATAAATAGAGCTACCCAAATCCACATCATAGAAGTTACAATTAAGATAAAGTTGTGGACCCAATCCTAATCAATTCAAGGTGGCTTATGTTAATGGTTCACATAAATGATTTGATCTATCCAAATGAAACAAAAATAACATACTAGGACAATCACAATTGAATTGGATCTCGAGAGATAGATCTATCATAGCATAAGATATGATCATAAAATAGATCTAGCATAAAACATGATCATAAAGCGGATCTAGCATAAAACATGATCATAAAGTGGATCTAGCATAAAACATGATCATAAAGTGACAACTGTTAAATCACATAGGATAGATCTAACATGATAATTTTAGATCACATAGAATAGATCTACATACATCTGCATCATAGCATATCATAAAAGTGACAACCCAAGATTCATAACGATAACATAGTAGAACAATTGAATTGGATCCAAAGAAATAGATCTGTCATAATATAGCATGAGATCTACCAATAACATAGATTTAAAGTCTACAATCGTATCCACATCACAGTCTTTCATAGTTTCACTATTATTTATCTAAACCTAAAAGCAATTAGAACTCACTGTGATTGGATTGCTAAAATGATAGAAAAGGTGCTGAGCCTATGCTTGAATCTCAGATTTGATATGCTTTAGTTGCTAGAAGAAGATAAAAACCCTAATTCAGTTCAAAATCCGGCATAGTTTGGCCGCCATGACTTCTAATGAAGAAATATGTGAAATGGCCATATATTTATAGCTGCAGAACCATCTGGAACCGATTGCCACATAAGCCCTAAGGTAAACCAGGTCGCGGGTCGCCTCCCACTTGGACAAAGGCTCAAATACCCTAAAAATCTATTCTGGGTGCACTTTACAGGTGCGCCAGTGTAAAAATACATGGGCTTACTTGTCAAGTGCGCCGGAAATTTCCGCTTTTTCTACCAAACTTCTATCGTCCATAACTTCTTCATACGTTATCCGTTTTACGCAAACTCGGACTCTATCTCAAGCAGAATTCCGAGACGAACGCAATGGTGTAACCCATTTCACTTAATTTTGAATATTAAATTAATTATTCTTTAATTTATCCTTTTTAATGTCGTTAAAAATTCAGGGTGTTACATTCTCCCCTACTCAAAGGATTTCGTCCCCGAAATCTCTAATTTGAGAAGAATGCATATCCTACCATCCATCATCCATCTGCTTAACCATCAATCACTAGCATCCATTGTCCTTAAGGATTTCTAATGCTTTCATGAAAATATGCAAAAGTGTGTGTATATGTCCCAACACTAATGCGAAAATCAGGTGGTCTACTGATTCAGTTGACCTCCTTAATGCAATGTATGTTAGTGCCATGAATCCAATATGTATGAAAATAAGCATATTATAACATATAAGCTCTGCATGCGTGCACACTCATTCGTCCAAATGCAACATCCATATGCTAGTTCATCCATTTCCATCCATAAAAGAAAAGAAAATGCACACACATCCATATGCAGTATGAGAGTGATTGAGCTGATATAGTGCCTAATGTGTGTGTATATGCGTCCACAGGCAAACACTAGCGAACACTTGCATCCACTTGCATCCATCAAACATAACATGTCTCAAACACATGTTTACAATCATGGTATTTCCTACCTAAAGGTCGAAGATTTGATTGATAGGATATACTCAGATGATAGAAGCAAATGCAAATAAAAGATTTTAGAAGAGAAGTTAAGAACATTCCCTTCAAAGGGAAAGGGTACGAAGCGGATTTTTTTTTTCTTCGGTCTCCCAAGTTGCATCTTCTTGATTGTCTCCCCACTAGACCTTCACCAACTTGACTTCTCGTTTGCGTAGCTTCTTAACCTCCGATCCAAGTATGCAAGTCGGAACTCATCCAATCATTGCTTCCTTCTTTATTTTCACTTCCTTTCGCAAGTTTGGCCCTACTTCCTCGAACTCTATACATTTTATCGCCACTTAGATGAATAGTCATCTTGGAATGATAGGCTTCCTCAAGGACTATCTTCAATAGGTTTCTCATCCTGATATGATTCACCTATCAAACCTCTTCTCAATTAGCCCCGCCATTTGCTTATCAAGTTCCCTCTTTTCTTTTAGAAGCCATATGGCGCACATGTAATGCAACTGGCTTTGCGTTGTCCACTAGGTATATAAGAAAATCAATCTCGCGCCTCACGGGTAATCCTTGAACCTCGTCTAATACATCAGGATACTCACGGACTACTGGTGTCGATCGCAGACCATCAATAGACGCCTCAAGAGACTCTGGAAACTAAGCATGACAAACCCTTGTGGGTTACAAGAAATTTCGAGGGTCCCTCCATGACAAGTTAGAAGCTTAACAACCCTCCTCTCACCACCCAGAATGGCACCATATGTGGTAAGCCAATCCATCCCTAGAATCAACCCCTAGCCCATGAAACAAGATGTGTGTCGCACTCAAACTCGACGCCTAACATAGATATTCTCAAACCCCAACAAATCACGGATAAATGAGTCGATCCACCAATGGGGTTTGAGATAACAACGGGATCCACTACCATACTAGTAATTATGTGCAGAGATTCAACTACATAACTAGATATGAACGAATGCAAGTGCGCCAGAATTGAAAAGAGTACTAACTGGTTGATTGGAAAGAGAAATCAAAACCCTCCATGGAAACTCTCCTACCTCTATCTGGTGCACTAGCCACGAGAGCATTTGCTTGCCCTCCAGAGGTTCCTGTCCTTTGACATTGCCCTTGCTTCCTTGGGCACTCCCCCAGAATAGTATACAACCTCTCCACAAACGAAGCAAGCATTCTTCCTTTTCCTACAGTCCGTGGCCAAGTGACCCTCTCGCCCACAACTATGGGACTTCCCCTTATCCTTAGCCTTGTTATTTTTTTTTCGCCCTTCTTTTGTTATTGTTGTTGTCCTTTCTTAGACCATACCTTTTTCTCATCCTTTGGCTGTGCTCCTTAGCCCTAACTTCCTTATACTCCTTTTTACCCACTTTTGTGTAACAGGCTAACAAGTCTTTCGAAAGTTGCCTCCATTGCACGAAAATCCTTATGAAGCTCAAGAAAATTAAGTGCAGGTGAAACCACTGCGGCTACGGATGGAGGTTAGGCACTTCATTGCCTTTCGACATGTGCTAAACATGCCTATGACATCATGTCGGAATGGGGACGCCTTTCGAGAAGAATCGGTTCACCAAAAAAAAAGGAAAAAGGAATCAAGCGGAGAATCGAGAGACATTACATATGGCTTTGGGGAATATGTTTTTCAAAACAGGCTTTTCTTTTGAAAATGCTTTCTTTTAAAACCTTTTTGAAAATAATTTTCAAAAACTTTTATCCAATCTGGTAACCTTCAGCTCTGATACCAAGTGTGACACCCCACATCCGTTAATGTCACTCACAAAGGGAATGCATTAAGTTTCGTGAAGCGTTTTAGTAAACAGAACAGAAACATTACAAGTAAGATATAAAAAATTTGCAGCGGAATAAAAACAACTTTTATTAATCATAAAGCATGGTTACACCATATGTCTGAAAATACATACTCTGTTCATCATTAAAACTTCTGTCTTGTACTATACGTATTAGAGTACAATAATAAAGAAAGCATAATCCCCAAATCATAAGCCATAGTAGCAAAGATAGATGTAATGGCCCGCAAATCCGTACTATCTGAGTTGACTAATAACACCACATGTCCAACCCAAATTGCACAGAAATAAGAATCATTATTAGAAAGAAGTTAGAGGATGAGAAATAGAAAGAAAGAAATATTAGAATAGAAGAAAATGAAGATCGCAAACTCACAGCGGAACGAATAAAATATATTATATAACATAACTTTTGAAATACAAAACAGTAACTGTATATTCATACAATCATCAGAGCACAACAGTTATTCCTGGAACAGTTATAAACATCCGTTTGCAGACACAACATAGTACACAGCGGAAATATGATAATATATAGCTAACCGGTGAAGCCTCCTGCTTCCAGCTCTTCCAAGTGAATCTGAAAAATCCCGACTACTTGACTGCCCGTACAAATTTGGGCACCCAAGAGTTTAGGGAAAACAAACAAAATAAACTCTGGGTCAGTCATGGGACTGGTGTGAGTAAACTCCAACCATTTGTTTAACTTTCAAATCCTTTCGAAAGAAAGGATAATAATAAGACCAGCCCACACATAAACATGGACGGTTTTTACCTTACTATAACCCAAAACACTTTGATACGAAAATCCAGTGATATTATAATAGTGTCTAAATCAAATAAATAACAATCTAGCGGAAAACTTGCATATCACGCTCCATATATAATATAAAATCAGAAACCGCAAGGCGCTTATTGGAGATTGGATTTCCAACTACGACAAGGTATGGAACCACCTTCCGATAGTGTATCTCTAGAGAGGAATACACTGGGTTCAACAAGAACATCTTGCAACCCGGCCCATACATGACCGACCACTCATTTCGCTTGAGTGTATCGAATGTATATCACCAACGGTTGGGATCAGCAACCGTTTCCAAAAAAGGGATAGCATCGAATAGAATAAGGAATTAAATGAATCTCTAGATAGGTGATTATATACCCTAATGGGGGCGACCCACATAGCCATGCTGCCTGTCCGATTTTTGTTATTTCACGGTTGTTGAGCCTGAGGCTATGATTACTTATCATTCACTGATAGCACAATCACTTTGACTGCCACATTGTCAGATCCGTTAATCACTAGTTGATTTGCACAAATATATTCTGGATATTATGCTAAGGGAATAAATCCGTTGCCACTATATATATATATATATATATATATATATATATATACACACAGACCAACATATATGATCATTGAAAATACTTTGTCAGACATTCGTCCATATACGTTCGTTCTGGGACTGAACGAAACCGAAGGCATAATTTCTATTAATAGAAAAAGTCCTTGCACTTTACTCCATCTTCGATTATCTTCATTTAATCTGAATCGCAACGCTACTGCCAATACAAAGTGGTTCACGGATAATAATCCAACCGGTCTCTCCATATTGACAACGAAATTGGCAAACACTTCGATAGTCGACTATTTAACAATCGAAGAAAAACTAACATCCATTCAAAACATCAAACAATTACTGGGCCATTTTATTAATATTTCATTAATGAAACGACTTCTCCGCTTCCTTTATCAATATTCATTAACTAAATATTTTCAATTATCATCTTGGCTTCTTGCCTATTTGGAAAACATTTCCATATCTCGCCTTCTTTTATTTCCTACACTTAAAAAATATTTTCTATTTATAATTGGATAACATTCCAATTACTTATTTCTTTCCCGACTATTGATTTATATACTTAGGAAATATTTATTCATTATATTGCTAAATTTCCACCTATCTGGGTTAAAACGAATGTTATATAAAACATCGTTACAACAACCCAAAATACTGCATTTAACTAATCTTATTCAAACATTTATCTTCGAGACAGGATACTTCTATTTATAAATTAAAAATGAAATCAATCAAGTTGGGGTATAACTACCTCTCAGACCTTGACTAAAAACACCCTTAACTCCAAAACAGACAAAACCATTATCCCGAATAATCAACACCATAAAAGTAATTATTCATTTTCAAAACATGTATACGCTTCTCTTTCTATTTTTAACAAATCTAATTCATAGATTTCCTTTTTGTTTATAATATTCTATTTTTAAATTCATTTACTTATCGAATTCTTTATATATCGATACATTGATTTCTAACTATCAAATTTTCTTAAAAATATTCTAACTCCTTAAATTTCTAGAAAAATTCGCCATAACCTCCTTTGTACCATGAGCATCGGGAAAATCCTCAAACTGTCACACAGGCCTTTCCAATCAAAAAGAAAATGAAAAAGCCAAGCGGCTTGCCGATATGACGCATAAAACCTCATATGGAATTAAAATGTGTACCTTTTGGTCTGGCATTTCAATTTATATCTCTTCATGTACTTCATTCCATACCTGTCTAACACATATGTGTCCATTTAAAATTTATTTTAACTCAGTCCAATCATTTTGAACTTGCTTCGCTAATTTATGCTTTAATTAACTCTTTCACCTATTTCACTTCTTATTTGAACATATCATGTTCAAATATGAATTAATTTGTTTATAAAACAATCAAATGTCATTTTCAACTCAAAATTCAATATTCGATTTTAGATATGAATTTACAAATCCAGTTAACTTATTCAACGTCCAATTTTGATTCAAAATTTCATTAACTAATTTTTTATTCAAATTAGTTAATTCTATTTAATAATTCAAAATCTGATTTTTGTTTCCAAAAATCAATCCACTACTCCACTTGAATTCACATATATTTTACAACTCAAATCTGAAATTTTCTAAATGGAAATTCAGATTTTAATCGCTTAAAATCCTTTTATAAAATTAAATAAACCATTATGGTTTTAAATGGTTATGGCACTGTTTTTCTAAAAATTTGATTTTGACACAACTCAAAATCTTTTCGACGAAACCTAGATTTTTCTTCTCCCTTAGAAAACTATTATCAAATCGGTCCTGACGTTTCTTGTTTCAAAGAATTCCGACTTCAGTTGAGTTCTGTATACTTAATTGAAGTTTGAACCGCCAATTTACGAACTACAGCACTGTAGCGAGTTCGTTTTAACTATATTTATAAGTATAAACGTTTTAACTTCGTTTATAATAAATTCAACTCCATTCTGATATATTTTTAATATATATCAAATCCAATTTTCCAATTAAACATAATATTTTAGATCTTCTAAAATTGTCGATTTCCCCTAACTCGGAAATAAATTTATTTATACTTTGATCTTCTATATTCAAATTCTATTTCAATTCAAATTGAATTTCCTATATTCAAATTCCATTTTCAATCTCCATTTGAATTTCAATCTATTTTCAAACTTCATTTGGATTTCAATATTCAAATCTATTTTCAAACTCCATTTGAATTTCTATATTCAAATCTATTTCAATTCTATTTGAATTCTATATTCAAATTCCCATTTTAACTCTATTTGAATCCTATATTCAAATTCCATTTTAACACTATTTGAATCATATATTCAAATTCCATTTTAACTCTTTGAATTCTATATTCAAAGTCTACTTAAAATTTTATTTGAATTCTATATTCAAATTCCCATTTCAACTCTATTTGAATTCTATATTCAAAGTCTATTTCAAATTCTATTTTGAAATTCTATTTCAAGTTCTATTTAAATTTTCTGTATTAAATTTCCATTTGAATTTCTATATTCAAATTCTATATTTGAATTTCCTTTATATTCAAATTCTATATTTAAATTCCATTTGAATTTCTATATTGAAACTCCATTTGAGTTTCTTTTTGAATTTCTATATTCAAATTCCATTTGAATTTTCTTTATTCAAATTCTATAACAAGTCTCGATTTCAATTTCTTTTGAAATCGATATTTCTACTTTTGGAAAATAGAATTCCCTTTTCAATTTCACACATGTATTTTTATTTCTGAATTATCCAATGATAATTCTTTTCACTTCATTTATAAACTTCGTTTATAAAAGAACTACTTGTTTTTGTTCTTTTAAAACAAGTTAATATTTCAAATCTATTTAAAAATTCAAATTCTATTTTCGAAAAATAGAATTTCCCTTTTAAATCTCAAATACCCCATTCAGGGTATTTTTACAAATTAACACTTAGGCCCAGTGATATTTAAACATCAAACAACCAATTATTTATTTCATGTTTTCTAACACATCATATATGACAGTATATATGCCAACAAATAAACAAACAGATAATATATTTTTGAGGAATCCAGTTGGATCCCTCCAACCTGTTTTTCCTGCATCCATAAACGTTAGTCAACAGAAATAATACCCATCCTGCTTCGAGGCAGGATATCGCGGTATGAAGGTCATCCACTAATATATATTTGTGGGGCGCATAGGGAAATCATCCGCTATGGTTCCGCGGGCATCCGCTAATGAGACAACGGGAATCAATCCAACCATCAACCCAATATATCTAATAGTCAACCCTAAATAACTAATATATTTCAAACAATCAGAAAACATTAAACAAGCAACAAACAATTATTTTTAACAAATAAAAATAATTCTCTATAACAAGTGAGTGAGACTTACTCACCGTGGTTTTATTGCATTCCGTTTTTATCCCAACTGGTATTCCTTTGCATTGATTCCGCGAATAAAACTCCAGATTGTAATTTCAAAACCAATTCCATCTGGTTTGTGAATTCCAGATCTCGCATATTATATAAGTTGACCATTTTTAATATTAAGACTAAATCATCGAATAATTTTAATTATAATAAAATTTTAATAACTAATTTGAAAATAATTACCTTAATTCATGTTTTCTTTATCTTCTTCCTTACTGCAAGAAAAATGAAGAACCTGACCTCCTCACCTCAACCTCGAATAAGCAAAATAAATTCCTTCCTGTAGCTAAACGGTCCCAGACAGCCCCTGCCTTAACTCAGAACACCTTCCGTACTTACACACTCGATCTTTCCTAAGTCGATACCCCCCTTCCGAACCATATCGACAATTTTCAAATGTCGAACTATTACCATCCTTCTCCATGAATCCCCAAACTGCACAAAACTGCCATCATCTTCCAATCCATAGATCTATGTCCTTATTTTCCAAACACAGATCCGTGTACCCTAACTTTCACAATAATCCAACTACCGAGTCCCTCCTTAATCACCTCGTCCACCAGTAAAAATCGAAGTCCACATTGACTTCTAATGCCTGAATCGCGCCTCTCCCAAACCTCAAATCTTAAATCGCAACTGCTCCTATGAATCGATCACGACCTCTGATACTGGATGGAAACAAAGAACAAGGCTAACAAATCCCCAACTCACATCGCACTTTCTACTGATGATTGAAACCCTACTGCGATTCAACCATAGGCACAGCGCTCCACCCACGGACCTCACCGCGACCTCCACTCGAATTTGTGTGACTAAATTATGCTGTCGAGCTTGGATCTAACAAGGAATCGGTTTTGAGTTTGATTTTGAAACAAAGGAACGACCCTTTTCTATTTTGTTGGAGCTTGATTTTGCAAGAAGGGATTTAGTTTTCAAAAATAAAATGAGTGACGGCTTTGTTTTTAGATGCTGAAAGCAGATAGAACAGAAAGGGGAAACTCACGATATATAAGCATAGAGAGGGAACCAAACGTACGCCATATTAATTGAATGTATCCCTAAGTACATAGCATCTTTATTTCGATTTGATTTTTACTAAATACGATTAGACAAAAAGGGATTTTTATTCATTTTAAATAGATATCGATTTGATTTTGATCCTATCCACTAATCAAATAAATTGGGGTTCACAATTAAAAATCTTCAACCGCTATTTTAGCGTACCGACCGTTGTTCCAATACTATAACACTATTCTGAACTGGATTGAATATATTTTGATATTTAATTTGAATGTATATAGAATAATCATTTTAAATCGATATAAAATAATTTAAATTCAAAAATAAATCTATTCGCTAGTAATTAATTATTTTTATTATCATCTATATTCAAACAGAGTTTATACCGGTCATCTGAATTGTTTCTAAGTCCGTATTTAACTTCGATTTCAACTATATATCGTATTACGATAATTTAATATATTTGATATTAAATCGAAATTGATTATTAAATTGACAACTCAATATAAAAGTCGATTTATATTACCAACTCGATATTTAAATTCATATTAAAAATAAATCGATAAAAAATCTGGGTCGTTACATTCTTCCCTCCTTAAAATAATTTCGTCCCCGAAATTGCTAAGGTTAAAAAAATGCTACAAACCTATGTACTTTTCAAAACATATTTATGCTGAAACTCAATCCTTTATATATCAACAACTTTAGTTCCACCAAAACCTTTTTAAGGTAGCAATTCATCACTTAGAAACTCGAAAATGAACACTAATAATGCTGCAGTCATCATCAGAATTATTTTCCAGCCACTGAAGTGAGTTCTGTGCTTTAACACTTTCAAAATCCATCTAAAATGATTTTTATTCAAAACTTCTTCCAAAACAAAGCTATATTATTTTAATATACTTTGTAAAATATTTTTCAACTTCCCAAGATTTAAATTTCAAATTCCGGTATGAATTCAATTGCAGTTCAACATATTTGTATATTTCATTCTTATACAATTTAATCTGGCTATATATAATCATTCCAGTTTTATAATCTCGTTTGATTATAATTCTAATAATCAACACATCCATATATTATAATAATTTCAGAAAATTATTCTTTTTCTATCAAAAATAGAATTTTTGGGAAAAATTATTTCATTTACCCACATAAAAACAATATCGTGCTCAATTTTCTATTCAAGTATTTACAAACTCTTATCGACGTCATGGCATCCCACGATTCAACCAGAATTCATAAGCCACTCAATAGACTAGCCAACACAATATAAAACAATTTTTTATATCAATTAACAAATATGCGCTCTCATATATATACACTCAACTCATTCTAGGGTACTACTGACCCTATCTGTAATGAGCACAATCCCACCAAAGCCTAGGTATTCGCTCAACCTAAGCTCTGATACCAACTGTAATGGCCCGACGATTTCGGTAGGCTTTTCAACCATTCCTCAACCTCCAAGGCAGAGGGCTAACCTCCCCCGTAGCTTACACTGGTACCTCAGAACTTCTTTTACGGCCAGCCTCGCGACTCGACCAACCCACGTTGTCGGGAGATGTAGTGGTAAGAGTCTCCCGTTCGCCACCTAACGTGAAGCGAGAACCCGCTATCATCCGTACCACTTAAGAAACCAGCTCTGATACCAACTGTAATGGCCCGCAAATCCGTACTATCTGAGTTGACTAATAACACCACACGTCCAGCCCAAATTGCATAGAAATACAAATCATTATTAGAAGTTAGAGGATGAGAAATAAAAAGAAAGAAATATTAGAATAGAAGAAAACGAAGATCACAAACTCATAGCGGAACGAATAAAAAATATTATATAACATAACATTTGAAATACAAATCAGTAACTATATATACATACCATCATCAGTGCACAACAGTTATTCCTGGAACAGTTATAAACATCTGTTTCCAGATACAACATTGTACACAGCGGAAATATGATAATCTATAGCTAACCGGTGAAGCCTCCTGATTCCAGCTCTTCCAAGTGAATCTGAAAAATCCCGACTACTTGACTGCCCGTACAAATTTGGGCATCCAAGAGTTTAGGGAAAACAAACAAAATAAACTCTGGGTCAGTCATGGGACCAGTGTGAGTAAGTTCCAAACATTTGTTTAACTTTCAAAATCCTTACGAAAGAAAGGATAATAGTAAGACCAGCCCACACATAAACATGGACGGTTTTTACCTTACTATAACCCAAAACACTTTGATACGAAATTCCAGTGATATTATAATAGTGTCTAAATCAAATAAATAACAGTCTGGCAGAACGCTTGCATCTCACTCTCCATATATAATATAAAATCAGAAACCACAGGGCGCATATTGGAGATTGGATTTCCAACTATGACAAGGTATGGAACCACCTTCCGATAGTGTATCTCTAGAGAGGAATACACTGGGTTCAACAAGAACATCTTGCAACCCGGCCCACACATGACCGACCACTCATTTCGCTTGAGTGTATCGAATGTATATCACCAACGGTTGGGATCAACAACCGTTTCCCGAAAAGGGACAGCATCGAATAGAATAAGGAATTAAATGAATCTCTATATAGGTGATTATACACCCTAATGGGAGCGACCCACATAGCCATGCTGCCTGCCCGATTTTTGTCATTTCCCGGTTGTTGAGTCCTGAGGCTACGATTACTTATCATTCACTGATTGCACAATCACTTTGAATGCCACATTGTCAGATCCGTTAATCTCTAGTTGATTTGCACAAATATATTCTGGATATTGTGCTAAGGGAATAAATTCGTTGCCACCATATATATATGTACAGACCAACATATATGATCATTGGATATACTTTGTCAGACATTCGTCCATATACGTTCGTTATTGGACTGAACGAAACCGAAGGCACAATTTCTATTAATAGAAAAGTCCTTGCACTTGACTCCATTTTGATTATCTTCATATAATCTGATTCTCTACGCTACTGCCAATATAGAGTGGTTCACGGATAATAATCCAACCGGTCTCTCCATATTGACAACGATATTGGCAAACACTTCGATTGTCGGTTATTTAACTATTGAAGAAAAACTAACATCCATTCAAAACATCAAACAATCACTCGGCCATTTTATTAATATTTCATTAATTAAATCACTTCTCCGCTTCCTTTATCAATATTCATTAACTAAATATTTTCAATTATCATCTTGGCTTCTTGCCTATTTGGAAAACATTTCCATATCTCGCCTTCTTTTATTTCCTCCACTTAGAAAATATTTTCTATTTATAATTGGAGAACATTCCAATTACTTATTTCTTTCCCGACTATTCATTTATATACTTAGGAAAAATTTATTCATTATATTGTCATAAGTACAATTACAATTCCAAATTGTAATTACTAAACATTCCATTTTTAATTAATTAACCCTTTCCTATTATAGGTGCCAATACCTATTTTGTGCAATAATTTGAATTACATGTACATAATTGTTCATATTCAAATTGTGCCATTTTAAATTAATTTACTAATTAATTAATTCTTTCCTTTTATAGGTGTCAATACCTATTTTGCCCAATAATTTGAATTACATATCAATTCATTTAAAGATTACATGCCAATTATAAATCCTTTTTCCCTCGTTTCTTTCACTAACATATTCGCCCGTATTTCAGTGGCATCTAGGCTAATAAGTAGTCTAGCCATAACAATGAAAAAGGGAATATGATAGCGGTGATAGTTTCAACATATATTGGCATAAACATACTAGTATTATAACAAAGTGAATGGACATGTAATTAACATCATATCAAGGTGAACATACATATTATCATGTACATGTAATCATCATCATAACGGGATCTAACATAAATATTGCTTTAGATCTACATAAAAATGTCCACATGCTCTAGATCTAATAGATTAAATTAGATCTAATCATAAATAAAGTTTTAGATCTACAGGTTTACAAATAGATCTACCCAAATCCAGATCATAGAGGTTACAATTAAGATAAAGGTGTGGACCCAATCGTAATCAATTCGAGGTGGCATATGTTCATGGTTCACATAAATGATTTGATCTATCCAAATGAAGCAGAAATAACATACTGGGACAATCACAATTGAATTGGATCTCGAGAGATAGATCTATCATAGCATAAGATATGATCATAAAATAGATCTAACATAAAACATGATCATAAAGTAGATCTAGCATAAAACATGATCATAAAGTGGATCTAGCATAAAACATGATCATAAAGTGACAAATTTTAAATCATATAGGATGGATCTAACATTAATCATAAGGTGAAAATTTTAAATCACATAGGATAGATCTAACATGAATCATAAGGTGAAAATTTTAGATCACGTAGGATAGATCTAACAAGGTAATTTTAGATCACATAGAATAGATCTACATATATCCGCATTATAACATATCATAAAAGTTACAACCCAAGATCCATAATAACAACATAGTAGAACAATTAAATTGGATCCAAAGAAATAGATCTATCATAATATAGCATGAGATCTACCAATAACATAGATTTAAAGTCTTCAATCATATCCACATCACAGTCTTTCATCGTTTCACTATCATTTATCTAAACCTAAAAGCAACTAGTTATCACTGTGATTGGATTGCTAAAATGATAGAAAAGGTGCCGAGTCTATGCTTGATTCTCAGAATTTGATATGCTTTAGTTGCTAGAAGAAGATAAGAAACTCTACTTCAGTTCAGAATCCGGCATAGTTTGGCCATCATGAATTCTAATGAAGAATGTGAAATGGCCATATATTTATAGCTGCAGAACCATCTGGAACCGATTGCCACATAAGCCCTAGGGTAAATCAGGTCGCGGGTCGCCTCCCACTTGGGCAAAGGCCCAAATACCCAAAAAAAACTATTATGGGCGCAATTTACAGGTGTGCAAGTGTAAAAATACATTGACGCACTTGTCAAGTGCGCCGGAAATTTCCGCTTTTTCTGCCAAACTTCTATCATCCATAACTTCTTCATACGTTATCCGTTTTACGTAAAATCAGACTCTATCTCAAGCAGAATTCCGAGATGAACGCGATCGCGTAACCCATTTCACTTAATTCAGAATATTAAATTAATTATTCTTTAATTTATCGTCTTGTCGTTAAAAATTCGGGGTTTTACAGGAAGTGATTTAAATAATCTTATATTGAAAACTTCAAATTTTAATCACTTCGTTTGGATCAGTTTTGACTATTATTTACGGTAGCAGCAATCGATATATCTCAAATAAAAATGAAAATATGAAATAAAAATAAAAATCTGAAAAAAAATTATTTGAGATGCGTCTAACCAGACATAGCGTATAAATTAATTTCGTTGAAAAATTTGAATGTTTGTTGGTCGCGCATTTTTCAGTGCAAAGCTGCGCCTAACAGCTCAAATTTTAGAAACCGAAAAATCTCATCGAAACCAGTTTAGACAAATATGAAAAATATTCTATTCATTGTCACGAATCCAACGGTAAAATTCGTTTTGCAAAATTTGAACGTTTTGACTTCCGTTTAATAGTTTTCTCGTGTCATTTTACTTTTAAAAGCGGTCCGTAATGCTTTTTTGAACGGAGCTTCCTGACAATGCAAATTAAAAGCGGTCTGTTTTACATTCCCTATATTTGTTAATCTTCATTTTGATTTCTACACAAGTCTCTCTTTTTGGTGTTATGCCAATTTTCGGTGTCAACACTATCAATATGGGTTTTTTGTTTGGGTGTGTATATATTAATGTGAATAAGATGATTACACATGTTCTAGGATCTGTCCCATCATTATTTCTTATACAATATCATTTCTGTTACTGACTCAAATCGCTAACGAATTATTTCTACACGTTGAATATAACATGCGCAGCTAAGGAATTGTCTAATGTTCTATACTTCTACATCTGCTGGTAGCCATACCGGTAGGCAGAATTATCAAACAACTTGAATGTTGGTTGCTGTGTGTGGATGGACATACTTACATTACAAACAGTGTCAACCCCTGCAACTGGGTCGCCGAAGGCAAACCAAAAGACGAAGACACAAAATGAAGCAATAGAGAAAAAATTTGCCCATGAACAGAAAATTGACATGAGATGCATGTTCTTTGAGGATGAAATGATTAGCTTTTAGTGTAATTGCAGCAAGAAAAATGGTACCTAGTAATGAATAGCGATAATCATTATATTCCATGGTCTCCTCTGCTTACAAAACCATCTATTTCTCACCCCTACAGAATAAAATTTATTTTTGATACGAAATGTTTGATTCATAACCATGACTGTCTGGGTCTTTCAATTACCATATGCTTTAGTGAACTCCAGAACATTAAATGTTTTACACTATCATTTTTATACAAAATACCCATGTCATTCTTTTATATGAGCTAGCACCTTTTAATACTGATAAAATAAAATATAAAAAAAGGACTACATATATAAAAATAAACTCTTGCTAAATAGAAATAGTTAGAAATAAATGCTTATTTGGATGTGTAATCAACAAACGTGCATGCTCCTGGTACAGGGTACCGTATTATTCTCCAATATGAACTATGAGCTGAAGGTGATTTGAAAGGTTGATATATTTTGATTAACAGCGAGCAATGTCCAGGACGTCTAGTGGCAGTGCAGACTAGGATTTTATTTCTTGCCGATGCACACATGTTATAATTAAGGCAATTGTAACTTACAAATATAAGTTCAGTCCTTTTAACATAATTTTATTAACTCATTCGGACTATTTATATAATAATAAATGATCTCTAAATTATGGTTTATGGAATTTTACCTTCCATAACTTCATTATCAGATCATTAATTAAAACAATAATATATCATTCACAAATCTAGCATGAGATTATCCAAACTAATAATCACGTTAATGTCCAGATTATTTAGTTTGATGAACATGCAGTAGTAGTTTAGAAAACAAAGTACTACCATTAAGACAAAAAAATATCATACAACAACATTGATTTCAAGAATAGGTATAAATTAGTTGAGGATTCAAATATAAATAAATTGAGTTAATTAAAGTATTGTGAAAAGCTTACTGTAGATCAGCAGTCCTTACAGCAGAAATAGAATTTGCGATGAAGATTTCTGGATGTTAGGATACTTTGTCCATTGTTTTGATGTTGTAGAGGGTGGAACAAGAAAGCATCAGTGCGAAATAGAAGGAGAGATGCGAAATAGATGGAGACGACATTTAAATTAACAGATATGATTTAAAGAATCTGAGGGTTGTCGTACTGTGTTCTATTTTGTGTTCCGATAGAATTTCCATATATATATATATGGAAATTGCTCTTCTACCCAAAAGCTATTATACCCGACCAAGACTGAAAATAATGGGGACTAGGTCCCATTATGTTCATTCTGTTTCGGCTATTATGCCCGAATCTATTTCGGGTATTCCAGCGTTGTTATACATACATATATATATATATATATATATATATGTGTGTGTGTGTGTGTGTGTATGTATATATGTAAATATGTATATATGTACATATATATGTATACACACATATACACTCGCGCGTCAGATTAGGTGCACTAGGGAGGGTTTTATGACTCCGGTCGGTTTCCCTCCTAAACAAATTCAAATATATATATATATATATATATGTGTGTGTGTGTGTGTGTGTGTGTGTGTGTGTGTGATGGGGTTACATGGCACCCCTCTTTCTTGGCATCCCATTTGCACCTGAGCCACGACCAAGTATTTAGAACTAGTTAAGTTAGTGGAGGGAGAGAGAGTTACTGGGAGGAGAAAGAAACGAGAATGTGTAGTGGAAATCAGGGGGACTAAAGGGGTGCTGCACTGTTTGGGATGCTAACAACACCCTAAACACTGCAGCATCCAAAAAAACCCACAACTACAACCAAGTATTTCGCACTCTCTCTTCTTCTACTCATTCTCTCTCATTTCACTAACATATTTAAACATAAATATGTGGCTATGGTTCAAGTGCAAATGGGGGACTGAAATTTGAGGAGGGGGAGGGGGCTCCTTGATCCTATCATATATATATATATATATGTGTGTGTGTGTGTGTGTGTGCGCGCGCGCGCGCGCCCGCGCCCGGGTGTGTGTGTGTCTCAAACTCAAGATACCAACACTTAAAGATCATAAAGTGACATCAAACACGTTGAAACCAATAAATCACATTAATGAAAGAAGCCATAATCCCAAATTAGAGAAATCACATTTAAAATTAATTAAGTTAACGTAACTTAGAACGTCATGAAATTCCACTGAAAAAGTTATTATTAGCAACTTATAAAAAAAAAACTCCATGACTAGCACACAAAGAGTAGCCATTTCTAATTTTCCTACATTACATTCATTTATTGCTAAAGTAACAATATAAGTTAGCATTTTCAGTAATAAGAGTTACATAATTATTTAACATAGGCAACGTTTGAATTACAAACGTTTAAGCATTCACATTTAACCGATCATTTAAATCTAGACAACAAATAAATTAAAGAAACTCATTAGTAAACATAAAATTTATGATGATCTTTGCTCTATATATTGAGGAGATAAAGATACCCTTTGGTCTTATTGGAAAATAACATGGCAAATTTCAACTTGCTACTCTTTACTCTTTTCACGTTAGTGCTTGCATCATCGCTTTTTCAACATACGGAACAAGTGAGATATGCTGGGCCTGAAGCTAGTGGGCCAATCAGCAGCGAAGGTGAATTAAAAGGTTCGACGTGGAAGGACTTAATTGACAAGTACATAATAGATACAATTCTTGAGACGCGTGAATTGTGGCCCAGGGGTGATGAAGGTATTCCCGACCCGAGTCTTCAAAATTAAGATTACTGGCCCTTGTCATGTATCTCCATCATAAATAATATATGAGAATAACATATATTTCATAAGTATTTTGGAAAGGTTCTTCTTCTTAAGCACATGCAACAATATATTTCACATGCAATAAATAATGCATGAGAATCATATATATTTGACATTGTTGTTCTATACATATGAAATCAAGTTTTTACTTGATATACATCATCATTTGTAAGATTTTATAGTACTTTGTGTGATCCACTGACAATCTGGAAGGTCAACAGCTTTGTTGTAATCTATTCATATGTTTGTATTTGAATTTCAACTATAACAGTTCAACCAAAACCCTATTATCTTAACCAAAATTCACTATGGTATGGTTATTTGGCTCTGTCATCAGATTTTTGATTATCTTTTATGTTTTAGACTTGTAAGAAATATGAACAAGCTCACAAGACATCTTTGTTCGTTTGAAAGTTAAACCGACATGGCAATATCTAATGAAAGTTTGTGGAGAACCTTTGGTTCAAAATGCAGTCAGTCACCTAGGTTTGGTTGTGGATTAATGAACTTTAATTTGTTGTTTGACTCCTACAAAACATCAGATTCAAACCATAGAAACTTGGCAAATAAATTTAAAAAGACAATTACACACATCATTTTGCAATGATTCGGCAATGCCTACATCCTATTTATATGGTTACCATTACTATTTCACAACTTAGTAAAGAGACAGCAACCTCTTTTGGTTGACAGAACATTCCCTTGGTAAAATAAGAATCAATCTTTCTTTCTCATGGAGAAATAGTTGTATTTATAGATGTAGTTGAGGTTGCCATGAACTTCAATTCATCCAAGATATCTCAAGATATTAGACAAAGAAAGAACTTGTCCAAATCCACGAGTTCAGCTAAAGAATAGATAAAAATTATGGTCGAGTACTTATTAGTTGACACTGATCCATATCGATTGTTCGATAACAATCAATCATTCTTCGTACTTATCTTCTTGCTGATGTGTATGTCTATACACACATACATATGTACATACATGAATGTGTGTATATATACAAGTACGTATGCACGTGTAATGGATATATGCATAGATGAAGTTGACCAAAGCTGGAAATAAACTTTAAATTGGGCAGTTATTACGATGGTTTGTGTTTGTAGGATTTTTTGATATTGCAACATGAGTTTGGAACATACATATAATTGTACGCATTTTCGCGTGTAGAAATATAACATTAAGCCTGATAACAAACTATTATCCAGTTTTGTAAGATTAATGACATATATTGCAGAAAATATTTTCTCTTCTTTCCTTTTGAGGATTGAGACAAGCATTTTAATAGCGGACTATAAATGACAGAAATAAAAATATTGTTCTTGTTATATGGTGTTCGGTTTGAAAAGGTTAAGTAAGATTGGCTAAAAAGTTATACAATTGGAAAACCATGATGAATTAGATTGTGGAATTGAAAATTGAAAATTGAAAATTTATCAAATTTTCGTATTGTTGTAGTCAAGTGAATATGCAGTAATACATCATTTAATGATGATTACACAGATGATTATATATGTTACTGTATATCAAACGAAGAATGAACTATGTTTATGTAATAAAGAGGGGTAAAAAAATGATTACTGATAAAAAGTTAAACTTTTATAGTAACAAACTAAGAATCATATACATGGTCAGTTGAACACTACGAACGTTGACATGAGCTAGACATTTGCAGCTTCATTGAACTCACTTTGAGTTATGTTACAGCAAGGTTTAGTTTTTGAAGTCGAATAATAAAATGAAAAGTCTATTAATTCCATATGTCGTTATATCCCACTAAATCTTCAATCGATTTTGCAATACATCCAATGAACTCCCATTGTGCATCGATTTCGAAGAGCATGCTGCAACTATTTTTTCCCCAACTTTTATTGGCTGCGCATTCTACTTCTTTTATCTTTACAAAATATCCAACTTTTCTTCTGTCCGAAAACGTAATCACTTCAATCCCATCATTTCATTATAACCTAACTTCTTTTTGTTAAAGATATGCGATGCAATATTTGGTTTATTGATTATTTGACTAATTAATATTTTAGAAAATATTAGATTGATTTAGGAAGATATAATTATGCATTTATTTCTCTCTTAGATCTTATTTTTAAGAAACAAATAAATATATATATGGTCATGCATATTTATTTATTTGACTAATTATGAGATATATATTAGCAAATTTGTCTCTACAATTCTATTAGTTGATAGTTGCTATAAATATGAATGTTATGAGGGTTACTTCACTGAGGATTAAGAATGGCTCTCAATTTTTAGGGTTTTTCTTGTAATCTTTTGAAATTATTAAGAGGAATTTGTTATGTCATTATTTTTTCTTCACTTCTTATCTCTTCTAAAATCTAATTATGTAGAGATCCTAGGAAAATCCCTGACATTTGGTATCAGAACCTACTACACTTTTTTTTTTTTTTAAAAAAAGAGAGTTTGGTTATGGAGAACATAAATGTGGAGAAACTTAATGGAAGAAATTGGGGGTTATGAAAAGTGAAGATGGAAGACTATCTCTATCTTAATGATTTTTACCAACCCTTGAAAAATAATGCGGAGAAGCCAAACAACATAAAGGAGGCAAAGTGAGAAATTTTGGATAGGAAGGCTGCAACGGCTATTAGATGTTTTTTCAGAGAATTTAGTATTTCATATTGTTGCTAATGAAACATCCGCTTATGCGATCTGGAAAAAGTTAAAAGGAATCTATGCAAAGAACTCCACAACGAACAAGGTTCTTCTTACGAGAAGATTGATGAATCTCATGCTTAGGGAGGGTGAGTCAATTGAAGAGCATCTTAATGATTTTCAGGTAATTATGAACCAATTGGCAGCCGTAAATTACAAGGTAGATGATGAGACACAAGCTTTGTTGTTGATGATTTCACTACCGGAGAGTTGGGAAATACTTGTGGTTGCATTGAATAACTAAAATTCGGATGACGTTGTTTAAACGGGATCGGTGGTTAGTAGCTTGTTTAATGAGGAGATATGGAAGATGGACCTAATAGAAGAAAAGGAAAAGGTAGAAAGAGAAAGTAGGAATCCATTTGAAGAGGTCAATCTTGCTAGGAAATATAACCATTCAAATATGGAAAGAAATCAAGTAACTCAAACGTAGAAAGGGATTTCATTTGCTATTACTGTGAAAGCATGGTCATCAAAAAAGATTTTGCAACAAACTTAAAAAGGGTAAAGAAAGAATAAAAGTATTAGAGGAAGACAAAATCAAGGTTGATGAAACCAAGAAGAAAATTTTGGTGAGGATCTTTATGATAATGTCATATGTGCGGATAAAGACAAAAGTAAAGATTGACTACTTGATTCAGGCGCTTGTTTCCATATATGCAATCAAAGAGAAGCATTTATTGATTATGAAGAAAAACTGATAAAATAGAATCTGCCGATTGTGGAGATTTTCATGTTAAAGGCATAAGTTCAGTTAGGTTAAAGATGAATGATGGAAGGACAGTCAATCTAATAGGAGTTAGGTACATCCCAGAAATTAAGAAGAATCTTGCTTCAGTATGACAGTTATAGCAAAAAAGCTGCTACTTTTCGATTAGAGGTGAGGGGTTTGAAGGGGTAATAAGGAGCATCTACACACAAAACAAAAAAATAATAACATAAATATATATATATATATATATATATATATATATATATATATATTGCTTGGAAAAATGGTGGAGAATGTTATGAGTTCTCAAATTGGATTTAGAGAGACAAATCTGTCCAATTTAAGGTGAAGAATGCCACGAAAAACCAAAATTTCTACTTGAAGACCTTTGTGGTATAACAAGAAATTTTGATTTATTGATGATATGCATATTCATTGCATGTATCCACAGCTATATGGTTTGAAAGTTGAATGATTTTTCTTTTGGTGGAAGCATGCGAATGATATTTTTTTTAGGTGGAGTGTTAAAGATATGCAATACAATATTTAATTTATTGATTGGTTGACTAATTAATATTTTAGGAAATATTAGAGTTGATTTAGGAAGAGATAACTATGCATTTATTCTTCTCTCTGATCCTATTTTTAGGAAATAAATAAATAAATATATGGTCATATACATTTATTTCTTTCAATAGTTATGAGAGATATATTAGCAAAATTATCTCTACAATTATATTAATTGATAGTTGCCATAAATATGAATGTTGTAAGAGTCATTTCATTGAGGATTGAGATTAGTTCCCAATTTTTAGTGTTTTTCTTGTAATCTTTTGAAATTATTAATAAAGTTTTTATCTAGAGGAATTTTTTTCTGTCATTATTTTTTCTTTACTTCTTATCTCTTCTAAAGTTTAGCCAATATAACCGCACAACGGTGAGAAAACCGACCGTTAAGTTGTGTGATTTGAAAGAAAAAACCTATTAACTACTTTCTTAAATAAGAAATTAACGAAAAATTCACTATATTATTTATAAAAAGTTGAAAATGAGTGCAAATATGAAAATTCTATTAATTAATATATTTTAAATCGTTACTGAATTTATGAAATGAAATAACGAATCAAACAAATGTTAGCTTAAAATACATCATTATATTTGTGAACAGAATACTCAATTAAAAAAGATGAATAACGCAATAATAAGTATAATAAATAAATCACCTATTAATGAAGTATATTATTTAAATAAATACCTTAAAGCATCATTGTTATTTTCAAAAACTAAAATTGCTAAGATGATTAAACTAATATCGCTGAAATAAATAAATAAAACTAAACTAAAGAATAAACCACTAGTTCAATTTCACAATTTCGAAACAGAATATTTATTCAAAGTTTACAAATTTAATTAAATCGGAATGATAGTGAGACGAAAAACATATATCTTTGTCTTAAAAAAACTGACTTATCAAAACCTATTGATATTAACTCAGGCTACGTAGCACATAATCCCAGGTCTTATTTTATTTCTTTTTCGCTGGTACAATGAAACATGACAAGTAAACATAAACCAACCAAAAAGAAGGTTCGATACTACTTTGAGAGCAGGTAAAAATATAGCTAGATAAATGGACGGACTTCACCAAATATCATGCCAAAAAAAAATTGAAACTGGCAATTCAAAAAGTTATTTTCCATGGAAAAATGAAGAAATAGGAAAACATCATTCGAAAGTTCTATAGCAAGGGAACAAGCCAATTCACAGGAACATACATAACTTTCATCATATGAACGTAACATGCATTAGTTCATAAACTAACAGAAACATCATCCAAATACGCTTTTAAAAATAAGGTGGGAGACACAGGTAGCAAAATGAATTCAAATGGTGCCTCCAATCAATTATGATTCATCATGGAGGTCCGGCGGCATCTGTTGGTTCGCACCTTCCAGGATTTTGACCAGATCTGTTGTGTGCTTCGTCTTGGCCGAATATGAATGTGTATGTTATTCCCATTGCTCCTGCTCTACTTGTTCTCCTATTCAATCAGTGAACATAGTCTTCTTCCCCATTTGCAAAATCATAATTCACCATAACCCTGAAATGTATTTGTAAAGATATATGCAAGCAGCTGATAGGTAAGGAAATTCTTAAACCAAGCTACTGGTTTGAAGCATAATATGAGTTTATTGATAAGAGTACCAATTATACCACCATCCACCATGAAAGCAAGCGTCACGGTACACACATGGAAACTGTTAATTTTGTCTCTTCATTACTGATAACTTAATATTACCAATGCTAATAACAAAATCAAAATTGACAGATGTAGTTATTTACAATGTTCCGACAACTTTTCTGGTATTGTAAAACGTTTGTCACTATTAAGGATTCTTTCCATGCCAAAATCAGATATTTTAGGCTTCATTTCTGCATCAAGAAGAATATTTCCAACTTTAAGATCCCTATGAATGATTTTAAATCTAGATTCTTGATGAAAATAAAGAAGTCCTCGAGCAATCCCAATTGTGATTTGGTATCGAGCAGTCCAATCCAGCAATGACTTTTTTGTTCATTTGAGTGCAAATTGAAGTGTCAATTCTACAAGAGCATGGTTAGGACAATTGTTTTTATAAACGTTCAAAACAGCTTAGCACTGTAACTTTTGGGTAAATGAATAGGCAAAAGTAAAAAAAGTTTTGATACCTAAATAGAAACTTGGATGCCTTCGTTAAAAAATACTGACAAATCATAAGCATATACTTGTATACAAATAAATTATTTCTCTTCATTAAGTTGTTTGCAAACATTTTAATAGAAGTAATTTACAAGGACTTCTGAGTGTTTACAAACAGTTGCCAAAACAGGTTAGACATGGGAAAAAGAACTTCAAAATTAACAAAAACTACAAAATATGCGCTCAAAAGAGATGAAAACTTACCACACAAGAATGCACCCAAAATGTTGCTCAGCATGTATTCATATATCAACATCCTTTCTTCTCATTGAACGCAACAACCAAGAAGCTGAACGAGGTTTCTATGTTGAAGGTTTGCAAAGCATAACCTCGTTTTTGAACTTCTCCATACCATGATCCGATGTTTTGGAAAGTATCTTCTGTTATTTCTTGATCATCTCCAAGTTTACCCTGATAGTTAAGTTTTAATTTCAGATGGAGAATATATTGTACTTTAATAAATTAGGATACTATATCATTTTTGTCAAATTTTCGTTTATTTCAAGTATACAAGCATATTACAAAAATAATACATCATCTGGTAGCATGATGAAAAATGGTTATTTATACCAACTCTAGTTCAAGAATTAATTTTTCTTCCCAAAAAATTGCAATTGTGCAATAGCTCAGACCTTTTTTCTTAATTGAAAAATTGTAAATGCAGTTACAGTAAAGTTCAACCAGTTTGATACTAAAGATATATTATCAATTTATTAACAAAAAATCATTCACAGACACGTATATACGTGTATACTATATCAAGAAGAATAAATATACTGTAAACTAGTCACAAGATTTTGAAACAAATTGATCTTTCTAGTTGAATTGCTTTTCTCCATCTGTAGTTTAAAAAAGGATTATGCAATGTCCCGGACTCCCGGCTAGTTTGTATAACATGGAAGCCTAGTTTTTGGATAAACATCATTGTAAAATTACCTGAAGTAGTGATGAAGATATCAACACTAAAAAATACTAAACTAAAGACAGAAAACTTCAGTAAATAATTCAGTCTTTAATTACGTTCAAACAGTGCCCAAAAACTGAAAACCAGTCTTAAACATGCTTACAAACAGAATCGTAAAGACTGGCTTATAGTCTATGATCAAGTCTTTAAATAAATATTTATGATTATGTTTTTATCCTTACTCAGGGTCCTCGCATTTTTCTCGGCGGGTGCGAGGGGTAAGGAAGCTAGTCGAAGATAGTAGGGTTCGGTTAGGTAGTTGGAATGTAGGGTCCTTAACAGGAAAGTTAAGAGAGATAGTGGATACTATGATTAGGAGACGGTTAAACATCTTGTGCGTTCAAGAGACTAAATGGATGGGCCAGAAGGCGATGGAGGTGGAGAACACTGGTTTCAAATTATGGTACACGGGAGAAGTACGTAACAAGAACGGGGTTGGCATATTGATTGACAAGGACCTTCAGAACAAAGTGGTCGATGTCAGAAGACGAGGGGATAGGATCATCCTAGTTAAGCTAGTAGTTGGTAAGACGGTTCTGAATGTCATTAGTGCATATGCCCCACAGGTAGGTCTAAGTGAAGAAGCCAAGAGGAAATTCTGGGAAGACCTGGATGTCATGGTTAGAAATGTGCATAGTAGCGAGAAACTTTTTATAGGAGGAGACTTCAATGGCCATATTGGCTCATCTAGTGGGGGTTTTGAGCGAGTGCATGGTGGTTTTGGCTTCGGCAGTAGGAACCAAGAGGGTGAAGATATATTGAATTTTGCTCTCTCTTTTGATCTTATGATTGCTAATACCTTCTTTAGAAAGAGGCAATCACATCTGATCACCTTCAGTAGTGGCCAACAAACTAGTCAGATTGACTTTGTCCTGACTAGAAGAGACAGTAAACGAGATTGTGTTGATTGCAAGGTCATACCTGGAGAATGTGTTGTCTCTCAACACCAGCTCTTGGTATGCGTGTTTCGTCTTCGGATGGTGAAGGATAAGAGAGCGAAGATTAGTAGGACGAAATGGTGGAAACTCAAAGGAGATGCTTCACGGGAGTTTAAAGATAGAATGATGGGAGAAGGGGCTTGGAATGTAGAAGGAGAAGCAAATGTCATGTGGAATGCGATGTCAACTTGCATTCGCAGAGTGGCTACTGAGGTATTTGGGATAACAAGAGGGAGCAAGCGAGAACCCAAGGATTCGTGGTGGTGGAATGACGAGGTGCAAAAGGCTATCAAAGAGAAGAAGGAATGCTACAAATGCATGCACCATCATAGGAGCGAAGAGAACATGCATAGATACAAAGTGGCAAAGAAGACTGCAAAGAAAGCAGTGAGTGAAGCAAGGGGACGAGCGTACGAGGGTTTGTATCAAAGGCTAAGTACAAAGGAGGGTGAAAAAGACGTATACAGAATAGCTAGGCTACGCGAGAGGAGGACAAGAGACTTCAATCAGGTTAAATGCATTAAGGACGAGAGTGATAGACTTTTGGTGAATGATGATGAGATAAAGAATAGGTGGAGAGAATACTTTGATAAGCTTTTCAACGAAGAAAGTAATAGCTCCGCGACCGACTTGGAAGACTTTGCCGACAACACCAATAGACATTTTGTGCGGAGATTTCTAGAAGCTGAGGTAAAGGGGGCGTTGAAACGGATGAAATCAGGCAAGTCGGTAGGTCCTGATGACATTCCTATTGAGGTGTGGAGATGTTTTGGAGATGCAGGGATAACCTGGCTAACTAAGTTGTTTAATAATATTTTCAAATCAAACAAAATGCCAGATGAGTGGAGGAGAAGCATTTTAGTTCCAATCTTCAAGAATAAAGGAGATATTCAAAGTTGCACAAACTATAGAGGAATTAAGCTTATGAGTCATACAATGAAGCTTTGGGAGAGAGTTTGCGAGCAACGTTTGAGGAGGTTGACAAGTGTATCTAGGAATCAATTTGGTTTTATGCCTGGAAGGTCAACCACCGAGGCGATTTTCTTGGTTAGGCAACTTATGGAGAGATACAGGGAACAAAAGAAAGATCTTCACATGGTTTTTATTGACTTGGAGAAAGCTTATGACAGAGTGCCGAGGAAGGTTATGTGGTGGGCGCTAGAAAGGAAGAGAGTGCCATCAAAGTATATTACCCTTATCAAGGATATGTACGAGGGGGTTGTGGCTAGTGTAAGGGCATGCGATGGTGAGACCAGAGACTTCCCAATTAACATAGGGTTACATCAAGGTTCGGCTTTGAGTCCCTATATTTTTGCATTAGTGATGGATGAAATCACGAAAGATATACAAAAGGAGATCCCTTGGTGTATGCTCTTTGCCGATGATGTTGTGCTGATTGATGAAAGTAGAATAGGGGTCAATAGACAACTGGAGTTGTGGAGGGAGACCTTGGAATCAAAGGGTTTCAGACTTAGCAGAACTAAAACTGAGTATATGAAGTGTGAGTTTAGCGGTGCTAGGTCAGATGACGGAGAGGTCACCTTGGCTGGTAGCGTAGTACCCAAGAAGGAATCGTTTCGATACTTAGGATCTATGTTGCAGTTTGATGGAGAGATTGATAAGGATGTTAGTTTTAGAATTCAAGCAGGATGGGTGAAATGGCGGCTAGCATCTGGCATTCTCTGTGATAGGAAGATTCCTCAGAAGCTTAAAGGAAAGTTCTATAGGACAGCAATCAGACCTGCAATGTTATATGGTGCAGAATGTTGGCCTACTAAGAGGCAACACGAGCAGAAGATAAGTGTAGCAGAGATGCGGATGCTGCGTTGGTGTTGTGGGCATACCAGACGAGATCGGATTAGAAATGAGGATATTCGGGAAAAACTTGGAGTTGCACCTATTGAAGAGAAGTTAGTCCAACACCGCTTGAGATGGTTTGGACATATCCAACGTGGACCACGCGATGCTCCTGTGCACGTTGGAGTTATAGGTCGTGCCGAAGGTCCAAAGAGAGGTAGAGGTCGACCTAAAATGACATGGGAAGAGATAATAAAGAGAGATCTAAGAAATTGGAGTATATCTGAAGAGCTTGTGGTAGATAGAAGTGCATGGAAGTTGGCAATCCATGTACCAGAACCTTAGGATTTTTTTTTTTTTTAATATATATCTATATATGTTAATTATTATTATTTTTAGATCTGTTTAATTATTATTGTTTTTTTTAGGACTTTATTTCACTGTTATTGTACCTTTTTACTTTAATCTGTTTGGTTATTTTAAACTCTTTTTATATATTATAATTAGTTATTTTACCTTAATTTTGGGTTCCATATCTAGCCAACCCCAACTTGTTTGGGATATATGGCTTTGTTGTTGTTGTTGTTGTTGTTGTTGTTTTTATCCTTACTCATGTGTGGTGAGTACTTGAATGACTGCCTATGATTTATAAGCTGACTTATAATCAATGTTACAACTTCTATAACAATTCATAATTAAAATTGTATTTTTGGAAAAGTTCACAATTTACGTAAGATTTCATTCACAATTTAACTAAGATTTCCAATAAACAACCTAACAAATATATTTGACGGAAAACAAAAACAAACAGAAAAGCCCAAAAATAGCTACCTTATTTACATTAAAAATAAGCCGAGTACATTGGTGCCATAAGCATTGAACAAGTAAGAAGGGGAATAACACATAAACAGTACATAAAATCAACTAAGAATACAATCCGATAATCAATATATGCATCAATGAAGGAAAGAGAAACTACTCAAATCCATAATCACGTCCTACTACAAGTTACAACATCTATGCCCCACACATTCTGCTCTATCACTATAACCCAAAAATGAAAAAAAAAAAAAAAACCACCTTTAACCAAAACAACAGGTGGATTTTTCTAAATTTTGGAGTTCCAAACAATATGAGCCACACCAGGCTTCATTCATGTATAAATAAATGTTATACATAGGAGGGTCGATTTTGGCCTCTTATTAAGTAGATAACAGCAAGATCAATTCCACTTTAGCTCTCAACGAAAATTGTGACTGTATTATAGTTGTAAAATTTGTAAATTGTGATGACTATTCACCAGAAACATAAAATTTTGTCATGCCCTCAAAACCATTTTTTGGGTAGAACATATTAATTGACAATATATACGAAAAAACTTGGGACTTAATCTAAATGAAAGAAAAAACTTAGTGTGCTGCTATTCACACACCAATTTCCTCTTCTAGCCACCAAAACTAAAGATCATCATAAAGAATATCATTTTCTTCCTTCAGCTACCGTACATTAAAAATATTAATATGAACAGGCACCCCACTACGGAACGAAAGCTTCGGTTTCTTCCTGCCGAATTTACAATCATATTTCGGTTGGTAGTAGTCGTACGGTTGCTTCCTGCCGAAATCATATTGTTAATTCGGTTGATTATAGCCGAATGAATAAAAATGATGTGGTGGCCAGAAGTGTAAAAAATATAACCAAGTTTATTAAATTTTGTGTGGTGACCAAAAGAGCAAATTGGGGTGTGAATAGCAGCACACAAAACTTAAGACTCTCCCAAACAAAGGCTTCAGAGCACCCAAGAAATTCCACGCTCACCATTTTCAAAACGTCCAATACGGTTCTGTGATAGAAAATGGAAAACAAACAGGTTAAAGATTAAGTCCCTGTACAAATCAGGAATTATAATTTCATGCACAACCCCATAAGTAAAAGTATTACCCTTTGAAAGCAGGAACCTTCTACCTTTTACCGTCGGGGTTCGATTCAACTTGGATTTTATACTGCCGCTTCTGCGACATGATTTTGGGAGAAGAGAAGAACATCACTTCCTTTTGGCATGAAAATTGGGAAGCGATTAAATAATTGGATGAAAAAAAAATCTATCTTTATTTTGCTGGCTCCTACTATGTTGAAAGCATTTTGCAACAATAAAGATAATGGACATCTTCCAAAATTTTGATTTTTTTGGTGATAGAAATAGGAAGATGAAATAAATCTGCAGTTTGTACTCCAAAATTGAAAATTAGAAGAAGAAATGAACTAAATGGAGTCAATTTTACACAGAATTCTCTAAAGAAATGAACTAAAAAAAAAAGAGATTTCAAAGGGAGAAGTTAGGAAAGTTATATTCGGAATTTTCAAGTAAAATGAGGAGAATACGGAGAGAATTTGCTAAGGAAGCAGAGAAGAAATAGAAGTGGACGGCTTTTTTTTGGCTGATGGGTTACGAAATTTGAAAATGGAGGAGAAATAGAGATACTGAAGAAGGAATATGGATAGACGAGAAACAGGGAATACGAGAGAAATAAGATTTGAGGAAGCCGAAGAAGAAGGAACATACGGATGGAAAATAAGATTTGAGGAAGAAGGAAAACACGGAGAAAATACGCGTGAGCGGAAATTACGCCAAAATTGATTGGCATAGACAATTTGTTTTTGCCTCTTACAGAGTGGGAAACCTCCCTAACGGTCAGTTTGATTATGTAGTGATCCTAGGAAAATCCCTAACACTTTTACGGTAAATGAAATATTTATTTGAAATTATGGGTTTACTCACAGATGTATGTTTTTTAATTATTAAATATTAATTTTACTTTTTTTGTCACTTTACTAATTTTATATCTCGATAACTTTACTAATTTATACAACCATGATAAAAATTGTTATCATAAATTTACCAAAGATCCAATCAACCAACAGACTCTTGTTCAATAGTAGACCAACATATCTTATTTTTGAAACTTGGTTAAGTGTTGACCAACATATCTGATATTTGAACCACTTGTGAAGAAAAATAAAATTTTAAACCTGGCTTTAAAACTAAATGACAAATAGATCATTTTTGACCTATAATAAAAAGTTGCATTTTATACTTGCATGATTTATAGATTACCTTAAATGAGCAGCTGCAATTTAGTTTCAGTTGTGTACATATTATAAACGATGTATAATGTTAACAAAGCCGAATAAGAGATCATATGGTATATATTATTTTATTGTTTTGAATTGACATGTATTGTCGTTCATTTAAAGGGGAAAATGACTTTATAGTACACTAAACTTTATGGTCAAGTTAATTTATAATAGATTTTACAAATCATACAATGAAAATAGTGACACCGTTAAACATGTTATGCTTCCATACCATGTACATGAACCATAAATTTGTAAATTTTATGTATTCTCATGTACATAAAGCATAAGGTGGTAGAAATTATTTATAGCATAGTTAGGAAATCAAACAAACATCTCATACACATGAATGATTGACCACATCAAGCAAGCAGTCGTTTGTAGTAATGTTAGTCACTTTTTCTTTCATCTTGGTTCTTGTCAACATTCAAAAGGAAAATGTACAATAATTGGAGACTAATGGCCTATTAGAACTAAGCTACAGTATAAGAAAATGTAGGAGGAGGACGCAAAAGAACTATTAAGGAAGAGTGATAGAAGAAATAGGATAAGTAAGAGAAATAGAAGAAATACAAGGGATTCAATAGATAATATGGTGAGGAATAGTAGAAGATATTATTAGAGAATAATGAATTGTTTTTGCACATCTTTACATTCGATTTCTTTGCTATTTATATCCTAAAAAGGTATAACATAACATGGAATAAGCCTTGCTCTCCCAAATACAAAAAAAAAAAACAATTTAATTTTTTATTCCAGCACATACACGTGCACAGTTGTGCACGTGCACGCCTATATCACATGTCTACAGAGCTAGTCTATGATGCCAGGATGTTGCCCTCTTTAAGCTTATCCATACTGCACTGCTGCTGAGCTGTGGTTGACCCTGGATGATCGTTGGTGAAGGTTTGGAGTGTTTTTAGGCAGGTGTTCGATGAAATGCTCCTATGAATATTACTTGCCAGTAAACTGTTCGTTGGATTTTCTTTTGTCCTTACACCCCCTCCTTCTTCAAAATTTTACCTTGTTTGAAGGTCAAATGCAGGAAATCTTCGAATAAACTCCCAATAGTCTTCCCACATCGATTAATCTTCATGCGTTTTCTTCCATTAAACTATGACTTATGTTACTGCCTATTATTCTTTGGACAGTTCTTCGATCCAATATGAGTTCTAGATCCTTAATTATCTCCTCGGTGTAAGTAAGGACATCCCGTTGTATGATTTCATCATTACTGTGCCATTTTTTAAGTTGTGAGACACGAAAAACATGGTGTATTTTGGCATTAGGTGGTAGCCCAATTTGTAAGCTACACTCCCAGTAGGTTGTACAACTTGATAGGGACCGTAAATCTTAGGTGACAGTTTATTTGTTTTTAGGTTGCTCACTGAAATTTGCCTATATGATTGTAATTTAAGGTAAAACTAGTCCCCAACCTCGAATTATCTTTATGTCCTTCTGGCATCAGCAAACTTCTTATCTCTTTCTTGTGCTAGCAACAAACTACCCTTAAGCATATGAATAACAATGTCCCCCAAGAAAAGATCCTGCACAACTTGCGGTACCCTTGCTGTATTGGGTACATAAGGTAGTAATATAGAAGGTGCAATTCCATAAACTTCTGTGAAGGGTGTAATGTTAGTGGAACTGTGCTAGCTAGTGTTGTACCAATATTCAGCCGTAGGCAACCAACGTGTCCATTCCTGTAGCTTATGACAAACAAAGCAAGGTAGGTATCCTTCTAAAGTTTTTATTGACTGGCTCTGTTTGGCCATCGGACCGAGGATGGTAAGCCGAACTTAGGTTGAGGAAACACCCTTGTAACCTGAATAATTCCTGCCAGAATGCACTCGTAAAGATGGCATCCCTATCGTTGACTATTCTCCTCGGCATACCATGCAGCTTAAACACTCCTTCGAAGAGAATTCATGTTATATCTTTAGCCGTATATTGATGCTTCAGGGGAAAGAAATGAGCATACTTCAAAAGCCTGTCAACCACAACGTATATAGCCGTGTACTTATGTCTTTTGGGCAGGCCTATAAAAAAATCCATGGAGATGTCACTCAAGATTTTATCAGGGATAGGTAATGGCTGTAGTAACCCAGGTATGGAAATGTTTTCTCTTTTATTTCTTTGGCATGTGTCATATTCCCTTATGTATTTATCAATGCCCGCCTTCATATCCTTCCAGTGAAATACATGTTTTATTTTGTGTCTTGTCTTTTTAATGCCCAAGCGTCCTCCTAAAGAGGTTGAGTGAAATTCCTTGAGTATGATTACGATAATGTCTTTGCAGTGAGATTCCACACAATCAAATCCTTCTCGTATAGAAAAGAAGCCCATCTACTATGGTGTATCTGTTAGAATTGGCTGGGTTAAGTATATCTTGCATTTTCTTTGAGTGGCTTTATGATTGAGACATCAAACTTCTTAGTAAAGGTAGCCAATTGCTTTCTAATGTGATAACTGCATGACAACACCCTGATGGATTGTTTTCCTCAAGTTCCTCTGGTAGCCTTGAAAGCCGGTCAGCCACGACATTTTCTTTACCACTTTTGTATTCCACCCTATAATTTAACCCATGCAACTTAGCTAACCATCTTCCCTGTATTCCCTGTGATTAACCTTTGTGTTAGAAGGCGCTTCAAGCTTTCGTGATCTATTGTAACAACCCGAAAATCTGGGCCAGTTTAAAATTTTTATTTTGGCAATTTTAAAGAATTTTGCATATTTAAAATAGATTATTTTAAATATTATCGACGAGAAATTTATTTTGAATAGAATTCGACGTATATATTATATACGTCGTCGTTTGAATATAAATAATTATATATAATTATAAATAGAATTGAAAATGGCGCGGTAGTTCGATAATTCGATTTCAAACTTCAATTGAACGTACCGGGTGCAAAACAATCCGGATTTTAGTGAAACCAAAAACATTAGGATCTAATTGATAATATCTTTCCAACGAATCCGGGAAATCAAGATTTCATAGCGTGAGTCAAAAGATATGTCCAGTTGAAAATTCTGAATAGTCGCTATGGAATTCAGGCCCTTAAAAATGGACATTTTGCAAACGACCTCGGATTTCGACGAAACCAGTTTTGGTGGGTCCGTGATGTTAAATTATTGTTAGGTTTCAAATTTCATAATTTTTCGAATCAATATGTGAGCATGGCAAAGGAAAACGCGTTTGACCAGTTTCAGTTGATTTTAATCGACTGGAAATTGGCCATTTTTCCAACGGTCTCAGAATTCGACGAAACTAGTTTTGTTAGGACCGTGTCGTCAATACGAAGCTAGAAAATATTTTTCTGGAATTTTTCGAGTTAGTATGCGACCCCGGTAATTTGAAATGTACGTTTAAAATTCAATATAGTGATTTAAATGTAAATTTAACGGAAACTGATTCAAACGATCAAATCAACCTACGATACATATCCCATTGTGTTCGGAATGGGGGTAATTAGCTATGGACGACAGGCGGTGGGCCCCGTTTTGTGGTCGAAAATAAAAGTTGCTTTTTGGAGGAAAATTAAATAATAAAAAAAAGGAAAAACCCTTCCCCTTAAAAACCCGTAGGCCCCCCCCCCCTCATTCTCAGTTCTAAATCGAAAAAAAAAAGAAAAAAAATATATAGAGCGAGACGAGCGAAAAGGGGGCGGAGGAGCTCGTCGCTCCTCCAATTGATCCCCCACCGCCGGTCGAAGCCCCCCCCACCTCGCGATGGCTGTTCGAAACCCCCCCCCCCCCCTCGAATTCGTATCCGCACCCCCCTCCCTCGCGCTGAGCGCGACCCCCGCTTCTCCCTCTACCCTGCGACCGACGCCAGCGCCAAGACCCCACCTCCCCGGCCTCTTCAACTGGCGTGAAACCCCCCCCAGTCGACGAACACTGTAAGTTTATGTTATTTTTATTTCAATATTTTATTTATATTGTTTATCCGATTTTAATTAGGAATAGGAAAAAAAACTGATCTTTTAAAGTATAGAAATATAATGTTTGAAGAAGATTAAGATTTAATTTTTAGTTTATAAAAAGGAAAGATTTTTAAAATGCAGAAAGATTAGATATTTAAAGTAATAAAAATATGATTTTTATATTTTTAAAGTATTAAAAATATTGTCTTTACTATAAAAATATTAAAAATATGATTTTTATATTTTTAAAGTATTAAAAATATAATCTTTATAGGATAGAGAATATAAAAATATCATCTTTGTATATGTAGCGAAATAAAAATCTGATTTTTATTTTATATACGTTGAGATAAAGTGGTAATTTTTTATAATGATGAAAACTTTATTTTTATAAAGGCGAAAACTTTATTTTTATAAAGGCGAAAACTTTATTTTTATAAAGGCGAAAACTTTATTTTAAAAATAGGATTTTTATGTATTGAACTTCGAATTAAAAATAGGATTTTTATGTATTGAACTTCGAAAGAAAAATAGGATTTTTATGTATTGAACATCGAAAGAAAAATATGATTTTTATATATTGAACATCGAAAGAAAAATATGATTTTTATATATTGAATAGCATAGTAAAAATGTGATTTTTACATATGTAGTGAAAGCAGCAACGAAGGTGACAAAAAGGCGAAACGACGAAGACTTCTGCAAAAGAAGAGCCGTGGAGCTAGGATAGCTATATGTGAGAATTCCTCACTCTTCAATTTATTTTCTAGTTATATATATATACTAGGATGCAGACGGTGCTTAGTAGCACCCGACACAATCGTCCACAAACCATGGACTTGTTTGTTTGGTTGCATAGATTAGTTTGATTATGTGATTGAATTGAATTGTTTGAGTGAAATTGAATGATATGATTGATGTGTGAATGGCGTGGGCCTTCACTAGACCGGGGATAAGGCTAGGCCTTGTCCCGTTTCTAGTATCGTGCCGTTATGCCGCCGAAATTTTCTAAAATATGTTAGAAAATAAAAATATCATTTTATTGTGTAAATGAATAATAGAAATTCATAGGTTGAATAAAATGTTTTATCGTTAAAAATATAATTTTTAACGTGAAGTGAATAAATATTCATTTACAAACCAGACGGTTTGTTTATGTACACCTATTTGAAGTATATTGATTGGGTCGATAAATTTTACACATCGCCCAACTGCACAAATAAAATCTGTGTTTGATTGTTTGAAACCCCACACGGGTGTTGGGATGAAATTTGAAGTTCACTCATCCTGATTGATTGAATATGTCGATTGGTTGATTGACAGGCTGTTTTAAGCGTTGGATATCTATATTTGATGCTTATACAGTGTAGTGCACTTTGGTTGATGGTTGATTATTTTTCCATGCTAGTATATACATGTGTTGTATGAAAATCCGTATAATTAACTTTATATGGTAATTGATTGGGCCTCATTCCAATTTGAAAAATAAAGAATAATATAAAATAAAAGTTCATGTGTTGACAGTACTCATTCATTGAGATTGGTCATGTGTTGAACGAAATATTTTAATATTAAAATTTACATCTTTATCGATATAAAATAAAAGTTCATGTGTTGACAGTACTCATTCATTGAGATTGGTCATGTGTTGAACGAAATATTTTGATAATAACAACTATTTTGAAAAAGAAATATTTGAAATAGAATATTTGAAAATAAAGGAATATATGAAGCCGTGTTGATTAGATTGACGCCATTTAGACGTGAACGATATTTATATCGATTTTAAAACGATTTCGAAATGAATTGAATTGAAAACGATTTCGAAATGAATTTAATTGAAAACGATTTCGAAATGAATTGAATTGAAAACGATTTCGAAATGAATTTAATTGAAAACGATTTCGAAATGAATTGAATTGAAAACGATTTCGAAATGAATTTAATTGAAAACGATTTCGAAATGAATTGAATTGAAAACGATTTCGAAATGAATTGAATTGAAAACGATTTCGAAATGAATTGAATTGAAAACGATTTCGAAATGAATTAAATTGAAAACGAATTCAAATTGAATTGAAAGCGAATTGAAATGAATTCAAATTGAATTGAAATTTGAATTGAATAGAAATGAATTTTAAAACGAATTTATAAAGAAGAATTCAATTTTGATTTGAGTTGAAAAGAAAGTTGAAATTGCTTTTGAAACGATTTTAAAACTATTTATATAATTCGTTTTAAATAGGAATCGACGAAGTATATATTATATATATTATATATATATAATATAATGGCCTGAATAGAACGCGCCGCGCCGCGGCAGTTCGCGAATTTCGACCATTGATTTCAAACGGACATTACGGGAGATCCGACCGTCGGATTCTCCTAAAACCGGAACCGTTGGGTTCGTATCGAAAAGAGCTTTCTAACGAATATTAGAAATTTGAAATCTAACGGTTGGATTTGGAGATACGTCCAAATCAAATTCGAAAAAGGTCGCTGTAAGTGCAGTTCGATGGCCATTGATGGAAATCGACTGTACGGGCCTTGATAAAATTATTAAAAATAGTAATAATTTATGTAAAATCATAAGAAGTGATTTAGAAAGAATTGGGATGAAAAACTCCATATTTGAAAAGATAAAAATAAATTTTTATCGAAATGAACTAGTTTTGAACTAGAATTATAATTCTATTTATTTTTAAATAAATAAATTGAATTCGAATGGTTTTGAAAATAACCAGAATATCCAATGATTGCATTGGAGTGGATTTGAATCGAAGTTATCTTCGGAATATTTCGATGTTGGAATTCGTGATTATACAGGTGTTGTTATGGAAATTTGAAAGATATATATATATCGTTATTTCCAATACGACATTTGTTAATCGTAGAATTTGATATTGAATATAAGCTGGGATATTTTCTATTCAGAGCCTTGTATTTAATATCAAATGTGATTGGGTTTGTCGTGAATGGTGTCTTCACTAACACTGTTCTTGAACCCAGTTGAGAAAAGATTAAATCTTTTTATTTAGATTTAATGAAGTGTACCAATTAAATAATATTTAATTGGAATTGAATCGATATTGATTTTTGGGTTTATCGTGGACAGTGTTTTAAATAACACTCGTTCTTTAACCTGATCATTGATGAAATGTGATTTTGGGTTGTCGTGAACGGTATCTTCAATAATACAGTTCTTAGACCTAAAGGAGTTAAGAAAATCATAAACTGACTGGAGATTAGTTAAGTTGAATAGTGTCCGAGGTATTGATCTGATGTTGGTTTCGGCCTTCGGGATTCATACTTAGGGAATTGCTCACTTGCTAATTTACAATTAGGGACTGATTGAAATGTGATGTGATTTTGGGTTTATCGTGAACCGTGTTTTAAATGACACTGATTCTTTAACCCAGTCACGGATTAAAACTAAGTGGAGTTTTAATGAATCTTTAATTAGATTGAAATAATCGAGAATGGAGTATCACCAGTTTTGCTCCAGGCGATAGTTGAATCTTTAATTAGATTTGAACGTGAAATGGTAATTGAATTTACCGATAACACCGTGGTGTTAGATATGAAGTATAACCAGTTTTACTTCATGGGATGAATAGGTTGGGATTGGGAAATTAAAACAAATGATTACTTCGGTAAGGTTCGCTAATCCCGACTAGTTTGAATTGATATTCAAAAATAGATTAAAGAATAAATTCAAGAATTTATCTTTGATAAAATTTATGGGAACCTTTCCCTATGAACGTGAAATTTAGAAACTAACTGTCGGTTAGCCAAGCAGAATGGTTTTCTGGATATTGATCTGATGTTGGTTTCGGCCTTCGAGGTTAATATTTGGGAAATTATTCTCTTGATTAATTTACGGTTAGTGACTGATGAATTGGAATGAGGCGTATGTTGTGTTTGTGTAACACTTATTTAAAATATACGCGGGTTATTCGGAAAGACCGGGTTTATCCCATTCTGAATAACTGATACGACGATAAGTCGAAGATGAAGACGATGGTCGAAGACCGGAGGTCTTCACGTCGTTTGGGTGATAACTGATGATCTTGATTGGGCTGTACACCCAAGAAGATGGAAACAGTTAGTGATCGTCCAGACGTACTTGGAGATCGATGGATATGCGGGGTACTAGGTGCCTCCGGTTTCGTTCAGACCCAGAACGGACTTGTAAATGGACTGTGTGTCTGACATTGGATTTTAGTCTGTGTGATTGATTTCTATTAAATATATATCTGTTTGGCGGCGGAGAATTTATTCTCTTGCTTAACGCCCTTCTCTGAGACGTACGAGCTCAGGGGTTATATATTGATGGATATCAAACGCATGGAGTGAATTGCCTGTGTGGCATGCCTAAGTGGCAATTGATCGGGGCTTCTGTTGAAAAGCAAAGTCTTGTGGTGATGATCAAAGCAAGGCCTTTGTGGCGTAGCTTTGTGTAACGTTTGCTTCGCGAGTTTCGCACCCGGTATGAACCAAAAACGGGAGGGACATCAGGGAGGACTTGCGTTTCTTTCTAGTTAGAAGTGGCGTCAGTGGTTTTACACGCCCTGACGAGTTTGACTTATGTGGTTGTTGCTGTTGCGAGGCGCTTCGGATTGATCGGTCGTTCTCGAACCGATGGAGTCATTTAGTTGGCTCATTTACGCCCCAAAGGGCGGGGAAACGTAGTGTTCAGGCATAATAATCCACATCGGTGGACCGGCCCTGACGATCTAAAGGGTTGATGCGTTCTGATCCTGTGGCTCGGGCTAGAGAGTCACGAATCGGTTGAGGACTATCTTTTGCCTCGGTTCATAGACGGAAATCCAATTTCCAAATACGTGCCATTTGCGGTTTTATTTGTAAACCTATATATGGCGACATAGTGGCATGGGATGCTCATGTCGCCTATGATTGATACTTATGATTTGAAGTTGTTTTATACACTATGCACTTATTATAGTATCAAATGATTTGTTTTAAACGTATCAAGCATTCTTTGGCTGTTATAAGGTAAAAACCCTATCCCCCGGCTTGCGTTGCATTGTGTGATAGGACCTGGGTCTTATAACAGCTTCATTTTTCTTTATTTAGCATTGCGCTGTTTGTTTTATGCACTGGTATTCTTGGGAGGAAACCCGTTCCGTGTTATACGGCGTGGTCCCTTGATTTATCTAACTTTAAAATAAAGATTAATAACTGTTTTAGTTCTCACACCAGTCACATGACTGACCTGGAGTTTATTGTTTTAACCTAAACTCTGGGTGCCCTTATTTTGACACGGGCAGCTAGTAGTTTTGGTTTTTGCAGATTTATATTCACAGGATCCTGGTTTACAGCTGGAACGATATCCGGAAAGCTTTGTATCCGTATATCTCATTCTAGTTGTGTATTGTATTATTTTCCGCTGCTATGTATTTAAATGTAATTTAAATCTCTGATATTTCTGTGTAATATTCTTTTATACTCTGTATATTCTTGTAATCTGGTGCATTGTTGTAATATACAATGAAACGTTCTTCTGTATGCGTTCTGTTGTGGCTTGTTCTCGAACTATCCGACACTTTCCTTAACGGGGAAGTTACGGGTTTTCACATCTGTCTTAATATCAAACCTCCAAATATTGTGACCATTTTTATAACTAGTGTTAGAGCCAGTAGTTCCTTTTCGTAAGTTGACAATAGCAAGTTTTTTACCTTGAGTGCTGGACTGAGGTATTCTATAGGTTTGTTTTCCTGAGTTAGTACTGCCCTTATACCTACCCTACTGGCATCACAGTCCATAACAAAATCTTTAGAAAATTTGGCATACTGAGGATAGGTTGTTCCATTAGACACTGCTTAAGTTTCTGGAAAGCCGTAGTCAGGTGGTCATTCTACTGGAAGGCATTCATTTTTAACAATTTGGTCATTGGTTTAGCTATACTTGCATAATTCCGAATAAATCTTCGGTAGTAGCATGTCAGTCCTATAAATCCTCTAAGCCGTTTTATGTTTTTTGGTTGTGTCCAATCCCTTATAGCTATGATTTTATCAGGATCCACACGGCTATGCCATCATTTGAAAATATGTGGCCTAAATAAGCAGCCTTATGTACCGCAAAAGAACACTTTGACAACTTGATAACCAACTTATTCTCTTTTAAAACTTGCAATGTAATTTTTATTTGCAACACATGCTCGACCAAGTCTGGCTATGGATTAAGATTCCATCAAAAAATACAAGAATAAACTTCCTCAAGTATGGTTTGAATATATGTTCATTAATGCCTGGAATGTTGATGAGGCATTTGAAAGACCGAAATGCAGTACAATATACTCATAATGCCCCTAATGTGTTCTAAAAACAACTTTTTGTATATATGATGAGTGCATCCTAATCCAATGATATCCAGATTTCAAATCAAGCTTAGTAAAGTATTTATAACCACACAATTCATCGAATAAATCCTTAACTAATGGAATAAGAAACTTATCTTTTATTGTCAGATTATTGAGAGCTCTGTAATCGATACACATCCTCCACGTTCCATCCTTTTTCCTTACCATGACTACTAGAGAGGATTATTCGCTAGTGCTTAGTCTCCTAATACCTATTTCTAGTAACTCTCTAATAATTTTCTCTACTTCGCTTTTATGTAGTATGATTGCTTATATGGTCTAAGCAGATAGGTTTGGTATTGGGATTCAGGGGTATTTTGTGATCGCGGTCTCGTGGTGAGGGTGATGTTGAGGTAGGGTTAGTAACAGTAGGAAACTATTGTAATATTAATTGGAATTCTGAGGGTATAGGTGAATTTGAGGTATTAAGTGTTTGTAATTCTTTAGAGTACATCACGAATGACAACTACCTATGTGCACTTTTCTTGGTAATGTCTTTTTCCCCAACCATTCTGCTTTCCTCCTTGATGCCATACCATACATAAGACTGACCACAAAAATTAAATTAAATTTGTTAGCATACAAAATTAAAGGATACATCCTCTAGCTCCTTCATATATTGTGCACAGGGCAACTTGGCAGCCTTCAAGAGGGATTAGTAGTAAGTCAATGGCCATAACACACACTTGATATTTTAATACAACTCCCTTGCATATTCATGTTCCTTGTATCATGTCCCCATTAGCTACTTGTATAGAGTAATTGAGGAATCTTGCATTTCCAACTGTAGTTTCCTGGCCAGATGCGTATTAATAAGACTATGTGTGGACCCCGAATCAATAAGTACATGGATAATTTTCTCATTTATTTTTCCGTGCACCCTAATAGTATATAGGGTAGGAATGCTGCAAATGGCATTAAGAGTGGTGGCATACGTCTCTTCATTGTTTCCTTCAATTATGTTATGTGTAGATTGCATAGTTGTATTATTCAAAGGTTCTTCATTTTCTTCAAATGTATTGTCTATTGGTTCTATGTCACTTTCTTCTTGCTGCAACACGATACCCTAAAAAACATAGACCTGTTTATTTTTGCATATGTGACATGGGTGCCACCTTTCTTTACACCCATAGCAAATATTATATATTCTCATTTCGATAATTTCTTCAGGAGTTAGTCCTTTTATTTTTGCATTTGTTTCCATTGTACCCTTAACTATGGTGTTAACCTTGCGGGGTGCACCTTGAAAGTTGGTTCTTGAAGAGTGGTGCACCCTAGTTTTCTTCTTACAAGCCTTTTTGCATTCGAAAACCTTTGAAAAATTCACTGCCTCTCTAAAATCTATAGGATGAAGGAAAAATACATCAAATCTAATATCTTCCTTGAGGATATCCCACTTTTCGATGTTTGTTTTACTTTCTATTCCAACCAACCAGACCATAAGTGAATCTAGCCTCTCCTTTCAAGTGAAATGAGCAGGTGGGAACCCATTCTAATTAGGGACTGTTATGATAACGAAAAAAATAAGAGAATAATGTTACGGCTCCGACCTATTTTAAGTTTCATATGTACTAAGCCTTATTGGGCTTCCTGGGTCAAGCCCATTTTCTTTCATTTTGCACTATAAATATTGTTGCCGTGTGGCATATTAGAGTAACGTTCATTTTGTACACAAATACATTTTTCTCTGCAATAACATTTTACTGAGTCTTTCTCTTCAATATATTTCTGCATCAACATTTCTGATTTCTCAACTTGGTATCAGAGCCGAGGGCTTGTTCTTGCATTGATCATCAGCAGTGTTGATTAATTGTTGATCCATCAGAGTAAATTCATCATTTGGATCACCCTTCATCAAAGCATCAGCCTCTCATTTGAAGGTTGCTGCCCTATTCTTCAAATCAAGAGCCTCGCCAACATTGATTGTGGCTGCATCTTGTTTTCAGAAAAAGGTTGCAGAGATAGATCTGTTCTCTTTCAAGAAACTGATCAAGATATACCAAGAAATCATCAATATTGTCAAAAGTGTCGTCTACAGTTTGCCAATCAGGGTTTGTATCTGTTCCTTTGAATCTAATAGTTTTATTTTTTCATCATTTTGGCAATCTAATTTACAACTTTTGCACTACTGAAGACTCTCGATTTACCTCAATTCAAAGTTTAAGAGGTCAAAACTTACCTTTGATTTGTTTTTGAGTTCTGTCCTTGTTCATTGTTTGTCATCATGGTCAATCCAACTTATGATTCAAGCCCACAAGTCTCCAGCAATAGGAGCCATCAATCTCAGTCTGATCCTTTTCAAGAATTGATGAAGGCCATTATAAAACCTCAAAGCCAGTTAATTTCAATCACCCTTGATGAAACCAATTACCTGTTATGGAAATTGCAGGTAGAAACAGCAATTAGAGCCTATGGTTTAGAGGATTACATATTTGGAACAAAGATTGTTCCACCCAAATTTACTAGAGACAAAGAAGATAAATTGGTAAGTAATCCTGAATATATTGTGCATCAAAGACAAGATGGTCTAGTATGTGCATGGATGATATCCTCTATTGGATCTACTATTCTACCACAGTTAATAGGGGTCAAGACTGCTTAAGAAGTGTGGGAAACAGTTCAGAGAAATTTCTCTAGTCAATCTTCAGCTAGAGTTATGCATCACAAAAGTCAACTGCACAGCATAAGGAAATGCGAATCATTTATGAATGAATACTTACTGAGAGTGAAAAACATTTGTGATCATTTAAGTTCTGCAGGTCATGGTATACCTGAATCTGAACAGGTAATAGCCATAGTGAGTGGCCTTGATGATGAGTATGAAGCTGTTACTGCCATCATATTATCAATGGATCCAACACCCTCTTTGCAATATGTGTATTCTACACTATTGTCTCATGAAGGCAGAATTGAACACAAGAAAGGTGTTAATTCTGATATATCAGTGAACTACACATCCTATGGCAGAGGAAAGAATCAAGAAAAAGGAAATGGTTCAAGAAATCAAAATAATAACCAAAGAGGGGGTTGGTCTGGCAGAGGAAGAAGAGGTGGTAGGAGCAATAATAACAATAACAGAATCAGGTGTCAAATTTGTGATAAAGTGGGGCACAGTGCTAGCAAGTGTTATTTTAGATATAATTCTAATTACACTACATCACAACAAAGTAACAGTGCAAATATGGTGAATACTGTTAAAGAAAACAGTAAAACTCAAGAAGAAACTCTCAATATAGAAGCCTCAAACAGTGATGATGTGTCAGATGACTGCTGGTATCCTGATTCTGGTGCAACCAACCATGTTACCAATAATTTAAACAATTTGAACTTGGGAAACAAGGAGTACAAAGGTATGCAAAATCTCACTGTTGGTAATGGTAGAATTGCACACATAACACACACTGGAAATGCAAGTACTGATGGAAATAAACATCTTATTTTAAGAAATTTGTTAAGAGTTCCATCAATTAAGAAAAATTTAATGAGTGTTTCCCAATTTGCAAAAGACAATAATGTTTATTTTGAATTTTATCCTAATGCATGTATAGTTAAAGACATACTGACTCAAAAAATTATTGTGCAGGGTAAAGAGAATAAGGGATTATACAGACTTGATTTCAGTCATTCGAAAAATTCTGATATTAGAAATAATCCCTATATTATGTCTGTAGTAAACAATTCTGATTGCATTAAGGAGTTTGATATGTGGCATTGCAAATTGGGACATCCCAGTATTAAAATTACCAAACATGTTATGATGAATAATAATCTTTCTGTTAGTAAAAATTCTGACTCTTATTTTTGTACTTCTTGCCAGTTGGAAAGAGTCACAAACTTGCATTTCCAGACTCACATACCACCTATACTAAACCTCTTGAACTAATAGCCACTGATTTGTGGGGGCCTGCACACATTAGTTCTAACTATGGTCACAAATATTATATATCCTTCATAGATGCATATTCTAGATTTGTCTGGATTTATATGCTTAAATCTAAGTCTGAAACCATTGATGTAGTTATACAATTTATTAATAAAGTAGAAAATCTTACTGGTAATAAGGTCAAAACCTTTCAAACAGATTGTGGCAGAGAATTTTTACCTTTAAAAACTTTCTTTGAAAAAAGGGGAATTAATCATAGATACACCTGCCCTTATACATCTGAACAAAATGGTATTATTGAAAGGAAACACAGACATATTGTTGAAACTGGTATAACTCTATTAGCTCAAGCATCTATGCCTTTTAAGTATTGGACTGATGCTTTTTATACAGCTGTACACTTAATTAGTTTAATGCCTACAAAGGTGTTATAGCTTAAATGTCCTCAAGAAATGCTAACTGAGATTAAACCAGACTATGAACATTTAAAAATCTTTGGATGTCAGTGTTTCCCATATTTAGGACCTTATAACAGTCACAAGCTAGATTATAGATCTACTGCATGTACCTTTTTGGGATACTGCAACAAGCAGAAAGGTTACAAATGTATGGACAACAAAGGGAGAATTTATATATCAAGACATGTTAAATTCAATGAATATGTGTATCCTTTTAGTAAAGATAGTTCAAGCACTGCAGGAAATATTGTAAGTAATAAACAGGTAAGAAGTAGTGCACCTGAAGAAGACGAAGTATTGGTGCCTGTTCATCATAATGAACACAACACCAACACAAGCTCTCAACACACAGTGCCTTCTAATAGGCCAGGTCAAGAGCAATTCACTCCCATTTTTGAAAGAGCAGAGCAACAAAGTCCAAATATTAGTGAAACACATGGTGAGCAAATAGCAGACAATAATATATCATCTGAAGAACAAACTGCAGATGTAAGAGATACAGGTAATATAGCAAATGAGAGAGATAAAGGTAATCAGCATCCAATGCTTACTAGAGCTAAATGTGGCATCTTCAAACCAAAGGTTTACAATACTGTTATTACTAATGGTGAACCAATTTCTTATGATGAAGCAGCCTTAAATGTTAACTGGAATCTAGCCATGCAAGTTGAATTTAATGCTTTAACAAAAAAAGGGACATGGATTTTGGTTGACAAACCAGAAAATAAAAACATAATAGGTTGCAAATGGGTTTATAAGTTGAAAAGAAATGCAGATGGTTCAATTTCTAGATACAAAGCAAGATTAGTTGCTAAAGGGTATTCACAAAAATATGGTTTTGATTTTTCAGAAACTTTTTCACCTATTGTGAAACCAACATCAATCAGGATTATTCTATCAATTGCTTTGTACAGAAATTGGAATATTAAACAATTAGATGTTAATAATGCATTTCTCAATGGTGAATTGCAGGAAGAGGTGTATATGGAGCAACCTCAAGGTTTTATCCAACATACAAATAAAAATCAAGTGTGCAAGCTTAACAAAGCAATTTATGGTCTAAAGCAAGCTCCAAGAGTTTGGTTTGACAAGCTGAAATCAACACTTGTCAATCATGGATATATTTCTGAATTTGCCACTACATATATCCTAATTTATGTTGATGATTTTATAATTACAGGGAGCAATGATGCTGAAATTAAAGCTGTCACAAAGCTGTTGGACACTGAATTTTCTATTAAAGACTTGGGAGACTTGCATTATTTTCTAGGTGTTGAAGTAAATAGATCATCATGTTCTGAAATGATCCTTTGTCAAAAAAAAAAATATTTCAGAAATTCTGGTTCGAGCCAAGATGGACAAGGCAAACTCATTACCTACACCAATGATCACCAGTGCTCAATTATCTAAGTATAAAGGTGAACCTTTTCAGAATGGAAAATTCTACAGAAGTATTGTAGGTGCTTTACAGTATGCTACAGTTACCAGACCAGACATTGCTTACAGTGTCAATAAAGTTAGCCAGTATATGCAAAATCCTATGGATGATCATTGGAAGGCAGTGAAAAGGATTCTTAGATATTTAAAGGGTACTATTGATCATGGTCTTATCTTGAAATGCAGCAATACTCTAAATATTAATGCATATGCTGATGCAGATTGGGGGACAGATAGTGATGACAGGAAATCCACATCAGGTTATTGCATTTATCTGGGTAAAAACCCTGTTTCATGGTGTGCTAAGAAACAAAATATTGTTTCCACATCAAGTACAGAAGCAGAATTTAGGAGTGTTGCTAGTGCTACAGCAGAAGTGATGTGGATTGAATCACTTTTAAGTGAATTACATATTACTCCTACAAAGCAAGCTACAGTTTGGTGTGATAATATCAGTGCAATTGCGTTATCATCCAATCCTATTTTACATTCTAAGACCAAACATATAGAATTGGATCTGTATTTCATCAGAGAACAAGTTATTAAAAATATGTTGAAAATTGGATATATACCATCGGCTGACCAAAAAGCAGATATTCTTACATAGCCACTGTCAAAACCTAACTTTACAAGGCTCAGAGAAGAGTTAAATATAGATTCAGCAGATTTAAATCAAAGATCAACGAGAAGAATTTTATACCTGACTGCTGACGGATCGCGACCTTCTGTGTTGATATAATCCTAATCGATGGCGAATCAAGCATGCTCAGCTAGGGCTTACGCCGATTTACTTTAAAATCAGCTCTTGCCCAATTTAACCTCTCTCAATAAACTGCAAATCAACTCAAGCTTTCAGCTCAAGTTCAGTATACAGTTCATCTGTCGTGGAAAGCCTGAGGACGTGTATTCACGCATCGATTAGGAGTTAGAAGATTCTGAGATGAAGGAGCCGCCATTATTTTTCTTTTTTGTTTTTCACTCGAAACCCTAGTTAGGTTTCGGGGGGAAATAAGAGAATAATGTTACGGCTCCGACCTATTTTAAGTTTCATATGTACTAAGCCTTATTGGGCTTCCTGGGTCAAGCCCATTTTCTTTCATTTTGCACTATAAATATTGTTGCCATGTGGCATATTAGAGTAACGTTCATTTTGTACACAAATACATTTTTCTCTGCAATAACATTTTACTGAGTCTTTCTCTTCAATATATTTCTGCATCAACATTTCTGATTTCTCAACTCGAAACAAGTGTTCCACTTGACTGGTCCGTTCAATAACATTACCCTCTCCATTACAAGCAGGAAATTCCAGTTTGATAACAGTGTTTTATAATAGCCGTGGTTGACTGGTACTCTGAATAATAGTACTTACCTTGCTTGGAGCACTAATCAGAATTCTAGCTGAGTTTCTTGATATTTCTATTGGTGAAACTTGGTTGGTCCTTGAGAGATGGGTCTGCTTTAGTTGTTGATTTTCATTCAAGGATGTTTTAGGTTGATGTTTATTACTGTTTCTTTGTTCAGGAGGAATATAAGGCGTTTTTGGCTGATTTTTGAGTTCTTTGAATTCTTTTGTAAACCCATTAGCGCTTCGCAGATGCTATCAAGTTTAGTACCCAGTTCTTGAGTGTTTTCTTGGAGATCTCTTGTGTCCAGAGAGTGCTGTGCTCTCATGCGACCTTGCCTAACTTGCTCAGGATCACCATCGTTCAACACACTGGTTAAATGCTCATCTTCCCCATCAAAGTCATCTTGTTGTGTTTCCTGAGGGTCGTGCTCTGATACCACTTTGTTAGGAACTTTTTCTTTCATATTGGACCATGTCAACATTCAAGAGGAAAATGTACAAATATTTGGGGATTAACGGCCTACTAAAACTAACCTGCAATAAAAGGAAATGTAGGAGGAGGACGTAGAAGAATTATTAGGCAAGAGTGATAAAAGAAATAGAAGAAATAGGAGAAGTAAGATAAACAAAAGAAATACAAGGGATTCAGCAGAGAATAAGGTAAGGAATAGTAGAAGATAATTAGATAATAATGAATTGTTTTTTTTTTGCACATCTTTACATTCAATCTCCCATTATATATATACTCACAATGTATAACATAGTCCCAGCCCGCTCAAATACGGTAAAGATTAATTTAATTAATCATTCCATCATATACACGTTCATAGCTGTGCACATGCACACCTATATCACGTGTTTACAGAGCCAGTCTCCGGTGCCAGGATGTTCCCCTATTCAAGCTTATCCTTACTACACTGGTGCTAAGCTGTCGTTGACCCTCGGTGATCATTGGTGAAGGGTTGGAGTGTTTTTAGACAGGTTTCCGATGAAATGATCCTATGAATATTGCTTGCAAATGAACCGTTCGTTGAATTTTCTTTCGCCATAACAAGTAAACGGAAAAATCTAAAACCAAAATGGAGTGAAATAAAACAAAACAAAATAAATATATCAATAATGCTCTTAGTTTTCTCGAAGGATTTTTTATCTTTTGTAGAATACCATAATAGTTATAATATTCATACTAAGTTGCGATATTTTCATCAAGCAATATATGGATCTAAAAATATCATAGATTTCCTCTACCTCCACTCTAAAACGTAGTCCAAGCTTTTTTGTAGAAAAATCCTGTAAAATATGTAAATTAAGATAAACAAAATCAAATTGGCAATATCCAAAATACAATCATTAAAAGAATGGCAACAAATTAATAAATACAATCTTTAGTTTAAACTCTTCTTCCACAACACCAAAGATTGAATCTAACTTGAACTCTGTTCCAACCATTTTTTTTTTGACTTTTAACTTGAATACCTATAAATCAAATAATTCCTATACTAATTGCAAAAGAAAGACAATCTTCAATTCAATATTATATCTCCTCAAAGAAACATTCTGAGAAAGTACACTATAATATACAAAAACGATATTTTGTTGGCTTTCTCTAAAATATTAAGAAGAATCATAAAGTTTAAGATATTGTTAACTTTAATAAGTTTTATATCTTTAGAAAGTACTTCTTCTTTCTACACATACATTGTTTTATAGTGTTGCGGATATAATCATGTTGGTCTAAAATGTACTTTTCAAATATTTTTGTGCATTTCAATGCTCATTTAGGATTCTTGTAGTCTAACTTCTTCCTATAGTTTATCCATGTTTGTTTATTTACTTCAATTTGAAGAAACCAACCTATGTTCCTTTTTTGTTGCATAAATAATAAATTGAGCCATATTTTAATTATAGTATTTTTACATATTGTATTTCATCCATATATAATTAATATATGGTTACTTTAATGATTCGCAAATCTCATAGATAAAAATGAGAGAAACCACTACATGGAAAAAAAATACAATACATATATTGCACTTTATATTAGTTTCAAAAATTGGTTATTTAACATTTAAAAATATTCTAGTCAACTGCAGTAACATGTGGTTTGACAGTCAATGCGTACTTTTCATCTTTTTTCACAAAAGAGAAATCATCTAAACTAAAGGATATTCCTATATGTAAATACTTCATTCTTGAACATTTCTATTCCTTCTTATGCAAACAAATGCAGCGAGATGCTAGAAAAAGGCAATGAGATAACATAAAGAAACAGTGCATGTCATAATTCATAACTAAAAAAGAGAAAGAGACATTCGAAAGGTGGATTACTTTCAAAGATGCATTAGATTGTTAAAAGCCAAACTAAACTATTGATATAAAGAGTTATTCAGATAGTTGAGATAATCATAGAAGATCATGTCATATACATCCAAAATTCATTTCCAGAGTCGTCACCAACACCATAAGTTTAGTTTAAGATATATTTCGGCCACTGGTTTTTTACATTGAACACAAATTAGGAGTTATAATTGCACTACTAATTGCAAAAGAAAAACTAATTATTCTTTCCATGGAAGAAACATTAATACATAAACCTATTTCTAATTAGAGTCGTTAATAATAAATTCAACCACTTGTAAAATGGAAGAAAGAACATAGTTGGGTAAATCACATAGTAAGGAAGTTAAAAAGCTCAATTTCAAGGAGGAAAGAAATCTCATTGTTGCCATATTCAACTAAAAACAAAACTGACTACAAGCAAAGAACATATTTATATATTGTGTTTTTCTACAAACATGCCAACAGATTCAAAGTCAACCATGGTTACTATGGTCGATTACCATACATACATGCCAAGATATGCATTATTTGATTCCATAAACCAAACCATATGGAGCAGATCACCATACAAGAAGGTCCAAGAAATTTTAAGATGCAAAAGAACAAATTCACCTAATAAATCAAGTCTCCTTGAAATCTACTACCTATAAGTAAGTTGTGTATTACAGCCAGTGTACTAACTTGAGTTTAATGAACCTTCTAATAAATTTCCAAGGTAATTCTGCATTTAATCAAATCAAAGTGGTGTTAGCCTAAAAATATGTTAATAGATCATAACCATAAATACGTGAACCAAATAAGAAAATGAGGTGAAGATTAATAGAAAGAGTAAACTCGAGATGGCACTGGTTACTTTTTAGCTCTTTTACTAATTGCAACAACTCACCAACTACTTATTGAAGCCATGTCTCATTGCTCACGAATGCAACAATTGATTATTTAGTTGCTCTTCTATCTGATCAATAATTACTTTATCTAATGTATCCTACCATATTGCATATCTTAAAATTGCTTTCTTTATTACCATATCCACAACATATACCCATACTTTCAAAATTCATCTATTATTCCTGCAGCACACTTGCTCCTACTTACTCCCAAGTTTGTAGCATTTCGACGGTCCTCTTCGTTTTTGTGATCTGTTTACTTATCTATATGTTTTTCCTGCATCACAAAATGAATTTAGCTTTAAGGTAAATATTTTCTGCATCAATTGTAATGAAAGCTGTTAGAATTTAATAAATCTTACAATATGTTTCTTAATTTTCTTCAAGTCTTTGTCTGTTAATGGATACTTATCAAAATCATAGTAGAAAGCATTGTTTATCAATGGACATAAAGTCACTTTTTCATCATGAAAGACTTTCGGAATTTCCATAGCCATCACATTACCACACTGTAAAACATGTGTTGCTTTTGCTAATTTGATTGCCATTACATACAATAACAACTAAATAATATTCAAATATGCTAAATAAATGAAATAAAATTTAAGTGGACATGCCATGCAAAGATAATAAAATAATTTTTTTGACTAAGTATTAATTATATGGACAAAATACCTCTAGTAATCATGTCTTGTAGACTTCATGTTTGAAAACCCAAATAGATAAGATATGGCTAGATTTAATTGCATAAAAAAATGAACATGGTCATATACACCAAATCAATGTAGAATGTAAAAAGTAACAAATGCAGTGAAAAGAAATTAGAACCATCCATAAAAAAGTCATTTCTTTTATGACTCTATAGTTGGTTCTACCTATTCAATTCATAAACGTTAAAAATCTGAGCTTAGAACCAAGCAGTAACAACGGGTCGAAGGAGTAGAAAACTAATATACATCAATCAACATATAGAGCTTGTCAATGAAAGCACACAGTCCAACAACCTCAACATAGTTTTCACGACTCTTCATTTAGTTCTACCTTTCCAATTACACTAAAGCATAGTATTATTAATCTTACACAATGATATCTTTTCATTTTGAGGGATATAGATAAAGCAAGATACTTAGTTTTAAGGGGTAGTTTAAGGTACATCCAGCAAAAAAAAAATTACTGAAATCATTACCAATTTAGGGTAAAAGCAATTTAAAGAAAAAAAATAGTAGCACGTAAGCCATATCCAGAAACTGATGTGAAAACTTGACATCTGCTTTGACCTAAGGTTTCGGAAGAGCATCATTCTTCTTCGACTGAAAATTTGACTCAGCTTCTTCTATTCAGCTTAACCATTTGACAATTCATAAAATTTGAGTTGAATTTCCCAATATCCCCTTAACACCTTCCTAGTAATAAACTCTCCCGATATCTTGATACCTCTTGTTACCACTAGGGTGAATAGTCAATCTAGAGCAACGTAATTCTCCTAGAACTTCATTTCTCAATCCAGTAATATCAGTGACAACCGGTCTTCCATTCTTACGAAGCCAACTACCTCGATCAACTTCGTAACCCTTTATTTCCTTGGAATCGCCTGTCATTTCCAATATTTGAATAATCTCAACATCCTTTGGATAACCTCATAACTCTTCATCTCTCAATACGGTACACTAATATAGAGAGTTTTCCCTGCTTTGCTAAAAAATTTGAGCAATATTTTGGTAGAGATACATATCAAATTCATACATGGATTCAGGCATAAATGAAGATCAATACATAGTCTAAAACCAGAAAATGACAAAAAATGAATCTGGAATAAAACAATGAATATATAAGCAACAAAGGTCGACATACAACAAGAGATTACTATAAACTTTAAAACTCAAGTTCTATTCATAGTGAACAGATTCAACACAGAAAAAAAAATAGTGACATGAAAAACATGTTAAGCTAGCAGTTTGAGTTTACAACCCACTTGGAATGGATCAGCATGATTTACATCGATTTCAGCAAAGAAAAATGGAGATTTCGGCTTGAAATGGCCTCAAGAAAGTTTCAATAAAATGTATATTTATGGATATAGATATGCAAACAAAATAGAGAATTGATAGTAAATAACATTTCCTAAATTTCAAAAATTAAATGAATAGATCTCTAGTTTTGATTTAGTTACCTCTCGCAAGTTTCTCTCTTGATTTTAGTTTTAAAATAGTTTGGATGTAGCAAATTGGAGGAAGTTCTAATTTTTCTCAAGGTTTATTTCAGGAAGAAGAAGATTTTGTGTATATTGTTAGTTTCTTCTCTTGCTAACTTAATTTAGAAAGTGGATTTTGGGTTCGGGCTAAAAAACTACACAATAACGCTAAATGTGCATAATTAAACTGTGAACTTCTAAATTGGGAACTTTATGATTAGGCACCAAGGTTCCATGGTAATTCGGAACTAGGCAAGGGAAGGATGTCATGGGAAGACATTATATAAAGATGGCTCGTAGATCACTACGAAGGTAAGGATCCTGACTCGGCTTTGATCCCCATTCCTGAGTTGTACCTGCAATTCAATAAGTCCAATTGGTCGATTTGAAGCACCGTTGAACCTGTGAATAGTAGCCTTGCATGGTTTCAGATCTTTGGTCTCAAGCTTCATTTGGTCGTAGGCCGGTTTAAAGATAATGTTCAAGGGCTCTCGAATAAATTAGGAATTTCTTTCCATATGTCGAATCTATGTAGGCAGAGGCGACAAGAGGATCTATGGTGGGAACCTCAAATCCCATAGCATCATTTTCTCTAAAGACTATGTCATCCCTCATAGTCTTTTGCAGCTTTGTCGAGACGCTTTCGTCCAGGGCGTAGCACTCTTCATTAACAGAATGCTCGATGGAATTGTCGTACTCCTCCATACAACAAATGCTTTCGCATGTGGGGGTAAGAACCATCGCAAATAGTGTTAATAATGATACCTATTTCAAGGGGTCTTGGATTGGACGACCAAGTGTTGCTTGGATTTGAGGAGGTGTGACATTGAAGAGCCTAAGGATATATCCATAAGAGGAGGATTGTGGACATGCTGTTCGAGACACTTGTCATGGATTATCTTTTTGATTGCATCTCAAAGGTGTTTGCAGTTGTTTCTGATATAGCAGAACATGTTGTGGAATCTGTAGTATTTGCCAGAGTTCTTCTCTCTATCGGTAGATTTACTTGAAGTTGATTTTTTTTTACACAACAATATGTTTTTTGTTTGATGATAACAAACATATATATTGTAATACAAATGTGTTTGTAACTGTACTATTCTATAGTACATCACATACATAACTAAATATTTATATTTGAATGGAATACTATTACACAAGAAGCCTTGCCAAAAAATACTATTACACAAGAATTTAAATATTCAAATAGTGTTTTATTTAAATATAATACTTTATTTCAACTTTTGAATAGTAGAAATTTCCAACTCCAACATCTCAGTGATATAATACATTCAATTTCATTTGTTACATCGGTTCCTCACTGCAACACTCAGTTGTATATACATACAAACTCATATATAGATTCTCACTCACACTCACTTGTCTTCAGTATGCTTCAGAATTAGTCCATTCATCTATACACCTGTCATAGGAAAGACACACAGTAAACTAGAAAAGTATAAATCTAAATTTTAGCAAGTATAAATTTTGTTTGCTTCAGAATTTTGGTGTGTTTCTCATAATATTTCTTGACTTGGTCTGATATGTATATACATTTATCTATGTTTAGACTTCTTGTGTTATTCATAGTAATTCACTGTAAATACTACAAGGTAGACAATATATGATATGCCTGCAGATCAGCCTAAACATAGGTATAGTGGTCTACTGATCAAGACCAGCCTCAACTCACAATTGTGGTCTACTGATCTTGACCAGCCACGACTCATTGTATAGTGGTTTGTTGATTTATATAGAAAATATAATTGCACATGCACAATACATGTATACACATACATGTGTATGTATATACACAAATATTATTTAAAATGTGTAGGTGCATATGTCGAGCATATAAACATCATAGACAAGTGTTAATAACAACTCAGCAATGTGGAGCATGGAACAAATGAAACATCAATGACAATGTACATAACAAGATAGGTGTAAAGAATTGTATGCACATGGGCACGCAAAGAATGAATCATGTCAAACAGCAATGCAACATGCAACATAGCAAATCCAAAGGCAAACTAGTTCAACACACACAAAGAATGGTTCAAAAACATAGCATCATGGTCAAATAGGTTCAAGCCAAACAATACTCAGTACAAACTTCAGGTTCAAGATGCCACAAACAAAAGACGTACATGTTGAAATGAAGACATATATACTCAAGAGAGAACCAAGGTGCTCACAGTTTCAATAATGCCTAGATGGTCAAAGAAGTAAAATGGTGTATATACATGTTTATATATGGCAGTGTAATATGAATATATATATATATATATATATATATATATACACACACACACACACACACACATTTTTGTGTATATATACACATGCATGTATATGGCAGTACCAAATCTCAAGTCATGCCGGACCAGCACAAGCATGAAGCTCAAGTGAAGGGATGCACAAAATATATAGTGCATCAACAATGGTATAACATATATATATATATATATATATATATATATATGGAACCGAGCCAGTGAAAACATCAATACATATGCAGTTGCATGATGCTCAACTTGGTGTAACAATGTAGCAGTGTAAAGTGGAAGAGCTCAAACGGTGAAATGCATGGACACATCAAGCTGAACTCAAGTGACAATCCAAAACCAACAAGGCAATGGTAATACAGTATGAAGAATAGAACTAGGCAAAGTTCAACAAGTGCATGGATACCACAAGAACCAATGAAGCAACATCGTCCTTCAATGTGCCAAACAAGACAGATTCAACACTCAAATTAGTGGTCACAAGAATGAATTGAGAAGACATGACAAGGCCACAAGAAAACCACACATACATAAATTGTTCAAGTACAAGGATTGGCATGTGCATTGCAAGCCAGTGGCACAGTACACAAGAATCAACCAGAGCATATACAAGTATAAAACAGGTACACAAGGATGAAATGATCAAAACACTGAGTGGTATGCTCAGGAAACAAGTAAAGAAGTGACAATGGTGAAAGGCAAATGTAGCGGCAGCTATAGACATAACACAAGTGTCTGCACAGTACACAAAAGATATTTTCAAGAGCAACTTCAAGCAAAATGAATGGTGCAAGCAGAAAATTGGGATGAGAAAGTACCCATGCAAATAGACAAGCATGGCATGATGAATCAGTGCAGGTCACGACAAGAAACAATGGAGAAAAAAAAGCTTTCAACATCAAATGGGTATAAAAGAAAAGATTTTTTATTTTGGAATTCACGGGTTCAAAAAATAGAATGATTTTAATTAACATTCTTGGCAAATGCATTTCTGGAAGGATAATCAACTCAAATTTTCTTAGAAAATTCACTTAAGATAAATATGGCAATATTTTTTTAAAATATTTAATTCAGCATATATGGAAAGAATTCAAATATGAAAATCATGCAAGATTGATTTTTTGATCTCGCAAGAATATCTGGATATGTTATTAGTGGCAAGAATTATTTTCTCAATTCCAAGACATTCCAAAATTCACACAAGCACCATTTTAGCTAAGAAAATCATACAAAATTTCCAAAAATCATTCGAGTAATCATGCATGTCAAACTGAGACAATCAAAGGGGGAACTCATGCGAATCACAGACCAAATCATGCAAATGAAAATGAGAGATGATTAAGTGTTTAAACCCTATATATTAACCAATTCATCATAGATTGAAATCCATCATAACCAAACAATTCATACGAGCATAAAGAAATCAAAACAAAAGTAACTCATAAGGGTTTCAATCTCAGAGAGGCCAAATAGATCGCCCGAGTGCAAGCAATTAGTCGAATCATCAAAGAATCGATCTTATCAAAGAATACATGTGTCGTGATTTAGGGATAACAAAAAACTCTATTTTATTTTTAATCGGCCATTGGTGAAAATAAAAGAAGCCGACAGTGATGAAAGAAATAAAGGGAGGCTGTTGATGGGCCTTTCGGGTAGCCCATCAAGGCTCGATGCTACTGTGGGATCTTACCTCGGATGCTCAAAGTGGGCCAGTCGACAAGGCCCGATATTTAAATTTATTTGCCCCGTCCGGTGCGGCCTAGATGAAACCTGATGTGACCAAGTAGGATCAGCCGTGTTGCATTCAACTACGAGCTGAAGAACCCTCGTATGGAATAGCTTATCCCTGATCTTACTATTTCCAGATCATCCGAATCAGACGGATCAGGTGCCTCTTCACAATGAAGATTCAAGAAATACCAATTCCTTCGGAGATTCCGACTCGTTCAACATCAACTATTCTCTTGGATCCGACGACACGTGTTCAGACCGGCCCAAGTACAACATCATCTATAAATATCTAATTTGAATTCAAAGAAAGGGACTGTTGGTAGTTTAGAAACCCTAGCTTTAAAATACTCCTCGTTGATCTCTTATTGTACGGCTATTGTAACTATTTTATCTGATAGTTGAATTAATATATAATAGACTATAAAGTGGAGGTAGGCTCCTTAACACCGAACCACTATAAATTGGTGTGCGATCTTTTCTACTTTTTACATTTGTTGATCTTCATTTGTTTTCTACACAACCCTCTCTTTGGGTGTTGTGCCAAGTTTTGGTGTCAACATTTTGGTGCTTTCACTGAGAAGTGATATTCTCAGCCTAGTATAGATTTTTACTCTACTTTCGGATCACCAAGTCCGAGATGAAAATCTCGCTTCACCTTTGTATTGTTGAGTTATGGCTAGAAAAACAGCTCGCAATACTGGAAAGCAACCGCAGGTAGGAACATCTGCGGAAGCGGTCGACAGATCGGCCACACCTACTACTTCGGATCAACCGGCCCTGCCCCTTGCAATAGATTCAACTCCATCCTCTGGTTCACCACCCGAGATGAGTTTATGGCTATCTTAAATCGGCTCCAGGAGACTACGGATGCCTTAAAAGCTCATGCACAAGAGATCGCCGCGATGCAGCAAGATACAACTCACATGACGAGGCAATGGGAGGAGTTCAGGAACCAAACTCAGGAGGTTCAAGACCATCAACTCCCTCTTCCCCATATAGGTCGAGCGTCAGAAGGTTCCTCATCGTCTGGAGGAAGCAGAGATCCGTGCCAGTCTCGACGTCCACTAGAAAGAGCCGAGAATGTTCGACAATTGCGTCTCGAGAGGCGTCAAGACCAGTTAGAAGTTGGCAACTTAGCCCAGATCGACCAAACCGAGGGCGGAACTGTTGGCCATATAGCTCCATAAAACCGATAAGCTTCTCCCTTGCTCATCAGGACACCGACCGAGGAGATCGAGCCCCTATTCATCCTCCTCGGAATCTTGTGATTGACGGAGATACTCGGGAAGTAAGGGTGACTGCCCGGACGGCGGGACCAACGACATTACTCAACGAAAGAGACAGGAGAGGTCGGTCTATAGAGGAAGCTGGTCAAGACGCAGTCATTCCGCCAAATCTGTCCGCCATGGTGCAGTAGATCATGAATGACAGTCATAGACATAGGAATGAGGATTGGGGAGTAGATCAAAGCCATACTCCATTTACTGATGACATCTTACAAGAAGAATTCCCTAGGAGATTCAACATGCCCCAGATGAATCAGTACAACGACACCTCTGACCCACAGCAGTATCTCATGAGGTATTCATGGCACATGGAGGTGGCGGTAGCACCCGACACTATTAAGTGCAAAGCTTTTCCGATCTTTTTGAGCGGAGTGGCACTTACATGGTTCGTACGCCTGCCTGCAAGGTCTGTCCCTAGCTTCAAATATTTGAGTGAGAAATTCCTGAATCAATTCCGCCTCCACGCTACCAAATCGAAGCACGTCATGGCTCTTTCAGCAGTTAAGCAGGGAAGAGGCGAATCCCTGAGGAACTATCTTAATCGATTCAACCAGGTTGCTACCGAAGTGAGTAACCCCAACCATGAGGAGCGGTTTGCATACCAAGTGGGGTGTGAACGCGCTAGCGCTACTCAGCTACACTAGACGGACTGCCGATCTAAGTGAGTGGTTTTTAAACTCTACAAGTGCTCTGCGCCAAAGAAAAATATATAGAAATTGCTTGTAAAAAATTTCTGCAGGTGTCGCAGCTTGTGTAATGATACAGATTTTGCCCGGACCTAATCGATCGCAAAATCGACCAAGACCGTTCAAATCCCGCATACGTTAACTTTGGGAATACAACACATCAGAACAACAACATAAGACTTTTATAAAACATTATAATAATGTTACGTCAGAGTACAGAATACCAGAGTACATCGATAAATAATAATACAGGGGAAGATAAATTACAATAAATTCAATACATTGCAGCGGAAGACTATAAATGCTCTGGACATAGCTTTAAGCTTTAATCCAGAATCCTGCTCAAGAGATAAATATCTGCAAAACAAGCTACTCGACTGCACATGTGGAAAATATGGGCACCCGAGTTTGCCAGTGAAACAAACTACAGGTCAGTCATGGGACTGGTATGAGAAATCAAACTTAACTAATCTAATAATAAGGCTAATTACAGGACCACGCCGCTAACGCGGAACGGGTTTACTCCATTGGATTGCCAGTGCATAAAATAAAGTAAATCATTAAACAAAGCAATGCTTTTTAGAAAAATGAGACCATTATAAGACACAGGTCCCATCACACAATGCAACGCAAGCCGGAGGATAGAGTTTTACCTTATAATGGTCAAAAATGCTTGATAAGATAAAAATGGATTTGATATTATTATTAGTGTATATATGTTTCAAAAACAGTTCAATCATAATGTATCAATCATAGACGGGATAACTACCATATACTATGTTGCCATACTAGTTATACAATCAAAACCGCATGGTGTCGTATTGGAAATTGGTTTTCCATCATGAGTCGAGGTTAGGGATCGTCCCCACCGATTCGAGACACTCTAGCAAATGCCTCAGGATTCCCTACAGTGAACCCTTGGATCTTCAGGGCCGGTCCACACATAACGCTAGTGGATTAATTATGCCAGGACACACGCTTCCCGGTTCTTTTGAACCTCTAATATGGCCACTAACAACCTATAAAACTGAGGTACCTCATAATCCAACATCCACAAAAGTAAAAATTTCAGGGCTGGTAAGTCGCTGACACCACTTCTTAGCTAGAATGAAACGTGTGCACTCCCTGCAGTCTTAATCCCATTTTTGACTCATACCGGGGTGTGAGGTTCGCGAAGTCTTGCTATACACAAAGCTACGCCTAAACAGGCTATGCTTTGACCATCAACCACAAGGCCTGCTTTTCAACAAAAGCCTTGATCATTTGCATCTTGGCGCGCCACATTGACAATTCACGCCATGCGATCAATCACTATCAATATATACCCTCTGATGGTGTTAAGCAAGAGAATAAATTCTCCACCACCAAACGGATATATATTAATAGAAATCAATTTAATTTACATGGAATGAAATCCAATGTCAGACACGCATCCATTTACAACTCTGTTCTGGGTCTGAACGAAACTGAAGTCACCTTATTCCTCTCCGTATGTCCAATACGGAGGAGAGGCGCTCGCATATCCAGACAATCGACAAGTACGTTCGGACAAACTACCACTATTAATCCTTTACCGGGAGCTACCCAATGCCGAGCATCAGTAGTCGTCCATTCGATATGAAGATCGTCGGTCTTCAATCACCGTCTTCAATATCTTCGACTTAAAACTTCGTATAATCATTTGAAATGAGATTGAACTCGGTCTTTTCAAATGATTCTCGCATATGTATAATTTTAAACCATTTCATATCGTTAATATTATTTTTTAACGATTTATCGCTATTTTTATATATGTAAAAATAGCTAAATTAATTTAACGACGCTTCGGGTCAATGGGCGACCCTGACGCTGTTTTCAACCAAATTTGATTTACGCATTTCTCGAAATCTAACCATTGGATTTTAACAAAATCTATATCATTGGAAAGATCTTCCGAAAGCGGTCCTAACGGTTCCAGTTTGGGAAAATCCGACGGTCGGATCTTTCCGTATAATCGTTTAAAGATACGATTTCGAAACGCGAATTACCGTGCGCGATTTGTTTAATTTTTTTATTTATATTTATATATATAAATATAATTCGCTCACCGACTTCACCGCCATTTATTGATCAACTAATTTATTCCCACTATGCATTGTTCTAGCGAATCATACATTCAATAAAAATGTAATTTTTATTGATTAACTAATTTATTTCATCTATGCATATTCCTCATCATTTCTATATGCAATAAAAATGTAAATTTTTATTGTTAAACTTTTCTATTTCAAATAATGGATACTTGTCATCATTTTACATGGATCATGCTTTACATTAAAAATGTAAATCCTAATGTTTTCAACATTAATATCCGAACTATGAATACTTTACATAATTCCTTCTTTACATTAAAAATGTGAATTTTAATGTTTTCCACATTTTAATCCATATGATGAATATTTACGTATATTTTATCTTTACATTAAAATGTAATTTTTAATGTTTCAACCATTTTATCTATAAAATGAATATTTACATATATTTCATCTTTACATTAAAAATGTAATTTTTAATGTTCCAAACATTTTATCTTTACATATAAATTCTAATATATGTATTCACAATAAAAGTGATATTTTATACTTGCATATAAATTCTAATATATGCAAGTACAATAAAATGATATTTTACACTTGCATATAAATTCTAATATATGCATTTAAAATAAAAGTGAGTCTTTAACTTTTTGATGACAATTCTAGTTTACTTTTGTTTAATTCTTTTTTAATTGACAAAAATGTTTATTTTTGTTTAAAACCTTATTGTTGAACAAAAATGTCTATTTTTGTTTAATCCTTTTAAATAAACAAAAATGTCTATTTTTGTTTAATGAACAAAAATGTCTCTCTCTTTTAAATGAACCAAAAATGTCTCTTTCTTGTTAATGAACAAAATGTATACTTTTCTTTTTAATGGACAAAAATGTCTCCTTCTTTCCAATGAACAAAGATGTATCTTTTTGTTTACTCATTTTTAAATGAACAAAAATGTTTCATCTTTTCTTTAATCCTTTTTAATGATCAAAAATGTAATCTTTCTTCTTAATGACCAAAATGTATAGTTTGGTTTCATTCTATTTAAATGACAAAAATGTATATTTTGTCTCATTCTTTTTAATTGACCAAAAATGTATAATTTTGGTTTCTCTATTTTTAAATGACAAAAATGCATATTTTGTCTCATTCATTTTAATTGACCATAAATGTATAATTTCGGTTTCACTCTTTTTAACTGAAAAAAATGTATATTTTGTCTCATTTTTTTAAATGACCAAAAATGTATATTTCTAATCCAACTATTCTAATTTATCGAAAATGTTCATTTTGGTTTCAACAATTCTAATTTGATAAAAAGGCCAATTTTGTTTCAACTATTACATTCGACAAAGTCGTTTTTAACTCTTTTATTTAACAAAAATGTAGTTTTTGTTTTTAACTCCTTTATTTTGACAAATTGTACATTTTGTTTTCAATTAATATAACACCCTTATTTCCATACCCTTTTCTTTTGTACTCTAATGACAAATAAAAGAAAATTTTATTTGTTCACCTTTTTTATGTGTTATAATAACATATAAAAGAATATTTTATGTGATTACATTTTTCTATGTATTCAAATATCATATACAAGGATATTTTCCCATGTTAACATTTTTCTATGTTTTCTAATATCATATAAAAGAATATTTTATATGATAACATTTTTCTATGTTTTCTAATATCATATAAAAGCATATTTTATATGTTAACATTTTTCTATGTTTTCTAATATCATACAAAAGCATATTTTATATGTTAACATTTTTCTATGTTTTCTAATATCATATAAAAGAATATTTTATATGATAACATTTTTCTATGTTTTCTAATATCACATAAAAGCATATTTTATATGTTAACATTTTTCTATGTTTTCTAATATCATATAAAAGAATATTTTATATGTTAACATTTCTAACCATTCATACTAACATAAAAAGAATATTTTTATGTTACATCATTTCTAATATTTCATATTAACATAAAAAGAATATTTTTATGTTAAATCAATTCTAACATTTCAACAAAAACGAATAAAAATATAACTTTGTTTTTTGATGACAATTCTGTTTCAACAAAAACATATAAAAGTGATATATTTGTTTTGTCGACCACTCTAACTGTAATAACCAGGAAAATTTGAACCAATTAAAAATTTTTATTTTGGCAATTTTAATGAATTTTGAATATTTAAAATGAATTATTTTAAATAATAACGACGAGAAATTTATTTTGAATAGAATTTGAACGTATATATTTATTTGAATCGACGTTAGAAAATAAATATTTATTTTTAATTATAAAAGGAATTGAAAATGGCGCGGTAGTTCGAAAATTCGATTTCAAATTTCAAATGAATGTACATGATTCAAAGTAAACCGGATTTTGGCGAAACCAAAAATATTAGAATCTATTGGAAAATATCTTTCCTATGAATCCGAAAAATCAAAATTTCATAGCGGGAATAAAAAGTTATGCCCAACTGAAAATTCAGAATAGTCGCTATGGAATTTTGGCCCTTAAAATGGAAATTTTACAAACGACCTCCATTTCCGACGTAACCACTTTTGTTGGATCCGGGATGTCAAGTTATTGCTAGATTCCAAAATTCATAATTTTTGGAATTAATATGTGAGCGTGGCACAAGAAAACGTGTTTTGTCAATTTGGATCGACCAGAAAGTGGCCATTTTTCAAATGGTCTTCAAATTTGATGAAATTAGTTTTGTTAGGACCGTATCGTCAATACGAAGCTAGAAATAATTTGTCTGTAATTTTTCGAGTCAGTATGTGGTCCCGGTAAATTGAAATGCGCGTTCAAATTCAATATATAGATTTATATTTTGATTTTGATGGAAACTGAGCGAAACAGTCGAATTGGCTTACGATACATATCCCATTGTGTTCGGAATGGGGGTAATTAGCTAGGGGCAACAGTCGTTGGGTTCAGATTGGAGATGAAATGAAAATTTAACTTTATGGAATTTAAAATAATAAAATAAATTATTATATAGGCTTGGTCAAACCCTTTCTCTCCCCCTCACTTCTCTCTCGTTCGATCTGAAAGAAAAAAGAAAAAAAAACCACTTGTCGTTGACCTCGGCCCCGTCGCGCCACCGCGACCGCCCCCAGCCGGAGCGCCGCCCCACCCCCTTAGCTCTGCCCCCTCTTCTCCTTCTCCCTCTCTCTCTCCTTCCCCGAATCGAACAAAAACACCCCCAAACCCCTCTTCTTCGAATAGAACCGCGCCGCCACCAATGGCCAGGCCCACCGCCACCTTACACAGCCGCCGACCCCCATTGCGCCGCCAACACCCCCTACCAGCGCTGCAGGCCCCACCGCGGCCATCTCCACCTCCAAACCCTGTGAGTTTCTTCTTTTTTTATATTTTTATTTTTATTTTTATTGGTTTAAAGTAATTAGATTTAAAAGGAAAAAAAATTCAGTTTGATATGAAGAACATGAATAAAAATTGGATTTCATTTGAATAAAAATTGGATTTTTAAACATGAAAGCTATGATTTTTTTTATTAGAGAAAGATTCGATTTTCTAAAGCTTTGATTTTTATTTCTATAAGGCTACGATTTTTCATACGTGGAAGTTGTGATTTTTATCGTGATTAAAATACGGTTTTTAAAATGAAATGACATTGTAAAAATATGGTTTTTATAATATAAAAAGATTAGATTTTTAAATATAAAAAGATTGGATTATTGAAAAGGAAAAGATTATATTTTTATAACTGAAAAGATTATATTTTTATAACTGGAAAGATTAGTTTTATTTTTGTGTGATAAAGATTTGATTTTTAAAATAGAATAGGTGATATTTTTAAAATAGAAAAGGCGAGATTTTTAAATATAATTTTTTTATAGAAAGAAGAGATGTTAAAAACATGATTTTTAACGTATACCGCATGAAACAGATCTCGTTGGAAACACGGCGAAGATTTTCTACATAGGAAGAGTCGCGGTGTTTGGTTAAACTTGTAGGTGAGAACTCCTCACTGTAATTTTCTTTATACAGTTATTTATTATGTAACTGCATATATGAACTGTTTCTCCGTCGTCCACAGACCATGGACGATTTTTGTGTTATTTGGTTATATTGTATTGCGGTTTTTGGTTGATTGGTTTGTTTGTTTGGATAGGTTTGGGGAAGTGAAATGGAATTGATTAGAATTGGTATGTGTATGGCGGGGGCCATTATTAGACTGGGGATAAGGCTGGGCCTTATCCCGTTTCTAGTATCGCGCCGTTATGCCGCCGAAATTTTCTAAAATATGTTAGAAAAATAAAAATATCCATTACAAATCAGACGGTTTGTTTATGTACACCCATTTGACAAATATGGATTGGGACGATAAATTTTACACGTCGTCCAACTTGCCAAATAAAATACATTAGTTGTTGATTGAAACCCCACACGGGTGTTGGGGTGATATTTGACGTATCCCAACTGTTTAGTTGTACGTCAATCGATAGGTTGATAGGCTGTTGTAAGCGTTAAATATTTATATTTAATGCTTACGCAGTGTAGAACGTACTTTGGATGATGGTTGATAGTTTATCGTTGTTGTTATATACATGTATTGTATGAAATCCATATAAATCAAATTACATGGTAATTGACCGTGTCTGATTCCAGTTCAGAAAGAATGAATATTTTAAAATAACGATTATTTTAAAATAACGAATATTTTCAAATAATATTCACAAAAGAATCAAAATCCGATTTTGATGTCTGATTTGGGATGGACATGAATATATAAAAATATATAAAGCCGTGTTGATTAGATTAACGCCATTTTGACGTGAACGATATTTATATCGATTTTATTCATTTTTATAATGAATATAAAAAAGGAATTGATTTCGAAATTTAATGTTTTGAAAATACTATCATTTATATATCGATGATATGGAATATTCAATTTTGATTTGAAATTGAATATGAAGTTGAAATCGTTTTGAAAACAAATTTAAAACGATTTATAAAATATGTTTTAAATGGAAATCGACGAAATATATTATATATATATATATATATAATATAATGGCCTGAATAGAACGCGCCGCACTGCAGCAGTTCGCGAATTTCGACCATTGACTTCGAACGGACATTACTGGAGATCCGACCTTCGGATTCTCCTAAAACCGGAACTGTTGGGTTCGTATCGAAAAGAGCTTTCTAACGAATACAAGAAAGTAGAAATCTAACGGTTGGATTTGGAATTATGTCCAAATCAAATTTGGAAAATGTCGTTGTAAATGCAGTTCGTTGGCCATTTATGGAAATCGACTGTACGGGCCTTGATAAAATTATTAAAAATATCAATAATTAGTGTAAAATCATAAGAAATGATTTGGAAAGAATTGGGATGAAAAATTCCATATTTGTAAAGATAAAAGTAGATTTTTATCGAAATGAACTAGTTTTTAACTAGAATTATAATCCATTTATTTTTAAAATAAATAAAATGGATTTGAAATGGTTTTAAAAATAACCAAAATTTCCAATATATAAATTGGAAATGGATTTGAATCGAAATTGTCTTTGGAATATTTCGATGTTGGATTTCGTGATTATAAAGATATTGTTATGGAAATTTGAAAGATATATTTATATCGTTATTTCCAATACGATATTTGTTGGTCGTAGAATTTGATATTGAATATAAGCCGATATATTTACTATTCAGAGCCTTGTATTTAATATCAAATGGAATTTAGGTTAGTCGTGAATGGTGTCTTCATTAACATTGTTCTTAAACCCAATTGAGAAAAAGTTTAAATCTTTTTATCTAGATTTAACGAAGTATACCAATTAATTAATATTTAATTGGAATTGAATTGGAATTGATTTTTGGGTTTATTGTGAACGGTGTTTTAGATAACACTTGTTCTTCAACCCAATTATTAATGGAATGTGAATTGGGCTTATCGTGAACCGTATTTTAACGGCGCCATTCGTTCTTTAACCCGATTTACAGTGAAATATGATTTAGAATTTATAAATCTTTTGTTAAGATTTAAAGGAGATTTTCCAAAGTAAAGTTTTCCAATTTAAAAAAATAAATTGGAATGGAATTCGATTTGGTAATAATCGAAGAGAATTTCTTTGGAAGAAGACTGCTAATATATACGGAATTTGAAAGGCTTTGTCGTTATTCCATTTATATTATTAGTCGGATATGGAAGTTCATATCGATTATATATACTGATATGCTTTCCGTGAAGATTCCATTGTTAATGGAATGTGATTTAGGGTTTATCGTGAGCTTTGTTTCAAATGACATTAGTTCTTTAACCTAGTTAAAGATACGATTTATTTCCTGGATTTGAATAATCATTAAGTAATGATTTTTGGAAATTTAAACTGAATTAGAGTTTTAAAAAATCTTTAAATAGATTGAAAGGTGAATTTGATAACTAAAATTATCAAATTCAAGAAATGATCGAGAATGGAGAATCACCAGTTTTGCTCCAAGCGATAGTTAAATCTTTAATTAGATTTAAACGTGATATGGTAATTAATTTTACTGATAACACCATGGTGCTAGATATGAAGTATTACCAATTTTACTTCATGTGATGAATAAGTTGGGATTGGGAAATATAATAAATGATTACTTCGGTAAGATTCGCTAATCCCGACTAGTTTGGATAAACCATAATTTGGTTTGAATTGAAGTCCAAAAGAAGATTAAAGAATAAATTTAAAGAATTTATCTTTGATAAAATTAATGGGAACCTTTCCCAAAGTATAAGAATATTTGAATAAAGGAATATTCTGGATTGGAATGAGGCATATGTTGTTTTTTTATACCACTTGTTTATTATATACGCGGGTTATTCAGAAAGACCGGGTTTATCCCATTTTGAATAACTGAATCGGCGATGAGTCGATTATGAAGACGGTGGTAGAAGACCGGAGGTCTTCACATCGTATGGATAATTACTGATGATCTTGATTGGCTAATACAGCCAAGAGGAGGGAATCAGTTGGTGATCGTCCAGACGTACTTGGAGATCGATGGATATGCGAGGAATAAGGTTCCTGCGGTTTCGTTCAGACCCAGAACGGACTTGTAAATGGATGTGTGTCTGACATCGGATTTCATTCTGTGATTGATATACATCGGTTGCATATCATGAATTGCATATGTGGCATGCTGAGATGCAAATGATCAAGGCTTCTGTTGAAAAGCAGAGTCTTGTGGTTGATGATCAAAGCACGACTTTAATACAACATAGCTTTGTGTAGCGTTAATTGACGAGCCTCACACCCCGGTGTGAACCAGAAACGGGAGAGGACCTCAGGGTGGGAATGAGTTTCCTTCTAGCTAGGAGTGGTGTTTTGGGTTTTACACGCCCAGACATTTTACTTATGTGGATGATGGATAGTGAGGCGCCTCAGTTATATTGGTCGATCCGGGACCGATGGAGTCAGTTGGCTCATTTACGCCCCATAGGGCAGGGAAACGTAGTGTTTAGGCATTTTAATCCACATCGAGTGGACCGGCCCGACAATCTAAGGGGCAGTTACGGCTGTTCTTGAGACATGGGCTAGATTGTCTCGAAGCGGTGAGGACGATCCCTTGCCTCGGTTCACAGACGGAAAACCCAACTCCCAGTATGTGACTTTGCGGTTTTGATTGTAGAGCCTAGTATTGGCGACATGATATATGGTACCCATGCCGTCTAGGATTGATACATTTATATTTGAAGTTATTTTATACATTATGCACTTATAATAGTATTAAATAATTTGTTTTAACGTACCAAGCATGTTTGGCTATTATAAGGGAAAACCCAATCCCCCGGCTTGCGTTGCATTGTGTGATAGGACCTGGGTCTTTTAATAGCTTCATTTTTCCAAAAAACATTGCGATGTTTTGTTATATGCACTGTATTCTTGGGAGGAAACTCATTCCGTGTTATACGGCGTGGTCCCTTGATATATCTGATTTAAAGTAAAGTTTTAAATAATTGTTTTAGTTCTCACACCAGTCACATGACTGACCTGGAGTTTATTGTTTTAACCTAAACTATGGGTGCCCCTATTTTCCACACGGGCAGCGAGTAGTTTTGGTTTTGCAGATTTATATTCACGAGATCCTGGTTTATAGCTGGAATGATATTCAGAAAGCTCTGTATCCGTATATCGCCTTCAGTTGTGTTTTGTATTATTTTCCGCTGCAGTAATGTATTTAAATCTCTTACGTTTATCAAATGTATATTGTTTATTCATACTCTGTATATTCTTGTATTCTGATGTAAACTGTTGTAATTAACAATGAAATATTCTTCTGTTTGTGTTCTGATTGGTCTTGTTCTCAACTCAATCTGTGCTTTCCTTTACGGGGAAGTTCGGGTCGTGTCAGTTTGGTATCAGAGCTTTGGTTTACATAGCTCGGAGAACAAGACACGTTAGAACCAAACGAAAGAATTCATCAGAGATTGGATTAGTAATATCCAATGAGAATGACTCGTTAGAGATGGGATCAGTAGTATCCTAGAACGAGTGTGAAGAGTAGTGTTTTTAAAAATAAAAATGAAAACAAATTTTGTTTTGAAAATTAAATCTTATTATATGTATTTGATAATTTATTTGTATTGAATTTGGACAATCGGGTATATGGAGATTTTGAATATACGTCTGATCCATGTGTATCTGAAGCCTCAAATATACTGGATGGAGAAAGAATCACACTCTAGTCGCTCGGACATGATTCTGATGATTGACGCGTCATCATCAGCATTTATTTTCGTGTTTCGAAAGTGGGAATTCTATATATTTCCAATTGACCGGTGTGAGAACCAAAACTAGATAGGGCTATTGTTGTGATTTGGCATCAAAAACATGATTTTCTCTACGTATATCAAAGTATGAATTTGTAAATTTATCAACTAATTGATTGATGTTTGTGTTGCATGATTATTCATTAAACCGACATGTGAATGAAAGGTGAATTAAGCCAAAACGATCAAATTTTGAACTGACTTGAAAATTGTTTGAATTTGCATACATGTACATGTATATACATTGAACAGGTCATTGCAAGGAGGCTAGAGAAGAATAAAATTGTTTGCCCGACAAATAGGTACATGTTTATTGTATTTCTTGGGTTTTGGATGATTCTTTGAGTCGATTGGCTAGCTAGCTGCTTGGCTATTTCTTTTTATTTTTGGATTGGAGAGGCCTATATGGCAATTTTGGGATTTTCCCGGTGTTCCCGTGCAGGGGAGGTTATGGCGAAATTTTTCTAAAATTTAGGGTGTTAGCCAAATTTTTGAAAAATTTGAAAAGTTCTTAGAAACTGAAAAGTTGGAGAACTTAAGCCATAATGAAAATTATGAAAGTTGAGTTGGTTTGTAAAACAACTTTCAGCTCCTTTCCTTTTCGGTGACGAAAAGATTTTAAGTGGGGGAGATTGTAACAACCCGGAAAATCTGAACCAATTTAAAATTTTTATTTTGGCAATTTTAATGAATTTTGAATATTTAAAATGAATTATTTTAAATAATAACGACGAGAAATTTATTTTGAATAGAATTTTGAATATTTAAAATCGACATTAGGAAATAAATATTTATTTTTAATTATAAAAGGAAATGCAAATGGCGCGATAGTTCGAAAATTCGATTTCAAATTTCAAATGAATGTACATGATTCAAAATAAACCGGATTTTGGTGAAACCAAAAATATTAGAATCATTTTGAAAATATCTTTATAATGAATCCGAAAAATCAAAATTTCATGGCAGGAATAAAAAGTTATGCCCAATTGAAAATTCAGAATAGTCGCTATGGAATTTTGGCCCTTAAAAATGGAAATTTTGCAAACGACCTCCGTTTTCGACGAAACCCATTTTGTTGGATCCGGGATGTCAAGTTATTGCTAGATTCCAAAATTCGTAATTTTTGGAATTAATATGTGAGCGTGGCCTAAGAAAACGTGTTTTGTCAATTTGGATCGACCAGAAAATGGCCATTTTTCAAACGGTCTTCAAATTTGACGAAATTAGTTTTGTTAGGACCGTATCGTCAATACAAAGCTAGAAATAATTTTTCTGGAAATTTCAGAGTCAGTATGTGGCCCCGGTAAATTGAAATGCGCGTTCAAATTCAATATATAGATTTATATTTTGATTTTGACGGAAACTGAGTGAAACAGTCGAATTGGCTTACGATACATATCCCATTGTGTTCAGAATGGGGGTAATTAGCTAGGGGCAATAGTCTTTGGGTTCAGATTGGAGATGAAATGAAAATTTAACTTTATGGAATTTAAAATAATAAAATAAATTACTATATAGGCTTGGTCAAACACTTTATCTCTCCCTCACTTCTCTCTCGTTCGATCTGAAAGAAAAAAAGAAAAAAAACCTGCTTGTCGTTGACCTCGACCCCCTCGCGCCACCGCGACCACCGCCCCTCCCCCGCAGCTCCGCACCCTTTTCTCCTTCTCCCACTCTCTCTCCTTCCCTGAATCGAACGCAAACACCCCCCAAACCCCCCTTCTTCGAATAGAACAGCGCCGCCACCAATGGCCAGGCCCATCGCCTCTTACATAGCCGCCGACCCCCATTGCACCGCCAACGCCGCCTGCCGCCGCTGCAGGCCCCACCGCGGCCATCTCCACCTCCAAACCCTGTGAGTTTCTTCTTCTTTTTTATATATTTTTATTTTTATTTTTATTGGTTTAAAGTAATTAGATTTAAAAGGAAAAAAATTCAGTTTGATATGAAGAACATGAATAAAAATTGGATTTTTAAACATGAAAGCTATGATTTTTTTTATTAGAGAAAGATTCGATTTTCAAAAGCTTTTATTTTTATTTCTGTAAAGCTACGATTTTTCATATGTGGAAGTTGTGATTTTTATCGTGATAAAAATACGATTTTTAAAATGAAATGACATTGTAAAAATATGGTTTTTATAATATAAAATGATTAGATTTTTAAATATAAAAAGATTAGATTATTGAAAAGGAAAAGATTATATTTTTATAAATGAAAAGATTATATTTTTATAACTGGAAAGATTAGTTTTTTTTTGTGTGATAAAGAATTGATTTTTAAAATAGAAAAGGCGATATTTTTAAAATAGAAAAGGCAAGATTTTTAAATATAATTTTTTTCATAGAAAGAAGCGATGTTTAAAACATGATTTTCAACGTATACCGCGTGAAACAGATCTCGTTGGAAACACGACAAAGATTTTCTACATAGGAAGAGTCGCGGTGTTTGGTTAAGCTTATAGGTGAGAACTCCTCACTGTAATTTTCTTTATACAGTTATTTATTATGTAACTGCATATATAAACTGTTTCCCCGTCGTCCACAGACCATGGACGACTTGTGCGTTTGTTTGGTTATATTGTGTTGCGGTTTTTGGTTGATTGGTTTGTTTGTTTGGATAGGTTTGGAGAAGTGAAATGGAATTGATTAGAATTGGTATGTGTATGGCGGGGGCCATTATTAGACTGGGGATAAGGCTGGGCCTTATCCTATTTCTAGTATCGCGCCGTTATGCCGTCAAAATTTTCTAAAATATGTTAGAAAAATAAAAATATCCATTTACAAATCAGACGGTTTGTTTATGTACACTCATTTTACAAATATGGATTAGGACGATAAATTTTACACGTCGCCCAATTGCACAAATAAAATTCATTATTTGTTGATTGAAACCCCACACGGGTGTTGGGGTGATATTTGACGTACAATAATCCCAACTGTTTAGTTGTATGTCAATCGATAGGTTGACAGACTGTTGTAAGCGTTAAATATTTATATTTATTGCTTACGCAGTGTAGAACGCACTCTGGATGATGGTTGATAGTTTATCGTTGTTGTTATATACATGTATTGTATGAAATCCATATAAATCAAATTATATGGTAATTGACCGTGTCTGATTCCAGTTCAGAAAGAATGAATATTTTAAAATAACGAATATTTTCAAAAAATATTCATAAAAGAATCAAAATCTGATTTTGATGTCCGATTTGGGATGGACACGAATATATAAAAATATATAAAGCCGTGTTGATTAGATTAACGCCATTTTGGCGTGAACGATTTTATTCATTTTTATAATGAATATCAAAAAGGAATTGATTTCGAAATTTAATGTTTTGAAAATACTATCATTTATATATCGACGATATGGAATATTCAATTTTGATTTGAAATTGAATATGAAGTTGAAATCGTTTTGAAAATGATTTATAAAATATGTTTTAAGTGGAAATCGACGAAATATATATTATATATATAATATAATGGTCTGAATAGAACGCGCCGCACTGCGGCAGTTCGCGAATTTCGACCATTGACTTCGAACGGACATTACTGGAGATCCGACTGTCGGATTCTCCTAAAACCGGAACCGTTGGGTTCGTATCGAAAAGATCTTTCTAACAAATACAAGAAATTAGAAATCTAACAGTTGGATTTGGAATTATGTCCAAATCAAATTTGGAAATGGTCGTTTTAAGTGCAGTTCGATGGCCGTTTATGGAAATCGACTGTACGGGCCTAGATAAAATTATTAAAAATATCAATAATTAGTGTAAAATCATAAGAAATGATTTGGAAAGAATTGGGATGAAAAATTCCATATTTGAAAAGAAAAAAGTAGATTTTTATCGAAATGAACTAGTTTTGAACTAGAATTATAATCCATTTATTTTTAAAATAAATAAAATGGATTTGAAATGGTCTTAAAAATAACCAGAATTTCCAATATATAAATTGGAAATGGATTTGAATCGAAATTGTCTTTGGAATATTTCGATGTTGGATTTCGTTATTATACAGATATTGTTATGGAAATCTAAAAGATATATTTATATCGTTATTTCCAATACGATATTTGTTGGTCGTAGAATTTGATATTGAATATAAGCCGATATATTTTCTATTCAGAGCCTTGTATTCAATATCAAATGGAATTTGGGTTTGTCTTGAACGGTGTCTTCATTAACATTGTTCTGAAACCCAATTGAGAAAAAGATTAAATCTTTTAATTTAGATTTAATGAAGTATACCAATTAATTAATATTTAATTGGAATTGAATTGGAATTGATTTTTGGGTTTATTCTGAATGGTGTTCTAAATAACACTTGTTCTTTAACCCGATTATTAATGGAATGTGAATTGGGCTTATCGTGAACCGTGTTTTAACGGTGCCATTCGTTCTTTAACCCGATTTACAGTGAAATACGATTTAGAATTTATAAATCTTTTGTTAAGATTTAAAGGAGATTTTCCAAAGTAAAGTTTTCCAATTTAAAAAAATAAATTGGAATGGAATGGAATTCGATTTGGTAATAATCGAAGAGAATTTCTGTGGAAGAAGACTGCTAATATATATGGAATTTGAAAGGCTTTGCCGTTATTACATTTGTATTATTAGTCGGATATGGAAGTTCATATCGATTATATATACTGATATGCTTTCCGTGAAGATTCCATTGTTAATGGAATGTGATTTTGGGTTTATCGTGAGCTTTGTTTCAAATGACATTAGTTCTTTAACATAGTTAAAGATACGATTTATTTCCTGGATTTGAATAATCATTAAGTAATGATTTTTGGAAATTTAAAATGAATTAGAGTTTTAATAAATCTTTAAATAGATTGAAAGGTGAATTTGATAACTAAAATTATCAAATTCAAGAAATGATCGAGAATGGAGTATCACTAGTTTTGGTCCAAGCGATAGTTAAATCTTTAATTATATTTAAACGTGATATGGTAATTAATTTTACCGATAACATAGTGGCGTTAGATATGAAGTTTTACCAGTTTTAATTCATGGGATGAATAAGTTGGGATTGGGAAATATAATAAATGATTACTTCGGTAAGATTCGCTAATCCCGACTAGTTTGGATAAACCATAATTTGGTTTGAATTGAAGTCCAAAAGAAGATTAAAGAATAAATTTAAAGAATTTATCTTTGATAAAATTAATGGGAACCTTTCCCAAAGTATAAGAATATTTGAATAAAGGAATATTCTGGATTGGAATGAGGCATATGTTGTTTTTTTATACCACTTGTTTATTATATACGCGGGTTATTCAGAAAGACCGGGTTTATCCCATTTTGAATAACTGAATCGGCGATGAGTCGATGATGAAGACGGTGGTAGAAGACCGGAGGTCTTCACATCGTTTGGATAATTACTGATGATCTTGATTGGCTAATACAGCCAAGAGGAGGGAATCAGTTGGTGATCGTCCAGACGTACTTGGAGATCGATGGATATGCGAGGAATAAGGTTCCTGCGGTTTCGTTCAGACCCAGAACGGACTTGTAAATGGATGTGTGTCTGACATCGGATTTCATTCTGTGATTGATATACATCGGTTGCATAGCATGAATTGCATATGTGGCATGCTGAGATGCAAATGATCAAGGCTTCTGTTGAAAAGCAGAGTCTTGTGGTTGATGATCAAAGCACGGCTTTAATACAGCGTAGCTTTGTGTAGCGTTAATTCGCGAGCCTCACACCCCGGTGTGAACCAGAAACAGGAGAGTACCTCAGGGAGGGCATGAGTTTCCTTCTAGCTAGGAGTGGTGTTTTGGGTTTTACACGCCCGGACATTTTACTTATGTGGATGATGGATAGTGAGGCGCCTCAGTTATATTCGTCGATCTGGGACCGATGGAGTCATTTGGCTCATTTACGCCCCATAGGGAAGGGAAACGTAGTGTTTAGGCATTTTAATCCACATCGAGTGGACCGGGCCCGGCGATCTAAGGGGCAGTTACGGCTGTTCTTGAGACATGGGCTAGATTGTCTCGAAGCGGTGAGGACGATCCCTTGCCTCGGTTCACAGACGGAAAACCCAACTTCCAATATGTGACTTTGCAGTTTTGATTGTAGAGCCTAGTATTGGCGACATGATATATGGTACCCATGCCGTCTAGGATTGATACATTTATATTTGAAGTTATTTTATACATTATGCACTTATAATAGTATTAAATAATTTGTTTTAACGTACCAAGCATGTTTGGCTATTATAAGGGAAAACCCAATCCCCTGGCTTGCGTTGCATTGTGTGATAGGACCTGGGTCTTATAATAGCTTCATTTTTCCAAAAAGCATTGCGCTGTTTTGTTATATGCACTGGTATTCTTGGGAGGAAACTCGTTCCGTGTTATACGGCGTGGTCCCTTGATATATCTGATTTAAAGTAAAGTTTTAAATAACTGTTTTAGTTCTCACACCGGTCACATGACTGACCTGGAGTTTATTGTTTTAACCTAAACTCTGGGTGCCCCTATTTTCCACACGGGCAGCTAGTAGTTTTGGTTCTGCAGATTTATATTCACAGGATCCTGGTTTATAGCTGGAATGATATTTAGAATGCTCTGTACCCGTATATCGCCTTCAGTTGTGTTTTGTATTATTTTTTGCTGCAGTAATGTATTTAAATCTCTGATGTTTATCAAATGTATATTGTTTATTCATACTCTGTATATTCTTGTATTCTGATGTAAATTGTTGTAATTAACAATGAAATGTTCTTCTGTTTGTGTTCTGATTAGTCTTGTTCTCAACTCAATCCGTGCTTTCCTTAATGGGGAAGTTCGGGTCGTGTCACTAACTCAACAAAACATATAAAGGTGATATATTAGTTTTTTCGTCCATTCTAACACAACAAAACATATAAAAGTGATATATTTGTTTTGTCATCAATTCTAGCACAACAAAACATATAAAAGTGATATATTTGTTTTGTCGTCAATTCTAACACAACAAAACATATGAAAGTGATATATTTGTTTTGCCGTCAATTCTAACGCAACAAAACATATAAAAGTGATATATTTGTTTTGTCGTCAATTCTAACACAACAAAACATATAAAAGTGATATTTTTGTCTAACTTAACATTTTATAACAAAAATGATATTTTAATCAAACTTAACATCTTATAACAAAAATGGTATTTTTATCAACTCAACATTTTATAACTAAAATGGTGTTTTTATTTTACATGACATTTCTTAACAAAATTGATGTTTTCAATTAACATGACATTCTCTAATAAAAGTGATGTTCTCATATGACAATTCTAATTTAACATAAAAATGATATTTTAACATAAATATGATATTTTTATGTAACATTCCTAATTTAACATAAAGGTGATATATCTATATTTGCTAACAAATCTCCACAATTCCATTATATACGATTTTACCAAACAAATAATTCTAACTCAACCAAACAAAGAAAGATGATAATTTTATTTGTTGGAAATTCCAAACATGTAACACAGAAATAACATTTTATTTTGCCAATTCTAATACAACCAAATTGACTTTTTTATTTGTCGATTCTAATACAACAAAAATATTCAATGATATCAACCGATCAACAAAAATATTCTATCAAATAAACAGGTCACCAAACAGCATCAAACAGTTAAAATCAAATAACGAACATGCAAGGATTACTAAACACGATAATAATTAATTTATTTTTAATTATTTAAAAGGAAATAGAATTCTCACATCGCTTTTTAACTGAATTTTCAAAGTGCTCGTTTTCAGCTCCAGTCAGCTTCATGGCGTAGATCTGGATTTCATGATTCCAACGCTTCGAAAATCGGTCGATTCTAAATCCGTACGAGCTAGATATGATAAGATTTGCGTTAATTATTTTATTGTATAATTAAATAGTAATTAATTCCTTAAGTAAACACTTAAACCAATTTTTAAACCTTCTTCCTCATTCCTTCTTCTTCTGTTCGAACAAAACGCACGTTGTAACCCAAAAGCTCCAAATCCAAAGTTCACTGTCGCTCCACCCGTAGGCCGCCGTTCTCCGATCTGATCTCACCACCATCACCGCCGTTGCACGACCCTCCAACGCCGACCAAGGCGCACAACTCGAGGCCCCCAGGGCTTGGGAAGTTTGGCACAAACTCCGCGCATTTGGGGATAAAAATCGAGCAATCCACATCCTAAGATCCGATCACATCCGTTGAGTAGAAAGAACACATGATGCTAAACAATTTCGTACTTATAAGCTTCAGAAATTAGTGAACCAATTGGAAGAATTTGTGGAAGGGAATAAGGGCGTTTTCTGGCCATTAGTTCAATAGGGTGGCGGCTGTGTAATAGATTAGGAGGATTAGGGTTTTAGAATGTGTTATTTATAATATTTCAATTTTATAATTTCTAGTTTTTGCGAATAAATCCTTTAATTCTTCGTAGCTCCTATTTCAGCCCAATGAGAGTTGTCCCTAGGCAAATACCCACGTTTCGGAATCAGTGGTCTAGGTCCCGTCATCCCGTTTGATCATCTCTAGCTTGTTTTCTTTAATTTAATATATAAACCATTTATTTATTTAATTCGATCGTACAATTAAATTTACCCGGGCCACATACGGACTCTAAAAATTACAGAAAAATTATATTTGGATTTGTTATGACGATATAGTCCTAACAAAACTAATTTCGTCGAATTCCGAGATCATTTTAAAAATGGCCATTTTCTGGTCGATCGAATTTGACTGTAATTGACAAAACACGTTTTCCTTTGCCATGCTCACATATTAATTCGAAAAATTATGAAAATTGAAATCTAGCAATAATTTGACATTCCGGTTCCAACAAAAGTTGTTTTGTCGAAAACGGAGGTCATTTGGAAAATGGCTATTTTTAATATTAAAATATATACATATATATAAATTCTATAACGACTATTCTAAAATTTAAACTGGGCATAACTTTTGATTCCCGCTATAAAATTTCAATTTTTTGGATTCGTTGGAAATATATTTTTAAATAGATTCTAATATTTTTAGTTTCATTAAAATCTGATTTATTTTGCATCTTGTACAGTCAGTCAAAGTTCAGATTCAAATTTTCAAACTACCGTGCTATTTCTAACTCCTTTTATAATTAAAATAAATATATTCGTTCTAACTTCGATTTAAATAAATTTTTCATCATTATTATTTAAAATAAATTATTTTAACTGTTAAAATTCCATTAAAATTTCTAAAATAAATTTTTTAAATTGGTTTAGAATTTGCGGGTTGTTACAGCTTGCTTGTAAGTTTTTTATTTCTGCAATTTATTATTCTGTGTTTTATCTGTGATTGATTATTTTGCTTGTTGTTATGTGGTTGGAAATTTTAAAACAAATGTGGGATAAATTGAAAAGTTCGTTTTTGAAATAAATTATTTTTGAAATCGTATCGAGCTCATAGGAAAAAATATTCATTAAATTGACAATTAGGGTTAATACTCTCTAAGGTGTCTAAGGAACGGTAGAGTCACGAACTCAAACAGGTTCTTAAACCTTCAGTCATGTTTCTACGGTGATTTGTGGCACACTGATAACCCCTGTCTGAACCTGGCCTGGTCTTGTATTCATATAATCCGAAGTTGTTAATTTTAACATATTTTAAGAGCTTCTTTAGAGCCACAAGTTTTGCAATTGATTTTTCGACGAAAAACTCTCTTCCTCTAGTACATGCGCGCTTGTCGTATGTACAACCAAAATTGCAATTCTTTTCAAAATTTCAATGGTTTTGGTTACAATTCAAATCAGAATGAATTTCAAGCTGAAAACTTTTCGAATAATTTCCACAAATCTTATCAAATGGTTAAACCCAAATATGAAAAACGTCATTCTACGATTGAAGAGAATTTATCTGAGATGCGTCAACTATTAGCACAAATGGCTAAGCAAGATGATGAATTACAAAACAATCTCAACACAGGTTTGAACGAAAATTTTGTAAAACAAAATGATTTTCGTAGTACGAGGGGAGATATAAGTTTGGTTATCTAATATAAAAAATGTGTTGCGAACAAGATAAATTTCTGGCGATATTGGTTGTGGAAATTAAATAATGAATGACTTCTGAGAGATGAGGTTGATGAATTTTTAAGGTCAACCAGTAAGGAACACATAGAAACGACGAATCTAGAAAACTACATTTTGAAGTCTGGTGTGTCTACCAATTTGATTGAAGAGAGCCTGAGTGAAATTGATCAATTAATGCTTGACATTTGGAATTGTTGCGAGGACATCAAGGAATGGGCGTGAACTTTTGATGAAAAACAAGCTTCTGAAAATAAAGATATCGAAAACATGCGTATCATTGAACAACTGGCTCAAAACACTATTGAATTCTGGATACATCTAGAAAAGTTATTACTTAAGGGAATTGATGAAATTGATGACTTTGAGGATTCCATGAAACTTGGCTTGACTTACATTGAAGAACTGGCTCAAAGAATAGACGATAGCAAACTAAATGTATCTCATAGGATTGTTTATCAAATTTCTCTTCTTCAAACTGAAGTTACGAACTTGTTCAACAACTGTAAATCCCAGTATAGTAACAAACAAGTTTCTGCCAATGCTTCTTTTAAAACAAATAATCAGCCATTAACTTCGTCACGACATTACATAATGATTATTGATGATTCTGACAATATGACTGTTGACGAAAATTTTGGAAAATCTCTTGTGCAAAACACTAATTTCTGTGAAACTGAAATTCAAAATAAAACTGATGCTTCTGTTGAAAATTCAACTCTTACTGAAAACGAAAATTTTCAACTAACAACTTTTGAAATTGATAAAATTCTTAATGAAGTTGTTGAAATCTCTGTAATTGATTTGAATTCAAATTCTCTTAAAAACGAAGATGTTAATCTCCAATTTGATCTTCCTTTCTCAGATTCTGAAAATTTTGAAAATTTAGCAACTTTAGATTGTCAACTTGAAAGAAATGACGAAGTTGGTAATAATTGTTTAGGTGAGGACGACTTTGATGTGCGAAAACTTCTTGAACTGATTGACGATAATGCGTTGGGTCTGAAATTGAAAATGAAACATTTGAAAACTTTGAAATTCTTGAGGTTGAAAACTGTTAGAGTTTATGCCCTAGAGGCAATTCATTGGATGAGATTGATAACCCTGTTGACGTTATTAGTTTATTTGGAATAAAATATTATTCTTTTATATTATATTTACTGTGTAATATAAATATTAATATAATAGAAGTCCTTAGAATAATAATACGGAATTATATAGTTCGAGTAAGACTGAACTAGAGATTTTATAATGTGATAAGTATTATAATTCTTAAAAGTCCCTAGTCGAGTTTTATTGTATATAAAGGACAACAATAAAGCGTTGAGACTAGTATATTGATTGACTGATGATCACATCTCAATGATCATTAATATACGAGATATTAAAGTCAAGATATAAATACGTATTGGAGAATATCGTATTGGGCTGACCCACCGTGAGATAACTCCATGGAATATAATTAACAGTATCATAAGTTATTCTCATAGTGACAGTGATGTAATGGTCCTCAGACCTGAAATCATTATAATTTTATTCGAAGATATTTGTGTTTTGATATCATCTAAAGTTATTTCGTAACAGAGTAATGATAACGGTGATTATTGGATACATCTCGAATCGAATGAAAATTATGAATGATCTAGATGGAATTTAACCCTACGATATATTCGTAGTGATATCCATGGGCCTCTTGATTGAGTGAGACTGTGAAATGCATGGCCGTGCTCAAATATTGATTTGTTTTAAACAGTCTACTCATCAATCAAGAAAACCGGATTAAATTATAATGAGGATGATACGATCCATGCCTCTAGTTTAATCCTGGATATATCGGTTAAAAGGATTATATTGCATTGATACACTGTTTACAGAAAGGTTGTATCGAATCGTTGGTCTTATTATAACTTGGGTAACAGCGATGTGTTGCTAGATACCGCTCACTGTTTATGATTTTAAATATGATTTAAAATCATTGCCAACGTTGTAATAACCTATAGGGTCACACAATTGAACGTTACGAAGGAGAAACTATTTTCTAGACAAATAAAACATCAATTTGTTGATATTTTATTTGAAGATTGAATCAGTATTTGGTTGGTTCCTATTTTATGGTCACGACCTAGATTTAAAAGGGGTATTTTGATTTTCCTTTTAAAATTTAAAAACTTGGCAATACCATATATATTAGGATATATGGATCAAAATATAGGCCGACTGAATATCTTTCTCATTAACGCTAGAAAACTAGTCAAGGCGGTGGCAACGCATCTTTTTCCTCTTCTTCGATTCAGATCTAAGAAGTAATCGTTCAAGTGGATACCTATAGAGGGCCGACGCTCTGTCGAGCCTCAAGATTCGATTCTTCCATATTGCAGAGACGCTCAGAAACAAGGAGATCGACGAGGTATCGATTTTGTGAAATCCAATCAGGTATGAAGTTTCGATTTATTATATTTTGCATAGATCCATCATTTTAATTGTTTGAAATGCTCAAAAGGGTTTCGGATTTGATCCCTAAAACCTTTACAGTGGTATCGGAGCCAGGTTTTGCTAAATTAGTAATATTGAAACTGTGATTTGGGTTTATGTGTGTTTAATTATTGAATAATCGAGATTATAATATCAAGATTTCAAGGGTTATAGATAAATTCGATTTAAAATTTGAAATTGTTCTACAGTAAGTTGAGAGTTGTATTTGATACGAGCATCAAAATCAGTTTTGATTGATTAGGTGTTGCCTCTACAATTACCCTGTTTGAAACCTATTGAGAGCTGTATATGATTAATTTGAAACCTTGAAATGAGTTCATTACTAATTAAATCATATCTTTTAACTGAGATTTCAAACTACAATTACCCTGTTTATGGACAATGGAATTTCAGTGATAAATCAAAATCAGTTTTGATTGATTAGGTGCTGCCTCTACATGTCATGATACATACAGATACATATATGTAGATATATGTCTGAATACGATAGAGATACTGTTAGACAATGAGTCAAATTATTGATAGTCAATACTAATGACTTTATTTTATTTTGGGATGAGATCCTTAAATCTAAGTTCTCATGATTATTAGCATATTAAACTCTGGAATTTTTGAGGAGTCAACTATTAAATCTGGATGGTTAATTATGTTTGAATCTGTTAAACATGTGACTCATTTCAGTTTAAAATCAAAATGGTTGATTACTGGATGTCTTGCTAGTTTTTAGTGTGGATCCAAACCCTACCTACTAACCCGATTAATCAAAAGATTAAGATACTTAAGATCTGATCTTTTGAAACATATTGATATATGATGTTATATTCTTAACAATAGTTTTGAATTCGAGCTGAAATGTTTATATATATAGATATCCACAACAGTTTGATATTAGATCAACATCCATTCAACAATTTTAAGAATGTATTTGAATTGAGTCAAATTGAAAAACAAGTTTGACTTGTTAATCTCTTAAAAAATTAATTGGGTTATTGAATTCAGTTTTGTAAAACCAATGGTATATGGGATTAAACAGATTTCAAAATGCTATTGTATTTCCATAAGAATTCTGTTTCTGTCATATATTGATGCTGATCAATTTGGTTTTATTTTTGATGATGTAGATATATAACATATTGTCTCGTAACTCTGTAAATGTGCCATTGTCATAACTGTTTATATTTTACAATGTTAAGATTTTTTTTTGTTTAAGATTTGATATTGGTTATGTAACTGTCAAAAGTTGTCAGTTATACTGTGTTAAATCTATTATATGAGTATCTATGCAATCCTATGTTTGTAACCATTATATATATATATATATATATATATTGAATGGTTATATGTGAATTGTATTGATACATATATAGCCATATCTTATAATTGTAAAATGATTATACATATGGATACATGTATAATGATATAAGAACTGTAAGTTTGTTTTACATTTTTTCACACTATTTTGAAACTGGAAAATGACCCAGTGTATGCATGATTGGTGCCACTTTGATCTGCAAGTATACACATCCAATATATATATTGTTGAATCACTATGTGAATTTGATTCATATTTGAAACAAATGTTTGTATCAGTTAAAATGAATTAACTCTGTTACACCTTTACAATCAAAGTTGTTTGATGGATAGAACATATTTATTCCTATAAATTTGTTCGGATCAAATTTTTTTTTTTTTTTGGGTCTGAATATATATATCTGTGATAAATGATGTTCGTATTCACGACTAGTGTCTAGATGATTTTGAATCATAGCCTCCACAATAAAAGGTATGATTAAGGTGATGAACCTGACATATTTCATTTAACATTGATTTCATTATGCGGAGTTTTGAGCAGTCAAAACTGCAACTAATGTTTACATGCAAATAAAATATGTATTCAATTTTTATTTATATGGATAAATAAATTACAATGTGATTTGTTGTTTCAATATTATGCTATGTGTATTGATTATGATATCAATTACACATATGGCCTATATAAATATATATATGTGTTGACATAAACATATTTATATATTGAAATTTTGAATTTCAGTTGTGAAAGGTTTGTGAAACATAATTTTGATCATCACTCCTATAACATTTAAATCTGCATGAATATTTAATATCTTCTGCAGTACACCTACTTAAATATGTTTAGGTACACCATTTTGCTAGAAGAATATATTATACATTATTTATAATATAGATGATAGCAAACGGTATGGTAATAGCTGCAGTCGTGTAATCATATAGCAAATGTATAGGTAAAAGCTGTTCGTACTTAAGTGCAGTATTATTTGATTTTATGCTTGTTATGATATACCTTCTGCATACATGTATACTCTTGCGTTTAATGAAAATTTGATTGCATTACTTATTGATATATATATATATATATATATGTATGGACATTGTTGCCTCTGTATTTATGAATGTATAAGACTTTCAGTCCTACTTCATTGGTTGCCATAACTAAGTTTTGATGAGTTTTATCCACCAGGATAATATATATATATATACATATATCTTACAAACATGTTAGATGCAGCAGCTATGTATTGCCATAAGATCAAGTAAATGAAATGTTTGTTTTTAGCCTGGATTACTATTTTAATTACCAGGTAATCGACATAAGTATCTTTATACAACTGTCATCAGGATGACTAGAGAACGTTACATTATAAATACCGTTTTCCTAATACTTGCACTGTTGAAAATATTAAAGTCATTGAGTACATGAATTACTGTTCATTTGTGTTAGCTGAATAAATACATTTGATGTATTTAAGATTACTACACATAAATATACATTTGATGTATTGATATAAAACTAACAATATGAATTTATGTTGTTTCAACATTGCAGATGTAACATATGTGCTGAAATCGTTTCAGCAGGAAGGACAAAATAAACTCATGGTTGGGTACCAGCTAGTAATACATGTATATTTTGAAAGATAGACAAGTGTGACTTGTTTTGCCTTCAGTATGATTTTATTTATACACAACTTTGTATTTTATTACTGTGTCAATACATGTAAGTCATATAAAAGTGTACATTTGATGTACATGTATATATTAATGTAAAATTGGTATGAATGGAGCAGGTGTTAGTTTGATTAGTACATCACTCATGTTATCATGACTGTACGTTCAAATTTTATTTGATCATGTGTGTGTATATTATAGAATTTAACTGTCAGTGTACAATGATATACATGTTTTATGAAACATGCTACTGAACTGTCATTGTTCCTGGTTATATATATATTGATTTAAATGAGATCTGAAATGTGCAGTGCGTATTGACAATAGATGCATGTATTAATATTTCCATATTTCAGTATTTGTCTAAATGTGAACTGTTATTACGAACATGATGAAAAGGGCTTTAATGGCAAGGGCATTGAAAGTAAATATATTAGTTTTCAAAGTTAAATGTTGGGCCTTAAATTTGTTTGGGCTTGAACTTATACAAATTTTGAATTTGATTAGATATAAGTCTTATACAATATTTATAGTAAATATAAGATGGGAACATGCCGTATGGTAATGATGATCACCAATACTCCGAATAGTTCGAAAGAAAAGGATGCCACCTTAATAACGTTGAATTTAAATAAATGTATATGCATTATATATATTTTATTTAGATCCAATTATTTAAAATACATATATATTTGATATATGTAAATGACTCTGATATTGTTCGCCACTACGAATTATAAATTCCTTCTAAAGCAATTATTTTTGGTTATATTAAGTCATGGTGAAGTCTTCCGATAATATACTCATCACTGTCCAAAATCACTGGATGTAGCTAACGCCAAAGCGTTGTGCACCTTTTATTTTGGTTATATGCGATGGAGTAAAATGTGGTGCTACAACCTATTATTGGGTTTGACTTAACTAGGCTGCATAATACGATTATGGGCTTAGAGACAATAGCATGAATTATTCTATATTTTGAGCAAATGAATAATACTGGACAAAATGTTCATCATGCGATCCAAGAATTATATACGATATAATTGACATAAGATGTCTACCTAAAAGGTTGTGTTTTGGGTTCAGCCAAAGCTGGGTCAAGGCATGACTAGATATGGATCTTGGAACACCGTTATATATGTATACCGATATGTATGTATAAACAGAGGGATGTTAATTTGAGTGGGAGCATATTTTAGTTTAAGTTATACATTAATATAAATATAAAGTTTGATTATCAAAATTTTGCATTTATATTAAATAATTATAATGGAATCAGTTAATATTTATTATCCACTGCAGATATTAAATAGCAGATAACTCCGATAATTTAAATTTGTTCTTGATAAGGATAAATTGAATTAAATCAAATTTCTTGACTGACATTGAAATTTGAGGATTATCCTCAAACAAATTAAAACTTAATTGTTCTTACAAATATAGAGGATCTAAAATAAAAGTTAAAGTGTGACTTCAACTGAATAAGATATAAATGTTATAATAATCTACTTATACATTTCTAGTACTAGATACTAGATATAAATCACATAAATGTATGTGAATTTACAGGAATACAAAATAAGTAGAAATCGGATAATGTGACAAGTGGACTTACGATTGGAAATGAAGCAAATGTTGTTGGATAATCTATAGGAAGTTGATTCTTGTTTAAATACTGGCTTAATTAAATAAATTAAATAATTGTTATTATGAAATTCCACACAGAATAAATGTTATAATAGATCTTGTTTAGACAAGTTTGAATTTCATTTGTAATAAAAGAATAAATGTTATTCATTTTATTTAAATTAAATATCATATGGAATTTCACAAATAGTTAATGATATTTGTAAATCTTTAACTATAATGTATTTGACATTAATAATGACTGGATTGAATTTAGTGATTTAAATCCAATATACCTTTAGTATTACCAGTTAGCACTATAAACAAGAAATCATATCAAAACTCCATAATGATGGAATTTTGAGATCATTTGATTTTGAATTGTATGAAGAATACAAATCTTGTTTATTAGGCAAAATAACTGGATCCACTTTCACTTGACACAGTGATTGAGTGATAAGTATTGGGTCTCGTACATAATGATGTATATGGAGCAATGAATACATAAACTAGAGGTAGGTTTTATCATTTCATTAGATTTACTGATGATATCAGTAGATAAAGATACGTGTATCTTATGAAACACATATTAGAATCCTTTGAAAAGTTCAAGGAATTCAAAGTGGAGATAGAAATCAATTTGGATAGAATATAAGTTCTCTTCGAATAGATCAAAGAGAATATTTAAGCCAATTAATTAATGACTGTCCATATAAGTTTGAAATTGTTTCGTAACTTACTCCATCTAGAAGACCATATTGGAATGGTGTGTCTGAAAGGAGTAATCACACCTTACAAGATATGGTAAGACCAAGATAAGTCATATTGATCTTCTAATTAATTAAATTTAGAACAATTATGTTTGATCCTACCAAAATGATTTTAGAGACGCCATATAAGATATGGACTAGGAAATGTCCTAGTGTGTCTAATGCGAAGATTTGGGATGCAAAGACGTTTATTAAACGTCCTTCTTTTGATAAGATTGGATCCAAATCAAATAATCATTTTGTGAAATATCCAAAAGAACCAAGTGGAAATTATTTCTATATATCCTCTGAGAATAAAATGTTTATTGCTCGAATTGGTATCCTTAATAAAGGAGAGCCAGTCTCTAAGATACCAAGGGAATGAAATAGAATTCAAAACGTTTCGAAACCACAAAATGCCACTGAATCTTGTATAGACAAGAAATTGAGTGGGAGTGATACAATAATTCAAATGTTATTTGATAACACATTAATTATTGCAAATAATGTTAGTTTAAAAACAAGAAATAAATACTGATTCTGTAACGACCCGCAAATCTGAGCTACCTGAGTTGACTAAATACACCATAAGTCCAACCCAAATAACACAGAAATACGACTCATTATTAGAAAGAAGTTAGAGGATGAGAAAATAGAAAGAAAGAAATATTAGAATAGAAGAAGAACGAAGATCACAACTCACAGCGGAACGAATAAAATATATTATATAACATAAGCTTTGAAATACAAATCTGTTTGGTACATATATACATACCATCATCAGAGTACATATAACATTTGACTCAGCAGAAGTAACTCCAAATAACTAACGTTGAAGCCTCCTGCTTCAAGCTCCTCCAAGTGTATCTGTAAAAGCCTGAAACACTTGACTGCCCGTACAAATTTGGGCACCCAAGAGTTTAGGGAAAACAAAACAAAATAAACTCTGGGTCAGTCATGGGACTGGTGTGAGTAAACTCCAACCACTTGTTTAACTTTAAAAATCCTTTCAAAAGAAAAGATAATAGTAAGACCAGCCCACACATAAACATGGACGGTTTTTACCTTACTATAACCCAAAACACTTTGATACAAAAGTCCAGTGATATTATAATAATGTCTACATCAAGTAAATAACCAAATAGTAGAACGCTTGCATCTCACGCTCCACATACATAGTAAAAAATCAAAAACCGCATGGCGCTTATTGGAGATTGGATTTCCACATGACAAGGTATGGGACCACCTTCCGATGATGTATCTCTAGAGGCAAATACACCTGGGTTCAACAAGAACGTCTTGCAACCCGGCCCACACATGACCGACCACTCATTTCACTTGAGTGTATCGAATATATATCACCAACGGTTGGACTCAAACCACCGTTTCCCGAATGGGCAGAATCGATAGATTTAGAAACAAAAGGAATTTCTCTAGATAGGTGATTATACACCCTAATGGGTGCGACCCACATAGCCATGCTGCCTGCCCGATTTTTGTCCTTTCCCGGTTGTTGAGGCCTGAGGCTACGCATACTTACCATTTCTTGATAACACAATTCACTTTGAATGCCACATCGTCAGATCCGTTAATCACTAGTTGAGTTTGCACAAATATTCTGGATATTATGCTAAGGGATAAATCCGTTGCAACCATATACATTCATACAGACCAACCCATTTGATCATTGGAAATACTCTGTCAGACATTCGTCCATTTACGTTCGTTCTGGGATTGAACGACACCGAAGGCACTATTTCTATTAATAGAAAAGCCCTTGCACTTCACTCCGTCTTCAATATATTCAGCATACTTGGTTCGCAACGCTTATGCCAATACGGAGTGGTTCTTCGGATAATAATCCAACCGGTCTCTCCATATTGACAACGATGGTCAAAAACTTCGATAGTCTGTGATTTAACTATCGAATAAAAACAAGTGTTCATCCAAACATATCAAACAAATCACTGGGCTCTTTAATTAATATTTCATTGATTAAATCTCTTCTCCATTTCCTTATCAATATTTGTTAACCAAATATTTTCAATAATCATCTTGGCCCTTTACGCTATTTTTGATTTCGTTTCCTTATCGAATTCTATATATATCGATATATAGATTTCTAATTGTCAAATTTCTTTAAAAATATTCTAACTCCTTAAATTTCCGGAAAAATTCGCCATAACCTCCCCTGTATCGGGAGCATCGGGAAATTTCAAATAGCATCCCGGTATCTTCCTCAATCAAAAAGAAAAAGGAAAAGCCAAGCGGCTTGCCGATACGGCGCATAAAACCCATATATGAATTAAACATGTACCTTTTTGTCGAGCATAACGTTTATAAACTTCATATACCTCATCTCATACCTGTCTAACACCTGTTCACCTGTTTTCAATTCAATTCAATAACATCTAATCGTTTGAATTCAGTTTCGCCCATTTATTCTTTAATTTGTCATTTTGCCTATTTCACTTCTTTGTTTGAACATAACATGTTCAAATAAAATGTTTAACTTGCTCACAACCAAATTGAATTTCAATTTCAATTCTAGTTCTCTTTTTGATTTCGAATATAAATTTCAAATCGAATTTACTTATTTAAGGCACAATATCAATTCAAAAGCTCCTTAACTAATTTCTATTCAATTTAGTTAATTCCATTCAATAAATCAAAATCTGGTTTCTGTTTCAAAAATCATATTCATTTACACAACTTGAATTCGCATATATTTTACAACTCCACTCTGAAATTTCCTAAATAGAAACTTCGGATTTTCTTGCTTAAAATCCTTTTTATAATATTAAATAAACCATTATGGTTTTAAAACGATTCTGGCGCTGTTTTTCTGAAAATTTGATTTTGACATAACTCAAAATCTATACGACGAAATTCAGATTTTTCTCCTTCATTAGAAAGCTATTATCAAATCGGTCCTGACGTTTCTTGTTTCGAAGAATTCCGACTTCAATTGCGTTCTGTATATTCGATTGAAGTTCGAATCGTTATTTTACGAACTGCAGCGCTGCGGCGAGTTCGTTTTAATTATATTTATATATATAAACGTTAAACTTCTTTAAAAATGAATTCAACTTTATTCAATTCTATTTGAATTCCTTGATTCAAATTCAAATCTCACTTTTATTTGAATTCTATATTCAAATCCCAATTCCTTTTCTATTTGATATTCAAATTCAACACTTGAATTTCCATTTGAATTCCCTATATTCAAATTCGATACTTGAATTCATTTGAATTCTTTTATTCAAACTCTATATTTAAATTCCATTGGAACTTCTATATTCCAATTTCTATATTTGAATTCTATTGAAATTCAAATATTCAAACTCCTTTTTAAATTCTAGATACAAAATTCCATAGTTTAAAATTCCATTTGAATTTCATATTCAAATTCCATAGATCAAATCCTATTTGAATTCAATTTGAATCTCTTCCATTCAAATTCCATTTTTCATTTCCGACCCCATTTGAATTTCTAATATTCAAATTCATTTTCAACACCATTTGAATTTCTAATATTCAAATTCATTTTCAACACCATTTGAATTTCTAATATTCAAATTCATTTTCAACACCATTTGAATTTCTAATATTCAAATTCATTTGAATTCCTTTGAATTCAAATTCCATTTCAAAACTATTTGGATTTCCTATTTTGAAATCCTATTTCAATCCTACTTTGAAAATCCTACTTTCAAAGTTTATTTCAAATTCTATTTTGAAATCTCATATTCAAATTTCTACTTGAATTTCTATATTCAATTCCATGTTCAAATTCAACACTTGAATTTCTGTTTCAAATCTCAATTCAAATTTCATATTTAAATTCCATTCAAATCTCTATTCAAATTTCACATTTGAATTCTTCTTTGAAATACTATATTTCAAATTCTATTTTGAAATTCTACATTCAAACCTCTATTTGAATTTCTTTATTCGAATTCCTTGGAATTCAAATTTTATTTTAATTTCTTGAATTCAAATTCTATTTTTCGTTCAAATTTCGTCTATTCAAATTCTATTTGAACTTCTATTTGAATTTCTAATATTCAATCTCCTTTTAAAATTCAAATATTTAAACTCCTTTTAAAATTCAAATGTTATACTCAAATTTCATTTGAGTTATATATTTAAAAATTTCATTTCACATCCTGTTTTGAAAATTTCATTTCAAAATTCCAATTTCACGCTTGTATTTCTATTTATCAAATGATAATTCTTTTCACTTCATTTTATAACTTCGTTATAAAAGAACTATTTATAAACTTCATTTATAAAGAAACTACTTGTTTTATTTTCCAAAAACAAGTTTATAATTTTATTCCATTTAAAATTCAAATTCTATTTTAAAAATAGAATTTTTCCTTTTAAGATCTCCACTATCCTTTCATGATATTTTTATAAATTAAACTTCAGCCCAGTGATAATTTAAACAACCAAATCAATCAATTTCCAATTATTTGATTTTAACACATCATATATGCATACATATGAAATCAAACAGAACAAACAATTAGATAATATATTTTTGAGGAATCCAGTTGGATTCCTCCAACCTGTTTTCCTGCATCCACAGATGTTAGCACATAAATAATACCAATTCTGCTTCGTGGCAGAATATCGCGGTATAGAAGGTCATCCACTAATCATAGCGTGGGGCGTATAGGGTAATCATCCGCTATGAAACTGCGGGCATCCGCTAATGAGACTGCGGGAATCCAACCAATCAATCAACCCAATATATATATATATAGCCTAAATAACTAATATATATCAAACAACCATAAAATATTCACACAAGCAACAGACAATTATTTTTAACGAAATAAAAATAATTAAAATAAAAGGTGAGTGAGATTTACTCACCATGATTTCCTTTTTGTAGAATATCCAATGCAGCCAATTTTATAGATTTCACAATGTTTTCTCCAATCGTCTGTTTTTCAATCTAAAATAACATAAATAAAATCTCAGTTTTTAATTAGACAAATTAAATTTACTTAATTGTCACTTGTAAATAAAATTCTAAATTTAAACATTAATCTTACTAAACTATTAGTCTACCAATTTTATTCCTTATAACTGATTTCCTTTAGATGAACTAATTAGACAAAATAATTTACTTCAATCAATTTCAATAATTTCCTTGCATTTAATTTTTTTCTATTTCACACTAATAAAATAACTAAGTGAATTACCTAATTCGAAATAAGTTTCAAACCCTAAAAATCTAATTTAGCTTATAATTTTATTTACAAAATTTCTATTTGAATTATCAAGAAATTTTACTAAAAAAAATATATAAATAATTTAGGTTTACCTTAATCGAAAATCTCCCAGCAAAAATCTTCCTTCTCACCACAGTCTATGGCAATGGAAACCGCCCTCACCACTCACCTCACGTTCGATTTGACACCAAGTCGGCAGGTTTTCAACCTCCATCTGAACATCGCTACACCTCCTAGCGACCCCTACCGTAAATCGCACACCTTCAACAGTCGGCATCTCCCATCTTTCCTTGTATCTGAACACTGCGGCCCTTCCTAAACTCGCATCAATACTCGAACCTGTTTCTGAAACCGCGAGTTCGACATGCCCTAAATCGAACACCAAAAGTCAGCGTCGCCCCTTTTCCATACAGTCGCCTTATCCGAACCGCACCCCTAAAAGCTCCTCTATACGCGATCGCCTCTGGGTTGAGAGAAGTTCCAGGGCTTCCGTGATGAAGTCGCGATTTCATTTTCATTTCGTTTTTATTCGAAGGGTTTGGGTTTTTCCGATTTACTGGGAAAAGAGTGAGGTATTGGCTTTTGAAGTGATGCACTAGTATGAGAATGGTGAAGTAACGAAGTCAAGGGCATTGTTATATAGGAGCGCGTAGCAGACAATACGTACTGAGGTCATTAAAACACTGTTTTTCAGATTTCGAAGGAGGAAGACAGAATTTTGTGCTCGAGGGAAGTAGGTCTGCCTAATAAAGAATACGGTCGGCTGAAATGAAAACATAGGCTTTGAAAATAAATTGATTTGATTTAATCTAATTTTGTTTAAAATATTTTGTGGTTCCTTAACTCAAAGTCCCTGACCACTATCCAACCGTAACAATTGATGTTCCCACTGTTATTCACTATTCTGAATTCAACGGAATAGATTATACAATTTAATTTGAACGTATATTTAACATCGCCATATTAAATCATTTTAAATTCAAATTAAATAAATTCTTCATCAATGAATTTCTATTATCATCGTTCAGTTTTATCTTCGAATTGAATTATTTCAAACTTCTCGTATTTCGATAATTATCAAAATAAATCGTATTTCGATTATTTAATCGAAAATCCAATATAAAAATTCTTTTATATTATCAATACAATATTTAAAACGATATAAAATATTTAAAATAAACTATTCAAAAATCTGGGTCGTTACATTCTTCCCCCCTTAAAATAATTTCGTCCTCGAAATTGTTAAGGTAGGAAAAAGGGTACAAATCTATTTCTTTCCCACATCTCACTTATGTTGAAACTCAACTTCTCATATTTCAACAAATTAACTCCAACCAAAACTTTTGGTTTTCACACATTTAATTCAAATGATCTATGATCAATCCCTTTATATTCAATCTATATTCCAATAACCTATTCAAATTGATTCTAATCAATTCACTCCCTTCGACCCATTTAACTTGTTTAAGTTAAATTTCAATTTCAGAATTCAAATCCCTGGGTTTTCTTTTCAGGTTCTTCTGAAATCACATAAATATATACATATATTTATTTCCATTTCAAATTCAAAACATTTGAATTTTCAATCTACTTGTTTTCTTTCAAGACAAATTCCCATCAAAACTTTTTCTAAGGTAGCGATTCATCACTTAGAAACTCGGAAATGAACACTGATGATGTTGCAATCATCATCAGAATTATTTCCCAGCCACTGAAGTGAGTTCAGTGCTTAATCACTTTCAAAATGATTTTCTTTCAAATCCTTTAAAACAATCTATATCATTTTAATATACTTTGAAAAATATTTTTCAACTTCCCAGGATTAAAATTCCAAATTCTGGTTTGAATTATATTCTATTTCATCTCATTTGTATATTTAATTTCTATACAAATTCTATTTGGTTAATAATAACCATTTTAATTTTATAATCTCATTTGATTATAATGATATCAATCAACACATCCATATAATAATTATTCTAGAAAATTATTCTTTCTATATCAAAATAGAAATTTTGGGTAAAATTATTTCATTTACCCATTTAAAAACAATATCATGTCGATTCTTCTGTCCAAGTGTTTACAAACTCCTATCGACGTCGTGGCGTCCCACGATTCGACCAGAATTCATAAACCACTCACAGACTAGTCAACACAATATAAAACAACTTTTATATCAATTTACAAATACGCTCTCTCGTATATACACGCTCAACTCATTCTAGGGTACTACTGACCCTATCTCTAATGAGCACAACTCCACAAAGCCTAGGTATTCGCTCAACCTAAGCTCTGATACCACTGTAACGACCCGCAAATCTGAGCTACCTGAGTTGACTAAATACACCATAAGTCCAACCCAAATAACACAGAAATACGACTCATTATTAGAAAGAAGTTAGAGGATGAGAAAATAGAAAGAAAGAAATATTAGAATAGAAGAAGAACGAAGATCACAACTCACAGCGGAACGAATAAAATATATTATATAACATAAGCTTTGAAATACAAATCTGTTTGGTACATATATACATACCATCATCAGAGTACATATAACATTTGACTCAGCAGAAGTAACTCCAAATAACTAACGTTGAAGCCTCCTGCTTCAAGCTCCTCCAAGTGTATCTGTAAAAGCCTGAAACACTTGACTGCCCGTACAAATTTGGGCACCCAAGAGTTTAGGGAAAACAAAACAAAATAAACTCTGGGTCAGTCATGGGACTGGTGTGAGTAAACTCCAACCACTTGTTTAACTTTAAAAATCCTTTCAAAAGAAAAGATAATAGTAAGACCAGCCCACACATAAACATGGACGATTTTTACCTTACTATAACCCAAAACACTTTGATACAAAAGTCCAGTGATATTATAATAATGTCTACATCAAGTAAATAACCAAATAGTAGAACGCTTGCATCTCACGCTCCACATACATAGTAAAAAATCAAAAACCGCATGGCGCTTATTGGAGATTGGATTTCCACATGACAAGGTATGGGACCACCTTCCGATGATGTATCTCTAGAGGCAAATACACCTGGGTTCAACAAGAACGTCTTGCAACCCGGCCCACACATGACCGACCACTCATTTCACTTGAGTGTATCGAATATATATCACCAACGGTTGGACTCAAACCACCGTTTCCCGAATGGGCAGAATCGATAGATTTAGAAACAAAAGGAATTTCTCTAGATAGGTGATTATACACCCTAATGGGTGCGACCCACATAGCCATGCTGCCTGCCCGATTTTTGTCCTTTCCCGGTTGTTGAGGCCTGAGGCTACGCATACTTACCATTTCTTGATAACACAATTCACTTTGAATGCCACATCGTCAGATCCGTTAATCACTAGTTGAGTTTGCACAAATATTCTGGATATTATGCTAAGGGATAAATCCGTTGCAACCATATACATTCATACAGACCAACCCATTTGATCATTGGAAATACTCTGTCAGACATTCGTCCATTTACGTTCGTTCTGGGATTGAACGACACCGAAGGCACTATTTCTATTAATAGAAAAGCCCTTGCACTTCACTCCGTCTTCAATATATTCAGCATACTTGGTTCGCAACGCTTATGCCAATACGGAGTGGTTCTTCGGATAATAATCCAACCGGTCTCTCCATATTGACAACGATGGTCAAAAACTTCGATAGTCTGTGATTTAACTATCGAATAAAAACAAGTGTTCATCCAAACATATCAAACAAATCACTGGGCTCTTTAATTAATATTTCATTGATTAAATCTCTTCTCCATTTCCTTATCAATATTTGTTAACCAAATATTTTCAATAATCATCTTGGCCCTTTACGCTATTTTTGATTTCGTTTCCTTATCGAATTCTATATATATCGATATATAGATTTCTAATTGTCAAATTTCTTTAAAAATATTCTAACTCCTTAAATTTCCGGAAAAAATTCGCCATAACCTCCCCTGTATCGGGAGCATCGGGAAATTTCAAATAGCATCCCGGTATCTTCCTCAATCAAAAAGAAAAAGGAAAAGCCAAGCGGCTTGCCGATACGGCGCATAAAACCCATATATGAATTAAACATGTACCTTTTTGTCGAGCATAACGTTTATAAACTTCATATACCTCATCTCATACCTGTCTAACACCTGTTCACCTGTTTTCAATTCAATTCAATAACATCTAATCGTTTGAATTCAGTTTCGCCCATTTATTCTTTAATTTGTCATTTTGCCTATTTCACTTCTTTGTTTGAACATAACATGTTCAAATAAAATGTTTAACTTGCTCACAACCAAATTTAATTTCAATTTCAATTCTAGTTCTCTTTTTGATTTCGAATATAAATTTCAAATCGAATTTACTTATTTAAGGCACAATATCAATTCAAAAGCTCCTTAACTAATTTCTATTCAATTTAGTTAATTCCATTCAATAAATCAAAATCTGGTTTCTGTTTCAAAAATCATATTCATTTACACAACTTGAATTCGCATATATTTTACAACTCCACTCTGAAATTTCCTAAATAGAAACTTCGGATTTTCTTGCTTAAAATCCTTTTTATAATATTAAATAAACCATTATGGTTTTAAAACGATTCTGGCGCTGTTTTTCTGAAAATTTGATTTTGACATAACTCAAAATCTATACGACGAAATTCAGATTTTTCTCCTTCATTAGAAAGCTATTATCAAATCGGTCCTGACGTTTCTTGTTTCGAAGAATTCCGACTTCAATTGCGTTCTGTATATTCGATTGAAGTTCGAATCGTTATTTTACGAACTGCAGCGCTGCGGCGAGTTCGTTTTAATTATATTTATATATATAAACGTTAAACTTCTTTAAAAATGAATTCAACTTTATTCAATTCTATTTGAATTCCTTGATTCAAATTCAAATCTCACTTTTATTTGAATTCTATATTCAAATCCCAATTCCTTTTCTATTTGATATTCAAATTCAACACTTGAATTTCCATTTGAATTCCCTATATTCAAATTCGATACTTGAATTCATTTGAATTCTTTTATTCAAACTCTATATTTAAATTCCATTGGAACTTCTATATTCCAATTTCTATATTTGAATTCTATTGAAATTCAAATATTCAAACTCCTTTTTAAATTCTAGATACAAAATTCCATAGTTTAAAATTCCATTTGAATTTCATATTCAAATTCCATAGATCAAATCCTATTTGAATTCAATTTGAATCTCTTCCATTCAAATTCCATTTTTCATTTCCGACCCCATTTGAATTTCTAATATTCAAATTCATTTTCAACACCATTTGAATTTCTAATATTCAAATTCATTTTCAACACCATTTGAATTTCTAATATTCAAATTCATTTTCAACACCATTTGAATTTCTAATATTCAAATTCATTTGAATTCCTTTGAATTCAAATTCCATTTCAAAACTATTTGGATTTCCTATTTTGAAATCCTATTTCAATCCTACTTTGAAAATCCTACTTTCAAAGTTTATTTCAAATTCTATTTTGAAATCTCATATTCAAATTTCTACTTGAATTTCTATATTCAATTCCATGTTCAAATTCAACACTTGAATTTCTGTTTCAAATCTCAATTCAAATTTCATATTTAAATTCCATTCAAATCTCTATTCAAATTTCACATTTGAATTCTTCTTTGAAATACTATATTTCAAATTCTATTTTGAAATTCTACATTCAAACCTCTATTTGAATTTCTTTATTCGAATTCCTTGGAATTCAAATTTTATTTTAATTTCTTGAATTCAAATTCTATTTTTCGTTCAAATTTCGTCTATTCAAATTCTATTTGAACTTCTATTTGAATTTCTAATATTCAATCTCCTTTTAAAATTCAAATATTTAAACTCCTTTTAAAATTCAAATGTTATACTCAAATTTCATTTGAGTTATATATTTAAAAATTTCATTTCACATCCTGTTTTGAAAATTTCATTTCAAAATTCCAATTTCACGCTTGTATTTCTATTTATCAAATGATAATTCTTTTCACTTCATTTTATAACTTCGTTATAAAAGAACTATTTATAAACTTCATTTATAAAGAAACTACTTGTTTTATTTTCCAAAAACAAGTTTATAATTTTATTCCATTTAAAATTCAAATTCTATTTTAAAAATAGAATTTTTCCTTTTAAGATCTCCACTATCCTTTCATGATATTTTTATAAATTAAACTTCAGCCCAGTGATAATTTAAACAACCAAATCAATCAATTTCCAATTATTTGATTTTAACACATCATATATGCATACATATGAAATCAAACAGAACAAACAATTAGATAATATATTTTTGAGGAATCCAGTTGGATTCCTCCAACCTGTTTTCCTGCATCCACAGATGTTAGCACATAAATAATACCAATTCTGCTTCGTGGCAGAATATCGCGGTATAGAAGGTCATCCACTAATCATAGCGTGGGGCGTATAGGGTAATCATCCGCTATGAAACTGCGGGCATCCGCTAATGAGACTGCGGGAATCCAACCAATCAATCAACCCAATATATATATATATATAGCCTAAATAACTAATATATATCAAACAACCATAAAATATTCACACAAGCAACAGACAATTATTTTTAACGAAATAAAAATAATTAAAATAAAAGGTGAGTGAGATTTACTCACCATGATTTCCTTTTTGTAGAATATCCAATGCAGCCAATTTTATAGATTTCACAATGTTTTCTCCAATCGTCTGTTTTTCAATCTAAAATAACATAAATAAAATCTCAGTTTTTAATTAGACAAATTAAATTTACTTAATTGTCACTTGTAAATAAAATTCTAAATTTAAACATTAATCTTACTAAACTATTAGTCTACCAATTTTATTCCTTATAACTGATTTCCTTTAGATGAACTAATTAGACAAAATAATTTACTTCAATCAATTTCAATAATTTCCTTGCATTTAATTTTTTTCTATTTCACACTAATAAAATAACTAAGTGAATTACCTAATTCGAAATAAGTTTCAAACCCTAAAAATCTAATTTAGCTTATAATTTTATTTACAAAATTTCTATTTGAATTATCATGCAATTTTACTAAAAAAAATATATAAATAATTTAGGTTTACCTTAATCGAAAATCTCCCAGCAAAAATCTTCCTTCTCACCACAGTCTATGGCAATGGAAACCGCCCTCACCACTCACCTCACGTTCGATTTGACACCAAGTCGGCAGGTTTTCAACCTCCATCTGAACATCGCTACACCTCCTAGCGACCCCTACCGTAAATCGCACACCTTCAACAGTCGGCATCTCCCATCTTTCCTTGTATCTGAACACTGCGGCCCTTCCTAAACTCGCATCAATACTCGAACCTGTTTCTGAAACCGCGAGTTCGACATGCCCTAAATCGAACACCAAAAGTCAGCGTCGCCCCTTTTCCATACAGTCGCCTTATCCGAACCGCACCCCTAAAAGCTCCTCTATACGCGATCGCCTCTGGGTTGAGAGAAGTTCCAGGGCTTCCGTGATGAAGTCGCGATTTCATTTTCATTTCGTTTTTATTCGAAGGGTTTGGGTTTTTCCGATTTACTGGGAAAAGAGTGAGGTATTGGCTTTTGAAGTGATGCACTAGTATGAGAATGGTGAAGTAACGAAGTCAAGGGCATTGTTATATAGGAGCGCGTAGCAGACAATACGTACTGAGGTCATTAAAATACTGTTTTTCAGATTTCGAAGGAGGAAGACAGAATTTTGTGCTCGAGGGAAGTAGGTCTGCCTAATAAAGAATACGGTCGGCTGAAATGAAAACATAGGCTTTGAAAATAAATTGATTTGATTTAATCTAATTTTGTTTAAAATATTTTGTGGTTCCTTAACTCAAAGTCCCTGACCACTATCCAACCGTAACAATTGATGTTCCCACTGTTATTCACTATTCTGAATTCAACGGAATAGATTATACAATTTAATTTGAACGTATATTTAACATCGCCATATTAAATCATTTTAAATTCAAATTAAATAAATTCTTCATCAATGAATTTCTATTATCATCGTTCAGTTTTATCTTCGAATTGAATTATTTCAAACTTCTCGTATTTCGATAATTATCAAAATAAATCGTATTTCGATTATTTAATCGAAAATCCAATATAAAAATTCTTTTATATTATCAATACAATATTTAAAACGATATAAAATATTTAAAATAAACTATTCAAAAATCTGGGTCGTTACAGATTCTAAGAAAGAAAATGTTTGGATTAAGAAGTTCATGATTGAACTTAATTCATTGTTGATCGAATGATATACATTGCGATAACAATATGGCTGTTGCTCAGGCCTAAGACATTAAACTCATCATCAATCCAAACATATATTTTAAGAAATATAATTCTTATGTGAATTTGTTTACAGAAGAAATAAACATATCTACAAAGTTACAAAAGTTGTAATGTTGCAGACCTACTGAATTAAACTCTGTCGCAGCAGAAGTTTAATAGTCACACTAGTTTCATGAGTATACGATACGTAAATGATTGACTCTAGTGCAAGTGGGAGATTGTTAGAGTTTATGCCCTAGAGGCAATTCATTTGATGAGATTGATAACCCTGTTGACGTTATTATTTTATTTGGAATAAAATATTATTCTTTTATATTATATTTACTATGTAATATAAATATTAATATAATAGAAGTCCTTAGAATAATAATACGGAATTATATAGTTCGAGTAAGACTGAACTTGAGATTATATAATGTGATAAGTATTGTAATTCTTAAAAGTCCCTAGTCGAGTTTTATTGTTTATAAAGGACAACAACAAAGCGTTGAGACTAGTATATTGATTGACTGATGATCACATCTCAATGATCATTAATATACGTGATATTAAAGTCAAGATATAAATACGTATTGGAGAATATCGTATTGGGCTGACCCACCGTGAGATAACTCCATGGAATATAATTAACAGTATCATAAGTTATTCTCATAGTGACAGTGATGTAATGGTCCTCAGACCTGAAATCATTATAATTTTATTCGAAGATATTTGTGTTTTGATATCATCTAAAGTTATTTCGTAACAGAGTAATGATAACGGTGATTATTGGATACATCTCGAATCGAATGAAAATTATGAATGATCTAGATGGAATTTAACCCTATGATATATTCGTAGTGATATCCATGGGCCTCTTGATTGAGTGAGACTGTGAAATGCATGGCCGTGCTCAAATATTGATTTGTTTTAAACAGTCTACTCATCGATCAAGAAAACCGGATTAAATTATAACGAGGATGATACGATCCATGCCTCTAGTTTAATCCTGGATATATCGGTTAAAAGGATTATATTGCATTGATACACTGGTTACAGAAAGGTTGTATCGAATCGTTGGTCTTATTATAACTTGGGTAACAGCGATGTGTTGCTAGATACCGCTCACTGTTTATGATTTTAAATATGATTTAAAATCATTGCCAACGTTGTAATAACCTATAGGGTCACACAATTGAACGTTACGAAGGAGAAACTATTTTCTAGACAAATAAAACATCAATTTGTTGATATTTTATTTGAAGATTGAATCAGTATTTGGTTGGTTCCTATTTTATGGTCACGACCTAGATTTAAAAGGGGTATTTTGATTTTCCTTTTAAAATTTAAAAACTTGGCAATACCATATATATTAGGATATATGGATCAAAATATAGGCCGACTGAATATCTTTCTCATTAACCCTAGAAAACTAGTCAAGGCGGCTAGCAACGCATCTTTTTCCTCTTCTTCGATTCGGATCTAAGAAGTAATCGTTCAAGTGGATACCTATGGAGGGCCGGCGCTCTGTCGAGCCTCAAGATTCGATTCTTCCATATTGCAGAGACGCTCAGAAACAAGGAGATCGACGACGTATCGATTTCGTGAAATCCAATCAGGTATGAAGTTTCGATTTATTATATTTTGCACAGATCCATCATTTTAATTGTTTAAAATGCTCAAAAGTGTTTCGGATTTGATCCCTAAAACCTTTACAAAAACAACGAGACTATTGATTGTGATCTTAATCACAATGACATTTTTTTTTGAATGTTGAAACTCCTTGTGACTTGATCGTTTCAGCCGAACCTCACTGTGATCACTTGTTTTTCAATTATAAATTTATGCAGTATATGAAATCCTTCTGGAATAAAACTATTTTTGAGAAAACACGATTTCGAAATTTACTCAAAATTCATTTGTTCGGTTTTGACTTTAGGTTTACAAACGAACCTTTATTTAACAAATTTTCAGATATCAAAGCTAAACCGAACAATATTTCTCAAAACAAGTGCAGGGGTGAGAGTAATGAACACGTCTCTCAATTTATACATTAGTTGAACAAATCAAAATTTGTTTTTGAAATTTTTACTGAACCCCAGCTCGATGACTTCTCTTTAGTTGCTACGAAAATTCAATTCGATTTTAGGATCAATTGTAAGCTCAAAATTTTAAAATTGGCAACTCAAACTTTTGAAAAAACAAAATTTGTTTTTCCAAATCTGACACGTAATATAAAATCTCTTATGATTTGGTTTACTATGCTTAAGCTGTGTCTTACAATCTTAATGAGGCTGATCCATTAGTCCATTGAGGACCAGTTCATATATTCGATGACTTCTTATTTTCTACATGTGTACCCAGTAAGTCGTGCTGACCCACTTATTTTATTTCCCTTTCACTAAGATATCTCTGATTAATGACTTTGAGGACACAGTCACACTCAAGTATGGGGTGAATTTACATTACATCAGTAATCAAATTTTATGAACTAGGTCGTTCGTTAAACAAGAACTAACTTAAAATTCATAAACAACACCTTGGTTCTTGTTTGATAAGATGAATTGTTGGGTGACGGGAATGAACATTATTTATTCATTGAGTCATAATATGTCTTTTTAAGATGCTAGCTTGAGACTGTGCAGACGTTGGTCGTCTTCTGGAGCAAGCGTGTCAACCCTTGTTATACATGTTAGAATGTGCAAGTAAAAATGATCAAAAAAATCATCAAAAAAAAAAAAGATTTTGCACCTACATTTGTTGGATTTTCTGATTTCGTTTTCATGCATAATACTTTTACCCACTCAAATTTGTAAATTCGTAAGTTCTAAATTCCGCTTGGCCCACTTAAGGAGAAATGAATCATTGTAGCGTTCTTCTTCGATACCCTACATTATTCAAACCCAAGTTTTAGCAAATTTACATTCATGTTTCAACAAATTTTTCTTATACTGTTATACTTAAGAACCTTTTGTTTAAAGGTTAAAATCGTCACTTTTTATACCAATATTTCACTACCCACTCCGTATTTGTTTTAAGATTGGATAACCATATACCACATCTTAATTTATATGTGTTATCTATCTTACAAAACTTTTCTTATCTTTCCTTTTAGCTTTTTATATAATGCCAATCTAGACTTGTGTGTTGAATTAGGGTTATAAAAGTAAAGTAACTAGGGCACAAAACTTTCCTTTCATGAAGTGTTGGTTATGATTCGCTTAGTAAAGAAGAAATCAAATGAAATAATATGGTATCATTCCATTCCATCTCCACTCATCATTCATCATGCAAAGAGAAAAAAAAAGAAAAAGGAAAAAAATGCATTGAAGAGAAAATCTCTCAGAATAAAATAGTCATCCATCATTCTTGGCTATAAGGCATTCATTTCCATTCCATCCACATCCATCATACCATACTTAGAAGCAAGGATTGTAGCTGAGGAGATGAAAGGAAACAAGCATGTTTATATGTGCCATAGTATTACTTTGTCTTTTGTAGCTTCAAGTTCAACTAATACGCTTGCCCTCTTATCAAAATATTTTTAGAACTTACAAAATTTTCCTTTATCTATGCATAACTCACATCCAATACAACACAGTTACACTAGTGCAAAATTATTCAATATATATATATATATATATATATATGAATAAATGATTGGTTGCACATTGTCGATGTGTAGAACTTTGGTTGACACCACGCTCTTAACCTTCAAGACAATTACAGTGTTATCAAGGAATTACGATTCAGCTAGAAATTTTTTATTCATTTTTGCACCAATAATGGGATGGACAATTTGGGACTAAACCGTTATTATTGAAGTTAGGTAAAGTCCTTGGAATGTGAAAGACCTTAAATATATCATTTTATTAATCCGCGTTCATAATACACTTTGGATTTTGTGGGTAGTATCCACTGAAAACCCTCACGAGACAACACTCGTCCTACTAGGGACACTTAGGGATTTAATGGCTTGTTGCATATGCTAAATGCAATTGTGTTTCCTACGAAAGTGTGACATATCTTAGTCTAGTTTATTTGAGGACGAATAAAAAGATAAGTGTGGGGGTATTTGATATACACGTAGATGTGTATATTTTATCCGTTTATTTGTCTTGATTTCCCTTTAAAATAATTGATATTGTGTATTTATAGCTGTGTTTCAGATTGTTGATAAAAAAGCATAGTTTAAAGCATTTGATGGATAAAGCATGAAGAATTTACTTAAAAAGAGTGAAGTTTGAAATTTCTAAAGCTTGAAGAGTTTAAAGCTTGAAGAACGGTTGCAAATAGAGTTCAGTTAGGCAGATTTGGCTCACTAAAGTCTAATGCTGCGTTCACATTGGCTCATTTGCAAGGCTTCTCACTCTGTAGCTGCGTTCACATTGGCTTATGTGTTATTTGGGCTAAATCTTTAGTCCTACATTATGTAATTAACCAATTATTCTATGTCATATCAGCTATAAATACACTGTATCTCCTTCATTTGTAATTACACTTATTTTTATTCTGTAATCTTTCTCTTGGAATAAAACTCTTCTTCTCTTCTCTTTAGTTTTTATTTCATGTTTATTAGTTTCTTTTTATCTTCTTTTCTTTTAGCTATGTCTAGTTAATCCCCTTTAATTAGGGGGTGATGACGCTTAGATTAGATTCAATATGAATCACATAGCCAAAGAGATTAGAACTTCATGTATATAGATCTAGATCTGAACCAATGGTTAGATCTGAACCTTCATATTCTGTGTCGTTTAAGAGCTATGCTCCTTCACAGTGTATATTCGAGTTCGATCTAAAGTTGACCAGATTTAGATCTAATATTTAGGGTTTTAGAAATAAAATAGTGAATCTATCTTGATAGCTTATGGTTGTTTAAGAGCTTGCTCCTGCATAGGCTATACTTGTTGTTATTCACATATTTGTTTCTAGAAACCTATTTATCGTTGATTCATGTTTGTGACAGAAACATGAATTAGATCTGTATTAATTCGATTGGATATTGATGAATATTAATCTAGTTTATGTCATTTCTTACTAGTTGCTTTCTTTTATTATTAAAAACTCACTTTTTCATATATTTTCAATGTTTTCAACCAATCAAATCTTTGGAATAACTTGATTGGATTTATTATTAAAATATTTTTGGTCCCAGAGTTCGACACTCTTTACAACAAACCTTGTTGCTGAGGAAAGCCAAACAGATTAAATAGTTGTTTTCAATTATTTAATTTGTTCGCAAACAATAATGAAGTGGCGCACCCTCAGTCTAATGGCCAAGTTGAAGCAGTTAATAAAATCATCAAAACCATCTTGAAAAAGCATTTGGAGCGAGCTAAAGGGTCGACGAACTGTCTCTGGTTCTTTGGGCATATCGTACGACTCATAAGACGACTACGGGTCATACACCTTTCGCCCTATCCTATGATTCAGTTCTCTCGATAGAACTCGAGGTCCTTTCTCATCGGACGACTTACTACGATCCCTTGATGAATAAAGCACTTCTCTTGACGTCATTAGACACGATTGACGAAAAGAGAGAAGAGGCAAACCTTCGTGCAGAAGCTCACAGACAAAGGGTTGCACGATACTATAATAGGAAGATCCGACCTAAGACTTTCGATATAAGCGACCTTGTTTTGAAATTGATCTTCCCAATTCCCATTCACATGGGCCCCAACTGGGAAGGACCCTACGTCATTCAACGAAAGCTTGATATTGGAAGCTTCAGTCTGTCAATTATTGATGGCGAGCCCTCACAAAGAGCATGGAACGTAGACCACTTACGACTTTATCTTTCTTAGAAATTTTCAAGCTTCTTTATTTAAGTTATTTGTTTTAGTATGTTAATAAGCAATCCTTCGTCGATTGCTGTAGCATATGAATAAAAGTCTTTGTTCCTGCTCTATTTCGTTGTCATAAAGCTTAAAGGCTGTGACTCGACTAATAATTACTTATGCCATGACGCTCTAACGTGCCGGCCCAGGACAAAGCTGGCCGACACTTTGGGGGAATAAGGGCTCAATCATATCAAAGGCATCGATCCCAAACTTAGACTGATCGAATAGTTTGTTGACTTCTACTTTGATCGAATCAAAGTAAGATCGACGCCTAACCAAACATACTGACTGACTGTCGGGACTTAACTCTAAACCTCACAACTTGAGGATGAGTATAAATGACAGAAATGCGTGAATGGCGCACCCCAACAGAAGGCCGCTCGACCCCTAAAGAACCCTACCCCTTAACGACTAAGGGGTGAGTATAAAAGACTTGAGACACCGCTGCTTAATGGGCGTTTGACACCCGACTCGGGTCAAATCCAATTGAGTATGATTGGAATACTCGCTATCCAAACGACTTACCTCGACACCGGGGGCAAGAGGGTCGATGAACAACCCCGACTAGTGTAGAATTCGAATGATCCTCAGGAGCTAAAAAATAAAATAAGAAGTCCAAATGACATTTTTTGAACATAGTTGACACAAGTACTTGCAAAACAAATAGATTTTCATTTACGATACCATGACATGATTACAAAATGTTGTTGCATGACAGATACGACTTAAGCATCATTTCTAGAGTCATAAAGTTGATAATTACAAAAGCGCGACGGCCGCACTCGCATGTGACTTCCATAGGGCCTAAAAGGAAAATTACAACAAGATAAATTTAAAATGGAGGTGCCATTTCCCTACGCTCAATCATCTCGGCCAGCTCTCTCTGCTTGACCATTTCTACCGCCTCCTCAGTACTCAACATGCGTTTTGATCCTCCAAGTGTACTCTCGAATGAGCGACGAGCTGATGTTAAGACTTGTGATCTAGGAAGATCCACGAAAGGGGGGATTTCAACTTAAGAGAGGACGGTCGGAGGAATATCTTGAATACGCTGAACACTCAGGGGGTTCTCGAGTGGTTTTGGCTTCATTGAAGAAATATCCTTTTCCCACTGAGATTTGGCCTTAGCCCTGGATGGACCATCATCCTTCTTTGACTCAGCGATAATCTCGACGTCATCTGACGACCCTATATCGATTCTCTCTTCCCCCAGTACCTTGGCTGCATTCTCAGTCCCACTTCTCTCCCCGGCAACGGCATCTGCCTCTACACTCTTTTTCACCAGAGAAGTACCTGTCGTAGAGACAAGTTAAGATCTAACAAATAAGATTAAGATTAGCACATAGGCTTACCTCCAACTTCAGTTTCGATCGGGTGGTCAGCCTTGACCCCAGTTGGCTCAGATGGAAGGACAGAAGCCGAACCTATCTCAATATTAACGGAAGAAGAAGAAAAGAGGGGCACTTTGGTCTTACTACCACCATCTCTTCCCTCGGGGACCGACTTCCCCTTGTGTCTACGGCGTTACGCTTCTGCTTCTTCCTCTTCCCGTCTTATTCCCTCGGCCAACCCCACCCTCTGCTTGTCATTCAAGATGTTAGTCATCAGCGTTGCTTCATTCACCGGTTTCCCTCTTGTAGCATCTCTCTCATCTCTCAAAACTATTTTCCATGTATCGATCAAAATCTTGGAATACCTCGGCATCCAAGACAAATCCCTATGGCTAAGAAACTTTGCAAAGAATGAGAGAGTCTGGCGTGCATGCCCCATTTTCAGTTCGAGCATATCCCGAGTATGATCAGCTTTAAGGTTCTGAATGTCAATATCATGCTGTGATTTTAAATTCTTGGTCGCCTCAATTACTGTTGCAACATTCTCTTCCGCCAGACGCTTGGCCAGTTCAGATGAATCCAAAAGGCCCTTGAGATTCTGCACCTCCAGACCCAACCGAGCTTTGTCGTTCTTAAGGGATTCAACCTCTTCCTTCAAAGAATCGCATTTCTAGTATTTCAATTGAATTCGAGCTTTCCAATCCTCGGCTGCTTACTCATGTTTTTCTTTGTCGGCGCAGATTGCAATTCTTGGTCTTTAATTTTTCTTTCGTGGAGCATGCAGTTTTTCTTGTTGCTTTCCGCGTCCCTCTTCAAGCCCACAATTTCGGTCAGCTTGTCTTTCAAGGCCTCGCTCACTTGCTTGCCATACTCGTACATTGCATCATATTGGGAAAGGGCGTGGTCTAAGTTGCTCTGGATACATTGGCGAAAAATTTGTAATAATGGTTTTAACTCGGGAGCAAGCTCTATCCCTGCAAAGAAAAGATCCGGAAAATCTCGTTCCAACTCTCTAGCTCGAACAGCGGAGGAAGGGTCGATCGATGGGCTAGGACGACTCAACACGCCCCGGGAATGCCTGGCCACCTCGCCCGTTTGTGGGGTTTTATCTTGAGGCTCGGGGGGAATATGGGTTTTCTTCTTCTTAGACGTATTCCCTATCCCTCCTTTTCCTCCTGTTCCCGATCATGTTTTCCCAAACTATTAGAGTTTATGCCCTAGAGGCAATCCATTTGATGAGATTGATAACACTATTGATGTTATTATTTTATTTGGAATAAAATTATATTATATTATATTTACTGTGTAATATAAATAGTAATATAATACAAGTCCTTAGAACTATAATACGGAATTATATAATTCGAGTAAGACTTGAATTTGAGATTATATAATATAATAAGTATTATAATTCTTAAATATCCCTAGTCGAGTTTTATTGTTTATATAGGGCAACAATAAAGCATCGAGACTAGTATATTGATTGACTGGTGATCACATCTCATTGATCATTAATATACATGATATTAAAGTCAAGATATAAAGACGTATTGGAGAATAGCGTATTGGGCTGACCCACCGTGAGATAACTACATGAAATATAATTAACAGTATCATAAGTTGTTATCATAGTGACAATGATGTAATGGTCCTCAGACCTGAAATCATTATAATTTTATTCGAGGATATTTGTGTTTTGATATCATCTAAAGTTACTCGTAACAGAGTAACGATAATGGTGATTATTGGATACATCTCGAGTCGAATGAAAATTATGAATGATGTAGACGGAATTTAACCCTACGATATATTCGTAGTGATATCCATGGGCCTCTTGATTGAGTGAGACTGTGAAATGCATGGTCCTGCTCAAATATTGATTTGTTTTAAACAGTCTGTTCATCGAACAAGTTAAACGAATTAAATTATAAAGAGAATGATACAATCCATGGCTCGAGTTTAATCTTGGATATATCGGTTAAAAGGATTATATTACATTGAAACATTGGTCACAAAAAGTGTAACGACCACGGGATTTTCGACTCCGAAAATCGACACAAAACCCAGCGTCGACTGTTCAGACATCGAAAATACCGAATCATTAATAGAAAGAAATTAGAGGGTGAGATAGAAAAGATAGAACTAATAGAATAGAAGAAGAAGAACACAACTGAGCATAATCAAAGTAAACACGAATCTCACAGCAGAACGAATAAAATATATTATATAACATAAGCTTTGAAATACAAATCTGTTTTGTACATATATACATACCATCATCAGAGTACACATAACATTTGATTCAGCGGAACTAACTCTAAATAACTAATGTTGAAGCCTCCTGCTTCAAGCTCCTCCAAGTGTATCTGTAAAAGCCTGAAACACTTGACTGCCCGTACAAATTTGGGCACCCAAGAGTTTAGGAAAAACAAAACAAAATAAACTTTGGGTCAGTCATGGGACTGGTGTGAGTAAACTCCAACCATATGGTTTAACTTCAAAGATCTTTCGAAAGAAAAGGATAATAGTAAGACCAGTCCACACATAAACACGGATGGTTTTTACCTTACTATAACCCAAACCATTTTTGATATCAAAATCCAGTGATATTATAATAATGTCTAATCAAATAAATAACCAAATAGTAGAACGCTTGCATCTCACGCTCTACATACATAGTATAAAATAAAAAACCGCAGGGCGCTTATTGGAGATTGGATTCCAACTATGACAAGGTATGAGACCACCTTCCGATGATGTATCTCTAGAGGCGAATACACCTGGGTTCAACAAGAACGTCTTGCAACCCGGCCCACACATGACCGACCACTCATTTCGCTTGAGTGTATCGAATGTATATCACCAACGGTTGGGCTCAAACCACCGTTCCCGAATGGGCAGAATCGTTAGAGTAAGAAACAAAAGGAATTTCTCTAGATAGGTGATTATGCACCCTAATGGGTGCGACCCACATAGCCATGCTGCCTGCCCGATTTTTGTCATTTCCCAGTTGTGAGGCTTGAGGCTACGTCTATCTTTCAGAACATCTGGCCACCATACACTTTGAATGCCACATCGTCAAACCCGTCAAATCACTAGTTGATCTTTCCAAAAATATTACGGGTATAAAGCTAAGAGAAACGAATTCCTCTGCCACCAGACATAATACCTTGAAAAGATCGTCTTATGCGATCGCTAGGAATACTCTGTCAGACATTCGTCCATACAAGTTGTCCTAGGACTGGACAAACATAACAGCTCTTTGAATTTCACTCCATCTTCGATTATCTTCAGCCTAATCTAATTCGCAACGCATATGCCTATACGGAGTGGTTCTCGGATATTAAATCCAACCGGTCTCCCCGTCTTGACAACGATGGTAAAAATCTTTGATAGCCGGTGTTTTAACTATCAAAGGAAAAATAAACATCCATCAAACAATCCTCAAACAATTTCACACTCACTGGCCCTTTCTAATATTTTATTTTAAGTTTTCTTATCGAATTCTAAATATCGATATATCGATTTCTAATTATCAAACTTCTTAAAAATATTCTGACTCCTTAAATTTCCGGAAAAATTCGCCATAACCTCCTTTGTACCGGGAGCATCGGGAAAATCCCCAAACTGCCACACAGGCCTCTCCATTCAAAAAGAAAATTAAAAAGCCAAGCGGCTTGCCGATTCGGCGCATAAAACCTCATATGGAAATTGAAACATGTACCTTGTTGTCGGGCACTTAATAATATTCTTCATACCCTTCATTCACTTCATCACATACCTGTTTAACATGTATACGCCTATTTCCAACTCATTTCAATCGGTCCAATCATTTTATCTCAATTCGCTAATTTGTTTTCAAATTAGCTTGTTTGCTTATTCCATTTTTATTTTGAAAGTCTCACGTTCAAATATATTTATATTCATTATTACACAGACCAAACTCAAACTCGTCGTTCGCTTCCAAATTCCAATTCAAGTTCCATATTCAAATTTTCAATTACAGTTTACAAATTTAGTTTACTTAACACATGTTAAGTTTGGTCAAAACCCCTATTAACTAATTTAGTTCGAAATTAGTTAACTTCAGTCGAAAATTAAAAATATGACTTTTGCCCCCAAAAATCAATCCATTAACTCTACTTGAGTTTGTATTTATTTTATAGCTCAAGTCCGGATTTTTCTAATGGAAAAGTCGATTCACTTAAAATCCTTTTATTTAATTAAATAAACCATTATGGTTTTTAAACGATTATGGCGCTGTTTTTTTGAAAAATTGATTTTGACATAACTCAAAATCTATATGACGAAATCAAGATTTTTCTCTTCCTTTAGAAAACTATCGTTCAATCAGTCCGGGCATTTCTTGTTTCATCAAATTCCAACTTATATTGAGTTATATATACTCAATTGAAGTTCGAATCACCAATTTACGAACTACCGCGCCGTGGCGAGTTCGTTTTAATTAAATTAAGTATAAACGTTTAAAAACTTCGTTTAAAATTAAATTCCAACTCCATTCTTAATATTTAAAAATAAATTAAGTCTATTTTCCAAATCTAACTTCACAAATTCAAATCATCCATATTCGTCGATTATTCTATTCCATATTCATAACTCGGTTATGAATTTATTCAAACTCAAATCGCATTATATTAGATTTCTATTATTTGGAAATAAACTGGTATATAACCCAACGTCCCTATCCCACTTCAAATTTTGAAGATTAAACAAACTTCAAGATAAACTCATTTCGATATCCCTTTACCATTTGCAAACTAATATCATCTCTTGACAATAGTGAAGTCGTTCAAGTTGGGGTATTTTAATTACCTCTCAGACCTTGATCGACGACGTTCTTATCTTGAGACGAATAAAAGCTTGTAATATCAAAACTTGATTTAAATCTCACATTCGATCCCATTTCTTTCATTTGGAAATTTATTTCCAAATTACTCGACGACGATTACTTCGTCACCTATATAACCCTTGTATATAAATTCACTTCTTCATTTGATTTCATCGTCTCCTTTTGAAACGATTTCAAGTTATAAATCTCCTTTTAAATTCCAAGTTGAATTCAAATACCCAAATCATCCCATGATGATTTTCCCTTTCTATTTATAAACATCGTTTATAAATTTTACTTCTTGTTTTAACCATTTAAAACAAGCTTATATTTCATATTCCATTTGAAAATTCAAATTTTCCACTTTGAAAGATAAATTTCCTGCTTTACATCCCTTAATTGAAATTAAAGTTTAATATTATCAAATGATAATATATTTTTTCCTTGATAAACAGCGTCTATAATTCCAGCAACTTGTTTTTAATTTAAAAACAAGTTAAATCTTCTCAATTTATTCGAAATACCATTTCTATTTCGAAAAGTAAAATTCCCTTTTTGAAAACAATTTGCACTTGTAAATTGGACATAGTCGAATTCTAAAACAAACCAGATGGACTTATTTCAATTCAAATTATATTCCGAATGTCGGAATAAATTTGATCGTTTCCTTCTTGAACCTATTCAAAGTCACCTTTTAATTTCATCAAAAATTAAATAAATCCAATACTAGTTATTTTTCTTTATTTAAACATATCGTTTAGAATTTCACTTCTTGTTCTAAGTATTAAGCCACATTTCAATTCAAATTACATTTGAAATCTAATTTCCACTTCGGAAAACAAATCATACTTGAATTTAGAATTTATAAAGTATCAAATGATGATTTTCACATTCATTTAAAACATCGTTTATAAACTATACTTCTTGTTTTAAATATTAACACAAGTTCTATTTCAAACTCCCTTTGAAATTTCATTTCTACTTTGGGCGGATAAACTTCCTTTTAAAATCACGCTTGCATTCACGTTTCAAAATTTATCAAATGATAATCTCCTTTTTCATTTATAAACATAGTTTATAAATTCAATTACCTGTTTTTATTTTTAAACAAGTAAATATTTCCGAACCTATTTGTAATCCCATTTCTATTTCAAAATTTAAAATTACCTCTTTAAATTCAAACTTGAATTTAAAATCTAATATTACCAAATGATAATTTCCTTACAAATCATTTATACATTCAGTACTTGTTTTATTATTTAAACAAGTTATTGTTTTCTTAGTTTATTTGAAATTCAAATTTTATTTCAATAAAATAAAATTTCCTACTCGAATCTAAAGGTCACTTCTTGTGATATTATAAATATCTAGGGCCAGTGATATTCTAATATCTAACACACAAATCATCCATTCAATTCACACATCACATACATATATAAATATGTGAACAACATTAAATAAATTTGAGGAATCCAGTTGGATCCCTCCAACCTATTTTCCTGCATCCACAGATGTTAGTCTCATAGATAATACCCATCCTGCTTCAAGGCAGGATATCGCGGTATAAAAGGGGATCCACTTATGTACGTGGGCGTAGTGTCATCCGCAAATGATACTGCGGGCATCCGCTAATAGTGTTGCGGGAAATTCAATAACCACGATAATTCAACAATTCATTCATGCACCCAAGCAACCAACACATTTATTTTTACGCTAAAAATAAATTTAAATATAAAACGGTGAGTGAGATTTACTCACCTCGTTTTCAATTGGCGAATATCCATTTAAATGATATCTTCGTATTTACGGATCTACTAGGATCAATTCATCTTGTGCCTTATTTGCCTTGGAATTAGCTCGACCAAACTATGAATATCTCAACATACATCGATCAACTTCCTTGCTAAACCAGTACTAAAAATGCTATCATTCACTTCGGCATTTCATCGAACAACTGATGTGCATCGGATTTCACATAGTCACCATCATCACATCGACCAGAACACAACTCTTCACTCAGATCCATCCTGAAACCGCAGCATCCTGTCATTCCTCCAAGTAGTCGAATTGAACACAACAACCAACAATTTACAGGTTCGCACACCTCAGAAGCACAACCCTTCAACGTAACCAAAGACCGAACTCTCTGAACAACCATCAGCAAACATCCCAGAACACCGAGTTTTCGCTCACCTGCGATTAACAACAGACCTGCACCCTTCCTCAATGTATTGTCGAACTCCATCAACTCCACAATTGACATCGCACCCCTCCTGATGTCGGATTCCAGATACTCGTTATGGCCGCGAGTTCACCGCCCCGAATTTGAAACGCATACCCTAAATCGACAGACCCCATTCCTTACATCGCAGGCGCCTCAACCCAGTTCGACTCCCCAAATCGCGATTTATACTAGACTCCGCCGGAAGCTTCAACTTCGTGTATATCTTTATCTGTGCGCCTCCATTCTGACGTTAAACTCGTTCGTTATGTTAATCGCGACTTTTTTTTTCTTTTCCAAAGGATTTGATTTAATAAGGGAAAAAGGAACAGAAATGGAAGAGTGAAAAGTGGGTTTCATTTGATTTGAGAATAGCAGAATGGCTTTCCTCAATTTATATTAGCGATGAGCAGACAACAAGTACTTTACCATTGAATCGATGTCTCCTTGACACTGAGGGTGGAAGACATTTTCTACAGCTCGAGGAGAAAATAGCATGTGCGATTTCAGTTATTAGTCGGCTGATGTTTATAAATGAAAAGATTTTGATTAGATTTTGTTTTAATAAAATAACCAAAATATCCCGTGTCCCTTAACTCGAAATCCTGAACCGCTATTTCAACGTAACGTCCGATTTTTTCCAACATCATATGCTATTCTAAACTCAATGGTACCAATTCTCAAATTTAATTTAGTCGTATATGCGGAATAACACTATAAATTGATGAATTTATTTAAATCGATTGAAAATATAAATCGATCTTAAACATATTAAATTTACCAAAAATAAACAATTATTACTGTTCTAATTCAACATAAAACTTGTATTGGTCGACTGAATCGTTAAGATTCAGTTTTAACTTAGAATCCCATTATTATCGTTTCGTATTACGATAAATTAATATATTCGAATTAAATCGTATACCAGTTATTAAATCAAAAAATTCAATAAAAATCTATTTTTATTCCAATTCACATTTAAAATAAATTTAAATCGTTCAATATTAAATGGCTAAAAATCCAGGACGTTACATTCCTTCCCCCTTAAAAGAATTTCGTCCCCGAAATTACTAAGGTAGAAGAAATGTTACAAACCCATCAACTTTTGAAAAGTCCACCTTTTGTTATAACTCGGTATTTCATATTCTACAACTCAAGTTTCATTTAATTTTAAGTTTTCGTAAGATTTTTTTTTATTTCATTTCATTTAGCTAGTTTCCATCATTTTGATTTTATTTAGCTTACTTGAGTTAAATTTCAGAATTTAAATTCCCGGGTTTTTATTTCAAATCCTTTTGAAATCATATAATATATACATATATTTATTCTCACTTCAAATTTAAAACATTTGAATTTTCAAACCAAATTATTTTTTTCAAACAAATTTTCATAAAAAACTTCTCTAAGGTAGCAATCATCACTTAGAAACTCGAAAATGAACGCTGATGGTGCTGCAGTCATCATCAGAATTATTTTCCAGTCACTGAAGTGAGTCCAGTGCTTTATCACCTTCAAAATCCATTCAAAACGATTTTTATCCAAAATCCTTCCCAAAATAATGCTATATTATTCTAATATACTTTGAGAAAAAAAATATTTTCCAAACACCCGGATTTAAATTACAATTTACGGTTTGAATTTGATTTTAATTGATCACATTTGCATATATTATTCATATACAAATTCTATTTGGTTATATATAACCATTTCAATTTTATAATCGCATCTGATTATCAATACATCCATATATAAACAATTCTTAGAAAATTATTCATTTTTATAGCAAAATATAATTTTGGGTAAAATTATTTAATTTACCCACTTTAAAACAATACTATGTCAACCATTCTGTTCAAGTGTTTAGAGACTCCTATCGACGTCGTGGCGTCCCACGATTCGACCAGAATTCATAAACCACTCAACAAACAAGCCAACATAATATAAAACAATTTTTATATTAACATACAAATACGCTCTCTCATATATACACTCAACTCATTATAGGGTACTACTGACCCTATCTCTAATGAGTAAAGCCCCATCAAAGCCTAGGTGTTCGCTAAATCTAAGCTCTGATACCACTGTAACGACCACAAGGGCAGTGGGATAACCTCCCACCGTGGCTTATAGAGATACCTCAGAACTGCTTTTACGGCCAGCCTCTCGACTCGACCAACCCACATTGTCGGGAGATGTAGGGGGTAAGAGTCTCCCGTTCGCCACCAAACGCGAAGCGAGAACCCCCTATCATCCGTACCAATTAAGCAACCAGCTCTGATACCACTGTAACGACCACGGGATTTTCGACTCCGAAAATCGACACAAAACCCAGCGTCGACTGTTCAGACATCGAAAATACCGAATCATTAATAGAAAGAAATTAGAGGGTGAGATAGAAAAGATAGAACTAATAGAATAGAAGAAGAAGAACACAACTGAGCATAATCAAAGTAAACACGAATCTCACAGCGGAACGAATAAAATATATTATATAACATAAGCTTTGAAATACAAATCTGTTTTGTACATATATACATACCATCATCAGAGTACACATAACATTTGATTCAGCGGAAGTAACTCTAAATAACTAACGTTGAAGCCTCCTGCTTCAAGCTCCTCCAAGTGTATCTGTAAAAGCCTGAAACACTTGACTGCCCATACAAATTTGGGCACCCAAGAGTTTAGGAAAAACAAAACAAAATAAACTCTGGGTCAGTCATGGGACTGGTGTGAGTAAACTCCAACCATATGGTTTAACTTCAAAGATCTTTCGAAAGAAAAGGATAATAGTAAGACCAGTCCACACATAGACACGGATGGTTTTTACCTTACTATAACCCAAACCATTTTTGATATCAAAATCCAGTGATATTATAATAATGTCTAATCAAATAAATAACCAAATAGTAGAACGCTTGCATCTCACGCTCTACATACATAGTATAAAATAAAAAACCGCAGGGCGCTTATTGGAGATTGGATTCCAACTATGACAAGGTATGGGACCACCTTCCGATGATGTATCTCTAGAGGCGAATACACCTGGGTTCAACAAGAACGTCTTGCAACCCGGCCCACACATGACCGACCACTCATTTCGCTTGAGTGTATCGAATGTATATCACCAACGGTTGGGCTCAAACCACCGTTCCCGAATGGGCAGAATCGTTAGAGTAAGAAACAAAAGGAATTTCTCTAGATAGGTGATTATGCACCCTAATGGGTGCGACCCGCATAGCCATGCTGCCTGCCCGATTTTTGTCATTTCCCAGTTGTGAGGCTTGAGGCTACGTCTATCTTTCAGAACATCTGGCCACCATACACTTTGAATGCCACATCGTCAAACCCATCAAATCACTAGTTGATCTTTCCAAAAATATTACAGGTATAAAAGCTAAGAGAAACGAATTCCTCTGCCACCAGACATAATACCTTGAAAAGATCGTCTTATGCGATCGTTAGGAATACTCTGTCAGACATTCGTCCATACAAGTTGTCCTAGGACTGGACAAACATAACAACTCTTTGAATTTCACTCCATCTTCGATTATCTTCAGCATAATCTAATTCTCAACGCATATGCCTATACGGAGTGGTTCTCGGATATTAAATCCAACCGGTCTCCCCGTCTTGACAACGATGGTAAAAATCTTTGATAGCCGGTGTTTTAACTATCAAAGGAAAATAAACATCCATCAAACAATCCTCAAACAATTTCACACTCACTGGCCCTTTCTAATATTTTATTTTAAGTTTTCTTATCGAATTCTAAATATCGATATATCGATTTCTAATTATCAAACTTCCTAAAAATATTCTAACTCCTTAAATTTCCGGAAAAATTCGCCATAACCTCCTTTGTGCCGGGAGCATCGGGAAAATCCCCAAACCGCCACACAGGCCTCTCCATTCAAAAAGAAAATTAAAAAGCCAAGCGGCTTGCCGATTCGGCGCATAAAACCTCATATGGAAATTGAAACATGTACCTTGTTGTTGGGCACTTAATAATATTCTTCATACCCTTCATTCACTTCATCACATACCTGTTTAACATGTATACGCCTATTTCCAACTCATTTCAATCGGTCCAATCATTTTATCTCAATTCGCTAATTTGTTTTCAAATTAGCTTATTTGCTTATTCCATTTTTATTTTGAAAGTCTCACGTTCAAATATATTTATATTCATTATTACACAGACCAAACTCAAACTCGTCGTTCGCTTCCAAATTCCAATTCAAGTTCCATATTCAAATTTTCAATTACAGTTTACAAATTTAGTTTACTTAACACATGTTAAGTTTGGTCAAAACCCCTATTAACTAATTTAGTTCGAAATTAGTTAACTTCAGTCGAAAATTTAAAATATGATTTTTGTCCCAAAAATCGATCCATTAACTCTACTTGAGTTCGTATTTATTTTATAGCTCAAGTCCGGATTTTTCTAATGGAATAGTCGATTCACTTAAAATCCTTTAATTTAATTAAATAAACCATTATGGTTTTTAAACGATTATGGTGCTGTTTTTCTGAAAATTTGATTTTGACATAACTCAAAATCTTTACGACGAAATCAAGATTTTTCTCTTCCTTTAGAAAACTATCGTTCAATCAGTCCGGGCATTTCTTGTTTCATCAAATTCCAACTTATATTGAGTTATATATACTCAATTGAAGTTCGAATCGCCAATTTACGAACTACCGCGCCGTGGCGAGTTCGTTTTAATTAAATTAAATATAAACATTTAAAAAACTTCGTTTAAAATTAAATTCCAACTCCATTCTTAATATTTAAAAATAAATTAAGTCTATTTTCCAAATCTAACTTCACAAATTCAAATCATCCATATTCGTCGATTATTCTATTCCATATTTATAACTCGGTTATAAATTTATTCAAACTCAAATCGCATTATATTAGATTTCTATTATTTGGAAATAAACTGGTATATAACCCAACGTCCCTATCCCACTTCAAATTTCGAAGATTAAACAAACTTCAAGATAAACTCATTTCGATATCCCTTTACCATTTACAAACTAATATCATCTCTTGACAATAGTGAAGTCGTTCAAGTTGGTGTATTTTAATTACCTCTCAGACCTTGATCGACGACGTTCTTATCTTGAGACGAATAAAAGCTTGTAATATCAAAACTTGATTTAAATCTCACATTCGATCCCATTTCTTTCATTTGGAAATTTATTTCCAAATTACTCGACGACAATTACTTCGTCACCTATATAACCCTTGTATATATAAATTCACTTCTTCATTTGATTTCATCGTCTCCTTTTGAAACGATTTCAAGTTATAAATCTCCTTTTAAATTCCAAGTTGAATTCAAATGCCTAAATCATCCCATGATGATTTTCCCTTTCTATTTATAAACATCATTTATAAATTTTACTTCTTGTTTTAACCATTTAAAACAAGCTTATATTTCATATTCCATTTGAAAATTCAAATTTTCCACTTTGAAAGATAAATTTCCTGCTTTACATCCCTTACTTGAAATTAAAGTTTAATATTATCAAATGATAATATATTTTTTCCTTGATAAACAGCGTCTATAATTCCAGCAACTTGTTTTTAATTTAAAAACAAGTTAAATCTTCTAAATTTATTCGAAATACCATTTCTATTTCGAAAAGTAAAATTCCCCTTTTTGAAAACAATTTGCACTTGTAAATTGGACATAGTCGAATTCTAAAACAAACCAGATGGACTTATTTCAATTCAAATTATATTCCGAATGTCGGAATAAATTTGATCGTTTCCTTCTTGTACCTATTCAAAGTCACCTTTTAATTTCATCAAAAATTAAATAAATCCAATACTAGTTATTTTTCTTTATTTAAACATATCGTTTAGAATTTCACTTCTTGTTCTAAGTATTAAGCCACATTTCAATTCAAATTACATTTGAAATCTAATTTCCACTTCGGAAAACAAATCATACTTGAATTTAGAATTTATAAAGTATCAAATGATGATTTTCACATTCATTTAAAACATCGTTTATAAACTATACTTCTTGTTTTAAATATTAACACAAATTCTATTTCAAACTCCGTTTGAAATTTCATTTCTACTTTGGGCGGATAAACTTCCTTTTAAAATCACGCTTGCATTCACGTTTCAAAATTTATCAAATGATAATCTCCTTTTTCATTTATAAACATAGTTTATAAATTCAATTACCTGTTTTTATTTTTAAACAAGTAAATATTTCCGAACCTATTTGTAATCCCATTTCTATTTCAAAATTTAAAATTACCTCTTTAAATTCAAACTTGAATTTAAAATCTAATATTACCAAATGATAATTTCCTTACAAATCATTTATACATTCAGTACTTGTTTTATTATTTAAACAAGTTATTGTTTTCTTAGTTTATTTGAAATTCACATTTTATTTCAATAAAATAAAATTTCCTACTCGAATCTAAAGGTCACTTCTTGTGATATTATAAATATCTAGGGCCAGTGATATTCTAATATCTAACACACAAATCATCCATTCAATTCACACATCACATACATATATAAATATGTGAACAACATTAAATAAATTTGAGGAATCCAATTGGATCCCTCCAACCTATTTTCCTGCAACCACAGATGTTAGTCTCATAGATAATACCCATCCTGCTTCAAGGCAGGATATCGCGGTATAAAAGGGGATCCACTTATGTACGTGGGCGTAGTGTCATCCGCTAATGTTACTGCGGGCATCCGCTAATAGTGTTGCGGGAAATTCAATAACCACAATAATTCAACAATTCATTCATGCACCCAAGCAACCAACATATTTATTTTTATGATAAAAATAAATTTAAATATAAAACGGTGAGTGAGATTTACTCACCTCGTTTTCAATTGGCGAATATCCATTTAAATGATATCTTCGTATTTACGGATCTACTAGGATCAATTCATCTTGTACCTTATTTGCCTTGGAATTAGCTCAACCAAACTATGAATATCTCAACATACATCGTTCAACTTCCTTGCTAAACCAGTACTAAAAATGCTATCATTCACTTCGGCATTTCATCGAACAACTGATGTGCATCGGATTTCACATAGTCACCATCATCACATCGACCAGAACACAACTCTTCACTCAGATCCATCCTGAAACCGCAGCATCCTGTCATTCCTCCCAGTAGTCGAATTGAACACAACAACCAACAATTTACAGGTTCGCACACCTCAGAAGCACAACCCTTCAACGTAACCAATGACCGAACTCTCTTCCCTGAACAACTATCAGCAAACATCCCAAAACACCGAGTTTTCGCTCACCTGCGATTAACAATAGTCCTGCACCCTTCCTCAGTGTATTGTCGAACTCCATCAACTCCACAATTGACATCGCACCCCTCCTGATGTAGGATTCCAGATACTCGTGATGGCCGCGAGTTCACCGCCCCCAATTTGAAACGCATACCCTAAATCGACAGACCCCTTTCCTTACATCGCAGGCGCCTCAACCCAGTTCGACTCCCCAAATCGCGATTTATACTAGACCCCGCCGGAAGCTTCAACTTCGTGTATATCATTATCTGAGCGCCTCCATTCTGACGTTAAACTCGTTCGTTATGTTAATCGCGACTTTTTTTTCTTTTCCAAAGGATTTGATTTAATAAGGGAAAAAGGAACGGAAATGGAAGAGTGAAAAGTGGGTTCCATTTGATTCGAGAATAGCAGAATGGCTTGCCTCAATTTATATTAGCGATGAGCAGACAACAAGTACTTTACCATTGAATCGATGACTCCTTGACACTGAGGGTGGAAGACATTTTCTACAGCTCAAGGAGAAAATAGCATGTGCGATTTCAGTTTTTAGTCGGCTGATGTTTATAAATGAAAAGATTTTGATTAGATTTTGTTTTAATAAAATAACCAAAATATCCCGTGTCCCTTAACTCGAAATCCTGAACCGCTATTTCAACGTAACGTCCGATTTTTTCCAACATCATATGCTATTCTAAACTCAATGGTACCAATTCTCAAATTTAATTTAGTCGTATATGCGGAATAACACTATAAATTGACGAATTTATTTAAATCGATTAAAAATATAAATCGATCTTAAACATATTAAATTTACCAAAAATAAACAATTATTACTGTTCTAATTCAATATAAAACTTGTATTGGTCTACTGAATTGTTAAGATTCAGTTTTAACTTAGAATCCCATTATTATCGTTTCGTATTACGATAAATTAATATATTCGAATTAAATCGTATACCAGTTATTAAATCAAAAAATTCAGTAAAAATCTATTTTTATTCCAATTCACATTTAAAATAAATTTAAATCGTTCAATATTAAATGGCTAAAAATCCAGGACGTTACAAAAAGGTTGCATCTACTCGTTGATTTCATTATTATAACTTGGGTAGCAGTGATGTATTACTAGATGTCGCTCACTGTTTATAATTTAAAATATGATTTAAATTTATTGCCAATGTTATTTTATCCTATAGGGCCACACAACTAGAATGCTATGAAAGGGAGAACCATTATTAAGCAAATATTAAAATAACTATATCAAATGTTGATATTTAATTTTTTTTGAAATGGTAAAAAGGAGGATTTTAAGGGTTCCAATTATCAAGGGTTTCATTTTTCTTTTCAAAGGGCAAGTTGACTCTTTTTCTATATTTATCCGATTAGATCAGATAAGACAAGTTTAGAAAACCTTAGAAATTGAAAAAAAGGAAAATCCTCCATCGGCTAGTACCGGCACCTCTTCTCACTCGATTCCCTTTGATGAGATCGAAATAGCGTTTGTGGACTTCTCTAGAGGTACGACGCTTGACGTACTATGATTCAATCCATCCAATTTCAAGTATTCAATCGCGATTGTTCATGGATTAGTCACGACAGGTACAAACCCTAATTTCTATTTAGTTTCGTATTACTGTTTTGCAATAGATCCATGGTTTAATTTGTTAAATCGTTTGTATTAAGGTTATCGATTAGATTGCAATTTCCTAACAGTGGTATCAGAGCCTAGAGTTTGCAAAATCAGTAATTATGGAACCGTGATTTAGGTTTATATGTGTCTAATTATTAGATTATCGAGATTCTAAAATCATGAATTTATATTTAATGATAAATTCGTTTTAAAGGTGAAATTGTTTCACTAAGAATTAAAACTGTGTTTTGATTCAAACAGTAAAAATGTTTTACTGTAAACAAAGTTTCGTACTTAATATAAAACTTTGAAGTGGAATTTTGTTTGTTAGATCCGAATCTTAATTATATTTTAAAATTATATTTACTTTGAATGGTTATTTAGCATCCTGATGTTAGAATTTAATGTAAGTCCATTTATAAAGTAAAATGTCAAATTGTCTCACTGGATAATAGTTATGGGTTTTAATACCATGTTAAAATAAGAATCACATGGTTATTTATTGTATTAATTCAAGTTAATGATTGATAAATACCATCCAGTCAAGTGTTTGGCACATGAATTAACTGTTAATTCAGTATGGTTTTAGTATAATAATCACATCTGATTTACTGATACCATTCTAAATTAGTTTGGCCTTCAACATATATTTTATATCAGTGATGATTTTGTTGTTACTATGTATCACATATGTATATAGAACATCATACTGCTATGTTATATCAAATAAGGATCTGTTTTTATTTGGTTGAATCAGTTTTGTTGATTGAATCTTTTGGTTTATGGATTCAAAACTAGAAATGATTTAGAAAACTTATTAAATATGATTTGCTATTTTAAATGTAAACAGATTGGGATTGTTTTTCTAAATTGTATCACATAGTCTCCATAAGTCCCCATCTGTTTCTAATATATGTTTTTTAAACATATATGAGTTATAGTCTAATTATATTTTCACATACTATATAACTTTAGACTCTGTCATATGCATATGGATCTTGTTGTTTTAAATTGTTTTAAACTGCATTCAATTATTGTATAACATTTGTATACACAATCATAAGTATGTACATATTTAGATATGTCCTCTATTTTTTGTGTACAAATTTATATACTTATTTTTTTTATGGTCTAAATTGTTTAACCAAGCTTGTGTTGTTTAAGTTCTTATAACAATCTATGACAGTATAGTATTTGTTATTTATAACTCCAATACAACATAAAGAATTAAGCAGTGAATTATTAATCAGAGTTTATTTAAGTGTAAATATGAAAAATTATTTCATTGCTAACCTGAAATTGTTTCATTGTCAAACTGTGAAATATGTTTCACTGTAATAAGGCAATGTATGTTTGGTACATTATATGACATTGTTTTAAAATGAATAATTCTTATATATGATATAATTACAGTAAATTCAGATTAGAAATATTAGCTTGGTTGATATTCATAATTGATGAATCAATGAACTAGGTAGAATAACCAAAATTCTGTTTTGATTAATAAATGAAATCTGGTCCTTTAGATAAGATTTAATAAAATATTTTAAATCTGTTAGTTTGTATAAGTACATTTTGAATGAACCTGTAATAATTTTGTGTGAACAGATCAGTTTCGTTGAATTTGTGTTTAATTGTTTCGAGCATGAAATTTGTGCATGCTGATTTGTAAGACCATTTTGAATGTCAAAGCTGTGATGTGTTGTATATATAAAAAATGGACATGCAATTAAATTTGTTATTGAAATTTATACTGTCTTTGAAACAGATTTAAAACAGATTGCATTAATTTATAGTATAATGATGCTATGCTTACACACACACACACACACACACACATATATATATATATATATATATATATATATATATATATATAAAAAAAGTAAACTGGTGATTGAATAATACAAACATATTTTGTAAATTCTTTTCCCATGCACACAGTTTGACTGCTGCAACATCCAAATCCTATTTTGAAAATGTTCAATTCATAAGGATGGTGTTAATAAATATGAATATTAGTATAAATTGACTGGCCTGATTAATTTTGGAACTTCTTAAACGTGATTTAAGAATCATGTCTGAAATATCTATTCAAGTTAATACATACATACATACATATATATATAAAAAAAACTGTAGATCACACTTTTAATATAATGAAACAAAATTGTTTGTTTTAGGATACGCATGTTGTTGACTTAATGGTTTACATTGTATACTGTTATATCTTTGGAACATCAGATTTGAAATGATATTTGTATATTTATATTAATTTAATGTATATATAATACAAATATTATTAAGTGGCTATAGTGGATATGATTCACCGTTTGCTTATCTTGTATTTATATAGCTTCTAATATTTAGATACTATAACATTACATTTTATAGTCAAATGGGCTCATCTATTTGGATAAAAGGAGTTTAATAGCAACAAGATCCCAAACATTAGCATTGTGCTAGTTATAAGATAAACTTGCAGTATTGAACAATTTGGATTGCCATTACTGTTTACGACCGATACTATGTAAATTGCACTAAAAATCATGCACTATTGACAACTATATAATATTATTGTTTTTAGATGAGTGTACAATATATGACTGTATTGCAAAACTGTTTGTAGATGCAAAAGCATTTGTAGATACAAAATTGTTTGCAGTTGCTCACAATATTATATTATGGAACAACATTTGCAAATCTGTTTGTTTTATTTGCTTGAACAATTTATAAATATTGATCGAGAGTCAGTCGTAATAATTGTAGGCCATAAACTACATATAAATGTGTGTTATTGAACATACCATTGAACTTATATGCTGTTTCAACCAGTATATGTCATAACATGATGATGTTTTTGCTTCCCACTATGCCATGATTGATATGTTTTAAGAACATGTTTTTTCGTACATAACAGATGGCTGAACATACATATACATTTAATGTATATGAAATATTGCTGCATGTATAGTATAAATGTGCATTTGATGTACTGCTGCAAGTATACAGATAAACATTTGATGTTATTCTATTAACTTTAACTTTGAAAGTTAAAACTGTTTTTTAACAGGGAACCAGCAATGTTTTCTGAAAATGTTTCAGATGGAAAGGGGAAGACAAACAACTCAGTCCGGCAATTGAAGCCACTGAATAAATGATGTTTATATATATATTTTGACATATGTAGATGTATAGTCTTAAGTGGAATGTTTTATATATATATCTGTGTGTGTGTGTGTAATTGTTGCTAATCTGTACATCTACATATAAATGTTAAGATCGGGACTGTTATGTATTAAATAATAAAATGTGTAATCAACATGATAGTATCACTATACTGTTTAGTTCTTACGGCATTAGTTCTTATATGTTAGTGTAAATGACCATATTGATGCATTCATGAACTTGAATCTCTGAGAGGTATTCGGTTTTCATGTTGGTTATATATGTCATGTTAATTTTTTTTAATGTGCTTACAAGTTCATCCACATATGTTCTGAAATTTTATGTGGATTTTAAGTAACATGTGATGCTTTGTAATACAAATATTGTATTGATTAAAGTTTTGAAATGTTCAGAATAAATAGGTGTATTTCCTATTTACATAACATTGAATTCAAATATATATATATATTTCATATATATATATATATATATGTATATGTATATTATTTAAATTCAATTAATATTACGAATATAAAGTACATATATTTTGATATATGTAAATATCCTTGATGTTGTTCGTCAGTACGAATTATGAATTCCCTCTAAAACAAATTTTGTTATATTAAGTCATGGTGACGTCTTCCAATAATATACTCATCATTGTCCAAAATCACTGGATGTAACTAACGCCAAAGCGTTGTGCACCTTTTATTTTGGTTATATGCGATGGAGTAAATGTGGTGCTCCAACCTATTATTGGGTCTGACTTAACTAGGCTGCATAATAGGATTATGGCCTTAGAGACAAAAGCATGAATTATTCTATATTTTGAGCAAATGAATAATACCGAACAAAAATGTTCAACATGCGATCCAAGACTTATATAGACGATATAATTGACATAAGATGTCTACCTAAAAGGTAGTGTTTTGGGTTTAGCCAAAGCTGGGTCAAGGCATGACTAGATATGGATCTTGGAACACCATTATATGTATATAATGGTATATATATATATATGTATATATATATAAACAGAGGGATGTTAATTTGAGTGGGAGCGTATTTTAGTTTAAATTACATATTTATGTTAATATAAATTTTGATTGTCAAAATCTTGTATTAAATAAATATTACAGAATCAGTTATTATTTTATTATCTAATGTACGATAATTTAAATTATTCCTTAAGAAGGATAAATTGAATTAAAACAAATTTCTTGACTAACATTGAAATTTGAGGATTGTCCTCAAACAAATTAAACGTAATCGTTTTATAAATAAAGGGAGGATCTAAGATGAGTTAAAGTATGACTTCAACCGACTAAGATATAAACATTAGAAAATCTACTTATACATCTCTAGTATTAGATACTAGATATGAATCACATAACTGTATGTGAATTTATTGAAACTACAATGTAAGTAGTAATTTGATTAAAAAAATGACAAGTGGACTTACGACTGGAAATGAAGTAAATGTTGTTGGATTGTCTACAAGAAGTTGATTCTTGTTATATATACTGGCTTAATTAAACAAATATAATAATTGTTTTTATGGAACTCCACTTAAAATAAATGTTATAATAGATCTTGTTTAGACAAGTTTAAATTTCATTTGTAATAAAAGAATAATTGTTATTCATTGTATTTAAATGAAATATCATATGGAATTTCACAAATAATGATATTTGTAAATCCTTAAATATAATGTACTTGACATTAATAGTAACTGGATTAATTTGAGTGATTCAAATCCAACATACCTTTAGTATTACCAGTTAGCCCTTTAAGCAAGAAAGCATATCAAAACTCCATAATGATGGAACATAATGATGGAATTTTGAGATCATTTCATTTTGAATTGTATGAAGAATACAAATCTTGTTTATTAGGCAAAATAACTGGATCCACTTTCACTTGACACGGTGATTGAGTGATAAGTATTAGGTATCGTACATAATGATGTATATGGAGCAATGAATACATAAACTAGAGGCGGGTTTTATTACTTCATTATATTTACTGATGATATCAGTAGATACGGATCTGTGTATCTTATGAAACACATATCAAAATCCTTTGAATAGTTCAAAGAATTCAAAATGAAGTTAGAAATCAATTTTGATAGAAAATAAATTCTCTCAGAAAGGATCAAAGAGAATATTTAAGCCAATTAATTGATGATTGTCCATATGAGTTTGAAATTGTTTCATAACTTACTCCATCTAGAAGACCATATTGGAATGGTGTGTTTGAAAGGAGACATTGTACCTTATAAGATAAAATACAATTAGTGATAAGTCATATAGATCTTCTAATAAATTAAATTTGGAACAATTGCATTTAATCCTGTTAAAACGAGTTTGAAGACGCCATATAAGATATGGACTAGGAAATGTCCTAGTGTATCTAATGCGAAAATTTGGGATGCGAAGACGTTTATTAAACGTCCTTCTGATAAGATTGGATCCAAATCAAATAATCATTTTGTGGAATATCCAAAAGAACCAAGTAGATATTATTTCTATATATCATCTGAGAATAAATTGTTTATTGCTCGGATTTGTATCCTTTATAATGGAGAGCCAGTCTCTAAGATACCGATGAGAATGAAATAGAATTCGAAACCACAAAATGACACTGAATCTTGTATAGACAAGAAATTGAGTGGAAGTGATACAATAATTCTAATGTTGTATATTTTGATAACACATTAATTATTGTGAATAATGTTAGTTTTAAAACAAGAAATAGATATTGATTCTGAGAAAGAAAATATTTGGATTAAGAAGTTCATATTTGAACTTAATTCATTGTTGGTCCAATGACTTGCATTAAGATAACAATGTGGCTGTTGCTCAAGCCTAAAACCTAAAACTCACTATCGATCCAAACATATATTTGAGAAATATAATTCTCATGTGAAGTTGTTCACAGAGGAAATGAACATATCTGCAAAGTTACAGAAGTTGTAATGTTGCAGACCTACTGAATTAAACTATGTCGCAGCAGAAGTTTAATAATCACACTAATTTCATGAGTATACTGTAACACCCCACCTCCGCCAGGGTTACTCTTGCAAGCACTCTGACTTTGGAGGGGCGTTTGAATCAGGTAAACATGCATAATGATATATCAAGGCAGAACAAGAACATATGTATATATGTAAACAGAGTGAATAACATAAATAAAACAGCGGAAGATTTTCAAACCATTTCAAAACAAGTCTGGTACAACATAGCTTTCCAAATAAACAAGTCTAGATAAAAACAACATCAACAGAAAAACTGAAATACAAAAGTACTATCCCCAAATAAGTGATAACCATAGCTAGCTTCATGTCGAAACCATACATGAGCTGAAATCCCACAAGCAAGCTATCGGAAATCCAAGCTAAGCTCCAGTATTCCCTCCCTGAGAACCTGGGGGGGGGGGAACGGAAGAAAAGAGGCGAAAGAAAACAGGTCAGTCAAAAAGACTGAGTAAGCCCAACTACAATCAATGTAAACTGATAAAGTTAACTGTCATGAGCAGCAGGGATGAACATAAGGATAACAACATACTAGCATGATGATTAACTAACAAGGTAGATAAAGGTGTCATCGCATAATCAGGATTAAGGTTTTGCACCACAGGTGTACTAGCAAACTAACATGACCTGAATAAACAAGTATTGATCCCTTGGCCGATGCTTTGGCCCAATAACATGAAGTGACCCCAATACGAGGTCCAAAGTGTAAACAAGAAGTGATCCCCAGGCCCAAGTTTGGCCCAACATCATGAATGACCCAAACCAAGGTCCAACTAGCACGGTCTAGTCGATCGGCTCCCTATAAGCCTAACTCGTCAAGTGTCTGTGTCATACGGCCCAACTACGAAGTGTAGCTAAACTGTGCTAGGTCCACCCTAGGGTGTATCAAGTCCTAGGGTGTCAACCACCAACACAAATCAATGCACGCACAGTCTAAACCTACTGGTGCCCGTGCCTGCTTTTTCAACTCCAGACCATGTGCACGACCATGACCCGTCTGAACCCACACCGGCGCACCTACTCAGCCTTCGTTTGGTCGCTTACATGGCATCCCAGTAATCGTGCCCCTCCCTAGCCTAGTCCCTAGGGTATCATGATACAACTAAGAGGGTTACTGGTGCAAAGGACCACGTAACTAGGGTTTCCTTAATAGGTTAAACGTGGTTAACCCAACTCATTCAAGTACCAAGTTGGTTAAGTGTACCCAAGATCCATGACTTAACCCTACCAACCCATCGTGTTTCATTGGTTAAGTATTCAAGCGGTCCATGACTTAACCCTAATCACGAGGCATTAATTAATGCGCCTTAACCTCTCACATTAGACTTTGTTGTGGTTACTAGTTAAGCCGGGCGGGTCTGGGTAGCTTTACCCCACAACTTGGTCTAACCTCGGGTTCAAGGTACAACATGGCCAACTTCTCACATTGGGTCCTATTGTTTGTAGCAACTAGTTAAGCCGGTCGGTTCCGGGTAGATTTACGCTACAAACTCAACCCAACCTCGAGTTGGTCACACTCATATTTTCTAAGTGTCATGTCCACCATGTTTCCAAAACACATTACAAGTTTTCAAGCAATTGGGTAGACCTAACTTAATAGGTAAATTCCCAATGGGTAGACCTAACTTAATAGGTAAATTCCCAAGCTTATGTTTTTATGTCTTTTAAGTTTACCCAACCCCAAACGCAATCCCATCGCTTACATATCGCAATAGCGCATAAAGGATAGAAAGAGGGAACTTGGCATAATCATGACATAAAGGTGTTGGAGCTACAAGTTCAACATGGTGGCATATGAAATGTTCATATATTCATATACTTGCATTAGGCCTCAAAAGCATGCATAAAACCAAACTTAGCACATTGGTGATACATGGTGATAAATGACATGTAAAAATGGCCATAAGTTCGCATCTAGCCTTACATGCAAGTTATCATAAGAGATATGATAACTTACATGTTGCCAAAATGCAACCTTTAGCATAAAGCTTGAAGCTTTATGTTCATAAACCCAAGATAAGCTTGCATAACATGATAACATGAGCCAAGTGATCAACCCAAACTTGCATAACATAACTTGCATATCATATGACAAACTTGCATATCAAACTTGCATAACATAACTTGCATATCATATGACAAACTTGCATATCAAACTTGCATAACATAACTTGCATATCATATGACAACTTGCATATCAAACTTGCATAACATAACTTGCATATCATATGACAACTTGCATATCAAACTTGCATAACATAACTTGCATATCATATGACAACTTGCATATCAAACTTGCATAACATAACTTGATGAACTTGCATATTACATCATAGTAAACTTGCATAACACATCATAATAAACTTGCATATCATACATTTAACTTTAGAGTTTAAGTATGAAAGGAATAGGGCTTACAATGCTTATGCAGACTCAAATGAGTATAGCAAATGTAAGAAAACCCTTATGCAACCAATTAATCCCCAAAAATGCAAGCAAAATTGATCAAACCTCTTTCTTTATGGTGCAAATATAGAGACTTGACTTGAATGCAAGCTAAAGAGGCTCATACAAGTTTAAAAACACTTGTATGCATGGAAAATCTCATAAGAATTTATTTAGGAATTTTATGAAGAGAGTGGAGGCCATGAGAGGATTGATTTTGCCATAGTTTAGTTGCTAGAATGAATAATGATGATTTAGGGTAGGTTAGGGTCTTATTTATAGATTAGGCAAGTGTTTTAGGCCATAGGATTAACCCTAGGATAGATCCCAGCCCTCAAAAATCGTCACAAGCCTCCAAAACAAGACCAAGGGCCAAAACAGGTGCACCTGGCCAGCCAGGGTCAAGCCAGAAGGCTGTGCAGGTTTCTGGCTCGACACGGGCGCACTTCCCAAGTGCGCCAGTGTATTTTTGTGCTGGCGCACTTCCCAAGTGCGCCAGTGCATTCTGGCTTGTTTTCGGTTTTTTTGCCTAACTTCGTTCGTCCATATCTTCTTCATACGGACTCCGATTTTCGAAAACTCGGACTCTATTTCGCGTATTTTTCCGAGACGAACACAATGGAATGGCCCGTTTCCCTTGATTCAGATTTTAGAATTAAATTCTGCCTCGATTTGCGTTATAACAGGTTATTGAAAATACGGGTTGTTACATTCTCCCCTCCTTAAAGGATTTCGTCCCCGAAATCTTCAAGTTAGGAAGAACGTATCCTACCATCCAATCATCCATCTACTCAAAACATCATCCACGAGCAATCATTGTCCTTACAAGATTCTAAATGCTGTATGAACATATGCAAAGGTGTGTGTATATGTACTTATCTAATGCAGATATCATCAATGCAATTTATGTTAGTGAAATGAATCCATATGTATGCAATTCCTAACATAATGTATAACATCTATATGTGTGCACATAACATACATCCATATGCAACATCCATGTGATAACACCAAAAATCTTCATCCATAAATAAGCATAAACACTCATGCATATGCAATATGAGGAGTGTGTGAGCCATCTAGTGCCTAACGTGTATAATGCATCCACGAGTAACCACTTGCAAACACTTGCAACCACTTGCAACCATCAAGCATAACATGTTTCAAACACATGTTTCATCCAAAAGGTTTCTACCTAAGGTTCTCATGACAAGATCAACATGATAAACTAGATAAACATGGATATCAAAGGTATGCTACAAAGAGATCGGGAAGATAAGCAGGATATACTCCTTTCAGGTTACAAGAAATCTCTTCCTAACCCAACCCATATTCCAAATATGAGTTGGAACCCATTTCATTGTTGCCTCTCGTCTTCCTCTTTCACTTACTCTACCGTCATTCTTGGCTTAAACATAACTAGGACCTCATGGTTTCATGCAAGCTTTCCAAAATTCACTAGTGAATCCTGGATCTCGTTTACTTACTATAAAGTATTCACGCAGCAGAACTTCTCTCGAAAATACCAATCCACGTTGCCAATGAACCATTCGCCTGCGAATGATAGGCCGTGCTTAGATTCAGTTTCTTGCCCATGACTTCTCGTAGACTATCCCAAAACTGGCTAGTGAAGATTAAGTCATGGTTACTAACTATGCTTTAGGTAACCTCATGTAACTGCTTTATTTCTTGAAAGTAAACTGTCGCTAGCTATGATGCAGTCCTTTCGCTCTTTACCGGAGTGAAATGAGCGCTCTTCGTGAGTCTACCTACTATGACCCACATGCTCGTATTCCCTTTCCTTGATCTAGGCAGTCCATCCACGAAATCCTTCGTGACGCTTTTCCCTCTTCTATTGCGGGGACCTCCAATGGATATAACCGCTCACCGGGCTTCTATGACTCGGCCTTTAATCTGTTGGCACAATATGCACCTTGGGACAAACTCGGCCACCTCCTCGGGTGATGTGCATCGTCAAGAACCTTCTTTCTCTCATCGCGTCTTAGCCATCCCTTGTCATCTATAGCGAGGCGACTTAACATCTCACCTCGAATCACTTGTTCATGATCTCTACTAACTGCGGGTCATCCTTCTGCGAAGTCCCTACTTGATCCAGAAGGGTAGGTCTAAGCTCAAGGGACGCTAACTAATTAAACTGAGAGAACTTCTCACTTCGGTTGCATTCCTTGGAGTCTTCCAATCCTGAACTGCAACTTCCTTAGCGGGATCCACCGCTAAGCCTTGCTTAGATACTATATGCCCACAGAATCTAACTTCCCTTCTCCAAAGGTGACACTTGGAGAACTTGGCCTTCAACTGATGCGCTCTAAGCGTATCCATCACCTCTACGAGATGCCTTGCGTGCTCTTCCTCATCCTTAGAGAAGATCAGAATATCATCTACGAAGACCACGACAAACTTGTTCAAGAACTCCCTAAACACCCTACTCATCAAGTCCACGAAGTAGGTGGGTGTGAATGGCATGACCAGCCATTCTAAGAATCCATCTGGAGTTCTGAACGCAATCTTGTCTATTCTCTTTGTTTAACTCACGATAATCAACACACGGACGAAGCGAACTGTCCACATTAGTAGCGAATACTACTAAAACACCTTCCTCGGAAATACTTCATCGAATGAAGTTCTTCTCAAGCAACTCCTTCACTTGCTTACTTAGCTCCCGTCTTTCACGCGGAGCCATGTGCCGAACGGGCAAAGAAACTAGCTTTGCATTATCTACCAGATAAATGCAAAAATTAAACTCGCGTTTAGGAGGTAACCCCCCTTCACTTCACCCAAGATATCAGGATATTCTCGGGCCACCCTCACCGATTGCAAACTATCGATAGATGAGTTGAGGGATTCAAGATAACACAACATGACGGGACTCGTAGGGTTACTAGAAATTTTTAGGGTGTCACCGAGGCGAGTCATGAGCCTCACAACCCTATGCTCAAAAATCAAGAATGGCTCCAAAACTGGACAACCAATCCATGCCCAAAATCAACCCATACCCCATGAAACCGAGAATATAAGTATCACACGAGAACTCTACACTAAGATAGAGATTTTCAAATCCACGTAGATAACAGACAAATGGGCGGAACCCCCAATTGGATTTGAAACACACACGGGATCATTAACTAGACTAGTACTTAGTTGCAAACTTCCAACTAGATCATATGAAATAAACTATGCGATGCACCAAAATCAAACAAGGTACGAACAGGAAAATCAGAAATGTAAACAAGACTTTCACAGAAATACTACCTCGATCGGGAATTGGAGCGGCATTGAGAGCATGAAGTTGCCCTCCTGAAGGTCCAGTACGCTGAGTCTGACCCTGGCCTTGCCCTTGCTTCTTCGGGCAATCCTTATTGAAATGTCCAGTCTCTCCACAGTGAAAGCACCCACCCAATTTCCTTCTCTTCTTCCTACAGTCCTTGGCTATGTGCCCAACAATCCCACAGAAGTTGCACTTTCTTGTTTCCTTTGCCTTGTTCTTGTTACCCTTGTCGTTCTTGTTGTCCTTGTTGCTCTGATTACTCTGATTTCCTTTCCCCTGGGAATCAGTCTTCTTGGCTTGAGTATCATTCACCTTGATCTCTTTCTTGACATCTCCCTGAAGTAACGCCATATCAACCAAACTCTCAAACGTGGCCCCATGGGGAATATGTGACATAGCCAATCCCTGCAACGGCTCATTCAATCCTCTAGCAAAACGAAGAGCCTTCTTCTGAGGAGTATTCACCATATCCAAGCCCAAACGAGCTAACTGATTGAACTTATTCACATATTCTTTGACAGACATATCTCCTTGCTTCAAAGTTATGAACCTCTCCATTTGCAGATTCTCCTCAGCAGAAGATAGAAACTTAAGCACGAACCTTGCCCTGAAATCAGCCCAAGTCTCAACAGGCCTAGTACCGTTGGTGACTTCCCACCAATAAGCGGCTTCATCCTTCATAAGCCAAACCGCCAACAAGATCTTCCTCTGATCGTCTAATCCAAAGATAGCAAACAAATCCTCGGTCTCTTTCAACCAATTTCTGGCCTCTACAAAAGTCTCAGTGCCTTGAAAGTTCTTGCCACCCATTGCTTTGAAATCTTTGCAAATCTTTGCGAAGTCAGGTTGAGGATGCTGAGGGGGAGGAGGAAGAAGAACCTCAGCGACAGGAGGAGGAGGAACATTAACTACTGGAGGAGGAGGAGGGGGATCATCTGCGGGGCCGGCTTCGGTCGCCCTAGCCTCCAAAAGTCTCCTATACCAAACAGGTACGTGTACTCCTTCCGGAATAGCAGAGTTATCGGCCATACTGAAAATGAAGAAAAAGACAGATTCAGAATAGAGAAAAACGAAGGGATTTTGCTAATGGCTTTTTGGGGAATAGCCTTTAAAATAAACTAGACCTTTCTTTGGAAAATACTTTATACTTGGTTTTGAAAATAGTTTTCCAAAAGTTTTAAAAACCTTTTTGTTCCTTCTCGTAAACCTGGCTCTGATACCAAATGTAACACCCCACCTCCGCCAGGGTGACTCTTGCAAGCACTCTGACTTTGGAGGGGCGTTTGAATCAGGTAAACATGCATAATGATATATCAAGGCAGAACAAGAACATATGTATATATGTAAACAGAGTGAATAACATAAATAAAACAGCGGAAGATTTTCAAACCATTTCAAAACAAGTCTGGTACAACATAGCTTTCCAAATAAACAAGTCTAGATAAAAACAACATCAACAGAAAAACTGAAATACATAAGTACTATCCCCAAATAAGTGATAACCATAGCTAGCTTCATGTCGAAACCATACATGAGCTGAAATCCCACAAGCAAGCTATCGGAAATCCAAGCTAAGCTCCAGTATTCCCTCCCTGAGAACCTGGGGGGGGGGGGAACGGAAGAAAAGAGGCGAAAGAAAACAGGTCAGTCAAAAAGACTGAGTAAGCCCTACTACAATCAATGTAAACTGATAAAGTTAACTGTCACGAGCAGCAGGGATGAACTTAAGGATAACAACATACTAGCATGATGATTAACTAACAAGGTAGATAAAGGTGTCATCGCATAATCAGGATTAAGGTTTTGCACCACAGGTGTACTAGCAAACTAACATGACCTGAATAAACAAGTATTGATCCCTTGGCCCATGCTTTGGCCCAATAACATGAAGTGACCCCAATACAAGGTCCAAAGTGTAAACAAGAAGTGATCCCCAGGCCCAAGTTTGGCCCAACATCATGAATGACCCAAACCAAGGTCCAACTAGCACGGTCTAGTCGATCGGCTCCCTATAAGCCTAACTCGTCAAGTGTCTGTGTCAGACGGCCCAACTACGAAGTGTAGCTAAACTGTGCTAGGTCCACCCTAGGGTGTATCAAGTCCTAGGGTGTCAACCACCGACACAAATCAATGCACGCACAGTCTAAACCTACTGGTGCCCGTGCCTGCTTTTTCAACTCCGGACCATGTGCACGACCATGACCCATCTGAACCCACACCGGTGCACCTACTCAGCCGTCGTTTGGTCGCTTACATGGCATCCCAGTAATCGTGCCCCTCCCTAGCCTAGTCCCTAGGGTATCATGATACAACTAAGAGGGTTACTGGTGCAAAGGACCACGTAACTAGGGTTTCCTTAATGGGTTAAACGTGGTTAACCCAACTCATTCAAGTACCAAGTTGGTTAAGTGTACCCAAGATCCATGACTTAACCCTACCAACCCATTGTGTTTCATTGGTTAAGTATTCAAGCGGTCCATGACTTAACCCTAATCACGAGGCATTAATTAATGCGCCTTAACCTCTCACATTAGACTTTGTTGTGGTTACTAGTTAAGCCGGGCGGGTCTGGGTAGCTTTACACCACAACTTGGTCTAACCTCGGGTTCAAGGTACAACATGGCCAACTTCTCACATTGGGTCCTATTGTTTGTAGCAACTAGTTAAGCCGGTCGGTTTCGGGTAGATTTACGCTACAAACTCAACCCAACCTCGAGTTGGTCACACTCATATTTTCTAAGTGTCATGTCCACCATGTTTCCAAAACACATTACAAGTTTTCAAGCAATTGGGTAGACCTAACTTAATAGGTAAATTCCCAATGGGTAGACCTAACTTAATAAGTAAATTCCCAAGCTTATGTTTTTATGTCTTTTAAGTTTACCCAACCCCAAACGCAATCCCATCCCTTACATATCGCAATAGCGCATAAAGGATAGAAAGAGGGAACTTGGCATAATCATGACATAAAGGTGTTGGAGCCATAAGTTCAACATGGTGGCATATGAAATGTTCATATATTCATATACTTGCATTAGGCCTCAAAAGCATGCATAAAACCAAACTTAGCACATTGGTGATACATGGTGATAAATGACATGTAAAAATGGCCATAAGTTCGCATCTAGCCTCACATGCAAGTTATCATAAGAGATATGATAACTTACATGTTGCCAAAATGCAACCTTTAGCATAAAGCTTGAAGCTTTATGTTCATAAACCCAAGATAAGCTTGCATAACATGATAACATGAGCCAAGTGATCAACCCAAACTTGCATAACATAACTTGCATATCATATGACAAACTTGCATATCAAACTTGCATAACATAACTTGCATATCAAACTTGCATAACATAACTTGCATATCATATGACAACTTGCATATCAAACTTGCATAACATAACTTGCATATCATATGACAACTTGCATATCAAACTTGCATAACATAACTTGCATATCATATGACAACTTGCATATCAAACTTGCATAACATAACTTGATGAACTTGCATATTACATCATAGTAAACTTGCATAACACATCATAATAAACTTGCATATCATACATTTAACTTTAGAGTTTAAGTCTGAAAGGAATAGGGCTTACAATGCTTATGCAGACTCAAATGAGTATAGCAAATGTAAGAAAACCCTTATGCAACCAATTAATCCCCAAAAATGCAAGCAAAATTGATCAAAACTCTTTCTTTATGGTGCAAATATAGAGACTTGACTTGAATGCAAGCTAAAGAGGCTCATACAAGTTTAAAAACACTTGTATGCATGGAAAATCTCATAAGAATTTGTTTAGGAATTTTATGAAGAGAGTGGAGGCCATGAGAGGATTGATTTTGCCATAGTTAAGTTGCTAGAATGAATAATGATGATTTAGGGTAGGTTAGGGTCTTATTTATAGATTAGCAAGTGTTTTAGGCCATAGGATTAACCCGAGGATAGATCCCAGCCCTCAAAAATCGTCACAAGCCTCCAAAACAAGACCAAGGGCCAAAACAGGTGCACCAGGCCAGCCAGGGTCAAGCCAGAAGGCTGTGCAGGTTTCTGGCTTGACACGGGCGCACTTCCCAAGTGCGCCAGTGTATTTTTGTGTTGGCGCACTTCCCAAGTGCGCCAGTGCATTCTGGCTTGTTTTCGGTTTTTCTGCCTAACTTCGTTCGTCCATATCTTCTTCATACGGACTCCGATTTTTGAAAACTCGGACTCTATTTCGCGTATTTTTCCGAGACGAACGCAATGGCATGGCCCGTTTCCCTTGATTCAGATTTTAGAATTAAATTCTGCCCCGATTTGCGTTATAACAGGTTATTGAAAATACGGGTTGTTACATATACGATACGTGAATGATTGACTCTAGTGCAAGTGGGAGATTGTTAGATTTTATGCCCTAGAGGCAATCCATTTGATGAGATTGATAACACTGTCGATGTTATTATTTTATTTGGAATAAAATAATATTACATTATATTTACTGCGTAATTTAAATAGTAATATAATAGAAGTCCTTAGAACTATAATACGGAATTATATAATTCGAGTAAGACTTGAATTTGATATTATATAATATAATAAGTATTATAATTCTTAATGTCTCTAGTCGAGTTTTTTTGTTTATATAGGACAACAATAAAGCATTGAGACTAGTATATTAATTGACTGATGATCACATCTCATTGATCATTAATATACATGATATTAAAGTCAAGATATAAATACGTATTGGGCTGACCCACCGCGAGATAACTACATGGAATATAATTAACAGTATCATAAATTGTTCTCATAGTGATAGTGATGTAATGGTCCTCAGACCTGAAATCATTATAATTTTATTCGAGGATATTTGTGTTTTGATATCATCTAAAGTTACTCGTAACAGAGTAACGATAACGGTTATTATTGGATACATATCGAGTCGAATGAAAATTATGAATGATGTAGATGGAATTTAACACTACGATATAATAGTAGTGATATCGATGGGCCTCTTGATTGAGTGAGACTTTGAAATGCATGCCCGTGCTCAAATATTGACTTGTTTTAAACAGTCTGCTCATCGATCAAGTTAAACGAATTAAATTATAAAGAGAATGATATGATCCATGGCTCGAGTTTAATCCTGCATATATTGCTCAAAAGGATTATATTACATTGAAATATTGGTCATAAAAAGGTTGCATCAAATCGTTGATTTCATTATTATAACTTGGGTAGCAGTGATGTCTTACTAGATGCCGCTCACTGTTTATAATTTTAAATATGATTTAAAATTATTGCCAACGTTATTTTATCCTATATAGTCACACAACTAGAACACTATGAAAGGGAGAACCATTATTAAGCAAATATTAAAATAACTATATCAAATGTTGATATTTAATTTTGTTTGAAATGGTAAAAAGGAGGATTTTAAGGGTTCCAATTATCAAGGGTTTCATTTTTCTTTTAAAAGGGCAAGCCGACCCTTTTTCTATACTTATCTGATTAGATCAGATAAGAAAAGTTTAGAAAACCCTATAAATTGAAAAAAAGGAAAATCCTCCATCGGCTAGTACCGGCACCCCTTCTCACTCGATTCCCTTTGACGAGATCGAAATAGCGTTTGTGGACTTCTCTATAGGTACAGCGCTTGACGTACTATGATTCGATCCATCCAACTTCAGGTATTCAATCGTGATTGTTCATGGATTAGTTACGACAGGTACAAACCCTAATTTCTATTTAGTTTCATATTGCTGTTTTGCAATAGATCCGTGGTATAATTTGTTAAATCATTTGTATTAAGGTTATCGATTAGATCGCAATTTCCTAACACAAACTTCTCTCCTCTCACTTGCTTTTCTCTTTCTCCCTCTCTTTCTCTCTTTCCTTCCCTTTCTCCTTCTCCTTACCTCGTCCTATGCCTTTGTCTTTTTTTCTTTCCTTTTCTTGATGTCATCGTCCTCATCATCGTCTCCTTGTCCCACATGCTGTGAAGTAGGCTCGTCTGGCTTGATGTTTGCCGGGAAGGAGGAGAAAAGACTGCTATAAAATTCTTCATAAATGTCTAAGAGAAGAAGAAAGATCATGGTTAAAACTGATAACATCCCATTTACAAGTAAACACGGTATTGTGATGCGCAGTGCAAATGTGGTTTGACAAATTATTTAGGTCGACCCTATAATAAGGGTAGGCTCATGCCTTCGACACCTTCTTGTTCGATCGGAAATGACATCCCCTCAGACTGGTTGGCAAAGAATCGGTTTGGATCCAAGCTTTGTGTAGAAAGGATGGTCTCCGGCATCTTCAATTTTTCCAACACAGGGACAGGGGATGCGATGTGTTCTTCTTGTGAATCATGGATCGCGAAGGGGTCTCTCTCAGCCTCATAATCCCTCGAGTGATCCTCAATTGTTCTCTCTTTGGCCAGCTCCTCTCACACTCTCTTCGGAACTTTCTTGGTAAGAACTCTCTCTTTCTCGACGCTCGACTTCTCGACGTTCGGTTTGTCGAATCCGCCTCTTGAAAGAAGACTTTTTTGGACATGGTTTCTTTTTATCCCCAAGCAGGGGAGGACAGAGGATTCCCTGACAAAGAGGGTTGTCTTTTTATCATCTAGTTTCCTCTTTATTGGAGGCATCCCACCCTGATTTGGGGCGGTCTACCCAGTTCCCTCTTTTTAAGGTCCAATTATCTTTTTCTAGCTAAGAAGAGCGTACTGATGGAGATGTTGGTCGGTCAAGCAATTCCAAAACCATCGCTGCTTGGACTCTAAACTAATCAATCGCCTGTATCTTTCCTTGAATACCTTCCCCTCAGGCCTTGCGGGATAAACTCCTGTGAAAAAGGGAAGAAGGAGAATACATATATTTTTTGATATAAAAAAGAAAACTCTATCGCGAGTGTACCAATCAACAAAATGACTTACTACATTGGAGCCAATATTGAGCACACCCCGGCTGCTCTTTAATCTAGAACCACTCCCACTTTGGATCGCCTGCTTTACTTGGAATTTCTTTAACAATCTTCCAACCTTGAGTAGATTCAGAATAGAGGAGAGAAGGGGATTTTTTTCTCATTATGTTTGAAGTGAAAAAAGAAGGCCAGATCATCAAAGGTAGGAGGGTAACCCAAATACCTCATAAACAAGAAGTACACAGATAGAAAGTTTTCGTAGGCCATCGGGTGGAATTGCATCGGAGCTAGGTTCATACGCCGCAAAAAGTTGATAATAAACAGATGAAAAGGGAGGATGGCTCCCATATTGCACATCGGAAGGGACATTACCATATAACCTACTGGGGGATTGTGAGATCTATCAGTTTCTTGCAGAAGAAGAACATCTACAAAGGGAATTTTGTGTTTAGCTGTCAGATTCTTTTGCTGTTTACGAGTTATTTCAGATTCTAAGGCGTCTGGAGGATTTCTCAGAATTTTATCCCCTGGATGCATATCGGGAGCTATTGGAACAAGCACTGATGCATTCTATTCGACTGCAACTCCGAGAGGAGGCGATGAGTCTACCGATTGGTTTTGGGAATTGTTGTTCGAGTTGGGCTCAGAATCAGTCGAAGACCTGGAGGAACTATCGACTCTGGTAGAAAAAGTAAACCTTTGGTCGACTCATGTTTAAGATTGCCTCGTGTCTTAACCATGACAGGTCAAAGGATGTCAAGCAAAAATAAAAAGAAAGGGGGTTAGATTCAGGAAGGAATTAACTCCATTTTACAGTGCAATTTGATGAAAAACAAGCCATAGGAATAACAATTCATTTTCATATATTAAACTGCATAGGGGTTACTACTTTCGTCACCATTCTCTCAAACACCGCCACCTGTTTGAAGATTTACCAATGCCTTGACACTCACGATGATATAGAAAGGCGGGAAACTTATCCACCCCTATGAAATGACTGGGTTAACAGATGTAACATCATTAGGGTTTGCTAGAACTGAATCGGATTCGCAATCAGATCCGCCATGGACCATCGCATTGCCATTGACTCAGGCGATCTGGCGTTGGCTATCCCGATTGCAGACGTCGTGGGGATCAGATGACGGCAAGGTGAAAGAAAAACGGAGATCTTTTGCAAGAATGACATTGTTGTGTCTAGAATGATGTAAAGAGAGGATCTTTACCTGAAAATGATGAACTTGAGTGAAGATGATGACCAATCTTCAGTCTTTTACTTCGAGCAGTAGAACAAATTTTGCAACAGAGAATATGAAGGGAATAAGGTAAAAAGATTTTCCCTTTATAATATGATGGAGAGGCTATTCGTGTTCGGCTGACGTGACCTTCAGGTCAGACCTGGGTGACGTGTAAACTGCTAATGAGCAGAGATCTACCGATAAGAAAGAAGAATGAAGGGTGTCATAATTGCTCATTCTCGTTTCAATTTCCAAGACAGTTGGCAGACTCTTTTTCGGTTGATGAAACTTAATAAATATTCCATTTAAGCCAATCTACGGGATCCTACGGTTGATGTGAAAAATGCGTGCTCATGAGCATGTGGTTACAAAGTATGTCTCGTTCTCAATGTACCATACTTTGGGGGGCAAAGTGTTGATGGGCCTTTCAGGCAGCCCATCAAGGCTCGACACTACTACGGGATCTTACCTTGGATGCTCAAAGTGGGCCAGTCGACAAGGCCCGACATTTAAATTTATTTCCCCCATCCGGCGCGGCCTAGATGAAACCTGATGTGACCAAGTAGGATCATCCGTGTTGCATTCAACTACAAGCCGAAGAACTCTCCTATGGAATAGCTCATCCCTAGTATCACTATTTCCAGACCATCCGAAACAAACGGATCAGGTGCCACTTCACAATGATGATTCAAGAAATACCAATTCCTTTGGAGATACCGACTCTTTTAACATCAACTGCTCTCTTGGATCTTACGACACGGGTTCAGACCGGCCCAAGTGCAGCATCATCTCTAAATACCTATTTTGAATTCAGAGAAAGGGACATTTGGGAGCTTAGAAACCCTAGCTTTAAAATACTCTTCATTAATCTCTTATTATATGGTCATTGTAACTATTTTATCTGATATTTGAATTAATATATAAGAGACTATAAAGTGGACGTAGGCTCCTTAATGCCGAACTACTATAAATTGGTGTGTGATTGTTTATACCTTTTACTTTTTACATATGTTGATCTTCATTTGTTCTCTACATAACCCTTTCTTTGGATGTTGTGCCAATTTTTGGTGTCAACAGAGGCCAACACTTTTATTATTTGTTAAGAAGGTTTTGATTCATTTGTTTTTTAAGTTATTTTTAATTCTTGTAAACGATTTATAGTTTCCTAGTATTCTTCAAACTAGGCGGTCTAGCTAAAAGATTACAGTTAGGGAAAATCTGATCTTGGTGTTAAAGATCAGTGCAGGGTTTAGAGCGTTGGATTAAAATAGTTGGGAGCGGGTGTCGCGTGTTTACAGGAAATTGTAAGCAAAGAGATTGGTTTAATTCTAGTAGAAACCTTAGGGAACGTAATAGTAGGCAGGGTTTTGCCGAAGTTGGGTATATCTATGTGTTATTTACTTTTCTACACTTACTCTGATTATTATTTGTGGTCCTATTATTTATTACCCAACAAAAAACTGTAGGGTTAATCTAGATCCTACAGAGTTCTTATACTTCATGGTGATACATGTCTCAAGATAAATTGTCCCCAACTGAATATTCAACAAAGCGTAGACCTTGTAAGATGGAAACAGTCATGCTTCTCGGAGTCCTTCGACATATTATGACTTCTAGGATTAGAATTATTTGGTTTGGGCTTAAACTAGGCGATCCCTCTAACTTTATCGGGGGCTTTGTCCAACTTATTTAGCATTGACACCATCATTTCCTGAGCCAATTCAAGGTTATTGTGATGGCCAGTTCGAGCATCCTAATTCTTGCGCTCTTTTTCTTGGCACTAGAACTGATTAGCACTTTCATAGAAAACCTCGAGACTTAGGCTCTTATCTATTAATTCATGCCCCAAATTCAAAATATGGTAGTACTCCCTTGGAAAATTGAACAAGGATGGTGCAGGTCCCATCTACTTCTTCTAGGACGTTATTGAATCAACCAAGGTAGCTTTAAATAATCTCCCTTGTTCCTGGTAGATGTTTGATATGGTCAGATGTCTTTGGGTCTTATGACGTGCATCCATTACTGGTGAGCTGGTCAAAAGTCGATATGGTTCTCGGCACAAGTCGAGAGAACCAGTGCAATGCTATGCCTTCAAGGAAGATGAGGAAGCATTTACACTTCACTTCATAGGTGGTGCCGCTATAGTCAATATGCCATTTGTAACGGCTCAGAAAGTTTTGAGGATCAGTTTTCCTCGAGTAAGCCGTTAGTTGCGACATGTTAAAGCATCTTGGCTATTTAGCATTAGACAACCGAAGTAAAGGTGTTACATCTCATGTTTGTTTCCCATACGTCAATGACGTGGCCTTATGATTCCCTCATGATCCTACGGATCATATTGGTGAGAACTGAAGCCTGAACCTATACTAGATCCCAGCAGTCGTGGTCTAACTCAGGAGTGCATGGCCTAGGGCGACTTCTTGGATGAACATCAGCACCATCCCCTTGCAAGTCATCAAACTCGACTCTTTGATTTCGTAGAGATTGGTTTGGAGGAACTTGGGCCTGGTTTATTACCGATAGTGTAAGCAACAAGTTCTGGATGGAGAAAGGTGGAGCATGCCTCGTAAAGGGTTGGGCACTAGTTCCTAGATTAACACTAAGCCCTAACTGGGAATGGTCAGGTTGACGCACTCCCTCTCTGATGGTGATTGTAGTTCCATTATTGTTGATCCTCCTCCTTATGTTATGGTTAATGTAGTAAGTGTTGGAAGAAGAGCCTTCCGAGATATTCTGAGGAGAATGAGTGATTCTATTGGCTTGAAGACGTGTGATATCCCTATGGGTATTATTTTGAAACCATTGCATCAAGTCATTCTTTTGCTTAATTTGTTCTTTAAGTTGTCTTTGAGTCCCCTCCACTTTCTTAGTCACTTCAAAGAACTAAAGCTGGATAACCGGAGCTTCCTAGTTAGAGAGAGGTAGCCATATCCATGACTGTTGGAGCTTCAAAAGGTTGATGCTGAGGAGAGTTTTCCGGGTTAGTAGGGGAAGCTCCAACCATAGCAGCTTTTCCATTCTTAAACATTTTAATCAAGCATGGTGGGTAAGTCTGAGAAGACTTAAGTACTACATCAAGCTTTTATGGAAGAATGGTAGGACAAATGAAGTCTTTAGTCTCTTAATGAAAGCCCCAAAATGGTGATGTACAAAATTTGGATAACACCTAAAGATTTCCTAGATAATAAAAATAAGTGTAAAATAAGGATTTTTACGAGGAAATACAGCTAAGTAAATGAGATGGAGTTTATAGTGGTTCATTTCAGGAGAACCTACGTCCTCTTTGAAGGTTTTTGCTCTTTATTCACTTCTTAGTCAAGATTACAATGATAGGATCAATGCCCTCTAGTAGCTACAATGGCAATGGTGGAAAAAAGTCTGAAAGAGTCGAAGAAGGAGTTTTGTTTCTTCTTTCAAAATTCCAAGACAACGCAAAAGTTCATGTGTCCAAGAAGGATGTGAACTTCTTCTTCTTTACATGATGGAGTGAGCTTGGGAATCCAAGATGCGATATTTTCTTCCCAAGGTGTCAAGAGAGAAAGAAACCAACCATCAATTTGCATCAGGGAGGGGTATTTATAGGAGACTGAGAGAAGGTGAGTGGAAGGAGGATAGGAAGCACGTGCACAAGAGGCCCAACAAAAAAGTCATCAAGGATTAGTACCAATCCCGGGGTCGGCAACGGTCCCCATGACTTTGTCATTTCTGTTGCAACACGAAACTTTGAACGCTCTTCCAAAACCAAGCATCGTATCTAGGGACACGAACTTTTTGATGTCGATCTGGAATGCCTTGGTGGATATAGTGATTAGCATCAATCCAGAAGAACTTAGCGAATACCAATTTAGAAGATCCAACACTTACATTGATCCCTGAGCAAATTGTAAGATTCATAAGGCTTTGGAAATAATGGAAAAAGTGCTGATCTTGGTGAACATCAAGGATACATACTGATCCCGATAAATATGGGGATATGTACCGATCCAGATGGACTTAGGCATATTTATTGAGATGGAGATTGGGCATACGTACCGATCCCAGGGGATGGTTTATACCGATTGCTAAACACTGAGTCAATTGAGAGCTATTTTGACGCCCTGAGATGACCATAATTGCACGACTCCATCCAGACTTGATTTTTGAGCATTCATATGGAACTTTTGAATTACATGGCCATGGGATATTGGTCGAGTCATGTGGGTCTAGACTGCTTTTGGTAGTCGGGACCAAAGGCCAGAAATAGTGGCACTCTAATGCTTAGTCATTGTATAGAATCCAAACTCCAATGCATGCCTTTAGGTTTTAGTGCAAACCTTTTATGTTGAAATTTAATGTATGTAACAATTTCGGTTATGAATAATATTTACTTTTGGATTCTAGAAATCATTATAACATCATTGAATCTTGATATTAAGTGTTTAGGCTATCGTAAGGTAAAAACTCGTCCATGTTTGTATGCGATATGGTCTTATGAGATACCTTTGATTTCAAAGATTTTACAATTTAAAGAATTAAATTCCTAGTGATTTGAGTTTTTTCATGCTGGTTTAGCAAACTAACCTTAGTGTTATTTCATTATAATGCTCAAGTTGGAACGAGTGTATTTGTAGGATAGTTCAGACAACTTGGAGCTTCATGAAGGAAGTTGGGGGCTGCAACATATTCATGTATTTTTTTTATTGTGCTCATTATTGTTTTCATCAACATTTGTGAGTACATGCTATTATAACTTTCTAGGTTGATTTATGGTTAGTACTCTGATATATGTCTGATTGATGTATTTATAAAAGAATTTCTATTTGGTAAAGATTATTGTTTATATTATATTTTATTCATTCTAACATGAGATTTGTTCTTTCATGTCTTTCTTTTTCACCTAAATAATTAGTTTTCCAATTTTTAGATATTCACACATGAATATCGTGGATGTATTAGTGTTGACTGTCAAAAAACAGGGTTTTCCCTTACTACATAATGTTGAATTAATATAGAGTAATCAGACTACATTAGACGAAATTCGATTGTTGACGAGTGAAGTTGATTTACCTTTTTTACAAGGATATGTGCTTAAGAGTAAGCACATAAGTATGATTTTTGTTTCATCTAAATTTGAGATTACTGATCCATGTAAGTTGTGGATTGAAAGAAATCTCATCATAAAAGCTTGATGTATGCACATCACCAAAAAAATTAAGACTTAAGTTTCATGAACTCAAAAATGAACCCATTTGTACTAGTATATATGCAGTTATAATTGCTAGCATGCTTATTTCCTTGCACTGATAAACAAATTATTGTGTCAAGACACATCAACTTCTCAAAGAAGTGATTTCATTCTAGAAAACTTAGTGATGAACTTTAATATCTAAGATTCTGAAATTAAAATAGAATGTATAAATGATGTTAATTTAACCAAGTCCAAAAGTGCATAACTCATTACAATGTCTTATAAGAATCCCTACATTAAATGGAAAATGCATGCTTCTTGTTAATACTGATAAAAATGACTTATTAGTGATGATAGTTTCCTCCATTGTCAATAAGCCTTATAGAGTATAGAATCTACCATGTGGCATGATGTTTCAAATACGAAGTAGCTTTCGATATGTTGACAAAGTTTGATTCTGAAAATTATACCCCTAAAATTTTCGGTTGTCGGTCTAAGTGAATCATTAAGAAGAAAATCAATATAATTGAACTGTACTAAGAAAAACCGATGGAAATTTATCTTATTGATTCTATTTTTTCAAATTAGTGTAGCTTAATTTACCTTGTTGATGAACGTATGAACTTAAACTAGTGTAGCTATTTTTTTTCAACAAAAGTGATAATAAAGCTTACAGATTCATTAAGGTATGATCTTAAACTAGCATCAAGAGGTTTAAAATCACTGAATGGAGCTTAGTGGTATTATATAGTGCTTACAAACATTAAGTAACGATGGTCGGACTAAACTCTCCATCCCCAACATATGGCGTACGCATATGAGCTGGTACATACTTTGTTGTAACTATAGGGAACTTGTAACAACCCGCATTCTACGCATCGGAGGATCGTAGAATATTTATTTCTTTCTTATACGAAGTCGTATGGTCATGTGACTTTGGGAAACGACTATTGGGTTCATTTCCCATGTTCATGATTTTTGCCGATTTTTATATGACCGTTTTGCCCCTAGCTGATCTTGTTTCATCCATAACTTTTGATTGGAAAGGAGTTTTGACCTGAAACCACTTCCATTGGATTCGAATGATGGTTTCTCTTTCCGTAGAGTGCTTACATTAGCCAAACGGACTTACCGTTTGGGAGATATGGCTGAAACAAAGTTTAGAAGGTGAAAAACAGCTTAATTGGGCTAAACCGGGTGATTAGCAACTAGGCCCAATGGGGGATTTCGGGATTTGGGGTATTTAAGGGCTGCTAGGGTTAAGATTTCGGTTTTAGACTCATTTTTTCAGCCGCCACTTACCTCCTTCAAGCTCTAGCAATGACCTCCACCTTCTAATTTCATCCCAAATCGTCTCTAATCACTTTCTAATCGAAGATTAAGCAAAACTACATCAAATCAAGGGAGGGTAGCACCAAATCAGAGAGAGAGCTGCTGGAACACATAGGGATTGGATCCAAATCAGATATTATTTTAGATCTAAAGTTTGTTTGTGGCTAAGGTGAGTGATTTGCATTGTTTTTCACTAATTACGGCTAATTATGGTAATTAGCGAAGATTAGCGAAATTATGGCTCAGAAAAATCTAGAAAAATTCCTAAAATTCTAAAACATCATTTTATGTCTTTTAGATGAATTTGGGTTAATTTCGACTAATTTTGCTAATCCCGGAATTTGGGGGATTAAGGGGTAATTAGTGATAATTAGCGAATTTGTGCATGTTAAAAATCTGGAAAAATATTCATAAATTCTGAAATATTGTTTTAGACCTCTGATGTGAATTTGGTATAATTTGGTTTAGTTTTGCTAATCATATCATAAGTTTCACCCAAACATGCTTAAGGGAAAATATGGGGTTTTGGCTATGTTTGATCCATTTTAACATATCATATTGTTGTTTTGGTGTTTGTGGTTGATTATACATGTTGCTATGACTGTATGGTATGCTTTGTGATTGATTAGAGTAGTTGGAATGGTCAAAAACGTCGTCGAATGGCGTAAAATGTTTGCTGGAAAAGTTACAGAAAAACAGTGCAGGCTTTCGGATCGGATCGGGTGGATGGGCTCGGACCGGAGCGGACTGAGCAAAGTATCATCGAACCGTACCGAAGCTTGACATAGGAGAGAGTGGCAAAAAGGAAGGCCACCATTATATGAACTGGATCGGATCGGCTATAGAGACCACGACCTGATGGTGGAAGGAGCTCGAACCCGAACTGCGCCACGTACTGGAGCACCCGATCCGCTTGCACGATCCGAACTGTGGAGCATGGAGCACGATCCGAAGATGGTCCACGACCCCGCCAGCAGCTCCGACCCGAACCCATGGATGGAGATGGACTTGGAGACCCCGACCCGACCCGTTGAGGTGTTGATGATCCGAACTGCCACCAGGTGGATACCACGAGTTGGAGCATGGAGCACGACCTGACCCGATCCGTTGCATCATAGAGGGACTTGAGGAACTCGATCCGATCCAAGGTGATGAAGCAATCCGAACCGAACCAAGGAAGAAGGAGAAGACCGATCCGGTGATGACCAATAACCCGAGATGCTAAGGTAGTCCAAATGGAAGTTAGAGCTCAGGATCCAGATGGGAACCAATGAGTTCACTTCATGATTGGACTTTGCTACGGGACTGTGCAAAGGGGTTGTCGGTATTCATAACTTTGGTCCACCACTGAGAGATGGATAGTGGGCTTGTAGTGATAGTTACACGGGATTGGATTCCGTCATGGCCCAAAGTATTAGGTGACCAAAGTAGTGGATATCGTATGCTTTACGCACTGAGTGAGGGATGTGAGGATGGTTCCTATGCTTGATTGTTTGACATCACTATGACATGCACACCCCCACCCCCGTTATCTTTACACCATTTGAAAGGGCACCTTAGAGTGTTGTACAGTATGTAGTGCTAACTCTTTGGTTGCAGGTCCAGGTCCAGGTTTAGGTATGATTGGATTATACCTGTTATTATTTTGTTTTGTTGCTTATCGCTCATACCAGGCTTTATGTCTGACCCAGAATTTTATGTCTCCTCTTATTACTCTGGGTGCTCATACGAGTAGACTAGAGACATGTTATGGTTAGCTGGTGATGCGCGAGTAGCTGATTCGGAGGCGAGCAGGAGGCTTCCACGTATGATATATAGATATTCTCCCTGTGTCGTTGGTGGTCACTACTTGGGCATTAGTAGTGTACCTTCTTTATCTTGCTTTTGCTTTAGAGACAGTATTTTAAAAGTTGTAACAAGCTGTATTTTGGATTTCCGCTGCTATGATGCTTAGTTCTAGTTTTCAGCTTATGCACTGTCTCACCTATTTTATGTCAAGTATGTTGTTATTATATTTTATTCTATGCGCTGTGAGACATTCTACAGGTCCCTTGTTAGTTCATTTCCTTCTTCCCTTTTTCTTCTGATGACCGTCCCGTGCTAACTGGACATGTGTACAGCGCACTTTTGGAGTAAATGTCGGTTGGTGCGGGGCGGGCCGTCACACTTGGTATCAGAGCTCTAGGTTGCGTAGTTAACCTAGGGAAAGACACTAGGGAGAGATAGTACGTATATGAGAGCGCGTATTTGTGATTACTTTGGTTTTCAAAAGTTATATATATACTATTGGTAGTATAAGAATGAAGTCGTACTGCACTAGCACCACTATGGGGTCGTTAATCGTTTCCCCTTTTACAGATTAACGATGAGCCGATATCCTAGAGGTGCCGGTAGAGGGACCAACCATGAGAATGCTCCTGACATGAGGACAATGTTCACTAACTTCATGAGGGAGATGCTTAGGGATGTTCAAGGGGCAGTTCCCAATCCCGGAAATGGTGGTGGTCCAGTAGTGCAGGCACCGAGGGTCGATTTCGCCAAGTTGTGCAAGGATTACACTAACCTTGGTGGGAAGCCGTTCACGGAACGGAGTCGGCCACAGATGTTCAAGATTGGTTGGATAGCTGTGATCGTATCTTCGACGACTTGGGTTGAGGATGCGATGAAAAAGGCTAGCGTCTCGTCAGCTGCAAAGGCGAGCGATGAATTGGTGGAATGCCATTAGAACAGCTACTCCAGAAGATCAAGTTACTTGGAATCAGTTTAAGACTCGCTTTTGTGATGAGTTTATTCCAGCTGCTCATAAATCAGAATTGTTCAAGAAGTTCTTGGAGCTTAAGCAGAACGGTAGAGCAGTCTCGGAGTATATCGCCGAATTCGACACTTTATCGAAATATGGATGGTCCCTTATCAATACAGTCGAAAAGAAGAACGAGAAGTTCATAACTGCCTTGGATGGGTACTTGGGGGGAAAGACTTATAAACCATATCGATGAGACGTTCGAGTCTATTGTAGGAAAGGCATTAAGGTCAGAGAGCCTTTTCCCTAAGTCGAAGGCCGAAGTTGCCACGGCATCTGCAGAGGAGACAAAGCCGCAAGCAGGCGGTGAAGGCAAGAAGAATTCTCAGAACAAGAGGAAGCAGAACCCGACCAAGGATGGTCAGAATAAGAAAAATAAGAAAGATAGCAAATGCTTTAGTTGTGGCAAGAAGGGCCATTACGCCAGAGATTGTCGAGAAAAGCCTGGGGAAAGGAAGTGCTTTAACTGCGGCCAGGCGGGACATCACAAGGATGATTGCCCACAACCTCCTAGGGAGAAGCAGATTGGGAAAGCGTATGCTATTAACGCTGTTCCTTCTTCGTCGAATGCCCCAACTGCGGCGCAGAAGGAAAAAGATGTCGTTATTCGAGGTATGCTTTCTATTTAAGATGTTTCTGTTCGGGTATTGTTTGACAAACCCGAGATAGTCGATAGACCTCTAGTTGTGACGAATCCGATTGGTGGTTCGACTAGTTTTGGCATGATTTGTTGTAATGTGGTCTTATCGAGTCATGGATGTATGTTTCCTTGTGATTGCTTTGTTTTGGGCTTTACTGGGTTTAGCATTATTTTGGGGAGTCGATCTACTCCAAAGGAATAGGGTGGTATTAGGTACCTACCTAGTGATGGCGATAGTAACTGGAGTTAAGGAAGCTAAGTGGTTATCGTTGTAATAAGTTCTAGTTGTCTCTGGGAGGCAAATGAGTACTCCAGTGCTAGATTGTTTTGCTAGTATCACCTCATGTGGATTGTCCGAACTCGGAGGAGATGTTCCTTGGGTGCTTGTCTGATATTGGTTTAGGCCTTTGGGGCTTGTGCTTGGGGAATGTCGATTTCGACTAGGATGGGTTGCGTGAGGGGTAAATAGTTGTTGTGATTTTTCATTGGATGATATCTTGGTTTACTCGAGGAAGTGATGGGCAGACGGAACATGATAAGACTGTTCAATGGTATAGACTGCCCAGAGTTAGACTCGATAGGGTTATGAGATTGCTCGAGTGGGACTCGGGAAAGATGCAAAGTAATGGATTGTTTAGGACCCTATGTTGATGTTCTCTATTGGATAGTAGAACTTTGAAGGAATAGGATGTGTTCGTTGATCATGGAAGATGCAACGAAGATTAGAGCGATTCAAGTTGGACTTGAACTCGTAGAAGAAAATAGGTATTCGTTGATCTTGGAGATGCAACGAATAGGGAGATGACTCACGTTGGACTAGAGTTTGTCGGTACTCAAGACTGGGTCTGAGTTATAGATTGACTCGAGTTGGACTCGAGAAGGCTGCAAGGAATTGGATTCACCTCGAGTTGGACTCGAGAGGGCAGCAAGATAATGGATAGACTTGGGTTGGACTCAAGTATTTTAGGAGGACTAAAAGCAGGGGTATCTGGGGACGCCCGTTACCTTGGATCCGTTGGACGTGATCTAGTTATCCTTGGAGGATAAACGTACGTTGGACGTACGGTAGTCCGATTGGAGGCTGGGCTTCCATTAGTTTAATTATCCTTGGAGGATAAACGTGCGTTGGACGTACGATAGTTAGTAGGGAGGCGGGGCTTCCATTAGCCTGGAATTGGTTGGACCAGTCAAGTAGACATCGGTGTATGTATGGGGGCTGGGCTTCCATTAGTTATTGATGTTGGTTAGACCAAACTTACTAGAATCTACATATTGGGATTGGTTAGACCAATCATGTAGGTGTCGATGTGTTTATGAATTTAGCAGGTGATAGGTAGGACTTGTTTGATGGATGTTATGGTTGCTATGTTGTTCCTATTTTTCTTCCCTTGAGTAGACTATCACCTGTAGGGTTCCAGCGATGGGGAACAAAGTGATTGTAGTAGGACTATGAGCCAGTGCAGTAGAGTCATCATGACTCGAGGGGCAAAGTGGACATAGTAAATGATTAGTAAGGCCATGAGCCAGTGCAGTGGAGTTGTTATGACTTCATGGGGCAGAGTGGACATAGCAAAGGACTAGTGGCTATGGATCAGTGCAGTGGAGTCGTCATGACTCCATGGGGCAGAGTGATCATAGTAAATGATTTGGGTGAAGTAATAGTTGCATTGAGTAGGAAACATGCCAGTTTAGGGGTTTTGTTTCTAGGATGGAAGCAACTAGAGCATGTCACAGGATATGATTTCGGGCCCAAGAGTGAATTGGATTCAGAAACACTAGTAAGCTTGACGATTAGATCGATTTTGATTGAGTGGATTGGTTCCAGTTAGAAGGACAATCCTAATCTATTGGAAACCATCTCTAGGGTAGAGACGGGTATCGATGGAAAGAGAATGATCAGGTAAGGATTTGATCAAGAAGGGTGGCTTCGAAAGAATAAGGGACTAGTTGTACCCAACGTAGATGAACTGAGAGGTGAAGTGCTTAGAGCATATCATCACTTGAAATTGACTATACATCCCAGTGGTAACAAGATGTATTGAGACATAGAGCATACCTACTACTGGGAAGGGATAAAGATAGGCAGAAGGTTTATCTCAGTAAGAAACGAAGAGATTTGGAATTCTTCGTTAACGACTTGGTGCTCGTCGGGATCTCTCCATAGAGAATGTGATTCGGATTGGTTGGAGAGGTAAGTTAGCACCAAGATTTGTTGGCCCATTCCCAGTCCTCGAGCAAGTTGGGAATTTGGCGTATGAGGTAGAGCTACCTGACAAGATGGCGGGAGTTTACAACGTATTTCATGTTTCGCAGTTAAGGAAATTCGTGCACGATCCTAGTGTGGCTATTTCACCTGATCAGTTGGATAACATCGAAGTTGAACTCGAGGCGGTTGGGAACCGCAAGTCTATGCGTATTGTTGGGAACGATACGAAGCAGCTTCGAAGGAAGGCGGTGAAACTAGTCAAAGTCCAGTGGGGTGAGAATGAAAAAGACTGTACTTGGGAAACAGAGGAGGATATAAGGAAGAAGTATTCAGAACTCTTTGCCTAGTAGGGTTTTGGTAGTGATAGTTTCTTCCCTTGTTAGCAAACCGCATGCTAGGATAGACTTGTTTTGCATGTTGATTGTTGTTTTATGGTTGATAGGCATGCGGGACCCTTTGTGTGTTTTGGTTAGGGAATTTCGGGGGCGAAATTTCTTAAGGGGGGGAGAATGTAACAACCCGCATTCTACGCATCGGAGGATCGTAGAATATTTATTTCTTTCTTATACGAAGTCGTATGGTCATGTGGCTTTGGGAAACGACTATTGGGTTCATTTCCCATGTTCATGGTTTTTGCCGATTTTTAAATGACCGTTTTGCCCCCTAGCTGATCTTGTTTCGTCCATAACTTTTGATTGGAAAGGAGTTTTGACCTAAAACCACTTCCATTGGATTCGAATGATGGTTTCTCTTTCCGTAGAGTGGTTACATTAGCCAAATGGACTTACCGTTTGGGAGATATGGCTGAAACAAGGTTTAGAAGGTGAAAAACAGCTTAATTGGGCTAAACCGGGTGATTAGCAACTAGGCCCAATGGGGGATTTCGGGATTTGGGGTATTTAAGGGCTGCAAGGGTTAAGATTTCGGTTTTAGACTTATTTTTCCAGCCGCCACTTACCTCCTTCAAGCTCTAGCAATGGCCTCCACCTTCTAATTTCATCCCAAATCGTCTCTAATCACTTTCTAATCGAAGATTAAGCAAAAGTACATCAAATCAAGGGAGGGTAGCACCAAATCAGAGAGAGAGAGCTGCTGGAACACATAGGGATTGGATCCAAATCAGATATTATTTCAGATCTAAAGTTTGTTTGTGGCTAAGGTGAGTGATTTGCATTGTTTTTCACTAATTACGGCTAATTATGGTAATTAGCGAAGATTAGCGAAATTATGGCTCAGAAAAATCTAGAAAAGTTCCTAAAATTCTAAAACATCATTTTAGGTCTTTGAGATGAATTTGGGTTAATTTCGACTAATTTTGCTAATCCAGGAATTTGGGGGATTAAGGGGTAATTAGTGATAATTAGCGAATTTGTGAATGTTAAAAATCTGGAAAAATATTCATAAATTCTGAAATATTGTTTTAGACCTCTGATGTGAATTTGGGATAATTTGGTTAAGTTTTGCTAATCATATCATAAGTTTCACCCAAACATGCTTAAGGGAAAATATGGGGTTTTGGCTATGTTTGATCCATTTTAACCTATCATATTGTTGTTTTGGTGTTTGTGGTTGATTATACATGTTGCTATGACTGTATGGTATGCTTTGTGATTGATTAGAGTAGTTGAAATGGTCAAAAACGTCGTCGAATGGCGTAAAATGTTTGCTGGAAAAGTTACAGAAAAACAGTGCAGGCTTTCGGATCGGATAGGGTGGATGGGCTCGGAGCGGACTGAGCAAAGTATCACCGAACCGTACCGAAGCTTGACACAGGAGAGAGTGGCAAAAAGGAAGGCCACCATTATATGAACCGGATCGGATCGGCTATAGAGACCACGGCCTGATGGTGGAAGGAGCTCGAACCCGAACCGCGCCACGTACTGGAGCACCCGATCCGCTTGCACGATCCGAACTGTGGAGCATGGAGCACGATCCGAAGATGGTCCACGACTCCGCCAGCAGCTCCGACCCGAACCCATGGATGGAGATGGACTTGGAGACCCCGACCCGACCCGTTGAGGTGTTGATGATCCGAACTGCCACCAGGTGGATACCACGAGTTGGAGCATGGAGCACGACCTGACCCGATCTGGTGCATCATGGAGGGACTTGAGGAACTCGATCTGATCCAAGGTGGTGAAGCAATCCGAACCGAACCAAGGAAGAAGGAGAAGACCGATCCGGTGATGACCAATAACCCGAGATGCAATGGTAGTCTAAATGGAAGTTAGAGCTCAGGATCCAGATGGGAATCAATGAGTTCACTTCATGATTGGACTTTGCTGCGGGACGTGTGCAAAGGGGTTGTCGGTATTCATAACTTTGGTCCACCACTGAGAGATGCATAGTGGGCTTGTAGTGATAGTTACACGGGATTGGATTCCGTCATGGCCCAAAGTATTAGGTGACCAAAGTAGTGGATATCGTATGCTTTACGCACTGAGTGAGGGATGTGAGGATGGTTCCTATGCTTGATTGTTTAACATCACTATGACATGCACACCCACACCCCCGTTATCTTTACACCATTTGAAAGGGCACCTTAGAGTGTTGTACAGTATGTAGTGCTAACTCTTTGGTTGCAGATCCAGGTTCAGGTATGATTGGATTATACCTGTTATTGTTATGTTTTGTTGCTTATCGCTCATACCAGGCTTTATGTCTGACTCAGAGTTTTATGTCTCCTCTTATTACTCTGGGTGCTCACACGAGCAGACTAGAGACAGGTTATGGTTAGCTGGTGATGCGCGAGTAGCTGATTCGGAGGCGAGCAGGAAGCTTCCACGTATGATATATAGATATTCTCCCTGTGTCGTTGGTGGTCACTACTTGGGCATTAGTAGTGTACCTTCTTTATCTTGCTTTTGCTTTAGAGACAGTATTTTAAAAGTTGTAATAAGCTGTATTTTGGATTTCCGCTGCTATGATGCTTAGTTCTAGTTTTTAGCTTATGCACTATCTCACCTGTTTTATGTCAAGTATGTTGTTATTATATTTTATTCTATGCGCTGTGAGACATTCTACAGGTTCCTTGTTAGTTCATTTCCTTCTTCCCTTTTTCTTCTGATGACCGTCCCGTGCTAACTGGACATGTGTACAGCGCACTTTTGGAGTAAATGTCGGTTGGTGCGGGGCGGGCCGTCACAGAACTCTTATGTTTTGTTGCCACCAGCTCATATTTATACATCACTTCTTCAAGTTATTTAACAATATGTGACCTTCCTAATGCAAACTGTAGTTTATTCTTGAAACATGCGAGGCAATGCTAACAATAAAATCAATAGAATTATTTATTAGAAAACCAAAGTCGTGATGAAAAAAGGTCCAAACTGGAGCTTCATGAGTGACATCGAATATAGAAAATCAATTTATATTTATGTTTTCCCCTTAGTAGCGACCTTTAACCTGGAAAATTTTGAAACAAATTATTGTAGCTGATTTCATTATAAAGGGTAAGCACGTCGGCTTGAATAATGTCGCGATGAAAGCAATTTACATATGAGCATATTAATAAGATAATTATAGTTAATTTCCATAAATGATGTATAATAACATATTGTGATAACAATGATGTAATATAATTTGCAATAAAGAGAGACAGCCTAGATAAAAAGTTAAAATATTTTCTTAGTATTTGGTACATGATAAAATAGTTGTTACTGATGGATTGTAAAGTTGATATGTATTAATAATATTAGATTCCTAGGTGCTTACATAACTTAGCAATAGATTAACTAGATGATGACAGGTGTCTCAATCTAAGCCACATGGTAAGTCATGTTATCGTTCCAAAAGAAAGCCCCTATACCAACGGGAAGAACCATAAAATTGTTACTTAAGTAACATGAAACTCTTGGACAGTTCATTCAACAATTATCAAACATGTACCAGTGTGTAAAAATAAATACCCACTTTAGCCGTAAGCAATATATCATCCTAAATTTGAGGATTGCTACGTATGATGGTCTCAACGAATGTACCAATGTAATTCTTGAAATATCATGGCCATCAATATTTAAAACAATATGTTATTATACTAGTATTACTGTACAACGATGGGAAAAACCGACCATTAAGTTATATGATATTAAAAAAAAGTTCTTTGTTAATTTCTTTATTTTAATTACTGTTAACAATATTTTTCGTCAACACCGGAGATGGGTCAACTGTGGTGGATGTAAAAGGGAAAATAGGCGGTTCGACTATTTTTGGGTTAAATCGGATCACCACCCTATATATCGAAGTCTGGAGGAGTGGGATCGCTAAAGGCTACCAAAATGGATCTAAACTCAGAGGAGGAGATATACCCTCCTTTTCGAGGACATATTGAGATAGGAATCCATGCTTATATGGAAAATGAATAGTAAACTGCAACAGTGATGATTGGAAATAATAATGTAAAATTACAGAGCAATTTTCTACCAGAAGATCCCTTTTTATTAAACTTTCATTTGGAGTACATGAATGAAATAGGAGACATTCTCTGGTTAATCTAAGCACTAAGCTTCTTTGAAGAGTACTAGCATGAAGAAAATCGATCCACCTAAATGTTTTCCCTGGGGTCGTATTTATAGTGGTTCTGGGCTCCTTCCACTGTTGGGCTATTGGGCCTGTGGGGGCCTTTGTAGGTTGCTTTTTCCTTTGTTTCGGGCGCTTGGCTTCCAGCCGTCTTTGGAGTATAAGTTATGGTCTTCGGATGGTATTTGAACCCTTGGTAACAGACCCTGAATGCAGACTCTCGGACGTAAGCTTTCGGTTGTAGGCCTCCGGCTTTATTGTGAACACTTAGAGGGGCCTGCCCTCATGATGTATGTTGGTAGCTGCAGGTTCGAAGCCGTTGTGGGTTTCGGTACTAGGTAAATTAGTACGGGTAGCCTGTATCTCTGCTTGGGTCCCGGTTTGCTTTGTGGCGAGGCTTTTGTGGTAGCTTGGATTCCCGGAGGGTGGCTTCTGGTGATGCTTCTGTTATTTGTGGATGCGGTCTTTTGGTATTCATGCGGCACATGCTCCGAAAGCTGTTTTTAGATGATCCTTGCGTTCTCTTGGTTTAGTACCTTTGATGCCCTCGCCTTCAGGTGTATCGGTATTTATGCAGGTCATTACCAAAGATTCCTTTGGGATTCATCTGACGGGTTTATTGCTTTTGTCCTTCTTAGTTTCGAATTAGGATGACACTTTGCCATAGAATCTTCTGTCGGACTGATACTGTCGGAGGAATCTTGTCGGATTGACCATGGCGGATAGATCCCGCCAATTATATCCTGCAGCTTTTACGAACCTTTCACCTAGGAGGATTTCAGTTGATGCAGCTTTTCGGGTTATTTCTTCCTGCTCTTTGCTCTTTCTAGCACCTAGATCTATTTTCTGAAGAGTTTTCAGTGTGCCTTCGGTCATCCGATACCCCTTCACCGCCAGCTCACTTCATTGTTAATTTTGGTAGTAACAATTCTCCCCCCTTAGTGAAGGTGTATTTTCGACTTTTCAAGTCAAGCTTTTTTCTTTTTTGGAGAGTTATTCCTGTGTCTCCTGATTTCCCTCAACCGGGTGCATTGATCAGACCCTTTCTGGGCAGTCTAGATCGTCTCTGGATTCTGAATACAAATTCTTCTTCCTTTCACTTTTTACCCCTAGCCAGCATTTCTGTTTTCCTCGTATGAATCCTGTTCGTCGATCTGCTCTCAGATGTTCAGCTGAGAGCAAGGTGGATCTTTTCTTTTTCTCTCTCCTCCTTTTTCCTGTATAGCATTTCACTAAAGCAAGATTACTGTTCATCGAAATTTGTCATACAATCTCCTCGGGATTTTAGATCCATCTAGTAGTTAGTGTTCTTGTCTAAATTCCAATTACTGATTTGGATTATGCTTTGAATCGGGAATTGATGATTCTATCGTAGATTAAACTCTCACCAACCGTTTGAACTGACTATTAATGGAGACCTTTTACGAAGTCATACTTTTCACTGTTCATTATCGGGGTTTTGGGAAGTAAAATTTGTACAAACAAATAACACGTAATAGGAGGTAATTCAACATGATGACATCGATCTTCCTAATCAAGATCGTTGTCCCATAGGATAATGAGATTCCATGTCGCTTGTATGTCTGTGTGTTGTTTTTGTACAATCATTAAATAGAAATTATATTAAAATACATGTTTATGTTATGGTATCACCCGGCAGGACTATGTCTGAGATGTAACACCCCGCCTCCGCTAGGGTCACTCGCAAAGGAATGCACTAGCTTTAGAGGGGCATTATTGGTAAACATGCACAGAAATATCACGAGACAGAACATATAAAATAGCGGAAGTAAAATCGAACTTTCATAAACATTAATAATTAAGGTCTAAAGCCTTTTACATCAGAGTACATCAAAACCTGTCTTGCAATAATAAAGAAGCATAAAGACTTTTGCATAAATTATTCCCCAAGTAAAAACAGTAAAGTAGCCATAGCCAAGATAAGTCCAAGCCATCCATGATGACCTTCAAGCAGAAGAAGTCTGAACTAAACAACAGCATTTCCTCCCTGTAACCTGGGGGGGAAACGGAAGAAAAGAGGCGAAACAAAACGGGTCAGTCAAAAGGACTGAGTAAGCCCTATCTACTATCAGCATAAAAACTAGTAAAGTTAACTGACATGAGAAACTGAGATGAACATAAGCATGATAACAAGATAGATACACTAAGCCAAAATAACAGGATGAACTACTGAACTCAGATAAACTAAGGTGTCATGATAAATTACGATGTCAGGATAAAACAAGGTATCACATCGTCAGGTTTCTATCAAGTATAATATCCCCAAGATATTTATCACGTATAACGTCCCATGGTACCTATCCTGTATACCCGCTCTGCACCTACCGTACTAGTATCCCAACCTTTTATGTGTTAACCATGAATGTCCCTTACTCAAAGTCGTGTAATGGTCCATGTCAACCTAATATATCGCATATATATGTTACTCAACTCGTATGTTTCTTTCCATGTATATAAGTTCAGTCCTTTGTCGTACCTCGTACGGGCTTCCTCATGTCGTATTATCCTTGAAATCGTTTGGACTTTCACCCTTGTTCTAGCTAGGCTCTTCCATATGAATCATCGTTTGAACTACTAGGACTTACGCCACCTAGCACCACTAGGGATTACGCTTACCTATTGCACGCTTTCGTATTTCGGTTTGGGTTAAACCACCTAGGCCACTAGGGATTACGCTAACCGTCAACCGCGCCCTTTTTCCCACGCATTCATCGTGAATCGTTTTTCTATAACTGTATGCACATGTATCACATCGGTCCATCCGAGTCCTGTCACAGGGCAAAACAAGAAATACAGGACTCGGTCGGGAGCTTTAGATTTATCTGCCGATGCAGATACTAAGGTCTGCTTTTCTACACGTGGCTATGGTCCCACGAGACCCCTCCCTCAACTAGTGAAAGGCAACACAAGAGACAATCTTGCATGAGAACTACACTCCGGCCAGCCCACATCCTACGGCCTACCTCACCCATAATTAGATAGCAATTATGGTCTGTTGGGTGTTCCCTGCCTTTCCGTACGTACACGCTTGACTTAAGATGGTAGATGATCGACGAACTTGCTATCTCGGGCACCTTATGTATTCGTCGACTCACTGCTATCCACCCCAGTCTTTAGGTCGCTCGCATAGCAACCAAGGCATATTCTTGGTTCTTCTACCGCAGACCTCAACCTCTCGTGAGCCTAGTATAATGACCTGGCAGCTCACAGAGGGATCCCAAGAATATCCTCACGTTCCCCGAAGCCGCTGCTTCGTTACCCAGTTCGCTGGAACCTTTATCTAAATCAGATAGCCTGCTCCTACACGTATACTTAAACGATGACCTACCGTATCGGGTTACTCATCTATCTAAGAGGTGGTCCAAATTTCCTTGGCTAAGAATTATTACTTAGTTTCTTTTAACTAAGGTTTACCACTTAGCCTTATTTCCATAATCCTTGTTAACTATGGTTATTTACCTAATCCTCCGAATTAGGGTTTATCTAATGGGTTAAGTGTCACTTAAGTTCACAACTTAACCCGTCTACAAACCACGTCAAAATTGGCTAAGTATCCAAGTCCAAAACTTAACCCTACAAACCATGTGTCAAGTTGGTTAAGTATATCAAGCACTTCATGGCTTAACCTTATCTAATTATCATTTTAGATTGGTTCAGTATATGTATTAACTTGACCTTATCTAATTACTGAGTCATATCGGTCAAGCGCATTCAAACGATTCGTGACTTAGCCTTATCATGTTTTCACGTTAGATTGGTTAAGTATAGGTTAACTTAACCTCATCAAATTAACGAGTTAGATTGGTTAAGTATAGGTCACTTAACCTCCATAAATTCACGAGTTAGATTGGTTAAGTTTAAATCACTTAACCACATCAAATTAACGGGTTAGATTGGTTAAGTATAGGCCACTTAACCACATCAAATTAACGAGTTAGATTGGTTAAGTATAGGTCACTTAACCACATCAAATTAACGAGTTAGATTGGTTAAGTGTTTAACTTAACCCCATTAAACTACCAAGTGGGATTAATTAAGTTTAGGTTAACTTAACCCCATCCGATTACCATGTTTAGACTAATTGAGTCTAATCTTAACCCCATCCATTAACTGTATCTTTCGGTTAAGTGTCATTAGGGAAACGTACTTAACCTTACCAAGTTATCGTGTTGGATTGATTAAGTGTTGATTAACTTAACCCCGTCCACTAGTCGTATAAAAATGGTTAAGTGTCATTAGGCAAATCAAGTTACTTAACCTACCCAACTTTGTCATGTTTTGTTAAGTATCATTAGCCCAATCAAATTACTTAACCCACTTGTCCATGTCATATTTGGTTAAGAGTCATTAATCAAATTGACTTAACCCTATTATGTGGCATTAATTACTTAATGCACCTTCACCTCTCACATTAGACTTTGTGGTGGTTACTAGTTAAGCCGGTCGGTTCCGGGTAGCTTTACACCACAACTTGGTCTAACCTCGGGTTCAAGCACCACATGACCAACTTCTCACATTGGGTCCTATTGTTTGCAACTACTAGTTAGGCCGGTCGGTTCCGGGTAGTTTTACGTTGCAAACTCAACCCAACCTCGAGTTGGCCACACTTATATTATCTAAGTGTCACGTTCATCATGTTTCCAAAACATGTTACAAGTTTTTCAAGCATTTGGGTAGTCCTAACTTAATAGGTAAATTCCCAAAGGGTAGACCTAACTTAATAGGTAAATTCCCAAGCTTGTGTTTTTATGCATACTTACATGTCAACTTCCATGTTATATTTCAAGTCTTGTTTTCAAGTATAAACACATGTCATATTTGACGTTACATGTTGTCATGTTTATACCCATTTACCCAAATCATATTCATGTCATTATGTTTTCCCATAATGTGACCCCAACGCTTTTTAAACTCGCATATACGTTCGCAACGACGTAATGGATTAAAAGAAGAGACTTGGCAAAGGCATGACAAAAATGGATATTAAGCCACAAGTTAATCATGGTGGCAAATGAGGCACACATGTGTTCATTAACTTGCATGTTACATTCTTACACCTCAAAAACATGCATAAACCCAAACTTGGCACATAAGCGAATCATGGTGATAAACAACATGGAATGATGACAAGTAACTCGCATATGACCTCACATAAGGGTTATGGCTTCATATGCAAGTTGACATGAAGGTTATAAGGGTTCTCATGTTGCATAATGCAACATTTCAACATAAAGGTCAAAGCTTTATGACCACAAGACCAAGGTAATGACTTTATAAGCTTGCATAAGATGATAGCATGCTACATACTAATGTTTAAACCCACTTACAACATTTCATATTAAGTTTAAAGTTCATATCTAATAGTAGGAGAAGGGCTTACATTGTTATGAAGGCGCAAATCGAAATGCAAAACAAAGTTGTGATGAAGCCTATGCATGCCATCACCCAAAAACCCAAAGATGAACACTCCAAATCAATAAAAACCCCATCTTTATGAACAAAGATCAAAGCTTTAGCCTTGAGATCAACTTGAGAAGCTCTCATACTAACATAGGGACTCTCTAATACTCTCATGATCATGAAACCTCTCATAGAAATGAAGTGGAGGCTAGGATAGTTGAGTGGAGGCCATGAGAGTAGCAATTTTGCCATAGTTTAGTTGCATGAATGAATAATGAGGGTTTAGGATAGGTTAGGGTCTTATTTATAGATTAGGCAAGTGTTTTAGGCCATCGGATTAAACCTAGATTCAATCCAAGCCATTAAAGCATGTCTTGGGGAAGAAGTCAAGTGTAGGAACCATCTAGGGCCTTTAGATTAAAGATGAACCATGAGAACCATCCAAATGCAAAATCTTCATTTGAGCGAATCGGCCCACGGGTTGACAGCCAAACACCCTGGATTAACCCCTAGTCGACCCAGCAAGCTCGGGTCGACCTCAAAAATCGGCCGTTCGGTTATTCCCCTCACCCAATTCGCTGTTTTGAACATTTTTGCATATTTATTTATTAAATTTTCAATTATATATATATATATATATATATATTTCTCTGCGCAACCCATTTCACTTAATTAAGTATACTTTAATTTGGGAATTTTTCGTGAAACTTCGCGAGGCCATATCTTGGTCATACGGACTCCGATTTTCGAAAACTCGGACTCTATTTCGCGTATTTTTCCGAGACGAACGCAATGGCATAGCCCGTTTCCCTTGATTCAGAATTTAAAATTAAATTCTGTCTTGATTTTCATCTTAACCTATTATCGAGATATGGGTCGTCACACGAAACACGGGTTGTTACATTCTCCCCTCCTTTTAGGATTTTGTCCCCGAAATCTCCAAGTTAGGAAGAACGTATCCTACCATCCATCATCCATCTACTCAAAACATCATCCACAAGCAACCGTTGTCCCTAGATGATTTCTAATGCTGTATGAATACATGCAAAGAGTGTGTGTATATGTTCCTTAGCTAATGCTAATGATCAGGCCTGAAAAATCTCTTGAATGCAAAAATATGTTTAGTGGTATGAATCCAACATGTATGCAAATAGTCCTAGTCATATATATACACTATATGCGTGCACAAACATTCATCCATATGCAATGTCCACATGGTAACACATTCAATTTCATCCATAAACAAGTATAAACACTCGTGCATATGCAATATGAAATGTGACCGAGTCGAGCTAGTATCTAATGTGTATTCGCGCATCCACGAGCAACCACTTGCAACCATTCGCAACCATATCAACCATAACATGTTTCAAATACATGTTTACATCCACAGGGTTCTACCTAAGATTCCCTGAAACAGGGTCGAGAAGATAAACAAAACAAACTCCGTACGGGGTTTGTAACAGAGACAGTACCGAGAGGATATCCATAAAAGATAGCCTACAAGCAAGCTCAACAGAAAAACAGGGATTGAGGATATATTCCCAAAAGAGATATCATGCACGTATTTAGTCTTCAGTCTCCTGAGTCGCATTACCTTGAGCTTAGTTCCATCGTGCCTTGACCGCCCTTTTACTTCACGATTTCGCAGCTTCTTATTTCCTGTTTCCATAACATGAGTTGGAACTCATTTCCTCGTCGCCTCTCGTTCCACTTGCACTTATTCTCCTTCTAGAATACTTGGCGCAAACAGGACTGCGTACTCATGATTCCATGCGAGCCCTAAAAATTCACTTGTGAATCCTGAACCTCGTACCACAAGGTATTCCACGTAGAAAAACTTCCTCTTGAAAGTAAACAGGTTACCATGCGCACTTACTAGGGTAATTCCCATAACCCATGCATAAGTGAAGTAGACCATCCGTCCTACTAGCAACCACCACTCGATCGGGTTCCTAAATTCTAGCAAAAGCAACTAGGGATTCTAAGTACTAATCATGACAGAACCCAAAAGATTACGCGATACTTCAAGGGTATTACCAAAGCAAGCCAAGAGTCTAACTACCCTCCTTCTAAAACCGAGAGTGGCACCCCTTACTGGATAACCACTTCATCCCTAGAATCCATCCACAACTTATAAACATAAGCATTATTTCCAAGCTCAACACTTGATATAGACATTCTCAAATCCAAACAAGCCATGAGTAAATGGACCGATCTTCCAATAGGACTTGAGACAAGAACGGGATCCTCTACTACGCTAGTACTAAGGTGCAGAGACTCAACTATCGAAGCGGACTTAAAAGATGCGGTGATCAAAACAAAGTCCCGACAGGATGATAGAGAAGAAAAGCTAAACCTTTAACAAGATCGTTACCCTCCTTTTGAGGTACCCTAGAAATGAGAGCATACTATTGCCCTCCGAATGATCTTGTCCCTGTTCCATGATACTTAACTATCCGTCCCGTTTCACCATGCCAAAGGTACTCTCTCGTCATGGGTTTCATTGTTCATCTTTCTCCCTCCTTTTAGGACTCAGCCATACCAACATGTTGCTTATCCCTGAGCTCGTATCCTTTATCCTTGTTCTTACTATCCTTTCATGCATAACTCTGCAACGGTCTCTCGAGAACCACCTCCATCGTACGGGAAACACTTACGCAGCTAGAAAGACTAGTCGCAGTCAAAACCACTGTGACTACAGATGGAGGAAAGAAAGGAAAAGAGATTCAATCAAGGAAACAAGGATAATGCTAATGGCCTTTGGGGAATAGCCTTTTTCTTTTTAAAAGAAAATTTTCTTGAAAAATGCTTCTTTGTAAACGGTTTTTCAAATAATTTTCAGAAGGTCTTTAAAAACTTTTGCCCAGTCTAGTAACCTTCTGCTCTGATACCAAATGTAACACCCCGCCTCCGCTAGGGTCACTCGCAAAGGAATGCACTAGCTTTAGAGGGGCATTATTGGTAAACATGCACAGAAATATCACAAGACAGAACATATAAAATAGCGGAAGTAAAATCGAACTTTCATAAACATTAATAATTAAGGTCTAAAGCCTTTTACATCAGAGTACATCAAAACCTGTCTTGCAATAATAAAGAAGCATAAAGACTTTTGCATAAATTATTCCCCAAGTAAAAACAGTAAAGTAGCCATAGCCAAGATAAGTCCAAGCCATCCATGATGACCTTCAAGCAGAAGAAGTCTGAACTAAACAACAGCATTTCCTCCCTGTAACCTGGGGGGGAAACGGAAGAAAAGAGGCGAAACAAAACGGGTCAGTCAAAAGGACTGAGTAAGCCCTATCTACTATCAGCATAAAAACTAGTAAAGTTAACTGACATGAGAAACTGAGATGAACATAAGCATGATAACAAGATAGATACACTAAGCCAAAATAACAGGATGAACTACTGAACTCAGATAAACTAAGGTGTCATGATAAATTACGATGTCAGGATAAAACAAGGTATCACATCGTCAGGTTTCTATCAAGTATAATATCCCCAAGATATTTATCACGTATAACGTCCCATGGTACCTATCCTGTATACCCGCTCTGCACCTACCGTACTAGTATCCCAACCTTTTATGTGTTAACCATGAATGTCCCTTACTCAAAGTCGTGTAATGGTCCATGTCAACCTAATATATCGCATATATAGGTTACTCAACTCGTATGTTTCTTTCCATGTATATAAGTTCAGTCCTTTGCCGTACCTCGTACGGGCTTCCTCATGTCGTATTATCCTTGAAATCGTTTGGACTGTCACCCTTGTTCTAGCTAGGCTCTTCCATATGAATCATCGTTTGAACTACTAGGACTTACGCCACCTAGCACCACTAGGGATTACGCTTACCTATTGCACGCTTTCGTATTTTGGTTTGGGTTAAACCACCTAGGCCACTAGGGATTACGCTAACCGTCAACCGCGCCCTTTTTCCCACGCATTCATCGTGAATCGTTTTTCTATAACTGTATGCACATGTATCACATCGTGCCATCCGATTCCTGTCACAGGGCAAAACAAGAAATACAGGACTCGGTCGGGAGCTTTAGATTTATCTGCCGATGCAGATACTAAGGTCTGCTTTTCTACACGTGGCTATGGTCCCACGAGACCCCTCCCTCAACTAGTGAAAGGCAACACAAGAGACAATCTTGCATGAGAACTACACTCCGACCAGCCCACATCCTACGGCCTACCTCACCCATAATTAGATAGCAATTATGGTCTGTTGGGTGTTCCCTGCCTTTCCGTACGTACACGCTTGACTTAAGATGGTAGATGATCGACGAACTTGCTATCTCGGGCACCTTATGTATTCGTCGACTCACTGCTATCCACCCCAGTCTTTAGGTCGCTCGCATAGCAACCAAGGCATATTCTTGGTTCTTCTACCGCAGACCTCAACCTCTCGTGAGCCTAGTATAATGACCTGGCAGCTCACAGAGGGATCCCAAGAATATCCTCACGTTCCCCGAAGCCGCTGCTTCGTTACCCAGTTCGCTGGAACCTTTATCTAAATCAGATAGCCTGCTCCTACACGTATACTTAAACGATGACCTACCGTATCGGGTTACTCATCTATCTAAGAGGTGGTCCAAATTTCCTTGGCTAAGAATTATTACTTAGTTTCTTTTAACTAAGGTTTACCACTTAGCCTTATTTCCATAATCCTTGTTAACTATGGTTATTTACCTAATCCTCCGAATTAGGGTTTATCTAATGGGTTAAGTGTCACTTAAGTTCACAACTTAACCCGTCTACAAACCACGTCAAAATTGGCTAAGTATCCAAGTCCAAAACTTAACCCTACAAACCATGTGTCAAGTTGGTTAAGTATATCAAGCACTTCATGGCTTAACCTTATCTAATTATCATTTTAGATTGGTTCAGTATATGTATTAACTTGACCTTATCTAATTACTGAGTCATATCGGTCAAGCGCATTCAAACGATTCGTGACTTAGCCTTATCATGTTTTCACGTTAGATTGGTTAAGTATAGGTTAACTTAACCTCATCAAATTCACGAGTTAGATTGGTTAAGTATAGGTCACTTAACCTCCATAAATTCACGAGTTAGATTGGTTAAGTTTAAATCACTTAACCACATCAAATTAACGGGTTAGATTGGTTAAGTATAGGCCACTTAACCACATCAAATTAACGAGTTAGATTGGTTAAGTATAGGTCACTTAACCACATCAAATTAACGAGTTAGATTGGTTAAGTGTTTAACTTAACCCCATTAAACTACCAAGTGGGATTAATTAAGTTTAGGTTAACTTAACCCCATCCGATTACCATGTTTAGACTAATTGAGTCTAATCTTAACCCCATCCATTAACTGTATCTTTCGGTTAAGTGTCATTAGGGAAACGTACTTAACCTTACCAAGTTATCGTGTTGGATTGATTAAGTGTTGATTTACTTAACCCCGTCCACTAGTCGTATAAAAATGGTTAAGTGTCATTAGGCAAATCAAGTTACTTAACCTACCCAACTTTGTCATGTTTTGTTAAGTATCATTAGCCCAATCAAATTACTTAACCCACTTGTCCATGTCATATTTGGTTAAGAGTCATTAATCAAATTGACTTAACCCTATTATGTGGCATTAATTACTTAATGCACCTTCACCTCTCACATTAGACTTTGTGGTGGTTACTAGTTAAGCCGGTCGGTTCCGGGTAGCTTTACACCACAACTTGGTCTAACCTCGGGTTCAAGCACCACATGACCAACTTCTCACATTGGGTCCTATTGTTTGCAACTACTAGTTAGGCCGGTCGGTTCCGGGTAGTTTTACGTTGCAAACTCAACCCAACCTCGAGTTGGCCACACTTATATTATCTAAGTGTCACGTTCATCATGTTTCCAAAACATGTTACAAGTTTTTCAAGCATTTGGGTAGACCTAACTTAATAGGTAAATTCCCAAAGGGTAGACCTAACTTAATAGGTAAATTCCCAAGCTTGTGTTTTTATGCATACTTACATGTCAACTTCCATGTTATATTTCAAGTCTTGTTTTCAAGTATAAACACATGTCATATTTGACGTTACATGTTGTCATGTTTATACCCATTTACCCAAATCATATTCATGTCATTATGTTTTCCCATAATGTGACCCCAACGCTTTTTAAACTCGCATATACGTTCGCAACAACGTAATGGATTAAAAGAAGAGACTTGGCAAAGGCATGACAAAAATGGATATTAAGCCACAAGTTAATCATGGTGGCAAATGAGGCACACATGTGTTCATTAACTTGCATGTTACATTCTTACACCTCAAAAACATGCATAAACCCAAACTTGGCACATAAGAGAATCATGGTGATAAACAACATGGAATGATGACAAGTAACTCGCATATGACCTCACATAAGGGTTATGGCTTCATATGCAAGTTGACATGAAGGTTATAAGGGTTCTCATGTTGCATAATGCAACATTTCAACATAAAGGTCAAAGCTTTATGACCACAAGACCAAGGTAATGACTTTATAAGCTTGCATAAGATGATAGCATGCTACATACTAATGTTTAAACCCACTTACAACATGTCATATTAAGTTTAAAGTTCATATCTAATAGTAGGAGAAGGGCTTACATTGTTATGAAGGCACAAATCGAAATGCAAAACAAAGTTGTGATGAAGCCTATGCATGCCATCACCCAAAAACCCAAAGATGAACACTCCAAATCAATAAAAACCCCATCTTTATGAACAAAGATCAAAGCTTTAGCCTTGAGATCAACTTGAGAAGCTCTCATACTAACATAGGGACTCTCTAATACTCTCATGATCATGAAACCTCTCATAGAAATGAAGTGGAGGCTAGGATAGTTGAGTGGAGGCCATGAGAGTAGCAATTTTGCCATAGTTTAGTTGCATGAATGAATAATGAGGGTTTAGGATAGGTTAGGGTCTTATTTATAGATTAGGCAAGTGTTTTAGGCCATAGGATTAAACCTAGATTCAATCCAAGCCATTAAAGCATGTCTTGGGGAAGAAGTCAAGTGTAGGAACCATCTAGGGCCTTTAGATTAAAGATGAACCATGAGAACCATCCAAATGCAAAATCTGCATTTGAGCGAATCGGCCCACGGGTTGACAGCCAAACACCCTGGATTAACCCCTAGTCGACCCAGCAGGCTCGGGTCGACCTCAAAAATCGGCCGTTCGGTTATTCCCCTCACCCAATTCGCTGTTTTGAACATTTTTGCATATTTATTTATTAAATTTTCAATTATATATATATATATATTTCTCTGCGCAACCCATTTCACTTAATTAAGTATACTTTAATTTGGGAATTTTTCGTGAAACTTCGCGAGGCCATATCTTGGTCATACGGACTCCGATTTTCGAAAACTCGGACTCTATTTCGCGTATTTTTCCGAGACGAACGCAATGGCATAGCCCGTTTCCCTTGATTCAGAATTTAAAATTAAATTCTGTCTTGATTTTTATCTTAACCTATTATCGAGATATGGGTCGTCACACGAAACACGGGTTGTTACATTCTCACAAATTGGTAATTCCATCCCATGCAAATCCGGGCATTGTTTGACGGAGGAGAAGCTTGGGGTGAAAGGCCTTCAAGTGAATAGTGCCATAGCTGAAGTCCTAGGTGTCTTGAACCAGCATTCTGCCATGCTGTTCTCGAACATTCTTTATGGGTGCGCCCCTTAACCTTTGGGACAAGATCTTCTAGAACAACCTTCTCTCTCTCTCTCGTTCTACATTTCTTGGGGATGGTTCATATCGACCTTCCATGGTTTCTTCTCCTCCTGAATTTTTGTCTAAGAAGAGGTCTGCTTCGGCCTTCAATAGCGGTCCTTTTAGGGATCATAAGATTGCAGATTTTGTTCCCGTTCTTCTGGAGATGAATTTGTTGATTCGTCCTGTCGTCGGCTACTGCATACCCCTCTTGCACCTTCTTTTGGAAGTTTTCATAAAATGTGCCTTCCTCAGCGGAGACTATAGGAAGTGATTTCGTTACTAGTTTCCTAAGATCTGATTCTCAGGGAGATTCAAAGTTAAGAGAGCGTGAGCCGCTCCTTTCCCCTTATCCGTTGTGTGACCACATGAGTCCTTCCTTTCAAGCCTTGGACTTTGACAAGATTATCGAATCTCTCTTACCCTCTATTGTTGTCTCCGATGTTTCGGAATTTGCCTCCGAAGAATGGTCTAAGTTTTACCTTATTCTTGTTAAACGACAACTTTTAGTTTGTACTCTTATTTCACTGAGACTTTTTATCCGCCTTATTGATTTAAGGACTAACATCACGTCGTTTTTTTTAAGATATGCAGGAATTGGTATGTTGCTAGGGCGACAACTACCTCCTTATCTTGGGAGAAGAAAGAACTCCAAGAAGAGAAGACGATGTTAGAGTCTAAGCTTCAAAATTTAACCTTTGCGAAGAGTAGAAAAGAAGTGGTTTGTATCTAACTGAGGGTGTCCCTTGAGAGGGAAAGGGCTGACAACAGTTCCTTAGCTGCTGAAGTTTCGGCTCATAGGCGTGAACAGTTGGATATGCTAATAAAGCATGCAGGGAGATTGAAAACAAGGGAAGCACTTCTTCCTGATGCCAGGCGGATAGATTACGAGGCTCAGGACTGGTTTTCCTTGTTTTTGAAGGTGCATTTTCCAGACATGATGTCTGATTGTTATGAAAGGCTCTCTTTTTAGTTTACAATGATAATTGTGGCATGTTCCCTGATATGGACTTTCCTTCTCTTCCCTCATCCCTTCGGAATAGGATCTCGGGGGGTGTTATTGCTTTAGATCGGGGCACTGAGTTTTCTAATAGGGAAAAGGCGAAGGTTGAGGATCTTTTGTTTGTCGAAAAGCTACCCGACCTTTCAATGTCTGGAGATGATGAAAATTTGATTTCGCATATAGGAGGTGGTAATGTAGGTGACTCGTGCGGAAGTGGTGGGTTTGTAGAGGGAGTCAATCCTTTGGAGCTTGATGGAAGAGAACAGGCGGTGCACACAGCCTCCCCCATTCCTTAGGTACAAATCACAGTTTCTAAATTCTTTCTTTATTTGTCGAAGTTGACCCTTGATGACTTGTTCTTATGGTGATGGAATACTGTTTTTGCTGATTACCCTGTTTTTTTAAGGATAATCTTCATTCCCTCTCTAAGCTGAAGATGGAATTTCTTACAAAGCCTCCTTATAAATATGGCAGGGAGCGCTTCTTGAAGGAGCTCAAACATATTTATATGAAGTACCCTTAGTTATCTTTCAACTTCTTGGGGAATGACAGGGAGATAATATTAAAGAAACTTAGAACTCATCATGCGAAGTTAATATGTAACATGAAGGAAAAGAGTATTGGGGAGAGAAATAACTTGTATTCTTTTTAGTTGACAATAGCACGTATGGACGCGAATCATATTCGTTTTTGTTTCTTTCTGTTGCATGCATTTTTGGGACTCAAATAATGATGTCTTCCGGCAATAAATCTCACAAAAGTAGCTTATTTGTTTATATGAACAGGAAAATTCATCCGAAGAGACTTCCTCTTTTGTAGATAAAGGTGTTTTTCTTACTTTGCACTCAGAAGATTTTCTAGGGAATTCCCCTACCGGTATTGATGGTGGATCCACCTTGTCTGGGGAGCGATTTACGCAACGTTTGACAGAACAAATAAGTGTATTAGAGGCTCAAATAAAGCAAAAGGATAAAGACATCCTTGAAGTAAAGAGGAGTATAAATATGAATCCTTCTATCGATTTTAATGGAGAAAAGGACAAACTTTAGTTTCAAGCTATTAACTTAGAGGCGAGATGCGAAGACGTATTAGTAAAATGTAAAGAACGGGTAACTGTCTTAGGATGCGCTCTTGGGATTTCCGCTTCTGGCGTTTCGCATGCTTCGATGGGATCCGAATCTTCAGAGTTTGAGATAGGGGATCTTCCCTATGAAATGGATTATTCCCTTGCTATGAGGTGGCATAGACAGGTTAAGGCCAACATGAAAAGTTTTTATGATAGGAAGGGGATTGAGGGCAACTCTCTCCGTACCGACTTTTATACCTCCAAAATAAAGCAATTACAAAAGGGAAAACAGTCCTTGTGCGAAGATGCCTTTGACTTGAGGAAGGAAAACAAAAATCTTTGTGCAATGGGAAAGGCTTTCAATCAAGCTTTAAAGTGGCAACCTAAACCTTTGGATGACTCATGCGTGGTCATAGAGAAGGTACGAAAGGTGGACGGGGTTTTGCGTGTTACAATTCATCGTTCCACCACTTCTTCCCGGTCTCATGAATAAAACGCGTCCTACCGAGGGTTAGATTATTTCTTATATGGGAGTTGTAGTGCTAGGACATGATTTCTCTTTTTTTTGAAAATGTATTTATTTCATGAACTTTCTAGTAAACAATTATGTAATGTACGAAGTACATAGCATTTTGTCAGTGGAGTATAGTATTCTATAGAGACAGTATATACGAGTAGGGGTAGGACCTACAATGATGTTACTTAACAAGTGATTATGCATTTCAGTATAAACGCTTTCCCTTTAGCTATGGTTATATCATGACAACGTGCACATCTCCAGCATGTTTCGTTGGGAGTTTGTCTTATGGGCTTTTAAATAGCGTCCTATACTATTTGTGGGATCAATCAGTATCAAAGTACGTCCAACATGAAATGTCTATAGTGCTCATTCGTGTTTCGTGTGTTAGTGCGAACATTTGATATACTCGTGTAGATCAAAGTGACTTTCCTAAATAAAATAAAAATGAGGGAGGCTACCAGTTTGTGCCTATTAGTGGTGGAAATGTGCTTCCATGCCGGATCTGAGTTGGGACAAGGGTTGACTAACTCTTTCTTGTTCAGCTCAGAGAATTTGAATCGGTCCAAATCCAGACGCCTTGTGTTGAGACTGGGACCCAACATCCTACTATGATTTGCACCTGGGCTCGGCGTCGAGATAAGGCTGGATTGCTTCCTCAAATATTTGTAAAGAACTAAATTGTCCCCGATTCAGGTATTTAAGATTATAGACCAGAGATTCCTTTTCAACTCTAGTGGAAGTCCCAAAATAACTCTTACCCAAATAATTAAAGATTGGGAATCGTAAATCCCCCTTTCGGTATTTGTAAAGCACTGAATTGACCCGGACACGGGTATTAAGACAAAAGACCGGAATCCCCTCCAATATTTGTGAAGAGCCGAATTGACCCGGATTCGAGTACTATATAGAAGACCGGAACCCTCCCCAGTATTTGTGAAGAGTCGAATTGACCCAGATTCGGGTATTAATATAGAAGACCGAAACCCCCTCCGGTATTTGTGAAGAGACGAATTGACCTAGATTCGGGTATTAATATAGAAGACCGAAACCCCCTTCAATATTTGTGAAGAGCCGAATTGACCCAGATTTAGGTATTAATATAGAAGACCAGAACCCCCTCCGGTATTTGTGAAGAGCCGAACTGACCCAAATTTGGGTATTAATATAGAAGACCGGAACCCCCTCCGGTATTTATGAAGAGCCGAATTGACCCAGATTCGGGTATTAATATAGAAGACCGGAACCCCCTCCTGTATTAATTGTTTTGGCATCCCTTTTGGATTCAATCTGTGAAGCAGAGGCTGTACGTGCTTCCTGAGCCACTTCTTGGGCTTTTGATGTCAAAGCAGAGGATGTAGGTTCTTTGTTGGCTACTCTCTGGGCCTGCGCGTCCAGTGCACTTGGCTAGCTTATCCACAAGTAGGGCCCAAGGACTTACCCGACCTCCCTCCAGGAGGCGCCTTATCCTGACCATCATAGGCGATGATAAGGTCTTAGAAACTTAGACGAGGCCATCGCAGGCATAGAATTAAGGTTTACTCTTTTGATGCTTTATACTGATCATCGTAGGTTCTGATAGAGGCTTATATGCCACCCCCCCCCCCTTCGAGGGGTGCCCTATCCTGACCATCGTGGGCGATTATAGGGGCTTGCATTTCCTTCTGTGGGTAATGTGGAACATAAGCAGAGGTAGGACGTGCTCTTCTACGAGCAAAGGTAGGACGTGCTTAGTTCTAGCAAAGGTAGGGCGGACTCTTCTGTGAGCATAGGCAGGGCGTGCTAAGGTTAAAGGCACCGCCACGACCATTTCTGGTGTGAAACGGAGGCTTACGCTTTTGATGCTTTAACCCTGCCCCCTCTGACTTGGGCATGGAGAAAGACTAACACACCATCCCCCTCCGGGGGATTCCTCACCCTGACCAATTTGGCGATGACGAGGGATTTAATCCGTTTGCGATTAGACCCCTTTTGGGTTTCCTTTTAAGTTCCGAGAGGTGGGTATTCCATACCCTTGCATATGTTTAGCAATCCTTCCTAAGGATTTTTCCCGAATTCACCTTGATTTTTTTATAAACTCTCGTAATTGGCCTTGACTAATGAATCTAATGTTGGTTTCCCCAAGGATTTTGCAGTGATTAGTCTCGTGTCCATTCATCATGTGGTAATGGCAGTAAGACCCTCCTGTTTTCCTTTCGTATTTGGGCTTTTTTCATCGTGAATGGCCAATAGTTGAGTTCATGTTTGGTTAGGAAGTAAATGTTCCCCATCAGAGTGGTGAGGTAGTATTCCTTGGGTACCCTTAGCGCACGTCCTTCTTCTTGCTGCTGGGGTTTAATCCTTTTGTGACTCAGCGTAGTTGCGGTGCCTACACTTTCTTTCTTTCCTCCTGGAACATACTGAAATTGTGATGTTATCTCTTTTGATCATTTGTTGGCGAAGTGGTTGAAATCGTCCATTATTTCTCGTTCGAGTGTCGCTCCCCTAACCTGCTCACAGAGAGCACTCTTTGGGTGAGAGAAAACACTAGTATCCTCTGATGTAGAACTACTGGGTGGGAGCGTTAAGGCCTGTCCTATGTGGGAAATGTTATCATCCCAACTATCGTGAGCATGTAGTTACATTTTTCTTTTCCGCTTTATCACCTGCAAGGCCTGTGCTTTTAACCTTCTCTCCTCTATCACCTTAGTGTTGGTGTTTTTTGACTTATCTACTCGAGATCTTAGAAACTTTTGTCGGGATCTCTTACTCATATCTTTGCTTCTTCAATGCTAGTCCAATCCGGGATGGAACAACTCAGGTAGATATACGATGGGGTTAACCAAAGGATCGGAGGTTCAGGCCCTTCTTCTAGCGCCAAAATGTTAACAGTATTTTTCGTCAACACCAGAGATGGGTAAACTGGGGCGGATCTAAACGGGAAAATAGGCGGTTCGACTATTTTTGGGTTAAATCGGACACCACCTTAGATATCGAAGTCTGGAGGAGTGGGAACGCTAAGGGCTACCAAAACGGATTTAAACTCAAAGGAGGATATATATCTTCATTTCCGAGGACATACTGAGATAGGAATCCATGCTTATCTAGAAAATGAACAGTAAACTGTAACAGTGATGATTGCAAATAATAATGTAAACTTATAGAGCATTTTTTTATCAGAAGACCCCTTTTTATTAAACTTTCGTTTGGAGTACATGAATGAAATAGGAGAAATTCTCTGGTTAATCTAAACGCTAAGCTTCTTTGAAGAGTACTAGCATGAAGAAAATCAATCCACCTAAATGTGACCCGTGGGGTCGTATTTATAGTGGTTCTTGGCTCCTTCCACCATTGGGCTATTGGGCCTATGGGGGCCTTTGTCGGTCGCTTTTTCCTTGGTATCAGGCGCTTGGCTTCCGTCCGTCCTTAGAGTATCAGTTATGGTCTTCGGATGGTATTCGAACCCTTGGTAACTGCTCCTGAATGCGGGCTCTCGAATGTAAGCTTTCGGATGTAGGCCTCCGGTTTTATCATGAATACTTAGAGGGGCCTATCATCATGATGTATGTTGATATCTACCAACTCGAAGCCGCTGTGGGTTTCGGTACTAGTAAATCAGTACGGGTAGCCTGTATCTCTACATGGGTCCCAGTTAGCCTTTTAGCGGGGCTTTTGCGGCATCCTGGATTCCCGGAGGGTGGCTTCTGGTGACGCTTCTGTTATTTGTGGATGCAGTCTTTCGGTATTTGTGTGGCAGATGCTTCGGAAGCTGGTTTTCATAGATCCTTGCGTTCTCTTGGTTTAGTACCTTTGATGCCCTCGCCTTTAGGTGTATCGATATTTAGGCAGGTCATTACCGAAGATTCCTTTGGGCTTCATCTGACGGGTTGATTGCTTTGTCCTTCTTGGTTTCGAATTAGGATGACTCTTTGCCACAGAATCTTCTGTCGGACAGATACTGTCAGAGGGATCTTGTCGAATTGACCATGGCGGATACATCCCGCCAGTTATATCCTATAGCTTTTACGATCCTTTACCCTAGGAGGATTTCGGTTGATGCAGCTTTTCGGGTTATTTCTTTGTGCTCTTCGCTCTTTCTAGTACTTGGCTCTACTTTCTGAAGAGTTTTCGGTGAGCTTCTGGTCATCCGATACCCCTTTACCACCAGCTCACTTCACTGCTAATTTTGGTAGTAACAATTACAAATTTAAAGAAAAATTAATTGTATTATTTGAAAAAAAATGAAAATATTCAAAAAAAGTATAAATCAAATTATGCTAAGGTTTAAACATATAAGCATGTATAGAGTCTCTCTGTATCTTAGAAAAATTGCATAAATATCGGCAATTTTTTTTTTTTTTTAAATAAATGCTAAGATACAAAATGCAACTGAATATAAGAAAATGAACGAGAATGACGACTTTGAAATTATCCGCATACGTGATATTTCAGCTGATGATAATCCCAATAAATATGCAATTGTGGTTACATCCCAAATTGCACATGAATCATCATCCTAGTAGCAATCATAAATGCAGAGTGTTATGCGGCAATATTTAACATGATTAATAACTGCAAAAGGTATTTCCCTATACTGACATATACATTAACATAAAATGAAATCTGACCTGATACAAGGGATAAGCCCTTTTATCATGGTGATACATGTACAACACAACATAATATTTACATATATTCCAACTATTAATACATGATAATGCTACAAAAAAAGGGCTACAGCTATAAACAAATACAAGTGGGTGTTGTTATAATACAGCTATAAAATCGAGCAATGTCTATTATCAATCTTTCTTGTTGATCTAACTTTTGACTTTATCTAATGATCACTTAAATCTCAAAAAATATGCACAGGCAGTGTATGTAGTCGTTGCTGGAACCTGCAAACATGTTTACTTTTTCCTTAACTAAACTTCATTTAGACAAAATATGGACCGCAGTAAAGTATGTAGTCCTTGGATTTTCTTACCCAAATCGAGTTAAGATACAAAATTGTTGCAAGATTTATCAAACTTGCTATAGCCACAATCTAAAGAACAAAACACAAAATAACTAGATAAGTATGACATACATATAAAGTTTGTTTTGACATGAAATTTAATGCAACTTAGTTGTGAAAGAGAAATGAATAACATGCATTTAACTTCTCCAATTCAAGAAAACAAAAGTAGTTCCAAATGGCCAATACTATTAATATTGAATAACATGCAGTTAACTGAAATTAATTTTCAAACTCTCAAGGGATGGCAAAAAAAACGACTATGGGAAAATGACAAAATATAGCTCAACTTAAAACAATTAGCTAGGAAAACTTACACAACCAGTAGCTTTTTGGACAACTGCAACTCTTTTGAATTCTCTTTCGGATTCTAATGCTCGAACTAGAAGCTTGAGATCATCTCATTTCTATTGAAAAAGGGACAATAAGTTTGATTTAAATGAATATATTATTAGACTAAATGCATTGTACCTTCTCAGTTGATTATGTTAGAATTTATTGTCAACATACGATTATATTACAATGTTAGATCTTTTGTCAATACATGATTGTATTGCAGATAAATAGTAGCAACAATCAGTGTTACTCAATAAAGCCACAATTTTCAAGTCAAATTGTGATTACAGCAACGACAGTAAGCGAGACCAATTATGCATTAGATTGGAGCAGTACAAAACCGTCACCCACAGACTAGAAGATGAATATTTCAGTAATGTCCGAGTCTAGAAATGATTCTGTTTCCTTGAAACAAAATTGTCGTCGTATGCACCAATTTACGTAATAGCAATTTGTTTCCCAGGATAAAACGTAGCAATCCCATAGCGTGATGCCAGGAAACGGAGCTTTGACAAACTGAAGTAGAGTATAGAAACTAGAACAAATGTGTAATCTGAAGAAGAGGTAGCAAATTGAGAAGAATAACTAATGTGTATTCTGTCTCGTTTTGGGCCATGTATTTATAGGTTGGAGGAGGTGCCTATCTGAACATTAATGACCCTTGAAAAGGCTGCGACCCTTTAACGAAACGGTGCTGAATGTGTGTACGCATTTAAAATAAAACGGTTGTATCCGTTCAATTGAACAGACATAACAAATCAAAAATGATCAAAATAACTCGTTTCAGTGCAACAGGCCCAAACTGCTATCAGCGACCTATTTAACCATGAGACCCTAAGAGTCCCAAGGCATAAAGCCCAATTTTTACACTAATATAATATTGTGTCATGGACTCCAATAGTCTCAAAGCGCAAAGCCCAATTCTTGACACTAATATAATATTGCGTCATGGACCCCAAGAGTCCCAAGGCACTAAGCGCACATTTTGACACTAATATAATATTTTGTCTTGGACCCCAAGACTCCCAATGCACTAAGCCCACATTTTGACACTAATATAATATTGTGTCTTGGCTTAGCCACACTTATTTCCAAACCCCCTTCTCCTTTATTTATATAAGCCTATAGAGAAGTGGGTACTCATATTTCATAATGTGGGACTTTTGTTTGCTTTCATCTCTTCTTCCAAAATTCCTCTTTCTCTTGCTTATTCATTTCCAACAATCCCCCACATGAATGAGAAGTTGTTCTTAGTTTCACGAATCATTTATCACATCTGTTAAAGTAGCACATGGGCCTTGAACTTTCCTAGTGATTACCTATTTGAACCACAAGCGAATCAGTAGACATAGACTGTCCTTGAACTTTAAGCCTTTTGTGTAATTCCAAAGTAGATAACACACGTTAAATGTTTCTTATAATCCTCCATTCTCTATATGTGTTCATTTTTACCTTGAACACCTGTCTGATCTCATAAGTGCTTAGAGAATTTAGCCTCATAATTCTCTTTGAAATGGCGCCTTCGCAAGTACGTAGGTGATTCTGTAATGGGTATTCTCTAATTCCTCAAATACAGACATCATTAAAAGTATTAATACTTATCCTTATTCAACATATAATGCACTAATTGTCATAGGAATGGTTTGTGTATAGCAGTGCCATCAAATTTCTCTTAAACTTCGTTGTCCCTTTGAACCTAGATCTTGGGATCTCCAGTCAACTAGGTGGGGTTTCCATTTTAGAAAAACCTTTAGTCTATAAGCCTTAGCCCCGTTCCCATCAATAAGATTATAATCCTTGTGCACATTAATTCTAGAACCTCAAACATTGCTAAATCAATTGCTTCTGAATAGAAACACCTCCTTCGCGGATCATGAGAAATATGTAAGTTGCAGATTTGTCTTAAAACACATAAAATCATTTATGTGATTTTCTGGATCGTCGCTACCTATAACAAATACACTTGTATTATTAGTTAATTTTTCTGCCCTGTACTCCTTGGGATTAAATTTTATCTACTGAAGGAAAATATTGGATATGTCTTGACCACTCTTTTTGGTCCCACCGTAAGAACTTTCAACCCTTCGTCAACAAATTAATTTTTCGTCTTGTAAGCATAATTTAAAAAACAACCAATTTTTTTTATTGAGATCCTCGCTTGGAAGTTCACGGTTATAAATGCTATATATATAAATAAAATATTACATTATATTCCACACGCGCATGCATTATATAAATGAATAAAACAAAAATTTTTATTTCGGATTATCTAACAAATGGTGCAACTTCAACATAATTTAGAAGAATATAAGTGTGTGCAACATGAAGATCTCTATCATCTAGCCATATTCCTAGACATTTCCCAAAAGGTCGACCATGTTATCTAAAAATATATAACATTGTTTAAGAGGACTCTTGTTTGTCCCTTTCGTCATTAAAAAGAACACTTTCAAATGTAATATTTACAAAGTCACTAAAATTGTAAGAGAAAAAGAATGAAGCTTCTTCTTCGATATAAGATTTACATATTGAACCTTCACACATGCTTTTTATCCCATATTTTTCTTCATTTGATTCAGATAACTATGAAAAATTAATTTACACTAACTTCATTTTTCAAATGCAATTAAATTACTACGTAACATATTACATGCCTTTCAAATGAATACATCCATCCATATTGGATAGGACCTCGAAGTCATGCTTCGGATGGGAGATGTATAGGTAAATGTTCATAACATTAAAAAAAACTGATGGAAATATTTTCTCTAATTTGCAGAGCAATATAGGAATATCTACTTCAAGTTTACATAAACGTTGCACTTTCAAAGTATTCAGACAAAGCTCTTTGTAAAGCATACTAAGCTCCGTTACTACCTTCCAAACTATTAACAATAGTAGTTCTTCGAATAGAATAGGTATTAAAATTTCCATCATTATGTGACAGGCATGGCTTTTCATTCTGCTCATTCTACTATTTTTAAAGTCAACACTCTACAAAAATTTAATGAAATCCCATCAGGAAATATTAACCCTTCCACCAATTTTAATACAAATTTGGCTTGATTATTATCTAATTCGCAACATGCATTTAGTTTTTTACTGTCATTTTGTTTCATATAAAGCTTAGCATAATTCTTGTATATCGCGTCTTGATTTCAAATCATCCTTCGTCTTCCCTTAGACATTCAAAATTATGTTAAAAACATTATCAAATATGTTTTTCTCATTGTTCATCATATCAATACTACGAAGAAGTGGAAGATGTTTCCAATATGAAAATAAAAAAATTGTCTGTTTGCACCAATTATGAACAGTCGATTTGCCTTCGATTTTTGTTTACACTCCCATTTCATATATCTTTGGATAGTCCCTAACTAGTTCTTATATGTCTTCGCTTGACCGTATCGATGGTATTGTTTTGTAACATCCCGAATTTTTAGTGGTCGAATACTTATTTTATTCAAATTTTAGAATAGTGATTTGGAAATTTAAACAACTCAAGCTTTACAATTTTGAGTATTTTATTAAATAAATAGTGAAATAATAAATTTAATACTAAAATAGTTGAAATAAGTTGGATTTTCAATACATCATGAATTGGATAACATAAAAGGATTTAATTAAGTTTAGATTCAAATTCTAAAAACGCATTTGTTTATTAAATGAAGTTTGGACATATTAATTATAATTTAATTAAAACGAGCTTACCAGTCACGGTAGTTCGTAGTTTTATGATTTGAATTTCAGTTAAGTGTACAAAATCCAATATATGTCGGAATTCATAGAAACAAAAATCTTCCACATCTACGGGGTTATAGTTTTCTAATGAAGAGAAAAATCGACATTTCATTTTGTAGATTTTGAGTCATGTCAAAATCAAATTTTTAGTATAGTCGTCTATGAAATATAGCTATTTTTTAGTAAAATAAATGGATTTGAAATAAATTAAATATCAATTTAACATGAAATTCAAATGTTAAGTTTATAATTAAAATTAGTTTATTACAAATATGTATAATTCTAATTGAATATATATGATAATAATAATAATTTATTATTAAATTGAATTATTTGAAATCAATTTATATTTTATCTATTTTATTTAACACTTGAGAATAGCCATTTTTCAAATGATCCCGGATTTCAACGACATATATTTTATTAAAGCTGTAATGGCTAATTATTGCTAGGCTTCAAGTTTTGAGCAAATCGGAGTTATTATGTGAGCGTACGAGAAATAAACGCGAATTTAATATTCAAAATAGTGTTGATTTTGCAAACGGATGCGGATATCGACGAAACAAATATCATTGGATCCGGAATGTCAATCTATAATACGGTGTCCATTTTAATCACGATCGGAGTTCATATATGGTCGTATGAATAAAGAAAAGTCAATCGAAAATAGAGGTAGAATATTATATTCAATAAAATCGGATAAAATAATATAAACTCTAACCTATACATTATCCTTAATGTCCTAACCCTTCCTCACCCTCTTCTTTAGTCAACATGATTCAAGCCTCCAGCTTCAAATGAAAATAAGAAAAAAAATCTTGAGATCATAAACTAGCATTTTTGGTCTTCTTTTGATCTTTTATTCCTACAGGCGTGCGTTTTAGAGGGTGTGAACGCTTTTTTTGAGATAGGTTTTCACTTTGGTGACATAGGATTCAGGAATTTGGGAAATTGGACTTTAAATCCGCGAAGTGAATATTGCTTTGAGTTTGTAGGATTGTGTGCGATTTTTGGTTGGCTTTGGTGATGGAAATGTTCACTACTATTGTTGTAGCAGCGTGAGAGGGCTGTTGACGTGATAAGGGGGGTTTTGAGTTTGTATCAGTGGTGATAATGTTAATGAGTTCGGTAAGAGGAAGCTTATGGTAGTGACTACTTAGGTTTTCGTGAAGTGTAGAGGGAGTTGCAGGAGCGTTAAGATACCTTAATGGCAAGAGAAGAAGAGCAGGTTCCAACCGTTAAGGGAGAAGAGATTAAGGGGGAAATGTGGTTAAGATGTTAATTAAGGTTAATTAATTATTATCTAATTGTGAATGACATTTAATTTGTTTATAACTTGTAAAAATCACATCCTATTCATACATTATAAGAAGTCGATGAAACAAGAGGCGTTAAGGTGGTATAGATGAGTACTATAAATATGTGGGGAGTTAGAATGTATTGAAACCGAGATTGGTCACAACACCAAGGGTGTTATGGAAACACTTCACCAAATGGTTAGATTAAAATATGAAGCTACGTAATCACAAAATAAAGAGCATAAAATGAAGAACAAGGAATTTTTATAGTGGTTCGATCTAAAATAGATCTACATCCACTTTTGATTCACTTCTCATTATGATGCTTTGCTTTACCAAGTACATGAATTCTCTCATATTGTTCGTATCTCGCTTTTCCCTCTTTCTAGTATCTAAATTACACTTGAATTGGTAAAGAAATTGGAGGGATCTCTTCCTTTGTGATGGTGAATGTATGAATCATTATCCACTTTAGAAATTGAACAATCTTCATGAATTCCATAGCAATTTAGTGTTAGATCTAGGCTTTAGAGAGGATTAGCAGAGATTAGAGATCATTTGAATTGTGTTGGAGTGATTTCTAATGTAGTTTGAAGGGGATTTGGTCCTTGGAAGCCATTAATGGAGTTTGTAATGAAGCCTAGAGGGTTGAAGAAATGATTTGGCGGCCTTTCGGGGTAGAGGAATTGGTCCCCTTTCAAGTGTATGACATGAGGATATGTATAGTAGTGTTTAGAGAGGAGTGGCATTGTCGTAAATAAGGGTTCGGTATAGCTGTCACTATGCACATTACAACTGGAATGTGCTGTCAGGCCCTGCGCCTTGCTTATCACGCCATGGATCCATGCGCCACAAAGACTTGCATGATAAAATGGCTTGCGGATATGGTGTCATGCGACATGGACTATTTGAGAAATGGATATTATAACATAAACATTCACGGCTTGGCGGTATCATTTTTACATCTTGCGCCAGGTTGTCTTCAGTTCATACGACATACTATGTGGCATAAATATGTATGGAAGGTCTAACGGTCATGGATTGTTTCATATGATCAAATTTTGCACCTTGACTCAGTCCACATGTGATTCCCTCTCGATCTGGACCGCTTTTATATGCGACATGAGTGAATCAAGCCGTATAAATGGTCCCTGCCTTTAAAGTCGCATACACGTGTCAGTATACTCTTTATCCTGTAGATTTAAAACAGGTGTTGTTCACTTTATGCTTCCACAACATAACATGTAGTATATATATGAACCTGAAGACCTGTGACATGCTTAATCTCCACGACATGATTGTGGTTTTAATAGAATCACTTATATATGCGGAGCTGGTGCTCAACAACATTCCATGTTGTTGCCACGTGTATCGCCCACAATGTACATATAGCTTTTGCGATATGTTGTACATAGAAGTCACGGTCTGGCTCCTATATTTGTGTGCAATGCTTTAGGTATTTTGAACGTTATAATCTCATGAAGCCTCGTACCGTTCTGGACACTCATGTGACTTGAAATGCGATACGTTATGAACAACTTAAGTTACTTATATCGCTTAAATATATGATGCACAGGTTGTACTTATATGACTTAACCTTTATAACGTATGCACGGCATATCTTCTTGTCGTAACTCTCGACTTGATTATGTACATGAAATTCGGCTCGGATTTAAACGACATGACAACAGCAACATGGCTTCATGTTAGAGGCATGAAAATTATGTCGTGTAAACGACTTGGCTCTAGCTTGATTTTGGCGATCGACATGACTTATTTTTTATGAACAATATGACTTCTTATAGCCTTGCTTGTAGCCCAAGACTTGTCGTGACCGGCATGAACAACCTGGAGTGCTAACGACATGGATAAGTCTCAGGTAAACAATATGCGGTATGCAAGAGCTCATATTGGCAAGTGGTCCACAACTTAAATCATATCGTATAGACTAGTGGCTTGGCATGACATGAATTGCTGAGCGGCATGGATGTTAAACGACATGGTTCCTTGTGGCATAAACAATTGATGACATACGACATGGACCATGTCGTATTGAACGGTCTTTCATTAAGTCATGTGAACGTCCTTGAGTTATGTTTCCAAAATAATGTGGTACCATGTCGTCGGAGATTGTTTGTGAAACTTCCTGGTCGGTAATGCATTACATCGTCACCATATTTTTTATGAACCACGTTATTATAACTGGGTTAACATTTGCCCCTTGAAGCTTATATTCTTTGCTTGCAGGAAATACGGGCTTCGAACTGAACATGCTTATACAACTTGCATTGAAATCCTGTCGTAGTTCTTTGTTTGCTATGGAAAATCATGCTCTGAACTTATATGCTCCATACCACATGTTCTGTAATTAAAACAAGAAATTACACGATTTTGGACTTATACTTCACCACCGACTGTCCATATCAATAGTGGATTAGTTAAAAAATAGTGAATTTTATTTTGAATTGGATAAATTGTTTGCACAGGACTTGTTTTACCCAACGGTTTATAACTCGTCAAATATATTTGTACACATACGATATTCTAATTCGAGTTCATGTTTAACGCTTAAGACCGGCTAATCGACTAAAGCCGACTGTGGATTTCAAACGTCATCGTTTTAATTGACTTATATGACAGTGTGTGATATTTCACATTTGGGAAATATGTATTTGTGATTTATTTTCTGCTTCCTTTTTGAGAATATTTGATATTCATGCCCTTTGTTTAAGGAGTCGTTATTAGTCTTCTCCATGAGAAGTATTTTGGATTTCATGCCCTCGCTTGGGCTAAAATCTAACACTTGTCGTGTATGAGATTTTCAGACACTACGAAAGTTAATTGGTTAAGATCCAACACTTGTCGCATCTGATATATTCAGATGTTACGCAAGTTGTTTGGTTAAATCCGAACTCCGTCTACAATCCAACTTGGTTAATTTAGGCATTGGAGACTTTCATCACTCGGTTATACTGATTAATCCAAGCGTTGGTATGTTCAGAAGGAGTGCCCCAAAAAGGACTTTGGTTAAAACCCAATATTTGTTGTGATCGGATTAGGTACTTCGTGATACTGACGATCAATTGGGTGCCCCCAGAGAGATTTTTGGTTTTAATATGTGTTGGTCCTTCCAGCTCGTTTGCCTGTCCTTCCAGCCTGATGTTGGTATTTCCAACATCAGGTTTGTCGGTCCTTCCGACACGGTGTTAGTCCTTCCAGCGTGTTTGCCGGTCCTTCCGGCCTAATGTTGGTATTTCCAACACCAGGTTTGTCAGTCCTTCCGACACGGTGCTGGTCCTTCTAGCGTGTTTGCCGGTCCTTCCGGCCTGATGTTGGTATTTCCAACATCAGGTTTGTCGGTCCTTCAGACACGGTACTGGTCTTTCCAGCGTGTTTGCCATAGCGCTCGCTTGTTGTTTGAATCTTTGCGACTCTTCCCATGTAGTTTCCAAGGTGATGCTTTTCTATTTTTACATTTATGCATATTGATATATACAGCCTTTAGCGCTTGAATTAGCATTATTGGGTTCTCTATATTACAGGAACAAGTGCTCGACAGATGGCCTGCAATATGAAATCATCTTTTAAGCAAGTTTTGATTTGACATATAGTTTGACAAGCAAGAAATTCATTCAAATAGATATGCTCTTAGTCGTAGAGCTAATGTTCAGTGCATCACTTGCAGATTATTACTGACTGTTTACAAGAAGTTTTGAATATAACAGAAAGTAAAATATGAAGTAAAGCGTAAACTAAAGCAGTAAATAGAGCATGAAGTAAAGCGATGGCGATGTTGATCGCTTATTCTGAGCCATTGAAATTACAGCACAATCAACGGTTATCAGTTGATGATCAGCCTTGGATTGGTTTGAGCAGGGGCTTCGTTGCTTGTTGCCCCTTGTCCCTAGGGAATCGGAACAACGTTTGAGGATTGTCGATTTTTGACATATTGTTGCAGACGACTCTTCCTTATCAGCTCTTCGATTAGTGATTTCAGATGCCTACATTCGTTGGTATTGTGGGCTGGTTGATTATAGAACCGGCAGAACTTTCCAGAGTTCGCTTGATTGTCACTTACTTTCTGAGGTTTTGGTATTGGATAATCTTCGGTGTCTTTAGTCGGAACAAAGATGTTTTCTGGAGTGCATTTAAAGGCGTTAGCTCTGATGGGTTGAAAAAGTGAGGCTTCTTGCAGTCTCTATTGTCTTTCCCGTCGCTTCCTCTTTTCTTGCCTCCGGGATTCTTCTTATTGTACTGGGTAGCAGGGTTTTTGGGAGCATCAATAATCTAAAGGGGCATAGGATTATTGTCCAATCTCATGTATTCCTTGGCCTTTTTATAGAATTTCTGAAGCGTGCTTGGCTCTTTAATTTTAATCCATTTACCGAATTTTCTCTTCTCGTCTATGGCGACGATTAGGGACATTAAAATCATGCGGGACTTGGGGTTCCCTACTTTGGATATAGCAACATCGAATCTTTTAAGGAAATCTTTGACAGATTCTCCTGGGTTCTTCTTCATTGATGTAAGAGAAATAACATCCATAGGCTTCAAAGCTTGCAACCTGAACTGCTCTTTGAATTTTAGAATCAAATCATCAAATCGGTCGACGGATTCGGGCGGTAGCCTTATGAACCATAACGATGTGACACCTTCTAGATAGAGAGGGAAGCACAAGCATTTGATCTCATCTGTTGCTTTGGCTGCATTCATATACCCTTCATATTTATATAGGAAGTGATTCGGATCAGAAGTCCCATTGTATGGAGGCAGAGTAGGATGAGTAAAATTCTTTGGGAACTCAGCTTTGTGGATCCTCTTCGTGAATGGATTTTTGCCGAGGGAGAAATCCCATTCCCTTTCACTATCCTTGTGAGGCATGTTATCTTTCATGATTTGCTTTATCATATCCACACTATATTCCTTCGAATTGAGTCGGTCCGGAGAGCGGACTTCGATCTCTTTTACAGATGCTCGTCGTGGCGAGCGATCGCGACTAGAGGATCAAGGTCTCTTATCTTCATTATGGGAAGTTGCCCCCATAACGGCACTTACAACTCGTCGGTTATTTTGATCGGAATGGTTTTTAGCTTTCAACTTTGAGTCTTCGATATTAGCGTCGTCTTTGTCAACAAATCCTTCCATGTTGTCATGATGATGATGATTGAAGGCTGATGAATTTGCATTTTCTTCAAGGTTGATATGGATTTTCAGAGAAGGAGCGGGATTTGTTTGAGCATTTAGGAGAGCATTCATTTTATCCATTAAAAGCTTGATTAGTATCCATCAAAGTTTTGTTTGCATCCATTAGAGTTTTGTTGGAGGCTTCCATTCGTTGACTCAAGTTAGCGACGACGACATCTAATTCAGCTTTGGTTACTCTGGCTCCGGCCTTTGAGTTTTCTCCAACTTCAAAGCGGTTGGTAAGTGGAGTGTTCTCGTTGTTAGCAACGTTGCCGGTTTCTCCAACGGTCTTACTAGCGGTCTATTTTGATTCAGCCATTATTTCGGACAAGGACTTGAATTTGGAAGAGAGTTCGTCGATTGGCCTAGATCTTAAAATTGTAGAATCTATGGTAGAAGTAGGCTTAGAACTTCAATGCAAGGCTCTTAAACTTGATAGAAGTGTGAGAGAAGGAAGTGTGAACATGGCCCTATGGTGGGCGCCAAATGTTGAAACTGAGATTGGTCATAAAACCAAAGGTGTTATGGGAACACTTCACCAAATGGTTAGATTAAAATATGGAGCAACGTAATCACAAAATAAAGGGCATAAAATGAAGAACAAGGAATTTTATAGTGGTTCGATCTAAAATAGATCTACATCCACTTTTGAATCACTTCTCATTATAATGCTTTGCTTTACAAAATACATGAATTCTCTCATATTGTTCATCTCTCGCTTTTCTCTCTTTCTTGGATCTAAATTACACTTGAATTGGCAAAGAAATTGGAGAGATGGAGAGATCTCTTGCTTTGTGATGGTAAATGTATGAATCTTTAGTCACTTTAGCAATTGAACAATCTTCATGAATTCCATAGCGATTTGGCGTTAGATCTAGGCTTTAGAGAGGATTAGCGGAGATTAGAAATCACTTGAATTGTGTTCGAGAGATTTCTAATGTAGTTTGAAGGAGATTTGATCCTTGGAAGCCATTAAAGGAGTTTGTAAGGAAGCTTAGAGGGTTGAAGAAATGATTTGGCGGCCTTTTGGGGTGGAAGAATTGGTCCCCTTTCAAGTGTATGACATAGGGGTATTTATAGTAGTGTTTAGAGAGGAGTGGCATTGTCATAAATAAGAGTCTGGTATAGCTGTCACTATGTGCTTTACACCTGGAATGTGCTGTCAAGCCCTACGCCTTGCTTATCACGACATGGATCCATGCGCTATGAAGACTTACGGGATAAAATAGCTTGCGGATATGGTGTCATGCGATATGGACTATTTGAGAAATGGATATTATCACATAAACATTCACGGCTTGGCGGTATCATTTTTACAACTGGCACCAGGTTGTCTTCACTTCATACAACATACTTTTACTTTATGTTATGCATCATAAATATGAATGGAAGGTCTCACGGTCATGGATTATTTCACATGAACATTTTGCGCCTTGACTCTGTCCACGTGTGATTCCCTTTCGACTTGGACCTCTTTTATATATGACATGCGTGAATCAAGCCGTATAAATGGTCCCTACCTTTAAAGTCGCATACACGTGTCAGTATATTCTTTATCTCAAAGATTGAAAACTTGTGTTGTTCACTTTATGCTGCCACGACATAACATGAAGTATGTATATGAACCTGAAGACTTGCGACATGCTTAATCTCCACGACATGATTCTGGTTTTAATAGCATCACTTATATATGCGGAGCTGGTGCTCAACATTCTAAGCTGTTTCCACGTGTATCTCTCACAATGTACATATGGCTTTTGCGATTTGTTATACATAGAAGTTACGGTCTGGCTCCTATATTTATGTGCAATGCTTTAGGTATTTTGAACGTTATAAACTCATGAAGCCTCGTATCGTTCTGGACACTCATGCGACTTGAAATGCGGTACGATATGAACAACTTGAGTTTCTTATATCGCTTAAATATATGATGCACAGGTCGTACTTATATGACTTAACCTTTATACCGTATGCACGACATATCTTCATGTCGTAACTCTCGACTTGATTATGTACATGAAATGCGACTCGGATTTAAACGACATGACAACAGCAACATGGCTTCATGTTAACGGCATGAAAATTATGTCGTGTAAACGACCTGGCACTAGCTTTATTATGGCGATTGACATGACTCATTTCCTATAAACAATATGACTTCTTACAGCCTTGCTTGTAGCCCAAGACTTGCCTTGAACGACATGAACAACCTGGAGTGCTAACGACACATATGAGCCTCATGTGAACAATATGTAGTATGCAAGAGCTCACGTTGGCATGTGGTCCACAGCTTATATCATATCGTATAGACTAGCGGCTTGGCAATACATGAATTGCTGAGCGGCATGGATGTTGAACGAGATGGTTCCTTGTGGCATAAACAACTGATGACATACGGCATGGACCATGTCGTATTGAACGGTCTTTCATTAAGTGGTGTAAACGTCCTTGAGTCATGTTGCCAAAATAATATGGTACCATGTCGTCGAAGCTTGTTTTGTGAAACTGCCTGGTCCGTTATGCATTACATCGTCACCGTATTTTTTCTGAACTACTTTATTATAACGGGGTTAACAGAATGGTCTGGAGCAAATCAAAATTTAATTTAATTTTAAATGTTGTTTAAAATTAAATGATCCAACACTGAATCGTCGATCAAACCATTGGTGAGTTGTCAACTCACATTTTTTGGAATACTATTTAAACTATAGCATGCTATAAATATCTATTATTTTATCGATATTTACTTATATGATATGATTGTTTGGATGACTGTTTATTACTGTTTGAATGTTTATTTAAACTAATTATTTTTTATTGCTTGAATTTCTTGGTTGAAGTTATAAATTTTTGTCAATGAACGGATAAACCCTGACACTGTCTGCTTTTAAGCAGAAGATTCATTTAGTTTTTCTTGTCTGTTTATATGCATATATAAACTATTATATTAATTATGATCAAGGAGAAACATGTTGTAGAGATCCATCTGGATTCCTCAAATATTTTAATGTTATTAGCTTTCATATTATTATTATATAATAGTTTAGCCAGTCTGTTTGGATGATGATTTGGTTGTTGATGGTGGAATTGAAATTCAACACTGATGTTTTTTTGGCAAAGCCGATTGGTTTTAAAAGTGGCCGAAAATACTTATTATTATAATAAATAATATTTACAATAATATAGGATTTTGACATATTACCAACCTAGTTCGGTTTTTAAGGTGGACCATCCACCACTATCCTATATAGGTTAGTGGAATTGGATCTAGACACTATTTCTATACTACAAAAAATGACATTCTCCCCGTAGGGTGCAAATTACATAGTTCATGACATACTACAGAAGAAGTGAAATTACATTAAAGTTACATAATACTGAATACAGACCATACAAAAATTAAGTGTCGTTAACTATTTAAAGAAGCAGCATCACTTCTATACAAATAAGAGAGTACTACAGCCGAACATCGTCACAATGTCACAAGATAGCATGGTAGAATGGCTTGAGGGGACACATGCCTAGCATACCAAAATATCTTGTTACATGACATAATCTTCTAACATCATGTCGTCTTGAGTCCATACATAGCACTGCAGCGTAGCCGGTTAACCCGAGCACAAAAACCAACATGTCCTCAAGAATTACCATAGCATAGCATAACATCAATAGCTGCCAGGGCAAGGCCCATACAATCACAAGATCCAGGGTTGTCTTGGAAAGTGAGGCATGTAGATAAGTCCATATATCATAACAGCATGAACAAGAGCAAGTACCTTTACTTGGTATACTGCATGTTATATAGGACAGAGCAATCCAGTTCACTAATACATGGTTCCACCAACCAGAGACAGCACAACTCCTTTTATCCAAGCTAAGACCCATAAACTCAAAATCCAAAAGCCAAAAATACCCTAAACTGCAAAACCAGCCCTTAGTCTGTTTGACAGCTTCATGTACATTGAGTATTTATCACCACAAATAATCCCAATACAACCAACAACTAAACCTGAGAAGCCAAGCATGCACACACTAATGCTCACTGAGCAGAGTCTAACATGCATCCCCTAAGCTTCTCAGTAAAAGGCAAGGACTAACTTACCAGATTCAAATCATAGGAGAATCGCGTAAACTGCTCATAGGCCAGAAATTACTGTATTCCAATGGAGCTTCACGTTGACACCAAATGCACCCACTACTTAGCAAGTGGACACCACCACCAAAATTATCCAGTACTGGCCGTCGTGAACCACACAAAGCCTTGCAAGATCCATAGCTACAACTAGCCCACCTGGAACAAGCTAGATAAACAAGGGACAAAACAACCACCTAGCAATGATAGACCATACTCTCAAGGAGACCTCTTGTTGCACATTGTTGGGTAGCGGACAACAAGAAAATTAAAAAAATAAGCGTAGATTCAGCAACAAAGGACAGAGAATCCCGGAAAGGCCACCACGCAACGCACGAGAGTGAAAACTGGTGATAGTATTGACAGGGTAAAAAGGGTAAAAAGGAGCATAACAGGGCTAGATCTGAAATTAGAAAATAGCGGTTCAAAACTAGCTATGCAGTCGAAAGAAGGGCCGCAGTGTAGAGAGAGAAGAAGAAATAGTGGATGGTGGAGGAAGCACATAGCGGTGGGCGTTTCGTTAGTTTGGTTATCCAATGACAAATTTGTCAAATCAAACTAAAACCAATAAAAATGAAAACCGAACCAAATCAATCAAATTAAGTTTGTTTGGTTCGGTTGGTTATCCGATTAAACTGAACTAAAAATGTTTTACACTTTAAGTTTAAAATATTCACTATAATTTAAAACAAATTATAAATATATGATTACAGTACTATTTTTTTTAATGCTTTTTAATATTAATTTTGACAATAGGTGATGATTAATTTATACTTAAATAACTAAACAAACCTAAAATATTTATTATTATAATGATAATTTTGAAAATATAGTAAAAATTCGGTTAATTTGGTTAAACCGATAACCGAACTTAATATTTTTTCGGGCCGATTACACACCGATTTAATTTCAAAACCGAACCAAACCGACCAATATAAATTAGTTTGGTTGGTTTATTTGGTTTAACCGAATAATTCTCACCCCTATGGATTAGGAAGATTGCGTAGAAAAAGAAAGAAAATGGCCTTGTCGCCACTAACAAGAAGTTTTAAGCTGAACACTGATGTTTGTTAAGTGACTGACACCAGATGGCCTAAAAATCCATCTTTTCAAGCCATTGAGTTACCGTCAACTGAACTGACTGAAATGAAGTTATAAAATTTATTTCATAAATGAAGTCAGATTTTTAAATCTATTTTATATAAATTATTTTAAATAAAAGATTTATTAAAATAAAATCAATATTTTTTGTTAATTTTATAATTAATTATAAAATTACTATTATGAAGAATTCTTATATTTTAAATAAGTTGTATATAGCACGTAAGTTCGTAATTAACCTAAGGGTTAATAATTTCAACTAATTGTTTTAAGAACAATTAAGTGAGATTATTCAAACTAATTATGTTATTAATTAATTTAAAATAATTTGAAAGAAATGATTAATTAAACTTGATTAATAAGTTAACCATAGGTTTCAAGTTGACTAAGTCAACTGTTCCAATTGGAATTGGATATTTAATAAATTCTATTTTCGATTAATTGAATAGAAATAGTTTGGGCAAATAGTTGTTTTAAACCAGCTTCCTAAAAGGTTGGATAATCTTTTAATCAGGTGTGAAATAAGATTATTATTGAGTTAATGATTATTAATAAATTTAATTATTATTTTAGTAACTTTTGAAGACATACTAACAGTGTTACTCTTAGTAAATGATGAAGTGAACCACTTTTACTTTAGTCAAAGTCGAAGTTAATTGTCACTAAATTAAAATTTAAACAATGATGTAACGACCCCCATTTTACGTATCGGAGGAACGTAAAATATTTTTATTTAATTCCTCGATAGTCGAATCATTCTCATATTTTGATATGTCGGTTATAGGGATGTGAGACATGTCCATAATTTTTACCAATTTTATTTGTGACCATTTTACTCCAGTAAGTTTTGTACAGAGAATAACTTTTGACTGGGACTGAATCAGGTCCTGAGATTGATTCCATTGGAGAGGAAATGATGTTTCCAATTTCATAGAGTTGTCACATTAAAGATTTTGCTCAGCAGTTTGGGAGGAATTGTTGTTTTAGTGCTACACAATTTCTGGCCAGGCTAATTTGTAATTAATGGCTGATTTGAGGGGCCTTACTAAGGCTTGGTGCAGAGGCTATAAATAGGGGGTTAGAGGCATGGAGAATAGTTTAGTTTTTTTATTTCTCATTTGGTTGAGCTCGTGATCCTCCTTGCTTAATCAAATACATCTCTGCTCCATTAAAATCTTAGATCTGCATAAGAAGATTGAAGATCTACATCACGGAAGGCTAGGTCTACATCAAGAGAGAGATCGCATCAAATTGAGAGAGTTGAAGATCATTCATCGCTGTTCGGACTAGAGATCAGTTGTTTCCAAGCTATTTTGAAGATTTGGCGAGTGATAAGCATCTCTCACGCGAATTCAATCGAGTATATGGGTTATTTAGTCTTATTTTCATCATTTCATGTTGTTTTCATTTAGATCTACATCATGGTATATATAATTTTGTTCGAGTCAGCATAGGATCTAATCTAGTAACTTAAATCAGTAAATTTCTATATTAATTCATGTGTTATTACAAGTTAGATTCATTTGTTTAATTCGTTAATTGTTTATCATGAATTTGGTGCATTTCTTATGTTTGAATGATGAATAATTCATGTGTTAATGCTTGTTGATGATTTTGTTTGATTGGTTGGTGAAATTGAATGTTTTGCACGAGCTTTGGATCAAATTGGAGTTAGATCGGGCAAGTTTTGTATCGAGCAAAGATCTAGCATGAATCGGGCAAGTTCTGGCATGGATCGGGCATGTTTTGGCATGGATCGGGCATTTTCTGGTTTTAATAGTGTTTACAAACGCCGTAGAAAGTATGGACTGGAAATGCTATGGACCGGAAAGGTGATGGATCGGAAGGATGATGATCAAATGGTTTCTGGTCCAGACTGCGTTTTACAAATGTTGTAAAAGCTATGGACCAGAATACTATGGATCAGAATGCTATGGACTGGAAAGGTGATGGACCGGAAGGCATGTTGATGAATCAGAAGTATTGACAATGTTTTTGAAACGCTGTGGGTGATGGATCAGAAATGCTTTGGATCGGAAGGCATATTGATGGACCAGAAGGCATGTTGATGGACCAGAAGCATTGACAACGTTTCTGAAACGTTGTGGAAAGAAAAGAGAAACGTTATGATTCTGGGATTGAGCCAATGGGTCTAGAATGATTTAGGGGATATAATAGCATTTCTAAAATGCTGTAAAAGGTTGGATGAAATGCTATGAAAAGCTGAAACATTGTGAAAGGATGAAAACGCTGTGAAATGGAATATCGGCCAAATAAATATGTTTTTGTGTCGACGATGGTCATGGCTTCAACGTGAACTCAAGGGAGAATGATCGAAGTGTTGTGAAGTGTTCGTTGATTGTTGTAATGCAACGAATGTGAAGACAACTCAAGGTTATGAGTTAGTGGATAATGGTTGCTCGAGAAGGCGCTTGATCTTATGAACAGTCATTGTAGTGACCCGGATTTTGAGCGACTTTGGTTATCGACGTAAGCACGACGTCGATAACCAAAACATCGAAAAATCCCGGTAATTAATGAAAGAAATTAGAAGATGAGAATAGATAAGATAGAACTTATAGAATAGAAGAAGAAGAAGAACATCATCATCAGAGTAAACACGAATCTCACAGCGGAACGAATAAAATATAACATAACATATCTTTGAAATAACATCAGTATATGTATACAATAACACTTATCAGAGTACAACACTTACAACAACAGCGGAAATAATAATAGCTATAGAATCCTGAAGCCTCCTGCTCCAAGCTCTCCAAGTGTATCTGTAAAATCCCGACTACTTGACTGCCCGTACAAATTTGGGCACCCAAGAGTTTAGGGAAAACAACAAAATAAACTCCGGGTCAGTCATGGGACTGGTATGAGTAAAACGGTTTAAACAGGCATATGAACAAGTAAACGATATCTCATAAGACCACGCCGCAGAACGGAACGGGTTTTTCCCTTATGAGAATCCAAAATATCTTTATATCAAAAACCTTTTGATATTATAATAATGTCTATGTACAAATAGATATCAACTAGCAGAAACGCTTTCATCTCACGTTCTACATATATAGTATACGATCAAAATCGCAAGCACGTATTGGATAATGGATTTCCAACTATGACAAGGTATGGAACCACCTTTCGCTAGTGTACCTCTAGAGAGGAATACACTGGGTTCAACAAGAACATCTTGCAACCCGGCCACACATGACCGACCACTCATTTCGCTTGAGTGTATCGAATGTATATCACCAACGGTTGGGATCAGCAACCGTTTCCCGAATGGGACAGCATCAACAATAGATTTTTAGAAATAAATGAAACTCTAGATCAGGTGATTATACACCCTAATAGGTGCGACCTACATAGCCATGCTGCCTGCCCGATTTCTGTCATTTACCGGATGTGAGGCTAGAAGCTACGCTTTATCATCACAATAGATTCACTTCGAATGCCACATTGTCAGACCCATCGAAAATCACTAATTGACGTCTACAACAATACATTACGTGTCAGCTAAAAGAAGTTTCTGGAAATACTCTGTCAGACATCCATCTTTATTTACTTAAAATGTCACATCGTCATACCCGCCAAATCACAAATTGACTTATCCAAAAATAACACGGGTATACAGCTAAGAGAAACGAACTCCTCCGCCACCAAACGTGAATACGTTTGAACAGATCAACTTACGTGATCCATTGGATATACTCTGTCAGACCTTCGTCCATACAAGTTGTCCTGGGACTGGACAAACCGAAGGCACTATTCTGTAAACAGGATAGCCCTTGCATTTTACTCCGTCTTCAATTATCTTTGGCATATATGATTCGCAACGCTTATGCCAATACAGAGTGGTTCTATGGATAATAATCCAACCGGTCTCTCCATATTAACAACGTTAAAATGGTCAAAACTTCGATAGTCGGTGAGTTAACTATCAAAGAAAAACAAGTGTGCAAACAACGATATTATTTCCAAATGGAAATTATATCGAACAAACATCATTTAACATAATCTCTTTAGTTCATTTATCTACTTATCTCATGTTTCCCTATATTCTAAATTCTTATTTTTCTTTTATCAGAAAACATTTCTGATTCTCGTTTGGAAAACATTTCCAAAACTCCTTTACGATCAAACCTTACCATTTCTTAGTTAAGAAGGAAGTCACTCAAGTTGGGGTATAATTACCTCTCAGACCTTAACTGAACAACGTTATAACTTCAAAATGGTCAAAGTTTATCTTTTTATCTTTAACAACTTCTTTACGCCTTTCTCGGATTCAATTTTACTAATCCACTTTTATATTTAAAACATTGGTTATAACGATAACGTTAAAATCCCTACTTTCGAATTATCTAACTTTAATTATAACTTCTATTCTTATTAGTGAATAATTAACCTAATATTTATTTATAAATAAATAAATCTCTATTTAAACACTGGAAAGTATAAGTAATTTCCCGAATTCGATATAATCGAATTTGCCGATTAACTCTCTTCGAGAAATCACTATTTGATTAACTCTTCTTCGAATAACCTATATTCGATTAACTCCTTCTCGAATAAACGATATTCGAAAATCTCTCTTCGAATAACTAATATTCGATAACTCTTCATTTTCAAATATCTCATATTTGAAAATCTTACTTCGATTAAACTATAATCGATAACTCCCTTCGATGAAACTAACATCGATAACTCCTTTCGATGAAACTAACATCGATAACTTCTTTCGATGAAACTAACATCGATAACTTCTTTCGATGAAACTAACAACGATAACTTCTTTTGATGAAACTAACATCGATAACTTCTTTCGATGAAACTAACATCGATAACTCCTTTCGATGAAACTAACATCGATTTATTTAACTCGACGAACTTAACTCGACTAACTTAACTTGACTCGACTAACTCGACTTACTTGGTTCGACCAATTCGATTCGATTAACTAGGCTCGACTAACTTGACTAACTTAACTCGACTTACTTGGTTCGACCAATTCGATTCGATTAACTAGGCTCGACTAACTTGACTAACTTAACTCGATTTACTTGGTTCGACCAATTTGATTATATTAACTAGGCTCGACTAACTTGACTAACTTAACTCGACTTACTTGGTTCGACCAATTTGATTCGATTAACTAGGCTCGACTAACTGGGTCGAACCACCCGATCAACTCAACTTATTTAACTTAACTTATTCCTCAACTAGATCAACTCGATTAACTCCTATCGAATAACTAATATTCGATTAAACTCCATTCGCTTGACTCTAGATCGCAGCGATCACAATGGTTACGCCTGACTCCCTCAGGAAACATCCGACCACCGTAGGCTATTTACAGCCCTGCGAATTACGCTAGCAGTCGTACAAGATGGCAACTTACCCTGAATACTATGTTTGACTAACTCTGTCTCAAATAACTATATTTGATTAACTCTAGTTCGTTTTAACTCTAATCGATTAACTCTAACTGGTTAACTCTATTTGACTAACTCGACTTGACTAACCCCTTTCGAATAACCTATTCGATTAACTAACTTTCGAATACCATATTCGATTAACTAACTTCGAATACCATATTCGATTTCTCCTTTCGAATGTCTATATTCGATTAACTAACTTCGAATACCATATTCGATTTCTCCTTTCGAATGTCTATATTCGATTAACTTTATTCACTTTATAAAGATTTCCTTTTTAACAACGTTTTATTCATTTGAAAAGATTTACTTTTAAATAACGGTTCAACACCTTAAAAATGATTTCCTTTTTATAATGTTTCCTTTCCAATTCTATTTGTAAATGGTTTACAAATATTTCCTTTTCAAATTTATTCTTGAAATATTCTAACTCCTTAAATTTTCGGGAAAATTCGCCATAACCTCCTTTGTATCGGGAGCATCGGGAAAATCCCCAAACCCGCCACACAGGCATTTCCATTCAAAAAGAAAATATTTTTGAATTTATTTCCTTTTCAAATATCTCCTATTTATAAATATTCCAATTTATAAACATTTCTTATTTATAAATATTCCACTTTATAAATATCTCTTATTTATAAATATCTCATTTTATAAATATGCTATTTTTAATATCACTTTGAAAATTTCCTTTTGTCTACATTCCGGTATGTCATGGTATTTAATCATATCGAATCAGGATGTCTAATCCCGTCCATACACACAATCAACAACATGTTATAATCTACATCATATATTAAAATATATGAAAAACAACAAAATAACTGTTGAGGAATCCAGTCGGATTCCTCCAACCTGTTTCCCTGCATCACAGATGTTAGACAGTATAGATAACATCACTTTCCGTTCCATATGATATATCTTGTTAAACAGAATCAATATAGAAATTTAACTAACTGACTAGCAGTTCAATCAAACAATCAACAAACAGTCGAACAGACAATTTTAACAGTTCTAACAATACAACATGAAATTTATAAACTGTTCAGAGTTAGTGAGATTTACTCACATTTGCAGTTCATCGTTAAAGAACGACAAACTGTTATTTGATTTGAATCAAACAGTTTATTTCGCCATAAATTCAAACGAGCTCGAATCCACTCCCAGTCAGCTCCATGGTGTAGCCACCGTCCCCACGATCCCAACGAAATAGACGGCTCGTAAATCCGACCTCGTACGAAATAGTTACGACATTTAGAAGTTAATAAACATTAAATTAAATTTAAACCCTCAACAATTTAAATCGGGCCTCACCCCATCATTCACCGGCCCATTTCCCCTTTGAACCGCCCGCTCATTTCAATGTTCTTCCCCAAATGACTTTGTCGTGAGCTCCTGTAACAAACACTCACCATTTTCCGAACCTCCCTTACTTCCATCACCTTTTTATCACTTGACCCAAGTTCTAGTATAAACTCAACTTTCCCATATACAACATTATTTTCTTTTTAATGAACTGGGCTTACGTTGAATATCTCGGCCCACCAAAGACCACAACCGCCTCCAACCAATGTTCTTCTTCCACGGTTTCTCAGCAGAACTCGTCATTCCAGGAAGGTATTCACGCAACTATACTAGCTTCCCGATCATGCCTCCTGTATATATCATCCTCTCCAACAAGATTCATGAGCTCCTGAAATAACTCATCACTTCCACTCCAACACTAAACCGTACCCAGGAAATCGAATGGACAACTCCATGTCTGCCGTTTATTTAACATCCGTCAGCATGTCATTCCTTTCTCCTTCCCGTCTAACTCTCTCTTCCACCGCATGAACGACATACCACTCCTTTCTTCTTCAGCTCGGCCCCCACTGTAGTGACCCTAGGCCTCACGTTTTCTATTGAATATAAGGTGAATGATAATATAGGGAATAAATTCGATTTCTCTTTTTGTTTGATTTTTCTGAAGTCACCGATTTGGTTTGAAGAAGTGTTTCTGATGGCGGCTACAGATATTTTGCTGAAGTTACTTCGATTAGGTTTTAAGGGAGTGGGGTAACGCTTATTTATAGGGGGGATATTTTCTTTATTATTTTATTCTATTATAACTTACTCTCGAAGTCTCGTGAAAAATTTCCCCATACGATCTCTGTTTTTGACAAATTAAGTCAATTCTAGCATAGAAAAATATTCCGGATCCAATGGGACAGGTTTCGTCGAATTCCGACACCGTTTGCGAAAATCCTTTTGAAAATATCGATGAAAAACACCGAGCAATAATTCCTAACAATTCCAGAAAAAATCCTAAAAATATGAGGCCTTAGCGTTTCACTAGACCTCTTCCTAAGGTTTCGTATGAAACTTGTTTCGTTGAATTTCGAGTTCGTTTGACCAGTTAACCATTCAGTTTAGTTTGTTTTAAGTTAAAAACATAGCGTACCCCACTATGAAATATTCTGTTCACGTAGGGACTGTTATGGACAGAAACAAAGATACCATTTAAATGAGTGACGTGCTCTGGTCCTAAAAATGTAATAATACCGGTAGATGGACTCATATTGTGAAACCCCGAAATGTCGATATAGGGTGCCAAATACTCCAAATAAAAAGTTGCTTATTAAATTAATTAAAAATTACAGTAAAATTCTAAAAATTAAATTATCGCTATTTCCCAAAAGGACCTTGTCTAAATTCCCACCCGATCTCTAGTTATATCGAATAATCCGATACGGTCGATAAACGATTCTATAGCGACTATTTTAAAATTTGGTTTGGACATATCTCAAAATCTACACGACGAAATCCATATTTTCTCTTCCACTAGAAAGATATACTCCACCAGCTCTACGCGTTTCTTGTTTCATAGAAATCCGGCTTAAAATGAATCCTGTACATGCAGTTGAAGTTCGAATCGCCAAATAGCGAACTGCAGCGCCATTTCAAGCTCGTTTATAAATATATTATAAACTATACGTTCCACTGTCGTCGATTCAATATATTCGTTATTATATTTCGAATCGAAACTCAACCTCATCTCGTATACTATTCAATTCACACTCTATTGTGAATTCTACTATTTCTGACTATTTCGATATTTACAATTTATTATTCATTATAAATCTTAATTAAATATTCAATATTATTTAATTCACGTTCTCGATATCGATAAATCGATATTTAATAATTAAATAAATAAATTGTTCAACAGCCAAAAATGCGGGTTACTACAATCTTCCCCCCTTAAAATAATTTCGTCCTCGAAATTGCTAAGTTAGAGGATGACCCTATCTTCTGGGTAAAAATTTATCTGTTTACCTCTTGTCTCCGGTTTCAACTGAACCAATTAATATCGACTAAAATATTTATTTATTCCGACTAACTAAATTTTCAAAAATTCTGAAAATTTTCTAACACCTTAACTTTTCGAAAATTTTTGCCAGCACCTCCTTTGTACTGGTCAATATCTCAAACTCCAACTCACCTCTCTGGGCCTTCTTTAACCCAAAACAAAATCAAACAGCCAAGCGGCTTGCCAATTCGGCTCATAAATCTCATATCCATATATAATATAAACTGGTACCTTTTTGTCGGGCATATCATTATATCCCTTTAATCTGTTATTACTTCAACATATACCGATGCCAATCCAATCAACTCAAATCGATTTATTCTCAAATCCAATCATTCGGTTATATTAAACCAAATTCCATTCAAATTCCAATATCAATTTCAAATTCTTAACTCATCAATGAAATTCCATTCCAGATTATTTTCCAATCAAATCTGTCTTATTTAACTTAGTTCAAGTTAAATTTACAATTTATTTCTACTATCTTATTCTGTTTAACTTCATAAGTTAAAATTAAATTCCGAAACTTAATTTCCTGGGTCTATTTCAAATCAATTTGAAATTACAATGCCAATTCAAAACCTTTGAATTTCTAAACAACTTGTTTTCTCAAAACAATTCAAAAACAAAACCTTTGGTAGTAGTCCGTCACTTAGAACTCGAAAATGAACACTGATGATGTCGCGATTCATCATCAGAATCTATTTTCCAGCTATCGAAGTGAGTTCAATACTATATCACCTTCAGTTTGAAAAAGTTTTCAAAATCTCCCAGGAACTTAAAATTTCCTTATTTTAATTCCAATCTTGATTTAAAATTCCAGATTTATTTCATCTTATTTCATATATTTTACTTATATGAATCTGATTGGTTATATATAACCATTTCACCTTTTTATAATCTTACTCGATTATAATAACAACCAACACAACCAATATACTATATCAAATATATTCGGGTAAAATTATTCCATTTACCCTCTTTCAAAACATACCATGACGGTTCATCGTATTCGAGTGTTTAGTAACCCCCATCGATACAGTGGATCAAACCGATCGACCATAATTCACAAACAACTCAACCAATAAAACTCCACAACATAAAATCATTTTATATTAACTAACAAATACGTTCACTCGTATATATATACACTCAAACTCAGTCTAGGATATTACTAATCCCATCTCTACTGAATCACGCCACAGAGCCAAGGTAATAACTAAACCAATGCTCTGATACCAACTGTAGTGACCCGGATTTTGAGCGACTTTGGTTATCGACGTAAGCACGACGTCGATAACCAAAACATCGAAAAATCCCGGTAATTAATGAAAGAAATTAGAAGATGAGAATAGATAAGATAGAACTTATAGAATAGAAGAAGAAGAAGAAGAAGAACATCAGAGTAAACACGAATCTCACAGCGGAACGAATAAAATATAACATAACATATCTTTGAAATAACATCAGTATATGTATACAATAACACTTATCAGAGTACAACACTTACAACAACAGCGGAAATAATAATAGCTATAGAATCCTGAAGCCTCCTGCTCCAAGCTCTCCAAGTGTATCTGTAAAATCCCGACTACTTGACTGCCCGTACAAATTTGGGCACCCAAGAGTTTACGGAAAACAACAAAATAAACTCCGGGTCAGTCATGGGACTGGTATGAGTAAAACGGTTTAAACAGGCATATGAACAAGTAAACGATATCTCATAAGACCACGCCGCAGAACGGAACGGGTTTTTCCCTTATGAGAATCCAAAATATCTTTATATCAAAAACCTTATAATATTATAATAATGTCTATGTACAAATAGATATCAACTAGCAGAAACGCTTTCATCTCACTTTCTACATATATAGTATACGATCAAAATCGCAAGCACGTATTGGATAATGGATTTCCAACTATGACAAGGTATGGAAACCACCTTTCGCTAGTGTACCTCTAGAGAGAAATACACTGGGTTCAACAAGAACATCTTGCAACCTGGCCACACATGACCGACCACTCATTTCGCTTGAGTGTATCGAATGTATATCACCAACGGTTGGGATCAGCAACCGTTTCCCGAATGGGATAGCATCAACAATAGATTTTTAGAAATAAATGAAACTCTAGATCAGGTGATTATACACCCTAATAGGTGCGACCTACATAGCCATGCTGCCTGCCCGATTTCTGTCATTTACCGGATGTGAGGCTAGAAGCTACGCTTTATCATCACAATAGATTCACTTCGAATGCCACATTGTCAGACCCATCGAAAATCACTAATTGACGTCTACAACAATACATTACGTGTCAGCTAAAAGAAGTTTCCTTCTCCGCTTCCACTCTTGGTACGGTTGAAGAAATCAATGTACGTGACCTTTCTGGAAATACTCTGTTAGACATCCATCTTTATTTACTTAAAATGTCACATCGTCATACCTGCCAAATCACAAATTGACTTATCCAAAAATAACACGGGTATACAGCTAAGAGAAACGAATTCCTCCGCCACCAAACGTGAATACGTTTGAACAGATCAACTTACGCGATCCATTGGATATACTCTGTCAGACCTTCGTCCATACAAGTTGTCCTGGGACTGGACAAACCGAAGGCACTATTCTGTAAACAGGATAGCCCTTGCATTTTACTCCGTCTTCAATTATCTTTGGCATATATGATTCGCAACGCTTATGCCAATACAGAGTGGTTCTATGGATAATAATCCAACCGGTCTCTCCATATTAACAACGTTAAAATGGTCAAAACTTCGATAGTCGGTGAGTTAACTATCAAAGAAAAACAAGTGTGCAAACAACGATATTATTTCCAAATGGAAATTATATCGAACAAACATCATTTAACATAATCTCTTTAGTTCATTTATCTACTTATCTCATGTTTCCCTATATTCTAAATTCTTATTTTTCTTTTATCAGAAAACATTTCTGATTCTCGTTTGGAAAACATTTCCAAAACTCCTTTACGATCAAACCTTACCATTTCTTAGTTAAGAAGGAAGTCACTCAAGTTGGGGTATAATTACCTCTCAGACCTTAACTGAACAACGTTATAACTTCAAAATGGTCAAAGTTTATCTTTTTATCTTTAACAACTTCTTTACGCCTTTCTCGGATTCAATTTTACTAATCCACTTTTATATTTAAAACGTTGGTTATAACGATAACGTTAAAATCCCTACTTTCGATTTATCTAACTTTAATTATAACTTCTATTCTTACTAGTGAATAATTAACCTAATATTTATTTATTTATAAATTAATAAATCTCTATTTAAACACTGGAAAGTATAAGTACTTTCCCGAATTCGATATAATCGAATTTGCCGATTAACTCTCTTCGAGAAATCACTATTTGATTAACTCTTCTTCGAATAACCTATATTCTATTAACTCCTTCTCGAATAAACGATATTCGAAAATCTCTCTTCGAATACCTAATATTCGATAACTCTTCTTTTTCAAATATCTCATATTTGAAAATCTTACTTCGATTAAACTATAATCGACAACTCCCTTCGATGAAACTAACATCGATAACTCCTTTCGATGAAACTAACATCGATAACTTCTTTCGATGAAACTAACATCGATAACTTCTTTCGATGAAACTAACATCGATAACTCCTTTCGATGAAACTTACATCGATTTATTTAACTCGACGAACTTAACTTGACTCGACTAACTCGACTTACTTGGTTCGACCAATTCGATTCGATTAACTAGGCTCGACTAACTTGACTAACTTGACTCGACTTACTTGGTTCGACCAATTCGATTCGATTAACTAGGCTTGACTAACTTGACTAACTTAACTCGACTTACTTGGTTTGACCAATTTGATTCGATTAACTAGGCTCGACTAACTTGACTAACTTAACTCGACTTACTTGGTTCGACCAATTTGATTCGATTAACTAGGCTCGACTAACTGGGTCGAACCACCCGATCAACTCAACTTATTTAACATAACTTATTCCTCAACTAGATCAACTCGATTAACTCCTATCGAATAACTAATATTCGATTAAACTCCATTCGCTTGACTCTAGATCGCAGCGATCACAAAGGTTACGCCTGACTCCCTCAGGAAACATCCGACCACCGTAGGCTATTTACAGCCCTGCGAATTACGCTAGCAGTCGTACAAGATGGCAACTTACCCTGAATACTATGTTTGACTAACTCTGTCTCAAATAACTATATTTGATTAACTCTAGTTCGTTTTAACTCTAATCGATTAACTCTAACTGGTTAACTCTATTTGACTAACTCGACTTGACTAACCCCTTTCGAATAACCTATTCGATTAACTAACTTTCGAATACCATATTCGATTAACTAACTTCGAATACCATATTCGATTTCTCCTTTCGAATGTCTATATTCGATTAACTAACTTCGAATACCATATTCGATTTCTCCTTTCGAATGTCTATATTCGATTAACTTTATTCACTTTATAAAGATTTCCTTTTTAACAACGTTTTATTCATTTGAAAAGATTTATTTTTAAATAACGGTTCTACACCTTAAAAATGATTTCCTTTTTATCATGTTTCCTTTCCAATTCTATTTGTAAATGGTTTACAAATATTTCCTTTTCAAATTTATTCTTGAAATATTCTAACTCCTTAAATTTTCGGGAAAATTCGCCATAACCTCCTTTGTATCGGGAGCATCGGGAAAATCCCCAAACCCGCCACATAGGCATTTCCATTCAAAAAGAAAATATTTTTGAATTTATTTCCTTTTCAAATATCTCCTATTTATAAATATTCCAATTTATAAACATTTCTTATTTATAAATATTCCACTTTATAAATATCTCTTATTTATAAATATCTCATTTTATAAATATGTTATTTTCAATATCACTTTGAAAATTTCCTTTTGTCTAAATTCCGGTATGTCATGGTATTCAATCATATCGAATCAGGATGTCTAATCCCGTCCATACACACAATCAACAACATGTTATAATCTACATCATATATTAAAATATATGAAAAACAACAAAATAACTGTTGAGGAATCCAGTCGGATTCCTCCAACCAGTTTCCCTGCATCACAGATGTTAGACAGTATAGATAACATCACTTTCCATTCCATATGATATATCTTGTTAAACAGAATCAATATAGAAATTTAACTAACTGACTAGCAGTTCAATCAAACAATCAACACACAGTCGAACAGACAATTTTAACAGTTCTAACAATACAACATGAAATTTATAAACTGTTCAGAGTTAGTGAGATTTACTCACATTTGCAGTTCATCGTTAAAGAACGACAAACTATTATTTGATTTGAATCAAACAGTTTATTTCGCCATAAATTCAAACGAGCTCGAATCCACTCCCAGTCATCTCCATGGTGTAGCCACCGTCCCTACGATCCCAACGAAATAGACGGCTCGTAAATCTGACCTCGTACGAAATAGTTACGACATTTAGAAGTTAATAAACATTAAATTAAATTTAAACCCTCAACAATTTAAATCGGGCCTCACCCCATCATTCACCAGCCCATTTCCCCTTTGAACCGCCCGCTCATTTCAATGTTCTTCCCCAAATGACTTTGTCGTGAGCTCCTGTAACAAACACTCACCATCTTCCGAACCTCCTTTACTTCCATCGCCTTTTTATCACTTGACCCAAGTTCTAGTATAAACTCAACTTTCCCATATACAACATTATTTTCTTTTTAATGAACTGGGCTTACGTTGAATATCTCGGCCCACCAAAGACCACAACCGCCTCCAACCAATGTTCTTCTTCCACGATTTCTCAGCAGAACTCGTCATTCCAGGAAGGTATTCACGCAACTATACTAGCTTCCCGATCCTGCCTCCTGTATATATCATCCTCTCCAACAAGATTCATGAGCTCCTGAAATAACTCATCACTTCCACTCCAACACAAAACCGTACCCAGGAAATCGAATGGGCAACTCCATGTCTGCCGTTTCTTTAACATCCGTCAGCATGTCATTCCTTTCTCCTTCCCGTCTAACTCTCTCTTCCACCACATGAACGACATACCACTCCTTTCTTCTTCAGCTCGGCCCCCACTGTAGTGACCCTAGGCCTCACGTTTTCTATTGAATATAAGGTGAATGATAATATAGGGAATAAATTCGATTTCTCTTTTTGTTTGATTTTCTGAAGTCACCGATTTGGTTTGAAGAAGTGTTTCTGATGGCGGCTACAAATATTTTGCTGAAGTTACTTCGATTAGGTTTTAAGGGAGTGGGGTAATGCTTATTTATAGGGGGGATATTTTCTTTATTATTTTATTCTATTATAACTTACTCTCGAAGTCTCGTGAAAAATTTCCCTATTCGATCTCTGTTTTTGACAAACTAAGTCAATTCTAGCATAGAAAAATATTCTCGATCCAATGGGATAGGTTTCGTCGAATTCCGACACCGTTTGCGAAAATCCTTTTGAAAATATCGATGAAAAACACCGAGCAATAATTCCTAACAATTCCAGAAAAAATCCTAAAAATATGAGGCCTTAGCGTTTCACTAGACCTCTTCCTAAGGTTTCGTATGAAACTTGTTTCGTTGAATTTCGAGTTCGTTTGACCAGTTAACCATTCAGTTTAGTTTGTTTTAAGTTAAAAACATAGCGTACCCCACTATGAAATATTCTGTTCACGTAGGGACTGTTATGGACAGAAACAAAGATACCATTTAAATGAGTGACGTGCTCTGGTCCCAAAAATGTAATAATACCGGTAGATGGACTCATATTGTGAAACCCCGAAATGTCGATACAGTGTGCCAAATACTCCAAATAAAAATTTGCTTATTAAATTAATTAAAAATTACAGTAAAATTATAAAAATTAAATTATCGCTATTTCCCAAAAGGACCTTGTCTAAATTCCCACCCGATCTCTAGTTATATCGAATAATCCGATACGGTCGATAAACGATTCTATAACGACTATTTTAAAATTTGATTTGGACATATCTCAAAATCTACACGACAAAATCCGTATTTTCTCTTCCACTAGAAAGATATACTCCACCAGCTCTACGCGTTTCTTGTTTCATAGAAGTCCGGCTTAAAATGAATCATGTACATGCAGTTGAAGTTCGAATCGCCAAATAGCGAACTGCAGCGCCATTTCAAGCTCGTTTATAAATATATTATAAACTATACGTTCCACTGTCGTCGATTCAATATATTCGTTATTATATTTCGAATCGAAACTCAACCACATCTCGTATACTATTCAATTCACACTCTATTGTGAATTCTACTATTTCTGACTATTTCGATATTTACAATTTATTATTCATTATAAATCTTAATTAAATATTCAATATTATTTAATTCACGTTCTCGATATCGATAAATCGATATTTAATAATTAAATAAATAAATTGTTCAACAGCTAAAAATGCGGGTTACTACAGTCATCAAGTTGGATGACTAGAGATATCAAAGGTCGAAGAATTATCATTAGTCGGAGGTTCTAGTAGACTCACAGTACGGTATAATAGGGACGCCTAAAGACTAGATGTTAGCTAGTTGAGCACCCTGGGTATCATGGAAAGGCCTAGTTGTCTTTGTTGATTAAGGAAAACATACAAGTTGATAATGTATGGAGTTTTGCTAGAACCGGGGTTACCATTATCCCTTGACAAATGTCGCATCGTAGCCAGTCATACGTTAACGATGGTTTTAAAGCATGATCGATGGTGATAGCTAGAGTCATGAATGATGAATTCTTTACTTGTATCGTCTCGTGTAGATTATTTGACATCAAAGAGACATCTCTTGGGTACTTGTCTAATGTTGGTTTTGGCCTTCATGGCTTGTGCTTGGGAGATGTCGATGTCGATTACAATGGTCTACGCTTGATAATTTGTTGCTATGTTTTCCTATTATGATTGATTGTAAAGGCTGTCACTATTAGATGTAAGGGAGACGGGTTTGAGTTCTTCTCTATTAATGTTGGTAGATTAGTTGATTAATCTGCGTATTCTCATGTACTTTATTGATGATGTTAGATAGTTGTTTTATCGCTCGTTAAGACTATTGTCTAACTCAAGGTTTTATGTCTCCCTCTTATTACCTTGGGTAGTCCATTCATGTGATGAACGTGTAGACTAAGTAGTAGGTAACAGATCTTAATGAGGACGATATTGCTAAGCGACGACGAGCAGGAGGCTGGCGTATTATTTCCTACTATCTACTATTTTTTGTTTTCCACTATTTGATGTGTTCTTTCTGAGTTATCTACAGTGAGCCATTTTGTACAGACTCTTATGATGTTTTCCCAGTGATGTATGGATAATTCATGATGAAATGAAAAGACTAAGTTTCTTCTTGATTCTACTTCACTATTATTGCCCGTTGTATATGTTCTATTATATTTTATCCTTGCGCTGTGAGTTATACGACAGGTTCTGCATGTGTTATTCTACCTAGATGATCGTCCATAACTGCCTGACACATCTTTCAACGCATTATTGCTCTTGTTAAGTGCAGGAATTATGTGCGGTCATCACAAATGACCTTTAAATTGGAATTCATTTGATGAAGTTTATTGAGTTATAAGATCCTGTTTTGTAATTAAAGAAATTTTTAAGTGATTTCAGCGTTGCTGAACAAGTTATATTAGTTTGTTGAACTTGTAAATCAAACACAGAAACGGTGTTGGTTTTCAGAATTAATATATTAAAGTTATATAGCATAAAAGAAATTAAGCGAGTTTTATTTATATGAATACAAGTGAGATTATAAAATGAATTCTTATCAAGAGTTTTGTTAAAGGATTGCCTCGAAATCTAACTTGTATAAAGTTATAAAAACCATGTTTTTAAATGAGTAAGTCATGAATGATTTCAACTGTTGAAGCAAGTTTATAGGTTGATTTATAAACTTAAGAAAGGTCTATAATGAAATTGTAGCTTAGAAGCGATAAGGTATAAGGTGAAATCGAAACTGAAAGCTAAAATGGTTTAAAATACGCTATATGGTTTAAGTCCTAATGATTTGATTTAAATCCGAGTATTCTAAGCAAGAAATGAGGTTTTATAAAGATAAAGTGTAGTACATTTGTAAGGATATGTAACAACCCGGATTTTTGAACAGTTTGTTTTAAATATTTAATATGGTTTTAAATATTGTGATTTATAATATAAATCGATATATGATTTTATTTTGAATATACATATATATTTATTTAATCTGAAATAATTATAATAATACGAGAATCTGAATTTGATTGAATTCAAAAATTAAACTGGAGTCAAAATGATTTATATGAATTTTATTTAAATTAAAAACGATAATAATAATTTATTATCAAGGAATTAAATTGTTTTGAATTTAATTTATATCGGTTTAAATTAATATCTCCTCCATATGGCCGAATTGAGTTTCAATACATGTCCCAGTGTGTTCAGAATGGCGGTTTTACCTTAGGATGGTCAGTCGTTCTGTTCAAGAAGGAGTTCGCGATCACCAGATAATTAAAATTAAATAAATCCTTGTACCAGTTAATACCTGCCTTTAATAAATCCTGTACTAGTAAATACCTACCTCTGGTAAGTGTTACCCAGTAAAAAACCTACCTCAAATTCCTTAATAATTAAGGTATCTTCATCTATAAATAAACCCAGATCTTCGTATAATTCCTCCGACTGAAACCAAAATTCATGTCCTTGCTGTGTTTATAATTAGTGCCACTAGTTCCCTAATTCTTAAATCCCGCACTTCCACTTCTGTTTAGTTCACAACAGAAGAACCATCGTAACCTACCTCTTTTCAATTAATCTTAAAATCGAAATCACATTTTTCCAACCCTCCGAAATCGAACAGTCTTGGATGCACGATGTGGTACTTGGATATCGCGAGGCCTGGAGCGCGATTTTGGACAGTCAACGCGAGAACACCGCGAACTGGGTTTACCACGAAATCGAGATCGCAAAGGGGCCTGTGGTTGGAGTCTGTTGCGATGGGTTCTGGTGATGTTAAGGTAATCACCGTTAGTGCGATTTAGGGATTTAAGTTCGATGATGTTTTAAGTGTTCGATGTCTGGGAGGAAGGCGATGTTTGTTCACTGGAGTAGTGCGACAGGGCTTCGAGGGTGTACTGACATGGTTCTGGTGATACTGTATATGGAAGAACGCGAGTTGCCTGGGGTCTGTCTTGGAGTTTGTTGCGATTTATGGGAAGGGTTTTAAGGATTCACAAGTTCAACGAAGAAGTGGAAGGAGGAGAGATGCGTGAACTCAACGTTGTTTGGGGATTGGGTTATTGGCAAGGTTCGGGTTTGTTTATTTTGAGATGATGCCGGAAAGGAGCTGTCATTAAAGTAAGGTGCAAGATAATCAACTCGAGAAAATTCGTAGTGGGGCGATTTGGAATTTGGACAGATATTCGACAATTAAAACCCTGGTGAGTAAATCTCACTCACCTTTAGAATTATTTTTATTTCATTAAAAATAATTGTTTGTTGCTTGTGTGAATGCTTTCTGGTTGTTTTATATATATTAGTTATTTAGGCTATATATATATTGGGTTTATTGATTGGTTGGATTCCCGCAGTCTCATTAGCGGATGCCCGCGGTACCATAACGGATGATTACCCTATACGCCCCACGCTATGATTAGTGGATGACCTTCTATACCGCGATATTCTGTCACGAAGCAGAATGGGTATTATTTATGTGCTAACATCTGTGGATGCAGGAAAATAGGTTGGAGGAATCCAACTGGATTCCTCAAAAATATATTATCTGTTTGTTTGTTGTTTGTTTGATTTCATATATATTTTTCATATATGATGTGTTAAAAATCAAATGATTGAAAATTGGGTGATTTGATTGTTTTAAATATTACTGGGCTAAGTGTTAATGTATTTAAAATATCGTGGAAGGGATATTTGAGATTTAAAAGAGAAAATTCTATTTTCCTAAAATAGAATTTGAATTTAAAATGGAATAAAAATATTTAACTTGTTTTAAAAGGAATAAAACAAGTAGTTCATTTATACACAAAGTTTTAAATGAAGTGAAAAGAATTATCATTGGACAATTCAAAAGAAAATTATAAGTGTGAATTTGTTAAGGGGAAATCTATTTTTCCAAAATAGAAAATATTTATTTCAAAGGAAATTGGAAGTGATACTTTGTTTAAAAATATAAACAAGTAAAATAAAAGGGAATTTGAATAAAGAGAAATTTGAAAAGAAGTTTGAATATTTGAATTCAAATAGAAATTAAAGTGGAATTTAAATCAAGAAAATAAAGTATGATATTTGAATTCAACGAGATATAAATATGGTATTTAAATTCAAAAAGAATTTAAATATGGCATTTGAATTCAAGGAAAATTTAAATATGGAATTTGAGTCCAAGGAAAATCAATATGGAATTTGAGTAAAAAGGAGTTTTAAATACTTGGGATTCAAAAAGAGTTGGAATATTTGGGAATTCAAATTAAAGTAGAAATAAGGTTTGAATAATAAAAATTAGAAGAGAATTTGAGAATTTAAATTATATAATTCAAATGGAATTTAGAACATAGAATTTGAAATAGAATTCAAATAGAATTCAAATATGGGATTTGAATATAGCAATTCAAATAGAATTTGAATATAGAATTTCAAGGTAGGATTGTAATGAAATTTGAAATATTGAATTCAAGAGAATTGAATATGGTTTTGAATTTAGAATTCAAAGAAGAATTGAATATAAACTTCAAATATAATCGAAATAGAGTTTGAATATATAACTCAAATAGAATTGAATATGAAGTTTGAATAGAGATTTGAAATAGAAATTCAAGTATTGAATTTGAATATCAAATAGAAAAGGAATTGGGATTTGAAAATAGAATTCAAAAGTGAGATTGGAATTTGAATCAAGAAATTCAAATAGAGGAAAATGGAGTTTGAATATTAGAAATTCAAATGGAGTTAAATGGAGTTGGATTCATTTTAACGAATTTGTATATAAATATAAATAAAACGAACTCGCCGCAGTGCTGCAGTTCGCAAACTGGCGATTCGAACTTCAATTGAATATACAGAACTTAATTGAAGTCGAAATTCTTTGAAACAAGAAACGTCAGGACCGATTTGATAATAGCTTTCTAATGAAGGAGAAAAATCTGGATTTCATCGAATAGATTTTGAGTTATGTCAAAAATTAAATTTTCAGAAAAACAGCGCCAGAACCATTATAAAACCATAACGGTTTGTTTAAATAAACTAAAGGATTTTAAAGAAATAAAATCCGAATTTGCCATGAGAAAAATCCAGACTTGAGTTGTAAATTAAATACGAACTCAAGAGGTGTAAATGAGATGATTGTTGAAACAAAAATCAGATTTTTAATTATTGATTAGAATTGACTAATTTAAAGAAATTAGTTAATGGAATTTTAGAATCGAAATTTGGGTCTTGAATCAGACAAGGGGTGTGTAAATTCATATTCGAAATCGAATATGAAACTTGAATTAGAAATGACATTCGATTGTGTATCAACAAATTAATATATATTTGAACGTGATATAGGCTAAGAAGCTAATTAAAGAATAACTGGGCGGAACTGAATTCAAACGATTGGTTTGAGTTGAATCGAATTGCAAACAGGTGAACATGTGTAAGCAGGTTTGATATGAAGTATACGAAGATTTAAATTTATGTGCTCGACAAAAAGGTACATGTTAAATTCATATATGAGATTTTGTGCGCCGTATCGGCAAGCCGCTTGGCTTTTTCTTTTTCTTTTTGAGATGAGAAGTTACCGGGAAGCTATTTGAAATTTCCCGATGCCCCGATACAGGGGAGGTTATGGCGAAATTTTCCGGAAATTTAAGGAGTTAGAATATTTTTAAGATATTTTGATAGTTAGAAATCATTGTATCGTCGTATAGAATTCGATAGGTAAGTGAATATAAAAATCGAATATTGAAAAAAAAAAGGGAAATATATAAATTAGAAATAGAAAGCGAACCATATACATGTTTTAGAAATGAATAATTGGGATATATAGTGCGTTTATTCGAGGTTAGTGGTTTTGCCGTTTTGAAGTTGAGGATGTTTTCAGTCAAGGTCTGAGATGTTAATTTACCCCAACTCGATTGATTTCATTTTTAATTGATAAATAGCAGAATCCCGTCTCGAAGAGAAGTGTTGAAAAGAGTTAGTTGAATAAAATATTTTGGGTTATTGTAACGATGTTTTACACAACATTCGTTTTAACCCAAGTGATGGAATTTTGGAAATATAACAAGTAAATATTTCCTGAATATAATTAAATTAGTCGGGATAGAGATAAGTGATTGGAATTGTTTCCAATTACAAATAAAGATATTTTCTAATATATAGAAAATAAAAGAAGTTGATATTTGGAAACGTTTTCCAAATGGCATAAGAGGCCAAGATGATTATTGAAAATATTTGGTTAACAAATATCGATAGGGGAAATGGAAAAGAGATTTAATCAATGAAATATTAATTAAAGAGCCCAGTGATTTGTTTGATATGTTTGGATGAACACTTGTTTTTATTCGATAGTTAATCACAGACTATCGAAGTTTTTGACCATCGTTGTCAATATGGAGAGACCGGTTGGATTATTATCCGAAGAACCACTCCGTATCGGCATAAGCGTTACGAACCAAGTATGCTGAATATATTGAAGACGGAGTAAAGTGCAAGGGCTTTTCTATTAATAGAAATAGTGCCTTCGGTTTCGTTCAATCCCAGAACGAACGTAAATGGACGAATGTCTGACAGAGTATTTCCAATGATCAAATGGGTTGGTCTGTATAAATATATATGGTTGCAACGGATTTATTCCCTTAGCATAACATCCAGAATATTTGTGCAAACTCAACTAGTGATTAACGGATCTGACAATGTGGCATTCAAAGTGATTGTGCTATCAATGAATGGTAAGCATTCGTAGCCTCAGGCCTCAACAACCGGGAAAGGACAAAAATCGGGCAGGCAGCATGGCTATGTGGGTCGCACCCATTAGGATGTATAATCACCTATCTAGAGGTTCATTTAATTTCTTATTCTATTCGATGCTGTCCCAGTCGGGAGGCGGTTGCTGATCCCAACCGTTGGTGATATACATTCGATACACTCAAGCGAAATGAGTGGTCGGTCATGTGTGGGCCGGGTTGCAAGATGTTCTTGTTGAACCCAGTGTATTCCTCTCTAGAGATACACTAGCGGAAGGTGGTTCCATACCTTGTCATGTTGGAAATCCAATCTCCAATAAGCGCCATGCGGTTTTTGATTTTATACTATGTATGTGGAGCGTGAGATGCAAGCGTTCTGCTATTTGGTTATTTACTTGATGTAGACATTATTATAATATCACTGGATTTTCGTATCAAAGTGATTTGGGTTATAGTAAGGTAAAAACCGTCCGTGTTTATGTGTGGGCTGGTCTTACTATTACCTTTTCTTTTGAAAGGATTTTTAAAGTTAAACAAGTGGTTGGAGTTTACTCACACCAGTCCTATGACTGACCCAGAGTTTATTTTGTTTTGTTTTCCCTAAACTCTTGGGTGCCCAAATTTGTACGGGCAGTCAAGTAGTCGGGATTTCACAGATTCAATTGGAGGAACTGGAAGCAGGAGGCTTCACCAGTTAGCTGTAGATTATCGTATTTCCGCTGTGTACTATGTTGTATCTGGAAACAGGCATTTATAACTGTTCCAGAAATGACTGTTGTGCTCTGATGATGGTATGTATATAAAGTTACTGATTTGTATTTCAAAAAGTTATGTTATATAATATATTTTATTCGTTCCGCTGTGAGATTCGTGTTTACTTTGATTATGCTCAGTTGTGTTCTTCTTCTTCTATTCTATTAGTTCTATCTTTTCTATCTCACCCTCTAATTTCTTCTATTAATGATACGGTATTTTCGATGTCTGAACAGTCGACGTTGGGTTTTGTGTCGATTTTCGGAGTCGAAAATCCCGTGGTCGTTACAGTGGTATCGGAGCTTAGGTTGAGCGAATACCTAGGCTTGTGTGGCATGTGCTCATTAGAGATAGGGTCAGTAGTACCCTAGAATGAGTTGAGTGTATATACGAGAGCGCGTATTTGTAAATTGATATAAAAACTGTTTTATATTGTGTTGGCTAGTCTGTTGAGTGGTTTATGAATTCTGATCGAATAGTGGGACGCCACAAAGTCGATAGGAATTTCTAAACGCTTGAACAGAAGATTGAACACGATATTGTTTTAAAATGGGTGAATGAAATTATTTTACCCAAAATTAGATTCTGATATAGAAAGAATATTTTTGAATTTATTATATTATATGGATGTGTTGATTGTTAGGATTATAATCAAATGAGATTATAAAATTTGAATGATTATATATAACCAAATAGAATGTGTATATGAATTAAATATACAAATGAGATGAATTAAAATAAAATTCAAACCAGAATTTAAAATCTTGGGAAGTTTGAAAATATTTTCCAAAGAATAATAAAATAATATAGCTTTGTTTTGTAAAGGTTTTGAATAAATACCATTTTTGAATGGATTTTAGAAGTGATAAAGTACTGAACTCACTTCAGTGGCTGGGAAATAATTCTGATGATGATTGCAACATCATCAGTGTTCATTTTCGAGTTTCTAAGTGATGGATTGCTACCTTAGAAAATTTTGTTGGAAATTTGTTTTGAAAGAAACAAGTGGTTTGGAATATTCAAATGTTTTGAATTTGAGATGGAAATAAATATGTATATATTTATATGTGATTTCAGAAGTGATTTGAATATAAAAACTCCGGGGATTTGAATTTTGGAAATAAAATTTAACTTAAAGCAAGTTAAATGAATCAAAGTGGATAAATTGATTTAGATCAATTTTAATATGTATGAATAAAAACCAAAGGTTTTGGTTGAAATTAAAATTAGTTGGAATATAAAGTGTTGAGTTTCAGCATAAGCATGTTTTGAAAAGTACGTAGATTCGTAGCATTTTTCTTACCTTAGCAATTTCGGGGACGAAATTATTTTAAGGGGGGAAGAATGTAACAACCTGGATTTTTGAACAGTTTGTTTTAAATATTTAATATGGTTTTAAATATTGTGATTTATAATATAAATCGATATATGATTTTATTTTGAATATACATATATATTTATTTAATCTGAAATAATTATAATAATACGAGAATCTGAATTTGATTGAATTCAAAAATTAAACTGGTGTCAAAATGATTTATATGAATTTTATTTGAATTAAAAACGATAATAATAATTTATTATCAAGGAATTAAATTGTTTTGAATTTAATTTATATCAGTTTAAATTAATATCTCCTCCATATGGCCGAATTGAGTTTCAATACATGTCCCAGTGTGTTCAGAATGGCGGTTTTACCCTAGGATGGTTAGTCGTTCTGTTCAAGAAGGAGTTCGCGATCACCAGATAATTAAAATTAAATAAATCCTTGTACTAGTTAATACCTGCCTTTAATAAATCCTGTACTAGTAAATACCTACCTCTGGTAAGTGTTACCCAGTAAAAAACCTACCTCAAATTCCTTAATAATTAAGGTATCTTCATCTATAAATAAACCCAGATCTTCGTATAATTCCTCCGACTGAAACCAAAATTCATGTCCTTACTTTGTTTATAATTAGTGCCACTAGTTCCCTAATTCTTAAATCCCGCACTTCCACTTCTGTTTAGTTCACAACAGAAGAACCATCGTAACCTACCTCTTTTCAATTAATCTTAAAATCGAAATCACATTTTTCCAACCCTCCGAAATCGAACAGACTTGGATGCGCGATGTGGTACTTGGATATCGCGAGGCCTGGAGCGCGATTTTGCACAGTCAACGCGAGAACACCGCGAACTGGGTTTACCACGAAATCGAGATCGCAAAGGGGCCTGTGGTTGGAGGCTGTTGCGATGTGTTCTTATGATGTTAAGGTAATCACCGTTAGTGCGATTTAGGGATTTAAGTTCGATGATGTTTTAAGTGTTCGATGTCTGGGAGGAAGGCGATGTTTGTTCACTGGAGTAGTGCGACAGGGCTTCGAGGGTGTACTGACATGGTTCTGGTGATACTGTATATGGAAGAACGCGAGTTGCCTGGGGTCTGTCTTGGTGTTTGTCGCGATTTATGGGAAGGGTTTTAAGGATTCACAAGTTCAACGAAGAAGTGGAAGGAGGAGATGCGTGAACTCAACGTTGTTTGGGGATTGGGTTATTGGCAAGGTTCGGGTTTGTTTATTTTGAGATGATGCCGGAAAGGAGCTGTCATTAAAGTAAGGTGCAAGATAATCAACTCGAGAAAATTCGTAGTGGGGCGATTTGGAATTTAGACAGATATTCGACAATTAAAACCCTGGTGAGTAAATCTCACTCACCTTTAGAATTATTTTTATTTCATTAAAAATAATTGTTTGTTGCTTGTGTGAATGCTTTCTGGTTGTTTTATATATATTAGTTATTTAGGCTATATATATATATTGGGTTGATTTATTGGTTGGATTCCCGCAGTCTCATTAGCGGATGCCCGCGGTACCATAGCGGATGATTACCCTATACGCCCCACGCTATGATTAGTGGATGACCTTCTATACCGCGATATTCTGTCACGAAGCAGAATGGGTATTATTTATGTGCTAACATCTGTGGATGCAGGAAAATAGGTTGGAGGAATCCAACTGGATTCCTCAAAAATATATTATCTGTTTGTTTGTTGTTTGTTTGATTTCATATATATTTTTCATATATGATGTGTTAAAAATCAAATGATTGAAAATTGGGTGATTTGATTGTTTTAAATATTACTGGGCTAAGTGTTAATGTATTTAAAATATCGTGGAAGGGATATTTGAGATTTAAAAGAGAAAATTCTATTTTCCTAAAATAGAATTTGAATTTAAAATGGAATAAAAATATTTAACTTGTTTTAAAAGGAATAAAACAAGTAGTTCATTTATACACAAAGTTTTAAATGAAGTGAAAAGAATTATCATTGGACAATTCAAAAGAAAATTATAAGTGTGAATTTGTTAAGGGGAAATCTATTTTTCCAAAATAGAAAATATTTATTTCAAAGGAAATTGGAAGTGATACTTTGTTTAAAAATATAAACAAGTAAAATAAAAGGGAATTTGAATAAAGAGAAATTTGAAAAGAAGTTTGAATATTTGAATTCAAATAGAAATTAAAGTGGAATTTAAATCAAGAAAATAAAGTATGATATTTGAATTCAACGAGATATAAATATGGTATTTAAATTCAAAAAGAATTTAAATATGGCATTTGAATTCAAGGAAAATTTAAATATGGAATTTGAGTCCAAGGAAAATCAATATGGAATTTGAGTAAAAAGGAGTTTTAAATACTTGGGATTCAAAAAGAGTTGGAATATTTGGGAATTCAAATTAAAGTAGAAATAAGGTTTGAATAATAGAAATTAGAAGAGAATTTGAGAATTTAAATTATATAATTCAAATGGAATTTAGAACATAGAATTTGAAATAGAATTCAAATATGGGATTTGAATATAGCAATTCAAATAGAATTTGAATAAATGAATTTGAATATAGAATTTCAAGGTAGGATTGTAATGAAATTTGAAATATCGAATTCAAGAGAATTGAATATGGTTTTGAATTTAGAATTCAAAGAAGAATTGAATATAAACTTCAAATATAATCGAAATAGAGTTCGAATATATAACTCAAATAGAATTGAATATGAAGTTTGAATAGAGATTTGAAATAGAAATTCAAGTATTGAATTTGAATATCAAATAGAAAAGGAATTGGGATTTGAAAATAGAATTCAAAAGTGAGATTGGAATTTGAATCAAGAAATTCAAATAGAGGAAAATGGAGTTTGAATATTAGAAATACAAATGGAGTTAAATGGAGTTGGATTCATTTTAACGAAAGTTTAAAAGTTTGTATATAAATATAAATAAAACGAACTCGCCGCAGTGCTGCAGTTCGCAAATTGGCGATTCGAACTTCAATTGAATATATAGAACTTAATTGAAGTCGAAATTCTTTGAAACAAGAAACGTCAGGACCGATTTGATAATAGCTTTCTAATGAAGGAGAAAAATCTGGATTTCATCGAATAGATTTTGAGTTATGTCAAAAATTAAATTTTCAGAAAAACAGCGCCAGAACCATTATAAAACCATAACGGTTTGTTTAAATAAACTAAAGGATTTTAAAGAAATAAAATCCGAATTTGCCATGAGAAAAATCCAGACTGTGAAAACCCGTAACTTCCCCGTAAAGGAAAGCGTCAGATAGTTCAAGAACAAGCCACATCAGAACGCATACAGAAGAACATTTCATTGTCGATTACAACAGTGCATCAGATTACAAGAATATACAGAGATAAATGAATATTACACAGAAATATCAGAGATTCAAATTACATTTAAATACATAGCAGCGGAAAATAATACAATACACAACTAGAAGGAGATATATGGATACAAAGCTTTCCGGATATCGTTCCAGCTGTAAACCAGGATCCTGTGAATATAAATCTGCAAAACCAAAACTACTAGCTGCCCGTGTCAAAATATGGGCACCCAGAGTTTAGGTTAAAACAATAAACTACAGGTCAGTCATGGGACTGGTGTGAGAACTAAAACAGTTATTAATCTTTATTTTAAATCATTAGGTAAATCAAGGGACCACGCCGTATAACACGGAACGGGTTTCCTCCCAAGAATACCAGTGCATAAAACAAACAGCGCAATGCTAAATAAAGAAAAAATGAAGCTGTTATAAGACCCAGGTCCCATCACACAATGCAACGCAGCCGAGGATAGGGTTTCCCCTTATAACAGCCAAAGAATGCTTGATACGTTTCAAAACAAATCGTTTGATACTATAATAAGTGCATAGTGTATAAAACAACTTCAAATCATAAGTATCAATCATAGGCGGCATAAGCGCCCCATCCCACTATGTCACCATATATAGGATTACAACTAAAACCGCAAAGTCACGTATTTGGAAGTTGGATTTCCATCTATGAACCGAGGCAAAAGATAGTCCTCAACCGATTCAAGACGCTCTAGCCCGCCCCTCAGGAACAGCCGCAACTGCCCCTTGGATCGTCAGGGCCGGTCCACACGGAGTGGATTATTATGCCTGAACAATACGTCTCCCCACCCTATGGGGTGTAAGTCTGGCCCGTCAGCCGACCAGAATGCATCAGCCGAAACCGATATAACCGAGGCGCCTCGCAACCGCAACAACCACATAAGTCAAACTCGTCAGGGCGTGTAAAACCACTGACGCCACTTCTAGCTAGAAAGAAACGCAAGTCCTCCCTGAGGTCCGTCTCCCGTTTTTGGTTCATACCGGGTGTGAAACTCGCGAAGCAAACGTTACACAAAGCTACGCCACAAAGGCCGTGCTTTGATCGTCACCACAAGACTTTGCTTTTCAACAGAAGCCTCGATCAGTTGCCACTTAGGCATGCCACACAGGCAATTCACTCCATGCGTTTGATATCCATCAATATATAACCCCTGAGCTCGTACGTCTCAGAGAAGGGCGTTAAGAAAGAGAATAAATTCTCCACCGCCAAACAGATATATATTTAATAGAGATCAATCACACGGACTAAAATCCAATGTCAGACACACAGTCCATTTACAAGTCCGTTCTGGGTCTGAACTAAACCGGAAGCACCTTGTACCCCGCATATCCATCGATCTCCAAGTACGTCTGGACGATCACTAACTGTTTCCATCTTCTTGGGTGTACAGCCCAATCAAGATCATCAGTTATCACCCAAACGACGTGAAGACCTCCGGTCTTCGACCATCGTCTTCATCTTCGACTTATCGCCGTATCAGTTATTCAGAATGGGATAAACCCGGTCTTTCCGAATAACTCGCGTATATTTTAAATAAGTGTTACACAAACACAACATACGCCTCATTCCAACTCATCAGTCACTAACAGTAAATTAATCAAGATAATAATTCCCCAAATATTAACCCCGAAGGCCGAAACCAACATCAGATCAATATCCAGAAAACCATTCTGCTTGGCTAACCGACAATTAGTTTCTAAATTTCACATTCACAGGGAAAGGTTCCCATTAATTTTATCCAAGATAAATCATTAAAATTTATTCTCAAATCTTCTTTTGAATTTCGATTCAACTATCCGGGATTAACGAAACTTACCGAAGTAATCATTTGTTTTAATTTCCCAATCCCAACCTATTCATCCTATGAAGTAAAACGGGTAGTACTTCATATCTAACACCACGGTGTTATCGGTAAATTCGATTACCATTTCACGTTCAAATCTAATTAAAGATTTAACTATCGCCTGGAGCAAAACTGGTGATACTCCATTTTCGATCATTTCAATCTAATTAAAGATTCATTAAAACTCCACTTAGTTTTAATCTTCGACTGGGTTAAAGAATCAGTGTCATTTAAAACACGGTTCACGATAAACCCAAAATCACATTCCATTAATTATCGGGTTAAAGAACAAGTGTTATTTTAAAACACTGTTCACGATAAACCCAAAAATCAATATCAATTCAATTCCAATTAAATATTATTTAATTGGTACACTTCATTAAATCTAAATAAAAGATTTAATCTTTTCTCAACTGGGTTCAAGAAGAGTGTTAGTGAAGACACCATTCACGACAAACCCAAATCACATTTGATATTCAATATAAGGCTCTGAATAGAAAATATATCGGCTTATATTCAATATCAAATTCTACGATTAACAAATGTCGTATTGGAAATAACGATATAAATATATATCTTTCAAATTTCCATAACAACATCTGTATAATCACGAATTCCAACATCGAAATATTCCGAAGACAATTTCGATTCAAATCCGCTCCAATGCAATCATTGGAAATTCTGGTTATTTTTAAAACCCTTTTCAAATTCAATTTATTTATTTAAAAATAAATAGAATTATATTTCTAGTTCAAAACTAGTTCATTTCGATAAAAAACTATTTTTATCTTTTCAAATATGGAGTTTTTCATCCCAAATCTTTCTAAATCATTTCTTATGATTTTACACAAATTATTACTATTTTTAATAATTTTATCGAGGCCTGTACAGTCGATTTCCATCAACGGTCATCGAACTGCACTTACAGCGACCTTTTTCAAATTTGATTTGGACATAATTCCAAATCCAACCGTTAGATTTCAAATTTCTAATATTCGTTAGAAAGCTCTTTTCGATACGAACCCAACGGTTCCAGATTTAGGAGAATCCGACGGTCGGATCTCCCGCAATGTCCGTTTGAAATAAATGGTCGAAATTCACGAACTGCCGCGGCGCGGCGCGTTCTATTCAGGCCACTATATTATATATATAATATATATAATATATATTTCGTCGATTTCTATTTAAAACGAATTATATAAATAGTTTTAAATTCGTTTCAAAAGCAACTTCAACTTCCGTTTCAATTCAAATTAAAATTGAATTCTTCTTTATAAATTCGTTTTAAAATTCATTTCTAATTCAATTCAAATTTCAATTCAATTTGAATTCATTTCAATTTGCTTTCATTTCGAAATCGTTTTCAATTCATTTCGAAGTCGTTTTCAATTCATTTCATTTCGAAATCGTTTTCAATTCATTTCGAAGTCGTTTTCGATTCATTTCATTTCGAAATCGTTTTCAATTCATTTCGAAGTCGTTTTCGATTCATTTCATTTCGAAATCGTTTTCAATTCATTTCGAAGTCGTTTTCAATTCATTTCATTTCGAAATCGTTTTCAATTCATTTCATTTCGAAATCGTTTTCAATTCATTTCATTTCGAAATCGTTTTCAATTCATTTCATTTCGAAATCGTTTTCAATTCATTTCATTTCGAAATCGTTTTCAATTCAATTTATTTCGAAATCGTTTTCAATTCATTTCATTTCGAAATCGTTTTCAATTCATTTCATTTCGAAATCGTTTTCAATTCATTTCATTTCGAAATCGTTTTCAATTCATTTCATTTCGAAATCGTTTTCAATTCAATTTATTTCGAAATCGTTTTCAATTCATTTCGAAGTCGTTTTCGATTCATTTCATTTCGAAATCGTTTTCAATTCATTTCGAAGTCGTTTTCGATTCATTTCATTTCGAAATCGTTTTCAATTCATTTCGAAGTCGTTTTCAATTCATTTCATTTCGAAATCGTTTTCAATTCATTTCATTTCGAAATCGTTTTCAATTCATTTATTCAATAAAATGATATTTTTATTTTTCTAACATATCTTAGAAAATTTCGGCGGCATAACGGCACGATACTAGAAACGGGACAAGGCCTAGCCTTATCCCCGGTCTAGTGAAGGCCCACGCCATTCACACATCAATCAAAATCAATTCATTTCGCCACACAATTCAATTTCAGTCAAATAATCTGACTAATTTGCAATCAAACAAACAAGTCCATGGTCTGTGGACGATTGTGTCGGGTGCTACTAAGCACCGTCTGCATCCTAGTATATATATAACTAGAAATAAAATTGAAGAGTGAGAAATTCTCACCAATAGCTATCCAACTTCACGACACTTCACTTATAGAAATCTTCGCCAACCTCCCCTTTTTGTCGCTTTCGCCCGTATTCTCTACATATGTAAAAATCGAATTTTTACTTCGTTATTCAATTTATAAAAATCGAATTTTTACGTCGATGTTCAATATATAAAAATCACATTTTTATTTCGAAGTTCTATATATAAAAATCATATTTTTATTCACTATCATGACTCTTTTTCACTTTCTATTATATAGATAAAAATTCTATCTTTATACCGCTACTTTCCATATAAAAATTATATTTTTATATCTCTACTTTCTATGTAAAAATCATATATTTTTCTATTTCTAAAAACACAATACTTTCCTATTTCTAAAAACAATATTTTTTTCAAAATCTGATTTTTAACTTTTTTATTCACATTAAAGACAATGCCACTTCATTTTTATTTCAGTTTTCATATACTTAAAAATCCATCCTTTATCACATAAAAAGTCAAATCTATACCATATAGAAAATATCATCCTTATCTAATCAAAAATCTAATATATATATATATATATATTGTTAAAAAAAATTAAATCTTTACATTGCATTAGCAAAAATCACCTCCTTTTATTTTCTAAAAACAATGTATATTTTTAAAACAATTTCATTTTAAAATAATGTAGTATATTTAAAATTCCAGATTTTAAAATACTGTTATATACAAAAAAAAACCCAGATTTTTATTTAGACGATGTCAAACAAATTCTCAACTTGATTAACAAAGGTAATTAATTTAATTAACTACCTCACGCTGTAACCCTCCTGAACTATGGCCGCTCCCTGCTCGAATGTTAGGGCTTCGAACTGCGTTGACTTCGTCGTGCCGGAGACCAATCAGAGGGTGCCACATCGGAGTGCTTCGAACGAGCTTTACAGCACCCCCCGTCATGTCGAGCTCGGTGGCACACAGGCGGAGGATTCCGCCCTCGAACGGCGCGGGTTGAGGAGGGTGGATCAGGGTCGCCTGGGGGTGTTGCGGCGTCGGTGAAGGTGGGCGATGTACGGTGGAGCGGCGTCGATGATTTGAACGAGCGTGGGTTTTTTTTTATCTGAATCGAAGTGAAAATGAGAAAGGGGGGGCCAGAAGTTAAAGAGGAAAGATAATATTTTTTTTTATTTAATTGCAAAAAATTGACTTTTGCAAACGAACTCGAAACGAGGCCCACCGCCTGTCGTCCATAGTGTTTTACCCCCATTCCGAACCCAATGGGATATATATCGCAAGCTGATTTGATCGTTACAATCAGTTTCCGTTGAATTTACATTCAAATCATTATACTGAATTTTCAACGTACATTTCACATTACCGGGGTCACATACTAACTCTAAAGATTCTCGAAAAATATTTTCTAGCTTCGTATTGACGATACGGTCCTAACAAAACTAGTTTCGTCGAATTCTGAGACTGTTGGAAAAATGGCCATTTTCCAGTCGATTAAAATCAACTGAAACTGGTCAAACGCGTTTTCCTTTGCCACGCTCACATATTGATTCGAAAAATTATGAAATCTGGAATCTAGCAATAATTTGACACTGCGGATCCAACAAAACTGGTTTCGTCGAAATCCGAGGTCATTTGCAAAATTTCCATTTTTAAGGGCCTGAATTCCATAGCGACTATTCAGAATTTTCAACTGGACATATCTTTTGATTCCCGCTATGAAATCTTGATTTTTCGGATTCGTTGGAAAAATATTATCAATTAGATCCTAACGTTTTTGGTTTCACTAAAATCCGGATTGTTTTGCACCCGGTACATTCAATTGAAGTTTGAAATCGAATTATCGAACTACTGCGCCATTTTCAATTCTATTTATATTTATATATAAATATTATATATTCTAACGACGGCGTATATAATGTATACATTATAATTATATTCAAAATAAATTTCTCGTCGATATTATTTAAAATAATCTATTTTAAATATTCGAAATTCACTAAAATTGCCAAAATAAAAATTTTAAACTGGCCCAGATTTTCGGGTTGTTACAATCTCCCCCACTTAAAACTTTTCGTCCCCGAAAAGGAACAAAGTCGAAAGCGGTTTGATTAATCAACACTACGTTCGATCAGGCTTCCATTCTCCAACTCCTTAGTTTCTGAGAATTTTCAAAATTTCAAAAATTTGGGTAACACCCTAAATTTTTGAAAAATTTCGCCATAACCTCCCCTGCACCGGGAGCATCAGGGAATTTCAAATAGCTTCCCCGGTCCTTCAGATCTCAAAAAGAAAAAGCCAAGCGGCTAGCCAATAGGCTCACAAAATCATCATCACCCAAACAAAACAGGAAATTATGTAGTAAACATGTACCTATTTGTTGGGCAAACAAATTTTATTCTCTGGCTCTAGCCTCCTTGCTATGACCTGTTCAATGATATATATGTATATGCAAGCAAATGCAACCAGTTTTCAATATAATTCAATATGTGATTCAGTTAGGCTAATTGGCTAAAAATTAGCAAACAAATAAACAAACAACACAAACATCAATCTGTTAGTGGATTAGAGTTTCAAATTGATAATTCTGATACATATACAAAAATCATGTTTTTGATGCCAATTCACAACAATAAGCCCTATCTAATTTTGGTTCTCACACCAGTCAATAGGAAATATATAGAAATCACACCTTCGGAGCACGAACATAAATATTGATGATGCCATGGTCATTATCAACATCATCTCCGGGCGACTAGAGTGTGATTCTATATCTATTCAATATATTAAAACTTTGAATATACGTTTGCAAGGCGTATATGCAAATTCTTTATATATTGAATTGTCCTAATCAATATGAAATAAATAATCAAATACGAATAATTGATTTAAATTTTCAAAACTAAATTTGTTTTCATTTTAAAAATATACTCTTCACACTCGTTCTAGGATACTACTGATCCCATCTCTAACGAGTCACTCTCATTGGATATTACTAATCCAATATCTGATGGATTCTTTCGTATGGTTCTAATGTGCCTTGTTCTCTAAGCTTTGTAAACCAAAGCTCTGATACCAACTGTGAAAACCCGTAACTTCCCCGTAAAGGAAAGCGTCGGATAGTTCGAGAACAAGCCACATCAGAACGCATACAGAAGAACATTTCATTGTCGATTACAACAGTGCATCAGATTACAAGAATATACAGAGATAAATGAATATTACACAGAAATATCAGAGATTCAAATTACATTTAAATACATAGCAGCGGAAAATAATACAATACACAACTAGAAGGAGATATACGGATACAAAGCTTTCCGGATATCGTTCCAGCTGTAAACCAGGATCCTGTGAATATAAATCTGCAAAACCAAAACTACTAGCTGCCCGTGTCAAAATATGGGCACCCAGAGTTTAGGTTAAAACAATAAACTCCAGGTCAGTCATGGGACTGGTGTGAGAACTAAAACAGTTATTAATCTTTATTTTAAATCATTAGGTAAATCAAGGGACCACGCCGTATAACACGGAACGGGTTTCCTCCCAAGAATACCAGTGCATAAAACAAACACCGCAATGCTAACTAAAGAAAAAATGAAGCTGTTATAAGACCCAGGTCCCATCACACAATGCAACGCAGCCGAGGATAGGGTTTCCCCTTATAACAGCCAAAGAATGCTTGATACGTTTCAAAACAAATCGTTTGATACTATAATAAGTGCATAGTGTATAAAACAACTTCAAATCATAAGTATCAATCATAGGCGGCATAAGAGCCCCATCCCACTATGTCGCCATATATAGGATTACAACTAAAACCGCAAAGTCCCGTATTTGGAAGTTGGATTTTGTGAAAACCCGTAACTTCCCCGTAAAGGAAAGTGTCGGATAGTTCGAGAACAAACCACAGCAGAACACATATAAAAGAACATTTCATTGTATATTACAACAATGCATCAGATTACAAGAATATACAGAGTATGAATAAATATTACACAGAAATATCAGAGATTTAAATTACATTTAAATACATAGCAGCGGAAAATAATACAATACACAACTAGAAGGAGATATACGGATACAAAGCTTTCCGGATATCGTTCCAGCTGTAAACCAGGATCCTGTGAATATAAATCTGCAAAAACCAAAACTACTAGCTGCCCGTGTCAAAATAGGGGCACCCAGAGTTTAGGTTAAAACAATAAACTCCAGGTCAGTCATGTGACTGGTGTGAGAACTAAAACAGTTATTAATCTTTATTTTCAAAGTTAGGTAAATCAAGGGACCACGCCGTATAACACGGAACGGGTTTCCTCCCAAGAATACCAGTGCATAAAACAAACAGCGCAATGCTAAATAAAGAAAAATGAAGCTGTTATAAGACCCAGGTCCTATCACACAATGCAACGCAAGCCGGGGGATAGGGTTTTTACCTTATAACAGCCAAAGAATGCTTGATACGTTTAAAACAAATCATTTGATACTATTATAAGTGCATAGTGTATAAAACAACTTCAAATCATAAGTATCAATCATAGGCGGCATGAATGCCCCATACCACTATGTCGCCATATATAGGTTATACAATCAAAATCGCAAAGTCACGTATTTGGAAATTGGGTTTCCATCTATGAACCGAGGCAAAAGATAGTCCTCAACCGATTCGAGACTGTCTAGCCCGAGTCTCAGGCACAGTCGCAACCGTACCTTGGATCCTCAGGGCCGGTCGACCGATGTGGATTATAATGCCTGAACAATACGTTTCTCCGCCCTTTGGGGCGTAAATAAGCCAACTAAATGACTCCATCGGACCCGGATCGTCCGATCAAACCGAGGCGCCTCGCAACAGCAACAACCACATAAGTCAAACTCGTCAGGGCGTGTAAAACCACTGACGCCACTTCTAGCTAGAAAGAAAACGCATGCCCCCCCTGACGTCCGTCTCCCGTTTTTGGTTCATACCGGGTGTGAAACTCGCGAGGAAAACGTTACACAAAGCTACGCCACAAAGGCCGTGCTTTGATCATCACCACAAGACTTTGCTTTTCAACAGAAGCCTCGATCAATTGCCACTTAGGCATGCCACACAGGCAATTCACTCCATGCGTTTGATATCTATCAATATATAACCCCTGAGCTCGTACGTCTCAGAGAAGGGCGTTAAGTAAGAGAATAAATTCTCCGCCGCCAAACAGATATATATTTAATAGAGATCAATCACACGGACTAAAATCCAATGCCAGACACACAGTCCATTTACAAGTCCGTTCTGGGTTTGAACGAAACTGGAGGCACCTAGTACCCCGCATATCCATCGATCTCCAAGTACGTCTGGACGATCACTAACTGTTTCCATCTTCTTGGGTGTACAGCCCAATCAAGATCATTAGTAATTACCCAAACGACGTGAAGACCTCCGGTCTTCGACCATCGTCTTCATCTTCGACTTATCGTCGTATCAGTTATTCAGAATGGGATAAACCCGGTCTTTCCGAATAACTCGCGTATATTTTGAATAAGTGTTACACAAACACAACATACGCCTCATTCCAATTCATTAGTCACTAACCGTAAATTAATCAAGAGTTTAATTCCCCAAATATTAACCCCGAAGGCCGAAACCAACATCAGATCAATATCCAGAAAACCATTCTGCTTAGCTAACCGACAGTTAGTTTCTAAATTTCACATTCATAGGGAAAGGTTCCCATTAATTTTATCCAAGGTAAATTCTTTGAATTTATTCTTTATTCTATCTTTTGAATTTCGATTCAACTAGTCGGGATTAACGAAACTTACCGAAGTAATCAGTTGTTTTAATTTCCCAATCCCAACCTATTAATCCCATGAAGTAAAACTGGTAATACTTCATTTCTAACACCACAGTGTTATCGGTAAATTCAATTACCATTTCACGTTCAAATCTAATTAAAGATTTAACTATCGCCTGGAGTAAAACTGGTGATACTCCATTTCGATTATTACAATCTAATTAAAGATTCATTAAAACTCCACTTAGTTTTAATCTTTGACTGGGTTAAAGAATCAGTGTCATTTAAAACACGGTTCACGACAAACCCAAAATCACATTCCATTAATTATCGGGTTAAAGAACAAGTGTTATTTAAAACACCGTTCACGATAAACCCAAAAATCAATACCAAATCAGTTCCAATTAAATATAATTTAATTGGTACACTTCATTAAATCTAAATAAAAAGATTTAATCTTTCCTCAACTGGGTTCAAGAACAGTGTTAGTGAAGACACCATTCACGACAAACCCAAATCACATTTGATATTAAACACAAGGCTCTGAATAGAAAATATCCCGGCTTATATTCAATATCAAATTCTACGATTAACAAATGTCGTATTGGAAATAACGATATAAATATATATATCTTTCAAATTTCCATAACAACATCTGCATAATCCCGAATTCCAACATCGAAATATTCCGAAGACAATTTCGATTCAAATCCACTCCAATGCAATCATTGGAAATTTTGGTTATTTTTAAAACCCTTTTCAAATTCAATTTATTTATTTAAAACTAAATAGAATTATATTTCTAGTTCAAAACTAGTTCATTTCGATAAAAATCTATTTTTATCTTTTAAATATGGAGTTTTTCATCCCAAATCTTCACAAATCATTTCTTATGATTTTACACAAATTATTACTATTTTTAATAATTTTATCAAGGCCCGTACAGTCGATTTTCATCAATGGTCATCGAACTGCACTTACAGCGACCTTTTTCAAATTTGATTTGGACATAATTCCAAATCCAACCGTTAGATTTCTAATTTCTAACATTCGTTAGAAAGCTCTTTTCGATACGAACCCAACGGTTCCGGTTTTAGGAGAATCCGACGGTCGGATCTCCCGTAATGTCCGTTTGAAATAAATGGTCGAAATTCACGAACTGCCGCGGCGCGGCGCGTTCTATTCAGGCCATTATATTATATATATAATATATATAATATATATTTCGTCGATTTCTATTTAAAACGAATTATATAAATAGTTTTAAATTCGTTTCAAAAGCAATTTCAACTTCCTTTTCAATTCAAATCAAAATTGAATTCTTCTTTATAAATTCGTTTTAAAATTCATTTCTATTCAATTCAAATTTCAATTCAATTTGAATTCATTTCAATTCGCTTTCAATTCAATTTGAAATCGTTTTCAATTCAATTCATTTCGAAATCGTTTTCAATTCATTTCATTTCGAAATCGTTTTCAATTCATTTCATTTCGAAATCGGTTTCAATTCATTTTGAATTCGTTTTCAATTCAATTCATTTCGAAATCGTTTTCAATTCATTTCATTTCGAAATCGTTTTCAATTCATTTCATTTCGAAATCGTTTTCAATTCATTTCATTTCGAAATCGGTTTCAATTCATTTCAAAATCGGTTTCAATTCAATTCATTTCAAAATCGTTTTCAATTCAATTCATTTCAAAATCGGTTTCAATTCATTTCAAAATCGGTTTCAATTCAATTCATTTCAAAATCGTTTTCAATTCAATTCATTTCAAAATTGGTTTCAATTCAATTCATTTCAAAATGAATAGAATCGATATAAATCGTTTACGTCAAAATGGCGTCAATCTAATCAACACGGCTTCATAAATTTCTATTTTCAATTATTCTATTTCAAATATTTCTTTTTCAAAATAGTTGCTATTATCAAAATATTTCGTTCAACACATGACCAATCTCAATGGATGAGTACTGTCAACACATGAACCTTTATTTTATATTGATAAAGATGTAAATTTTATTACTATAAAATATTTCGTTCAACACATGACCAATCTCAATGAATGAGTACTGTCAACACATGAACCTTTATTTTATATTATAAAGATGTAAATTTTATTACTAAAATATTTCGTTCAACACATGACCAATCTCAATGGATGAGTACTGTCAACACATGAACTTTTATTTTATAATATTCTTTATTTTTCAAATTGGAATGAGGCCCAATCAATTACCATATAAAGTTAATTATATGGATTTTCATACAACACATGTATATAATAGCATGGAAAAATAATCAACCATCAACCAAAGTGCACTACACTGTATAAGCATCAAATATAGATATCTAACGCTTATAACAGCCTGTCAATCAATCGATCGACATATTTAATCAATCAGGATGAGTGAACTTCAAATTTCATCCCAACACCCGTGTGGGGTTTCAAACAATCAAACGCATATTTTATTTGTGCAGTTGGGCGATGTGTAAAATTTATCGACCCAATCAATGTCCTTCAAATAAGTGTACATAAACAAACCGTCTGGTTTGTAAATGAATATTTATTTATTTACGTTCACGTTAAAAATTATATTTTTAACGACAAAACATTTATTTCGACACATGAATTTCTATTCAGTTCATTCTTTAAATAAAATGATATTTTTATTTTTCTAACTTATTTTAGAAAATTTCGGCGGCATAACGGCACGATACTAGAAACGGGACAAGGCCTAGCCTTATCCCCGGTCTAGTGAAGGCCCACGCCATTCACACATCAATCAAATCAATTTCATCTCACCAAACAATTCAAACAAATAATCCAACTAATCTATGCATCCAAACAAACAAGTCCATGGTCTGTGGACGATTGTGTCGGGTGCTACTAAGCACCGTCTGCATCCTAGTATATATATATAACTAGAAAATAAATTTGAAAGGTGAGAAATTCTCACAGATAGCTATCCAATCATCTTGACTCTTCTTTGATAGAAATCTTTATCGTTATCGCCTCTTCGTCAGCTTCGTCGCCCGTAGCCACTACATATATAAAAATCGAATTTTTACTTCGCTATTCAATATATAAAAATCATATTTTTATTTCGAAGTTCAATAGATAAAAATCATATTTTTATTTCGAAGTTCAATATATAAAAATCATATTTTTATTTCGAAGTTCAATATATAAAAATTCTATTTTTCTATCGAAGTTCAACATATAAAAATTCTATTTTTCTATCGAAGTTCAACATATAAAAATTCTATTTTTCTATCGAAGTTCAACATATAAAAATTCTATTTTTCTATCGAAGTTCAACATATAAAAATTCTATTTTTCTATCGAAGTTCAACATATAAAAATTCTATTTTTCTATCGAAGTTCAACATATAAAAATTCTATTTTTCTATCGAAGTTCAACATATAAAAATTCTATTTTTCTATCGATGTTCAACATATAAAAATTCTATTTTTCTATCGAAGTTCAACATATAAAAATTCTATTTTTCTATCGATGTTCAACATATAAAAATTCTATTTTTCTATCGAAGTTCAACATATAAAAATTCTATTTTTCTATCGATGTTTGTATTATACAAATCATATAATTTTATATAAACAACATCAAATCATTTCACTTTTAAAAATCATATCTTTTCGCTTTTAAAAAAAATCAAAACTTTTGTATTCCATTTCCAATAAATTCATTACTTTCTTTTCATAAAAGATAAACAACAAAAGAAAGAAAGAAAAAAAAAGCAAAAATTAAAATAAATAAAAATGGAAGAGGGCTTACAGTACACAGAGAGGAGGGAGGGGGGTTTCTGCCATCGACGCAAAAGGGGGGATGCTGCTCACGCGGTCGGAGGGTGGTGGAAGGAGGGGCGTCGGTCTCGATTTGGTTGCAGGGGGGTATGGGGTCTCGCAAGGTTAGGGGTTCGGGGGAGAAGAGAGGAGAAGGGAGAGAGGAGAGAAGGCGGCGCGGCATGGGGGGGGCGTCTCCGACGAGGCGCGGTGGGTCGGGGAGGGAGGGCGGCTGGAGCTCGATCGCGATTGGGGGTTTTTTTTTCTTCTTTTTTTTCCTTTTGAAGTCAACGGGGGGGGGGGGTCTGAGGGAAGGATGAACAAGGGGGCTTTTATAAATTTATAAATATATATATTATTTAATTAAATTCTAAAAAGGTACTTTTTAATTCGAACTCGAAATCCAACCCACCGACTGTCGTCCATAGCTAATTATCCCCATTCCGAACACAATGGGATATGTATCGCCTGCTGATTTGATCATTTCGATTAGTTTCAGTTGAATTTACATTTAAATCACTATATTGAATTTTAAACGTACATTTCAAATTACCGGGGTCACATACTAACTAGAAAAATTCCAGAAAAATATTTTCTAGCTTCGTATTGACGATACGGTCCTAACAAAACTAGTTTCGTTGAATTCTGAGACCGTTTGAAAAATGGCCAATTTCCAGTCGATTAAAATCAACTGAAACTGGTCAAACGCGTTTTCCTATGTCACGCTCACATATTGATTCGAAAAATTATGAAATTTGAAACCTAGCAATAACTTAACATCACGGACCCAACAAAACTGGTTTTGTCGAAATCCGAGGTCATTTGCAAAATGTCCATTTTTAAGGGCCTGAATTCCATAGCGACTATTCAGAATTTTCAACTGGACATATCTTTTGATTCCCGCTATGAAATCTTGATTATTCGGATTCGTTGAAAGATATTATTAATTAGATCTCATTATTTTTGGTTTCACTAAAATCCGGATTGTTTTGCACCCGGTATATTCAATTGAAGTTTGAAATCGAATTATCGAACTACCGCGCCATTTTCAATTCTATTTATAATTATATATAAATATTTATATTCTAACGACGACGTATATAATATATACGTTCGAATTCTATTCCAAAATAAATTTCTCGTCGATATTATTTAAAATAATTCATTTTAAATAATTAAAATTCGCTAAAATTGCCGAAATAAAAATTTTAAACTGGCCCAGATTTTCGGGTTATTACAGATTTCCATCTATGAACCGAGGCAAAAGATAGTCCTCAACCGATTCGAGACGCTCTAGCCCGCCCCTCAGGAACAGCCGCAACTGCCCCTTGGATCGTCAGGGCTGGTCCACACGGAGTGGATTATTATGCCTGAACAATACGTCTCCCCACCCTATGGGGTGTAAGTCTGGCCCGTCAGCCGACCAGAATGCATCGGCCGAAACCGATATAACCGAGGCGCCTCGCAACCGCAACAACCACATAAGTCAAACTCGTCAGGGCGTGTAAAACCACTGACGCCACTTCTAGCTAGAAAGAAACGCAAGTCCTCCCTGAGGTCCGTCTCCCGTTTTTGGTTCATACCGGGTGTGAAACTCGCGAAGCAAACGTTTCACAAAGCTATGCCACAAAGGCCGTGCTTTGATCGTCACCACAAGACTTTGCTTTTCAACAGAAGCCTCGATCAGTTGCCACTTAGGCATGCCACACAGGCAATTCACTCCATGCGTTTGATATCCATCAATATATAACCCCTGAGCTCGTACGTCTCAGAGAAGGGCGTTAAGCAAGAGAATAAATTCTTCGCCGCCAAACAGATATATATTTAATAGAGATCAATCACACGGACTAAAATCCAATGTTAGAAACACAGTCCATTTACAAGTCTGTTCTGGGTCTGAACGAAACCGGAGGCACCTAGTACCCCGCATATCCATCGATCTCCAAGTACGTCTGGACGATCACTAACTGTTTCCATCTTCTTGGGTGTACAGCCCAGTCAAGATCATCAGTTATCACCCAAACGACGTGAAGACCTCCGGTCTTCGACCATCGTCTTCATCTTCGACTTATCGCCGTATCAGTTATTCAGAATGGGATAAACCCGGTCTTTCCGAATAACTCGCGTATATTTTAAATAAGTGTTACACAAACACAACATACGCCTCATTCCAACTCTTCAGTCACTAACAGTAAATTAATCAAGAGAATAATTCCCCAAATATTAACCCCGAAGGCCGAAACCAACATCAGATCAATATCCAGAAAACCATTCTGCTTGGCTAACCGACAATTAGTTTCTAAATTTCACATTCACAGGGAAAGGTTCCCATTAATTTTATCCAAGATAAATCATTAAAATTTATTCTCAAATCTTCTTTTGAATTTCGATTCAACTAGCCGGGATTAACGAAACTTACCGAAGTAATCATTTGTTTTAATTTCCCAATCCCAACCTATTCATCCCATGAAGTAAAACGGGTAGTACTTCATATCTAACACCACGGTGTTATCGGTAAATTCGATTACCATTTCACGTTCAAATCTAATTAAAGATTTAACTATCGCCTGGAGCAAAACTGGTGATACTCCATTTTCGATCATTTCAATCTAATTAAAGATTCATTAAAACTCCACTTAGTTTTAATCTTCGACTGGGTTAAAGAATCAGTGTCATTTAAAACACGGTTCACGATAAACCCAAAATCACATTCCATTAATTATCGGGTTAAAGAACAAGTGTTATTTTAAAACATTGTTCACGATAAACCCAAAAATCAATATCAATTCAATTCCAATTAAATATTATTTAATTGGTACACTTCATTAAATCTAAATAAAAGATTTAATCTTTTCTCAACTGGGTTCAAGAAGAGTGTTAGTGAAGACACCATTCACGACAAACCCAAATCACATTTGATATTCAATATAAGGCTCTGAATAGAAAATATATCGGCTTATATTCAATATCAAATTCTACGATTAACAAATGTCGTATTGGAAATAACGATATAAATATATATCTTTCAAATTTCCATAACAACATCTGTATAATCACGAATTCCAACATCGAAATATTCCGAAGACAATTTCGATTCAAATCCGCTCCAATGCAATCATTGGAAATTCTGGTTATTTTTAAAACCCTTTTCAAATTCAATTTATTTATTTAAAAATAAATAGAATTATATTTCTAGTTCAAAACTAGTTCATTTCGATAAAAAACTATTTTTATCTTTTCAAATATGGAGTTTTTCATCCCAAATCTTTCTAAATCATTTCTTATGATTTTACACAAATTATTACTATTTTTAATAATTTTATCGAGGCCTGTACAGTCGATTTCCATCAACGGTCATCGAACTGCACTTACAGCGACCTTTTTCAAATTTGATTTGGACATAATTCCAAATCCAACCGTTAGATTTCAAATTTCTAATATTCGTTAGAAAGCTCTTTTCGATACGAACCCAACGGTTCCAGATTTAGGAGAATCCGACGGTCGGATCTCCCGCAATGTCCGTTTGAAATAAATGGTCGAAATTCACGAACTGCCGCGGCGCGGCGCGTTCAATTCAGGCCACTATATTATATATATAATATATATTTCGTCGATTTCTATTTAAAACGAATTATATAAATAGTTTTAAATTCGTTTCAAAAGCAACTTCAACTTCCGTTTCAATTCAAATTAAAATTGAATTCTTCTTTATAAATTCGTTTTAAAATTCATTTCTAATTCAATTCAAATTTCAATTCAATTTGAATTCATTTCAATTTGCTTTCATTTCGAAATCGTTTTCAATTCATTTCGAAGTCGTTTTCAATTCATTTCATTTCGAAATCGTTTTCAATTCATTTCAAAGTCGTTTTCGATTCATTTCATTTCGAAATCGTTTTCAATTCATTTCGAAGTCGTTTTCGATTCATTTCATTTCGAAATCGTTTTCAATTCATTTCGAAGTCGTTTTCAATTCATTTCATTTCGAAATCGTTTTCAATTCATTTCATTTCGAAATCGTTTTCAATTCATTTCATTTCGAAATCGTTTTCAATTCATTTCATTTCGAAATCGTTTTCAATTCATTTCATTTCGAAATCGTTTTCAATTCAATTTATTTCGAAATCGTTTTCAATTCATTTCATTTCGAAATCGTTTTCAATTCATTTCATTTCGAAATCGTTTTCAATTCATTTCATTTCGAAATTGTTTTCAATTCATTTCATTTCGAAATCGTTTTCAATTCATTTCATTTCGAAATCGTTTTCAATTCAATTTATTTCGAAATCGTTTTCAATTCATTTCGAAGTCGTTTTCGATTCATTTCATTTCGAAATCGTTTTCAATTCATTTCGAAGTCGTTTTCGATTCATTTCATTTCGAAATCGTTTTCAATTCATTTCGAAGTCGTTTTCAATTCATTTCATTTCGAAATCGTTTTCAATTCATTTCATTTCGAAATCGTTTTCAATTCATTTATTCAATAAAATGATATTTTTATTTTTCTAACATATCTTAGAAAATTTCGGCGGCATAACGGCACGATACTAGAAACGGGACAAGGCCTAGCCTTATCCCCGGTCTAGTGAAGGCCCACGCCATTCACACATCAATCAAAATCAATTCATTTCACCACACAATTCAATTTCAGTCAAATAATCTGACTAATTTGCAATCAAACAAACAAGTCCATGGTCTGTGGACGATTGTGTCGGGTGCTATTAAGCACCGTCTGCATCCTAGTATATATATAACTAGAAATAAAATTGAAGAGTGAGAAATTCTCACCAATAGCTATCCAACTTCACGACACTTCACTTATAGAAATCTTCGCCAACCTCCCCTTTTTGTCGCTTTCGCCCGTATTCTCTACATATGTAAAAATCGAATTTTTACTTCGTTATTCAATTTATAAAAATCGAATTTTTACGTCGATGTTCAATATATAAAAATCACATTTTTATTTCGAAGTTCTATATATAAAAATCATATTTTTATTCACTATCATGACTCTTTTTCACTTTCTATTATATAGATAAAAATTCTATCTTTATACCGCTACTTTCCATATAAAAAATATATTTTTATATCTCTACTTTCTATGTAAAAATCATATATTTTTCTATTTCTAAAAACACAATACTTTCCTATTTCTAAAAACAATATTTTTTTTCAAAATCTGATTTTTAACTTTGTTATTCACATTAAAGACAATGCCACTTCATTTTTATTTCAGTTTTCATATACTTAAAAATCCATCCTTTATCACATAAAAAGTCAAATCTATATCATATAGAAAATATCATCCTTATCTAATCAAAAATCTAATATATATATATATATATATTGTTAAAAAAAAATTAAATCTTTACATTGCATTAGCAAAAATCACCTCCTTTTATTTTCTAAAAACAATGTATATTTTTAAAACAATTTCATTTTAAAATAATGTAGTATATTTAAAATTCCAGATTTTAAAATACTATAATATACAAAAAAAACCCAGATTTTTATTTAGACGATGTCAAACAAATTCTCAACTTGATTAACAAAGGTAATTAATTTAATTAACTACCTCACGCTGTAACCCTCCTGAACCATGGCCGCTCCCTGCTCGAATGTAAGGGCTTCGAACTGCGTTGACTTCGTCGTGCCGGAGACCAATCTAATCAAAGAATTATCATTGGACAATTCAAAAGAAAATCATAAGTGTGAATTTGTTAAGGGGAAATCTATTTTTCCAAAATAGAAAATATTTATTTCAAAGGAAATTGGAAGTGATACTTTGTTTAAAAATATAAACAAGTAAAATAAAAGGGAATTTGAATAAAGAGAAATTTGAAAAGAAGTTTGAATATTTGAATTCAAATAGAAATTAAAGTGGAATTTAAATCAAGAAAATAAAGTATGATATTTGAATTCAACGAGATATAAATATGGTATTTAAATTCAAAAAGAATTTAAATATGGCATTTGAATTCAAGGAAAATTTAAATATGGAATTTGAGTCCAAGGAAAATCAATATGGAATTTGAGTAAAAAGGAGTTTTAAATACTTGGGATTCAAAAAGAGTTGGAATATTTGGGAATTCAAATTAAAGTAGAAATAAGGTTTGAATAATAGAAATTAGAAGAGAATTTGAGAATTTAAATTATATAATTCAAATGGAATTTAGAACATAGAATTTGAAATAGAATTCAAATAGAATTCAAATATGGGATTTGAATATAGCAATTCAAATAGAATTTGAATATAGAATTTCAAGGTAGGATTGTAATGAAATTTGAAATATCGAATTCAAGAGAATTGAATATGGTTTTGAATTTAGAATTCAAAGAAGAATTGAATATAAACTTCAAATATAATCGAAATAGAGTTTGAATATATAACTCAAATAGAATTGAATATGAAGTTTGAATAGAGATTTGAAATAGAAATTCAAGTATTGAATTTGAATATCAAATAGAAAAGGAATTGGGATTTGAAAATAGAATTCAAAAGTGAGATTGGAATTTGAATCAAGAAATTCAAATAGAGGAAAATGGAGTTTGAATATTAGAAATTCAAATGGAGTTAAATGGAGTTGGATTCATTTTAACGAATTTGTATATAAATATAAATAAAACGAACTCGCCGCAGTGCTGCAGTTCGCAAACTGGCGATTCGAACTTCAATTGAATATACAGAACTTAATTGAAGTCGAAATTCTTTGAAACAAGAAACGTCAGGACCGATTTGATAATAGCTTTCTAATGAAGGAGAAAAATCTGGATTTCATCGAATAGATTTTGAGTTATGTCAAAAATTAAATTTTCAGAAAAACAGCGCCGGAACCATTATAAAACCATAACGGTTTGTTTAAATAAACTAAAGGATTTTAAAGAAATAAAATCCGAATTTGCCATGAGAAAAATCCAGACTTGAGTTGTAAATTAAATACGAACTCAAGAGGTGTAAATGAGATGATTGTTGAAACAAAAATCAGATTTTTAATTATTGATTAGAATTGACTAATTTAAAGAAATTAGTTAATGGAATTTTAGAATCGAAATTTGGGTCTTGAATCAGACAAGGGGTGTGTAAATTCATATTCGAAATCGAGTATGAAACTTGAATTAGAAATGACATTCGATTGTGTATCAACAAATTAATATATATTTGAACGTGATATAGGCTAAGAAGCTAATTAAAGAATAACTGGGCGGAACTGAATTCAAACGATTGGTTTGAGTTGAATCGAATTGCAAACAGGTGAACATGTGTAAGCAGGTTTGATATGAAGTATACGAAGATTTAAATTTATGTGCTCGACAAAAAGGTACATGTTAAATTCATATATGAGATTTTGTGCGTCGTATCGGCAAGCCGCTTGGCTTTTTCTTTTTCTTTTTGAGATGAGAAGTTACCGGGAAGCTATTTGAAATTTCCCGATGCCCCGATACAGGGGAGGTTATAGCGAAATTTTCCGGAAATTTAAGGAGTTAGAATATTTTTAAGATATTTTGATAGTTAGAAATCATTGTATCGTCGTATAGAATTCGATAGGTAAGTGAATATAAAAATCGAATATTGAAAAAAAAGGGAAATATATAAATTAGAAATAGAAAGCGAACCATATACATGTTTTAGAAATGAATAATTGGGATATATAGTGCGTTTATTCGAGGTTAGTGGTTTTGCCGTTTTGAAGTTGAGGATGTTTTCAGTCAAGGTCTGAGAGGTTAATTTACCCCAACTCGATTGATTTCATTTTTAATTGATAAATAGCAGAATCCCGTCTCGAAGAGAAGTGTTGAAAAGAGTTAGTTGAATAAAATATTTTGGGTTATTGTAACGATGTTTTACACAACATTCGTTTTAACCCAAGTGATGGAATTTTGGAAATATAACAAGTAAATATTTCCTGAATATAATTAAATTAGTCGGGATAGAGATAAGTGATTGGAATTGTTTCCAATTACAAATAAAGATATTTTCTAATATATAGAAAATAAAAGAAGTTGATATTTGGAAACGTTTTCCAAATGGCATAAGAGGCCAAGATGATTATTGAAAATATTTGGTTAACAAATATCGATAGGGGAAATGGAAAAGAGATTTAATCAATGAAATATTAATTAAAGAGCCCAGTGATTTGTTTGATATGTTTGGATGAACACTTGTTTTTATTCGATAGTTAATCACAGACTATCGAAGTTTTTGACCATCGTTGTCAATATGGAGAGACCGGTTGGATTATTATCCGAAGAACCACTCCGTATCGGCATAAGCGTTACGAACCAAGTATGCTGAATATATTGAAGACGGAGTAAAGTGCAAGGGCTTTTCTATTAATAGAAATAGTGCCTTCGGTTTCGTTCAATCCCAGAACGAACGTAAATGGACGAATGTCTGACAGAGTATTTCCAATGATCAAATGGGTTGGTCTGTATAAATATATATGGTTGCAACGGATTTATTCCCTTAGCATAACATCCAGAATATTTGTGCAAACTCAACTAGTGATTAACGGATCTGACAATGTGGCATTCAAAGTGATTGTGCTATCAATGAATGGTAAGCATTCGTAGCCTCAGGCCTCAACAACCGGGAAAGGACAAAAATCGGGCAGGCAGCATGGCTATGTGGGTCGCACCCATTAGGATGTATAATCACCTATCTAGAGGTTCATTTAATTTCTTATGCTATTCGATGCTGTCCCAGTCGGGAGGCGGTTGCTGATCCCAACCGTTGGTGATATACATTCGATACACTCAAGTGAAATGAGTGGTCGGTCATGTGTGGGCCGGGTTGCAAGATGTTCTTGTTGAACCCAGTGTATTCCTCTCTAGAGATACACTAGCGGAAGGTGGTTCCATACCTTGTCATGTTGGAAATCCAATCTCCAATAAGCGCCATGCGGTTTTTGATTTTATACTATGTATGTGGAGCGTGAGATGCAAGCGTTCTGCTATTTGGTTATTTACTTGATGTAGACATTATTATAATATCACTGGATTTTCGTATCAAAGTGATTTGGGGTATAGTAAGGTAAAAACCGTCCGTGTTTATGTGTGGGCTGGTCTTACTATTACCTTTTCTTTTGAAAGGATTTTTAAAGTTAAACAAGTGGTTGGAGTTTACTCACACCAGTCCCATGACTGACCCAGAGTTTATTTTGTTTTGTTTTCCCTAAACTCTTGGGTGCCCAAATTTGTACGGGCAGTCAAGTAGTCGGGATTTCACAGATTCAATTGGAGGAACTGGAAGCAGGAGGCTTCACCAGTTAGCTGTAGATTATCGTATTTCCGCTGTGTACTATGTTGTATATGGAAACAGGTGTTTATAACTGTTCCAGAAATGACTGTTGTGCTCTGATGATGGTATGTATATAAAGTTACTGATTTGTATTTCAAAAAGTTATGTTATATAATATATTTTATTCGTTCCGCTGTGAGATTCGTGTTTACTTTGATTATGCTCAGTTGTGTTCTTCTTCTTCTATTCTATTAGTTCTATCTTTTCTATCTCACCCTCTAATTTCTTCTATTAATGATACGGTATTTTCGATGTCTGAACAGTCGACGTTGGGTTTTGTGTCGATTTTCGGAGTCGAAAATCCCGTGGTCGTTACAGGATACTTACAAGGATTTTTATAAAGAGATTTATTATAAATAATTGAGGTGCTATATAGAATATTTGTACAATATGTTTAAAAGCTAACAAAATTTTATTTTAAATAGTTTACTTATAAATTAAATTAAGTAAACATGTTTGAATTTGAAATGAGATTAAAAAAAAGAATATGGTTTTCAAAAAACATATTTTAAATAAAATCGAAAAATGTAACCTATGGTTACATTTAATGAATGTTAATTTTACGTTAAAAAACTTATACTGAAGTTGAGAATGTTGTCGAGTCAAGGTTCTGGAGTGAAATAAAATACCCCCACTCTAACGACTTCATTATTATTTAAGAAAAGGTATTAGTTTAAATGAAGGTGATGATGGAAATAAAAATTATTATTATTTCCATATGGTATAATTTAAAATTTAAATTTCAAAGTTTATAAGTTTAAAAAAGTGTTTAGGATTATAATAAACAATGTATCACTTGACATTGTTAAGGTTTGATTGTAATGCATGTATACCATTTGATTAGCATGTAGAATGAAAGTTTTATGGGTTGCAAATATGCATATCCAAAAAAGATTAGTATATATGGAAATTAAATTATTAATTTCATAAGGGAAGTTTAAACTTAAACGGGGAAGAAGTATAATAGTGAATTAAAAACCTTTAGGTTTTATAATAAACGATGTATCATGCGACATCGTTCTATAACGACACGATTTTTTTTTGACCATTTTAATTTGAATATTTAAACTTATTTTAAATATTTTATTTGGAATATTAATGAACTTTTATATCAAATTCGTTATTAAACAACGATAGAACGTTCAATTTTATATTTTTATTAAAACGAACTCGGAACGTCGCGGTAGTTCGTAATATTTAATTTTGAACTTTTGTTGAATATACAGAATCCATTTTAATTCGAAATTCTATGAAAGAAAAAACATTTGAATCTATTTGATTATAAATTTCTAATGAAACAGACTTATTGAAATTTTTTCTTATAGATTGTACGTAATGTCCAAATCAAAATTTAAAGTAGTCTCTATGGAAATCGTGTATAAACAATAACGTTTATTTAATAAATTAAATAAGGATTTTATATATTTTGGATACCGTTAAACTCGAATATGTTAATGTTGACATATAATTCCATATTGATGTATATTTGGAGTGATACATTAACTCATTTGGATATGTTCGACAATAATAATTTATTATTATTTAATCTAATTGTTTTAGAAGTTAATTTTATTTTATCCATAACATTTATGCGTTTGAAATTAACTATTTTCCAAACAACCTCCGTTTTTGACGTAACGAATTTTATTGGAATATGTATAGCTAGTTATTGGTAGGTTTCTAGTTTGAAGCCAATCAGACACGTTTTGCGAGTGTGCGACATTTAATTGAGAACCGATGAATAAATTGAAATTTAAATAATATCGTTGTGCAAACGGAGTCGGTTTTCAGTGGAATTAATTTCATTAGAACCGTAACATCAAAACATTAAACTGGGACCAGCCTGGGAGTTGAATCATTGAAAAGTATGGAAAAGTAGTCGTGTTAGTAATATCAAACTAATATCTGGATTGAACATAGGTTAGAACCAAGATTTCATGCTTATAAAATTTTTAAAGTGATATCTTTCAAAATAAAAACCGTTACCAACTAAGAGAAAACATGAAAGGTGGGCTCTAATTTGACATAAATGCATTCCACTGTATACTCTGGGTGCGCATGGGTTAGTGACCCTGTCCACCAAAAACAATTTAGTTTCTTCATGGATAATAAATTAGGTATCATCTTTTCTCCAACGATAAAGTTTCAGGTTCCTGGATACCAAGATTGGCGAAGCATATCACTTGCAATCATAACATGTATTAGTGATGAAAATGGATCCTTTTGAAAATTAAACTGATTTGTTTCTCTTTGTATATCAAGACGAATAGTGGATATGATTAAGGGAAAGTGAAATGATTAGCTTAATTTTTGATGCCACCCTAGATTCAAATTCCGCATGTATAACTGATAAAGTTAGAAATGATACATTAACGAAAAAGATAATTCACGTACATAAGCCGGTTTGAGTAAAAAATAACGGGAATAGCCATGTTACAGAAAAAATTACAAATATAGACCTGTTTACCTTTCGAATGCATGTTTTGGAAACACGCCTTTAGTAAAATACGAAGGCGTGTTTCCAAAACACGCCTTCGAAAGCCAAACCTACATACAAAAAACCCGAGACCCTTTCTTCCCCAGCCGACTTAACATTTACCCAATCCCTCTTTCTCATTTCAGCAGCAAAAGAAAAAAAACTCAAATCAACTCCATTTTCACTCATTTTTCATCCAATCCATTCCGAAAAACTACAATGGCTAGCACATCTGGCGTACAATACGAAATCGGTAAAAATCTAAACCCTAACTTTCAATTTTGAAAGTAGGTCATATATTTTTAAGGATTATTGGTTATGGAGTTGATGTGGATTACTAGTGAGAAATTTGTACACTGTTGTGTAAATTGTTCGCATTTCTGATTTGGGGTTTTTGGTGTGTATATTGTTCACATTATTGAGTACATGATGTGTAACACCCCGTATTTTCTGTAAACATAAAAGTAACAAATTAAAGAATAATTAATTTGTAAATGAAGAATTAGGTGAAATGGGTTGCGCCATTGCATTTGTCTCGGAATTCTGCTTGAGATAGAGTCCGAGTTTGCGTAAATCGGACTCCGTATGAAGAAGTTATGGCCTTCATAAGTTTCAGGATTTAAATAAATTAAAACAGCTCCGGTTCTGAAATTCAAATTCGAAATTCAAATCACACACCCGGGCTGGGCGGGAAATTTCCCGCCCAGGACCCAGGTCAACCAGGGGGTCGACCTGGGTCAAATAGGTCGACCATGGGGTCGACCTCCCCTCTATTTCCAGATCTGAGGTCAGGTTCGTTTTTGTGCATTTGGACGCCCGTTCTGACCAGATTCATTGATCCCTATGCTATATAAACACCCCTTAGGCTACATTTTTCTCTACAGAACTTCATTACCCTATACTCTACCCTAATTCATATCAAAATAAATCAAAGACGGGGTTATGCCGCTCAAGTTCTTCAAGAAATCAAGTTTAGAATTCAAGTAGAGATTCGAAGGCTAATTTAACGGCTTTTTTCTAAGAATCAAATCTAAATTAAAGAATCGATAGTCTACGTCAAGGGATAGCTTTTCAGTTTCAGAAAACAGATCCCAGAAAACAAGATTTGCCTTTGTTTTGTAAGTTCGATTACTTTTTAGATTTGAACACCTAGACCTAATTGGGGCATGTAATAAAATGAATATGAGAATTTGCCTGATCCTTTCATTTGAATCTGTGCTTGTATTTGCCTTTGGGAATCATTATTGACTATGAAATTGGTCCAATCATATCTATCCTTGTTGTATATTGGAATTGGAATCCTGCTTAAGATCATGATATAATTCTTATTAAACCTATATGCCTGTGATGATTCATGATGATAATCATATCAAATATATATGCCTGCGATGTATTCTATGCAAAACTTGTCTTTTTAGTACCACAAGTTTATTGGACCAATAGGTCTTATCATCGTATGACTATGCCTATCCTTACGATGTTCCATCTTGCTTCTCCCCTTATTTTATGAATCCTGAGTTGAATCTCGAAATACGTACATTATGAATACGGGGGTAATTGCGTATAACATGAAATTGACATTATATGGCATAATTTGGAACATGTAGTATGACATGACTGTTAAGATGCAATTTGGGGGTAATTTGACATGAATTATATGTAATTTGACATATTGAACCTAGAATTGGCATGAATGACAAAGTATGAAATTGGCATATAAATCAAGTTTTGGGCATAATTGTTATTGTTGCGAATTTGGGTAACTTGAGCATTAAATCTAGATTGGGCGTAAAATGTAAATTGGAACATTAAATCTAAATTTGGCCTAACTATTGATTTGGGACGCCAAGTATAATGAATATCATAATTCTGGGGCATGACTATTATTACAAACTTGGGAAGATTAAGTGTAGCCTATTTTGAGTAATAACTTCAAATTTGAATTTGGGGGCCATAACTTGCAATTAGCTTTGTTGGGCATAACTTGAGAATTGGAACATGACTTGTTGGGATAATTAGCATGTAAATCTAGACAAGGACATTTATGGTAAATGTGGCATAATCTGAAATTGACAACAATTGTGAATAATTTACATATAAACTGTAAATATGTAAATTTGTGAAAAGATGAACATGCCTAACCCGAGGTTAGATTGAGTTGTGGTGTAAAACTGCCCGGAACCGCCCGGCACATCCAGTAACCACAACAACACATATCTAATGTGAGAGGTTAGTGCATCATGCCCAAGAAAAACCCGAGGTTAGATTGAGTTGTGGTTTAAAACTGCCCGGAACCGCCCGACACGTCCAGTAAGCGCAACACATATCTAATGTGAGAGGTTGGTGCACCAATAAATCAATTAATGCTAATGACGCATGCTAAGTATGGGAGGGTTAGGTTAATGACACTTAACCAATATGACATGGGATATGGGTGGGTTAAGTTAAATGGACAAGGGACACCTAACCAACATAACATGACGTATGGTAGGGTTAAGTTAACTAAGGGAACACTTAACCAATATAACATGAATGACTAGGGTTAAGTTTATGAGAAACACTTAACCAATATAACTTGATTTTTGGTAAGGTTATGTTAAAACAAGAGGGCCACACTTAACCAATATAACTTGATTTGTGGTAGGGTTAAGTTAACACAAGAAGGCAACACTTAACCAAAGTAACATGACAAGTAGGTGGGTTAAGTTAACTTGAATTGATTGATGACACTTAACCAATACAAACACGTGGGGTTAAGTTAACAAGAAACACTTGACCGATATAACTTAATGAACAGACGGGGTTAAGTTAATAGGAAACACTTAACCAATCCAACATGATAAGTGAGGAGGGTTAAGTTAATAAGAAACACTTAATGGGTTAAGTTAACATGAATGGACAACACTAAACCAATATGACATAACGTGTGGGAGTGTTAAGTACATATCGAGTTAGGTGAGTAATATTAGTAAATATAGGCCCACAAACTTAACCATTAAATAAACATGCTTGAATCAATGGGAGGGTTAAGTACATATCGAGTTGGGTGGGTAATATTAATAAATATAGGCCCACAAACTTAACCATTAAATAAACATGCTTGAATCAGTGGGAGGGTTAAGTACATATCGGGTTGGCGGGTAATATTAGTAAATATAGGCCCACAAACTTAACCAGTAAGAAACCCTAGTAACGGGGACCCATTTCAGCAGTAACCCACATAGATGTATCATGGTACCCTGAACTAGGCAGGGTGGGGCACGATTACTGGGCTGATTATAAGCGGTCAAAACAACGACAGGGGGTACGTCAGTGTAGGTTCCGATGGTTTACGGGCATGCACGTACTCCGGAGTGGGAAAAAACAGGCACTGGGTACCAGTAGTTATACACTGTGCATCTTGAATCGTGTTGGGTTGCTATCATAAGGATTGATACACCTTATGGTGGGACCAGCACAGGGTATCTACACGCAAGAGTGGGCCGATTGACACAGACACAAGAGAAATTAATACAAGTAGGGAGCCAATTGATAGGGTAGTAAGGGTACATCTAACACATTCATGGCAATTAGGCAGATTGAGGTGGAATCCTCATAATAGATGTACACCTGAAGGCTACCACAATTGCGGGGATTGGGATCATATTATCTTATTACCATTTTTATACAGATTACTAGTTGGGACACTAGTTAGGTGGTGCAGAGATGTAGAAATCGGAATAACAGGGTAGTAGCGAAGCAGAGAAAGAGTAGAAGCGCATTCAGTTTATCTTGCCTTATTATACCGTATTCTTATCTTATGTTATCATGTTATCCCTATTACCATCGGTATTGTCTTATATTCAGTTTATTCATGTCACGTTGCTTTTACCTGTTCTCATGCTGAAAGTCACTGAGCTTACCAGACTTATCTCTGACCTAGTTTGTTTTCGCCTCTTTTCTTCCGTTCCCCCCCCCCCCCCGGTAGACAAGGAGGGAATAACTCAGCTTAGTTGGACCGCTTCTCTTTCCAAGCTTGAAGATTAGTTAGTGTATTGCTCTGAACTCTCTTTTCCATGGATATGGCTGGCTCATGCTTTATTGGGGAATATCATTGTCATTGTATGCTTCTTTATTTTGTTAAACAAGACAGATACTTCAGTATTGGAAAACAATCTTTGTATAAGCTGTTTTATCGATGAAGTAAAGTTTTATTTATTTACCGCTGCTTTAATTGTCCGTCTTGTAATTTATCTGCATCTTTTACCTAAAACGTTCCACCGAAGTTAAGGCATTCCCTTTGTGAGTGACCTTAACGGAGGTGGGGTGTTTCATGACGGTTATTGGATGTTATGTATTGGATATAGTATGGATTGAGGTATTGCGGTTAAATACAAACGATGTTGATTGCATTGGGTGTAGGCTAGTAAACTTGTTTGTTTGAAGTTAGTATCGTTGAAACACGAGTTTGTCGTCTCATTTAAGCCGTGTACTGTGTAGATGTGACAAAAATGAAAAAAAAAGCTATTTATTGGTTTGGAAAGGTTGCCGTAGATAAATTTTCTTGTTTATGGAATCGAATAGAAAATTATAGCATGTTCTATAAAAGTATACTTATATAAATGTCTTCTGCATTTTTGCAGAGTATTTTGAGCTGGTGCCTGGACTAGTAGATCCGAGCGTGTTATATCTGCAGCCGGAACATAGGACATCTAATCCTGTTCGTACGGAGGTAGCAATTTGTTACTATTTTCATCTTTTGATGTTTAGTATTTTTTTCTGCATTAGACATCAAACCCTCATTTTTTTATCTCTTAAATTTCCAGAGTAACGATACTGAGTTTGTCATTGACCACTCGTCATCACTTTCGAAAGGGACAACCGAGAATCCTCACATCCTTGCCAAGATCCAAAGGGCTAAATTCATGCATATTTTTTGCTTAGGTTACATCCAGCTCGATCATTACCTTGTCGGTGCTTTACTGGATAGGTGGAGGCCTGAGACATCTACGTTTCACTTACCAGTCGGTGAAATGACTATCATCTTGGCAGATGTGGCTGTTTTGCTAGGATTGCCTATTGAAGGCAATGCTGTTGCGTTTGGTGGTGCGGGATATGATTATTTGCAGCTATCTCGCGACCTACTTGGGATAGATCCACCAGCTAATCAAGTTAGGGGTGGCATGTCCGTTCATATCAGATGGTTCCGTAATTAGTTGACAGCTGATATTTCTGCGAATGCCACCCAGTTAGAGGTTGAGCAACGGGCTCGTTGCATTTTACTACACATTATTTTTTGTAGAATGATGGTTGATCATGCCAAGACCCATATAGATTTGAGATGGCTACCATTTTTAGCTGATCTCAGGCAGTGCGCTTTATATTCGTGGGGTAGTGCAGTGTTGGCCTATACATATCAGGAATTGTCTAAGGTCGCGCTGCAACAGTTTGCCTGTATTGTCGGTTGCCCAACACTAGTTCAGATATGAACCGAATTTCTATGATTTACTGTTATACAATGTGATGCATCATTCTCTTGTATTAAAATTATATTTTTGTGTACACTGCTTTGGTCCTGGACTTATCTTCCCCTCGGAAGATTAGTAGTGACGCCTGATCCTATCGACGCATCGATGCCGATTGGAGCTAGGTATACTTATTTGTTCGTTTATTTTGTTAAACGCAACACATACCATTTCTAATATATGTACATTTAAAATCGTGTAACAGGTAGGTTGGAAAAAAGAGTACGCGACATACACCGCGACGAGAGTTGTCATTTTACCGCAATGAGTTGGACGTCCTTACAGACGAAAAGGTTACATGGAATCCGTACACTTAAGAGGTACTTGCCCCACTACCAGTCATGTGCAGAGCTAATAGGTACCTTTGGACAGCGAGAGTACCTATTATGGCCTACAGCTTCACCACTTGACACCTTTCCGATAGGGTTATGAGACAGTTCAGCTAAATGCAGCATATACCGGATGATGCACCTCCTTACATTTAGGGTTACAGTGCATATGACTTTCACACATTTCTTGCTACGTGGAATGACTGCGAGAACCGTATTGATTTCGAGAGGGAGCCCACCATATCCACGGCGCAGTACATGAGGTGGTACTGGAACATAACACGACGCTACGTTGTTAATCCCCGAGTAGATTCTGCGTTAGCACTGTACGTTCCTAGAGCACCACTAGAGAGGAATGTGGTAAGTTGATGTTTGTACTATTAAATACAATCAATTACATTTATTCCTTGTTTCTAATTTTCTTTTAAATTTACAAGTTGACGGTATTAACTGTGCATGGGACGAAGCAGAAAAGCTTAGACAGAGGCAGATGGACGATGAGGTAAGGACAATGTGCACGAACATACAAAAAACTTTAGACGTGATTTTGTGATGGAACAAACTAGATCGGCCGAAACCACCATCTCCTCCACCTCCTCCTCCTCCAGGTCCACCTTTTCCTCCTCTAGTAGCACATTTAGAAATTGCACATGGCCCATCACAACCAGCACCTACAATACCCCGTTCCAGTAGTGCACGACGCACTAGGAGCAGCAGCGGCAGTGGTTCATCTTCAACTTTCACACCAATACTCAGGCGGCCGAGGCGAAACTAGTGCATGTTTGATTGGTCGTATTAGTGGTGTATGTCTAATTAATTAGATAGTATTCTTTGTGTAATTATTTGCTATGTATTGATACGTTTATTTATTTCTTATCTTTGGATCATACTAGCTTATGTATAATTATTTGGTACGTTTGGCTATTTATCATTTAGTTTCCTTGGTTGTCATCCGTACTTTTGGTTTCGATATTCATATTAATTAAACGACGTTTGAACGTATAATTTATAATATAATTAAAAACGAGCTCCTAAGGCCGCGGTAGTTCGTAGTTTTACGCATTTAACTTTAACTGAATGTATATGATTCGTTCTAAGTCGGATTTCTTTGAAACAAGAAACATTCGAATCTACTGAACTATATTTTTATAACGGAAGAGAAAAATGAAGATTTCATACTACAGATTTTTAGTTATTTCCAAATCAAATCTTCAGAAAGTCGTTGTGGAATCGTTTATAAACCATAACGAATTATTAATAGTTTATACAGAATTTTTATATAATATATACTGAGCGTCGATTTTAATGTAAAAGGGAGTAGTCAACATAGCACTACATCACCGTGTTATGTGTAGGATAGTTTGAATGTGGTGTTGTGTGTAGGCTAGCTTGAACGTCATGTTGTGTGGAAATATGTTAGGGTGGAAACTCGACTTCAGTAAAATACGAAGGTGAGTTTCCAAAATTCGCCTTCAAAACTTAAACAAGTCTAAATTTGTTATTTTTTTTCGAACATGGCTGTTTGTATTATTGATTATAAAAATAGGCCTGAGATAGTGATTTCCCCTAACAAAAATCATAAGACTGTAGCTTCTGTTATCATTTTGTTGAAAGTAGAAGACGTGATTTTGTTGAAAGTATAAAAGGGAGAGAAATAATATAGTTCTAAATCACATCTAATGTGAAGAAATTACTTTGTGCATATATAAATCATCTAATGTGAAAAAAAGAAGGGAATTAACAATCTATCCACGTGCTACCTAACTGATTTATGTGCTTACGTCGTGCTAGTGCAATAGTAACATTATCATGCAGAACGATTTTTCTCAATAGTCCATTGAATAGCGTCAATAAATAAAATAAAATAATAATTAAGTTTTATTCACGCCAAATAGCACCATGGCCACCATAAACAGCAATTAATGACATAGCTTTGATATCATCCAAAGAAAACGATATATCCAGCAAATGAAAAAGACGGTAAAATATATGTTGACCCGCCTTTTGCCAAGGCGCCAACCGATGGACCCATCACAGGAACGATCAGGTGTAACAACCCGTAAAATCTGGGCCAGTTTAAAATTTTTATTTCGGTAATTTTAGCAAATTTTGATTATTTAAAATGAATTATTTTAAATAAAATCGATGAGAAATTTATTTTGAATATAATTCGAACGTATATATTATACGCGTCGTCGTTAGAATATATAATTATATATAATTATAAAAGGAATTGAAAATGGCGCGGTAGTTCGATAATTCGATTTCAAACTTCAAATGAATGTACTGGGTGCAAAACAATCCGGATTTTAGTGAAACCAAAAATAATGGGATCTAATTGGTAATATCTTTCCAACGAATCCGAATAATCGAAATTTCATAGTGGGAATCAAAAGATATGTCCAGTTGAAAATTCTGAATAGTCGCTATGGAATTCAGACCCTTAAAAATGGACATTTTGCAAACGACCTCGGATTTCGACGAAACCAGTTTTGTTGGGTCCGCAGTGTAAAATTATTGCTAGATTCCAAATTTCATAATTTTTCGAATCAATATGTGAGCGTGGCAAAGGAAAACGTGTTTTGACCATTTCAGTTGATTTTAAACGACTGGAAATTGGCCATTTTTCTAACGGTCTCAGAATTCGACGAAACTAGTTTTGTTAGGACCGTATCGTCAATACGAAGCTAGAAAATGTTTTTCGGGAATTTTTAGAGTTAGTATGTGACCTCGGTAATTCGAAATGTACGTTTAAAATTCAATAAAGTGATTTAAATGTAAATTTAACGGAAACTGATTGTAACAGCCGAATCAGCTGACGATACATATCCCATTGTGTTCGGAGTGGGGGTTAAACTCTATGGACGACAGGTGGTGGGCCTCGTTTTGATGACGTATGTAAAAGTCAACTTTTTCGAATTAAATAAAATAAATAAAAAAGTCTCTTCCCCTATTTCGCTTTGCCCCCCCCCCCCCCCCGTCCAAATTCATTCAACAGATTAAATAAAAAAAAAATAAAAAAAAGGTCTCTTCCCCTATTTCGCTTTGGCCCCCCCGTCCAAATTCATTCAACAGATTAAAAAAAAAAAAAAAAGAAGAAGAAGCGATCGAACCCTAAATCCTCCAGCCGTCGGCCTCCACGCCACCGCCGCCATCGCGAGCCTCGCCACCCCCTCTCCGCCTCACCCTCCTCCCTCTGACAAAGACCGCCTGGCTCCACCACCCAGACCCCGCCTCCTCCAGTTCTCCTCGCGACAGCCCCCCCCCCCCTAGAAGCTGCCGCCGACGAAGTCGATGTCCCCCCCTAGAAGCTGCCGCCGACGCGATGCCCCTTTTTTTTCTTCGAATCCAGTAAGTTTTTTTTCTTCTTTATTTTATTTTTTATTTTTAATTTCGATTTTAGATTTAAAAACTGATTTATTTACAAAGTAAAAACTGATTTATTTACAAAGTAAAAACTGATTTTTAAAATGATTTATAAACTAATTTATTTTAAGATTTTAAAAAAAGAATGAAAAATCAGATTTTTATATATTGAAAGTAGAAAGAAAAATCAGATTTTTATATATTGAAAGTAGAAAGAAAAATCAGATTTTTATATATTGAAAGTAGAAAGAAAAATCAGATTTTTATATATTGAAAGAAGAAGGAAAAATCAGATTTTTATATATTGAATAGCATCGTAAAAATTCGATTTTTACATATGTAGTGAAAGCGGACAACGAAAGCGACGAAAGGCGAGTTGGCGAAGATTTCCTGCATTAGAAGTGCCGTGGAGCTTGGATAGCTTTCAGTGAGAACTTCTCACCTTTCAATTTAATTTTTCTACCAATTCTGTAAGAGTTAGATCTTTCTGAATCAACATTACATCTAGACGCATCTCTCCTCTTTGAATTGAAGATATAGCTATTTCCTTTGGATCTATCAGTCTAAGTAGAAGAAAATATACCTTTATATTATTGATCATTCTTTGATTCAAGGGATCATCCCATCTTAATTGAAAAAGAAAATATTTTTTCAAGAAGAAATTGAGTTCTGCTTCTTTCTTGCTCTTAGATTGTTTTTTTTTTCTACCCTTTTTAATGTCTGCTCCTGTATAATCTGTCTCAGCATCTTTTTCTCCTGTATAATCTGTCTCAGCATCTTTTTCTCCTGTATAATCTGTCTCAACATCTTTTTCATTTTGTTTTCGTAAATCTAATACAAGATTTCCCTGATCTTGTTGTTCATTTTTTTTTTTTTACATTAATCTTTTTACTTTTAATATTTTCATAAAAATGAAAATTAAAAATAAGTAATTTGGTAGGTATGATCCACGGTTTTATTTTATACGCATTAAAAAGTAGTAAAAATTCTGGGAAAAACCAAGGTTCTAGATTTGATATGATACGATAAAAATTTTCTTGATTCATTCCCATCCAATCAAAAAAGGAATTTTTTTTTAATTTTTGATAATTTAGATTTTTAGTATTGTTATGAATCTTGGTATTGATAGGCATATTGGCCCGGGTCTCAATATCAATATTATTTCTAATACAGAAATGGGGAATTTTATAATTTAAAAATAGTCTATCCATTTTTTTGTCTGTATCAATGAGAAATCTTTTTTCTAGATAATTATTAATAACTATCCTTATCAATCCATAAAATGGTTCGGGTTTTAGTGTATTGAAATTAGATGCAATTTTTTTGTTTTCCACTTCTTGTAATTGTAACGTTGATTCATAAATATATGAGTTTTTATTATCCCCAAAATTTATATATTTATATGATAAAATATCATATTCTAAATGTTTTTTCAATTTGACTTTTTGACTCATCAATGAATTTACTGCATAGTAATTTTCTTTCATGTAATGAATTAATTGATCTTTTTCTTTTTTATATAAATTCGATTTCATTGAGTCTTTTTTTTGAATTATACGACATTGGTTAGCCCTATTTTGCCATTTTTTGGTACTAAATAAGACCACTTAGTCTGAGATAAATTATATTGATAATGATTCCTTAACCACATTTTCCATTTATTCATTCTATACTTATGTATTTTCTTATGCTTTGGTTTGGAACCAAATATTCCTTGTGTTGTACAATAATTCTTTATTATATCTGTAAGAAAAGGATAGGTGTTATGATATTGAAGTACAGATTTCAAAGCATATTTGTTAAGTAACTGATTTTGCGAGAATTTGTAAAATATATATGCTTGAGACAAAGAAGATAAGTCCCAATAAATATTAAAATTTTTGTTGCTAATACTAAAATTAGTATTATAAAAAATATTATAAAACGACCTTTTTATTTTCGAAATAAAATTCATTATTTTTTGATCTGTCTTTTCAATTCTTTCTTGATTTGTTTTATCATTATAAATGTATTTAGTTAAAATTTTGTTTGTTGATTTAAAACTTGGAATCTTAATGATACATAGTAATAGATTCATGTATATTTTTTCAATGAAGGATTTTATAAAATAATGCGATTTACGTATTAATCGGATATTTTTTCTTTTAAATATTTTCCAAATATCCTTCTGTAATTCCGATCTTTTATTATAATAAGTTAGAACCATTTTTTTCTTGTCTTTTGTGATTCCTTTTATTTGATTCCTAATTGTGATTGTCTTATTAGCAAGATCTTTTATTTTTGTTTCGATGAGTGAATAATTTACATTTCCGCAATTCGGGAATTGAATTGCAATCGTTGATTCGCGAAGAATTTTATTATTTATATTAGAATTTCTTCCATTTTTTTTTTAGTCAATTCATATATTTTAGCCCTACTAGATTTTAATATAGGTTTTACTTTTTCAAGTTCTTTCATTATTAGGTCCAGAAATAGAATTATTTTGATGACCCATCTTGTTTTTTTTTTTTTGAAACTTTTAGAACCCCATTTCCTCTTTCTTTGAAAACTCTTATAACTTGTGAAATTTTCTTTTTCGCTTTTATCGTTTTTTTTTCGAGTTCTTTAAAAATGGGTTCAAAGAAAGAAGGTCGTTTTCGGGGAGACCCAAAAGGTAGCTCTGCTTCTCTTCCCCAAACTGTTAAAAAACAAAAGTTATCTTTTTTCTCTTTTTTTTTGCCTTTGCTGATCTACATGATTAAATCGTACCTTAGATCTTTGCCAAGGTTTCAGACAAAAAGGAAATAGAATCTTTACTTGAATACCATCTCTTAACCAATTTTGGGGAAATTCAGTTTCTGATAATTGAACACCATTATAAGTACATTTAACATGCATTTCTTCATTCCATTCCTTCCAATCCTCATACCATTCGGGGAATTGAAACAATAGCATACGACTAATATTTTTAGCTATTATTAATACGGGAAATATAACATATTTTCTAAGAAAAGATTGGGTTATTAATATTAAACCTCTTATTGCTTGAGTAAATAGAAAGCTATCCCAAGTCTCTGATATTGCTATTCGTTCATTTTCCTCTTTTTTCTCTTTATTCGATTTCTCATTTTCTTTTGTATGTTCTTGCTCAAAATAATAAATTTGAGATCTTGAGGTTCTTCCTAACCAATTCCTAATTTTAAATATATTAAAAAACGAAAAAAAAATGTTTTGTCTATTCGATCCAAAAAAAGTGGGGAATGCGCATTTGCTTGAAATATTTTCAAGATAATTGTTTTACGTCTTTGAGCACGCATAGATCCTTTGATTATACCACGGTGAAAATCCGATTGTTGTGAGTAATGTATCAAAGCCACTTCGTCTTCTTCATCACTAGTATTACTAGTAGTATTATTCGTAGTACTCGAATTAGTACTCTGATCGTTATCAGTATAAATTATTATGCGTTTCCCTTTTCTTGACCGAATTTCAGGATATTCCGTCGATTCTTCTTCATCTTCTTCTTCCAAATCATCTGTTAATTTGTATGACCATCTAGAGACCTTTTTACTAATTTCTTCCATTCCAATAGAATTTTTTCTAATTTTTAGTAGATCATTTGGATCAGTTGTAATTACATTGAATAAAAATTTCAAAGATTTTATTTGACTTTCTGAATCTATTCCTTGCACACGTTCAAAATCAAAATTTTCAATTGAGGTTAAGGAATTCTCAATAGGATTCGATAAAAATTTCTCATCAGAATAAAATACATTATGTTCAAATGTTTGAGAATTTTTGGGAAATAGACCATGAATTTTATTTATCCACAATATTTCTAAGGAATCCACTCTTGAAGTTATTAAATCAGTCATGATTTCATCTGAATCTACATTTTTTATTGTTCCGCGATAAGGTCCATTCAAAAAGGGATCATACATTTTGGGTAAATATTCTTGTTCATGCTCATCACCACATAATCTGGTTCTTTTTTCTAGTATATTTAAAGAAAAGGATCCTTTCTCTTTTTCTAAATTTTGTATTCTACTTAAAAATTCGTTCCTTAAGTTGTATTTTTTTTGTTCATTATTATAAATCCAATAATTATATAGGTCTTCGTGGTATAGTTTTTCTGTTGTGTAGAAAGAAATTTTTCGCTCTATCATTTCTGAAAAGGTTGATAAACTTGGCGGATATGTAAAAGAGATTAGATTTTTTTCCTTTATTTGGGCATATATAAAAAAAATATTGTGCCATTTCATTTCGTATAGCATTTTCAAACCTATCATTTTTTAAATATCTCAATGGGCGGTTCCATCGTTTATAATCGAAAAGAAAAGTTACAATAGGTTTTTCAAACCAAAAAGACGTTTTCTCTTCTTTAAGTTTTCCCAATTCCCAATTATCTTGATGGATATCAAGATAAGAATCTTCGTAAACCGGGCTATCTTTGTCTTCTTTAGTGGATCCCTCTTGTTCCTGTTTCGTCTTCTTCGTTTCGTAAGTTGTTTCTACATCGCTTTCTTCCGTTTCTGAGGTTTCTTTCAGTTTCTTAGTACCAATAGGCGATGGCATTCTGCCTAAATAGTAGACACAGGTGATAAATAAGAGAATACTAAAGATTCTAGCCATAGAATTTATCAATTCTGACACAAGGTACTTATTAGATCGAATCAAATGATTTTGCCATATCCAGAATAATACCAATCCAACCCATTTCATGAATAAAATGTGACCAATTAACCAACCAACAAAACTACTTGTTACAAATAACATCTTGTTGTTGCATCGAAACATATAAATGTTGACTAATCTGGCTAACGTTGAACTTGGTAAAATGAAATGGTTGAATAATTGAAAAATGAGATTATTCAGGAATACACATTGAATGCTGAGATTACGCATGGAATTTCTGGTAGTAGATCCATAATCAAAAAAGTTTTTGTGATTGTTCCAGAAGAAATGAAACAAAAGATACGGTAGAACTAGGACAGTTATTGTATGAGGTCTACCCAATGCTAGATGCAGAGGCGTACAATAGATCGATATGAACATCATGAGCTGCCCCGTAATAAAACCCGTTGTTGCTGATATCTCCTTCTCAGTTCCTTCTTCCATAACCTGAGCTCGGAGAAGGAAGAGATAAGAGGGCCCTATGGAAAATGTGGTCAGAAATCCATAATAGAGTCCGACCACAACGACCGAATTTATTATCTTCATGCATAAGGATAATAGATTACCTAGTAGAAAAGATTTTAAAATCATCACAAACCTCCCTTTTTTCTTTTCTATTTCAATTTCTCGATTATTATATGATGATTTCTTAACTTTCCATATATAGAAAGAGATAGACTAGAAATGACATCTCTTATGTCAACGATACCATCTTCTTCGATTGAATGACATCTCCTATGTCAATCACACCAAAGAAATATTAAATGAAAGGAATTGGGATATAGATGGAATATAATGAAATAGAGCTACTTTGAGGTTCCCTATGAAATGAGGCATGGAACGGAGCCACTACGTATACTAGGATGCAGACGGTGCTTAGTAGCACCCGACACAATCATCCACAGACCATGGACTTGTTTGTTTGGTTGCATAGCTTAGTTATATGATTTGATTTGAATTTGGTTGTTTGGTGAATCTGATTGATGTGTGAATGGCGTGGGCCTTCACTAGACCGGGGATAAGGCTAGGCCTCGTCCCGTTTCTAGTATCGTGCCGTTATGCCGCCGAAATTTTCTAAAATAAGTTAGAAAAATAAAAAGAGCATTTTATTTAAAGAATGAACTGAATAGAAATTCATAAGTTGGAATAAAATGTTTTATCGTTAAAAATATAATTTTTAACGTGAAGTGAATAAAATAAAATATTCATTCATAAACCGAACGGTTTGTTTATGTACACCTATTTGAAGGACATTGATTGGGTCGATAAATTTTACACATCGCCCAACTGCACGAATAAAATATGTGTTTGATTGTTTGAAACCCCACACGGGTGTTGGGATGTAATTTGAAGTTCACTCATCCTGATTGATTAAATATGTCGATCGATTGATTGACAGGCTGTTATAAGCGTTGAATATCTATATTTGATGCTTATACAGTGTAGTGCACTTTGGTTGATGGTTGATTATTTTCAATGCTATTAAATACATGTGTTGTATGGAAATCCATATAAAAATCTTTATATGGTAATTGATTGGGCCTCATTCTAATTTGAAAAATAAAGAATATTATAAAATAAAAGTTCATGTGTTGACAGTACTCATCCATTGAGATTGGTCATGTGTTGAACGAAATATTTTAATATTAAAATTTACATCTTTAATATTATAAAATAAAAGTTCATGTGTTGACAGTACTCATTCATTGAGATTGGTCATGTGTTGAACGAAATATTTTAATATTAAAATTTACATCTTTATCGATATAAAATAAAAGTTCATGTGTTGACAGTACTCATCCATTGAGATTGGTCATGTGTTGAACGAAATATTTTGATAATAAGAACTATTTTGAAAAGGAAATATTTGAAATAGAATATTGAAAAATAGAAATTTATGAAGTCGTGTTGGTTAGATTGACGCCATTTTGACGTGAACGATGTTTATATCGATTTTAAACGATTTTGAAATGAATTGAATTGAAAACGATTTCGAAATGAAATGAATTGAAAACGATTTCGAAATGAAATGAATTGAAAACGATTTCGAAATGAAATGAAATGAATTCAAATTTAATTGAAATTTGAATTGAATAGAAATGAATTTTAAAACGAATTTATAAAGAAGAATTCAATTTTGATTTGAATTGAAATGGAAGTTGAAATTGCTTTTGAAACGAATTCAAAACTATTTATATAATTCGTTTTAAATAGAAATCGACGAAATATATATTATATATATTATATATATAATATAATGGCCTGAATAGAACGCGCCGCGCCGCGGCAGTTCGTGAATTTCGACCATTTATTTCAAGCGGACATTACGGGAGATCCGACCGTCGGATTCTCCTGAAACCGGAACCGTTGGGTTCGTATCGAAAAGAGCTTTCTAACGAATATTAGAAATGTGAAATCTAACGGTTGGATTTGGAGATACGTCCAAATCAAATTCGAAAAAGGTCGCTGTAAGTGCAGTTCGATGGCCATTGATGGAAATCGACTGTACGGGCCTTGATAAAATTATTAAAAATAGTAATAATTTGTGTAAAATCATAAGAAATGATTTAGAAAGATTTGGGATGAAAAACTCCATATTTGAAAAGATAAAAATAGATTTTTATCGAAATGAACTAGTTTTGAACTAGAATTATAATTCTATTTATTTTTAAAATAAATAAATTGAATTTGAAATGGTTTTGAAAATAACCAAAATTTCCAATGATTGCATTGGAATGGATTTGAATCGAAATTGTCTTCGGAATATTTCGATGTTGGATTTCGTGACTATACAATGTTGTTATGGAAATTTGAAAGATATAGATATATATATATATATCGTTATTTCCCATACGATATCTGTTTGTCAGAGAATTTGATATTGAATATAAGCCGGGATATTTTCTATTCAGAGCCTTGTTTTGAATATCAAATGTGATTTGGGTTTGTCGTGAATGGTGTCTTCACTAACACTGTTCTTGAACCCAGTTGAGAAATGATTAAATCTTTTTATTTAGATTTAATGAAGTGTACCAATTGAATAATATTTAATTGGAATTGAATTGATATTGATTTTTGGGTTTATCGTGAACAGTGTTTTAAATAACACTCATTCTTTAACCCGATCATTAATGAAATGTGATTGTGGGTTGTCGTGAACGGTATCTTCAATAATACAGTTCTTAGACCTAAAGGAGTTAAGAAAATCAGAAACTAACTGGAGATTAGTTAAGTTGAATAGTTTCCGAGGTATTGATCTGATGTTGGTTTCGGCCTTCGGGATTAATACTTAGGGAATTGCTCACTTGCTAATTTACAATTAGGGACTGATTGAAATGTGATGTGATTTTGGGTTTATCGTGAACCGTGTTTTAAATGACACTGATTCTTTAACCCAGTCACAGATTAAAACTAAGTGGAGTTTTAATGAATCTTTAATTAGATTGAAATAATCGAAATGGATTATCACCAGTTTTGCTCCAGGCGATAGTTAAATCTTTAATTAGATTTGAACGTGAAATGGTAATTGAATTTACCGATAACACTGTGGTGTTAGATATGAAGTATTACCAGTTTTACTTCATGGGATAAATAGGTTGGGATTGGGAAATTAAAATAAATGATTACTTCGGTAAGGTTCGCTAATCCCGACTAGTTTGAATTGAGATTCAAAAATAGAATAAAGAATAAATTCAAGGAATTTATCTTGGATAAAATTAATTGGAACATTTGCCTATGAATGTGAAATTTAGAAACTAACTGTCGGTTAGCCAAGCAGAATGGTTTTCTGGATATTGATCTGATGTTGGTTTCGGCCTTCGGGGTTAATATTTGGGGAATTATTCTCTTGATTTATTTACGGTTAGTGACTAATGAATTGGAATGAGGCGTATGTTGTGTTTGTGTAACACTTATTTAAAATATACGCGAGTTATTCGGAAAGACCGGGTTTATCCCATTCTGAATAACTGATACGGCGATAAGTCGAAGATGAAGACGGTGGTCGAAGACCGGAAGTCTTCACGTCGTTTGGGTGATAACTGATGATCTTGATTGGGCTGTACACCCAAGAAGATGGAAACAGTTGGTGATCGTCCAGACGTATTTGGAGATCGATGGATATGCGGGGTACTAGGTGCCTCCAGTTTCGTTCAGACCCAGAACGGACTTGTAAATGGACTGTGTGTCTGACATTGGATTTTAGTCCGTGTGATTGATCTCTATTAAATATATATCTGTTTGGCGGCGGAGAATTTATTCTCTTGCTTAACGCCCTTCTCTGAGACGTACGAGCTCAGGGGTTATATATTGATGGATATCAAACGCATGGAGTGAATTGCCTGTGTGGCATGCCTAAGTGGCAATTGATCGAGACTTCTGTTGAAAAGCAAAGTCTTGTGGTGATGATCAAAGCACGGCCTTTGTGGCGTAGCTTTGTGTAACGTTTACCTCGCATGTTTCACACCCGGTATGAACCAAAAACGGGAGACGGACCTCAGGGAGGACTTGCGTTTCTTTCTGGTTAGAAGTGGCGTCAGTGGTTTTACACGCCCTGACGAGTTTGACTTATGTGGTTGTTTCTGTTGCGAGGCGCCTCGGATTGATCGGTCGTTCTCGAACCGATGGAGTCATTTAGTTTGCTCATTTACACCCCATAGGGTGGGGAAACGTAGTGTTCAGGCATTTTAATCCACATCGGTGGACCGGCCCTGTCGCTCCAAGGGCCCACCTGAGTCTGGGTCCTGAGGCTCGGGCTAGACAGTCTCGAATCGGTTGAGGACTATCTTTTGCCTCGGTTCATAGATGGAAATCCAATTTCCAAATACGTGACTTTGCGGTTTTATTTGTAAACCTATATATGGTGACATAGTGGGATGGGGCGCTCATGCCGCCTATGATTGATACTTATGATTTGAAGTTGTTTTATACACTATGCACTTATAATAGTATCAAACGATTTGTTTTAACCGTATCAAGCATTCTTTGGCTGTTATTAGGGAAAACCCTATCCTCGGCTGCGTTGCATTGTGTGATGGGACCTGGGTCTTATAACAACTTCATTTTTCTTTATTTAGCATTGCGCTGTTTGTTTTTTGCACTGGTATTCTTGGGAGGAAACCCGTTCCGTGTTATACGGCGTGGTCCCTTGATTTACCTAACTTTGAAAATAAAGATAAATAACTGTTTTAGTTCTCACACCAGTCCCATGACTGACCTGGAGTTTATTGTTTTAACCTAAACTCTGGGTGCCCTTATTTTGACACGGGCAGCTAGTAGTTTCGGTTTTGCAGATTTATATTCACAGGATCCTGGTCTACAGCTGGAACGATATCCGGAAAGCTTTGTATCCGTATATCTCTTCTAGTTGTGTATTGTATTATTTTCCGCTGCGATGTATTTAAATGTAATTTAAATCTCTGATATTTCTGTGTAATATTTATTCATTTATACTCTATGTATTCTTGTAATCTGATGCATTGTTGTAATAAGCAATGAAATGTTCTTCTGTATGCGTTCTGTTGTGGTTTGTTCTCGAACTATCCGTCGCTTTCCTTTACGGGGAAGTTACGGGTCTTTACATCAGGGCTCGAGCATCGGCTTGGACAAGCCCGGACATTCATGGCTCGAGGCTCCTTGGCTCAAGGGCTCTTGGATCGAAATATTTCAGCTCGAAATACCTAGGCTAAATGGTCTTGAGATCAGCTTACACTATAGCAATGACTTGGTCACGAGATCTATTTAATAGCCTGCTTACTTGGTCCAACTACCTATTCTAAAGCCTATAAACTCGGATCTAGCTACGTTTATGCTTCCACATATTAGAGGTAACTTCTCCACATAATCAAGACTCATCTCCATTATCTGCTATTTACATGGATCAACCGACACATGGCACCTTCAATTATTGAAACCTACTGCCTATAAATACACCAAGCAATACAACAAAGATGGGATCTTCTTCGACTCAGATTAGAGCTAATTCTTTGGCCCATGCATGACTCAATCATGGTTGCCAACCACTTTCATCACGAAATACTTGTTATATTCCTCAAAAACGATTATGTAATAGAGATCCTGACGATCTCATTCATTGTATCTCCGATTTTTTATGATATTATTATGAGATTATAAAGTGGATGTAGGCTCGGTAACGCCGAACCACTATAAAAACGCTGTTGTCTCGCTTTTTCTGATATTTCTTCATATATCATGCTCAAATCGGACTTTTGGCTGTTGATGACCACTTTTTGGCGTCAACAGTTTGGTGCTTTCACTGAGAGATGAATTCTCAATGTCTTAAGGGTTTTGCTCAACTTTTGGATCACCAAGTCCAAGACAAAATCCTAATTTCAGTCATCTTCAACAGCCATGGTTTCCAATACTTATGTACATGCTTAGGAAAGTAAAAGCAGCAACATCAGCATAAAAAAGACCGATTTTTTCCAGTTTTGGATTCGACCCCAGTCGGGTTGACCCTTCCTTGGTCGACATCGACCCGACTAGAGGACCAGCCAGTAGGAATTTCACTTTGGAAAGCTCGCAATATGTAGCTTGGCCTGGAGTAGGTCGTTGATCGGAGTGAGATTGGTTCGAACACAGATCGTCATAATGGTGTTCAAGCCCAGATCGACTAACTACATATCGATCGACTCTTATGAAACTCTCCAGGTCGACCAACTCTTCCATATATACCAACCCAGATTACTATCCATTACTGAAGCCCTGCACATCAAGACGAGATAGGGTCATTTTCAGAAAAAATGCAATTTTCTGATCATCTCAAAAAAGGCTCGATCTTCCAAAAACGAATGAATCAGGCGGTGCCCACATTTTCGACCTAACCGGTTAGGTCGATCACCATCGAGACTGTGGGCCCCGGACCCCCACTTGCGCTGTGTCCAGACCCGCTTGACGGCTCGCCTTCGGCTCGGCATATATTTTGGCCAATAATAATCGTCAAGACTTATCATCCAAGATTCAGCGGATAGTCTGATAATATCAACATCAAGATGGCAACGACTGGGGTCCTTCCATGAGCCATCAGCCCTATTTAATGAGGTTATTCAATCCTGATCGACTGCTACAGTCTTGCCGGAAGATCGGCGAATTAAAAGTTTGAAACACTTAAGCATGGATGTTGATAGATTGTCTATATATCGGCCCTCGTTCCTCGATGTGGAATCAAAGACAACCGCGGATGGACGAGGCATGTCTACATTCCTAGCCTCCGTATCCCACTTCCTGACATGAAAAAGATGAAGCTTCTATAAGCATGAATCCATTGTTCTCCTGCCAATCACCGCCTTAGCACCGACAAGATGAGATGCCACCATTAGTGGTTCTGATCTGACTACCAGATCTTTATTCCTTGCCCTCGATGTGGGGGCAAGAAGACGATTCAAAGAAAACACACCCTCATCATTCACCCACGAAGGTCGCTTGATTTCCTTTATTATCCCAATACCCCGATCAAGGTCTGATCGTTCTTGGCATTGCTGCCCCATGAGGATTTGAAAAGACTTCCTTCATCAATTAAAGCTTCAGCGGTCATCACCTGTCAGAGATGGGACAAGGCAGAATGGACTGGCAAAGGATATGCGATACCATTCTCATTTTGAATAATACTAATTCCCTTAACAGGATTTTTTTACCCATATCTTTTATCTTTACATGCTTTATGAGTTATTTATGTGACTAATAGCTTTTATGAATTTATGTGTGAAAGATATAGGTACCCAGAGTCTGGTACTGATCATACTTCCAATACCTTCATGCAGAACTACAGAGCATTGCCATAACGAGCTCGACTGAACCGCTTGTTTACAAAACCTTGCCCACCGTCCGAGAAAAGATGTACAACTCAAGGTGGATCTGACATGACCATCCACTCCTTGGCTCATGCATGGCATTACTCAAGACAATTGTGCATTGATCAATGCATTTCGAAGTTGGGATCCGAATCCAGATGGACGTGGATCTACCGTCCAAATGGCTAGATGATGTGCTCGACACCATCGGATTACATGAATCCAAATAGAGGAGACATCACTGCCCATCGACATACTAATTTTCCAATCATGCATTTTGCCTTTACATGCTTCTAGTTATTGACATGACTAACTTATGCAAATTCGTATATGAATGATGCAGGTACCCGAGGTTTGGTACCAATCACACCTTCCAAAGTTTGATCGAAGTAACGTAAAGTTTTGTGAACGTGATTCAAATATTCACCCGCCTACTCTTGGCCCGACGCCAACAATCTGACATAAATGAAGTTCGATCATCCATTCAGAAACTTTTTGCCCTTGACGTAGGGGGCAAGAAAATAAACGCACATGAGTTCGACGTGTGTTATTACATGGGCATACTAATGAGGCCTCCTCATCCTCTAGCCTTTGATTCCCTAGGAAAGACATAGAGATGTATTTGGGTGTGATATGACAATCCAACAGATCGACGACTCCATCCCGTGATCCGACGGGAAGAGCACAACAATGACCGGGACACGATCCCATGAACAACATAATAACTTTTGCCTTCGACGTGAGGGAAAAAGAGAAATGTTAAGACAAGGATGAGTATGACTCGACCTCTTTCCAACGACGTCTCTAACTCTTTCCCATGACTTCAATGGGAGGAGTATAAACTCAATAGGGGCGTGAACTGACCACCCCTGATGGAGACCTTTGCCTTTGACGTTGGAGCAAAGGGACGATGCCAAAGCAAATATGATCTGACTGTTTGCCCGATTAACTCTAATCCTTAGAGCTTGGATATGAGTATAAACTTAGGACGAGTGTGACAGGCGCACCAAGATTTAAGACCACTCGATCCACAACTCTAACCCAAACTGACTTTGGGAGAGTATAAAGGACGAGCCACGACGTCCATAACTCTAACTCTCACGACTTGAGAGAGAGTATAAATCTTTTGGGTTAGTGTGAATGGTACACCATGACTTAAGACCACTAAACCCATAATTCTAACTCTCATGACTTGAGAGAGAGTATAAAGGATAATGTTGCGACGTGCATGCAATCTCCATCGCCCTCCGACTGAGGACAAGATTATAAAAGACTTATGAACCGAACGTCTGAATGACTTAACACGGTTCCCACCAATGCTGGGGGAACGAGCATAGATTTCTGAATTAACTTCAAACACACTTCGGACGCGACCCGTGTTTTAAAGTTAAATGGAGGCTATAGACACTATACCTCCAAAGTACGACCCCTGACACTTTGACATTTAATAGTTCTATGCTAGATAGACTAGCACTCAACATGTTTTCGTTTCGAGCTACAATCTCTTATGACTTAAAGATCGACTTAGTAGCTTGCAAGACTAAGCGAACTATTCTTTTTCGAATTACAAATTCATGTTCATATACCAAACACAGACGCGAGGGCCACATTACATACACCAACGAAGGGTCATGTTCGAAGGGATGACATCGAATCCGAATTCTAAACTTCCCACACGACTCAATGCAATGACTGAAAGGAGGCACTGAGAGTGGGAGGTTCATTAACACATCACACGATCTAAGGCAACGACCGAAAGAGGGCCTTAAGAGTGATATCTGAAGTCGACACACATACCCATATGTGACTGACTATAGCCCAAGTGCAACGACGAGTTTCACATTGCAAGTACAATGAATAGAAAATGCAACAGCTCGAGCACTTGGACGACACAATCACTTAATCTTTGACAGCCACACCTTTTTATGCATGCATGTCTAAATTTGAAATGGGTGTGGTCTGGCCACTTGTCTTTTGCCATTACCCCCGGACTGGGGCATAACTACTAAAAGTATTTACAACTGGCATAACTTATTTGTGTGTACAAAACTTATGCTTTGATCTCGATAGGCCGCATGTGGACCACGAAAGGGGTGCAGAGTGACCATCCATTGGTTGATCCCAACCTACTTCCTAATTGGAAGGGGAAGAATGAGAGCATTCCAAGTGACTACAATCCGACCTCTCGCAGACCAACTTCGATCCTCAAAGCTTGGATGAGAGAGAAGAAACCTGTATGGGTTGAGTACCAACAAATCATTTTGCATCCAACTCTAACTCACGACATGGTGAGGAAGTATGAATCCTGAGAAGGCATGGATTTGAAGTCCACTACTCGGTCAATCCCCCAATGACTAGGGACGAAGAGTGCGAGCCATGAAAGCATGAATCTACTACTCGACTACTCTATGCACATTTTCAACTTCTTAAAGTTTCGCAGGATCCCAAACTATAGAAAAAATGATGACCTCAATGGAACCGAGCATGAAGAACAAACTCAACAAGAGTATGATGACTATTTTAGATATGTTGAAACATGAACAAAAGGGGCTCGACCTAATTGGCTCGAATGATAAGAGCAACTAAGTTCACTGGAGCTCGATGCCTAGGCAAATGAGATTCGACTGTTCGCGTCTTCAACTTTAAATCTCGCTGACTCGAGAGAGAGTAAAACGACTTGGGTTGATTAAGACCGCTAAACCTGCAACTCTAACCTGAAACAACGACGGAGAGTATAAAGACTTAAGGACTGGACGTCCGATTGAATTAACTAAACCCCCACCGACGCTGGGGGCATGAACATTGACCTCGCTTGTCTCCCAATGATGCTAGGTGCATGAGCATCAAGTTACAGACTGACTTTGAATACGTCCCTGACTTGGCACGTGATTCAAATGGTATATACTATACCTTCAGACTATAACATGACTTATGTTACTCATTCAAGCAAGACAGCTTATGAGCTATACATGACTGAGAAGACTCAAATCGCAAGTACATTAAATGGAGAGCGAGACTAACTTTTCTAATGCCTTATGATTTTGACGCTCATACTAGGCTCACATGATTTCAACAATATCTCGTACTGACTCGTACGTGATCGTTGGACCATAAAAATGGTCCGGAGTGATCGTGGATTTCTTTAAATATGGTCTGACGCAACCATGGACTTATGGTCTTCTGTTAATAATATCCGGAGTGATCGTGGTTTTCTGGTTTTGTATTGGCAAAATATGGTGATCATGGATTCCTAGCCTACTATTCCAATGAATCAGGAAGTAAAAACCCATATGCGATGTCAAGTTCACATGCCATTTCTGATTTTCTACGCTATCTCATGACTTGGATAACCGAACCATGCACTGACCTATGTGTGATTAATGGTCTGACTTGACCTTACACTTGACCATGCTCTCGACTTCCATAAGGAGATGACACCATTTGGCGAAGACTATTTATGAATGACCATGTGTAGAAGCCAGCGGTCCAGCTTGACTTATGATGATTTCATTCGACCTCTTGACTCAACGAGGCGTAAGTGATTACCTGTTCATCTCAACTACTCCAGCTTCAAACTTTGGCTCGATAGGTACCACAGATGGCGGTGTGATGCATGACATGCTGCTGGCATAGAGAAAAGAAAAAAGAATTCAAGCTTCAGGACTACTCCTAAAGACATGACAACTCGACATTGCTTTTCCAGAGATGAATGACATTCCAAAGAGATGCAGTTCAACTTATTCAAAGTACATCATGTCTGCCACACGATGTACTTTGGGGGGCAAAGTGTTGACCCGCCTTTTGGCAAGGCCGCCACCAATGGACCCATCACAGGAACGCTCAGGGCTCGAGCATGGGCTTGGACAAGCCCGAACATTCATGGCTCGAGGCTCCTTGGCTCAAGGGCTCTTGGATCGAAATATTTCATCTCGAAATACCTAGGATAAATGTTCTTGAGATCAACTTACACTACAACAATGACTTGGTCATGAGATCTATTTAATAGCCTGCTTACTTGGTCCAACTACCTATTCTGAAGCCTATAAACTCGGATCTAGCTACGTTTATGCTTCCACATATTTGAGGAAACTTCTCCACATAATCAAGACTCGGGTCCATTTTCTATTTACATAGATCAACCGACACATGGCACCTTCAATTATTGAAGACTACTACCTATAAATACACCAAGCAATACAACAAAGATGGGATCTTCTTCAGCTCAGATTAGAGCTAACTCTTTGGCCCACACATGACTTAATCATGGCTGCCAACCACTTTCATCACGAAATACTTGCTATATTCCTCAAAAACGATTATGTAATAGAGATCCTGACGATCTCATTCATTGTATCTCCGACTTTATGATATTATTATGAGATTATAAAGTGGACGTAGGCTCGTTAACGCTGAACCACTATAAACTGCTGTTGTCTTACTTTTTCTCGCTTTTTCTGGTATTTCTTCATATATCATGCTCAAATCTGACTTTTGGTCGTTAATGACCACTTTTTGGCGTCAACAATATAATAAGACTTTAAAGTTGGCATAATCGTAAATCAAGAACAAGTAGATCCGGTGCTTAAATCCACAGCCAATCAAAACCCCCGCCGGTTATAGTATAGCCACCAGCACATACGAAATGCCAAGTCAACCACGGAAGTGACGTGTACACTACAGCCTCAGGCCCACATCCCTGTTCCCCTGGTCCAAACCAATGAAATTGCCTCATTTCGTGGTAATATACACTTTGCCCCTTGAATTTCACCCGAAATTCGGGTGAAATTCAGGGGGGAAAGTGCAAATTCCCCGAAATAGGGCAGTTTTATTGGTTCGGTCCAGGGATGCGGGGGCATGCGATCCGAGGATCCGCTTCCGCACTTATCACCAACCACAGCCTACTGCCAACGTCATCCCACGCCACTCCAAACATTTTACCGGATGAGAGAGAAGATGACCCTTAACTGTTGCTGATGTCGCAACTACGCTCACATGCCCTTCCCACCCTCCTATAAATTGTAATCCCCACTCGGCCCAAACCCCCCAAACGAACCCATTGAGCTTGGCAGTTTAGAAAAAAATGCAAAATACAGCGATTAGAAGGTCGTCAAGCTTCGCTTCGGCGTTAGCGTCGAGGTCGACGTCGTGCAGCGGTGGAGAGAGGGAGGAGGGGATGAGGAGAATGATAGTGAAGAATGCGGTGCTGGTGGTGGGAAAGAAGGGGTGTTGCATGTCTGATGTGGCCAAGCGTTTGTTGTTGTCCCTGGGGGTGAAACCACCTACTTGTGAGGTCGAGGACGATGTGGATGATGACGTGGACGGTTTGATGGAGGAGCATTCTTGGTCGAAGGAAGGTAGGAGGAGTGCACGCGGCGGTTTCCGGCTGTGTTTATTGGAGGAAGACTTATGTGCATTATTGATAGATTGATGGCTCTTCATGTTAATTCTGGTCAACTTGTTCCTATTTTGAAACAGGCCGGTACTTTGTGGCTTTAGACTTTTACTTCTTTTTTTTTAATTTTTTTATGGAGTTTGGATGTACAAGGAATTGTTAAAGGTTTGTTTATGATTTATATATGGAAATAACACCACCATGGAATATCAGAATCATGTTTACGGAGATATGTAGTTTGTCTTAGATGAATTGTGCACAGCATAGAATAACTTTGAAAGGGCCATGGAACAAATGAAAATAGAGATGATGCAACGTATATGCATGAAATACTAGAGATAAGTAATTTTATTACAATTTCTAATGCAATGAAATTACAATTTTAGTTAGAGGAGATAAATTCAGTTAAAGAAATAATAAAATGACTGTTTTACACGAGTGGCTATAGTTTGTTCAAGTTCGTGACCGAAAAACCTCTGTCTAAAGAGGATTAGGACAAAAAAAAATTATACAAGCAAAAATCTCATTTGGTCTGTGTTCTTTTACATACTAGGACGAGACAACAGAATTAATACACCTATACATACTTATATATTATATATACTTTAAAAATAGTTTGTTGGACGAAGCTTGCAGGTTGGTTTTAGGATTGGTTGTAGGTTAGTGGTGAAGTATTGTGGATTACGAGATTTAAGGGGAGGATGTTGTAGGTCAGTGGCCGTCTGGTTTGTGGATTGTGGTTTTTGTCAGATTTGTAGAGGCGGTGTTTTGTTGCTGTGGTTGATGAACGAGTCTAATGTAATGGTAGCAAGTGGTCTTTGACGGTTGAATGGAGAGGGTTTATGGCAGTTTGGTTTCAGTTGTGTGAAAGAGCGGTTTCAAGTGATGATGGTGAGTGGGTCGAATCTATTTTGATGTAGGGGATTGGAAGATGTAAGAAAATATTTTGAACACAATTAACTCTATTATATATATATGTCAAAAAAATCTTCGAGGCATGAAATATGAAATATCTTTTAGGCATGAAATGTAGAGAGTCAACACCACATTGGAAAAAAAATCCTACTGATACAAGCACCTACTTGTCTCAGTAGTCAGTAATTAGAAATATAAAATCGCCTACCTCAGTTGAGCAAAATTTATCACAAAGCATAAAATAAACCAAACCCCCATTAATCTCGAACAAGTTCAGCAAAATGCTAATGTGGTTAGTTCCCAAAATATTGACAGTACTACAGAGAGTCCTACATCTAAAACAAGCATTGTTTTTTGTATACAACCAAAACCAGAGCTGCAACAACCATAGTACAAATCCAACTATAATGACAGAAGTACAGCTTGAAACAGTCCCATTTTATAACAGAAACAATATCTGAACTCATTAATAAGCAGGCATTGTTGTTGGTTATTGCACAAACGACAATCCCTCCTTTTGCAGACCGTATTTCATCTAAATTGTTTTAAGTCAATTCTCAATCCTTTGTAAGCCTTAAAGATACTCCAAATTTTATAGTAGACCTTAGCAAGATTCTAATAGGTATACCTTAACACGTAGAATTAGGTGATGAGCATATATACTTCAGGGATATTAGACTAAAGCTAATAGGAGTATGAGGAACGGTTTACAAATAAGAAAACCAAAATAAATAAATAAATAAAGCTAAGAGAACGGATTTGGCTTGAAACTTGGAAAGGCAACTCTAAGCAAAGCAAACATTAACAACGAAAGAATCCCCTTTTTCCCTGAAACTTCTCATTTGAAGTTGTGTTTGTTGTTCTAAATGCAGGGCTAACTGTTCTTTTTTTTTTTGTAATAAGCAGATGAGCAGAGATCTAAAATGAAACATTGAAATACAGCATTTTTCTTTAGCTTCTTCAATCTCAGAAGCATCTATACTATTACACATTTGCATACATCAGTCATAGTTTGTACTCTAGTACACGTTCTAGTAGTGAATGAAATATCTAGAATCATTAACAATAGAGTTAGAGTTGATAGAACCTGATCCTTGCACAGGATTTTGTGATGCACACGGAATTACATGTATATGTTGGAACTGTATTTGTGATGTGTATATGCAAGTTTAAATATTTTGAACTAAATATTGTTTATTTTTGTTGTAATAGGAACAAATTGCTTATTTTTTTTGGAGAAAATATCAAAAGCAAAGCAAGAGTAAATCAAGCATTCGGCTACTTTGTAAGTAACTTATATATATTAGGTATTGTGGATATGGAAGAGTTGATTTAAAGATATGTATGAGTTGTTAAGGTTGGATATGTGGGAAATAGTTTGAAATATTAAGTTTGAATATATGAGTGTTGTTTGAATGATATGTATGAAATATTATGTTGTAGTTTACATGTTTGTTGTTTGTGAACATGTGTTATTTTTGTATATCTTTGGGAAAGAGATAATGATGAATGTTGTTTGAATGATATGTATGTATTTAAAAGTAATGAAAGAGTAAAAATGATGGTAGGCAAGTGCAAAATGCCTTGCAAATTATATTTGATATTATAGCATTTAAAAAATGCTGTCAATATATAAGACAAATGCTATAAAATCATACTTGTGATTGCTATACAATTGTAGTAATAAACGCTATAGATATAACAAGAAACACTATAATAGAAGCAGAAAAAACGCTATAAATATTAAAAGAATACACTATCATAAGTTGTAGTTGGGTAGGATTTCATATAGCGTTTTTGTTTAATAGCAAAGATAAAATGCTATCGAATTTTTATTTTTCATAGCTTTTTCCTTTGTGGCCTATTTAAAGATTATGATCTAGCATAGCATGTCGTTACACAACGTTCTCTGAAATGCTATCTATGGCTGTAATAGCGTTTTTGAAATGCTATGAAATTCCTTTTTTGTTGTAGTGTTTTTTTTTGGTTTTATGTCCTTCGATGCTTAGGCTTTGGATTTGGATTTCTTTGGTTTCATGGCTTCTGGATTCTATGAATCTTGGATAATGGGATTCCCACTCATGGCTTTTTACTCCTAGTTTCCGGGCTTATGGATTTCTTGAGCCTATGGTATTAGCTATTTTGGGTATCTCTGAATCTTGGATATTCGAGCTCCGCCTCATGAATTTGGCTTTGTAGGCTACGACCCCTTGGTTTTATCTTTTGGCTTTCTGTGGATGGTGGAGTTTACATACCCACGTACGAGAGCTGTTATAACCCCTAGGCATTTTCTTTGATCGACAACATACCATCACCCCTTGGTTATCAATAAAGAGGATTGGTTCTAGCTCTCCTTGGTCGTCTTGTTCCGTTAAGGCCATCTTGAAATTGTTTTGGCATTCCTTTGTCATCTTACTCCAGGAAGACCAACTTGGAACTATTTTTGCATTCCTTGGTCGTCTTACTCCGGTATTTGTGCCTTGGGTACTCTGGCTACTCTTCGTCGTCTTGCCCCGGCAGGGCCGTCTTGAGATAACTCTAGTTTTGGAACTGGAATGACTAAGCTCGCTTACCCATGTGCGGGAACAACCATCCCTAGGCATGCTTTTCCTGAATGATGAACTATCCAGTTCCCTTCACAAATAAATTTGAAACAAAAAAGGATAAGTTCACATACCTATCTAACGGGACAGGCGAGCCCCTAGGCATGCTCCTTATGGACGATGAACCGTTAAGTTTCCTTTTGGTATTACTAATAACCCTAAAGTTTTATAACTTTAATAAGATTACTTTGCAAAGTAAGGACGCTTGCCTGTGAAGTATGAAATCTACAACCGGATTACAAACTCTAAGGACTCTGCTCCATGGCTTATCCTTGGTCGTCTTCTTCGCAAGGCCATCGTGGACCTCTCATAGCTTGTGCTTGGTTATCTTGCTTCGCAAGGTCATCTTAATCCTCTCCTAGTTTATCCTTGGTCATCTATCTTCGTAAGGCCATCTTAGACCTCTCCTAGCTTGTCCTTGGTCGTCTTGCTTCACAAGATCGTCTTGGACCTTTCTGGCTCAGTCTTGGTCATCTTGCCTCAGTAAGGTCGACTCAAACTCATCTGGCTATATGTTTATTGGTTATTCTGGATTTACGGATTTTTGCTTTCCCTGATTTCCTAGATATGGATTTTCTGGTGTCTCAAGTCATTGAACTACTGTAGTCCTATAGTTATTCTGGTTATTCTAGTTATCTCTAAACGATCCGAATTAACCATCGACTTTCATTGAATTTTAGGGCTTTCCGGCTAATAGATAATATGATCCAGAACGATCATGGATTTCTAGTTTATTGGCTTTGGATTTCTAGTTAATACGATCTGACATAATCGTGGCTCTTTGGTTTACTGGTTATAGAAGTTCACTTCAGACTTCTCGTGGCTTTGGTTTCTTAATTTTTTGCCTACTCGCAATACACATCCCCCATTGATCAAGCAAGACATGTTTTGGGGGGCAAAGTGTTGACACGCTTTTTGGTAAAGCTGTCACACATCAGCATTTTGGTTAGTGACACACTCAAAATTTGAGAACGTCATAAGGGAACACTAAGCGATTTGGTCAAAGTCGCGACGTGTTCTAAAAAGGATTGGAAATGGCGTCGATTCGTAAAATCATCATAGATGGACTTGGAAAAATTGGCGGTGTAAAAGTACGTGATCGACTCGGTCCGATCAGCTCAAAATGCTTGAGCATGTTAGTCTGATCAAGTGGCAAGACTCATAGCGGAAAAATACATGGATTTTGGTATAAAGCAGTGTCGCACACTCAAAAATAGCTGATTGACACGTGTCGATCACATAAAATGGCTTGCGTGACTCACGGCGCTCAAACCTGGCAATTTGGAGAGATTTTATCAAAAGTTGGAAAAGTTCGTTACTATCACCTTAGTAGCCTGAGAGGGCTGCTGCCACAACGAGGGCGGGTTTCGAGTTTGTCTAAGTGGTAATGAGGTTGAGGTAGAAGATGAAGCTGATGGTGGTGACAACTTGGGTTTTCTTGAAATGTTGAGGGAGTTACAAGATCGTGAAGATACAATAATGGGATGAGAAGATGTTAGCGAGTTCGAACTATTAAGGAAGAAAAGATTAAGTGGAAAGATGGTTAAGATGTAAAATAAGTTAATTAATTATTATTTAATTGCTAATGACATTTCATTTGCTTGTAAAAATCATATTTTATTCATACTTTATCAGAATTTGATGAAACAAGAGGCGTTGGGATCATATGGATGAGTACTACAAGTCCATGATGAATTGGAATGGTATGGAGAAAATTCGAATTTTGTTTAATTTTAAACGATGTTTAAAATTAAATGAAACGACGCTGAATCATCGATCGAACGACTAATGAGTTGTCAAATTCACACTTTGTATAATACTATTTTAATTACATCATATTGCAAATATCTATTACTTAATCGATATTTATTTATATGATATGGTTAGCTAATTGTTTGGATGATTGGTCGTTATTGTTTGGATTGTTTATTGCTTGTATTGTATGGTTATAGTTATAAATTATCGTCTATGCACAGATAAACCCTGACGCTATCTGCTTTTAAGTAGAAGATTCATTTTAAATGAATTAGTTTAAATTTTCTATTAATATACATATATAAACTATTATATTAATTATGATGTAGGGAGAAATAGGTTGGAGGGATCCAACTGAATTCCTCAAATATTTTAATGTTGTTTGTTTACATATTATTATTATACGAGTTGTTTAACTAATCTGTTTGGATGATGAGCTAGTTGTTGATGGTTGAATTGAAATTCAACACTGATATTTATTAATTGATAAACAATACTGATTTTGTAATTGACACCAGATGGCTTAAAAATCCATCTTTTTAAGACATTGTTTTACCATTAGGTGAATTGACTGGAATGAAGTTATAAAATTTATTTTATAACTTAAGTCAGATTTTGAAACCTATTTTATATAAATTATTTTAAATAGAAGTTTTATTACAATAAAATCAATATTTATTGTTAATTTTATGTGTAATTATAAGATGTTTATTATGATATATTCTTATATTTCAAATAATTTGTATAAGCATGTAAGCCCGAAATTAACCTAAGGGTTAATAACTTGGATTAATTATTTTAAGAGCAATTAAGTGGAATTATTTAAATTAATTATATTATTAAACAATTAAAAATAAATGATTAATTGAGCTTGATTAAAAAGTTAATCATGTGTTTTATGTTGACAAAGTCAACCGTTCCAATTGGAATTGGATATTTAATAAATTCTCTCTTCTTTTAATTGATTAATAGAAATAGTTTTGGCAAATAGTTGTTTAAACATAAAACAGTTTCTTAAAAGGTTGGACAGTCATATAATTAATTGTGAAATAAGATGATTATTGAGTTGATGATTATTAATACAGTTAAGTAATACTTTAAATGCTTTTAAAGAGAGAATAACAATCTTACTCTTAGTTGATGATAAGATGAACCGCTTTTACTATAGTCGAAGTCGAAGTCAAAGTTAATTATTATTAAATTAAAAATAATTTGAATAATGACCTTAAAATTTAAATTCATTTAAAGAAGTTTATTGAGCCATAAGATAATGTTTTGTATTTAAAGAAATTTTTAAGTGATTTCAGCCATGTTGAAAAGTTACATTAGTTTATTGAACTTATAAATCTAATGCAAACATGGTGTTGGTTTCCTGAATTAGTATATTAAAGTTATATATAAAAAAGAAACTTTTATTTATAAACTTAAGAAAGGTCTATAATGAAATTAAATCTTAGAAGCGAAATCGAAACGGAAAATATAATGGATTGAAATCGGTTTTGCAAGCTAAGTTCTAATGATTCGATTTAATTCTGAATATTCTATGCATGAAATGAAGTTTTATTAAGATAAAGCGTAGTAAGTTTGTGATGAAATTTATACAGATTTTTATAAAGAGAATTTTGTTATAATTGAATCGAGGTGTTGTAAAGAATATTTGTACAAAATGTTTAAAAGCTAACAAAATCTAATTTCAAATAGTTTACTTAAAGTTTAATTAAATAAACATGTCTGAAATTTTAATGAGATTTAAAAAATAGGAAAAAAAAGAATATGGTTGTAACTACCCGCAAATTCGAACCCTTTGAGTCGACCAAATACAATACAAGTCCAACCCAAATTGCATGAAAATACGAACCATTAATAGAAAGAAGTTAGAGGGTGAGGAATAGAAAAGGTAGAAAATTTAGAATGGAAGAAATAAGATAGAAGAAAGAACTGGACAACACAGAATCTCACAATCGCAGAAGAATATAATATAATATATATAAGCCTTGCAAAATACATAACTGTATCTGAACTTACATACAACATCAAAGTACATCATATATATATATATTTCATAGTGGAAATAAACTCTATATATCTAATACTGAAACCTCCTGCTCCAGCTCCTTCCAGATTATCTGTAAGATCCTGAACTACTTGACTGCCCGTACAAATTTGGGCACCCAAGAGTTTAGGGAAAACACAGAAAAATAAACTCTGGGTCATTCATGGGACTGGTGTGAGTAAACGATTTTAACAGTTTGCTTAACTTGGAAAAATTCTTTTTGAAAGAATAGATAATCGTAAAACCAATCCACACACAAATACGGATGGTTTTTACCAAACGATAACCCAAAACATTTTGAAATCATAACTATTCTGATATTATAATAATGTCTAGGGTTTCCACAAATAAATTAAAATCTAGCGGAGCGCTTGCATCTCACGCTCCACATATATAGTATATAAACAAAACCGCTTGGCACTTAGGGATAATGGATTTCCAACTATGACAAGGTATGGAACCATCTTTCGATAGTGTATCTCTTGAGAGGAATACACTAGGTTCAACAAGAACATCTTGCAATCCGGCCATACATGACCGGCCACTCATTTATCTTGAGTGTATCGAATATATTGTCACCTTACGGTTGCTAGCAACATAACCGTTCCCAGGAGATACAGAAGTGAAAGAAGTAACAAAATGAATATTCTCTAGATGGTGACAATACACCCTAATGGGAGCGACCCACATAGTCATGCTGCCAGCCCGATTTTTGTCATCTCCGGTTGTGAGGCTTGAGGTCATAACTTACCATTTTGAACAACACATCTTCATCCACTTTGAATGTTACATCGTCAAACCTATCAAATCACAAATTGATTTCCCCAAAACTATGGGTATAAAGCTAAGAGAAACGAATTCATCCGACACCAAACATAATTTAGAAGAGATTAACTCACGCAATCTGTTAGGTATACTCTGTCAGACAATCATCCACACAAGTTGTCATGGGACTGGACAAACCGAAGGCACTATCCTATAAATCCATCTTAGGCAATTTCTACCTAGGACCAACAGAATATCCCTTGCATAAAACTCCGTCTTCAACTGTCTTCAATTTGACTTTAAATTAATCAACGCCTAGGTCGAAACAAAGTGGTATTTGGATTTCATTTAGAAAACCAATCCCGGTCTCTTTGAATCAATGAACGTTAAAATCTTTTAGGGCCAAGTGATACTTAAAGGAATCAGATCAACATATTCCATATGTGTTTCTATGTCCTTAATTGATTTTCAAGACTTATCTACTAAAAATATTTAACGTAGAAGATTTCAGATTTCAACAGCAGTTTGTATAAGTCAATATTAACCAGATGTGACTACACAAGTTAATTGGGTCATGACACAATATTATAACCAATCAAAAAAAAAATCAATTATCACAATAGATCCGGTCTATCCCAATTCAATAGCTCAAATAAATGTCGTAGATTGATATTGGAAATTAATTATTTCCGAATCATATCTATTTAAGATTTAATTCTGTTTTATGAATCCCATTTATTTGTATTAATTATAACAGTATTGTTATCATCCATACGTCAATATATATATAACTTATAATTACTATTTTATTTCCTCAGGTAAATAATTACTTCACTATATATATAATTAGTTTAAATATTTATTTAAAACGGAAAGTAAACGTTACTTTCCTTAATAGATTATCAATTCTGAATACCTTAATGATTCATTTCTATATCCTATTTATTTCTGAACTTCAGAATAATCTTATCGGTACTGGTCTTACCAAATTCCTTCTACCGATATCTTTCACAACCATTCTCGTCTAAAAGCCACTTGCTTCTCAAGTTATTCACTTTGGATTGTGAATATTATTTCTTTTGGACTCGTTTGATCACAACAACTAGAATCCGCTAATATATATTAGTACAAGGTTAATACGATTTATCTATTTGCTATATAAAGTCACATTTTCATAAATATCGACATTTAGTTTAATCGTTGTGTATTTAACTTTTAAATCGTTTCCTGATTAAATATATTTATCGACCTTAGTCAATTTAATTAAAAACAGTATCTTAATGCATATTTTAAAACAGTTGAGCTCATACAATATTATTGACTATCAACCATTATTTGATAACTACAACAAGATGTTGATTTCAGTTCAACACTTATGGCTTGAACTGGCTATTTGGATTTTTATTTTAATTTTAATTAACTAGAAAAGAATATAAATTTAAAATAAAATAACTTATTTTATTCCGATGACATACCATTCTATATCGATTTCGATCTTCTTCTGAATAGTTATCGTCTGCCACTTCAGACTCCAATAACCGTTGACCTCCTTAATATATATTGATGTTAAATTTATATATAAAAAATCCTTGTAATATAATTTCTAAGATTCTTTCCAATTTATTTCCTACCTCTCTTCTTGTTTTTGCTTTCTTTTCTTTTAATTAAATTCCTCTTTAAAATTCTTTCTTTCTCTTTTCCTTTATCTTAAATTCCTATTTCCTTTACATTCCTTTTGTCATTCTTATTCCTTATCTTTCATTTCTAACACGCCCAACCTATCCCTTTCATTTTATTATTTCTTTAAATGTAGATCCTAAGCCCAATAGTTTAATGGCCCTAATCCTTTTTACTCCTTTCTTTTGTTAAATTATTTGATTTATTCCTTCCGGTCCATAGGCCCATCTGATCCTTCCTGTGTCTCACTTCTTTTTCTCCTTTCTTATATTACTGCTACCTCCCTCCCCTGTTCCTCTTCGCTCCTTCCTACTGTGTGCTCCTCTTTTCTTCTCTCCTTCCTACCGAGTGATCTTCTTCTTACTGCATGATCTCCTTTCTACTGTTCTACCGCGTTATCTTCTTTCTACTCAGAGCCAAGACTCAACAGCCACCATAATACAGTCCTCTTCACACACTAATGTGCACAAGCCAGTCTGCGGCAAATGCCGTGATCAAGACAGGCGAAGTCACCCAAGCATGGGATATCGATCACCAAGAACTAATTAGGAAAGTGTAATACAGTCCTTATTTGCACCAAGAAAAAGTAGCTTCAGCCCTTGTATAATTTAACAAATGAATGTGGTATCCACTTTTGTGGTCGGCATAAATATGTAGCATTAGTACTGCATACTAATTTGTATACACTTGGCACTTTTTCCCTTTCTTTTTCTTTATACTTTGTTCACAAAATAGGTTTTCTTACTCTTATATGTTGTTGTACATACATATCTTAGACAAAATTTTCTCTTGTATGTATGATGACAATTCTTTCAAATATGATACTCTCATTGTTGCATATAGAATCACTCAAGTAATAGGCAACCAAGTCTTGAGTTCCCTAAGCTCATACTACATAGATGTGATACCTGCCAATCCAATCAGAACAACATAAGATCATCCGAATGTATTTCAATGTGAAACCATCAAGCTGTGGACTTTGCCTACTATCAATTTATTGGCTAGTAGTTGCCAATGATAATAGCTAGCTAGCTGTGACATTTTGTTTCCAAAAGACTTGAGTGGCCGTGCTCTTCTGATCTAATGGATTGAAGGGTTTATATACTAACTTAGGAGGATGTTGAGAGTTACCCTATATTTTTGGGATGCTACTGACATGTATATAGTAAACCCGTACTCATTGACATGTGATTCTACATAATACTGTGCCCCATCCTTAATACTTGGATTACAACTTATGTAACTAGATATAAATTAGGTTAAATAAAACAAAGTAGTCTGGGTCTTTCTGATTTGCAAAACATTTTAGTTTCGGTCTTTATAATTTGCAAACATTTTAACATCAGCAGTTCGATAAGTTCTCCCTTAAGTTCTTCTTTTGTCTTTAATTTATTGAATTAATACAAAAAACTGAGACCTCCAAGAGGTAACGGAATGTTCGTTGCATGTTTGTTTAAATGTCACTCTGTTATCGTATGTGTTTAAATTTGTTTAGCCTCAGTACTTATGATTTACAGAAACCCATGATTTGTTTAGCATCAGTACTTAATCACCTCCATCATTTAGTGATTGTTTTAAAATTTATGAAACCAAGTTATATAATCATATGCGCATTCCTTGATAAGTATATCATTAGGTCATATTTTAGAAATTTAAAATCTAAGAGAAGCTTATTCTCAAAATCATCCACTCATCTACGGTTTCAAGCAATATATATCATCACATACCAACGAAATTCAGTTATTACTCTTCACAACCATTATACTCAGTATTTGCACTAATACTTATATTACCTGTCACTGATAATTTAGATATGTGTGTGTACCAAACATTACATGATATACAATCCGTAGTGATCAAAACAGAGAAGGTTCGAATTGAGTTTACTCACTTATTTGCTCTTCCAATTCCAAGTTTCTCCTCTGTTTTAATCTATCTTAGCCATTTTCCCATTTCAGTCTAAAGTGTTAAAGATGGCTTTTTAAGCTGTGGGATCACATTGGTATTGAAGTGTATTTATAGGTGGATGAGGTGTATGGACTATAGGTTTTGTAGGGTAGTTTATGATGGAGGTGATATTCTAGGCTGCTATTACGATTGATTGAAGAACAATACGAAGCTGCATAGTTGATGGAAAGGATAGCTAAGTTTATAGTTGTTTCTTAACTGAAAGAAAGGGACAAAACAAGGTATATATAGCTGTTGTATTCTTGGTTTTTGGTTGGAAAGATGACTACACATAGCTGTGTATGTTCTTTGATGAGCTCGGCCATGTGTTTTAATGTACAACAGTACATGGTCTGTGCATAAACATGTTCACAAGTAAGAGCTTAAAGGTAGGTTCTGATGTGCACTTGGTTTAAGATTGAAAGAGATTTTCGACAAGGCTCCACACTCAGCTGATGTAGTTTTTAGGGTACACTTACACGTGCAGTCTGTTCTTGGATGTGTTTCTTTCCTGTTAGCTAAAGCATTAGGATGCTTTTATGTTTACTGTTTTCAAAGCACATCCCTTTTTTTATTTTACTTAATGTTTTATATTTTAGTTCCCAGGATATACTTCCTAGCCATATTTTGTCATTAAGCATTCAATCTATATCAAAAGATCTGATTTGAACATTCCATGAACCAGTGTATAACAAGGATTAAAAATGGCCAATTAATGTATAAAGAATCATTTTATTTATTGAGTTTTGATTTGCTTTTATTAAATTTTATTAGATGACATGTTCTTGTCCATTTATGGTCATATCACTTTTACACGTATGCATATGTGAAGTAAATAAAATATTTACAAGAGTTACTAAATACCTATATATATATATATATATATATATATATATATATATATATATACACTAGGGATAATAATATACATATATATATATATTCCTTAGTTTTAAAAAGGTTCTAAATCCCCTTCAATATTAAAACTCTAAGCTCCTTAAGGATTTATATTTTACAAAAATCAAAAATAAGTTTAAAACGCAAATAAGAGATTAAAACACCATTTACCTATGTATATATAAATTATAAACTAGAAATATACACAAAAGATTTTAGACAAATGATTATTGACAATTATAAAAAAGATTCAAATTCAAATATTATTTAATCTTAGTTGTCAGTATAATCTAAAATTTAGATTATAAAGTTGGTCAAGAAATCCGCATTACAATGGTTTTCTGAAACCATATCTTAAAACAAACCAAAAAATGTTACCTATGGTGACATTTATTGTATGTTAGTTTAACATTAACAAACTTATGAAGTTAAGAATGTTGTCGATTCAAGGTTTGAGAGGTAAATAAAATATCCCAACTCGAACAACTTCATTATTAGACAAGGGATGGTATTAGTTTAAACGAAGGTGATGATGTCAATAAAACTTATTGGTATTCCCATAAGGTGTAATATAAACTTTAAATTTCAAAGATTATAAGTTCAATAAATTGTTTTGGTATATAAAAAACAATGTATCACTTGACATTATTTGGGATTGATTGAAATATATGAATACCATTCGATTAAGTGTATAGAATGAAAGTAGAATGCGCTGGGAATATCCCTATCCGAAAAATACAAGTATATACCAAAATTAATTTATTAGTTGGTTGTAGTAGTTTGGTTTAGCTACTTTACTAACATTAAGTTTAGAGGAAGATGAGTTTAATTGAGGAGGGGGAAGGGTAACTGACTTAGGTTGAGGGAGCATCATAGGTTTGGCACTGGCTACTGTTTTAGCTAAGAGATACAAGGCATAATCATGGGAATTGTCAATAGAAACAGTTAGTAGGATTGGCATGGTGGTTGCACAAGTGTTACTAGAAACCTGATCAGCAGCAAGGAGGGTAGCAGGTGGTTGGGAAACATTTATCAGGTTAGAGGTAGTGCACAAGTTGCACGTGCACTTCATTAACTTGTAGGACTGACCTGAAAATAGTCAAGTTCGATTTGGTTTTAATTTATTGGCAAACATTGAAAGCACTACTGATGATCTCCTTGAACTTGTTAGGAGAACAAAGAGCAACCTCTTGTTCATCTGGCTCACGCATTGTCCCTTAGCTTCAATGACGTTTATCATCTAGTTGTATTTTTTTCTGTGTCTCTCTAAAATCAGCTTTAGAGCATTTTATTTCCTTTTACATTTAGACAACTTGCTTGTCCATTGTAGTAGAACTGATTCTTATTTCATTTAAATCACTTTCACTAACCACAATCTGGTTTTTCAATGTTGAACCAGAAAAAAAATTAATTTGCTGATGTAGAAGGAAATGCATCTTAAGTTACTACCTTTTTGTTAAAAAAGGACCTACTACATTTGCAAATTTGGTTTGTCAAAATTATGTTTACTTGATTTGTAACAACTATGTACCATTAGGAATTGAAATCTTGTTCTTTTGATTTGCGGATCACGATGTATTGAATAACCATGATTATTTATTCCCATATGTGGCATTGGGTTTTGAATTTTTGTTGCCGCATTCTATCCATCATGAAAGCAAACCTGCCAAGCTTAATGCATTTCTTTTTAGAATGATTTGCAACTTATTCAAAGAATTTTCCTTCCTACTTAGTTTTATTACCATTTTGATTATTTATGAGGTTATTTGATGTACTATACAAATGTAAATGTTGTTAACAGTAGAATGTTCTTATAATGATAAAATATCTCATTTGTTTTAGTACTTGATTATTGGTTATATGCTATATGCGTGATAATTTTGTGTTAAGACTTGGCCCACGCAAATATTTTGTATCTTAGAGCATATTATTTTGTTGAAACAAATTCATCAATGGTAATAGCTGCGTCTTATTTTAGCACTAACATAGAGAAAATCTAACATTGGTTGATTACAACCTTGAATTTAGAATAAATGGGTAATTTTATCCCGAACAAGACTTTACGAGCCGTAATACTAAGGGTAACATTCAAGGACCAATCCTGAATTCGAAGTTGGTTGGTCCGGGGCGTTCGATCTATCGGTGCTCTATAGTAGAGCATCAAATTTTTTGGCGCGCACCGAAAAATTTGACGCACTTCAATAGAGTGTCGATAAGTTCGACGCTTTACCTATTCCCCTCGAAAAACTAAAATCCGGTTGTCTTTATGGCTCCGGCTGCTATAAAACGGTCATAATTTTCTCCAACGTCTAGAAAACTGTCATATTTTCTTCCAACAAGTGTAAAACAGTCAAAATACATCTACAACAGCTATATTTTCAATTATAAATTACCAATTCCTTACATTCTATATCATAACATAATTTCTTTCTATCAAATAAATCCCCAAGTAACTTAAACTTAGTAATGTCTTCACCTTTTTTGGAGAATTTTCACATCCAACGATGGCCGGAAGCCAGTTTTCTCAAGACAACACCGAGTATAACCTAGCTACTCCTCCAAGCAAATAATCAACTCTTCCATAGACAAGCAGGAAGACGCCGATTTATGCAATGTCAACTGCCATTTCTCATAGAATTTAGTTACAAGGAACGACCAATCAGCCGTTAAATTCTAGAAAAAAAAAGAACTGCTTTCACTGAGAAGCATCCTGAAGGCTTAAGAACAGTTTCGGCGATTCAGTGTTGATTAGGAAAAATAAGTCGTCCAACTTTATGAATCACAAGTTTATAAAATAAAGAAAGCTAATCCTAGTGGCATGAGAGGCATGGAACATGTGGTAAATTTTCATCAAACGTAGGTTAGTGGTTGAATAATTATTACTTATGAAACATATTCCTTTTTTCTTATCAGAAATGAATCGCAAACGAGCAGTTCAAGAATCTTTTCGCTAGGGAAAATGGGGGGAAGAGACCACATTATTACGAGTTTTTGCACTGTTATGATCTTCTTATCAGGCAACCAAAATGGAACTCTAAACTTGCTAAGAGCCAACGCGATGTTCAAACATCTTCATAGGTAAAGAACACAGCTTCTAAATTCTACCTATTAATCTAGTCCTGGAGAGTCATCGGTGAAACATTCTCCATGTGAAGGTGAAAACCTTCTTGATGAGTTCAGTAAAACAATTGATGAAGATTTAGAACTCAGAGAGTCAAAGCTGCGAAAAGAACAATTAAAGTTTATGTATTTGTAGAAGGAAAAGTCAACGCTTGCTATGAAATACCTCAGCGCAAATATCTAGATAGAAATGAAAATGCTAAGAAAAAAATAGAGGAAATGAGCAGGTTTGCTAATCTTGTGGAGAAGAAGTTGCAAATTCGAGCACATGAGTTAGCATATAGACTACTAAAAGAAGAGATAGAAATTATGACCATGGTTTCAACTAGAATGTATGACTACGAGAAGGAATATTGGACGGGAGTCACACTACTATAAAATATGTATGTTGTTTCACCTCATTTGCTTCGGTTGTGATCATAGCCTGTAATGACCCAGATTTCTGTCGAGTAAATTTTAAATATTTAAAATGGATTTAAATATTTAGTTGATAATATAAATGAATTTTTATATTTATGTTATCAATTTAAATATCGATTTCGATTTAATATCGTATATATTAAATTATCAAAATAAGGAATCAGCGAATAACTGAATTCGAAGTTAAAACTGATTTGAAAATAGTTCAGATAATCAATACAAACTCCTGTTTAAATTAGAATAATAATATTAAATTTTTATCGAAGAATTTAATGGTTTGAAATTTAATTTATATTGATTTAAATTAATATCTTCTTCAGATGATCGAATTGGACTTCGTGACCTATCCCAGTGTGTTCAGAATAGTGTTATAACCCCAGGGATGACCCTTGTTGCGTTCAAAAAGGAGTTAGGAAATTATGGATAATTTAAATATATATATGCCTATATTTATAACCATTAAAAATCATATGGTAGAAAATTGAACACATCTTCCTTTCTCCTCCACAAAAGAAAACAACCCCTGGCCCTTTTTCTTTCCATTCGTCCCTTTTATAAAATCACGCTCCAAATCCCCCATTTCTTTGTTTTCAAATCAAAAAGCAAAATCACGGTTTCCACTTCCACTCAATTCAGTTCGAATCAGCATCACCATATGTTTGCAATTCTAATTCAAGAGTTGGCATCGCGATTCAGGATCTGAGACTTGGGATCTCGTGATAATCGAAAGATCACCAGCAAGTATCACAACGTGAGGGGTATTCGATCTCGAACCAGGAGTCATGGAGTGAGCCGCGACATCACTGGTGGTGCATGGGTTGAAATTGGAGGGGCGCGGCAAGAGCTCGACGTTTAATGGGGATGCGCGATGCTTGAAGTTGGGGGGCGCGACTCCTGTACATCAAACTAGGTGAGATCACGATGATGTGAGGCTATTCGATGACGTAGTTTACTGAATAGCAAGGAGGAGTCGAGCGTTCCAGGAAGTCGGGATTGAGGAAGGGTAGGACCTGCGGATCTGAAGTGGATGAACTCACAGTGGTGTAATGGGTGGTTCGCTGGTCAGTTTGACGGTGGGAAGAGCTGGGTGAAATAGGGGTTAGCGTGGAGTTCTCATTTATGTGGTCGGTTAATTTGAATAATGGTGTTCATGAAAAGGGAATTGCTTCAATTTTTGAAGCTGCGGTGGATGTTGGAGGCAGCGCATTAGCATTTGCAGTGATGATCAAATGATTGGGTTGAGTATGCTCGTCGATGGATCCGGATTGATCAAAGCGATAAGGTATATTGATTGGTAATTTAAAATAGTTAGAAAAGTTTAATTATGGTTGAAGTTAATTTAAATTAATAAAATGTTTAATTGATAAACAAAAATAATTTAATCGTCTTAAGTACAAAAGTACATTATTCGAGACAATTCAAAGAAGCAACATTATGGAATTGTACGGGATAAATGGCAGACAATAAATCACGGTGAGTAAATCTCACTTACCTTAATTAGAATTTATTTTTATGTCGTTAAAAATAATTGTTGTTGCTTGTTTGGATTTTTCTGGTTGATTGAAATATATTAGTTATTTAGGGTTGACTATTATATATATATATATATATATATATATATATATTGGGTTGGTGATTGGATTGTTCCCGCAGTCTCATTAGCGAATTCCCGCGGTACCATAGCGGATGATTTCCCTATGCGACCCACAAATATATATTAGTGGATGACCTTCATACCGCGATATCCTGCCTCGAAGCAGGAGGGGTATTACTATGTCGACTAACGTCTGTGGATGCAGGAAAACACGTTGGAGGAATCCGACTGGATTCCTCAAAAATATATTATCTGCTTGTTTATTTGTTTGCATATATACTGTCATATATGATGTGTTAGAAAACCTGAAATAAATAATTGGTTGTTTGGTATTTAAATATCACTGGGCCTAAGTGTAAATTTATAAAAATACCCTGAAAGATATTGTGAGATTTAAAAAGGAAAATTCTATTTTTTTAAAATAGAATTTGATTTTAGAATGGGCTAAAAATATTTACTTGTTTTGAAAATAAATAAAGCAAGTATTGATCTTATAAACGATGTTTACAAAATAATACAGGAAATTGAAGTGAATTTATAAATGGTGTTTATAAATAAAATAGATTGATTTTCATTAGATAATCAGATAATTGAAATGAAATTATAAATAGTGTTTATAAATAAAGTGGAAAAATTATCATTGGATAATTTGAATATTTAAATTCAAATGTGAATTTAAAAGTAGAAATGGGAAATCGTTTTAAAGAAATAAACGATGAAATTTGTTCTGATATTCAGAATATAAACTGAACTAAAATAAATCCGTAAGGATTTATGATTTTGAATTCGATTAATTCGAATTTATTCAAATAGAATTTGAATATATAGAATTTGAATAATGGAATTTAAAGATAGAAAATTCAAACAGAAAATTCAAGTAGAAAATTCAAATAGAATTGAAAATAGAAATTTAAATGGAATATAGAAAATTCAAAGAGAATTGAAATAGAATTTGAATATAGAAATTCAAATAGATTTGAATATAGAATTCTAAAAGAAAATTCGAATATATGGAATTTGAATAAAGAAAATTCGAATATAGGAAATTCAAATAGAATTGAATATGGAATTTGAATATAGGAAATTCAAATAGAGTTGAAATGGAATTTGAATATAGCATTCAAATAGAATTGAAATGGAATTTGAATATAGAATTCAAATAGAATTGAAATGGAATTTGAATATAGAAGATCGAAGTATAAATAAATTTATTTCCGAGTTAGGGAAAATTGACAATTTCAAAAGATCGGAAATATTATGTTGAATTGGAAAATTTGATTTGATATATATTAAAAATATTTCAGAATGGAGTTGAAGTTATTATAAATGAAGTTTAAACGTTTATATATATATATAAATATAATTAAAACGAACTCGCTGCAACGCAGTAGTTCGTAAATTGGCAATTCGAACTTCAATTGAGTATACAGAACTCAATTGAAGTCGGAATTCTTTGAAATAAGAACCGTCAGGACCGATTTGATAATAGTTTTCTAATGGAAGAGAAAAATCTAGATTTTGTCTTAAAGATTTTTGAGTTATGTAAAAATCAAATTTCTAGAAAAGCAGCGCCATAATCGTTTAAAAACCATAACGATTTATTTATATAAATAAAGGGATTTTAAGTAAATAAAATCCGAATGACCATTAGAAAAATCTAGGCTTGAGTTATAAAATAAATTTGAACTCAAGTGAAGTAAATGAAATGATTTCTGAAACAATAATCATATTTTTGATTATTGAATAGAATCAACTAAGTAGAAGAGAAATTAGTTAATCAAGGTTTGAATCGAAATAAGACTTTGAAAAGTGAATTGGATTTGTAATGTATATTTGAAATCGAATATGAAACTTGAATTGAAATTAGAATTCAATCAGTTTACAAACAAGTTAAAATATATTTGAACATGTTATGTTCAAATATAAAAGTGAAATAGGAAACAGAGTTAATTAGCAAACTGATTTATAAATTAAGTTAAAACGATTGAATTGAGTTGACTTGGAATAAGGGAATGAGAAATTGTGATTTCATATTTGAAATCGAATATGAAACTGGAGTTGAACTTAGAATTAAATTAGTTATAAGCAAGTCAAGAATATATTGAACATGCTATGTTCAAATATAAAGTGAAATAGACAAAAGTGCTAAGTAACGAATTAAATAACGGATTAAGTTAAAAACTATCGGAATGAGTGGAATAAAATTGGGAATGGGTAGATATATGTTAAACAGGTTTGGAAGGAAGTATAGAAGTGCAATAGATAGAGTGCTCGACAAAAAGGTATGTATTTAATTTGTATATGAGATTTTATGCGCCGTATCGGCTACCCGCTTGGCTTTTGATTTTCTTTTTGAATGGAGACCTGTGTGGCTGTTTGGGGATTTTCCCGATGCTCCCGGTACAAAGGAGGTTATGGAGAATTTTTCCGGGAATTTAAGAAGTTAGAATATTTTAAAGAAATTTTGATAGTTAGAAATCAATGTATCGATATATATAGAATTCGATAAGGAAACAAACTTGAAAATAGAAAATTATAAAAAAAAAAGGAAATCAAAAATATGGTAATAGAAAGGGAATTGTATATACGTTTTGAAAATGAAGAATTGGTTTTATATGATGTTAATTATTCGAGGTAAGTGGTCTTGTCCGTTTTGAAGTTAAGAATGTTTTCAGTCAAGGTCTGAGAGGTAGTTATACCCCCAACTTGATTGATTTCGTTTTTAACCGGTAAATAGCAAGATCCAGTCTCGAAGAGGAATGTTTTGAATAAGAGTTAGTTGATTGCAGTGTTTTGGGTTGTCGTAACAATGTTTTACACAACATTCGTTTTAACCCAAGGAAGTGAAAGTTTGGAAACATGATTATAAATATTTCCTAAGACTAAAAATGAATGGTCGGGAAAGAGATAAGTAATTGGAATATTTTCCAATTATAAATAGAAGAAATTTTCTAAGTACAGAAAATAAAAGAAGACGATATATGGAAATGTTTTCCAATTAACGTAAAAGGTCAAGATGATTATCGAAAATATTTGGTTAACAAATATTGATAAGGAAATGGAGAAGAGATTTAATTAATGAAATATTAATTAAAGAGCCCAGTGATTTGTTTGATATGTTGAATGTACACTTGTTTTTGTTTGATAGTTAAATCACAGACTATCGAAGTTTTGACCATCGTTGTCAATATGGAGAGACCGGTTGGATTATTATCCGAAGAACCACTCCGTATTGGCATAGGCGTTGCGAACCAAGTATGCTGTTGTATAAGTCCTAGGTAGATACTGCCTAGGATGGATGTACTGAATAGTGCCTTCGGTTTCGTTTAGTCCCAGAATGAACATATATGGACGAATGTCTGACAGAATATTTCCAATAATCGAATGGGTTGGTCTGTATAAATATATATGGTTGCAACGGATTTATTCCCTTAGCATAACATCCAGAATATTTGTGTAAACCAATTAATGATTAACGAATCTGATAATGTGGCATTCAAAGTAATTGTGTTATCAATGAGAGAAGTAATCGTAGCCTCTGGCCTCAACAACCGGGAAATGACAAAAATTGGGCAGGCAGCATGGCTATGTGGGTAGCTTCCATTAGGGTGTATAATCACCTATCTAGAGATTCATTTAATTCCTTATTCTATTCGATGTTGTCCCATTCGGGAAACGGTTGCTGATCCCAACCGTTGGTGATATACATTCGATACACTCAAGCGAAATGAGTGGTCAGTCATGTGTGGCCTGGTTGCAAGACGTTCTTGTTGAACCCAGTGTATTCTCCTCTAGAGATACATTATCAAAAGGTGGTTCCATACCTTGTCATAATTGGAAATCCATTACCCAATAAGTGCTTGCGGTTTTGATTGTATATTATATATGTGGAACGTGAGATGCAAACGTTCCACTAGATTCTATTTATTTGATTTAGACATTATTATAATATAAAAAGAATTTTGATATAAGGATTATCGTTTCTTTCAAAAAGGATTTGAAAGTTAAGTCAAGTGTTTGGATTCTTATAAAGGAAAAACCCGCTCCGTGTTATACGGCGTGGTCTTATGAAATATCATTTAGTTTCTGAAACTGTTTTAAATTGTTTATTCATACCAGTCCCATGACTGACCCAGAGTTTATTTTTCTATGTTTCCCTAAACTCTTGGGTTCCCAAATCAGTACGGGTAGTCAAGTTGTTCAGGATTTTACAGATTTATCTGAAGGAGCTTGGAGTAGGAGGCTTCAATGTTAGTTATATAGAGTTTTGTTCCGTTGTGTTGTAAGTGTTGTACTCTGATAATGATATGTGTATACAGTACAAATTTTGTATTCCAAAAGTAATGATATATTATATTTTGTTCCGCTGCGATGTGAGATTCTGTGTTGTTATTTCTATTTTTCTTCTAAAAAAATGATTCGTATTTTCGTGATATTTGGGTTGGATGTATGATGTATGTAGTCAACTCAAATAGTGCGGATTTGTAGGTCACTATAGTTGGTATTAGAGCTTAGGTTGAGCGAATACCTAGGCTTGTGTGTCATGTGCTCATTAGAGATAGGGTCAGCAGTACCCTAGAATGAGTTGAGTGTATATATATATGAGAGAGCGTATTTGTTAATTGATTAAAACAATTGGTTTTATATTGTGTTGACTCATCTGGTGAGTAATTTATAAATTCTGGTCGAATCATGGGATGCCACGATGTCGATAAGAGTTTGTAAATACTTGAACAGAGAATTCGACACGATATTGTTTTAAATGGGTAGATGAAATAATTTTATCCAAAATTCTATTTTGATAGAAAAATAATAATTTTCTGAAATTATTATAATGTATGGATGTGTTGATTTTTATTTTTATAATCAAATAAGATTATAAAATTGGAATGGTTATATATTACCGAATAAATTTGTATATGAATGAGGTATATACAAATGAGACGAATTAAAATTAAATTCAAACCAGAATTCAAAATTTAAAATCCTGGGAAGTTAGGAAAATATTTTCCAAAGTATATTAAAGCAATAGTTCTTTGCTTTGAAAGGATTTGTGAATAAAAACCATTTTTGAATGGATTTTGAAAGTAATTAAGCACTGAACTCACTTCAGTGGTGGGAAATAATTCTGATGATGACTGCAACATCATCAGTGTTCATTTTCGAGTTTCTAAGTGATGAATTGCTACCTTAGAAGAGTTTGATGGAAATTGTTTTGAAAGAAAACAAGTTGTTTTGGGGAAATTCAAATATTTTGAAGTTGAAATGGAAATAAATATATTTTTATATATTTATGTGATTTCAGAAGGACTTGAAATAGAAACCCAGGAATTTGAATGATTGAAATTTAACTTAAGCAAGTTAAATGGACTAAAGTGAATAAATTGATTTAGAATCAATTTGAATACATATGAATGGAATACATATTTAATGTAAATGTATTGATTGTAGATCACTCGAAGTTATTAAATATGAATGAAAACCAAAAGTTTTGGTTGAATTGAAATTTGTTGAAATATAAAGAGTTGAATATCAGCATAAATGGAGTTTGAAAAGTAATGGTTTCGTACTATTTTTCCTACCTTAGTAATTTCGGGGATGGAATTCTTTTAAGAGGGGAAGATTGTAATGACCCAGATTTCTATCGAGTAAATTTTAAATATTTAAAATGGATTTAAATATTTAGTTGATAATATAAATGAATTTTTATATTTATGTTATCGATTTAAATATCGATTTCGATTTAATATCGTATATATTAAATTATCAAAATAAGGAATCAACGAATAACTGAATTCGAAGTTAAAACCAATTTGAAAACAGTTCAGATAATCAATGCAAACTCCTGTTTAAATTAGAATAATAATATTAAATTTTTATCGAAGAATTTAATGGTTTGAAATTTAATTTATATTGATTTAAATTAATATCTTCTACAGATGATCGAATTGGACTTTGTGACCTATCCCGGTGTGTTTAGAATAGTGTTATAACCCCAGGGACAACCCTTGTTGCGTTCAAAAAGGAGTTAGGAAATTATGGATAATTTAAATATATACACCTATATTTATAACCATTAAAAATCATATGGTAGAAAATTGAACACATCTTCCTTTCTCCTCCACAAAAGAAAACAACCCGTGGCCCTTTTTCTTTCCATTCGTCCCTTTTATAAAATCACGCTACAAATCCCCCATTTCTCTGTTTTCAAATCGAAAAGAAAATTTGCGGTTTCCACTTCCACTCAACTCAGTTCGAATCAGCATCACCAGATGTTTGCTGCTCGAATTCAAGAGCTGGCATCGCGATTCAGGATCTAAGACTTGGGATCTCGTGATAACCGGAAGAGCACCAGCAAGTATCGCAACGTGAGGGGTATTCGATCTCGAACCAGGAGTCATGGAGTGAGCGCGACATCACTGGTGGTGCATCGGTTGAAATTGGAGGGGCGCGGCAAGAGCTCAACATTTAATGGGGATGCACGATGCTTGAAGTTGGGGGGGGGCGCGACTCATGTACATCAAACTAGGTGAGATCGCGATGATGTGGTGGTATTCGATGACGTGGTTTACTGAGTAGCATGGAGGAGTCGAGCGTTCCAGGAAGTCGGGATTGAGGAAGGGTAGGACCTAGGGATCTAAAGTGGGTGAACTCGCAGTGGTGTAATGGGTGGTTCGCAGGTCAGTTCGACAGTGGGAAGAGCTGGGTGAAACAGGGGCTAGCATGGAGTTCTCATTTTTGTGGTCGGTTCATTTGAATAATGGGGTTCATGAAATGGAAATTGCTTAAATTTTTGAAGCTGCAGTGGATGTTGGAGGCAGCGCATTAGCATTCACAGTGATGATCAAATAATTGGGTTGAGTATGCTCGTCGATGGATCAGGATTGATCAAAGCGGTAAGGTATATTGATTGGTAATTTAAAATAGTTAGAAAAGTTTAATTATTGTAGAAGTTAATTTAAATTAATAAGATGTTTAATCGATAAACAAAAATAATTTAATCGTCTTAGGTACAAAAGTAAATTATTCGAGACAAGTCATAGAAGCAACATTATGGAATTGTACGGGATAAATGGCAAACAATAAATCACGGTGAGTAAATCTCACTGAAACGACCCGAAATCCCCCTTACGGGAAATCATGGATTGAGTTGAGGACAAGCCACATCGGAACGCAAACAGAAGAACATTTCATTGTTAATTACAACAATTCCATCAGATTACAAGAATATACAGAGTATAAATCAATATTACACATTCACTAAATATCAGAGATTACAATACATTACTGCAGCGGAAAATAATACAATACACAACTGAAAGTAATACACGGATACAGAGCTTTCCGAGTACCGTTCCAGCTGTAAACCATGTTCCTGTGGATATAAATCTGCAAAACCAAAACTACTAGCTGCCCGTGTCAAAATAAGGGCACCCAGAGTTTAGGTTAAAACAATAAACTCCAAGTCAGTCATGTGACTGGTGTGAGAACACGGAACGGGTTTCCTCCCAAGAATACCAGTGCATAAAACAACAGCGCAATGCTAAATAAAGAACAATGAAGCTATTATAAGACCCAGGTCCCATCACACAATGCAACACAAACCAGAGGATAGGGTTTTACCTTATAATAGCCAAAGAATGCTTGATACGCTAAATTTCATCTTTTATTATCACTATAAGTGTATAGTGTCAAACAATTTCAATCATAAGTATCAATCATAGGCGGCATGAATGCCCCCATACAACTATGTCGCCGTATATAGGTTATACAATCAAAACAGCAAATGTCACGTACTGGAAATTGGATTTCCATCTGCAAACCGAGGTAAGGGATCGTCCTCAACCGATTCGAGACAATCTAGCCCATGTCTCAGGAACAGCCGCAACTGCCCCTGGATCGTCAGGGTTGGTCCACCGATGTGGATTATAATGCCTGAACACTGCGTTTCCCCGTCCTTTTCGGCGTAAATGAGTCAACGAATGACTCCATCGGCTCCACATAGTCACCGATATATCCGAGGCGACTCGCAACAGCAACAACCACACAGGTGAAAATAATATAAATGTCAGGGCTGGTAGGTCACTGACACCACCCTAGCTAGAAGGAAACGCATGCCCTCCTTGAAGTCCTCTCCCATTTCTGGTTCACAACCGGGGTGTGAGTCTCGCGAATTAACGCTATACAAAGCTATGCCACACAGGTCGTGCTTTGATCATCAACCACAAGACTTTGCTTTTCAACAGAAGCCTTGATCATTTGCATCTTAGCATGCCACACAGGCAAACCACTCCATGCAACCGATATCCATCAATCACACAGAATGATTTCCAATGTCGGACATACAGTCCATTTACAAGTCCGTTCTGGGTTTGAACGAAACCGGAGGCGCCTTGTACCTCGCATATCCATCGATCTCCAAGTACATCTGGACGATCACCAACTGATTCCCTCCTCTTTGGTGTACAGCCGAATCAAGATCATCAGTAATCACCCAAACGATGTGAAGACCTCCGGTCTTCGACCACCATCTTCATCCTCGACACCACGTCGAATCAGTTATTCAGAATGGGATAAGCCCGGTCTTTCTGAATAACTCGCGTATACAATAAACAAGTGTTACACAAACACAACATATGCCTCATTCCAATTCAGAATATTCTTTTATTCGAATATTCTTGTACTTTGGGAAAGGTTCCCATTAATTTTATCAAAGATAAATTCTTTAAATCTATTCTTTAATCTTCTTTGAATATCAATTCAAACTAGTCGGGATTAGCGAACCACGCCGAAGTAATCATTTATTTTATTTCCCAATCCCAACTTATTCATCCCATGAAGTAAAATTGGTCATACTTCATATCTAACACCACGGAGTTATCTGTAAATTCAATTACCAATTCACGTTCAAATCTAATTAAAGATTTAACTATCGTCTAGAGTAAAACTGGTGGTACTCCATTCTTGATCATTTCAATCTAATTAAAGATTCATTAAAACTCCACTTGGTTTTAATCTTCCCAAAAATCAATATTAATGATTATTTAACTTGGAAAAACATATCATGTCTTTAGATGGGTTAAAGAACCAATGTCATTTAAAACACGGTTCACTATAAACCCAAAATCGCATTCTATTCCATCAGCCTTTAACCGTAAATTAGCAAGTGAACAATTCCCTAAGTATAACCTCGAAGGCCGAAACCAACATCAGATCAATACCCAGGAAACCATTCAACTTAACTAATCTCCTGTTTCTGACTTTCTTAACTCCGTTAGGTCTAAGAACAGTATTATTAAAGATACCATTCACGACAACCCAAAATCACATTCCATTAATTATCGGGTTAAAGAACAAGTGTTATTTAAAACACCGTTCACGATAAACCCAAAAATCAATCCCAATTCAATTCCAATTAAATACCATTTAATTGGTACACTTCATTAAATCTAAAAAAAAGATTTAATCTTTTTCTCAACTGGGTTTAAGAACAGTGTTAATGAAGACACCATTCACGACAAACCCAAATCCCATTTGGTATTAAATACAAGGCTCTGAATAGAAAATATATCGGCTTATACTCAATACCAAATTCAACGACCAACAGATACCGTATTGGAAATAACGATATTAAGATATCTTTCAAATTTCCATAACATCTGTATAATCACGAAATTCAACATCGAAATATTCCAAAGACAATTTCGATTCAATCCATTCCAATTCAATTATAGGAAATTTTGGTTACTTTTAAAACCATTTCAAATCCAATTTATTTATTTTAAAAAATAATTGGATTTTAATTCTAGTTCAAAACTAGTTCATTTTGATACAAATCTATTTTTATCTTTACAAATATGGAATTTTTCATCCCAATTCTTTCCAAATCATTTCTCATGATTTTACACTAATTATTGATATATTTAATAATTTTATCAAGGCTCGTACAGTCGATTTCCATCAACGGCCATCGAACTGCACTTACAGCGACCTTTTCCAAATTTGATTTAGACATAATTCTAAATCCAACTGTTAGATTTCAAATCTCTAATATTCGTTAGAAAGCTCTTTTCGATACGAACCCAACGGTTCTGGTTTTAGGAGAATCCGACGGTCGGATCTCCCGTAATATCCAGCCGAAGTCAATTGTCGAAATTCGCAAACTGCCGCAGCGCGTTCTACTCGGGCCATTATATTAAATTTATAATATATATTTCGTCGATTTCCTTTTAAAACGTATTTTATAAACCGTTTTAAATTCGTTTTCAAAACGATTTCAACTTCATATTCAATTTCAAATCAAAATTGAATATTCCATATCATCGATATATAAATGATAATATTTTCAAAACATTATATTTCGAAATCAATTCCTTTTCGATATTCATTATAAAAATGAATAAAATCGATATAAATATCATTCACATCAAAATGGCGTCAATCTAATCGACACAGCTTTATATATTTCTATTTCAGATATTTCTATTCAAATATTTCTATTTCAAATATTTCATTTCAAATATTTCATTTCAAATATTTCTTTTCAAATATTTCTATTTCAAATATTTCTTTTCAAATATTTCTTTTCAAATATTTCTATTTTAATTATTTCATTTCAAATATTTTAAAATATTCGATAATTCTGAACTGGAATCAGACACGGTCAATTACCATATAATGTGATTTATATGGATTTCACACAACAAATGTGTATAACAACAATGAAAACAGCAATCCATCATCCAGAGTGCATTCTACACTGTATAAGAATCAAATATAAATATTTACCGCTTATAACAGCCTGTCAATCAATCGATCAACATACAGCTAATTATTGGGATTAGTATACGTCTAATTTTATCCCAACACCCGTGTGGGGTTTCAAACAATCAAACACAGATTTTTATTTGTGTAGTTGGGTGATGTGTAAAATTTATCGTCTCAATCAATATCAGTCAAATCGGTGCACATAAACAAATTGTTCGATTTGTAAATGAATATTTATTTTATTTCAACACATGAAATTATTTTATTTCAACACATGAAATTATTTTATTTCAACACATGAAATTATTTTATTTCACACCACAATCAACAGTCAAATTTCACAACACCAACAATCACAAAAGTTGTCCATGGTCTGTGGACAACAGGTGTCGGGTGCTACTAAGCACCGTCTGCATCCTAGTATATATTTCAACTAGAAAACAAATAAAAGTGAGGAGTTCTCACATTGGGGTTCCACTCCGCCATTCTCTATTTTTAAATTTCAGAACAGTGCTGACTCGCCTGAAATCCCAACTTCATTTTCACGCTGCTCATATTAAAATCACATTTTTATATGATGTTCTATACATTAAAAATCATATTATTAATACTCTACCAATATAAAAATCATATTTTTATTCTTTCTATAACATAAAAATCATATTTTTATTCTTTCTATAATATAAAAATCATTTTTTTATTCTTTTTATAAAATAAAAATCATATTTTTATGGCAAAGCTTATATTATAAAAAAATCCAATCTTCTCATGATAAAAATCTAATTTTTATTTTCTCCTTTCATGTATAAAAATCAAATTTTTATCCTACTATATACGTGAAGTCATAATTTTATATTCTAACGCTATACACATATAAAAGATCACATCTTTATACGTTATACACAATAAAAATCCTATTTTTAATAACATAAATAATTAAAAATAATAATAAAAACTCACATGATGTGTCGATGGTTGGAGGCGGGCTTTGGAGGCGGCGGCTAGCCGAGGTGGTGGTGCTAGGGCTTGGATTTGCTGAACCGGGGCTGTGGAGGCTTGGTCGGAGGGAGGATAGTCGGGTCGGAGGTGGTTTGGAGTCGTAGGGGGCAGCGGTGCAGGCGGAGGGGGAGTTCGATTTAGGTGGCGTCGGATTTGGAGGAAGAAAAGAAGGGGAGAGAGGAAGAACGGAGTGGGGAAGGAGGAGCAGAAGGGGGTCGGGGTCGAGGCGGAGGCCTCGTCGGCGGTGAGGGAGGCGCTAGCTCCGGCGGCGCAGTGAACGAAGGGGGGGCACGATCGTCGAGGTCGATAGGAAGATGGGGATCGGGTTTTATCGGGAAGCAAACTGAAGATGGAAAAAGAAAATTAAGGGGGGAGGGGTTTATGTAAAGAGATTTATATATAATTTTATATTTATTTATTGATCTTATTATCCAAAAGTTAGTATTTCATTCGAACTCCAATCCAGTCCCAACGACTGTCGTCCCTAGCTAATTACCCCATTCTGAACACAATGGAATATGTATCGTAGACTGATTCGACTGTTTCGATCAGTTTTCGTCAAAATCAATATATAACTCTATATATTGAACTTGAACGCACATTTCAATTTACCGGGGCCACATACGGACTCTAAAAATTCCCAAAAAATATTTTCTAGCTTCGTATTGACGATGCAGTCCTAACAAAACTAATTTCGTCATATGAGACCGTTTGAAAAATGGCCATTTGCAGGTCGATCGAAATTGGCTGAAACTGTTAAAACACGTTTAACTTCGCCACGCTCACATATTGCTTTCAAAAATTACAAATTTTGGAATCTAGCAATAACTAGACATCATGGATCCAACAAAAGTGGTTTCGTCAAAAACCGAGGTCGTTTGCAAAGTTTCCATTTTTAAGGGCCAGAATTCCATAGCGACTATTCTGAATTTTCAGCTGGGCATATCTTTTGATCCCCACTATAAAATTTTAATTTTTCGGATTCATTGGAAAGATATTCTCAATTAGATTCTAATATTTTTGATCTCGCTAAAATCCGTTTTATTTTGAATACTGTACATTCATTTAAACTTTGAAATCGAATTTTCAAACTACCGCGCCATTTTCAATTCCTTTTATAATTATAAATAATTATTTATATTCTAACGATGATCTATATAAATATATACATTCTAATTCTATTCAAAATAAATTTCTCGTCATTATTATTTAAAATAATTCATTTTAAATATTCAAAATTCATCAAAATTGCCAAAATAAAAATTTTAAATTGGCTCAGATTTCCGGGTTATTACACTCACTCACCTTAATTAGAATTTATTTTTATGTTGTTAAAAATAATTGTTGTTGCTTATTTGGATTTTTTTGGTTGATTGAAACATATTAGTTATTTAGGGTTAACTATTATATATATATTGGGTTGGTGATTGGATTGTTCCCGCAGTCTCATTAGCGGATGCCCGCGGTACCATAGCGGATGATTTCCCTGTGCGTCCCACAAATGTATATTAGTGGATGACCTTCAAACCGTGATATCCTGCCTCGAAGCAGGATGGGTATTACTATGTTGACTAACGTCTGTGGATGCAGGAAAACAGGTTGGAGGAATCCGACTGGATTCCTCAAAAATATATTATCTGTTTGTTTATTTGTTTGCATATATACTGTCATATATAATGTGTTAGAAAACCTGAAATAATTAATTGGTTGTTTGGTATTTAAATATCACTGGGCCTAAGTGTAAATTTATAAAAATACCATGAAAGAGATTGTGAGATTTAAAAAGGAAAATTCTATTTTTTTTAAAATAGAATTTGAATTTAGAATGGGCTAAAAATATTTACTTGTTTTGAAAATAAATAAAACAAGTATTGATCTTATAAACGATGTTTATAAAATAATACAGGAAATTGAAGTGAATTTATAAATGGTGTTTATAAATAAAATAGATTGATTTTCATTGGATAATCAGATAATTGAAATGAAATTATAAACAGTGTTTATAAATAAAGTGGAAAAATTATCATTGGATAATTTGAATTTTAAAATTCAAATGTGAATTTAAAAGTAGAAATAGGGAAATCGTTTTAAAGAAATAAACGATGGAATTTATTTTGATGTTCAGAATATAAACTGAACTAAAATAAATCCGTAAGGATTTATGATTTTGAATTAAATTAATTCGAATTTATTCAAATAGAATTTGAATATATAGAATTTAAATAATGAAATTTAAAGATAGAAAATTCAAATAGAAAATTCAAATAGAATTGAAAATAGAAATTTAAATGGAATTTGAATATAGAAAATTCAAAGAGAATTGAAATAGAATTTGAATATAGAAATTCAAATAGATTTGAATATAGAATTCTAAAAGAAAATTCGAATATATGGAATTTGAATAAAGAAAATTCGAATATATGGAATTTGAATATAGGAAATTCAAATAGAATTGAATATGGAATTTGAATATAGGAAATTCAAATAGAGTTTAAACGGAATTTGAATATAACATTCATATAGAATTGAAACGGAATTTGAATATAGAATTCAAATAGAATTGAAATGGAATTTGAATATAGAAGATCGAAGTATAAATAAATTTATTTCCGAGTTAGGGAAATCGACAATTTCAGAAGATTGGAAATATTATGTTGAATTGGAAAATTAGATTTGATATATATTAAAAATATATCAGAATGGAGTTGAAGTTATTATAAACGAAGTTTAAACTTTTATATATATAAATATAATTAAAACGAACTCGCCACAGCGCTGCAGATCGTAAATTGGCAATTCGAACTTCAATTGAGTATACAGAACTCAATTAAAGTCGGAATTCTTTGAAACAAGAACCGTCAGGACCGATTTGATAATAGTTTTCTAATGAAAGAGAAAAATCTAGATTTCGACTTAAAGATTTTTGATTTATGTAAAAATCAAATTTCTAGAAAAGCAGCGCCATAATCGTTTAAAAACCATATAACGGTTTATTTATATAAATAAAGGGATTTATGTAAACCAAATCAAAATGACCATTAGAAAAATCTAGGCTTGAGTTATAAAATAAATATGAACCCAAGTGAAGTAAATGAAATGATTTCTGAAACAATAATCATATTTTTTTATTATTGAATAGAATCAATTAAGTAGAAGAGAAATTAGTTAATCAAGGTTTGAATCGAAATAAGACTTTGAAAAGTGAATTGGATTTGTAATATATATTCGAAATCGAATATGAAACTTGAATTGAAATTAGAATTCAATTAGTTTACAAATAAGTTAAAATATATTTGAACATGTTATGTTCAAATATAAAAGTGAAATAGGAAATAGAGTTAATTAGCAAACTGATTTATAAATTAAGTTAAAACGATTGAATTGAGTTGACTTGGAATAAGGGAATGAGAAATTGTGATTTCATATTTGAAATCGAATATGAAACTGGAGTTGAACTTAGAATTAAATTAGTTATAAGCAAGTCAAGAATATATTGAACATGCTATGTTCAAATATAAAGTGAAATAGACAAAAGTGCTAAGTAACGAATTAAATAACGGATTAAGTTAAAAACTATCGGAATGAGTGGAATAAAATTTGGAATGGGTAGATATATGTTAAACAGGTTTGGAAGGAAGTATAGATGTGAAATAGATAGAGTGCTTGACAAAAAGGTATGTATTTAATTCATATGTGAGATTTTATGCGCCATAACGTCTAGCCGCTTGGCTTTTTGATTTTCTTTTTGAATGGAGAGGCCTGTGTGGCAGTTTAGGAATTTTCCCGATGCTCCCGGTACAAAGGAGGTTATGGCGAATTTTTCCTGGAATTCAAGAAGTTAGAATATTTTTAAGAAATTTTTATAGTTAGAAATCAATGTATCGATATATATTGAATTGATAAGGAAACGAACTTGAAAATAGAATATTATTAAAAAAAAAAGGAAATCGAAAATCTGGTAAAAGAAAGGGAATTGTATATGCATTTTGAAAATGGAGAATTGGTTTTATATGATGTTAATTATTCGAGGTAAGTGGTCTTGTCCGTTTTGAAGTTAAGGATGTTTTCAGTATGGTTCTAATGTGTCTTGTTCTCTGAGCTTTGTAAACCAAAGCTCTGATACCACTGTAAGGACCCGAACTTCCCCGGTAAGGAAAGGTCGGATTGAATTGAGAACAAACCACATCATAATACAAACGGAAGAACATTTCATTGTTAATTACAATAATTCCATCAGAATACAAGAATATACAGAGTATAAATGAGTATTATACATTCGATAAATATCATAGATTACAATAAATTACATAGCAGCGGAAAATAATACAAAACACAACTGAAGGAGATATACGGATACAAAGCTTTCCGAATATCATTCCAGTTGTAAACCAGGTTCTTGTGAATATAAATCTGCAAAACCAAAACTACTAGCTGCCCGTGTCGAAAATAAGGGCACCCAGAGTTTAGGTTAAAAACAATAAACTCCAGGTCAGTCATGTGACTGGTGTGAGAATTAAAACAGTTATTAATCTTTATTTTAAAGTTAGGTAAATCAAGAGACCACGCCGTATAACACGGAACGGTTTTCCTCCCAAGAATATCAGTGCATAAAACAACAGCGCGATGCTAAATAAAGAAATATGAAGCTATTATAAGACCCAGGTCCCATCACATAATGCAACGCAAGCCGGAGGATAGGGTTTTTACCTTATAATAGCCAAGAGTGCTTGGTACGTGAAATTTCATGTTTTATCATTACTATAAGTGTATAGTGTCAAAAAAATCATAAGTATCAATCATAGGCGGCATGAATGCCCCATACCACTATGTCGCCATACTAGTTCTACAATTAAAATCGCAATATCACATATTTGGAAATTGGATTCCCATCTATGAACCGAGGCAAGGGATCATCCTCTACCGATTCGAGACAATCTAGCCCATGTCCTAGGCAAGCGCGCAGACAAGCCTTGGATCGTCAGGGCCGGTCCACCGATATGGATTAAAATTCCTGAACACTACGTTTCCCCACCCTTTGAGGCGTAAATGAACCAACGAATGACTTCATCGGACCCGGATCGTCCGATCTAACCGAGGCGCCTCGCAACAGCAACAACCAAACAGGTGAAAAGTATATAAATGTCAGCTAGTTTAAGCACTGACACCACCTAGCTAGAAGGAAACGCATGCCCTCCCTGAAGTCCTCTCCCGTTTCTGGTTCACAACCGGGGTGCGAGGCTCGCGAATTAACGTTACACAAAGCTATGCCACACAGGCCGTGGTTTGATCATCAACCACAAGACTTTGCTTTTCAACAAAAGCCTTGATCATTTTCATCTTAGCATGCCACACAGGCAAACCACTCCATGCAATTGATATCCATCAATCACACAGAATGATTTCCAATGTCGGACACACGGTCCATTTACAAGTCCGTTCTAGGTCTGAACGAAACCGGAGCCACCACGTACCTCGCATATCCATCGATCTCCACGTACGTCTGGACGATCACCCACTGATTCCCTCCTCTTGAGTGTACAGCCCAATCAAGATCATCAGTAATATTCCAAATGATGTGAAGACCTCTGGTCTTCAACCACCGTCTTCATCTTCGACTTGTCGTCGTATCAGTTATTCAGAATGGGTTAAACCCGGTATTTCCGAATAACTCGCGTATATAATAAACAAGTGTTACACAAACACAACATACACCTCATTCCAATTCATCTGTCACTAACCGTAAATTAGTAAGAGAACAATTCCCCGAATATTAACCCTGAAGGCCGAAACCAACATCAGATCAATACCCAGGAAACCATCCATCTTAACTAATCTTCATTTAGTTGCTAAATTTCACATTCTTAGGGAAAGGTTCCCATTAATTTTATCAAAGATAAATTATTTAAATATATTCTTTAATCTTCTTTTGAATATCAGTTCAAACCAAATTATGGTTTATCCAAACTAGTCGGGATTAACGAGCCTTACCGAAGTAATCAATTGTTAAATTTCCCAACCCCAAACCTATTCATCCTATGAAGTAAAACTGGTAATACTTCATATCTAACACCACGATGTTATCGGTAAATTCAATTACCCTTTCACGTTTAAATCTAACTAAAGATTTAACTATCGTCTGGAGTAAAACTGGTGGTACTCCATTCTCGATCATTCCTTGAATTTGATAATTTTAATTGTCAAATTCACTTTTCCATCTATTTAAAGATTCATTAAAACTCCACTTAGTTGTAATCTTTAACTGGGTTAAAGAACCAATGTCATTTAAAACACGATTCACGATAAACACATAATCACATTCTATTCCATCAGCCTTTAGCCGTAAATTAGCAAGTGAACAATTCCCCGAGTAATAACCCCGAAGGCCGAAACCAACATCAGATCAATACCCAAGAAACCATTCAACTTAACTAATCTTTAGTTAATTTCTGATTTTCTTAACTCCATTGGGTCTAAGAACAGTATTATTAAAGATACCATTCACGACAACCCAAAATCACATTTCATTAATTGTCGGGTTAAAGAACAAATGTTATTTAAAACACCGTTCACAATCAACCCAAAAATCAATTCCAATTCAATACCAATTAAATATTATTTAATTGGTACACTTCATTAAATCTAAATAAAAAGATTTAATCTTTTTCTCAACTGGGTTTAAGAACAGTGTTAATGAAGACACCATTCACGACAAACCCAAATCCCATTTGATATTAAATACAAGGCTCTGAATAGAAAGTATATCGGCTTATATTCAATATCAAATTCTACGACCAACAAATATCGTATTGGAAATAACGATAAAAATATATCTTTCAAATTTCCATAACAATACCTATATAGTCACGAAACCCCACATCGAAATATTCCGAAGACAATTTCGATTCAAATCCATTTCCAATCTATATATTGGAAATCTTGGTTATTTTTAAAACCAATTCAAATCCAATTTATTTATTTAAAAATAATTGAATTATAATTCTAGTTCAAAACTAGTTCATTTCGATAAAAATCTATTTTTATCCTTTCAAATATGGAGTTTTTCATCCCAATTCTTCACAAATCATTTCTTATGATTTTACACAAATTATTACTATTTTTAATAATTTTATCAAGGCACGTACAGTCGATTTCCATCAACGGCCATCGAACTGCACTTACAGCGACCTTTTCCAAATTTGATTTTGATATAATTCCAAATCCAACCGTTAGATTTCCAATTTCTAATATTCGTTAGAAAGCTCTTTTCGATACGAACCCAACGGTTCCGGTTTTAGGAGAATCCGACGGTGAGATCTCCCGTAATATCCGTTCGAAGTCAATGGTCGAAATTCACGAACTGTCGCGGCGCGGCGCGTTCTATTCAGGCCATTATATTATATATATAATATATATTTCGTCGATTTCCTTTTAAAACGTATTTTAAAAATCGTTTAACTTCATTTTCAAAACAATTTCAACTTCCTTTTCAAATTCAAATCAAAATTGAATTTTTCAATATAAATTCGTTTTAATTTCATTTCAAATCGATTTCAATTCAATTTTAATTTAATTCGAATTTCAATTCACTTCAATTTAATTCGAATTTCAAATCTATTTCAATTTAATTCGAATTTCAAATCATTTTCAATATTCATTGAAAAATGAATAAAATTGATATAAATATTGTTCACGTCAAAATGGCGCAAATCTGATCAACACGGCTTCATATATTTCTATTTTCAAATATTCTATTTCAAAACTGGAATGAGGCCCAATTAGTTACCATAGATTTTATTTCGATGGATTTCCATACAACGCATGTATATATCAACGATGACAAATAATCAACTACCATCCAAAGTGCATTCTACACTGTGTAAGCATAAAATATAAATATTCAACGCTTATAACAGTTTGTCAATCAACCGATCGACATACAACTAATTATTGGGATTAGTGTATGTCATATATCATCCCAATACCCATGTGGGGTTTCAAACAATCAAACATAGATTTTATTTGTGTAGTTGGGCGATGTGTAAAATTTATCGTCCCAATCAATATCAGTCAAATGTGTGTATATAAACAAATCGTCCGATTTGTTTATATTTATTTCATTTTAAATACACGTTAAAAATTCTATTTTCAACTATAAAATATTTTTAACTATGAAAATACTTTATTTCACATCACATCACACAATCAACTACACATCAAAATCAATCAAACAAACAAGCATACAAACCGTCCATGGTCTGTGGACGACGGGTGTCGGGTGCTACTAAACACCGTCTGCATCCTAGTATATATTATTAACTAGAAAAATAAAATTAATGGTGAGAAGTTCTCAACGAGGGTTCCACTCTGTCGTGCTTTTTAACTGCTGAACCGTCTGAATCGGTTTGATATTCCAATGCAGTTCTTTTCACGCTGTTCATAATAAAAATTATATTTTTATTACTTCATTCTAATAAATAAAAATCAAATTTTTATTCTTTCTATAATATAAAAATCATATTTTTATTCATTCTATAGTATAAAAATCATATTTTTATTCTTTCTATAGTATAAAAATCATATTTTTATTATCTATACTATATAAAGATCGTATTTTTTTACATTGCTACATCTATAAAGATCACATCTTTATCTTCACTTCATATATATAAAAATCGAATTTTTAACTATACTTCATATATATAAAAATCGAATTTTTATATCGTTGCTTACATTATAAAGATCACACTTTTATATAATGATATGTATAATAAAAATCACTTCTTTATCCTTCGATGAACATAATAAAAATCGCTTCTTTATCTATTCATTTACATAATAAAAATCGTACCTTTCCCATTATATAAAAATCACTACCTTTATACTACTTCTATTTCATATATATAAAGTTCGGATTTTACAATGCTATCTCAGATTTTTAAACAATTAATATAGTAAAAGAAAAGCAAAAACTACCTTTCTCGGTAAAAGAAAAATCTATCGAACTGCTCATCGTCTGCACACCTCCTCAAATGGCCAGAGCCAGACCTGAACGCATCCCATTGTCGTTGGCAGCGACAGAATGGGTCCCATGAGGCTGGAGGTTGCGGGTTTGAGGGAGAAAAGGGGTTGGCGTTCGCTGGAGGCGCTGGTGGTTAGGGGTAGGTGGCGGCGGCTGCTGCCATGGCTGGGGGAGGTACGACAGTGGGGTATGGTGGCAGCGCGTCGGGTTTTGGGGGCTTTCCACCGGGTTGGAGAAAGAGAGCGAAGGCAGAGGAGGAGGGCACGGAGGTTAGCGTCGCGGTGGAGGGGATGCTGACGAGCAAAGGTCGGAGGAGGGGGAACGAAGAACGGAGGGAGGCAATGGGTGATGGTGAGCGTCGGTCGCCATTTCAATTTGGGGAGCGCTTTTTCTGATTCGAGAAAAATGAAGATGGGGAGGGGTTTAAGTGTAAAAATAAATATATTATTATTTTATTTTCTTCCAATGAGTTGACTTTTTTTCCAAACTCCGATTCAAACCCGACGACTGTCATCCCTAGCTCATTACCCCCATTCCGAACACAATGGGATATGTTCCGTAAGTCAATTCGATCATTTCGATCAGTTTCCGTCAAAATCAAAATATAACTCTATATATTGAATTTGAATGCACATTTCAATTTACTGGGGCCACATACGAACTCTAAAAATTCCCATAGCTTCATATGGACAATGCGGTCCTAAAAAAACTAATTTCTTCAAAATCTGAGATCGTTTGAAAAATGGCCATTTTCCAGTCGATTAAAATCAACTAAAACTGGTCAAACGCGTTTTCCTTTGCCACGCTCACATATTGATTCGAAAAATTACGAAAATTGGAATATAGCAATAACTTGACATCATGGATCTAACAAAAGTGGTTTCGTCGAAAACCGAGGTCGTTTGCAAAATTTCCATTTTTAAGGGCCAGAATTCCATAGCGACTATTCTGAAAATTCATTTGGACATAACTTTTGATTCCCGCTATGAAATTTTGATTTTTCAGATTCGTTGGAGAGATATTCTCAATTATATTCTATTATTCTTGGTTTCGCTAAAATCTGGTTTATTTTGAATCATGTACCTTGATTTGAAGTTTAAAATCGAATTATCGAACTACCGCGCCATTTTCAATTCCTTTTATAATTAAAATAAAATATTTATATTCTAGCAACGATCTATATAAATATATACGTTCGAATTCTATTCAGACTAAATTTCTCGTCGTTATTATTTTAAATAATTCATTTTAAATATTCAAAATTCATTAAAATTGCCAAAATAAAAATTTTAAATTGGCTTAGAATTCCCGGGTTATTACAATCTCCCCCACTTAAAACATTTCGTCCCCAAAAAGGAACGAAGCCCAAAGTTGTTTAACTAATCAACTCAACTTCCAATATTTTTCCTTACGGCTTAAGTTCTTTAACTTTTCAGTTTTTAAGAACTTTTCAAATTTTTCAAAAATTTGGCTAACACCCTAAATTTTCGAAAAATTTCACCATAACCTCCTCTGCACCGGGGACTTCGGGATATTTCATGTAGCCTCCCATGGCCTTTTTCAATCCAAAAGAAAAAGAAAAAGCCAATCGGCTCATAAAATCACCCAAAACTCAAGAAATACAATAAACATGTACCTATTTGTCGGGCACACAATTTTATTCCTCTTCTCTAGCCTCCTTGCCATGACCTGTTCAATGTAAGTACATGTATATGTATGCAAATGTAACTAATTTTCAATACAACTCACTATTTGGTTCAATTTGGCTAAAGGTTCAGCATTTAATTATTCAAACAATAATCAAACAACACAACCAGCAATCAATTATTGAATTATCATTTCAAATTCATAATTTTGATATATAGTCAAAAATCACATTTTTGCCAAACCACAACAATTGGCCCTATCTAATTTTGGCTCTCGCACTAGTCAAATGGAAATATATAGAAATCCCACTTTCGTCACTCGAATATAAACACTGATGATGGCGCGCCATCATCAGAATCAGACCCGGGTGACTAGAGTGTGATTCTGTGTCTATCGAATATATTTGAGGCTTCAATACACGTGGATCAGACATATACTAAAATCTCTATATACTTGATTGTCCAAATCAATACAAATAAATATTCAAATACGAATAATTGAATTTAATTTTTCAAAACAAAAATTGTTTTCAATTTAAAAATATACTCTTCACACTCGTTCTAGGACACTACTGATCCCATCTCTAACGAGTCATTCTCATTGGATATTACTAATCCAATCTCTGATGAATTCTTTCGTATGGTTCTAATGTGTCTTGTTCTCTGAGCTTTGTAAACAAAAGCTCTGATACCACTGTAAGGACCCAAACTTCCCCGGTAAGGAAAGGTCGGATTGAATTGAGAACAAACCACATCATAATACAAACGGAAGAACATTTCATTGTTAATTACAACAATTCCATCAGAATACAAGAATATACAGAGTATAAATGAGTATTATACATTTGATAAATATCATAGATTACAATAAATTACATAGCAGCGGAAAATAATACAAAACACAACTGAAGGAGATATACGGATACAAAGCTTTCCGAACATCATTCCAGCTGTAAACCAGGTTCCTGTGAATATAAATCTGCAAAACCAAAACTACTAGCTGCCCGTGTCAAAAATAAGGGCACCCAGAGTTTAGGTTAAAAACAATAAACTCCAGGTCAGTCATGTGACTGGTGTGAGAACTAAAACAGTTATTAATCTTTATTTTAAAGTTAGGTAAATCAATGCACCACGCCGTATAACACGGAACGGGTTTCCTCCCAAGAATACCAGTGCATAAAACAACAGCGCGATGCTAAATAAAGAAATATGAAGCTATTATAAGACCCAGGTCCCATCACACAATGCAACGTAAGCCGGAGGATAGGGTTATTACCTTATAATAGCCAAGAATGCTTGGTACGTGAAATTTCATGTTTTATCATTACTATAAGTGTATAGTGTCAAAAACAATTTCAAATCAAAAGTACCAATCATAGGCGGCATGAATGCCCCATACCACTATTTAGCCATACTTGTTCTACAATTAAAACCGCAATATTACGTATTTGGAAATTGGATTCCCATCTGTGAACCGAGGCAAGGGATCGTCCTCTACCGATTCGAGACAATCTAGCCCATGTCTCAGGCAAGCGTGTAGACAAGCCTTGGATCGTCAGGGCCGGTCCACCGATGTGGATTAAAATTCCTGAACACTGCGTTTCCCCACACTTTGGGGCATAAATGAGCCAATGAATGACTTCATCGGACCCGGATCGTCCGATCTAACCGAGGCGCCTCGCAACAGCAACAACCAAACAGGTGAAAAGTATATAAATGTCAGCCAGTTTAAGCACTGACACCACCTAGCTAGAAGGAAGTGCATGCCCTCCCCGAAGTCCTCTCCCGTTTCTGGTTCAGAATCGGGGTGTGAGCCTCGCGAATTAACGTTACACAAAGCTATGCCACACAGCCGTGCTTTGATCATCAACCACAAGACTTTGCTTTTCAACAAAAGTCTTGATCATTTGCATCTTAGCATGCCACACAGGCAAACTACTCCATGCTACCGATATCCATCAATCACACAGAATGATTTCCAATGTCGGACACACGGTCCATTTACAAGTCTGTTCTGGGTCTGAACGAAACCGGAGGCACCACGTACCTCGCATATCCATCGATCTCCACGTACGTCTGGACGATCACCAACTGATTCCCTCCTCTTGGGTGTACAGCCCAATCAAGATCATCAGTAATATTCCAAGCGATGCGAAGACCTCCGGTCTTCGACCACCGTCTTCATCTTCGACTTATCGTCGTATCAGTTATTCAGAATGAGTTAAACCAGGTCTTTTCGAATAACTCGCGTATATAATAAACAAGTGTTACACAAACACAACATACGCCTCATTCCAATTCATCTGTCACTAACCGTAAATTAGTAAGAGAACAATTCCCCAAATATTAACCCCGAAGGCCGAAACCAACATCAGATCAATACCCAGGAAACCATCCATCTTAACTAATCTTCAGTTAGTTGGTAAATTTCACATTCTTAGGGAAAGGTTCCCATTAATTTTATCAAAGATAAATTATTTAAATTTATTCTTTAATCTTCTTTTTAATATCAATTCAAACCAAATTATGGTTTATCCAAACTAGTCGGGATTAACGAGCCTTACCGAAGTAATCAATTGTTAAATTTCCCAACCCCAACCTATTCATCCTATGAAGTAAAACTGGTAATACTTCATATCTAACACCACGATGTTATCGGTAAATTCAATTACCCTTTCACGTTTAAATCTAACTAAAGATTTAACTATCGTCTGGAGTAAAACTGGTGGTACTCCATTCTCGATCATTCCTTGAATTTGATAATTTTAATTGTCAAATTCACTTTTCCATCTATTTAAAGACTCATTAAAACTCCACTTAGTTGTAATCTTTAACTGGGTTAAAGAACCAATGTCATTTAAAACACGATTCACGATAAACCCATAATCACATTCTATTCCATCAGCCCTTAGCCGTAAATTAGCAAGTGAACAATTCCCCGAGTAATAACCCCGAAGGCCGAAACCAACATCAGATCAATACCCAAGAAACCATTCAACTTAAGTAATCTTTAGTTAATTTCTGATTTTCTTAACTCCATTGGGTCTAAGAACAGTATTATCAAAGATACCATTCACGACAACCCAAAATCACATTTCATTAATTGTCGGGTTAAAGAACAAATGTTATTTAAAACACCGTTCACAATAAACCCAAAAATCGAATTCCAATTCAGTTCCAATTAAATATTATTTAATTGGTACACTTCATTAAATCTAAATAAAAAGATTTAATCTTTTCTCAATTGGGTTTAAGAACAGTGTTAATGAAGACACCATTCACGACAAACCCAAACCCCATTTGATATTAAATACAAGGCTCTGAATAGAAAGTATATCGGCTTATATTCAATACCAAATTCTACGACCAACAAATATCGTATTGGAAATAACGATAAAAATATATCTTTCAAATTTCCATAACAATACCTGTATAGTCACGAAATCCCACATCGAAATATTCCGAAGACAATTTCGATTCAAATCCATTTCCAATCTATATATTGGAAATCTTGGTTATTTTTAAAAACAATTCAAATCCAATTTATTTATTTAAAAATAATTGAATTATAATTCTAGTTCAAAACTAGTTCATTTTGATAAAAATCTATTTTTATCTTTTCAAATATGGAGTTTTTCATCCAAATTCTTCACAAATCATTTCTTATGATTTTATACAAATTATTACTATTTTTAATAATTTTATCAAGGCCCGTACAGTCGATTTCCATCAACGGCCATCGAACTGCACTTACAGCGACCTTTTCCAAATTTGATTTGGACATAATTCCAAATGCAACCGTTAGATTTCCAATTTATAATATTCGTTAGAAAGCTCTTTTCGATACGAACCCAGCGGTTCCGGTTTTAGGAGAATCCGATGGTAAGATCTCCCGTAATATACATTCGAAGTCAATGGTCGAAATTCACGAACTGTCGCGGCGCTGCGCGTTCTATTCAGGCCATTATATATATAATATATATTTCGTCGATTTCCTTTTAAAACGTATTTTAAAAATCGTTTAACTTCATTTTCAAAAAAATTTCAACTTCCTTTTCAAATTCAAATCAAAATTGAATTTTTCAATATAAATTCATTTTAATTTCATTTCAAATCGATTTCAATTCAATTTCAATTTAGTTCGAATTTCAATTCATTTCAATTTAATTCGAATTTCAAATCTATTTCAATTTAATTCGAATTTCAAATCATTTTCAATATTCATTGAAAAATGAATAAAATCGATATAAATATCGTTCGCGTCAAAATGGCACAAATCTGATCAACACGGCTTCATATATTTCTATTTTCAAATATTCTATTTCAAAACTGGAATGAGGCCCAATCAATTACCATAGATTTTATTTCTATGGATTTCCATAAAACGCATGTATATATCAACGATGACAAATAATCAACTACCATCCAAAGTGCATTCTACACTGTATAAGCATCAAATATAAATATTCAACGCTTATAACAGGTTGTCAATCAACCGATCGACATACAACTAATTATTGGGATTAGTGTATGTCATATATCATCCCAATACCCATGTGGGGTTTCAAACAATCAAACATAGATTTTATTTGTGTAGTTGGGCGATGTGTAAAATTTATTGTCCCAATCAATATCAGTCAAATGTGTGTATATAAACAAATCATCCGATTTGTTTATATCTATTTCATTTTAAATACACGTTAAAAATTCTATTTTCAACTAAAAAATATTTTTAACTATGAAAATACTTTATTTCACATCACATCACACAATCAACTACACATCAAAATCAATCAAACAAACAAGCATACAAGCCGTCCATGGTCTGTGGACGACGGGTGTCGGGTGCTACTAAACACCGTCTGCATTCTAGTATATATTATTAACTAGAAAAATAAAATTAAAGGTGAGAAGTTCTCACTGAGGGTTCCACTCCATCGTGCTTTTGAACTACTGAACCGTCTGAATCGGTTTGATATTCCAATGCAGTTCTTTACACGCTGTTCATAATAAAAATTATATTTTTATTACTTCATTCTAATAAATAAAAATCATATTTTTATTCTTTCTATAATATAAAAATCATATTTTTATTCTTTCTATAGCATAAAATCATATTTTTATTCTTTCTATAGTATAGAAATCATATTTTTATTATTTATACTATATAAAGATCATATTTTTTACATTGCTACATCTATAAAGATCACTTCTTTATCTCCACTTCATATATATAAAAATCGAATTTTTAACTTCACTTCATATATATATAAATCGAATTTTTATATCGTTGCTTACATTATAAAGATCACACTTTTATATAATGATATGTATAATAAAAATCACTTCTTAATCCATCGATGAACATAATAAAAATGGCTTCTTTATCTATTCATTTGCATAATAAAAATCGTACCTTTCCCATTATATAAAAATCACTACCTTTATACTACTTCTATTTCATATATATAAAGTTCGGATTTTACAATGCTATCTCAGACTTTTAAACAATTAATATAGTAAAAGAAAAGCAAAAACTACCTTTCTCGGTAAAAGAAAAATCCATCGAACTGCTCATCGTCTGCACACCTCCTCAAATGGCCAGAGCCAGACCTGAACGCATCCCATCGTCGTTGGCAGCGGCAGAATGGGTCCCACGAGGCTAGAGGTTGCGGGTTTGAGGGAGAAAAGGGGTTGGCGTTCGCTGGAGGCGTTGGGGGTTAGAGGTAGGTGGCGGCGGCTGCTGCCATGGCTGGAGGAGGCGTGACAGTGGGGTATGGTGGCAGTGCGTCAGGTTTTGGGGGCTTTCCACCGGGTTGGAGAAAGAGAGTGAAGGCAGAGGAGGAGGGCGCGGAGGTTGGCGTCACGGTGGAGAGGATGCTGAAGAGCAAAGGTCGGAAGAGGGGGAACGAAGAACGGAGGGAGGTGATGGGTGATGGTGAGCGTCGGTCGCCATTTCAATTTGGGGAGCGCTTTTTCTGATTCGAGAAAAATGAAGATGGGGAGGGGTTTAAGTGTAAAAATAAATATATTATTATTTTATTTTCTTCCAATGAGTTGACTTTTTTCCAAACTCCGACTCAAACCCGACGACTGTCTTCCCTTACTCATTACCCACATTCCGAACACAATGGGATATGTTCCGTAAGTCAATTCGATTGTTTCGATCAGTTTCCATCAAAATCAAAATATAACTCTATATATTGAATTTGAACGCACATTTCAATTTACTGGGGCCACATACGAACTCTAAAAATTCCCAAAAAATTGTTTCTAGCTTCATATTGACGATGCGGTCCTAACAAAACTAATTTCTTCAAAATCTGAGATCGTTTGAAAAATGGCCATTTTCCAGTCGATTAAAATCAACTGAAACTGGTCAAACGCGTTATTCTTTGCCAAGCTCACATATTGATTCGAAAAATTACGAAAATTAGAATCTAGCAATAACTTGACATCACGGATCCAACAAAAGTGGTTTCATCGAAAACCGAGGTCGTTTGCAAAATTTCCATTATTAAGGGCCAAAATTCCATAGCGACTATTCTGAAAATTCATTTGGACATAACTTTTGATTCGCGCTATGAAATTTTGATTTTTCAGATTCGTTGGAAAGATATTCTCAATTAGATTCTATTATTCTTGGTTTCGCTAAAATCCGGTTTATTTTGAATCTTGTACATTCATTTGAAGTTTGAAATCGAATTATCGAACTACCGCGCCATTTTCAATTCCTTTTATAATTAAAATAAAATATTTATATTCTAACGACGATCTATATAAATATATACGTTCGAATTCTATTCAAAATAAATTTCTCGTCGTTATTATTTAAAATAATTCATTTTAAATATTCAAAATTCATTAAAATTGCCAAAATAAAAATTTTAAATTGGCTCAGAATTTCCGGGTTATTACACGTTTAGTTCCAGAACGAACATATATGGACGAATGTCTGACAGAATATTTTCAATAATCGAATGGATTGGTCTGTATAAATATATATAGTTGCAATGGATTTATTCCCTAAGCATAACATCCAGAATATTTGTGTAAACCAATTAATGATTAATAGATCTGATAATGTGGCATTCAAAGTAATTGTGTTATCAATGAGAGAAGTAACCGTAGCCTCTGGCCTCAACAACCTGGAAATGACAAAAATCGAGCAGGCAGCATGGCTATGTGGGTAGCTTCCATTAGGGTGTATAATCACCTATCTAGAGATTCATTTAATTCCTTATTCTGTTCGATGCTGTCCCATTCGGGAAACGGTTACTGATCCCAACCGTTGGTGATATACATTTGATACACTCAAGCGAAATGAGTGGTCGGTCATTTGTGGCCGGGTTGCAAGATGTTCTTGTTGAACCCAGTGTATTCTCCTCTAGAGATACATTATCGGAAGGTGGTTCCATACCTTGTCATAGTTGGAAGTCCATTACCCAATAAGTGTTTGCGGTTTTTATTGTATATTATATATGTGGAACGTGAGATGCAAATGTTCCACTAGATTCTATTTATTTGATATAGACATTATTATAATATCAAAAGAGTTTTGATATAAGGATTATCGTTTCTTTCAAAAAGGATTTGAAAGTTAAGTCAAGTGTTTGGATTCTCATAAAGGAAAAATCCGTTCCGTATTATACGGCGTGGTTTTATGAGATATCATTTAGTTTCTGAAACTGTTTTAAATTGTTTACTCATTCCAGTCCCATGACTAACTCGGAGTTTATTTTTCTGTGTTTCCCTAAACTCTTGGGTGCCCAAATTTGTACGAGCAGTCAAGTAGTTCAGGATTTTACAGATTTATCTGAAGGAGCTTGGAGCAGGAGGCTTCAGTGTAAGTTATATAGAGTTTTGTTCCGCTGTGTTGTAAGTGCTGTACTCTGATAATGATATGTGTATACAGTACAATTTTTGTATTCAAAAGTTATGGTATATTATATTTTGTTCCGCTGCGATGTGAGATTATTTGTTGTTATTTCTGTTCTTCTTCTACCTTTTTCTTCTAAAAAAATGATTCGTGTTTTCGTGATATTTGGGTTGGATGTATGATGTAGTAGTCAACTCAGATAGTGCGGATTTGCGGGTCACTACATAGCCGAAGCAAATAGTACCATTTGCTTCAGTTGTGTGAACAACCGAAGCAAATGCAATGAAGCAAATAAAATAATATGCTTCAATTCTCCTTACAACTGGAGAAAATATTATCATTTGGTTTGATTGTGTTAAGAACAAAAGAAAGTGCACCAAGGCAAATATTTTTATTTGCATCGGCTTCACAAGAACCAAAGAAAATGATCCGAATATGTGGTATAATTAGTTTCTGTTGTTTTTACAACCGAAGCAAATAATGTTTTTGCAACAGTTCCCAAGGATCCGAAGCAATTGTAAATTAGCCTTGTTGGAACAAATGCACATGTTAATAATTATGAACAATAGTTTACAAATGTCATTATTTATAGTTTATTATAAATAATGATGAACAACAAATAATTTGTAATTACTAATTATTATAAACAATCAACAACTATTTTCTATAATTAATAATTTATTATTGTTAATTATTATAAGTAAATATTTATTATTTATATTTAATCATTAATAAATATACTAATTATCAAAATTAAATAGATAATAATCAACTTTTAATAATTAACATTGACATTTAATATCAGTTAATAAGTAATATTTAATAATTGAGAAGTAATATTTAGTACTTAATAATTAGTAATCAAAAAAAATACTGTATAAAAATTAGATTTCAATATGATTAAAATTAAATAGCTAATAATCAACATTTAATAATTAACATTGAAATTTAATATTCAATAAATAAGTAATATTTATTAATTAAGAAGTAATATTTAAAATTTAATAATTAGTAATCAATAATTACTAATAAATAAATAATTTTAAATAACTATATTATAATTAGGACTAACAATTTATAAATAATAATTAATAATAAAATTAATACTTATAAAGTGATATTTAGTAGTTAACAATTAACATTAAACAATTATTATATAATATCAATAATTATGAAAAATATTTTATAATTTACGATTCGTAAGAATTGTTGATAATTAAGAATTAAAATTTAGCATTTAATTTTATAACTATAATTAATAATTAGGTTTATTTATACTTTATAATTAGAAAAAACCGATAATCGGTATTAAACAATTAATAATCAACATTAACATTTCATATTCAATAAATAACTAATAATTAATAATTAAGAAGTATTATATAATAATTAAGAAGTAATATTTAATAATTAATTTTTAGTAATTAGTAATCGATAATTACTATTACATGATTAATTTTCAATAGTTATATAATAATTAAGACTAATATTTGATGAATCATAACTAATAATAAAATTTGATGCTTATGAAGTGATATCTAGTATTTAATAATTAATTTCAAATATTATAAAATTAATAAATAGTCAATACTTACAAAAAAAATTAATTAATCCATAGTTAATAAGAAATATTAGGTTTGGCACACGTCCCTAATAGGATTGGAAATTCACGTCACATCCCTCCCTTAAAAGTTTATAAATTAGGTCCCTATTTTCTGGAAAATCATAAAAAAATCACGAAAAAATTCACGTAATTCATAATTAAATGTAACGGCCCGAATTTCCATACTCTTTAAGTCGACTAATAACACCACACATCCAACCCAAATTGCACAGAAATACGAATTATTATTAGAAAGAAGTTAGAGGATGAGAAATAGAAAGAAAGAAATATCAGAATAGAAGAAAACGAAGATCACAAACTCACAGTGGAACGAATAAAATATATTAGATAACATAAACTTTGAAACACAATTCAGTAACTTTATATGCATACCATCATTAGAGCACAATAATTATTTCTGGAACAGTTATAAACACCTATTTCCAGATACAAATATAGTACACAACGAAAGAATATGATAGTCTATAGCTAACAGGTGAAGCCTCCTGCTTCAAGCTCCTCCAAGTGAATCTGTAAAATCCTGACAAGTTGACTGCCCATACAAATTTAGGCACCTAAGAGTTTAGGGAAAACAAACAAAATAAACTATGGATCAGTCATGGGACTGGTGTGAGTAAACTCCAACCATTTGATTTAACATTCAAAAATATTTTTGAAAGAAATGATAATCGTAAGACCGATCCACACATAAACACGGATGGTTTTTACCTTACGATAACTAAAAATATTTTTGATATCAAATCCAGTGATATTATAATAGTTCCTAAATCAAATAAATAGCAATATAGCGGAACGCTTGCATCTCACGATCCATAGATAATATAAAATAAAAAAAGCAGGGCGCTTATTAGATGTTGGATTTCGACTATGACAAGGTATGGAACTACCTTCCGATCAGTGTACTCTAGAGGGGATACACTGGGGTTCAACAAGAACATCTTGTAACCCGGCCACACATGGCTGACTACACATTTAACTTGAGTGTATCGAGCATATTATCACCAACGTTTGTGATCAGCAACCGTTACCGAATGCATACAACATCGAATAGAATAAGAAGCAAATGGAATTTCTCTACACTAGGTGATAATACCCCTAATGGGAATGACCCACATGGCCATGCTGCCTGCCCAATTTATGTCATTCCCCGGTTGATGAGGCTTGAGGTCACGATTTTCTTTTTAGAACATCTTATCACCATTCACCTTGAATGCCACCATGTAAGATCCATCCATATATGTTTTCCTGGGACTGGACAAACTGAAGGTACCATTCTATTAATCCATCTTGGGCAATTTCTACCTAGGATTTATAGAACAACCCTTGCACTTTACTCCATCTTCAATTATCTTCAGCATAAGTTGATTCGTAATGCTTGTGCCTATAAGGAGTGGTTTTCAGAAATAAATATGACGTTGGTCTCTCCGTATTGACAACGTAGGTATAAAATAAATGAAACTTTGATAGCCGGTGTTTTAACTATCAAAGAAAACATCCATACAACCAACGATCCTATTTCCAGATGGAAATTCTACTGATCAATCATCGAACAACACTGGGGCCTTTTTTAATTAATTCCTTATTATATTATCATTTCCAATTCCCATTTCCCATCTTTCGTATCCTTTCAAAATTCAATTGTCTTCCCCGATTCTTGGAAAAACATTTCCAATATCATAATTCCTTTATACGAGAAAATATCTCTTATTCCATTTAGAAAGCATTTCTAAATATTCACAAATTCTTATTTTCTATATTCAGAAAATATACCTTATTAATATCGGAAAATAATTCCATATTCCATTTATTAATTCCTCGTTGACCAATTCATTTCATTTTCTATGCATAGAAAATATCTCTCATTTTATTTGCGAAAACTATTTTAAAAAATACTTTAAATTAACGCAATGTTATAAAACATTGTTATTATAACTCAAACCATTAATCATTTATTAACTAACCATACTGCTAACCAATTTTCACTATCGAACCTTAACCATTCCTCCATCAATCATGAAGTCAATCAAGTTGGGATATAATTACCTCTCATACCTTAATTGAACAACATTCTCAACTTTGCAATAGTCAAAGCAAACAACTTCTGACAAAACATCACTTACACGACTCTCAGATTCAATCTAAGAATCCACTTCTTTTACAGAAAAAAACATTGATTATAACGGTAGTGTTATAATCGTTGTTTAGATTTATAAAACAATTATTATAGCAATAGTATTATAATCCCTGTTTAGATTTATAAAGGTAGCGTTATAATCGTTGTTCCCAAATATTTGGTATATAAAAATATAACCTATACTTATTAATTCAATTAATAAGTAAATAAATAAATAAATAAATAAATAAATAGATTTGATTCTAAACGGAAAGTAAAAATAACTACTTCCCTAAATTCGGTATAACCGAATTCCAATAAATAGCTCTCTCTCGAATAATCTAAGATTTTATTTCGAACTTCGGAATTTATCTACCATTTCAGGTTAATTCAAATTCCAAATCCAAATCATTACCAAATTCCTTTATAACCATTCAATTTTACAAAACGTTATCACATTTTATTTTATATTCTGAATTTTGAACTAAAACTCATCGTTTTCTCTTAAAATGATTACCCATTTCCCTTTTTACTCAATTTCCAATTTGGATTCATATTTCAGATCTAATTTTTCTTTCGAGATATTTCATTTGCATAATATTTTCTATAAACCATTCACTTAAATCGTGAATATATTTCTTTCATATATAATCAAATCAGTTTGATTTCGTACTTATAAATAATATCTTAAAACCAAATTCTATTTATAACTTCTATTCAGATTTTACATAGCAATCTCATTTGTATCGCAATCATTTAAAATATCGTCTTTACTTTCCTTGTAAATTTGCTAAGTTCAAATCTCAGTTCAAATATTGGTTTAAAACCCGATTTCCACTTTTTCATATAAATTCAAATTCGAATTTATATTTCAATTTATTTTAAAATAAATATTTTACTGAATTTATAAACATCGTTTATGAATTAATCTTCTCAATTTATCTGTTAAAATAGATTTCTATTTAAAATCTCCTTATAACGATTCGACATTCGATTATAACATATTGATTTTAAGCCAAGTAGTAATTATACAATGATAATATATAAATATCGTTTATAAATTTAATTGCTCGTTTTATTCATTTAAACAAGTTTTTATTCTCATATCTACTCCAAATTCAATTTCATTTTGGAAATAATTTCCTTTTTAAAATCTTAAAATTCCTGTTTATGTTCGAAAATATTTTATGGTATTAGAAATACCAAATCTCAAGGACCAGGGTAATTCAACACAGTACGATCAATCATGGTATATATATCATAACATATGTCACAAATAATAAACAGTAATATAAATGTTGAGGAACCCAGTTGGATCCCTCCAATTTGTTTCCCTGCATCCACATATGTTAATTACATCAATTATATTAATTTCACATCAATATAAAATATCATAGCAAACAGAATTAATAATCAATCAACGATATCACTATATCAACTATTTCAGCTAATTTTATCAACCATTCATCCAAACAACCATCACATGGTATAAAATTACTATAAATAAATTCTAAAACTCGTTTATAAAAATATAAACAAGTCAGAGTTAGTGAGTTACTCACCTTGATAGGTTATCATTAAATATCAATAAATGGTCGATTCAACCAAATCAGACATTTTATTTTTCCGTAAATTCTCACGAGCTCTACATTGCCCCAACCCATTTTCATTGTGTAGTATTCTTTAATTCGATTCTAACAACACCTATTTTATTCCATTCCGTTCACGTATGGATTAGTTGTGTTTAATACAAATTAATACAATTTAAGTTTAAATTAAACTAATTTATTTATTAATTATTACCTTCGGCTTTATCAATTCAACCGGCCCAAAACCTTTCCTCACGCACCTGCTATCCACTGTAGCTTCTCCCCTTCGATTCACGATTTCATCCCACCCCAGTATATGTTCAATCCATTACCGCAACTTCAAACTATTCCCCAAAATAATCCTTAATCCACGTGTATACCATGTTAATCACGAGTTTGGTTTCACTGATCCACTGGGTTTTGACCACTCCCTTGTTTCATCAATGATACTTCCCTTTTCCAGTATTTCACAAACGCCTCCACCTAACAAAAAGCGTCGTCGTCCTTCCTCAGTGCCTCTCAGTGGTCGAACTGCAATCCCATCAACACAGAAACTCGCTCCCCTCTTTCACTCCTTAGTTCACCAATCTGATGCTCCCTTTAAACCCCTTGTCAACTCTTCCTTTCACCTAGCGCTGCTACCGCCAACTCGCCATGACCCACTGTACTCAACGCCCACCTCACCTAACTGCATCTACCTCGATATTCGATCCTCGGTAGATTTTCACGCATCGCAGTAAGTATGCAATCGTTTCCAGCATAAAACTCCACCTGTACACCACTACGAAGAAAACTACGGTAGCCCCCTTACATACTCGACCATTTCGACGACCCCGCTCCTTATATATCCACGGCGGGTCCATACCGAAAGCGCTGTTCAAGTTCGCTTCAACCAGAAACTGTCCGGACCGAAGACTGAAGGTACCCGTGTGGAGCTCATGGCAAGAGAAGGTCATTGATTCTTGTTTCAAGAGTTTTAATGGAGAAAAAAATTGGTTATGTGCTTTGAAGGATAAGGAAGAATTGGGTTCTTTGTTTTGAATTTTTTTTCCTTCCTGCTAAGTACCGAGGGTGGAGCTGCTTATTTATAAACAAGGCAACTTGGTGGCCACGCATGAGTGTCATTTTCAATTGTACAAATAGGTGCAGATGGATAGCGTATTTAAATGTATAGGTCTGCAGAACAACTCATGCCATTGTGTGTATTTTGTTTTTATTTAAGTACATCGGCATTCAATATTTGTCATGTTTCGAATGGGACAAAATCTGAAATCTTTAAAATCAGGCTATGCTACAACTGTAACTTTAGACAGATAATTTCCTAAGATTTAAAAAGGATAACGCGAGATTTTGGCCAGGTTGTGTACAACTAACATTTGGAAGTGATTACGGCCACATATTTTATTTTACTTAACACGTCGTTACTGAAATTGTTGACCAAATTAAGATTTTTTATTTTTTTTCTTTCTTCCAGTATTTCGAACGAGAAAATGGGTGAGCAGAAAATAACATGCATCTATACCACTGTGCATGAAAAGAGATGTGTACGTATTTGTCCAGAAGATAAGCTGAAAAGAAGTATTAATCGGGACATGACGAGGTGCAGGGAAGGATTGAAGAGTAGGTTTGCTGCAGAGTAACAGGCGCAGCAAATGGTAATAGTGGTAAATGCATTGCTGGTGGGTTAACAGATGGGAAGTGTAAGAAAAATCATGAGAGGAATTCAAGGTCCACCGGTTGCTTTATTTAGAGGCACGTCAGCAGTTTTGTATTATATAGGTCCATTTGCAAGCGCAGAAATGGATCCATTCCAAGGGACGGGAGTCGATTAAGTCCACTGTTTGCTGATATAACAAACATATTATCATCACGTACAAGTGATGAAAATCATTTGAATTTGCAATTACCTTCTAATAGGGATTTAGACACTAAAGTCATCCGCCTTCGACAATCATGACGATTCGAGCAAATGCGAAAACTGCTGATTTTCCAAATGCTAAACCTCAGTGTGAAAGTCAAGATGAAAGTGTAAATCTTACACAAAAGAAAGCAAAATGATACCAAAGGACTATCTCAAGAGAAGGTATCATGTTTAGATGCCAAAAATAAAAATACAGTCGCACATAGTAGGATGCCGCTTTCTCAAAACTGTAATAAAATAAACAAGATAATTTATTTGTGAATTGCTAAAAATGTTGATATAGGACGTAAAATACTCAAAACAATAAAATTATTATTTTCCAAATTAAATTTATTATTCCATAATTTATATTAATTAAATATCCAAAAATATTGAATTCAAGATATTTAAATTACTAAACCATAATTCAAATAATTAAATTAATAAATTTTTAAATCGCTAAAAATCCGGGTCGTTACATTCCTTCCCCTTAAAATAATTTCGTCCTCGAAATTGCGAAGGTTAGAAAAATGCCTCAACCTATTAACTTAAAATCTTCTGTCTCATTTCTAAACTTTTAATTCCAAGAGATCTGATTAGTTTCAATCTCAATATTGGTTTATTTCTATTAACAAAAATCTTTAAATTTTTCTAACTCCTTAAATTTTCGAAAAAAAATTTGGCAGTCTCCCCTGCACGGCTCAATTGGTACAACTACAATTTGCCCTTCTAGGCCATCTCCAATCCAAATGAAAATAAAAAGTCCAAGCGGCTTGCCAAATAGGCCTCACAAATTATCAACCCAAGTAATATCATAAACGCGTACCTTTTTTATGAGCATAAACATTTGTTTCTTACATTCGCTTCCATTCAATACCTACTCAACACATATTTATCCATTCTAATTGATTTCAAATCAATCCAACATTTTGAAATTAACCATATTCAAATCTCTATTTATCAATCCAACTCACTTAACCAAGTTAAGTTCTACCCACCAATTATATTTACTAATTAACTTCTCTAATCAGTTATCCCCATTTCATAACTCAAATCTAATTTTATTTCAGAAATTAATCCGCTTACTCATTTTGAGTTAAATTTTATTCACAATTTAATTTCAATTAGCAGCCTCCAATACATATATCCAACTTCTTTCCTATAAGTAAAATTTATTTTAATAACTCAAATCTTAATATTTCTCTTTCCCACTATATTCAATTTCATTCAAGATTATCTCAAATCCAATCTAATTTCCATTTAACTTAAGTTAAATTTTCAATCCATTTGATTTACGTCCATCATTTCAATTATTCAACTTATATAAGTTAAATTTTAATTTTAGAATTGAATTATTTCAATCTCCCTTTAAATAATAAACAAATAAATATATGTATGTATCCATAACCATTTGCAAATCCAAAACCTTCGAATTTTTAAAATAACTTGTTCTTTTCAAACAAAATTTCCATTAACTAACTATTATGGTAGCAATCCGTCACTTAGAAACTTGAAAATGAATACTGATAATGTCCCGATCCATTATCAGAACTATTTTCTCGCCACTAAAGTGATTTCAGTGCTTAAAACTTTCAAAATCCATTTAAATCATTTTTATTCAAAAATCCATCAAAACAATGTTATATTCCTTTATACTATTTCAGAAAATATTTTCTAAACGCCCAGAATTTAAATTCAATTTCAATTTAAATCCAATCTTAGTTTATCTCATTTGTATACATTATCTATATATAAATTATAGTTGGTTATATATAACTATTTCAATATTTGATAATTTCATTTGATTGTAATAATAATCAACACATTCATATACTATGGTAATTCAGAAATTATTCTTTTCATTTCAAAATAATTTTTGGGCAAAATAATTTAATTTACCCATTTTTAAAACAATACCGTATCGAATCGCTTTATTCAAGAGTTTAGAAACACGTATCAATACAGTTGTACATCCTGTATCGACCAGAATTCATAAACCACTCAACAAACCAACCAACACAATATAAAACAATTTTTTTTATCAAATCTACAAATACACGCTCATATATATACACTCAAACTCAATCTAAGGTGTTAATAACCCCATCTCTATTGAGTTACGCCACAGAGCCATGGTTATCTACTCAACCTTCAGCTCTGATTCCAAATGTAACGGCCCGAATTTCCATACTGTTTGAGTTGACTAATAACACCACACATCCAACCCAAATTGCACAGAAATACGAATCATTATTTGGAAAAAGTTAGAGGATGATAAATAGAAAGAAAGAAATATTAGAATTGAAGAAAACGAAGATCACAAACTCACAGCGGAATGAATAAAATGTACTAGATAACATAAACTTTGAAATACAATTCAGTAACTTTATATGCATACCATCATCAGAGCACAATAATTATTTTTGGATTAGTTATAAACACCTGTTTCCAGATACAAATATAGTATATAGCAGAAAAAATAGGATAGTCTATAGCTAACCGATGAAGCCTCCTGCTTCAAGCTCCTCCAAGTGAATCTGTAAAATCCTGACTACTTGACTACCCATACAAATTTGGGCACCCAAGATTTTAGGGAAAACAAAAAAAATAAAATATGGGTCAGTCATGGGACTGGTGTGAGTAAATCCAACCATTTGATTTAACTTTCAAAAATCTTTTCGAAAGAAATGATAATCATAGGACCGATCCACATGTAAACACGGATGGTTTTTACCTTACGATAATCAAAAATATTTTTGATATCAAATCCGGGGATATTATATTAGTGCCTAAATCAAATAAATAGCAATCTAGCGGAATGCATGCATCTCACACTCCATATATAATATAAAATCAAAAAACGCAGGACGCTTATTGGAGATTGGATTCTGACTATGACAAGGTATGGAACCACCTTCCGATCAGTGTACTCTAGAGGGGATACATTGGGGTTCAACAAGAACATCTTGTAACCCGGCCACACATGGATGACCACTCATTTAACTTGAGTGTATCGAGCATATTATCACCAACGGTTGTGATCAACAACCGTTACCGAAAGCATACAACAGCGAATAAAATAAGAAGCAAATGGAATTTCTCTAGACAGGTGATAATACACCTAATGGGAATGACCACATGGCCATGTTGCCTGCACGATTTTTGTCATTTCCCGGTTGATGAGGCTTGAGGTCACGATTTTCTTTTTAGAACATCTTATCACCATTCACTTTGAATGTCACCTTGTCAGATCCATCCATATATGCCGTCCTGGGACTGGACAAACCGAAGGCACCATTTTATTAATCCATCTTGGGCAATTTCTACCTAGGATTTACAGAACAGCCATTGCTCTTTACTCCGTCTTCAATTATCTTCAGCATAAGTTGATTCGTAACGCTTATTCCCATACAGAGTGGTTTTCAGAAATAAATCTTATCCCGGTCTCTCCGTGTTGACAACGGAGGTATAAAATAAATCAACCTTTGATAGCCGGTGATTTAACTATCAAAGAAAACATCCATACAACCAACGATCTTATTTCCAGATAGAAATTCTACCGATCAATAATTAAACAACAATGGGGCCTTTTTAAATTAATTCCTTATTATGTTATCATTTCCAATAACCATTTCCCATCTTTCGTATCCTTTCAAAATTAAATTGCCTTCCTCGATTCTTGGAAAAAACATTTCCAATATCATAATTCCTTTGTTCGAGAAAATATCTCCAATTCCATTTAGAAAACATTTCTAAATATTCACAAATTCTTCTTTTCAATATTCAGAAAATATACCTTATTAATATTAGAAAATATTTCCATATTCCATTTATTAATTCCTCGTTGACCAATTCGTTTCATTTTCTGTGCGTAGAAAATATCTCTCATTTTATTTGGGAAAAATATTTTAAAAAATCCTTTAAATTAACGCGATGTTATAAAATATCGTTATTATAACTCAAACCATTAATCATTTATTAACTAATCATATTGCTAACCAATTTTCATAATCAAACCTTAACCATTCCTCCATCAATCACGAAGTCAATCAAGTTGGGGTATAATTACCTCTCAGACTTTGATTGAACAACATTCTCAACTTTGCAATAGTCAAAGCTCACAACTTCTAACAAAACATCGCTTACGTGACTCTCAGATTCAATCTAAGAATCCACTTCTTTTACGGAAATAACATTGATTATAATGATAGCGTTATAATCGCTGTTTAGATTTATAAAACATTTATTATAGCAGTAGTAATATAATCGATGTTTAGATTTATAATAGTAGCGTTATATTCGTTGTTCCTAAATATTCGGTATATAAAAATATAACTCGTACTAATTAATTCAATTAATAAGTAAATAAATAAATAATTTAATAATTAGATTTTATTCTAAACGGAAAGTAAAATTAACTACTTCCCTAAATTCGATATAATCGAATTCCAATAAATAACTCTTTCTCGAATAATCTATATTCGATTTCATTTCGAACTTCGGAATTTATCTACCATTTCAGATTAATTCAAATTCCAAATCCAAATCATTACTAAATTCCTTTATAATCATTCAATTGTAACAAACGTTATCACACTTTATTTTATATTCCGAATTTTGAACTAAAACTCATCATTTTCTCTTAAAATGATTACCCATTCCCCTTTTTACTCAATTTCCAATTTGGGTTCATATTTCAAATCTAATTTTTCTTTAGGGATATTTCATTTGCAAAATATTTTCTATAAACCATTCACTTAAATCGTGAATATATTTCATTCATATATAATCAAATCAATTTGATTTTGTACTTATAAATAATATCTTAAACCCAAATTCTATTTATAACTTCTATTTAGATTTTACATAACAATCTCATTTGTATTGCAATCATTTAAAATATCGTCTATACTTTCTTTATAAATTAGCTAAGTTCAAAATATCAATTCAAATATTGGTTTTAAACTCGATTTCCATTTTTTCATATAAATTCAAATTTGAATTTATATTTCAATTTATTTTAAAATAAATATTTTTCTAAATTTATAAACATTGTTCATGAATTAATCTTCTCAATTTATCTGTTAAAAATAGATTTCTATTTAAAATCTCCTTATAACGATTCTACATTCGATTATAACATATTGATTTTAAACCAAGTATTATTATACAATGATAATATATAAATATCGTTTATAAATTTAATTACTTGTTTTATTCATTAAAACAAGTTTTTATTCTCATATCTATTTGAAATTCAATTTCCATTTTGGAAATAATTTTCTTTTTAAAATCTTAAAATTCCTGTTTATATTCGAAAATATTTTACGGTATTAGGAATACCAAATTTCAAGGACCAGGGTAATTCAACACAGTACAATCAATCATGGTACGCATATCATAACATATGTCACAAATAATAAACAGTAATATAAATGTTTAAGAACCCAGTTGGATCCCTCCAACCTGTTTCCCTGCATCCACAGATGTTAATTATATCAATAACATTAATTTCACATCAATATAAAATATCATAGTAAACAGAATTAATAATCGACCAACGATATCACTATGTCAACGATTTCAGCTAATTTATCAACCATTCATCCAAACAACCATCACACAGGATAAATTACTATAACTAAATTCTAAAACTCGTTTATAAAAATATAAACTAGTCAAAGTTAGTGAGTTACTCATCTTGATAGGTTATCGTTAAATACCGATAAATGGTCGATTCAATCAAATCAGATGTTTTATTTTTCCATGAATTCTCACGAGCTCTACATTGCTCCTACCCATTTTCATTGTGTAGTATTCTTTAATACGATCCTAACGGCTCCTGTTTTATTCCATTCCGTTCACGTATGGATTAGTTGTGTTTAGTACAAATTAATATAATTTAAGTTTAAATTAAACTAATTTATTTATTAATTATTACCTTGGGCTTTATCAATTCAACTAGGCCCAAAACCTTTCCTCATGCACCTGCTACCCACTGTAGCTTCTCCCCTTCCATTCACGAATTCATCCCACCCCATTATATGTTCCATCCATTACCGCAACTTCAAACTATTCCCCAAAATAATCCTTAATCCACGTATATACCATGTTAATCACGAGTTTGGTTTCACTGATCCACTGGGTTTTGACCACTCCCGTGTTTCATCACTGATACTTCCCTTTTCTAGTATTTCACAAATGCCTCCACTTAACAAAAAGCGTCGTCGTCCTCCCTCAGTGCCCCTCGGCGGCCGAATTCCAACCCGATCAACACAGAAACTCACTCCCCTCTTTACCTCCTTAATTCACCAATCCGATGCTCCCTTTAAACCCCTTGTCAACTCTTTCTTCCACCTAGCGTTGCATCCGCCAATTCAACGTGACCCACTGAACACAGCACCCACCTCACCTGACTACATCTACCATGATATCTCATCCTCGGCAGATTTTCATGCACTGAAATAAGTATGCGATCGTTTCCAGCACAAAACTCCACCCGTACACCACTACGGAGCAAACTACATTAGCCCCCTCACATACTTGACTGTTTCGATGACCCCGCTCCTTCTGTATCCACGGCAGGTCCATGCCGAAGGCGCTGTCCAAGTTCGACTTCAGCCAGAAACTGTCCGGACTGAAGACTAAAGGTACCCGTGTGAAGCTCTTGGCAAGAGAAGGTAATTAATTCTTGTCTCAAGAGTTTTAATGGAGAAATAAATTGTTTATGGGATTTGAAGGATCGGGAAGAAATGGTTTCTTTGTTTTGAATATTTTTTTTCTTCCTGCTAAGTACTGAGGGTGGAGCTGCTTATTTATGACCAAGGCAACTTGGTGGCCACGCATGATTGTCATTTTTAATTGTACAAATAGGTGCAGATGGATAGCGTATTTAAATATATAGGCTTGCAGAACAACTCACGCCTGTGTGTGTATTTTGTTTTTATTTAAGTACATCGGCATTCGATATTTGCCATGTTTCGAATGGGACAAAATCTGAAATCCTTAAAATCAGGCTATGCTACAGCTTTAACTTTTGACAGAAAATTTCCCTAGATTTAAAAAGGATAACGCGAGATTTTGGCCAGGTTGTGTACAACTAACATTTGGAAGTGATTAAGGCCACATATTATTTTACTTAACACATCGGTACAGAAATTTTTGACCTAATTAAGTTTTTTTTATTTTATTTTCCTTTCTTCCAGTATTTCGAACAAGAAAATGGGTGAGTAGAAAATAACATGCATTTGCACCACTGTGCATGAAAAGAGACGTGTACATATTTGTCCAGGAGATAAGCTGAAAAGAAGTATTAATTAGGACATGACGAGGTGCAGGGAATGATTGAAGAGTAGGTTTGCAGCTGAGTAACATGCGCAGCAGATGTTAATAGAGGTAACATGCGTTGCTGGTGGGTCAACAGATGGGAAGTGTACGAAAAAGCATGAGAGGAAGTCAAGGTCCACCGGTTGCTTTATTTAGAGGCACGTCCACAGTTTTGTATTATATAGGTCCATTTGTAAGCGTAGAAATGGATCCATTCCAAGGGACGGGAGTCGATTAAGTCCACTGTTTGCTGATATAACAAACATATTAGCATCACGTACAAGTGATGAAAATCAGTTTAATTTTGCAATAACCTTCGGATGGGGATTTACACACTAAAGGCATCCGCCTTCGACAGTCATGACGATTCAAGCAAATGCGAAAATTGCTGATTTTACAAACATTAAACCTCAGTGTGAATGTCAAGATGAAAGTGTAAATCATATACAAAAGAAAGCAAAATGATACCAAAGTATTATCTCAAGAGATCATGTTTAGATGCCAAAAATAAAAATACGGTCGCACATAGTAAGATGCCGCTATCTCAAAACTATAATAAAATAAACAATATAATTTATCCTTGAACTGCTAAAAATGTTGATATAGGACGTAAAATACTCAAAACAATAAAATTATTATTTTCCAAATTAAATTTATTATTCCACTATTTATATTAATTAAATATCCAAAAATATTGAATTCAAGATATTTAAATTACTAAACCACAATTCAAATAATTAAGTTACTAAATTATTAAATCGCTAAAAATCCAGGTCGTTACATTAAATATAATAACTAATCATCATTAAATTCATGCGTTAAATCCACCAAAAAAGCATCAAAAACCAAAAAAGATAAAACACGGAAATGCAGTATAATGCATCAAATAATGCATTTATTTGCAATTTATGCATACATGTCTGCATAAATTCCAGTTATGCATCAAATTGCAGTATCAATGCATAAATTTATGCAATAATATTGCAATAAATGCATTGTTTGATGCATTTATTCAATCCTGGCCTGTTTTTTCAAGCATATGCCTTTTGTACATATGTTTCAGCATTTATAAGCAATAAATGCATACATGTCAGCACATATTCATAGATTGTCATCTGTTTTAACTTTTATGCATACACTTTAGCATATAATAAAGAATGTATGCATACATTTCAGCAGAAATTCGTATCCCATGCATATAAGTTCATCCTTATAAGCATACATCTCAGCAAGTATAACCAATATATGCATACATGTATGCATATATTCACCCAGATTTTTCCATATAAACTATGGATGAATATATGCATACATGTATGCATATATTGAGTATTAATGCTTAGATGCGTGCAATTTTTTCTAGCTTACTCCTCAGAATATTTGCGATTTTTTCGTATTTTCTTAATAAGCAGCGCATTTTTTTTGGAAAAACACGTAAGTGCCAAAACAAGGACCCGCTTTGCATGGAAAGTTACAAGGGGAGGTTGTTTGAATTTTGAACAGTTTTAGGGATGTGAGGCTAATTTTCACTTTAAATTATCACATTTTCAAAAAAAATTGAATTACTCTAAAATGAATCAAAATAATCAGAGTTCATCATTAACAATCTTACGAAAAATCAAAGAAATATTAAAAGAAAAAGGAATTTATTAATAATTATTGACATTTATTAAATAATCTATTGGTTATTGTTAATGATTGGTTATTTAATATAATTAATTACTAATAAATAAATTGTATTTAATAATTTGCAGTAATAATGTATATGTAATAATATATACTAGATTATTTGACAATTTTAGTATCACTTTTTTGTCAATTACTTTGTTTTTAAACAACGTTAATGTGAAAAACAATATTTAGTTGGTTATTTTATTTGGTCAATAAAACATTGTCGTATTTATTTAAGTGTTTATAAAATGGTTATATATTCCTTAAATGAGAGGGGAATACGGCCCAGTAGGCCGACGCAAGCATAACGGGTAGGAAGAAAATTGAGCCCGAACTAGTCAATCTCAACAACAACATGCTTACGTTAGAAGGTCGAGATTGCGATTCCTTTCTCAACCCTAAAAATCCGAAATTCATGGCGGTGCGCAAAAACTATTGATAAAATAGCGATTTAAAGATCTGTTTTGGCTTGAGTGATGCTTGAACTCGTAGATCTGAAGCAAATAAGGATCGTCATTCCTATGATCTCGCTAGTCTTCCATTGCCTAAACTCCTTGTCTTATAGCTTGATTTGCTCCTTGGTTAACAATACAAGAAACACTCGATAAAGTTGTTAGCTAGGTGATTGGTTCTAGTATGGGAGTTAGTGAAGGATTTGTTCTAAAGTATTCTTGTCAGGCTGTCGAGTCCTTTGTTGTTGATGGTTGGACTTCTCAGTTTGATGCGTGGGAGGGGTCATGTAGCATTTTGATTCAGGTAGTTTTAGGCTTGTGGTTTGAATGAGGCTTAGTATCAACTGGCTATCAACAATGTTGTAAATTCTTATGTTAATCTATTTGGTGATGGTTTGATGTTATATATGGATATTAGCTAAACAAGGTGTTTATATCCTAGGTATCACATGAACTTGACTTGTTTTTGGGCGTGGGTATAATTTTCAGCTGGGCTCAGATGCTATCTTTTGTTAATGGGAATGCGTTATGCATATTATGAAGAAGTTGGATTCTAAGAAAGTTATTGTGTTTAAGAGCTTAAAGGATTGATTGGAATAGTAAGATGTGCCGGGATTTCTGCTGTCTTATTCGGTGCAGGCCTGATTGGTAGGAAAGTTATTGATTCTGGGTCTGTTTTCAAAGTCTTATAACATTTCCAATCAGAGCCATTTTCAACCAGTAATGTAAGAAGAAGGGGAAGAGTTAGAAAGGCTTATCTAGAGTTTGGTGATGATTATGTACCTAGTCAGACTGAGCTTACAGAGGTTAAAAAGGAGTGCATTTCTGCTCAAGGTTTATTCTAGAGTATCCACACATAGTCTGATTGACAATAGATAGGTTAAAAGGAGTGCATGTCTTAATCAAGGTTGATTCTAGAGCACTGAGTTAAATAGGGAGTCAATTTTCTATAGTTCATGGCCATGGAATTTGCTGCCTTCTGAACCGAGTGCCATTATGTTGTCATAACTTAAGCAGGTAGTCGTATTATCTAATAATTAGAAACAGTAATTCTTTTGGATCTTTGTTTTTTAAGTTCTAATAGCATTAACGAACATGACATATGAAAGTGAAAGCTTCTGTTTGTTGTGTCAATTCGATGTGTATATTGATATGGTTTTGTATTGTTTTCAACGTGATAAGAAAAATAAAAAAAAGTAGTTCATCCTAAATATTAGTTTAGTTTGACTGTTTTAGAAATTGTAAAAGCTCATATTTCTTTGTTTAGATACTGTTTCTACTTGCAAATCTACTACAATAGATTTTGGCTTAGTTATATTCTTTGTGAGTTAAAACATTTTGGTTAGTGTAATGGCCTAGAATCCTGCAGCTAGTGTGTTCCTCCTGATGTACATAAGAACTTGTTAATGATATGAAACCAGTATTATCTTTAAAAAAATATTCTGAAACTAATCAAAGACAACCATTTTCTAATTATAATTTTAATCAGAACTTAAGTTCTAAAGTTAGCAAATTTACCAAGGTTTTAAACTTGAGGCAATCAACTTTTGTAGCTAAGGTAGTTGCAAAACACAAAAGTGTATGCCACCAAATGATATATTGCATCTCAAACGTTGATTCCGAAAAATAGAACAAAAATAAAAATAAAATTATTAGAACAAACTGTTATCCTATGAACGACACAAAATATCACGAAGTACTGTTTATTGAGAAGTTGTGCATCCGTATTAATTATCCCAACCCAAGTCTTCTCTGACTAGGGACTAATTGCGTTTTTATTTTCATTTCAATCAGCAGATTTTTTTAACAGCAACATGGCTATTGGTGTATCCTCGTTTTTGTTAACATGATTCAAATTACCCCCACTTTATGTCTCTCTTCTCTATTTAGCGATTCACTAAATCTTTTGATTTATTGCAAGTAATATAAATTCTTAAAAGCCGCCTACTTTGTGGCAAAGATAATTTACCTTATAAGATAGTATGAAATATAACTTTTATGTGCAGCTTTTGCAAATTAAATGACTTGCAATTCGAAGACATTCTATTCAGTCAAATATGTTTGTTGAAACAATGTAATCAATTTTTATTAAAATCCCAAATGCTAATTCTTCACCACAAACGAAAAATGTGCTTAAAATATTGACTTTGGTGGTTGTAATTTCAAGTATGGACCAGAAAATATACAATTGCTTAGTGTTGATGTGGAAAAATTTTGCACGCAAACACCCAATATGTATGCAAGTGTATTAGCAACACTATAACAACCCGAATTCCAACAAGCCAATTTTTTTTCAAAATTCTAATCTATCGAAACTCGTGTTGGTTTGCTCTGGTATCCTGCAGAAAAGACAGAGACATAAAATATGTCAGAGCTCAGAAAAATACCTCACAGCGGAGTGGATAAAATATAATATAATCAAAGTATAGCCTTACCGTGTTAATAATACTGCCTAACCAGTTTCCAAGGCTATCATGTCTCTGCCACAAATCTAACCTGCGAGTATGTTATGAGGAGGGGGTTAGAACACAGGTTCTGGTGACTGGATTTAAATTATACACTTTGGATAATCCTACATATACCGTTCAATCATATTTTTCTCTTATTTATTAGGTTACTTAGGTTAACAGCACTCAAGGCTTACACACACGTCGTACCCATTTACTCCCCAGTGGATTAACCTAATATAGCATATATGTAGCTACCCCTCAATACTGAGGTACACCCCAGGTACCCACTCGCACGGTCTCCACCGTAATGCCACAGAAATGAACGCAGTCCTTCATCCCATGCCGGAGAGACGTACGGATCTTTACACAACAATGTTACGTTCCGCATATATCTGTCATTACTATGCTATGTAAGCGTACGGATTGCCATTGTCGATCGAATCAGATTTCATACCGTAGTAATACCCTCAAGTCTACGATACACCACCCAGAGCCGACATGCATGTATCTAGACTGTCCCACATACTATCGTCAATTGTAGCTCGATTCCTTAACCGCACGTCCTCTAATGTGCACCGAGTTCCGTGGCAGGGCAATACAAGAAACACGGAACTCGGTCAGGAGCTTTTCCACATCTGTACAGGTCCGTCTTTAAGGGCCTCTATATACAGATATTCCTAAGGTATGTTTTTCATGGTGGCTATGGCCCCACCTCGGCCTCTCCCTCAACTAGAAAAGACTACAAGAGCTAAATGACTGGCCCCTAACAAACAATCTAAACATCCAGTCGGCGTCTTCCCTTAACCACCGTACCTCGATAGTAAAAGGTGAATAGTCTATTGGTTTTAGCTATAGTCTTTTCGCATCCCGCTGGCTGTCGATGACGGGTATCCGACGATATACTATCCTTGTTGGTCGTGACCCTTCGCCTCCCCGTTGAGCCGACTGCCAAATCACCCTGGTGTCACCGCGTCACAGCATTCTGACGGCAAAGCTACATTTGCAGTCAAGGCCCACCCACCAAGTAGTTACGCGCAGACCCAACCTCTACGAGCACAGCTTAAACATCGGCCACCACACAGAGGACTACCAGGAGCACCTTGTGTATCTCAGGAAGCTGCATGCTTCCCCTTCCAGTCCTTCGGAGCCGACAGAATAATCAGATGAATGTGCGCTCCCCTTGTTCCTTATAACACCACGATGATCTACTCCGTTGGGTTATTCACCCTCAAACGTGCGGACTGGTCCAAGCGCCTCACTTTAGTTACCATCATTGCCATTTATTCATGTCTTGTTATATACATATATTTATATATATGCACTAAACCTCTCACATTAAGCCTACACTTGTGGACGCTGGATTTGTCGGGCGGGTCCGGGTAGACTTCTACCACAAGTTGACTTAACCTCGTGTCTTAGTACCATTACATGTTTATTCATGCACTTAGACCCCTCACATTAGATTTACCACTTATGGATGCTGGATATGCCAGGTGATTCCAGGCAGACTTCTACCATAAGTGTAATCTAACCTCGTGTCTAAGCACGGTTACATTTTCTTATTTACTGTAAATCTTTCCATATAATCTAAGCAAGTCGATTTCTTTTAAATTTCCACTATAATTTATAATTTACAGGTCATCATATTATGCCTATTTTATGTTATAAGTTCTTCTAACAACCAATCCATTCCTTTCGAACATGTAATCAAATTAATCGGATAATTGTCCAAATAACATAAACTAACATGTACAATTCTCAATTTCAACCATTAATGGCCTGGGTGCACAATTGTTAAAAATTAACATGGAATTGAAACAACAGTAATTGCTATGCTATATTTTTCAAGCTTATATTCCCACACATGAATTTTTAATCACAAATTAATAACTTAGCATATTAATTATTCCCATAAGTCATACATACCACTTTAATCATTATTAACGTATGTTAAACATCTCAACATATCAAATTTCAATTATGCAAAATGGAGAATGGTAAACGATAACATATTATTTTCAAAAATGCTATAGCTTAAATCCACTCACCTCATACGCTTTCCCAATCTTGGATCTGGTCCAGATCTATCATTCCATGGTTTTTCCCCTAATTTGATTCAGAACCTAACAACCATGGATTCATAACTTTTTATTAAAAGAAAGAAAGAGAAGAGAATTGAAAATAGACCAGATCTAGGAATTACCTCACTTCTTAAGAGATCTGAACACCCATTTAGAAGCATATGTTCCTTTCCTCCAGATTTGAATTCAGGATTTTACCTAAACTAATAACCTAAATTTTCTGAATAGATTTGGGGAGAAAGAGGAACGGCAGAGCTTCTGCGTAGTCCCAGAAATATGAGATTAGGGTTGGCTCTACAGGCTTATTTATAGGTGTATCAGAGGAACCGGGTCCTTTAGATTTGAAGTCATCAGAATCGTCCACGTCAAAAACAGTTTTCAGATCTGCAGTGGGGTCAACCCATGGATCGTCCCCCTATTGATAGGTCGACCCCTGGGTCAACCCCCAATGGGTAAAATTCCCACTTCTTTTTCCCGCTTTGCATTTTGATTTTCTGGATAAATTTATTTAATATATGTACATATAAGTTCCTTATATGTATACAAACCTCTAATGCTCGTAACTTCTTCATACAGTGTCCGTTTTACGCAAACCAGGTGTATATCTTGACCGGAATTTCGAGATGGACGCAATGGAGCAGTCCATTTTACTTAATTCAGAATTTTTAATTAAGTTATTCTTATTTTATTATCTTAAATATAAGGGGTGTTACATTCTCCCAACCTTAGGAAATTTCGTCCTCGAAATTTGATAAGGGTAAAATCAAATAACCACTCGCATAATATCCATCCATCATGTGTGCATCCAATTTTTGCAACTATTGTGCACTTGTGCAAAGTGAAATACAACATAATAATGCATGTATGCCTAAGCGGTACCTCCTATGTATATGCAAATTTTTCAAAAATCCTTTCAAAATATGATGCTCACATCCTATATATACTGGCAGTTCCTCATGAATGCAATATTTTGAAAATCAAAAATGCTTTTTCATCCAAATTTTCCCACACTCTTACTGAGTAAGAGCTCAGTTCATCCAATTGTTGCAGCCATGATCCTACCAACCAACTTTATTTCTCGAATTTCAGAAAAATCTAATTTTCTAACTTTTATTTCTTATGTTATAAAAAGGTGGAAAACGGAAATTTTCACATCTTCCGTTTTTCTTTTATGTACCCTTTTCCAACCATACTTGGATTTTATGTAACTATTTATAAAGATTCCCTATTTTCCTATCCAAGCACGGCCTACATAAGAAAATTTTCTTTTGTTACTGATTTTCTTTTTCATCTTATCTTGGAATTTTTTATCTTTATCCATCTTTTCTCATAACTTATATTGTTTGTTGCTTTACTGAATTTGTTGTTTCCTTTTTAGTTGTACCATTTCTCTTTCTTAGCTTATTTAATGATCTGATTAAATTTTAAATTTATATAAGCCTTCTAGTCTTTCAACTAAAATAGGAGAAAAACACCTTACGCAGCTACTACTAATGACCAAGAATCTCGGGACTATGTCCTCCCTCAGACAGAAAATTCCAAACTATGGGATCCACAACTGGTTTGCGTGTTACCGTAACTACCCAACTAGAACAAAATAACGGAATGATCCCAACAGAAATATAGTAATGGGTTTTGCCCCTAACATGAAAATTAGCAACAGGATCTAAACACTTACTTGCCCTTTACTATCTAGTAGTCCCTACTAATTCTAGCTTTGTACTAACAGTCATTTCAAGCAACACCCTAGGCTTTTCAATGCTTACGCATTCTACGGGAACTTACCATTTTTCCAAGATAATTCTCGCTATTTACTTCATAGCTACAAAACTTTTCCCATCCTCCCTAAGCTCTAATCCTTAACTACTCCATCCTTTTTAAAACACAGTTTGGTCTTTTTATTTAATTTTTCTTCCAGAAATTTAAAAGTGTCAAAACTTTATTTTCTCATCAAAACTTGCTTTTGCCAAACCATAAAAAAACATGTCATCTTAAAAAATGTAAATCAATTTTCTTTTCAATCACAAAACTGGAGTAGATACGGACAACTATTTTCTCAATCGGGTTTATGACTTGTTCTTACCTATAAGGTCGGTTCAGACTCGTATTACAAGGTGCAAACATTTTCTCTATTCCAAATTTCTACAACTCATTTTTTCCACCCAACAAAACATTTTTTCTTTCAAAACAGTTAAAGGCCAGGTTTCCAATTTTTCTAGGTTTTCCTAGACACTCCACAAGGTCAATTCTCTCAACTATATATATTCCTAATCCATCCTTCTCTTTTTAACCTTTTCCAATCTATAAGGTTTTACTGCCAAGCCCACTAATCCGAAATACTAACATATGGGATCTTCCTTTCTCTATTTCAAAATATATTGCACACTTCCCACCCAAATTTCCAAAGGGTCTTAGATTTCCATATTCATTCCTCTAGTGTACAAAACAAACATCCCATTTCTTATCCTATTATACTCTTTATATTTAGTGGGTTCCTCTATGGATCTAGGTATATATATAATATATTTATATTTTTGAAAATACAAATATGTTCACTCGTTATTTATAGAGGAATCCTAAACCTGGGCTCTGATACCAGATGTAACAACCCAAATTCCGACAGACCATTTTTTTTTCAAAATTCCAATCTATCGAAACTCGTGTTGGTTTGCTCTGGTATCTTGCAGAAAAGACAGAGACATAAAATATGTCAGAGCTCAGAAAAATACCTCACAGCGGAGTGGATAAAATAGAATATAATCAAAGTATAGCCTTACCGTATTAATAATACTGCCTAACCAGTATCTAAGGCTATCATGCCTTTGCCACAAATCTAACCTGCGAGTATGTTATAAGGAGGGGGTCAGAACACAGTTTCTGGTGATTGGATTTAAATTATACACTTTGGATAATCCTACATATAATGTTCAATCATATTTTTCTCTTATTTATTACGTTACTTAGGTTAACAGCACTCAAGGCTTACACACCGTCGTACCCATTTACTCCCCAGTGGATTAACCTAATATAGTATATATGTAGCTACCCATCAATACTGAGGTACACCCCATGGTACCCCACTCGCACGGTCTCCACCGTAATGCCACATAAATGAATGCAGTCCCTCATCCTACGCCGGAGAGACATACGGATCTTTACACAACAATGTAACATTCCGCATATATTTGCCATTACTATGCTACGTAAGCATACAGACTGCCATCATCGATCGAATCAGATTTCATACCGGAGTAATGCCCTCAAGTCTACGATACACCACCCAGAGTTGACATGAATGTATCTAGACTGTCCCATATACGTATCGTCAATTTTAGCTCGATGCCTTAACTGCACGTCCTCTAATGTGCACCGAGTTTCGTGGTAGGGCGATACAAGAAACATGGAACTCGGTAGGGAGCTTTTCTATATCTATACAGGCCCAACTTTAAGAGCCTCTATATACATATATTCTTAGGGTCTGTTTTTCATGGTGGCTATGGCCCCACCTTGGCCCCTCCCTCGACTAGTAAAGACTACAAGAGCTAAATTACTGGCCCTTAAAAAAAATCTAAACATCTAGTTGGCGTCTTCCCTCAACCACTGTACCTCGACAGTGAAAGGTGAATGGTCTATTGGTTTTAGCTCTAGTCTCTTCACATCCCACTAGCTGTCGATGACGGGTATCCGACGATCTACTATCCTTGTTGGTCGTGACCCTTCGCCTCCCTGTTGAGGCAACCGCCGAATCACCCTGGTGTCACTGCATCACAGTATTCTGACTGTAAAGCTACATTTGCAGTGAAGGCCTACCCACCTAGTAGTTATGCGCAGACCCAACCTCTACGAGCACAACCTAAACATCTTCCACCACACAGAGGACTATCAGGAGTACCTTGCGTATCTCAAGAAGCCGCGTGCTTCCACTTCCCGTCCTTCGGAGCTGACAGAATAATCAGATGAATTTGCGCTCCCCTCGTGCCTTATAACACCACGATGATGTACCCCGTTGGTTTATTCACCCTCAAATGTGCGGACTGGTCCAAGCGCCTCAATTTAATATGCTATTAGACCCTATGTCTAAACATTCTTTTACGCGCTTGCTTTATCTTATCAGGTTCACATTTAATTTGGTTATCCCCATTCATATTGAATTCTTAATCAAGTTACCAAGTTCCTCTTGCTTATTAATTTCAGTTATATAACTTAACCCATTTAAGTTTATTAATAAGCCAACATGTTATTCTCTAGATTGTGGTCCAAGTTCTGTGATCCACAACCCTTTATATTCTTGTTTGACTTCAAGGTTACAATAAAATGTTCTACCCAATATGTTATTAAATATATCTCAATTCACATGTTTTCTAATTAACATGTCACTTACCATTTATGATTAAATATAACTTATTTCATTTCATAAGTTTTCCTCTTCTCTCTCATTTAATCATAAATTCAATTTACACCATCACTACAAATTATAGTTGTTTACTTATTAACTTAGTTCTTTTAACCAAGGTCCATTAATAAGTTTCTCTACCCATTTATTATAACCTATGTTATAATTTCCTCTTGTCCCTAGGACAAGTCTAAACATGTTATTCTTATCAGCGGGTTTCAGACTTCCAAGTTTACAGACTACTTAATTTATAATTAAGTACAACTTCTTATATTTCATAAATTTTCCCCCTTTTTCGCAACTGGTTTCAGGTTTTCCCCATTTACTGAATACTTAATTTACAATTAAGTATCTGTTATCTCATTTCACTAGTTATCCCATTTCCTTACTAGTTTATTATAACCTAAGTCATAATCTTCACTTGTCTCTAGGACAAGTCTACCTATTATACAACATTCTCATTAGGGATGGCAATGGAGCGGGGCGAGCACGGGTAGTACCACCCCATCACCCGCCTCGTTGGGTGATTTTTTGCCTCGTGCCGCCCCATACCCGCACGGGTACCCATTAAACGGGTTTTAAACAAGTTGCGGGTAATGGTGGGTATCCGTTATATTTTGTAACGACCCGCAAATCCATAACATCAGAGTTGACTATATACATCATACGTCCAACCCAAATATCACGAAAATACGAAACATTTTTTTTTAGAAGAAAGAGGTAGAAGAAGAACAGAAATAACAACACAGAATCTCACATCATAGCGGAACAAAATATAATATATCACATCTTTGAAATACAAAATCTTAACTGTATATCATACACTTATCAGAGTACAACACTTACAACATAACGGAACAACTATAACTGGATAACGCTGAAGCCTCCTGCTCCAAGCTCCTTTAGATATATCTGAAAAATCCTGAACTACTTGACTGCCCGTACAAATTTAGGCACCCAAGAGTTTAGGTAGAACAAAACAAATAAACTCCGGGTCAGTCATGGGACTGGTATGAGTAAACAGTTTAAAACAATTTCAGAAAAACTAAATGATATCTCATAAGACCACGCCGTATAACACGGAACGGGTTTTTTCCCTTATGAGAATCCAAACGCTTGATTTATCTTTATATCAAAACTCTTTTGATTATTATAATAATGTCTAAATCAAGTAGATAACAATCTAGTGGAACGTTTGCATCTCACGTTCCACATATATATACAATCAAAACCGCAAGCACGTATTGGGTATTTGGTTTTCCAACTATGACAAGGTATGGAATCACCTTCCGCTGGTATATCTCTAGAGGAGAATACACCGAGTTCAACAAGAACATCTTGCAACTCAGCCACACATGACCGACCACTCATTTCGCTTGAGTGTATCGAATGTATATCACCAACGATTGGGATCAGCAACCGTTTCCCGAATGGGTCAGCATCGACAATAGATTTTTAGAAGTAAATGAAACTCTAGATCAGGTGATTATACACCCTAATAGGTGCGACCTACATAGCCATGCTGCTTGCCCGATTTCTGTCATTTACCAGTTGATGAGGCTAGAAGCTACGCTTTATCATCACACCAGATTCACTTTGAATGCCACATCGTCAAATCCATCAAATCACCGATTGACGTCCTCAACAGTACATTACGTGTTAGCTAAAAGAAGTTTCCTTCTCCGCTTCCACTCTTGGTACGATTGGAGAAATCAATGTACGTGACCTTTCTGGAAATACTCTGTCAAACATTCATCCATACACGTCACCCAGGAACAGGATGAACTGAAGGCACTATTTCTATAAATAGAAAAAGTCCTTGCACTCTACTCCGTCTTCGATTATCTTTGTATAATCTGATTCGCACGCTACTGCCGATATGGAGTGGTTCTTCGGATAATAATCCAACCGGTCTCTCCATATTGACAACGATGGTCAAAACTTCGATAGTCTGTGATTTAACTATCGAATAAAAACAAGTGTTTCGATAGTCGATGATTTAACTATCGAATAAAACAAGTGTTCATCCAAACATCCAACAATCACTGAACCTTTAATTAATATTCCATTAATTAAATCTATTCTCTATTTCTTTATCAATATTTGTTAACCAAATATTTTCAATAACCATATTGACCTGTTACGTTATTTGGAAAACATTTCCGAATATCGCCTTCTTTATTTTCTATACTAGGAAATATTCATTATTCTACTTCCAAGCTTTGCACATATTTGGGTTAAAACAGATGTTGTGTAAAATATCGTTACGACAACCCAAATATAGTATTTAACTAATTCTTATTCCACATTGATCTTCGAGCCTGAATCTTGCTACTCATCGGTATATCATGAAATCAACCAAGTTGGGGTAAAATTACCTCTCAGACCTTGACTGAATAACATTTAACGTCAAAACAGACAAGACTACTTACTCGAATAATCAATACCATACAACTGATTATTCACCTTTAAACACATATACATTTTCTCTTTCTATTCCTACGAAATTTTATTCTTATACTTCCCTTTATAATTATACTATTCTATTTCTAAGTTCGTTTCCTTATCGACTTCTATAAAATTAGATATGTTGATTTCTAACTATCAAATTATCTTAAAAATATTCTATCTCCTTAAATTCCCGGAAAAATTCACCATAACCTCCTTTGTATCGGGAGCATCGGGAAATTTCAAATAGCTTTCCCGGTCCTTCTCATTTCAGAAAGAAAAAGAAAAAGCCAAGCGGCTAGCCGATACGGTGCATAAAATCTCATATGGAAATTAAATACGTACCTTTTTGTCGAGCATTCTATTTATTTCATTTCTATGCTTTATTCCATACCTGTCTCCTGTATCTATACCTGCCCAATCTATTTAACTATACCAAATCGTTTTAACTCAATTCGTTAATTATTTCTTTAGTCTATTTCTCCTTTTAATATTTGAATTCTATATTCAAACTCCAATTCGCTTCTATTATTCAAATTTCATAGTTTAAAGTCCGTTTGAATTTCTATATTCAAATCTATAGTTTAAAGTCCATTTGAATTTCTATATTCAAATCTATAGTTTAAAGTCCATTTGAATTTCTCGGCATTATTTATAAACAACGTTTATAACTCAAATTCAAATCCCACCTTTCCATTTATAAACAATGTTTATAAATTCAATTCAAATCCCATATTTTCATTTATAAACAACGTTATAAATTCGATTCAAATTCCATCCTTTCATTTATAAACAAAGTTTATAAATTCCATTCAAATCAAATCTTTCTATTTATAAACAACGTTTATAAATTCATATTTGTTTTATATACCTTCAAACAAGTTAATATTTTCTATAGTTTTATTTAGAATTCAAATCCTATTAAAAAAATAGAATTTCCTTTTTAAATATCAAATACCTTTTCCGATATTTTTATGAATCAATATTCAAACCCCAGGGATATTTTAAACAATCAAATCAACCAAATTTCAACCATTTGATTTTCTACACATCATATATGAATATATATGAAATCAAACAAACAACAAACAGATAATATATTTTTGAGGAATCCAGTTGGATTCCTCCAACCTGTTTTCCTGCATCCATAGACGTTAGCACATAAATAATACCTATCCTGCTTCGAGGCAGGATATCGCGGTATGAAGGTCATCCACTAATCATAGCGTGGGGCATATAGGGTAATCATCCGCTAATGAAACCGCGGGCATCCGCTAATGAGACTGCGGGAATCCAACCAATCATCAACCCAATATATATATATAATAGTCCTAAATAACTAATATATTTAAATCAACCAAACAATATTCAAACAAGCATAAACAATTATTTTTAACTATATAAAAATAAATTCTAAATAAAAGGTGAGATTTACTCACCAGATTTTATTTCTGCGGAAAATCTTGTTTATCTCCCAGGCTGTTGCGTCAATGTATCTACTCGAATGTATTCCTCCTTTTTACCTACGTTTTATTTAATTAAATGATTAATATTTATTTATTTATGAATAAATAAATTCCTTATATATGTATAAATTTCTTTTTCATTTAATTAAATCATCACAAATTATTTTAGATCAATTATCTAAACCCTGATTAAAACCTGGTATAAATCCAAAAATGATAACCCTACCTTTTCAAATCAAATTAAACATTATTTTGTATGCTTAACTATTTGTCTACATATTTTATTTTATTTCTATACCAATTAATTTCTTATGTAACTGATTTTATAAATTAATTTTCTTTAAATAAATGACAAACTAATTCTCTAATGACACTTTTTCTAATTAAATTAATGACAACTATTAAATAAATTACCTAAATCTCACTCGGACATGTCGTCGAGCAACTCAACAGCAGCTTCAACTTCCCCAACTTGTTGACCTCGACCCTCCTTCTCAGACAGTACCACCAAACTGAGCACCACCCTCTTGAATCAGGTCTACAGTGCTCCAACTCCTCAAAAATACTTCTGTCGGATCCTTAAAACACCTCAGCACCTTAATCACTTACCCACTCCAGATCGACATCCAACTCCATCTACAATCGAACTGACCCCATGGTACAACCACCGAACATCTGGACATCGCAACCACTATCGCGCAACACCCATCGCCTCATGACTGTCGCGACTTCAACTCCTTGTTGTCAGGACCAACCGCGACTTCGAACTAACCCTCGAGATCCACGAGTCCCGCCAGAGCTGTTCTTCCTAGATCCCACGCCGCCAGTTGAAACCTCTCGAACTTCATTGTTTACCAGAACCAACGCCTAAATCACCACGTCCCTCGCTCGATGATTGCACCAGAAACGAACTCGATTTGGATTTGATTTGGTGGGTTTCGATTTTTTCTTTGCTTGCTTTGGTTTCATCGTGAACGGATGAAGTAAAAAAACGAAAAGATGAGGGCCGAAGGTTTTATAAAGGAGAGGGGTTTGGTTTAGTTCGTGGTTAAAGAAGAAGCACGGGGCTGTTTTAAGTTTGTGGAAATACAGGAGGGCACGGCTTTGGTTTTGTTTGAGGTAATAGAGGGGAGAACGGGTTTAGTCCTGGTCCAAATAAATAAAGGATTTATATTTTATTTAATTATTTAAGTTTTGATTTACCGGTGTGATTAAATTAATTAAACTACCCCACTGATTTCTAACTCCTTTTTGAACGCAACAACAGTCGTTCCTAGGGTAATACCCCTATTCCGGACACACTGGGATAGGTTACGTAGACCAATTCGATCATCTGTGGAAGATATTAATTTAAACTAATATAAATTAATTTCAAACCGATAAATTCTTCAATAATAATATCATTATTATTATCGTTTATATTCGAATTAGAATTTCAACAGATCATCTGAATTATCCTGATTCAGCTCTAACTTCAAATATTATTTATTTATTGTTTTTTCCCATTCGCCAATTTAATATATTCGATTTTAAATCGAAATCGATTATAAATTTGATAACTTAATAAAAAATTCAATTTATATTATCCACCCAATATTTAAATTTGTATTAAATATTTAAAATTAACCCATAAGAAATCCGGGTCATTACAATCTTCCCCACTTAAAATAATTTCGTCCTCGAAATTGCTAAGGTAGAAAAAGTGCTACACAACCATTTATCTTTCCAAAACTTATTTATGTTGATACTCAACATTTCATATTCCATTCATAACTCTCTTTCGAATAAATCCTTATTCGATAACTCCTCCCTTCGAATAACTATATTCGATAATCTCTCTTTCGAATAACTAGATTCGAAAACATTTCTTCGAATAAACTATATTCGATTTACTCCATTAATTCTATCTGAATAACCAATATTCAATTAACTCCTTTTAACTTTATTCGAATAACTCCTATTTGATTTAACTCCATTCGCTTGACGCTAGATCGCAACGATCACAATGGTTACGCCTGATTCCCCCAGGAAACATCCGACCGCCCTAGGCTATCTGCAGCCTTGCAAATTACGCTAGCAGTCGTACGAAATGGCAACTTATCCTGAGTAACTCTATTTGACTAACTCTATCTCAATAACTATATTCGATCAACTTTAATTGAATAACTATCATTCAATTAAATCCTAATTCGATTAACTATGTTCAATTAACTCCATCTGGTTAATTCTAACTCTAATCGATTATTTCCATCTCTAATCGACTATTTCTATCTCTAATCGACTATTTCTATCTCCAGTCGACTTCTCCTATTCGAATAACTCCTATTGGATAACGTTTATTCATTTATAAAGATTTACTTTTAGTAACGGTTCTTCACTTTGTAAATGTTCTCTTTAATAATGTTACTTCACTTATACAAGTGTTGTGTACCCCTTCTATTTAAAACTATCGGTGTTAAAAACCAATATCTCTTCTCTATATAAGTTCAGACTTATATATCCCATTTTATCGAATGATAAATATTTAATTTAATTTATAACTGTTATTTATAAATTAATCATTTCTATTTATCTGTTAAAAACAGATTTCCATTTTCTATTCACCTTCTAAATGTTCCTTTGATTAAATTCTATTTATTTAACAAATAAATATCTCATTTATAACATTCTATTTATTTTCTATAAATAAATATTTCCATTGAATCTATCTGTAAATGTTTTACAAATATTCCCTTTTAAATTCTACTTGTAAATGTTTTTATAAATATTTCTCCTTCTATTTGTTTGCACATAACTTCCTTTGTAATTGTGTTACAAATATATTTTCTTTTTCTCTCTCTTTTTCTTTTTTCTCTTTTGGGTTTTTCCCCTTAATTCACACCCAATTCATATTTCATACACATTGATTTTACTCAATTTATTCATTTCGATCTATTTAACTTACTTAAGTTAAATTCAATTTCAACCATTCAAATTCCCATTAACTAGTTGCTAATTAACCGTTTTGCCGATTTCACCATTTTTATTCGAATATCACTTGTTCAAATATATGTCAACTTAATTATAAACTAATCTAATTATAATTTCAACTCGAGTTATATATTCGATTTCGAATATAAATTTTCAATTTCTTTCACTTATCCAAAAATCCAATTTCGATTCAAATTTCCTTTAACTAATTATTTTCCAATTTTGTTAATTCAATTTAACCATTTTAAAATATGATTTTTGTTTCAAAAATCATTTCACTTACTTCACTGGAGTTCATATTTACTTTGTATCTCTAGTCTGGATTTTTCTAGTGCCAATTCGGATTTTTATCTCCTAAAAATCCTTTTATTCATTTAATTAAACCGTTATGGTTTTATAATGGTTCTGGCGCTGCTTTTCTAAAAATTTGATTTTGACATAACTCAAAATCTATACGACGAAATCCAGATTTTTCTCTTTCATTAGAAAACTATTGTTCAACCGGTCCCGACGATTCTTGTTTCAAAGAATTTCGATTTCAATTGAGTTCTGTATACTCGATTGAAGTTCAAATCGCCAATTTACGAACTGCCGTGCTATGACGAGCTCGTTTTAATTATATTTATAAATATAAACGTTTTAACTTTGTTTATAATAAATTCAACTCCATTCTGATATATTTTTAATATATATCCAATCCATTCCAACATAATATTCCCGATCTATTTCTCTTCAAATATCCAAGTCCTCTACATCTAAAATATTCAAATTCCATTTGAATCTCTTTATTCAAACTCTATATTTGAATTTCCTTCTATTCAATTTCTATTTGAATTTCTTCTATTCAAATTCTATTTGAATTTCTTATTTTCAATTCCTATTTGAAATCCTTTATTCAAAACCCATTTCAAATCCCTTATTCAAATTCCATTTGAAATCCTTTATTCAATTTCTATTTAAATTTCTTATTCAAATTCCTATTTGAAATCCTTTGAATTTAAATTCTATTTTAACTTCTATTTGAATTATATATATTCAAATTCCTTTCTTTTACTTCTATTTGAAATCTATATTTCAAATTCTCATTTCAAAATTCCTTTGAAGTAATATAAATATATACATATATTTATACCTATCCCAAATTCAAAACATTTGAATTTTCAAACAACTTGTTTCTTTTCAAACAAATTCTAAGGCAGCAATTCGTCACTTAGAAACTCAAAAATGAACACTGGTGATGTTGCGACCATCATCAGAATTATTTCCCAGCTACTGAATGAGTTCAGTGCTTTATTTCTTTCAAACTCCATTTAGAAAAAATATTTTCCACTCCCAGGATTTTAAATTCTTAATTCTGGTTGGAATTCAATTTCAATTTATCTCATTTGTATTTGATTTCATATACAAATTCCATTGGTTTTATATCTATTTCTGTTTTATAATCTAATTTGACTATAATCCTAACAATCAACTTAACTATTTAAAACAATATCGTGTCCAATCTTCTGTTCAAGTGTTTATAAACTCCTATCGATATCGTGGCGTCCCACGATTCGACCAAAACTCATAATCCACTCAACAGACTAGTCAACACAATATAAAATAGTTTTTATATCAAATAACAAATACGCTCTCTCGTATATATATACACTCAAACTCAATCTAGGGTATTACTAACCCTATCTCTACCGAGTCACGCCACAGAGCCAAGTAATTCTTAACCTGGCTCTGATACCAACTGTAACGACCCGCAAATCCATAACATCAGAGTTGACTATATACATCATACGTCCAACCCAAATATCACGAAAATACGAAACATTTTTTTTTAGAAGAAAGAGGTAGAAGAAGAACAGAAATAACAACACAGAATCTCACATCGCAGCGGAACAAAATATAATATATCACATCTTTGAAATACAAAATCTTAACTGTATATCATACACTTATCAGAGTACAACACTTACAACATAACGGAACAACTATAACTGGATAACGCTGAAGCCTCCTGCTCCAAGCTCCTTTAGATATATCTGAAAAATCCTGAACTACTTGACTGCCCATACAAATTTAGGCACCCAAGAGTTTAGGTAGAACAAAACAAATAAACTCCGGGTCAGTCATGGGACTGGTATGAGTAAACAGTTTAAAACAATTTCAGAAAAACTAAATGATATCTCATAAGACCACGCCGTATAACACGGAACGGGTTTTTTCCCTTATGAGAATCCAAACGCTTGATTTATCTTTATATCAAAACTCTTTTGATTATTATAATAATGTCTAAATCAAGTAGATAACAATCTAGTGGAACGTTTTCATCTCACGTTCCACATATATATATAATCAAAACTGCAAGCACGTATTGGGTATTTGGTTTTCCAACTATGACAAGGTATGGAATCACCTTCCGCTGGTATATCTCTAGAGGAGAATACACCGAGTTCAACAAGAACATCTTGCAACTCAGCCACACATGACCGACCACTCATTTCGCTTGAGTGTATCGAATGTATATCACCAACGATTGGGATCAGCAACCGTTTCCCGAATGGGTCAGCATCGACAATAGATTTTTAGAAGTAAATGAAACTCTAGATCAGGTGATTATACACCCTAATAGGTGCGACCTACATAGCCATGCTGCTTGCCCGATTTCTGTCATTTACCGGTTGATGAGGCTAGAAGCTACGCTTTATCATCACACCAGATTCACTTTGAATGCCACATCGTCAAATCCATCAAATCACCGATTGACGTCCTCAACAGTACATTACGTGTTAGCTAAAAGAAGTTTCCTTCTCCGCTTCCACTCTTGGTACGATTGGAGAAATCAATGTACGTGACCTTTCTGGAAATACTCTGTCAAACATTCATCCATACACGTCACCCAGGAACAGGATGAACTGAAGGCACTATTTCTATAAATAGAAAAGTCCTTGCACTCTACTCCGTCTTCGATTATCTTTGTATAATCTGATTCGCACGCTACTGCCGATATGGAGTGGTTCTTCGGATAATAATCCAACCGGTCTCTCCATATTGACAACGATGGTCAAAATTTCGATAGTCTGTGATTTAACTATCGAATAAAAACAAGTGTTTCGATAGTCGATGATTTAACTATCGAATAAAACAAGTGTTCATCCAAACATCCAACAATCACTGAACCTTTAATTAATATTCCATTAATTAAATCTATTCTCTATTTCTTTATCAATATTTGTTAACCAAATATTTTCAATAACCATATTGACCTGTTACGTTATTTGGAAAACATTTCCGAATATCGCCTTCTTTATTTTCTATACTAGGAAATATTCATTATTCTACTTCCAAGCTTTGCACATATTTGGGTTAAAACAGATGTTGTGTAAAATATCGTTACGACAACCCAAATATAGTATTTAACTAATTCTTATTCCACATTGATCTTCGAGCCTGAATCTTGCTACTTATCGATATATCATGAAATCAACCAAGTTGGGGTAAAATTACCTCTCAGACCTTGACTGAATAACATTTAACGTCAAAACAGACAAGACTACTTACTCGAATAATCAATACCATACAACTGATTATTCACCTTTAAACACATATACATTTTCTCTTTCTATTCCTACGAGATTTTATTCTTATACTTCCCTTTATAATTATACTATTCTATTTCTAAGTTCGTTTCCTTATCGACTTCTATAAAATTAGATATGTTGATTTCTAACTATCAAATTATCTTAAAAATATTCTATCTCCTTAAATTCCCGGAAAAATTCGCCATAACCTCCTTTGTATCGGGAGCATCGGGAAATTTCAAATAGCTTTCCCGGTCCTTCTCATTTCAGAAAGAAAAAGAAAAAGCCAAGCGGCTAGCCGATACGGCGCATAAAATCTCATATGGAAATTAAATACGTACCTTTTTGTCGGGCATTCTATTTATTTCACTTCTATACTTTATTCCATACCTGTCTCCTGTATCTATACCTGCCCAATCTATTTAACTATACCAAATCGTTTTAACTCAATTCGTTAATTATTTCTTTAGTCTATTTCTCCTTTTAATATTTGAATTCTATATTCAAACTCCAATTCGCTTCTATTATTCAAATTCCATAGTTTAAAGTCCGTTTGAATTTCTATATTCAAATCTATAGTTTAAAGTCCATTTGAATTTCTATATTCAAATCTATAGTTTAAAGTCCATTTGAATTTCTCGGCATTATTTATAAACAACGTTTATAACTCAAATTCAAATCCCACCTTTCCATTTATAAACAATGTTTATAAATTCAATTCAAATCCCATATTTTCATTTATAAACAACGTTATAAATTCGATTCAAATTCCATTCTTTCATTTATAAACAAAGTTTATAAATTCCATTCAAATCAAATCTTTCTATTTATAAACAACGTTTATAAATTCATATTTGTTTTATATACCTTCAAACAAGTTAATATTTTCTATAGTTTTATTTAGAATTCAAATCCTATTAAAAAAATAAAATTTCCTTTTTAAATATCAAATACCTTTTCCGATATTTTTATGAATAAATATTCAAACCCCAGGGATATTTTAAACAATCAAATCAACCAAATTTCAACCATTTGATTTTCTACACATCATATATGAATATATATGAAATCAAACAAACAACAAACAGATAATATATTTTTGAGGAATCCAGTTGGATTCCTCCAACCTGTTTTCCTGCATCCACGGACGTTAGCATATAAATAATACCTATCCTGCTTCGAGGCAGGATATCGCGGTATGAAGGTCATCCACTAATCATAGCGTGGGGCGTATAGGGTAATCATCCGCTAATGAAACCGCGGGCATCCGCTAATGAGACTGCGGGAATCCAACCAATCATCAACCCAATATATATATATAATAGTCCTAAATAACTAATATATTTAAATCAACCAAACAATATTCAAACAAGCATAGACAATTATTTTTAACTATATAAAAATAAATTCTAAATAAAAGGTGAGATTTACTCACCAGATTTTATTTCTGTGGAAAATCTTGTTTATCTCCCAGGCTGTTGCGTCAATGTATCTACTCGAATGTATTCCTCCTTTTTACCTACGTTTTATTTAATTAAATGATTAATATTTACTTATTTATGAATAAATAAATTCCCTATATATGTATAAATTTCTTTTTCATTTAATTAAATCATCACAAATTATTTTAGATCAATTATCTAAACCCTGATTAAAACCTGGTATAAATCCAAAAATGATAACCCTACCTTTTCAAATCAAATTAAACATTATTTTGTATGCTCAACTATTTGTCTACATATTTTATTTTATTTCTATACCAATTAATTTCTTATGTAACTGATTTTATAAATTAATTTTCTTTAAATAAATGACAAACTAATTCTCTAATGACACTTTTTCTAATTAAATTAATGACAACTATTAAATAAATTACCTAAATCTCACTCGGACATGTCGTCGAGCAACTCAACAGCAGCTTCAACTTCCCCAACTTGTTGACCTCGACCCTCCTTCTCAGACAGTACCACCAAACTGAGCACCACCCTCTTGAATCAGGTCTACAGTGCTCCAACTCCTCAAAAATACTTCTGTCGGATCCTTAAAACACCTCAGCACCTTAATCACTTACCCACTCCAGATCGACATCCAACTCCATCTACAATCGAACTGACCCCATGGTACAACCACCGAACATCTGGACATCGCAACCACTATCGCGCAACACCCATCGCCTCATGACTGTCGCGACTTCAACTCCTTGTTGTCAGGACCAACCGCGACTTCGAACTAACCCTCGAGATCCACGAGTCCCACCAGAGCTATTCTTCCTAGATCCCACGCCGCCAGTTGAAACCTCTCGAACTTCATTGTTTACCAGAACCAACGCCTAAATCACCACGTCCCTCGCTCGATGATTGCACCAGAAACGAACTCGATTTGGATTTGATTTGGTGGGTTTCGATTTTTTCTTTGCTTGCTTTGGTTTCATCGTGAACGGATGAAGTAAAAAAAAAACGAAAAGATGAGGGCCGACGGTTTTATAAAGGAGAGGGGTTTGGTTTAGTTCGTGGTTAAAGAAGAAGCACGGGGCTGTTTTAAGTTTGTGGAAATACAGGAGGGCACGGCTTTGGTTTTGTTTGAGGTAATAGAGGGGAGAACGGGTTTAGTCCTGGTCCAAATAAATAAAGGATTTATATTTTATTTAATTATTTAAGTTTTGATTTACCGGTGTGATTAAATTAATTAAACTACCCCACTGATTTCTAACTCCTTTTTGAACGCAACAACAGTCGTTCCTAGGGTAATACCCCTATTCCGGACACACTGGGATAGGTTACGTAGACCAATTCGATCATCTGTGGAAGATATTAATTTAAACTAATATAAATTAATTCAAACCGATAAATTCTTCAATAATAATATCATTATTATTATCGTTTATATTCGAATTAGAATTTCAACAGATCATCTGAATTATCCTGATTCAGCTCTAACTTCAAATATTATTTATTTATTGTTTTTTCCTATTCGCCAATTTAATATATTCGATTTTAAATCGAAATCGATTATAAATTTGATAACTTAATAAAAAATTCAATTTATATTATCCACCCAATATTTAAATTTGTATTAAATATTTAAAATTAACCTATAAGAAATCCGGGTCATTACATATTTATATTTTAGCCTTTTGTTGAAATTATTCGAAAGTACATTTGGTAATAAAAAAACGAATCAGACCAATACGCAAATGCTAACCTCAAAATACCAATACGTATTTAAACTAACATCTAGAAAATAAGAGATAACAACAGAAGCATCCATCAAAATATCAATAGCCAGTTATAAATTGTTGAGTAAAGACATGTACATAAATACCCAACAACCAACAACAATGCTTTTTGTATTGACTATTGATAATAAATCACATTCAACACGGGTACGGGTACCCACAGACATGGGTATCTTACTATCCGTACCTGCCCCATTAATTAACGGGTATTAAAAATACCCATTTATTTTACCCACGGATACCCATTTAACTATCTGTTTCATATCCATGACGGATTTTACCCGCGGATAACCGCGGGTACGGATTTTTTTGCCATCCTTAATTCTCATTAATGTAATTTATTTGTAATACGTGGTTATCATTCCCCATTTAAACCATTTACTATTGTAACCTATTATTCTTCATTCACTGTAATATATGTTCCTTATTTTATTAAGGAAAACACTTCATGCACCTAATCAGTTTGATTTATAGAAGGAATTAGTGATTTATTTTCATAACGTATTCCCATCTAAATCCGTGGTGGCTAGTAATTTCTTTCTTTTTTCTTACTTTATTCATTGTGGCTTACTTGCAACCACGTTCTCAGAAATAGGTCATTTAGGGAAATACAATATTTTTCCTTCGCATCGCACTAACTCAGTCCATTACATCCCTTCCTTTCCTATTTTCTGAGTTAGACAATTAATTATCGTCATTTCCATTTATTCATATCTTGTTATATACATATATTTATATATATGCACTAGACCTCTCACATTAAACCTACACTTATGGACGTTGGATTTGCCGAGCGGGTCCGAGTAGACTTCTACCATAAGTTAACTTAACCTCGTATCTTATTACCATTACATGTTTATTTATGCACCTAGACCCCTCACATTAGATTAACCACTTATGAATGCTGGATATGCCGGGCGGTTCCGGACAGACTTCTACCACAAGTGAAATCTAACCTCGTGTCTAAGCGCGGTTACAGTTTCTTATTTACAATAAATCTTTCCATATAATCTAGGCAGGTCTATTTCTATTAAATTTCCACTGTAATTTATAATTTACAGGTCATCATATTATGCCTATTTTATGTTATAGGTTCTTCTAACATATAATCCATTCCTTTCTAACATGTAATCAAATTAATCAGATAATTGTCCAAATCACTTAAACTAACATGTACAGTTCTCAATTTCTACCGTTAATGGCCTGGGTACACAATTATTACAAATTAACATGGAATTGAAACAACAGTAATTGCTATGAAATTTTTTTCAAGCTTATATTCCCACATTAGAATTTTTAATCATAAATAAATATCTTAGCATATTAATTATTCCCACATGTCATATGTATCACTTTAATCATTATTAACATATGTTAAACATCTCAACGTATCACATTTCAATTATACCAAATGGGGAATGGTAAACGATAACATATTATTATCTAAAATGTTATAGCTTAAATCCACTCACCTCATACGCTTTCCCAATCCTGGATTTGGTCCAGATCTATCATTCCATGGTTTTTCCCCTAATTTGATTCAGAACCTAACAATCATGGATTCATAACTTTTTACTAAAAGAAAGAAAGAAAAGAAGAAAGAGAAGAGAATTGAAAATAGACCAGATCTAGGAATTACCTCACTTCGTTAAGAGATCTGAACGTCCATTTACAAGCATATGTTCCTTTCCTCTAGATTTGAATTCAGAATTTTACCTAAACTAATAATCTAAATTTTATGAATAGATTTTGGGAGAAAGAGGAACGGCAGATCTTGTGCTTAGCCCTAGAAATATGAGATTAGGATTGGCTCTATAGGCTTATTTATAGATGTATTAGAGAAACCGGGTCCTTTAGATTTGATTTGATGTCATTAGAATCGTCCACGTCAAAAATTGTTTTCAGTTCTGCGCAGCTGGGTCGAACCATGGGTCGACCCCCTGTTGATGGGTCGACCCCTGGGTCAACTACCAATGGGCAAAATTCCAGCTCTGTTTTCCCACTTCGCGTTATGATTTTCTAGATAAATTTATTTAATATTTATACATATAAGTTCCTTATATGTATACAAACTTCTAATGCTCATAACTTCTTCACACGGTGTCCGTTTTATGCAAACCAGGTGTCTATCTTGACCAGAATTCCGAGACGGACGCAATGGCATAGTCCATTTTACTTAATTCTGAGTATTTAATTAAGTTATTCTTATTTTGTTATCTTAAAAATGCGGGGTGTTACAAACACAGTAATACAAAGATGTAATAAAGTAAAGTAAATGCGGGGAGACACATATGTTATAGTGGTTCAGCACTAACGCCTACGTCCACTTTATAGTAATCATTCATCATATACTATTTGATCACAATGTTGTACAAGTTTGGACAATAGTTGGGTACAAAGCGTTACAATAGAACAAAAAAAATGTTTGTTTATTCTAAACTTTGACTAGATCGTCCTTCTTCTTCTTCGTTGAGATGGATTGAATTGGTCAACTATGTCCAAGGTTAGCTTCAATGTCCAAGAAATCCAGTAAATATCCAAAATGTCCAAAACAACCCAAAAATGGTGTTTTTATGCTTGTAGGTACCAAAAAAGTGATACAAAACGTTTGGGCAACGTTTTAGTTGTTCATGCCATGTCCAATGGCCATGAAGAAGGAGATGACAGGCATTAATGAGGGTTTTGGAGCTCTCTAGGTCCAAAAAGTTGGTGGAAAAACGGATCCAAATGAAAGTCATGCTTGGGGGTATTTATAGGAATAGTTAGGTAGTGGGGTAGGTGAGAAACGAGGCCCACCCACTGAATTTCTGATCACCTGGGAGCAGAACCTTCGAATTTCAGATCCCTTCTCAGTGTATAGCAAGATTTCATATCCCCCTGGGGGGATACGAATTTCGTATCCCAAGGGGCATATCACTTGGGATACGGTTTCTGCGTATCCCGTAGGGGATACAAATTTCGTATCCCTTAGGGATACGAGATTTCGTATCCCCTATGGGATACGAAATCGTATCCCTTAGGGATATGAGATTGTGTATCTTCCCGGGGACGAAATCTCGTATCAAATCGTATCCCAGGGATACGTTGAGGAGGTAGGAGGGGATTCGAAATGCAGGAGTGAGTCAAACGCGAGGGATACGAAATTTGTGGGACCCGAAGTCATGGAGCGTGAAGAGGTGGAAGGCGAATCTCGAGGGACTCAAACCAGAGGGAGGCGAGGTTCACCGAGGGGTTCGAAAATGGAGGTTCTAGGATGAAGGATCTGAAATATTAGAGGCAAGGGATCCAAAACTAGAGAGGGATCCGAAATTCTTGAGTGGACTGACATGCTCTCACAGGAACGAGCATAACTTTCAAACCGTAAGTTCATTTTAGCCAAACAAAATTTTACCAGAAGCTTATTCAGAGGGCTACAAGAATTATGGTGCATAGCACCATAATTCACATTTTCGGGGCCAAAAGAAGTCATCTGATAGGAGTTTCGGACCATTTTTATGTTCATGGTGTGATTTCGACCTAACCGCTTTGTGTTTTCTGACAATGTTCTTGACGCTTGAGCGCGTTGTTAACCAGGAACTTGACGTGCGACAGCTTTAACCAAAAAGCACGTCAACACTTAGCAATGAACAAAACATACACAACTGCTATAATTTTTTTCCTATTTGTGATGTCTCTCCAGTATTCAAACAATCATTTTGTATAACATAATAAGTAGAGTTTTTAAGCGAGGTTCTGATAGTAGTAGATACTCTATGTAAAAGTGCACTAGTTGGTAGAGTTATCAATGGAACCTTCATCGTTCATCATTTCCATTACACAGAACTTTGTGATTTAATACATATTTTATGTATTTTCTAATTTTGTCTTATGACTACACTTCAGACAAACTTCCATTACACTGAAATTTGAATCAACGCCTTTCTTTGATAAAGATTCAATGTGTTAATACGTAGACTAGAATATTAATGTCATTTTCTGGAGAGTACTTTTATTGCAGTTGTTATGCCTTATCTTAACAACTTAACTTGGAAGTTGTACGTGGATTTGACATATGATTGCAATTTTTTGTTCAGCTATAACTTATAACCATGCACCTAAGTAGAAATACAACTGATCAACTCTGGAGTGTCGGCGCGTTCGGTGAGCATTGGACTGGGTTATATTATGGTAAGTATAAGTTCCATTACCTATTTGAGTAAATGTTGTTCATATCACCACTATTAGCAAGACTCGTACTCCCAAAGAGTTCTATTTTGATTTAATTCCTGGCATTCCAGTGGATCTAGGTAGTATATTATGGTAAGTATAAGTATGTTATGTTTTTCTTAATTGTAAAACACTTAAAACCCATTCTTGTATCATTCCACTGAATACCCATTTTGTTTGGAAAATCTGACCATTGCCATGTTAGGCCTAGGCTGCTTATTCTTAATAGTCCTTTAGTCAATTTAATTATTTTAAGATACACCAGTTTGTCTTAGAAGACCCATGCCTTTATCCCTTGCTGTTTTAATTATGGGGCGTTTGCCATGATTTTTTTAGTTGACAAGAATGTTTTTCCTTTTTGAATCTTTCACATACAGATATGTTTGAAAGTTTTTGGTGCTATTATTACATTGACTGAGTATGGGCATTTGTACTTATGCCTGAAACTCACAGCAGGTGTTTATTTATATTTATATTTGGTGTCTAAATAAATAGAATACTCAGACAGTTAGAAAAAAAAGAAATTTTAAGTGCTAACCTTTTGTTCTTCCAAGGTATACATGTTAAAATGAAGATAGCTACAATTGCAGTATGAACTCCTTGTGATTTATTTCTCAAGGACTTCACAATTTATAGGTTCTTGGTTGGCTGCTTGAACTTCTACTTTGTCAAAGGCCGTTATAGTATACATGATGCCTATTTTATGTAACAAATCTGTGTTGGTCACAATTAGCATTAACATAAATAACTGTTGAAAAATTATATAATTATTTAGTGGATATCCATGTGCATTACAAAATTAACATTTATACATAATGTTATTTCTTATTAATGTTGAGGCAGTCTGTCTTTCCTTGTTTACTTTTTGTCTGAACTTATAATTTATAATTGTCTATGTCGTTAGAGATTTTCTAAAGCACAACGGGATTCAGACACTATATTCATTGAGAGCTTGGTATGTTTCTAGAAGTTTACTTTTAGTGGAAGCTGCATTATGTAAATACTGCACTATCTTCATCTTCTTCAAGCTATGAATTTTTTGATAAATTAGAGTTCTTTGTTTGTATTTGGTTCTTTCTTGTAAATTATTGATGCACCTCGTTTTGTACAATTTCTGTGCTACTAGATGTTCCATTTTTTGTATAAAGACTAGATTATTAACACTATTAATAAATTATATTATTTTCTATATGTTGTTGCTATAAAAGGATTATTAACACCACCGATGAATTATATTTATATGTATTGTAATGTTCAATTTATATTGTTATTTAGTTTGATTATATAATTACAAGTAATAATTATTTGTATTGATATTTGTGTTTACTACATTTCTGCATATTCGAGAATTATAGAGTTTGTTGCATTAGATGTGACCATAACTGAAGCACAAGCAGAGAAAAAATTTCAGTCAACGGTGCACTTTTTCTACTCCTGTTGGTGGCACAATCGAAGCAAAAAAAAGTGAGTTTTGCTTCTGTTGAAAAACCGAAGCAACAACTTTTGGTTTGTTGCGTCATCTGCATTTGCGTCAGTTACTGAACCGAAGCAGCAGTGGGTAAACAACTGAAGCAATTGACTTTTGTAGTAGTGTCAAACCACGTATTCTTACGTTAAAGTTTCCTCAATTATAGATCGCTTGTTGATCAGTTTCCTTATTATTAGTTGCTTGTAGTTCTAGATGTAGTAACTTTATAATTCCCATTGTAGTAACTATTTACTTATCAATGCAATGCGTGTTTTATATATTTTCCTATTTTTCTTATTATCTAATAACTTTAGATGTTTTAACACTAGTTGCTTAACACTTAATAATACATTAGATTGCTTATATTTAAATAAAGCACTAAATCATAAATACGAAAACGTACTATATAAACATGTAAAACATACTACATAAACTTCTATAACAACCAAATAACATAGACAAATACTATATGCCTTTTAAGCTATCGGGTTAGCCAACCATAGCATAATTTATATGCTTTATGACCAACAAATTCCTTACCGTATTATAATAGGTAACAAAAATCAAATGTTGATTTAATTGCTTGAAATATGTCTTTGTCTTCAACAATCTCAATAATCTGACGATATCGCTCACAAGCTTTTGGAAAACGATGATGAGCCATATGAATTTCAATAGACAATCATCTAGTAGGGCAAGTAGGATGGTTGTTACGTAATTTTGTTACCATCGCCCAATACTCTTCATGGCTTAGACCCCCTCCTCTTCGCAACAGTAACTCATTTCTACGGTCAACTTTAATATAGGCTTTCAGGAGGATAAGTAAATCCTAAGAAGAAAAATCAGTGGTCGACAATTTTATGTAGTTAGTTATGTTTAGTTCTGCAGAAGAAGACGAAATTTTATAAGCTTTCTAAAACAATATTTATTAGCTATCAACTGTCCCGTCTCAAGCAGTGAGTACAGTGGCAACACTTTAGCCACGTTATGTAAAGGAAGTGACAACAGTGTCCTGCCACAATCAGTGTCAGACCTAACCATGGAGCTAATTAAAGAAAGCGGTCGTTGCAAGAGTTACCTGGGTCACATAAATTTATTACTACAACTTTATAAAAAGTAATATAGAGAAAGTAAAAGTCCATTGAATTTTGTAGATAGTTAACAAACACAAACAATTTAACATAATTCATACATAGTTAACAAACATAGATATAACATTGGAAATATTCAATTGCGTGGTAAACGATACCATCTAGCAGGCATTTCACTTTTTATCGCAAGATTTAACCTCTTCAACTTGTCATTTTCAGCTTGCATTTCAAGTGCTTGCGTATTGTACCCCACTTTCCGTGAGCCATAGATCGAGCCATGTAAACTTTTTACAACTATTCATCTCTTGGCGTGTCCCTGCATCAGTGAACGCTTTGTAGCCATAAAACAGACATCCTGTATTCGTCCAACTTTTAGAAAACAATAATGGTACATTTGACCCTGCAATAGAATAGCATTAAACGACCCGTCACACTAGAGCTTGAAGTACTGGTATTTTGATGAGCAAGCACACTCATTAGCCTAGCATGGTATGATTGTGAAGGTGGTTGTTGATTTCGTACTTCGACAATTCCTTGTGTAGCACATACTAGTTTATTCTAAACCTCTTCATCCACCTCTTTTATTTGTGTATTTGGAACGAATCCACCCTCTTTGTCGTCCTCTTTGTTCCATTCATACCCCTCAGACATTTTTCCCATAATTTCATCACTAATTTCCCAATCACCTATTTAACTTACACAAAATCAATAATACCAAAAATATTGGGAGAACGCATGTTGTTTATAACTAAAAAACGTAACCTTGATGCAAAGAAGTATATTGATTTCTCACCTTAACGACTTGGATGATCGAGCGTGCACAGATTATAGTTTGTGGTTGGACTTTGAAGTATAAACTATTTAAAAGAACGAAAATATATGTGGAGGTCGCCCTCAACAACATGGTTATAGTTAATGATTGTGTGTACATGCCTTGGTTAATTGTGACATCTCAGCATGTTATCCCAGCCCACGTGGGTTAGGAGTTAAAAGATTAGGTCATCTTATGCAAACTATATCCAATAGTTGGAATTGATATATAAACATAGGTTCGTCCAATGTTGGAAACAAACCTAAGGAGTTAAATGATTAAGGTCGTCCTCTTTATAATTTAACTTTTGGTATACAATGTTTGTCGTATTTAATTCAGCATACAAGGTAATATAAATGTAAAGGAGTTAAAAATTAGGGTCGTCCTCAACCACATGGCTATAATGATTGTGATTTCTCAGCATGCTACCCAAAATGACTACTATACACTATTTGTCGTATTCTCAGCAAGTTGTCCCATACAATGTTTGTCGTATTACAAAGTGGCTACAGTGCGCAGCTATATCCATTGCCAGTACCATAATTGTAGCCACTTTCTTTAAACAATGTCAGTGTCGAGTCTCAATCGTAGACACTAGCCACATTGCATAAATTTCTAAGAACTTGCTAGGATTGATTCAATTACGATACAAACTGTTAGTAACTCATTTTCCTCCTTTTCCTTTGTAGCTTTCACTCATAAATACCAGAGACGGACCAATTAGCAAACTTACCTCAGCTCAAAAAAATGCCAATTTCCTATCCATCCTCTTACAATTACATAGATTTTTTGTTTGGACCATAAAACCCTAATCTGCCTTCACCTAGAGAACCGATTGAGTGGTATATCGAAATGGAAGAGTAAATTCATGACGATTTTCCATAAATTGAACTGGAAGAAGGGATGCATAAAATGGAAATAAAACATCAGCAATAACAAAAAAATCAACAAGGTGTCTGAAGGTCACACGTTGTAATTCCTTCTATCATAACTATGGATGTAGTCGATAAGGTACAATCTGCAAATACTGTATGCTTTTGTGGTTTTGAGGTGTTAGAGTTTGTGCCTTAGAGGCAATCTATTTGATGTAAATAATTATGACATTGTTGATGTTATATTTTATTTGGAATAAAAGATTCTGTTATGTTATATTTACTGCATAATATAAATATTAACATAATGGAAATCCTTATAATAATAATACAAAATTATATAGTTCAAGTAAGTGACCTGAACATGAGATTATATAATATAATAATAAGTATTATAATTCTCAAATGTTCTTAGTCACGTTTTATTGATTATATAGGAAAACAATAAAATATTGAGACTAGTAAGGTGATTGACTGGTGAACATATCTCATTGATCATTAACATACGTGATATTAATGTCAATACATAAATACATATTAGAGAATAACGTATTGGGCTGACTCAACATGAGAAAACTACATGGAATATAATTAACAGTATCATAATTTATTCTCATAGTGACAGTGATGTAATGGTCCTCAGACCAGAAATCAATATAATTTTATTTGAGGATATTTGTGTTTTGATACCATTAAAAGTTACTTTTAACCGAGTAAACGATAAAGGTGTTGGATACATCTTGAATCAATTAAAAATTATGAATGATCTAGATGGAATTTAACCCTACAATATAAGTAGTGATATCCATGGGCCTCTTGATTGAGTGAGACAATGCAATGCATGGCCATGCTCAAATATTGATTTGTTTTATATAGTCTACTCATTGATCAAGATAAAAGGATTAAATTATAAAGAGGATGACATGTTCCATGCCTTGAGTTTAATCTTGGATATAATGGTTAAAAGTATTATATTACATTTAAACACTAGTCACGAAAAGGTTCTATCGAATCGTTGATTTTATTATAAATTGGGTAACAACGATGTATTGGTAGATGTCGCTCACTGTTTATAATTTAAATATTGTTTAAATTATTTTCAATGTTATAGTAACCTATGGGGTCACACATATGAATGTTAAATAAGGTGAGAGCCATTCTTAATAAAAGGAAATTCAAGCATTGACCTTTTTTATTTTGAAATGGTGAACGGATTACACGGTGTACCTAAATTATCTCGTTCTCGTGTTATAAAAGAAAGGACAGTCTCTCTTTTATCGAAAACATAAAAAACTGAAATATTTAAGTAACCCTATATCACCAATCGGCTAGTACCGATCCACCATCCTCCTCGATTCTGTTTGATGCTGTCGAGATTATCATTCGTGGACTTCTCTTGAGATGTTGTCTTCAGGCATTTGCTTCCAGTTCAACCCAGATCCAGCCTCGTTTGATTTTGTGACTTGGATTTCAGGGAGAAAGGTAAACGATTTTAATTCAGTTTTAATTTGAACCAGTAATTAGGGTTGACAAAAATTACGTTATCTACTGCGTTTCGATCCACCAAAATTTTCAATGGTATTAGAGCCATGGTTATCGTCAGTTCAATTATTGGTTAGGCCATGTAATTATTACGGCAATAAGTTTAGATTTGTTGTGAACACTGATGCAGGTGGGATCTGGAATGTACTAAACATATGATTCAGAAACGAAAGTGTTTCATGGTAGACAAAATTCTGTTTTGTTTCCTGTATTGAATCTGAATTAGTATTCGATATTAATTAGGTTGTGTATATTTGAATTTCTGGTTCTTATTTACATAAGTTATGGTTTAGTCCATAAACTGTATGTTAATTGGTATAATGTATGGATCTGAATATATGGTTGCTTAAAATCTATCTTGACTCTGCTTTCAATTTAAGTTGAGATCAAAAACAAAAATTTAAAGTTAATTGTATGAATATCATTGGAATTTGCTAAGTAAAACTAGTTTATCCCACATATCCATTGGTTCAAAGATATATAGATTTCTATATATATATACTTTAGGCAAGTTAATAATATATATGTATATATGTATGTATGTGAATCTTTAAATCTAGGCATAGATTTTTTTTATTTTATAGTTTGATTATAAAAATGGATCTATATGCAAATGCCATTCTAAATACAGCTATGTGTATATATTTCATTTTAAGATATACAAGTGCATATATACATATGTTGCGTAAGATCTATAATCTAAATAGTGGCATGAAAGTCATGCCAGAGATGATTATGGCATATCCCCATGTTTTGAAAATTTTGTATGTTCATCTCCTTTTGTAATATGTGTAACAACCCGTATTTTCAATAACCTGTTATAACGTAAATCGAGGCAGAATTTAATTTATAAATCTGAATCAAGGGAAACGGGCTATGCCATTGCGTTCGTCTCGGAAAAATACGCGAAATAGAGTCCGGGTTTTCGAAAATCGGAGTCCGTATGACCTGGTTAAGGCCCAACGAAGTTTTCAGAAAATTTCAAAGTAAAAACAGATTTCAAATTCAAGTTTGAATTTGGGAATTTATGGCAGTTGGGCGCAGGCGGGAAAATTCCCGCCAGAGTACCCAAGTCGACAGCCCTGTCGACTTGGGAGTCGACTTGGTTGGACCCAAGTCGACAGCCCTGTCGACTTGGTCCAGCCGGGCAGTTTTGCCTGGTGCACCATTTTGGGGTTTTGGTTGGGTCTTTGGGCCAGATTCGTTTTTAAGGGCTGAGACTGGAACTAGGGTTTAATCCTAAGGCTAAAACTAGTCCTAATCTCTATAAATAAGCCCCTAACCTAACACTAAATAATCATTATTCATTCATACAACTAAACTATGGCAAAATCATTCCTCTCATGGCCTCCACTCTCTTCATAAAATTCCTAAGTCATTTCTATGAGAGATTTTCCATGCATACAAGTGTTTTCAAGCTTGTATGAGCATCATTAGCTTGCATTCAAGTCAAGTTTCTATATTTGCATCAAAAAGAAAGAGTTTTGATCATTTTGGCTCAAGGGTTTTTCTATTAGAGCTTGCATTTTGGGTTTAATTGATTGCATAAGGGCTTTGTCATATTTTTGTGTCTTCATAAGCATTGTAAGCCCTTTTCTACTTTCATATTTAAACTCTAAAGTTAATGAATGATGCAAGTTGTGTTTGATCATTATGATATGATATGCAAGTTCATCATGTTATGCAAGTTTGCCATGTTATGATATGCAAGTTCATCATGTTATGCAAGTTTGCCATGTTATGATATGCAAGTTAATCATGTTATGTTATGCAAGTTTGCTATGTTATGATATACAAGTTAATCATGTTATGTTATGCAAGTTTGCCATGTTATGATATGCAAGTTAATCATGTTATGTTATGCAAGTTTGCCATGTTATGATATGTAAGTTTATCATGCTATGATATGCAAGTTTATATGCAAGGTTGCCATGTTATGTTATGCAAGTTTGCTATGTTATGATATGCAAGTTTGCCATGTATGTTATGCAAGTTTGGGTTGATCGTTTTACTCATGTTATCATGTTATGCAAGCTTACCTTGAGTATATGAACATAAAGCTTCAAGCTTTATGCTAAAGGTTGCATTTTGGCAACATGTAGGATTATCATATCTCTTATGATAACTTGCATGTGAGGCTAAATGCGAACTTATGGCCATTTCTACATGTCATTTATCACCATGTATCACCAATATGCTAAGTTTGGTTTTATGCATGCTTTTGAGGCCTAGAAATGTAATATGCAAGTATATGAACATATGTACATTTCATATGCCACCATGTTAAACTTGTGGCTTCAACACCTTTATGTCATGATTATGCCAAGTTCCCTCTTTCTATCCTTTATGCGCTATTGCGATATGTAAGCGATGGGATTGCGTTTGGGGTTGGGTAAACTTAAAAGACATAAAAACACAAGATTGGGAATTTACCTATTAAGTTAGGTCTACCCATTGGGAATTTACCTATTAAGTTAGGTCTACCCAATTGCTTGAAAATTTGTAATATGTTTTGGAAACATGATGGACATGACACTTAGAAAAGATAAGTGTGACCAACTCGAGGTTGGGTTGAGTTTGTAGCGTAAACCTACCTGGAACCGACCGGCTTAACTAGTTGCTACAAACAATAGGACCCAATGTGAGAAGTTGGTCATGTGGTACCTTGAACCCGAGGTTAGACCAAGTTGTGGTGTAAAGCTACCCGGAACCGACCGGCTTAACTAGTAACCGCAACAAAGTCTAATGTGAGAGGTTAAGGCACATTAATTAATTAATGCTACATGATAAGGTTAAGTAAATTTGACTTATGACACTTAACCAATCTGAACTCGGTAAATTAACGGGGTTAAGTTAACATACACTTAACCAATCTGAACTCGGTAATTTAACGGGGTTAAGATGAACTATACTTAACCAAATCAACTCAGTAATTTGGTAAGGCTGAGAACCAATTTGATACCTGGTCTGGATAAACTAACTTGATTGATAAATTAAACGAACCTGTTTTGCAGATCTGTAGGACCCACACTAAGTTAGGCAAGTTTGTAAATCTGTTATCTGATCCGTTAGTCTGAAAACTAATCGTCTGAACTTTGTATGTCTGAACTCTGTTAATAAGTAATCTGATAGTCTAGGGACACAAGGGGGAATACTTGTGTCATTTGTTGTTTGGGACCCATATTAGTCAGTAACCCTTTCTGGTATCAAAACTTTGACCCAACTATAGGTAGGGTCCGGGAACGCTTACTGAACTAATTATAAGTGGTTCATTCTGATAATGGCGATGGGTGTTGATGGTGCGTTCCAACCGGGTCATGTGCGTGCATGGATCCCGTCTGCCTCTGAGGATGTAAAATGCCGTGACATCTGTAAATATGCCTGTGCCAATTGGTTGCCATTTAGGGAGTGATACACCCTATCGTAGGGCCGACACAGGGTATTTATGTATTAGGGAGCCGATCGCTTGGGTAGGATTTAGGGTACACTTAGCTCTGTCTGATTCTGTTGGTACCGTCTGTTTTGTTGGGTGGCAACACCCGTCTGTTTCTGCGTGGTACCATTCTGTTAGGGTGGTAAAGGCCCATTATTTTTCGCATTCCGTTTCTGTACTTTATCTGTTAGGGTGGTTAAGGCCCATTATTGTTAGCATTCTGTTTCTGTACTTTATCTGTTAGGTTGGTAAAGGCCCATTATTGTTAGCATTCCGTTTCTGTACTTTATCTGTTAGGGTGGTTAAGGCCCATTATTGTTAGCATTCCGTTTCCGTACTTTATCTGTTAGGATGGTAAAAGCCCATTTTTCCCAAACTCTATTTCTGTATGGACCATTCTGTTCCGTCCTGTTTCGATGTGAACATTGGGGTAACACCTAATCCTATTATACTAGAATTGGTACCAAGAAGTTGGATCTTGATTTAAGTCAAACACCTGATACTGGGCCAAGTTGAGGCCAAGGGATAAATTCTTGATTATACATGACATGTTAAAATGCTGGTACGCCTGTGGTGAAAAACCTTAAACCTGATTATGCGATGACACCTTTATCTACCTTGTTAGTTAATCCTCATGCTAGTATGTTGTTATCCTTATGATCATCCCTGCTTCTCATGCCAGTTAACTTTATTAGTTTACATTGATTGTAGTAGGGCTTACTCAGTCTTTTCGACTGACCTGTTTTTCTTTCGCCTCTTTTCTTCCGTTTCCCCCCCAGTTTCTCAGGGTGGGAACGTTGGAGCTTAGCTTGGATTTCTGATCGCTTGCTTGTGGGACTTTAGCTCATGTACGGTCTTGACATGAAGCTGGCTATGGTTATCACTTATTTTGGGGATAGTACTTATGTATTTCAGTTTTTCAGTTGATGTTGTTTTTATCTAGACTTGTTTATTTGGAAAGTTATGTTGTACCAGACTTGTTTTGAAATAGTTTGAAATCTTCCGCTGTTTTACTTATCTTACTCACTCTGTTTACATATATACATATGTTCTTGTTCTGCCTTGATATATCATTATGCATGTTTACCTGATTCAAACGCCCCTCCAAAGTCAGAGTGCTTGCAAGAGCCACCCTAGCGGAGGTGGGGTGTTACATTTGGTATCAGAGCATATGGTTTACGAGAAGGAACAAAAAGGTTTTTAAAAACTTTTGGAAAACTATTTTCAAAACCAAGTATAAAGTATTTTCCAAAGAAAAGTCTAGTTTATTTTAAAGGCTATTCCCCAAATAGCCATTAGCAAAATTCCTTCATGTCTTTTACTTCGTTTTCAGTATGGCCGATAACTTTGCTATTCAGGAGGGAGTACACGCACCTGTTTGGTATAGGAGACTTTTGGAGGCTAGGGCGACCGAAGCCGGCCCCGCAGATGTTCCTCCTCCTCCTCCGGTAGTTAATGTTCCTCCTCCTCCGGTAGTTAATGTTCCTCCTCCTCCTGTCGCTGATGTTCCTCCTCCTCCTCCTGTCGCTGAGGTTCCTCTTCCTCCTCCCCCTCAGCATCCTCAAGCTGACTTCGCAAAGACTTGCAAAGATTTCAAAGCAATGGGTGGCAAGAACTTTCAAGGCACTGAGACTTTTGTAGAGGCCCGGAATTGGTTGAAAGAGACCGAGGATTTATTCGCTAACTTTGGATTAGATGATCAGAGAAAGATTTTGTTGGCGGTTTGTCTTATGAAGGATGAAGCCGCTTATTGGTGGGAGATCACCACCGCGACTAGGCCCGTTGAGACTTGGGCCGATTTCAGGACAAGATTCGGGCTTAAGTTTCTGTCTTCTACTGAAGAGAATTTGCAAATGGAAAGGTTTATTGCTTTGAAGCAAGGAGACATGTCTGTCAAAGAATATGTGAACAAGTTCAATTAGTTAGCTCGTTTTGGCTTGGATATGGTGAGTACTACTCAGAAGAAGGCTCTTCGTTTTGCTAGAGGATTGAATGAGCCGTTACAGGAGTTAGCTATGTCTCATGTGCCCATGGGGGCCACGTTTGAGAGTTTGGTAGATATGGCCCTACTCAATGAAGAGAACAAGAGTACAAAGAAGGAGGTCAAGGTGAATGAGTCTCAAAACAAGAAAACGGGGCCCAAAAAGGAAATGCAAAAGAAGGAAGAGAAGTTTGAAGATAAGAAGGAAAAGAAGTGCTTTACTTGTGGAAGCTCAACTCATCTAAACAAGGATTGCAGAAAGAGGAAGGGCACTTGCTTTAACTGTGGAGAGATGGGACACTTCACTAGGGACTGTCCGAAGAAGAAAGGGACTACATCGGAAGGAACGGTGAATACTCGCATGGCGGGTGAATAGATTAGGGCTAGAATAATTTGTCTGTAGGATGTTTAATTTTCCTTGTCTGATTTTCAGTTTGAAACTCTTTTTCTGGTATTTTGATTCTGTAATGGAAACTCAGTACTTTAATGCTAGTCTTGCTTCTGATCTGGTAATAGTCTCAAACTCCCTGAGAGTTATAACTCATCTGTTTATGATAAATTGGGATTTGAGAGTATCTGTGTTGGGCATAAGGGTGACTATGACGAATACATTCTGGGTTTCTACCATGCTTAGTTTCCTAAGAATCATTTGGGGAAATCTGATCCGTACTAGTAGTCTGTAAGTATATGTACCAAGTTTTTGTTTCATCTGTACTCGCTTCCATCACTCGACTGTATCTTGTTGAGATAGGAATCCTATGGATGTAAACATGTGTTTGAGACATGTTATGTTTGATGGTTGCAAGTGGATGCAAGTGGTTGCTAGTGGTTGCTCGTGGATGCATAATCACACACTAGGCACTAGATCGGCTTGAAATACACTCTCATATTGCATATGGACGTGTGTACATTTTCAATTCTTATGGTTGCAAGATGGTTAATTCAGCACATGGATGTTGCAAATGGACGAATGTTTGTGCACACATATAGTATGATATGATTAGGACTATTTGCATACATATGGATTCATTTCACTAACATAATTTGCATTGATGATATCTGCATTAGATAAGTACATATACACACACCTTTGCATATGTTCATACAACATTTAGAATCTTGTAAGGAAAATGATTGCTCGTGGATGATGTTTTGAGTAGATGGATGATTGGATGGTAGGATACGGTCTTCCCAACTTGAAGATTTCGAGGACGAAATCCTTTAAGGAGGGGAGAATGTAACAACCCGTATTTTCAATAACCTGTTATAACGTAAATCGAGGCAGAATTTAATTTACAAATCTGAATCAAGGGAAACGGGCTATGCCATTGCGTTCGTCTCGGAAAAATACGCGAAATAGAGTCCGAGTTTTCGAAAATCGGAGTCCGTATGACAAGTTAAGGCCCAACGAAGTTTTCAGAAAATTTCAAAGTAAAAACAGATTTCAAATTCAAGTTTGAATTTGGGAATTTAGGGCAGTTGGGCGCAGGCGGGAAAATTCCCGCCAGAGTACCCAAGTCGACATCCCTGTCGACTTTGGAGTCGACTTGGTTGGACCCAAGTCGACAGCCCTGTCGACTTGGCTGTCGACTTGGTCCAGCCGGGCAGTTTTGCCTGGTGCACCATTTTGGGGTTTTGGTTGGGTCTTTGGGCCAGATTCGGTTTTAAGGGCTGAGATTGGAACTAGGGTTTAATCCTAAAGCTAAAACTAGTCCTAATCTCTATAAATAAGCCCCTAACCTAACCCTAAATCATCATTATTCATTCATACAACTAAACTATGGCAAAATCATTCCTCTCATGGCCTCTACTCTCTTCATAAAATTCCTAATTCATTTCTATGAGAGATTTTCCATGTATACAAGTGTTTTCAAGCTTGTATGAGCATCATTAGCTTGCATTCAAGTCAAGTTTCTATATTTGCATCAAAAAGAAAGAGTTTTGATCATTTTGGCTCAAGGGTTTTTCTATTAGAGCTTGCATTTTGGGTTTAATTGATTGCATAAGGGCTTTGTCATATTTTTGTGTCTTCATAAGCATTGTAAGCCCTTTTCTACTTTCATATTTAAACTCTAAAGTTAATGAATGATGCAAGTTGTGTTTGATCATTGTGATATGATATGCAAGTTCATCATGTTATGCAAGTTTGCCATGTTGTGATATGCAAGTTCATCATGTTATGCAAGTTTGCCATGTTATGATATGCAAGTTAATCATGTTATGTTATGCAAGTTTGCTATGTTATGATATGCAAGTTAATCATGTTATGTTATGCAAGTTTGCCATGTTATGATATGCAAGTTAATCATGTTATGTTATGCAAGTTTGCCATGTTATGATATGTAAGTTTATCATGCTATGATATGCAAGCTTATATGCAAGGTTGCCATGTTATGTTATGCAAGTTTGCTATGTTATGATATGCAAGTTTGCCATGTATGTTATGCAAGTTTGGGTTGATCGTTTTACTCATGTTATCATGTTATGCAAGCTTACCTTGAGTATATGAACATAAAGCTTCAAGCTTTATGCTAAAGATTGCATTTTGGCAACATGTAGGATTATCATATCTCTTATGATAACTTGCATGTGAGGCTAAATGCGAACTTATGGCCATTTCTACATGTCATTTATCACCATGTATCACCAATACGCTAAGTTTGGTTTTATGCATGCTTTTGAGGCCTAGAAATGTAATATGCAAGTATATGAACATATGTACATTTCATATGCCACCATGTTAAACTTGTGGCTTCAACACCTTTATGTCATGATTATGCCAAGTTCCCTCTTTCTATCCTTTATGCGCTATTGCGATATGTAAGCGATGGGATTGCGTTTGGGGTTGGGTAAACTTAAAAGACATAAAAACACAAGATTGGGAATTTACCTATTAAGTTAGGTCTACCCATTGGGAATTTACCTATTAAGTTAGGTCTACCCAATTGCTTGAAAATTTGTAATATGTTTTGGAAACATGATGGACATGACACTTAGAAAAGATAAGTGTGACCAACTCGAGGTTGGGTTGAGTTTGTAGCGTAAACCTACCCGGAACCGACCGGCTTAACTAGTTGCTACAAACAATAGGACCCAATGTGAGAAGTTGGACATGTGGTACCTTGAACCCGAGGTTAGACCAAGTTGTGGTGTAAAGCGACCCGGAACCGACCGGCTTAACTAGTAACCGCAACAAAGTCTAATGTGAGAGGTTAAGGCGCATTAATTAATTAATGCTACATGATAAGGTTAAGTAAATTTGACTTATGACACTTAACCAATCTGAACTCGGTAAATTAACGGGGTTAAGTTAACCTACACTTAACCAATCTGAACTCGGTAATTTTACGGGGTTAAGATGAACTATACTTAACCAAATCAACTCGGTAATTTGGTAAGGCTGAGAACCAATTTGATACCTGGTCTGGATAAACTAACTTGATTGATAAATTAAACAAACCTGTTTTGCGGATCTGTAGGACCCACACTAAGTTAGGCAAGTTTGTAAATCTGTTATCTGATCCGTTAGTCTGAAAACTAATCGTCTGAACTTTGTATGTCTGAACACTGTTAATAAGTAATCTGATAGTCTAGGGACACAAGGGGGAATACTTGTGTCATTTGTTGTTTGGGACCCATATTAGTCAGTAACCCTTTCTGGTATCAAAACTTTGACCCAACTGTAGGTAGGGTCCGGGCACGCTTACTGAACTAATTATAAGTGGTTCATTCTGATAATGGCGATGGGTGTTGATGGTGCGTTCCAACCGGGTCATGTGCGTGCATGGATCCCGGTCTGCCTCTGAGGATGTAAGACGCCGTGACATCTGTAAATATGCCTGTGCCAATTGGTTGCCACTTTAGGGAGTGATACACCCTATCGTAGGGCCGACACAGGGTATTTATGTATTAGGGAGCCGATCGCTTGGGTAGGATTTAGGGTACACTTAGCTCTGTCTGATTCTGTTGGTACCGTCTGTTTTGTTGGATGGCAACACCCGTCTGTTTCTGCGTGGTACCGTTCTGTTAGGGTGGTAAAGGCCCATTATTGTTAGCATTCTGTTTCTATACTTTATCTGTTAGGGTGGTTAAGGCCCATTATTGTTAGCATTCCGTTTCTGTACTTTATCTGTTAGGTTGGTAAAGGCCCATTATTGTTAGCATTCCGTTTCTGTACTTTATCTGCTAGGGTGGTTAAGGCCCATTATTGTTAGCATTCCGTTTCTGTACTTTATCTGTTAGGATGGTAAAAGCCCATTTTTCCCAAACTCTATTTCTGTATGGACCATTCTGTTCCGTCCTGTTTCGATGTGAACATTGGGGTAACACCTAATCCTGTTATACTAGAATTGGTACCAAGAAGTTGGATCTTGATTTAAGTCAAACACCTGATACTGGGCCAAGTTGAGGCCAAGGGATAAATTCTTGATTATACATGACATGTTAAAATGCTGGTACGCCTGTGGTGAAAAACCTTAAACCTGATTATGCGATGACACCTTTATCAACCTTGTTAGTTAATCCTCATGCTAGTATGTTGTTATTCTTATGATCATCCCTGCTTCTCATGCCAGTTAACTTTATCAGTTTACATTGATTGTAGTAGGGCTTACTCAGTCTTTTCGACTGACCTATTTTTCTTTCGCCTCTTTTCTTCCGTTCCCCCCCCCCCCCCAGGTTCTCAGGGTGGGAACGTTGGAGCTTAGCTTGGATTTCTGATCGCTTGCTTGTGGGACTTTAGCTCATGTACGGTCTTGACATGAAGCTGGCTATGGTTATCACTTATTTTGGGGATAGTACTTATGTATTTCAGTTTTTCAGTTGATGTTGTTTTTATCTAGACTTGTTTATTTGGAAAGTTATGTTGTACCAGACTTGTTTTGAAATAGTTTGAAATCTTCCGTTGTTTTACTTATCTTACTCACTCTGTTTACATATATACATATGTTCTTGTTCTGCCTTGATATATCATTATGCATGTTTACCTGATTCAAACGCCTGGCGGAGGTGGGGTGTTACAATATGCATCTAAAAAAAACTTATAACACTCTATTATGACCTACGCATGAATCATATTGTTGGACAGAATTTACCAAATTGTTTAGATATAGTTTTAGTTCGATATCTGGGCATTTGTTTTAACCTTATTATCTGGTTTATATGTATGTTATTCAATGCATGTATCAAACCAAGATCTAGATATATGATTGTTTTATAACTCTATGTTAACATGCTATGAACCAACATATACACTATGCAGTATGTATGTATGAACTAATATGGGTTGTTATATACGTATGTATCTGCATGCTCTTATATGATAATTATGAGCTTGTATTATAACGAGCGAAACATGCAAAGAGTATTGATTTGTTATGAACTCTCTGTAATGATTCATAAAACATGCTACGAAATATTTGCATTAATGCATTTTTTATTTCATATGATTCATATGTAAAAGAGTTTACATGAATTCTGATGAATTCCATATCTACATCATGATTTAATTCAGCTGTATATTTTGATATATATGTTATCTGAAGTGTATAGTTTAACTAATTGAGCTTATGCCATGAAAACGTTTGCATTTATGTCTGATCGTGAAAGTTGCAGTTTGAATTGATATCTGAAAATTTAAATTTGATACTTGTTGGCTAATTACTTCGAAAATTATTCTCATGCATGAGACTGCCTACATATATATGATGTATGCATGTACGTGATGATGTATCTAAATATTCGTAGAAAAGTTTGTTTTCTCATGCTTGCAGTTTTGTTTAAATATATTTATGTATTAATGTGTAGATGGCTCGAACTGTTTTTCATGATAGTTATTGGGCCTTGTAAGGCCTGATTTAATTTATGTACTAGATGGGATGAACATAATTTAGCAATTGCTTTTAACATCTTTTACGTTATACATTTTTTTTGGGTTACCTGAAAGGAACTGAAATTTAGTTTTGAAATGTTCAAAACAAGGTTTTAATTCCTTATCACTTATGCTATTTTTTTCGACTGTACCTAAAAGGAACTGAAATTTAGTTTTGAAATGTTCAAAACAATGTTTTAATTCCTTATCACTTATGCTATTTAAAACACTATATGCCCAAAAGTTTTATATCCACTATGTTTATGTGGAGTTAAAATTATCAATATAAAATACTTGTATTTTGAAGATGTATAAATAACATGATTTGCCAATTCAAATTTAAATCCCTTTTAAACCAATTATCCATGTTAAGTCATGGTGATGTCTTCCAATAAATACACTCATCCATGCCAGAATCATTGGATGTAGATAATGCCAAAGCACTAGTACAGCTTTAATTTTGGCTATATACGATAGAGTAAAAGTGATACTCAAATTGTGTAATTGGGTCTGACTTAACTAAGCTGCCATAATAAGATTATGGGATTCGAGACAAAGAGCAAGAATTAATCTATATTATTTTTTGAGCAAATGAATAATTATATGAACAAAAATGCTCATCATGCAATCCAAGAATTATATATACGATATAACTGACATAAGATGTCTTCCTAAAAGGTTGTGTTTTGGGGATAGCCAAAGCTAACTCAAGGAATGATTATATATGGATCTTAGACCACCTATATATATATATATATATAATATAAGGATGTTGATTTCAGTAGGAGCATATTTATTTTATACATTTACATCAATAATGCAATGATTGGTATTATTTTGATTGTCAAAATTTGTGATACAAAATTATTTATCATTATTATATCATTTATTATCTCCTGTAGATACTAAATGGCAAGCAACAATAATAATTTTTCAATAAGGTTTATTCTTGAGAGAGAAAAACTGAATGGCATTAATTTCCTAGACTAACACCGAAATTTGAGGATTGTCCTCAAACAAGAAATGAAGTTGTATGTACTTGATGGGTCTATTCCAGAGGCACCACTAAGTACAGCACCTTGTGCAGAGATTAATGGCCAAAAGAAACACCAAGATGATGCTCTTGATGTCAGCTATCTCATGCTCGAAACCATGACTTTGGGGCTTCAGAAGCAACGCGAGTTCATGGATGCTTATGAGATGATTGAACACCTTAAGAAATTGTTCGAAGGGAGTGCTCGACAAGAAAGGTATGACACAAGTAAAGCACCGTATCACTACAAAATGGGAGAAAAGGGACCTGTTGGTCCATATGTGCTGAAAATATTTGGAAACATCGAGTATCTTCAATGGCTAGGGTTTCCGTTGCCACTAGAAGCTCAAATTGATCTTGTTTTATAATCATTAAACAATAAGTATTCTCAATTTATCATGAATTATCTCATGAACGAAATAGAGAAACCTTGATTGAGTTATTAAGCATGTTAAGAATTGCCGAAAATAACATGAAGAAAGCAGAACCTGCTGCCATAATGATGGTACAAAAGGGGGCTGCTAAAGCCAAGGGCAAAGGAAAGAAAAAGCAACTTAAGAAGACTGCTGCTAAGACCAATTTCAAAAAGGAACATAAGCCTCAAGGAGGGGTTCCTAAAGAAGGTGATTGTCACTACTGTGGAAAACCGGGTCATTGGAAATGCAATTGTTATGCTTATTTAGAATATCTGAAGAAGAAGAAGAATGGAAGTTTGACTTCACCCGATTTAGGTATAAATGTAATGAATGTCAATTTATCTACTTCTACATCTTGGGTATTAAATATTGGATGTAGATCACATATTTGTGTCAATTTGCAAGAAATGCAAAAGAGTAGAAATTTGCTAAAGGAGAAATGGACTTATGAGTAGGGAATAGAGCAAATATTGCCGTATTAGCCATAGGAAGTTTCCACTTATCCTTACCTACTAGATTACTTTTAGAATTAAAAGGTTGTTATTATGTGCCTTCCATTAGAACAGATTTTATTTCCATAACTTGTTTGGACAAGCTTAGATTTTCATTTATAATAATAAGATAGTTGATGTTCAATTTATTTAAATGAGATATTTTATGGAAATGCACAATTAGTTAATGCTCTTTATGTTCTTAACTTTGATATGCCTGTTTATAACATTAACGTTAAGTGGATTAAATCTAATGATTTAATTCCAACATACCTTTAGCATTGTCGTTTGGGCCATATAAACGAAAAACGCATATCAAAACTCCATAAAGATGGAATTTTGGATTCATTTGATTTTGAATCATATGAAGAATGCAAATCTTGTTTATTAGGCAAGATGACCAAGTTTCCTTTCACTAGACACAGTGAACGAGCTAGTGACGTATTGGCCCTTATACATAGTGTTGTATGTGGGCCAATGAGTACATCGGATAGAGGTGAGTTTATTGCTTCGTTGCATTTACTGATGATTTTAGAAGATATGGATATGTGTATCTTATGAAACACAAATCAGAATCCTTTGAAAAGTTCAAAGAATTCAAGAATGAAGTTCAAAACCAACTTGATAAGAATATAAAAGCTCTTCGAATAGATCGATGAGGAGAATATTTAAGTCAAGAGTTTAATAACTATTTGAAAGAGTGTGGAATTTTTTAACAACTCGCTCCACTGGGAACACCACAATGGAATTGTGTGCCCTAAAGGAGAAATCACACCTTATTGGATATGGTAAGATCAATGATGAGTCATACAGATCTTCCAATAAGTTTTGGAGGTTACACCCTTGAGACAATTGCATTCATACTTAATCGTGTTCCTACTAAAACGGTTCTGAAGATTCCATATCAGATATGGACTAGGAAATGTCCCAGTGTGTCTTTTATGAAGATTTGGAGATGTGAGGCATTTGTTAAACGTCTTGCTTCTGACAAGCTTGGACACAAATCATATAAGTGTTATTTTGTGGGATATCCAAAAGAAACAAAAGGATATTATTTCTTCAACCTTTTGTGAATAAAATATTTATTGCTTGAATTGGTACTTTTATAGAAAGAGAACTAATCTCTAAAATTACCAACGAGAATAAAGTAGAACTCAAAGAAATTCGGGAACCTCAAGATATCATTGAACTTGAGCTTGAAGTTGAGCAAGAAACACAAGGTATTGTGGAAATTGAGCCTGCTCAAATTACACAAAACAATCGTAGATCTGGTAGATTACGTCATGGGTCCGATATATATTTTGGATGTCTAATGACTCAAACTGGAGACGTAATGCTCATAGATCAAGATAAGCCCGCTTCTTACCAAGAGGCTATGAATGGACCAGAATATAAGAAATGGCTTAAAGACATGAAATCTGAAATGGATTCCATGTACATCAACCAAGTATGGACTTTGGTTGATCCACCTGACAGGGTAAAACCAATCGGGCGTAAGTGGGTTTTCAAGAAGATAACCGACATGGATGGTAAAGTACAAACCTATAAAGGCTGATTGGTGCCGAAAGGTTTCAAATAAGTTCAAGGAGTTAACTATGATGAAACCTTCTCCCCAGTGGAAATAATTAAGTCCATTAGGATTATGCTTGCAATTGAAGCCTTTTACGATTACGAAATCCGACAAATGGACGTAAAAACCACACTCCCTGATGGGAATGTTATTGAGGATGTATACATGACACAACCTAAAGGTTTTATCAATCCAAAAGATGCTTGAAAAGTATGTATACTGCAATGATCCATTTATGGATTAAAACAAGCATCTCGGAGCTGGAATATTCGTTTTGATCAAACAGTCAAAGAGTTTGGCTTCGTTAAGAATGAAGATGAACCTTGTTTATACATAAAAATTAGTAGAAGTGACATTATATTTCTGGTATTATACGTATATGACATATTACTTATTGGGAATGATGTTAGTTCATTACAAGTAGTGAAGACATGGTTAGGGAAACGTTTATCAATGAAAGGCTTAGGCGAGGCAACTTATATATTGGGTATTAAGATCTATAGAGATAGATCAAGAGAGTTTATTTGCCTAAGTCGAAGTACATACATTGATAAAGTGCTCAAAAGATTTGGCAAGCAGGAGGCAAAGAGAGGATATATACGTATGCATGTTACATGGTATATCACTCTTTAAGTCTCAATGTCCTAAGTCATCTGAAGATAAGGAACACATGAAAATGGTCCGTTGACGTGGGGAATAGTCGTCGATTCAATGCATGCCAACCTTCGTGTATGTGTATTAGCAACACAATAATATAAATGTAAAGTAATACAGGAGAACACAGCTTTTTATACTGGTTCGGCACTAATGCCTACGCCCAGTTCAAAGTAATCATTCATCATGTAGTTGTCAATTACATAGTTTGTACAAGTTCGGACAATTTCAGTGTACAAAATTATATATTGGAACAAAAATAGTTTTCTAGTTCGAAACTTTATCCAAAAAGTCCTCCGTCTCCGTTGAGTGAAAGATGCGTTGACTTGGTCAACAATGTCCAAGAAATCCAAAAATGTCCAGAAATAAAATGTCCTCGTAGACGTCCAAAAGTTAATGGAAACCATGTATGCAACGTTTTAGTGGTCCATTCTATGTCCAGTAGCCATAGGGAAGAAGATGGAGGTCATTAATGGTGCTTGAGAGCTTCAAGAAGTCCAAAAATGTCAAGAGAATCTAACCCCTTTGAATACCAAGCTTGGGGATATTTATAGGAGTGGGTTGGTAGTGGAGTATGCAAGATTCAGAGACCACACAGCAGAAAATCGCATCCTGGAGCAGCACCCTTCGAAAAATCACATCCCGTAACCATTTGTCTAGAAATTTCGCGTCCCTTTCGGGGATGCGAGCCTGTGCATTCGCATCCCATGGATGCGATAATTCACATTCGAGGGATGCGAATTTTGGCATCCCTAAGGGCCGAATTGTGGTGAGGTGGGGGATGGCATTGGATGCGAGGCGATGAAGAGATACCAAATCCTTAGGAGTTGAAATTCTTCGTGTGATACAGAGTTATGGATCTCGCATCCCCCTCAGGGGTACGAGATCACATCCCCGGAGAAATGCGATTTCGTGTCCTTAGGGATGCGAATTTCATGTTTTGCATTCCGAAGGGGATGCGAATTACACAATTTCGCATCCCAGGGGATGCAAAATTTCTGGGATGCAGTTTCCAAATCTTAAGTTTGTCATGTTGAGTTGTGCGAGCAGTTTTGAGTGATCAATGCGCGTTCACGAAAACGTGCACAACTTTCAAATCGTAAGTCCGTTTGGGCCAAACAAAATTTGTACTTGAAGCTAACTCGAGTTCCACGTTTTCGGCCCAAAAGAGGCCATCCAAAGGGGTTTTTGGGCATTTTTATGGTTGCATCGTGACTTCTACCACATCTCTTTATGTTTGTTGACGATGTTACTGACGTGTGACAGCTTCAACCAAAAACCATGTCAACATGATCCCTTACGCTTCGGCATTTGGGTCAATCATGTATGCAATGTTATGTGCTCTTCCAGATGTCTCATACGCTTTAAGTATGACAAGTACATTCCAATCTGATTCAGGTGAAAGTCACTGGACAGTAGTCAAGAACATCCTTAACTACCTGAAAAGGACTAAAGACTCAATCTTGATTTGTGCAGGCGATGAGGAATTAATGGTAAAAGGTTACACGGACGCTAGTTTCCAGGCTGATAGAGATGACTACAAGTCAGTCCAGTTATGTGTTTTTCTTGAATGGTGCTGCTGCTAGCTGGAAAAATTCAAAGTAAGAAACAATTGCTGACTCGACTATGGAGGCTGAATACATTGCTACTTCAGAAGCTGCAAAGGAGGTTGTTTGGATTAAGAAGTTCATCACTAAACTTTCTATTGTTCCATCCATTGTTGATCCAATAGATCTTTATTGTGACAACAATGTAGCCATTGCTCAGACTAAGGTACCTAGATCACATCATCGATCCAAACACATACTTCGGTGATACCATCTCATCCGTGAAATTGCTGACAAAGGAGATATACGTGTCTACAAAGCTCCAACGGATAATAATGTTGCAGACCCACTGACAAAAGCTTTGTCACAACAGAAGAATGATACTCACACTAGTTTCATGGGTATACGATACATGAGTGATTGACTCCAGTGCAAGTGGGAGATTGTTAGAGTTTGTGCCATGGAGGCAATCTTTTTTATGTGAACAATTATGACATTGTTTAATGTTATATTTTATTTGGAATAAAAGATTCTGTTATGTTATATTTATTGCGTAATATAAGTATTAACATAATGGAAGTCCATAGAATAATAATACATAATTATATAGCTCAAGCAAATGATCTGAACATGAGATTATGTAATATAATAATATGTATTGTAATTCTTAAATGTCCCTAGTCAAGTTTTATTGATAATATAGGACGACAATAAAACATTGAGACTAGTATGTTGATTGACTGATTATCATATCCCATTGATCATTAATATATGTGATATTAATGTCAATACATAAACACATATTGGGGAATAACGTATTGGGATGACCCAACATGAGGGAATATAATTAACAGTATCAAAACTTATTCTTATAGTGACAACGATGTAATGGTCCCCAGACCTGAAATCACTATAATTTTATTCGAGGATACTTGTGTTTTGATATCGTAATAGTTACTTTTAATCGAGCATACGACAAAGGTGATTTTCGGATACATCTCGAATCGATTGAAATTTTTGAATGATCTAGATGAAATTTAACCGTATAATATAAGTAGTGATATTCATGGGCCTCTTGATTGAGTGAGACTATGAAGTGCATGGCCATGCTCAAATATTGCTTTGTTTTATATAGTCTACTCTTTGATCAAGATAAAAGGATTAAATTATAAGGAGGATGATACGTTCTATGCCTCGAGTTTAATATTGGATATAACGGTTAAAAGGATTATATTGCATTTAAACACTGCTCATAGAAAGGTTGTATCGAATCGTTGATTCTATTATAACTTGGGTAACATCGATGTATTACTGGATGTCGCTCACTATATAATTTAATTATTTTTTAAATTACTGCCAACGTTATGGTAACCTATAGGGTCACACGTAAGAACGTTATATAGGGTGAGAGCCATTCTTAATAAAAGGAAATTCAAGCGTTGAAGTTTTTTTTTGAAATGGTGAACATATTACATCGTGTAACTAAATTATCTCGTTCTCGTGTTATAAAAGAAAGGTCAGTCTCTCTTTTATCGATAACATAGAAAACCGAAATATTCAAGGAACCATGGATCCCCAATCGGCTTGTATTGATCCACCATCCTCCTCGATTTTGTTTGACGCTATCGAGATTATCATTCGTGGACTTCTCTAGAGACATTGTCTTCAGGCATTTGCTTTCGATTCGACCCAGATCTAGCCTCGTTTGATTTCGCGATTTGGATTTCGGGGAGAAAGGTAAACGGTTTTAATTCAATTCAAATTCGAATCAGTAATTAGGGTTGACAAAATTTATGTTATCCGCTGCATTTTGATTCACCAAAATTTTCATGAGGCACCGCAACTAGTTGTCTGAAATGGAAATGACGTCGGACGTCGATATTATTGTTGTCCAGTATGTACGAACGGATGTGAATTCGAACAGTGGATAAACGATCATTTTCCTTCTAGAGCTACTACGTATGCTTTGGAATTGGAAGAAGAAATAAGAAAGTTATGAAATCAAGTTAACGACCTTAGTCATGCAGACTACCGATTACGACGTGGTCTAAATTAGATGTTCAATATTTTATGTTATGCCGGTCAAAAATGTTTACGACCAGTTGTATCTTTATGCTTAATACCAGTTGGATAATTATGCTTAATATTAGTTGTATCATAATGTTTATGACAAGTTGTATTTGTATGCTTATTATCAGTTGTATCATTATAATTTTTAGTACTAAATGTACATCTAGACATTTAAATTTGTTTTCAATGTTGTATTGAAAATATAAAAGAAACTTTTGTAAGGAATTTATAAATTAATCGACATTTGAACGTATAATTTATAAATTATTTAAAAACGAGTGTGACAACTCGAATTCCAATAGATCGATTTTTTTTTAATTCTAATCCATCGAAACTCGTGTTGGTTGCTCTGGTATCTTGCAGAAAAGACAGAGATATAAAATATATTAGAGCTTTGAAAATACCCCGCAGCGAAATGGATAAAATAAATATAATCAAAGTATAGACTTATCGTAGTAATAATACCGCCTAACCAATTTCCAAAACAATCATATCTCTACCACAAATCTAACCTGCGTGTATGTTATGAGGAGGGGGTCAGAATACAAGTTCTGGTGACTAGATTTAAACTGCATATTTTGGATATCCAACATATATCGTTCAGTTACATTTTTCTTGTTTATTAGGTTGCTTAGGTTAATAGCACTCAAGGCTTACACACATGTCGTACCCATTTACTTGTCAGTGGATTAACCTAATACAGTATATATGTAGCTACCCGCAATATTACAGTACACCTCATGGTACCCCACTTGTGTGTTCTCCGCCATAATGCCACAATAATATATGCAGTCCCTCATCCAATGCCGGAGTGACGTACGGATCCCTATACAATAATGTTATGTTCAACATAGAACTGCCATCGCCATGTTACATAAGCGTACGGACTGCGGCCCTTGATCAAATCAGATCATAGAGTAATGCCCTATAGTCTACGATACACCACCTAGAGCAGATATGCATGTGTCTAGACTTTCTCACATACGTATCGTCAATCGTACTTGATGCCTCAACCACACATACCCTTTACTGTGCACCGAGTCCCGTGGCAGGGCTATACAAGAAACACGGAACTCGGTCGGGAGCTTTTCAAATATCTGTCTATACAGATGCTAAGATCTGCATTTCAGTGGCTATGGTCCCACCTGACCCCTCCCTCTAGTAATGAAAAACGATCGCCTTAAGAACTAATGACCTGGCCCAAGAGCACACAACAAGCAGCATAACCTAGTTGGCATGTCCCTCACCCATAGCCCGGATAGCCTGAGGTCTATGGTCTGTTGGTTTTAGTTCTCCATCTTTCCGCATCACGTGGCACATCAACTCTCGATGGTAGGTACTCGACGCTTTGCTATCACTAATGGTTAGACCTGTCAGCGCTTACAACAGTGGTCGTAACCCTACCGCAAATGTTGAATCGCCTATGCCACCCTACAGTCTTTTGATTTTCCACTATCGTGGCAATCAAGGCATTCTCACCGATAGAAACGCGCAGACCTAACCTCTGTGAGATGCTGCCACAACAAAGAGGACTACCAGAGCCACATGCTTAGCCTTTCAGTCCTTCGGAGCCAGCAGAATAACGTACTAGTCAGATGCACGTGCGCTCCTCCCGTGCCTCATGACACCACGATGATCTACCCCGTTGGATTATTCACCTTCAAACGTACGGACTGGTCTAAGCGCCTCAGTTTAATGTGTTATTAGACCCTATGTCTAATTATTAAGTTACGCGCTTGCTCTTCCCTTTCGGATTCCCATTGACTTGGTTATTCCCAGTCATATTGACTTCTTATTCAAGTTGCCAAGTTCCTCTTACTTATTAATTTCTGGTATAACTTAACCCAATTAAATTTACTAATAAGCCCACAACATGTTATTCTCTGAACTGTAATTCAGGCTGTGTAATCTACAATCTCTTTATATTATTTATAGTCCAGTTTCATAGTTACAATAACATGCTCTACTTAATATATAATTAATTATATTTACATTCTCATGTTTTCTGTTTAACATGCCACCTATTATTTATGATTGAACATAACTTATTTCCTTTCATAAGTTTACCTCATTCTTTCTTATTCAATCATAATTTCATCTTTCATTATCATTACAACTTATCGTTGTTTACTTATTAACTTAGTTTTCTTAACTAAGGTTTACTAATAAGTTTCCCTTTAATCGTATATTATAACTTAAGTTATAATTTCCACTTGTCCCTAGGACAAGTCTAGCTATTATACAACATTCCCATTAATGTAACTTATTCATAATAGGTTATTGTCACATTCCCACATCTTTATATACATACATATAACTATATATATACGCTTATGTACTAGACCTCTCACATTAAACCTACCCCTTGTGGATGCTGGATATGTCGGGTGGTTCCGGGCAAGACTTCTTCCACAAGTTGACTAACCTCGTGTCTTAGCACTGTTACATGTTTTATTTACGCACTAGACCCCTCACATTAAATTAACAACATGTGGATGCTGGATTTGCCGGGCGGTTCCTAGCACACTTGTACCACAAGTTGAATTTAACCTCGTGTCTAGGTGCGTTATAGTTTCCTGTGTACTGTACATTTTGAGCCTATTATACTTTCAAAATCTTTTAATGTAATCAATTTTACATTTCATCATATTAAGCCCATTTTATGTCGCATGTTCTTCTAATATGTAATTCATCTCAAAATGACATGTGATTGTCAACTCATGCAATTATTCTAATTTAGCATGTAATTTGGAATAACAGAAATCACTATACATATTTTTAACGAGTTTACATTCTAGCACATTAAATGTTTCAACATATGATTCTTCCAACATATTAATATTTTTAACATATTGATACTTCAACTTGTCATATTAACATTTCAACACTTCTAATTATTCAAGAACTATATTGCATTTGAACGGGGAATGTAAAACGATAATATACCATTATCAAAATTGGTATAACTTAAATCCACTCGCCTATTTTGCTCTCCAATTCCTGAATCTAGTCCAGATATCGCATTCCATGGTTTCCCCTAACTGGATTTAGAACCTAACAACCATGGATCCGCAATTCTTACTAAAAGAAAAAAGGGAAGAAAGAGGAAGAAAGAGGAGAAACTAAATTGACCATATCCAAGAAATTACCTTGCTTCGAATATGATTTTGAACACCTTCTTCATTAGTATTCACCCTTTTCCTCCAAATCTTGATTCAGAATTTTCCTAAAATTATTCTATTTTTCTGAAGAGATTTGAGGAGGAAGAAGAATGGCAAAGTATAGGCGTCGTCTCAGAAATGTGACATTTAGGCTAGGCTCTACAAGCTAATTTATAGGTGCCCAACAATGAATTTGGTAAAAGAAACCATCCCAATTCGCAGTAGGAATCCGCCCTGGATCTCGGGAGGGGGGGGGGTGAAACCCATGGGTTGACACCCCCGTTATGGGGTCGACATCCAATGGTTGGGGTCGACCCCCAACGGTCCATTTTCCCGCTCCGGCTTTCCGTGTTATAAATTTTGATTTTCTGATTTATTTTATTATAAATATATACATATATGAGTCTTATATGTATACAAACTTCTAACACTCATAACTTCTTCATACTTTATCCGTTTTATGAAAACTTGGGGTCTATCTGAACCAGAATTCCAAGACAAACGCAACGGTAATGTCGGTTCCGCTTAATTCTGAATATTTAATTAAGTTATTCTCATTCCAATTTTTCTTAACTAAAAATGCGAGGTGTTACATTCTCCCACCCTTTGGAAATTTCGTCCCCGAAATTTGATAAGGGTAAAATAGATAATCCCTCGCATAATATCCATCCATCATGTGTGTATCCAATTTTTGCAAACATTGTGTACATATGCAAAGTGTAATACAACATAATAATACATGTATGCCTAAGCCATACCTCCTATACGTATGCAAAAAATTTTGATTTTTTTTAAAAAATATGATGCACACATCCTAAATATACAGACAATTCTACATGAATGCAATGTTTTGAAAATAAAAAATGCTATTTCATCCAGATTTTCCCACACTCTTGCTGAGCAAGAGCGTAGTTCATCCATTTTTTGCATTCCAAAACCCTACCAAGCAACTTTATTTTTCGAATTTCAGAAAAATATAATTTTCTAAATTCGATTTCATATGTTGCAAAAAGGTGGAAAATGGAAATTTTCACATCTTCCGTTTTTCTTTTTTGACCTTTTCTCAACTGTACGTGGATTTTTTGAAACTATTTATAAAAATTCCCTATTTTCCTCTCCAAGCACAACCCACGTAAGAAATTTTTTCTTTGTCACTGATTTTCTTTTTCGTCTTATAGTTCGCACGTAACAATTTGTTATAACAGAATTCTCTTACTAGATAATAGAATTTTACATAACATAAACAACATACTGCTAAACCAAAGCAAATCTAAAGCGCAAGTTTTCTACATCAAAGTAAGTCTAAACACAAGCCTTACCATCATAAAGTGGACCTAAAACATAGATTTTGCTACAACAAAGTAAAACTAAGATAGTCAACGTCTGGCATATGCAGTCAAGAAGGTCACCCCTAGAATGGAGGCCTGGGTCTCTGCCCAAGGAAACCGCGGATAAATGAATCCAATCCGCCTAAAGTATCCTCCACCCTACCTAGACGCTCCTCCTGTCGCATAATCCTGTCTCTAACCTCTAGCTGCATGTACCGCATCTCGGCCTGCATCTGATCAAGCTGCTGCTGTGCGGCGTAGATCTCCTGTAAGCTCTGCTGCTGTGTCTGGGCAGCCTTTGTCTGTGCTCGAATCATCTCTTGTTGTCCTTGCAAGATGTCGTGATGCTCCCTAGCCAACTGAGTTTGTCTATCTGAGATTGTCATAACCTCAGCTCTCAGGTCCCTGTGCTCTTTGGATGACCTGGTGTCCCATCCAGAGGTCTGGGAGGATCCAGCACCTCCCCACTTCTGCTCTTGCTCCCATACTGGTAGTCCTCTAGGGGATAAAAATACTGATACTGCTGCTCTGCTATTGGTTAATGCTAAGGCTCCCCCTCTGGCATGGGCGGATACCCAGGCATAGACCCATAAGGTTGTACTCATTGGTCCTGTTGGCCCCCCTCATCTATCTCAAAATTTACTGGAGATCCTCCCCCTTCATCCCCTCCGCCTATTCCTTCCTATTGGTCATGTTCCTTCGGTTGTGGTTCCATTGCCAGTAACTCTTGAAACTCTATCTGCATCCTAGACAACATGCCTAGGTCTATAATATGTCCCGGATGTGATATATAATTTTCCCGGGCTAAGGGATCCTGTGACTGTACGAAAACTGTCGTCCAAAGATGTCGAAAAGGAATATTAGTCTGTCTCACTCCCCTGGAGGAACTATAATACTGTAAGATCAAGCGGGCCCAATTCACCTCGAGCCCTGCAAAGACTGCATATGTTGCAAGCTTAATCGGGGGGGATCTTATTAAAACCACCTGTCTTGGCAACCAGGTTGTACTGTAGTATGCATATGACTATTCTGGCTAAAGGACGTAAATGTGTCATATCCCAAAGCCTTACATCTTCATTTATAAAAATCCTATGCAAAACTGCTAAACTTGACATTTCCACATTCTCTAAGTTTTTCCCCATCCCCGAATACCAAGCATTGCCCTAAACTGTGCCTCAGTGAAACGGATCTGTACCCCTTTAACCTCAGACGCATAGACTATCATATCCTGATCTTCACCAATTACTAAGTTGGCATCAAAAAGATGAAATAACCTTGGAAATCCCCTTCTTTCTACCACGTTGTGGTCCAATATGCGGTTTAGCCTCATTGCATTGAACAATGATTCCAAAGTGGTGCCCAAAAAGTCTCCAAACTTAATTGATCTCCCAAGTAGAATACCGTGTCTAGGGATGTTTGTGTATGCTTCTACTATGTCTCTCCAGTTGTTGCATTAAGCAATCACTTGAGGGGTTAGTTAGGGAAAAGCAGTGGCGAGAGAAGGTTGTGGTTGCATGGCGATTTCTCTTCAAATTAGAGGGAAATTATAGTGGATCTGGGGAGAATGTTGAGAGCTTCGATTTGGCGCCAAAATTACGCGAAACAGTGGAGATTTGAGGTGGTGGTGGGCTTGGGGATTTTTGTGGGTTTCGGTTGCTGGGTGGGGGACTGAAATGGGGACGAAGCTTTGATTTCGTCCCTTTTTATTTTTTTTTTGCTCCGAGTTTGGGGGTCAACCCCCCTCAAGGGGTGTCGACCCATAGGTCGACCCCTTGCCTTGTGGGTCGACCCCTAAGTCGACACAGGGGTCAACCCGGCCTCTTTTTTTTTTCCAATCCTTGCACCCAAATCCAACTAAGAAAAGGCCGGTCAACTCGTTTTTTCTAGAATGCCCACTACCATTGCACCGTCATTCTAAAATTCCCTCAGATTCCAAAGGTTTACTCAGGACTAACATTTCCTTATGAAATGCCAAAAATTTCGATGGTCTAACCTTCCTACTTATACATATATATATGTACCCCTACTCCATTTATCTTCTCAAATATTGTTTTGCCGACAAAACCCACTAATATGGAATATTTACTTATGGGATCCTACTTTGTACACTCTCCACCCCAAATTACTTAAGGGCTTCAGATTTCCATGTTCACTCCTTTGGTGTACAAAATAATAATTCCATTTCTTAAAATTTTATGCTTCCTCTTTACAGCGGGTCCCTCTATGGATATAGGTATACATATAGATATAATATATTCATATTAAAAATATAAATACGCTCACTCATTATCGATATAAGATTCCTAAACCTAAGCTCTGATACCAGATGTGACAACCCAAATTTCAACAGACCAGTCTTTTTTATATATTCTAATCCATTGAAAGTCGTGTTGGTTGCTTTGGTATCCTACAGAAAAGACAGAGATATAAAATATATTAGAGCTCAGAAAATATCTCACAGTGGAATGGATAAAATATAATATAATCAAAGTATAGCCTTATCGTAGTATTAATACTGCTTAACCAGTATCCAAAGCGATCATATGTCTGCCACATATCTAACCTGCGAGTATGTTATGAGGAGGGGGTCAAAACACAATTTTTGGTAACTGGATTTAAACTACACATTTTGGATAATCCTACATATATTGTTCAGTTACATTTTTCTTGTTTATTAGGTTGCTTGGATTAACAGCACTCAAGGCATACACACACGTCTTACCCATTTACTTCTCAGTGAATTAACCTAATACAGTATATATGTAGCTACCCTCAATATTACGGTACAACCCATAGTATCCCACTCGCACGGTCTTTGCCATAATGCCGCAGTAATATATGCAGTCCCTCATCCTAAGCCAGAGTGACGTATGGATCCGTATACAATAATGTTATGTTCCACATAGAACCACCATCGCCATGCTACGTAAGCATACAGACTGCGGCCTTTGATCAAACCAGATCAATGAGTAATACCCCATAGTCTACGATACACCACCCGGAGCAGATATGCATGTATCTAGACTTTCTCACGTACGTATCGTCAATCGTACTCGATGCCTCAACCGCACATATCCTCTACCGTGCACTGAGTCCTGTGGCAGGCTATACAAGAAACACGGAACTCGGTCTGGAGCTTTTCAGATATCTTTCTATACAGATGCTAAGGTCTGCATTTCAGTGGCTATTGCCCCACCTGACCCCTCCCTCTACTAATAAAAGACGATTGCCTTGAGAACTAATGACTTGGCCCAAGAGCACACAACAAGAAGAATAACCTAATTGGCATGTCCCTCACCCATAGCCCGGATAGCCTGAGGACTATGGTCTGTTGGTTTTTGTAATGACCCTAGGATTTTCGGCCCTAAAAATCGACATAAATACATTTACCGTAACTCATGCCGACTTTCCAAACACTGAAAACACCGGAACATTATTAAAAAGAAATTAGAGGGTGATATAAGAAAGAAAGAAATATTAGAATAAAAGAAGAAGAAGAAGAAACAACCCAACACATAGTCTCACATCAACGCTGAATAAAATATAATATAGAAATAATCTTTATGGTGAGCTTGAAAAAAAATACTTACAAACATCAGAGTACATCAATAACTTAGACAGTTATAACAACCTATCCTCATACACATCACACAACGGAATATACAAGATAAGACCATATGTCTGAACTCCTCCAGCACGTCTTCTGTACTTTGTAGTGTCCAATAACCTGAACCCGTACAACCCGGTTGTAACGAACTGGGGTTTTCGACTCCGAAAATCAACATCAAACTACCATGTTGACCATTCAGACATCGAACATTCCAGATCATTAATAGAAAGAAGTTAGGGGGTGAGAATAGATAAGATAGAAATATTAGAATAGAAGAAGAAGAGGAAACACCACAACACATCAGAGTCTCACATCGCAGCGGAACAAAATATAATACAGAAATAATCTTTATTGAAAGCTTTAAAATACTTACAGTATCAGAGTACATCATACCATGGGACAGTTATAATAGCCTGTTCCCATATACAACACAGAGCGGAATAGTAGTAATATCATACGTCTGGACTCTTCCAGCTCGTCTCTTCATAGCAGTCGCTAACCTGAACCTGTACACTCCGGGCTACCCCGAGCATTTACAAAACACCGGGTCAGTCTGGTGAACCAGAGTGAGATAAACTCGCACAGTATAAGGGTAAATCAACCAATCATGATTTTAAAGTTCAAAATCTTTCGAAAGAAAAGGATAATCGTAAGACCAAATCCACACATAAACACAGACGGTTTTTACCTTACGATAACCCAAAACAGTTTTGAAACCAATATCTTTTCTGATATTATAATAATGTCTAAGTACAAGTAAATAGAATCTAGTGGAACACTTGCATCTCACGCTTAACTTATATAGTATACAATCAAAACCCGCAGGCGCTTATTGGAGATTGGATTCCGACCTTGACAAGGTATGGGACCACCTGCCGATAGTGTATCTCTAGAGACGAATACACTGGGTTCAACAAGAACTTCTTGCAACCCGGCCCTCACATGACCGACCACTCATTTCGCTTGAGTGTATCGAATGTATATCACCGACGGTTGGGATCAGCAACCGTCTCCCGAAAAGGGACAGCATCGAAACATAGATTTAAGAAGCAAATTGGATTTCCTCTAGATAGGTGATCATACACCCTAATGGGAGCGACCCACATAGCCATGCTGCCTGCCCGATTTTTGTCATTTCCCGGTTAATGAGGCTTGAGGTCAGAGTTTATTCTTGAAACCTCTTATCACCATTCACTTTGAATGCCACATCGTCAGATCCGTCAGATATCACTAATTGATATCCACAAAAGTACTCCAGCTGGCGGCTAAGAGAACGGCAATTTCCCCGCCAACAACCATAGCACGTTTGAAGAAATCAACGTACGTGACCCTTTGGAAATACTCTGTTAGACATCCGTCCATACAAGTCATCCAGGAACAGGATGAACCGAAGGTACTCTCCTACCACATCCATATAGGAATCACCCCATGGATCAGTAGCGAGAAAGTCCTTGCAACCCGTAGATTCCAACCACGACAGAATCACAGCTTATCTCTGCTTGCCAGGCAGAGAAATTTAGTGGTTCTTCCGTTTATGAAAACCCACGGCCTTCAATGCTCCATCTTGAACCTCTTCTGAGATCTTCACGTATTTGTTGGTCGGAATGGTTTTCGAATATAAATTCGATCCCGGTCTTTCCATACCAACAATCGTATTGGACAGATTTGATAGTCGGTGTTTTAACTATCAAAATAAACAGTGTTTCAATCATGACACTCCAATGAGTTCACTGGTTCAGTATTCAGCATCACCTGGCCTTTAACACTTGATTTACTTTGTTAAATCAAAAACTTCTAACTCTATTAATATTTAAAAATACGATATTTGAATAGCTCTAATTTGATTTAACTTTAATCGATTAACTCCAATTGATTAACTCAAAGTGGTTAACTCTAACTGATTAACTCGACTTCTTTAACCCTATCGATTTACTACTATTTTACTTAACTTCATTTGCTTGACTCTAGATCGCGGCGATCACAATGGTTACGCCTGATTCCCTCAGGAAACATCCGACTGCCGTAGGCTATCTGTAGCCCTGCGAATTACGCTAGCAGTCGTACGAAATGGCAACTCATCTTGAACAACTATGTTTGACTTACCCTAGCTCGAATAACTATATTCTTATATACTAATGTCCTCAGAACCAATACGTTATAATACTTAGTAAAATAACTTATAACCAATTTACCCTTAATTTTCCTTTCAAATAAACATGTCACACCATCCATTATTATTTAAATTCGGGGAATCCATTAGTTTAATAAGAAAATTTATAGCACATATGATATAACGTTGTTTAGATTTATAGCACGTATGTTATAACCATAGCGTTATAATTACTATTTAGATTTACAAAACAACAGCGCTATAATCGCTGTTTAGGTTTACAAACATTTACTATAGCAACAGCGCTAAAATTGCTATTAGATTCACAAAACATATATTATAACAACAGCGCTAAAATCACTGTTTAGATTTTCAAAACATATTCACTAACGTCTCTTACGATTATCAACTAATACTATCTTCAGATAATCCCGATGCTGTCCAAGTTGGGGTATTTTAATTACCTCTCAGACCTTGATCAAACAACGTTCTTATCCTCAGATAAATATCAGTTGTAACCCAAACACCAAAATTCCACTCCAGTCTCAAAACCATTTCCATTTAACTCTGATTTGGTTATACAACCCTATAATCAGCTTTCTGAACTAGATTTACTTATCTCTCCTCTCCTTCCAAAACTATTCGACCTTTCACCGCTTTGGAAATCTTATTTCCATTCTTCCCTGTTCACTTGATTTAAATTTTACTTCGATTACTTTGGAAAGAAACTTCTAAATTATTTAGAATATACTTTACTTCGATTACCTACTACTTTAGTAGTTAACCCTTTATTAACTAAAGTAAATAGTAAACCCCTTTAAACCCGTTTATCTAAATTTAACAATATTCATCAAACACATAAATTTGATAATCACTTCCAATTCAAAACGGTCGATTAAATTTACTTCAACGCGGTTATTTCACTAACCGACTCCAACTAATTTCCACTTTAATTTAAATAAAAATATAATTAATTTAAATAGATTCCATTAATTGTTTTCTTTACAAAACAATCAACTAAGTTTAACCACTTGCATACCTCTGCTTGTAAATCTGATTTACATCAGCATTTACTTTACCAAAATAATTTACTAACAAATCAAAGTCTTGAATAAAATACTTATTTCTTTTTAATAACATTTATTTAAAATAATATATTTCAAATCTAACTTCAGTTATAAAATAAATTTTATAACTTTAATTCTATCGATCCACCTGACGGTGAAACACTATTCTTAACTCGATTGATTTTATAGGCCGTACTCTGCTAAACACTTAACCAACACCGCCCACTGGTTTAAACCAAACAGATGTTGAATACCCAGTCAATAAACAACAACCAAATCAATCACATTTAACTGATGATAAATAACAACCATTTAACCTCAACCAAATAACAGAACAATTCAAACAATTAAACACGTTTATAAATAAACGTGACCAACAGGGTAAGCTACCTCCGTTGGATCCAATCATTGAAACAACGATTTGGTATTTCACTGAAATTAAACACAGTTTAATTTCATCTGTTAAATCAACAGTTAAATAGATAACTAGCAAAGCAGTCAACCATTGGCAAGCAGAGCACACAAAATAAAAATATCCAATTTATATAAAATATAAAAAGGGTAACTAAGTGAGTTTAACTCACCTTGAAATCATTTCGTTGTCAACAGCTCGTTTTAACTAAATTAAACGGACGTTTAATTTAATTAAACTTTCTAGTTGATTCCAATTTCGTCCATCTCTGTTCCATGACTCAGTGCTCGTCATCGTGATTTCAGCGTCTTTTGTTTCATTCCATTCTGATAACACTTGCATGAAATACAAATATTGTAAGATATAAAATTTAATTAAACTATTTACCCTCTACTTAATACTTAATTAATAGTATAAATTTAATTACATTATTAAAGCAAACGGCTGACAGTTCTGTTCTTCTCGTACCGGTGACCATCCTAGGCCTGGGAAAAACTGTCCATTTAGTTCATATAAATTAACTAAACCAATTTTTTAATTACCTAAATTAATTAATCTTTAATTATGTTACTTAACTTAAGTCACTTTCTTTTGTAAATTCATTCCGTCAACTGACTTCCGAACAAAGGTGGTCTCCTTCTCTTTAATTCCCTTGTTTGCTGTAATACTAAAGTGGCTACAATATTTCGAACCCTTAATATATTGATAACTAGAGCTATACATACCTTATACACAACCCTGTCATCATTTACGTATAACGTTATTTAGTATTAATTATTCTAATCATGAAATTAGTTAACTAATCACTTCTATTTAACCTTAATTAGGCCACATCACTGCATAATTTAACCAAATAATACTGGGCATATTTTGCACTTACAGTCCGTGTCTTCTTCCCATGTATTCCATTCGAAAACTCCTTCAAGTGTTTGCTGTTCTTACTTCTACCACCGTCCATGTCCAATACAACGCTCCAGAGAATTTTTCACACTTCATGTCCTTGTTTTCACTACCATAGGCCACTGCTCTGTCCTCTCGTATGATCACCATGCCTTGACCCCTCGGCATTCACGCACAACTTCAGCTACCAACCGAAACAGCACTTCCCCACGTTTGTAAATCCCAGAGCGCCACCTCAACTCCTACTGCCAATCCCTTCCAACTTTACACCATTCTCTCCTCTTCCAATACTCAGTACACCATTGCTTCCTTCAACGCTGCACCAGTTCGCGCCCGACCACCCAGTCCAGTCTGACTCCGGCGCGAACACCGTTCCCATCACTGTTTGGAACTCCAACCCCTTTTTGCGTTTCACCATTCCACCGTTTGTTTTCAGTTACTTCCCTGCGCTAGAACTCAACGTGTCCCAGTCAACGTTTGTTCCCTGCTGTGCCTTCCCACTGAATGTATTATATATCCGCTCCAGTTTATATTTGTATATATATATATATACTGTTCCGATCTGTTTTGGCGTATTTGAAGAGAAGCCGAACGAGATATATAAATGCGAAGAGAAGTGGCATGAAGAAAATAAATGAAGATTGGTATGTATTTATAGGCAAAGGCTCCTTGGTCCTTACGTAATTAGTAGCCTGTAGGAATAGGGTAGTCTGTGTTTGGAAGAAGGGAGATATGCGTATATTTGATGAGATTCAATAGAGCAGACGCACAGCGTAGCATGTGTGTGATTTTACTTCACGAATTGGCCAAAAGTGGTACAGTATAGAGTAGCCTGCTCTTAAGTTTCCTTTTCACTTCCTAGGCTGGCGACTTCCTTTCGGTTCAGCATTCATTGAGTTTTTCCTAGTCGGTCATTTTGATTGATTAGATTTTACAAGTAAGGGTGACAGCTAAAAATTTTCAGTTTAGGGAAGCCTGAGTTTTCAATTCAATTACAGCGCAGCAGAATTCGAAATATAGGGTAGGGGAGAAACAGTGTTATGTGTACCTTGTATTGCGTAAACATGGTAACTTGCGCAGTTCACCTGGCTTCTGTGTGATCTTGAAAGGAAAGAATCTTATTTTGATTTTACACGACACTGAAGACGCAATTGGAGAAAAGAAAAGACACTGGTTAGCGCCTTAGCGGTAGTAGGGTTTGAAAAGTGTTTAACTTAGGCTGCACGAATTCTTTTCAAAATAGAGTAGGCTTTAGGAAGCAATGCGACGTGTATGCTTCCTTTTAGATAGGTAGCTGTTATTGTGTGTATCCCTTTTCTTATGGGTTAGGCTTCCATATGTAACTTCATGCTGAAGTAACACGCAAAAACCACCACAAACGACTTTCTTTTTCTGAAAAAAAAAACTATTCTTAGTGTAAAAAGATATTCCGGATCCAATGGGACAAGTTTCGTCGAATTCTGACATCATTTGAAAAAAATTCCCTTATAAAACCAGAAATAAACATACGTTTAATTTTTCTACGATCACCAGATAAATCAAATCAACTCGAAACTGCGAAGTCTGACAATAACTTTTCGATACGAACCCAACGACACTAATTTCGTCGCATTCTGAGACTGTTGCCCCGGTAGGCCATTTTTAACGCGTACCGCACTACCCTTCTGAACACCAAATTTCCCGATCTCTAAAAATAACAAACTATATACCTATCCTGACTCTAATCAGCGATACGAACTCAACGGGACTGGTTTCGTGGCCTAATTCGATCGTCTGTTCAAGTTGCACTCAAATATCCCTTTATTAATTCAATTACGTGCTATAGAAATTATATGGGCGTTTACGGCTACCGTGGTCACATACGACATCGGTTTTCCACGCAGTTTGATTTTCTGATAATAATTTAGCGATACAGTTCTAATGAAACTGATTTCGTCGAAATCTGAATCCGTTTGCAAAACGGCTATTTTAAAGGCCTATAATTTAATAACGATTTTCCATAGCGACTATTTCAAAATTTGATTTGGCCATAACTTACTATCTATAACACGAAATCTGAATTTTTCTCTTTCATATGAAAATTATCGTCAATACAGTTCCAACGTGTCTTGTTTCACAGAAATCCGACTTATATCGGACTCTGTATGTCCAGTTGAAGTTCAAACTCGAATTTTCAAACTGCAGCGCTATATTTCAAGCTCTATTTATAATTATATAAATATATAACGTCAAACTTTGTTTAAATAGTGAATTAGATATTAATTCCATCGATATTCCAAATATAATATTTAAATAAAATAATTTAAATTACATATTCGAGTGCCAAAAACACGGGTCGTTACACCGGTCTAACCCGAGCATTTCAAATACGGGGTTAGTCTGGTGAACCAGAGTGAGAAAAACTCGCAAAGTTTAAGGGGAATCATCCAACTTGATTTTAAAGTTTAAAATCCTTTTGAAAGAAAAGGATAATAGTAAGAGCAGCCCACACATAAATACGGATGGTTTTCACCTTACTATAATCCAAAACAGTTTTTGCAATCATATCTTATTCTGATATTATAATAGTGTCTAAATACAAATAAATATCAATCTAGCAGAATGCTTGCATCTCACGCTCCACATATATAATATAAAATCAAAACCACAGATGCTTATTGGAGATTGGATTCTGACTATGACAAGGTATGGAACCACTTGCCGATAGTGTATCTCTAGAGAGGAATACACTGGGTTCAACAAGAACGTCTTGCAACCCAGCCCACACATGACCGACCACTCATTTCGCTTGAGTATATCGAATGTATATCACCAATGGTTGGGATCAGCAACTGTTTCCCAAAAAGGGACAACATCGAAAATAGATTAAAGAAGCAAATAGAATTTCTCTAGATAGGTGATTATACACCCTAATGGGAGCGACCCACATAGCCATGCTGCCTGCCCGATTTTTATCATTTCTCGGTTGATGAGGCTTGAGGTCATAGCGTATCTTTTGGAACACCTGGCCATCCATTCACTTTGAATGCCACATCATCGGATCCGCCAGAAATCACTAATTGGTTTCCACAAAAATACCCGGGTTGTTAAGTTAAGAGAAGGTGTCTTCTCTGCCGCTACAGAAATACGTTTGAGGAAATCAACGTACGTAATCCCTTTGGAAATACTTTGTCAGACATCCATCCGTACAAGTTTTCCTGGGACTGGACAAACCGAAGGCACTCTTCTACTGCATCCTTGAGTTACCCTATGGATGAGTAGCGAGTAGTCCTTGCAATCCGTAAAATTTCACTTACGACCGAATCACGTCAGAATACCTCTAGTAGCTATTCCAGAGGATATTTGACAAGTAATCATTCCGCTTATGAAGATCCACGGTCTTCAATGCTCCATCTCGACCATCTTCTAAACATCTTCAATGTTTATGTATTTGCTGGTCGGAATGGTTTTCAAATATAAATTCGATCTCGGACTTTCCATTCCAACAATCGATTTGGCCAAATCTTGATAGTCGGTGTTTTAACTATCAAAATAAACAAACATCACTCATATAAAAATGAAGTGGATCCATTAGTTCAGTATACAGCATCACTTGGCCTTTTTTTGTTAAACATTAGTTAATTTATTTAAAAATCTTTCAACATTCGAAGTACGCCCCTTCACTTATTATTCCCAAATCAATTTATTCAACTTTTCGAATTATACTTATAATATCCTTTATAGAAATATTAATTTAACTCCTTTAACTTTTCTCGTTTCTAAAGTAATATCATTCTTGGATAATCATGAAGTCATCACAAGTTGGGGTATTTTATTACCTCTCAGACTTTGAGACAACAACATTCTTATCTTCGAAATAGACAGAAGTTTATTAACAAAATCTCATTATATCACTTTTTCCCAATACTTATTTAATTTAGAATCCCTTTTTAAATAACCACTTTTTTCTTAGTTTTATCCAACCAACTCCTTTCAGATTTAAAATATTCATCCCTAGACCTTTATTGTTAAATTATCACTTTTATAACCAAGTTCAATCCACTAAGGTTTCCGTTCGATCTCACATCAATCTCGTTTAACACTTTCTTTTTATATAATTCCTTCCCGGAAATAAATCAAGGTCTAACTCATATAAATATGGGAATACTTATTAAAAATCCTTTTTAATTGTAAACAAGGTTTTACTTAACAAATCCCCTTCATTACCATTCCCATCTCAACCTGGTCCCTTTCAAACATTATTCACTTTAAAAGTTATCATTTACCTTTTTACACGGTTAGGGGCTCGATATACCAAACAACTTGGTTTCTTTTTAAAACACTATTATATATTCAAATCTTGTCCATCGATCCCCTTTATGAATACTTATTCATATTATACTTTAAAAATCTCGTTAATAGGTCAACTCTCCGTTAATTGCCTAACATCCCTTACTTCAAATAGTTTACTTCATTATCAATTATAAATAATTAATCTTTCTAAAAAGGTTACTCTAAAATGATATTTATATTTAACTTCAATAATAATTAGCAATCTAATAATAGTTTTTAATAATCAAATCTTATGCAAGTAGTCGACTTGGTCATTTCAATCAAGGTTGCTTTGTTACCCATTTCCGCTTGGTTATTTCCTTTAAATTAATAAAATTAATTTAAATAAATCTCATTTGATTTAATTAACAATCTAATTAAATTAAATAATCTCGTTTTTATTGGAAAAATAATAATAAATTTAACCCTTGACCATTTTGTAAATTTCTGCTCACTTGTTTACAAAACTCATTAACCGAATAATCTCGCTTTATATACTCGTTTTATAATTATAAGATAAATATAGTGACAAATTTCCTTTAATAACTTTATTTAAAAATAATCCATATAAAATAGATTTCCAAAATCTGTCTTTAGTTATAAAACAAAATTTATAACTTCCTTTCTAACGGTAATCAATTTCTATAAAACGATTCACTTTTAGGCCATCTACCAATAATTACTCAACCAATACCACTCATTGGTTAACATCAAATAAGTGTTGAATATGGATTCAACAATTAACAATCAATCAGATTGATTAACGGTTCATATAAATAACAAAAATATTTGAGGAATCCGGTTGGATCCCTCCAACCTGTCCTGCCCTGCACCACAGTGGGTTACCTCAATTTCAATACGACAATATTTTTATCCATTACGATAAATAGAATTAACAGTCCAACTAATAACAGCCAACAAACAATTTATAACATCCAATCAAGCATTCAATTATCTGTTTAATACGTTTATATTATTATAAACGTAACCAACAAGGTAAGTTACCTTGTTTGGAATCTAATCGTTAAAAATAATGATTTAATTCGATTAAATTTAACAAACGCTTAATTTAATCCATGAATATTAAATAATATTCAACATATAAACAAACAGTCATTCAATCATTAACCATTAGCAAACATTGCACACAAAATAAAAACCCAGCTTATATAAAATATAAACGGGATAAACTGAGTGAATTGAACTCATCTTGGTTTTCATTTGTTGAGATAATGTCTATTTCAGTTAAATTAAATGTTCGTTTAATTTAACTGAAAATACCATTTGCATCCAAGCGCGTTTCAAATCTGTCCAAACTGGTTCTATAATATTGCGTTTGTTGTTACAGCTCCAACACTCTTGGTCCTGTCGAGTTCCGACAACATATGGGAATATTACAAATTTATATGTCACGTTAAAATCATTGTTTAGCTACCAATTTCATAGCCTTATCAATCGGTGCGTTTTATATATGTCCTCAGGCATATAACTTAATTATGTGGCCATGTAATTAGAAAGTTTTGGTACTATTCAAGTATACTTTATATATATATATATATATATATATATATATATATAACCATACACATAAAATCCCCACTGTAAGCCCCTATTAGGCATGAACTAGAAGGGTTTGGGCATATGGAAATTACAATTAGGCACAAATAAACCTGAGTTAGTTGTTTACAGAAATTAGGCCTCGCTAACTTTTGTTTTCTTCTTTCATTATTAATATTATTATAACCGGTCCGCTAACCAACCTGATTAGGCAAATCTTATTACATTAACATTGTTAGGAGAATATATATATTTATACCAGGTGAAGTACTCTTCTGTTCACGTGCAATAATTTAATTGGCATACTTAAGTAAAGAGATTAGGCACAAGTAAATTGTTTCTTCTTCCATTCTTACCTGTAACCATCTCGTTTCTTGTTCGCACCTCATCGAATACGCATACAGTACACCACCGCATCTCACCCGGTCCCCTGTCCACCATTCACTACTTCTCCTCCAAAGGAGTACTGCTGACCCCAGAGCAACCCTGCGCAACATACATGCAACTTGATCTGCAGTTCACTCCAGTGCACCACCGTGCATAACACCCTACTTTCTCCACTTCATGTTTCATGCATTAGCCCACTAACTCCATGAACAAGCCCAGTCATCCTATTTTGCTTTCCATGTCCTCAAAACCTTCCTCAACGTACGCAAGCACCCTCCATGCTTGTATATATATGATTTTTCTCCACATCAGCTACTGCTTCACACTGCATATTTCACGAACTGGAAACCCCCTCCAGTATACCACACTTCAGCTTGCAAACATCCTTCTCCAACTGCCCACGTTTATTTTGAAACAGGGCTTCATACCGCAAATAACATGTCACATTCTTACTTCTCACCTCCACATATGCCACGCTGGCCACCACCGCAATGCTTCTTCTTTGTTTCGTTCCAGGCAAGAATGTTGCCACCGCCCTTTATTTCTTTTTTTATTAAATATAATAATAAGGTCGTCGGCCCAGACATGCGATTCTCCCCAAGCGCCTGTTCAAACAAACCATGCACTGATCAGCGATGCCCCTCCCATGCACAGTTTTCATGCATCCACCTACACGCTGCTTCTCATAATTCTTCCCACTGTTCATATTCCTCTCTTAAACCTCCTTCTTCTCCATTTTCGAACCCAGACACGCCCCAACTCCTCCCGGTCATACCACACCCGTACCGTGTTCCCCACAAAACCCAGCTCCCCCTCCCACTTAGACTTCAAACTTAGCCTCGCAGTGAAGGTTTTTATATAAATTAGTGAAGAGGGTTTTGGTTTCTAGCTTATTCAAGAATTGGGGCTTAGTTTTCACGTACCACTACAGGATTCTCGTACCGTTTCATTTTTGCTGGAGATGTATCAGTTTTAAGGTCAAAGAGGAGTAGCGCACGCTATTTATAGAGAAATATCGTAGAGATAGGATCAATGTCACTATCACAATACATGTGTCTAGGTGAGGGAATTGGTTTGGCTTAGCTGAAAGAAATTAGAACGGTGGCAGCGTATTTTCTTGTCATGACGAGATGGGGTAGCTTGTGTTGTCTCATACAAAGGCATGGTCGATTAAAACATAGGACAACTAGCAGTTGTTTAGGAAGCCTGTAACTGAAAATTAGGATTATGGCATCTTGAATTTTCTGTTCAAAGGCTTGTGTTGTGTTTTCTTAGGTCTTCTTAGGTCTGTGCATTTTATTTAATTCGAAATGAAGCTTGCATGCCCAATTGTACCTTTTTATTAGACTGGCATGTGGGATTGATATTTTGGTCGGAGGCGAAATCAATATAGGCACGTAGAACGGTACGAAGTAGGTAGGCATGATAAATGGTTGCTTGTACATTTTATAATTAAGTCTATGTTTGATTTGAAAATACAGCGGTTGCTTCATGTAGGCTGATTTGCAAGCACATGTAGGTCGACAAGGAAAATGCACCATGTTCCCAAATAAATGCAACTGAACTGAAGATACTCGGTACATGGTTTAGATTTATGCGGGGAAGGTTTTTCCCTCTTCTTTTTCCTAAGCACCATTTAAATCATAGTGCTATGCCATGGTAGGATGTACATGTTTTGTTTTTAGGATATAAGTCTTAAGTTCGTTACGGGTAATTTTATTACACCATAATTTAACGTTACCGTTTATATTCATACCACTATACCCCAATTCCAAACGCAACAAAAATGGATGTAACGCTACGTCTAGACGTTACGAACCCTAATGAAACTAATTCGATTAAAGACAGACTCTGTTTGCAAAAACGGTGCTATTTAAATCTAAAATTAATTATTGGTTCACCGTTAAATTCCGCCTACTAACAAAATAACTCCATTTGGCTCCAAGCTGGAAATCTAGTAATAATTAATTGTACACATTTCAATAAAAATTCGTTCATCGAAAATGGAGATCGTTTGAAAAGAAAACTATTTTTAAAGCCTAAAATATCGATAAAATATATTTAAATTCAAAACAAATCTTTTTTTATATAAATAATAATTTATTGTTATCGTATTCTTCCAAACGTAATAACCAATATATATTTTAGACTCAGTATTCAGAAATTCAGTTTAAAACGAAATCCAAATATATAGAAATCCCTTTATATTTATTAAATAAATGCTATCGTTTATTAACGAAATTTCATAGCGACAATTTGAAAATTTGAATTGGACATAACTAACAATCTATAACACGAAATCCCGATTTTTCTCTTCCGTTAGAAAAATATAATCAAATAGATTTAAACGTTTCTTGTTTCATGGAAATCCGACTTATATCGAATCCTGTATAGTTAATTGAGGTTCAAATCGCAAATTACGAACTACAGCGGCGTTTCGAGCTCGTTTTAATTATATTATAAATTATATATATTCGAACTCCATTTTAGTAAACAAGTTCAATAAAAAATCTATTTATATTACCAAATCAATATTTAAAACAGATTTAAATATTTGTAATTATCGTCCGAAAATCTGGGACGTTACTGTTTTAGCTCTCCATCTTTCTGCATCACGTATCACATCGACTGTCGATGGTAGGTACTCGACGCTTTGCTATCACTAATGGTTAGACCTGTCAGCACTTACAAGAGTGGTCGTAACCCTACCCCAAACGTCGAATCACCTATACCACCCTACAGTCTTTTGATTTTCCACTATCGTGGTAATCAAGGCATTCTCACCGGTAGAAACGCGCAGACCTAACCTCTGTGAGATGCTGCCACAATACAGAGGACTACCAGGAGTACCCACCATGTCCCAGGAAGCCGCATGATTCCCCTTTCAGTCCTTCAGAGCCAGCAGAATATCAACAGAATAACAGAATAATCAGATGGACGTGCGCTCCCCTCGTGCCTCATGACACCACGATGATCTATCCCATTCGATTATTCACCTTCAAACGTACGGACTGGTCCAAGCGCCTCAGTTTAATGTGTTATTAGACCCTATGTCTAATTATTAAGTTATGCGCTTGCTCTTCCCTTTCAGATTCTCATTCACTTGGTTATTCCCAGTCATATTGACTTCTTATTCAAGTTGCCAAGTTCCTCTTACTTATTAATTTCAGTTATAACTTAACCCATTTAAGTTTATTAATAAGCCCACAACATGTTATTCTCTAGATTGTAATTCAAGGTCTGTAATCTACAATCTCTTTACATTATTTATAGTCCAATATCATAGTTACAATAACATGCCCTACTTAATATATAATTAAGTATATTTCTATTCTCATGTTTTCTATTTAACATGCCACTTATAATTTATGATCAAACATAACTTATTTCCTTTCATAAGTTTGCCTCGTTCTTTCTTATTTAATCATAATTTCATCTTTCACTATCATTACAACTTATCGTTGTTTACTTATTTACTTAGTTTTCTTAACTTGGGTTTACTAATAAGTTTCCCCTTAATCGTATATTATAACCTAAGTTATAATTTCCACTTGTCCCTAGGACAAGTCTACCTATTATACAACATTCCCATTAACGTAATTTTTTCATAATAGATTATTGTCATTCCCCGTTCATCCCACATCTTTATATACATACATATAACTATATATATATACGCTTATATACTAGACCTCTCACATTAAGCCCACCCCTTGTGGATGCTGGATATGCCGGGTGGTTCCGGGCAGACTTCTTCCATAAGTTGACTTAACCTCGTGCCTTAGCACCGTTATATGTTTTACTTACGCACTAGACCCCTCACATTAAATTAACAACTTGTGGATGCTGGATTTGCCGGGCGGTTCCGGGCATACTTCTACCACAAGTTGAATTTAACCTCGTGTCTAAGTGCGTTATAGTTTCCTATGTACTGTACATTTTGGGCCTATTATACTTTCAAAATCTTTTAATGTAATCCATTTACATATCATCGTATTAAGACCATTTTATGTCGCATGTTCTTCTAATATGTAATTCATCTCAAAATAACATGTGACTGTCAACTCATGCAATTATTCTAATTAAGCATGTAATTTGGAACAACAGAAACCACTATACATATTTTTAACGAGTTTACATTCCAGCACATCAAATGTTTCAACATATGATTCTTCCAGCATATTAATTTTTTTAACATATCGATATTTCAACTTGTCATATTAACATTTCAACGCTTTTAATTATTTAAGAACTATATTGCATTTGAACGGGGAATGTAAAACGATAATATACCATTATCAAAAATAGTATAACTTAAATCCACTCACCTATTTTGCTTTCCAATTCCTGAACCTGGTCCAGATCTAGTATTGCATGGTTTCCCCTAACTGGATTTAGAACCTAACAACCATGGATCCACAATTCTTACTAAAAGAAAAAAGGAAGAAAGAGGAGAAATTAAATTGACCGGATCCAAGAAATTACCTTGCTTCGAAAATGATTTTGAACACCTTCTTCATTAGTATTCACTCTTTTCCTCCAGATTTTGACTCAGAATTTTCCTAAAATTATTCTATTTTTTTGAAGAGATTTGAGGAAAAAGAATGACAGAGTATAGGCGTTGTCTCGGAAATGTGAGATTTAGGCTAAGCTCTACAAGCTAATTTATAGGTGCCCAACAATGAATTTGGTAAAAGAAACTGTCCCACTTCACAGCAGGAATCCGCCCTGGATCTCGGGGGGGTCGACCCCGCGGTCGACCCATGGGTCAACACCCGGTTATGGGGTCGACACCCAAAGGTAGGGGTCGACTTCCAACGGTCCATTTTCCCACTCCGGCTTTCCACGTTATAAATTTTGATTTTCTTATTTATGTTATTATAAATATATACATATATGAGTCTTATATGTATACAAACTTCTAACGCTCATAACTTCTTCATACATTATCCGTTTTACGCAAACTTGGGGTCTATCTAAACCAGAGTTCTAAGACGAACGCAACGGTGATGCCGGTTCCGCTTAATTTTGAATATTTAATTAAATTATTCTCATTCCATTTTTCTTAACTAAAAACGCGGGGTGTTACAACGAGCTCGTAACGTCGCGGTAGATCGTAGTTTTAAGGTTTGAACTTCAACTGACTATACATGATTCGATATAAGTCGAAATTCTTTGAATTAAGATTCTTCCAGATATATTCAATTATGGATTTCTAATGAAAGAGAAAATTCGAATTTTAATATTGTAGAACTCAAATTTTCAGAAAGTCGTTGTATAATGATGTAAAATTCAAATAAAAAATTAATAATGGAAATTTGCGAGGTTATAAACTTTTTCCGGACCTGGGGGCGCACCGATAAATTCGGCGTGCGCCTGTTGGGATTATCAACCATTCCCCCTTTAATCTTATGTCTCGTAATATTACGAGACATAATACCGTTGGAGATGCTTTTACTTGTAATGCATGCATTAATAAAGTTATAGAGGCCTTTATTAAAGTCACTATTGTCATACGTGGCATACACATACATAGAGGGTTTTTTATTAACAAATGTGCCTTTATATAATATTAGGGACTTCACTTTTTGTGTTCTTACTTATTTTGCCTCTAATCCTTTTAGGGGCAAATTTATGTAATTATTTTCCTCCATTACTAGCAATTGTATCATTTTTAAATGCCTATAACATTCTATTTCTTTGTAGTGCCAGATGCATTCGTTCCCCCGCGTGGCCAAGGTAAGTTGAATGCCTTTGTTCGCAATTAGATTTGCTGATGGTTAAACAAACATCGTGTATTCAACGTTATCCACTAAAAGGCAAGAAAAATTATCTCAGTCACGGTGTCTTGGGCTCCTGTGTTAAGCATATGTGTATGTTGTTACTCTTTTTGTTATTTGTGGCTAGTGTGTTTTGTATGTGTTTATTTGTTGTTATTGCGTTCCATGCTTGCTTTGATAGTGAAAACTAAAATAAACAATGCTTGAATATGTAATTTTCATGTGTGCAGAACGTTTATGTTTTATGTATTATTATTTTTCTATGTGGAGAATTAAATTAGAGTTTATGTTTTAAGGTTGCATTAATGAAGAGTATTAGGTTAGTATTAGAAATTTTATTAGTATGTTTAAGGGAAGGCTAATTTATTTTAACTTTCCCTTAACAATTTTAAAATAAATTGGAAATGGTACTTCCCTTAACCAAAAGTGAAGCCCCCCCTAAAAAAAAAAACCTTAACCAAAAGTGAAGGCCCCCCAAAAAAAAAAAAAAAAAAAAAAAAAAAAAAAAAAAAAAAAAAAAAAAAAAGAGAGAGAGAGAGAGAGAGAGAGAGAGAGAGAGAGAGAGAGAGAGAGAGAGAGAGAGAGAGAGAGAGAGAGAGAGAGAGAGAGAGAGAGGTTATCTTAGAAAACCATAACATAACCTGCTAGCTTCAGTTTTCCATTCACTCTATCCCTAATTCTGCATAACTCTATCCATGATAAATCAAAGAGCTCGAAACTGAATTTGTTTCACTCGTCTACTATAGCATCCTTCACCAAAGAACACTAAATCGATTATCATCAGAAGTTCGATATTCGGTATTCTTCTTACTTTACATCTCGATAAACATTTATGTAACTGTTATACTCGTCTTGATGTTTCTAAGTTATATCTTGCTACTTTCGTAGATTATTTTACCAGCTTTTTTATTATTTCGATGTAGAAGTCTAGACAAAGAATATGATTTTCTTTTCCTTTTTCTGTTGATGTTTTGTTTGTGATATTTTCTTACAAATGTATGCTTATTGATACAGTAATAATTTTAAATTACTATACCTTTTAAGCATCATTTTAAAGACAGCTTTCAGAACTATGTTTAAGATTGCTGGTTAAGAGAAATTGTCTGAAGTTGCAAACATTTTTTTACGGTGATTTACTAGGGTTCTGTATTCCTGTACCTTTCTTAGTTTTGATTGTAAGAATTTTACAGTAACCAAACCTCAGAGCAATAACTTGAAGCTATTTTATAGCTCAAAACAAAATATATAATATAGCTACAACTTGAAGTCATGTTGTTGATTAAAATCCAGTAATTCTATGTCAACCTGAGCAACAAAAGTCAAAATTGAGTCCATAGTTAATTGATTCAGAGCTTTCATTAGAAGAGAGCGTTTTAGTTCTTTAAGACTGACAACCCACTCAAGTCAAGTTATTCAATCAGAGTAGATTCCTAACAAATTGAAAAATTAGTTATCATACTTGCCCATTTATCATGCTGTATGGTTTTACCCATCATATTGTTATGCATGACTATTTTTGCCTGCAGTAGCTAACATTTTGAAGTTATACATGTTTATTATTATCTTTGATTTTATTGAGAACTTAATAGCATGAAATGTTTTAATCCATCACCTTGAGAAGTAAAATCCAAAATTATATCATTCATGGCTTAGGTCTTATAGCATGTAAATGAAGTCTAAATAATTTCTTCTATATAATTTACAAAAACACCATAAGAGATTCATATGTGAAAACATAAGTTGCTAAGCCTTTTGTTGCCCCTGCTTGGCAGTGTTTGGTTTTCCCACTTTGTTTTAATATATGTAAAATCATATTGGCATTGTATCCTTATATATGTTTGTTGGCACTATGCACAATGTATATGCTTGTTCCATTCATCGCATTTTGTGCTGGTCATGGGGAATTGTAAGATTTCTCCCAAACATAGAATTCTTCTAATTATGCTTCTAGTATAGTAGGAACTTAATTTCATCTATCGGGGGTGAATATAATTTGGTTGCTAATGAATAACACTTGACTTGGTTTTCTACTCATGTTATCATTGATTTTGTGAACTATTGTTTTGTAAACAAGGGCATAATTAGGTGGTTGTTCATGTGTGAACTATTGATCTGTATATAACGACATAGCAAAGACATACGTACGATCATGTTTGCTATTTTGCACTGGTCGTATTTAGGTACCATTATTGTTATCTTTGATCCACATCTAGTAATTTATTAAACAAAGAATAATATGCAAACCAAATATTTATTTGATAAAACATATCACATGAGCTATGAGAAAATTCTATGATAATTTTAATAACTGTATCGATGAAACAATTACATGTTTTTTTTTTTCGATATCAATACGATGTTGAATTTCTAATTTTTGATATGATTATTGTACCAATGATTACATAAACTAGCGTGTTTCATTTTCGTTGGTGTGCATTTTCACAATTTTGGTCTTTCACCATGTTGATACTGATGAAAAAAAAATCATAATATAAACATATACAGTTAATCAAACACTACATAGCCATTTTCTATTCGAATTCAGTCTGACATGAAATGTGTTTTATTCAAGCCCGGCCCGTTGGCAAAGCGGGAGAAGCATCCGCTTACGGCCCCAACTATACTTAGGGCACCAATTCAGTTCATCAATACAATGGCAAATTCTATTTCAACCCTGAAATATGCTGAGTATCCCCCCATTTTAACAAAAAATACGAGGACGAAAATGCCCTTTTTATGTTATATTTTTTTCCAATTTTCTGAACACCTCGTAGTCCCCTTACGTGGTTTATCAGTGTACTTCGTAGTAGCACTACGTGGTCTTTGAAAGAACCACGAAGAGCTGCTACGAGGTACACTAAGTAACCACGTAGGGCTATTACGAGGTTAACTGATGAACCACGTATTCTCTCAACATGGGAGGGTATTTTCGGATTTTTTTTAAATTAGCGGGGGGCTACTCAGTAAAATTACCGGTTTTTTCATGCTTTGGGGGGCTACTCAGCATATTGCTGGGTTGAAATAGAATTTGCCCAATACAATTAAAACAAAAAATCACAATTCGCAAAACACAATCTAAGAACGAACCGATCAGCGACTGCAACTCCAGCTGTCCATCTAGGCGACAAGCGGATAGCGACTCCAACTCCAGACTGCAGCTCCAGCTCTCCATCTGGGTGACGAGCGAACCACGGCTCCAAATAATCTAGGGCACAGCGCAAAAGACAATCGGCGCTTCAGATTCTCTGTTGAAGCTGATTCATTAAGGTACAAAAATGGTTTTTCTATGTTCAATAATTTAAACTATTGAGTTGTTTACTTATTACTTCCCGAACAGAAGTTGCAGTAGCCTATAGTGTAGTTTATTTGTAGACAGATTTGTAAAATGGAATTGTGACCATCTTGATGTATGCTACAGTGCAATTCAAATTTTGATCTTTAATTTTAGATTAGTTGTCAGTGTATTGATTTAAGTTTAATTTTTTATTTTGAACAATTTAAGTTAGTTAATAAGAATTAATTTATAATCAGGATATTCAGATTGATATCTGACACAATTGAGAATTTCATTACAGCAATTTGTTTGATAGCAGTTGTGAATTTTTTTAATGGCTAGTTAATGTCCAATTTGTCGATAAATAACTGTATTTTCATATGAAGTTGAAGTTAGAGTTTTTTTGTCCAAACAGTTAGTTAAATGAATTTTTGCTTCAAACTATCGGTGCAAATATTTCTAGTAAGTTATAACTAGTAGATTACGCATTCATAATTTAGTTTTTTGTTGTTGTTATAATAATCATTAATATGTGGTATTATCATTGTCACTTTAATGGCGTTTAAAGTGCATAAACAATATAAATTGTCTTGATATAATACATTAGTTTCTGTATAAGGGCCTCGTTTTCATTTTTTGCTTTAGGTACCTAAAATTATAGGACCAGCCCTGTCAGTTTTGTTTTTTAACTGTATGAAACTGTCTTGCAATGGAATACTAAATGGCAAATTCTATTTCAACCCACCATTTTAGGTAGTAGCCCCCCAAATCATGAAATAATCAGTAAACCCACAAATTTAGTTAGTAGCCCCCCGTTTTTTAAAAAAATACCAAAAATACCCTTCCACGTAGGGGGACTACGTGGTTTTTCACTGTACCTCGAAGTTGCCCTACGTGGTTCATCAAAGTACCACGTAGAGATCTCCGTGGTTCATTCATGGACCACGTAGACATACTACGAGGTACACCAAAAAACCACGTAATGCAACTACGAGATGTTCAAAAAACTGAAAAAAAATATAACAGTAAAAAGGCAGTTTGGTCATCGTATTTTTTTGATAAAATGGGGGGCTACTAAGTAATTATGTGAGTTGAAATAGAATTTGCCATACTAAATATAATATGGGTATTAGTGCATCAAAATTTTACCCTGTCATAATTTCTCAAATTCAATGTTCATAGGCTTACATGTTTATGATATTGGCTGCTTGACAGGTTTATGGACATTTGTTCTATACAGCCACCATAAAAGAGATTAAATTACATCATACTTGGGAGTAAAATAGGGAAATCTGTCGGCTAATGCCACGCTAATGGGTTACTGCCATTTGCTTTTTACAGTGAGAAACTATAGTCATATAATACTGACACGTGTCTCGATGGGTCAGTATTTCTGCATAGTCTTCCATTTTTTTACCATAAGCGAATGTATACTGAACAAGCTTTTTATGTATCATTAATATTCTATACCCACTATACATTTTTTAGTTCTGTTTTTTTCTTTATTACATGTGCTTCCAGATTAATGCTGCCTTTTAGGCTGCTTAATGAAAGAAAGTTATATGTACATATTTTTTGTTTGTTTGCATGCAATACTTTCTTCCTAACATTGCTATAATTATTCATGTGATAAAAATAGATTCGATAAGTGGTAAATGCGGAACCATATTCATATCCATATCTGTTTTCAGATTTGAGATATTTCGATTTTCTTATATGGATGTAAAAGCTTCTGGGAGGTTGAAGAGTTTCCCAGTTGTTTATATGTTGGATCCTTCTATTTAATCAAAGTCAAATATGAATTGCCGATGGGTTAGTGTTCGTGATATTTTATTTTGCTATGTTGCAAAGTATGGTTGTGCAATCTTTTTGATTTCATATTCTTCTTTAGTAGTTCCCTCTTGTTCATGTTTCTTCTTTTCCGTTTCGTAAGTTGTTTCTACATCATTTTCTTCCGTTTCTAAGGTTTCTTTCAGTTTATTAGTACCAATAGGCGATGGCATTTTGTCGGGCAACCATGTTGGTATAATGAATACTTATCTGAATTTGTGCTGAAATATGACCACACATTTCAATGTCCCTTTATTTTTAAATAAACATTTTCTTCATTTTTTTTATCGTAACTCACTTTTCTATGAAAATTTTAGGCTCTGTTTTATTCTCTCTTTTTTGTTTTAGATTTTTGTCCAAATAAAAAGCCCATGCCATATGTATTTGTTTGAAAACGACCTATTTGATAAATAAAGTTGACATTCGAAATGGGAAATAAAATTATTCCCTTTTTTGCGAAATAAAAAGCAGGGGAAACGATCCTATGCCATCCATTCATCACATTCGCTATTCCACCGTCCTCTTTGCTCTCACTCCATCATCATCCACTTTCCCCATATTTGTAATGAATTTAGAAAGCACAAAACTAAAAATGAAGGCAGCCAATCCTTTAGTTTTTTTTTTGGTAATATGCCTTTAATTTTACCTTTTCTTGAGTTACTTCTCCATATTTTTTTCAAGCATTTTGATATATGTATGTGTGTGTGTACATATATATATATATATATATATATATAGATATATGAATGCATGTGTATACATGTACATATGCTTATGTATATACGTGTGCGCTTGTATATTTGTGATTATGATTATGGGAATGCATTATTATAGTGTCTTATCTAGAATACCAAACATTCTTTATTAGAAAAAACGAATTTGGAAATAAATAGATAAGAATAAATGTGAATACTATATCTAGGTATGTAACAACCAACCATTTCAAATAATTCGAGTCGACAATAATCCACACATGTCCAACTTAAATCGTTCAAAACGTGTTATTAATTTGAGGTTTACAATAAGAATCAACACAGTATCACATACATGGAATAATACAATATTTCACAATGAAATTTAAGTAATACATAAATAGTTCATGAAGCTACTAATAATAACAGAGTTTCAAAAATAAATACATCGGAAATCAAAATATATGGAAGTTTTATCACCAATACATAGCTAACTGAAATAGAGAAATAAATAGTCTTCAGCTCCAAAGGGTGCTTCTCAAATACTGTGATACTCAGTCTGATCCGAGCATAAAGTTAAACAAATCACTCGAGTTAGGATTAACATTCTTATGTAAGTAAATCAACTCAAGTGAAATGTATAAGTAACTCAAATGATGTGATGAGATTTTCATTTGTTAATGATCTGTTAAACTATTTACATGTAATGCAATAAGGTCTAATATATAACATCCGTCAGCAAAATATAGTATTGAAAATAGCGTCTAGGTTTTACCATTATCCCCCTTAACACATTTTATAATATTGTTGTGTTGTTTGCATATAAACTCCAATAAATCATCGATGCATAGGGATGCACCGTGATATGAACAACATTAATCCAAACTCGTAGTGAGCTCGGTCAGAATAATATAACAAGACACTTGAGACAATGCACAAGGTAGGATACAACCGTTTGGCCCTTACGGACTGGGGGTAATGCGTAACTGTGACTACCGCCCACCTCGAACAACATTCTCAAATCAAACGTGGTGCATCAGATCAAATCAAGGAAATGGGATATTATACGAAGAAGTGCATATGATAGGAGGAGCGACCCCACTTGGCGCGGTACAACTTCTATTTTAGTCATTTTAATTTTGACTCGACAAAGGTGATTGGTGCCTGACGCAACGGCAAGGTTACCCGGCTGGTAATCTGGAGCGCTCAGGTTCGAGTTCCGGTCTCTTCACATAATGTGAGAAAAAAGCTGTGCGCACTAACTGACTACCTCCAGAGCCCGGATAGCCGTGAGAATAGCACCAAAACGGTAGATTGTTCCGGGAAGTCCTCACGCTTGAATATGAGAGCCTTTGGTACTAGGTATCCGCCTTTAACTATGACATGAATAACATCATTTTAATTATGATACGAACGTCAATACTATTCATCATCATTTTGTTTTGTTAATCGTTCGTCAAAGCAACCTACTTCATTTTGAATCATCCTCCGCACATACAGTTGTTAAAGTGATTTCGGTATTGACAAAGAGTATGCCAATATTTTGCTTTGGTCTCTTTAACAACCAAACATCATTTTTCACACCGTGGTCATTTATGTTTGAATAAACATCATATTTAAATGCCATAAATCAATTTAGCTTAAATATCATTTTTTTATTATCATTTACTCAAGTCAATTAGATATTGGATTCAGTTTCAAATTTCAAACTCATATTATGAAATGGTTCATTATCAAAAGTCGCATTTCAATTTTAGATTTTTATATCGCAAATATCATTATTCAATAAAATCTTTATATTCAAACATTTGGGCTTAAACTGCTCGGATTGGAAATAAACTTTTATTTGAAATAATTAAATTTAATGTAAAGTAGTTTAATTTAAAATGGTTATCAAAATATATAATAGTTAAATTAGTATGTAATAGATTAATCTAAAATAGTTTTAAAAATATATAATAGTTACATTTGATATAGAATAGTTTAATTAATATAGTTATAAAAATATATGATAGCTAAATTTGATATAACATAGTTAGAGCAACGACAACAACAACTAAGCCATAAACCCAAAAAATTAAATTAAATTAAAAAAGTTAAAAGCTTCCGTAAAAGTAAAATAAAGTTTTTTTTTATAAAAAATCCTAAGGTTCTGGTACATTAATTGCTAATTTCCTTGCATTCCTTTCCGATACCAGCTCTTCAGATATACTTCAATTTCAAAGTCTCTTTTTAATGTCTCCTCCCATGTCATTTTAGATCGACCCCTACCTCTCTTTGGGCCTTCGGTGCGGCTTATAATTCCAACACGCATAGGTGCATCGTGCGGTCTTTGTTGGAGATGTCGGAACCATCTCAAGTGGTGTTGGACTAACTTCTCTTCCATAGGTGCAACTCCAAGTTTGTCCCGAATATCATCATTTCTAATTCGATCTCGTCTGATATGCCCACAACTCCAACGCATCATACGCATCTCTGCTACACTTATCCTCTGGACGTGTTGCTTTTTAGTAGTCCAACATTCTGCACCATATAACGTCGCATGCCTGATTGTTGTTCTGTAGAACTTTCCTTTAAGATTATGAGGAATCTTCCTAACATAGTTTACTTAGAGCAGTTATAAAATATAAATAATTAAATTAAATATAAAATAGTTTGATTAAAATAGTTATAAAATATATAATAGTTAAATCTAAAATTAGTTTAATTAAAATAGTTATAAATGTATATAACAGTTGTACAAATAAATTATAAAAAGAAATTAATTTAAATAAAATAGTTTAATATAAAATAATATTAATTTAAAACAATTTAGGCCGTTCCAAATTTCATGATTCAATTCGAACCAAATATCAAAATATTTCCAAAATCCGACTTGAAATTCAAAATTTAAATTTCCACTTCAAAAAAGCTTAACGGTTTAAATTTCTTAATTTAAACAGTGTGTTTAAATTAGTTTACAACTTAAATTCTAAATTTTAGTTCATTTCATTACATAGGTTTTAAACAACATTCAAAATTTAATTATATTTACATTAAATAAATTTAAAATTAAATATGTTTCATTGAATCGATTTCAAACTTTAATTCAGTTTTTCAAATTCAACATTCGAAATAAATTCAGTTTCAATAAATCCATTTAAAATATCCAAATCTTAATTTTTATGATTTTGAATCAATAAATTTGAGCTAAAACCTTAAATCAATTTGGTAAATAATTTTATATTATAATTTTGAAATACTTCGTTAACAAACTCAAATTTATAGCTTGAAAAATAATTTATTTGACCAACGGTGTACATATGTAATTTCCTATCGTTTTGTCAAGGGATTTAATTCAGGTATATATCATTTCAATTCATATCCCAATTCAAATTTCTTGGGTATATATTATTTCAATCCGTAATGATTTTGTTCACAGTTTTTGTTGTCGGGAACATACCGTGTGATAACAAGGATGATGTCACAATAAATGAACAGTTCATACAAACATAACAATCATAAGTCAATCAGTGTTATTTTATGTAGTTATCAACTATCAGTTCGTGTAAATACTAACTTGCATATGATTATCGACAAACTTGCAATTGAATATTAGTCGTAAATGAAATTCTCACATTTTGTGGATAAAGATGGCGATTAGCACACAAGCTCGGATATGAACAATGACACAATCACACGACTCGAACTCTGTTATGATCCAGATTGGAAAACGATTCGAACATGACAGTTGCAATAAAGTGAGTAGACGGGGAGTTTTGGTTTACTAAATAGCTTAGGAATTTATATTGTTGGTCAAATTTATATTCAATTGTTAGGTGTAGTCGAGAGGATGAGATGTTGTTTGGAGTAGCAGTTTACGGGTTGGGCCGTGCTATGTTGGATGAGGCGATGGATGAGATGGTGGAGCGGTTCAGATTAGGTTGCGGGTTCAGGGGCTATAGGCTGAAAGGTGGGATAGATCTCTGGGCTGTGTGGAGGTGGATCTGGTGAGTTGGAGGCAGGTTAGAGGGTGCGCAAGTTGTGTAGATTGGACAATGGTGGAGGGGAAGGGCGCGTAGATTGTGTGGGGTCTTTGGCCGGATCACGATGACATAGGTGGAGAATTTGGACGAGGTGGCGGAGGTCAGCATTACGGGTTCGCGGATCTGTAGAGTTTTGGGCATGGGGCAGGTGAGTGCGAGGTTGTGGGGGACACTAATGAAGGCTTGGCTGAGGTGGCGAGGAACGGTTGGCTGAGGGATCGGCGTGGGTGGCTTGTGATTTAAGGAATACATGATTTCTTTTCTTTTCTTTTCTTGAAATGAAAGAACGAGTGTAGAGGATAAGTAAATGAATGAACGCATATAGAAAATGAATAATGGAAATTCGTGAAGTTTCTACTTCCGAGGCATAAGAGTTAATTTTCTCAGAATTCAAGGAATTGATGTTTGAACAAACGGGATAGTGGATAGTTGTACGCAGAATTGTTGAACAAAAGGGAATCGAAACTAGGGCCATCAGCGAGTATTCGAAAAATCTAGAATTCGTCCGTATTCTTATCGAGAATACGAAAAATATCCGATATTCTAAAACGGATACGGACAAGGTTTTCAAAATGGGATTCGAATCGTAAATAGTGAAGTTCAAAATTTAAATCAAAACGGAATTTAAATCATAGATATATATAATCCATATTTCAAGGTATATGCACACTTTGAGATTGATTTCAATGTTTGAGTTTCTGCATTTAAACTTAAACTCAATTTTTTCGTTTATTGTATATTTATATTATTTGCAAAACATTAGAATATAAGTTGTGAGTGCATATAAGCATACTAAATATGTCATTATAAACTTATTGATTTTTCGTAATTGGTGTTTTAGTTGGATTAGATTCGGAATGTGAATCGAATCGTAAGGGGTAAGATTCGATCTAAAATGAGATTTAAATCGTAGAATTTTAAGAATTTTGACAACAACGATATGGATATTCGATATCCAAAAACATTTTCGTATACCAATACAGATATGACACTCTCTGTATTTGAAAAATATCCGTTCGTCATGGAATCAAGTATCCTTTTTTATTATTGTATTATACTTAATTTTTAAGCTTTAAACAATTATAAATGAGTTTAAATAATCATGAAACCATCGATTACTTTCAGCAATCGATACGAGAAAATCATTTTAACTTGATAGGTGCGAATATTTTATGATATTTTTTGGATATTCGTATCCATCAAAGTAGATACGGGTATTTTCAGATATTCGAAAATATCCGTGGATGCTGATACAAATATTGCTTTTGAAATATTTGCGAATAACAGATACTGATGGGTATACTGCACTATCTGCATTCGTTTGCAACCGTTTATAGCCCTAACCAAAACAACATCGATTTTGCGCAATTATATAGGTAAAATCGAATGAACGGAGTTAGAAACGTTCGAATTTTACGAAATGAATTATGATGTTTTTATCAGAAAAAGTTCTATTATTTTAAAAATAGAAATATTTAAAATTTGAAAATGTTTTATTTCCAATGATATAATTATTTTAACTAAAATTCACGAATGGATATAACTTGCGTACTTTACCATGAAATCTTTCCTTCTGCTACACTAAGTTAAAACATATTACAAATATCCGACTTTCGTTATTCAATTTAATTTTTTATTTTTGTATTAAATTTCCGTTAATTACATTAATTTAAATCGTTGAAAGTTTTAAGTAGTTTCAAAGTATTTTTCAAATTTGCTTACACATTACACATCATTATTAGCAGCATGTCTCCACTAAAATCGTACATGTATATAACTTTTTACTTTTGGTATAAACAATTACTTTTCTATATTAAAATAAGTACAAGCAAATAAATATCCCAGCAAATAATTAGCATGAAATAAAAGTTAGCTCAAAATTCTTAGTCTATGGATTCAACCATATTAAACTGGATGAACATTGAATAATAGGGATGTCTGGTTTTTGTTTAGAATATGTTGGAAATAAAGTAAAGAATAATTGAATTTTAGGTTGTTCATAGAGTTAGTATAATATAAAAACACTGGATTAGTACAAAACCATCGTATCTAAAAAATAAATTTAGTTCCATTCATAGAGTGTGAGCGTAGGAAGAGCACACATGGCACGAAAAGAAAAACAATTAGCATTTGGATCAATAGTAGTAGCCTAGCAGGAAATATGGTAATTATCAAATAGATCGCAACAAAGGGGATAATAAAACAACATTCTCAGCGAATGCAGTAGTATATATGTTATGATATGCAAAGTGTAAATACCCAAGTGACCAACTGTATTCCTACATGAGCATGCATATATACTCGTAGTAAAGAATACTCGTAATAATGTATATGAATTTGGAAGTCTCTCATTGGTTGCAACACTTTCATGTTTCCTTTTAATTTAACTGTTAGGAAATTTTGATTTTTGAAGGAAAAAAACATATCGACTGAAACATAAAATAGATAAAAAGGTTTAGAATAAGTAATTGTAAAATTTTCAAATATAGGAATTTGAGTTAAAATTCATAAGAGAAATAAAGTGTAACTGAGAAAGTGTTACAGTCAATGGTAATCAAATTCTTGTAATTTACTATTATATATTTTTTCTTAAATCATGGATTATTTAATAGGCTAATATGTTTAATAGCTTTTAAATATTCGTGCATTTGTTTATTTTTTATGATGAAATTTCAATTTTGGAAGAAAATAAGACGCGGAGTAGAGAACGTAAAATAGTAAGAATGAACTAAAAAAAATTGCAAAAATTTTAAATTGTAGGAAATGAATGTAAAGTAATTTGAGAGAAGTAAAGAGAGCTTGAAAAGTGTTAGATTTCACTAGGAGAGTATAAAATTTATCCACTTTACATGTATTTTATTGTTAGAAGCAAGGTTTGAGAAATCGGCCGGTACCCCGAAATTTCGGGATACCGTACCAGTGTCGGCCAGCAACGAGCCGAGATTAGGGTTAAAATTCGGTTTCGCCAATCAAGTAAAAAAGAAGCGAAGTGTGAAATCGACGTAAGAGAAAGAAAAAAAAAAGCAAATCAGCAGTACATTGATTAACAACAGCGAAGCTGAAGCCGTATTGAAGAATCGAAGCGAAGTCGACTTAAGAAGGCTCCAGGCGAATCGAAATAGAGCGAGCGATGCCCTCGTTTGCTTTTGGTTTCCATCATTGACTATGGGTTTCTGGACTGCCAATTAGGGCAGAGAAATAACAAAGTATATTGAATTGGGCTGGCTTTATTTTGGGCTGTTAAACATTTTTAGTTTGTAGCATTTTACCAATGGCTTTTTATGCTCAGTAGGGAAATAAATAAGCATGCAAGTTTATTTAGGAACAAAAGTTAATTTTATATGGCATTTTATTTTGGGTATTAGCTTAATTTGACGAAAAAGCGAATGAGTTTTGACTTTTGTTTTACGAGTTTTGTAAGAAGCCACTGAAAGTCAAAATCTAAACCCAAACCGAAACTTTCGAAATTTACGAAATCATCCGAAACTAAAAAAATTTCAAATGACCGAGACCGAGTTCTCGAACCTTGGTTAGAAGGCAAAAGAACAACGGTCTACAATAAGAGTCTTGACTTTTAGCAAGCTGATCTTTTAATGGTATTATATGAGGTAGAGCTTTTTGGTATGATAAACGTAAAGGCATAATAAGATATTTGAGGGATTACTTTTTGAAAGATTCCTAAATTTGCAATTATATTGATATTTACTTTATCTTGGTCAGAATATTGTAAAGAATATCTCCTATAGTATTGTGGCCAGCATATTCCACTGAACACTCAAGTAGAAACCTAATCCACAAAATTGCGGTAAACTCCAAAATGGACAAAGACCGCCCTAATCCTCTGAAAGCTTTAGGCACTGTAGCAGCCTATGTTTTTGCTGGCTTCCTCTCGCTCTCTGTTACTTCAACAGTTGCAATCAGAACAGTTCAGTCAATTTCTGAATCGAAAAGGGTAAGCATTTGATATATTAATAAGGCTTTTCATACAGTTATCTTGAATCCAAATACTTGTGCTGTTTTGGTTTTGTAGAAGAAGACAGCTGCACCTTGTTTCGTTTGCAATGGAAAAGGATATTATAGCTGCAAACTCTGCAAAGGGAACTCCACTATAGAATGGTCTCCTCTTCATGATCCGATTGCTATCAATCCTTGTCTTTGCCCAACCTGTGATGGTAAAAGGTTCGTGTTTATCACTTTGTATTTTAGTTCAATATTGTTTAATGTATGCCATTTTGTCATTTCTTATTATAACAAAGAGAGATTCTTAATTATTATTTGTGCACTTTGCAGTATACAACGGTGTCTAAACTGTATAGGGAAGGGATATGTTTAACTGAAAAAGGTACGCGTCGTTGTGGTTTCACAGACTGCCTATTTGCTTGATATTTTCACCCACAGATATATGGCACTGCCTACTTAATAATATTTTCACCCTCAGGATACAAGGTGTCTAAACTGTATAGGGAAGGGATAATGTCGCACTTTCTTCTGTAAATTGTGTGTAATTTTTGTTGTAGTTCACTGCCTACTTTAGTTTTACAGAATGTGCACAAAAGGCAAAGAAGTTTTAGATTGTTCCTTGCATATCCATTCATTCCAGAATGATGACATAAATGCTAGAGCACAACAAATGAGGCACTAATTTATTTCTCCTTCTTTAATTCCTTTAACATAAAGTGATTTCAGAAACTATTTCCGTGTATTAATCTGTCTGCTGGTTTCAAATTAAATTTATTCTTCTATATAACCCATGATGTTCTTGCTGTATCCTTTCTCCTTGACATTTTACGTAGTGTGCACATTTGTTCTCTGCTGAACTCTGCATTAACAATGGGATTATCCAAATGAATACATCATATGCACTGTCAATGCTAGATTTTACTAAAATGCTAGCCGTAATGCATCAGCTCGTATTCACTGGAGCTGTGATGATATTAGTAAATGGAAAATTGCAGAAAATAAGGTTCAAGTTTAACACTAAGCAGCATACAATTCAAGTTTATGTTAAGCGGTTCGTTTCGGAAAGGAATAAAGGATAATTAGAACTGCTTTTGTGCTTATATTAAAGCCTTTCCTTGCATGATCGGATTTAAAGTTAAAAGTTGACCTCATCGATTATAACCATTAATAGCTTGAATTTCTATTCACCCAAATAATGGCTATACAAATTATGATATTCCTATACAACCAAAAACAGCAAGCTAACAATTTATAAGATATCAAGGGAAACAAGTGCACGATAACATGAAAGCTTACAATTTACATGATAATAGGAAAAAAGTTATGTATATAAAAAAAAAAATTGAAAAACAAAAATTACATGGTAGCATCAAGTTTCATTCAACCTTAGTACCATTTTGTCTTTATTTATGATTAAGGGGACTTGATTCACCTCTTTGAATTCAAATTCACCAGAAAACCGACATCAAACCAGATATTTTTATACTTGAGTAACTAATATCATTATCACACCGTTTTTACTGGTGAATTACAATAACTTACCGATAACGTTACCGGTTGACTAGTATACCGATAAACTGGTAACTGTTACACTGATAAAGGTAAACTACCGTTTATCTAAAAAAAATCAGCAATTTGACATATGTTTACATTGTAACAATGTTTTATTACACGTTTATCGTGCCATTTAATAAAATTTACCGATGAAAAAGGAAAAAAGTGTTAAAAGTGTATTTAACGTCATTTGAATTGAACTAATTAGTCATTTTTTACTTTTATTTACATACAATACAACATATTATATGAATATTCATGATTCTAAATGATTGGTAAACTATCATGGTAAATTTACCCTTATCCTATCGATATATCGGTATTCAGATTTTACTTGAAAATGATAGCCTATTGTATGTTAATGGTATGATAAGACCTAAAATTAGTGCCAACAATTATCTCGAGACCAAAAATTATATAATTAAGTCTAAAAGAGGGATACAAACCTTTTCTATTTGGTCTTGCTGCATCTCTAATGAATCTCAATCATTGAATAACATAATATAAGGATGAATATCTACCCGGGATTAATATCAATCATTGAACCTTATAATCGTTTATTTCACTGAAATGAATTTCGGTTGATTATGAGCAGGAAAGCCTGTTGTGGTACTATAACTACACGCCCAATATTGGATATTGATACTCATAAACATATATCTTTTAATGCGTCCACTAAAAATCCTTGGGTGAGCGCGGTTCGGTTCAGTGTGGTTTGGAGCTCAAACCGCTTCCGCACCGCATCAAACGGCTGATCAAAAATACAAACCATTACACTAACCGTTTAAATGGTTCGGTTTCGATGTAATATGGTCCGGTTTTGGTTCGGTCCGGTTTGAAATCGTCTTAAATATGAAACAAGAGAATTACTTCCCTTAACAATCAATTTACGATTATATGATATTGTGTCATCTAAAAGTTAAAACACATAATGTTACCTTGAATTGATATAACTGCAACATACGCTGAAAATAAAATATATATCGTTGAAATAAAAAGTTAAACAAGAATTTGTTAATTTTTTATCATAACCTCACCGGTATTGCTATGTGGTTCGGTTCGGTTTAATATGGTTTGGTAATAGTTCAAACCGCAATCGAACCGTATCGTTGCGAGTCGGTTCGATTTTGGTTGTTTGCTTTAGAAAGAGAATGTGGTCCGTTTTTCCGCATCGTTTTTGCAGTTCGGTCTGGGCGGTTTCCGTATTGCGGTGCGGTTTATGCCCACCCCTAAAAAATCCATGCATTTAAAGCTAAAGAGTTGCATATATTAAAAACATATAATTGACTATATTCAGGGTTTCGATTAATTTATTTAATGCAGACGTGTTGGTTGTAGTTGGATCAGACGTCAAACAACAAAGAAATATTACCCAATATTAACTTCATTTTAAGTTGGTAGAGTAGTATTCAACGTGCAAACACAGTACCAACGTCAAAGAGAAGACATTGAAGCGCACAGACAAAATTGAAACAACACTAAAATGAACATGTACCATAGTTCAAAGGAAACAAACATGAAATTGAAGGATCAAATTTCATACATGAAAAGCACTTTAACACTGTACGACAAATGTAAATACACAACAGACAGAACTGTTTTATTAGTGCTTGTACTGACTTTAACAACTTGAATTTTTAAAATATTAAAATTAATAATTTGATTGATTTTTAAATTTTAATACTTAAAAACTCCATTTTATTTGGAACTGAATGAAATAAATTTATTTTGTAGATGAACAATAATATGTAACGCTGAATAATTAAATTGAACAATTGTCTAATATAAACGTAACTGTTTAACTGATTCAAAATTGTGCAAATTAAATTTTTGTAAGTTTATAAAATTAAATTAAATATTATAAAATTAATGAATATATTGACGTTCCAAAATCTATTGAAATATTAAATTTTTCCGAAAAAGTCAGTTTTGGGCCAAATTTGGTTAAATTTTAATTTTGTTGAAATTTAGGAGTTGTCAAAATTTTAATTCATCTTTTTTATGAACCTGAATTCTAAGCATTCATCATTTTTCAGTTTGTTTAAATTTAATTTCGTTTGTCGGAATTCGCCTTTATAAGTGTAAAAAAGGACGATATTTGTTATATGTATACTTGTCTGAATTTCTTGATGTTATCCCTTTGAATTTGAATAGATGAAATTAATTTGTGGGGACATTTATTAATTGACACTAAATATTTGGTAACTGTCATTCTCGTATAAATAAAATTTTCGATCAATTAAGTTGTTGAATTTAAATTTAGTTATTGAATTCAGTATGGTTTTAAAATAATTTATGATAATAATGAATGGTTCAATATAATTTCTACTAAGAAATTATTACGATGCTGAGTGTCAACGATATATAAGTTACATTTGATTTGAAAACAACTTGTACATTCTAAGTGAAATAAATTCTGGCAACATACATGTATATATCTTTAGCTATTGTCTTTAATACATCCCATGTCTATTAAAAATGTAACGTTTGGATTTGGAAACGTGGCCCCTCATTTAAAACTAGTAATATATTTAAAGTCTCCGGTTTCCTTTCTTTGAATGGCCAAATTCGTTCATTTTTTAATAAATGTATAAAAGGGAAGGACATCATTTGGTTTTCAACACTTCTCTCTCAACTGTATGTTTTATATTACTTATAATATATGGTATAACATAAATGCTTTCTATTCTTCCAAAAGTGACTTTTCTATTATGAAAGAAGGGAATAATGTATTGTATGTATGGTCACTTGAAACCTTTACATAAAATAATTTATAATATAATTTTGCTTCTTGGAATCCAATACTTATGAAACACGGTAATAAATTTAAATGCATGTTAAATGGTTGTCATATTCTTTAGTGCATGATATTAGGAAACGACGAAATCATTTTGATTTCATGTTTGCATTTATTGGCTACATAATCTATGCCAACTTTAATTCATCAATTTAAAGATTTTTTTTTTCTTTCCTTACTCATCTTTATGTTTTACTCTCGCTTAGTTATATATTATATTTCCCTTCTTTCAATATCATGTAATCTATATTTAGAAAAAAAAAATGATAAAAAAACGCGCTAAACTTTTAACATTATCTGTTCATATTTCTAACAATTTTCTATGCCTTATTCTTGTCAGTCGAGTTAAATATGTTCTCTAAATTATGATTTTAATATTATGTGTTTTGTAATTTGAAAAGTCACAAACTTTCTAACAATTAGCATTAAACAATAATTCGAGCATTAATTACTTTTCATTTTTCTCTTTCGTTATAATTTTCTTTTGAATTTTGAGTAAGAAATAAATGTTGATTAGATAAACACTTCATGCCTAGTCAGCTAATTTATTTTCCTCATAACCTACTATATATGAAGAGATGCGTTAGGAAAATAAATCACATTTGTTGCATGCCTTCTCTTCCTCTCTTTTCTCTTATACTTGTTCATTTCTTTCTAGAAGATAAAAATTTACAGTCATCTCCTCCCTTTTTCTCTCCAATTTCACGACCATTTCATCTTCTCCAAAATTCATACTCTTTTCAAACAAATTCACACAAGTATATACATTCTCTCTTCTTCTTTTATTCCTTCCTCTTAAAACAATTCATAATTCCCTTGCTTTCCCTTTTCTCTTAAAACCAGTCTTCTCCTTCTCCATTTCTCTATGTAAAAAGAAGAAGAGAAAAAAAAAATGAAAAAATCAATTTGGTTTGCTTTTGGTGTTGTCTTTTATTGGCTACCTTGTATCTTCTTGTATCCATCTTTGAATCCATGCTAGGTGAGTTTCTCACGATTAAATTTATTCGAGAAGTTTACATTAATATCTTAACTAATAAAATAGTTTAATTCTGGGTTAGCTTGGTCGATAATATTACCGTGTTGATGCTATGTACTTGTGTGCTTATATTATTTGCTGAAACCTGAAAGATGCTTGAAACATATTTATACACATACTTGCTTTGTCGTGAAAGTGGAAACATATGTTGATTGTCTTGTTAAATTTGACATCTTAGTGGGCATGTTAAGTACATTATGTCTTTTGATTTCATGTAGATTAACTTATATTCAAAGTCCTAGCCATATACAAGTAAATTTATCATATTAATATTTCATGCATACACTTGGTTACTGTTTGGGAAAATGTGGTTAAAATATCAAGAATGACGGTATGTCTCTCATTATACTTTGGCAACCATATATATCTTGATGTGTAATTTCTAATGTATGAAAACATTTTGGATTGAAAATTTCGTATGTTGCATCATGCTTGGTGTGAACACGGTTTAGGCTAACTAGTTAAGAATACATTTAACTATCTTCAGGTATGCACATGGTTTATTCTAATCAGTTTAGTATATTAATAGAAACGCATGCAAACATATAATTTGTGCATTTGTATACATTCAACTTGTATATTGTCTTGCCACTTACTATTTAGCTGAAAAATGTAGTTTGAAAATCATGTTTGATTTGCATGTCATGTTTATCTTATATGCTAGGTTGATGTCATGTTATACTTTGGTTTCAAAAGTAACCAATTATATATGGCATTTTGTCATATATATTTAAAGTATTTAAATTGTGTTAAGATTAACTATTTTATTTTAGTGTTTTATTGAAGTTGGCTTACTTGAATAAAGTTAATCCTGACTCTAGTGTGTTGCATGGAATGCTTGGGTCAGACCCGAGTGTTGCAGATATAAAGATTTCAGCTAGCGAAGTTCACGTGAAGAGGCACGCGCATAAATTTGACAAATTTGCTGTAAAATTTATTTGATGTAAAAGCTGTGTATTTTCTGCTGTGTAAAAATATTGTAAACTCTGATATTTTGTAAAAATTATTCCGTTGCATGTTATTATGTTTTGTGATTCTGTGTATTGATTATGTTAAACCTCATAAGCAACAACAATCTATCATTTGAGTGGTTTAAATTAGTTTAACTATCGACTTGAAGCGGTCAAAATGGCAGGTCGTTATTACAGTTGGTATTAGAGCTTTGGTTTATACAAAGCTTCACTTATGGGGTTTAACTAGAGTTATCACCAGAATCTCCAAGGACAACGTATTTTGGAAATTTAAGTAAATTATTTGTATAAATTAATTTGAAAAATATTTTGGAATTGAAATTATAAAGTACTTTTAAAGTGTATATTAATTTGAAAATATAAGGTGTTTAGAAATATAAATTGATTCGAAAATAAAGTAATTTGGTGTAAAGAATTTAAGGAAATTGATCAATTTGAGATATAAAGTGCCTTGAAAATAAAATTTGATTTAAAGTATAAAGTATTTTGGGAATATAAAGTATGTTTAAAGTATAGAGTATTTAGAGTATAAATTGGTTTGGAAATAAAGTTTGTTTAGAAGTATAAATTGACTTGAAACATAAAACATTTCGAAATATAAGTTAATTTGAAATATGAAGTATTTTGAAATCTTATGATGAGAAATAAATTTGAGCATAAAAAAAAAAAAACTGAATAAATTTATGGACGTAAATGTGACCAAAATGAATTTGTTTATCAAATAAATATCATTTGAATTGAATGGGAATCTAAATAAGCCTTCATAAGTAAGGTTATATTTTGTAAATTATTTGGAAATATAAGTATAGTGTATTAACTAACTTGATTGAATCAAGTTATGTTTTTTTTTTAAAAAATTGTTTAGTAATATAGTATGAGTATGATTAACAAACCTGATATTGAATTAAGTATTTTGAAATCTTTTAATAGTTTAGAAAAAATGATTGTTTCTGAATTCCACCAAATGGGTTTTATTATATAAATTGCGTATAGAAAATATCGATTTTAAATATAAAGAAAGTTACGAATTTTCGAAGAATATATTCATAGGGGTAAATTGATGCTTGTCTTTATTGTAGTATATTTAAGATATACTAATGTGTGATAACTGATAATCGGATTAATAAATTACAGATGTTAAACCATTGATGAAATACGTAATGTATATCATGAAATAAAACGACATATTGATTTAGTTAAAACTAAGGAGATCATTTGACTAAACTTTGAGAATTTGATTCCTGAAATATGTGAAATTGATTTTTAAAGTTTTGAAGAAAAAGACTAGTAGTATATACAAGTATGTTCAAATAAAAATGTTTGAGGTAATTTTCTGTAATGTTTTCAAAAAGGAAAATATATGAATGGAGTACCCACTTTTGTCGCTAGAAGATAATTTCAATGATAATTTTAATTTATTGAAATTTATTCTCGAGTCTCAAAGTGGGGATACCACTTTAATAGCTTTGCTACTTGTTTATCTTGGTCAAACAAAGCTTGATTTGTGAAGCATGATTTGATATGCAAATATTTATGTATATTTTGAAGGATTGAAAGAAAATCTGGAATTGATTCTCGAGTTTAGTCGAATGGTAATCCTATGTATTATGATAGTGTAATTGTACTTCTTAAAGAGATGCCATGATAAGAAATAATTGAATTCATGATTTCCTATATTGAATTGAAAAATAAATTTTCTCCAACAATTTGAATAATCCAATCCTTTGTTGAACAAAATTTGAGTTTTAAGCGAGTATAATTTAAAATAAGTTCGAAGCAAGTAAAATATCAGAAGTTCAAATGAAGCAATTATAAGTATGAAAATTTGAAATATCTTAAATAAAATTTTGTTTTGAGGAATATTTTAACAAAAGTAATAATTGAGAAAAAAATATTTTAGCTTGACTTTATGAATCAAATTGTTTTGATATTAAATTGCGAACTTAGATTAATGTGTTAAAATATTTAAATTGAAGGTATAAGTCAACTTAACTACTTCAATGAGTGGCTTTAATTTATTGAAATTTAGTTTGATTGTTCGAAAGTTGAAAATAAATGCAAGGTTTAAATGATTTAAAATTTGAATTGGTTAACTAAAGGATTCTTTTAAGTTTAATGGTTTTGATAGATTAAATGGAAAATTTAACTTGCGAAGAATTGATTTAAGGGATGAATTAAATTTTTGAAAACTAGAAGCCAGTAATATGGAATGAATGAAGAATTCAAACTTCAAATGGAAATTGAAGATGAGAACTTGAAAGAGAAATTTGAGTTGTGATCTAACTTGAACACTTGGTTCAAACTGAAAGGTTTCCAATTGAGTTTTAAGTTAAAATTGAGTTTAGCTTTGACAACGAAATTAGTGTCAACTAAAATTTTGAAAGTTCGAAAAATTGATTCAGACTGGAATATTTCTTGGAAATTTGTATTGGTTATTTTACAATTATTATATGTTTGACCATCGTTTTATTTAAACTAAAGTATTGAATTTATTTATCTTGTTTAATTATTCTATCTATTTTTATTCTAAGCAATTATGCCACATTTTGTATCAAAACATATTTAATTTATTCAAACCTATCTACATCAAGCTTATTATTCTTTGATCTATTATACACCAAATCCTATCTATTTTATTTCAAACCTATTTTATAAAACCTATCTAATTTCACACAAACTTATTTTGTCAAAAACTTGTTTATTTTACTCAAACCTATTTTATTTCATGCCTCTTATTTTAATTTAAACTATTTTGCACTTAATTATTTTGAAACAGAATATGTAATTTCGATCCGAGAAATTTAGTCTGAAATAATTGAATGTAAAGATCCAATTGAATACCGATATTTGTGATATGTAACCCAAATCAAAAGTGGTGTTTTAATAATGAATCGATTGTCAATATGAACTGGATTTGAAATGATATTGAATATTCAAATCAATTGTGAAATCAAAACTAAATTGAAATTGAAATGAAAATTTTGAAGATTTATCGACTTATGAGTATTGTGATTTGAAATGTTTGAAACTTATATGACTTATATAAGTATGAGATTAATTCGAAAACCACTGATTTTGATGATAATTAACTAAAATATTAGTTTTATATCATAGAATTTATATGAGAATAATATGTTGGAAAAACATGATTTGAAAAGAAAATCTTATGTAAATTGATACTTATGTAAGTGCGATATTTGCGAAACGTGAAATGAAGTACTAATATATATATATATATATATATATATATATGGTATGTATGTTTTCCAAATGAAGATATTGGAAGTGCCTTCCATTGAAAATTGAAAATCGTAGCTACGTTGGTGCTCCGTTGATTGGAGTATCCATTGATATTGGAATCTCACTCGGTGGGATCACATTGATTATTATTACTTACTTGTTCTACCGTAATTCGACGGGCGTGAAGCATACGGTTACGAGCGGTTCCACTGAGATAGTGGTCGTAACGGCCGTGTAACTGCGATCGAGACGCCATAGCGAAATTTGAGGGGCACGATGCCTACAGTATAAGCGATTGCACTGGGATAGTGGCGTAACCGCCTTGTAACTGCGATCTATGATAACAACTGTGGCAAAATTCGAGGGGTGTGATACTTATGGTTACAAGCGATTCTGCTGGGATAGTAGCGTAACCGCCGAGTAACCGCGATCCATGAAGGAACGCATTTTCCATATCTATTTTAAATATTTTAAGTATTGTCACTAGGAGTTGAAACAAGTATATTTAGTACTTAGAGATTTTAGTTATGCGCCTGGCCAGCATATGCTTAACGTTTGTAAGAACGATAATAAACTTGTTAAACTTCGAGTTATCAAGTATTTTCAAACGTTAAATAACAAATCAATAGTCTACAATTAAATTTATATAACTTCAACATAATAAACTAAGAAATAATTTTTTTGAATGTCTTGAGAAATACAACAGCTTTGAAATTTTTAATAAAATACTAATTTCTAATTTCAGAAGTAATTTTAAACACGAGAATCATATTTTCGAAATTTAAGTTTGTTATAAGTAATTTAAGTTGTGACTATAAGAAAACTTGAACTTTAATAAAAAAAGTTTTTGAAATAAAGATTGTGAATTTAATAGATAGATTTATAACAAATTAATTTAATTAATAATGTAAGGTCGAATTTTCGAATTTAAAATCCAATAATTTATTTTGTTTCGAACTTAGTAAAACTTGTATAAGTAAGAATATTTTTGTTATATACGTAAGTATGATTTTGACTACCTCTCCTTTTCGAGGACGAAAAGATTTGAGTTAGGGAGATTGTAACAACTTGAATTTTTAAATAAGTTTGAAATTAATAATTTGATTGAATTTTAAATTTTAATATTTAAAAACTCTATTTTATATGGAATTGGATGAAATAAATGAATTTAATTTCTAGATGAACAATAATATGAAATGCTGAATTATTAAACTGAACATGTAACACCCCGTATATTCTATAACAGTAAAATTCACAAATTAAAGATAATTAATTTTAAATCAAAGAATTAAGGGAAATGGGATACTCCATTGCGTTCGTCTCGGAATTCTGCTTGAGATAGAGTCCGAGTTTGCGTAAAACGGACTCCGTATGAGGGAGATATGACCTCCGGAAGTTTCAGAATTCAGTTTAAAATTCAAACAGACAGAAACAGTTCAGAAACGAGTTCAAAATTCAAAATCGGACCCAGGTTGGGCTGGGCGGGAATTTTCCCGCCCAAGACCTAGGTCGACTGGGTAGTCGACCTGGGGGTCGACTGGGTAGTCGACCTGGCCCCTGAGACAGGTCGAACCCAGCCCCTCCTGGCTGGCCTGGTCTGTGCTTGGCCGAATTTCTTAGCTTTGTCTTGTCACTAGGGCTTATGTGTCAGCTCCTGATTGGTTTCTCTTTAAAACGAACGGCTAATATTAATCTAAGCTCCATCGACGGCTCTAATCAATTCACAAACTCTATAAAAAGAACCTAAGACTCCACCTAATTCACACAAATAAAAATGAATATGGAGCTGTCATGCTGCTGAAGAAAGACTAGGAATAGCCGTCAAGTCAGGAGTTGATTCAAAAGCTTAAAGCAACGACAATTAAATCAAAACAACACCTACAACAAAGGATAGCATCTTCAAATTCAGAATTCAGAATCCTGAATTGAAGATTCGTCATACGTTGTAAGTAGAGTGCTATTCCGATGTGAATGAATAATTGAATTTTGATCTGTGTAAAATGAGAAATGGAATTGTACTTAATTTGTGGTGATGATAATTCATAATTGTAAGTTGCTATGGTTCTGATTATGAATAGATTTGGGATGTTGTGGTATAATGATGTTAGACCTATTGGATATTTGCAAGTATATGATTCATGTTGAAAGTTAACAACTATATGTTTGTGGTAGTTTATTACAACCAAGTTGAGACTCATGCAAGTATATGATTCACTATTATGCCAACATGATTTTAGATCCTTCTATGTATATTTTTATGATCATTTTTAGTGTAGTTGGATCCATTTGGGTGTTATGATTCATATGAATTTATGTTGAAATAGGCGTTATGATTCAAGTGAAAACCATACTTTTGTATTAGTGACAAAAGCAAGCATCTTTGTGAACTTGTGTTGACTCTATGAACATGACTAGATTACGTTTGGTGTTATGCCTAATTGAAAATATGTTTTAAGCCTATGTTGTTATCAAAAATCATATGATAATATATGTGACACATAATTAAGTTAGATTCACATTTTAAATGCAAGTTTACATGACTAGATTAAAACCATGATTCATGTTTAGGTATGTTTCATGTCAAGATTATATGCTATTACAAGGCAAGTTCACAAGTGCCTAATTTATGTTAATTAGATCGTTATGTTGCAAGTTCATGCGTTCACACACCCCTTTTGATGTTACTTAGGATATATAAACACCATGTTCTAAGCCTTCCCTTTTTCATGTGGCTAAGTTGGGCTTAAATGTTAAGCCCAACATATGTTATATTATAACGAACGTATAAAACGGGGGTAATGACGTTGGGTTAATAATATAAAACATATGTGTTGGCATGTCTGACGCACGCCAACGACCTTGAGAACATTTAAGTGGTATAAATTAATTTTACCCAATAAAGATGAATTTGAATAATGGGCTGCAAATATTTACATATAAAAAGAAAAGAGACAAAATATGTAAACTTAGAAAATACGATGTGTTTAACCCGAGGTTGGATTGCGTTGTGACATAAACCTGCCCGGACCCGCCCGGCTGTCCAGTAGTCACAACAATACCTATCCAATGTGGGTGGTTAAACATTGAGCGCAATAAAGACCCGAGGTTAGACTGAGTTGTGACGTAAGACTGCCCGGACCCAACCGGCAACAGGCAGTCACAACAATACCTGTCTAATGTGAGTGGTTGAGGCTTTAATAAGACAATTAAGGCTAAGTCAGGATTGATAGGATTAAGTAAATTGAATTAATACTTAATCAAATTAAACATGCTAAACTATACAGACTAATTGGGGGTTAGGTTTATACAGAACACTTAACCAACTTAGCATGTTGGCTAGAAATAGAAAACCTAGTAGCGGGGGACCCTTTTTAGCAGTAACCCTACAAGGTGTATCAGGATACCCTGAACTAGGCAGGGTGGGGCACGATTACTGGGCTGACTGTAAGAGGTCAAATCGACGGTGGTGGTGCAGCAGTGTAGGTTCTAACGAGGTGCGGGCGTGCACACACTCCGGCGCAGAAAAATTAGGCACTGGGCACCAGTAGTATACCTGTGCATTCTAGAATTGTGTCGGGCCGCCACCATAGGACTTGATACACCCATGGTGGGACCAGCATAGGTAACTACAACATCGGGGGCCGTAAGACACATGTAACTATGCGAGTAGGAGTCGATCATTAGAAATGGATCACTTCACCCTGGTTATGGGGTGCCTGTTGGGAACTAGTTTATAGGGGTGCAGAGATTAATATGGGGTACGATAGTATATTTGACTCTAGACAACTTAACTTAGTTTATGGTGCTTCCCCATTTCCAGTTTGTACTTATCATGCTCATTTCTTTATTCATAGACTGAATAGTCCTAAACTTACTCAGGCTTTATGTCTGACTCTACTTTTCTTTCGTTTCCCCCCAGGTCCACAGGGAGGGAATACCGCAGCTTGACCAGTTTTCACATCCAGCTTGAAGAGAAAGAATGTATTGCTTGAATCTCTTTCGTTTTGGACTATGCCTTTGGATAACAATTATGGGGACCTATGCAGTTTACTTATGTTTTTATGCTTCTTTAAGTTATGAAATCAAGACAGTTATGAAAATGTAATGTTTTTGGAAGTATTGTAAGACAATTATGGAATGGTTTGTGTAACACGTATTTTGATGAAATAAAAGTTGCTGTTGTTTTCCGCTGTTCAAAAATATGTGTATATCTGTCTTGTGTATCTGTGACTTATACTTATAAACCTCCACCAAAATTAGGGCATTCCCTTTGAGAGTGACCCTAACGGAGGTGGGGTGTTTCACTTGGTATCAGAGCATAGGTTTACCGGATAAGATAAAAAGTTTTGAAAATTTATTTTCAAAAGAAAGTTTAAAGAAGCATTTTTAAAGATAAAATGTTATTTTATTTTAAAAAGGCATAGTCCTCCAAAGCCATAGTTACTATCTTTTATCCTTCGTTTTGAATCTATCCTTTTTGTTTCAGCATGTCCAAAGAACTTAACTTGCCAGAGGGTGTACCAATACCTGGTTGCTTCAGACGATTCTTAGAAGCAAGGGCCAATCAGCCAGGTCCCACTATTCCTCCTCCCCCAGCTGCAGGAAATCATCCAGCTGCAGCAGCACCTCCTTCTCCACCTCCTCCGCGTGGTAATACTTTTGCTAAGATATGTAAAGATTTCAAAGCTATGGGAGGGAAGGACTTTCATGGAACCGAGTCCTTCGTGGCAGCCAGGAATTGGCTGAAGGAAACCGAGGACTTATTCGTCATCTTTGAGGTAGAAGATAGGCAGAAGGTACAACTGGCAGTATGGCTACTTAAAGGCGAGGCTTCCTACTGGTGGGAAGTTACCAATGCAGAAAGACCAGTGGAAACATGGGAGGACTTTAGGGCAAGGTTTGAGGCTAAATTTCTCTCAGAAGCTGAAAGGAGCCTTCAATTGGAAAAATTCTTATTTCTTAAGCAAGGGAATATGACAGTCAAAGAGTACGTTAATCAGTTCGATCAGCTGGCTAGGTTCGGACTGGACCTAGTCAACACTCCGCACAAGAAGGCTCTCCGCTTTGTGAAAGGATTGAATGAGCCATTACACAGCTTGGCCATGACCCATATACCTATGGGGGCTACGTATGAAAGGTTGGTGCAGATGGCATTGCTGAACGAAGAGGATAAGGGCAAGAAGGAGACAAAGGCAGATGGGTCTCAAGGGAAGAAAGAGGGTTTACAGCATAAGAAGACAGACTTTAAGAAGGGCGGGAAAGGCAACAAGTCCCAAGAGAAGAGGAAGTGTAATTTCTGTGGCAAAGTGGGGCACTTAGTGAAAGACTGCCGGAAGAAGAAAGCCAAGTTGAATGGTGGGTGCTTTTCTTGCGGTGAGACAGGCCACATGGCTAAGGATTGCCCAAAGAAGCGAGGGCAGGGGCAGAAGGCTGGATCCACCTCAGGGGCAAAGGTTCATGCACTAGAAGCGCCACCTCTACAACAGCGAGGTATAAATACTTCTGTAGAAAGTGTAGTTTATCTTTATGATCACCCAGTTCGCACTTTATTTGATTCTAGCGCATCACACTCCTTTATTTCATCTGCTTTAGTAGAATCTCTGCACCCAGAAACTAGTATGGTAGAGGACCCCTTAATTGTTTCAAATCCAATCGGGGGCCCAGCTCATTTGTCTATGATCTGTGTGGGATTGAAAATTTCTATTCTAAGCGTAGAATTTAGATGTAGTGCCTTTGTTTTGGGCTTCTCGGGATATGGTTTGATTTTGGGCATGAATTGACTATCCAGTAATGGTGCCATCCTTGATTGTGAGAAAAGGGTGGTTAGGCTTCTGACCCAACTCGGTAACACTGTGGAAATTACTTGTAATCCCTCGTATGCAGTTATGCTTAGTTATCTTGAATCGCTAGATGCTTCTGTTGAGAGTTTGAAATCGGTTAGAGTGGTCCGTGAATATCCGGATGTCTTCGAAGAGGTGAAGGGCTTACCTCCGAAGCGGGAGATAGACTTCCGCATATATCTTGTAGATAATGCAAACACGTTGCGTTGCCCGTTAGACACATGGCTCCACGGGAAAGGAAAGAGCTCAGTAAACTGGTTAAAGAGCTTCTAGAGAAGGGGTTCATTAGAAGGAGTATTTCAGAATGGGGCGCTCCAGTGGTGTTCGCCACAAAGGTGGATGGTTCACTCCGTCTATGTGTTGACTATAGGGAGCTCAACAAGCTAACGAAAAAGAATAGGCACCCTCTCCCCAGAATTGACGATCTGTTTGATCAACTTGTAGGAGCATCAATTTTCTCCCAACTCGATTTAGCGACCGGATTTCATCAGCTAAGGGTGGCTGAAGATAGCATCGATAAGACATCATTCAGAACCCCAGACGACTTCTTTGAATGGCTTGTCATGCCTTTCGGCTTGACAAACGCACCCTCTTACTTCGTGGACCTGATGAGTAGGGTGTTCAGAGAATTCCTCAACAAGTTCGTAGTGGTCTTCGTAGACGATATCTTTATCTTCTCAAAGAGTGAAGAAGAACATGCTCAGCACTTAAGGGCAATCCTGGAAACTCTGCGAGTCCATCAGCTTAAAGCCAAATTCTCCAAATGCCACTTTTGGAGAGAGGAAGTAAGGTTTCTTGGGCATGTTGTATCCAAAGAAGGGTTAGCTGTGGACCCTGCTAAAGTAGTAGCGGTGCAGGATTGGAAGACACCAAGGAATGCAACAGAGGTCCGAAGTTTTCTAGGACTATCAGGTTTCTACCGAAAATTCATAAGGGATTTTGCGAAAATCTCAGCTCCACTCACAAGGCTGACAAAGAAGAATCTAGTGTTCAATTGGGACTTGGATTGCGAGTTTGCTTTCCAACGACTAAAAAAGGCTCTTATAACAACCCCAGTTCTGACGTTGCCAGATGGAAGCAAGATGTTCACAGTTTATACAGATGCATGTGGGACAGGGCTAGGCGCTGTCTTGATGCAAGAAGGGAGGGTAGTAGCTTATGGTGGAAGGCAATTGAAAGTTCATGAAAAGAACTACCCGACCCACGATCTTGAGTTAGCCGCCATCGTCTTTGCACTTAAGTCTTGGCGACACTATCTCCTAGGTGAGAAGTTCGAACTTTACACTGACCATAAATAGTTGAAATATCTTTTCTCGCAGAAAGATCTTAACTTGAGGCAACAGAGATGGATGGAGTTTCTTGCCTCGTACGATTTCGAGATCTCCTATACTCCGGGCAAAGGCAACGTAGTGGCAGACGCGTTGAGCCGAGAGAAACTGACCCTAAGCCCGCTCTTTATAGAAAGGCAAAGCTTGGAGTATATAGCCAGTTTTAACTTTAGGCCCTCCTCCGATTTTGTACCGGGCTTGCTAGCATCTCTCGAAGTACGCCCGACTCTAGTGGACTCAATAGGGACAGCACAACGCGAAGACCCTCAGCTTGTGGAGACGATTGATAGGCTAATTAGGGGTGAAACTTCAAGTCACCTCAACAGATACTCCATCGACGATAAGGGTTGGTTAAGGCGAGATGGAAGACTATGCGTCCCACAGACAAGGGATTTAGTAAAGACGGTTCTCGAGGAAGCACATCACTCCAAGATGACGATACATCCAGGCGGAGATAAAAAGTACAAGGACATAAAGAGAACTTTCTTTTGGAACGGCATGAAGAAGGACGTGGCAGATTTCGTTTCTAAGTGTATGGTATGCCAACAGGTTAAGGCGGAGCAGAAGAAGCCTGACGGTCTGCTCCATCCTCTAGAGGTCCCACAGTGGAAGTGGGATAGCATTTCAATGGACTTCATTGATGGGCTGCCCAGGTCTAGAAGAGGCAACACTAGCATTTGGGTAATAGTGGATAGGCTTACTAAAAGCGCCCACTTTTTACCTGTCAAGAGTAGAAGGACTGCCTCATCCCTAGCATCTCTTTATCTCAAGGAAATTGTTCGACTCCATGGAATAACCTCCAGCATTGTTAGTGACCGAGACCCTATCTTCACAAGTGAGTTTTGGCGGAGTCTACAAGAAGCAGTAGGCACACAGTTATGCTTGAGTACAGCCTATCACCCCCAAACCGACGGCCAGACAGAAAGAGTGAACAGAGTTTTGGAGGACCTTTTAAGACTGTGCGTCCTTGACTTCTGAGGGACGTGGAAAGACCATCTTCCTTTGGTGGAATTTGCCTACAACAACAGCTACCAAGCCACCATCGGAATGGCGCCCTTCGAGGCTTTATATGGAAGACTGTGCCGATCTCCCACTTGTTGGTGGGAGTCTACTGACAAGCTCATACTTGGACCAGATATGATCCGAGAGACTTCAGAGAAAGTAGACTTGATACGAAGAAAGATGAAGACAACCCAAGATAGACAGAAATCCTACGCCGACAAGAGAAGGACCGACCTTGAGTTTGAGGTTGGGGACAGAGTTTTTCTTAAGGTATCTCCTCTAAGGAACGTTGTTCGTTTTGGATCCACTGGAAAGCTGACACCGAGATTTGTAGGACCATTCCCTATCATCGAGAATATTGGGAAGATGGCATATAGATTAGAGCTACCCGAAAAACTGGCCGGAGTTCACAACGTCTTTCATGTTTCTCACCTCCAGAAGTGTTTACACGAGTCTGCTGAAATAGTAGAGCCTAGCATTCTAGCAGAAGCCGAAGTGGAATGTGAAGCAACTGTGAAAAGTGTTCCAACACGCATCTTAGGAACTGAAGTGAAAAAGCTACGCAACCGCGAAGTCAAGCTCGTCAAAGTTCGGTGGAGCGACGCCGAGGAAGACGCAACTTGGGAAACTGAGGCCTACCCTTTTCTTTTTGAGGGTACATCTTTGATCTTTCTTTTTCCTTAAGTTGTGCTTTTATCTATCTTTTTAGGTATATCTCCTCGACCTTATCTTTTAGGTAGAAACCCTTTGGATGAAAACATGTAATTGAAACATGTTATGGATGATGGTTGCAAGTGGTTGCAAGTGATTGCTAGTGGTTGCTCATGGTTGCATATACACACACAATCTAGGTTTTAGATCGGCTCAGTCACTTCATATTGCACATGCATATATGTATTTCTATTCGTATATGGTTGAAGTTTAATGTGTTGTCATATGGATGTTGCATTTATATGAATGATTGTGCACTCATGTAGAATCATGAATAGGAAAATTTGCATACATAATGGATTCATGACACTTACATAATTTGCATTAAGGAGGTCAACTCAATCAGTAGACCACCTGATTTTGCATTAGATAAGTACATGTACACAAACTTTTCATATGATCATGAAGCATTAGAAGTCTTTTAAGGACAATGGACGCTCGTGTTTGATGGATGAGTAGATGGACGGTTGGATGTTAGGATATACATTCTTCCTAAACTTGAAGATTTCGGGGACGAAATCCTTTTAAGTGGGGGAGAATGTAACACCCCGTATATTCTATAACAGTAAAATTCACAAATTAAAGATAATTAATTTAAAATCAAAGAATTAAGGGAAACGGGATACGCCATTGCGTTCGTATCGGAATTCTGCTTGAGATAGAGTTCGAGTTTGCGTAAAACGGACTCCGTATGAGGGAGATATGACCTCCGGAAGTTTCAGAATTCAGTTTAAAATTCAAACAGACAGAAACAGTTCAGAAACGAGTTCAAAATTCAAAATCGGACCCAGGTTTGGCTGGGCGGGAATTTTCCCGCCCAAGACCCAGGTCGACTGGGTAGTCGACCTGGGGGTCGACTGGGTAGTCGACCTGGCCCGTGAGCCAGGTCGAACCCTGCCCCTCCTGGCTGGCCTGGTCTGTGCTTGGCCGAATTTCTGAGCTTTGTCTTGTCACTAGGGCTTATGTGTCAGCTCCTGATTGGTTTCTCTTTAAAACGAATGGCTAATATTAATCTAAGCTCCATCGACGGCTCTAATCAATTCACAAACTCTATAAAAAGAACCTAAGACTCCACCTAATTCACACAAATAAAAATGAATATGGAGCTGTCATGCTGCTAAAGAAAGACTAGGAATAGCCATCAAGTCAGGAGTTGATTCAAAAGCTTAAAGCAACGACAATTAAATCAAAACAACGCCTACAACAAAGGATAGCATCTTCAAATTCAGAATTCAGAATCCTGAATTGAAGATTCGTCATACGTTGTAAGTAGAGTGCTATTCCGATGTGAATGAATAATTGAGTTTTGATCCGTGTAAAATGAGAAATGGAATTGTACTTAATTTGTGGTGATGATAATTCATAATTGTACGTTGCTATGATTCTAATTATGAATAGATTTGGGATGTTGTGGTATAATGATGTTAGACCTATTGGATATTTGCAAGTATATGATTCATGTTGAAAGTTAACAACTATATGTTTGTGGTAGTTTATTACAACCAAGTTGAGACTCATGCAAGTATATAATTCACTATTATGCCAACATGATGTTAGATCCTTCTATGTATATTTTTATGATCATTTTTAGTGTAGTTGGATCCATTTGGGTGTTATGATTCATATGAATTTATGTTGAAATAGGCGTTATGATTCAAGTGAAAACCATACTTTTGTATTAGTGACAAAAGCAAGCATCTTTGTGAACTTGTGTTGACTCTATGAACATGACTAGATTACGTTTGGTGTTATGCCTAATTGAAAATATGTTTTAAGCCTATGTTGTTATCAAAAATCATATGATAATATATGTGACACATAATTAAGTTAGATTCACATTTTAAATGCAAGTTTACATGACTAGATTAAAACCATGATTCATGTTTAGGTATGTTTCATGTCAAGATTATATGCTATTACAAGGCAAGTTCAAAAGTGCCTAATTTATGTTAATTAGATCGTTATGTTGCAAGTTCATGCGTTCACACACCCCTTTTGATGTTACTTAGGATATATAAACACCATGTTCTAAGCCTTCCCTTTTTCATGTGGCTAAGTTGGGCTTAAATGTTAAGCCCAACATATGTTATATTATAACGAACGTATAAAACGGGGGTAATGACGTTGGGTTAATAATATAAAACATATGTGTTGGCATGTCTGACGCACGCCAACGACCTTGAGAACATTTAAGTGGTATAAATTAATTTTACCCAATAAAGATGAATTTGAATAATGGGCTGCAAATATTTACATATAAAAAGAAAAGAGACAAAATATGTAAACTTAGAAAATACGATGTGTTTAACCCGAGGTTGGATTGCGTTGTGACATAAACCTGCCCGGACCCGCCTGGCTGTCCAGTAGTCACAACAATACCTATCCAATGTGGGTGATTAAACATTGAGCCCAATAAAGACCCGAGGTTAGACTGAGTTGTGACGTAAGACTGCCCGGACCCAACCGGCAACAGGCAGTCACAACAATACCTGTCTAATGTGAGTGGTTGAGGCTTTAATAAGACAATTAAGGCTAAGTCAGGATTGATAGGATTAAGTAAATTGAATTAATACTTAATCAAATTAAACATGCTAAACTATACAGACTGATTGGGGGTTAGGTTTATACAGAACACTTAACCAACTTAGCATGTTGGCTAGAAATAGAAAACCTAGTAGCGGGGGACCCTTTTCAGCAGTAACCCTACAAGGTGTATCAGGATACCCTGAACTAGGCAGGGTGGGGCACGATTACTGGGCTGACTGTAAGAGGTAAAATCGACGGTGGTGGTGCAGCAGTGTAGGTTCTAACGGGGTGCGGGCATGCACACACTCCGGCGCAGAAAAATTAGGCACTGGGCACCAGTAGTATACCTGTGCATTCTAGAATTGTGTCGGGCCGCCACCATAGGACTTGATACACCCATGGTGGGACCAGCATAGGTAACTACAACATCGGGGGCCGTAAGACACATGTAACTATGCGAGTAGGAGCCGATCATTAGAAATGGATCACTTCACCCTGATTATGGGGTGCCTGTTGGGAACTAGTTTATAGGGGTGCAGAGATTAATATGGGGTACGATAGTATATTTGACTCTAGACAACTTAACTTAGTTTATGGTGCTTCCCCATTTCCAGTTTGTACTTATCATGCTCATTTCTTTATTCATAAACTGAATAGTACTAGACTTACTCAGGCTTTATGTCTGACTCTACTTTTCTTTCGTTTCCCCCCCAGGTCCACAGGGAGGGAATACCGCAGCTTGACCAATTTTCACATCCAGCTTGAAGAGAAAGAATGTATTGCTTGGATCTCTTTCGTTTTGGACTATGGCTTTGGATAGCAATTATGGGGACCTATGCAGTTTACTTATGTTTTTATGCTTCTTTAAGTTATGAAATCAAGACAGTTATGAAAATGTAATGTTTTTGGAAGTATTGTAAGACAATTATGGCATGGTTTGTGTAACACGTATTTTGATGAAATAAAAGTTGCTGTTGTTTTCCGCTGTTCAAAAATATGTGTATTTATATCTGTCTTGTGTATCTGTGACTTATACTTATAAACCTCCACCAAAATTAGGGCATTCCCTTTGAGAGTGACTCTAACGAAGGTGGGGTGTTTCAGAACAGTTGTCTAATATAAACGTAACCATTTAACTGATTCAAAATTGTATAAATTAAATTTTTGTAAGTTTATAAAATTAATTTAAATACTATATTTGAATTAATGAATATATTGACGTTCCAAATATATTCAAATATTAAATTTTCCGAAAAAACCAGTTTTAGGCTAAATTTGGTTAAATTTTAATTTTGTTAAAATTTAAAAGTTGTCAAAATTTGAGTTCATCTTTTTTTTATGAACCTATATTGAATTCTGAGCATTCATCATTTTTCAGTATGTTGAAATTTAATTTAATTTGTTAGAATTCACGTTTGTAAGTGTAAAAAAAAAATGAATTCAACATTTGACAACTTTTAAATTTTCACAATATTAAAATTTAACCAAATTTGACCCAAAACTGACTTTTTTGGAAAATTTAATATTTCAATTGATTTGGAATGCCAATATATTCATTAATTCAAATATAATATCTAAATTTAATTTTATAAACTTATAAAAATATAATTTACACAATTTTGAATCAATTAAACAGTTACGTTTATATTAGATAATTGTTCAATTTAATTATTCAACGTTACATATTATTGTTCATCTACAAAACAAATTCATTTATTTCATTCAAATCCAAATAAAATGGAGTTTTTAAATATTAAAATTAGTCAAATTATTAATTTCAAACTTATTGAAAAATTCAAGTTGTTACAATCTCCCCTACACAAATCTTTTCGTCCTTGAAAAGGAGAGGTGGTCAAAATCATACTTATGTATATAACAAAATTATTCTTAGTTATACAAATTTTACTAAGTTTGGAACAAAATTAATTATAGGATTTTAAATTCGAAAATTCGTTCTTACATTATTAATTAAATTCATTTGTTATAAAACTATTTATTAAATTCACAATCTTTATCTCAAACACTTTTTTTATTGAAGTTCAAGTTTTTTTATAATCACAACTTAAATTAATTATAACAAACTTAAATTTTGGAAATATGATTCTCGTTTTTGGAAATAACTTTTGAAATTAGAAATAATTATTTTATTAAAAATTTCAAAGTTGTTGTATTTCTCAAGACATTTAAACTTTTCTTTCTTATTTTATTATGTTGAAGTTATATAAATTTAATTGCAGGTTATTGATTTGTTATTTAACGGTTGAAAATACTTGATAACTTGAAGTTTAACAAGTTTACTGTCGTTAGGCGTACGCTGGCCAGGCGCATGACTAAAATATCTAAGTACTAAATACACTTGTTTCAACTCCCAGTGAAAATACTTAAAACATTAAAAATAGATATGGAAAATACGTTCCTCCATGGATCGCGGTTACTCGGCGGTTATGCTACTATCCCAGTAGAATCGCTTGTAACCATAGGTATCACACCCCTTGAATTTTGCCACAGTTGTTGCCATAGATCGCAGTTACACGGTAGTTACGCCACTATCCCTGTAGAATCGCTTGTACTGTAGGCATCGCACTCCTCGAATTTCGCTATAGCATCTAGATCGCAGTTACACGGCGGTTATGAACACTATCTCAGTGGAACCACTCATAACTGTAGGCTTCACGTCCATGAATTACGCTAAAACAGGTAAGTAATAATAATCAATGTGATCCCACCGAGTGGGATTCCAATATCATTGGATACTCCAATCAACGGAGCACCAACGTTGCAACGATTTTCAATTTTCAATTTTCAATGGAAGGCACTTCCCATATCTTAACTTGGAAAACATACATAGTAAATATATATAGTACTTCATTTCACGTTTCGCATATATCGCACTTACATAAGTATCAATTTACATAAGATTTTATTTTCAAATCACGTTTTTCCAACATATTATTCTCATATAAATTCTATTATGCTATACTCATAAGTCGACAAATCTTCAAAATTTTCATTTCAATATAAATTTAGTTTTGATTTCACAATTGATTTGAATATTCAATATCATTTCAAATCTAGTTCATATTGACAATCAATTCATCATTAAAACTTCACTTTTGATTTGGGTTACATATCACAAATATCATTATTCTATTGTATTTTTACATTCAATTATTTCAGACTAAATTTCTCGGATCGGAATTACATATTTCTATTTTAAAATAATTAAGTACAAAATAGTTTAAGTAAAATAATAAACTTGAAATCAAATAGGTTTGAGTAAAATAAACAAGTTTTTAACAAAATAAGTTTGTATAAAATTAGATAGGTTTTATAAAATAGGTTTGAAATAAAATAGATAGGATTTGGTGTATATTAGATCAAAGAATAATAAGCTTGATATAGATAGGTTTGAATAAATTAAATATGTTTCAATACAAAATAGTTTGCAAAATTGCTCAAAATAAAAATAGATTTGGTATAGAATAATTAAACAAGATAAATATATTTAATACTATAGTTTAAATAAAACAATGGTAAAACGTATAATAACTGTAAAATGAACAATACAAATTTCCAAGAAATATTCCAATCTGAATCAATTTTCCGAACTTTCAAAATTTTAGTTGACACTAATTTCGCTGTCAAAGCTAAACTCAATTTTAACTTAAGATTCAGTTGGAAACCTTTCAGTTTGAACCAAGTGTTCAAGCTAGATCACAACTTGAATTTCTCTTCCAATTTCTCATCTTCAATTTCCATTTGAAGCTTGAATTCTTCATTCATTCCGTATTATTGGCTTCAAATTTTCAAACATTTAATTCATCCCTTAAATCAAGTCTTAGCAAGTTCAAATTTCCATTTAGTCTATCAAAACCATTAGACTTAATATAATCCTTCAGTTAATCAATCCAAATTTTAAATCATTTAAAGCTTGCATTTTTTTTTCTACTTTTGAACAACCAAACTAAATTTCAATAAATTAAAGCCACTCACTGAAGTAGTTAAGTTGATTTATATCTTCAATTTAAATATTTTAACACATTAATCTAAGTTCGCAATTTAATATCAAAACAATTTGATTCATAAAGTCAGGCTAAAATATTTTTTCTTAATTATGCCTTTTGTTAAAGTATTCCTTAAAACAAAATTTTATTCAAGATATTTCAAATTTTCATACTTACAATATCTTCATTTGAACTTCTGATATTCTACTTGCATTGAGCTTATCTTAAATTGACGATGTTTGTTATATGTATACTTGTTTGAAAGTAATATATATCTTCCTTGATGCTATCAGTTTGAATTTGAATAGGTGAAATTAATTTGTGGAGAAAATTATTAATTGACACTAAATATCTGGTAACTATCGTTCTCGTGTAAATAAAATTTTCGACCATTTAAGTTGTTGAATTTAAATTTAGTTATTGGATTCAATATGGTTTTAAAATAATTTATAATAATAATGAACGGTCCAATATGATTTTTATTAAGAAATAATCACAATGCTGAGTGTCAACGATATATAAGTTACATTTGATTTGAAAACAACTTGTAGATGCTAAGAGAAATAAATTCTGGCAACATTCATGTATATATCTTTGGCTATTGTCTTTAGTACACCCCATGTCTATTAAAAATGCAACGTTTGGATTTGGAAACGTGGCCCCTCGTTTAAAACTAGTAATATATCTAAAGTCTTCGGTTTCTTTGAAATTAATGTCATTTCTTTCTTTGAATGGCCATATTCGTTCATTTTTAATAAACGAATAAAAGGAAAGGGCATCATTTGGTTTCTAGCCCTTCTCTCTCAACTGTACATTTTATATTACTTATAATATATGGTATAACATAAATGCTTCCTATTCTTTCAAAAGCCATCTTTCTATGATGAAAGAAGGGAATTACGTATGAGGAATTTCTTTTAAAGGACAAAGTTACCAATTTTTTTTGCGAAAAGTATACAAAGTTTTGAAATTGGTGAGAAGGACAAAACTTAGGGAAAAGTGGAATTCAGGGGTTCCACTCCCATTTTTACTTTTGCCCTACAACTTGTCTTTCTCCCCAATTTTAAAACTTGCCATACTTTTGGCTAATTTTTTTTGCTAACTTTGTCCTTCATCCTATTTTCCACATTACGTATTGTATGCATGGTCACTTGAAACCTTTACAAAAAATAATTTATAATAGAATTTTGCTTAGCCGATACTTATGAAACAAGGTAATGAATTTAAGTTTTAATGCATGTTAAACGGTTGTCATATTCTTTAATGCGTGATATTAGGAAACGAAGAAACCATTTTGAATTCATGTTTGGAGTTATTGGCTACATAATCTATGCCAACTTTAATTCCTCAATTTAAACATTTTTTTTCTTTCCTTACTCATCTATATGTTTTACTCTCGCTTCGATATATATTATATTCCCTTTCTCTTCAATATCATGTTATTTATATTTAGAAAAAAAAAATGATTAAAAAACATGCAAAACTTTTAATATTGTCTGTTCATATTTCTAACAAATTTCTATGCCTTATTCTTATTAGTCGAATCAAATATGTTCCCGAAATTATAATTTTAATATTATGTGTTTCGAAATTTGAAAAGTCAGAAACTTTCTAACAATTAGCATTAAACAACAAATCATGCATTAATTACTTTCCATTTTCTCTTTCTTATCTAATTTTTTTTTGAATTTCGAATAAGAAATAAATGTTGATTATATTAACACCCCATGCCTAGTCAGCTAATTTATTTTCCTTGTAATTTACTATTTATGAAGAGACGCGTTAGGGAAATAAATCACATTTGCTGCATGCCTTCTCTTCCTCTCTTCTCTTATACTCGTTCGTTTCTTTCTAGAAGAAAAAATTTACATAGTCATCTCCTCCCATTTTCTCTCCAATTTCACAACCATTTCATCTCCAAAATTCATACACTCTTCAAACAAATTCACATAAGTATATACATTCTCTCTTTTTCTTTTATGCCTTACTCTTAAAACAATTCATAATTCCCTTGCATTTCCTTTTCTCTTAAAACCAGTCCTCTCCTCCTCTACTTCTCTATGTAAAAAGAAGAAGAAAAATAAAGAAAAGTGAAAAAATCGATTTGGTTTGCTTTTGGTGTTGTCTTCTATTGGCTACCTTGTATCTTCTTGTATCCATCTTTGAATCCATGCAAGGTGAGTTTCTCACGATTAAATTATTAAATTTATTCGAGTAGTTTACATCAATATCTTAACTAATAAAATAGTTTAATTCTGGGTTAGCTTGGCCGATAATATTACAGTGTTGATGCTATGTACTTGTGTACTTATATTATTTGTTGAAACCTGAAAGATGCTTGAAACATATTTATACACATACTTGCTTTGTCGTGAAAGTGGAAACATATGTTGATTGTCTTGTTAAATTTGACATCTTAGTGAGCATGCTAAGTATATTATGTCTTTTGATTTCATGTAGATTAATTTATATTCAAAGTTCCAGCCATATACAAGTAAATTTATCATATTAATATTTCATGCATACACTTTATTACTGTTTGGAAAAATGTGGTTAAAATATCAAGAATGGCGGTACATCTCCCATTATACTTTGGCAACCATATATATATCTTGATGTTTAATTTCCAATGTATGAAAACATTTTGAATTGAAAATTTCATATGTTGCATCATGCTTGGTGTGAACACGGTTTAGGCTAACTAGTTAAGAATACATTTAACTATCTTCGGGTATGAACATGGTTTATTCTAATCGGCTTAGTATATTAATGGAAACACATGCAGCATATAATTTGTACATTTATATACATTCAACTTGTATATTGTCTCTTGCCCCTTACTATTTAACTGAAAATTGTAGTTTGAAAATCATGTTTGATTTGCATGTCATGTTTGTCTTATATGCTATGTTGATGTCATGTTATACTTTAGTTTCAAAAGTAACCAAATATATATGGCATTTTGTCATATATTTAAAAAAATTAAATTGTGTTAAGATTAACTATTTTATTTTAGTATTTTATTGAAGTTCACTTACTTGAATAAAGTTAATCCTGACTCGAGTGTTTTGTGTTTTGCATGTAATGCTAGGGTCAGACCCGAGTGTTGCAGATCTAAAGATTTCAACTAACGAAGTTTGAGACACGTGAAGGCGCACACGCATAAATTTGACAAATTTTCTGTAATATTTATTTGATGTAAAAGCTATGTATTTTACGTTGTGTAAAAATATTGTTAAACTCTCATATTTTTGTAAAAATATTATTCCACTGCATGTTATTATGTTCAGTGATTTTGTATATTCATTTTGTTAAACCTCATATGCGATAATAATATGTCATTTGAGCGGTTTAAGTTGGTTTAACTGCCGATTTGAAGCGGTCAAAAAGGCAGGGCTTTACCCTAGCTCACAATACAAAAAAGTAAATTGAGAAACTGTAAGATAGAAAATGCACTGTTATAGGACAACGAGATTAAGTGGGTGGCTATTTTCTTTTCAAAAATACTGATTTATTTCGAACATAATATTCAGTTACCAGTCGCCACCATTGGCACTGCTGTAGTTATCACTGCCAGCATAATCTCCTCCATAGGCGCCATCTCTACTATGGAAAGCATTGTTCTCTTTTGGCAAAATTTACTTAATTAGTCAGTTCATCATATTTAAAATAGTGATAATGCATTACTAGTCGTAGATTCTCACTTTATGGGCATCTTTAGAGCTTTTATGGTAATAGTATCTAACAAATAACATTACTATACCGTTTTTACTGGTAAATCAGAATTGCTAACCATTATCGATCGACTGATATTCCGACAGTCTCATAGTAATGGCAAATTATCATTTGTTAATTAAATTTTGTACTTTTATATGTTTTTTTTAAAATGCATCTTTATTATACTATATGTAGTGTTAATTAATAAAAAAACGTAGATAAGTAAGAAAAGATATGTACTTGGAATTAATTCATTCAATTATTGAACTTGATCTAATCATTTATTTGGTTCTATATGCATGTAATAAAGCATATTAGATGAATATACATATGTTTTAAGTTAATTAGTAGAATTAGTGTTATCGCTGATATTGAAGAAATATTACTGATAATTTACCATAGAAAATGGTAATTTACCATTACCATACCATTTTAACTAATATATCGATATCAATAAAAAATAGTTGTCGATAAACTGGTAATGAAATGATGGTAAATTTATCGTTACCATAACAACTCTAGACATCTTAGTCCCATTTAATTTCATTTCTCTCGGTGACAGTTGAGATGATTTTACTTTCTAATTTCAAAAATAGAAGTTGTTGCTTTGGATTGTTCTTCTTAAAACTTATTGCTTTAGATTGAGAAAGGCTTCAGTATAGTTTTCACTTAAAAATCAATCTTAAAGGCAATGATTTATGTATGCTTAGAGCATGCAGATATTTATACAAGTGTTTACACAAGTGCTGCTAAGGATGCCCAAGATATCAAAGATTTTATTAGTACTCCAATTCAGAATAGAAAGAGGGTGGAGGAGGTTGGTGAGGGTGGGGGGGGGGGGGGGGGGGGTATGCTACCAGTTCCATATAGTTAAAAGGTGGCGTTGAACATTCACATAAAACTAAAGCAAGTTTGTCATAATGATTGAATGTTGAATGCTTGAAATCTTATTTTATTTCTTGATGATTAAAAATCTGATTTTTTTTCTAATACACTTTTCTTTGACAAAGCTACCTATCAATGTAAATTCCATTTATCAAGTAAACACTTTTATTGCATAAACATCGAAAAAATTATAATGAAATTAAAATTTTAAGACATATTCGACTATCTTCCATTGGAACTAAAAACATACTTCCAACAATTTATTAACAACACTAATAAATTTATCATCGATTAAAGGACATTGACGGGTTGAACACGTGAATTTTCCATAAAAGCTTGCCATTCAAATAAAAACACTTCATTATGACTTGGTGGTGATTGTCATGGTTTTTGATTATCATTTCTGTTGATATTTTCATTATAATTATTTGTTATATCATCATTTTCTTCAGTTTGCAAAAAAGACTTATCATTGAGTAAAATGCGATAGAAAGTTGTGAATTGCCATCCATGCAATAGGTACTTTTTGGGTAGCAAAATCTATATAGGGGAATTTTAACTAAATTCGAAAGAAAAACTATTAGTACATCAAAACTTCATTCGATGACATTTCTTAACCGTGTATGTGCGTGGTTGATTCTTTCTTTCTTACTAGTAGCAGTGTTATTTCTACAATTTTTCAACAAGTAACTTGTGTTGCGATAAACAGATAGAAATCCCCAGTGTTTGTATAGCCCGCATATGCATAACTATATTGAAACATGAGATAAGTCACAATTTAACATGGTTGTTGTAAATTTAATACTTGATTTTACTAACATGGAGGAATTCAGAAGTTATTAACTAACAAAGAACTGTTTCATCAAGGACATTGAATCATGAGATATTCTCTTCCGCCTTGCTATTACATGTGTAAACTTCATATCGAACTCACACAATGCCATTAAATTATGATACCAATTACCTTATCCGCGCCTCTGAGTGGAGTTTGCTAACAGATTGAGATATTTTCATGTATTGATGTGTCGTTCAATGCTCGATTCACACCTTTCCATCCACACCTTTAAAGGGCCTTTGTCGTAGTCCCACATGAGATTATATGTTTTAAGTAGGTTTGTCGAAATCAAGTGGAACTATCGTTTCACAAGCATAATCACTCTTAGCTGTCATAATGAAAATACTTGCTAAATGTTTGGCCTGAATGTTGAAATCAATATCTTATAATGCTATTTCTACAATTATGGCTTATACTAGATACAAACTTTGTCATTTCCTCCGCCATGTTGATAAACTTACTATCTCGAAGCCATTTCTTAGTAACATAATTTTGTAAAGGATTACTTACCCATTCTGAATGTTTCAACATCACAACTGAAGAACCATCAAGGACTATATTTATTTATTTACTAAGGAAGCGATGAAGTTAAAACTTTTCCTCGAACATTTCTATGACGCATCATCTTAACCGATAGTAAAAGTGCCAATAGAATCACTAATCACATTTTCTTTGACATCATCCTATGATATGAGAAAATAAAACTTGGAAATATTGTTATGATGCTTTACTAAATGAATATTAAAACTCACACCAAGTACACACAGTCGTGAAAGACCAAAATTATATATTAAATGTATATTTAATCCGTCAACCCAAGCGTAATACAATTTGAACAAACAACAACACAACTAAGAACACAAAAGTGCCATAGTTTGTCCATCTATTTCATGAATCAGAAAATCATAAAGCAATGAGCAAACATCAAATTCTACTAAATGCCAAAACATAATTTAAAAATTCAAATTCCTCGACTGCTTTCTTCGCATTGCTATCCTCGGTTTTGCTTTGTCACAAACACTATTAGAAAAGAGGCTTATTTCTGATGTTATAATGACTTTGGGATGGTATGACGTCGCCAAATTTATTGTAACAACCGAAAATTTATAATAATTTTTAATAACGTATTTAACTTAAATTAACTTACAAATGAAAATTTAATTTATTTTGAGATGTATTTTCTTGATTCTTGAATATAATTTTGAATTAGAACATCCAATTTGAATAAAATTGAAATGATCGCTAATATAGGACTTGTTTGTTTTGAATTAATTTAAATAATATATTTGAATTTAAGTCAAATTTATAATTTTATTGAAAATATTGAATAGTCTACTTGACCAAATTTATCCAAATAATAAAAAATTGAAAATTTGATATTCGGTATAACTTGGCCAAAATTGAGTTCAGTTTGATGTTTTAGAAGTTTTAAAATTTGTTTTTTTTTTAAATTCTTGGCTGAATTCTAAGTTTCTTAGCCTTTTTTTCACTAAAATCCATTTTCTCTTGCTCCAAACGTGCTTTTTACAGTGTGTGAAACATGCAAAAGGACGCCGTTGTGTGTCCATGCTTGCATTCTTTCTCTTGTTCTTTGCTGAGAGTTTTATCTAGCTTCTTAGGAAAATTTTCCTTACCACATCACACCACAACATGAATCATTTTGTTTAGAATTTTAGTAGCCTTTGAGAAAATTAATATAAAGACATCTCTCTTTAGTCTCTCATTTCTTTTTCATCGAGATAATTTTTCCATTCTTCTTCCTCTGCAAGTCCTCTTGTTCGCAAATCTCAGTATCCTTCAATCATAAATAAAATCCCTTAGTAGTTGATATTTTAATTTGTTATCCTCTATTCTCTTTTCCAAATTTTTATTTTGAATTACAAATCCAAATTTGGAAACCTAAAATCATTGCAATCATCTTTCCCCTTCATCATTGGCTACAACCCCTACCTCCTTTAAAACACTGCCATCCAGATCTCTACCCACCATCAGGTCAGCCACCTAACTCCTGCTCTTGGCCCCACTGGCCAAAAGTCCTATAGAATCCCTCTTCTTCCAAAAACCTAAATCCCTCTCCATAAAAATCTTGGCTTCCCAACTTTAAATTAGAACACCCTCACCCTTTACTGACCAAACCTTCCACTACCTCGGACCAAACACCTTCTCAATATCACCCATAACCTGGCCCGACGCCACCAGTACCCATCCACCCAATAACACCTCATAATTACAAAGGACATTATTAACAGTAAACTGTAACGTCCCGCCAATTTGACCGTCTTAAATCGGTAATTAAACCAACTTAAAACGTCCAAACCGACGGATCGTTATTTAGCTTATCAGGTTTAAAACAGAATCAACACAGAAAAATACAGAATAATTAACACAGTATTGAACAGCAAAATAAACTTTATTATATAACCAGAATTTTGATATACAGCGGTTTTACCAAAAATTTAAATACATGAAAAATGTTACTGTTTTAAAACATCAGAGTGCGCCGTCTTCAGAATCCCCAGCTTTGCCATTCTTCGAATTCTCTGCTGTAATATCTAAATCTGAAATGCTTGGGTCTGACTCGAGCATTCCATGCAAAAACATAAAATACTCGAGTCAGGATTAAATCATAGTTCAAGTAAATTAATTTCAACATAAACCGAAACATAATAGTTAATTCCACGGAAAGACTACTAAGATGTAACATAGCGACTTGGGACGAACTAAGGCAAGCGAGCATATGGATTTATATAAATATGTATGCCAATGACATATATATACATATACAGTGGTATATATATACATATGTGTACACTAGCCACCACATATGTATACTATAAACATGCTCCCGATAGATATGCCACCCAATCGATTAATCAAAGTTTGTAACATCAGAAAGGTCACAACCGAAAAGGGTTCGGTCCAGTAGAAGAGAGATGCGGCAAAGAAACAAATGGCATATTATCCAAAATATTATATGGACATAATCGCATGCAACATGTAGGTACAGATTTCAAACAAAACCAGACAACTATGTGTCCAGGTTTTGTGTTTTTTTTTTTTCAGCAAGGGGAAGCACACAAATTCAAGTTTCAGCAACTAAGTGTATGAGACAATACATATAATTCAGTAAATGCTACACGCAATAGGTGCATTACAGGTTCAACATGGTTGATAAAGCAACTGTCTTCTGTCCTTTTTCATAATACTATCATATATTATAACCAAAATTCTATAATAGTTATCTCCAGGAATAACCGTTAACCACAAGGTATCGTATAATAATGGTTGATATATGCAAAAATAAAATATATAAAAAAAACAAATCACACAAACTTCCTGATCACATGCTTATCGGCATCTCATTTTAATTCTAGCCAATCCAAATTTAGTAACTGAAAATAATAAATTGGGTAAATGGGTACCAAACAGTTGCATGTAACAATAGTTGGCCTTGTGGTTTGCAGGAATCAACATGTATACTTAATTTACCAGGTTTAGGCATACACCAGATGACCCAAATGCCAAATGTCATAAGGAAAAACAGTAATAAATGGATGGATATAAAATTGGTGATAACATGAATATAAACATCACTTGTTGAATCATGTTTCATTTCAGTTTTCTACCATGTATAAAACATGTCCTCAACTTATGTCTCAGAACATTAACAGTTTTTATTTGTAAGAATAAACTCGAGTTACCACCCTCCAAATTATATCACTATTGCTTATGAAGAGGCGTTGGCTTACGCTGATCAATTTTTATTATTGTAGGTTATATTATAATTTCTAATGAGTGGTACACCAAGACAAACTGACAGCACATGTATATTTGACCAATCTTAAACAAGACAGAGTGTATACAAAGTAGTAAGGGTGCAAAAGGATGTCTTATACATATAAAGCCAATGTAATATCAGGTTTTAGCAAACCAAATTGATGGCAACAGAAATATACATAGTGAAACCAGTGTAAAAACTAACCATACATTTTTATTTTGCCAATGGCAACAGTAGGATGAATTCTTGTCAAAAGTTTCAGTAGTAAACAAATGACAACAATTTGCAAGTGAAACAACTTCGGTTTTGCCAATGAAACAGCCTATTATATATGTAAGTACATATATACAGTTTTGACAGGGTAACATATCCAGTTCAGTTTCCTTATCAGCAAAACAAATGGGTTCATGCAATTCATGTAATAACTGGGTTCAGTCTTATATCCAAATTACTGGCCATAGCAAAGTGAGTATTCGCTTAGTATAAGAATGGGTTTCCCTCACAGTACTCAAGAAACCCGAACAACGCTATGTATTAGAATAACTTAGAATTTGCTTAAGATCCTGGAGTAGTACCATAAAGTAAATAAAACAACATGAAGGTGTCAAAAAGTATGGTTCTGATTTACACTAAGGTGGCAAGGCAATCATATAAATAAGCATATGTATGTCTCAGTTTCCATCGGCAAGCACAGACAACCAAGAATCAAGCAACAGTCACAAAGCAAGTAAATAGCAATAAGGGTCAAACCACTAAGGTCATAAATCTTCAAAATATCTAGTTTAAACCGAAATTAAAACACTTGAAACTATAATTTAATCGTGAGTGAGATGCTCACCTGTAGTGGCGACGACAGTCTAGGGTTTCGAAGCTCGGCTTTTGGGTGTTCTCGAGATTTGCGACGCAGTGGTAAAGCGCAAGTGAACTCAGCTGGAGGCGGAGCTTGGTTTCGATGCAGCAGCTCCATACGTCCTTTCAGGCGCTGCAATTGGTTGGAGCCGGCATCGACGAGGTTGTAGCGCTCAGGCGCGTGACGGTGGAAAGAGCAGCATCGATTTAGGGAATGCTACTTTGATTTAGTGGCTAGGGTTTTCAATTAACGATTAACTCAAAAGAGAAAATAAATAAATAGAAGAGGGCCGATTTCGATCGGAGGAGTTTTGATTTTGGGAAAGACCATTCGTCTGAAGACATAAAAATGAAAAAGGAGCAAACTTTTTTTTTTTTTTTTTTCCTGATTTAGGGCTTCGTTTTGCTTGAAGAAATTTGGGGAACGAGGGTTCCAATTTATACAGAACGAACCGTGGGTGCCAAGGCAGGAACAGTGGCTTCCGCATTTCAACTGAGGACGGTAATATTTGGGGAGGTAACGTACAGAGGAGATGTTTATTTGTTTGTACCCCGTAAAATCTAATCCTACCGCAAATTATCGCTACGTTTTAATTATATATTGTTTATACGTCCAGCTTCTTTTCCAATAAAATTTCAATATATTTAAACGAATAAAATTCCCGATTTGTTTAACGTTAAAAATGTTTATTTTTAAATTAAACTAATTAAATTTTCAATCGAATTTCAAATCCAATTCCAGTATGCAACCAAATTCAATCCAACATTCAACAATAACTATTTTATTTCCAATCAACCATTCTGAATTCAATATTGAGTTAAATTCATACATTCGATTTTAAATTTCTAACTCAAATACCAATATAAAATTGGTCATTAGTAACTGAATCTCAAACTAATCCCCACATTTCAGTAGCCGAAATTTCTGGGTCGTTACATTCTTTCCCCCTTTAAAACTTTTCGTCCCCGAAAAGGAAAAATTGTTAGAGTTATACCATTTTATATTTCAAATGTTCATATTTATGTGAAATCTTTCCATAACTAATTTAAATATTGATATTTAAGTTATCGATCCTCTTTGTTATCTGTCATATTCAATTAACCCTGAAAAACCAAATTCCTTACTGAAACCATTTCCCAAAATTTCAAATTCCGCACACGTTGGATTTACGCATCTCCAATCATTCTAAATTTCTTTATTCATCTGTCAATATTTACTTGTCAATTGTTCCACAAGTTCAACCATAACATCAGATATTCAATCCATTTAATCTTCCTCTACACTCATTGAAGAGTGTAATTATCATTTCTTCTTCAAGTTACTAATTGTCTACCTGAAAATTTTCCAAGATCAAAAATCATTTATAATACGAATTTCATGTAGAAAATATTAGTATATAATTGAAAATAACCCAAAAACTTCTCTTCTTAACTTATTTAAATTATTGTTTCGAAAATACTTGATAACTCGAAGCTTGACAAGTCTATTGTCGTTCTTACAGACATTAGGCATACGCTGGCCAGGCGCATGACTAAAATCTCCAAGTACTAAATACCCTTGCTTCAACTCCCAATAAAAATATATTTCAAAAGTCCTTTCTAAAAACAGATACGGAAAGTACCAATGTGATAATGATATGCTGATTGCTCATGAATCGCAGATACACAATGGTTTCGTCTGGATCCCCCAGAAAACATCCGTATCCGTAGAAAATCACTTCCCTGCGAATTTCGCCATGAACAGATCAACAGATAATATTTTAAGAATCAAAAGACATTCTGAGGCACTGAGCGTTGATTGCTCTGTCTCAGAATCAAGGAATTTTGAAGATACTTCAAGCCACGAGAACAAAACAAGTCCCAAAGACAAATCAGGTCACGAAGACCAATCAAGTCACGAAGACTAACTGCTGCATCAAACAGGTGGCTCACTATCACTAAAATATCTATATGGACCGCAGGTATACAATGGTTACGCCTGGGTCCCCCAGGAAACATCCATACCCGTAAGCTTTCCCAGCTCTGCGGATTACGCCCTTCCAATTCGACTGTAGATCGCAGCAGTCACAATGGTTACGCCTGATTCCCTCAAGAAACATCCGTCCGCCTTAGGCTATCCGCAGCCCTGCGAATTTCGCTACACGGTCGAATTCCAACGACTCTAGATCGCAGCGATCACAATGGTTACGCCTGATTCCCTCAAGAAACATCCGACCGCCATAGGCTATCTGCAGCCCTGCGAATTACGCTAGCAGTCGTGCTCAATGGCAACTCATGAGTTTTATGTCCGGACAACCTACTACCACCAGCAGCATATCTCAACCAAGCTCGAAATTCAAGGAGAAACAAGGTACTTTCCTTATCGTAATTTGAAAACATATAATACTATATATATAGTACTTCATACTTCTCATAAATCATATTTACGATTTTCTTTCCAAATCACATTTCCACTTATCTCATCTGTATGTAAATTCTGTTACATCAGATTTCATTTCAATCGATTTCGAATTCGTAATATTCTTATATATGTTTCCCATATAAATTTCAAAACTTTTATATCCAATATCAAAAATTGAATATCTACAAATTTCCATTTAATTTTCAAAAATTCATTCTTGATTCCTTAACCCATTCAGATATTTAATATCTTTCCAAACTTAGATTTATGAATCTATCGGTTATATACCAAATTTTCTTTCAAATCCAACTAGCAAGTTCATTATTTAATTCAAATCTTTATGCTCTCAAAATTTCAAAATTATCACTCTTGTAACATATTTCTCATCCCCGCACTATTATTCTTCCATATTCGCATCCTTCGACCGTCAATTAGCAAGCGAACACCTCCCTTCATTCCATAATTATCAACCCCCGAAGGCTGAAGCCAACATCAGATCGGCACTCAAGAAATTACTCAACTTGACTAATCTTCAGTCAGTTTCTAAATTCCTCAACTTCATTCCATAATTCTTATCAACTCATTTCGTATGCAATGCTCGAATTCAATTTACGAATCTACTTCCCTTACGTTCTGTCGCCCTTCGTTTTCGACGTGCAACTCTTTGTTCTCCAGTTCTTGCCGTCCTGATTTATCAAAACCCGTTAGCTTCTCATGATCTTTTGAAAACACTTCCAATTATTATATTTTCCTACAATTTTACAAAATTTAACACCATTGACTTCACGCATAACCATCCTTCGAATAATCTCGAATTCGATTAAATATTCCGAACTTCGAAAAAAAAATCGCACTTAATTTATATTCTGAATTTCAGAATAACTTCTCTGTACTGGTTAATTCCATTTTCTCTATTTTCAATTTTGTTTGCAACATATTTGCTTTCGATCGTTATTTACTTCTAAAAAGTAAATATTTTTCCTCTTATTGGAAGCTGAACTCGTTACATCTAACCAGCTTTGATTTCATTTAAATACGGTTCACATCTCTTTAAAATCTTACTTCATTCACGATTCTCTTGCTTCATCTTATTTACAATTCGCTTCATTTATAACTCTCGTTTACCATTTATTTCTTGTTAATTAATTAAAAGGCTCACAACTTATCATTGATTTCATATTTCTTATTATACATTTTCGGTTTGAAACCAATTTTAATTTATCTGGCTAAGAGTCTAGTAATAAAATTTGACATAGTTGACTACCAATTATAACCCTTTATGATTTTATTTTCATTGGCTACACATTCCGAATGTCAAAATAAAATTTATCGTTTCGTCCTTGAAACAATTTTAAATTTCCACTTTCATTCAAAAATTCCCATCAGAATTCTTATTTAATTTCAGATATCTTAGTTATCTTTAATTTGCTAAAATACACGATTAGAGTGATCGATTCATCGATTCTCTTATTCAATGATAGATTCGAAATTAAACCAAAAGGGTCTCATCGAAGAAAAGCTCTCACAGACCTGGATTCGAAGACTTCCGAAGACTGGGGATTCCAAACATAATTTCAACTTTCAAAAATAAATTTTTGTTCCCGCTGTATTTTTAAATATTTCCAAAATAATATTTTTCTTTCAAAAATCCAATTTAAAATTATTGTACTTTCAAAATTTTATTTCGAAACTTTTTTTTTTCTCAAAATTCGTTGATCCTACTTTTAAACTCGATAAGCTAAGCTTTGAATAAACCAAAGCTCTGATACCACTGTAACGTCCCGCCAATTTGACCGTCTTAAATCGGTAATTAAACCAACTTAAAACGTCCAAACCGACGGATCGTTATTTAGCTTATCAGGTTTAAAACAGAATCAACACAGAAAAATACAGAATAATTAACACAGTATTGAACAGCAAAATAAACTTTATTATATAACCAGAATTTTGATATACAGCGGTTTTACCAAAAATTTAAATACATGAAAAATGTTACTGTTTTAAAACATCAGAGTGCGCCGTCTTCAGAATCCCCAGCTTTGCCATTCTTCGAATTCTCTGCTGTAATATCTAAATCTGAAATGCTTGGGTCTGACTCGAGCATTCCATGCAAAAACATAAAATACTCGAGTCAGGATTAAATCATAGTTCAAGTAAATTAATTTCAACATAAACCGAAACATAATAGTTAATTCCACGGAAAGACTACTAAGATGTAACATAGCGACTTGGGACGAACTAAGGCAAGCGAGCATATGGATTTATATAAATATGTATGCCAATGACATATATATACATATACAGTGGTATATATATACATATGTGTACACTAGCCACCACATATGTATACTATAAACATGCTCCCGATAGATATGCCACCCAATCGATTAATCAAAGTTTGTAACATCAGAAAGGTCACAACCGAAAAGGGTTCGGTCCAGTAGAAGAGAGATGCGGCAAAGAAACAAATGGCATATTATCCAAAATATTATATGGACATAATCGCATGCAACATGTAGGTACAGATTTCAAACAAAACCAGACAACTATGTGTCCAGGTTTTGTGTTTTTTTTTTTCAGCAAGGGGAAGCACACAAATTCAAGTTTCAGCAACTAAGTGTATGAGACAATACATATAATTCAGTAAATGCTACACGCAATAGGTGCATTACAGGTTCAACATGGTTGATAAAGCAACTGTCTTCTGTCCTTTTTCATAATACTATCATATATTATAACCAAAATTCTATAATAGTTATCTCCAGGAATAACCGTTAACCACAAGGTATCGTATAATAATGGTTGATATATGCAAAAATAAAATATATAAAAAAAACAAATCACACAAACTTCCTGATCACATGCTTATCGGCATCTCATTTTAATTCTAGCCAATCCAAATTTAGTAACTGAAAATAATAAATTGGGTAAATGGGTACCAAACAGTTGCATGTAACAATAGTTGGCCTTGTGGTTTGCAGGAATCAACATGTATACTTAATTTACCAGGTTTAGGCATACACCAGATGACCCAAATGCCAAATGTCATAAGGAAAAACAGTAATAAATGGATGGATATAAAATTGGTGATAACATGAATATAAACATCACTTGTTGAATCATGTTTCATTTCAGTTTTCTACCATGTATAAAACATGTCCTCAACTTATGTCTCAGAACATTAACAGTTTTTATTTGTAAGAATAAACTCGAGTTACCACCCTCCAAATTATATCACTATTGCTTATGAAGAGGCGTTGGCTTACGCTGATCAATTTTTATTATTGTAGGTTATATTATAATTTCTAATGAGTGGTACACCAAGACAAACTGACAGCACATGTATATTTGACCGATCTTAAACAAGACAGAGTGTATACAAAGTAGTAAGGGTGCAAAAGGATGTCTTATACATATAAAGCCAATGTAATATCAGGTTTTAGCAAACCAAATTGATGGCAACAGAAATATACATAGTGAAACCAGTGTAAAAACTAACCATACATTTTTATTTTGCCAATGGCAACAGTAGGATGAATTCTTGTCAAAAGTTTCAGTAGTAAACAAATGACAACAATTTGCAAGTGAAACAACTTCGGTTTTGCCAATGAAACAGCCTATTATATATGTAAGTACATATATACAGTTTTGACAGGGTAACATATCCAGTTCAGTTTCCTTATCAGCAAAACAAATGGGTTCATGCAATTCATGTAATAACTGGGTTCAGTCTTATATCCAAATTACTGGCCATAGCAAAGTGAGTATTCGCTTAGTATAAGAATGGGTTTCCCTCACAGTACTCAAGAAACCCGAACAACGCTATGTATTAGAATAACTTAGAATTTGCTTAAGATCCTGGAGTAGTACCATAAAGTAAATAAAACAACATGAAGGTGTCAAAAAGTATGGTTCTGATTTACACTAAGGTGGCAAGGCAATCATATAAATAAGCATATGTATGTCTCAGTTTCCATCGGCAAGCACAGACAACCAAGAATCAAGCAACAGTCACAAAGCAAGTAAATAGCAATAAGGGTCAAACCACTAAGGTCATAAATCTTCAAAATATCTAGTTTAAACCGAAATTAAAACACTTGAAACTATAATTTAATCGTGAGTGAGATGCTCACCTGTAGTGGCGACGACAGTCTAGGGTTTCGAAGCTCGGCTTTTGGGTGTTCTCGAGATTTGCGACGCAGTGGTAAAGCGCAAGTGAACTCAGCTGGAGGCGGAGCTTGGTTTCGATGCAGCAGCTCCATACGTCCTTTCAGGCGCTGCAATTGGTTGGAGCCGGCATCGACGAGGTTGTAGCGCTCAGGCGCGTGACGGTGGAAAGAGCAGCATCGATTTAGGGAATGCTACTTTGATTTAGTGGCTAGGGTTTTCAATTAACGATTAACTCAAAAGAGAAAATAAATAAATAGAAGAGGGCCGATTTCGATCGGAGGAGTTTTGATTTTGGGAAAGACCATTCGTCTGAAGACATAAAAATGAAAAAGGAGCAAACTTTTTTTTTTTTTTTTCCTGATTTAGGGCTTCGTTTTGCTTGAAGAAATTTGGGGAACGAGGGTTCCAATTTATACAGAACGAACCGTGGGTGCCAAGGCAGGAACAGTGGCTTCCGCATTTCAACTGAGGACGGTAATATTTGGGGAGGTAACGTACAGAGGAGATGTTTATTTGTTTGTACCCCGTAAAATCTAATCCTACCGCAAATTATCGCTACGTTTTAATTATATATTGTTTATACGTCCAGCTTCTTTTCCAATAAAATTTCAATATATTTAAACGAATAAAATTCCCGATTTGTTTAACGTTAAAAATGTTTATTTTTAAATTAAACTAATTAAATTTTCAATCGAATTTCAAATCCAATTCCAGTATGCAACCAAATTCAATCCAACATTCAACAATAACTATTTTATTTCCAATCAACCATTCTGAATTCAATATTGAGTTAAATTCATACATTCGATTTTAAATTTCTAACTCAAATACCAATATAAAATTGGTCATTAGTAACTGAATCTCAAACTAATCCCCACATTTCAGTAGCCGAAATTTCTGGGTCGTTACAAAAGAATACTTAATTAAATATTGGGAAATAAGTAAAATGGACTGCACCATCGTCTCGAAATTCTGGTTAAGATAGACCCCGAGTTTGCATAAAACAGTCATCGAATGAGGAAGATATAAAGCTTAGAAGTTTGTATACGTAAAAGAGACTTATATATAATTCAAAACCAGAATTCATATTAGTTCAAAATACGAAGCGGTAACCTAGGGCGGCAATGAGAGGGAGATCGACCCATGCCTGGTCTGGGCCGACCTATGGGTCGACCCAAGGTCAGGTGGGTCGACCCAGGTGAGGTTGGATCGACCCACCCGTGATCTGGTTGGGTACATTTTTCTGAATCTCTACAGAATTATTGAATGGGTTCATTGAGGATAGGTTATATATAGGGCAAAATTTCTATTGTTTTTTCACCTAAAATAATGGATATAATGAGATGCTACCCCAGCTTGGATTTAATAAGCCTATCTTCTCCAACATCAGCCGATATACATCAAAAACATTTCTTGTACTTCGATCCAAACTCTGTGAGTTCATGTTACTTTTAGATATAAAAATTTAACAGTAACCCTGACATGTTTATAGATCTGGATATGAACCTCTACCTGTTATGACACTGATTCATGCCTAAACAGTTCTGTTATAACTATACATACTTTTGTACACCTGTTCTGCTTTCAGTTCTTATATGCCTATCTCTGTTATCATATGCCTATTTCTATTCTTCTCTCTCCCTCGTTCCTTTTTTTGCTTTATTGTCTAGGCTACCTTCGACCCTAGGCTAATATCACTGAAATATGCATACGAACAGAATTGGGAATGATTAGGAATGATAAATTAGGGGCATATCTTGTACTATGAATCGTGACTGGAATTTAGGGGCATAACCTATATCTTGTACACCCGTTTTGTTTCCTTTTCTCTCTCTTCCTTCCTTTTAAGGTTCTCAGGGTGGGAATGCTCAGGCTTGATTAGGATTCTCTTTTCTGTTTTTGCTTGGATCTAGATCTTCTTTGATGTATCTCTTTGACTACTTGTCTACTTTATAATGGCTATTATTGGGGATTATGATTTTACATTTTTGTACTCCGATGGATTTTAGCGCAAGACAGATGTTTTGGTTTGATGTACTTGGTTTCAGTATTTTAGTTTAATGTTGTAACTGGTTTTGAGCCTACAATGTTTTTTTGCTAAATATTGAAGTTTTAAATTTCCGCCTCTATTTTGTATTTGTCTTGTGATATTCTGTTTCTGTTTACCTATAATGCTTTATGGAACTTAATGCATTCGGATAAAGAGTGACATTAACGGACGTGGGGTGTCACACACCCTTTGTTCGAAGACAACCTGTGCATAAACCCTCCCTCTCCCTTCTCCTTTTTTCTAATTGTTTTCCTATTTTTCCAAAATTTTGTCTTGTCTTCTCATAGCCACAACTTACCCATAGAAGCACCAAATTACCTTTTTCTTTTCTACAGATTCGATGATATCGAGTTAGCTACAACTTCTATATCTGCACTTTTTCCAAATTTTGTATTTTTCTGTCTTAAAATCACGAATCTTTCAGACTAATTTTCGGTCTTAGATTTTCTAATCCAAAATTATCTGTTACTGTTTTAACCTTATTTCCCTGAAATTTTATCAAAATCCAGTTTTTTTTTATTTTAAATTAAAGGAAAAGAATTTTCTAGAACTTTTCCATTGATCTCTTTTTCAAATTCAGTGGTTAACATATCCAAAAACCTGTTTTAAGAATATTCAATTTATTTCTCTATTTTTGTGAATCCTATGAAATCTGAACGTATCTTCCCCTAGCCAAAAAACTCTATTGCTCTTCTTATCGATGGCTTGTGGTGTTATGTTGCTTGGATAGTTATGCATCATCTTGGTTCTTTGTCGTGCTTCATCATTTTGGATCTTGTGTCATTGCTTGGTGTGTTGCTTGTGTCACTTTTCGACGTGAGCTAGTTTTTGTCGTTGTCAACTTCTCTTAGTCACGAAAGGTGCGCAATCAGTCACGACTGACATTTTTATATTAAGTTAATTGGCACTATTGGAAATGTTGACTCAATCCCAACATATGACACACATCATGTTATGTTATGTTTATGTTATATGTGACACTCATTATTCTATATTACATTTATATAATTATGACACATGTTATGTTATGTGATATTGATATGTAGGGGTGATCATTATTTGGTCAAACCAAATAAACTAACCAAACCAATTTAGTTTGGTTGGTTTGGTTTTGAAATTAGATCTTTTTATAGTTGGTCAGAGAAAATAATTAGTTTGGTTATCATTTTAACCAAATTGACCAAACTTTATTATATTCTCAAAATTATCGATGTTATAATAAATATTTCAGGTTAGTCTAGTTATATAAGTAAAGTTATCATCACATTTATGTCCAAATTATTTTTAAATAACATAAGAATCGTAAATAATAACAGTTTAATCATATGTTTATTATTTATTTCTAATTTCCAAACATAAAGTGTAAACATTATTAGTTCGGTTAAATCAGATTACCAACACAACTTAATTTAGTCAGTTTGATTTGGTTTCCATTTTTATTAGTTTTAGTTCGGTTTGTCATAATCAGGCAAACCAAAATAGTCAAACGCTCAGCCTTATTGTTGTGTGACATTTGAATTGATATGATATGTTATCACACTACAAGTTCCCTACAGATAGGAAAAAACTTATGCATTGATATGATACATACACGATCAATTTTATTATTTTTGACACTTGTTTGGGATATGGGATGAAATGATATATACTCGAAAATAAAACACTATGGGTTGAAATGATAAATATCCGATTCACTTGACCATATGATAGAAAACTATATACGGGCAACATGGTTAAATAAACTATTTTACGAAATTTTATTAGTATGTATTAATTTAAATATACTGATTTTAAAATCTAATTTAAATTTTTTTGTTTAAATTAATGTTGAAATATTTAACTTGTATTAATGAATTTAGGTGTGATTAATTTAATGGAAGGATCAAATATGATTTTCAAATTGAATTTATTTTCTAAAATAAATTTATGAATTTAATTTATATTTAATTTAATTTTAAAAGACTTAATTTAACAAATTTAATAAAATATAAGTTAATTAAATATAATAAATTAAATTTAAATGTTTTAGTTTAATACAAAAGATTTTTTAGTTTAAAGATTTATTTTAAAATTTGAAAACTTAATTTAATATAATATATAGAGGTAATTTGATTTAATAACTTCAATGAATTTAATTTAGAAAATAATTTGATTTTAAGATTTAATTTGTTTAAATTAAGTGAATGAAAAAATTGAATTTTGATTAGAAAAAGTAGTTGACTTATTAAATTAATAAATTTTGAAGTTGGAGAATTTGATTTAGAAAATTAACTTGATTATTAAACTTTGAATGTTGTTTGAAATACAGTAAAATGAAATGAATCTAGAATTTAAGTTTTAAACCGAGGTGAAATAAAGGTTTAAAGTTGCAAGTCTAATTTTTAAACTAGTTTGATTTGAAATTTATACTAGTTAAATTTAAGTTAATTTGAATGGAAATTTGGAATCCAAAATGAATGACAAAGCGAATTTTGAAGAATGTTTGGCTCAGATAGATTGGTATATTAAATTTATTCTAAATTAGTACTATTTTATATTAAACTATTTTATAATTATTTAAATTTAAAATATTTTATAATTATTTAAATTTAAACTATTTTATCTATTAAGGTTTTATAACTATTTTTAGTAATATCTTATAAAATTTAAATTATATGTATTAAGTTAAACTATTTCAATTTTTTACTATTTTAAACAAAGTCTCTTTTCAATTCGAGATATTATGTCTGAATTTATTTAAGATAAAGATTTCGACTAATAATGATATTTGTGAAATCGAAATATAACATTGAAATATAAAATCAAAATTTGAATTTGATGGTGAACCGTTTGATAATATGAGATTTGAAATCCAAGACTGAATCCAATACTTAATAGTTTTAAGTAAATAATTATAAAATCAATACTTGAAGCTAAATTGATTTACGACATTTAATATACCTTAAAAAATAAATGACCACAGTGTGGAATAAATGTTTGGTTGTTAAAGATGCTAGGGTCGGATATTGGCATACTCTCTGTCAATACTAGGAACCTTTGTAACAACTATGCACGTAGTGGAGAGTCCAAAATGAAGTAGGATGGATTTAGCTAACGCCGCCGGAATGAAGTAAGAGAGCGATGATGGATAACTATGACTTTCAGATCATAATTAAAATGACTAAAATAAGACCTAATCGTCGCTCCTCCAATCCGACACACTTCTTCGATATCATATTTATTACTTTGTAATTTGACTTATAACGACCTGATTTTCCGATCCTTAGATTCGATATTAATACATACTGGTATTAACATCCCGAACATCCATTTCCCAGAAAATCAAATTATTAGGATTTAACGAAAAATAAGATAGAGTTGAATCTCACAATCGCGGCTGATAACATAATATATATATAGACACACACACACACACAAGTCTTTACAAAAATGAAAGAACTTTTATTACCTATACATATACAATCATCAGAGCAGACAACAAACACTGATCACCTGGACAGTTATAACAACCTATCCGAACTACATATACAACACAAGAATCACAATAGCACAGCATAAATAAGAATCTATGCAGATACATCTTGGACTCTAACTCTTCTTCTAAGCTCCAAATTCAACCGTGAAAACCTGAACAACTTGGTTGCTCATAAAAATTTGAGCGCCTAAGAGTTTTAGGGAAAGAAAATAAAAACTTTGGATCAAACATGGGTCTGGTGTGAGAAAACTCAAACAACTTGATTATTATATTTCAAAACCATTTTGAAAATAAACATCTCGTAATATCACGCCACACATAAACATGGACAAGTTTTACCCTTACGATAACCAGTACATTTTATAGAAAATCCCATGATATTATAATAGTGTGTAGATACAAATACTTATGAATATTTGCCAAAATTGTCACGTTTATCAAATTCCAACATAATAGGCATACAACTAAAACCTTACAAGGCACGTATTGGAGTTTGGATTTCATACAATGTACCACCTATCTGAGTACCTCTCTAAATAGCGTACCAAGAGCCTCATATGGACTCCCTGCGAATCAGGACCAACCAACCCCTCTATGGATTGTACCGAATATTTCATCACCATGGTTGTGATTAGAAACCACCGAATATTAAGTATACAAAAGGGTCAATACCGAATCTGGATCAGGTTTTGACAATACCCTAAATGGGGGCTACCCACCCAGCCTTGAAGCATATTCCCTGTTTTAATCATTGCCGGTTGATGTGGCTAGAGACTACGTTTTTACCTTTCAAACATGCCACACATGCATCTTCGGATTAATATTCTGTCAATCACTAATTAGCGTCCACCAAAATACAACCTCTGAGCTCATGCGTCTCAAAGAAGGGTGTTAAGCTAAGAGAAGTTTCCTTCTCCACCACCAACAGATGTACCTTTGTAAAAATGATTGCACATGATCTTAGAAATGCAATGTCAGACATCCATCCATACAAGTTATCCAGAAACAGGATAAACCGGAGGCACTCTTTTACCGCATCTTGTCGGGAATAATCCCTAGAATTAGTAATAAGAAGTCATTGCAATACGAAGATTTTAGAATGTTGGGACCGCTGCTACAATATACATTGGTAGCTTTCCAGAGACGATCAAGAAGAAGTCCTTTATTCCCTGAAGATCTGCACCTTCAACTCCAGGCTTCAAGATAAACTTGATTTTATCATCTTCGGTATCTTCCACACTCACTGCTCATCCAGATCGAAGTGGTTTTTAGATACTTGATCCAATTCTACTCTCTTCGAAATGACTATCAGTAGTTTTCGGTAAACTCAATCCTATTTCTTTAGAAAATAAATAGACAATGATGACAACGGAGTTCACCTCCTAACCGTTACTGGATGAATCTCGTTATCCCTTGTCCTTGGGGAACTAAACGAGGTTTATACGCATAGTGAATCATTAACATGGGAGACTATGCCGTATAACGTAAGCATTTCCACAATATATTTCCAATGTTAGATTTTTGCTCCAGATTTGATAATCGGTTATTTAAATATCAAACAACACAAAAATAGCCAATTGTTTATTTCCCATAGTAATCACTAAGCCTCCTTTAATTAATTTCTTATTAGTTAAATTTCAAATATCTTATCCCAAAACATTCAATAATCGAACCCTTTGATATAAGTATGTACTTCAAAACCAATAAGATGATTTCCCATTTCTAGTTCACCGTAGTGGGTTACTAAAACCAAATCACTTCATTTAACTTCTTAAGAGCTTCTCTTTTAAGTATCAAATCATTCATAGAAATAATGATTTAAAACCCAAAATTAATTCTCAGTCTCAAACTAATATCATTCCTCAGATAAAAATGAAGTCGTTCAAGTTGGGGTATTTTAGTTACCTCTCAGACCTTGACTCGCGTCAATCTCGTCTCTGGAATAACAGAAGTTTACTATCGCACGTTTCAAAACGTCTAACTTAAATTAAATAAATTCTTAAAGTTTTAGAAACTCATTTTAAAACTCACCTTTCGACTTATAGCACATTTTACTTAATTTCTTTTATTAAGGAAATTAGTTTATCACAAACAATTCATTGGTTTCAAACTTATTTCAAAATCCAATCTTAAATTGAAAGCTTTCTCTTAAGTTAATTGAATTAACTTAACCTTATAATTAATAATTTTACTTACTAACAACTTCTTATCTTGAACACATTTAGCAAAATTATTCACTTAAGTCCAAACCTCATTATTAAGATAATCAGTTAACCTCCAAATTAATTTAAAAGCAATGAACAAGTATAATCCTCCTTATTGAAACTTTTGGCCAACTTAAATCTCTTATTTTAAACAATTAATTAACTTAAAACATCATTAATTAATAAATTAACTTAAAAGGATCATTTATAAAAATGAAATAACTTAATCACTTTTGAAATAAGATAATAATATTCTTAAAAAAATATTAATTCAATCATAATTAACTATTAAATAATCACTAAACAATTACTAATCCTTAAAATGAATAATTACATATTTATTTAACATTTAAATAAATAGTTAAGTAATATTTAATCTTTAAATAGATAATTTAAATCCCAAATATTTAAAACCTTTATTTAATATTTGATAATTCTTAAAATACTTTTTAATTAAGTAGTAAATCTTAATCAAATGATTTAATAATAATTAATCCCTATTATAAGTCATTAAACAATATTTAAGCATTAAATAATTATAGTAATTATAATTAACTTCTAATTTTATTTTAGGTATGAATTTCACTTAAAACATTATTACTAAGTAATTAGTAAATTAAAATATCATTAATAAACCAACTCTTAAGTGTTAAATCATCGTTATTGAATAATAATAACTTAATACTTAATTAATAAAATTAATCCCAAACAATTTGATCAACTTAACCCATTTTTTCAAAGTACTTAAATAAATTGTTAAATCTTTTAGAAGTACTCCTTAAAGCATTGCTAGATGGAATGTTTAGCTACTTAACTAATTCCGTTTAGAAATTTGTATAACTAAAAACAGCTTCACATTTGAAGCTTAACAACTACAATGATATTTATATAAGTTACCACAAATTTCCATATCCAAATGGTTTCACATGTCAATGTCACAAACAATATGTAACAACCCGGGATTTCAGAACCAATTTAAAATATTTATTTTAGCTATTTTAATGGATTTTGAATATTTAGAATGATTTATTTTAAATAAAAATGAGTAAAAAATTATTTTAATCGAAGTTTAAACAATTAAATTTATTTTAATTATAAAACAAGCCTGAAATGGCGTGATTGTTTGAAAATTCGGTTTTAAATTTCAATTGAATGTACAGAGTTCAAAATAAATCGAATTTCAGTAAAACCAGAAACATTTGAATCTGTTTAATTATATCTTTCTAACGAATGTAAAAAAATCTAGATTTAATAATATAAATTGAAAGTTATGTCTAGTTTAAAATTCAAAATAGTCGCTATGGAATTTATATATATTTTATATAATATATAGCCCTTAAAAATAGCCGTTTTGCAAATGACCTTCGTTTTCGACGAAACCACTTTTAATGGATTCGGAATGTCAAATTATTGCTAGATTCCAATTTTCATAATTTTTGGAAGTAATATGTGGGCGTGGTGAATTTAAATGTGTTTGGTCAAATTCAGTTTGAATTTAATAGACTGGAAAATGGTCATTTTTCAAACGGTCTCCAAATTCGACGAAATTAGTTTTGTTAGGACCGTATCGTCAAAACATAGCTAGATTTATTTTTCTGTAATTTTTGGAGTCAGTATTAAATTGGATTTTGGGTTTGTCGTGAATGGTGTCTTTAGTAATACTGTTCTTAAACCCTGTGTGAAAAGAATAAATCTTTTAATTAAGATTATTAGAGTTTCCAATTATATTTAGTTATATGAATAAAATTGGAGGTGAATTGGGTTTATTGTGAACCGTGTTTTAAATGACATTGGTTCTTTAACCTAGTTAAAGTCAGGATTACATGTCTAACATTGTATTTCCAACTGTATTATTGATCTCTGCTAAATATATATCTGTTTGGTGGTGGAGAATTTATTCTCTTGTTTAACACCATTCTCTAAGACATACAAGCTTAGATGTATATATCGGCAGAAATCAATGGTATGGTGTAGATTGTCGATGCAACATGTTTTGATTTCCCAAAGTTAAATAATCATTAATAATGATTGTTGGCAGCTTAAAACTAAGTAAAGTTTTAATGAATCTTTAATTAGATTGAAATGAGAATGTGAAAATCTAAATTATCAAATTTGGGAAATGATCGAGAATTAAGTACCACCAGTTTTACTCCAGGCGATAGTTAAATCTTTAATTAGATTTGAACGTGAAATGATAATTAAATTTACTGATAACATCATGGTGTCAGATACAGAGTATTACTAGTTTTGCTCCATGGGATGAATAGGTTGGTATTGGAAAATTAAATAAATAATTATTTTGGTAAGGCTCGATAATCCCGACTAGTTAATAAACCTTAACTTAGTTTAAAGTTGAGATCCAAAGTATGATTGAAGTATAAATTTAAAAGAATTTATATTTGATAAAATTAATGGGAACCTTTCCATAATAATGTGAATATTTGAATAAAAGAATATTCTTAACTGGAATGAGGCGTATGTGTGTTTTTATAGCACTTGATTATAAGATACGTGAATTATTCGGAAAGGCCGAGTTTATACCCATTTTGAATAATTTATCCGACGATAAGTCGACGATGAAGACGGTGGTTTACGACCGAAGGTCTTCACATCGTTTGGATGATTACTGATGTCTTGATTGGGCTGTACACCCAAGACAAGGTAATAAGTGGTGATCGTCTAGACGTACTTGGAGATCGACCGGATATGCGAGGACCTCTATCCTGTATTGGACATATGGGACGAGGAATAAGGTGCCTCCGGTTTTGTTCAGACCCAGAACGAACTAGTAAATGGATGTGTGTGTCTGACATTGGATTTTATTCTGTGTTGATTGATCCCTATTAAATATATATCTGTTTGGTGGTGGAGAATTTATTCTCTTGCTTAACACCCTTCTCTAAGACGTACGATCTTACAGGTTATATATCGATAGATATCAGTCGCATGGCATGAATTGCCTGTGTGGCATGTTGAGATGAAAAAGATCAAGGCTTTTGTTGAAAAGCAGAGTCTTGTGGTTGATGATCAAAGCACGACTTTAAATAGCATAACTTTGTGTATAACGTTAATTCGCGAGCCTCACACCCCGGTGTGAGTCTAGAACGGGATCAGGGACGCAGGGAGAACACGACATTTCTTTCTAACTATGGGTGGTGTCATGGTATGGAGCCCAGACATTTATATTTTTACCTATGTGGATGACGGATTGCGAGGCGCCTTAGATATATCGGTTACTACGGGGCCGATGGATAGGTCCTGTAGGACCTCAAAATGTGCGTTCAGGAATAATTAATCCACTAACGTAATTGCAGATCGGCCCTGCAGGAACTAAGGGTCCACTGCGGGGGATCCAGATGCATTTGCTAGAGTATCTCGAATCGGAAGAAGCCATCGCTAGCCTTGGCTCATGACGGAAATCTAATTTCCAATACGTGACATTTCAGTTTTAAATTGCAGAACTAGTATGCCGACATAGTAGCATGGGATACTATGCCGTCTATGATTGATATATTTATATTGGAAGTTGTTTTGACACTATACGCTTATAGTAATATCAGAATGATTTGTTTTAAACGTACACAACATGTTTGGCTATTATAAGGGAAAAATCTATCCTTTAGCTTATGTTGCATTGTGTGATGGGACCTGAGTCTTATAATAGCTTCAGTTTTCCAAAAAGCATTACGTTGTTTGTTTTATGCACTGGTATTCTTGGGAGAAAACCCGTTCCGAGTTATACGGCGTGGTCCCTTGATTTACTTTATTTCTAAAGTAAAGTTTGTAATAATTGTTTCAGTTCTCACACCAATCCCATGACATACCTGGAGTTTATTATTTTAACCTAAACTCTGGGTGCCCATATTTTCCATACGGGCAGCTAGTAGTTTTCGTTTTGCAAATATTTCTTTTTTAGGATCCTGGATTTATAGCTGGAACTATATTCGGAAAGCTCTGTATCCGTGTATTTTTTTAGTTGTGTTATGTATTATTTTTTCGCTGCTATGTAATGTATTTTAATCTCCGATATTTTTCTGATGTATATTATTTATTTATACTCTGTTATATTCTTGTACTCTGATGTAATTGTTGTAACAACAATGAAATGTTCTGTCGTTTGTGTTCTGATTTGTCGTGTTCTCAACTCAATACGGGCTTTCCCGTAAGGGCAATTTTGGGTCGTTTCACAATATAATCAGTTTTCAATTGTTCTGGCAACTAACAGTTTATAATCAATAATTAAATATCTATTCAATACATATCAATCAATACTGATAACAATTAATCGAACAATTTAAACTATCACTTAGCAAGTATAGAATGAGGTTTTATTCTGCTCAATAGATGTCCATAATGATCTGTACTATAATGATTAACTCGTATGTATTTTATTTGGCCAAATAAATAATACTGATTTAGACCTTAAAATTTAAACGACGTTATTATAATAAATAAAGCATTTTAAACCTGTATGTCTTAGGATGTCATACCTACCCAAACAAGACAACCAACTACACTACAATACTATGCTCGTAAATGAGAACACAGGAAAAACAAACCCATTCGTCGATCGGATTTAAAACGAACTCGATATGGCCTTCCGAACCAACACACACAACATATAAATTAATTAAAAATTAAAGCTTTTCTGACATAACATCTTGGCCCAACCCAAACCAACCCCTCCCATGCCCAACAAAACAAACTCAACCCGTTCCTTTCTTCTTCCCCCTCCCTTCTTCTGTTCAATTCAAAAAACCCCTGTTCCCAAAATAAATGCATGTCGTGCACCCCGCCCAACAACTCTGACCGCTAAAGTCCCATCTATGACCTCCCATATGCGTTGCCCCACCTCTTCGTCATGCCTGACCCTACCTCCTCGTGCTACAACCCATAGATTGGAATTCGACACCGGGAGATCCCCGACTATTCACTACAGGTGGCGACATATATCTCCACTGAAATCCGCAAAAAATCACCTAAAGATGCATCTCAACCCCGTGATCATACTACAACCCTCAAAATATATCATTTCCTCCTTAAATAAGAGTAGCACTATACCCCATTAATGACCGCATCGGCCATGGCTAAGGTCATCATCAAAAAATCAAGTTCAACATTCTAAAACCACACTCAGACAATGATTACACTCAAACAAACCCACAAACCTTGCTACACGATTTTACAAGTAAAATACTTATTTTTGGGTTTTAGAAGCTATTCAGTGAGGTGGATAAATGATGCTTAGCTTTGTTTAAGGTTTTACAGGCCTTACTACTTTTTTTAAGTTGAAATGAAACGAAGAGGGAGGTAGCAGTTTACAGCCATGATTTGGAAGAGGCATGAGAATGAAAATTATAATATTGCAAATAAGTTTGGAAGAGGAAGAAACACATATATTTATATATAAAGTGAAGTGAACAAAAAAATAATTAAACAAAAATAGTGTTAGACAATGACCATATTAACCTTGGAATCATTTTAAATCTTACAACAAAAACAACTTAGTTCAAGCATTTAATGCTTACTTGGAAATCAAATTTTCTTATCTACCACCTTAGTACTTAAGTAGCTTATGTGTTGAAATGTACAAATTTCATATCCTTGGCTAACGATGTTGTTTCCATTTCAAATACTTTAAATATATTTTTATATTTCTTTTATATTCAAATATATATATATATATTCAAACATCAAATCAAGCTTTTATCTTTTATAAAATATAAATTCAAAAAAATATAACTTTGTTTATACTATAAGTAAACATCAAATCATATATTTTATATACCTAAATTTAAAATATTAAAATATTTTTTTATTTGCAACATCACATCGTGCACTTTTAAAATTTAAACAATAAATTTAAATATAGCTTTACTTACGATATTATGTAATATAAAATCATCATTATATTATCATATATATATACACACACACAAATTTTCAAAATTTGAAATAAAATACATATTTTTAACGAAAAAATTCTAAGATCCTTTTATATAAATTATAAAATTTAAAAAGGCTCTTCAAACCAATAGAACCATAATTTTTGTGAAAAAAATAAATCTTCTATTAACTTATCATTTAAAAATGAAATTTAAATGACTAAAACACAAATTGAATATTTAAATAAATTGAATATTCATAGATTGGATTGATAAAATTCTGGGTTGTTACATTCTTCCACCCTAGAAGGAATTTCATCCTCGAAATTTCATCCCTATCCAAACTAGAAATGAAACCCAATTTAAAAAACCGATTTTGTTTATCAATTTAATAGACTTGTATGATGAACATAAATCATCTGTATGCAACATCTTATTTGATTAATATTTGAATACATTCCAGAAATAGTATCGTTCACTCGACGCCTCCAGTGTAGACTCTGATCAGGCTCCTTGATTAAGAGTCGTTATTCTCCTTGCACAGCCAAATACTATGACAGAGAACTTTAGTTCTATTTCCATTACTCTCACCAAGTGCTCAACTTCAATAATTTAGTGATTAATCCATATTTAGATTGGTGTGAAAACACCTCATATCCCATATACTCAAATCTTGGATCTAGACAGAAATGCGAACAAACTATCTAAGTACAACACATATAATTAGCCTATTGGTTATTATTATACCAATTTCTGTTTTCAATTTTTGAAAATTTAATCAATTTATTTAAAATCTAACTCCTCATAATTCACTATCACTTAGTTAATTCCTATATCAACATGGAAATATGGACTATCCAAATTCATCGTGCATTTCAATTCGCACTAGCTAATAAAATTACCAATCCATTTATTAATCAAGATGCAAAACTAATATATTCTAATGCATAGGCTATATGAATCCATATGAGAATTTTTAACTAAAAATTTAAGGATTTTGTTACTAATAGATTTCGACACCGAAACTAGTTGGAGATGAAGGGGTATCGGAGCGCAACTAGCACTAAAAGAATGTATTGAAAGCACGTGACCAACACCAAACCACCAAGACAACTGATACCAAAAGCAAGAAGAGAAAGATTTGGCCAATATGCTATCAGCACCAACAAGGGAAGCATAGCTTGGTACCGATACAAGAAAAATCGTAGTAGGGCGATACCAAAACCTACATGGAAGCAGTAAACAATCAGGGGTGGTTGAGGTACCGACACCGGAGGCAATCGACATGGTTTCGATTCCGAAAGCATAAACTTCGACACCAAAACACAGAGCCATGAAAAAGGGAGCATGAGACCAAGCTGGGATGAAGTAGAGAGCTACTGATGTCAATATACTTAGTATCGATACCAACACCAGGAAGCAACTTTGAAGTCATCAGCAAAGGTCCATAAGCAATGTTGATACCGATACCAAGGAGGGTGCTAAAGTAAAGACAATACTCAAAAGTCATTAAGGCAGGGCAAAACTTAGGATTTTCTATTGGAACCAAGGCTTATCACCGAAATCGAAAGCATCTTAAGAAGCTATCAATACCAACTTGCTTGGTATCGGTACATGGTATGGAGAAAGCACCAACTCCATAAGAAAGGCGGAACCGATAACAACACTCAGAAGTGAAAAGGAAGACCGAAACTCGAAAGCCGACACCTAAATCCACTAATGCAGGCTGACACTGAGACCAAGTATCATTGCCGAATCTAAAAGTGGGCTTTTGCCAATGGCTATCGAAAGAGGGCCCAATTTGTCTATAAATAAGACCCAAGGATCACATTTTGGGGGACTTTTCCTCACTCTACAATCTTGTATTCATTTCTTAAAAAGGTAACCCTAATTTGTAAATCAATTTGGGATTTTTACTTGTAACCACTAATGTACTAAAATCAATGATTAATAAAGAGAGAATTAACACTTTTGATCAATTATATGAATTTCCTTGTCATTTATGTCACTTACTTGCTCATCACTACCCTACAACAAAGCCTTATACGAAAGCCTAATTACCTAAATACCCTTCCTTAATCCATTTAGCTTTCTAACTTGTGTTGCAATTAAGAAACCCTTATCCTACGGTAACTGTTGGTCCTTGAGTCTCATAAGCGTGATACTCACCTCTTGATGGAAGCATAACTAATCTTCAGGCTCAAGACCTTAATACCTATGAAATGATTAACTAACTCAAGCTTGTGGAAACTAAATAATCCATTAATCTCCTTTGATCCACATCCTTAGCACTCATTCTGATTTTGACGAACAATAACGTTAACATTTTGGTGCTAGGAGGGCTTAAACCTCCGATCCTTTGGATAACCGATAACATCCTTGGTTGTTCCGTCCTAAATTGGACTAAGCTTTGAAGAAGCAAGATCATGAATAAAGGGTCCCTACAAGTTTCTTATGGATCTCGAACGACTACGTCAAGCATTAGTGATCCAAGAATTGTTGAAAAAAAGGCTTAAATTGGAAGCCTTGCAAATCAAGAACAAGATCAAGAATTAGAACCTTATGACCCTGACCATTGGAGCTTTAACGCTTTTCACATAGGACCAACACCAATCTTTGCTCTAAGAAATTATACATCAATGGAATATAACCTATTCACTCACATGAAAGAAGCCATCCATGCACAGGCTAAGGGAGCTATATTTGAGCAAAGAATAGTGGAGGAGTTCAATCATTTTGCCTCAAGATGCTCTAAGAAGGTTGCATCTCAATCTCACAACGCAACAAAAAGAAGCTTGAAGACAAAGAGGAATCAATAAAATTAAGAAACAAAAGGGCTAAGCTCCGACGTCGAAAGGGAATCTTCGAATTAAGATTACTAGAAGAATGCAAACTGACCACGTCTATTAAGAATATCTACTTCCTAACCAAGCATAAGCTCAAAATATAGCCATCACAAAGAAAGAAATCCAAGAACAAAATCGAATTGGGAGGACCCTACTGCCACTACCATATAATGAATGAACATCAAACCTATCATTGTAGAGTTATAGAAGGGATGATCATCAAGTTATTTAATCAAGGCCAACTATATAGATATGTAAAGAAGGCTTAAATCAACTACAACAATGGATTCTTTGATGTAAGAATGTCTACATGGTTGGGGGTAAGATCTCCCTAAAAATTTGGAACCATCGGAAATGGATGAAGCTACCTACAATGGTAAATAACTCTTGTCACCACCAAGATGGCCAGTGCAAAGCTCCCCTCGAAGGGGGTGGGGGTGTAAGCATTTATCCGCGCCTAAGCCAAAAAGGGTCGGGTTAAAGCATCAAAATTGTAACCCTCCGCCCCTATCACGGACCAGCTTAAACCCTTAGTCCTACCTACGATGGCCTAGGTAAGGCACCCCTTATAGTGGGGTAAGTGTAGGGCTTTATCCACGTCCAAATCTGATTGGACCAGGTTAAAGCATCGAAAATACTTATCCGCGTCTACGATGGCCAGGTTAAGGCACCCTTTGGAGGGGGTGGAGTGTAAGTCTCTATCACCACCTACGATGCCCACGACAGAGCATCAAAAGAGTAAGCCTTTATTCACGCCTACGATGACCAGGTTAAAGCATATAAGCCCATATCACCGCCTACGATGGCCAGGGTAAGGCGCCTCTTGGAAGGGGGTCGGGTAAGTCCTTGGACCCTGCTTGAGATTAAGCTAGTCAAGTGCACCAGACACACAAACCCAGCGGTAGCTAAAAAAGCACGTATATCATTTTCTTTGACAATCATAAGCCCAGAGAGTGGCTAACGAAGCACGTATATCCTCTGCTATGCAAGTTAAACCCAAAGGGGTGAAAAGCTATAAATTACCAGATGTGAATATTTGGTATTCTATCAAATACCTGAATTTGGGTTATGGTTTGGGACTTTTAATTAATACTAATTGTGGATATCTTGTCTTATATCAGATACCCGAATCTAGATTATGGTTCGGGACTTCTATTATTACCAGATGTGGATATCTGGTCTTCTATTAAATACATGAGTCTGAATTATGGTTCAGGACTTCTAATTACTGGCAGAAGTGGATTTCTGGACTTCTATAATTAGTACCCGATTCTGGGTTTTGAAGCCTCTAACTACTATTGCTAGATATGGATTTCTAGTCTTCTCTTATGACATTCCTAAATATGGTTTTCAGCAATTCTATTACGCTCCTAGAAAAGAGGTTCTGGAATTCCGACTTAGTACCCTAATTTGGGACAAGAGACTCTAATTCTTATTCCTTGAAATGGACCTACTATCAATTTTTGGGATGGTAACTTGAGTCTACTATCTAAAATCCTTAAAGCGAAAATCGTAATCTTCCACATTTAAGAGGGAGATTTTTTACAAATAATCACATTATTCTAATACAAATTTCTTTGTTATTGGGTTACAACCGAGACACTATCTCACACTAGTCGAGTAAATCATTACATACATTTTACAAGCTAACACCAATATGTTGTATGTTACAAAAAAAGATCACACATCAGGTGATACAATTTACGATTTTGTTTACAAAGTCATTACATTAACCATCCAAGCACGAAAGTTTGACATTAATGTTACAAATACATCAAATATTCTGTGCCCCCTTGTCATCGGATAAGGAGGAATAATGGCATGATGAAGTGCAATACACAAAAGATCGTTGATCTTTTGCCTCTTTTCTTTAACCTCGTCGGGGCTGTCTAGTGGTTTAATCTGAAGTTTCAGATCCCTGTTATAAGCTCTACTCATGGATCGAAGAGTCTTATTCTCTTTCTCTAAATCAAAAACACTTTTTCATAAATTATGTCTTTCCTTTTGTAATTGCTTAAATTTAGAATTGTAGTAGTCAATGCGTCGAAGCGTGCCCTCATTATACTCTTTATCGTAAATGCTCTTTCTGTCGGCTTTAACCTTCCGACACCACCTACTGACAATTGAATTATCTAGCCCGCGAGGGAGGGTTCCTCATATAATAATGCATTTCAGACACTGAGGCTTCAGGTTTAGTCGTGGCTTGGGGAAGCTCAGATATAGAAATATTGGTAGTACGCCAAAAAGTAAGTTCCCATGTTTTACAGCTCACTAGCGCATTGTCACGCTCGATTTCTAAACTAGCAATTTGCTGATGTAATCTAACTATTTCTTTGTCTTAATAAATAGGGGGATTTGTTTTTATCTTTCTCTTTAGCTCAAGGATAGTTTTATCCTTTTCTTTCAGTTGACCCTCCAAAATATTCACTTGCTCATTCAAATGCTTCATAGCCAATTTCTGAAGTAAAATAGTCCCATCTCGAGCGCTAGCAGAAGCATCTTTAGAAACGTATCTCTGATCTATAACTTGTAATGTTTCCTCCTCGATAAAAAGGAGGAGTCTGTGGTTTGAAATCTCTATTTTACAAACAAAACATACCATCACTCATAAGTTTTACTTTTAAAAGGAATGATACAAATAAGCTATATTTTTCATCATTTGAAAAGGTCAATTGCATAGATTTTTGAATCCATCCAAACAAGTTTTAAATTACGGAGATTAAAAAGTTTGATCCTACTCATCATTACACTTATTATTTATATTACATTTCAATTCCACGTGATGGGCCCTAAGTTTCCTTAAATTCACTTCTTGACCATCACCTAGAAAATTAAAAGGAAATTGGGGTTATTTCATGTAAATATGCCTATGATCTTTTAGAAGGTGATCGCTTCCAGACTTATATGATGGTTTCGTTGAAAATTCCCTCCTCAACCAATACAATGAATGTAAAGCATCCTTTGAAACAACATCTCTATGATAAACAGGGTTCTGCCATAACGTGAAAGGAAAATCATCAATTATGGATAAAATAAATTATCTCCAAAAATATACATCCATGGCATCAACACTACAAGAAAAACAGCAAATAGCAGCGGAAAAATCTGCTTCAAATCCGTCGGTAAACAGGTCTTGGCGACGGATTTCCTACGTATCTTGGTGGTCGGTAAAAACCATGACGGTATCTATGTCAGATTTTGCGACGGAAATTTGCAAGAGGCTTCCGACATTTTACCGACATTTTACTAATTTTATAATAAAAATAAAATTTATTTATTAATTTAATTTAAATTTATATACTGACTTTTTACCGACGGATAATTAAATTATAATAAAATATTTATTACGCAAGTAGTTGTTAAACCCTTGCTAATTACCAAGGGATTAGCGACAAAAAAAATTCACAAAGACAATCAGGTTTTTAGTTTTGTCGGTAAACCCTTTCGATTCAGCAACGGATTAGCGACGGAAATTATATTCGGGTATATTACATTTTTATTGTTTTTGTTGGTAATTTGACGGTAAAATCTTTCAAATTAACCTCGGAATACCGACGCATCGTTGTCGACGTTTTCAAATTCAGCAAATGCTCCCTTTCTATTTCATCGGTAAATGTTACTACAATAAAATACTAATTTTCATCTAACGAACTCCAATGTTAATTAAGATACTTAGTTAATATAAACTCAAAAATATCACCATTCATAATCAAATAACGACATAGAATATCAATTAACATACAAACAAAATATATAAATTAAGTTGCTAAATTCAATACATAATCAATACTTATATAACAATTATGGAATAACAAAAGACGAATGTATATTTCATACAATAAAAGAAATTTAAGCAGTAACCCTCAGCAGCTCAGCGCCTCTCAGATGCCACGGATTCATTTGAAAACGAGTACTTGACTCGACAAAGCACAGAGTCATATGCCGGATCATATGGATGATCTTTCAACGGTATCTCCAATATTGCTGGAATTGGCTTGTTGTAGCTATCAACAAGAAACATTACCATGCTTCCACCTGCAAAGATTTCCGTATACCAAACATGAGTGGTTACATTTCCAACTAATCGGTTAAGTACACTGTACACTTGCACTAATAACATACCGACAAGAAACATGCATTAGACCATTCTGCATTGAAATCATACTCATAGTTCAGCATTTAACCATATTTAATTCTCACTGACCAAATCGACCCAGACTAGTTGCCTACATCGGCAACTATTGAAACCTGCATACAAGGATTACCGTACGTTATGTTGAAGTTGCTATGTAAAAATCAAGCATTATGTTATATGAAATGAAAAGGGCTAGCTAGACATAAGTACTGCTAAAATAGTTTTTAGATAACTCTGATTCTTTTGTTTGTAATCTTATTCATTCTATCAACAGTCTTTCTAATTTTGTTCAATGGCAACTACATACACAGCTATAGCTTTGAGAAATTTATCCTACCATATATAAACGTAGTACCAGCCATTCCATTCATATATTATTCTTATGACTTGTATCATTGACCAGTTGATAGGTTGAGTCATACACGGCTGTTTTGTCACCTTACAATAGCTACTTAAAAATCAAGAAATCTAAAATTCATCTTAAGTTGAAAGCAACAGAATGAAGAGGATACCTATGCTTATCATAGATTTATTTTGGATGGGTTATATATGGCAACGTCAACAAAATCTTTCCGTTCACAGTCCCAAGACTTCCCAGTTTTGCTATAACAACAAAATTAAATATATAATAAATTTTCTTAAAAAATAGAACACTGAAAAGTAAAAAAGTAATAAAATAATTTTGACATTATAGTTTGGATAAATTTAGGAGCAAGTTGGATCAATGTTTCGGAGATTTATACATAGAATACATTTCAGTAACAAGTAAAGTAAGCATCACTCTTGTTAACAATTATAGACTACACCAATATATCACTAATTTATTCGCTTTCAGCTCGTATGGTCTAAAGAGATAAATTAGTTTTATATTAAAACTGCCTAAAAAATTCTAACTTGAACAATATTAAGTTTCTATAATCGGCCATTACCAAAAGTTTTTAGTTGCGTGCCGAATGCACTCAGATCATATATGAGGATGATGACTTTGACATAGTTTAACCAAATGTTCAATTTACCACACAAACTAAAGCTAACCTGATTCCGACGATAACATGTTAGTATTTGTCTGCAGCTCCTAAGTTCTAAAGGGGAAAATTAGTCTTAAATTAGAAATGGCTAAAAATTTGTAACTTGAGCAATATTACATTTCTATAATCAGCTATTACCAAAAGGTATATTTTATTAAATTTAAAAACCAAATATCAACAATGTGTTATAAGGATAATGATACATAGAGCGAACATGTTTCCATCATAACGATGATCAACCAAAATGAGAAACAAGAGCATAATACGCAATACCTGCCTTAGCACAATAACTAAATAATGATGCTATGACATCTATATACTGTAAATATGTTAACATGCTATTACTTCTATATACTGTAAATATGTTAACATGCTATTCAGTTGTGCTGATACATATCTTATGGATGAACTGAACATAGCATGAGCTAGGATATTGGAGACACAAATGCAAGGAAATGTGACTAAAAGTGAACTGTGTGGCGGTATGACAAAACATCTGGGCAGGTGGCAAGAGGTTATGGTTCATCAGCATAATAAGGCTCTGAATGAAAGGCATGGCAAGAAGGATTTTGCATGAGAATATCTTTAGACATGACAGTATAATAGCAAGACAGAAAGAAGCAAAAGTGTATATTATCGGAATAAACAGTACAACAATATGCTAAGTGGGACCAAGAAAAGTGACATTTTGTACCTGAGGATTCTCACTGACTGAAAAATGAAGCATCGACGCTGAACACAAGATAAACATCGCAGCAGACCTGGAAAATTGAAAGGAAAAAAAATATTATCAACAAAAGTTATTATTATTGTTATTATTTATTGAACTAGCACTTTACTATTTCAAAAACTCAACTGAAATATAAATAACTTAACCATCAAATAACAATCTCTGCTTTATTGAAATAAAAAATGGTATTACAAGTTCATAGAAAATTTTAGTTCCAGTAAGGCTCACAGTTACAAATGAATAGTACAGCTGACAAAAATATTCCAAACCAATTAACAGCATTAAGTTGCATAAAATAATAAAGCAATTACAAGTATTATTCTTAGTTGATCTAACAAGTACTTGGTGTAGTCGATGTTGGTTTGGTTGATGTTCGAGCTATTATAGAAAATGAAGTTTCTTCTTTAATTGGGATACGGATTGCAATATGTATGAGCTATTTTTTTGGCAATTGACTTTCTCATTTTGAGTGTAGTGTGCATTTCATCCTGAGTTTTCAGTGGTTTTAAATTAGTAATATGTTGAACAACCATGTAAACAGCATCAAAATGAGGATAACATGATTGTATATGTTTGCGTTCATAGTAATATGTTGCTGCTGCACCACAAATTAGCATGTCAGAAGTATGACTTGGTGTATAAATTCAAACTCTTAAGTAGGATGAATCAACCTAAATCAGAAAGTGAAGTTCAAGAAAAATTATTGACAGAAGCTAGCTACAGTTATCATAGGCTTGAGGTAACGTGCATTGGATTTTTTATGTGCTTTAATTGTTTCCCTTTCAGTTCTGCCAAATCCAGTCTTCTTTTGTGATATTTTTTTGAATTTATACCAGAATCATTTACTTGCACTTGCCTTTTTATCATCAAAAAAATTATGAGTACAGAATAATTTTTACCAATTTCGATTGTAAAGTGGGACCTAGTGAGACATAGTTTTGAGGTAGATGAAACAAAACCATTTTAAGTTTTGTTTGAGTATTTTTTATGTGCTTACAAATCTTTTAACTATTATGTTCGTGCAATTTGTACTACTGTTCATTAACGGGTTGCAACTTGCAAGGCACAAATTAGACAAGTGCGTTTTTAACTTAAAAAAACGAAACTAAGTGTTTCCTACTGCGAGTTTTCTTCTGTGAATGCATGTCATAATTTAAACTGGAGCAAAGTGTTTTCCTATTATGTGCAGCCGGTGTTGTGCTTAATCCAAGTGAAAGATGTATCATTCCTATCTAGTGCTTATTATTTGTTTCTTAAATCTGTAGGTTCGGAACAGCCATTTTAAGACCCTACTGAACCTTCAAACAATCAGAGATATGGGCAACGTTTTAATCCTTCGAGAGAAAGGCATATGAGGATTCCAAGATAGCTTATATAGCAGTTGTTAGTGTTGCGTACTGTTGCGCTTTACCAATCATTTGTGCATAAGTTTCAATTTTTATCTTTCAACCATCAAAACCACAGTTTTTCAGTTATTTTTTCTTTGTTTTTTCGTTCACTGTGTTATCTATTTGTGCTTTGTGCTCTATTCAGATTTACTGTGTTATATGCATTACTGCTACCAACCACTATTTGGATATTTGGACTGAGAGGAATAATCAGTTGTTTCAAAATAAAGATCGGCCTATGTTAGTTAAAAACAAACTAACCAAAACATATATTTCTATCTTACTCTCCAAATCAAAAAGCAAACGAGGGAAGAAGATTACCTGAATCAATATGGACCTGTCGATTCGAGATGCTTCATCACCTCGATGGCTGTGTCTTTACGTGGCTCGAATGCTGGTGGATTTGGATGCGTCGTCTTCTGCACTGAGTATTGGAAGCTTGCTGTTAAAGCTACAGGACATCCGCCATTTTGGTCTGGGGGGATTTTTGGGTTTCTCTGTGAGTTCAAAATGAAGAGAGGGATATTTACTACTCATTCAAGGTAAAAGTAAAACCAACTATGTATAGACAATAATATTGTAAATATACACAACTTGGTATCCAAACCATGTCTAATTGTATACATATGTTACAAACACAGAAATGCACCCATCTTAATTACTTCTATATATCTTTCTCTGTATTATAGTTTTGAATGTGAAATTGCTTTTGATCTAAGGACTATTACTCTAAGACTATAAGATTTTACTGAAGAAATTTAACTGCAATAAATCCAGTCATTTAATAGTCATATATGTCAATATAGAGGAATTGTTCCCAGACCTAAATGTGTAACCATTTGGAAACAAATAAATTGGTTCTTCAATTAAACAATCTAAACCATCATTGGGTACCATATATGCCCATTGTGAATGATGGAAAGAATAATTCTATACCATTACCAGCAAATCAGACTATCAATTTACTTAGTCAATGCTAATTGATGAATTTTTAAGGAAATACCACTGTGATAGAAATATTTAACTGCAATAAATCCAATCATTTAATGGTCATACATGTCAATATAGCGAAATTGTTCCCACACCAAAATGTGTAACCATTTGGAAACAAATAAATTGGTTCTTTAATTAAACAATCTAAACCATTATTGGGTACCATATATGCCCATTGTGAGTGATGGAAAGAATAATTCTATACCATTACCAGCAAATCAAACTATCAATTTACTTAGTCAATGCTAATTGATGAATTTTTAAGGAAATGCCACTGTGATAGAAATATTTAACTACAACAAATCCAATCATTTAATGGCCATATATGTCAATATAGCGGAATTGTTACCAGACCTAAATGTGTAACCATTTGGAAACAAATAAATTGGTTCTTCAATTAAACAATCTAAACCATCATTGGGTACCATATATGCCCATTGTGAGTGATGGAAAGAATAATTCTATACCATTACCAGCAAATCAGACTATCAATTTACTTAGTCAATGCTAATTGATGAATTTTTAAGGAAATACCACTGTGATAGAAATATTTAAAAGAATGAGTCACATAATTAATTTAGAAACAAATCTATTTGTTTGCAATTGCAAGTTTACAAAGAAAAATAATTGGTTCTGGTTTGAGCATCCAATTGCTCCATGAGCATTACAAAATTAAATATAACAATCTGGTCAAGAATACAAAAAATAGTTAAATGGATACAAGCAGCATTATGATACATATATTATACTTACCATGAAATATTTCTGAACATTGAAAAGTATTTATCAAGAATACTTTTGATAAGTACATTTATATTTACCAATAATAATTGAGAAATTTGAGACAAAAAAGGAAGAAATAAATATTTATCTAGAGGAAGCATATCTCAAATGGTAAAATACATACCTAAAGTACTACTTTTGAAGCTTAGATTGAAAAAGTTACATCTGTAAAACTTGGCAGAGGTAAAATGAGCAGAAAATAAAGTTACAACAGAAACTTATTAAATGAGTTTCATAAGCTTGTGAGCTAAAGAAAGAATCCTATATCAGCACAATGTCACTAACACATATACATGGAAATAATATTATATAGTACTTGCTTTGTACTCTTTGCATTGAACTTGGTCAAGCATTATGAGTACCGAAGTCTTTGAACCTGTAGCCAAAGAGAATGCAATATGCGTTAGTGACATTGTGCTGAAGTATCTTTTTTTGTATGGCTAAACCACAGTTGTGGTGTAAGTAGATTTTTCTGCATAAAAATAATTTTCATAATTAAACAGACAGAAGGTATTCTTCATCTCAAATTTGAGAGCTGAACTTTGGCAAACATTCTAGACTTAACACTTTGTTTGTTATATATTGTTCATATATCAGCAACAAAACTCGTCCATATTTAGCAAATTGATCCAAACAAATAGCTCATATTTAATAAATGGATATTTGATATTTGAAGAATGTGATTAGCCTTATGCGATAGTAGTTGTTCTCTCAGAGAATAATAGGTTTTTTTCATTTACCTTCTGATTATTGATTGAATAGATACCTAAATCACGCAAAGTACTTAATAATGATTTAAAATACCTTGTTGAACACTTCTCCAAGCCAATAATGAAAACGGACCTTTCTACTGCTACCCAACAACGACCTGATTCCGATCAGCACATCAACATCGATGACACAAAATCCTCGGATTCACCCAATAATTTTTGTTGTGAAATTTTGAGAAGACGACGAACAACTTTCTCAATCTATTTCCTCTTCTTGGCGTTTCATTCCCCTTTTACTTTCTGAATTTGTGAAATTAGGTTTAGCGCGGACTTATTAAGAGAAAATTTGGGGGAGGATTTGAGATTCGATTCGATTCTGGGTCTATGTTTTGAGCGATGGAAATTAAGGGTGGGGCAATCCATGGCTAACATTACATCCCTACTTGGATTTCAGATCAACGGCCCCTGTTTATTTTGGCTGTTGATGCGGATCACTGAAAAGAATAGTGTCCGTTACATATTTTAATTTTATTTAATTTAATAGTATACATTTTTTAAATAGTATTATTACAAGTTAAGTGGTGTTACATAGTTAAAAACCATACTTAAAATTTTTAATATCAATATAACTCAAATTTATTTTTAAATATACAATTTTAAATTTATTGCAATTAAGATACTATTTTTGTTCTTCGAAATACCGATAAACATTAAGTAAAATATCTCAAATAATATTATACCTAGCATGTAAAAAAATGATGTGAAAACTATTATACTAAAACTTTAAAATTTTCCTTTATGATAACTATTATTATTAATATAACAACAACATACGCCGAAAATAGAATATACATCATTAAAATAAAAAATTAGATAATAATTAGTTATATTTTTATCATAAAATTACTAGTGCAAGTATTTGGTTATGTTCAGTTTAATACGGTTGGGTCAACAGTTCAAACCGCAACCGAACTATATCATTGCAGGTCGGTTCAGTTTGGGTTATTTGTTTTAGAGAGAGATTCGATTTGGTTTTCCTCGCCGTTTTTACGGTCCGATCTGAGCAGTTTCCTTAAATTACAAGTATCAAATTATAAGTGTGTGTTGAGATCGAATTTAATAAAGTGATTTTATCTGGAATTTTTCTTTAAAGTATTATTTTCTCAACGCTAGTTCTCTGAGTATATGCTTGTGTCATTAGTTAAATATTCGACAATTCAACTGTTTCCTACACTCGGTTCTAATCATCTCCTCAAGTCTGCAATAAATATCTTCTTTTACTTTAATTTTTGTGATTGAAAATTACAACAATGAGTTAGAAGGAACAAGGCAAAATAAAATAAATCTCCAAACCGTTTTGCATATTAAAGAGCATCAAGAATCATTACAAGAACTCGATGCCAACGTAGACAGCATGAGTGAATCCATAAATGGCATTACCAATGAATTAAGGGTATTCAGAACTCAAAAATTACTACCCTAAGCACCGTATATTCCTCCTGCACAAAGAAATCAGCCAAGACCAAATCAAAAAAATCACCATAATGAAACCACCCTCAACAACAAATCATGAAATGCAATTTCCGTGACCTTTGATGCACAAAATATACCAAGACTTCTTTCGAACACTGTGATTAAATTGGAATGGTGAAATGAAAATGTTGAATGGGTTAACCAAGTGAAACATCACTTTTAATGTTGAATGGGTTAACCAAGTGAATATTGAATGGTGACAATTTGTTACGGTTCCATATTGACGATGAAAGCAAGATCGGGAACAGAGATAACTTCTTCTTCGACCATAAGTGGCGGCAACGTTGATATGTTTAGAATTAGAGATTAGGTATAAGAATAAGATTGAACTTTTTAGATATGGGAATAAATAAATATAAATCAATGGCGGGTTATGAAACTTGAATGAAACCCGAACAATGGAGCCAAAAATTTCACGCGTTGGAGCCAAAATTTCACCTGCGGAGACAACGTTTAAAAAAATTGAACTTTATCTTAGTCGGAATTTATAGGAAATTTTAAAACTAGAATATGAAGTATTATACAATTTAAATTTAAATATTAAATGAACTTTTTCAATATTTTAAAGTTTAGAAATTTTGGTTATTTCGTGTTAAACAATAATTGGTTTTATAAACTTTATGATTTATTTCAAATTTATTAAAGATGATTTCATATTTTAAATTAAAATATAAAATATAATTATCAACTATAATTATAAATTATAAGTATCATCTATAATTATAAACCGTAATTATTAAATACAATTATTTAAATTAATTATTGAATACTAGATATCATTTCATAAGTATTAAATTTTATTAATAATTATTAAATAATTATTATAATAAACTGATATTTTCATTATTTAAGGGAATAAATATAAAAGAACAATTTAAGAATTTGGGATTTAGCGTAAAATATATTACTGACTGCAATTTGTGATGAAAGCAGAGCACTTAATTAAGAATTTAGTAATTACATTGGTTATAAGAAAAGATTATTTTGCTAATTCTAAATAAGCAATGATTATAAGTTATTTATTATAGAACTTAAATTATTATTTATTATTACTTATAAATTATTAATTACGATTTGCCAAATAAATCATTAATTTGAACATATTAATTATTAATTATTGAACATGTTAATAATTATTAAAAAATAACACTAAAGTACATCTTAGAAAAATAATATAAACATCTCTTGCAAATCTGTTGGAATTCTGCTGCAAAATAGCTTCGATAAATATTCGTCGGTATTCTGCCTGGATTTGCAGCGGAAAATAGCGGTAGAAATTTTCAATCGGTAATTTGACGCAATTTGCAATGGCTTAGCGACGGATGACAGAAGACGACGGTAATAAATAAAAGGAAAAAAAAGTTGAAAAAGCAAAAAACTATCCCTTGCAGATCACACGAAAATCCGTCGCTAATTAGCGATGGAAATTTCCGCTTCTAAATTTATGACGCTAAATCAGTGTTTTCTTGTAGTGCAAGTTTTACAAGTTTTTCCTCTTGTTTGTACAATATTGACCTCTTAAACATTCCAGTGGCAAATCTACTTCCATTTTAGCCTCACTGGGGTAAAATCCTGAAATTTGAAAGAACCTTGAATAGGTTCTAAGAAGCCCTAGGAGGGAGGAACTAATTACCACAAATTTAAGAGGGAAGAAAGTACTTCAAGAGTGAGAGCCATACTTGAGAAAATGGGATATCAGACTGATAAAGTTGTTCTTTTTCCTTGTACCCAGAGGAGCCAATCTCCTTGGCGGAGGAATTTTTCAGATACTAAGTAGCAGGAGCATATGAAGGATCGGGATTCACTTCCCTGGAACCTTGGGTCTCGCTAGCAGTTTGGAAAGGGTTGTTATCATTTTATTTGAAGACGCCACGGTGGCTTCCGTCTCCAGAACCGAAATCATTACCAACATCATCATTGTCTTCATTATTGTCATCACCAACATCCTCTTCTTCCCCATCATGAGAATCAGATCCATAAGGCAAATCCTCAATAAACAAAAGATAACCAAACTTCGTCTTACTGGGACTTCAACTCCTCGTTTGGTCAACTCTATTCTTTCCATAACTCTGCTCTGAATAGAGGGGTTGGCAGAAGGAAATTCTATATTGTAAATCTTTCGAAAGTTATCAGAGTTTGCTACGAAGAGAGGTTCATTATAGTATTCCAGCACTACGTCCGAAAGATGTGTTTTCAAAAATGAAGAGACTCTATTTTTGGCTTCATAAATTATCCGTCTTGCATTAGAGAGCGCATCATCCTTCACTTTCAACTTATCAGCATGTTCAGTTTCCGTACTCATCTATTTACCCTCGAGTTCTCAATTAGTCATCTCGAGAGCTGAGACCTTGTCAGATAGAAGACTCTTGGCTTCTCTCTCTCCTTTTCGAGCTCCGACTCAGCCTTAACATGAGATGGTTTCAGCCTTGCACACTCCCCGTCACTTTTCTCCCTTGCCAAAGTCAAAGCATTGACTTTAGACTCTAAAGCAGCCTTCTCCTCCTTAAGTCTAGCGACTTCAGAGGATGATGAAGAAGTTACTTTACGAAGGAATAACTAGCCCTTGGTGTCTAAAAAGAGGAATTGTAACAACCCGGAAATCCAAACCAATTTAAAATTTTTATTTTGGCAATTTTGATGAATTTTGAATATTTAAAACGATTTATTTTAAATAATAACGACGATAAATTTATTTTGAATAGAATTATAACGTATATATTGTAACAACCCGGAAAATCTGGGCCAGTTTAAAATTTTTATTTTGGCAATTTTAGCGAATTTTGAATATCTAAAATGAATTATTTTAAATAAAATCGACGAGAAATTTATTTTGAATATAATTCGACGTATATATTATATACGTCGTCGTTAGAATATAAATAATTATATATAATTATAAATAGAATTGAAAATGGCGCGGTAGTTCGATAATTCGATTTCAAACTTCAATTGAATGTACCGGGTGCAAATCAATCCGGATTTTAGTGAAATCAAAAATGATAGGATCTAATTGATAATATCTTCCCAACGAATGCGACGAATCGAGATTTCATAGCGGGAATCAAAAGATATGTCCAGTTGAAAATTCTGAATAGTCGCTATGGAATTCAGGCCCTTAAAAATGGACATTTTGCAAACGACCTCGGATTTCGACGAAACCAGTTTTGTTGGGTCCGTGGTGTCAAGTTATTGCTAGATTCCAAATTTCATAATTTTTCGAATCAATATGTGAGCGTGGCAAAGGAAAACGCGTTTGACCAGTTTCAGTTGATTTTAATCGACTGGAAATTGGCCATTTTTCCAACGGCCTCAGAATTCGACGAAACTAGTTTTGATAGGACCGTATCGTCAATACGAAGCTAGAAAATATTTTTCTGGAATTTTTAGAGTTAGTATGTGACCCCGGTAAAATGAAATGCACGTTAAAATTCAAAATATAGAGTTATATGTTGATTTTAACGGAAACTGATTGTAACAGTCGAATCAACCTACGATACATATCCCATTGTGTTCGGAATGGGGGTAAAACGCTATGGGCGACAGGCGGTGGGCCTCGTTACGAGGTCATATGTAAAAGTCAACTATTAGCAAATAAAATAACTAAAAAAAATATATAAAAAAATATAATAAAATAAAATCTCCCCTTTATACCCCCCCTCCCCGTTCAGTATATCAGAAAAAAAATTATTAAATAAAAAAAAAAAAGAAACGAGATCCCAAATCGGGGTCGGAGGAGGCCGCTCCCCAACGCGCGCCACCGCAGGTGGCGGCGCCGAACATCGCAAGGACCCCCCCATCCTCCAGCTCCTCCCTCCTCTTCAGTTCAAACGCGATACCCCCCCCTGAAGCACGACGAACCCAAAAACCCCGACCCGCCGCCCCTCTCTCCTCCCCATTTCGAAGCCCTCCGATCCTCGACGCGCCACTCCCCAGACCCCCTCCGAGCCGCCGACGCGATGCCCCTTTCTCTTCGAATCCAGTAAGTTTTTTTTTCTTTATTTTATTTTTGATTTCTAATTTCGATTTTAGATTTAGAAACTAATTTCGATTTTAGATTTAGAAACTGATTTTTTTTTTAGATTTAAAAACTGATTTAAAAGGATTTTTTTTAAAAACTGATTTTTCTTTAAGGGTATAAACTTTGAAATAGAAAAAGTTTAAATTTTAAAATAGAAAAGGCGGAAATTTTATTGGGTAGCAGAAAGAAAAATATGATTTTTATATGTAGAACTTCGAAATAAAAATATGATTTTTATATATTGAACTTCGAAATAAAAATATGATTTTTATATATTGAACTTCGAAATAAAAATATGATTTTTATATATTGAACTTCGAAATAAAAATATGATTTTTATATATTGAACTTCGAAATAAAAATATGATTTTTATATATTGAATAGCGAACTAAAAATTCGATTTTTATATATTGAATAGCGAACTAAAAATTCGATTTTTATATATTGAATAGCGAACTAAAAATTTGATTTTTATATATTGAATAGCGAACTAAAAATTCGATTTTTATATATTGAATAGCGAACTAAAAATTCGATTTTTATATATTGAATAGCGAACTAACAATTCGATTTTTATATATTGAATAGCGAACTAAAAATTCGATTTTTATATATTGAATAGCGAACTAAAAATTTGATTTTTATATATTGAATAGCGAACTAAAAATTCGATTTTTATATATTGAATAGCGAACTAAAAATTCGATTTTTATATATTGAATAGCGAACTAAAAATTCGATTTTTATATATTGAATAGCGAACTAAAAATTCGATTTTTATATATTGAATAGCGAATTAAAAATTCGATTTTTATATATTGAATAGCGAACTAAAAATTCGATTTTTATATATTGAATAGCGAACTAAAAATTCGATTTTTATATATTGAATAGCGAACTAAAAATTCGATTTTTATATATTGAATAGCGAACTAAAAATTCGATTTTTATATATTGAATAGCGAATTAAAAATTCGATTTTTATATATTGAATAGCGAAGTAAAAATTTGATTTTTACATATGTAGTGAAAGCGGACAACGAAGGTGACAAAAAGGCGAAACGACGAAGACTTCTGCAAATGAAGAGCCGTGGAGCTTGGATAGCTTTCGGTGAGAATTTCTCACCTTTCAATTTATTTTTCTAGTTATATATACATATATACTAGGATGCAGACGGTGCTTAGTAGCACCCGACACCCGTCCACAGACCATGGACTTGTTTGTTTGGTTGTGTAGTTGGTTAGATTAGTTGATTGAAATTGAATTGTTTGGTGAATTTGATTGATGTGTGAATGGCGTGGGCCTTCACTGGACCGGGGATAAGGCTAGGCCTCGTCCCGTTTCTAGTATCGTGCCGTTATGCCGCCAAAATTTTCTAAAATAAGTTAGAAAAATAAAAATATCATTTTATTTAAAGAATGAACTGAATAGAAATTCATATGTTGGAATAAAATGTTTTGTCGTTAAAAATATAATTTTTAGCGTGAATGTGAATAAAAAAAATATTCATTTACAGACCGGACGGTTTGTTTATGTACACTGATTTGACTGATATTGATTGGGTCGATAAATTTTACACATCGCCCAACTGCACAAATAAAATCTGTGTTTGATTGTTTGAAACCCCACACGGGTGTTGGGATGAAATTTGAAGTTCACTCATCCTGATTGATTAAATATGTCGATCGATTGATTGACAGGCTGTTATAAGCGTTAGATATCTATATTTGATGCTTATACAGTGTAGTGCACTTTGGTTGATGGTTGATTATTTTTCAATGCTATTATATGTGTATAATGTATGAAAATCCATATAATTAACTTTATATGGTAATTGATTGGGCCTCATTCCAATTTGAAAAATAAAGAATATTATAAAATAAAAGTTCATGTGTTGACAGTTTCATCCATTGAGATTGGTCATGTGTTGAACGAAATATTTTAATAATAAAGTTTACATCTTTATCAATATGAAATAAAAGTTCATGTGTTGACAGTTTCATCCATTGAGATTGGTCATGTGTTGAACGAAATATTTTAATAATAAAGTTTACATCTTTATCAATATGAAATAAAGGTTCATGTGTTGACAGTCTCATCCATTGAGATTGGTCATGTGTTGAACGAAATATTTTGATAATAACAACTATTTTGAAAAGAAATATTTGAAATAGAATATTTGAAAATAGAAATTTATGAAGCCGTGTTGATTAGATTGACGCCATTTTGACGTGAACGATATTTATATCGATTTTATTCATTTTGAAATGAATATTGAAAAGTGATTTCGAAATCGAATATTTCGAAATGAATTGAATTGAAAACGATTTCGAAAAGAATTGAATTGAAAACGATTTCGAAATGAATTGAATATATAACGATTTCGAAATGAATTGAATATATAACGATTTCGAAATGAATTGAATATATAACGATTTCGAAATGAATTGAATATATAACGATTTCGAAATAAATTGAATATATAACGATTTCGAAAGGAATTGAAAACGAATTCAAATTGAATTGAAAGCGAATTGAAATGAATTTGAATTGAATTGAAATTTGAATTGAATAGAAATGAATTTTAAAACAAATTTATAAAGAAGAATTCAATTTTGATTTGAATTGAAAGGGAAGTTGAAATTGCTTTTGAAACGAATTTAAAACTATTTATATAATTCGTTTTAAATAGAAATCGACGATATATATATTATATATAATATATATATAATATAATGGCCTGAACAGAACGCGCCGCGCTGCGGCAGTTCGTGAATTTCGACCATTTATTTCAAACGGACATTACGGGAGATCCGACCGTCGGATTCTCCTAAAACCGGAACCGTTGGGTTCGTATCGAAAAGAGCTTTCTAACGAATATTAGAAATTTGAAATCTAACGGTTGGATTTGGAATTATGTCCAAATCAAATTCGAAAAAGGTCGCTGTAAGTGCAGTTCGATGGCCATTGATGGAAATCGACTGTACGGGCCTTGATAAAATTATTAAAAATAGTAATAATTTGTGTAAAATCATAAGAAATGATTTGTGAAGAATTGGGATGAAAAACTCCCTATTTGAAAAGATAAAAATAGATTTTTATCGAAATGAACTAGTTTTGAACTAGAATTAAAATTCTATTTATTTTTAAATAAATAAATTGAATTAGTAAAGGGTTTTAAAAATAACCAGAATATCCAATGATTGCATTGGAGTGGATTTGAATCGAAATTGTCTTCGGAATATTTCGATGTTGGAATTCGTGATTATACAGGTGTTGTTATGGAAATTTGAAAGATATATTTGTATCGTTATTTCCAATACGACATTTGTTAATCGTAGAATTTGATATTGAATATAAGCCGATATATTTTCTATTCAGAGCCTTATATTGAATATCAAATGTGATTTGGGTTTGTCGTGAATGGTGTCTTCACTAACACTGTTCTTGAACCCAGTTGAGAAATGATTAAATCTTTTTATTTAGATTTAATGAAGTGTACCAATTAAATGATATTTAATTGGAATTGAATTGATATCGATTTTTGGGTTTATCGTGAACAGTGTTTTAAATAACACTCGTTCTTTAACCCGATCATTAATGAAATGTGATTTTGGGTTGTCGTGAACGGTATCTTCAATAATACAGTTCTTAGACCTAAAGGAGTTAAGAAAATCAGAAACTAACTGGAGATTAGTTAAGTTGAATAGTTTCCGAGGTATTGATCTGATGTTGGTTTCGGCCTTCGGGATTAATACTTAGGGAATTGCTCACTTGCTAATTTACAATTAGGGACTGATTGAAATGTGATGTGATTTTGGGTTTACCGTGAACCGTGTTTTAAATAACACTGATTCTTTAACCCAGTCACAGATTAAAACTAAGTGGAGTTTTAATGAATCTTTAATTAGGTTGAAATAATCGAAATGGAGTATCACCAGTTTTGCTCCAGGCGATAGTTAAATCTTTAATTAGATTTGAACGTGAAATGGTAATTGAATTTACCGATAACACTGTGGTGTTAGATATGAAGTATTACCAGTTTTACTTCATGGGATAAATAGGTTGGGATTGGGAAATTAAAACCAATGATTACTTCGGTAAGGTTCGTTAATCTCGACTAGTTGAATCGAAATTCAAAAGAAGAATATATTCAAGAAATTTATCTTTGATAAAATTTATGGGAACCTTTCCCTATGAACGTGAAATTTAGAAACTAACTGTCGGTTAGCCAAGCAGAATGGTCTTCTGGATATTGATCTGATGTTGGTTTCGGCCTTCGGGGTTAATGTTTGGGGAATTATTCTCTTGATTAATTTACGGTTAGTGACTAATGAATTGGAATGAGGCGTATGTTGTGTTTGTGTAACACTTATTTAAATATACGCGAGTAATTCGGAAAGACCGGGTTTATCCCATTCTGAATAACTGATGCGACGATAAGTCGAAGATGAAGACGATGGTCGAAGACCGGAGGTCTTCACGTCCTTTGGGTGATAACTGATGATCTTGATTGGGCTGTACACCCAAGAAGATGGAAACAGTTAGTGATCGTCCAGACGTACTTGGAGATCGAAGGATATGCGGGGTACTAGGTGCCTCCGGTTTCGTTCAGACCCAGAACGGACTTGTAAATGGACTGTGTGTCTGACATTGGATTTTAGTCTGTGTGATTGATCTCTATTAAATATATATCTGTTTGGCGGCGGAGAATTTATTCTCTTGCTTAACGCCCTTCTCTGAGACGTACGAGCTCAGGGGTTATATATTGATGGATATCAAACGCATGGAGTGAATTGCCTGTGTGGCATGCCTAAGTGGCAATTGATCGAGGCTTATGTTGAAAAGCAAAGTCTTGTAGTGATGATCAAAGCAAGGCCTTTGTGGCGTAGCTTTGTGTAACGTTTACTTCGCGTGTTTCACACCCGATATGAACCAAAAACGGGAGAGGACGTCAGGGAGGGCATGCGTTTCTTTCTAGTTAGAAGTGGCGTCAGTGGTTTTACACGCCCTGACGAGTTTGACTTATGTGGTTGTTGCTGTTGCGAGGCGCCTCGGTTATATCGGTTTCGGCCGATGCTTCTGGTCGGCTGACGGGCCAGACTTACACCCCATAGGGTGGGGAAACGTAGTGTTCAGGCATTTTAATCCACATCGGTGGACCGACCCTGAGGATCCAAGGGCCCACCTGTGTCTGGGTCCTGAGACACGGACTAGAGCGTCTCGAATCGGTTGAGGACTATCTTTTGCCTCGGTTCATAGACGGAAATCCAGTTTCCAAATACGTGACATTTGCGGTTTTAATTGTAATCCTATATATGGCGACATAGTGGGATGGGGCGCTTATGCCGCCTATGATTGATACTTATGATTTGAAGTTGTTTTATACACTATGCACTTATAATAGTATCAAATGATTTGTTTTAAACGTATCAAGCATTCTTTGGCTGTTATAAGGGAAAACCCTATCCTCGACTGCGTGGCATTGTGTGATGGGACCTGGGTCTTATAACAGCTTCATTTTTCTTTATTTAGCATTGCGCTGTTTGTTTTATGCACTGGTATTCTTGGGAGAAAACCCGTTCCGTGTTATACGGCGTGGTCCCTTGATTTACCTAATGATTTAAAATAAAGATTAATAACTGTTTTAGTTCTCACACCAGTCACATGACTGACCTGGAGTTTATTGTTTTAACCTAAACTCTGGGTGCCCTTATTTTGACACGGGCAGCTAGTAGTTTTGGTTTTGCAGATTTATATTCACAGGATCCTGGTTTACAGCTGGAACGATATCCGGAAAGCTTTGTATCCGTATATCTCTTCTAGTTGTGTATTGTATTATTTTCCGCTGCGATGTATTTAAATGTAATTTAAATCTCTGATATTTCTGTGTAATATTCATTCATGCTCTGTATATTCTTGTAATCTGATGCATTGTTGTAATATACAATGAAATGTTCTTCTGTATGCGTTCTGTTGTGGCTTGTTCTCGAACTATCCGACACTTTCCTTTACGGGGAAGTTACGGGTCTTCACAGTTGGTATCAGAGCTTTGGTTTACAAAGCAGAGAACAAGGCACATTAGAACCATACGAAAGAATTCATCAGATACTGGATTAGTAACATCCAATGGGAATGACTCGTTAGAGATGGGATCAGTAGTATCCTAGAACGAGTGTGAAGAGTATATTTTTGAAAATGAAAACAAATTTTTGTTTTGAAAATTTAAATCAATTATTCGTATTTGATTATCTATTTATATTGAGTTGGACAGTCCAGTATATAAAGATTTTGCGTATACGTCTGATCCGCGTGTATTCGAAGTTTTAATATATTGGATAGATATAGATTCACACTCTAGTCGCCCGAAGGTGATTCTGATGATTGTAGCTACATCATCCGAATTAATATTCGAGAGTCGAAGGTGTGATATTTATATATTTCCATTAGACTGGTGTGAGAACCAAAACTAATATAGTTAGAACACATTGTTGTGAATTGGCATCAAAAACATGATTTTTTGTATATGTATCAAAATTATGAATTTGAAACTCTAATTCACTAATTGATTGATGTTTGTGTTGTTTGTTTATTTGTTTGCTAATTTTAAACCATTATGCCTAATAGCATCAAATATTGAATTGTATTGGAATTTGGTCGCATTTTCTTGCATATACATATACTTATATTGAACAGGTCATGGCAAGGAGGCTAGAGGCAGAGAATAAAATTTGTTTGCCCGACAAATAGGTACATGTTTACTACATAATTTCCTGTTTTGTTTGGGTGAAGATGATTTTGTGAGCCTATTGGCTAGCCGCTTGGCTTTTTCTTTTTCTTTTTGAGATCTGAAGGACCGGGGAAGCTATTTGAAATTCCCCGATGCTCCCGGTGCAGGGGAGGTTATGGCGAAATTTTTCGAAAATTTAGGGAGTTAGCCAAATTTTTGAAATTTTGAAAATTCTCAGAAACTGAAAAGTTGGAGAATGGAAGCCAGATCGAACGTAGAGTTGATTAATCAAACCACTTTCGACTTTGTTCCTTTTCGGGGACGAAAAGTTTTAAGTGGGGGAGATTGTAACAACCCGGAAAATCTGGGCCAGTTTAAAATTTTTATTTTGGCAATTTTAGCGAATTTTGAATATCTAAAATGAATTATTTTAAATAAAATCGACGAGAAATTTATTTTGAATATAATTCGATGTATATATTATATACGTCGTCGTTAGAATATAAATAATTATATATAATTATAAATAGAATTGAAAATGGCGCGGTAGTTCGATAATTCGATTTCAAACTTCAATTGAATGTACCGGGTGCAAATCAATCCGGATTTTAGTGAAACCAAAAATGATAGGATCTAATTGATAATATCTTCCCAACGAATGCGACGAATCGAGATTTCATAGCGGGAATCAAAAGATATGTCCAGTTGAAAATTCTGAATAGTCGCTATGGAATTCAGGCCCTTAAAAATGGACATTTTGCAAACGACCTCGGATTTCGACGAAACCAGTTTTGTTGGGTCCGTGGTGTCAGGTTATTGCTAGATTCCAAATTTCATAATTTTTCGAATCAATATGTGAGCGTGGCAAAGGAAAACGCGTTTGACCAGTTTCAGTTGATTTTAATCGACTGGAAATTGGCCATTTTTCCAACGGCCTCAGAATTCGACGAAACTAGTTTTGATAGGACCGTATCGTCAATACGAAGCTAGAAAATATTTTTCTGGAATTTTTAGAGTTAGTATGTGACCCCGGTAAAATGAAATGCACGTTAAAATTCAAAATATAGAGTTATATGTTGATTTTAATGGAAACTGATTGTAACAGTCGAATCAACCTACGATACATATCCCATTGTGTTCGGAATGGGGGTAAAACGCTATGGGCGACAGGCGGTGGGCCTCGTTACGAGGTCATATGTAAAAGTCAACTATTAGCAAATAAAATAACTAAAAAAAATATAAAAAAAATATAATAAAATAAAATCTCTCCTTTATACCCCCCCTCCCCGTTCAGTATATCAGAAAAAAAATTATTAAAAAAAAAAAGAAACGAGATCCCAAATCGGGGTCGGAGGAGGCCGCTCCCCAACGCGCGCCACCGCAGGTGGCGGCGCCGAACATCGCAAGGACCCCCCCATCCTCCAGCTCCTCCCTCCTCTTCAGTTCAAACGCGATACCCCCCCTGAAGCACGACGAACCCAAAAACCCCGACCCGCCGCCCCTCTCTCCTCCCCATTTCGAAGCCCTCCGATCCTCGACGCGCCACTCCCCAGACCCCCTCCGAGCCGCCGACGCGATGCCCCTTTCTCTTCGAATCCAGTAAGTTTTTTTTTCTTTATTTTATTTTTTATTTCTAATTTCGATTTTAGATTTAGAAACTAATTTCGATTTTAGATTTAGAAACTGATTTTTTTTTTTAGATTTAAAAACTGATTTAAAAGGATTTTTTTTGAAAACTGATTTTTCTTTAAGGGTTTAAACTTTGAAATAGAAAAAAGGTTTAAATTTTAAAATAGAAAAGGCGGAAATTTTATTGGGTAGCAGAAAGAAAAATATGATTTTTATATGTAGAACTTCGAAATAAAAATATGATTTTTATATATTGAACTTCGAAATAAAAATATGATTTTTATATATTGAACTTCGAAATAAAAATATGATTTTTATATATTGAACTTCGAAATAAAAATATGATTTTTATATATTGAACTTCGAAATAAAAATATGATTTTTATATATTGAATAGCGAACTAAAAATTCGATTTTTATATATTGAATAGCGAACTAAAAATTCGATTTTTATATATTGAATAGCGAACTAAAAATTTGATTTTTATATATTGAATAGCGAACTAAAAATTTGATTTTTATATATTGAATAGCGAACTAAAAATTCGATTTTTATATATTGAATAGCGAACTAAAAATTCGATTTTTATATATTGAATAGCGAACTAAAAATTCAATTTTTATATATTGAATAGCGAACTAAAAATTTGATTTTTATATATTGAATAGCGAACTAAAAATTCGATTTTTATATATTGAATAGCGAACTAAAAATTCGATTTTTATATATTGAATAGCGAACTAAAAATTCGATTTTTATATATTGAATAGCGAACTAAAAATTCGATTTTTATATATTGAATAGCGAACTAAAAATTCGATTTTTATATATTGAATAGCGAACTAAAAATTCGATTTTTATATATTGAATAGCGAACTAAAAATTCGATTTTTATATATTGAATAGCGAACTAAAAATTCGATTTTTATATATTGAATAGCGAACTAAAAATTCGATTTTTATATATTGAATAGCGAACTAAAAATTCGATTTTTATATATTGAATAGCGAATTAAAAATTCGATTTTTATATATTGAATAGCGAAGTAAAAATTCGATTTTTACATATGTAGTGAAAGCGGACAACGAAGGTGACAAAAAGGCGAAACGACGAAGACTTCTGCAAATGAAGAGCCGTGGAGCTTGGATAGCTTTCGGTGAGAATTTCTCACCTTTCAATTTATTTTTCTAGTTATATATACATATATACTAGGATGCAGACGGTGCTTAGTAGCACCCGACACCCGTCCACAGACCATGGACTTGTTTGTTTGGTTGTGTAGTTGGTTAGATTAGTTGATTGAAATTGAATTGTTTGGTGAATTTGATTGATGTGTGAATGGCGTGGGCCTTCACTGGACCGGGGATAAGGCTAGGCCTCGTCCCGTTTCTAGTATCGTGCTGTTATGCCGCCAAAATTTTCTAAAATAAGTTAGAAAAATAAAAATATCATTTTATTTAAAGAATGAACTGAATAGAAATTCATATGTTGGAATAAAATGTTTTGTCGTTAAAAATATAATTTTTAGCGTGAATGTGAATAAAAAAAATATTCATTTACAGACCGGACGGTTTGTTTATGTACACTGATTTGACTGATATTGATTGGGTCGATAAATTTTACACATCGCCCAACTGCACAAATAAAATCTGTGTTTGATTGTTTGAAACCCCACACGGGTGTTGGGATGAAATTTGAAGTTCACTCATCCTGATTGATTAAATATGTCGATCGATTGATTGACAGGCTGTTATAAGCGTTAGATATCTATATTTGATGCTTATACAGTGTAGTGCACTTTGGTTGATGGTTGATTATTTTTCAATGCTATTATATGTGTATAATGTATGAAAATCCATATAATTAACTTTATATGGTAATTGATTGGGCCTCATTCCAATTTGAAAAATAAAGAATATTATAAAATAAAAGTTCATGTGTTGACAGTTTCATCCATTGAGATTGGTCATGTGTTGAACGAAATATTTTAATAATAAAGTTTACATCTTTATCAATATGAAATAAAAGTTCATGTGTTGACAGTTTCATCCATTGAGATTGGTCATGTGTTGAACGAAATATTTTAATAATAAAGTTTACATCTTTATCAATATGAAATAAAGGTTCATGTGTTGACAGTCTCATCCATTGAGATTGGTCATGTGTTGAACGAAATATTTTGATAATAACAACTATTTTGAAAAGAAATATTTGAAATAGAATATTTGAAAATAGAAATTTATGAAGCCGTGTTGATTAGATTGACGCCATTTTGACGTGAACGATATTTATATCGATTTTATTCATTTTGAAATGAATATTGAAAAGTGATTTCGAAATCGAATATTTCGAAATGAATTGAATTGAAAACGATTTCGAAAAGAATTGAATTGAAAACGATTTCGAAATGAATTGAATATATAACGATTTCGAAATGAATTGAATATATAACGATTTCGAAATGAATTGAATATATAACGATTTCGAAATGAATTGAATATATAACGATTTCGAAAGGAATTGAAAACGAATTCAAATTGAATTGAAAGCGAATTGAAATGAATTTGAATTGAATTGAAATTTGAATTGAATAGAAATGAATTTTAAAACAAATTTATAAAGAAGAATTCAATTTTGATTTGAATTGAAAGGGAAGTTGAAATTGCTTTTGAAACGAATTTAAAACTATTTATATAATTCGTTTTAAATAGAAATCGACGATATATATATTATATATAATATATATATAATATAATGGCCTGAACAGAACGCGCCGCGCTGCGGCAGTTCGTGAATTTCGACCATTTATTTCAAACGGACATTACGGGAGATCCGACCGTCGGATTCTCCAAAAACCGGAACCATTGGGTTCGTATCGAAAAGAGCTTTCTAACGAATATTAGAAATTTGAAATCTAACGGTTGGATTTGGAATTATGTCCAAATCAAATTCGAAAAAGGTCGTTGTAAGTGCAGTTCGATGGCCATTGATGGAAATCGACTGTACGGGCCTTGATAAAATTATTAAAAATAGTAATAATTTGTGTAAAATCATAAGAAATGATTTGTGAAGAATTGGGATGAAAAACTCCCTATTTGAAAAGATAAAAATAGATTTTTATCGAAATGAACTAGTTTTGAACTAGAATTAAAATTCTATTTATTTTTAAATAAATAAATTGAATTAGAAAAGGGTTTTAAAAATAACCAGAATATCCAATGATTGCATTGGAGTGGATTTGAATCGAAATTGTCTTCGGAATATTTCGATGTTGGAATTCGTGATTATACAGGTGTTGTTATGGAAATTTGAAAGATATATTTGTATCGTTATTTCCAATACGACATTTGTTAATCGTAGAATTTGATATTGAATATAAGCCGATATATTTTCTATTCAGAGCCTTATATTGAATATCAAATGTGATTTGGGTTTGTCGTGAATGGTGTCTTCACTAACACTGTTCTTGAACCCAGTTGAGAAATGATTAAATCTTTTTATTTAGATTTAATGAAGTGTACCAATTAAATGATATTTAATTGGAATTGAATTGATATCGATTTTTGGGTTTATCGTGAACAGTGTTTTAAATAACACTCGTTCTTTAACCCGATCATTAATGAAATGTGATTTTGGGTTGTCGTGAACGGTATCTTCAATAATACAGTTCTTAGACCTAAAGGAGTTAAGAAAATCAGAAACTAACTGGAGATTAGTTAAGTTGAATAGTTTCCGAGGTATTGATCTGATGTTGGTTTCGGCCTTCGGGATTAATACTTAGGGAATTGCTCACTTGCTAATTTACAATTAGGGACTGATTGAAATGTGATGTGATTTTGGGTTTACCGTGAACCGTGTTTTAAATAACACTGATTCTTTAACCCAGTCACAGATTAAAACTAAGTGGAGTTTTAATGAATCTTTAATTAGGTTGAAATAATCGAAATGGAGTATCACCAGTTTTGCTCCAGGCGATAGTTAAATCTTTAATTAGATTTGAACGTGAAATGGTAATTGAATTTACCGATAACACTGTGGTGTTAGATATGAAGTATTACCAGTTTTACTTCATGGGATAAATAGGTTGGGATTGGGAAATTAAAACCAATGATTACTTCGGTAAGGTTCGTTAATCTCGACTAGTTGAATCGAAATTCAAAAGAAGAATATATTCAAGAAATTTATCTTTGATAAAATTTATGGGAACCTTTCCCTATGAACGTGAAATTTAGAAACTAACTGTCGGTTAGCCAAGCAGAATGGTCTTCTGGATATTGATCTGATGTTGGTTTCGGCCTTCGGGGTTAATGTTTGGGGAATTATTCTCTTGATTAATTTACGGTTAGTGACTAATGAATTGGAATGAGGCGTATGTTGTGTTTGTGTAACACTTATTTAAATATACGCGAGTTATTCGGAAAGACCGGGTTTATCCCATTCTGAATAACTGATGCGACGATAAGTCGAAGATGAAGACGATGGTCGAAGACCGGAGGTCTTCACGTCGTTTGGGTGATAACTGATGGTCTTGATTGGGCTGTACACCCAAGAAGATGGAAACAGTTAGTGATCGTCCAGACGTACTTGGAGATCGAAGGATATGCGGGGTACTAGGTGCCTCCGGTTTCGTTCAGACCCAGAACGGACTTGTAAATGGACTGTGTGTCTGACATTGGATTTTAGTCTGTGTGATTGATCTCTATTAAATATATATCTGTTTGGCGGCGGAGAATTTATTCTCTTGCTTAACGCCCTTCTCTGAGACGTACGAGCTCAGGGGTTATATATTGATGGATATCAAACGCATGGAGTGAATTGCCTGTGTGGCATGCCTAAGTGGCAATTGATCGAGGCTTCTGTTGAAAAGCAAAGTCTTGTGGTGATGATCAAAGCAAGGCCTTTGTGGCGTAGCTTTGTGTAACGTTTACTTCGCGTGTTTCACACCCGGTATGAACCAAAAACGGGAGAGGACGTCAGGGAGGGCATGCGTTTCTTTCTAGTTAGAAGTGGCGTCAGTGGTTTTACACGCCCTGACGAGTTTGACTTATGTGGTTGTTGCTGTTGCGAGGCGCCTCGGTTATATCGGTTTCGGCCGATGCTTCTGGTCGGCTGACGGGCCAGACTTACACCCCATAGGGTGGGGAAACGTAGTGTTCAGGCATTTTAATCCACATCGGTGGACCGGCCCTGAGGATCCAAGGGCCCACCTGTGTCTGGGTCCTGGGACACGGACTAGAGCGTCTCGAATCGGTTGAGGACTATCTTTTGCCTCGGTTCATAGACGGAAATCCAGTTTCCAAATACGTGACATTTGCGGTTTTAATTGTAATCCTATATATGGCGACATAGTGGGATGGGGCGCTTATGCCGCCTATGATTGATACTTATGATTTGAAGTTGTTTTATACACTATGCACTTATAATAGTATCAAATGATTTGTTTTAAACGTATCAAGCATTCTTTGGCTGTTATAAGGGAAAACCCTATCCTCGACTGCGTGGCATTGTGTGATGGGACCTGGGTCTTATAACAGCTTCATTTTTCTTTATTTAGCATTGCGCTGTTTGTTTTATGCACTGGTATTCTTGGGAGGAAACCCGTTCCGTGTTATACGGCGTGGTCCCTTGATTTACCTAATGATTTAAAATAAAGATTAATAACTGTTTTAGTTCTCACACCAGTCACATGACTGACCTGGAGTTTATTGTTTTAACCTAAACTCTGGGTGCCCTTATTTTGACACGGGCAGCTAGTAGTTTTGGTTTTGCAGATTTATATTCACAGGATCCTGGTTTACAGCTGGAACGATATCCGGAAAGCTTTGTATCCGTATATCTCTTCTAGTTGTGTATTGTATTATTTTCCGCTGCGATGTATTTAAATGTAATTTAAATCTCTGATATTTCTGTGTAATATTCATTCATGCTCTGTATATTCTTGTAATCTGATGCATTGTTGTAATATACAATGAAATGTTCTTCTGTATGCGTTCTGTTGTGGCTTGTTCTCGAACTATCCGACACTTTCCTTTACGGGGAAGTTACGGGTTTTCACATATATTTATTTGAATCGATATTAGAATATAAATATTTATTTATAAAAGGAATTGAAAATGGCGCGGTAGTTCGAAAATTCGATTTCAAATTTCAAATGAATGTATATGATTCAAAATAAACCGGATTTTAGCGAAACCAAAAATATTAGAATCTATTTGAGAATATCTTTCCAACGATTTGAGAATATCTTTCCAACGAATCCGAAATATTGAAATTTCATAGCGGGAATGAAAAGTTATGCCCAGTTGAAATTTCAAAAGAGTCGCTATGGAAAATATAGCCCTTAAAAATGGAAATTTTGCAAACGACCTCCGTTTTCGACGAATCCACTTTTGTTGGATCTGGGATGTCAAGTTATTACTTGATTCCAAAATTCATAATTTTTGGGATTAATATGTGAGTGTGGCAAACGGGAACGTGTTTTAACAGTTTCAGTCAATTTGGATCGACCAAAAAATGGCCATTTTTCAGACAGTCTTCAAATATGAGGAAATCAGTTTTGTTAGGACCGTGTCGTCAATACGAAGCTAGAAATAATTTTTCTGGAATTTTTAGAGTTAGTATGTGGCCCCAGTAAGTTGAAATGTACGTTAAAAATTCAATATAATGATTTATATTTTATTTTTAATGAAAACTGATCGTAACAACCGAATTGGCTTACGAAACATATCCCATTGTGTTTGGAATGGGGGTAATTAGCTAGGGGAGACAATCGTTGGGTTCGATTCAGAGTTGAAATGAAAAATTAACTTTATGGAGGATTAAATTAAATAAATAATTATTAATTTCCCCTTTATCTCCTACCCCATTTACTCGGTCAAACCCCCCGGTCACTTTCCATTCAAAATCAATTTTAGGTCAAACGAAAAAAAGGGAGGAAGCGACGTAGCCCCTGCCGCGCCATCAGGCGGAGCCGCCGCCGCCCAAGCTCAGCCCGCCACCTCCTCCTTCAGGCCCTCCCTCCACTCCTATAGCCTCCCTCCTCGATGAATACACCCGCCGCCTTGGCTTACCGCTGCCACCCCCGAGCCTGCGTCACCCCCTGACGACGACGCCCACCTCCAGCCTTCCCCTGACCTCTGACCAACAACGAAACCTTCCCCCCTTCTAACTAACTTTAAGTTTTTATATATTTTCTTTATCAACTTTTTTTTCTGTGGTACTCTTTAAAATAAAATCTAATTTATGTGTATAAGTCGTTAAATTTATTCTTAGTTTTAATGTGATAAAAATATGGTTTTTATTGTCATGAAAGTGATAAGAAAGTTTAGATTTTTAAAAGTAAAAAGATCGAATTTTTAGAAAGCAAAAAGATTTGATTTTTAGAAAGAAAAAAGATTTGATTTTTATGAAACCAAAAGATTTGATTTTTGAAGTATGAAAGATTTTATTTTATTTACCTAAAAGATTATATTTTTATCTACATGAAAGCTTATATTTTTATATATTAGAGATTATAAAAATATGATTTTTATATAGTAAAGATTATAAAAATATGATTTTTATATAGTAAAGATTAAAAAAATATGATTTTTATATTATATAGATAATAAAAATATGATTTTTATAATGTTTTCACTATGATAAAGACACGATCTCTATATGGATATCATTAAGATAAAAATTCGATTTTTTTTATTATATATGAAGCGAAATAAAAAATTCGATCTTTATATAAGAGGTAGAAATATAAAAATATAATTTTTATATAGAAAGAAGCGTTGAAAAAATATATGAAGTAGAAGTAAAAATATGATTTTTGTTTATTGGAATGAAGCGATAAAAATATGATTTTTATATATGAATAGCGTGAAGAGGATGCGTTGGAATTTCGAACAAATCCAAATAGTTCAGAAAGAAAGACTGACGGAGTGGAATCCAAAGGTGAGAACTTCTCACTTTTATTTTATTTTCTAGTTGAAATATATACTAGGACGCAGACGGTGCTTAGCAGCACCCGACATCCGTCGTCCACAGACCATGGATGACTTGTTTGTTTGATTAATGTGTTGTGAAAATTGATTGTGTGATGTAGAATGAACAAATATTTTATAGTTAAAAATATTTTTTTAACGTGTATATAAAATAAATATTTATAAACAAATTGGATGATTTGATTATGTACACACATTTGACTGATATTGATTGGGACAATAAATTTTACATACCGCCCAACTGCACAAATAAAACCTGTGTTTTATTGTTTGAAACCCCACACGAGTATTGAGATGATATACGACATACACTAATCCCAATATTTAGTTGTATGTCAATCGATTGGTTGACAAGCTGTGTAAGCGTTGAATATTTGTATTTGATGCTTATGTGTAACGACCTGGAAAATCAGAACCAATTAAATTTTTTTAAATTGGCTATTTTAGTGGATTTTAAATGTTTAAAACAAATATTTTAAATAATAACGATGAAAAGTGAGTTTGAATCGAAGTTTGAAAATAAATATAATTAATTCTAATTATAAACAAGGCCTGAAATGGCGCGGCAGTTTCAAAAAAATTGAATTCAAACTTAGACTGACTGTACCAGGTGCAAAACAAAACGAATTTGAGTGAAACCAAAAATATTTAAATCTGTTCGTGAATACCTTTCTAACGAATCTAAAAAATCGAAGTTTCATAGCGGGAAGCAAAAGTTATGGCCAAATGAATTTTCAGAAAGGTCGCTACAAAGTTTATATAACCCGTGAAAATGGCCATTTTGCAAACGACCTCAGAATTCGATGAAACCTCTTCTGTTGGATCCGGGATGTTAAACTATTGCTAGGTTTCAAATTTCATAATTTTTGAAGCTAGCATGTGAGCATGGCAAAGGAAAATGTGTCTGGCCGATTTCTATTAAATTGGATCGACCAGAAAATGGCCATTTTGCAAACGACCTCAGAATTCGACGAAACCACTTTTGTTGGATCCGAGACGTCAAATTATTGCTAGGTTTTAAATTTCATAATTTTTGAAGCTAGTATGTGAGCGTGGCAAAGGAAAATGTGTTTGGTCGATTTCTATAAAATTAGATCGACCAGAAATGGGCCATTTTTCAAACGGTCTCAAAATTCGACGAAACTAGTTTTGTTGGGACCGTATCGTCAAAACATATTTAGATTTATTTTTCGGGAATTTTTAGAATTAGTATGTGGCCCCGACAAATTGAAATGTACGTTCAAATCAAATATTGAATGTTTTATATTTTAATTTGAATGAAAACTGACTGAAACGGTCGAATGGGCCTGCGAAACATATCACATTGTGTTCGGAATAGGGGTATTTAGCTAGGGACGACAGTCGTTGGGTTTGAATTGGGGTTCGTGTGTGAAAGAGGGTATTTTCGAAATTTAAAAATATATAAATAATAAAAAAATCTGATTGGTCCAGCTCATTTTCTCTCTCCCCATCTTCTCTCCGAAACCCCCCAGGTCGACGGCGATAGTTCTTCAAAACTTCCCCCTCCGATTCCTCCTCCTACACACAATAAAACACCATGCTCCTTTGGAGATTTTTGTAGTGCTATCAACGATCTTCAAATCCATATATAGTTTGGATTTTTTCGTGGCCTGTAGAGCTCGAATCGAGCTTGGGAAGTTCGGGGCTTTCAGCCGTCGCTGCCATCAGCAGGGACCACCGAGTAGGCCCCCACCACCATGCGCGGAGGCGCCCCTCCTCCTTCTTCGTCATGGCACTGGCCGATCGTCCTGAAGTGGCGCGGATTTCGAGAAAAATGAAGACCTAGTTTTGAACATTTCAGAAAGGTATACGGCTATTTTAAAATAAAATATATTATAGCACTTTAAAGCGCTACGGTTTTTGATTTCACTGTAAAAATCATATCTTTTTCGTTTGTTGACGAAATTCAGTGAAACAAGAGATAGTTGACTCGTGTGGACATCTTCTGCATTCTAGAAGAGATCGCATATTTTTCCGAGCCTTCTGCTATTTTTGGTGGAGTGGAACCCAATGTGAGATTTCTAAATTATAAACGATATGGAAAACGACGATGTATAAATTATAGAGTCGATGTATGAGTTATATAAGCGTTGTACACCTCTTGTATAAGCGTTGTATAAGTTGTACGTTCGATATATAAGTTATATATGCGTTGTAAAAATTATATATGTCTTGAAATAGAAGTGAAATGCTTATATAGATATAAATATATATAGATACACACGCCCCTCGTCTACAAACCATGGACGATATTTATTGGTTGTGATTGGTGTGAAAATTGGTTGATAGCGAATGGTTGATTTGAATTGTTTGTGGTTGAAATTGATTGATTGTGGTTGAAAAATACCCGTTTGTGGTTGAGAATTATTGGGTTGAAACCACATAGGATTAGTTTATGGAAAAGAAAAAAATATACATGCCGCCTGCGTGCGAACTAGATGCATGAAATCCCCATTGTCAAAAGCTGCGAGGCTTTAAGGTAGAGCGAGGAGCCGTACCAGGGACGACCCCGGTTTTAACTACCCTGCCATTATGCTGCCGAAATTTTGAATAATATTCATGTGTTAGAATTATTTTCATGTGTTGAAACTATATTCGTGTGTTGAATAGAAATTCATGTGTTGAACGACATTCGTGTTTTGAAATAAATTGTTTCATAATAAAAATCATATTTTTATCATCTATATGAATAATATGAAATAGTCGTGTTTTGAAATAAATTGTTTTGCAATAAAAATCACATTTTTATTGTATATATATAAACTATAGAAAGCATTCATGTGTTGAATAGAAATTCATTCGTTGAATAGAAATTCATGTGTTGAATGGTATTCGTGTTTGAAATAAATTGTTTTATAATAAAAATCATATTTTTATTACCTATATGAACTATATAAAATAGTCGTGTTTTGAAATAATTTTTTTTATAATAAAAATCATATTTTTTTCACCTATACGAACTATATAAAATAATCGTGTTTTGAAATAAATTGTTTTACAATAAAAATCACATTTTTATTATATACATGAATTGTTAAAAACAGTGAAGTGTTGAATTAAAAGTCTGTTGGATAAAAATATCATTTTTATCAAATATATGAAAAGAATATGGTTTTAAAATCGAAGAGTAGATTATATATATATATATATATATATATAAATATAATTAAATTAAATCGAATAACGAAGCTGCAGTTCATGTTTTGAAACCGTGATTTCAAACGATTAGTGCGGGAGATCCGACCATCGGATTTTCCCGAAACCGAAACCGTCGGGTTCGCCTTGGAAATATCTTTACAATGGCACCAACTTTGTAAAGATCCAACGGTTGAATTGTCTGGAATGTTTAATTCAAATCTGAAGAAAAACAGTGCTAGAATCGATTATATATATATATATAATTAAATTAAATCGAATAACGATGTTGTAGTTCGTATTTTGAAATCGAAACTTCAAACGATTGTACCGGGAGATCCGACCGTCGGATTTTCCCAAAACTGGAACCGTTGGATTCGTTTTGAAAAAATCTTTCTAATGATATAAAATTTGTGAAGATCCAATGGTTAGATTTTCAGATATATGTAAATCAAATCTGAAGAAAAACAGCGCCACAGCTGCGTTATGGCCTGAAGCGTCGTTTGAATAAATTGGCTATTTTTAAATAAATAAAAATAGCGATAAATCGTTATAAAATATTATAAACGTTATGGAATGTGAAATTTGGAAACTAACTGAAGGTTAGCTAAGTCGAATGGTTTCCTGGATTTTGATATGATGTTGGTTTCGGCCTTCGGGGTTAATATTTGGGGAATCGTTCTCTTACTGATTTACGGTTAGTGACCAACGAATTGGAATAGGGCGTATGTTGTGTTTGTGTTGCACTTGTTTATTATATATGCGAGTTGCTCAGAAAGGCCGGGTTTATCCCATTCTGAATAACTGAATCGACGATAAGAAATCGAAGATGAAAACAGTGGTCGAAGACCGGAGATCTTCACCTCGTTTGGATGGTAACTGATGTCCTGATTGGGAGGCATCCCGAAATATGGATAATGAGTGGTGATCGTCCAGACGTACGTGGAGATCGATGGGTATGCGAGGTATATAGTGCCTCCGGTTTCGTTCAGACCCAGAACGGACTTGCAAATGGACTGTGTGTTTGACACTGGAATTCCTTCAGTGTGATTGATAGCCATCAGTTGCATGGTGTGAATTGCCTGTGTGGCATGCTAAGATGCAGTGATCAAGGCTTCTGTTAAAAAGCAAAGTCTTGTGGTTGATGATCAAAGCACCGCCTATGTGGCGTAACTTTGTGTATAACGTGAATTCACGAGCTTCACACCCCGGTATGAACCAGAAACGGGAGAGGACCTCAGGGAGGACATGCGTTTCTTTCTAGCTAAAGGTGGTGTCGGTGCTTAAACTGGCTGACATTTATAGTATTTTCACTTATGTGGTTGTTGCTGTTGCGAGGCGCCTCGGTTATATCGGTCGATCCGGGACCGATGGAGTCATTCGTTGGCTCACTTACGCCCCAAAGGGTGGGGAAACGCAGTGTTCAGGAATTTTAATCCACATCGGTGGACCGACCCTGACGATCCAAAGGCTTGACTGAGTACTTGCCTAAGGGTTGGGCTAGATAGTCTCGAATTCGGTAAGGACTATCTTTTGCCTTGATTCATGACGGAAATCCAATTTCCAAATACGACACCGTGCGGTTTTGATTGTATATATATATGGCGACATGATATATGGTACCCATGCCGTCTATGATTGATTTTTTTTTCGAAACATATAAACATTAGAAACAATATCAAATTCTTTTGTTTTATTCGTATCAAGCATATTTTGGCCATTATAAGGTAAAACTCTATCCTCCGGTTTGCGTTGCATTGTGTGATGGGATCTGAGTCTTATAATGGCTTCATTTTTATAAAAAGCATTGCGATGTTTAAAAGAATTATTTGTTTTAAAGCACTGGCAATCCAATGGAGTAAACCCGTTCCGCGAAAGTGGCATGGTCCTGTGATTAGCCATATTATAAATGTGTTAAGTAGATTTCTCATACCAGTCCCATGACTGACTCGTAGTTTGTTTCACTTGCAAACTCGGGTGTCCCTTTTTCTACACGGGCAGCCTTGTCTTCAGGTTTTAGCAGGCTCTTTCTGGATAGCTGGAGCTGAAGATGGATTCTATCAGTTATCTCTTTTTATGCTGTTCAGCTCCTGTTGTACATATTATGTTTGTTTTCCGTTGTAGACATTTATGTATAGCTGAACTGTATTTGTACTAAGTATGATCCTGTATACTGTGTAACTCTGATGATTACTTTTATCCAGTGTATTATTTGTTCATTATCTGGTGTATTTATTCATTTCTGTTCTGCTATTATCTGTTTATGTGTTATATTCCAAATATTACCCTTAACACCGTCGGTACGGGGTTTTGGGGTCATCACATTATGCAGGGTAGAATGCACTTTGGATGATGGTTGACTGTGTTTGATTGTTGTAGTGTAGGTGTGTGTATGAAATCCAAATAAATAACACTATAAGGTAATTGACTGTGTCTGATTCCAGTTCAGAAAGAATGTATATTTTGAAATAACGAATATTTTAAAATAATATTTAGTAATAGATCAAAATGTAATTTTGATGTCTGATTTGGGATGGACACGAATATATTTAAATATATATAGCCGAGTTGATTAGATAACGCCATTTTGACGTGAAAGATAGTTATATCGATTTTATTCATTTTTATAATGAATATCGAAAAGGAATTGATTTCAAAATCTAATGTTTTGAAAATAGTATCATTTATATATCGGTGATATGGAATATTCAATTTTGATTTGAAATTGAATATAAAGTTGAAATCGTTTTGAAAACGAATTTAAAACGATTTATAAAATACATTTTAAAAGGAAATCGATGAAATATATATATTATATATATAATGGCCTGAATAGAACGCGCCGTGCTGCGGCAGTTCGTGAATTTCGACCATTGACTTCGAATGGATATTACGGGAGATCTGACCGTCGGATTATCCTAAAACCAGAACCATTGGGTTAGTATCGAAAAGATATTTCTAACGAATATTCGGGATTTGAAATCTAATGGTTGGATTTGGAATTATGTGCAAATCAAAGTTGGAAAAGGTCGCTGTAAGTGCAGTTCGATGTCCATTTATGGAAATCGACTGTACAGGCCTTGATAAAATTATTAAAAATATCAATAATTAGTGTAAAATCATAAGAAATGGTTTGGAAATAATTGGGATGAAAAAATCCATATTTGAAAAGATAAAAATAGATTTTTATTGAAATGAACTAGTTATGAACTAAAATTATAATCCAAATATTTTTAAAATAAATAAATTGGATTTGAAATGGTTTTAAAAATAACCTGAATTTCCAATATGTAAATTGGAAATGGATTTGAATCGAAATTGTCTGAGGAATATTTCAATGTTGGATTTCGTGATTATACAGATATTGTTATGGAAATTTGAAATATATATATATCATTATTTCCAATACGATATTTGTTGATTTCAAAATTTGATATTGAATATAAGCCGATATATTTTCTATTCAGAGCCTTGTATTTAATGTCAAATTGGATTTTGGGTTTGTTGTGAATGATATCTTTAATAATACTATTCTTGGACCTAATGGAGTTAAGAAAATTCGAAACTGACTGGAGATTAGTTAAGTTGAATGGTTTCCTGGGTATTGATCTGATGTTGGTTTCGGCCTTCGGGGTTAACACTTAAGGAATTGTTCTCTTACTAATTTACGGTTAGAGACTGATGGAATGTGAATTGGGTTTGTTGTGAACTGTGTTTTAGCGACATTTGTTCTTTAACCCGATTTACAGTCAAATGGGATTTGGAATTTATAAATCTTTTGTTAAGATTTAAAGGAGATTTTCCAAAGTAAAGTTTTCCAATTTAACATATTAAATTCGAATTGAATGGAATTCGATTTTGTAATAATCGAAGTAAGCTTCGGTAGAGGAAGACGGTTAATATATATGGAATTTAAAAGACCTTGTCGTTATTCCGTTGATATTATCGGCTGGATATGGTAGTTTATATCGATTATATATATCGATTTGTTTTCCATGAAGATTCCATTGTTAATGGAATGTGATTTTGGGTTATCGTGAATGGTATCTTTAATAATACTGTTCTTAGGCCCAACGGAGTTAAGAAATTCAGAAACTAACTGGAGATTAGTTAAGTTGAATGGTTTCCTGGGTATTGATCTGATGTTGGTTTCGGCCTTCGGGGTTAATACTTAGGGAACTGTTCACTTGCTAATTTACGGTTAAAGGCTGATGGAATGGAATGTGATTTTGGGTTTATAGTGAACCGTGTTTTAAATGACATTGGTTCTTTAACCCAGTTAAAGACCGGATATGATTTCCCTAGTTAAACAATCATTGATATTGATTTTTGGGGAGATTAAAACCAAGTGGAGTTTTAATGCATCTTTAATCAGATTGAAATGATATACAAAGGAAGATTAAAGAATAAATTTAAGAGAATTTATCTTTGATAAAACTAATGGGAACCTTTCCCAAAGTATAAGAATATTTGAATAAAGAAATGTTCTGGAGTGGAATAAGGTGTATGTTGTGTTTTTATATCACTTGTTTATTATATACGCGAGTTATTCGGAAAGGCCGGGTTTATCCCATTCTGGATAACTGGTTCGACGATATGTCGAGGATGAAGAAGGTGGTCGAAGACTGGATGTTTTCACATCGTTTGGATGATTACTGATGTCTTGATTGGGCTGTACACCCAAGGCAAGGTAATAAGTGGTGATCGTCCAGACGTACTTGGAGATCGACCAGATAGCAATGACCTCTCCCCTGTATTGGACATATGGGGGAGGAATAAGGTGCCTCCGGTTTTGTTCAGACCCAGAACGAACTTGTAAATGGATGTGTGTCTGACATCAGATTTCATTCCGTGTGATTGATATACATTGGTTGCATAGCGTGAATTACCTATGTGGCATACTGAGTTGCAAATGATCAAGGCTTCTGTTGAAAAGTAGAGTCTTGTGGTTAATGATAAAAGCACAGCTTTAATACAACGTAGCTTTGTGTAGCGTTAATTCGCGAGCCTCACACCCCGGTGTGAACCAGAAATGGGAGAAGACATCAGGGAGGGCATGTGTTTCTTTCTTTCTAGGAGTGGTGTCGGTGTTTTACACGCTCTGGCATTTTACTTACGTGGAAGATGGATTGCGAGGCGCCTCAGTTATATCGGTCGATCCGGGGCCGATGGAGTCATTTGGCTCATTTACGCCCCATAGGGTGGGGAAACGCATTATTTAGGCCTTTTAATCCACTCCGTGTGGACCGACCCTGACGATCCAAGGCTTGACTGAGTACATGCCTAAGACATGGTAGGCTAGATTGTCTCGAAGCTGTGAGGACGATCCCTTGCCTCGGTTCACAGATGGAAATCCAACTTCCAATACGACATTTTGCGGTTTTGATTGTAGAGCCTAGTACTGGCGACATGATATATGGTACCCATGCCGTCTAGGATTGATACATTTATATTTGAAGTTGTTTTATACACTATGCACGTATAATAGTATCAAATGATTTGTTTTAATGTAACAAGCATGTTTGGCTATTATAAGGGAAAACCCTATCCCCCGGCTTGTGTTGCATTGTGTGATAGGACCTGGGTCTTATAATAGCTTTATTTTTCCAAAAAGCATTGCGCCGTTTTGATATATGCACTGGTATTCTTGGGAGGAAACTCGTTCCGTGTTATACAGCGTGGTCCCTTGATATATCTGATTTAAAGTAAAGTTAAGAATAACTGTTTTAGTTCTCGCACCAGTCGCATGACTGACCTGGAGTTTATTGTTTTAACCTAAACTCTGGTTGCCCCTATTTCCACACGGGCAGCTAGTAGTTTTGGTTTTGCAGATTTATATTCACAGGACCCTGGTTCACAGCTGGAATGATATTCGGAAAGCTCTGTATCCATGTATTCCTTTCAGTTGTATTTTGTATTATTTTCCGCTGCATTGTAAATTGTAAATCTCTGATATTTATCAAATGTGTAATATTTATTCATACTCTGTATATTCTTGTATTTTGATGAAATTGTTGTAATAAGCAATGAAATGTTCTTCTGTTTGTGTTCTGATTTGTCGTTTTCTCAACCCAATCCGGGCTTTCCTTTACGGGGAAGTTCGGGTCGTGTCAGTTTGGCATTAGAGCTTTGGTTTTCAAAGCTCGAGAACAGGACACATTAGAACCAAACGAAAGAATTCATCAGAGATTGGATGTAAGAATGACTCGTTAGAGATAGGATCAGTAGTATCCTAGAACGAGTGTAAAGGGTGTTGTTTTGAAAAATAAAAATGAAAACAATTTTTATTCTGAAAATTTAAACCTTATTTTATGTATTTGAATATTTATTTTATATTGATTTGGACAATCAGTTATATAAAGATTTTGCGTATACGTCTGATCCATGTGTATTCGAAGATTTAATATACTGGATAGATATAGAATCACACTCTAGTCGCCCGGAGATGATTCTGATGATCGATCGAGCATCCTCAGCATTTATGTTCAGGCTTCGAAAGTGGGATTGCTAAATATTTCCAATTGACTGGTGTGAGAACCAAAACTAGATAGGGCTTATGTTGTGATTTGACATCAAAAATCTGATTTTTGACTATATATATCAAATTATGAACTTGAAACGTTAATTCATTAATTGATTGATGATGCGTGCATGTACATATATATGTGTGAACAGGTCATTGCAAAGAGGCTAAAGCAGAGGAATAAATTGTTTGCCCAACAAATAGGTACATGTTTATTGTATTTCTTGGGGTTTTTGATGATTTTATGAGCCGATTGGCTAGCCGCTTGGCTGTTTCTTTTTCGTTTTGGATTGGAGAGGCCTGTATGGCAATTTCGGGATTTTCCCGGTGCTCCAGTACATGGGAGGTTATGGCGAAATTTTTCGAAAATTTAGGGTGTTAGCCAAATTTTTGAAAAATTAGAAAAGTTTTTAGAAACTGAAAAGTTGAAGAACTTAAGCTATAATGGAGGTGTATCATTTTGAGGAGAGGGGAAAGAGGTCAATTCGTGTTCCTTCAAATCTAAAGATTTATTAGAATCAGACGTCAAGAGGACAAAACCCCTTCCGTTGGTCTTTGTTTGAGAAGAGTCAGCATTAGGAGTAATTTCGACAGAAAGAGCAATAGGACCCAGTGTTGGTTGATCAAATCCAAAAAAGCATTCTCTTTGCTAAGATAAGAGGAGGCAGAAATTTCACCTTTATGCCTTTTGGAAGGCATTTCAATGGCAGTTGAGGCAAGTCCTTTTGTAGCTGAATCCTTAAATTGGGCCAAGGAAGCCAAAGTAGCTATCTCATCAACATCTTGAGTAGCTGACCAAAGTAATTATGTTACAAAAAAAAAAGAATAAAGGAAACTAAATTATGAAATGAGAACTTGGAATCATTCTAGAAAAGCAACCTTACTCGAAGTATCTGGAAATAAGGGAGTCGAAGGAGCAAACAAATCAGACCCTGAGGACAGGTGATTAGAGCCATAAAAGTGAAAAGGTGGTTGTCCTTAAATCTTTTTCCTGGAAGGAAGAAGGGAATGCTTACGAAGGTTATCTAGAGTTAGCAAAATTGATCGTCATCTCAACTTATAAGATGTCTTATAAATGAATTCACTAGCTCGAGCTTCCCCGTCAATTAAACTTCTCTTCTTGGGAGTTGGGGCTAAGAAGAAACAATGTCAGATGAAGCACAGAAATGACATAGTCATCATAGGAAGATAAAAGGCTCACCATGGTTGAAAAAGGAGCAAGAAATACAAGGAGGACACCTGATATAGAAAAATTGGTTTTCCTAATCTCTAGACTTATTAATGTTATCGCTAATCAACTTTTTTGTAGGATTCGAACGAAGGATAAATGAATCCGCTCCCTTGGATAGGCGAAGCAAATGACGAAGAAGGTTGACGTTAAGGGAAGGTTCACCTAACTTTAGTGCTAGAACCTCGTGGCACAAGAGAAGAGTGTATGTGTATGGAGAAAGCTGGATAAGGGCAATTTCCAAGTGACGCAAGAATCTAAAAATAAAATCTAGGAAAGGAAAGAAACCTACATGCCAGATATGAATGGCTATGTACGAAAAGAATCAATCTGGTGGATTCTAAATGGTGTCTGACCTGAGGCAGTAATGGCATCTACTTCATTTATTTTAAAACTTCTAAAAATAGTATCCACTTCGTCTTGAGTATTGATGAGAGAGTAATGAGGAACAACTGCCTTCTTTGGTCAAAGTGTAGTAGAGCTACTTGGCTTTGATTTACTAACATGTTGCTCCCCAGGCATGGTACTACCAGGTGATATTATTCCATAATACGCATACGCACGGTAATCTAATGTAAGCATATGTTTATAAGTTTAAAACTATCTTGCAAATTCATTGGTATCAGTTATTCGAAGTACATATAAAAGTTAGAACAAAATATGAATTATTAGGATCAAGTTCTTGACAAAGTTCACATTTAGTCAAACACTTTGCATACACCTAAAAATAGTTAAGTATTTTGGTAACGTTCATACTAACTACCCGGACATCGAAACCAAAATGAAAAAAGGCTTTGATGTCGGGAGAGTCAAAGATGAGATAACCAAATTGCTCGATGTCGGTTTGGTCGAAACCAAACATTTGGGTATTGATACTGAAAGCTTAACCAATATTAAGAAAAGCTTAGAACCTGGTACCGATGGAGCTATGCAGTTAAAGCGCTTAGCGGTTCTATAGCGATAGAAGTGTAAAAAGCTATACCAGGGATAAAGCGGGAATATAACGGAGGTGCAAAAATGTTAATTAAATGTAAAACTATATAATTAAAATTAATTAATCATCATTCTCGCATCATTTGTGTAGAAGAAACGAATAATAATTAATACTATATAAAAAATCAAAGAATATCATGATTATGCACATTAAATTCGAGGATTACTACAGATTTATATCTTATATAAGGCACATATTACTTAAAATTAGCTCTTTACTTAACTTTTTTGATTTATTTTAGAAGAGAATTGGTTAAATCATCATTTTTATGTTAATATTGCTAAAGCGGGTGCTAAATAGCATTGATTTAGCGGTTGAAGCGGAAAATAGCGAGGCTATAAGCAGAGCTACTGTTCATCAGCGCTAAGTTGAAATAGCACAGCGGCAGGAGAGCCCTACGGGCTATAGCGGGGATTTTGCGGGGCTTTAGCGGGGCATTAACTGCGTAGCGATGGAGTCAAAATCAAAACTACTTTAGTATCCGTAATAACAAACTGATCCCAAAATCATGGATTTTACCAATACCGAAACATAGGAAAACAGGACTTTCGACAACACATAAAGACTGAAAATAAACAAGGTATCAGTATCAGTAAGGCCGAAACCAAAAGAAAATCGGAAGTAGGTTGACATTGAGTTCATAAGCACCGAGGAAGAATTATCATTAATGTAATAAAAGTTAGATCCTTTAAAGGTGGCTTTTGCATTTTAAACCTCAGAAAAAACATTTCAAGGGGTGTAAGTAATGAATCCATATCACCTGCTATTAATGACTATTTAAGCTATCATTTGGATTCATTCCAATAGAAAATTGAAGGGTTGGTAAATCTTAGCCGATTTAATAACCAAGCTAGAAGAATAATATTTAAACTCTAATTTAAACCGATTAAATACTTACAGAAAAAGATCAAGTTTGTACTTCTAGAAAGTTTGAGAAATTCCAAAGAAAAGCAATCTTGTTTGAGCTTGATTCTTCGTAGGTGAAGAAATAAGGGGGAAGAAGAAGAATATTTATACTAAAGTATTCTCTAATCCTAACCACACAAACGAGTATAGATCAATGAACCAAATCAGTTCAAGAAGATCAAAAGGCAGGAAATACTATATTTTCAAGAAAATACAGTACGAAGCTCAAAAGTTTTTTAATTGAAAAGTCGAAAATACCCCTTCACTAGGGGCAAATGTTACTACCAGATTTCGACACTGAAACTAGTTGGAGATGAATGGGTATCGGAGCGCAGCTGGCACTAAAAGAATGTCTTGAAAGCACATGACCGACACCCAAACCATCAAGACAACCAATACCGAAAGCAAGAAGAGAAAGGTCTGGCCAATAAGCTATCGGCACGAACAAGGGAAGTAGAGCTTGGTACCAATACAAGAAAAATAGTAGTAGGGAAATACCGAAACCAACATGGAAGCAATAAACAATCAGGGGTAGTTTCCGTACTGACACCGAAGGCAATCGGCCTGCTTTCGATTCCGAAAGCATACGCTTCGACATTGAAACTCAGAGCCATGAAAGAGGGAGCATGAGACCAAGTTAGGATGAAGTAGAGAGCTATTGATATCGATATACTTGGTATCGATACCGACACCCGGAAGCAACTTGGAAGTCATCGGAAAAGGTCCATAAGCAATGTCAATACCAATACCAAGGAGGATGATAAAGTAAAGACAATACTCGGAAGTCATTAAAGCAAGGCAAAGCTTAAGATTTGCTATCGGAACCAAGGCTTATCACTGAAACCGAAAGCAACACAAGAAGCTATCAATACCAACTTGCTTTGTATCAATACATGGTATGGAAAAAGCACCAACTCCATAGGAAAGGTAGAGCCGATATAAACACTCAAAAGTGAAAACGAAGACCAAAACTCGAAAGCCGACATCAAAAGCCGCTAATGTGGGGCGACACTGAGACCAAGTATCATCGTTGAATTCAAAGGCTGGCTTCTACGTATCGCTATCGAAAGGGTCCCAATTTTACGATAAATAAGACCCTAGGGGTCTCATTTTAGGGGATTTTTTCTCACTCAATCAATTTGTTTTTTTACTTGTAACTACTTATGTACTCAAATCAATGATCAATAAAAAGAGAATCAACACTTGTGATCAATTCTATGATTTCTTAGTCATTTATGTCACTTACTTGCTCATCATTACCCTACGAAAAAGCCTTATACGAAAGCCTAATTACCTAAATACCCTTCCTTAAGTCATTTAGCTTCCTGACTTGTGTTGCGCTTAAGGAACAACTTATCGTAGGATAATTGTTGGTTCTTGAGTCTCGTAAGTTGATACCCACCTCTTGAAGGAAGAGTAACTAATCTTTGATATCAAGACCTTGATATCTAGGAAACAAAGAACTAAATCAAGCTTGTGGGAACTAAATAATCCCTTAATCTCCCTAAATCCACATCCTTAACACTCATTCCGGTGTTGACAAGGAATATTGTTAACATATTTAAACACCCCATTTATTTTATTTCAAATCAATTTGAAAATTTAATTCATATCTACTTATAACGTAAGTATTAAATCAATTTTTTCCCAACCACTTAACACAAAGCCGTTATGGCAGCCATTCCCGCCTAACTTGAAAATATACCCTGATTATGCTACAGTCATCATCGAAGTTATTTTCTAGTGACCCAAATGGTTCAGTGCTTTTATTTTTTTAGTAAAATTTCTTTCTAAAGTATTTAAATGATCTTTAAATAATAATAATGATAACAATATTCAATCAACAACTTTGGAAACAAAATTTCAAATCACCGGGATTTAATTCATTAAATTCTCAATATGGTCATCTTTAAGTACAAACTTTGCTTTATAATTTATTTATACAAATTTAATTTCCAACCCAATATTAATATTGAACATCTTATAGTCAAATCATGAAATTAAATTCACAAGATGTTCGTTTAAATATTTAATAAAATTTATTATCTACCCAACCCCAGTAGAAGAAGATAGATTTCCTCGCAAACTAGCCTAGTAAAGATAATCAACCAACTAATGATAATAATTAAATATTATCATTACAAACAAAAATGCCGTAAATATATATAATTATATAGAACACATTCTTTTTATATATAAAATATAATCTTTGGTAAATTTATTCTGTTTACCAGATCTTTAAAAGAATACTATGTTGATTTTCCTTGTTCAGGAGTTTAAAAATTCCTATCGATACCGTGGCATCCCACTTCTCAATTGAAATTCATAAGCCACTCAACAGATAAAACAACATAATATAAAACAGTTTTATAGCGCTAAAAAATATGCACTCTATTTTTTTATACCCTCAACTTCATAACAAGGCATCCCATTACTTATCTCTTACCGAGTTTACCCCTATAGAGCCAAGGTTTCCCCTCAACCTTCAACTCTGAAACCAAATGTAACAACCTGATTTTTTGATCCCCAGAGTCGACACTAATACATCCATAGTATTAACATGTCGAACATCCAAGTGTCGGAAAATAAAATAGGAGTTAAAGAAAAATAAGATAGAACAGAATCTCATAATAGAAGCGGATAACATGTAATATATACGCAAGTCTTTACAAAACTGAAAGAACTTTTATTATTTATACATATACAATCATCAGAGTAGACATCAAATACTAACCTAGAAAGTTATAACAAACTGTCTTAATTACTTATATAACACAAGAATCACAATAGCACAATGGAGATAAGAATCTATGGAAATACGTCTTGAACTCTAGCTCCTCTTCTAAGCTCCGAATGCATCCGTGAAAAACTGAACAACTTAGCTGCTCATAAAAATTTGATCACCCAAGAGTTTTAGGGAAAGAAAATAAAAAATCTGGGTTAGACATAAATCTAGTGTGAGAAAAATCAAACAACTTGATTATTATATTTCAAAACCATTTTGAAAACATAGAGACATCGTAAGAGCACGCCACACATAATTATAGATGGGTTTTTACATATATCACTTTGTAGAAAATCTCATGATATTATAACGGTGTTTAGATACTAATACTTATTTATCTTAGCCGAAATTATTACATATATCAAATTCTAGCATAATAAGCAAACAACTAAAACTGTACAAGTCAAGTATTGGAGTTTAGATGCCATATAATGATAAGGCACCAGGGTACCCCTGTAACGAACCAAGGATTTTCGACCCCGAAAATCGACACAAAAACACCATGTTGAACATTCAAGCATCAAAAAATACAAGAACATTATTAGAAAGAATATTAGAGCATGAGGTAAGAAGATAGAAATATTAGATTAGAAGAAGAAGAAGAACCAATAATAACATAGTCTCACATCGCAGCGGAACAAAATATAACATAGAAATAAAACTTTATTTAGAGCTTGAATAAAAAACTTACAATCATCAGAGTATATCACATATCTGGACAGATATAATAATCTGTCCTCATATACAAACACATAGCGAAATATATAATATCATACATTGTAACTCTTCCAGCTCGTCTCTTCATAGTATCCAATAACCTAAACCTGTACAACTCGGTCTAACCCGAGCATTACAAATACCGGGTCAGTCTAGTGAACCAAAGTGAGAAAAACACACTAAGTTTAAAAGGTATCACACAACTTAATTTTAACTTCAAAATCTTTTCGAAAGAAAAGGATAATCTTAAGCCTAAACCCATACATAAATACAGACAGGTTTTACCTTACGATAACCTAAAACATTTTTGAAAACAATATTATTCTGATATTATGATAGTGTCAAAATACAAATAATACCAATCTAGCGGAACGCTTGCATCTCACGCTCCACATAAATAGTATACAATAAAAAATGCGGGCTCTTATTGGAGAATGGATTTCTGGCAAGGTATGGGACCACCTTCCCGACAATGTACCTCTGGAGATGAAGACATTGGAGTTCAACAAGAAAATATTTCAATCCAGGTTAAACGTGACTGGCCCCTCACTATACTTTGAGAGTACCGAATGTATCATTACCACGGTAGGGGACCAGCCAACCGAACCGACAGCATACATACAGAAATAATGAGGGACAACCGAAGGCATTTGATTTCACCAGATCAGGTAATGATATACCCTTTTAATGGGTGCGACCCACATAGCGATGCAACCTACGCGATTTTGTGCCATTTCCCGGTTGATGAGGCTAGAGGTTAAGGTTATCCTTTCGAACAACACATCTCCATCCACTTTGAAGGCCACATCGTCAGATCCACTAGGTATCACTAATTGATGTCCACAAAAAATACTCAAATTGATAAGAGAATGTGCACTTCTCCGTCATCAACTTGGTACGTTTGAAGAAATCAATGTATGTGATTCCTTTGGAAATACTCTGTCAGACACTCGTCCATACAAGTCATCCAGGAACAGGATGAACCGAAGGCACTCTCCTACTACATCCAATATAGGAATCACCTCATGGATCAATAGCGAGAAGTCCTTGCAATCCGAAGATTTCAATTACGATGAAATCACCAGTTGTTATAACTCTAGTGGACCAGACCAGAGAAATTCAACAAGTAAGTCTTCCGCTCATGAAGAATAATGGTCTTCAATTGCTCCTTCTTCAATTAGAATCTTCCACGAATTTGTTGGTTGGAATATCCCGGTCTTTCCGTACCAACAAGCGTATAAGCCAGATTTGATAGTCGGTTATTTAACTATCAAATGAACTTAAATAAGCAACTATTCTTGAATTCACTGATTCAGTACCAGCAACATTTAGCCTCTTAAATTAACCGTCTGTTAATTAAATTCTTATAAATCTTCCAATATTTGGAATATAGCTTTAACTTCTTATTATCGAATAAAAATATTCTTAACCCATTCCTTTAACTCCTCTTGTTTATAAACAAATACCATCCTTGGATAATCATGAAGTCGTTCAAGTTGGGGTATTTTATTTGCCTCTCAGACCTTGATCAGCAACATCCATATCTTCAGAATAGATAGAAGTTTATTAACACCTCCGTTTCCTCTTAAAACTCTATTTAAAATCTCAAAACGTTTACTTAATTGACTAAGTAAACTCTTATTCATAACACTCTTATTTACTTTAGAAATCCTTTAAAATATAATACACGAGTTTTGATACAATTATAATTCGGATCCTTTATAAATTCTTTCAATATCTCTTTATAACTATATTTTACCAACATTCGCAATAATCACCATTTATTAATTAAAATGGTATATAAACATTCTTAATAAATCTTGTATAAATACCTTCAAAATCTATATGAACGTCTTTTCAAATCTTAATTTGCTACATATCTTTTCAGATCTTATATTTTTATACCCAAAATAAGATAACTTAACTTCTATATTAAACACTACATATTATATTTCTAAATCCATTTACTTCCATTTATCAAACGCTGTTACTTCATTCCCAACAAATTACTTTTTGTCTAAAAATCATATAACGATCCCTTATAAACATCTTCAGTTTATTAATCAAATAGCTCAACTTATCGTTTGTAACAATGTTACAAATTCCAATTCCAAAACTTAACTTCATTTACATATTCATTTGCAATTCATTAGCGACGACTTATAATTCGATTTCATTTCGCACTCTCACCTTTGATTAACATTCTGAACTTTGGAATATCACATTTCGAACTTTGGAATGAATCTCAACTAAACATTCCAAACTTCGGAATACAACATTCCTACTCTCAGAATAAAACTTATCTTAGCCATTTCACATCATTTCCCACTTCTCAATTTAAAATTATCCAATTCCATTATATTTGGACTTTATGTACCACACTTTCACGTAATAATTAACTCATATTCATATATCCATTATACTGTATTTGGAAAAATGTTGATTTAACAGTCTATTCCAGTTATCGAGTTTAATTCCAATTATAAATCCCTATTTGCCATTTCTACCCAAATCTTATTTATAAATCCATATTCATATTCTCAACTCCGATTTCTTATAAAAACCTAGAATCGCATTTCCCAAGTCAATACTCATTTCCAATTCAGTCGATTCATTAATCTTATTCACGAAATGTTATTTAATCACACTTCGTATATTTTAAAACAATGTTTGTTTAAAACGATCACTTATTACAAAAATATCACTCCTCAACCTCTTTTAAATATCCTCGTAAATCCACGATTCAGTTATTCCATTTCAATATTTTGAAATCAATTTAAATTCCTTTACGGCCGTTAAGGCCTTTACACACCACTTTACACATTTTAATAACAAATACGATAAGTTTATATCGCTTAACTATTCATTTAATAATATCCTATATCTCGATTAGTAATAAATTTAAATAATTATAAAACCAATAAATTAAACTTCGATATTTATATTTATGATCAAAACCGTATTTCAAATATATAAATATAACTTTGAAAACGTTTCACAATCGATTTAGAAATCTTTCCTTTTACCGACGGTACTAAAGGGGAAAATGTCTACTATAGTACCAAACCATGAAATATTAATCCATTTCACGTCCAAATGAACACAACAAATCATATTGATAAATATTATCAATATCAGTGAGGAATCATGTTGGATTCCTCCAACCTGTCAATTCCCTACAAAACAATGGGTTTATTCAATCTGAATCATTCAGTTCAATATGGCCAATCAGTATTCGTTTTCCATCTAGATAGATGACATAATCAATTTAATAATAATAGTCAATACTGGGCTAATAACAGAAATTCAAGCATCCAACTATATATTTATAACGTTTATATTATTATAAATGTAACCACTGAGGTGAGTTACCTCAATTGGATTCAATCGTTATAAATAACGATTTTAATTTAACTAAGTTAAACGAACGTTTAACTTAACTATTCAGTCAATATATGAATATATAATTAAATAATCATCCAATAAAATTCATCCATAATACACAAACAAATAAACCCAACTTATATAAAATATAAGTGGGAAGAACTGAGTGAGTTTAACTCATCTTGATCTGATTCATTTGCCGTAGCGGTCCTGTTACTGTTCCTGCTAAATTAAACCAGCGTTTAATTTAATCAATAATTCCAATAGCTCCCAGCTTTGTCCAAATTGATTCCAAAATGTAGGTTTCCTCATCATGATTCCAACGCAACTTATTTGGTTAAATTCAGTTAACATACATAAGAATTATAAATATTATAAATTCATACCATTTAATTAGATGATTATTTTCCTAAATCATATATTAAAATCGATTGATTACTTTGGATTAACAGTTAAATAAGATGAGCTATCTTCCATCTTTCCAGGTCTGTAAATCGTGACTGCTACCTGGAACTCTAGCCCAAAATCTGTGCAATCCTACCAAAATTAAACATTAAATGATTAATTACAAATTATAATATAATTGATTAGTTAATTTCCTCATTAGGAAACTAATTACTTTGCTTATATTAACAGACTGATTAACTTGGATACTTTGTCCCCGTCTCGTTTGTAACTAGGGCTTTCAGTTGATTTCAGAACGCTTCCATGGTTCTCATTCAAAAACCTGTCATGATTTAATATTAAGAAATTAGTTTTACAAATTTATTAAACGTAAACTCTAATTAAATAATTAATCTTAATTAGTTTATTGGCCTAATCAAGTTTGACAATTTGGGGCTGATCTAATTCTTCTCGTAAGCTTCATATTCCAGTATAACTTCAAAACCAAACTCGCGAGAACATCATCTCGATTGGCTTTAGACGAATAATGATATGGGCTGACTTTATGCGTCTTCCATCTGTAACCAAACACAACGGACCTGCCATCAATTAGTAATTAATTAATTATTAATCACCCATTAGTTCGACTTAATTAGAATTAATTATACTATTAAATGTAATTTGTACAGGTCACAGCAGATCCCTTCTATCATCTTCTTTATTCCTCGTTCAAATAATTAACCCTACGTTCAGCAACCAAAGACCATCACCACTCCCCGGACCGTCCACCTGAACCTCATCCGAGACCACCGTGACATGCGCCGAAGCACTCCTGTCCCTTGCCCTAAACATCATCAAGCTCGGTTGCCTTTGCTGCTGCCAATTCATCTTCAAGCGCTACTGTGTTTCTTTGACATGATGCCGACCTTCACTTAACCACCGCAACGTCATCCATTCGCCAAGAGATCATCGTCCATAACCAGGTCACGTGGCTGAGTCCACTCCATCTTCTCATTGACTCTCGTGCCATAAAATGCTGTCGCGAACCCTAAGAATCTCTCAAACCGCCGACTATTCTCGACGCCGATCCGACCACTCTAGGTTGCTGAAACCAATTGCCACCGTGGATTTAAAGGCCTTAGTGAGCTCTACCGAATTGTTGTTGAGGATTTCTAGAGATGATGATCAGATTGAAAAGTAATTAGGGGAGAAGAATGGATCATTAGGGTTCGTTGATTATAGTGGAGTGGCGGCTCCAGACAAATTGACCACGCAGGGAGGAAACACTAGCGTTTGACTGTATTGGTTGGTATTTATATAGGAAGGTGATAATTAAATATTAATATCTATACTTCGTCATGAAGTAACACCCAAAAACAATCATACTCAACTTCAGTTTTTGATAAAAATGTTAATCCTAGCCTAGAAAAATATTCCAGACCCGACGGGACATGTTTCATCGAATTTTGAGGTCGTTTGTGAAAAGTCCTTTATAAATCACCGGCTAAAATCACGCGTTTAAATTTCCAGCGATCATAGAATAAATCCAATCAACTTGAAACTTTAAAATTCTACTAGATCTCTTCCTTACGGATCCAATGAAATTTGTTTCGTTAAAATCGGAGTTCGTTTGGCTGGTCGTTTATTCATTTAAAGTTACCCCTATCTAATGGTATAAACTGTTAAAAAAACAGAGGCGTTTATCGTTGCCACGATTAAACGGTAAGTCCAATTGACACGAAAATTGAAACCGTATAATAACTAACTTATACGATCCCAGTGGCACATATTTTCGCATTCCGAGACGGTTTCCGGGTACGCTATTTTTATACGTGCCAGATTGCCATTTTGGACACCAATTATCCGGTCTCCAAAAATAACAAACTATTTACTTATTTCGACTCTAATCGTCGATACGAATTCAACAGAACTGATTTCGCAGCTTAATTTGATCATTTGTTCAAGTTACACTCAAATATCCCTAATTTAATTTAATTACGCGTTATACACAATGTCTGAGCGTTTATAGCTAATATTGTCACATATGACATCGGTTTGCCACGAAATTTAATGCCGTACAATAATCTAGCGTTACGGTTCCAACGAAACTAATTTCATCGAAAACGGAGACCATTAGCAAAATGGCTATTTTTTTAAAGCTATAAAATTATCGATAAAATATTAATTAAATTCGAAATTAATTCAATTAAATAATTATAAATTATTATTATCAAGAATATCCAAATAGAATAATATATACAGCTTCAAATATAAATTATACAACTTAGTATCGTTAATTTGAGTTAAAATGTTATCCAAATTATATTGAAATCCTTTTTAAACGTTATATTTTAATAACGATTTTCCATAGCGACTATTTCAAAATTTGAATTGGACATAACTAACAATCTATAATGCGAAATCTGAAATTTTCTCTTCCATATGAAAATTATAATCAAGAAGATTCCAACGTTTCTTATTTCACAGAAATCCGACTTAAAACGGATTCTGTTTATCCAATTAATGTTCAAAACTCAATATTACGAATTACCGTGCCATTTCGAGCTCATTTTAATTTAAATATAAATTAATGTTCAAACTTTGTTTAAATAAATGAATTCAATATTAAAAACAAAAAATAATCCAAATTAAATATTTAATAAAATAAATTAAATTAAATATTTGGCTACCAAAAATACGGGACATTACAACCACCTATCACGGTACCTCTATATAAAGCGTACCGAGAGCCTGACATGGACTCCCTGCGAATCAGAATCGGCCAACCCCTCCAGGATTGTACTGAATATTTCATCATCATGGTTGTGATCATCAACCATAGAATCTTAAGCATACAAAAAGGTCAATACCGAATCTAAATCAGGTGATGATAATACCCTAAATGAGAGCTACCCACCTAGCCTAGAAGCATATCCCTTGTTTTAGTCATTACCGGTTGATGAGGCTAAAGGCTATGTTTTTCCCTTTCAAACATGAAATATATCCATCTTCGGATGCCGTATCAACATTTCATCAATCACCAATTGACGGTCACAAAAATACAACCTCCGAGCTCGTACTTCTCAGAGAAGAGTGTTAAGCTAAGAGAAGTTGCTTCTCTGCCACCAACAAATGTACGTTTGTAAAAATCAATGTACATGATCCAAGAAATGCAATGTCAGACATCCATTCATGCAAGTTATTTGGGAATAGGATAAACTGAAGACACTCTTTTACCATATCCTGTCGGGAATAATCCCTAGGTTTAGTAACAAGATCCTTGCAATACGAAGATTTTATAATGTTGAGACCACTGCTACAATATATCCTAGTAGCTTTCCAGGGACGATCAACAAACATTCCTTTCTTCTCTAAAGATCTTCGCCTTCAACTCAGTCTTCAAGATAACATTGATTTCATTGTCTTCAATATCTTTCACACTCACTGCTCAGCCGGATCGAAGCGGCTTTTGGATACTTGATACGATCGTGGTCTCTTTGAAACGACTATCGATAGTTTCCGGTAAACCCAACTACAGTTATTTAGAAAATAAATAGATAAGGATAACAACGGAGTTCATCCCTAATCATGACTGGACGGATCTCATTATCCCTTGTCCTTAAGGAACTAAATGAGGTTTATGTGCATAGTGAATCATTAACATGGATGACTATCCCGTATAACTCAAGCATTTCCCCATGATATTTCCAAAGCAAGATTTTTGGTTCAGATTTGATAGTCGGTTATTTACCTATCAAACAACACAAAAGCAATCAATACTTTATTTCCCATAGTAATCACTAAGTCTCCTTTAATTAGTTTCTTATTAATTATGTTTCGAATCTCTTATCCCAAATATTCACATACCGAACCCTTTGATATAAATATGTACTTCAAAATCAATTAAGTTGGTTTCTCATTTCTAATTCTCTTTAGTGGGTTACTATAACCCATATCATTTCATTTAACTTCTTAAGACCTTCATCTTTTAAAAATCAAATCATTTATAGAAATAATGATTTAAAACCTAAAATCAATTCTCAATCTCAAACTAATATCATTCCTCAAATAAAATGAAGTCATTCAAGTTAGACTATTTTAGTTACCTTTCAGACCTTGACTCGACGTCAATCTCATCTTCGGAATAACAGAAGTTTACTATCACACATTTTAAAATGTATAACTTAAATTAAACAAATTCCAAAGGTAAGTTTAAAAACTCATTTTAAATTCATCATCCAAGTTATAACACATTTTACTTAATTTCTTTTATTGAGGAATTTTGTGTACCACAAACGATTAATTGATTTCAAACTCATTACAAAATCCATTCCTAAATTCAAAGCTTTCTCATAAGTTAATTAAGTTAACTTAACCTTGCAGTTAATGATTTTATTAACTAACAACTTCTTATCTTGAATACATTTTGTAACGACCACGGGGTTTTCGACTCTGAAAATCGGCACAAAACCCAACGTCGACTGTTCAGACATCGAAAATTCCGAATCATTTATAGAAAGAAATTAGAGGGTGAGATAGAAAAGATAAAACTAATAGAATAGAAGAAGAAGAACACAACTGAGCATAATCAGAGTAAACACGAATCTCACAGCGGAACGAATAAAATATATTAGATAACATAACTTTGAAATGCAAAATTTTGTACCATAGATACATGTCGTCATCAGAGCACAATACAATATTTTATACAGCGGAAATAACTCTAAAATAACTAGTGATGAAGCCCATACATAGTAAGACCAGCCCATATGATTTAACTTCAAAAATCTTTTGAAAGAAAAGGATAATAGTAAGACCAGCCCACACATAAACACAGACGGTTTTTACCTTATTATAACCCAAACATTTTGATATCAAAATCCAGTGATATTATAATAATGTCTAATCAAATAAATAACCAAATAGTAGAACGCTTGCATCTCACGCTCCACATACATAGTATAAAATTTAAAAACCGCAGGGCGCTTATTGGAGATTGGATTCCAACTATGACAAGGTATGGGACCACCTGCCGATAGTGAATCTCTAGAGGCGAATACACCTGGGTTCAACAAGAACGTCTTGCAACCCGGCCCACACATGACCGACCACTCATTTCGCTTGAGTGTATCGAATGTATATCACCAACGGTTGGAATCAAACCACCGTTTCCCTAATGGGCAGAATCGATGGAGTAAGAAACAAAAGGAATTTCTCTAGATAGGTGATTATACACCCTAATGGGTGCGACCCACATAGCCATGCTGCCTACCCGATTTTTGTCATTTTCCGGTTGTGAGGCTTGAGGCTACGTCTATCTTTTAGAACATCTGGCCACCATACACTTTGAATGCTGCATCGTTAAACCCGTCAAATCACAAGTTAATCTTCTCAAAGATATCACAGGTATGAAAGCTAAGAGAAACGAATTTCTCCGCCACCAGACGTAATACCTTGAAAAGATCGTCTTATGTGACCGTTAGGAATACTCTGTCAGACATTCGTCCATACAAGTTATCCTGGGACTGGACAAACATAACTTCTCTTGCATTTTTACTCCGTCTTTGATTATCTTCAATATAATCTTATTCGCAACGCCTATGCCTCTACGGAGTGGTTTTTGGATATTAAATCCAACCGGTCTCTCCATATTGACAACGATGGTAAAAATCTTTGATAGCCGGTGTTTTAACTATCAAAGGAAAAATAAACATCCATAAAACAGCCATCAAACAATTTCACACTCACTGGCCCTTTTCTAATATTTCACTATTAAATTCATTTCCTTATCGGATTCGATATATATATCGTTATATCGATATCTATTATCAAAATTTCTTAAAAATATTCTAACTCCTTAAATTTCCAGAAAAATTCGCCATAACCTCCTTTGTAACGGCAAATATTTCAAACCTCAACTCGCCTCTCTAGGCCCTTTCCATTTAAAAAGAAAATCAAAAAAAGCCAAGTGGCTTGCCGATTCGGCTCATAAAACCTCATATGGAAATTGAAACATGTACCTTTTTGTCGGGCACTTAAATATATTCTTCATACTCTCTTCATATTCTCCATCCCAAACCTGTTTAACATACATATGCCCATTCCCAATTCGTTTCAAACAATTCGACCCTTTTTACCAAAATTCGCTTACCATTCGCTAATTAAATTTTCTAATTAGCTTTTGGTTTCATATATTTTTAATTTGAACGTATCACGTTCAAATATATTTGTATTCGCTTATAGACATATCAAACTCAACTCTTGTGACGGGAACGCGATTTCGCTCAGTCCGAACCAGTCGCTAAACCGACCCAGACCACTCGAAACGCCCTATCGTTTGAGAACATGACAAAATAGAATGCATACAAAAGAACATTTCACTGTATATTACAACAATGCACCAGAATACAAGAATATACAAAGTATAAATGAATATTACATAGAAGTATCAGAGATTTAAATTACATTTAAATACATAGCAGCGGAAAATAATACAGTACACAACTAGAAGAGATATACGGATACAAAGCTTTCCGGATATCATTCCAGCTGTAAATCAGGATCCTGTGAATATAAATCTGTAAAACCCAAAACTACTAGCTGCCCGTGTCAAAATAGGGGCACCCAGAGTTTAGGTTAAAACAATAAACTCCAGGTCAGTCATGGGACTGGTGTGAGAACTAAAACAATTAATATTTATTTTTAAAGTTAGGTAAATCAAGGGACCACGCCGTATAACACGGAACGGGTTTCCTCCCAAGAATACCAGTGCATGAAACAAACAGCGCAATGCTAAATAAAGAAAAATGAAGCTGTTATAAGACCCAGGTACTATCACACAATGCAACGCAAGCCGGGGGATAGGGTTTTCCCTTATAACAGCCAAAGAATGCTTGATACGTTTAAAACAAATCGTTTGATACTATTATAAGTGCATAGTGTATAAAACAACTTCAAATCATAAGTATCAATCATAGGCGGCATGGGTACCATATATCGCCATACTAGTTCTACAATTAAAACCGCAAATGTCGTATTGGAAGTTGGGTTATCATTTATGGTATGCACCGAGGCTAGGGGCAAGATCCTCTACCCATTTGTGACTCTCTAGCCCGAGCCATAGGGTCAGAGTGCATCGATCCTTGGATCGTCAGGGCCGGTCCACCGATGTGGATTATTATGCCTGAACACTGCGTTTCCCCGCCCTTTGGGGCGTAAGCCTGGCCCGTCAGCCGACCAGAAGCATCGGCCGAAACCGATATCACGAGGCGCCTCGCTTTTCAGCAAGTAATAATAAGCAACATCCACATGAGTCAAACTCGTCAGCCAGTTCAAGCACTGACGCCACTCCTAACTAGAAAGAAACGCATGCCCTCCCTGAGGTCCGTCTCCCGTTTTTGGTTCACAACCGGGGTGCGAAACTCGCGAAGTAAACGTTACACAAAGCTACGCCACAAAGGCGGTGTTTTGATCATCACCACAAGACTTTGCTTTTCAACAGAAGTCTTGATCATTTGCATCTTAGTATGCCACACAGGCAAACCACTCTATGGAACCGATATTAGTCATACAGAATGAAATCCAATGTCAGACACACAGTCCATTTACAAGTCCGTTCTGGGTCTGAACGAAACCGGAGGCACCTATTACCCCGCATATCCATCGATCTCCAAGTACGTCTGGACGATCACCAACTGTTTCCATCTTCTTGGGTGTACAGCCCAATCAAGATCATCAGTAATCACTCAAACGACGTGAAGACCTCCGGTCTTCGACCATCGTCTTCATCTTCGACTTATCGTCGTATCGGTTATTCAGAATGGGATAAACCCGGTCTTTCTGAATAACTCGCGTATATTTTAAATAAGTGTTACACAAACACAACATACGCCTCATTTCAATTTATCAGTCACTAACCGTAAATTAATCAAGAGAATAATTCCCCAAATATTAACACCGAAGGCCGAAACCAACATCAGATCAATATCCAGAAAACCATTCTGCTTGGCTAACCGACAGTTAGTTTCTAAATTTCTCATTCATAGGGAAAGGTTCCCATTAATTTTATCCAAGATAAATTCCTTGAATTTATTCTTTAATTTTCTTTTGAATTTCGATTCAACTAGTCGGGATTAACGAACCTTACCGAAGTAATCATTGGTTTTAATTTCCCAATCCCAACCTATTCACCCCATGAAGTAAAACTGGTTATACTTCATATCTAACACCACGGTGTTATCGGTAAATTCAATTACCATTTCACGTTCAAATCTAATTAAAGATTTAACTAACGCCTGGAGCAAAACTGGTGATACTCCATTTCGATTATTTCAATCTAATTAAAGATTCATTAAAACTCCACTTAGTTTTAATCGTTAACTGGGTTAAAGAATCAGTGTCATTTAAAACACGGTTCACGAGAAACCCAAAATCACATTCCATTAATTATCGGGTTAAAGAACGAGTGTTATTTAAAACACTGTCCATGATAAACCCAAAAATCAATATCACCTCAATTCCAATTAAATATCATTTAATTGGTACACTTCATTAAATCTAAATAAAAAGATTTAATCTTTTCTCAACTGGGTTCAAGAACAGTGTTAGTGAAGACACCATTCACGACAAACCCAAATCACATTTGATATTCAATACAAGGCTCTGAATAGAAAATATATCGGCTTATATTCAATATCCAATTCTACGATTAACAAATGTCGTATTGGAAATAACGATATATATATATATCTTTCAAATTTCCATAACATCTGTATAATCCCGAATTCCAACATCGAAATATTCCGAAGACAATTTCGATTCAAATCCACTCCAATGCAATCATTGGAAATTCTGGTTATTTTTAAAACCCTTTCTCTGATTCAATTTGTTTATTTAAAAATAAATAGAATTATAATTCTAGTTCAAAACTACTTCATTTCGATAAAAATCTATTTTTATCTTTTCAAATATGGAGTTTTTCATCCCAATCCTTTCTAAATCATTTCTTATGATTTTACACAAATTATTATTATTTTTAATAATTTTATCAAGGTCCGTACAGTCGATTTCCATCAATGGCCATCGAACTGCACTTACAGCGACTTTTTTCGAATTTGATTTGGATGTATCTCCAAATCCAACCGTTAGATTTTGAATTTCTAATATTCGTTAGAAAGCTCTTTTCGATACGAACCCAACGGTTCTGGTTTTAGGAGAATCCGACGGTCGGATCTCCCGTAATGTCCGTTTGAAAGAAATGGTCGAAATTCACGAACTGCCGCGGCGCGGCGCGTTCTATTCAGGCCATTATATTATATATATAATATATATAATATATATTTCATCGATTTATATTTAAAACGAATTATATAGATAGTTTTAAATTCGTTTCAAAAACAATTTCAACTTCCATTTCAATCTAAAGCAAAATTGAATTCTTCTTTATAAATTCGTTTTAAAATTCATTTCTATTCAATTCAAATTTCAATTCAATTTGAATTCAATTCAATTCGCTTTCAATTCAATTTGAATTCGTATTCCATTCAATTTGAATTTGTTTTCAATTCAATTTCAAAGTCGTTTTCTATTCGATTCAATTCAAATTGGTTTTCTATTCGATTCATTTCGAAATCGTTTTCAATTCAATTCATTTCAAAGTCGTTTTCTATTCGATTGAATTCAAATTGGTTTTCTATTCGATTCATTTCGAAATCGTTTTCAATTCAATTCATTTCAAAATCGTTTTCTATTCGATTCAATTCAAATTGGTTTTCTATTCGATTCATTTCGAAATCGTTTTCAATTCAATTCATTTCAAAATGAATAAAATCGATATAAATATCGTTCACGTCAAACTGGCGTCAATCTAATCAACACGGCTTCATATATTTCTATTTTTAAATATTCTATTTCAAATATTTCTTTTTTCAAAATAGTTGTTATTATCAAAATATTTCGTTCAACACATGACTAATCTCAACGGATGAGTACTGTCAACACATGAACCTTTATTTTATATTGATAAAGATGTAAATTTTATTACTAAAATATTTCGTTAAACACACGACTAATCTCAACGGATGAGTACTGTCAACACATGAACCTTTATTTTATAATATTCTTTATTTTCTAAATTGGAATGAGGCCCAATCAATCACCATATAATGTTAATTATATGGATTTTCATACATTACACACATATAATAGCATTGAAAATAATCAACCATCAACCAAAGTGCACTACACTGTATAAGCATCAAATATAAATATCTAACGCTTATAACAGCCTGTCAATCAATCGATCGACATATTTAATCAATCAGGATGAGTGAACTTCATATTTCATCCCAACACCCGTGTGGGGTTTCAAACAATCAAACACAGATTTTATTTGTGCAGTTGGGCGATGTGTAAAATTTATCGTCCCAATCAATGTCAGTCAAATCAGTGTACATAAACAAACCATCCGGTTTGTAAATGCATATTTATTTATTCACATTCACTATATTCATATTCACGTTAAAAAATTATATTTATAACGATAAAGCATTTTATTTTAACGTATGAATTTCTATTCAGTTCATTCTTTAAATAAAATGATATTCTTATTTTTCTAACTTATTTTAGAAAATTTCGGCGGCATAACGGCACGATACTAGAAACGGGACGAGGCCTAGCCTTATCCCCGGTCTAGTGAAGGCCCACGCCATTCACACATCAATCAAGTCAATTCATTTCACCAAACAATTCAATTTCAATCAAATAATCTAACTAATTTTTGCAATCAAACAAACAAGTCCATGGTCTGTGGACGATTGTGTCGGGTGCTACTAAACACCGTCTGCATCCTAGTATATATTTATATAACTAGAAAAAGAAATTGAAAGGTGAGAAATTCTCACAGATTAGCTTAACCAAACGCTGCGACTCTTCTTATGTAGAAAATCTTCATCGTTTCTCCAACGCAGTCTGTTTCAGAAATTTACATTAAAAATCATATTTTTAATTCGCTACTCACTTTATAAAATTTACATCTTCACAACGCTACTTTGAATATAAAGATTATACTTTTATATTGCTATACATATATAGTAAAGGTTATATTTTTAACTACGCTATTTATTTTAAAAAGGCCATATTTTTATAATGCTATTTTGAATATAAAAATACTGTCCTTCCTCTTTTAAAAATAACATCTTTTCCCTTTTAAAAATAACCCCTATTTATATTTCATATGTTTAAAGCCATGTTAATTTATTTCTTTGAGAAACGAATTTATATAATAAAAAAAACATATATGAACTGATTTGAAAAGGAAAAAAAAGTATATAATATCAGTTTTAATACCCTATATAAAATCATAGTAAAACGGAAAATAGGCTTTAGGTTATTTACCTCATTTTTTTTTTCATCGCAGGGAGGGGATTGGGGCTGCTGTCGAGGGGGCGGACTTCGCTGTGGGGGTGCTGACGGGGTGACGGAGGCGCAGGCGTCAGGTGGTCGGAGGTGGGGCCTCAGGGAGGATCTGATATTAGGCGCGAGGTAGCGGATCGGGTAGGGTTTTAGGGGGAGCAGCTGAAATCGAGGCTTGGGGTTCGCGTTCGGGTTTTGTAGAGGAGATAGGAGAGAGAGTGGAGGGCTAGAGGGGAGCTCGCCGGAGGGTAACGGCGCTGGGGAGGTCGGAGGCGTCGCGTGGCAGGGGGATTCGATCGTTTTTTTTTCTTTTTATTTTGCAAATCTGAGAATGAACGGGGAGAAGGGAAAATATAGGGGGGTTATATATTTAATTATTTATTTTATTATTTTATATTTTTCCAAACCCTAATTGTTGACTTTTCATTTGAACTCAGAATCGAACCCACCGACTGTCGTCCCTAGCTAGTTACCCCCATTCCGAACAAAATGGGATATGCCACGCAAGCTGATTCGACTGTTTCGATCAGTTTCTTCTTAAATTTACATTTAAATCTATATATTCAATTTTAAACGTACATTTCAATTTACTGGGGTCACATACGGGCCCCAAAAATTCTAGAAAAATTATTTCTAGCTTCGTATTGACGATACGGTCCTAACAAAACTAATTTCGTCGAATTCTGAGACCGTCTGAAAAACGGTCATTTTCCAGTCGATCAAATTCAACTGAAACTGGTCAAACGCGTTTAACTGCGCCACGCTCACATATTGATTCCAAAAATTATGAAAATTGGAATCATACGTTCTAATCTTGATTTAAATAAATTTTTAGTAGCTGCTAATGCAAATATACTATTTTAAATTTTTCCAAATTCATTAAAATAGCTAAAATAAAAATTTTAAACTGGCTCAGATTTTCGGGTTGTTACATTCTCCCCAACTTAAAATCTTTTCGTCCTCGAAAAGGAACGAAGCTGAAAGTTGTTTTCTAATCAACTCAACTTTCACTATTTTCGTTACGGCTTAAGTTCTTCAACTTTTCAGTTTCTAAGAACCTTTCAAATTTTTCAAAAATTTGGCTAACACCTTAAATTTCTGAAAAATTTCGCCATAACCTCCCCTGCAATGGGAGCATCGGAGAATTTCAAATAGCTTCCCCGGTCCTTCATATCTCAAAAAGAAAAGGAAAAAGCCAAGCGGCTAGCCAATCGGCTCATAAAATCATCATCACCCAAACAAAACAGTAAATTATGTAGTAAACATGTACCTATTTGTCGGGCAAACAAATTTTATTCTCTGCTCTAGCCTCCTTGCTATGACCTGTTCAATGTAAGTGCAAGTATATGCAAGCAAATGCGACCAAATTTCAATACAATTCATTATTCGATCAAATTAGGCATAATGGTTCAAAATTATCAAACAATTAAACAAACAACACAAACATCAATCAATTAGTGGATTAACGTTTCAAATTCATAATTTTGATATATATAAAGAAAATCATGTTTTGATGCCAAATCCCAACAATGTATTCTAGCTATATTAGTTTTGGTTCTCACACCGGTCTAATGGAAATATATAGAAAATCACACCTTCGAAACTCGAACATAAATGTTGATGATGCGATCGCTATCATCAATATCATCTTCGGGCGACTAGAGTGTGATGCTATATCTATCAATATATTAAAACTTTGAATATACGTTTGCAAGGCGTATATGCAAATTCTTTATACACTGAATTGTCCAAAATCAATATAAATAAATTATTCAAATACGTGTAAAATGATCTAAATTTCAAAACAGAATTGTTTTCATTTGAAAAATATACTCTCCACACTCGTGCTAGGATACTACTGATCCCATCTCTAACGAGTCATTCTCATTGGATATTGCTAATCCAATATCTGATGAATTCTTTCGTACGGTTCTAATGTGTCTTGTTCTCTGCTTTGTAAACCAAAGCTCCGATACCAACTGTGACGGGAACGCGATTTCGCTCGGTCCGAACCAGTCGCTAAACCGACCCAGACCGCTCGAAATGCCCTATCGTTTGAGAACATGACAAAATAGAACGCATACAAAAGAACATTTCACTGTATATTACAACAATGCACCAGAATACAAGAATATACAAAGTATAAATGAATATTACACAGAAGTATCAGAGATTTAAATTACATTTAAATACATAGCAGCGGAAAATAATACAGTACACAACTAGAAGAGATATACGGATACAAAGCTTTCCGGATATCATTCCAGCTGTAAACCAGGATCCTGTGAATATAAATCTGCAAAACCCAAAACTACTAGCTGCCCATGTCAAAATAGGGGCACCCAGAGTTTAGGTTAAAACAATAAACTCCAGGTCAGTCATGGGACTGGTGTGAGAACTAAAACAGTTAATATTTATTTTTAAAGTTAGGTAAATCAAGGGACCACGCCGTATAACACGGAACGGGTTTCCTCCCAAGAATACCAGTGCATGAAACAAACAGCGCAATGCTAAATAAAAAAAAATGAAGCTGTTATAAGACCCAGGTCCTATCACACAATGCAACGCAAGCCGGGGGATAGGGTTTTCCCTTATAACAGCCAAAGAATGCTTGATACGTTTAAAACAAATCGTTTGATACTATTATAAGTGCATAGTGTATAAAACAACTTCAAATCATAAGTATCAATCATAGGCGGCATGGGTACCATATATCATGTCGCCATACTAGTTCTACAATTAAAACCTCAAATGTCGTATTGGAAGTTGGGTTATCATTTATGGTATGAACCGAGGCTAGGGGCAAGATCCTCTACCGATTTGTGACTCTCTAGCCCGAGCCACAGGGTCAGAGTGCATCGACCCTTGGATCGTCAGGGCCGGTCCACCGATGTGGATTATTATGCCTGAACACTGCGTTTCCCCGCCCTTTGGGGCGTAAGCCTGGCACGTCAGCCGACCAGAAGCATCGGCCGAAACCGATATCACGAGGCGCCTCGCTTTTCAGCAAGTAATAATAAGCAACATCCACATGAGTCAAACTCGTCAGCCAGTTCAAGCACTGACGCCACTCCTAACTAGAAAGAAACGCATGCCCTCCCTGAGGTCCGTCTCCCATTTTTGGTTCACAACCGGGGTGCGAAACTCGCGAAGTAAACGTTACACAAAGCTACGCCACAAAGGCCATGCTTTGATCATCACCACAAGACTTTGCTTTTCAACAGAAGCCTTGATCATTTGCATCTTAGTATGCCACACAGGCAAACCACTCTATGCAACCGATATCAGTCACACAGAATGAAATCCAATGTCAGACACACAGTCCATTTACAAGTCCGTTCTGGGTTTGAACGAAACCGGAGGCACCTAGTACCCCGCATATCCATCGATCTCCAAGTACGTCTGGACGATCACCAACTGTTTCCATCTTCTTGGGTGTACAGCCCAATCAAGATCATCAGTAATCACTCAAACGACGTGAAGACCTCCGGTCTTCGACCATCGTCTTCATCTTCGACTTATCGTCGTATCGGTTATTCGGAATGGGATAAACCCGGTCTTTCCGAATAACTCGCGTATATTTTAAATAAGTGTTACACAAACACAACATACGCCTCATTCCAATTTATCAGTCACTAACCGTAAATTAATCAAGAGAATAATTCCCCAAATATTAACACTGAAGGCCGAAACCAACATCAGATCAATATCCAGAAAACCATTCTGCTTGGCTAACCGACAGTTAGTTTCTAAATTTCTCATTCATAGGGAAAGGTTCCCATTAATTTTATCCAAGATAAATTCCTTGAATTTATTCTTTAATTTTCTTTTGAATTTCGATTCAACTAGTCGGGATTAACGAACATTACCGAAGTAATCATTGGTTTTAATTTCCCAATCCCAACCTATTCATCCCATGAAGTAAAACTGGTTATACTTCATATCTAACACCACGGTGTTATCGGTAAATTCAATTACCATTTCACGTTCAAATTTAATTAAAGATTTAACTAACGCCTGGAGAAAAACTGGTGATACTCCATTTCGATTATTTCAATCTAATTAAAGATTCATTAAAACTCCACTTAGTTTTAATCGTTAACTGGGTTAAAGAATCAGTGTCATTTAAAACACGGTTCACGAGAAACCCAAAATCACATTCCATTAATTATCGGGTTAAAGAACGAGTGTTATTTAAAACACTGTCCACGATAAACCCAAAAATCAATATCACCTCAATTCCAATTAAAAATCATTTAATTGGTACACTTCATTAAATCTAAATAAAAAGATTTAATCTTTTCTCAACTGGGTTCAAGAACAGTGTTAGTGAAGACACCATTCACGACAAACCCAAATCACATTTGATATTCAATACAAGGCTCTGAATAGAAAATATATCGGCTTATATTCAATATCCAATTCTACGATTAACAAATGTCGTATTGGAAATAACGATATATATATATATCTTTCAAATTTCCATAACATCTGTATAATCCTGAATTCCAACATCGAAATATTCCGAAGACAATTTCGATTCAAATCCACTCCAATGCAATCATTGGAAATTCTGGTTATTTTTAGAACCCTTTCTCTAATTCAATTTGTTTATTTAAAAATAAATAGAATTATAATTCTAGTTCAAAACTACTTCATTTCGATAAAAATCTATTTTTATCTTTTCAAATATGGAGTTTTTCATCCCAATCCTTTCTAAATCATTTCTTATGATTTTACACAAATTATTATTATTTTTATCAAGGTCCGTACAGTCGATTTCCATCAATGGCCATCGAACTGCACTTACAACGACCTTTTTCGAATTTTATTTGGACGTATCTCCAAATCCAACCGTTAGATTCTGAATTTCTAATATTCGTTAGAAAGCTCTTTTCGATACGAACCCAACGGTTCCGGTTTTAGGAGAATCCGACGGTCGGATCTCCCGTAATGTCCGTTTGAAAGAAATGGTCGAAATTCACGAACTGCCGCGGCGCGGCGCGTTCTATTCAGGCCATTATATTATATATATAATATATATATAATATATATTTCGTCGATTTATATTTAAAACGAATTATATAGATAGTTTTAAATTCGTTTCAAAAACAATTTCAACTTCCATTTCAATCTAAAGCAAAATTGAATTCTTCTTTATAAATTCGTTTTAAAATTCATTTCTATTCAATTCAAATTTCAATTCGATTTGAATTCAATTCAATTTGCTTTCAATTCAATTTGAATTCGTTTTCCATTCAATTTGAATTCGTTTTCAATTCAATTCAATTTCAAAGTCGTTTTCTATTCGATTCAATTCAAATTGGTTTTCTATTCGATTCATTTCGAAATCGTTTTCAATTCAATTCATTTCAAAGTCGTTTTCTATTCGATTGAATTCAAATTGGTTTTCTATTCGATTCATTTCGAAATCGTTTTCAATTCAATTCATTTCAAAATCGTTTTCTATTCGATTCAATTCAAATTGGTTTTCTATTCGATTCATTTCGAAATCGTTTTCAATTCAATTCATTTCAAAATGAATAAAATCGATATAAATATCGTTCACGTCAAACTGGCGTCAATCTAATCAACACGGCTTCATATATTTCTATTTTTAAATATTCTATTTCAAATATTTCTTTTTTCAAAATAGTTGTTATTATCAAAATATTTCGTTCAACACATGACTAATCTCAACGGATGAGTACTGTCAACACATGAACCTTTATTTTATATTGATAAAGATGTAAATTTTATTACTAAAATATTTCGTTCAACACATGACTAATCTCAACGGATGAGTACTGTCAACATATGAACCTTTATTTTATAATATTCTTTATTTTCTAAATTGGAATAAGGCCCAATCAATCACCATATAATGTTAATTATATGGATTTTCATACATTACACACATATAATAGTAATGAAAATAATCAACCATCAACCAAAGTGCACTACACTGTATAAGCATCAAATATAGATATCTAACGCTTATAATAGCCTGTCAATCAATCGATCGACATATTTAATCAATCAGGATGAGTGAACTTCATATTTCATCCCAACACCCGTGTGGGGTTTCAAACAATCAAACACAGATTTTATTTGTGCAGTTGGGCGATGTGTAAAATTTATCGTCCCAATCAATGTCAGTCAAATCAGTGTACATAAACAAACCGTCCGGTTTGTAAATGCATATTTATTTATTCACATTCACTATATTCATATTCATGTTAAAAAATTATATTTATAACGATAAAGCATTTTATTTTAACGTATGAATTTCTGTTCAGTTCATTCTTTAAATAAAATGATATTCTTATTTTTCTAACTTATGTTAGAAAATTTCGGCGGCATAACGGCACGATACTAGAAACGGGACGAGGCCTAGCCTTATCCCCGGTCTAGTGAAAGCCCACGCCATTCACACATCAATCAAATCAATTCATTTCACCAAACAGTTCAATTTCAATCAAATAATCTAACTAATTTTTGTAATCAAACAAACAAGTCCATGGTCTGTGGACGATTGTGTCGGGTGCTTCTAAACACCGTCTGCATCCTAGTATATATTTATATAACTAGAAAAAGAAATTGAAAGGTGAGAAATTCTCACAGATTAGCTTAACCAAACGCCGCGACTCTTCTTCTTATGTAGAAAATCTTCATCGTTTCTCCAACGCAGTCTGTTTCAGAAATTTACATTAAAAATCATATTTTTAATTCGCTACTCACTTTATAAAATTTACATCTTCACAACGCTACTTTGAATATAAAGATTATACTTTTATATTGCTATACATATATAGTAAAGGTTATATTTTTAACTACGCTATTTATTTTAAAAAGGCCATATTTTTATAATGCTATTTTGAATATAAAAATACTGTCCTTACTCTTTTAAAAATAACATCTTTTCCCTTTTAAAAATAACCCCTATTTATATTTCATATGTTTAAAGCCATGTTAATTTATTTCTTTGAGAAACAAATTTATATAATAAAAAAAAACATATATGAACTGATTTGAAAAGGAAAAAAAAGTATATAATATCAGTTTTAATACCCTATATAAAATCATAGTAAAACGGAAAATAGGCTTTGGGTTATTTACCTCATTTTTTTTTCATCGCAGGGAGGGGATTGAGGCTGCTGTCGAGGGGGCGGACTTCGCTGTGGGGGTGCTGACGGGGTGACGGGGGCGCATGCGTCAGGTGGTCGGAGGTGGGGCCTCAGGGCGGATCTGATATTAGGCGCGAGGTAGCGGATCGGGTAGGGTTTTAGGGGGAGCAGCTGAAATCGAGGCTTGGGGTTCGCGTTCGGGTTTTGTAGAGGAGATAGGAGAGAGAGTGGAGGGCTAGAGGGGAGCTCGCCGGAGGGTAACGGCGCTGGGGAGGTCGGAGGCGTCGCGTGGTAGGGGGATTCGATCGTTTTTTTCCTTTTTATTTTGCAAATCTGAGAATGAACGGGGAGAAGGGAAAATATAGGGGGGGGGGTTATATATTTAATTATTTATTTAATTATTTTATATTTTTCCAAACCCTAATTGTTGACTTTTCATTTGAACTCAGAATCGAACCCACCGACTGTCGTCCCTAGCTAATTACCCCCATTCCGAACACAATGGGATATGCCACGCAAGCTGATTCGACTGTTTCGATCAGTTTCTGCTTAAATTTACATTTAAATCTATATATTCAATTTTAAACGTACATTTCAATTTGCTGGGGTCACATACGGGCCCCAAAAATTTTAGAAAAATTATTTCTAGCTTCGTATTGACGATACGGTCCTAACAAAACTAATTTCGTCGAATTCTGAGACCGTTTGAAAAACGGTCATTTTCCAGTCGATCAAATTCAACTGAAACTGGTCAAACGCGTTTAACTGCGCCACGCTCACATATTGATTCCAAAAATTATGAAAATTGGAATCATACGTTCTAATCTTGATTTAAATAAATTTTTAGTAGCTGCTAATGCAAATATACTATTCAAAATTTTTCCAAATTCATTAAAATAGCTAAAATAAAATTTTTAAACTGGCTCAGATTTTCGGGTTGTTACAACTCTTTGCTCACTTCCCAATTCTAATTCCGTTTTCATACTTTGATCCAATTTACAATTTAGTTTACTTAAAACAAAAGTTAGGTTCGATCAAAAATCACATTAACTAATTTCTTTTGAAACTCGCTAACTTTATTCGATAATTTAAATCTGATTTTTGTTTCAAAAATCAGTTCATTTACTCTATTTGAGTTCGTATTTATTTGATAACTCAAACTCGGATTTTTCCTAAAAAGAATCGGATTTTATTCACTTAAAATCCTTTATGGCTCCACCAGTTAGCTATAGACTAGCATATATTCCGCTGTGATCCATGTTTGTATCTGGAAACAGGTGTTTATAACTGTTCCAACAATAACTGTTGTCCTCTGATGATGGTATGATATAAAGTTACTGATTTGTGTTTCAAAAATTATGTTATATAATATATTTTATTCGTTCCGCTGTGAGTTTGTGATCTTCGTTTTTCTTCTATTCTAATATTTCTTTCTTTCTATTTCTCATCCTCTAACTTCTTTCTAATAATGATTCGTATTTCTATGCAAGGGCTTTTTCTATTAATAGAAATAGTGCCTTCGGTTTCGTTCAATCCCAGAACGAACGTAAATGGACGAATGTCTGACAGAGTATTTCCAATGATCAAATGGGTTGGTCTGTATAAATATATATGGTTGCAACCGATTTATTCCCTTAGCATAACATCCAGAATATTTGTGCAAACTCAACTAGTGATTAACGGATCTGACAATGTGGCATTCAAAGTGATTGTGTTATCAATGAATGGTAAGTATTCGTAGCCTCAGGCCTCAACAACCGGGAAAGGACAAAAATCGGGCAGGCAGCATGGCTATGTGGGTCGCACCCATTAGGATGTATAATCACCTATCTAGAGGTTCATTTAATTTCTTATTCTATTCGATGCTGTCCCAGTCGGGAGGCGGTTCCTGATCCCAACCGTTGGTGATATACATTCGATACACTCAAGCGAAATGAGTGGTCGGTCATGTGTGGGCCGGGTTACAAGATATTCTTGTTGAACCCAGTGTATTCCTTAATATAACGACCCGGATTTTTAGCTGTTTTATAATTAATATTTAAATTAGTTTAAATATTTAATTGGAAATATAAATAAATATTTATATTGAATTTATCGATTAAATAATCGATATAGAATTAATTTCGAATATATAGTCATCAACAAACAATTTAATTCGTAGTTAAAATTAAATCGAAACGAGTCAGTTGATTTATATAAACTCTATATTAGAACGATAATAGTAATTTATTATCAGTGAGTTAGATTGTTTTGAATTTAAAATAAAATTTGCTGATTTAAATAGGGTCTTTTCCATACGATCAAAATAGCGGTTTGGAACCCCAAAATACATAATAAAAAATGAATGGATAAGATCGAACTCAAATCGCGGTCAAAAAAAAATCAAATCGAATTTAATACTCTCGTACATCAGCCACCCTAAGTCTTAAATGGAGCCGACCTATTCATTTTATGCAGTGTATCTTTTTCCTCGAGCAGAAAATTGTGTCTTCCTCCTTCGATATCTGAGGACACCAATTAAATGGCTTGTACGATGGTCTCCTCTAAGCGCCTATAAAACAAAACCGTGCCTCAGCATTTCCTTCTCATCTAAAACTAGCGAAGTCCTCTGCCCTTTTATTCCTCTTTCCTCATCCATTCGAAAATACATATACCGATTCCCTTAATTCAAAAACCAAACCGAGACAAATCTTAAAATCCTTAAAATCGTTTTCTGGTACTCGGATCGATGGATCGTTTCTTCAACCTGGTGTAATTTGGTTTTGGCGCAATGCTATCTGAGAGGGAGCCGAGTTCGAGCAGCGATAGGAGTTCGAACAGGGTATTGCGATTGAATCTGAAGCTCCATACTGGAAGACTCCGTGATAAAAAGCCATAACCGCGACTCATATTTTCGAAGCTCAAAACCAGGTTTGGGTGTTCGCGATTTCCAGGAGTTAGGGGTTCGATCTGTTTTAGGGGAACAATGGACACATGAGGGACTGTATTGTTTTGGAGCGAATTTCATACAATTCGATCAGGTGTGGGGAGCTCGACTCTTCGTACGGTGAAGATCAGGAGGGAGTCGCGATAGAAGGAAGGACGACTTCGATATTGTGGAGGGTGTTATAGATTAGAAATCTGGGTATGGTGATGGATGGATTACAGGCGTACGGTGATAGTGGGTTAAGGTGATGAGGGGTGAATGGATTCAGCAAAAAGGAAGGGCAGTAAGTATATGTGATATAAGAAAGATGTGGAATTGTTGGCAAGATGCTTGATGGAAGGTCAAAGTGGTATACAACATGTATTTGGGCTGTTCGAGGACGTGCTTCATTGTTACTCGAGGACGGTGAGGTACAAATGAATCCACTCAGGACGATTCAAGTAAATGCATAACAAGACGATATGGAATTAATCAGGATATTCGACAATGGAAAATCAAGGTGAGTAAATCTCACTCATAGTTTTATATTTAAATTTATTTTTATCGTAAAAATAATTTTTGTTGGTTGCTTGGGTGCATGATTGAATTGTTGAATTTTTGTGGTTATTGTATTTCCCGCAACACTATTAGCGGATGCCCGCAGTATCATTAGCGGATGACACTACGCCCACGTACATAAGTGGATCCCCTTTTTATACCGCGATATCCTGCCTTGAAGCAGGATGGGTATTATCTATGTGACTAACATCTGTGGATGCAGGAAAACAGGTTGGAGGGATCCAATTGGATTCCTCAAATTTATTTAATGTTGTTCACATATTTATATATGTACGTGATGTGTGAATTGAATGGATGATTTGTGTGTTAGATATTAGAATATCACTGGCCCTAGATATTTATAATATCATAAGAAGTGACTTTTAGATTCGAGAAAGAAATTTTATTTTATTGAAAAAAAATTTGAATTTCAAATAAACTAAGGAAACAATAACTTGTTTAAATAATAAAACAAGTACTGAATGTATAAATGATTTGTAAGGAAATTATCATTTGGTAATATTAGATTTTTAATTCAAGTTTGAATTTAAAGAGGAAATTTTAAATTCCGAAATAGAAATGGGATTACAAATAGGTTCGGAAATATTTACTTGTTTAAAAATAAAAACAGGTAATTGAATTTATAAACTATGTTTATAAATGAAAAAGGAGATTATCATTTGATAAATTTTGAAACGTGAATGCAAGCGTGATTTTAAAAGGAAGTTTATCCGCCCAAAGTAGAAATGAAATTTCAAAGGGAGATTGAAATAGAACTTGTGTTAATATTTAAACAAGAAGTATAGTTTATAAACGATATTTTAAATGAATGTGAAAATCATCATTTGGTACTTTATAAATTCTAAATTCAAGTATGATTTGTTTTCCGAAGTGGAAATTAGATTTCAAATGTAATTTGAATTGAAATGTGGTTTAATACTTAGAACAATAAGTGAAATTCTAAACGATATGTTTAAATAAAGAAAAATAACTAGTATTGGATTTATTTAATTTTTGATGAAATTAAAAAGTGACTTTGAATAGGTTCAAGAAGAAAACGATCAAATTTATTCCAACATTCGGAATATAATTTGAATTGAAATAAGTCCATCTGGTTTGTTTTAGAATTCGACTATGTCCAATTTACAAGTGCAAATTGTTTTCAGAAAGGGAATTTTACCTTTCGAAATAGAAATGGTATTTCGAATAAATTGAGAAAATTTAACTTGTTAAAAACAAGTTGCTGGAATTATAGACGCTGTTTATCAAGGGAAAGAAATATTATCATATGATAATATTAAACTCAAATTTCAAGTAAGGAATGTAAAGAAAGAAATTTATCTTTCGAAGTGGAAATTTGAATTTCAAATAGAATATGAATACAAACTTGTTTTAAGTATTTAAAACAAGAAGAAAAATTTATAAACGATGTTTATAAATAGAAGGGGATAATCATCGTGGGATGATTTGGGTATTTAAGTTCAAATCTGAATTTAAAAAGAGATTTATATCTTGAAATCGTTTTAAAAGGAAACGATGGAGTTTATTCCGGTATTCGAAATGTAAACTGAATTTAAATAAATCCACACGGATTTATGATTGTAACTCGACTATGTCGAACACCTAGAATTATATTTCAAAAAGATATTCGAATTGTATTAAAAGTGAATTTAAGTTTTAATGTGAAAATAGATTATATAACTATAAGTGATGGCAATTAAGTATTCTCAAATAAACTTGAGATTCAAAAGAGAAATCAAATATTCCAAAATAAAAATTGAGTTTCAATAGATTATTTAAATGGAAGTTGAATCTAATAAAGCAGCGAATTTATAAACAAGGGTTATAAATGTGATGAAGTAATGTTCATAGTGTAATTTGGAAATAAATTTCCAAATGTAAGAAATGGGGTAGAAGGCGAGACTTAAATCAAGTTTGTGTATTACAAGCTTTTATTCATCTCAAGATAAGAACGTCATCAATCAAGGTCTGAGAGGTAATTAAAATACCCCAACTTGAACGACTTCACTATTGTCAAGAGATGATATTAGTTTGTAATGGTAAAAGGATATCGAAATGAGTTTATCTTGAAGTTTGTTTAATCTTCGAAATTTGAAGTTGGATAAAGACGTTGGGTTTATATACCAATTTATTTCCAAAGAATAGAAATCTAATATAATGTGATTTGGGTTTGAATAATTCATAACCGAGTTATGAATATGGAATAGAATAATCGACGAATATGGATAATTCGAATTTGTGAAGTTAGATTTGGAAAATAGGCTTAATTTAGTAAAGAATGGAGTTGGAATTTAATTTTAAATGAAGTTTTAAACGTTTATATTTAATTTAATTAAAACGAACTCGCCACGGCGCGGTAGTTCGTAAATTGGCAATTCGAACTTCAATTGAGTATATAGAACTCAATATAAGTCGGAATTTGATGAAACAAGAAATGCCCGGACCGATTGAATGGTAGTTTTCTAATGGAAGAGAAAAATCTTGATTTTATCATATAAATTTTGAGTTAGGTCAAAAATCAAATTTTCAGAAAAACAGCGCCATAATTGTTTTTAAACCATAACGATTTATTTAATAAATTTAAAGGATTTTAAGTGAATAAAATCCGATTCTTTTTAGGAAAAATCCGAGTTTGAGTTATCAAATAAATACGAACTCAAATAGAGTAAATGAACTGATTTTTGAAACCAAAATCAGATTTAAATTATCGAATAAAGTTAGCGAGTTTCAAAAGAAATTAGTTAATGTGATTTTTGATCGAACCTAACTTTTGTTTTAAGTAAACTGAATTGTAAATTGGATCAAAGTATGAAAACGGAATTAGAATTGGGAAGTGAGCAAAGAGTTGAGTTTGATATGTCTATAAGCGAATACAAATATATTTGAACGTGATACGTTCAAATTAAAAATATATGAAACCAAAAGCTAATTAGAAAATTTAATTAGCGAATGGTAAGCGAATTTTGGTAAAAAGGGTCGAATTGTTTGAAACGAATTGGGAATGGGCATATGTATGTTAAACAGGTTTGGGATGGAGAATATGAAGAATATATTTAAGTGCCCGATAAAAAGGTACATGTTTCAATTTCCATATGAGGTTTTATGCGCCGAATCGGCAAGCCACTTGGCTTTTTTTGATTTTCTTTTTAAATGGAAAGGGCCTAGAGAGGCGAGGTTAGGTTTGAAATATTTGCCGGTACAAAGGAGGTTATGGCGAATTTTTCTGGAAATTTAAGGAGTTAGAATATTTTTAAGAAATTTTGACAATAGATATCGATATAACGATATATATATCGAATCCGATAAGGAAATGAATCTAATAGTGAAATATTAGAAAAGGGCCACTGAGTGTGAAATTGTTTGATGGTTGTTTTATGGATGTTTATTTTTCCTTTGATAGTTAAAACACCGGCTATCAAAGATTTTTACCATCGTTGTCAATATGGAGAGACCGGTTGGATTTAATATCCGAAAACCACTCCGTAGAGGCATAGGCGTTGCGAATAAGATTATATTGAAGATAATCAAAGACGGAGTAAAAATGCAAGAGAAGTTATGTTTGTCCAGTCCCAGGACAACTTGTATGGACGAATGTCTGACAGAGTATTCCTAACGGTCACATAAGACGATCTTTTCAAGGTATTACGTCTGGTGGCGGAGAAATTCGTTTCTCTTAGCTTTTATACCTGTGATATCTTTGAGAAGATTAACTTGTGATTTGACGGGTTTAACGATGCAGCATTCAAAGTGTATGGTGGCCAGATGTTCTAAAAGATAGACATAGCCTCAAGCCTCACAACCGGAAAATGACAAAAAATCGGGCAGGCAGCATGGCTATGTGGGTCGCACCCATTAGGGTGTATAATCACCTATCTAGAGAAATTCCTTTTGTTTCTTACTCCATCGATTCTGCCTATTCGGGAAACGGTGGTTTGAGTCCAACCGTTGGTGATATACATTCGATACACTCAAGCGAAATGAGTGGTCGGTCATGTGTGGGCCGGGTTGCAAGACGTTCTTGTTGAACCCAGGTGTATTCGCCTCTAGAGATACACTATCGGCAGGTGGTCCCATACCTTGTCATAGTTGGAATCCAATCTCCAGTAAGCGCCCTGCGGTTTTTAAATTTTATACTATGTATGTGGAGCGTGATATGCAAGCGTTCTACTATTTGGTTATTTATTTGATTAGACATTATTATAATATCACTGAATTTTGAGATCAAAATGTTTGGGTTATAATAAGGTAAAAACCGTCTGTGTTTATGTGTGGGCTGGTCTTACTATTATCCTTTTCTTTCAAAAGATTTTTGAAGTTAAATCATATGGTTGGAGTTTACCCACACCAGTCCCATGACTGACCCAGAGTTTATTTTGTTTTGTTTTTCCTAAACTCTTGGGTGCCCAAATTTGTACTGGCAGTCAAGTGTTTCAGGCTTTGCAGATACACTTGGAGGAGCTTGAAGCAAGAGGCTTCATCACTAGTTATTTTAGAGTTATTTCCGCTGTATAAAATATTGTATTGTGCTCTGATGACGACATGTATCTATGGTACAAAATTTTGCATTCAAAGTTATGTTATCTAATATATTTTATTCGTTCCGCTGTGAGATTCGTGTTTACTCTGATTATGCTCAGTTGTGTTCTTTTTCTTCTATTCTATTAGTTCTATCTTTTCTATCTCACCCTCTAATTTCTTTCTATAAATGATTCGGAATTTTCGATGTCTGAACATTCGACGTTGGGTTTTGTGCCGATTTTCGGAGTCGAAAACCCCGTGGTCGTTACACATTTAGCAAAATTATTCACTTAAGTCCAAACCTCATTATTAAATAAATTTATTAACTTCCCCATTAATTTAAAAGTAATCAACAGATGTAATCCTCCTTATTAAAACATTTGGCCAACTTAAATCTCTTATTTTAATTAATTAATTAACTTAAAATATCATTAATTAATAAATTAAAAATGAAATAACTTAATCATTTTTGAAGTAAGATAATAATATTCTTAAACAATTATTAATTCAATAATAATTAACTATTAAATAATATCTAAACAATTATAATCCTTAAAATGCATAATTAAATATTTATTTAGCCTTTAAATAAATAACTAAATAAATGATAGTTAATCTTTAAATAAATAATTAAATCCCAAATATCAAAAACCTTTATTTAAAATTTAATAAAATTTAAATACTTTTTAATTAAGTAATAGATCTTAATCAAATGATTTGATATTAATTAGTCCTCATTATAAGTCATTAAACAATACTTAAGCATTAATTAATTATAATAGTTATAATTAACTTCCAATTTAATCTTAGGTATGAATTTCACATAAAACATCATATAAGTAATTAATAAATTAAAATATCCTTAATAAACCAACTCTTAGTGTTAAATCATCAGTAGTGAATAATAATAACTTAACACTTAATTAATAAAATAAATCTCAAACAATTTGATCAACTTAACCCATTTTTTAGAAGTACTTAAATAAATTGTTAAACCTTTTAAAAGTACTCCTTAATGCATTCCTAGATGGAATGTTTGGCTGCTTAACAAATGGATATTGTTAAAGGGACTCCAATTTTTGTTAAGGGAGGGATAATTTTAAGGGGACTCCTTATTTGTTATTTGTTAAGGGGAGGATTGTATATAAAAAGATAAAATTAATAAGAGACCAAACTACCATTCCGTGCATATCATGTCTTGGGAACCATAATTTTTTAATTCTTCAAGAATCAATCAATAGAAAAGCGTGCTGCTTTAAAAACTGAATTAAGTCACATATCTAACCCTACTTTCTCCACCATGGTTCGAACAGAGATGACAAAGAGAAAGCAATCAGATCACAATATAATGACGCAAATTTTGGAAAGTTCGTTCAATCCCTTTTTTTTAAATCGATCGTTTTAGTGAAGAAGAGAAAAACAGTAGGAGGTTGCAGTGTATACTAATGAAAAATGTTGGGGTTATAAGATTATCATTGGAATTTTTATTTATTGCTTTAAGGGAAGGCGAAATTATTTTGTCTCCCTGTAACAATTTTAAAATGAATTAAAATTATAGCTCCCTTAACCAAAATTGGAGTCTTATTAACAACCTCCTAAATAATTCTGTTTAGAAATTTATATAACTAAAAATAGTTTCATATTTGAGGCTCAATGACCACAATGATACTTATATAAGTTACAACAAATTTCCATATCCAAATGGATTCACATGTCAATTTAACAAACAATATGATCATTTTACAATTATTTTGGCAATTAACAGTTTACAATTAATAGTTAAATAACCATTTAATATTTATGGCAATTAATCAAACAATTTAAACTATCACTTAGCAAACAAAAAATAGGGCTTTATCTGCTCAATGGATGTTCATAATAATCTATACTATACATGAAAACCAACAACACTACACTATAATATTATGCTTGTAAATGCGAACGCAACAAAAAAATTCTTCGATCTGGTTTAAAACGAACTAGATTTGGCCTTCCATGCCAACACATCTAACATATAAATTAATTAAAAATTAAAGTTTTCTCACCCAACATCTTGGGTCAGCCCAAACCAACCCAGTCCATGCTCAACAAAACAAGCTCAGCATGCTCCTTTCTTCTCCCCCCTTCTTCTTTTCGATACAACAAACCCTGAACCCAAAAGAAACGTGCACGCCATGCACTCCACTGAGCAACTCCGACCACCGAAGTCCCATCCAAGACCACCCACATATGCTGCTTCACCTCCTCGTCACGCCTGACCCCATCGCCTCGTGCTACAACCCATAGAGCAGAATCTGAGACCGTGATATCCCCGACTACCCATTACCTATGCAGTTAAAGCGCTTAACGAATCCAACACTACAAAGGTTCAAAAAGTAGTAGCGGGGAAAAGCAAGGAAATAGCAGGATATAGCGAATGAGTCTAAAAGAGCATATAAAACTTGTGTTTATTGCTTCTACAAATATATACATGATAAATAAATGGAAAATTAACAATCGATTTAATTATAATTAGCACATTCTTAAATTTAAATAAAAACATATGAAAATATATGTAAATTTTTATTTAGTTTTATTAAATTTAATAGAATATTATATTATTTTCTATTCTGAAAAACACATGTTTAAATATTCTATCAAAAAGCTAATTTTATAAGTTTTGTAATGTATAAAAATCAATTTTTTATTTGTTTCTTTTATAGAGGATATAGCGGGAATAATGGAATATAGCTGAAATAATGAGATACAATCGCAATACAGAATATAACAGGGCATTAAGAGGAACGACTATTTCAGAGGATTTTTGGAAATAACGTAACGGTAGAAATCCGCTGCACAATATAGCGAGGATATAGCGGGGAATTAACTGCAACGCCCACTATAGGTAGTGACATATATCTCCACTGAAATTCGCAAAAATTCGACTAGAGCTGCATCTCAACCCCACGATCATACTACAATCCTCATATTGTTTCCTCCTTATATAGGAGTAGTCCTAAACCCTAGTGATGACCGCATCGGGCTAAGCTATGTTCATCATCCAAAAATCAGGTTCAACATTTTTAAACCATACCCAGGCAATGATCACACTAAAAAAACCACAAACCTTGCTACATGATTTTACAACAAGTGAAATGCTTATTTTTTGGTTTTAGAAGCTATTCAACGAGGTGGAGAAATGATTCTTGGCTTTGTTTAATGTTTTGCAGGCCTTACTACTTTTTTTAGTTGAAACGAAATGAAGAGGGAGATTGCATATTACAACCATGATCTGGAAGAGGCATGAGAAGAAAAATTATAAGATTGTAAATGAATTTGGAGGAGGAAGAAACATATATAAATACTCATATATTTAAATATAAAGTGAAGCGAACAAAAAAAGAATTAAACAAAAATAGTGTTAGACAAGGACAACATTAACCTCGAAAACATTTCAAATCTTACAACAAAAGCAGCTTAGTGCAAGCATTTAATGATTGCTTAGAAATCACATTTTCTTATGTACTACTTTAGTACTTAAATAGCTTATGTGTTGAAATGTACAAGTTTCATGTCCTTAGCTAATGATGTTGTTTCCATTTCAAATACTTTAAATATATATTTATATTTCTGCTATATTCAAATATATATATATATACACATATATTCAAACATTAAATCAAGCTTTTATCTTTTATAAAATATTAATTTATAAGATATAACTGTACTTATACTATAAGTAAACATCAAATCATAGATTTTATATACCTAAAATTTAATATATTTAAATACCTGTTTATTTGCAACATCACCTTATGCACTTTTAAAATTTAAAATTATAAATTTAAATATAGCTTTACTTATGGTATTATGTAATATAAAAAATCATTATTATATTATCATATATATACACATTTTTAAAAATAATTTTTGAAATAAAATACATATTTATACTTATAACAAAAATAAAAACTAAGATCCTTTTATATTAATGTAAAATTTAAAAAGGCCCTTCAAACCAATAAATCCATAATTTGAATGAATAAAGTAAATCCTCTATTATTAACTTATCATTTAAATTTGAAATTTAAATGATTAAAAACACGAATCGAATATCTACATAAATTAATTATTTATAAATAGGATTGATAAAAATTTTGGCTTGTTACATGATTGGTGGCTACCCTTAATTTTGTGGGTGTTGTTTCGAGGTGGGTGATAGTAGTTGTTATTCGTTACCACCAGCCCGTTCCATAATCCAGTAGAATTCTACCATGGGTATAGCCTCGTATACCTTGTCATATTATCCTACATGAGCCACTACGATTTTTATTTGGCGTTGTTTTCTATGGAAGGCCCCCTGAAGTCACTAGTGCGGTGGACATACGACATTATAAAGACTATATTGTTTATAAATAGTATAAGGATAAAAATGTATTTCCTCTTACGCTATTTTCTATAGTATATTTACTGTAGACACTATTATAACAATGTATTGTATTATATTTATATAGTTTTTGTAACGACCCAAGTTTTCGCGATCCTAGTTATCGACATAAACTCAATGTCGACTATCCAAGCATCCGAAATACCGGATAGTTAATGAAAGAAGTTAGAGGGTGAGGATAGATAAGATAGGAAATTAGAATAAAAGAAGAAGAAGAAGATATAGCAGAATCAGAGTAACATGAATCTCACAGCGGAACGAATAAAATAGTATACAACATATCTTTGAAATACAAATTCGTCATTTGTATATACATATCATCATTAGAGTATAACACTTACATCACAGCGGAAATAAATAATTGCTAAAAATCCTGAAGCCTCCTGCTCCAAACTCTCAGTATATCTGTAAAATCCTGACTACTTGACTGCCCATACAAAATTGGGAACCCAAGAGTTTAGGGAAAACAAAACAAAATAAACTCTGGGTCAGTCATGGGACTGGTGTGAATAAACAATTTAAAACAGTTTGAGAAAATAAACGATATCTCATAAGACCACGCCATATAACCCGGAACAGGTTTTCCCCTTATGAGAATCCAAAACACCTGATTTAACATTTCAAAATCCTTTGGAATGAACAATAATCTTTATATCAAAACTCTTTTGATATTATAATAGTGTCTATCAACCACAACTAAATAATCATTAAGCAGAATGCTTTCATCTCACGTTCCACATACATAATATATAATCAAAAACTGTAGGCGCTTATTGGTTAATGAATTCAAACTGGCAAGTTATGGGACCACCTTCCGATAGTGTATCTCTAGAGAGTAATACATCGGGTTCTATAAGAACATCTTGTAACCCAGGCTAAACATGACCGGTCACTCATTACGCTTGAGTGTACCGAATGCATTATCACCAACGGTTGGGATCAGCAACCGTTTCCCACAAGGGACAACATCGAATTAGATTATAGAAGTAAATGGAATTTCTCTGACAATACACCCCAATTGGCAGCTAACCACTTAGCCATGCGACCTACCCGATTTTATTCCATTTCCTAGTTGTGAGGCTAGAGGCCATAACGTATAGATCCCACCTTTATTTACTTTGAATGCCACATCGTCATACCCGCCAAATCACAAATTGATTTCTCCAAACACTGCACGGGTAAACAACTAAGAGAAACGAATTCCTCCGCCACCAAATGTAAATACGTTTGAAAAGATCAACTTACGCGATCTATTAAATATACTCTGTCAGACATTCTTCCATACAGGTCGTCCTGGGACTAGACAGACCGAAGGTACTATTCTGTAAATCCATCTTAGGCAATTTTTACCTAAGATTTACTGAACAACCCTTGCATAGCTCCGTCTTCAATTATTTTCATCATATTTGATTTGCAACGCTAATGCCATACAGAGTAGTTTTCAGATAATATATCTGATCCCGGTCTCTCCGTATTGACAACGAAAATAGTAAAAATCTTTGATAGTCAGTGATTTAACTATCAAAGGAAAACATGTGTATAAACAACGGTCGTATTTCCAAATGGAAATCTTACTGATCAATCATCATTTCATTTCCCAGTTTCCCATTTATCGTTTCCATATATTCATAAATTCTTTATTTTCTAAAATCAGAAAATATACATTATTATCTTTGGAAAACGTTTCCATTTGCGATTCACGCGTCAATATCTTCCGACCTTTATCAGTCTCTAACTGTAAACTAGTAAGAGAACAACTTCCCAAGTATAAACCCCGAAGGCCGAAACTAACATCAGATCGATACCCAGAAAGTCATTCAACTCAAATAATTTCCAGCCAGTTTCTAATTTCAGTAATTCCTTTTAAATTTCTAATTCACCTCAAATTCCTTTATAATATTTTATTTGCAAAATATTTACTTTAATCTAATTTTTCACATAGAATGTGAATAATATTTCTTTATATAGTCAAAACAGTTTGATTTCGTATTTTATAAACAATATCTCGAAACCAAATTCTATTTATATTTTTATTTGTAGAATTATTCATACAAATCTCCTTTTTATTTCTAACATTTAAATCTCATTTGTAATTCCCTTTATATAGTTTTGTTTATTCTATATAAATCCTTTTATATAATTCTATTTACTTTATATAAATTATTTTATATAATTCTATTCATTTTATATAAATCCTTTTATTATATTTCTATTCATTTTATATAAATCCTTTATTATATTTTCCAATATTTGTTTTCCAAACATTATCTTTTATAATATGCTATTTATTTCATATATAAATATTTCATTTTCATTATTCACTTTGAAAATTTCCTTTTTACATTTTAGTATTTCATATGGTATTTAAAATACCAAATAACATGACTAGTGTCATCATAATCAATCACAGATCATATATCATAATATATGAAAACAAACAGTATTATAAATATTGAGGAATCCAGTTGGATCCCTCCAACCTGTTTCCCTGCATCCACAGAGGTTAAACAATATAAATAATATCAATTTCATTTCAATATGAAATATTCTGATAAACAGGATCAATATTTGATTAACGATTTATATATATATATCGTTATCTATAATTTCAACCAGTGAATCAGCAATTCAACTAAATAATCATCACACAGCAATCAATCATCATTTATCAACACTAGATTATATTTATAAAAGTATAAACTGGCAGAGTTAGTGAGTTTTACACACATTTGTTTTGTAGTCAGCGATTCTGCTTTAGTTCTGTTTAAAATCAAACAGTATTTGATTTTTCTACAAAATTCCAATATCCCAATTTCGCAGTCTCATTCATTCTATAATGTAGATCTCGCTACTACGGTTCCCTCGTGATTGGTCTGGTTCAATTCTGTTCACGAATGAATATAATACGAGTATTACAAGTTTCTATCAGTTAAACAACATTATATAACTACTTATTAAATTAATTATTTAATCAACCTTAGTTACCCTTAATTACGTTTTTAATCCATACCTAACTCCCTTATTACATCTGTTAAATCTTCTCTCCCAATGTTTAAACACAGTGCCCTGTTTCTACTCCACCCCATTCATCTTTCTCCTAATATAAATTTAAATCACAATGTCTTCTGCTAATGTTTAAAACCACGATTAACACCTCAAACACATCCAGTTTTCAAACAAGAGAACGCTCGCTTCTCCTTTTCATTCCCAAATTCCACATTTCATGAGGATAATACATTAAATTCCCATAAATCCTAGGATTAGATTAACCTTGATTATGTTTTAAACAACGTGCTCACCATCTCCCTCAAAATTTAGAACTATTGTTCCACCTTGTTACATGCCTCACCATCATTCTTGTTCCACATGCAGAAACCCCAACTCACACCAGTTCGCTGCCCTTTATTGATCATCGCGTCGTTCTTCGGTCATCGGTGCGCCATCGAACACCGACGTTCGAAAGCCAGTTGAGATCTCCTGCTATATCTGGAAAAGGTGTGTAACTCGACAGTCTTTAGGCTCCAGAAGATGAACTCGAAGTCGGCGGCTTCCTGTTAACCCATGCATCATCGTTTAGGTTCGATTTTCACCACAAAATGCCAATGAACTCTAAATCTCTTCACCAGTCTAAATCCAATCCTCAAACAGCAAATCGTCACTCTAATTCATTGGGGGTGTGGAACCCTAGCTCATGGAAAAAGAATGACCGCGAACCAGAGGTGTTTTCGCACTAGAGAAACCGACATTGAACTCAGAAAAATGACTACTGCGAAAGAGAGCTCACGCTATGGATGCTAAATCCATATATGTTTTGATTTATACAAAAATATCCTAATTGTTTTGATTTTTCTCAATTATTTTGAAGAAGGGTTTCAACGTATTTTCTTTGTTTGTGGCGGATTGGTAAATGTTGACTACTGACAAAAGAAAATTAGGTCTAAGAGGACTTGGGTGAGAATATATTTATAGAGAAGTAAAAATATATTTTTATTCAATTTTATATTAATTTATAAGGTATCGCTATTGGTATTCGTCTTCTAAAAATCTGTGTAGTCACATCTGATATCCAATTTCAATGAAAATGGACACATATGTATTGTTTTACGTTACGGACCCAACGAAACTTGTTTCGTCAAATTCTGAGTTCGTTTGCTCACACAGTGTATTTTTAAAGTCAAATTATCGATTGTTTTTCACATTAAAATTCCGCACAGCCACATACTGACTCCAAAAATCACGAAAATTGAAATCTAACAATAATTTAATATTACAGATCCAACAAAATTAATTTTGTCGAAAACGGGGGTCATTTGCAAAACTGGCTATTTTTAAAGCTCTAAATAAACCCATATAAATAATATATTTAAAAATAATTAAATTTAATATTAATAAATTAATATTATCGTATATATTCACGTAGAATATCGTACAGCTACAAAATAAGTATATATGTATTTATAACTCGATATTTCAAATCCGGGTTAAATCGATATTCAATTTATATTAAAAAATCCATTTATAATATAAATAAATCGTTATGAATTATAAAGGAATTCCATAGCGACTTTTCGAAAATTTGATTTGGACACAACTCACAATCTATACGACGAAATCTCGATTTTTCTCTTCTGTTAGAAAAATATACTTCACCAGCTACGAACGTTTCTTGTTTCACAGAAATCCGGCTTAAAACGGATTCAGTATATTCGTTTAAAGTTCGAATCGCCAAATTACGAACTGCTGCGCCATTTCGAGCTCGATTATAATTATAATATAAATTATATGTTCAAATGTCGTTTATATAATATATTCGTTAATATAATTCAACTCTAAACTGAATTATATATTCTAAATAATCCAATTTACACAATATTGTGAATTCTACTATTTCCGACTATTCTGGAAATTAAATATATTATTTAATTAATATATTAATTAAATATTCAATATTATTTGATTCTGATCATTTTAAATTACCGAACCATCATTTAAATAATTAAAAAAATTATATATTATCCATTAAAAATACAGGTCATTACATTCTTCCCCCTTAAAATAATTTCTTCCTCGAAATTGCTAATGTAGAAAACAAACCCTATTGACTGGTTAGAACTTATTTGTTCAATTCTTAACTTTAGTTTCAACTGAACCAATTTAATTTCAATTGAAATATTAATTTATTCCGATTAACGAAAATTTGTAAAAATCCTGAAAATTTTCTAACACCTTAACTTTTCAAAAAATTTCGCCAGCACCTCCTTTGTATCGGTCAATAGCTCAAACTCCAACTCGCCTCTCTAGGCCTTCTTCAACCCAAAGAAAATCAAACAGCTAAGCGGCTTGCCAATTCGGCTCATCAAAATCTCAAACCCATATATAATAGAAACTAGTAGCATTTTGTCGGGCAAATCAATATATCCTTTCAATGTGTTACCAATTCTGCATATACCAATGTCATCCCAATCGTTCACTTATACCCAAGCCAAATTCTGATCTTAACTCAGATTCCATTTTTAATTTCAACTCTTAACTTACCAGTCCAATTCCATTTCGGATTATCTCTAATCTAATCTGATTAGATATTTCCTATCTCAATTCATTTTCCACTTAACTGGTTCTCAATCCAATTTCTATTTGCTTTTACAAATTCTAATTTAATTTTTTTTAATTCAAACAATCTTTCCCAGGGAATTTCAATCAGTTGAGCTTTTCTAAAACCAGATATCCCTTTTCAGGATTCAAAACAACTTGCTTTTCACAAAACAATTCAAAAACAAAATCCTTGGTAGTAATCCGTCACTTAGCAACTCGAAAATGGCACTGATGATGTGGCCATCATCATCAAGGTTATTTTCCAGCTATCGAAGTAAGTTCAATACTACACTAGTTTCAAAACTCATATTTAAACACCATTTTGAAATCACTTTCAAAATATCCTTCACAATGCTTGTAAACAATTTAAAATCTCCTAAGATTTTAAAATTCCCATATATTTAATCCAATTTCATTTACAAACACTTATTCAAATTTCCAGAGTTTTGATTTCAATTCTGATTTAAATTCATATTTAATTCAACTTATTTCATATATCACGTTTATATAAATTCTCTTTGGTTATATATACATAACCAACCCAATTTTAATCTTATTTGATTTATATAACAACCAACACATACAATAAACTATAATATTTTAAATATCTATACTTTGTTTATATCAAAATATGATTTGGGTAAATTTATTTCATGTACCCTCTTTTCAAAACATGCTATGTCGGTTCATCGTATTCAAGTGTTTATTAAGTCCTACCGATACAATGGATCAAACTGATCAACCATAACCCATAAACAGCTCAACCAATAAATCTCCACAGTATAAAATCATTTTATATTGAACAACAAATACTCGCTCATATATACACTCAAACTCAATCAAGGGTATTGCTAACCCTATCTCTACTAAGTCACGCCACGGAGCCAAAGTAATCACTTAACCTTCAGCTCTGATACCAACTATAATGACCTGGGTTTTAACGATTCTGGTTATCGACATAAACTCAATGTCGACTATCTAAGCATCGGAAATACCAGATATTTAATGAAAGAAGTAGAGGGTGAGGACAAATAAGATAGAAAATTAGAATATAAGAAGAAGAACATGCAACAGAATCAGAGTAACACCAATCTCATGGCGGAACGAATAAAATAGTATACAACATATTTTTGAAATACAAATCTGTCATTTGTATATACATATCATCATTAGAGTATAACACTTACATCACAGCGGAAAAAAACAATTGCTAAAAATCCTGAAGCCTCCTGCTCCAAGCTCTCAGTATATCTGTAAAATCATGACTACTTGACTGCCCATACAAAATTGGGCACCCAAGATTTTAGGGAAAACAAAACAAAATAAACTCTGGGTCAACCATGGGACTAGTGTGAGTAAACAATTTAAAACAGTTTGAGAACACAAAAGATATCTCATAAGACCACGCCGTAAAACATGGAACGGGTTTTTCCCTTATAAGAATCCAAAACACTTGATTTAACATTCCAAAATCATTTGGCACGAATGATAATCTTTATATGAAAACTCTTTTGATATTGTAGTAGTGTCTATCAACCACAACTAAATAATCATTTAGCAGAACGCTTTCATCTCATGTAACACCCCGTATTTTCTATGAACATAAGAATGACAAACTAGAATATAATTAAATTGTAACAGAATAATTAATGGAAACTGGTTACGCCATTGCGTTCATATCGAAATTCTGCTTGGAATAGAGTCCAAGTTTGCGTAAATCGGACTCCGTATGAAGAAGATATGGCCTTAAGAAGTTTCAATAAAAACCAGCCCAAAATTCAAAAATTCAGATTTCGAAATTCAAAACAGACACCCGGGCTGGGCAGGAAAATTCTCGCCCAGGACCGAGGTCGACACTAGGGTCGACCTAGGGGTCGACCTGGGTACACAGGTCGACACTAGGGTCAACCTTAGGGTCGACCTCCCCCGTGTTTTCCCAGATCCAGATCTGACATGTTCTGCCATGTGTCGCTCTCTGATTCGCTGTGTGATGTGGCCTGTTGCTCTGGACGATTCTGATGGCTTCTGGACTGATCTAAAGGCTCGAAATTACCCTATTCCCCTATTAAAACACCCCCAAACCTAGCTTTCTCTCCACACAATTTCATTCTTCCTATACTCTGCCTCTATTCTAATTAAAATAAAATAATGGCATCGCTACTCTGCTGAAATCTAAGCTAGAACTAGTGCATCTTCTTCCAATCTGAATAGAATTAAAAGAGAACAACTATTTTCTAATCTAATCGACAGTCTACACCAAAGGAGAGCTACTCAGTGTCAGAATACAGATTCCAGAATACAAGAATCGTTCCCTTTTTGTGAGTATAGTTATTTTCAGATATGAACTTTAATAATGATCTTGACTTGGTTATAAATCTGAATCTGAGGTTATGCATATTCTTATCTGTCAGATCTGTTTTTCTGTGACTATTCTCTTTCTTCTTTCTGTTCTATAGCCAGGCTACTATGAGCCTGCGCCGAATCTCATAAGAGATTAACGCACGAACGCTAAATTATGGGACAAATAATGAATAATGCATAATTGGACAAGACTGATTATAGAAAAGGGAAATATGTTGTAAATTAGATCTAGATATGTGCATACTCTGTGATTTGAAAGAAGAGGAACCATTGTATGTTAACATATGACTTGAAACTTGGGGACATAACGCATGTTTAAAATTAAGATCTGATTTTGAGATGTTATAATTTAAAGATCTAGATTCTTGGGCATATTTTTATATAACGATTCATGACTTGAAAAAGGAATATGTGACTGAGGCGTAAAGTCCTATATTAAAATAGGATAACTATTAATGTGAATGCGCCTAAAAATGGATTTTTGGGTATTGGCATTAAAGGCTATAATTTGGCGTAATTCATATTTTATATCATGATTTGGGGCTTTTAGAGAATATTCTGTACTATGCAAAGTTTAACTAAAAATTTGGTTATATGTTGTATTATGAATTATGACCATGATTTAGGCAAGATATGTAAATAGAATTTTAGAAATGTTTAATCTATTGAATTGCCTAATCTGCTAAATCTGTTGAATCGTCTAATCTGCTAGATCTGTTATCTGTTGAATTGCTTAATCTGTTGAAAGCTGAATAATTGTAATTTGGTATGAAAATCCGTAGGCTCGATCTAAGATTGAGTAAAACATGGAAATTTGATTAATCTGCTGTAACCTGTAAAGAAGTTTAATCTGCTAAATGGACATAATTATTCTGATATCTGTATAATCTGTATTGGAATAAATTGGCTATGACGTGAGGTTAGACCCCGTTTGCGGTAGAAGCCTGCCCGGAACCAACCGGCTTAACTAGCGACCGCAAACTATCAGTCTAATGTAAGAGGTCGTAGGCATAACTAAAATATGCTTAGACACGAGATTAGGTCTGGCTTGTGGTAGAAGTCTGTCCGGAACCGCCTGGCATATCCAGCGGCCACAAGCTACCGACCTAATGTGAGAGGTCTGTGCATTAATATTTAATTAATGCAAATCTGAGATAAATATGATGTCTAAAATGTGTTGGGTGGATAGGGTTAACCCAACTGGACTGATGAATTTAACAAACCCGTTTCGTGAATCTGTAGGCCCAATACAAAGTTAGACAATCTATAAGTCTGTTAAAACTGTACATCTGATCTGTTAGTCTGAAAACTTGTTAACTTGATTGTCTGATCTGTGAACTAGTAAATATGAACTCTGTATGTCTGAAACTTGTAAACAACTTAATCTGAAATCTGTTAGTCTGAGGACACAAGGTTAGGAGGGGAAATACTTGTGTCATCTGTTGTTTGGGACCCATATTAGTCACTAACTCTTTCTGGTATCAAAAACTTTGACCCCACGCTATGTAGGGGTCCTAACAAGCTTACTGAACTAATTATAAGCGGTTCATTCTGATAATGGCGAAGGGGGTTGATGGTGCGTTCCGACCGGGTCATGTGCGTGCATGGATTCGGCCTGCTCTGAGGACCTAAGACACCGTGACATCTATAAATAGGTCTGTGCTAATAGGTTGCCACTTTAAGGAGTGATACACCCTACTGTGGGGCCGACACAGGGTATTTATGTATTAGGGAGCCGATCGCTTGGGGTAGGACTTAGGGTACACTTAGTTCTGTCTGTTTCTGTTGGTACCATCGGTTTTTGTTGGGTGGTAACACCTGTCTGTTTCTGCGTGGTACCGTCTGTTGGGTTGATAAAGGCCCATTACCGGTGTACACCTAATTCTAACATTCTGTTTCCTTAGGGATTATTCTGTTTTCGTCTCTGATTCCGTTTCCGATTCTGTTTCCGTACCTTCTATCTGTTGGGGTGGTAAAGGCCCATTATTAGTATTCTGCTTCTGTACCTTCTGTAACACCCCACCTCCGCTAGGGTCACTCACAAAGGGAATGCACTAGGTTTGGTGAAGCATTATCGAGGTAAACATGCACAGAAATATTACAAGACAGAACATATATAAAACAGCGGAAGTAATACAAATTTCATTACCTTATAAAATAAGGTCTAAAGCCTTTTTACATCAGAATACATCAAAACCTGTCTTGCAATAGTAAAGAAGCATAATACCATTTCATAAATTATTCCCCAAGTAAAACAGTAAAGTAGCCATAGCCAAGGAAAATCCAAGCCATGCGTGATGACCTTCAAGCAGAGGAAGTCCGAACTAAATAATAGTGTTTCCTCCTTGAAAACCTAGGGGGGGGGGGGAATGGAAGACAAAGAGGCGAAAGAAAACGGGGTCAGTCATAAAGACTGGTAAGTTCTATCTACTTCCAGTATAAAAACAGGTAAAGGTAACATGACATGCATAAACTGAAAGTAAACATAAGGATGATGACAAGATAGATAAACTAAACCAAGATAACTGGATGAACTACTGTAGCCAGGTAAACCAAGGTATCATGATAAACTACGGTGTCAAGAATCAAGGTATCACATCGTCAGGTTTCTATCAAATATACTATCACAAGGTATCTATCATGTATAACATCCCATGGTATCTATCATGTATATTTGCTCTGCACCTCCCGTACTAGTATCCCAACCCGCGTCATGTGTTAACTATGAATGTCCCTTGCCCCATGTCATGTAATGGTCCATGTCAACCTAATATATAACATATGTAGGTTTTCCCAACTTGTATGTTTCTTTCCATGTATAAGTTCAGTCCTTTGCCATAGGCCGTACGGGCTTTCCTATGTAAATCTATACCACCTCAACGTAGTACCCTTTTATCCTTGAAGTTGTTTTGGACTGCTACACTTGATCTATTTACGTTTCCTTACCATGAACTATCGCGTGTTCACTTAGGATTTATGCCACCTAGGACCACTAGGGATTATTCTACCTAATGAACGTTTCCGTGTCTCGGTTTGGGTTCAAGCCACCTAGGGCCACTAGGGATTATGCCACCCGTCAACCGCGCCCTTTATCCCGCGTGAGTATCGTGAATCGTTTTCCATGTCTAGACGCACATGTTCCTCTATGTGCCATCCGAGTTCCGTGCCAGGGCAAATCAAGAGATACGGAACTCGGTCGGGAGCTTTGAGTCGTCTGCTGATGCAGATATCAAGGTCTGTTTTTGTACCCGTGGCTATGGTCCCACGTGACCCCTCCCTCAACTACTGAAAGGCAATCTAAGAAAATCATGTATGAGAACCACATCCCGACCCCACTATAGCCCCACTTTCCTATGGGCCAACCTCACCCATGACTCGATAGCAAGAACATGGTCTGTTAGGGGTTCCCTGCCTTTCCGTTCGTACACGATTGACTAAAGATGGTAGGTAGTCGGCGACGTGCTATCCAGGGCAAAATCAAGTATCGTCGACTCCACGCTAATCCATCCCAGTCTTTAGGTCGCTCGCATAGCAACCAAGGCATACTCTTGGCTCTTCTACCGCAGACCTTAACCCCTGTGAGGCTGGGTTTCATGGACCACCTGCCACCTCACAGAGGGATACCAAGAGTACCCTCACGTCCCCCGAAGCTACCGCTTCGTTACCCAGATCGTTGGAACCTTTATCGAAGTCAGATAATTTGCTCCTCCTCGTGTTTTAAGCGATGACCTACCGTACCGGGTTACTCATCTATTCATGAACTAGTCCCATGTCCTTGGCTAAGAATTATTACTTAGTTATACTTAACTAAGGTTTACCACTTAGCTTCTTTACCCCGTTACCCTTGATTAACCACGATTTTCTACCTAGTTCCTCTAACTAGGGTTTTGTCTATTGGGGTCAGGTGTTGTTATTCAGGTTCATGACTTAGCCCGCCTACGAATCATGTCAAGATTGGCTAAGTATTTAAGTTCAAGACCTAGCCCTACAAGTTGATTAAGTATACCAAGGTGCTCATGACTTAACCCTATTCAATCACCAAGTCAATTTGGTTAAGTACTTGTTTATCTTTACCCTATCAGGTTATCGTGTTAGATTGGTTAAGCACAGATTATCTTAACCTCATCGGATTATCGAGTCGGATTGGTTATGTATAGGTTAACTTAACCCTATCCACTAATCGTATTATAATGGTTAAGTATATTTAAAAGGTCTTATGACTTAACCCTACCAGGCCCCCATATTAGATTGGTTAAGTGTAGGTTGCTTGACCTCATCAAATCATCAGGTATAATTGGTTAAGTATAAGTTACTTAACCCCATTAAATTATCATGTTAAGTTGGTTAAGTATTGGTTACTTAACCTCATTGAATTACCAAGTTTAGATTGGTTAAGTGTTTAACTTAACCCCATCGAATTACCGTGCTTAGATTAGTTAAGTGAAGGTTAATTAACCCCATCTAATTACCATGTTTAGATGAGTTAAGTCTAAATTACTTAACCCCATCTAATTACCAAGTCGGATTAGTTAAGTGTAGATTACTTAACCCCATCTAATTACCAAGTCGGATTAGTTAAGTGTAGATTACTTAACCCCATCTAATTACCAAGTCGGATTAGTTAAGTGTAAATTACTTAACCCCATCCCCTAATTGTCTTGTATGGTTAAGTGTCATTAAGAAATCAAGCCCGGTCCCACTTAACCTACCCATTCGTGTCATATCGGTTAAGTGTCATTAGTCAAATTTACTTAACCTTATCATGTGGCATTAATTTAATTAATGCACTCTCAACCTCTCACATTAGACCTTGTTGTGGTTACTAGTTAAGCCGGGCGGGTCCGGGTAGTTTTACACCACAACCTAGTCTAACCTCGGGTCTTAAGCGCGACATGACCAACTTCTCACATTGGATCCTATTGTTTGTAGCCACTAGTTAAGCCGGGCGGGTCCGGGTAGATTTATGCTACAAACTCAACCCAACCTCGAGTTGGCCACTTTCATGTTTGGTCTAGTGTCTTACTACACTTACAACCCACCCATGTCTAGTTTCAAGTCCCATGTTTACCCCACATGTCATGCCCACATTTAGGTGTATCATACGTGCCATATTTCCATGAAACCCCATGTCAAATTATCATGTCATACTTACGCACGTCTAACCTACCCCAAAGCGTGTTTCCAACCCAAGTGGAAGCGAGTCACATAGTAGGGTATTATGTCAACATATTGGTCACAAACATGCATAGTATCATAAGGGAATTTGGCCACAAACATGCATAGTATCATAAGGGAATTTGGCCGCAAGCATGCATAGTATCATAAGGGAATTTGGCCGCAAGCATGCATAATATCATAAGGGAATTTGGCCACAAACATGCATAGTATCATAAGTGAATTTGGCCACAAACATGCATAGTATCATAAGTGAATTTGGCCACAAACATGCATGATACATAAGGGGTTTGGGTTCATTTACATGCATAAGCCCCAAAGTCAAATCTTTGCCAATGTTTCACAAGTCAAATGGTTCCCAAAGGTTCATGCTAGCATTTCATAGATAAAGATTCAAACTTGCAAGATAAACTAGGCTAAACATAACATGAGTGGCATAATTAAGTCGCTAAAACATAACCCAAGGTCATGCATCATAGAAAAGGGGCAAAGTTAGGTTCACATAGGCTAGCATACTTGCATTTTATTCCATGTCATATTAGAACCACCGTTAGAATCTACAAATAGCTAGAACTTACTTAGCGAGGCTTAGGAAAGGTTTATGCATCGTCGTGACGAAGAAAGGTGGCTCCTTTGATGAAGAACCGTCATGAAATCGCCATAGCAACGTTGATAGAGCCTCGATTTGGTGTAGCAAGCTTGCACCTTTCGATTCGGATCCGATTTGCATGCATAGTCTCTTGGAGTTGGAGATGGAGGCCATGATCAATCGGCATTTGGGCAGCACTTCGTGGCATGAGTGAATTATGAGGGGTTAGGTTAGGTCTAGGGGTCTTTTTTATAGATGTTAGGGTAGTTTTAGGCCGTAGGATAAACCCTAGGATAGATCTGAACCCTCCAAAATCGTCACAAGCCTCCAAAACCGAGCCAACATGATAAGCAGGTGCACCAGGTCGGGGTTCTACAGGGGGGGTCGACCCAGGGGTCGACACCCATGTCGACCCCCTGGAGGGGGGTCGACCCCAGGGTCGACACCCATGTCGACCCCCTGGAGTGGGGGTCGACCCAGGGGTCGACACCCTGTGTCTCTGGCGGGAATTTTCCCGCCCTCTCTTTCTGGGCTGAATCTCAAATCTGTTTTCGGATTTGAATTTTCGTGAAACTTCGTTGGGCCTTAACTAGGTCATACGGACTCCTATTTACGAAATTTCGGACTCTATTTCGTGTATTTTTCCGAGACGAACGCAATGGCGCAACCCGTTTATCCTGATTCAGATTTTATAATTTAATTCTGCCTTGATTCTTGTCTTAACACGTTGTTTAAAAATTCGGGTTGTTACATCCTCCCCAACTTAAAGGATTTCGTCCCCGAAATCTCCAAGTTAGGAGGAACGTATCCTACCATCCATCATCCATCTACTCAAAACATCATCCATAGGAAACCATGGTCCTTAGATGATTTCTAATGCCGTATGAACATATGCAAGAAAGTGTGTGTATATGGTCCTTAGCTAATGCTAATGATCAGGCCTGAATGATCTTTCTAATGCAAAATATGTTTAGTGCCATGAATCCAACATGTATACAAATAGTCCTAGTCATATAAATACTATATGCGTGCACAAACATTCATCCACATGCAACATCCACATGACAACACATTCGATTTCATCCATAAACAAGTATAAATACTCGTGCATATGCAACATGAAACGTGACCGCGTCAATCTAGTATCTAATGTGTATTCGCGCATCCACGAGCAACCACTTGCAACCATTTCAATCATAACATGTTTCAAATACATGTTTACATCCATAGAGTTCTATCTAAGGTTCCCAGGATAAGATCGAGGAGATAAACCAGACAAACTCCTTACGGGGTTTGTAACAGAAACAGGACCGAGAGGATATCCACCAAGCGATAGCATGCAAGCAAGCTCTACAGGAGAACCAAGGATCAAAGATATACTCTTAAAAAGAGACATGGTGCGCGCGTCTAAGCCGCATTTCGTTGAGCTTAATTCCATTGTGCCTTGACCGCCTTTGACTTCATGATTTCGTAGCTCCTTGATTCCTATTTCCAAGGTATGAGTTGGAACTCATTTCACTGTCGCCTCTCGTTTCACTTTCACCTATTCTTTCCCTAGTATGCTCGGCTCAAACATATCCACTTACTCATGCAAGCTCTCCAAAATTCACCAGGGAATTCTGGATCTCGTTTGCCGATGCCAATCCATGTTGCCAAGAGTACTTACTAGGGTGATTCCCATAACTCATGCATAAGCGAAACGAGCCATCCGCCTTAGCGGCGAATTCTATTCGAACGGATTTCCAACAACAACATCCCGAGATTCTAGGTATCTGACCATGACAGAACCCAAAAGGTTACACGAGACTTCGAGGGTATTACCAAGGTGATTCGAGAGTCTAACTACCCTCTTTCCAAAACCGAGAATGGCACCCCTTATTGGGTGACCATTTTATCCCTAGAATCCATCCGTAGCCGAGACATGTCATTCTCAAATCCAAACAAGTCATGAAGAAATGGACCAACTCTCCAACCAGATTTTTGGGACAAAAACTGGGATCCTCTACCATGCTAGTACTAAGGTGCAGAGACTCAACTATCCAAGCAGACTTAAATGATACGATGATCAAGACAAAGTCTGGACGGGATGATAGAAAAGAACGACTAAACCTTTACCAAAAACGGTACCATTTCTTTTAGGTACCCTAGAAATGGGGGCGTACAATTGCCCTTCTCCGATGATCTTGTCCTTGTCCCCCTTGATGGACTAAGCCATACCAACAAGTTGCTTATCCTTAAGCTCGCGTCCTTTATCCTTACTCTTATTATCCTTCCTTGTACCACGGCAACAGGTCTCTCGAGAACCACCTCCATCGTACGGAAAACACTTACGTGGCTAGACAAAGATTAGTCACAGTTATAACTACTGTGACTACAGATGGAGGAAAGAAAGGAAAAGAGATTCAATCAAGGAATCAAAGGATAGTGCTAATGGCTTTTGGGGAATAGCCTTTAAAAACTTTTCTTAAAAAAAATGCTTCTTTGTAAACGGTTTTTCAAATAGTTTTCAGAAGGTTTTTTTTTAAAACTTTTGCCCAGTCTGGTAACCTTCTGCTCTGATACCAAATGTAACACCCCACCTCCGCTAGGGTCACTCACAAAGGGAATGCACTAGGTTTGGTGAAGCATTATCGAGGTAAACATGCACAGAAATATTACAAGACAGAACATATATAAAACAGCGGAAGTAATACAAATTTCATTACCTTATAAAATAAGGTCTAAAGCCTTTTTACATCAGAATACATCAAAACCTGTCTTGCAATAGTAAAGAAGCATAATACCATTTCGTAAATTATTCCCCAAGTAAAACAGTAAAGTAGCCATAGCCAAGGAAAATCCAAGCCATGCGTGATGACCTTCAAGCAGAGGAAGTCCGAACTAAATAACAGTGTTTCCTCCCTGAAAAACCGAGGGGGGGGGGAACGGAAGACAAAGAGGCGAAAGAAAACGGGGTCAGTCATAGAGACTGGTAAGTCCTATCTACTTCCAGTATAAAAACAGGTAAAGGTAACATGTCATGCATAAACAGAAAGTAAACATAAGGATGATGACAAGATAGATAAACTAAACCAAGATAACTGGATGAACTACTGTAGCAAGGTAAACCAAGGTATCATGATAAACTACGGTGTCAAGAATTAAGGTATCACCTCATCAGGTTTCTATCAAGTATACTATCACAAGGTATCTATCATGTATAACATCCCACGGTATCTATCATGTATATTTGCTCTGCACCTCCCGTACTAGTATCCCAACCTGCGTCATGTGTTAACTATGAATGTCCCTTGCCCCATGTCATGTAATGGTCCATGTAAACCTAATATATAACATATGTAGGTTTTCCCAACTTGTATGTTTCTTTCCATGTATAAGTTCAGTCCTTTGTCGTAGGCCGTACGGGCTTTCCCATGTAAATCTATACTACCTCAACGTAGCACCCTTTTATCCTTGAAGTTGTTTTGGACTGCTACCCTTTTCCTTACCATGAACTATCGCGTGTTCACTTAGGATTTATGCCACTTAGGACCACTAGGGATTATGCTACCTAATAAACGTTTCCGTGTCTCGGTTTGGGTTCAAGCCACCTAGGGCCACTAGGGATTATGCCACCTGTCAACCGCGCCCTTTATCCCGCGTGAGCATCGTGAATCGTTTTCCATGTCTAGACGCACATGTTCCTCTATGTGCCATCCGAGTTCCGTGCCAGGGCAAATCAAGAGATACGGAACTCGGTCGGGAGCTTTGAGTCGTCTGCTGATGCAGATATCAAGGTCTATTTTTGTACCCGTGGCTATGGCCCCACGTGACCCCTCCCTCAACTACTGAAAGGCAATCTAAGAAAATCATGTATGAGAACCACATCCCGGCCCCACTATAGCCCCACTTTACTATGGGCCAACCTCACCCATGACTCGATAGCAAGAACATGGTCTGTTGGGGGTTCCCTGCCTTTCCGTTCGTACACGATTGACTAAAGATGGTAGGTAGTCGGCGACGTGCTATCCAGGGCAAAATCAAGTATCGTCGACTCCACGCTAATCCATCCCAGTCTTTAGGTCGCTCGCATAGCAACCAAGGCATACTCTTGGCTCTTCTACCGCAGACCTTAACCCTTGTGAGGCCGGGTTTCATGGACCACCTGCCACCTCACAGAGGGATACCAAGAGTACCCTCACATCCCCCGAAGCTACCGCTTCGTTACCCAGATCGTTGGAGCCTTTATCTAAGTCAGATAATTTTCTCCTCCTCGTGTTTTAAGCGATGACCTACCGTACCGGGTTACTCATCTATTCATGAACTAGTCCCATGTCCTTGGCTAAGAATTATTACTTAGTTATACTTAACTAAGGTTTACCACTTAGCTTCTTTTCCCCGTTACCCTTGATTAACCACGATTTTCTACCTAGTTCCTCTAACTAGGGTTTTTTCTATTGGGGTCAGGTGTTGTTCTTCAGGTTCATGACTTAGCCCGCCTACGAATCATGTCAAGATTGGCTAAGTATTTAAGTTCAAGAACTAGCCCTACAAGTTGATTAAGTATACCAAGGAGCTCATGACTTAACCCTATTCAATCACCAAGTCAATTTGGTTAAGTACTTGTTTATCTTAACCCTATCAGGTTATCGTGTTAGATTGGTTAAGCACAGATTATCTTAACCTCATCGGATTATCGAGTCGGATTGGTTAAGTATAGGTTAACTTAACCCCATCCACTAATCGTATTATAATGGTTAAGTATATTTAAAAGGTCTTATGACTTAACCCTACCAGGCCCCCATATTAGATTGGTTAAGTGTAGGTTGCTTGACCTCATCAAATCATCAGGTATAATTGGTTAAGTATAAGTTACTTAACCCCATTAAATTATCATGTTAAGTTGGTTAAGTATTGGTTACTTAACCTCACTGAATTACCAAGTTTAGATTGGTTAAGTGTTTAACTTAACCCCATCGAATTACCGTGCTTAGATTAGTTAAGTGAAGGTTACTTAACCCCATCTAATTACCGTGTTTAGATTAGTTAAGTCTAAATTACTTAACCCCATCTAATTACCAAGTCGGATTAGTTAAGTGTAGATTACTTAACCCCATCTAATTACCAAGTCGGATTAGTTAAGTGTAGATTACTTAACCCCATCTAATTACCAAGTCCGATTAGTTAAGTGTAAATTACTTAACCCCATCCCCTAATTGTCTTGTATGGTTAAGTGTCATTAAGAAATCAAGCCCGGTCCCACTTAACCTACCCATTCGTGTCATATCGGTTAAGTGTCATTAGTCAAATTTACTTAACCTTATCATGTGGCATTAATTTAATTAATGCACTCTCAACCTCTCACATTAGACCTTGTTGTGGTTACTAGTTAAGCCGGGCGGGTCCAGGAAGTTTTACACCACAACCTAGTCTAACCTCGGTTCTTAAGCGCGACATGACCAACTTCTCACATTGGATCCTATTGTTTGTAGCCACTAGTTAAGCCGGGCGGGTCCGGGTAGATTTATGCTACAAACTCAACCCAACCTCGAGTTGGCCACTTTCATGTTTGGTCTAGTGTCTTATTACACTTACAACCCACCCATGTCTAGTTTCAAGTCCCATGTTTACCCCACATGTCATGCCCACATTTAGGTGTATCATACGTGCCATATTTCCATGAAACCCCATGTCAAATTATCATGTCGTACTTACGCACGTCTAACCTACCCCAAAGCGTGTTTCCAACCCAAGTGGAAGCGAGTCACATAGTAGGGTATTATGTCAACATATTGGCCACAAACATGCATAGTATCATAAGGGAATTTGGCCACAAACATGCATAGTATCATAAGGGAATTTGGCCGCAAGCATGCATAGTATCATAAGGGAATTTGGCCGCAAGCATGCATAGTATCATAAGGGAATTTGGCCACAAACATGCATAGTATCATAAGTGAATTTGTCCACAAACATGCATAGTATCATAAGTGAATTTGGCCACAAACATGCATGATACATAAGGGGTTTGGGTTCATTTACATGCATAAGCCCCAAAGTCAAATCTTTGCCAATGTTTCACAAGTCAAATGGTTCCCAAAGGTTCATGCTAGCATTTCATAGTAAAGATTCAAACCTGTAAGATAAACTAGGCTAAACATAACATGAGTGGCATGATTAAGTCGCTAAAACATAACCCAAGGTCATGCATCATAGAAAAGGGGCAAAGTTAGGTTCACATAGGCTAGCATACTTGCATTTTATTCCATGTCATATTAGAACCACCGTTAGAATCTACAAGTAGCTAGAACTTACTTAGCGAGGCTTAGGAAAGGTTTATTCATCGTCGTGACGAAGAAAGGTGGCTCCTTTGATGAAGAACCGTCATGAAATCGCCATAGCAACGTTGATCGAGCCTCGATTTGGTGTAGCAAGCTTGCACCTTTCGATTCAGATCCGATTTGCATGCATAGCCTCTTGGAGTTGGAGATGGAGGCCATGATCAATCGGCATTTGGGCAGCACTTCGTGGCATGAGTGAATTATGAGGGGTTAGGCTAGGTCTAGGGGTCTTTTTATAGATGTTAGGGTAGTTTTAGGCCGTAGGATAAACCCTAGGATAGATCTGAACCCTCCAAAATCGTCACAAGCCTCCAAAACCGAGCCAACATGACAAGCAGGTGCACCAGGTCGGGGTTCTACGGGGGGGGGGGGGGGGGTCGACCCAGGGGTCGACCCCAGGGTCGACACCCATGTCGACCCCCTGGAGGGGGGGTCGACCCAGGGGTCGACACCCTGTGTGTCTGGCGGGAATTTTCCCGCCCTCTCTTTCTGGGCTGAATCTCAAATCTGTTTTCGGATTTGAATTTTTGTGAAACTTCGTTGGGCCTTAAATGGGTCATACGGACTCCGATTTACGAAATTTCGGACTCTATTTCGCGTATTTTTCCGAGACGAACGCAATGGTGCAACCCGTTTATCCTGATTCAGATTTTATAATTTAATTATGCCTTGATTCTTGTCTTAACACGTTGTTTAAAAATTCGGGTTGTTACACCTTCTGTCTGTTGGGGGTGGTGAAGGCCCATTACTAGCATTCTGTTTCTCTATAGATTATTCTGTTTCGATTATGTTTTAGTTTAGACATTAGGGTAACACCTAACCCTGTTATACTAGTATTAGTGCAGAGAAGTAAGTAAGGAACATAACTTGGTTTACATCATTCTGTTTCTTCTGTTAACTTCAAGTATATCTGTTATTCCTGTTCGTGTAATCTCTCATCCAGCTTTATTTACATGTCATGATAATATTATCTATTTATATGCTGGAAGTCACTGGACTCGCCAGACTTTATGTCTGACCTCGTTTGTTTTCGCCCCTTTTCTTTCCGTCCCCCCCAGGTGCTCAGGGTGGAAACATAGGAGCTTGATTTTGATTCTCTCTACTTGAAGTGCTTGGAGTATTGCTTGGCTTTGACTCTATCTTTTCATGGTAGTTTATGTTGGGGATTATGGCTTTGAAACTTTACATTCCGAAGGATTTTATATAAGACTGATAATTGTGTACTTGAGTTTCGGTATTGTGATTTAGAAAAATGTGATGCTTCTGCTGTAATAAAGTTATAATTTTTTTTTCAAGTACTACTTATCTGTCTTGTAATATTCTGTTCTGTCTACTAAAGCGCTCCATCAAAGTTAAGGCATTCCCTTTGTGAGTGACCTTAACGGAGGTGGGGTGTTACACTTGGTATCAGAGCTGAAGGTTACCAGATTTGATAAAAAGTTTTTGAAAACTATTTTCAAAAAGGTTTTAAAAAGGAAGTATTCTCAAAAATAAAGTTTATTTTGGAAAAACATAATCCCCAAAAGCCAGATATTTATCTTTTCTCCGTTTTAAATCCCTTTTCTTTCGTTTCAGCATGTCTGGGGATCTTAACCTTCCAGAGGGCGTACCGATACCTGGCAGGTTCAGGAAGTACCTAGAAGCTAGGGATAATGGCGCGGGCCCAGCAGACATTCATCCTCCCCCAGCTGCAGCGGTTCCTCCTCCTCCTCCTCCTCGTGCAAATGCTTTCTCAAAGATATGTAGAGACTTTAAGGCCATGGGTGGAAAGGATTTTAAGGGAACTGAAACATTCGTGGAAGCAAGGAACTGGCTCAAAGAAACTGAGGATCTATTCGTTATCTTCGAGGTGGACGATAGGCAGAAGATACAGTTAGCGGTATGGTTGCTTAAGGACGAAGCTTCTTTTTGGTGGGAGGTCACAAATGGAGAGCGTCCAGTAGAGACATGGATGGATTTTAGGTATAGGTTCGAAATGAAATTCCTCTCACGAGCGGAAGAGAGTCTATACGTAGAGAGGTTCTTGGCGTTGAAGCAGGGGGACTTATCAGTGAGAGAGTACGTCAACAAGTTTAATCAGTTGGCGAGATTCAGCTTAGATTTGGTAAATACACCGCATAAAAAGTCACTGAGGTTTGCTAAAGGTTTGAATGAGCCGCTACACGGATTGGCGATTTTAACAACCCGAATTTTAACAACATGTTAAAATCATAAATCTAGGCCGAATTAAATTTTAAATTAAGAACCAAGGGAAATGGGTTGCACCATTGCGTTCGTCTCGGAATTCTGCATGAAATCGAGTCCGAGTTTTTGAAAATCGGAGTCCGTATGACCAAGTTATGGCTCCCCAAAGTTTCAGAAATTTCCAGAGTTCAAAACAGTTCGAATTCGAGTTCAAATTCGAATTTCAAAACCCAGACAGACTGGGCGGTAAATTTCCCGCCCAGCACCCTAGGTCGACTGGGGAGTCGACTTGGCAGTCGACACCCCTAGGACCAGGTCGACTGCGCAGTCGACTTGGGTGTCGACCTGGTCCTCGAGCCCATTTTTGGGCCAGTATTCGTTCTGATGTATCTAGTCCGATTTCTGTCGAGATTCATCTGCCTAAACCTATTTAAACAGCCCCAAACCTAGCCTTCTCTACACACAATTCTATTCTGCTTCTACTCTGCCTCTGTTCTAAATAAAAATAAAAATGGCGTCGCTACTCTGCTGGAATCAAAACTAGAAGCTAATCAACATCAACCTAAGCAACTCAATTCAAACTAGAGATTAAGGCTTCAAGCAACGACGCCTAGACCATATTGAATCAAATCAGAAGATTAATCAAGTTAGATGTTTCAACGCGACGACAAATCGATTTGTCCTCTCTTAGCCAATCAATGTAAGTTCTAGTTGCTTTCCGATTTAAATATTTAACTATAATATGGCCATGGAATAAAATGGAATTGGATTTAAGTATGTTTATCGATTCAGATCTATTTCTGTTGCTTCTTGAACCTTGAGTTTTGAGACTTGTTCATCTTTATTCTCATGTCTAGTTCATGGTCTATTCAGCCTGTTGTAATCTTAATATGCCTGTGATGATGTTTTTCTCTCCGATCTTATTTTGATGCAAGATTCTACCTTTCCCCTATTTATTTTCTTTCGATGAACCTTGGTCAATTTCGGACCTTGGCCTAAAATCACGACTTGCGTATGATATGTATACGGGGGAATTAAGGGATTATTGCCTATATGAATATGATGGAATTATTGGCAACACGAAATTGGATATTATCATTGTATTTGCGAGTTTGGGCTTGATATGTAAATTTTGGTATAATCTTGTTATGAGGAAATTTGCATAAATATTATATGCATGGAATTTGGCGTAAATTTGGATCTATGTAATGTAACATGTAAATCAAATCAAAAGATTGGACAACTGGCTTGTATTGTAATAAAAAAGGTTATGGTTTGGGGTAACTACATCATGAATCACGATTTGGGTTTATTGGATATGAAACTTAATACATGTAATGTTGGCTAGATCTTGACATATGTAAAAGGGCATGAAATTTGGTATAAATGTAAATTGTCTAGGATTAGGCATATATAAATTGGCATATGTAATTTGGCATGGATCTTGATAGATGTGTAAACTGGCATAAAATTAGCATACATGTAAAACGGCATGAATTGAACATATGTAAATTTGGTATGAATTGGGCATATGTAAAACTGACATGTAACCTAGAACTTGGGCATATGTTAATTATGAAAAATTTGGAATAGAAACATATATGATAATTTATGACTTGGAGAAAGTTTAATATGAACGCGCCTAAGTTGGGTTTTGGGTAGTTGGTTTGTTTTGGACATTTAGAAGGCACATAAACATGCTTATGAACTTGAAACATGAATTGGTTATGAATATGAATCATTAACTTGATAATAGGCATAAGTGAAAACATGAAACTCGCTATAAAACTAGACACGAACTCGACATGAAACTTGAACATGGACATGACATTTAGAATGAATTAGAAAATGGCCAACTCGAGGTTGGGTTGAGTTTGCAGTGTAATTCTGCCCAGAACCGCCCGGCAAATCCAGTTACTGCAAACAATAGGATCCAATGTGGGTAGTTGGTCATATCGCACTTGAAAACCCGAGGTCAGACTGAGTTATGGTGTAATTCTGCCTGGAACCGCCCGGCATATCCAGTGACCACAGCAACAGGTCTGATGTGAGAGGTTGGGGTGCATAAATGAATTAATGATTTGATAGGGTTAAGTCACGAACCGCTTGAATATACTTAACCAATTTGACACGATGACTTGATAGGGTTAAGTCACGAACCGCTTGAATATACTTAACCAATTTGACACGATGACTTGATAGGGTTAAGTCATGAACCGCTTGAATATACTTAACCAATTTGACACGATGACTTGATAGGGTTAAGTCACGAACCGCTTGAATATACTTAACCAATTTGACACGATGACTTGATAGGGTTAAGTCATGAACCGCTTGAATATACTTAACCAATTTGACACGATGACTTGATAGGGTTAAGTCATGAACCGCTTGAATATACTTAACCAATTTGACACGATGACTTGATAGGGTTAAGTCTTGAACCGCTTGAATATACTTAACCAATTTGACACGATGACTTGATAGGGTTAAGTCACAAACCGCTTGAATATACTTAACCAATTTGACACGATGACTTGATAGGGTTAAGTCACGAACCGCTTGAACATACTTAACCAACTTGACACATGATTCGTAGGGCTAAGTCATGAACTTGAACGACAACACTTAGCCAATTTGACATGACACGTAGACGGGTTAAGTCACGAACTTGAATGACCACACTTAACCAACTTGACATGCTAGACTGATGGGGTTAAGTCTCGAATTTAAATGATAACACTTAACCTGGTGGACGGAAACCCTAGTTACGCGGTCCTTTTCAGCAGTAACCCACTAGATGTATCACGGTACCCTGGAACTAGGCAGGGTGGGGCACGATTACTGGGCTGATTGTAAGCGACCAGAACGACGGCTGAGTTGGTGCGCCATTGTAGGTTCAGGCGGACTACGGTCGTGCACGTAGTCCGTAGTTGAAAAAGCAGGCATTGGGCACCAGTAGGTTTACATTGTGCGTGCTTGATTCGTGTCGGTGGTTGGCACCCTAGGGCTTGATACACCCTATGGTGGACCTAGCACAGGTGACTACATTCGTGATAGGGCCGTATGACACAGACACATGAACGAGATAGGACTTGTAGGGAGCCGATCGATTAATAGATCGTTTCGTGAGACCAAGTAATGGATCATTTCATGACATTGGGCAAGGGATCATTTTATAGTCAACACATGACACGGGTTGGGATACTAGTAAGGTTGGTGCAGAGCAAATAGATATCATAGAAATATTTTAATGGTAAAGCAGAGAAATCTTGCGATCCTTGATAGAAATCTTGCGAAACTATACTTAGTTTATCTTGAATGGAAACCTGGCGATGTTATACTTGACAAAAACCATATGAGGTTATTCTTAGTTATCTTTCCTGTAGCTTATCTTGTCATCATGCTTATGTTTACTTTCAGTTTATTCATGCCATGTTATCTTTACCTGTTTTTATGTTGAAAATCACTAGGACTTACTCAGTCTTTATGACTGACCCGTTTTGTTTCGCCTCTTTTTCTTCCGTTTCCACCCCCCAGGTTCGTAGGGTGGGAATACAGCTTAGTTCGGATCTTACCAAGCTCCAAAGCTCTTTCATGTACGGCTTGGATTTCTCTTGGCCATGGCTTGCTTTGCTTTATTGGGGAATGATTTATAACTATGGTTTTATGCTTCTTTACTATTGCAAGACATATTTCGATGTAATAATAGCATTTTGATGAAAAAGGCTTTAGACCTTACTATATTTTAAAGCAATGAAATTTGGGTTTTCCTTCCGCTGTTTTATTTATGTTCTGTCTTGTAATATTTCTGTGTATGTTTACCTAGATAATACTCCACCAAAGCTAGTGCATTCCCTTTGTGAGTGACCCTAGCGGAGGTGGGGTGTTACAGCGATGTCCCACATTCCTATGGGGGCAACCTTCGAGAAATTGGTGGACATGGCGTTAATGCATGAAGAGGAAGCCGAAAGTAAAAAGAAAGAGGGAAAGCTCGAAGGACCACAGAACCTGAAGGCGGGGCCCAAAATGGAAACACAAAAGAAGGATGAAAAGTCCGAAGATAAGAAGGAGAAAAAGTGCTTTACTTGTGGAAGCTCGACTCATCTGAACAAGGATTGTAGAAAGAGGAAGGGTACTTGCTTCAACTGTGGAGAAATGGGACACTTCACTAGGGACTTCCCGAAGAAACGTGGGCAAGGGCAGAACCTACTTCTGGAGGACAGGCGAATGCTCACGTGACTGGTAGATAGGGTAGAGATAGGAAAATTTCTGTAGAAGGGTTAATTTCCTTATCTGATTATTGAGTTAAAACTCTCTTTAATTCTGGCATTTTGATTCTGTAATTGAAATTCTGCACTTTAATACTAGTCTTGTTTCTGATTCTGCTATAGTCTCAAACTCCATGAGGGTTACGACTCATCTGTTTGTGATAAGTTGGGGTTTGAAGGTATCTGTGTTAAGAGTTAAGTTGACCGTGATGCAAACATTCTGGTTTTTGTGGGATATGATGGGGTTTTATCATGCTTAGATTCCTAAGAATCATTTTGGTAATCTGATCTGTACCAGTAGTCTGTAAGTATCTGAATATTTCTGATAAGGTTAAGGGTTTTTACTCAAAGAGTGAAGTAGATTTCCAGTATGACATTGTTTAATGGGAGTAATTCACTAGGTGTCAATCTGATGTTGATTTCTGTCTTCGGGGTTGATACTTAGGGAATTATTTTCTTAACCGATGTCTAATAGGAGCAGAGCTCTTGTTTTAATCATACTTGCTTCTGTCACTCAGTTGTATCATATCGATCAAGTCTTCGACCTTTAGGTAGAAACTAATGGGTGTAAACATGTGTTTGAGACATGTTATGTTTGATAGTTGCAAGTGGATGCAAGTGGTTGCTAGTGGTTGCATATACACACACTAGGCACTAGATCGGCTCAAAAAACTCTCATACTGCATATGGATGTGTGTGCATTTTTAAAATTTTTATGGATCCAAAATGGTTGACTCAGCACATGGATGTTGCATATGAATGAACAGTTGTGCACTCATATAGAAATGATATGTATCAAATAGGAAAATTGCATACATGTTGGACTCATGGCACTGACATAATTCGCATTAAGGAGGTCAACTGAATCAGTGCACCACCTGATCTTTGCATTAGATAAGGAACATATACACACACTTTTGCATATGTTCATACAACATTAGAAGTTTCTAAGGACAATGGATGCTTGTGGATGATGGTTGAGTAGATGGGTGATTGGATGGTTGGACACATTCTTCTTAACTTAAAGATTTCGGGGACGGAATCCTTTAAGGAGGGGAGAATGTAACACCCCGTATTTTCTATGAACATAAGAATGACAAACCAGAGTATAATTAAATTGTAACAGAATAATTAAGGGAAACGGGTTATGCCATTGCGTTCGTCTCGAAATTCTGCTTGGAATAGAGTCCAAGTTTGCGTAAATCGGACTCCGTATGAAGAAGATACGGCCTTCAGAAGTTTCAATAAAAACCAACCCGAAATTCAAAAATTCAGATTTCGAAATTCAAAACAAACACCAGGGCTGGGCGGGAAAATTCCCGCCTAGGACCCAGGTCGACACTAGGGTCGACCTGGGTACACAGGTGGACACTAGGGTCGACCTCCCCCCTGTTTTCCCAGATCCATCTCTGACCTGTTCTGCCACGTGTCGCTCTCTGATTCACAGTGTGATGTGGCCTGCTGCTATGGACGATTCTGATGGCTTCTAGATTGATCTAAAGGCTGTAAATTACCCTATTCCCCTATTTAAACACCCCAAACCTAGCTTTCTCTCCACACAATTTCATTCTGCCTATACTCTGCCACTATTCTAATTAAAATAAAATAATGGCGTTCGCTACTCTGCTGAAATCTAAGCTAGAACTAGTGCATCTTCCTCCAATCTGAATAGAATTAAAAGAGAACAACTATTTTCTAATCTAATCGATAGTCTACGCCAAAGGAGAGCTATTCAGTGCCAGAATACAAATTCCAGAATACAAGAATCGTTCCCTTTTTGTGAGTACAGTTATTTTCAGATATGAACTTTAATTATGATCTTGACTTGGTTATAAATCTGAATCTGAGGTTATGCATATTCTTATCTGTCAGATCTGTTTTTCTGTGACTATTCTCTTTCTTCTTTCTGTTCTATAGCTAGGCTACTACGAGCCTACGCTGAATCTCATAAGAGATTAACGCTTGAATGCTAAATTATGGGACAAATAATGAATAATGCATAATTGGACATGACTGATCTGCGACTGATTTGAGAAAAGGGACATATGTTGTAAATTAGATCTAGATATATGCATACTCTGTGATTTGGAAGAAGAGGTACCATTGTATGTTAACATATGACTTGAAACTTGGGGACATAATGCAAGTTTAAAATTAAGATCTGATTTTGAGATGTTATAACTTAAAGATCCAGATTCTTGGGCATATTTTTATATAACGATTCATGACTTGAAAAAGGAATATGTGACTTATGCGTAAAGACCTATATTAAAATAAGATAACTATTAATGTGAATGCGCATAAAAATGGATTTTTGGGTATTGGCACTAAAGGCTATAATTTGGCATAATTCATATTTTATATCATGATTTGGGGCTTTTAGAGAATATTCTGTACTGTGCAAAGTTTAACTAAAAATTTGGGTATATGTTGTATTATGAATTATGACCATGATTTAGGCATGTAAGTTTAGGCTTAATTTATGACTAGGAAAGATATGTAAATAGAATTTTAGAAATGTTTAATCTATTGAATTGCCTAATTTGCTAAATCTGTTATCTACTAAATCTGTTGAATCGTCTAATCTGCTAGATCTGTTATCTGTTGAATTGCTTAATCTATTGAAAGCTGAATAATTGTAATTTGGGTATGAAAATCCGTAGGCTCGATCTAAGATTGAGTAAAACATGGAAATTTGATTAATCTACTGTAACCTGTAAAGAAGTTTAATCTGTTAAATGGATATAATTAGTCTGATATCTGTATAATCTATATTGGAATAAATTGGCTATGACACGAGGTTAGACTCCATTTGCGGTAGAAGCCTGCCCGGAACCAACCGGCTTAACCAGCGACCGCAAACTGTCAATCTAATGTGAGAGGTCGTAGGCATAACTAAAATATGCTTAGACACGAGGTTAGGTCTGGCTTGTGGCAGAAGTCTGCCTGGAACCGCCCGACATATCCAGCGGCCACAAGCTACCGACCTAATGTGAGGGGTCTGTGCATTAATATTTAACTAACGCAAATATGAGATAAATATGATGTCTAAAACGTGTTGGGTGGATAGGGTTAAACCAACTGGACAGATGAATTTAACAAACCCGTTTCATGAATATGTAGGCCCAATACAAAGTTAGACAATCTGTAAGTCTGTTAAAACTGTACATCTGATCCGTTAGTCTGAAAACTTGTTAACTTGATTGTCTGATCTGTGAACTAGTAAATCTGAACTCTGTATGTCTAAAACTTGTAAACAAGTTAATCTGAAATCTTTTAGTCTGGGGATACAAGGTTAGGAGGGGAAATACTTGTGTCATCTGTTGTTTGGGACCCATATTAGTTAGTAACCCTTTCTAGTATCAAAAACTTTGACACCACGCTATGTGTGACGACCCCAAAACCCCGTACGACGGTGTTAAGGGTAATCTTTGGAATATAACACATAAACAGAGAATAGCAGAACATAAATATATAAATACACCAGATAATGAACAAATAATACACTGGATAAACATAATCATCAGAGTTACACAGTATACAGGATGATACTTAGTACAAATACAGTTCAGCTATACATAAATGTCTACAGCGGAAAACAAACATAATATGTACAATAGGAGCTGAACAGAATAAAAAGAGATAAATGATAGAATCCATCTTCAGCTCCAACTATCCAGAAAGAGCCTGCTAACCTGAATACAAGGCTGCCCGTGTAGAAAAAGGGGCACCCGAGTTTGCAAGTGAAACAAACTACGAGTCAGTCATGGGACTGGTATGAGAAATCTACTTAACACATTTATAATATGGCTAATCACGGGACTACGCCACTTTCGCGGAATGGGTTTACTCCATTGGATTGCCAGTGCTTTAAAACAATTAAATCTTTTAAACATCGCAATGCTTTTTATAAAAATGAAGCCATTATAAGACTCAGTTCCCATCATACAATGCAACACAAACCGGAGGATAGAGTTTTACCTTATAATAGCCGAAATATGCTTGATACGATTAAAAAAAAGCATTTGATATTATTACTAATGTATATATGTTTCGAAAACAATTTCAATCATAACTATCAATCATAGATGGCATGGGTACCATATATCATGTCGCCATATATATATATATATATATATATATATATACACACACACAATCAAAACCGCACGGTGTCGTATTTGGAAATTGGATTTCCGTCATGAACCAAGGCAAAGGATAGTCCTTACCGACTTCGAGACAATCTAGCCCATGTCTCCGGAACAACCGCAACTGCCCCTTGGAGCGACAGGGCCGGTCCACACGGAGTGGATTATAGTGCTTGAACAATACGTTTCCCTGCCCTTTGGGGTGTAAATGAGCCAACGAATGACTCCATCAGTCCCGGATCGACCGATATAACCGAGGCGCCTCGCAACAGCAACAACCACATAGGTGAAAATAATATAAATGTCAGCCAGTTTAAGCACTGACACCACCTCTAGCTAGAAGGAAACACATGCCCTTCCTGAGGTCCTCTCCCGTTTCTGGTTCATACCGGGGTGTGAGGCTCGCGAATTCACGTTATACACAAAGTTACGCAACACAGGCGGTGCTTTGATCATCAACCACAAGACTTTGCTTTTCAACAGAAGCCTTGATCACTGCATCTTAGCATGCCACACAGGCAATTCACACCATGCAACTGATGGCTATCAATCACACAGAATGAATTCCAATGTCAGACACACAGTCCATTTACAAGTCCGTCCTGGGTCTTAACGAAACCGGAGGCACTATATACCTCGCGTACCCATCAATCTCCACGTACGTCTGGACGATCACCACTCATTATCCATATTTCGGGGTGCCTCCCAATCAGGACATCAGTTACCATCCAAACGAGGTGACGATCTCCGGTCTTCGACCACCGTCTTCATCTTCGATTTCTTATCGTCGATTCAGTTATTCAGAATGGGATAAACCCGGTCTTTCTGAGCAACTCGCGTATATAATAAACAAGTGCACAAACACAACATGCGCCTTATTCTAATTCATTAGTCACTAACCGTAAATTAGTAAGAGAAAGATTCCCCAAATATTAACCCCGAAGGCCGAAACCAACATCAGATCAAAATCCAGGAAACCATTCGACTTAGCTAACCTTCAGTTAGTTACTAAATTTCACATTCCATATCGTTTATAATATTTTATAACAATTTGTCGCTATTTTTATTTATTTAAAAACAACCAATTTACTGAAACGACGCTTCAGGCCATAACGCGGCCGTGGCGCTGTTTTTCTTCAGATTTGATTTACATATCTCTGAAAATCTAACCGTTGGATCTTCACAAAATTTATATCATTAGAAAGATCTTTTCAAAACGAATCCAATGGTTCCAGTTTTGGGAAAATCCGACGGTCGGATCTCTCGGTACAATCGTTTGAAGTTTCGATTTCAAAATACGAACTGCAGCGTCGTTATTCGATTTAATTTAATTATATATATATATATATAAATATAATCAATTCTGGCACTGTTTTTCTTCAGATTTGAATTAAACATTCCAGAAAATCCAACCATTGGATCTTTACAAAGTTGGTGCCGTTGGAAAGATATTTCCAAAGCGAACGCAACGGTTTCGGTTTCGGGAAAATCCGATGGTCGGATCTCCCGCACTAATCGTTTGAAATCACGATTTCAAAACACGAACTGCAACTTTGTTATTCGATTCATTTAAATTATATATATATATATAAATATAATCTATTCTTCGATTTCAAAACCATATTCTTTTCATAACTTTGATAAAAATGATATTTTTATCCAATCGACATTCATTTCAACACTTCACTATTTTTAACAATTCATGTATATGATAAAAAATGTGAATTTTATTGTAAAACAATTCATTTCCAAAACACGACTATTTTATATAGTTCATATAGATGATAAAAATATGATTTTTATTATAAAACAATTTATTTCAAAACACGACTATTTTATATAGTTCATATAGATGATAAAAATATGATTTTTATTATAAAAAAAATTATTTCAAAACTCAACTATTTTATATAGTTCATATAAATGATAAAAATATGATTTTTATTATAAAACAATTTATTTCAAAACACGACTATTTTATATAGTTCATATAGATGATAAAAATATGATTTTTATTATAAAACAATTTATTTCAAAACACGACTATTTTATATAGTTCATATAGATGATAAAAATATGATTTTTTATTATAAAACAATTTATTTCAAAACACGAATATTTTATATAGTTCATATAGATGATAAAAATATGATTTTTATTATAAACAATTTATTTCAAAACACGACTATTTTATATAGTTCATATAGATGATAAAAATATGATTTTTAATATAAAACAATTTATTTCAAAACACGACTATTTTATATATTTCATATAGATGATAAAAATATGATTTTTATTATAAAACAATTTATTTCAAAACACGACTATTTTATATAGTTCATATAGATGATAAAAATATGATTTTTATTACAAAACAATTTCTTTCAAACACGAATACCATTCAACACATGAATTTCTATTCCACGAATGAATTTCTATTCAACGCATAAATGTTTTCTATAGTTTATTTATATACAATAAAAAGGTGATTTTTATATTTAAAACAATTTATTTAAAACACGAATACCATTCAACACATGTATTTCTATTCAACACATGAATGTTTTCTATAGTTTATATATATACAATAAAAAGGTGATTTTTATATTTAAAACGATTTATTTAAAACACGAATACCATTCAACACATGAATTTCCATTCAACGAATGAATTTCTATTCAACACATGAATGTTTTCTATAGTTTATATATATACAATAAAAAGGTGATTTTTATATTTAAAACAATTTATTTAAAACACGAATACCATTCAAGACATGAATTTCTATTCAACGAATGAATTTCTATTCAACACATGAATATTTTCTATTCAACACACGAATATAGTTTCAACACATGAAAATAATTCTAACACATGAATATTATTCAAAATTTCGGCAGCATAACGGCAGGGTAGTTAAAACCGGGGCCGTCCCTAATACGGCTCCTCGCTCTACCTTAAAGCCTCACAGCTTTTGACAATGGGGATTTCATGCATCTAGTTCGCACGCAGGCGGCATGTATATTTTTTTCTTTTCCATTAACTAATCCTATGTGGTTTCAACCAAATAATTCTCAACCACAAACGGGTATTTTTCAACCACAATCAATCAATTTCAACCACAAACAATTCTAATCAACCATTTGTTATCAACCAATTTTCACACCAATCACAACCAATAAATATCGTCCATGGTTTGTGGACGAGGGGCGTATATATATATTTATATAAGTATATTTCACTTCTATTCAACACATATATAATCTTTACAACGCATATATAACTTATACATCGAACGTACAACTTATACAACGCTTATACATGAGGTGTACAACGCTTATATAACTCATACATCGACTATATAATTTATACATCGTCGTTTTCCATATCGTTTATAATTTAGAAATCTCACATTGGGTTCCACTCCACCAAAAATAGCAGAAGGCTCAGAAAAATATGCGGTCTCTTTTAGAATGTAGAAGACGTCCACACGAGTCCACTGTCTCTTGTTTCATTGAATTTCGTCAAGAAACGAAAAAGATATGATTTTTACAGTGAAATCAAAAACCGTAGTGCTTTAAAGTGCTATAATATAGTTTATTTAAAATAGGCCGTACCTCAGCTGATTTGTTCAAAACTAGGTTTAGCTTTTTCTCGAAATCCGTGTAGTTTGGACCCGATCAGCCTGCGCCACCTGGAAGAGAGTCGAGAGGCGCCTGAACGGGGGGTGGAGCGGTCAAACTCGGTGGCAGATCAGAGCTCCGGCGGCGCGATGAAGTTTGTAACTTCGGGGGCTCGGTTCTCCCCAAATACACTTCGAAAAAAAATGCAAATCCTACATAAATTTAAAGCTTGCACAAATCTCTACAAAATTGCCAATAGGGCCATTTGATTTTATTGCGTGGATGTGGAGTTTTTGAAGAGAGAAGGTTTCCACCCTTTTCCGTCGTCGGTTTCAGAGAGAGTCGGGGAGAGAGAAGAATGCGTGGACCAATAGGATTTTTTTATTAATTTATATATTTTTAAAATACCCTCTTTCACAAACGAACCCCAATCCAAACCCAACGACCGTCGTCCCTAGCTAAATACCCCCATTCCGAACACAATGGGATATGTTTCGTAGGCCCATTCTACTGTTTGAGTCAGTTTCTCTTCAAATTAAAATATATAACATTCAATATTTAATTTGAACGTACATTTCAATTTGCTGGGGCCACACATTGATTCTGAAAATTCCCGAAAAATAAATCTAGCTATATTTTGACGATACGGTCCCAACAAAACTAGTTTCGTTGAATTCTGAGACCGTTTGAAAAATGGCCCTTTTCTGGTCGATCCAATTTAATAGAAATCGACCAAACACATTTTCCTTTGCCACTCTCACATACTAGCTTCAAAAATTATGAAATTTGAAATCTAGCATTAATTTGACATCCTGGATCCAACAAATGTGGTTTCGTTGCAAAATGGCCATTTTCACGGGCTATATAAACTCTATAGCGACCTTTCTGAAAATTCATTTGGCCATAACTTTTGCTTCTAGCTATGAAACTTCGATTTTTCAGATTCGTTAGAAAGATATTCACTAACATATTTAAATATTTTTGGTTTCACTCAAATCCGTTTTGTTTTGCACCCGGTACAGTCAGTCAAAGTTTGAATTCAAATTTTGAAACTACCGCGCCATTTCAGGCCTTGTTTATAATTAGTATTAATTATATTTATTTTCAACCGTCGATTCAAACAAACTTTTCGTCGTTATTATTTAAAACATTTATTTAAAATATTTATTTAAAATATTTAAAATCCACTAAAATAGCCAATTTAAAATTTTTAAATTGGTTCAGATTTTCCGGGTCATTACACTATGTAGGAGTCCGGGCTCGCTTACTGAACTAATTATAAGCGGTTCATTCTGATAATGGCGAGGGGTGTTGATGGTGCGTTCCAACCGGGTCATGTGCGTGCATTGATCCGGTCTGCTCTGAGGATGTAAGACACCATGACATATGTAAATAGGTCTGTGCCAATAGGTTGCCACTTTAGGGAGTGATACACCCTACTGTGGGGCCGACACAGGGTATTTATGTATTAGGGAGCCAATCGCTTGGGGTAAGACTTAGGGTACACTTAGTTCTGTCTGTTTCTGTTGGTACCGTCTGTTTCTGTTGGGTGGTAACACCTGTCTGTTTCTGCGTGGTACCGTCTATTGGGGTGGTAAAGGCCCATTACTAGTGTACACCTAATTCTAACATTCTAGGGATTGTTCTGTTTCCGTCTCTGATTCCGTTTCCGATTCTATTTCCGTACCTTCTGTCTGTTGAGTGGTAAAGGCCCATTATTAGTATTCTGTTTCCGTACCTTCTGTCTGTTGGGGTGGTAAAGGCCCATTATTAGTATTCTGCTTCTGTACCTTCTGTCTGTTGGGGTGGTGAAGGCCCATTACTCGCATTCTATTCTATATAGATTATTTTGTTTCGATTATGTTTCAGTTTAGACATTAGGGTAACACCTAACCCTGTTATACTAGTATTAGTGCAGAGAAGTAAGATGTAAGTAAGGAACATAACTTGGTTTACATCATTTTTTTTCTTCTGTTAACTTAAAGTATATCTGTTATTCCTGTTGATGTCATCTCTCATCCAGCTTTATTTACATATCATGATAATATTATCTGTTTATATGCTGGAAGTCACTGGACTCGCCAGACTTTATGTCTGACCTCATTTGTTTTCGTCCCTTTTCTTTCCATCCCCCCTAGGTGCTCAGGGTGGAAACATAGGATCTTGATTCTGATTCTCTCTGCTTGAAGTGCTTGGAGTATTGCTTGGCTTTGACACTATCTTTTCATGGTAGTTTATGTTGGGGATTATGGCTTTGAAACTTTACATTCTGAAGGATTTTGTACAAGACTGATAATTGTGTACTTGAGTTTTGGTATTGTGATTTAGAAAAATGTGATGCTTCTATGTAATAAAGTTATAATTTTTTTTCAAGTACTACTTATCTGTCTTGTAATATTCTGTTCTGTCTACTAAAGCGCTCCATCAAAGTTAAGGCTTTCCCTTTGTGAGTGACCTTAACGGAGGTGGGGTGTTACATCTTACATTCCACATACATAATATATAATCAAAAAATGCAGGCACTTATTGGTTAATGAATTCCAACTGGCAAGGTATGGGACCACCTTCCGACAGTTTTATCTCTAGAGAGGAATACATCGGGTTCAACAAGAACATCTTCTAACCCAGGCTAAACATGACCGGTCACTCATTTCGCTTGAGTGTACCGAATGTATTATCACCAACGGTTGGGATCAACAACCGTTTCCCGAAAGGGACAACATCGAATTAGATTATAGAAGTAAATGGAATTTATCTAGATCAGGTGACAATACACCCTAATGGGCAGCTAACCACTTATCCATGCGACCTATCCGATTTTATACCATTTCCCAGTTGTGAGGCTAGTGGCCATAACATATAGATCCCACCTTTATTTACTTTGAATGACACATCGTCATACCTGCCAAATCACAAACTGATTTCTCCAAACACACCACGGGTAAACAGCTAAGAGAAATGAATTCCTCCACCACCAAACGTAAATACGTTTGAAGAGATCAACTTATGCGATCTATTAAATATACTTTTTCAGACATTCTTCCATACAGGTCGTCCTGGGACTGGATAGAACGAAACTACTATTCTGTAAATCCATCTTAGGCAATTTCTACATAGGATTTACTGAACAACCCTTGCATAACTTCGTCTTCAATTATCTTTATCATATTTGATTCGCAACGCTAATGCCATATGGAGTGGTTTTCAGATAATATATCTGATCCCGGCCTTTCCGTATTGACAACGGAAATGGTCAAAATCTTTAATAGTCAGTGATTTAACTATGAAAGGAAAACATGTGTACAAACAGCGATCGTATTTCCAAATGGAAATCTTACCGATCAATCATCATTTCATTTCCCAGTTTCCCATTTATCATTTCCATATATTCATAAATTCTTTATTTTCTAAAATCAAAAAATATACGTTATTAACTTTGGAAAACGTTTCCATTTCCGATTCACGCATCAATATCTTCCCACCTCTATCAGTCTCTAACTGTAAACTAGCAAGAGAACAACTTCCCAAGTATAAACCCTGAAGGCCGAAACCAACATCAGATCGATACCCAGAAAGCCATTCAACTCAATTAATTTCCAGTCAGTTTCTAATTTTAGTAATTCCATTTAAATTCCTAATTCACCCTAAATTCCTTTATAATATTTTATTTGCAAAGTATTTACTTTAATGTAATTTTGCACATAGAATGTGAATAGTATTTATTTATATAATCAAAATGGTTTGATTTCGTATTTTAAAAACAACATCCCAAAACCAAATTCTATTTATATTTTTATTTGTAGAATTATTCATATAAATCTCTTTTTATTTCTAACACTTAAATCGCATTTATAATTCCCTTTACATAATTCTATTTATTCTATATATATCCTTTTATATAATTCTATTTATTTTATATAAATCCTTTTATATAATTCTATTTATTTTATATAAATCATTTTATATAATTCTATTCATTTTATATAAATCCCTTTATATAATTCTATTCATTTTACATAAATCCTTTTATTATACTCCTATTCATTTTATATAATTCCTTTATTATACTTTCCAATATTTGTTTTCCAAATATTATCTTTTATAATATGCTATTTATTTCATATATAAATATTTCATTTTCAATATTCACTTTGAAAATTTCCTTTTTACATTTCAGTATTTCATATGGTATTTAAAATACCAAATAACATGACCAGTGTCATCATAATCAATCATAAATTATATATCACTTCATATATCACAATATATGAAAACAAATAGTATTATAAATATTGAGGAATCCAGTTGGATCCCTCCAACCTTTCCCCTGCATCCACAGAGGTTAAACAATATAAATGACATCGATTTCATTTTAATATAAAATATTATGATAAACAGAATCAATTTTTGATTAACGATTTATATATATATCATTATCTATAATTTCAACCACTAAATCAGCAATTCAACCAAACAATCATCACACAGTAATCAATCATCATTTATCAACACTAGATTATATTCATAAAAAATATAAACTGGCAGAGTTAGTGAGTTTTACTCACATTTGTTTTGCAGTCGGCGATTCTGCTTTGGTTCTGTTTAAAATAAAACAGTATTTGATTTTTCTACGAAATTCCAATGGCCCAATTTCGCAGTCTCATTTGTTCTACAATGTAGATCTCGCTACTACAGTTCCCCCGTGATCGGTCTGGTTCAGTTCTATTCATGAATGAATAAAATACGGGTGTTACAAGTTTTTATATCAATTAAACATCATTATATAACTACTTATTAAATTAATTATTTAATCAACCTTAGTTACCCTTAGTTATGTTTTTAATCCATCCCTAACTCCCTTATTACATCTGTTAAATCTTCTCTCCCAATGTTTAAATATAGTGCCCTGTTTCCATTCCACCCCGTTCATCTTTCTCCTAATACAAATTTAAATCACAATGTCTTCTGCTAATGTTTAAAACCACGATTAACACCTCAAACACATCTAGGTTTCAAACAAGAGAATGCCCGTTCCTCCTTTTCATTCCCAAATTCCACATTTCATAAGGATAACCAAACCCAATGCAATTATTTACATTAACTTCCATAAATCCTAGGATTAGATTAACCTTGATTATGTTTAAAACAACGTGCTCACCATCTCCCTCAAAATTTCGAACTGCTGTTCCACCTTGTTACACACCTCGCCATCATTCTCGTTCCACACGCAAAACCCCCAACTCACACCAGTTCGCTGCCCCGTACTGATCATCGCGTCGTTCTCTGGTCATCGGCATGCCATCGAACACCGGCGTTCGAAAGCATGTCGAGATCTCCTGCTATATCTGGAAAAGGTGTGTAACTCGACAGTCTTTATACTCCAGAAGATGAACTCGAAGTCAGCAGCTTCCTATTAACCCATGCGTCATCTTTTAGGTTCGATTTTCACCATGAAATGCCAATGAACTCTTAATCTCATCAATAATCAAAATTCAATCCTCAAACAACAAATCTTCGCTCTAATTCGTTGAGGTGTGGAACCCTAGCTCATGGAAAAAGAACGACAGTGAACCAGAGGTGTTTTCGCACCAGAGAAACCGACATCGAATTCAGAAAAAAGACTACTACGAAAGAGAGCTCATAATATGGATGCTAAATCCATATATGTTTGTATTTATACGAATTTATCCTAATTGTTTTGATTTTTCTCAATTTTTTTAAAGAAGGGTTTCAACGTATTTTCTTTGTTTGTGGCAGCTTGGTAAATGTTGACTACTGGCAAAAGAGAATTTGGTCTTAGAGGACTTGGGTGAGAGTATATTTATAGGGAAGTAAAAATATATTTTTATTTAATTTTATATTAATTTATAAGGTATCGCTATTGGTATTCGTCTTCTGAAAATCTGTGTAGTCACATCCGATTTCCAATTTCAATGAAAACGGACACACATGTATAGTTTTTACATTACAGACCCAACGAAACCTGTTTCGTCGAATTTTGAGTTCGTTTGCTCACATAGTGTATTTTTAAAGTCAAATTATTGACTTTTTTTCACATTAAAATTCCGCACGGCCACATACTGACTCCAAAAATCACGAAAATTGAAATCTAACAATAATTTAATATTCTGAATCCAACAAAATTAATTTCGTCGAAAACGGAGGTCGTTTGCGAAACTGGCAATTTTTAAAGCTCTAAATAAACCCATTTAAATATTAATATATTTAAAAATAATTAAATTTAATATTAACAAATTAATATTATCGTATTTCTATTCACATAGAATATCGTACAACTCCAAAATAAATATATATGTATTTATAACTTGATATTTCAAATCCGGGTTAAATCGATATTCAATTTATATTAAAAAATCCATTTATAATATAAATAAATCGTTATAAATTATAAAGGAATTCCATAGCGACTTTTCAAAAATTCGATTTGGACACAACTCACAATCTACACGACAAAATCTCGATTGTTCTCTTCCATTAGAAAATTATACTTCACTAGCTCTGAACGTTTCTTGTTTCACAGAAATCCGGCTTAAAATGGATTCTGTATATTCGTTTAAAGTTCGAGTCACCAAATTACATACTTTCGCACCATTTCGAGCTCGATTATAATTATAATATAAATTATACGTTCAACTGTCATTTATATAATATATTCGTTAATATAATTCAACTCTAAACTGAATTATATATTCTAAATAATCCAATTCACACAATATTGTGAATTCTACTATTTCCGACTATTATGGGAACTAAATATATTATTTAATTATTATATTAATTAAATATTATATATTATTTAATTTTTGTCACTTTAAATTACCAAACCATCATTTAAATAATTAAATAAATTATTTATTATCCGTTAAAAATACGGGTCGTTACTGTTTTGTGGAACCTTCGAGGATGGTGATCCCAAACATCCTTTAAGTTACTGATGAATATCTTTGAACATTTTAATTATGATGATTCACTTATAGGAGAATGTTAACCCTAACTCGAGTGTTTTGTTTTACTTTGCACTTGGGTTAGACCGAGTTGCTGAATCGATCTTTCTTTTAGTTGCTGAATCTGTGTTTGATCGAACAATGTGTGATATTCTGAATCCTCATTTCCAATGGAATTGAAATGATCTCTGGATTGATCAGAGGATCCTTTCGATTGGCTAGAATCCGTTTCTTGAACGAAAATATATCTTGTGGAATCATATTGAATATTTGACAATACATTCCGTACCCTGATAAAAAACCAATCCTTGTTTACCAACCACACATTGTCTAACCAAATCCAATTCTCTCTCGATACGTTCCTCAAAAAATCCGATTCGTGCTGATTCTTCCCCCAACTAACGAAGAGATCTTGGAGGAATTGCCACATATGAAATTGAGCACAATTTTGCAAAGAAATACCCCACTTGTTTCTCGAGAAGAGATGGGAAACGTGCTCAATATCATTTGATTGAATAGTTGCCTCAGCTCCTTATTGTTTGAAGAAACCCTCCCCTTCAATTGGTCTTTTTTCACGAAAAGCAGACATGAGATAACAAATCAAGTCTTTCCCTAAGATTTCGAATAGCTGTCCCGAATTCAAGTTGATTATGTTTCGCTTCTTCCTCGGAGAAAGACGATCAAACAATTCCCAATCATGGTCCTTGCGGATCGGATCATCCGTATAGGATAAAAAAAGAAACTCCAGATATTTGCTATCTTTCTCTTTGAATGAGATCTCAATTCTAGCTATGGTTTCGTTAGCTATCTTACAACTAGAATCCCTCTTTTTTTCGATTCGGTTCCTCCACCACTGCGAACCCCGGTTCGATTCAGGAATGATACACTTTTTATTTATTGGGAGAACCCAAGTACTCTCTTGTGGATCCATGAAACAACTCTCAGAAATCTTTTTCTCTTTTGGAAGATACAGGAGCGAAACAATCAATCTACTGATATTGGAAAACCAAAAAGATTCTTCCAATGTCTCAATTCTGGGTCCAATGGAATTCATAGGTATAGGAAGAAGCTCCATCAAATAGAGATTTTTTCTTTCGACCATCTTTCGATTGGTAATACAAGATATAAGGACCGCTACTACAAGCAGTACTACACCTTTGATCGTGAAATATCGATTGCTTGTTGAACCCTGTGAATCATGTGAAAGTAGGATAACCCAAATTCGAGGGTCAGAGAGTTTCATAAAATGTTCTTGGTGGAAAAAAATGTGAGTGAAAGATCCCACTGAATCGAATTTGATCCATGAATCTAAGAAATAGTGAGAATTCTCGATCTCAATCAATATCTCTCTCAATTCGAAGATCCAGGATTTGAACTGATATCATTTCATTGATTCCTCCTAAAGATTTTCATTGATTCCTCCTAAAGATTTCATTTCAATTGGAATTTGGTTATTCACGATGTACAATGAGCCCTGTTAAGCATCCATGGTTGAATGGTTAAAGCGCCCAACTCATAATTGGCAAATTCGTAGGTTCAATTCCTGCTGGATGCACGCCAATGGGAACGTTCAATAAGTCTATTGGAATTGGCTCTGTATCAGTGGAATCTCCTCATCCATACATAACGAATAGGTATGGTATATTCATACCATATCATATGAACAGTAAGAACTAGAATTCTTATCGATACTGGAACTCATAGGGAAGAAAATGGAGTTATGGATGGAATCAAATATGCAATATTTACAGAAAAAAGTATTCGGTTATTGGGGAACAATCAATATACTTCTAATGTCGAATCAGGATCAATTAGGACAGAAATAAAGCATTGGGTCGAACTCTTCTTTGGTGTCAAAGTAATAGCTATGAATAGTCATCGACTCCCAGGAAAGGGTAGAAGAATAGGGCCTATTATGGGACATACAATGCCTTACAGACGTATGATCATTACGCTTCAACCGGGTTATTCTATTCCACCTCTTATAGAGAAAAGAACTTAAAGCAAAATATTTAATAATACGGCGATACATTTATACAAAACTTCTACCCCAAGCACACGTAATAGAGCCATAGACAGAAAAATGAAATCCAATCCACGAAATAATTTGATCTGTGGACAGCATCATTGTGGTATAGGTTGTAATGCCAGAGGAATCATTACCGCAAGACATAGAGGGGGAGGTCATAAGAGTCTATACCGTAAAATCGATTTTCGACGGAATGAAAAAGACATATCTGGTAGAATCGTAACCATAGAATATGACCCTAATCGAAATGCATACATTTGTCTCATACATTATTGGGATGGCAAGAAAAGATATATTTTACACCCCAGAGGGACTATAATTGGAGATACCATTATTTCTGGTACAGAAGTCCCTATATCAATGGGAAATGCCCTACCTTTGAGTGCGGTTTGAACTATTGATTTATGTAATTGGAAGTAACCAATTAGGTTTACGATGAATCCTAGAAATCAATCACTGATCCAATTTGAGTACCTCTATGGGATAGACCTCAACAGAAAACTGTTGAGTAACGGCAGCAAGTGATTGAGTTCAGTAGTTCCTCATAGAAAATTATTGACTCTAGAGATATGGTAATATGGAGAAGACAAAATTGTTTGAAGCACGCACAGAACCGGAAGCGCCCCTTGTTTCAAAGAGAGGAGGATGGGTTATTCACATTTAATTTGATGGTCAGAGGCGAATTGAAAGCTAAGCAGTGGTAATTATAAAGATCCACCCGGGGAAAAATAGAGATGTCTCCTACGTTACCCGTAATATGTGGAAGTATCGACGTAGTTTCATAGAGTCATTCAGTCTGAATGCTACATGAAGAACATAAGCCAGATGATGGAACGGGGAGACCTAGGATGTAGAAGATCATACATGAGTGATTCGGCAGATTTGGATTCCTATATATCCACTCATGTGGTACTTCATTATACGATTCATATAAGATAAAGATCCATCGGTCATCATATACATCTAGAAAGCCGTATGCTTTGGAAGAACTTGTACAGTTTGGGAAGGGTTTTTTAAAAGAAGAATATACTTCAACCGATATGCCGTTAGGCACAGCCATACATAACATAGAAATCACGCTTGGAAAGGGGGGACGATTAGCTAGAGCGGCGGGCGCTATAGTGAAACTGATCGCAAAAGAAGGTAAATCAGCCACATTAAGATTACCATCCGGGGAGGTCCATTTGATATCCAAAAACTGCTTAGCAACAGTCAGACAAGTGGGTAATGTTGGGGGTGAATCAACAAAGTTTGGGTAGAGCCGGATCGAAGTGTTGGATAGGTAAGCGTCCTGTAGTAAGAGGAGTAGTTATGAACCCTGTAGACCATCCCCATGGAGGTGGGGAAGGGAAAGCCCCAATTGGTATAAAAAACCCACAACTCCTTGGGGTTATCCTGCGCTTGGAAGAAGAAGTCGGAAAAGGAAAAAAATATAGTGATAGTTTTATTCTTCGTCGCCGTAAATAGGAATATTGAAAATAGAATTTTTTGAATTTGAAATAATGTGATGGGCTAACGACGGGAATTGAACCTACGCGTGGTGGATTCACAATCCATTGCCTTGATCCACTTGGCTACATCTGCCCCTTATCTAGCTAAAGGATTTTCTCTTTTTTCCATTCATCATTATTGTATTTATCCTTACCTTCATACTTAGATCGAGATATTCTATTGGACATAAAATGCCAATCTTTAAAATGTAAAAAAATGAGTAATCAGCTGTGGCACATTCACTAAAAAAAACCTTTTGTAGCTAATCATTTATCAAGAAAAATTGAAAAACTCAACATGAGGGAGGAGAAAGAAATAATAGTAACTTGGTCTCGGGCATCTACCATTATACCCAAAATGATTGGCCATACAATCGTTATTCATAATGGAAAGGATCATTTACTTATTTATATAACAGATCGTATGGTAGGTCACAAATTGGGAGAATTCGCGCCGACTCTAACTTTCGCGAGACATGCGAGAAACGATAATAAATCTCATCGTTAATTTGAAAAAAAATAGATACTTATCATTCATTGACGGGTAACCTTATGATAAAGAAAAAGAACTCAAATTCGAGTGGAGAAGTAAAAGTTTTAGCTCAACATATATGTATGTATGTTTTCAAAGCGCAAAGGGTAATTGATCAGTTTCGCGGGCGTTCTTATGAAGAAACACTTATGATATTGGAACTTATGCCTTATCGAGTATCCTACCCCATTTTAAAATTGGTTTATTCCGCAGCAGCAAACGCTAGTCATAATATGGGTTTGAAGGAAACCAATTTATTCATTAGTAAAGCCGAAGTCAATGGAGGTTCTTTTGTGAAAAAATTAAGACCTAGAGCTCGAGGACGTAGTTATCCGATAAAAAGGCTGACTTGTCATATAACAATTGTATTAAAAGATAAATCAAAATTATCTTTTGATGAATTCAATATTTAGATTCATATTTAGAAATAAATAAATGGAAAGATAATATAATAAAAAATATGGGACAAAAAATAAATCCGCTTGGTTTCAGACTCGGTACAAACCAAAATCATCATTCTTTTTGGTTCGCACAACCAAATTTTTTTCTGTAGGTCTACAAGAAGATGATAAAATACGAAATTGTATAAAGAACTATGTACAAAAAAATAAAAGAATATCCTCTGGTTTCGAAGGAATTGGAATTTCGCGTATAGAAATTAAAAAAAGAATTGATTTAATTCAGGTTATATTCCATATTGGATTCCCAAATTTATCAATAGAGGGCCGAACACGAGGAATCGAAGAATTACAGATGAATGTACAAAAAGAATTTCGTTCTGTGAACCGAAGAATCAACATTACTATCACACGAATAGAAAAACCTTATGGAGACCCCAATATTCTTGCAGAATATATGGCTTCTCAATTAAGAAATATAGTTTCATTTCGAAAGGCAATGAAAAGCGCTATTGAATTAACTGAACAAACAGATACAAAAGGAATTCAAATACAAATTGCAGGACGTATTGACGGAAAAGAAATTGCACGTGTCGAATGGATCAGAGAAGGTAGAGTTCCTCTACAAACAATTCGCGCTAAAATTGATCATTGTTCCTATACAATTCGAACTATCCATGGAGTACTTGGCCTCAAAATTTGGATATTTGTGGATGAAGAATAATAGACCTTTATTTATTTTGTCATTCTATCCAGTAATATAGTGATATATAGAACAAAAAACTAGACACTTTTTCTGTTAAAAAAAATAAAATAATTCGAATTCTATAAGGTTGAATCAAAAAGAAATTAATCTTTTTTTATAATTGCTATGCTTAGTGTGTGACTCGTTAGTTTTTCTTTAGAGTTTTTAGTAGAATCAAAAAAAGACCGATCCCTAATATTAATTAAATAATTACAACTACTATAATAAATAAATTAAAAACTAATAACTAACTTATTGCTTCATATTGTCGAGATCCCAAAAAAGTCACTATATGACTGGATCAATCATATAGTTGTAACAACTGGAATTGTTCCATAACAAAAATAATATGATTGTGGATTTGAAATAAATATATAAAGGGATGCGGATAAATGGAAATGTGATAGAAAGAGAGAACAAAAATATCAATGATATATAATTCCAATATGTATGGTCTATGAATTACCTCATATAAATAAAAGGCGATGTAATAAAGCAATAATTTTATATTGTTTTAATATTTATTGTTTAATATTGTATCGATTGATATATAAATAATAAATGATATATAAATAATAAAGAGCTTTCGGTTAATAGAAACTGAGGAGATTGACTCGAAAACAGATTTTGTTGAGAGCTCCATTGCAGAGTTCAGGCCTAATCATTAATGGAGAAGCTATAGGAACGACAAAACCTATGACTATATAAGATTCTATTTAAAAGAATCCAAATGATTGAGCAAGCGGGATGGCGGAATAAACCAAGAACAAATTTGTTTTTACTCGGAGAGGTTGTGGATTGATCCTACGAATAAAGCAGGAAAACGAAAGAGTCAATATTCGCCCGCAAAACCCTTATTTCTTATTTATTGGATTCCAATATTGTCTTGATTCAATAATTTATTAAAAGAAAAAAAAATAAGGATCCAGTATAAAAAAGAAACATTATCTATATCTATAAATAGACAAATCTAACCGTATATACAGCTTCTTATCTAATAAATGAAATATAATATCAATAAATCCCATTACTTAGTTTAATGTATTAGTTATTAAATACATGCGCATCTGTAATATTATCGAATCCTTTCATTCGTGAGGGGCTGGAACGAGAAGAAACTCTCATGTCCGGTTCTGTAGTAGAGGTGGGGAAAAACCATCAATTATAACCCCAAAAGAACCAGATTTCGTAAGCAACATAGAGGAAGAATGAAAGGAATATCTTGCCGAGGTAATCATATTTGCTTCGGCAGATATGCTCTTCAGGCACTTGAACCCGCTTGGATTACCGCTAGACAAATAGAAGCAGGGCGAAGAGCAATGACACGATATGCACGTCGTGGTGGAAAAATATGGGTACGTGTTTTTCCCGATAAACCTATTACAGTAAGGCCCACAGAAACACGTATGGGGTCGGGAAAGGGGTCTCCCGAATATTGGGTATCTGTTGTTAAACCCGGTCGAATACTTTACGAAATGGGCGGAGTCTCAGAAACTGTAACCAGAGTAGCAATTTCTATAGCTGCGTGCAAAATGCCTATAAAAACTCAATTTGTTATTTCAGGATAGGGATGTAGAACTAAATATGAAAAAGGTATGAAAAAACAACCATGATTTTCTTTATTTCTAGACAAATACTATTTCTTCTTTTTCCTCCTTCTTTGCATTGAAATAATAAATTCAAATAAAAATGATATGATTCAACCTCAGACCCTTTTGAATGTAGCAAATAACAGTGGAGCTCGAGAATTAATGTGTATTCGAATCATAGGAGCCGGTAATCATAGATATGCTCATATTAGTGATGTTATTGTTGCTGTAATTAAAGAAGCAGTGCCCAATATGCCTCTAGAAAGATCAGAAGTAATAAGAGCTGTAATTGTACGTACATATAAAGAGCTCAAACATGACAATGGTATGATAATACGATATGATGACAATGCAGCGGTTGTCATTGATCAAGAAGGAAATCCAAAAGGAACTCGAGTTTTTGGCACGATTGCTCGGGAATTGAGACAGTTGAATTTTACTAAAATAGTTTCATTAGATCCCGAGGTATTATAAAGACTCATCGTCATAGATCAAATTAGGATATTGTTCTAGTAGGATATCTGAAATAAACCCAATTAATAGATTGTGTCTCACACATATACTTTTATAAAATTACTAAATTTAACAAAAAAAATTCAAATTTAATTAAATAAAATAACGAATACTTTGAAGTATTCAAATAAAAAAACATGTTGATTATATCAAAATTAGAAGCACCAATAATTAAAATTTGACATGGGCAGAGACGTTATTGCTGATATAATAACTTCTATAAGAAATGCTAACATGAGTAAAAATGGAACAGTTCGAATAGTATCCACAAATATCACCGAAAATATTGTTAAAATACTCCTACGAGAGGGTTTTATTGAAAATGTTCGGAAACATCAGGAAAGTAATAAAAATTTCTTGGTTTCAACCTTGCGTCATAAAAGAACTAGGAAAGGAATATATAGAACGATTTCAAAACGTATCAGTCGACCCGGTATACGAAATATTCCAACTATAAAAGAATTCCTAAGATTTTAGGTGGAATGGGAATTGTAATTCTTTCCACTTCTTGAGGCATAATGACAGATCGAGACGCTAGACTAGAAAAAATTGGGGTAGAAATTTTATGTTATATATGGTGATCCCCCTCTGGTATCCTAATTTTATCTCTAACTTCCTATTTGTGAAACAGGGAGTAAAGGTGAATTATATAACTCTTCTTCCATTAGTTGATACTTCAAAAAGGTTTCCTGGAATGAAAAAAAATGATTCATGAAGGTTTAATCTCTGAATCATTTCCCAATGGTATGCTCTCTGAATCCGTTTATATTTTATATAATGAAGATCTAATTCTAGGTTATATTTCGGGGAAGGTCCGACGCAGTTTGATACAAACACTACTGGGGGATAGAATCAAAATAGAAATAAGGCTATAAGGGGACGTATAATTTATATACTTCGGAACACATATTCGAACGATTCTTTTTGAAAAAATCCCTTTCATCAAAGACACAATTTGAAGGAAAAAAAAACAAGAAACTTATTTTCTTCCAAGGAATAGATTCAAAATTAAAGTAAGGAGTAAGAAATATGAAAATAAGTGCTTCTATTCGTAAAATTTGTGAAAAATGTCGACTGATCCGTAGGCGCGGACGAATCATTGTGATTTGTTCCAATCCGAGACATAAACAGAGACAAGGTTAATCTTTCTAAAATTTCTCAAAGAGGGGTTATGTAAAAATAAAAGATTTGTTTTAACATAAAATGGATATCTCCATATTTTTTATATATTTCTGATTCATATTTGTGAGATGATAAAATATGGCAAAACCTATACAAAAAATTGGTTCGCGTAGGAATGGGCGTATTGATTTACGTAAAACTGGACATTGAACACCAAAAGGAGTTATTCATGTTCAAGCTAGTTTCAACAATACCATTGTAACTGTTACAGATGAATGAGGTCGAGTGGTTTCTTGGGCTTCCGCCGGTACTTCTGGATTCAAAGGCACAAGAAGGGGAACACCCTATGCTGCGCAAGCAGCCGCTTTAGATGCTGTTCGTACTGTAGTAGATCAAGGTATGCAACGAGCAGAAGTTATGATAAAAGGTCCTGGTCTCGGAAGAGACGCAGCATTACGAGCTATTCGTAGAAGTGGTATACTATTAAGTTTTGTACATGATGTGACACCTATGCCACATAATGGATGTAGACCTCCCAAAAAAAGTCGTGTGTAAAAAAAAAAGAATTAAATGGATTTCAAGAGAAATAAACGATTGAATGATCTGATCAAATAATAATATTAGTATGGTTTGAGAGGAAATAGCAGGATCCACTCGAACACTACAGTGGAAATGTGTTGAATCAAGAGTAGACAGTACGTGTCTTTATTATGGTCATTTCATTCTGTCCTCGGTCATGAAAGGGCAAGCCGAAGACTTGCTGATGAACTTGCCTCTATCTATTTATTTCTATTATTTCCTTATGTACTAAGAGTCTGTTGTATTTTAGACTTTCACAGTATTTGATTCTATAGCTTCTATATTATGTATAAGTTTTAAGACTTTGTATTTAGTAGTTTCATGAACTGCTATTGTATTTTATTTATTCTGGTGCGAGATATTCTAATGTTCTATTTCTGTGATTTATCTGTGATTCTTTTATGATTCTACATTTAAACTGTAATGACCTGCGGTAATTTGATGCTCGAATTCTGACAATAATACATAAACCCTTATTACTTACCGAACTCCAAGTATCGAAAACACTATATAGTTAGTAGAAAGAAATTAGGGGGTGAGATAAGAAAGAAAGAAATATTTAAATAGAAGAATAAGAAGGAAAACCAACACAGAATTAATATCTCACATCGCAGAGGAACAAAATATAATATAAAAGTAAATCTTTATTAAGAGCCTGGAAAAAAATACTTACAATCATCAGAGTACATCAACACATCTGAACAGTTATAATATTCTGTCCTCAAATATAGCACACGGTGGAATACTGTGACGAAAAGGAACTTCGCTTGGTCCGAACCAGTCGCTAAACCGATCCAGACCGTTCGAAACGCCCTATCGTTTGAGAACACGACAAAATAGAACGCAGACGGAAGAACATTTCATTGTATATTACAACAATGCATCAGATTACAAGAATATACAGAGTATAAATAAATAAATATTACACAGAAATATCAGAGATTACAATAAATTACATAGCAGCGGAAAATAATACAATACACAACTAGAAGTAGATATACGGATACAAAGCTTTCCGGATATCATTCCAGCTGTAAACCAGGATCCTGTGAATATAAATCTGCAAAAAACCAAAACTACTAGCTGCCCGTGTCAAAATAAGGGCACCCAGAGTTTAGGTTAAAACAATAAACTCCAGGTCAGTCATGTGACTGGTGTGAGAACTAAAACAGTTATTAATCTTTATTTTAAAGTCAGGTAAATCAAGGGACCACGCCGCTAACGCGGAACGGGTTTCCTCCCAAGAATACCAGTGCATAAAACAAACAACGCAATGCTAAATAAAGAAAAATGAAGCTGTTATAAGACCCAGGTCCTATCACACAATGCAACGCAAGGCGGAGGATAGGGTTTTTACCTTATAACAGCCAAAGCATACTTGATACGTTTAAAACAAATCATTTGATACTATTATAAGTATATAGTGTATAAAACAACTTTAAATCATAAGTATCAATCATAGGCGGCATGGGTACCATATATCATGTCGCCATACTAGGCTCTACAATCAAAACCGCAAATGTCACGTATTTGGAAATTGGATTTCCGTCTATGAACCGAGGCAAAAGATAGTCCTCAACCGATTCGAGACGCTCTAGCCCGTGTCTCAGGCAAGTACTCTGTCAAGCCTTTGGATCGTCAGGGCCGGTCCACCGATGTGGATTAAAATTCCTGAACACTACGTTTCCCTGCCCTTTGGGGCGTAAGTGAGCCAACGAATGACTCCATCGGACCCGGATCGTCCGATCAAATCGAGGCGCCTCGCAACAGCAACAACCACATAGGTGAAAAGTATATAAATGTCAGGGCTGGTAGGTCACTGACACCACCCTAGCTAGAAAGAAACGCATGCCCTCCCCGAGGTCCGTCTCCCGTTTTTAGTTCACAAACGGGGTGTGAGGCTTGCGGATTCACGTTACACAAAGCTGTGCCACACAGGCTGTGCTTTGATCATCACCACAAGACTTTGCTTTTCAACAGAAGCCTCGATCAATTGCCACTTAGGCATGCCACACCAGCAAACCACTCTATGCAAACGATATCAGTCACACAGAATGAAATCCAATGTCACACATACAGTCCATTTACAAGTCCGTTCTGGGTCTGAACGAAACCGGAGGCACTTAGTACCCCGCACATCCATCGATCTCCAAGTACGTCTGGACGATCACCAACTGTTTCCATCTTCTTGGGTGTACAACCCAATCAAGATCATCAGTAATCACCCAAACGACGTGAAGACCTCCGGTCTTCGACCATCGTCTTTATCTTCGACTTATCGTCGTATCAGTTATTCAGAATGGGATAAACCCGGTCTTTCCGAATAACTCGCGTATATTTTAAATAAGTGTTACACAAACACAATATACGCCTCATTCCAATTCATCAGTCACTAACCGTAAATTAATCAAGAGAATAATTTCCCAAATATTAACCCCGAAGGCCGAAACCAACATCAGATCAATATCCAGAAAACCATTCTGCTTGGCTAACCGACAGTTAGTTTCTAAATTTCACATTCATAGGGAAAGGTTCCCATTAATTTTATCCAAGATAAATTCCTTGAATTTATTCTTTAATCATCTTTTGAATTTCGATTCAACTAGTCGGGATTAACGAACCTTACCGAAGTAATCATTTGTTTTAATTTCCCAATCCCAACCTATTCATCCCATGAAGTAGAACTGGTTATACTTCATATCTAACACCACGGTGTTATCGGTAAATTCAATTACCATTTCACGTTCAAATCTAATTAAAGATTTAACTATCGCCTAGAGCAAAACTGGTGATACTCCATTTCGATTATTTCAATCTAATTAAAGATTCATTAAAACTCCACTTAGTTTTAATCTTTGACTGGGTTAAAGAATCAGTGTCATTTAAAACACGGTTCACGGTATACCCAAAATATCATTCCATTAATTATCGAGCTAAAGAACAAGTGTTATTTAAAAACACTGTTCACGATAAACCCAAAAATCAATATCAATATCAATTCAATTCCAATTAAATATTATTTAATTTGTACACTTCATTAAATCCAAATAAAAAGATTTAATCTTTTCTCAACGGGGTTCAAGAACGGTGTTAGTCAAGACACCATTCACGACAAACCCAAATCACATTTGATATTAAATACAAGGCTCTGAATAGAAAATATCCCGGCTTATATTCAATATCAAATTCTGCGACCAACAAAGATTGTATTGGAAATAACGATATATATCCATATCTTTCAAATTTCCATAACAACATTTGTATAATCACGAAATCCAACATCGAAATATTCCGAAGACAATTTCGATTCAAATCCATTCCAATGCAATCATTGGAAATTCTGGTTATTTTCAAAACCATTTCAAATTCAATTTATTTATTTAAAAATAAATAGAATTATAATTCTAGTTCAAAACTAGTTTATTTCGATAAAAACCTATTTTTATCTTTTCAAATATGGAGTTTTTCTACCCAATTCTTTCTGAATCATTTCTTATGATTTTACACAAATTATTACTATTTTTAATAATTTTATCAAGGCCCGTACAGTCGATTTCCATCAACGGCCATCGAACTGCACTTACAACGACCTTTTCCAAATTTGATTTGGACATGATTCCAAATCCAACCGTTAGATTTCTAATTTCTCACATTCGTTAGAAAGCTCTTTTCAATACGAACCCAACGGTTCCGGTTTTAGGAGAATCCGACGGTCGGATCTCCCGTAATATCCGTTCGAAGTCAATGGTCGAAATTCGCGAACTGCCGCGACGTGGCGCGTTCTATTCAGGCCATTATATTATATATATAATATATACTTCGTCGATTTCAATTCAAAACGTGCTTTATAAATCGTTTTCAATTCATTTTCAAAACGGTTTCAACTTCATATTCAATTTCAAATCAAAATTGAATATTCCAATATAAATTCGTTTTAAATTCATTTCAAATCGATTTCAATTCAAATTGATTTCTAATTCAATTTCAGTTCATTTTCAATTCAATTTCAATTCGAATTCATTTCTATTCAATTTCAATTCGAATTCATTTCTATTCAAATTCATTTCAAAACGATTTCAATTCTATTTCAATTCTATTCGAATTCATTTATATTCAATTTCAATTCGAATTCATTTATATTCAATTTCAATTCGAATTTATTTATATTCAATTCTTTTCAAAATATCAGATTTTGAAATCACTTTTGATATTCATTATAAAATGAATAAAATCGATATAAACATCGTTCACGTCAAAATGGCGTCAATCTAATCAATACGGCTTCATATATTCCTATTTTCAAATATTCTATTTCAAATATTTCTTTTTCAAATATTTCTATTTTAAAACTGGAATGAGGCCCAATCAATTACCATATAATGTTAATTATATGGGTTTTCTACAACACATGTATTCCATAACAACGATGAATAATCAACCATCATCCAAAGTGCATTCTACACTGTATAAGCATCAAATATAAATATTCAACGCTTATAACAGCCTGTCAATCAATCGATCGACATACACCTAAACAATCGGGATTAGTGTACGTCAAATATCATCCCAATACCCGTGTGGGGTTTCAAGCAATCAAACACAGATTTTTATTTTTGCAGTTGGGCGATGTGTAAAATTTATCGTCCCAATCAATGTCCTTCAAATAGGTGTACATAAACAAACCGTCAGGTTCGAAATCCGAGGTCGTTTGCAAAATTTCCATTTTTAAGGGCCTGAATTTCATAGCGACTATTCAGAATTTTCAACTGGGCATATCTTTTGATTCCCGCTACGAAATTTTGATTTTCCGGATTCGTTGGAAAGATATTATCAATTAGATCCTATTATTTTTGGTTTCGCTAAAATCCGGATTGTTTTGCACCCGGTATATTCAATTGAAGTTTGAAATCGAATTATCGAACTACCGCGCCATTTTCAATTCCTTTTTATAATTATATATAATTATTTATATTCTAACGACGACGTATATAATACATACTTTCTAATTATATTCAAAATAAATTTCTCGTCGATATTATTTAAAATAATTCATTTTAAATAATCAAAATTCGCTAAAATTGCCAAAATAAAAATTTTAAACTGGCCCAGATTTTCGGGTTGTTACAAATACACACCAAATATGTATTATACGTCTGAACTTCTCCAGCATGTCTTCTGAATTTCGCAGTGTCCAAATCTAAACCTATAAAACCCGGTCTAACCCGAGCATTACAAACGCCGGATCAGTTTGGTGAACCGAAGTGAGAAAAACATACAAAGTTTTATCAACTAAGTTGATTCTAAAGTCAAAATTCTTTTCGAAAGAAAAGGGCAATTGTAAGACCAAATCCACACATAAATACAAACGGTTTTTACCTTATGATAAGCCAAAACATTTTTGAAATCAATATCTTTTCTGATATTATAATAGTGTCTAAATACAAATAAATATCAATCTTGCAGAACGCTAACATCTCACGCTCCACATACATAGTATACAATCAAATCCGCGGGCTCGTATTGGAGAATGGATTTCCATGGCAAAGTATGGGCAACCACCTTTTCGATAATGTACCTCCGGAGATGAATAAATTGGAGTTCAACTAAAACATCTTCTAACCTAGGCTGAATATGACCGGTCCCTCACTTTGCTTGAGAGTACCGAATACATCATTACTACAGTTGGGGGCTATCCAACCGAAATGATAACATATAAACAAAAATAAAAGGGAAAACCGAAGGCATTTGATTTCTCCAGATCAGGTAATGATATAGCCTTTTGATGGATACGACCCATATAGCCATGCAACCTACCCGATTTAATACCATTTCTCAGTTGATGAGGCCTGAGGTTAAGCTTACATTTCAGAACAACACATCTTTGTCATCTTTGAATGTCACATTGTCTGATCTGTCAAATCACTAATTGATGTCCACAAATATACTCTGGGTATAAAATAAGTGTTGTCCACTGACTCGGTATATTTGTAAAAATTAACGTACGTGGTTTTTATGATACCCTATTAGATATTCGTCCATATAAGTCATCTAGGAACATGATGAACCGAAGGCACCCTCTCATACACACGCTTCCTCTTGGTTACCCAAAACCAATACAACTTCCTTCCCATTTATACGCTGCTAGCCTTCGTCCCTGTATATTGCTTTAAACGAAATTCCAGAACCCATGCATCCTTCAAAAATCAAACCACCGCGCCACTTCTAGAATGTCGGACCATGATTAAAGGTCTCAGGCGAGAGCCTCAGGCTCTCCCCTCCCTACGCTGGTAGTCATGAATATCCTAGCTCCGTCGTTCTTCATCAATTCACCAAAAACTGCCGATATTTCATGACCAGTCCTCGTCTGTTTCGCCAAACAAAAATTGATTGTGATCGTTGATCTGAAAGGGCTCGTCGAGCCTAAGATATTTCCAGTTGAGTAATTTTCGAATTGAAGAAAATTTTTGAGGAACTTTGAGGAAGAAGATACCGAATTCTCAGCTGTTGAAAATGTTTTTGGCGGCTTCAGTTGCGTGGACCACGAAATTAGGTTTTACTGAGAATTAGGGTTCCTAATGGTATATATAGGGATTAGATTTAATATTATATTATTATATGAAACTTCGTTTTGAAGTAACACGATAAAACCACTACAAACAACCTATGATCGAGATGAAAATTGTAATCCTAACATAAAAAGTATTCCGGACACGATGGGATAGGTTTCGTTGAATTCCGAGGTCATTTGTAAAAATCCCTTTATAATTCATAAGTGAAAAATCACGCGTTTAAATATCGCACGATCACAAAATAAATCCAATCAACTTGAAACTTTAAAATTCTACTTGTCCTTTTTGTTACGGATCAAATGAAATTTTTTTCATTAAAATCGGAGTTCATTTGGCCAGTCATTTATTCCTCTAAATTTACCCCTGCGTAAATTGGCCAAAATAATATAAACTGTTAAGGCGTTTGTCGTCGCTATGATCAAACGGTAAGTCCGGTTGACACGAAAATTGAAATAATCATCTAATATGAATCCAATCGAAAAAAATTCGTCGCATTTCGAGATTGTTTCCTAGTACGCTATTTATACACCACACAACGCTATTTTGGTCACCGAAATACCCGATGCCTAAAAATAACAAACTACCTATCTATCCGGACTCTAATCGTCGATACGAACTCAATGGAATTGGTTTCGTGGCTAGATTCGGTCGTCTGCTCAAGTTATACACAAATAACCCTCTATTAAATTAAATTAATTTAATAACGCGCTATAGAAAATGACTAAGTGTTTATGGCTGTCGTTGTCACATACAAAATCGGCTTGCCATGAAATTTGGTTTCATACAATAATTTGATGTTACAGTTCCAATGAAACCAATTTCATCAAAAACCGAGGTTGTTTGCAAAATGCCCATTCTTAAGGCTTATAATATCAATAAAATATTATATAAATTCATAATAATTCTGTAATGACCCGCATTGGCAGAGGTATTTTAATTAATTAATTTAATTATATATAGTGATATAGTGAATTAAATGGTGGATTAATTAAATAATGGTGAATATTTAATTTAAAATAATAAATTAAATAATATATTTAATTCTGAAATAATCAGAATTGGCTGATATGGCGATATGGTGTGAACTGGATCATCTGTGATATTTTATTCAGTTTAGAATTGAATTAGAATAACAAATATATTATTTGAATGAAAGTTTGAACGTATAATTATATTATAATTAAAATCGAGCTTGAAATGGCGCAACAGTTCGTTAATTGGTGATTTGAACTTCAACTGAATATACATGATTTGTTTTAAGCCGGATTTCTGTGAAACAAGAACCGTGTGGAGCTAGTTGAGTATATCTTTCTAGTGGAAGAGAAAAATCGGGATTTCGTCGTGTAGATTTTGATTTATGTCCAAATCAAATTTTAGATAATTTGCTGCGGAATTCCTTTATAATTTATAAAGGAATTATTTATATTTTAAAAAGGAATTTCAATATAAATCGAATATCAGGTTGACCCAGATTTGAAATATCAAGTTAGAAATTCATATAGGAATATTCTAGATCTGTATGGTATACCACTGTGAATATAGACGATAATATTTATTTTTAAATATTTAATTTAATTATATTTAAATATATTTATATATTTAAATGGGTCATTCATAGCTTTAAAAAAATAGCCACTTTTGCAAACGAAGTCGGAATTTGACGAAACTAATTTTGTTGGATCCGCAATGTCAAATAGTTGATAGATTTCCCGTTTCGTGATTTTTAGAGTCACTGTGTGGCCGTACGGATTTTTAGAGTGAAAAACAGTCAGTATTTCGATGGTTAAAAATACGCTGTGTGAGCATACGGAGTCGGAATTTGACGAAACCAGTTTCGTTGGGACCGTAATATCAAACTCTAGTAGTATGTCTAGTTTGGTGATTTTTGGGTATCGTGTGTGATTACAGGAATTTTAAAGGACAAAATAAAAGTGTAGTTGATTATAAATTATTACAATAATCAAAATAAAAATATCTAAAATTCCTATAAGTACCCCTCACTAACACCCTAAACCTAATTCCCTCCTCACGAAGTCAACAGGAAAATAATACCGCCGCTATTTTCTTCCAGGAAATATATTTCCGTGTTCATAGATTTTTATAAAATCAAACAAGATTCTATAAACCGTTATATATATATATATAGGTTCGTCGTGAGAAGATCTTCAGTGCAACAAGGCTTTTATGAAGCTCGACGCACTGTCTGGAGTTCGACTGATTGGAGCGTGAAAACTAGGGTTCGACTTTTATGGGTTTTGATGCGGTATTGATCGGATATGAGATTGTTAAGGGGTTTGTGGGATCAAACTGAACCCATGGGAATTATTTGGGGTTGTTTGGGGGTGAAAAAGTTCGAAACTGGTACAATAGCCGGCGTTTCCAACCGAAAATCGGAATCTAAAAGTGACGATCGAACGGAACCTTTTGGGTATAGGGAGGAAGAAGAGAGGATGATAGGAGTTTTGGTGATGTCGGTTTTGAAGTCGATGGAGTGGTGGATGAGTGATTGAAGTTTGAACGAGCGGGAATGGTGAAATGATGAGCTGAAGCTCACGGCCGAACAGTTGGGGGAGAAAGAGATCACTATTCATACGGTTGGACATTTAACATTTGGATTTGGGCCTTATAGGGGATGGTGAGCCCAATTAGAAATTTAATTCAAGTTTTTATTTAAATTTTAGTATTAAACTGGTAAATTAAATATCTACTCCATACCAAATCAGAATTTCGAACGGTTGGATCCGTTAGGATCGTATGGATGGCGGCTACACAATGGAACTGACTGAGAGTGGATTGGAGCTCGTTACAATTTATTGTAAAATAAATTGTCCATCTGAATCAAGCGATGGTTATCGTTATCAACGATGATCGTCCAATGTGAGTAAAACTCACCAACTCTGAACAGTTATAATTTTATAATGTATTTTTAGAACTGTTAATCATCTGTGGATTTTTGTGTGTTGATTTGGTTGATTGAACTGCTAGTCAGTTAGTTGAATTTCTGTATTGATTTTGTTTAACAGAATATATCATATGGAACTGAAAGTGATGTTATCTATATTGTTTAACATCTGTGATGCAGGGAAACAGGTTGGAGGAATCCAACTGGATTCCTCAACATTATTTTACTGTGATTCATATATTGTGATATATGATGTGATATATAATCTGTTGTTGATTATGTGTGTTTGGACGATATTTATCGTTGTTATATGGTATGTTAATTACCATAAGAAATACTGGATGTAGAAAAGGGGATTTTCAAAGTGTATTTTGAAAATGAATTATTTATATAAAATCAATGGATTTTATATTATAAAAGAAAAAAGGGTTTTGAATAAAAGAAATATATTTGACAATCAAATGTAAAGGAATTATATTTGGAAATCAAATATAAGGGAATTATATTTGTAAATCAAATATAAGGGAAAGAATTTGTTAAAAACAGATATAGAGGGAAATATTTGTCAAACAAATATAAAGGAAAATATTTGTCAAACAAATAGAAAGAGAAATATTTGTAAACCATTTACAAATAGGTATAAAGGATTTATTTATTTAAGGAATAATAAAGGAGATATTTATTTGATAAACAAATAGGATTAAATCAAAGGAGTAATTATTTGACAAATAAATAGAATAGAATCAAAGGAGTAAAGTTATCAAAGAGAACATTTATAAAGTGAAGAACAGTTACCAAAAGTAAATCTTTATAAATGAATAAACGTTATCAAATAGGAGTTATTCGAATAACAGAAATCGATTAGAGTTAGAAATGATCGATTAGAGTTAATCAGCGAGGGTTGACCAGTTAGAGTTAGAGTTAACTAATTAGAGTTAATCAAATAGGAGTTAATCGAGTAGAGTTATCGAATGTCACTTATTCGAAGTAGAGTTATCGAATATAGTGTATTCGAGAGAGGAATAATCGGATATTGGTTATTCGAGGTGAGTAAATCGAATCTAGTTATTCGAGAGGAGTAATCGAATCTAGTTATTCGAGAGGAGTTATCAAATCTAGTTATTTGAAAGTAGTTATTGAATAGTTTAGTCGAATAGAGTTTGAGTAGTTATCGAATAGTTTATTCGAATAGAGTTAGAGGAGTTATCGAATCTAGTTTATTCGACAGGAGTTAAGTGAATAGAGTAAATCAAATAGAGTTAAGCAAATAGAGTTAATCCAATAGGGTCAGTCCAATAGAGTTAATTGATAAGAGTTAAGTGAAAAGAGTTAATCGAATATAATTATTCGAAAGAAAGGTTAAGTAAGGAAGTTAGTTCAAGAAATTTTAAAGTGAACTTTACCTATTTCAAGGTTAGAAATGTTGTTCAGTTAAGGTCTGAGAGGTAATTATACCCTAACTTGATTGGTTTCGTTTTTAACTAAGGAATGGTTAAGGTTCGGCAGAAAAGGGTGGTAAAGTGAATTTAGTAATTAAAGGAAATGGTTGAGTTGGCATAGCGATGTTTTATCTAAACATCTGCTTAATCCAAACGTAGGAGTTTTCGAAATGTTTTCCAAACAAGAATCAGAAATGTTTTCTAAATACAGAAAACAAGGAATGGAAATGTTTCCAGTGTTAATAAACGTATATTTTCTAAATATAGAAAATAGCAAATGTTGAGTATAGGGAAACAGGAGGTGTAAAATGAACTAAAGAGATTAATGTTAAATGATGTTTGTTCGATATAATTTCCATCTGGAAATAATATCGTTGTTTGCACACTTGTTTTTCTTTGATAGTTAACTCATAGACTATCGAAGTTTTGACCATTTTAACGTTGTTAATATGGAGAGACCGGTTGGATTATTATCCAAAGAACCACTCTGTATTGGTATAAGCGTTGCGAATCATATATGCCAAAGATAATTGAAGATGGAGTAAAGTGCAAGGGCTGTTGTATAAGTCTTAGATAACAGTGTCTAAGATGGATGTATTGAATAGTGCCTTCGGTTCATCCTGTTCCTGGATGACTTGTATGGACGGATGTCTGACAGAGTATTTCCAGACGATCACGTATATTGATTTCTCCAACCGTACCAAGAGCGGAAGCGGAGAAGGAAACTTCTTTTAGCTAACACATAATGTATTGTTGAGGACGTCAATCGGTGATCTAATTGATGTGACGATGTGACATTCGAAGTGAATCTGGTGTGATGATAATGCGTAGCTTCTAGCCTCATCAACCGGTAAATGACAGAAATCGGGCAGGCAACATGGCTAAGTCGGTCGCTCCGAAGTAGGGTGTATAATCACCTGATCTAGAGTTTCATTTATTTCTAAAAATCTATTGTCAATACTGTCCCATTCTAGAAACGGTTGCTGATCCCAACCGTTGGTTATATACATTCGATACACTCAAGCGAAATGAGTGGTCGGTCATGTGTGGCCGGGTTGCAAGATGTTCTTATTGAACCCAGTGTATTCCTCTCTAGAGGTACACTAGCGAAAGGTGGTTCCATACCTTGTCATAGTTGGAAATCCATTACCCAATATGTGCTTGCGGTTTTGATTGTATATATATATGTAGAACGTGAGATGAAAGCGTTTCTGCTAGATGATTATTATATTGTGTTGATAGACATTATTATAATATCAAAAGGTTTTTGACATAAAGATATTTTGGATTCTCCTAAGGGAAAACCCGTTCCGTTATACGGCGTGGTCTTATGAGATATCGTTTACTTGTTGGAATTGTTTTAAACTGTTTACTCATACCAGTCCATGTTGCATGCTTGGTGCATGTGTCGCATGATAGGGGGTTCTCGCTTTTCGTTAGGTGGAGAACGGGAGACTCTTACCCCTACATGTCCCGAAAATGAGGGTTGGTTGTGAAGTCGAAAGGCTGGCCGTAAAGTATGGACTGGGTTGGCAATGTAAGCCACAGTGGGGTATTACCTTGCTGCTTTTGGGAGGAGAGGATGGTCGCAAAGCCTACTTGGATTTTCGGGTCATTACAGTTGGTATCAGAGCTTAAGTTAAGTGAATTACCTTGGCTCTGTGGCGTGACTCAGTAGAGATAGGGTTAGTAATACCCTAGATTGAGTTGAGTGTATATATACGAGTGAACGTATTTGTATTGGATATAAAAATAATTTTATATTGTGGAGATTTATTGGTTGAGTTGTTTATGAATTCTGGTCGATCAGTTTGATCCACTGTATCGGTAGGAGTTACTAAACACTCGAATACGATGGGTCGTCACGATATGTTTTGAAAAGAGGGTATATTAAAATAATTTTACCCAAAGTATATTTTGATGCATATTGGATATATTGGTTGATATTATAATCAAGTAAGATTAGAAATTTAATGGTTATGTAAATAACCAATCAAAATTCATATAAGTGAAATACGTGAAATTAGATGAGTTGAATATGAAACTTTAAACCAGAAATTGAATTAAAATTCTGGAAATTGGATAAGTGTTTGTAAATGGATTTGGATTAAAAGTAAGGAAAATTTAAGATCCTGGGAGATTTTAAATTGTTTTACAAGTAGTGTGAATTATATTTTGAAATGGATTTCAAAGTGGAAATGTTTAGAAATGGTTTTATAGTATTGAACTCACTTCGATCGCTGGAAAATAGATTCTGATGACGACAGCTGCATCATCAGTATTTTTTTTCGAGTTGTAAGTGACGAATTACTACCAGTGATACTATTTTGAATTTGTTTTGGGAAAGACAAGTTGTGTTGAATTTCAAAATGGGATTTATAATAAAGAATGAATAAAGAAAGTTTGAAATAGAAATTGAATATAGAAATTCAAAAGGGAGTTTGAATATATGAAATTCAATGGAATTGAAATAGAAATTGAATATAGAAATTCAAAGGGAGTTTGAATATATGAAATTCAATGGAAGTGATATAGAATTTGAATATAGAAATTCAAATGGAATTAATATATGAAATTTGAATATAGAATTCAAAAGGAATTCAAATATAGAATTTGAATATATAGAATTTGAATATAGAAATTCAAATGGGATTTATATTATAAAAGTGATATAGATTTGAATAATAGAAGTGATATAAAATTTGAATAGAAATTGAATAGAATTAACTAAGTCGAAGAGGAATTAGTTAATCGAGTTTTAAATTTGAAATTGAACTTTGAAAGGTGAATTGGATTTGTAAATGGATATTTGAAATCGAATATAGAACTTAAATTTGAAATTTTGATTCAAATTAGTTAATAAGCAAGTTAAAATATATTTGAACATGTCATGTTCAAATATAAAAGTGAAATAGACTAAAGAGTTAATTAACAAATTAATTAACGAATTGAGTTAAAACGATCAGGTATAGTTAAAATAGATTGGGCAGGTATAAATATACATGAGATAGGTATGGATAAGGTATGAAGGTATATAAATAGAATGCTCGACGAAAAGGTATGTATTTAATTCATATATGAGATTTTATGTGCCGAATCGGCTAGCCGCTTGGCTTTTTCTTTTGGATTGGTGAGGGCCATGGGAGGCTATTTGAAATATCCCGATGCTCATGGTACAAAGGAGGTTATGGCGAATTTTTCCGGGAATTTAAGGAGTTAGAATATTTTTAAGATAATTTGATAGTTAGAAATCAACGTATCGATATATATATATATATATAAAAGTCGATAAGGAAACGAACTTAGAAATAGAATAGTAAAATAAAAAAGGAAGTATAAGAATAAAATCTAGTAAGAATAGAAAGAGAAAGCGTATACGTGTTTAAAAGTGAATAAGTAGTTGTATGGTATTGATTATTCGAGTAAGTAGTCATATCTGTTTTGACGTTATAAATGTTATTCAGTCAAGGTCTGAGAGGTAGTTATACCCCAACTTGATTGATTTCATTATTAACGAATAAATAGTAAGATTTCAGGCTCGAAGATCAATGTTGAATAAGAGTTAGTTGAATATAGTATTTGGGTTGTCGTAACGATGTTTTACACAACATCCGTTTTAACCCAAATAAGTGTAAGCTTGGAAATATAATAAAGAATATTTCCTAAGTATAGAAATAAACGAGATCGGAAAAGAGATAAGTAATTGGAATATTTTCCAATTATAAATAGCATTTATTTTCTAGAGTTTAGAAAATAAAGGAAGGCGATATTCAGAAATGTTTTCCAAATAACATAAAACGCCAATATGGTTATTGAAAATATTTGGTTAACAAATATTGATAAAGAAATAGAGAAGTGATTTAACTAATGGAATATTAATTAAGGGCTCATTGACATGTTCAAAAGGAAAATTTGATTTTTTGAGAAGAGTAAACTGTTTAAAAAATCCCAGGGAAAGACTGTTTGAATTAAAAACAAATTTAACAGAAATTTGTGAAAGAAAAATTGAATTAAAGTAAAGCCGATAAAGTGGTAACTGAGGTTGAATTAGAATGATATCAAGACAAATTGGATTGTGAGATTCAAATTTGAAGTGTAATGTGATAATCAAGTTAAGAGTTGGGAATCGAGAAGAAACTTGAGTTTGAAATGAAAATTTGGCTTGGTAAAAAGAGAATGGTTGTGTTGGAGATAAAAGTGATTTCAGAATTTGAGTGGGATAACATTGGTATATGCTGAGTTGATAGCATATGGAAGAGATAGAGTTGATATGCTGACAAAAGGTACAAGTTTATATTTCTATTGGATATAAGATGTATGAGCTGAATTGGCAAGCCGCTTGGCTGTTTGATTTTCTTTTGGGTTGGAGATGGCCCAGAGAGGCGAGTTGGAGTTTGACCTATTGACCAGTACGAAGGAGGTGCTGGCGAAATTTTTATAAATGTTAAGGAGTTAGAAAATTTTCAAGATTTTTGGAAATTTTCGTTGATAAGAATTAATTAATATTTAATTGAAATTAAATTGGTCCAGTGGGAAACTGAAGTTAAGAAGTGAACAAATAAGTTATAACCAGTTAATAGGGTCGTTCTCTACCTTAGCAATTTCGAGGACGAAATTATTTTAAGTGGGGAAGATGGTAATGACCCGCATTGGCAGAGGTATTTTAATTAATTAATTTAATTATATATATAGTGATATAGTGAATTACATGGTGGTTTAATTAAATAATGGTGAATATTTAATTTAAAATAATAAATTGAATAATATATTTAATTCTGAAATATCAGAATTGGCTGAAATGGCGATATGGTGTGAACTGGATCATCTGTGATATTTAATTCAATTTAGAATTGAATTAGAATAACGAATATATTATTTGAACGATAGTTTGAATGTATAATTATATTATAATTAAAATCAAGCTTGAAATGGCGCGGTAGTTCGTTAATTGGCGATTTGAACTTCAACTGAATATACAGGATTCGTTTTAAGCTGGATTTTTGTGAAACAAGAAACGTGTGGATCTGGTGGAGTATATCTTTCTAGTGGAAGAGAAAAATCGGGATTTCGTCGTGTAGATTTTGATTTATGTCCAAATCAAATTTTAGAAAATTCGCTGTGGAATTCCTTTATAATTTATAAAGGAATTATTTATATTTTAAAAAGGAATTTCAATATAAATCGAATATCGGGTTGACCCAGATTTGAAATATCAAGTTAGAAATTCATATAGGAATATTCTAGAGCTGTATGGTATTCCACTGTGAATATAGACGATAATATTTATTTTTAAAATATTTAATTTAATTATATTTATATATTTAAATGGGTCATTCAGAGCTTTAAAAAAATAGCCACTTTTGCGAACGAAGTCAGAATTCGACGAAACTAATTTTGTTGGATCTGCAATGTCAAATAGTTGATAGATTTCCAGTTTCGTGATTTTTAGAGTCACTGCGTGGCCGTACGGATTTTTAGAGTGAAAAACAGTCAGTATTTCGGCGGTTAAAAATACGCTGTGTGAGCATACGGAGTCGGAATTCGACGAAACCAGTTTCGTTGGGACCGTAATGTCAAACTCTAGCAGTATGTCCAGTTTGGTGATTTTAGGGTATCGTGTGTGATTACAGGAATTTTAAAGGACAAAATAAAACTGTAGTTGATTATAAATTAACATAATAATCAAAATAAAAATATCTAAAATTCCTATAAGTACCCCTCACTAACACCCTAAACCTAATTCCCTCCTCACGAAGTCAACAGAAAAATAATACCGCCACTATTTTCTTCCAGGAAATATATTTCCGTGTTCATAGATTTTTATAAAATCAAACAAGATTCTATAAATCGTTATATATATATATATATATATATATATATATATGGATTCGTCGTGAGAAGATCTTCAACGCAGCAAGGATTTTATGAAGCTCGACGCACTGTCTGGAGTTCGACTGATTGGAGCGTGAAAACTAGGGTTCGACTTTTATGGGTTTTGATGTGGTAATGATCGGATATGAGATTGTTAAGGGGTTTGTGGGATCAAACTGAACCCATGGGAATTATTTGGGGTTGTTTGGGGGTGAAAAAGTTCGGAACTAGTACAGTAGCCGGCGTTTCCGACCGGAAATCGGAATCTGAAAGTGATGATCGAACGGAACCTTTTGGGTATAGGGAGGAAGAAGAGAGGATGATAGGAGTTTTGGTGATGTCGGTTTTGAAGTCGATGGAGTGGTGGATGAGTGATTGAAGTTTGAACGAGCGGGAATGGTGAAATGAAGAGCTGAAGATCACGGCCGAACAGTTTGGGGAGAAAGAGATCACTGTTCATACGGTTGGACATTTAACATTTGGGTTTGGGCCTTATAGGGGATGGTGAGCCCAATTAGAAATTTAATTCAAGTTTTTATTTAAATTTTAGTATTAAACTGGTAAATTAAATATCTACTCCATACGAAATCAGAATTTCGAACGGTTGGATCCGTTAGGATCGTATGAATGGCGGCTACACATTGGAACTGACTGAGAGTGGATTGGAGCTCGTTACAATTTATAGTAAAATAAATTGTCCGTCTGAATCAAGCGATGGTTATCGTTATCAACGATGATCGTCCAATGTGAGTAAAACTCACCAACTCTGAACAGTTATAATTTTATAACGTATTTTTAGAACTGTTAATCATTTGTTGATTTTTGTGTGTTGATTTGGTTGATTGAACTGCTAGTCAGTTAGTTGAATTTCTGTATTGATTCTGTTTAACAGAATATATCGTATGGAACTGAAAGTGATGTTATCTATATTGTTTAACATCTGTGATGCAGGGAAACAGGTTGGAGGAATCCAACTGGATTCCCCAACATTATTTTACTGTGATTCATATATTGTGATATATGATGTGATATATAATATGTTGTTGATTATGTGTGTTTGGACGATATTTATCGTTGTTATATGGTATGTTAAATACCATAAGAAATACTGGATGTAGAAAAGGGGATTTTCAAAGTGTATTTTGAAAATGAATTATTTATATAAAATCAACGGATTTTATATTATAAAAGAAAAAAGGGTTTTGAATAAAAGAAATATATTTGACAATCAAATGCAAAGGAATTATATTTGTAAATCAAATATAAGGGAATTATATTTGTAAATCAAATATAAGGGAAAGAATTTGTTAAAAACAGATATAGAGTGAAATATTTGTCAACAAATATAAAGGAAAATATTTGTCAAACAAACAGAAAGAGAAATATTTGTAAACCATTTACAAATAGGTATAAAGGATTTATTTATTTAAGGAATAAATAAAGGAGATATTTATTTGATAAACAAATAGGATTAAATCAAAGGAGTATTTATTTGTCAAATAAATAGAATAGAATCAAAGGAGTAACGTTATTAAAGAGATCATTTATAAAGTGAAGAACCGTTACCAAAAGTAAATCTTTATAAATGAATAAACGTTATCAAATAGGAGTTATTCGAATAAGAGAAATCGATTAGAGTTAGAAATGATCGATTAGAGTTAATCAGCGAGGGTTGACCAGTCTGAGTTAGAGCTAACTAATTAGAGTTAATCAAATAGGAGTTAATCGAGTAGAGTTATCGAATATCACTTATTCGAAGTAGAGTTATCGAATATAGTGTATTCGAGAGAGGAATAATCGGATATTGGTTATTCGAGGTGAGTAAATCGAATCTAGTTATTCGAGAGGAGTAATCGAATCTAGTTATTCGAGAGGAGTTATCAAATCTAGTTATTTGAAAGTATTTATCGAATAGTTTATTCAAATAGAGTTAGAGTAGTTATCGAATAGTTTATTCGAATAGAGTTAGAGGAGTTATCGAATCTAGTTTATTCGACAGGAGTTAAGTGAATAGAGTAAATCAAATAGAGTTAAGCAAATAGAGTTAATCCAATAGGGTCAGTCCAATAGAGTTAATTGATAAGAGTTAAGTGAAAAGAGTTAATCGAATATAGTTATTCGAAAGAAAGGTTAAGTAAGGAAGTTAGTTAAAGAAATTTTAAAGTGAACTTTACCTATTTCAAGGTTAGAAATGTTGTTCAGTTAAGGTCTGAGAGGTAATTATACCCCAACTTGATTGGTTTCGTTTTTAACTATGGAATGGTTAAGGTTCGGCAGAAAAGGGTGGTAAAGTGAATTTAGTAATTAAAGGAAATGGTTGAGTTGGCATAGCGATGTTTTATCTAAACATCTACTTAATCCAAACGTAGGAGTTTTGGAAATGTTTTCCAAACAAGAATCAGAAATGTTTTCTAAATACAGAAAACAAGGAATGGAAATGTTTCCAGTGTTAATAAACGTATATTTCCTAAATAAAGAAAATAGCAAATGTTGAGTATAGGGAAACAGGAGGTGTAAAATGAACTAAAGAGATTAATGTTAAATGATGTTTGTTCGATATAATTTCCATCTGGAAATAATATCGTTGTTTGCACACTTGTTTTTCTTTGATAGTTAACTTATAGACTATCGAAGTTTTGACCATTTTAACGTTGTTAATATGGAGAGACTGGTTGGATTATTATCCAAAGAACCACTCTGTATTGGTATAAGCGTTGCGAATCATATATGCCATAGATAATTGAAGACAGAGTAAAGTGCAAGGGCTGTTGTATAAGTCTTAGATAACAGTGTATAAGATGGATGTATTGAATATTGCCTTCGGTTCATCCTGTTCCTGGATGACTTGTATGGACGGATGTCTGACATAGTATTTCCAGACGATCACGTATATTGATTTCTCCAACCGTACCAAGAGTGGAAGCGGAGAAGGAAACTTCTTTTAGCTAACACATAATGTATTGTTGAGGACGTCATTCGGTGATCTGATGGATGTGACGATGTGACATTCGAAGTAAATCTGGTGTGATGATAAAGCGTAGCTTCTAGCTTCATCAACCGGTAAATGACAGAAATCGGGCAGGCAGCATGGCTTAGTCGGTCGCTCCGAAGTAGGATGTATAATCACCTGATCTATAGTTTCATTTATTTCTAAAAATCTATTGTCGATACTGTCCCATTCGGGAAACGGTTGCTGATCCCAACCGTTGGTGATATACATTCGATACACCCAAGCGAAATGAGTGGTCGGTCATGTGTGGCCGGGTTGCAAGATGTTCTTGTTGAACCCAGTGTATTCCTCTCTAGAGGTAAACTAGCGAAAGGTGGTTCCATACCTTGTCATAGTTGGAAATCCATTACCCAATACGTGCTTGCGGTTTTGATTGTATATATATATATATATATGTAGAACGTGAGATGAAAGCGTTTCTGCTAGATGATTATTATATTGTGTTGATAGACATTATTACAATATCAAAAGGTTTTTGATATAAAGATATTTTGGATTCTCATAAGGGTAAACCCGTTCCGTTATACGACATGGTCTTATGAGATATCGTTTACTTGTTGGAATTGTTTTAAACTGTTTACTCATACCAGTCCCATGACTGACCCGGAGTTTGTTTTGTTTTGTTTTCCCTAAACTCTTGGGTGCCCAATTTTGTACGGGCAGTCAAGTAGTCGGGATTTACAGATATAGTTGAAGAGCTGGAGCAGGAGGCTTCAGGATCATATAGCTATAGTTATTTCCGCTGTGTTGTAAGTGTTGTACTTTGATAATGATGTATATTCAAGGATTGATGTATATTTCAAGTTATGTTATATATATTATATGTTATTCGTTCCGCTGTGATGTTCGTGTTACTCTGATGTTGTGTTCTTCTTCTTCTTCTATTCTAAGTTTCTATCTTATCTTTCCTCACCCACTAATTTCTTTCTATTAGTGTTCTGATTTTCCAGTGTAATTGGGGTTGGACTTGTGTTATTTAGTCAGCTCAAATTGGACTGGATTTTCGGGTCATTACAAATTCAATTAAATAATAATAAATTATTATTATCGTAAGTATCCAAATTAAAATATCATATTTCTTCAAATATAAATCAATATTTATTATATAACTCAAAGTAACATTTCTGAGTTAAAACGGTACCAAATTATATAAAAATCCTGTTAAATTTATTAAATAAACGTTATCGTTTATTAAGGAATTCCATAGTGACTATTTTAAAATTTGATTCGGACATAACTAACAATATATAACATGAAATCTCGATTTTTCTCTTTTATTAGAAAATTATAATCAACGAGATTCAAAGGTTTCTTGTTTCACAGAAATCTGACATATATGGGATCCTGTATATCCAGTTAAAGTTCAAAACTCAATATTACGAACTACCACGCCATTTCGAGCTCGTTTTTAAACTATATATAAATTAACATTAAAAAATCATTTTAATAAACGAATTAAATAGTAAAATCCACAAATATTCCAATATAATATTTAAAATAATAAAACAAATTAAATATTCGATTACCAAAATTACATGACATTACATTCTTCTCCCCTTAAAAGAATTTCATCCCCGAAATTACTAAGGTAGGAAAAATGCTACAAACCCATTAATTTTCTAAATTAAATTTATTTTATATAAAAAACGAATTCAGTATCGTAAATAAAAACTTCAATATATGTAAAATATTCTAAAATGTTAAATTCCCGGAAACATTCGGTAGAGTCTCCCATATACGGAGTCACATCTGCGATATCGCAGGAACAAATAATATATACATCAACCCACACGGTCGGAAAACAAACTTATAAAACCCAAAAGTTATATTTTCGCATAGGCTTACCTTTTATGAGCGCTATTGAGCATATTTTCTCAATTTTCGTGCAATATTCACAACCTAAAGCAATCCCCATGGCCATTTGGCACCTGTACTCAACTCAATTCAGCATATAAGTAACAAATATAAGAAATTCTTAAGTAATATTTCACTAACAAACTAGTATAACTACACTAATCTCCAAAATCAAACATGAAGTATCAATTCATTTGCAATCACATGGTTAAATCCTTAATTTCAATTCATATGTAGTTTTATTCCAGTTTTATTATGCTGGAATCTATTTTCAATTCTATTACAAAACCAACGATAAATTCTATTACAATAAAGCTAGCAACCAATCAACAATAAATCAACAACCAGCACACAATCAACTTAATTCGATTGAATTTACATTCAATATTAATATTTACTTTAGTTTCACATATTTGAACATCAATCGGTTAATATTCGATCGATTTATATTTAATTATTATTAGCTTGATTTTGAAATCACAAATCTATTTTATTTAATTACAATATCATTCGTATTTCCACTTAACTAATTTAAGTTCTGATTCCCAATCCAATTAACTAATTGAATTTTATTTTAAACCAAATTCTAATTTATTTAATCTCATATCAAAATTCTTATTCACAAATTTATATGTGAAATTCTCTTTTTGGTTATATTAAACCATTCTAATTCAAATTTCCATTTAAATCTCATTCTTATCAATGAAACACACCAATATCTAAATAATTTGATAAAATTATTTCTTTTCTATATAAAATTTTTAATTTGGGTATAATTATTTCATTCACCCTCTTTACAAAACAATATTGTATCCATTACCAATTCAATGATTCTCAACACTTGAACCAATCAACTAACATAATACAAAACGTTTACATATAAAATTTACAAATATGCTCTTATATATATACACTCAACTCGATCTAGGGCATTGCTAACCCCATCTTTATCAAGTTACGCCACAGAGCCAAAGTTATTACTAAACCGATAGCACTGATACCACTGTAACGACCTGTGGCAATTCGACGCCCGAAATCCGACAATAACACACAAACCTATACTACTTTCCGAACTCCAAGTATCGAAAACACCAAATAGTTAGTAGAAATAAATTAGACGGCAAGATAAGAAAGAAAGAAATATTAGAATTGAAGAATAAGAAGGAGAACCAACACATAATCAGAGTCTCACATTGCAACAGAACAAAATATAATATGGAAGTAAATCTTTATTGAGAGCTTGAACAAAAATACTTACAATCATTAGAGTACATCAACAGATCCGATTAGTTATAATATCCTGTCCTCAAATACAACATACGGCGGAATTCACGCCAAATGTGTATCATACATCTGAACTCCTCCAGCAGGTCTTCTGAATTTTGCAACGTCCAAATCTAAAACTATAAAACCCGGTCTAACCCAAGCACTACAAACGTCGGATCAGTCTGGTGAACCAGGGTCGCACTAAGTTTAAAGGTATCATCCAAGTTGATTTTAAAGTCAAAATTCTTTTCAAAACAAAGGGATAATCGTAAGACCAAATCCATACATAAATATAGATGGTTTTTACCTTACGATAAACCAAAACAATTTTGAAATCGATATCTTTTCCGATATTATAATAGTGTAACGACCCAGAAAATCTGAACCAATTTAAAATTTTTAAACTGGCTAAAATAACGGATTTTAAATATTTAAAATAAATATTTTAAATAATAGCAATGAAAAGTGAGTTTGAATCGATGATTGAAAACGAATATAATTAATTCTAATTATAAACAAGGCCTGAAATGGCGCTGCAGTTTCAAAAATTGAATTCAAACTTTGTCGGACTGTACCGGGTGCAAAGAAAAACATATTTGAGTGAAACCAAAAATATTTAAATCTGTTAGTGAATACCTTTCTAACGAATCTGAAAAATCGAAGTTTCATTGCGGAAAGCAAAAGTTATGGCCGAATGAATTTTCAGAAAGGTCGCTATGGAAATTATATAGCCCGTAAAATTGGCCATTTTGCATATGACCTCGGAATTCGACGAAACCACTTTTGTTGGATCCGGGATGTGAAGTTATTGCTAGATTTCAAATTTCATAATTTTTGAAGCTAGTATGTGAGTGTGGCAAAGGAAAATGTGTTTTGGTCAATTACAATTAAATTGGATCGACCAGAAATGGGCCTTTTTGCAAACGGTCTCAGAATTCGACGAAACTAGTTTTGTTGGGACCATATCATCAAAACATAGCCAGATTTATTTTTTTGGAATTTTTCGAATCAGTTTGTGGCCCTGGCAAATTGAAATGTACGTTCAAATCGAATATTGAATGTTTTATATTTTAATTTGAATGGAAACTGACTGAAACAGTCGAATGGGCCTACGAAACATATCCCGTTGTGTTCGGAATGGGGGTAAAACGCTAGGGACGACAGTCGTTGGGTTTGGATTGGAGGTCATGTCAGAAAACTCGTTATAAATATCCCGGCCAATCGGATTTTTTTAATTAAAAAAAAAGGCGGACACTCCCTCTCCCCGAAGTCGCGCACGGCGGAAAAGCTCTAGATCTTCCCGGCTTGATTTCTCCTCCAATTCTCAACGAAATCGAGCGCGGTTGGATCCATTTCGAAGCCCTCGATCTTCTCTTCAAATCCATATAAGGAGCAGCAATTATCGTTGAGTAAATCGTGAGAATCACCTCCGGGAAGTCGCCATCTTCACGGCGCCGCCCAGGCCAACTCCGACCACCAAACTGGCTCCCCTCCTCGGCGCACGTGCACCTCACGTAGCCCTTCGACCTCGTGCAACCCGATCGTCAAACCGTTACTCCGTTTGATCGCAAATTCAAAACCTAGTTTTGAACGATTTCTGAAAGGTACGGCCAGATTTATTTTCAACAGTTTTAACACCATTAAACCGTTGCAAAACTTTGACAAATCATATCTTTTTCGTTTCTTGACGAAATTCGATGAAACAGGAAACACCGGGACCGTGAGGACGTCTTTTACCTTCTAGAAGAGACCGCATATTTTTCTGGGCCTTCTGCTATTTTTGGTGGAGTAGAACCCAATGTGAGATTTCTAATTTATAAACGATATGGAAAACGACGATGTATAAATTATATAGTCAATGTATGAGTTATATAAGCATTGTACACCTCTTGTATAAGCGTTGTATAAGTTGTACATTCGATGTATAAGTTGTATATGCGTTGTAAAAATTATATATGTGTTGAAATAGAAGTGAATTGCTATATATATATATATATATATATATATATATATATATATACGCCCCTCGTCCATAAACCATGGACGATATTTATTGGTTGTGATTGGTGTGAAAATTGATTGATAGCGAATGGTTGATTGGGATTGTTTGTGGTTGATATTGATTGATTGTGGTTGAAAAATACCCATTTGTGGTTGAGAAATATTTGGTTGAAACCACATAGGATTAGGTTGTGGAAATGAAATAAATATATACATGCCGCCTGCGTGCGAACTAGATGCATGATTCCCCATTGTCAAAAACCACGATGTTTAAAGGTAGAGCGAGGAGCCATACTAGGGACGGTCCCGGTTTTAACTACCCTGCCGTTATGCTGCCGAAATTTTGAATAATATTCATCTGTTTGAATTATTTTCATTTGTTGAAAATATATTTATTCGTTGAATAAAAAGCCTTCATGTGTTGAGTCGATATTCATTCGTTGGATAGAAATTCACGTTTTTAATGGTATTCGTGTTTTAAATATAAAAATCACATTTTTATCTATATATATAAACTATAGAAAGCCCTCATGTGTTGAATCGATATTCATTCGTTGAATTGAAATTCATGTGTTGAATGGTATTCGTATTTTGAAATAAATTGTTTTATAATAAAAATCATATTTTTATCATCTATGTGAACTATATAAAATAATCTTGTTTTGAAAGAAATTGTTTTATAATAAAAATCCTATTTTTATTACCTATATGAACTATATAAAATAATAGTGTTTTGAAATGAATTGTTTTACAATAAAAATCACATTTTTATTATATAGATGAATTGTTAAATATAGTGAAGTGTTGAAATAGAAGGCAGTTAGATAAAAACATCATTTTTATCAAATGTATGAAAAGAATATAGCTTTGAAATCGAAATATATATATATGTGTGTGTGTGTATATATATATATAAATAGAAGTGAAATTTATCGAATAACGACGCTGTAGTTCGTATTTTGAAAACGTGATTTCAAATGATTAGTGCGGGAGATCCGACCATCGGATTTTCCCGAAACCGCAACCGTTGGGTTCACTTTGGAAATATCTTTCCAACGGCACCAACTTTGTAAAAATCCAACGGTTGGATTGTCTGGAATGCTTAATTCAAATATGAAGAAAAACAGCACCATAATCGATTATATTTATATATATATATAATTATATTTAATCGAATAGCGACGCTGCAGTTCATATTTTGAAATCGAAACTTCAAACGATTATACTGGGAGATCCGACCGTCGGATTTTCCCGAAACTGGAACCGTTGGATTCGTTTTGAAAAGATCTTTCTAATGATGTAAATTTTGTGAAGATCCAACGGTTAGATTTTCAGATATGTGTAAATCAAATCTGAAGAAAAACAGCGCCACGGCCGCGTTATGGCCCGAAGCGTCGTTTTGAATAAATTGGCTATTTTAAAATAAATAAAAATAGTGATAAATCGTTATAAAATATCATAAACGATATGGAATGGAAATAAACTGAATTTGCTCGATTTATGTGGTATTTGATGGTTGAATGTGATTGGTGTGAAAATTACATTAAAGAACAAAATTGGTGTTGTCGAATGATTTAACCATTGAAATAAATTGATTTGAAATTCTAAATATACGTGAATTATTTGAAAAGGCCGAGTTAATTCTCATTTCGAATAATTGACCGACGATTGATAGTCGAAGATAAAGATGGTGGTAGAAGACCAGAGATCTTCACCTCGTTTGGATGGTAACCGAGGTCCTAATTGGGAGGCATCCCGAAATATGGATAATGAGTGGTGATCGTCCAGACGTACGTGGTGGTCGATGGGTTTGCGAGGTATATAGTGCCTCCGGTTTCGTTCAGACCCAGAACGTACTTGTAAATGGACTATGTGTCTGACATTGGATTTTATTCTGTGTTGATTGATCTCTATTAAATATACATCAGTTTGGCGGCGGAGAATTTATTCTTTTGCTTAACGCCCTTCTCTTAAACGCACGAGCTCAGAGGTTGTATATTGATGGACATCAGTCGCATGGCATGAATTGCTAGATTGGCATGCCTAAGTGGCAAATGATCAGGGCTTCTGTTGAAAAGCAAAGTCTTGTGGTGATGATCAAAGCACCGCCTGTGTGGCGTAGCTTTGTGTATAACGTGAATTCGCGAGCCTCACACCCCGATATGAACCAGAAACGGGAGAAGGACCTCAGGGAGGGCATGCGTTTCTTTCTATCTAGGAGTGGTGTCGGTGTTTTTACACGGCCTGACATTTTACTTATGTGGATGATGGATAGCGAGGCACCTCAGATATATCGGTCGATCGGGGATCGATGGAGTCATTCGTTGGCTCGTTTACGCCCCATAGGGCGGAGAAACGTAGTGTTCAGGAATTTTAATCCACATCGGTGGACCAGCCCTGTCGCTCCAAGGGCCCACCTGAGTCTGGGCCCTGAGACATGGGCTAGATTGTCTCGAATTCGGTAAGGACTATCTTTTACCTTGGTTCATGACGGAAATCCAATTTCCAAATACGCGACTGTGCGGTTTTGAGTGTATATATATATGGCGACATGATATATGGTACCCATGCCGTCTATGATTGATAGTTATGATTCGAAATTGTTTTTGAAACATATAAACACTAGTAATAATATCAAATGCTTTTGTTTTATTCGTATCAAGCATATTTTTGCCATTATAAGGTAAAACTCTATACTCCGGTTTGCGTTGCATTGTGTGATGGGAAATGAGTCTTATAATGGCTTCATTTTTATAAAAAGCATTGCGATGTTTTAAAAGAATGATTTGTTTTAAAGCACTGGCAATCCAATGGAGTAAACCCGTTCCACGAAAGTGGCGTGGTCCTGTGATTTGCCATATTATAAATGTGTTGAGTAGATTTCTCGTACCAATCCCATGACTGACTCGTAGTTTATTTCACGTTCAAACTCGGGTGCCCCTTTTTCTACACGGGCAGCCTTGTATTCAGGTTTAGGTGGTTCTTTCTGTATAGCTGGAGCTGAAGATGGATTCTATCATTTATCTCTTTTTATGCTGTTCAGCTCCTATTGTACATATTTTTTTGTTTCCGCTGTAGACATTTATGTATAGCTGAACTGTATTTGTACTAAGTATGATCCTGTATACTATGTAACTCTGATGATTACGTTTATCCAGTGTATTCTATTTTACATTATCTGGTGTATTTATTTAATTCTGTTCTGCTATTATCTGTTTATGTGTATATTCCAAGGATTACCCTTGCCACCGTCAGTACGGGGTTTGGGGCTGTCTCAAATAGTGTCTAAATAGAAATAAATATCAATCTAGCAGAACGCTTGCATCTCATGTTCCACATACATAGTATATAATTAAATCCACGGGCTCTTATTGGAGAATGGATTTCCATGGCAAAGTATGTGCAACCACCTTTCCGGTAATGTACCTCCGGAGAAGAATACATTGGGGTTCAACAAGAACATGTTGAAACCTAGGCTAAACATGACCAACCCCTCACTTCGTTTGAGAGAACCGAATATATCACAACCATGGTTGGGGGCCAGCCAACCGAACCGATAGCATATAAAAATAAATTAAAAGGGAACAACTGAAGGCATTTAATTTCTTTAGATCAGGTAATGATATACCTTTTGATGGGTGCGACCCACGTTGCCATGCGACTTACCCTATTTTATACCATTTCCTAGTTGATTATGCTTGAGGTTAAGCTTACCCTTCAGAACATCACATCTTCGTCGTCTTTGAATGCCACACCGCCAGATCCATCAAATCACTAATTGACGTCCAAAAATATGCTCTGGGTATAAAAGAAGAGCCACTCTTTTCCAACGACTTGGTATATTTGTAGAAATCAACGTACGTGGTTTTTAGTAAATATACTGTCAGACATTCGTCCATAAAAGTCATCCAGGAACAGGGTGAACCGAAGGCACCCTCCTACCACATCTTAGGAATTACCCTATAGATTAGTAGGGAGTAGTCCTTGCAATCCATAAATTTCCAGCCATGACTGAATCACGTCAGAGTACTCAGGTTGCAATCCTACAAAATATTTGACAAGTGATCCTTCCGCTTATGTAGATCCACGATCTTCAATTGCTCCATTTTCAATCATTGTCATCACGTATTTGCGGGTCGGAATGGTTTTCGAATATGAATTCGATCCCGTTCTTTCCGTACCAACAATCGTATGGTCAGATTTGATAGTCGATTATTTAACTATCAAATAAACAAAAATATAAATGAAACGAGTCACTGATCCAATACTTGACATTACTTGGCCTCTTTAATTTAAAATAATTAACGAATGTTAATTTAAAACTCTTAAATCTTTTAATATAACAGATATAACTTTCTCCTTCTTATTTAACATATGCTTATTTCAAAACTATTTTATTTTAATACTTAGAAAAATATCCTATAATCATATCCAATTTTCTATTATATTATCATTTCAAAACATATGCTACAACATTTCTTCATTATCTTTAATTAGGAAAAATCAATTCAACTTATCATTAGTTAAATAATGTTACGAATCTCTTTTGTTTTATTACTTGAAAGCAATAAACAACCCTTATTTTTTTAGAATATACCCATTACAAAACTCCACTTTTCATTTCCTTTTATCTTGAAGATTCCATTATAATTTCACGTTATCTCCTTTTATTTCCTTTACTTTGGGAATATCATCATATCTATATCCTCAAATCTTCCCATTTCCGTTATTATATCTCATATGGAAATAATAAACTATTCTTAACCTCTTTCTCATTACAAACTAATATCATTCTCAGATAATCGTGAAGTCATTCAAGTTGGGGTATTCATTTACCTCTCAGACCTTGATCAACAACGTTCTTATCTTAAGATAGATATAAGGTGTAATTCAAAAACCGATATTCATTCTAATATCAAACAAATCTCATTAAACTATTTTATTTAAAATATGGTTTATAAAACCTTCTTACTTTTAAAAATATCCCTTTTTAAACATAATTTATTATTATTTAAAATGTTGATTAATTAATTTCTTAATAACAACCACTTCTTAACCTTAACTTCTTCAAAGTATTCATTTAATAACTCAAATTATTACTACCAAATGCCTTTAGTAAATTCAATTGCAAATCCCTTTTAATCATTCCTTTTTTTCAAAATCATATTTCGACTCCATTCCTTTTTTTCAATTCTGTTATTTAATAATGTTAATTTAAAATTAGCGCTTTAACTTCACATCTATTTTTAATAAACCACGTTTATAAAACTCAGGTTTAATATAACCCTTTTCATATTAATCCCTTTTTTCTAACTTCAAATATTGTAAATATTTAATTTAAGCTATCGCATTCACTTAAAATTCTTTTATAATTTCGTTATAAAAGCTCAGGTTTTCAACTAAACTCATTCATAAATTCCTTTCGCAATTCAACAAAATTTTGTTTCAACTCGACTTACTTTCATAAATGAAACTCATTTAAATAGCACTTGTTAAATTATTATTAATCAAAATAATAATTTACTTTAATAATTAACTACTGTAGAAGTAGTTAACTCCCTTATTAACTAAAATAAATAATAAATTTCTTTTTAAGATCTTATTAAAATTAAAACAATTATTCGTTAAACCATTTCACTAATTCAAACAACTAAGTTAATAATCAATCTCAGCCAAAACGGTTGACTTAGTCAACTCAAAACACGGTTATCGCATTAACCAATTTCAATTAGTCTTTCCTTTAAATTAATTAATAATATAATTAATTTAAATAATTTAATTTAATTGTTTCTTATAAACAATTATCCAACTCTTAACCGTTAGGTTAAATCCTGCTCATTTGCTTATGAAATCTCATTAACATAAGCGATTTGCTTCATAAAATCGTTAAATAATTACTTATAAATTTAAATAATAAAGAATAAAGATTTATTTACTTTCATTGAAAGTAATAGATTAAAAATCTATCTTCAGTTATAAAATAAAATTTATAACTTCATTTCCGTCGATTCACTTAACGGTAAATCGATATTTATAAAACGATGGATTTGTAGGCCCTACTCTGCCAATTACTCAACCAATATTGCCCATGGGATAAAACAAAACAAACATTGAATTTCCAGTCAACGATCAATAAGCAAATCAGTCATCCAATCAGAACAGTTCATATAATGATAATATGAAAATAAATAACATCTAACATATTTGAGGAATCCAATTGGATCCCTCCAACCCGTTCTTCCCAGTATCCAGACAGGTTATCTCAAATAAGATCATTCAATTCCATTTAACTGATAATTTCTATAACAGTAAATAACAACTATTTAACATCAACCAATTAACAAAATAATTAAAACAATTAAACAAGTTTATTTTATAAACGTGACCAATAAGGTAAGTTACCTCCATTGGGTCCAATCGTTAAAATAACGATTCGAAATTTCACTAAAACTAAATGACGGTTTAATTTCATCGGTTAAATCAACAAATGAATATTTACTTAACCAACAGTCAACCATCAGCAACCAGAGCACACAATTATAAAACCCGACATATGTAGAATATAAGAGGGAAGAACTAAGTGAGTTTAACTCACCTTGATTCCATTTGTTGTTATTAGAGCAGTTCAGCTCTAGTTAAATTAAACAGACATTTAATTTTAACTAGAATTTCAGCAGTCACTAGTTTTTCCCAAGCCAGTTCTAGGATACAGGGTTCATCAATACGATCTCATCGTCTCTTATTTGATCCAATTCTGTTATTATTTGCACAAGTTATAAGTATTTTACGTTAATGATTTTAAATTAAATAATCAACCTTAATAATATATTAATTAACTTAATTACATTCGTTAAGAATAATTAGGGCCGAACCCTTTTATTTTCGGTCACTGCTTGTTCCCTACTGTTTAAACATCCATCATCTGCGAAAATTAACATTTTATAAAGTAAGATTTAATTGAACTAAAATTTATTAAACTAAAATTTGTCTTAACAATTTAAAATAAATTAGCTAATGGTATTAGTTAATTACGTTGGGGAAAAAATACAGCCGGTCTTCCTCTTTTTTTTCTACTTCTATATACAATCCCTATCACAATTAAACACAACACATTTGTTTATGAAATTTATAATATGATTGGTTTAATCCTAGCTTAATAGTAATATTTTAATTACTTCACCTTAGAGAAAAACAGGCTGATCCTTTCTCTTCTCATTTCTGAAATTCGTTATTGCTAATTCTCGCCTAAATGGTTCTCAGCCTTCCTCCTGGCTAAAACATAAATGATCACTCAATAATTATAACATAACTAATTATGTTAATTACACATTTATAAAATGATTATGTTTAAAAATTTGAACCCAGGCTTTTCTTTACCTAAAACAAGTACAACTTCCTTCCCATATACATGCTACTTGCCTTCATCCCCGTATGTTGCTTCGAACGAAATTCCAGAACCCACACATCCTTCAAAAATCAAACTACCGCGCCACTGCTAGATTTTCGGACCGCGATCCAAGGTCTCAGGGAAGAGCGTCAGGCTTTCCCCTCCCAACGCTGGTAGTCACGAGTATTACAGCTCCGTCGTTCTTCATCAATCCGCCCAAAACTGCTGATATTTCATGATCAGTCCCCGTCTATTATGCCCAACAAGAATTGATCGTGGCCGTTGATCTGAAAGGGCTCGTCGAGCCTGAGATATTTCCAGTTGAGTAATTTTCGAATTGAAATAAATTTTGAGGAAATTTGAGGAAGAAGATATCGAATTCTCAGCCGTTGAAAATGTTTTTGGCGGCTTCAGTTGCATGGACCACGGAATTAGGTTTCACTGAGAATTAGGGTTCTTGATGGTATATATAGGGAATAGATTTAATAATATATTATTATATGAAAATTCGTCTTGAAGTAACGTGATAAAACCAATACAAACAACCTCCGTCGAGATGAAAATTGTAATCTAGACATAAAAAAATATTCCGAACACGATGAGACAGGTTTCGTCGAATTCTGAGGTCGTTTGTAAAAATCCCTTTATAATTCACAGGTGAAAAACCACACGTTTAAATTTCCCATGATCACAAAATAAATCCAATCAACTTGAAACTTTGAAATTCTACTTGTCCTTTTCCTTACGGATCCAATGAAATTTGTTTCGTTAAAATCGGAGTTCATTTGGCAGTCGTTTATTTCTCTAAAATTACCCATGTCTAAATTGGCTAAATTAATATAAACTATTAAGGCGTTTATCGTTGCCATGATCAAACGGTAAGTTCGATTGTCACAAAAATTGAAATACTACAATAATTAACTAATACGTATCCAATGACACAAGTTTTGTTGCATTTCGAGACTTTTTCCTGGTATGCTATGTTATACGCTACACAACGGTATTTCGAATACCGAAATACCCGATTTCCAAAAATAACAAACTACCTACCTATCCTGACTCTAATCGTTGATATGAACACAACGGAATTGGTTTGATGGCTTGATTCGATCGTCTATTCGAATTATACACAAATACCCCTCTATTAAATTAAATTAATTTAATTACGCGCTATAGAAAATGATTGGGCGTTTATGGATGTCGTTGTCACATACGACATTGGGTTGCCACGAAATTTGGTTTCGTACAATAATTTAACGTTACAGTTTCAATGAAACTAATTTCATCGAAAATCGAGGCTGTTTGCAAAATTCCCATTCTTAAGGTTTATAATATGGATAAAATATTATATAAATTCCAAAATAATTCAATTAAATAATAATAAATTATTGCTATTGTAAATATCCAATTTGAAATATCATATATCTCCAAATATAAATCAATATGGATTATATAATTCAATATTAACATTTTCGAGTTAAAACGGTACTAAATTATATAAAAATCCTATTAAATTTATTAAATAAACGTTATCGTTTATTAAAGAATTCCATAGCAACTATTTTAAATTTGATTTGGACATAACTAACAATCTATAATACAAAATCTCAATTTTTCTCTTTCTTTAGAAAATTATAGTCAACAAGATTCAAATGTTTCTTGTTTCATAGAAATCCGACGTATATTGGAACCTGTATATCTAGCTAAAGTTCAAAACTCATTATTACGAACTACCGCGCCATTTCGAGCTCGTTTTTAAATATATATAAATTAACGTTAAAAATTCATTTTAACACACGAATTAAATATTAAAATCCACAAATATTACAATATAATATTTAAAGTAATAAAATAAATTAAATATCCGGTTAACAAAAATACAGGACATAACACAAACCACAGGGATAACAATCTGCTATTTCAAACGATTTTAGTTGGTTTTATTATCGATTTAAATGATTGGAAATAGTGGGTCGTTATAATTGATATTAGGGCTTTGATTTGAAAAAACCCTTAGCTTTTGGGGTTTCAACTCATTAAAGATAGGGTAGTGATACCTTAGAATGAGTTGAATCAGTTGTGGAATTATTCTAAAGAGAGCGTATTCTTGAAAATATAAATGTTTTTTATGATATAAAATTTGTTATGAAATTAAATCAATGGTTTCTATGATATAAAATTTGTTTTGAAAGCCTTGCAACAAAAAAATTGTTTTGAAATTAATCTTTTTCAAGAATTTCCTTTCTCTTGAATCTGACTTCCTAAACAAGTTTTGCTTCGACTAGGATTTCCTTAGTTAGATCTCGATCTTGTTCTGAATGTCTCCTCGAAAGTTTAGATTGTTAGCTTTTAAAACCCTAAATATTCCCTTATTTATTTTAATTAGGATCTCCATTCTTTGTAAACTCCTATTGAATAGGTTCTTTCGTTTGTCCTGCTTCAAGCTCATACCTCAGACTTAAATTTGACATAATAAAATAAATAATGGTAGAAATTTTAATATAGCTTATATTAAGAATTAATGTGAAAATATGAAGGCATTAATAACTAAGGTAATAATCACTTAATTTATTAATTTATGAAATAAGGTATTTTGGAAAGTATAATATGAACTGATGATGCTACATAAATAAGATTTATAAGATTATAAAATGTAAATAAATGGAATTTATTGAATGCATAAGTTTTATATGAGATGATTTTGAAATTTGTTAACCCTATTTTAAGTCAAATGAAATATTAATTTGATTCAAGTAAATGAAATTGGAACATTAATCTCAACTTTGGAAGAAGTTTATGAAATGATAAGGTCTGCTTTATGTGGATATAAAATTTATAAAAGAATATTGATTATTAAGTATATAATATAAATTATACTTATAAAGTTATTCGTAAGTATAATTTATGCAAACCTTAATGTTATGGCATGTTGCAAACTAATAAAACCAACTATTGTTCAGTTAATCATGAGTTTAGTCATCTGGAATAAATGTGTTAAACTTAGGAAAAGTAAAATAAATATAAATGATAATTTAACTTTTGTAATATTAAATAGGTAAGGAATAATATACTTATGAGTTTAAAGTTAAGGAGATTGAATCGAATATAAATTGAACATGTATATTAATGTATATATATAAGTGAGAACTTAGTTAGTATTCGTAATGGTAATATGATTTGGGAAACTACTTAAAATGAAATTTAGGTAAACAATAATTTGGACTATAGAGTGAATTGTGTATTAAACAAACTATAACTTAAGTGAAACGCTAATGTATGTTTGGAAATCACATGTAACATATATTTTGAAATATTAAATGATTTCCATTTGAAACTTTAAGTTTGTATATTTAGATAAATGATAGAGGTTAAAATAAAATAATTAAATGAGTGGGAGAGATATATAATTTTCCCTATTCGAAATTTTATAATAAATAAATGATTTGAAAATATTATTCATAATATTATATCCAAAACTTTGTATATTTTTGTTTTAAAACGAAAGTTTTAGGTTATGTTTGTATGATGTTAAGACCGGACTATCGAATACTTAGTGATTTTGGACATGCGTCTGATCAACATATGTGCTAAATCCTATAAGTACTAGGTAGATATAAAATCGCACTCTAGTTACTTGAAAATGATTCGGATGGTGACCATGGCATCACCGGTTTTTATTTCTCGATTTCGAAAGCTATAGATATATATATTACCCGTCGAGACGTCGACTATATACTCAAAATTATTTTGAAACACTTGGAAATAATTCAATTGTAATTTGAACATCTGTCGATATATAAACCGAGTAAGCAGTTAATACGTATAACTTGATTTTTAAATATATTAAATTGTAGGATTACTAGTTTGCCTATGTCGTTCCTTTTCGAGGATGGAAAGGTTTGAGTGGGAGAGATTATAACAATCTAATTTTTTTTAATGATTTTTTATAATGTATTTAACTGGAATTGACTTAGAAATGAAAATTTAATTTATTTTGAAATTTATGTCTTTGTATTCCTTAGCATAAATTTGAATTAGAACATACAATTTGAATAAAATTAAAAAGATTGCAAATATAGAGCTTAATTATTTTGAATTATAGTTAAATTTTAAACTTGAATTTAAAATATTGAATATTATAATTGACCAAATTTATCTAAATAATAAAAATTTTAAAAAAATTGATATTTGGGAAAACTTGATTAAATTTGAAAATTTAAAAGCTTTAAAATTTAATTCTTTTATGAATCTAGATTGAATCATAGATTGCTTAGCATTTTTTGTTTCGCTAAAATCAACTTTCATTGCTCCAAATGTGATTTTTTTACAATGTGAGAAACATGCAAAAAGATGTCGTTGTGTGTTCATATTTCCATTCCTTCTCTTGTTCATTACTGAGATTTTTATCTAACTTTTTGTAAAAGTTTCCCTTGTCATGTCACAGCACAATGTGAATTATTACGTTCATAATTTTAATAGCCCTTGAGTAGGATAATTTGTGAACTTCTTTCTCTCAACCACTCATTTCTTTTTCAGCGAGATAACTCTGGCATTCTTCTTCCTTCTCAAATCCTCTTCGCCGCAATGAATCTCCATCCTCTATAAATCAAAACACTTAGTAATTGATATTTTAATTTCTTATCTTTTATTCTCATTTCCTAATTTCTGTTTTGAATTGCAAATCCAAATCTGAAAACCTTAAAACCATTGCGATCATCTTTCCCCTTCATCATTGGCTGCCGCTCCTGCCACCTTTGAACTACCCACGGTCGAATCTATACCCACCACTAGGTCAACCACCTACCACCTGCACTTGGGCCTCACTGGCCAAAAACCATAGCATCCCTTTTTTTCCTAAAACCTAAAGCCTTCTCCTTCCCGCCTTCAAGCTCGACCGTCTTCACCCTCAACAACCCAAACCCACCGCCACCTTGGACTAGACCACCGCCCAACTACAGCTGCCACCTGACCCGGACACATCAATGCCGTACCACCATCTGGTAGAATACAACCAGCCCACTAACCCTCCCTCTTCCCTTCTCCTCTTTTCTAATTGCTTTTTCTATTTTTTCAAAAAAAATCCTTGTCTTCCCTAAGTCGTAACTTACCTATAGAGACACCAAATTTCCTTTTTCTTTTTTCAGATTTTATGAATTCGAATTAGCTATAACTTTCATATTTACCGCATTATCATTTTTTCTATTTTTTGTGTCAAAGTCATTAAGCTTCCAGACCAATTTTCAAACTTAGACTTTCTGATCCGAAATTGTTTGTTACTGTTTTGCCATATTTCCCTCAAATTTTATCAAAATCCTTTTTTATTTTTTAATCTAAGTTAAAATAATTTTTAAGAACTTTTTCATTGATCACTTTTTCAAATTCAGTGCTTAACATATGCAAAAACCTATTTTAGAAATGTATAAAATTGTCTTGTTTTATGAATATAAAATCTAAACTCGTCTTCCCTTGCCAAAAATCCTACTCTTCTTCTAGATGGCTTGTGGAGTTCGTGTTGCTTGGATTGTTACGCAACATCTAGGCTTATTGTCGTGCTACTTTATTCTGAATCTTGTGTCGCTGTTGCTTGTGTCGCTTTTCGTTCCATGTCAATTTTGACGTTTCCAACTTCTCTTTTCCACGAAAGGTAAGCAATCACTCAAGAATGACATTTTTATATTAAGTTAATTGACTCCATCTTAAATGCTGGCACACTCCCGATATATGACACATGTCATGTTATTTTATGTTTATATGATACGTGACACACATTATGCTATGTTATGTTTATATATTATGAAAATTGTTACATTATGCGATATTCCTATGTGACATTTGAATAAATATGATATGTCATCGCACTACAATTTCCCTATAGATTGGAAAATCAATATGAGTTGAAATGATACGTACCCGAATGATTTTTTTTATTTTTAGCACTAGTTTGGGATACAGGTTGAACTGATATATACCTAAAAATAAAAAGCTACGGGTTAAAACGGTACATGTCTGAATCCTGTTGACCACAGGATAGAAAACTATATATACATATTGTGATCAAATAAAGCATTTTATGAAATTTTTAACTATGTATTGGTTTAAATATACTAACTTTGCACTACAAGAAAACAATGATTTTACATCGGACGAATCCATCGCTAAACGTGTATTAGCGACGGATTTGTGATGGATAGCAATGGTCGGTAAATTTCATGTCGGTATTTTAGTGACCATTTTGCAACGGAAGTTAATGTTAATTTTCCAGCACTTTACCGTCATTTGTCAATATATTTAAATTTAATTTTAAAAATTTTTACCAACATTTTACTAACGGTTACATATTTCTTTAAAATATATTTTAAAAATATTCCATCAAAGATCCCTTGCTAAACAGCAAGGGATTAGAAACTGATAATTTCAACTTTTGCTTTACTTTAGATATCTGTCGGTAATTCTCTATAAATGATAACATTTTAACAAGGTTATTAGTGACATTTGTTTTTTATTTCCGTCGGCAATCACAAGCAGATTTGCAAAACCCACTCGTATTCCCTTTCTATTCCATTGGTAAATGTTACTACAATAAAATACCAATTTACAACTGACGAACGCCAATGCTTTACGTGTCACTAATATTTAATTCCAAAAATATTTTGACAACTTACATGCCTCTTAAATCGACCTTGTCTTGTTAATGCCAGATCAAGAATATCTGGCAAATTTGTAGCAACCATTAGTATTATTCCCTATATTAAATTTTGAAGTCAGTCAAATTAAATAACTATGAATAAAGAAGAATAGTGTTTGATGGTTTCTTATTTTGCTCAAGCCAGTCCATTTCAACAAGTAGTCAGTGAAAATTTTTCTTGGTATGACCTTCCCACTATTTTCTAGCAGATCCAACAACATCGATCTGATAAATGAAAATAATGATACACAATGCCTAATGATATAATCTGCATACGGTCGCAATACCAAATGAAAATAAGGCTATGATGAATATCAACATGTTTATATACAACGTTTACAAATCCACTTCTATCTGACAAATGAAAATAATGATACACAATGCCAAAGCAGTTCACACATAAATAAAAAACAAAAGAGTAAAAGGACTTCAAAAGATTACCTGTATTAGTAATATTTGGCTTTGAAAAACATTAGCCCCTGCAAATAATAGAAGAAATGGAAAAGTTTAGAAAAAGATGATGTTATCATGGTTAATAAATAATAGAAGAAATACAACATATCTCAAAAGATAACGAGATAACACATATAATTAAATCTTGTCATTTTCAACTGTAGGTTTCCTTCTTTCAACTAAAATGCATTTAAAAGTAAGGAAACTGCTAAATGAACCTCAACACCCACTAAAATCACGCCTTCCAGATCACAAGAAACAACATAATAGGAAATATCATACTCAACGAAAGAGGCTAGATAAGAATGTAAAAATCATGGTGTAAAACTACATATTTAAGGCAATAGTGGCTATCATGTGACATCAAAAGCAATCTTACTTCCATTTGACATCAAATCTCCTGAATCAGTTTCTTAAGGACAACAAAATCTTTTCCAAAGTCTTAGGATTAGTCAATTTGAGTTGTACCTCTAGAAGAAAATCACCATATTATATTTTTATTATGTTTGTTTTAAAGTGACAACGAACTTGCATCTACAGATGGAGGTACTCCTAACTTGATTTATAGGTTTGGTTCTCAAACGTACGATTCAACCATGAAAAAGAACATAGTATAATTTAAATTTATTAGTTGTATTATCCATAAGACAATAATTCAAGAAACTGAGCATATGCTCAGTTTCAAGAAACTGGGAATTGCTCGGTTTTGTTTTAACTTAACATGCTCAGTTTCAACAAAACTAAGCGTATGCTCAGCTTGAAACAAAACTGAGTGTGTGCCCAATTTTGTTGAAACAGAGCAATTCTCAATTTTATTTCAGAATGAGCATACGCTCAGTTTTGTTGAAAATGGGCAATGCTCAGTTTGAAACAAAACCAAGCATTGATCCATTGAAATAAAACTGAGCATACGCTCAGTTTGAGATAGAACTGAGCAACTTAGTTTTGTTTCAACCCCGATAAACTGCAAATGGAGAGTTAAGTTTGAATTTAACAATAACCCCTCTTCATTTCAAAGTGTCGTCATTTTCATTAAAATAAAAAATTATTGTACAAATAATAATACCTAACTAAATTTTGAATGATTGAATAACATACTAACCACATACTTTCGACTATGAAATTTATAGTAGAAACTTCAAAAATATCATATACTGAAATGATGAATTAGAGACAATCTTCATGTTTCTATTTTCGTGTTATGTTTTTGTACATTCCAATTCCTAATAATGTGTTAAAAGTTTACTAAAGTGCAAGCTATTAACAGTCTTGCCTCGAGCTTGACTGCTTGAGTAACCATAATTTGTTATTTTTATGTGTGCATCTGTGCATGCGTGTGTGTACACACACACACACACACACACACACATATATATATATATATATATAAACAAACATTTTTAGCACTTTAATTAATAATGACACACCCCTCCTATTCCTAACTTTATTATATATGTAATATAAACATTTTTTTTCTAGCAATGCACACTAGTTTCCAATTCAAGACTTACATCACCAATATCGGTTACCATTTATGTGCTTCCATATCAACTTACATATATCAAACAAAGTTTAGCTCAAGCCTACTTCATAACCATGAAAACCAAACAAGATCTACAACAAGTTCTGTAATAAATTTGTGCACTAAATATTTCACAAGGCTACAATTCAAGTTGTTTTTGAAATTGAACAAAAATTAGATTGCTTCGCTAACCACCCATGCAAATAAGGAATAGAAAACGTTACCTTACAGTAATTTCTACCGCATGAAATTTTTGTTTAAAACAAAATTTGTAACGACCCGGATTTTTCAACCGTTGAATTCTGAATATTTATTTATTTTTAAATATTTTATTTGAATTATATATAGGAATTTATTTAATAAAACAATATTTAAACGTATAATTTATAAAATAATTTAAAACGAGCACGAAATAGTCGCGGTAGTTCGTTGTTTACGATTTAAACTTCAACTGAATATACATGATCCAAAATAAGTCGGATTTCTTTGAAACAAGAAACGTTTGAATCTATTAAAGTGTATCTTTCTAATGGAAGAGAAAAATCGAGATTTCGTTTTATAAATTGTAAGTTATGTCCAAATCAAATTTAGAAATAGTCGCTGTAGAATCGTTTATGGACCATAACAGTTTAATTAATATAACTAGAGATTGGTTACGAATTTGGACAAGGTTCTTTTGAGACGTAGTTATAATTTAATTTTTAGAATTTTACTGAAATTTTTAATTAATTAAATACGCAACTTTTATTTGGAGTATTTTGCACCCTATATCAATATTTTGGGGTTTCATAATATAAGTTAAACTACCAATATTATTATATTTTTGGGATCGTGGTACCTCGCTGGACACGACCAAACTCTTATTTATGTCCGTAGCAGTTCAGACATGAACGAAATTGTATGTAACCAGGACGCATAACTAAAGTAATAATAATATATATTTTAAATATACACGTCATCCCCATGCACCTCTTTCATTTATTGCCGCTTAATATCAACTACCCTAAAGAACTTCCCTTCCGTTTCAAACTCAAATTATATATACATGTATATAGAAGAACGCACACCACTACATGTCATATTTTTTTGTTTGGCATTCCACCTCCACACGTTAAATCCTGCTAAATATATACATATACATATACATATATATATATATATATATATTTGAACTCATTTTTACAACATGCTGACGTTGGCTAAAAGTGTCTGTGCTTGTTTATATGTTCTACGTATACTATACATCTTGTAAGCTTCAAATAAAAGGAAAAAGAAAAAAAGAGAGGCACCAAAGTCATTTATAAAAACATGTATAAAACTTTGTTTCCATCCATCTACGTGCTTCCCAAGCCTTGTAGCAGTGGCTGCCAAGTTTTCAAACCATGGTTGTCAAGTAAATTGAAACCGTGCGCCTGAAGGTACCACATCCCGTGTCCCCAAGCTAACTCTTCTTTAAATACTGGTTTTATTTACTTATTTCTCTTGGTTTCAAGCAAAAGAAGGCAAACTGAGATTTTTATGAATCAAATAAAATAAAATGTGGAAATCTCAATGAAAAACTATAAATTTGGATTCAATGTGAGCGTTAAGTCCAAATCTTCATACTGTTATTCATTTTGTCGAACTCGAAGACAAAGGCGGTCGCACCCTTTTTGACAGCATTGCGGAAATTGGTAATTATCGGAGTTTGAAGCGATGAGAGGAGGGTGTTTGGTGAGGCGTCTCTGATGAGGGGTCGGGGTGGAGGTCCGGTTGCATGTGTCACTGTAGATGAGTGATTGAAGTAGACTTGCTATTTACAGTTGCTATGGATGTCTGGGAGCGATGGGGATTCTCGGGAAAGTCGAAGCTAAGGTTGCAGGGTGATGTCAGGTCGTGGCTACATGATGGCAAACAGGTGGTGATGTCGATGGCGGTGCTTTGTTCCTGGGGTCATGGCAAGTGGAATGCGGAAGTTCGATCCAAACAGTGACAAATAGTATTGCGTTTTTGCAAATATAGCTGGACTTAGAAGTACGTCTGGAGTTATCGATTTGTGGAGTGTTTTTATGCGGAGGTGCTAGTTCGTTATTCAAAGAAGGTGAAGGACGTGAGACAGGAAGTGGAGCAGAAAGTCTGGTTCGAACCTGGTGTTGGTAATATGAGAGGAAAAAGTTATTTACCAATCAACAGAAAGAACTTTAGCATTTCAATGTGGTGGGTTCATGAAAAGGGAAAGCTGAGTACTGTGAAGGAGAAGTTACGGGGAGATGATGGCTTGCCATTGTGAAGCGGTGATGTTATGGTGAATCACGGTGGTGAGGGAGAAGTACCAGAACTAGTTGAAAAGAATTTGAACTTGCCTTCAGTTAATAAACAAGTGATCAAGCAGTACAATCCGGGGTTGGTTAAGTTAACACGGTAATTAAGCGTTTAATTATGTCAATAGCAAATTAGAAGTTTATTTCAATCCAAGTAAAACTTCAAATATTAATATCTCTCTCGTACATGATCAGAAGTCGACCAAACATGTCACTTTGGAATTGTAATGACGAGATCCACATTGTGGTACTACTGTGGTGGAGAACCGAGCTACCAGAACTTTATAGAAAAAAATTCAAACGCTGTTTGATTTTAAATGGAACAAAAAGAATAACCGTCAACTTCTTAACTAGGTGAGTAAACTCACTAACTCTGGCTCCTTTATATTTTTTTACATAATCGAGTTTTAAATTAATTTATAGTAATTTTAAACTGTGCAATGGTTGATTGGTTGAAATGGTTGATATAGTATATCATTGATCGATTATTAGTTCTGTTTACTGGGATATTTCATATTTATGTGAAATTGATGTGATTAACATCTGTGGATGCAGGCAAACAGGTTGGAGGGGCTCAACTGGGTTCCTCAACATTTATATTATTGTTTTCATATATTTGCATTATATGATGGGTATGCATTATATGATGGGTATGCATTCTATGATTGATTTTGTCACTGGCCCTAGAATTTTGGTATGTTGATATACACGTAAATGTGTATATTTTATCCGCATATTTATCTTATTTTATCTTTTGAATAATTGATATTGTGTATTTATAGCTGTGTTTTCAGATTGTTGACAAGAATCATGGTTTAGAGCATTTGATGAATAAAGCATGAAGAATTTGCTGAAAAAGAGTGAAGTTAAAATTACTAAAGCTTGAAGGGTATAAGGCTTGAAGAACGGTTTCAAATAGAGTTCAGTTGGGTAGATTTGGCTCACGAAAGACTCATATTGTGTTCACATTGGCTCAATTGCAGACCATTTCACTCATGTAGCGTTCACATTAGCTCCTTTGCAAGGCTTCTCATTCGTGCACTGCACATGTTCACACTGGCTCACTTACAAGGCCTCTTACTCTACAACCCGTTCACACTAGCTTATGTGTTATTTGGGCTAATTCTTTAGTCCCACATTGTGGAATTTGCCAAGTAGTCTTTGTCATATCAGCTATAAATACCTTGTATCTCATTCATGTAAAGACACACTTAGTTTTATTCTGTAATTCTCTTCTTGGAATAAAACTCTTCTTCTCCATTTCTCTTAGTTGTTATTTTATTTTATCTATGTTCATGTTATTTAATTTCTTTTTATTTTCTTTTCTTTTAGCTATGTCTAGCTAATCCTCTTTAATTAGGGGGTGATGACGTTGATAGATATGATTCAATATGAATCGCATAGCCAAAAGATTTGAACTTCATGTATGTAGATCTAGATATGAACTAAGGGTTAGATCTGAACCTTCATACCCTGTGTCGTTTAAGAGCTGTGCTCCTTCACAGGGTATATTCGAGTTCGATCTAACACTTATCAGATTTAGATTTTAATTTAGGGTTTTAGAAATAAAATAGTGAATCTGTCCTGATAGCCTATGGTTGTTTAAGAGCTGAGCTCCTGCATAGGCTATACTTGTTGTTATTTACATATTTGTTTCTAGAAATCTAATTATCGTTGATTCATGTTTGTGACAGAAACATGAATTAGATCTGTATTTATTCGATTGGCTATTGAGGAATATTAATCTAATTTATGTCATTACTCCCTAATTACTTTCTTTATTGTTAAAAACTCGCTTTTTGTTTATTTTCTGTCAATTTGCAATTCAATCAAAATTCGGGAATAACTTGAGTGGATTTATTAATTAAAATATTTTTGGTTCCAGAGTTCGACACCCTCTAAAACAATCCTTGTTGTTTAGGAAAACCGAACGGATTTTATAGTTGTTTACAACTGTTTGATTTGTTCGTAAACAAATTTTGGCGCCGTTGCCGGGGACCAAAATAATTTTTATTTTTAAATCCTTCGGGTTATAGTTTTATTTATTTAAAAAAAACACAAAATATTTTTATGTTATTTCTTTTGTTTTCTTTTTATAGATAGAAAAAAAATCTTACTTGGTTTGATTTGGTATTATTCTATGATACCATAATCTTCCAAAACAAGAGAAAAAAAAAACTTGCCAATTTTTCTTCTATTTCTTCCCACTTGTTTTGCTCGTTTTCTTTCCCTTCTTTTCAGATTTCTTTCCTTTCTTTGTACATATTTCTTCTCTTACGATATATATATATATATATAAAATCCTACTTTTGCTTCAATTTCTTTCCACTTTTTATATATTTCCTTTCCTTTTCTTTTCAAATTCTTTTTTTTTTTTTCTTTTTTTTTTTACAAATTAAAATAAAAAAAAGCAACAAATCTCCTCGTCTTCGCTATTTCTCTGAACTCGCCTCATTGCTTCAAACCCTCCTTCATACAATCATCTTCCACAGTCAACAAATCCCCTTTCCCCTCACGCAACCAAATTTTCCACTACACAGCCTTTCAAATTGCTCAGTCACCAAATACATCAAAGTCAACCCAACGCTCCCCTTGTTCAAAAAAAAAACCACCCCAAATTTGATCATCTCCTCCCCAACCGCAATTCAGCATACCACAAACAAATCCTTCTAACCAACAGTCTCCAGATCCTTTCTCTAACCCAACTCTGCTCAATCCAAGCTACTGCCAACTTCGACAACTGTGCATCACCGACTGTCACCATTTCAACCCCCAACCATCCCATATCCACCCGGTTCAACCATTTTTCCTCACTGATAATCATCTCACCTCCTAAACTAATTCCATACAGCGAACCACCAAAAACCCTTACTGCAAAAATCCCAATAACCCAATTCCCAAACCATCAACATCAACCGGAACCAGTTGATCTCAAATACCTCCATCACGCAACCGTGCTTCATCAGCTCGCAACTTTCCTCTTGCCCAAACCTCCTCCTAAAAATTGAACGCAGTTCAGAACAAACATCTTCATAGCCCTCCATACTTCATCTTTTACAAATCACCTTTCATCCCATTCACAGAAAGGCACACCCTCACCTCAAGCATACCCAATCCAAAACCCTGTTCGACTTTAGCACCAAATCTCACACTATCACACCACTGACCACGCCTGATTCGCCAATTCCCCACCTTCGAATTCCTTCCGCTTCATCCATCCCGAAACCGCGAGAAACAAATCGCAACAGGAAACTCGAAATAAGGATGTTGGAGTGTTGCGATTAATTTGAGGATTTTAGGTCAAGCGACCTTTGATTTGGAGCGTAGTAATTCTATTTTCTTGGGGTTCTTGGGGTAGCGATTTTGAGAAAGTGATTTTTTTTATTATCTGGGGGCATCAGGGTCAACATTTGATAAAGTCAAGGTGCGGTTTCATTTTAATTTGGGCTTGCAAGTGGGCCGACTTTGATTTTGGGTTTTATTTAGAGTAGGTTTGGGCTTAAGCTTTTGATTAGTTTAGTTTGCGGTTTTATTTTCTTTTAATTACTCTTCTTTGTTCCTTTTGTTAAAAAAAAGGGGTTAATTTGCTTCGTTGTTTAATACTAGTTGTATCATTTTATTTTTTCTTTCATTTTCATTTAGGTTGCAGTTGTTTGCTTTTAACCTTATTTTCTTTTTCTCTCTCTCTCAAAAAAAAGGAGAAATTTTTCGAAAACAGGTACAGTGGAAATTTTTCGAACCCGTGCCGCAGCGCAGTAAAACAATTAATAGAAAGAAAAACAACAATAAATTTGCGGATGATTCAGACAGGTTGGAGCGGTTGAACACCAAGTGGGGTGTGAATGCGCTAGCGCTTCTCAATTGCACTGGACGGACTGCCGATCAAGGTGAGTATTTTCTAACTCTACAGGGACTGCTGTTGCAAATAAAAAATATATATAGACAGTTCTTGTAAAAATCTTCTGCAGGGCATCGGCTTGCTTGTAAAAAAAAATTATTTCTGCAATTTCCTGTTCTGTGACGGTTCTGAGACTGTTCATTCTGTGACTGAATATTTTTCCTGTTGATGTGTGGTTTAAATTTTTTAAAAAGAACGTGGAATAATTGGAAATTTTGTTTTTTTTTTAAATAAATTATTTTTGAAATCAAATTAAGGATCCCCCAAAGCTCATTTGACAAAATATTCGTTAAGTTGACAATTAGGATTGATACTCTCTGAGGTGTCTAAGGAACGGTAGAGTTTCGAACTCAAACAGGTACTTAAACCTTTAGTTGTGTTTCTACGGTGATTCGTGACACACTGATAACCCCTGTCCGAACCTGGCCCAGACCTGTATTCATACAATCCAAAGTTGTTGATTTTAACAATTTTCTAGAGCTTCTTTATAACCACAAGTTTTGCAACTGATTTTTCGACGAAAAACTCTCTTCTTCTAGTACATGCGCGCTTGCCCCATGAACAACCAAAATTACAATTCTTTTCAAAATTCAAATGATTTTGATTTCAATTCAAATCAGAATGAATTTCAAGCTGAAAACTTTTCGAATAATTTCCACCAATCTCATCAAACGATTGTACCCGAATATGAAAATTGTCATTCTAGGATTAATGAGAATTTATCTGAGATGAGTCGACTATTAGCGCAAATGGATAAGAAAAATGCTGAATTTCAAAACAATTGCAACACGGGTTTTAACGAAATTTTTGAAAACCAAAATGATTTTCATAATACGAGTGAATGTCAAATGTTGGTTATCGAATATGAAAAATGTGTTGCGAACAAATTAAATTTCTGGCAATGTTGGTTGTGGAAAATAAATAACCGACGACTTCTAAGAGATGAAGTGGATGAATTTTTAAGGTCAACCAATGAGGAACGCGTAGAAACGATGAATCTAAAAAACAACATTTTGAAATTGAATGTGTCTACCAATTCTCTTGAAGAAAGCCTGAGTGAAATTGATCAAATAATGCATGAAATTTGGATTTGTCGCGAGGAAATCAAGGAATGGGCGCGAACTTTAGATGAAAAAGATTCTGAAAATAAATATATAGAAAACATGCGTATCATTGAACAACTATCTCAATACACCATTGAATTTTGGCAAAATCTAGAAAATCAATTACTTGAGGGAATTAATGATGTTGATGACTTTGAGGATTCCATGAAACTTGGCTTGACTTACATTGAAGAACTGGCTCAAAGAATGGACAATAGCGAACAAGTTTCTTATCGGATTGTTTATCAAATTTCTCTTCTTCAAACTGAAGTTAAAAACTTGTTCAACAACTACAAATCCCAATCTAGTGACAAACAACTTTCTGCCAATGTTTCTTTTGAAACAAATAGTCAGCTATTAACTTCGTCACAACAGTACATAACGATTATTGATGATTCCGACGATATGACTGTTGATGAAAATGAAAATTTTGAAAAATCTCTGGTGCAAAACTCTGATTTCTGCGAAACTGAAATTCAAACTCAAACTGATGCTTCTGCTGAAAATTCAACTCTTACTGAAATCGAAAATTTTCAACTAACAACTTTTGAAATTGATGAAAATCTTAATGAAGTTGTTGAAACCTCTGTAATTGATTTGAATTTAAATTCTCTCGAAAACAAAGACGTCAATCTTCAATTTGATCTTCCACTCTTAGATTCTGAAAATTTTGAAAATTTAACAACTTTAGATTGTCAATCTGAAAAAAATGATGAAGTTGGTAACAACTGTTTGAGTGAGGACGACTTTGATGAGTGAAAACTTCTTGAACTGATTGACGATAACATGTTTGGGTATGACACTGAAAATGAAACTTTTGAAAACTTTGAAATTCTTGATGTTGAAAACAACGAAACTGCTGAATGTGATCTTAAACACATTGACGATTTTTTTAAAATTGTTGAAAATCCTTGTGACTTGATCATTTCAACTGAACCACACTGTGATCACTCGTTTTTCACTGATAAATTTCTGCAGTATATGAACTCCTTTTGGAATAACACTGTTTTTGAGAGAACACGATTTCGAAATTTACTGAAAATTCATTTGTTTGGTTTTAACTTTAGGTTTACGAATGAACCTTTAGTTAACAAAATTTCAAATATCAAAGCAAAACTGAACAATATTTCTCAAAACAAGTGTGGGGGTGAGAGTGATGCACACGTCTCTCAATTTATACATCATCTGAACAAATCAATTTTTGTTTTTGAAACTTTTACTGAACCCCAGCTTGATGATCTCTCTTTAGTTGCTACAGAAATTCAATTTGATTTTAGGATCAATTGTAAGCTCAAAATTTTAAAATTTGCAACTCAAACTTTTGAAAAAACAAATTTTGTTTCTCCAAATATGAAACGAGATATAAAATTCTTTATGATTTGGTTTTCTGTGCTTCAGCTGTGTCTCATAATCTTGATGAGGCTGGCCCATTGGTCCATTATGGACCGGTTCATCTATTCGATGACTGCGTATTTTCTGCACGTGTACCCGGTAAGCCGTGCTGACCCTCTTATTTTATTTCCCTTTCACTAAGATATGTCTGATTAACGACTGTGAGGACACAGTCACACTCAAGTGTGGGGGGGGGGGGGGATTTACATTACATCAGCAATCAAATTTTATAAAGTAGGTCATTCATTGAATAAGGATTAACTTAAAATTCATAAATAACACCTTGGTTCTTGTTTGATAAGTTGAATTGTTGGGTGATGGGAATGAACATTATTTATTCATTGAATCGTAATGTGTCTTTTTAAGATGCTAGCTTGAGACTGTGTAGACGTTAGTCGTGTTCTGGAGTAAGCGTGTCAACCCTTGTTATACGTGTTAGAATGTGCAAGTAAAAATAATCAAAAAAAAATCAAGAAATAAAAATGATTTTGCACCTACATTTGTTGGATTTTCTGAGTTCGTTTTCATGCATAATATTTTCTTTTCCACTCAAAATTTCAAAATCGTAAGTTCTAAAATCCACTTGGCCCAATTAAGGAGAAATGACTCATTGTAGCGTTCTTCTTCGATACCTCACATTATTCAAACCCAAGTTTTAGTCGAATTACATCCATGTTTCGACAAGTTTTTCTTATATTGGTATACTTAAGAACCTTGTACTGATTTATTTTCAAAGGTTCAGAAACGTCACTTTTTATACCAATATTACACTACCCACTCCGTACTTGTTTTAAGGTAGGATAACCATATACCACATCTTATTTTATATGGGTTATCTATCTTACGAAACTTTGCTTATCATTCCTTTCAGCTTTTTGTATAACATCAATCCAGACTTGTGTGTTGAATTAGAGTTATAGAAGTAGAGTGACTAGGGCACAAAACTTTCCTTTCATGAAGTGTTGGTTATGATTGGTTTAGTAGAGGAGGAATCAAATGAAATAATACGGTATCATTCCATTCCATCTCCACTCATCATTCATCATGCAAATATGAAAAAAAAAGTGAAAAAAAAAGAAGAAAAAAAAGAGAAAGAAAAGAAAAAAAATGAAATAAAGAGAAAGTCTCTTTGAATAAAATAGTCATTCATCATTCTTTACTATAAAGCATTCATTTCCATTCCATCCATATCCATCATACCATACTTAGAAGCGAGGATTGTAGTTAAGGAGATGAAAGGAAACAAAACGTTCATATGTGCCTTAGTATTACTTTATCTTTTGTAATTTGAAGTTCAACTAATACACTTGCCCTCTTATCTAGAATATTTTTAGAACTTACAAAATTTTCCTTCATCTATGCATAACTCATATCCAATACATTACAGTTACATTGGTGCAAAAATTATTCAAAAAAAAAAAGAATAAAGAAATGATTGGGTGCACATTGTCGATGTGTAGAACTTTGGTTGACACCACGCTCTTAACCTTCAAAACAATTACAGTGTTATCAAGGAATTACGATTCAGCTTGAAAAATCTTATTCATTTTTGCACTAATTATGGGATGGACAATTTGGGGCTAAACCGTTATTATTGAAGTTAGGTAAAATCCTTAGAATGTGAAAGACCTTAAATATATTGTTTGATTAATCTGCATACATAAGACGCTTTGGATTTTGTGGGTAGTATCCGCTGAAAACCCTCACGAGACAACACTCGTCCTACTGGGGACACCCAGAGGTTTAACGGCTTGTTGCATACGCTAAATGCAATCGTGTTTCCTACGAAAGTGTGACATATCTTAGTTTAGTTTATTCGAGGACGAATAAAAAGATAAGTGTGGGGGTATTTGATATACACGTAAATGTGTATATTTTATCCGCATATTTATCTTATTTTATCTTTTGAATAATTGATATTGTGTATTTATAGCTGTGTTTTCAGATTGTTGACAAGAATCATGGTTTAGAGCATTTGATGAATAAAGCATGAAGAATTTGCTGAAAAGGAGTGAAGTTAAAATTACTAAAGCTTGAAGGGTTTAAAGCTTGAAGAACGGTTGCAAATAGAGTTCAGTTGGGTAGATTTGGCTCACTAAAGACTCATATTATGTTCACATTGGCTCAATTGCAGACCATTTCACTCATGTAGCGTTCATATTAGCTCCTTTGCAAGGCTTCTCATTCATGCACTGCACGCGTTCACACTGGCTCACTTACAAGGCCTCTTACTCTACAACCCCGTTCACACTAGCTTATGTGTTATTTGGGCTAATTCTTTAGTCCCACATTGTGGAATTTGCCAAGTAGTCTTTGTCATATCAGCTATAAATACCTTGTATCTCATTCATGTAAAGACACACTTAGTTTTATTCTGTAATTCTCTTCTTGGAATAAAACTCTTCTTCTCCATTTCTCTTAGTTGTTATTTAATTTTATTTATGTTCATGTTATTTAGTTTCTTTTTATTTTCTTTTCTTTTAGCTATGTCTAGCTAATCCTCTTTAATTAGGGGGTGATGACGCTGACAAATATGATTCAATATGAATCGCATAGCCAAAAGATTTGAACTTCATGTATGTAAATCTAGATATGAACTAAGGGTTAGATCTGAACCTTCATACCCTGTGTCGTTTAAGAGCTGTGCTCCTTCACAGGGTATATTCGAGTTCGATCTAACACTTATCAGATTTAGATTTAATATTTAGGGTTTTAGAAATAAAATAGTGAATCTGTCCTGATAGCCTCTGGTTGTTTAAGAGCTGAGCTCCTTCATAGGCTATACTTGTTGTTATTTACATATTTGTTTCTAGAAATCTAATTATCGTTGATTCATGTTTGTGACAGAAACATGAATTAGATCTGTATTTATTCGATTGGCTATTGATGAATATTAATCTAATCTATGTCATTACTCCCTAATTACTTTCTTTGTTGTTAAAAACTCGCTTTTTGTTTATTTTCTGTCAATTTGTAATTCAATCAAAATTCTGGAATAACTTGAGTGGATTTATTAATTAAAATATTTTTGGTTCCAGAGTTCGACACCCTCTACAAAAATCCTTGTTTTTTAGGAAAACTGAATGGATTTTATAGTTGTTTACAACTGCTTGATTTGTTCGTAAACATATGTAAACACCGTAAAATATTTTTGAATATAGAAAGGGAATTTGAGTTTTAAAAAGAAAATTTATTTTCAAAAATAGAGATTAAATTTTGAATAGAGTTAAAAATAGAAAACCTGTTCAAATGAATGAATCAAGAATTTGTTTATGAAAAAGAATATATATTAATTGAATTATTTATCGTTGGATACATTGAAATATAAATTCAAATTTGAATTTGTATAGCGGAGTGGAAATGGGTTTTAAAGCCAATGTTTGAAATGAGATTTAAACTTAGAAATTTTTGAGGAAATGTTAAACGAGATTTTAAATGATTAAATAAAAAGAAATGAGACTTATATGAATAATTCCGAATCCAAGTTATAAATAAAAATTGGGTTTAAGATATTTTTATGATTATTAATCAAATGGTATATAAAGGAAATATGTTCATGATTTAAGTTAATGGTTTAAAAGAAATATTTTGCAAGTGAAATATATATAGAGGAAATTTGGATTTGAAATATGAATCCAAATTGGAACGTGAATGAGAAAGGGGAATGGATAATCGTTTTAAAATAAAACGATGAGTTTTATTCCAACATTTGGAAAATAAAATAAATTGTAATAACGTTTTGGTAAACCAAAATGGTTATAAAGGAATTGGGAAAGGATTTGAAAAGGATAGATTCAAAAGTAAATTTAGAATTTGAATCAACCTGAAATGGTAGATAAATTTTGAAGTGCGGCATATTAATCGAATATGGAGTATTCCAATGAGAGTTATTTATTGGAATTCGATTAATCGAATTTAGGGAAGTAGTTATTTTTACTTTCCGTTTTGAATCAAATTTAATTATTTATTTACTTATTAATTTATTTATTGAAATAAATAAATACAAGTTGCATTTTTATAAACCAAATATTCGAAACTATCGATTTTAAACGCTGTCGTTATAATAAATGTTTTTGGTAAATCTAAATAGCAAAATTTAACGCTGCCATTATAATAAATGTTTTGTAAATCTAAACATTGATTTTAACGCTACTGCTATAATAAATGTTCTCTAATTTTAGACAGCGATTGTAATGCTGTTGTTAAAAGTGATGCTTTTATAAATCAAATATTTGGAAACAGCAATTATAACGCTACCGTTATAATCAGTGTTTTTCGTAAAAGAAGTGTGTTCTTAGATTGAATCCGAGAGTTGCGTAAACAATGGTTTGTTTGAAGTTGTGAGCTTTGACTATTTCAAAGTTGAGAATGTTGTTCAATTAAGGTTTGAGAGGTAATAATACCCCAACTTGATTGACTTCATGTTTGATGGAGGAATGATTAAGGTACGATGGTGAAACTTGGTTAAGCAATATGGTTAGCTAATAAATGATTAGTAGGTTGAGTAAAACAACGATGTTTTATAACATCGCGTTAATTTGAAATGTTTTCCCAAATAAAGTGAGAGATATTTCTACACATAGAAAATGAAATGAATGGGTTAATGAAGAATTAAGAGACATGAATTTGAAATAATAATTTAATAAGGAATTAAATTAAAAAGGGGCTCAGTGTTGTTTGATGCTTGATCAGTAGAATTTCCAATTTGAAATAGGACCGTTGATTGTATGGATGTTCTTTGATAGTTAAATCACCGACTATCAAAGTTTTTTTTGATTTATTTTATACCTCCATTGTCAATATGGAGAGACCGGGATCAGATTTAATATCTGAAAACCACTCCGTATTGGTATAAGCGTTATGAATCAACTTATGCTGAAGATGATTGAAGACGGAGTAAAATGCAAGGGTTGTTCTGTTAACCCTAGGCAGAAATTTCCCAAGACGGATTAATAGAACAATGCCTTTGGTTTGTCCAGACCCAGGACAACTTGTAAGGATGAGTGTCTGATAGAGTGTTTCCAAAGGGATTATGTACGTTTATTCCTTCAAACATACGAAGTTGGTGACAAAGAAGGGAAACTTCTTTAGCCTAACAATATGAGTATTTTTGTGGGAATCAATTAGTGATTTCCGATGGATCTGACGATGTGGCATTCAAATGAATCGTGGTCAGATATTCTGAAAGATAATTTAAACCTCAAGCCTCACAACCGGGAATTGACAAAAATCGGGCAGGCAGCATGGCTATGTGGGTCGCTCCCATGAGGATGTATAATCACCAATCTAGAAAAACTCCATTTGCTTCTTTAAATCTATCGATGCTGTCCCTTTCGGGAAACGGTTACTGATCCCAACCATTGGTGATATACATTCGATACACTCAAGCGAAATGAGTGGTCGGTCATGTGTGGGTCGGGTTGCAAGAAGTTCTTGTTGAACCCGGTGTATTCGCCTCTAGAGATACACTATCGGCAGGTGGTCCCATACCTTGTCATGTTGGAAATCCAATCTCAAATAAGCGCCCTGCGGTTTTTGATTTTATATTATATATGGAGCGTGAGATGCAAGCGTTCCGCTTGATTCTATTTATTTGATGTAGACACTATTATAATATCAATGGATTTTTATATAAAAATATTTTTGGGTTATCGTAAGGTAAAAACCATCTGTGTTTATGTGTGGATCGGCCTTACGATTATCATTTCTTTCGAAAGGATTTTTGAAAGTTAAACAAATGGTTGGGGTTTACTCACACCGGTCCCATGACTGACCCGGAGTTTATTTTATTTGTTTTCCCTAAACTCTTGGGTGCCCAAATTTGTATAGGAAGTCAAGTAGTCGGGATTTTTCAGATTCACTTGAAGGAGTTCGAAGCAAGAGGCTTCACCAGATAGCTATAGACTATCATATTTTCCGTTGTGTACTATGTTGTATCTGGAAACAGGTGTTTATGACTGTTCCAGGAATAACTGTTGTGCTATGATAATGGTATGTATATACAGTTACTAATTTGTATTTCAAAAGTTATGTTATATAATATATTTTATTCGTTCCGCTGTGAGTTTTGTGTTCTTCGTTTCCTTCTATTCTAATATTTCTTTCTTTCTATTTCTCATCCTCTAACTTCTTTCTGTTAATGATTCGTATTTCTGTGCAATTTGGGTTGGACGTGTGGTATAATTAGTCAACTCAAACAGTACGGAAATTCGGGCCGTTATAAAATTTTAGTTGTTTATATTTTGAATTATTTATACTGAGAAGCATCCTTCTTGAAATTTAGTTATAAATTTAGTTATTTGTAATTTAGTTATAAATTTACTTATTTATTTGTTAACACCAAAGGGAGACAGATGAGGATTTATTTTATTCTTTTATTTGTAATTTTGTTATAAATTCCATTTCAAATTCAGGACTTTGAAAACTGAATAATTTTGCAGCTTCAACAGGCTTGCTTTGCACTTGAAAAAGTTTTTGTAATATCAAAGGAAGAAAAAAATTGCAGGAATATAACAAATTCCATGAAAATATCAAAGGATTAAACAAAATTATTTTCCTTTTTTAAACAAATTCTATATTTCTCCATGTCATCGAGACAATTGTACATATTCTAGTTCAAAAACACAAGCAAGAAAATAGGACCTAATAAACGTGTTTCCAATTTTCAAGAATGATAGAAATATCATCATAATGAAGAAAACAGTAGCAAAAGGAAGATTTATCGGGATATTCCTTAAAATCTGGAGTTGGTTTGGACTTGATAAACTTTTTCCATTCATTTATACTTAGGTTGTCCGGTTTGAATCGATTTCTTTTTTCTTCGTTTCTTGCATCTGCTATTTGGCGAACTAGTCTAGCTTTTGAAGCTCTAAAATGCAATTCACTTGTTTAAATATAGAATCTTTTTGCCATTCCTCATCCAATTAAAATCTAACCTGGAATATTACACATTATTTTAATGTAACCAAATGTAATACACTGTTCTTGATAGGTAACACATTATTTGATAAGGCAAAGTCAAACAACAAATTCAGAGCTTTGACACAGCCGATGTTTTACAATTTTCGATAAATATTACATAAAACAAAAGTCAAAACACTACATAAACTTTTTATAACAACCGTACCATGCAAGAAGTAGCATAGTAACATATTCTACTTTGCAAAAATTATTGATGATTGTATTCTATAATATGTTGTGACTATACGTTAATACTTGTTGTCTATACATAAGCTACAACATGTGGACAAATTTAATTTGCTAGTATTTTATAGAATACCACTAAAAACCAGTTGAGGAAAAAACAAATGAGAAGTTCGCCTCGGTGCTTATATATAATGTGAAGATTCAGTTAATATTTGTTGTAATGTAAGGATTTAGTTAGTATTTGTTGACGAGTGAAAAGTACCCAAATTTTATTGCATTTTAACCCAAGTAACTTTACTATCAAAAGCTTCATTTGTGAATATTAAACTTTACTCAACTATTTTGCTTTTAGTTAAACGATTCAGCTACTGGTGCTAGCTAGTCTAGAAGTAATCAACTGCAGGTAATAAAGTAATATATTGAAAAGGAAGATTACTAAAGGCATGGAAAAACATAAAAATCAGTGATTATGGAAATAAATCTTTGAAACAAAATAAGAGGATCAACTATATAGGAATATTCCCCTAAATCAAGCTATTCATCAAATGTAATATCAAACTTCCTAAATGGCTTGAATCAAGCTTGGTTTCTTTGAAAAGAAATAAGACGAACAACTGAATCGGAATGTTACCCCAAATCAAGTTATTCTTCAAATTTAATATCCAACTTCTTGAATCTACTTGAATCAAGCTTGGTTTATAAAAAAAGCTATATAAAAAATTTAATAATAAACTATTCTTTAAATTAGAATATTACCCCAAATCAAGATTCCTGAATTGGCTTGGTTTTAAAATTTGATAAAAATCGTGACTATACCGCTTCTTGAATCGGCTTGGTTTCAAAATTCGGCTTGAATCGGCTTGGTTTCACCTTCCTGAATCAGCTTCGATGCAAGGAGATTCGATGATGTTCGAACTAGGGGTTTAGCTTCGACGAGAGGAAATTCAGAAAGGCTTTTAGCTTGGCGTCGGCATCGCAGAGGAGATTCAACGATGGCCTTAGCTTCGATTTGAGAGTGAAGAGAAATTTGATGTTCACTATAATGTCCTGTATTTTATGTAGACAGATATTTAATTTATTTTATTATTTTAATTATTTATTTGGCAATATAATAACGAATTCGTTAATAAAACGTCGTTTAAACGTATTATTTATAATTTTATTATAAAACGAGCTGCAACGGCACGGTAGTTTGTAATATTACATTTTGAACTTCGATTGATTTTACAGGATCCAAAATAAGTCAGAATTCTTCAAAACGCGAAACGTCCGAATCTATTAAATAATATTTTTCTAATGAAAGAGAAAAATCAAGTTTTCGTATTGTAGATTTTATTTTATAACCAAAACAAATTTTCAAATAGTCACAATGGAATTCTTTTATAATATATATATATATATCGGTTTTATTATATAAATAAAGGGTTTTTAATATTTTAAATATCGATTTGGCCTGGAAATAAACCCGAGCTATTTTATTTTGAAACCATATGTAATTCGGCTCGAATATGTTCAATAATAATAATAATAATTTATTTTTATTGAGGTATTTAAATATTGGTTTATTTTATTTTAAATTGAACCCTTAAAAATGGACTTTTCTCCAAACAATCTCCTTTTCCAACAAAACGAATTTTATTGGAATGCATACAACTAATTATTGTTAAATTTTCAGTTTGGAGCTGATTGGAGTTCTTTTATCTGTGCGCGCAATTTGAAGGCGAATGGATAAATTAAAATAACGACGTTGTGCAAACGTAGTCCGTTTTCAACAAAATAAATTTCAATGGATCAGTAACGTTAAAATATAGCAGACTGTCAATTTTCGTTGCGATTGGATATCAGTTATAACCATACAAATAAAGAATGTACAATGCAAATTAGGGTTCGGATTAAATATTAGTAACTTAAAAATTTCTAAATCTACCTACCTAAAATTAGACGCATCGCTGCATTTCCTATCCTTTCGTTTCACTGATGTATTGAGTACAGCTATTTGAGCCATGCTGTATTTTTCTCCGTTCCATAGCCTATAGCGCATAACTACTTTGAAAAGATATACTCCTATTGTGTACCCAGTGAAAATGTCCTCGGCCTTGTCTACCTTTCTCTTTATAAAAACGGTGCTCTCCCTTTTAATTTTCACTCAGAAAAATCATTCCTCATCGAATAAAAAAACAAAATACAATGTACAAATGGAAGATGGCACGTGGATACATACTATCTTCATCAGACAAAGAGGTACATCGCACATGCCCTTCTGCAAACACAGCCCATGCCAGCTCTATCAAAAGAAACAAATGCCTAAAGAAATTCAAATCAATTATTTTTAATTATCCTACATCCGACCTACCCTATGATCTAAACTGTGCCCGCCAAGGTATCCTTCACCATATACATTAGCATTCGAACCTTCCCATTCCAGCACAAAGAAGTAAAACCCAAAGCTTTCATCGCTTAACAAAAAGAAATAAACACAACGGATCCCAAGTCGCGAACTATTAACCACGCGACGCTCTCTGATGTGAAGTAGATGGTGATTAGAAGCTATGAAAGAAGAGTAGAGGAGGGCGGAGCTTCGTCGGAATGGAGTTGACCATAGGCGAGGGTCGGCTCTGGCCAACTGGGGTGGCGCTTGGATCCATGGTTGCGTGTGACGGCAAGGAATTTCGCTCGGTCTGAACCAGTCGCTAAACCGATCCAGGCCGTTCGAAACGCCCTATCGTTTGAGAACAGGACAAAACAGAACGCATACAGAAGAACATTTCACTGTATATTACAACAATGCATCAGATTACAAGAATATACAGAGTATAAAAGAATATTACACAGAAATATCAGAGATTTAAATTACATTTAAATACATAGCAGCGGAAAATAATACAATGCACAACTAGAAGAGATATACGGATACAAAGCTTTCCGGATATCGTTCCAGCTGTAAACTAGGATCCTGTGAATATAAATCTGCAAAACCAAAACTACTAGCTGCCCGTGTCAAAATAAGGGCACCCAGAGTTTAGGTTAAAACAATAAACTCCAGGTCAGTCATGGGACTGGTGTGAGAACTAAAACAGTTATTATTCTTTATTTTGAATCATTAGGTAAATCAAGGGACCACGCCGTATAACACGGAACGGGTTTCCTCCCAAGAATACCAGTGCATAAAACAAACAGCGCAATGCTAAATAAAGAAAAATGAAGCTGTTATAAGACCCAGGTCCTATCACACAATGCAACGCAAGCCGGGGGATAGGGTTTTCCCTTATAACAGCCAAAGAATGCTTGATACGTTTAAAACAAATCATTTGATACTATTATAGTGCATAGTGTATAAAACAACTTCAAATCATAAGTATCAATCATAGGCGGCATGGGTACCATATATCATGTCGCCATACTAGTTCTACAATTAAAACCGCAAATGTCACGTATTTGGAAGTTGGATTTCCATCTATGAACCGAGGCAAAAGATAGTCCTCAACCGATTCGAGACTGCCTAGCCCGAGTCTCAGGATCAGAGCTCGAGTGACCCTTGGATCGTCAGGGCCGGTCCACCGATGTGGATTAAACTTAAACCCTGAACATGCGTTTCGCCGCCCTTTGGGGCGTAAGTGAGCCAACTAAATGACTCCATCGGTTCGAGAACGACCGATCAATCCGAGGCGCCTCGCAACAGCAACAACCACATAAGTCAAACTCGTCAGGGCGTGTAAAACCACTGACGCCACTTTTTAGCTAGGAGGAAACGCATGCCCTCCCTGAGGTCCTCTCCCGTTTTTGGTTCATACCGGGTGTGAAACACGCGAGGTAAACGTTACACAAAGCTACGCCACAAAGGCCTTGCTTTGATCATCACCACAAGACTTTGCTTTTCAACAGAAGCCTCGATCAATTGCCACTTAGGCATGCCACACAGGCAATTCACTCCATGCGTTTGATATCCATCAATATATAACCCCTGAGCTCGTACGTCTCAGAGAAGGGCGTTAAGCAAGAGAATAAATTCTCCGCCGCCAAACAGATATATATTTAATAGAGATCAATCACACGGACTAAAATCCAATGTCAAACACACAGTCCATTTACAAGTCCGTTCTGGGTCTGAACGAAACCGGAGGCACCTAGTACCCCGCATATCCATCGATCTCCAAGTACGTCTGGACGATCACCAACTGTTTCCATCTTCTTGGGTGTACAGCCCAATCAAGATCATCAGTTATCACCCAAACGACGTGAAGACTTCCGGTCTTCGACCATCGTCTTCATCTTCGACTTATCGTCGTATCAGTTATTCAGAATGGGATAAACCCGGTCTTTCCGAATAACTCGCGTATATTTAAATAAGTGTTACACAAACACAACATACGCCTCATTCCAATTCATTAGTCACTAACCGTAAATTAATCAAGAGAATAATTCCCCAAACATTAACCCCGAAGGCCGAAACCAACATCAGATCAATATCCAGAAGACCATTCTGCTTGGCTAACCGACAGTTAGTTTCTAAATTTCACGTTCATAGGGAAAGGTTCCCATAAATTTTATCAAAGATAAATTCCTTGAATTTATTCTTTAATCTACTTTTGAATATCAATTCAAACTAGTCGGGATTAGCGAACCTTACCGAAGTAATCATTTGTTTTAATTTCCCAATCCCAACCTATTCATCCCATGAAGTAAAACTGGTTATATTTCATATCTAACACCACGGTGTTATCGGTAAATTCAATTACCATTTCACGTTCAAATCTAATTAAAGATTTAACTATCGCCTGGAGCAAAACTGGTGATACTCCATTTCGATTATTTCAATCTAATTAAAGATTCATTAAAACTCCACTTAGTTTTAATCTGTGACTGGGTTAAAGAATCAGTGTCATTTAAAACACGGTTCACGATAAACCCAAAATCACATCACATTTCAATCAGTCCCTAATTGTAAATTAGCAAGTGAGCAATTCCCTAAGTATGAATCCCGAAGGCCGAAACCAACATCAGATCAATACCTCGGAAACTATTCAACTTAACTAATCTCCAGTTAGTTTCTGATTTTCTTAACTCCTTTAGGTCTAAGAACAGTATTATTGAAGATACCGTTCACGACAACCCAAAATCACATTTCATCAATGATCGGGTTAAAGAACGAGTGTTATTTAAAACACTGTCCACGATAAACCCAAAAATCAATATCGATTCAATTCCAATTAAATATTATTTAATTGGTACACTTCATTAAATCTAAATAAAAAAGATTTAATCTTTTCTCAACTGGGTTCAAGAACAGTGTTAGTGAAGACACCATTCACGACAAACCCAAATCACATTTGATATTAAATACAAGGCTCTGAATAGAAAATATCCCAGCTTATATTCAATATCCAATTTTGCGGCCAACAAAGATCGTATTGGAAATAACGATATATATATATCTATATCTTTCAAATTTCCATAACAACATTTGTATAATCACAAAATCCAACATCGAAACATTCCGAAGACAATTTCGATTCCAATCCATTCCAATGCAATCATTGGAAATTCTGGTTATTATCAAAACCATTTCAAATTCAATTTATTTATTTAAAAATAAATAGAATTATAATTCTAGTTCAAAACTAGTTCATTTCGATAAAAATCTATTTTTATCTTTTCAAATATGGAGTTTTTCATCCCAATCCTTTCTAAATCATTTCTTATGATTTTACACAAATTATTACTATTTTTAATAATTTTATCAAGGCCCGTACAGTCGATTTCCATCAACGGTCATCGAACTGCACTTACAACGACCTTTTTCAACTTTGATTTGGACATAATTCCAAATCCAACCGTTAGATTTCTAATTTCAAATATTTGTTAGAAAGCTCTTTTCGATACGAACCCAACGGTTCCGGTTTTAGGAGAATCCGACGGTCGGATCTCCCGTAATGTCCGTTTGAAATAAATGGTCGAAATTCACGAACTGCCGCGGCGCAACGCGTTCTATTCAGGCCATTATATTATATATATAATATATATAATATATACTTCGTCGATTTCTATTTAAAACGAATTATATAAATAGTTTTAAAATTCGTTTCAAAAGCAATTTCAACTTCCCTTTCAATTCAAATCAAAATTGAATTCTTCTTTCTAAATTCGTTTAAAATTCATTTCTATTCAATTCAAATTTCAATTCAATTTGAATTCATTTTCAATTTGCTTGCAATTCAATTTGAATTCGTTTTCAATTCATTTCGAAGTCGTTTTCAATTCATTTCATTTCGAAATCGTTTTCAATTCATTTCATTTCGAAATCGTTTTCAATTCATTTCATTTCGAAATCGTTTAAAATCGATATAAATATCATTCACGTCAAAATGGCGTCAATCTAATCAACACGGCTTCATAAATTTCTATTTTCAACATAGTTGTTATTATCAAAATATTTCGTTCAACACATGACCAATCTCAATGGATGAGTATTGTCAACACATGAACTTTTATTTTATATTGACAAAGATGTAAATTTTATTACTAAAATATTTCGTTCAACACATGACCAATCTCAATGAATGAGTACTGTCAACACATGAACTTTTATTTTATATCGATAAAGGTGCAAATTTTATTACTAAAATATTTCGTTCAACACATGACCAATCTCAATGAATGAGTACTGTCAACATATGAACTTTTATTTTATAATATTCTTTATTTTTCAAATTGGAATGAGGCCCAATCAATTACCATATAAAGTTAATTATATGGATTTTCATACAACACATGTATATAATAGCATTGAAAATAATCAACCATCAACCAAAGTGCACTACACTGTATAAGCATCAAATATAGATATTCAACGCTTATAACAGCCTGTCAATCAATCGATCGACATATTTAATCAATCAGGATGAGTGAACTTCAAATTTCATCCCAACACCCGTGTGGGGTTTCAAACAATCAAACACAGATTTTTATTCGTGCAGTTGGGCGATGTGTGAAATTTATCGACCCAATCAATGTCCTTCAAATAGGTGTACATAAACAAACCATCTGGTTTGTAAATGAATATTTATTTATTCACATTCACGTTAAAAATTATATTTTTAACGATAAAACATTTTATTTCAACCTATGAATTTCTATTCAATTCATTTATTCAATAAAATGATATTTCTATTTTTCTAACATATTTTAGAAAATTTCGGCGGCATAACGGCACGATACTAGAAACGGGACGAGGCCTAGCCTTATCCCCGGTCTAGTGAAGGCCCACGCCATTCACACATCAATCAAACCATTCAATTCACCAAACAATTCAATTTCAAATCAAATCATATAACTAACCTATGCAACCAAACAAACAAGTCCATGGTCTGTGGACGATTGTGTCGGGTGCTACTAAGCACCGTCTGCATCCTAGTATATATATATATATATATATATAATTAGAAAAATTAAATTGAAAGGTGAGAAGTTCTCACCTAAAGCTATCCTAGCTCCACGGCACTTCATTGATAGAAATCTTCATCGCTATCGCAACTTCGTCATCTTCGTTGCCCGTAGCCACTACATATATAAAAATCACACATTTTTATATTTGCTGATGTCTTTAAAATAAAAATCGCATTTTTATTTATTCACTTTCAATTTAAAAATCATATTTTTACTTCGTTGTTCGATATATAAAAAAAATCACATTTTACTATGCTATTCAATATATAAAAATCGAATTTTTACTTCGCCATTCAATATATAAAAATCGAATTTTTACTTCGCCATTCAATATATAAAAATCGAATTTTTACTTCGCCATTCAATATATAAAAATCGAATTTTTACTTCGCCATTCAATATATAAAAATCGAATTTTTACTTCGCCATTCAATATATAAAAATCGAATTTTTACTTCGCCATTCAATATATAAAAATCGAATTTTTACTTCGCCATTCAATATATAAAAATCGAATTTTTACTACTATGTTATATAGATAAAAATTATATTTTTATCACGCTATTTTTCCATATAAAGATTTCGCCTTAAAAAAAACATAGACTTCGCCTTTGTAAAAATAAAGTTTTCGCCTTTACAAAAATAAAGATTTCTCCTTTATAAAAATTAAGTTTTCGCCTTTATAAAAATTACCACTTTATCTCAACGTATATAAAATAAAAATCAGATTTTTATTTGGCTACACATACAAAGATGATATTTTTATATTCTCTATCCTATAAAGATTATATTTTTAATACTTTAAAAATATAAAAATCATATTTTTATTACTTCTATATAGTAAAGGTTATATTTTTAATACTTTAAAAATACAAAAATCATATTTTCAGTTTGAACAAAAATCAGTTTTCAGTTTTAACAAAAATCAGTTTTCAGTTTTAACAAAAATCAGTTTTCAGTTTTAACAAAAATCAGTTTTCAGTTTTTAAACATATATAAAAATCGAAACCTTAGAATTAAAATAAAATAAAGTAAAAACAACTTACAGTGGATGATTGGGGGGGAAGATGGGGTTGCTCGCGTCTTCGGGCGGAGGCGGGGCCCTCCTGGGCGGCGCTGGCCATGGGGTGGGGGTCTGGGACACTGCGTTCGGATTTGGGGGTGGCTTGGGCTTGAGCGGGGATGCAGGGGGGGGGGGGGGGAGGGGAGCGAGTGATGGCGTCCTCGAGTGGAGGAGGGGCGGCGGCCCTGGCACGACGGCGCCGGCGATTGGGTGGAGCTGCTCCATCGAGGGCTTCAGCCGATTTCTTTTTTCTTTTCTTAACTGAACGGGGCTGATAAAGGAATGGGGGGGGGGTCTGGAGATAAAGGTTTTTTTTTATTTTATATCACATTTAATTCCCTAGAGTTGACTTTTATTTTGAACTCAAAATTGAGCCCACCGACTGTCGTCCCTAGCGTATTACCCCCATTCCGGACACAATGGGATATGTATCGCAAGCTGATTCGATAGTTACAATCAGTTTCAGTTGAATTTACCTTTTAAATCGCTATATTGAATTTTAAACGTACATTTCAAATTACCGGGGTCACATATTAACTCTAAAAATTCCCGAAAAATATTTTCTAGCTTCGTATTGACTATACGGTCCTAACAAAACTAGTTTCGTCGAATTCTGAGACCATTTGAAAAATGGCCAATTTCCAGTTGATTAAAATCAACTGAAACTGGTCAAACGCGTTTTCCTTTGCCACGCTCACATATTGATTCGAAAAATTATGAAATTTGAAACCTAGCAATAATTTGACATCTCGGACCACACAAAACTGGTTTCGTCGAAATCCGAGGTCATTTGCAAAATTCCCATTTTTAAGGGCCTGAATTCCATAGCGACTATTCAGAATTTTCAACTGGACATATCTTTTGATTCCCGCTATGAAATGCGGATTTGTCGGATTCGTTGAAAAGATATTCACTATTAGATTCTATTATTTTTGGTTTCACAACAATCCGAATTGTTTTGCACCCGGTACATTCAATTGAAGTTCGAAATCGAATTATCGAACTACCGCGCCATTTTCAATTCTATTTATAATTATATATAAATATTATATTCTAACGACGACGTATATAATATATACGTCGAATTCTATTCAAAATAAATTTTCTCGTCGATATTATTTAAAATAATTCATTTTAAATATTCTAAATTCGCTAAAATTGCCAAAATAAAAATTTTAAACTGGCCCAGATTTTCGGGTTATTACAATCTCCCCCACTTAAAACTTTTCGTCCCCGAAAAGGAACAAAGTCGAAAGTGGTTTGATTATTCAGCTCTACGCTCGATCTGGCTTCCATTCTCCAACTCTTTAGTTTCTGAGAATTTTCAAAATTTCAAAAATTTGGCTAACACCCTAAATTTTTGAAAAATTTCGCCATAACCTCCCCTGCACCGGGAGCATCGGGGAATTTCAAATAGCTTCCCCGGTCCTTCAGATCTCAAAAAGAAAAAGAAAAAGCCAAGCGGCTAGCCAATAGGCTCACAAAATCATCATCACCCAAACAAAACAGGAAATTATGTAGTAAACATGTACCTATTTGTCGGGCAAACAAATTTTATTCTCTGCTCTAGCCTCCTTGCTATGACCTGTTCAATATAAGTATATGTATATGCAAGCAAATGCGACCAATTTTCAATATCGTTCAACATTTGATTCAATTAGGCATAATGGTTCAAAATTAGCAAACAAATGAACAAACAACACAAACATCAATCAATTAGTGAATTTAAAGTTTCAAATTCATAATTTTGATACATATACTAAAATCGTGTTTTTGATGCCAATTCACAACAAAGTGTTCTAACTATATTAGTTTTGGTTCTCACACCAGTCTAATGGAAATATATAGAAAATCACACCTTCGAAACACGAATATAAATGTTGATGATGCGATCGCTATCATCAATATCATCTCCGGGCGACTAGAGTGTGATGCTATATCTATCCAATATATTAAAACTTTGAATATACGTTTGCAAGGCGTATATGCAAATTCTTTATATACTGAATTGTCCAAAATCAATATAAACAAGTAATCAAATACGAATAGTTGATTTAAATTTTCAAAACAAAATTTTGTTTTCGTTTTAAAAATATACTCTTCACACTCGTTCTAGGATACTACTGATCCCATCTCTAACGAGTCATTCCATTGGATATCACTAACCCAATATCTGATGAATTCTTTCGTATAGTTCTAATGTGCCTTGTTCTCTGCTTCGTAAACCAAAGCTCTGATACCAACTGTGACGGCAAGGAATTTCGCTCGGTCCGAACCAGTCGCTAAACCGATCCAGGCCGTTCGAAACGCCCTATCGTTCGAGAACAGGACAAAACAGAACGCATACAGAAGAACATTTCACTGTATATTACAACAATGCATCAGATTACAAGAATATACAGAGTATAAAAGAATATTACACAGAAATATCAGAAATTTAAATTACATTTAAATACATAGCAGCGGAAAATAATACAATGCACAACTAGAAGAGATATACGGATACAAAGCTTTCCGGATATCGTTCCAGCTGTAAACCAGGATTCTGTGAATATAAATCTGCAAAACCAAAACTACTAGCTGCCCGTGTCAAAATAAGGGCACCCAGAGTTTAGGTTAAAACAATAAACTCCAGGTCAGTCATGGGACTGGTGTGAGAACTAAAACAGTTATTATTCTTTATTTTGAATCATTAGGTAAATCAAGGGACCACGCCGTATAACACGGAACGGGTTTCCTCCCAAGAATACCAGTGCATAAAACAAACAGCGCAATGCTAAATAAAGAAAAATGAAGCTGTTATAAGACCCAGGTCCTATCACACAATGCAACGCAAGCCGGGGGATAGGGTTTTCCCTTATAACAGCCAAAGAATGCTTGATACGTTTAAAACAAATCATTTGATACTATTATAGTGCATAGTGTATAAAACAACTTCAAATCATAAGTATCAATCATAGGCGGCATGGGTACCATATATCATGTCGCCATACTAGTTCTACAATTAAAACCGCAAATGTCACGTATTTGGAAGTTGGATTTCCATCTATGAACCGAGGCAAAAGATAGTCCTCAACCGATTCGAGACTGCCTAGCCCGAGTCTCAGGATCAGAGCTCGAGTGACCCTTGGATCGTCAGGGCCGGTCCACCGATGTGGATTAAACTTAAACCCTGAACATGCGTTTCGCCGCCCTTTGGGGCGTAAGTGAGCCAACTAAATGACTCCATCGGTTCGAGAACGACCGATCAATCCGAGGCGCCTCGCAACAGCAACAACCACATAAGTCAAACTCGTCAGGGCATGTAAAACCACTGACGCCACTTTTTAGCTAGGAGGAAACGCATGCCCTCCCTGAGGTCCTCTCCCGTTTTTGGTTCATACCGGGTGTGAAACACGCGAGGTAAACGTTACACAAAGCTACGCCACAAAGGCCTTGCTTTGATCATCACCACAAGACTTTGCTTTTCAACAGAAGCCTCGATCAATTGCCACTTAGGCATGCCACACAGGCAATTCACTCCATGCGTTTGATATCCATCAATATATAACCCCTGAGCTCGTACGTCTCAGAGAAGGGCGTTAAGCAAGAGAATAAATTCTCCGCCGCCAAACAGATATATATTTAATAGAGATCAATCACACGGACTAAAATCCAATGTCAAACACACAGTCCATTTACAAGTCCGTTCTGGGTCTGAACGAAACCGGAGGCACCTAGTACCCCGCATATCCATCGATCTCCAAGTACGTCTGGACGATCACCAACTGTTTCCATCTTCTTGGGTGTACAGCCCAATCAAGATCATCAGTTATCACCCAAACGACGTGAAGACCTCCGGTCTTCGACCATCGTCTTCATCTTCGACTTATCGTCGTATCAGTTATTCAGAATGGGATAAACCCGGTCTTTCCGAATAACTCGCGTATATTTAAATAAGTGTTACACAAACACAACATACGCCTCATTCCAATTCATTAGTCACTAACCGTAAATTAATCAAGAGAATAATTCCCCAAACATTAACCCCGAAGGCCGAAACCAACATCAGATCAATATCCAGAAGACCATTCTGCTTGGCTAACCGACAGTTAGTTTCTAAATTTCACGTTCATAGGGAAAGGTTCCCATAAATTTTATCAAAGATAAATTCCTTGAATTTATTCTTTAATCTACTTTTGAATATCAATTCAAACTAGTCGGGATTAGCGAACCTTACCGAAGTAATCATTTGTTTTAATTTCCCAATCCCAACCTATTCATCCCATGAAGTAAAACTGGTTATACTTCATATCTAACACCACGGTGTTATCGGTAAATTCAATTACCATTTCACGTTCAAATCTAATTAAAGATTTAACTATCGCCTGGAGCAAAACTGGTGATACTCCATTTCGATTATTTCAATCTAATTAAAGATTCATTAAAACTCCACTTAGTTTTAATCTGTGACTGGGTTAAAGAATCAGTGTCATTTAAAACACGGTTCACGATAAACCCAAAATCACATCACATTTCAATCAGTCCCTAATTGTAAATTAGCAAGCGAGCAATTCCCTAAGTATGAATCCCGAAGGCCGAAACCAACATCAGATCAATACCTCGGAAACTATTCAACTTAACTAATCTCTAGTTAGTTTCTGATTTTCTTAACTCCTTTAGGTCTAAGAACAGTATTATTGAAGATACCGTTCACGACAACCCAAAATCACATTTCATCAATGATCGGGTTAAAGAACGAGTGTTATTTAAAACACTGTCCACGATAAACCCAAAAATCAATATCGATTCAATTCCAATTAAATATTATTTAATTGGTACACTTCATTAAATCTAAATAAAAAAGATTTAATCTTTTCTCAACTGGGTTCAAGAACAGTGTTAGTGAAGACACCATTCACGACAAACCCAAATCACATTTGATATTAAATACAAGGCTCTGAATAGAAAATATCCCGGCTTATATTCAATATCCAATTTTGCGGCCAACAAAGATCGTATTGGAAATAACGATATATATATATCTATATCTTTCAAATTTCCATAACAACATTTGTATAATCACGAAATCCAACATCGAAACATTCCGAAGACAATTTCGATTCCAATCCATTCCAATGCAATCATTGGAAATTCTGGTTATTATCAAAACCATTTCAAATTCAATTTATTTATTTAAAAATAAATAGAATTATAATTCTAGTTCAAAACTAGTTCATTTCGATAAAAATCTATTTTTATCTTTTCAAAATGGAGTTTTTCATCCCAATCCTTTCTAAATCATTTCTTATGATTTTACACAAATTATTACTATTTTTAATAATTTTATCAAGGCCCGTACAGTCGATTTCCATCAACGGTCATCGAACTGCACTTACAGCGACCTTTTTCAACTTTGATTTGGACATAATTCCAAATCCAACCGTTAGATTTCTAATTTCAAATATTCGTTAGAAAGCTCTTTTCGATACGAACCCAACGGTTCCGGTTTTAGGAGAATCCGACGGTCGGATCTCCCGTAATGTCCGTTTGAAATAAATGGTCGAAATTCACGAACTGCCGCGGCGCGGCGCGTTCTATTCAGGCCATTATATTATATATATAATATATATAATATATACTTCGTCGATTTCTATTTAAAACGAATTATATAAATAGTTTTAAAATTCGTTTCAAAAGCAATTTCAACTTCCCTTTCAATTCAAATCAAAATTGAATTCTTCTTTCTAAATTCGTTTAAAATTCATTTCTATTCAATTCAAATTTCAATTCAATTTGAATTCATTTTCAATTTGCTTGCAATTCAATTTGAATTCGTTTTCAATTCATTTCGAAGTCATTTTCAATTCATTTCATTTCGAAATCGTTTTCAATTCATTTCATTTCGAAATCGTTTTCAATTCATTTCATTTCGAAATCGTTTAAAATCGATATAAATATCGTTCACGTCAAAATGGCGTCAATCTAATCAACACGGCTTCATAAATTTCTATTTTCAACATAGTTGTTATTATCAAAATATTTCGTTCAACACATGACCAATCTCAATGGATGAGTATTGTCAACACATGAACTTTTATTTTATATTGACAAAGATGTAAATTTTATTACTAAAATATTTCGTTCAACACATGACCAATCTCAATGAATGAGTACTGTCAACACATGAACTTTTATTTTATATCGATAAAGGTGCAAATTTTATTACTAAAATATTTCGTTCAACACATGACCAATCTCAATGAATGAGTACTGTCAACATATGAACTTTTATTTTATAATATTCTTTATTTTTCAAATTGGAATGAGGCCCAATCAATTACCATATAAAGTTAATTATATGGATTTTCATACAACACATGTATATAATAGCATTGAAAATAATCAACCATCAACCAAAGTGCACTACACTGTATAAGCATCAAATATAGATATTCAACGCTTATAACAGCCTGTCAATCAATCGATCGACATATTTAATCAATCAGGATGAGTGAACTTCAAATTTCATCCCAACACCCGTGTGGGGTTTCAAACAATCAAACACAGATTTTTATTCGTGCAGTTGGGCGATGTGTGAAATTTATCGACCCAATCAATGTCCTTCAAATAGGTGTACATAAACAAACCGTCTGGTTTGTAAATGAATATTTATTTATTCACATTCACGTTAAAAATTATATTTTTAACGATAAAACATTTTATTTCAACCTATGAATTTCTATTCAATTCATTTATTCAATAAAATGATATTTCTATTTTTCTAACATATTTTAGAAAATTTCGGCGGCATAACGGCACGATACTAGAAACGGGACGAGGCCTAGCCTTATCCCCGGTCTATTGAAGGCCCACGCCATTCACACATCAATCAAACCATTCAATTCACCAAACAATTCAATTTCAAATCAAATCATATAACTAACCTATGCAACCAAACAAACAAGTCCATGGTCTGTGGACGATTGTGTCGGGTGCTACTAAGCACCGTCTGCATCCTAGTATATATATATATATATAATTAGAAAAATTAAATTGAAAGGTGAGAAGTTCTCACCTAAAGCTATCCTAGCTCCACGGCACTTCATTGATAGAAATCTTCATCGCTATCGCAACTTCGTCATCTTCGTTGCCCGTAGCCACTACATATATAAAAATCACACATTTTTATATTTGCTGATGTCTTTAAAATAAAAATCGCATTTTTATTTATTCACTTTCAATTTAAAAATCATATTTTTACTTCGTTGTTCGATATATAAAAAAAATCACATTTTACTATGCTATTCAATATATAAAAATCGAATTTTTACTTCGCCATTCAATATATAAAAATCGAATTTTTACTTCGCCATTCAATATATAAAAATCGAATTTTTACTACTATGTTATATAGATAAAAATTATATTTTTATCACGCTATTTTTCCATATAAAGATTTCGCCTTAAAAAAAACATAGACTTCGCCTTTGTAAAAATAAAGTTTTCGCCTTTACAAAAATAAAGATTTCTCCTTTATAAAAATTAAGTTTTCGCCTTTATAAAAATTACCACTTTATCTCAACGTATATAAAATAAAAATCAGATTTTTATTTGGCTACACATACAAAGATGATATTTTTATATTCTCTATCCTATAAAGATTATATTTTTAATACTTTAAAAATATAAAAATCATATTTTTATTACTTCTATATAGTAAAGGTTATATTTTTAATACTTTAAAAATACAAAAATCATATTTTCAGTTTGAACAAAAATCAGTTTTCAGTTTTAACAAAAATCAGTTTTCAGTTTTAACAAAAATCAGTTTTCAGTTTTTAAACATATATAAAAATCGAAACCTTAGAATTAAAATAAAATAAAGTAAAAACAACTTACAGTGGATGATTGGGGGGGGAAGATGGGGTTACTCGCGTCTTCGGGCGGAGGCGGGGCCCTCCTGGGCGGCGCTGGCCATGGGGTGGGGGTCTGGGACACTGCGTTCGGATTTGGGGGTGGCTTGGGCTTGAGCGGGGAGGCGGGGGGGGGAAGCGAGTGATGGCGTCCTCGAGTGGAGGAGGGGCGGCGGCCCTGGCACGACGGCGCCGACGATTGGGTGGAGCTGCTCCATCGAGGGCTTCAGCCGATTTCTTTTCTTTTTTTTTCTTAACTGAACGGGGCCGATAAAGGAATGGGGGGGTCTGGAGATAAAGGTTTTTTTTTATCACATTTAATTCCCTAGAGTTGACTTTTATTTTGAACTCAAAATTGAGCCCACCGACTGTCGTCCCTAGCGTATTACCCCCATTCCGGACACAATGGGATATGTATCGCAAGCTGATTCGATAGTTACAATCAGTTTCAATTGAATTTACCTTTTAAATCGCTATATTGAATTTTAAACGTACATTTCAAATTACCGGGGTCACATATTAACTCTAAAAATTCCCGAAAAATATTTTCTAGCTTTGTATTGACTATACGGTCCTAACAAAACTAGTTTCGTCGAATTCTGAGACCATTTGAAAAATGGCCAATTTCCAGTCGATTAAAATCAACTAAAACTGGTCAAACGCGTTTTCCTTTGCCACGCTCACATATTGATTCGAAAAATTATGAAATTTGAAACCTAGCAATAATTTGACATCTCGGACCCAACAAAACTGGTTTCGTCGAAATCCGATGTCATTTGCAAAATTCCCATTTTTAAGGGCCTGAATTCCATAGCGACTATTCAGAATTTTCAACTGGACATATCTTTTGATTCCCGCTATGAAATGCGGATTTGTCGGATTCGTTGGAAAGATATTCACTATTAGATTCTATTATTTTTGGTTTCACAACAATCCGAATTGTTTTGCACCAGGTACATTCAATTGAAGTTCGAAATCGAATTATCGAACTACCGCGCCATTTTCAATTCTATTTATAATTATATATAAATATTATATTCTAACGACGACGTATATAATATATACGTCGAATTCTATTCAAAATAAATTTTCTCGTCGATATTATTTAAAATAATTCATTTTAAATATTCTAAATTCGCTAAAATTGCCAAAATAAAATTTTTAAACTGGCCCAGATTTTCGGGTTATTACATTGCGGATCACTGAAAAGAGTAAGGCCAGAAGTGATTAAGCCGGGTTTTGTCAATTGTTGAGGTGATGCGTCAAATGGGAGTTATGGTAAATGGCTCTTAAGGTTGTTGTTATATGCAACGAGAAGTGTTTAGTAACCAAAGGTTTATAAGTGGTGGCTGTATTGTTAGCATGCGTGGAGACCACAAATGAAGCCCCGGGTTTTGCAGGCGAGCTGTAGTTGATGAGCGGTTGTGTTGAGATTGCGAAGAAGAGGAGATCGGTTTAATGAACGAAAGAGATCATTAGAAGTAACTGAAACACCATGGCACCGAAGGCTAGTTTTAGCGGCAGCAAGGCTATCGGAGTATACTGCAATGATAAGAGAAGTAGCCACAGTGTACTACAAGTTATTTGCATATTTAAAGGAAAATAATAAAAATAATTATAATGACCCGAACTTCCCCAGTCTCCGAAGAGAAGAGAAAGAATGGATTATCTGAGAATACGACAAATCAGAACGCAAACAGAAGAACATTTCATTGCTTATTACAACAATTTACATCAGAGTACAAGAATGTACAGAGTATGAATAAATAATATACATTTGATAAATATTAGAGATTAAAATACATTACATAGCATCAGAAAATAATACAAAACACAACTGACAGAGATAAATGGATACAGAGCTTTCCGAATACCGTTCCAGCTGTAAACCAGGATCCTATGAATATAAATCTACAAAACCAAAACTACTAGCTGCCCGTGTGGAAATAGGGGCACCCAAAGTTTAGGTTAAAACAATAAACTCCAGGTCAGTCATGTGACTGGTGTGAGAACTAAAACAGTTATTAAAACTTTACTTTAAAATGAAGTAAATCAAGGGACCACGCCGTATAACACGGAACAGGTTTCCTCCCAAGAATACTTGTGCATAGAATAAACAGCGCAATGCTTTTTGGAAAAATGAAGCAATTATAAGACCCAGGTCCCATCACACAATGCAACGCAAGGCGGAGGATAGGGTTTTCCCTTATAATATCCAAACATGCTTGGTACGTTTAAAACAAATCATTTTGATACTATTATAGTGTAAAATGTATGAAAACAACTTCAAGTAAATGTATCAATCCTAGACGGCATGGGTACCATATACCATGTCGCCAATACTAGGCTCTACAATCAAAACCGCACAATGTCGTATTGGAAATTGGATTCCATCTATGAACCGAGGCTGGGGATCGTCCTTCCGCTTTGAGACACTCTAGCCAATGTCTCAGGGCAACACACTCTAGGTGCCCCAGGTAACATGCAGGGCCGGTCCACACTAAGTGCATGGTGGATTCATAATCCCTGAACATGCGTTTCCCACCCCTATGGGGCGTAACTAAGCCAGATGACTCAATATCCGTCGGCTCCGTATAACCGATATATCCGAGGCGCCTCGCAATCCAACAACCACATAAGTAAAAATGTCTAGGCTCCATACCATGACACCACTCCTAGCTAGAAGGAAACGCACTGCCCTCCCTGCTATCCTCTCCCGTTTCTGGTTCATACCAGGGTGTGAGGCTCGCGAATTAACTCTACACAAAGCTATGCTCTATTAAAGTTGTGCTTTGATCATCAACCACAAGACTCTGCTTTTCAACAGAAGCCTTGATCATTTGCATCTCAGCATGCCACACAGGAAATTCACGCCATGCGACTGATATCTATCGATATATAACCTCTGAGCTCATACGTCTCAAAGAAGGGCGTTAAGCAAGAGAATGAATTCTCCGCCGCCAAACAAATATATATATTTAATAGAGATCAATCATCAAAAAATAAAATCCAATGTTAGACACACATCCATTTACTAATTCGTTCTAGGTCTGAACGAAACCGGAGGCACCTTATTCCTCGTCCCGTGTCCAATACAGGAGAGAGGTCCTCGCTTATCCAGTCGATCTCCAAGTACGTCTGGACAATCACCACTTATTACCTTGTCTTGTGTGTACAGCCTAATCAAGACATTAGTAATCATCCAAACGATGTGAAAACCTCTGGTCTTCAACCACCGTCTTTATCTTCGACTTATCGTCGGATCAGTTATTGAGAATGGGTATAAACCCGAACTTTCCAAATAACTCGCGTATATAATAAAAATGCTATAAAAACACAACATACGCCTCATTCCAATTCTGAATATTCTTTTGTTTAAATATTCATATCCTTTGGGAAAGGGTCCCACTTATTTTATCAAAGATAAATTCTTTTAAATTTATTCTTTAATCTTCCTTTGGATATCAATTCTAAACCAAATTAAGGTTTATCCAAACTAGTCGGGATTAGCGCACCTTACCTAGGTAATCATTTGTTTAATTTCCAAATCCCAACCCATTCATCCCATGGAGCAAAACTGGTAATACTCCATAACTAACACCTAAGAGTTATCGGTAAAATTAATTATCATTTCCCGTTCAAATCTAATTAAAGATTTAACTATTGCTAGGAGCAAAACCGGTGATACTCCATTCTCGATCATTCCCAAATTTGATAAATTAAATTATCAATTACCATATCAATCTAATTAAAGATTCATTAAAACTCCACTTAGTTTTAATCTTCCAAAAAATCAATATTAATGATTATTTAACTTTGAAAACACAAACATGCCGCATCGACAATCTAGGCCGTACTATTGATTTCTGCCGATATATAACCTCTAAGCTTGTACATCTCAGAGAAGGGTGTTAAGCAAGAGAATAAATTCTCCGCCACCAAACAGATATATATTTAGTATAGATCAACCATATAGTTCTAAATACAATGTTAAACATGTAATCCTGTCTTTAACTGGGTTAAAGAACTAATGTCATTTAAAACACATTTCACGATAAACCCAAATCACATTCCAATTAATTATGGAATCTTCACGGAAAACAGATCAATTATGTAATCGATATCAATTTCTGTATCCGACTAATAATATAAATGGAATAACGACAAAGCCTTTTAAATTCCATATATATTAACAGTCTTCCTCTACAGAAGCTCATTTCGATTATTATCAAATCGAATCCCATCCAATTCGAATTTAATATATTAAATTGGAAAACTTTACTTTTGAAAATTTCCGTTAAATCTTAAGAAAAAAGATTTTTATATTCCAAATTACATTTCACTGCAAATCGGGTTAAAAAACGAATGTCGTTAAAAACATAGTTCACAATAACCCAATTCATATTCCATTTTCCATTCCAGTTAAATGTTAATTAACTGGAAACTCTAATAATCTTCATTACAAGATTTATTCTTTTTCACACGGGGTTCAAGAACAGTGTTATTTAAGACACCATTCACGACAAACCCAAAATCCAGTTATTCTATTCAATTCCAATTAAATATTAATTAATAGGAAAAACTTCACTAAATCTTAATTAAAGATTTATTCTTTTCTCAACTAGGTTTAAGAATAGTGTTACGGAGGTCACCATTCACCACAAAATCAAAATCCAATTCAATATTAAATACAAGGCTCTGAATAGAAATTATATCGGCTTATATTCAATATCAAATTCTGAAATCAACAAATATCGTATTGGGAATAACGATATATATATATATCTTCCAAATTCCTCCACAATATACGTATAATCACGGAATCCAACATCGAAATATTCCAAAGATTATTTCCATTCCAAATCCATTCCAATTTATTCTTTGGAAATCTCTGGTTATTATAAAACCATTTTCAAATCCAATTTATTTATTTTAAAAATAATTAAATTATAATTCTAGTTCATAACTAGTTCATTTTGATAAAAATATATTTTTATCTTTTCAAATATGAAATTTCCCATCCCAATTCTCTTTAAATCATTTATTATGATTTTACACAAATTATTGATTTTTTAATAATTTTATCAAGGCTCGTACAATCGATTTTCAAAAACGGTCATCGAACTGCACTTACAACGACCTTTTCCAAATTTGATTTGGACATAATTCCAAATCCAACTGTTAGATTTCAAATCCCTTATATTCGTTGGAAAGCTTTTTTCAAGACAAACCCAACGGTTCCGGTTTTAGGAGAATCCGATGATCGGATCTCCCGTAATGTCAATTCAAAGTCAATGGTCGAAATTCGCGAACTGTCGTGGCACGGCGCGTTCTATTCAGGCCATTAAATATATATAATATGTATATTATATATATTTCGTCGATTCCCATTTAAAATGTATTTTGTAAATTGTTTTAAATTTGTTTTAAAACGATTTCAACTTCATATTCAATTTCAAATCAAAATTGAATATTCCATATCATTAATATATAAATGATAATATTTTCAAAACATTATATTTTGAAATCACTTCCTTTTCGATATTCATATAAAAATGAATAAAATCGATATAAATATCGTTCACGTCAAAATGGCGTTAATCTAATCATCACGGCTTTATATATTTAAATATTTTCGTGTCCATCCCAAATTGGACATCAAAATCATATTTTGATCCATTGCTAAATATTATTTTAAAATATTCATTATTCGTCATTTTAAAATATTTGTTAATTTAAAATATTTGTTCTTTCCGAATTGGAATCTGACACAATTAATTACCATATAATTTAATTTATATGGATTTCATACACACATGTACACAACAATAATCAAACACAGTCAACCATTATCCAGAGTGCATTACACAATTGCATAAGCGTTAAATATAAGTAATTAACGCTTACAACAATCTATCAACCCATCAATTGACATATAACTAAATATTGGGATTTGTGTATGTTCAATATCATCCCAATACCCGTGTGGGGTTTTCAAACAACAAACACTGATTATTATTTGTGTAGTTGGGTGATGTGTAAAATATATCGTTCCAAATAATATCAGTTAAATGTGTGTACATAAACAAATCGTCCGATTTATAAATGAATATTTATTTTATTCATGTACATGTTAAAAACTATATTTTTAACTATAAAATATTTCATTTCATGAATATTTTATACAGTTCATTTGTACAATAAAATGATATTTTTATTATTCTAATTATTTTTAGAAAATTTTGGCAGCATAACGGCGCGATACTAGAACCGGAATAAGGTCTAGCCTTATCCCTCGTCTACTAATGGCACACGCCATATACATACCAATTCTATTCAATTCAATTTCCAAACCAAATTCAACCAAATAATCCAATCAACCAAACAGCCAAACAAACAAGGTTTCAAACAAAGGTGTCGGGTGCTACTAAACACCTCTGCATCCTAGTATATATATTTAACTAGAAAATAAATTAGAGTGAGAAGTTTTCACCTTTGGGATCCACTCCTCCATTCTTTATTTCTGAACGGTTCAGATTTGGATTTGTTTTCCACCAGTTCCATCGCAATCTGTTTCACGTGATTTTTACATTAAAAATACATTTTTATTCTATTACTTTATAAATAAAAATCACATTTTTATTCTAACGTTATATATATAAAAAATCATATTTTTATATTTTCTACTTATATAAAAATCATATTTTTATAACAACGCTACATCTATAAAAATCATATTTTTATAATGCTTTTCATGTTATAAAATCAAATTTTTACAACGCTTTTCATATTATAAAAATCAAAATTTTCTATTTTAAAAATCCAGTCTTTTTATATTTCAAAATCAAATCTTTCTATTTCAAAAATCCAATCTTTTTATATTTAAAAATCAAATCTTTTCAATCTACCCCTTTTTTAAATTGAATTTAGATTTCTCACGACAATTTTATCGCATACAAAATTTTATACATAACCTGAATATAATTTTATAAACCGTATTTTAATGTGATTTTAGAATTGCTCACAAGAAATCATTCACGCAACAAATTCAATGCTGCATAAATCATGTTTCAATTCTGCATTTAATCTTTGCAAGCAAAAGAGGAAATTGCACAAAAAAATCAGCAAGTCGATTCACGTGGAAAAATAAAGCAGAGAACTCACACTTGCGTTTCAGGCCATTTCAGAAACCGTCGTCTGCTAGCTGAAGCCATCGTACACCAGTTGGAGGTCACTCCCTTCAAGGTCTTCACCTGAGACCCCCGCGCCATCGACGGCGCCACGCACGACTCCCTGCTTCGCCCCTAATTTGGCTGCGACGACAGTTTCATGAAGGGCTTTGGTTGCTGTAGGGCTCGACCGGCGGAGAAGGAGGAACCGCAAGCTCGAACTCGTGATGGAAGGAGGAGGGATGGAGTGTTTGATTTTCCCCGATGGCCATTGAAATGATTTTCGATTTGGGTAAAATGAATTTGGAGCGAATTTTTTCTCTCCCACGAATGATGAATTTAGGGATTTGGAGAAAATTAGTTTTTATATATAAATATTTTTAATATTATTTTAATTCCTTATCACTTTAATAAGAATTTCCTTGTTCGTACTCCAAATCAAACTCAACGACTGTCGACCCTAGCTGAATCCCCTCATTCTGAACATAATGGGATATGTCCGGTAAGCCAATTCAACTGTTACGATCAGTTTTTCTTTATTTTAAAAAATAAATCAATTTATATTGAATTCAAACGTACATTTTAAATTACTGGGGCCACATACTGACTCCAAAAATTCCCGAAAAATAAATCTAGCTATGTTTTGATGATACGGTCCTAACAAAACTAATTTGATTGAATTTTAAGACAGTTTGGAAAACGGTCATTTTTAGTCGATTAAATTCAAACTGAATTGACCAAACGCGTTCGAATTCACCACGCTTACATATTAATTCCAAAAATATGAAAATTGGAATCTAGTAATAACTTGACATTCTAGATCCAACAAAAGTGGTCTCATCAAAAACGGAGGTCGTTTGCAGAATCACTATTTTTAAGGGCTATATTTTATATAAATTCCATAGCGACTATTCTGAATTTTCAAATGGATATAACTTTTTATTCCTACTATGAAATCTAGATTTTTCACATTCGTTGGAAAAATATTTTCAAACAAATTCTAATATTTTTGGTTTTAATAAAATCTGGTTTATTTTGAATCCTGTACATTCATTTGAAATTTGAAATCGAATTTTCAAATTACCATGCCATTTCCAATTCCTCTTATAATTAAAATAAATATTTATATTCTAACTTCGATTTGAATAAATTTATATGGTCTAATTCTATTCAAAATAAATTTCTAGTCGTTATTATTTAAAATAATTCATTTTAAATATTCAGAATTCATTAAAATTGCCAAAATAAAAATTTTAAATTGGTTTCGATTTTCCGGGTTGTTACAATAATAAAGGAGCAGAGTTGGTCTCGAAAGTTTGAGTTCATGCAAGGAACAATGAAATATATCTGTTAATAGCAGCAAGGAGTTTTGATGCAAACTGTTGTCATGATTTTCATGTTTGGGTTCGGATTTTTTCTCATTAAGGGGTGCTTTGGTTCATGAGTTAGAAGCAGGTTTTGTTTATTGGGAAGTTTTCACGCATGGATTCTGTCTAAGATAGGAGGGAGGCTTGGAATTCGAATGTAGAAAGTAAGAGAAGAAGTGAAGATAATGGGGGAGACAGTTGGACCGGAAATGGTCACGGTGTGGTGGGAGTTGTTGTTAGAAAGGCCAAAAGGGGTATTGAGGAAGATGCATCGCAATCTGCTCTGATTGGAAGTGGAAAATGCGTGCGGTTAACTAATGACGTGGTTTAGGTTAATCATGGTAATTAGGTATTAATTAATTATTAATTTATTGTTAATATCGTTGAATTTATTTAGTTTATAATTGGTATATCTTTTGCAAACTTTTACAGAATTCAGTGAAGCAAGGAGCAATGAAATCGTATCGACCAATGCTGCGCGTAGGAACTGACCTGACAAGATCTGGGGCTCATCAGAATAAATGTCGAATTTAAATGTCCGTTAAAATTGGATAAACAAAGCGGAATCGTTAGATCAAATTAAAAGGGGAGTTAACTCTCACCATTTCTGGATTCCATGATGTGATATAATTAATATTATTAAGATTTGTCATTTTTATTATAAATCGATTGATTTGGATGCCAAGAATGTTGTTTATTTGTTATTGGCTGCTGTTAATTTTATTTACGTCATTTGATTGCATTGGATGAAATATCTATTTCATAGAGTATTATCAAATGTTATAATAACTGTGATGCTGGGCAGAACAGGTTGGAGGAATCCAACCGGATTCCTCAAATATTATATGTACGGGTTGTTTTTAAATTATTTTTATATATATGCACTGTTTGAACCCAAATGATATTGAAAATCTATTTGGATGTTGGTGTTGAATGGAAATTCAACGTTATTGTAATCTTAATCAATAGACGGTATTGATTAAGGATTTGGCAGCAAATGACCTTAAGTCCATCCTTTTGTTAAAACGTTGATTTGTCATCAGACGAATCAGTGAAGTTAAATTATAAAAACTATATTTTTACAATTAAAGCAAAGTTATAAATTATAATAGAAGTTCTATTATAAAAATATATTATATAGTTAGTTTTTATAAGTAATTATAAACGATTATTTTGACATTTTAAATAAGTTTATAATCAAGTGAAGGTATAAATTGCCCTATAAGTTAATATTTTAGGACAATCATTTTAAGACAAAGGGTTAAGAAATATTTTTAGATTAATTATATTAATCTAATGGTAAGGAGTAATTAAGACCAGTTAGCGAATTAACTAATGATTTGAAGTTAACTAAGTCAATCGTTTTGTTGGTAATTGATTAATAGATTAATTGATCTTCGAATTAATCTAATGGGAATAGTTTAAAATTAATAAGATTCTTAATTTTTAATTACCATTTAAATTAATGAAGTTTAAATGATGATTGAACTAGTATAATTAGTTATTGTTTGTACAAAGTAAGCAGCTAATCTAATTTAAATGAAGTAAACTGTTTTACTTCAGCAATGATTAATTATTATTTAATTATTTTAATTAAAGTAATTACTCCTTGAATGGGGATAATTTAATATAGTAATTGAGTTGTAATGAGGTATAACTTGAATTAAGTATATAATTCATATAGAAAGTAAAACGTCAAAAGACGAAGAGCGTTAATGGTTTTTGGCAAAGGAGTTATAAATGGAATTGTATAATGATGTTGAAGCAAAGAGTTAATATTTAATATAAATAATTATAAATAACCACGTTTTCATAATAAGTATATAGGGTTAAAAAATCATATTCCAAATAAAACAAGAAATACAATTTAATTGGTATTAGAAGTAATTTGGGTTTTGAGTTACGGACTTATATCTATTCTAAGATAAGAACGTTGTCGATCAAGGTCTGAGAGGTAAATAAAATACCCCAACTTGAATGATTTCACTATTATCAAGGGATGGTATTGGTTTATAACGGAAAGAGATGTCGAGATTAGTTATAAAGGGAAATATTGCAGCATATTGCAAGATTTTGAACTGTAATAATAAATTAACGTTGTTGGCCAAGCTTAAGCGTGATTTTTATATATAGAACTATTCCCTAGAAAATTGAAATAGTTTGGTCTGAAATCCACTTATCCTAAGTGATAAGTAAATAACTATGTTTTTCCGAAGAAATGGAAATGTGTTATACCAAGTTGAGGGTAGAAATAATTAATGGAGATTTAATTGTATATACTACCCTTACTGAATGGAAATCTTAAAATTTAACCTTTGAGTTTATATAATGTTATAACATGTCGTCCAACATTAATTTAGGGCATATAAGAAATGATAATTGAATATTGAATAGATAATATATATCGTTATTCCTAAAGTAAAGGAAGGCTAAAAGAGTTTAGAGAATATGAAGTAATATTTCCAAGAAAGGGAAATAAAAAGGGTTTTATATAAATAAGGTGATATTAGTACAGCGGAGTTTGGTGAATATAGTTGTTGATTCCAAATAACAGAAGTAAAGGATTTTTGTTGGGATAAACAAATGAAATAAAATTCTAAATCAGTGAAATGACTTTAGATGATTCAATAAAAGGGTTGAATGAATGATTTTAAATAATAAGGGTCTGAGCTACCAATATACTTAATGTACTATTTGATATTGATAGTTAAAAACCCGACTATCAATAGAATATATTATCGAACCTTTTGACGTGTTGTTCCAAAGAGACTAGGATTGGAACTTGACCCAAAACCAATTCGAATCAATGTTGCGTTCGAACTAATCTGCAGGGATACATATAAGAAGTATTGAAGAACGTAGATCTCCATAAAACGGAAGAACTACTAATATTCTCGGGTTCGCGCCCGAGATAAACTATGGTTTTGTTGTGCTTGGAGTCTATGGATTGCAAGGACTACTCGCTACTAATATATAGGGTGGTTCCTAGAATGCAGTAGGAGGGTGCCTTCGGTTCATCCTATTCCTGAATGACTTGTATAGAAGAATGTCTGAAAGAGTATTTCTTTAAGAATCATGTACGTTGATTTTTACAAATATACCAAGTTTGGTGGTGGAGAAATTCTCTTGCGTAAACACTCATAGTGTATTTGTGGACGTCATTTAGTGATTTGATGGATCTGACAATGTGGCATTCAAAGTGAATGGTGACCAGATGCTTCAAAAAGATACGTGACCTCTAGTCTCATCAACTGGGAAATGGCACAAAATTGGGTAGACAGCATGGCTATGTGGGTTGCACCGATTAAAAGAGTATATCATTACCTGATCTGGAGAAATCAAATGCCTTCGGTTGTCCCTTTTGTTTTTGTATGTATGCTACCGGTTCGGTTGGCTGGCCCTCAACTGTGGTGATGTTATATTTGGTGCTCTCAAGAGTAATGAGGGGCCACTCATGTGTAGCTGGGTTGCAAGACGTTCTTGTTAAACCCCCAATTTATACATCCCCGGAGGTACATTATCAGAAAGATGGTCCCATACCTTGCCAGGAAATCCATTCTCTAATAAGAGCTCGCGATTTCGATTGTACACTATATATGTAGAGAGTGAGATGCAAGCGTTCTACTAGATTATTATTTATTTGTCGTTTGATAGACATTATTATAATATGAGAAAAGATATTGATTTCAAAAATGTTTTGGGTTATAGTAAGGTAAAAATCGTCCGTGTTTATGTGTGGGCTGGTCTTACAACTATCCTTTTATTTCAAAAGGATTTGTAAAGTTAAACAAATTGTTTGTGTTGTGAATTTATCACTAAAATTATTCCTGATTGATCCGGGTGAATTTTGTTTTGCTTCAAATGTTCTCGGGTCAGACCGAGTATATTTCCAGGTTAGGTTTCGCTTGGAGTCCCAAGAGCTAGAAGCAGGAGGCTTCACCGTTAGACTTAGAGATAGTTTCTGCTGTGACAGATATATATTGTACTCTGATGGTTGGTGTGTATATACAGTTTTTTTGGTAAAGAGATTTGATATATTATATTTATTCGTTCCGCTATGAGATTATGATGTGTTCTTCTTTTACTTCTATTCTAACACTTATTTCTTTATACTTCTCATTCTCTAACTTCTTTCTATTAATAGTCTGGGTTTTCGATACTTGGATTTTTGGCAAGTAATACGGGATTATGTATTATTGTTGAAAATTCGAGCGTCGAATTCTGTAATAACCCGGAAAATCTGGGCTAGTTTAAAATTTTTATTTTGGCAATTTTAATGAATTTTGATTATTTAAAATGAATTATTTTAAATAATATCGACGAGAAATTTATTTTGAATATATTTAGAACGTATATATTATATACGCCGTCGTTAGAATATAAATAATTATATATAATTATAAATAGAATTGAAAATGGCGCGGTAGTTCGATAATTCGATTTCAAACTTCAATTGAATATACCGGGTGCAAAACAATCCGGATTTTAGTGAAACCAAAAACATTAGAATCTAATTGATAATATCTACCCAACGAATCCGAAAAATCAAAATTTCATAGCGGGGATAAAAAAATATGTCCAGTTGAAAATTCTGAATTGTCGCTATAGAATTCAGGCCCTTAAAAATGGGAATTTTGCAAATGACCTCGGATTTCGACGAAACCACTTTTGTTGGGTCCGGGATGTCAAATTAGTGCTAGATTCCAAATTTCATAATTTTTCGAATCAATACGTGAGCGTGGCAAAGGAAAACGCGTTTGACCAGTTTCAGTTGATTTTAATCGACTGGAAAATAGCCATTTATCCAATGGTCTCAGAATTCGACGAAACCAGTTTTGTTAGGACCGTATCGTCGATACGATGCTAGAAATAATTTTTCTAAAATTTTTCGAGTCAGTATGTGGGCCCGACAAATTAAAATGTACGTTCAAATCAAAATTTAAATGTTTTATATTTTAGTTTGAAGAATAACTAACTGTAACAGTCGAATTGGCTTACGAAACATATCCCATTGTGTCCGGGATGGGGGTATTTAGCTAGAGGCGACAGTCGTTGGGGTTCGTTTGAAGTTCGTGGTGATAAACAAGTTAAATTTGAATTAAATAATAATATTATATATATATACCACCTAGTCAAAACCCTAGCCTTTCTCTACACGTGGTCAAACCTAATTGTCAGCCGCCAGTTGATGAATTGAAGGGCCAGAATTCTCCGATAATAAAACCACAAATTCGCTCAATCTAAATCGAATCAAACTCCGGTTTCAAAGCAAAAACCATGGAGATTTCCAAGCTCTTTAAAATCACGCAAGTATGATCGAGAACCATGTGGTATCAAGGGAGAATTTCTGCCTCAAAGACAGTGGGTTTGAGCGCGATTTTCCATTGATTGGGGGGCCCGAGTTCTTCACCGTCGGTGGTGAAGGGAGCTCACGCCTAGGCGGTTGATGTGACACCCGTAGATCGGTCTCCGGTCCCCTGGTTTAACGCGCGCAGGTGGGTGTTTTCAACGATGAAATGGGTTTTAATATCGCCTGTAGGAATGACGGGGAAGAAAGGCTTAGGGCCTTAATGAAGTAATTATTTAATTTAATTATAGTTTAATTACTTTAATTAACATAAAATGTTTGTAATCCAATATCTTTGTGATACGAGGTCGGAATCGAACGAAACGAAATGCGTTGGAACCGTCTTGAAGAGCACTACAACATGGAACTGACCAGAACAGAAACAGAGCACGTTAGATTTTCGAGCAAACTCAAAACCAAAATGTTCAGAAAATTCAGAAATAAAACCAGTCAAAGTGAGAATTCTCTCACTTTAAATTTTCTGTTCAGTTATTTATTTCATAACTGCATATATGAACTGTTCCCCGTCGTCCACAGACCATGGACGACTTGTTTGGTTGTATTCTGTGTGAAAATTGATTGTGATGTGAAATGAATTATATATATATTAGGAGTGTATGAAATATGTATACGATGTGAAATAAATAAATAAATAAATATATATATATATATATATGAAAGGTGAAAATATCGAATATATATGAAAAGTGAAAATATTATATATAGTGAAAGTGAAAATATTATATATAGTGAAAGTGAATATATCGTATATATTGAAGGTGAAAATATCGTATATATTGAAGGTGAAAATATCGAATATATTAAATGTGAAAATATTATATATAGTGAAAGTGAAAATATTATATATAGTGAAAGTGAATATATCGTATATATTGAAGGTGAAAATATCGAATATATTGAAAGTGAAAATATCGAATATATTGAAAGTGAAAATATCGAATATATTGAAAGTGAAAATATCGTATATATTGAAAGTGAAAATATCGCATATATATGAAATGAAAACGATATATATATATATATATATATATATATATATATATATATATATATATATATATATATATATATATATATATGAAATGAAAGCGATATATATATGAAATATGGAAACGTATAAATATGAAATGTGAATACGAATTGAATTGAATAGAATATGAATTCGAATTGAATAGAATAGGAAATGAATTCGAATTGAATATAATAGGAAATGAATTCGAATTGAACTGAATAGAAAATGAATTTGAATTGAATCGAATAGAAAACGAAAATGAATTGAATCGAATAGAAAACGAAAATGAATTGAATCGAATAGAAAACCAATTTGAATTGGATCGAATAGAAAACCAATTCGAATTGAATGGAATAGAAAACCAATTCGAATTGAATTGAAAACGAATTGAAATGAATTCAAATTGAATTAAAATTTGAATTGAATAGAAATGAATTTTAAAACGAATTTATAAGGAAAAATTCAATTTTGATTTGAATTGAAATGGAAGTTGAAATTGTTTTTGAAACGAATTCAAAACTATTTATAAAATTCGTTTTGAATGGTAATCGACGAAATATATATTATATATATAATATAATGGCCTGAATAGAACACGCCGCGCCGCGGCAGTTCGTAAATTTCGACCATTTATTTCAAACGGACATTACGGGAGATCCGACCGTCGGATTCTCCTAAAACTGGAACCGTTGGGTTCGTATCGAAAACAGCTTTCTAACGAATATTAGAGATTTGAAATCTAACGGTTGGATTTGGAATTATGTCCAAATCAAATTTGGAAAAGGTCGCTGTAAGTGCAGTTCGATGACCGTTGATGGAAATCGACTGTATGGGCCTTGATAAAATTATTAAAAATAATAATAATTTGTGTAAAATCATAAGAAAGGATTTGTGAAGAATTAGGATGAAAAACTCCATATTTGAAAATATAAAAATATATTTTTATCGAAATGAACTAGTTATTAACTAGAAAAATAATCCAATGGTTATAAATAAATAAATTGGATTAGATTTGAATTGAAATTATCGATGGATATTTTCGATATTGGATTCCGTGATTATACAGATATTGTGATGGGAATTTGGAAGATATCGATATCGTTATTCCCGATATGATGTCTATTGGTTTCAGGATTTGATGTTGAATATAAGTCGATACTATCTTTATTCAAAACCTTATATTTAATGTCAAATTTGATTGATTGATTGTTTGGATTGTGCTCGACCAGTTTATGAGCAGAGTATGCTTTTACATTTAGCATTGGGTTGGGTTGAAAATATCTATGTGCTAACTCCTTGTGAAACACTTCACGATTTGACGATAAGGTGTTTAGCGATGTTAAATTCATTTCAAATTTAATGAATGATCGTGAAATGATATTTTTCTTAAGTGAAAACAAATGTATTCCCGATTTTGGACAGGGAATGTTTTATAAAAATGTTTTATAAAACAGAAAGGATTTCAAGGCCTAAAACCCGATGATTTCTAAAATGATTTAGAAATGTATTATATGTTACATTGTGGTTCATCGCATATTCGATTAGTTGCTATTGATGATGTATCTGTTTGGTGGCGGAGAATTTATTCTCTTGCTTAACACCCTTCTTTGAGACGTATGAGCTCAAATGTTATGTGATTAATAGTGACTGATCATATGCGTGAATTACTGATGTGAAGTATTATATTTTGAAAGTACTTGTGATTATTACGTTGTGAAATGATTTTCCCTACTTCTTGATATGAAATGATTTAGTATGTGGCTAAAGATTCGGGTAAACCTGAGACTAAAAGTATGGGTGAGAGGGCGGTGTATGCTCTCCATGTGTGGGAGGTGCATCGTCGGTGTAGCCTACTCCTACGTGGGGTAGGTGCACATTTATATATCGAGTTGCGAGGTGCGTACCCTTTGCCTTGTCGATGGGGAGCACGATATTTGGTTGCATACTTGTTTATATGCATTGTTATGTTTTGGAATTCACATTTCCAAACGATTTGATTTGAGATCCCGAAGTGAAATCTACTTTGATATAGAAAGTTAGATATGTATTTCAAATGATTTGAAATAAGAAATCGGGAATAAAATCCAAAGGAATAATTTCTGTAAATTGAATTGGATTTAGAAAATCTAAGTGTAGTGATTAATCTAAGTGGGTAGATTGGGATATTGCATGTTGATTGATGCATAGTAGATCCATATATCTATATTGATTGTTGTTTATACACTGGTATTCATGGGGGTAAACCCGTTCCGTGTTATACGGCGTGGTCCCTTGAATTACTCTCTTTTAAAATTGAATTAATAACTGTTTTAGTTCTCACACCAGTCCCATGACTGACCTGGAATTTATTGTTTTAACCTAAACTCTGGGTGCCCCTATTTTGACACGGGCAGCTAGTAGTTTTTGTTTTGCAGATTTATATTCACAGGATCCTGGTTTACAGCTGGAACGATATCCGGAAAGCTTTGTATCCGTATATCTCTTTCTAGTTGTGTATTGTATTATTTTCCGCTGCGATGTGTTTTAATGTAATTTAAATCTCTGATATTTCTATGTAATATTTATTTATACTCTGTATATTCTTGTAATCTGATGCATTGTTGTAATATACAGTGAAATGTTCTTTCGTCTGCATTCTGTTGTGGCCTGTTCTCGAACTATCCGCGCTTTCCTCAACGGGGAAGTTACGGGTTTTTACAGTTGGTATCAGAGCTTTGGTTTACAAAGAAGAGAACAAGGCACATTAGAACCGTACGAAAGAATTCATCAGATATTGGATTAGTAATATCCAACGAGAATGACTCGTTAGAGATGGGATCAGTAGTATCCTAGAACGAGTGTGAAGAGTATATTTTTAAAATAAAAACAGTTTTTGTTTTTTTTGAAAATTTAAATCAATTACTCGTATTTGATTATTTATTCTATATTGATCGGGACAATCCGATATATAGAGATTTTGCATATATGTCTTGCAAACGTGTATTCGAAGTTTTAATATACTGGATAGTTATAGAATCATACTCTAGTTGCCCGGGGATAATTCTGGTGATGGGGCACGGTCGCCAGTATTTATATTCGAGCGACGAAAGTGAGATTTCTATATTTTCATTAGACTGGTGTGAGAACCGAAATTAGATTGGGCTTATTGTTGTGATTTGGCATCAAAAATCTGATTTTTTGACTATGTATCAAAGTTATGAATTTCAAACGTTAATCCACTAATTGATTGATGTTTGTGTTGTTTGTTTATTTGTTTGATAATTTTGAACCATTTAGCCTAATTATATCAAATATTGAACGATATTGAAAATTAGTCGCATTTGCTTGCATATACATATATATCATTGAACGGGTCATAGCAAGGAGGCTAGAGCAGAGAATAAAATTTGTTTGCCCGATAAATAGGTACATGTTTACAACATAATTTACTGTTTTGTTTGGGTGATGATGATTTTATGAGCCTATTGGCTAACCGCTTGGCTTTTTCTTTTTCTTTTTGAGATCAGAAGGCCTGTATGGCAATTTCGGGATTTTCCCGTGGCTCCCGGTGCAGGGGAGGTTATGGCGAAATTTTTCGAAAATTTAGGGTGTTAGCCAAATTTTTGAAGAATTTGAAAATTCTCAGAAACTGAAAAGTTGGAGAAAGGAAGCCAGATCGAACGTAGAGTTGATTGATTAAACCACTTTCGACTTTGTTCCTTTTCGGGGACGAAAAGTTTTAAGTGGGGGAGATTGTAATAACCCGGAAAATCTGGGCCAGTTTAAAATTTTTATTTTGGCAATTTTAATGAATTTTGATTATTTAAAATGAATTATTTTAAATATTATCGACGAGAAATTTATTTTGAATATATTTAGAACGTATATATTATATACGCCGTCGTTAGAATATAAATAATTATATATAATTATAAATAGAATTGAAAATGGCGCGGTAGTTCGATAATTCGATTTCAAACTTCAATTGAATATACTGGGTGCAAAACAATCCGGATTTTAGTGAAACCAAAAACATTAGAATCTAATTGATAATATCTTCCCAACGAATCCGAAAAATCAAAATTTCATAGCGGGGATAAAAAAATATGTCCAGTTGAAAATTCTGAATTGTCGCTATAGAATTCAGGCCCTTAAAAATGGGAATTTTGCAAATGACCTCGGATTTCGACGAAACCACTTTTGTTGGGTCCGGGATGTCAAATTATTGCTAGATTCCAAATTTCATAATTTTTCGAATCAATATGTGAGCGTGGCAAAGGAAAACGCGTTTGACCAGTTTCAGTTGATTTTAATCGACTGGAAAATAGCCATTTATCCAATGGTCTCAGAATTCGACGAAACCAGTTTTGTTAGGACCGTATCGTCGATACGATGCTAGAAATAATTTTTCTGGAATTTTTCGAGTCAGTATGTGGGTCCGACAAATTAAAATGTACGTTCAAATCAAAATTTAAATGTTTTATATTTTAATTTGAAGAATAACTAACTATAACAATCGAATTGGCTTACGAAACATATCCCATTGTGTCCGGGATGGGGGTATTTAGCTAGAGGCGACGGTCGTTGGGGTTCGTTTGAAGTTCGTGGTGATAAACAAGTTAAATTTGAATTAAATAATAATATTATATATATATACCACCTAGTCAAAACCCTAGCCTTTCTCTACCCGTGGTCAAACCTAATTGTCAGCCGCCAGTTGATGAATTGAAGGGCCAGAATTCTTCGATAATAAAACCACAAATTCGCTCAATCTAAATCGAATCAAACTCCGGTTTCAAAGCAAAAACCGTGGAGATTTCCAAGCTCTTTAAAATCACGCAAGTATGATCGAGAACCATGTGGTATCAAGGGAGAATTTCTGCCTCAAAGACAGTGGGTTTGAGTGCGATTTTCCATTGATTGGGGGGCCCGAGTTCTTCACCGTCGGTGGTGAAGGGAGCTCACGCCTAGGCGGCTGATGTGACACCCGTAGATCGGTCTCCGGTCCCCTGGTTTAACGCGCGCAGGTGGGTGTTTTCAACGATGAAATGGGTTTTAATATCGCCTGTAGGAATGACGGGGAAGAAAGGCTTAGGGCCTTAATGAAGTAATTATTTAATTTAATTATAGTTTAATTACTTTAATTAACATAAAATGTTTGTAATCCAATATCTTTGTGATACGAGGTCAGAATCGAACGAAACGAAATGCGTTGGAACCGTCTTGAAGAGCACTACAACATGGAACTGACCAAAACAGAAACAGAGCACGTTAGATTTTCGAGCAAACTCAAAACCAAAATGTTCAGAAAATTCAGAAATAAAACCAGTCAAAGTGAGATTTCTCTCACTTTAAATTTTCTGTTCAGTTATTTATTTCATAACTGCATATATGAACTGTTCCCTGTCGTCCACAGACCATGGACGACTTGTTTGGTTGTATTCTGTGTGAAAATTGATTGTGATGTGAAATGAATTATATATATATTAGGAGTGTATGAAATATGTATACGATGTGAAATAAATATATATATATATATATATATGAAAGGTGAAAATATCGAATATATATGAAAAGTGAAAATATTATATATAGTGAAAGTGAAAATATTATATATAGTGAAAGTGAATATATCGTATATATTGAAGGTGAAAATATCGTATATATTGAAGGTGAAAATATCGAATATATTAAAAGTGAAAATATTATATATAGTGAAAGTGAAAATATTATATATTGTGAAAGTGAATATATCGTATATATTGAAGGTGAAAATATCGAATATATTGAAAGTGAAAATATCGAATATATTGAAAGTGAAAATATCGAATATATTGAAAGTGAAAATATCGTATATATTGAAAGTGAAAATATCGCATATATATGAAATGAAAACGATATATATATATATATATATATATATATGAAATGAAAGCGATATATATATGAAATATGGAAACGTATAAATATGAAATGTGAAAACGAATTGAATAGAATAGAATATGAATTCGAATTGAATAGAATAGGAAATGAATTCGAATTGAATAGAATAGGAAATGAATTCGAATTGAACTGAATAGAAAATGAATTTGAATTAAATCGAATAGAAAACGAAAATGAATTGAATCGAATAGAAAACGAAAATGAATTGAATCGAATAGAAAACCAATTTGAATTGAATCGAATAGAAAACCAATTCGAATTGAATCGAATAGAAAACCAATTCAAATTGAATTGAAAACGAATTGAAATGAATTTAAATTGAATTAAACTTTGAATTGAATATAAATGAATTTTAAAACGAATTTATAAGGAAAAATTCAATTTTGATTTGAATTGAAATGGAAGTTGAAATTGTTTTTGAAACGAATTCAAAACTATTTATAAAATTCGTTTTAAATGGTAATCGGCGAAATATATATTATATATATAATATATATAATATATATAATATAATGGCCTGAATAGAACACGCCGCGCCGCGGCAGTTCGTAAATTTCGACCATTTATTTCAAATGGACATTACGGGAGATTCGACCGTCGGATTCTCCTAAAACTGGAACCGTTGGCTTCGTATCGAAAACAGCTTTCTAACGAATATTAGAGATTTGAAATCTAACGGTTGGATTTGGAATTATGTCCAAATCAAATTTGGAAAAGGTCGCTGTAAGTGCAGTTCGATGACCGTTGATGGAAATCGACTGTATGGGCCTTGATAAAATTATTAAAAATAATAATAATTTGTGTAAAATCATAAGAAAGGATTTGTGAAGAATTGGGATGAAAAACTCCATATTTGAAAAGATAAAAATATATTTTTATCGAAATGAACTAGTTATTAACTAGAAAATTAATCCAATGGTTATAAATAAATAAATTGGATTATATTTGAATTGAAATTATCGATGGATATTTTCGATATTGGATTTCGTGATTATACAGATATTGTGATGGGAATTTGGAAGATATCGATATCGTTATTCCCAATATGATGTCTATTGGTTTCAGGATTTGATGTTGAATATAAGTCGATACTATCTTTATTCAAAACCTTATATTTAATGTCAAATTTGATTGATTGATTGTTTGGATTGTGCTCGACCAGTTTATGAGCAGAGTATGCTTTTACATTTAGCATTGGGTTGGGTTGAAAATATCTATGTGCTAACTCCTTGTGAAACACTTCACGATTTGACGATAAGGTGTTTAGCGATGTTAAATTCATTTCAAATTTAATGAATGATTGTGAAATGATATTTTTCTTAAGTGAAAACAAATGTATTCCCGATTTTGGACAGGGAATGTTTTATAAAAATGTTTTATAAAACAGAAAGGATTTCGAGGCCTAAAACCCGATGATTTCTAAAATGATTTAGAAATGTATTATATGTTACATTGTGGTTCATAGCATATTCGATTAGTTGCTATTGATGATGTATCTGTTTAGTGGCGGACAATTTATTCTCTTGCTTAACACCCTTCTTTGAGACGTACGAGCTCAAAGGTTATGTGATTAATAGTGGCTGATCATATGCGTGAATTACTGATGTGAAGTACTATATTTTGAAAGTACTTGTGATTATTACGTTGTGAAATGATTTTCCCTACTTCGGGATATGAAATGATTTAGTATGTGGCTAAAGATTCGGGTAAACCTGAGCCTAAAATTATCGGTGAGAGGGCGGTGTATGCTCTCCATGTGTGGGAGGTGCATCGTCGGTGTAGCCTACTCCTACGTGGGGTAGGTGCACATTTATATATCGAGTTGCGAGGTGCGTACCCTTTGCCTTGTCGATGGGGAGCACGATATTTGGTTACATACTTGTTTGTATGCATTGTTATGTTTTGGAATTCACATTTCCAAACGATTTGATTTGAGATCCCGAAGTGAAATCTACTTTGATATAGAAAGTTAGATATGTATTTCAAATGATTTGAAATAAGAAATCGGGAATAAAATCCAAAGGAATAATTTCTGTAAATTGAATTGGATTTAGAAAATCTAAGTGTAGTGATTAATCTAAGTGGGTAGATTGGGATATTGCATGTTGATTGATGCATAGTAGATCCATATATCTATATTGATTGTTGTTTATACACTGGTATTCATGGGGGCAAACCCGTTCCGTGTTATACGGCGTGGTCCCTTGAATTACTCTCTTTTAAAATTGAATTAATAACTGTTTTAGTTCTCACACCAGTCCCATGACTGACCTGGAGTTTATTGTTTTAACCTAAACTCTGGGTGCCCCTATTTTGACACGGGCAGCCAGTAGTTTTGGTTTTGCAGATTTACATTCACAGGATCCTGGTTTACAGCTGGAACGATATCCGGAAAGCTTTGTATCCGTATATCTCTTTCTAGTTGTGTATTGTATTATTTTCCGCTGCGATGTGTTTTAATGTAATTTAAATCTCTGATATTTCTATGTAATATTTATTTATACTCTGTATATTCTTGTAATCTGATGCATTGTTGTAATATACAGTGAAATGTTCTTTCGTCTGCGTTCTGTTGTGGCCTGTTCTTGAACTATCCGCGCTTTCCTCAACGGGGAAGTTACGGGTTTTTACAAATTCCGGGCCATTATAGTTGGTATCAGAACTATTGATTTAGTGATAACCTTGGCTCTGTGGTGTAACTCGATAGAGATAGGGTTAGTAATACCCTAATTGAGTTTGAATGTATGTATGAGAACGTGTATTTGTAAAATTTGATATAAAAATTTATTTTTAAAATTATTTTTACCTAATATATTTCGTAAAGTAATAAATGTAATGATTTTCTGAAATTATTATAATATGGAAAATCATTTAGATTTACTAATGTGGACTTAAATGATATGTTTGGATTGTGTGGTCGATTGCTTGAATATAAACCTGAAAATTGATAGACTTGCTTGAAAACCGATCTGAAATAAATAAATTGAATAAATTAATCAAAATTTAATGAATCCGAATGGATATTTAAAGAAATAATTGGATTGTTAAGAAATAATTATAATTAAATCCATGAGAATTGGATAATGTATAGAATTGGTTGGAATGGATGATATGGATATTTGAACCTAACTGGCATTGTTTTGAAAACTAATGAAGTTTGTTGGAGTAGAGAACAAGTGCAGAAGAGCTAGTTCAACTTTAAAATCCATCCAAGAGAATTCTGGAGTAAATCAAATCCAGCATGGCATGCTAATCAAGCAAGCAGGAGTACGTTTATCGCTTATCGCGTAATAACACTTGCAAAAAGTAATGTTTTGGGTTTTATTTAGGTTTTGAGCTTGGATTTTGAATTTTTCCGACCGTGTTGGTCGATGTATATATAATTATTGAACCTGCAATATTACAGATGTCTCAACATGTAGGGGAGACTTTGCCAAAATTTAAGGTGTTAGAATTTTTTTGAAGATTTTTGGAAAATTTTGTTATTTGAAATAAATCGGTTTTAAAACCGATCAGATTAGTTTTGGAAATGAAACCGAGTTTTAATATTTTTATAAAGACGATGGGTTGTAACATTCTTTCTGCCTTAGTAATTTTGGGGACAAAATTCTTTTAAGGGGGAAGGAATGTAACGTCCCGTATTTTCTATAGATAGATATTTAATTTATTTTACTGTTCTAATTATTTATTTGGGAATATAATAGCGAATTCGTTAATAAAACGTCATTTAAACATATAGTCAGCGACATGGCAGTTTGTTATATTACGTTTTGAACTTCGATTGATTTTACAGGATCCAAAATAAGTCGGATTTCTTCCAAACGAGAAACGTCCGAATCTATTAGATAATATTTTTCTAATGAAAGATAAAAATCGAGTTTTCGTATTGTAGATTTTATTTTATAACCAATTTTTTTTTCAAATATTCGCTATAGAATTTGTTTATAATATATATATCGATTTTATTATATAAATAATGAGTTTTTAATATTTTAAATATTGATCTGGCTTGGAATTAAACCCGAGCTATTTTGTTTTGAAACCATATGTAATTCGGCTCGAATACGTTCAATAATAATAAGATTTTGTTTTTATTGCGGTATTTAAAAATTGGTTTATTTTATTTTAAATCGAACCCTTAAAAATGGACTTTTCTCCAAACGATCTCCGTTACCGATGAAAAGGATTTTATTGGAATGCGTACAACTAATTATTGTTAGATTTGCAGTTTGGAGCCGATTGGAGTTGTTTTATCTGTGCGCGCAATTTAAAGGCAAATTGATAAATTAAAATAACGCCGTTGTGCAAACGGAGTCCGTATCCAACGAAATAAATTTCATTGGATCCATAACGTTAAAATATAGCTGATTGTCCATTTTCGTTGCGATTGGATATCAGTTATAACTGTACGAATAAAGAATGTACAATGAAAATTAGGGTTTGGATTAAATATTAGTAAATTAAAAATATATAAATCAACCTACCTAAAATTAGACACATCGCTGCATTGCCTATCCTTTCATTTCACTGATCTATTGGATACAGCTATTTCAGCCATGCTGTATATTTCTCCGTTCCATACCCTATAGCGCACAGTTACTTTGAAAAGATGTACTCCTGCTGTGTACCCAATGAAAATGACCTCGGCCTTATTTACCTTTCCCTTAATAAAAACGGTGCTCTCCTTTTCATTTTCACTCAAAAAAATCATTCCTCATCGTATAAAAAAAAACCAAATACGATGTACAAATGGTAGATGGCAAATGGATACATACTGTTTTCATCAGGCAAAGAGGTACATCGCGCATGCCCTTCTGCAAACACAGCCCATGCCGGCTCTATCGAAAGGAACAAATGCATAAAGAAATTCAAATCAATTATTTTTAATTATCCTACAACCGAACTACCCTATGATCTAAATCGTGCTCACCAAGGTATCCTTCATTATATATATTATCGTTCGAACCTTTCCATTCCAGCACAGAGAAGTAAAACCCAAATGTAACATCCCGGAATTTCTGAACCAATTAAAATTTTTTATTTTAGCTATTTTAATGGATTTTGAATATTTAAAATAATTTATTTTAAATAATAGCGATTTAAAATTTATTTAAATCGAAGTTAGAACATAAACATTTATATTAATTATAAAAGGAGTTTGAAATGGCGCAATAGTTTGAAATTTTGATTTTATATTTCAATTGAATGTACATAATTCAAAATAAATCGGATTTCAGTAAAACCAGAAATATCTGAATTTGTTTAACAATATCTTTCTAACGGATGTGAAAAATTCAAATTTCATAATATAAATTTTAAGTTATGTCCAGTTTAAAATTCAAAATAGTCGCTGTGGAATTTATATATATCTTAATATAATATAAATCCCTTAAAAATGGCCATTTTGCAACCGACCTCTGTTTTTGATGAAACCACTTTCGTTGGATCCAGAATGTCAAATTATTATTAGGTTTCAAATTTCATAATTGAAACGACCCGCAAATCCGTGCTATCTGAGCTGACTAAATACACCACATGTCCAACCCAAATAACACAGAAATACGACTCATTTTTAGAAAGAAGTTAGAGGATGAGAAATAGAAAGAAAGAAATATTAGAATAGAAGAAAACGAAGATTACAACTCACAGCGGAACGAATAAAATATATTATATAACATAAGCTTCGAAATACAAATCTGTTTTGTACATACATACATACCATCATCAGAGTACACATAACATTTGATCCAGCGGAAGTAACTCTAAATAACTAACGTTGAAGCCTCCTGCTTCAAGCTCCTCCAAGTGTATCTGTAAAAGCCTGAAACACTTGACTGCCCGTACAAATTTGGGCACCCAAGAGTTTAGGGAAAACAAAACAAAATAAACTCTGGGTCAGTCATGGGACTGGTGTGAGTAAACTCCAACCATTTGTTTAACCTTTAAAAATCCTTTCAAAAGAAAAGATAATAGTAAGACCAGCCCACACATAAACATGGACGGTTTTTACCTTACTATAACCCAAAACACTTTGATATCAAATCCAGTGATATTATAGTAATGTCTACATCAAATAAATAACCAATTAGCAGAACGCTTGCATCTCACGCTCCACATATATAGTATAAAATCAAAACCGCATGGCGCTTATTGGAGATTGGATTTCCAACATGACAAGGTATGGGACCACCTTCCGATGATGTATCTCTAGAGGCGAATACACCTGGGTTCAACAAGAACGTCTTGCAACCCGGCCCACACATGACCGACCACTCATTTCGCTTGAGTGTATCGAATGTATATCACCAACGGTTGGACTCAAACCACCGTTTCCCGAATGGGCAGAATCGATAGATTTAGAAACAAAAGGAATTTCTCTAGATAGGTGATTATACACCCTAATGGGTGCGACCCACATAGCCATGCTGCCTGCCCGATTTTTGTCCTTTCCCGGTTGTTGAGGCCTGAGGCTACGCATACTTACCATTCATTGATAACACAATCACTTTGAATGCCACATCGTCAGATCCGTTAATCACTAGTTGAGTTTGCACAAATATTCTGGATATTATGCTAAGGGATAAATCCGTTGCAACCATATACATTCATACAGACCAACCCATTTGATCATTGGAAATACTCTGTCAGACATTCGTCCATATACGTTCGTTCTGGGATTGAACGAAACCGAAGGCACTATTTCTATAAATAGAAAAGCCCTTGCACTTTACTCCGTCTTCAATATATTCAGCATACTTGGTTCGCAACGCTTATGCCGATACGGAGTGGTTCTTCGGATAATAATCCAACCGGTCTCTCCATATTGACAACGATGGTCAAAACTTCGATAGTCTGTGATTTAACTATCGAATAAAAACAAGTGTTCATCCAACATATCAAACAAATCACTGGGCTCTTTAATTAATATTTCATTAATTAAATCCTTTTTTCCATTTTCTCTATCAATATTTGTTAACCAAATATTTCAATAATCATCGCGGCTTCTTACGCCATTTGGAAAACGTTTCCAAATATCAACTTCTTTTATTTTCTATATATTAGAAAAATCTCTATTTGCAATTGGAAACAATTGCAATTACTTATCTCTATCCCTTTTACAACATTCGATTTTTATATTCACTTTCCTATCGAATTCAACACGTCGATACAATGATTTCTAATTATCAAAATATCTTAAAAATATTCTAACTCCTTAAATTTCCGGAAAATTTTGCCATAACCTCCCCTGTATCGGGAGCATCGGGAAATTTCAAATAGCTTCCCGGTATCTTCTCCAATCGAAAAGAAAAAGAAAAAGCCAAGCGGCTTGCCGATACGGCGCATAAATCTCATATATGAATTAAACATGTACCTTTTTGTCGGGCACATAAATAAGAATCTTCATATACTCCATCTCATATCTGTTTAACACCTGTTCACCTGTTTGTCTATACCTGTCCCATTTATTTCAACTTCGTACACTCGTTTGACTCAATTCGTTAAAGTAATTCTTTAACTAACTCTCTGCCTATCTCGCTTGTATATTTGAATATAACACGTTTCGAATATATTTCCACTTACTTATCAATCAATTGAATTCAAATTTCAATTTAAGTTCTATATTCGATTTCGAATATATATATTTACAATTCCAAATTTCACCTTTCAAAATTCGACTTTAGTTCAAACTCGATTGACTAAGTTAATTCTATTCAATAATCAAAAACAGGATTATTGTTTCAAAAATCATCTTCTTTACTTCACTTGAGTTCACATTTATTTCCTAACTCAAGTCTAGATTTTTAAATGGCAATCCGGATTTTTATTTGCTTAAAAATCCCAATATTTATATATAAAATCCATTATGGTTTATAATGGTTTATGGCGCTGCATTTTTGAAATTTTGATTTTGACATAACTCAAAATCTATACGACGAAATTCAGATTTTTCTCTTCCATTTGAAAACTATTATCAAACCGGTCCTGACGTTTCTTGTTTCGAAGAATTCCGACTTCAATCGAGTTCTATATATTCGATTGAAGTTCGAATCGCCAATTTACGAACTGCAGCGCTGCGGCGAGTTCGTTTTAATTATATTTATATATATAAACTTTTAACTTCGTTTAAATGAAATTCAATTCCATTCTGATTTATATCAAACCATTTTTCCCAACTCAACAAATATCTCTGATATTCTATTTCATTTTTTTATTTGAAATCTATCTTCAAATTCCAATTCGATTCAAATTCTATATTCAAATTCTATTTCAACTATTTGAATCCAAATTCCATTTTTAATCCATTTGAACTTCAACTATTTAAACTCATTTTTACTTTGAACTTCAAATATCACATTTTAATTTCTTTGAATCCAAATACCATGTTTCAAATCTCTTTGAATTCCTCTTATTCAAATTCTTTCTATTTAAACTCCATTTGAGTTTTGTTTGAACTCTTATATTTAATACCATTTGAGTTCTATTCAAATTCTTTATATTTAATTCCTCTTCGGTAAAACCCATTATTTAAATCTCATTTGAATTTCCCTTATTTCAAATCCAGTTGAACTCCTTTGAATTCAAATTCCCTTTCAAAACTATTTGTATTTCTTATTTTGAAATCCTATTTCAATCCTACTTTGAAATCCTATTTTCAAAGTTTATTTCAAATTCTATTTTGAAATTCAATATTCAAATCTCTATTTGAATTTCTATATTCAATCCCATGTTCAAATTCAATACTTGAATTTCTATTCAAATCTTTATTCAAATTTCATATTTGAATTTCATTTCAAATCTCTAGTCAAATTTCATATTTCAATTCTTCTTTTGAAATTCTATATTTCAAATCTTATTCGATTTTTCTTTGAAATTCTATATTTCAAAGTCTGTTCAATTCTTCTTTGAAATTCTATATTTCAAATCTATTTGAAAATTCTTTATTCGAATTCCTTTGAATTCAAATTTTATTTTAATCTCCCGAATTCAAATTCTGTTTTTCCATTCTAATTTCGTCTATTCAAATTCTATTTGAATTTCTAATATTCAATCTCCTTTTAAAATTCAAATATTTGAACTCCTTTGAATTCTACTATTCAAATGTTATAATCAAATTTCATTTGAGTTATATATTTAAAAATTTCATTTCAAATCCTATTTTGCAATCCCTTTTCAAATCCCAATTTCACACTTGTATTTCTATTTCTGAATTATCGAATGATAATCCTTTTCCCTTCATTTATAACTTCGTTATAAAAGAACTATTTATAACTTCGTTTAAAAAGAAACTACTTGTTTTATTTTTCAAAAACAAGTTTATATTTTATTCCCACTTAAAAATTCAAATTCTATTTAAAAATAGAATTTTTCCTTTTTAAATCGCCAATATCCTTTTTACGATATTTTAAAATATCATTACTTAAGCCCAGTGATAAAACACACAAAGCAACCAATTATTTATTTTTCTAACACATCATATATAACAATATATATGCAAACAAATAAACAAACAGATGATATATTTTTGAGGAATCCAGTTGGATTCCTCCAACCTGTTTTCCTGCATCCACAGATGTTAGCACATAAATAATACCCATTCTGCTTCGTGGCAGAATATCGCGGTATAGAAGGTCATCCACTAATCATAGCATGGGGCGTATAGGGTAATCATCCGCTATAAAACTGCGGGCATCCGCTAATGAGACTGCGGGAATCCAACCAATCAATCAACCCAATATATATATATATATATATATAGCCTAAATAACTAATATATATAAAACAACCATAAAGCATTCACACAAGCAACAGACAATTATTTTTAATGAAATAAAAATAATTAAAATAAAAGGTGAGTGAGATTTACTCACCAGGATTTGCAGTTGTCGAATAACCTGTTAATTCCCATATCGTCTTAGCTACCAGTCATCTCGAATCATTTCGAATAAATTGTTTTTGAACCTAATGATGATTTAATTTTTTAATTATCGATTAAACATCTTATAAATTTTAAATTAACTTCTAAAATAAATTAATAACTTTTCTATGTAATTTAAATCTTGGAAAACTGATACCTTACTGATGTCGACTAACTGTGAAACCCGTCGACTAACTGTGAAACCCCTCATCTAGGTCAGAACCCCTTGTCGAGGCGACGAATTGATCAGCAACCCATTTCCCATGCGCAAGCGCCTCATGACCCCCTCCGACCTCAACTTCGGACGAACCAGGGTGTCACAATTCGCCACCAACGCCACCTGAGGTGATCGAACCCCGTCCATCTATCACTGTCGACCCTTGAGCAACTGAATAGCCCATCACGAAGCATCGCGACCTCCACCATCTCGCTATATCACTCGAACCCTAGCACATCGATTTATCGTCGAAGCCCTAGCGTGTGCCTGAATCGAGAGCGCCTCGTTCCTGAACGCACTGCTAGTTATAACGAAGAACAGGGCTTCGATTTGATTTTAGAAGGGGCTCGCGATTTTGATTTCCTGTAACTGGAAGACGATTAAAGAAAAAGGACGGAGGAATTAGAAATGGGAAATACGAAGGTGAGGCTTCAATTTATATAAGGCAAACAACAGACAGAAGTACAACGCCATTAAATTTCTTGCTTCCTGGATGTGGAAGTTGGGAAACAAAATTGTCTGCTCGAGATGGAAATAAGCTACGTGGTCTGATTTTGAAATGAACGATGGTCGGCTTTGTTTAATTGATTAGACTAGTTATGATTTTGTTTTATAAACTGTACCAAAATATCTCATGGTTCGCAACACACAATCCTGAACTTGTTATTTTAACACCACGATCGATGTTTCAAGGGTGAAACGCTATTTCAAACTCGACAGGACGGATTCTGAATTTTAATTCAACTATATAGAACAGAAAACAATTTAAATTAACGATCTAAATTAAATTTAATTAAAAATATAAATGGTTTCAAACAATTTAAATTATCAATAACTATCGTTACAATTCAATATATAATTTATATTAGCCATTTGAATCTTTTTTTCTCTTTTTTTTTTTCAGTTTTAAATTCTGAATCCAATTATTTATCGTTTCCATAGTATGATAATTAAATATATTAGATATTTATTCATATACCGATTATTAAATTGATAAATTCAATATAAAAATCAACTTATTATCCTAATTAAATAATTAGAATAAATTTAAATACTTAATATTAACTGGCTAAAAATCCGGGTCGTTACATTCTTTCCCCCTTAAAATAATTTCGTCCTCGAAATTGCTAAGGTAGGAAAAAGGGTACAAATCCATTTCTTTTCAACATCTCACTTATGTTGAAACTCAACTCCTCATATTTCTATGACTTTAATTTCAACCAAAACTTTTGGTCTTCTTCCTTTCATATGCCTTTACATTCAATTCATATTTATTTCAATTTATTTCAATAAACCTATTTAAATTGATTCTAATCAATTCATTCACTTGATTTATTTAACTTGCTTAAATTAAATTTAAATTCCAGAATTCAAATCCCTGGGTTTTTCTTTTCAAATTCTTTTGAAATCCCATAAATATATACATATATTTATTTTCATTTCAAATTCAAAACATTTGAATTTTCAAACCACATGTTTCTTTCAAAACAAATTTCCATCAAAACCTTTCTAAGGTAGCCATTCGTCACTTAGAAACTCGGAAATGAACACTGATCATGTTGCAATCATCATCAGAATTATTTCCCAGCCACTGAAGTGAGTTCAGTGCCTTATTATTTCAAAATCCATCTAAAATGATTTTCTTTCAACTCCTTCTAAAACAAATCTATATTATTTTAATATACTTTGAAAAATATTTTTCAACTTCCCAGAAATTTTGAATTCTTAATTCTGGTTTGAATTTAATTCTAATTCATCTCATTTGTATATTTTTCATTCATATACAAATTCAGTTTGGTTATAAATAACCATTTTAATTTTTATAATCTTATCTGATTATAATCTTAACAATCAACACATCCATATAATATAATAATTCTAGAAAATTATTCTTTCTATATCAAAAATAGAAATTTTGGGTTAAATTATTTCATTTACCCACTTAAAAACAATATCGTGTCGAATTTCTCTGTTCAAGTGTTTAGAAATCCCTATCGACTTCGTGGCGTCCCACGATTCGACCAGAATTTATAAACCACTCACAGACTAGCCAACACAATATAAAACAGTTTTTATATCAATTTACAAATACGCTCTCTCATATATACACTCAACTCATTCTGGGGTACTACTGACCCTATCTCTAATGAGCACATGCCACACAAGCCTAGGTATTCGCTCAACCTAGGCTCTGATACCAACTGAAACGACCCGCAAATCCGTGCTATCTGAGCTGACTAAATACACCACATGTCCAACCCAAATAACACAGAAATACGACTCATTTTTAGAAAGAAGTTAGAGGATGAGAAATAGAAAGAAAGAAATATTAGAATAGAAGAAAACGAAGATTACAACTCACAGCGGAACGAATAAAATATATTATATAACATAAGCTTCGAAATACAAATCTGTTTTGTACATACATACATACCATCATCAGAGTACACATAACATTTGATCCAGCGGAAGTAACTATAAATAACTAACGTTGAAGCCTCCTGCTTCAAGCTCCTCCAAGTGTATCTGTAAAAGCCTGAAACACTTGACTGCCCGTACAAATTTGGGCACCCAAGAGTTTAGGGAAAACAAAACAAAATAAACTCTGGGTCAGTCATGGGACTGGTGTGAGTAAACTCCAACCATTTGTTTAACCTTTAAAAATCCTTTCAAAAGAAAAGATAATAGTAAGACCAGCCCACACATAAACATGGACGGTTTTTACCTTACTATAACCCAAAACACTTTGATATCAAATCCAGTGATATTATAGTAATGTCTACATCAAATAAATAACCAATTAGCAGAACGCTTGCATCTCACGCTCCACATATATAGTATAAAATCAAAACCGCATGGCGCTTATTGGAGATTGGATTTCCAACATGACAAGGTATGGGACCACCTTCCGATGATGTATCTCTAGAGGCGAATACACCTGGGTTCAACAAGAACGTCTTGCAACCCGACCCACACATGACCGACCACTCATTTCGCTTGAGTGTATCGAATGTATATCACCAACGGTTGGACTCAAACCACCGTTTCCCGAATGGGCAGAATCGATAGATTTAGAAACAAAAGGAATTTCTCTAGATAGGTGATTATACACCCTAATGGGTGCGACCCACATAGCCATGCTGCCTGCCCGATTTTTGTCCTTTCCCGGTTGTTGAGGCCTGAGGCTACGCATACTTACCATTCATTGATAACACAATCACTTTGAATGCCACATCGTCAGATCCGTTAATCACTAGTTGAGTTTGCACAAATATTCTGGATATTATGCTAAGGGATAAATCCGTTGCAACCATATACATTCATACAGACCAACCCATTTGATCATTGGAAATACTCTGTCAGACATTCGTCCATATACGTTCGTTCTGGGATTGAACGAAACCGAAGGCACTATTTCTATAAATAGAAAAGCCCTTGCACTTTACTCCGTCTTCAATATATTCAGCATACTTGGTTCGCAACGCTTATGCCGATACGGAGTGGTTCTTCGGATAATAATCCAACCGGTCTCTCCATATTGACAACGATGGTCAAAACTTCGATAGTCTGTGATTTAACTATCGAATAAAAACAAGTGTTCATCCAACATATCAAACAAATCACTGGGCTCTTTAATTAATATTTCATTAATTAAATCCTTTTTTCCATTTTCTCTATCAATATTTGTTAACCAAATATTTCAATAATCATCGCGGCTTCTTACGCCATTTGGAAAACGTTTCCAAATATCAACTTCTTTTATTTTCTATATATTAGAAAAATCTCTATTTGCAATTGGAAACAATTGCAATTACTTATCTCTATCCCTTTTACAACATTCGATTTTTATATTCACTTTCCTATCGAATTCAACACGTCGATACAATGATTTCTAATTATCAAAATATCTTAAAAATATTCTAACTCCTTAAATTTCCGGAAAATTTTGCCATAACCTCCCCTGTATCGGGAGCATCGGGAAATTTCAAATAGCTTCCCGGTATCTTCTCCAATCGAAAAGAAAAAGAAAAAGCCAAGCGGCTTGCCGATACGGCGCATAAATCTCATATATGAATTAAACATGTACCTTTTTGTCGGGCACATAAATAAGAATCTTCATATACTCCATCTCATATCTGTTTAACACCTGTTCACCTGTTTGTCTATACCTGTCCCATTTATTTCAACTTCGTACACTCGTTTGACTCAATTCGTTAAAGTAATTCTTTAACTAACTCTCTGCCTATCTCGCTTGTATATTTGAATATAACACGTTTCGAATATATTTCCACTTACTTATCAATCAATTGAATTCAAATTTCAATTTAAGTTCTATATTCGATTTCGAATATATATATTTACAATTCCAAATTTCACCTTTCAAAATTCGACTTTAGTTCAAACTCGATTGACTAAGTTAATTCTATTCAATAATCAAAAACAGGATTATTGTTTCAAAAATCATCTTCTTTACTTCACTTGAGTTCACATTTATTTCCTAACTCAAGTCTAGATTTTTAAATGGCAATCCGGATTTTTATTTGCTTAAAAATCCCAATATTTATATATAAAATCCATTATGGTTTATAATGGTTTATGGCGCTGCATTTTTGAAATTTTGATTTTGACATAACTCAAAATCTATACGACGAAATTCAGATTTTTCTCTTCCATTTGAAAACTATTATCAAACCGGTCCTGACGTTTCTTGTTTCGAAGAATTCCGACTTCAATCGAGTTCTATATATTCGATTGAAGTTCGAATCGCCAATTTACGAACTGCAGCGCTGCGGCGAGTTCGTTTTAATTATATTTATATATATAAACTTTTAACTTCGTTTAAATGAAATTCAATTCCATTCTGATTTATATCAAACCATTTTTCCCAACTCAACAAATATCTCTGATATTCTATTTCATTTTTTTATTTGAAATCTATCTTCAAATTCCAATTCGATTCAAATTCTATATTCAAATTCTATTTCAACTATTTGAATCCAAATTCCATTTTTAATCCATTTGAACTTCAACTATTTAAACTCATTTTTACTTTGAACTTCAAATATCACATTTTAATTTCTTTGAATCCAAATACCATGTTTCAAATCTCTTTGAATTCCTCTTATTCAAATTCTTTCTATTTAAACTCCATTTGAGTTTTGTTTGAACTCTTATATTTAATACCATTTGAGTTCTATTCAAATTCTTTATATTTAATTCCTCTTCGGTAAAACCCATTATTTAAATCTCATTTGAATTTCCCTTATTTCAAATCCAGTTGAACTCCTTTGAATTCAAATTCCCTTTCAAAACTATTTGTATTTCTTATTTTGAAATCCTATTTCAATCCTACTTTGAAATCCTATTTTCAAAGTTTATTTCAAATTCTATTTTGAAATTCAATATTCAAATCTCTATTTGAATTTCTATATTCAATCCCATGTTCAAATTCAATACTTGAATTTCTATTCAAATCTTTATTCAAATTTCATATTTGAATTTCATTTCAAATCTCTAGTCAAATTTCATATTTCAATTCTTCTTTTGAAATTCTATATTTCAAATCTTATTCGATTTTTCTTTGAAATTCTATATTTCAAAGTCTGTTCAATTCTTCTTTGAAATTCTATATTTCAAATCTATTTGAAAATTCTTTATTCGAATTCCTTTGAATTCAAATTTTATTTTAATCTCCCGAATTCAAATTCTGTTTTTCCATTCTAATTTCGTCTATTCAAATTCTATTTGAATTTCTAATATTCAATCTCCTTTTAAAATTCAAATATTTGAACTCCTTTGAATTCTACTATTCAAATGTTATAATCAAATTTCATTTGAGTTATATATTTAAAAATTTCATTTCAAATCCTATTTTGCAATCCCTTTTCAAATCCCAATTTCACACTTGTATTTCTATTTCTGAATTATCGAATGATAATCCTTTTCCCTTCATTTATAACTTCGTTATAAAAGAACTATATATAACTTCGTTTAAAAAGAAACTACTTGTTTTATTTTTCAAAAACAAGTTTATATTTTATTCCCACTTAAAAATTCAAATTCTATTTAAAAATAGAATTTTTCCTTTTTAAATCGCCAATATCCTTTTTACGATATTTTAAAATATCATTACTTAAGCCCAGTGATAAAACACACAAAGCAACCAATTATTTATTTTTCTAACACATCATATATAACAATATATATGCAAACAAATAAACAAACAGATGATATATTTTTGAGGAATCCAGTTGGATTCCTCCAACCTGTTTTCCTGCATCCACAGATGTTAGCACATAAATAATACCCATTCTGCTTCGTGGCAGAATATCGCGGTATAGAAGGTCATCCACTAATCATAGCATGGGGCGTATAGGGTAATCATCCGCTATAAAACTGCGGGCATCCGCTAATGAGACTGCGGGAATCCAACCAATCAATCAACCCAATATATATATATATATATATATATATATATATAGCCTAAATAACTAATATATATAAAACAACCATAAAGCATTCACACAAGCAACAGACAATTATTTTTAATGAAATAAAAATAATTAAAATAAAAGGTGAGTGAGATTTACTCACCAGGATTTGCAGTTGTCGAATAACCTGTTAATTCCCATATCGTCTTAGCTACCAGTCATCTCGAATCATTTCGAATAAATTGTTTTTGAACCTAATGATGATTTAATTTTTTAATTATCGATTAAACATCTTATAAATTTTAAATTAACTTCTAAAATAAATTAATAACTTTTCTATGTAATTTAAATCTTGGAAAACTGATACCTTACTGATGTCGACTAACTGTGAAACCCGTCGACTAACTGTGAAACCCCTCATCTAGGTCAGAACCCCTTGTCGAGGCGACGAATTGATCAGCAACCCATTTCCCATGCGCAAGCGCCTCATGACCCCCTCCGACCTCAACTTCGGACGAACCAGGGTGTCACAATTCGCCACCAACGCCACCTGAGGTGATCGAACCCCGTCCATCTATCACTGTCGACCCTTGAGCAACTGAATAGCCCATCACGAAGCATCGCGACCTCCACCATCTCGCTATATCACTCGAACCCTAGCACATCGATTTATCGTCGAAGCCCTAGCGTGTGCCTGAATCGAGAGCGCCTCGTTCCTGAACGCACTGCTAGTTATAACGAAGAACAGGGCTTCGATTTGATTTTAGAAGGGGCTCGCGATTTTGATTTCCTGTAACTGGAAGACGATTAAAGAAAAAGGACGGAGGAATTAGAAATGGGAAATACGAAGGTGAGGCTTCAATTTATATAAGGCAAACAACAGACAGAAGTACAACGCCATTAAATTTCTTGCTTCCTGGATGTGGAAGTTGGGAAACAAAATTTTCTGCTCGAGATGGAAATAAGCTACGTGGTCTGATTTTGAAATGAACGATGGTCGGCTTTGTTTAATTGATTAGACTAGTTATGATTTTGTTTTATAAACTGTACCAAAATATCTCATGGTTCGCAACACACAATCCTGAACTTGTTATTTTAACACCACGATCGATGTTTCAAGGGTGAAACGCTATTTCAAACTCGACAGGACGGATTCTGAATTTTAATTCAACTATATAGAACAGAAAACAATTTAAATTAACGATCTAAATTAAATTTAATTAAAAATATAAATGGTTTCAAACAATTTAAATTATCAATAACTATCGTTACAATTCAATATATAATTTATATTAGCCATTTGAATCTTTTTTTCTCTTTTTTTTTTTCAGTTTTAAATTCTGAATCCAATTATTTATCGTTTCCATAGTATGATAATTAAATATATTAGATATTTATTCATATACCGATTATTAAATTGATAAATTCAATATAAAAATCAACTTATTATCCTAATTAAATAATTAGAATAAATTTAAATACTTAATATTAACTGGCTAAAAATCCGGGTCGTTACAATAATTTTTGGAATTAATATGTGAGCGTGGTAAATTTAAATCGACCCGGAAAATGGCCATTTTTCAAACGGCCTCCAAATTCGATGAAATTAGTTTTGTTAGGACCATATCGTCAAAACATAGCTAAGTTTATTTTTCCATAATTTTTGGAGTCAGTATGTGGCCTTGATAAATTAAAATGTACGTTTAAATTCAATATATATTGATATATATTTTTTAATTTTGATAAAAACTGATCGAAATATTCGAATTGGCTTATGAAACATATTCCATTGTGTCCGGAATGGGGGTATTTAGTTAAGGCGTCAGTCGTTCGGCTTGATTTGGAGTTCAGATTTGTAAACAAGTATTTTTGGTAATAAATATTATTAAAATATAATATAAATATCTATATAAGCCCTAACCCTAGTTCCCAAAACAATAGCGTCGTTCAAAAACTGATGTCCACCATGCTCCAAAATAAATCCTCAAAAATCTCCCAATATAATCCGAATTAGGGTAGGGTTCCAAAGCAAAAATCAAAGTACTCTCTTTGCTCTCTACATTCATATAGGTTTGATCATCTAACGTGGAGAGAATCGAATGAAACTGGGCCTCAAACCCGCTGCCGTCGTGCTCGATTTCAGGGAGGATGGTGGCACCGAGTTCATCGCGGTTGGAGCTGGAGGTGCGTGGCTCATAGGCGGAGGTTGTGGCGGTCGGCGATCGACGTCAGGTGCATCGACGGTGGCACGACGGAGGGATTTAAAGATCAATGAATATGGGTTTGACATCAGCCTGATTTTAATTAAGGAACGGTAACGATTTATTTAAATGTTGCTAAAGTTAATTATTTTAATTAATTATATTTTTAATTGTCCAACGTTTAAAAACCCGTATCTTTTTCATATGAGGTCGAAATCTGACGAGACAAGTTGCATTGCGATCGGGGAAACGAGCAATACGCAATGGAACTGACTAGAACAAATTGGAAGCAAATTAGAATTTGAGGCGATTTTAATTCAAACAAAATAAAATCATCATTTAAAGACTTACGGAGTGGAACCCAATGTGAGAAATCCTTCTCACTAAATTATATTTTATCATGTTATTGTATTCATGTATAGAAATATATTGAATTAGCAGCGTAGATTTTTATCAGTTTTAATCATTATAAATTGTATATGGTGCCTATTAGCTCACCTTCCTCATCCACAGACCATAGACGATTTAATTGACTGTATTGTGTGTTGAATGTGATGCCGAAATGTTTAAAATATAAAAAATAATTTGATATTATTTTGTGGTAGTTGAAATTTAATTATAAATATCCATAGCGTTCTATTCAAGCCATTTAAATGGAAATCGATGATATATATATATATATATATATATATATATATTTAAATGGCTTGAATAGAATGTGTCGCGCAGCGACCGTTAGCGAATTTTGACCATTGACTTCGAATTAGCATAACGGGAGATCCGACTGTCGGATTCTCCTAAAACTTGAACCGTCAGGTTCGTATCGGAAAGAGCTTTCCAATGAATATAAGAGATTTAAATTTGAATGGTTAGGTTTTAAAATATGTCCAAATCAATTTTGGAAAAGGTTATTATAGATGCAGTTCGTTGGCCATTATTGGAAACCGACTGTATGGGCCTAAATAAAATTATTAAAAATATGGAAAAATTGTGTAAAATCATAATAAATGATTTGGAAAGATTTTGGATGAAAAATTCCAAGTTTGAAAAGATAAAAATATATTTTTATCGAAATGTACTAGTCATTAACTAGAATAATAATCCAATGGTTTTTTGAAATAAATAAATTGGATTTGTATATGGTTGTAAATTAACCAAAATTTTCCAACGAACAAATTGGAATGGAAATTACCTTTGGAATATTTCGATATTGGATTCCGTGATTATACAGATACTGTTGAGGAATTTGGAAGATATATATATATATATCTTTATTCCCAATACGATATCCGTTAGTTTCAGAATTTGATATTGAATATAAGACGATATAATTTCTATTTAGAGCCTTGTATTTAGTATCAAATTTGATTTTGGGTATATCGTGAACGGTGTCTTTATTAACACTGTTCTTAAACCCAGTTAGAAAAGAATATATCTTTTAATTAAGATTTTGAGAATTTTACCAATTAATTAATATTTAATTGGAATTGAATTGAAATTGGATTTTTGGATTTATCGTGAACTGTCTTTTAAACGACAATTGTTCCTTAACCCAATTAACAGTGAAAATATGATTTGGAATTTATAAATCTTTTTATTTAGATTTAATAGAAATTTTCCAAAGTAAAGCTTTCCAATTTAATATATTAAATTGGAATTGAAGGGAATTCGATTTGGTAATAATCGAGATGAGCTTCTTCTAAGGAAGACCGTTACTATATATGGAATTTAAAAGGCTTGGCCATTATTCCATTTATACTATTAGTATGATATGAAAATTTATATCGATTATATATATTAACCTATTTTCCATGAAGATTCCATACTTAATGGAAGAGGATTTGGGTCTATCGTGATCGGTGTTTTAAATAACATTGGTTCTTTAACCCAGTTAAAGGCAGAATTTATTTTCCTAAAAGTTTGAATAATCATTAAATATTGTTTTTTGAAGATTAAAACCGAACTAGACTTTTAATGAAACTTTAATTAGATTGAAATGGGAATACGGTAATTAAATTTGCCAAATTCAAGAAATGTTTCGAGATGGAGTACCATCAGTTTTACTCGAGGAGATATTTAAATCTTTAACTAGATTTTAGCATGAAAAGGTAATTAAATTTACTGATCACAACGTGGGTGTTAGATATGGAGTACTAACAGTTTTTCTCCATGGGTTGGACAGGTTGGGATTGGGTTAATATAAATAAATAATTACTTTGGTAAGGCGCGCTAATCCCGACTTGTTGATAAACCTTAATATGGTTCAGAATTGTGAAAAGATAAAATAAAATCTTTTGAAATGATATCCAAAGGAAGAATAATATTAAAGAATTTATCTTTTATGAAGTTAATGGGAACCTTTCCCTAAAGATGTGAATATTTGAGTAAAAGAATATTCTAAATTGGAATGAGGCATATGATGTGTTTTTATAGCACTTGATTATAAGATACGCGAATTATTTGGAAAGCCCGGGTTTAACCCATTCTGAATAATAAATACGACGACTAAAAGTTGATTATGAAGACGGTGGTTGAAAATCGAAGATCTTCACATCATTTGGATTATTACTAATGTCTTGATTGGGCTGTACACCCAAGACAAGGTAATAAGTGGTGATCATCTAGACGTACTTGGAGATCGACCCGATATGCGAGGGTCTCTCTCTGTATTTGACATATGGGACGAGGAATAAGGTGTCTCCGGTTTCGTTCAGACCCAGAACAGACTGGAAAATGGATGGTATGTCTGATATTGCATTCCTTTATACTATATTCATTGACCTCTGCTAAATATATATCTTTTTGGTGACGGAGAATTTATTCTCTTGCTTAACACCCTTCTCTGAGATGTACGAGCTTAGAGGTTATATATTGATGGAAATCAGTGGTACGGTATGGATTGTCAATGTGGCATGCTAAGATGCAAATGATCAAGGCTTTTGTTGAAAAGCAGGGTCTTCTAGTTAATGATCAAAGCACGGCTTTGAATAGCATAGCTTTGTGTATAGCATTAATTCGCGAGCCTCACACCCGGTATGAGTCAAAAACGGGATAGCGACTGTAGGGAGTGCATGACGTTCCTTTCTAGCTAGAAGTGGTGTCATGTTATGGAGCCCAGACATTTTTACTTATGTGGATGATGGATTGTGAGGCGCCTCGGTTTTTGAGTCCCTAGTAGCTCAAAAATAAGTCTGATAGGACCGGGAAACGTGTGTTCAGGAATAACTATTCGTTAAAAGTAAGAGAGGATCGGCCCTGAAGCATCCAAGGGTTGCCCAGAGTGTGTAGGCCTGAGATATTTGCTAGAGTGTCCAAATCGGGGAGGAGCCATCCCTTGCCTCGACTCATAGATGGAAATTCAAATTCCAATATGACATTTTTCGGTTTTAGTTGTAGAACTAGTATGGCGACATGATATATGGTACCCATGCCGTCTATGATTGATACATTTATATTTGAAATTGTTTTGACACTATGGACTTATAATAGTATCAAATGATTTTTTTAAACATACCAAGTATGTTTGGCTATTATAAGGGAAAACTCTATCCTCCAGCTTGCATTGCATTGTGTGATGGGACCAGGGTCTTACAATTGCTTCGTTTTTCCAAAAAGCATTGCGTTGTTTATTTTAAACTGAGATTCATGTGGAGTAAACCCGTTACCCGTTAGTTAGAATTTATTGTTTGTGATTTGGCACTAAAAATATGATTTTTGAGTATATATAGAAAAGTTATACAATTGAAAAGCTAATTGAAACACCCCACCTCCGATAAGGTCACTCACAAAGGGAATGCCTTAACTTTAGTAGAGCATTATAGGTAAAAGACACAGATAATTTACAAGACAGATATATATAAGCATCGGAAAATAAAACTATCTTTATTTCAAACATGGTTCAAAACAAAATGTTACAGCAAACTGTTTCAAACCAACTTCCAAATCATTACATCATAATTTTTGTCTTGATTATCATATAAAGAAGCATAAAACAAAATAAAACTGCATAAGTCCCCAAGTAGTAGTGTACCCAAAGCCATAGCCAAAGGTAAGAGATTCCAAGCTATACATCACAGAGTCTTCAAGCTTGGAAAGATGAACGGTCCAGATTAAGCTGAGCTATTCTCTCCCTGGCTACGTGAGGGGGGGAAGGGAACGGAAGAAAAGAAGATGAAAGAAAAATGGGTCAGACATAAGTCTGAGTAAGTCCAGTGACTTTTCAGTGTGTGAATAAGGAAAAGGGTCATGATTGGAATAAACTGAAAATAGGACCATACCAGAATAACTAACTAACATAAACCAAGATTAGGAAGTTTAAACCGAATATACTATCGCACCCATTCTACTTCTCTGCACCTATTTATACTTGTCCCAACAGGCACCCCATATACATGGTGAAATGATCCCATTTTATCGATCGGCTCCTACTCGCATACATTTATCACGTGTATCATTCAGCGCCCGCTTGATTGTAGATACTTGTGCTAGTCCCACCATGGGGTGTATCAAATCCTATGGGGGCAACCCGACACAATTCAAGATGCACAGAGTATGACTACTGATGCCCAGTGCCTGCTTTTTCCACTCTGGAGTACGTGCACGCCCGTACTCCGTCGGAACCTACACTGACGCACCACCCGCCGTCGTTTTGACCGCCTACAATTCAGCCCAGTAATCGTGCCCCACCCTTCCTAGTTCAAGGTACCATGATAGATCTATGTGGGTTACTTCTGAAATGGGTTCCCGTTACTAAGGTTTTCTAGCCAACATGTTAAATTGGTTAAGTGTCCAAGTTTACCTAACCTCACCCATCAGTTTAGTTAACATGTTGAATTGGTTAAGTGTTTCCTTAATTGACTTAACCCTACTATTCCTGACTTAGATTTAATTCATTTCATTAAAGCACCAACCACTAACATTAGACAGGTATTGTTGTGGTCACTGGATGTGCTGGTCGGTTCCGGGCAGTTTTACACCACAACTCAGTCTAACCTCAAGTCCTTTTTGGGCTTAATGCACTAACCACCCACATTAGACAGGTATTGTTGTGGTCACTGGATGTGCCGGTCGGTTCCGGGCAGTATTACACCACAACTCAGTCTAACCTCGGGTTTGGCATATTCGTCTTTTCTAAATTTACATATTTATCCTTTTATGCTTATATGTAAATTTGTCAACAATTTATTGTCATGTTCCGCTTTCCCTCTAAATCAAGTCCATAACTTTTAGGTATAAAAATTATATCATTTTCATGCCATTTATCATGATTATGCCAAACATGCCAATTATACGTAATTTCAAGTTTTCCCCGATGTTACCCCCGTAGTACGTTCGCAAAATTACATAGGATGTTAGGCGCGATATTTTAGCCTAACTTATAAAACAAAAAGGGTAAAAGAGGAACTTTGCAATATTCCAACATCATACAAGAGTATGGATCTAACTACACATGTGTTACATTAATTTTGCATAGAACATTATACTTTTAATTATGAACTTGCAAATTAGATCTATGCAACATGAACCACAAGCATGTGAATTTACATAAAACTATACAAATTAAACTTGGCATGTAGCGGTGAACTTGCATAGGGGTTGAATCAAGTTAACATAGATCTAACATAAAGGCATATGGATCTAACATAAAGGCATATGGATCTAACATATGAAGTTGTAGATCTAAACATATAAGGTCATAGATCTAAACATGTATGCATAATGGATCTAAACAATTAGGCATAAACGACATGACTTAGCCTAAAACTTGTATGTATCATAATATCATCAAGGTCGTAGATCTAAACATGTATTCATAATGGATCTAAACAATTAGGCATAAACGACATGAATTTACCTAAAACTTATATGTGTCATAATATCACCAACTTACATATGATAATTACATTCCCAAATTCATGTACAACATCATAGGTTTATTCACCCGTTTCCACATAACGTGATAGGTTCGATAGACCACAATAGTTCATAGGCATATATGATAGAATAAACATGAATAGACATGAATCAGCATCACATACAACTTGATACAATTCTATTTTTCAATACATTACAAACCATGTCTTTAATTTATTCACATCTGAAAGATAACTACACTTACAATCAAAAAGGAATTCTTGAGTTCTGGGATCTGTATTCTGAAACTAAATTGCTCGCCTTTGATGTAGATCATTGAATTCTCTTAGTTGAATTAGATTAGATTTTGATTAGATTTTGATTTGATTTTGATGTGGCTTCTATCTTGCCTTTGAGTTGAAAGAGATGACGGCTATTCTAGGTTCACCATTGACGGCATGACGGCTCTAGGAATATTTTTGTGTGGCTTAGGGTTTAGATTTAGGTTGCTTATATAGAAGTTTGATTAATTTAGAGCCGTCAGATCAACTTAGAAGCGATCAAGACCATCCAGACAAGATAGAACAGCAAAATCAGCCCTAATGACTCAGCAGGGAGTCAGAACACATTAGTTTTCAGATCTGCCCGAGGGGGTAGGTCGAACCCCAGGTCGACCCCAAGGTCGACCCCCTGGTCGACTTGTTTGGGGAAGGATGACCCCCTGGTCGACCTCTTGGTCGACCTGGCCTTGGGCGGGAAATTTCCCCCCAGCCCGCTTCTGCTTCTGAATTTTAAATTTTGAATTTACGAACTTTAGTCTGAACTGTTTATTTAAATTTTCGAATCTTCTGAAGGTCATAACTCCTTCATACGGATTCCGATTTTCGCAAACTCGGACTCTACCTTAAGCAGAATTCCGAGATGAACGCAATGGCATAACCCTTTTCCCTTAATTCTTACATTTGAAATTAATTATTCTTTAATTCATAACCTTAGTGTTTACAAAAAATACGGGGTGTTACATTCTTCCCTCCTTAAAGGATTTCGTCCCCGAAATCTTCAAGTCAAGAAGAGCGTATATCCTACCATCCAGTCGTCCATCTACTCAACCATCAAACACAGGCGTCCGTTGTCCTTAAAAGACTTCTAATGCTTCATGATCTTATGCATAGTGTGTGTACATGTCCTTACCAAATGCAAAATCAGGCGGTCTACTGATTCAGTTGACCTCCTTAATGCAATTCATGTCGGTGCCATGAGTCCATTATGTATGCAATCACCCCTAATCATACTTTCTACATGAGTGCACAGTCATTCATACAAATGCAACATCAACATGATAACATATCAAGTTTCAATCATATACAAGTACATATATGCATATGCAACATGAAAGTGACTGAGCCGATCTAACCCCTATTGTGTGTGTATATGCATCCACGAGCAACCACTAGCTATCACTTGCAACCACTTGCAACCATTAATCATAACATGTTTCAAATACATGTTTACATCCATTGGTTTCTACCTAAGGATCGAGAACAACACCGAGGAAAATACTAAAAAGATAGATACAAGCATGAACAAACTTAAGGAAAAAAGATCAAAGATGTATCCTCGAAAAGAGAAGGGTAGGCTGCGCGTATTTTGGCCTCAGTCTCCCAAGTCGCGTCTTCCTCAGCGTCACTCCATTGAACTTTTACAAGTTTGACTTCACGGTTCCGTTGCTTTTTGACTTCTGTACCCAAGATATGAGTTGGAACACTTATCACAGTCGCCTCTCGTTCTACTTCTACGTCCTCTAATATGCTTGGTTCCACCACTTCCGCAGACTCATGTAGGCACTTTCATAGGTGAGAAACATGAAAGGCATTATGAACTCCAGCCAATCTTTCGAACAGCTCTACTCTGTAAGCCATCTTCCCAATCTTCTCGATGATAGGAAACGGCCCTGCAAATCTTGGTGCCAACTTCCCTGTGGATCCGAAGCGAACGATGTTCCTCAAAGGAGATACTTTAAGGAAAACCCTGTCCCCAACCTCAAACTCATGGCCGGTCCTTCTTTTATTTGCATATGACTTCTGTCTATCTTGGGTAGTCTTCATTCTTCTTCATATCAAGTCCACTTTCTCTGAAGTTTCTCTAATCATATCTGGTCCAAGTATGAGCTTGTCTGTAGACTCCCACCAACAAGTTGGTGATCGACACAGTCTTCCATATAAAGCTTCGAAGGTTGCCATACCTATGGTGGCTTGGTAGCTATTGTTGTAGGCAAACTCCACCAAAGGAAGATGATCCTCCCATGTTCCCCCGAAGTCAAGAATGCATAATCTCAAGACGTCTTCTAATACTGTAACAACCCGTATTTTAACAACGTGTTAAGACAAGAATCAAGGCAGAATTAAATATTAAAATCTAAATCAGGGAAAACGGGTTGCGCCATTGCATTCGTCTCGGAAAAATACGCGAAATAGAGTCCGAGTTTTCGAAAAACGGAGTCCGTATGACCAAGTTATGGCCCAATGAAGTTTTCAGAAAATTCCAAGCCCGAAAACAGTTCAAATTCGAATTCAGATTTAAATTTCAACCAAGGCAGAATGGGCGGGAATTTTCCCGCCCCAGGCAGGGTCGACACCAGTGTCGACCCCCCCCAATGGGTCGACACCCATGTCGACCCAGGGGTCGACCCCCCCGGGTCGGACCAATTTTTCTGGTGCACCTGTTTTGGCTCCTGGGTCTTGTTTTAGGGGCTTGTGACAATTTTGGATGGCTCAGACCTATTCTAGGGTTAATCTAAAGGTTGATATCAATTTCCTACAACTATAAAAAGACGCTAAGACCTAGCTTAAATCATACAATTTCATTTTAGCCTCATGCAGCCGCCATTAAACCTAGAACTCTAAATTAAAAATACAAAGAACAAAAATTAAAGAAGACGAAGGATGATTCTTGAAAGCTACAACTAGAAGCTACAACAACTACGACGCTTTAGACAACGGATTTGGGGCTATTTGATTTAAAGTTTTGATTTGGATTGCCTGCTTCATATTGTAAGTTCTATGTCACTTTTTAGGCAAAAACGCTAAAACACGTGAACATGCTATGAATTGAAACCGGATTTAAGAACTATTATTAATCCATGTTTATATTGTTTAACTTTGAATCAAAATTTGGGAATATTGCTATGTTAATGTTGCAAGTTAAACTTATCATGATGTTGATGTTGTTATGAATCACTTGGGCTTAATTTTATTGTAAGTTGAACAAATACATGTCCATGGAATCATTATGTTCATTGAAATCCTCATGTTGATTAAACCATGCCTATGATGCTAATTAAACCATGTCTATGATATTAATGAAACTATGCCTGTGATGTTAATATACCTATCATGCTAATGACAAATTGGGAATCGCTAGGTTATGATGAAAAGTTGGAATCATTATGTTTATAATGCTAGATGAGTATCATTATGTTAAAAATACTAAATTGGAATCCACTATGCCTATTAGAATTACCATGCCTTTAATGTTTCATGTTAGTAATAAAATTATTATTATGCCCGCAATGATTATTATGCCTAGGATGTGTAGTTGAATTCATCATGTTGAACCAAGTTGGAACCATTACTATGCCAAGTTATCATCATGCTAGTATTGAAACCATGTGATATGTTATAGCCTGTTTATTATGCAAGTGATGTTGGAATTGTCATGTATGCCTATCACATGTTTGGTGTTATTCCCCTTTATCTCTTGAATTGTTTATGCTTGTGAACGAAGTACGCTTATATACGTTGGGGATACGATTGGGTAGAATAGGAAAAACTTGAATTGATTATAATCATAAACCGTGAAATTTGGCATAAGTAGAACATGAAATATGGCACGGAAACTCGACTTGAACATGCCATAACTTGACTTGAAACATGCCTTAGTTGGGCACGAAATTGACATATGAACATGAAAATAGCACGAATCTGATAAGAACATGAGCATGACTTTAGAAAACAAGAAAGTGGCCAACTCGAGGTTGGGTTGAGTTTGTAGTGTAAACCTGCCCGGAACCGCCCGACAAATCCAGTTGCTACAAACAATATGATCCAATGTGGGTAGTTGGTCACATCGCGCTTGAAACCCGAGGTTGGGTTGAGTTCGTAGCGTAAACCTGCCCGGAACCGCCCGGCAAATCCAGTGGCTACGAACAATAGGATCCAATGTGAGTGGTTCGGTACATTAACGAATCAATTAATGCCAATTAGGGTTAAGTCATGAACATGAAAAGAAAACTTAACCAACTTGAACACGATTTGTAGGGCTAAGTCATGAACTTGAAACGACAACACTTAGCCAACTTGATATGACAGATAGGCGGATTGAGTCACGAATTTAAATGACATACTTAACCATCTTGACACGACTAGACTGGAAAAGGATTAGGTCACGAATTACATGACTTAATCGGTTAGGCGGGTTAGGTCACGAATTACATGACCTAATCTGTTAGGCGAAACCCTAGACACGACCCCTTTCAGCAGTAACCCTCTAGATGTATCAAGGTACCCTGGGGATAGGCCGGGTGGGGCACGATTACTGGGCTGATTGTAAGAGGTGAACGACGGCAGTGGGGTATGACAGTGTAGGTTCGGTGGACTACGGTCGTGCACGTATTCCGGGGCAGGCACTGGGTATCCGTAGATTTATCTGTGCATCTTGAATCGTGTCAGGGGTTGACACCCTAGGGCTGATACACCCGAAGGTGGACCCAGCACAGGTGACTACATTCGTGATTAGCCGTATGACACGGACACTTGACGAGCTAGAACTTGTAGGGAGCCGATCGACTAGATAATCGCTCCGTAGGACCCCGTACTTGGGTCAGACCCCGTTTTAGGGTCATTTCATGATATTGGGCCGTGGGATTTATTTTGTGATTAACTTGTGACATGGGCTTAGTATACTAGTACAGTCTATGCAACGAATCTTGAACACGTGATGCTTTTCTTGACTTGTCTTGACTTATCCTGATCACCTTAGTCTATCTTGTTCACCTTGACACCATTCTTAAGTTTAGTTCCAGTTCATACATGACAGGTTGTTTTAACCGTTTTTACACTGAAAGTCACTAGGACTTACTCAATCTTTATGACTGACCCTTTTCCTTTCGCCTCTTTTTCTTTCGTTTCCCCCCCAGGTTCTCAGGGAGGAAACACTAGCTTTTAGCCTGGATATCACTTGCTTTGGCTCAGCATGTACGGTTTGCTATGGCTGCTTCTGTTTACTGCACTTGGGGAATAAGCTGTTTTTCTGTTATTGCTTCTTTGGCTATTATTGCAAGACAGTTGTAATGAAGTTGTTATTTGAAATGATTTGTAGAGACATGGTTTTATTTTGGAATAAAAATGAAGTTCTGTTTTACTCATAAATTCTTCCGCTGTTTACTTAAATTTTTCTTTATTAATGTTCGGTCTTGTGATAATTCTGTGATGTTATCTCGATAATACCCCTCCAAAACTAGTGCATTCCCTTTGTGAGTGACCCTAGCGGAGGTGGGGTGTTACATTTGGTATCAGAGCAGAAGATTACCAAGACTGGGCAAAAGTTTTGAAAACCTTTTGAATTTTTTTCAAAACCATTTACAAAGAAGCAAATTTTCAAGAAAATTTTGTTTTGATTAAAAGGCATATTCCCCAAAGCCATTAGCACTATCTTTGTTTCCTCGTTTGAATCTTTTCCTTTTTCGTTTTCAGCTTATCATGGCCGACGACCTTAATCTTCCCGAGGGGGTCAATATACCCACTTGGTTCCGTCGTTTCCTCGTGGCTCGGGCTAATGTGGCAGGCCCAGCCAATCCTCCTCCTCCTCAACCTCCGCGAGAAACTGCTTTTTCAAAGATATGCAAGGACTTTAAGGCCATGGGCGGAAAGGATTTCCTAGGAACTGAGAGTTTTGTTGAGGCACGGAATTGGTTAAAGGAAACTGAAGACTTGTTTGTTATTTTTGAGGTAGAGGACAATAAGAAAGTGCAGTTGGCGGCATGGCTCATGAAAGAGGAAGCTTCTTATTGGTGGGAAGTCACCAACGCTACTAGGCCCATTGAGATTTGGGCGGACTTTAGAGGGAGATTTGGGCTTAAATTCTTGTCATCGGCAGAGGAGAGTCTCCAAATGGAACGGTTTCTGGCCCTTAAGCAAGGAAATATGACAGTTAAAGAATACGTGAACCGTTTCAATCAGCTTGCTCGCTTCGGATTGGAGTTGGTCAACACTCCTCAGAAAAAGGCGCTACGTTTTGCACGAGGCTTGAACGAGCCACTACATGGTTTGGCCATGTCTCATGTGCCCATGGGGGCGACCTTTGAAAGCTTGGTGGATATGGCCCTACTGTATGAGGAAGATAAGAAGGGCAAGAAAGAGGTCAAGCCCAACGATTCTCAGAATAAGAAGGTAGACCCCGAGAAAGGAGGCAAGAATGACAACTCACATGATAAAAGGAAATGCAATTTCTGTGGTATGGAAGGGCACATAGCCAAGGATTGTAGAAAGAGGAAGAGAAAGCAAGGTGAATGTTTTCATTGTGGGGAGACTGGACACATCAGCAAGGACTGCCCTAAAAAGCAGACCGGACCTTCTGGGGGTACATTGTTAACTTCTTTTTCTAGATACTTTGTTTTATCTTGTTATCTCCTCGATCCTATCTTGAGAACCATAGGTAGAATCTTTTTGGATGTAAACATGTAATTGAAACATGTTATGATTGCGAAATGGTTGCAAGTGGTCGCAAGTGGTTGCTCGTGGATGCATGAATACACATTAGGCACTAGATCGGCTCAGTCACAGTTTCATACTTGCATATGCATGAGTGTTTATTTTGGAAACTTGGTTGTACTATCATTTGGTTGTTGCATATGATTGAATGTTTGTGCACTCATGTAGAAATTATGAATTATAATAGGAAAATTTGGCATACATATTGGATTCATTTCACTAAACATATTTTGCATTTAGAAGATCAATCAGGCCTGATCATTAGCATTAGCTAAGGAACATATACACACACTCTTTGCATGTGTTCATAAAACATTAGAAGTCTTTTAAGGACCATGGTTGCTTGTGGATGATGTTTTGAGTAGATGGATGATTGGATGGTAGGACACATCCTCCCTAACTTGGAGATTTCGGGGACGAAATCCTTTAAGGAGGGGAGAATGTAACAACCCGTATTTTAAGAACGTGTTAAGACAAGAATCAAGGCAGAATTAAATATTAAAATCTAAATCAGGGAAAACGGGTTGCACCATTGCGTTCGCCTCGGAAAAATACGCGAAATAGAGTCCGAGTTTTTGAAAAAGGAGTCCGTATGACCAAGTTATGGCCCAATGAAGTTTTCAGAAAATTCCAAGCCCGAAAATAGTTCAAATTCCAATTGAGATTTAAATTTCAACCAAGGCAGAATGGGCGGGTATTTTCCCGCCCCCGTCAGGGTCGACACAGGGGTCGACACCAGTGTCGACCCCCCCAATGGGTCGACACCCATGTCGACCCAGGGGTCGACCCCCCGGGTCGGACCAATTTTTCTGGTGCACCTGTTTTGGCTCCTGGGTCTTGTTTTAGGGGGCTTGTGACGATTTTGGATGGCTCAGACCTATTCTAGGGTTAATCTAAAGGCTGAAATCAATTTCCTACAACTATAAAAAGACCCTAAGACCTAGCTTAAATCATACTATTTCATTTTAGCCTCATGCAGCCGCCATTAAACCTAGACCTCTAAATTAAAAATACAAAGAACAAAAAATAAAGAAGACGAAGGATGATTCTTGAAAGCTACAACTAGAAGCTACAACAACTACGACGCTTTAGACAATGGATTTGGGGCTATTTGATTTAAAGTTTTGATTTGGATTGCTTGCTTCATATTGTAAGTTCTATGTCACTTTTTAGGCAAAAACGCTAAAACACATGAACATGCTATGAATTGAAACCGGATTTAAGAACTATTATTAATCCATGTTTATATTGTTTAACTTTGAATCAAAATTTGGGAATATTGCTATGTTAATGTTGCAAGTTAAACTTATCACGATGTTGATGTTGTTATGAATCACTTGGGCTTAATTTTATTGCAAGTTGAACAAATACATGTCCATGGAATCATTATGTTCATTGAAATCCTCATGTTGATTAAACCATGCCTATGATGCTAATTAAACCATGTCTATGATATTAATGAAACTATGCCTGTGATGTTATTATACCTATCATGCTAATGACAAATTGGGAATCGCTAGGTTATGATGAAAAGTTGGAATCATTATGTTTATAATGCTAGATGAGAATCATTATGTTAAAAATACTAAATTGGAATCCACTATGCCTATTAGAATTACCATGCCTTTAATGTTTCATGTTAGTAATAAAATTATTATTATGCCCGCAATGATTATTATGCCTAGGATGTGAAGTTGAATTCATCATGTTGAACTAAGTTGGAACCATTACTATGCCAAGTTATCATCATGCTAGTATTGAAACCATGTGATATGTTATAGCCTGTTTATTATGCAAGTGATGTTGGAATTGTCACGTATGCCTATCACATGTTTGGTGTTATTCCCCTTTATCTCTTGAATTGTTTATGCTTGTGAACGAAGTACGCTTATATACGTTGGGGATACGATTGGGTAGAATAGGAAAAACTTGAATTGATTATAATCATAAACCGTGAAATTTGGCATAAGTAGAACATGAAATATGGCACGGAAACTCGACTTGAACATGCCATAACTTGACTTGAAACATGCCTTAGTTGGGCACGAAATTGACATATGAACATGAAAATAGCACGAATCTGATAAGAACATGAGCATGACTTTAGAAAACAAGAAAGTGGCCAACTCGAGGTTGGGTTGAGTTTGTAGTGTAAACCTGCCCGGAACCGCCCGACAAATCCAGTTGCTACAAACAATAGGATCCAATGTGGGTAGTTGGTCACATCGCGCTTGAAACCCGAGGTTGGGTTGAGTTCGTAGCGTAAACCTGCCCGGAACCGCCCGGCAAATCCAGTGGCTACGAACAATAGGATCCAATGTGAGTGGTTCGGTACATTAACGAATCAATTAATGCCAATTAGGGTTAATTCATGAACATGAAAAGAAAACTTAACCAAATTGAACACGATTTGTAGGGCTAAGTCATGAACTTGAAACGACAAAACTTAGCCAACTTGATATGACATGTAGGCGGGTTGAGTCACGAATTTAAATGACATACTTAACCATCTTGACACGACTAGACTGGAAAAGGATTAGGTCACGAATTACATGACTTAATCGGTTAGGCGGGTTAGGTCACGAATTACATGACCTAATCTGTTAGGCGAAACTCTAGACACGACCCCTTTCAGCAGTAACCCTCTAGATGTATCAAGGTACCCTAGGGCTAGGCCGGGTGGGGCACGATTACTGGGCTGATTGTAAGAGGTGAACGACGGCAGTGGGGTATGCCAGTGTAGGTTCGGTGGACTACGGTCGTGCACGTATTCCGGGGCAGGCACTGGGTATCCGTAGATTTATCTGTGCATCTTGAATCGTGTCAGGGGTTGACACCCTAGGGCTGATACACCCGAAGGTGGACCCAGCACAGGTGACTACATTCGTGATTAGCCGTATGACACGGACACTTGACGAGCTAGAACTTGTAGGGAGCCGATCGACTAGATAATCGTTCCGTAGGACCCCGTACTTGGGTCAGACCCCGTTTTAGGGTCATTTCATGATATTGGGCCGTGGGATTTATTTCGTGATTAACTTGTGACATGGGCTTAGTATACTAGTACAGTCGATGCAACGAATCTTGAACACGTGATGCTTTTCTTGACTTGTCTTGACTTATCCTGATCACCTTAGTCTATCTAGTTCACCTTGACACCATTCTTAAGTTTAGTTCCAGTTCATACATGACTGGTTGTTTTAACCGTTTTTACACTGAAAGTCACTAGGACTTACTCAGTCTTTATGACTGACCCTTTTCCTTTCGCCTCTTTTTCTTTCTCCCCCCCCCCAGGTTCTCAGGGAGGAAACACTAGCTCTTAGCCTAGATATCACATGCTTTGGCTCAGCATGTACGGTTTGCTATGGCTGCTTCTGTTTACTGCACTTGGGGAATAAGCTGTTTTTCTGTTATTGCTTCTTTGGCTATTATTGCAAGACAGTTGTAATGAAGTTGTTATTTGAAATGATTTGTAGAGACATGGTTTTATTTTGGAATAAAAATGAAGTTCTGTTTTACTCATAAATTCTTCCGTTGTTTACTTAAATTTTTCTTTATTAATGTTCTGTCTTGTGATAATTCTGTGATGTTATCTCGATAATACCCTTCCAAAACTAGTGCATTCCCTTTGTGAGTGACCCTAGCGAAGGTGGGGTGTTACAAATACCCTGTTCACCCTTTCCGTCCGACCATCGGTTTGGGGGTGATAGGCCGCGCTTAAGCATAGCTGTGTGCCTACAGCCTCTTGCAAGCTCCTCCAAAACTTGCTCGTAAAAATACGATCGCGGTCACTTACAATGTTGGAGGTTATCACATGGAGTTGAATTATCTCTTTAAGATAAATGGATGCTAAAGATGAGGCAGTCCTCCTACTTTTAACGAGTATAAAGTGAGCGCTCTTTGTGAGCCTGTCCACTATTACCCAAATACTAGTATTTCCCCTTCTTGACCTAGGCAGCCCATCAATAAAGTCCATTGAAATGCTACCCCATTTCCACTGTGGGACCTCTAGAGGATGAAGCAAACCACCAGGCTTCTTTTGCTCTGCCTTGACTTGCTGGCATACTAAGAACTTCGAGATGAATTTAGCTACATCCCCCTTCATGCCACCCCCAAAAGAAAACCCTTTTTACGTCTTTATACTTCTTGTCTCCACCGGGGTGTATGGTCAACTTGGAATGGTGCGCCTCTTCAAGAACCTTCTTCACCAAATCCCTTGCTTGTGGGACGCATAGCCTTCCATCCTGCCTCAACCATCCCTTATCATCGATGGAGTATCTATTGAGGTGACTAGAAGTCTCATTCCTAATTAGCTTGTCCATCACATCAACTAGCTGAGGGTGTTCACGTTGCACGGTTCCTATTGAGTCCAAAAGAGTAGGCCGCACTTCTAGTGATGCTAACAAACCAGTCACATGATCGATGGAGGGTCTAAAGTCAAAATTGGCTATGTACTCTAAGCTCTGCCTTTCAACAAAGAGAGGGATTAAGGTCAGCTTCTTTCTACTCAAGGCGTTTGCTACTACATTGCCCTTGCCAGGAGTATAGGAATTCTCAAAATCATATGAGGCAAGAAACTCCATCAATCTTTGCCGCCTCAAGTTGAGATCTTTCTGCGAGAAAAGGTACTTCAACGATTTATGGTCAGTAAACAATTCAAACTTCTCACCTAGGAGATAATGGTGCCAAGACTTAAGCGCAAAGACGATGGCAGCCAACTCTAGATCGTGGGTTGGCTAGTTTTTCTCATGTACTCTCAACTGTCTTCCACCATAAGCTACTACCTTCCCTTCTTGCATCAAGACAACGTCTAGTCCCGTACCGCATGCATTTGTATATATGGTAAACATCTTGCTTTCATCAGGCAACGTCAGAGCTGGGGCTGTTGTCAGAGGCCTTTTCAAGCGTTGGAAAGCAATATCGCAATCCAAATCCCAAGTGAAAGTTAAGTTCTTCTTTGTCAACCTTGTAAGTGGAGCTAAGATTTTCACAAAATCTTTGATGAACTTTCGATAAAAGCCTGCTAGCCCGAGAAAGCTTTGGACTTCGGTTGCTGTAACACCCCGTGTATTCTATAACAGTAAAATTCCCAAATTAAAGTATAATTAATCTCAAATCAAAGAATTAAGGGAAACGGGATACGCCATTGCGTTTGTCTCAAAATTCTGCTTGAGATAGAGTCCGAGTTTGCGTAAAACGGACTCCGTATGAGGGAGTTATGGCCTCCGGAAGTTTCAGAATTCAGTTTAAAATTCAAACAGACGAAAACAGCTCAGAAAAACAAGTTTAAAATTCCAAAATCGGGCCCAATTGGCCAGGGCGGGAAAATTCCCGCCCAAGACACCCAGGTCGACTTGGCAGTCGACCTGGGGCTAGCCAGGTCGACTGGGCAGTCGACCTGGGTAACCCGTGTCGACTGCCAAGTCGACACGGTGTCGACTGGGGTGTCGACCTGGCACCTGAGCCAGGTCGAATCCAACCCACCCTGGCTGGCCTAGTCTGTGTTTGGTCGATTTTCTGAGCCTTGCCTTGTCACTAGGGCTAGGTCTCAGCTCCTGGTTGGTCTCTCCTTTGAACGAACGGCTATTATTAAACCAAGCTCCATCGACGGTCTAAATCAACTCACAAACTCTATAAAAAGGACCTAGGACTAACCCTAATTCACACAAACTAAAATGGAGATGAGACCGTCATGCTGCTGAGGAGAGACTAAGGATAGCCGTCAGAAATTGGGAGACAATTAGGAGACAATTCAAAGCTTAGAGCAACGTCAAATCAATCAAAACAACGCCTACAACAAAGGATAGCATCTCCAAATTCAGAATTCAGATTCCTGAATTGAAGATTCGTCATACGTTGTAAGTAAAGTGCTATTCCGATGTGAATAATTAATTGCGTTTGATTTTTGTAAAATGCGAAATGGAATTGTGGCGATAATAATCCATATTTGTATGTTATTTTTATTCTAACGATTTGGGAATGTTATGGTATACGATTGGATATTTGCAAGTATGTGATTTGCGTTGGAAATTAACAACGAAATGGAATTGTGGCGATAATAATCTATACTTGTATGTTATTTTGATTCTAAACGATTTGGAAATGCTATGGTATACGATTGGATTCATACAAGTATATGATTAATGTTGACAACCATATGTTGTGGAATTTTTATTGGAATTCATGCAAGTATATGATTCGTTGTTATGCTAATAAGATGTACATACTTTTATGATCACTTTTAGTGTGTAATTGGACTAGGCTATGTACTATGATTTATATGAATCTATGTTGAAATTGGCAAATCATACTTTTGTGTTAAGAACAAAAGTAAGCACCTTTATGAACATGACTAAACTATGTTTGGTATTATGCCTAATTGAAACATGTTTTAGGCCTAAGTTGTTATCAAAACCATATGGTGATATATGTGACACAATTAAGTTAGATTTACATCCCAATTGCAAGTTTACAATGATTCATTATTTATGCCATGATTACATGAATATAATGATTCATGTTTAAGTATTATTTATGCCATGATTATATGAATAGAACGATTCATGTTTAAGTATTGTTTATGCCATAATCATATGAATAGAATGATTCATGTTAAAGTATTGTTTATGCCATGATTATATGAATAGAATGATTCATGTTTAAGTATTGTTTATGCCATAATTATATGCTGTTACAATTGCAAGTTCACATGTGCCTACTTTATGTTAATTGAATCGTTCGTTGCAAGTTCATGCGTTCACACTCCCCTTTTTCATGTTACCTTATAAACACCATGTTATAAGCCTCCCCTTTTCATATGGCTAAATTGGGTTTGAATATTAAACCCAACACACCTTACATTGTAGCAAACGTGTAAAACGGGGGTAATGACGTTTGGGTTAAAATATAGAACATATGTGTTGGCATGTTTGACGCATGCCAACAACCTAGAAAAACAATTAAGTGGCATAAATAAATTTTAATCAATAAAGATGAATTTGAATAATGGGCCGCAAATATTTACATATAAAAAGAAAAGAGACAAAATATGTAAATGTAGAAAATACGATGTGTTTAACCCGAGGTTGGATTGAGTTGTGATGTAAACCTGCCTGGAACCGCCCGGCTGTCCAGTAGTCACAACAATACCTATCCAATGTGGGTGGTTAAACACGGAGCCCAATAAGGACCCGAGGTTAGACTGAGTTGTGGCGTAAGACTGCCCGGACCCAACCGGCAAACAGGAAGCCACAACAATACCTGTCTAATGTGACAGGTCGAGGCTTTAATAAGACAATTAAGGCTGAGTCAGGATTGATAGGATTAAGTAAATTATATTAATACTTAGTCAAAATGGAACATGCTAAACTATACAGACTGATTGGGGGTTAGGTTTATAAAACACTTAACCAACTTAGCATGTTGGCTAGAAATAGAAAACCTAGTAGCGGGGGACCCTTTTCAGCAGTAACCCTACAAGGTGTATCAGGATACCCAGAACTAGGCAGGGTGGGGCACAATTACTGGGCTGACTGTAAGAGGTCAAATCGACGGCGGTGGTGCGGCAGTGTAGGTTCTAACGGGGTACGGGCGTGCACACACTCCGGCGCAGAAAAATAAGGCACTGGGCACCAGTAGCATACCTGTGCATTCTAGAATTGTGTCGGGCCGCCACCATGGGACTTGATACACCCCATGGTGGGACCAGCATAGGTAACTACAACAACGGGGGCCGTAAGACACATGTAACTATGCGAGTAGGAGCCGATCATCAGAAATGGATCACTTCACCCTGATTATGGGGTGCCTGTTGGGAACTAGTTTATATGGGTACAGAGATTAATATGGGGTACGATAGTATATTCGACCCTAGACAACTTAACTTAGTTTATGGTGCTTTCCCATTTCCAATTTATACTTATCATACCCAGTTCTTTATTCATAGACTGAATAGTCCTAGACTTACTCAGGCTTTATGTCTGACTCTACTTTTCTTTCGCCTTCTTTTCTTTCGTTTCCCCCCCAGGTCCACAGGGAGTGAATACCGCAGCTTGACCAGATTTCACATCTAGCTTGAAGAGAAAGAATGTATTGCTTGGATCTTTTCCGTTTTGGACTATGGTTTTGGGCGGCAATTATGGGACTTTTGCAGTTTATTTATGTTTTCTTTATGCTTCTTTAATAATGTAATCAAGACAGTTATGAAGATGTTATGTTTTTGGAAGAATTGTAAGACAAGTATGGTATGTTTTTGTGAACACGTATTTTGATGAAATAAAAGATGTTTGTTGTTTTTCCGCTATTCAAAAATATGTGTTCTTATATCTGTCTTGTATATCTGTGACTTATACTTATAAACCTCCACCAAAATTAGGGCATTCCCCTTGAGAGTGACCCTGGTGGGGTGTTTCACTTGGTATCAGAGCATAGGTTTACCAGATAAGATAAAAAGTTTTGAAAAATTATTTTCAAAAGAAAATTTAAAGAAGCATTTTTAAAAGATAAAATATTATATTTTAAAAAGGCAAAGTCCCCCAAAGCCATAGGTACTATCTCTTATCCTTCGTTTTGAATCTATCCTTTTTGTTTCAGCATGTCCGAAGAACTTAACTTGCCAGAGGGTGTACCAATACCTGGTTGGTTTAGACGGTTCTTAGAAGCAAGGGCCACTCAGCCAGGTCCTACCGTTCCTCCTCCCCCAGCTGCAGGAAATCATCCAGCTGCAGCAGCACCTCTTCCTCTACCTCCTCCGCGGGGAAACACTTTTGCTAAGATATGTAAAGATTTTAAAGCTATGGGAGGAAAAGATTTTCATGGAACTGAGTCCTTCGTGGCAGCTAGAAATTGGCTGAAAGAAACCGAGGACTTATTCGTCATCTTTGAGGTAGAAGATAGGCAGAAAGTACAACTAGCAGTATGGCTACTAAAAGGTGAGGCTTCCTACTGGTGGGAAGTCACCAATGCAGAAAGACCAGTGGAAACATGGGAGGACTTTAGGGCAAGGTTTGAGGCTAAATTTCTCTCAGACGCGGAAAGGAGTTTGCATTTGGAAAAATTCTTATTTCTTAAGCAAGGAAACAAGACAGTCAAAGAGTATGTTAATCAGTTCGATGAGCTAGCTAGGTTCGGACTGGACCTAGTCAACACCCCGCACAAGAAGGCTCTCCGCTTTGTCAAAGGGTTGAATGAGCCATTACACAGTTTGGCCATGACCCATATACCCATGGGAGCTACATATGAAAGGCTAGTACAGATGGCATTGCTGAACGAAGAGGATAAGGGCAAGAAGGAGACAAAGGCAGAAAGCTCTCAAGGGAAGAAAGAGGGTTTACAGCCTAAGAAGACAGACTTTAAGAAGGGCGGGAAAGACAACAAAGAGAAGAGGAAGTATAATTTCTGTGGCAAAGTGGGGCACTTAGTAAAAGATTGCCGGAAAAAGAAGGCCAAGATGAATGGCGGGTGCTTTTCTTGCGGTGAGACAGGCCACATGGCAAAGGACTGCCCAAAGAAACGAGGACAGGGGCAGAGGGCTGGATCCACCTCAGGGGCACAGGTTCATGTTCTAGAAGCGCCACCTCTGCAATAGCAAGGTATAAATACTTCTGTAGAAATTGTAGTTTATCTTTATGATCACGCCGTTCGCACTTTATTTGATTCTGGCGCATCACACTCCTTTATCTCGTCTGCTTTAGCAGAATCTCTGCACCTAAAAACTAGTATGGTAGAGGACCCCTTAATTGTTTCAAACCCAATTGGGGGCCCGGCTCATTTGTCTATGATCTGTTTGGGATTGAAAATTTCTATTCTAAGCGTAGAATTTAAATGTAGTGCCTTTGTTTTGGGCTTTTCGGGATATGGTTTGATTTTGGGCATGGATTGGCTATCCAGTAATGGGGCCATCCTTGATTGTGAGAAAAGGGTTGTTAGGCTCCTGACCCAGCTCGGCAACACTTTGGAAATTTCTTGTAATCCCTCGTATGCGGTTATGCTTAGTTATCTTGAATCGCTAGATGCCTCTGTTGAAAATTTGCAATCAGTTAGAGTGGTCCGGGAATATCCGGATGTCTTCGAAGAGGTGAAGGGCTTGCCTCCGAAGCGGGAGGTAGACTTCCGCATATATCTTGTAGATAATGCAAAGCCCGTTGCGTTGCCCGTTAGACACATGGCTCCACGGGAAAGGAAAGAGCTCAGTAAACAGAATAAAGAGCTTCTAGAGAAGGGGTTCATTAGGAGGAGCATTTCAGAATGGGGCGCTCCAGTGGTGTTCGCTACAAAGGCGAATGGTTCACTCCGTCTATGTGTTGACTATAGGGAGCTCAACAAGCTAACGAAAAAGAATAGGCAGCCTCTCCCCAGAATTGACGATCTGTTTGATCAACTTGTAGGAGCGTTTGTCTTCTCCCAACTCGATTTAGCGACCGGTTTTCATCAGCTAAGGGTGGCTGAAGATAGCATCGATAAAACGGCATTCAGAACCCCAGATGGCTTCTTTGAATGTCTTGTCATGCCTTTCGGCTTGACAAACGCACCTGCTTACTTCGTGGACCTAATGAGTAGGGTATTCAGAGATTTCCTCAATAAGTTCGTAGTGGTCTTCATAGACGATATCCTTATCTTCTCAAAGAGTGAAGAGGAACACGCTCAGCACTTGAGGGTGTAACAACCCGTAAAATCTGGGCCAGTTTAAAATTTTATTTTGGCAATTATAGCGAGTTTTGATTATTTAAAATGAATTATTTTAAATAATATCGACGAGAAATTTATTTTGAATAGAATTCGAACGTATATAGTATACGCGTCGTCGTTAGAATATAAATAATTATATATAATTATTTATATAGAATTGAAAATGGCGCGGTAGTTCGATAATTCGATTTCAAACTTCAATTGAATGTACCGGGTGCAAAACAATCCGGATTTTAGTGAAACCAAAAATAATGGAATCTAATTGTGAATATCTTTCCAACGAATCCGAAAGATCAAGATTTCGTAGCGAGAATCAAAAGATATGTCTAGTTGAAAATTCTGAATAGTCGCTATGGAATTCAGGCCCTTAAAAATGGACATTTTGCAAATGACCTCGGATTTCGACGAAACCAGTTTTGTTGGGTCCGTGATGTTAAGTTATTGCTAGGTTTCAAATTTCATAATTTTTCGAATCAATATGTGAGCGTGGCAAAGGAAAACGCGTTTGACCAGTTTCAGTTGATTTTAATCGACTGGAAATTGGCCATTTTTCAAACGGTCTCAGAATTCGACGAAACTAGTTTTGTTAGGACCGTATCGTCAATACGAAGCTAGAAAATATTTTTCTGGAATTTTTCTAGTTAGTATGTGACCCCGGTAATTTGAAATGTACGTTTAAAATTCAATATAAAGTTTTAAATGTAAATTTAATGGAAACTGATTCAAACAGTCGAATCAGCTTGCGATACATATCCCATTGTGTTCGGAATGGGGGTAGAACGCTATAGACGACAGGCGGTGGGCCTCGTTTAGAGGTCGTATTTGAAAGTCAACTCTTTAGGATAAAATAAATTAAAAAAAAAAAAAAAAAAAAAAAAAAAAAAATTTCTCTCCCTTAAAACCTTTTGGCCCCCCCCCCCGATCATTCTTCTGTAAAGGATAAAAAAAGAAAAAAAAAAAAAAACCCCAGACATCGTCGAACTTCCGCCGCCGCCCTCCTCTCAGCGCGCCGCCACTGGCGCGACAACCCTCCCCCAAGTCAACCTCCGGCGCCGCTTCCTCCCACTAGCCGCAACCCCCGATCGAACCCCCCTCTCCTCCGCAGTCCCCTTTCCCCCTCGAAATAGCCGACGCAACCCCTTCATCCCCCCCCCCCCCCGCGCCACCGCACTGGAAGCCGCTCCACCCCTCCTCCTCCCTCTTCGTACAATAACAGTAAGTTTTTTTCTTAATTTCGTTTTTATTTTAATTCTTTAAAGCATTTAAAAACTGATTTGTATTCATTTTAAAACTGATTTTTATTCATTTTAAAAACTGATTTTTATTCATTTTAAAAACTGATTTGTATTCATTTTAAAACTGATTTAAGGAAAATATAAAATCAAAATTTTAAAAGTAATTTGAAACTGATTTTTGAAAGGTGAAAACTTTTAATTTAAAAAGGTGAAAACTTTTAATTTAAAAAGGTGAAAACTTTTAATTTAAAAAGGTGAAGACTTTAATTTAAAATGGTGAAAACTTTTAATTTAAAAAGGTGAAGACTTTAATTTAAAATGGTGAAAACTTTATTTTTATAAAGGCGAAATCAATATTTTTGAAATGAGATTATTGTCTATATATTAGCGGAATAAAAATTCGATTTTTAAGTATTGAACTTTGAAATAAAAATTCGATTTTTATATATTGAACTTTGAAGTAAAAATTCGATTTTTATATATTGAACTTTGAAATAAAAATTCGATTTTTATATATTGAACTTTGAAATAAAAATTCGATTTTTATATATTGAACTTTGAAATAAAAATTCGATTTTTATATATTGAACTTTGAAATAAAAATTCGTTTTTATATATATAGTGGCCTTGGGCAACGAAGGTGACAAAAAGGCGAAACGACGAAGACTTCTGCAAAAGAAGAGTCGAGATGGTTGGATAGCTAAAAGTGAGAATTTCTCACCTTTCTATTTTATTTCTAGTTATATATATATACTAGGATGCAGACGGTGCTTAGTAGCACCCGACACAATCGTCCACAGACCATGGACTTGTTTGTTTGACTGTTTGGTGATTGATTGCGATATTGGTTTGAATGTGGTTTGTGGTGTGAAAAATCGAATCGATAAATTGGTTAGGATTAGACGTGCGCCGTTATAAGGCGAAGGAGTAAGGCTAGGTTAGATCCTTACTTCAAAGTTTGTGGTTTGCATAACGAATTGATTTGATTGATGTGTGAATGGCGTGGGCCTTCACTAGACCGGGGATAAGGCTAGGCCTTGTCCCGTTTCTAGTATCGTGCCGTTATGCCGCCGAAATTTTCTAAAATAAGTTAGAAAAAAAAAAAATAAAAATAGCATTTTATTTAACGAATGAACTGAATAGAAATTCATATGTTAAAATAAAATGTGTTATCGTTAAAAATATAATTTTTAACGTGAATGTGAATAAATAAATATTCATTTACAAACCAGACGGTTTGTTTATGTACACCTATTTGAATGACGTTGATTGGGTCGATAAATTTTTCACATCGCCTAACTGCACAAATAAAATATGTGTTTGATTGTTTGAAACCCCACACGGGTGTTAGGATGAAATTTGAAGTTCACTCATCCTGATTGATTAAATATGTCGATCGATTGATTGACAAGCTGCTATAAGCGTTAAATGTCTATATTTGATGCTTATACAGTGTAGTGCACTTTGGTTGATGGTTGATTATTCATCGTTGTTGATATATACATGTGTTGTAGAAAATCCATATAATTAACATTATATGGTAATTGATTGGGCCTCATTCCAGTTTCAAAAAAAAAAAAAAAAAAGAAATATTTGAAATAGAAATATTTGAAATAGAAATATTTGAAATAGAATATTTGAAAATAGAAATATGTGAAGCCGTGAGGATTAGATTGACGCCATTTTGACGTGAACGATATTTATATCGATTTTATTCATTTTAAAATGAATATTGAAAAGTGATTTCGAAATCGAATATTTTGAAATGAATTGAAATCAAATATTTTGAAATGAATTGAATAAAACGATTTCGAAATGAATTGAAAATAAAACGATTTCGAAATGAATTGCATTGAAAACGATTTCGAAATGAATTGAATTGAAAACGATTTCGAAAAGAATTGAATTGAAAACGAATTGAAATGGATTCAAATTGAATTGAAATTTGAATTGAATAGAAATGAATTTTGAAACGAATTTATAAAGAAGAATTCAATTTTGATTTGAATTGAAAAGGAGGTTGAAATTGCTTTTGAAACGAATTTAAAACTATTTATATAATTCGTTTTAAATAGAAATCGACGAAGTATATATTATATATATTATATATATAATATAATGGCCTGAATAGAACGCGCCGCGCCGCGGCAGTTCGTGAATTTCGACCATTTATTTCAAACGGACATTGCGGGAGATCCGACCGTCGGATTCTCCTAAAACCGGAACCGTTGGGTTCGTATCGAAAAGAGCTTTCTAATGAATGTTAGAAATTTGAAATCTAACGGTTGGATTTGGAGATACGTCCAAATCAAATTCGAAAAAGGTCGCTGTAAGTGCAGTTCGATGGCCGTTGTTGGAAATCGACTGTACGGGCCTTGATAAAATTATTAAAAATAGTAATAATTTGTGTAAAATCATAAGAAATGATTTGTGAAAGTTTGGGATGAAAAACTCCATATTTGAAAAGATAAAAATAGATTTTTATCGAAATGAACTAGTTTTGAACTAGAATTATAATTCTATTTATTTTTAAATAAATAAATTGAATTTGAAAAGGGTTTTGAAAATAACCAAAATTTCCAATGATTGCATTGGAGTGGATTTGAATCGAAATTGTCTTCGGAATATTTCGATGTTGGAATTCGTGATTATACAGGTGTGGTTATGGAAATTTGAAAGATATATATTTATATCGTTATTTCCAATACGACATTTGTTAGTCGTAGAATTCGATATTGAATATAAGCCGATATATTTTCTATTCAGAGCCTTGTATTGAATATCGAATGTGATTTGGGTTTGTCGTGAATGGTGTCTTCACTAACACTGTTCTTGAACCCAGTTGAGAAAAGATTAAATCTTTTTATTTAGATTTAATGAAGTGTACCAATTAAATAATATTTAATTGGAATTGAATCGATGTAGATTTTTGGGTTTATCGTGAACAGTGTTTTAAATAACACTTGTTCTTTAACCCGATAATTAATGAATGTGATTTGGGTTTGTCGTGAATGGTGTCTTCACTAACACTGTTCTTGAACCCAGTTGAGAAATGATTAAATCTTTTTATTTAGATTTAATGAAGTGTACCAATTAAATAATATTTAATTGGAATTGAATGAATATTGATTTTTGGGTTTATCGTGAACAGTGTTTTAAATAACACTTGTTCTTTAACCCGATAATTAATGAATGTGATTTGGGTTTGTCGTGAATGGTGTCTTCACTAACACTGTTCTTGAACCCAGTTGAGAAAAGATTAAATCTTTTGATTTAGATTTGATGAAGTGTACCAATTAAATAATATTTAATTGGAATTGAATGAATATTGATTTTTGGGTTTATCGTGAACAGTGTTTTAAATAACACTTGTTCTTTAACCCGATAATTAATGGGATGTGACTTTGGGTTTATCGTGAACCGTGTTTTAAATGACACTGATTCTTTAACCCAGTCACAGATTAAAACTAAGTGGAGTTTTAATGAATCTTTAATTAGATTGAAAAGAATCGAGAATGGAGTATCACCAGTTTTGCTCCAGGCGATAGTTAAATCTTTAATTAGATTTGAATGTGAAATTTAGAAACTAACTGTCGGTTAGCCAAGCAGAATGGTTTTCTGGATATTGATCTGATGTTGGTTTCGGCCTTCGGGGTTAATATTTGGGAAATTATTCTCTTGATTAATTTACGGTTAGTGACTAATGAATTGGAATGAGGCGTATGTTGTGTTTGTGTAACACTTTTATAATATATACGCGAGTTATTCGGAAAGACCGGGTTTATCCCATTCTGAATAACTGATACGACGATAAGTCGAAGATGAAGACGATGGTCGAAGACCGGAGGTCTTCACGTCGTTTTGGGTAATTACTGATGATCTTGATTGGGCTGTACACCCAAGAAGATGGAAACAGTTAGTGATCGTCCAGACGTACTTGGAGATCGATGGATATGCGGGGTACTAGGTGCCTCCGGTTTCGTTCAGACCCAGGACGGACTTGTAAATGGACTGTGTGTCTGACATCGGATTTCATTCTGTGTGACTGATATCGGTTGCATAGGATGGTTTGCCTGTGTGGCATGCTAAGATGCAAATGATCAAGGCTTCTGTTGAAAAGCAAAGTCTTGTGGTGATGATCAAAGCACGGCCTTTGTGGCGTAGCTTTGTGTAACGTTTACCTCGCGTGTTTCACACCAGGTATGAACCAAAAACGGGAGACGGACCTCAGGGAGGACTTGCGTTTCTTTCTAGCTAAAAGTGGCGTCAGTGGTTTTACACGCCCTGACGAGTTTGACTTATGTGGTTGTTGCTGTTGCGAGGCGCCTCGGATTGATCGGTCGTTCTCGAACCGATGGAGTCATTCGTTGGCTCGTTTGCGCCCCAAAGGGCGGGGAGACGTATTGTTCAGGCATAATAATCCACATCGGTGGACCGGCCCTGACGATCCAGGGGGCAGTTGCGGCTGTTCCTGAGACATGGTAGGCTAGATTGTCTCGAATCGGTAGAGGACGATCCCTGGCCTCGGTTCATAGACGGAAATCCAATTTCCAAATACGTGACTTTGCGGTTTTATTTGTAAACCTATATATGGCGACATGATATATGGTACCCATGCCGCCTATGATTGATACTTATGATTTGAAGTTGTTTTATACAATATGCACTTATTATAGTATCAAATGATTTGTTTTAAACGTATCAAGCATTCTTTGGCTGTTATAAGGGAAAACCCTATCCCCCGGCTTGCGTTGCATTGTGTGATAGGACCTGGGTCTTATAACAGCTTCATTTTTCTTTATTTAGCATTGCGCTGTTTGTTTTATGCACTGGTATTCTTGGGAGGAAACCCGTTCCGTGTTATACGGCGTGGTCCCTTGATTTACCTAATGATTTAGAATAAAGATTAATAACTGTTTTAGTTCTCACACCAGTCACATGACTGACCTGGAGTTTATTGTTTTAACCTAAACTCTGGGTGCCCCTATTTTTGACACGGGCAGCTAGTAGTTTTGGTTTTGCAGATTTATATTCACAGGATCCTGGTTTACAGCTGGAACGATATCCGGAAAGCTTTGTATCCGTATATCTCTTCTAGTTGTGTATTGTATTATTTTTCCGCTGCTATGTAACTTATTGTTAATCTCTGATATTTCTGTGTAATATTTATTCATTTATACTCTGTATATTCTTGTAATCTGATGCATTGTTGTAATATACGATGAGATGTTCTTATGTATGCGTTATGTTGTGGCTTGTTCTCGAACTATCCGACGCTTTCCCTTACGGGGAAGTTGCGGGTCTTTACACGTGGTATCAGAGCTTTGGTTTACAAAGCTCAGAGAACAAGACACATTAGAACCATACGAAAGAATTCATCAGATGTTGGATTGGTAATATCCAATGGGGATGACTCGTTAGAGATAGGATCAGTAGTATCCTAGAACGAGTGTGAAGAGTATATTTTTCAAATGAAAACAAATTTTGTTTTGAAAATTTAAATCAATTATTCGTATCTGATTATCTATTTATATTGAATTTGGACAGTCCAGTATATATATAGTCTTTGCGTATGCGTCTGATCCACGTGTATTTGAAGTTTTAATATACTGGATAGATATAGAGCCACACTCTAGTCGCCCGGAGACGATTCTGATGATAGTCTAGACATCATCAGAATTGGTATTCGAGTTTCGAAGGTGTGATTTTCTATATATTTCCATTAGACTGGTGTGAGAACCAAAACTTATATAGCTAGATTTATTTGTTGTGATTTGGCATCAAAAATCTGATTTTTGACTATGTATCAAAGTTATGAATTTGAAACTCTAATTCACTAATTGATTGATGTTTGGGTTGTTTGTTTAATTTTTTGATAATTTTGAACCGTTTAGCCTAATTATATCAAATATTGAACGATATTGAAAATTGGTCGCATCTGCTTGCATATACATATATATCTTTGAACAGGTCATAGCAAGGAGGCTAGAGCAGAGAATAAAATTTGTTTGCCCGACAAATAGGTACATGTTTACTACATAATTTCCTGTTTTGTTTGGGTGATGATGATTTTGTGAGCCTATTGGCTAGCCGCTTGGCTTTTTCTTTTTCTTTTTGAGATCTGAAGGACCGGGGAAGCTATTTGAAATTCCCCGATGCTCCCGGTGCAGGGGAGGTTATGGCGAAATTTTTCAAAAATTTAGGGTGTTAGCCAAATTTTTGAAATTTTGAAAATTCTCAGAAACTAAAGAGTTAGAGAATGGAGGCCGAATCGAGCGTAGAGCTGATTAATCAATCCACTTTCGACTTTGTTCCTTTTCGGGGACGAAAAGTTTTAAGTGGGGGAGATTGTAACAACCCGTAAAATCTGGGCCAGTTTAAAATTTTATTTTGGCAATTATAGCGAGTTTTGATTATTTAAAATGAATTATTTTAAATAATATCGACGAGAAATTTATTTTGAATAGAATTCGAACGTATATAGTATACGCGTCGTCGTTAGAATATAAATAATTATATATAATTATTTATATAGAATTGAAAATGGCGCGGTAGTTCGATAATTCGATTTCAAACTTCAATTGAATGTACCGGGTGCAAAACAATCCGGATTTTAGTGAAACCAAAAATAATGGAATCTAATTGTGAATATCTTTCCAACGAATCCGAAAGATCAAGATTTCGTAGCGAGAATCAAAAGATATGTCTAGTTGAAAATTCTGAATAGTCGCTATGGAATTCAGGCCCTTAAAAATGGACATTTTGCAAATGACCTCGGATTTCGACGAAACCAGTTTTGTTGGGTCCGTGATGTTAAGTTATTGCTAGGTTTCAAATTTCATAATTTTTCGAATCAATATGTGAGCGTGGCAAAGGAAAACGCGTTTGACCAGTTTCAGTTGATTTTAATCGACTGGAAATTGGCCATTTTTCAAACGGTCTCAGAATTCGACGAAACTAGTTTTGTTAGGACCGTATCGTCAATACGAAGCTAGAAAATATTTTTCTGGAATTTTTCTAGTTAGTATGTGACCCCGGTAATTTGAAATGTACGTTTAAAATTCAATATAAAGTTTTAAATGTAAATTTAATGGAAACTGATTCAAACAGTCGAATCAGCTTGCGATACATATCCCATTGTGTTCGGAATGGGGGTAGAACGCTATAGACGACAGGCGGTGGGCCTCGTTTAGAGGTCGTATTTGAAAGTCAACTCTTTAGGATAAAATAAATTAAAAAAAAAAAAAAAAAAAAAAAAAGAAATATTTGAAATAGAAATATTTGAAATAGAAATATTTGAAATAGAATATTTGAAAATAGAAATATGTGAAGCCGTGAGGATTAGATTGACGCCATTTTGACGTGAACGATATTTATATCGATTTTATTCATTTTAAAATGAATATTGAAAAGTGATTTCGAAATCGAATATTTTGAAATGAATTGAAATCAAATATTTTGAAATGAATTGAATAAAACGATTTCGAAATGAATTGAAAATAAAACGATTTCGAAATGAATTGCATTGAAAACGATTTCGAAATGAATTGAATTGAAAACGATTTCGAAAAGAATTGAATTGAAAACGAATTGAAATGGATTCAAATTGAATTGAAATTTGAATTGAATAGAAATGAATTTTGAAACGAATTTATAAAGAAGAATTCAATTTTGATTTGAATTGAAAAGGAGGTTGAAATTGCTTTTGAAACGAATTTAAAACTATTTATATAATTCGTTTTAAATAGAAATCGACGAAGTATATATTATATATATTATATATATAATATAATGGCCTGAATAGAACGCGCCGCGCCGCGGCAGTTCGTGAATTTCGACCATTTATTTCAAACGGACATTGCGGGAGATCCGACCGTCGGATTCTCCTAAAACCGGAACCGTTGGGTTCGTATCGAAAAGAGCTTTCTAATGAATGTTAGAAATTTGAAATCTAACGGTTGGATTTGGAGATACGTCCAAATCAAATTCGAAAAAGGTCGCTGTAAGTGCAGTTCGATGGCCGTTGTTGGAAATCGACTGTACGGGCCTTGATAAAATTATTAAAAATAGTAATAATTTGTGTAAAATCATAAGAAATGATTTGTGAAAGTTTGGGATGAAAAACTCCATATTTGAAAAGATAAAAATAGATTTTTATCGAAATGAACTAGTTTTGAACTAGAATTATAATTCTATTTATTTTTAAATAAATAAATTGAATTTGAAAAGGGTTTTGAAAATAACCAAAATTTCCAATGATTGCATTGGAGTGGATTTGAATCGAAATTGTCTTCGGAATATTTCGATGTTGGAATTCGTGATTATACAGGTGTGGTTATGGAAATTTGAAAGATATATATTTATATCGTTATTTCCAATACGACATTTGTTAGTCGTAGAATTCGATATTGAATATAAGCCGATATATTTTCTATTCAGAGCCTTGTATTGAATATCGAATGTGATTTGGGTTTGTCGTGAATGGTGTCTTCACTAACACTGTTCTTGAACCCAGTTGAGAAAAGATTAAATCTTTTTATTTAGATTTAATGAAGTGTACCAATTAAATAATATTTAATTGGAATTGAATCGATGTAGATTTTTGGGTTTATCGTGAACAGTGTTTTAAATAACACTTGTTCTTTAACCCGATAATTAATGAATGTGATTTGGGTTTGTCGTGAATGGTGTCTTCACTAACACTGTTCTTGAACCCAGTTGAGAAATGATTAAATCTTTTTATTTAGATTTAATGAAGTGTACCAATTAAATAATATTTAATTGGAATTGAATGAATATTGATTTTTGGGTTTATCGTGAACAGTGTTTTAAATAACACTTGTTCTTTAACCCGATAATTAATGAATGTGATTTGGGTTTGTCGTGAATGGTGTCTTCACTAACACTGTTCTTGAACCCAGTTGAGAAAAGATTAAATCTTTTGATTTAGATTTGATGAAGTGTACCAATTAAATAATATTTAATTGGAATTGAATGAATATTGATTTTTGGGTTTATCGTGAACAGTGTTTTAAATAACACTTGTTCTTTAACCCGATAATTAATGGGATGTGACTTTGGGTTTATCGTGAACCGTGTTTTAAATGACACTGATTCTTTAACCCAGTCACAGATTAAAACTAAGTGGAGTTTTAATGAATCTTTAATTAGATTGAAAAGAATCGAGAATGGAGTATCACCAGTTTTGCTCCAGGCGATAGTTAAATCTTTAATTAGATTTGAATGTGAAATTTAGAAACTAACTGTCGGTTAGCCAAGCAGAATGGTTTTCTGGATATTGATCTGATGTTGGTTTCGGCCTTCGGGGTTAATATTTGGGAAATTATTCTCTTGATTAATTTACGGTTAGTGACTAATGAATTGGAATGAGGCGTATGTTGTGTTTGTGTAACACTTTTATAATATATACGCGAGTTATTCGGAAAGACCGGGTTTATCCCATTCTGAATAACTGATACGACGATAAGTCGAAGATGAAGACGATGGTCGAAGACCGGAGGTCTTCACGTCGTTTTGGGTAATTACTGATGATCTTGATTGGGCTGTACACCCAAGAAGATGGAAACAGTTAGTGATCGTCCAGACGTACTTGGAGATCGATGGATATGCGGGGTACTAGGTGCCTCCGGTTTCGTTCAGACCCAGGACGGACTTGTAAATGGACTGTGTGTCTGACATCGGATTTCATTCTGTGTGACTGATATCGGTTGCATAGGATGGTTTGCCTGTGTGGCATGCTAAGATGCAAATGATCAAGGCTTCTGTTGAAAAGCAAAGTCTTGTGGTGATGATCAAAGCACGGCCTTTGTGGCGTAGCTTTGTGTAACGTTTACCTCGCGTGTTTCACACCAGGTATGAACCAAAGACGGGAGACGGACCTCAGGGAGGACTTGCGTTTCTTTCTAGCTAAAAGTGGCGTCAGTGGTTTTACACGCCCTGACGAGTTTGACTTATGTGGTTGTTGCTGTTGCGAGGCGCCTCGGATTGATCGGTCGTTCTCGAACCGATGGAGTCATTCGTTGGCTCGTTTGCGCCCCAAAGGGCGGGGAGACGTATTGTTCAGGCATAATAATCCACATCGGTGGACCGGCCCTGACGATCCAGGGGGCAGTTGCGGCTGTTCCTGAGACATGGTAGGCTAGATTGTCTCGAATCGGTAGAGGACGATCCCTGGCCTCGGTTCATAGACGGAAATCCAATTTCCAAATACGTGACTTTGCGGTTTTATTTGTAAACCTATATATGGCGACATGATATATGGTACCCATGCCGCCTATGATTGATACTTATGATTTGAAGTTGTTTTATACAATATGCACTTATTATAGTATCAAATGATTTGTTTTAAACGTATCAAGCATTCTTTGGCTGTTATAAGGGAAAACCCTATCCCCCGGCTTGCGTTGCATTGTGTGATAGGACCTGGGTCTTATAACAGCTTCATTTTTCTTTATTTAGCATTGCGCTGTTTGTTTTATGCACTGGTATTCTTGGGAGGAAACCCGTTCCGTGTTATACGGCGTGGTCCCTTGATTTACCTAATGATTTAGAATAAAGATTAATAACTGTTTTAGTTCTCACACCAGTCACATGACTGACCTGGAGTTTATTGTTTTAACCTAAACTCTGGGTGCCCCTATTTTTGACACGGGCAGCTAGTAGTTTTGGTTTTGCAGATTTATATTCACAGGATCCTGGTTTACAGCTGGAACGATATCCGGAAAGCTTTGTATCCGTATATCTCTTCTAGTTGTGTATTGTATTATTTTTCCGCTGCTATGTAACTTATTGTTAATCTCTGATATTTCTGTGTAATATTTATTCATTTATACTCTGTATATTCTTGTAATCTGATGCATTGTTGTAATATACGATGAGATGTTCTTATGTATGCGTTATGTTGTGGCTTGTTCTCGAACTATCCGACGCTTTCCCTTACGGGGAAGTTGCGGGTCTTTACAGAGGGCGATCATGGAAACTCTGCGAGTCCATCAGCTAAAAGCCAAATTTTCCAAATGCCACTTTTGGAGAGAAGAAGTGAGGTTCCTTGGGCACATAGTATCCAAAGAAGGGTTAGCTGTGGACCCTGCTAAGGTAGTAGCGGTACAGGATTGGAAGACACTAAGGAATGCAAGTGAGGTCCGAAGTTTTCTAGGACTGGCAGGTTTCTATCGAAAGTTCATAAGGGATTTTGCGAAAATCTCAGCTCCGCTCACAAAGTTGACCAAGAAGAATCTAGTGTTCAATTGGGACTTGGATTGCGAGTTTGCTTTCCAGCGATTGAAAAGGGCTCTTACAACAGCCCCAGTTTTAATGTTGCCAGACGGAAGCAAGATGTTCACAGTTTATACAGATGCATGTAGGACAGGGCTAGGTGCTGTCTTAATGCAAGAAGGGAGGGTAGTAGCTTATGGCGGGAGACAATTGAAAGTGCATGAAAAGAACTACCCGACCCACGATCTTGAGTTAGCCGCCATCGTCTTTGCACTCAAGTCTTGGCGACACTATCTCCTAGGTGAGAAGTTTGAACTTTACACTGATCATAAATCGTTGAAATACCTTTTCTCGCAGAAGGACCTTAACTTGAGGCAACAGAGATGGATGGAGTTTCTTGCCTCGTATGATTTCGAGATCTCCTACACTCCGGGCAAAGGCAACGTAGTGGCAGATGCGTTGAGCCGAAAGAAACTGACCCTAAGCCCGCTGTTTGTTGAAAGACAAAGCCTAGAGTTTATAGCCAGCTTTGACTTTAGGCCCTCCTCTGATTTTATACCAGGCTTGCTAGCATCTCTCGAAGTACGCCCGACTTTAGTGGACTCAATAGGGACAGCACAACGCGAAGACCCTCAGCTTGTGGAAACGATTGATAGGCTAATTAGGGGTGAGACTTCAAGTCACCTCAACAGATACTCCATCGACGATAAGGGTTGGCTAAGGCGAGACGGAAGACTATGCGTCCCACAGACAAGGGATTTAGTAAAGAAGGTTCTCGAGGAAGCACATCACTCCAAGATGACGATACACCCAGGCGGGGATAAAATGTACAAGGACATAAAGAGAACTTTCTTTTGGAACGGCATGAAGAAGGACGTGGAAGATTTCGTTTCTAAGTGTATGGTGTGCCAACAGGTTAAAGCGGAACAGAAAAAGCCTGGCGGTCTGCTCCATCCTCTAGAGGTCCCGCAGTGGAAGTGGGATAGCATCTCAATGGACTTCATCGATGGGCTGCCTAGGTCTAGGAGAGGCAACACTAGCATTTGGGTAATAGTGGATAGGCTTACTAAAAGCGCCCACTTTTTACCTATCAAAAGTAAAAGAATTGCCTCATCCCTAGCATCTCTTTACCTCAAGGAAATCGTTCGACTCCATGGAATACCATCCAGCATTGTTAGTGACCGAGACCCTATCTTCACAAGTGAGTTTTGGCGGAGTCTGCAAGAAGCGGTAGGAACACAGTTATGCTTGAGCACAGCCTATCATCCCCAAACCGACGTCCAAACAGAAAGAGTGAACACAGTTTTGGAGGACCTTTTAAGACTGTGCGTCCTTGACTTCGGAGGGACATGGGAAGACCACCTTCCTTTGGTGGAATTTGCCTACAACAACATCTATCAAGCAACCATCGGAATGGCGCCCTTCGAAGCTTTATATGGAAGACCGTGACGATCACCCACTTGTTGGTGGGAGACTACTGATAAGCTCATACTTGGACCAGATATGATCCGAGAGACTTCAGAGAAAGTAGACTTAATACGAAGAAGGATGAAGACGGCCCAAGACAGACAAAAGTCCTATGCCGACAAGAGGAGGACCGACCTTGAATTTGAGGTTGGGGACAGAGTTTTTCTTAAGGTATCTCCGCTAAGGAACGTTGTTCGTTTTGGAACCACAGGAAAGCTAGCACCAAGGTTCGTAGGGCCATTCCCTATCATCGAGAAAATTGGGAAAATGGCTTATAGATTAGAGCTACCCGAAAAATTGGCCGGAACTCACAACGTCTTTAACGTTTCACATCTCCGAAAATGTCTACATGAGTCTGCTGAAGTGGTAGAGCCAAATATCCTAGAAGAAGCTGAAGTGGAACGCGAAGCAACCGTGAGGAAAGTTCCAACCCGCATATTAGGAACGGAAGTAAAGAAGCTACGCAACCGCGAGGTCAAGCTCGTCAAAGTTCAGTGGAGCGACGCCGAAGAAGATGCAACTTGGGAAACTGAAGCTAGAATATGCGTAGCCTACCCTTTTCTTTTCGAGGGTACATCTTTGATCTTTCCTTTTTCCTTAAGTTGCGCTTTTATCCATCTTTTTAGGTATATTTCCTCGACCTTATCTTTTAGGTAGAAACCCTTTGGATGAAAACATGTAATTAAAACATGTTATGGATGATGGTTGCAAGTGGTTGCAAGTGATTGCTAGTGGTTGCTCGTGGTTGCATTTACACACACAATCTAGGTTTTAGATCGGCTCAGTCACTTCATATTGCATATGCATAAATGTATTTATATTCGTATATGGTTGAAATTTAATGTGTTGTCATATGGATGTTGCATTTGTATGAATGATTGTGCACTCATGTAGAATCATTAATAGGAGAATTTGCATACAAAATGGATTCATGGCACTTACATAATTTGCATTAAGGAGGTCAACTGAATCAGTAGACCGCCTGATTTTGCATTAGATAAGTACATGTACACACACACTTCGCATATGATCATGAAGCATTAGAAGTCTTTTAAGGACAATGGATGCTCGTGTTTGATGGATGAGTAGATGGATGTATGGATGTTAGGATATACATTCTTCCTGAACTTGAAGATTTCGGGGACGAAATCCTTTTAAGTGGGGGAGAATGTAACACCCCGTGTATTCTATAACAGTAAAATTCACAAATTAAAGTATAATTAATCTCAAATCAAAGAATTAAGGGAAACGGGATACGCCATTGCGTTCGTCTCGAAATTTTTCTTGAGATAGAGTTCGAGTTTGCGTAAAACGGACTCCGTATGAGGGAGTTATGGCCTCCGGAAGTTTCAGAATTCAGTTTAAAATTCAAACAGACGAAAACAGCTCAGAAAAACAAGTTTAAAATTCAAAAATCGGGCCCAATTGGCCAGGGCGGGAAAATTCCCGCCCAAGGCACCCAGGTCGACTTGGCAGTCGACCTGGGGCTAGCCAGGTCGACTGGGCAGTCGACCTGGGTAACCCGTGTCGACTGCCAAGTCGACACGGTGTCGACTGGGGTGTCGACCTGGCCCCTGAGCCAGGTCGAACCCAGCCCACCCTGGCTGGCCTAGTCTGTGTCTGGTCGATTTTCTGAGCCTTGCCTTGTCACTAGGGCTAGGTGTCAGCTCCTAGTTGGTCTCTCCTTTGAACGAACGGCTATTATTAAACCAAGCTCCATCGACGGTCTAAATCAACTCACAAACTCTATAAAAAGGACCTAGGACTAACCCTAATTCACACAAACTAAATGGAGATGAGACCGTCATGCTGCTGAGGAGAGACTAAGGATAGCCGTCAGAAATTGGGAGACAATTAGGAGATAATTCAAAGCTTAGAGCAACGTCAAATCAATCAAAACAACGCCTACAACAAAGGATAGCATCTCCAAATTCAGAATTCAGATTCCTGAATTGAAGATTCGTCATACGTTGTAAGTAGAGTGCTATTCCGATGTGAATAATTAATTGCGTTTGATTTGTGTAAAATGCGAAATGGAATTGTGGCGATAGTAATCCATATTTGTATGTTATTTTTATTCTAACGATTTGGGAATGTTATGGTATACGATTGGATATTTGCAAGTATGTGATTTGCGTTGGAAATTAACAACGAAATGGAATTGTGGCGATAATAATCTATACTTGTACGTTATTTTGATTCTGAACGATTTGGGAATGCTATGGTATACGATTGGATTCATACAAGTATATGATTTATGTTGACAACCATATGTTGTGGAATTTTTATTGGAATTCATGCAAGTATATGATTCGTTGTTATGCTAATAAGATGTACATACTTTTATGATCACTTTTAGTGTGTAATTGGACTAGGCTAAGTACTATGATTTATATGAATCTATGTTGAAATTGGCAAATCATACTTTTGTGTTAAGAACAAAAGCAAGCACCTTTATGAACATGACTAAACTATGTTTGGTATTATGCCTAATTGAAACATGTTTTAGGCCTAAGTTGTTATCAAAACCATATGGTGATATATGTGACACAATTAAGTTAGATTTACATCCCAATTGCAAGTTTACAATGATTCATTATTTATGCCATGATTACATGAATAGAATGATTCATGTTTAAGTATTATTTATGCCATGATTATATGAATAGAACGATTCATGTTTAAGTATTGTTTATGCCATAATCATATGAATAGATGATTCATGTTAAAGTATTGTTTATGCCATGATTATATGAATAGAATGATTCATGTTTAAGTATTGTTTATGCCATAATTATATGCTGTTACAATTGCAAGTTCATATGTGCCTACTTTATGTTAATTGAATCGTTCGTTTCAAGTTCATGCGTTCACACTCCCCTTTTTCATGTTACCTTATAAACACCATGTTATAAGCCTCCCCTTTTCATATGGCTAAATTGGGTTTGAATATTAAACCCAACACACCTTACATTGTAGCGAACGTGTAAAACGGGGGTAATGACGTTTGGGTTAAAATATAGAACATATGTGTTGGCATGTTTGACGCATGCCAACAACCTAGAAAAACAATTAAGTGGCATAAACAAATTTTAATCAATAAAGATGAATTTGAATAATGGGCCGCAAATATTTACATATAAAAAGAAAAGAGACAAAATATGTAAATGTAGAAAATACGATGTGTTTAACCCGAGGTTGGATTGAGTTGTGATGTAAACCTGCCCGGAACCGCCCGGCTGTCCAGTAGTCACAACAATACCTATCCAATGTGGGTGGTTAAACACGGAGCCCAATAAGGACCCGAGGTTAGACTGAGTTGTGGCGTAAGACTGCCCGGACCCAACCGGCAACATGAAGCCACAACAATACCTGTCTAATGTGAGAGGTCGAGGCTTTAATAAGACAATTAAGGCTGAGTCAGGATTGATAGGATTAAGTAAATTATATTAATACTTAATCAAAATGGAACATGCTAAACTATACAGACTGATTGGGGGTTAGGTTTATAAAACACGTAACCAACTTAGCATGTTGGCTAGAAATAGAAAACCTAGTAGCGGGGGACCCTTTTCAGCAGTAACCCTACAAGGTGTATCAGGATACCCTGAACTAGGCAGGGTGGGGCACGATTACTGGGCTGACTGTAAGAGGTCAAATCGATGGCGGTGGTGCGGCAGTGTAGGTTCTAACGGGGTGCGGGCGTGCACACACTCCGGCGCAGAAAAATAAGGCACTGGGCACCAGTAGCATACCTGTGCATTCTAGAATTGTGTCGGGCCGCCACCATGGGACTTGATACACCCCATGGTGGGACCAGCATAGGTAACTACAACAACGGGGGCCGTAAGACACATGTAACTATGCGAGTAGGAACCGATCATCAGAAATGGATCACCACCCTGATTATGGGGTGCCTGTTGGGAACTAGTTTATATGGGTACAGAGATTAATATGGGGTACGATAGTATATTCGACCCTAGACAACTTAACTTAGTTTATGGTGCTTTCCCATTTCCAGTTTATACTTATCATACCCAGTTCTTTATTCATAGACCGAATAGTCCTAGACTTACTCAGGCTTTATGTCTGACTCTACTTTTCTTTCGCCTTCTTTTCTTTCGTTTCCCCCCCAGGTCCACAGGGAGGGAATACCGCAGCTTGACTAGATTTCACATCCAGCTTGAAGAGAAAGAATGTATTGCTTGGATCTTTTCCGTTTTGGACTATGGTTTTGGGAGGCAATTATGGGACTTTTGCAGTTTATTTATGTTTTCTTTATGCTTCTTTAATAATGTAATCAAGACAGTTATGAAGATGTTATGTTTTTGGAAGAATTGTAAGACAAGTATGGTATGTTTTTGTGAACACATATTTTGATGAAATAAAAGATGTTTGTTGTTTTTCCGCTGTTCAAAAATATGTGTTCTTATATCGGTCTTGTATATCTGTGACTTATACTTATAAACCTCCACCAAAATTAGGGCATTCCCCTTGAGAGTGACCCTAACGGAGGTGGGGTGTTTCAGTTGCATTCCGCGGGACCTTCCAATCTTGCACCGCAACTACTTTTGCGAGGTCCACAGCTAATCCCTCTTTGGACACCACATGTCCAAGAAACCTTACTTCTTCTCTCCAGAAATGGCATTTGGAGAATTTAGTTTTCAACTGATGTGCACGAAGAGTATCCATGACTTCCTTTAGATGCTGAGCATGCTCTTCCTCACTCTTCGAGAAAATCAAAATGTCGTCCACGAAGACCACTACAAACTTATTGAGGATCTCCTTAAACACACTGCTCATCAAATCGACGAAATAAGCGGGTGCATTTGTCAAGCCGAAAGGCATGACAAGCCACTCGAAGAATCCATCCGGAGTTCTGAACGCAGTCTTATCAATGCTGTCTTCAGCCACTCTTAGCTGACGAAAACCCGGTAGCCAAATCTAGTTGGGAGAAAACCGATGCACCTACAAGATGATCGAACAAGTCGTTTATTCTTGGGAGCGGGTGCCTATTTTTCTTGATCAGCTTGTTTAGCTCCCTCTAATCAACGCATAGGCGAAGAGAACCGTCCGCTTTAGTTGCGAACACTACTGGAGCACCCCATCCAGAAATACTCCGCCTTATAAAACCGCTTTTTTAGCAGCTCTTTAACTTGCTTGCTAAGTTTTTTCCTCTCCCTTGGAGCCATGTGTCTAATGGGTAAAGCAACGGATTTTGCATTATCAATGAGGTATATACGAAAGTCTATCTACCGCTTCGGAGGTAACCCTTTAACCTCCTCAACGACATCCGGGTATTCACGGACTACTCTAACAGACTGCAAATTCTCAATAAATGCATCAAGAGATTCTAGATAGCTAAGCATAATAGAGTTCATGGGATTACAATAAATTTCAAGAGTGTTACCGAGGCGAGTCATGATTCTAATCACTCACCTTTCACAATCGAGGATGGCACCATTACTGGATAGCCAATCCATGCCTTGAATCAACCCATAGCCCGTGAAGCCCAAAACATAGGCATTGCATCTAAACCCCACACTTAATATGGAAATTTCCAAATCCAACCAAATCATTGACAAATAAGTTGATCCCCCAATTGGATTTGAAACAACCAAGGGATCCTCTACTAAACTGGTGTCTAGGTGCAGAGATTCAACTAAAGCAGTCGATATAAAAGAGTGCGATGCACCAGAATCAAAGAGTGTACGAACAGGATGATCAAAAAGATAAACTAAACTCTCAACAGAAACATTTCTACCTCGTTCTTACGGAGGTTCCATGAGAGCATGAACCTGCCCTCCAGAAGTTGATCCAGCTCTCTGCCCTTGCCCTTGCTTTCTTGGGCAGTCCCTAGCCATGTGTCCTGCTTTGCCGCAATGGAAGCAGCCACCCATCTTCTTTTCTTCTTCCTGCAGTCCTTAACTAGATGTCCAGGAATACCACAAAAATTACACTTCCTCTTGTCACGGGGTTTGTTGTTCTTCCCACCCTTCTTGGAATCTGTCTTCTTGCTCTGTGATCCTTCCTCTTTCTTATCCTAGGATGCCTCCACCTTTGTCTCCTTCTTGCCAACCTTATCTTCTTCTTGTAACAGTGCCTTGTCCACCAGTCTCCCATAAGTCGCACCCATAGGTGTATGGAACATAGCTACATTGTGCAGTGGCTCATTCAACCCTTTAACAAAGCGGAGAGCCTTCTTATGTGGAGTGTTTACTAACTCCAATCCGAACCTAGCCAGCTGATTGAATTGGTTGACATATTCCTTGACCGACATACTTCGCTGTTTGAGAGCTAAGAACCTCTCCATCTGTAGGCTTCGTTTAGCTTGTGAGAGGAATTTCATTTCAAACCTCATTCTAAAATCCATCCAAGTTTCAATTGGTCTTTCAGCGTTAGTGACTTCCCACCAATAGGAAGATTCGTCTTTGAGCGACCATACCACCAATTGTATTTTCTGCCTATCATCCACTTCGAAGATATCGAACAAATCCTCAGTTTCTTTGAGACAGATTCTTGCATCCACGAAGGATTCATTTCCATTGAAGTTATTTCCATACATGGCTCGAAAGTCCCTACATATTTTTGAGAAAGCATTTGCACGAGGAGGAGGAGGAGGAACCGCTACAGCTAGGGGAGGAGGAACGTCTGCTGGGCCTGCGGCATTAACCCCAACCTCTAGGTACCTTTTGAACCAGCCAGGTACCGGCACGCCCTCTAGAAGGTTAAGATCCCCAGACATGCTGAAACGAAAAAGGAAAGATTCAAAACAATGGATAGAAAGATAGTGCATATGGCTTTGGGGGATATGCCTTTTTAAAATAAAACACTTTTTCTTGAAAAATGCTTCTTTAACTTCTTTTTGAAAAAAACAGTTTTTAAAAAAAAAAAAATTGATCTAGTAAACCTTTGCTCTGATACCAAGAGAAACACCCCACCTCCGCTAAGGTCACTCACAAAGGGAATGCCTTAACTTTAGTGGAGCATTGTAGGTAAAAGACAAAAATAATTTACAAGACAGATATATATAAGCAGCGGAAAATAAAACTATCTTTATTTCAAACATGGTTCATAACAAAACGTAACAGTAAACCTTTTCAAACCAACTTCCAAATCATTACATCATAATTTCTGCCTTGATTATCATATAAAGAAGCATAAAACAAAATAAAACTGCATAAATCCCCAAGTAGTAGTGTATCCAAAGCCATAGCCAAAGGTAAGAGATTCCAAGCTATACATCACAGAGTCTTCAAGCTTGGAAAGATGAACGATCCAAATTAAGCTGAGCTATTCCCTCCCTGGCTACTTGAGGTGGGGGGAGGGGGGAACGGAAGAAAAGAAGACGAAAGAAAAATGGGTCAGACATAAGTCTGAGTAAGTCTAGTGACTTTTCCGTGTGTGAATAAGGAAAAAGGTCATGTTAGGAATAAACTGAAAATAGTACCATACCAGAATAACTAACTAACATAAACTAAGATAAGGAAGTTTAAACCGAATATACTATCGCACCCATTCTACTTCTCTTTACCTATTTATACTTGTCCCAACTGGCACCTCATATACATGGTGAAATGATCCCTTTTTATCGATCGGCTCCTACTCGCATACATTTATCACGTGTGTCATTCGACCCCCGCTTGATTGTAGATACATGTGCTGGTCGCACCATGGGGTGTATCAAATCTTATGGTGGCAACCCGAAAAGATTCAAGAAGCACAGAGTATGACTATTGATGCCCAGTGCCTGCTTTTTCCACTCTGGAGTACGTGCACGCCCATATTCTGTCGAAACCTATACTGACGCACCACCCGCCATTGTTTTGACCGCTTACAATTCAGCCCAGTAATCGTGCCCCACCCTGCATAGTTCAGGGTACCATGATACATCTATGTGGGTTACTGCTGAAATGGGTCCCCGTTACTTGGGTTTTCTAGCCAACATGTTAAATTGGTTAAGTGTCCAAGTTTACCTAACCTCACCCATCAGTTTAGTTAACATGTTGAATTGGTTAAGTGTTTCCTTAATTGACTTAACCCTACTATTCCTGACTTAGCTTTAATTCATTTCATTAAAGCACCAACCACTCACATTAGACATGTATTGTTGTGGTTACTGGATGTGCCGGTCGGTTCCGGGCAATTTTACACCATAACTCAGTCTAACCTCGGGTCCTTTTTTGGCTCAATGCACTAACCACCCACATTAGACAGGTATTGTTGTGGTCACTGGATGTGTCGGTCGGTTCCGGGCAGTTTTACACCACAACTCAGTCTAACCTCGGGTTTGGCATATTCGTCTTTTCTAAATTTACATATTTATCCTTTTATGCTTAGAGCTTGGAGCCACGCTCCTGTCGATGGCAGTGGGACCCACTGCGATGGAGGATCGGAGGAGGAATCGGGCCTGAGGCGGCGCAACTTCGTGAGGGTGATTCCCTCGATTCACGCGACGATACTGGTGGTGGTGGGTGTGGATTTGAAGGGGGTGCAGAGGGCTTTCAAGATTTGGTGGTGGCGGCGGCTCTGGAGGCCTGTAGCGGCGGCGATGTGGCCTGGAAGGTTCGAACGACGAGGATCGTCGGTCGCGGAAGAGAAAGGGTTTTTCCGTGGATTTTTATAATTTTAAAATAATAAATTAAAAATTCTGATTGGCCAGGTTTTATTAAAATTTTTAAATAGTGTTTTTACAAACAGACACCAATTCAAACCCAACGACTGTCGCCCCTAGCGTTTTACCCCCATTACGAACACAATGGGATATGTTTCGAAGGCCCATTCGACTGTTTCAGTCAGTTTCCATTCAAATTAAAATATATAACATTCAATATTCGATTTGAACGTACATTTCAATTTGCCAGGGCCACAATCTGATTCGAAAAATTACAGAAAAATAAATCTGGCTAGGTTTTGACGATACGGTCCCAACAAAACTAGTTTCGTCGAATTCTGAGACCGTTTGCAAAAAGGCCCATTTCTGGTCGATCCAATTTAACTATAATTGACCAAAACACATTTTCCTTTGCCACACTCACATATTAGCTTCAAAAATTATGAAATTTGAAACCTAGCAATAACTTCCCATCCTAGATCCAACAAAAGTGGTTTCGTCGAATTCCGAGGTCGTTTGCAAAATGGCCAATTTCACGGGCTATATAATTTCCATAGCGACCTTTCTGAAAACTCATTTGGCCATAACTTTTGCTTTCCGCTATGAAAATTCGATTTTTCAGATTGGTTAGAAAGGTATTCACTAACAAATTTAAATATTTTTGGTTTCACTCAAATCCGTTTTGTTTTGCACTCGGTACAGTCCGACAAAGTTTGAATTCAATTTTTGAAACTGCAGCGCCATTTCAGGCCTTGTTTATAATTATAATTAATTATATTCGTTTTCTATTGTCGAATCAAACTCCGTTTTCATTGCTATTATTTTAAATATTTATTTATATATTTAAAATCCATTTTTTTGCCAATTTAAAAAATTTTAATTGGTTCAGATTTTCTGGGTAGTTACAATCTCCCCCACTTAAAACTTTTCGTCCCCGAAAAGGAACAAAGTTGAAAGTGGTTTGATTAATCAACTCTACATTCAATCTGGCTTCAATTCTCCATCTTTTCAGTTTCTAGAATTCTCAAATTCTTCAAAAAATTGGCTAGCACCCGGAATTTTCGAAAAATTTCGCCATAATTCTATCGTTGATTAAATTAACTATTGTTTCAATAATTCAATTAATCAAATCTACAGTTACCCAACACAACCAATAATCAAATTGTTTTTTTTTTCAAAATCATACAAATTAATTCCTATTCTCCTTTAAAGTCATTCAGACTATAGAGTTAAAAGTGCACATCCATGGAAAGAAATTAATAATAGAATAGAGCACTAATTGGTAATGCAAAGTATGGTATATGTACCTTGCACCGGAGTCAATCAGAGATATCTACTCAGCATCTAGGATAAGCTTTCTGAATGCTCTCCTCGGTTTCCTAAGTACAATCTCATGGATCTCCACTCCATTGCACTTTGACTAAGTGAACCTTCTTGTCCCTCAGCGCATTGGTTTCTTTGCCGATGATCTTTAGCGGCTCTCGTCTCACAGCTAATTCCGGAGTAATTTCAATATCCTGTTGAGCTGCTTCTTCCACGATCAAGTCTGGATCATGAAAGTGCTTTCGGAGTTGAGATATGTGAAATACATCATGAACTCCAGGCAACCAATCAGGCAATTTAACCCTATAAGCGAGAGTTCCGATCCGTTCCAGAATAGGACACAGACCAATAAATTTGGGCGCCAATTTTCCAGTTTTACCGAACTGGATTACTCCTCTCATCGGTGATACTTTCAAATATACATAGTCGCCAACAACAAAGGATATATCTCTTCTTCTCCTATCGACATAGCTCTTTTGTCGGCTTTGAGCGACCAATAATTGTTTCTTAATAAAATTGACTTTGTCGGCAGCCTCTCGAATCATATCTGGCCCCAATACAAGTCTATTTCCAGGTTCGACCCAACAAGCAGGAGATCGGCACGGTCTACCATACAATGCTTCGAATGGTGACATTGTCAGACTCGCCTGGTAGCTGTTATTATATGAGAATTCAGCCAAATGTAGATGGTCTTCCCATGATCCACCAAAATCTAGAACACAAGCCCGCAATAGATCTTCTAAAATACGATTCACCCTCTCAGTCTGACCGTCTGTCTGAGGATGATAAGCGGTGCTCAAGTTCAACTTTGTTCCCAGCTGTACTTGAAATGCCTCCCAGAATTTACTAGTAAATATTGTATCTCTATCACTGACTATACTAAGCGGCACTCCATGTAGTCTAACTATTTCCTTGAAGTAAATCTGCGCCAGACTCTGAGCAGTTCTGTTTGATCTGACAGGTATGAAGAGGGCGGTCTTCGTGAAGCGATCTATGATCACCCAAATACTGTCATTCCCTTTTCTGGTTCTGGGCAGACCATCAATGAAGTCCATGGAAATATGTTCCCACTTCCAACCCGGAACATCTAGCGGTTGTAACAGTCCAGCAAGTTTCTGTTGGTCGCTTTTGACTAGCTGGCAAGTAGGGCATCGGCTAACATATAAAGAAATGTCCCTCTTCATCAACTTCCACTAGAAAGTGCGTTTAATGTCATTGTACATTTTGCTTACTCCCAGATGGATACTAAGTTTTGACTTGTGGAATTCATCCTGTACTTCCTTTCGAAGCTCAGGAATGTTAGGGACACAGATTCGACCTTTGAGCCTTAGAATTCCATCATTATTAACTTGAAAAGTCAAGGGTTCGCCTTTCTGAATTATCCCTCTGATCTTCTGAATGAAGTGATCATCCTTTTGAAGAGCAGATATTTTATCTATCAATGAAGTCGTGATAATAAAGCTGGCGATCATCTCATTCTTTGGCTTAACGCATCGGCCACGACATTGGCTTTCCCTGGAGTATATATAATCTCAAAGTCATATGCTGCAAGAAACTCCAGCCAACGCTGCTGCCTCAAATTCAGGTCTTTCTGAGTGAACAGATATTTTAACGATTGGTGATCTGTAAACAGTTCAAATCTCTCACCCAGAAGATAGTGTCTCCAGATTTTTAAAGAGAATATGATAGCCAATAACTCAAGATCATGAGTTACATAGTTTTTCTCGTGCGGCTTCAGTTGACGGCTAGCATAAGCAATCACTTGGCCCCTCTGCATTAACACTGCGCCGAGGCCTTCTCTAGAAGCATCAGTCCAGACTTTCAAATCCTGATTGCCATCGATAATGGTTAAACTGGAGCCGTCGTTAATCTTAACTTTAGCTCTTCAAAAGCCTCTTCACATTCTGGAGTCCACTTGAATTTAGAATGCTTCTTTGTAAGCTTCGTTAAGTGACCAGATATCTTCGAAAAGTCTTTAACGAATTTCCGGTAATAACTAGCCAATCCGAGAAAACTGCGGACTTCTGTAGGGGTACTGGGCTGTTTCCAGTTTTGAATAGCTATGATTTTACTTGGATCCACAGCAATTCCTTCTTTCGATACGACGTGGCCTAGAAATTTTACTTCATCCTGCCAGAATATACATTTGGATAGTTTGGCTTTCAATACATTCCTTCTGAGGATTTCCAGAACCTGTTCCAGATGCTTTTCGTGTTCGGCCTTTGATTTAGAGAAGATTAGGATATCGTCAATGAAAACCAGAACAAATTTATTCAAAACCCCTCTGAACACTCTATTCATCAGATCGATGAAATAAGCAGGAGCGTTACATAAGCCGAATGGCATTACTAACCACTCGTAGAATAAGTCGGGACCTCTGAATGCTGTCATTGGAACACACTCTTCGGCAATTCGAAGTTGATGGAAGCCTGTAGCTAGGTCCATTCATGAAAATACTTGTGCTCCATTTAGACGATCCAACAAATCATCTATTCGCGGCAATGGATATTTGTTCTTTATTGTCTGCTTGTTCAAATCACGATAATCCACACATAGACGTAGAGTACCGTCAGATTTTGGGACAAACACCACTGCTGCTCCCTAATCAGAGAAACTAGGCCTGATCAGACCCTTCCATACGAGCTGTCGTGTTTGATTGTCAAGTTCTTCTTTCTCCTTCAAGGACATTCTTCGAATAGCGTGAACTACCGGCCTTGCATTGGGAATCAAAGCGATCTTGAAATCTATTTCTCTCTGCGGAGGTAAGCGGACAACTTCCTCGAACACATCCGCATAGTTCTTGACGACATGAATATCTTTCTCTAGGTCGGGAATATTCTCTGTGATTTCAGGGACATTTTCTATTTGGGCTGGAGAAACATTCAAAGCTGCCCAGAAGTCCTTCCTATTAGCATTCTGACCTTCACAGGGGATGGTTATATAATCACCTGATTTAATCTTCGCCTTTACGACTCTGTCAGCGCATTTAACTTCAGCTTCATATTTGGTCAACCAGTCTAACCCCAAGATAAGATCAAACTCTGTAAAATTCATGACGGCCACGATGGTAGGGAACCGATAACGAGAGAAAGAAACCGGCACTCCACAAACCCAACTGAGATCAATGGAACCCCCAACCGGATTCTGGACAGTCATTGGTTCTTTGAGCTTCTTCAAATTCAAATCTAGTTTCTTAGCTGCATTCTTGGAAATGAAGCTTCGTGACACGCCTGTGTCAAACAGTACTTTAACGGGGATATCTTTGACAGTAAGCGTGCCTTCTAAAACATCTGGCCTTCCCTGAATAGCTGAGGGCTCAGAAGTTTCTGCCACTTCATTTACCTGAGCCTCTTTGGTCTTTTTCAATAGCCAGCAATCTTGCTTTACATGACCAGCCTGTTGGCATTGACCGCACTTTCTATTCTCTTGAAAATTCATCCCGGATTTAGACCCAACGTCCTTTCATCTGTTCGAAGACCTGCAGTTCCTCATCGAATGCCCTTGCTGATTACACTTTAGACACTCGACCGCCTTTACCTTTTTCTGACCGACCTTTGGCCTCTTTCTGGCCTCAGCCTTTATACTTGCCTTAGATTGCACACTAGTCCCTGGGCTATCAGCTTCTAATTTTCTTTTGCTGCTAGAGCCGATTTCTTCTTCGTCTTGCAACATGCCTTTCTTATGGAGATCTTCATACTGATAAGCCATATATATCATTTCTGAAAAAGGATGCTTCACATGCCCCATTACTTTATTCTGATATTTCCTTTGAAGCCCGTAAATAAATCTCAGATTCTTTCTCCTCGTATTCTGAATTAGATGGGGAGCAAAGTGAGAAAGTTCATTGAATTTCTTATGATATTCTGGGAAGGTCATATCTCCTTGTATCAAATAAGAAAATTCATCACATAGTCGCTCAGTCGCTTCGGGAGGAGTAAATCTTTCCAGGAAAATCACTTTGAATCTATCCCAGGTGATATCACCTTCTGGATTATCCTTGATAACTGAATCCCACCAGAATAAAGCTTCATCTTTGAGTGCCCAGGAGGCCAGTAATCTTTTCTGGTCATCCCTCAGCTTTAATGCTTCGAAGATTTTCTCAGCCGAGCGAATCCAAGCTTGTGTTTTCATAATTGATTCTTTACCCGAGAAAGGTTTTCCACCCAGGTTCCTATATTTCATAAATAGAGCTTCTATATCCGGGTCAGTATTACTTCTCCTGTTTCTGGCACTCATTTTCTAGTTCTTCTGCAAATAGCAGATCAAGTGTCAGGTCAACAGAAAAGATATTTCAAAATATAGAGACAAATACTTGAATATAAATGCGTCTATCGAGGTGTTTTTTCATTCTGCTACTCATACTAGGATATTACTGATCCTATCTGTAATGAGTTACCCGTCCTAGAACACTACTGGTTCTATTTCTGACGAGTTCGTTAATATGTTATATTCCAGAACTAAGCTTAACCAAAGCTCTGATACCACGTTGTGACATCCCCAAATCCCGTTCAGACGGAGACAAGGGTAATCTTTGGAATATAACACAGAAACAAATAATAGCAGAACAGAATTAAATAAATACACCAGATAATGAACAATAGAATATAATGGATCAAAGTAATCATCAGAGTTACACAGTATACAGGATCTTACTTAGTACAAATACAGTTCAGCTAAACACAAATGTCTATAGCGGAAATAAACAAAATATGTACAATAGGAGCTGAACAGCATAAAAAGAGATAAATGATAGAATCCATCTTCAGCTCCAGCTATCCAGAGGAAGCCAGCTAAACCTGAATACAAGGCTGCCCGTGTAGAAAAAGGGCACCCGAGTTTGAAGGTGAAACAAACTACGAGTCAGTCATGGGACTGATATGAGAAATCTACTCAACACATTTATAATATGGCTAATCACAAGACCACGCCACTTTCATGGAACGGGTTTACTCCATTGGATTGCCAGTGCTTTAAAACAAATCTTTCTTTTAAACATCGCAATGTTTTTTTACAAAAATGAAGCCATTATAAGACTCAGTTCCCTTCACACAATGCAACGCAAACTGGAGGATAGAGTTTTACCTTATAATGGCCAAAATATGATTGATACGAATAAAACAAAAGCATTTGATATTATTACTAGTGTTTATAGGTTTCAAAAACACTTTCAATCATAACTACCAATCATAGACGACATGGGTACCATATATCATGTCGCCATATATATATATATACAATCAAAACCGCACGATGTCGTATTTGGAAATTGGATTTCCGTCATGAACCAAGGCAAAAGATAGTCCTTACCGAATTCGAGACAATCTAGCCTACCATGTCTCAGGAACAGCCGCAACTGCCCCCTGGATCATCAGGGCCGGTCTACCGATGTGGATTATTATGCCTGAACAATACGTCTCCCCGCCCTATGGGGCGCAAATGAGCCAACGAATGACTCCATCGGACCCGGATCGTCCGATCTAACCGAGGCGCCTCGCAACAGCAACAACCACACAGGTGAAAAGTATATAAATGTCAGGGCTGGTAGGTCACTGACACCACCCTAGCTAGAAAGAAACGCATGCCCTCCCAGAGGTCCTTCTCCCGTTTATGGTCCCTACCGGGGTGTGAGGCTCGCGAATTCACGTCATACACAAAGCTACGCCACACAGGCCGTTCTTTGATCATCACCACAAGACTTTTCTTTTCAACAGAAGCCCTGATCATTTGCCACTTAGGCATGCCACACTAGCAATTCATGCCATGCGACTGATGTCCATCGATACACAACCTCTGAGCTCGTGCGTCTCAGAGAGGGGCGTTAAGCAAAAGAATAAATTCTCCGCCGCCAAACAGATGTATATTTAATAGAGATCAATCAACACAGAATAAGATCCAATGTCAGACACACAGTCCATTTACAAGTCCGTTCTGGGTCTGAACGAAACCGGAGGCACTAAATACCTCGCAAACCCATCGATCACCACGTACGTCTGGACGATCACCACTCATTATCCATATTTCGGGATGCCTCCCAATCAGGACCTCGGTTACCATCCAAACGAGGTGAAGATCTCCGGTCTTCGACCACCGTCTTCATCTTCGACTTTCAATCGTCGGTCAATTATTTGAAATGAGAATTAACTCGACCTTTTCAAATAATTCACGTATTTTTAGAATTTCAAATCAATTTATTTCAATGGTTAAATCAATCGACAACACCAATTTGTTCTTTAATGTATTTTCCACACCAAACACATTCAACCAACAAAAGCCACATAAATCGGGCAAATTCAGTTTATTTCCATTCCATATCGTTTATGATATTTTATAACGATTTATCGCTATTTTTATTTATTTTAAAATAGCCAATTTATTCAAAGCGACGCTTCGGGCCATAACGCGGCCGTGGCACTGTTTTTCTTCAGATTTGATTTACACATATCTAAAAATCTAACCGTTGGATCTTCACAAAATTTACATCATTATAAAGATCTTTTCAAAACGAATCCAACGGTTTCAGTTTCGGGAAAATCCGACGGTCGGATCTTCCGGTACAATCGTTTGAAGTTTCGATTTCAAAATACGAACTACAGCGTCGTTATTCGATTAAATATAATTATTATTATATTTTTTTATATATATATATATATAAATATAATCGTTTCTGGCGCTGTTTTTCTTCAGATTTGAATTAAACATTCCAGACAATCCAACCGTTGGATTTTTACAAAGTTGGTGCCGTTGGAAAGATATTTCTAAGGCGAACCCAACGGTTGCGGTTTCGGGAAAATCCAATGGTCGGATTTCCCGCACTAGTTGTTTGAAATCACGGTTTCAAAACACGAACTGCACGGCCACGTTTCGTTTTAATTTTATTTATATTTATATATTTATATAAATATAGTTCATTCAACAATTTCAATATCGTTTTCACTTCAAATATTTCACTAACGCCTTTAAATTTTGGAAAATTTCGCCATAACCTCCTTTGTACGGGAGGGGCTGGGAAAATTCCCAAATAGCCACATGGGCGTCTCATGTCAAAAAGAAAAAAGAAAAAGCCAAGCGGCTAGCCAACAGGCTGATAAAATCATCACCCAAACAAAACAGTAAATGTGTACCTATTTGTCGGGCACAAAATTTTATTCCTCTTCTCTGGCCCCTTTGCTATAACCTGTTCAATAAATATGCATGTACATATATACAGTTCTTATCACTTATCATTTTCCATTCAACTTCATATTTGATTTACTTTGGTTTAAAAACACCGGTCATCCTAATGTTGCATGCATAGGCTAGAATTATATCATTAGCTAATTAATGTATATTTCAACTCACGCATATTTATTTGAACGAGTGGCTATTTTTTACACTTCACATTTCAACAACTCATGTATATAATAAAAATGTGGTTTTTATTGTTAAACAATTCTTTTCAAAACACTATTCTTTTATATTGTCTATATAGATGATAAAAAGGTGATTTTTATTATAAACAATTTATTTTAAAACAAGGTCCTTTTACATAGTTCATATAGATGATAAAAAGGTGATTTTTACTATAAAACAATTTATTTCAAAATATGAATGCCATTCAACACATGAATTTCTAATCAACGAATGAATATCGATTCAACACATGAATTTCTAATCAACGAATGAATATCGATTCAACACATGAAGGTTTTATATTCAATGAATAAACATAGTTTCAGCAAATGAAAATAATTCAAACACATGAATATTATTCAAAATTTCGGCAGCATAACGGCAGGGTAGTTAAAACCGGGACCGTCCCTAGTACGACTCCTCGCTCTACCTTAAAACCTCGCGGTTTTTGACAATGGGGATTGATGCATCTAATTCGCACGCAAGCGGCATGTTTTATTTATTTCATTTCCACAAACTAATCCTATGTGGTTTTAACCAAATGTTTCTCAACCACAAACGGGTATTTTTCAACCACAATCAATCAATATCAACCACAAACAATCCCAAACAACCATTCGCTATCAATCAATTTTCACACCAATCACAACCAATAAATATCGTCCATGGTTTGTGGACGAGGGGCGTATATATATATATATATATATATATATATATATATATATATATATATATATATATATATAACAATTCACTTCTATTTCAACACATATATAATTTTTACAATGCATATATAACTTATACATCGAACATACAACTTATACAACACTTATACAAGAGGTGTACAACGCTTATATAACTCATACATCGACTATATAATTTATACATCATCGTTTTCCATATCGTTTATAAATTAGAAATCTCACATTGGGTTCCACTCCACAAAAAATAGCAGAAGGCTTAGAAAAATATGCGGTCTCTTCTAAAATGTAGAAGACGTCCTCACGGTCCTGGTGTTTCCTGTTTCATCGAATTTCGTTAACGAACGAAAAAGATATGATTTTTCAAAGGTTTGCAACACTATAGAGTGTTAAAACTGTTTAAAAATTAACAAAGCCGTACCCTTTCAGTGTCTGTTCGAAATTAGGGTTGGATTTATCTTCGGATTCGTAGCACGAGAGAGCAATCGACTTTCACCACGCTGTAGAGCTTGGAGCCACGCTCCTGTCGATGGCAGTGGGACCCACTGCGATGGAGGATCGGAGGAGGAATCGGGCCTGAGGCGGCGCAACTTCGTGAGGGTGATTCCCTCGATCCACGCGACGATACTGGTGGTGGTGGGTATGGATTTGAAGGGGGTGCGGAGGGCTTTCAAGATTTGGTGGTGGCGGCGGCTCTGGTGGCCTGTAGCGGCGGCAATGTGGCCTGGAAGGTTCGAACGACGAGGATCATCGGTCGTTGAAGAGAAAGGGTTTTTCTGTGGATTTTTATAATTTTAAAATAATAAATTAAAAATTCTGATTGGCCAGGTTTTATTAAAAATTTTAAATAGTGTTTTTACAAACGGACACCAATTCAAACCCAACGACTGTCGCCCCTAACGTTTTACCCCCATTCCGAACACAATGGGATATGTTTCGAAGGCCCATTCGACTGTTTCAGTCAGTTTCCATTCAAATTAAAATATATAACATTCAGTATTCGATTTGAACGTACATTTCAATTTGCCCGTGCCACAAACTGATTCGAAAAATTCCAGGAAAATAAATCTGGCTAGGTTTTGATGATACGGTCCCAACAAAACTAGTTTCATCGAATTCTGAGACCGTTTGCAAAAAGGCCCATTTCTGGTCGATCCAATTTAACTATAATTGACCAAAACACATTTTCCTTTGCCACGCTCACATATTAGCTTCAAAAATTATGAAATTTGAAACCTAGCAATAACTTCCCATCCCGGATCCAACAAAAGTGGTTTCGTTGAATTCCGAGGTCGTTTGCAAAATGGCCAATTTCACGGGCTATATAATTTCCATAGCGACCTTTCTGAAAATTCATTTGGCCATAACTTTTGCTTTCCGCTATGAAAATTCAATTTTTCAAATTCGTTAGAAAGGTATTCACTAACAGATTTAAATATTTTTTGTTTCACTCAAATCCGTTTTGTTTTGCTCCCGGTACAGTCCGACAAAGTTTGAATTCAATTTTTGAAACTGCAGCGCCATTTCAGGCCTTGTTTATAATTATAATTAATTATATTCGTTTTCTATTGTCGATTCAAACTCCGTTTTCATTGCTATTATTTAAAATATTTATTTTAAATATTTAAAATCCATTTTTCTTGCCAATTTAAAAATTTTAAATTGGTTCAGATTTTCTGGGCCGTTACAGTAAATTTGTCAACAATTTATTGTTATGGCCCACTTTCCCTCTAAATCAAGTCCATAATTTTTAGCTATAAAAATTATACCATTTTCATGCCATTTATCATGATTATGCCAAACATGTCAATAACATGTAATTTCAAGTTTTCCCCAACGTTTCCCCCGTTGTACGTTCGCAAAATTACATAGGATGTTAGGCTCGATATTTTAGCCTAACTTATAAAACAAAAAGGGGAAAAAAAGGAACTTTGCAATATTCCAACATCATACAAGAGTATGGATCTAACTACACATGTGTCACTTGAATTTGGCATAGAACAATATACTTTTAATTATGAACTTGCAAATTATATCTATGCAACATGAACCACAAGCATGTGAATTTACATAAAACTATACAAATTAAACTTGGCATGTAGTGGTGAAATTGCATAGGGGTTGAATCAAGTTAACATAAAGGCATATGGATGTAACATAAAGGCATATGGATCTAACATATGAAGTTGTAGATCAAAACATATAAGGTTGTAGATCTAAACATGTATGCATAATGGATCTAATCAATTAGGCATAAACAACATGACTTAGCCTAAAACTTGTATGTATCATAATATCATCAAGGTCATAGATCTAAACATGTATGCATAATGGATCTAAACAATTAGGCATAAACGACATGACTTTACCTAAAACTTGTATGTGTCATAATATCACCAACTTACATATGATAATTTCATTCCCAAATTCCTATACAACATCATAGGTTTATTCACCAGTTTCCATATAACGTGATAGGTTCGATAGACCACAATAGTTCATAGGCATATATGATAGAATAGACATGAATAGACATGAATCAACATCACATACAACTTGATACAATTCTATTTTACAATTCATTACAAACCATGTCTTTAATTTATTCACATCTGAAAGATAACTACACTTACAACCAAAAAGGAATTCTTGAGTTCTGGGATCTGTATTCTGAAACTGAATTGCTCGCCTTTGATGTAGATCATTGAATTCTCTTTGTTGAATTAGATTAGATTTTGATTTGATTTTGATGTGGCTTCTATCTTGCCTTTGAGTCGAAAGAGATGACGGCTATTCTAGGTTCACCATTGACGGCATGACGGCTCTAGGAATATTTTTGTGTGGCTTAGGGTTTAGATTTAGGTTGCTTATATAGAAGTTTGATTAATTTAGAGCTGTCAAATCAACTTAGAAGCATTCAAGACCTTCCAGACAAGATAGAACAGCCAAATCAACCCTAATGACTCAGCAGGGAGTCAGAACACATCAGTTTTCAGATCAGCCAGAGGGGGTAGGTCTACCCCAAGGTCGACCCCCTAGTCGACCTGTTTGGGGGGAGGTCGACCTCCTCGTCGACCTTCTGGTCGACCAGGCCTTGGGCGGGAAATTTCCCGCCCAGCCCTCTTCTGCTTCTGATTTTTAAATTTTGAATTTCTGAACTTTAGTCTGAACTATTTATTTAAATCTTCAAATCTTCTGAAGGTCATAACTCCTTCATACGTATTCCGATTTACGCAACTCGGACTCTACCTCAAGCAGAATTCCGAGACGAACGCAATGGCGTAACCTGTTTCCCTTAATTCTTACATTTGAAATTAATTATTCTTTAATTCGTAACCTTAGTGTTCACAGAAAATACGGGGTGTTACATTCTCCCCTCCTTAAAGGATTTCGTCCTCGAAATCTTCAAGTCAAGAAGAACGTATATACTACCATCCAATCGTCCGTCTACTCAACTATCAGACACAGGCGTCCATTGTCCTTAAAAGACTTCTAATGCTTCATGATCATATGCATAGTGTGTTTACATGTCCTTATCTAATGCAAAATCAGGCAGTCAACCGATTCAGTTGACCTCCGTAATGCAATTCATGTCGGTGCCATGAGTCCATTATGTATGCAATCAAGCCTAATCATACTTTCTACATGAGTGCACAGTCATTCATACAAATGCAACATCCACATGATAACACATCAAGTTTAAATCATATACAAGTACATATATGCATATGCAACATGAAAGTGACTGAGCCGATCTAACACCTGATGTGTGTGTATATGCGTCCACGAGCATCCACTAGCAATCACTTGCAACCACTTGCAACCATCAATCATAACATGTTTCAAATACATGTTTACATCCATTGGTTTCTACCTAAGGATCGAGAACAGCACTATGGAAAATACTAAAAAGATAGATACAAGTATGAACAAACTTAAGGAAAAAGAGATCAAAGGTGTACCCTCGAAAAGAGAAGGGTAGGCTGCGCGTATTTTGGCCTCAGTCTCCCAAGTCGCATCTTCCTTAGTGTCACTCCATTGAACTTTTACAAGTTTGACTTCGCGTTCCATAGCTTTTTGACTTCTGTACCCAAGATACGAGTTGGAACTCTTCTCACAGTCGCCACTCATTCTACTTCTACGTCCTCTAATATGCTTGGTTCCACCACTTCCGCAGACTCAGGTAGGCACTTTCGTAGCTGAGAAACATAAAAGACATTATGAACTCCAGCCAATCTTTCGGGCAGCTCTACTCTGTAAGCCATCTTCCCAATCTTCTCAATGATAGGAAACGGCCCTACAAATCTTGGTGCCAACTTACCTGCGGATCCGAAGCAAACGATGTTCCTCATAGGAGATACTTTTAGGAAAACCCTGTCCCCAACCTCAAACTCAAGGTCGGTCCTTCTTTTATCTGCGTATGACTTTTGTCTATCTTGGGCAGTCTTCATTCTTCTTCGTATTAAGTCCACTTTCTCTGAAGTCTCTCTAATCATATCTGGTCCAAGTATGAGCTTGTCTGTAGACTCCCACCAACAAATTGGTGATCGACACGGTCTTCCACATAAAGCTTCGAAGGTTGCCATACCTACGGTGGCTTGGTAGCTATTGTTGTAGGCAAACTCCACCAAAGGAAGATGATCCTCCCATGTTTCCCCGAAGTCAAGAATGCATAATCTCAAGACGTCTTCTAATACCCTGTTCACCCTTTCTGTCTGACCATCGGTTTGGGTGTGATAGGTCGTGCTTAAGCATAGCTGTGTGCCTACAGCCTCTTGCAAGCTCCTCCAAAACTCGCTCGTAAAAATAGGATCGCGGTCACTTACAATGCTGGAGGGTATCAAATGGAGTCGGACTATCTCCTTAAGATAAATGGATGCTAAAAATGAGGCAGTCCTCCTACTTTTAACGGGTATAAAGTGAGTGCTCTTTGTGAGCCTGTCCACCATTACCCAAATACTGGTATTGCCCCTTCTTGACCTAGGCATCCCATCAATATAGTCCATTGAAATGCTATCCCATTTCCACTGTGGGACCTCTAGAGGATGAAGCAAACCACCAGGCTTCTTTTGCTTTGCCTTGACTTGTTGGCATACTAAGCACTTCGGGACGAATTCAGCTACATTCCTCTTAATGCCATCCCAAAAGAAAACCCTTTTTACGTCTTTGTACATCTTGACTCCACCGGGGTGTATGGTCAACTTGGAATGGTGCGCCTCTTCGAGAACCTTCTTTACCAAATCCCTTGCTTGTGGGACGCATAGCCTTTCATCCCGCCTCAAACATCCCTTATCATCAATGGAATATCTATTGAGGTGACTAGAAGTCTCATCCCTAATTAGCTTGTCCATCACATCAACTAGCTGAGGGTCTTCACGTTGTGCGGTTCCTATTGTGTCCAAAAGAGTAGGCCACACTTCTAGTGATGCTAACAAACCAGTCACATGATCGATGGAGGGTCTAAAGTCAAAATTGGCTATGTACTCTAAGCTTTGACTTTCAACAAAGAGAGGGCTTCAGGTCAGCTTCTTTCTACTCAAGGCGTCTACTACTAAATTGCCCTTGCCAGGAGTATAGGTATTCTCAAAATCATATGAGGCAAGAAACTCCATCCATCTTTGCTGCCTCAAGTTAAGATCTTTCTGCGAGAAAAGGTACTTCACCGATTTATGGTCAGTAAACAATTCAAACTTCCCACCTAGGAGATAATGGCGCCAATACTTAAGCGCAAAGACGATGGTAGCCAACTCTAGATCATGGGTTGGGTAGTTTTTCTCATGTACTCTCAACTTTCTTCCACCATAAGCTACTACCTTCCCTTCTTGCATCAAGACAGCGCCTAGTCCCGTACTGCATGCATCTGTATATACGGTAAACATATTGCTTCCATTAGGCAATGTCAGAACTGGGGATGTTCTCAGAGCCCTTTTAAAGCGTTGGAAAGCAATATCGCAACCCAAATCCCAAGTGAAAGTTAAGTTCTTCTTTGTCAACCTTGTAAGTGGAGCTAAGATTTTCGCAAAATCTTTGATGAACTTTCGATAAAAGCCTGCTAGCCCGAGAAAGCTTCGGACTTCGGTTGCATTCCGTGGGACCTTCCAATCTTGCACCGCAACTACTTTTGCGGGGTCCACAGCTAATCCCTCTTTGGACACCACATGTCCAAGAAAACTTACTTCTTCTCTCCAGAAATGGCATTTGGAGAATTTAGCTTTCAACTGATGTGCACGAAGAGTATCCATGACTTCCTTTAGATGCTGAGCATGCTCTTCCTCACTCTTCGAGAAAATCAAAATGTTGTCCACGAAGACCACTACAAACTTATTGAGGAACTCCTTAAACACCCTGCTCATCAAATTGACAAAATAAGCGGGTGCGTTTGTCAAGCCGAAAGGCATGACAAGCCAGTCAAAGAATCCATCTGGAGTTCTGAACGCGGTCTTATCAATGCTGTCTTCAGCCACTCTTAGCTGATGAAACCCGGTAGCCAAATCTAGTTGGGAGAAAACCGATGCACCTAAAAGCTGATCGATCAAGTTGTCTATTCTTGGGAGTGGGTGCCTATTTTTCTTGATCAGCTTGTTTTCCTCCCTATAATCAACGCATAGGCGAAGCGAACAATCCGCTTTAGTTGCGAACACTACTGGAGCACCCCATTTAGAAATACTCCGCCTTATAAAACCCCTTTTCTAGCAGCTCTTTAACTTGCTTGCTAAGTTCTTTCCTCTCCCTTGGAGCCATGTATCTAACGGGTAAGGCAACGGGTTTTGCATTATCAACGAGGTATATGCGGAAGTCTATCTCCCGCTTCGGAGGTAACCCTTTAACCTCCTCAAAGACATCCAGGTATTCACGGACTACTCTAACACACTGCAAATTCTCAATAATTGCATCAAGAGATTCTAGATAGCTAAGAATAATAGAGTTCATGGGATTACAATAAATTTCAAGAGTGTTACCGAGGCGAGTAATGAGTCTAACCACTCTCCTTTCACAATCGAGGATGACACCATTACTGGATAGCCAATCCATGCCTAGAATCAACGCAAAGCCCGTGAAGCCCAAAACATAGGCATTGCAACTAAACCCCACACTTAATATGGAAATTTCCAAATCCTAACAAATCATTGACAAATAAGTTGAGCCCTCAATTGGATTTAAAACAACCAAGGGATCCTCTACTAAACTGGTGTCTAGGTGCAGAGATTCAACTAAAGCAGTTGATATAAAAGAGTGTGATGTGCCAGAATCAAAGAGTGTACGAACAGGTTTATCAAAAAGATAAACTAAACTCTCAACAGAAACATTTCTACCTCGTACTTATGGAGGTGCCATGAGAGCATAAACCTTCCCTCCAGAAGTAGATCCAACTCTCTGCCCTTGCCCTTACTTTCTTGGGCAGTCCCTAGCCATGTGCCCTGCCTTGCCGCAATGGAAGCAGCCACCCATCTTCCTTTTCTTCTTCCTGTAGTCCTTAACCAGATGTCTAGGAATGCCACAAAAATTACACTTCATATTGTCACGGGGTTTGTTGTTCTTCCCGCCCTTCTTGGAATCTATCTTCTTGCTCTGTGATCGTTCCGCTTTCTTATCCTGGGATTCTTCCACTTTTGTCTCCTTCTTGCCAACCTTATCTTCTTCTTGTAACAGTGCCATGTCCACCAGTCTCTCATAAGTCGCACCCATAGGTGTGTGGGACATAGCTACACTGTGCACTGGCTCATTCAACCCTTTAACAAAGCGGAGAGGCTTCTTATGTGGAGTGTTTACTAACTCCAATCCGAACCTAGCCAGCTAATTGAATTGGTTGACGTATTCCTTGACCGACATACTTCCTTGTTTGAGAGCTAAAAACTTCTCCATTTATAGGCTTCGTTCAGCTTGTGAGAGGAATTTCATTTCAAACCTGATTCTAAAATCCATCCAAGTTTCAATTGGTCTTTCAGCGTTAGTGGCTTCCCACAAATAGGAAGATTCGTCTTTGAGAAACCATACCGCCAACTTTATTTTCTGCCTATCATCCACTTCGAAAATATCGAACAAATCCTCAGTTTCTTGCTTCCACGAAGGATTCATTTCCATTGAAGTTCTTTCCACCAATGGCTCAAAAGTCCCTACATATTTTTGAGAAAGCATTTGCACAAGGAGGAGAAGGAACAACCGTTGCAGCTGGGGGAGGAGGAACGTCTGCTGGGCCAATGGCATTAGCCCTAGCCTCTAGGTACCTTCTGAACCAGCCAAGTACCGGCACGCCCTCTAGAAAGTTAAGATCCCCAGACATGCTGAAACAAAAAAAGGAAAGATTCAAAACAAAGGATAGAAAGATAGTGCATATGGCTTTGGGGGATATGCCTTTTAAAAATAAAACACTTTTTCAGGAAAAATGCTTCTTTAACTTCTTTTTGAAAAACAGTTTTTCAAAAAAAAAAAAAATTGATCCAGTAAACCTTTTCTCTGATACCAAGAGAAACACCCCACCTCCGCTAAGGTCACTCACAAAGGGAATGCCTTAAATTTAGTGGAGCATTATAGGTAAAAGACACAAATAATTTACAAGACAGATATATATATATAAGCAGCAGAAAATAAAACTATCTTTATTTCAAACATGGTTCATAACAAAACATTACAGCAAACTATTTCAAACCAACTTCCAAATCATTACATCATAATTTCTGTCTTGATTATCATATAAAGAAGTAAAAAAAAAAACTGCATAAATACCCAAGTAGTAGTGTATCCAAATCCATAGCCAAAGGTAAGAGATTCCATGTTATACATCACAGAGTCTTCAAGCTTGGAAAGATGAACGGTCCAAATTAAGATGAGTTATTCCCTCCCTGGCTACCTTATGGGGGGGAATGGAAGAAAAGAAGATGAAAGAAAAATGGGTCAGACATAAGTCTGAGTAAGTCCATTGACTTTTCAGTGTGTAAATAAGGAAAAGGGTCATGATAGGAATAAACTGAAAATAGTACCATACCTGAATAACTAACTAACATAAACCAAGATAAGGAAGTTCAAACCGAATATACTATCGCACCCATTCTACTTCTCTGCACCTATTTATACTTGTCTCAACTGGCACCCCATATACATGGTGAAATGATCCCTTTTTATCGATCGGCTCCTACTCGCATACATTTATCACGTGTGGCATTCGGCCCCCGCTTGATTGTATTTACCTGTGCTGGTCCCCCCATGGGTTGTATCAAATCCTATGGTGGCAACCCGACACGATTCAAGATGCACAGAGTATGACTATTGATGCCCAGTGCCTGTTTTTCCACTCTAGAGTACGTGCACGCCCGTACTCCGTCGGAACCTACACTAACACACCACCCGCCATCATTTTGTCTACTTACAATTCAGCCCAGTAATCGTGCCCCACCCTGCCTAGTTCAGGGTACCATGATACATCTATGTGGGTTACTGCTGAAATAGGTCCCCGTTACCAGGGTTTTCTAGCCAACATGCTAAATTGGTTAAGTGTCCGAGTTTACCTAACCTCGCCCATCAGTTTAGTTAACATGTTGAATTGGTTAAGTATTTCCTTAATTGACATAATCTTACTATTCCTGACTTAGCTTTAATTCCATTCATTAAAGCACCAACCACTCACATTAGACAGGTATTGTTGTGGTCACTGGATGTGCCGGTCGGTTCCGGGCAGTTTTACACCATAACTCAGTCTAACCTCAGGTCCTTTTTGGGCTCAATGCACTAACCACCCACATTAGACTGGTATTGTTGTGGTCACTGGATGTGCCGGTCGGTTCCGGGCAATTTTACACCACAACTCAGTCTAACCTCGGGTTTGGCATATTCTTCTTTTCTAAATTTACATATTTATCCTTTTATGCTTATGTGTAAATTTGTCAACAATTTATTGTCATGACCCACTTTCCCTCTAAATCAAGTCCATAATTTTTAGGTATAAAAATTATACCATTTTCATGCCATTTATCATGATTATGCCAAACATGCCAATTACATGTAATTTCAAGTTTTCCCCAACGTTACCCCCGTTGTACGTTCGCAAAATTACATAGGATGTTAGGCTCGATATTTTAGCCTAACTTATAAAACAAAAAGGGGAAAAGAGGAACTTTGCAATATTCCAACATCATACAAGAGTATGGATCTAACTACACATGTGTCACATGAATTTGGCATAGAACAATATACTTTTAATTATGAACTTGCAAATTAGATCTATGCAACATGAACCACAAGCATGTGAATTTACATAAAACTATACAAATTAAACTTGGCATGTAGTGGCGAACTTGCATAGGGGTTGAATCTAGTTAACATAGATCTAACATAAAGGCATATAGATCTAAAATAAAGGGATATGGATCTAACATATGAAGTTGTAGATCTAAACATATAAGATCGTAGATCTAAACATGTGTGCATAATGGATCTAAAAAATTAGGCATAAACGACATGACTTAGCCTAAAACTTGTATGTATCATAATATCATCAAGGTCGTTGATCTAAACATGTATGCATAATGGATCTAAACAATTAGGCATAAACGACATGACTTTACCTAAAAATTGTATGTGTCATAATATCACCAACTTACATATGATAATTTCATTCCCAAATTCCTATACAACATCATAGGTTTATTCACCAGTTTCCACATAACGTGATAGGTTCGAAAGACCGCAATAGTTCATAGGCATATATGATAGAATAGACATGAATAGGCATGAATAAGCATCACATACAACTTGATACAATTCATTACAAACCAAGTCTTTAATTTATTCACATCAGAAAGATAACCGCACTTACAACCAAAAAGGAATTCTTGAGTTATGGGATCTGTATTCTGAAACCGAATTGCTCGCCTTTGATGTAGATCATTGAATTCTCTTAACTGAATTAGATTAGATTTTTATTGATTTTGATGTGGCTTCTATCTTGCCTTTGAGTTGAAAGAGACGACGACTATTCTAGGTTCACCATTGACGGCATGACGACTCTAGGAATATTTTTTTGTGGCTTAGGGTTTAGATTAAGGTTGCTTATATAGAAGTTTGATTAATTTATGGCCGTCAGATAACCTATAAGAGATCAAGACCATCCAGACAAGATAGAACAGCCAAATTAGCCCTAATGACTCAGCAGGGAGTCAGAACACATCAGTTTTCAGATCTGCCCGAGGGGGTAGGTCGACCCCCAGGTCGACGCCAAGGTCGACCCCCTGGTCGAACTGTTTGGGGGGAGGTCGACCCCCTGGTCGACCTTCTGGTCGCCTGGCCTTGGGCGGGAAATTTCCCGCCCAGCCCGCTTCTGCTTCTGATTTTTAAATTTTGAATTTCTGAACTTTAGTCTGAACTGTTTATTTAAATTTTTGAATCTTCTGAAGGTCATAACTCCTTCATACGGATTCCGATTTATGCAAACTCGGACTCTACCTCAAGCAGAATTCCAAGATGAACGTAATTGCATAACCCATTTCCCTTAATTCTTACAATTGAAATTAATTATTCTTTAATTCGTAACCTTAGTGTTTATGGAAAATACGGGGTGTTACATTCTCCCCTCCTTAAAGGATTTCGTCCCCGAAATCTTCAAGTCAAGAAGAACGTATATCCTACCATCCAGTCGTCCATCTACTCAACCATCAAACACTGGCGTCCATTGTCCTTAAAAGACTTCTAATGCTTCATGATCATATGCATAGTGTGTGTACATGTCCTTATCTAATGCAAAATCAGGCGGTCAACTGATTCAGTTGACCTCCTTAATGCAATTCATGTCGGTGCCATGAGTCCATTATGTATGCAATCAACCCTAATCATACTTTCTACATGAGTGCACAGTCATTGTAAAACTCGTATTTCGACAACATGTTAAAATGAGAATCAAGAAAGAATTTAATTTTAAATTCTGAATCAAGTAAAACGGGCTATGCCATTGCGTTCGTCTCGGAAAAATACGCGAAATAGAGTCCGAAATTTTGTAAATCAGAGTCTGTATGACCCGGGTAAGGCCCAAAGAAGTTTTCGGGAAATTTGAATTTCGAAACATGCAGAGATGGGGCCAGGCGGGAAAATTCCCGCCCAGACAAGTCGACATGGCTGTCGACAGGGCTGTCGACTTGCAAGTCGACAGGCATGTCGACAGGCAAGTCGACAGGGCTGTCGACTTGCCCTGTCGGCTGATTCTGGCCTGGTGCACCTATTTTCTATCTTGGCTAGGTTTTTGGGCCTGGTTTGAAATCTGACGGTTCAGGTTGGTCCTAGGGCTAATCTAAGGGTCCTAACTAGCCTAATCTTATATAAATAAGCCCCTAACCCCCCCTAAACCCTCATTATTCACTCATGTAACTAAACTATGGCAAAATTTCTACTCTCATGGCCTCCACTCAACTATCCTAGCCTCCACTTCATTTCTATGAAAGGTTTCATGATCATGAGAGTGTTAGAGAGTCCCTATGTTAGTATGAGAGCTTCTCAAGTTGATTTCAAGGCAAAAGCTATGATCTTTGTTCATAAAGATGGTGTTTTTAGTGATTTGGTGCATCCATCTTTGGGTTTTTGGGTCATGGCATGCATAGGCTTTATCATAAGCTTTGGTTTAATCGATTTAGGCCTTCATAGCAAGGTAAGCCCTTCCCTACTCTTAGGTATTAACTATGAAGTTAAAAGTTCATGTTGAAAGTTTGGGTTTGATCATTGAGAATGATGCATGCTATCATGTTATGCAAGTTTATGAAGTCATTATCTTGATCTTATGAGCTAAAAGCCACAACCTTTATGTTGAAATGTTGCATTATGCAACATGAAAACCTTCATAATCATTAAGTCAACTTGCATATGAAGTCATAACCCTTATATGATGATATATGCGAGTTACTAGTCATCATTCCTTGTCTTTTGTCACCATGACTCGTTTATGTGCCAAGTTTGGGTTTATGCATGTTTTTGAGGTGTAGGAATGTAACATGCAAGTTAATGAACACATGTGTGCCTCATTTGCCACCATGATTAACTTGTGGCTTAATATCCATTTTTGTCATGCCTTTGCCAATTCTCTTCTTTTAATCCATCACGTTGTTGCAAACGTATATGCGAGTTTAAAAAGCGTTGGGGTCACATTATGGGGAAACATAATGACATGAATATGATTTGGGTAAATGGGTATAAACATGACAACATGTAACGTTAAATATGACATGTGTTTATACTTGAAAACATAACTTGAAACGTAACATGGAAGTTGACATGTAAGTATGCATAAAAACATAAGCTTGGGAATTTACCTATTAAGTTAGGTCTACCCATTGGGAATTTACCTATTAAGTTAGGTCTACCCAATTGCTTGAAAACTTGACTATGAACATGACACTAGACTAAACATGAAAGTGGCCAACTCGAGGTTGGGTTGAGTTTGCAACGTAAAACTACCCGGAACCGACCGGCCTAACTAGTAGTTGCAAACAATAGGACTCAATGTGAGAAGTTGGTCATGTTGTGCTTGAACCCGAGGTTAGACCAAGTTGTGGTGTAAATCTACCCGGACCCGCCCGGCTTAACTAGTAACCACAACAAAGTCTAATGTGAGAGGTTGGGGTGCATTAAATAATTAATGCCACATAATAGGGTTAAGTTAATTTGATTAATGAGGCTTAACCAAATATGACATGGACAAATGGGTTAAGTAATTTGATTAGGCTAATGATACTTAACAAAACATGACAGGGTTGGGTAGGTTAAGTAACTTAATTTGCCTAACGACACTTGACCATTTTTATACGACGAGGGGACGGGATTAAGTTAACCAACAATTAATCAATCCAACACGATAACTTGATAAGGTTAAGTAAATTTTCTTAGTAACACTTAACCGTTTAATACAGTTAATGGATGGGGTTAAGTCAACTCAGACCTAACTAATCTAAACATGGTAATTGGACGGGGTTAAGTTAATTTACACTTAACTAATCCAACTCGTTAGTTTGATGTGGTTAAGTGACCTATACTTAACCAATCTAACGTGAAAACATGATAAGGCTAAGTCACGAATCACTTGAATATGCTTGACCGATTTGACTCGGTAATTTGACAAGGTCAAGTTAATTTATATAATTAACCAATCTAAAATGATAATTAGACGAGGTTAAGTTATGGATTGCTTAATATACTTAGCCAACTTGACACATGGTTTGTAGGGTTAAGTCTTGGACTTGGATACTTAGCCAATTTTGACATGGTTTGTAGACGGGCTAAGTTATGAACTTAAGTGACATTTAACCCATTATATAAACCCTAATTCGGAGGATTAGGTAAATAACCATAGTTAACAAGGATTATGGAAATAAGGCTAAGTGGTAAACCTTAGTTAAGGGAAACTAAGTAATAATTCTTAGTCAAGGAAATCTGGACCATTTCTTAGATAGATTAGTAACCCGATACGTTAGGTCAACGTCTAAGTATGCGTGTAGGAGCAGGCTATCTGATTTAGATAAAGGCTCCAACGAACTGGGTAACGAAGTAGCGGCTTCGGGGAACGTGAGGATATTCTTGGGATCCCTCTGTGAGCTGCCAGGTCAATATACTAGGCTCACGAGAGGTTGAGGTCTGCGGTAGAAGAACCAAGAATATGCCTTGGTTGCTATGCGAGCGACCTAAAGACTGGGGTGGATAGCAGTGAGTCGATGAATACATAAGGTGCCCGAGATAGCAAGTTCGTCGATCATCTACCATCTTGAGTCAAGCGTGTACGTACGGAAAGGCAGGGAACACCCAACAGACCATAATTGCTATCTAATTATGGGTGAGGTAGGCCGTAGGATGTGGGCTGGCCGGAGTGTAGTTCTCATGCAAGATTTTCTCTTGTGTTGCCTTTCACTAGTTGAGGGAGGGGTCTCGTGGGACCATAGCCACGTGTAGAAAAGCAGACCTTAGTATCTGCATCGGCAGATAAATCTAAAGCTCCCGACCGAGTCCTGTATTTCTTGTTTTGCCCTGTGACAGGACTCGGATGGCACGATGTGATACATGTGCATACAGTTATAGAAAAACGATTCACGATGAATGCGTGGGAAAAAGGGCGCGGTTGAGGGTTAGCGTAATCCCTAGTGGCCTAGGTGGTTTAACCCAAACCGAAATACGAAAGCGTGCAATAGGTAAGCGTAATCCCTAGTGGTGCTAGGTTGCGTAAGTCCTAGTAGTTCAAACGATGATTCATATGGAAGAGCCTAGCTAGAACAAGGGTGACAGTCCAAACGATTTCAAGGATAATACGACATGAGGAAGCCCGTACGAGGTACGGCAAAGGACTGAACTTATATACATGGAAAGAAACATATGATTTGAGTAACCTATATATGCGATATATTAGGTTGACATGGACCATTACATGACGTTGGGCAAGGGACATTCATGGTTAAAACATGACGCGGGTTGGGATACTAGTATGAGAGGTGCAGAGCAAATATACATGTTAGAACCAGGAGAGATATACATGATAGAAACCGGGGGATGTTATACAGGATAGATACCTTGGGATATTATACTGGATAGAAACCTGACGATGTGATGCCTTGTTCTATCTTGACATCGTAATTTATCATGACACCTTAGTTTACTTGAGTTCAGTAGTTCATCCTGTTATTTTGATTTAGCTTATCTATCTTGTCATCATGCTTATGTTCACCTCAGTTTCTCATGGCAGTTAACTTTACTAGTTTTTATACTAATAGTAGATAGGGCTTACTCAGTCTTTTTGACTGACCCGTTTTGTTTCGCTTCTTTTCTTCCGTTTCCCCCCAGGTTACAGGGAGGAAATACTGTTGTTTAGTTTGGACTTCTTCTGCTTGAAGGTCATCATGGATGGCTTGGACTTTTCTTGGCTATGGCTACTTTACTGCTTTTTCTTGGGGAATAATTTATGAAAAAGTCTTTATGCTTCTTTATTATTGCAAGACAGGTTTTGATGTACTCTGATGTAAAAGGCTTTAGACCTTAATTATTAATGTTTATGAAAGTTCAATTTTACTTCCGCTATTTTATATGTTCTGTCTTGTGATATTTCTGTGCATGTTTACCAATAATGCCCCTCTAAAGCTAGTGCATTCCTTTGCGAGTGACCCTAGTGGAAGCGGGGTGTTACATTTGGTATCAGAGCAAAAGGTTACTAGACTGGGCAAAAGTTTTTAAAGACCTTCTGAAAATTATTTGAAAAACTGTTTACAAAGAAGCATTTTTCAAGAAAATTTTCTTTTAAAAAGAAAAAGGCTATTCCCCAAAGGCCATTAGCATTATCCTTGTTTCCTTGATTGAATCTCTTTTCCTTTCTTTCCTCCATCTGTAGTCACAGTGGTTTTGACTGCGACTAGTCTTTCTAGCTGCGTAAGTGTTTTCCGTACGATGGAGGTGGTTCTCGAGAGACCGTTGCAGAGTTATGCATGAAAGGATAGTAAGAACAAGGATAAAGGATACGAGCTCAGGGATAAGCAACATGTTGGTACGGCTGAGTCCTAAAAGGAGGGAGAAAGATGAACAATGAAACCCATGACGAGAGAGTACCTTTGGCATGGTGAAACGGGACGGATAGTTAAGTATCATGGAACAGGGACAAGATCATTCGGAGGGCAATAGTATGCTCTCATTTCTAGGGTACCTCAGAAGGAGGGTAACGATCTTGTTAAAGGTTTAGCTTTTCTTCTCTATCATCCTGTCGGGACTTTGTTTTGATCACCGCATCTTTTAAGTCCACTTCGATAGCTGAGTCTCTGCACCTTAGTACTAGCGTAGTAGAGGATCCCGTTTTTGTCTCAAGTCCTATTGGAAGATCAGTCCATTTACTCATGGCTTGTTTGGATTTGAGAATGTCTATATCAAGTGTTGAGCTTGGAAATAATGCTTATGTTTATAAGTTGTGGATGGATTCTAAGGATGAAGTGGTTATCCAGTAAGGGGTGCCACTCTCGGTTTTAGAAGGAGGGTAGTTAGACTCTTGGCTTGCTTTGGTAATACCCTTGAAGTATCGCGTAACCTTTTGGGTTCTGTCATGATTAGTTACCTAGAATCCCTAGATGCCTTTGTTGGAAATTTGAAACCCGATCGAATGGTGTTCGCTAATAAGACGGATGGTTTACTTCGATTATGTATGGGTTATGGGAATTACCCTAGTAAGTGCGCACGGTAACTTGTTTACTTTCAAAAGAAAGTTTTTCTACGTGGAATACCTTATGGTACAAGGTCCAGGATTCACTAGTGAATTTTGAGGGTTCGCATGGAATAATGTGTACGCAGTCCTGTTTGCGCCAAGTATTCTAGAAGGAGAATAAGTGCAAGTGGAACGAGAGGCGACGAGGAAATGAGTTCCAACTCATGTTATGGAAACAGGAAATAAGAAGCTGCGAAATCGTGAAGTAAAAGGGGAGGTCAAGGCACGATGGAACTAAGCTCAAGGTAATGCGACTCAGGAGACTGAAGACTAAATACGTGCATGATATCTCTTTTGGGAATATATCCTCGATCCCTGTTTTTTTTTCTGTTGAGCTTGCTTGTAGGCTATCTTTTATGGATATCCTCTCGGTCCTGTCTCTGTTACAAACCCCGTACGGAGTTTGTTTTGTTTATCTTCTCGACCCTGTTTCAGGGAATCCTAGGTAGAACCCTATGGATGTAAACATGTATTTGAAACATGTTATGATTGATATGGTTGCAAATGGTTGCAAGTGGTTGCTCGTGGATGCGCGAATACATATTAGATACTAGCTCGACTCGGTCACATTTCATATTGCATATGCACGAGTATTTATACTTGTTTATGGATGAAATCGAATGTGTTATCATGTGGTTGTTGCATATGAATGAATGATTGTGCACGCATATAGTATCTATATGACTAGGACTATTTGCATACATGTTGGATTCATGGCACTATACATATTTTGCATTAGAAAGATTATTCAGGCCTGATCATTAGCATAAGCTAAGGAACATGTACACACACGTTTTGCATATATTCATATAGCATTAGAAATCATCTAAGGACAATGATTGCTTGTGGATGATGTTTTGAGTAGATGGATGATGGATGGTAGGATATGTTCTTCCTAACTTGGAGATTTCGGGGACGAAATCCTAAAAGGTGGGGAGAATGTAACAACTCGTATTTCGACAACATGTTAAAACGAGAATAAAGGAAGAATTTGATTTTGAATTCTGAATCAAGTAAAACGGGCTATGCCATTTCGTTCGTCTCGGAAAAATACGCGAAATAGAGTCCGAAATTTTGTAAATCGGAGTCCGTATGACCCGGGTAAGGCCCAAAGAAGTTTTCGGGAAATTTGAATTTCGAAACATGCAGAGATGGGGCCAGGCGGGAAAATTCCCGCCCAGACAAGTCGACATGGCTGTCGACAGGGCCGTCGACTTGCAAGTCGACAGGCATGTCGACAGGCAAGTCGACAGGGCTGTCAACTTGCCCTGTCGGCTGATTCTGGCCTGGTGCACCTATTTTCTATCTTGGCTAGGTTTTTGGGCCTGGTTTGAAATCTGACGGTTCAGGTTGGTCCTAGGGTTAATCTAAGGGTCCTAACTAGCCTAATCTTCTATAAATAAGCCCCTAACCCCCCTAAACCCTCATTATTCACTCATGTAACTAAACTATGGCAAAATTTCTACTCTCATGGCCTCCACTCAACTATCCTAGCCTCCACTTCATTTCTATGAAAGGTTTCATGATCATGAGAGTGTTAGAGAGTCCCTATGTTAGTATGAGAGCTTCTCAAGTTGATTTCAAGGCAAAAGCTATGATCTTTGTTCATAAAGATGGTGTTTTTAGTGATTTGGTGCATCCATCTTTGGGTTTTTGGGTCATGGCATGCATAGGCTTCATCATAAGCTTTGGTTTAATCGATTTAGGCCTTCATAGCAAGGTAAGCCCTTCCCTACTCTTAGGTATTAACTATGAAGTTAAAAGTTCATGTTGAAAGTTTGGGTTTGATCATTGAGAATGATGCATGCTATCATGTTATGCAAGTTTATGAAGTCATTATCTTGATCTTATGAGCTAAAAGCCACAACCTTTATGTTGAAATGTTGCATTATGCAACATGAAAACCTTCATAATCATTATGTCAACTTGCATATGAAGTCATAACCCTTATATGATGATATATGCGAGTTACTAGTCATCATTCCTTGTCTTTTGTCACCATGACTCGTTTATGTGCCAAGTTTGGGTTTATGCATGTTTTTGAGGTGTAGGAATGTAACATGCAAGTTAATGAACACATGTGTGCCTCATTTGCCACCATGATTAACTTGTGGCTTAATATCCATTTTTGTCATGCCTTTGCCAAGTCTCTTCTTTTAATCCATCACGTTGTTGCAAACGTATATGCGAGTTTAAAAAGCGTTGGGGTCACATTATGGGGAAACATAATGACATGAATATGATTTGGGTAAATGGGTATAAACATGACAACATGTAACGTTAAATATGACATGTGTTTATACTTGAAAACATAACTTGAAACGTAACATGGAAGTTGACATGTAAGTATGCATAAAAACATAAGCTTGGGAATTTACCTATTAAGTTAGGTCTACCCATTGGGAATTTACCTATTAAGTTAGGTCTACCCAATTGCTTGAAAACTTGACTATGAACATGACACTAGACTAAACATGAAAGTGGCCAACTCGAGGTTGGGTTGAGTTTGCAACGTAAAACTACCCGGAACCGACCGGCCTAACTAGTAGTTGCAAACAATAGGACTCAATGTGAGAAGTTGGTCATGTTGTGCTTGAACCCGAGGTTAGACCAAGTTGTGGTGTAAATCTACCCGGACCCGCCCGGCTTAACTAGTAACCACAACAAAGTCTAATGTGAGAGGTTGGGGTGCATTAAATAATTAATGCCACATAATAGGGTTAAGTTAATTTGATTAATGAGGCTTAACCAAATATGACATGGACAAATGGGTTAAGTAATTTGATTAGGCTAATGATACTTAACAAAACATGATAGGGTTGAGTAGGTTAAGTAACTTGATTTGCCTAACGACACTTGACCATTTTTATACGACGAGGGGACGGGATTAAGTTAACCAACACTTAATCAATCCAACACGATAACTTGATAAGGTAAAGTAAATTTTCTTAGTAACACTTAACCGTTTAATACAGTTAATGGATGGGGTTAAGTCAACTCAGACCTAACTAATCTAAACATGGTAATTGGACGGGGTTAAGTTAATTTACACTTAACTAATCCAACTCATTAGTTTGATGTGGTTAAGTGACCTATACTTAACCAATCTAACGTGAAAACATGATAAGGCTAAGTCACGAATCACTTGAATACGCTTGACCGATTTGACTCGGTAATTTGACAAGGTCAAGTTAATTTATATAATTAACCAATCTAAAATGATAATTAGACGAGGTTAAGTTATGGATTGCTTAATATACTTAGCCAACTTGACACATGGTTTGTAGGGTTAAGTCTTGGACTTGGATACTTAGCCAATTTTGACATGGTTTGTAGACGGGCTAAGTTATGAACTTAAGTGACACTTAACCCATTATATAAGCCCTAATTCGGAGGATTAGGTAAATAACCATAGTTAACAAGGATTATGGAAATAAGGCTAAGTGGTAAACCTTAGTTAAGGGAAACTAAGTAATAATTCTTAGTCAAGGAAATTTGGACCATTTCTTAGATAGATTAGTAACCCGATACGTTAGGTCAACGTCTAAGTATGCGTGTAGGAGCAGGCTATCTGATTTAGATAAAGGCTCCAACGAACTGGGTAACGAAGCAGCGGCTTCGGGGAACGTGAGGATATTCTTGGGATCCCTCTGTGAGCTGCCAGGTCAATATACTAGGCTCACGAGAGGTTGAGGTCTGCGGTAGAAGAACCAAGAATATGCCTTGGTTGCTATGCGAGCGACCTAAAGACTGGGGTGGATAGCAGTGAGTCGACGAATACATAAGGTGCCCGAGATAGCAAGTTCGTCGATCATCTACCATCTTGAGTCAAGCGTGTACGTACGGAAAGGCAGGGAACACCCAACAGACCATAATTGCTATCTAATTATGGGTGAGATAGGCCGTAGGATGTGGGCTGGCCGGAGTGTAGTTCTCATGCAAGATTTTCTCTTGTGTTGCCTTTCACTAGTTGAGGGAGGGGTCTCGTGGGACCATAGCCACGTGTAGAAAAGCAGACCTTAGTATCTGCATCGGCAGATAAATCTAAAGCTCCCGACCGAGTCCTGTATTTCTTGTTTTGCCCTGTGACAGGACTCGGATGGCACGATGTGATACATGTGCATACAGTTATAGAAAAACGATTCACGATGAATGCGTGGGAAAAAGGGCGCGGTTGAGGGTTAGCATAATCCCTAGTGGCCTAGGTGGTTTAACACAAACCGAAATACGAAAGCGTGCAATAGGTAAGCGTAATCCCTAGTGGTGCTAGGTGGCGTAAGTCCTAGTAGTTCAAACGATGATTCATATGGAAGAGCCTAGCTAGAACAAGGGTGACAGTCCAAACGATTTCAAGGATAATACGACATGAGGAAGCCCGTACGAGGTACGGCAAAGGACTGAACTTATATACATGGAAAGAAACATATGATTTGAGTAACCTATATATGCGATATATTAGGTTGACATGGACCATTACATGACGTTGGGCAAGGGACATTCATGGTTAAAACATGACGCGGGTTGGGATACTAGTACGAGAGGTGCAGAGCAAATATACATGTTAGAACCAGGAGAGATATACATGATAGAAACCGGGGGATGTTATACAGGATAGATACCTTGGGATATTATACTGGATAGAAACCTGACGATGTGATGCCTTGTTCTATCTTGACATCGTAATTTATCATGACACCTTAGTTTACTTGAGTTCAGTAGTTCATCCTGTTATTTTGATTTAGCTTATCTATCTTGTCATCATGCTTATGTTCACCTCAGTTTCTCATGGCAGTTAACTTTACTAGTTTTTATACTAATAGTAGATAGGGCTTACTCAGTCTTTTTGACTGACCCGTTTTGTTTTGCCTCTTTTCTTCCGTTTCCCCCCCAGGTTACAGGGAGGAAATACTGTTGTTTAGTTTGGACTTCTTCTGCTTGAAGGTCATCATGGATGGCTTGGACTTTTCTTGGCTATGGCTACTTTACTGCTTTTTCTTGGGGAATAATTTATGAAAAAGTCTTTATGCTTCTTTATTATTGCAAGACAGGTTTTGATGTACTCTGATGTAAAAGGCTTTAGACCTTAATTATTAATGTTTATGAAAGTTCAATTTTACTTCCGCTATTTTATATGTTCTGTCTTGTGATATTTCTGTGCATGTTTACCAATAATGCCCCTCTAAAGCTAGTGCATTCCTTTGCGAGTGACCCTAGTGGAAGCGGGGTGTTACAGTCATTCATAAAAATGCAACATCCACATGATAACACATCAAGTTTAAATCATATACAAGTACATATATGCATATGCAACATGAAAGTGACTGAGCCAATCTAACACCTAATGTGTGTGTATATGCATCCACGAGCAACCACTAGTAATCACTTGCAACCACTTACAACCATCAATCATAACATGTTTCAAATACATGTTTACATCCATTGGTTTCTACCTAAAGATCAAGAACAACACTGAGGAAAATACCAAAAAGATAGATACGTGTATGAACAAACTTAACAAAAAAGAGATCAAAGATGTACCCTCGAAAAGAGAAAGGTAGGCTGCGCGTATTTTGGCCTTAGTCTCCCAAGTCGTGTCTTCCTCAGCGTCACTCCATTGAACTTTTACAAGTTTGACTTCGCGGTTCCATAGATTTTTGACTTTTGTACCCAAAATACGAGTTGGAACTCTTCTCATAGTCGCCTCTCGTTCTACTTCTACGTCCTCTAATATGCTTGGTTCCACCACTTCCGCAGACTCATGTAGGCACTTTCGTAGGTGAGAAACATGAAAGACATTATGAACTCCAGCCAATCTTTTGGGCAGCTCTACTCTGTAAGCCATCTTCCCAATCTTCTCAATGATAGGAAACGGCCCTACAAATCTTGGTGCCAACTTCCCTGCGGATTCGAAGCGAACGACGTTCCTCAAAGAAGATACTTTAAGGAAAACCCTGTCCCTAACCTCAAACTCAAGGTCGGTCCTTCGTTTATCTGCGTATGACTTCTGTCTGTCTTGGGCAGTCTTCATTCTTCTTCGTATCAAGTCCACTTTCTCTGAAGTTTCTCTAATCATATGTGGTCCAAGCATGAGCTTGTCTGTAGACTCCCACCAACAAGTTGGTGATCGGCACAGTCTTCCTTATAAAGCTTCGAAGGGTGCCATGCCTATTGTGGCTTGGTAGCTATTGTTGTAGGCAAACTCCATCGAAGGAAGATAATCCTCCCATGTTCCCCCGAATTCAAGAATGCATAATCTCAAGACGTCTTCTATTACCCTGTTCACCCTTTCCGTCTGACCATCGGTTTGGGGGTGATAAGTCGTGCTTAAGCATAGATGTGTGCCTACAATCTCTTGCAAGCTCCTCCAAAAATCGCTTGTAAAAATAGGATCACAGTCACTTACAATGCTGGAGGGTATCACATGGAGTCGGACTATCTCTTTAAGTTAAATGGATGCTAAAGATGAGGCAGTCCTCCTACTTTTAACGGGTACAAAGTAAGCACTCTTTGTAAGCCTGTCCACCATTACCTAAATACCGGTATTGCCCCTTCTTGACCTAGGCATCCCATCAATAAAGTTCATTGAAATGCTATCCCATTTCCACTGCAGGACCTCTGGAGGATGAAGCAAACCACTAGGCTTCTTTTGCTCTGCCTTGACTTGCTGGCATACTAAGCACTTCGAGACGAATTCAGCTACATCCCTCTTCATGCCATCCCAAAAGAAAACCCTTTTTACATCTTTATACATCTTTTCTCCACTGGGAGTATGGTCAACTTGGAATGGTGTGCCTCTTCGAGAACCTTCTTCACCAAATCCCTTGCTTGTGGGACACATAGCCTTCCAACCCGCCTCAACCATCCCTTATCATCGATGGTATATCTATTGAGGAGACTAGATGTCTCATCCCTAATTAGCTTGTCCATCACATCAACTAGTTGAGGGTCTTCACGTTGCGCGGTTCCTATTGAGTCCAAAAGAGTAGGCCACACTTCTAGTGATGCTAACAAACCAGTCACATGATCGATGGAGGGTCTAAAGTCAAAATTCGCTATGTACTCTATGCTCTGCCTTTCAACAAAGAGAGGGCTTAAGGTCAGCTTCTTTCTACTCAAGGCGTCTGCTACTACATTTCTCTTCCCAGGAGTATAGGAATTCTCAAAATCATATGAGGCAAGAAACTCCATCCATCTTTGCTGCCACAAGTTGAGATCTTTCTGCGAGAAAAGGTACTTCAACGATTTATGGTCAGTATACAATTCGAACTTCTCACCTATGAGATAATGGCATCATGACTTAAGCGCAAAGACGATGGCAGCCAACTCTAGATCATGGGTTGGGTAGTTTTTCTCATGTACTCTCAACTGTTGTAACACCCCGTAATTTTAATATTAATGTTAATGAATTAAAGAATAATTAATTGTAAACGTGAGAATTAAGGGAAACGGGTTATGCCATTGCGTTCGTCTTGGAATTCTGGTTGAGATAAGGTCCGAGTTTGCGTGAAACGGATACCGTATGAAGAAGATATGGACGAACGAAGTTAGGCAGAAAAACCACAAACTGGCCAGAATGCACTGACGCACTTGGGAAGTGCGCCCATGCAAAGTTGCACTGGCGCACTTGGCAGGTGCGCCCAGGCCGAGGTAAAAACCTGCACAGATTTCTGAGGCTCTGATTCGAACAGTGAGTCAGTTCTGAGTCATTTCTGACTAGTTTATGAGTCATTTGGGTTTCTGGATAGTTCTAATCTGGACTGAATGGTTGTGGTTAACTCTAGGGTCAACTGACGGCTATAATTAAATTTAAATTCTATATAAACATGTGTAGACTCAAACCCTAAAATCAAATCAAAATAAGATCAATGGTCGTCATGTTGTCACTCCAAACCCTAGAGTAGCCGCCACCAACTAGAAGCAAATTAAAGACAACAATTCAATTCAAATCAAGCCTAAAACTACAACAACGAAATTGTCTACAACAAGGGAACGCTAATCAATTATAGAATTCAGAACCCAGAACTCAAGACCCCTTTTTCGGTGAGTTCTAGTCACTTTTAGGTTTAAATAAACAAAAGTGAATCATCGTAGACTATGATTTGGGTATATGTTGTTTGTAGTTATGCAAGTCGTTATCATGAATCTATGCAAGTTGTTATTATGAATCTATGCAAGTCGTTATCTTGAATCTATGTAAGTTGTTATCATGAATCTATGCAAGTTGTTATGATGAATCTATGCAAGTTGTTATCATGAATCTATGCAAATTGTTATGAGATCATGCAAGTCACCTATACAAGTTATTATTCATGAAACTATGCAAGTTGTTATGTTGTGAATCATGAACCTATGTTAGTTGTTAATTATGTTGTAATTTATGAACCTATGCAAGTTTTTATGTTGCAAAATCAAGAATCTATGCAAGTTATTAATTATGTGGTGAATCATAATTATATGCGAAGTTATCATGTCATTTTCCCTAGTTGTCATGCTTATGCCAAAAATTGTACTGAAAACGATCACCTTGTCATTCCCTTTATTTTATTGTTATGTCGAGGCTATCTTATAGCCTCGATGACGCACAAAACGCAAACGGTTACGCTAGTTAAGAAACGGGGAAAAAGGGGAATTTGTAATAGGCATAATTTACATAGTGATTATGTAAATTTGACACACGATTCTAGTAGGGAAACAAATAAATAATTACCTATTATGACAAGGGTAAAAATGGTATAATTTGAATATGACCATTTATGGATAGGAAATTCAAATTGTTAATAAGATAGGTATTGACACCTATAAAAAGGAAAGGATTAATTAATTAACTTAATTAATCAAAAGAGGATTGTTTAAGCAATTAAAGTCTGAAGATTTAATATTGAGAATCAACATAAATGCCTTAAATGGCATAAAATAAATTTGTGATGAAATTGGTATGACTTTACATACCATAAATAGATGGACATAATTGAGTCAATTATGGCCATAGTTAAATTTGGAATTGATTGATAATTTGAATAGGGAGATTAATTCAAATTGGGGAATAATTAATTTTGTGTAATTAATCGTCTAAGACACGAGGTTAGGCTCTTTTGTGGTGTAAGACTGCCCGGCCCACCTAGCAAATCCAGCTGCCACAAATGCCAGTCTAATGTGGGAGGTCTTAGGCATAAATTAAATGAGTGACAGTTGTAAAGACACGAGGTTAGGCTCTTTTGTGGTGTAAGACTGCCCGGACCCGCCCGACAAATCCAGCTGCCGCAAATGTCAGTCTAATGTGGGAGGTCTTTACAAGGTTACGGTCTTAATGAATTAAGAAACACTTAACCAGATAAACTTGTAGTGGGACATGAGGGGTTAAGTGGGTGCCTTAGGTGGCATGTGGAATTAAGTGGGAGCCTTGGGTGGAATGTGAAATACGATTAGGTGTCTCAATAATTAATTAATGCAGATTAAAGGCAAATATGGATGATAAACAGAAGTTTGGTTGAGTGAGTGATTCTCTGGGTGATGATCTGATGTTGATCCTGGTCTTCGGGGTTGGTACTTAGGGAGTTATTCTCTTAACCAATGTATCTGTGGACTAAGTAGAACCTAATCATAAACTAAGTGAAAGGGTTAAGACCAGCTTAACCAATAAATTAATAAATGGGTAGGTGGGTAATATTAGTATATATAGGCCCACAAACTTAACCATTAAATAAACAGGATTAAATCAGTGGGTGGGTTAAGTATAACTGATGGGTAGGTGGGTAATATTAGTATATATAGGCCCACAAACTTAACCATTAAAAAGGGGTTATGTAATTAAAGACACCTAATGGTATACATAACCGGGGCAGAATAGTAAAGTTATGTATTAAAGACACCCTTAGGGGTACGCATAACTAATGGGAATAGATAAAGTTATGTATTAAAGACACCTATAGGTACGCATAACCGATAGGTAGAATAGGGGTTATGTATTAAAGACAGCTATAGGTACGCATAACTGATTGAGGGCTATGTAATTAAAGACACCTTAGGGTATACATAGTCAGTAGAAAACCTAGTGGGGATACAAGTCATAGGGGAGAGCTTCTATCATGTTGTGTGGGACACATTTCAGTCAGTAACCCGGAGGGGTATCAAAGTAAAGAACTCCGTACTAGGCGGGGAAGGGGCACGCTTACTGATTGATTGTAAGAGATCCAAAACGAGGCGGATGGTGTGGGCGGCGCAAATCGACCGGGGACATGTGCGTGCATGGGCCGGGCAGAGGGGGACAAGACGACCGTGACACTAGTAGGTATAACTGTGCACACCTTTGGTTGCCACTTTAGGGAAGTGATACCCCCTAGTTGTAGGACCAGCACAAGGTATCTACACAGTAGGGAGCCGATCAATTAAGGTAGTAGTTAGGGTATACCCGGACGTATGCCCTAAGTCTACCAATTTATAGTAGGAGGGTAGTGGGTACGACTAGTTGAGATGGGAGCAGGCGGCACCTATGACAACAGCTAGGAATACACGAATCTACCACTATCATTATCATTAGCGGAAGGGATCACCCCCATCTTGATTTTACTAGTAATAGTGCAGGATAGTTTGTAGTGAAGCATACATCTTACCTTATTTGTCCTGTCATACCTGCCATTTGTACCGTGAATCCTCTTGTCCACTTTGTATGCCTGTCATGTTTACCTTTATTTATTTACTGGCTAAAAGTTACTGGACTCACCAGACGTATGTCTGACCTAGTTTGTTTAGTTTGTTTCGCCTCTTTTCTTCCGTCCCCCCCCCCCCAGATTCTCAGGGAGAAACACCCAGGTTTAGTCAGTATTTCGATATCATCTTCTAAGAGCTACTTCTGAAGTATGGCTCGAGTCTCTGTCTCTTATATGGCTTTCTCTTTAATATGGGGAATGATGTTTTTCTTTTAAATACCTATGTACTCTTATGATATAAGACAGAAGTGTTTTGTTGCAATGGTTTATGACTTATGGTATTATGTAACAAAGTATTTTGGTGATTTAATAAAGTTGTTTATTTTCCGCTGCAAAATTTTTATATCTGTCTTGTGATATTCTATGTCTGTTTACCAAAAACGCTCCACTGAAGTTAAGGCATTCCCTTTGTGAGTGACCTTAATGGAGGTGGGGTGTTACACTTAGTATCAAAGCTGAAGGTGACTAGATTAGATAAAAGTTTTGAAAATATTTTTAAAAAAGGTTTTAAAAGAAAGTATTTTCAAAAAGAAAGCCTGTTTTGAAGAGAAAAAAAAATCCCTGAAAAGCCATATATAGTATCCTTCGGTCCTTTTTGTAAAATCTCTCCCTTTTTCTTCTTAGCATGTCTGAGGATCTTAATCTTCCAAAGGGTGTACCGATACCAGGATGGTTTAGGAGGTATTTAGAAGCTAGGGCCACCGCCGCAGGTCCAGCAAATATTCCTCCTCCCCAAGCTGCACCCGTTCCTCCTCCTCCCCCTCCTCATGTTGATACTTTTGCAAAGATATGTAAGGACTTTCGGGCAATGGGTGGGAAACCTTTTCACGGGTCGGAGACGTTTGTTGAAGCTCGAAATTGGCTAAAGGAGGTGGAAGAATTGTTTGGAATCTTTGAAGTAGAAGATGGAAGAAAGGTCCAGTTAGATCCCTGGTTAATGAAGGATGAGGCCTCGTTTTGGTGGGAGATCACTAATGGAGAGCGTCCAGTTGATACATGGCCGGATTTCATGCGTAGGTTTGAGGCGAAATTTCTCTTACGAGCAGAAGAAAATCTATACATGGAAAGGTTCTTGGCGTTGAAGCAGGGGGATCTGTCAGTAAAAGAGTACGTCAACAAGTTCAATCAGTTGGCGAGGTTTGGCTTAGACTTGGTGAACACACCTAAGAAGAAGGCTTTGAGATTTGTTAAAGGCTTGAATGAGCCGCTACACGGATTGGCTATGACCCACGTTCCCATGGGGGCCACTTTTGAAAAGCTGGTGGATATGACCCTAATGCATGAAGAGGACAAGGGAGAAAAGAAAGAGGAAAAAGTTGAAGGGACGTTGAAAAATGAGAAGGCGGGACCCAAGAAAGGACAGTAACAGCAATAGCAGAAGAAAGGCGAGAAGGATGACAAGGGAAAGGACAAGAGGAAATGCCACTATTGTGGGAAGGAAGGTCACCTAGTCAAAGAATGTAAGAGGAGGAAGTTCAATTGCTTTAAGTGTGGAGAGGTCGGACACTACTCCAAGGAATGCCCGAAGGCGCAGGGATCGCAAGGGACTTCTGGAGGGCAGGCGAATGCTCTCGTGGCAGATGGATAGGATAGAGATAGGAAAATTTTATGTAAAAGGTTTAATTTCCTTATGAAGATTAAGACTCTTTTGGATTCTGGCATTTTGATTTTGTAATTGAGACTCTGCACTTTAATACTAGTCTTGTTTCTTATCCCGTAGTTGTTTCAAACCCCTTTGGTTGTTCGACCCATTTATTGGTGATTTGTAAGGGTTTGAAATTATCTGTGTTAGGCATCAAAAATTTGAATGTGACATTTGTGTGCTCAAGTTTATGGGCTATGGGTTGGTTCTAAATGGACCTGCTTTCTATGTAGAGGGTCGTTCTAGATTTTGAGAGGAGGGTCGTTAAGTTTCTAACTTGTCATGGGAAGACCCCCAAAGTTTTTGTGACCTGCAAGGGTCTGTAATGTTTAGCTTTCTGAGAACCATCCTGTAATATGATCTGTAACAGTAGTCTGTAAGTATCTGAATATTTCTGAAGGATAGGGGTTTCTACTCGAAGCATGAAGTAGATTTCCAGTTTTGACATTGTTTAATGGGGGTAATTCTCTGAGTGTTAGTCTGATGTTGATTTCGCTCTTTGGGGCTGAGACTTAGGGAATTATTCTCTTAACTGATGTCAAATGGGAACTGAGCTTTTGTTTTAGTTATATCATTTGTTTGTATCCCATCAACCGAATCTTCCACCTTTAGATAGGAAATCCATGGATGTAAACATGTGTTTGAGACATGTTATGTTTGATGGTTGCAAGTGGATGCAAGTGTTTGCTAGTGGTTGCTCGTGGATGCATTTACACACACATTAAGCACTAGATCGGCTCAAATCACTTTCATATTGCATATAAATGTGTGTGCATAATTAGGTTAATGGATGAACAATGGTTGTGTTATCATATGGATGCTGCATTTTGATGAATGGTTGAGCATGCATGTAGAAATAATATGTATCGATAGGATTCTTTCGCATACATAATGGATGCACGACACTATCATGGTTTGCATTAAGGAGGTCAACTGAATCAGTAGACCGCCTGATTTTGCATTAGATAAGGAACATATATACACACTTTTTGCATATGTTCATACGGCATTAGAAATCTTTTAAGGACAATGGATGCCTGTGTTTGATGGTTGAGTAGATGGATGATTGTATGGTAGGATGCACATTCTTCTTGACTTGAAGATTTCGGGGACGAAATCCTTTAAGGAGGGGAGAATGTAACACCTCGTAATTTTAATATTAATGCTAACGAATTAAAGAATACTTAATTGTAAATGTGAGAATTAAGGGAAACGGGTTACGTCATTGCGTTCATCTCGGAATTCTGGTTGAGATAGAGTCCGAGTTTTCGTAAAACGGACACTGTATGAAGAAGATATAGATGAACGAAGTTAGGGAGAAAAACCAGAAACAGGCCAAAATGCACTGGCGCACTTGGGAAGTGCGCCAGAACAAAATTGCACTGGCGCACTTGGGAAGTGCGCCCATGCAAAGTTGCACTGGCGCACTTGGCAGGTGCGCCCAGGCCGAGGTAAAAACCTGCACAGATTTGTGAGGCTCTGATTCGAACAATGAGTCAGTGTTGAGTTATTTCTGACTAGTTAATGAGTCATTTGGGTTTCCGGATAGTTCTAATCTAGACTGAATGGTTGTGGTTAACTCTAGGGTCATCTGACGACTATAATTAAATTTAAATTCTATATAAACATGTGTAGACTCAAACCCTAAAATCAAATCAAAATAAGATCAATGGTCGTCATGTTGTCACTCCAAACCCTAGAGTAGCCGCCACCAACTAGAAGCAAATTAAAGACAACAATTCAATTCAAATCAAGCCTAAAACTACAACAACGAAATTGTCCACAACAAGGGAACGCTAATCAATTATAGAATTCAGAACCCAGAACTCAAGACCCCTTTTTCGGTGAGTTCTAGTCACTTTTAGGTTTAAATAAACAAAAGTGAATCGTCGTAGACTATGATTTGGGTATATGTTGTTTGTAGTTATGCAAGTCGTTATCATGAATCTATGCAAGTTGTTATTATGAATCTATGCAAGTCGTTATCATGAATCTATGTAAGTTGTTATCATGAATCTATGCAAGTTGTTATTATGAATCTATGAGAGTTGTTATCATGATTCTATGCAAATTGTTATGAGATCATGCAATTCACATATACAAGTTATTATTCATGAAACTATGCAAGTTATTATGTTGTGAATCATGAACCTATGTTAGTTGTTAATTATGTTGTAATTCGTGAACCTATGCAAGTTGTCATGTTGCAAAATCATGAGTCTATGCAAGTTGTTAATTATGTGGTGAATCATAATTATATGAGAAGTTATCATGTCATTTTCCCTAGTTGTCATGCTTATGAAAAAAATTGTACTGAAAACGATCAACTTGTCATTCCCTTTATTTTATTGTTATGGCGAGGCTACCTTGTAGCCTCGATGACGCCAAAAACGCAAACGGTTACGCTAGTTAAGAAACGGGGAAAAAGGGGAATTTGTAATAGGCATAATTTACATAGTGATTATGTAAATTTGACACACGATTCTAGTAGGGAAACATATAAATAATTACCTATTATGACATGGGTAAAATTGGGTAAAAATGGTATAATTTGAATATGACCATTTATGGATAGGAAATTCAAATTGTTAATAAGTTAGGTATTGACACCTATAAAAAGGAAAGGATTAATTAATTAACTTAATTAATCAAAAGAGGTATGTTTAAGAAATTAAAGTCTGAAGATTTAATATTGAGAATTTGCATAAATGCCTTAAATGGCATAAAATAAATTTTTGATGAAATTGGTATGACTTTACATACCAAAAATAGATGGACATAATTGAGTCAATTATGGCCATAGTTAAATTTGGAATTGATTGATAATTTGAATAGGGAGATTAATTCAAATTGGGGAATAATTAATTTTGTGTAATTAATCGTCTAAGACATGAGGTTAGGCTCTTTTGTGGTGTAAGACTGCCCGGACCTGCCCGACAAATCCAGCAGCCACAAATGCCAGTCTAATGTTGGAGGTCTTAGGCATAAATTAAATGCGTGACAGTTGTAAAGACACGAGGTTAGGCTCTTTTATGGTGTAAGACTGCCCGGACCCGTCCGGCAAATCCCGCAGCCACAAATGCCAGTCTAATGTGGGAGGTCTTTATAAGGTTACGGTCTTAATGAATTAAGAAACACTTAACCAGATAAAGTTGTAATGGGACATGAGGGGTTAAGTGGGTGCCTTAGGTGGCATGTGGATTTAAGTGGGAGCCTTGGGTGGCATGTGAAATACGATTAGGTGTCTCAATAATTAATTAATGCTGATTAAAGGCAAATATGGATGATAAACAGAAGTTTGGTTGAGTGAGTGATTCTTTGGGTAACGATATGATGTTAATCTCGGTCTTCGGGGTTGGTACTTGGGGAGTTATTCTCTTAACCAATGTATCTGTGGACTAAGTAGAACCTAATAATAAACTAAGTGAAAGTGTTAAGACTAGCTTAACCAATAAATTGATAAATGGGTAGGTGGGTAATATTAGTATATATACAGGCCCACAAACTTAACCATTAAATAAACAGGATTAAATCAGTGGGTGGGTTAAGTACAACTGATGGGTAGGTGGGTAATATTAGTATATATAGGCCCACAAACTTAACCATTAAAATGGGGTTATGTAATTAAAGACACCTAATGGTATACATAACCGGGGCAGAATAGTAAAGTTATGTATTAAAGACACCCTTAGGGGTACGCATAACTAATGGGAATAAATAAAGTTATGTATTAAAGACACCTATAGGTACGCATAACCGATAGGTAGAATAGGGGTTATGTATTAAAGACACCTATAGTACGCATAACTGATTGAGGGCTATGTAATTAAAGACACCTTAGGGTATACATAGTCAGTAGAAAACCTAGTGGGGATACAAGTCATAGGGGAGAGCTTGTATCATGTTGTGTGGGACCCATTTCAGTCAGTAACCCGGAGGGGTATCAAAGTAAAGAACTTCGTACTAGGCGGGGAAGGGGCTCGCTTACTGATTGATTGTAAGAGATCCAAAACGAGACGGATGGTGTGGGCGGCGCAAACCGACCGGGGACATGTGCGTGTATGGGCCGGGCGGAGGGGGACAAGACTACCATGACACCAGTAGGTATAACTGTGCACACCTTGGGTTGCCACTTTAGGGAAGTGATACCCCCTAGTTGTGGGACCAGCACAGGGTGTCTACGGAGTAGGGAGCCGATCGATTAAGGTAGTGGTAAGGATATACCCGGACGTATGCCCTAAGTCTACCAATTTATCGTAGGAGGGTAGTGGGTACGACTAGTTGATATGGGAGCAGGCGGCACCTATGACAACAGCTAGGAATACACGAGACTACCACCATCATTATCATTAGCGGAAGGGATCACCCCCATCTTGATTTTACTAGTAATAGTGCAGAATAGTTTGTAGTGAAGCATACATCTTACCTTATTTGTCCTGTCATACCTGCCATCTGTACCGCGAATCCTCTTATCCACTTTGTATGCCTGTCATGTTTACCTTTATTTATTTACTGGCTAAAAGTTACTGGACTCACCAGACGTATGTCTGACCTAGTTTGTTTCGCCTCTTTTCTTCCGTCCCCCCCCCCCCAGATTCTCAGGGAGGAAACACCAAGGTTTAGTCAGGATTTGGATATCATCTTCTAGGAGCTACTTCTGAAGTATGGCTCGAGTATCTGTCTCTTATATGGTTTGCTCTTTAATATGGGGAATGATGTCTTTCTTTTAAATACCTATGTACTTTGATGATATAAGATAGAAGTGTTTTGTTGTAATGGTTTATGACTCATGGTATTATGTAACAAAGTATTTTGGTGATTTAATAAAGTTGTTTATTTTCCACTGCAAAATTTTTATATCTGTCTTGTGATATTCTACGTCTGTTTACCAAAAACGCTCTGCTAAAGTTAAGGCATTACCTTTGTGAGTGACCTTAATGGAGGTGGGGTGTTACAACTGTCTTCCACCATAGGCTACTACCTTCCCTTCTTCCATCAAGACAGCGCCTAGTCCCGTACTGCATGCATCTATATATACGGTAAACATCTTGCTTCCATCAGGCAATGTCAGAACTGGGGCTGTTGTCAGAGCCCTTTTCAAGCGTTGGAAAGCAATATCGCAATCCAAATTCCTAGTGAAAGTTAAGTTCTTCTTTGTCAACCTTATAAGTGGAGCCAAGACTTTCGCAAAATCTTTGATGAACTTTCAATAAAAGCCTGCTAGCTCGAGAAAGCTTCGGACTTCGGTTGCATTCCGTGGGACCTTCCAACCTTGCACTACAACTACTTTAGCGGGGTCCATAGCTAATCCCTCTTTGGACACCACATGTCTAAGAAACCTTACTTCTTCTCTCCAGAAATGGCATTTGGAGAATTTAGCTTTCAACTGATGTGCACAAAGAGTATCCATGACTTCCTTTAGATGCTGAGCATGCTCTTCCTCACTCTTCGAGAAAATCAAAATGTCGTCCACGAAGACCACTACAAACCTATTGAGGAACTCCTTAAACACCCTGCTCATCAAATTGATGAAATAAGAGGGTGCATTTGTCAAGCCGAAAGGCATGGCAAGCCACTCGAAGAATCCATCCGGAGTTCTGAACGCGGTCTTATCAATGCTGTCTTCAGCCACTCTTAGCTGATGAAACCCGGTAACCAAATCTAGTTGGGAAAAAACCGATGCACCTACAAGCTTATCGAACAAGTCGTCTATTCTTGGGAGTGGGTGCCTATTTTTCTTGATCCGCTTGTTTAGCTCCCTATAATCAACGCATAGGCGAAGCGAACTATCCGCTTTAGTTGCGAACACTACTGGAGCACCCCATTCAGAAATACTCCGCCTTATAAACCCCTTTTCTAGCAGCTCTTTAACTTGCTTGCTGAGTTCTTTCCTCTCCCTTGGAGCCATGTATCTAACGAGTAAAGCAATGGGTTTTTCATTATCAACGAGGTATATGCGGAAGTCTATCTGCCACTTCGAAGGTAACCCTTTAACCTCCTTAAAGACATTCGGGTATTCACGGACTACTCTAACAGATTGCAAATTCTCAATAGACGCGTTAAGAGATTCTTGATAGCTAAGCATAATAGAGTTCATGGGATTACAAGAAATTTCAAGAGTGTTACCGAGGCGAGTCATGAGTCTAACCACTCTCCTTTCACAATCGAGGATGGCACCATTACTGGATAGCCAATCCATTCCTAGAATCAACCCAAAGCCCGTGAATCCCAAAACATTGGCATTGTATCTAAACCCCACACTTAATATGGAAATTTCCAAACCCAAACAAATCATTGACAAATAAGTTGAGCCCCCAACTGGATTTGAAACAATCAAGGGATCCTCTACTAAACTGGTGTCTAGGTGCAGAGGTTCAACTAAAGCAGTCGATATAAAAGAGTGCGATGAGCCAGAATCAAAGATTGTACAAACAGGATGATCAAAAAGATAAACTAAACTCTCAATAGAAACATTTCTACCTTGTTCTTACAGAGGTGCCATGAGAGCATGAACCTGCCCTCCAGAAGTAGATCCAGCTCTCTGCACTTGCCCTTGCTTTCTTAGGCAGTCCCAAACCATGTGTCCTGCCTTGCCGCAATGGAAGCAGCCACCCATCTTCCTTTTCTTCTTCCTGCAGTCCTTAACCAGATGTCCAGAAATGCCACAAAAATTACACTTCCTCTTGTCATGGGGTTTGTTGTTCTTCCCGCCCTTTTTGGAATCTATCTTCTTGCTCTGTGATCCTTCCCCTTTCTTATCCTGGGATGCTTCCACCTTTGTCTCCTTCTTGCCAACCTTATCTTCTTCTTGTAAAAGTGCCATATCCACTAGTCTCTCATAAGTCACACCCATAGGTGTATGGGATATAGCTACACTGTGCAGTGGCTCATTCAACCCTTTAACAAAGCGAAGACCCTTCTTATGTGGAGTGTTTACTAACTCCAATCTAAACCTAGCCAGCAGGTTGAATTGGTTGACGTATTCCTTGGCCGACATACTTCCCTGTTTGAGAGATAAGAACTTCTCCATCTGTAGGCTTCGTTCAGCTTGTGAGAAGAATTTCATTTCAAACCTCATTCTAAAATCCATCCAAGTTTCAATTGGTCTTTCAGCGTTAGTGACTTCCCACCAATAGGAAGTTTCGTCTTTGAGCAACCATACCGCCAACTGTATTTTCTTCCTGTCATCCACTTCGAAGATATCGAACAAATCCTCAGATTCATTGAGCCAGTTTCTTGCTTCCACGAAGGATTCATTTCCATTGAAGTCTTTCCACCCATGGCTCAAAAGTCCCTACATATTTTTGAGAAAGCATTTGCACGAGGAGGAGGAGGAGGAACCACTGTAGCTGGGGGAGGAGGAACGTCTACTGGGCCTGCGGCATTAGCCCTAGCCTCTAGGTACCTTCTGAACCAGCCAGGTACCGGCACGCCCTCTAGAAGGTTAAGATCCCCAGACATGCTGAAATGAAAAAGGAAAGATTCAAAGCAAAGGATAGAAAGATAGTGCATATGGCTTTGGGGGATATGCCTTTTTAAAATAAAAAACTTTTTCTTGGAAAATGCTTCTTTAACTTCTTTTTGAAAAACAGTTTTTCAAAAACTTTTATCTGATCTAGTAAACCTTTGCTCTGATACCAAGTGAAACACCCCATCTCCGCTAAGGTCACTCACAAAGGGAATGCCTTAACTTTAGTGGAGCATTACAGGTAAAAGACACAGATAATTTACAAGACAGATATATATAAGCAGCGGAAAATAAAACTACCTTTATTTCAAATATGGTTCATAACAAAACGTTACTGCAAACTATTTCAAACAAACTTCCAAGTCATTACATCATAATTTCTATCTTGATTATCATATAAAGAAGCATAAAACAAAATAAAACTGATAAGTAAAGTGCTTGCGAATCGGCTAAAGGTGAAGATGGATGCACTCATTGATGAATCACAATCAGCGTTTATCAAGGGGCGCTATATTCTGGATGGTGCTGCGCTTGTTCAAGAAGTTATTTCTCACAGTGACAGGCATAATGTACCGTGTGCTATTTTAAGGTTGGATTTCGCTAAGGAATTCAACACTATTGATTAGAGATTCATTATGGATTTGCTTAAGGCCAGGGTGTAATAACCCGGAAATTCTGAGCCAATTTAAATTTTTTATTTCGGCGAATTTAGCGAATTTTGATTATTTGAAATGATTTGTTTTAAATAATATCGACGAGAAATTTATTTTGAATAGAAATAGAACGTATATATTTATATAGATCGTCGTTAGAATATAAATAATTATTTATAATTACAAAAGGAATTGAAAATGGCGTGGTAGTTCGAAAATTCGATTTCAAATTTCAAATGAATGTACCGGGTGCAAAATAAAACGGATTTTAGTGAAACCAAAAATATTTGAATCTAATTGAGAATATCTTTCCAACGAATTCGAAAAATCAAAATTTCATAGCGGGAATTAAAAGATATGTCCAGTTGAAATTTCAGAGTAGTCACTATGGAATTCTGGCCCTTAAAAATGGAAATTTTGCAAACGACCTTGGTTTTCGATGAAACAACTTTTGTTGGATCCGTGATGTCAAGTTATTGCTAGGTTTCAAAATTTGTAATTTTTCGAATCAATATGTGAGCGTGGCAAAGGAAAACGTGTTTTGACAGTTTCAATTGATTTTAATCAGCTGGAAAATGGCCATTTTTCAAACGGTCTCAGAATTTGACGAAATTAGTTTTGTTAGGACCGTATCATCAATACAAAGCTAGAAAATATTTTTCGAGGATTTTTCGAGTTAGTATGTGGCCCCGGTAAATTGAAATGTGCGTTCAAATACAATATATAGAGTTATATTTTGATTTTGACGAAAACTGATCGAATCTATCAAATCAGCTTACGATACATATCCCATTGTCTTCGAAATGGGGGTAACTAGCTATGGATGACAGTCGGTGGGTTCGATTTCGAGTTCGAAAATAAAAGTTGCTTTTTGAAATTAATTAATTAATTAAATAAAAAAAATCTCTCTCTTCCTTCTTTCTATACCCTCAGGCCCCCCTGTCTATTTTCAAAATCGAATGAAATAAAAAAAAAGAGAAAAGAAGAGGAGAGAGGAGCCGCCGCTCCTCCGATCAGGGCGCCGCCGCGCCTCCTGGCGCGCTGCCGTCGATGGGCGAGCCCCCCATTTCCCCCCTTCCTCCGCTTCTCTCCCTCTCGATTTGAACGCCCGAAGCACCCAAACCCACCTTAAACCCATGCCTCCAATCGCCACCTGTCGCGTCCACCTCCGCCAACCACGGCCGCCTTCGTTGAGCACCTCCGGTCAACGCGCCCTCCTCCACCCCCAAACGAGGCTATAAGTTTTTAATTTCATTTTAATTAGATATTTATTAACATTTATTTACAGTAGTTAATTTTAGAAGGGATGAAAACCAGTTTTATGTAGAAAGAGCATAGTTTAAAGTTAGTGTTTTTAAAACAAGACAGTTGATGATTTTAGAACAAGAAAGTTGATGATTTTAAAACAAGAAAGTTGATGATTTTAAAACAAGAAAGTTGATGTTTTTAAAAACGTAAAGATTGAATCTATAGAAATAGAAAAGATGTGTTTTTTTTTAAGATGGTAAAGGCGAGATTTTTAAAATGGCAAAGACGAGATTATATTTTTTAAATAGCGAAAAGTATGATTTTCTATGAGGTTAAAAATATGATTTTTGTAGTATAGAAAGAATAAAAATACGATTTTTAAATTATATAGATAGTAAAAATTTGATCTTTATATATGTAGCGAAATAAAAATCTGATTTTTATTATATATATGTTGAAATAAAAATGTGATTTTTATAGCGATGATATAAAAATTCGATCTTTGTGTTAGAAGTAGACATATAAAAATATAATTTTTATATAGAGAATAGCGTGGTAAAAATATAATTTATATATATATATAGTATGTAGCGGTGTAAAAATATAATTTTTATCTATATAGTAGCGGTGTAAAAATATAATTTTTATCTATATAGTAGCGGTATAAAAATAGAATTTTTATCCATATAGAGTGATTATAAAAATGTGATTTTTATATACATAGCAACAGTATAAAAATGTGATTTTTATATATGTAGTGGCTACGGACAATGAAATTGACAAAAGGCAATCACGACGAAAATTTCTACATAAAAAGAGTCGTGGCGTTTGGTTTAGCAAATCGGTGAGAACTTCTCACTTTAAATCTTGTTTTCTAGTTAAAATTATATACTAGGATGCAGACGGTGCTTAGCAGCACCCGACACCCGTCGTCCATAGACCATGGACGGCTTGTTTGTTTGTTTGATTGTGTGATGTGGAATGGAATAAAATATTTATATAGTTAAAAATATTTTATAGTTAAAAATATAATTTTTAACGTGTATATAAAATAAAATAAATATTTATAAACAAATCGAACGATTTGTTTATATACACTCATTTGACTGATGTTGATTGGGATGATAAGTTTTACACATCGCCCAATTGCATAAATAAAATCTGTGTTTGATTGTTTAAAACCCCACATGGGTATTGGGATGATATATGACATACACTAGTCCCAATAATTAGTTGTATGTCGATCGATTGATTGACAGACTGTTATAAGCGTTAAATAGTTATATTTGATGCTTATACAGTGTAAAACGCACTTTGGATAATGGTTGATTGTTTATCGTCATTGTTGTATATATGAATTGGATGAAATCCATATAACTGAAACTATATGGTAATTGACTGTGTCTGATTCCAGTTCGATATTATCGAAATATTTAAAATAATATTCAGTGAAAATTGAATGGTGAAGCCGTGTTAAGTAGTTAAACGCCATTTCGACACGAACGAGAATTTTGTCGATTTTATTTGTTTTATAATGAATATTGAAAAGTGATTTCAAAATCGAATATTTTGAAAATATAATTTGAATTGAATTGAATAGAAAATCAAATTGAATTGAAACCAGTTTGAAATGAATTTAAATTGAATTGAATCGAATTGAATCGAAGTGGAATAGAATTGAATTCGAATTGAAATTGAATAGGATTGAATTCGAATTGAAATTGAATATAATTGAATTCGAATTGAAATTGAATAGAATTGAAATCGAATTGTAATTGAATAGAATTGAATTCAAATTGAAATTGAATAGAATTGAATTCTAATTGAAATTGAATAGAATTGAATTCGAATTGAAATTGAATATAATTGAATTCGAATTGAAATTGAAGGAAATTGAAATCAATTTGAAATGAATGTAAAACGAATTTATAAAGTAAAATTCAATTTTGATTTGAAATTGAATATGAAGTTGAAATCGTTTCGAAAACGAATTTAAAACGAATTTATAAAATACATTTTAAAAGGAAATTGACGAAATATATATATATATATTATATATATATAATGCCCTGAATAGAACGCACCGCGCTGCTGCAGTTTGTGAATTTCGACCATTGACTTCAAATGGACATTATGGGAGATCTGACCGTCGGATTCTCCTAAAACCGGAACCGTTGGGTTCGTATCGAAAAGAGCTTTCTAATGAATATTAAAGATTTTAAATCTAACGGTTGGATTTGGAATTATGTCCAAATCAAATTTGGAAAAGGTCGCTATAAGTGCAGTTCGATGGCCGTTAATGGAAATCGACTGTACAGGCCTTGATAAAATTATTGAAAATAGTAATAATTCGTGTAAAATCCTAAGAAATGATTTGTGAAGAATTGGGATGAAAACTCCATATTTGAAAAGATAAAAATAGATTTTTATCGAAATGAACTAGTTTTGAACTAGAATTATAATTCTATCTATTTTTAAAATAAATAAAGTGGATTTGAAATGGTTTTGAAAATAACCAGAATTTCCAATAATTGAATTGGAAGGGATTTGAATCGAAATTATCTTCGGAATATTTATTTCGTGATTATATAGATATGGTTGTGGAAATATGAAAGATATATTTATATCGTTATTTCAAATACGATATTTGTTGGTCGTAGAATTTGATATTGAAAATAAGCCGGTATATTTTCTATTTAGAGCCTTGTATTTAATATCAAATGTGATTTGGGTTTATCGTGAATGATATCTTTAATACTACTGTTCTTGAACCAAATATAGTTAAGAAGATTAAAAATTAACTGGAGATTAGTTAAGTTGAATGGTTTTCTGGGTATTGATCTGATTTTGGTTTCGGCCTTCGGGGTTAATACTTAGGGGATTGTTCACTTGCTAATTTACGGTTAGAGACTGATTGGATTTTGGGTTTATTCTGAATTGTGTCTTCAACGACATTCGTTCTTTAACCCGATTTACAGTCAAATATGATTTGGAATTTATAAATCTTTTTATTAAGATTTAACGGGGTTTTTCCAAAATAAAGTTTTCCAATTTAATATGTTTAATTGGAATTGAATTGAAATTGGTCTTTGGGTTTATCGTGAACGGTGTTTTAAATAACACTGGTTCTTTAACCTGATTAACAATGGGATGTGATTTTGGGTTTATCGTGAACCATGTTTTAAATGACATTGATTCTTTAACCCAGTTAAAGATTAAAACTAAGTGGAGTTTTAATGTATCTTTAATTAGATTGAAATGATCGAGAATGGAGTATCACCAGTTTTGCTCCAAAGCGATAGTTAAATCTTTAATTAGATTTGAATGTGAAATGGTAATTAATTTTATCGATAACACCGTGGTGTTAGATATGGAATATTCCCAGTTTTGCTCCATGGGATAAATAGGTTGGGATTGGGAAATAAAATAAATAATTACTTCGGTGTAGTTCGCTAATCCCGACTAGTTTGGAAAACCTTAACATGGTTTGAAATGATATCCAAAGGAAGATTAAAGAATAAATTTATAAGAATTTATCTTTGATAAAATTAATGGGAACCTTTCCCTAAGGATGTGAAATTTAGAAACTAACTGTAGGTTAGCTAAGAAGGATGGTTTCCTGGGTATTGATCTGATGTTGGTTTCGGCCTTCGGGGTTAATATTTAGGGAATTGTTCTCTTGCTAATTTACGGTTAGTGACTGATGAATTGGAATGAGGCATATGTCGCGTTTGTGTGGCACTTATTTATTATATACGCGGGTTATTCAAAAAGGCCGGGTTTATACTCATTCTGAATAACCGATTCGGCGATAATTCGAAGATGAAGACGGTGGTTGAAGACCGGAAGTCTTCACATCGTTTGGGTGATTACTGATGATCTTGATTGGGCTGTACACCCAAGATGAGGGAATCAGTTGGTGATCGTCCAGACGTACTTGGCGATCGATGGATATGCGAGGAAAGTGCCTCCGATTTCGTTCAGACCCAGAACGAACTTGTAAATGGACTGTGTGTCTGACATTGGATTTTATTCTGTGTTGATTGATCTCTATTAAATATACCTCTGTTTGGCGGCGGAGAATTTATTCTCTTGCTTAACGCCCTTCTATGAGACGTACGAGCTTAGAGGTTGTATATCGATGGACATCAATCGCATGGAGTGAATTGCCTGTGTGGTACACCTAAGTGGCAAATGATCAAGGCTTCTGTTGAAAAGTAAAGTCTTGTGGTTGATGATCCAAGCACGGCTTGTGTGACGCAGCTTTGTGTATGGCGTTAATTCGCGAGCCTCACACCTCGGTATGAGTCAAAAACGGGATAGTGACTGCAGGGAGAGCACGACGTTTCTTTCTAGCTAGTGGTGGTGTCAGTGCTTAAACTGGCCGACATTTATATATACTTTTCACCTGTGTGGTTGTTGGAATGCAAGGCGCCTTGGATATAGGTCTGTTAGGACCGGGAAACGTGTGTTCAGGAATACTAATCCACTAACGTAAGTGTGGACCGGCCCTGAAGCATCCAAGGGTTACCCAGAGAGAGTAGTCCTAAGACATTTGCTAGAGTGTCTCGAAGCGGAGAGGAGCTTGCCCCTTGCCTCGACTCATGACGGAAATCCAATTTCCAATACGTGATATTTCGTTTTTATTTGTAGAACCTAGTATGGTGACATAGTAGCATGGGATACTATGCCGTCTATGATTTATACATTATGATTGAAGTTGTTTTCTTCACTTATAATAATAATAAAAGATGAAATTTCGCGTATCAAACATTATTTGGCTGTTATACGGTAAAACCCTATCCTCCGGCTTGCGTTGCATTATGTGTTGGGACCTGGGTCTTATAATAGCTTCATTTTTCTTTATTTAGCATTGCGCTGTTTGTTTTATGCACTGGTATTCTTGGGAGGAAACCCGTTCCGTGTTATACGGCATGGTCCCTTGATTTACCTAACTTTAAAATAAAGATTTATAACTGTTTTAGTTCTCACACCAGTCACATGACTGACCTAGAGTTTATTGTTTTAACCTAAACTCTGGGTGCCCTTATTTTGACACGGGCAGCTAGTAGTTTTGGTTTTGCAGATTTGTATTCACAGGATCCTGATTTACAGCTGGAACGATACTCGGAAAGCTCTGTATCCGTGTATTACTTCTAGTTGTGTATTGTATTATTTTTCCGCTGCTATGTAATTTATTGTAATCCCTGATATGTTCTGTTGTATAATATTTATTCATAGTCTGTATACTCTTGTATTCTAATGGAATTGTTGTAATTAACAATGAAATGTTCTTCTGTTTGCATCCCGATGTGTCTTGTGCTCAATGCAATCCGTGCTCTCCTTCACGGGGAAGTTCGGGTCATGTCACAGGGGTTTTCCAGTGAGATGGATAAGTTGGATACACAATATTTTGACGTCAAGTCGATATAACATATGTGTTAATGGAGTGGCTAGCAACACCATTGTCTCTAAACGTGGTTTGCGACAAGGTGACCCTCTCTCCCCTCTTCTCTGTGACTTGGCAGTGGACGTTTTTTGTCGAATTTTGAAAGTGGCAAGCGCTAACAACATCATTCAAAGCTTTGGCAGAGATCACATAATTGGGGGTATCAACTCTTTGCAATATGCTGATGACACTATTATATTTAGCAACCCTGAATGCAAATACGTTGCCTCTTTAAATTTTTTTTTTATGCTTTTGAAAGTTTGTCAGGTTTAAAAATTAATTTTAATAAGAGCAGGGTTTACACTTTGGGTTGTAGTATTGATGTTAATAGGAAATATGCCGATTTTCTTAACTGCAAGGCTGATTCTTTTCCTCTCAATTATCTTGGGGCTTGCATTCGTCCAAAGCGTTTATTGAAGAGAGACTGGCAGCTTGTCATTGACAAAGTTGATCAGAGACTGGCGTGGTGGAAAGGACATTGTCTCTCAAAGGACGTCTGGTGTTGGTGAACTCTGTTCTCACAACCATTCCGCTATACTGGTTATTGTTCTATTCATGTCCAGGATAGGTGATTGAGAAGATTGATACAATTCGAAGGAATTTCTTCTGGACTGGCACAAAGGATACTCGCAAAACATGTTGCCTTGTGTCATGGAATCAGGTCTGTAAATCCAAAAGCCAATGAGGTATAGGTGTTTTGACTCTGCGAAACGTGAACTCGGCTTTGCTTTGCAAATGGTTATGGATAATGTTAAGCGGCAAAAAGGTTTTCTGGAAGGAATGGATCATTAACACTTGTTATGGTGGTTCTTTTGATTGGAATACAGACGTGTCTCCTTGTTCAGTCTTTTGGCGTGGGGTTATGAAAAATATCCATTGGATCAAGATTGGGGCTAGCATTGTGGTTAAGAATGGACATAGCACTTCTTTTTGGTTCGACTGTTAGCTACTGCCCATCCCATTGAAATTCAAATTTGAGGATTTGTTTGCTATCGCTTGCAATCAGAATTTTACCATACACGAGATGTATGATTTCGGTGACATCACTTTCAGATGGAGACTGTCCTTCTATCGACTTATAGCTGGGAATGCTCTTATACAATTGGGCAATCTGGTTAGATTGCTAGATAACGTTCAGCTATTAGAGGATGGGGATGATGCTATTGACTGGAAGATTGATGGTAACAATAAGACTTTTCGGGTTAGCAGTTTATATTAGTTGATGAACTTTGCGGGAAGAAGATATAATGGTTTCGACAATATATGGAGTTTTAAAGTAGTTCCTACCAAAGTGAAAATTCATATGTGGATTATCATGCACAATCGGCTCAACACGGTGAGTAGATTACGTCAGAAAGGAGTTCATATCAATAATGGTTGTGTCTTTTGTAGGGAAGATGATGAGAACTACTTACACCAGTTTGTTGACTGTGACTTCGCGTTTTATGTTTGGACTAAATGACTTGTTAGCCTCAACATTAGCTTAGACTGGGCTGATCTTATCACAAACCAATTTCATTTTTGGCATAATGTTTTCACCTCATTACCTGATACCCGCCTGCGTTTTATGTTTGCTGTCTTGAATTTTGCATATGTTTGGATTCTATGGCATGAGAGGATTTCTAGAAAATTTGAATGTAAAATGAAACAGCCCATTACAGTTATACACTGCATTCTTAAATATGTTTCTATATGGTCAGGCAGCGAGGAAGTGAAGTTTGTGGACTCTATTGGTGCTCGAGTCAGGGATAGGGCTCGCGGCAGGCGTGCTTGAAGGCTTCAGCTCTGTTTGTTTTATTTTGGTGTTATGATATGTACCTTTATTTTTTGGCCACTGTTTACCGTGCCTGCGTGCATGTGTTTGTGGCTATAAATATTGTTGTAAATACACGTATGTATCAGACTTCTATGTATTAGACTAGTATGGTTAATGAAGTAAGGCGTGAATCTCGCGATTCACCACCTTTTGCATCAAAAAAAAACTGCATAAATCCCCAAGTAGTAGTGTATCCAAATCCATAGCCAAAGGTAAGAGATTCCAAGTTATACATCACAGAGTCTTCAAGCTTGGAAAGATGAACGGTCCAAATTAAGCTGAGGTATTTCCTCCCTTGCTACCTGAGGGGGGGGGGCGGGAAACGGAAGAAAAGAAGACGAAAGAAAAATGGGTCAGACATAAGTCTAAGTAAGTCCAGTGACTTTTCAGTGTGTGAATAAGGAAAAGGGTCATGATAGGAATAAACTGAAAATGGGACCATACCAGAATAACTAACTAACATAAACCAAGATAAGGAAGTTTAAACTGAATATACTATCGCACCCATTCTACTTCTCTGCACCTATTTATACTTGTCCCAACTAGCACCCCATATACATGGTGAAATGATCCCTTTTTATCAATCGGCTCCTACTCGCATACATTTATCACGTGTGTCATTCGGCCCCCGCTTGATTGTAGATACCTGTGTTGGTCCCACCATGGGGTGTATCAAATCCTATGGTGGCATCCCGACACGATTCAAGATGTACAGAGTATGACTATTGATGCCCAGAGCTTGCTTTTTCCACTCCGGAGTATGAGCATGCCCGTACTCCGTCGGAACCTACACTGACGCATCACCCGTCGTCGTTTTAACCGCTTACAATTCAGCCCAGTAATCATGCCCCACCCTGCCTAGTTCAGGGTACCATGATACATCTATGTGGTTTACTGCTGAAATGGGTCCCCGTTACTAGGGCTTTCTAGCTAACATGTTAAATTGGTTAAGTGTCCAAGTTTACCTAACCTCACCCATTAGTTTAGTTAACATGTTGAATTGGTTAAGTGTTTCCTCAATTGACTTAACCCTACTATTCCTGACTTTGCTTTAATTCATTTCATTAAAGCACCAACCAGTCACATTAGACAGGTATTGTTGTGGTCACTGGATGTGCCAGTCGGTTCCAGGCAGTTTTACACCACAACTCAGTCTAACCCCGGGTCCTTTTTGGGCTCAATGCACTAACCACCCACATTAGACAAGTATTGTTGTGGTCACTGGATGTGTCGGTCGGTTCCGGGCAGTTTTACACCACAACTCAGTCTAACCTCGGGTTAGGCATATTCGTCTTTTCTAAATTTACATATTTATCCTTTTATGCTTATGTGTAAATTTGCCAACAATTTATAGACATGGCCCACTTTCCCTCTAAATCAAGTCCATAATTTTTAGGTATAAAAATTATACCATTTTCATGCCATTTATCATGATTATGCCAAACATGCCAATTACATGTAATTTCAAGTTTTCCCCAACGTTACCCCCGTTGTACATTCGCAAAATTACATAGGATGTTAGGCTCGATATTTTAGCCTAACTTATAAAACAAAAAGGGGAAAAGAGGAACTTTGCAATATTCCAACATCATACAAGAGTATGGATCTAACTACACATGTGTCACATGAGTTTGGCATAGAACAATATATTTTTAATTATGAACTTGCAAATTAGATCTATGCAACATGAACCACAAGCATGTGAATTTACATAAAACTATACAAATTAAACTTGGCATGTAGTGGTGAACTTGCATATGGGTTGAATTAAGTTAACATAGATCTAACATAAAGGCATATGGATCTAACATAAAGGCATATGGATCTAACATATGAAGTTGTAGATATAAACATATAAGGTCGTAGATCTAAACATGTATGCATAACGGATCTAAACAATTAGACATAAATGACATGACTTAGCCTAAAACTTGTATGTATCATAATATCATCAAGGTCGTAGATCTAAACATGTATGCATAATGGATCTAAACAATTAGGCATAAACGACATGGCTTTACCTAAAACTTGTATGTGTCATAATATCACCAACTTACATATGATAATTTCATTCCCAAATTCCTATACAACATCATAGGTTTATTCACCAGTTTCCACATAACGTGATAGGTTCGATAGACCACAATAGTTCATAGGCATATGTGATAGAATAGACATGAATAGACATGAATCAACATCACATACAACTTGATACAATTCTATTTTACAATTCATTACAAACCATGTATTTAATTTATTTACATCTGAAAGATAACTACACTAACAATCAAAAAGGAATTCTTGAGTTCTGGGATCTGTATTCTGAAACTGAATAGCTCGCCTTTGATGTAGATCATTGAATTCTCCTAGTTGAATTAGATTATATTTTGATTTGATTTTGATGTGGCTTCTATTTTGCCTTTGAGCTGAAAGAGATGACGGCAATTCTAGGTTCACCATTGACGGCAAAACGGCTCTAGGAATTTTTTTTTGTGGCTTAGGGTTTAGATTTAGGTTGCTTATATATAAGTTTGATTAATTTAGAGCCGTCAGATCAACCTAGAAGCGATCAAGACCATCCAGGCAAGATAGAAAAGCCAAATCAGCCCTAATGACTCAGCAAGGAGTCAGAACACATCAGTTTTCAGATCTACCCGAGGGGGTAGGTCGACCCCCAAGTCGACCCCAAGGTCAACCCCCTAGTCGACCTGTTTGGGGGGAGGTCGATCCCCTGGTCGACCTCCTGGTCGGCCTGGCCTTGGGCGGGAAATTTCCCGCCCAGCCCGCTTCTGCTTCTGGTTTTTAAATTTTGAATTTTTGAACTTTAGTCTGAACTATTTGTTTAAATTTTCGGATCTTCTGAAGGTCATAACTCCTTCGTACGGATTCCGATTTACGCAAACTCGGACTCTACCTCAAGCAGAATTCCGGGACGAATACAATGGCATAACCCGATTCCCTTAATTCTTACATTTTAAATTAATTATTCTTTAATTAATAACCTTAGTGTTTACAGAAAATATGGGGTGTTACACTAATCAATTAATTGATTACTGGTTGTGAAGTGTGATTATTAGTTAACTAATTAAAATATTGGAATATTTAAACCAATAAGAGAATGAAAGGTAAATCTAACCAAATCGAATTTAAAATTGAACAAAATTAAAAATTGATTGGAATTGGATATATGTACATGTATATATATTGAATAGGTCATAGCATGGAAGGTAAGAAGGGGAATAAAATTGTATGCCTGACAAATAGGTACATGTTTACTGTATTTCTTGGGTTTTGATGATTTCATGAGCCGATTGGCAAGCCACTTGGCCTTTTCTTTTTCTTTTTGGCTGATGAGGGCCCTATGAGGCAAGTTGCGGTTTTACCGACCAGCACATACAAAGGAGGTTAATGCGAATTTTTTCGAAAATTTAGGGTGTTAGCTAAATTTTTGAGAAATTAGAAAATTCTTAGAAACTGAAAAGTTGAAGAATGAAAGCCAGAATGAAAGTTTAGTTTGTTAGTTAAACAACTTCAGCTCCGTTCCTTTTCGAGGACGAAAAGATTTTAAGTGGGGGAGATTGTAACAACCCGGAATTTTTGAACCAAATTAAAAATTTTATTTTAGCTATTTTAATGGATTTTGAATACTTAAAATGATTTATTTCAAATAATAGTGATTTAAAATTTATTTAATTCGTAGTTAGAATGTAAATATTTATATTTATTATAAAAGGAGTTTGAAATGGCATGGTTGTCTAGAAATTCGATTTTAAATTTCAATTGAATGTACAGAATTCAAAATAAATTGTATTTCAGTAAAAACAGAAATACCTGAATTTGTTTAACAGTATCTTTCTACCGGATGTGAAAAATTCAGAATTCATAATATAAATTGTAAGTTATGTCCAGTTTAAAATTCAAAATAGTTGATGTGGAATTTATATATTTTTTAATACAATATAAAGCCCTTAAAAATAGCCATTTTGCAAACGACCTCCGTTTTCGATGAAACCTCTTTTGTTGGATTTGGAATTTCAAATTATTAATAGGTTTCAAATTTCATAATTTTTGGAATTAATATGTGAGCATGGTAAATTTAAACGTGTTTTGGAAATTTACTTTAAATTTAATCGAACCGAAAATTGGCCATTTTTCAAACGGCCTCTAAATTCAACGAAATTAGTTTTGTTAGGACCGTATTATCAAAACATAGATATATTTATTTTTCTGTAATTTCTGGAGTCAGTATGTGGCCTCGGTAAATTAAAATGTATGTTTAAATTCAATACATTTTAATTTTGATAAAAATTGGTCGAATTGGCTCACGAAACATATTCAATTATGTCCGGAATATGGGTATTTAGTTGGGGACATCATACGTTGGGCTTGATTTGGAGTTCGGATTTATAAACAAGTACTTTTGAAAATAAATAATATTAAAATATAATATAAAATCCTATATAAGCCCTAACCCTAGTACCCAAAACAACAGCCGTTGTTCAAAAACTGATGGCCACCACGCTCCAAAATAAATCATCAAAAATCTCCCAATATAATCCGAATTAGGCTAGAGTTCCAAAGCAAAAAATCAAAGTACTCACTTTTCTCTCCACATTAATACGGGTTTGATCATCTAAAGCGGAGTGAATCAAATGAAATTGGGCCTCAAACCCGCCGTCGTCGTGCTCGATTTCATGGAGGATGGGGGCGCCGAGTTCATCGCGGTTGTAGCTGGAGGTGCGTGGCGCATAGGGATAGGTTGTGGTGGTCGGCGATCAATGTCAGGTACATCGATGGTGGCGCGGAGGAGGGATTTACCGGTCGATGAATATGGGTTTGACGTCGGCCTGATTTAATTAAGGAACAGTAACGATTTATTTAAACGTTGCTAAAGTTAATTATTTTGATTAATTATATTTTTAATTGTCCAACATTTAAAAACCGTATCTTTTTCATACGAGGTCGAAATCTGATGAGACAAGTTGCATTGCGATCGGGGAAACGAGCACTACGCAGTGGAATGGACTGGAACAAATTTGGAGCAAATCGAAATTTGAGGCGAATTTAAATTCAAATAGAATAAAATCATCATTTAAAGTGTAACACCCCGTATTTTCTGAGAATATTAAAAGTAAGATTTAAAGAATACTTAATTTTTAAAGTGAGAATTAAGGGAAATGGGTTACGCCATTGCGTTCGTCTCGGAATTCTGCTTGGAATAGAGTCCAAGTTTCGTAAATCAGACTTCGTATGAAGGAGTTACGGCCTTTGGAAGATTCAAGAGAAATTCAGAAAATTAACTAGTAAAATAACACAGATAGGTCGACCTATACCAAGGCAGGTCGACCTGGGGGTCGACCTACCCCCCTCGCCCAAATCCAAATCTGAGACAATTCTGACTCATTGCTGAGCCTTTTCTGACCTATTGCTGAGTCATTAGAGCTTAGGTGGCAATTCTGGATAACTCAATCTAATTTGGACGGTTATGATTGCTGCTAAAATAATCTAATGGCTCACATAAGATTAAACTTCTATAAAAGCAACCCTAATCCTCTAACCCTAAATCACACTAATTCATTCCAAGGAGACACCACGCTGTCAATGAACGTTCTAGCCTAGCCACCAGTTCTTCTTCAATTAGAAAGCAAGTCAAAAGCTTCGAATCAAAACTTACATAGAGAAATTGATAGTCTTCTTCAAGGGATTGCTTTTCAAATTCAGAAAACAGATCCCAGAAAAAACAAGACTTTCTTTTCTTTGTAAGTCCTGTTATTATTTAGACGTGAATGATAAAAAGTTGTGATTTGTAATAAAATGAAAACTAGAGTAATTCCTAGTTGTAAGATAATGACGATGCTGATTTATGCCAATTCTTGTAACGATTCTATTGTATATGCATGTGAGATTATTGTGGTTATTATGTTGTTAGATCAAAATCTGGGCCTAACACCCAAACGCAGAACGCAAATCACAGAGTGCATAAAAAGAAAATAAAGAGGAGACACACGAAGTTTTTATAGTGGTTCGGCTCAAACCAAGCCTACGTCCACTTTATCTTTTCTTAAATCCTAAGAAGTTACAAGTACAATTCTCTCGGTTTATACACGAAATCCTCGTGTTTACAATGAAAATGGGTAAGAAATCTTAAGATTATACACGAAATCCTCGTGTTATAATGTGGAATTTGGCTCTTTTGCTGCTGAAATTGCTTTGTAGAGAGCAATGGTGGAAGCTGTGAGGAGTTAGAGCCAAAAGATCATTGAAAATGCCTTCAAATGGTGTATTTATAGCTATAGGAGAGCTTCTGGGAAGACTTGTTGGTGATAGGGTACATGGCATCCGATCCGGGAAAATAGGGGTGTGAATAGCCTTGAGAATAGGTCAAGATCTACGCGTGTATTAGCAGATTCGGTGGTCGGTTTGTGGTCATGGGGTCGAGTCTTGATGAGGTATCCACGAACCGAAGTCTGGTCGTGAGCTGGAGTAGGAAGCTGGTGTCCACGGTCGGGTCATGATCAGGAGGTGTACAACGAGCTGAGGGGGCCATCCGATGAGGGGCGACCTGAGGATGCATGAGCCATACTCCGATCATGTGACACTTCGTTGCTTTATCCAGGAAATTGCCAGATTACACCAGTTTACGGAAACAGGCATAACTTTCAAACCGTAAGTCCGATTGAGCCAAACCAAAGCTCAAACTGAAGCTAATTCATCGAGCTACAAGAGTTACCAATCTTAACTACGTAATAGCTATTTTCGGGCCCAGAAAAGGTCATCTGGTAGGAGTTCCGGGCAGTTCGTTAATAATGATACGACTTTGACCAAATCGCATCCTGTCTTCTGACAACATTCTCCATATTCGGGCGCGATGCTATCCAGATATTCAGTGTGACAGCTTTTACAAAAAAGTGTGTCAACAAGTTTTCCCCCAGAACATAACTTGCTGGTTGAAGGAAGATGTGTTCTGGATAATCCCAGAAATCTATAAGCCATAGAAATCCGACAACCCCATGACCTCGTCGGGTCTGCCAGCTACAAATATAATCCATATCTGTAAAGGGATAAAGGTAAAACAAATGTGCCAAATCATGATAGTATTATTCAAACTTTCTGAGCATAAACCATGTTTCGACGTTTGATGAGCATAAACCATACTCAAGAGACGTTTGAGTCATCCTGCCAAATCCTGGCAAGGGCCAAACTTTCTAGGCATAATCCATACCTCAAAGTTCAAACCGAGTATAATCCATACCCGATTACCTTTGTCACATCCTAACAAGACCATTTGTCTTTCCTAAGTATAATCCATACTTAAGATTCTGAAGTGAGTATAAACCATACTCTGCCGAAGTGAAGCTATACTTGCCACATCCTGACAAGATAGTTCATCCGTAGGCACAATCCATACCTTGAGTTCAATAATAAGTATAAGCCATACTTTAACCGAATTTGAAGATCCTGCCACATCCTAACAAGATACTTAAATTCTCCAAACATAATCCATGCTTGGAAAGTCCTTATTCAATTCAAAATGCAAAACCAAAGCAAAACCTGATTGGTTTGACATCGAGTCCAGAGCACGTTTTGGGGGTACATCCTAACCCCGTACGTGTGTACTCCGATTCAACCAATCGGAAAACCTAACGAAAGCAAAAAAAATCTAAAAGCCTAAGAAATTCAGAAAATGAAAGATGATCTCATCCAGATCAGTTGATGATGAGCCCACGAGAGCTCGGTCCAGGGTCATTCCCTCTCCCTGGAGAAGGAGGTGGAGGCGCAGGTGCTGTTGATGGTTTCACATACTCGGGTAGCTCTCCACATCTAACCCGTTCCTCAATCAAATCACGAAGATGTCTGCACTCATTCGTGTCATGTCCTTCCATATCACGGAATATGCAGTGCTTTCAGAATCGCGTTCTCTTTGCAATGGCTCCCTCCTGGGAGACTTTGGGTAGAAGACAACACCGTTTGTGTCCATGTAGATGTCAGAAAGTGAAGCAATGTGCTCAGTATACTTTTCATATCTGGGTCCTCTCCGGGACTGAGTGTTGCGATCATTCTTGACGGTGGCTTTTCCTTTTCCATTTTCAGAATCAGATGGATCTCCGTCTTTGAGCTTGTTGACATCGAGAACTTTCTTCTCGGAGGTTGCATCTTCTTACCGCGGAAATCTATCTGCTTCAAGATAGAATTCGCCGAGATTTCATGTTGGATCTCGGTACAAAGATTTTTTGAATTCCGTGCTATTCAAGACACCGGATACCGCTGCCATCAGTACCATCGACGGTTCAGGGCGATCAACTGATGCTGCTGCAACGTTGAATCTTTCCAGAAATGAACGCAGAGCTTCTCTAGGCCTCTGCTTGATTGTGGTGAGAGACATTACGTTCTTGGGTCGAGCGATGTGGACTTGAAACTGTTCAAGAAAGCGAGCTACCAACATATTCCAGCTGTTGATTGATTCATATTCTAGCTACCGAATCCACATAGCAGCTATATCAGTCTAGAAGAGAGGAAAACATTTAGCCATGACGTTTTTCCGATGCCGATTTTACTTCCATATGCCGTTTGTAGAGCATAAGGTGCACGGTAGGATCTGTCCTGCCGATGTAAGGCTCCAGTTGTGGAAGTTTGAAATCCGGGGGATTGTGGGAATTCCTGATTTCTATAGTGAATGGGCTGTGATTGATGTCATCCATGTCATTCTGATAAGTGCGGCCTCTCGAGAGGTGTTCAATCATATCTGCTAGCCGATTTCCTTCAAAAAGCTGTTGTAAATTGCCAAGATCAGAGCTGGTGCCCCCAGCATTGAGCGTGAGAGAAGGAAGCTGCTGGTGAGCTACTGGGGGTGAGTTTCTGGGAGCGGTTCATGAGCCAGGGGGTGCACCACGAATGGGTCGTAGGTCCCCATCACGAGCGGGTCGTGGGTCCCCATCACGAGCGGATCGTGGGTCCCCATCACGAGCGGATCGTGGGTTCCCATCACGAGCGGGGTCAGGATGTCCATCACGAGCCGGATCCTGGTGTGGAACGGGAGCTTGCATTCTAATATCCATTTGAACCGAAGCTGAGGTTTATCGAGCCTGATCATTTCTAGGAGTGAGGGGTTGCCCCCAATTCCATGTGATGCATGAGCTACTTCTGTGGCTTCATTTCCAATGACCTGAACATTGCTCGGCCTTCCATCCATCCGAGCGAAGAACTCATTCATCATGTTCTGTTGTTTATGGAGGAGATCGTCTTGACTTGCCATTTGATCCCTCAATTCAGCGAGAATGTCATCCATTTCTTCTCTGGTCAAGTATGCTGATGGATCCTCATGGGAGGAAGCCTCCAGGCTTGCCTCATTCCTTGCGCTTTCAGCGTCAGCATCATCGTCATGAGCAGAAGTTCCAGTCTTCTTCCTTTTGTTCGCCATTGAGTCTCCTTTCAAGCTAGAAATTGAGGTTGTCGTGTGCCTACACCTGGCGCGCCAAAATGTTAGACCAAAATCTGGGCCTAACACCCAAATGCAGATCGCAAATCACAGAATGCAGAAAAAAGTAACTAAAGAGGGGACACACGAAGTTTTTATAGTGGTTCGGCTCAAACCAAGCCTACGTCCACTTTATCTCTTCTTAAATCCTAAGAAGCTACAAGTACAATTCTCTCGGTTTATACAAGAAATCCTCGTGTTTACAATGAAAAGGAGTAAGAAATCATAAGATTATACATGAAATCCTCGTGTTATAATGTGGATTTTGGCTCCTTTGCTATTGAAATTGCTTTGTAGAGAGCAATAGTGGAAGCTATGAGGAGTTAAAGCCAAAAGATCATTGAAAATGCCTTCAAATGGTGTATTTATAGTTGTAGGAGAGCTTCTGGGAAGACTGGTTCGTGATGGGTTACATGGCATCCGATCCGGGAAAATAGGGTTGTGAACAGCCTTGAGAATAGGTCAAAATCAACGTGTGTATTAGCAGATTCGGTGGTCGGTTCTTGGTCATGGGGTCGGATCGTGATGAGGTCTCCATGAACCGAAGTCTGGTCGTGAGCTGGAGTGGGATGGTGGTGTCCACGGTCGGGTCGTGATTAGGAGGTGTACCACGAGCCGAGGGGGGCGATCCGATGAGGGGAGACCCGAGGGTGCATGAGACATACTCCGATTGTGTGATGCTTCGTTGCTTTATCCAGGAAATTGCCAGATTACACCAGTTTATGGAAACGGGCATATCTTTCAAGCCGTAAGTCTGATTGAGCCAAACCAAAGCTCAAACTGAAGCTAATTCAGAGAGCTACAAGTGTTAACAAGCTTAGCTCCGTAATTGCTGTTTTCAGGCCCATAAAAGGTCATCTGGTAGGAGTTCCAGGCAGTTCTTTGTTGATGATGCGACTTTGAACAAATTGCATCCTGTCTTCAGGCAACGTTCTCCAATTCCGAGCGCAATGCTATCCAGATATTCAGTGTGACAGCTTTTACCAAAAAGTGTGTCAACAAGTTTGCCCCCCAGAACATATCTTGCTTGTTGAAGGAAGATGTTTTCTGGATAATCCAGGAAATCTATAAGCCATAGAAATCCGACAATGCCATGACCTCGGGTAGCTTTCCACATCTAACCCGTTCCTCAATCAAATCACGAAGATGTCTGCACTCATTCGTGTCATGTCCGTCCATATCGCGGAATATGCAGTGCTTTCCAGAATCGCGTTCTCTTTGCGATGGCTCCCTCCTGGGAGGCTTTGGGCAGGAGGCAACATCGTTTGTGTCCATGTACATGTCAGAAAGTGAAGCAATGAGCTCAGTATACTTTTCATTTCTGGGTCCTCTCCGGGACTGAGTGTTGCGGTCATTCTTGACGGTGGCTTTTCCTTTGCCATTTTCAAAATCTGATGGTTCTGTGTCTTTGAGCATGTTGACATCGAGAGCTTTCTTCTCGGAGGTTGAATCTTCTTCCCGCAGAAATCTATCTACTTCAAGGTAGAATTCGCCGAGATTTCGCTGTGGATCTCGGTACAAAGATTTTTTGAATTCCGTGTTATCCAAGACATCGGATACCGCTGCCATCATTACCATCGATGGTTCGGAGCGATCAACTGATGTTGCTGCAACGTCGAATCTTTCCATAAATGAATGCAAAGCTTCTCTAGGCCTCTGCTTGATTGTGGTGGGAGACATTACGTTCTTGGGTCGAGTGATGTGGACCCAAAACTGTTCAAAAGAGCGAGCTACCAACATATTCCTGCTGTTCATTGATTCAGATTCCAGCTGCCGTATCCACATAGCAGCTATGTCAGTCAAGAAGAGAGGAAAACATTTAGCCATGACGTTTTCCGATGCCGATCGTACTTCCATATGCCGTTTGTAGCGAATCAGGTGCACGGTAGGATCTGTCCTGCCGTTGTAAGGCTCCAGTTGTGGAAGTTTGAAATCCGGGGGATTGCGGGAATTCCTGGTTTCCAGAGTGAATGGGCTGTGGTTGATGTCATCCACGTCATTCTGATAAGTGCAGCCTCTTGAGAGGCGTTCAATCAGGTCTGCTAGCCGATTTCCTTCAAAAAGCTGTTGTAAATTGCCAAGATCAGAGCTGGTGCCCCTACTGTTGAGCGTGGGAGAAGGAAGCTGTTGGTGAGCTGCTGGGATTTAGTTGCTGGGAGCTGTTCGTGAGCCAGGGGGTGCACCACGAGTGGGTCGTGGGTCCCCATCATGAGCGGATCGTGGGTCTCCATCATGAGCGGATCGTGGGTCCCCATAACGAGCGGATCGCGGGTCCCTATCACGAGCGGGGTCGGGATGTCCATCATGAGCTGGATCCTAGTGTGGAATGGGAGCTTGCATTCTGATATCCGTTTGAACCGGAGCTGAGGTTGGTCGAGCCTGATCATTTCCAAGAGTGAGGGGGTTGCCAACAATTCCATGTGATGCAAGAGCTACTTCTGTGGCTTCATTTCCAATGACCTGAACATTGCTCGGCCTTCCATCCATCCGAGCGAAGAACTCATTCATCATGTTCTGCTGTTTTTGGAGGAGATCGTCTTGCCTTGCCATTTGATCCCACAATTCAGCGAGAAGGCCATCCATCTCTTCTCCGGTCAAGTATGCTGATGGGTCCTCATGGGAGGAAGCCTCCAGGCTTGCCTCATTCCTTGCGCCTTCAGCGTCAGCAACATCGGCATGAGCTGAAGTTCCAGTCTTCTTCCTATTGTTCGCCATTGAGTCTCATTTCAAGCTAGAAATTGAGGTTGTCGTGTGCCCCCCTACTTGGCGCGCCAAAATGTTAGACCAAAATCTGGGTCTAACACCCAAATGCAGATCGCAAATCACGGAGTGCATAAAAAAGTAAATAAAGAGGAGACACACGAAGTTTTTATAGTGGTTCGGCTCAAACCAGGCCTACGTCCACTTTATCTCTTCTTAAATCGTAAGAAATTACAAGTACAATTCTCTCGGTTTATACACGAAATCCTCGTGTGTACAATGAAAAGGGGTAAGAAATCATAAGATTATACACGAAATCCTCGTGTTATAATGTGGAATTTGGCTCCTTTGCTTCTAAAATTGCTTTGTAGAGAGCAATAGTGGAAGCTGTGAGGAGTTAGAGCCAAAAGATCATTGAAAATGCCTTCAAATGGTGTATTTATGGCTGTAGGAGAGCTTGTGGGAAGACTGGTTTGTGATGGGGTACGTGACATCCGATCCGGGAAAATAGGGGTGTGAATAGCCTTGGGAATAAGTCAAGATCTACGCGTGTATTAGCAGATTCGGTGGTCGGTTCGTGGTCATAGGGTCGGGTCGTGATGAGGTCTCCACGAACCGAAGTCTGGTCGTGAGCTGGAGTGGGAAGCTGGTGTCCAAGATCGGGTCGTGATCATGAGATGTGCCACGAGCCGAGGGGGGCGATCCGATGAGGGGCGACCCGAGGGTGCATGAGCCATACTCCGATCGTGTGACGCTTCTTTGCTTTATCCAAGAAATTGCCAGATTACACCAGTTTACGGAAACGGGAATAACTTTCAAACCGTAAGTCCGATTGAGCCTAACCAAAGCTCAAACTGAAGCTAATTCAGAGTGGTACAAGATTTATCGAGCTCAGCTCCGTAATTGCTGTTTTCGGGCCCAGAAAAGGTCATCTGGTAGGAGTTCTGGGCAGTTCTTTGTTGATGACGCGACTTTGACCAAATCGCATCCTGTCTTCTGACAACGCTCCCCATATCCGAGCGCGATGCTATCCAGATATTCAGTGTGACAGCTTTTACAAAAAATGTGTCAACAAGTTTGCCCCTCAGAACATATCTTCTTGGTTGAAGGAAGATGTGTTCTGGATAATCCAGGAAATCTATAAGCCATAGAATCCAACAACGCCATAACCTCATCGGGTCTGCCAGCTACAAATATAATCCATATCTGTAAAGAGATAAAGGTAAAACAAATGTGCCAAATCCTGACAGTATTATTCAAACATTCGGAGCATAAACCATGTTTCGACGTCTAATGAGCATAAACCATACTCAAGAGACATTTGAGTCATCCTGCCAAATCCTGGTAAGGACCAAACTTTCTAGACATAATCCATACCTAGAAGTTCAAATCGAGTATAATCCATACCCGATTTCCTTTGTCACATCCTGACAAGACCATTTGTCGTTCCTAAGTATAATCCATACTTGATATTCCGAAGTGAGTATAAACCATAATCTGCCGAAGTGAAGCTATACTTGCCACATCCTGACAAGATAGTTCATCCGTAGGCACAATCCATACCTAGAGTTCCATAATAATATAAGCCATACTTTAACCGAAGTTGAAGATCCTGCCACATCCTGACAATATACTTAAGTTCTCCAAACATAATCCATGCTTGGAAAGTCCTTATTCAATTCAAAATGCAAAACCAAAGCAAATCCTGATTGGTTTGACACCGAGTCCAGAGCACGTTTTGGAGCTACATCCTAACCCCGTACGAGTGTATTCCGATTCAACCAATCGGAAAACCTAACAAAAGCAAAAACAAATCTTAAAGCCTAAGAAATGAAGAAAATGAAAGACGATCTCATCCAGATCAGTTGATGATGAGCCCACGAGAGCTTGATCCAGGGTCATTCCCTCTCCGAGGAGCAGGAGGTGGAAGCGCAAGTGCTATTGATGGTTTCACATACTCGGGCAGCTCTCCACGTCTAACCTGTTCCTCTATCAAATTACGAAGATGTCTGCACTCATTCGTGTCATGTCCGTCCATATAACGGAATATGCAGTGCTTTCAAGAATCGCGTTCTCTTTGCGATGGCTCCCTCCTGGGAGGCTTTGGGTAGGAGACAACACCGTTTGTGTCCATGTAGATGTAAGAAAGTGAAGCAATGAGCTCAGTATACTTTTCAAGTCTGGGTCCTCCCCGGGACTGAGTGTTGCGGTCATTCTTGACGGTGGCTTTTCCTTTACCATTTTCAAAATCAGATGGTTCTACGTGTTTGAGCGTGTTGACATCGAGAACTTTCTTCTCGGAGGTTGAATCTTCTTCCCGCAGAAATCTATCTGCTTCAAGGTAGAATTCGCCGAGATTTCGCGGTGGATCTCGGTACAAAGATTTTTTGAATTCCATGTTATCCAAGACACCGGATACCACTGCCATCATTACCATCGACGGTTCAGAGCATTCAACTAATGTTGCAGCAACGTTGAATCTTTCCAGAAATGAACGCAGAGCTTCTCTAGGCCTCTGCTTTATTGTGGTGAGAGACATTACGCTCTTGGGTCGAGCGATGTGGACCCAAAACTGTTCAAAAAAGCGAGCTACCAACATATTCCAGCTATTCATTGATTCAGATTCCAGCTGCCGAATCCACATAGCAGCTATGTCAGTCAAGAAAAGAGGAAAACATTTAGCCATGACGTTTTTCCGATGCCGATCGTAATTCCATATGCTGTTTGTAGTGAATCAGGTGCACGGTAGGATCTGTCCTGCCGTCGTAAGGCTCCAGTTGTGGATGTTTGAAATCCGGGGGATTGCGGGAATTCCTGATTTCCAGAGTGAATGGGCTGTGGTTGATGCCATCCACATCATTCAGATAAGTGCGGCCTCTTGAGAGTCGTTCAATCAGGTCTGCTAGCCGATTTCCTACAAAAAGCTGTTGTAAATTGCCAAGATCAGAGCTGGTGCCCCCAGCATTGAGCGTGGGAGAAGGAAGCTGCCGATGAGTTGTTGGGAGTGAGTTACTGGGAGCAGTTTGTGAGCTAGGGGGTGCACCACGAGCGGGTCGTGGGTCCCCATCACGAGCGAATCGTGGGTCCCCATCACGAGCGGGGTCGGGATGTCCATCACGAGCCGGATCCTGGTGTGGAATGGGAGCTTGCATTCTGATATCCGTTTGAACCGTAGCTGAGGTTGATCGAGCCTGATCATTTCCAAGAGTGAGGGGGTTGCCCCCAATTCCATGTGATGCATGAGCTACTTCTGTGGCTTCATTTCCAATGACCATAACATTGCTCGGCCTTCCATCCATCCGAGCGAAGAAGTCATTCGTCATGTTATGCTGTTTTTGGAGGAGATCGTCTTGCCTTGCCATTTGATCACTCAATTCCGCGGGAACGCCATCCATCTCTTCTCTGGTCAAGTATGCTGATGGGTCCTCATGGGAGGAAACCTCCAGGCTTGCATCATTCCTTGCGCCATCAGCGTCAGCATCATCGGCATGAGCAGAAGTTCCAGTCTTCTTCCTTTTGTTCGCCATTGAGTCTCCTTTCAAGCTAGAAATTGAGGTTGTCGTGTGCCCCCTACCTGGCGCGCCAAAATGTTAGACCAAAATCTGGGCCTAACACTCAAATGCCGATCGCAAATCATAGATTGCAGAAAAAAGTAAATAAAGAGGAGACACACGAAGTTTTTATAGTGGTTCGGCTCAAACCAAGCCTACGTCCACTTTATCTCTTCTTAAATCCTAAGAAGTTACAAGTACAATTCTCTCAGTTTATACACGAAATCCTCGTGTTTACAATGAAAAGTGGTAAGAAATCATAAGATTATACATGAAATCTTCGTTTTATAATGTGGAATTTGGCTCCTTTGCTACTGAAATTGCTTTGTAGAAAGCAACGGTGGAAGCTGTGAGGAGTTAGAGCCAAAAGATCATTGAAAATGCCTTCAAATGGTGTATTTATAGCTGTAGGAGAGCTTCCGGGAAGACTGGTTCGTGATGGGGTACGTGGCATCCGAACGGGAAAATAAGGGTGTTAATAGCCTTGAGAATTGGTCAAGATCTACGCGTGCATTAGCATATTCGGTGGTCGGTTCGTGGTCATGGGGTCGGGTCGTGATGAGGTCTCCATGAACAGAAATCTGGTCATGAGCTGGAGTGGGAAGCTGGTGTCCACGGTCGTGTCGTGATCCGGGGGTGTACCACGAGCCAAGGGGGGCGATTCGATGAGGGCCGACCCGAGGGTGCATGAGCCAAACTCCGATCGTGTGACGCTTCGTTGCTTTATCCAGGAAATTGCCAGATTACACCAGTTTATGGAAACGGGCATAACTTTCAAACCGTAAGTCCGATTGAGCCAAACCAAAGCTCAAACTGAAGCTAATTCAGAGAGCTACAAGAGTTACAAAGCAAAGCTCTATAATTATTGTTTTCGGGCCCAGAAAAGGTCGTATGGTAGGAGTTCCGGGCAGTTCTTTGTTGATGATGCGACTTTGACCAAATCGCATCCTATCTTCTGACAACGTTCTCCATATCCGAGCGCGATGCTATCCAGATATTCAGTGTGACAGCTTTTACCAAAAAGTGTGTCAACAAGTTTGTCCCTCTGAACATATCTTGCTGGTTGAAGGAAGATGTATTCTGGATAATCCAGGATATCTATAAGCCATAGAAATCCGACAACGCCATGACCTCGTCGGGTCTGCCAGCAACAAATATAATCCAAATCTGTAAATGGATAAAGGTAAAACAAATGTGCCAAATCCTGACTGTATTATTCAAACTTTCCGAGCATAAACCATGTTTTGACGTTTAATGAGCATAAACCATACTCAAGAGAAGTTTGAGTCATCCTGCCAAATCCTGGCAAGGGCCAAACTTTCTAGGCATAATCCATACCTAGAAGTTCAAACCGAGTATAATCCATACCTGATTTCCTTTGTCACATCCTGACAAGACCATTTGTCATTCCTAAGTATAATACATACTTAAGATTCCGAAGTGAGTATAAACCATACTCTACCGAAGTAAAGCTGTACTTGCCACATCCTGACAAGATAGTTCATCCGTAGGCACAATACATACCCAGAGTTCCATAATAAGTATAAGCCTTACTTTAACCGAAGTTGAAGATCCTGCCACATCCTGACAAGATACTTAAATTCTCCAAACATAATCCAAGCTTGGAAAGTCCTTATTCAATTCAAAATGCAAAACCAAAGCAAATACTGATTGGTTTGACACCGAGTCCAGAGCACGTTTTGGGGCTTCATCCTAACCCCGTACGTGTGTACTCCGATTCAACCAATCGGAAAACCTAACGAAAGCAAAAACAAATCTTAAAGCCTACGAAATTCAGAAAATAAAAGCTGATCTCATCCAGATCATTTGATGATGTGCCCACAAGAGCTAGATCCAGGGTGATTCCCTCTCCGAGGAGCAGGAGGTGGAAGCGCATGTGATGTTGATGGTTTCACATACTTGGGCAGCTCTCCACGTCTAACCCATTCCTAAATCAAATCACGAATATGTCTGCACTCATTCATGTCCGTCCTTCCGTATCGCGGAATATGCATTGCTTTCCAGAATCGCGTTCTCCTTGGGATGGCTCCCTCTTGGGAGGCTTTGGGTAGGAGACAACACCGTTTGTGTCCATGTAGATGTCAGAAAGTGAAGCAATGAGCTCATTATACTTTTCATATCTGGGTCCTCTCCGGGACTGAGTGTTGCGGTCATTCTTGACATTGGCTTTTCTTTTCCATTTTCAAAATCAGATGGTTCGCCGTCTTTGAGCAGGTTGACATCGATTCTCGGAGGTTGCGTCTTCTTCCCGCAGAAATCTATCTGCTTCAAGGTAGAATTCGCCGAGATTTTGCGGTGGATCTCGGTATAAAGATTTTTTGAATTCCGTGTTATCCAAGACTCCGGATACCACTGCCATCAGTACCATCGACGGTTCAGGGCGATCAACTGATGCTGCTGCAACGTTGAATCTTTCCAGAAATGAACGCAGAGCTTCTCTAGGTCTCTGCTTGATTGTGGTGAGAGATATTACGTTCTTGGGTCGAGCGATGTGGACCCGAAACTGTTCAAAAAAGCGAGCAACCAACATATTCCAGCTGTTCACTTATTCAGATTACAGCTGCCGAATCCACATAGCAGCTATGTTAGTCAAGAAGAGAGGAAAACATTTAGCCATGACGTTTTTCCAATGCTGATCGTACTTCCATATGTCGTTTGTAGCGAATCAGGTGCACGGTAGGATCTGTCCGGCCGTTGTAAAGCTCCAGTTGCCGAAGTTTGAAATCCGGGGGATGGCGGGAATTCCTGATGTATAGAGTGAATGGGATGTGGTTGATGTCATCCACGTCGTTCTGTTAAGTGTGGCCTCTCGAGAGTCGTTCAATCAGGTCTACTAGACGATTTCCTTCAAAAAGCTGTTGAAAATTGCCAAGATCAGAGCTGGTGCCCCCAGCGTTGAGCGTGGGAGAAGGAAGCTGCCGGTGAGCTGCTGGGAGTGAGTTGATGGGAGAGGTTTGTGAGCCAAGGGGTGCACCATGAGCGGGTCGTGGGTCCCCATCACGAGCGGATCGTGGGTCCTCATCACAAGCGGGGTCGGGATGTCCATCACGAGCCGGATCCTGAAGTGGAACAGGAGCTTGCATTCTGATATCCGTTTGAACCGTAGCTGAGGTTAATCGAGCCTGATCATTTCCAAGAGTGAGGGGGTTGCCCCCAATTCCATGTGATGCATGAGCTACTTCTGTGGCTTCATTTCCAATAACCTAAACATTGCTCGGCCTTCCATCCATTCGAGCGAAGAACTCATTCATCATGTTCTGCTGTTTTTGGAGGAGATAATCTTGCCTTGCCATTTGATCCCTCAATTCAGCGATAACGCCATCCATCTCTTCTCTGGTCAAGTATGCCGATGAGTCCTCAAGGGAGGAAACCTCCAGGCTTGCCTCATTCCTTGCGCCATCAGCATCAGCATCATCGGCATGAGCAGAAGTTCCAGTCTTCTTCCTTTTTTCGCCATTGAGTCTCCTTTCAAGCTAGAAATTGAGGTTGTCGTGTGCCCCCCTACCTGGCGTGCCAAAATGTTAGACTAAAATCTGGGCCTAACACCCAAATGCAGATCGCAAATTACAGATTGCAGAAAAAAGTAAATAAAGAGTAGACAAACGAAATTTTTATAATGGTTCGGCTCAAACCAAGCCTACGTCCACTTTATCTCTTCTTAAATCCTAAGAAGTTACAAGTACAATTCTCTCGGTTTATACACGAAATCCTCGTGTTTACAATGAAAAGGGGTAAGAAATCATAAGATTATACACGAAATCCTCGTGTTATAATGTGGAATTTGGCTCCTTTGCTACTGAAATTGCTTTGTAGAGAGCAATGGTGGAAGCTGTGAGGAGTTAGAGCCAAAAGATCATTGAAAATGCCTTCAAATGGTGTATTTATAGTTGTAGGAGAACATCTGGGAAGACTGGTTCGTGATGGGGTACGTGGCATCCGATCTGGGAAAATAAGGGTGTGAATAGCCTTGAGAATTGGTCAAGATCTACGTGTGTATTAGCAGATTCGGTAGTCGGTTCGTGGTCATGGGGTCGAGTCGTGATGAGGTCTCCACGAACCGAAGTCTGGTCGTGAGCTAGAGTGGGAAGCTGGTGTCTACAGTCGGGTCGTGATCAGGAGGTGTACCACGAGCCAAAGGGGGGCGATCCGATGAGAGGCGACCCGAGGGTGCATGAGCCATACTCCGATCGTGTGACGCTTCGTTGCTTTATCCAGGAAATTGCCAGATTACACAAGTTTATGGAAACGGGCATAACTTTCAAACCGTAAGTCTGATTGAGCCAAACCAAAGCTCAAACTGAAGCTAATTCAGAGAGCTACAGGAGATACAGAGCATAGCTCAGTAAATTCTGTTTTCGGGCCCAGAAAAGGTCATCTGGTACGAGTTCCGGGTAGTTATTTGTTGATGATGTGACTTTGACCAAATCACATCCTATCTTCTGACAACGTTCTCCATATCCGAGCGCGATGCTATCCAGATATTCAGTGTGACAGCATTTACCAAAAAGTGTGTCAACAAGTTTGCCCCCCAGAACATACTTGCTCGTTGAAGGAAGATGTATTCTGGATAATCCAGGAAATTTATAAGCCATAGAAATCCGACAACGCCACACTACAACAAAACAAATCTATTACAACGTCCATTTTACAACGAGCGTTTGCTGCCCGTTGTAATAGACTGCTGTTACAACGGTCATTTTCTGGACCGTTGTAATAAATGCCAGTACAACACCCTTTCTACAACGAGCATATAATGCCCGTTGTAATAAATGATATTACAACGGTCATTTTTAGGCCCGTTGTAATAAATATCTATTTTACAAAGGTCACAAAACGCCCGTTGTAATAGATGTCTATTTTACAACGGTCACAAAATGTCCGTTGTAATAGACGCTAATTTTTGACAATTAATAATTACAATACTTCCATAAAATTAATTTTGATTACTTAATAATTAATCATTAATCATATATTACTTATTATTAAGTATAATATCATATTACTAATTACTAATCATTAATATATTATATTATTTATTAATATTTAATAATCAATCATTAATAATATTATATTAATCATTTATAAATTATAATAATTAATGATTATTAATAAATAATCTCTAATTATTAATTATTATATATAATCAATATTCCAACAAACTTAATTTTACTTTCCAATTATTAGTAAATAGTATATATCCAGTAATCAATATCAATAATTTATAATTAACAATAAACATTAATATAATTTATGATTAATAATATTACTACACCATATGAAAAATAATCATTTTAACCGATGTTAATTTTACAATGATCATATAAATTTATGCTAATTAACAATAAACATTAATAATTTATGCTAATTTTTAATTTTGAAGGTTGTTTTTTATTTTTTAATTAATTTAGAAATGATGAGAAATTAAAGTCAATTTCAACAGATATAATATAATATAATTTTTGTTTTTGGTCTAGTTATTAATCTTAGTTATCCGTAAACCTAATTTTATTTTGAATTGTGTTATTAAAACATCAGTTAACCGACCATCTTAACCGAATATTTTCGGTTCGGTTAACCAAATTTTTGTCGGTCAGTTAACTGTCCCAAGTGTATTCTGGCGCTGAAATGCAGGAGATTGTGCCAAGTGTATTCTGGCGCTGAACCGTCCCAACAAAAATTTCGCCTTTTGATTCCTTGCACATCTATTCCTTAACCCTAATTTCAAATTGGGGATTCGGTGGAACTAAATATCTGGTTGACGAACGGTGCTTAACTGATCATCGCGATTAGGTTTGAAGGCCGTTCTTCGTCGTACTCTCAGCAATTCACAAATCTTTCCTTGTAACGAACCAGAATTTTGACATTTAAAATTTTAAAGTTAATTTGATTTAGTATTGAAATTTTTTATGTTTATACATGATATTTGATTTTAATTTGAATTTTAGTAGTTTTGAATTAATTTGTACAAGCGAATTTAAAATTTTAATGTTTGAAATTAGAATTGTTTTGTTAAACTTACTGATAGTAGTATTTCAAAATTTATTGAGATACATTATTTGAGAAACTATAATTTTGTTTAAAAAAATTTAAACTTTGGATAGTAATTTATTTTAGACTAGAGTTTAGCTTTTGAAAATCCATTTTGATATGTATTTGAAATATAAAATATACGTGTATGGTGTTTGTATGCTATATGATATGTATATATTAAGAGAAATATCAAAATTTTGATTTCTAAATTTAGTTTGGGATTTACTTGTGTAATTTTTGGATTTGAATTTGGTTTAGGAAAAAAAATTCAACTTGGGTTTGGTGTATGTATATGGTATAAATAAATGATATTTACACTTTAAAAATATTTGTTTAATCGTGTAGCCACGTGTTCAACTACTAAGGCAACATCTACCATGTGTAAAAAAAAATCCTTTATTTTGCAACACATATCTTTACCCGGTTTCGTTACTTTTAATCCACCGCCTCCTTTCATTTTATCCATCACTCCATCCTTCGTCCTCTTCACTTTCCATTTCCAGCCAAATAGCTTTTCCCCAAAATCAAATCCCTAAATCAATCCAAATCGCTTCGCCAGCTTCATCCCGCCACCAACGAACTCTGATTGATTTCAAGATGCCATCGCCCAACCCCTGCTCTCCTCATAGCCGCGCCACTCGAGACCAGCATCCATCTCCACAGTCCTCCCTCCGCTTCTTTGTCTGCATCTGCCACACTCCGCCACGTCAATCGCTTGAGCCGCATCTCCTCACTATCGAACCTGGAGCCACCCACGCACTGACTGTCATCGCAAGCAACCCACCGCCGCAAGCTCCGATGCGAGCGCTCCGACCCCCTCAAGCCGCCGCCATATCCTGTTCCAACCCCGCGCCGCTGCCCTGTGCTTGCAGCCACCAACCTGAGCTTCACTTTCGCCAGTTCCACTCCTTTCTGTCGAGTTCGCCTCCACCTAGTCGGGCCTTAATCGTCTGCATCTTGTTCTGCCTTTCAAGGTGAGTTTCGACTCACAATTGATTTTTCTTCTTCAAGAATTGGACCTCGATTTAACTAAATAGGGTAGTTGATTTATTGTGTGCATTGTTGTTGGGTAATTGTTGTTCGGTTGTCTACCTGAGTATTCATGTGCCACTAGTTTTCCTTGATTATATATTGGATATACAGTTGTCGTAGGAGCACAAGATCTCAAAATGATTGAACTGTGAACTCGTCAAAATAAACTAATATGTGGTGTTCCAAGTTTTCTTTTCTTTTTTGATTTCTATGTGATAAATTTTGTCATGAGGATTGTAAGCAAGTGTTCGATGAATAATAGTGTGAATCACCCTTTTTTGCTTCATATTATTATGTAGTTAACAAAAAGTAAATTGTTATGGGACTCGGGAGGGTGATGATTTTATTTTTATTTTCAAAAAACAAATTAAGGCAATGCAAGTTTGCTGCTAAAAACCGACTTATGTAATTGTGTGTATAAAGATGTCATGTTAAGTCATCCTCCCACAACTGAGTAGCACCAGTTATTATTTTATTGTTCATCCTATAAACTGAGTGATGTAACCGAGTGATAGTTATTATTTTAACTATTGTTATAAAGAATTACTGATAAACTGAGTAATATAATAATTTTATTATAAAATTTGCACTCTAAATTATGACCGTAAGTATTATTTACTATGAAGCAAAAGTTGGTATAACTCATAATTTACTATGAATTATGGGTAGTACGAAAAGTTTACCGGTATAAATTATAAGTAGCACCAACTGAGTAGCACCAAAAGTTGAAGATACATAAACTTTTTATATATTGAAATATGTATGGAGATTGCCTGTGTACTAAGAAGCATGGAGATACATAACCCAATATATAACCCAGCTGCCTTGTACTTGTAACAAGGATTATTTGTTTTATAGCGACACAAAAGTTTATAAAATGGCCAAGACATGGAAGCAACGACACAAAAAACAAACTATTTCTTATCATATTGCTTTAAAATTTTCAGCTACTTTACCACCAAAATAACCATTGAACCAAATCACCATACTAATTATTTCATATATATATATATATTACCATGTCCTACTAATATAAAATGGCCAAAAGTTGGAGTTGTTTACGAGAATAAGCATACAAATTTATTATGAAAACTGGAACTTTTGTGTGTGTGTGTGTGTGTGTATATATATATATATATGCATACAAATTTTATAAACCACCCAGCCCTTGTATTATTTGTTTCATACTCCAATTTTATACCTATTGCCTGTGTAGTAAAAAGAAAAGAAAAATTCTATGATGCAAAATAAATTTAAACTTGTATTTAGAGTTACATCGCTCAGTTACATCAACTTTAGGTGTTACATAATTAGAAATTTAGAGTAATATAGTAACTTTATTGCTCATCCGGTAAACTGAGTGATGTAATTGAGTGATTTTTTCAGAAAATAAATTTTATTTTATTGTTTAATCAGTTCGTTAGGTTACTTTTGATTTTGGTCCTTGCTAATTTTATTGTCTGCCTTTTCGCTTGGTTTCTATTTAAATTTTTTATACATGAACAGTGTTCATGTAATGTGAAATAAATTGTTCAGGGCAATTTTGTGATCCACATTGTTCAATGAATAATATTATGTTTTTTCCTTTTGATGACAAAGCATGGATATATTTCACCGAATAGTTTGGGCTTTCAATTTCTGTTTTCAACCTGGATTGGCCACTATCCAGAAAATACAAATCATTTATTGTTTTATAAATAAATTTAACAAAAAAATAGTAGAAGGATGTATGTTACAAGTACAAAATCTTTGGTTGTCAAGGCAATTCTATTTCAAACAATTTTATTAGCAGCGTCAAATGCAGATTAATGATAAAATTTCGTCGATTAATAATCAGGAAAGAGATGAAGTTTGATGTTGTAAGGATTGAATAAGATTTTGCTGATGTGGTATATTTCTGAAATTTCAAAAGTAAACGACGTACTCTAATTTTTTTTGAAATATCTGTTAAGATTGCAATAGGCCAGGGTTTCAAATATAACTTGTTAAATTGTGTTATAGCATTCCTTCCCTTTTGGTTCTCCTTTATATTTTTCCCCATTTTGATTTTCAAGGTTGTTCTCTAAAACTATTATATTACTTTAAATTATTATTAGTTGTGCAGGACATGCATAATGGTCACTCCAAGGTAATTTACATTCTCACCATATAGCTTGTAGCTGTAAGTATAAATTTTGTTTCCCTCTTTGATCTTATCAATAATTTCAGTTAAAGAGACCCTTCCTCTATTCCATGCTTTAAACTTCTTTACGCTTTTCTATTTTTTGGCAACACAATGTAAAGTGGATTACCTGGGAATGGAAATGACCAACGATGTTCTACTATATTTAGACATCTATTCATGTCAGCACATTCATTATTATATCTAAACAAAAATATTTTTTCTTCGGATGTCCAGTTATGCTAAATTTATTAGAGTTGAACTGTGGTCACTTGTTGAGTGTGGGAAATTTTGAGCAAAAATATAAGGAAAAAAAATTTGGAACTCAAAATGAATAAAAGATCTGCCTATTTTGCTATATGTTGCAAAGTCTTTACCTCTCCTCCACGAAAATTTGTTACCAATGTAATTCAGTTCTAATAACCTAGAGGACATTAGCATAGTGTAAAAGGTCTGATCAGCATTTTTGAGTGGTCAGTTCTACATAATAATGTACTTTGGCCCAAGCTCAATTATTTTGTCCCAATTTCATCTATCTTTTGTAATTAAATTAACCTCAGTCACATACCATGTGATATAATACATTATTGGGGCCCATAATGCAATTATGCTAATGTGATTTTACCCAAAAAAATGTTGGAATAGGGGAAATGGGGAAATAAACCTGAAAACAGAATGGTGGACTGGTGGCACAAAGTGACAGGCACTTTTATGCTGGACTGGTGGCATTTTTGAGTAGGTAGTTTTTGGTGGTGATGGTGTTGGACTTAGTATGTAGTGCAAAGGGAAACGCAGTGAAGAGAAATATAAAATGCAGAGATAAATAAAAATCTCGAAAGCAAAAATCTAGATGCAGTGAAAATGTCAAACCATGTAACAAATTTTTTAAGCAATTCAGTGTAATAAGTAACGAAATGTAAACAACGAAATGGAAAATTAAGCCAAAACTGGGAATGAAAAATGAATTTTTTAATATGAAATGCACAACACAAGTGTATGAATATGAAGCCTGAGAATAATTGAAACCTGAAAAGGTAAAAATACCAAAATGCAATTTGTATAGCAAAATGAACAGCTTTTTACCCAGTTTTCTGCTGTGCTGCTGACGAGATAACAAGGTAAGAAGGGGATTTTTTTTCTTTTACATGGACTGTAAAACTTAACCACTAATTTATAAAGTTTAATATAATTTATAAACTTAACCACTAACTTACACAGTCTTCTGCTATGCGGAGGCTTCGGTTAGAAGGGCTCACTGATTTACCCACGTCTACAAACATTAAGCTTGTATCCTCATTGTCTCATTTGCGGCTGTTTTTCTCCTTGGAAACTGAACATGAAAACATATTTAATCAATTGCATTGTTGAACTGCATTTTACCACGTAGCACATTCAATATTAGGCAATCCCGTTTTCTTCTTTTAGCAAAGGAAATGGAAAAAAATTGCTTTTCTTCTAAATGCACACACATAAACACACTCGAACTTAGCTAATATGGATAGGTTAGTGGTTCTATTTGATTTTATATGAAGTACCATAACTAATTTGTTTATGTTTATTCAATTGAATAATACTAAACTTCAGGAGAATGTGTAGCCATAAACATATCACCTAAACAATTGCATTGGGCATTTTGAAATCTCAATGAATGCTGCACATAATAAATGGAGTTGTATTTACTTTTGCTTGGCACGGTTCTATATGACTGTGCTAACTACAAGCACATAATTTAACATGACATATCAATTATTGCCTCACTAAACATGGCACTAACTCAAAAGTCTTCAGCTGATTTAGATGTACTTTGTAATGCAAGTCCTGATGGTTGGGCTGACATTAGCATTGTATACACAGTTGTTTACATAGAGCTACAAAAGTACGTGCATTGAAATTAAACAGAAACACAAGGCAACTTATTTTTTTGGGCCAGTGTAGCCATATAATGACCGAACAACGCTGCAATACACTCTCATATCCAAAAAAAAAAGTCTTGTTTGAAATTCTGAAAATGGCATCAAAATACGATCATTGTTGCCTATTGTTTTGTTCTTAAACTGTGGTAATGCTCTTAAGAGTACACTTACTAGTATCAAGGGCATAACCAAATATGAAGTTTAGTATACTAAATTAGATTTGTTAACATTATACTGTGAAGTTTAGTAATTACGTTATATGCAATCTAATTTAGCCAAAAAAAATTGTTGCTTGCTTCAGGATTTGCGAATTTGACATGGGAGGAGTTTCGGACAAGACGATTGGGTGCTGCACAGAACTGCTTTGCCACATTTAAGGGTAACCATAAGATCACCGATGATGCATTACCTGAAATGGTATGAGTTTTGCTTTTCAAGTTGAATAACTTATAGGTAGTAACAATAAATCTGACAGAACTATGAACATATGCTTATAAGTAGAGTTGTTTCTTAACGCCCTATAGGGAATGTGATTGCCTACTTATTTGCACTAGTCTTATTATCAAATTCAAGGAGTCTTATGTAAAATCTACCTTTTGATGAAGTTTGGAGAACTCAATTGCTATTTTTGTATAGGCATTTCGTATTCCTCTTGGTGCCGTTGGGTATTATATTGTTGCTAAATTAACTCCTATGTCTCCTGATGGAGAAAATGGAGAGCCAGCATATGTGATATCTGAAAAAGTTATTGATAGTAAGTTAATTCCAATTTTAAAAGCTGTCGCTACAATTATTAATATATTATTTAGCGTTTTACAATATTGCTATTTTATTTATAATTTGTCTTATTTCTTTTCAGTCACCTGCAAGATACAAAGAATTATTAATGTGCTATTTAGTGTTTTACTCAATGTTCTTGACTTTGAGCTGGTTATGTGATTTTTTATCTTCTTTGTGCCCTATTTTCCTTTAAAAGCAATATACATGTCATAGTGAAACGGAATGCAAATGTTTAAGGGGGGTGACCATAACTGATTGTATTAATACACAAAGCGGAGATGGCAGAAACTGAGTGGTGATAAAGGGAGAGGTGGATTAAGGTTAAGACGGTATTTGCTGAAGTTAGCCGACTGAGTTCAGTGTGGAGTAGGAAGAGCACCGATATAGTGTCTGTCAACAATATAGATCAAGTGATTGTAGTAACGCATTTTTTTATTTTTATTTTGGTTTTTCTCTTCTGAAAACCGGATGTTGTAATGTCCTTTGATTGTTTCTCCCGTAATACCTGTCTGCTATTTTTCATCGATGATGATCGCTGCTATTTTTTACAGCACTTCCACCAAGCCTAAATTTTCTGTCAGTCACTGGTGATTATTGCGAGGGTGAGCAGTTGACTGCTTCATATGGATATATAGGTGGTCATGAGTGCAAAAGTTTGTATGATTGGTATATTCATGATGTAATCATCCTTATAAGTCTTTGTGCCTTTTCTCTATTCAATTCAAAAAGTACTTGTGGATCAAATCCATTTGTATTACTTAGTAGTTACATTTTGCACTTATTTTTTTCTTGATTTTACAAGTAGAAGCCGATGAAGGATTATTAATACTAGAAGCCTCCGGCCTTCTTCAGTATCGCATAACTAAAGATGTTATTGGCAAGTTTGTCTGTTTTAAATGCACTCCTGTGCGAGATGATGGTTGTATTGGTGAACCCAAAATTTCATTTGCACAAGAGCGAGTTCGTCCAGGTATCGTATATAATTTATTCGAGTTGTGGTTTTTCACTATAATATATGAAATATGAATTGAATTGTACCATTATGCAAGTTCCACCATTCTGTATATTTATGATCGAGTATTTCTACTTTTTCATGCGCTGAATAGTGTTCAAATTCTATCATCTAGACACCAATAGTGTTGATAACTGTATAATATGCGATCAGTGGTTATAACTGACCACCTTATGACTTGCACAGAATCATGTAAAGCCAACTTTGTTGTAGCTTGCATTAAATTATGATTGAGTATCCTATAATTGTTTACAATTTGATAAGAAAAAGTGTCGTTTTCCATACATCAGTATGCTGTAACGCTTGCCTATAAATTACTCTATGGTCATTGCATAAAACTAATGATTAAATGCTTGATGGTTGCAGAATTTTATCCTATTTCTCTATTTTCAGTGGCAAAATCCATGTTTTTCTTGTCCACAATTTCAAAGAAAATCCTTTTTCCTTCATTTTTGTAGGAAGTCCGAGATTGTTGTCTCTCCGTATATTGGGCAGTTGCGTCGAAGGCACTAAACTAACTGCTGAGAAGAAATACTGGGGAGGAGAAGAGGGAAGTTCAATTTACCGTTGGTTTCTGGTAAGGGGATTTATTTATTTATTTTTAGTTGTATCAATAAACATCATTTCCTAACCAGCATACAAATGTTGTTCCTGCAAATGTTCCTGTGATTAATTTATAATTTTTTGCTACCTGTAGTGTTGGTATGGGTATGCGTGTGCATGCAACTTTTTTAGGGTAAATAACATTGGACCAAATAATAAGCATCCAGATCCGTCTGAAGTAATAAGTGAATTTTATTTTGCGAACTATTGATATAAAGAAAAGAAAAGGAAAGAAAGCACCTCCAGTCTTAAATAAATATACATGTGTAAAAAAGCATTGCAAAATCTTAAAATAAAAAGTTTCATATGTTATACAAAATTTTAGCGCAGCATTTTCTCTCTATAAATTTGAAATCAACAAGACCCATAAAATGTTAAGAATTGTTCTTATTCAAAATTTAGTTGAAAACACAATATTAATGGATAGTTCGTTAAGAAAAGCATTTATAATTTGGGAGTACATCATTAGATGTTGCTCATCCCTATTAATGTCTAATTTTGGGTTGGACTTGGGATTTAAGAATAAAGTTAGTCTTTTCACTTCTTGCAAATGAAACATTAGTCAATAAGGGATAAATTATTTAGCAAATTTTCCCTCTTCTATTACTACCAATTAGTGGCTGATGCATCAAATCTTTTAGGTTCTTTGATCAGCTTAATTTGATTGATACTAAACTAATGTGGTAAGAATTGCTATTGATATCTGTAAGATTATAAACAGAGCATATACGAGTTTCTTACCCTCCCCCAATTATGTCATTTGGTTATATACATAAACACATCCATTACATAGCTTTGATGTAGTTCATTACAGAATGCATTTCAGATTTATGGGTCTAAAAATTGCCTTTAAATCAATAAATAGTTATGCCTTAATTTTTAGAACAACTTAGATATGTGGATAATGCTAATTCCTCATCAAAATTGGTATTTGCAGAGATAATTTCCATACCAATGCACATGCATGCTACAAAGGTTTATTTGGGTAATGCTAATTCCTCATCAAAATGTGGTAACTTTTTTCTTTTTTTGCAGTCACACCGTGCTAGTAAATATATGCAGTCTCAAGATCAACAGGCTGTTGGATCTGCCGTCGCATGGCACAAAGATTACATTTCTTGGTCTAGTTTTGGTACTTATGAAACTAGTTATGTTATTTATGTTAGAACTATGTCGACGTAACTTATGTAACCTTTAGGAATGTAAACTTATCTAGTCTTTTGGAGTATAAACTTATCGAACATTTTGAAATGTGTTGGAATTATATGATTCTTGCTTCAGTCTTTTAGTATGTGTTATTATGTGATTTTGATTGTTGCATTACAGTATTTATTGCATGTTAAAATATTCATTATTATTATGGATGCATATCGCAGCAGTTATATTTAAATTTTCTATTACAACGGGAAAAAACCGTTGTAATATACTGTATTACAACGGGCAAAGGCCGCTTGTAATTTATTAGCTATTACAACGGGTTAATAACCATTGTCATTGAGTCATTGCACGTGACAGAGCCAGTTATTACAACGGTCTTTTACAACAGTCATTGCCCGTTGTCAAATAGTCAGGAGCTATTACGACGGGTCATATTAAGACGGGCATATGCCAGTTCTGAAATACATATTACAACGGTTTTTGCCCGTTGTAAAAGGACTGTTTTGTTGTAGTGCCATGACCTCGTCGGGTCTGCCAGCTACAAATATAATCCAAATCTGTAAAGGGATAAAGGTAAAACAAATGTGCCAAATCCTGACAGTATTATTCAAATTTTCCGAGCATAAACCAGGTTTCGACGTCTAATGAGCATAAATCATACGCAAGCGACGTTTGAGTCATCCTGCCAAATCCTGGCAAGGGCCAAACTTTCTAGGCATAATCTATACCTAGATGTTCAAACCGAGTATAATCCATACCCGATTTCCTTTGTCACATCCTGACAAGACCATTTGTCGTTCCTAAGTATAATCCATACTTAAGATTCCGAAGTGAGTATAAACCATACTCTGCCGAAGTGAAGCTATACTTGCCACATCCTGACAAGACAGTTCATCCGTAGGCACAATCCATACCTAGAGTTCCATAATAAGTATAAGCCATACTTTAACTGAAGTTGAAGATCCTGCCACATCCTGACAAGATACTTAAATTCTCCAAACATAATCCAAGCTTGGAAAGTCCTTATTCAATTCAAAATGCAAAACCAAAGCAAATACTGATTGGTTTGACACCGAGTCCAGAGCACGTTTTGGGGCTTCATCCTAACCTCGTACGTGTGTACTCCGATTCAACCAATAGGAAAACCTAACGAAAGCAAAAACAAATCTTAAAGCCTAAGAAATACAGAAAATGAAAGTTGATCTCATCCAGATAAGTTGATGATGAGCCCACGAGAGCTTGATCCAGGGTCATTCCCTCTTCGAGGAACAGGAGGTGGAAGGGCAGGTGTTGTTGATTGTTTCACATACTCAGGCAGCTCTCCACGTCTAACCCGTTCCTCAATCAAATCACGAAGATGTCTGCACTCATTCATGTCAGTCCATCCATATCGCGGAATATGCAGTGTTTTCCAGAATCGCGTTCTCTTTGGGATGGCTCCCTCTTGGGAGGCTTTGGGTAGGAGACAACACCGTTTGTGTCCATGTAGATGTCAGAAAGTGAAGCAATGAGCTCAGTATACTTTTCATATTTGGGTCCTCTCCAGGACTGAGTGTTGCGGTCATTCTTGACGTTGGATTTTCCTTTGCCATTTTCAAAATCAGATGGTTCTCCGTCTTTGAGCATGTTAACATCGAGAACTTTCTTCTCGGAGGTTGCATCTTCTTCCCGCAGAAATCTGTCTGCTTCAAGGTAGAATTCGCCGAGATTTCGCGGTGGATCACGGTACAAAGATTTTTTGAATTCCGTGTTATCCAAGACTTCGGATACCGCTGCCATCAGTAACATAGACGGTTCAGGGCGATCAACTGATGTTGCTGCAACGTTGAATCTTTCCAGAAATGAACACAGAGCTTCTCTAGGCCTCTACTTGATTGTGGTGAGAGACATTACGTTCTTGGGTCGAGCGATGTGGACCCGAAACTGTTCAAGAAAGTGAGCTACCAACATATTCTAGTTGTTGATTGATTCAGATTCCAGCTGCCGAATCCACATAGCAGCTATGTCAGTCAAGAAGAGAGGAAAACATTTATCCATTACGTTTTTCCAATGCTTATTGTACTTCCATATGCCGTTTGTAGCGCATCAGGTGCACGGTAGGATTTGTCCTGCCATTGCAAGGCTCCAGTTGTGGAAGTTTGAAATCCGGGGAATTGCGGGAATTCCTGATTTCCAGAGTGAATGTGCTGTGATTAATGTCATCCACGTCGTTATGATAAGTGCGGCCTCTCGAGAGGCGTTCAATCAGGTCTGCTAGCCGATTTCCTTCAAAAAGCTGTTGTAAATTGCCAAGATCAGAGTTGGTGCCCCCAGCGTTGAGTGTGAGAGAAGGAAGCTGCCGGTAAGCTGCTGGGAGCGGTTCGTGAGCCAGAGGGTGCACCACGAATGGGTCGTGGGTCACCATCACGAGCGGGTTGTGGGTACCCATCATGAGCGGATCGTGGGGCCCCATCACGAGAGGATCGTGGGTCCCCATCATGAGCGGGGTCGGGATGTCCATCACGAGCCGGATCCTGGTGTGGAACGAGAGCTTGCATTCTAATATCCGTTTGAACCGGAGCTGAGGTTGTCGAGCCTGATCATTTCCAAGAGTGAGGGGGTTGCCCCCAATTCCATGTGATGCATGAGCTACTTCTGTAGCTTCATTTCCAATGACCTGAACAATGCTCGGCCTTCCATCCATCCGAGCGAAGAACTCATTCATCATGTTCTGCTTTTTTGGAGGAGATCATCTTGCGTTGCCATTTGTTCCCTCAATTCAGCGAGAACGCCATCCAACTCTTCTCTGGTCAAGTATGCTGATGGGTCCTCATGGGAGGAAGCCTCCAGGCTTGCCTCATTCCTTGCACCTTCAGCGTCAGCATCATCAGCATGAGCAGAAGTTCCAGTCTTCTACCTTTTGCTCGCCATTGAGTCTCCTTTCAAGCTAGAAATTGAGGTTGTCGTGTGCCCCCTACCTGGCGCGCCAAAATGTTAGACCAAAATCTGGGCCTAACACCCAAATGCAGATCGCAAATCACAGAGTGGAGAAAAAAGTAAATAAAGAGGAGACACACCAAGTTTTTATAGTGGTTCGGCTCAAACCAAGCCTACGTCCACTTTACTCTTCTTAAATCCGAAGAAGTTACAAGTACAATTCTCTCGGTTTATACACGAAATCCTCGTGTTTACAATGAAAAGGGGTAAGAAATCGTAAGATTATACACGAAATCCTCGGGTTATAATGTGGAATTTGGCTCCATTGCTGCAGGAATTGCTTTGTAGAGAGCAATGGTGGAAGCTGTGAGGAGTTAGAGCCAAAAGATCATTGAAAATGCCTTCAAATGGTGTATTTATAGCTGTAGGAGAGCTTCTGGGAAGACTTGTTGGTGATGGGGTACGTGGCATCCGATCCGGGAAAACAGTGGTGTGAATAGCCTTGAGAATAGGTCAAGATCTACACGTGTATTAGCAGATTCGGTGGTTGGTTCATGGTTATGGGGTCGAGTCTTGATGAGGTCTCCACGAACCGAAGTCTGGTCGTGAGCTGGAGTAGGAAGCTGGTGTCCATGGTCGGGTCGTGATCAGTAGGTGTACCACGAGCCGAGGGGGGCGATCCAATGAGGGGCGACCCGAGGGTGCATGAGCCATACTCCGATTGTGTGACGCTTCGTTGCTTTATCCAGGAAATTGCCAGATTACTCCAGTTTACGGAAACGGGCATAACTTTCAAACAATAAGTCCGATTGATCCAATCCAAAGCTCAAACTGAAGCTATTTCAGAGAGCTACAAGAGTTATGGATCTCAGCTCCATAATTGCTGTTTTTGGGCCTAGAAAAGGTCATTTGGTACGAGTTCCGCGCAGTTCTTTGTTGATGATGCGACTTTGACCAAATCGCATCTTGTCTTCTTACAATGTTCTCCATATCCGAGCGCGATGCTATCCAGATATTCAGTGCGACAGCTTTTACCAAAAAGTGTGTCAACAAGTTTTCCCCTCAAAACATATCTTGCTAGTGGAAGGAAGATGTGTTTTGGATAATCCAGTAAATCTATAAGCCATAGAAATCTGACAACGCCATGACCACGTCGGGTCTGCCAGCTACAAATATAATCCATATTTGTAAAGGGATATAGGTAAAGCAAATGTGCAAAATCCTGACAGTATTATTCAAACTTTCCGAGCATAAACCATGTTTCGACATCTAATGAGCATAAACCATACTCAAGAGACGTTTGAGTCATCCTGCCAAATCCTGGCAAGGGCCAAACTTTCTAGGCATAATCCATACCTAGAAGTTCATACCGAGTATAATCCATACCAGATTTCATTTGTCACATCATGACAAGACCATTTGTCGTTCCTAAGTATAATCCATACTTAAAATTCTGAAGTGAGTATAAACCATACTCTGCCGAAGTGAAGCTATACTTGCCACATCCTGAAAAGATAGTTCATCCGTAGGCACAGTCCATACCTAGAGTTCCAGAATAAGTATAAGCCAAACTTTAACCGAAGTTGAAGATCCTGCCACATCCTTACAAGATACTTAAATTCTCCAAAAATAATCCATGCTTGGAAGTCCCTTTTCAATTCAAAATGCAAAACCAAAGCAAATCCTGATTGGTTTGACACCGAGTCCAGAGCACGTTTTGGAGCTACATCTAAACCCCGTACGTGTGCACTCCGATTCAACCAATCGGAAAACCTAACGAAAGCAAAAACAAATCCTAAAGCCTTAGAAATGCAGAAAATGAAAGATGATCTCATTCAGATCAGTTGATGATGAGCCTATGAGAGCTTGATCCAGGGTCATTCCCACTTCGAGGAGCAGGAGGTGGAAGCGCAGGTGCTGTTGATGGTTTCACATACACGGGCAGGTCTCCACGTCTAACCCGTTCCTCAATCAAATCACGAAGATGTCTACACTCAATTCGTGTCATGTCCGTCCACATTGCAGAATATGCACTGCTTTCCAGAATCGCGTTCTCTTTGTGATGGCTCCCTCCTGGGAGGCTTTGGGTAGGAGACCACACTGTTTGTGTCCATGTAGATGTGAGTAAGTGAAGCAATGAGATCAGTATACTTTTCATATCTGGGTCCTCTTCGGGACTGAGTGTTGCGGTCATTCTTGACGGTGGCTTTTCCTTTTCCATTTTCAAAATCAGATGGTTCTCCGTCTTTGAGCATGTCGACATCTAGAACTTTTTTCTCGGAGGTTGCATCTTCTTCTCGCAGAAATCTATCTACTTCAAGGTAGAATTCGCCGAGATTTCGCGGTGGATCTCGGTACAAAGATTTTTTGAATTCCGTGTTATCCAAGACACCGGATACCGCTGCCATTATTACCATCGACGGTTCAGGGCGATCAACTGTTGCTGCTACAACGTTGAATCTTTCCAGAAATGAACGCAGAGCTTCTCTAGGCCTCTGCTTGATTGTTGTGAGAGACATTACGTTCTTGGGTCGAGCGATGTGGACACGAAACTGTTCAATAAAGCGAGCTACCAACATATTCCAGTTGTTCATTGATTTAGATTCCAACTGCCGAATCCACATAGCAGCTATGTCAGTCAAGAAGGGAGGAAAACATTTAGCCATGACGTTTTTCCGATGCCGATTGTACTTCCATATGCCGTTTGTAGCGCATCAGGTGCACGGTAGGATCTGTCCTGTCGTTGTAAGGCTCCAGTTGTGGAAGTTTGAAATCCGGGGGATTGCAGGAATTCCTAATTTCCAGAGTGAATGGGTAGTGGTTGATGTCATCCACGTCATTCTGATAAGTGCGGCCTCTCGAGAGGCATTCAATCAGGTCTGCTAGCCGATTTCCTTCAAAAAGCTGTTGTAAATTGCCAATATCAGAGCGGGTGCCCCCAGCGTTGAGCGTGAGAGAAGAAATCTGCCAGTGAGTTGCTGGGAGCGGTTCGTGAGTCAGGGGGTGCACCACGAATGGGTCGTGGGTCCCCAACACGAGCGGGTCATGGGTCCCCATCACGAGCGGATCGTGGGTTCCCCATCACGAGCGGGGTCGGGATGTCCATCACGAGCTGGATCCTGGTATGGAACGAGAGCTTGCATTTTGATATCCGTATGAACCAGAGCTGAGGTTGATCGAGCCTGATCATTTCCAAGAGTGAGGGGGTTGCCCCCAATTCCATGTGATGCATGAGCTACTTCTATGGCTTCATTTCCAATGACCTGAACATTGCTCGACCTTCCATCCATCCGAGCGAAGAACTCATTCATCATGTTTTGCTGTTTTTGGAGGAGATCGTCTTGCCTTGCCATTTGATCCCTCAATTCAGCGAGAACGCCATCCATCTCTTCTCTGGTCAAGTATACTGATCTGTCCTCATGGGACGAAGCCTTCAGGCTTGCCTCATTCCTTGCGCCTTCAGCGTCAGCATCATCGGCATGTGCAGAAGTTCCAGTCTTCTTCCTTTTGTTCGCCATTGAGTCTCCTTTCAAGCTAGAAATTGAGGTTGTCGTGTGCCCCCACCTGGCGTGCCAAAATGTTAGACCAAAATCTGGGCCTAACACCCAAATGCAGGTCGCAAATCACAGGGTGCAGAAAAAAGTAAATAAAGAGGAGACACACGAAGTTTTTATAGTGGTTCGGCTCAAACCAAGCCTACGTCCACTTTATCTCTTCTTAAATCCTAAGAAGTTACAAGTACAATTCTCTCGGTTTATACACGAATTCCTCGTGTTTAAAATGAAAAGGGGTAAGAAATCATAATATTATACACGAAATCCTCGTGTTATAACGTGGAATTTGGCTCCATTGCTGCTGAAATTGCTTTGTAGAGAGCAATGGTGGAAGTTGTGAGGAGTTAGAGCCAAAAGATCATTGAAAATGCCTTTAAATGGTGTATTTATAGCTGTAGGAGAGCTTCTGGGAAGACTGGTTCGTGATTGGGTACGCTGCATGCGATCCGGGAAAATAAGGGTGTGAATAGCCTTGAGAATAGGTCAAGATCTACGCGTGTATTAGCAGATTCGGTGGTTGGTTCGTGGTCATGGGGTCGGGTCATTATGAGGTCTCCACGAACCGAAGTTTGGTCGTGAGCTTGAGTGGGAAGCCGGTGTCCACGGTCGGATCGTGATCAGGAGGTGTACCATGGGCCGAGGGGGGCGATCCGATGAGGGGCGACCCGAGGGTGCGTGAGCCATACTCCAATTGTATGACGCTTCGTTGTTTTACCCAGGAAATTGCCAGATTACACCAGTTTACGAAAACAAACATAACTTTCAAACCGTAAGTCCGATTGAGCTAAACCAAAGCTCAAACTGAAGCTAATTTAGAGAGCTACAAGAGTTAATGAGCTCAGCTCCGTTATTGCTGTTTTCAGGCCTAGAAAAGGTCATTTGGTAGGAGTTTCGGGCAGTTCTATGTTGATGATGCGACTTTGACCAAATCGCATCCTGTCTTTTGACAACATTCTCCATATCCGAGCGCGATGCTATCCAGATATTCAGTGTGACAGCTTTTACTAAAAAGTGTGTCAACAAGTTTGCCCCCAGAACATATCTTGCTGGTTGAAGGAAGACGTGTTCTGGATAATCCAGGAAATTTATAAGCCATAGTAATCCGACAACGCCATGACCTCGTCGGGTCTGCCAGCTACAAATATAATCCATATCTGTAAAGGGATAAAGGTAAAACAAATTTGCCAAATCCTGACAGTATTATTCAAACTTTCTGAGCATAAGCCATGTTTCGACGTCTGATGAGCATAAACCATACTCAAGAGATGTTTGAGTAATCCTGCCAAATCATAACAAGGGCCAAACTTTCTAGGCATAATCCATACCTAGAAGTTCAAACCGAGTATAATCCATACCCGATTTCCTTTGTCACATCCTGACAAGACCATTTGTTGTTCCTAAGTATAATCCATACATAAGATTCCGAAGTGAGTATAAACCATACTCTGCCGAAGTGAAGATATACTTGCCACATCCTGACAAGATAGTTCATCTGTAAGCACAATCCATACCTAGAATTCCATAATATGTATAAGCCATACTTTAACCAAAGTTGAAGATCCTGCCACATCCTGACAAGATACTTAAATTCTCCAAACATAATCCATGCTTGGAAAGTCCTAATTCAATTCAAAATGCAAAACCAAAGCAAATCCTGATTGGTTTGACACCGAGTCTAGAGCACGTTTTGGGGCTTCATCCTAACCCCATATGTGTGTACTCCGATTCAACCAATCGGAAAACCTAACGAAAGCAAAAAAAAAATCTTAAGCCCTAAGAGATGCAGAAAATGAAAGCTGATCTCATCCAGATCAGTAGATGATGAGCCCACGAGTGCTCGATCCAGGGTCATTCACTCGCCGAAAAGTCGGAGGTAGAAGCGCAAGTGATGATGATGGTTTCACATACTCGGGCATCTCTCCACGTCTAACCCGTTCCTTAATCAAATCACGAAGATGTCTGCACTCATTCGTGTCATGTCCGTCCATATCGCGGATTATGCAGTGCTTTCCAGAATAGCGTTCTCTTGGCAATGGCTCCCTCCTGGGAGGCTTTGGGTAGGAGACAACACTGTTTGTGTCCATGTAGATGTCAGAAAGTGAAGCAATGAGCTCAGTATACTTTACATATCTGGGTCCTCTCCGGGACTGAGTGTTGCGGTCATTCTTGACGGTGGCTTTTCCTTTGCCATTTTCAAAATCAGATGGTTCTCCATCTTTGAGCGTGTTGACATCTAGAACTTTCTTCTGGGAGGTTGCATCTTCTTCCTGCCGAAATCTATCTGCTACATGGTAGAATTCACTGAGATTTCGCAGTGGATCTTGGTATAAATATTTTTTGAATTCCGTGTTTTCCTATTCAGCGGATACCGCTGCCATCAGTACCATCGACGGTTCAGGGCGATCAACTAAAGCTGCTACAACGTTGAATCTTTCCATAAATGAATGCAGAGCTTCTCTAGGCCTCTGCTAGATTGTGGTGAGAGACATTACGTTCTTAGGTCAAGCGATGTGGACCCGAAACTGTTCAAGAAAGCGAGCTACTAACATATTCCAGTTGTTAATTGATTCAGATTCCAGCTGCCGAATCCACATATGTAACGACCCAGAAAATCTGAACCAATTTAAAAAATTTAAATTGGCTAAAATAATGGAGTTTAAATATTTAAAATTAATATTTTAAATAATAGCGATGAAAAGTGAGTTTGAATCGACAATTGAAAACGAATATAATTAATTCTAATTATAAATAAGGCCTGAAATGGCGCGGTAGTTTCAAATTTTGAATTCAAACTTTGTCGGACTGTACCGGGTGCAAAACAAAACGGATTTGAGTGAAACCAAAAATATTTAAATATGTTAGCGAATACCTTTCTAACGAATCTGAAAAATCGAAGTTTCATAGCGGGATGCAAAAGTTATGGCCAAATGAATTTTCTGAAAGGTCGCTATGGAATTTATATAGCCCGTGAAATTGGCCATTTTGCAAGTGACATCGGAATTCGACGAAACCACTTTTGTTGGATCCGGAATGTGAAGTTATTGCTATGTTTCAAATTTCATAATTTTTGAAGCTAGTATGTGACTGTGGCAAAGGAAAACGTGTTTTGGTCAATTATAGTTAAATTGGATCGACCAGAAAAGGGCCTTTTTGCAAACGGTCTCAGAATTCGACGAAACTTATTTTGTTGGGACCGTATCTTCAAAACATAGCAAGATTTATTTTTCGAATTACTTTGTGGCCCTGGCAAATTGAAATGTACGTTCAAATTAAATATTGAATGTTATATATTTTAAATTGAAGGAAAACTGATTGAAACAGTCGAATGAGCCTACGAAACATATCCCATTTTGTTCGGAATGGGGGTAAAACGCTTGGGATGACAGTCGTTGGGTTTAGATTGGTGGTCGTGTCAGAAAAAACATTTTAAAACCCACCAGCCAATCAGAATTTAATAAAAATAAAAAAAACGAAAAATCCCTTTCTCTCTCCCCGCTATACAGCGATGAACGGCGGAATTGATTTCAATCCTTCCTCCTCCGATTCCTCCTCCTGCACGCAAAATTAGACCCTGCTCCAGTTGGGAATTTTGTAGAGCTCGGAGAGATCTTCAAATCCATACCTGTTGCACCCCGTATCATCGCCTGAATCACACGGACCAATGCCCCAAAGTTGCGCCGTTCGAAGCCCCGCCGCCACCACCTGCCGCCGTCGCACCTGACGCGGTCCCCACCACCTGGCGCGCCATTCGAAGACCTTCGACGTGCCAAAACCCGATCCTTACCACTCACCTCGGATTGGAAGAAAACCGCTACCCTATATTCGAACCTTTTGCTGAGGTATACGGCTTTGCTTAATTTCAACTGTTTTAACACCTTTAAACCGTTGCAAACTTTGAAAAATCATATCTTTTTCGTTTCTTGACGAAATTCGATGAAACAGGAAACATCGTGACCGTGAGGAGGTCTTCTACATTTCAGAAGAGACCGCATATTTTTCTGAGCCTTCTGCTATTTTTGGTGGAGTGGAACCCAATGTGAGATTTCTAATTAATAAACGATATGGAAAACGACGATGTATAAATTATATAGTCGATGTATGAGTTATATAAGCGTTGTACACCTCTTGTATAAGCGTTGTATAAGTTGTACGTTCGATGTATAAGTTGTATATGCGTTGTAAAAATTATATATGGGTTGAAATAGAAGTGAATTGCTATATATATATATATATATATATATATATATATATACGCCCCTCGTCCACAAACCATGGACGATATTTATTGGTTGTGATTGGTGTGAAAATTGATTGATAGCGAATGGTTGGTTGGAATTGTTTGTGGTTGATATTGATTGATTGTGGTTGAAAAATACCCATTTGTGGTTGAGAAATATTTGGTTGAAACCACATAGGATTAGTTTGTGGAAATGAAATAAATATACATGCCGCCTGCGTGCGAACTAGATGCATGAATCCCCATTGTCAAAAACCGTGAGGTTTTAAGGTAGAGCGAGGAGCCGTACTAGGGACGATCCCAGTTTTAACTACCCTGCCGTTATGCTGCCGAAATTTTGAATAACATTTATGTGTTAGAATTATTTTTTTGTGTTAAAATTATATTCGTCTGTTGAATAGAAAACCTTCATGTGTTGAATAGAAATTCATTCGTTGAATCATATTCATGTTGTTGAATGGTGATCGTGTTTTGAATAAATTGTTTTAACAATAAAAATCACATTTTTACTCTATATATACAAACTATAGAAAACCTTCATGTGTTGAATAGAAATTCATTCGTTGAATCATATTCATGTGTTGAATGGTATTCATGTCTTAAATATAAAAATCACCTTTTTATCGATATATACGAACTATAGAAAACTTTCATGTGTTGAATCGATATTCATTCGTTGGATAGAAACTCATGTGTTGAATGGTATTCGTGTTTTAAATATTAAAATCACTTTTTTATCTATATATATAAACTATGGAAACCCTTCATGTGTTGAATCGAAATTCATTCGTTGAATTGAAATTCATGTGTTGAATGGTATTCATATTTTGAAAGAAATAGTTTTATAATAAAAATCACATTTTTATCATCTATATGAACTATATAAAATAATCTTGTTTTGAAAGAAATTGTTTTATAATAAAAATCCTATTTTTATTACCTATATGAACTATATAAAATAATCGTGTTTTGAAATGAATAGTTTTATAATAAAAATCACATTTTTATTGTATACATGAATTGTTAAAAATAGTGAAGTGTTGAAATAGAAGACAGTTAGATAAAAACATCATTTTTATAAAATGTATGAAAAAAATATAGTTTTGAAATCGAAGAATCGATATATATATATATATATATATATAGAATATAAATATATCGAATAACGACGCTGCAGTTCGTATTTTGAAACCGTGATTTCAAACGATTATACCGGGAGATCCGACCGTCGGATTTTCCAGAAATCACAACCATTGGGTTCGCTTTGGAAATATCTTTCCAACGGCACCAACTTTGTAAAAATCCAATGGTTGGATTGTCTGGAATGTTTAATTTAAAGCTGAAGAAAAACAGCGCCAGAATCGACTATATTTATATATATATAAATATAATTATATTTAATCGAATAACGACGCTGTAGTTCGTATTTTGAAATCAAAACTTCAAACGATTGTACCGGGAGATCCGACCGTCGGATTTTCCCGAAACTGGAACCGTTGGATTCGTTTTGAAAAGATCTTTCTAATGATATAAATTTTGTGAAGATCCAACGGTTAGATTTTCAGAAATGTGTAAATCAAATCTGAAGAAAAACAGCGCCACAGTCGCGTTATGGCCCGAAGCGTCGTTTTGAATAAATTGGCTATTTTAAAATAAATAAAAAAATAGCGATAAATCGTTATAAAATATTATAAACGATATGGATGTGAAATTTAGAAACTAGCTGAAGGTTGGCCAAGTCGAATGGTTTCTTGGGTATTGATCTGATGTTGGTTTCGGCCTTCGGGGTTAATATGTGGGAAATCGTTCTCTTACTGATTGACGGTTAGCAACTAATGAATTGAAATGATGCGTATGTATATTCGTGTTGCACTTGTTTATCATATACGCGAGTTGCTCAGAAAGACCGGGTTTATCCCATTCTGAATAACTGAATCGACGATAAGAAATTGAAGATGAAGACGGTGGTCAAAGACCGGAGATCTTCACCTCGTTTGGATGGTAACCGAGGTCCTGATTGGGAGGCATCCCAAAATATGGATAATAAGTGGTGATCGTCCAGACGTACGTGGTGATCGATGGGTTTGCGAGGTATATATTGCCTCCTGTTTCGTTCAGACCCAGAACGGACTTGCAAATGGACAGTGTGTCTGACATTGGAATTTATTCTGTGTGATTGATAGCCATCAATTGCACGGTGTGAATTGCCTGTGTGGCATGCTAAGATGCAGTGATCAGGACTTCTGTTGAAAAGCAAAGTCTTGTGGTGATGATCAATGTCTCGCCCGTGTGGCGTAGCTTTGTGTATAACGTAAATTCGCGAGCCTCACACCTCGGTATGAACCAGAAACGGGAGAGGACATCAGGGAGGGCCTGCGTTTCTTCCTAGCTAGAAGTGGCGTCAGTGGTTTTACACGCCCTGACGAGTTTGACTTATGTGGTTGTTGCTGTTGCGAGGCGCCTCGGTTAGATCGGACGATCCGGGTCCGATGGAGTCATTCGTTGGCTCATTTACGCCCCAAAGGGCGGGGAAACGTAGTGTTCAGGCATAATAACCCCCCTCGGTGGACCGGCCCTGACGATCCAAGGCTTTCCTGCGCGCTTGCCTGAGACTCGGGCTAGGCAGTCTCGAAGCCGGTAAGGACTATCTTTTGCCTTGGTTCATGACAGAAATCCAATTTCCAAATACGACATCGTGCGATTTTGATTGTATACCTATATATGGCAACATTGTGGTATGGGGCATTAATGCCGTCTATGATTGATAGTTATGATTTGAAATTGTTTTCAAAACAAATAAACACTAGTAATAATATCAAATGCTTTTGTTTTATTCGTATCAATCATATTTTGGCCATTATAAGGTAAAACTCTATCCTCCGGTTTGCGTTGCATTGTGTGATGGGAACTGAGTCTTATAATGGCTTCATTTTTATAAAAAGCATTGCGATGTTTAAAAGAAAGATTTGTTTTCAAAGCACTGGCAATCCAATGGAGTAAACCCGTTCCACGAAAGTGGCGTGGTCCTGTGATTAGCCATATTTTAAATGTGTTGAGTAGATTTCTCATACCAGTCTCATGACTGACTCGTAGTTTGTTTCACTTTCAAACTCGGGTGCCCCTTTTTCTACACGGGCAGCGTTGTATTCAGGTTTAGCTGGCTTTTTCTGGATAGCTGGAACTGAAGATGGATTCTATTATTTATCTCTTTTTATGCTGTTCAGCTCCTATTGTACCTATTTTGTTTGTTTTCCGCTGTAGACATTTATGTATAGCTGAACTGTATTTGTATTAAGTATGATCCTGTATACTGTGTAACTCTGATGATTACGTTTATCCAGTATATTCTATTGTGCATTATCTGGTGTATTTATTTAATTCTATTCTGTTATCATCTGTTTCTGTGTTATATTCCAAGGATTACCCTTGCCGCCATCAGTACGGGGTTTGGGGTCGTCTCATTTGGTATCAGAGCTTTGGTTAAGCTTAGTTCTGGAATATAACATATTAACGAACTCATCAGAAATAGAACCAGTAGTGTTCTAGGACGGGTAACTCATTACAGATAGGATCAGTAATATCCTAGTATAAGTAAAGCAGAATGAAATACACCCCAGTAGACACATTTACATTCAAGTATTTGTCTCTATACTTTGAAATATCTTTTCTGTTGACCTGACACTTTGTCTGCTAATAGCAGACGCACTAGAAAATGAGTGACAGGAACAGAAGAAATAATCGTATGGCTCAACCAGCTAATGAGCCAGTTGTGCTCCCACAGCCAAAATCAGATATAGAAGTTCTATTCAAGAGATTTCGAAATCTGGGTGGATCACCATTCTTAGGCAAAGAGTCCTTTATGGAAACACAAGCTTGGATTCGTTCTGCAGAGATAATCTTTGAGGGTTAAAAGCTGAGAGACGATCAGAAAATATTACTGGCGTCTTGGGCGCTCAAAGAAGAAGCTTTGTTTTGGTGGGATTCAGTTATTAAAGATAATCCAGAAGGTGATATCACCTGGGATAGATTCAAAGTGATTTTCTTAGAAAGATTTACCCCTCCCGAAGCAACCGAGCGATTATGTGATGAATTTTCTTATCTGATACAAGGTGATATGACCATCCCAGAATATCATAAGAAATTCAACGAACTTTCTCACTTTGCTCCTCATCTGATTCAAGATCCAAAGAGGAAGAATCTGAGATTTATTCATGGCCTGCAAAGAAAATATTAGAACAGTGTAATGAGGAATGTGAAGCTCCCCTTTTCTGAAAAGATATACATGGCTTACCAGTACGAAGACCTCGACAAGAAAGGTATGTTACCTTGTGAAGAAGGGGTCAGTTCTAGTAATGAAGATGAGCCTGAAACTGATAATCCCGAGGCCAGTGCGATATCTGAGGTGAGTAAGAAGCCCAAAGTAAATCGAAAAAGGGCCAGATCTGAAAAGGAACCAGCAACGACAGCCACCTGCTCTAACTGCAAGAAACCAGGGCATTTGACCAGAAATTATAAATCCTCGAAGAAACGAATGGAGGATGGGTCTAAATCCAAGGGCAAGTTTCTTGTGACTCGAGAGTGCAATCTTTGTCATCAGGCCGGTCATATAAAGCGAGATTGCTGGCTGTTAAAAAAGACCAAAGATGCTCAGGTAAATGAAGTGGAAGAAGTGCCTGCATCTTCGTCTGCTCAGGAAAGGTCTGATGTTTTAGAAGGCACGCTCAATGTCAAGAACATTCCAGTTGAAGTACTGTTTGATACTGGCGCGTCATGAAGCTTTATTGCAAAGAGTGCAGTCAAGAAGTTGGATTTGAAATTGAAGAAGCTCAAAGAACCAATGACTGTCCAAAATCCAGTTGGGGTTTCCATTGATCTCAGTTGGGTTTGTGGGGTGCCTGTCTCTTTTTCCTGCTATAAATTCTCCACTATCTCTATCGTCATGAATTTTAATGAATTCGATCTTATTCTGGGATTGGATTGGCTAACCAAATATGAAGAAGAGGTTAGATGCGCCGAGAGAGTTGTTAGGGCTAAGATTAAATTAGGGAATTATATAACCATACCGTGTGAAGGTCAGAAATCAAATAGAAAAGACTTCTGGGCAGCTCTCGATATTTCTCCAGCCCAAATAGGAAATACCCCTGAAGTCACAGAGAATATTCCTGACCTCATCAAAGACATTCCTGTCGTCAAGAACTATGCGGATGTGTTCGAAGAAGTTGTTCGCTTACCTCCGTAAAGAGAAATTGATTTCAAGATCGCTTTGATTCCCAATGCAAGACCGGTAGTTCACGCTATTCGAAGAATGTCCTTGAAAGAGATAGAAGAACTTGACAATCAAACACGACAGCTCGTATGGAAGGGTCTGAATAGGCCTAGTTTCTCTGATTGGGGTGCAGCAGTGGTGTTTGTCCCAAAATCTGGCGGTACTCTACGGCTATGTGTGGATTATCATGATTTGAACAAGCAAACAATTAAGAATAAATATCCATAGCCGCGAATCGATGATTTATTGGATCGTCTGAATGGAGCACAAGTGTTTTCAAGGATGGACCTAGCTACAGGCTTCCATCAGCTTCGAATTGCCGAAGAATGTGTTCCTATGACGACATTCAGAGGTCCCGACCTATTCTACGAGTGGTTAGTAATGATGTTCGTCTTATATAACGCTCCAGCCTATTTCGTCGATCTAATGAACAGCGTATTCAGAGGAGTATTGAATAAATTTGTTCTGGTTTTCATTGATGATATCCTTATCTTCTCTAAGTTAGAAAGCAAGCATGAAAAACATTTGGAACAAGTGTTAGAAATTCTCAGAAAGAATGTGTTGAAAGCAAAGTTTTCCAAATGTATATTCTGGCAAGAAGAAGTCAAATTTTTTGGCAACGTTGTATCGAAAGAAGGAATTGCTGTGGATCCAAGTAAAATCACAGCTATTCAGAATTGGAAACAGCCCAGTACCCCTATAGAGGTCTGCAGTTTTCTCGGATTGGATCGTTATTACCGGAGGTTTGTTATAAACTTTTCGAAGATATTTGGTCACTTAACGAAGCTTACAAAGAAGCACTCAAAATTCAAATGGATTCCAGAAAGTGAAGAGGCTTTTGAAGAGCTAAAGTTAAGATTAACGACAGCTCCAATGTTAACTATCATCGATGGCAATCAGGATTTGAAAGTCTGGACAGATGCTTCTAGGGAAGGCTTTGGCGCAGTATTAATGCAAAGGGGTCAAGTGATTGCTTATGCTAGCCGTCAGCTGAAGCCGCACGAGAAAAACTACGTCACTCATGATCTTGAGTTATTGGCTATCGTATTCGCAGTGAAAATCTGGAGACACTATCTTCTGGAGGAGAGATTTGAACTGTTTACAGATCACCAGTCGTTAAAGTATCTGTTCACCCAGAAGGACATGAATCTGAGGCAGTAGCGTTGGCTGGAGTTTCTTGCAGCATATGACTTTGAGATTATATACACTCTAGGGAAACCCAATGTCGTGGCCGATGCGCTGAGTCGAAAGAATGTAATGATCGCCAGCTTTGTTATTACGACTTCCCTGATTGACAAAATATCTCTTCTTCAGAAGGAGGATAACTTTATTAAGGATATGATCAAAAGGATTCAGAAAGGCGAATCCTCGTGTTTTCAAATAGATAACGATGGAATCCTGAAATTGAAAGGAAGGATTTGTGTTCCTGAAATCCCAGAGTTAAAAAGGGAAGTGTTAGACGAGTGTCACAAGTCCAAGCTGAGTATCCATCCTGGTGTGGCCAAAATGTATAACAACCTCAAGCGAACATTCTGGTGGAAGGCTATGAAAAGTGACGTTTCAATATATCTTAGCCGATGCCCTACTTGCCAGCTAGTTAAAAGCGACCAACAGAAACTGGCTGGATTGTTACAACCGCTAGGCGTTCCTGGTTGGAAGTGGGAACATATTTCCATGGACTTCATAGATGGTTTGCCCAGAACCAGAAAAGGAAATGACAGTATTTGGGTGATCGTAGATCGCTTCACGAAGACCGCCCATTTCATACCTGTCAGATCAAACAGAACTGCTCAGAGTCTGGCGCAGATATATTTCAAGGAAATAGTTAGACTACATGGAGTGCCGCTCAGTATAGGCAGTGATAGAGATACAATATTTACTAGTAAATTCAGGGAGGCATTTCAAGTAGAGCTGGGAACAAAGTTGAACTTGAGCACCGCTTATCATCCTCAGACAGATGGTCAGACTGAGAGGGTGAATCGTATACTAGAAGATCTATTGCAGGCTTGTGTTCTAGATTTCGGTGAATCATGGGAAAACCATCTGCATTTGGCTGAATTCTCATATAATAACAGCTACCAGGCGAGCCTGACAATGTCGCCATTCGAAGCATTATATGGTAGACCGTTTCTATCTCCTGCTTGTTGGGTCGAACCCGGAAATAGACTTGTACTGGGGCCCGATATGATCCGAGAAGCTGCCGACAAAGTCGACTTTATTAAGAAGCGATTACTCGCCGCTCAAAGCCAACAAAAGAGCTATGCCGATAGGAGAAGAAGAGATATATCCTTTGCTGTTGGTGACTATGTATATTTGAAAGTATCGCCGATGAGAGGAGTTATCCAGTTCGGTAAAACTGGAAAGTTGGCGCCTAAATTCATTGGTCCGTTTCCTATTCTGGAATGGATCGGAACTCTCGCTTATAGGGTTAAATTGCCTGATTGGTTGCCTGGGGTGCATGATGTATTTCACATATCTCAACTTCAAAAGCACGTTCATGATCCAGACTTGATCGTGGAAGAAGCAGCTCAACAGGATATTGAAATTACTCCAGAATTAGCTATGAGAAGAGTGCCGCTCAAGATCATTGGCAAAGAAACCAAAGAGCTGAGGAACAAGAAGGTTCACTTAGTCAAAGTGCAATGGAGTGGAGATCCGCGAGATTGTACTTGGGAAACTGAGGAGAGCATTCAGAAAGCCTATCCTAGATGCCGAGTGGATATATCTGATTGACTCCAGTGCAAGGTACATTTACCATACTTTGCATTACCAATTAGTTCTCTACTCAGTTGTTATTTTCTTTCCATGGATGTGCACTTTTAATTCTATAGTCTGAATGATTTTAAAAGAGTATAGGAATTAATTTGTATGATTTTGAAAAGTTAAAAACAAATTGATTGCTGTTTGTGTTGTGTGATAGTAGATTTGATTAATTAAAAATTGTTGAAACAATAGTTAATTTAATTAATAAGAGAATAATGGTAGAATTTATTCAATTATATCACACATTGAACTAATTAGAAAATAGATAGAAATATATATATATGTGTATATATATGTTTGAACAGGTAAATGGATTAGCTGTTGAGTAAAGATTTTATTTGCGTGCCCGAAAAATAGGTAAATCTTAATGAGTTGGATGCAAAATATTATTATATCAACTCCCGTGAATGCCATTGGATGCGGAGTGCTGGTTGTTCTATGTGAAATAATAAACGTCGCCATAGGATAGTAACAATTAATTTTGAACTACATTACATGGCATACTTCTGAAGATAGACATACTTCATCATATACCACATAAGCATTTGGAGCTTGTGTGACGAGGGGGAAGATTTACCATACGAGCGAGAGGCTTGTATGGCGATGACTATATTTTACAGGTTGAACTGATGACTGATATGGACTATTTAAATTGTAACGATAAAATTGCCAGATTAATAAAAACCCCACACGGCTCTGGAGTTGACAATAACCACGTCTCTCTAGTTATTAGATACGACACATGGACTATTTATTTCCCACACGGGACGAGGTGACGAGGATTTATCCTCTGGTGCATTTAAAATACACACGCCCTCAGGCTTTGACAGGGTGACGAGAATTTATTCTCTGGAGTTATTATCAATACACGCTCCCTTGTAAACACCAGAATATATCACTATAAATATATGTATGCTTATTAGGATTTATTGGGTACCTAATACGGCCCAATAAATTTCCAAACCTCTCCCCGTACAAAGGAGGTTATGGCGAAATTTTTTGAAAATTCCGGGTGTTAGCCAAATTTTTAAAGAATTTGAAAATTCTCAAAAACTGAAAAGTTGGAGAATGGAAGCCAGATCGAATGTAGAGTTGATTAATCAAACCACTTTCGACTTTGTTCCTTTTCGGGGATGAAAAGTTTTAAGTGGGGGAGATTGTAACGACCCAGAAAATCTGAACCAATTTAAAAATTTTAAAATTTTAAATTGGCTAAAATAATGGAGTTTAAATATTTAAAATAAATATTTTAAATAATAGCGATGAAAAGTGAGTTTGAATCGACAATTGAAAACGAATATAATTAATTCTAATTATAAACAAGGCCTGAAATGGCGCGGTAGTTTCAAAATTTGAATTCAAACTTTGTCGGACTGTACCGGGTGCAAAACAAAAACGGATTTGAGTGAAACCAAAAATATTTAAATCTGTTAGTGAATACCTTTCTAACGAATCTGAAAAATCGAAGTTTCATAGCGGGATGCAAAAGTTATGGCCAAATGAATTTTCTGAAAGGTCGCTATGGAATTTATATAGCCTGTGAAATTGGCCATTTTGCAAACGACCTCGGAATTCGACGAAACCACTTTTGTTGGATCCGGAATGTGAAGTTATTACTAGCTTTCAAATTTCATAATTTTTGAAGCTAGTATGTGAGCGTGGCAAAGGAAAATGGGTTTTGGTCAATTACAGTTAAATTGGATCGACCAGAAAAGGGCCTTTTTGCAAACGGTCTCAGAATTCGACGAAACTAGTTTTGTTGGGACCGTATAGTCAAAACATATCTAGATTTATTTATCTGGAATTTTTCGAATTAGTTTGTGGCCCTTGCAAATTGAAATGTACGTTCAAATTGAATATTGAATGTTACATATTTTAAATTGAAGGAAAACTGATTGAAACAGTCGAATGGGCCTACGAAACATATCCCATTGTGTTCGGAAAGGGGGTAAAACGCTAGGGACGACAGTCGTTGGGTTTAGATTGGTGGTCGTGTCAGAAAACACCTTTTAAAACCTACCGGCCAATCAGAATTTAATAAAAAAAACGAAAAATCCCTTTCTCTCTCCCCGCTATACAGCGATGAACGGCGGAATTGATTTCAATCCTTCCTCCTCCGATTCCTCCTCCTACACGAAAAATTAGACCTTGCTCCAGTTGGGAATTTTGTAGAGCTCGGAGAGATCTTCAAATCCATACATGTTGCACCCCGTATCATCGCCCGAATCGCACGGACCGATGCCCCAAAGTTGCGCCGTTCGAAGCCCCGCCGCCACCACCTGCCGCCGTCGCACCTGACGCGGTCCCCACCACCTGGCGCGCCATTCGAAGACCTTCGATGTGCCAAAACCCGATCGTTACCACTCACCTCGGATTGGAAGAAAACCGCAACCCTATATTCGAACCTTTTGCTGAGGTATACGGCTTTGTTTAATTTCAACTGTTTTAACACCTTTAAACCGTTGCAAACTTTGAAAAATCATATCTTTTTCGTTTCTTAACGAAATTTGATGAAACAGGAAACATCGTGACCGTGAGAACGTCTTCTACATTTTAGAAGAGACCGTATATTTTTCTGAGCCTTCTGCTATTTTTGGTGGAGTGGAACCCAATGTGAGATTTCTAATTAATAAACGATATGGAAAACGACGATGTATAAATTATATAGTCGATGTATGAGTTGTATAAGCATTGTACTCCTCTTGTATAAGCGTTGTATAAGTTGTACGTTCGATGTATAAGTTGTATATGCGTTGTAAAAATTATATATGGGATGAAATAGAAGTGAATTGCAATATATAAATAAATATATATATACACGCCCCTCGTCCACAAACCATGGACGATATTTATTGGTTGTGATTGGTGTGAAAATTGATTGATAGCGAATGGCTGGTTGGAATTGTTTGTGGTTGATATTGATTGATTGTGGTTGAAAAATACCCATTCGTGGTTGAGAAATATTTGGTTGAAACCACAAAGGATTAGTTTGTGGAAATGAAATAAATATACATGCCGCCTGCGTGCGAACTAGATGCATGAATCCCCATTGTAAAAAACCGCGAGGTTTTAAGGTAGAGCGAGGAGCCGTACTAGGGACGGTCCCGGTTTTAATTACCCTGCCGTTATGCTGCCGAAATTTTGAATAATATTCATATGTTAGAATTATTTTCCTGTGTTGAAATTATATTCGTCTGTTGAATAGAAAACCTTCATGTGTTGAACAGAAATTCATTCGTTGAATCATATTCATGTGTTGAATGGTGATCATGTTTTGAATAAATTGTTTTAACAATAAAAATCACATTTTTACTCTATATATACAAACTATAGAAAACCTTCATGTGTTGAATAGAAATTCATTCGTTGAATCATATTCATGTGTTGAATGGTATTCGTGTTTTAAATATAAAAATCACCTTTTTATCGATATAAACAAACTATAGAAAACCTTCATGTGTTGAATCGATATTCATTCGTTGGATAGAAATTCATGTGTTGAATGGTATTCGTGTTTTAAATATAAAAATCACCTTTTTATCTATATATATATAAACTATGGAAAACCTTCATGTGTTGAATCGAAATTCATGTGTTGAATGGTATTCATATTTTGAAAGAAATAGTTTTATAATTAAAATCACATTTTTATTATCTATATGAACTATATAAAATAATTTTGTTTTGAAAGAAATTGTTTTATAATAAAAATCCTATTTTTGTTACCTATATGAACTATATAAAATAATCGTGTTTTGAAATGAATAGTTTTATAATAAAAATCACATTTTTATTGTATACATGAATTGTTAAAAATAGTGAAGTGTTGAAATAGAAGACAGTTAGATAAAAACATCATTTTTATCAAATGTATGAAAAGAATATAGTTTTGAAATCGAAGAATCGATATATATATATATAAATAGAACTGAAATATATCGAATAACGATGCTGCAGTTCGTATTTTGAAACCGTGATTTCAAACGATTATACCGGGAGATCCGACCATCGGATTTTCCTGAAATCACAACCGTTGGGTTCGCTTTGGAAATATCTTTCCAACGGCACCAACTTTGTAAAAATCCAACGGTTGGATTGTCTGGAATGTTTAATTCAAATCTGAAGAAAAACAGCGCTAGAATCGATTATATTTATATATATATATATAAATATAATTATATTTAATCGAATAACGACGCTGCAGTTCGTATTTTGAAATCAAAACTTCAAACGATTGTACCGGGAGATCCGACCGTCGGATTTTCCCGAAACTGGAACCGTTGGATTCGTTTTGAAAAGATCTTTCTAATGATATAAATTTTGTGAAGATCCAACGGTTAGATTTTCAGAAATGTGTAAATCAAATCTGAAGAAAAACAGCGCCACGGTCGCGTTATGGCCCGAAGCGTCGTTTTGAATAAATTGGATATTTTAAAATAAATAAATAAAATAGCGATAAATCATTATAAAATATTATAAACGATATGGATGTGAAATTTAGAAACTAACTGAAGGTTAGCCAAGTTGAATGGTTTCTTGGGTATTGATCTGATGTTCGTTTCGGCCTTCGGGGTTAATATTTGGGAAATCGTTCTGTTACTGATTGACGGTTAGAAACTAATGAATTGAAATGATGCGTATGTATATTCGTGTTGCACTTGTTTATCATATATGCGAGTTGCTCAGAAAGATCGGGTTTATCCCATTCTGAATAACTGAATCGACGATAAGAAATCGAAGATGAAGACGGTGGTCGAAGACCGGAGATCTTCACCTCGTTTGGATGGTAACCGAGGTCCTGATTGGGAGGCATCCCGAAATATGGATAATGAGTGGTGATCGTCCAGATGTACATGGTGATCGATGGGTTTACGAGGTATATAGTGCCTCCGGTTTCGTTCAGACCCAGAACGGACTTGCAAATGGACAGTGTGTCTGACATTGGAATTTATTCTATGTGATTGATAGCCATCAGTTGCACGATGTGAATTGCCTGTGTGGCATGCTAAGATGCAGTGATCAGGGCTTCTGTTGAAAAGCAAAGTCTTGTGGTGATGATCAAAGCCCCGCCCGTGTGGCGTAGCTTTGTGTATAACGTAAATTCGCGAGCCTCACACCGCGGTATGAACCAGAAACGGGAGAGGACATCAGGGAGGGCCTGCGTTTCTTCCTAGCTAGAAGTGGCGTCAGTGGTTTTACACGCCCTGACGAGTTTGACTTATGTGGTTGTTGCTGTTGCGAGGCTCCTCGATTAGATCGGACGATCCGGGTCCGATGGAGTCATTCGTTGGATCATTTACGCCCCAAAGGGCCGGGAAATGTAGTGTTCAGGCATAATAATCCACCTCGGTGGACCGGCCCTGACGATCCAAGGCTTTCCTGCGCGCTTGCCTGAGACTCGGGCTAGGCAGTCTCGAAGTCGGTAAGGACTATCTTTTGCCTTGGTTCATGACAGAAATCCAATTTCCAAATACGACATTGTGCGATTTTGATTGTATACCTATATATGGCGACATAGTGGTATATGGCATTAATGCCGTCTATGATTGATAGTTATGATTTGAAATTGTTTTCAAAACATATAAACACTAGTAATAATATCAAATGCTTTTGTTTTATTCGTATCAATCATATTTTGGCCATTATAAGGTAAAACTCTATCCTCCGGTTTGCGTTGCATTGTGTCATGGGAACTGAGTCTTATAATGGCTTCATTTTTATAAAAAGCATTGCGATGTTTAAAAGAAAGATTTGGTTTCAAAGCACTGACAATCCAATGGAGTAAACCCGTTCCACGAAAGTGGCGTGGTCCTGTGATTAGCCATATTTTAAATGTGTTGAGTAGATTTCTCATACCAGTCCCATGTCTGACTCGTAGTTTGTTTCACTTTCAAACTCGGGTGCCCCTTTTTCTACACGGGCAGCCTTGTATTCAGGTTTAGCTGGCTTTTTCTGGATAGCTGGAGCTGAAGATGGATTCTATTATTTATCTCTTTTTATGCTGTTCAGCTCCTATTATACATATTTTGTTTGTTTTCCGCTGTAGACATTTATGTATAGTTGAACTGTATTTGTATTAAGTATGATCCTGTATACTGTGTAAATCTGATGATTACGTTTATCCAGTATATTCTATTGTTCATTATCTGGTGTATTTATTTAATTCTGTTCTGCTATCATCTGTTTCTGTGTTATATTCCAAGGATTACCCTTGCCGCCGTCAGTAGGGAGTTTGGGGTCGTCCCAACATAGCAGCTATGTCAGTCAAGGAGAGAGGAAAGCATTTAGCCATGATGTTTTTCCGATGCCAATTTTACTTTCATATGCCGTTTGTAGCGCATCAGGTGCACGGTAGGATTTGTCCAGTCGTTGTAAGGCTCCAGTTGTGGAAGTTTGAAATCTGGGGCATTGCGGGAATTCCTTATTTCCAAAGTGAATGGGCGGTGGTTGATGTCATCCACATTGTTCTGATAAGTGCGGCCACTCGAGTGGCGTTCAATCAGGTCTGCTAGCCGATTTCCTTCAAAAAGCTGTTGTAAATTGCCAAGAACAAAGCTGGTGCCCCCAGCGTTTAGCGTGAGAGAACGAAGTAGTCAGTGAACTGCTAGGAGTGAGTTGTTGGGAGCGGTTCGTGAGCCAAGGGGTGCACCACGAATGGGTCGTGGGTTCCAATCACGAGCGGGTCATGGGTCCCCATCACAAGCGGATCGTGGGTCCCCATCACGAGCGGATCGTGGTTCCCCATCACGAGCGGATCGTGGGTCCCCATCACGAGCGGGATCGGGATGTCCATCACGAGCCGGATCCTGGTATGGAATGAGAGCTTGCATTCTGATATCCGTTTGAACCGGAGCAGAGGTTGATCGAGCCTGATCATTTCCAAGAGTGAGGGGGTTGCCCCCAATTCAATGTGATGCATGAGCTACTTCTGCGGCTTCATTTCCAATGACCTGAAAATTGCTCGGGCTTCCATCCATTCAAGCGAAGAACTCATTCATCATGTTCTTCTATATTTTGAGGAGATCGTCTTGCCGTGCCATTTGATCCCTCAATTCAGCGAGAACGACATCCGTCTCTTCTCTGGTCAAGTATGCTGATGGGTCCTCATGGGACGAAGCCTCCAGGCTTGCCTCATTCCTTGTGCCTTCAGCGTTAGCATCATCGGCATGAGCAGAAGTTCCAGTCTTCTTCCTTTTGTTCGCCATTGAGTCTCCTTTCAAGCTAGAAATTGACGTTGTCGTGTGCCCCCCACCTGGCGCGCCAAAATTTTAGACCAAAATCTGGGCCTAACACCCAAATGCAGATCGCAAATAGCAGTGTAGAAAAAAGTAAATAAAGAGGAGACACATGAAGTTTTTATAGTGATTCGGCTCAAACCAAGCCTACATCCACTTTATCTCTTCTTAAATACTAAGAAGTTACAAGTACAATTCTCTCTGTTTATACACGAAATCCTCATGTTTACAATGAAAAGGGGTAAGAAATCATAAAACTATAAACAAAATCCTCGTGATATAATGTGGAATTTGGCTCCTTTGCTGCTGAAATTTCTTTGTATAGAGCAATGGTGGAAGCTATTAGGAGTTAGTGCCAAAAGATCATTGAAAATGCCTTCAAATGGTGTATTTATAGTTGTAGGAGAGCTTCCGGGAAGACTAGTTCGTGATAGGGTACGTGGAGTCCGATCTGGTAAAATAGTTGTGTGAGTAGCCTTGAGAATAGGTCAAGATCTACGCATGTATTAGCAGATTCGGTGATCGGTTCTTGGTCATGCGGTCGGGTCGTGATGACGTCTCCACGAACCGAAGTCTGATCGTGAGCTGGAGTGGGAAGCTGGTGTCCACGGTCGGGTCGTGATCAGGAGGTGTACCATGAGCCGAGGGGGGCGAACCGAGGGTGCATGACCCATACTCCGATCGTGTGACGCTTCTTGCTTTATCTATGAAATTGACATATTACACCAGTTTACAGAAAGGGGCATAACTTTCAAACCGTAAGTCTGATTGAGCCAAACCAAAGCTCAAACTGAAGCTAATTCGGAGAGCTACAAGAGTTACAGAGCTTTGCTCTGTAATTGCTATTTTTGTGCCCAGAAAAGGTCATCTGGTAGGAGTCCCGGCCAGTTCTTTGTTGATGATGCGACTTTGACAAAATCGCATCCTATCTTCTGACAACGTTCTCCATATTCGAGCGCGATGCTATCTAGATATTCAGTGTGACAGCCTTTACCAAAAAGCGTTTCAACAAATTTTCCCCCCGGAACATATCTTGCTGGTTGAAGGAAGATGTGTTCTGGATAATCCAGGAAATCTATAAGCCATAGAAATACGACAACGCCATGACCTCGTCTGGTCTGCCAGCTACAAATATAATCCATATCTGTAAAGGGTTAAAAGTAAAACAAATGTTCCAAATCCTGACAGTATTATTCAAACTTTTTGAGCATAAACCATGTTTCGACGTCTAATGAGCATAAACCATACTCAAGAGACGTTTGAGTCATCCTGCCAAATTCTGGCAAGGGCCAAACTTTCTCGGCATAATCCATACCTAGAAGTTCAAACCGAGTATAATCCATACCCGGTTTCCTTTGTCACATCCTGACAAGGCCATTTGTCGTTCCTAAGTATAATCAATATTTAAGATTCCAAAGTGAGTACAAACCATACTCTGCCGAAGTGAAGCTATACTTGCCACATCCTGACAAGATAGTTCATCCGTAGGCATAATCCATACCTAGAGTTCCATAATAAGTATAAGCCATACTTTAACCGAAGTTGAAGATCCTGCCACATCCTGACAAGGTACTTAAATTCTCCAAACATAATCCATGCTTGGAAAGTCCTTATTCAATTTAAAATGCAAAACAAAAGCAAATCCTGATTGGTTTGACACCGAGTCCAGAGCACGTTTTGGGGCTACATCCTAACCCCGTACGTGTGTACTCTGATTCAACCAATCGGAAAATCTAACGAAAGCAAAAACAAATCTTAAAGCCTAAGAAATGCAAAAAATGAAAGCTGATCTCATCCAGATCTGTTCATGATGAGCCCATGAGGGCAGCTCTCCACGTCTAACCCGTTCCTCAATCAAATCACGAAAATGTCTGCACTCATTCGTGCCATGTCCGTCCATATCGCGGAATATGCAGTGCTTTCCATAATCGCGTTCTCTTTGCGATGGCTCCCTCCTGGGAGGCTTTGGGTAGGAGACAACACCGTTTGTGTCCATGTAGATGTCAGAAAGTGAAGCAATGAACTCAGTATACTTTTCATATCTGGGTCCTCTCCGGGACTGAGTGTTGCGGTCATTCTTGACGGTGGCTTTTCCTTTTCCATTTTCAAAATCAAATGATTTTCCGTCTTTGAGAATGTTGACATCGAGAACTTTCTTCTAGGAGGTTGCATCTTCTTCCTGTAGAAATCTATCTGCTTCAAGGTAGAATTTGCTGAGATTTCACGGTGGATCTCGGAACAAAGATTTTTTGAATTCCGTATTATCCAAGACACCGAATACCGCTGCCATCAGTACCATCGACGGTTAAGGGCGATCAACTAATGCTGTTGCAACGTCGAATCTTTCCAAAAATGAATGAAGAGCTTCTCTAGGCCTCCGATCGATTGTGGTGAGAGACATTACGTTCTTGGGTTGAGCGATGTGGACCCGAAACTATTCAAGAAAGCGAGCTACTAACATATTCCAGCTATTGATTGATTCATATTCCAGCTGCCGAATCCTTATAGCAGCTATTTCAGTCAAGAAGAGAGGAAAACATTTAGCCATGACATTTTTCCTATGTCGATTTTACTTCCATATGTCATTTGTAGCCCATTAGGTGCACGGTAGGATCTGTGCTGCCGTTGTAAGGCCCCAGTTGTGAAAGTTTGAAATCCGGGGGATTGCGGGAATTCCTGATTTCCAGAGTGAATGGGCTGTGGTTGATGTCATCCGCGTAGTTCCGATAAGTGCAGCCTCTCGAGAGGCGTTCAATCAAGTCTGCTAGTCGATTTCCTTCAAAAAGCTGTTGTAGTTTGCAAAGATCAGAGCTGGTGCCTCCAGCGTTGAGCGTGAGAGAAGGAAGCTGTCGGTGAGCTGCTGGGAGTGAGTTGCTGGGAGCGGTTCGTGAGCCAGTGGGTGCACCACGAATGGGTCATGGGTCCCCATCACGAGCGGGTCGTGGGTCCCCATCACGAGCGGATCATGGGTCCCCATCACGAGCGGATCGTGGGTCCCCATCACGAGCGCGGTCGGGATGTCCATCACTCCTGGTGTGGAACAGGAGCTTGCATTCTGATATCCGTTTGAACCGGAGCTGAGGTTGATCGAGCTTGATCAATTCCAAGAGTGAGGGGGTTGCCCCCAATTTCATGTGATGCATGAGCAACTTATGTGGCTTCATTTCCGATGACCTGAACATTGCTCGACCTTCCATCCGTCCGAGCGAAGAACTCATTCATCATGTTCTGCTGTTTTTGGAGGAGATCGTCTTGCCTTGCCATTTGATCCCTCAATTCAGCGAGAACGCCATCCATCTCTTCACTGGTCAAGTATGCTGATTGGTCCTCATGGGAGGAAACTTTTAGGCTTGCTCATTCTTTGAGCCTTTAGCGTCAGCATCATTGGCATGAGTAGAAGTTCCAGTCTTCTTCCTTTTGTTCGCCAGAGCTAGAAATTGAGGTTGTCATGTGCCCCCTACCTGGCACACCAAAATGTTAGACCAAAATCTGAGCCTAACACCCAAATGTAGATCGCAAATCACAGAGTGTAGAAAAAAGTAAATAAAGAGGAGACACACAAAGTTTTTATAGTGTTTCGGCTCTAACCAAGCCTACGTTCCACTTTATCTCTTCTTAAATCCTAAGAAGTTACAAGTATAATTCTCCTGGTTTATACACGAAATCCTCGTGTTTACAATGAAAAGGGGTAAGAAATCATAAGATTATACACGAAATCCTCGTGTTATAATGAGGAATTTGGCTCCTTTTCTATTGAAATTGCTTTGTAGAGAGCAATGGTGGAAGCTGTGAGGAGTTAGAGCCATAAGATCATTGAAAATGCCTTCAAATGTTGTATTTATCGTTGTAGGAGAGCTTCTAGGAAGACTGGTTCGCGATGGGGTACTTGGCATCCGATCCGGTAAAATAGGGGTTGTGAATAGCCTTGAGAATTGGTCAAGATCTACGCGTGTATTAGCAGATTCGGTGATCGATTCTTGGTCATGGGGTCGGGTCTTGATGAGGTCTCCACGAACCAAAGTCTGTTCGTGAGCTGGAGTGGGAAGCTGGTGTCCACGGTCGGGTCGTGATCAGGAGGTGTACCACGAGCTGAGGGAGGCGATCCGATGAGGGGCGACTCGAGGGTGCATGAGCCATATTCCGATTGTGTGACGCTTCGTTGTTTTATCCCGGAAATTACCAGATTACACCAGTTTACGGAAACATGCATAACTTTCAAACCATAAGTCTGCTTGAGCCAAATCAAAGCACAAACTGAAGTTAATTCGAAGAGCTAAAAGTGTTACAGAGTTTTCTCTGTAATTGATGTTTTCAGGCCCAGAAAAGGTCATCTGCTAGGAGTTTCGGGCAGTTTTTTGTTGATGATGCGACTTTGACCAAATCACATCCTGTCTTCTGACAACGTTCTCCATATCCGAGCGCGATGCTATCCAGATATTCAATGTGACAGCTTTTACCAAAAAGTGTGCCAACAAATTTGACCTCCAGAACATATCTTGCTGGTTGAAGGAAGATGTGTTTTGGATAATCCAGGAAATCTATAAGCCATAGAAATCCGACAATGCCATGACCTCGTCTGGTCTGCTAGCTACAAATATAATCCATATCTGTAAAGGGATAAAGCTTAAACAAATGTTCCTAATCCTGACAGTATTATTCAAACTTTCCGAGCATAAACCATGTTTCGACGTCTAATAAGCATAAACCATACTCAAGAGACGTTTGAGTCATCCTACCAAATTCTGGCAAGGGCCAAACTTTCTAGGCATAATCCATGCCTAGAAGTTCAAACCGAGTATAATCCATACCCGATTTCCTTTGTCAGATCCTAACAAGACCATTTTTCGTTCCTAAGTACAATCCATACTTAAGATTCCGATGTGAGTATAAACCATACTCTGCCGAAGTGAAGATATACTTGCCACATCGTGACAAAATAGTTCATCCGTAGGCATAATCCATACCTATAGTTCCATAAAAAGTATAAGCCATACTTTAACCGAAGTTGAAGATCCTGCCACATCCTAACAAGATACTTAAATTCTCCAAACATAATCCACGCTTGGAAAGTCCTTATTCAATTCAAAATGCAAAACCAAAGAAAATCCTTATTGGTTTGACACCGAGTCCAAAGCACGTTTTGGAGCTACATCCTAACCTCGTACGCGTGTACTCCGATTCAACCAATCGGAAATCCTAACGAAAGCAAAAAACAAATCTTAAAGCCAAAGAAATGCAGAAAATGAAAGCTTATCCCGTCCAGATCAGTTGATGATGAGCCCACGAGAACTCGATCCTGGGTCATTCCCTATCCGAGGAGCAGGAGGTGGAAGCGCAGGTGTTGTTGATGGTTTCACATACTCGGGCAGCTCTCCATGCCTAACCCGTTCCTCAATCAAATCACGAAGATGTCTGCACTCATTCATGCCATGTCCGTCCATATCGCGGAATATGCAGTGCTTTCAAGAATCGCGTTCTCTTTGCGATGGCTCCCTCCTGGGAGGCTTTGGGTAGGAGACAACACTGTTTGTGTCCAGGTAGATGTCAGAAAGTGAAGAAATGATCTCCGTATACATTTCATATCTGGGTCCTCTCCGGGACTGAGTGTTGCAGTCATTCTTGACGGTGGCTTTTCCTTTTCCATTTTCAAAATCAGATGGTTCTCCGTCTTTGAGCATATTGACATCGAGAACTTTCTTCTCAGAGGTTGCATCTTCTTCCCGTAGAAATCTATCTGCTTCAAGGTAGAATTTGTCGAGATTTCGCAGTGTATCTCAGTAAAAAGATTTTTTGAATTCCGTGTTATCTAAGACAGCGAATACCACTGCCATCAGTACCATCGACGGTTCAGGGTGATCAACTAATGCTGCTGCAACGTTAAATATTTCCAAAAATGAACGTAGAGCTTCTATAGGCCTCTTCTTGATTGTGGTGAGAGACATTACGTTCTTAGGTCGAGCAATGTGGACCCAAAACTGTTCAAGAAAGCGAGCTACCAACATATTCCAGCTGTTCATTGATTCAGATTCTGGCTGTCGAATCCACATAGCCGCTATGTAAGTCAAGAAGAGAGGAAAACATTTAGCCATAACGTTTTTCCAATGGCGATTGTACTTCCGTATGCCGTTTGTAGCGCATCAGGTGCACGGTAGGATCTGTCATGCCGTTGTAAGGCTCCAGTTGTGGAAGTTTGAAATCCGGGAGATTGCGGGAATTTCTGATTTCCAGAGTGAATAGGCTATGGTTGATGTCATCCATGTCGTTCTGATAAGTGCGGCCTCTCGAGAGGCGTTCATTCAGGTCTGCTAACCGATTTCCTTCAAAAAGCTATTGTAAATTGCCAGGATCAGAGCTGGTGCCCCTAGCGTTGAGCGTGAGAGAAGGAAGCTGCCGGTGAGCTGCTGGGAGTGAGTTGCTGGGAGCGGTTCGTGAGCCAGGGGGTGCCCCACGAATGGGTCGTGGGTCCCTTCACGAGCGGGTCGTGGGTCCCCATCACGAGCGGATCGTGGGTCCCCATCACGAGCGGATCGTGGGTCCCCATCATGAGCGGATCATAGGAACCCATCACGAGCGTGCTCGGGACGTCTATCACGAGCCGGATCCTATTATGGAACGGGAGCTTGCATTCTGATATCCGTTTGTACCGGAGCTGAGGTTGATCGAGCCTGATCATTTCCAAGAGTGAGGGGGTTGCCCCCAATCCCATGTGATGCATGAGCTACTTCTGTGGCTTCATTTCCAATGACCTAAACATTGCTCGGCCTTCCATCCAATCGAGCGAAGAACTCATTCATCATGTTCTGCTGTTTTTGGAGGAGATAGCCATGCCTTGCCATTTGATCCCTCAATTCAGCGAGAACGCCATTCATCTCTTCTCTGGGCAAGTATGTTGATGGGTCCTCACGGGAGGAAGCCTCCAGGCTTGCCTCATTCCTTGCGCCTTCAGTGTCAGCATCATCGGCATGAGCATAAGTTCTAGTCTTCTTCATTTTGATCGCCATTGAGTCTCCTTTCAAGCTAGAAATTGAGGTTGTCGTGTGCCCCCTACCTAGCGAGCCAAAAAGTTAGACCAAAATCTGGGCCTAACACACAAATGCAGATCGCAAATCACAAAGTGCAGAAAAAAGTAAATAAAGAGGAGACACACGAAGTTTTTATAGTGGTCCGGCTCAAATCAAGCCTATGTCCACTTTATCTCTTCTTAAATCCTAAGAAGTTACAAGTACAATTCTCTCGGTTTATACACGAAATCCTCGTGTTTACAATGAAAATGGGTAAGAAATCATAAGATTATACACGAAATCCTTGTGCTGTAATGTGGAATTTGGCTCCTTTGCTGCTGAAATTTCTTTGTAGAGAGTAATGGTGGATGCTGTGAGGAGTTAGAGCCAAAAGATCATTGAAAATGCCTTTAAATGGTCATTTATAGTTGTAGGAGAGCTTCTGGGATGACTGGTTCGTGGTGGGGTACGTGGCCTCCGTTCTGGGAAAATAGGGATGTGAATTGCCTTAAGAATAGTTCAAGATCTACGCATGTATTAGCAGATTCAGTGGTCGGTTCGTGGTCATGGGGTCGGGTCGTGATGAGGTCTCCACGAACCGAAGTCTGGTCATGAGCTGGAGTGGGAAGATGGTGTCCACGGTTGGGTCGTGATCAGGAGGTGTGCCATGAGCTGAGAGGGGCGATTCGATGAGGGGCGACACTAGGGTGCATGAGTCGTACTCCGATCGTGTGACGCTTCGTTGCTTTATCCAGGAAATTGCCAGATTACACCAGTTTACGGAAACGGGCATAACGTTCAAACGTAAGTCCGGTTGAGCCAAACCAAAGCTCAAACTGAAGCTAATTCAGAGAGCTACAAGTGTTAAAAGCTTTGCTCTGTAAGTGCTATTTTCGGGCCCAGAAAAGGTCATCTGGTGGGAGTTTCGGGCAGTTCTTTGTTGATGATGCGACTTTGACCAAAACGGATCCTGTCTTCTGATAACGTTCTCCATATCCGTGCGTGATGCTATCCAGATATTCAGTGTGACAGCTTTTACCAAAAAGTGTGTCTACAAGTTTGCCCCCCAGAACATATCTTGCTGGTTGAAGGATGATGTGTTCTGGATAATCCAGGAAATCTATAAGCCATAGAAATCCGACAAAGCAATGACCTCGTCGGGTCTGCCAGCTACAAATATAATCCATATCTATAAAGGGATAAAGATAAAACAAATGTGCCAAATCCTGACAGTATTATTCAAACTTTCCGAGCATAAACCATGTTTCTACGTCTACTGAGCATAAACCATACTCAAGAGACTTTTGAGTCATCCTGCCAAATCCTGGCAAGGACCAAACTTTCTAGGCATAATCCATGCCTAGAAGTTCAAACCGAGTATAATCCATACCCGATTTCCTTTGTCACATCCTGACAAGACCATTTGTCGTTCCTAAATATAATCCATACTTAAGAATCCGAAGTGATTATAAAACATACTCTGCCGAAGTGAAGCTATACTTGCCACATCCTAACAAGATAGTTCATCCATAGGCACAATCCATACCTAGAGTTCCATAATAAGTATAAGCCATACTTTAACCGAAGTTGAAGATCCTGCCACATCCTGACAAGATACTTAAATTCTCCAAACATAATCCATGCTTGGGATGTCCTTATTCAATTCAAAATGCAAAACCAAAGCAAATCCTGATTGGTTTGACACCGAGTCCAGAGCACGTTTTGGGGCTACATCCTTACCCCGTACGTGCGTAATCCGATTCAACCAATCGGAAAACCTAACGAGAGAAAAAACAAATCTTAAAGCCTAAAAAATGCAGAAAATGAAAGCTGATCTCATCCAGATCAGTTGATGATGAGCCCACGAGAGCTCGATCCAGGGTCATTCCCTCTCCTAGGAGCAGGAGGTGGAAGCGCAGGTGTTGTTGATGGTTTCACATACTCGGGCAGCTCTCCACGTCTGACACATTCCTCAATCATATCACGAAGATATCTGAATTCATTCGTGTCATGTCCATGCATATCGCTTAATATGAAGTACTTTCCAGAATACGTTCTCTTTGCGATGGCTCCCTCCTGGGAGGCTTTTGGTAGGAGGCAACAACATTTGTGTCCATGAAGATGTCAGAAAGTGGAGCAACGAGCTCAGTGTACATTACATATCTGGGTCCTCTCCGGGACTGAGTGTAGCGGTCATTCTTAACGGTGGCTTTTCCTTTTCCATTTCCAAAATCAGATCATTCTCCGTCTTTGAGCATGTTGACATCGAAAACTTTCTTCTCGGAGATTTCAACCTCTTCCCGTAGAAATCTATCTGCTTCAAGGTAGAATTCGCCGAGATTTCGTGGTGGATCTTGGTACAAAGATTTTTTGAATTCCGTGTTACCCGTGACACCGGATACTGCTGCCATCATTACCATCGACGGTTCAGGGCGATCAACTGATGCTGCTGCAACATTGAATCTTTCGAGAAATGAATGCAGAGCTTCTCTAGGCCTTTGCTTGATTGTAGTGAGCGACATTACGTTCTTGGGTCGAGCGATGTGGACCCGAAACTGTTTAATAAAGCGAGCTACCAACATATTCCAGCTGTTAATTGATTCAGATTCCAGCTGCTGAATCCACATAGCAGCTATGTCAATCAAGAAGAGAGGAAAACATTTAGCTACGACGTTTTTCGGGTGCTAATTGTACTTCTGTATGTCGTTTGTAGCGCATCAGGTGCACGGTACGATCTGTCGTGCCGTTTTAAGGCTCCAGTTATGGAAGTTTGAAATCCGGGGGATTGCGGGAATTCCGGATTTCTAGAGTGAATGGGCTGTGGTTGATGTCTTCCACGTCGTTTTGATAAGTGCGGCCTCTCGAGAGGCGTTCAATGAGGTCTGCTAGCCGATTTCCTTTAAAGAGTTATTGTAAATTGTCAAGATCAGAGCTGGTGCCCCCAACGTTGAGCGTGAGAGAAGGAAGCTGCCGGTGAGCCGCTGGGAGTTAGTTGCTGGGAGCGGTTCGTGTGCCAGGGGGTGCACCACGAATGGGTTGTGAGTCCCGATCACGAGCGGGTCGTGGGTCCCCATCACGAGCGGATCGTGGGTCCCAATCACGAGCAGATCATGGGTCCCCATCACAAGCGGATCGTGAGTCCCCATCATGAGCGGGGTCGGGATGTCCATCACGAGTCGGATCCTGGTATGGAACGGGAGCTTGCATTCTGATATCCGTTTGACCGGAGTTGCGGTTGATCAAGCCTGATCATTTCCAAGAGTAAGGGGGTTGCCCCCAATTCCATGTGATGCATGAGCTACTTCTGTGGCTTCATTTCCAATGACCTAAACATTGCTCGGCCTTCCATCCATCCGGGCGAAGAACTCATTCATCATGTTCTGCTGTTTTTGGAGGAGATCGTCTTGCCTTGCCATTTGATCCTTCAATTCAGCGAGAACGCCATCCATCTCTTCTCTTGTCAAGTATGTTGATGGGTCCTCATGGGAGGAAGCCTCCAGGCTTGCCTCATTCCTTGCGCCTTCAGCGTCAGCATCATCAGCATGAGTAGAAGTTCCAGTCTTCTTCCTTTTGTTCGCCATTGAGTCTCCTTTCAAGCTAGAAATTGAGATTGTCGAGTGCCCCCCACCTGGCGCACCAAAATGTTAGACCAAAATCTGGGCCTAACACCCAAATACAGATCGCAAATCACAGAGTGTAGAAAAAAGTAAATAAAGAGGAGACACACGAAGTTTTTATAATGGTTCGGCTCAAACCAAGCCTACGTCCACTTTATCTCTTTGTGAATCCTAAGAAGTTACAAGTACAATTCTCTCGGTTTATACACGTAATCCTCGTGTTTACAACGAAAAGGGGTAAGAAATCATAAGATTATACACGAAATCCTCATGGTATAATGTGGAATTTGGCTCCTTTGCTGCTGAAATTGCTTTGTAGAGAGCAATGCTGGAAGCTGTGAGCAGTTAGAGCCAAAAGATCATTGAAAATTCCTTTAAATGGTGTATTTATAGTTGTAGGAGAGATTCTGGGAAGACTGGTTCGTGATGGGGTATGTGGCATCCGATCCGAGAAAATAAGGGTGTGAATATCCTTCAGAATAGGTCAAGATCTACGTGTATATTAGCAGATTCGGTGGTCGGTTTGTGTCATGGGATCGGGTAGTGATGAGGTCTCCACGAACAAAAGTCTGATCGTGAGATGGAGTGGGAAGCTGGTGTCCATGGTTGGGTCGTGATCAGGAGGTGTTCCACGAGTCGAGGCGGCAATCCGATGAGGGGCGACCCGAGGGTGCATGAGCCATACTCCGACTGTGTGACGCTTCGTTGCTTTATCCAGGAAATTGCCAGATTACACCAGTTTAACGAAACAGGCATAACTTTCAAACCGTAAGTCCGATTGAGCCAAACCAAAGCTCAAACTTAAGCTAATACAGAGTGCTACAAGAGTTACAGAGCTTAGCTCCGCAATTGCTGATTTCGGGCCCAGAAAAGGTCATCTGGTAGGAGTTCCGGGTACTTCTTTGTAGATGATGCGACTTTGAACAAATCGCATCCTGTCTTCTGACAACGTTCTCCATATCCGAACGCGATGCTATCCAGATTTTCAGCGTGATAGATTTTACCAAAAAGTGTGTCAACAAGTTTCCCCCCAGAACATACCTTGCTGGTTGAAGGAAGATGTGTTCTAGATAATCCAGGAAATCTATAAGCCATAGAAATCCGACAACGCTATGACCTCGTCGGGTCTGCCAGCTACAAATATAATCCATATCTGTGAAGGGATAAAGGTAAAACAAATGTGCCAAATCCTGACAGTATTATTCAAACTTTCCGAGCATAAACCATGTTTCGACGTCTAATGAGCATAAACCATACTCAAGAACGTTTGAGTCATCCTACCAAATCCTGGCAAGGGCCAATCTTTCTAGGCATAATCCATACCTAGAAGTTCAAACCGAGTATAATCCATACCCGATTTCCTTCTTCGCATCCTGACAAGACCATTTGTCGTTCCTAAGTATAATCCATACTTAAGATTCCGAAGTGAGTATAAACCATACTCTACCGAAGTGAAGCTATACTTGCCACATCCTGACAAGATAGTTCATCCGTAAGCACAATCCATACCTAGAGTTCCATAATAAGTATAAGCCATACTTTAACCGAAGTTGAAGATCCTGCAACATCCTGACAAGATACTTAAATTCTCCAAACATAATCTATGCTTGGAAAGTCCTTATTCAATTCAAAATGCAGAACCAAAGCAAATCCTGATTGGTTTGACACCGAGTCCAGAGCACGTTTTGGGGCTACATCCTAACCCCGTACGTGTGTACTCCGATTCAACCAATCGGAAAACCTAACGAAAGCAAAAACAAATCTTAAAGCCTAAGAAATGCAGAAAATGAAAGCTGATCTCATCCAGATAATTTGATGATGAGCCCACGAGAGCTCGATCCAGGGTCATTCACTTTCTGAGGAAAAGGAGATGGAAGCGCAGGTGCTGTTGATGATTTCACATACTCGGGCAGCTCTCCACGTCTAACCCGTTCATCAATCAAATCACGAAGATGCCTGCACTCATTCGTGTCATGTCCATCCATATCGCGGAATATGCAGTGCTTTCCAGAATCGCGTTCTCTTTGCGATGGTTCCCTCCTGGGAGGCTTTGGGTAGAAGACAACACCGTTTGTGTCCATGTAGATGTCAGAAAGTGAAGCAATGAGCTCAATATACTTTTCATATCTGGGTCCTCTCCGGGACTGAGTCTTGCGATCATTCTTGACGGTGGCTTTTCCTTTTTCATTTTCAGAATCAGATGGATCTCCGTCTTTGAGCTTGTTGACATCGAGAACTTTCTTCTCGGAGGTTGCATCTTCTTCCCGCAGAAATCTATCTGCTTCAAGGTAGAATTCGTCGAGATTTCGCGGTGGATCTTGGTACAAAGATTTTTTGAATTCCGTGTTATCCAAGACACCGGATACCGCTGCCATCAGTACCATCGATGGTTCAGGGCGATCAACTGATGCTGCTGCAACGTTGAATCTTTTCAGAAATGAACGCAGAGCTTTTCTAGGCCTCTGCTTGATTGTAGTGAGAGACATTACGTTCTTGGGTCGAGCGATGTGGACCCGAAACTGTTCAAAAAAGCGAGCTACCAACATATTCCAGTTGTTGATTAATTCAGATTCCAACTGCCGAATCCACATAACAGCTATGTCAGTCAAGAAGAGAGGTAAACATTTTGCCATGACGTTTTTCCGATGCCGATTGTACTTCTGTATGCTGTTTGTAGCGCATCAGCTGCACAGTAGGATTTGTCCTGATGTTGTAAGGCTCCAGTTGTGGAAGTTTGAAATCTAGGGGATTGCAAAAATTCCGGATTTCCAGATTGAATGGGCTGTGGTGGATGTCATCCACGTCGTTCTGAAATGTGCGGCCTCTCGAGAGGCGTTCAATCAGGTCTGCTAGCTGATTTCCTTCAAAAATATGTTGTAAATTGCCAAGATTAGAGCAGGTGCCCCCAGCGTTGAGCGTGAGAGAAGGAAGCTGCCGGTGAGCTGCTGGGAGTGAGTTGCTGGGAGCGGTTCGTGAGCCAGGGGTGCACCACGAATGGGTCGTGGGTCCCCATCATGAGCGGGTCGTGGGTCCCCATCACAAGCAGGTCTTGGGTCCCCATCACGAGCGGGTCGTGGGTCCCCATCACGAGCGGGGTCGGGATGTCCATCATGAGCCGGATCCTAGTGTGGAACGGGAGCTTGCATTCTGATATCCGTTTGAATCGAAGCTGAGGTTGATCGAGCCTGATCATTTACAAGAGTGAGGGGTTGCCCCTAATTCCATGTGATGCATGAGCTACTTCTGGGGCTTCATTTCCAATGACCTGAACATTGCTTGGCCTTCCATCCATCCGAGCGAAGAACTCATTCATCATGTTCTGCTGTTTTTGGAGGAGATCGTCTTGCCTTGCCATTTGATCCCTAAATTCAGCGAGAACGCCATCCATCTCTTCTCTGGCCAAGTATGCTGATGGGTCCTCATGGGAGGAAGCCTCCAGGCTTGTCTCATTCCTTGCGCCTTCAACGTCAGCATCATCGGCACGAGCAGAAGTTCCAGTCTTCTTCCTTTTGTTATCCATTGAGTCTCATTTCAAGCTAGAAATTAAGGTTGTCATATGTCCCTTACCTAGCGCGCCAATATGTTAGACCAAAATCTGGGCCTAACACCCAAATGTAGATCGCAAATCACTGAGCGCAGAAAAAATTAAATAAAGAGGAGACACGCGAAGTTTTTATCGTGGTTCGGTTCAAACCGATCCTACGTCCACTTTATCTCTTCTTAAATCCTAAGAAGTTACCAGTACAATTCTCTCGGTTTATAAACGAAATCCTCGTGTTTACAATGAAAAGGGGTAAGAAATCATAAGATTATACATGAAATCCTCATGTTATAATGTGGAATTTGGCTCCTTTGCTGCTGAAATTGCTTTATAGAGAGCAATGGTGGAAGTTGTGAGGAGTTAGAGCCAAAAGATCATTGAAAATGCCTTCAAATGGAGTATTTATAGCTGTAGGAGAGCTTCTGGGAAGACTGGTTCGTGATGGGGTACGTCGCATTCGATCCGGGAAAATAGGGGTGTGAATATCCTCGAGAATAGGTCAAGATCTACACTTGTATTAGCAGATTCGGTGGTCGGTTCGTGGTCATGGGGTCGGGTCATGATGAGGTCCCAACGAACTGAAGTCTGGTCGTGAGGTGGAGTGGGAAGCTGGTGTCCATGGTCAAGTCGTTATCAGGAGGTGTACGACGAGCCGATGGGGGTGATCCGATAAGGGGCGACCCGAGGGTGCATGAACCATACTCCGATCGTGTGACGGTTCGTTGCTTTATCCAGGAAATTGCCAGATTACACCAGTTTACAGAAACGGGCATAACTTTCAAACCGTAAGTCCGATTGAGCCAAACCAAAGCTCAAACTGAAGCTAATTCAGAGAGCTACAAGATATACAGAGCAAAACTCTGTAATTGCTGTTTTCGGGCCCAGAAAAGGTCATCTGGTAGGAGTTCCGAGCATTTCTTTGTTGATGATGCGACTTTGACCAAATCGCATCCTGTCTTCTGACAACTTTCTCCATATCCGAGCGCGATGCTATCTAGATATTTAGTGTGACAGCTTTTTCCAAAAAAGTGTGTCAACAAGTTTTCCCCACCAGAACATATCTTACTGGTTGAAGAATGATGTGTTCTGGATAATCCAGGAAATCTATAAGACATAGAAATCCGACAACGCTATGACCTCGTCGGTTCTGCCAACTCCAAATATAATCCATATCTGTGAAGGGATAAAGGTAAAACAAATGTTCCAAATCCTGATAGTAATATTCAAACTTTCCGAGCATAAACCATGTTTCGATGTCTAATGAGCATAAACCATACTCAAGAGACGTTTGAGTCATCCTGCCAAATCCTTGCAAGGGCAAAACTTTCTAGGCATAATCCATGCCTAGAAGTTCAAACTGAGTATAATCCATAGTCGATTTCCTTTGTCACATCCTGACAAGACCATTTGTCGTTCCTAAGTATAATTCATAATTAAGATTCTGAAGTGAGTATAAACCATACTCTGCCGAAGTGAAGCTATACTTTCCACATCCTGACAAGATAGTTCATCCGTAAGCACAACCCATACCTAGAGTTCCATAATAAGTATAAGCCATACTTTAACCGAAGTTGAAGATCCTGCCACATCCTGACATGATACTTAAATTCTCCAAACATAATCTATGCTTGCAAAGTCCTTATTCAATTCAAAATGCAAAATGAAAGCAAATCCTAATTGGTTTGACACTGAGTCCAGAACACATTTTGGGGCTACATCCTAACCCCGTACGTGTGTACTCCGATTCAACCAATCGGAAAATCTAACGAAAGAAAAAATAAGTATTAAAGCCTAAGAAATACAGAAAATGAAAGCTGATCTCATCCAGATCAGTTGATGATGAGCCCACAAGAGCTCGATCCTGGGTCATTCCCTCTCCGAGGAGCAAGAGGTGGAAGCGCAGGTGCTGTTGGTGGTTTCACATACTCGGGAAGCTCTCCATGTCTAACCCGTTCCTTAATCAAATTACGAAGATGTCTGCACTCTTTCGTGTCATGTCCGTCCATATCGCGGAATATGCAGTGCTTTCTAGAATCGCGTTCTCTTTGCGATGGCTCCCTCCTAGGAGGCTTTGGGTAGGAGACAACACTGTTTGTGTCCATGTAGATGTCAGAAAGTGAAGCAATGAGCTCAGTATACTTTTCATATATGGGTCCTCTCTGGGACTGAATGTTGCGGTCATTCTTGACGGTGGCTTTTCCTTTGCCATTTTCAAAATCAGATGGTTCTCCGTCTTTGAGCATGTTGACATCGAGAACTTTCTTCTCGTAGGTTGCATCTTCTTCCCATAGAAATCTTTCTGCTTCAAGGTAGAATTCGTCGAGATTTCACGGTGGATCTGTAATGGCGCGTTTTGTTAGCTGTCGAATAATTAATTTATTTAATTATTTATATATCGATTTGGTGATATCGATAACTTAAAGTACAACGTTCGAACTTATAATTTATAATTATAATTAAAACGAACCTGAAACGTCGCGGCAGTTCGCAATTTGGCGATTTGAACTTCAACTAAATGTACATGATTCATTTTAAGCCGGATTTTGTGAAACAAGAAACGTGTGGAGCTGGTGGAGTATATCTTTCTAGTGGAAGAGAAAAATCGGGATTTCGTTGTGTAGATTTTTATGTACGTCCAAATCAAATTATAAAATAGTCGCTATAGAATCGTTTATCGACCGTAACGGTTTATTTGAAATAACTAGATATCAGGCGTGAATTTAGACAAGGTTCTTTTGGGACATAACGATAATTTAATTTTTAGAATTTTTCTGTAATTTTTAATTAATTAAATAAGCAACTTTTATTTTGAAGTGTTTTGCACGCTGTACCAATATTTTTGGGTTTTCACAATATGAGTCAAACTACCGATATTATTATATTTTTGGGATCACGGCACATTTCTCGATTTAATGATATTTTCGTATCAGTCCGTGAAAAAACAGAGTTCCGCATAATTGGTTATTCTCAAGTGTAAAACAATTATCCTAACCTGGACTTCATTATGTGGATCAAACAAAGCCATGTTCATCACTCACGTGGCCCTATATTCTCATCACTTCATTACAAGGTAAAAACTGCATTCACTTGTCCATCGATTGGCCAGGTAAATAAATCAAAACAATAAAGTGTGTCGAGAGTTTCGGAAAACAAACACAAATTAAAGGTCCACCCCACTTCATTCTTTGAGCCGCCATTTTCGTTTACCAGAAACCGCAAACTTCAATAATAATACAAACCATATATCGTTTAAATCCCCAAGTCAAGCTAATCATTCCCATACCCTTTCTACAAGGTGCGAACACAACCCTAGGGAGGGAAAACTGACGGGATTTGGTTGGGTAGTACCGCGACGCAGTGAGTACGAGAGTCGAATGGATTTGGGGTTATTCGCGTTTGATTCTTTTCGCTGTAAACCCTCGTTTGGCTGAGACGTGGGTTCAAGTATGGATGCAAAGGGAAGCTCACCGACTGAAAAGGGAGAAGCAGCAGTAGCAGACTGAAATTGATGGAGGGAAGGAAGGGTCGTCTCTGACTTTGTGGGTTTCGGATATTCGCCTGGGAATAGAGGCGTTAAGTGTTTGATGGGAGAATGAGAATAGTGTTCGCTTGTTGGTCTGTGCGCTGGGAAGTTGGTACGGGTGCGGGGTGTATTTTGAATGGCATGAGCAGTTGAAGGAAGCTGCTGAGCTTAGCAAGGATGGAGAGGTGATTTTTCTGATGGAGTTTGAAGCTTTCAAGCTTCGAACTGGCTATGGATATGTTATCTGTAAATGAGCTGTTGTGCGGGTTCAAATATGAATGGACTGAAACATAGTAATATTGAAAGAAGATAGAGTATCAGTTTGTTTCAAGAAATGGGCAGTATTCATTTTGGAGAGAAGGATGGGATCAAAGACATTGGAACCGGTTCAGAGTGATGTGGAGCTGGTCTGGATGTAGGACAGAATAAAATGACTGAACTGAATCAACATTTCGTAAATCGTTAGTTAACGATGATCATCCAATGTGAGTAAATCTCACAAACTCTAAACAGTTCTATTTTCACGTTGTATTCTTAGAACTGTTAAAATATTGTCTGTTTGACTGTGTGTTGATTGTTTGCTTGAACTGCTAGTCAATTAGTAGAGATTTTATATATATATTTACGTATGTATATATATATATAAACCGTCAAATAGTTATATGTTGATTCTGTTTATCAGAATATTATACTGGTGTTGTTTAACATCTGTGGATGCAGGGAAACAGGTTGGAGGAATCCAACTGGATTCCTCAACAGTTATTTTTACTGTGATTTATGTATTGTGATATATAAATGTGATGTATATAATCTGTTGTCATTACGTGTGGTTGGACGATATTCATCGTTGTTAGGTGATGTGTTAAAAACCATAAGAAATACCAGAGTGTGATAAAAGGATTAAACAAAGTAATTGGTTAGGTTAACCAAAGCAAGTTAGTCGAGTTAAACAAAGTAATTTGTTAAGTTAACTAAAGCGAGTTAGTCGAGTTAATCAAAGTAATTGGTTAAGTTAACCAAAGTAAATTAGTTATGATAAACTAAGCGGTTAATCGAAGTGAATTAGTTAAGTTAAACTAATTGGTAAATCAAAGTGAATTAGTTGCGTCAAACTAAGTGACTTAGTTAAGTTAAACTAATTTGTAAATCAAAGTGAATTAGTTGCGTCAAACTAAGTGAATTAGTCAAGTTAAACTAATTGGTTAATCGAAGTAAATTAGTTGGATTAATCAAAGTGAATTAGCTGAGTTAAACTAAGTAAATCGGTTAGATTTAATCAAAGTGAATTAACTAAGTTAAACTAAGTGGATTAGTTCAGTTAATCGAGACAAGTAAATCAGTTAGGTTAAACCATTTGAGTTAACCAGTTAAAGTTGACCAGTTAAAGTTGACCAGTTAGAGTTGATCAGTTAGAGTTACTCAGTTAGAGTTGACCAGTTAGAGTTAACCAGTTAGGTTAAACCATTTGAGTTAACCAGTTAAAGTTTACCAGTTAAAGATAAACAGTTAGAGTTAACCAGTTAGGTTAAACCATTTGAGTTAACCAGTTAAAGTTTACCAGTTAAGGATAAACAGTTAGAGTTGACCAGTTAAAGTTGACCAGTTAAAGTTGACCAGTTAGAGTTGACCAGTTAGAGTTATCCAAGTGGAGTTAATCGAGTAGAGTTGCCGAATATCACTTATTCGAAGTAGAGTTATCGAATATAGTGTATTCGAGGGAAGAGTAATCGAATATAGTTTATTCGAGTGGAGAAATCAAATGTTATTCATTTGAGAAGAGTTACCGAATATTATTTATTCGAAGAGTAGTTATCGAATATTGGTTATTCGAAGTTAGTTAATCCAAAGGAGTTATTCGAAGTTAGTTAATCCAAAGGAGTTATTCGAAGTTAGCTAATCCAAAGGAGTTATTCGAAGTTAGTTAATCCAAAGGAGTTAGTCGAAGAGTTAATCGAATATAGTTATTCGAAAGAAAGTGTTAATCGAATATAGTTATTCGAGTAAAGTTAAAAGAGTTAATCGAATATAATTTATTCGAATAGAGTTAGAGAAGTTAATCGAATATAGTTCATTCGAATAGTGTTGGAGGAGATATCGAATATAGTTTATTCGATAGGATAGAAGTGAATATAATTTATCAATTAAGTTATTCGAATTAGTTATTCGAATAGAGTTAAACACGTAAGAGTTAATTGAATATTAGTTATTCAATTTGAGTTAATCGAATTTAGTTATTCGAAAGGAGTTAATCAATTTGAGTTAAGTTAATCGATTTGAATTAAGTTGAATCGAAATGGAGTAAATCGATTAGAATTAAGTTAATCGAGTTAGAGTAAATCGAATATTAGTTATTCGAAGGTAAGTTATTCGAATTAGTTATTCGAAGGAGTTAATCAATTAAGTTATTCGAATGAGTCATTCGAAGGAGTAAATCAAATTAAGTTAATCGATTAGAGTTGAGTTAATCGATTTGGGTTAAGTTAAGTAATCGAGTTAAGAAATCGAGTTGAGATAATCGAGTTAAGAAAATCAAGTTGAGTTAATCGAATAAGTTATTCGATAAGAGTAAATCCATTTAAGTTAAATCGGATGTTAGTTATTCGATAAGAATTGACACATTTAAGAAAATCGAATATTTGTTATTCGATAAGAGTTAATGAAATAGAGCCAACCAAGAAGAGTTATTCGAATATTAGTTATTCGATAGGAGTTAATCGAAATAGAGTTTATCGAATAAAAAGGGAGAGTTAATCGAATAGAGATTACTCGAAAGAGAGTTATACGTCGAATTCGATTATAGCGAATTCGGGAAAGTACTATTTACTTTCCAGGGTTTAAATCAAGATTTAGTTATTGATTTAGAAATTAGGTGTCTGTTAAATTATTCGAGTTAGGAAATAAATTTATAATTTAGGTTAGATATTTTAGGGGTAGGAATTATAACGTTATAGTTATAATCAAACGTTGTCATATAAGAAGTGGATTCGTAACCTGAATCCGAGAATTTGCATAAACAGATGATTGTAAAAAGTGAGTGATGAGCTTCATCTATTTCACAGTAAAGGACGTTGTTCAATTAAGGTCTGCGAGGTAATTATACCCCAACTTGATTGACTTCAGAATTGACAAAGGAATAGTTGTGGTTCGATCTAAAAGGTTGATTAGGAATAAAGTTAAGGAATAAGCGATAAATGGATTAAGCGAAACGATGTTTTATACAACGTTCATTGGAAATCCGTAAATGAGTTTTGGAAACATTTTCCAAATATAGTCAGAATATGTTTTCTAACATAGAAAATGAAATGTTTTCATGATAAGAATTTAAGAAATAGAGTTAAGCAAATTCAGAAAATGACTGGAGAGGGTAAGTTGAACGGTTTTCTAAGTGACGATCCGATGTTGGTTTCGACCTTCCGGATTGATACTTAGAGAATTGTTCTCATACTAGTTACAGTTAGGGACTGATAGTTGCGAAATAATAGTGATGTGAAAATAAGCTATGGAAATGTTTTCCAATGATTAATAACATATATTTTCTAAATATATGAAATAAGGAAATATGAACATATATATGTATATGATGATTGATCGATCGAACTTCCATTTGGAAATAAGATCGTTGTTTGTACACCGACATGTTTTCATTTGATAGTTGAATCGCAGACTATCAAAGTTTTGACCATATTTACGGTGTAAATATGGAGAGACCGGTTGGATTATTATCCGAAGAACCACTCCGTATTAGCATAAGCGTTGCGAATCAAGTACACTGAAGATAATTGAAGACGGAGTGAAGTGCAAGGGCTATTGTGAAAAGCCTAGGTAGGATGGATTCACTGAATAGTGCTTTCGGTTTGTTCAGTCCCAGGACAACGTATATGGACGAGTGTCTGACAAAGTATTCTTAACGAATCATATATGTTGATCTCTTCAAACGTATTACATTGGGTGGCGGAGAAATTCGTTTCTCTTAGCTTTTATACCCATGATGCCTTGAGAAATCGATATTGATTTGGCGGGTATGACGATGTGGCATTCAAAGTAATTGAAGAAATAATCTATCAAAGTGATAAACGTGTCCTCAAAACCTCACCACCGGGAAATAACAGAAGTTGGGCTAGGCAGCATGGCTAGTTGGGCCATGCCCAAGCAGGGTGTATTATCACCATCTAGAGAATATTCAATTGTACTTCTTTATAATCTATTTCAATGCTGTCCCTTATCGGGAAGGATGGTTGCTGATCCCAACCATCGGTGATAATATATTCGTCACACTCAAGCTAAATGAGTGGACGGTCATGTGTGGCCGGGTTGCAAGACGTTCTTGTTGAACCCTAGTGTATCTCCTCTAGAGTACATTGATCGGAAGGTGCTCCCATACCTTGTCTGTTGGAATCCAATCTCCAATAAGAGCTCACGGTTTTATTTGTATACTATGTATGTGGAACGTGAGATGCAAGCGTTCTGCTAGATTGATATCTATTTGTATTTAGACATTATTATAATATCAGAAAGATATCCTTTATTTAACCAAGTGTTGGAGTTTTATTCACACCAGTCCTTGTTGCTTGTGCGCTTGGTACGCATGATAGGGGGTTCTCGCTTCGCGGTTTGGTGGCGAACGGGAGACTCTTACCTCTACATGTCCCGACAATGTGGGTTGGTCGAGTCGAGAGGCTGGCCGTAAAACAAGGTGCTGGGGTACCTCTGTAAGCCTCGGTGGGATGATAGCCCACTGCCCAGCCGTTACAGTTGGTATCAGAGCTTAAGTTAAGTGATTACCTTGGCTCTGTGGCATAACTCGATAGAGATGAGATTAGTAATATCCTAGATTGAGTTTGAGTGTATATATATGAGCGCATAATTGTTATTCAATATAAAATGGTTTTATATTGTGGAGACTCATTGGTTGAGTGGCTTATGAATTCTGGTCGATCAGTTTGATCCACTATATCGATAAGGGTTACTAAACACTCGAATACGATGAATCGTCATGGTATGTTTTGAAAGAGGGTAAATGAAATAATTTTTCCCAAAATATATTTGTTTATAGAAGAAATATATATTTTGAAATTATTATAGTATATTGATTGTGTTGGTTGTTATTATAATCGAATAAGATTATAAAAGGGTGAAATGGTTATAAATGACCAATCAGAATTCATATGAATGTAATATATGAAATAGTTTGAATTAAATATGAATTTAAATCAGAATTTGAAATTTAAAATAAGGAAATTTCAAGTTCCTGAGAGATTTTGAAAATGTTTTTCAAATTGAAAATGATATAGTATTGAACTCACTTTGATAGCTGGAAAATAGATTCTGATGATGAATTTAGACATCATCATTGTTCATTTTCGAGTTCTAAGTGACGGATTACTACCAAAGGTTTTGTTTTTGAATTGTTTTGAGAAAACAAGTTGTTTAGAAATTCAAAGGTTTTGAATTGGCATTATGATTTCAAATTGATTTGAAAGAAACCCAGGAACTTAAGTTCTGGAATTAAAATTTAACTAATGAAGTTAAATAAAATGAGATGGCAAAAATAAATTGAAATTTAACTTGAACTGAGTTAAATAAAATTGAATTGGATTAGAGATAATCTAGAATGGAACCAAATTGATAAGTCAATAATTTGGAATTTGATATTAGAGTTCGAATGAAATTCGATTTGGATTTGAGGATATGAACTGATTGGAGATCAATTGGAATGGATAACATTGGTATATGTTGAAGTGGTAGCAGATGAAAGGGATAGAGTTAAATGCCCGACAAAAAGGTACAAGTTTATATCATATATGAGTTTGGATTTTATGAGCCGAATTGGCAAGCCGCTTGGCTATTTTGATTTCCTTTGGATTGGAGGACGCCTAGAGAGGTGAGTTGTGGTTTGACGTATTGAGCCGTACAAAGGAGGTTATGGCGAAAATTTTCGAAAATTTAAGGTGTTAGAAATTTTTTAGAATTTTTGAAAATTTTAGTTGGTCGGAAATGAATTAATTAAAATTAAATGGGTCCAGTCGAAACTGAAAATTTGAGGTAAACAAAAAAAGATTTTTAAATCTAGTTAGTAGAGTTAGTAGCATTTTTCTAACATAGCAATTTCGAGGACGAAATTATTTTAAGGGGGGAAGTCTGTAATGGCGCGTTTTGTTAGCTGTCGAATAATTAATTTATTTAATTATTTATATATCGATTTGGTGATATCAATAACTTAAAGTACAACGTTCGAACTTATAATTTATAATTATAATTAAAACGAACCTTAAACGTCGCGGTAATTCGCAATTTGGCGATTAGAACTTCAACTAAATGTACATGATTCATTTTAAGCCGGATTTTGTGAAACAAGAAACGTGTGGAGCTGGTGGAGTATATCTTTCTAGTGGAAGAGAAAAATCGGGATTTCGTCGTGTAGATTTTTATGTACGTCCAAATCAAATTATAAAATAGTCGCTATAGAATCGTTTATCGACCGTAACGGTTTATTTGAAATAACTAGATATCAGGCGTGAATTTAGACAAGGTTCTTTTGGGACATAACGATAATTTAATTTTTAGAATTTTTCTGTAATTTTTAATTAATTAAATAAGCAACTTTTATTTTGAAGTGTTTTGCACGCTGTACCAATATTTTTGGGTTTTCACAATATGAGTCAAACTACCGATATTATTATATTTTTGGGATCACGGCACATTTCTCGATTTAATGATATTTTCGTATCAGTCCGTGAACAAACAGAGTTCCGCATAATTGGTTATTCTCAAGTGTAAAACAATTATCCTAACCTGGACTTCATTATGTGGATCAAACAAAGCCATGTTCATCACTCACGTGGCCCTATATTCTCATCACTTCATTACAAGGTAAAAACTGCATTCACTTGTCCATCGATTGGCCAGGTAAATAAATCAAAACAATAAAGTGTGTCGAGAGTTTCGGAAAACAAACACAAATTAAAGGTCCACCCCACTTCATTCTTTGAGCCGCCATTTTCGTTTACCAGAAACCGCAAACTTCAATAATAATACAAACCATATATCGTTTAAATCCCCAAGTCAAGCTAATCATTCCCATACCCTTTCTACAAGGTGCGAACACAACCCTAGGGAGGGAAAACTGACGGGATTTGGTTGGGTAGTACCGCGACGTAGTGAGTACGAGAGTCGGATGGATTTGGGGTTATTCGCATTTGATTCTTTTCCCTGTAAACCCTCGTTTGGCTGAGACGTGGGTTCAAGTATGGATGCAAAGGGAAGCTCACCGACTGAAAAGGGAGAAGCAGCAGTAGCAGACTGAAATTGATGGGGGGAAGGAAGGGTCGTCTCTGACTTTGTGGGTTTCGGATCTTCGCCTGGGAATAGAGGTGTTAAGTGTTTGATGGGAGAATGAGAATAGTGTTCGCTAGTTGGTCTGTGCGCTGGGAAGTTGGTACGGGTGCTGGGTGTATTTTGAATGGCAGGAGCAGTTGAAGGAAGCTGCTGTGCTTAGCAAGGATGGAGAGGTGATTTTTCTGATGGAGTTTGAAGCTTTCAAGCTTCGAACTGGCTATGGATATGTTATCTGTAAATGAGCTGTTGTGCGGGTTCAAATATGAATGGACTGAAACATAGTAATATTGAAAGAAGATAGAGTATCAGTTTGTTTCAAGAAATGGGCAGTATTCATTTTGGAGAGAAGGATGGGATCAAAGACATTGGAACCGGTTCAGAGTGATGTGGAGCTGGTCTGGATGTAGGACAGAATAAAATGACTGAACTGAATCAACATTTCGTAAATCGTTAGTTAACGATGATCATCCAATGTGAGTAATTCTCACAAACTCTAAACAGTTCTATTTTCACGTTGTATTCTTAGAACTGTTAAAATATTGTCTGTTTGACTGTGTGTTGATTGTTTGCTTGAACTGCTAGTCAGTTAGTAGAGATTTTATATATATAATTACGTATGTATATATATATATATATATATATATATATATATTTAAACCGTCAAATAGTTATATGTTGATTCTGTTTATCAGAATATTATACTGGTGTTGTTTAACATCTGTGGATGCAGGGAAACAGGTTGGAGGAATCCAACTGGATTCCTCAACAGTTATTTTTACTGTGATTTATGTATTGTGATATATAAATGTGATGTATATAATCTGTTGTGATTACGTGTGGTTGGACGATATTCATCGTTGTTAGGTGATGTGTTAAAAACCATAAGAAATACCAGAGTGTGATAAAAGGATTAAACAAAGTAATTGGTTAGGTTAACCAAAGCAAGTTAGTCGAGTTAAACAAAGTAATTTGTTAAGTTAACTAAAGCGAGTTAGTCGAGTTAATCAAAGTAATTGGTTAAGTTAACCAAAGTAAATTAGTTAAGATAAACTAAACGGTTAATCGAAGTGAATTAGTTAAGTTAAAGTAATTGGTAAATCAAAGTGAATTAGTTGCGTCAAACTAAGTGACTTAGTTAAGTTAAACTAATTTGTAAATCAAAGTGAATTAGTTGCGTCAAACTAAGTGAATTAGTCAAGTTAAACTAATTTGTTAATCGAAGTAGATTAGATGGATTAATCAAAGTGAATTAGCTGAGTTAAACTAAGTAAATCGGTTAGATTTAATCAAAGTGAATTAACTAAGTTAAACTAAGTGGATTAGTTCAGTTAATCGAGACAAGTAAATCAGTTAGGTTAAACCATTTGAGTTAACCAGTTAAAGTTGACCAGTTAAAGTTGACCAGTTAGAGTTGATCAGTTAGAGTTACTCAGTTAGAGTTGACCAGTTAGAGTTAACCAGTTAGGTTAAACCATTTGAGTTAACCAGTTAAAGTTTACCAGTTAAAGATAAACAGTTAGAGTTAACCAGTTAGGTTAAACCATTTGAGTTAACCAGTTAAAGTTTACCAGTTAAGGATAAACAGTTAGAGTTGACCAGTTAAAGTTGACCAGTTAAAGTTGACCAGTTAGAGTTGACCAGTTAGAGTTATCCAAGTGGAGTTAATCGAGTAGAGTTGCCGAATATCACTTATTCGAAGTAGAGTTATCGAATATAGTGTATTCGAGGGAAGAGTAATCGAATATAGTTTATTCGAGTGGAGAAATCAAATGTTATTCATTTGAGAAGAGTTACCGAATATTATTTATTCGAAGAGTAGTCATCGAATATTGGTTATTCGAAGTTAGTTAATCCAAAGGAGTTATTCGAAGTTAGTTAATCCAAAGGAGTTATTCGAAGTTAGCTAATCCAAAGGAGTTATTCGAAGTTAGTTAATCCAAAGGAGTTAGTCGAAGAGTTAATCGAATATAGTTATTCGAAAGAAAGTGTTAATCGAATATAGTTATTCGAGTAAAGTTAAAAGAGTTAATCGAATATAATTTATTCGAATAGAGTTAGAGAAGTTAATCGAATATAGTTCATTCGAATAGTGTTGGAGGAGATATCGAATATAGTTTATTCGATAGGATAGAAGTGAATATAATTTATCAATTAAGTTATTCGAATTAGTTATTCGAATAGAGTTAAACACGTAAGAGTTAATTGAATATTAGTTATTCAATTTGAGTTAATCGAATTTAGTTATTCGTAAGGAGTTAATCAATTTGAGTTAAGTTAATCGATTTGAATTAAGTTGAATCGAAATGGAGTAAATCGATTAGAATTAAGTTAATCGAGTTAGAGTAAATCGAATATTAGTTATTCGAAGGTAAGTTATTCGAATTAGTTATTCGAAGGAGTTAATCAATTAAGTTATTCGAATGAGTCATTCGAATGAGTAAATCAAATTAAGTTAATCGATTAGAGTTGAGTTAATCGATTTGGGTTATGTTAAGTAATCGAGTTAAGAAATCGAGTTGAGATAATCGAGTTAAGAAAATCAAGTTGAGTTAATCGAATAAGTTATTCGATAAGAGTAAATCCATTTAAGTTAAATCGGATGTTAGTTATTCGATAAGAATTGACACATTTAAGATAATCGAATATTTGTTATTCGATAAGAGTTAATGAAATAGAGCCAACCAAGAAGAGTTATTCGAATATTAGTTATTCGATAGGAGTTAATCGAAATAGAGTTTATCGAATAAAAAGGGAGAGTTAATCGAATAGAGATTACTCGAAAGAGAGTTATACGTCGAATTCGATTATAGCGAATTCGGGAAAGTACTATTTACTTTCCAGGGTTTAAATCAAGATTTAGTTATTGATTTAGAAATTAGGTGTCTGTTAAATTATTCGAGTTAGGAAATAAATTTATAATTTAGGTTAGATATTTTAGGGGTAGGAATTATAACGTTATAGTTATAATCAAACGTTGTCATATAAGAAGTGGATTCATAACCTGAATCCGAGAATTTGCGTAAACAGATGATTGTAAAAAGTGAGTGATGAGCTTCATCTATTTCACAGTAAAGGAAGTTGTTCAATTAAGGTCTGCGAGGTAATTATACCCCAACTTGATTGACTTCAGAATTGACAAAGGAATAGTTGTGGTTCGATCTAAAAGGTTGATTAGGAATAAAGTTAAGGAATAAGCGATAAATGGATTAAGCGAAACGATGTTTTATACAACGTTCATTGGAAATCCGTAAATGAGTTTTGGAAACGTTTTCCAAATATAGTCAGAATATGTTTTCTAACATAGAAAATGAAATGTTTTCATGATAAGAATTTAAGAAATAGAGTTAAGCAAATTCAGAAACTGACTGGAGAGGGTAAGTTGAACGGTTTTCTAAGTGACGATCTGATGTTGGTTTCGACCTTCCGGATTGATACTTAGAGAATTGTTCTCATACTAGTTACAGTTAGGGACTGATAGTTGCGAAATAATAGTGATGTGAAAATAAGCTATGGAAATGTTTTCCAATGATTAATAACATATATTTTCTAAATATATGAAATAAGGAAATATGAACATATATATGTATATGATGATTGATCGATCGACCTTCCATTTGGAAATAAGATCGTTGTTTGTACACCGACATGTTTTCATTTGATAGTTGAATCCCAGACTATCAAAGTTTTGACCATATTTACGGTGTAAATATGGAGAGACCGGTTGGATTATTATCCGAAGAACCACTCCGTATTAGCATAAGCGTTGCGAATCAAGTACGCTGAAGATAATTGAAGACGGAGTGAAGTGCAAGGGCTATTGTGAAAAGCCTAGGTAGGATGGATTCACTGAATAGTGCTTTCGGTTTGTTCTGTCCCAGGACAACGTATATGGACGAGTGTCTAACAAAGTATTCTTAACGAATCATATATGTTGATCTCTTCAAACGTATTACATTAGGTGGCGGAGAAATTCGTTTCTCTTAGCTTTTATACCCATGATGCCTTGAGAAATCGATATTGATTTGGCGGGTATGACGATGTGGCATTCAAAGTAATTGAAGAAATAATCTGTCAAAGTGATAAACGTGTCCTCAAAACCTCACCACCGAGAAATAACAGAAGTTGGGCTAGGCAGCATGGCTAGTTGGGCCATACCCAAGCAGGGTGTATTATCACCATCTAGAGAATATTTAATTGTACTTCTTTATAATCTATTTCAATGCTGTCCCTTATCGGGAAGGATGGTTGCTGATCCCAACCATCGGTGATTATATATTCGTCACACTCAAGCTAAACGAGTGGACGGTCATGTGTGGCCGGGTTGCAAGACGTTCTTGTTGAACCCTAGTGTATCTCCTCTAGAGTACACTGATCGGAAGGTGCTCCCATACCTTGTCTGTTGGAATCCAATCTCCAATAAGCGCTCACGGTTTTATTTGTATACTGCAAGCGTTCTGCTAGATTGATATCTATTTGTATTTAGACATTATTATAATATCAGAAAGATATCCTTTATTTAACCAAGTGTTGGAGTTTTATTCACACCAGTCCCATGACTGACCCGGAGTTTATTTTGTTTTGTTTTCCTTAAAGTCTTGGGTGCCTAAATTTGTACGGGTAGTCAAGTAGTCGGGATTTTACAGATACACTTGGAGAGCTTGGAGCAGGAGGCTTCAGGATTATAGCTATTATTATTCCGCTGTGTAGTTAAGTGTTGTACTTTGAAATGGTATGTATATACGAGTACTGATTTGTATTTCAAAGTTATGTTATATTTTATTCGTTCCGCTGTGAGATTCATGTTTACTCTGATGATGTAAGTTCTTCTTCTATTCTATTAGTTCTATCTTTTCTTCCTCACCCTCTACTTTCTTTAACTAACGTCCCGGGATTTTCGACTCTCGAGGAGTTGAAGATTTCCAGCCGTTACAATCTAGGTACAACGATTTTTTGAATTCCGTGTTATCCAAGACACCAGATACCGCTGCCATCAATACCATCGAAGGTTCACGGCGATCAACTGATGCTGCTGGAACGTTGAATCTTTCCAGAAATGAACGCAGAGTTTCTCTAGGCCTCTGCTTGATTGTGGTGAGAGACATTACATTCTTGGATCGAGCGATGTGGACCCAAAACTGTTCAAGAAACGAGCTACCAACATATTCCAGTTGTTGATTGATTCAGATTCCAGCTGCCGAATCCACATAGCAGCTAAATCAGTCAAGAAGAGTGCAAAACATTTAGCCATGACGTTTTTACGATGCCGATTGTACTTCCGTATGCCGTTTATAGCGCATCAGGTGCATGGTAGGATCTGTCATGCCGTTGTAAGGCTCTAGTTGTGGAAGTTTGAAATCTAGGGAATTGCGGGAATTCCTGATTTCCAGAGTGAATGGGCTGTAGTTGATGTCATCCACGTCGTTCTGATGAGTGCGTCCTCTCGACAGGCGTTCAATCAGGTCTGCTAGCTGATTTCCTTCAAAAAGCAGTTGTAAATTGCCAAGATCAGAGCTGGTGCCCCCAGCGTTGAGCGTGAGAGAAGGAAGCTGTCGGTGAACTGCTGGGAGTGAGTTGCTGGGAGCGGTTCGTGAGCCAGGGTGTGCACCACAAATGGGTCGTGGGTCCCCATCACGAGCGGGTCGTGGGTCCCCATCACAAGCGGATCGTGGGTACCCATCACGAGCGGATCGTGGGTCCCTATCACGAGCGGGGTCAGGATGCCCATCACGAGTCGGATCCTGGTGTGGAACGGGAGCTTACATTATGATATCCGTTTGAACCGGAGATGAGGTTGATCGAGCCTGATCATTTCAAAGAGTGAGGGGGTTGCCCCCAATTCCGTGTGATGCATAAGCTACTTCTGTGGCATCAATTCCAATGACCAGAACATTGCTCGGTCTTCCATCCATCCGAGCGAAGAACTCACTCATCATGTTCTGCTATTTTTGGAGGAGATCGTTTTGCCTTGCCATTTGAACCCTCAATTCAGCGAGAACACCATCGATCTCTTCTCTGGTCAAGTATGCTGATGGGTCCTCATGAGAGGAAGCCTCCAAGCTTGCCTCATTCCTTGCGCCTTCAGCGTCAGCATCATCGGCATGAGCAGAAGTTCCAGTCTTCTTCCTTTTGTTCGCCATTGAGTCTCCTTTCAAGCTAGAAATTGAGTTTGTCGAGTGCCCCCACCTGGCGCGCCAAAATCTGGGCCTAACACCCAAATTCAGATCGCAAATCACAGAGTGCAAAAAAAAGTAAATAAAGAGGAGACACATGAAGTTTTTATAGTGGTTCGGCTCAAACCAAGCCTACGTCCACTTTATCTCTTCTTAAATCCTAAGAAGTTACAAGTATAATTCTCTCGGTTTATACACAAAATCCTCGTGTTTACAATGAAAAGGGGTAAGAAATCATAAGATTATACACGAAATCCTCATGTTATAATGTGGAATTTGGCTCCTTTGCTGTTGAAATTGCTTTGTAGAGAGCAATGGTGGAAGCTGTGAGGAGTTAGAGCCAAAAGATCATTGAAAATGCCTCCAAATGGTGTATTTATAGCTGTAGGAGAGCTTCTGGGAAGACTGGTTCGTAATGGGGTACGTGGCATCCAATCCGGGAAAATAGGGGTGTGAATAGCCTTGAGAATAGGTCAAGATCTACGCGTGTATTAGCAGATTCGGTGGTCGGTTCGTGGTCATGTGGTCGGGTCGTGATGAGGTCTCCACGAACTGAAGTCTGGTTGTGAGCTGGAGTGGGAAGCTGGTGTCCACAGTCGGGTCGTGATCAGGAGGTGTACCACGAGCCGAGGGGGGCGATCCGATGGGGGGCGACACGAGGGTGCTTGAGCCATACTCCGATCATGTGACGCTTCGTTGCTTTATCCAGAAAATTGCCAGATTACACCAGTTTACAGAAACAGGATTAACTTTCAAACCGTAAATCCGATTGAGCCAATCCAAAGCTCAAACTAAAGCTAATTCAGAGAGTTACAGATCTCAACTCTATAATTGCTGTTTTCGGGCCCAGAAAAGGGCATCTGATTGGAGTTCTGGGCAGTTCTTTGTTGATGATGCGACTTTGACCAAATCGCATCCTGTCTTCTAACAACGTTCTCCATATCCGAGCGCGATGCTATCCAGAAATTCAGCGTGACAGCTTTTACCAAAAAGTGTGTCAACAAGTTTTCCCCCCAGAACATATCTTGCTGGTTGAAGGAAGATGTGTTCTGAATAATCCATGAAATCTATAAGCCATAGAAATCCGACAACGCCATGACCTCGTCGGGTCTGCCAGCTACAAATATAATCCATATCTGTAAAGGGACAAAGGTAAAACAAATGTGCCAAATCCTGACAGTATTATTCAAACTTTCCGAGCATAAACCATGTTTCGACGTCTAATGAGCATAAACCAGACTCAATAGACGTTTGAGTCATCCTGCCAAATCCTAGCAAGGGCCAAACTTTCTAGGCATAATCCATACCGAGAAGTTCGAACCGAGTATAATCCATACCCGATTTCCTTTGTCACATCCTAACAAGACCATTTGTCGTTCCTAAATATAATCCATACTTAAGATTCCGAAGTGAGTATAAACCATACTCTGCCGAAGTAAAGCTATACTTGCCACATCCTGACAAGATAGTTCATCCGTAGGCACAATCCATACCTAGAGTTCCATAATAAGTATAAGTCATACTTTAACCGAAGTTGAAGATCCTGCCATATCCCGACAAGATACTTAAATTCTCCAAACATATTACATGCTTGGAAAGTCCTTATTCAATTCAAAATGAAAAACCAAAGCAAATCCTGATTGGTTTGACACCGAGTCCAGAGCACGTTTTGGGGCTACATCCTAACCTCGTATGTGTGTACTCCGATTCAACCAATCGGAAAACCTAACGAAAGAAAAAACAAATCTTAAAGCCTAAGAAATGCAGAAAATGAAAGATGATCTCATCCAGATCAATTGATGATGAGTCCACGAGAGGTCGATCCAGGGTCATTCCCTCTCCGAGGGGCAAGAGGTGGAAGCGTAGGTGTTGTTGATGGTTTCACATACCCAGGCAGCTCTCCACGTCTAACCCATTCCTCAATCAAATCACGAAGATGTCTGCACTCATTCGTGTCATGTCCATCCATATCGCGGAATATGTAGTGCATTCCATAATCGCGTTCTCTTTGCGATGGCTACCTCCTGGGCGCCTTTGGGTAGGAGACAACACTGTTTGTTTCCATGTAGATGTTAGAAAGTGAAGCAATGAGCTCAGTATACTTTTCATATCTGGGTCCTCTCCGGGACTGAGTGTTGCGGTCATTCTTGACGGTGGCTTTTCCTTTGCCATTTTCAAAATCATATGTTTCTCCGTCTTTGAGCATGTTGACATCGAGAACTTCCTTCTCGGAGGTTGCATCTTCTTCCTGCAGAAATCTATCTGCTTCAAGGTAGAATTCGCTGAGATTTCGCAGTGGATCTCGGTACAAACATTTTTTGAATTCCGTGTTATCCAAGACATCGGATACCGCTGCCATCAGTACCATCGACGATTCAGGGCGATCAACTGATGCTGCTGCAACGTTGAATCTTTCCATAAATGAAAGCAGAGATTCTCTAGGCCTCTGCTTGATTATGGTGAGAGACATTACGTTCTTGGGTCGAGCAATGTGGACCCGAAACTGTTCAAGAAAGCGAGCTACCAACATATTCCAGCTGTTGATTGATTCGGATTCTAGTTGTCGAATCCACATAGCAGCTAGTCATTCAAGAAGAGAGGAAAACATTTAGCCATGAAGTTTTTCCGATGCTGATTGTACTCCCGTATGCCGTTTGTATCACATCAGGTGCACGGTAGGATCTGTCCTACCGATGTAAGGCTCTAGTTGTGGAAGTTTGAAATGCGGGGGATTTCGGGAATTCCTGATTTCCAGAGTGAATGGGCTGTGGTTGATGTCATCTACGTCGTTCTGATAAGTGCGGCCTCTTGAGAGGCGTTCAATCAGGTCTGCTAGCTGATTTCCTTCAAAAAGCTGTTGCAAATTGCCAAGATCAGAGCTGGTGCCCCCAGTGTTGAGCGTGAGAGAAGGAATCTGCCGGTGAGCTGCTGGAAGTTAGTTGCTAGGAGCGGTTCGTGAGCCAGGGGGTGCATCACGAATGGGTGGTTGGTCCCCATCACGAGCTTGTCGTGGATCCCCATCACGAGCGGGTCGTGGGTCCCCATCACGAGCGGGTCGTGGGTCCCCATCACGAGCGGATCGTGGGTCCCCATCACGAGCGGATCGTGAGTCCCCATAACGAGCGGTCGGGATTTCCATCACAAGCCGGATCCTGGTATGGAATGTGTAACACCCCGTGAATTCTATAACGTTAAGCTTCACGAATTAAAGTATAATTAATTATAAATGATGAAATCAAGGGAAATGGGTTATGCCATTGCGTTCGTCTCAAAATTCTGCTTGAGATAGAGTTCAAGTTTGCGTAAAACGGATATCGTATGAAGAAGATATGGACGAGCGAAGTTGGCAGAAAAACCAGAAAACGGGTTAGAATGCACTGGCGCACTTGTGAAGTGCGCTAGAACAAAGTTGAACTGGCGCACTTGGGAAGTTCGCCAGTACAATTTCGGCCTGGCGCACCTGCCAAATGCGCCCAGGTCAGAAAGACCTGCTGGTCAGGTCCTGGCTGGCCTGGTCAGGTCCTGGCTGGCCTGGTCAGGGTCTGGTCGAATTCTGATGCTTGGCTGAGTCACTAGGGCTTACGTGTCACCTCTTGATTGGCTCTTTGAACCTTGTATGGTCTAGATTCCTCCTATCTTCATCTGACGGCTCAAAACAATTTAAAATTCTATAAATACAACACAAGTCTAACCCTAAATTCACACAAATAATAGAATACAAAAGCCGTCATGCTGCTGGAGAGGAACTAGGAATGGCCGTCAATTAGAAAGCCTAGAGACAAGCCAACACCAAAGCCTAAGAGACGAATCAAATTAAAGTTTAATCAAATCAATTAACGCAACGTTAGTCTACCCAAAGGAGCGCATCTCAGTTTCAGAATTCGGAATCCAGAATTCAAGATTCTGCATTCGTTATAAGTATAGTGACCTTTCAAAATATGAATAAAAACTGTGATGTGATTTGATGTAAATGAAAATAGAATCGTGTTGTTATAATCTTTGTGTATTGTGATGGTTCTATCATGACTTGTGTATTGATGTTTGTGGCATAAATTTGGTTGATGCAAGCCTATTGAACAATTGTATATGAAAAACAATGGCACTTGCAAGCTTGTGGCAAAAACTAGAAATTGATCCCTTTTTGTATATGTCGATGGCATGGACTATGTATATTCTCTTAGTCTAAATTAGAATTTGTGTAAACATGTTATAGACCTTTTATGCCTACATGACCCAAAACCTATGATATCATCCTTATGTTTATTGGCAAGTATAATTGGATCTATGTTTCATAAACTATGCAAGTTCAAGTTTATTTGCAAAATATAATTAGTTCTATGTCAAACATCGTTTGGGTTTCATAAACTATGCAAGTTCATGTTGAAATAGGCTATATGATTAGATGTAAAAATTGTACATTTTTGTGAATATACAACATGCTAGTTTTGTGGTTGATATTATGCCAAGTTAACATGTTTAAACACAAGTTTGTATTTGCCTAAACTATGCCATTTCATATGTCACCCACTTAGTCATACTTTGATTTGAATGCAAGTTCACATGACCCATGTTATATGTTAGTTGAATCGCCAAATTGCATGTTCATGCGCCACACACCTTTATGTATTACATGTTCATGATTTCCCCTTCGCCTCACGTTTATAAAGTTGGGCTAAATTTTGACAAGCCCAACACATGTTATAACGTTGCGAACAAACGGGGGTAATAACGTTGGGTGTAAAATATGAAAATATATGTTGGCATGTTTGGCACATGCCAATGATTATGACACATAAGCGGTATGAATTGAAATACCCAAAAATAAAAGATATGACATTTACATATGGTTGGGAAGTAATAAAATATGTAAATTTAGAAAACACGATATGCTTAATCCGAGGTTGGATTGAGTTGTGATGTAAACCTGCCCGGACCCGCCCGGCTGTCCAGTAGTCACAACAATACCTATCCAATGTGGGTGGTTAAGCATTGAGCCCAATAAGGACCCGAGGTTAGACTGAGCTACGGTGTAAACCTGCCCGGAACCGACCGGCACAACCAGTAACCGTAGCAATACCTGTCTAATGTGAGTGGTCTGGTGCTCCTAAGAGGCTACGGACAGATTGTAGGGTTAAGTCAACTATAACACTTAACCAAATTCAACATGTTAACAAGAATTGATGGGTGGGGTAAGGTAAATACAGACACTTAACCACTTAACATGTTTGACTAGAAAATCCTGGTAACGAGGGACCCGTTTCAGCAGTAACCCAAAGTTAGGTATCAACAGTACCCTGAAACTAGGCAGGGTGGGGCACGATTACTAGGCTGATTGTAAGCAGTCAAACGACGACGGTGGGTTCACAGTGCAGGTATAACGGGGTGCGGGCGTGCACACACTCCGGGGCAGACAACCAGGGTACTAGGGACACCAGTAGTATAACCTATGCCTTCTAGGATTTGTGTCGGGGCCGCCACCATGGGTCTTGATACACCCCATGGTGGGACCAACATAGGTATCTACAATTCTTGGGGGTTGTATGACACATGTTAACGTGAGTAGGAGCCGATCTTTAATTAAGAATGGGGATCACTTCACCCTCACTATGGGGTGCCAGTTAGAATAAACTCGAGTAGGTGCAGAGATATAGTATGGGTGTGATAGTACATTCGACACTTCCTTAGCTTGTGACACTTTCCTATTTTTAGTTTATATCCATCATATCATTTTCTTATTCACATATTGAAGAGTTACTAGATTTACTCAGGCTTTATGTCTGACCATATTTTCTTTTCGTCTTCTTTTCTTTCGTTCCCCCCAGGTCCACAGGGAAGAAACAACTCAACTTAGTCAGACTCTTTACAAGCACCAAGAACGTAGATGTATGATTTGGATCTTTCTTGCTCGGATAATGGCTTTGGATATCACTATGGGGATTTTTGTCACTTTATTTATGTTTTCATGCTTCTTTAATAATTAAGGCAGTTATGAGATTGTAATGTTGGAAGTATTTTGAGACAATTATGGAAATCTTTGTTTGATACACGTATTGATGAAATAAAAGTTTGTTTGGTTTCCGCTGTTTAAAATATGTGTATTTATATCTGTCTTGAGTTCATCTGTGGCTTTTACTTATAAACCTCCACCAAAGTTAAGGCATTCCCTTTGTGAGTGACCTTAATGGAGGTGGGGTGTTTCACTTGGTATCAGAGCATAGGTTTACCAGTCAAGATAAAAGTTTTTGAAAATTGTTTTCAAAAAGAAAGTTTAAAGAAGCATTTTTTTAGAAAAAGTGTTATATTTATAAAAAGACAAAATCCCCCAAAGCCATGTGCCCTATCTATCCTTCTCTATCCTTCATTTTGAATTTTTCCTTTCTGTTCCAGCATGTTTGGAGACCTTAACCTTCCGGAAGGAGTGCCGATTCCCGGCTGGTTTAGGAGGTACTTAAAAGCAAGGGCCAATAGCGCGGGCCCAGCAGACATCCCTCCTCCAGTGGCCGCGGTTCCTTCTCCTCCTCCGCCTCCTCTTGGAAATGCCTTCGCAAAAACATGTAGAGACTTCAAGGCTATGGGTGGAAAAGACTTTTATGGGACAGAATCTTTTGATGGAGCAAGAAACTGGTTAAAGGAGACTGAGGATTTGTTTGTCATCTTTGGAGTGGATGACAAGCAAAGATACAACTTGCGGTGTGGTTACTTAAGGATGAAGCTTCCTATTGGTGGGAAGTTACTAATCCTCAGAGGGCGGTGGAAACATGGGAAGACTTCAGGACAAGGTTTGAGATGAAATTCCTCTCCCAAGCCGAAACAAGCCTGCAAATGGAAAAGTTTCTAACTCTGAAACAGGGAAGCATGACGATCAGGGAATATGTTAATCAGTTTAATTAGCTGGCCAGATTTGGGCTAGACTTAGTAAACACCCAACACAAGAAGGCACTTCGCTTCGTCAAGGGTTTGAATGAGCCTCTACACAGCCTTGCCATGACCCATGTATCCACGGGTGCGACTTATGAAAGCCTGATGGACATGGTGTTGCTACACGAGGAAGACCACGGCAAGAAAGAAACTAACGGGGAAGAGAAGAGAGAAGGTCTACAAGCAAAGAAAACAGACTTCAAGAAAGGAGGAAAGAACAATAAGCCCTGTGAGAAGAGAAGGTGCAATTTCTGTGGCATTGTGGGCCATATATCAAAAAACTGCCGGAAAAGGAAGGCGAAGATGGGTGGTTGCTTCCATTGTGGAGAAACTGGGCACCAAGCTAAGGACTGCTCAAAGAAGAAAGGGCAGGGACAGAAAGTCGGATCCACTTCAGGGGGTCAGGTTCATGCGCTAGTGGCACCTCAGCAGGAACGAGGTAGTAATATTTCTGTAGCAAGTGTAGTCTATCTTTATGATCATCCAGTTCGTACACTTTTTGACTCTGGCGCATCACACTCTTTTATTTCATCTGCCTTAGTAGAATCTCTTCATCTGGACACTAGTATGGTAGAAGATCCCTTAGTAGTTTCAAATCCAATTGGGGGCTCCGCTTACTTGTCAATGGTTTTTTTGGGTTTGAAAATCTCTATTCTCAATGTTGAGTTTAGTAGTAATGCCTTTGTTTTGGGCTTCTCGGGATATGATTTGATCTTAGGCATGGACTGGCTATCCAGTAATTGTGCCATTCTTGACTGTGAGAAAAGAGTAGTTAGACTCTTGACTCGGCTTGGTAACACTGTAGAAATTTCCTATAATCCCTTGAATGCTGTTATGCTTAGTTATCTAGAGTCGCTTGAAGCTTCTGATGAGAATTTGCAATCAGTTAGAATAGTCCGGGAATATCCGGATGTCTTTGAGGAAGTGAAAGGCTTACCTCCGAGGCGGGAAATAGACTTCCGCATATATCTTGTGGATAATGCAAAGCCTGTAGCTTTACCTATCAGACACATGGCTCCAAGGAGAGAAAGGATCTCAGTAAGATGGTTAAAGAACTTCTCGAAAAGGGGTTCATTAGACGGAGCATTTCGGAATGGGGTGCTCCAGTGGTGTTCGCAACCAAAGCAGACGGTTCGCTTCGCCTTTGTACCGACTATAGGGAGTTAAACAAATTGACCAAGAAAAATAGGCACCCTCTTCCCCGAATCGACGATTTGTTTGATCAGCTTGTAGGTGCGACGGTTTTCTCCCAACTTGATCTGGCAACTGGGTTCCATCAGCTAAGAGTAGCTGATGACAGCATTGATAAGACAGCGTCCAGAACCCCAGACGGTTTCATCGAGTGGCTTGTCATGCCTTTCGGCTTGACAAATGCACCCGTTTATTTCGTAGACCTAATGAGCAGGGTGTTCAGAGAATTCCTCAACAAATTTGTGGTTGTCTTCGTAGATGATATCTTAATCTTCTCAAAGAGTGAGGAAGAACATGCTTAGCATCTGAAAGAAATCATGGATACTCTCCGTGCACATCAACTAAAAGCCAAATTCTCCAAGTGTCACTTCTAGAGAAAAGAAGTAAGGTTTCTTAGGCATATAGGGTCCAAAGAATGGTTGGCTATGGACCCCGCGAAAGTGGTGGCTGTGCAAGATTGGAAGACACCAAGATATGCAACCGAAGTTCGAAGCTTTCTTGGGCCAGCCGGTTTTTACCAAAAGTTTATTAGGGATTTTGTTAAAATCTCAGCCCCACTCACAAGGCTAACAAAGAAGAATCTGGCATTCACTTGGGATTTGGACTGCGAATTTGCTTTCCAACGATTAAAAAGGGCTCTTACAACAGTCCCAGTTCTAACTCTGCCTGGCGGAAGAAAAATGTTCACAGTATACACGGATGCATGTGGAACGGGACTAGGCGCTGTTCTAATGCAAGAAGGAAGGGTAGTAGCTTATGGAGGAAGACAATTGAAGGTTCCTGAAAAGAACTACCCAACCCACGATCTTGATTTGGCCGCCATCGTCTATGCACTTAAGTCTTGGCGCCATTATCTCCTAGGTGAGAAGTTTGAATTATACACTGACCATAAATCGTTGAAATATCTCTTCTCCCAGAAGGATCTTAACTTGAGGCAGCAAAGATGGATGGAGTTTCTTGCCTCTTATGATTTTGAAATTTCCTATACTCCCAGAAAAGGCCACGTGGTAGTAGACGCGTTGAGCCAAAAGAAACTGACCCTAAGCCCTCTCTTTGTGGAAAGGCAAAACTTGGAGTATATAGCCAGTTTTAACTTTAGGCCCTCCTCGGATTTTGTACCGGGTTTGTTAGCATCTCTCGAAGTACGCCCTACTCTCTTAGACTCAATAGGGGCTGCCCAACGTGAAGACCCTCATCTTGTTGATGTGATTGATAAACTTATTAGGGGTGAGACTTCTAGTCACCTCAGTAGATACGCCATCGGTGATAAGGGTTGGCTGGGACAAGATGGAAGATTATGCGTCCCATAAGCTAGGGAGTTGACAAAGAAGGTTCTCGAGGAAGCGCATCATTCCAAGATGACTATACACCCTGGCGGTGATAAGATGTACAAGGATATAAAAAGGACTTTCTTTTGGAGCGGCATGAAGCAAGACGTGGCAGATTTCGTTTCTAAGTGCATGACCTGCCAATGGGTCAAGGCAGAACAAAAGAAGCCTGGAGGACTACTTCACCCTCTAGAGGTCCCACAGTGGAAGTTGGATAGCATTTCAATGGACTTCATTGATGGACTGCCTCGGTCGAGAAGAGGCAATACTAGCATTTGGGTAATAGTGGATAGGCTTACTAAAAGCGCCCACTTTATACCTATCAAGAGTAGAAGGACTGCCTCATCTCTAGCATCTCTTTATCTCAAGGAAATAATTCGACTCCATGGGATACCCTCCAGCATTGTTAGTGACTGAGACCCTATTTTCACAAGTGAGTTTTGGCGGAGTCTACAAGAAGCTGTAGGCACACAACTATGTTTGAGCACGGCCTATCACCCCCAAACAGATGGCCAGACGGAAAGGGTGAATAGAGTTTTAGAGGATCTTTTAAGACTTTGCGTTCTTGACTTTGGAGGGACGTGGGAGGATCACCTTCCTTTAGTGGAATTTGCCTACAACAACGGCTACCAAGCTACCATCGGCATGGCACCGTTCGAAGCCTTGTATGGAAGACCGTGCAAATCACCAACTTGTTGGTGGGAGTCTACAGATAAGCTTATACTTGGGCCAGACATGATTCGAGAAACTTCAGAGAAAGTGGACTTGATACGTAGGAGAATGAAGACAGCCCAAGACAGACAGAAATCCTACGTCGACAAAAGAAGGACCGACCTTGAGTTTGAGGTTGGGGACAGGGTTTTCCTTACGGTATCCCCTTTAAGGAACGTCGTTCGCTTTGGATCCACGGGAAAGCTAGCACCAAGATTTGTAGGACCGTTCCCTATCATCGAGAAGATTGGGAAAATGGCTTATAGAGTAGATCTGCCTGAAAGATTGGCTAGAATTCACAACGTCTTTCACGTTTCTCATCTCCGGAAATGTCTACATGAATCAGCGGAAGTGGTGGAGCCAAGCATTCTAGAAGAAGCCGAAGTGGAACGTGAAGAAATTGTGAGGAGAGTTCCAACCCGCATCATAGGAACTGAAGTGAAAAAGCTACGCAACCGCGAAGTCAAACTCATTAAAGTTCAGTGGAGTGACGCCGAGGAAGACGCGACTTGGGAAACTGAGGACAGAATACGCGCTGCCTACCCTCTTCTTTTTGAGGGTACATCTTTGACCTCTCTTTTTCTTAAGTTGTGCTTGTATCTATCTCTTTAGGTATATCTCCTCGATATTATCCTTTATCCTTAGGTAGAAACCCTTTTGGATGTAAACATGTATTTGAAACATGTTATGGTTGATGGCTGCAAGTGGTTGCTAGTTGTTTCTCGTGGATGCATATACACACACAACCTAGGTCTTAGATCGGCTCAATCACTTCATACTGCATATGCATATATGTATTCTTATTTGTATATGGTTGAAAACTTGATATGCTGTCATATGGTCGTCGCATTTGTATGAATAGTTGTGCACTCATGTAGAATTATGAGTAGGAAAAAATTGCATATATAATGGATTGATGACACTTACATGATTCGCTTTAAGGAGGTCAACTGAATCAGTAGACCGACTGATTTCTGCATTATATAAGGACATGTACACACACTATGCGTATGATCATAAAGCATTAGAAGTCTTTTAAGGACAATGGATGCCTGTGTTTGTTGGTTGAGTAGATGGACTGATGGATGGTAGGATATACATTCTTCCTAACTTGAAGATTTCCGGGACGAAATCCTTTTAAGTGGGGGAGAATGTAACACCCCGTGAATTCTATAACATTAAGCTTCATGAATTAAAGTATAATTAATTATAAATGATGAAATCAAGGGAAATGGGTTACGCATTGCGTTCGTCTCGAAATTATGCTTGAGATAGAGTTCAAGTTTGCGTAAAACGGATAGCGTATGAAGAAGATATGGACGAATGAAATTGGGCAGAAAAACCAGAAAACGGGTCAGAATGCACTGGCGCACTTGTGAAGTGCGCCAGAACAAAGTTGAACTGGCGCACTTGGGAAGTGCGCCAGTACAATTTTGGCCTGGCGCACCTGCCAAGTGCGCCCAGGTCAGAAATACCTGCTGGTCAGGTCCTGGCTGGCCTGGTCAGGGTCTGGTCGAATTTTGATGCTTGGCTGAGTCACTATGGCTTACGTGCCACCTCTTGATTGGCTCTTTGAACCTTGTATGGTCTAGATTCCTCCTATCTTCATCTGACGGCTCAAAACAACTTAAAATTCTATAAATACAACTCAAGTCTAACCCTAAATTCACACAAATAATAGAATACAAAAGCCGTCATGCTACTGGAGAGGAACTAGGAATGGCCGTCAATTAGAAAGCCTATAGACAAGCCAACACCAAAGCCTAAGAGACGAATCAAATTAAAGTTTAATCAAATCAATCAACGCAACGTTAGTCTACCCAAAGGAGCGCATCTCAGTTTAAGAATTCAGAATCCAGAATTCAAGATTCTGCATTCGTTGTAAGTATAGTGACCTTTCAAAATATGAATAAAAACTGTGATGTGATTCGATGTAAATAAAAATAGAATCGTGTTGTTATAATCTTTGTTTATTGTGATGGTTCTATCATGACTTGTGTATTGATGTTTGTGGCATAAATTGATTGATGCAAGCCTATTGAACAATTGTATATGAAAAACAATGGCACTTGCAAGCTTGTGGCAAAAACTAGAAATTGATCCCTTTTTGTATATGTCGATGGCATGGACTATTTATATTCCCTTAGTCTAAATTAGAATTTGTGTAAACATGTTATAGATCTTTTATGCCTACATGACCCAAAACCTATGATATCATCCTTATGTTCATTGGCAAGTATAATTGGATCTATATTTCATAAACTATGCAAGTTCATGATTATTTGCAAAATATAATTGGTTCTATGTCAAACATCGTTTGGGTTTCATAAACTATGCAAGTTCATGTTGAAATAGGCTATATGATTAGATGTAAAAATTGTACATTTTTGTGAATATACAACATGCTAGTTTTGTGGTTGATATTATGCCAAGTTAACATGTTTAAACACAAGTTTGTATTTGCCTAAACTATGCCATTTCATATGTCACCTACTTAGTCATACTTTGATTTGAATGCAAGTTCACATGACCTATGTTATATTTTAGGTTAATCGCCAAATTGCAAGTTCATGCGCCACACACCTTTATGTATTACATGTTCATGATTTCCCCTTTGCCTCACGTTTATAAAGTTGGGCTAAATTGTGACAAGACCAACACATGTTATAACGTTGCGAACAAACGGGGGTAATAACGTTGGGTGTAAAATATGAAAATATATGTTGGCATGTTTGGCACATGCCAATGATTATGACACATAAGCGGTATGAATTGAAATACCGAAAAATAAAAGATATGACATTTACATATGGTTATGAAAATTTAGAAAACACGATATGCTTAACCCGAGGTTGGATTGAGTTGTGATGTAAACCTGCCCGGCTGTCCAGTAGTCACAACAATACCTATCCAATGTGGGTGGTTAAGCATTGAGCCCAATAAGGACCCGAGGTTAGACTGAGCTACGGTGTAAACCTGCCCGGAACCGACCGGCACATCCAGTAACCGTAGCAATACCTGTCTAATGTGAGTGGTCTGGTGCTCCTAAGAGGCTAAGGACATATGGTAGGGTTAAGTCAACTATAACACTTAACCAAATTCAATATGTTAACAAGAATTGATGGGTGGGGTTAGGTAAATACAGACACTTAACCACTTAACATGTTTGACTAGAAAATCCTGGTAACAAGGGACCCATTTCAGCAGTAACCCAAAGTTAGGTATCAACGGTACCCTGAAACTAGGCAGGGTGGGGCACGATTACTGGGCTGATTGTAAGCGGTCAAACGACGGCGGTGGGTGCACAGTGTAGGTCTAACGGGGTGCGGGCATGCACACACTCCGGAGCAGACAACCAGGGCACTGGGGACACCAGTAGTATAACCTATGCCTTCTAAGATTTGTGTCGAGGCCGCCACCAAGGGTCTTGATACACCCCATGGTGGGACCAGCATAGGTATCTACAATTCTTAGGGGCCGTATGACACATGTTAACGCGAGTAGAAGCCGATCTTTAATTAAGAATGGGGATCACTTCACCCTCACCATGGGGTGCTAGTTAGAATAAACTCGAGTAGGTGCAGAGATACAGTATGGGTGTGATAGTACATTCGACACTTCCTTAGCTTGTGACACTTTCCTATTTTTAGTTTATATCCATCATATCCTTTTCTTATTCACATATTGAAGAGTTACTAGATTTACTCAGGCTTTATGTCTGACCCTATTTTCTTTTCGTCTTCTTTTCTTTTGTTTCCCTCCCCCCCCCCCAGGTCCACATGGAGGAAACAGCTCAACTCAGTCAGACTCTTTACAAGCACGAAGAATGTAGATGTATGATTTGGATCTTTCTTGCTCGGATAATGGCTTTGGATATCACTATGGGGATTTTTGTCACTTTATTTATGTTTTCATGCTTCTTTAATAGTCAAGGCAGTTATGAGATTGTAATGTTGGAAGTATTTTGAAAAAATTATGAAAATCTTTGTTTGATACACGTATTGATGAAGTAAAAGTTTGTTTGGTTTCCGCTGTTTAAAATATGTGTATTTATATCTGTCTTGAGTTCATCTGTGGCTTTTACTTATAAACCTCCACCAAAGTTAAGGCATTCCCTTTGTGAGTGACCTTAATGGAGGTGGGGTGTTTTAGAATGGGAGCTTGCATTCTCATATCCGTTTGAACTGGAGCTGAGGTTGATCGATCCTGATCATTTCCAAGAGTGAGGGGGTTGACCCCAATTCCATGTGATGCATGAGCTACTTCTGTAGATTCATTTCCAATGACATGAACATTGCCCGGCCTTCCATCCATCCGAGCGAAGAACTCATTCATTGTGTTCTGTTGTTTCTGGAGGAGATCGTCTTGTTTTTGCATTTGATCCCTCAATTCAGCGGGAACGCCATCCATCTCTTCTCTGGTCAGGTATGCTGATGGGTCCTCATGGGAGGAAGCCTCCAGGCTTGCCTCATTCCTTGCGCCTTCAGCGTCAGCATCATCGGCATGAGCAGAAGTTCCAGTCTTCTTCCTTTTGTTCGCCATTGAGTCTCTTTTCAAGCTAGAAAGTGAGGTTGTCGTGTGCCCCCTTACCTAGTGCGCTAAAATGTTAGACCAAAATCTGGGCCTAACACCCAAATGTAGATCGCAAATCACGGAGTGCAGATAAAAGTAAATAAAGAGGAGACGCACGAAGTTTTTATAGTGGTTCGGCTCAAACTAAGCCTACGTCCACTTTATCTCTTCTTAAATCCTAAGAAGTTACAAGTACAATTCTCTCGGTTTATACACAAAATCCTCGTGTTTACAATGAAAAGGGGTAAGAAATCATAAGATTATACACGAAATCCTCATGTTATAATGTGGAATTTGGCTCCTTTGCTGTTGAAATTGCTTTGAAGAGAGCAATGGTGGAAGTTGTGAAGAGTTAGAGCCAAAAGATCATTGAAAATGCCTTCAAATGGTGCATTTATAGCTGTAGGAGAGCTTCTGGGAAGACTGGTTCATGATGGGGTACGTGGCATCCGATCTGGGAAAATAGGGGTGTGAATAGCCTTGAGAATAGGTCAAGATCTACGCGTGTATTAGCAGATTCGGTGGTCGGTTCGTGGTCATGGGGTCGGGTCGTGATGAGGTCTCCACGAACCGAAGTCTGGTCGTGTGCTGGAGTGGGAAGCTGGTGTCCACGGTCGGGTCGTGATCAGGAGGTGTACCACGAGCCGAGGGGGCGATCCGATGAATGGCGACCCGAGGGTGCATGAGTCATACTCCGATCGTGTGACGCTTTGTTCCTTTATCCAGGAAATTTCCGGATTACACTTGTTTACGAAAATGGGCATAACTTTCAAATCGTAAGTCCGATTGAGCCAAACCAAAGCTAAAACTGAAGTTAATTCAAAGAGGTACAAGAATTACAAAGCTTAGCTCTTTAATTTCTGTTTTCGAGCCCATAAAAGTTCGTCTGGTAGGAGTTCCGGGCAGTTCTTTGTTGATGATGCGACTTTGACCAAATCGCATCCTGTCTTATGACAACGTTCTCCATACCCGAGCGCAATGTTATCTAGATATTCAGTGTGACAGCTTTTACCAAAACGTGTGTCAACAAGTTTGCCCCCCAGAACATATCTTGCTGGTTGAAGGAAGATGTGTTCTGGATAATCAAGGAAATCAATAAGCCATAGAAATCCCACAACGCCATGACCTCGTCGGGTCTGCCAGCTACAAATATAATCCATATCTGTAAAGGGATAAAGGTAAAACAAATATGCCAAATCCTGACAGTATTATTCAAACTTTCCTAGCATAAACCATGTTTCGACGTCTAATGAGCATAAACCATACTTAAGAGACGTTTGAGTCATCCTGCCAAATCCTGGCAAGGGCCAAACTTTCTAGGCATAATCCATACATAGAAGTTCAAACCGAGTATAATGTCACATCCTGACAAGACCATTTGTCATTCCTAAGAATAATCCATACTTAAGATTCCGAAGTGAGTATAAACCATACTCTGCCGAAGTGAAGCTATACTTGCCACATCCTGACAAGATAGTTCACCCGTAAGCACAATCTATATCTAGAGTTCCATAATAAGTATAAGCCATACTTTAATTGAAGTTGAAGATCCTACCACGTCCTGTCAAGAAACATAAATTCTCCAAACATAATCCATGCTTGGAAAGTCCTTATTCAATTCAAAATGTAAAACCAAAGCAAATCCTGATTGGTTTGACACCGAGTCCTGAACACGTTTTGGGGCTACATCCTAACCAGGTACGTGTGTACTCCGATTTAACCAATCGGAAAACCAAACGAAAGAAAAAACAAATCTTAAAGCCTAAGAAATGCAGAAAATGAAAGCTGATCCCATCCAGATCATTTGATGATGAGCCAACGAGAGCTCGATCCAAGGTCATTCCCTCTCCGAGGAGCAGGAGGTGGAAGCGTAGGTGCTGTTGATGGTTTCACATACTCGGGCAGCACTCCACGTCTAATCCGTTCCTCAATCAAATCACGAAGATGTCTGCATTCATTCGTGTCATGTCCGTCCATATCGCGGAATATGCAGTGCTTTCCAGAATCGCGTTCTCTTTGCGATGGCTCCCTCCTGGGAGGCTTTGGGTAGGAGACAACACCGTTTGTGTCCATGTAGATGTCAGAAAGTGAAGCAATGAGCTCAGCATACTTTTCATATCTGGGTCCTCTCCGGGACTGAGTGTTGCGGTCATTCTTGACGGTGGCTTTTCCTTTGCCATTTTCAAAATCATATGTTTCTCCGTCTTTGAGCATGTTGACATCGAGAACTTTCTTCTCGGAGGTTGCATCTTCTTCCCGCAGAAATCTATCTGTTTCAAGATAGAATTCGCCGAGATTTCACGGTGGATCTCAGTACAAAGATTTTTTGAATTCTGTGTTATCCAAGACACCGGATACCGCTGCCATCAGTACCATCGATGGTTCAGGGCGATCAACTGATGCTGCAGCAACGTTGAATCTTTCCAGAAATGAACGAAGAGCTTCTCTAGGCCTCTACTTGATTGTCGTGAGAGACATTACATTCTTGGGTCGAGTGATGTGGACCTGAAACTGTTCAAGAAAGAGAGCTACCAACATATTCCAACTGTTGATCGATTCAGATTCCAGCTGCCGAATCCACATAGCAGTTATGTCAGTCAAGAAGAGAGGATAACATTTAACCATGATGTTTTTCTGATGCCGATTGTACTTCCGTATGCCGTTTGTAGCGCATCAGGTGCACTGTAGGATATGTCCTGCCGTTGTAAGGCTCCAGTTGTATAAGATTGAAATCCGGGGGATTGCGGGAATTCCTGATTTCCAGAGTGAATGGGTTGTGGTTGTTGTCATTTACGTCGTTCTGATAAGTGCGACCTCTCGATAGGCGTTCAATCAGGTCTGCTAGCTGATTTCCTTCAAAAAGCTGTTGTAAATTGCCAAGATCGGAGCTGGTACCCCCAACGTTGAGCGTGAGAGAAGGAAGCTGCCGGTGAGCTGCTGGGAGTGACTTGTTGGGAGAGGTTCATGAGCCAGGGGGTGCACCACGAATGGGTCGTGGGTCTTCATCACGAGCGGGTCGTGGGTCTCTATCACGAGCGGATCGTGGGTCCCCATCACGAGCGGGGCCGGGATGTCCATCACGAGCCGGATCCTGGTGTGGAACGAGAGCTTGCATTCTGATATTCGTTTGAACCGGAGCTGTGGTTGATCGAGCCTGATCATTTCCAAGAGTGAGGGGGTTGCCCCCAATTCCATGTGATGCAAAAGCTACTTCTGTGGCTTCATTTCCAATGGCCTGAACATTGCTCGGCCTTCCATCCATCCGAGCGAAGAACTCATTCATCATGTTCAGCTGTTTTTGGAGGAGATCGTCTTGCCTTGCCATTTGATCCCTCAATTCAGCGAGAACTCCATCCATCTCTTCTCTGGTCAAGTATGCTGATGGGTCCTCATGGGAGGAAGCCTCCAGGCTTGCCTCATTCCTTGCGCCTTCAGCGTCAGCATCCTCGGCATGAGCAGAAGTTCCAGTCTTCTTCCTTTTGTTCGCCATTGAGTGTCCTTTCAAGCTAGAAATTGAGGTTGTCGTGTGCCCCCCTACCTAGTGCGCCAAAACGTTAGACCAAAATCTGGGCCTAACACTTAAATGCAAACCGCAAATCACAGAGCGCGGAAAAAAGTAAATTAAGAGGAGACACACGAAGTTTTTATAGTGGTTCGGCTCAAACCACGCCTACGTCCACTTTATCTCTTCTTAAATCCTAAGAAGTTATGTAACACACCGTACTTTCTATTAATGTCATAATAACGAATCCTATGATACTTAATTTAAAATATGAGAATTAAGGGAAGCGGGCTACACCATTGTGTTCGTCTCGGAATTCTGGTTGAGATAGAGTCCGAGTTTGCGTGAATTGGACTTCATATGAAGAATTTATGGCTATTAGAAGTTTCAGAAATTCGAATAAATTCAAACAGCTCAAAAGAACAAGTTCAAAATTCAAACAGAAGCCAAAAGCAAGCTGGACGGGAAAATTCCCGCCAAGGCAGGTCGACCAAGGGGTCGACCATAGTGTCAACCTCCCCCCTTGAGGTCGACCTGGGGGTCGACCTGGCCCCCGGCCAGATCTGAAATTTGAACGTCTGCAGACATGATGCTGAGTCACTAGGGTTTTTGGATGGTCCTGATCAGGTCTAAGTGGCGATGATTAACCCTAGGTTCATCTGACGGCTATAATCAAACTAAAATTCTATATAAACAACTCAATGCCTAACCTAAAAACACACAAAAAATCCTAGAATTGAAATGCTGTCAATGGAGGATTTGGAGTAGCCGTCACCCTTTTCAATTCTAAAGACGTGTTAAAAAGCTACATCTAAAATCAAATAACAACTACTTTAATTCAATGATCTTCATCAAAGGCGCGCATCTCGAATTTCAGAATACAGATTTCAGAACGCAAGAATTTCTTTTAGTTTCTAAGTTTGTTGTTACGGAGATTTAAACATTTCTTCCGACTGAATCATGACATGTTGTAATTGGAATATAGTACGATGCTTATGTATAAAGATTTGATTCTCCTTTATCTTAAAATATCGTTGTAATTAATCATTTCTATATGCTTGTGGCGATGAACATGTTGTATATTTCATGTCTATATGCTTATGGCAATGAACATGTTGTATATTTCATGTCTATATGCTTGGGTGATGTACAACATTGTATGTTATTGTAATATATTACGATTGGGTAAAGAACTTATTATGCCAACAAAATGGTGAAACATGCCATGTTGTAATTTGGTGGCTATTTGCAAGTTTACGATCTAAATCACATGTTTACATGTTAGATTTACATTTATGAATATTTAGAACTATGTCAAGTTGAATCTATTTATGTTTTGAAAGTGGAACTGTAGCCCTCTTTTGTCGTTAACATCATGCTAAATTATGATATGAAATTGATTATGATAGCTTTCTTATGTTTTGGCGTACATAAGATTATATGCCAAGTTGTGGGTTGAAACCGTGATTATATTCTAGGCCTTTGTCAAGTTTACATGACCATTAGATTCAACTTAGTCACAAGTTGACCTTTACCCAATTGATTAAAGTAATGATATACATCCATGCCAAGTTACATGTGATAAGTTTAAGTGAATGCTATTTTATGTTTATATCATGTTCCTTGATTATTACCCCTTTTTGTTCATTGGTTTGGGCTAAATTGTTAACCCAACATTTTATGTAATTCATACGTACGTTGTACGGGGATAATGATGGGAAAACATGAAAATTCATGGCATAGATTAGTTCATTTAATGGTATATTTGATATACCATTTATGTTGAGCATAATCACAGGATAATTATTCCATGATTAAATTAAATTAAATTTACATAAAGAAATTTGACATATATAGAAAAATATGAATTTAGAAAAGACGAATATGCCTAACCCGAGGTTAGACTGAGTTGTGGTGTAAACCTGCCCGGAACCGACCGGCATATCCAGTGACCACAACAAGACCTGTCTAATGTGGGTGGTTAGTGCATCAAGCCCAAAAAGAACCCGAGGTTAGACTGAGTTGTGGTGTAAATCTTCCCGGAACCGACCAGCATATCCAGTAACCACAACAAGACCTGTCTAATGTGAGTGGTTGGTCCTTTTATAAATTAAAGCTAAGCTAGGATTGGTAGGGTTAAGTAAATTAGGAAAAACACTTAACCAATTCAACATGTTAACTAAAACGAATGGGCTGGGTTAGGTAAACTTGGACACTTAACCAAATAAACATGTCGATTAGAAAACCCTAGTAACGGGTACCCATTTCAGCAGTAACCCACATAGATGTATCATAATACCCTGAAACTAGGCAGGGTGGGGCACGATTACTGGGCTAAATTATAAGCGGTCAAAACGTCGGCGGTTGGTGGGCCAGTGTAGGTTTCGGTGGAGTATGGGCGCGCACGTACTCTGGAGTGGAAAATCAGGCACTAGGTATCAGTAGTGTACACTGTGCATCTTGAATCGTGTCGTGTTTCCACCAGAGGAACTGATACACCCCATGGTGGGACCAGCACAGGTGACTACAATCAAGAGAGGCCGAAGGACACAGGACATGAATACATGCGAGTTAGAGCCGATCATTAAGGGGATCGTTTGTTGTAAACACGTGAACTGGTTGAACCAATGGTTAAGTAGGTGTAGAGACTATAGTAATGGGTGCGATCACACGTCCCTCTTATCTTATATTAGGGTATTATCCTATGTTCTGTTTTCACTGTCATGATCCCTTTTCTTGTTTAAATACTAGTAACCACTGATCTTACCAGAGTTATTGTCTGACCCGTTTTCTTTTGTCTTCTTTTCTTTCGTTCCCCCCCCCCCTCAGGTCCACAGGGAGGAAATACTCCAGCTTAATCAGACTCTTTACAAGGTTCAAGAAAGTAGATGTATGACTTGGACTCTCTTGCATTGGCTATGGCTTTTGGATATGATCCTTGGTGATTTATGCATTTTTACTTTTTGGTTTATGCTTCTTTATTGAATAATCAAGACAGAAATTATGGTGTAATGTTTAGAAGTTGTTTTAAGACAATTTGATGTAATGCTTTTGTATTGAACTACGTACGAAATAAATATTTGAATTCTGCCGCTTAAATTTATCTGTCTTGTAAATTTTTCTGTGTCTTGTACCTATAACCCTCCACCAAAGTTAAGGCATTCCCTTTGTGAGTGACCTTAATGTAGGTGGGGTGTTTCACTTGGTATTAGAGCTAAAGGTTTACCAGATCAGATAAGAGTTTTTGAAAACTATCTTTCAAAAAGAAATATAAAGAAGCTTTTTACAAGGAAAAGTGTTGTTTTAAAATTTTAAAAAGCATAATCCCCAAAGCCATATGCACTATCTTTCTATTCTTCGTTTTGAATCTTTTCTTTTTCGTTTTAGCATGTTTGGGAATCTTAACCTTCCAGAGGGTGTGCCAATACCTGGCTGGTTCAGGAGGTACTTAGAGGCTAGGGCCAATGACGCAGGACCAACAGATATTCCTCCTCCAGTTGCAGCGGTTCCTCCTCCTCCTCGTGCAAATGTTTTCTCAAAGATCTGTAGAGATTTTAGGGCCATGGGTGTAAAGGATTTCAAGGGAACTGAATCATTCGTAGAAGCGAGGAACTAGCTCAAAGAAACTGAGGATCTGTTCGTTATCTTCGAGGTGGACGATAGGAAGAAGGTACAGTTGGCAGTATGGTTGCTCAAAGACGAGGCTTCCTATTGGTGGGAAGTCACTAATGCTGAAAGACCTGTTGACACGTGGGTGGATTTCAGAATAAGGTTTGAGATGAAATTCCTCTCACAAGCTGAACGAAGTTTACAACTGGAAAATTTCTTATCTCTTAAGCAAGGAAGTATGACAGTCAAGGAGTACGTCAATCAATTCAATCAGCTGGCCCGATTTGGATAGGACTTAGTGAATACTCCTCATAAGAAGGCTCTCCGTTTTGTCAAGGGATTGAATGAGCCACTTCACAGCTTGGCTATGACCCATATACCTATGGGGGAAACTTACGAGAGGTTAGTGGACATGGCACTCTTACATGAGGAAGACAAGGGCAAGAATGAGGTAAAAGCTGAAGTGCCTCAAGATAAGAAGTGGAAAGGGTCGCAAAATAAGAAGGTTGATTCAAAGAAAGGCGGGAAGAACAACAAACCCCGTGAAAAGAGAAAGTGTAATTTCTGTGGCATTCTCGGGCATCTGGCCAAAGACTGCAGGAAGAAGAAAAGGAAGATGGGTGGCTGTTTCCACTGTGGTGAGATAGGACACATGGCTAGGGCATGCCCAAAGAAGCAAGGGCAGGGAGCTGGACCTTCTTCTGGAGGACAAGTTCACGCTCTTACGGCACCTCCGCAAGAACGAGGTAGAAATATTTCTGTCGAAAGTTTAGTCTATATTTTTGATCATCCTGTACGTACATTATTTGATTCTGGCGCATCGCACTCCTTTATATCTACTGCTTTAGTGGAATCTCTGCACCTAGACACCAGTAGAGTAGAAGATCCTTTGATTGTTTCAAATCCAATTGGGGGCTCAGCCTATTTGTCAATGGTTTGTTTGGATTTGAAAATATCAATACTAAGCGTTGAGTTTAGATGCAATGCCTTTGTTGGGCTATGGGTTGATTCTAGGTATGAAATGGCTATCCGGTAATGGTGTCGTCCTCGATTGTGAAAAGAGAGTGGTTAGACTCATGACTCGCCTTGGTAACACTCCCGAAATTTCTTGTAATCCCATGAACTCTGTCATGCTTAGTTATCTAGAATCACTTGATGCGTCTGTTGAGAACTTACAGTCTGTAAGAGTAGTCCGTGAATACTCGGATGTGTTTGAAGAGGTAATGGGCTTACCTCCAAAGCGGGAGATAGACTTCCGCATATACCTTGTTGATAATGCAAAGCCCGTTGCTTTACCCGTTAGGCACATGGCCCCAAGGGAGAGAAAGGAGCTCAACAAGAAAATCAAAGAGCTGCTTGAAAAGGGGTTCATAAGACGGAGTCTTTCTGAATGGGGTGCTTCGGTAGTGTTCGCAACCAATGCTGATGGTTCGCTTCGCCTGTGCATTGACAATAGGGAGCTAAACAAGCTGACCAAGAAGAATAGACACCCACTCCCAAGAATAGATGATTTGTCCGATCAGTTTGTAGGTGCATCGGTTTTCTCCCAATTAGATTTAGCTACCGGGTTTCATCAGCTAAGAGTGGCTGAAGATAGCATTGATAAGATTGCGTTCAGAACTCCCGATGGTTTCTTCGAGTGGCTTGTCATGCCTTTCAGCTTGACAAACGCACCCGCTTACTTCGTTGATTTAATGAGCAGGGTGTTCCGAGAGTTCCTCAATAAGTTTGTGGTGGTGTTCGTAGACGATATTTTGATCTTCTCAAAGAATGAGGAAGAGCATGCTCAGCATCAAAAAGAAGTCATGGATACTCTCCGTGCGGAGAGAAGAAGTTAGGTTCCTTGGACATGTGGTGTCCAGAGAGGGGATAGTTGTGGACGCACAAAATTGGTTGCTGTGCAAGATTGGAAGGTTCCTCGAAATGCAACCGAAGTCCGAAGCTTTCTCGGGCTAGTAGGCTTTTATCGAAAGTTCATCAAAGATTTTGCAAAAATCTCAGCTCCACTAACAAGATTGACAAAGAAGAACCTAGATTTCAATTGGGATTTGGATTGCGATATTGCTTTCCAACGTTTGAAAAGGGCTCTAACAACAGCCCCAGTTCTGACATTGTCTGATGGAAGCAAGATGTTTACAGTATACACCGATGCATGCGGAATGGGACTAGGCGTTGTTGTGATGCAAGAAGGGAAGGTAGTGGTTTATGGTGGAAGGCAGTTGAAAGTACATGAGAAAAACTAACCAACCCACAACCTAGAATTGGCAGCCATCATTTTTGCGCTTAAGTCTTGGCGCCATTATCTCCTAGGTGAGAAATTTGAACTGTATACTGACCATAAATCGTTGAAATACCTATTCTCGCAGAAAGATCTCAAATTGAGGCAGCAAAGATGGATGGAGTTTCTTGCCTCGTACGATTTTGAGATTTCCTACACTCCTGGCAAGGGAAATGCAGTAGCTGACGCCTTGAGTAGAAAGAAGCTGACCTTAAGCCCTCTCTTTGTGGAAAGGCAAAGCTTGGAGTTCATAGAAAGCTTTAACTTCAGACCCTCCACTGACTTTGTACCTGGCTTACTAGCAACGTTAGAAGTGCGACCAACTCTATTAGACTCAATCAGAGACGCGTAAAGAGAAGACCCTCAGCTAGCCGAAGTGATAGACAAATTAATTAGGGGTGAGACTTCCAGTCACCTCAATAGATACTCCTTTGATGCCAAGGGCTGGTTGAGACGAGATGGAAGACTATGTGTCCCATAAGCAAGGGGCTTGGTAAAGGCGGTTCTGGAAGAGGCACACCATTCCAAGCTGACCATACACCCAGGTGGAGACAAATGTATAAAGACATCAAAAGAATTTTCTTTTGGAATGGCATGAAGAAAGATGTAGCTGAATTTGTTTCTAAGTGTCTAACATGCCAACAAGTCAAGGCAGAGCAGAATAAGCCTGGTGGTCTGCTTCATCCTCTAGAGGTCCCACAGTGGAAATGGGATAGCATCTCGATGGACTTTATAGATGGGTTGCCTAGGTCAAGAAGGGGCAATACTAGCATTTGGGTTGTAGTGGACATGCTCACAAAAAGCGCCGACTTTATACCCGTCAAGAGTAGAAGGACTGCCTCATCTCTAGCATCCATATATCTTAAGGAGATAGTTCGACTCCATGGGATACCCTCCAGCATAGTGAGTGATCGAGACCCTATCTTCACGAGCGAGTTTTGGAAGAGTTTACAAGAGTCTGTAGGCACACAGTTATGCTTAAGCACGGCCTATCACCATCAAACCGATGGCCAAACGGAAAGAGTCAACAGAGTATTAGAAGAGCTCTTGAGGTTATGCATTATCGACTTCGGAGGAACATGGGAGGATCATCTACCTTTGGTGGAATTCGCTTACAACAATAGCTACCAAGCCACCATAGGCATGGCACCTCTCGAAGCTTTATATGGAAGATCGTGCAGGTCACCAACTTGCTGGTGGGAGTCAACATACAAGCTCTTACTTGGACCAGACATGATTAGGGAGACTTCAGAGAAAGTAGACTTGATACGAAGAAGAATGAAGACTGCCCAAGATAGACAGAAGTCCTACGCAGGCAAAAGAAGAACTGACCTTGAGTTCGAAGTTGGAGACAGGTGTTCCTTGAAGTATCTCCTTTGAGGAACGTCGTTTGCTTTGGATCCACAGGAAAACTAGCACCAAGATTTGTAAGGTCGTTCCCTATCAACGAGAAAATTGGGAAGATGGCTTATAGGGTACAACTGCCCGAAAGATTGGTCGGGATTCATAATATCTTTCATGTCTCTCAACTGCAAAAATGCTTACATGAGTCTGCAGAAGTGGTAGAACCAAGTATGCTAGAGGAAGTCGAAGTTGAACGAGAAGTAACGGTGAGGAGAGTTCCAACCCATATCTTGGGAATAGAGGTCAAAAAGCTACGCAACCGTGAAGTTAAGCTCGTCAAAGTTCAATGGAGCGACACCGAGGAAGACGCGACTTGGGAAACTGAGGACAGAATACGCGCAACTTACCCTTTTCTTTTTTAGGGTACGTCTTAAATCTCTTTTCCTCAAGTTTATGTTCGTATCTATCTTTTTAGGTATATCTCCTCGATCTTATCCTTTATCCTTAGGTAGGAACCCATTTGGATGTAAACATGTAATTGAAACATGTTATGATTGATGGTTGCAAGTGGTTGCTAGTGGTTGCTAATGGATGCATATACACACACATTAGGTATTAGATCGGCTCAGTCACTTCCATATTGCATATGCATATATGTATTGGCTTATGGATTAAAACTTGATGTATTATCATATGGACGTTGCATTTGTATGAATGATTGTGCACTCATGTAAGAAATTTTGAGTAGGAAGAAATTGTATTCATAATGTACTCATGGCACTGACATAATTTGCATTAAGGAGGTCAGCTGAATCAGTAGACCGCCTGATTTTTGCATTAGATAAGGACATATACACACACAATGCATATGATCATGAAGCATTAGAAATCTTTTAAGGACAATGGATGCCTGTGTTTGATGGTTGAGTAGATGGGTGTTTGGATGGTAGGATATAAGTTCTTCTCGACTTGAAGATTTCGGGGACGAAATCCTAAAAGGAGGGGAGAATGTAACACCCCGTACTTTCTATTAACGTTATAATAACAAATCCTATGATACTTAATTTAAAATGTGAGAAATAAGGGAAACGGGCTACGCCATTGTGTTCGTCTCGGAATTCTAGTTGAGATAGAGTCCGAGTTTGCGTGAATTGGACTTCGTATGAAGAAGTTATGGCTGTTAGAAGTTTCAGAAATTCGAATAAATTCAAACAGCTGGAAAGAACAAGTTCAAAATTCAAACAGAAGCCAGTAGCAAGCTGGGCTGGAAAATTCCCGCCCAGGCAGGTCGACCAGGGGGTCGACCCTAGTGTCGACCTCCCCCCATGAGGTCGACCTGGGGGTCGACTTGGCCCCCGGCCAGATCTCAAATTTGAACGTCTGCTGACTTGATGCTGAGTCACTAGGGTTTCTGGATGGTCATGATCAGGTCTGAGTGGCTGTGATTAACCCTAGGTTCTTCTGACGACTATAATCAAACTGAAATTCTATATAAACAACTCAATGCCTAACATAAAAACACATAGAAAAATAATCCTAGAACTGAAATGCTATCAATGGAAGATTTGGAGTAGCCGTCACTCTTTTCAACTCTAAAGACGAGTTAAAAAGCTACATTTAAAATCAAATTACAACTAGTTTAATTCAACGATCTTCATCAAAGGCGCGCATCACCAATTTCAGAATTCAGATTTCAGAATGCAAGAATTTCTTTTAGTTTGTAAGTTAGTTTTTATGCAGATTTAAACATTTCTTTCGACTGAATCATGACCTGTTGTAATTGGAATATAGTACGATGCTTATGTATAAAGATTTGATTCTCGTTTATCTTAAAATGTCGTTGTAATTAATCATGTTTATATGCTTGTGGCGATGAACATGATGTATATTTCATGTCTATATGCTTATGGCAATGAACATGTTGTATATTTCATGTCTATATGCTTGGGTGATGTACAACATTGTATGTTATTGTAATCTATTACGATTGGGTAAAGAACTTATTATGCCAATAAAATGGTGAAACATGTCATGTTGTAATTTGGTGGTTGTTTGCAAGTTTAGGATATAAATCACATGTTTACATGTTAGATTTACATTTGTGAATATTTAGAACTATGTCAAGTTGAATCTATTTATGTTGTAAAAGTGGAACTGTAGCCCTCTTATGTTGTTAACATCATGCTAAATTATGATAAGAAATTGATTATGATAGCTTTCTTATGTTTTGACTTACATAAGATTATATGCCAAGTTGTGGGTTGAAACTATGATTATATGCTAGGCCTTTGTCAAGTTTACATGACCATTAGATTCAACTTAGTCACAAGTTCACCTTTACCCAATTGATTAAAGTAATGATATACATCCATGCCAAGTTAAATGTGATAAGTTTAAGTGAATGCTATTTTATGTTTATGTCATGTTCCTTGATCATTACCCCTTTTTGTTTATGGGTTTGGGCTAATTTGTTAGCCCAACATTTTATGTAATTCATACGTACATTCTATGGGGATAACGATGGGAAAACATGAAAATTCATGGCATAGATTTGTTCATTTAATGGTATATTTGATATACCATTTATGTTGAGCATAATCACAGGATAATTATGCCATGATTAAATTAAATTAAATTTACATAAAGAAATTTGACATATATAGAAAAATATGAATTTAGAAAAGACGAATATGTCTAACCCGAGGTTAGACTGAGTTATGGTGTAAACCTGCCCGGAACCGACCGACATATCCAGTGACCACAACAAGACCTGTCTAATGTGGGTGGTTAGTGCATCAAGCCCAAAAAGAACCCATGGTTAGACTTAGTTATGGTGTAAATCTGCCCGGAACCGACCGGCATATCCAGTGACCACAACAAGACCTGTCTAATGTGAGTGGTTGGTGCTTTAATAAATTAAAGCTAAGCCAGGATTGGTAGGGTTAAGTAAATTAGGAAAAACACTTAACCAATTCAACATGTTAACTAAAACGAATGAGTTGGGTTAGGTAAACTTGGACACTTAACCAAATAAACATGTTGATTAGAAAACCCTAGTAACGGGGACCCATTTCAGCAGTAACCCAAATAGATGTATCATGGTACCCTGAGACTAGGCTGGATGGGACACGATTACTAGGCTGAATTAAAAGCGGTCAAAACATCGGCGGTTGGTGGGCCAGTGTAGGTTCCGGCGGAGTATGGGCGTGCACGTACTCCGAAGTGGAAAAATCAGGCACTAGGCATCAGTAGTGTACACCGTGCATCTTGAATCGTGTCGGGTTGCCACCAGAGGGACTGATACACCACATGGTAGGACCAGCACAGGTGACTACAATCAAGCGGGACCGAAGGACACAGGACATGAATACATGCGAGTAGGAGCCGATCATTAAGGGGATCGTTTGTTGTAAACACGTGGACTGGTTGAACCACTGGTTAAGTAAGTGCAGAGACTATAGTAATGGGTGCGATCACACGTCCCTCTTATCTTATATTAGGGTATTGTCCTATGTTCTATTATCACTGTCATGATCCCTTTTCTTGTTTAAATACTAGTAACCACTGAACTTTCCAGACTTATTGTCTGACCCGTTTTCTTTCGTCTTCTTTTCTTCCGTTCCCCCCCCTCAGGTCCACAAGGAGGAAATACACCAGCTTTATCAGACTCTTTACAAGCTTCAAGAAAGTAGATGTATGACTTGGACTCTCTTTCATTAGCTGTGGCTTTTGGATATGATCCTTGGGTATTTATGCATTTTTACTTTTTGGTTTATGCTTTTTATTGAATAATCAAGACAAAAATTATGGTGTAATGTTTTGAAGTTGTTTTGAGACAATTTGATGTAATGCTTTTGTATTGAACTACGTTTAAATAAACATTTGAATTCCGCTGCTTAAATTTATCTGTCTTGTAAATTTTTCTATGTCTTGTTCCTATAACCCTCCACCAAAGTTAAGGCATTCTCTTTGTGAGTGACCTTAATGGAGGTGGGGTGTTTCAAGTTACAAGTACAATTCTCTCGGTTTATACATGAAATACTCGTGTTTACAATGAGAAGGGGTAAGAAATCCTAAGATTATACACAAAATCCTCATGTTATAATGTGGAATTTGGCTCCTTTGCTGCTGAAATTGCTTTGTAGAAAGCAATGGTTGAAGCTGTGAGGAGTTAGAGCCAAAAGATCATTGAAAATGCCTTCAAATGGTGTATTTATAGCTGTAGGAGAGCTTCTGGAAAGACTGGTTCATGATGGGGTACGCGGCATCCGACCCGGGAAAATAGGGGTGTGAATAGCCATGAGAATAGGTCCAGAGCTACGCGTGTATTAGCAGATTCGGTGGTCGGTTCGTGGTCATGTGGTCGGGTCGTGATGAGGTCTCCAAGAACCGAAGTCTGGTCGTGAGCTGGAGTGGGAAGCTGGTGTCCATGGTTGGGTCGTGATCAGGAGGTGTACCACGAGCCGAGGGGGGGATCCGATGAGGGGAAACCCGAGGGTGCATGAGCCATACTCCGATTGTGTGACGCTTCGTTGCTTTAGACAGGAAATTCCCAGATTACACCAGTTTATGGAAACAGGCATAACTTTTAAACCGTAAGTCCGATTGAGCCAAACCAAAGCACAAACTGAAGCTAATTCAGAGACCTACAAGAGTAACAGAGATCGGCTCTGTAATTGCTGTTTTCGGGCCAGAAAAGGTCATCTGGTAGGAGTTCCGGGCAGTTCTTTGTTGATGATGCGACTTCGACCAAATCGCATCCTGTCTTCTGACAACGTTCTCCATATCCGAGCGCGATGCTATCCAGATATTTAGTGTGACAGCTTTTACCAAAATGTGTGTCAACAAGTTTGCCCCCCAGAACATATCTTGCTAGTTGAAGGAAGATGTGTTCTGGATAATTTAGGATATCTATAAGCCATAGAAATCCGACAACGCCAAGACCTCGTTGGGTCGGCCAGCTACAAATATAATCCATATCTGTTAAGGGATAAAGGTAAAACAAATGTGTCAAATCCTGACAGTATTATTCAAACTTTCCGAGCAGAAACCATGTTTCGGCGTCTAATGAGCATAAACCATACTCAAGAGACGTTTGAGTCATCCCGCCAAATCCTGGCAAGAGCCAAACTTTCTAGGCATAATCCATACCTAGAAGTTCAAACCGAGTATAATCCATACCCGATTTCCTTTGTCACATCCTGACAAGACCATTTGTCGTTCTTAAGTATAATCCATACTTAAGATTCTGAAGTGAGTATAAACCATACTCTGCCGAAGTGAAGCTATACTTGCCACATCCTGACAAGATAGTTCATCCATCGGCACAATCCATACCTAGAGTTCCATAATAAGTATAAGCCATACTTTAACCGAAGTTGAAGATCCTGCCACATCTTGACAAGATACTTAAATTCTCCAAACATAATCCATGCTTGGAAAGTCCTTATTCAATTCAAAATGCAAAACCAAAGCAAATCCTGATTGGTTTGACACCGAGTCCAGAGCACGTTTTGGGGCTACATCCTAAGCCCGTATGTATGTACTCCGATTCAACCAATCGGAAAACCTAACGAAAGCAAAAAAACAAATCTTAAAGCCTATGAAATGCAGAAAATGAAAGCTGATCTCATCCAGATCAGTTGATGATGAGCCCACGAGAGCTCGATCCAGGGTCATTCCCTCTCCGAGGAGCAAGAGGTGGAAGCGCAGGTGCTGTTGATGGTTTCACATACTCGAGCAGCTCTCCACGTCTAACCCATTCCTCAATCAAATCACGAAGATGTCTGCACTCACTCATGTCATGTCCGTCCATATCGCGAAATACGCAGTGCTTTCCAGAATCGCGTTCTCTTTGCGATGGCTCCCACCTAGGAGGCTTTGGGTAGGAGACAACACCGTTTGTGTCCATGTAGATGTCAGAAAGTGAAGCAATGAGCTCAGTATACTTTTCATATCTCGGTCCTCTCCAGGACTGAGTGTTGTCATCATTCTTGATGGTGGCTTTTCCTTTGCCATTTTCAAAATCAGATGGTTCTACGTCTTTGAGCATGTTGACTTCGAGAACTTTCTTCTCGGAGGTTGTATTTTCTTCCCGCAGAAATCTATCAGTTTCAAGGTAGAATTCGTCGAGATTTCACGGTGGATCTCGGTACAATGATTTTTTGAATTTTGTGTTATCCAAGACACCGGATACCGCTGCCATCAGTACCATCGATGGTTCAGGGTGATCAACTGATGCTGCTGCAACGTTGAATCTTTAAAGAAATGAATGCAGAGCTTCTCTAGGCCTCTTCTTGATTGTGGTGGGAGACATTACGTTCTTGGGTCGGGCAGTGTGGACTCGAAACTATACAAGAAAGCGAGCTACCAACATATTCTAGCTGTTGATTGATTCAGATTCCAGCTTCTGAATCCACATAGCAGATATGTCAATCAAGAAGAGAGGAAAACATTGAGCCATGACGTTTTTCCGATGCCAGTTGTACTTCCGTATGCCTTTTGTAGCGCATCAGGTGCACGGTAGGATCTGTCCTGCCGTTGTAAGGCTCCAGTTGTGGAAGTTTGAAATCCGGGGGATTGCGGGAATTCCTGATTTTCAGAGTGAATGGGCTGTGGTCGATGTCATCTACGTATTTCTGATAAGTGCGGTCTCTCGAGAGGTGTTCAATCAGATCTGCCAGCTGATTTCCTTCAAAAAGCTGTTGTAAATTGCCAAGATCAGAGCTGGTGCCCCCAGCGTTGAGCGTGAGAGAAGGAAGCTGCCAGTGAGCTGTTGGGAGTGAGTTGCTGGGAGCGGTTCGTGAGACAGGGGGTGCACCACGAATGGGTCGTCGGTCCCCATCATAAGAGGGTCGTGGGTCCCCATCACGAGCGGGAAGTGAGTCCCCACCACGAGCAGATCGTGGGTCCCCATCACGTGAGGATCGTGGGTCCCCATCACGAGCAGGGTCGGGATGTCCATCACGAGTCGTATCCTAGTATGGAATGGGAGCTTGCATTCTGATATCCATTTGTACCGGAGCTGAGGTTGATCGAGCCTAATCATTTCCAAGAGTGAGGGGGTTGCCCCCAATTCCATGTGATGCATAAGCTACTTCTGTGGCTTCATTTCCAATGTCCTGAACATTTCTCGGCCTTCCATTCATCCGAGCGAAGAAGTCATTCATCATGTACCGCTGTTTTTGGAGGAGATCGTCCTGCCGTGCCATTTGATCCCTCATTTCAGCAAGAACGTCATCCATCTCTTCTCTAGTTAAGTATGCTGATGGGTCCTCATGGGAGGAAGCCTCCAGGCTTGCCTCATTCCTTGCGCCTTCAGCGTCAGCATCATCGGCATGAGCAGAAGTTCCAGTCTTCTTCCTTTTGTTCGCCATTGAGTCTCCTTTCAAGCTAGAAATTGAGGTTGTCGTGTGCCCCCTACCTGGCGCACCAAAATGTTAGACCAAAATCTTAGCCTAACACCCAAATGCAGATCGCAAATCACAGAGTGCAGAAAAAGGTAAATAAAGAGGAGACACACGAAGTTTTAATAGTGGTTCGGCTCAAACCAAGCCTACGTCCACTTTATCTCTTCTTAAATCCTAAGAAGTTACAAGTACAATTCTCTCGGTTTATACACGAAATCCTCGTGTTTACAAAGAAAAGGGGTAAGAAATCATAAGATTATACACAAAATCCCCATGTTATAATGTGGAATTTGGTTCCTTTGCTGCTGAAATTGCTTTGTAGAGAGCAATGGTGGAAGCTGTGAGGAGTTAGAGCCAAAAGAACATTGAAAATGCCTTCAAATGGTGTATTTATAGCTGTAGGAGAGCTTCTCGGAAGACTGGTTCGTGATGGGGTACGTGGCATCCAATACGGGGAAATAAGGGTGTGAATAGCCTTGAGAATAGGTCAAGACCTACGCGTGTATTAGCAGATTTGGTGGTCGGTTCGTGATGAGGTCTCCACGAACCGAAGTCTGGTCGTGAGCTGGAGTGGGAAAATGGTGTCCACTGTCGGGTCATGATCAGGAGGTATACCACGAGCCGATGGGGGCGATCCAATGAGGGGCGACCCGAGGGTGCATGAGCCATACTCCAATCATGTGACGCTTCGTTGCTTTATCCAGGAAATTGCCAGATTACACCAGTTTACGGAAACGGGCATAACTTTCTAACCGTAAGTCCGATTGAGCCAAACCAAAGCTCAAACAGAAGCTATTTCAAAAAGCTACAAGATTTACTGAGCTCAACTCTAAAATTGCTATTTTTGGGCCCAGAAAAGGTCATCTGGTAGGAGTTCCGGGCAGTTCTTTGTTGATGATGCGACTTTGACCAAATCGCATCTTGTCTTCTGACAACGTTCTCCATATTCGAGCGCGATGCTATCCAGATATTCAGTGTGACAGCTTTTACCAAAATGTGTGTCAACAAGTTTGCCCCCTAGAACATATCTTGTTGGTTGTAGGAAGATATGTTCTGGATAATCCAGGAAATCTATAAGCCATAGAAATCGGACAATGCCATGACCTCGTCGGGTCTGCCAGCTACAAATATAATCCATATCTTTAAAGGGATAAAGGTAAAACAAATGTGCCAAATCCAGACAGTATTATTCAAACTTCCCGAGCATAAACCATGTTTTGACGTCTAATGAGCATAAACCATACTCAAGAGACGTTTGAGTCATCCTACCAAATCCTGGTAAGGGCCAAACTTTCTAGGCCTAATCCAAACCTAGAATTTCAAACCGAGTATAATCCATACCCAATTTCCTTTGTCACATCCTAACAAGACCATTTGTCGTTCCTAAGTATAATCCATACTTAAGATTCCGAAGTGAGTATAAACCATACTCTGCCGAAGTGAAGCTATACTTGCCACATCCTGACAAGATAGTTCATCCGTAGGCACAATCCATACATGGAGTTCCATAATAAGTATAAGCTATACTTTAACCGAAGTTGAAGATCCTGCCACATCCTGACAAGATACTTAAATTCTCCAAACATAATCCATACTTGGAAAGTCCTTATTCAATTCAAAATGCTAAACCAAAGCAAATCCTGATTGGTTTGACACCGAGTCCAGAGCACGTTTTGGGACTACATCCTAACCTCATACGTGTGTACTCTGATTCAACCAATCGGAAAACCTAACGAAAGCAAAAACAAATCTTAAAACCTAAGAAATGCAGAAAATGAAAGATGATCTCATCCAGATCAGTTGATGATGAGCCCACTAGAGCTCGATCCAGGGTCATTCCCTCTCCGAGGAGCAGGAGGTGGAAGCGCAGGTGCTATTGATGGTTTCACATACTCGGGCAGCTCTCCCAGTCTAACCCGTTCCTCAAACAAACCATGAAGATGTCTACACTCATTCGTTTCATGTCCGTCCATATCGCGGAATATGCAGTGCTTTCTAGAATCGCGCCCTCTTTGCGATGGCTCCCTCCTGGGAGGCTTTGGGTTGGAGACAACACCGTTTGTGTCCATGTAGATGTCAGAAAGTGAAGCAATGTTCTCAGTATACTTTTCATATCTGGGTCCTCTCCGGGACTGAGTGTTGCGGTCATTCCTGACAGTGGCTTTTCCTTTGCCATTTTGAAAATCAGATGGTTCTCCATCTTTGAGCATTTGACATCGAGAACTTTCTTCTTGGAGGTTGCATTTTCTTCCCGCAAAAATCTATCTGTTTCAAGGTAGAATTCACCGAGATTTCGCGGTGGATCTCGGTACAATGATTTTTTGAATTCCGTGTTATCCAAGACACCGAATACCACTGCCATCAGTGCCATCGATGGTTCAGGGAGATCAACTGATGCTGCTGCAACGTTGAATCTTTCCAGAAATGAAAGAAGAGCTTCTCTAGGCCTCTGCTTGATTGTGGCGAGAGACATTACGTTCTTGGGTCGAGCAATGTGGACACAAAACTGTTCAAGAAAGTGAGATACCAACATAATCCAGCTGTTGATTGATTAAGATTCCAGCTGCCGAACCCACATAGCAGCTATGTCAGTCAAGAAAGGAGGAAAACATTTAGCCATGACGTTTTTTCAAAGCAGATTGTACTTCCGTATGCCGTTTGTAGCGCATCAGGTGCACGGTAAGATTTGTCCTGTCGTTGTAAGGCTCCAGTTGTGGAAGTTTGAAATCCAGGGGATTGCGGGAATTCTTGATTTCCAGAGTGAATGGGATGTGGTTGATGTCATTTACATCGTTCTAATAAGTGCGGCCTCTCGAGAGGCGTTCAATCAGGTCTGCTAGCTGATTTCCTTCAAAAAGTTGTTGTAAATTGCCAAGATAAGAGCTGGTGCCCCCTGCGTTGAGCGTGAGAGAAGGAAGCTGTCGGTGAGCTGGTGGAAGTGAGTTGGTGGGAGCGGTTCGTGAGCCAAGGGGTGCACCACGAATGGGTCGTGGGTCCCCATCAAGAGCGGGTCATGGGTCCCCATCACGAGCGGGTCGTGGGTCCCCATCACGAGCGAATCGTGGGTCCCCATCACGAGCAGGGTCAGGATGTCCATCACGAGCCGGATCCTGGTTTGGAACGGGAGCTTCCATTCTGATATTCGTTTGAACCAGAGCTGAGGTTGATCGAGCCTGATCATTTCCAAGAGTTAGGGGGTTTCCCCTAATTCCATGTGATGCATGAGCTACTTCTGTAGCTTCATTTCCAATGACCTGAACATTGCTCGGCCTTCCATCCATCCGAGCGAAGAACTCATTCATCATGTTCTGTTGTTTTTGGAGGAGATCGTCTTGCCTTGCCATTTGATCCCTCAATTCAGCGAGAAATGCCATTCATATCTTCTCTGGTCAAGTACGCTGATGGATCCTCATGGGAGGAAGCCTCCAGGCTTGCCTCATTCCTTTCGCCTTCAGCTTCAGCATCATCGGCATGAGCAAAAGTTCCAGTCTTTTTCCTTTCGTTCGCCATTGAGTCTCCTTTCAAGCTCGAAATTGAGGTTGTCATGTGCCCCCTACCTGGCACGCCAAAATGTTAGACCGAAATCTAGGCATAACACCTAAATGCAGATCGCAAATAACAAAGTGCAGAAAAAATTAAATAAAGAGGAGAAACAAGAACTTTTTATAGTGGTTCGGCTCAAACCAAGCCTACGTCAACTTTATCTCTTCTTAAATCCTAAGAAGTTACAAGTACAATTCTCTCGGTTTATACACGAAATCCTCTTATTTACAACCAAAATGGGTAAGAAATCAAAAATTATACATGAAATCCTCGTGTTATAATGTGGAAATTGGATCCTTTGCTGTTGAAATTGCTTTGTAGAGAGCAATGGTGGAAGCTGTGAGGAGTTAGAGCCAAAAGATCATTGAAAATGCCTTCAAATGGTGTATTTATAGCTGTAGGTGAGCTTCTGGGAAGACTGGTTCGTGATTGGGTACGTGGCATCTAATCCGGGAAAATAAGGGTGTGAATAGCCTTGAGAATAGGTCAAGATCCATATGTGTATTAGCAGATTCGGTGGTCGGTTCGTGGTCATGGGGTCGGGTCGTGATGAGGTCTCCACGAACCGAAGTCTGGTCGTGAGCTGGAGTGGGAAGCTGGTGTCCATGGTCGGGTCGTGATCAGGAGGTGTACCACGAGTCGAGGGGGCGATCCGATGAGGGGCGACCCGAGGGTGCATGATCCATACTCCGATCGTGTGATGCTTCGTTGCTTTATCCAGGAAATTGACATATTACAATAGTTTACGGAAACTGGCATAACTTTCAAACGGTAAGTCCGATTGAGCAAAACCAAAGCTTAAACTAACGCTAATTCAGAGAGCTACAAGATTTACAGTGCTCAGCCCCGTAATTGTTGTTTTCAGACCCAGAAATGGTCATCTAGTAGGAGTTCCGGGCAGTTCTTTGTTGATGATGCGACGTTGACCAAATCGCATCCTGTCTTCTGACAACATTCTCCATATCCGAGTGCGATGCTATCCAGATGATCAGTGTGACAACATTTACCAAAAAGTGTGTCAACAAGTTTGCCCCCTAGAACATATCTTGCTTGTTGAAGGAAGATGTGTTCTGGATAATCGAGGAAATCTATAAGCCATAGAAATCCGACAACTCCACGACCTCGTCGGGTCTGCCAGCTACAAATATAATCCATATCTGTAAAGGGATAAAGTTAAAATAAATGTGCTAAATCTTGATAGTATTATTCAAACTTTCCGCGCATAAACCATGTTTCGACGTCTAATGAGCATAAACCACACTCAAGAGACATTTGAGTCATCCTGCCAAATCCTGGCAAGGGCCAAACTTTCTAGGCATAATCCATACCTAGAAGTTCAAACCGAGTATAATCCATACCTTTGTCACATCCTGACAAGACCATTTTTCGTTCCTAAGTATAATCCATACTTAAGATTCCGAAGTGAGTATAAACCATACTCTGCCGAAGTGAAGTCTGGGGGTGCACCACGAATTGGTCTTGGGTCCCCATCACGAGCGGGTCGTGGGTCCCCCTCACGAGCGGGTCACGGGCCCCAATCACGAGTGGATCGTTGGTCCCCATCACGAGCGGGGTCGGGATGTCCATCACGAGCCGGATCCTAGTGTGGAACGGGTGCTTGCATTCTGATATCCATTTGAATCGGAGATGGGGTTGATCGAGCCTGATCATTTACAAGAGTGAAGGGATTGCCCCCAATTCCATGTGATGGATGAGCTACTTCTGTGGCTTCATTTCCAATGACCTGAACATTGCTCGACCTTCCATCCATCCGAGCGAAGAACTCATTCATCATGCTCTGCTGTTTTTGGAGGAGATCGTCTTAACTTGCCATTTGATCCCTCAATTCAGCGAGAACTTATGGTCAAGTATGCTGATGGGTCCTCATGGGAGGAAGCCTCCAGGCTTGCCTCATACCTTGCGCCTTTAGCGTCATCATCATTGGCATGAGCAGAAGTTCCAGTCTTCTCCCTTTTGTTCGCCATTGAGTCTCCTTTCAAGCTAGAAATTGAGGTTGTCGTGTGCCCCCCTACCTGGCGTGCCAAAATGTTAGACCAAAATCTGGGCCTAACACCCAAATGTAGATCGCAAATCACAGAGTGCAGAAAAAAGTAAATAAAGAGGAGACACAGGAACTTTTTATAGTGGTTCGGCTCAAACCAAGCCTACGTCAACTTAATCTCTTCTTAAATCCTAAGAAGTTACAAGTACAATTCTCCCAGTTTATATACTGTGATCCTTGTGTTTACAACGAAAAGGGGTAAGAAATCATAAGATTATACATGAAATCATCGTGTTATAATGTGGAAATTGGATCCTTTGCTATTGAAATTGCTTTGTAGAGAGCAATGGTGGAACCTGTGAGGAGTTAGAGCCAAAAGATCATTGAAAATGCCTTCAAATGGTGTATTTTTAGCTGTAGGTGAGCTTCTGGGAAGACTGGTTCGTGATGGGGTACGTGGCATCCGATCTGGTAAAATAAGAGTGTGAGTAGCCTTGAGAATAGGTCAAGATCTATGTGTGTATTAGCATATTCGGTGGATGGTTCGTGGTTATGGGGTCGGGTTGTGATGAGGTCTCCACGAACCGAAGTCTGGTCGTGAGCTGGAGTGGGAAGCTGGTGTCCACAGTCGGGTTGTGATCAGGAGGTGTACCACAAGCCGAGGAGGGTGATCCGATGAGGGGCGACCCGAGGGTGCATGAGCCATACTCCGATCGTGTGATGATTCGTTGCTTTATCCAGGAAATTGCCAGATTACAACAGTTTATGGAAACTGGCATAACTTTCAAACGGTAAGTCCGATTGAGCCAAACCAAAGCTCAAACTGAAGCTAATTCAGAGAGCTACAAGATTTACATTGCTCAGCTTTGTAATTGCTATTTTTAGACTAAGAAAAGGTCATCTGGTAGGAGTCCGGGCAGTTCTTCGTTGATGATTCGACGTTGACCAAATCGCATCCTGTCTTCTGACAACGTTCTCCATATCCGAGTGCGATGCTATCCAGATATTCAGTGTGACAGCTTTTACCAAAAAGTGTGTCAACAAGTTTGCCCCCTAGAACATATCTTGCTGCTTGAAGGAAGATGTGTTCTTTATAATCCAGGAAATCTATAAGCCATAGATATTCGACAACGCCATGACCTCGTCGGGTCTGCCAGCTACAAATATAATCCATATCTGTAAAGGGATAAAGGTAAAACAAATGTGCTAAATCCTGACAGTATTATTCAAACTTTCCGAGCATAAAACATGTTTCGACGTGTAATGAGCATAAACCATACTCAAGAGACGTTTGAGTCATCCTGCCAAATCCTGGCAAGGGCCAAACTTTCTAGGCATAATCCATACCTAGAAGTTCAAACCGAGTATAATCCATACCCGATTTCCTTTGTCACATCCTGACAAGACCATGTGTCGTTCGTACGTATAACCCATACTTAAGATTCCGAAGTGAGTATAAACCATACTCTGCCGATGTGAAGCTATATTGCCACATCCTGACAAGATAGTTCATTTGTACGCACAATCCAGACCTAGAGTTCCAAAATAAGTATAAGCCATACTTTAACCGAAGTTGAAGGTCCCGCCACATCCTAACACGATACTTAAATTCTCCAAACAGAATCCATGCTTGGAATGTCCTTATTCAATTCAAAATGCAAAACCAAAGCGAATCCTGATTGGTCTGACACCGAGTCCAGAGCATGTTTTTGGGCTACATCCTAACCCCGTACGTGTGTACTCCGATTCAACCAATCGGAAAACCTAACGAAAGGAAAAAAATCATAAAGCCTAAGAAATGCAGATAATGAAAGCTGATCTCTTCCAGATCAGTTGATGATGAGCCTAAGAGAGCTCGATCCAAGGTCATCCCTCTCCGAGGAGCAGGAGGTGGAAGCGTAGGTGTTGTTGATGGTTTCACATACTCGGGCAGCTCTCCATGTCTAACCCGTTCCTCAATCAAATCACGAAGATATCTGCACTCATTCGTGTCACGTCCGTCCATATCATGGAATATGCAGTGCTTTCCAGAATCGCGTTCTCTTTGCGAAGGCTCCCTCTTGGGAGGCTTTGGATAGGATGCAACACCGTTTGTGTCCATGTAGATGTCAGAAAGTGAATCAATGAGCTTAGTATGCTTTTCATACCTGGGTCCTCTTCGGGACTGAGTGTTGCGGTCGTTCTTGATGGTGGCTTTTCCTTTGCCATTTTTAGAATAAGATGGTTCTCCGTCTTTGAGCATGTTGACATTGAGAACTTTCTTCTCGGAAGTTGCATCTTCTTCCCGCAAAATTCTATCTGCTTCAAGGTAGAATTCGCCGAGATTTCGCAGTGGATATCGGTACAAAGATTTTTTGAATTCCGTGTTATCCAAGACACTAGATACCGCCGCCATCAGTACCATCGACGGTTCAGGGCGATCAACTGATGCTTCTGTAACGTTGAATTTTTCTAGAAATGAACGCAGAGCCTCTCTAGGCCTCTACTTGATTATGGTGAGAGACATTACGTTCTTGGGTCGAGCGATGTGGACCCGAAACTATTCAAGAAAGCGAGCTACCAATATATTCCAGCTGTTGATTGATTCAGATTCCAGCTGCCGAATCCACATAGCAGCTATGTCAATAAAGAAGAGAAGAAAACATTTGTCTATGACGTTTTTCCAGTGCCAATTGTACTTACATATGCCGTTTGTAGCGCATCAGGTGCACGGTAGGATCTGTACTGCCGTTGTAAGGCTCCAGTTGTAGAAGTTTGAAATCCAAGGGATTGCGGGAATTCCGGATTTCCAGAGTGAATGGGTTGTGATTGATGTCATCCACATCGTTCTGATAAGTGCAGCCTCTCGAGAGGCGTTCAATCAGGTCTTCTAGCCGATTTCCTTCAAAACGCTGTTGTAAATTGCCAAGATCAAAGCTGGTGCCCCCAGCGTTGAGTGTGAGAGAAGGAAGCTGCTGGTAGTGAGTTGCTGGGAGAGGTTCGTGAGCGAGGGGGTGCACCAAGAATGGGTCTAGGGTCTCCATCACGAGCGGGTCGTGGGTCCCCATCACGAGCGGATCGTGGGTCCCCATCACGAGCGAATCGTGGGTCCCCATCACGAGCGGGGTCGGGATGTCCATCACGAGCCGGATCCTGGTGTGGAACGGGAGCTTTCATTCTGATATCCGTTTGAACCGGAGCTGGAGTTGATCGAGCCTGATCATTTCCAAGAGTGAGGGGGTTGCCCCCAATTCCATGTGATGGATGAGCTACTTCTGTGGCTTCATTTCCAATGACCTGAATATTGCTCGGCCTTCCATCCATCCGAGCGAATAACTCATTCATCGTGTTCTACTGTTTTTGGAGGAGATCGTCTTGCCTTGCCATTTGATCCCTCAATTCAGCGAGAATGCCATCCATCTCTTCTATGGTCAAGTATGCTGATGGGTCCTCATGGGAGGAAGCCTCCAGGCTTGCCTCATACCTTGCGCCTTTAGCGTCAGCAACATCGGCATGAGCAGAAGTTCCAGTCTTCTTCCTTTTGTTCGCCATTGAGTCTCCTTTCAATTTAGAAATTGAGGTTGTCGTGTGCCCCCCACCTGGCGCGCCAAAATGTTAGACCAAAATCTGGGCCTAACACCCAAATGCAGATCGCAAATCACAGAGTGCAGAAAAAAGTAAATAAAGAGGAGACACACGAAGTTTTTATAGTGGTTCGGCTCAAACCAAGCCTACGTACACTTTATCTGTTCTTAAATCCTAAGAAGTTACAAGTACAGTTCTCTTGGTTTATACACGAAATCCCCGTGTATACAATGAAAAGGGGAAGAAATCATAAGATTATACACCAAATCCACGTGTTATAATGTGAAATTTGGCTCCTTTGCTACTGAAATTGCTTTGTAGAGAGCAATGGTGGAAGCTGTGAGGAGTTAGAGCCAAAAGATCATTGAAAATGCCTTCAAATAGTGTATTTATAGCTGTACAAGAGGTTCTGGGAAGACTGTTTCGTGATGCGGTACGTGGCATCCGATCCGGGAAAATAGGGGTGTGGATAGCCTTAAGAATAGGTCAAGAGCTATGCATGTATTAGCAGATACGGTGGTCGGTTCGTGGTCATGGGGTCGGGTCGTGATGAGGTCTCCACGAACCGAAGTCTGGTCGTGAGCTGGAGTGGGAAGTTGGTGTGCACGGTCGGGTTGTGACTAGGAGGTGTACCACGAGCCGAGGGGGGCGATCCGATGAGGGGCGACCTGAGGGTGCATGAGCCATACTCCGATCGTGTGACGCTTCGTTGCTTTATCCAGGAAATTTCCAAATTACACCAGTTTACGGAAACGGGCATAACTTTCAAACGGTAAGTCCGGTTGAGCCAAACCAAAGCTCAAACTGAACCTAATTCAGAGAGCTACAAGAGTTACGGAGCATAACTTTGTAATTGCTGTTTTCGAACCCAGAAAATGTCATCTGGAAGGAGTTCTGGGCAGTTCTTTGTTGATGATGCGACATTGACGAAATAGCATCATGTCTTCTGACAACGTTCTCCATATCCAAGCGCGATGCTATCTTGATATTCAGTGTGATAGATTTTACCAAAAAGTGTGTCAACAAGTTTTCCCCGTAGAACATATCTTGCTGGTTAGAGGAAGATGTGTTCTGGATAATCCAGGAAATCTATAAGCCATAGAAATCCGACAACGCCATGACCTCGTCGGGTCTGCCAGCTACAAACATAATCTAGATCTGTAAAGGGATAAAGGTAAAACAAATGTGCCAAATCTGTAACACCCCACTCCCGCTATGATCACTCACTAAGGGAATGCCATAGCATCGGTGGAGTATTTTAGTGAATATAGAACAGAAAAATTACAACAAGACAGATATAAATAGTACTTGAAATTTTAAAACATCATCTCATAACAGCGGAAGTAAAACATGTCTGGTTACATCATAAAACCACAATAAAGGTCAAGTACAATATCCATCAAAATAAAGAAGTACATAATCCCACTCTCATACAATAGCCAAACAAAAGAAAAGATAACTGGATAACTGGAGCTTTACATCTATCCAAGCTCCTAAAGACTGGAACAGCAATCCGATCAAGCTCCACTACTGCTAGGATCCACCGTAGGACCTGAGGGTTGGGAAAAAGATAAAAACAACGGGGTCAGACATAAGTCTGAGCGAGTCCTATAACTTTAACAATACAATCGTTAAAGTAACCAGAGAAGACATAAACTGATATACGGTAACATATAGGGATGAATGGCTACCCTAAGCAGTCAACTAAACGAAGATAAAGGATAAAGACGCATCTACCCTCCCTAAGGTAAATTACTAAACTGCACCACACCAGTCGTTCCTAACTTAAAGGTTGATCCCACCCAAGGACTTATAAAATTTACTAATTAGTACCTGCGTACCCCTAGGTGACCAAGTAGGCGCCACGGGGCCCTACAATCCACTAGGTGTACACACTACTTCCCATTCGATCGGCTCCCTAACGTAGATACCCGTGCTGGCCCCACCGTGGGATGTATCATTCCCCAATGTGGCAACCTGATGAAACTAAAGGTGCACGGCTTATATCTACTCGATGCAACAACGGCTTACCTACCAGCCCGGGCCCACTCACGCATATGAAGCCCGTTGGACTTGCGTTGCCACCGCTAACCCGTTTGCCTCTTACAGTCAAGCCCAGTATGCGTGTCCCGTCCTCGACATGGGTCGAGCCCACAAAGATACGTATGGGTTACTGGTTGAAATGGGCCTCCACAAGCTACCCACCTAAGCTTGTCCCTTTTTCTAGTATATCCCACTTAACCCTTTAATCATGTTTTAATTACATGTTCCATTTTGGTTAAGTATTCTAATCGTATTTTCTATTGCCACCCAAGGCAACCACTAGATTTTCTCATGCCACCCGAGGCACCCACTTAACCCCTCATGTCCCTCTACATGCTAATGTGGTTAAGTGTTTCTTAATTAATTAATTAAGAACGTAACCTTTGTAAAGACCTCTCACATTAGACTGTCTTTTATGACCGCTGGTTAAGCCGGTTGGGTCCGGGCAGCCTTATGTCATAACAGAGTCTAACCTCGTGTCTTTACATTAATTACGTATTTAGTTTGTGCCTAAGACCTCTCACATTGGGCTAACATTTGTAGCAACTGGTTAAGCCGGTTGGGTCCGGGCAGTTTTACGCTACAACTGAGTCCAACCTCGTGTCTTAGTCAATTAATTACACCTAATTAATCACCCTCATAATTTTATATTAATTATCCCTAATTAATCAAGTTTTCTTAACATGGGTAGACCTAACTTAATAGGTAAATTCCCATGGGGTAGACCTAACTCAATAGGTAAATTCTCAACACATAGTATGGGTACACCTAACCAAATAGGCAAATTCCCATACTATGTTTATTTATTTTGTGTTATGCATAATTATATTAATTTCACACAATCTTATTAACTTATGCATTTAATTACCCCATCGTTCCCACGTAATTTCGTTCATGATATAACACATATAAAAGGTGTCAACTTGCATATGAATGAACATGTTTCAAAGGTGCCATCTTGCATATTAACAAACACATAACTTGCATATGAACTTGCATAACATGTCACATAACTTGCATATAATATGTCACATAACTTACATATTCATTTTGCATAACAAACTTGCATATTAGCTTATAGACTTGCATAATGTGTCATCATGAACTTGCATATTAATAAACATGTAACTTGCATATTTACATACATGTAACTCGCATATTAACAAACATGTAACTTGCATATAAAGAAACATGTAACTTGCATATTTACATACATGTAACTTGCATATTAACAAACATGTAACTTGCATATTAACAAACATGTAACTTGCATATTTACATACATGTAACTTGCATATTAACAAACATGTAACTTGCATATTTACAAACATGTAACTTGCATATTTACATACATGTAACTTGCATAGCATATTACCATGAACTTGCATAACATGCATATGATTACATAGCCCACAACTTGCATATTTAGCATCATGCAAACATAACATACATCATATTAAACTTGCATAAGCTTACATACTCAACATGCATAAACATAAGATTAATGCTAACATCATATCATATGATTCAAAGCTCATTAACCCACATACAAAACCATAAATCTCATCACATCTCATCTAATTAGTTTACCAAAAGATCATCAAAGTGATAGAAACTCACAACTAGCAACTTTGAACACCAAATGAAGAAGATTAAGATGCTAAGAAGGGATTAGAAGTTGATTAGAGAGTGATTAGTATGCAACCCTCTTCATAAAATTAGTGGAGGCCATGAGAGCTAGCATTTTGCCATAGTTTAGTCACTAGGTTTAATTATGAATGAATTAGGGTAGGTTAGGGTCTTATTTTAGATTAGGCAAGTGTTTTAGGCCATAGGATTAACCCTAGATTCAATCCAAGCCATCAAAGCATGTCTTGGGGAAGAAGTCAAGTGTAGGAACCATCTAGGGCCTTTAGATTAAAGATGGACCATGAGAACCATTCAAATGCAAAATCTGCACTTGAGCGAATCGGCCCACGGGTTGACAGCCAAACACCCTGGATTAACCCCTAGTCGACCCAGCGGGCTCGGGTCGACTTCAAAAATCGGCCGGTTCGGTTATTCCCCTCTCCCAATTCGCTGTTTTGAGCATTTTTGCATATTTATTTATTAAATTTTCAATTATATATATATATATATATCAATATATATATATATATATATCTACACAACCCATTTCACTTAATTAAGTATACTTTAATTTGGGAATTTTCGTGAAACTTCGCGAGGCCATATCTTGGTCATACGGACTCCGATTTTCGAAAACTCGGACTCTATTTCGCGTATTTTTCCGAGACGAACGCAATGGCATAGCCCGTTTCCCTTGATTCCCATTTTAGAATTAAATTCTGCCTCGATTTATGTTATTACAGGTTATTGAAAATACGGGTTGTTACATTCTCCCCTCCTTAAAGGATTTCGTCCCCGAAATCTTCAAGTTAGGAAGAACGTATCCTACCATCCAATCATCCATCTACTCAAAGCATCATCCACGAGCAATCATTGTCCTTACAAGATTCTAAATGCTGGATGGATATATGCAAAAGTGTGTGTATATGTACTTACCTAATGCGAAAATCAGGCGGTTACTGATACAGTAAACCTCCTTAATGCAAACCATGATAGTGCCATGCATCCAATATGTATGCGAAACCCTATTGACACATACAAATTTCTACATGCGTGCACAACCATACACAAAAATGCATCATCCATATGATAACACAGCCATGATACATCCATCAATCTAACTACCACATCCATTTATGCAATATGCAACATGAAGTGACTGAGCCGATCTAGTGCCTAATGTGTGTGTATATGCATCCACGAGCAACCACTAGCAAACAATTGCATCCATATGCATCCATCAACCATAACATGTTTCAAACACATGTTTCAACCATAGGTTTTACCCTATCTAAAGGTCATAGGTATTAGCGAGAGGATATACTAAAGATAAGATAAGTACTAGACAAGCAATAAAGGAGAAGTTAAAAGACATACTCTCAAAAAGAAATGGATACAAAGAACGCATCTTTGCTTCCGTCTCCCAAGTAGCATTGCTTTCGTCATCTCCCCATTGCACTTTAACTAGCTGAACTTCTCTGTTCCTCAACTTCCTAGTTTCTGACCCAAGGATGCGAGTAGGAGCTCGTCGAATCGTCGCGTCACGCTCTACCTCTACATCTCTAAGCAAACTCGGCTCTACCACCTCTGCGGTCTCATGTAAGCACTTCCTCAAATGTGATACATGGAATACATCATGAACACCACTAAGTCTGTCGGGCAACTCCACCCTATATGCCATCCGTCCAATCCTTTCCTTAATAGGAAACGGCCCAACAAATCTCGGTGCTAACTTCCCTACGGACCCAAAGCGAACAACATTTCTCAATGGAGATACTTTGACAAAAACCATGTCCCCAACCTCAAACTCAAGATCCGTCCTTCTCCGATCCGCATAAGATTTCTGTCTATCTTGCGCTGCTTTCATCCTTTTTCGAATTAAATCAATCTTCTCTGAAGTCTCTCTAACCATATCCGGCCCAAGCAAGATCTTATCCGTAGATTCCCACCAACATGTAGGAGATCGACAAGGCCTTCCATAAAGAGCTTCGAAAGGAGCCATACCAATACTGGACTGAAAGCTGTTATTATATGCGAACTCCACCAAAGGAAGATGTTCTTCCCATGTACCTCCAAAATCCAAGATACAAAGCCTCAAAAGATCTTCTAAGATACGGTTCACCCTCTCAGTCTGACCGTCCGTCTGAGGATGATATGCGGTGCTCAAACACAACTGAGTCCCTACCGCCTCTTGCAAACTTCTCCAAAACTCACTAGTGAAAATAGGATCTCGATCACTCACAATGCTGGATGGTACGCCATGCAATCTAACAATCTCTCTAACATAGACTGAAGCAAGCCATGGAGCGGTCCTCTTACTCTTTACGGGTATAAAATGGGCACTCTTGGTAAGTCTGTCTACCACAACCCAAATTCCCGTATTGCCCTTCCTCGATCTCGGTAACCCGTCGATGAAATCCATCGAGACACTATCCCACTTCCACTGTGGAACTTCCAATGGGTGTAGCAACCCACCGGGTTTCCTTTGCTCCACTTTAACTTGTTGGCACACTAAGCATCTAGCCACATACTCGGCCACATCTTTCTTCATACCGGCCCAGAAGAAAACTCTCTTCATGTCTTGGTACATTTTGTCTCCACCGGGATGAATAGTCATTCTTGAACGATGTGCATCATCCAAAATAGCCTTCTTCAAACCCTCATCTTGCGGTACACAAAGTCTACCGTCTCTATGCAACCATCCCTTATCATCTATGGTGTATCTACCCAAATGGCTGGACGACTCCCCTCTTATAAGCTTCTCTACCAACACAACCAACTGTGGGTCGTCTCGCTGAGCCTCGCCAATCCGTCTCAAAAGAGTAGGTCTAACCTCCAAGGATGCCAACAAACCAGGTACAAAATCAACAGAAGGTCTGAAGTCAAACAAAGAAAGAAACTCCAAGCTTCGTCGTTCCACGAACAATGGACTCAAAGATAGCCTTTTTCTACTTAAGGCGTCTGCCACCACGTTACCCTTACCAGGGGTATACGCTATCTCGAAATCATAGGATGCTAAGAACTCCATCCACCTTTGCTGTCTTAAGTTTAAATCCTTCTGAGAGAATAAGTACTTCAATGATTTATGGTCGGTGAACAACTCGAATCTCTCACCAAGAAGATAATGGCGCCAAGACTTAAGTGCGAAAACAATCGCGGCCAACTCTAGATCATGGGTAGGGTAATTCTTCTCATGCACTCTCAATTGTCTCCCTCCATAGGCTATTACCCTTCCCTCCTGCATCAAGACTGCGCCTAATCCTGTTCCACAAGCATCGGTATAAACAACAAACGGCTTACTCCCATCCGGGAGCACTAAAACTGGAGCGGTGGTCAAAGCTCTCTTTAACCGTCGGAAAGCATCATCACAATCTACATCCCACGAGAAAACCAGATTCTTTTTCGTCAAGCGGGTTAATGGGGCTGATATCTTCGCGAAGTCTTTGATGAACTTCCTATAATATCCTGCCAACCCCAAGAAACTTCTTACCTCGGTAGCATTTCTAGGAACTTTCCAATCCTGGATAGATACTATCTTTGCGGGATCCACAGCTATCCCTTCCTTAGAGACCACATGCCCTAAGAATCGCACTTCTCTTCTCCAAAAATGGCATTTAGAGAATTTAGCTTTAAGACTATGCGCTCGAAGAGTCTCCAACACTTCCTTGAGATGTAAGGCATGCTCTTCTTCATTCTTGGAAAAGACCAAGATGTCATCCACAAAAACTACTACAAACTTATTCAGATACTCTCTGAACACTCTACTCATGAGATCAACAAAGTATGCGGGGGCGTTTGTCAACCCAAATGGCATCACTAGCCACTCATAAAAACCATCCGGAGTCCGGAAAGCAGTCTTCTCTATACTGTCCTCCGCCACTCTTAACTGATGAAACCCTGTAGCTAAGTCCATCTGCGAAAATACTGACGCGCCAACCAACTGATCAAAGAGATCATCTATCCTCGGTAATGGGTGTCTATTCTTCTTCGTGAGCTTATTAAGTTCTCTATAATCCACACAAAGTCTGAGGGACCCATCCGCCTTCGTGGCAAACACTACTGGAGCTCCCCACTCCGATATACTTCGCCTTATGAACCCCTTCTCAAGCAACTCCCCTACTTGCTTATGAAGTTCTCTTCTCTCACGAGGAGCCATGTGGCGTACTGGCAAAGACACTGGTTTGGCATTATCCACCAAATAAATTCGGAAATCTATCTCCCGCTTCGGAGGCAAACCCTTTACTTCTTCAAACACATCCGGATATTCCCGGACTACTCTGACAGAACACAAACTCTCGACCGAAGCATCGAGCGATTCAAGATAACTTAGCAAAACAGATTCCATGGGATTGCAAGAGATCTCGAGAGTGTTACCCAAGCGGGTCATGAGCCTGACAACTCTCCTTTCGCAATCAAGAACGGCACCATTACTGGATAACCAGTCCATGCCCAAGATCAACCCATAGCCCGTGAAGCCCAATACAAAAGCATCACATCTAAACTCAACGCTAAGTATAGAAATCTTCAAACCCAAACATATCATAGACAGATATATGGAGCTCCCAATTGGGTTTGAGACAACCAAGGGATCATCAACTAGACTGGTGTCTAAGTGCAGTGACTCAACTAACGATGATGAGATAAAAGAATGCGATGCGCCAGAGTCAAACAAAGTACGAACTGGATGATCAAACAGAAAAACCAGACTTTCAACGGAAATAGTTCTACCTCTCTGCTGAATCGGTGGAACTGAGAGAACCTGAACTTGCCCCCCTGACTGAGGTGGTGCTATAAGAGCTTGCACCTGGCCTCCTGAGGTAGACCCCGTCTTCTGCCCCTTCTTTGGGCAGTTTTTCACAAGATGCCCTGCTTCACCACAATGAAAGCAACCGGTCTTCTTCTTTTTGCGACAATCCTTACTAAGGTGTCCTGGTGTTCCACAATTGAAGCACTTCTTCTTCGTCTTCTTTTTGTCACCATTGCCTTTTCCGCCCTTGCCTTGTTGTTGTTGTTGCGGTTTCTTCTGATCCCCCTTTTTCTCTGGTGCCTTAGAATTCTTATCATCCTCATGCATAAGTGCCATGTAGACAAGCTTCTCAAAAGTGGCCCCCATAGGAATGTGAGTCATAGCTATTCCTTGCAATGGTTCGTTCAAGCCTCTAACGAACCTCAAAGCCTTCTTCTCCGGTGTATTCACCAACTCTATGCCAAACCTTGCTAATTGATTGAATTTGTTGACATATTCTTTCACCGTGAGATTCCCTTGCTTCAAATTCAAGAACTTCTCCATAAACAGATTCTCTTCCGCCCTTGAGAGAAACTTAGCCCCAAACCTTTGCTTAAAATCTGCCCAAGAGTCAACAGGGCGTTCTCCATTAGTGACCTCCCACCAGAATGAGGCCTCTCCCTTCATTAACCAAGCCGCCAACTTGACTTTCTTTCCCTCTTCCACTTCAAAGATATCTAGCAACTCTTCCACTTCCTTAAGCCAATCTCTAGCCTCTACGAAAGTCTCTGAACCAAGAAAAGGTTTTCCTCCTATAGCCTTGAACTCCTTGCAAACCTTAGCAAAATTATCCACTCTAGGCTGAGGAGGAGGAGCGGTTGTCTCTGGTGTAGTAGCATTGGCCGGACCCGCAGCCGCGGCCCTAGCCTCTTGCAACCTCCTATACCATAGTGGTATAACTAAACCCTCCGGGATGTTAAGATCTTCAGCCATGCTGAAACGAAAGAGGAAAGATTCAAAAAGGAGATTCCGAAAGATAAAGATATGGCTATTGGGGATTATGCTTTTCTTTTTCAAAAACTTTTTCTCTTAGAAGACATGCTTTTAAAAATACTTTCTTCGAAAATACTCTTAGAAAATAGTTTTTCTCAAAAATTTTATCTGTTCTGGTAACCTTAAGCTCTGATACCACGTGTAACACCCCACTCCCGCTATGATCACTCACTAAGGGAATGCCATAGCATCGGTGGAGTATTTTAGTGAATATAGAACAGAAAAATTACAACAAGACAGATATAAATAGTACTTGAAATTTTAAAACATCATCTCATAACAGCGGAAGTAAAACATGTCTGGTTACATCATAAAACCACAATAAAGGTCAAGTACAATATCCATCAAAATAAAGAAGTACATAATCCCACTCTCATACAATAGCCAAACAAAAGAAAAGATAACTGGATAACTGGAGCTTTACATCTATCCAAGCTCCTAAAGACTGGAACAGCAATCCGATCAAGCTCCACTACTGCTAGGATCCACCGTAGGACCTGAGGGTTGGGAAAAAGATAAAAACAACGGGGTCAGACATAAGTCTGAGCGAGTCCTATAACTTTAACAATACAATCGTTAAAGTAACCAGAGAAGACATAAACTGATATACGGTAACATATAGGGATGAATGGCTACCCTAAGCAGTCAACTAAACGAAGATAAAGGATAAAGACGCATCTACCCTCCCTAAGGTAAATTACTAAACTGCACCACACCAGTCGTTCCTAACTTAAAGGTTGATCCCACCCAAGGACTTATAAAATTTACTAATTAGTACCTGCGTACCCCTAGGTGACCAAGTAGGCGCCACGGGGCCCTACAATCCACTAGGTGTACACACTACTTCCCATTCGATCGGCTCCCTAACGTAGATACCCGTGCTGGCCCCACCGTGGGATGTATCATTCCCCAATGTGGCAACCTGATGAAACTAAAGGTGCACGGCTTATATCTACTCGATGCAACAACGGCTTACCTACCAGCCCGGGCCCACTCACGCATATGAAGCCCGTTGGACTTGCGTTGCCACCGCTAACCCGTTTGCCTCTTACAGTCAAGCCCAGTATGCGTGTCCCGTCCTCGACATGGGTCGAGCCCACAAAGATACGTATGGGTTACTGGTTGAAATGGGCCTCCACAAGCTACCCACCTAAGCTTGTCCCTTTTTCTAGTATATCCCACTTAACCCTTTAATCATGTTTTAATTACATGTTCCATTTTGGTTAAGTATTCTAATCGTATTTTCTATTGCCACCCAAGGCAACCACTAGATTTTCTCATGCCACCCGAGGCACCCACTTAACCCCTCATGTCCCTCTACATGCTAATGTGGTTAAGTGTTTCTTAATTAATTAATTAAGAACGTAACCTTTGTAAAGACCTCTCACATTAGACTGTCTTTTATGACCGCTGGTTAAGCCGGTTGGGTCCGGGCAGCCTTATGTCATAACAGAGTCTAACCTCGTGTCTTTACATTAATTACGTATTTAGTTTGTGCCTAAGACCTCTCACATTGGGCTAACATTTGTAGCAACTGGTTAAGCCGGTTGGGTCCGGGCAGTTTTACGCTACAACTGAGTCCAACCTCGTGTCTTAGTCAATTAATTACACCTAATTAATCACCCTCATAATTTTATATTAATTATCCCTAATTAATCAAGTTTTCTTAACATGGGTAGACCTAACTTAATAGGTAAATTCCCATGGGGTAGACCTAACTCAATAGGTAAATTCTCAACACATAGTATGGGTACACCTAACCAAATAGGCAAATTCCCATACTATGTTTATTTATTTTGTGTTATGCATAATTATATTAATTTCACACAATCTTATTAACTTATGCATTTAATTACCCCATCGTTCCCACGTAATTTCGTTCATGATATAACACATATAAAAGGTGTCAACTTGCATATGAATGAACATGTTTCAAAGGTGCCATCTTGCATATTAACAAACACATAACTTGCATATGAACTTGCATAACATGTCACATAACTTGCATATAATATGTCACATAACTTACATATTCATTTTGCATAACAAACTTGCATATTAGCTTATAGACTTGCATAATGTGTCATCATGAACTTGCATATTAATAAACATGTAACTTGCATATTTACATACATGTAACTCGCATATTAACAAACATGTAACTTGCATATAAAGAAACATGTAACTTGCATATTTACATACATGTAACTTGCATATTAACAAACATGTAACTTGCATATTAACAAACATGTAACTTGCATATTTACATACATGTAACTTGCATATTAACAAACATGTAACTTGCATATTTACAAACATGTAACTTGCATATTTACATACATGTAACTTGCATAGCATATTACCATGAACTTGCATAACATGCATATGATTACATAGCCCACAACTTGCATATTTAGCATCATGCAAACATAACATACATCATATTAAACTTGCATAAGCTTACATACTCAACATGCATAAACATAAGATTAATGCTAACATCATATCATATGATTCAAAGCTCATTAACCCACATACAAAACCATAAATCTCATCACATCTCATCTAATTAGTTTACCAAAAGATCATCAAAGTGATAGAAACTCACAACTAGCAACTTTGAACACCAAATGAAGAAGATTAAGATGCTAAGAAGGGATTAGAAGTTGATTAGAGAGTGATTAGTATGCAACCCTCTTCATAAAATTAGTGGAGGCCATGAGAGCTAGCATTTTGCCATAGTTTAGTCACTAGGTTTAATTATGAATGAATTAGGGTAGGTTAGGGTCTTATTTATAGATTAGGCAAGTGTTTTAGGCCATAGGATTAACCCTAGATTCAATCCAAGCCATCAAAGCATGTCTTGGGGAAGAAGTCAAGTGTAGGAACCATCTAGGGCCTTTAGATTAAAGATGGACCATGAGAACCATTCAAATGCAAAATCTGCACTTGAGCGAATCGGCCCACGGGTTGACAGCCAAACACCCTGGATTAACCCCTAGTCGACCCAGCGGGCTCGGGTCGACTTCAAAAATCGGCCGGTTCGGTTATTCCCCTCTCCCAATTCGCTGTTTTGAGCATTTTTGCATATTTATTTATTAAATTTTCAATTATATATATATATATATATATATATATCAATATATATATATATATATATATATATATATATCTACACAACCCATTTCACTTAATTAAGTATACTTTAATTTGGGAATTTTCGTGAAACTTCGCGAGGCCATATCTTGGTCATACGGACTCCGATTTTCGAAAACTCGGACTCTATTTCGCGTATTTTTCCGAGACGAACGCAATGGCATAGCCCGTTTCCCTTGATTCCCATTTTAGAATTAAATTCTGCCTCGATTTATGTTATTACAGGTTATTGAAAATACGGGTTGTTACAAAATCCTGACAGTATTATTCAAACTTTCCAAGCATAAACCATGTTTCGACGTCTAACGAGCATAAACCATACTCAAGAGACGTTTGAGTCATCCTGCCAAATCCTGGCAAGGGCCAAACTTTCTAGGCATAATCCATGTCTAGAAGTTCAAACCGAGTATAATCCATACCCGATTTCCTTTGTCACATCCTGACAAGACCATTTGTCGTTCCTAAGTATAATCCATACTTAAGATTCTGAAGTAAGTATAAACCATACTCTCCCGAAGTGAAGCTATATTGCCACATCCTGACAAGATAGTTCATCTGTACGCACAATCCATACCTAGAGTTCCATAATAAGTATAAGCCATACTTTAACCGAAGTTGCAGATCCTTCCACATCCTGACAAGATACTTAAATTCTCCAAACATAATCCATGCTTGGAAAGTCCTTACTCAATTCAAAATGCAAAACCAAAGCAAATCCTGATTGGTCTGACACCGAGTCCAGAGCACATTTTGGGGCTACATCCTAGCCCCGTACGTGTGTACTCCGATTCAACCAATCGGAAAACCTAACGAAAGCATAAACAAATCTTAAAGCCTAAGAAATGCAGAAAATGAAAGCTGATCTCATCCAGATCAGATGATGATGAGCCCACGGGAGATTGATCCAAGGTCGTTCCCTCTCCGAGGAGCAGGAGGTGGAAGCGCAGGTGTTGTTGATGGTTTCACATACTCGGGCAGCTCTCCAAGTCTAACCCGTTCCTCAATTAAATCATGAAGATGTCTGCACTCATTCGTGTCATGTCCGTCCATATCGTGGAATATGTAGTGCTTTCCAGAATCGCGTTCCCTTTGTGATGGCTCCCTCCTGGGAGGCTTTGGGTAGGAGACAACATCGTTTGTGTCCATGTAGATGTTAGAATGTGAAGCAATGAGCTCAGTATACTTTTTATATCTGGGTCCTCTCCGGGACTGATTGTTGCGGTCATTCTTGACGGTGGCTTTTCCTTTGCCATTTTCAGAATCAGATGGTTCTCCGTCTTTGAGCATGTTGACATCGAGAACATTCTTCTCGGAGGTTGCATCTTCTTCCCGTAGAAATCTATCTGCTTCAACTTATAATTCGCTGAGATTTCACGGTGGATGTCGGTACAAATATTTTTTGAATTCCGTGTTATCCAAGACACCGGATACCGCTGCCATCAGTACCATCGACGGTTCAGGGCGATCAACTGATGCTTCTGCAACGTTGAATCTTTCCAGAAATGAACGTAGAGCTTCTCTAGGCCTCTGCTTGATTGTGGTGAGAGACATTACGTTCTTGGGTCGACCGATGTGGACCCGAAACTGTTCAAGAAAGCGAGCTACCAACATATTCCAACTGTTGATTGATTCAGATTTTAGCTGCCGAATCCACATAGCCGCTATTTCAATTGAGAAGAGAGGAAAACATTTAGCCATGGAATTTTTCCGATGCCGATTGCACTTACATATGCCGTTTGTAGCGCGTCAGGTGCACAGTAGGATCTGTCCTGCCGTTGTAAGGCTCCAGTTGTGGAAGTTTGAAATCCGGGGGATTGCGGGAATTCCTGATTTCCAGAGTGAATGGGATGTGATGTCATCCACATCGTTCTGATAAGTGCGGCCTCTCAAGAGGCGTTCAATCAGGACTACTAGCCGATTTCCTTCAAAAAGCTATTGTAAATTTCCAAGATCAGAGCTTGTGCCCCCAGCGTTGAGCGTGAGAGAAGGAAGCTGTCGGTGAGTTACTGGGAGCGGTTCGTGAGCCATGGGTGCACCACGAATGGGTCTTGGGTCCCCATCACGAGCTGGTCGTGGGTCCCCATCATGAGAAGATTGTGGGTCCCCATCACGAGCGGATCATGGGTCCCCATCACGAGGGGATTGTGGGTCCCCATCACGAGTGGGGTCGGGATGTCCATCACGAGCCGGATTCTGGTGTGGAACGGGAGTTTGCATTCCGATATCCGTTTGAACCGGAGCTGAGGTTGATCGAGCCTGATCATTTCCAAGAGTGAGGGTGTTGCCCCCAATTCCATGTGATGGATGAGCTACTTTTGTGGCTTCATTTCTAATGACCTGAACATTGCTCGGCCTTCCAACCATCCGAGCGAAGAACTCATTCATCATGTTCTGCTGTTTTTGGAGGCGATCGTCTTGCCTGGCCATTTGATCCCTCAATTCAGCGAGAATGCCATCCATCTCTTATATAGTCAAGTAAGCTTATGGGTCCTCATGGGAGGAAGCCTCGAGGCTTGCCTCATACCTTGCGCCTTTAGCATCAGCATCATCGGCATGAGCAGAAGTTCCAGTCTTCTTCCTTTTGTTCGCCGTTGAGTCTTCTTTCAAGCTAGAAATTGAGGTTGTCGTGTGCCCCCCTACCTGGTGTCCCAAAATGTTAGACCAAAATCTGGGCCTAACATCCAAATGCAGATCGCAAATCACAGAGTGCAGAAAAAAGTAAATAAAGAGGAGACACACGAAGTTTTTATAGTGGTTCGGCTCAAACCAAATCTTCGTCCACTTTATCTCTTCTTAAATCCTAAAAGTTACAAGTACAATTCTCTCAGTTTATACACGAAATCCTCGTGTTTACAATGAAAAGGGGTAAGAAATCATAAGATTATACACGAAATCCTCGTGTTATAATGTGGAATTTAGCTCCTTTGCTGTTGAAATTGCTTTGTAGAGAGCAATGGTGGAAGCTGTGAGGAGTTAGAGCCAAAAGATTATAAAAAATGCCTTCAAATGGCGTATTTATAGCTGTAGTAGAGCTTCTGGGAAGACTGGTTCATGATAGGGTACGTGGCATCCGATCCGGGAAAATAGGGGTGTGATTAGCCTTGAGAATATGTCAAGATCTATGCGTGTATTAGCAGATTGGTGGTCGGTTCGTGGTCATGGGGTCGGGTCATGATGAAGTCTCCACGAACCGAAGTCTGGTCGTGGGCTGGAGTGGGAAGCTGGTGTCCCCGGTCGAGTCGTGATCAGGAGGTGTACCACGAGCCGAGGGGGGCGATCCGATGAGGGGCGACCGAAGGGTGCATGAGCCATACTCTGATCATGTGACGCTTCGTTGCTTTATCTAGGAAATTGACAGATTACACCAGTTTACGGAAACGGACATAACTTTCAAATCGTAAGTCCGATTGAGCCAAACCAAAGCTCAAACTGAAGCTAATTCAGAGAGCTACAAGAGTTACGAAGCTACGCTCCTTAATGCCTGTTTTCGAACCCAGAAAAGGTCATATGGTAGGAGTTACGGGCAGTTCTTTGTTGATGATGCGATGTTGACCAAATCGCATCCTATCTTTTGACAATGTTCTCCATATCCGAGCGCGATGCTATCCAGATATTCAGTGTGATAGCATTTACCAAAAAGTGTGTCAATAAGTTTTCCCCCTAGAACATATCTTGTTGGTTGAAGGAAGATGTGTTCTGGATAATTCAGGAAATCTATAAGCCATAGAAATCCGACAACGCCATGACCTCGTCGGGTCTTCCAGCTACAAATATAATCCATATCTGTAAAGGGATAAAGGAAAAATAAGTGTGCCAAATCCTGACAGTATTATTCAAACTTTCCAAGCATAAACCATGTTTCGACGTCTAATGAGCATAAACTATACTAAAGAGATGTTTGAGTCAACCTGCCAAATCCTTGCAAGGGCCAATCTTTCTCGGCATAATCCATACCAAGAAGTTCAAACCGGGTATAATCCATACCCGATTTCCTTTGTCACATCCTGACAAGACCATTTGTCGTTCCTAAGTATAATCCATACTTAAGATTCCGAAGTGAGTATAAACCATACTCTGCCGAAGTGAAGCTATACTTGCCACATCCTGACAAGATAGTTCATTCGTACGCACAATCCATACCTAGAGTTCCATAATAAGTATAAGCCATACTTTAACCGAAGTTGAAGATCCTGCCACATCCTGACAAGATACTTAAATTCTCCAAACATAATCCATGCTTGGAAAGTCCTTATTCAATTCAAAATGCAAAACCAAAGCAAATCCTGATTGGTTTGACACCGAGTCCAGAGCACGTTTTGGGGCTACATCTTAACCCCGTATGTGTGTACTCCGATTCAACCAATCGGAAAACCTAATGAAAGCAAAAAATAATCTTAAACCCTAAGAAATGCAGAAAACGAAAGCAAATCACATCCAGATCAGTTGGTGATGAGCCCACGAGAGCACGGTCCAGGGTCATTCCCTCTCCGAGGAGCAGGAGGTGGAAGCGCAGGTGCTGTTGATGGTTTCACATACTCGGGCGGCTCTCCACATCTAAACCATTCCTCAATCATATCACGAAGATGTCTGCACTCATTCGTGTCATGTCCGTCCATAACGTGGAATATGCAGTGCTTTTTAGAATCGCGTTCTCTTTGCGATGGCTCCCTCCTGCGAGGCTTTGGGTAGGAGACAACACCGTTTGTGTCCATGTAGATGTAAGAAAGTGAAGCTATGAGCTCAGTTTACTTTTCATATCTGGGTCCTCTCCGGGACTGAGTGTTGCGGTCATTCTTGACGGTGGCTTTTCCTTTTCCATTTTTAGAATCAGATGGTTCTCCGTCTTTGAGCATGTTGACTTCGAGAACTTTCTTCTTGGAGGTTGCATCTTCTTCCCGTAGAAATCTATCTGCTTCAGGGTAAAATTCGCCGAGATTTCGCGGTGGATCTCGATACAAAGATTTTCTGAATTCCGTGTTATCAAAGACACCGGATACCGCTGCCATCAGTACCATCGACGGTTCAGGGTGATCAATTGATGCTACTGCAACGTTGAATCTTTCTTGAAATGAACGCAGAGCTTCTCTAGGCCTCTGCTTGATTGTGGTGAGAGACATTACGTTCTCGGGTCGAGCGACGTGGACCTGAAACTGTTCAAGAAAGCGAGCTAAGCGCATATTCCAGTTGTTGATTGATTCTGATTCCAGCTGCCGAATCCACATAGCAACTATGTCAGTCAAGAAGAGAGGAAAACATTTATCCATGACGTTTTTCCAATGCCGACTGTACTTCCATATAACATTTGTAGCGCATCAGGTGCACGGTAGGATCTGTCCTGCCGTTGTAAGGCTCCAGTTGTGGAAGTTTGAAATCTGGGGGATTGCGGGAATTCCTGATTTCCAGAGTGAATGGGCTGTGGTTGATGTCATCCACATCATTCTGATAAGTGCGGCATCTCGAGAGGCGTTCAATCAGGTCTGCTAGCCGTTTTCCTTCAAAAAGCTGTTGTAAATTGCCAAGATCAGAGCTGGTGCCCCCCAGCGTTGAGCGTGAGAGAAGGAAGCTGCCAGTGAGATACTGGGAGTGAGTTAATGGGAGCGGTTCGTGAGCCTGCGGTGCACCACGAATGGGTCATGGGTCCACACCACGAGCGGGTCGTGGTTCCCCATCACGAGCGGATCGTGGGACCCCATCACGAGCGGATCGTGGGTTCCCATCACGAGCAGGGTCGGGATGTCCATCACGAGCCGGATCCTGGTGTGGAACAGGAGCTTGCATTCTGATATCTGTTTTAACAAGAGCTGAGGTTGATCGAGCCTGATCATTTCCATGAGTGAGGGGGTTGCCCCCAGTTCCATGTGATGCATGAGCTACTTCTGTGGCTTCATTTCCAATGACCTGAACATTGCTCGGCCTTCCATCCATCCGAGCGAAGAACTCATTCATCATGTTCTGCTGTTTTTGGAGGAGATCGTCTTGCCTTGCTATTTGATCCCTCAATTCAATGAGAACGCCATCCATCTCTTCTCTGGTCAAGTATGTTGGTGGGTCCTCATGGGAGGAAGCCTCCTGCTTGCCTCATTCCTTGCGCCTTCAGCGTCAGCATCATCGGCATGAGCAGAAGTTCCAGTCTACTTCCTTTTGTTCGCCATTGAGTCTCCTTTCAAGCTAGAGATTGAGGTTGTCGTGTGCCCCCCTACATGGCACGCCAAAATGTTAGACCAAAATCTGGGCCTAACACCCAAATGCAGATCGCAAATCACAAAGTCCAGAAAAAAGTAAATAAAGAGGGGACACACGAAGTTTTTATAGTGGTTCGGCTCAAACGAAGCCTACGTCCAGTTTATCTCTTCTTAAATCCTAAGAAGTTACAAGTACAATTCTCTAGGTTTATACACGAAATCCTCGTGTTTACAATGAAAATGGGTAAGAAATCATAAGATTATACACAAAATCCTCGTGTTATAATGTGGAATTTGGCTCCTTTGCTGTGAAACTGCTTTGTAGAGAGCAATGGTGGAAGCTGTGAGGAGTTAGAGCCAAAAGATCATTGAAAATGCCTTCAAATGGTGTATTTATAGTAGTAGGAGAGCTTCTGAGAAGACTGGTTCGTGATAGGGTACGTGGCATCCGATCCGGGAAAATAGGGGTGTGAATAGCCTTGAGAATAAGTCAAGATCTATGCGTGTATTAGCTGATTCGGTGGTCGGTTTGTGGTCATGGTGTCAGGTCGTGATGATGTCTCCACGAACCGAAGTCTGGTCGTGAGCTGGAGTGGTAAGCTGTTGTCCACGGTTGGGTCGTGATTAGGAGGTGTACCACGAGCCGAGGGGGGCGATCCGATGAGGGGCGACCCGAGGGTGCATGAGCCATACTCCGATCGTGTCACGCTTCGTTGCTTTATCCAGGAAATTGCCAGATTACACCAGTACATGGAAACGGGCATAACTTTCAAACCGTAAGTCTGATTGAGCCAAACCAAAGCTCAAACTGAAGCTAATTCAGAGGGCTACAAGTGTTACCAAGCTCAACTCTGAAACTGTTGTTTTCAGGTCCAGAAAAGGTCATCTGGTAGGAGTTTCGGGTAGTTCTTTGTTGATGATGCGACTTTGACCAAATCTCATCCTGTCTTCTGACAACGTTCTCCATATCCGAGCGCGATGCTATCCAGATATTCAGTGTGATGGCTTTTACCAAAAAGTGTGTCAACAAGTTTGCCCCTCAGAACATATCTTGCTGGTTGAAGGAAGATGTGTTCTGGATAATCCAGGAAATCTATAAGCCATAGAAATCCGACAACGCCATGACCTCGTCGGGTCTGCCAGCAACAAATATAATCCATATATGTAAAGGGATAAAGGTAAAACAAAAATGCCAAATCCTGACAGTATTATTCAAAGTTTCCGAGCATAAACCATGTTTCGACGTCTAATGAGCATAAACCATACTCAAGAGACGGTTGAGTCATCCTGCCAAATCCTGGCAAGGGCCAAACTTTCTAGGCATAATCTATACCTAGAAGTTCAAACCGAGTATAATCCATACCTGATTTCATTTGTCACATCCTGACAAGACCATTTGTCGTTCCTAAGTATAATCCATACTTAAGATTCCGAAGTGAGTATAAACCATACTCTGCCGAAGTGAAGCTATACTTGCCACATCCTGACAAGATAGTTCATCCGTACGCATAATCCATACCTAGAGTTCCATAATAAGTATAAGCCATACTTTAACCGAAGTTGAAGATCCTGCCACATCCTGACAAGATACTTAAATTCTCCAAACATAATCCATGCTTGGAAAGTCCTTATTCAATTCAAAATGCAAAACCAAAGCAAATACTGATTGGTCTGACACCGAGTCCAGAGCACGTTTTGGGGCTACATTCAAACCCCGTACGTGTGTACTCCGATTCAACCAATCGGAAAACCTAACAAAAGCAAAAACAAATCTTAAAGCCTAAGAAATGCAGAATATGAAAGCTGATCTCATCCAGATCAGTTGATGATGAGCCCACGAGAGCTCGATCCAAGGTCATTTCCTCTCCGAGGAGCAGGAGGTGGAAGCATAGGTGTTGTTGATGGTTTCACATACTCGGGTAGATCTCCACGTCTAACCCGTTCCTCAATCAAATCACGAAGATATCTGCACTCATTCGTGTCATGTCCGTCCATATCGTGGAATTTGCAGTGCTTTCCAGAATCGTGTTTTCTTTGCGATGGCTCCTTCCTGGGAGGCTTTGGGTCGGAGACAACACCGTTAGTGTCCCTGTAGATGTCAGAAAGTGAAGCAATGAGCTCAGTATACTTTTCATATCTGGGTCCTCTCTGGGACTGAGTGTTGCGGTCATTCTTGACGGTGGCTTTTCCTTTGCCATTTTCAGAATCAGATGGTTCTCCGTCTTTGAGCATGTTGACATCGAGAACTTTCTTCTCGGAGGTTGCATCTTCTTCTAGCAAAAATCTATCAGCTTCAAGGTAGAATTCGCTGAGATTTCACGGTGGATCTCGGTACAAAGATTTTTTGAATTCCGTGTTATCCAAGACACCGGATACCGCTGCCACAAGTACCACTGACGGTTCAAGGCGATCAACTGATGCTGCTGCAATGTTGAATCCTTCCAGAAATGAACGCAGATCTTCTCTAGGCCCCTGCTTAATTGTGGTGAGAGACATTACGTTCTTGGGGCGAGCGATGTGGACTCGAATCTGTTCAAGAAAGCGAGCTACCAACATATTCCAGCAGTTGATTGATTCAGATTCCAGCTGCCGAATCCACATAGCAGTTATGTCAGCCAAGAAGAGAGGAAAACATTTTGCCAAGACGTTTTTCCGATACCGATTGTACTTCCATATGCCGTTTGTAGCTCATCAGGTGCATGGTAGTATTTGTCCTGCCGTTGTAAGTCTCAAGTTGTGGAAGTCTGAAATCCGGGGCATTGCGGGAATTCCTGATTTCCAGAGTGAATGGGCTATGATTGATGTCATCCACGTCATTCTGATAAGTGCGGCCTTCGAGAGGCATTCAATCAGGTCTGCTAGCCGATTTCCTGCAAAAAGTTGTTGTAAATTACCAATATCAGAGCTGGTGCCCCCAGCGTTGAGCGTGAGAGAAGGAAGCTGCCGATGAGCTGCTAGGAGTGAGTTGCTGGAGGCGGTTCATGAGCCAGGGGTGCACCACGAATGGGTCGTGGGTCCCCATCACGAGCGAGTAGTGGGTCCCCATCACGAGCGGATCGTGGGTCCCCATCACGAGAGGATCGTAGGTCCCTATCACGAGCGGGGTCGGGATGTCCATCACGAGCCGGATCCTGGTGTGGAAAGTGAGCTTGCATTCAGATATACGTTTGAACCAGAGCTGAGGTTGATCGAGACTGATCATTTCCAAGAGTGAGGGGGTTGCCCCCAATTCCATGTGATGCATGAGCTACTTCTGTGGCTTCATTTCCAATGACCTGAATATTGCTCGACCTTCCATCCATCCGAGCGAAGAACTCATTCATCATGTTCTATTGTTTCTGGAGGAGACCATCTTGCCTTGCCATTTGATCCCTCAGTTCAGCGAGAACGCCATCCATCTCTTCCCTGGTCAAGTATGCTGATGGGTCCTCATGGGAGGAAGCCACCAGGTTTGCCTCATTCCTTGCGCCTTCAGCGTCAGCATCATCGGCATGAGCAGAAGTTCCTGTCTACTTCCTTTTGTTCGCCATTGAGTCTCCTTTCAATCTAGAAATTGAGGTTGTCGTGTGGCCCCCTACCTGACGCGCCAAAATGTTAGACCAAAATCTGGGCCTAACACCCAAATGCAGATCGCAAATCACAGAGTGCTAAAAAAAGTAAATATAGAGGGGACACACGAAGTTTTTATAGTGGTTCAGCTCAAACCAAGCCTATGTCCACTTTATCTCTTCTTAAATCCTAAGAAGTTACAGGTACAATTCTCTCGGTTTATACACGAAATCCTCGTGTTTACAATGAAAAGGGGTAAGAAATCATAATATTATACATGAAATCCTCGTGTTATAATGTGGAATTTGGCTCCTTTGCTGCTGAAATTGCTTTGTAGAGAGCAATGGTGGAAGCTGTGAGGAGTTAGCGCCAAAAGATCATTGAAAATGCCATCAAATGGTGTATTTATAACTGTAGGAGAGCTTCTGTGAAGACAGGTTCGTGATGGGGTACGTGGCATCCGATCCGGGAAAATAGGGGTGTGAACAGCCTTGAGAATAGGTCAAGATCTACGCGTGTATTAGCAGATTCGGTGGTCGGTTCGTGGTCATGGGGTCGGGTCGTGATGAGGTCTCCATGAACCGAAGTCTGGTCGTGAGCTGGAGTGGGAAGCTGGTGTCCACGGTCGGGTCGTGATCAGGAGGTGTGCCACGAGCCGAGGGGGGTGATCAGATGAGGGGCGACCCGAGGGTGCATGAGCCATACTCCGATCGTGTGACGCTTCGTTGCTTTATCCAGGAAATTGCCAGATTACACCCGTTTACGGAAACATGCATAACTTTTAAACCGTAAGTCTGATTGAGACAATCCAAAGCTCAAAATGAAGCTAATTCAGAGAGGTACAAGAATTACAGAGTTCAACTCCGTAAATGCTGTTTTTGGGCCCAGAAAAGGTCATTTGGTAGGAGTTCCGGGTAGTTCTTTGTTAATGATGCGACTTTGACCAAATCGCATCCTGTCTTCTGACAACGTTCTCCATATCCGAGCGTGATGCTATCCAGATATTCAGTGTGACAGTTTTTACCAAAAAGTGCGTCAACAAGTTTGCCCACTTATCTTGCTGGTTGAAGGAAGATGTGTTCTGGATAATCCAGGAAATCTATAAGCCATATAAGTCCGACGACGCCATGACCTCGTCGGGTCTGCCAGCTACAAATATAATCCATATCTATAAAGGGATAAAGGTAAAACAAATGTGCGAAATCCTGACAGTATTATTCAAACTTTCTGAGCATAAATCATGTTTCGACGTCCAAGGAGAATAAACCACACTCAAGAGACGTTTGAGTTATCATGCCAAATTCTGGCAAGGGCCAAACTTTCTAGGCATAATCCATACCTAGAAATTCAAACCGAGTATAATCCATACCTGATTTCCTTTGTCACATCCTAACAAGGCCATTTGTCGTTCCTAAATATAATCCATACTTAAGATTCCGAAGTGAGTATAAACCATACTCTACCGAAGTGAAGCTATACTTGCCGCATCCTGACAAGATAGTTCATCCGTACGCACAATCCATACCTACAAATCCATAATAAGTATAAGCCATATTTTGACCGAAGTTGAAGATCCTGCCACATCCTGACAAGATACTTAAATTCTCCAAACATAATCCATGCTTGGAAAGTCCTTATTCAATTCAAAATGCAAAACCAAAGCAAAACCTGATTGGTTAGACACCGAGTCCAGAGCACGTTTTGCGGCTACATCCTAACCCAGTACGTTTGTACTCCGATTCAACCAATTGGAAAACCTAACGAAAGAAAAAACAAATCTTAAAGCCAAAGAAATGCAGAAAATGAAAGATGATCTCATCCAGATCAGTTGATGATGAGCCCACGAGAGCTCGATCCAGGGCCATTCCCTCCCTGAGGAGCAGGAGGTGGAAGCGCAAGTGTTGTTGATGGTTTCATATACTCGGGCAGCTCTACGCATCTAACCCGTTCCTCAATAAAATCACGAAGATGTCTGCACTCATTCGTGTCATGTACGTCTGTATCGTGGAATATGCAGTGCTTTCCAGAATTGCGTTCTTTTTGCGATGGCTCCCTCCTGGGAGGCTTTGAGGAGGAGACAACACTGTTTGTGTCCATGTAGATGTCAGAAAGTGAAGCAGTGAGCTCAGTATACTTTTCATATATGGGTCCTCTCAAGAACTGAGTGTTGCGGTCATTCTTGACGGTGGCTTTTCCTTTGCCATTTTCAAAATCAGAATGTTCACCGTCTTTGAGCATGTTGACATCGAGAACTTTTTTCTCGGAGGTTGCATCTTCTTCCCGCAGAAATCTATCTACTTCAAGGTAGAATTCGCCGAGATTTCACGGTGAATCTCGGTACAAAGATTTTTTGAATTCCGTGTTATCCAAGACACCGGATACCACTGCCATTAGTACCATCGATGGTTCAGGGTGATCAACTAATGTTTCTGCAATGTTGAATCTTTCCAGAAATGAACGCAGAGCTTCTCTAGGCCTCTGCTTGATTGTGTTGAGAGACATTACGTTCTTGGGTCGAGCGATGTGGACCAGAAACTGTTCAAGAAAGCGAGCTAACAACATATTCCAGTTGTTGATTGATTCAGATTCCAGCTGCCGAATCCACATAGCAGCTATGTCAGTCACGAAGAGTGGAAAACATTTAGCCATGACATTTTTCCGATGCCGATTGTACTTCCATATGTTGTTTATAGCGCATCAGGTGCACAGTAGGATCCGGCCAGCCGTTGTAAGGCTCCAGTTGTGGAAGTTTGAAATCTGGGGGATTGTGGGAATTCCTGATTTCCAAAGTGAATGGGCTGTGGTTGATGTCATTCAAGTCGTTCCAATAAGTGCGGCCACTCGAGAGGCGTTCAATCAGGTCTGCTAGCCGATTTCCTTCAAAAAGATGTTGTAAATTGCCAAGATCAGAGTTGGTGCCACTGACGTTAAGCGTGAGAGAAGGAAGCTGACGGTGAGCTGCTGGGAGTGGTTCGTGAGCCGGGGGTGCACCATGAGTGGGTCGTGGGTCCCCATCAAGAGCGGGTTGTGGGTCCCCATCATGAGCGGATCGTGGGTCCACATCACGAATGGATCATGGGTCCCCATCACGAGCGGGGTCGTGATGTCCATCACGAACCGGATCCTGGTGTGGAACGGGAGCTTGCATTCTGATATCCGTTTGAAGCGGAGCTGAGGTTGATCGAGCCTGATCATTTCCAAGAGTGAGGGGGTTGCCCCCAATTCCATGTGATGCATGAGCTACTTCTGTGGCTTCATTTCCAATGACCTTAACATTGCTCGGCTTTCCATCCATCCGAGTGAAGAACTCATTCATCATGTTCTACTTTTTTGGAGGAGATCATCTTGCCTTGCCATTTGATCCCTCAATTCAGCGAGAACGCCATCCATCTCTTCTCTGGTCAAGTATGCTGATGGGTCCTCATGGGAGGAAGCCTCCAGGCTTGCCTCATTCCTTGCGCCTTCAGCGTCAGCATCATCGGCATAAGCAGAAGTTCCAGTCTTCTTACTTTTGTTCACCATTGAGTCTCCTTTCAAGCTAGAAATTGAGGTTGTCGTGTGCCCCCTACCTAGCGCGCCAAAATGTTAGACCAAAATCTGGGCCTAACACCCAAATGCAGATCGCAAATCATATAGTGCCGAAAAAAGTAAACAAAGAGGAGACACACGAAGTTTTTATAGTGGTTCGGCTCAAACCAAGCCAACGTCCAATTTATCTCTTCTTAAATCCTAAAAAGTTACAAGTACAATTCTCTCGGTTTATACACGAAATCCTCGTGTTTTCAATGAAAAGGGGTAAGAAATCATATGATTTACACGAAATCCTCACGTTATAATATGGAATTTGGCTCCTTTGCTACTGAAATTGCTTTGTTGAGAGCAATGGTGGAAGCTGTGAGGAGTTAGAGCCAAAAGAACATTGAAAATGCCTTCAAATGGTGTATTTATAGCTGTAGGAGAGCTTCTGGGAAGACTGGTTCGTGATGGGTTACGTGGCAGCCGATCCGGGAAAATAGGGGTGTGAATAGCCTTGAGAATAGGTCAAGATCTACGCGTGTATTAGCCGATTCGGTGGTCGGTTCGTGGTCATGGTGTCGGGTCGTGATGAAGTCTCCACGAACCGAATTCTGGTCGTGAGCTGGAGTGGGAAGCTGGTGTCCACGGTCGGGTCGTGATCAGGAGGTGTACCACGAGCCGAGGGGGGCGATCCGATGAGGGGCGACCCGAGGGTGCATGAGCCATACTCCGATTGTGTGACGCTTCGTTGCTTTATCCAGGAAATTGCCAAATTACACCAGTTTATGGAAACAGGCATAACTTTCAAACTATAAGTCCGATTGAGCCAAACCAAAGCTCAAACTGAAGCTAATTCAGAGAGCTGAAAGAGTTATGAAGCTTTGCTCCATAATTGCTGTTTCCGGGCCCAGAAAAAGCCATATAGTAGGAGTTTCGGGCAGTTCTTTGTTGATGATGCGACTTTGACCAAATCGCGTCCTGTCTTCTGACAACGTTCTCCATATCCGAGCGCGATGCTATTCAGATATTCATTGTGACAGCTTTTACCAAAAAATGTGTCAACAAGTTTGCCCCCCAGAACATATCTTACTGGTTGAAGGAAGATGTGATGTGGATAATCCAGGAAATCTATAAGCCATAGAAATCCGACAACGCCATGACCTCGTCTGGTCTGCCAGCTACAAATATAATCCATATTTGTAAAGGGATAAAGGTAAAACAAATGTGTCAAATCCTGACAGTATTATTCAAACTTTCCGAGCATAAACCATGTTTCGACGTCTACTGAGCACAAACCATACTCAAGAGACGTTTGAGTCATCCTGCCAAATCATAGCAAAGGCCAAACTTTCTAGGCATAATCCATAACTAGAAGTTCAAATCGAGTATAATCCATACCCGATTTCCTTTGTCACATCCTGACAAGACCATTTGTCGTTCCTAAGTATAATCCATACTTAAGATTCCGAAGTGAGTATAAACCATACTCTGCCGAAGTGAAGCTATACTTGCCACATCCTGACAAGATAGTTCATCCGTACGCACAATCCATACCTAGAATTCCATATTAAGTATAAGCCATATTTTAACCGAAGTTGAAGATCCTGCCACATCCTGACAAGATACTTAAATTCTCCAAACATAATCAATGCTTGGAAAGTCCTTATTCAATTCAAAATGCAAAACCAAAGCAAATCCTTGTTGGTTCGACACTGAGTCTAGAGCACGTTTTGGGGCTACATCCTAACCCCGTACGTGTGTACTCCGATTCAACCAATCGAAAAACCTAACGAAAGCAAAAACAAATCTTAAAGCCTAAGAAATGTAGAAAATGAAAGTTGATCTCATTCAGATCAGTTGATGATGAGCCCACGAGAGCTCGATCCAGGGCCATTCCCTCTCCGAGGAGCAGGAGGTGGAAGTGCAGGTGTTGTTGATGGTTTCACATACTTGGGCAGCGCTCCACATCTAACCTGTTCCTCAATCAAATCACGAAGATGTCTCCACTCATTCGTGTCATGTCTGTCCATATCGCGGAATATGCAGTGCTTTCCAGAATCGCGTTCTCTTTGCGATGGCTCCCTCCTGGGAGGCTTTGGGTAGAAGACAACACCGTTTGTGTCCAAGTAGATGTCAGAAAGTGAAGCAATGAGCTCAGTATACTTTAAATATACGGGTCCTCTCCGGGACTGAGTGTTGCGGTCATTCTTGATGGTGGCTTTTCCTTTGCCATTTTCAAAATCATATGGTTCTCCTTCTTTGAGCATGTTGACATCGAGAACTTTCTTCTCGGAGGTTGCATCTTCTTCCCGCAGAAATCTATCTGCTTCAAGGCAGAATTTGCCGAGATTTCGCGGTGGATCTCGGTACAAAGATTTTTTTGAATTCCGTGTTATCCAAGACACCGGATACCGCTGCCATCAGTACCATCGATGGTTCAGGGCGATCAACTGATGTTGCTGCAACGTTGAATCTTTCCAGAAATGAACGCAGAGCTTCTCTCGGCCTCTGCCAGATTGTGTTAAGAGACATTACGTTCTTGGGTCGAGCGATGTGGACCCGAAACTGTTCAAGAAAGCGAGCTACCAACATATTCCAGCTGTTGATCGATTCAGATTTCAACTGCCGAATCCACATAGCAGCTACATTAGTCAAGAAGAGAGGAAAAAATTTAGCCATGACGTTTTTCTGATGCTGATTGTACTTCCATATGCCGTTTGTGGCGCATCAGGTGCACGGTAGGATTTGTCCTGCCGTTGTTAGGCTCCAGTTGTGGAAGTTTGAAATCCGTGGGATTGCGGGAATTCCGGATTTCCAGAGTGAATGGGCTTTGGTTGATGTCATCCAAGTCGTTCTTATAAGTGCGGCCTCTCGAGAAGCGTTCAATCAGGTCTGCTAGCCGATTTCCTTCAAAAAGCTTTTGTAATTTGCCAAGATCAGAGCTGGTGCCCCCAGCGTTGAGCGTGAGAGAAGGAAGCTGCCGGTGAGCTGCTGAGAGTGAGTTGCTAGGAGCGGTTCATGAGCCAGGGGGTGCACCACGAATGGGTCGTGGGTCCCCATCACGAGTGGGTCGTGGGTCCCCATCACGAGCGGATCGTGGGTCCCCATCACGAGTGGGGTCGGGATGTCCATCATGAGCCGGATTCTGGTGTGGAACAGGAGCTTGCATTCTGATATCCGTTTGAACCGGATCTAAGGTTGATCAAGCCTTATCATTTCCAAGAGTGAGGGGGTTGCCCCCAATTTCATGTGACACATGAGCTACTTCTGTGGCTTCATTTCGAATGACCTGAACATTGCTCGGCCTTCTATCCATCCGAGTGAAGAACTCATTCATCATGTTCTACTGTTTTTGGAGGAGATCGTCTTGCCTTGCCATTTGATCCTTCAATTCAATGAGAACGCCATCCATCTCTTCTCTGGTCAAGTATGCTAATGGGTCCTCATGGGAGGAAGCCTCCAGGCTTGCCTCATTCCTTGCGCCTTCAGCGTCAGCATCATCGGCATGAGAAGAAGTTCCAGTCTTCTTCCTTTTGTTCTCCATTGAGTCTCCTTTCAAGCTAGAAATTGAGGTTGTCGTGTGCCCCCCTGCCTGGTGCGCCAAAATGTTAGACCAAAATCTGGGCCTAACACCCAAATGCAGATCGCAAATCACTGAGCGTTGAAAAATGTAAATAAAGAGGAGACACACGAAGTTTTTATAGCGGTTCGGCTCAAACCAAGCCTACGTCCACCTTATCTCTTCTTAAATTATAAGAAGTTACAAGTACAATTCTCTCAGTTTATACACGAAATCCTTGCGTTTAAAATGAAAAGGGGTAAGAAATCATAAGATTATACATGAAATCCTCGTGTTATAATGTGGAATTTGGCTTCTTTGCTGCTGAAATTGCTTTGTAGAGAGCAATGGTGGAAGCTGTGAGGAGTTAGAGCCAGAAGATCATTTAAATGCCTTCAAATGGTGTATTTATAGCTGTAGGAGAGCTTCTCGAAAGATTGGTTCGTGATGGAGTACGAGGCATCTGATCAGGGAAAATAGGGGTGTGAATAGCCTTGAGAATAGGTCAAGATCTACGCGTGTATTAGTAGATTCGGTGGTCGGTTCGTGGTCATGGTGTCAGGTCGTGATGAGGTCTCCACGAACCGAAGTCTGGTCGTGAGCTGGAGTGGGAAGCTGGTGTGCATGGTCGGGTCGTGATCGGGAGGTGTACCACGGGCCGAGGGGGCAATCCGATGAGGGGCAACCCTAGGGTGCATGAGCCATACTCCGATCGTGTGACGCTTCGTTGCTTTATCCATGAAATTTCCAGATTACACCAGTTTACAGAAACGGGCATAACTTTCAAACCGTAAGTCTGATTAAGTCAAACCAAACCTCAAACTGAAAGTAATTCGGAGAGCTACAAGAGTTATTGAGCATAGCTCTGTAATTGGTGTTTTCGGGCGCAGAAAACATCATCTGGTAGGAGTTCTGGGCAGTTCTTTGTTGATGATGCGACTTTGACCAAATCGCATCCTGTCTTCTGACAACGTTCTCCATATCCGAGCGCGAGGCTATCCAGAGATTCAGTGTGATAGCTTTTACCAAAAATTGTGTCAACAATTTTGCCCCCCAAAACATATCTTGCTAGTTTAAGTAAGATGTATTCTGGATAATTCAGGAAATCTATAAGCCATAGAAATCTGATAACGCCATGACCTCGTCGGGTCTGCCAGCTACAAATATAATCCATATCTGTAAAAGGATAAAGGTAAAACTTATGTGCCAAATCCTGATAGTATTATTCAAACTTTTCGAGCATAAACAATGTTTCGAAGTCTAATGAGCATAAACCACACTCAAGAGACGTTTGATTCATCCTGCCAAATCCTGGCAAGGGCGAAACTTTCTAGGCATAATCCATACCTAGAAGTTCAAACCGAGTATAATCCATACCCGATTTCCTTTGTCACATCCTGACAAGACCATTTGTCGTTCCTAATTATTATCCATACTTAAGATTCCGAAGTGAGTATAAACCATACTCTGCCGAAGTGAAGCTATACTTGCCACATCCTGACAAGATAGTTCATCCGTACACACAATCCATACCTAGAGTTCCATAATAAGTATATGCCATACTTTAACTGAAGTTGAAGATCCTGCCACATCCTGACAAGACACTTAAATTCTCCAAACATAATCCATGCTTGGAAAGTCCTTATTCAATTCAAAATGCAAAACCAAAGCAAATCTTAATTGGTTTGACACCGAGTCCAGAGCACATTTTGGGGCTACATCCTAACCCCGTACGTGTGTACTTCGATTCAACCAATCGGAAAACCTAACGAAAGCAAAAACAAATCTTAAAGCCTAAGAAATGCAGAAAATGAAAGCTGATCTCATCCAAATCAGTTGATGATGAGCCCCCAAGAGCTCGATCCAGGAGGTGGAAGCACAGGTGTTGTTGATGGTTTCACATACTTGGGCAGCTCTCCACGTCTAACCCGTTTCTCAATCAAATCACGAAGATGTCTGCACTCATTCGTGTCATGTCCGTCCATATCGTGGAATATGCAGTGCTTTCCAGAATCGCGTTCTCTTTGCGATGGCTCCCTCCTGGGAGGCTTTGGGTAGGAGACAACACCGTTTGTGTCCATGTAAATGTCATAAAGTGAAGCAATGAGATCATTATACTTTTCATATCTGGGCCCTCCCTGGGACTGAGTGTTGCGGTCATTCTTGACGGTGGCTTTTCCTTTGCCATTTTCAGAATCAGATGGTTCTTTGTCTTTGAGCATGTTGACATCGAGAACTTTCTTCTCAGAGGTTGCATCTTGTTCCCGCAAAAATCTATCTGCTTCAAGGTAGAATTCGTCGAGATTTCGCGGTGGATCACGGTACAAAGATTTTTTGATTTCCGTGTTCTCCAAGACACCCGATATCGCTGTCATCAGTACCATTGATGGTTCAGGGCGATCAACTGATGTTGCTGCAACGTTGAATCTTTCCAGAAATGAACGCAGAGCTTCTCTAGGCCTCTGCTTGATTGTGGTGAGCGACATTACGTTCTTGGGTCGAGCGATGTGGACCCGAAACTGTTCAAGAAAGTGAGCTACCAACATATTCCAGCTCTTTATTGATTCAGATTCCAGCTGACGAATCCACATAGCAGCTATGTCGGTCAAGAAGAGAGGAAAACATTTAGCCATTACGTTTTTCTGATGCTGATTGTACTTCCATATGCCGTATGTAGCGCATCAGGTGCACGGTAGGATCTGTCCTGCCGTTGTAAGGCTCTAGTTGTGGAAGTTTGAAATCCGGGGGATTGCGGGAATTCCTGATTTCCAGAGTGAATGGGTTGTGATTGATGTCATCCATGTCGTTCTGATAAGTGCGGCCTCTCGAGAGGCGTTCAATCAGGTCTTCTAGCCGATTTCCTTCAAAAGGCTATTGTAAATTGCCAAGATCAGAGCTGGTGCCCCAAGCGTTGAGCGTGAGAGAAGGAAGCTGCCGGTGAGTTGCTGGGAGTGAGTTGTTAGGAGCGGTTCGTGATCCTGGGGGTGCACCATGAATGGGTCGTGGGTCCCCATCAAGAGCGGGTCGTGGGTCCCCATCACGAGCAGGTCGTGGGTCCCCATGACGAGCGGATCATGGGTCCCCATCACGAGCGGACCGCGAGTCCCCATCACGAGCGGATCGTGGGTCCCCATCACGAGCGGGTTCGGGATGTCCATCACAAACCGGATCCTGGTGTGGAACGGGAGCTTGCATTCTGATATCCATTTGAACCGGAGCTGAGGTTGATCGAGCCTGATCATTACCAAGAGTAAGGGCGTTGCCCCCAATTCCACGTGATGCATGAGCTACTTCTGTGGCTTCATTTCCAATTACCTGAACATTGCTCGGCCTTCCATCCATCTTGGCGAATAACTCATTCATCATGTTCTGTTGTTTTTGGAGGAGATCGTCTTGCCTTGCCATTTGATCCCTCAATTCAGCGAGAACGCCATCTATCTCTTCTTTGGTCAAGTATGCTGATGGGTCCTTATTGGAGGAAGCCTCCAGGCTTGCCTCATTCCTTGCGCCTTCAGCGTCAGCATCATCGGCATGAGCAGAAGTTCCAGTCTTCTTCCTTTTGTTCGCCTTTGAGTCTCCTTTCAAGCTAGAAATTGAGGTTGTCGTGTGGCCCCCTACCTGGCGCGCCAAAATGTTAGACCAAAATCTGGGCCTAACACCCAAATGCAGACCGCAAATCATAGAGTGCAGAAAAAAGTAAACAAAGAGGAGACACATGAAGTTTTTATAGTGGTTCGGCTCAAACCAAGGCTATGTCCACTTTATCTCTTCTTAAATCCTAAGAAGTTACAAGTACAATTCTCTCAGTTTATACACGAAATCCTCGTGTTTACAATGAAAAGGGGTAAGAAATCATAAGATTATACATGAAATGCTTGTGTTATAATGTGGAATTTGGCTCCTTTGCTGCTGAAATTGATTTGTAGAGAGCAATGGTGGAAGCTGTGAGGAGTTAGAGCCAAAAGACCATTGAAAATGCCTTCAAATGGTGTATTTATAGCTGTAGGAGAGCTTCTAGGAAGACTGGTCGTGAGCTGGAGTGGGAAGCCAGTGTCCACGGTCGGGTCGTGATCAGGAGGTGTACCACGAGCTGAGGGGGGCGATCCAATGAGGGGCGACCCGTGGGTGCATGAGCCATACTCCGATCGTGTGACGCTTCGTTGCTTTATCCAGGAAATTGTTATATTACACCAGTTTACGGAAACGGGCATAACTTTCAAACCGTAAGTCCGATTGAGCCAATCCAAGGCTCAAACTGAAGCTAATTTAGAGAGCTACAAGAGTTACAAAACTCAACTTTGTAATTGCTTTTTTGGAGCCCATAAAAGGCCATCTGGTAGGAGTTCCGGGCAGTTCTTTGTTGATGATGCGACTTTGACCAAATCGCATCCTGTCTTCTGACAACGTTCTCCATATCCGAGCGCGATGCTATCCAGATATTCAGTGTGACAGCTTTTACCAAAAAGTGTGTCAACATATGTTGATGTTAAACCAATCATATATTATGTAGATTTGGTGACTTTTTCATGTTATGTAACATGCAAGTTGTTTAGATCTACATTTAGATCTATGTTTATTGAATCATGCAAGTTGTTAGGCTAAGACATGTATTATGTTTGGATCTATATTTAGATCTATGTTTATTGAATCATGTGAGTTGTTTGGATCTACATTTAGATCTATGTTTATTGAATCATGCAAGTTGTTTAGATCTATGTTTATTGAATCATGAAATTTGTTAGGCTAAGACATGTATTACGTTTAGATCTATATTTAGATCTATGTTTATTGAATCATGCAAATTGTTAGGCTAAGACATGTATCATGCTTAGATCCACCTTTAGATCTATGAAAATTGGATCCAAATATTAAAATACATATTTACATGCGTTGTTAAACTTATGTAAAACAATATGATTAAGATTCATGTTTGTTGGATCCAAGATAAAAGTTCATATTTACATGCCTTGTTAAACCTATGTAATTCTGTATGTTTAAGATTCATGATTATTGGATCCAAATTAAAGTTTACATTCACATGCCTAGTTGAACTTGTGCAATTCTATATGCGTAAGGTTTATGTTCATTGGACCCAAAATAAAAGTTTACATTTACATGCCTAGTTGGATTTGGGTAATCTCATATGCTTAAAGACTCATGTTAGTTGGATCCAAAAATGCAAGTTCATTATATTATGCCATGTTTACAAGACACATGTTTAGTTAGTTCCTTATTATTTTATGTTGTTTGAATAGTACATGCTCCCTTCTTTCCCCTTTTGTATATGAGTTAGGCTAATTTATGAGCCTAACATTCTATGTGAATTTTGCGAATGTATGACGGGGGTAACGTTGAGAAAACCTTAAATTCATATTAATGGCATAATTTGGCCCATAAATATATGAATGATTAGTGGCATAAAAATGGTATAATTTATATACCAAAAATCTTGAAAATATGATTTAGAGGGTAAATGGGTCATGACTTGAATGACAATAATTGTGGATAATTTACATATAAATTTGAAAGATAAATATGTAAATTAAGAAAAAGATGAATATGCCTAACCTGAGGTTAGATTGAGTTGTGGTGTAAAACTGCTCGGAACCGCCCGGCACATCCAGTAACCACAACAACACCTATCTAATGTGAGAGATTAGTGCATCATGCCTAAGGAAAACCCGAGGTTAGATTGAGTTGTGGTGCAAAACTGCCCGGAACCGCCCAACCCATCCAGTAACCGCAGCAACACATATCAAATGTAAGAGGTTGGTGCATTAATAAATCAATTAATGCTAATATAACAAGATGAATGACTAGGGTTAAGTTAATGAGAAACACTTAACCAATATAACAAGATGAATGAGTAGGGTTAAGTTAAAAGGAAACACTTAACCGTTATGGCATGATGAATGGGTAGGGTTAAGTAATAAGAAACGCTTAACCAATATGACTTGATTTGTGGTAAGGTTAAGTTAAAACAAGAGGGAAACACTTAACCAATATGACTAGATTTGTGGTAAGGTTAAGTTAAAACAAGAGGGCAACACTTAACCAATATAACTTGATTTGTGGTAAGGTTAAGTTAAAACAAGAAGGCAACACTTAACCAATGTAACTTGATTTGTGGTAAGGTTAAGTTAAAAACAAGAGGGCAACACTTAACAAATATAACTTGATTTGTGGTAGGGTTAAGTTAACACAAGAAGGAAACACTTAACCAAAGTAACATGACAAGTAGGTGGGTTAAGTAACTTGAATTGCTTGATGACACTTAACCAATACAACATGGTGAACACGTGGGGTTAAGTTAACAAGAAACACTTGACCAATATAACTTGATGGATGAACGGGGTTAAGCTGATAGGAAACACTTAACCAATCCAACATGATAAGTGAGGAGGGTCAAGAAACACTTAACCAACATGATATAATGAATGGGTGGGTTAAGTTAACATGAGTGGACGACACTTAACCAATATGGCATTATGTGCGCGAGGGTTAAGTACATATCGGGTTGGTGGGTGATATCAGTAAATATAGGCCCACAAACTTAACCGTTAAATAAACATGCTTGAATCGATGGAAGGGTTAAGTACATCTCGTGTAGGTGGGTAATATTAGTACATATAGGCCCATAAACTTAACCGTTAAGTATACATGCTAGAGTCGGTCGGAGGGTTAAGTACATCTCGTGTAGTTGGGTAATATTTGTATATATATGCCCACAAACTTAACCAATAGAAAACCCTAGTATCGGGGACCCATTTCAGCAGTAACCTGCATAGATGTATCATGGTATCCTGAAACTAGGCAGTGGGGGGCATGATTACTGGGCTGATAATAAGCGGTCAAAACAGCGGCGGGGGGTACGTCAGTGTAGGTTCCGATGGTTTACGGACGTGCACGTACTCCGGAGTGGGAAAAAGAAGGCACTGAGTACCAGTAGTTATACACTGTGCATCTTGAATCATGTCGGGTCACTATCATAAGGATTGATACACCTTATGGTGGGACCACCACATGGTATCTACACGCAAGAGAGGGCTGATTGACACAGACACAAGGAAAAACTAATACGAGCAAGGAGTCGATCGATAGAGTAGTAAGGGTACATCTAACATGTTCATGGCAATTAGGAAGATTGAGGTGGAATCCTCACGATAGATATACACCCGAAGGCTACCACAATTGCGGGGATTGGGATTACATTACGATATGATCATTTTATATATATTACTAGTTGGGACACTAGTTAGGTGGTGCAGAGAAGTGAAATGAGTGTGATAGCATATTCAGCCTTATTATCTTATTTCTAGGATGTTGTCCTAGATTTAGTTTATTCATGTCATAAACCTTTTTCTTGTTTACATACTAAATAGTCATTGGACTTACCAGACTCATGTCTGACCTATTTTCTTTCTTCTTCTTTTCTTTCGTCCCCCCTCCCCACCCCCCCCCCCCCAGGTCCGTAGGGTGGGAACACTTCAGCTTAGATCGGATCATTTCCAGCTTGAAGTGAGTAGATGTATTGCTTGGAATCTTTTTCCTTGGGCTATGGCTTTGGATACTCTCTTATTGGGGATTTATGTTGCCTTCTTTATGTTTTAATGCTTCTTTATGTTTTAATTCAAGACAGAAGTCCTATGTATTACTTTTAAGCATGATTGAGACAACTGTTGTAAAAGCTTGACTGAACCACACTGTTTATAAAATGATTTTTATTTTCCCCTACTTTATTTGTCTGTCTTGTAATTCATCTGCATCTTTTACATATAATTCTCCACCAAAGTTAAGGCATTCCCTTTGTGAGTGACCTTAACGGAGGTGGGGTGTTTCACTTAGTATCAAAGCTGAAGGTTACCAGATTAGATAAAAGATTTGAAAACTTATTTTCACAACGGTTTTAGAAGAAGCATTTTCAAAAGAAAAGTTTTGTTTTAAAGGCATATTCCCCAAAGCCATAAGCATTATCTTTAGATCCTATGTTTGAATCCTTGTTTCCTTCTTTCCTGAGTCTCCGGGGCTCCTGGCTTTCTGGGAGGTAACCTCATCGCGGCATGGTTCCGTAGGCTCGATGAGACTACGACACTTGTCAAAGGGCGAAGAAGTTCCCAACCTCCATCCATAGTCGTAATAGTTTCACCTACGGCTAATTCTCTTCCAAGCTTTATAGGGTTTCCCGTGCAATGGAGGCAACGTTCGAAAGGCTTGTCAACAAGGTTCACAAAGGAGGTAAAGAGAAAGAGGCAAAAGGGGAAGAATCACAAACAAGGGCTTGGAATATAAGAAGGGCGGAGGAAATAATAGATCCCAGAACAAGAGGAAGTATCTTTTCTACAGTATATCGGGTCATTTAATTATAGGAAGTAAAAGACAAGTGGTTTTTTTCAGCATGGCGAGGAAGGGCATCTTATCAAGGATTTCCCAGAGGACAAGGACAAGTACAAAGGATAGGATTTTCAGGAAGGAAAGTGCATGCTTTCACCGCCAGCGTACCTGACAAAAAGATAGTAAAGTTCAGTTTTTCTTTCTGATCATCCTGTTAGTACTCTTTTTGATTTCAGCGCTTCATATTCATTTATATCTGCTTCCGTAGTTGAGTCTCTGAACCTTAGTACTCGTACAGTAGAAGATCCCATTATTGTCTCAAATCCAATCAGTGGTTTGGCTCATTTATCTTTGGTTTGTAAGAATTTGAAAATATCTATGTTAAGTATTGAGTTTAAGTGTAATGCGTATGTTTTTTGTTTCATGGGCTATGGGTTGATTCTAGGCATGGATTGGTTAGCTAGTAATTGTGAAACGAGGGTAATTAGACTTTTTACTTGACTCGGGAATACCCTCGATATTTCGTGCGATCCTAAGGGAATCAGTTAGGCTTAGCTACATAGAATCACTTGATGCATCTATCGACGATTTGCGATCCGTTAGAGTAGTCCATGAGTACGCAGATGTTTTTGATTAAGTTAGGGATTTTCCCCCTAAAACTCGAGATAGACTTCCGCATATATCTAGTTGACAATGCAAAGCCAGTTATGCGATCAACGATAGTTTTGGAGCAAGATTGGCGAGGATAGCCAGGGTCGGTTAAGTGCTCAATTGTTTGGTTGTTTTGCTAGTATCATCTCACATAAATCGTCCAAATTCGGAGGAGGTATTCCTTGGGTGCTTGTCTGATATTGGTTTATGCCTTTGGGGCTTGTACTTGAGGGATGTCGAGTTCGACTAGGATGGTTTGCGTGAGAAATAAATGGTCATGGCAGGTGCCCTAAAGTAAGACTGACCTTAAGAGAGGTAAAAAGTACATAGCAACCTTTAGCTTTAGACCCTCAGATTGGTGACATGATGGATAAGCTAAAGTAGAGGAGAGACCTCTAATCATCTTAGTATATACACTTGGTATCATGGCTCACACCTGTTTATCTTGGAAAGATAGCTCGACTACATTGGATACACTCTAGCATAGTAAGTGATCGAGGTCCTATCTTTACTAGTGAGTTTTGGAAATGGAGGTCAAGAAGCTTCACAACTGTGAAGTTGAATTAGTTAAGGTACAGAGGAGTGAAGCTCAAGAAGACGCGACGTGGGAGACTGAAGATAAGACTCGCGCATCATACCCTTTTTCTTGAGGGTATATCCTTGATCTCTTTTTCTAGGAATTCTACACATGTTTGTTTCTATCTTTTTAGGTATATCCTCTAGGTCATATCTTCAATCCTTAGGTAGAAGCCAATTGATGTAAAAATGTATTTGAAACATGTTTTGATTGGTGGTTGCTAGTGGTTGCTCGTGGATGCATATACACAAATTAGGCACTAGATCGGCTCAGTCACTTTCATATTGCATATGCATGAGTGAATTTTTATATATATGAACTGAAACTTGATGTGTTATCATATGGATGTTGCATTTGTATGAATGATTGTGCACTCATGTAGAATTTATAAAGTACGATTAGGAATAATTGCATACATGATGGACTCATGGCACTAACAAAACTCGCATTGAGGAGGTCAACTGAATCAGTAGACCGCCTGATTTTGCATTAGATAAGGACATGTACACACACTACGCATATGATCATGAAAGCATAGAAATCTTTTTAAGGACAATGGACGCCTGTGATTGAATGGTTGAGTAGATGGATGTTGGATGTTAGGATATGCATTCTTCTTAATTTAGAGATTTCGGGGATGAAATCCTTTGAGGAGGGGAGAATGTAACACCCCGTATTTTCTGAGAATATTAAAATAATGAATTAAAGAATACTTAATTTTTAAAGTGATAATTAAGGGAAACGGGTTACGACATTGCATTCGTCTTGGAATTCTGCTTGGGATAGAGTCCAAGTTTTTGTAAATCGAACTTCGTATAAAGGAGTTATGGCCTTCGGAAGATTCAAGAGTGTAACAATCTGAATTTTAACAACATATGAAAACAAGAAATCAAGGTATAATTAAAAATGAAATAAAATATATAAAAATATGTTTAGATAGGTAAATAATGGTGATGCATAAGAAGAATTAATTAATATTTGGAAGAGAAGAAAAATTAGTTCGGTAACAGTGTGTGTAACGGAAAAGATAGTAAAATAAGGATAATTAATTTAATAATCAGGAAATAGGTAAAATGGACTTCACCATTGCGTTCCTCTCGAAAAAATACGCGAAATAGAGTCCGAGTTTTCGAAAATCGGAGTCCGTACGACCAAGATATGGCCAAAACAAGTTTCAGTAGACTTTCTGGCAGACATAACCGAGTCGACCCTAGAGTCGACCTCCCCAGGCCAGGTCGACCCTAGAATCGACCCCCCCTGTACAGGTCGACCTGGTCGGCCTGGTTTGGCTAAGAACCCATTTTTGAAGCCCGGTATGTGTTTTGATGGTTCGGATTGACTCTGGGGTTGATCTAATGGCCTAAATGAGTTGCCTACAACTATTTAAAGACCCTAAGACCTAGCCTAAATCATACTATTTCATTTTAGCACTCATGCAGCCGCCATTAAACCTAGAACTCTAAATTAAAAATACAAAGAACAAAAATTAAAGAAGACGAAGGATGATTCTTGAAGGCTACAACTAGAAGCTACAACAACTACGACGCTTTAGACAACGGATTTGGGGCTATTTGATTTAAAGTTTTGATTTGGATTGATTGCTTCATATTGTAAGTTCTATGTCACTTTTTAGGCAAAAACGATAAAATAACATGGACATGCTATGAATTGAAATCAGATTTAGGAACTATTGTTAATCCATGTTTATATTGTTTAACTTTGAATCATAATTTGGGAATATTGCTATGTTAATGTTGCAAGTTAAACTTATCATGATGTTGATGTTGTTATGAATCACTTGGGCTTAATTGTATGGCAAGTTGGAATAATACATGTCCATGGAATCACTATGTTTATTGAAATCTTTATGTTGATTAGACCATGCCTATGATGCTAAATAAACCATGTCTATGATGTTAATGAAACTATGCATGTGATGTTAATGTACCTATCATGTTAATGACAAATTGGGAATTGCTATGTTATGATGAAAAGTTGGAATCATTATGTTTATAATGCTAGATGAGAATCATTATGTTAAAAATACTAAATTGGAATCCACTATGCCTATTAGAATTACCATGCCTATAATGTTTCATGTTTGTAATAAAATCATTATCATGTCCGCAATGATTATTATGCCTATGATGTAAAGTTGAATTCATCATGTTGAACTAAGTTGGAACCATTACTATGCCAAGTTATCATCATGCTAGTATTGAAACCATGTGATATGTTATAGCCTGTTTATTATGCAAGTGATGGTGGAATTGTCACATATGCCTATCACATGTTTGGTGTTATTCCCCTTTATCTCTTGAATTGTTTATGCTTGTGAACGAAGTACGTTTATATACGTTGGGGATACGATTGGGTAGAATAGGCAAAACTTGAATTGATTATAATCATAAATCGTGAAATTTGGCATAAGTAGAACATGAAATATGGCACGAAAACTTGACTTGAACATGCCATAACTTGACTTGAAACATGCCTTAGTTGGGCACGAAATTGACATATGAACATGCTATGAAAATAGCACGAATTTGATAAGAACATGGGCATGACTTTAGAAAACAAGAAAGTGGCCAACTCGAGGTTGGGTTGAGTTTGTAGTGTAAACCTGCCCGGAACCGCCCGGCAAATCCAGTTGCTACAAATAATAGGATCCAATGTGGGTAGTTGGTCACATCGCGCTTGAAACCCGAGGTTGGGTTGAGTTCGTAGCGTAAACCTGCCCGGAACCGCCCGGTAAATCCAGTGGCTACGAACAATAGGATCCAATGTGAGTGGTTCGGTGCATTAACGATTCAATTAATGCCAATTAGGGTTAAGTCATGAACATGAAAAGACAACTTAACCAACTTGAACACGATTTGTAGGGCTAAGTCATGAACTTGACACGAAAACACTTAGCCAACTTGACATGACACGTAGGCGGGTTAAGTCACGAATTTAAATGACATACTTAACCATCTTGACACGACTAGACTGGAAAAGGATTAAGTCACGAATTACATGACTTAATCGGTTAGGCGGGTTAGGTCAAGAATTACATGACCTAATCTGTAGGCGAAACCCTAGACACGACCCTTTTCAGTAGTAACCCTCTAGATGTATCAAGGTACCCTGGGGCTAGGCCGAGTGGGGCACGATTACTGGGCTGATTGTAAGAGGTGAACGACGGCAGTGGGGTATGCCAGTGTAGGTTCGGTGGACTACGGTCGTGCACGTATTCCGGGGCAGGCACTGGGTATCCGTAGATTTATCTGTGCATCTTGAATCGTGTCAGGGGTTGACACCCTAGGGCTGATACACCCGAAGGTGGACCCAGCACAGGTGACTACATTCGTGATTAGCCGTATGACACGGACACTTGACGAGCTAGAACTTGTAGGGAGCCGATCGACTAGATAATCGCTCCTAGGATCCCGTACTTGGGTCAGACCCCGTTTCAGGGTCATTTCATGATATTGGGCCGTGGGATTTATTTCGTGATTAACTTGTGACATGGGCTTAGTATACTAGTAAAGTCGATGCAACGGATCTCGAACATGTGATGCTTTACTTGACTTGTCTTGACTTATCCTGATCACCTTAGTCTATCTTGTTCACCTTGACACTATTCTTAAGTTTAGTTCCAGTTCATACATGACAGGTTGTTTTAACCGTTTATACACTGAAAGTCACTAGGACTTACTCAGTCTTTATGACTGACCCTTTTCCTTTCGCCTCCTTTTCTTTTGTTTCCCCCCCCAGGTTCTCAGGGAGGAAACACTAGCTCTTAGCTTGGATATCACTTGCTTTGGCTCAGCATGTACGGTTTGCTAAGGCTGCTTCTTTTTACTGCACTTGGGGAATAAGCTATTTTTCTGTTTTTAAGTTATTGCTTCTTTGGCTATTATTACAAGACAGTTGTAATGAAGTTATTTGAAATGCTTGTAAGAGACATGGTTTATTTTGGAATAAAATGAAGTTCTGTTTTGCTCATAAATTTTTCCGCTGTTCACTTAAATTTTTGTTAATGTTATGTCTTGTGATATTTCTGTGATGTCATCTCGATAATACCCCTCCAAAACTAGTGCATTCCCTTTGTGAGTGACCCTAGCGGAGGTGGGGTGTTACATTTGGTATCAGAGCAGAAGGTTACCAAGACTGGGCAAAAGTTTTGAAAACCTTTTGAATTTTTTTCAAAACCAATTACAAAGAAGCACTTTTCAAGAAAAGTTGGTTTATTTTAAAAGGCTATTCCCCAAAAAGCCATTAGCACAATCTTTGTTTCCTCGTTTGAATCTTTTCCTTTTTCGTTTTCAGCTTATCATGGCCGACGATCTTAATCTTCCCGAGGGTGTCAATATACCCACTTGGTTCCGTCGTTTCCTCGAGGCTCGGGCTAATGTGATAGGCCCAGCCAATCCTCCTCCTCATCCTCCGCGAGAAACTGCTTTTTCAAAGATATGCAAGGAATTTAAGGCCATGGGCGAAAAGGATTTCCTAGGAACTGAGACTTTTGTTGAGGCACGGAATTGGTTGAAGGAAACCGAAGACTTGTTTGTTATCTTTGAGGTAGAGGACAATAGGAAAGTACAGTTGGCGGCGTGGCTCATGAAAGAGGAAGCTTCTTATTGGTGGGAAGTCACCAACGCTACTAGGCCCATTGAGACTTGGGCGGACTTTAGAGGGAGATTTGGGCTTAAGTTCTTGTCATCGGCAGAGGAGAGTCTCCAAATGGAACGGTTTCTGGCCCTTAAACAAGGAAATATGACAGTTAAAGAATACGTGAACCGTTTCAATCAGCTTGCTCGCTTCGGATTGGAGTTAGTCAAAACTCCTCAGAAAAAGGCGCTACGTTTTGCACGAGGCTTGAACGAGCCACTACATGGTTTGGCCATGACTCATGTGCCCATGGGGGCGACCTTTGAAAGCTTGGTGGATATGGCCCTACTGTATGAGGAAGATAAGAAGGGCAAGAAAGAGGTCAAGCCCAACGATTCTCAGAATAAGAAGGTAGACTCCGAGACGGGAGCCAAGAACGACAACTCACGTGATAAAAGGAAATGCAATTTCTATGGTACGGAAGGGCACATAGCCAAGGATTGTAGAAAGAGGAAGAGAAAGCAAGGTGAATGTTTTCATTGTGGGGAGATTGGACACATCAGCAAGGACTGCCCTAAGAAGCAGACGGGACCTTCTGGGGGTACATCTTTAACTTCTTTTTCTAGATGCTTTGTTTTATCTTGTTTCCCTCCTCGATCCTATCTTGAGAACCATAGGTATAATCTTTTTGGATGTAAACATGTAATTGAAACATGTTATGATTGCAAAATGGTTGCAAGTGGTCGCAAGTGGTTGCTCGTGGATGCATGAATACACATTAGGCACTAGATCGGCTCAGTCACAGTTTCATACTTGCATATGCATGAGTGATTATTTTGGAAACTTGGTTGTGCTATCATTTGGTTGTTGCATATGATTGAATGTTTGTGCACTCATGTAGAAATTATGAATTATAATAGAAATTTTTTGCATACATATTGGATTCATTTCACTAAACATATTTTGCATTTAGAAAATCAATCAGGCCTGATCATTAGCATTAGATAAGGAACATATACACACACTCTTTGCATGTGTTCATAAAACATTAGAAGTCTTTTAAGGACCATGGTTGCTTGTGGATGATTTTTTGAGTAGATGGATGATGGATGGTAGGATACGTTCTTCCTAACTTGCAGATTTCGGGGACGAAATCATTTAAGGAGGGGAGAATGTAACAATCTGAATTTTAACAACATGTGAAAACAAGAAATCAAGGTATAATTAAAAATGAAATAAAATATATAAAAATATGTTTAGATAGGTAAATAATGGTGATGCATAAGAAGAATTAATTAATATTTGGAAGAGAAGAAAAATTAGTTCGGTAACGGTGTGTGTAACGGAAAATATAGTAAAATAAGGATAATTAATTTAAGAATCACTAAATAGGTAAAATGGACTTCACCATTGCGTTCTTCTCGAAAAAATACGCGAAATAGAGTCCGAGTTTTCGAAAATCGGAGTCCGTATGACCAAGATATGGCCAAAACAAGTTTCAGCAGACTTTCTGGCAGACATAACCGAGTCGACCCTAGAGTCGACCTCCCCAGGCCAGGTCGACCCTAGAGTCGACCCTAGAGTCGACCCCCCCTGTACAGGTCGACCTGGTCGGCCTGGTTTGGCCCAGAACCCATTTTTGAAGCCCGGTATGTGTTTTGATGGTTCAGATTGACTCTGGGGTTGATCTAATGGCCTAAATGAGTTGGCTACAACTATTTAAAGACCCTAAGACCTTGCCTAAATCATACTATTTCATTTTAGCACTCATGCAGCTGCCATTAAACCTAGAACTCTAAATTAAAAATACAAAGAACAAAAATTAAAGAAGACGAAGGATGATTCTTGAAGGCTACAACTAGAAGCTACAACAACTACGACGCTTTATACAACGGATTTGGGGCTATTTGATTTAAAGTTTTGATTTGGATTGCTTGCTTCATATTGTAAGTTCTATGTCACTTTTTAGGCAAAAACGATAAAATAACATGGACATGCTATGAATTGAAATCAGATTTAGGAACTATTGTTAATCCATGTTTATATTGTTTAACTTTGAATCATAATTTGGGAATATTGCTATGTTAATGTTGCAAGTTAAACTTATCATGATGTTGATGTTGTTATGAATCACTTGGGCTTAATTGTATGGCAAGTTGGAATAATACATGTCCATGGAATCACTATGTTTATTGAAATCTTTATGTTGATTAAACCATGCCTATGATGCTAATTAAACCATGTCTATGATGTTAATGAAACTATGCATGTGATGTTAATATACCTATCATGTTAATGACAAATTGGGAATTTCTATGTTATGATGAAAAGTTGGAATCATTATGTTTATAATGCTAGATGAGAATCATTATGTTAAAAATACTAAATTGGAATCCACTATGCCTATTAGAATTACCATGCCTATAATGTTTCATGTTTGTAATAAAATCATTATTATGTACGCAATGATTATTATGCCTATGATGTAAAGTTGAATTCATCATGTTGAACTAAGTTGGAACCATTACTATGCCAAGTTATCATCATGCTAGTATTGAAACCATGTGATATGTTATAGCCTGTTTATTATGCAAGTGATGGTGGAATTGTCACATATTCCTATCACATGTTTGGTGTTATTCCCCTTTATCTCTTGAATTGTTTATGCTTGTGAACGAAGTACGTTTATATACGTTGGGGATACGATTGGGTAGAATAGGCAAAACTTGAATTGATTATAATCATAAATCGTGAAATTTGGCATAAGTAGAACATGAAATATGGCACGAAAACTTGACTTGAACATGCCATAACTTGACTTGAAACATGCCTTAGTTGTGCACAAAATTGACATATGAACATGCTATGAAAATAGCACGAATTTGATAAGAACATGGGCATGACTTTAGAAAACAAGAAAGTGGCCAACTCGTGGTTGGGTTGAGTTTGTAGTGTAAACCTGCCCGGAACCGCCCGGCAAATCCAGTTGCTATAAATAATAGGATCCAATGTGGGTAGTTGGTCACATCGCGCTTGAAACCCGAGGTTGGGTTGAGTTCGTAGCGTAAACCTGCCCGGAACCGCCCGGCAAATCCAGTGGCTACGAACAATAGGATCCAATGTGAGTGGTTCGGTGCATTAACGATTCAATTAATGCCAATTAGGGTTAAGTCATGAACATGAAAAGACAACTTAACCAACTTGAACACGATTTGTAGTGCTAAGTCATGAACTTGACACGACAACAATTAGCCAACTTGACATGACACGTAGGCGGGTTAAGTCACGAATTTAAATGACATACTTAACCATCTTGACACGACTAGACTGGAAAAGGATTAAGTCATGAATTACATGACTTAATCGGTTAGGCGGGTTAGGTCAAGAATTACATGACCTAATCTGTAGGCGAAACCCTGGACACGACCCTTTTCAGCAGTAACCCTCTAGATGTATCAAGGTACCCTGGGGCTAGGCCGGATGGGGCACGATTACTGGGCTGATTGTAAGAGGTGAACGACGGCAGTGGGGTGTCGGTGGACTACGGTCGTGCACGTATTCCGGGGCAGGCACTGGGTATCCGTAGATTTATCTGTGCATCTTGAATCGTGTCAGGGGTTGACACCCTAGGACTGATACACCCGAAGGTGGACCCAGCACAGGTGACTACATTCGTGATTAGCCGTATGACACGGACACTTGACGAGCTAGAACTTGTAGGGAGCCGATCGACTAGATAATCGCTCCGTAGGACCCCGTACTTGGGTCAGACCCCGTTTCAGGGTCATTTCATGATATTGGGCCGTGGGATTTATTTCGTGATTAACTTGTGACATGGGCTTAGTATACTAGTAAAGTCGATGCAACGGATCTCGAACATGTGATGCTTTACTTGACTTGTCTTGACTTATCTTGATCACCTTAGTCTATCTTGTTCACCTTGACACTATTCTTAAGTTTAGTTCCAGTTCATACATGACAGGTTGTTTTAACCGTTTTTACACTGAAAGTCACTAGGACTTACTCAGTGTTTATGACTAACCCTTTTCCTTTCACCTCTTTTTCTTTCGTTCCCCCCCCCCCCAGGTTCTCAGGGAGGAAACACTAGCTCTTAGCTTGGATATCACTTGCTTTGGCTCAGCATGTACGGTTTGCTATGGCTACTTCTTTTTACTGCACTTGGGGAATAAGCTATTTTTCTGTTTTTAAGTTATTGCTTCTTTGGATATTATTACAAGACAGTTGTAATGAAGTTATTTGAAATGCTTGTAAGAGACATGGTTTATTTTGGAATAAAATGAAGTTCTGTTTTGCTCATAAATTCTTCCGCTGTTCACTTAAATTTTTGTTAATGTTCTGTCTTGTGATAATTCTGTGATGTTATCTCGATAATACCCCTCCAAAACTAGTGCATTCCCTTTGTGAGTGACCCTAGCGGAGGTGGGGTGTTACAAAGAGAAACTCAGAAAATTAAATAGTAAAATAACCCAGACAGGTCGACCTAGAGGTCGACCTATACCAAGGCAGGTCGACCTACCCCAGGCCAGGTCGACCAAGGGGTCGACCTACCCCCTTCGCCCTGTAACACCCCACGTCCATTAATGTCACTCACAAAGGAAATGCATTAACTTCTATGGAGCGTTTTAAGTAAGTATAGAACAGAAAATCACAACAAGACAGATATAAAGCAGTACCTGGAAATTTAAAACTTTATTTCATTGCAGCGGAAAACACATATGTTTGATTACATCATCAAAACCATAAACCAAAGTCAAGTACATCATGTCCATCTTGATAAAACAAAGTACATAAACTGAAAGACATAATCCCCAACATCAAAATAGCCATAAATAAAGAGAAGCTGAACTTTACGTCAGCGATCCAAGCAATCTTCTAAAAGCAGTCCAAAATCAAGCTCCACTGGTGCTAGTTCCAACCTGAGCACCTGGGGAGGAAAGGAAAGAGATGGAAAAAGGGGGGTCAGACATAAAGTCTGGCGAGTGTGATAATTCTTACAATATAATTAACAAAGTAACTAGGCTAAGGCATAAGTTGGAAAATAAGGAAATGATCATGAACCATTGAGTATGACGGAGTAAACAAGGAAACAAGATGAACAACGATATCGTTAAAGCGCACCTAACCCACTAAGATAAATTTACTAAACTACATCAACACTATAGGATAATTGTTATACTGCACCGCCACTAGTATGCTGCACCACCACTAGTCACCCTAAGGTTGATTCCGCCTACAGACTTAATAATGATATTGGTAGTTTCGTGCACCCCTAGCTGCCTTCATAGGTGTCGTCTGCCCCTATCTCCACTAGGTGTACCCACTACCCCCAAGCGATCGGCTCCCTAACTCGTAGATACCCGTGTTGGCCCCACAGTGTGGTGTATCACTCCCCAAAGTGGCAACCCGATACCACCAAGAATGCACGGCTTATACCTACACGATGCAACAACGTCTTACCTACCAGCCCGGGTCCACACACGCATATGAACCCGTTGGACTTGCGTTGCCACCGCTAACCCGGTTTGGCCTCTTACAGTCAAGCCCAGTATGCCTGTCCCGTCCTTGACTTGGGTCGAGCCCACAAAGATACGTATGGGTTACTGGTTGAAACGGGCCCCCATTACTTGACACAAGCTATCCACCTAAGCTTGGTCCCCTCTAGTACATCCCACTTAACCCACCTCTTATTCATGTTTCAATTTTGGTTACGTGTTTCTAATCGTATTTCCAAATGCCACCCAAGGCACACACTAGATTCCACATGCCACCCAAGGCACCCACTTAACCCCCTCATGTCCCACTACATGCTTATCTGGTTAAGTGTTTCTTAACTCATTAAGACCGTAACCTCATAAAGACCTCTCACATTAGACTGACATTTGTGGCAGCTGGATTTGCCGGGCGGGTCCGGGCAGTCTTACACCACAAAAGAGCCTAACCTCGTGTCTTTACAACTGTCACGTATTTAGTTTGTGCCTAAGAACTCTCACATTAGACTGGCATTTGTGGCAGTTGGATTTGCCGGGCGAGTCCGGGCAGTCTTACACCACAAAAGAGCATAACCTCGTGTCTTAGATGATTAATTACTCCTAATTAATCATTCCCCAAATTTGAATTACTTTCCCTATTCAAATTATCAATCAATTCCAAATTTAACGATGTCCATAATTGACTCAATTATGTCCATCCATTTATGGTATGTAAAATCATACCAATTTTCACCACAATTATATTTTATGCCTTTTAAATATTTTTAATATTATCCCTTTTTTCCCCACGTAGTACGTTTGTTCGTTTAACGTAAAAATATACGTTAGACTCGAATAGTCTAACTTATAAAATAAAAGAAAACATCACAATTTAAACACATAATTAAAACATAAATCTAACATAGGGGTGAACTTGCATATGTGAATAATGTTCTACATCTAAAACTTGCATAGGCCAAAATTACAACTAGCATAATTAACATATGTCATGGATCCAAATCTAAAGGTGTGAATTTGATGAGATAATGGCCACAAACTTACATAAACATCATATGTCATGGATCTATATTTGCATAAGTAATAATCCTAAACTTGCATAACATGATTCATATCCAACTCATAAACTTACATAGGTGATTTATACATCACAACAATGGTGTAAACTAGTATCTAACATGTAAAGTATCATGTAGAATTTAGCATATGTCATAGCTAACTTTCAATTAAATTCTCACATAAACTAGGTGTCATAATCATGTAAGTTCACATATAATTCTACCCAACTTGTATATGATTCATGTTTGAATCAAAATCTAAACTTGCATACATATGATTTATCATATGAGTCAATATAACAAACTAGCATAAGAAACATGATGATTCAACTAGACATAAGCCAAACATAGGATTATAACATGGGTGATAGCATCATAACTTTGCATCGTAGATGATAGCATCATAACATAATATCATAGAAATTACAACATAATTCTACAACATAATTACAACATGAAATCAACAATTCATATCACATCCAAATTATCCGCATTATAACTCAATCCAATTCATTTATTAATTATTTTGTTAAAACTATCGAACTCACAACTCAAAAGCAGTCTTGAGTTCTGAATTCTGATTTATGGAGTTGAATTAGCTCTCCTTTGAAGAAGATTCGCTGTTAGAGTTGAAAAGGATTGATTTAGACTAGCTTTCTTCCTCTCTAATTGGTGGCGGCTATGCTGAGTTGCAAGGTGACGGCATGGAGGCCATGAATCAAATTTTATTTTGATTTTAGGGTTTGAGTCTATAGGTGTTTTTATAGAGTTTAGGATTAGTTTAAGCCGTCCGATCAACCCAGAATTAATCCCAGCCAATCAGAGCAGTTCAGAAACCCTAATGAGTCAGCATCTAGTCACAAACAGGTCATCATTCAAATCTGCCCGGGGGGGCAGGTCGACCCCCAGGTCGACACTATGGTCGATCTGGTTAGGGAAGGTCGACCCCCAGGTCAACCCTATGGTCGACCTGGCCCTGGCAGAAATTTTCCCGCCTAGCCTGTTTGACTCCGAAATTTGAATTTTCTGAAATCTGTTTTGAATTTTCTGAAACTTCCGATCGCCATAACTTCTTCATACGAAACCCAATTCACGCAAACTCGGATCTATCTCAACCAGAATTCCGAGACGAACACAATGGCCCAACCCGTTTCCCTTAATTCTCTCATCTGAGATTAGTTATTCTTTAATTTGTGAATATTAGTGTTAACAAAAATACGGGGTGTTACATTCTCCCCTCCTTAAAGGATTTCGCCCCCGAAATCTTCAAGTTAAGGAGAATGCGTATCCTAACATCCAAACAACCATCTACTCAACCATCAAAACACAGGCATTCATTGTCCTTATAAATTCCTAATGTTGTATGAACATATGAAAGAAGTGTGTTTATATGTTCCTTATTTAATGCAAAATCAGGCGGTCTACTGATTCAGTTGACCTCCTTAATGCAAACCATGATAGTGCCATGCGTCCATTATGTATGCGAAGAACCTTATCGATACATATTATTTCTACATGTGTGCACAACCATTCACCAAAATGCAGCATCCATATGATGGTACAACCATTATACATCCATTTCTTAAATATGTACACACATTTATATGCAATATGCAATATGAAGTGATTGAGCCGATCTAGTGCCTAAAGTGTGTGTATATGCATCCACGAGCAACCACTAGCAAACACTTGCGTTCACTTGCATCCATCATACATAACATGTCTCAAACACATGTTTCAAACATAGGACTATCCTATCTAAAGGTCAAAGATACTAACGAGAGGACATACTAAAGATAAGATAAGTACAAGCTAAGCGATAAAGGAGAAATTAAAAGACGTACCCTTGAAAAGAAAAGGGTATAATGAACGCATCTTCACTTCCGTCTCCCAAGTAGCGTTGCTCTCATCATCTCCCCATTGCACTTTGACTAGTTTGACCTCTCGATTCCTCAACTTCTTAATCTCCGACCCAAGAATGCACGTAGGAGCTTGTCGAATCGTTGCATCACGCTCGATCTCCGCCTCTCTAAGCAAGCTTGGCTCTACCACTTCCGCGGTCTCGTGCAAGCACTTCCTCAAATGTGATACATGGAATACGTCGTGTACACCACTAAGTCTCTCGGGCAATTCCACTCTATACGCCATCTGCCCAATCCTTTCCTTAATAGGAAACCATCCTACGAACCTTGGTGCTAACTTCCCAACGGACCCAAAGCGAACGACGTTCCGTAATGGAGACACCTTGACAAAGACCATGTCCCCAATATAAAACTCAAGATCTGACCTCCTCTTGTCTGCATAAGATTTCTATCTATCTTGCGTCGCCTTCATCCTCCTTCGAATCAAATCGATCTTCTCCGAAGTCTCTCTAATCATATCGTGTCCAAGCAAGATCTTATCCGTAGATTCCCACCAACATGTAGGAGAACGACACGGCCGTCCATAAAGAGCTTCGAACGGTGCCATGCCAATGCTAGACTGAAAGCTATTATTATATGCGAACTCTACCAACGGAAGATGTTCCTCTCATGTACCTCCGAAATCTAAGACACATAATCTCAATAGGTCCTCTAGAATATGATTCACCCTCTCGGTCTGGCCGTCCGTCTGAGGATGATATGCGGTGCTCAAACATAACTGAGTCCCTACCGCCTCTTGCAAGCTCTTCCAAAACTCGCTAGTGAAGATGGGATCGCGGTCGCTCACTATGCTAGAAGGAACACCGTGCAAACGAACTATTTCTCGAATGTATACGGAGGCTAACCATGGAGCAGTCCTCTTACTCTTCACGGGAATGAAATGGGTGCTCTTAGTAATTCTGTCTACCATGACCCAAATCCCCGTATTACCCTTCCTCGATCTTGGTAATCCGTCAATAAAGTCCATCGAGATGCTTTCCCACTTCCATTGTGGGACCTCCAATGGGTAAAGCAATCCACCAGGCTTCTTTTGCTCCGCTTTTACTTGTTGGCACACCAAGCATCTAGCGACATACTCAGCCACATCTTTCTTCATGCCGGCCCAAAAGTAAACTCGTCTCATGTCCATGTACATCTTGTCCCTGTCGGGATGAATGGTCATCTTCGAACGATGGGCATCATCAAGAATGGTCTTCCTCAGATTCTCGTCCCGTGGTACACAAAGTCTACTGTCCCTACGCAACCAACCCTTATCATCTAGGGTATACCTACGGAGATGGCTCAATGACTCCCCTCCTTTGAGCTTTTCTACTAACTCAACCAACTGTGGGTCGTCTCGCTGTGCCTCGCCAATCCATCCCAAAAGCATAGGTCTGACCTCTAAGAATGCTAGCAAACTAGGTACGAAGTCAATAGAAGGTGTAAAGTCAAACGTAGAGATGAACTCTAAACTTCGCCGCTCAACAAACAACAGACTCAAGGATAATCTTTTTCTACTTAAGGCATCTTCCACCACGTTACCCTTGCCAGGGGTATATGCTATCTCGATGTCGTAGGACGCTAAGAACTCCATCCACCTTTGCTGCCTTAAGTTCAAGATCTTCTGAGAGAATAAGTATTTTAGCGATTTGTGGTCAGTGAACAATTCGAATTTCTCGCCAAGAAGATAATGACGCCAAGACTTAAGCGCGAAAACAATAGCGGCCAACTCTAGGTCATGTGTAGGGTAATTTCTTTCATGCACTCTCAACTGGCTTCCACCATAGGCTATTACCCTTCCCTCTTGCATTAAGACTGCACCTATCTGTTCCACAAGCGTCGGTATAAACGGTAAATAGCTTACTTTCATCTGGCAACACTAAGACTGGGGCTGTGGTCAAAGCTCTCTTTAAACGTTGGAATGCATCATCACAATCTACGTCCCACATGAAAAATAAGTTCTTTTTCATCAAGCGTGTTAATGGAGCTGATATTTTTGCGAAGTCTTTGATGAACTTCATATAGTAGCCAGCAAACCCTAAGAAACTCCTCACCTCGGTCGCATTTTTAGGAACCTTCCAATCTTGAATGGTCACTACCTTCGCGGGATCCACGGCTATCCCTTCTTTGGAAACCACGTGCCCTAAGAATCGCACTTCCTTTCACCAAAAGTGACATTTAGAAAATTTAGCTTTAAGGCTATACGCTCGAAGAGTCTCCAACACTTCCCTAAGATGTAGGGCATGCTCTTCTTCGCTTTTAGAAAAGATCAAGATGTCATTTACAAAGACTACCACGAATTTATTAAGGTACTCCCTAAACACCCTACTCATCAAATCAACAAAGTATGCGGGGGCGTTTGTCAAACCGAAGGGCATCACCAGCCACTCGAAGAAACCGTCTGGAGTCCTAAAGGCAGTCTTGTCTATGCTATCCTCAGCCACTCTCAACTGATGGAAACCAGTGGCTAAGTCCAACTGCGAAAACACTGAGGCACCAACTAACTGATCGAAGAGATCGTCAATCCTCGGCAGTGGGTGACTATTCTTCTTAGTAAGCTTATTAAGTTCTCTATAGTCCACACAAAGTCTAAGGGACCCATCTGCCTTCGTGGCAAATACTACTCTAGCACCCAACTCCGATATACTACGTCTGATGAACCCCTTCTCAAGCAATTCTTTCACTTGCTTACTGAGTTCTCTTCTCTCTCTTGGAGCCATGTGGCGCACTGGCAATGCAATTGGCTTTGCATTGTCCACTAGATATATTCGAAAGTCTATCTCACGTTTTGGGGGTAAACCCCTCACCTCATCGAAGACATCAACATATTCACGGACTATGGGAACAGAATGTAAATCACCATCGGATGCACCAAGGGATTCTAGGTAACTAAGCATTACTGGACCCCTAGGGTCATAAGAAATATCAAGGGTCCTTCCATAACGAGTCAACAATCTAACTACCCTTCTTTCACAATCTAGGATGGTCCCATATCTAGTTAGCCAATCCATACCTAGAATCAAGCCTTAGCCCATAAAGCCCAGAACAAAGGCGTTGCATTCAAACTCAACGCCCAAGATAAACACTAACAAATCCCGACAGATCATAGAAAGATGAGCCGAACCACCAATAGGATTTGAGACTACTAAGGGATCAGTAACTAAACTAGTATCTAGGTGCAGTTTCTCAACTAATGATGTAGAAATAAACGAATACGATGCACCAGAATCGAATAAAGTACAGACATGATGATCAAACAGAAAAACTAAACTTTCAACGGAAATTTCTGTACCTCGTTCTTGCAGCGGTGGGACCACGAGAGCCTGAACTTGTCCCTTTGCCTGCCCGGGTGCCATAAGAGCTTGCACCGGTCCTCCCGAGGTAGACCTTGCCCTCTGCCCTTTCTTTGGGCAGTCCTTAATAAGATGTCCCGCTTCGCCATAGTGGAAACAACCAGTCTTCTTTTTCTTCCTACAATCTTTGCTTAGATGGTCGGGTGTCCCACAGTTAAAGCATTTCTTCTTCCCCTTAGCATTGTTGCCATTGCCACCTTTCTTGTTGCGGCTTCTTTTGATCCCCTTTCTTCTCGGGTGCCTTATTAGCATTGGCGCCCTTCTCTTCTTCATGCATGAGTGCCATGTCAACTAACCTCTCAAAGGTAGCCCCCATGGGAATGTGGGTCATAGCTAACCCATGAAGCGGCTCGTTTAAACCCTTAACAAATCCTAGAGCCTTCTTTTTTGGAGAATTCACCAAGTCTAAGCCAAACCTTGCCAATTGGTTGAATTTGTTAACGTACTGTTTCACCGATAGATTCCCTTGCTTCAGTGACAAAAACCTTTCCATGTATAGATTCTCTTCAGCCCGTGAGAGAAATTTCGCCTCAAACCTCTGCCTAAAATCTAGCCATGTATCGATTGGATGTCCCCCAATAGTGACCTCCCACCAAAACGAGGCCTCATCCTTTATTAGCCATGCAGCTAGCTGGACTTTCCTTCCATCATCCACTTTAAAGATTCTAAACAATTCTTCCACATTTTTTAGCCAGTTACGAGCTTCAACAAATGTCTCTGTCCCGTGAAAAGGTTTTCCACCAATTGCTCTAAAGTCCTTACATATCTTTGCGAAATTATCGACACAAGGAGGAGGATCATTTGTTGGATCTGCGGCGGTGGCCCTAGCCTCAAGATATTGACGAAACCAACCGGGCACATAAACGCCCTCTGGTATCTCAGATGCTTCAGACATGCTGAAACGCAAAAGGAAAGACTCGATACAAAAAGGACTGAAGGAAAGATATATGGCTCTTGGGGTTATGCTTTCAAAAATACACTTTTCTCTTGAAAATAATTTCCTTAAATCATACTTTTGAAAGTACTTCTTTATAAAAATTATTTTGAAAAATAGTTTTTCAAAAATTCATATCTGTTCTGGTAACCTTCAGCTCTGATACCACGTGTAACACCCCACGTCCATTAATGTCACTCACAAAGCGAATGCATTAACTTCTATGGAGCGTTTTAAGTAAGTATAGAACAGAAAATCACAACAAGACAGATATAAAGCAGTACTTGGAAATTTAAAACTTTATTTCATTGCAGTAGAAAACACATATGTTTGATTACATCATCAAAACCATAAACCAAAGTCAAGTACATCATGTCCATCTTGATAAAACAAAGTACATAAACTGAAAGACATAATCCCCAACATCAAAATAGCCATAAATAAAGAGAAGCTAAACTTTACTTCAGCGATCCAAGCAATCTTCTAAAAGCAGTCCAAAATAAAGCTCCACTGGTGCTAGTTCCAACCTGAGCACCTGGGGGGAAAGGAAAGAGATGGAAAAAGGGAGGTCAGACATAAAGTCTGGCGAGTGCGATAATTCTAACAATATAATTAACAAAGTAACTAGGCTAAGGCATAAGTTGGAAAATAAGGAAATGATCATGAACCATTGAGTATGACGGAGTAAACAAGGAAACAAGATGAACAACGATATCGTTAAAGCGCACCCACTAAGATAAATTTACTAAACTACACCAACACTATAGGATAATTGCTATACTGCACCGCCACTAGTATACTGCACCACCACTAGTCACCCTAAGGTTGATCCCGCCTACAGACTTAATAATGATATTGGTAGTTTCGTGCACCCCTAGCTGCCTTCATAGGTGTCGTCTGCCCCTATCTCCGCTAGGTGTACCCACTACCCCCAAGCGATCGGCTCCCTAACTCGTAGTTAACCGTGCGGGCCCCATAGTGGGGTGTATCACTCCCCAAAGTGGCAACCCGATACCACCAAGAATGCACGGCTTATACCTACACAATGCAACAACGTCTTACCTACCAGCTCGGGTCCACACACGCATATGAACCCGTTGGACTTGCGTTGCCACCGCTAACCCGGTTTGGCCTCTTACAGTCAAGCCCAGTATGCGTGTCCCGTCCTCGACTTGGATCGAGCCCACGAAGATACGTATGGGTTACTGGTTGAAACGAGCCCCCATTACTTGACACAAGCTATCCACCTAAGCTTGGTCCCCTCTAGTACATCCCACTTAACCCACCTCTTATTCATGTTTCAATTTTGGTTAAGTGTTTCTAATCGTATTTCCAAATGCCACCCAAGGCACCCACTAGATTCCACATGCCACCCAAGGCACCCACTTAACCCCCTCATGTCCTACTACATGCTTATCTGGTTAAGTGTTTCTTAATTCATTAAGACCGTAACCTCATAAAGACCTCTCACATTAGACTGACATTTGTGGCAGCTGGATTTGCCGGGCGGGTCCGGGCAGTCTTACACCACAAAAGAGCCTAACCTCGTGTCTTTACAGCTGTCACGTATTTAGTTTGTGCCTAAGACCTCTCACATTAGACTGGCATTTGTGGCAGCTGGATTTGCCGGGCGGGTCCAGGCAGTCTTACACCACAAAAGAGCCTAACCTCATGTCTTAGATGATTAATTACTCCTAGTTAATCATTCCCCAAATTTGAATTACTTTCCCTATTCAAATTATCAATCAATTCCAAATTTAACGATGTCCATAATTGAATCAATTATGTCCATCCATTTATGGTATGTAAAATCATACCAATTTTCACCCCAATTATATTTTATGCCTTTTAAATATTTTTAATATTATCCCCTTTTTCCCCACGTAGTAAGTTTGTTCGTTTAACGTAAAAATATACGTTAGACTTGAATAGTCTAACTTATAAAATAAACAACATCACAATTTATACACATAATTAAAACATAAATCTAACATAGGGGTGAACTTGCATATGTGAATGATGTTCTACATCTAAAACTTGCATAGGCCAAAATTACAACTTGCATAATTAACATATGTCATGGATCCAAATCTAAAGGTGTGAATTTGATGAGATAATGGACACAAACTTACATAAACATCATATGTCATGGATCTATATTTGCATAAGTAATAATCCTAAACTTGCATAACATGATTCATATCCAACTCATAAACTTACATAGGTGATTTATACATCGTAACAATGGTGTAAACTAGTATCTAACATGTAAAGTATCATGTAGAATTTAGCATATGTCATAGCTAACTTTCAATTAAATTCTCACATAAACTAGGTGTCATAATCATGTAAGTTCACATATAATTCTACCCAACTTGTATACGATTCATGTTTGAATCAAAATCTAAACTTGCATACATATGATTTATCATATGAGTCAACATAAGAAACTAGCATAAGAAACATGATGATTCAACTAGACATAAGCCAAACATAGGATTATAACTTGGGTGATAGCATCATAACTTTGCATCATAGATGATAGCATCATAACATAATATCATAGAAATTACAACATAATTCTACAACATAATTACAACATGAAATCAACAATTCATATCACATCCAAATTATCCGCATTATAACTCAATCCAAATCATTTATTAATTATTTTGTTAAAACTATCGAACTCACAACTCAAAAGCAGTCTTGAGTTCTGAATTCTGATTTCTGGAGTTGAATTAGCGCTCCTTTGAAGAAGATTCATTGTTAGAGTTGAAAAGGATTGATTTAGACTAGCTTTCTTCCTCTCTAATTGGTGGCGGCTATGCTGAGTTGCAAGGTGACACCATGGAGGCCATGAATCAAATTTTATTTTGATTTTAGGGTTTGAGTCTATAGGTGTTTTTATAGAGTTTAGGATTAGTTTAAGCCGTCCGATCAACCCAGAATTAATCCCAGCCAATCAGAGCAGTTCAGAAACCCTAATGAGTCAGCATCTAGTCACAAACAAGTCATCATTCAAATCTGCCCGGGGGGGCAGGTCGACCCCCAGGTCGACACTGTGGTCGACCTGGTTAGGGTAGGTCGACCCTATGGTCGACCTGGCGGGAATTTTCCCGCCTAGCCTGTCTGACTTCGAAATTTGAATTTTCTGAAATCTGTTTTAATTTTTTTGAAACTTCCGATCGCCATAACTTCTTCATACGAAGTCCAATTCACGCAAACTCGGACTCTATCTCAACCATAATTCCGAGACGAACACAATGGCGGAACCTGTTTCCCTTAATTCTCTCATCTGAGATTAGTTATTCTTTAATTTGTCAATATTAGTGTTAACAAAAATACGGGGTGCTACACACCTAGATCCAAATCTGGACGATTCTGACTCATTGCCGAGCCTTTTCGGACCTATTGTTGAGTTACTAGGGCTTAGATGACAATTCTGGATAACTCTATCTAATCTGGATGGTTTTGATTGCTCCTAAAATAATCTAACGGCTCTCATAATATTAAATTCTATAAAAGCAACCCTAATCCTCAAACCCTAAATCACACTAATTCATTCCAAGGAGCCACCATGCTGTCAATGAACGTTCTAGCCTAGCCACCATTTCTTCTTCAATTAGAAAGCGAGTCAAAAGCTTCGAATCAAAACTTACTTAGAGAAATTGATAGTCTTCTTCAAGGGATTTCTTTTCAAATTCAGAAAACAGATCCCAGAAAAACAAGACTTTTTTTCTTTGTAAGTCCTGTTATTATTTAGACGTGAACGATTAAAAGTTGTGATTTGTAATAAAATGAAAACTAGAGTAATTCCTAGTTGTCAGATAATGACGATGCTGATTTATGCCTGTTCTTGTAACGATTCTATCGTATATGCTTGTGAGATTATTGTGGTTATTATGTTGATGTTAAACCAATCGTATATTATGTAAATTTGGTGACTTTTTCATGTTATGTAACATGCAAGTTGTTTAGATCTACATTTAGATCTATGTTTATTGAATCATGCAAGTTGTTAGGGTAAGACATGTATTATGTTTAGATCTATGTTTATTGAAAACATTTAGATCTATGTTTATTGAATCATGCAAGTTGTTAGGCTAAGATTCATGATTATAGGATCCAAATTAAAGTTTACATTCACATGCCAAGTTGAACTTGTGCAATTCTATATGCTTAAGGTTTATGTTCATTGGACCCAAAATAAAAGTTTACATTTACATGCCGAGTTGGATTTGGGTAATCTCATATGCTTAAAGTCTCATGTTAGTTGGATCCAAAAATGCAAGTTCATTATATTATGCCACGTTTACATGACACATGTTTAGTTCCTTATTATTTTATGTTGTGTGAATAGTACATGCTCCCTTCTTTCCCCTTTTGTATATAAGTTAGGCTAACTTATGAGCCTAACATTCTATGTGAATTTTGCGAACGTATGACGGGGGTAACGTTGGGAAAACCTTAAATTCATATTAATGGCATAATTTGTCCCATAAATATACGAATGATTAGTGACATAAAAATAGTATAACTTATATACCAAAAATCTTGAAAATATGATTTAGAGGGTAAATGGGGCATGACTTGAATGGCAATAATTGTGGATAATTTACATATAAATTTGAAAGACAAATATGTAAATTAAGAAAAAGACGAATATGCCTAACCTGAGGTTAGATTGAGTTATGGTGTAAAACTGCCCGGAACCACCCGGAACATCCAGTAACCACAACAACACCTATCTAATGTGAGAGGTTAGTGCATCATGCCCAAGGAAAACCAGAGGTTAGATTGAGTTATGGTGTAAAACTGCCCGGACCCACCTGGCACATCCAGTATTCGGAACAGCACATATCTAATGTGAGAGGTTGGTGCATTAATAAATCAATTAATGCTAATATAACAAGATGAATGACTAAGGTTAATTTAATGAGAAACACTTAACCAATATAACAAGATGAATGACTAGGGTTAAGTTAATAGGAAACACTTAACCAGTATAGCATGATGAATGATAAGAAACACTTAACCAATATGACTTAATTTGTGGTAAGGTTAAGTTAAAACAAGAGGGAAACACTTAACCAATATGACTTTATTTGTGGTAAGGTTAAGTTAAAACAAGATGGCAACACTTAACCAATATAACTTGATGTGTGGTAAGATTAAGTTAAAACAAGAAGGCAACACTTAACCAATATAACTTGATTTGTGGTAAGGTTAAGTTAAAAACAAGAGGACAACACTTAACCAATATAACTTGATTTGTGGTAGGGTTAAGTTAACACAAGAAGGAAGCACTTAACCAAAGTAACATGACAAGTAGGTGGGTTAAGTAACTTGAATTGATTGATGACACTAAACCAATACAACATGATGAGCACGTGGGGTTAAGTTAACAAGAAACACTTGACCAATATAACTTGATGGACGAACGGGGTTAAGTAGATAAGAAACACTTAACCAATCAAACATGATAAGTGAGGAGGGTCAAGAAACACTTAACTAACATGACATGATGAATGGGTGGGTTAAGTTAACATGAATGGACGACACTTAACCAATATGGAATAATGTGCTGGAGGGTTAAGTACATATCGAGTTGGTGGTTAATATTAGTAAATATAGGCCCACAAACTTAACCGTTAAGTAAACATGCTAGAATCGGTGGGAGGGTTAAGTACATCTCGTGTAGGTAGGTAATATTTGTATATATAGGCCCACAAACTTAACCAATAGAAAACCCTAGTATTGGGGACCCATTTCAGCAGTACCCCCACATATATGTATCATAGTAACCAGAAACTAGGCAGGGTAGGGCATGATTACTGGGCTGATTATAAGCGGTCAAAACAGCGGCAGGGGGTACGTAAGTGTAGGTTCCAACGATTTACTGGCGTGCACATACTCCGAAGTGGGAAAAAGCAGACACTGAGTATCAGTAGTCATACACTGTGCATCTTGAATCATGTCGGGTCGCTATCATAAGGATTGATACACCTTTTGGTGGGACCAGCACAGGGTATCTACACACAAGAGAGCGCCAGTTGACACATACACAAGGAAAAATATGAGAAAGGAGCCGATCGATAGAGTAGAAAGGGTACTTCTGACATGTTCATGGCAATTAGGCAGATGGAGGTGGAATCCTCATGATAGATGTACACATAAAGGCTACCACAATTGCAGGGATTGGGATTACATTACGATTTGATCATTTTATATAGATTACTAGTTGGGACACTAGTTAGGTGGTGCAGAGAAGTGAAATGAGTGCGATAGCATATTCAGCCTTATTATCTAATTTCTAGGGTGCTGTCCTAGATTAAGTTTATTCATGTCATAACCTTTTTTCTTGTTTACATACTAAATAGTCACTGGACTTACCAGACTCATGTCTGACCCATTTTCTTTCGTCTTCCTTTCTTCTGTTCCCCTTAGGTCCGCAGGGAGGGAACACTTCAGCTTAGACCAGATCATTTCCAGCTTGAAGAGAGTAGATGTATTGCTTGGAATCTTTTTCCTTGGGCTAGGGCTTTGGATACTCTCTTATTGGGGATTTATGCTGCCTTACAGTTGTTTTAATGCTTCTTTATGTTTTAATTCAAGACAGAAGTCCTATGTATTACTTTTAAGCATGATTGAGACAACTGTTGTAAAAGCTTGACTGAACCACACTGTTAATAAAATGATTTTTATTTTCCGCTGCTTTATTTGTCTGTCTTGTAATTCGTCTGCATCTTTTACCTATAATGCTCCACCAAAGTTAAGGCATTCCCTTTGTGAGTGACCTTAACGGAGGTGGGATGTTTCATAAAGACTGACGAAGTGGAACCCAACGTATGAACTCCTTCTCGCTAAATTATATTTTATCATGTTACTGCATTCATATAAAAATATATAGAATTGCCAGTGTAGATTTTTATTAGTTTTAATCATTATAAATTGTATACGGTGCCTGTTAGCTCACCTCCCTCATCCATAGACCACGGACGATTTAATTGACTGTATTGTGTGCTGATTGTGATGCTGAAACATTTAAAATATTAAAAATAGTTTAATATTATTTTGTGGTTGTTGAAATTTAATTATAAATATTCATTTATAATTTAAACAGTGAAAATTGGTTGATTAGAAAAATAATTCAAACAAATTTATTAACCAATGATTTATTTAAATTGATTATTGTTGTTTGAAAACCCCACACGGGTATTGGGATGATAATTGACATAAACTAATCCCAATAATTAGTTGTATGTCAATCGATGGGTTGACAGGCTTCGATGAGCATTATTTATTTGTTTTAATGCTTATACAGTTGTAAAATGCACTCTGGATGATGTTGAATGTTGAATGATTATTTATCATTATAGTTGAATACATGCGATGTACGAAATCCATATAATTGAAATTATATGGTAATTGATTGAGTCGCATTCCAATTCAGAAATCACGAATATTTTAAAATGATGAATATTTCAAAATAATGAATATTTTAAATAACGAATATTTTAAATAATATTCAGTGAAGAATCAAATTATGATTTTGATGTCTGATTTTGGATGAACACAAAAATATAGAAATGTTCATAACTGAAATGAATATGTGAAGCCGAGTTAAGTAGAAAACATTATTTTTAGTCGAATGGATTTCTCTATCGATTTTATTCATTTTATAATGAATATATTAAATATTTTATTTCAAAATCTGATATTTTAAAAATATTATCATTTTAAATATTATAATGATATAAAATATTCAATTTTGATTTAAAATTGAAAATGAAGTTGAAATCATTTTAAAATGAAGTTATAAACGATTTATAAAATACGTTTCAAACCGAAATCGATGAAATATAATATATATATGTATATATATATATATATATATATATATATATATATATATATAAATGGCTTGAATAGAATGCGCCGCGCAACGACCATTCGCGAATTTCGACCATTGACTTCGAATTGGCATAACAGGAGATCCGACCGTCGGATTCTCTTAAAATCGGAACCATTGGGTTCATCTCGAAAAGAGCTTTCCATGAATACAAGAGATTTAAATTTGAACGGTTAGATTTTAAAATATTTCCAAATCAATTTTGGAAAAGGTCGCTATGGATGCAGTTCGGTGGCCGTTATTGGAAACCGACTGCAGGGCCTAAATAAAATTATTAAAAATATGGAAAAATTGTAATAAATGATTTGGAAAGATTTTGGATGAAAAATTCCAAGTTTGAAAAGATGAAAATATATTTTTATCGACATGCACTTGTTATTAACTAGGATAATAATCCAATGGTTTTCAGAAATAAATAAACTGGATTTGTATATGGTTTTAAATTAACCATAATCTTCCAACGAATAAATTGGAATGGATTTGGAATGGAAATTTTCTTTGGAATATTTTGATATTGGATTTCGTGATTATACAGATATTGCTGAGGAATTTGGAAGATATATATATATCGTTATTCCCAATACGATATCCGATAGTTTCAGAATTTGATATTGAATATAAGTCGATATGATTTCTATTTAGAGCCCTGTATTTAATACCAAATTGGATTTTGGGTTTGTCGTGAATGGTGTCTTTATTAACACTGTTCCTAAACCCGCTTGAGAAAAGAATAAACCTTTTACTTAAGATTTAGAGAAGTTTACCAACTAATTATTATTTAATTGGTATTGAATTGAAATTGGATTTTTGGGTTTATCATGAAACGACATTTGTTCTTTAACCCAATTAACAGTGAAATATTGATCTGGAATTTATAAATCTTTTTATTAAGATTTAATGGAAATTTTCCAATGTAATGCTTTCCAATTTAATATATTAAATTGGAATTGAAGGGAATTCGATTTGGTAATAATCGAGATGAGCTTCTATGAAGGAAGACCGTTACTATATATGGAATTTAAAAGGCTTGGCCGTTATTCCATTTATATTATTAGTCTTATACAAAAATTTATATCAATTATATATATTGACCTATTTTTCGTGAAGATTCCATAGTTAATGGAAGAGGATTTGGGTTTATCGTGAATGGTGTTTTAAATGACATTGGTTCTTTAACCCCGTTAAAGGTAGGATTTATTTTCCTAAAAGTTTGAATAATCATTAAATAATGATTTTTGGAGATTAAAACCGAACTAGAGTTTTAATGAATCTTTAATTAGATTGAAATGAGAATGGGGTAATTAAATTTACCAAATTCAAGAAATGTTTCGAGATGGAGTACCACCAGTTTTACTCCAGGCGATAGTTAAATCTTTAACTAGATTTGAGCGTGAAATGGTAATTAAATTTACCGAAAACACCATGGGTGTTAGGAGTACAACTAGTTTTGCTCCAGGGGATGGATAGGTTGGGATTGGATTAATATAAATAAATGATTACTTCGGCAAGGCTCGCTAATCCTGACTTGTTGATAAACCTAAATATTGTTTAGAATTGAGAAAAGATAAAATAAAATCTTTTGAAATGATATCCAAAGGAAGAATAAAGAATAAATTTTAAAGAATTTATCTTTGATAAAATTAATGGGAACCTTTCCCTAAAGATGCGAATATTTGAATAAAAGAATATTCTAAATTGGAATGAGGTGTATGATGTGTTTTTGTAGCACTTGATTATAAGATACACAAATTATTTGGGAAGCCCGAGTTATTCTGAATAATGAATACAACGACTAAAAGTCGATGATGAAGATGGTGGTTGAAGATCGGAGATCTTCACATCATTTGGATGATTACTGATGTCTTGATTGGGCTGTACACCCAAGACAAGGTAATAAGTGGTGCTCGTCCAGACATACTTGGAGATCAACCGGATATGTGAGGACCTCTCTCTTGTATTGGACAGATTGGACGAGGAATAAGGTGTCTCCGTTTTCGTTCAGACCCAGAACGGTCATGCAAACGGATGGTATGTCTGGCATTGTATTCTTTTATACTACATTTGTTGATCTCTACTAAATATATATCTATCTGGTGGCAGAGAATTTATTCTCTTGCTTAACACCCTTCTCTGAGACCTACGAGCTTAGAGGTTATATATTGGTGGAAAAAAGTGGTACTGTATGGATTGTCAGTGTGGCATGCTAAGATGCAAATGATCGAGGCTTTTATTGAAAAGCAGAGTCTTGTGGTTGATGATCAAAGCACGGCTTTAAATAGCATAGCTTTGTGTATAGCGTTCATTCGCGAGCCTTACACCCGATATAAGTCAAAAACGGGATAGCGACTACAGGGAGTGCATGACGTTTCTTTATAGCTAGAAGTGGTGTCATGGTATGGAGCCCAGACATTTTTACTTATGTGGATGATGGATTGCAAGGCGCCTCAGTTATTGAGTCCCTAGTGGCTCAGAGATAGGTCCGATGGGACCTGGAAACGTGTGTTTAGGAATAACTAATCCTCAAAAGTAAGAGAGGACCGGCCCTGAATCATCCAAGGGTTGCCCAGAATGTGTGATCCTCAGATATTTGCTAGAGTGTCTCGAATCAAGGAGGAGCCATCCCTTGCCTCGACTCATAGATGGAAATCCAATTTCCAATACGACATTTTTCGGTTTTAGTTGTAGAACTAGTATGGCGACATGATATATGGTACCCATGTCGTCTATGATTGATACATTTATATTTGAAATTGTTTTGACACTATACACTTATAATAGTATCAAATGATTTGTTTTAAATGTACCAAGCATGTTTGGCTATTATAAGGGAAAACTCTATCCTCCGGCTTGCGTTGCATTGTCTGATGGGACCTGAGCCTAATTATAGCTTCATTTTTGCAAAAAGCATTGCGTTGTTTATTTTAAACTGAGACTCATGTGGCGTAAACCCGTTCTGTGTTATACGGCGTGGTCCAATGATTTCCCAACTTTTAAAGTAAAGATTTAATAACTGTTTTAGTTCTCACAACAGTACCATGACTGACTCAAAGTTTATTGTTTTCATCTAAACTCTGGGTGCCCATATTTTCCACACGGGCAGCTAGTAGATTTGGTTTTTCCCAGGTATTTCTTTTTCCCCGGATCCTAGATTACAGCTGGAGCTATATTCGGAAAGCTTTGTATCCGTGTATTTCATTCAGTTGTGTTAGTAATGTATTTCCGCTACGCATCGTATTTACTCAAATTATCTTTGCTGCTATGTAATTTAATCTCTAATATTATATTTCCGCTGTGTAATATTATTTGAACTCTTATATATTCTTGCACTCTGATGTAAATGTTGTAATAATAATGAAATGTTCTACTGTTTGTGTTCTAATGCGCCGTGTTCTCAAAGCAAATCGGGCTTTATTGTAAGGAGAAGTTTGGGTCGTTTCACTAAAGCTTTCATCGCATAAAAAAAGAAATAAACACAATGGATCCTAAATCGCGAACAATTAACTACGCGACGCTCTCTGATGTGAAGTGGATGGTGATTAGAAGCAGCGAAAGAAGAGTAAAGGAGGGCAGAGCTTCGTCGGAATGGAGTTGACCATAGGCGAGGGTCGGCTCTGGCCAACCTGGGCGGCGCTAGGATCCATGGTTGAGGATCACTGATAAGAGTAAGGCCAGAAGTGATGAAGCCAGGGTTTGTCAATTGTTGAGGTGATGCGTGAAATGGGAGTTACGATAGATGACTCTTGTAACAACCCGACATTTTGCCCGGTTTTCGCCGGTAATTAAACTAACTTAAACCATTCATAAAGACATATTGTTACGGGTACTTACACATTTGCACAAAATAAAAAGGTCTTTTCCATTATCATTACAATAATATTACATCAGAGTTACAAAAGATACATCAGCGTACATCGATTACACAGCGGAAGAGGTACTAAACTCAGTAGAAGAATATGCATGCTCCAAGATATAATAGCTCCATCTAAACTAGCATCCTGCTCTAATCAACTCTAAGACTAAATCTGTGAACCAAACTACTAGGTTGCCCCTAAAAATATTATGGGCACCCGGAGCTTAGGTGTGGGAACAGTAAACTCCAGGTCAGTCATGGGACTGGTGTGAGAACTCAAAACATTTGTTTTTAGGGTTTATTTTAAAGTTAGGTAATTCACCGAACCATGCAGCTAATGCGGAACGGGTTTACTCCATGTGAATACCAGTGCATAGAAATTCGCAATGACTTTTTGAAAAATGGAACTAACATAAGGTTTCGCGGCACGCACACACACAATGCAAACGCACACATGGGCGAGGTTTCTCCTTATGCAGTCAAAAATGCTTGATACGTGAAAATCCTCTTTCAATACTATAATATAGTTCGAAGACAATTTCGGAAGTAAATATATCAATCCTAGCCAGCACAGGTACCATATACTTTACTGACGTATGGTATACAATCAAAATCGTGCAGGCTCGTAGCGGAGATTGGGTTTTCAATAATGACCAGACAAAGGAACTTCCTTCCGAACCGAATTTTGAACACCTCTAGAGGGATGTCTGAGGATAAACAGTGATGCTCCTCATGCCAACACAAGGCCGGATTACCCCTTAACTGGGTAACTTAGAGTATGCCTGAGTATGTCATCTCCAGGTCATTACTGACCTTTCCGAGTGCACGCCAACAACAACCACAAAAGTAGATGCTTTTACCACATCGATTAATACTTGGACTCCATACCATAGTTCACCTTTTTTCTAGAAGGAGACGGCACCCTAGAATCCTACTGCATTTCTTCCTGTTTTGGCCATTTATCGAGGTATGAGGCTTGTCGAGGTCCCGATATACACAAAGCTACACTTAAATAAGTCATGCTTTGATCATCCAAAGCTCACTACATAACTTAAGTATGCCACATTGTCCATTCACAACACGTCACTGATTTATATCGATATATAACCTCTAAGCTCATACGTCTTTGAGAAGGGTGTTAAGCAAGAGAATAAATTCTCTACCACCAAACAGATATATATTTAACAGAGATCAGTGATACGCAGTCAATTACAATGTCAGAAACACAATCCATAAATGCTTGTTTTGGGTCTGAACGAGACAACAATCCGAAATTCCTTCACATACGTTTGGGATTCTTGCCACTTAGCTGATATAAAATCCATCTACAAATGGGAGCTACCCATTTGAGACATTCATCAAGTCGTCCTTACGATATGAAGGGTCCCGGTCTTCAGTACTGTCTTCAATGTCTTCAATTGCTCCACAACGTCGTATTATTACTTGGAATGGTTTTCGGACATACATCTGATCCCGGTCTTCCGAAATAATAAGCGTAATTTTTAAAACACAATTACGGAACACACAGGCTTTCAACCAAATCTCTACCATCTTAGATTTTGTTAAATTAAATTTCTTTAAACCCATTCTCAAATTATCTTTAACAAAATCCATATTTAACCCTTCTCTTTTACAACAAATCCCTTAAGTCAAAGATAATTTAGCCTCAAAGCCTTAATTAATTTTCCATTTGATAACTCATTATCAAAACCAAGTTTCCTTTGAAAATCCTTTAATCCATATTTCAACCATAGTTTCCAATTAAATCGATTTTCCGACATTCAATTCTTTAATATTAACTAAAAGATTATACTTGGTTCCTAATTTTGTATTTTTAATTTTCTCAAATCAAAGATTGGATTAAATCCCAATTTATGACATGAATTTCCATAACCCAATCTCATTACGCTTCAAGAACGATATTATTGAAGATATGATTCACGGCAAAACCCAAATCAATCGATATTGAACATAAGTTACACAGAAATTGTATCTACTTATATTCGATATCAATTCTCATAATCAACGAGTACTATAAGTGGAATAATGATATAATAATAATAATATCTTCAAAATTCCTCAAATAGTATACTTTTTCACCAAAGAATTTCATATCAAATATCCGAAGATTATTTTTATCCAACTTATCCCAATCAAATTGGGAAACCCATATCTTACTCAAAAGATTTATCTAACTCTTTGACATTAGATCTGGATAAAAATACCATCAACTTATACTTAATATTAATCTCGATATTCAACTCACACTATAAACGAATAATAGTGAACTACCTTTTAAATTCCTCAAATAGTAAGAGTCGTCATCTACCGAATTAATATCAAACATCCGAAGATTTATCTCCAACCATATCCAATTATTTAAAATTGGAAAACCCGTTTTAATATTAAATAAATCAATTTAAATTCCATCTAAAATATTTCCAATACTTTTAAACCTTTGAAAACATTCCACAAATCATTACTTATAGTTCGGAAGATAGTTTACGAGTTAAAAATTCAAAATAGATTGTTGTAACAACCCGGAAAATCAGGGCCAATTTAAAATTTTTATTTTAAAGAATTTTGTTGGAAAATGTGCCAGAATTTAAAATTTTCAAACTTAAATAATATTAAAGCCACTGAAAATAGTCAATTTTCAAACGACCTCTGTTTCCGACGAAACCACTTTTGCTGGAACCGGAATGTCAAATTATTGCTAGGTTTCAATTTTTAGAATTTTCCGAGTTAATTTGTGAGCGTGGCAAGAGAAACTGTATTTTGTCAGTTTCGGTTAAATTTAATCGACTTAAAAATAGCCATTTTTCAAACAGTCTCGGAATGAGACGAAATTAATTTTGTTAGGACCGTATCGTCATCACGAAGCCAGAAATATTTTCTTGGATTTTTTCTGAGGTCGTATGTGGCCCCGGTAAATTAAAATGTACAGTTAAATTTAATAAATAAATGATTTAAATATAAAATTAAATAAAACAGGTAGTAGACTTTGGAATTGGGTCTCGAGACCTGTTCCATTGGGTCCGGAACGTGGGTATTTGCCTAGGGACACTTTTTGTTGGACTGAAATATGATTAGTTTAAGAGTTTTAGATTTAATTGTAAAAACAACATTTAAATATTATAAAAATACATGGAAATTAAACCCAAACCCTATTTTCCCAATAACAGTCGCCGCCTATATTAAACTAATGGCCAAAATGCTCTAACGTTTGCCCATCAATTTCTCACAATCTAAACCGAATTAAGTCATGAAATCAAAGGCAAATCGAAGAGAGTCTCATGAGCTTCTAATTGATACGGACAAGATCGATTTTCATGATTTATACAGCGAGCAATCGACGCTCAAAGGGGCCGACTTTGTCCTCGATTTCGTGGCCAACGGAGGGGCCGAGTTGGCCGTGGTCTTGGGTGATGGGGGAGCGGACGTCGGCGGTCGAGGTGGGGGTTTCCGATCGACGTTCAGGGCTTCGTGGGGGTGGCGCACGGCGGTCAAAGTCTGAGACGAATGGGTTTTCTCTGGTAACAGCAAGAACGAAGAAGAATTAGAAGGAGGAGCGGCCTGATTGGCTAACAATATAATTAAGGTTAATAATTATTAAATTAATTACTTTTTAAAAATCCAAATGTTAAAACCCTTGTATCTTATCCGAATCTTATCAGAATTTAGCAAATGAACATCCGTTGGAATCGTAAAATCAAGACCGACATTATGGACCAGACTATAGTTGGAAACGAGCAGATCCAAATTTGAGAAAATCCCAATCTGAAATGTTCTGAATGGAAAGCTGTCGGTGAGAATTCTGATTTATTTTAAATAATTATAATTAAATGATAACTGTGAAATCATGGTTCGTCTATTATTGATTCTGATCTACGATGATGTGACATTGTCGGTTGTTGGGGTATGCTGCGATGTTATGATATAGCCTGTTTGTTTGGATCTAATGATTTTGATGTGATCTCTATAAAGTTCTCACCTTTTATCGATTTTATTTTTGTCTTTATTTTTCTCAAACAAAATTAGAACATTAAATCTGGTTCTGTAAATCTTGTTAATAAGACAAAGTTTTTACTTAAATTTTGTTAATAAATAAAAGAGAAAGTTTTTACATAAATTTTGGTTTTTAGAATAAAAGTCAAAGTCTTTACATAAATTTTGCTTACCAATTAAAAAGAATGTTTTAACTTTATTCTTGTTATAGGATAAAAAGGTAATCGTTACCTTAATTTTATTTACAAAAGAAAACGCCAATTTTTATCTTTATTTTGTTAACAAAATTAAAAGCCAATTTTAATTTTTAATTTTGTTTACATAATAAAATACAAGCTTAATCTTTAATTTTGTTTACATAATAAAAGACAATTCTTATCTTTATCTTTGTCTACATAATAAAATACAAATTTTATCTTCAATTTTGCTAATATAATAAAAAGCAAATTTTATCCTTTAATTTTGTTAACAAGTTTTATCATTGATTTTGTTAACGTAACAAGATGTAAATTTTTGTCTTCATTCTGGTTACAAAACGAATAACAAGTTTTCACCTTGATTTTTGTTTACAAATTAAAAGAAAAATCGTTACATTTATTTTGTGAATATAATAGAAGGGCAAGTTTAATCTTTATTTTATTCATAAAACAAAATGCAAGTTTAAAATCTTTATTTTCATTAACAAATAAAAATAAAGATGAGACCTTTGTTGTGATTCATCCAAAGTACACCAAATCATATATTATGTTGTTTATGTTAATATAGTTGTGATGACACAATTCACATTGTTGTGTTAATATTAGTTGAAACGACACAAAATTTATTGTTGTGTTAATATTAGTTGAAACGACACAAAACTTATCGTTGTGTTAATATTAGTGGGAATGACACAAAACCACTCGTTGTGTAAATTTTGGTCATCGTTTTGCTAATTTTAGTTGTAATGATACAAACCATTGTGATGTTGTAATGACACAAAATCATTGTCAAGTTAATCTTGTTGAAATGACACCAAATACCATCGTCATGTGAATATAGTTGAAATGAATCAAACCTTGACATTAGGAAGTATATTTATATTAGAAATATTGACACTAGTAAAGACGTCTACATTAGAAATAAAATCCACCTTTTTATTTGCATTTTACAATGCAAATATCACATAGGAAGATAAATTAACTTTCCAATTGAATTTTCTAATGTAAAGGAATAAAAGAGTTAACATTTACATTTTCAATGTAAAGAAATAAAAGAGCTACATCATATTTTTCTAGGAAAAGAAAAATAGAATAGAAAATAGTATTTTTTCTATTGTAAGAAAAATAAAAAGAAACCATTTATATTTCTTTATGTAAGGAGAAAGGAATAAATAACATTATTTTCCAATAAATAAGAGTTAATATGCTTAACCCGAGGTTGGATTGAGTTGTGATGTAAATCTGCCCGGACCCGCCCGGCTGTCCAGTAATCACAACAATACCTATCCAATGTGGGAGGTTAAAGCATATTCATATTGTCTAAATTTACATTTTATATGTAAATTACTACAAATATTTAGGGTAAATAAAACGTAGAAAAAGGAAATACATTTATTTACCTTAGATAAATAAAAGATTAAATAAAATTGCATTTTATATGTAATTAAAGTATATGTTTTTACATTGTAAATAAAATTACATTTCTATGTAATAAAGATTATTTATATTTTCTTATGTAAATAAAAGGGGATTAAAAGAATATTATGTGAATAATATTTATTTACATTTTCTTATGTAAATAAATAAGATAAAAGGAAAGGGTACATTTATTTATAATTAGTGTAAATAAATATAGTAAAAGTAAAGGTAAACATTTATTTACAAATAGTGTAAATAAATAAGAATAAGAAATTAAAAACATTTATTTACAAATAGTGTAAATAAATAAGAAAGAGAAATTAAGTACATTTATTTACAAATAGTGTAAATAAATAAGAAAAGGAATTAGAAACATTTATTTATAAATAATGTAAATAAATAAGAATAAGAAGTAGAGAAATATTTATTTACATTTAGGTAAATAAATAAGGAAAAGAATAGAAAAACATTTATTTACATTTAGGTAAATAAATAGAAAATAAATTAAAAGGATATATAAAGCATAATTTATTTACAATTAGAGTAAATAAAATAAGAAAGGTAGTAAAATAAAACAAGAAATATTTTATCGTCATTTTAGATGCGATAAAAAGAATAGACTTTTATAATTGAAATAGTAAAACGATTTATATTTATATATATATATATATATTAAATTTAAATGAAACACGCGCGGTAGTTCGCGTATCGACAATCGTAACTTTAAACGGTTATACCGAAAGATCCGACCGTCGGATTTTCCCAAAACAGGAACCGTTAGGACCGCTTTGGGAAAATCTTTCCCATGATATAAATTTCATCAAAATCCAATGGTTAGATATGCGTAAGTCAAATTTGGTGGAAAACAGCGCTAGGGAAGCGTCGTTAAATTTATTCGAGCTATTTTTATATAAATAAAAATAGCAATAGGTCGTTATCAAATATTAATAACGATATGAAATGTTTTCAAATTATATATATATATATATGCGAGAATCATTTGAGAAGACCGAGTTCAATCTCATTTCAAATGATTATACGACGTTTAAATCTAAGAGTTGAAGACGGCGATTGAAGACCGACGATCTTCACATCGAATGGGTAACTAGTGTTGAGGTCCTTGATTGATTTGCTCCCAAGACGGGGCTAAGATGGTAGTTATCCGGACGTAGTGTTGATTTGTACGGATTTGACTTTCGCTCAGACCTAGAGCATAAGTTTATAAATGGAATGTATGTCTGACGTTGTAGTCCTTTATATTACATTCGTTGATCTCTGTTAATACATATCTGCTTGGTGGTTAACACCCTTCCCTGAGACATATGAGCTTAGAGGTTATATATTGGCAGAAATCAATGGTATAGTATGGACTGACAATGTGGCATGCTAAGATGCATTGATCAAGGCTTTTGTTGAAAAGCAGGCCTTGTGGTTGATGATCAAAGCACGGCCTGTTTAGGCGTAGCTTTGTGTATAGCGTGACTTCGCGAGCCTCACACCCCGGTATGAGTCAAAAAGGGGATACGGACTGCAGGGAGTGCACACGTTTCTTTCTAGCTAGAGTGGTGTCAGCGACCTACCAGCCCTGACATTCTACTTATGTGGATGATGGATTTTGAGGCACCTCGTTATTTTTATAGGTCGTTGGTGGTCATACTATAGGTCCAAAGGGACCGGGAAGCGTGTGTTCAGGCATAACTAATCCACTGCCCATAGGCGGGGACCGGCCCTGAAGATCCAAGGGTTCACTGCGGGGGATCCTGAGGCATTTGCTAGAGTGTCTCGAATCGGAGAGGAGCTTGCCCCTAGCCTCGACTCATAATGGAAATCCAATTTCCAATACGACCTTGCGGTTTTGATTGTAGAACTAGTATTGGCGACATGCTATATGGTAACCATGCCGTCTAGGATTGATACTTATGATTCAAATCTTTTTATTAAAACATATATACACTAATAATAATATCAAATCCGTTTTATACGTATCAAGCATCTTTTGACCATTATAAGGTAAAACCCTATCCTCTGGTGTGCGTTGCATTGTGTGATGGGACTTGGGTCTTATAATGGTTTCATTTTTCCAAAAAGACATTGCGTTATTTCTCGATTTACTTTGGTTTATGCACTGGCAATCCATAGGAGTAAACCCGTTCCGCGAAAGTGGCGTGGTCCTTGGATTCGTCTTGTTAGTTATATTAGTTTAGAATTCTCACACCAGTCCCACGACTGACTCGTAGTTTGTTTCACTTTGCAAACTCGGGTGCCCTCTTTTCCACACGGGCAGTCGAGTAGCTTTTTGCAGATATCTATTCTTTTAGCAGGATCCTGGATCGAAGCCTAAAGCTGTGTCCAGAGCTTAGTAGTCTTCCGCTGTTTACTGTATTTATTTAATGTATTAAATCTTTTGTAGTTTATCTTCCGCTATAATTTTATTTCAATGTACTCTGATATATTCTATACTCTGATGTAACATTTATTATTGAAAGTATAAAAGTCTGCTGTTATTGTTCTGATGTATTGTATTCCCAAAGTTAAAGTATTCGAAGATTTCCAACCTTTGGGTCAGACCTGTGTGGTTTATGGTCAATTCAAAGAGCGGGAATTTCCGGGTCTTTACAGGTGGTATCAGAGCTCAGGTTAGCTCAAATCTTTGGGATACAACTCGTTAGAACTGAACAAAAGACTCATCAGAGAATTGGATTAGTAATGTCCAATAAGAATACTCATTAGAGATAGGATCAGCAGTATCCTAGAATGAGAAAACTCATTAGAGATGGGGTTAGTAATGCCCTAGAATGAGTACAGAGTGATAAGCTTATAATTAGCGTATTTTTGATTATATAATCTATTTCTGAAAATATGATTTTTAAAAATATAAAAGAGTATGTATATTTGATAAATTAGTCAACAAATGAAATTAATAAAAGTAAAATTGAAATTTAGTTAGTAAATTAAACAACTTTTACCTTAGTGCCTTTTCGAGGACGAAAAGATTTTAAGTGGGGGAGACTGTAACAACCCGGAAAATCAGGGCCAATTTAAAATTTTTATTTTAAAGAATTTTGTTGGAAAATGTGCCAGAATTTAAAATTTTCAAACTTAAATAATATTAAAGCCACTGAAAATAGTCAATTTTCAAACGACCTCTGTTTCCGACGAAACCACTTTTGCTGGAACCGGAATGTCAAATTATTGCTAGGTTTCAATTTTTAGAATTTTCCGAGTTAATTTGTGAGCGTGGCAAGAGAAACTGTGTTTTGTCAGTTTCGGTTAAATTTAATCGACTTAAAAATAGCCATTTTTCAAACAGTCTCGGAATGAGACGAAATTAATTTTGTTAGGACCGTATCGTCATCACGAAGCCAGAAATATTTTCTTGGATTTTTTCTGAGGTCGTATGTGGCCCCGGTAAATTAAAATGTACAGTTAAATTTAATAAATAAATGATTTAAATATAAAATTAAATAAAACAGGTAGTAGACTTTGGAATTGGGTCTCGAGACCTGTTCCATTGGGTCCGGAACGTGGGTATTTGCCTAGGGACACTTTTTGTTGGACTGAAATATGATTAGTTTAAGAGTTTTAGATTTAATTGTAAAAACAACATTTAAATATTATAAAAATACATGGAAATTAAACCCAAACCCTATTTTCCCAATAACAGCCGCCGCCTATATTAAACTAATGGCCAAAATGCTCTAACGTTTGCCCATCAATTTCTCACAATCTAAACCGAATTAATTCATGAAATCAAAGGCAAATCGAAGAGAGTCTCATGAGCTTCTAATTGATACGGACAAGATCGATTTTCATGATTTATACAGCGAGCAATCGACGCTCAAAGGGGCCGACTTTGTCCTCGATTTCGTGGCCAACGGAGGGGCCGAGTTGGCCGTGGTCTTGGGTGATGGGGGAGCGGACGTCGGCGATCGAGGTGGGGGTTTCCGATCGACGGTCAGGGCTTCGTGGGGGTGGCGCACGGCGGTCAAAGTCTGAGACGAATGGGTTTTCTCTGGTAACAGCAAGAACGAAGAAGAATTAGAAGGAGGAGCGGCCTGATTGGCTAATAATATAATTAAGGTTAATAATTATTAAATTAATTACTTTTTAAAAATCCAAATGTTAAAACCCTTGTATCTTATCCGAATCTTATCAGAATTTAGCAAATGAACATCCGTTGGAATCGTAAAATCAAGACCGACATTATGGACCAGACTATAGTTGGAAACGAGCAGATCCAAATTTGAGAAAATCCCAATCTGAAATGTTCTGAATGGAAAGCTGTCGGTGAGAATTCTGATTTATTTTAAATAATTATAATTAAATGATAACTGTGAAATCATGGTTCGTCTATTATTGATTCTGATCTACGATGATGTGACATTGTCGGTTGTTGGGGTATGCTGCGATGTTATGATATAGCCTGTTAGTTTGGATCTAATGATTTTGATGTGATCTCTATAAAGTTCTCACCTTTTATCGATTTTATTTTTGTCTTTATTTTTCTCAAACAAAATTAGAACATTAAATCTGGTTCTGTAAATCTTGTTAATAAGACAAAGTTTTTACTTAAATTTTGTTAATAAATAAAAGAGAAAATTTTTACATAAATTTTGGTTTTTAGAATAAAAGTCAAAGTCTTTACATAAATTTTGCTTACCAATTAAAAAGCAAGTTTTAACTTTATTCTTGTTATAGGATAAAAAGGTAATCGTTACCTTAATTTTATTTACAAAAGAAAACGCCAATTTTTATCTTTATTTTGTTAACAAAATTAAAAGCCAATTTTAATTTTTAATTTTGTTTACATAATAAAATACAAGCTTAATCTTTAATTTTGTTTACATAATAAAAGACAATTCTTATCTTTATCTTTGTCTACATAATAAAATACAAATTTTATCTTCAATTTTGCTAATATAATAAAAAGCAAATTTTATCCTTAATTTTGTTAACAAGTTTTATCATTGATTTTGTTAACGTAACAAGATGTAAATTTTTGTCTTCATTCTGGTTACAAAACGAATAACAAGTTTTCACCTTGATTTTTGTTTACAAATTAAAAGAAAAATCGTTACATTTATTTTGTGAATATAATAGAAGGGCAAGTTTAATCTTTATTTTATTCATAAAACAAAATGCAAGTTTAAAATCTTTATTTTCATTAACAAATAAAAATAAAGATGAGACCTTTGTTGTGATTCATCCAAAGTACACCAAATCATATATTATGTTGTTTATGTTAATATAGTTGTGATGACACAATTCACATTGTTGTGTTAATATTAGTTGAAACGACACAAAATTTATTGTTGTGTTAATATTAGTTGAAACGACACAAAACTTATCGTTGTGTTAATATTAGTGGGAATGACACAAAACCACTCGTTGTGTAAATTTTGGTCATCGTTTTGCTAATTTTAGTTGTAATGATACAAACCATTGTGATGTTGTAATGACACAAAATCATTGTCATGTTAATCTTGTTGAAATGACACCAAATACCATCGTCATGTGAATATAGTTGAAATGAATCAAACCTTGATATTAGGAAGTATATTTATATTAGAAATATTGACACTAGTAAAGACGTCTACATTAGAAATAAAATCCACCTTTTTATTTGCATTTTACAATGCAAATATCACATAGGAAGATAAATTAACTTTCCAATTGAATTTTCTAATGTAAAGGAATAAAAGAGTTAACATTTACATTTTCAATGTAAAGAAATAAAAGAGCTACATCATATTTTTCTAGGAAAAGAAAAATAGAATAGAAAATAGTATTTTTTCTATTGTAAGAAAAATAAAAAGAAACCATTTATATTTCTTTATGTAAGGAGAAAGGAATAAATAACATTATTTTCCAATAAATAAGAGTTAATATGCTTAACCCGAGGTTGGATTGAGTTGTGATGTAAATCTGCCCGGACCCGCCCGGCTGTCCAGTAATCACAACAATACCTATCCAATGTGGGAGGTTAAAGCATATTCATATTGTCTAAATTTACATTTTATATGTAAATTACTACAAATATTTAGGGTAAATAAAACGTAGAAAAAGGAAATACATTTATTTACCTTAGATAAATAAAAGATTAAATAAAATTGCATTTTATATGTAATTAAAGTATATGTTTTTACATTGTAAATAAAATTACATTTCTATGTAATAAAGATTATTTATATTTTCTTATGTAAATAAAAGGGGATTAAAAGAATATTATGTGAATAATATTTATTTACATTTTCTTATGTAAATAAATAAGATAAAAGGAAAGGGTACATTTATTTATAATTAGTGTAAATAAATATAGTAAAAGTAAAGGTAAACATTTATTTAAAAATAGTGTAAATAAATAAGAATAAGAAATTAAAAACATTTATTTACAAATAGTGTAAATAAATAAGAAAGAGAAATTAAGTACATTTATTTACAAATAGTGTAAATAAATAAGAAAAGGAATTAGAAACATTTATTTATAAATAATGTAAATAAATAAGAATAAGAAGTAGAGAAATATTTATTTACATTTAGGTAAATAAATAAGGAAAAGAATAGAAAAACATTTATTTACATTTAGGTAAATAAATAGAAAATAAATTAAAAGGATATATAAAGCATAATTTATTTACAATTAGAGTAAATAAAATAAGAAAGGTAGTAAAATAAAACAAGAAATATTTTATCGTCATTTTAGATGCGATAAAAAGAATAGACTTTTATAATTGAAATAGTAAAACGATTTATATTTATATATATATATATATTAAATTTAAATGAAACACGCGCGGTAGTTCGCGTATCGACAATCGTAACTTTAAACGGTTATACCGAAAGATCCGACCGTCGGATTTTCCCAAAACAGGAACCGTTAGGACCGCTTTGGGAAAATCTTTCCCATGATATAAATTTCATCAAAATCCAATGGTTAGATATGCGTAAGTCAAATTTGGTGGAAAACAGCGCTAGGGAAGCGTCGTTAAATTTATTCGAGCTATTTTTGTATAAATAAAAATAGCAATAGGTCGTTATCAAATATTAATAACGATATGAAATGTTTTCAAATTATACATATATATACATATATATATATATATATATATATATATGCGAGAATCATTTGAGAAGACCGAGTTCAATCTCATTTCAAATGATTATACGACGTTTAAATCTAAGAGTTGAAGACGGCGATTGAAGACCGACGATCTTCACATCGAATGGGTAACTAATGTTGAGGTCCTTGATTGATTTGCTCCCAAGACGGGGCTAAGATGGTAGTTATCCGGACGTAGTGTTGATTTGTACGGATTTGACTTTCGCTCAGACCCAGAGCATAAGTTTATAAATGGAATGTATGTCTGACGTTGTAGTCCTTTATATTACATTCGTTGATCTCTGTTAATACATATCTGCTTGGTGGTTAACACCCTTCTCTGAGACATATGAGCTTAGAGGTTATATATTGGCAGAAATCAATGGTATAGTATGGACTGACAATGTGGCATGCTAAGATGCATTGATCAAGGCTTTTGTTGAAAAGCAGGCCTTGTGGTTGATGATCAAAGCACGGCCTGTTTAGGCGTAGCTTTGTGTATAGCGTGACTTCGCGAGCCTCACACCCCGGTATGAGTCAAAAACGGGATACGGACTGCAGGGAGTGCACACATTTCTTTCTAGCTAGAGTGGTGTCAGCGACCTACTAGCCCTGACATTTTACTTATGTGGATGATGGATTTTGAGGCGCCTCGTTATTTTTATAGGCCGTTGGTGGTCATACTATAGGTCCAAAGGGACCGGGAAGCGTGTGTTCAGGCATAACTAATCCACTGCCCATAGGCGGGGACCGGCCCTGAAGATCCAAGGGTTCACTGCGGGGGATCCTGAGGCATTTGCTAGAGTGTCTCGAATCGGAGAGGAGCTTGCCCCTAGCCTCGACTCATGATGGAAATCCAATTTCCAATACGACCTTGTGGTTTTGATTGTAGAACTAGTATTGGCGACATGCTATATGGTAACCATGCCGTCTAGGATTGATACTTATGATTCAAATCTTTTTATTAAAACATATATACACTAATAATAATATCAAATCCGTTTTATACGTATCAAGCATCTTTTGACCATTATAAGGTAAAACCCTATCCTCTGGTGTGCGTTGCATTGTGTGATGGGACTTGGGTCTTATAATGGTTTCATTTTTCCAAAAAGACATTGCGTTATTTCTCGATTTACTTTAGTTTATGCACTGGCAATCCATAGGAGTAAACCCGTTCCGCGAAAGTGGCGTGGTCCTTGGATTCGTCTTGTTAGTTATATTAGTTTAGAATTCTCACACCAGTCCCACGACTGACTCGTAGTTTGTTTCACTTTGCAAACTCGGGTGCCCTCTTTTCCACACGGGCAGTCGAGTAGCTTTTTGCAGATATCTATTCTTTTAGCAGGATCCTGGATCGAAGCCTAAAGCTGTGTCCAGAGCTTAGTAGTCTTCCGCTGTTTACTGTATTTATTTAATGTATTAAATCTTTTGTAGTTTATCTTCCGCTGTAATTTTATTTCAATGTACTCCGATATATTCTGTACTCTGATGTAACATTTATTATTGATGTTATAAAAGTCTGCTGTTATTGTTCTGATGTATTGTATTCCCAAAGTTAAAGTATTCGAAGATTTCCAACCTTTGGGTCAGACCTGTGTGGTTTATGGTCGATTCAAAGAGCGGGAATTTCCGGGTCTTTACAATTGTTTTCGAAGAAAGCGTTACAATAGCGTTTCAAAAGTGTTACAAAAGCGTTACAAAACAGTTATCTTAACTATTTTGATCAAAATATCGTTTATCTTAGCCAAAACTTAAACTTTACAATTCAAAATACCTTTTCATAATTTGTAATGGTTTTACAAAAAAATTCCATATTTTTAAAACATTTAAAAATAGATGTTTATAGTTATGGTCAATAATTGTTCTTACATCGACCTTTTCCAAAACGGTTTCAAACATAACTTGAAAATTATAACTTGAATTTATAATCTGCTTTCACTCATTTGAAAGTTCTTGTTAATAGAAATCAAATTTTAGTTTTATGGAAATCCGATTTAGATTTGAAAAGTTATAAGCGTTTAAAGTTTGCATCTAAAATACGTAAATTGCCATTATGCGACAAGCTCTATTTTGACCATAATAACCATTATTCTACGCTACTTCAAAATATCTTAGAAAACCATTATATCCTTATATAATCCTTTTAAAATTATTTACATTTACTTTCCAAATTATTTTAGATCTAAAATTCAACTTTAATTTTTTCTTACTTAATAAATCGAGTTCCAATTCATTTCTAAATTCAAATAACTTCAAATTAACCATCCCATTCGTCGGATCAGTTAGGGATAGCCAGGGAGAGCAGGAAACTTTATTTCCAAACCCAAGCCTAGACACTATCCTCTCTGTCATCCTAGAATGATTCGGTATTTATTTATTCAGTTAAAGGACTTTATCAATATATATGAATTCATACATATGGTATTTCCAAATTATTAACCTTCAAATTCAATAATGATATTGCTTCTAGTGTGTGTGGTCTAAACTATGCATCCATCATCCATGACAACAAACATCAATCATCATTAACCACTAATAATTCATCGCTATATTTAAATCGGTCTAACTACTAATTAAATATATAAATTGTGGTTAAAGAGTTCTCACTTAACAGCTTTCCAAATCTTCACGATAGGCGAGCCAAGTTGAGTGAACCATCAGACAGTATTTCAGCGCACCGTCTACTCCACCAAAATATATATTATATAATATATACTAATCTTTCTCTCTATATATATTATAAGAGGAGGAGGAGGATGACGAACTTCGGCAAGGTGCTGGTGGAAAAAAAGAAGACTTATGTCATGGAAACCATGGCCATAAGCTTTAAGAAGAAGATGAAAAGAAGAAAATGGAGTGGAATGGTTAAAAAATGGTGGAAAGGCCTCCTTATATAGGAATGGAGGGTTAAGATGGTAATAACACATAAGGGGGCAAGTGTAAAACATGCATGAAAGGAGGCATGCAAAAATACAAGTGTCCTTTCACTTGTCTTAAGGAGGGAAAGTGACCTTTTGGTAGCATTTCCTTTAAAATGCTATGAAAACTAAGGACAACACTTAGTTCTAACTTTACCAATTCATGTTATGGTTTGACAAATCCAATCAAACGACAAACAGTATCAATAAATCCAAACTTATTAATAATCATTCTCATTTATAATTCAAGTAAAATCTATCATATAACTTATCAAAATTATTAAATAATCTAAACCACATATATTTATGTCAAATTCAAATTTAAATTCAAATTAAGTAATAAAAATTCCAATTTTAAATTGGTCAAAAATTCTGGATTGTTACATTCACCGCTACTTAAAACTTTTCATCCTCGAAAAGCAAAGGGAATCGCAATTACTCATTTGACATCTTGTAGATTTTCAGACACAAGATTAAAATTCTTTATACTAAAGCTCCCCGTTCTCATAGTGGATATACCGGGTAGAATATTCTAACACACATATTTATGGATAATAATATTTACATGTCCTCGAACGATATCTTCCAATCACCCATTATATTTGATTCACGTTTACTGGGCCAAGTACTTATACTCAACCATTCACCTCCTTCAAGAAAATTCAGAGTTATAAATTTATTCTCTTAGATCTTATTTTTGCAAATACAACGGTTATGAAACTTATTCCTTTTTAGTTTCCAAAATTTACTATTATTCATTATGCGAAAAAATTGATCATCTTCGAACTCAGCTTGTCTAAATGTTTCAGTTTAGGTAATTTCTTCTTACTATTGCCGCTTGCCAAATATCCTTTAATCAAATTGTGAAACTTAATTCACAAGATACTCATGCTTACTTAAACAGTTCCTTTTTGTAACCAAAATATACTTTAGAACTTATCATCTGTCCAAAATTGTCGATAATTCGATATTTTAATTCCTTATATAGTTTTTGCTATTCTCATTTATTATTCCAAATTCAAGGTTATAAAACTTATTTCCTTCAAAATTTAGAGAGTCCATTTAAATATATTTTTATTAACATCTTTAACCACCGTGGTCCTTAACCAAAATATCGTCAAATATCTTATAGTCATATTGTGAAATTGAATTCTCAAGATATTTGCATTTTAAATTTAATAGTTGGGAAGGACTAATTATAAAATATCATGATTAATTAATCCCAACTTAGCCATTAAATCGTTCCTAAAATACTTGTTCTATATTTGGATTGCTTATGTAAATTACAACTTTGCGTAAACGTCTTTTAATCAACTAACAAATTCCAATCACAAGATGTCCATGCTCAAGTTTTTATTTCCAAATAATTTCAATGACCCTTTTTCCTTTGTATTGAAAATCTATTCTTTCAAAATCAATTTCAAAAATTAATTTCAAAGTAATTGCCAATTCTTACTCAAAATTTTGATTTGAGTTTTCAAATTATACAGCTTTTCGAAACCTTTTTTAATATATATATCACAAATGTACTTTCTCAAAACTCTTTTGTAATAACCCGAAAATCTGGGCCAGTTTAAAATTTTTATTTTTGGCAATTTTAGCCAATTTTGAATATTTAAAATGATTATTTTAAATAATATCGACGAAAAATTTATTTTGAATGGAATTCGAATGTATATATTTATACGCGTCGTCGTTATAATATAAATAATTATAAAAGGAATTGAAAATGGCGCGGTAGTTCGATAATTCGATTTCAAACTTCAATTGAATGTACCGGGTGCAAAACAATCCGGATTTTAGTGAAACCAAAAATTATAGGATTTAATTGATAATATCTTTCCAACGAATCCGGAAAATCAAAATTTCATAGCAGGAATCAAAAGATATGTCCAGTTGAAAATTCTGAATAGTCGCTATGGAATTCAGGCCCTTAAAAATGGGAATTTTGCAAACAACCTCGGATTTCGACGAAACCACTTTTGTTGGGTCCGTGATGTCAAATTATTGCTAGATTCCAAATTTCATCTTTTTTCGAATCAATATGTGAGCGTAGCAAAGGAAAACGCGTTTGACCAGTTTTAGTTGATTTTAATCGACTGGAAAATGGCCATTTTTCCAATGGTCTCAGAATTCGACGAAACTAGTTTTGTTAGGACTGTATCGTCAATACGAAGCTAGAAAATATTTTTCTGGAAATTTTCGAGTTCGTATGTGATCCCGGTAAATTTAAATGCGCGTTCAAATTCAATATATAGAGTTATATGTTGATTTTAACGGAAACTGATCGAAACGATCGAATCAACCTACGATACATATCCCATTGTGTTCGGAATGGGGGTAATTAGCTAGGGGCGTCAGTCATTGGGTGTTGTTTGGAGATCGTATGAAAAGTCAATATAAATTGAAAATTAAAATATTAAAATATATAATTATATAAATTCTTTCTAAACCCCCCCCCTCAGTCAGTTCATTTCTAATCAAATAAAAAAATATAAGAAAAGGGGTGGAATCGCGATCCCCTCCAGGCGATCGATCGCCTCGTCGCCGCCAGGAGGCGCAGCGCCCCCTATCCTCCTTCCTCCACTCCCCTCTGCCGCTTAATCTTCTCCCATCCTCTTCCCTCCAGCTTCGAACGAAGCAACCCAAACGCCCAACCCCCTCTCGATTTAAAGCCGCACCCTCCTCCATAGCCTACCGCCGCGCCCTGAGCCCCAGCTCCGCCGTTCACCAGCTCCGGACCCCCTCCCCCGACGCTCCGACCATCCCAGCGACGCTTCCCCCCTTTGAGCGCTGTAAGTATTTATTATTTTTATTCTTTTTTTTGTTTACTTCTTAACTTAGTTATTGTTTTTTTTAAAAGGAAGTAATGAATTTTTAAAAGAATAAGATTAGATTTTTAACAATAGAAAGTTGAGATTATTTTTGATTAGGAAAGCTTATGTTTTTAAAGTATAAAAGGCGAAATTTTTAAAGTGTAAACAGTCAGATTTTTATATATATGAAGTGAAAATAAAGATGTGATTTTTATAGAAGTAGCAATACAAAAAAATATGATTTTTATATTATAAAAATATTAAAAATATGATTTTTATATTTTAGAAAGAATAAAAATTCGATTTTTAATTGGTAGAAGATATAAAGATACGATCTTTATATTTGAAAATACGAAATCTTTATATTTTGAAAAGGCGAAATCTTTATATAGATAATAGCATTGTAAAAATATAATTTTTATCTATATAATAGCGTTGTAAAAATATAATTTTTATCTATATAATAGCGTTGTAAGAATATAATTTTTATCTATATAGTAGCGATGTAAAAATAGAATTTTTATCTATAAAACATCGTTGTTAAAATAGAATTTTTATCCATATGGAGTGATTATAAAAATTCGATTTTTATATATTGAATAGCAAAGTAAAAATTCCATTTTTATATATTGAATAGCGAAGTAAAAATTCGATTTTTATATATTGAATAGCGAAGTAAAAATTCCATTTTTATATATTGAATAGCGAAGTAAAAATTCCATTTTTATATATTGAATAGCGAAGTAAAAATTCCATTTTTATATATTGAATAGCGAAGTAAAAATTCCATTTTTATATATTGAATAGCGAAGTAAAAATTCGATTTTTATAAATTGAATAGCGAAGTAAAAATTCAATTTTTATATATTGAATAGCGAAGTAAAAATTCGATTTTTATATATGTAGTGAATACGGGCAACGAAGACAACCAAAAAGGCGAGAATGACGAAGATCTCTACAATAGAAGTGTCGTGGAGTTAGGATAGCTATCGGTGAGAATTTATCACCCTTCAATTTTTTTTCTAGTTATATATATATATATTTACTAGGATGCAGACGGTGTTTAGTAGCACCCGACACCCGTCATCCACAGACCATGGATGGCTTGTTTGTTAAGTTGTTTGGTTGTGTAGTTGGTTAGTTTAATTGGTTTGAATTGAATTGTATGGTGAAATGGAATGGATTTGATTGATGTGTGAATGGCGTGGGCCTTCACTAGACCGGGGATAAGGCTAGGCCTTGTCCCGTTTCTAGTATCGTGCCGTTATGCCGCCGAAATTTTCTAAAATAAGTTAGAAAAATAAAAACATCATTTTTATTTTGTAAATGAAGTGAATAAAAATCCATGTGTTAAAATAAAATATTTTATCGTTAAAAATATAATTTTTAGCGTGAGTGTGAATAAATAAATATTTATAAACAAATCGACCGATTTGTTTATATACACTGATTTGACTGATATCGATTGGGTCGATAAATTTTACACATTGCCCAACTGCACAAATAAAAATCTGTGTTTGATTGTTTGAAACCCCACACGGGTATTGGGATAATATATGATATACACTAATCCCAATAATTAGTTGTATGTTGGTCGATGGATTGACAGACTGTTATAAGCGTTGGATATCTATATTTGATGCTTATACAGTGTACTGCACTTTGGATGATGGTTGATTATTTATCATTGCTATTATATACATGTGTTGTATGGAATCCATATAATTAACTTTATATGGTAATTGATTGGGCCTCATTCCAATTTAGAAAATAAAGAATATTATAATATAAAGGTTCATGTGTTGACTGTACTCATCCGTTGAGATTAGTCATGTGTTGAACAAAATATATGAAATGACAGAAATAGTCACACGTGGACAGTACTCATTCGTTGAGATTAGTCATGTGTTGACAAAAATATAGATTCACGTATTGAATAGAGTAATTATTCATTTGTTGAATAGAAAACCAATTTGAATTGAATCGAATAGAAAACCAATTTGAATTGAATCGAATAGAAAACCAATTTGAATTGAATCGAATAGAAAACCAATTTGAATTGAATCGAATAGAAAACCAATTTGAATTTAATCGAATAGAAAACCAATTTGAATTGAATCGAATAGAAAACCAATTTGAATCGAATAGAAAACCAATTTGAATTGAATCGAATAGAAAACCAATTTGAATTGAATCGAATAGAAAACCAATTTGAATTGAATCGAATAGAAAACCAGTTTGAATTGAATCGAATAGAAAACCAATTTGAATTGGATCGAATAGAAAACCAATTTGAATTGAATCGAATAGAAAACCAATTTGAATTGAATCGAATAGAAAACCAATTTGAATTGAATCGAATAGAAAACCAATTTGAATTGAATCGAATAGAAAACAAATTTGAATTGAACCGAATAGAAAACCAATTTGAATTGAATCGAATAGAAAACCAATTTGAATTGAATCGAATAGAAAACCAATTTGAACTGAATCGAATAGAAAACCAATTTGAACTGAATCGAATAGAAAACCAATTTGAACTGAATCGAATATAAAACCAATTCGAATTGAATCGAATAGAAAACCAATTCGAATTGAATTGAAAACCAATTCGAATTGAATTGAAAACGAATTCGAATTGAATTGAAAATGAATTGAAATGAATTCAAATTGAATTGAAATTTGAATTGAATAGGAATGAATTTTAAAACGAATTTATAAGGAAAAATTCAATTTTGATTTGAATTGGAAATAGAAGTTGAAATTGTTTTTGAAACGAATTTAAAACTATTTATATAATTTGTTTTAAATAGAAATCGACGAAATATATATAATATATATAATATAATGGCCTGAATAGAACGCGCCGCGCCGCGGCAGTTCATGAATTTCGACCATTTATTTCAAACGGACATTACGGGAGATCCGACCGTCGGATTCTCCTAAAACCAGAACCGTTGGGTTCGTATCGAAAAGAGCTTTCTAACGAATATTAGAAATTTGAAATCTAACGGTTGGATTTGGAGATACGTCCAAATCAAATTTGGAAAAGGTCGGTGTAAGTGCAGTTCGATGGCCATTGACGTAAATCGACTGTACGGGCCTTGATAAAATTATTAAAAATATCAATAATTTGTGTAAAATCATAAGAAATGATTTGGGAAAAATTGGGATGAAAAACTCCATATTTGAAAAGATAAAAATAGATTTTTATCGAAATGAACTAGTTTTGAACTAAGATTAAAACCCATTTATTTTTAAATAAATAAATTGGATTTGAAACGGGTTTTAAATAGAATTGATCTGTGGGTTTATCGTGAACTGTGTTTTAAATAACACTAGTTCTTTAACCCGATAATCAATAGAGTGTGATTTGGGTTTGTCGTGGGTTGTGTTTTAAATAACACTAGTTCTTTAACCCAGTAAAGGGAGTTTTGATGAATCTACAATTAGATTGAAATGTGAATTGACAATCTAAATTATCAAATTTAGAAATTGAGCGAGAATGGAGTATCACCAGTTTTGCTCCAAGCGATAGTTAAATCTTTAATTAGATTTGAACGTGAAATGGTAATTAATTTTACCGATAACGCCGTGGTGTTAGATATGGAGTATTACCGGTTTTGCTTCATGGGATGAATAGGTTGGGATTGGGAAATAAAATAAATAATTACTTCGGTGTGGTTCGCTAATCTCGACTAGTTTGGAAAACCATAATTTGGTTTGAAATGACATCCAAAGGAAGATCAAAGAATAAATTTAAAGAATTTATCTTGGATAAAATTAATGGGAACCTTTCCCTGAGAATATGAATTGGAATGAGGCGTATGTTGTGTTTGTGTAACATTTGTTTTAATATACGCGGGTTGTTCGGAAAGGCCGGGTTCATACCCATTCTGAATAACCGATTCGACGATAAGTCGAAGATGAAGATGGTGGTTGAAGACCGGAAGTCTTCACATCGTTTGGGGTGATTACTGATGATCTTGATTGGGCTGTACACCCAAGATGAGGGAATCAGTTGGTGGTCGTCTAGACGTACTTGGAGATCGATGGATATGCGAGGAAAGTGCCTCCGGTTTCGTTCAGACCCAGAACGAACTTGTAAATGGATTGTGTGTCTGACATTGGATTTTATTCTGTGTTGATTGATTTCTGTTAAACATATATCTGTTTGGCGGCGGAGAATTTATTCTCTTGCTTAACGTTCTTCTCTGAGACATACGAGCTTAGAGGTTATATATCGATAGATATCAATCGCATGGCATGAATTGCCCGTGTGGCACGCTGAGTTGCATGGATCAAGGCTTCTGTTGAAAAGCAAAGTCTTGTGGTTGATGATCAAAGCACGGCCTACGTGGCAGCTTTGTGTATAGCGTGAATTCGCGAGCCTCACACCTCGGTATGAGTTAAAAACGGGATACGGACCGTTGGGAGAACACGACGTTTCTTTCTAGCTTTGGTGGTGTCAGTGACTTACCAGCCCTGACATTTATATACTTTTCACCTTTGTGGTTGTTGGAATGAGGCGCCTCGATATTAGGTCTGTAAGGACCGGGAAAACGTGTGTTCAGGAATTGCCAATCCTCAAACGTAAGAGAGGACCGGCCCAACCGATCCAGGGTTACCCAGAGTGTGTAGTCCTGAGGCATTTGCTAGAGTGTCTCGAAGCGGAGAGGAGCTTGCCCCTTGCCTCGACTCATGACGGAAATCCAATTTCCAATACGAGATATTTCGGCTTTATTTGTAGAGCCTAGTATGGCGACATAGTAGCATGGGATGCTATGCCGTCTATGATTTATATTTATGATTGAAATTGTTTTGACACTATACGCTTATTATAGTATCAAATGATTTGTTTTAAACGTACCAAGCATGTTTGGCTATTATAAGGGAAAACCCTATCCTCCGGCTTGCGTTGCATTGTGTGATCGGACCTGGGTCTTATAATAGCTTCATTTTTCGAAAAAGCATTGCGTTGTTTATTCTATGCACTGGTATTCTTGGGAGGAAACCCGTTCCGTGTTATACGGCGTGGTCCCTTGAATTACTCTCTTTTAAAGTAAAGTTTTAAATAACTGTTTTAGTTCTCACACCAGTCACATGACTGACCTGGAGTTTATTGTTTTAACCTAAACTCTGGGTGCCCTTATTTTCCACACGTGCAGCTAGTAGTTTTGGTTTTGTAGATTTATTTTCACAGGATCCTGATTTACAGCTGGAACGATGCTCGGAAAGCTCTGTATCCGTGTATTACTTTCAGTTGTGTTTTGTATTATTTTTCCGCTACAATACTGTATTTAAATCTCTGATATTTGTCGAATGTAATTTATTCATTTATACTCTGTATATTCCTGTATCTAATGGAATTGTTGTAATAGCAATGAAATGTTCTTCCGTCTGCGTTCTGATTTGTCCTGTTCTCAAACGAACAGGGGTTTCGAATGGTCTAGACCGGTTTAACGAATAATTCAGATCGAGCGAAATTCCTGGCCGTCACATTTGGTATCAGAGCTTTGGTTTACAGAGCTCGAGAACAAGACACATTAGAACCATACGAAAGAATTCATCAGATATTGGATTAGTAATATCCAATTAGAATGACTCGTTAGAGATAGGATCAGTAGTATCCTAGAACGAGTGTGAAGAGTATATTTTTCAAATGAAAACAATTGTGCTTTGAAATTTAAATCGTTTTATACGTATTTGATTATTTGTTTATATTGATATGGACAATCTAGTATATAAAGATTTTGCATATACGCGTCATGAACGTATATTCGAAGTTTTAATATGCTGGATAGATATAGAATCACATTCTAGACACCCGGAGATGATTCTGATGATTGATCGATCATCATCAGAACGTATGTTCGTGTTTCGAAGGTGTGATATCTATATATTTCCATTAGACTGGTGTGAGAACCAAAACTTACATAGATTTATTGATTGTGAATTGGCATCAAAAACAAGATTTTCTGTATATATATCAAAATTATGAATTTGAAACGTTAAATTCACTAATTGATTGATGTTTGTGTTGTTTGTTTATTTGTTTGATAATTTTGAACCATTATGCCTAATTGAATCAAATATTGAATTATATTGAAAATTGGTCGCATTTGCTTGCATATACATGTACTTACATTGAACAGGTCATAGCAAGGAGGCTAGAGCCGAAGAATAAAATTTATTTGCCCGACAAATAGGTACATGTTTACTATAATTTACTGTTTTGTTTGGGTGATGATGATTTTATGAGCCTATTGGCTAGCCGCTTGGCTTTTTCTTCTTCTTTTTGAGATCAGAAGGCCTGTATGGCAATTTCGGGATTTTCCCGTGGCTCCCGCTGCAGGGGAGGTTATGGCGAAATTTTTTGAAAATTTAGGGTGTTAGCCAAATTTTTGAAAATTTGAAAATTATCAGAAACTGAAAAGTTGGAGAATGGAAGCCAGTTCAAACGTAGAGTTGATTAATCAAACCACTTTCGACTTTGTTCCTTTTCGGGGACGAAAAGTTTTAAGTGGGGGAGATTGTAATAACCCGAAAATCTGGGCCAGTTTAAAATTTTTATTTTTGGCAATTTTAGCCAATTTTGAATATTTAAAATGATTATTTTAAATAATATGGACGAAAAATTTATTTTGAATGGAATTCGAACGTAAATATTTATACGCGTCTTCGTTATAATATAAATAATTATATATAATTATAAAAGGAATTGAAAATGGCGCGGTAGTTCGATAATTCGATTTCAAACTTCAATTGAATGTACTGGGTGCAAAACAATTCGAATTTTAGTGAAACCAAAAATCATAGGATTTAATTGATAATATCTTTCCAACGAATCCGGAAAATCAAAATTTCATAGCGGGAATCAAAAGATATGTCCAGTTGAAAATTCTGAATAGTCGCTATGGAATGCAGGCCCTTAAAAATGGGAATTTTGCAAACGACCTCGGATTTCGACGAAACCGCTTTTGTTGGGTCCATGATGTCAAATTATTGCTAGATTCCAAATTTCATAATTTTTCAAATCAATATGTGAGCGTGGCAAAGGAAAACGCGTTTGACCAGTTTTAGTTGATTTTAATCGACTGGAAAATGGCCATTTTTCCAATGGTCTCAGAATTCGACGAAACTAGTTTTGTTAGGACCGTATCGTCAATACGAAGCTAGAAAATATTATTCTGGAAATTTTCGAGTTCGTATGTGATCCCGGTAAATTTAAATGCGCGTTCGAATTCAATATATAGAGTTATATGTTGATTTTAACGGAAACTGATCGAAACGATCGAATCAACCTAGGATACATATCCCATTGTGTTCGGAATGGGGGTAATTAGCTAGGGGCGTCAATCATTGGGTGTTGTTTGGAGATCGTATGAAAAGTCAATATAAATTGAAAATTAAAATATTAAAATATATAATTATATAAATTCTTTCTAAACCCCCCCCCCAGTCAGTTCATTTCTAATCAAATAAAAAAATATAAGAAAATGGGGGGATCGTGATCCGCCCCAGGCGATCGATCGCCTCGTCGCCGCCAGGAGGCGCAGCGCCCCCTATCCTCCTTCCTCCACTCCCCTCTACCGCTTCATCTTCTCCCATCCTCTTCCCTCCAGCTTCGAACGAAGCAACCCAAACGCCCAGCCCCCTCTCGATTTGAAGCCGCACCCTCCTCCATAGCCTACCGCCGCGCCCTGAGCCCCAGTGCCGCCGTTCACCAGCTCCGGACCCCCCTCCCCCGACGCTCCGACCATCCCAGCGACGCTCCCCCCCTTTGAGCGTTGTAAGTATTTATTATTTTTATTCTTTTTTTTGTTTACTTCTTAACTTAGTAATGGTTTTTTTTAAAAGGAAGTAATGAATTTTTAAAAGAAGAAGATTAGATTTTTAACAATAGAAAGTTGAGATTATTTTTAATTAGGAAAGCTTATGTTTTTAAAGTATAAAAGGCGAAAATTTTAAAGTGTAAACAGTCAGATTTTTATATATATGAAGTGAAAATAAAGATGTGATTTTTATAGAAGTAGCAGTACAAAAAAATATGATTTTTATATTATAGAAAGATTAAAAATATGATTTTTATATTTTAGAAAGAATAAAAATTCGATTTTTATATATTGAATAGCGAAGTAAAAATTCGATTTTTATATATTGAATAGCGAAGTAAAAATTCGATTTTTATATATTGAATAGCGAAGTAAAAATTCGATTTTTATATATTGAATAGCGAAGTAAAAATTCGATTTTTATATATGTAGTGAATACGGGCAACGAAGACAACAAAAAGGCGAGAACGACGAAGATCTCTACAATAGAAGTGCCGTGGAGTTAGGATAGCTATCGGTGAGAATTTCTCACCCTTCAATTTTTTTTCTAGTTATATATATATACTAGGATGCAGACGGTGTTTAGTAGCACCCGACACCCGTCGTCCAAAGACCATGGATGGCTTGTTTGTTAAATTGTTTGGTTGTGTAGTTGGTTAGTTTAATTGGTTTGAATTGAATTGTACGGTGAAATGGAATGGATTTGATTGATGTGTGAATGGCGTGGGCCTTCACTAGACCGGGGATAAGGCTAGGCCTTGTCCTGTTTCTAGTATTGTGCCGTTATGCCGCCGAAATTTTCTAAAATAAGTTAGAAAAATAAAAACATCATTTTTATTTTGTAAATGAATTGAATAAAAATCCATGTGTTAAAATAAAATATTTTATCGTTAAAAATATAATTTTTAGCGTGAGTGTGAATAAATAAATATTTATAAACAAATCGACCGATTTGTTTATATACACTGATTTGACTGATATCGATTGGGTCGATAAATTTTACACATCGCCCAACTGCACAAATAAAAATCTGTGTTTGATTATTTGAAACCCCACACGGGTATTGGGATAATATATGATATACACTAATCCCAATAATTAGTTGTATGTCGATCGATGGATTGACAGGCTGTTATAAGCGTTAGATATCTATATTTGATGCTTATACAGTGTAGTGCACTTTGGATGATGGTTGATTATTTATCGTTGCCATTATATACATGTGTTGTATGGAATCCATATAATTAACTTTATATGGTAATTGATTGGGCCTCATTCCAATTTAGAAAATAAAGAATATTATAATATAAAGGTTCATGTGTTGACTGTACTCATCCGTTGAGATTAGTCATGTGTTGAACAAAATATATGAAATGACAAAAATAGTCACATGTGGACAGTACTCATTCGTTGAGATTAGTCGTGTGTTGACAAAAATATAGATTCACGTATTGAATAGAGTAATTATTCATTTGTTGAATAGAAAACCAATTTGAATTGAATCGAATAGAAAACCAATTTGAATTGAATCGAATAGAAAAGCAATTTGAATTGAATCGAATAGAAAACCAATTTGAATCGAATCGAATAGAAAACCAATTTGAATCGAATCGAATAGAAAACCAATTTGAATCGAATCGAATAGAAAACCAATTTGAATTGAATCGAATAGAAAACCAATTTGAATTGAATCGAATAGAAACCCAATTTGAATTGAATCGAATAGAAAACCAATTTGAATTGAATCGAATAGAAAACCAATTTGAATTGAATCGAATAGAAAACCAATTCAAATTGAATCGAATAGAAAACCAATTCGAATTGAATCGAATAGAAAACCAATTCGAATTGAATTGAAAACCAATTCGAATTGAATTGAAAACGAATACGAATTGAATTGAAAATGAATTCAAATTGAATTGAAAACGAATTGAAATGAATTCAAATTGAATTGAAATTTGAATTGAATAGGAATGAATTTTAAAACGAATTTATAAGGAAAAATTCAATTTTGATTTGAATTGGAAATAGAAGTTGAAATTGTTTTTGAAACGAATTTAAAACTATTTATATAATTCGTTTTAAATAGAAATCGGCGAAATATATATTATATATATTATATATATAATATAATAGCCTGAATAGAACGCGTCGCGCCGCGGCAGTTCGTGAATTTCAACCATTTATTTCAAACGGACATTACGGGAGATCCGACCTTCGGATTCTCCTAAAACCGGAACCGTTGGGTTCGTATCGAAAAGAGCTTTCTAAAGAATATTAGAAATTTTAAATCTAACGGTTGGATTTGGAGATACGTCCAAATCAAATTTGGAAAAGGTCGTTGTAAGTGCAGTTCGATGGCCGTTGATGGAAATCGACTGTACGGGCCTTGATAAAATTATTAAAAATATCAATAATTTGTGTAAAATCATAAGAAATGATTTGGGAAAAATTGGGATGAAAAACTCCATATTTGAAAAGATAAAAATAGATTTTTATCAAAATGAACTAGTTTTGAACTGAGATTAAAACCCATTTATTTTTAAATAAATAAATTGTATTTGAAACGGGTTTTAAATAGAATTGATCTGTGGGTTTATCATGAACTGTGTTTTAAATAACACTAGTTCTTTAACCCGATAATCAATAGAGTGTGATTTGGGTTTGTCGTGAGCTGTGTTTTAAATAACACTAGTTCTTTAACCCAGTAAAGGGAGTTTTGATGAATCTGCAATTAGATTGAAATGTGAATTGACAATCTAAATTATCAAATTTAGAAATTGAGCGAGAATGGAGTATCACCAGTTTTGCTCCAAGCGATAGTTAAATCTTTAATTAGATTTGAACGTGAAATGGTAATTAATTTTACCGATAACGCCGTGGTGTTAGATATGGAGTATTACCAGTTTTGCTTCATGGGATGAATAGGTTGGGATTGGGAAATAAAATAAATAATTACTTCGGTGTGGTTCGCTAATCTCGACTAGTTTGGGAAAACCATAATTTGGTTTGAAATGACATGCAAAGGAAGATCAAAGAATAAATTTAAAGAATTTATCTTGGATAAAATTAATGGGAACCTTTCCCTGAGAATATGAATTGGAATGAGGCGTATGTTATGTTTGTGTAACATTTGTTTTAATATACGCAGGTTGTTCGGAAAGGCCGGGTTTATACCCATTCTGAATAACCAATTCGACGATAAGTTGAAGATGAAGACGGTGGTTGAAGACTGGAAGTCTTCACATCGTTTGGGTGATTATTGATGATCTTGATTGGGCTGTACACCCAAGATGAGGGAATCAGTTGGTGGTCGTCCAGACGTACTTGGAGATCGATGAATATGCGAGGAAAGTGCCTCCGGTTTCGTTCAGACCCATAACGAACTTGTAAATGGATTGTGTGTCTGACATTGGATTTTATTCTGTGTTGATTGATTTCTGTTAAATATATATCTGTTTGGCGGCGGAGAATTAATTCTCTTGCTTAACGCCCTTCTCTGAGACATACGAGCTTAGAGGTTATATATCGATAGATATCAATCGCATGGCATGAATTGCCCGTGTGGCATGCTGAGTTGCATGGATCAAGGCTTCTTTTGAAAAGCAAAGTCTTGTGGTTGATGATCAAAGCACGGCCTACGTGGCAGCTTTGTGTATAGCGTGAATTCGCGAGCCTCACACCTCGGTATGAGTTAAAAACGGGATACGGACCGTTGGGAGAACACGACGTTTCTTTCTAGCTTTGGTGGTGTCAGTGACTTACCAGCCCTGACATTTATATACTTTTCACCTTTGTGGTTGTTGGAATGAGGCGCCTCGATATTAGGTCTGTAAGGACCGGGAAAACGTGTGTTCAGGAATTGTCAATCCTCAAACGTAAGAGAGGACCGGCCCAACCAATCCAGGGTTACCTAGAGTGTGTAGTCCTGAGGCATTTTCTAGAGTGTCTCGAAGCGGAGAGGAGCTTGCCCCTTGCCTCGACTCATGACGGAAATCCAATTTCCAATACGAGATATTTCGGCTTTATTTGTAGAGCCTAGTATGGCGACATAGTAGCATGGGATGCTATGCCGTCTATGATTTATATTTATGATTGAAATTGTTTTGACACTATACGCTTATTATAGTACCAAATGATTTGTTTTAAACGTACCAAGCATGTTTGGCTATTATAAGGGAAAACCCTATCCTCCGGCTTGCGTTGCATTATGTGATGGGACCTGGGTCTTATAATAGCTTCATTTTTCGAAAAAGCATTGCGTTGTTTATTCTATGCACTGGTATTCTTGGGAGGAAACCCGTTCCGTGTTATACGGCGTGGTCCCTTGAATTACTCTCTTTTAAAGTAAAGTTTTAAATAACTGTTTTAGTTCTCACACTAGTCACATGACTGACCTGGAGTTTATTGTTTTAACCTAAACTCTGGGTGCCCCTATTTTCCACACGGGCAGCTAGTAGTTTTGGTTTTGCAGATTTATTTTCACAGGATCCTGATTTACAGCTGGAACGATTCTCGGAAAGCTCTGTATCCGTGTATTACTTTCAGTTGTGTTTTGTATTATTTTTCCGCTGCAATACTGTATTTAAATCTCTGATATTTGTCGAATGTAATTTATTCATTTATACTCTGTATATTCATGTATCTGATGGAATTGTTGTAATAGCAATGAAATGTTCTTCCGTCTGCGTTCTGATTTGTCCTGTTCTCAAACGAATAGGGGTTTCGAACGGTCTAGACCGGTTTAACGACTGATTCAGATCGAGCGAAATTCCTGGCCGTCACATCTTTACTGGCTTATCCCTTACAAACAAGTTTACCTGGTATAATTCTTATAACCCAATCAAATTTTCACTTTTCTATTTAAGTTCACATCAATTTACCAAACAATTTCAAACACTTATCTAAATGGGTTTAAGTATATATTGATGTTTTAATCGGAATCATATAGTCATCCCACTTTCGAAACTCGAAAATACATACTGATGATGCTGCAGTCATCAACAGAATCATCTTCAAGCAATTAGAGTGTGATTCTATATCTATCTAGTATACTTAAGACTTCGTACATACGTTAGCTAGGCGTATATTCAAAATCTTCTTATACTCGATAGTCCAACCTCAACATCGAATACAATACTCAAATTCTAATTTTTAATTTCTAACTATATTGATTAGTTACCTTAACAAATTTGACCGAAGTTTATCAATATTTCAAAATGCTACCTAATAATGACATTAAATCCAAAAGGCATTTGTACTCAGATCATTTTCCTGGTCAATGGAAGGGGCTTAATTACCATGCCATAAGAATTATTTTATGTGTAATTATAATCACAAAATGTAAACTTAACATTAATAGTTTGATTAAGTATCCAGGTTATAATTAACCATATACTTTCAAAATATGTTTCTTTCTTAAAATATAACTTTTCAAAACTCATTTCATATTTTCAAATACGCTCTCCCAAATATAATACTCTAAAATCTCATACTAGGGCATTACTAACCCTATCTCTAATGAGATATTATAACTCTGTTGAGTCTTTCCTTTTGTTTAAATGTGTCATACCCCATAGTTTGTACAAACCAAAGCTCTGATACCACGTTGTAATGACCCGGCTTTTTGCCCGGTTTTCGCCGGTAATTAAACCAACTTAAACCGTTCATAAAGACGGATTGTTAGGGGTACTTACACATTCACACAAAATAAAAAGAACTTTTCCATTATCATTATGATAATATTACATCAGAGTTACGAAAGATACATCAGCGTACATCGATTACACAGCGGAAGAGATACTAAACTCAGCATAAGAATATGCATGCTCCAAGATATAAAAGCTCTAGCTAAACCAGCATCCTGCTCTAACCAACTCCAAGACTGAATTTGCGAACCAAACTACTAGGCTGCCCGTTCGAATATTATGGACACCCAGAGTTTAGGTTTTGAAATAATAAACTCCAGGTCAGTTATGGGACGGGTGTGAGAACTCAAAACATTTGTTTTTACGGTTTATTTTAAAGTTAGGTAATTCACCGGACCATGCAGCTAATGCGGAACGGGTTTACTCCATATGAATACCAGTGCATAGAAATTCGCAATGACTTTTTGAAAAATGAAACTAACATAAGGTTTCGCAGCACACACACACAATGCAAACGCACACATGGGCGAGGTTTCTCCTTATGTAGTCAAAAATGCTTGATACGTGAAAATCCTCTTTCAATAATATAATATAGTGCAAAAACAATTTCGAAGTAAATGTATCAATCCTAGCCAGCACATGTACCATATAATATACTGACGTACAGTATATAAACAAAGTTGTATGGGGTCGTAGCGGAGATTGGGTTTCCAATAATGACTAGGCAAAGGAACTTCCTTTCGAACCGAATTTTGAACACCTCTAGAGGGATGTCCGAGGATCAACAGTGACAGTTTGGTCTTTTTCAACCATGAGCAACGGTTAATTCTCCGCCGTGGCATTATAATGGTACACCAGCACCCTGTTTTACGGCCTCTCGACTATCGCAGCCCCCTGCCCAACCAACCCCTCTTGGGACGTGTAGAGGTAAGAGTCTCCCGCTTGCCACCAAACCAAGAGTGAGAACCACCTATCACGCTGCCTCATGCCAAGCCAAACAAGGACTGGTGTGAGAACTCAAAACATTTGTTTTTAGGGTTTATTTTAAAGTTAGGTAATTCACCGGACCATGCAGCAAATGCGGAACCGGTTTACTCTATGTGAATACCAGTGTAGAGAAATTCGCATTGACTTTTTGAAAAATGAAACTAACATATGGTCTCGAGGCACACACACACAATGTAAACGCACACATGGGCGAGGTTTCTTCTTATGCAGTCAAAAATGCTTGATATGTGAAAATCCTCTTTCAATACTATAATATAGTGCAAAAACAATTTCGAAAGTAAATGTATCAATCCTAGCCAGCATAGGTACCATATACTATACTGACGTATGGTATACAATCAAATTCGTACGGGCTCGTAGCAGAGATTGGGTTTCCAACAATGACCAAGCAAAGGAACTTCCTTCCGAACTGAATTTTGAACACCTCTAGAGGGATGTCCGAGGATTAAAAGTGATGCTCCTCATGCCAACACAAGGCCGGGTTACCCCTTAACTGGGTAACTTAGATTACGCCTAAGTATGTCATCTCCTGGTTGCTACCGACCTTTCTGAGCGTGCGCCAATAACAACCACAAAAGTAGAAGCTTTTACCACATAGGTTAATACTTGGGCTCCATACCATAGTACACCTTTTATCTAGAAGGAGACAACACCCCATAACCTTGCTGCATTTCTTCCTGTTTTGTCCATTTACCGGGGTGTGAGGCTTGCCGAGGTCCTAATATACACAAAGTTATGCTTAAATAAGCCATGCTTTGATCATCCAAAGATCGCCACATAACTCAAGTATGCCACATTGTCCATTCACAATGCATCACTGATTTCTATCGATATATAACCTCTAAGCTCATACGTCTTAGATAAGGGTGTTAAGTAAGAGAATAAATGCTCTGCCACCAAATAGATATATATTTAAAAGAGATTAGTGCTACGCAGTCAATTACAATGTCAGACACACAATCCATAAATGTTCGTTCTGGGTCTGAACGAGACAACAATCTGAAATTCCTTCACATACGTTTGGGGTTCTCTCCACTTAGTTGATATAAAATCCATCTACAAATAGGAGCTACCCATTCCAGACACAGCAAGTCATCCTTACGATAAGAAGGGTCCCGATCTTTAGTAAAGTCTCCAATGTCTTTAATTGCTCCACAATGTCGTATTATTACTTGGAATTGTTTTCGAACATACATCCGATCCCGGACTTCCGAAATAATAAGCGTAATTTTTAAAAAACAATTACGGAACACACAAGCTTTCAACCAAATATCTTTCCATCTTAAATTTTGTTAAATTAAATTTCTTTAAACCCATTCTCAAATTATCTTTAACAAAATCCATATTTAACGCTTCTCTTTTACAACACATCCCTTGAATCAAAGATAATTTAGCATCAAAGCCTTTGTTAATTTTCCATTTGATAACTCGTTATCAAAACCCAGTTTCCCTTGAAAATCCTTTAATCCATATTTCAACCATAGTTTCCAATTAAATCGATTTTCCAACATTCAATTCTTTAATCTTAACTAAAAGATTATACTTGGTTCCCAATTCCTTATTTTTAATTTTCTCAAATCAAAGATTTGATTAAATCCAAATTTACGATATGAATTTCCATAACTCAATCTCATTGGGCTTCAAGAATGATATGTTGAAGATATGATTCACGACAAAACCCAAATCAATCGATATTGAACATAAGTTACACAAAAATTGTATCTACTTATATTCAATATCAATTCTCATAATCAACGAATATTATAATTGGAATTATAAGAATAATATCTTCCAAATTCCTCAAATAGTATACGTTTACACCAAAGAATTTCATATCAAATATCCGAAGATTATTTCTATCCAACTTATCCCAATCAAATTGGGAAACCCGTATCTTACTTAAATGATTTATCCAACTCTTTGTCATTAGATCTGGATAGAAATACCATCAACATATACTTATTGCCAATCGCGATATCCAACTCACATTATAAATAGAATAATGGTGAGCTACCTTTTAAATTCCTCAAATAGTAAGAGTCGTCATCTACCGAATTAATATCAAACATCCGAAGATTTATCTCCAACCATATCCAATTATTTAAAATTGGAAAACCCTTTTAATATTAAATAAATCAATTTAAATTCCATCTAAATAGATTGTTTACGGGTTAAAACTTCAAAATAGATTGTTTTCGAAGAAAGTGTTACAATAGAGTTTCAAAAGTGTTACAAAAGCGTACAAAATAGTTATCTTAACTATTTTGATCAAAATATCGTTTATCTTAGCCAAAACTTAAACTTTACAATTCAAAACACCTTTTCATAATTTGTAGTGATTTTACAATTTTTTTTCATATTTTTGAAACATTTGAAAATAACTGTTTATAGTTATGGTCAATAATTGTTCTTACATCGACCTTTTCCAAAACGGTTTCAAACATAACTTGAAAATTATAATACAAATTTAAAATCTGCTTTCACACATTTGAAAGTTCTTGTTAATGGAAATCAAACATTTTTTATTTTATAGAAATCCGATTTAGATTGCAAAAGTTATAAGCGTTTAAAGTTTGCATCTAAAATACATAAATTGCCATTATGCGACAAACTCTGTTTTGACCATAATAACCATTATTCTACGCTACTTCAAAATATCTTAGAAAACCATTATATCCTTATATAAACTTTTTTAAATCATTTAAATATACTTTCCAAATTATTCTGGATCTGAAATTCAACTTTTTTTTTACTTAATAAACCGAGTTCCAACTTATTTCTAAATTCAAATAAATTTAAATTAACCATCATATTCGTCGAATCAGTTAGGAATAGCCAGGGAGAGCAGGAAACTTTATTTCCAAACCTAAGCCTAGACACTATCGTCTCTGCCATCCTAGAATGTTCTGGTATTTATCTATTTATTTAAAGGACTTTATCAATATACATGAATTCATACATATGGTCTTTCCAAATTATTGACCTTCAAATTTAATAATGACATTGCTTCTAATTTCGAAGGAGATTTGTCGATCACCAATGTGATACTATGATTGTTGTGTCATAATTTGTGCAAAACAACATCAACAACCATTTAAACATTCATAGCAACCATCTTCAACATAATTAAATAAATCATAATTGTGCACAAGCATTATAACACTAATTCTTAATAGTGTGTGTGGTCTAAACTATGCATCCATCATCCATCACAACAAACATCAACCATCATTAACCACTAATAATTCATCACTATATTTAAATCGGTCTAACTACTAATTAAATATATAAATTGTGGTTAAAGAGTTCTCACCTAATAGCTTTCCAAATCTTCACGATATGCGAGCCTAGTTGAGCAAACCATCAGACAGTATTTCAGTGCACCGTCTACTCCACCAAAATATATATTATATAATATATACTAATCTTTCTCTCTCTATATATTATAAGAGGAGGAGGAGGAGGATGACGAACTTCGACAAAGTGATGGTGGAAAAGAAGAAGACTTGTGTCATGGAAATCATGGCCATAAGCTTTTAGAAGAAGATGAAAAGAAGAAAATGGGGTGGAATGGTTAAAAAATGGAGAAAAGGCCTCCTTATATAGGAATGGAGGGTTAAGGAGGTAATGGCACATAAGGGGGAAAGTGTAAAACATGCATGAAAGGAGGCATGCAAAAATACAAGTGTTCTTACACTTGTCTTAGGAGGGAAAGTGATCTTTTGGTAGCATTTCCTATAAAATGCTATGAAAACTAAGGACAACACTTAGTTCTAACGCTACTAATTCATGTTATGGTTTGAAAAATCCAATTAAATGACAAATAATATCAATAAATCTGAACTTATTAATAATCATTCTCATTTATAATTCAAGTAAACTCTATAATATAACTTATCAAAATTATTAAGTATTCTAAACCATATTTATTTATGTCAAATTCAAATTTAAATTCAAATTAAGTAATAAAAATTTCAGTTTTAAATTGATTAAAAATTCCGGATTATTGTAGCTCTCAAGGTGGTTGTTGTATGCGATTAGAAGTGTTTGATGACCAAAGATGTTAGAAGGAACGGCTGTACTGTTAGCATGCGTGGAGACCACAAATGAAGCCCTAGGTTTTACAGGCAAGCTGTAGTTAATGAGCGGTTGTGTTAAGCTTGCAAAGAAGAGGAGCTCGGTTCAATGAGTGGAAGAGGTCATCGGAAGTAACTGAACCACCAGGGAACTGAAGGCTGGTTTTAGCAGCAGCAAGGCTATCAGAGTATACTGCAATGACATGAGAAGTAGTCGTAGTGTATTACAAGTTATTTGCATATTTAAAGGAAAATAATAACAATAATAAAAGAGTAGGGCTGGTCTCCAAAGTATGGGTTCATGCAAGGAACAACAAAATATAGGAGGCACATGTTTTTCTGTTAACAATAGCAAGGAGTTTTGATGCAAACTATTGTCATGATTTTCATGTTTGGGTTCGTATTCTGTCTCATGAAGGGGTGCTTTATTTCATGAGTTGGAAGCAGGTTTTGGTTTTTGGGAAGTTTTTCACACATGGATTCTGTCTGAAGGCTTTAACCTGAGATATGAGGGAGGCTTGGAATTCGAATGTAGAAAGTAACAGAAGAAGTGAAGATAATGGGGGAGACAGGTGGACCAGCAACGATCACGGTGTAGTGGGAGTTGTTAAAAAGACTGAAAGGGGTAATGAGGAAGATACATCGCGATTTGCTCTGATTGGAAGTAGAAAACGCATGCGGATAACTAATGATGCGGTTTAGGTTAAACATGGTAATTAAGTATTAATTAATTAGTTATTAATTTAGTTTAAATATCATTGAATTTATTTAGTTTGTGATTGGTATATCTTATGCCAACGTTTACAGAATTCAGTGAAACAAGGAGCACTGATATCGTATCGACCAATGCTACGCGTAGGAACTAACCTGAGAAGATATAGGGCTCATCGGAATAAATGTCGAATTTAAATGTCCGTTAAAATTGGATAAACAATGTGGAATCATCAGATCAAATTAAAAGGTGATTTAACTCTCACGATTTCTGGATTCCATGATGTGATTAAATTCACATAATTAAAATCTATCATTTTTATTATAAATTGATTGATTTGGATGCCATGAATGTTGTTTGTTTGCTATTGGTTGCCGATAATTTTATTTACGTCATTTGATAACATTGGATGAAATATCTATTTCATATAGTATTATCAAATGTTATAATAACGGTATTGCAGGGCAGAACAGGTTAGAGGAATCCAACCGAATTCCTTAAATATTATATGCACGGTTTTTTTTATATTATTTATATATATGCACTGTTTGAACCCAAATGACATTGAAAATCTATTTGGATGTTGGTTTTGAATGGAAATTCAACCTTATTGTGATTTTAATCAATAGACGGTATTGATTAAGGATTTGGCAGCAGATGACCTTAAATCCATCCTTTTGTTAAAACGTTGATTTGTCATTAGATGAATCAGCGAAGTTAAACTATAAAAACTTTATTTTTATAATTAAAGCAAAGTTATAAATTATGATAGAAGTTCTATTATAAACAAATATTCTACATTTAGTTTTTAAAATAATTATAAACGATTATTTTGACATTTTAAATAAGTTTATAATCAAGTGAAGGTATAAATTGTCATATGAGTTAATATATTAGGAAAATCATTTTAAGACAAAGGATTAAGCAATATTTTTAGATTAATTATATTAATCTAATGGTAAGGGGTAATTAAGATCAGTTAGCGAATTAACTAATGATTTGAAGTTAACTAAGTCAACCATTTTGTTGGTAATTGATTAATAGATTAATTGATTTTCAAATTTATCTACTGAGAATAGTTTAAAATTAATAATATTTCTTAATTTTTAATTACCTTTTTAATTAATGAAGTCTAAATGATGATTGAACTAGAATAATTAGTTATTGTTTGTATAACGTAAGCAACTAATCTAATTTAAATGAGGTAAACTATTTTACTTCAACAATGATGAATTATTATTTAATTATTTTAATTAAAGTAATTACTTCTTGAATGGGGATAATTTAAGATTGTAATTGAGTTGTAATGAGGTGTTACTTGAATTAAGTATAATAATTCAAATAGAAACTGAAACGTCAAAAGACGAAGAGCTAATGGTTTTTGGCAAAGGAGTTATAAATGGAATTGTATAATGAGGTTGAAGCAAAGAGTTAATATTTAATATAAATAGTTATAAATAACTGAGTTTTCAAAATAAGTATATGGGATTATAAAACCATATTTCAAATAAAACAAGAAATACGGTTTAATTGGTATTAGAAATAATTTGGGTTTTGAGTTACGGACTTATATCTATTCTAAGATAAGGACGTTGCCGATCAAGGTCTGAGAGGTAAATAAAATACCCCAACTTGAATGATTTCACTATTATCGAGGGATGGTATTAGTTTATAGATGAAAGAGCTGTCAAGATTAGTTATAAAGGGAAATATTGCAGCGTATTGCAAGTTTTTGAACTATAACAATAAATTAACATTGTTGGGCAAGCTTAAGCGTGATTTTTATATATAGCACTATTCCCTAGAAAATGGAAATAGTTTGGTTTGAAATCCACTTATCCTAAGTGATAAGTAAATAACTATGTTTTTCCAAAGAAAGGGAAATGTGTTATACCAAGTTGAGGGTAAAAATAAATAATGGAGATTTAATTGTATATACTACCCGTACTGAATGGAAATCTTAAAATTTAACCTTTGAGTTTATATAATGATATAACATGTCGTCCAACATTAATTTAGGGCATACAAGAAATGATAATTGAATATTGAATAGATAATATATATCGTTATTCTGGAAGTAAAGGAAGGCTAAAAGAGTTTTGAGAATATGAAGTAATATTTCCAAGAAAGGGAAATAAAAAGGGTTTTATATAAATAGGGTGATATTAATAAAGTGGATTCTGGTGAATACAGTTGTTGATTCCAAATAACATAAGTAAAGGATTTTTGTCAGGATAAACAAATGAAATAAAATTATAAACTAGTGAAATGACTTTAGATGATTCGATAAAGGGGTTGAATGAATGATTTTAAATAATAAGGGTTTGAGCTGCCAATATACTTAACGTACTATTTGATATTGATAGTTAAAAACCCGACTATCAATAGAATATATTATCGAACCTTTTGACGTGTTGTTCAAAAGAGACCAGGATAGAAACTAGACCCAAAACCACTTCGAATCAATGTTGTGTTAGAACTAACCTATAGGGATACATAAAGAAGTATTGAAGACCATAGATCTTCATAAAATGGAAGAACAACTTATAATCTCGGGTTTGCGCTCGAGATATATTGTGGATCTGTCATGGTTGGAATCTACGGATTGCAAGGACTACTCGCTACTGATCTATAGGGTGATTCCTAGGATGCAGTAGGAGGGTGCCTTCGGTTCATCCTGTTCCCGGATGACTTGTATGGACAAATGTCTGACAAAGTATTTCTTTAAGAATCATGTACATTGATTTTTTTACAAATATACCAAGATTGGTGGCGGAGAAATTCTCTTGCTTAAACACCCAGAGTGTATTTGTGGACGTCAATTAGTGATTTGACGGATCTGACAATGTGGCATTCAAAGTGAATGGTGACCAGATGTTTCAATAAGATAATGTGACCTCAAGTCTCATCAACAGGGAAATGGCACAAAATCGGGTAGGCAGCATGGTTATGTGGGTCGCACCCATTAAAAGGGTATATCATTATCTAATCTGGAGAAATCAAATGCCTTCGGTTGTCCCTTTTATTTTTACATGTATGTCATCGGTTCGGTTGGCTGGCCCCCAACCGCGGTGATGATATATTTGGTACTCTCAAGAGAAATGAGAGGTCGGTCATGTGTAGCCGGGTTGCAAGACATTCTTGTTGAACCCCTAATGTATTCATCCCCAGAGGTACATTGTCGAAAAGGTTGTCCCACACCTTGCCAGGAAATCCATTCTCCAATAAGAGCCCGCGATTTCGATTGTATACTATATATGTAGAGCGTGAGATGCAAGCATTCTATTAGATTATTATTTATTTGTGGTTTGATGGACATTATTATAATATCAGAAAAGATATTGATTTCAAAAATGTTTTGGGTTATAGTAAGTTAAAAATCATTCATGTTTATGTGTGGGCTAGCCTTACTATTATCCTTTTATTTCAAAAGGATTTCTAAATTTAAACAAATTGTTTGTGCTGTGAATTTATCACTGAAAGTATTCCAAATTGATCCGGGTGAATTTTTCTTTGCTTCAAATTTGCTCGGGTCAGACTGTGTATATTTCCAGGTTAGGTTTCGCTTGGAGTCCCAGGAGCTGGAAGCAGGAGGCTTCACCGTTAGACTTAGAGTTAGTTTCCGTTGTGACAGATATCTATTGTACTCTGATGGTTGGTATGTATATACAGTTTTTTTTGAAAAGAGATTTGATATATTATACTTATTCATTCCTCTGTGAGATTCTGACGTGTTCTTCTTTTTCTTCTATTCTAACACCTCTTTCTTTCTACTTCTCATTCTCTAACTTCTTTCTATTAACAGTCTGGGTTTTCGATACTTGGATTTTTTGCAAGTAATACGGGATTAAGTATTATTATTGAAAATTCGAGCGTCGAATTTTCCAGGCCGTTACAGTTGGTATCAGAGCTATTGGTTTAATGATAACCTTTGGCTTTGTGGTGTAACTCGATAGAGATAGGGTTAGTAACACCCTAGATTGAGTTTGAATGTATATATGAGAACGCCTATTTTTGAAATTCGATATAAAAATTATTTTTAAAATTATTTTTGCCCATTCATAAAGCAAGTAATGATTTTTTCAAATTATTATAATAAGGGCAATCATTTAGATTTACTAATGTGGATTTAAATGATATGTTTTGATTGTGTGGTCGATTCCTTGAATACAAACCTGAAAATTGATAGACTTTGTTGAAAATCAATCTGAAAAAATAAGTTGAATAAATTAATCCAAATTTAATGAATCTGAATGGATATTTAAAGAAATAATTGGATTGTTGAGAAATAATTATAATTAAATCCATAGGAAATATAAAATATAATTGTCAACTATAATTACAAAATATAAGTATCAACTATAATTATCAACTGCAATTATCAAACACAATTATTTAAATTTAATTATTGAATATTAGATATCATTTCATAAGTATTAAATTTTATTATTAATTATTAAATAGTTATTATAATAAACTGGTATTTTCATCTCTTGCAAATCTGTTGGAATTCTGCGGCAAAATAACTTTGATAAATAATCGTCGGTATTCTGCCTGGATTTGCAGCAGAAAATAGCAGTAGAAATTTTCTATTGGTAATTTGACGCAGTCTGCAACAACTTAGCGAGGGATGTGCAGCGTCCCATATTTTTAGTGGTTAGATATTTAATATATTTTATTATATTAAATGTAGAATTGGAAATTTAAATTGATTTATAATATAAAATTCATTTATCAAAACGAAGTTAGAATATATATTTTCATTTAATTTAAAACGAGCTCGTAACGGCGTGATTGTTCATAATATTGAGTTTTGAACTTCAATTGTATATACATAATCCATTTTAAGTCGAAATTCTTTAAAACAAGAATCATCCTGTGACGACCCAAACTTCCCCGTAAAGGAAAGTCTAGATTGTTTTGAGAACAACACACATTAGAACACAAACTGAAGAACATTTTATTGCTGATTACAACAATTACATCAGAGTACAAGAATATAACAGAGTATGAATACTTATTACAAAAATAGAAATACAATAATATCAGAGTTTAAATTACATTTAAATAGCAGCGGAAAAATAATACAAATATACAACTGGAAGAAATACACGGATACAGAGCTTTCCGAATACCGCTTCAGCTGTAAACCAGGATCCTGTAAATATATCTGCAAAATGCTACTCGACTGCCCGTGTGGAAAATAAGGGCACCCGAGTTTGCTAGTGAAACAAACTACAGGTCAGTCATGGGACTGGTATGAGAAATCTTAACTTAACTATCTAATAATAAGGCTAATCACAGGACCACGCCGCTAACGCGGAATGGGTTTACTCCATTGGATTGCCAATGCATAAATTAAAGTAAATCGTTAAACAACGCAATGCTTTTTAGAAAAATGAAACCATTATAAGACCCAAGTCCCATCACACAATGCAACGCAAACCGGAGGATAGGGTTTTACCTTATAACGGTCAAAAGATGCTTGATACGATAAAACGTATTTAGTATTAGTGTGTATATCTATGGGTATATATATTTCAAAAACAATTTCAATCATAATGTATTAATCATAGACGGCATAGTACCCCATCCTACTATGTTGCCATACTAGTTCTACAATCAAAACCGCAAGGTCGTATTGGAAATTGGATTTCCATCATGAGTCGAGGCTAGGGGCAAGCTCCTCTCCGATTCGAGACACTCTAGCAAATGCCTCAGGATCCACCGCAGTGAACCCTTGGATCTTCAGGGTCGGTCCCTACCTAAGGGTAGTGGATTAATTATGCCTGAACACACACTTCCCGGTTCCTTTGAACCTATAATATGACCACTATCGGCCTATAAAAATCCGAGGCGCCTCAAAATCCATCATCCACATAAGTAAAATGCCAGGCCGTGTCAAAGCACTGACACTACCACTAGCTAGAAAGAAACGTGTGCACTCCCTGCAGTCCATATCCCGTTTTTGACTCATACTGGGGTGTGAGGCTCGCGAAGTCACGATATACACAAAGCTATGCCGTAATAGGCTATGCTTTGATCATCCCACAAGGCCCTGCTTTTCAACAAAAGCCTTGATCAATTGCATCTTGGCATGCCACATTGACAATTCACGCCATGCGATCAATCACTATTAATATATACCAGGGTGTTAAGTAGAGAATAAATCCTCCACCACCAAACAGATATACATTAACCGAAATCGATTTAATTCACATGGAACGAAATCCAATGTCAGACACGCGTCCATTTACTAGCTTATGCTCTGGGTCTGAGCGAAAACCAAATCCGAACAATCAACAATAGTCCGGACGGCCACCACTGAAATCCCTTCAAGGTAGCTACTCCCATCAGGGTCTCTGTAGCAACACATCCATTCGATGTGAAGATCGTCGGTCTTCAAGCACCGTCTTCATCTTCGACTCTTCATCGTCGTAGAAATTATTCAGAATGGGTTAAACCCGGTCTTTCCGAATAACTCTCGTATTTTTATAATTAAAAATCGAGTACTATAAAAACACGTCCAACGTCTCATTCCAATTCAGAATATTCTTCTAAATAAAATATTCAAATTATTATATCAAAGATAAATTCTTTATATTTACTCTTAATCTTTCTTTAAAGATTTATTCAAAACACCATTTGGTTTTAAATATCAAAAATTATTATTAAATGATTCTTTAGATTCAAGAGATAAATCTTATTCTTAACTGGGTTAAAGAACTAATGTTATTTAAAAACATAGTTCACGGTAAACCCAAAATCGTCTTCCATAAAATATGGAATCTTCACAGAAATCAAATCGATATATAATCGTTATAAATTTCTGTATCCAACCAATAATATAAATGAATAACGGCAAGGCCTCTTAAATTCCATATGTAGTATCGGTCTTCTTTTACAGAAGCTTATCTCGATTATAATTTATTCGAATTCTATTCAATTCCCATTTAATGTATTAAATTGGAAAACTTTACCTTTGGGAAAATCCCCATTTGAATCTTAATAAAAGATTAATAAATTCAAAATCATATTTTCATCGCCAGTCGGGTTAAAGAACACATGTCACTTAAAGACATGGTTCACAATAAACCTGACTCACACTTCATCTTATTTCAATTACTAAATGAAAACTTTAATAATCCAAATTAAAAGATTATTCTTTACATATGGGGTTTAAGAACAGTGTTATTCAAGACGCTATTCACAACAACCCAAAATCTAATTTATTTAATTTAACTTCAACTAAATCTTAACAAATTGGAAAACTCATTAAATCTAAATTTAATAACTAGTTTATTTCAATAAAAATATATTTTCTCAAAATATATTCTTTTTCTAAAATATTCTTTATTGGAATGTGACTCAACCAACAACCATATATTTTGTATGGAATCAACAATCATGATAAATAATTATCAAACATCCAAATGACGACCAAAGTGGAATCTATAACTGTGTGAGCATTAAAGTAAATAACTGACGCTCATCACAGACTGTCAATCCGTCGATTGACAGATAATCTAACATCGGGATTAGTGTGTATCCAATATCATCCCAATACCCATGTGGGGTTTCATCCAACAAACAAATAACAAGTTATTTGTGCACTTGGGCGATGTGTAAAATTATCGACCCAATCACATAAACAAGTCGGACGACTCGTAAATGGAAGTGTAACATTTCAGCATCATAAACATATATATAATGATGAATCAGTTCATATATAAGAACAATGTAAGTTCTCATGTTAACATAATTTATCAAAACAATGAATCCTTTCTACTGATTCATTTGCATTAAAAATGTGAATTCTGAGGTTGACTCACCTACCATGAAGTATGATCTTTTCATTTTACATAAAATGATATTCTTTTTACATCGTATAAAATGAAATCTTTATATTACATTAAAAATGTAATCATTTAATCTTATCATTTTATAACCCCTAAAGTGCAGATAAAAATGTACTTTTTGATTTCATGTTTTATTTGCAAAAGAGAATCCAAATAAAGATTCAACATTTTGTGTTTATTTACATCGAGGGATGTAAATAAAATTGTAACTTTTTTTATTTCTAGTTTTATTTGCAACAAGGATTGCAAATAAAAAGGATACCTTTTAATTGTAATGTTTTGTTCACATCTAAAGTTGCAAACAAAATGCATCTTTTTCCTACGGTGTTTATTTGCCTCTAAATATGCAACTAAAAATATAATCTTTTAACTACGATGTTTATTTGCATCTACATATGCAAATAAAATAAATATAATCTTTATTAAATGTTTTGTTTGCAACTAAATTTGCAAGCAAAAATGTATATTTCCATTTCTAACTAAAATACAAAATAAAAATATAATATTTGTTTGCATCTAAAATTGCAAACAAAATGTAACTCTTTAAATCATATTTTGTTTCACTAGTGTAAACTGACAAAAGTGAATAATCGGTTTCAACTAATGTAAATTTCCAAGAGCGTATATTTGATGTTTCAAATCTAATATAACATAAAGATGCTATATTTTGTTTCATTCTTTTAATTTGGACAAAAAAAAGTATTTTTATCTACTTCTACTTTAATGAAAACAAATGAATGTTTAGCTATTCATTCTTTTATAATGACAAAAATGAACCTTTCTAATTTATTCTCTTTGTAATGTATAAAATGTGATAGTTTTGTTAAACTCTTTTTTTCCAATTCATACTTTTAATGTATAAAAATATACATTTTCATGTCATTAACAGGTCTTAACAAAAATTGTTATTTTTATTTCAATAATCATTCTCTTGACAAGAATGTAATTTTATTTCACGAATCATTCTTTTGACAAAAGGTAATTTTAACTCATATTAACATTTTATAATCAAAATGTCCTTTTTATTTTCATTAACATTTTATAGTGACAAAAATGTCAATTTCCTTTAATGTAAACAAAAATGTCAATTTCCTTTAATATAAACAAAAATGCAATTTGAACAAATCCTTTTAATGTAAACAAAATGTCTATTTATTCTAATATACACTTTCTAGCAAAATGTATATTTCATTCCAATTCTTTTAATGTATAAAAATATACATTTTCTCATCATTCGTTTTAATGTATAAAAATATACCTTTTCTAATCATTCTTTTTAATGTATAAAAATATAACTTTTCTAATCATTCTTTTTAATGTATAAAAACATACATTTTCTAATCATTCTTTTTAATATACACTAATTACATAACAATGTAATTTTACATGTTAACAAATCCTAATACATATAAAAAGACATTTCTTATTCAAAAATGTTATTTTATTTCTATGTGACATTTAATAATAAAAATGTTAATTTTCTTATGCTAACCTTCTATACCAAAATAATGTTTTTAACTTCACATTTTACTAAAATGATAATTCTTATTCTAATATGCCATTTAACAAAAATGATGATTCTTGTTCTAGTATGACATTTAACTAGAATGATAATTCCTTCATGACATGCCATTATTATAACATAAATGGTATCTTTTTATTTATGAACATGTTCTAATCAAAAATGTCAATTTAAATCAAATAAAACATTTCATAACAAAAGGACAATTTTAGTCTAAATGATCATTGCTAACTAAAATGACAATTTTGACAAAATCTATATTTTTAAACATGTCATTCTTTTTATTTAAATTAAACATGAACATCTTATCCTACATATACAATAAAAATATGGTTTTATTGTATATACAAAATTCTGACAAACATGAATACACATTTCAATACGGTGGTTCATCATAATCACAGAACACATCAACATTGCAATAATTATATACACAACATGAATATAAAATAAATATAAATTTCACATTTGAAGTAAATCATTAATTTAAATCTTAAAATAGAAATCTCACATTTGAATTTTGGCTGAAAATCAACTGTCTCTGTTTCAGCTGCGGTCTACGCCATCGCGAAGATCTCGGAAAGACGAGTCCAACGCAACAAACGGTTCGCAAAACGGACCTCGTATGAACAAGTTATCGATTTTTAAAGATTGGAAAAAAATATTAATTAAATAAATAACATTAAAATATTAGCTTCTTCCCCGTCGTTACCTGTTACCACCGAAACCGAACCCATCGTTCATCGTTTGCCCTTCTGCACGCACCTCCCTGCACCGCACTGGACCACGATCAAACACCGCCAACTCGAAGCTCGTGCCACCACGTGCTCGCTCCACCAACCACCTGAAGCTCGGCCTCCCCAATCACCACGAAATCGAACCTAAACCGCCGGCCTTTAGGCTGAGAATTCGCGAAATCCGTGAATCAAAACCCGATCTTAACCGTATGGATGGAAAGGTCTCTCGAAGAGCTTCGATTTGGTATATCATATGTCGATTTTCGTTGAAGGGATCAAAAGACATTAGCATTTCAATTTCGGATGATTTCAGCCTTCGAAAATAGGGCGGCGGCTGCCATGAATTAGGTTTTCGGATTTAATATTATTTTATTATTTAATCTCGAAAAATGTGCTTAAAAGGTTGATTTTCGGACTTTCTCCGATTTGGGCCTGCTTACTATCGTTCTTAAGGTTTTGACACCTTCTTTGCGCAATGGGATAGGTCTCGGGACCCAATTCCGAAAGTTTTATATATTTTATTTAAAATTCCATTAAAAATTAATTAATTAAATATTGACCGTACATTTAAATATGCCGGGGCCACATACGACCTCTAAAAATTACAGAAAAATTATTTTTGGCTTTCTTATGACGATACGGTTCTAACAAGACTAATTTTGTCAAATTATGAGACTGTTTGAAAAATGGCTATTTTTAAGGCCAATATATTTTAATATTAAAAATACATTTTTAAACAAATAAATTCCGAAACTCAAAATATATAAATGTCTATACTTTTTAAATGCAGAAACATCATTCCGGACTCAATGGAAGTGGTTTCGAGTCCAAATTCCTTCGTATGTGAAAAGTAGCGTTTTGGGCCATATATATTATATATATAAATTTTACAGCGACTTTTCTAAATTTTGAATTGGCCATAACTTTTGATTTTTAAAATGAAATTTCAATTTTTAAGATTCGTTAGAAAGATATGATTAAACAAATTTAAATATTTTTGGTTTTACTTAATTCTGATTTATTTTGAATCCTGTACGGTCAGTTAAAGTTTAAATTCGAATTTTCAAACTACCGCGTTATTTCTAACTCCTTTTATAATTAAGTAAAATTTATTCATTTTAACTTTGATAAAAATAAATTTTTAGCCACTATTAATTAATATAAATCATTCTATATACTCAAAATTCATTAAAATTTTCTAAAATAAAATTTTTAAATTGGTTCAGAATTTGCGGGTTGTTACACATCCGAATCTTATTGATTATAATTTCTTAATGAAAGTGAAAAATCGATATTTCGTCTTATAAATTGTTAGTTATATCCAATTAAAATTTTAAAATATTCACTATAAAATTGTTAATAAACGACAACATTTATTTATAATATTTAGATGGAATTTTTATATATTTTGAATATTGTTTAAATTTAAATATTTAAACGATGGGTAATAGTTTCGTATTGTTTGAATTTGAAGTGATACATATATTTCCATTTGGCTATATAAAACAATAATAATTTATTATTATTAAATTTAATTTTTTTAAGTTTATATAATAATATATCAATATTATATAAGCGGTAAAAATCGCTGTTTTCCAAATGATCTCCGTTTCCAACGAAATGGATTTTATTGGAATACGTATGGTTAGTTATTGTTAGATTTTCAGTTTGGAGCCAATTTGAGTTATTTTGTCATTACGTGCAATTTAAAGGTGAACCGATGGATATATTAGAATTAAATTTATGTTGTTGTGCAAACGGAGTCCCTTTTTAACGAAATTAATTTTACTGGGACCGCAACGCCAAGATGTAGCAGTGTATTTATTTTCGTTGAGTTTAGAGTCGATGTTCGGAGGTGCATATATTTAACGGTAATGTAATTAGCGGTAAAAATTATTTACTGTGTACGAAACGAATAATCTATATATGGATTACACCCTAAGAAACTAAAAAACACTTGCCTATACATGCCATTTTTAATTCTCGAGCCTACTCTATCTTTGTTTGTACAGCCTACAACTTCTTTCCAACGTATTATAACCTCCTTCGAAATGAATACTTCCCCAGCATCCTGTATATTTCCTTTTCAACATGCCTACCTGTATTTTCTTTTCATCTATTTGAATTGAAAACTCACTGCAGTCATTGATGGCAATAGCCTACACTATGCTTCTTCTTTTCTAAGTCATTTTCCTTCAACGTGTCCATGATATTTCTTCTACCCTAAAGACAACTATCACCCTGCAGAACATACATGGAAGCTCTGTAAAGCTATAACGCTGCACAACCCTATGCATCTTCGCACATAACTAGGTAAGGGTAGGAAATTATGTTGTTCTTATCATCTTCTCACGCTTGTATAAATAGCGGTCATTCTCCCCGTTCTGTATTTCAGCAAACCACCCTTTACATATGCGGTGAGTTTTAAAAGTAAAATCAATTCACGAGTACGTAAACTAAAGATACGTCTTCTGGAAATCGTTGTTGAACTCATCAAATTGGTGCCAGCTCTAAAGTGATCGAACCCAATTTACCCGCGGTCGTTACCTACAGGGAAGACAAAAGCTGTGGTGAAGTGGAAATGGACGAAGAGGGGCGTGGTCGGAGCGAAGTGCGGTAGAGCGCAGGAAGTGGTAAAGTGGCATTCGAGTGTTTTTGACGTAGGTGAAGGAAAAGGATAGAACGAAGGCGTAGGGAGGTTCAGGGATTTTCGTGATTTATTTCAGCAGTGGGTTAGCATGGTTCCTTATCGGGTTCTGTGAGTGAGGAGGCAGTCGGTGGTGGAGGCTTAAGTGATAAACATGCTAAGGGGTGAGGCGGGGTTTGAGAAGGAGTGGCATGGTAAGAAGGAGGCATGCAGTTTCATACTAATGGATAGGAGGAGATGAAGAGTAAAAAAATATGCATGTTTCCTTTCGTCGGTAGCTAATTAAGTTTAGTGGTACCTAATATAAGTTTTAATAATGCCTAATTACACTATAAACCACCTTATCCAATTCTTTTATTTTACCATATATTAATATACCTTGTGTCTAAATTATTTGCTAAAGTGCTTAATCGAAGTATTTATAAACGTAAGTATGGGAAATTATAATATATAAATAGCATGTTAGCCTGGATATACTCTTTTATATGCCTAATTGAAATTAGTTGGACCTAAATTATAGTAAACTAAGGTAAGTGTTATACAACATGGCGGTAGAAAGAACTATAAATTTTCTGAAACCGTTTTTAACATGCCAGGTCCTAAAATAATGTGGCCGAGTTATGTTATAACCTGTTCAAAGAGCAGGCACGAAATGCAATGACATTTGAAATCTATTTCAAATACAAACGTTTGGGCAAGGCAGTATGGCATAGAAATAAACAACAGTCATCTGAGATTTCTGGTTGAGTTACATAGGCCGATGACTTTTGGCCTGATTGTCGATCACTTGAGAAAAATGGAGATCTAAAACTATTTCCGGAAAATATATGTAGTAAGAAAAAAGAAAAATCTATCACAGTGCCTAATTAAATGTTTAAATATGCCTAATAGTCTAACGAGAATTTAGAGATAAAAGTGCCCAATTAATCACGTTCACAACATGCTTAACCGACGTTAACAAACGTAATCAAAATTTAGTTAACAAATATGATCTTTCAGCTTTAATAATATTAGATTAACTAGTGTATAATGTATTAAATCATAACGTTATCGTACAGTGATAGAACTAGATGAAGCAAGCGACATCGGGTCCGTATTAACGAGCATAACATAGTGAACTGGTTTGGAAAGGGTTGGAAGAAACTGAGAGTTTTAATTAATTTAAACGTCAGTTTAATTCAATTAAAAAAAAGGTTTCAGCGACAAACAGAGTAAGGTGAGTTTAACTCACTCGGTTTTATCCCACTTATATTTCGTATAAGCCGGGTTTAAATATTTGTGTGTTATGATTGTTAATTGGTTGATGAATGCTGAATATATATTTATATATGTTGATTGAACTGATTAAATTAAACGTTTGTTTAATTTAATATTAACCAATTGTTATTTTTAACGATTTTTTCCAAATGAGGTAACTTACCTCATTTGTTACATTTTGACACAACCCGAACTTCCCTACAAAGGAAATCCCGGATTGAGTTGAGAACATGACAAATAAAAACACAAACAGAAGAACATTTCATTGCTTATTACAACAATTTACATCAGAGTACAAGAATATACATAGTATGAACAAATAATATACATTCGATAAATATCAGAGATTTACAATTTACAATGCAGCGGAAAATAATACAAAACACAACTGAAAGAGATACACAGATACAGAGCTTTCCAAATATCAATCCAGCTGTAAACCAAGATCCTATGAATATAAATCTGCAAACCAAAACTACTAGCTGCCCATGTGGAAAATAGGGGTACCTAGAGTTTAGGTTAAAACAATAAACTCCAGGTCAGTCATGTGATTGGTGTGAGAACTAAAACAGTTATTTAAAATTTTACTTTAAAAATAAAGTAAATCAAGGGACCACGCCGTATAAAAAGGAACATGTTTCCTCCCTAAAATACCAGTGCATAAAACAAACAACGCAATGTTTTTTGGAAAAATGAAGCTATTATAAGACCCAGGTCCCATCACACAATGCAACGCAAGCCCAAGGATAGGGTTTTCCCTTATAATAGCCAAACATGCTTGGTACGTTTAAAACAAATCATTTGATACTATTATAAGTGTATAGTATATAAAACAAATTCAAATATAAATGTATCAATCATAGATGGCATGGGTACCATCTATCATGTTTCCATACTAGTTCTGCAATTAAAGCCGCAAAATGTCGTATTGGAAGTTGGATTCCATTTGTGAACCAAGGCAAAGGAACATCCTATGCCAATTCGAGACAATCCAGCCCTTATCTCAGGTCTCAGCCGCAACTACACCCGGAGCGACAGGGCCGGTCCACATTTTAAGTGGATTAAAAATCCCTGAACATGCGTCTCACCGCCCTATGGGGCGTAAATCTGGTCAGTATGTCGACTAGAACATCCATCGGCCCCGTAGTGACCGATATAACCGATATAACCGAGGCGCCTCGCTATCCGTCATCCACATAAGTAAAACGTCTGGGCTTACAAAACCCTGACACCACTCCTAGCTAGAAGGAAACGCATGCCCTCCCTGAGGTCCTTCTCGTTTCTGTTTCACACCGGGATGTGAGGTTCGCGAATTAACGCTATACACAAAGCTATGCTATATTAAAGCCGTGCTTTGATCGTCAACCACAAGACTTTGCTTTTCAACAGAAGCCTTGATCATTTGCATCTCAGCATTCCGCACACGCAATTCATGTCATGCGACTGATGTCTATCGATATATAACCTCTGAGCTCGTACGTCTAAGAGAAGGGAATTAAGCAAGAGAATTAATTTTCTACCACCAAACAGATATATATTTAATAGAGATCAATCAGCACAGAACGAAATCCAATGTCAGACACCCATCCATTTACAAGTTCGTTCTGGGTGTGAACGAAACCGGAGGCACCTTATTCCTCTTCCCATATGTCCAATACAGGAGAGAGGCCCTCGCATATCCGGTCAATCTCCAAGTACGTCTAGACGATCACCACTTATTACCTCGTCTTGGGTGTACAACCCAATCAAGATGTCAGTAATCATCCAAACGATGTAAAGACCTCCGGTCTTCAACCACCGTCTACATCGTCGACTCATCGCCGATTCAGTTATTGAGAATGGGATAACCCCGGTCTTTCCGAATAACTCGCGTGTATAATAAAAAGGTGTTATAAAAACACAACATATGCCTCATTCCAATTCTGAATATTCTTTTATTGAAATATTCATATCCTTTGGGAAAGGTTCCCATTAATTTTATCAAAGATAAATTCTTTAATCTTCCTTTGGACATCAATCCAAACCAAATTAAGGTTTATCCAAACTAGTTGGGATTAGCGCACCTTACCGAAGTAATCATTTGTTTAATTCCCAATCCCAACCTATTCATCCCATGGAGCAAAACTGGTAATACTCCATATTTAACACCACAGTGTCATCAGTAAAATTAATTACCATCTCACGTTCAAATCTAATTAAAGATTTAACTATCGCTTGGAGCAAAACTGGTGATACTCCATTCTCGATCATTTCTTGAATTTGATAATTTTAGTTATCAGATTCACATTTCAATCTAATTAAAGATTCATTAAAACTCTAATTTAGTTTTAATTTCAAAAAATCATTACTTAATGATTTTCTTCAAAGTTAAGAAATTAATCTTATCTTTAACTGGGTTAAAGAACTAATGTCATTTAAAACATAGTTCACGATAAACACAAAATCCCATTCCATTAACAATGGAATCTTCACAGAAAACAGATCAATATATATATATATATATATATATATATATATATATATATAGTCGATATAAACTACCATATCCAACTGATAATATAAATGGAATAACGATAAAGCCTTTTAAGTTCCATATATAGTAACAGTCTTCCTCCACAGAAGTTCACTCCGATTATTACCAAATCGAATTCCATTCCATTCCAATTTATTTTATTAAATTGGAAAACTTTACTTTGGAAAATTTCCCCTAAATCATAATTAAAAGATTTATAAATTCCAAATCATATTTCACTGTTAATCGGGTTAAAGAACGAATGTTGTTAAAAACATAGTTCACGATAAACCCAATTCACATTCCATTTTATTCCAATTACCAAATGTAACTGGAAACTCTAATAATCTTAATTAAAAGATTTATTCTTTTCAACGGGGTTTAAGAATAGTGTTACTGAAAACACCGTTCACGACAAACCTAAAATCCAATAGGATATCGAATACAAGGCTCTGAATAGAAAATATATCGGCTTATATTCAATATCAAATTCTGAAACCAACAAATATCGTATTGGAAATAACGATATAAATATATCTTTCATACTTCCATAACAATATCCATATAATCACGAAATCCAACATCGAAATATTTCGAAGGTGATTTCCATTCAAATCCATTCCAATTTGTTCATTGGAAATTTCTGGTTATTTTAAAACCATTCACCAATCCAATTTATTTCATTTAAAAATTATTGGATTTCAATTCTAGTTAATAACTAGTTCATTTTGATAAAAATATATTTTTATCTTTACAAATATGAAAATTTTCAACCTAATTCTTTCCAATTCATTTATTATGATTTTACATAAACTATTGATATTTTTAATAATTTTATCAAGGACCGTACAGTCGATTTCCATAAACGGTCATCGAACTGCACTTACAACGACCTTTTCCAAATTTGATTTGGACATAATTCCAAATCCACCCGTTAGATTTTAAATCTCTTATATTCGTTGCATAGCTCTTTTTGATACGAACACAATGGTTCCGATTTTAGGAGAATCCGACGGTCGGTTCTCCCGTAATATCAATTCGAAGTTAACGGTCGAAATTCGCGAGCTGCTGTAGTGCGGCGCGTTCTATTCAGGCCATTAAATATTATATATATATATATATATATATATCATCGACTTCCATTTAAAACATATTTTATAAATCGTTTTAAATTTGTTTTAAAAACGATTTCAACTTCATATTCAATTTTAAATCAAAATTGAATATTCCATATCATTAATATATAAATGATAATATTTTCAAAACATTAGATTTTGAAACCTCTTCCTTTTCCATATTCATTATAAAAATGAATAAAATCGATATAAATATCGTTCATGTCAAAATGGCGTTAATCTAATCAACACAGCTTCATATTTTTCAATATTTTCGTGTCCACTCCAAATCAGACATCAAAATCATATTTTGATCCATTACTGAATATTATTTTAAAATATTAGTTATTTTAAAATATTCATTACTCGTCATTTCAAACTATTCATTAATTTAAAATATTCGTTCTTTCCGAATTGGAATAAGACAGAGTCAATTACAACTGTACAAGCATTAAAAATAAATAATTAACGCTCATCACAGCTTGTCAACCCATCGATTGACATACAATCGGGATTAGTGTATGTCAAATATCATCCTAATACCCGTGTAGGGTTTTCAAACAACAGACACTGATTATTATTTGTGTAGTTGGGCGATGTGTAAAATATATCATCACAATCAATATCAGTCAAATGTGTGTACATAAAAAAATCGTCTGATTTGTAAATGAATATTTATTTTCATTCATATACCCGTTAAGAATTATATTTTTAACGATAAAATATTTATTTCAAGATATGAGTATTTTATACAGTTTATATATATAATAAAAATGATATTTTTATTATTAAAATATTTTATTCATTACATGAATATTTTATACTCCATTTCACAATATAATCACAATCAATTTCCACCACACAATACAATCAAACAAGTCGTTCATGGTCTGTGGATGACAGTGTCAGGAGCTACTAAGCCCCGTCTGCAACCTAGTATATTTTTAACTTAAAAAGTTTGAGTGAGACGGAGTTCTCATCTTTGGGATCCACTCCTCCATTCTTTATTTCTGAACGGTTCAGATTTGGATTTAATTCCAGTCAGTTCCATCGCAATCTGTTTCACACGATTTTTATATTAAAAATCACATTTTTAATACGATGCTATATATGATTAGAAATCACTTTTTTAAACTATTCTATATATTTTCAAAAATCATATTTTTAAAATAAATTCAAAATAAAAATCGTATTTTTTAAACAAAGTCATATTTTTAATTCTAAGTTCTATATATTAAAATCCTATTTTTATTTCAATGTTATCTTTATAAAACTCACACTTTTATTTAAGCCATTTCTTTATAAAAATTACATTTTTACAACAATGTTATTATATTGAAAATTCACATTTCTAAACATTGCTTTATATTTTAAAAATCATATTTTTATATTTTTTTAAAAATATGTTATTTTATATTTTTAAAACAATGTTTATTTTATTTTTAAAAATCATGCTATATATATTTTTAAAAGTAATGCTAATTTTATTTTTAAAACATTTGTTATTTATATTTTTAAAACATTTTCTATTTATATTTTTAAAACATTTGCTATTTATATTTTTAAAACAATTGCTATTTATATTTTTAAAACAATTGCTAATTTTATTTTTAAAAACAACATGTTTATAACAAAGTTATTTCATTAAAAAAATACATTTTTAAATCAAATCTATTTATGTATTAAAATTTCATTTACTGTTATATATATAAAAAAATTCCATTTTTAATTCAATGTTAATTCATTTTTAAAATTAAAAAAACATCAATGCTTTATATTTTTTTAAAAACTGATTTTTATTCAATGCTTTATATTTAAAAAAAACTGATTTTTATTCAATGTATTTACATTTATAAAATCTACCTTGCATCTTCTTCATCTGTGAAACCCATCTTTCTTCATTGCCTGAAACCCATAGTGTAACGACCCGCATTACTAGTCAGTTTGTTTTAAATATTTAATATCGTTTTAAATATTATGTTGATAATATAAATGAAATGTTATATTAAGTTATCAATTTAATAATCGATTTCGATTTAATATCGAATATATTAAATTATCGTAATATGAAAAATAATTCAATTAAAAATTTAAAACTAAATTGAAAATAGTTTAGATAATCAATACAAACTTCTCTTTGAATTAGAATAATAATAATAATTTATTATTGAAGAATTTGTTTGTTTTTAATTTAAATTATATTATAATATGGTTATTTTATAATATATGTTCGCATAAATTTTTGTAGTCTATTCTGTTGAATCCAGAATAGTGTAATTAAGTTGAAACGTCAGTCGGTAGGTTAAAATAGCGGTTCGAAATTTGGAGTTCGAGACCCCAAATTTATATTATTATAAATTGAAATGGATTTGTATTAAGTGTAACAACCGGGAAATTCTGAGCCAGTTAAAAAAATTTATTTTGGCAATTTGGATGAATTTTGAATATTTAAAATGAATTATTTTAAATAATAACGACGAGAAATTTATTTTGAATAGAAATAGAATGTATATATTTATATAGATCGACGTTAGAACATAAATATTTATTTTAAATTATAAAAGGAATTGAAATGGCGCAGTAGTTTGATAATTCGATTTCAAACTTCAAATGAATGTACCGGGTGCAAAACAAACCGGATTTTAACGAAACCAAAAATATTAGAATCTAATTGAGAATATCTTTCCAACGAATCCGGAAAATCAAAATTTCATAGCGGGAATCAAAAGATATGCACAGTTGAAAATTCAAAATAGTCGCTATGGAATTCTAGCCCTTAAAAATGGCCATTTTGCAAACGACCTCGGATTTCGACGAAACCACTTTTGTTGGATCCCTGATGTCAAGTTATTGCTAGATTCCAAATTTCGTAATTTTTCGAATCAATATGTGAGCGTGGCAAAGGAAAACACGTTTGACCAGTTTTAGTTGATTTTAATCGACTGGAAATTGGCCATTTTTCAAACGATCTCAGAATTCGATGAAATTGTTTTTTTTGGGACCGTATCGTCAATACGAAGCTAGAAAATATTTTTCGGGAATTTTTAGAGTTAGTATGTGGCCTCAGTAAATTGAAATGCGCATTCGAATTCAATATATAGAGTTATATGTTGATTTTGGCGAAAACTTATCATAACGATCGAATCAGCCTACGATACATATCCCATTGTGTTCAGAATGGGGGTAAAAAGCTAGGGACGACAGGCGGTGGGCCTCGTTTTGAGTTCGAAAATAAAAGTTGCTTTTTGGAAATTAAAATAATTATATATATATATATATATCTTTATAACCTCCCCCCTCCCTTTTCTTCTTCAGTCACGAGGAGAGAGAAGTTAAAAAAAAGGTTACAGAGGCCCGATCCCCTTTTCCCGCTCCCCCTTCCGCCGTTGACCTCGTCGCCTCCGCGCCAGGCACGGCGCCGGCCACCTCCATCTTCCCCTAGCCCCGAACCCCTCCTCTCTCCTTAATCGACGCATCACCCTCCCTTACCCCAGTTGCCATCGACGTCGCCCCGAGTCCACCGCGCAGCCGCTACTGGCGCCAGGCCCCCCCGACCCCCTTCTTCCTCCTCTCCGATTAGGCCACGCCCCCACAGCCCTAATCCAACCACGACACCCTGATGAACCCCACGCCATAACCCTAGCCCCCCTTCGACAGCAAATCGCCTGAAGAACTCCGACGACCACTGCAGACTTCTAGCGCCCCTTGACAGTGAGTTCTCCTTTTTAAAAATCAGTTTTTATATATGATATTAGAAAAGAAAAAAAATTAGTTTTTATATATGATATTAGAAAAGAAAAAAATCAGTTTTTATATATGGTATAGTTAGATAAAAATTCGATTTTTTCTTAGATGATGGCAAGGTAAAAATTCGGTTTTTATATATGTAATAGCACATTAAAAATGCGATTTTTGTAGTTTATTCCTCAAATTTAAAATATGACATTGTTTTGGAATTGTTTTTATAAAATATATAATAACATAGCGGGTGAAAGCCATGATTTTTAGTAATAAAAATATAATTTTTATATTAGTAAAAGGTTAAAAATAGGATTTTTATATTATAGAAGTATTAAAGATATGATTTTTATACTATAAAAATAATAAGAACATGATTTTTATCATATGTGAAATATAAAAATATAATTTTTATAAAGTAGAAGAATTAAAAATATGATTTTTATATAATAGAGAATATAAAAATATTATCTTTATATATGTAGCGAAATAAAAATCTGATTTTTATTATATATATATATATATATATTGAAGTAAAAATGTGATTTTTATAGTTATGATAAGAAAAAATTCTATCTTTGTATAAGAAGTCGAAATATATATAAAAATATATTTTTTATATAGAATGAAGCGTCGGAAATATATATGAAGAAGAAATAAAAATATGATTTTTATTTATTGAAAGAAGCAGTAAAAATAATATTTTTTATATATGAACAGCGTCAAAAGAACTATATTGGAATGTCAAACAGAACGGTTCAGCAGTTCAAAAGCAAAGCTCGGCGGAGTGGAACCCTCAGTGAGAACTTCTCACTTTGAATTTTCTCTTCTAGTTAAAAATATATACTAGGATGCAGACTGTACTTAGCAGCACCCGACACCCGTCGTCCACAGACCATGGATGGTTTGTATGTTTGATTGTTTGAAGTGTTTTGAAAATTGATTGTGTGATGTGATATGAAATGAAATAAAATATTTATATGGTTAAAAATACTTGATCGTTAAAAATATTATTTTTAACATGGTTTTGTGAATAAAAATAAGTGTTTGTTGATTTGAAACCCTACACAGGTGTTGGGATGATATTTGGCATACACTAATCCCAATTATTTAATTGTATGTCGATCGATTGGTCGACAGACTGTGTGAGCGTTAATTATCTATATTTAATGCTTATGCAGTTGTGTAGTGCACTTTGGATGATGGTTGATTATTTATCGTTGCTATTATATACATGTGTTGTATGGAAACCATATAATTAACATTATATGGTAACTGATTGAGCCTCATCCCAATTGGGAAAATAAAGAATAGAATAAAAAAAAGATTCATGTGTTGAATATAATATATAGTCATGTGTTGACGATAATCATGTGTTAAAAGAAATATTTTAACAATAAAATTTACATCTTTATCATATTTAAAGTTAGAAACTAACTGTAAAATAGATGAGATGAGTGATTTCCTGAGTATTGATCAGATACTGGTTTCGGCCTTCAGAGTTAATATTTAGGGAATCATTCTCTTACTGCTTTACAGTTGGAGTCTAATTTGAAAATAAAACGATAAATACCATAATTTTATAAAATATATTTAATAACAAAAATAGTCATGTGTTGATAGTGCTCATGTGTTGAGAATATTCATGTGTTGAAAGAAATATATATTCTTGTGTTGAATAGAATAAATATTCATTTGTTGAATAGAATAACGAATTTATTGAAATATATATAAAGCCGTGTTGATTAGAGTTGCGCCATTTTGACGTGAGCGATATTTATATCGATTATATTCATTTTTATAATGAATATAGAAAAGGAAGTGATTTCAAAATATAACGTTTTGAAAATATTATCATTTATATAGTAATGATATGAAATATTCAATTTTGATTCGAAACTGAATATGAAGTTGATTTTGTTTTGAAAATGAATTTAAAACAATTTATAAAATACGTTTTAAAAGGAAATCGACGAAATATATATAATATATATATATTATATATTTAATGGCCTGAATAGAATGCGCCGCGCTGCGGTAGTTCGTGAATTTCGACCATTGACTTCGAATGGACATTACGGGAGATCCGACCGTCGGATTCTCCTGAAACCGGAACCGTTGGATTCGTATCGAAAATTGCTTTCCAATGAATATTAGAAATTTGAAATCTAACAGTTGGATTTGGAGATACGTCCAAATCAAATTTGGAAAAGGTCGCTGTAAGTGCAGTTCGATGGTCGTTGGTGGAAATCGACTGTACGGGCCTTGATAAAATTATTAAAAATAGTAATAATTTGTATAAAATCATAAGAAATGGTTTGTGAAAAACTAGGATGAAAAAAATTCCACATTTGAAAAGATAAAAATAGATTTTTAGCAAAATGAACTAGTTTTGGACTAGAATTAAAATCAATTTATTTTTGAAATAAATAAATTGAATCTGAAAGTGGTTTTAAAAATAATCAGAATTTCCAATATACGAATTGGAATGGATTTGACTCGAAATTGTCTCCAGAATATTTTGATGTTGGATTTCGTGATTATACAGATATTGTTATGGGAATTTGAAAGATATATTTATATCGTTATTTCCAATACGATATTCGTTGGTCGTAGAATTTGATATTGAATATAAGCCGTTATATTTTCTATTTAGAGCCTTGTATTTAATATCAAACGTGATTTGGGTTTGTCGTGAATGGTGTCTTCATCAACACTGTTCTTAAGCCCAGTTGCGAAAAAGATTAAATCTTTCTATTTAGATTTAATGAAGTGTACCAATTAAATAATATTTAATTGGGATTGAATTTGAATGTGATTTTGGGTTTATCGTGAATCGTATTTTAGGTGACATTGGTTCTTTAACCCAGTTAAAGACAGGATATTGATTTTTGTGAAGATTAAAACAAAGTGGAGTTTTAATGAATCTTTAATTAGATAGAAAGTGAATTGATTATTTAAATTATCGAATCTAAAAAGTGATCGAGAATGGAGTACCACCAGTTTTGCTCCAAAGCGATAGTTAAATCTTTAATTAGATTTGAACGTGAAATGGTAATTAATTTTACCGATAACACCGTGGTGTTAGATATGGAGTATTACCAGTTTTTCTCCAGGGGATAAATAGGTTGGGATTGGGAAATAAAACAAATAATTACTTCGGTGTGGTTCGCTAATCCCGACTAGTTTGGAAAACCATAAAATGGTTTGAAATGATATCCAAAGGAAGATTAAAGAATAAATTTAGAAGAATTTATCTTTGATAAAATTAATGGGAACCTTTCCCTAAGAATGTGAATATTTGAATAAAAGATTATTCTGAATTGGAATGAGGCGTTTGTTGTGTTTGTGTAACATTTGTTTATTATATACGTGGGTTATTCAGAAAGGCCGGGTTTATACCCATTCTGAATAACCGATTCGGCGGTAAGTCGAAGATGAAGACGGTGGTTGAAGACCGGAAGTCTTCACATCATTTGGGTGATTACTGATGATCTTGATTGGGATGTACACCCAAAAGGAGGGAATCAGTTGGTGATCGTCCAGACGTACTTGGAGATGGATGGATATGCGAGGAAAGTGCCTCCGGTTTCGTTCAGACCCAGAACGAACTTGTAAATGGACTGTGTGTCTGACATTGGATTTTACTCACTCTGTGTTGATTGATCTCTATTAAATATACATCTGTTTGGCGGCGGAGAATTTATTCTCTTGCTTAACGCCCTTCTCTGAGACGTACGAGCTCCGAGGTTGTATATCGATGGACGTCATTCGCATGGAGTGAATTGCCAGTGTAGCAAGCGTAAGTGGCAATTGATCAAGGCTTCTGTTGAAAAGTAAAGTCTTGTGGTTGATGATCAAAGCACGGCCTGTGTGGCATAGCTTTGTGTATAGCGTGAATTCGCGAGCCTCACACCTCGGTATGAGTCAAAAACGGGATAAGCACCCAAGGAGTGCACGACGTTTCTTTCTAGCTAGTGGCGGTGTTAGTGCTTAAACTGGCTGACATTTATATACTTTTCACCTGTGTGGTTGTTGGATGCGAGGCGCCTCGGTTATAGGTCTGTAAGGACCGGGAAACGTGTGTTCAGGAATAATTAATCCTCAAAAGTAAGAGAGGACCGGCCTTGGAGGCTCCAAAGGATCATAGTGGGGTCCTGAGACATTTGCTAGAGTGTCTCGAATCGGAGAGGAGCTTGCCCCTTGCCTCGACTCATGACGAAAATCCAATTTCCAATACGTGACTTGCGGTTTTACTTGTAGAACCTAGTATGGCGACATGATATATGGTACGCATGCCGTCTATGATTGATATTTATGATTGAAATTGTTTTGACACTATACACTTGTAATAGTATCAAATGATTTGTTTTAACGTACCAAGCATGTTTGGCTATTATAAGGGAAAACCCTATCCTCCGGCTTGTGTTGCATTGTGTGATGGGACCTGGGTCTTATAATAGCTTCATTTTCGAAAAAGCATTGCGTTGTTTATTCTATGCACTGGTGTTCTTGGGAGGAAACCCGTTCCGTGTTATACGGCGTGGTCCCTTGAATTACTCTCTCTTAAAATAAAGATTAATAACTGTTTTAGTTCTCACACCAGTCACATGACTGACCTAGAGTTTATTGTTTTAACCTAAACTCTGGGTGTCCCTATTTTCCACACGGGCAGCTAGTAGTTTTGGTTTTGCAGATTTATATTCGCAGGATCATAATTTACGGCTGGAACGATACTCGGAAAACTCTGTATCCGTGTGTTACTTTCTGTTGTGTTTTGTATTATTTTCCGCTGCTATGTAATTTATTGTAATCTCTGATATTTGTCGAATGTATATTTATTCATACTCTGCATATTCGTGTAATCTGATGGATTGTTGTAATTAACAATGAAACGTTCTTCTGTTTGCGTTCTGATTCGTCTTGTCCTCAACGCAATCCGTGCTTTCCTTCACGGGGAAGTTCGGGTCGTGTCAGTTTGGTATCAGAGCTTTGGTTTACAGAGCTCGAGAACAAGACACATTAGAACCGAACGAAAGAATTCATCAGATAGTGGATTAGTAATATCCAATTAGAGTGACTCGTTAGAGATGGGATCAGTAGTATCCTAGAATGTGTGTGAAGAGTATATTTTTCAAATGAAAACAATTTTGTTTTGAAAATTTAAACCATAGTATACGTATTTGAATATTTATTTATTTTGAATTTGGACAATCTAGTATATGATTATTTTGCATATACGCGTCATGAACGTATATTCGAAGTTTTAATATACTGGATAGATATAGAATCACACTCTAGTCGCCCGGGGACAATTCTGATGATGATTGCAACATCATCAGTATTTGTGTTCGTGTTTCGAAGGTGTGATATCTATATATTTCCATTAGACTGGTGTGAGAACCAAAATTAGATAGATTTATTGTTGTGATTTGGCATCAAAAATATGATTTTCTGTATATATATATATATATCAAAATTATGAATTTGAAACGTTAATTCACTAATTGATTGATGGTTGTGTTGTTTGTCTATTTGTTTGAAATTTTGAACCATTACACCTAATAGAATCAAATATTGAATTGTATTGAAAATTGGTCGCATTTGCTTGCATATACATGTACTTACATTGAACAGGTCATAGCAAGGAGGTTAGACCAGAAGAATAAAATTGTTTCCCGACAAATAGGTACATGTTTACCATAATTTACTGTTTTGTTTGGGTGATGATGATTTTATGAGCCGATTGGCTAGCCACTTAGATTTTTCTCTTTCTTTTTGATTGAAGAAGGCCATGGGAGGCTATATGAAATATCCCGAAGTCCCCGGTGCAGGGGAAGTTGTGGCAAAAAATTTCGGAAATTTAGGGTGTTAGCCAAATTTTTGAAAAATTTGAAAAGTTCTTAGAAATAGAAAAGTTGAGGAACTTAAGCCGTGATGAAAATTATGGAAGTTGAGTTGATTAGTTAAACAACTTTCGGCTTAATTCCTTTTCGGAGACGAAAAGTTTTAAGTGGGGGAGATTGTAACAACCCGGAAATTCTGAGCCAGTTTAAAATTTTTATTTTGGCAATTTCGATGAATTTTGAATATTTAAAATGAATTATTTTAAATAATAACGACGAGAAATTTATTTTGAATAGAAATAGAACGTACATATTTATATAGATTGACGTTAGAATATAAATAATTATTTTAAATTATAAAAGGAATTGAAAATGGCGCGGTAGTTCGATAATTCGATTTCAAACTTCAAATGAATGTAGCGGGTGCAAAACAAACCAGATTTTAACGAAACCAAAAATATTAGAATCTAATTGAGAATATCTTTCCAACGAATCCGGAAAATCAAAATTTCATAGCGGGAATCAAAAGATATGCCCAGTTGAAAATTCAGAATAGTCGCTATGGAATTCTGGCCCTTAAAAATGGCCATTTTGCAAACGACCTCGGATTTCGACGAAACCACTTTTGTTGGATCCGTGATGTCAAGTTATTGCTAGATTCCAAATTTCATAATTTTTTGAATCAATATGTGAGCGTGGCAAAGGAAAACGCGTTTGACCAGTTTTAGTAGATTTTAATCGACTGGAAATTAGCCATTTTTCAAACGGTCTCATAATTCGATGAAATTAGTTTTGTTGGGACCGTATCGTCAATACGAAGCTAGAAAATATTTTTTGGGAATTTTTAGAGTTAGTATGTGGCCTCAGTAAATTGAAATGCGCATTCAAATTCAATATATAGAGTTATATGTTGATTTCACGAAAACTAATCATAACGATCGAATCAGCCTACGATACATATCCCATTGTGTTCGGAATGGGGGTAAAATGCTAGGGACAACAGGCGATGGGTCTCGTTTTGAGTTCGAAAATAAAAGTTGCTTTTTGGAAATTAAAATAATCTAATATATATATATATATATTTCTTTATAACCTCCCCCCTCTCTTTTCTTCTTTAGTCACGAGGAGGGAGAAATAAAAAAAGTGTTACAGAGGCCCGATCCCCTTTTCTCGCTCGCCCTTCCGCCGTTGACCTCGTCGCCTCCGCCCCAGGCACGGCGTCGGCCACCTCCATCTTCCCCTAGCCCCGAATCCCTCCCCTCTCCTTAATCGACGCGTCGCCCTCCCTTACCCCAGTCGCCATCGACATCGCCTCGAGTCCACCGCGCCGCCGCTACTGGCGCCAGGCCCCACCACCGACCCCCTTCTCCTCCTCTCCGATTAGGCCACGCCCCCACAGCCCCAATCCAACCACGACACCTTGATGAACCCCACGCCATAACCCTAGCCCCCCCCCCCCCCTTCGACAGCAAATCGCCTGAAGAACTCCGACGACCACTGCAGACTTCCAGCGCCCCTTGACAGTGAGTTCTCCTTTTTAAAAATCAGTTTTTATATATTATATTAGAAAAGAAAAAAAATCGGTTTTTATATATGATATTAGAAAAGAAAAAAAAAATCAGTTTTTATATATGGTATAGTTAGATAAAAATTCGATTTTTACTTAGATGATGGCAAGGTAAAAATTCGGTTTATATATATATATATATAATAGCACATTAAAAATGCGATTTTTGTAGTGTATTCCTCAAATTTAAAATATGACATTGTTTAGGAATTGTTTTTATAAAATATATAATAACATAGCGGGTGAAAGCTATGATTTTTAGTAATAAACATATAATTTTTATATTAGTAAAAGGTTAAAAATAGGATTTTTATATTATAGAAGTATTAAAGATATGATTTTTATACTATAAAAATAATAAGAATATGATTTTTATCATATGTGAAATATAAAAATATAATTTTTATAAAGTAGAAGAATTAAAAATATGATTTTTATATAATAGAGAATATAAAAATATTATCTTTATATATGTAGCAAAATAAAAATCTGATTTTTATTATATATATATAATAAAGTAAAAATGTGATTTTTATAGTTATGATAAGAAAAAAAATTTGATCATTGTATAAGAAGTCGAAATATATATAAAAATATAATTTTTATATAGAATGAAGCGTCGGAAATATATATGAAGAAGAAATAAAAATATGATTTTTATTTATTGAAAGAAGCAGTAAAAATAATATTTTTTTATATATGAACAGCGTCAAAAGAACTATATTGGAATGTCAAACAGAACGGTTCAGCAGTTCAAAAGCAAAGCTCGGCGGAGTGGAACCCTCGGTGAGAACTTCTCACTTTGAATTTTCTCTTCTAGTTAAAAATATATACTAGGATGCAGACGGTGCTTAGCAGCACCCGACACCCGTCGTCCACAGACCATGGATGGCTTGTATGTTTGATTGTTTGATGTGTTTTGAAAATTGATTATGTGATGTGATATGAAATGAAATGAAATATTTATATGGTTAAAAATATTTGATCGTTAAAAATATTATTTTTAACGTGGTTGTGTGAATAAAAATAAGTGTTTGTTGATTTGAAACCCCACACGGGTGTTGGGATGATATTTGGCATACACTAATCCCAATTATTTAATTGTATGTCAATCGATTGGTCAACAGACTGTGTGAGCGTTAATTATCTATATTTAATGCTTATGCAGTTGTGTAGTGCACTTTGGATGATGGTTGATTATTTATCGTTGCTATTATATACATGTGTTGTATGGAAACCATATAATTAACATTATACTGTAGTTGATTGAGCCTCATCCCAACTGGGAAAATAAAGAATAGAATAAAATAAAGATTCATGTGTTGAATAGAATATATAGTCATGTGTTGACGATAATTATGTGTTGAAAGAAATATTTTAACAATAAAATTTACATCTTTATCATATTTAAAGTTAGAAACTAACTGGAAAATAGACGAGATGAGTGATTTCCTGAGTATTGATCTGATATTGGTTTCGGCCTTCAGAGTTAATATTTAGGGAATCATTCTCTTACTACCTTACAGTTGGAGTCTGATTTGAAAATCAAATGATAGATATCAAAATTTTATAAAATATATTTAATAACAAAAATAGTCATGTGTTGACTGTGCTCATGTGTTGAGAATATTCGAGTGTTGAAAGAAATATATATTCATGTGTTGAATAGAATAAATATTCATTTGTTGAATAGAATAACGAATTTATTGAAATATATATAAAGTCGTGCTGATTAGAGTTGCGCCATTTTGACGTGAGCGATATTTATATGGATTATATTCGTTTTTATAATGAATATAGAAAAGGAAGTGATTTCAAAATATAACGTTTTGAAAATATTATCATTTACATAGTAATGATATGAAATATTCAATTTTGATTTGAAATTGAATATGAAGTTGATTTTGTTTTGAAGATGAATTTAAAACAATTTATAAAATACGTTTTAAAAGGAAATCGACGAAATATATATATATTATATATATAATGGTCTGAATAGAATGCGCCGCGCTGCGGTAGTTCGTGAATTTCGACCATTGACTTTGAATGGACATTACGGGAGATCCGACCGTCGGATTCTCCTGAAACCGGAACCGTTGGTTCGTATCGAAAATAGCTTTCCAATGAATATTAGAAATTTGAAATCTAACAGATGGATTTGGAGATACGTCCAAATCAAATTTGGAAAAGGTCGCTGTAAGTGCAGTTCGATGGCCGTTGGTGGAAATCGACTGTATAGGCCTTGATAAAATTATTAAAAATAGTAATAGTTTGTGTAAAATCATAAGAAATGGTTTGTGAAAAACTGGGATGAAAAAAAATTCCACATTTGAAAAGATAAAAATAGATTTTTAGCAAAATGAACTAGTTTTGGACTAGAATTAAAATCAATTTATTTTTGAAATATATAAATTGAATCTGAAAGTGGTTTTAAAAATAATCAGAATTTCCAATATACGAATTGGAATGGATTTGACTCGAAATTGTCTTCGGAATATTTCGATGTTGGATTTCGTGACTATACAGATATTGTTATGGGAATTTGAAAGATATATTTATATCGTTATTTCCAATACGATATTCGTTGGTCGTAGAATTTGATATTGAATATAAGCCGATATATTTTCTATTCAGAGCCTTGTATTTAATATCAAACGTGATTTGGGTTTGTCGTGAATGGTGTCTTCATCAACACTGTTCTTAATCCCAGTTGAGAAAAAGATTAAATCTTTCTATTTAGATTTAATGAAGTGTACCAATTAAATAATATTTAATTGGGATTGAATTTGAATGTGATTTTGGGTTTATCATGAATCGTGTTTTAGGTGACATTGGTTCTTTAACCCAGTTAAAGACAGGATATTGATTTTTGTGAAGATTAAAACGAAGTGGAGTTTTAATGAATCTTTAATTAGATTGAAAGTGAATTGATTATTTAAATTATCAAATCTGAAAAGTGATCGAGAATGGAGTACCACCAGTTTTGCTCCAAAGCGATAGTTAAATCTTTAATTAGATTTGAACGTGAAATGGTAATTAATTTTACCGATAACACCGTGGTGTTAGATATGGAGTATTACCAGTTTTGCTCCAGGGGACGAATAGGTTGGGATTGGGAAATAAAACAAATAATTACTTCGTTGTGGTTCGCTAATCCCGACTAGTTTGGAAAACCATAAAATGGTTTGAAATGATATCCAAAAGTAGATTAAAGAATAAATTTAGAAGAATTTATCTTTGATAAAATTAATGGGAACCTTTCCCTAAGAATGTGAATATTTGAATAAAAGAATATTTTGAATTGGAATGAGGCGTTTGTTGTGTTTGTGTAACATTTGTTTATTATATACGTGGGTTATTCATAAAGGCCGGGTTTATACCCATTCTGAATAACCGATTCGGTGGTAAGTCGAAGATGAAGACGGTGGTTGAAGACCGGAAGTCTTCACATTGTTTGGGTGATTACTGATGATCTTGACTGGGATGTACACCCAAAAGGAGGGAATCAGTTGGTGATCGTCCAGACGTAATTGGAGATGGATGGATATGCGTGGAAAGTGCCTCCGGTTTCGTTCAGTCCCAGAACAAACTTGTAAATGGACTGTGTGTCTGACATTGGATTTTATTCTGTGTTGATTGATCTCTATTAAATATACATCTGTTTGGCGGCGGAGAATTTATTCTCTTGCTTAACGCCCTACTCTGAGACGTACGAGCTCAGAGGTTGTATATCGATGGACATCATTCGCATGGAGTGAATTGCCAGTGTGGCACGCGTAAGTGGCAATTGATCAAGACTTCTGTTGAAAAGCAAAGTCTTGTGGTTGATGATCAAAGCACGGCCTGTGTGGCGTAGCTTTGTGTATAGCATGAATTCGCGAGCCTCACACCTCAGTATGAGTCGAAAACGGGATAAGGACCCAAGGAGTGCATGACGTTTCTTTCTAGCTAGTGGTGGTTTCAGTGCTTAAACTGGCTGGCATTTATATACTTTTCACCTGTGTGGTTGTTGGATGTGAGGCGCCTTGGTTATAGGTCTGTAAGGACTGGGAAATGTGTGTTCAGGAATAATTAATCCTCAAAACTAAGAGAGGACCGGCCTTGGAGGTTCCAAAGGATCATAGTGGGGCCCTGAGACATTTGCTAGAGTGTCTCGAATCGGAGAGGAGCTTGCCCCTTTCCTCGACTCATGACGGAAATCCAATTTCCAATATGTGACTTGCGGTTTTACTTGTAGAACCTAGTATGGCGACATGATATATGGTACCCATGCCGTCTATGATTGATATTTATGATTGAAATTGTTTTGACACTATACACTTATAATAGTATCAAATGATTTGTTTTAACGTACCAAGCATGTTTGGCTATTATAAGGGAAAACCCTATCCTCCGGCTTGCGTTGCATTGTGTGATGGGACCTGGGTCTTATAATAGGTTCATTTTTCGAAAAAGCATTGCGTTGTTTATTCTATGCACTGGTGTTCTTGGGAGAAAACCTGTTCCGTGTTATACGGCGTGGTCCCTTGAATTACTCTCTCTTAAAATAAAGATTAATAACTGTTTTAGTTCTCACACCAGTCACATGACTGACCTGGAGTTTATTGTTTTAACCTAAACTCTGGGTGCCCCTATTTTCCACACGGGCAGCTAGTAGTTTTGGTTTTGCAGATTTATATTCACAGGATCCTGATTTACAGCTGGAATGATACTCGGAAAGCTCTGTATCCGTGTGTTACTTTCAGTTGTGTTTTGTATTATTTTCCGCTGCTATGTAATTTATTGTAATCTCTGATATTTGTCGAATGTATATTTATTCATACTCTCCATATTCGTGTAATCTGATGGAATTGTTGTAATTAACAATGAAATGTTCTTCTTTTTGCGTTCTGATTCGTCTTGTCCTCAACGCAATCCGTGCCTTCCTTCACGGGGAAGTTCGGGTCGTGTCATTAAGTCAAATCAGAATCTATCTAAATATTTTCAAAATCCTATACCTAACCTAAACGTTGAAATATACCACCCTATATTGTACTTCACATAGGCCTATTACTTGGTGCTGAAGTTTCTCCATCTATAATCGCGACAACCCTTTTGTTTAATTCCTTTTATTTTCTTCTGCGAAGAACAATCCAATGGAAGCCGTGATTTCTATTTCCTTGTTCTCCCCGTTCAAATACTAAAACCACACCCTTAATTTGTATTTAGCAAAATCAAAATCGAAAAAATACCCATATAAAACCGCTTCTCTTTTCAGGAATTAGAAATCCATTTCGAATTGAAAATCGTGACTTCCAATACATATTAAGACCAATCATGAACGGAAGCCGCTCCTATCCTCTATGCTCAACATGTCGTGCGATTGAATTGGGTTCAACTTCGGAGGAATCAAAGTAGGATGAGTCACGATGTGATTTTTGGGGTCGGTAGTGGAAAGAGAGTTCACTGATGAACTATGGATGGCAAGGAGGTCAATCTGATGGTGACAAGAGGTGCTCCGGTAGTGGATGAAGGTTGCAATTGGCAATTGGAGTTGATGAAAGTCTATTCTTTTGCTGTAACCAGAAAAGTCGTGGTAATTTGGGGGACATGCGAGTTGAATTTTGCAGTGATAAGGAAGTGTGGTTTCTTAATGAAGGGGGAGGAGAACGAGGCATAAGTAGTGCGATAGTGGGGAGAGGCAAGTTATGTACAGCAAGTGGAATTTTGAACAGAAGGTGAAGTTGGCATGCACAGGTAAAGGGACTGAAATGGAATTGTTATGTACTGATGAAGATTGGCAGCGGAGTTTAAATATGAAGTGTTCGATGGAATGCCGAAGTAGGGCTGATTTCAGTTTTTGGACTATTCGGGAATTTATTCATCGTTTGGTCGAGTAAAAAGTAATAACTGTAAGGTATTTTTTAACGTAGTATAATTTATTTAATTATGTCAATAGTTAATTTAAATGAATAGTCGTATAATCATTAAATAAAATTTGATATATCCAGTTTATATAAATAAATTAGTTAGATTTATTTAATGGATTATATATATACCATATTAAACCGTGATTAAAGGAGATTAAGGAAAGAGATAAAATCGAATTCAATTTAGTTAATTATGTTTTAATTACGAATTTAGTTATTTGGTTCCTTAGAAATATTGTGCTTAATTTCTACAAGGTCTAAAATGCTAGCACAAATCGAGTTGGACCTATAACGGGAAATGGATTTGGATTTCCTGGAGACGGATGGAATTTAGATCAAACATCTCTGATTTATTCCGTTAGTTTAAAATCAATGTGAGTAATCTCACTCTCTGAATTTTATTTAAATAATTTTTCTAATGTTGTTTGTTGGTTGATTGGTTGCATTGCCCTTTATTTATAAATTATGGTTATTAAATATATTAGTTATTTAGGCTTGGTGTTTATGGTTATTATATATATATATATATATATATATATATTGGTGGTTGGATTCCCGCAGCACCATTAGCGGATGCCTCAAAAATATTATTTTTTGTTTGTTCTCATATATATTGTCATATATGATGTGTTAGAAAATCTATGGTTGATAATTGATATTTTTTGAAATTTAAAGGGCAACTTCTATTTATCTAAAATAGAATTTGAATTTAAATTGGGCTACAAATATATTAACTTGTTTGAATATATAAAACAAGTAGTGAAATTATAAACATTGTTTATAAATTAATAATACGAGATTTGAAGTGAAATTGTAAATGTTGTTTATAAATTAAATAATGCAGAGAATTGAAATGAATTTATAAACAGTGTTTATAAATAAAGTGGAAAAATTATCATTTGATAATTCGAATATTTAAATTCAAATGTGAATTTAAAAATAGAAATGGGAAATCGCTTTAAAGAAGTGAATGATGAAATTTATTCTGATGTTCAGAATGTAAATTGAACTGAAAATAAATTCGTATGGGTTTATGTTTTGAATTCGATTTGATTGAGTTAATTTAGATAAAATATTGTTCGAATATATATAAGGATTATATTAAATGGGAGTTTAAATTTAAATATGAAAATAAATTCTATATTTATTTAGATAAGTTAAAATGAATGGAAATTTCCAAAATAAGATTTTGGTTTTAAATAGATTTCGAAATGGACTTGTTTAAATATAAAACAAGTAAATTTAAAAACGATGTTTATAAATATGGTAAATAAATTATCAAGAGATAATCGGTAACTTTAAATTCAAGTAGGAATTTAAAATAAGATTTGAATTCAAGTATGAATTTAAATTATAATTTGAAATCATTTCGAAAAAAAAGAAATGACAGTTTTATTCCGAAATTCGGATTATAAAAGGAATGGAGTTTCTAATGGAGTTAGAAAATGTTAGAATAATTTATTTCATGAATTTTCTATAACAATTTAGAATTTCTAATGGAATTAGAAAATAACAACAGAAATGGAGTTGTAATTGAATTGATAACTGAGTAATGGAAAATCGACGAGTAGAGATAATCGGACATATTAAGTTGGATTTGAAAACTGGATTTAATATATATATTAAATATATTAGAACGAAGTTAGAAATTATATATAAAAGAAGTTTAAATCATTTATATATTAAATACAATTAAAACGAACTCGCCGCGGCGCGGTAGTTCGTAAATTGGCATTTCGAACTTCAATTGAGTATACAGAACTCAATTTAGGTCGAAATTCTTTGAAACAAGAATAGTCAGGACCGATCTGATAATAGTTTTCTAATGGAAGAGAAAAATCTGAATTTTGTCATATAGATTTTGAGTTATGTCAAAATCAAATTTTCAGAAAAACAGCGGCAGAACCATTATAAAACCATAACGGTTTATTTAAATAAATAAAAGGATTTTTAAGTAAATAAAAATACGAATTTCCATTAGAAAATCCAAACTGGAGATATAAAATAAGTATGAACTCCATTGAAGTATGCAAAATGGTTTTTGAGACAAAAATCAGATTTTTAATTATCGAATAGATTTAACTAATTTGAAATTAATTAGCTAATCAACTTTGAATCGAAATTGGGCGTTGGATAAATAAATGGGGTTTATGAATTCATATTCGAAATCGAATACAAAACTTGAATTGAAAATAGAATTCAATTGGTTTGTAAGTAAATAAATACGAACATGATATGTTCAAATTAAATAATGGAATATGAAATGTAGCTAATCAAAGAATAAAATAGCGAACTGAGTTAAAAATGATCGCATTTGAGATAGAATAAATTGAGAATGGACGTATATGGGTTAGACAGGTATGAAATAAAGTGTATGAAGATTGTAAATCGAGTGCTCGACAAAAAGGTACATGTTTAAATTCCATATGAGGTTTTATGCATCAAATCGGCAAGCCACTTGGCTTTTTGATTTTCTTTTTGAATGGAAAGGGCCTAGAGAGGCGAGTTGAGGTTTGAACTATCGACCGGTACAAAGGAGGTTATGGCGAAATTTTCCGTAAATTTAAGGAGTTAGAATATTTTTAACAAAATTTGATAATTAGAAATTAATATATCGATATATGTAGAATTCGATAAAGTAATGGTATTAAAAATAGAATAGTGTAACCAAAAAGGAAATCTATAAATTTGATTGTTAAAAATAGAAAGTGAAACGTATACACGTTTTAAAATGAATAATTAGTTTATATGATGTGGATTATTCGAGATAAGCGGTTTTGTCTGTTTTGAAGTTAGGGATGTTTTCAATCAAGGTCTGAGAGGTAGTTATACCCCAACTTGATTGATTTCATTTTAACCGATAAATAGCAAGATCCAGTCTCGAAGAGAAATGTTTGAATAAGAGTTAGTGGAATGCAGTATTTTGGGTTGTTTGTAACGATGTTTTACACAATAGTCGTTTTAACCCAAGTAGGTGGAATTTTGGAAATATATCATAAATATTTCCTAAGTATAAAAATAACCAAGTCGGGAAAGAGATAAGTGATTGAAATGTTTTTCAATTGCAAATAGAATATATTTTCTAAGTATAGAAAATATAAAAAGGCGATATATGGAAATGTTTTCCAGATAGCATAAGAGGCCAAGATGATTGTTGAAAATACTTGGTTAGCAAATATTGATAAAGAAATGGATAAGTGATTTAATTAATGAAATATTAATTAAGGGGTCCAGTGATTGTTTGATGCTTTGAATGGATGTTTGTTTTTCTTCGGTAGTTAAATAACTGACTATCGAAGTGTTTGCCAATATCGTTGTCAATGTGGAGAGACCGGTTGGATTATTATCCGAGAACCACTCCGTATTGGCAGTAGCGTTGCGAATCAGATTATAATATCTACCCAGTATATTAAAACTTCGAATATACGTTCATGACGCGTATATGCAAAATCTCATATACTCGATTGTCCAAATTAAAATAATTTATTATACTCAAATACGTATAATTAGATTATATTTTCAAAAAAAAATTGTTTTCCTTTTTATTTTAAAGATTACACTCTTCAGACTCATTCTAAGATACTACTGATCCCATCTCTAACGAGTCATTCTCATTGGATATTACTAATCCAATTTCCGATGAATTCTTTCGTTTGGTTCTAATGTGTCATGTTCTCGAGCTCTGTAAACCAAAGCTCTGATACCAAGCTGACACGACCCGAACTTCCCCGGTCTCCGAAGAGAAGGGAAAGAACGGATTGTCTAAGAACATGACAAATCAGAACACAAACAGAAGAACATTTCATTGCTTATTAAAAAAAAATTACATCAGAGTACAAGAATATATAGTGTATGAACAAATAATATACATTTGATAAATGACAGAGATTTACAAATTACAATGCAGCAGAAAATAATACAAAAACACAATTGAAAGAGATAAACAGATACACAGCTTTCCGAATATCGTTCCAGCTGTAAACCAGGATCCTGTGAATATAACTCTGTAAAAGCAAAACTACTAGCTGCCCGTGTGTCAAATAGGGGCACCCAGAGTTTAGGTTAAAACAATAAACTCTAGGTCAGTCATGTGACTGGTGTGAGAACTAAAACAGTTATTTAAAACATTACTTTAAAATGGAGTAAATCAAGGGACCACGCCGTATAACACGGAACGGGTTTCCTCCCAAGAATAACTGTGCATAGAATAAACAGCGCAATGCTTTTTGGAAAAATGAAGCTAGGACCCAGGTCCCATCACACAATGCAACGCAAGCCGGAGGATAGGGTTTTCCCTTATAATAGCCAAACATGCTTGGTACGTTTAAAACAAATCATTTGATACTATTATAAGTGCATAGTGTATAAAATAACTTCAAATATAAATGTATCAATCATAGACAGCATGGGTACCATGTATCATGTCGCCATACTAGTTCTAGAATTAAAACCGCACAATGTCGTATTGGAACTTGGATTCCATCTATGAACCAAGGCCAGGGATCATCCTGTGCACATTCGAGACACCCTAGCAAGTGCCTCAGGATTCAGTCGCAACTGCACCCGGATCTGTAGGGCCGGTCATCCATCTATGATTAGTTATACCATAAACTATATGTTAGTCGGTTCTATTGAACCACTAAGATGGTCTGTACGTCAGCATGCATGCCAGTAATCGACCATATACCCATCAGTCCCGTAGTGACCGATATATCCGAGGCGTCTCTTTATCCAGTAAGTAATAATAAGCAACATCTACATGAGTAAATAGTCTGGGCTCCATACCATCATGTTACTCGTAGCTAGAGCTAACATATGTCCATTTCCCCACTGTCCTTCCCGTTTCTGGTTCACACAGGGTGTGAGGCTCGCGAATTAACGCTACACAAAGCTATGCTATTTAAAGTCGTGCTTTGATCATCAACCACAAGACTTTTCTTTTCAACAAAAGTCTTGATCATTTACATCTCAGCATGCCACACAGGCAATTCACGCCATGCGACTGATGTCTATCGATATATAACCTTTGAGCTCGTACGTCTCAGAGAAGAGCTTTACGCAAGAGAATAAATTCTCCGCCGCCAAACAGATATACATTTAATAAAGATCAATCAACACAGAATAAAATCCAATGTCAGACACACATCCATTTACAAGTTCGTTCTGGGTCTAAATGAAACTGGAGGCACCTTATTCCTCATCCCGTATGAACAATACAGAAGAGAGGTCCTCGCATATCTGGTCGATCTCCAAGTACATCTGGACGATCACCACTTATTACCTCGTCTTGGGTGTACAGCCCAATCAAGACATCAGTAATTACCCAAATGATGTGAAGACCTCCGGTCTTCAACCACCGTCTTCATCATCGACTTATCGTCGAATTAGTTATTCATAATGGGTACAAACCCGGCCTTTCTGAATAACTTGCGTATATAATAAACAAGTGCTATAAAAACACAACATACGCCTCATTCCAGTTCAGAATATTCTTTTATTCAAATATTCACATCTTTAGGGATATGTTCCCATTAATTTTATCAAAGATAAATTCTTTAAAATTTATTCTTTAATCTTCCTTTGGATATCCTTCAAACCATATTAAGGTTTTCCAAACTAGTTAGGATTAGAGATCTTTACCGAAGTAATCATTTATTTTATTTCTCAATCCCAACCTATTCATCCCATGGAGCAAAACTGGTCATACCCCATATCTAACACCACGGTGTTATCGACAAATTTAATTACCATTTCACATTCAAATCTAATTAAAGATTTAACTATCGCAAGGAGCAAAACTGATGATACTCCATTCTCGATCATTTCCCAAATTTGATAATTTAAATTATCAATTCCCATTTCAATCTAATTAAAGATTCATTAAAACTCCACCTAGTTTTAGTCTTCCCAAAAGTTAATATTAATTATTATTTAACTTTGGAAACACAAACATGTCGCATCGGCAATCTACACCGTACTAATGATTTCTGCTGATATATAGCCTCTAAGCTCGTACGTCTTAGAGAAGGGTGTTAAGCAAGAGAATAAATTCTCCGATACCAAACAGATATATATTTAGCAGAGATCAACCATACAACTCGAAATACAATGTTAGACATGTAATCCTAACTTTAACTGGGTTAAAGAACTAATGTCATTTAAAACACAATTCACGTTAAACCCAAATCCTCTTCCATAAAAATGGAATCTTCATGGAAAACAGATCAATATACAATCAATATCAATTTCAGTATCCCACTAATAATATAAATGAAATAACGACAATGCCTTTTAAATTCCATATATATTAACAGTCTTCCTCCATAGAAGCTCATTTCGATTATTATGAAATCAAATTCCATTCAATTCCAATTTAATAGATCAAATTGGAAAACTTTACTTTGGAAAATTCCCGTTAAATCTGAATAAAAAGATTTATAAATTGCAAGTCACATTTCACTGTAAATCGGGTTAAAGAACATATGTCGTTATAAACACAGTTCACAACAAACCCAATTCACATTCCATTTTCAATTCCAATTAAATGTTAATTAATTAGTAATTCTTATTTAAATCTTAATTAAAAGATTTATTCTTTTCACACAGGGTTTAAGAACTGTTTCACTTAAAACACAGTTCATGACAAACCCAAAATCCAATTGCATATTAAATACAAGGCTCTGAATAGAAATTATATCGGCTTATATTCAATACCAAATTCTGAAATCAACGAGTATCGTATTGGGAATAACGATATATATATATATATATATATATATATATATATATCTTCCAAATTCCTCCACAATATCCGTATAATCAGGGAATCCAATATCGAAATATCCCGAAGATAATTTCGATTCAAATCCATTCCAATTAATATATTGGAAATTCTGGTTATTTTTAAAACCATTTCAAATCCAATTTATTTATTTAAAAAAAAATATTGGATTTATAATTCTAGTTCATAAATAGTTCATTTCGATAAAAATATATTTTTATCTTTTTAAATATAGAATTTTTCATCCAAATTCTTTCCAAATCATTTATTATGATTTTACACAAATTATCGATATGTTTAATAATTTTATCAAGGCCCGTACAGTCGATTTTCATAAATGGTCATCGAACTGCACTTACAACGGCCTTTTCCAAATTTGATTTGGACAGAATTCCAAATCCAACCGTTAGATTTCAAATTCCTTATATTCTTGGAAAGCTCTTTTCGATACGAACCCAAGGGTTCTAGTTTTATGAGAATCCGATAGTCGGATCTCCCGTAATGTCAATTTGAAGTCTATGGTCGAAATTCTCTAACTACCTCGACGCGGTGCGTTCTATTCAGGCCATTAAATATATATATATATAATATATATATTATATATATTATATATTTCATCGATTTTTATTTAAAACATATTTTATAAATCGTTTTAAATTCGTTTTCAAAACGATTTAAACTTCGTGTTCAACTTTAAATTAAAATTGAATATTTCATACCATTAATATATAAATGATAATATTTTCAAAACATTAGATTTTGAAATCACTTCCTTTTCAATATTCATTATAAAAATGAATAAAATTGATATTAATATCGTTCACGTAAAAATGGCGTTAATTTAATCAAAACGGCTTTATATATTTCAATATTTTCGTGTTCATCCCAAATCGGACATTAAAATCATATTTTGATCTATTACTGAATATTATTTTAAAATATCCGTTATTTTAAAATATTCATTACTCGTCACTTTAAAATATTTGTTAATTTAAAATATTCGTTCTTTTCGAATTGGAATCAGACACAGTCAATTACCATATAATTTTATTTATATGGATTACATACACACATGTACACAACAATAATCAAACACAGTCAACCATCATCCAGAGTGCATTACACAACTGCATAAGTGTTAAATATAAAAAATTAACGCTTACAACAGTCTGTCAACCCATCGATTGACATACAACTAAATATTGGGATTAGTGTATGTCCAATATCATCCCAATACCCGTGTGGGGTTTTCAAACAACAAACACTGATTATTATTTGTGCAGTTGGGCGATGTGTAAAATATATCGTCCCAATCAGTATCAGTCAAATGTGTGTACATAAACAAATCGTCTGATTTGTAAATGAATATTTATTTTATTCATATACACATTAAAAATTATATTTTTAACTATAAAATATTTATATAGTTCATTTATACAATAAAAATGATATTTTTATTGTTCCAATATTTTTAGAAAATTTCGGCAGCATAACGGCGCGATACTAGAACCGGAATAAGGTCTAGCCTTATCCCTCGCCTACTAATGGCTCGCTCCATGTACATTTCAATTCTAATTAATTCATTTCATTTCCCAACCAAATTCAACCGAAATAATCTAATCAACCAAACAAACATGGTTTCAAACAAAGGTGTCGGGTGCTATTGAGCACCGTCTACATCCTAATATATATTTCTAACTAAAAAATAAATTAAAGTGTACTAATCCAATCTCTGATGAATTCTTTCATTTGTTATCAGAGCTTTGGTTTACAGAGCTCGGAGAACAAGACACGTTAGAACCAAACTAAAGAATTCATCAGAGATTGGATTAGTAATATCCAATGAGAATGACTCGTTAGAGATAGGATCAGAATTATCCTAGATTGAGTGTGAAGATTGAAAATTTTAAAATCAAATTTAGTTTTGAAAATTTAATCTAATTATATGTATTTGAGTATATTATTTTATTTTATTTTAGACAATCCGTTCTTTCTCTTCTTTTTGGAGACCGGGGAAGTTCGGTCGTCACATCCTAAATTCCAACGCAATCCTTTTCACACTGTTCATAGTAAAAATCACATTTTTGATATGATGTTTATATATTAAAAAATCACATTTTTATATCGCTATATATAATAAAAATCATATATTTTTATATAACTAAAAATCGAATTTTTATATAACTAAAAATTAAATTTTTAAACAACGCTACTACATATATAAAAATCAAAATTTTAATAATCATATATAGAATAAAAATCATATTCTTATTTCTAATCTACATTATAAAAATTATATTTTTATCTACTTGAAAATAATATTTTTTTCTAAGTAAAAAAAATCAATCCTTTATATAGCTAAAAAATTCTTATCTTTATGTTTATAAAAATCTAATCTTTTTATTTATAAAAATCTAATATTTTTATTTTACAAAAATTACATCTTTTCCTATTAACAAAAATCACATTTTTTCCTATTAACAAAAATCACATTTTTTATATAAACTATTATATGTAAAAACTGATTTTAAAAAATTAAAACTAAATTTAAAACTGATATTAAAAATTAAAAATGAATTTAAAACTGATATTTTAAATATCAGATTTTCAAACCTATTTTATATAAAAAAAATCCAGCTTTCTAAACATTATTAAAAAAACTGAAAAAAAATGTTATTTACCTTCTTTTTTTCTCATTGCAGCGGGGGGGGTTCTAACGTCAGCGGTGGGTTAACGGTGATGGCGGTGCTGCTGTGGAGGCCAATTTTGGGGCTAGGGCACGGAGCGTGCTGATTTGGGGTTTATTGGGTTTTATTTGGGGGTGGAAGAGGAGAGGGAGGCCGTGGAGGAGGGGGGTCGCCTGAGGAGGTGCGCCGCCGCCTGGGGAGGCTCGGCGGTGGTGCGGCGTCTGCTGGTGAGGGGCGGTGGTTGGATCGTAAGGGAGACTTCATCGGTTTTTTTTTAATTTCTGAATCGATGAGAGAGAAGACAGAAGTGGGGGCTTAGTGAAAAATTATATTATTATTTATTTCATTTTATTTTATTCTCCAACAAGTTGACTTTATATTTGAATTCCAAAAGAAATCCAATGACTGTCACCCTTAGCTAATTACCCCCATTTCGAACACAATGGGATATATATTGTAACCCAATTCGGCTGCTACGATCAGTTTCCTCTAAATTTAAAATATAAATCATTATATTTTAAATTCAAACGTACATTTTAATTTACCGGGGCCGCATACGGACTCCAAAAGTTCCAGAAAAGTAAACCTAGCTATGTTTTGATGATACGGTCCTAAAAAACTAATTTCATTGAATTTGGAGACTGTTTGAAAAACGTTCATTATCTAGTCGATTAAATTCAAACTAAATTGATCAAACACGTTTATATTCATCACGCTCACATATTAATTCCAAAAATTATGAAAATTGGAATCTAACAATAATTTGACATTCCGGATCCAACAAAAGTGGTCTCGTCGAAAACGGAGGTCGTTTGCAAAATATTTATTTTTAAGGGCTATATATATATTAAATTCCATAGCGACTATTCTGAATTTTCAACTAGACATAATTTTTTTATTCCCGCTATGAAATCTGGATTTTTCAGATTCATTGGAAAGATATTTTCAAATAGATTCAAATATTTCTGGCCGGTTTATTTTGAATTCTGTACATTCATTTGAAATTCGAAATCGAATTTTCAAACTGCCGCGCCATTTCTAATCCCTTTTATAATTAAAATAAATATTTATATTCTAACTTCGATTTAAATAAATTTATAATCTCTAATTCTATTCAAAATAAATTTCTAGTCGTTATTATTTAAAATAAAACATTTTAAATAATCAAAATTCATTAAAATTGCCAAAATAAAAATTTTAAATTGGTTCTGATTTTCCGGGATGTTACATTGAAAAATCAATTTTTACATTCCAATATTTCTTATGGTATTTAAAATACCAAATAACAAGACCAATGTCATCATAATCAATCACAGATTATATATCACATCATATATCACAATATATGAAAATAAACAGTATTATAGATATTGAGGAATCCAGTTGGATCCCTCCAACCTGTTTCCCTGCATCCACAGATGTTAAACAATATAATTAACATCAACTTCATTTCAATATGAAATATTTTGATAAACAGTATCAATATTTGATTAACGATATATATATACATATATATATATCATTATCTATAATTTCAACCAATCAATTAGCAGATCATCTAAACAAACAACACATGACAATCAACCACATTAATCAATTCTAAAAATACGTTATAAAAATATAACTGGGTAGAGTTAGTGAGATTTACTCACATTGGACGATCATCGTTAAATAACGATAACTGTCGGTTGATTCAGATAGACAATTTATTTCGCTATAAATTGTAACAAGCTCCAATTCACTCCCAGTCAGTTCCATTGTGTAGCCCTCGTCCATACGATCCTAGCGGATCCAGTTTTGCTGAATTCGGTTAACGTATGACAAAGTTAGGATATTTACAAGTTTGAATATATTTACGAGTAATTAACTAAACTAATTATATATATTAATGTCCAATCGGCCTTACCCTTTCTAATAACATCGGCCCATCTTAGAACTTTCCACCTGACCCGTTATCTCCATCTTCCTCTTTACAATTTTAGATGCGAGTTCCAGGATTACTAAATGGCTATTTTCGAATTTTCACTTCCATCTATCTCCTCCCATACAACATGAAACCAAAAACGAAACCTACCGTGATCTTCTTCTACCAAATATCCACAGCCTCATCCCCTAAATGAGGTGCTCGAACCCCCATTTACCCCTGCATCGAACAGCCTTTCATCACCATTACAGAAAACTTCAAATCCCCTTTCTCCCTCCACAACGCATGGAATATCCCACCGACTTCACCATTTTGCTTCCCTTTCAATTCCACACCTCCCCATACCCGTGCTATCGAACTCGAACCACTCGAACGATTTCCGACCTGCTCTCTATCGTGCATGCTACAGTGAAATGAAGACAGTTTTTTCCTCAACGATAACTCTCCTATTTTGCATGTAGGCCTAACTTTCTACCCCAAGATAAAAACCAACCATTGATTCGATCATCACTGCTTCAAACTTAAAGTATTTCTAACCCTAATTCCCTGAACACACCCGCTGTAAAAAGTCGATGGTCCCCAAAACCCATCGCATTACATTCTAGAGCCACTGGGATGGAGCTCTTGCGTTGTTGAATCCAAATATACAACTTTGGTGATTTATAGGAATTTATTCGAATTGTTTTCATTTTTGAAAGTGGCTACTTTGTTGTGAGGAAGAAAAATGTTACGGCGTGTTTTTTAGTTGACCACTGAGGAAATAAATTTAGGGTTAAGGGAGATATAGGTGTATTTATAGGATAGTATAATATTTTTTTAACCGATTATTATATTAATTTATAACCAATCGTTATTCCATTCACTATTCAAAAATTTCTATGATCACATAACATATCCAAATTTGGCGAAAATGGACATCAGCTACAGTTCGACAATACGGACCCAACGAAACTTGTTTCGTCGAATTCCGAGTTCGTTTGTTCATACAGCGTATTTTTAAAGTCAAATTATCGATGGTTTTTCACATTAAAATCCCGTACGGCCACATACTGACTCCAAAAATCACGAAAATTGAAATCTAATAATAATTTAATATTCCGGATCCAACAAAATTAGTTTCGTCGAAAACGGAGGTCGTTTGCAAAATTGGCTATTTTTAAAGCTCTAAATAAACCCATTTAAATATTAATATATTTAAAAATAATTAAATTAAATATTAATAAATTAATATTGTTAGCTTGCTTTGTGACCAGACTATCCAAAGCCGAAGAACTCTATCAGGAAGGCCACTCAGGGCTTGAGTATGAACTGCCAGAGATCGACATCTGCTTGGACGAAGTAACGAAGGATGGGAAAACTCGTATTTCTGTGCACATAAGCTTCGGGTTGGATTCCACCATTTCGGATCAAGCTAAAGCGAATATTTCTGACCAACCAAACCGGATCGGGTAAACCGGATCGGGTCATCCGGATCGGGTTATCCGGATCGGGCCAACCGGATCGGGTCTCTACCCCTAACCGAATTCTGGGCAGTTAAAGACCATTTCCCCATGTTCTCCACTACTTCCGAGATTTACTCTGAAGCTTCCACGTGGCCACTCAACCCTAACCGAATTTCTACCTATAAATACACATACAACACATCATTTAAGGGGACTTTTTGGCCTCAAGGAAGCTCTATCTATTTCGGCCATGGCTACCAACGAAGAACCTTCATCCTCTTTAATAAAATCAATGAACTCGGAGAGTATTATTCATTGTAATTGAGTGCTTGAGCGTCAATACTCATTGTATTTGTAATTTCTGAATGAATTGAGAAGCTATGAAGTGGATGTAGGCTGGTTAACGCCGAACCACTATAAATTCCATGTGTTGATTTATTTTTCTTGCGTTTTGTTCATGATTCCTCATTATTCTCTACAAAACATTATCAATTAGGTGTTAGGACCATTTTTTGGTCTAACATTTTGGTGCTTTCACTGAGAAGATTGAATCCTCAACTTTCTGGATTATTATTCTATTGTTTGGATCACCAAATCCGAAGAGATAATCCACGTTTTCCATGCCTACAAGAAAAGATAAAAAGCAACGGGCTTCTCGCAGAAATGAAGTGAGTACAGAACAAGATGACAAGAAGGCTGCAGGTTTCGTTCTAGTCACTGGTTCAGGTGTGCCCGGGTCGGGTCGGACCCGAACCGACCCGATACTGACACCTCAATCCGACCCGATCCCCTATCACCTCGAATGAGAGCCAAGTAATTCAAGTTCCTGGCAAGCTTTATCATCGGATCGGATGTGTACCCTCGACCCGAGCCATAAAGGAGTGGCACCACGAACCGACCCGGGGACAGTGCTCCGACCCGACTTGTTGAGCAGGACTCGAATCCAGCTGCTGTTGATACCCCGACCCGACCCAATGATGCATCTCCGAACCGAACCAAAGAAGGTGCCCCGAACCGAACCGGGGAAATGAATGTTACTGATGGTGCATCCATAATCCGACCCAGCCTAAAGGCACTCCTGAGACGTAATTTGAAGGGATGATCCGATCCGACCCGAAACAGCTATTTTTGGAAAAAATACATTTTTAAGATCATTTCAGAAAAGGCTCCATCTTCCAAAATCGAAAAAATCGTGCGGTGCCCACATGGGACTGCGGGGCCCCGGACCCCCACCGGCGCTGCGCCCGGACCCGCTGACGGCCTCGCCTTCGGCTCGGAACACGGCTCGCCTTCGGCTCGACGTATATTTTGACCAACAGTAGTCATCAAAGTTTGTTTATGAAGATAAGGTGGATAGTCAAAGAATATGACAACCAAATGGCAACGACTAGGATTCCTCTAGAAGCCATAGCCTTTATTTGCCGATGCCATTCAATGGGAGGAGCTGTCAGATTCAGCTTGCTATCAACGACAGTATACGAGATAATGATTGTCTAATAGTAGCCTCATCTTCTGGAACTCCGATAGTGTAGATTTCAGCAATGCAACTGATGTTGTTCCCTAATGAGTAGTGACCATCCCATTTATATGACTTAAACCTGTCCAATCGGCGGAGCATCGAATGACGGTTATATAGAACAGTTCGAGCACTACTTCAAAGATGATTCATATGATCTTAGTGACCATGATTGTCAATAGTGGGATACCAGAAAGCAGCTAAGGATCCCAACATCCCAAAGCTACACTTCAATTGTATGATGTGATGAATAAAATGTCCTGCGTCTCACCTCCCGAAGAACTTAGCTAACCTTTGCAATGGCTATTTGCTGTCAATCGCATTGAGGAAGACTGATTTCCATCGAATAAGGGTTAGGTCAACATACTTTGGTGCCCAGCGATAGGTAACAGCTGAACCCTTGTAGGCCATGATTGGACATATGAATCTTTGCTCGGATGATAGCAACTTGACTGCTCCCCAGTCACCATATAACCATTGTCAAGAGATGAGAGTTCGAGATCAAAACAAATATGAATCGACCGTTAGCTCTCGACTTCATACATAAATTGTGATAGAAAACGTGAACATTACTTCAAGCCTTGGAAGCCATGCTATTGTAGTCAAGTTTATCCGACTAAGGTCTAAACTGACCAGCTCTAGTGGTGATTAGAGCTTACATTGCACCCTGGTATCTATTGCTAAAATTCCTAATGAAAGGTGGAATGGGAATGGTCCATGGCGACCATGTTACTGGAAGAGCCTCCTATTTAGCTAATTAGGAGATGCTACTCAATGGAGGTGGCAAGTTAAAGGTTTAGAGCACTTAAGCCTGGATGCTGATTGATTATCTGTGCATTAGATCTTATTCCCAACGTGGTACTAAAGGCATATCTGCGGATGGATGAGATATGACTATCCCCCTAGCAGCCATGACTCCCTTATACTCAATCCTTGCCCTTAGCATGGGGGCAAGAAGGCGATTCAAAAAAGATGTGACCTCGTCATTCGCTTATAGTATTTACCTAATTGCCTTTGTCACTCCAAGTTCTCAATCAAGGTCTGTTCATTCTTAGGACCGCCACCCCACAACGGTTTGAAAAGACGTTCATCACCAGCTAAAGATTTTGACAGCCATCCCCTGACAGAGATGTAGTGAGGAAAAATGGACCTGCAAAGAGCGTGCAATGCCATCTTCGCGCAGAATGATATTCATTCCTTTAACAGGATTACTTTTTAACCATGACTCTTATATTTCCATGCTTTATGAGTTATTGATGTAACTAACTCAGATGAATTTATATGTGGATGATGTAGGTACCCCGAATCTGGTACCGATCAAACTTTGAGCACCTACAGGAAGAATTATGGAGCATTGCCGTAACAAGCCCGATTGAACTGCTCGTTTACAGAGCCACGTCCTTCGCCCGAGAGAAGTTGTATAGCTTAAGATGGATCCGAGGTGACCATCCACTCATTGGCTCACACGTGGCAGACCTCAAGATAATTGTGCATTGACGTTCAACGTCGGAATCTGATTCCGGATGGATGCAGTTCGACCGTCTACATGGCTCGATCCGTTAAAGGAGGCAGCACTTCCCCTTGATATGCTTACTTTTCAATCATACAATTTACTTTTACATGCTTCCTGAGTTATGGACATGACTAACTCATGCGATATGAATGATGCAGGTACCCGAAGTTTGGTGCCAATCACTCCTCCCATAGATTGATCGGAGGAACGCAAAGCTTTGGCCAATGTCTTTTGAATGTTTGCCCGACTAACTCTAATCCTCAGAGATTGGATAGAAGTACCAACCTAGGACGAGGGTGATGGGTATGCCATGATTGAAAGATCACTTGATCCGTGACTCTAGCTCTCATGATTTGAGAGAACATTTAAAGGACAATATTGCAGCTTTCGACCAAACTTCATCCCACGAGTTGACGGGATGAGAGAGACTTGATTACTGCAAACAACCACCTTTACCCATGAATCGGGAATTATGAGGTAGCGCCTCGGCGAGTGTGATCCGACCGCTTGCCCGAAAAGCTCCATCCGCCAGAGTGAAGCGTGGAGTATGGACTAAAATCGAGTTTGAGAACGACACTCGAGACGGCAGACTCCTAGTCTTTGAAATAGATTGAAGAAGGAGCGCCAAGGCGAATGACACGACCGTTCGCCTGGACAACTCTAACTCTCATGATTTGAGAGAGAGAGAGTATAAAGGATGGGAAGACGACGCCCCCAAGGCGTGATGGTGCACCACGATTAAAAGACCGCCTTGATTCCACTCTACCCTAGGCATTCGACGGGAGAGTATAAAGGCGCCAAAGACTGGCACCGCAAGAACTCCTACCCTGCTGAAGGATCGGGGAGCAGACTGAAAGCTGAGTTCGAACTCTATCCTGGGCATACGATAGGAGAGTATAAAGGCATGTTGATTAAATGCCATAAAAGGGCTCCTACCGTGCTGTAGTACCGGGGGTAAGAGTGAAAGCTGAGCCCGAACCCTTCATGTCCGGGCATGAGGGGCAATGCACGGTCGATCCTAATCAATCCCAAACATGCCCTGGGCAGGCACTTTATTCATGATTGATTGGGGGCACACACACATCACCCCTTTAGATAAATTCTATATGATTTTCTAGATATTATTTGATTGCAGGGATTCTGAATTGGGACCCTTGCTTGATTGTGATGTGCTTTATTACCTATTACTTAGAGATTTGCTTTGTTTACAGAGTGCAGGCTTGTACAAGATAACAAGACAAGAATGCGAGCGCCACACTCACGACAACCACAACAGGCCGGTGGAAAACAAACAAAGAGCTACGTCCAGAAGGCTGACATTGATGCCTAATGATAAACTTCTCAGGAGACTCAAGGCGATGACAGAAAGGAGGCCTTGAGAGTGAATTGTTCAATGACGTGTCACACGACATAAGGCAATGACCGAAGGGAGGCCCTAAGAGTGATATATCAAATCAACATACACACCCATGTGTGACAGGCCATAGCCCAAGTGCAACGACGAGTGCTACCTAGCAAATACGTTGAATGGAAAACGTGATAACTCGAGCACTTGGATAACTCAATCACATAAGCTTATAAAGCAATGTCTCTTTTCCATGCATCCATGTCTAAATTTGAATGGGAGGTGATACAACTACCGACCTTTCGCCATTACCCCTAGACTGGGGCCACATTGTTGCTTGAGGACCACGAAATGGATGCAGAATGAACGTACATTTGCTAGTCCAGACCGAATTCCCGGTTGAAAGAACCCATATAAAGGAGGACGCCATTACTTTGACCTCTAACTTGCGAGGAGGCAAATTGCCTGACACTCAAACTCAAAGGCTAAGAAGAAGGAAGATAGAAATTTCTTCCGTGCTGAGGATATTGGTGCATAAGGCGCTTGGAACGAAGGAAGTCAGCAAATTTCTTCTTGCAATGATCCCTCAGCATGTCAAGCTAGATATGAAATAGATGGTACCCTCGCTGATTTGAGAACTCAGATGGCTCAGTGAGACAAACTTCTCTGGAAACGACAGAAAATGATGGATAACTTTTTTACTTGGATAGATGGAAGGCCGAGTAACTACGGCTTACTCGCTGGAGCGAGCACCATGGAAATTCAAGCGACAACGAACTTGGCTCAAACACTCACTGCTCCATGGTCCAGATCATATGGGACCCTAGGACAAGTTGGCATAGTCGTCTTTAATGAAACAAGATGCAACCAACCTCCTCCCAGGCATTTGTAGCATGCAACTTCCGACTGTAACATTTTGGATGAAAACGATGGATATGCAAGAGCCACCGAAAAATTAAACGAAGCCCGACTAACCTTTGCTCCAATTCGGAGGAATGTTTAAAATCCAGCTCAACCTCAACATGAGGCTTCCCATGTAGGGGAAAGACGAGAGCATTCGAGAAAGCTATAGTCTAACTTCATTGCCATCCGACTCCGAACCTCAAAGCTTGGATGGGAGACCAAGGACTAACATGAGCTGGACACGAATAAATCAATTTCTATCAAACTCTAACTCACAGCTCGATGAGGGAGTATGAATTCAGAGAATACGTGGATTTGATGACCACCGTTTAGTAAAATCCCCATGGATGGGGAGTACAGGATAAGAGCTTCGAACATCATTATCTGACTATCTGCCAGCTTTAGGCACATTTACGATTATCTGATCTTCACAATAACCCAGACTATAAGCATAAGAATGGCTCCTCAAGAACAACCTGCATACATCCAAGTAGCGGATCACCATCCAGAATTAAAAAACAGAAGCCTGATTGACTGTTATTACCTATGCGCAACCAAGAAGCCAGAAACCGGCTTCCACCCAATTTAAGACTTCATACCGGGGGCACTAGCGCTAAATTAGGTAATTAACGACAACTTCTCAAAGATGAGGGCCGAATTGGCAACATTAATTGATACTTCAACAGAGATCAGGCGAGACCCTGCATGCATTCCTTGAAAGATTCAACGCCGCAGTGGCATCGGTAAATCGACCTGGACCATATATAGCGTTGATTGCTATAGTATCCGGTATTCTGGGTATCTCAAACTTCAAAATCTCTTTGCATCGAGACCCACCAAGAGGACTTGGCGGATTCACCTCTAAAACAAACCTCGGTATCTCTCTACCATGAGATTCTCCTAGAAACGTTGGAAAATCCTATCCTGAGACAGACAAATTCGTGCAATAAGAGTGTGCTAATGTTGAAATGGATGATCTCAATGTCTTCACGACAGAATGGAGCACCATCTGACTCTTGAAATAATAAAGGAAAAAGAAAAGCCCTAGGAAAGACTAACAGGAATTTACAATTCTGGAAATGACCAATGTCATTAATCGGGCCCGCGGTCTTGACTATCAAGCTTAATGGAACCAAGCATGGGAGATAGACTCAACAAGACTATGATGGCTATTTCGGATTATGCCAAAGCGTGAACGAAGGAGCTCGAATAACTCACTAACGACGTTCGCTCGCTTGCAAGATTGACGAGCTTACTCAACTCTGCAGCTGATGCGAGGAGAGTATATAAGTTTGCTGATATACTCAATAAGGCGATCACTGCTTTCTGGCTAAACAGATGGGTTGACCCCAACGCGAATGTGATTCGACCATTCGCATATACAACTCCAACCCTTGATGACTTGGGAATGTGCACATAACGACACAGGGTGACTAAGATTGTTGAACCTACATATCTAACCCGATGCGGCAGAAAAAAGTATAAAGGCTAAAAGATTGGATGTCCGATTGACCTATCATAACCCCCAACAATGCTGGGGGCATAAGCACTGACTTCGCTCGTCCTCCACTAATGCTAGGAACATCAACTTCAACCGACAGATTCGCTTTAAACATGACCCTGACTCAATGCATGATTCAGAACATATACATTATATCTTTAGAATATGACGTGATTCATCCCGACCATCCAAGTGAGCGAAATTACGGATCATGCAAGAATTCAAAGACTTGATCTGCAACTGCATCAAATGGAGAGTATGATGAACTCCTCTGCTGCCTTACAATTGTGATAATCCTACCAGCTATTGGCTTGCATGTTTTCAACAACATCTCGTACTGACTCGTATGTGATCACGGGACTATAAAACAATCTGAAGTGATCATGGCTTTCGGATGCACTATTATTACGATTAGATGCAATCATGGAGTCCTAGATTAATATCCTGATATCGAGATAGTCCAAATCCAAGCAAAAATGACAAATTCATATGCCGACTCTGATGCGCTCTATCCGAACGGTCCAGATGCTAGCTCAAGATACGAAGATTCTGACACCATACTATGACTTGGACGGCTATTGTATACATTGACTTATACATTAAAGAAATCTTAGCTTAGTAATGCACTTGACTTGTTTAGGAAGATGGCGTCGTTTGGCATCAACTTTTACATGTACGATCTCACACGGGAGCCAAACATACCGCATGACCTATGATGAAGGAATTCTACCTCTTGATTCGACGAAGTCTAAACGATTACTTGATCATCTTGACCACTCTAGCCATGAAATTTGGCCCGATAAGCATCAACGGAAGCAATGCGGCATATGACAAGCCATTTATACAGATAAAGATCCAAAAAGATTCATCTCGACTTATTCAAAGCACATCTTATTTGCAACAAGATGTACTTTGGGGGGCAAAATGTTAGTCTGCTTTGTGACCAGACTATCCAAAGCCGAAGAACTCTATCAGGAAGGCCACTCAAGGCTTGAGTATGAACTGCCAGAGATCGACATCTGCTTGGACGAAGTAACGAAGGATGGGAAAACTCGTATTTCTGTGCACATAAGCTTCGGGTTGGATTCCACCATTTCGGATCAAGCTAAAGCGAATATTTCTGACCAACCAAACCGGATTGGGTAAACCGGATCGGGTCATCCGGATCGGGTAAACCGGATCAGGTCATCCGGATCGGGTCATCCGGATCGGGTTATCCGGACCGGGCCAACCGGATCGGGTCTCTACCCCTAACCGAATTCTGGGCAGTTAAAGACCATTTCCCCATGTTCTCCACTACTTCCGAGATTTACTCTGAAGCTGCCACGTGGCCACTCAACCCTAACCGAATTTCTACCTATAAGTACACATACAACACATCATTTAAGGGGACTTTTTGGCCTCAAGGAAGCTCTATCTATTTCGGCCATGGCTACCAACGAAGAACCTTCATCCTCTTTAATAAAATCAATGAATTCGGAGAGTATTATTCATTGTAATTGAGTGCTTGAGCGTCAATACTCATTGTATTTGTAATTTCTGAATGAATTGAGAAGCTATGAAGTGGATGTAGGCTTGTTAACGCCGAACCACTATAAATTCCGTGTGTTGATTGATTTTTCTTGCTTTTTGTTCATGATTCCTCATTATTCTCTACAAAACATTATCAATTGGGTGTTAGGACCGTTTTTTGGTCTAACAAATATTATCATATATATTCACATAGAATATCACAAAGCTCCAAATTATTCCTATCTGAATTTATAACTTGGCATTTCAAATCCAGATTAAATCAGTATTCAATTTATATTAAAAATCCATTTATAATATAAATAAATCGTTATATATTATAAAGGAATTCCAAAGCGACTTTTAAAAAATTTGATTTGGACATAACTTATAATCTACATGACGAAATCTCGATTTTTCTCTTCCATTAGAAAAATATAGTTCACCAGTTCTGAACATTTCTTATTTCACAGAAATCTGACTTAAAACGATTCTGTATATTTGTTTAAAGTTCGAATCTCCAAATTACAAACTGCCGTGCCATTTCGAGCTCGATTTAAATTATATTATAATTATATGTTTAAGCTTCGTTTGAATAATAAATTCGTTATTATAATTCAATTATAAACTGAATTAAACATTATAAATAATCAAATTCACACAATATTATGAATTCAGCTATTTCTGACTATTTCAGAAATAAATATATTATTCTATTATTTATATTAATTAAATATTCAATATTATTTAATTAAACAACCATCTAAATCTCTAAATCACTATTTAAATAATTAAATAAATTAATTATTATATTGTAAAAATACGGGCCATTACATTCTTCCCCCCTAAAAATAATTTCGTCCTCGAAATTGCTAAGGTAGAAAACAAACCGTATTGACTGGGTTAAAAATTATTTCTTTACTTATTAACTTCAGTTTTAGCTGAACCCATTTAATTTCAATTAAATTATTAATTCATTTTCACTAACGAAAGTTTTCAAAAATTCTGAAAATTTTCTAACACTTTAAATTTTCGGAAAATTTCGTCATTGTCTCCTTTGTACGGTTCAATCAGTACAACTAAAACCTGCCTCTCTAGGCCTTTTCTAACCCAAAAGAAAATCAAACAGCCAAGCGACTTGCTAATTCGACTCACAAAAATCTCATACACAATATAGAATATAAACTTGTACCTTTTTGTCGAGCATATCATTATATCCTTTCCATATGCTATCAATTCTGCATATAACGTGTCATCCTAATCAAACTACACATCAGTTTTTATCCTCAAACCCAATCATTCGCTTATCCAAACCAAATTCCATTTCAAACTCAAGTTTCATTCCTGATCCCAAACTCTTAACTCATCAATTCAACTTACTTAACCTCGTTAAGTTCCATCCACATATTTCATTAACTAATTAGTTCCTTTAATCAGTTATCTTCATCCCAAAATCAAAATTCTGATTTTCATTTCAAAAATCAATCCATTTACTCAACCGAGTCCAATTATATACCAAATTCCAATTTTACTCAATATTACTCCATTTCAATACAGTTCCCACTTAATTGGTTTCACTACAACAAAAACATCATATTACAACTTTAATTTTACAACGGTGGTAAAATGACCGTTGTAATAAATGTTTTTTTAAAACTTTTTTCCAGAAAAGTTGTAATAAACTTATTTTTAACAAATGTGTTATTGTGACAGTTGTAATAAAAGCCTATCACAACTTTTATTTTTTGACTGTTGTAATATATGACTACACTACAACAAAAACACCATATTAATAATTAATAAAAATTCGATAATTAATAAAAATATTAATACTCAATAACTGTTGTTTAATAATAATAATAATAAATAGTTTATTTTAAAATATGTAATAACTAATATGAATAATTTCTTTTCGCTATATACTAATTAATAAATAATAATTATGTATTATTATTATTAGAAATTAAAAATAAATAAATAAAAAATAGTTTTTAGTAATGAATAATTAATTTTAGTAATCAATAAATAAGAAGTAAGAATCACTAATTAAGAAGTAATAATTAAATAATTACTTTTAAATATTTTAATAAAAATTTCAAGCAATTTATATAATATTCTATTACATATATATTACAACGTGACTTATTATAATATAATGATCCAAATGTCGAAAGTGTTCAACCGATCACTACAATAACTAATGTTACGTACATTATTTAGAAAACAATAAATGTGGCACTACAATTATATTTTTTACCAATTATAATAGATGCCATTACAATCTCTTTTTTTATTGTAATAAATGTGTATTTTTAACAACTATTTTTTCTATTAGCATTGATAAATTCATATTATATTTAAAATAAAGTTTAACTTATTAATTCTTACTTTAACTTATTAATTCTTACTTATTTTTTTATTTCCTTAAAATTTAGTGAAACTTTAATTGTGACCCCACGGAAAACTGGCGCGGTATTTCAAAACGATGAAAATAAAGGTGGTAAGTTGAAAAATTGGCTCCCAAGTAATTCGCATTTCATATTTCCAGTGCCTTCTGTGCGGCCGACCTACCCTATTCTCTTTCGTATGTTTGAGTCGATTCCCATTTCCTCCTTCCTCAGAAAAACTTATGCCTATGAAGAAAAATGAGATCTGGATTTACGTTTCTTTATCTTGTCTTCCCATCTTCTATTTTCGCCTTCAAATCCAATCTCCTTCCTCTTGTATCTCCGATCCTCTACTTCCCTCACCTGTTTTCCTCGTGAAAATAGGATTTGTTGTGCTTGCCGTTGAGGATTTGAAGGTGAATCCTTTATCTTATCTAAGTTTAGCTCCTAATCGATGCAGAAAGGTTTCGGCTACTTGCTTGAGGATTTGAAGGTGAGTACTTTTAACGCATTTGTATTATAGTGGTGAATAAGCAGCTTTTACTGCTGCTTCCTTTCAAAATTACATTACGTTGGGTGTGTTTGTGTAAAAGCTTGTGGCTTTTCAGAATAACATTGCTGCTGTTTTTTTTTTCTTTCCATATGGTTCTTTTATGAATTACATTTCGTTGTTTCCTTTTGTTTTCTTTTTAAGAATACATCATAATGATCTATTGGATGTGTTGAATTATAATGGTAAAGGTTGTGATAACGTCCGAGCGGTTAGATGTAATGAAGCTGTCAAAATTTCCTATGGCTTAGAGGTTTATGTTGGTTGCATAAGAAGTGTTTGAATAAATGCTTATTCAAAAAATCCCCTTTCTATAGCTGGAGATTTTGATTCCGCTTACAATGTCTGATAACTATGATGTTAATGTAAACACGTATTGATTCAAAATATTCAATAATTTGTGGATGTATTTTTAACAGGAAACACATAGTACATGTGAAGGTGAACAACCAAGCATTTACAACGAACCCTTCAAAAAGGTATGCATCTACCTTGTATTACCTATTCACGTTGGATTTGTAGCTTTCTTATTAAATATTAAATATCATACCACTATTCCTGTATATATGGTTTTCTTACATAGACCTGAACTCAATATGATCATTTGAACATGTATTGAGTCACTCTCATTTTCGTAAATATTAATTAGCAGTCTTCTGTAACATTTTACAACAATCCTATTCTATATTTTCTGGGTGGCATATAAAATGCACAATTTGTAGAATGATTATTGAGAAGAGATCTTTGTTATGTGCGGTAAACATGCATGTAAACAAACATATCTTATTGTATTAAATTTTGATTTTGTATGTAATTTCAATAGACATAAATTAGAATTATATAATGCTACATGTTTGTGTATACATGTCAATTAATTTATAACATTTTGTCTATTTGGACATTCTTTTACATAGTCTGGTCTCTTGCTAATTCCTTCTTGGAAGTGACTCGTTGGAAGATCCCTCTGTTTTTGGATGGTTGACGTGTCTGATGTTTAGCCGCTGGGTACATATCTCAGCACGAGTATCCATACGCATAAGTCGGCATTTGGTTCCATGTGACTTTTAAAAAAAATTGCATTTCATTGCTATTGTCAGATTTTAAAAAGGGGCTTTGGACTACATGCAGTTCATGCTATCAGGTATGTTAAGAATTATTGTTAAGTTTCGGTATTGTTGGCTTAAAAAAACACTTTTTGTTCTTTTTTTCTAACAACAGACATACTCTTATGCAATAGGTTTGATCACTGTAGTGAACTTGCACCAAAAAGATAAATGGCTAAAGATTTCCTTGTCTTCGACTAGTGTACTCCCGTAGGATATGCAACTTTTTGTGGATAACTCGTGCTTGTACTAAGTTGTTTTGTAACGGTCAAGTATGTACTAATGTATGAAATGTTGTCTAAAACTTATTGTTTGTAATATTGAATATTTGAGTATTCTAATAAATTAGTTTGCAAGTAACTGTACTATCGGATTTGCTTATGGAGTATTGCTATATTTAGTGTATTGTTCTTTTCAGTTGCAAAAGATGTTTATTTTTTTAAAAACCCAAATGTCAGTCATAACGGTGCATAACAGTTGCAATAGATTTTATTACAACGGTGCATAACTGTTGTAATAAAGTTTATTACAACGGTGGAAAAAGTTGTAAAATATACATATTACAACGGTGTTGCAACAGTGCAAAAAAGTTGTAAAAGATATGAGTATATTACAACTTCTCAAGCGGTTTTCCCACCATTGTAAAATGTACATTACAACGGTGTTCCACCGTTCTAATAGGGTCATTTTGTTGTAGTGTTTCAATTCAATTCCAATTTGTTTTCACAAATTCCTTTTTTTTATTTGTTTTAATTCAAACAATCTGTTTCTTGGAGTTTTTAAACATCTTAGCTTTTCAAAAAAATCAAATATCCCTTTTTCGAAATCAAACATCTTGTTTTTCTCAAATCAATTCAAAATGAATATCTTTGGTAGTAATCCGCCACTTAGAGCTCGAAAATGAACTCTGATGATGTTGCCAGCATCATTAGAATTATTTCCCAGCGATCCAAGTGAGTTCAATACTATATCATTTTTCAAAACTCCATATTTAAACATTTCTATTTCAAAATTATTTCAAATTATCATTCACAATGTTTTTAAAACAATTTAAAATCTCATAGGATTTTAAAATTCTCATATTTTTAATTCAATCCATTTATAAAACTCTTTTTCAAATTTCCAGAGTTTTAATTTCAATTTGGATTTAAATTCAGATTTAATTTATTTCATAACACTTATCTAAATTTTGATTGGTTATTTTCATAACCATTTCACTTTTTATAATCTTACTCGATTATAATAACAAACAATATATCCAATATATTATAATCATTCCAATATAAATCCTTTATACCAAAATATAATTTGGGTAAAATTATTTCGTTTACCCTCTTTTCAAAACATACTATGCCGGTTCATCGTATTCGAGTGTTTAGAAACCCTTACCGATAAAGTTGATCAAACTAATCGAACAGAACTCATAAGCAACTCAACTAATAAATCTCCACAATATAAAACAATTTTTATAAAATCTACAAATACGTTCACTCGTATATATACACTCAACTCAATTTAGGGCATTACTAACCCATCTCTACTGAGTTACGCCACAGAGCCAAAATAATTATTTAACCATCAGCTCTGATACCAGTGTAACGACCCAGAAAATTTTCAACTTCGGTAATCGACATACAACACCATGTCAACTATTCAAGATCGAAAATACCGAAAAGTTAATAGAAAGAAGTTAGAGGGTGAGAATATAGAAGATAGAAAATTAGAATAGAAGAAGAAGAATACAACTACAACAACATCAGAGTAACACGAGTCTCACAGCGGAACGAATAAAATATATTATATAACCTAACTTTGGAATAAAATAGTATCGGTATAGAATACTATCATCAGAGTACAACACTTACAACATAGCGGAAAATAACAATAGCTATATAATCCTGAAGCCTCTTGCTCCAGCTCTCCAAGTTTCTTTAAAATCCCGACTACTTGACTGCCCGTACAAAATTGGGCACCTAAGAGTTTAGGAAAGCAAAAAAAAATAAACTCTGGGTCAGTCATGTGACTGGTGTGAGTAAACTCCAAACACTTGGTTTAACTTCTCCAAATTCTTTTCAAAAGCAATGATAATTATAAGACCCATCCACACATAAATACAGATGGTTTTTACCTTATGATAACCCAAAATATTTCTTAAGATCAATATTTTCTGATATTATAATAATGTCTAAATCAAGTAGATAACAATCTAGTAGAACACTTTCATCTCACACTCTACATATATAATATACAATCAAAAATCGCGGGCTCTTATTGGATAATGAATTCCCAACTATGAAAAGGTATGGAACCACCTTCCGATCAGTGTACTATAGAAGTGATACTCTGGAGTTCAACAAGAACATCTTGTAACTCAGCCACACATAACTGGCCATACATTTTGCTTGAATGTTCCAAACATATTGTCACCTTACGGTTGGTATACCAACATAACCGTTTCCGGGAGATATAGAATTGAAAGAAGTAACAAATATGAATGTTCTCTAGATGGTGACAATATACCCTAATTGGGTGCAACCCACTTAGCCATGCTGCCTGCATGATTTCTGTCATTTCTCGGTTGATGAGGCTTGAGGTCATAACGTATCATTATACAGATCACATCTTTATTTCCTTTGAAGGTCACATTGTCATACCCGCTAAATCACAAATTGATTTCTCCAAAAATACCATGGGTATATAGCTAAGAGAAACGAATTCCCTGCCACCAAACGTAAACATGTTTGAGGAGATCAACTTATGTGATCTATAAAATATACTCTGTCAGACATTCGTCCATTCAATTTGTCCTGAGACTGGACAACCCGAAGGCACTGTTATGTAAATCCATCTTAGGAAATTTCTACATAGGATTTACTGAACAACCCTTGCATAACTCCTTCTTCAATTATCTTCATCATATTTGATTCGCAACGCTAATGCCATGCGGAGTGGTTTTCGGATAATATATTTGATCCCGGTCTCTCTGTATTAACAACGGAAATGGTCAAAATCTTTGATAGTCGGTGATTTAACTATCAAAGGAAAACATGTGTACAAACACTGGTTGTATTTCCAAATGGAAATCTTATCGGTCAATCATCAATAAACATTTATCCCTTTAAATTAATTTATCATTAATTTATTTCATTTCCCTATTCCCTTTTTATATATTCGTAAATTCTTATTTTCTAAATTTAGAAAATATGCGTTATTAATCATTGGAAAACATTTCAATATTTACTCTCATTTCTTTTTTTTTGTATTAGAAAACATTTCTGATTCTTATTTGGAAAACATTTCCAAAACTCCTTTATTGGAATTAAACAGATGGTTAAATAAAACATCGTTATGCAAACTCAAACCATTACACTCATTAACTGAATTCACTTAACAAACCTTCACTGTCGAACCTTAACCATTCCTTAGTTAAAAATGAAGTCAATTAAGTTGGGGTATAACTACCTCTCAGACCTTAATTTAACAACATTTCTAACCTCGAAACATACCAAGTTCACCTTTTAAATCTTTACAAACTTCCTTGCGTAATTCTCAGATTCTATTTACGGATCCACTTCTTTTACAGAAATCATTTGATTATAACAATAGTGCTATAATCCCATGCTTCCGAAATATAATAACTTAAATATAACTTTCATTTATTAATTTAAATAAATAAATAAACAATTTATTTATAAATAAATAAATCTTAATTAAAATCGGAAAGTAAATAATACTTTCCTACATTCGATATAGTCGAATCCCAATGTATAATTCTCTCTTGAATAATCTCTATTCGATAACTCTCTTTCGAATAAACTCTATTCGATAACTCTTTTATTCGAATAAACTATATTCGATAATCTTTCTTCGAATAACTATATTAAATAACCTTTCTTGTGAAGACCTGTAACTTCCCCGGTAAGGAAAGCCCGGATACTTCGAGAACAACACACAAAAAAACGCAGACAGGAGAACATTTCATTGTTTATTTCAACAATTCCATCAGAATACAAGAATATACAGAGTATGAATGAATATTACACAGAAAATATCAGAGATTACAATACATTACATAGCAGCGGAAAATAATACAATAAACAACTAGAAGTAATACACGGATACAGAGCTTTCCGAGTATCGTTCCAACTATAAATCATGATCCTGTGAATATAAATCTGCAAAACCAAAACTACTAGCTGCCCGGGTCAAAATAAGGGCACCCAGAGTTTTGGTTAAAACAATAAACTCTAGGTCAGTCATGGGACTGGTGTGAGAACTAAAACGGTTATTAATCTTTATTTTAAAGTTCGGTAAATCAAGGGACCACACCGTATAACACGGGACGGGTTTCCTCTCAAGAACACCAGTGCATAAAACAACAGCGCAATGCTAAATAAAGAAAAATGAAGCTATTATAAGACCCAGGTCCCATCACACAATGCAACACAAGCCGGAGGATAGGGTTTTACCTTATAATAGCCAAAGCATGCTTGATACGCTAAATTTCATCTTTTATTACTATAAGTGTATAGTGTCAAAACAATTTCAATCATAAGTATCAATCGTAGACGGCATAAGTGCCCCATCTCATTATGTCGCCATATATAGGTTCAACAATCAAAACCGCAAAGTCATGTATTGGAAGTTGGATTTCCATCTGTGAACCGAGGCAAAAGATAGTCCTCTACCGATTCGAGATGCTCTAGCCCGTGTCTCAGGACCCAGACTCAGGTGGGCCTTTGGAGCAATAGGGCCGGTCCACCGATGTGGATTAAAATGCCTGAACACTGCGTTTCCCCACCCTTTGGGGTGTCAATTAGTCCAATGACTCCATCGGCTCCACATAGTCACCGATATATCCGAGGCGCCTCGCAACAGCAACAACCACATAAGTCAAACTCGTCAGGGCGTGTAAAATCACTGACGCCACTTCTAGCTAGAAGGAAACGCATGCCCTCCCTGATGTCCTCTCCCGTTTCTAGTTCACAATCGGGGTGTGAGGCTGGCGAATTCACGTTACACAAAGCTATGCCACACAGGCAGTGCTTTGATCATCAACCACAAGACTTTGCTTTTCAACAAAAGCCTTGATCATATTACCACTTAGGCATGCCACACAGGCAATTCACTCCATGCGTTTGATATCAATCTATATATAACCTATGAGCTCGTACGTCTCAGAGAAGGGCGTTAAGCAAGAGAATAAATTCTCCGCCGCCAAACAGATATATATTTAATAGAAATCAATCACACATAATAAAATCCAATGTCAGACGCACAGTCCATTTACAAGTTTGTTCTGGGTCTGAACGAAACCGGAGGCACCTTGTACCTCGCATATCCATCGATCTCCAAGTACGTCTGGACGATCACCAACTGATTCCCTCCTCTTGGGTGTACGACCCAATCAAGATCATCAGTAATTATCCAAAGATGTTGAAGACCTCCGGTCTTCGACCACCATCTTCATCCTCGACACCACATCGAATCAGTTATTCAGAATGGGATAAACCCGGTCTTTCTGAATAACTCGCGTATATAATAAACAAGTGTTACACAAACACAACATACGCCTCGTTCCAATTCAGAACATTCTTCTATTCAAATATTCTTATACTTTGGGAAAGGTTCCCATTAATTTTATCAAAGATAAATTCTTTAAATTCATTATTTAATCTTCTTTTGAATATCAATTCAAACTAGTCGGGATTAGCGAACCACACCGAAGTAATCATTTATTTTATTTCCCAATCCCAACCTATTCATCCAATGAAGTAAAACTGGTAATACTTCATATCTAACACCACGGTGTTATCGGTAAATTCAATTACCATTTCACGTTCAAATCTAATTGAAGATTTAACTATCGCCTGGAGCAAAACTAGTGATACTCCATTCTCGATTATTTCAATCTAATTAAAGATTCATTAAAACTCCACTTAGTTTTAATCTTCCTAGAAATCAATATTAATGATTATTTAACTTGGGAAATCATACCCTGTCTTTAACTGGGTTAAAGAACCAATGTCATTTAAAACACGGCTCACGATAAACCCAAAATCACATTTATTAATTATCGGGTTAAAGAACAAGTGTTATTTAAAACACCGTTCACGATAAACCCAAAATCACATTCATTAATTATCGGGTTAAAGAACAAGTGTTATTTAAAACACCGTTCACGATAAACCCAAAAATCAATTCAAATTCAATTCCAATTTAATACCATTTAATTGGTACACTTCTTTAAATCCAAATAAAAAGATTTAATCTTTTTCTCTACTGGGATTAAGAATGGCGTTAATGAAGACACCATTCACGACAAACCCAAATCCCATTTGATATTAAATACAAGGCTCTGAATAGAAAATATATCGGCTTATATTCAATATCAAATTCTACGACTAACAAATATCGTATTGGAAATAACGATATAAATATATCTTTCAAATTCCCATAACAATATCTGTATAATCACGAAATCCAACATCGAAATATTCCAAAGACAATTTCGATTCAAATCCATTTCCACTTTATATATTGGAAATTCTGGTTATTTTCAAAACCCTTTCAAATCCACTTTATTTATTTTGAAAATAAATAGAATTATAATTCTAGTTCAAAACTAGTTCATTTTGATAAAAATCTATTTTTATCTTTCCAAATATGGATTTTTTCATCCCAATTCTTCACAAATCATTTCTAATGATTTTACACAAATTATTACTATTTTTAATAATTTTATCAAGGCCTGTACAGTCAATTTCCACAAACGGCCATCGAACTACACTTACAGCGACCTTTTCCAAATTTGATTTGGACATAATTCCAAATCCATCCGTTAGATTTCAAATATCTAATATTCATTAGAAATCTCTTTTCGATACGAACCCAACGGTTCTGGTTTTAGGAGAATCCGACGGTCGGATCTCCCGCAACGTCAATTCGAAGTCAGTGGTCGAAATTCGCGAACTGTCGCGGCGCGGCGCGTTCTATTCAGGCCATTCTATATATATATATATAATATATATATATATATTATATAAATTTCATCGATTTCCTTTTTAAAACGTATTTTATAAATCGTTTTAAATTCGTTTTCAAAACGATTTCAACTTCATATTCAATTTCGAATCAAAATTGAATATTCCACATCATCGATATACAAATGATAATATTTTCAAAACGTTATATTTTGAAATCTCTTCCTTTTCTATAATCATTATAAAAACGAATATAATCAATATAAATATCGTTCACGTAGAAATAGTGTCAATCTAATCAACACGGCTTTATATATTTCAATAACTTCGTTATTCTATTCGACAAATGAATATTTTCTTCAACACATGAATTTATATTTTTATTCAACACATGAATTTATATTTTATTCGACACATGAATTTTCTTTCTATTCAACACATGAATTTTCTTTTATAATATTCCTTATTTTCCAAATTGGAATGAGACCCACGCAATTACCATATAATGTTATTTATATGGATTCTATACAACACATGTATATAATAGCAACGATAAATAATCAACCATCATCCACAGTGCACCACACAACTGTATAAGCATTAAATATAAATAATTAACGCTTACATAGTCTGTCAACCCATCGATTGACATACAACTAAACAATCGGGATTAGTGTACGACAAATATCATCCCAATACCCGTGTGGGGTTTCAAATCAACAAACACATATTTTATTTGTGCAGTTAGGCGATGTGTAAAATTTATCGTCCCAATCCATATCAGTCAAATCAGTGTATGTAAACAAATCGTCCGATTTGTTTATAAATATTTATTTTATATACACATTAAAAATCATATTTTTAACAATAAAATATTTTCCACTATAAAATATTTTATTTCATGTCACATCACACAATCAAATTTCACAACACAGCAATCGAACAAACAAGTCATCCATGGTCTGTGGACGACGGGTGTCGTATGCTACTAAGCACCGTCTGCATCCTAGTATATATTTCAAACTAGAAAATAAATTAAAAGTGAGGAGTTCTCACCGAGGGTTCCACTCCTCCTTTCTTTATTTCTGAACGGCCTGGATTTTGTTTCGCTTCCGGTCAGTTCCATAGCAAAATGTTTCACACGGTTTGCGTTAAAAATCCTATTTTTAAACAACGATCTTTATAAATAAAAGTCATATTTTCTTTTGGCGATTATATATGTAAAAATCACATTTTTATTTCGTTTTCTAGAGAATAGAAATCATATTTTTATTTCGCTACTATATATATAAAAATCTCATCTTTCATACGATAAAAATCTTGCCTTTCACATGAATAAAATCAAATCTTTTATGTTTTTCAAAACCACATCTTTTCGTTTCTAAAAATATAATCTTTATTTTCAAACAAAAATCTACTCCTTATTTTCGAACAAAAATCTAATCTTTATTTTCTAACAATCGTATTTTTCATATCCAAGAAAATGGAATTTTTTTTTCTGTTAAAGAAAGTCATATTTTTCTATCTTAGAAAATCTCATTTTCATTTCAAAGAAAAATATATTTTCAAAGTCAAGGAAACTTATTTTTCAAAATCCAAAACCATATTTTTACAACAAAGCCATATATGCAAAATTCATATTTTTATTTATAAAAATTATGGCTTTTAAATCCTAAAAACATATTTTTATCCTCCCTGGTTTATATAAATAAGAATCACCTTTTTATTTCAACTCCTATCATATAAAAATTTGATTTTTAAGTTAATGACTTTTCACACAAGAAAACTAATTTGAAAACATTAAATAAAAATAAATAAACTTACAGAAGGTGGAGAAGAAGGCGTGGTGGCGCTGCGAATCAAATCGGAAAGGGAAGCTGCGTCGACTGGGGATGTTAGCGGCTGTAGACATCGGGAGGGGGCTTTGGGCTTGCGACGCGGAACGGGTGGTCGGAGGGGTCTGCAAGGGTGGCGGGGGGGGGGGGGGGGGGCAGGAGGTGGGTCTGGTGGTGGCTGTGCCGGATTTGGGCGATGGGCTGCCCGATTTGGGGCATTAGGGTTAAGGGGGTTGCGGGTTCTCATGTGGAAGGGGGGAAGGAGGAAGGAGGTGCTGCGCGGTGGTGGAGAGGTGGAGGCGACAAGTCACAGTGGCTAGATCGAGGTAGCAACGGGGTCAACGATGAGCAGCCTCAGTTTTTTTTGTTTTTTGTTTTATGAACGTGGAGAGAGAATGATGGAGAGGGGGGTGTATATAATTATTTATCTATATATTTAATCCAATTTATTTTTATAAAGCAATTTTTTATTTCGAACTCGAAATTGAACCCACCGACTGTCGTTCCTAGCTAATTACCCCCATTTTGAACACAATGGGATAAGTTTCGCAAGCCAATTCGGCTGTTTCGATCAGTTTTCATCAAAATCAAAATATAAATCTATATATTGAATTTGAGCGCACATTTCAATTTACCGGGGCCACATACGGACTCTAAAAATTCCTAAAAAATATTTTCTAGCTTCATATTAACGATACGGTTCTAAAAAAACTAATTTCGTCAAATTCTGAGATTGTTTGAAAAATGACCATTTTCTGGTCGATCGAAATTGACGGAAATTATCAAAACACGTTTAACTGTGCCACACTCACATATTGATTCGAAAAATTATGAATTTTGGAATCTAGCAATAACTTGACATCACGGATCCAACAAAAGTGGTTTCGTCAAAGACAGAGGTCTTTTGCAAAATTTCCATTTTTTAGGGCCAGAATTCCATAGCGACTATTTTGAATTTTCAGCTGGCATAACTTTTAATTCCTGCTATGAAATTTTGATTTTTTGGATTCATTGGAAATATATTCTCAATTAGATTCTAATATTTTTAGTTTCGCTAAAATCCGGTTTATTTTGAATCCTACACATTCATTTGAACTTTGAAATCGAATTTTCGAACTACCGCGCCATTTTCAATTCCTTTTTATAATTATAAATAAATAATTATATTCTAACGATGATTCAAATAAATATATACATTCGAATTCTATTTAAAATAAATTTTTCGTCATTATTATTTAAAATAAATCATTTTAAATATCCAAAATTCGCTAAGATTGCCAAAATAAAAATTTTAAATTGGCTCGGATTTCCGAGTTATTACAATCTCCCCCACTTAAAACTTTTCGCCCTCGAAAAGGAACGAAGCCGAAAGTTGTTTCACAAACCAACTCAACTTTCATTATTTTCCTTACGATTAAAGTTCTTCAACTTTTCAGTTTCCAAGAACTTTTCAAATTTTTCAAAAATTTGGCTAACACCCTAAATTTTCGAAAAATTTCTCCATAACCTCCCCCGCACCGTGGACTTCGGGATATTTCAAATAGCCTCCCATGGCCCTCACCAATCCAAAAAGAAAAAGAATCAGCCAAACGGCTAGCCAAACGGCTCATAAAATCATCAAAAACCGAAGAAATACAATAAACATGTACCTATTTGTCGAGCAAACAATTTTATTCTTCTGCTCTAGCCTCTTTGCTATGACCTGTTCAATGTAAGTACATGTACACGCATGCAAATGCGACAAATTTTCAATACAATCCACTATTTGGTTCAATTTGGCTAAAGGTTCAACATTTAATTAATCAAACAACACAATCAGCAATCAATTAGTTGATTATCTTTTCAATCATATAACTTTGATACATAGTCTAAAAATCAGATTTTGATGCCAAATCACAACAATAGACCCTATCTAGTTTTGGTTCTCACACCAGTCAATATGAGATATATAGAAATCCCACTTTCGAACTCGAACATGAATACTGATGATGCGATCGCTATAGCGATCATCAGAACCATCTTCGGGCGACTAGAGTGTGATTCTATATCTATCCGGTATATTAAAACTTCAAATACACGCAGATCAGACGTATATGCAAAATCTCTAAATACTGGATTGTCCAAATTAATATAAAAGTAATATTCAAATACGAATAATTGAATTTAATTTTTCAAAACAAAATTTGTTTTCAATTTTATTTAGAAAACATCACTCTTCACACTCGTTCTAGGATACTACTGATCCTATCTCTAACGAGTCATTCCCATTGGATATTACTAATTCAATCTCTGATGAATTCTTTCGTTTGGTTCTAATGTGTCTTATTCTCTGAGCTTTGGAAACCAAAGCTATGATACCAACTGTGAAGACCCGTAACTTCCCCGGTAAGGAAAGCCCGGATACTTCGAGAACAACACACAAAAGAACGCAGACAGAAGAACATTTCATTGTTTATTTCAACAATTCCATCAGAATACAAGAATATATAGACTATGAATGAATATTACACAGAAAATATCAGAGATTACAATACATTACATAGCAGCGGAAAATAATACAATACACAACTAGAATAATACACGGATACAGAGCTTTCCGAGTATCGTTCCAGCTATAAATCAAGATCCTGTGAATATAAATCTGCAAAACCAAAACTACTAACTGCCCGTTTCAAAATAAGGGCACCCAGAGTTTAGGTTAAAACAATAAACTCCATGTCAGTTATGGGACTGGTGTGAGAACTAAAACGGTTATTAATCTTTATTTTAAAATTCGGTAAATCAAGGGACCACGCCGTATAACACGGAACGGGTTTCCTCCCAAGAACACCAGTGCAAAAAACAACAGCGCAATGCTAAATAAAGAAAAATGAAGCTATTATAAGACCCAGGTCCCATCACACAATGCAACACAAGCCGGAGGATAGGGTTTTACCTTACAATAGCCAAAGCATGCTTGATACGCTAAATTTCATCTTTTATTACTATAAGTGTATAGTGTCAAAACAATTTCAATCATAAGTATCAATCATAGACGGCATAAGTGCCACATCCCACTATGTCGCCATATATAGGTTCTACAATCAAAAACGCAAAGTCACGTATTGGAAGTTGGATTTCCATCTGTGAACCGAGGCAAAAGATAGTCCTCTACCGATTCGAGACGCTCTAGCCCGTGTCTCAGGACCCAGACTCAGGTGGTCCCTTGGAGCGACAGGGTCGGTCCACCGATGTGGATTAAAATGCCTGAACACTGCGTTTCCCCACCCTTTGGGGTGTCGATGAGTCCAATGACTCCATCGGCTCCACATAGTCACCGATATATCCAAGGCGCCTCGCAACAGCAACAACCACATAAGTCAAACCCGTCAGGGCGTGTAAAACCACTGACGCCACTTCTAGCTAGAAAGAAACGCATGCCCTCCCTGATGTCCTCTCCTGTTTCTGGTTCACAAACGGGGAGTGAGGCTCGCGAATTCACGTTACACAAAGCTATGCCACACAGGCGGTGCTTTGATCATCGACCACAAGAATTTGCTTTTCAACAAAAGCCTTGATCATATTGCCACTTAGGCATGCCACACAGGCAATTCACTCCATGCGCTTGATATCTATCAATATATAACCCCTGAGCTCGTTCGTCTCAGAGAAGGGCGTTAAGCAAGAGAATAAATTCTCCGCCGCCAAACAGATATATATTTAATAGAAATCAATCACATAGAATAAAATCCAATATCAGACGCACAATCCATTTACAAGTTCGTTCTGGGTCTGAACGAAACCGGAGGCACCTTGTACCTCGCATATCCATCGATCTCCAAGTACGTCTGGACGATCACCAACTGATTCCCTCCTCTTGGGTGTAAGGCCCAATCAATGTCATCAGTAATTAACCAAACGATGTTGAAGACCTCCGGTCTTCGACCACCGTCTTCATCCTCGACACCACGTCGAATCTGTTATTCAGAATGGGATAAACCCGGTCTTTTTGAATAACTCGCATATATAATAAACAAGTGTTACACAAACACAACATACGCCTCATTCCAATTCAGAATATTCTTCTATTCAAATATTCTTATACTTTGAGAAAGGTTCCCATTAATTTTATCAAAGATAAATTCTTTAAATTCATTATTTAATCTTCTTTTGAATATCAATTCAAACTAGTCAGGATTAGCGAACCACACCGAAGTAATCATTTATTTTATTTCCCAATCCCAACCTATTCATCCCATGAAGTAAAACTGGTAATACTTCATATCTAACACCATGGTGTTATCGGTAAATTCAATTACCATTTCACGTTCAAATCTAATTAAAGATTTAACTATCGCCTGGAGCAAAACTGGTGATACTCCATTCTCGATTATTTCAATCTAATTAAAGATTCATTAAAACTCCACTTAGTTTTGATCTTCCCAAAAATCAATATTAATGATTATTTAACTTGGGAAATCATATCCTGTCTTTAACTGGGTTAAAGAACCAATGTCATTTAAAACACGGCTCAGGATAAACCCAAAATCACATTCATTAATTATCGGGTTAAAGAACAGGTGTTATTTAAAACACCGTTCACGATAAACCCAAAATCACATTCATTAATTATTGGGTTAAAGAATAAGTGTTATTTAAAACACTGATCACGTTAACCCAAAAATCAATTCAAATTCAATTCCAATTAAATACTATTTAATTGGTACACTTCATTAAATCCAAATAAAAAGATTTAATCTTTTTCTCTATTGGGCTTAAGAACAGCGTTAATGAAGACACCATTCACGACAAACCCAAATCCCATTTGATATTAAATACAAGGCTCTGAATAGAAAATATATCGGCTTATATTCAATATCAAATTCTACGACCAACAAATATCGTATTGGAAATAACGATATAAATGTATCTTTCAAATTCCCATAACAATATCTGTATAATCACGAAATCCAACATCGAAATATTCCAAAGACAATTTCGATTCAAATCCATTTCCACTTTATATATTGGAAATTCTAGTTCAAAACTAGTTCAAAACTATAAAATTATAATTATAATTCTAGTTCAAAACTAGTTCATTTCGATAAAACTCTATTTTTATCTTTTCAAATATGGAGTTTTTCATCCCAATTCTTCACAAATCATTTCTAATGATTTTACACAAATTATTACTATTTTTAATAATTTTATCAAGGCCCGTACAGTCGACTTCCACAAACGGCCATCGAACTGCACTTACAGCGACCTTTTCCAAATTTGATTTGGACATAATTCCAAATCCAACCATTAGATTTCAAATCTCTAATGTTCATTAGAAAGATCTTTTCGATACGAACCCAATGGTTCCGGTTTTAGGAGAATCCGACGGTCGGATCTCCCGCAACGTCAATTCGAAGTCAATGGTCGAAATTCGCGAACTACCGCGGCGCGGCGCGTTATATTCAGTCCATTCTATATATAATATATATTATATATATTTCGCCGATTTCCTTTTTAAAACGTATTTTACAAATAGTTTTAAATTCGTTTTCAAAACGATTTCGTCTTCGTATTCAATTTCGAATCAAAATTGAATATTCCACATCATCGATATACAAATGATAATATTTTCAAAACGTTATATTTTGAAATCACTTCCTTTTCTATAATCATTATAAAAACGAATATAATCGATATAAATATCGTTCACGTCGAAATAGCGTCAATCTAATCAATACGGCTTTATATATTTCAATAACTTCGTTATTCTATTCTACAAATGAATATTTTCTTCAACACATGAATTTATATTTTTATTCAACACATGAATTTATATTTTATTCGACACATGAATTTTCTTTCTATTCAACACATGAATTTTCTTTTATAATATTCCTTATTTTTCAATTTGGAATGAGACCCACGCAATTACCATATAATGTTATTTATATGGATTTTATACAACACATGTATTTAATAGCAACGATAAATAATCAGCCATCATCCAGAGTGCACCACACAACTGTATAAGCATTAAATATAAATAATTAACGCTTACACAGTTTGTCAACCCATCGATTGACATACAACTAAACAATCGGGATTAGTATACGTCAAATATCATCCCAATACCCGTGTGGGGTTTCAAATCAACAAACACATATTTTATTTGTGCAGTTGGGCGATGTGTAAAATTTATCATCCCAATCCGTATCAGTCAAATCAGTGTATATAAACAAATTGTCCGATTTGTTTATAAATATTTATTTTATATACACGTTAAAAATAATATTTTTAACTATAAAATATTTTCCATTATAAAATATTTTATTTCATTCCACATCACACAATCAAATTTCACAACACAGCAATCAAACAAACAAGTCATCCATGGTCTGTGGACGACGGGTGTCGTGTGCTACTAAGCACCGTCTGCATCCTAATATATATTTCAAACTAGAAAATAAATTAAAAGTGAGGAGTTCTCACCGAGGGTTCCACTCCTCCTTTCTTTATTTCTGAATGGCCTTGATTCTGTTTCGCTTCCAGTCAGTTCCATCGCAAACATATTTTTTATTTCGCCACTATATATATATATATATATGTATATATATATATATATATATAAATCTCATCTTTCATACGATAAAAATCTCGCCTTTCTCACGATAAAAATCAAATCTTTTATGTTTTTCAAAACCACATCTTTTCTTTTCTAAAAATATAATCTCTATTTTCAAACAAAAATCTACTCTTTATTTTTGAACAAAAATCTAATCTTTATTTTCTAACAATCGTATTTTTCATATCCAAGAAAATGGATTTTTTTTTTTCTATTGAAGAAAGTCATATTTTTATATCTTAGACAATCTCATTTTCATTTCAAAGAAAAATATATTTTCAAAGTCAAAGAAACTTATTTTTCAAAATCCAAACCATATTTTTACAACAAAGCCATATATGCAAAATTCATATTTTTATTTATAAAAATTATGGCTTTTAAATCCTAAAAACATATTTTTATCCTCCTTGGTTTATATAAATAAGAATCACCCTTTTATTTCAACTCCTATCAAATAAAAATTTTATTTTCAAGTTAATGACTTTTCACACAAGAAAACTGATTTGAAACATTAAATAAAAATAAATAAACTTACAGAAGGTGGAGAAGAAGGCGCGGTGGCGCTGCGAATCAAATCGGAAGGGGAAGCTGCATCGACTGGGGATGTTAGCGGATGTAGATATCGGGAGGGGGCTTTGGGCTTGCAACGCGGAAGGGGTGGTCGGAGGGGTCTGCAAGGGTGGCGCGTGGGGAGGGGGGCAGGAGGTGGGTCTGGTGGTGGCTGCGCCGGATTTGGGCGATGGGCTGCTCGATTTAGGGCATTAGGGTTAGGGGAGCGCGGGTTTTCGTGTGGAAGGGGGGAAGGCGGAAGGAGGTGCGTCGCGGTGGTGGAGAGGCGGAGGCGGCAAGTCACGGTGGCTAGATCGAGGTAGCGACGGGGTCAACGACGAGCGGCCTTCAGTTTTTTTTTGTTTTTTTTTGTTTTATGAACGTGGAGAGAGAACGATGGAGAGGGGGGATGTATTAAATTATTTATATATATATAATCCAATTTATTTTTATAAAGCAACTTTTTATTTCGAACTCGAAATTGAACCCACCGACTGTCGTTCCTAGCTAATTACCCCCATTCCGAACACAATGGGATATGTTTCGCAAGTCAATTCAGCTATTTCGATCCGTTTTCGTCAAAATATAAATCTATATATTGAATTTGGACGCACATTTCAATTTACCGGGGCCACATACGGACTCTAAAAATTCCTGAAAAATATTTTCTAGCTTCGTATTAACGATACGGTTCTAAAAAAACTAATTTCGTCAAATTATGAGATCGTTTGAAAAATGACCATTTTCTGGTCGATCGAAATTGACTGAAATTTTCAAAACACGTTTAACTGTGCCACGCTCACATATTGATTTGAAAATTAATGAATTTTGGAATCTAGCAATAAATTGACATCACGGATCCAACAAATGTGGTTTCGTCGAAAACAGAGGTCGTTTGCAAAATTTCCATTTTTAAGGGCCAGAATTCCATAGCGACTATTTTGAATTTTCAACTGGGCATAACTTTTTATTCCCGCTATGAAATTTTGATTTTTCGGATTCGTTGGAAAGATATTCTCAATTAGATTCTAATATTTTTGGTTTCGCTAAAATCCGGTTTATTTTGAATCCTGCACATTCATTTGAACTTTGAAATCGAATTTTCGTACTACCGCGCCATTTTCAATTCCTTTTTATAAGTACAAATAAATAATTATATTCTAACGATGATTCAAATAAATATATACGTTCGAATTCTATTTAAAATAAATTTCTCGTCGTTATTATTTGAAATAAATCATTTTAAATATCCTAAATTCGCTAAAATTTCCAAAATAAAAATTTTAAATTAGCTCGGATTTCCGGGTTATTACATTTCTTCGGATAACTATTTTCGATAACTCTTTTCTTCGAATATGCTATATTCAATAATCTCTCTTCGAATAACTATATTCGATTAACTCTATTTGATTAACTCTACTCGATTAACTCTTATTCGACTAACTCTATTCGAATAACTAATATTCGATTAACTCTAGTTCGATTAATTCTATTCGATTAACTCTACTCGATTAACTCTTAATCGATTAACTCTATTCGAATAACTAATATTCGATAAACTCTAATTCGATTAACTCTATTCAATTAACTCTTATTCGATTAACTAATATTCGATTAACTCTATTCGAATAAATAATATTCAATTAACTCTAATTTGATTAACTCTACTCGATTAACTCTACTCGATTAACTCTTATTCGATTAACAAATATTCGATTAACTCTATTCGAATAACTAATATTCAATTAACTCTACTTCGATTAACTAATATTTGATTTAACTCTATTCGAATAACTAATATTTGATTTAACTCTTTTTCCTATCTCATTCAAATTCCCATTTGAATTCCTATTTCAAACCCCAACTCTTCCTTATAATTGTTTTAATTTACAAAATATTTATTTTAATCCATTATTCACATCGAATGTGAAAAATATTTCTTTTATATAATCCATTAAGTTTGATTTCGTATTTTAAAATAATATCCCATTTCCAAATTTTATTTATACTTCTATTTATAGAATTATTCATATGAAATCTCCTTTTTATTTCTAACACTTAAATCTGATTCATAATTCCCTTTATAAATGCTGAGTTCACATTCGATTTAAAATATCGATGTTAAAACCGATTTCTACTTCTCTATATAAGTACAGACTTATATATTTCATTTATCACATGATAAATATTTTATTTAATTTATAAAACATTATTTATAAATCAATCTTCTCAATTTATCTATTAAAACAAATTCTATTTAAAATCTACTTTAAATTAATCTTTTCCATTTATCTGTTTAAACTGATTTCCATTTAATATTTATTTTTCACATATTTCCTTTTATAAAATTCTATTCATTTCCAAATATTACCTTTTATAAAATTCTATTCATTTCCCAAATATTTCCTTTTATAAAATTCTATTCATTTTATAAATATTTCCTTTTATAATTCTATTTATTTATAAATAAATATTCCTTTAACAATTCTATTTATTTTCTAAATAATTTCTTTAATAATTCTATTTATTTCATATAAATATTTTCTTTTATAATATCCTATTTATTTCATATGAATATTTCCTTTTATAATATCCTATTTATTTCATATGAATATTCCATTTATAATATCCTGTTTATTTCATATGAATATTTCCTTTTATAATATCCTGTTTATTTCATATGAATATTTCCTTTTACAAATATATTTATTTTCCAAATAATCCCTTTTATAATTCTATTTATTTCATATAAATATTTCCTTTTATAATATCATATTATTTCATATGAATATTTCATTTATAATATCCTGTTTATTTCATATGAATATTTCCTTTTATAATTATAATTATTTCCCAAATAAATATTTTATTTTCAATATACACTTTGAAAATTCCCTTTTTACATTCCAGTATTTCTTATGGTATTTAAAATACCAAATAATAGGACCAGTGTCATCATAATCAATCACAGATTACATATCACATCATATATCACAATATATGAAAAGAAACAGTATTATAAATATTGAGGAATCCAGTTGGATCCCTCCAACCTGTTTCCCTGCATCCACAGATGTTAAACAATGTAATTAACATCAACTTCATTTCAATATGAAATATTTTGATAAATAGAATGTAGCGACACGAGTAATTCGACACTCGAATCCAGACACTAACACGTCCTATGTCTAAACTCAAGTATCGAAAAACCCAGAAAGCTAATAGAAAGTAGTTAGAGGGTGAGAAAAGAAAGAAAGAAATATTAGAATAGAAGATTAACGAGATCAGAGTCTCACAGCAGAATAGACAAAATATAATAATCAATAATATTTTATACAAAAGAACTGTATATATGATTACAACATCAGAGTATACATTCAGATCAATACAACACACAGCGGAAATAAACTAGTACCAGTATATATATGGAGTACGTCCCGACTTCCACTCCTTTTCTGAAGCTCCAAGCGATACCAAACCTGATAATATACTCGGTCTGACCCGAGCACATTTGAAGCAAAGCAAAGTTCACCCAGATCAGTCTGAAATACTTTCAGTGATAAATTCATACAACAACCAACTTGTTAAACTTTGAAATCCTTTTCGAAACAAAGGATAATAGTAAGACCGACCCACACATAAACACGGACGGTTTTTACCTTACTATAACCCAAACATTTTGAAATCCATATCTTATTCTGATATTATGATTGTGTCTAAATACAAGTAAATAAAATCTAGCAGAACGCTTGCATCTCATGCTCCACATATATAGTATACAATAAGAATCGCAGGCGCTTATTGGAGATTGGATTTCCAACTATGACAAGTATGGGACCACCTACCGATGATGTATCTCTAGAGATGAATACAATGGGTTCAACAAGAACGTCTTACAACCCGGCCCACACATGACCGACCACTCATTTCTCTTAAGTGTATCGAGTATATTGTCACCTTACGGCTTTTTGTCGCGCGACCACTGTAATCTCCGGGAGATACAGAAATGAAAAGAAGTAACAAATATTCTCTAGATTGTGACAATACACCCTAATGGGTGCGACCCACATAGTCATGATGCCTGCCCGATTTTTGTCATTTCCCGGTTGATGAGGCTTGAGGCTATAATCGACTTTTGAAGCATCTGGCCACTATTCACATCGCTCATATACGTCATCGAGGTACAGGATGAACCGAAGGCACCCTCCTACCGCATCCCAGGAATCACCCTATAGATCAGTAGCGAGTAGTCATTGCAACCCGTAGATTCCAATCACAATAGAATCACATTATATCTCTGGGGATCAGCCAGAGATTGTAAGTAACTCTTCCGTTTCATGAAGATCTATGGTCTTCAAATGCTTTATCTCGATCAGCGTCTTTGACGTATTCGTATTTATTGGTCGGAACAGTTTTCGAATATAAATTCGATCCCGGTCTTTCCGTACCAATAACGTTGGGTTAGATTTTGATAGTCGGTTATTTAACTATCAAAATAAACAACCATAAAAATAAACAGATACATTGGTTTATACACAGCATCACTTGGCCATTTAAACATAATTTATCAGTTGAAATGCCCAATAATATATTGGTTTAATTTATAATTATACTCAAATCCCTTTTCCTATAAACCTAAAAAATATCTTAAATCATACTTATTTATGCTTTGCTAATATTTCAAAACATTGTTATAACATTTCTTATTATCTTATCGATTCAACTTTATCATTCGTAAAACCATCATTACGATATCCACTTTGGCTTCGTTATTTGAACACCAAAATCACCACTCACCCTTTTAGAATAAGCCCATTTAAATCTTTTTTTCTTAACTTTGAAATTTCTGTTATATTCCCACCAATCATTTCATAACATCAATCCCCTTTTTATTTTCTTTTTCTTTGAAATCTCATTATATATATATTTCAAAATTCTTCAAATAACGTTACACTTTTATTTTTCCCAAAATATTTTATTCTAACACTTTCACCATCACGACTAACATTATCCTTTGATAATCCTGAAGTTGTTCAAGTTGGGGTATTTTAATTACCTCTCAGACCTTAATCAACTACGTTTTTATCGTAAGATAAATATCAGTTGTAATACAAAAACCAACACTCATTTTCAATATGACAAATCCCATTATTATTCCATCTTAATGGAATATCATCTCTTCTTTTAAAAATGGCGATTCTATATCGCATCTTTATAATTTAGTTCGTTTAACTACTCTGATTCAAACTTGGGTATTATAACTTCGCATAACTTGAATTCATAGAATCCAATATATTGCAGTAAGTAAAACTTCGATTTCTCATCTAAATATTAAATCGCTTTATTTATTATAAACATAGCTTTAACTTCACAAACTTTCCTTAATATATTTTACATTCCAAATTATCCCTTAGATTATTAATAAATGATCAATAATCAAGTTTCAACATCGATCAAAATAAATCTGTGTTACTTAACCATTAACTACCCTTTTTAGATGAACTAATTTAATAAACAATTTCGGTTAACGGCATTAACTCGTTCAATTCTAAACATGACTAACCTGTTAGCCAATCATTATCGATCTACCGATTAATTAATAATTAATTAATTTAAATAATTCTATTCACTTTGATTTTATCAATATAAACCCATTCTAGTTGTTGTGTTAATTCTGGTCACTTGCATCAGCTAAATACAGTTGTTTACAATTCACTTGATAAGCACGTGCTTTACGCGCGGTAGAATTTGGTATAAAAATGGTAATTTGCGGTTAAACCAATCGATGTATATATATGTGGTTGGATTTTTCCCCTTTTTAGAAACTTTATTTAAATAATATAATTAAAAACAAAAACTATATTCGGTTATAAAATAAATTTCGTACCTTCATTTCTAGAGATTCACCTAACGGTGAATCTATCTTTATAAACGGTGTATATCTGAGCCATCTGCTATTTATTCCGCAATCAATACTATATATTGATTCAAGGTTCAACCACAACCAACAATCAATAGGGTTTTAAAGTCAACGGTTTTAAACAGTTCATATAAAATATGAAACAACAGCATACTAAATATTTGAGGAACCGGTTTGATTCCTCCAACCTATTCTTCCCTGCAACACAGACCATTATAATATTTCATATCAATAAATAGAAATATTTTAAACGACAATAATATAATTAATGTCAACCATTAAATCAACCATAGGCATTCAATCAACCAATTTAAATTTATATGAATTTAGCACATCAAAGTATTTCAGAAATGTGTGAGGATTAACTCACCTTTGTTTTTGATGACCGATACGCGTTGGTTTTATTTAATTTTAAACAGTCAATTAAAATTAAATGAAAAATCTGACTGCTTTTGTTCCTTTCCGAATCAGCATAACAATGTAGTACCCTTCACTGCGATTCCAACGTGACCGGTTTTGCGTGTTTCTGACAATATATGATTCATTTATCGCGATTACATGGTTTGTATATAATTTAATATAATTGGGTTAACTAATTGAACATTTCATAAATAATTTACCTTTTCTCTCTTGCCACTTCATTATGTTTTCTTAACCCGTTCTTCTTTCCAGGCTATCACGAAAGCGCTCCAGACCATTCCATGCCAACGTCCCTTCCATTTTGTTCTTCTAACTTTTTTTTTCTTTTTTTTCATAAAGGAACGACGGCCCATCTATTTGGCCCATGTTTCCCCTTAACAGCCTTACACCCTTCTTCAACATGCGAAATGCTCATCACAAACTACTTCATGAAATCGATCGTTTCTGTACAAGTATACAGCGCACACCACTACTTCTTTGACAACATTCCTCCCTCCAGTGCGCTAAGTCCATCATAACAGCCCCAAGCAACGTCCGCTTCTGTATTTTCCCAAATTAATTTACTTTAATACCTCTACTGTCCCTCACGTGAAAACCTCCTGGTTCCCTTTCCTATATCACTATTTCAAGCTATAGAACCACGACCCCTCTATTCTTCTTCTTCGTGTACTGTATCCAGTGAACCCATCGCCAACTACTCGACTATGCCGCTACTTCCCTCCCCTACCACCCCATGAACACCTACGCCCTCGACAAACACTCCGCCCTCCCCAGTTGTCTCTAATAGGAGCACCAAGCCGCAGCTCAACCTTCCCAGCGAAAAAGGAAAAAGAAAAAAATAGCTAAAACCCATACAAAGTATACCAATATGAAACACTGGTTTATATGAGATTAATGGCTCAACTTTCGTTTTGATTTTGTTAGGTTTTATTATATAAGTATATGGGAAGGAGCATTACGGTTTGCTAGTGCGAACAAGAAAAGAGAAAGAAGGATTGAAATTGTGTGTTTTCAGAGAGAATGAACCGCATATTTATAGAAGAATGGAATCGTGGCAGCCACGTTTTAGGTTTTCATTGGGAGATGGCTTCAGAAATTAGCTGTACATGGTAGGAGTAAGGTTGCAGATATAGTAGCATGTGTAGTTTGAAATGAAATGTCGGTGACTTTGCGTGATGGTGAAGAGAATGGACAATGATATTTTATATTAGTGTAGGTAGTATATTTTATTTTTACTTAATTTTTCTTCAAACGATCGGTACATATATCATTATTTTCCTTTTGGGTTTGCTGTGTCTCATATATCATGCAAGCGAACGAAGAAGTGGCCTTTAAATGCTTGCAGAAGAACAAGGGTATCCAGCTATATTATTGTTATTATGTTAATTGTCAGAAAGTGTAGGGAACGTGTGCTAAGATTTGAAACAACATTGGTGAGATTTTGAAACTATAAGCTTGGATTTGTTTTAGATTTCACAGCAGGTTCTGAGATGTTTTCGAAGATACGGAAACCACGTCAAAAGAAAAAAAATTGTTGACATTTTCTGTACCTTCCAGCGTGCTGAAGATTTTGGTCAAGATTCTTGTTGGATTTTCAAAGATTAGAACCCAATTTTCAAAGATCGGCTGCAGGCTCGCTAGATATTGCCAAATCTCGAAATGACCCGACAGAGATTGATAAAGATTTTTGTATAGTTTTGAAAACGTATGCTGAGCAGTTGGTTCTGCCTCTTTCAACATTTAATAACGATGCAACATTTCATGAGGAGTGGCCATATTTTCTTGTCAACGAACTGGGCAAATCGTTTCAGCCATGGTTTAAGGATAGCGCAATACGACCAACAAATTTAATTTATTCATTTTGATTTGATATTAGTGAAAAATACTAATGATCTTTACTTTAAAGTTAACGCACCCCGTTAGATAAAACTCCGTCCGCATATGACTTGCTATCGACAAAAATAAATATACCGTCGTGTTCAGCAGTGTGCCACGATCACAAATATATAATAATATCGGAAGGTTAACTTATATTGTGATACCCCAAAAATGTTGATATAGGGTGCAAAATACCCTAAATAAAAAGTTGCATATTTTACGAATTAAAAATTACAGTAAAATTCTAAAAATTAAATTATAACTACGCCTCAAAGGACTTGTCCAAATTCGAAGCCGATATTTAATTATATTAAATAAACCGTTACGGCTTATAAACGATTCTGCAGCGACTATTTGAAAATTTGATTTGGACATAAAACAAAATCTATAATACGAAAACTCGATTTTTCTCCTCCATTAGAAAAATATTATCAACTAGATTCAGGTGCTTCTTGTTTTACCGAAATCCGGCTTAACACGGATTCAGTATAGTCGATTGAAGTTGAAATTCAATTTTACGAACTACCGCGCTGTTTCGAATTCATTTTATAATTTAAATATAAATATAAACACTCAGTCGTCGTTAAATTAGCGATTTCGATATTGAATTCCATAAATAGTTCAAATAAAATATTTAAAATAAATTTAAATATTCGAATCAAAATAGCAGAAAAATCCGGGTCGTTACATTCTTCCCCACTTAATTAAATTTCGTCCTCGAAATTGCTAGGTAAAAAGAATGATCCAACCGCAATCATTTTCAAAATAATTAATTTAAAATATTATCAAAAATATTACCAAGTTATAAAATTTTCGAAAAAATCGTCAGCACCTCCTCTGTATTATTCGATCCCCGAGCGCCACTCTGGGCCTCTCATATTGATCCAAAGAAAATAAAAGCCAAGTGGCTACCCATCTCGGATATAAATTCAAAACACCCAATCAATAATATGGTATACCTTTTTGTTGGGCAACTCAATCTCAATTTCGAAGAAAACCAGGTAACTGCTCTTCGTCTTTCAATCTGGGCTTCCAGTCTGTGTAACCAATACCACAGCCTTCTGAAACCTGTACTTAACTCCACTTTGTATATTATTCAAATTCATTATACTTGAATCTCATTTTAATGGGCTTAACTCATTAATCGGTTCTAAATCCAATTCAAATCCATATTACTCATTCCTAACACATTCTACCTACCTTTCAATTCATAGTCGTAATTATTTTTAGCAATCCATTTAGATATATCAACCCATTCTTTATATCTCATTCCGATTCCATTACCTGAATCAATTTCATCTCATTCAGGTTTGTTCAAACCAAGTCTATACAATCAACTCCAATCACGCAATTCAACTTATTTCCAAATATTTCATTTGGGATTTGTTCACTGTCATTTTTCCCAAACATAAGTCAAATTCTTGTTGGCTTGTCTAAATTCCAATTCAAAGGATTCCTTTTAATTCATACAAGTTAAAATTAATTCCCATTTCATATTTGAAATGTTTCCATTTCATCCAAATCATGTAATAATTCGATAAAATAATAATCTTACCTTCTTATATAATATATTGGGTCGAAACAATGTAAAAATAATTTTATATTCAAATCACAAATACGCACTCTCATATATATATATACACTCAACTCTATCTAAGGTATCCCAATCTCTATCGAGTTATACCACAGAGCCAAGGTTATTTCTAAACCATTGCTCTAATAACAACTGTAGCGACCCGAGTAATTCGACACTCGAATCCAGACACTAACACGTCCTGCGTCTAAACTCAAGTATCGAAAAACCCAGAAAGTTAATAGAAATAAGTTAGAGGGTGAGAAAAGATAGAAATAAATATTAGAATAGAAGATTAAGGAGATCAGAGTCTCACAGCAGAATAGACAAAATATAATAATCAATAATATTTTATACAAAAGAACTGTATATATGATTACAACATCAGAGTATACATTTAGATCAATACAACACACAGCGGAAATAAACTAGTACCAGTATATATATGGAGTACGTCCCGACTTCCACTCCTTTTCTGAAGCTCCAAGCGATACCAAACCTGATAATATACTCGGTCTGACCCGAGCACATTTGAAGCAAAGCAAAGTTCACCCGGATCAGTCTGAAATACTTTCAGTGATAAATTCATACAGTGTTACACCCCGCGAATTCTATAACTATGAAATTCACAAATTAAAGTATAACTAATTTCAAATCAAAGAACTAAGGGAAACGGGATACGCCATTGCGTTTGTCCCGGAAAAATACGTGAAATAGAGTCCGAGTTTTCGAAAAACGGAGTCCGTATGAAGAAGATATAGCCTTCGGAAGTTTCTGAATTAAATTTAAAATTCAAACAGAATAAAACAATTAAAAATTCCGAAGTGGGGCCCAATGGGCCAGGGCGGAAAAAGTCCCGCCTGACGCACCCAGGTCGACTGGGCTGTCGACCTAGGCTAGCCATGTCGACAGGGCTGTCGACAGCCCTGTCGACAGGGGTGTCGACCTGGTCGAGAGCCAAGTCGAACCCAGCCCAACCTGGCTAGCCAGGTCTGTGTTTGGCCGATTTTCTGTGGTCTGCTTTGTCATTAGGGCTAGGTGGCAGGCTCTAATTGGTCTCTCTTTAGAATGAATGGCTACGATCAATCCAGGCAACATCGATGGCTCTAATCAGTTCATAACTCCTATAAAAATGACCCTAGACTCAACCCTAATCTATTCATTCAAAAATAAGAACAAAGCCGCCATGTTGCTGAGGAGCGTCTAGGAATAGCCACCAAATTGGAGAGAAGATTAGGAGGCAAATTCTAAAGCCTAAAGCAATTCAAGCAAATCAAATCAACGCCTACGTCAAAAGGAGTCGCATCTCTAAATTCCTAAATTAGAGAATTCGCCACAACGATTGTAAGTAGAGTATTATTTTGGTATGAAAAAATAATTGTGTTGGTTTGTATATTTGATTTGTGGCGATAAAGTAATTCATATTTGTGCGTTGCTATCGATTTGGAATATTGTATACGTTTGGATATTCGCAAAGCATATTATTCATTATAAAAACTACATGCGGTAGTTTTATGCAAGTATACGTTTGGAATATTCGCAAATTATGTAATCCATGTTGAAGCTACATGTATGTAGTTGATTAATTGAAATTCATGCAAGTTTGGGATTTTGTTACTATGCCATCATAATGTGTATCTTTATACAAACATCATTTTTGTGAAGTAATTGGAATAAGGTTGGGATTATCATAATTCATATGAAATTATATTGAAAAGTTTGGCACCACGATCTATGTATCAAGCCATGTTTTGTACTAGAAACCTATTTGCAAACTTATGAATATGGCTAGGCTATGATTGATATTTTGCATAATTGAAACCATGTTAGGTCTATAATATTAACAAGAATTATATGATGACATATGTGGTACATGGCTAGGTTAGATTCAAAAACCCCTTTTTGCAAGTTTACATGACTAAAGTAAAAATCATGATTTCATGTTAGAAATATGTATGCCATGGTTATGTGAACAAATTTAACTATACTTTTGTATTAGCCACAAAAGTAATCCCCTTGGTAAACATGTAGTAATCTTATGAACATGATTTGCTTATGTTTGACATTATGCCTAAATAAAAATATAGGTTTATGTTGTAGTTAAGACTATGTGTCAATAATGATATCCAATTTAGATTCTTATCTCAACTACAAGTTTACATGCTTTGATTCATGTCACTTATGCTTTATGACCAAAGTATATGTTACTACTATGCAAGTACACCAGTTTCTAATTTGTAGTTCCAACGTCACATTGCAAGTTCATGCGCTCACATTCCCCTTTTTGTGTATGTAATCACGCTTTAAGCCTCCCCTTTTCGCATGGCTAGGTTGGGCTTTAAAAGGCTACGCCCAACATATATATAATAAACGGACGTGTTAAACGGGGGAAAATAACGTTGGGCTAAATTAATTAATAAATGAAAATATAAAGTAGAAGGGCCCAAATTCAAGTATGGGTTGGGCCCATGATTGGTGTAACCTTTACACCATGAACTTAATAATGGGCCGCAAATATTTACGTATAAATAAAGAAGAAAGACAAAATATGTAAATGTAGAAAATACGATGTGTTTAACCTGAGGTTGGATTGAGTTGTGATGTAAACCTGCCCGGAACCGCCCGGCTGTCCAGTAGTCACAACAATACCTATCCAATGTGAGAGGTTAAACATGGAGCCCAATAAGGACCCGAGGTTAGACTGAGTTGTGGCGTAAGACTGCCCGGAACCAACCGGCAACAGGCAGCCACAACAATACCTGTCTAATGTGAGAGGTCAAGGCTTTAATAAGACAATTAAGGCTGAGTCAGGACTGTTAGGATTAAGTAAACTAAAAACTTAATCAAAATGGAACATGCTAAACTAAACGGACTGGTGGGGGTTAGGTTAGAAAACACTTAACCAACTTAGCATGTTGGCTAGAGATAGAAAACCTAGTAACGGGGGACCCTTTTCAGCAGTAACCCTATAAGGTGTATCATGATACCCTGAAACTAGGCAGGGTGGGGCACGATTACTGGGCTGATTGTAAGAGGTCAATTCGACGGCGGTGGTGTAGCAGTGTAGGTTCTAACGGGGTGCGGGCGTGCACACACTCCGACGCAGAAAAATAAAGCACTGGGCACCAGTAGCATACCTGTGCATTCTAAGGTTGTGTCGGGCCGCTGCCATGGGACTTGATACACCCCATGGTGGGACCAGCATAGGTAACTACAACATCGGGGGCCGTAAGACACATGTAACTATGCGAGTAGGAGCCGATCATCATCGAATGGATCACTTCACCCTGATTATGGGGTGCCAGTTGGGAACTAGTTTATATGGGTTCAGAGATTAACATGGGGTACGATAGTATATTTGACCCTAGACAACTCAACCAAGTTTATAGTGTTTTTCCCACTTCTTGATTTTACTTATCGTACCCAGTTCTTTATTCATAGACAAAATAGTACTAGACTTACTCAGGCTTTATGTCTGACTCTACTTTTCTTTCGTCTTCTTTCCTTCCGTTTCCCACCCCCCCTCCCCCCCAGGTCCACAGGGAGGGAACACTGCAGCTTGACCAGCCTTCATATCCAGCTTGAAGAGGAGTAATGTATTGCTTGGAACTTCCCGTTTTTGAACTATGGCTTTGGACAACCACTTTGGGGCCTTTGCAGTTTATCTATGTTTTATTTATGCTTCTTTAAATGATGTAATCAAGACAGATTATGAAAGTGTTATGTTGTGTTTTTGGAAAGGATGTAAGTCAATCATGGTGATGTTGCTGTAACACGTATTTGCTTATTATGAAATAAAAAGTTTGTTTGTTTTTCCGCTGTTTTACAAATATGTGTTCTTATATCTGTCTTGTATATCTGTGACTTATACTTATAAACCTCCACCAAAATTAGGGCATTCCCTTTGAGAGTGACCCTAACGGAGGTGGGGTGTTTCACTTGGTATCAGAGCATAGGTTTACTAGATAAGATAAAAAGTTTTGAAAAATTTATTTTCAAAAAAGAAATTTAAAGAAGCATTTTTAAAAGAAAAATATTATTTTATTTTAAAAAAAAAGGCAAAGTCCCCCCCAAAGCCATAGGTACTATCTCTTATCCTTCGTTTTGAATCTATCCTTTTTGTTTCAGCATGTCCGAAGAACTTAACTTGCCGGAGGGTGTACCAATACCTGGTTGGTTTAGACGGTTCTTAGAAGCAAGGGCCACTCAGCCAGGTCCTACCGTTCCTCCTCCCCCAGCTGCAGGAAATCATCCAGCTGCAGCAGCACCTCTTCCTCCACCTCCTCCACGGGGAAACACGTTTGCTAAGATATGTAGAGATTTTAAAGCTATGGGAGGAAAGGATTTCCATGGAACTGAGTCCTTCGTGGCAGCTAGAAATTGGCTGAAAGAAACGGAGGACCTATTCATCATCTTTGAGGTAGAAGATAGACAAAAAGTACAATTGGCAGTGTGGCTATTGAAGGGCGAGGCTTCCTACTGGTGGGAAGTCACTAATGCTGAAAGACCAGTGGAGACATGGGAGGACTTTAGGGCAAGATTTGAGACTAAATTTCTCTCAGATGCGGAAAGAAGTTTGCAGTTGGAAAAATTCTTATTTCTTAAGCAAGGGGACAAGACAGTCAGAGAGTATGTGAATCAGTTCGATGAGCTGGCTAGGTTTGGGCTTGACCTAGTCAATACCCCGCACAAGAAGGCTCTCCGTTTCGTCAAAGGGTTGAATGAGCCATTACACAGTTTGGCCATGACTCATATACCCATGGGAGCCACGTATGAAAGATTGGTGCAAATGGCATTGCTGAATGAAGAGGATAAGGGCAAGAAGGAGACAAAGGCAGAAAGCTCTCAAGGGAAGAAAGAGGGTTTGCAGCCTAAGAAGACAGACTTTAAGAAGGGCGGGAAAGGCAACAAAGAGAAGAGGAAGTGCAATTTCTGTGGTAAAGTGGGGCACTTAGTAAAGGACTGCCGGAAAAAGAAGGCCAAGGAGAATGGTGGGTGCTTTTCTTGCGGTGAGACGGGCCACAGGGCTAAGGACTGCCCAAAGAAACGAGGACAGGGGCAGAGGGCTGGATCCACCCCAGGGGCACAGGTTCATGTGCTGGAAGCGCCACCTTTGCAACAGCGAGGTACAAACACTTCTGTAGAAAGTGTAGTTTATCTTTATGATCACCCCGTTCGCACTTTATTTGATTATGGCGCATCACATTCCTTTATCTCGTCTGCTTTAGTAGAATCTCTGCACCTAAAAACTAGTATGGTAGAGGACACCTTAATTGTTTCAAACCCAATTGGGGGCCCAGCTCATTTGTCTATGATCTGTTTGGGATTGAAAATTTCTATTCTAAGTGTAGAATTTCAATGTAGTGCCTTTGTTTTGGGCTTTTCGGGGTATGGTTTGATTTTGGGTATGGATTGGCTATCCAGTAATGGGGCCATCCTTGATTGTGAGAAAAGGGTTGTTAGGCTCCTAACCCAGCTCGGTAATACTTTGGAAATTTCTTGTAATCCCTCGTATGCGGTTATGCTTAGTTATCTTGAATCGCTAGATGCCTCTGTTGAAAATTTGCAATCAGTTAGAGTAGTCCGGGAATATCCGGATGTCTTCGAAGAGGTGAAGGGCTTGCCTCCGAAGCGGGAGATAGACTTCCGCATATATCTTGTAGATAATGCAAAGCCCGTTGCGTTGCCTGTTAGACACATGGCTCCACGAGAAAGGAAAGAGCTCAGTAAACAGATTAAAGAACTTCTAGAGAAGGGTTTCATTAGGAGGAGCATTTCAGAATGGGGCGCTCCGGTGGTGTTCGCTACAAAGGCGGATGGTTCACTCCGTCTATGTGTTGACTATAGGGAGCTCAACAAGCTAACGAAAAAGAATAGGCACCCTCTCCCTAGAATTGACGATTTATTTGACCAGCTTGTAGGAGCGTCTGTTTTCTCCCAACTCGATTTAGCAACCGGTTTTCATCAGCTAAGGGTGGCTGAAGATAGCATCGATAAAACAACGTTCAGAACCCCAGACGGCTTCTTTGAATGGCTTGTCATGCCTTTCGGCTTGACAAATGCACCTGCTTACTTCGTGGACCTGATGAGTAGGGTATTTAGAGATTTCCTCAACAAGTTCGTAGTGGTCTTCGTAGATGATATCCTTAACTTCTCAAAGAGTGAAGAGGAACATGCTCAGCACTTAAGGGCAATCATGGAAACTTTGCGAGTCCATCAACTAAAAGCCAAATTCTCCAAATGCCACTTTTGGAGAGAAGAGGTGAGGTTCCTTGGGCACATAGTATCCAAACAAGGGTTAGCAGTGGACCCTGCTAAGGTAGTGGCGGTACAGGATTGGAAGACACCAAGGAATGCAACTGAGGTCCGAAGCTTTCTAGGACTAGCAGGTTTCTATCGAAAATTCATAAGGGATTTTGCAAAAATCTCAGCTCCGCTCACGAAATTGACCAAGAAGAATCTAGTGTTCAATTGGGACTTGGATTGCGAGTTTGCTTTCCAACGACTGAAAAGGGCTCTTACAACAGCCTCAGTTTTGACGCTGCCAGATGGGAGCAAGATGTTCACTGTTTATACGGATGCATGTGGGACAGGGCTAGGCGCCGTCTTAATGCAAGAAGGAAGGGTAGTAGCTTATGGCGGGAGGCAGTTGAAAGTGCACGAAAAGAACTACCCAACCCAAGATCTTGAGTTAGCCGCCATCGTCTTTGCACTCAAGTCTTGGCGACACTATCTCCTAGGTGAGAAGTTCGAACTTTACACTGACCATAAATCGTTGAAATATCTTTTCTCGCAGAAGGATCTTAACTTGAGGCAACAAAGATGGATGGAGTCTCTTGCCTCGTACGATTTCGAAATCTCCTATACTCCGGGCAAAGGCAACGTAGTGGCAGACGCGTTGAGCCGAAAGAAATTGACCCTAAGCCCGTTGTTTGTTGAAAGACAAAGCCTAGAGTTTATAGCCAGCTTCGACTTTAGGCCTTCCTCCGATTTCGTACCAGGCTTGCTAGCATCTCTCGAAGTGCGCGCAACTTTAGTGGATTCAGTAGGGACAGCACAACGCGAAGACCCTCAGCTTGTAGAAATAATTGATAGGCTAATTAGGGGTGAGACATCAAGTCACCTCAAAAGATACTCCATCGACGATAAGGGTTTGCTAAGACGAGACGGAAGACTATGTGTCCCACAGACAAAAGATTTAGTAAAGAAGGTTCTCGAGGAAGCACATCACTCCAAGATGACGATACACCCATGCGGAGATAAAATGTACAAAGACATAAAAAGGACTTTCTTCTGGAACGGCATGAAAAAGGACGTGGCAGAATTCGTTTCTAAGTGTATGGTGTGCCAACAGGTTAAGGCGGAACAGAAAAAGCCTGGCGGACTGCTACATCCTCTGGAGGTCCCGCAGTGGAAGTGGGATAGCATCTCAATGGACTTCATCGATGGGCTGCCTAGGTCTAGGAGGGGCAACACTAGCATTTGGGTAATAGTGGATAGGCTTACTAAAAGCGCCCACTTTTTACCTGTCAAAAGTAAAAGAACTGCCTCATCCCTAGCATCACTTTACCTCAAGGAAATCATTCGACTCCATGGAATACCATCTAGCATTGTTAGTGACCGAGACCCCATCTTCACCAGTGAGTTTTGGCGAAGTCTGCAAGAAGCAGTAGGAACGCAGTTATGCTTGAGCACCGCCTATCATCCGCAAACCGACGGCCAAACATAGAGAGTAAACAGAGTTTTGGAAGACCTTTTAAGACTATGCGTCCTTGACTTCGGAGGGACATGGGAAGACCACCTTCCTTTGGTGGAATTTGCCTACAACAACAGCTATCAAGCAACCATCGGAATGGCGCCCTTCGAAGCTTTATATGGAAGACCGTGCCGATCGCCCACTTGTTGGTGGGAGTCTACTGATAAGCTCATACTTGGACCAGATATGATCCGAGAGACTTCAGAGAAAGTAGATTTAATACGAAGAAGGATGAAAACGGCCCAAGACAGACAAAAGTCCTACGCCGACAAGAGGAGAACCGACCTTGAATTTAAGGTTGGAGACAGAGTTTTTCTCAAGGTATCACCGCTAAGAAACGTTGTTCGTTTCGGAACCACAGGAAAGCTGGCACCAAGGTTCGTAGGACCATTCCCTATCATCGAGAAGATTGGGAAAATGGCCTATAGATTAGAGCTACCCGAGAAGTTGGCTGGAGTCCACAACGTTTATCACGTTTCACATCTTCGAAAATGTCGGCATGAGTCCGCTGAAGTGGTAGAGCCAAATATCCTCAAAGAGGCCGAAGTGGGACGCGAAGCAACCATAAGGAAAGTTCCAACCCGCATACTAGGAACGGAAGTGAAGAAACTACGCAACCGCGAAGTCAAACTCGTCAAAGTTCAGTGGAGCGACGCGGAGGGAGACACGACTTGGGAAACTGAAGCTAGAATACGCACTGCTTACCCTTTTCTTTTCGAGGGTACGTCCTTGATCTTTCTTTTTCCTTAAGTTGCGCTTTTATCTATCTTTTTAGGTATATTTCCTCGACCTTATCTTTTAGGTAGAAACCTTTTGGATGAAAACATGTAATTGAAACATGTTATGTATGATGGTTGCAAGTGGTTGCAAGTGATTGCTAGTGGTTGCTAGTGGTTGCATATACACACACAATCTAGGTTTTAGATCGGCTCAGTCACTTCATATTGCATATGCATATATGTTTGCATTCGTATATTGTTAAACTCTAATGTGTTGTCATATGGATTTTGCATTTGTATTGAATGATTGTGCACTCATGTAGAATCATGAATAGGAAAAGTTTGCATACATAATGGATTCATGGCACTTACATAATTCGCATTAAGGAGGTCAACTGAATCAGTAGACCGCCTGATTTTGCATTAGATAAGTTCATGTACACACACACTTCGCATATGATCATGAAGCATTAAAAGTCTTTTAAGGACAATGAATGCTCGTGTTTGATGGATGAGTAGATGGATGATTGGATGTTAGGATATACATTCCTCCTAACTTGAAGATTTCGGGGACGAAATCCTTTTAAGTGGGGGAGAATGTAACACCCCGCGAATTCTATAACTATGAAATTCACAAATTAAAGTATAACTAATTTCAAATCAAAGAACTAAGGGAAACGGGATACGCCATTGCGTTCGTCTCGGAAAAATACGCGAAATAGAGTCCGAGTTTTCGAAAAACGGAGTCCGTATGAAGAAGATATAGCCTTCGGAAGTTTCTGAATTAAATTTAAAATTCAAATAGAATAAAACAATTAAAAATTCCGAAGTGGGGCCCAATGGGCCAGGGCGGAAAAAGTCCCGCCTGACGCACCCAGGTCGACTGGGCTGTCGACCTGGGCTAGCCATGTCGACAGGGCTGTCGACAGCCCTGTCGACAGGGGTGTCGACCTGGTCGAGAGCCAGGTCGAACCCAGCCCAACCTGGCTGGCCAGGTCTGTGTTTGGCCGATTTTCTGTGGTCTGCTTTGTCATTAGGGCTAGGTGGCAGGCTCTAATTGGTCTCTCTTTAGAATGAATGGCTACGATCAATCCAGGCAACATCGATGGCTCTAATCAGTTCATAACTCCTATAAAAATGACCCTAGACTCAACCCTAATCTATTCATTCAAAAATAAGAACAAAGCCGCCATGTTGCTGAGGAGCGTCTAGGAATAGCCACCAAATTGGAGAGAAGATTAGGAGGCAAATTCTAAAGCCTAAAGCAATTCAAGCAAATCAAATCAACGCCTACGTCAAAAGGAGTCGCATCTCTAAATTCCTAAATTAGAGAATTTGCCACAACGATTGTAAGTAGAGTATTATTTTGGTATGAACAAATAATTGTGTTGGTTTGTATATTTGATTTGTGGCGATAAAGTAATTCATATTTGTGCGTTGCTATCGATTTGGAATATTGTATACGTTTGGATATTCGCAAAGCATATTATTCATTATAAAAACTACATGCGGTAGTTTTATGCAAGTATACATTTGGAATATTCGCAAATTATGTAATCCATGTTGAAGCTACATGTATGTAGTTGATTAATTGAAATTCATGCAAGTTTGGGATTTTGTTACTATGCCATCATAATGTGTATCTTTATACAAACATCATTTTTGTGAAGTAATTGGAATAAGGTTGGGATTATCATAATTCATATGAAATTATATTGAAAAGTTTGGCACCATGATCTATGTATCAAGCCATGTTTTGTACTAGAAACCTATTTGCAAACATATGAATATGGCTAGGCTATGATTGATATTTTGCATAATTGAAACCATGTTAGGTCTATATTATTAACAAGAATTATATGATGACATATGTGGTACATGGCTAGGTTAGATTCAAAAACCCCTTTTTGCAAGTTTACATGACTAAAGTAAAAATCATGATTTCATGTTAGAAATATGTATGCCATGGTTATGTGAACAAATTTAACTATACTTTTGTATTAGCCACAAAAGTAATCCCCTTGGTAAACATGTAGTAATCTTATGAACATGATTTGCTTATGTTTGACATTATGCCTAAATAAAAATATAGGTTTATGTTGTAGTTAAGACTATGTGTCAATAATGATATCCAATTTAGATTCTTATCTCAACTACAAGTTTACATGCTTTGATTCATGTCACTTATGCTTTATGACCAAAGTATATGTTACTACTATGCAAGTACACCAGTTTCTAATTTGTAGTTCCAACGTCACATTGCAAGTTCATGCGCTCACATTCCCCTTTTTGTGTATGTAATCACGCTTTAAGCCTCCCCTTTTCGCATGGCTAGGTTGGGCTTTAAAAGGCTAAGCCCAACATATATATAATAAACGGACGTGTTAAACGGGGGAAAATAACATTGGGCCAAATTAATTAATAAATGAAAATATAAAGTAGAAGGGCCCAAATTCAAGTATGGGTTGGGCCCATGATTGGTGTAACCTTTACACCATGAACTTAATAATGGGCCGCAAATATTTACGTATAAATAAAGAAGAAAGACAAAATATGTAAATGTAGAAAATACGATGTGTTTAACCCGAGGTTGGATTGAGTTGTGATGTAAACCTGCCCGGAACCGCTCGGCTGTCCAGTAGTCACAACAATACCTATCCAATGTGAGAGGTTAAACATGGAGCCCAATAAGGACCCGAGGTTAGACTGAGTTGTGGCGTAAGACTGCCCGGAACCAACCGGCAACAGGCAGCCACAACAATACCTGTCTAATGTGAGAGGTCAAGGCTTTAATAAGACAATTAAGGCTGAGTCAGGACTGTTAGGATTAAGTAAACTAAAAACTTAATCAAAATGGAACATGCTAAACTAAACGGACTGGTGGGGGTTAGGTTAGAAAACACTTAACCAACTTAGCATGTTGGCTAGAGATAGAAAACCTAGTAACGGGGGACCCTTTTCAGCAGTAACCCTATAAGGTGTATCATGATACCCTGAAACTAGGCAGGGTGGGGCACGATTACTGGGCTGATTGTAAGAGGTCAATTCGACGGCGGTGGTGTAGCAGTGTAGGTTCTAATGGGGTGCGGGCGTGCACACACTCCGGCGCAGAAAAATAAAGCACTGGGCACCAGTAGCATACCTGTGCATTCTAAGGTTGTGTCGGGCCGCTGCCATGGGACTTGATACACCCCATGGTGGGACCAGCATAGGTAACTACAACATCGGGGGCCGTAAGACACATGTAACTATGCGAGTAGGAGCCGATCATCATCGAATGGATCACTTCACCCTGATTATGGGGTGCCAGTTGGGAACTAGTTTATATGGGTTCAGAGATTAACATGGGGTACGATAGTATATTTGACCCTAGACAACTCAACCAAGTTTATAGTGTTTTTCCCACTTCTTGATTTTACTTATCATACCCAGTTCTTTATTCATAGACAAAATAGTACTAGACTTACTCAGGCTTTATGTCTGACTCTACTTTTCTTTCGTCTTCTTTCCTTCCGTTCCCCCCCCCCCCCCCCAGGTCCACAGGGAGGGAACACTGCAGCTTGACCAGCCTTCATATCCAGCTTGAAGAGGAGTAATGTATTGCTTGGAACTTCCCGTTTTTGAACTATGGCTTTGGACAACCACTTTGGGGCCTTTGCAGTTTATCTATGTTTTATTTATGCTTCTTTAAATGATGTAATCAAGACAGATTATGAAAGTGTTATGTTGTGTTTTTGGAAAGGATGTAAGTCAATCATGGTGATGTTGCTGTAACACGTATTTGCTTATTATGAAATAAAAAGTTTGTTTGTTTTTCCGCTGTTTTACAAATATGTGTTCTTATATCTGTCTTGTATATCTGTGACTTATACTTATAAACCTCCACCAAAATTAGGGCATTCCCTTTGAGAGTGACCCTAACGGAGGTGGGGTGTTTCATACAGCAACCAACTTGTTAAACTTTGAAATCCTTTTCGAAACAAAGGATAATAGTAAGACCGACCCACACATAAACACGGACGGTTTTTACCTTACTATAACCCAAACGTTTTAAAATCCATATCTTATTCACATATTATGATAGTGTCTAAATACAAGTAAATAAAATCTAGCAAAACGCTTGCATCTCACGCTCCACATATATAGTATACAATAAGAATCGCAGGCGCATATTGGAGATTGGATTTCCAACTATGACAAGTATGGGACCACCTACCGATGATGTATCTCTAGAGATGAATACACTGGGTTCAACAAGAACGTCTTGCAACCCGGCCCACACATGACCGACCACTCATTTCTCTTGAGTGTATCGAGTATATTGTCACCTTACGGCTTTTTGTCGTGCGACCACCGTAATCCCCGGGAGATACAGAAATGAAAAGAAGTAACAAATATGAATATTCTCTAGATTGTGACAATACACCCTAATGGGTGCAACCCACATAGTCATGATGCCTGCCCGATTTTTGTCATTTCCCGGTTGATGAGGCTTGAGGCTATAGTCGACTTTTGAAGCATCTGGCAACTATTCACATCGCCCATATACATCATCGAGGTACAGGATGAACCGAAGGCACCCTCCTACCGCATCCTAGGAATCACTCTATAGATCAGTAGCGAGTAGTCATTACAACCCGTAGATTCCAATCACGACAGAATCACAGTATATCTCTGGGGATCAGCCAGAGATTGTAAGTAACTCTTCCGTTTCATGAAGATCTATGGTCTTCAAATGCTCCATCTCGATCAGCGTCTTTGACGTATTCGTATTTATTGGTCGGAATGGTTTTCGAATATAAATTTGATCCCGATCTTTACATACCAATAATGTTGGGTCAGATTTTGATAGTCGGTTATTTAACTATCAAAATAAACAACCATAAAAATAAGCAGATACATTAGTTTATACACAGCATCACTTGGCCATTTAAACATAATTTATCTGTTGAAATGCCCAATAATATATTGGTTTAATATATAATTATACTCAAATCCCTTTTCCTATAAACCTAGAAAATATCTTAAATCATATCTAATTTATCCTTTACTAATATTTCAAAACATTGTTATAACATTTCTTATTATCTTATCGATTCAACTTTATCATTCGTAAAACCATCATTACGATATCCTCTTTGGCTTCGTTATTTAAACACCAAAATCACCACTCACCCTTTTAGAATAAGCCCATTTAAATCTTTTTTTCTTAACTTTGAAATTTCCGTTATATTCCCACCAATCATTTCATAACATCAATCCCCTTTTTATTTTCTTTTACTTTGAAATCTCATTATATATATATTTAAAAATTCTTCAAATAACGTTACACTTTTATTTTTCCCAAAATATTTTATTCTAACACTTTCACCATCACGACTAACATTATCCTTTGATAATCCTGAAGTTGTTCAAGTTGAGGTATTTTAATTACCTCTTAGACCTTGATCAACTACGTTCTTATCGTAAGATAAATATCAGTTGTAATACAAAAACCAACACTCATTTTCAATACAAGAAGTCCCATTATAATTCCTTCTTAATGGAATATCATCTCTTCTTTTAAAAATGGCAATTCTACATCGCATCTTTATAATTTAGTTCGTTTAACTACTCTGATTCAAACTTGGATTTTATAACTTCGCAAAACTTGAATTCATTGAATAAAATATATTGCAGTAAGTAAAACTTCGATTTCTCATTCTAAATATTAAATCGATTTATTTATTATAAACATAGCTTTAACTTCACAAACTTTCCTTAATATATTTTACATTCCAAATTATCCCTTAGATTATTAATAAATGATCAATAATCAAGTTTCAACATCAATCAAAATAAATCTGGGTTACTTAACCATTAACTACCCTTTTTAGATGAACTAATTTAATAAACAATTTCGGTTAACGCTATTAACTCGTTCAATTCTAAACATGACTAACCTGTTAGCCAATCGTTATCGATCTACCGATTAATTAATAATTAATAATTAATTAATTTAAGTAATTCTATTCACTTTGATTTTATCAATATAAACCCATTCTAGTTGTTGCGTTAATTCTGGTCACTTGCATCAGCTAAATACAATTGTTTACAATTCACTTGATAAGCACGTGCTTTGCGCATGGTAGAATTTGGTATAAAAATGGTAATTTGCGGTTAAACCAATCGATGTATATATATGTGGTTGAATTTTTCCCCTTTTTACAAACTTTATTTAAATAATATATTTAAAAACAAAAACTATATTCGGTTATAAAATAAATTTCGTACCTTCATTTCTAGAGGTTCACCTGACGGTGAATCTATCTTTATAAACGGTGTATATCTAAGCCATCTGCTATTTATTCCGCAATCAATACTATATATTGATTCAAAGTTCAACCACAACCAACAATCAACAGGGTTTTAAAGTCAACGGTTTTAAATAGTTCATATAAAATATGAAACAACAACATACTAAATATTTGAGGAACCGGTTTGATTCCTCCTACCTATTCTTCCCTGCAACACAGACCATTATAATATTTCATATCAGTACATAGAAATATTTTAAACGACAATAATATAATTAACGTCAACCATTAAATCAACCATAGGCATCCACAGCATCCAATCAACCAATTTAAATTTATATGAATTTAGCACATCAAAGTATTTCAGAAATGTGTGAGAATTAACTCACCTTTGTTTTTTATGACCGATACGCGTTGGTTTTATTTAATTTTAAACAGTCGTTTAAAACTAAATGAAAAATCTGACTGCTTTTGTTCCTTTCCGAATCAGCATACAACGTAGTACCCTTCACCGGGATTCCAACGTGACCGGTTTTGCGTGTTTCTGACAATATATGATTCAGTTATCACGATTACATGGTTTGTATATAATTTAATATAATTGGGTTAACTAATTGAACATTTCATAAATAATTAACCTTTTCTCTCTTGCCACTTCATTACGTTTTCTTAACCCGTTCTTCTTTCCAGGCTATCACGAAAGCGCTCCAGACCATTCCATGCGAACGTCCCTTCTATTTTGTTCTTTTTACTTTTTATTTCTTTTTTTTCAAAAAGGAACGACGGCCCATCTATTGGCCCATGCTTCCCCTTAGCAGCCATACACCCTTCTTCAACCATGCGAAATGCTCATCACAAACTACTTCATGAAATCGATCGCTTATGTACAAGTATACAGTGCACACCCCTACTCCTTTGACAACATTCCTCCCTCCAGTGCTCTAAGTCCATCACAACAGCCCCAAGGAACGTCCGATCCTGTATTTTCCCAAATTAATTTACTTTAATACCTCCACTGTCCCTCACATGAAAACCTCCTGGTACCCTTTCCTATATCACTATTTCAAGCTACAGACCCACGGCCCCTCTATTCTTCTTCTTCGTGTATTGTATCCAGTGAACCCATCGCCAACTACTCGACTGTGCCGCTACTTCCCTCTCCTACCACCCCATGAACACCTACGCCCTCCACAAACACTCCGCCCTCTCCAGTTGTCTCTAATAGGAGCACCAAGCCGCAGCTCAACCTTCCCAGCGAAAAAGGAAAGAGAAAAAAATAGCTGAAACCCATACAAAGTATACCAGTATGAAACTCTGGTTTATATGAGATTAATGGCTCAACTTTCGTTTTGATTTCGTTAGGTTTTATTACATATGTATATGGGAAGGAGCATTACGGTTTGCTGGTGCGGACAAGAAAAGAGAAAGAAGGATTGAAATTGTGTGTTTTCAGAGAGAATGAACCGCGTATTTATAGAAGAATGGAACCATGGCAGCCACATTTTAGGTTTGCATAGGGAAATGGCTTCAGAAATTAGCTGTACATGGTAGGAGTAAGGTTGCAGATATAGTAGCATGTGTAGTTTGAAATGAAATGTCGGTGACTGTGCGTGATGGTGAAGAGAATGGACAATGATATTTTATATTAGTGTAGGTAGTATATTTTATTTTTACTTAATTTTTCTTCAAACGATCAGTACATATATTATTATTTTCCTTTTGGGTTTGCTGTGTCTCGTATATCATGCAAGCGAACGAAGAAGTGGCCTTTAAATGCTTGCAGAAGAACAAGGGTATCCATTTATATTATTGTTATTATGTTAATTGTCAGATAGTTTAGGGAATGTGTGCTAAGATTTGAAACAACATTGATGAGATTTTGAAACGATAGGCTTGGATTTGTTTTAGATTTCACAGCATGTTCTGAGATGTTTTCGAAGATACAGAAACCACGTCAAAAGAAAAAAAAAATTGTTGACATTTTCTGTACCTTCCAGCGTGCTGAAGATTTTGGTCAAGATTCTTGTTGGATTTTCAAAGATTAGAACCCAATTTTCAAAGATCGGCTGCAGGCTCGCCAGATATTGCCAAATCTCGAAATGACCCGGCAGAGATTGATAAAGATTTTTGTATAGTTTTTGAAAACGTATGCTGAGCAGTTGGTTCTGCCTCTTTCAACATTTAATAACGATGCAACATTTCATGAGGAGTGGCCATATTTTCTTGTCAACGAACTGGGCAAATCGTTTCAACCATGGTTTAAGGATAGCGCAATACGACCAACAAATTTAATTTATTCATTTTTGATTTGGTATTAGTGAAAAATACTAACGATCTTTACTTTAAAGTTAACGCACCCCTTTAGATAAAACTCCGTCCGCATATGACTTGCTATCGACAGAAATAAATATACCGTCGTGTTCAGCAGTGTGCCACGATCACAAATATATAATAATATCGGTAGGTTAACTTATATTGCGATACCCCAAAAATGTTGATATAGGGTGCAAAATACCCCAAATAAAAAGTTGCATATTTTACGAATTAAAAATTACAGTAAAATTCTAAAAATTAAATTATAACTACGCCTCAAAGGACTTGTCCAAATTCGAAGCCAATATTTAATTATATTAAATAAACCGTTGCAAATGATAAACGATTCTACAACGACTATTTGAAAATTTGATTTGGACATAAAACAAAATCTATAATACGAAAACTCGATTTTTCTCCTCCATTAGAAAAATATTATCAACTAGATTCAGACGCTTCTTGTTTTACTGAAATCCGACTTAACACGGATTCAGTATAGTCGATTGAAGTTGAAATTCAATTTCACGAACTACCGCGCTGTTTCGAATTCGTTTTATAATTTAAATATAAATATAAACACTCAGTCGTCCTTAAATTAACAATTTCGATATTGAATTCCATAAATAGTTCAAATAAAATACTTAAAATAAATTTAAATATTCGAAACAAAATAGCAGAAAAATCCAGGTCGTTACATTCTTCCCCCCACAAATAAATTTCGTCCTCGAAATTGCTAGGTAAAATGAATGTCCAATCGCTATTATTTTCAAAATAATTAATTTAAAATATTACCAAAAATATTACCAAGTTATAAAATTTTCGCAAAAATTCGTCAGCACCTCCTCTGTATTGTTCGATCCAAACAACTACAAGCGCCACTCTGGGCCTCTCATATTGATCCAAAGAAAATAAAAGCCAAGTGGCTACCCATCTCGGGTATAAATTCAAAACACCCAATCAATAATAAGGTTTACCTTTTTGTTGGGCAACTCAATCTCAATTTCGAAGAAAACCAAGTAACTGCTCTTCGTCTTTCAATCTGGGCTTCCAGTCTGTGTAACCAATACCACAGCCTTCTGAAACCTGTACTTAACTCCACTTTGGATATTATGCAAATTCATTATACTTGAATCTCATTTTAATGGGCTTAACTCATTCATTGGTTCTAAATCCAATTCAAATCCATGTTACAAATTCCTAACACATTCTACCTACCTTTCAATTCATAGTCGTAATTATTTTTAGCAATCCATTTAGATATATCAACCCATTCCTTATATCTCATTCCGATTCCATTACCTGAATCAATTTCATCTCATTCAGGTTTGTTCAAACCAAGTCTATACAATCAACTCCAATCACGCAATTCAACTTATTTCCAAATATTTCATTTGGGATTTATTCACTGTCATTTTTCCCAAACATAAGTCAAATTCTTGTTGGCTTGTCTAAATTCCAATTCAAAGGATTCCTTTTAATTCATACAAGTTAATATTATTTCCCATTTCATATTTGAAATGTTTCCATTTCATCCAAATCAAATAATAATTCGATAAAATAATAAATCTTAACTTCTTATATAATATATTGGGTCGAAACAATGTAAAAATAATTTTATATTCAAATCACAAATACGCACTCTCATATATATATATATATATATATATACACTCAACTCGATCTAGGGTATTACTAGTCCAATCTCAATCGAGTTATACCACAGAGCCAAGCTTATTTCTAAACCATTGCTCTGATACCAATTGTAGCGACCCGAGTAATTCGACACTCGAATCCAGACACTAACACGTCCTGTGTCTAAACTCGAGTATCGAAAAACCCAGAAAGCTAATAGAAAGAAGTTAGAGGTTGAGAAAAGAAAGAAAGAAATATTAGAATATAAGATTAAGGAGATCAGAGTCTCACAGCAGAATCGACAAAATATTATAATCAATAATATTTTATACAAAAGAACTGTATATATGATTACAACATCAGAGTATACATTCAGATCAATACAACACACAGCGGAAATAAACTAGTACCAGTATATATATGGAGTACGTCCTGACTTCCACTCCTTTTCTGAAGCTCCAAGTGATACCAAACCTGATAATATACTCGGTCTGACCCAAGCACATTTGAAGCAAAGAAAAATTCACCCGGATCAGTCTGAAATACCTTCAGTGATAAATTCATACAGCAACCAACTTGTTAAACTTTGAAATCCTTTTCGAAACAAAGGATAATAGTAAGATCGACCCACACATAAACACGGACGGTTTTTACCTTACTATAAGCCAAACGTTTTGAAATCCATATCTTATTCTAATATTATGATAGTGTTTAAATACAAGTAAATAAAATCTAGCAGAACGCTTGCATTCACGCACCACATATATAGTATACAATAAAAATCGCAGGCGCTTATTGGAGATTGGTTTTTCACATTAAAATCCCGTCCGGTCACATACTGACTCCAAAAATCACGAAAATTGAAATCTAATAATAATTTAATATTCTGGATCCAAAAAAATTAGTTTCGTCGAAAACGGAGGTCGTTTGCAAAAATGGATATTTTTAATGCTCTAAATAAACCCATTTAAATATTAATATATTTAAAAATAATTAAATTTAATATTAATAAACTAATATTATCGTATATAATCACATAGAATATCACATAGCTCCAAAATATTCCTATCTGAATTTATAACTTGGCATTTCAAACCGAGATTAAATCAGTATTCAATTTATATTTAAAATCCATTTATAATATAAATAAATCGTCATATATTATAAAGGAATTTCATAGCGACTTTTCAAAAATTTGATTTGGACATAACTCATAATCTACATGATGAAATCTCGATTTTTCTCTTCCATTAGAAAAATATAGTTCACAAGCTCCGAATGTTTCTTGTTTCATATAAATTCGACTTAAAACGGATTCTGTATATTCATTTAAAGTTCGAATCGCCAAATTAGGAACTGTCATGCCATTCGAGCTCAATTTAAATTATATTATAATTATACGTTTAGACTTCGTTTAAATAATAAATTCGTTATTATAATTCAATTATAAACTGAATTAAACATTATAAATAATCCAATTCACACAATATTGTGAATTCAGCTATTTCCGACTATTTCAAAAATAAATATATTATTCTATTATTTATATTAATTAAATATTCAATATTATTTAATTAAACAACCATTTAAATCTCTAAATCACTATTTAAATAATTAAATAAATTAATTATTATAACGTAAAAATACGGGACATTACAGGTAAGGAAAGGATTACATCCCAGCGGCAAGGAAAGAGGCTTACGCCAGGATTACCCAAGGTATACTACTTTACCAATTCGATTGAAAATATCTAATTCTTAACCAAATACGAACTCAACTATTAGACATTCACAAAGAAAAAACCCAAATACGAAAGGAAGTCAGGAGGACCTTACTGTCATTACCACATGATGAATGGACATGAAACTAACCACTATAGAATCCTCGCGGAAATAGTCATCAAATTCATCAACCAAGGCCAATTACAAGAGTTTGTAAAAAGACTAGATCAAGTTAAATAAAATTCCTTAGGAAAAGGGTTATCAAACACACAACCAAAGGTACGGAAAACCCTTCTTTCAAAGCTTAAAGGAACCCATGATGGGTCAAACCACAAATGGATCAAATCCCTTGTCATCGCCAAATTGGTCAGGGCAAGGCATCCCCCGGAAGCGAGTGTGTGTTAGTCTTTTTTTCATACCCAAATAAGAGGGGCTAGGTTAAAGCATCAAAAGCGTAAGCCTCCATTTCACAACAGAATTGGTCGTAGCGGAGCATCTGAAATTAGCACGCCCTCCCTCTGCTCGTAGAAGAGTACGCCTTGCCTTTGCTATGAACTAATAACGTCCTACCTCTGCTCCTAAAAGAGCATGCCTTACCTCTTCTTATTTTCCACATTACCCGCAGAAGGGAATGCCAACCCCTATCTTCACCAACGATGGTCAGGATAGAGTACACCTTGGAGGGGGTGGTGTGTAAGCCTGTATCAGTCCCTACGATGGTCAATATAGAGCATTAAAAGAGCAAACCTTAATTTTGTATCTACAACGGCCCGGTTTAAGTTTATAAGACCTTATCATCGCCTACGATGATCAGGATAAGGCACCTCCTGGAGGGAGGCCTGGTAAGTCCTTGGGCCCTGCTTGTGGATAAGCTGGCCAAGCGCACCCGATGCATAGGCCCGGATAGTGGCCAACAAAGCACGTACATCTTCTGCTTTGACATCAAAAGCCCAGAGAGTGGATCAAGAAGCACGTACAATCTCTGCTTTGCAAATCAAATCCAAGGGGGATACCAAAACATTAATGCCACAAGTGGATTTTCGGTGCTCAATCTCTAATTACGTGAACAAGGGTTGGTTCGGGTCTCCTGTATTAAAACCTGAATCTGGATTGATTCGACTCTTCAAGGAGACCAGAAGTGGATTTTTGGTTTCCTATTTTAATAATCCGAATCAGGGTTGGTTCGGATTTTCACAAATACCGGAAGTGGAATCCCGGTCCTATCTCAATACCGAATCTAGGTTGATTCGACTTTCATCCAAGACCAGAAATGCGTTTCTGGTCTTCTATCTTGATACCCAAGTCTGGTTGACTCAAATGCCAATCACAACCAGAGGCATATTTCTGGTCTGATCATGGATATCTGAATCTGGATGATTCAGATCCCTTAGTCTAAACAAGAAGGATTTGTTCAACCTTCTCTCTAATCCGAATATGGCTTGGAACTGCACTTCTATTATTATTAGGGATAAAATCGCGGCTTTCTCACTTTCTCAAAGAAGTGTCTTTAACCTATACATTAATCAATCTATTATCCAATATACTAGTTGCTTGCATGGTACATGTAATAGCATCACATTAAAACATAAGTTTGGAAAACAACTAGGGAAAGATCCCAAACATTCCTAATAGAGTCTTATAACTAGCGTTATACCTTTTTCTCGAAGATCCTGTAGAAAGGGTTTTCTCAGAAATACTTGTTACGTTAGAAGTATTTACTAACACTTAACACCCAAGTAGGTCTTATATCGTTACGACATTCTATTATGATAACATTGTTTCTAGCGAAAAAAAAAATCATAAGTTGTTACAGAAATCGAACCACGCAGTTATTGACATTTAATAAACTTTTGTAAAAAGCTCTCTATTCATTAGACGAGGAGGAAATTACATAATGACGAATCATAGTATGTAAATATCCGTCAATCTTTCATCTCTTTTCTGTAACCATGCATGAATCGTCTGAGGGTTTAGGCTGCAACTTCAAGGCTCGGTTGAAAGCTTTGCCCATTTCATGAAGAGTTTTGTTTTCCTTCTTCAAGTCAAAAGCATCTTTACGTAAATCCCATTTTACTTTTTTAGTTGCTTGAATTTGGAAGTGTAAAGATCAACATAACGAAAACAATCCTCACCACATTTCCTGTTGTAAAAGCCTTTCATGTTGGCCTTAGTCTTTTTATGCCACCTAGCAGTGAGGGAGTGATCTAGTCCAAGGGGAAGATCTCTTATCTCAAGCTCTAGGGACTTGAACTCCATTAAGGCTTGCAAAGATCCAGGCGTGGGGGTTTCAAGAGTACGTCCAAAGATAGATTCCCATTCTTTACATTTTGTTAATACATTATCACGTTCGACCGCTAAATCAATGACTCGATGATGGAGTTAATCATTTTCTTTATCAAAATCAATAAAAGTATTTTTCTTTATATCCATCTTCACCTCGAAAATGTTTTTTTCCTTTCGTTTTATTAGAGTCTCCAGTGTACCTATTTGTTCTTTCAAGTGTCGCACAAGTAGTCCCCTAAACAAAGCAGATCTGTCAGCAATATCGCTAGGAGAATTCCCTAGAATGTCTCCTGGGAACGGAGTAAGTCAAATGCCCTAATCAATGTAAAAGGGAATGCCTTCGGATAAATTTTCCTGTTTATATAAACAAATGAGCTACGCTTATAGAATTAATTTTCTGAAAGTAAACATCAATATCAAACCACAGAACTACCTATAAAAAGAAAGAAAAAGAGAGTTAATACAGATGCGATTCATATTCATGCAAATTAACATCAACTACAAGGGGTGTGACAAATTATGTAACAACCCGCATTTTACATATAGGAAGATCATAAAATATTTTTATTTTATTCCCTGAGGGTTGGATCGTTCTCATCTTTTGATATGTTGCTTATGGGGATGTGAGACATGTACATAATTTTTACCGATTTTATATGTGACCATTTTCCCCTTGTCAGTCTTGTACATGGCATAACTTTTGACTCAGGTTGAATCAGAGAATGAGACCTATGCCATTGGAAAGGAATTGATAGTTCCCTTTCTGTAGAGTGGTTACATTAAAGATTTGGCTCAGTGGTTTGGGAGAAATTGCTGTTTTAAGGTTTTTCAGTTGGCTGTCCAGGTTTGGTAAGCCATAATGGAATGAATTGGAAAGGGCTATTAGTGGACTGATGGGACGGCATAAATAGGGGGTGAGAGATATGGGAAATGGTTTAGTTTTTCATTTCCTCGTTGGGTGGCCTTGGGCTCCTTCTTCCTCTAACACCCTTCCACCATTAAAAATCCAAATCCAAGGAGGGAAATCATAGATCTACAACATTGGAGGCTAAATCTACATTAATTGAGGTAAGGATTCATCGGATCAAGGTGTTTTGTGCGAGGTGCTTGCTGTCCGGATTCATATTCCATTGATTTTAGCTTGTTTAAGAGAATTAGTGAGTGATTTACATCTCTTACATGAATGCAATGAAGTATATGAGTGTTTGTGCATGTTTCTCATCAAATTCAAGTGTTTTTCCATAGATCTATGCCATATTAATTCCATTTTCATATTAACCACCCTATGATCTGATTTAACAAGTTTAGATAGGTAATTTCTATGTTATTCCATATGATTATGCAAGTTAGATCTTTACTTTTGTTCATATATTCATTCATGATGGTTTTTTGTGTGATTGTTTATGGTTTGGGGAAAACTATTGTTTTTATGTTGTTAGCGGATTCATACAGTGTTTTTGATTATATTTGATGGATTAGACAAGTTGATTTCGTCAAATCTAATGTTTGATGAAGTTTTGGTAGAAATCGGAGTGGAATTAGTGAAGTGCAGGTTTTAGGTCGCACGCAGGGGGTTGTTCGCACTTGGAGTAGTTTCTTGGAGGACAAGACAGAAACAGGGATCGGTCGTATAAAGCAGGAGCGATCAGGGTCGGTCGTGCAAGTGGAAAAAGCCTGGGGTTTTGGCTTTAAGAAGCAGGTGATTGGTCACTCATGGTGTTGGGTCGGTTGTGAATTCCTAGATGGTTGTTTGGTTCGAGCGAGCTTGGGTGACGGGTCCGAGCGAGCCTATGGGTGAATTAATCCGGTCGGTCGGTCATCTACTGGCCGTGCAAGGATGAGCTGGTCGGTCGTACATCTTTTGAAACATGGATGTATGGTCCAACTAACAGTGGCAGGTTGAGCCGAGAAGTACGGGTCGGTCGCACCACGTTGGGTCGGTCGGTTGAGCAAGACAGGGTCGGTCGCGCTGGGTCATTTTCTAAAAGAGTACGTTTTTCGGGTACAACCCTGATTTGAGCGAAAAGTGCTTTTTTTTAAAAAAAATCGGGATGAAGTGTCTGAACGCGTGCCGCAGTACAGTGGTGGTGTAACTTCAAAGTGAATTCAGGGAGGAAGGTTCGAAGTGTTAAAAGGTGCTCGTTGATCGGTGTAGAGCAATGAATGAGGTGACTACTCAAAGTTTGTGAGTTGGTGGATAATGGATTGCTCGAGAAGGTTACTTGAAAAGCCGTCAAGTTGGATGACTAGAGATGAGAAGGCTGAGAGATTATTCTTGTAGTAAGTTCTAGCAGGCTCAAAGCAAAGGTACGATGGGGGCACCCAAAAGACCGGTTGTAGGTCGAGTACCTTGGGTATCATTGAAAGGCCTAGTTGTCAAGGTTAGACATATATACATATCGTTGAAAGGCGTTTGGAGTTTATGCTAGAACTGGGGTTACCATTAGCCCTTGACATGTGGCAAGGTTGGCCGTCATACGATTAACGATGGTTTCAAAGCAGGATCGGCGGTGATAGCTAGGGCCAGTCATGGATGATTAGTTGTTCTGTTTGTACCGTCTCATATAGATTGTCCAACGTGGAAGAAGATGTTCCTTGGGTGCTTGTCTGATATTGGTTTAGGCCTCTAGGGCTAGTGCTTGAGGGATGTTGAATTCGATTAGGATGGTTTACATGAGATATGTATAATCTAGATGTTATGAGTGCTTTACCATAATTGAATGGGTGTTCTGTTTCCATTGATGAATGGTTTAATTGTTTATTGTAAAGGCAATCACTTTCCGATGTAGGGAAGATAAGGTTGAGTTCTTCTCTAGTGTGTTGGGTAGATTAGTATGTTTATCTATCCCTTCTCATATACTTTATTGTTGAAGTTTGTTAGCTGCTTCATTGCTCACTAAGACTGTTGTCTGACTCAAGGTTTTTTGTCTCCTCTTATTACCTTGGGTTGTTCATCCGGTTGTGGATGGGTAGACTAAGTAGCAGGTTACAAGTGAGGACGATGCTGCTGTGCGGAGGAGAGCAGGAAACAGACGTACCGGTTTTATTAGTATCTAGTATTTCTATTTCCGCTGTTTGAGTGTTCTTTGAGGGTTGTAGTGAGGCCTTATGTACAAACTTTGGTGTTAGTTGGATAACCTTTCAGGATGGTGAGAAAGTTTCAAAAGTTAGCTATATGATGCTTCATTACTATTACCTGTTGTATATGTTTTATTATATTTTATCCTTGCACCGTGAGTTCTACGATAGGTTTCGATATTGTTTACCTACTCTGATGATCATCCATAGCTGCCTGGCATACCTTTCAGCGCATTATTCCTCTTGTTTAGTGTGGGGTTATGGGCGGTCGTCACAAAATATTTTTTCTCTCCAATGCTTGCTTTGTTCATATTACATACTAATTTTGCAGGATGGTCCCTGAGTTTCTTTAGTATCATCTCCCAAGAAGTTAAAGGATAGTCGAAGATACTTCATATAGATAAGCTTAAGTTCTCTTAAAAAGCATTCTCTACCGGATTTATAGCGGAACTTTGTAAGAAATTCCCTCCTCAGCCTAGAGAAAGAACGTAGATAGCCCTTGGAAATAGGATAATTAGTGAAAGCAAGGTTTTTATCACCATAAAAATAAATTATTAAGAATCGTTCCTACAAGTAAAGAGGAAGATCAAGAATAAAAGTTCATACCTGAGGAATGGGGGAAGTCGTTTGCATCATCTATTCCTTCTCACCAGGATCTTGGAGAACAATTCTTCAACAAACCCACCATCTCCACATAATATAGAAACATGTAATGAATCGGCATTTACAAGACCCAAGGAGTCACTTATAAACACATAAGGTATACCATCCTCCCTGCTATCCTAGTCATGTCCACACACTTGGGGTCGGGATTATTGTTGTTGTCACCTCTATCATCACCACCAAGGCGTAAAGTCGGTCTTCATCGTCACCAGGCATTGAATAATCGGGCAGCTCTTCAACAAATAAAAGATCCTCAATCCTCGCCATGTTCCCTTTAAAAACCCCAATATCCTATCTAGCCATACTAGTTCGTCCCAAGATTCTACTCTGAAGGGATGGATGGAAGGAAGGAAAATCCATGTCCGAAAACATACCACAATTATCACGATAGGACAGAGAGAGAGAGCCTTTTCATAATACGCCGCCACCACGTCTGGAAGATGTACTCTCAAAAACAAGGAAATCCGGTCTTGAGTTTCATAAATTATCCATTTTGCACTGGAAATGTTGCCTCCTTTGTTCTTAACCTCCCAACATGTTCATCCAACATATCTGACTGCTCATGCTTAAGGGCTGAAACTTTAACAGCTAAGGAACTGTTGCTGGATCTTTTCCTCTTAAGAGACGCTCTCAACTGACCACATGCTTCCTCGTTGTTACTCTTTGCTAAAGTTATGTCATGGATCTTAGATCTAACGGGGCCTTCTCTTCTTTGAGCTTTTTCGCCTCACGAGATAATAAAGCCGCCAATGTCGCAGCAATGTACCGACCTTTGGATATCTAAAAAAAGGACAACATAATGTTAACCCCTATATAAGGCCAACAAATGCAAAATCTAGGAGAATAAGAGGATGAACCAAAAGTTGTCGCTTAGTAAGGTGAAGACAAAAGCCTGTCCCTGATATATTGGAAACAACGACAGAAGGTAAGACGAATCTAACAATACCATCAAAGTCAGAAGTGGGCAAAGAAGAGCTTGGGGGAGTCATATTGTCAATACGAAGGGGAAAGTGGCTCACACTCTTTCAAATCTGGAAATCCTTGAGAGTCGGATCTTAGAAAGCTAACAACAAAATCACTTCCTACGGTCTCCGCTGAAGAAGAACACACGTTAGGAGAGTTGCCAAGAAAAGGAATAAGGGACTAGACAGTGATCGAGTACCAGGCGGCTCAACGGCTTCATCACCAAAAAGACAGGAGATAAAATTTGCCTTTTATGCCTCTTGGTAGAACCACTGTTAGTAGCTGAAGCTATCCTCTTTTTAGACAAAGGCTTGAGATGAGTAGGAACAGTTAGAGAAATACATGAACCATCCCTAAGAAAAACTGAATGCTTCTGTTTTTAATGGCTTTGGTGCTTGTTTCGTCTCCTCGGTTGATAAATCTTCATCTAGTTCATCCATTACTTCAACCATGTCTTGTTCTTCATCATTCAGTACTAGTTTACCTGCAGATTATGCTAAATTGAAGCCTGCTTCTGGTTCAGGCTTGTCTGCTTCTCCATATTCTCATTTAAGTCTTCCTGCTCATATTGTTCTGCCTCCACCTCCTCCGACTTGCTCCTCAACTCAGAGTGGATTAGCATCTTCATCTAGGCTTATAGGCAAGCTCTGGGCAGATGATGATGATAATGAGCCTCTAATTAATAATTCTTTGAAAAGTAAGGGTCGAGGTAAGAAAAAGAAGGCTTTTGTGAATGTTGATGATATAGATGGGGGAATATAATATGATATTGAGGATGTACTTCCTTCTGGAAGCTATTTGAAATCCAACAAGAGGCACACAAGGAAAAATCCGCAGTGTTGATGCTTTGTGTTATTTGGATTTTTTGTCCTTTTTAATTGGCATACTGGAAGTCTGGTTTGATTTGCTTGTTATATATAATAAATTCAGGAGCTTATTGCATGATGGGTTTGTCTCAGCTTTGCATAGCTAAATCATGTCAGCTGCCATTTTGTTATTAGGGATAGGCTTCTAGGAATTTGGAGTTTTTCAAAAGCAAGTGAGTATGTGGAAGTTCTGTACAATTGTAGATAGTATAGGTTTTTCATCAAATTTCCTGATGATGGTAATAATTAGTTGGGTATTGTGGCTTTCAGGCATGTTATTTGGAGTCATTCATGAATTCTGCATGTAGGTTTGATGATAGTGAATATAAGTGTGATACGTAGATGCAGCGGTTCTGAGTTTTTTTGGATTCTCTTTTTGTATCACATCTTTTTGTTTTTTCTCATTAATGTGTTGCCTTGTGAATAATTTGCATAGTCAGTGTTGTAATTTCATTGTTTTTGTAATTAGTTCATAGTGATAATAAAATTTTACTTTGCTTTTCAAAATATTGAATGCAAGAGAGAAGGTTTTCCTGGGAAATTTTGTCCTAGAGGTAAAATGGCGTGTTTACGAAGAGATTTTAGTGATAGTAGATTAGAATGCTGCCTCCATTCATTAGGAGCTCCACCCATGGCGTCAACAACTTGAAGCTCCTTTGCCCCAAGCTTCACCTCCCTGAGGATAAAAGCTAGAAAGAAATGACAGTAAAAAAAGAAGAATTATCTATCAGGATCAATGAAAGTTCCCGATACGCCAAAAGGACACCTTATGAAGAAAAATTGATTCCTCCAGTTGTTAGGCTCAATGATAAAACCACTAACCCATTTCCTTGTGGGATTCAGATTGAGGATAAAGGGTTCAGACCCCTCCGCTAAATGAAGAAGAGATTGCAGGACATTGACTTTAAGAGAAGTTTTGCATGTCCCTAACGCCAGGATTTCCAAGCATAAAAGAAGAGTATACACATTCGGAGAATGCTGAATGGGAGCAACTTTCAAGTAGAGCAACAGCTTAAGCACAAATTCCGGGAAGGGAAAAAGCCCCCATGTCACATGTGAGTCACGGTATAGGCGAAACACCCTTTTGGCGGATGATGAATAGTGTCTTGTGGCAAAGCAGGAATGGCGTTAATTCCAACCATACCAAAACCACGGGAAATAGTGTCTACCTCCCTGTGAGTATTGATAGACAAACATTGGAATATGGGCACCTCCTTTGAACAAAGCCTAACAGATTTGCTCAACTTGGAGTCGTCAATTTGGGGAATCCCAGACATAGTTATCCCAGGTGATATCATAATATAAACATGTGTTGTAATCTCATTTCGTTTCGATAAAATGCATATAAGATACATATAGGCAGACGAATGATATAGAATTTTGTTAAGCCATTAAACAATAATATTGACTATGAAAATCAACGATAACAATTTAGATTGCCTTTGGTCAACAAGCTGGTTATCTATACTAAACCTTGCTTCCTAGGTCTCGATAATGATGGGGAATAAACACAGTTTATTAAAGCCATCACTAGGCATCATCCCAAACATTATCGAGAGTTTAATCTAGGGTCATCGAACCCCAATTCAGGACATAATCCAAACCAATGATTAAGATTAAAGAAAAATACTTACGATTAGTTAAGTCTGAAACCTTGAGAAAAGCGTGGTAAATTGTGATAAACAGTAACCTCGTTTGAGCAAATTATTATGTAGGAGAAAGAAGAAAGGAAAAGAAGATATTTTTTGGGAAACGCTCACTTCATTTCATCTCCGCCACACACCTAAAGCCAAATCAACGAGCTGGATTCATACTGGAAAAGCGAAAAGTCAGGAACTCTATGTGATGAAAACCTTACATCCTCTTAGACGAAAAAAGCCTGACTTGAAAAGTTGAAAACACCCCTTCATTAGGGGCGGGGTCATTGTTACTACGAAAATTAACTTGAAAAAAGGCTGATGGTGAAGGGGTAGCAGATGGACACAAACACAAGAGGATCCCCCGGAACAAAAGCCAGATACAAAGAGAAACCGAGAGCATAAGGGGCTACCCGAAAGGTGTACAACCAATACTGCCCCAGAAGGAAGGATTCAAGCTACATACAAAACAGGAAGTACCTGCAGGGTGGTCTCGGCATAATGAATGGGTGATGGAAGGTCATCTAAGTCAAAAATTAAGAAAGAGGGAGGCAAGGATGGACGGGAGGACTATCGATATTAACCTGCTCAATACCAATACATCAAAAGACAAAGGCATCTAGAATACCAAGCTGAAAGCACGTAGGGATTATCCGAAACCAGTTTCCAAAACATCCACTGCATAAACATCGAAAGGCCACACTGATAGACAACAAATAAATCATCGGGAGCTACCTTCCGGAAAACCAGGTTGTGCCGGAAAGGATCCCCCAGATGGCAAACCAGAACCCTAAAGGGGATATAGGCTATCCATACTAATCTACTCGGTACCGACACCGATAGGGGTTCCGAACCGACAGCTATCTAAATACATCACGAGGGCAAGCTCCTCAAAGTATTCATGAGAAAACCGGAAGCCTATACCCGGAGGCCACAACCTGGAACACCAGTGTCTTCCGAAAGCCAGTTAGTTCGACAAACTCATATCAATTTTGAAAAAGCTTCAACTGACCGGGACCCTCAATCCTGAAGCTATAATCAACACTACAAAGACGGCCGAAAGCTAAACATCCAAGAGCAAGGAGAAAAGAGGCCGACAGAGGCTTCTGCAAGCCCAATGACCCAACAACTGATGGGGTCCCGAATTCTCTATAAATATGACCCCAGGGGTCACATTTTGAGGACGATTTTTCCTATTTTTATTCTTGTATTCCTTTCGCTAAAGTAAACCATAATTCTTAAATCGATTTGGGGATTTCTTATATTCTGTTTGTGAATTCTAAATCAAATATCAATAATGTTTGAATCAATACTTAGTGTATCTCCTTATGGTTTTGCCATGTGATTTCTTGGTTATTGTTTTTGCAACTTACTATTTGCTTTCTGCATGTATATGAACTTATATCTAAACCTTTCCATAAGCCAAGTGATACATTCCATTCCTACAAATTAAGACCCTTCCGCAAGCTCAGTGCAGAACTCCTTTCTACAAACCGTTAAGTCATTCACTAAGGGTTGCGCTTTGGAATCCTTCATCAAAGGGTAACTGTTGGTTCTTCGATCACTTAAGCATGATGCTCACCCCTTTGAGGGAAAAGTAAATATTCTTTTGGATACTAAACCTTGATATCTAGGAGATGGTGAACTAACTCAAACTTGTGAAGGCTAAATAACATATTTCCCCCTTGGTCCACTTCTATAGACCTATCTTTGGTGTTAAAGAAAAATATCGTTAACAGTGACCAACAAGGTAAGTTACCTCAATTGGATAATAGTTGAAATAACGATTTGGTTTTAATTAAATTAAACGAATGTTTAATTTAACCTATATATACATATTCAGCATACATCAAACCAATTATCATATCATCCAACAATTAGCAAACATAGCGCACAAATTATAAACCCGACTTATATAAAATATAAGCAGGAGTAACCGAGTGAGTAAGCTCACCTTGATTTCCATTTTTCGAGACAACAACTGATTTCAATTAAAACAAACACGCATTTAATTTAACTGGAAACTCTAGCTGCATCCAAATGCGTTCAAATCTATTCCAGAATGAAGCGCTCGTCAAGACAATTCCAACATCTCTTAGATTGTTGAATTCTGTTAACATACGAGCACGTTACACAAATTATAAGTCACGGTTTAAATATAAATAAATTAATATCTTAATTAAATCTTAATGCAACGTTAATTATATATTCATAATAATTAGGCCGTTAGTTTCATGGTTAGGCCCGTTATTCACCTCATTTAGGATTACATAATTCGGCTCGCATTATGGCCCTTCTTCCACCTGCTTTGTTTCACGCAAGCTTCCTATTGCTACATTTTCCTCGTGATATATTCCCATCACACATCAACGCTCCGTCCATCGCCACCGTTTCTGACACTGCCCGATCACCGTTCCCCTCTTGAACGCCCAGCAACCCAAAACGCGACTTCAACTTTTCCTCTTTTTTTCTTAAATGTGACTCCACTGAACCCACTTCACCATCACCCATGCTGCGTCCTCCATCGGACTGCCGCCTGACACTAGAATACCACCGCCACCACTTTCTCGACATTCTCCCTCTCCGTCCTGGCCCGCTTGGACACTATCAGTTCCCCAAACACAACTCAACCAAAAGAAAACCCATGCAAGCTTTAACATCGAACTGCTCCTGGCTCCGACTACTGGAGAGCTCGCCACCACCAGCCTTCGAACGACCTCCTCCACCAGAATCTATGCCCAGAAAACTGCCGAACTCGAGCCAGTCCTTTTTCCTCGAGAACGAAGTCGAACCCCTACCTTCACATAGATATTATGGCCTCCCCAAGCCATATCAGGCCACCCTACTTCGCCTGTACCTCGAGCTCACCACCACCATTGATTTATTAGTTGACAACTTTTGCTAATACCTTACAGTTGAGGGGGTTTGATTTCTTTTTTGGGATGGAGAATTTCAATTTCAATTTAAATTTGAAATGGAGCTTTCGGTTTTTACTTTGCTCGAGAAAAACTAAGTATACTAGCATGTATATATAGTTGGTAGATGGAGGGATAAGAACAATGTTATTTTCATAACGTACTGGGTAGCTTGTGCATGTTGTAAGGCGTGCAGAAAGAATAGGATGGGAATGCATGTGCATTGGTTAGGGCTGTAGAAGGAAATTGTGTAAATAAGCATGTGCGTGGGTTCCGACTGGCTTGGAACAAATATAGAATAAGTGGCTAAGTTTTATGGCATGTGCATGCATTTATATGGGCTGCACGATATTTAGTGATAGGGTAGGCTCGAAAATAAAATTGGGTAGGTTTGCGGAAGGATGTGTGTAGAAAGCATATGTTATTTTATATTTTAGGCTGCACAATGTTTTTAATGTCAGGGTAGGGTATATTTTAACATTTTATTTTTGATTTGGTACGTTCATTTTTATGTGGTTATTGGATTATACCGCTCACAGTCGTTGAATGTTCAATTCGCACTTTCGCACACAAGTTCCAAATGCAATGAAAATAGATGCACCGTTATATTTTGACGTCTCAAATCCAATTGAGCTAATTTCGTTGAAATCGGACTCCATTTGCAAAACAAAGTTATTTTAAATTTCAAATTGTTTATCGGTTCACATTTAAACTTTGCACACTCACAAAACAACTCCGATTGGCTTCAAATTGGAAATTTAGCAATAACTAACCATTACGAATTTAATATAATTCATTTCGTCAAAAACAGAGGTTGTTTGAAAAATAGCTATTTCTGAGGCTGAAATAATATCGATAAAATATTAAATGATTCCAAAGCAATGCAATATAATAATAAATCAATATTATTGTATATGTTCAAATAGAATATCTTAAAGCTTCAAGATAAACAAGTTTGGATTTTAAAATCAAAATTATGAAATTTCATAGTTAAATAGATATTCAAATTGTATAAAAATCCTTTTATTATGTTTAATAAATCATTATGGCTTATAAACAATTCCATAGCGACTTTCTGAAAATTTGACTTTTACATAACTAACAATCTATAATATAAAATCTTGATTTTTCTCTTTTATTAGAAAATTATAATCAAATAGATTCAGACGATTCTTATTTCAAGGAATTCCAACTTATATTGGATTCTTTATATTCAATTGAAGTTTAAAACTCAATATTACGAACTACCGTGCTGCTGCAGATTCATTTTAAATTAAATATAGATTTATATGTTCGAACTTCATTTACTTAATAAATTCTATAAAAACACGATAATATTTCAAATATAATATTTAGAACAAACTTAAATATTCAAATTCAAATGCTTGAAAAATGCCGGTCGTTATATTCTTCCTCGCTTAAGAGAATATCGTCCCCCAATTTACTAGGTAAGAAGGATGCCCTAAACACAATTATTTTCAAAACAATTAATTCAAAATTATTAAAAAAAAATATGCCATAAAAATTTTATGAAAAATTTGTTAGCTTCTCCTTTGCGCTGCTTTATCAGAACAACTACAAATGCCACTCTGGGAATCATATCGATCAAAGGAAAATAAAAGCCAAGTGACTACCCATCTCATGGGTATAAAATCTATCACCCAAACATCAATATTAAAGTTTACTTATTTGACAGGCAACCAAACTACAATTATAAAGCAAAGCAGCTAACAATCCATCTTTCTCTAAACCTGTACTTCCTCAAAAACATATAATTCTACCAAGTTTTCACATATTATTAATCCTACTCAATAATGTTGCTAACACTCCTCTAATTCCAAAATTAGCTATTTAATAAAATTTTACTCAAGTTCACCCTTAAGTAACTCAGTTCCAATTCAAAGCTTAAATCTAAATCTAAGTGTTACCATATACCTTATCTTCCGAATCGAAATTCAGATTTGGATAGCCCATTATTATCTTAAGGTTAAGTTTGGACATTTAAAACCCAAAAATATTCATTTTCCAATTTTCAAGTAATTTAAAACTATATTTTAGCGAAATACCAACCAATTACCAAAACGTGGCAGTTTTGGAAATTTGATTTGGACATAACTCAAGATCTATAACTTAGATTTTATAATTTTCTCTTCCATATGAAAACCATATTCAATTAGATCTATATAATTCTTGCTTTGAAGAAAAATGACTTAAATTGAATTCTAAAATGTATTTGAAGTTCAACTCATAAAATTACAAGCTACCACGCTGCTGTGAGTTCAGGTTTATTAATTATAATTTCCAATTCCATTAAACTGTTTATTCAACCAATCTATCATCTAATAAACAAATTTAATTTACCTACTTATTTACTTAACCAGATTAAGTCTCATCTCATATTCAATTAACTAACTAATCTTTCGATTATTCACTTTCATTTTCTGATTTCATTCCAAAAATCATCCATTTTCCTTTCTAATTTTTATTTAACTTATCCTAGTTAAATTCTAATTCATTCAATTCCATATTAAAAACTCTTATTCACAAATTCTATATGTGAGATTTCTTTTGGTTATATTAAACCAATTCATAATCTTATTGGAATTTCATTCAAATCAATTAAAAACCAATATTTCAATAATTTGATAAAATTATTTCTTTTTTATACAAAAATATGATTTGGGCAAAATTATTTCATTTACCCTCTTTACAAAACAATATTGTGTCAATTGCAAGTTCAATATGGTCTTTGGATACTTGAACCGATCAAACAACACAATACAAAACATTTTTATAAAATTTACAAATACGCGCCCTCATATATATAGATACGCTCAAACATAATCCAGAGTATTAATAACCCCATCTCTATTTAGCTACGCCACTGACCAAGGTTATTACTTAACCATGCTCTAATACCACTGTAACAGGTCTAGGCTTTTCAACCATCAGCCAGTGGGCTAGCGTCCCACCGTGGCACTACAATGATACCTCGGAACTGCTTTTACGACCAACCTCTTGAATCAACCAACCCAATCATTCCCATTGGGACATGTAGGGATAAGAATCTTATGCTTGCCAACAAACAACAAGCGAGAACCCCTATCACGTTCAAAGCAATAGCTCTGAAGCCACTGTAACGACCTGGTAGAAATTCAATGCTTGAATTTCGACAATAATACATAAATCTGAATCACTTACCAAGACCCAAGTATCATAAACACCAAATAGTTAATAGAAAGAATTTAGAGGGTGAGAAAAAGATAAAAAAGAATGATTAGAATAGAAGAAAAGAGGAGGAATCAAACTAATCAACACCACACAGAGTCTAACATCATAGAAAAATAATAATAATATAGAATTAATTTTTTAATTGAGATCTCGAAATAATACTTACAATCATCATGTAGAGCAGACATCAAAAACATCTGGAGATTTATAACAATTTTTCCTAAAAACAACACGTAGCTGAAAAATACTGGATACGAATCATACGCCTGAACTTATCCAGATCTCTCTATAAGTTCGTAGCATCCTATGCTGAACCAGTAAAACTCAGTTTGATCCGAGCATTGCAAACACGATGAATCAATCAAGCAAACCAGTGTCAGAAAACTCACTAAGATTATAGGCATCAACCAACTGATTTAAAGTTAAAAATCCCTTTTGTAAGAAAAGGATAATCGTAAGACTAGTCCACACATAAACATGAATGGTTTTTATCTTACGATAACCCAAAATATTTTGATATCAAAATCTAGTGTTACTATAATAGTGTCTGTATCAAATAAATAATCATATAGTAGAATGCTTGCATCTCACGCTCCACATACCTGGTGTATAATCAAAAATCGCATGGTATTTGTTGGAGAATGGATTCTGACTATAACAAGCTATGGGACTACCTTCCGAAAGTGTACCTCTAGAGAGCAATAAAATAAGGTTCGACAAGAGCATCTTGCAACCTGATCACGCATGACCGACCACTCATTCATCTTGAGTGTATCGAATATGTTATCACTTTACGGTTTGCCACATCATATTCCAGAAGTTATAGAAATGATAGAGAAACAAAAAGAAATTTCTCTAGATGGTGACAATACACCCTAATGTAAATGACCTACATAGCCATACTGCTTGCTCGATTTCTGTCATTTTCCCAATTGATGAGGCTTGAGGCCACGATTACCTTTTAGAGAACATCACACTATCTTTGAATGCCACATCGTTAGATCCATCCAATCACTAATTGATGTCCACAAATATACTCAGTGTGTTAAGATAAAAAAAAGTTTCCTTCTCCGCCACCAAACTTGTTATATTTGTAAAAATTAATGTAGGTGACTCTCAGGAAATACTCTGTCATACATTCGTCCGTACAAGTCATTCAGGAACAGGATGAACCGAAGGTACCCCCTACTGCATCCTATATGGGAGTCACCCCAAGGTGCAGTAGCGAGTAGTCCTTCCAATCCAAAGATTCCAATTACGACAAAATAACTGTGGAAATAACTCCGGTTATAAGTCAAAAAAATTCAACAAGTAGCGCTTCCGCTCATGAAGATCCACGGTCATCAACTGCTCCATATTCAATCAACATCTTCCACGATCATGTTTTCGTTGGTTCAGAAAGATTTTATAATACGAATTTGATCCCGGTCTTTCCATACCAACAATCATATAGGCCAAATTTGATAGTTGGTTATTTAACTATCAAATAAACAACCATTCAATTATGAAAATGAATTCACCAGCTCAGTACGCAACATCACTTGGATCTTTAATTAAAACTAATTAAAAAACGATTAACTAAGACTTCTAAATTTTTCAATAGTTGAAAAACAACACTTAACTTCTTATATAAATATAAGAGTATTCTCAAAACCATTTTATTTTAAAATACTTAAAAAACATATCTTATAACCATGTTCAATTTCCCATTCAAGTATCCCTTGCAAAATAATTGCTACATCATTATTCATTGTCTATGACTAGAAACTCATTGCAATTTATTATTTGTGAAACAACTTTACGAAGTCTCTTTTGTTTCATTACTTGAAAATAATAACCAACCATTATCCTTTTAGAATAACCTATTCCAAAACTTATCTCTTTACTTCCTTTTTACCTCGAAAATATCATTATATTTTCACAAAATCTCCTTTAATTTCCTTTACTTTGGAAACATCATTATATATTCCCAAAGCCATTTTATTTCCTTTATTTTGGAAATATAGCATTATATAGTAACCCAATGATATAAATGTAATTGTACTACAAATATGGGTCGAACAATTTCATATAATCATTGTTTAACATAGAACCCGATGGTTTTTATATTCCAAAACCTTTCAAATAACGTTGCGTTATTATTTCTCATGTGGAAATAATAAATTATTTCTAACATCTTAACCATTACAGACTAATACCATCGTCAGATAATCCTGAAGTCGTTTAAATTGGGGTATTTTACTTACCTCTCAGACCTTAATCGACAACATTCTTATCTTAAGATATATATGAGTTTGTAATTCAAAAGCCTATGTTCATTTTAATATCAAAACAAATCACATTTAACTATTTTATTTAAAATATGGTTTTATAATCCATCTTTTGAAATGAAAACTTTCATTTCAAGTATAACTATTTTCCAACTCTTTGTTACGACCATATCTAATATTCCACTTGCAAATCATTTGCTAAATCCATATTCTAACAAAGCCTAGATTTCATAAATAATCCTTATAACCATTCTTACAAGTTTGTTACAAACTCATCTCATATTTATTTCAATAAAACTTCATTTCATATCCAAATTATTCGTATCAAAATCTTATCGTTAGATCTCAACTTAAATAGCCAAATTCAATCCACTTCAGGCCCATGTTTGATTCTAGCTCATATCTCCTCATTTATAAGCTTAACCCTATGTAGGTTATTTCTTAAAGTTATAATCAAAGTATAACTTATTCGTTAGTTGAAACAACTTACCACATTAATTCTTTCACAACTTGGATTTATAATTTTATCCAACTTCAATTTTCTATAAAATCTAATAGAATCAAAATCTTGCTTAATTTTTTCTTTAATTATAAGCAGGGTCTTAGGAATTCATAACTTCATTAATTGAATTCTAATTACAAGATTATCGCTTTGATTATTATTAATTGAATAACAATCCATTCCAATCTCATTTTTCTTAAATATAAATTGTTCACTTCATCATTAATTATTAATATAATTGTTAATCTTTCTATAAAATAATAATCAACCTCATTGAATAATTAACAGTTCAGTAATTGTCTTTAAAATCAATTAATTAAAAGATCGTTCAATCTCTTGAGAAACTGTATTAAGCTTCAACAATTATTGTTACAACTATCTCCATTAAATTAATTTACAACAAATTAGTTTAATAATCAATTCCAGTTAAAACAGTTGACTCAGTCAACTCAAAAACATGGTTAACTCGCTAACTAATAAATCCTTCTTTAAATTAATATATTTAATTTAAATAATCCCAATTAATATGCATCTTGGAAACAATAAATTTAACTTTTGACCCTTAGGTTAATCTCTCCTCATATTACTTATCTTATTAACATAAGAATTTATTTTATAAACCATTTAATGATTTCTTATTAACTTGAATAATAAATAATAAATATTTACCTTTCTTTTTTATAAACTTTCACCCGAAATAATTTATATAAAATAGATTCCAAAATCTATCTTCAGTTATAAAATAAATTTTTATGACTTCATTTCTATCAATTCACCTGACGGTAAATCAATGTTCATAAAATGATGGATTTTTAGGCCATCTAGTGCCAATTACTCAACCAATACAGTCAATTGATCAATAACAAAACACTCGTTGAATTTCAATTCAACAGTCAACTACTAAATCCGTCATCCAATCAGATTGGTTAAACAGTTCATATAACAATAATATGAAAATAAACAGTGAATTTAAGGAAACCAGTTGGATCCCTCGAACCTGTTTTCCCTGCATCCAAATAGGTTATCACAAATAAATCATTCATTTGATACGATAATATATTTATTGTTATCCATCTTGATAGACGGAATTAATCGGTTAATTGATAATTTCAACAATCAAGTAATATCAACAATTCAAACATTCATTTTTATTTTAATTTGTTTATATTACTATAAACGTGACCAATAAGGTAAGTTACCTCAATTGGTTATAATCGTTGAAATAACAATTTGGTTTCAATTAAATTAAATAAACTTTTTATTTTAACCAATTTATATAAATATTCACCATATATTCAACCAATTAACAAACACAACACACAAATTATAAACCCTACTTATATAAAATATAAGTGGGACAAACTGAGTGCGTAAACTCACTTTGATTTTTGTTCATCAAGATAACGAATGATTTCAAATAAATTTAACACGCGTTTAATTTAATTGAAAATTCCAACAGCATTCAAACGCATTCAAATCTGTTCTAAAATGAAGCGCTCGCCAATACGATTCCAACATCTCCTGGTTTGTTGAATTCTATTAATATATGAGCATGTTACACAAATGATAAGTTACAGTTTAAGTCTAAATAAATTAATACCTTAATTAAATATTAATTTAACGTTAATTATATATTTATAATAATTAGGCTATTAATTACGCAAATGATAAGTTACAAGCATGTTACAGAAATGATAAGTATTTTAACCCTTCTTCCATCTGCTTCGTTTCATGCAACATTTCTACTGCTACTATTTCCTCACAATATGTCCACCGCACATTAATGCTCCATCCATTCCTACCCTGCCTGACACCGCCCGATCACTAGTCCCCTCTCGAATGCCCAACAACCCCAAATGCGACTTCAACTTTTCCTCTCCTTTTTTCTTTAATGTGACTCCACTGAACCAACTTCACCACCGCACACACTGACTCCTCCACAGGAGCGCCGCCTGACACCAGAACACCGCCGCTGCCACTTGCTCGACCTTCTCCATCTTCGGCCTAACCCGCCTGGACACCATTAGTGCCCCAAACACAACTCAACCAAAAGAAAACCAATGCAACCTTTAACATCGAACTGCTCCCGCCTCCGACCACCAGTGAGCTCGCCAGCACCTCCCCTCGAATGATCTCCTCCATCAGAATCTATTCCTAGTAAACCGTCGAACTGGAGCCAGCACTTTTTCCCAGAAGACGAGGTCGAACCCCTACTTCACATCAATATTCCGACCTCCACAGGCCATCTTCGACCACCCCACTTCTCCTATGCCTCATGATCACAACCACCGTCGATTTATTAGTTGACAATTTTTGTTGATACCTTACGGTTGAGGAGGTTTGATTTCTTTCTTGGAACGAAGAGTTCAGTTTAAATTTTGAAATGGAGCTTTTGGTTTTTACTTTACCGGAGAAAAACTAAGTATAACAGCGTGTATATATAAATGGTAAATGAAGGGATAGGAATAGGAACAGGATGTGAATGTTGTTAGGCGTACAGAAGAAATAGGATGGAAATGCATGTGTATGGGTCATGCTTATAGAAGGAAATTGGGTAAATAAACATATGTGTGGGTGCTGATTGGCTTAGGAAAAATATATAGAATAGGTAGCTAAGTTTTATACATGTGCATGCAATTATATGGGCTGCAAGATATTTAGCGATAGGGCAGGCTCAAAAATAAAATAGGGTAGGTTTGCAGAAGGATGGGAGTTGAAAGAATATGATGTTTAATATTTTAAGCTGCACAATATTTTTAATGTTTAGGTTAGTCTATATTTTAATATTTTGTTTTTGATTTTGTATGTTCATTTTCATGGGGTTATTGGATTAAACCACTAATGGTTGTTGAATGTTCATAAATTTGAACTGTTGCACACGAGCTCCAAACGCAATGAAAATAGACCCACTGCAACAACTAGATTTTACGTATCGGAGGATCGTAAAATATTTTTATTTTATTCCCTGGGGATTGGATCATTCTCATATTTTGATATGTTGTTTATGAGGACGTGAGACATGTCCATAATTTTTACCAATTTGTTTGTGACATTTTTCCCTTGTCAGTCTTGTATAGGGCATAACTTTTGACTCAGGTCAAATCAGTTGTTGAGACCTGTGCCATTGGAAAGGAAATGATGTTTCCCTTTCCGTAAAGTGGTCACATTAAAGATTTAGCTCAGCAGTTTGGGAGGAAACGTTGTTTTAAGGTTTTGAGTTGGTTGTTCAGGTTTTATAAGCCATAATGGGCTGATTTAGGGAGGCCCGTTAGTGGGATGGTGGAAGCTATAAATAGGGGGTGAGAGATATGGAGAATAGTTTACTTTCTCCATTCTCCCATTTGGTGGCCTTGTGTTCCTCCTTCCTCTAACACCTTTCCACCATTAAAATCGAAATATAAGGAAGGGAATCCAAGATCTACACCATTTGAAGCTAGATCAAAATATTCGAAGTGAGGGTTCATTGAATCGAAGGTTTTGGATCAAGTTCTTCGCTGTCCGGAATCTAATTTCCCTGTTTTTGCTTTGATTTGGAGAATTGGTGAGTGATATGCATTTCTCACACGGATTCAATTAAGTGTATGAGTGTTTGATCTTGTTTTTCATCAAATTCAAGTCGTTTTCCTTAGATCTATGTCATGGTAAGTTTTATTTCATATGAATCACCATATGGTCTAATTTAGCAACTTAAAACCGGTAATTTCTATGCTATTTCATATGTTTATACAAGTTAGATCCATAAATTTATTCATATGTTCATTTAACATGATTTTGGTGAAATTCGTATAATTTTAGTGATAATCGTCATATTCATGTTGTTAGTGATTTCATAGCAATGTTTGTGGTTGTGTTGGATGAATTAGATGAGTATATTTCGTCGATTGTGTCGATTGGCGAAGTTTTGGTTGAAATTGGAATTGGATTGGGGTTGTGCAGGTTTCTGGTCGGTCGGGTTGGAGCCGTTCGGTCAATTGAAAGTGAGGCTTAGGGAGCAAGCAAAGGTAGATTGGGTCGGTCAGTCATAACTGGGTCGGTCAAGATGTGAACAAACCAGGTCGATCGCATGTAAACATTTCTGGTCAGTCGGGATTGAAGCTTGTCGGATCGGGCATGAGTTCGGGTTGGTGGGTCCATGTTGGGTCGGTCAGCCAGAGTTACAGGGGATCGAGTCGGTCATGGGTTTGGGTCGGTCGTGGATCCAGGGGACAGGGTCGGTCGGTATGAAAACAAGACAGGTCGATCGTGGTCGAAGAACTTGGTAGGTCGGGTGTGTATAGATGATAGGTCGGCTCCAAGAGGATGGGTCGGTCGCACGCACAGGGTCATTTGGCTTAGTAACGTTGTGACTTCGAAGTAAGTTAAAGTGGGAACATTCGAAGTGTTGAGTGTGTTCGTTAATCGGTGTAGAATAACAAATGAAGTGGCAACTCAAAAGTCGTGAGTTAGTGGATAATGGTTGCTTGAGAAGGTTGCTTGAGCTGTGAAAAGTCGCCGGGTTGGATGACTAGAGATGCAAAGGCCGAGAAGTTATCGTTGTTGTAAGTTCTAGAAGGCTCAAAGCAGGGGTACAATGGGGGCACCCAAAAGACTGGAAGGTAGTTGGTCAAGTACCCTGGGTATCGTTGAAAGGCCTAGTTGTCAAGGTTGGACATACATATGTATCGTTGAAAGGCGTATGGGGTTTATGCTAGAACTGGGGTTACCGTTAGCCCTTGACATATGTCAAGATTAGTCGTCATGCGATTAACGATGGTTTTAAAGCAGGATTGGAGGTGGTAGCCAGAGTCTATCATGGTTGATTAGTTGCCTTGTTTGAACCGTCTTATGTAGATTTTTCAACGTTGAAGTAGATGTTCCTTGGGTGCTTGTCTGATATTGGTTTAGGCCTCTAGGGCTTGTGCTTGAGGGACGTTGAGTTCGATTAGGATGGTTTACATAAGATATATAATTTTGATGTCATGAGTGCTTTGCCATGATTGAATGGGTATTCTAGTTTACATGGATGTATGGTTGAAATGTTGATGTAAAGGCCATCACTGTCCGATGTGGGGAAGATATGATTGATTTCTTCTCTGGTGTTGTGGGTATATCAGTATGTTTATCTATCCATTCTCATATACTTTATTGTTGATGTTTGTTAGTTGTTTTATAGCTCACTAAAACTGTTGTCTGACTCAAGGTTTTATGTTTCCCTCTTATTACATTGGGTTGTTCATCTGTTGTGGATGGGCAGACTAGGTGGTAGGTGACAGGTGATAACTTAGCGAGGACGATGTTGCAATTCGGAGGTGAGAAGGAGGTTGGCGTATTATCTTACTTACTATCTAGTATTTCTATTTCCACTGTTTGAGTTTATTTCTGAGTGTTGTAGTGAGGCTTCATGTACAAACTTTGATATTCCTATGATGTATGGATATCCTTTCAGGATGTTGTGAAATTTTTCAAAAGTTTGTTATATGATGCTCCACTATTTATACTTGTTGTATATGTTCTATTATATTTTATCCTTGCGCTGTGAGTTTTACGACAGGTTCCGCTTGTGTTATCATACCTTGATGATCGTCCATAGCTGCATGGCATTCCTTTCAGTGCATTATTCCTCGTGTTTAGTGCATGTGTTATAGGAAGTCATCACACGCACTGTTATATTTTGATGTTCCGGATCCAATGGAACTAATTTCGTTGAAATCCGACACTATTTTCAAAACAGAGTTATTTTAAATTTCAAATTACTTATCGGTTCATATTTAAACTTCATACACTCACAAAACAACTATGACTGGCTTCGAACTAGAAATCAAGCAATAACTAACCATTACGAACTTAATAAAATTCGTTTCGCCGGAAACAGAGGTTGTTTGAAAAATAGCTATTTCTAAAGCTTAAATAATATCGATAAAATATTAAATAATTCCGAAATAATTCAATATAATAATAAATTAACATTATTGTATATGTTCAAATAGAATATCATAGAGCTTCAAGATAAACAAGTTTGGATTTTAAACCCAACACTATGAAATTTCTTCGTTAAATCGATATTCAATTTATATAAACATCCTTTTATTATATTTGATAAATGTTATGGTTTATAAATGATTTCATAGTGACTTTTTGAAAATTTGATTTTGACATAGCTAATAATCTATAATATGAAATCTTGATTTTTCTCTTTCATTTGAAGTTTATAATGAAATAGATTCGGACAATTCTTGTTTCAAAGAATTCCGACTTATATTGGATTCTATATATTCAATTGAAGTTCAAAACTCAATATTATGAACTACCGTGCTACTGCGAGTTCGTTTCAAATTGAATATAAATTTATACGTTCAAACTTTGTTTATTTATAAATTCTATATATTAATATTTCAAATAGAATATTTAAAAAAACAAATTTAAATGACTGAAAAATATGGGTCGTTACATTGAATGCATGATATTTTCAATAAAATACTAGTCACTTATATATAACTGAAATAGGATAAACTGATAATTTACATCCTTTAACATCGAACACTTAAACTAAGAAATGGGTGGAAATGAAATATATACCTATGACATCCGATATGAGTTGAAATGATATATACTTAGATGTTGAATTTAAATTAAAGATCCCTTGACCATATGGTAGAAAATTAAATACGGACATAGTGGTCAAATGAAACTGTAACGACCCGGATTTTCGGCGACTTTGGTTATCGACATAAGCACGATGTCGATAACCAAAACATCGAAAAATCCTGGTAATTAATGAAAGAAATTAGAGGGTGAGGATAGATAAGATAGAAACTTAGAATAGAAGAAGAAGAAGAACACAACATCAAAGTAACACGAACCTCACAGCAGAACGAATAACATATAATATATATCATAACTTTGAAATATAATAGTTATGTATACAGTAGCACTTATCAGAGTACAGCACTTACAACACAGCGGAAATAAACTATAGCTATATGATCCAGAAGCCTCCTGCTCCAGCTCTTCAAGTATATCTGTAAAATCCCAACTACTTGACTGCCCGTACAAATTTAGGCACCCAAGAGTTTAGGGAAAACAACAAAGTAAACTCCGGGTCAGTCATGGGACTGGTGTGAGTAAAACAGTTTAAACAGGTATATGAACAAGTAAACGATATCTCATAAGACCACGCCGCAGAACGGAACGGGTTTTTCCCTTATGAGAATGCAAAATATCTTTTTATCAAAAACCTCTTGATATTATAATAATGTCTATGTACAAATAGATATCAACTAGCAGAAACGCTTTCATCTCACGTTCTACATATATAGTATACAATCAAAATCGCAAGCACGTATTGGATAATGAATTTCCAACTATGACAAGGTATGGAACCACCTTCCGATCAGTGTACTCTAGGAACGATACACTGGAGTTCAACAAGAACATCTTGTAACTCAGCCACACATGACTGACCACTCATTTCGCTTGAGTGTATCGAATGTACATCACCAATGGTTGGGATCAGCAACCGTTCCCGTATATATATGTGACAGCATTGATAGATTTAAGAAGCAAATGAATATTCTCTAGATAGGTGATTATACACCCTACTTCGGTGCGACCGACTTAGCCATGCTGCCTGACCGATTTCTGTCATTTACTGGTTGATGAGGCTAGAAGCTACGCTTTATCATTACATCAGATTCACTTCGAATGCCACATTGTCAGATCCATCGAAAATCACTAATTGACGTCTACAATAGTACATTACGTGTCAGCTAAAAGAAGTTTCCTTCTCCGCTTCCACTCTTAGTACGGTCGAAGAAATCAAGGTACGTGACCTTTCTGGAAACATTTCTGATTCTCGTTTGGAAAACATTTCCAAAACTCCTTTACGATCAAACCTTACCATTTCTTAGTCAAGAAGGAAGTCACTCAAGTTGGGGTATAATTACCTCTCAGACCTTAACTGAACAACGTTATAACTTCGAAATGGTCAAAGTTTATCTTTTAATCTTTAACAACTTCTTTACGCCTTTCTCGGATTCAATTTTACTAATCCACTTCTATATTTAAAACATTGGTTATAACGATAACGTTAAAATCCCTACTTTCGCAATACCTAACTTTAATTATAACTTCTATTCTTATTAGTGAATAATTAACCTAACACTTATTTATTTATAAATAAATAAATCTCTATTTAAACACTGGAAAGTATAAGTACTTTCCCGAATTCGATATAATCGAATTTGCCGATTAACTCTCTTCGAGAAATCTCTATTTGATTAACTCTTCTTCGAATAACCTATATTCGATTAACTCCTTCTCGAATAAACGATATTCGATAATCTCTCTTCGAATAACTAATATTCGATAACTCTTCCTTTTCAAATATCTCATATTTGAAAATCTCACTTCGATTAAACTATAATCGATAACTCCTTTCGATGAAACTAACATCGATAACTCCTTTCGTTGGAACTAACATCGATAACTCCTTTCGATGAAACTAACATCGATAACTCCTTTCGATGAAACTAACATCGATAACTCCTTTCGATGAAACTAACATCGATAACTCCTTTCGATGAAACTAACATCGATAACTCCTTTCGATGAAACTAACATCGATAACTCCTTTCGATGAAACTTACATCATCGATAACTCCTTTCGATGAAACTAACATCGATAACTCCTTTCGATGAAACTAACATCGATTAATTTAACTCGACGAACTTAACTCGACTAACTCGACTATCTTAACTTACTTGGTTCGACCGATTCGATTCGATTAACTAGGCTCGACTAACTTGGTTTAATTAACTCAACTTGATTAACTCCTATCGAATAACTAATATTCGATTTAACTCCATTCGTTTGACTCTAGATCGCAGCGATCACAAATGGTTACACCCGATTCCCTCAGGAAACATCCGACTGCCGTAGGCTATTTACAGCCCTGCGAATTACGCTAGCAGTCGTACGAGATGGAAACTTATCCTGAATAACTATGTTTGATTAACTCTATCTCAAATAACTACACTTGATTTACTCTAGTTCGTTTTAACTCTAATCGATTAACTCTAACTAATTAACTCCAACTGGTTAACTCTAACTGATTAACTCTTACTGGTTAACTCTATTTGACTAACTCGACTTGACTAACCCCTTTCGAATAACATATTAGATTAACTAACTTTCGAATACCATATTCGATTAACTAACTTCGAATACCATATTCGATTAACTAACTTCGAATACCATATTCGATTAACTAACTTCGAATACCATATTCAATTTCTCCTTTCGAATACCATATTCGATTAGCTAACTTCGAATACCATATTTGATTAACTAACTTTCGAATACCATATTCGATTACTAACTTCAAATACCATATTCGATTTCTAACTTCGAATACCATATTCGATTACTAACTTCGAACACCATATTTGATTAACTAACTTTCGAATACCATATTCGATTACTAACTTCGAATACCATATTCGATTTCTAACTTCGAATACCATATTCGATTACTAACTTCGAACACCATATTTGATTTCTCCTTTTTATAACGTTTATCCATTTTTAAAAGATCCCCTTTTTAACACGTTTATTCATTTATAAAGATTTACTATTAGTAACGGTTCTTCACTTTATAAATGTCCTTTTAATAACGTTTTCCTTTTTATAACGGTTTCCTTTATAAACCAATTTCCTTTTTATTAACTCTATTTATTTTCTAAATATTCCCCTTTCAATTCTATTTGTAAATGGTTTACAAATATTTCTTTTCTCTATTTTATTCTATTTGCAAATATTCCCTTTTTCAAATTTATTCTTAAAAATATTCTAACTCCTTAAATTCCCGGGAAAATTCGCCATAACCTCCTTTGTATCGGGAGCATCGGGAAAATCCCCAAACCCGCCACACAGGCCTTTCCATTCAAAAAGAAAATGGTTTGTAATTATTTCTTTTTTGAATATCTCCTCTTTATAAATATTCCAATTTATAAACATTTCTTATTTATAAATATTCCACTTTATAAATATCTCTTATTTATAAATATCCCATTTTATAAATATTCTATTTTCAATATCACTTTGAAAATTCCCCTATCAACATTCCGGCATGTTATGGTATTTTAACATATCAAATTACGATGTCTAATCTCGTCCATACACAGACAATCAACAACAGGTTATAATTCACATCATATATTAAAATATATGAAAAACAATAAAATAACTGTTGAGGAATCCAGTCGGATTCCTCCTACCTGTCTCCCTGCATCCACAGATGTTACACAATATGATTATCATCACTTTCAGTTCTATATGATATATTCTGTTAAACAGAATCGATATAGAAAATTCAACTAACTGACTAGCAGTTCAATCAAACAGTCAACATACAGTCAATCAACCAATATCTAACAGTTCTAAAAATACAACATGAAATTATAAACTGTTCAGAGTTAGTGAGTTTTACTCACATTGGACGATCATCATCAATGACGATAACCATCGCTTGATTCAAACAATTTATTTTGCTATAAATTGTAACGAACCCCAATCCACTTCCAGTCAGCTTCATTGTGAAGCTCTCGTCCATACGGTCCCGACGGATTTTGTTTCGCTGAATTTCGTTCACGAATGAAAAAGATATAACATAATTAAGTTTGACACTATTTAATATTAAATAAAAGCTTGAATTTCCATTTATTTGTTTATGGGCTTACCCTTGTTTACCCCGGCCCAATTACTCCCTTGAATAACCCACGGCCTGCTACCCTCTTCTTCCAGAAATCACAAATTCCTTCGCTCCCTGTTTATCACCATTTCCCAAACTCTTCAACACTGAACCCCCTCTTCTTCTTCACGGTTCCTCAAACGAACAACACCATCAGCCTCCTCTTCGTGCCCACTCCCCTTTCACCATATACTAGCGTTCGAACTTCACAACTGCCCCGCGTTTCCCCATGTTTCGACGGAACCCCACCACAGACACCGACGTCCTCCATCACCGATTAACCCCAAACTTTGCCAAAATCTGATCCTTGACGTCAGGGACTCAAATACATACGCCAAGAGATACCAAAGTTCTTCGGTTTCGAGCGACATCAAGCCCTAGGGCTGCTGCCAATTTCGCCCATCCCAAAATCATGCGTCGCACTATATGATATACACATGGATTTGAAGAGAATCATTCAACGATCGCAACAATGTTTGAGTTGTGATTTTTAGAATTTACTTTGATTTTATTTTGATTTTTCCTTTGAGGAATTTTTCTGCGTTTGGTTTACTGTAAGTGGCGGCTTGAATTTGAATATATAGAGGATCATATATCTGTGTGTGGTAGAAAACATGAGTGGGTGGCCTTGTTTTCGACCACTAAATAAGTTTAGATATTTTCATTTATCATTTTATATTTGTTTTAGCCCTTCTAAAAATCTGTGTGATCACACATAGTACCTAAAAATCACGAAACTGGACATGCAGCTACAGTTCGACAATACGGTCCCAACGAAACTGATTTCGTCGAATTCCGACTTCATATGCTCACACAGCGTATTTTTAACTGTCAAAATACTGACTGTTTCTCACTCTAAAAATCCGTACGGCTACACACTGACTCTAAAAATCACGGAAACTGACATCTAGCAATTATTTGACATTGCAGATCTAACAAAATTAGTTTCGTCGAATTCCGACTTCGTTTGCAAAAGTGGCTATTTTTAAAGTTCTGGATGACCCATTTAAATATATAAATATATTTAAATATAATTAAACTAAACATAAATAAATTTATATTATCTTATATATTCACAGTGGAATACCATACAGCTTCAGAAAATCCTATATATTTTTCTAACCCGATATTTCGAATCTGGGTCAACCCGATGTTCGATTTATATAGAAATTCCTTTTAGAAATATAAATAATTCCTTTATAAATATAAAGGAATTCCACAGCGACTTTTCTAAAATTTGATTTGGACGTATATCAAAATCTATACGACGAAATCCCGATTTTTCTCTTCCACTAGAAAGATATACTCCACCAGCTCCACGCGTTTCTTGTTTCATAGAAATCCGGCTTTAAACGAATCCTGTACATTCAGTTGAAGTTCAAATCGCCAAATAGCGAACTGTCGCGCCATTTCAAGCTCGATTTTAATTATAATATAATTATACGTTCAAACTGTCGTCGATTGAATATATTCGTCAATATAATTCAACTCTAAGCTGAATTAAATCTTAGTGACGACCCCGTTCACAGAATATTGTGATTCCCAATATTTTCGATTATTTCTGAATTAAATATATTATTTAATTATTTAATTTAATTAAATATTCCATATTATTTAATTAATGACCATTTGAATTCTCTAAACTGCCATTTATATAATTAAATTAATTAATTATATACCGCAGAAAATGCGGGTCATTACATTCTTCCCCACTTAAAATAATTTCATTCCCGAAATTGCTAAGTTAGAGGACGACCCTATCTATTTGGAATTCCTAAGATTTGTTTACCCCTTATTTCTGATTTCAACTGAACCAATTAATATCGACTAAAATATTTATTCATTCCGACTAACTAAAATTTTCAAAAATTCTTAAAATTTTCTAACACTTTAAACTTTCGAAAAATTTCGCCAGCATCTCCCTTGTACTGGTCAATAGCTCAAACTCCAACTCGCCTCTCTGGGCCTTCTTCAACCCAAAAGAAAATCAAACGCCAAACGGCTTGCCAATTCGGCTCATAAATTCCAAACTCATATAAAATATAAACTTGTACCTTTTTGTTGGGCATATCATTATATCCCTGCCATTCATTACCACTTATGCATATAACAATGCACTACCAACCTGATCTCCAATCAGTTCATTCTCAAAACCAAATCATTCGCTTATACCTAAGTCGAATTTAATTCAAACTCCAATTTCAAATTCAAACTGTTAACTCCTCAACTCAATTCCATTCTAGATTATCCTATCATCAAATCCGGTTTTATTTAACTTAGTTCAAGATAAATTTTAATTTATTTTTGCCATTTCATTCCATTTAACTTCATAAGTTAAATTTAAATTTCAGAATTTAAATTCCTGGGCTCATTTCAAATCAATTTGAAATCATACTGCCAATTCAAAACCTTTGAATTTTCTAAACAACTTGTTTTCTCAAAACAATTCTAATCAAAATCTCTGGTAGTAATCCACCACTTAGAACTCGAAAATCACACCGATGATACTGCGCAGTCATCATCGGAATTATTTTCTAGCGACCCAAGTGATTTCAATACTATATCATTTTCAAAACCATTACTAAATACTTCCATTTTGAAAACATTTCAAAATCTCCCAAGGACTTAAAATTTCCTTATTTTAATTCCTAATCTGATTTTAATTCATATTTAATTCATCTTATTTCATATACTTTACTTATATGAATTTTGATTGGTTATATATAACCATTTCACTTTATAATCTCGTTCGATTATAATTACAACCAACATATCTAATATATGATAATATATTACCTATCCATACTGTGTCGGTCCATCGTATTCAAGTATTTATTTACTCCTACCGATACAGTGGATCAAACTGATCGACCAGAACTCATAAACAAATCAACCAATGAATCTCCACAATATAAAATCATTTTTATATCAAATACAAATACGCACTCGTATATATACACTCAAACTCAATCTAGGGTATTACTAACCCTATCTCTACCGAGTCACGCCACAGAGCCAAGTAATTCTAAACTTAAACTCTGATACCAACTGTAACGACCCGGATTTTCGGTAGGCTTTGCAACCATCCTCTCCCCATCCTCCAAAGCAGCAGGTAAAACCCACTATGGCTTACACTGGTACCCCAATACCACATTTTACGGCCAGCCTTTCGACTTCACAACCAACCCTACCAAAGGGACATGTAGGGGTAAGAGTCTCCCGTTCGCCACCTAACGAAAAGCGAGAACCCCCTATCATGCGACACATGCCTAAGCACGCAACATGGACTGGTGTGAGTAAAATAGTTTAAACAGGTATATGAACAAGTAAACGATATCTCATAAGACCACGCCGCAGAACGGAACGGGTTCTTCCCTTACGAGAATGCAAAATTTCTTTTTATCAAAAACCTCTTGATATTATAATAATGTCTATGTACAAATAGATATCAACTAGCAGAAACGCTTTCATCTCACGTTCTACATATATAGTATACAATCAAAATCGCAAACACGTATTGGATAATGGATTTCCAACTATGACAAGGTATGGAACCACCTTCCGATCAGTGTACTCTAGGAACGATACACTGGAGTTCAACAAGAACATCTTGTAACTCAGCCACACATGATCGACCACTCATTTCGCTTGAGTGTATCGAATGTACATCACCAACGGTTGGGATCAGCAACCGTTCCCGTATATATATGGGACAGCATTGATAGATTTAAGAAGCAAATGAATATTCTCTAGATAGGTGATTATACACCCTACTTCGGTGCGACCGACTTAGCCATGCTGCCTGCCCGATTTCTGTCATTTACTGGTTGATGAGGCTAGAAGCTACGCTTTATCATTACATCAGATTCACTTCGAATGCCACATTGTCAGATCCATCGAAAATCACTAATTGACGTCTACAACAGTACATTACGTGTCAGCTAAAAGAAGTTTCCTTCTACGCTTCCACTCTTGGTACGGTCGAAGAAATCAAGGTACGTGACCTTTCTGGAAATATTCTGTCGGACATTCATCCTCATTCACTTAGAATGTCACATTGTCATACCCGCCAAATCACAAATTGATTTATTCAAAAATAACACGGGTATACAGCTTAGAGAAACGAATTCCTCCGCCACCAAACGTGAATACGTTTGAACAGATCAACTTACGCGATCCATTGGATATACTCTGTCAGACCTTCGTCCATACAAGTTGTCCTGGGACTGGAAAAACCGAAGGCACTATTCCGTATATCCATCTTAGTCACTGTTATCTAAGACTTATACAACAGCCCTTGCATTTTACTCCGTCTTCAATTATCTTTGGCATATATGATTCGCGACGCTTATGCCAATACAGAGTGGTTCTATGGATAATAATCCAACCGGTCTCTCCATATTAACAACGTTAAAATGGTCAAAACTTCGATAGTCGGTGAGTTAACTATCAAAGAAAAACAAGTGTGCAAACAACGATATTATTTCCAAATGGAAATTATATCGAACAAACATCATTTAACATAAATCTCTTTAGTTCATTTATTTACTTATCTCCTATTTCCCTATATACTAAATTCTTATTTTTCTTTTATCAGAAAACATTTCTGATTCTCGTTTGGAAAACATTTCCAAAACTCCTTTACGATCAAACCTTACCATTTCTTAGTCAAGAAGGAAGTCACTCAAGTTGGGGTATAATTACCTCTCAGACCTTAACTGAACAACGTTATAACTTCGAAATGGTCAAAGTTTATCTTTTAATCTTTAACAACTTCTTTACGCCTTTCTCGGATTCAATTTTACTAATCCACTTCTATATTTAAAACATTGGTTATAACGATAACGTTAAAATCCCTACTTTCGCAATACCTAACTTTAATTATAACTTCTATTCTTATTAGTGAATAATTAACCTAACACTTATTTATTTATAAATAAATAAATCTCTATTTAAACACTGGAAAGTATAAGTACTTTCCCGAATTCGATATAATCGAATTTGCCGATTAACTCTCTTCGAGAAATCTCTATTTGATTAACTCTTCTTCGAATAACCTATATTCGATTAACTCCTTCTCGAATAAACGATATTCGATAATCTCTCTTCGAATAACTAATATTCGATAACTCTTCCTTTTCAAATATCTCATATTTTAAAATCTCACTTCGATTAAACTATAATCGATAACTCCTTTCGATGAAACTAACATCGATAACTCCTTTCGATAGAACTAACATCGATAACTCCTTTCGATGGAACTAACATCGATAACTCCTTTCGATGAAACTAACATCGATAACTCCTTTTGATGAAACTAACATCGATAACTCCTTTCGATTAAACTAACATCGATAACTCCTTTCGATGAAACTAACATCGATTAATTTAACTCGACGAACTTAACTCGACTATCTTAACTTACTTTGTTCGACCGATTCGATTCGATTAACTAGGCTCGACTAACTTGGTTTAATTAACTCAACTTGATTAACTCCTATCGAATAACTAATATTCGATTTAACTCCATTCGTTTGACTCTAGATCGCAGCGATCACAAATGGTTACACCTGATTCCCTCAGGAAACATCCGACCGCCGTAGGCTATTTACAGCCCTGCGAATTACGCTAGCAGTCGTACGAGATGGCAACTTATCCTGAATAACTATGTTTGATTAACTCTATCTCAAATAACTACACTTGATTTACTCTAGTTCGTTTTAACTCTAATCGATTAACTCTAACTAATTAACTCCAACTGGTTAACTCTAACTGATTAACTCTAACTGGTTAACTCTTTTTGGCTAACTCGACTTGACTAACCCCTTTCGAATAACATATTCGATAAACTAACTTTCGAATACCATATTCGATTAACAAACTTCGAATACCATATTTGATTAACTAACTTCGAATACCATATTCGATTAACTAACTTCGAATACCATATTCAATTTCTCCTTTCGAATACCATATTCGATTAACTAACTTCGAATACCATATTTGATTAACTAACTTTCGAATACCATATTCGATTACTAACTTCGAATACCATATTCGATTTCTAACATTGAATACCATATTCGATTACTAACTTCGAACACCATATTTGATTAACTAACTTTCGAATACCATATTCGATTACTAACTTCGAATACCATATTCGATTTCTAACTTTGAATACCATATTCGATTACTAACTTCGAACACCATATTCGATTTCTCCTGTTTATAACGTTTATCCATTTTTAAAAGATCCCCTTTTTAACACGTTTATTCATTTATAAAGATTTACTATTAGTAACGGTTCTTCACTTTATAAATGTCCTTTTAATAACGTTTTCCTTTTTATATCGGTTTCCTTTATAAACCAATTTCCTTTTTATTAACTCTATTTATTTTCTAAATATTCCCCTTTCAATTCTATTTGTAAATGGTTTACAAATATTTCTTTTCTCTATTTTATTCTATTTGCAAATGGTTTGCAAATATTCCCTTTTTCAAATTTATTCTTAAAAATATTCTAACTCCTTAAATTCCCGGGAAAATTCGCCATAACCTCCTTTGTATCGGGAGCATCGGGAAAATCCCCAAACCCGCCACACAGGCCTTTCCATTCAAAAAGAAAATGGTTTGTAATTATTTCCTTTTTGAATATCTCCTCTTTATAAATATTCCAATTTATAAACATTTCTTATTTATAAATATTCCACTTTATAAATATCTCTTATTTATAAATATCCCATTTTATAAATATTCTATTTTCAGTATCACTTTGAAAATTCCCCTATCAACATTCCGGCATGTTATGGTATTTTAACATATCAAATTACGATGTCTAATCTCGTCCATACACAGACAATCAACAACAGGTTATAATTCACATCATATATTAAAATATATGAAAAACAATAAAATAACTGTTGAGGAATCCAGTCGGATTCCTCCAACCTGTCTCCCTGCATCCACAGATGTTACACAATATGATTATCATCACTTTCAGTTCTATATGATATATTCTGTTAAATAGAATCGATATAGAAAATTCAACTAACTGACTAGCAGTTCAATCAAACAGTCAACATACAGTCAATCAACCAATATCTAACAGTTCTAAAAATACAACATGAAATTATAAACTGTTCAGAGTTAGTGAGTTTTACTCACATTGGACGATCATCATCAATGACGATAACCATCGCTTGATTCAAACAATTTATTTTGCTATAAATTGTAACGAACCCCAATCCACTTCCAGTCAGCTTCATTGTGAAGCTCTCGTCCATACGGTCCCGACGGATTTTGTTTCGCTGAATTTCGTTCACGAATGAAAAAGATATACCATAATTAAGTTTGACACTATTTAATATTAAATAAAAGCTTGAATTTCCATTTATTTGTTTATGGGCTTACCCTTGTTTACCCCGGCCCAATTACTCCCTTGAATAACCCATGGCCTGCTACCCTCTTCTTCCATAAATCACAAATTCCGTCGCTCCCTGTTTATCACCATTTCCCAAACTCTTCAACACCGAACCCCCTCTTCTTCTTCACGGTTCCTCAAACGAACAACACCATCAGCCTCCTCTTCGTGCCAACTCCCCTTTCACCATATACTAGCGTTCGAACTTCACAACTGCCCCGCGTTTCCCCATGTTTCGATGGAACCCCACCATAGACATCGACGTCCTCCATCACCGATTAACCCCAAACTTTGCCAAAAGCTACTCCTCGATGTCAGGGACTCAAATACATACGCCAAGAGATACCAAAGTTCTTCGGTTTCGAGCGACATCAAGCACTAGGGCTGCTGCTAATTTCGCCCATCCCAAAATCATGCGTCGCACTATATGATATACACATGGATTTGAAGAGAATCATTCAAAAAATCGCAACAATGTTTGAGTTGTGATTTTTTGAATTTACTTTGATTTTATTTTGATTTTTCCTTTGAGGAATTTTTCTGCGTTTGGTTTACTGTAAGTGGCGGCTTGAATTTGAATATATAGAGGATCATATATCTGTGTGTGGTAGAAAACATGAGTGGGTGGCCTTGTTTTCGACCACTAAATAAGTTTAGATATTTTCATTTATCGTTTTATATTTGTTTTAGCCCTTCTAAAAATCCATGTGATCACACACAGTACCTAAAAATCACGAAACTGGACATGCAGCTACAGTTCGACAATACGGTCCCAACGAAACTGGTTTCGTCGAATTCCGACTTCATATGCTCACACAGCGTATTTTTAACTGTCAAAATACTGACTGTTTCTCACTCTAAAAATCCGTACTTTTACACACTGACTCTAAAAATCACGGAAACTGACATCTAGCAATTATTTGACATTGCGGATCTAACAAAATTAGTTTCGTCGAATTCCGACTTCATTTGCAAAAGTGGCTATTTTTAAAGTTCTGGATGACCCATTTAAATATATAAATATATTTAAATATAATTAAATTAAACATAAATAAATTTATATTATCGTACATATTCACAGTGGAATACCATACAGCTTCAGAAAATCCTATATATTTTTCTAACTCGATATTTCGAATCTGGGTCAACCCGATGTTCGATTTATATTGAAATTCCTTTTAGAAATATAAATAATTCCTTTATAAATTATAAAGGAATCCCACAGCAACTTTTCTAAAATTTGATTTGGACGTATATCAAAATCTATACGACGAAATCCCGATTTTTCTCTTCCACTAGAAAGATATACTCCACCAGCTCCACGCGTTTCTTGTTTCACAGAAATCCGGCTTTAAACGAATCCTGTACATTCAGTTGAAGTTCAAATCGCCAAATAGCGAACTGTCGCGCCATTTCAAGCTCGATTTTAATTATAATATAATTATACATTCAAACTGTCGTCGATTGATTATATTCGTCACTATAATTCAACTCTAAGTTGAATTAAATCTTAGGGACGACCCCGTTCACAGAATATTGTGATTCCCAATATTTTCGATTATTTCTGAATTAAATATATTATTTAATTATTTAATTATTTAATTTAATTAAATATTCCATATTATTTAATTAACGACCATTTGAATTCTCTAAACCGCCATTTATATAATTAAATTAATTAATTATATACCGCAGAAATGCGGGTCATTACAGAAACATTTTCACAAAGATATAGATTTTAGTTTATAAATGATACATTTTAGAATGACTTAATTGAGTATTATTTTATATTAAACTATTTTATTGAAACTTATTTCTCTTTACTATTAATTTTTACACTTAATATATATTTTACAACTATTTTATTTACAACTATTTCTCTTTACTATTTATTTTTATACTTATTGTATATTTTATAACTACTTTAATGTAACCTTTATATATTAAGTTTAATTATATTATATTTATAACTATTTTTGTCAAACTATTTTTATTAAATTATTTTTATATTAAATTTAACTATTATATTTTATAACTATAATAATTAAACTATTTTAAACTAAACATTAACCAATATATTTTATTAAATTATTTTGTATTAAAATTAAGTAATATATTTTATAGCTATTTTATAAAACTATTTATATTAATTTATATAATATATTTTATAACAATTTTAATCAAGCTATTTTATATTGAATTTAACTACTTTACAACTATTTTCAATCAAACTATTTTATATTAGACTCAAATATTTTAAAATAAAAGATTACTTCTAATCCGAGCAGTTTAGAATGAAATATGAATTAAAGGTTTGTTTTGTAAATATGAAATTTTCAACTAACTTAAATATTTAATTAATTTGAGTGGTAATGAAAATCAATGCTTGAAGTAAACTGATTTATGCAACTAAAGTATGTTGTTTATTTAAACATAAATGACCACACTATGAAATAAGCGTTTTGTTGTTAAAGAAACCATGGTTGGACATTGACACACTCTTTGTCAATACCTAGAACTGCATTAACAAATGTGCATGTGGTGGATTTTATTAAGAAATATTTAACGGATATTAAATATTTAAAACGATTTATTTTAAGGATTGATGACTTGAAATTTATTTAACATTTGAACATATAATTTATAATATAATTAAAAATGAGCTCGCAATGGCGCGACAGTTCACAATATTACGTTTTGAGCTTCAAACGATTGTAAAAAATTCAACATAAGTCAAAATTCCATGAAACAAGAAATGTTAGAATCCATTTAACTATATATTTCTAAATTGCACATTATGCCCAAATAAAATTACCAAAAAGTCGCTATGGAATCATTAATTAACCATAACATTTTATTTAATATAATAAAAGGATTTTATTACATATCAAATATCGATTTGGCTAGAAAATTGAAATATCGAGTTATAAACCCAAGTATGTTTATTTTGAGCTATATGATATTCTATTGGGATATATATAATAATAATAATTTATTATTAATAAATTGAATTTTAATTTAAATTATATCTATTTAATTGAATATGAAAAAATAGCCATTTTGCAAACAACATCCATTTTTCACGAAACGAATTTTATTAGATCCATAGTGACTAATTATTGCTAGATTCCAAATTTCACGACAATCGAAGTTAGTGTATGGCCATGCGAAATATAAACGTTCAATGTAGATAATAAATCAATAATTTAAGCTCGAACTAGAGCTATTTGAGAGAACAGACTCAGAATTTAATGAAACAAGATTAATTAGGACCGCAATAACAAACCATAGCTACATATCAATTTTCACCCCGAACGGAGTTCGTATGTACCCATACGAATTTTTAAATGACAAATATAAGTAGTGATATAATAAAAAATTCATAAAATAAAATACGAAGCTTACACTATAAGCTATCCTACCCTATATAACATCCCACTTCTCATTCTTTAGTCAAAGCAATAGCCGCCATGTTTTCTCTCCTCCAAAATCTAAATCATGAATTCAAAAACCCAAAGAATTCAAAATAAAATCCTATAGTTTGCAATATATATATGAGTTCGTGGAGTAATTGTCTATGTTCCTATATAATTTCTGAAGAGGTTCGACCATAATTGTTTGCTGCGAAATGACCCAAGATTGTTTAGGGTTGTTAGGGTTGATGATTACGTGGATTTAAGGCATTAATTCATATTTTTGATATATTTTTTGGGATTTTAAGGTAAATTAGCATCTTGCATTAAAGATTTAGGAATTTTTGAAATAATCGCATGTTGCACTGTATACGTGCGTGAGTTATGATTCGAACTCAAATTAGTTGAGGAATGCAGATTTGATGAAATTGATATAGGACGGAAGAGCGTTTGATGAGATGAATTTTGGTTATTTTTGTTTGATTTTAACTAAAGTATGGATGGAGTTAAGGATGGAGGAAAGTGGCCCTAGAAATAGAAAGTGCGGTCCTGGAGTGTGGGTGGTAGAAGATGAAGATGAGCAGTTGATTAGGAGGTCTAAACATGAGTTAATATTGTAATTAAGGTGTTAATTATATAATTAATTTAATGTATATAATTTTTCCATCTGTAATCAGAATCTAACGAAGCAAGATCTGTGGGGATTGTACAGATAAGGCTACACAAAGAAACTAGTTTAGAGCGATTTAGAGCTAGTTGGAATTTTTGATTAAATTAAACGCCTGTTTAATTTAATTAAAAGACGTTCGTTATTGCAACGATCAAAAAATTAAGGTGAGAACTCCCTGGAATGATTTAAAAGTTATTATAATCTTATCTGATGCATATTGATTGCTTATGGTTGAAATGGTTGCTTCGTGATTGATGGATGTTTATTTACAGTTTTATTTATACTGTTTATGTATACTTAAGCATTAAAAATTATAACGCTTATCTTATGAATGTTGATTGATGGATGATGGACTTTTATGGGTGTTATTATTATTGTTCACACAATTGACACCATGAATACGAAATTATCTGGGAATTGATTGAATCGGGTTCTATGGGGATTTTAAATGAATATTATATTCTTTTAAATATAATAAGGTGTAAAAATGGAAATTGGATTTTTAAATTAAAAATGATTTGGAAATGAAGTAAATATGATTTCAAACGACTCTTGAAAAGGTTGAAATCCATTTGAAAGAGATTTGGATTAAAAATGGCTTGTTTTAATTCAAATTAGAATTTGAATGGCAAATTTTAAAAATCAATATGAGTTTGATATATAAACGACGTTTTTAACTCGAATGGATTGTTCCAATGTTCTTATTTATTGTTATAATGAATTATAGGAAAGTTTGGATTTCAAAATATTATATTTTAAAAAAAATTATTTTAATATTATAATAATATGGAATATTCGGTTTTAATATAAAATTGAATTTGAATTTTGAATCATTTTTAAACAAGTTTATAAATGTCATATAAAATACGTTTGAACTAAATCGACGAATTTTACTTTAAATAATAATATGGTTTGAATAGGACGTGTCATGCAACGACCATTCGCGAATTTCAACCATTGACTTTAAATTGACATACCGGGAGATTCGACCGTCGTATCTTCCCAAAGCGAAAAAAGTTTGGTCTGAAATGAAAAGAGCTTTCAAATGATATGTAAATTTTTAAGTTCTGATGGTTAGAGTTTGAGAAAAGTTCAAATCAAATTTGAAGAAAAACAATGTTAGTCCCGTTATGACCTGAAATTGGATTTTAATGAAATGAGTTATTATTAAATTATGAAAAATATAGAAAAATTATGAAAAATCATAATCAATGATTTTAAGGAGATCTAGAAAATAAATATGAAGTTTCAAACTATATTTCGATATTTGTGTTTTCAGCTTAACGCGCTGAATACGATAAATGACATTTTTAACGTTTAAAGTTAAATACTGACTATATTGTTTCAAAAAGCTATTATATATTGTTTATATAATTAATAAATCATTTGAAAAGTAAATCGACTTAATTTTTAATTATAAGTCGAGATTTGGTCTGAATAGGACTAGTCGCACAACAACAGTTCACGAATGTCGACATTTAACTTCAAATTAACGTACCAGGAGATCCGACCAACGGATTCTCCTAAAACGAGAAGCGTTTGGTTCATAATGAAAAGAGTTTTCAAATGAAAAAGGAATTTAAAAGATCCAATGGTTAGATCTTGAATTATGTGCAAATAAAATTTGAATAAAACTGGATTTGAATAGAAATGATCTTCGGATATTTGGTATTGATTACTGTTACGTAAACGTTCACTATTTTGAGAAATTTGGAAGATGTTTTGCATCGTTATTCTACTTATAGTATTTGTTGATCATGAGAATTGGTGTTGAATATAGGTGGATATAAATTTCGTTTAAATCTTATATTTAATACCAATTGAGTTTGGGTTTGTCATGAATGGTGTCTTCAATAATACCGTTCTTTAACCTGGTTAAAGGAGAAGATGATTTCTTAAGATATGTTGAAATGAAATATTTATTTAAAATGAATGCAAAGATTTAATGAAAGATGTTGGAACTCGATGTTTAATTGTTCAGTTGGGTGATCTTCTGGATGTTTGATCTGATGTTGGTTTAGGCCTTCGGGATCATGCACTTGATATATTATCCTGAGAACCAATTCTGGTTAATGAATGGTTTTCCCTAACAATATGAATAAGAAATTGCAAGTATGATTTTGCGCAAAAGATATGATTTCGGAAAGTTAAAAGTGGTTTACCATTATAATGGTTAAAGGTGATTTGGATTACATGTTTTCACGTAATGATAAGAAGAAATCTTGAATTAGATTTGAAATGAAAGGGGGTAATTAAACTTACCAAAACACAAGGGGTGTTAAATATGGATTACCATTGGTTTTTCTCCATGGGATGATAGGATGGGAATGGGATAACGATTTGAGAAACTACCTTCTTATAAGGTTCGATAATTCCGGTAAAGTCTAGAGAACTGGATTTGAGTTAAAGTTGTGAAATAAGATTTTTATAATCTATTGGAACGATTTCCAAGGAAAGATTTAAACAAGAGTTTAATGAATGTAAATCTTTGATAAGATTTAAGGGAGAAATTCCCAATGTGAAGAATGATTTGAGTAAATGAATATTTCGAAGTGGAATGAGACTCATGATATTTTATATATCAAAATTGGTTTGAAAAATGCACTAGTTATTTCGGAAAGACCAGGTTTCGACCCATTCTGTATAACTATACGACAAGTATTAAAAATACTGGAAGATAGTGGTTGAAGACTGGAGATCTTAACATCGTTTGGATTATTGTAGATGTCTTGATTAGGAGGTACAACCAAGACGAGGTTATAAGTGGCGGTAGTCCAGATGTATTTGGAGATTGTTCGAATTTGCAAGGGCCTCTCTCCTTAATTGAACAAGGAAAAAGGTATCTTCGGTTTCGTTTAGACCCAAAACAGACTTGTAAATGGATGTGTGTCTGAAGTTGTATTTTACAACATAACCAATTGGTTTATGTTAACCCGTTACCAGCAATCCATTAAGACATTGACTCAAGAATCATCAGTGCCATGTTGAACACCTTTACCAGCTCGGGTCGATCACCGTCGGTAGCTCTCCAGGTCGAGCAAACCTGGTCGTTCACCTCAGCATCATGTAGAGAGGTGGAACAACACATCAGCTCGAGCACCTCTTCTCGAGCACCCAGGTCGAGTGTAACGACCCGCCATTTTTACCGTGCCGAATCGACAAAAACATGTCAACTCAAACCGTCTAAAACGACAGATTGTTATTAGCTTCTGAGGTAAATAGAATACATCACAGAATCACAGATCACAGACACAGGTACAGAGCAATATAATATCTCACAGCGGAAAATTTACAATACAATAGTAGTTCATGAAGCTTTATATCAGAGTTTACATAAATAATACAGCGGAAGTCTAATACAATAAATAGATGATAAAAATCAGAAACAGAATGACATAAATAACTGGATGACTGGAACAACTGATCAACAGGCGGATATAGGTGAGCAAAAATCCAATATAAGCTCCAAACTCCAAAGGTGAATCTCGAAAACTGATATACTCGATCTGACCCGAGCAATAATGCAAAACAAAACAACTCGGATCAGGACTAACATTCTCATAGAAGTAAATCGACTCAAATGAAATGTTCGATGAAATGCAATCAGTAACTTAGAGGATGTTTGTAATCACCATTCTCTAAGGATCCGTCAAACTAATACTATATAGTATAATACGCTATATACAATAGTGTCTATCAGTAAAGTAAAATATCAAAATAGCGTAAGCGGGATTACCATGATTACCCTTACACCGTTTATATATTCCCATAGTATATACAGTACCGTAATTCCTCCATAAACTGGAGGTTGATCATACGGCACTCCATATAAAACGGTACAAAACAAAGTCGTAGTGGGATCGTATAAGGCATGTGACAAGGCATGCAAGGAATGCCAGGATTGATTCACCGTTTGCAGAGCCGAACTGGTGGTAACGCATAGTAGCTACTACCGCCCACCTCGATACACACTCCCATAATCAAAAGGGCCCAAATCGAATCTCAACAGTAATAGAACAATATCGAAGAAGTGTGCTCGATAAGAGGTATGACCTCACTTGGTCCGTGCATAGCTCCTGTTTTAGCCACATCAAGCTGACTCAAGGTAGTCAGGGTCTCGTAATTAATATGAAAAAAAATATAGAGTCGTTCGCCAAATCATCGCCTTTATTTTGGAACTCCACCGCATACACCGTTGTTAAAGTGGTTTTCGGTATTGGCAGAGAGTATGACAATATCTGATCCCGGTCTCTTTAACAACCAATCGTTTACATTTTTCACATCGTGGTCAATATTTTATAAATAACTTTATAAAATCATTGTATGAATTCTCGAATTCAAATCAAATTCAAAATTAAATACTTAACTTTGATTTTAATTAATTCTGAAAACAACTCACTTATATCGCTTTAATCAAATCGATTACAAAACCATATCATAAAGATCTCAAAATATAATATAAACTAATGTTATATTATTTAACTCCGGTTTTATATAATTTTCCGAAATTATTACATAACGATTTTAAATCCGAAAATGACTTATTTTCAAATCCTGTCTTAACGATCACAATTTTCACTTAAATCGATACAAAATATTTACTTCGATAATATTTCGGTTTGGTTTATATTCATCAAAACTCAAGTTCAACAATTCAATTGTTTCAAGTTTACTATTATAAGATATTGTTTAAATCAATTTATCAAATCCAATATTTCGGTTCAACTTCAACACATACACTTTAAATCAAAATCTCATATTCGCTTATATAATTCAAAACAAATCGTATCATACTTCATAACTCAAATCATAAATCAAAATCAGTACTTAAAATTTGAATCAAACTCTTATATTTCAAATTAGATAAATCATATCTTATTTACCCAAGTCGTACAATTCCATATTGTAAAAATTTAAATCATACATTTCAAAACCATTTTATAAATTCGATTTCACAAATTTCCTAACTCAACTAACGATTATAAAAATCAATTCTGTATATAAAATTATATATATATTCTAAATCACATTTAGTCACGTTAAGTTTAATTCAATTTGAATTCAAATCCGTATCTCATATGAGTTCGATGCTAGAATCAAATTTCGTTATTAAAAATTCAAACTTCGACTTAAGTCACAAAATCTTACTTAAACCAACTTTGAGTTTTAAAGTTTGCAAATTATATATGTAAAGATAATTTAATTTTGAAAATAGATATATACATATAAGTTTGTAGAATTCTAATAATAATCAAAAAATAGATTATAAACATATATAAATTTAAAATAAATAAAAATCGGTTTAAAGAAAATATTAATATACAAAAGTTTAAAATTCTTAAAATAAAAATATAAAATCTTAAATTATTATTTAAACTCAAAATTTCCTAATTACTTTATTACGAAAACATGACCAATGATTTCCGTATTTAAATTTCTACCATATGGTTAAGTGGTACGGATATTTATCATTTCAACCCGCAATTTATAAAATTTCTACGGGTCTATCATTTCAACCTGCAATCCCAAATTCGGTAAAAATCGTTCAGGTCTATCATTTCAACCCATAACGATTTTCCCTAATCTAATGTCCGTTCGGGTATGTATCATTTCAACCCTTAGTGATTTTTACTAAACTAGGGGTATCTTCAACATAACAAATCATCATATATCATAAATCACATCATAGTCATATCTAATCAGTGCATATACTTGTCATATGAATATCGTGTCACATATGAAAGTGTATATTTTAAACAAACAATTTCTACTGGCGATCCTATACATTTCATAATAGTTCATTTAGTTGATCTAGCATCTATGAAATAATGTAAGTCAGGTGTGAGATAAACTCACCTTCCATGGCATATATTGAAGACAGCAAACAAATGGGCACGGACTAGAACGGCGATATCCAAGTAAACAACCCAAACATGAGTAAATGGGAATCGATGCAAAGCCACATAATGTTGGTATGGAAAATCAAACGGAATGGACGATGGCGACATACTACAACCCACACAGGTCTGGATTTTGGTCGGTCGGATCCGATAGAGGGAGTCACAGCAGCCTTGATGAAAAAAAAGGCGCTGTATTGGTGGAAAAGCCGGGTTAGGCGAGGAAGTTTGGGTGAGTGCTAGTAAAAAGAGGTTGTCGGTCTTGTGGTGAATAGCAGGCTCAAGGGAAGGAAAAGACGCGGAGCCTTGCGGTAGTCGGCAGCACGCGCAGGCGGAGGGCTGGAGGAAGGAACAGGGCGACTTGGAGGAGATGGAATGGTTGGAGTGGGTCTCGGTTGCCGGGTAGGAGGGATAAAACAGGCGATGGCTTCATTCAGTGATGGGAGGAACAAAATGGAAACCAAGGCTACAATATGGTAAGTTTTAAAACGCATGAAAAACAAGGGTTGCTGTGACTTTTATGTGTATAAAAGAAGAATAAGGTACGGGAAAAAGAAATAATGGCGTACTGGGAAAGAACAGGTATATGATGGAGAAAATGGTGTAGATCCGAAATCATGAAGGAGTAACATAAATAACTGATGGGAGAAAATATGGGAAGAGCGATTCAAGGGGCCAACGTGTTTTGCAGACCACATAGTAGGAACGAACGGTTCCTGGAACCTGATAGAAGCTTTCGTTTTTTTTTTAGATAAAAGATTTGAATGCTTAAACGTTTGAATGGTTTTGGCTCAAACACGAGGGACGTGGAAGAAAGGATTGGAAAGGCGGCTTCCGTCCATTTATATTACTGTTAAGAGGTTTAAATGCTTTTTCATTTTTTTTTATTATTTATATATAAATGGAACATGCAAGCAAAGTTTGAACACAGAAAGGTTTTGGGAAGAAAACTTATGGGATTAGAAGAGTGAAAGCATGCGTTAATCTTTAGTGAAAACGTTTAGAAATGGATAAGCTTTGGGTTGGAAAGATAAATGTACGTAATGCATTGTTGGAACACTAAAATGGAACAAGTGCATGTCGTTGAACATAGATATATATATACCCATACTAAGCTTTTCGAAAAACAAAACAATAATTGAATGGTTCATAAAAATAAAATGACGGGTTTTGCAGATACAAAATGTCTAGAAAAATATGTAAGATCGGAAAAGGGACACATCGTACTCAGATGGCTTGGTTTCAAAATTGAACTATGCAAGCATTTTCACAATTTCAGCGCGAACCGAGCACCGAAACCGACAAATGAATATATTGTAGAAATCAGCATGACGAGACGGACACAACGGTGTATAATTTGCAGTGTCAGGATGCTCCGTTCAAAAATGCGTTACGGACCCCTTTGACGTAAAAATGCGGATGGAAAACGAAGGTCAAAACGTCTGATTTTCGCGAAACGAATTTCGCCGTTGGATTATTGACAACGAGTAGAATATTTTTCATGCTTGTCCGAACTAATTCCGGAGAGATTTTAAAATCGCTAAAATTTGAACTGATATGCGCAGCTTTACCCTGAAAAATGCGCGATCGATAAACATTCAAATTTTCTGATGAAATTTTCACAGCGGCTATATCTCGTTGTACGTATTTCAAATTACAAATTCCCGTTATGAAAAATGTTAGAATATTTTCAAAATAAAAATATCGATTTAAATCGGAATTTAAATCGTTAAAATAACGGGTTGTTACAATCTCCCCCACTCAAAACTTTTCGTCCCCGAAAAGGAACGATGTAGAAAAAATAGTAATTAAATAACTAAATATATTTAACCAATGGTTCATATCTATAATCATACATATATAAAATTTGAAATATATATATATATATATACACACACAAATCAAAAGTTAAAATGTTTTCAAACATATTTCAGAATAATTTCAAGTATTCACTCGACATCTCGATTGGCTATATATATATCTCACTTTCGGAACCAGAAAATAGATATCGATGATGTTGCAGTCATCACCAGAATCATTTCCAAGCGACTAGAGTGCGACTCTATACCTATCTAATACATATATGATTTAACATATACGTTGACCAGACGTATACCCAAATCACTAGGTATTCGATAGGCCAATTTTCACGTCAAATAAGAACTCAAAACATCTTTTTAAATTTAAACAAAATATATACTAGATTTTCAAATCATATATTATAAATCATTAAAATTTAAAGTAGGGAAAATTATATCTCTCCCCCACTTATTTATTTATTAAAATTTAAATTCAATCCTTAATAAATATGTCATAATATTATTATTAAATCAAATACATAACAATAAAATTCTATACTATATCTAAATATTTTCAAAACCAAGTTATCTAATTTAAATTTATAAATAAAATCTTTATAAACTATATACACATACATTCATAAACCAATTTAAATTTATAAATTCCTATATATACATACATTTATAAACTATATCACTATAGATTTCAACCAAGATAAAATCATCTACATCTTTAAATTTAATTCAAAATATATAGTTTATAAAATATAGAGTCTTAAAATATAAATATCAAATAATTTTAAAATGTTGGAATTGATAAAACATAATATTATTTACAAATATATCTTAAACAATATATCAAAATTTTGTATTATATCAAGAAAATCTTATATCATAATATATATTTCAGAATACCTATTTGAAACAATGTTTCATAAGAATGAACTCGCTAGAATATTTATACTCATTTTCAACTTCTTACCTTGTTATAGATAAGGATAAGTCATAGAATTCGAGTTAAAAGCTGAACGAATGAAAGAACCTTATCAAAGAAGATCTACGAAGGAAGATGGATTCAAAATGGAAAGGAAAATTTAAGGAAAGGATTCAAATATTAAACGAAATTTTATATTCAAAAATATTTGTTTTTAAAATATTTAAAACCATTTATACTTTAAAAATACACTCTCTCTCAAGAAGGATTCTGCAACCAATTCCACTCATTCTAGGGTATCACTACCCTATCTCTAATGAGCTTTTACCTCATAAGCTAAAGCTTTGATAAAACCAAAGCTCTGATACCACTAGTAACGACCCGCCATTTTGACCGTGCCGAATCGACAAAAACATGTCAACTCAAACCTTCTAAAACGACAGATTGTTATTAGCTTCTGAGGTAAATAGAATACATCACAGATCACAGACACAGGTACAGAGCAATATAATATCTCACAGCGGAAAATTTACAATACAATAGTAGTTCATGAAGCTTTATATCAGAGTTTACATAAATAATACAGCGGAAGTCTAATACAATAAATAGATGATAAAAATCAGAAACAGAATGACATAAATAACTGGATGACTGGAACAACTGACCAACAGGCAGATATAGGTGAGCAAAAATCCAATATAAGCTCCAAACTCCAAAGGTGAATCTCGAAAACTGATATACTCGATCTGACCCGAGCAATAATGCAAAACAAAACAACTCGGATCAGGACTAACATTCTCATAGAAGTAAATCGACTCAAATGAAATGTTCGATGAAATGCAATCAGTAACTTAGAGGATGTTTGGGATCACCATTCTCTAAGGATCCGTCAAACTAATACTATATAGTATAATACGCTATATACAATAGTGTCTATCAGTAAAGTAAAATATCAAAATAGCGTAAGCGGGATTACCATGATTACCCTTACACCGTTTATATATTCCCATAGTATATACAGTACCGTAATTCCTCCGTAAACTGGAGGTTGATCAGAGGGTACTCCATATAAAACGGTACAAAACAAAGTCGTAGTGGGATCGTATAAGGTATGTGACAAGGTACGCAAGGAATGCCAGGATGGATTCACCGTTTGCAGAGCCGAACTGGTGGTAACGCATAGTAGCTACTACCGCCACCTCGATACACACTCCCATAATCAAAAGGGCCCAAATCGAATCTCAACAGTAATAGAATAATATCGAAGAAGTGTGCTCGATAAGAGGTATGACCTTACTTGGTCCGTGCATAGCTCCTATTTTAGCCACATCAAGCTGACTCAAGGTAGTCAGGGTCTCGTAATTAATATGAAAAAAAAAAAAATAGAGTCGTCCGCCAAATCATCCCCTTCATTCTGGAACTCCACCGCGTACACAGTTGTTAAAGTGGTTTTCGGTATTGGCAGAGAGTATGACAATATCTGATCCCGGTCTCTTTAACAACCAATCGTTTACATTTTTCACATCGTGGTCAATATTTTATAAATAACTTTATAAAATCATTGTACGAATTCTCGAATTCAAATCAAATTCAAAATTAAATACTTAACTTTGATTTTAATTAATTCTGAAAACAACTCACTTATATCGCTTTAATCAAATCAATTACAAAACCATATCATATTCTCAAAATATAATATAAACTAATGTTATATTATTTAACTCCGGTTTTATATAATTTTCGAAATTATTACATAACGATTTTAAATCCGAAAATGACTTATTTTCAAATCATGTCTTAACGATCACAATTTTCACTTAAATCGATACAAAATATTTACTTCGATAATATTTCGGTTTGGTTTATATTCATCAAAACTCAAGTTCAACAATTCAATTGTTTCAAGTTTACTATTATAAGATATTGTTTAAATCAATTTATGAAATCCAATATTTCGGTTCAACTTCAACACATAAACTTTAAATCAAAATCTCATATTCACTTATATAATTCAAAACAAATCGTATCATACTTCATAAGTCAAATCATAAATCAAATTCATTACATAAAATTTGAATCAAACTCTTATATTTCAAATTAGATAAATCATATCTTATTTACCCAAGTCGTACAATTCCATATTGTAAAAATTTAAATCATACATTTCAAAACCATTTTATAAATTCGATTTCACAAATTTCCTAACTAAACTAACGATTATAAAAATCAATTCCGTATATAAAATTATATATATATATATATTCTAAATCACATTCAGTCACGTTAAGTTCAATTCAATTTGAATTCAAATCCGTATCTCATATGAGTTCAATGCTAGAATCAAATTTCGTTATTAAAAATTCAAACTTCGACTTAAGTCAGAAAATCTTACTTAAACCAACTTTGAGTTTTAAAGTTTGCAAATTATATATGTAAAGATATTTTAATTTTGAAAATATATATATAAGTTTGTAGAATTCTAATAATAATCAAAAAATAGATTATAAACATATATAAATTTAAAATAAATAAAAATAGGTTTAAAGAAAATATTAATATATAAAAGTTTAAAATTCTTAAAATAAAAATATAAAATCTTACATTATTATTTAAACTCAAAAATTCCTAATTACTTTATTACGAAAACATGACCAATGATGGCCGTATTTAAATTTCTACCCTATGGTCAAGAAGTACGGATATTTATCATTTCAACCCGCAATTTATAAAATTTCTACAGGTCTATCATTTCAACCCGCAATCCCAAATTCGGTAAAAATCGTTCAGGTCTATCATTTCAACCCATAACGATTTTCCCTAATCTAATATCTGTTTGGGTATGTATCATTTCAACCCTTAGTGATTTTTACTAAACTAGGGGTATCTTCAACATAACAAATCATCATATATCATAAATCACATCATAGTCATATATAATCAGTGCATATACTTGTCATATGAATATCGTGTCACATATGAAAGTGTATATTTTAAACAAACAATTTCTACTGGCGATCCTATACATTTCATAACAGTTCATTTAGTTGATCTAGCATCTATGAAATAATGTAAGTCAGGTGTGTGATAAACTCACCTTCCGTGGCATATACTGCAGACAGCAAACAAATGGGCACGGACTAGAACGGCGATATCCAAGTAAACAACCCAAACATGAGTAAATGGGAATCGATGCAAAGCCGCATAATGTTGGTATGGAAAATCAAACGGAATGGACGATGGCGACACACTACAACCCACACAGGTCTGGATTTTGGTCGGTCGGATCCGACAGAGGGAGTCACAGCATCCTTGATGAAAAAAAAGCGCTGTGTTGGTGGCTAAGCCGGGTTAGGCGAGGAGGTACGGGTGAGTGCTAGTAAAAAGAGGTTGTCGGTCTTGTGGTGAACAGCAGGCTCAAGGGAAGGAAAAGACGCGGAGCCTTGCGGTAGTCGGCAGCACGCTCAGGCGGAGGGCTGGAGGAAGGAACAGGGCGACTTGGAGGAGATGGAATGGTTGGAGTGGGTCTCGGTTGCCGGGTAGGAAGGATAAAACAGGCGATGGCTTCATTCAGTGATGGGAGGAACAAAATGGAAACCAAGGCTACAATATGGTAAGTTTTAAAACGCATGAAAAACAAGGGTTGCTGTGACTTTTATGTGTATAAAAGAAGAATAAGGTACGGGAAAAAGAAATAATGGCGTACTGGGAAAGAACAGGTATATGATGGAGAAAATGGTGTAGATCCGAAATCATGAAGGAGTAACATAAATAACTGATGGGAGATAATATGGGAAGAGCGATTCAAGGGGCCAACGTGTTTTGCAGACCACATAGTAGGAATGAACGGTTCCTGGAACATGATAGAAGCTTTCGTTTTTTTTAGATAAAAGATTTGAATGCTTAAACGTTTGAATGGTTTTGGCTCAAACACGAGGGACGTGGAAGAAAGGATTGGAAAGGCGGCTTCCGTCCATTTATATTACTGTTAAGAGGTTTAAATGCTTTTTCATTTTTTTTTTTATTATTTATATATAAATGGAACATGCAAGCAAAGTTTGAACACAGAAAGGTTTTGGGAAGAAAACTTATGGGATTAGAAGAGTGAAAGCATGCATTAATCTTTAGTGAAAACGATTAGAAATGGATAAGCTTTGGGTTGGAAAGATAAATGTACGTAATGCATGATTGGAACACTAAAATGGAACATGTGCATGTCATTGAACATAGATATATATACCCATACTAAGCTTTTCAAAAAACAAAACAATAATTGAATGGTTCATAAAAATAAAATGACGGGTTTTGCAGACCCAAAATGCCTAGAAAAATATGTAAGATCGGAAAAGGGACACATCGAACTCAGATGGCTCTGTTTCAAAAATGAACTATACAAGCATTTTCACAATTTCAGCGCGAACCGAGCACCGAAACCGACAAATGAATATATTGCAGAAATCAGCACGACGAGACGGACACAACGGTGTATAATTTGCAGTGTCAGGACGCTCCATTCAAAAATGCGTTACGGACCTATTTGACGTAAAAATGCGGATGGAAAACGAAGGTCAAAACGTCTGATTTTCGCGAAACGAATTTCGTCGTTGGATTATTGACAATGAGTAGAATATTTTTCATGCTTGTCCAAACTAATTCCGGAGAGATTTTAAAATCGCTAAAATTTGAACTGATATGCGCAGCTTTACCCTGAAAAATGCATGATCGACAAACATTCAAATTTTCCGATGAAATTTTCACAGCGGCTATATCTCATTGTACATATTTCAAATTACAAATTCCCGTTATGAAAAACGTTAGAATATTTTCAAAATAAAATTATCAATTTAAATCGGAATTTAAATCGTTAAAATAACGGGTTGTTACATCGAGCACCATTCACCTTGCTAGTCAAGCACCACCTCCACGTGGTCGAGTAGCTGACAGTGGGTCGAACGGTGCGAGCTGGGGGTCGAGTAGCTGACAGTGGGTCGAACGGTGCGAGCTGGGGGGTCGAGCACCACCTTTACAGCGTGGTCGAGCAGCATCGGGAAGGCTGGTTGAGCAGGTATAGAAGAGAATGAGCAGAATTATATAAAGCACAATGGCAATATTGTAAATGTTGTTCCGATATTTCGAATTGCAAAAGGAAAGCACGTGGCTACTGCTGAAGTAATGAACATTTTATAATGAGTTGGACACAATATTACAAGTGGGATAGGTCAGTAAATGTGAGTATGGGTCGAGCAGTACGTACATATGGGGTCACGCATGCAACTGAGGATCGTGGGATTGGTCACTACCTTTTCAAGGGTCGATCGTGCACCACTTTAAGGGTCGTTCGTCCAGCTGGCTCCAGCTGTCCAGTGGCATTTCTTTAAATACTCCTGTGAACAACCCCTACCCTATACACAATAATTACAGCTCTTCCATTACCTCCAAACTTCACCTATAAATAGCCCCCTTCTCCATCATATAAGGGACTAATTTTGGCCACCCGGAAGGGTTGTCATTTTTGGTTTTCCACCTTACTCAAGCACTCCAAGCTCCATTAATGTTTTCTCAAGCTCGCTCCGTCTTCCTCCAGCGCCAAGTTGATCAAATCTTCTCCAATCTGCATTAGAGATCCATTCAAGCGCCATTCAAGTTCTCTCCAACCGCCATTAATCTACCTCTAAGCTTCGATTCGCATCTCAACCACCATGGTTTCGTCATTGATCCTCTAAGTGCTCAAACCGTGGAACACATACTCTCGTGCTCTTAGAATTTATAAGGATCCAACCATTCCATAGTAGATTAGAGAGAATCAAGTCATTAAAGAGAGTAAAGTGAGGAAAATCATTGTGTAAAGAGAGAATGAGAAAAAATGGAAGAGAGATGTATTTTGTAATATGACATATGATAATGAAATCGCTTCCAAAATGGACGTAGATCTTTCCTAGATCGAACCACTATAAGATTTTGTGTTTTTTACTTGCTTTCGTTTTTCGTGGCCCCATTTTCTATTACATACATTTTTGATGAAGTATCGATAAGATACCTTTGGTGTTGTAAACCAATTTTGGTTAAACATTTGGCACCCACCGTGGGGCCACGTTCACACTTCTCTCAAATTTAAGAGCCTTGCATTGAAGTTCTAAGCCCGCTTCTACTATAGATCTCTAAATCTAAGATCTGGGCCAAGTGACGAATCCTTTCCGAAATTCAAAGCCTTGTCTAAAATAATGGCCAAATCTAAGAAAACTACAAGTAGAACCATTGGAGAAAACGACAATTTTGCTAACAAGGAAACTACACCATTTACCATCTGCTTTGAAGTTGGAGAAAGCTCAATAAGTGGAGCCAGAGTAACCAACACTGAATTAGATGCCATCGTCGCTAATTTGAGTCAATGGAAGGAAGCCTCCAACAGAAACTTGATGGACGCTAATAAAACATTAATGGATTCTAATCAAGCTTTAGTGGATAAAATGAGTGCTCTCTTAAATGCTTAAGCAAATCTCGTTCCTCCTTTGAAAATCCATGTCAACCATAAAGAGAATGCAAATTCATCAGCCTCTGATCATCATCGTAATGACAACTTGGAAGGACTTATTGACAAAGGTAATGCTAATATCAAAGACCCAAATATGAAAGCTAAAAACCATTCCGATCGAAATAACCGACGACTTGCAAGTACCGTTACGGGAGCACATTCCCATAGTGGAGGTAAATGACCTAGATCCTCTAATAACGTTCGCTCGCCATGACGAGCATCCAGAAAAGTGATCGAAGTCCGCTCTCCGGAACTACACAACTCGAAGGAATATATTGCGGATATGGTAAAGCAAATCATGGAAGATAACGTGCCTCGCAAGGATAGTGAAAGGGAGTGGGACTTCTCCCTCAGCAAAAATCCATTCATAAAGAGGATCCGCAAAACAGAATTCCCCAACAAGTTCACTCATCCTACTCTGCCTCCATACAATGGGACTTCTGATCCAAATCACTTCCTATACAGATATGAATGGCTTATGAATGCAGCCAACGCAACAGACGAGATCAAATGCATGTGCTTCCCTCTCTGTCTATAAGGTGTGGCATGATTATGGCTCACAAGGCTCCCGCCCAAATCCGTCGATCGATTTGACTTTGAAATTCAAAGAGTAGTTCAGGCTGCAAGCTACGAAGGCTAAGGACATTATTTCTCTTACATTAATGAAGTAGAATCCAGGAGAATATGTCAGAGCTTTTCTCAAAAGATTCATTCCATACAACGATCCTATACCTCTTCAGATTATTGATGCTAACCCGTTTCTTGAAGCTCCCAAAAATGTTGCTACCTAGTATAATCAGAAGAGTAATCAAGGGCAGAGGCGAGCCAATGACGGGAAAGACAACAAAGCTAACAAGAAATTTCACTTTCACAACCCGTCAGAGCTCACACCTCTGAATGACACCCCGGAGAACATTTTCTCTTCCACGAAGGATACAGAACACTATCCAGAACCACCGATGCTGAAGATTTCAAAGAAGGCTGCAAACTCTGGAAAGTTCTGCCGATTTCACAATCAGTTCGGTCATGATGCAAATGAATGTAGGTATCTCAAAAGTTTGATCAAGGAGTTGATTCGGAAAAATAGACTACAACAGTATGTGAAAAATCCACAATCCTCAAATGCTGCTCCAACTCCCCAGGGGTAAGGGGCATCAAGCAACTAGTTCGTTCCAAGCAACGAAGCTCCTGCTCAAACCAAACCGAAGCCAAGATCTACTGACAACCAGTAGTGCTCTAATTTCAATGGCTCGAAATAAGTGACCACTATCACCACTATTTTACTATGTTACTTCATGCTTTACTTACTGCTATATTCAGAATTCTTGTAAACAAGTATGTAATATTTTATGAACATTGTTCTGAACATTAGCATTACAGCATACCTGCTTGAATAAATCTCTCACTTGCAAAAATTTTGTCAAATCAAAATGGGCCAAAAAGTGATTTTATATTGTAGGACATCCGACGAGCGCTTGTTCCATTGAAAAAACGATAATACTTCACGACCCCAACAACACTAGTCCAAGTCTCAAGTGCTACAAATCTAAATATACCGAAATGTAAAAACAAAGAGCACCGTCTTGAAATAGTGAATGGAAACAGCCGCGAAGGGCCAAACAATTAGCAAGCGCCGCTGCAAACAACCTCGGGAGTTGTAAGTTTCACTAAAGGGGCATCTCCCCGAGAAAAGGTCCAAGGCCCTAGTCCTCTAACTAAAATCGCTTGCCAAGTCAAGCATTTGATAAAGGAACTGACATATGACCCTTGAAAGAATACACAAGCTAAATTCCACCCGAGCGAGGCTAAAGTCTTCCAAAGCAAAGTAGCTTTCCTTAGTGAAAGCTAAAGACCTCCCCGAGCGGGAGCACTAAACCCAAAGACCTCATCGAGCGAGGGCACTAAACCTAAAGACCTCATCGAGCGGGGGCACTAAACCTAAAGACCTCCCCGAGCGGTGCAATTAAACCCAAAGACCTGCCCGAGCGGGGGCACTAAACCCAGAGAACTCCCCAAGTGGGGACACTAAATCAAAAGACCTCCCCGAGCGGGGGCATAAATCAAAAGACCTCCCCGAGCGGGGGCACTAAATTCCAAGACCTCTCAGAACGGGGCACGAAATCCAAAGTCCTCCCCTAGCTGGGGCACAAGATATAAGTCCTGCTCTAGAAGGGGCACAAAGATATGGAAACTTCTCCGAGTAGAAGCACAAACCAGTAAGTAAAATCGGAATTCCTATTGAATTGACAAGTTTAGAGGTTCTCATGATGGGCAAGTTTAAATAACTTTAGCCAACAAATTAGAAGCTTCTGGCGAGTCAACCACAATCAAGGGAAACTCGACAAGCTGATCACATCGAGCTCTTGCGACTCTTGACGACCTGGTACTGAGGCAACACAACCACATAAGAGTTGAATAACGCACAGACCATCACGAGATTGCAACAAGCAAAAAAACCATTTTTTTCCTCCAAAATGGGGCATTTAAAAGACTCGACAAAATCAATATGCCCGATATATCGATAAAACTCACTGCACCAATAAAGATTAACCTGGCAAATCCAATTAGAATCTCTAAACACAAAGGCTTTCTCGTTTGTAGGGCTCCAACCATAAATAACTAAGAATTTCGATATGAGATATAAAAGGGGACTGAGCAATAATTAAGCACTGAGGCAAGCCGTCGTGAAACGGGGATTCAAAATTTTACATATCCCAGGACGATCCATGGTGTCGAAGCAAATTCAAAATTGAAATTTAAAACTGCTGGTTCGATTAAGTTGCTGCAGCAAGTCTAAAGACAAATAATCAACAAATTCTTACCAAAGAATGATTCGTTTACAATTCAAAAGGCTGCAGTCGCTCTAGGCTCAAGAACTCAAATTGGAGTTCCAATTTGAACAGGTACATGTTTATAAAACGCAAACCGTCATACAAGATTATATAAGTCATTAAAAGACCAGAGCTTGACATCTGTATTCGATATATATATATATATATATATATATCGATTAACAAAACTCAAGCGTCGTTGTGAATTCAGATTAAGATATCGTACTTATGCGGACAATGTTAAACGAATTATAAATAATTAAACAAAATAGTTCTGGATAAGTACGTTATTCAATCCCAGTCAGAAAACTCACTATAATTCATTTTTAAATTGTCAACTAATCTGTTATTGATGTGGACGGTCAATAATAAAGTATAAGTCCAAAATCGTGCAAGCACTTGTTTTAATCACAGAACAGGTGGCATGGAGCATATAAATTTAACCAATAAATTTTGTGCTTGCATCACTTGGAATCAACGAGTCAAAGGATCAAAGCATGATTCGCCATAGCGAACAAAAAGCTACAATTAAAAGCCAATGCACAATAAATTCAAAATTCGAAGCATTCAATATCTGGCTACATTAAGACATGAACAATCCAGACTCAAGGCATTGCCGATTCCAATTAAAGGATACAAGTCAACACAAGGACCCATTAAATTTTAAAGACCGTATTTTATATTAAAATACAAGCTCTGAGGGGCAAATGTTAACCCATTACCAGCAATCCATTCAGACATTAACTCGAGCACCTTCAGTGGCACGTTGAACACCTTCACCGGGTCTGGTCGGTCACTGTCGGAAGCTCTCCAGGTCGAGAAGACCTGATTGTTCACCTCAGCGTCATGTAGAGAGGTTGAGCAACACATCATCTCGAGCACCTCTGCTCGAGCACCCAGGTCGAGCACCGTTCACCTTGCTGGTCGAGAACCACCTCCAATGGGTCGATTAGCTGACACTGGCTCGAACGGTGCGAGCTAGGGGTCGAGCACCACCTCTACAGCATGGTCGAGCAGCATCGGGAAGGATGGTTGAGCATGTATAGAAGAGAACGAGCATAGCAGAATTATATAAAGCACAATGGCAATATTGTAAATGTTGTTCCCATATTTTGAATTGCAAAAGGAAAGCACATGGCTACTGCTGAAGTAATGAACATTTTATAATGAGTTGGACACAATATTACAAGTGGGATCGGTTAGTAAATGTGAGTATGGGCCGAGCAGTGCGTACATATGGGGGTCGTGCATGCAGTTGAGGAGCGTGGGATTGTTCACTACCATTTTAAGGGTTGGTCGTGCACCACTTTAAGGGTCATTTGTACAGCTGGCTCCAACTGTCCAGTGGCATTTCTGTAAATACACCTACGAACGACCCCTACGCTGTACACTATAATTACAGCTCTGTCATCACCTCCAAACTTCACCTATAAATAACCCCCCTTTTCCACCATTTAAGGGACTGATTTTTGCCACCCCGAAGGGTTGTCATTTTCGGTTTTCCACCTTTGTAACAACCCGTATTTTTAATAACATGTTATAACATAAATCAAGGCAGAATTAAATTGTAAAATCTGAATCAAGGGAAAAGGGCTGTGCCATTGCGTTCGTCTCGGAAAAATATGCGAAATAGAGTCCGAGTTTTCGAAAAACGGAGTCCGTACGACCAAGTTATGGCCCAATGAAGTTTTCAGAAAATCCTAAGCCCGAAAACAGTTCAAATTCGGATTCAGATTCGAATTCAAACCAAAACAGATAGGCGGGATTTTTCCCGCCCAGGAAGGGTCGACACAGGGGTCGACACTAGTGTCGACCCCCCTCCCCAATGGGTTGACACCCATGTCGACCCAGGGGTCGACCCCTTCCCCCGGGTGGCCAAGTGGCCTGGTGCGCCTACTTTGAGTTTGGGTCAGGTCTGGTGGCTAATGACGGGATTTGATGGCTCGGATTGGATCTAGGGTTAATCCTATGGCTAATACTATCCTAATCTTCTATAAAAAGACCCCTAAGCCTAGCCTAAATCACCATTATTCAACCCTACAACTAAACTATGCCAAATTAGTTCCTCTCATGGCCTCCACTCTCATGCTAAAATTTCTAAGTTTATTTATATGAGAGATTTTGAAGTCATACAAGTGTTTTCAAGCTTGTATGAGTGTTCTTAGTTTGCATTCAAGTCAAGTTGCAACATTTCTATTACAAAGCAAGGGTTTTTATTGATTTGGCTCAAGGGTTTTTCATTTGGAGCTTACATATTTGGGTGATTGCATAAGGGCTTCGTATCAATCTTTATAATAAATATTCATTTGTGTCTTCATAACATTGTAAGCCCTTTTCTACTTTCTTTTTGAACTATAATGTGACGGCCTGGAATTTCGCTCGATCCGAATCAGTCGTTAAACCGATCTAGACCGTTCGAAACCCCTGAACGTTGAGAACAGGACAAATCAGAACACAAACAGAAGAACATTTCATTGTATATTACAACAGTTCCCTCAAATACAAGAATATACAGAGTATAATTGAATAAATTACATTCGATAAATATCAGAGATTACAATAAATTACATAGCAGCGGAAAAATAATACAAAGCACAACTGAAGGTGATATACGGATACAGAGCTTTCCGGATATCATTCCAGCTGTAAACCAGGATCCTGTGAATATAAATCTGCAAAACCAAAACTACTAGCTGCCCGTGCGGAAAATAGGGGCACCCAGAGTTTAGGTTAAAACAATAAACTCCAGGTCAGTCATGTGACTGGTGTGAGAACTAAAACAGTTATTAAAAACTTTATTTTAAAAGATGGTAATTCAAGGGACCACGCCGTATAACACGGAACGGGTTTCCTCCCAAGAATACCAGTGCATAGAAAAGATAACGCAATGCTTTTTCGAAAAATGAAGCTATTATAAGACCCAGGTCCTATCATACAATGCAACGCAAGCCGGGGGATAGGGTTTTCCCTTATAATAGCCAAACATGCTTGGTACGTTTAAAACAAATCATTTGATACTATAATAAGTGTATAGTGTCAAAACAGTTTCAATCATAAGTATAAATCATAGACGGCATGGTTACCATATATCATGTCGCCATACTAGTTCTACAATTAAAGACGAATTACACGTAGTGGAAATTGGATTCCGTCATGAGTCGAGGCAAGGAGCAAGCTCCTCTCCGCTTCGAGACACTCTAGCAAATGCTCAGGACTACGCACACTGGGTAACCCTTGGATCGGTTGGGCCGGTCCTCACTTACGTTAGAGGATTGGCAATTCCTGAACACACGTTTCCCGGTCCTTACAGACCTATATCGAGGCGCCTCATTCCAACAACCACAAAGGTGAAAAGTATATAAATGTCAGGGCTGGTAAGTCACTGACACCACCAAAGCTAGAAAGAAACGTCGTGTTCTCCCAACGGCCCGTATCCCGTTTTTGACTCATACCGAGGTGTGAGGCTCGCGAATTCACGCTATACACAAAGCTACGCCACAAAGGCCGTGCTTTGATCAGCAACCACAAGACTTTGCTTTTCAACAGAAGCCTTGATCCATGCAACTCAGTATGCCACACAGGCAATTCATGCCATGCGATTGATATCCATCGATATATAACCTCTAAGCTCGTACGTCTCAGAGAAGGGCGTTAAGCAAGAGAATAAATTCTCCGCCGCCAAACAGATATATATTTAATAGAAATCAATCAACACAGAATAAAATCCAATGTCAGACACACAATCCATTTACAAGTCCGTTCTGGGTCTGAACGAAACCGGAGGCACTTTCCTCGCATATCCATCCATCTCCAAGTACGTCTGGACGACCACCAACTATTTCCATCCTCTTGGGTGTACAGCCCAATCAGGATCGTCAGTAATTATCCAAACGATGTGAAGACTTCCGGTCTTCAACCACCGTCTTCATCTTCGACTTATCGTCGAATCGGTTATTCAGAATGGGTATAAACCCGGACTTTCCGAACAACCCGCGTATATTAAAAACAAATGTTACACAAACACAACATACGCCTCATTCCAATTCATTAGTCACTAACCGCAAATTAACAAGAGAACAATTTCCCAAACATTAACCCCGAAGGCCGAAACCAACATCAGATCAATACTCAGGAAACCATTCTTCTTAGCCAACCTACAGCTAGTTTCTAAATTCCACATTCTTAGGGAAAGATTCCCATTAATTTTACCCAAGATAAATTCTTTAAAATTTATCCTGTAATCTTCCTTTGGATGTCGTTTCAAACCAAGTTATGGTTTTTCTAAACTAGTCGAGATTAGCGAACCACACCGAAGTAATTATTTATTTTATTTCCCAATCCCAACCTATTCATCCCATGAAGCAAAACTGGTAATACTCCATATCTAACACCGTGGTGTTATCGGTAAAACTAATTACCATTTCACGTTCAAATCTAATTAAAGATTTAACTATCGCTTTGGAGAAAAACTGGTGATACTCCATTCTCGCTCATTTTCTAAATTTGGTAATTTAGATTATCAATTCGAATTTCAATCTAATTGCAGATTCATTAAAACTCCTTTTACTGGGTTAAAGAACTAGGTGTTATTTAAAACACAGTTCACGACAAACCCAAATCACATTCTATTTGTTATCGGGTTAAAGAACTAATGTTATTTAGAACATAGTTCACGATAAACCCATTTCAAATTTAATCAAATATATTAGAAATTCGATTATTTTAAAACCCCTTTTTAAAACTAATTCATTTAAAAATAATTGGGTTTTAAATTTAGTTCAAAACTAGTTCATTTCGATAAAAACCCATTTTTATCTTTTCAAATATGGATTTTTTCATCCCAACTTTTACCAAATCATTTATTATGATTTTACACTAATTATTACTATTTTTAATAATTTTATCAAGGCCCGTACAGTCGATTTCCAACAATGGCCATCGAACTGCACTTACAGCGACCTTTTTCGAATTTGATTTGGACGTATCTCCAAATCCAACCGTTAGATTTCAAATTTCTAATATTCGTTAGAAAGCTCTTTTCGATACGAACCCAACGGTTCCGGTTTTAGGAGAATCCGACGGTCGGATCTCCCGCAATGTCCGTTTGAAATAAATGGTCGAAATTTACGAACTGCCGCGGCGCGGCGCGTTCTATTCAGGCCATTATATTATATATATAATATATATAATATAAATTTCGTCGATTTCTATTTAAAACGAATTATATAAATAGTTTTGAATTCGTTTCAAAAACATTTTCAACTTCCATTTCATTTCAAATCAAAATTGAATTCCCTTTTATAAATTCGTTTTAAAATTCATCTCTATTCAATTCAAATTCCAATTCAATTTGAATTCATTTCAATTCGCTTTCGATTCAATTTGAATTCGTTTTCAATTCAATTCAATTCAAATTGGTTTTATATTCGATTTAAATTCATTTTCTATTCAAATCAAATTTCGTTTCGTTTTCTATTTGAATTCAATTCATTATATATTCAATTGAAATCAAATTGGTTTTCTATTTCATTCAATTCGAAATCGTTTTATATTCAATTCAAATCGAAATCGTTATATATTCAATTCATTTTGAAATCGCTATATATTCAATTCATTTCGAAATCGTTATATATTCAATTCATTTCGAAATCGTTATATATATCGTTTGCGTCAAAATGGCGCATCACTAATCAACACGGCTTTATATATTCTATTTCAAATATTTCTTTTTGTCAACACACGACTAATCTCAACGAATGAGTACCGTCCATGTGTGACTATTTTTGCTATTTAATATATTTTATAAAAGTTAAGGTATCTATCGTTTGATATTGAATCAGACTTCAACCGTAATTTAGTGAGAGAACGATTTCCTGAACATTAACCCCGAAGGCCGAAACCAACATCAGATTAATATTCAGGAGGCCACTCATCTCATCTATTTTCCAGTTGATTTCTAATTCTATATATGATAAAGATGTAAATTCTATTATAAAAATATTTCGTTCAACACATGACTAATATCAACGGATGAATATAGTCAACACATGAACCTTTATTTTATATTGATAAAGATATAAATTTTATTATAAAAATATTTCGTTCAACACATGACTAATATCAACGGATGAATATAGTCAACACATGAACCTTTATTATATATTGATAAAGATATAAATTTTATTATAAAAATATTTCGTTCAACACATGACTAATATCAACGGATGAATATAGTCAACACATGAACCTTTATTTTATATTGATAAAGATATAAATTTTATTATAAAAATATTTCGTTCAACACATGACTAATATCAATGGATGAATATAGTCAACACATGAACCTTTATTATATATTATTCTTTATCTTCTAAATTGGAATGAGGCCCAATCAATTACCATATAAAGTTAATTATATGGATTTCCATACAACACATGTATATAATAGCATTGAAAAATCATCAACCATCAACCAAAGTGCACTACACTGTATAAGCATCAAATATAGATACCTAATGCTTATAACAGCCTGTCAATCGATCGATCGACATATTTAATTAATCAGGATGAGTGAACTTCATATTTCATCCCAACACCCGTGTGGGGTTTCAAACAATCAAACACAGATTTTATTCGTGCAGCTGGGCGATGTGTAAAATTTATCGACCCAATCAATGTCATTCAAATAGGTGTACATAAACAAACCGTCCGGTTTGTAAATGAATATTTTATTTATTCGCATTCACGTTAAAAATTATATTTTTAACGATAAAACATTTTATTTTAACATATGAATATCTACTCAGTTCATTCTTTAAATAAAATGACATTTTTATTTTTCTAACATATTTTAGAAAATTTCGGTGGCATAACGGCACGATACTAGAAACGGGACAAGGCCCAGCCTTATCCCCGGTCTAGTGAAGGCCCACGCCATTCACACATCAATCAAATTCACTTTCGTTATGCAAACCACAAAATTTGAAGTAAGGGTCTAACCTAGCCTTACTCCTTCGCCTTATAACGGCGCACGTCTAATCCTAATCAATTTATCGATTCGATTTTTCACACCACAAACCACATTCAAACCAATATCGCAATCAATCACCAAACAGTCAAACAAACAAGTCCATGGTCTGTGGACGATTGTGTCGGGTGCTACTAAGCACCGTCTGCATCCTAGTATATATGTAACTAGAAAAATTAAATTGAAAGGTGAGAAGTTCTCACCAATAGCTATCCTAGCTCCACGGCACTTCTTTGATAGAAATCTTCGTCGTTATCCTATCTTCGCCATCTTCGTTGCTCGTAATCACTACATATATAAAAAATTACACATTTTTATATTCTGATGTTTTTAAAATAAAAATCACATTTTTATTTATTCACTTTCAATTTTAAAAATCATATTTTTATAATCACTTCATATATTTAAAAATCGAATTTTTACTACGATGTTCGATATATAAAAATCTCATTTTTACTATGCTATTCAATATATAAAAATCCTATTTTTTTCCTCATGCAAACATTATAAACATCGAATCTTTATCTTCATGAAAACATTTCAAAAATACGATAAAGTTCATATTTTCTTACCGCTAATATATAGATAATAATTCCATTTCAAAAATAAAGTTTTTCGCCTTTATAAAAATAAAGTTTTCGCCTTTATAAAAAATAAAGTTTTCGCCTTTATAAAAATAAAGTTTTCGCCGTTATAAAAAACACCACTTTATCTCAACGTATATAAAATAAAAATCAGATTTTTATTTCGTTACATACACAAAGATGATATCTTTATATTCTCTATCCTATAAAGATTATATTTTTAATCTTTCTATCATGTAAAAATTATATTTTTAATTCTCTACCTAACCAAAAATCATATTTTGACATCATCTATATAGTAAAGACTATATTTTTAATACTTTAAAAATATAAAAATCATATTTCTAATATTTCTATATAGTAAATATTATATTTTTAATACTTTAAAAATATAAAAATCATATTTTTAATACTTTAAAAATCTAAAAATCATATTTTTTCCTTAACAAAAACTCTATATTTTCATTAACAAAAATATAATCTTTTCTAATCGTGAAAATCATAGCTTTTCTAACCTAAAGATCTAAACTTTACATATTAAAGTCTGATCTAGTTTAATTTATAAAATTCAGTTTTTAAATTTACTTTTCAAATCAGTTTTAAATTACTTTTGAAATCAGTTTTAAATTTAAAATCGAAACTAGTTTTAGACTTTAAAATTAAAAACAGTATTTAATCTTTTTATTTTCAGTTTATATAATATCAAAAATAAAATAAATAAAAAGAAGAAAAAAAAAACTTACAGGGGGGGGGGAATTTGGGCGTTTTTCAGAAGAGGGGGACGGCGCCGAGGTCGAGGAGAGGGCGGAGGCGGTCAGAGGTCGGAGCGGTGGGCTGGAGGAGGGACAGCGTCGTGGTTTTTGGTGATTGGGGGTCCCGGGTTCGTGTGGAGGAGAGAGGGAGGTAGGGGAAGAGAGGAGATCGATTCGGGGGGGGCTGACTGCGAGCGGCGGCGGAGGAGGGGGTGGACGTCGGTGGCGGCGGCTCCGTCTCTTTCGTCGGCGTTTTTCTTCTTTTTTTTTCCGAAGAAATTGATTTTAAAAGTAAACGGGGGGGTCTGATGATATAAAGAGAATATTATTTTTTATTTAATTATTTTATTTCTAAAAAAGCAACTTTTATTTTCGACCTCGAAACGAGACCCACCGCCTGTCGTCCCTAGCGTTTCACCCCCATTCTGAACACAATGGGATATGTATCGTAGGTTGATTCGGACGTCTCGATCAGTTTCCGTTAAATTTACATTTAAATCACTATATTGAATTTTAAACGTACATTTCAAATTACCGGGGCCACATACTAACTCTAAAAATTCTGGAAAAATATTTTCTAGCTTCGAATTGACGATACGGTCCTAACAAAACTAGTTTCGTCGAATTCTGAGACCGTTAGAAAAATGGCCATTTTCCAGTCGATTAAAATCAACTGAAACTGGTCAAACGCGTTTTCCTTTACCACGCTCACATATTGATTCGAAAAATTATGAAATTTGGAATCTAACAATAATTTGACACTGCGGACCCAACAAAACTGGTTTCGTCGAAATCCGAGGTCATTTGCAAAATGTCCATTTTTTAAGGGCCTGAATTCCATAGCGACTATTCAGAATTTTCAACTGGACATATCTTTTGATTCCCGCTATGAAATCTCGATTTTTCGGATTCGCTGGAAAGATATTATCAATTCGATCCTAAGGTTTTTGGTTTCACTAAAATCCGGATTGTTTTGCACCCGGTATGTCCAATTGAAGTTTGAAATCGAATTATCGAACTACCGCGCCATTTTCAATTCTATTTATAATTATATATAATTATTTATATTCTAACGACGGCGTATATAATATATACGTCGATTCTATATTCAAAAATAAATTTTACGTCGATATTATTTAAAATAATTCATTTTAAATATAGAAAATTCGCTGTAATTGCCGAAATAAAAAATTTAAATTGGCCCAGATTTTCGGGTTATTACATATAAGTTAAATGAATGATGCAAGTTTGGGTTGATCATTATGATATGCAAGTTTGGTTGATCATTATGTTATGCAAGTTGGTTCAATCATTATGTATGACACATGTTGCTATGCTATGCAAGTTTGGGTTGATCATTATACACATGTTATCATGTTATGCAAGTTAAACTTGAGTTTGTGAGCTTAAAGCTTCAAGCTTTATATTAAAGGTTGCATTTTGGCAACATGGAAGTTATCATATCCCTTATGATAACTTGCATGTGAGGCTAAATGCGAACTTCTAGCAACTTCTACATGTCATTTATCACCATGTATCACTTATATGCTAAGTTTGGTTTTATGCATACTTTTGAAGCCTAATAATGCAATATGCAAGTGTATGAACATATGTACTGTAACACCCCGCCTCCGCTAGGGTCACTCGCAAAGGAATGCACTAGCTTTAGAGGGGCATTATTAGTAAACATGCACAGAAACATCACAAGACAGAACATACAAAATAGCGGAAGTTAAAACAAACTTTCATAACATTAATAAATGAGGTCAAAAGCCTTTTTACATCAGAGTACATCAAAACCTGTCTTGCCGAAATAAAGAAGCATGAAACCTTTTTCATAAATTATTCCCCAATTAAAACAGTAAAGTAGCCATAGCCAAGAGAAGTCCAAGCCATCCATGATGACCTTCAAGCAGAAGAAGCCCGAACTAAACGGCATTGTTTCCTCCCTGAAACCTGGGGGGGAAAACGGAAGAAAAGAGGCGAAACAAAACGGGTCAGTCAAAAAGACTGAGTAAGTCCTATCTACTTCCAGTATAAAAACAGGTAAAGGTAACATGACATGCATAAACTGAAAGTAAACATAAGGATAACTACAAGATAGATAAACCAGGGTAGCCGGTTGAACTACTGTGGCAAGGTAAACTAAGGTATCATGATAAACTACGGTGTTATTATAAGTCAAGTCATCACATCGTCAGATTTCTATCGAGTACATTATCCCAAGGTATCTACCCCGTCTAACATCCCACGGTATCTATTATGTATATTCTTCCTAGTTCTAACATGTATATTTGCTCTGCACCTCTCGTACTAGTATCCCTACCTGCGTCATGTGTTAACCATGAATGTCCCTTGCCCAAAGTCGTGTAATGGTCCATGTCAACCTAGTATACCGCATATATAGGTTATTCAAAATCATATGTTTCTTTCCATGTATATAAGTTCAGTCCTTTGCCGTACCTCGTACGGGCTTCCTCATATCGTATTTTCCTTGAAATCGTTTGGACTGTCACCCTTGCTCTAGCTAGGCTCTTCCATATGAATCATCGTTTGAACTACTAGGACTTACGCCACCTAGCACCACTAGGGATTACGCTTACCTATTGCACGCTTTCGTATTTCGGTTTGGGTTAAACCACCTAGGCCACTAGGGATTACGCTAACCCTCAACCGCGCCCTTTTTCCCACGCATTCATCGTGAATCGTTTTTCTATAACTGTATGCACATGTATCACATCGTGCCATCCGAGTCCTGTCACAGGGCAAAACAAGAAATACAGGACTCGGTCGGGAGCTTTAGATTTATCTGCCGATGCAGATACTAAGGTCTGCTTTTCTACACGTGGCTATGGTCCCACGAGACCCCTCCCTCAACTAGTGAAAGGAAACACAAGAGAAAATCTTGCATGAGAACTACACTCCGGCCAGCCCACATCCTACGGCCTACCTCACCCATAATTAGATAGCAATTATGGTCTGTTGGGTGTTCCCTGCCTTTCCGTACGTATACGCTTGACTCAAGATGGTAGATGATCGACGAACTTGCTATCTAGGGCACTATCATGTATTCGTTGACTCACTGCTATCCATCCCAGTCTTTAGGTCGCTCGTATAGCAACCAAGGCATACTCTTGGTTCTTCTAACGCAGACCTTAACCTCTTGTGAGCCCAGGATGATCATCTGCGACCTCACAGAGGGATCCCAAGAATATCCTCACGTTCCCCGAAGCCGCTGCTTCGTTACTCAGTTCGTTGGAGCCTTTATCTAAATCAGATAGCCTGTTCCTACACGCATACTTAAACGTTGACCTAATGTATCGGGTTACTAATCTATCTAAGAAGTGGTCCAAATTTCTTTGACTAAGAATTATTACTTAGTTTCCCTTAACTAAGGTTTACCACTTAGCCTTATTTCCATTATCCTTGTTAACTATGGTTATTTACCTAATCCTCCGAATTAGGGTTTATCTAATGGGTTAAGTGTCACTTAAGTTCACAACTTAACCTGTCTACAAAACATGTCGAAACTGGCTAAGTATCCAAGTCCAAGACTTAACCCTACAGACCATGTGTCAAGTTGGTTAAGTATATCAAGCAATCCATGACTTAACCTCGTCTAATTATCATTTTAGATTGGTTAAGTATATATTAATTTGACCCTATCAATTACCGAGTCAAATCGGTCAAGCGTATTCGAAACGATTCGTGACTTAGCCTTATCATGTTTTTACGTTAGATTGGTTAAGTATAGGTTAACTTAACCTCATCAAATTAACGAGTTAGATTGGTTAAGTATAGGTCACTTAACCTCATCAAATCATCGTGTTAAATTAGTTAAGTGTTTAACTTAACCCCATTAAATTACCAAGTTAAGTTGGTTAAGTATGGGTTACTTGACCTCATTGAATTACCAAGTTTAAATTGGTTAAGTGTTTTACTTAACCCCATCGAATTACCGTGTTTAGATTAGTTAAGTGTGGATTACTTAACCCCATCTAATTACCCAGTCGGATTAGTTAAGTGTAAATTACTTAACCCCATCTCCTAATCATCTTGCATGGTTAAGTGTCATTAAGGAATCAAGTCCGGTCCCACTTAACCTACCCATTCGTGTCATATCGGTTAAGTGTCATTAGTCAAATTTACTTAACCTTATCATGTGGCATTAATTCAATTAATGCACTCTTAACCTCTCACATTAGACCTTGTTGTGGTTACTAGTTAAGCCGGGCGGGTCCGGGTAGATTTACACCACAACCTAGTCTAACCTCGGGTCTTAAGCGCGACATGACCAACTTCTCACATTGGGTCCTATTGTTTGCAACTACTAGTTAGGCCGGTCGGTTCCGGGTAGTTTTACGTTGCAAACTCAACCCAACCTCGAGTTGGCCACACTTATATTATCTAAGTTCATCATATTTCCAAAACATGTTACAAGTTTTCAAGCATTTGGGTAGACCTAACTTAATAGGTAAATTCCCAAAGGGTAGACCTAACTTAATAGGTAAATTCCCAAGCTCATGTTTTTATGCATACTTACATGCCAACTTCCATGTTATCTTCCAAGTCATATTTTCAAGTATAAACACATGTCATAATCAAATTAAGATTTCGCGACATGTTCATTCTTATCTAACTACCCAAAATCGTGTTTTCCCAACGCAAGCAAGGCGAGTCAACATAGTAAGGATACCATGTCACATATTGGTCTCAAAACATGCATGATGCTAAAAAGGGCTTGGCTTCCACATGCATAACATCATAAAGGGATTGGCCATAAACATGCATAGTGTCATAAGGTAATTTGGCCACAAACATGCATATTATCAAAAAGGGTTTAGCCATAAACATGCACAACTTAAAAGAGGGGATTGGCCACGAGCATGCATAATCTCATAAAGGATTTGGCCACAAACTTGCATGTTACCATAAGGGGTTTGGGTTCATAAACATGCATAAGCCCCAAAATCTTGTCTTAGCCAATGTTTCACACATAAAGTGGTTCCTAAAGGTTCATGCTAGCATTTCATGCATAAAGATCCAAACTTGCAAGTTAAACTAGGTTATGCATAGCATGAGAGGCATGATTAAGTCACTCACATGGCCTAAAATCATAATCATGAACACAAGAGGCAAGGTAAGGTTCATATAGGTTCGCATAATCATGTTTAGCCTCATTTTATCCCATGTCATTATCAAAACTACCGTTTCCATCTAAAAGTAGCTAGAACTTACATAGTTAGGCCTAGAGAAAGAAGCATGAATCATCTTGGCTAAGAACGGTGCCTCCTTTGTTGAAGAATCGTCATGGAACTCGCATAGCAACGTTGATTTTGCCTCTCTTTGGTGTAGCAAGCTTGCATCTTTCGATTTGAACCCGATTTGAATGCATAAGCTCTAGGGATTTGAGATGGAGGCCATGAGAGTAGAAATTTGGCCATAGTTTAGTTACATGAGTGAATAATGAGGGTTTAGGGGTAGGTTTAGGGTCTTTTTATAGAGATTAGGATAGTTTTAGGCCCTTAGATTAACCCTAGGACCAACCTGAACCGTCAGATTTCAAACCAGGCCCAAAAACCCAGCCAAGATAGAAAATAGGTGCACCAGATCAGAATCAGCCGACAGGGCAAGTCGACAGCCCTGTCGACATGCCTGTCGACATGCCTGTCGACTTGTCTGGGCGGGAATTTTCCCGCCTGGCCCCATTTCTGCATGTTTCGAAATTCAAATTTCCCGAAAACTTCTTTGGGCCTTAACCGGGTCATACGGACTCCGATTTTTGAAAACTCGGACTCTATTTCGCGTATTTTTCCGAGACGAACGCAATGGCATAGCCCGTTTTACTTGATTCAGAATTTAAAATTAAATTCTGCCTTGATTCTCGTTTTAACATGTTATCGAAATACGGGTTGTTACATTCTCCCCACCTTTTAGGATTTCGTCCCCGAAATCTCTAAGTTAGGAAGAACATATCCTACCATCCATCATCCATCTACTCAAAACATCATCCACAAGCAACCATTGTCCTTAGATGATTTCTAATGTTGTATGAATACATGCAAAATGTGTGTGTACATGTTCCTTAGCTAATGCTAATGATCAGGCCTGGATAATCTTTCTAATGCGAAAATATGTATAGTGTCATGAATCCAACATGTATGCAAATAGTCCTAGCCATATAGATACTATTTGCGTGCACAATCATTCATTCATATGCAACAACCGCATGATAACACATTCGATTTCATCCATAAACAAGTATAAATACTCGTGCATATGCAATATGAAATGTGACCGAGTCGAGCTAGTATCTAATGTGTATTCGCGCATCCACGAGCAACCACTTGCAACCATATCAATTATAACATGTTTCAAATACATGTTTACATCCAAAGGGTTCTACCTAAGATTCCCTGAAACAGGGTCGAGAAGATAAACAAAACAAACTCCGTACGGGGTTTGTAACAGAGACAGGACCGAGAGGATATCCATAAAAGATAGCCTACAAGCAAGCTCAACAGAAAAACAGGGATCGAGGATATATTCCCAAAAGAGATATCATGCACGTATTTAGTCTTCAGTCTCCTGAGTCGCATTACCTTGAGCTTAGTTCCTTCGTGCCTTGACCGCCCCTTTTACTTCACGATTTCGCAGCTTCTTATTTCCTGTTTTCATAACATGAGTTGGAACTCATTTCCTCGTCGCCCCTCGTTCCACTTGCACTTATTCTCCTTCTCGAATACTTGGCGCAAACAGGACTGCGTACTCATGATTCCACGCAAGCTTTCCAAAATTTCATTAGTGAATCCTGGACCTCGTACCCCAAGGTATTCCACGTAGAAAAACTTTCCCTTGCAAGTAAACAGGTTACCATGCGCACTTACTAGGGTAATTCCCATAACCCATACATAAGCGAAGTAAACCATCCGTTTTATTAGCGAACACCACTCGATCGGGTTTCTAATTCCCAACAAAGGCATCTAGGGATTCTAAGTAACTAATCATGACAGAACCCAAAAGGTTACGCGATACTTCAAGGGTATTACCAAAACAAGCCAAGAGTCTAACTACCCTCCTTCTAAACCGAGAGTGGCACCCCTTACTGGATAACCACTTCATCCTTAGAATCCATCCATAGCTTATAAACATAAGCATTATTTCCAAGCTCAATACTTGGCATAGACATTCTCAAATCCAAACAAGTCATGAATAAATGGACCGATCTTCCAATAGGACTTGGGACAAAAACGGGATCCCCTACTACGCTAGTACTAAGGTGCAGAGACTCAACTATCGAAGCGGACTTAAAAGATGCGGTGATCAAAACAAAGTCCCGACAGGATGATAGAGAAGAAAAGCTAAACCTTTAACAAGATCGTTACCCTCCTTCTGAGGTACCCTAGAAATGAGAGCATACTATTGCCCTCCCGATGATCTTGTCCTTGTCCCATGATACTTAACTATCTGTCCCGTTCCACCATGCCAAAGGTACTCTCTCGTCATGGGTTTCATTGTTCATCTTTCTCTCTCATTCTGAGTTGAGCCATACCAACAAGTTGCTCATCCTTAAACTCGTATCCTTTATCCTCTTTCTCACTATCCTTTCTTATAACGCGGCCACTGGTCTCCCGAGAACAGCCTCCATCGCATGGAAAGCACTTTCGAAGATAGAAAAGACTAGTCGCAGTTAAAACCACTGTGACTACAGATGGAGGAAAGAAAGGAAAAGAGATTCAATCAAGGAAACCAGGATAGTGCTAATGGCCTTTGGGGAATAGCCTTTTTCTTTAAAAGAAAATTTTCTTGAAAAATGCTTCTTTATAAACGATTTTCAAATAGTTTTCAGAAGGTCTTAAAAAACTTTTGCCCAGTCTGGTAACCTTCTGCTCTGATACCAAATGTAACACCCCGCCTCCGCTAGGGTCACTCGCAAAGGAATGCACTAGCTTTAGAGGGGCATTATTGGTAAACATGCGCAGAAACATCACAAGACAGAACATACAAAATAGCGGAAGTAAAAACAAACTTTCATAACATTAATAAATGAGGTCAAAAGCCTTTTTACATCAGAGTACATCAAAACCTGTCTTGCCGAAATAAAGAAGCATGAAACCTTTTTCATAAATTATTCCCCAATTAAAACAGTAAAGTAGCCATAGCCAAGAGAAGTCCAAGCCATCCATGATGACCTTCAAGCAGAAGAAGCCCGAACTAAACGGCATTGTTTCCTCCCTGAAACCTGGGGGGGAAACGGAAGAAAAGAGGCGAAACAAAACGGGTCAGTCAAAAAGACTGAGTAAGTCCTATCTACTTCCAGTATAAAAACAGGTAAAGGTAACATGACATGCATAAACTGAAAGTAAACATAAGGATAACTACAAGATAGATAAACCAGGGTAGCCGGTTGAACTACTGTGGCAAGGTAAACTAAGGTATCATGATAAACTACGGTGTTATGATAAGTCAAGTCATTACATCGTCAGATTTCTATCGAGTACATTATCCCAAGGTATCTACCCCGTCTAACATCCCACGGTATCTATTATGTATATTCTTCCTAGTTCTAACATGTATATTTGCTCTGCACCTCTCGTACTAGTATCCCTACCCGCGTCATGTGTTAACAATGAATGTCCCTTGCCCAAAGTCGTGTAATGGTCCATGTCAACCTAATATACCGCATATATAGGTTATTCAAAATCATATGTTTCTTTCCATGTATATAAGTTCAGTCCTTTGCCGTACCTCGTACGGGCTTCCTCATATCGTATTTTCCTTGAAATCGTTTGGACTGTCACCCTTGCTCTAGCTAGGCTCTTCCATATGAATCATCGTTTGAACTACTAGGACTTACGCCACCTAGCACCACTAGGGATTACGCTTACCTATTGCACGCTTTCGTATTTCGGTTTGGGTTAAACCACCTAGGCCACTAGGGATTACGCTAACCCTCAACCGCGCCCTTTTTCCCACGCATTCATCGTGAATCGTTTTTCTATAACTGTATGCACATGTATCACATCGTGCCATCCGAGTCCTGTCACAGGGCAAAACAAGAAATACAGGACTCGGTCGGGAGCTTTAGATTTATCTGCTGATGCAGATACTAAGGTCTGCTTTTCTACACGTGGCTATGGTCCCACGAGACCCCTCCCTCAACTAGTGAAAGGCAACACAAGAGAAAATCTTGCATGAGAACTACACTCCGGCCAGCCCACATCCTACGGCCTACCTCACCCATAATTAGATAGCAATTATGGTCTGTTGGGTGTTCCCTGCCTTTCCGTATGTACACGCTTGACTCAAGATGGTAGATGATCGACGAACTTGCTATCTAGGGCACTATCATGTATTCGTTGACTCACTGCTATCCATCCCAGTCTTTAGGTCGCTCGTATAGCAACCAAGGCATACTCTTGGTTCTTCTAACGCAGACCTTAACCTCTTGTGAGCCCAGGATGATCATCTGCGACCTCACAGAGGGATCCCAAGAATATCCTCACGTTCCCCGAAGCCGCTGCTTCGTTACCCAGTTCGTTGGAGCCTTTATCTAAATCAGATAGCCTGCTCCTACACGCATACTTAAACGTTGACCTAACGTATCGGGTTACTAATCTATCTAAGAAGTGGTCCAAATTTCTTTAAATAAGAATTATTACTTAGTTTCCCTTAACTAAGGTTTACCACTTAGCCTTATTTCCATTATCCTTGTTAACTATGGTTATTTACCTAATCCTCCGAATTAGGGTTTATCTAATGGGTTATGTGTCACTTAAGTTCACATATAACCCGTCTACAAAACATGTCGAAACTGGCTAAGTATCCAAGTCCAAGACTTAACCCTACAGACCATGTGTCAAGTTGGTTAAGTATATCAAGCAATCCATGACTTAACCTCGTCTAATTATCATTTTAGATTGGTTAAGTATATATTAATTTGACCCTATCAAATTACCGAGTCAAATCGGTCAAGCGTATTCGAAACGATTCGTGACTTAGCCTTATCATGTTTTTACGTTAGATTGGTTAAGTATAGGTTAACTTAACCTCATCAAATTAACGAGTTAGACTGGTTAAGTATAGGTCACTTAACCTCATCAAATCATCGTGTTAAATTAGTTAAGTGTTTAACTTAACCCCATTAAATTACCAAGTTAAGTTGGTTAAGTATGGGTTACTTGACCTCATTGAATTACCAAGTTTAAATTGGTTAAGTGTTTTACTTAACCCCATTGAATTACCGTGTTTAGATTAGTTAAGTGTGGATTACTTAACCCCATCTAATTACCCAGTCGGATTAGTTAAGTGTAAATTACTTAACCCCATCTCCTAATCATCTTGCATGGTTAAGTGTCATTAAGGAATCAAGTCCGGTCCCACTTAACCTACCCATTCGTGTCATATCGGTTAAGTGTCATTAGTCAAATTTACTTAACCTTATCATGTGGCATTAATTCAATTAATGCACTCTTAACCTCTCACATTAGACCTTGTTGTGGTTACTAGTTAAGCCGGGCGGGTCCGGGTAGATTTACACCACAACCTAGTCTAACCTCGGGTCTTAAGCGCGACATGACCAACTTCTCACATTGGGTCCTATTGTTTGCAACTACTAGTTAGGCCGGTCGGTTCCGGGTAGTTTTACGTTGCAAACTCAACCCAACCTCGAGTTGGCCACACTTATATTATCTAAGTTCATCATATTTCCAAAACATGTTACAAGTTTTCAAGCATTTGGGTAGACCTAACTTAATAGGTAAATTCCCAAAGGGTAGACCTAACTTAATAGGTAAATTCCCAAGCTCATGTTTTTATGCATACTTACATGCCAACTTCCATGTTATCTTCCAAGTCATATTTTCAAGTATAAACACATGTCATAATCAAGTTAAGATTTCGCGACATGTTCATTCTTATCTAACTACCCAAAATCGTGTTTTCCCAACGCAAGCAAGGCGAGTCAACATAGTAAGGATACTATGTCACATATTGGTCTCAAAACATGCATGATGCTAAAAAGGGCTTGGCTTCCACATGCATAACATCATAAAGGGATTGGCCATAAACATGCATAGTGTCATAAGGTAATTTGGCCACAAACATGCATATTATCAAAAAGGGTTTAGCCATAAACATGCACAACTTAAAAGAGGGGATTGGCCACGAGCATGCATAATCTCATAAAGGATTTGGCCACAAACTTGCATGTTACCATAAGGGGTTTGGGTTCATAAACATGCATAAGCCCCAAAATATTGTCTTAGCCAATGTTTCACACATAAAGTGGTTCCTAAAGGTTCATGCTAGCATTTCATGCATAAAGATCCAAACTTGCAAGTTAAACTAGGTTATGCATAGCATGAGAGCATGATTAAGTCACTCACATGGCCTAAAATCGTAATCATGAACACAAGAGGCAAGGTAAGGTTCATATAGGTTCGCATAATCATGTTTAGCCTCATTTTATCCCATGTCATTATCAAAACTACCGTTTCCATTTAAAAGTAGCTAGAACTTACATAGTTAGGCCTAGGGAAAGAAGCATGAATCATCTTGGCTAAGAAAGGTGCCTCCTTTGTTGAAGAATCGTCATGGAACTCGCATAGCAACGTTGATTTTGCCTCTCTTTGGTGTAGCAAGCTTGCATCTTTCGATTTGAACCCGATTTGAATGCATAAGCTCTAGGGATTTGAGATGGAGGCCATGAGAGTAGAAATTTGGCCATAGTTTAGTTACATGAGTGAATAATGAGGGTTTAGGGGTAGGTTTAGGGTCTTTTTATAGAGATTAGGATAGTTTTAGGCCCTTAGATTAACCCTAGGACCAACCTGAACCGTCAGATTTCAAACCAGGCCCAAAAACCTAGCCAAGATAGAAAATAGGTGCACCAGATCAGAATCAGCCGACAGGGCAAGTCGACAGCCCTGTCGACATGCCTGTCGACATGCCTGTCGACTTGTCTGGGCGGGAATTTTCCCGCCTGGCCCCATTTCTGCATGTTTCGAAATTCAAATTTCCCGAAAACTTCTTTGGGCCTTAACCGGGTCATACGGACTCCGATTTTCGAAAACTCGGACTCTATTTCGCGTATTTTTCCGAGACGAACGCAATGGCATAGCCCGTTTTACTTGATTCAGAATTTAAAATTAAATTCTGCCTTGATTCTCGTTTTAACATGTTATCGAAATACGGGTTGTTACATGTACATTTCATATGCCACCATGTTAACTTGTGGCTTCAACACCTTTTCGTCATGATTATGCCAAGTTCCCTATTTTATCCTTTATGCGTTGTTACGATTATGTATACGATGAGATTACGTTGGGGTTGGGTAACATTATGACATGAACATGATTTTTATAACATGACGTGATATGTTAGCTTGTAATTATGTTTTGGAAACATAATGGACATGACACTTAGAAAATATAAGTGTGGCCAACTCGAGGTTGGGTTGAGTTTGTAGCATAAATCTACCCGGACCCGCCCGGCTTAATTAGTGGCTACAAACAATAGGACCCAATGTGAGAAGTTGGTCATGTTGTGCTCGAACCCGAGGTTAGACCAAGTTGTGGTGTAAAGCTACCCGGACCCGCCCGGCCTAACTAGTAACCACAACAAGGTCTAATGTGAGAGGTTAAAGCACATTAAGTTAATTAATGCCTCCTGATTAGGGTTAAGTCATGGTCCACTTAATACTTAACCAATTTGGGCTTGATGGGTTAATCGGGGTTAAGTCATGAACCTTGGGTACACTTAACTAATTTAATCCACGTTTGGATCGGGTTAACCACATTTAACCCGTTAAGAAACCCTAGTTGCGTGGTCCTTTTCAGCAGTAACCCTCTTGATAGTATCATGATACCCTAGGGACTAGGCTAGGGTGGGGCACGATTACTAGGCTGACATGTAAGCGACCAAAACGACGGCTGAGTAGGTACGCCGGTGTGGGTCTAGGCGGACTATGGTCGTGCACATAGTCCGGAGTTGGAAAATCAGGCACGAGTACCAGTAGATCTAGACTGTGCATGCATGATTTGTGTTCGAGGTTGACACCCTAGGACTTGATACACCCTAGGGTGGACCTAGCGCAGTTTAACTACATTTCATGTTTGGGTCGTATGACACCGACACTTGACGAGTTAGGCTTATAGAGAGCCGATCAACTAGACCGTGTAGTTGGACCTTGATTTAGGTCACCTCATGATATTGGGCCAAGGGATCAATTCTTGTTTTTACTTGACATGTTAGAATGCTAGTACACCCGTAGTGCAAAACTTAACCTTGATTATGCGATGACACCTTTATCTATCTTGTTAGTTAATCATCATGCCAGTATGTTGTTATCCTTATGTTCATCTCAGCTTCTCATGCCAGTTAACTTTACTAGTTCATGGACTGATAGTAGTTAGGGCTTACCAGTCTTTTTGACTGACCTGTTTTCTTTCGCCTCTTTTCTTCCGTTCCCCCCCCCCCCCGGTCCTCAGGGTGGGAACATTGGAGCTTAGCTTGGATCTTTATAGCTTGCTTACCGGATTTGCTCATGTACGGTTTTGGACATTGAGCTAGCTATGGTTTATCACTTCACTTTGGGGATAGTACTTTATGTATTTCAGTTTTTCAGTTTATGCTTTTCTCTAGACTTTGTTTGTTGGAAAATAATGACCAAGTACTTTGTTGTAACTTGACTATGGTTTTGAAATGCTAGTTTGATCTGCTGCTTTATTTACTCTGTTTTACTTACTTGTTCTGTCTTGTGATATCTGCATGCATGTTTACCTCGTTTAACGCCCCTCCAAAGCCAGTGTCCTTGCTACAGGTGCACTAGCGGAGGTGGGGTGTTACATTTGGTATCAGAGCATAAGGTTTACAAGATTTGAGCGAAAGTGTTTTTAAAAGCTTACCTTTTGAAAAACTATTTTCAAACCAATTAAGTATTTTCCAAGAAAAGTCTAGTTATTTTAAAAGGCTATTCCCCAAAAGCCATTAGCACTATCCTTCGTTTCTTCGTTCTGAATCTATCTTTTTCTTTTTCAGTATGGCCGATCTTAACCTTCCCGAGGGAGTGACCATTCCCGGATGGTTCCGGAGGTACTTGGAAGCTAGGGCCAATGATGTGGGCCCAGCAAATACCCCCAATATAACTGAGGTTCCTCCTCTTCCTCCTCCTCAGAATCCGCAAGCAGATTTCGCTAAGATTTGCAAAGACTTTAAGGCGATGGGTGGCAAGAACTTTATTGGGACAGAGACTTTTGTGGAGGCAAGAAATTGGTTGAATGAAACTGAAGATCTCTTCGCCATCTTTGGTGTGCAAGATCATAGAAAGGTTTTATTGGCAACATGGTTATTAAAAGAAGAAGCTGCTTATTGGTGGGAGGTCACCAATGCTACGAGGCCTATAGAGACTTGGGCCGACTTTAGGACAAGATTTGGGCTTAAGTTTCTATCATCAGCTGAGGCGAATCTGCAATTGGAGAAGTTTATATCTTTGAAGAAAGGGGACATGACAGTGAAGGAGTATGTGAATGAGTTTAACAAGCTCGCCCGATTCGGTTTGGACATGGTTAATACCCCCCAGAAGATTACGCTTTGCACGAGGGTTGAATGAGCCATTACAAGGTTTAGCCCTATCTCATATACCTATGGGGGCCACTTTCGAAGGTCTAGTAGACATGGCATTGCTTCAAGGAGACGATAAGAATGGCAAGAAAGAAGTCAAGCCTAATGAGACTCAAGCCAAGAAGACAGACTCCAAGTGGGGAGGAAATCAGAGCAATCAGAACAACAAGAACAACAAGAACAACAAGGGCAACAAGGCCAAGGCAAAGGACCCAAGAAAATGCAACTACTGTGGGATTGTTGGGCACATAGCTAAAGACTGTAGGAACAAGAAGAGGAAGTTAGGCGAATGCTTTCATTGTGGAGAGACCGGACATTTTAGCAAGGATTGCCCCAAGAAGCAAGGGCAGAATCAGCGTGCAGGACCTTCTGGAGGGCAAGTACACGCTCTCAACGCTGCTCCAGTTCAGGACCGAGGTAGTATTTCTGTAGAGAGTCTTGTTTATATTTCTAATTATCCTGTTCGCACCTTATTTGATTCTGGCGCATCGCATAGTTTTATTTCTTCTGACATTGTTGAAAGTTTGCACCTAAGTACTAGTCTAGTTGAGGATCCCGTTTGTGTTTCAAATCCGATTGGGGGTTCCGCCCATCTATCTATGATTTGTGTGGATTTGAAGATTTCTATCTTGACCGTAGAATTCACGTGTAATGCTTATGTTCTCGGGTTCACGGGATACGGGTTGATCTTGGGCATGGATTGGTTGTCCAGTTATGGAGCCATTCTCGATTGTGAGCATAGGGTGGTGAGGCTCATGACTCGCCTTGGTAATACCCTAGAAATTTCTTGTAACCCTAGAGGTCCCGTCATGTTATGTTATCTTGAATCTCTTGACTCGTCCATCGATGATCTGCAATCTGTAAGGGTGGTCCGAGACTATCCTGATGTCTTTGAAGAAGTTAAGGGGTTACCCCCTAAGCGAGAGATAGATTTCCGCATTTATCTAGTCAATAATGTCAAGCCAGTATCATTGCCCGTTAGGCACATGGCCCCACGAGAAAGAAGAGAGCTCAGTAGCAAATCAAGGAGCTACTTGAGAAAAATTTTATTAGGCGAAGCATTTCTGAATGGGGTGCGCCTGTGGTATTCGCTACTAAGGCGGATGGTTCGCTTCGTCTATGTGTTGATTATCGAGAATTGAACAAGCTGACAAAGAAGAATAGGCACCCGTTACCGAGAATTGATGATCTCTTTGACCAGCTTGTTGGTGCTTCTGTTTTCTCTCAGCTCGATCTAGCCACCGGATTCCATCAGCTTAGAGTGGCTGAGGATAGTATTGATAAAACTGCGTTTAGGACTCCAGATGGATTCTTTGAATGGCTTGTCATGTCATTCGGTTTGACTAATGCACCCGCCTACTTCGTAGATTTGATGAGTAGGGTGTTCAGGGAGTTCCTTAACAAGTTTGTTGTTGTCTTCGTGGATGATATTCTGATCTTCTCAAAAGATGAGGAAGAGCATGCTAGGCATCTCAAGGAAGTGATGGATACGCTTAGAGCGCATCAGTTGAAAGCCAAGTTCTCCAACTGTCATTTCTGGAGAAGGGAAGTTCGGTTTCTTGGACATATAGTTTCTAAGCAAGGCATAGCGGTGGATCCCGCGAAAGTGGTTGTGGTTCAAGACTGGAAGACTCCTAGGAATGCAACCGAAGTAAGAAGTTTTCTCGGTCTGGCGGGCTACTATAGGAAGTTCATAAGGGACTTCGCTAAGATTTCGGCCCCTCTTACTAAGTTGACGAAGAAGAACTTAGTCTTTGCATGGGACTTGGAGTGTGAGCTTTCTTTTCAAAAACTCAAAAGAGCCCTTACCTCAGCTCCAGTTTTGGCATTACCCGATAGTGGTAAGATGTTTACCATATACACAGATGCATGTGGCACGGGGTTAGGTACTGTTCTGATGCAAGAGGGAAGAGTGATATGTTATGGGGGTAGGCAACTTAAAGTTCATGAGAAGAACTATCCCACTCATGATTTGGAGTTAGCGGCGATCATCTTTGCTCTCAAATCCTGGCGCCACTATCTTCTAGGCGAAAGGTTTGAGTTGTATACTGATCACAAGTCACTCAAGTACCTCTTCTCGCAGAAGGATCTGAATCTATGGCAGCAAAGGTGGATGGAATTCTTGGCATCTTATGACTTCGAGATAGCTTATACCCCTGGCAAGGGTAATGTTGTGGCAGATGCACTAAGCAGAAGTAGGTTGACTTTGAGTCCCTTGTTTGTTGAGATGAGGAGCTTAGAGTTCTTGGCAACCTTTGATTTCACGACGGCTGTTGAGTCGATGACAGGTTCATTAGCATCCCTTGAGCTTAGACCCACACTTCCTGATCAAGTTGGGGCTTCGCAGAAGGAAGATCCACAGATAGTCGAGGTCATGGACAAGTTGATTCGTGGTGAGACGTCTAGTCACCTTACTAGATATACTATTGATGATAAGGGTTGGCTAAGGCGTGATGGAAGGCTATGCGTTCCACAACTAGGAGACTTGGTGCATAAAGTTCTTGAAGAAGCACATCACTCGAAGATGACTATACATCCGGGAGGAGATAAGATGTATAGAGATATGAAGTGCATTTTCTTTTAGGCCGGAATGAAGAAGGATGTGGCAGAGTATGTTTCAAAGTGCATGGTGTGCCAACAAGTGAAAGCCGAGTCGAAGAAACCAGGTGGGCTATTACATCCATTGGAGGTCCCGCAATGGAAGTGGGAGAGTATTTCTATGGATTTTGTGGATGGTTTGCCTAGTTCAAGGAGAGGGAACACAAGCATATGGGTCATAGTTGACAGACTTACGAAGAGTGCTCACTTCATCCCAGTAAAGAGCAAGAGGACCGCATCATGGCTAGCATCTATTTATCTTCGAGAGATAGTGCGGTTGCATGGAGTTTCTTCTAGCATAGTTAGCGATCGTGACCCAATTTTCACTAGCCAGCTCTGGAACAGTTTGCAAGAAGCGATGGGTACGCGATTGAATTTGAGTACAGCCTATCACCCCCAGACGGATGGCCAAACCGAAAGGGTGAATAGAGTGCTAGAAGATCTTTTGAGGCTCTGTGTTCTTGACTTTGGTGGTACTTGGGAAGACCACCTTTCTCTTGTAGAGTTTGCTTATAATAATAGCTATCAAGCCAGCATAGGGATGGCACCATTTGAAGCTTTGTATGAGAGGCCATGTAGGTCACCATCTTGTTGGTGGGAGACAACAGATAGGCTTATACTTGGGCCCGATATGATATGGGACACATCCGAGAAAGTTGAATTGGTGAGAAGACGGATGAAAGCGGCCCAAGATAGACAGAAATCCTATGCTGATAAGCGAAGGGCAGATTTGGAATTCGAAGTGGGAGACATGGTTTTCGTGAAGGTTTCTTCTTTGCGTAATGTGGTGCGTTTTGGAGCAATTGGGAAGCTGGCACCAAGGTTCGTAGGGCCCTTCCCTATCATAGAGAGAATCGGAAAGATGGCCTATAAGGTGGAATTACCCGAGAAGATAGCCGGAGTGCATAATGTCTTTCATGTCTCGCATCTCCGAAAGTGCCTGCATGAATCCGCTGAGGTGGTTGAACCAAGCATTCTAGAAGACATTGAGGTAGAGAAAGAGGCAACCTTGAGAAGAGCTCCGATTCGTATTTTGGGAACGGAGATCAAGAAGTTAAGAAATCGAGAAGTCAAATTGGTAAAAGTTCAGTGGAGTGAAGCCGACGAAGATGCAACTTGGGAAACCGAGGAGAAGATGCGTGGGCTTTATCCATTCCTTTTTGAGGGTACATTCTCAATCTCCTTTCCTAATCATCATATCTTTCTTTTTGCTATCCGTGTTTATCTTGTTATCTCGTTAACCTTGTCATGAGAACCTTAGGTAGAAACCCTTTGGATAAAACATGTATTTGAAACATGTTATGCTTGATGGTTGCAAGTGGTTGCTAGTGTTTGCAAGTGGATACTCGTGGATGCATGATACACATTAGGCACTAAGATCGGCTCACACACTTTCATGTTGCATATGCATGAGTGCTTATACTTATTCATGGATGAAACTTGTTATGCTATCACATGGATGTTGCATATGGATGAATGTTATGTGCACTCATGTAGAGATTATAAATTATGTTAGGATTTTGCATACATATGGACTCATTTCACCAACATACTTTGCATTAAGGAGGTTTACTGAATCAGTAACCGCCTGATTTTCGCATTAGATAAGTACATATACACACACCTTTGCATATGATCATACAGCATTTAGAATCCTTTAAGGACAATGACTGCACGTGGATGATGTTTTGAGTAGATGGATGATGGATGGTAGGATATGTTCTTCCTAACTTGAAGATTTCGGGGACGAAATCCTTTAAGGTGGGGAGAATGTAACAACCCGTATTTTTAATAACATGTTATAACATAAATCAAGGCAGAATTAAATTGTAAAATCTAAATAAAGGCAAACGGGCTGTGCCATTGCGTTCGTCTCGGAAAAATACGCGAAATAGAGTCCGAGTTTTCGAAAAACGAAGTCCGTATGACCAAGTTATGGCCCAATGAAGTTTTCAGAAAATCCTAAGCCCGAAAACAGTTCAAATTCGGATTCAGATTCGAATTCAAACCAAAACAGATAGGCGGGATTTTTCCTGCCCAGGAAGGGTCGACACAGGGGTCAACACTAGTGTCGACCCCCCCCCCCAATGGGTCGACACCCATGTCGACCCAGGGGTCGACCCCTTCCCCCGGGTGGCCAAGTGGCCTGGTGCGCCTACTTTGAGTTTGGGTCAGGTCTGGTGGCTAATGACGGGATTTGATGGCTCGGATTGGATCTAGGGTTAATCCTATGGCTAATACTACCCTAATCTTCTATAAAAAGACCCCTAAGCCTAGCCTAAATCACCATTATTCAACCCTACAACTAAACTATGCCAAATTAGTTCCTCTCATGGCCTCCACTCTCATGCTAAAATTTCTAAGTTTATTTATATGAGAGATTTTGAAGTCATACAAGTGTTTTCAAGCTTGTATGAGTGTTCTTAGTTTGCATTCAAGTCAAGTTGCAACATTTCTATTACAAAGCAAGGGTTTTTATTGATTTGGCTCAAGGGTTTTTCATTTGGAGCTTACATATTTGGGTGATTGCATAAGGGCTTCGTCTCAATCTTTATAATAAATATTCATTTGTGTCTTCATAGCATTGTAAGCCCTTTTCTACTTTCTTTTTGAACTATAAGTTAAATGAATGATGCAAGTTTGGGTTGATCATTATGATATGCAAGTTTGGTTGATCATTATGTTATGCAAGTTGGTTCAATCATTATGTATGACACATGTTGCTATGCTATGCAAGTTTGGGTTGATCATTATACACATGTTATCATGTTATGCAAGTTAAACTTGAGTTTGTGAGCTTAAAGCTTCAAGTTTTATATTAAAGGTTGCATTTTGGCAACATGGAAGTTATCATATCCCTTATGATAACTTGCATGTGAGGCTAAATGCGAACTTCTAGCAACTTCTACATGTCATTTATCACCATGTATCACTTATATGCTAAGTTTGGTTTTATGCATACTTTTGAAGCCTAATAATGCAATATGCAAGTATATGAACATATGTACATTTCATATGCCACCATGTTAACTTGTGGCTTCAACACCTTTTCGTCATGATTATGTCAAGTTCCCTATTTTATCCTTTATGCATTGTTACGATTATGTAAACGATGGGATTACGTTGGGGTTGGGTAACATTATGACATGAACATGATTTTTATAACATGACGTGATATGTTAGCTTGTAATTATGTTTTGGAAACATAATGGACATGACACTTAGAAAATATAAGTGTGGCCAACTCGAGGTTGGGTTGGGTTTGTAGCATAAATATACCCGGACCTGCCCGGCTTAACTAGTGGCTACAAACAATAGGACCCAATGTGAGAAGTTGGTCATGTTGTGCTCGAACCCGAGGTTAGACCAAGTTGTGGCGTAAAGCTACCCGGACCCGCCCGGCTTAACTAGTAACCACAACAAGGTCTAATGTGAGAGGTTAAAGCACATTAAGTTAATTAATGCCTCCTGATTAGGGTTAACTCATGGTCCACTTAATACTTAACCAATTTGGGCTTGATGGGTTAATCGGGGTTAAGTCATGAACCTTGGGTACACTTACCCAATTTAATCCACGTTTGGATCGGGTTAACCACATTTAACCCGTTAAGAAACCCTAGTTGCGTGGTCCTTTTTAGCAGTAACCCTCTTGATAGTATCATGATACCCTAGGGACTAGGCTAGGGTGGGGCACGATTACTGGGCTGACATGTAAGCGACCAAAACGACGGCTGAGTAGGTACGCCGGTGTGGGTCCAGGCGGACTATGGTCGTGCACATAGTCCGGAGTTGGAAAATCAGGCACGGGTACCAGTAGATTTAGACTGTGCATACATGATTTGTGTCCGAGGTTGACACCCTAGGACTTGATACACCCTAGGGTGGACCTAGCGCAGTTTAACTACATTTCATGTTTGGGCCGTATGACACCGACACTTGACGAGTTAGGCTTATAGGGAGACGATCAACTAGACCGTGTAATTGGACCTTGATTTAGGTCACCTCATGATATTGGGCCAAGCTTGGGCCAAGGGATCAATTCTTGTTTTTACTTGACATGTTAGAATGCTAGTACACCCGTGGTGCAAAATTTAACCTTGATTATGCGATGACACCTTTATCTATCTTGTTAGTTAATCATCATGCCAGTATGTTGTTATCATTATATTCATCTCAGCTTCTCATGCCAGTTAACTTTACTAGTTCATGGACTGATAGTAGTTAGGGCTTACCAGTCTTTTTGACTGACCTGTTTTCTTTTGCCTCTTGTCTTCCGTTCCCCCACCCCTCAGGTCCTCAGGGTGGGAACATTGGAGCTTAGCTTGGATCTTTATATCTTGCTTACCGGATTTGCTCATGTACGGTTTTGGACATTGAGCTAGCTATGGTTTATCACTTCACTTTAGGGATAGTACTTTATGTATTTCAGTTTTTCAGTTTATGCTTTTCTCTAGACTTTGTTTGTTGGAAAATAATGACCAAGTACTTTGTTGTAACTTGACTATGGTTTTGAAATGCTAGTTTGATCCGCTGCTTTATTTACTCTGTTTTACTTACTTGTTCTGTCTTGTGATATCTGCATGCATGTTTACCTCGTTTAACGCCCCTCCAAAGCCAGTGTCCTTGCTAGAGTGGCACTAGCGGAGGTGGGGTGTTACAACCTTTCTCAAGCACTCAAGCTCCATTAATGGCTTTTCAAGCTCGCTTTGTCTTACTCCAATGCCAAGTTGATCATATCTTCTCCAATCTGCATTAGAGATCCATTCAAGCTCCATTCAAGTTCTCTCCAACCACCATTAATCCACCTCTAAGCTTTGATTCGCATCTCAACCACCATGGTTTCGTCAATGATACTTTAAGTGCTCAAACCGTGGAACATATAATCCCGCGCTCATCGCATTCATAAGTATCCAACCATTTCCATAGTGGGTTAGAGAGAATCAAGTCAATAAAGAGGGTAGAGTGAGGAAAATCATTGTGTAAAGATAGAATGAGCAAAAATGGAAGAGAGATGTATCTTGTAATATCACATATGATAATGAAATCGCTTCCAAAGTGAACGTAGATCTATCCTAGATCGAACCACTATAAAATTCTTGTGTTTTTTACTTGCTTTCATTTTTCGTGGATCCATTTTCTGTTACATACCATTTTGGTGAAGTATCGATAAGATACCTTTGGTTTTGTAAACCAAATTTGGTTTAAACAGTTTCTCTTAATGCTATATCAGTTGCTGGCGGAGGATTTATTCTCTTAGCTTTAACACCCTCCTATGAGACTTATGTACTCAGAGGGTTATGTATTAATAGACACCGATTATATGTTGTGAATTGACAATGTGGCATGCTGAGTGATGAGCTGATCAAAGCTTTTATTGAAAAGCAGAGCTTTGTGGATAATGATCAAAGCATGGATGATATAGCATAACTTTGTGTTGAAACGTGACTGTAGAGCCACATAACCCGTGAATGGGAGAAAACATGATGATGGACCGCAGAGTAAGGACTTACGTTTCCTTCTAGCTAAAAGTGATGTTATGGTATAGAGCTCAGGCAAGTTTACTTATGTAGATGATAGGTCGAGGCGCCTCGAATGATGGCCAAATACGATCAGGATGACGGTCAGATACGACTGAGGAACGTTTTGTTTAGAAGTAACCCGAACTCACCGAGTATAGGTGGGTTGGCTCTGCCGATCTGAAAGATCACATGCATGAGATTCCTGTGACATCTTGCTAGAGGTGTTCCGAACGATTAAGAAAGATCCTTTGTCTTGGTCATTATTGGAATCTAACTTCCAATACGAGCTTTGTGTTTTTATTTGTAACCTACTAGCCAACATAATGGAGTAACGCATTATGCGAGCTAAGAGTTATACATTTACTTTCAAAAATGATTTCGACACTATGCACTAGTAATAATAAAAGAGAATTTCGTGTATCAAACATGATTGGTTATCATAAGGTAAACTATTTCCTCCGGCATGCATTGCATTATGTGATGGGATTTGAGTCTTATTATAGCTTCATTTTTCAAAAAAACATTGCGAGTAGTTTATGATTGGTATTCATGTGGAGAAAACTTGTGTCGTGTTATATGGCATGGTACTGTGATTTACCTAACTTTAAAATAAAGATTAATAACTATTTTAGTTCCACTACGCCATAGATGGCCTTCTGCATCAGATTTGCAAGGTACTGCCAGCTAAAATGTTGCGACAGTTACATAATATTGGTCCTACTCCAACATTCGCTTAAAGGTATTAGCACAAATATGAGCAAGATGTTGCAGTATATATATACATATATAAAATTAAAAAAAATTAAAAAAAATACGTACCTTAGCTTATCTCTATTTCCCTCATTTACCCGCTTTCCTTTTCATTTAGTTCTCACCCGCAAAATTCCAGATTCATTCCAATGCCTAATTTTCATTCACCTAAATTTTCTCAACCCCAAATTTCGCTCTCATACAAAAATTCCTCTTTTCATAACTGATTTTCTGATGATCAGATCTATAACCGCCACTATGTGTTCGATTTGCATAAGGTAAGGATCTAATTTCTGGTTTCTAATTATAAGATTTGGTTACTTGGATCGCTGAGTAGTTCATTGACATTCAAACACTGATTCACTTAGATTGCGGCTTCTAACAGGAAAATGGTTATTATTTGTTAATTGACATGAGCCTTGCTAATACAATGGTTTTGGGAATTAATCGTTCATGCAGTTTCCAGTTGATTATTGGGCATACTTCACATTTTGAGTTTTGTTGGTTGTTTCATGTATTTTACATTTGCTAAAAGAGAAGATCCGGTGATACTTTGTCCTATTTGGTTCCAAAGTAAACTGTAACGATGATATTAAGTAGAATATTCATATTTATGGTAGAATCTACGCTACTGTTCCAAGCCATTTCTAATACTGCAGACTAAAAGCATGTATACCAATTTAATGGTTTTGAGTAGCAAGATGGAAGAATGTCCATGGATGGTTGTTGTAATTCTGACATACGGTTTCCATGATAAAACAAAATTTATCTCATTAGCAACATAAAATAAGAAATATTTTTGGATATTAATCGGTTACTGAGGAATGAGGTTAACTTAAACAAAGGAATGTGGGTTTAATATGCAAAAGATTTGGAGTAATCTGTCAAATCTATTTTTGCACTAGGCTGCAGTTCTGCTCATGCCTGAAATGGAAGCATAAAATGATTCAACAACATGGGATTAAGTCAATAGCATCATATAGGACGGTTACTACTATTGAGAGCCATTCAGTTGCCTTTTTATATGCTAAACCATACCCCACTTGTTTGTATGAAATGGAAAATAACTGCTCGGAAATGGAGCAGTAAGTTTGTTTAGATCATGGAGCTGAATACTGATAAAGAAATTGATATGCACAATCAAAATATGACGACAATCAAAATATGTATCTCAATGATCTCTTGTACCATTATTTGTCAGTATATTAACTGAAGCTACACTTTTGTGGATTGTAGTTTAATACAAAGGCCCTATATCTTTGGACCACATTCAAAATTGTAATCCAATAACTCAGTAGAAACACTAATTGATGGCAATTGATGTTTTTCTTATGATTTATAACATTTCTAAGTAGCTTGTGAAATGAGGTGTTATTCCATTACATTTTCTGCAGTACATAGATGATAGAAGTTTTCAGTCACTGTTTTCCATTTTTTGGATAATCTTAAATACAACTTCAGGTACCATTATTTAGCTATCTTAAATTTCGTCTAGTTCTTGTTTTCTCACCAATGATTTCTTTTAACTAACCGTTGTGTTTTGATTTTTATATTGAAGCAATTTAATCTTGTTACATGCAGGTTTAAGATGGTTGCAGCAAAAATTGTGGGTGTTGTTGTTGGATCCTTTGCAATTGCATATGTTTGTGACTCGAATATTTAGATGGAAAGATCTTTGGAGGTAAGTACACTTCCTTGTTTCATTATTTATTTGGAGCAATAGCGGCCACTTTAATTTGATATTTACCAACAAATAGTGAAGTCTAGGGGGGCTTGGTTTCAAATTATATGGTTTTATGTTTAAGAGTGTTGAATAGACTCAAGAAAAACAATTGAGATGCATGGGTAAGGGTTGACTTGTAGGAAAGTCTTTCAATATAGATACATGCATTGCAAATTATTGTATTGTCACTGGTCTAGTGAGAAGCATAATGTAAACCAAAAATTCTATTCTTCTCTAATCATTTTCTGTTAATTTCTACAAATAAACAATAGCTTCTTCTTGAGTTCCATCTTTTTCGCCAATAAATTTGTTTCTACTCATTTCTGTTTGCATTATCCGTCATTATGGAATAGTCCATCTTAAACTCCATTAAATTTGCTAGATGTCAATGCAATTTGCAAATAAACTATCCCTTTGAAATTTGATGTGATTTCAGTGGATATCTTTTGCAAAATACAATCATTTGTGGTGAATTTGACGGAATGTAACTTGAGGATAATGAATTTTGAGAGCTGAAGGAAAGCTGCAAACTTTAAGGCACTAAACTTTAATTCTTTTTGGTGAGTATCTTATATGTGCAGTGATTTAAGGGTAAAAATCTAAAAATTGGACAATGTCGATGCAGGCACGACTCCGAAGACTATGAGGGAGAAGGAATGGTGGCAAGAGACAGATAAGAAGTGTGGAGCAAATACAAAGACAAACAGTGTATTGAGTGTTTGAGTGTATATAGTGAGGTGTGAATGTGACTTGTATTATAGAGAGATGCAAAATATTGTACTATTTAAATGTTGAAATATTATACTGAATAAAATGTTGTTTGAATCATTTAAATTCTTTGCAATAGTATTATTATTCAATATCAATGTATATTATTATATGAAATGCAAAATAGTATAGTATACAAGATGTGGACCCAAACGAATTCAGAAAGTTAATATCTATAGCAACATTTTTGGAATGTTGATACAGACACCTATGGATGTTGTTATAGACCACTTTTATCAAGTAGGATACTGGCGACATCTCAGCTGCCGCTAGTATATTATTTTTGTTTTTCATAGTGGACGGCATCTCAGATTCCTCCTATATGAAGAAAGTTAGCAAGCAACACTCGAAATGCCGCCGGTGGGCGACACTTCAGATGCCATCCATATTTGTTTTTGCAATATTTAGCCAAACCATCTTCGTCTTCAATCATTCACTTCAAAGAAAGCCATTCCACCCAAAATCTAATTTCAGCCAACATTCATATTTTCCTAAGAAAATTTAAATTAGTTTAAAGTAGATCTACTAGAAAATTAACAACTTATTCTTCCTATCAATTCGTATGGTTTTCCAAATATTAATTTACTAATGTTGATATTTGTATAGTGTAATTCTTGAACGTAGAATGACTCCTAAATGTGTTTTGACAATATGTCATTTCAATGGTAAATTGGTGGTAGACTAAAATAATTTCAAAAAACATGTTGGAGGATCATATAAATTGACAAAACTTGTTAAAGCATGTAACTTGGTTCAATTGAAAAAGTCGATATACAATTCAACCAGGATAAAATCTGACGAATTTGATATAGAATTAGTGTGTAACTGGACTACTAATTCAGGATTGAAAGACATTAAAGTAGCTAATAAGGATAATGTATATATAAGGTTCTCGGCCACAATGAAATCCGTAGAGCTTTTATTTTAAAAAGTAGATGGATGCAAGAAAAAGAACCCATAGCTCCACAAATAGTTAACCATGGCAATGTAGATAGTAGTGGAAAACGGGAGACTATCAGAACTTGTCATGAAAATGCATCGCCGAGCTTTAGTACTCCATATATGATAGTGAATTACGATCAGCAACAAGGTTTAAATGGTCGAATAAGGGTTGTTACACTTCTTGTGCAAGGAGTATGGCCTGAACATCATCTTTTGTTGACATAACTTTATGTGACATTATGACATCATCAATAGCTTCGTATTCATCACTCAAACCGTTTCGGATGGATGAACTTGTTACGAATCTTGCACTCTGCTTGCTGCTATTTCTAATATATCACATATATTTTTAACCTCTGACATGAAATTCATGTTCAGATTTCCATTTTGCAGTTTTGCGTCTGTTTTTTGTAGAATAACACTTCGGTAGCTGATTGAATATTGAACACTCTTTCCATTGTCGATCATATTTAATTTTGTAATAACCGGGAAATCCGAGCCAATTTAAAAATTCATAATTTTCTGAATCAATATGTGAGCGTGGCGAAGTTAAACGTGTTTTGACAGTTTCAGTCAATTTGGATCGACCAAAAAATGATCATTTTTCAAACGGTCTTCAAATTTGGCGAAATTAGTTTTGTTAGGACCGTATCGTCAATACGAAACTAGAAATAATTTTTCTGGAATTTTTAGGGTCCGTATATGACCGTAGTAAATTGAGATATACGTTTAAAATTGAATATATAGGTTTATATTTAAATTTAAAGAAAACAAATCGAAACAGTCGAATTAGCTTATGAAACATATCCCATTGTATTCGGAATGGGGGTATTACGTTAGGGACGGCAGTCGTTGGGTCCGGTTTTGAGTTCGTATGCGAAAGCACATATTTTGGAATTAAAATATTAATAAAATAATATATATAACCCCCTTTGTTTTCTCTCTCTCCCCCACACTTTTCAAAATCAGTCAACCTAAAATAAATTAAAAAAGAAAAAGAAAAAGGAAGCAGCCCCGTCAATCCACGTCGCCGCCCAGGAGGGTGCCTTCGCCGCCGCTTGGAGCTTCCCGCCGTCGCCGGAGAGGTGCGTCCCACCTCAGCTGACGTCGAGGCCCTCCCCCTCCCCTCCAGTACACACGGGCGTCCCCCACCAATCAAAGACCAGCAAACCCTAAGCCCAAAGCGCCTCCCTCAACGTCGCCGTGGCCCATCACCACTACCACCACATCCGACCTGCTACCTCCCTCCTCCAGCCACATACGCCCTCACCACCGCCATACCCTCTCTCCGCTGCTCCCTCCTCTCGATTTTAATCCGCGGAGTGCCACACCTCCACCGCGAACACCTAGCTCTGTCGAGCACTACTCCGGACCATTTGTGAGTTTTATTTCCTTTATTGGGTTTATGTAGGAAGTTAAAAATAGGATTTTTAGATATAAAAAGCTAGGATTTTTAAAATACAAAAAGCTTCGATTTTCATGTACATAAAGATTCGATTTTTAATCGAATAAAGATTTGATTTTTTAGCATATAAAGATAATATTTTTAGAAGAGTAAAAATACGATTTTTAATTCATGAAAGATAATATTTTTAGAAGAGTAAAAATACTATTTTTAATTCATGAAAGATAATATTTTTAGAAGAGTAAAAATACAATTTTTAATTCATGAAAGATAATATTTTTAGAAGAGTAAAAATACGATTTTTAATTCATGAAAGATTATATTTTTAGAAGAGTAAAGATATGGTTTTCATATGTAGAAAGATTTGATCTTTAATAGTAAAATGAATAGATTTTTGTAAGTAGAAAGGTTTGATTTTTGTTATAGAAAGGATCGTATTTTGTTATTAAAAAATAAAATCATATTTTTGAAAATGAAATGATTATATTTTGATCAAGGAAAAATAAGATTTTTAACAGGGAAAAATAAATAAATATGATTTTTATACAGTAGCGGAATATAATTTTCATATATGTAGTGAAACAAAAAGATATGGAAAACTGAATTATAAAAATATAATTTTTATAATATAAACATCAACACAAAAATATGATTTTTATGTTTGAAGTAACAGTATAAAAATGTGATTTTTAATAATAAACCGCGTGAAACAGATTGCAATAGAACCGACAGGACGCGAACGGAATTAAAACAGAAATACAGAAACAAAACCGACGGAGTGGAAACCAAAGGTGAGAACTCCTCACTTTTATTTTAATTACTAGTTTGAAATATATACTAGGATGCAGACGGTGCTTAGCAGCACCCGACACCCGTCGTCCACAGACCATGGACGACTTGTTTGATTTTGTTGTGTTGTGAAAATTTTATTGTGTGATGTGGAATGGAATAAAATATTTTATAATGGAAAATATTTTATAGTTAAAAATATAATTTTTGACGTGTATATAAAATAAATATTTATAAACAAATCGGACGATTTGTTTATGTACACTCATTTGACTGATATTGATTGGGACGATAAATTTTACACATTGCCCAACTGCACAATTAAAAATCCGTGTTTGTTGATTTGAAACCCCACACGGGTATTGGGATGATATTTGACGTACACTAATCCCGATTGTTTAGTTGTATGTCAATCGATGGGTTGACAGACTGTGTAAGCGTTAATTATTTATATTTAATGCTTATGCAGTTGTGTGGTGCACTCTGGATGATGGTTGATTATTTATCGTTGCTATTATATACATGTGTTGTATGGAATCCATATAATTAACATTATATGGTAATTGATTGGGCCTCATTCCAATTTGGAAAATAAAGAATATTATAAAAGAAAATTCATGTGTTGAATTGAAAGAAAATTCATGTGTTGAATAGAAAGAAAATTCATGTGTTGAATATAAAAGAAATTTCATGTGTTGAATAGAAAGAAAATTCATGTGTTGAATAAAATAAATATTCATGTGTTGAATAAAAATATATATTCATGTGTTGAAGAAAATATTCATTTGTTGAATAGAATAACGAAGTTATTGAAATATATAAAGCCGTGTTGGTTAGATATGCGCTATTTTGACGTGAACGATATTTATATCGATTATATTCGTTTTTAAAATGAATATAGAAAAGGAAGTGATTTCAAAAAAAATAACGTTTTCAAAATATTATCATTTGTATATCGATGATATGGAATATTTAATTTCGATTAGAAATTGAATATGAAGTTGAAATCGTTTTGAAAACGAATTTAAAACGATTTATAAAATACGTTTTGAAAGGAAGTCGACGAAATATATATAATATATATATTATATATATTAAATGGCTTGAATAGAACGCGCCGCGCCGCGGTAGTTCACAAATTTCGATCATTAACTTCGAACGGATATTACGAGAGATCCGACCGTCGGATTCTCCTAAAACCGAAACCGTTGGGTTCGTATCGAAAAGAGCTTTCTAAAGAATATTAGAGATTTGAAATCTAACGGTTGGATTTGGAATTATGTCCAAATAAAATTTGGAAAAGGGCATTGTAAGTGTAGTTCGATGGCCGTTGATGGAAATCGACTATACGGGCCTTGATAAAATTATTAAAAATAGCAATAACTTGTGTAAAATCATAAGAAATGATTTGGAAAGAATTGTGATGAAAAATTTCATATTTGAATAGATAAAAATAGATTTTTATCGAAATGAACTAGTTTTGAACTAGAATTATAAATCCAATATTTTTGAAAATAAATAAATTGGATTCGAAAGGGTTTTAAAAGTAACCAGAATTTCCAATAATTGAATTGGAATGGATTTTGAATCAAAATTGTCTTTGGAATATTTCGATGTTGGATTTTGTGATTATACAGATATTGTTATGGAAATTTGAAAGATATTTATATCGTTATTTCCAATACGATATTTGTTGGTCGTAGAATTTGATATTGAATATAAGCCGATATATTTTCTATTCAGAGCCTTGTATTTAATATCAAATGTGATTTGGGTTTGTCGTGAATGGTGTCTTCATTAACACTGTTCTTAAACCCAGTTGAGAAAAAGATTAAATGTTTTTATTTAGATTTAATGAAGTATACCAATTAAATGGTATTTAATTGGAATTGAATTTGAATTGATTTTTGGGTTTATCTTGAACGGAGTTTTAAATAACACTTGCTCTTTAACCCGATAATTAATGGAATGTGATTTGGGTTGTCGTGAATGGTATCTTTAATAATACCGTTCTTAGACCCAACAGAGTTAAGAAAATCAGAAACGAACTGAAGATTAGTTAAGATGAATGGTTTCCTGGGTATTGATCTGATGTTGGTTTCGGCCTTCGGGGTTAACACTTAGTGAATTATTCACTTGCTAATTTACGGTTAAAGGCTGATGGAATAGAATGTGATTTTGGGTTTATTGTGAACCATGTTTAAATGACATTGGTTCTTTAACCCAGTTAAAGACGGGATATGATTTCCCAAGTTAAACAATGATTAATATTGATTTTTGGGAAGATTAAAACCAAGTGGAGTTTTAATGAATCTTTAATTAGATTGAAATGATCGGGAATGGAGTATCACCAGTTTTTCTCCAGGCGATAGTTAAATCTTAATTAGATTTGAACGTGAAATGGTAATTGAATTTACCGATAACACAGTGGTGTTAGATATGAAGTATTACCTGTTTTACTTCATGGTATGAATAGGTTGGGATTGGGAAATTAAAACAAATGATTACATCGGTAAAGTTCGTTAATCCCGACTAGTTTGGATAAACAATAATTTGGTTTGAATTGATATTCAAAAGAGGATTAAAGGATAAATTTGAGGAATTTATCTTTGATAAAATTAATGGGAACCTCTCCCTAAGAATGTGAAATTTAGCAACTAACTAAAGATTAGTTAAGATGAATGGTTTCCTGGGTATTGATCTGATGTTGGTTTCGGCCTTCGGTGTTAATATTTGGGGAATTGTTCTCTTACTAATTTACGGTTAGTGACTGATGAATTGGAATAAGGTATATGTTGTGTTTGTGTAACACTTGTTTATTATATACGCGAGTTATTCAGAAAGACCGAGTTTATCCCATTCTGAATAACTGATTCGACGATGTGTCGAGGATGAAGACGGTGGTCGAAGACCGGAGGTCTTCACATCGTTTGGGTGATTACTGATGATCTTGGTTGGGCTGTACACCTAAAAGGAGGGAATCAGTTGGTGATCATCCAGACGTACTTGGAGATCGATGGATATGCGAGGTACAAGGTGCCTCCAGTTTCGTTCAGACCCAGAACGAACATGTAAATGGACTGTGTGTCTGACATTGGATTTTATTCTGTGTGATTGATTTCTATTAAATATATATCTGTTTGGCGGCGGAGAATTTATTCTCTTGCTTAACGCCCTTCTCTGAGACGTACGAGCTCAGGGGTTATATATTGATGGATATCAATCGCATGGAGTGAATTGCCTATGTGGCATGCCTAAGTGGCAAATGATCAAGGCTTTTGTTGAAAAGAAAAGTCTTGTGGTTGATGATCAAAGAACCGCCTATGTGGCATAGCTTTGTGTAGCATGGATTCGCGAGCCTCACTTCCCGGTTGTGAACCAGAAACGGGAGAGGACCTCAGGGAGGACATGCGTTTCTTTCTAGCTAGGGTGGTGTCAGTGACCTACCAGCCATGACATTTATATTATTTTCACCTGGGTGGTTGTTGCTGTTGCGAGACGCCTCGGATATATCGGTGACTGTGTAGAGCCGATGGAATCATTTGGCTCATTTATGCCCCAAAGGGCGGGAAAACGCAGTGTTCAGGCATAATAATCCACATCGGTGGACTGGCCCTGACGATCCAAGGCTTGCCTGCGCGCTTGCCTGAGACTCGGGCTAGACAGTCTCGAATTTGGTAGAGGACGATCCCTTGCCTCGGTTCACAGACGGAAATCCAATTTCCGATACGTGACTTTGCGGTTTTAATTGTAGAACTAGTATGGCGACATGATATATGGTACCCATGTCGTCTATGATTGATATTTATGATTGAAATTGTTTTGACACTATACACTTATAGTAATAAAAGATGAAATTTAGCGTATCAAGCATTCTTTAGCTATTATAAGATAAAACCCTATCCTCCGGCTTGTGTTGCATTGTGTGATGGGACCTGGGTCTTATAATAGCTTCATTCTTCTTTATTTAGCATTGCGCTGTTTGTTTTATGCACTGGTACTCTTGGGAGGAAACCCGTTCCGTGTTATGCGGCGTGGTCCCTTGATTTACCTAACTTTAAAATAAAGATTAATAACTGTTTTAGTTCTCACACCAGTCACATGACTGACCTGGAGTTTATTGTTTTAACCTAAACTCTGGGTGCCTTTATTTTGACATGGGCAGCTAGTAGTTTTGGTTTTGCAGATTTATATTCACAGGATCCTGGTTTACAGCTGGAATGAAATCCGGAAAGTTTTGTGTCCGTATATTCTTTTCAGTTGTGTTTTGTATTATTTTTCCGCTGCAGTAATGCATTGTAATCTCTGATATTTATCGAATGTATTTTATTCATTCATACTCTGATATTCTTGTAAGCTGTTGAAATTATTGTAATAAGCAATGAAATGTTTTCCTATTTGCGTTATGATTCGTCTTGTCCTCGGCACAATCCGTGATTTCCCGTAAGGGGGATTTCGGGTCGTTTCAGCTTGGTATCAGAGCTTTGGTTTACAGAGCTCGGAGAACAAGACATGTTAGAATCAAACGAAAGGATTCATTAGAAATTGGATTAGTAATATCCAATGAGAAGGACTTGTTAGAGATAGGATCAGTAGTATCCTAGAACGAGTGTGAAGAGTGATGTTTTTAAAATAAAATTGAAACAACTTTTGTTTTAAAAATTTAAACCTTATACGACGTATTTGATTATTTATTTTGTATTGTATTTGGACAGTCCAGTATATAAAGATTTTGCATATACGTCTGATCCACGTGTATTCGGAGTTTTAATATACTGGATAGATATAGAATCACACTCTAGTCGCTCGGATATGATTCTGATGATTGACGCGTCATCATCAGAATTTATTTTCGTGTTTCGAAGGTGAGATTTCTATATGATTCCAATTGACCGGTGTGACAACCAAAACTAGATAGAGCTTATTGTTGTGATTTGGCACCAAAAATGTGATTTTTGACTATATATCAAAGTTATGAATTTGAAATGATAATCCACTAATTGATTGCTGGTTGTGATGTTTGATTATTGTTCGATTAATTAAATGTTGAACCTTTAGCCAAATTGAACCAAATAGTGAATTGTATTGAAAATCAGTCGCATTTGCATGCTTGTACATGTACTTACATTGAACAGGTCATAGTAAGGAGGCTAGAGAAGAGGAATAAAATTGTTTGCCCGACAAAAAGGTACATGTTTATTGTATTTCTTGGGTTTTTGATGATTTTATGAGCCGATTGGCTAGCCGCTTGGTTGTTTCTTTTTCTTTTTGGATTGGTGAGGGCCATGGGAGGCTATTTGAAATATCCCGAAGCTCCCGGTGCAGGGGAGGTTATGGCGAAATTTTTCGAAAATTTAGGGTATTAGCCAAATTTTTGAAAAATTTGTAAAGTTTTTAGAAACTGAAAAGTTGAAGAACTTAAGCCGCAAAGAAAATAATGAAAGTTGAGTTGATTTGTAAAACAACTTTCAGCTTTGTTCCTTTTCGTGGACGAAAAGTTTTAAGTGGGGGAGATTGTAATAACCCGAAAATCCGAGCCAATTTAAAAATTTTATTTTGGCAATTTTAGTGAATTTTGAAGATTTAAAATGAATTATTTTAAATAATGACGACGAGAAATCTATTTTGAATAGAATTAGAACGTATATTTTTATTTGAATCGACGTTAGAATATAAATAATTATTTTTAATTTTAAAAGGAATTGAAAATGGCACGGTAGTTCGAAAATTCGATTTCAAATTTCAAATGAATGTACAGGATTCAAAATAAAACGGATTTAGAAAAACCAAAAATATTAGAATCCATTTGAGAATATCTTTCCAATGAATCCGAAAAATTGAAATTTCATAGCGGGGATAAAAAGTTATGCCCAATTGAAAAATCAGAATAGTCGCTATGGAATTCTGGCCCTTAAAAATGGAAATTTTGCAAACAACCTCGGTTTTCGACGAAACCACTTTTGTTGGATCCGAGATGTCAAGTTATTGCTAGGTTTCAAAATTCATAATTTTCCGAATCAATATGTGAGCAGGCGAAGTTAAACGTGTTTTGACAGTTTCAATCAATTTGGATCGACCAGAAAATGACCATTTTTCAAACGGTCTTCAAATTTGACGAAATTAGTTTTGTTAGGACCGTATCGTCAATACGAAGCTAGAAATAATTTTTTTGGAATTTTTAGGGTCCGTATGTGACCGCAGTAAATTGAGATATACATTTAAAATTGAATATATAGATTTATATTTAAATTTGAAAACTGATCGAAACTGTTGAATTAGCTTATGAAACATATCTCATTGTATTCGGAATGGGGGTATTACGTTAGGGACGACAGTCGTTGGGTCCGGTTTTGAGTTCGTATGCGAAAGCACATATTTTGGAATTAAAATATTAATAAAATAATATATATAACCCCCTTTGTTTTCTCTCTCTCCTCCACACTTTTCAAAATCAGTCAACCTAAAATAAATAAAAAAAAGAAAAAGGAAGCAGCCCCGTCGATCCACGTCGCCGCCCATGAGGGTGCCTTCGCCGCCGCCTGGAGCTTCCCGCCGTCGCCGGAGAGGTGCGCCCCACCTCAGCTGACGTCGAGGCCCTCCCCCTCCCCTCCAGTACACAAGGGCGTCCCCCACCAATCAAAGACCAATAAACCCTAAGCCCAAAACGCCTCCCCCAGCATCACCATGGCCCACCACCACCACATCCGACCTGCTACCTCCCTCCTCCAGCCACATACGCCCTCAAGACCGCCATATCCTCTCTCCGCTGCTCCCTCCTCTCGATTTTAATCCGCGGAGCACCACACCTCCACCGCGAACACCCAGCTCTGTCGAGCACTACTCCGGACCATTTGTGAGTTTTATTTCCTTCATTTGGTTTATGTAGGAAGTTAAAATAGGATTTTTAAATATAAAAAGCTAGGATTTTTAAAATACAAAAAGCTTCGATTTTCATGTACATAAAGATTCGATTTTTAATCGAATAAAGATTTGATTTTTTAGCATATAAAGATAATATTTTTAGAAGAGTAAAAATACGATTTTTAATTCATGAAAGATAATATTTTTAGAAGAGTAAAAATACGATTTTTAATTCATGAAAGATAATATTTTTAGAAGAGTAAAAATACGATTTTTAATTCATGAAAGATAATATTTTTAGAGGAGTAAAGATATGGTTTTCAAATGTAGAAAGATTTGATCTTTAATAGTAAAAAGAATTGATTTTTGTAAGTAGAAAGGTTTGATTTTTGTTATAGAAAGATCATATTTTGTTATTAAAAAAAGATCATATTTTTGAAAATGAAAAGATTATATTTTGATCAAGGAAAAATAAGATTTTTATCAGGGAAAAATAAATAAATATGATTTTTATACAGTAGCGAAATATAATTTTCATATATGTAGTGAAATAAAAAGATATGGAAAACTGAATTATAAAAATATATTTTTTATAATGTAAACATCAACATAAAAATATGACTTTTATGTATGAAGTAACAGTATAAAAATGTGATTTTTAATAATAAACCACGTGAAACAGATTGCAATGGAACCGACTGGACGCGAACGGAATTAAAACAGAAATACAGAAACAAAACCGGTGGAGTGGAAACCAAAGGTGAGAACTCCTCACTTTTATTTTAATTACTAGTTTGAAATATATACTAGGATGCAGACGGTGCTTAGCAGCACCCGACACCCATCATCCACAGACCATGGACGACTTGTTTGATTTTGTTGTGTTGTGAAAATTTTATTGTGTGATGTGGAATGGAATAAAATATTTTATAGTGGAAAATATTTCATAGTTAAAAATATAATTTTTAACGTGTATATAAAATAAATATTTATAAACAAATCAGACGATTTGTTTATGTACACTCATTTGACTGATATTGATTGGGACGATAAATTTTACACATCGCCCAACTGTACAAATAAAAATCTGTGTTTGTTGATTTGAAACCCTACACGGGTATTGGGATGATATTTGACGTACACTAATCCCGATTGTTTAGTTGTATGTCAATCAATGGGTTGACAGACTGTGCAAGCGTTAATTATTTATATTTAATACTTATGCAGTTGTGTGGTGCACTCTGGATGATGGTTGATTATTTATCGTTGCTATTATATACATGTATTGTATGGAATCCATATAATTAACGTTATATGGTAATTGATTGGGCCTCATTCCAATTTGGAAAATAAGGAATATTATAAAAGAAAATTCATGTGTTGAATAGAAAGAAAATTCATGTGTTGAATAGAAAGAAAATTCATGTGTTGAATAAAATAAATATTCATGTGTTGAATAAAAATATATATTCATGTGTTAAAGAAAATATTCATTTGTTGAATAGAATAACGAAGTTATTGAAATATATAAAGCCGTGTTGGTTAGATATGCGCCATTTTGACGCGAACGATATTTATATCGATTATATTCGTTTTTAAAATGAATATAGAAAAGGAAGTGATTTCAAAAAAAAATTAACGTTTTGAAAATATTATTATTTGTATTTCGATGATATGGAATATTCAATTTCAATTAGAAATTGAATATGAAGTTGAAATCGTTTTGAAAACGAATTTAAAACGATTTATAAAATATGTTTTGAAAGGAAATCGATGAAATATATATAATATATATATATTATATATATTAAATGGCCTGAATAGAACGCGTCGCGCCGCAGCAGTTCGCGAATTTCGACCATTGACTTCGAACGGATATTACGGGAGATCCGACCGTCGGATTCTCCTAAAACCGGAATCGTTGGGTTCGTATCGAAAAGAGCTTTCTAAAGAATATTAGAGATTTGAAATCTAACGGTTGGATTTGGAATTATGTCCAAATCAAATTTGGAAAAGGTCGCTGTAAGTGCAGTTCGATGGCCGTTGATCGAAATCGACTGTACGGGCCTTGATAAAATTATTAAAAATAGCAATAATTTGTGTAGAATCATAAGAAATGATTTGGGATGAAAAAATCCATATTTGAACATATAATAATAGATTTTTATCGAAATGAACTAGTTTTGAACTAGAATTATAAATCCAATATTTTTGAAAATAAATAAATTGGATTTGAAAGGGTTTTAAAAGTAACCAGAATTTCTAATAATTGAATTGAAATGGATTTGAATCGAAATTGTCTTTGGAATATTTTGATGTTGGATTTCGTGATTATACAGATATTGTTATGGAAATTTGAAAGATATTTATATCGTTATTTCCAATACGATATTTGTTGGTCGTAGAATTTGATATTGAATATAAGCCGATATATTTTCTATTCAGAGCCTTGTATTTAATATCAAATGTGATTTGGGTTTGTCGTGAATGGTGTCTTCCTTAACACTGTTCTTAAACCCAGTTGAGAAAAAGATTAAATCTTTTTATTTAGATTTAATGAAATATACCAATTAAATGGTATTTAATTGGAATTGAATTTGAATTGATTTTTGGGTTTATCGTGAGCGGTGTTTTAAATAACACTTGTTCTTTAACCCGATAATTAATGGAATGTAATTTGGGTTGTCGTGAATGGTATCTTTAATAATACCGTTCTTAGACCCAACAGAGTTAAGAAAATCAGAAACTAACTGAAGATTAGTTAAGATGAATAGTTTTTTGGGTATTGATCTGATGTTGGTTTCGGCCTTCGGGGTTAACACTTAGGAAATTATTCACTTGCTAATTTACGGTTAAAGACTGATGGAATAGAACGTGATTTTGGATTTATTATGAACCGTGTTTAAATGACATTGGTTCTTTAACCCAGTTAAAGACGGGATATGATTTCCCAAGTTAAACAATCACTAATATTGATTTTTGGGAAGATTAAAACCAAGTGGAGTTTTAACGAATCTTTAATTAGATTGAAATGATCGGGAATGGAGTATCACCAGTTTTGCTCCAGGCGATAGTTAAGTCTTTAATTAGATTTGAACGTGAAATGGTAATTGAATTTACCGATAACACCGTGGTGTTAGATATGAAGTATTACCAGTTTTACTTCATGAGATGATTAGGTTGGGATTGGGAAATTAAAACAAATGATTACTTCGGTAAGGTTCGTTAATCCCGACTAGTTTGGATAAACCATAATTTGGTTTGAATTGATATTCAAAAGAAGATTAAAGAATAAATTTGAGGAATTTATCTTTGATAAAATTAATGGGAACCTCTCCCTATGAATGTGAAATTTAGCAACTAACTGAAGATTAGTTAAGATGAATGGTTTCCTGGGTATTGATCTGATGTTGGTTTCGGCCTTCGGGGTTAATATTTGGGGAATTGTTCTCTTACTAATTTATGGTTAGTGACTAATGAATTGGAATGAGGCGTATTTTGTGTTTGTGTAACACTTGTTTATTATATATGCGAGTTATTCAAAAAGACCAGGTTTATCCCATTCTGAATAACTGATTCGACGATGTGTCGAGGATGAAGACGGTGGTCGAAGACCGGAGGTCTTCACATCGTTTGGGTGATTACTGACGATCTTGATTGGGCTGTACACCCAAGAGGAGGGAATCAGTTGGTGATCGTCCAGACGTACTTGGAGATTGATGGATATGCGAGGTACAAGGTGCCTCCGGTTTCGTTCAGACACAGAACGAATTTGTAAATGGACTTTGTGTCTGACATTGGATTTTATTCTGTGTGATTGATTTCTATTAAATATATATCTGTTTGGCGGCGGAGAATTTATTCTCTTGCTTAACGCCCTTCTCTGAGACGTACGAGCTCAGGGCTTATATATTGATGGATATCAATCACATGGAGTGAATTGACTGTGTGGCATGCCTAAGTGGCAAATGATCAAGGCTTTTGTTGAAAAGCAAAGTCTTGTGGTTGATGATCAAATCACCGCCTGTGTGGCATAGCTTTGTGTAGCGTGGATTCGCGAGCCTCACACCCCGGTTGTGAACCAGAAACGGGAGAGGACCTTAGGGAGGACATGCGTTTCTTTCTAGCTAGGGTGGTATTAGTGACCTACCAGCCCTGATATTTATATTATTTTCACCTGTGTGGTTGTTGCTGTTGCGAGGCGCCTCAGATATCGGTGACTGTGTGGAGCCGATGGAGTCATTTGGCTCATTTACGCCCCAAAGGGCGGGGAAACGGAGTGTTCAGACATAATAATCCACATCGGTGGACCTGCCCTGACGATCCAAGGCTTGCCTGCGCGCTTGCATGAGACTCGGGCTAGACAGTCTCGAATTCGGTAGAGGGCGATCCCTTGCCTCGGTTCACCGATGGAAATCCAATTTCCAATACGTGACTTTGCGGTTTTAATTGTAGAACTAGTATGGTGACATGATATATGTTACCCATGTCGTCTATGATTGATACTTATGATTGAAATTATTTTGACACTATACACTTATCGTAATAAAAGATGAAATTTAGCGTATCAAGCATTCTTTGGCTATTATAAGATAAAACCCTATCCTCCGGCTTGTGTTGCATTGTGTGATGGGACCTGGGTCTTATAATAGCTTCATTCTTCTTTATTTAGCATTGCGCTTTTTGTTTTATGCACTTGTACTCTTGGGTGGAAACCCGCTCCGTGTTATACGGCGTGGTCCCTTGATTTACCTAACTTTAAAATAAAGATTAATAACTGTTTTAGTTCTCACACCAGTCACATGACTGACCTGGAGTTTATTGTTTTAACCTAAACTCTGGGTGCCCTTATTTTGACACGAGCAACTAGTAGTTTTGGTTTTGCAGATTTATATTCACAGGATCCTGGTTTACAGCTGGAATGATATCCGGAAAGCTCTGTATCCGTATATTCTTTTCAGTTGTGTTTTGTATTATTTTTCCGCTGCAGTAATGCATTGTAATCTCTGATATTTATCGAATTTATTTTATTCATTCATACTCTGTATATTCTTGTAATCTGTTGAAATTGTTGTAATAAGCAATGAAATGTTCTTCTGTTTGCGTTCTGATTCGTCTTGTCCTCAGTACAATCCGTGATTTCCCATAAGGGGGATTTCGGGTCATTTCAAATTTTGTTGTTTTGTAGTCGATCACATGAGATAATAAGTTTGGACTGATAAACGATAAAAGCCAAGAACTTATAAGTTTGTCTTGGAGATGATATTTTATATACTCTTCATTGCTAAAATATGATTCCCGTGATCAGTAACAAACTTTGAAAGGATTGGCAATGTTCCAAGAAGATATCCTTCAAGTCCATAGACTTGAATCACCGTTTTGACTTAAAGTTTTAACAATGTGTGGTGCTAAGGACACCCCATATGTTTTTTCTAATACCACAATAAAAAAAAATAAAACTCATTAAATTTTGTATGCTTCCTAGTACTGTATTACCTTTCCATTCTAATATCTTACTCATTCATTATTTGTCGAACTAACCACATACTAAGCTAATCTAAATACCCTAATCTCTTGTACTTGCTGCCTTCTTCGCATCTCTCGCGGGAAAATTCAAATTCGTACGGTAATCTCTCAATTGTTTGGTGATCTGAAAAACCTAATCTCTCACTTCCTCTTGTAGTTTGCTTAATTCAAACCTTATTCACGACTTTTGTATGTTGCGGCGTCGAATTCGTTAATCGGTTATAGATCTAGGGTTTAGCTCGTTGATCGGTTTTACAAATGAGAACGAACAAATATCGAGCGAAATAGAAATAGGGTAAAACAGTATGGTAGCCCCTATTTTTTAAGTTTGTGGTATTAAAAAGAGTGTAATACTAATTTTTATGGTATTTTTTAGTCGCAGTATTAGAAAGAACATACTGAAGTGCCCTCAGTACCACTTAACAATAGACAATTGCTTTCTTCCAAGTGAATTGTAATTAGTTGGGTTTGCGGAATAATTACAGGTTTGATGAGGCTTTTAGTTGCAACTGCAGTTTTTTGAGAAGCAATGTTGTATCCTGATGAAGACTGATTTTCATCAGCCATGATAGAAGAAAATAAGAATCGGTGAGACAGGATTATCAGTGAGGCGAATTGTTTTGATATGTTGGAGCCGACTTGCTTTCTACGAGTACATATACATCATCATTTCACGTGTGTATCCCTTTATTTGGCCGACTGCTTTAATATCTTTGTATTTCCATCAGCTATATGGCGCAGTGCTTCATCTTTTTAACGCAGGCAACATCAGCTATATGGTCTACATGGATTCCTCAAGCAATCTACGGCCAAATTATTGCAGAACCAACTTTTCTTATAAATACATTCATTTTAGCTTTATATATTATCAGTGAAGAGATTATCAATATAGCTGTAATAGTTGTAATAGCCAAAACTCAACAAGCGTCTATTTGGTTATCTTAATACTATGAACAATCATAAGGATCACTCAAAAAAGAAGAAGAAAAAACTGCCAAACAAAATATGGTTCGCAGATTAAAAGTGATACAATTGGGATTACTGCTACAAAAATGTTAAGGTATATTGTTTTAATGAGGAGAATAATTAAGTCCCACATCACCAAGTTTTCTGGACTATTCTAAGTTATATAACAAGGCCTTGTATATACTATTGTGAATTAAATTGATTTGGGCTTGTATGATGGCTTGGATTGGTATGCATGTGGGATTGGGCCTATAGAATATTTATTAAGGGTCAAAGATTGGGAACTTGGGCACTTGGGACACGTGGGCGCGTGCATGACCGTACAGAAGAGATATGGCTGATCGCAAACAGTCATGTTTTTTTATTTTGAACAGACGGGCGCGTCTGTTTGAATGAAACTGTTTCCAAACGGTCATATCTGTTCGCCGCTTATAAATATATTTCCTTCTACCCAGTCGATCTAATCTTCTCCTTCTCTGAATACCATTCTGTTTTATCTGTTACCAATACAAATCCCGTTCGACTCACATGCATTGCCACGCCTCTGGGTTCTGGTTTTGTTGTATCCTGGGAAGCAATTTGTCGTTCAACCTGTTGGCAACTCTAACGAGTGGGGGCAGATATTGCTTTAAGGACAACGAACCCGCGCCTCAAAACCGTCTCTACTTGATTCTCCACTGCAAATTTTTCAACAATCTTAAAGCAATATCTGCTATGGATAATAGTGCACAATCCGCCTTCAAATTGATGAACCAGGACTTCGTCCGCTTGGACAGAATGGATGGAACAAATTTTACCCGCTGGCAGGACAAGATGAAGTTCCTCCTTACTACCGTCAAAGTTTCATACGTGCTTGATGAAAACCTTCCACCAATTCCTCCTCCAACAGACAAAGATACAGAAGAACTGAAGAAAAAGAGGATGAAACGCGAGGAAGATGAACTGCTGTGCCGAGGCCACATTCTGAATACATTATCTGATCGCTTGTACGATCTCTACACTCCGCTGAAGTCGCCTAAAGAAATCTGGGATGCCCTAGAAGCAAAGTACAAAATAGAGAAAATCGGAACAGATAAGTTTTTAACTTTACAATATTTTGAATTTGAAATGAAAGATGATGTCTCTGTTATGGACCAAATGCATGACTTGCAAGTTCTGGTTGGAAAACTTGCGGATTTAAAAGTGCAAATTCCAGAATCAATTCAAGTAGGGGCTATTATCGCTAAACTTCCACCTAGTTGGAATAATTATCGTAAAAAGCTCCTACACATGACTGAAGAACTCACGTTGGAACGGATTGGAAAACACATACGGATTGAAGAGGAAAATAGAATTCGTGATGGTGTTTTTCCAATAAACGTGAACAATGTCAATTCTAGAAAGAAGAGAAAGAATGCTCAGAACCAGAATTTTAAGCCAAATAGGAAAGCTAAGTCGGATGCCAACTCTAATCCAAAGGATAAGAAGAAAAAGGCCTGCTATAACTGCGGCAAACTCGGGCACTTCAAACGAGAGTGCAGGGCACCTCCAAAACAAAAGGGCTAGTCCAAAAATGCAAATATGGTTGAGAATGATGAAGTCCAAGAAATCATTGCTATGGTTTCATATTTGTAGATTGGCATGATAACTGACATGCACATGGCAATTGCTGAAACGAAATCTTTGGATTGGTGGTTTGATTCTAGTGCAACAGTTCATGTTTGCAACAACAAAGGGCTGTTCAAAACTTATACAGAATTGGCAGATCAACAGGAAGTGCTTATGGGAAATGGAAATGGTGCAAAGGTTCCGGGAAAAGGAAATGTGGAGATCCATTTTACTTCCAACAAGAAGATCACTCTCACTAATGTACTTCATGTTCCTGATATTAAAAAGAATCTAGTTTCTGCATCAATCCTATGTAAGAGTGGTGTCAAATCTGTCTTAGAGGCTGATAGTTTGACTCTGTCCAAAAATGACATATTTGTGGGTAAAAGTTATGCATATAATGGGATGTTCAAACTCGGTATTAATGAAATGAATGAATGTTCTTCTTATACTGTTGATTCTTTATCATTATGGCATGCACGTTTAGGACATTTAAATTATAGATCTTTAAAATATATGACAAAACATGATCTTATTTCTGTTAATGATGATAAACACGATAAATGTGAGATATGTATACAAGCCTAGATTACAAAGAAACCATTCCCAATGGTTGAAAGAAACTCAGAACTCTTGGATTTAACTCACTCCGATATATGTGAATTAAATGGAGTTTTAACCAGAGGTGGAAAAAGGTATTTCATTACCTTTATTGATGATTTTTCTAAATACACATGTGTGTATTTACTCAGAAATAAAGATGAAGCTTTTGAGATGTTCAAACGCTATAAAACAGAAGTTGAAAATCAAAAAGGTAGGAAAATAAAGATTCTACGTAGTGACAGAGGAGGATAATACTTCTCCACTGAATTTTCTAACTTCTATGAAGAACATGGGATTATTCATCAGCACATTGCGCCATATACACCATAACAAAATGGTTTGGCTGAAAGAAAAAATAGAACTCTAGTTGATATGGTAAATTCTATGTTATTAAATGCTAAATTACCACTTAACTTGCGGGGGGAAGCATTATTGTCTGCATGTCATTTACACAACAGAATCACTTCAAGGAAAACTAAAGTTTCTCCTTATGAACTATGGAATGATCGAAAACCTAATCTACAATATCTAAAGATGTGGGGGTGTATCGCCTTTTATAGGGCGACTGATCCAAAACAGACTAAACTGGGTCCAAGAGCATTGAAAAGTTTGTTTGTAGGATATACTGAAAACTCTAAAGCATATAGACTACTAGATTTATCATCAAACACGATTGTTGAATCAAGGGATGTTGAGTTTATTGAAAATAAATTCAAAGATGATTCAAATACAAAACAATCATTAAACCCCGATATTACTCAACCACCAACGGATGTTACTACATCTTCTGCTAGTAATAAAAGAAAAGTAATAAATGAACAGACAGAAATAAGAAGGACACAAGGAATCAGAAAAGAGAAACCTTTTGGTCCAGATTTTATATCATCTCAAGCTATAGCATTCCTTGTAGAAGGAACTCGAGATGAAGTTACTAACAAAATTCCTATTGTACTGAATATAAAAGATGATCCAAAAACATACGAAGCTATAACTTCCAGAGATTCTGCTTTTTGGAAGGAGGCTATTAAGGATGAAATGGATTCCATTTTATCAAATAATACTTGGGTATTGGTAGACTTACCTCAAGGGTCAAAACCTATTGGTTGCAAATGGGTGTTTCGAAGAAAACGTAACAACGATGGTAGCGTGCAAACTTTCAAGGCTAGATTAGCAGCCAAGGTTTTCGGCAAAAGGAAGGAATTGATTTCTTTGATACATATGCTCCGGTTGCAAGAATTACATCAATTCAAGTACTAATAGCATTAGCATCATTCTAGCAATTGTATATCCACCAAATGGATGTCAAAACAGCCTTCCTTAATGGTGAACTTAATGAAAAAGTTTACATGGAACAACCAGAGGGTTTTATCCTTCCTCGGAATGAAAGAAAAGTTTGCAAATAACAAAATCGTTATACGGATTAAAACAAGCACCAAAACAGTGGCATGAGAAATTTGACTCAATTATACTTCAAAATGGCTTTACATATAATAGTGCAGACAAATGTATCTATTCCAAGTTTACAAAGGAATATGGAGTAATCATTTGTTTATATGTAGATAATTTATTAATATTCAGTTGATTTATTAATATTCAGTACTAATATGAAAGGAATACAAGACACCAAGAATTATTTAACTTCAAAATTCAAAATGAAAGATCTGAATGAAGTTGATACAATTCTAGGTATAAAACTTAATAAAATTAGTAGGGGTTATGCACTAAATCAGTCACATTATATTCAAAAAGTGCTTCAGAAGTTTGGACATCTAAAAATTAAGGATGTCAGTACCCCAATAGACTCGAGTATCAATCTCAATAAAAATGAAGGAAGATGTATTGCTCAACTCGAATACGCAAGCGCTATTGGAAATATAATGTATGCAATGCATTGTACAAGACCTTACATAGCATTTGCAATATGCAAACTTGCACGATTTACTAGCAATCCTGGTATAGATCATTGGAAAGCAATTGGAAGATTACTTGGTTACCTAAAAAGAACCAATAATCTAGGACTTGTTTACAATGGATTTCCAAGTGTATTAGAAGGATATACTGATGCAAGTTGGATAACTAGCGCTGGTGATAATAAATCTACTTCGGGTTGGATTTTCACATTAGGTGGAGGTGTTGTTTCTTGGGCATCAAAGAAACAAACTTGCATTTCACACTCCACAATGGATCAGAATTTATAGCACTTGCTGCCACAGGAAAAGAGGCAGAATGACTACGAAATATGTTACTGGATATCAAGCTATGGCCAAAACCAATGCCAGCCATATCATTACGATGTGATAGTCAGGCTACTATGTCACAAGCATATAGTAACATATACAATGAAAAATCAAGACATATAAGTCTTAGACATGAATATGTTAGACAAATAATAAATGATGGAATTATTACTATTGTCTACATAAGATCCAATGATAATTTGGCAGACCCATTCACAAAAGTCTTGACTAGAGAAATAGTAAGATCCACGTCAGTCGGAATGAGACTTAAACCTTGCATTGATCAATGATAATGGAAACTCAACCACAATATTAATTAACTTAACTTTAAGGTTTAACGGATAAAAACAAATTATCATATGACTGGAAAGACACTAAGTCAAATTATTGTAAAACTGTTATAGGTATGGAAAGGCTGAGTTGAATAACTCTTAATAAAGTTCTAGTAGTCTGGTAATAGAGACATTGGAAAGGAAATGGAACTTCACCTTTATGAACTTGGAAGTGATGCCGCTTCTAAACGAGAGTTTAAGGTTTGCTCTTGTAAAAGTTCATTAAGCTAGGATGGAGCACATGGCCATAACGGTGCTCACAGGTAGGGAAATTTGTTGGTAAATTGAAATTGCGTGTGTAGTATTTCCGACTTTATAACCCAAAGGAGACTCGGTTTAAGTTAAGACCACCTAGTTCTTCTTTAAAGTCCTGAGATACTTACACTAATACGTGGTTTAATAGAATAGATACCACATATGATGCGTAATTTCTAGCTAAGAAAAAACTGAACAACATCAATAAAACAATCTAGTGGGGGATTGTTAAGGTATATTGTTTTAATGAGGAGAACAACTAAGACCCACATCACCAAGTTTTCTGGACTATTCCAAGTTATATAACAAGGCCTTGTATATACTATTGTGAATTAAATTGATTTGGGTTTGTATGATGGCTTGGATTGGTATGCATGTGGGATTGGGCCTATAGAATATTTATTAAGGGTCAAAGATTGGGCATTTGGGGCACGTGGACGCGTGCGTGACCATACGGAAAAGATATGGCTGATCGCAAACAGTCATGTCTTTTGATTTTGAACAGACGGACGCGTGTATATTTCCTTCTGCCCAATCGATCTATTCTTCTCCTTCTCTGAATACGTTCTGTTTTATCTGTTACCAATACAAATCCTGCTCGACTCACAGGCATTGCCACGTCTCTGAATTCTGGTTTTGTTGTATCCTAGGAAGTAATCTGTCGTTCAACCTGTTGGCAAACTCTAACGAGTGGGAGCAGATATTGCTTTAAGGACAGCGAACCCACGCCTCAAAACCCTCTCTACTTGATTCTCCACTGCAAATTTTTCAACAAAAAATGTTCTGTAGCACACCCATTATCTTCCCAGCAACATCACATCGACGGCATCTGCAACATAAAAACATTGTAACATTATACGAACTTAAAAAGGCTAACAAAAATGCACACTATGGCCTGCAAGCATTTCTTGACGGATTTCTAAAAATAAAAAATACCTTGGTTGAGGAAGATTAATATGAGATTACATAATAACAATGCATGTTATCAAGAAGTGACATCAGTACCGGCCTTTTATGTCATGCCACCGTATATAACTAATTTTAAAATGGTGAATTCATAGACACAATTACACAAACAATCAAAGGTTACCTCAAGTTACTGCAACTGTAGGTGCAAGTGCACAAGCATTAGATGCAAGTAATAATCTACATCCACGCAATTGAATACCAAGTTAATCCAAAATATCTTAACATGATTAAAGAAATAACCAGAAAAAAGTAAAGAAAAAAAACATATTTGAGAAGTAATCCAAAAAACCATGTTTAAATTACTAAAAAAGCGACAAAGGATTCAAAAATCATTTCTATTTAATTGATCTATTCATCAAGAAACACTAATCACCCAATGTGAAACTTCAGCTATCAATCGCACCAAGTTTAATAACACAAAACAAAAAAGTCACCCATCGCTTTAAACTATTATTCAAACTCAAAACGCATTACTTCAGTTTTATAATGAACCAAATATCATTTCAAAGTATAATGCAAAGAAACAAAATATGCAGCAAGGGACATAGCTTAACCAATTCTTCCCTTCTTCATTTACTTGGTTTCTACATGCTTGCCAAAACCCTCCAAATAACAAGGAGAGTATGGAAAGTACCCCGTTGTAATAATACGAAATTCAGTTATCTGGGTAGTTTGCATATTGTAGGCAAGCATCTTATGCCGAGTACTTAAAAGCACAATATCATCTATCTCAGGATGAAGTTTGAGATCTACTACACCTCTTAATGGACCTGTAACACAAAAGTTACTCTTCAAAGACCAAACACCGCTTTCATAATCAACCAGTTTCCAAACATACACCATCTCAGTTCCACTTTTGTAATAATAATGTAAAAAGCCACCCGACTGACAAAGACTGCCACGGGATGGACATGAATGGAAAAAACTTATTTTCGGGTGAGACTTTCCAGGTAGCTCAATTCTACGACAGCTGCTTCCCTCCATGTCAAATCCCATAGCATTTGTGCCTTCCCAATTTAAACAAAATATAAGACCTCTAAATATTAATGACGTTGTACTGCCATCGATGATGTATTCATCGAGTATTGTATTAGTCACATGAGTAACCTTCCACTCTTCAGTTTTTGAAGAGAACACCGCAAAAGTGTATTGCCCATGGCGTAAACTAATCGTTATGACACTGAAATGAATTGAATCTAGAGGATTGAAATCCAAAAATTTTGCAGCAAATCTTTTAGGATAATCATATGGGATTTCAACCCACTTCCTAGTTGCAGGATTGCATACATACAAAGCTCGACCATGCCATAAATAATTTTGGTTCCAGCCTTCACATAGAAGTAATCCATTGCAAGATTTATGAATTCTTATATTAGGGTGTTTTGGAAGAAAACTTAGAGTTCCATCTATAGAAGAATCTTCGTTTCTCGGACCCTTTTGTATTCCGGTATATGTTATGCAAAAGCTACCAATGCCATAAAATATCCCAGACATTGTGAGAGTTTGACTTTTACGTCTTAAAGCTTCGGTGTTTAGAATGAACCATTGTTTTGAAACGCATTTGAAGCGGAAATTCGATATGGCAGGCAAATGATTGATAACTTCATTCATCATGTCATCATTAAGCTTAGCTGGAGTTTGAAATCGTAGCTTCTTCATACTTGTTTCTCCTACTACCAAACTAAAACACATAATCTGTCAGGACATATGTAGTTAAATCACATTCTATGCCATTCAAAACAGAACATCTACTTGCATAAAAACATAACCAGAAAAGAAGACATCTAGACTACCATATCCTAAATATGAAGGTTTGGATGATGAATGGTGCCCTACAGATCAATTGATGCCTGGTTAAATACATCATCGTTTTTTATGTTGGGATAAGCTACAGCCCCCAATTATGCCTATAATTAGTATATCCCTATTTTCAAACCTAAGGATCAGATTGATTATTAAATTCGTCTGTTTTAACAAAAATAGGCGATCTTACTGACAGCTAATTCAAGAAAATCACATCAGCAAGAATTATATATGCGGTAAAAGAATAGCAACACTAAATCATGCATTTTCAATTTTGTATGTTCGGATTTTCTACACAAAGTAATGCAACTACAAATGAAATAGCACGTACCTCTTGTCCATTTGTGTTTGTTTTCAAGAGGCTGATTTGATTAGCTCCTATCGAATCGCCTAAGCTACTCCTTCCTGAAACGCCGAAGTATTATTTATCTACAAATTAAGAAGAGAAATGGAGAAAAAGGGGGGGAACAGAAAGAGACTGTTGACAATAAACTTTTTCTCATCCGATCTGCAGTTGAAGATTGGGGGCTGAGTTTCAGCTTATATTGGACGCTTCGAGGATGCCGTTTCAATTTTGACGTAGGATTACAAATCAACGACTGGGATGATAAGAGTAATATCGGATAGTGGACAATAAGCATTCCGGCCCAGTGGACAGCCCAGCAAGCTCATGGACTGGAGCAATACACTGAGCTGAAGCAAAAAAATTGTCGAAGCCCAATTGTTCAAACAACACTAGCACTTTGCATGAAGAAATAGGAAAGAATATTCCTTAACTAAATTATATTTATCCGCACTTGTGAGACAATTCGAACGATGCCGATTTATTTGGTGATAAATCATTAACTGCACTTGATTATCTATATAATAAAATTGCCCCCTAAGACAAACCAGGAGACAAACATGGAGACAAAGAGCGGCTGAGATTTATTCTTAGTTTGGACAAAGGATGGCCTGGATTTGTACACACATCGTTTCATTTATTCTTAGCTTACCAAAATCAGCGCACATCATCCCTTTTATAAGTAAATCTATTTAATCGCTATATATATAAGGAATGACTTATGTATAATTGTTAATTACAGCCAAGTAAAATTAATTGTATATAGAATATACAATTAATTTTTTCATATATGCTTATTTCAGATTTGAAATATTGAATGTTTTGTTAAAATTCATTATCTTACATACCCCTTAGACAAACCCTTAGACAAACAAGGAGACAAAGAGCGACTGAGATTTATTCTTAGTTTGAACAAAGGACGGCCTAGGTTTGTACACACATCGTTTGATTTATTCTTAGCTTACCAAAATCAGCGCACATCATCCCTTTTATAAGTAAAGCTATTTAATCGCTATATATATAAGGAATGACTTATGTATAATTATTAATTAGAGCCAAGTAAAATTAATTGTATATAGTATATACAATTAATTTTTTCATTTATGCTTATTTCAGATTTGAAATATTGAATTTTTTGTTAAAATTCATTATCTCACATATGATTCAATCCCTTTTACAAGTAAAGCTATTTAATCGCTATATATATAAGGAATGACTTATGTATAATTGTTAATTAGAGCCAAGTAAAATTAATTGTATATAGTATATACAATTAATTTTTTCATTTATGCTTATTTCAGATTTCAAATATTGAATTTTTTGTTAAAATTCATTATCTCACATATGATTCAATCCCTTTTATAAGTAAAGCTATTATACGGTTGTATTCATGATATGATTTCTTAATTAATATTTACTATCATTTAAACATGATTATTTTACTCTTTTATGGTATATACGGTCGTATTCATGATATGATTTCTTAATTAACATTTACTATCATTTAAACATGGTTATTTTACTCTTTTATGGTATATACGGTCGTATTCATGATATGATTTCTTAAAAATATTTACTATCATTTAAACATGGTTATTTTACTCTTTTATGGTATATACGGTCGTATTCATGATATGATTTCTTAATTAATATTTACTATCATTTAAACATAGTTATTTTACTTTTTTATGGTATATACGGTCGTATTCATGATATGATTTCTTAATTAATATTTACTATCATTTAAACATAGTTATTTTACTTTTTTATGGTATATACGGTCGTATTCATGATACGATTTCTTAATTAACATTTACTATCATTTAAACATTTTTTCTCCCTCTTTCTTAACGTGGGTAGCATCCACGTACGATTGTTCACAGCTGTCCCTCCCTCTTTCTGTCCGCTCCCACGATCTATTTCTCTTCCTCATAAATCATTTTCTCTAATCAATTCTTTTTCACTACTTCAGATCGTCAACACAATCAAGCCGCGGATCAACGTGCTCTTGATGATGCCACCGAAACACAATCAACCCGCGGATGAACATGCATTTGATGGTGCCACCTTCTTCTTCTTACAATCCAGATCTCCGAAGTATGAACAGGTTTTCTATCGATATTTCAATTCGCTATATTTACGTCAGTGTAATGTTTCCTTCTTCAATTTCAATCTCGCTTATTTGAGGTGATGTTATATAAAGTAACATTTATTACTTTTAAGCGGTTTTTGGTGCATTAATTAATTCGATTTTTGAAACGTAAGAATGTCATCTTCAGCCTAAAAGGGCCATATTTGCAGATCTTTGATGTAATTAGTTTGATTTTTTTTTTTTTTTTTTTTTTTTTTTTTGTTAATGATGTTCTGTTGCACAATTTAATCCGACTGTGGTTGAAGCTTTAGCATCTACCGAAGTTGTTCATCACATCTACTATTTCTAAAAATGGAAGACCTAAGAGTCACTTTTTTTATTAATGGAGTCTAAAATTTTTTTTAAAAAAAAATCATTTGTGCTATTTGTAAAACCCATTTCTTTGACTGCATGAAGGAAAACATGCGTTGACCTGAAAATTTTAAAAGGCTAATATAAATCACTATCAAAGTCATTTGGACTTCATAACCTTTTACATCCCATTTCTTGCATTGACATTTTTGTCTTCTACCTTTAACGAATAGTTTTTTGTTTTGGCTGCTACTCTCTGGTTATACCAATTGATGAAGTGCACAAGCTCTTCGAGTCAGTGTAAGCAGATGATCCAAATTGGTAAGCTGAATTTCTCATTTATTTTGGAAATCAATTTTTTATACTTTTGTAGTAAAGATCAGAAATGCTACTGTTATCTTCATTTCCGTACACCGGTTTCATTAAAATATCTTAGTCTTATTACTGGAAAATTCGGTTGGCCACTTCAGTTTTGTATCTTGATACACTTAGGATCTATAGCACAACGCCGTTTTTTCTTACGAAAGACAAATTAGTTATAAAAATAGAATTCAGCTTTAATGGCAAGGCGTAGTGATATGTCTCTTACAGTCTTACTTATACAGTTGTTGGTATTACTGCTACTCCTAATAGCTGGCTGGGGTCTTGATAACTCACTTACGATGGGCTGCTGCTAACTCGGGTTAGTGAGGATCCCATTTATGGATTTTCTTTTTCCCAACTAAAGTTTATTTATGTGTTAAGAAGTTTGAAATGAATTGTATCAATTGTTAAGTTAGATGTTGATAAATTTTCAATTTTATAAGATGTTTGCAATGCAGGATGCAACTTTGTACCAACTGAAATGTTTAATATTGTTTATTTTGTAATTTTCTGATGTTGGGTTAGTGAAGGTAGGTTGATGAGTGGTGTTGTATATGATGTGTCAGATAATTGCACAAGCAGGTGGAGAAGCAAACCATATGTATTTATGTATGTGTTTGTGATATGCATATATGAAAAGTGATAATTTAGTAATTTTAAAAAGAGTACATAATAGTCAAGTATCTCTAACTGAAATGGTAGAGATATGGCGCTTTAAAGAGATGTTCTGGAGGTAATGGGTTAGACCCCATGAGACTTAAAAAAAATGTTGTGGATTTCATTTTTTAATTATTTTCCTCAAAGGAAACTTGTTGTTTTACTATATTTGTTATGCTTTAATAGGGTACTTGAAGAATAAATTTTATGTAATAAATTTTTGCTCTTATATGGTATCTACTTTCCTTGAGCAATAAATTTAAAAACAGATCTATTTAGTCGTGAGTTGCTTCAAAGAAATTAATAATTTGATTTAATTTTTTTAAATTAATTTTACAGTAATCTAGAAGGTGGGTCAAGGTCCAAAATTTATCGATGAGCTAAAAATGGATGAAAAAGAGTTTGAAAAAGAAAGGATCATATTATGATAAGTATAAAACAAGAAAACGAAAGGTTGGTATTGCCTATTCTTATTTATTTTTTACTTTGTTAGAACTTATTCATTATTCTACTACATTTTCCTTTCTGAATTTTTGGCAAGTTTGATGTGGTTGTGTTTTGTCAATGGAGTTGATCTTTCCATACATTATGACATGTATTTTTTTTCCTTAGTATAATAATTTTAGCCATTAATTATGAAATGTGATATGAACAAATAGAGATTACATTACTGCATGCGCTTTCGGCTCTTGCATGGATATCCATTTCTCAAGTAGAAATTTAAGCCATTAATTATTCATCATTTAACCATTCTTAAGCCAAGTATTCAATTATTATTTAATCCTTTAATATTGATCTCATGATACATTCAGGTATGTCTGTTTTATGCACTAATTACCACTCATATTTTGTTTCCATTTTTAATCCATTATCCTTGAGCAATAAATTTATAAACATATTTGTTTAGTCGTCAACTGCTTCAAAGCAATTAATAATTTGAACTTTTTTTAATTAATTTTACAGTAATCTAGAAGGCGGGTCAAGCTCCAAAATTTATTGATGAGCTAGAAATGGATGAAAAAGAGTTTGAAAAGGAAAGGATATAAGTATATAACAAGAAAAGGAAAGGTATGTATTGCCTATTCTTATTTTTTTTATTCTGTTAGAATTTATTCATTATTATACTACAATTTTTTTTCTAAATTTTTAGCAAGTTTGATGTGGTTGTGTTTTGTGAATGGAGTTGATCTTTCCATACATGATGACATGTATTTTGTTGAATTTCTCGACAAAAAAAGGTTTATAAAGTTTATTTAAATTATGTTTTATGCATTATAGAAAGATTTACAAATTTTTAAATCGTTCATCAATGATATATCGTATATGCCTTAATTTTTTGAAAGAAATCGGAAAATACATCTGTATAATATCCTGAGTATGATAACAGATATGTGTTCATAATTTTTGCCATGGGTTTGTATATTTTCGATTTTAAGTACCTTTTACGATAGTTATACAGAAAGCTTAGCTTTTAACATTGTAAAAGTCATTTTGAGCATCTTCAATTTTTATTGCTTTTCCGATGATTATGTAGCTGACAGTATTTTATATAAGATTTATATTTTCTACCACAAAAGGCCATTTAGTTAGCAGTTGATTTATCTATGAGTTAAACAGCAACTAAGCATGTGCGGTTTATTGTGCTTTATATAAGATATAATTTTCAACCAGTAAAGGCTATGTATTTTATAGCTTTACTGCTCTGTACATCTTTAGAATTTGAAGTTGGACGGCATAGTAAATTTGGAAGAAAGCAATGGTGAGAGGCGGAGAAATGGTACTATAATGAAGTGCTTTGAACAGACAATGAAAGAATTAAATGCCGGGCGGCAGTAATTAGGTGGGTATCATGGAGTAGCATTTTCTTTTTTCGTTTGTCTTCTCACCTGTTTACCATACAATATAACACAAAATTTCATTTGTTATTAAATGCGTTGTTTTGTACATCTTAGAATCTATGAATGTATTTAATTCAATATTGTTCTATAATGAAGCCTAAATTTGTTTACTTCCATATAACATTAAAATTCATCTTCCAAATTTTGTACAATGTTAACTTTGTCCTTTTAATACAAATCAGTTGGAATTTTACTTTTGTTGTGACTATAAAGTATAACAGCTTTAAATATTTGTTCTATATAATGCTTCCACAAAGATGCTCCCGTCCATGAATACAAAGCCACCCACAAACACACACTTCAGAGCTATTAGTTTTACATGTAAGCACAATAATATTGTTACAACACGACTCTCTTCTAATATAAATGATTACCTTTTTGCTTAACTGCAAACAACATTTTATTTTTCTATTATAATATATCAATCAACTGAGATCTTCCTGTTGCAACTGCTATTTGGTACTCAAACATACACATAAAATTAATTTCATTAAACTACACATTTTACATGCATGTCAACACGCCACCACAGTACCCAGTTTAGCTTATGATGGAAAAACAAGATTGATTCCATCTCATCGTTTCCTTTTTCTTCAAAAACTAAATTTTAGACTTGAATGTGATATTCGTATCTACATATCGCTGTTGTAACAGATAACAATTTTTTTCTTCTTTTTCATGCAGGATGATGATATAACCTACAGTACATCATTTACTTTATGAAAAATTTACTTTCTACATTTCAATCGTAACAAATACATATGTTAGTTACATTATATATATCACTAAAATATTCTATCCGCTTATTCTTAGTTTGGACAAAGGACGGCCTGGATTTGTACACACATCGTTTCATTTATTCTTAGCTTACCAAAATCAGCGCACATCATCCCTTTTATAAGTAAATCTATTTAATCGCTATATATAAGGAATGACTTATGTATAATTGTTAATTACAGCCAAGTAAAATTAATTGTATATAGTATATACAATTAATTTTTTCATATATGCTTATTTCAGATTTGAAATATTGAATGTTTTGTTAAAATTCATTATCTTACATATGATTCATCCCTTTTATAAGTAAAAGGGATTTAAATTAATTGTATATAGTATATACAATTAATTTTTTCATATATGCTTATTTCAGATTTGAAATATTGAATGTTTTGTTAAAATTCATTATCTTACATATGATTCATATATAGTATATTACCAATTGATATTATAAGTAAAGCTATTTAATCGCTATATATATAAGGAATGACTTATGTATAAATTTAAATTAATTGTATATAGTATATACAATTAATTTTTTCATATATGCTTATTTCAGATTTGAAATATTGAATGTTTTGTTAAAATTCATTATCTTACATATGATTCATATATAGTATATTACCAATTGATATTATAAGTAAAGCTATTTAATCGCTATATATATAAGGAATGACTTATGTATAAATTTAAATTAATTGTATATAGTATATACAATTAATTTTTTCATATATGCTTATTTCAGATTTGAAATATTGAATGTTTTGTTAAAATTCATTATCTTACATATGATTCATATATCATATATAGTATATTACCAATTGATATTATAGATTTAACGCATTTATTAGTTACATATGGTACTCAATCGCTATAAATTTACATAACACCTTCTTTACTCTTCCTTCCACATTCATAGCCTCTCTTTTTTACTCCTCAGTTTTGTTCTCTTCCTAACACATCATGACTAAGGTAATTCTCTTTGTGTAACTTAACTCCTACTTTTTTTACCATCTACTTAGCTCATTTTACATTAAATCTATGCAGTCCAAGCTTTTTCTGCCAACCAAACAGTCTCAATTACCCATTTCAGCAAGAAAACATAAACGTAAAAGCATACGTCTAACTAAACCCCATAATTCAACCAGCTATGAAACCACCACAACTGTGACTAATGTCCCATCTCCTACTGCTCCTCAAGTTCAACCCAACGATTTTCAGAACGAAAATGAAGCTCACGATCTTCCGCCTACTACTCCACAACATACGGATAACGAAGACGAAGCTCATTGGAATGCAGTGGTTTGATACAATTTTTTTTCCACCATTCATACAACTATATGTATCATACGTATTCCTTTACTAACCAATTTCTTTTAAACTGCAGTTTGCGGACTGTGACAGGATCCAGGCAGAGCATCTGGCGTCAAATTTCTTTTTTTTAAATTTATGAAACTGAGAATGTATTCTGCACTAATAAATTACGTTTGTTTCTCATTTGCATTTCCGGTATAAACACCTAGATGTATTTCTCTGTGTACCCATTTCCCTTATGTAACTCTTATACATAAGCAGTATATTGCATAATTTTGTGTTCTGCTACACGTTTTTTTTGTTTTTTTTGTGCACCTGCTCATGTTGTCGACTCAGTTTTACTTTATGTTTCTAACTTCCTATGCACACTTTTATGCCTCATGTAAAATATCAACACCAACTCATAAAAAGTAGTGTGAAACTATTTCACCTCCCTGCAACATTTTGCCAAACTTATTTAAGTTTTTAATTAAACCAATTTGTTATAAATATAGCTTCTCCTAGCATATGCATCTGAAACAGAAATGAAAAAAGTATTTTACATAGGCAGGTGGATATGATAATGTAAAATATTGTTCAGTGGAAATTAGGATCAATTGTTTTGGCATGTTTCTTGCTTGGCCACGTGTAATTATAAACTCATAGTTAATGGTTAATAAATGAGGCCTGCAACGACTAATCCTACACATAACTATATTTTCGTCTTATTTCTTGGGTATACTTTAATAAACTGTGATCAAATAGTTTACATACACAGTTGGATATGATAATGTAAAATATTGTTCAATGGAAATTAGGATCAATTGTTTTGGCATGTTTCTTGCTTGGCCACATGTAATTATAAACTCATAGTTAATGGTTAATAAATGAGGCCTGCAACGACTAATCCTATACATAACTATATTTTCGTCTTATTTCTTTGGTATAATTTAGGTAAATCTATTTAATTGTATATAGTATATAATTGTATATAAGTTCCACATAACATATATGTGGAACTTATATTGTTTTATTTATAAAATGCTAAAAATTACATATGTATTGCAATGTAAAAGTTACCTGACGTATCTTTTATACAAGTGTTAATTCATTTTTTACACGCATTCAGCATGTAGTTGAATAAACCCTTTAATAAAGTCAACCTATATATATCTCTACTGAAATAGCAATAAAACACAGATGAGGCAATGATGGCTTTAATTTAACACTTATACAAAGGTTTGCAAACAATTTTCTTATATTGTAAAAATGTACTTCATTGCCTATGATTCATTTTACATGCAATATATAGTTTGTTGAATAATTTAATTGCATGCATGGTGTGTCCATTTGGAGACTCTTTCATTTATGCATATGTAACTTCATTTTTGCATTTACATCAAGATATCTTTAATTATTCATGTAATATTGGTTTTAACTTATTTGAATAAATTTAACTAAGTATTCATTAATTTATATAATAAATCTTTAAATGTGATGGTTTCAATATGTATATCATATTCATACTTAGAAAGTAGTAAAATAGATTATTCACTTAAATATAAAGATATATAATTAAAATATCATAAATAATATATACATGAATAGCATAAACAAAACTAATTTATTATTCATTTATCTCAAAAAATATGTCTGCATTGTAAAATTTAGTTTTTACCTTTATCCATATTTTCGACTATTTTCTAACTTTTCATGTTTAGATTCATGTATCTATATGTCTCACGGAATCTCAAATTTAAAGTATTTAATAATTTATATATCAGTTGTATATGTATACACACATACCAATAAAAAACACAATAAAAAATTTGCGTTTTAACTATGTGCATATATAGCTCACATACTATATTTATGTACACGAACAATAATAACAAAGTTGATTTTGTAAAACAACTATTATCATTTATGTACATAAACAATAAATTTATCATATACTATATTGGAAAGTTCTATTTTTAACTTCAAGTAACTTCATATTTAGATTTCTATAATTTTACGAATTCCTTCTCAATACATTCGTATTATTCACTCTTAATTCAATATATTTTAACTAATTACATAATTTTAAATACAACATGTTTAATAAAAATAAGTTAAATATTATATGTTAGTTCATCTAAAACAATTAAAATATGTTATTTTCAACATTAATATTTGTTCACAGTAATAAGAACAATAAAGTTGTTGTTTTACTTCAAAGAAATATAAGTTGCATAACACATACCATATATAAACAAAAATAATAATAATTTACAGTATATTTATTTCGCTAGATTCATTGTATTTTGTATAACAAAATTCAAATTTTAACAATAAATTTTAAATATTATATTTTATAATATTATCGTGTGCAACGCACGGGTTACACACTAGTCTATATAATAAAATTCCCCCCTTGGACAAACAACAAGACAAAGAGCGGCTCGGATTTATTTTCAGTAAATATAAAGAATGGCCAGGATTACATCATTTGCCCACGTTTGTTGCTTACCTTGACATCTGCTGTCAAATATATTCCATGCGGATCGATAAATTGCGTGTCCCACGTTTGCTCACCACGTTTTATTATCTTCCTTTTTTAGTATATTGAAATTATCCTCTCCGTATTCATTTCTTTAAAAAAAATATCTTTTCAATAACTTCTTTCTGTTTTTTGACACGCGTTCAAATTTTAAATGCGTAATCAATGTGCACATTAATGATTCTATTAACATTATTTTTTACGTTTGTTTCTATACTCATCTTTTTTTATTAATAATTCTCTTGGAAACACATATTATTTTGATATTATTTTCATTAATTCTGTTTCATTATCTTCCTTTTTTAGTATACTGAAATTATCCTCTCCGTATTCATTTCTTTTTAAAAAACAACTTTTCTATTTATTCTTTCTGTTTTTTGAAGCGCGTTCAGATTTTAAATAAAAAAAATCCTTTCTATTTATTCCTTTTTTTTTACGCACGGGTTGGTTACAAAAGACAGAAAGTGGCTGAGATTTATTTTCAGCAAAGATAAAGAAAGGCTCAGATTGAAAGAAGCGCCCACGTAGTTAAATTTATTTCCTTTTAAACACATAGTTAATTTTGTTGTATGTGTAAATTAGTAATTGGTATTGTTAATGCCATTAATGCGTTTTTATTTTACTACATTTAATTTTCTTCCTACAAATAGGAAATATTAGGTTATAATGACTATATGGGTTTATTATGTGATAAATGACACAGATTTTATGCATTTCTGTCCCATTATTTTTTTTGTTCTTTGTTCTTACATGTAGGTACGAATCGTTTACCGTGCCGCCATTTACTACTTGAAAGCTTGAATCAGGTTCTACTTCTAATCAGGTTCTATTTCTACTTCCTATTCTTTTTACTTGGATGATGACATGAACGCCCTTCAAGTTTTTGAGACAACATATTCATTTTAAAATTACGATGAAATATTAAAGTTGTTGGATATTTGAAATATGAAGATTGATGTTAATCCACATTTGGTCATTGATATTTTTGTGTCATGCTATAATCATAATCCTTTACACATAAACACTCAAAGCACAGCATATGCTATTCTTTTTCTTTAATCCGTCATACTATTTGGTCCTTGCACCGAAAATACATCATGGTCTATCCGTGTTAAACTTTGATTCAGTTGTATGCCTGATCTACACTCAATGCACAGCATATGCAATTATTTTTATTTAATCAGTCATAGTATTTGGTCCTTACAACTAAAATACATCATGTTCTACTCCTGTTAATCTTTGATTTAGTTATATGCATGATCTTTATTATGAAAACACATCATGACTTTTACATATTACTGTTTATACGGTAATGACATAAATATAAGGTAATGCCATAAATATAATGCCATAAATGAGTAATAAATAAATATAATGCCATAAATGAGTAATAAGTTTATGTGTTTAATAGAATCTTTGTGCTAATTTTTATGTTCGAAACAAACGTCTCATACAAAGGCTTACTGCATTGCACAAAATTTGTCAACAAAAAGATATATAAGCTGAAATTTTTTATTCACATTTTTAATGACTAGAAAATAATAATTAAATCTTTAGTCTTACATTTATATAATTGAATATTCATGTTTGTATGTGAAGGGATGGGCGTTTTTAGGATGCCCATCTTCATATGCCTCATTTTGACAAAAACATCTAAATTTCATGTCAATAATAATGACTTAATATAAGTTTATATTAACACACAATACGGTTTTGATAAAAGAAAATGCATTTTCTTCATAAACTTAAATTATACAACTTTGTGTGAAATTAGATAAGTTTCTGTATTTGTGTATTACCATGTTCTATAGTAAATTTCATAATAAATGCTAAATTAATGCATACAAATTAGCATAATTTAAGTCATTTAATAGATGTTAAATTAATGCTAAATTACCATGTTCTATAGTAAATTAGCATAATTTAAGTCATTTGATAGATGTTAAATTACCATGTTCTGTAGTAAATTTAACAACAAATTTCATAATAAATGCTAAATTAATGCATACAAATTAGCAAAATTTAAGTCATTTAATGTGTACAAATAAAGTTTAACGTCATAACATGGTTTTGATAAAACCAAATGCAATTTCTTGATAAACTTAAACAAAACTAATAGGTGTTATAACACTGCGGATTCGCCATGCGATATCATTGCGAAATGCATTGCAGTCAATTTGCTTATTACGGGTATTTACAATATGCCTTTTATAATCTATATCTTCTACCTAACTTCTACCATTTTTCTTCGTTATCAAAAGCGAACAACCTATAATGTTAGACAAAGAACCAGTTCTTTCAAATATTGTGTGGAATCGTCCGCAACAACAAAGCCCCTCACCGTCTTCAAACTCACATGCATCAGATGTGGCATGTGCTACAAGTCAAACTCATATCTTTGACAAACAATGTACAAATAACTCGCATGACGACATGAGTATGGAAATAATATCAGATTAAATAGTAACACACATAACGACATGACGCCATGTAATATGGACTTTACAAATTAAAAAAAAAACAAGTAGGTGAAACATATTAATATGGTATTTCGTTAATAAATAAATAGTAATATTTAATCTGACATTAATTGCTGGCAAGATGTATATATATTATCATATTAGTATGTGGTATTAAGTTCAGTCTTGCTTGATAACCAGGCTAAAAACAAAATCAATAAGCGAAAATATGTTTTTTAATGAAGACATAGCGAATTGTTGAGTAATACAACCTTATAATTTTATTAGAAAGCTACCATTTTTATGAGGTTCTCTTTCCTTCTCATTAATGAACAGGGGAAGATATTTTACTTCTACTGTAATGGCTTGAAAGCCTCTTTGTTCTGGAATCCAGCGATCGTTTTCGATGATAGCATCTACTTTGTTTTCATAGCCCCCAAACAAGATCTTTCCCATTTACAATTTTGCAAGAGAAGAATTTTTAACGGTCATCCTTGCTTTTAAGAATGTTTTTCCGAAATCCCAGTAGTGTTTGTTTTCTTTTACATTCCTCTTGGAGTTTTAGTTCTCTTTGGCTAATGACAAATATCAAGTTACAACGCTAAAGCAAAGTAAATATTCAATTATTAGCGGGTTAGAATTAATTTCAAGTTATATGATCCTATCTGAAATGCAAAAACTATAATGTGAACATAAGAAATGTTCACATATATAGGACAGTATAGACCAAAGGGTATGGCTCCACGAAGATAATATCCGATGAGATTCCTTAAAAGTTGACGACTTCAAAGTTGCTACTATAAATGCAGTAAAATTCAGTGCTTAATGTATACTTTTTTCCTAATTTTTAACACTGCAGATGCTATGTATATTCATCCAAAGCAATATACATCCCACTTGATTATACCCTTCCATCAAGCACAACTTTGTTCATATCAAAGTATTATTTAGTTGATTTATCAAAACAAATGGCAAAACAGTTTTGTTAATCATACAATTTAAACTGAAAATGACTCAAAACATGTTTTGAAGGCATGAAGTCCATGGAGCACATCGATACATCCTCGAGAAGTTTATGAAAGATAGAGCAAACGTGAGCTAGATGAGTTGGATTATTTTTTACAGGTGATTATGAGAGCAAAGACTAGATAAGCAAGTCAGACAAAGTCATATTGATGGGTGCCTTGCAAAAAAAAAAAAAAAGTCATATTGATGGGTTAACATATAAACTGTTGCTCTGACAAAAGGTTCACTTAATATAATCAATCTTTATGTATGCCAATCCATTCTGACTATGTACTTTCTTTTCTTCTTCACTTCATTTTTTTTTTCATTTTGGTTGATTCTTGCTGATATATTTTTCATATGTAAGAGTAATGTCATAATTTATAAAAAATTCAAAAGAGTATTTTCTGTTACAGAAAATTTCATCAAGTGATATATTTCCATTTACTGCAATTATGTCAAGAATAATTTTTATGCTGAAAATTTCTGTATCGTTTCATTCCATATTTTGACATTTCGTCATTAATTCTTGCAACATGATATTAATTGCAGTTTATTCCATTTACATTCCAGAAAACTCCATGTGCATAAAAGCATTTTAATAGAAATGCATAAGAGAAGAGAGATTCTAAAGAATAGACAGCAAAAATGAATTAGGAAAAGGACAAATATAAATACGGTATCATGCTTGCGTTTGAAGTAAGATGGATGTGTTATCAATGGTAAATCTTTAATTTACATGTGATTAATTAACGTATCTAATTTACTATCAAATATGTAAGTCAAATAACTTTGTTCATGCTTTCCTTTCAAGCTTATGAATATTCATTTGAAAAAGTCATGTTTTCCTTCTCTGTCACAACAACGTCAGGGCCATAATGGTGTCCCACCTGGCAGGTTGTACGTATGGGATATTTTCCAAGTATAACGCTACATACAAGGAGCATCATAAATGAATTTATGACTGAATGTGATGTCTCAATATATGAATCTGCTATATTATGTATTATTTTATTTCTTTCCATGTATACATTAATCTTTGCCCGTTTCCATAATACATGTACAAATGATAGCTTTTATATGTTGATTATTTTGTCTTTATGGATATGCCCTCATTTTCATGCAAACATTTGTTAAATGCAGCATGCTCTTTTTGCATGTCAAAGCGGACCATGTTTCATATTCATTTTTCACTTAAAGATGAATCATACTTACATTTAATTTTTTGGTTCACGTATATTGTAGGCTTAGTTTTTACATCTATTATTCTTGGTAATCATTTTAAATTGATATATTGCATGTCAGTTTCTTTCTATAGTGACACTGCGCAAACTATTTTAGTCTACAATTTTAGCAGTTTTCAAACTTACTATGTTTTTCTCAATATATTCATTTTTTTATCAGAAATGCTATGTGGCCCGGAATCCTGTTTGTCACTATGTGCGAAAAGTATTTTGACCCTTGGATTGTTCACATGCCCATGAATTACGTGCATGTACCTTGAATTACATCCGTTCGTTTTAAGATCCGCACAAAATGCCAGGCATTCCTTCGGGCCCTGTAGCATTTCTGTTTTTTTATTACTACTGAATACTATACATAGAAATATAATTTTTCATTGTACTATTATACGGTCTTTTAATTATTTATTTGTTTAACCTAAAACTGCATAACAGATAAATGATAAGCATTTTCTCCAGCGGAATATAAAAGAAACAAATTGTTCTTTAGCCGGCTTTTGTTTCATGTTATGCATCAGTAAAATCTGAGAAGTTTCCATTGAGCACTCCGTAGTTTCTTAACCAGTAAAATTTGAATGTTAACTAGAAATAATATATAACACCATTTGATTTTTGTCTAAAAATATGTATAACAATTTCCCTCTTTTAACCATTTTCCTGTACAAAAATCTTCAAGTTTGATTTTCATGAAGTCATATAAGTTCTTTATATTTTTATTTTCAGATTGTTCGATAATGAAGCTTTATAAGAAGGGCTGACATTTGCTTTGTTCTTCTTCTCTATATGCATTGTGAACATAATGTAATATTTCATTGGTAATAGGCTATAAAGCTTATAAAAAATGTCTGCCATATGATCTGCTACATATATTATGAACATGTTCTAACATTCTATTTATAATGGGCAACAGATTCTTAATCCTAAGTTGGATTGAAATCTGGCAATGTGTATGTCAAATTATTTATGCTAATAATTTATAAAATACAATGGGGCATTCACATGTATTTTTTGTTCACATAGCGCTTCTATCATTCTCTCATTATTGGTCTCCTCATACATATATCTTTAACTATGCCTACTTTTAAACTACTGAATTGTTTTTTATCTTTATCTTATGAATGTTAATTTTTTTCTGCTTACTGTTCTTTTACTATGTTTTATCTCTCATATAATTCATAACTACTTCGGTTTTAATTAACAAAATAAATGCATTATGTGTGTTCCTATTGAAGAGATAGAAAAAAATTAATTGAAATTCTCATATAAATTAATTAGGTTTGAAAAATAATGATAATGACACAAATGTATTAAGCACGAAAGGAAAATAATGTGGGCCTTAGAGCATTTAATGCATTTTTCTATTGCAGGTAGTTCATGCATGCTACATCAAATCTGATTATTCCTACTATCAACCTTTGTATATATGAAAATGAATAATTTGTATATTCGGAAAGTTGTTTAAAAAAGGGATATTGACTCTCGCATAATATATGATCAGTAAATCAACTTCAAATTCATTTTTGGTCAATGCATGTTTTAAATAAAACAGTAAAAGATATTACAATATTTATACAGATATGTGTAGCCTGATATAATTTGAATGCATAAATTGCATTACATCAGGTAGGCATTCATGGGGCATTTACTTTATGCCTTCAATGTGAAGTAGGACGATAAACTAAAAAAATGATTCATTAGTTGTTCGTTTATGTACTGGAAAAGGAAATAATGTAGAATCAATTTATGAATTGAGTGAATGCATTAAAAATAGTAATGAACTATCACTTAATTCATTCCAACAATAGCATTTACAATGGAAAATGGATTATGAAAAGTATTAAATCTGTTATTTGTTCTTTTGTACAAATCCTATACTACATCAATTAGCCTATTACATATATCAACATCACTATCATATTGGTTTTTCTAAACACATATTATATCATACAGGTTGTTCCATAGCTAAAAATAAAGTAGAATTTATGATAAGTAGATAACATGTCATAGCTTGATTAACACTGTGTAACCACATTCAACATGAATAAAATGATATGTAATGTTACAAATGTTAACCTTTTATGCAGTAAAATTAAGTTTTGACTACTTTCGCTCATACTTTCAAGCTATGACTTCAAAACTAATGCAATACCACTGAACAATCAATCATCTCATGTTTTTCAATTGTGACTACTTTCACTCTAAGCATATGATTATTACGATCCACGACACACACAATTTAATCATCTCAACAAATTATGGCACCCAACATCTTATGCATCCGTGCAACGCACGGGTTTCCACTCGTAATATCATAAGTTTTAAGGAAAAAGGGCTCTGCAAATCATTTCTTCAACTGAAGCTTGATTCACCCGTTGCGCCAGTGACAGTATCATCCTCAGACTTTGGAAAAAAGGGCTTGCAAATCATTTCAGCTTTTATACATTATCATCTAAGAGATGATCAGTATATAGCTGTAATAATTTTATAACAAAAACTCCTCAAGCATCTATTTGGCTATCTTAATACTATGAAATAATCATCACTCCAAAAAGAAAAGAAAAACCTGTCAAACAAAACATGGCTCGCGGATTAAAAGCCATATAATCGGGATTACTGCTTTAAAATGTTCTGTAGCACACACAATATCTTCCCCAGCAACATCGACGGCATCTACAACATGAAAACATTGTGACTTCGTACGAACTTAAAAAGGCTAAGAAAAAAGCACAGTATGGCATGTAAGCATTTCTTGACGGACTTTAAAAATAGAAAATACCTTGGTCGAGGAAGATTGATATGAGATTATATAATAACACTGCATGTTATCAAGAAGTGATCAGTACTGGCCTTTTATGTCATGCCAACATAACTTAACATTACAATATATGTTCTTTTTAATTTACATAGTTTAACGGTTGGTTTTTCCACCATTGTTCGGTTATACTAGTTTATACATTTCTCATAAATAACTATATTATCACATCTTAATTGCATATATATGAAGTGCTAGTATATATAATTGTACAAAGGACACAACTGATGATTTCTGGTAGTTGGAATAATTCGAGCCTTGTATGTACAAGTTCTTTATATTTGAACTAATTATTTGTAACATTTTGCATCATAACAATGTTATTTTCATTTGTCTTGTTTGCGTGCTTCAATGTTAGTTCGTAGTAATATTGAATTTTTGAAAAATAATTAGGATTGTTTACAAATATGAATTTTGTTCAAAACCACTGTTTAAATTTTACAACATGAGGCATCATTTAATAAATTGCACTGGGCACTTCAAACTTCAGAACCGACTCTGGTGACATGTGATTAAGATCAAACAAGTTTGCCTTTGAAATCAAGATCAAAAGGTTTGAGAAAAAAGCAAGAAAAATATATTAAAATCAAAAATTAATTCTGACACCTTAAAACATGCGATCAAAAAAGGATACAGATGTTGAAAAATTAACATCTCAGATTTTGGCTGAGCAGACGCCTAAAGTTCAAGTGTCTGTTTAAAAAAAATAAAAATAAAAAAATTAGATCTTTGAGAGCTTATTAAACATGCGATCAAAAAAGTTAAAATGCGTAATCAGTCTGGTCTCAAATGTTACCTCCTTTAGAGTAGATCTAAATCCAATGTTCCTCTTTTCTATGTCCCGTTATGTCTACCTAAATACCAATCGTTTTCGTAACAAATTTGATAAATTGATAACGTACACCACATATGAACGGTTTATGGAACAAAATAATTGAGATTTCTATAGCACATGAAGGTAGACAAGAAAAGAAAAGGATAGGGAATTAATCTCCCGTTGGAGCGTCTTAGGATTGCATATATATATGGCATTGTGTAATATATAAGCATCCGTTCAAGTTGCTTTAATTCTATGCCAATATTCTAATAACCACCATTTTCCATGTGAGGTGGGAATCCAGAATAGACAATAGAGGAATCTGTTTTTCTATCAAATTATCTTCCATCTTATAATGATGCACTGTTTCCATGTGAGTTGGGAGTCTGAAATAAATAATAAAAAGACTTAGGCTCTGTTTTTTTTTTAAAGGTGCTTTTTCAGTGCAGAACTAAAAAGGATGAATGTATTCAGCTGTTTTAAACCGTTTGGTTGGGAGACTCATTTAGCCATGAATCAGTCAAATTAGCTGAAAGGTAAAAAACTGATATTTTGAGCATTTTGAGCTGCTGAATGAAGATTTCCGTCGCTCCCCCTATTTATTTTCATCTCAAGCCGTTCTCTTTTATATATAGCAGCTAATCCTTTTTACGTACAACAACAGAAAGTGCATCACCATACATTAAAGGCAAGCAGCTCCTTTTTACCTTCCTGACTGAAGCATATACAAACAAAGTAAGTTCTTTATTTTCTATTCAATTTCTTTCTCTATACTGTGCGTAGAACGGAGAATTCTGTCTTTATATTGCATTTATGTATCCGATAGGACTGTCTTTGTATTCAATTCTGCACTTTTGCCATATTTTAAATGTTCTTGAACTCATATAATGGAGATGCCTCAAATTGTGCCAGTGAAGCTTCACAATGTAATAACATCAGATAAAAATAGATTTAATAAACAACAAAGAGAACAATGATCATTTGTGTGTTGTAAATTTCTCTTTTACGTCCAAACTCATACAATTTCAAACATAATTATGATAATGTTCTGAGCAATATACATCTACATATAGATACAGTGGACATCAATTTTTTTGAAATTTATCATAGGCTCAACATTTGTTAGCTGTTCCATTTATTTTCCAATTTTAAGTTTACTATTTACGTTTTGGTTGGAAACAAGCGTTTCTAATTGTTTGGCTAGGATATGATATTTGTTTGCATGGTTTGATCTAAAAGGAATAGTTGATATTCCTTCAGTTTTGTAAACTGCTATGTGGTGGCCCCTTGTTACATTAATGCACATATCTCAATTTGTTTTTCCTTTACAAAGTTAAAGCTTTGAAATTGAAATCATAGTTAAATAATATTTAATACGGCATTTTGGTTCTTGCTGTATAATCACCCTCAGGTCGTTGAGTCTGTCTTAAATCTGCAATCAGTTTGTTGGTGCAAATTATACTTATTGGTACAATAGTATGTAAATTTAGAGGTTTATTCTTTTGTCAGTTGAATAAAAACAGGTTTAATAAAAACAGGATGAGAGAGTATGTGCATCTATAGAAGATGGTTTAACTATTGTTTGAATTTTTGAAATGATGCATACATATAGGAATGGCATCATGTGGAAAAGATAAGCGTAAATATGGGAGTTGCGAAACATCAAATGCAGCTTCAAAGGACAAAGCTGCTTTTTCCAAAAACTCTGAAATGGAAAAACACTTTCTTGACTTATGTGTGCTAGAGATTACCAATCATGGATATTATGGAACTACGCTTAGTTTACATTCATGGAGAAAACTAGAACAAGAATTTAATGCAAAGTGGAAAGTCAGCTATGAACATAAGCCGTTGAAAAATCATTACGGCTATTTGAAAGAAGATTATTTGCATTGGACAAAATTTTTTGGATTATCTGGACATGGTTTTAATGCCGAGACAAATACCATACTTTGGCCTATTGAAAAATGGAATGAGGTAATTCAGGTAAGCTGATTGCATAATCGTTCCGTAATTAGTAACACCAATTTAAGTGATATTATTTTATTTCAATATTTGTTCATTCTATGTATTTATTACACAACAACATCCCAAAGCCCGAAAGTTTCGACATAATCCCTTAGAGAATGTTGATAAGTTAAAGGTGATTTTTGAAGCTGCACTTGCAAAGGGAGAGAATGTGTGGTCATCTGCATCAACGGAACCACCACCTAATGAAGATCATAACCAGATGGATGGTGGTGTACCAGCTGCCGCTAATATAGAAGAGGATACTCAGTTTTCTAATAATGTAGATGATGAATTTTTTGATAGGGTTCATGTACTCCATTTACTGATGAGGCCGGTGAGGGTGGTCCTTCCAAACGTACAACTCGTCCTTCAAAAAAAAGAACCATAAAAGTTCAGACGGTGAAGCGATAGACAAACAAATTGAAGATTTAGTTGGTACCATAAAAAAGAAAATTGATAAGGAGGAGGCTAACGATGGACCTTCAATGAAGGACGTAATTGCTGCTTTAAAAGAATTAAAAGACATGAGCGTACTATCTCAGTAGGATTATATCAGAGCAAAAGTGTTATTTTCTGGAAAACCAGACTTGAGGACTTCATTCATGGACGAAGAGAATATAGTTAATCGAATAGAGTTCTTGACTTATGTATTAAGCATGTAATATCATATGTTATCTTCTAATAAACGGGAATAAGAGTGTGTTTCTAGGTTTAGTTTCTTCATTAAATCCTACCACGGACTGCAAAAGTTGTGTTAATCAATTATCATGTTGTATGCATTTCGACTTGTTGTTAAAGTGTGCATTCAATAAATTTCTTGTCTTCCATTGATATATGTGCAAAATATATTCAACTTCTAATACCTTGTCATATAAGGCATAATAATTTTATTATATTTTAACTTTCGCTTTCTCATATTATAGGATGACGTCGAAAAAATGGTTACTAATGAAATTATGGTCACTTTTACTACTGTTTAAGACAAAGAAGCGTGCCACTATTTGACAAAAAGTTTTAACTTCATCAGTTTCTGGAAAAAAGTACATGAAGGAGCTTATGAATGGTTCTTCTATTGTGATGTATGATAAATTTAGGATGGATAAATCGTCCTTTACAAAATTATGTTGCTATTTTAGAAAAAAAACTAGCTTCGAGATAGTAAGTATATAGACGCTGAAGAAAATATGGCAATGTTTTTAACGATCATAAGCCATAATTGTAGAAATTGTACTGTTAGATCGATATCGTTTTCAATATTCAGGTCAAACAGTTAGCAAGTATTTCCATGAAGTATTGATGGTAATGAGAAATTTTGCTCGGGAAATGATAGTTCCACCTGATTTTGATAAGTCTGCAGAAAATATACAATCTCACGTAAAATTACGACAAGGACCTTTCAAGGGTGCGATTGGGGCATTAGACGGAACTTTAGTAGATGCAAATATTCCACTTCAAGAGCAAACTCCATTTTGAGGCAGAGGTCAAGGCAACTGCTAGCAAAATGTCATGGCGGCATGTGATTTTGATATGAAATTTTTATATATGATGGCTGAATGGGAGGGAACAACTCATGATTCAAGAGTGCTTAATGAAACAATTCGTAATCTTGCGAATAATTTTCCAATTCCTCCTTTATGTATGTAAATTCGTTTATTTTGGCTTCAATAATAATTATATCGAAATATTAACTTAACTTGTTAATTTATTACAGATATGTACTACTTTTGTGATGCTGCTTATACAAATACGAGAGGCTTTTTATCTCCTTACCGGAACACAAGATATTGGCTGAAAAGTTACAGAAACAACGCCGCCACAAACAAGAAAGAAAAATTCAACCATGCACATGCACGTTTAAGAAATGTTATTGAACGAAGTTTTGGTGTACTGAAAAAAATATTTTCTATATTAGTAAAAACACCTTCGTGTGAATTCTCTACGCAACGTGATATTATTATTGCATGTATGGCAATACACAATTTTCTACGTAATGTCTCACTCAATGATAAACTATTTTTGGAAGCAGAGCAAGATGATGCTCTTGGAAATGTTCATGATGGAAACAATAACCAAGACGACCAACAAGCTCACCCAAGTCACAGTGAAGTGTTTTCATCTGAATCACATGCTTTTATGCCGAATTTACATGATCAAATTGCTGATCTTCTTTGATTTGTTATAATTTCATAAGTTTTGTTAATAAACGAGTTGAAAACGTGTTTTTTTTTTGTTTGTATGAATTCTGAATAAATTTGTAAACGCGTTGTTATTAAAAATTATAATTGCAGGTATGTACAGTTTTAATATTCGAACAATAAAGATGAAAGACAAATTTATCAATCCAAAATATATCTAAATAATTCAAAATTTGGATAAGCAAATAATCAAACAACATAATAAGCATTCATCATTCAGCATTAAGCATTTCTATTCAGCATTCAGCATTAAGCAGTAAGCATTCAGTCATTTTAAATAAACGTAGCCTTAATCTTTCAAGCAGTGTGATCACTCTACCAATATTATATTGATGTGAAGGTTAAATTTATCGAACACCATGAATGGTTTTAGATTCACCATTTGCCATATGTTTGCGCTTATAGAACTGATAACATTCCATCACTTTAGATAGTGAAAACAAATTAATCTTTTCCACCAACTTAGAATTATTGACACATGCTGTAACGTGCAGTTTAGAAGTGGTTTAATGAATTATGAAATATATCATTGATATGCTTCAAATATGTTGGACAACCAAAGTTTGAATTTGATACCTCTTGTTATATTGTATATTCCCCGTGGATAGCTCACGCATTTTGTATTGGATGGTTTGATTGTTAATTAGGTACTGAAACGGCCTTAGTTGCCTATTTTGGTTCCTTGTGTTCCAGTTCTAGGTTAACCCATAAAGGAGATCATAGAAGCAGGCTGATAAGCTAGAACAGAGTGCAAACGATTTAACATATGTTTTAGCGTAGTAGGTCTCCAGGTATTAATCTGTAGTTGTGTAAATGATGAACGTAATAGATGGTTTGTGGAATAAGATGGCGTTTACTTTTGTATAATGTAACAAAAATGCTGTAGCAACCAGCACTTAGTAGGTCAAAAAAATGCGGTAGCAAAAGGGACCACACGATTTATTCTCCTTCATGAATTTCGCTCAATTCCTGCCACAGATTTGAAGATTCGGTGAGTTTAACCATAATTTTTTCGGTCGTTCTAGCAATGTCCATAGTGTAAAAATACCGAGGAAGTAAATTGTGATAATAATGGACAATTTTTTTATATACAACCATGCAGAAAACATGTGTCAACAGCCGCCTCCGTTCAAAATATATTGAAAAAGATATTGAAGAGTGAGGTTGTACCATACTTGAATATACATAACATTCACCAATGGAAACATTACAACATATTTTGCTACTCAACAACGAAATCTATCCATCGAAGCATGACCTCAACTACAAAGACCTAAAATATGAACAAGATTCCCTTTATTTATTTAATTTTCTTCACACTTATTTTTAGCTTGAAATTCTACGAAATGAAAAATCACTCGTTAAGATCAGCTATATTATATTATTTTTAACCACATCTAAATTACTAGAAAATAAACAAATCCATCATGCATAGGATATTAAAATATCGTTCACTTAGCAATACAACTAAGTAGAAAGTTCTACAGGCGAAGTGTCATCGCCTTCTGCCTTTGGATTTCTCTGTAACTGTCTTATGCGGGTGAAACGCGAAAATATATGCAACTAGTTAAAGGCTTTTGCTGATTTCCTCGACCGGGATTTCGGCTAGGGGGCCCTTCTTCCTTTGGGGATGCTTGGAATTCCACGAGAGTTCCAACAATGAGTGAAGCTTGATTCACTCATTGCACCAGTGGACAGTATCATCCTCAGACTTGCAGAAAATGGCAGAGTCCCCAAATTGAGGTTTCACACACCAAATTGCGGTCACATTGTATTTATACATGGACTCAACTGCCTGCATACCTATATAGCTTATGGTCTACATAGATTCCTCAAGTGATCTATAGCTAAATTATTGCAGAACTAATTTACTTTTATACATATACGCTCATTTTAGCTTTTATATATTATCACCTAAGAGATGATCAATATAGTTGTAATAGCCAAGCTTCATCAAGCATCTATCTGGTTATCTTAATACTATGAAATATAATCATAAGGACCACTCAAAAAAGAAGAAGAAAAATATGTCAAACAAAATGTAGTTCGCGGATTAAAAGTGATATAATCGGGATCACTTCTACAAAATGTTCTGTAGCACACCCATTATCTTCCCGGCAACATCGATGACATCTACAACATAAAAACATTGTGACTTCATACGAACTTAAAAAGGCTGAGAAAAATGCACAATATGGCATGTAAGCATTTCTTGACGGACTTTAAAAATAAATAAGACCTTGTTCGAGGAAGATTGATATGAGATGACACAATAACAACGCATGTTATCAAGAAGTGATCAATACTGGCCTGTTATGTCATGCCAATATAAGTAAACAGGATTCAAGAAATAACAAGAAGAAAAGTAAAGAAAAAACATATTTGCGAAGTAATCCAAAAATACATGTTTAAATTACTAACAAAGCGACAAACAAAGGATTTATCATCATTTCTATTTAATTGATCTATTCATCAAGAAACACTAATCACCTAATGTGAAACTTCTGCTATCAATCTCACCAAGTTTAATAACATACAACTTAACAAAAAATCCATCCATCACTTTAAACTATTAATCAAACTCAAAAAGCATTACATTAATTTCGTAATGAACCAAACATCATTTCAAAATATGATGCAAAGAAAACAAAATATTCAAAGGAATATAACTAACCCAATCCTTCCCTTTCTTCATTTACTTGGTTTCTACATGCTTGCCAAAACCCTCAAGGTAACAAGGAGAATATGGGAAGTACCATAATGTAATAAAAGGAAGTGTTGAGCATAATTCAGTTATCGGGTAGTTTGCATATTGTAGGAATGTATATTATTTCCTGATCTTAAAAGCAAAATATCATCTATCTCGGGATGAAGTTTGAGATCTGCTACACCTCTTAATGGACCCGTAAAACAAAGATTACTCTTCAATGACCCAAGACCACTTTCATAATCAACCAGTTTCCAAACATACAGCTCAGTTCCACTTTTGTAATAATAGTGTAAAAAACCACCCGATTGATCATAGTTTCCAAACATTTTTTGTGTCATGTTTATACATTAGATTGTATACAAAATTAGAATAGACTATCAAACGATAGATAATTGGAGGAAGTTGATAACTGGAAAGTTGTAGATCTCGTTGAAGACGACATGCTAACTAAATTTCGTGGCCAACGGTCACTTGTGGTGACCGAAAATCGTCAATGCAGCGGAGATTGTGAGTTTCGTATTCCCTCATTTTTCGTGCAGTGGAGATTGTGAGTTTCGTATTTCCTCATTTTTCGTGCAGTGGAGACATTTTTTGGCGAGGTGATCTGTAGGGAAGTTGTAGAAGGAAGAGAGGTATGTAATGACTAAATATTGCTAGATTTCACGTTTTGCGCCAATTGGAGTTATTTGGTGAGCATGCGAAATTTAAATGTGAATAAACCAACTATTTGGACTCAAACCAACGTTATTTTTACAAATAAACTCGGATTTCGATGAAATAAGCTTCGTTGGGTCCGGAAAGTCAAACCATAGCTTGATGTCCGTTTTTGTCGCGAACTGAGTTCATATGTGGCCATACAAATCAATAAACGTTGATCGAAAATGACGATAGGCACGAATAAAATATCAGTAATCACTTCAAGATAAAATAATATAAATGAGCTCTATAAATACATCCCAAATTTCCCCAATCCTAACACACAAATCACCTTAGCCTTCCATTTTTGCAAATAAACCCAACTTCACAATTTAATTTATTTCTATCAAACGATAGATAATTGGAGGAAGTTTATAACTGGAAAGTTGTAGATCTCGTTGAAGCCGACATGCTGACTAAATTCCGTGGCCAACGGTCACTTGTGGTGACCGAAAATCGTCAATGCAGCGGAGATTGGAAGTTTCGTATTTCCTCGTTTTTCGTGCAGTGGAGACATTTTTTGGCGAGGTGATCTGAAGGGAGGTTGTAGAAGGAAGAGAGGTAGTAATGTTTGGTGATGGGTCGGTCGCTTGAAACGGTCGAAGGTGAAAGCTAGGATAGGATAATCAGAGTAGTTACGCTCATGAGGTTTTGAGCGGATTTCGATCGATTACGCTGGTGATGGTGAATTACGGTCTGGTCTCTGAAGATAATTGGTGCGCTAGTGGGAGGCGGTGAGGATGGCAGAGGTGCGGCAGCCCTAGCGGCGTGTGGTCGCCATGGTTTGTACATGAACGGTTTCCGTTTGAGGAAGGAATCCGACGACATCGATGGGTTCTTAGGGCTAATGCGGCCGACGGCGGCACTGCTCTGAACGAGGAGGCGACTAGTGGCAATGCGGTGTGTCCCAGATGTCGGAGGTAGTGGTGGTGGGGAAGGATCGAAGTCGTGCTTTTGATGAAGGAGGACGTCGCGATGGAGCCAGGTTTAAGGAAGATTAATTAGCGTTAATGACGGCTTAGAACTAATCAATGTAATTAGTAAAATAAATTAATTATTAACTTAAATTTATAATCGTTTGAATTATTTAACTTGTAATGATGATATCTTGTGCATACGATGACATAATTATGTAAAATAGGATCCGTTTGGATTGTTTCGATGAAGCTGTGCAGTCGAGCTGGTTTGGTTGGAATCGGAAGCCATGGGAGTTTCATTTAGTTTTAAATTCTTATTTAAAATTTAGAGAAATAGCCTAAAATCGTCGAATTGAAAACAAATATGAGTTATCTCACTCTTTCTGAAATTCTATGATGTGATAAAATTCATATCTTATCGTTGATAGTAAGAATTGGTTGATTGGATGTCTTAGATGACTATGGTTGTTTATTGTTTAAGGTTATTGATATTTGTGTTCTCGTTATCTTGGATGAATTATATTAAATTACCATCTCATATGTGGTTATATAAACTATGATGCATGGAAGAACAGGTTGAAGGGATCCAACAGGACTATTCAAATATGTTTTATGTTATGTGTTTCCATATTATTTATATAAGAATTTTTTAACCCCAGTGACATTAAAATATGTTTGGATGTTGAATATTGAATTGAAATCGAACGTTGTTGTTATTTTAATCAATAGATGGTATTGATTGAGGGATTGACAGCAAATGGCCTAAAATCTACTTTTTTGTTAAAACGTGGGTTTGTTGTCAGGTGAATTACCGAAGTTATGTTATGTTTTTTATAACTGAAGTGAGATTTTTTTATTATATTTTTATACATTGTACAGAAATAAACTTTTAGAAATAAATTGATATTTATAAAATTGGTTTTATAAAGTATTATAATTGGACATTTGAATAAGTTTTACAAGCAAATTAAGCAATAATCAATCTACGAGTTAATAATTTGAGATAATTGTTTTTAAGGAAACAATTGAGCAATGTTATTGGATTAATTTTACTAATTTAAGAAAAAGAGGTAATTGAAATTAGTTAACGAGTTAACTGATGGTTTAAAGTTGATAAGTTAATTATTTAGATTAAAATGGTTATTGGATTATTTTGTTTCAATTAAAAATGAAAATAATTTTTTAAATTTTAATCTTAAATATAATTTATCTTTTTAATAAACGATGTTTAAAAGTTTTTTAATGTAGTTAGTTATGGTTTAATTATTTAAAGTAAAAATTGATTAACTAATCAATTTTCGTTGATGAAGATGTAAATTACCTTTACTTCAGAAAATGATTATATTTAAAGCTGTTACTTCTTAAACAGAATTCATTTAAGACGTAATCAAGTATGTAATTAGGTTTAGTGAATTTTGAAAGGGATTTATAAAGGGACTTTATAAAAAAATCCGAGTTTCTTATACGAAGTTATAAAGGAGAATTGAGCTATTGCGATAAGTTTAAAATAAATATTTTATTTAATATTTGAATTGAGTAAAAAGGATTGATATAAAATGAAAGTTTTCAAGATCATGAAAGAAGATACTTGTCGTATTTTGGGTTAATAGGATGAGTAGACGAGTTGTTAATTTAACCCAAGACGAGTATATTTAAGATGTAAAATGTTTTGGATAAAGAATTAAATAATGGATTATCATAATATAATCCAAGTTACAAATGGAATTGTGTAAGGTGGTTCAAGTGAGAGGTTAGTAAAAAAATTAACTAATCAATGAATTAGGTAGAAATGGTTATTATCGACAGAGATTTCTATAAGTAAGGATATGGTTATTAAACCATAATTTTTTTTAGAATTTGTTCAGGAGGGAAACCGACTGGAGTCGTAAAACCTTCCTTAGTGCACCTAGCCTAGTCTGCGAGCACCACATAAGTGGTTGATCTTAGCGTATGCACAGGTAAGCTCTTAGCATGCCATTTTGGGTTTCGAAGCCGCACCACTGTTATTAAAACATATTTTAATAAAATAGAAAAATAAAATTTGATTGGTATTACAAGTAAAATGTTTTTTGAGTTAGGAACTTCTACTATTCTAAGATAAGAATGTTGTCGATAAAGGTCTGAAAGGTAAATAAAATGCACCAAGTTGAACGACTTCACTATTATCAGGGGATGGTAACAATTCGTAATGGTTAAAGGATGTTGAGATTTGTCTATTATTTCCATTAAAGGGATATCACAACCTATTTCGAGGTTTTGAACAGTAATTAAAATTATTGGGTTTTAAAGTAAGCAATGTATTTCAACATTGTTTGCCCAAGCTTGAAGTATGATTACACTTATATCATTTGGTTAAATATAGGGTACTATTTTCGAGATAATGGAAGTGGTTTGGTTTGAAATATACTTATTCTAAATAGTAAGTAAATGACGATCGTTTTTCCAAAGAAATGGAAATGGGTTATATTGGGTTGGAAACTAAGGTAAAGATTTGATATCTGAATTTAATAAGTGTTAGTATTAAATTGTAATCTTCGAGGTTTGAAGTTTAATAAGGCAATTTGGGTTTATACAATAATAAATATGTCGCTTGACATGTTTAAACCCAATAAGAATTGAAATTGGATTTATATTACTTGGTTTAAGTGAAAAAAACAAGATTTTTTGGGAATTGAATCTAATACACCACACCAAAACAATGATATCTCAACACTTATATTTCTTAGTTGCCAACACTTACTTTTGTTATTGTATAACAACACTTATAATCCGTCACTACACTAAAAAGCATTGCTAAAAAAAATCTTTTTTAATTTCACCATTGCAATCCCAACGCTTATAAGTGATGCGGGTTAAAATTGGCACCAAGTGGGGGGTGTAATAGGAAATAGGTATTTATTTTCCATTTCTATCTTAGACCTAACGCTTCTTTCTATTTCTGACTGCAAAAGTTGAAATTCACAGTTTCAGTTCTATGCATCTATTCACTTTCTCGCATCGAGATTTTCTTTTTGTTGCAAATTAGGATCAAGGGATCGATTAGTTGCATTTTTCCACTTCTTTTAATCTTCTTTTCATCGCAAATCAGCATCTTCGGTTCGATTAATAGCATTATTTTTCCCAATTCCGTGCATCTTTCGCTTACCGCAAATTAGCATCTTGGGCTTGATTAACAGCAGTTTGGTATTTTCTTTTTGATGGTTCAAAGAAGAAAGTGGAGAAGACAGCTATTTAAGGTAAATTTTCAGTTAATACTACCTATCATTCTGCAAGATGTTGCTATAAAACGATGTATCTTATGTTTTTCCCCTAGCATGTCGATTATTATTGTTGTTTTCAGATTTATTGATAGCTAATACCGTTAATTTTGTAATAATAATACTTTTGTGATGGACTTACCAAGCTTACGTCAATCTGGTTTCGAATTTTCAGGAATCGGTATTAAATATGAATAAAAAATAGGGAACTAATATGGAGTCGAGATTATACACTCGAGAGGAAAGAACATTCGGCTACAACTAGAGATTGTTCTATTTTTAAGGGTATTGTAGTTTGGAAAAGCTTTTGAATGCACTTTATTTTAATACAGGCTTTGGAAATAGAAAGCTTAGACCATATAGATGAATCTGTAAGCATGGTTTTATAATACATACCCGTATTGTCCAATCGAGTATTTGGTTGTTATATGTCTTAGATTGTTATAAGGATTTGGAAACACTACAATTTTGCACATCTAAAGTTGTGGAGAGCTATCATACTTGAGCGTCATATGGACATATAAAGTTCTACATACACAAGGTTTGGTCTCGAAGTTCAAGTTTATATTGCTGCTAGATTTAAATACAAAAAATAGTATTGAAAATAAATTGCCTAAATTTAAAGTTGCAGGTATATACCTAATTTTGCAAATATATTAGGCATCAGGCATAGATTCTTTGAGTGAATACTAAAACCTTAATATGAAACTTTAAGTCTACAAACTTAAGTTTGCTAAAGACTCTGAGAATGTAAATCATTGAATGCATGGCATCAAATTTCGAGAGTGTTCCTTGCTAAGTATTAGGGATATGTATGAATTTTGGCATATTTAATCTCAAAAGCAGGGCTTCTCTCACATGTTGATTTCGAGAAATATCAGCCTTGCATGAAAAGCATCATTTTTGTAAAGAATGGTTTTGTAGGTATCAAGCAATTAAATCAACTACAGTAACATTTAGTTTTATGCAAATGGAGTTTTAAACATTTACTTCCAGATTTACATTTTAACTTTTAAATGTAATGCCAAGTAGACTCAATTTCATGAGTTTTTGGTTTTGAAGTTTTTAGGACATGTGTAGATTTAAACATATACATTATGAGCTTCCCTAAAATATACAGTTTAATATGGGGGATGCTGAGCAAAGCTCCATAAGGCTGATGCAACCATCCACGTCTGCTGATTGCAGCTAATTCATGCTATATGGCCATTTATGCACAACTTATCAATTGCTTATTCGGTTTTCGAGGTTATAATATGAATATCTATGTGCATGTGATAAGGTATTGCCTTCATATGATATATTTTAAATTCCATTTTTCTGCATAAACAAAACAGTCGCATAATACATTAACATTTACGCACAAGCAAATTTAGTTTTATATATCTAAGGATTATGTTTTCTAGAGTATAGAATTGCAAAGTTTTCTGGTAACTTTATAAGACTTCATAAGCTTTTAAACCAGGGACTTATGTATGCAGACAATAGCCAAATATATTTTGAAGACTGCGGGCTGTAATTGTTCTCATAAAAAGTGAGCAGGAAGTTGTAAATGATATTGTGTTGAAATTTAATGTGATTTTATACTTCAAAAAGAATGTAGAAAAAAATCCTTCTAGGTAGGTAATGACGATGAATCTATGTATCTGAAAGGAAATGATTTTGGAAGTTTCCAAAGAAAGGTGGAAATGAATACAAGACTAAATAAAAATTTATTAGGATACAATAGTAACCATGTGCAGACGAGTTTTTCCATATATCTAATCTTGGTTTTAGCCTGCTAGTCATCTTCTTTTTGGCCTGCTATTCTAAAATCTCAAGACTAGATTTGCATGGAATGAAATATGATGTAAGAGACCTTATGCTTAAACAATGCACGACTTTCAAATGGCTGCTTTGCTTTAATTTATGTTCGACTTTGTTTTTCATGTTTATGTTTTTCCTTGAAAACGGGAAACAAAACAAATTTCTTTATTTTGAATGTTTAACTTCATTTTGAAAGTTAACTAACCAAAATGCTGCAAGGAAGATAACGCTGAAATTCTTGATATTATCTTACGGCTGATATTGTAATTTGATCTTAAATATAATTTTTGTAGCAGATTATTTTAGCTTTCTTAGTCAATGATTTTATGTAGCTAATTTGGATGTTGTCCACGTACTTGCTCATTTGTTTCAAGGCTTTTCATATTCGTGCACCAAATTAGAAGGTCGATCGCGTTGGTAATCATCCTTGCAACTTGTTTTGTAAACTCGGTTTTGCAAACTGAGGTTGCAACTCAACGTTGCAAAACTGAGGTTGCACTCATTCGACAAACTGAGTGCAAACTCAGTTCGCAAAACTGAGTTGCAAACTCAGTTCGCAAAATTGAGTGCAAATTCAGTTCAACAAACTGAGTGCAAACTCAGTTCGACAAACTGAGTTTTCCCTCAGTTTGTCGAACTGAGCTTGCACTCAATTTTGCGGACTGAGTGCCTACTCAGTTATGCGAACTGAGTTGCATAAAATCAGTTTGCAACTCATCTCGCAAAACTGAATGCAAACTCAGTTCAAAAACTGAGTGTCAGCTCAATTTTGCGAATTGAGTTGCAAACTCAATTTTGCTGAACTGAGTTGCACAACTCAGTTTCGCAAAACAGAGTTGCAACTCAGTTCGCAAAACTGAGTGCAAACTTAGTTCGACAAACTGAGAGCCAACTTAGTTTTGCGAACTGAGTTGCAAACTAAGTTTATGCCGATGGCTGACTTCATGTTTATACATTTGACCGCTGCACACCAGCTGGCGAACCAATTCCTTCAAAACATAAAGCAAAAACTACTGAAATATTCAGTCACCCTGATGTCGTGAAAGAAGTCCGTTGGTAGCATATTAATTCATCACTTGTAATATCTTCTTGTCATTCTCATTCATTATTAGCCTTAAATTTAGCATATAACACAGGCCTCACGAATTTATTTTCTGAACTTAATAGGCATGGAATCGAACATGACTTTAGAAAGATTTTAAGTGGCCTTTGGGATGGCTTCATTTTGGCTTCCTTGGTCCTCAGGTGCTATATTTAGTCAGATAAATATATTCATATATTGATTACTTTTTGACTGAAATTATTGATAACAAGGCAATGTGATCGTTTTTTGTTGGTTGTAGGCAACTCATTAAGCTAGGTTAAATCATACTTTCTATCTGTTGTCTGTTTATCCGTCAATGCTAAAATATTGTGCAAATCTAATATTACTTTTAACTGGAATTCTTGTTGGATAACAACAAAGCAATGCCATTGTTTCTTTACTTTAAGCAACTTATTACTGTAAGTCAAATCGCAACTTTTATGTAGGTTGATATAACGAGACTGTATGTTCTTTACAGTATTCGATTTTATAATTGTTCATTTGCAGGTTGGTATAATTGCTCTGATCCTAGATAGACAAGAAGAAGTGAAGAACCACATGCATTTGGTGTTTTGGCTGTAAAATGAGGAGATAATTTGAAGCATTTGAATAGGCTTCTTATACATTTGGAAGAAGTTCTATGTCGTAACTAGCAATATCCCTTGGGCATTTATTGAGCATGCAACCTGGAAGCTTAATCAGGTCTGATTATGTACCAGTTTCCATGTACTGTTATGTTTGACTGAGAGTAGTGGCTAGCTTGCTTTTTTCTTTTTCAACTTGAAATTTGAACTTACTAGTTAAATTGTTAATATATGATTTGTTGCTTTTTCTCATGCAATTCTTCCTCAATAAATTACCACTACACCAAAATTTATATTATGGAGACCTTGGTAGCAAATAAAGCACACATAATGGTTTTTTGGATAAAGTCATGAAAAAAAAGAAGCAAAAGGGGCTTTATGCAATGTAAGGTGGAGGAAGCTTGGTCTTGATGTATGTCTTATTTATCTGTAAAGCATATACATATTGAAATTACCTATGTAAAATGAAATGGGAGGTTTTTCCCAAAGGTTCATATTGAAGATGAAATATATATAGCAAAATTAAAATATGTATCATATAACTTTTATCTAAAATCGTTTTGAATTCAATTTACAATTGTATTTGTTGATTGCCTATCAAAGAAATAAACCTTTCATTTATTTTTATTTAAGCTGTTCCAAAAAAGATATTATTACTCATGCTGCATATTGTTGGTATGGGCTGTGTCCAAATTGATGTGTCAATACAACTGTTGATTTTGATTGTTCATGAGTTGGAATAACGGTGGGTGGATTGAGAGTTGCACCTTGTAGGCTCAGTTTAAACTGAGCCGAAGCTCAGTTTTACTGAGCCTACAAATAAATCTGTATATTTGGTATATTATAGGCTCAGATACTTACTATGTTTATATTGAATGATATTCATCTATGCCAATCATATTCATTTATGTACTCTCTTTTTTCTTAAATACTTTTCGTGTATTAGGTTTTTTTTTCTTTGATGCCACTTTGACATTCAGTATTGGTATAGTCTTTTTTAATAGATTTAGTTTCTCACTTACTACCATTATAACTTGCCTATCACTATAATACTTATGTGTTTTTTAAACAAGGAACTGAAAATTTCAATAATGCAGATACTTTTAGAGGCAGCCAAAGAAAAGAGGAAAATGGATGGTAGTTCAGATGGAAGCTTCGTTATATGGCCAAAGTTTCATATTCGAAATTTGTAGAATTTCATTTGTGAATTGAATTCAACAACTTAATTATGTATTGTACTTGTCTGTTGTTAACTGATATTCTGTGTCGTTCCTTGATTATGATTGTTATCTAATGATATTCATTGAGTTATACTTTTTAAATTGAGAATAATATTTATTTTGGATTTATATTAAATATCGTCTATATTATAATCATGTTAGTTATTAACTATTAATGTTAGAATATGGAAATTACTAATACATATTTCTATTATTGTTAATATTTATGTTTGTTGTGAGTGAAAATCTTGCAACATGTATAAGCGTTGCAAACAAAAATATTACAACGCTTATAAGCGTTGCAAACGAAAATATGCCAACGCTTATAAGCGTTGCGAATGAAAATATACCCAGCTTATAAGCGTTGCGGGAGAAAATTAGCCAACGCTTATATGCGTTGGAAATAAATTGTCACACCCCATAGCAACACTAATACACGTTGCTGAAATTGTTTGCAACGGTTATACTCATTGGGAACCACCTGTTTTGTTAGTGATAGTTATACGTATTTGGAATGGAAGTGTATATAGAAAATTGGGTTATTAAAATTGTAGACTTTAAAAATTGAAAGTTAAATGAACTGTTTGTTTATATACTAAATAATATGTCATTTAACATTGTTTTGGCCCATATAAGAATTTAGACTTTGAATTCATACCAAATCAATATTTCCGGGTAAAGGAAAGATAAAGGAGATTTTGAGAATATAAAGAAATATTTCCAAGGTAAAGGTAATGAAAATAATTTTATATAAATGTAGCGATACCTTTGAAGTAAAGGAAATGAAGCGGAGAATGGTAAAAAGGGTATTCTGAAGAATTAAGAATATAAATATTGAAACCAAATAACCATTTAAAAAACATAAACCAAACTAATATTTTTTGAAACCAGAACCAACCGAACCGATAATATTTAGTTTGGTTTATCTTAAATGAAATTGATCTTCTAGTTATTGATATAACATAAGATTAAAACAACTAATTGAGTTCATATGATGCAAATACTTTAGAAAACAAAGGTTTGAAGTGTAAAATTATTTCTTCCACAATACCAAACAAGCCCTTTTGTCACATTTTTTCGCCTTTAATTTATCACAGTTAAAACCGTGATAAACTTATAACAGTAATAACTGTTAACAGTGAGTTTTACAGTTAAAACTGTGATAGTACGTGGTTATCTTGTAAATAATTTAAGCTTCTAGGGAGGGATGTGTCATTACATTTTTCGTTTACTAACTTCCCTCTTTTCTCATTGGCCACGCTGTTCACAATCCAGCACCATCCTGAAAATGGCGGTGCGATTTAGGGTTCCAGTTCTCTTCTTTTGAATTTCATCGCTCTATACAATTTAAGGTTCGAAAAAATTGGATCTTGGATTAACATCGACAACCATGGATTAAGATAGTCCTTTCAAAGCTAACCCTTTTCCCTTGAGCGACAACTTCAATGGAAGCGACTCTCTCATCCCTGGCGCCTGTTTTATTTCTTCTCAATCCATGACCTAGACGGCCCAAACCTCCTTCTCAAGGTATCACTTTTCCCTGATTATTCCTTTTATTTGATATTTTTTTCTCAATTTATTATACTTTTTCAAGGTGTGAAGTGAGCAAGGAGTACCGCTATTGATGGTGAAGCAAATTAGGGAGGATATCACTACATTGACGATAAGTCTTTTCCTGTTAAAGGGATTGATTCCACTGATGTAAGTATTGTTTCTTTTATTGATTTTGAAATAAAGAATTTTCTTAATCTACTGGAGTTTTCTGGGTGCAAATGACAAGGGTTGTAATAGATAAAGCAGAAAGGCATACTAATGTTTTTTTTTAACAATTGGTGATTGTATTGGGATGAACAAAGATTGTATTTTCAGTATTTTGTGTAATATTATTATCCTCGGTTGTTCTATACTTTTAGTATTTTCCCATGAAAACACGTTTAATTTAGAAATGAATGTTCAGTCAAAAAACCAAACAAAACTAAAAGTAGGAAAATTTCTGTTGTCATGCATTCTTTTTTACTAGATTTGGGTTTATATAGCTCAAAAAGCTGATAAATTTGTTGCATGAATTTTTTTTATGTGGTGGAATTGAAGTTAACAACAAGCTAATTTGTGATTTTTGTCTATAATTTCTTTCATGTATTTATGGTTGCATACAAGCATTTTGGGATGATTGTCACTAATTTGAATTATGTTGTTATAGTTTCTTGTTTCCATTTCATTTTTGTACATGAGATCGATGTTCTGATTCTGTGTTCTTTGAATCTTATTTCTGTTTTGGCTAACTTTTTGCACTAGTCTTCATTCTTTTTTATGTTCAGATGTAGAATGCAACGAAATGTTGCATTTTAAACACTCGACTGGTGCTGGACGATGTATATTTGCAGATTTCACAATTATGAGGCATGAACTCACAGGTAACTTGTTTCTCATATATTTGTCCTTCAGGTTTCTCTCTTATTCGTCCTTTTAGTTTATCTTCTAATTTTAGTTCCACTAAAATTCTTTTATAATTTATTATTTTTTTCCTTTCTGTAATGTCATCAACTTTTATTAGGCTTCCTACAACATTTGCAATTTTAAAGATATGAACACCGCTTTCCAAGTCACTTATCAATACATAAATATTGAAATCCATGTCTGCACTTTGTTAACACCTTTAGTTTCTCTCCTGGAACATATTCTGGTAAACAATTCCTTTTATCATTCGCAACTCTGCTAAATTCGGCTAAATTCATATTTGAAACCCTCTAGAAATCCGAGATTGAACTGATCAAATTTTCCGCATGCATGGTTCAAAAGGTGCAATTTTCATACGAACAGCCGAAGGCTTCTTCGTTTAGTCGGAACACTTGAAAAACTAAATGCACACGGCATATAACAACAATGTATTGTCAAGTGCTCTGTGTGCGGGGACCTCTACGATGCATTGACGTATAATCGTTCATAACAATACGCGATAGTTATACTATACATAGAAAATATCCATCAAACGCTGGTTTGCTTTTGGTTTAAGCATCATTGATAAATTGGTTTCGAGTTTTAAGAGCGGATCGGGGAGAGGGATTGAAAGTGAAGGATAGTGTTGAATGGACATAACCAAAAAGCAGAAAGAGTTATTAATTTAATAATTGACCTTGGATATTCTGCTTGTTTTTTATTTAAGTTACTAAAATGATTTGCCTTTTTTCTAGGTTTATAGTATTATAATATTATTATTCTACTAAAACTTTTCGTCTGAAACAGGTACCTTTTACAGCAATGATTTTTATCGACCACTCTAGTCGTTGAATGGTTGAAAATATCCTCCAACATAACTTAGAAATCTTGACACATTAAAAAAAAATGAAATGAGAACGTCATCTTAATTGATGTAATTTTAATGCATTGACCTAGGAAGAGCTAACAGACAGCAGAAACGTAGTCCAGAATCCAAGTTGATTCAACAACCGTCATTGGTTTACTGATATAGATAAAGAACTATGAATATATAGAGTTATGATATTACTATAAATACAAGTGAAAGTATTATGTGGTGGAATTTAAGTATAAAAGCATATTTGATATGATTGATTTGAAAGCAATGAAAGGATCCGCTGACTGCTTGATTACGATGACAAATACTCGTGGGTGGTTGCTAAATTCAGAGAATGATAATTGATAATTTAACCTTAGCCAATTTACATTCAAGTCAATGTCTTCAGATTTTCAAAAAATAATTTGGTTTCATAATGATAATATAATACACTGTTTAAAAGAAGACAAAGTAAATGCATGCAATATATACATGAGAAGGAATTTTCCGCATTCTTAAAGTAGATTCCAAAATGTTCCAAACAGCTAAACTGCAAGTCTGCAACTAAATAGGAGGGAGTATATATTTTTTGTATTGATCAGACTTCTATTTGAAGTTGACTCTGTTGTTGCCTGTTGATGCATAACGGTCAAACAACAGGTATATCTTTATTTTATTTTTCCAATCATTGCCATCATAGAACTGATTACTGATTTATGTTACTCTTTATTACTAATTTTCTATCCATCTATCTAATATACTTGTTAAGACTCTTTTTTGATCCCAAAACAAGCATTAGGCCCAAACATTTCAAATGACAGAATAATCAAAAATAACAATAAACACATAATAATAATTATAGTGCTTAAGTAACATGATTACGGTCCAGTGTAAGGTAATCTGTTATCTATACAATACTTTTTTGAATGGAAATAGCGAGAAGGAGATGAGTTTGGTAGAAATTCCATATCTTTGTTTCGACCATGGCCAGCTTTAAACAAATTACATTTCAACGTTGGACAACGATGCCACGATTTGATTGTCATGTTCCAACTACGTTAAAGTTTCAAATACTTCAGTTACCCATTTTTGTTCTAATTTTATACAATAGTAAGTAGTAACACGTAAAATCGACGTACTTACATAACTCAACATTTCAAACTTAGCTCAACAATACGATCAATTTATTTTAATGAATCAAAAATTCCAAGCAAAAGAAGTTGAAACCGTCTCCGTCAGGTATAATACAACAACAACAAAGCCATATATCCCAAACAAGTTGGGGTTGGCTAGATATGAAACCCAAAATTAAAATAAAATAAAATTAATAATGATGATAATATATATATAAAGGGTTTAAAATAACCAAACAAATAAAAAGTTGTCCGATAAAGGGTTTTTTTAAATAATAATAATAATAATAATAAGTAAAAAGGTTCAATAAAAGTGAAATGAAATCTAAAATGGTAATAAAGTAAAAAGGTACAGTAAACGTGAAATAAAGTCTAAAAAAAAACCTAAGGTTCTGGTACATGGATATTGCCAATTTCCATGCACTCCTATCAACTACCAGCTCTTCTGATAAACTCCATTACTTAAATCTCTCTTTATTATCTCCTCCTATGTCATTTTAGGTCGACCTCTACTTATCTTTGGGCCTTCGGCGCGGCCTAGAATTCCAACGCGTATAGGTGCATTGTATGATCTACGTTGGATATGTCCAAACCACCTCAAGCGGTAATGGACTAACTTCCCTTCAATAGGTGCAGCTCCAATTTTTTTTCGAATATCCTCATTTCTAATCCGATCTCGTTTGGTATGCCCACAGCTCCAACGCAGCATCCGCATCTCTGCTATGCTTATCTTCTAGACGTGTTGCCTCTTAGTAGGCCAACATTCTGCACCATATAACATTGCAGGCCTGATTGTTGTCCTATAGAACTTTCCTTTAAGCTTCTGAGGAATCTTCCGATCACAGAGAATGCCAGATGCTAGTCGCCATTTCACCCATCCTGCTTGAATTCTAAAACTAACATCCTTATCAATCTCTCCATCAAACTGCAACACATTATCTTAGATTGGTCCGCTTCTTGTATGTTTCGAAGCTCTGTTTCTGGAATCTGGACTATTTTTTTCTCTTTTTTTAATAAATAATAACAATAATTTGCAACTGGAATAAAACAAGACAATATATTTTGTGCAAAAATCATGTTAGCCCAAAGCCATTTGTCTAACAACAAAACCCACACATAACTAACAGACAATAAAAACTAAGCCTATTCGGAAATCGCGTGTTCAATGGAGTGGCGCAGCATTAGTGTTCCGGAATACATTGAGGTTCGCCTCACAAAGCTTTTCCAAATATTGTGATGAATTGTAAAATATTATGTGCAAATTCGGTTAAGCTCAGACAGTTAACCTATTAATTAAATGTTACTTGGAATTCTGAATCATGCAACTCATGATCAGGCTTAACTCCCAAATCCAAGGCCTAGTCCTTTTATTTTACGAACTCATATTTCTAGAGCATTTTTCTATTTTTGCCCAGTTTTTTTCCCCCCACGTTTAGCCCTTTTTTTTTAGAAATATTGCATATTTGGCTTGTTTTTGGCCAACTCAGCGCTGAGTTGGCCAACAAAGGAGATTTTAAAAAGGCGCAATCATTGATTGCACCCATTTTTTTTTTTAAAACCCCACCTGGGCGCAATCCTTGATTGAGCCTAAAAAGTTTTGGGTTTTTTTTTAATTAAAAGCAGAGAGTTATAAACCATTTGCACTTACTTTACCTTTCCTTCTCCCATTTACCATCATAACCCATTTCTCACTCGAAACCTAAACTTCTAAACCATTAAAAAATATCAAAATCCAAGTTGATTAAAAATCAAAGTTAAGAGGAAGCTAGTTTGGCTATTTGGAGTATCAAAAGGTATGAATTTGGTTTTTTTAATGTTAATTCTATTTTACCCATAGTAGTTAAAATTATTTTGGTTTTAAAGTAGATTGGATTGACGCCAAATTATATTGGATCTATATGCTATTACGATGGAGAAATGGTTATTGATGAACATAAATGTGGAGTATATAACAGTGGATCTAGCAAACCGGAAAAAGTTTTAAAAGGGTCAAATTTCGTACAGTTGAAGGAGGCCGTGTATAAATGTACTAAAATTAATCCGGTTGAGTTTTACATTGATTTAGTTTGCAATTGGCCAATATATTCCGGATCTAAGGCAATTAAAATCAAAGATGACGACGACGTTGAAATTATATTGTCATCCGTGTCAAAATCTATTGAATTATTTGTAATGAAAGAGCAGAGATTGTCAACAGAGCCAGCCGTTACACTAGTGGTATCGGCTCACGCAGCTTTTTATCCGTATCCGACTATGAGCGTTCCCTCGTATGAGGAACAACAAATGTGTTTTGGGTTTAATCCGTACATGAATTTGCTTCATCCATCGCTACCGGGCTATCCATATCCAACGCAGGAAAGTATCCAAAATATAACGCACGGGTAACTTGAAATTTAGAATTCTCCTCCTTCACAATACGACCGTTGTCTTTTGCACGCAGTTTCGTTTAAGCCGATCAGGTCGAACAAAAAGAAATACACTGCTATTTGCAACATGGATCCCAATTGCTCGTGGAGAATACATGCCATAGATTCTAAAAAAACGCAGAAAGGGTTGTGGGTTATTAAAAAATACCCAGCTGAACATAGTTGTGTAAACCCGACAGTGAACTCCAATCATAAACAAGCAACGTCGGCTTTTTTGGTTTCGAAGATCATGCCGTTTGTGAAAGCGGATTTGAGTATTACCCCTGGAATAGTGCAAGTTTTAATACATGAACAACTATTTATAAAAATTGGTATACAAAGGCATGAAGGGCATTAAGCAGAGCAATCGAAGGCATGTACGTCAACAAGTTCAAGCCCCTCAACATGTAAGTCAACAAGTTCAAGCACCTCAGCAATTTCAAGCACCTCAAGAAGTTCAACCACCTCAACAAGTTCAAGCACCTCAACAAGTTCAACCACCTCAAGAAGTTCAACCACCTCAATAAGTTCATGAACACATGGTTGAATCGTATCTCGTACGATGCTATTACGGTTATGAGCTTGAAGTTGTTGTTAGAGCTGATGGCAACGATATAGGTCGCCGCATTCATATATGTCGAGCCTATCCAAATGGTGGCAACTACGGCGAATGGGTAGACGAACCTTTCAGCCCGAGGGCAATAGCTTATGCAAACGAACTAGAATGCGAGATTAGACGACTCCAAAATGTTATTGACCATATGCGTTTCGACCGTAACCAATAGTCTGTACGTGTGTGTTTGAATATTTTGTTATGAGGGTTCTATTTTATGTTATGAGGTTCTGTTTTAATGTTGTTATGGAGAGGCCTAGGGAATGATTTATTAATTTGTGTGGTTGGGGATCTTTATCTAGTACAAAAGATGTTTTTTCAGCTTTTTGAGGTTCTGTATGTTTGGAAAACTTAAGCCCGGGGCGCAATAACTGATTGCGCCCAAAGGAACCAGAGAACCTGGTTCCTTGGGCGCAATCAGTATCTGCGCCCCAGGCTGCCCAAAGGAACCAGAGAACCTGGTTCCTTGGACGCAATCAATATTTGCGCCCCAGGCTTAAGTTTTCCAAAACTTAAGCCTTGGGCGCAATAATTGTTTGCGCCCCAGGCATTATAATTGCAAAACTAAACAAAAACACTAAAAGTAAACAAATGAAATAGCTATTCAAATGCAATAGCACTCATGAAACACTAAAGCACTCAAAGTAAACAAATGCAAAACAAATACAAGAGCACTCAAAGTAAACAAATGCATATGCAAATGCAATGCAATAGCTATTTCAAAGTAAACAAAAGCACTACTACTTTCAAAAGCACATTTTTACTACTACCACATTTCCAAAAGTACATCAAAGCAATCGTTCCAACAACTCGTCCATATCTAACATTTACTTTTTTTTAGACCACCGGACACAACTTTTCCTTTTCTCCTGTGAGTCCGTTGAGTTGCCCCCTGCGACGTGCCTGGCTGCGACGGACCGTGCACGAACTCACTTTGGGCCAGCTCAGAAGATGCCCCTTTTCTTTTCCCCTTGTCTTTTCTTGCGGACTTAAGAACAGGAACAACTGGAGGCGACGGTGGACAAGCAAGTCTGTTCTTCCTCAAAATCGACTGAAGAATGCGGGTAATGCTCATGCACTTAACCTTTGACGACTCTGGCACCTCCGCCGATAACTCCTCAACCAACGCGGTGGTATGGTAAATTGCATCGGTCTGCAAAACACATATTGTAAGCTCGTACTTTAAAATATCATTTGTGTTAAAATACCATATGCAAAAAAATGTACATACAAGACCACGTTCAAGCGGCGCTCTTGGGATGTAAGGTTCATCGCCTTGCGGGACATCTAAAGGCGGATCAATGGAAAGAATAATATACCGCCGCGTGATGTTCCAATACCGTGTGTAGTATGCCATATCGGATGTCGGTTCCGCACTTTGCTCTTGGAAAAATTCGAAGTGATTTTTCCATGTATTGATTGTCGCTTGATAGGCCCCGTTGTCGCGGGCATCAATCAAGTAGTGTGGTGGTTTCTCCGGAATATGTTGATGAAGGCCAAGCTGTCTCATCACTCTTTCCGGTAGGTGATAGGCGACGTCGTTAAAGCAAATGAGCGGAACACGTGCTTGCCAAATCTGGACTGAAGCAACGCACAATGCCGGTAAATTAGGAGGCGCCTCGGTGAATGGGGTCCACGAAACAGCGTTGTAATCAAGTACGTCTAACTCGTTACGATAGAACGAAACGTTGTGTCTAGGCGTGAACTACGAGCTCTTCGGCCCAACCCACCTAATGAAAACATTAAATTACATACTTTCTACGGAAATTTAAAAAACCCAATGTTCATTATATACTTTTACTAATATTACCTCGAAGCAAAAGGCAACGAAACATCAATTGGCGCTTTCTTCTACACAGTTACTCTCCCTACGGGGAGATACGACCAAGACCACGTCTGTAGACAAGTAAAAGTATTATAAAACATAGGACACAACGAGTAAAGAAATATCCCTCAAAAAAGAACACTAAAAAATTAAATACCTGAACTAATGTAAGGCAACCTCCAATTGAATCAAGCCGCCCCAAAGCCATCCGTGTTAGCTCCGCATATGTGAAGCCAAGAACGGCGCTACCCCAAGCATACTCACGGCATAAATCAAAGTCCTCCAAGTAATGTAACCATCTAAGCCAGACACGAGATTTCTAATGGTCGCAAAACAAACGGAAAGTGATAATGTGAAGGATAATGGCCCGTGCACGCTGCTCCATTTGTTCTTGAGAAGCATCCTCAGGAATGTCTTCGGCTAATTGCTGCCTAAAGCACGACATACTAATCATTTCGGGTCCGTTCCACTCGACTCCTGGAGGAGAAAGTCCTAGCAAACTCTCGCACATTTTCGCATAATCATCGGATTCAGGTGTGGTGATCGGATGACAGTCGATGGGTAGGCCAAGCAAAATCGCCACGTCCGCCAATGTGATCGTCACTTCACCGCATCTAAGGTGAAATGACGATGTCTCCGGTCTCCATCGATCTACTAAAGCTGTTATATGATGGCGGTCGATTTGTATGGATCCAAGGCGATGTATCAACAGAAAACCCGCTCGATCAAGTAGCTCTATCACACCGGCACGTTTTGAAGTGATCAACTTTAAGGACGATGAGTGCTCGATGGTTTCAACTGCAGTTTTGAGCTGGCACACAATAACAAAGGTGAAATTTTGATTAGTTAACACGCACAAATATTCTCGACCTCTATAATGAAACTAGTATTGCATGGTGAGTTTTGGTTACCGTCATCAACTCCGGTTTGTTTGAACGATGTTATGCCTGTAAATATAAGACGCGACCATCAACAGGTCCGGGCGCCATCTCCGCATACTCTGAAATTGCACAATGCTAACAAATTCAGAGATATCAATTCGATTATCAAGACATTTATTTGAATCTCACTTTTTGTACTTTACTCCTCCTATCTTTCTAATGAAGTTATTTATTTCTATGCATGTACGTATGCCAAGGCATCTACACCGGCATACAACACCAAGTTTAAAAGCAATGAAGGTAAACTGAACATACAATTCTCCCTAATTTGCTATAAATTTTACAAATAGTTTCTAACACAACGATAGATCCTACCAATTTTCAAATCTACGCAAATTCAACATAACGAATTCAATTACCAATCTTCAATTCTCCACAACAAACTTAACATGCATTTCAAACCACAAGAAAAGGCTCCACAAATCTTATGACCCCATTTTCCAATCTCAGCAAAACTCTCAAGCGATCATTAATTTTGCATATATATGACCAACACATCAACTATATACACCTGTAAAACATCGGTGTATAAAATTACAAGAGAACTCAAGGAAACCCTAAACCTAAAATCTAATATAAGCACACAAAAATAATTTCAATAATTACCAAAAGCTTGCTCCTGTGTTGAAGAACTTGCCATGTTTACTTTAGAAGCTGAAATTGGGGTTTTAATTTTGAATTTGGAGTTTTGATTTTGGTTTTGGGTTTTAGGGTTTTTTAGATTTTGATGGATGTTTAAACTTTTGCCAAGGGGACCATCGGTTTTTTTAAAAAAAAAACTTCCGGTCTCAATCAATGATTGCGCCCATAGGTTTTTTTAAAAAAAACTACTTACAGGGCTCAATCAAAGATTGCGCGCGTAGGTTTATTTATATAAAAAGAACACTTACTGGGCGCAATCAATGATTGAGCCCGTAGGATAATCTCCATTGTTGTAGAGGCCAACTTTGCAATATTTAAAAAAAAAGGCTAAATGTAAGAGAAAAAACCGGGCCAAATTAGCAAAATGCTCATATTTCTATATTGGTACAATGTGGACCAAGCTGTATTATGTTAGCTCGTATCTGTTATCTAAGCGTATAAAATTTAAATAACAATGAATGCATTACGTACCTATTGATATTTAAAATTTCTTGTAAACCATATATCATGCACCTATTGACATTTAAATTTTTTTGGAATAACAATGATGAACCTAAACAGAGAGAAGTTCCATAAGCATCCATTATTTAAACGGGAAAGGAGAAATAAGTAAATGTTTGACTGACATGTGATCCATGAACTGAGGAAAAAAATTGTTTTAGAGGCAGGCGATTACGTTGTACTTGTTGCTTTTACATTCCCATTTCTTATTTTCCATTTTCCAATTTTAGTTACGGTATGGCTTCGCTTCTTTTTTGAAATTAATCAATTTTCAAAGTTACTCCTAATTTCTTGGTCAATATCTCCGTTCTTTTTTCATACTATTGACTTGTGTGAGCTGTTTCTCCCAACATCTTATTATTATTACCTTAATCAAAATGGAGAGAAGTAAGATTCTACAGACTTCAATGTTTCTTCTCCAAAAAAAAGAGGTCAACCGTACTATTAAATCATGCTTATAACTACTGTTGTTTGCAGGTCACAGATATGACTTATGGGAGGGCAAACTCAACTATGGCTAATTTCCGTAGTTGTTCGATTCCAATTCTACGGTCAAATAATTTATTGGAATTGCTTTGCATTTAATTTCAATTTCAACACGACGGCTTTCACATCCAGTAGCAACGAGTTGGGACTATAGATTTCACCAGATAAGTTACGTGCAAGGTATTATCATATTATTGTCGTTCACCCTATATTCACTTTATCTGCAAAAACTTTTCTCATATCAGGAAATTTATTCTCTACACTTTGACCAGCGACAAAACCTCATTGTTCATATCATAGATCTAATATATTTCATATCCTAAGCGAAAAATGCAAAAATGGTATAATTTTGTACAATCTCATGATTTTGAGTTTTAACGTCTTTTCCGTAAGTTATTTGCCTTATCAATTATGATAAAATTTTATAATACAGTTTGTGTATCATTCATATTCCTTTTTGCATCTTACTTTCTAGGTGTTATAAACATATTATTGTTTATTTTTAATTAAATATTTTACTGCTGGTCCAATTTTTTTGTTCAAATGAAGTATAAACTATGGGGATAGATTGTCATTATTAGAATTGAAACGGGTATAAAATGACAGTTCCAATTTTTGCGTTATTAGCTTTTCTTAAATTTACCCATCATTATTGATAGTTGTAATTTGAGTTTTACATTAATTTCCCTTCATAAAAACAATATGATATTTTGTTGACGACAGTCGTTACAGGATTTTTTATTGTTGTAAACTGTCAAATGGACGAAAAAGTAACTGTTGTATCTCATCTTGACTTTAAAAAATGAAGGTTATAACTCAAGTCGAAATTTATTTTTCACATCTTTCTTTAGTCATGATCCCAATTTAAAGCAACTATTGAAAAAGTTGTTGTTTCTTCTTTTGGAGTTAATAGGGTAGTTGTTCACTATATCCTTTGTGCATGCTTTGCTTTCATCTGTAGCATTGTCATGTGTTGGTTTCAGTTGACATACAAGTTAACTTAGTGGATAGTTTTTTTAATTACATCCATCCAAGTGATGGGAAAATCATTCTTGCACTTCATCGTATGCATTAAAAAATGGAACTTGTAAATGTTTTAAAAAGTTTTATTGTCAGAATTAAAAAAAATCCAATAGTAGCCTGCATAATGATAAATTAGAAATTGTGAATTTAAAGCATAATATTATTCACTTCCCAACATAAAAAAGTTACTAAAAATAATCATTGCTCATTTGCATATTATTAAGCCATACTTTAGCATGATTATACATAATATATGTTCTATTATCAAAATCATACTTGCTGAGTAACAACCCATGAACATTGGCTAACTTCGAATAAACATGTGTTCCAAATTTCTTTTAACTACAACAACCTCATCCATTGCCTTTTCTGAATTGAAAAATAAAGCATATTAACATTTTCACTTTTCATACTATTAGCAATACTGTGCAGTTCAGCTTCTGTAGCTCTTATAAGTTGACTGTTTGACAATAAATGCATTGGTTACTTGCAATGGCTGAACCAATTTCTTATCAAGTGCTCAACCAATTTATGAATTGTGTTGAGTTTGCACTTGCCGTATCTCAGCTGGATTTATTTTGTTTAACAAATGTGACTTATATTTCCTGTCAGTTTTCCAAAATATCTCAGTTGGATTTTCCAGAATATCTTAGTTTAAACCCAGTTTCAGTATAATAGTTTACATATCATTTTTTTAGGTAATATTATTTGAGTTATCTTATTTAATGTTTGTACATTAATTAAAGCTATGCTTGGTTAATGTTTTTCATTAACGAAAAATTGAAGTATTCATACAGCTAGAAACCAATCTTTCAATTCAGGATTACACTATGTATTTTAACCTGTAAATGACGATGTAACACAATTATAAATTGAATGTTAATGTAAGTAATTCTTTTATTTGATATTTAATACGGGTTCAAACCGAACCAAACCAAAACTGGACCATATTACAATAAAAATGAACCGTAATCGAACCATTTGAATAGTTAGTATAATGTTTTGTAATTTTGATCAACCGTTTGATGTGGTGTGGAAGAGGTTTAGGCTCCAAACTGTACCAGACCGAACTGCGCCCACCCCTACTATAATCATAAGCTAGCAAAATATTAAGGGCGCACAGTTTTCCTCTTACTAATACCACAAACAAAAATAATAAGCACGATAAATTTTATGTGCTTTCCAATGCCACATGCAATTCATAAAGCAATCAACCACCATGCAAAATTGTTTTGCACGGTAAACAACCGCCGATCAACACTGTTTTCCACAGTCATCAATCGTTGAACTACTGTTGATCGGTGGTTGATCACTGTTGAAAACAGTGTTGATCGGCAGTTGTTCGCCATACAAAAATAAATAAAATAATGCATTTGGTAGCCCCCTAAAAAGTTTGATATTCGAAAGAGTATAGTATAAAATTTTATGGTATTTTTTAGTAATGATATTAGTAAGAAGAAAAAAAGTTACCCATAATTAGACACACAAATCGTGAACCGTTAGATTTGTTTGTCTTTATATGGATAGTGGAATTCATCGGAGGATCTAGTGATTGAGATTTGTTGTGTTCAATTTTGTGTCATTATTCAAACATATATATATATATATATTATATATATATATATATAACAACTACTAAATGTTCAAAAAGTTGTAACGGGAAAAGACGGGGAAATAGTGGGATACAGTAGAGGTACAACAAGGTTCATTATATTTAAACTCAAGTATTTTTGGCAAAGCCGATTGATTTTTATAGTGACTGTAAACACTTATTATTATATCGAACAATAAATACAAATATTACAGGGGAATGGCAGAATACCAGTCTACTATACTCGATTTCTAAAGCGGATCGACCACTAAAACATTTCTAGTTTATGATACAAGAGTTGGGACATACCTAGACTACAATAAAAATTAAACGCCACGCACGGAGAAGAAAACATGTCATTTAGAAACGCTGACAGAAATAACTTATTCCAACAACTTAATTATGAACCAAAATTTAAATTACTGCATGCAGGTAGTGAATTACATCAACAAAAACCCTAGCCAAAGCAATTAAATAGTCCATGCAAACCACGACATCGTTGCTTAACCACGCCAGTGAGAAGAAACACCAGACAATGGCAAGATCCAAAAGACCAGCAACTCACAATATAACATTCTCAGAAACAAAAAAAACTGTTGCTTCATCAAATAGATACCGAGAATCCATAGAATTCCTCGCAACACGAAACTCACCTAGCTGTAGAAGATCAGAAGATTTAGCCCAAAAGAAAATAGATGCAGGATCAACAAACCACCACCAAAAACTAGATAAACCATCGTTGCAGAGCAGTTGCCATGGTGACCATCGAGGCAATTCAAGGTAAGTCGCAACATTAAATCCAGCAAAAACCAAAAGGCCCAATACCGAGTAACATGACATTAGAAAAACCCATAAGACTCTTTACAAGCATCCCCTAAAACACTAGAAAATGAATGGCCAGATCCACAAACCAGATACAACATTTCAACCCAAAACAGAGGAGACTCAAACCAAAGAGATCGAAACACATAAGAAAATTGAATACAATAAGAATAAAACAAGACATGAGTGACTACCGAAACACGCTTCGCCAGTTGTTGACAGTCTCGGTTCGAACAATGAGAGGAAGGGAACTCAGGCTATTGAATGGTTGCAATCTAAAGCCTCGCTCAAGGTCCGACGATTATCAGTTCATCAGAACTAAGTTTGAAGGGAAGATCTGACGATTTGGAATTTGGATCTGAAAATTGTAACGCGAGGTGTTCAAGGAGATACAGCACTGCCAAAGCCCAACGTGAAGAAAGCTAGGTAAAATGAAGAAAAAAAGATGAGATGGGCGAAGGGAAATGAAGATGTGCGAGGAGGAGAAAATCAGTGAATAAACCTAGTCCCCATCTCCAGAGAGAACCAGCGCTTTTCCTTCTTATGCGATTCTCATGTCATTTGTGTGGAAGAAACTAATATTAATTACTCTTATGCAAAAGAATCGAAGATACCATGATCATGTGCATTAGATTTGATGGCAATAATAAACTTCTATTTTATATTGGGAACTTATGTGTGACACACCACGTCCGTTAATGTCACTCTTTATCAGAATGCATTAAGTTTCGTGAAGTGTTATAGGTAAACAGAAACAGAATCTCACAAGACAAATATAAAAATAGCAGCGAAATTTAAAACTTCATTGCTTAGCAGAAAAACATCGTAGTCTCAAAACATTTACAACATCAGACTAAAATACTTAAACCTAATACGTAAAACTAAAACATTTGTATTGAGCTTAAAAGCCATCAGAGTATAGAAATGTAAAGGCATAATCCCCAATAATAGCCATAATAAAGTAGATAAGTGGCTGAAGCGATACTTCAAAGCAGATCCAAATCCAAGCAGAAACAGAAGAGAGGATCCTAATAGAGCCTGAGTGTTCCCACCCTGAGAACTTGGAGGGAGGAAGAGAGAGAAGGAAACAAAACGGATCAGACATAAAGTCTATCGAGTCCAGTTCCTTTTGGAATATAAAGAAGTAAAAGTATCATGACAGGCATATAACTGGGTGAGAGATAACAATATCAAATAACAGGTAGAAACAAACTGAACAGGATAAACAGAGTAGATTAGCCTTCTCAAATACTTTTCTCTGCACTAATACTAGTATATCAAATATGTGACAGGATTAGGTATCCCCTAATTACTTAAACAGAAGCAGAAAGATCCCTAAAAAAAATATTGGTAGGATTAGATGTACTCTAGTAACGCTCTTACCCAAACCGAAATAACAGGCACCTCAAGAGAAATAACGGGTGTTAACCCAAACAGAAATAGCAGGTACCCCAACAAAAACAGATATGACTGGATGTACCCTAATTACTACCCCCAAGCGATTGGCTCCCTAATTTGTAAATACTCTATGTCGGCCCCACAATAGGGTGTATTACTTCATAAAGTGGCAACCTACAGAAGGACATGGACCTATTTACTGGTGCTACAATAGCTTATTTTCCCCTACAGACCGGACTCATACACGCACATGACTCCGTTGGAATGCGCCAGTACACACCACCTTTCAGATGAACCTCTTATAATCAGTTCAGTATGCGTGTCCTGACCCCTACCTTGTGTAGGGTCCCCGTTAAATACCAGAATGGGTTACTGACAGATATGGGTCCCACACAACAGATGACACCAGTCAAACCCAAAAACTTGTATCCCCCAACCAACTAAGATTTTTAACAGGTTAAGCCTACATATTAACAGATTCGCCTAACCCCCATAGATTACCAGGTTAATTTTCACATGTTAACGAGTTTATTCTACCCCAACGGATTAAATAAGTTTACATAACCCCAACAGATTAAACAGGTTTACTTAACTCCAACAGATTAAACGGGTTTGCATAACCCCAACAAATTAAACATGTCTACTTAACCCGAATAGATTAAACAGGTTTACTTAACCCTAACAGATTAAACAGGTTTACATAACCCCGACAGATTAAACAGGTTTACTTAACCCTAACAAATTAAACAAGTTTACATAACCCTAATAGATTAAACAGGTTTCGTATGGTTTTATTAACATGTTCCGCTTAATCTTTAGATTAAGCCTATAGATTTTTATACCCTTAGACCTCTAGTCATAATTCACAGTATAAGATATGCCCCAAAATTTTTGTCATAGTTCGCAGTATAGGTTATACCTCAAATTCCAGTCATGATTCATAGTACAATATATGCCTCCAAAAATTATCATTCCCAATTTAACCTAATTTCATTCGTACGCATATTTCAACGATATTGGCTTAGGCTCGAAGGTAGCCTAGTCTATAAAAATAAAAAGGGAATGAGAGAGAAGAAGAACAGAAATAGGCATATGATAACAGAAATAAGCATATAATTACTGAGATGGGTATATGAAAGCAGAAATAGGTATATCAAAAATAGGCATATAAAACTGAACAACAGATCAAGTGTACAAAAGAATTACATGTAATAAAAACAGAAATGTTTAGGCATGAATCAGATTCTTAACAGGTATATGTTCAGATCCAGATTTATAAACATGTCAGGGTTACTGCTAATTTTTTATATCTAAAGTTAACATGAACTCACAAAGATCGGATCTAAAGAACAGAGAATAATATGCTGATGTTACAGAACAGATTCTTGTGTATGTATATAGGCTGATGTTGAAGAAGATAGGCTTATTCAATCCAAGCCGGGGCAACATCTCATTGTCTCGATTGTTTTTAGGTGTAGAAAACAATATAAATGATGTCATATATATAGCTGACCTCCAACTAACCCAGCCACAAAACAAGTCCCGATATAATAGAACGAATTGGGCCAGATCCCAGATGGGTCGACCCACTCCTCTCTAGGTCGACCCATGTGTCGACCCACTTGGCCCTGTGTCGACCCATAGGTCGATCCAGACCTGGCATGGGTCGACCCTTAACAGGTTGATTTCCCGCTGCGCCCTACCATTTTCACGCTTACGTTTTTTGAATTATTTTAAATTCTAGTTTGAATTTATTTATACATAAGACTCTTATATCTATACAAACTTCTAACCTTCATATCTTTCTCGTACGATGTATGTTTTACGCAAACTCGGAGTCTATCTTAAGCAGAATTCCAAGACGAACGCAATGGTACAATCTGTTTTACTTGATTCCCAATATTTAATTAAGTATTCTTTAGTTTATTGTTAATAGTGTCTTTTAGAATTATGGGGTGTTACATTCTCCCCTACTTAAAGAATTTCGTCTTCGGAATCTCTAAGTTAAGAAGAATGTTTATCCTAACATCCATCAACCATCTACTCCTTCATCAATCACAGGCATCCATTGTCCTTAAGAGTTTTCTAATGCTTATATGAACATATGCAAAGGTGTGTGTATATGTCCCTATGCTAATGCGAAAATCAGGCAGTCTACTGATTCAATCGACCTCCTAAATGCAATATATGCTTGTGCCATAAATTCAAAATGTATGCAAATAGTCCTAGTTTATCATGTAAGCCCTATATTTGTGCACAATCATCCATCTAAATGCAACATCCATAAGATGATACATCCACTTCCATCCATTAAAAGAAAAATGCACACACATTCATATGTAGTATGAGAGTGCTTTGAGCTGATCTAGTGCCGAGTGTGTGTATATGAATCCACGAGCAACCACTAGAAAACACTTGCATCCATCAAACATAACATGTCTCAAACACATGTTTACATCCATTGGTTTTCTACCTAAAGGTCGAAGATTTGATCGATAGGATATACTCAAATGATAGAAGCAAGTATGTAGCAAAGCTTGGAAAAAGAAGTTAAGGACATACCATTAAAAAGGAAAGGGTATGAAGAACGAATCTTTTCTTCTGTCTCCCATGTCGCATCCTCGTTGTTTTCTCCCCATTGAACTTTCATCAGCTTGATCTCTCTGTTGTGTAGTTTCTAATTAACCTATGATCCAAGTATACGGGTAGGAACTCGTCTAACTGTCGCCTCTATATCTACCTCTACTTCCTCAAGCATGCACGACTCAACAATCTCTGATGTACATGCAAACATTTCCGCAAATGAGAAACGTCGGGAACATCGTGAAAACCCTCCAATCTCTCTGGTATACTACAACCAAAACATTCTATTACAACATCATTTTTACAATGGTCATCAGTTGTGTGTTGTAATAGAGGGCTATTACAATGGTCAATTAATGCCCGTTGTAATAGACGCCTATGTAACGCCTTTTTTACAACGGGCATTTGGTTCCCATTGTAATAGGACTCTCTATTACAACGGTTACTTCTAGCCCGTTGTAATAGATGTCAATTTTACAACATTCACAAAATGTCTGTTGTTATAGACGTCAATTATACAACGTGCAAAAAATGATCATTGTAATAGGTGCTAATTTTACAACGAATAAAAAATGCCTATTGTAATCGTTATAATGAATGTCTACTGCGAAATTTCAATAATTAATAATAAATAATCATATGCTTTCTTAAAATTAATCTGTATTAATTATTAATATTTAATAATTTATGTTACCAATTATTAACTATAATATTGCATTCCTAACAATATTTATTATATTAATCATATGTCAGTAATATTTATTATTTACTAATATTTAATAACTAATCATTAATAACTAATTTACTACAGTACAAATTGATTTACTTTGTAAAAGTTTTCGAGGGAATCTTCGCCATATGAAAGGATCGAATCAACATGATTTTTTTAACATGTGTGTTATATACATTTAAGCAAGAACGATGGGTGAATGAAGTATAAGTCTGAAATTACAAACAAGATATTTGAGAAGAGCACTTAATCAGGGTAATTTAATTCATGATTTTTAATTCAACTTAATTATAGTTAATTGATTATTTATGTTTAATTGTGTAATACGCTTTTAATAATTGCGAATTGCATGAAAAATTGCAAAATTTCATTAAAATAAAAAATAATTTCAAATAAATAAATTGTAAAATTTTAATTTGCTCAATTTAGTTCAAAATTATAATTAAGAACTAGTAAATTATAGTTAATACTTATTAATTACATTAGATAACTGATAAATATAGTTAAGGACTAATAATTATAGCACTAAATATTACTATTAAATAATTTTTAATTAATATTCGGTATTTGATATTGATTATTAGAAGTAAATAATTGATAATTGAACATTACTATTAAATAACCCAGAAGCAATATCTAAAATTTATGACAAATAATTAATCAAACCGACCGTTAGGGAGGTTTCCCTACTTTCGGATAGATCAATTAATGTTGTTCTTCCTCCTTTGTTCAAATCAATGAGTCCATCTATTTGCACCCCGGCAATTGCTTTTCACCCCCGTTATAACAAAAAAAACCTTAATGTCATTTTTACCCTTTAAACAAATAATTAAAGTTTTCTATTATTTCTCTTTTTGTGTTATAATTAACTACTTTATGAATGAATTGTTGCATCTAAAAATTTCTCCATGAAGGTACACAGTCACTCAATCACAACACTGAAAACCCATACAGAAAAAATAACAATGCGCAATACAAACATGGGAAATGGGAACTATAAAAAGAACTTGTTGATGACTGGTGTCAGAAACATATAAATAACGTTATAAACTAACATGAAAACTATATATATAATCTTTTTTTTGAAGGTAGAAAACTTAGAAAATATTCAAAGTAGTGAAATAAGGAAAGTAAGAAGAAAAGAAAGAATAAAAAAGGGCAATTTTGGAAAAATTGGGGTGACAAAAGAAAAAACCAAGGTGATTTTTTTTGTGGAAATGACCGAGATGGGAAGATCAACTTGGGGGGTGCAAATAGAAGAAGCCCAAATCAATGCACATTTTTCTCTAAAAACCCAAACCGTTTACCCTAAGAAAAAACCCTGCTACCTTTTAATCGCGGAAATATCTTCTCGAATCTACCTGTTTCCACCAAACCTCACTTCTCTTCGCTTCGTGTTCTTCTCGCAAAGAGATCCAGGTGAGGCGGATCACGGTAGCTAAATTATCCTCTTTTCCGCTGGCGCGTCCATCTGCATTGGAAGAGCAATTCTCATGCTTAGTTTTAAGTACGTATTGAATATTCGATAAGCTTATAAATCGACATCTATAAATTGTGTAATAGTGCATATTTCAGAGATACAACTAAACCGTCTTAGCTCGTCTATGCACAAGAGCATGTCTACGAAAGGTCTTTTGATTACGGTTGATGGCGATGAGGCGTCATCAAGTTGGGTTTCGCTATTTGTTTCATTGCTTGGATAAGGATTGAGGATCAAAATTTTTGTTGTTTTCGTTTCTGAATTTGATTTGTTTCGCTCATAGGTCCGTTGGATGTAATGGAAGAAAATCACAGGATAGAAGGGAGTCTTTCTTGGAAGAATTCTTTGCCTCGTGTTTTGGTTGTAACTATTTTTTTTTCATTTTTGTTTGGATATCATTTAGGGTATGTTATTGATTGTTTTGTTTTATTACTTATTCATGTGAGTTGTTTAAGCTATCCTACATTTATGATGTACCCAAAGGCCAAACTAAGGATTCAGATGACGGTCAACCTGTTGAACATTGAAAATCAGTATCAACTTATGTGGGTGGTACTGTTTTACAATGAATTCTTACTTTTTACTGCAGGTTGTACGTTAAAAACAAATTAACTCTCTGCAAAATGATGAAAAATCTCCGCATTTTTTTCTACAAGGAAGGTATATGATTGGTTTGGGTTATTTTAAGACAACATATAATGAACTTAATTACTAACTGATAAATTGGTACATAACCAATCAAACCAGTACCAAGTTAATATTAGAAATCAAATTTGAGTTCATACTTTTGCATTCATATTGTTAAGACGTTTTCCACGTATTTGTAACGTCCCAGATTTTTTTTGAACATTGATTACGAATAATTAAATTGGCTTTAAACATTGATTAGGTGATGTTAATGAATTTTTGTATCGAATTTATTAAATAAAATGGAGTTTAAGTGTTTATATTTATAAATTAATTGAAACAAGCCCAAAACGACACGGTAGTTCGTAATATTGAATTTCGAACTTTAATTGAATATACATGATCCAATATAAGTCGGATTTCCGCAAAACAGGAATCGCTCGGATCGATTTGATTATAATTTTATAATGAAAGAAAAAATGGAGATTTCATATTATAGATTGCGAGTTATGTCCAATTCAAATTTTCAAATAGTCGCTATGGATTTCGTTAATAAACGATAACACTTTTCTAATAAAATATTAATGGTTTTAACAAAAACTGAGAATTTGTTTGACCCAAAATTTATATAATATTGAGTATAAATCTATATTGGTTTATTTTGGAGCTGTGTAAAATTTTATAGGAGAGATATAATTTTTATTTAAATTAGATTGTTTTGGATTTTATCAACGTTATATAGACTTTAAAATATTTGTTTTTCAAATGACCTTCGTTTTCAACGAAATAAATTTTTATTTGAATGTGTATAATTAACTATTGTTATATTTCCGGTTTGGAAGCAAACAAAGTTGTTTTATCGGTAAACAAAATTTAAAGGTGAACCGATAAATGAATTGGGATCTAAATAGTGACGTTTTTGCAAACAGAGACCGTTTTCAACGAAATCGGTTTCATTAGGATCGTACCGTCAAATTATATCATGACTTCCAATTTCATATTTGGGGTTCATGTGTCTTGGTGCGATTTTAAGGTTGACGTTAAAACCGGTGCAAATGAAATTAACCGTACAAATCGTGGTCATTCGAACAAAATTCCTTCGTCATCTCAAACAAAATCTTTGGTTGCATCCGAATAAATGCCGCCGACCTAGCGCAAAGAAATGTCAACAACACATACAAGAGGAAAGGACGTTGCAGCCAACTCTTCTTCTTTTGGCCACTCTATGCATGAAAAGAAAACTCAACATAGCATATATTTTCAAATCAAACTGCATTTCCCTTCAGCCAACAAAAGAACAAAGCTGACCACTGTAACATCCCGCAAATTTTGATTGTTTAATTATTGAATTAATTGAATTTAATCCTTGAATTTAAAATGGTTTGAAAATAAATTTTAGGATATTATTAATAAACGATTTCAAATTTATTTCTAATAAACAGCAATTTATGATTAGATGAATGATGATTTATTACAATGGAAACAATTATTAAATTTTGTGGAATTATTAACTTTGAAGTATTATTTATAAAAGGAAAGATATTTGTCAGTCGTGAAATAATAACCGTAATAATATTGAAATGGTAGGCGTTAGAATTTAAATTCAAACTTTAATTCCATACATGAAAATAAATATGTTTATTTAATTTAAGTAAATTTAAATTAAACATTAATAATGGAAGTTTCAACGATTTTAATAATGTACCATTTAAATGGTGCAGTTACTCGAAATATTACGTAAAATTTTGCAGTCAAATTTAATTACGAAAATTTGATATTAGGAATACGTGCAATTTAATATAGCAATGAAGTAATTTTCATAGTAATGTACAAAAGTTCATTTCATTTGTAATATAGAGAAAATATTAAATAAATTAGACCATTGCCAATAAATTGAAATTAATATAGCAATTGAAACGGTATACATTTGGATTGGAAACGTCACACCGAGTTTGAATCAGTAATATAAGTCTATGGTTTCTTCGAAATTAATGCTGTCCCTTTCTCTAAATCCGGTCACGTTCATTCGTTTAATAAATGAAATAAAGGAAAGTGAATCATTTGATTTACCTACCCTTTTCTCAAAGTTCTTTTTCTATTCCTTGCAATATTATATATAGTAAAGCAATATGTCTTTCCTGATCCATTTCAAATCTACTTCCTCTCTCCTCTTTTATCTCATTTTCCTTTTTCTTGATTAGATTAGATCCGGACCCAAAAAAAGGGAATCTAAATCGTTTTTCCCAATTCAGAAACAACGGCTCCATCCTCCAAAATAATCGATCCGCTTCGCCTTCCACCGAAATTGCTTTGACCTTGTCCCATCGCTTCCTTCCTCCTCGAATGATTCAACGTCCGCCTTCAACACCTGGAGCCACCGCCACTTTGCTCCATCGTGGTCTGCCTCTTCTCAAAGTCTGAATCTCTCATGTCGCTCGCAATAGCCACCATGTCACCAAATGGAAGAGCCGCTGCCTATCTCTGCTCACCAACGCCACTACGCTGAAGCTTCGTCCGATGCCACCTGCTGCACCCATAATGATTGTCAAGTCCTTTTTCTTCACTAACCTATAGTAAGTACTCTTACGATTAAAAATATTTCAATTGTATGACTTCGGTTTTACACTGATATTATTAGTTTATCAGTTGTCATTAGCTGTCTTGAATTGATTTATCAATGCATGTTCTTCTTATTATTATGTTTTCAAATTTGTAATTGGAAAAAGTTTTGATGCAAGGATGCGGTAATGATGTATAGGATCCGTATTCACAATTTGTGAATATTTTGGTCATACTAACTCATTTAATGGTTTACTCTTGAATACGAGCATCAACATAACGAATGTCCTTTTCTGAAACATTTTAGTGGTCGAGTTAGCATATACTCATGTAAAGGATCTAACTTGTGAACTAAAACTGTTTATCACTTGGTATTTTCACCTCTTCTTTGTGTGTTAGCATCATACCCATTTTTGTTAGAATGTGAATTGGGCTTTCAAATAATTTCTAAAGGATAACTCTTGGTGTCTACAAAAAATAGTATAATGAAAAAAGAAAGAAAACAACATGCTTTAGTCATTTGATGTTGATTTACCATGATATTTCCAAACCGTTGGAAATTAAAAAAACCATTTGCTGCGAAAAGTCACAAACTTTTGCATTTCATATATAACATAAATTACACGTGTTTATGAAATACACAGGCATACCGGAGTTTGGTGATGCATTCCTTTATATTTTGGGCGAATGGGTTCATTTGAGATTTAACATATGAAATAATACCCTGTTCCTTGGGCTTGAACCCTCGCTCATTTTGCATGTCGCATACATGTCTTATTATTCATGTCTTCCTAGTTAAGTTGCGTTGTTTATTCCAGAACTCTTTGCGCATGGAATTTACTCCGCATTCATGCTACACTTGAAATTTCCCTGCACGTTCCAGCTTTGGTTGCCATTCATTTTTCTGTATGAACACATGCTTGGAAAATATGTGTACACTTGTACTTTGTCTTCATGTTAGCTTGCTATTTCACCTGACTATATATTGTTGCTATTTGGGGTTACTACCATTGCATATATTTGAACTGGGTGATTTTCATATGCCTCTACTTATCATGGTGCACTCTTAACTCAAGTTGTTGCCTGCCATTTATTACCTCACTTTATGTTTAATTATGGCGTGTGTCCCTTTCATTGTGACCATAAAAATAATTATTATATTATTTTTGCTACACCCGCTTCCTACTATTTGGAAATAGATGTGTGCCACATTTGTAGTGTCCCGAAATTCCGGTCCAATTTGAGTTGACCAAATAACACAAGTCCAACCCACATTGCACTGTAAATCAGAAAACTAATAGAAAGAAAACAGAGGGTGAGAATAGGTAAGATAGAAACTTAGAATAGAAGAAGAAGAAGAAGAACAGAACATTAGAGTTACAAGAACCTCACAGCGGAACGAATAGCATATAATATATAACATAACTTTGAAATATAAATCTGTACTTGAATATACATATCATTTCCAAAGTACAGCACTTACAACACAGCGGAAATAACCATAGCTATATAATTCTGAAGCCTCCTACTCCAGCTCTCCAAATATATCTGTAAATCTCGACTACTTGACTGCCCGTACAAAATTGGGCACCTAAGTGTTTAGGGAAAATAAAAAAAATAAACTCCGGGTCACTCATGTGACTGGTGTGAGTATACTCAAATCGTTTGTTTAACTTTAAAAATCCTTTCAAAAGAAAGAATAATTGTAAGACCGAACCACACATAAACATGGATGGTTTTTACCTTACGATAACCCAAACCATTTGTAAAACAATATTATTCTGATATTATAATAATGTCTAACACAAGTAATATCAATCTAGTAGAAACGCTTGCATCTAACGTTCTAAATATATAATATACAATCAAAACCGCGAGCTCTTATTTGGGGAATGGATTCCAACTATGACAAGGTACGGATCCACCTTCCGCTCAGTGTACTCTAGAAGCGATACACTGGAGTTCAACAAGAACATCTTGTAACTCGGCCATACATGACCGACCATTCATTTCTCTTGAATGTATCGAATATATTGCCACCCCTCGGTTAGTATCTCAACATAATCGTTCCGGGAGATATAGAATTGAAAGAAGTACAAATATGAATATTCTCTAGATGGTGACAATATACCCTAATTGGGTGCGGCCCACTTAGCCATGCTGCCTGTCCGATTTCTGTCATTTCCCAGTTGATGAGGCTTGAGGTTATAACGTAACTCTATACCGAACACGTCTTCATTTAATTTGATTGCCACATCATCATACCCGTCAAATCACAAATTGATTTCCCCAAAAATACCATGGGTATAAGCTAAGACAAACGAATTCCTCCGCCACCAACATAAATACGTTTGAAATGATCAACTTACGCGATCTACCAGATATACTGTGTCAGACATTCGTCCATTCAAGTTGTCCTGGGACTGGACAAACCGAAGGCACTATTGCGTACATCCATCCTAGGAAATATCTACCTAGGATTTATACAATAGCCCTTGCACTTTACTCCGTCTTCAATATATTCAACATACTTGGTTTGCTACGCTTATGCCAATACGGAGTGGTTCTTCGGATAATAATCCGACCGGTCTCTCCATATTAACAACGTTAAAATGGTCAAAAACTTCGATAGTCGGTGATTTAACTATCAAATGAAAAATGTCTGTATGCACACAACGATCTTATTTCCAAATGGAATTATTGATCAAATCATCAACATATATATATATATTCATATTTCCTTATTTTATATGTTTAGAATATATATGTTATTAGCACCGGAAAACATTCCCATAACTTATTTACATATCACTATTCTTCCACATCTATCAATCTTTGACTGTAAACTAGTATGAGAACAATTCCCTATGTATCAATCCTGAAGGTCGAAACCAACATCAGATAGACACTTAGAAAACCATTCAACTTAACTAATCTCCAGTCAGTTTCTAATTTAGCTTAACTCCATTTCTTAACTCCTTTCGAATAAGTAATATTCGATAAACTCCTTTTCGATAAAACTAATATTTGATAACTCCTTTCTTCGAATAACTATATTCTATTAACTCCTTTCGAATAAGTAATATTCGATAAAGTCCTTTTCGATTAACTCTACTTAATTAACTCTATCGATTAACCCTAACTTATTAACTCTAACTGGTTAACACTATCCAATTTACTCTTCATCCATATTCAGTTTCAAATATCGATGTTGAAATCGATTCTTACTTCTCTATATAAGTCCTGATTTATATATTCTATTTATCCAATGATAAATATTTTACATAATTTATAAAACCTTATTTATAAATTAATCTTCTTACTTTATCTGTTAAAACAGGTTTCTCTTAAATATTCACTTTAAATTCATATTCTGTTATACCCGTGAGCGAAGCAGGGGTTTAAACTTTCATGATGTAAAATTCTATCAATTTTCCAAATATTTCCTTATATAACATTCTTTTCATTTTCCAATAAATTCCTTTTATAACTCTATTTCTTTTTCTATAATTCTAATTATTTTATGAATATTTCCTTTTCAATTCTATTTGTAAATGGTTTACAAATATTTCCTTTTCATTTCTATTTGTAAATGTTATACAAATATATCCTTTTCATTTCTTCTTTGATTTTATAATTTTCTTTTATAAAATCCTTTCCCTTTTATATATAAAATCATTGATTTTATATAAATAATTTATCTTCAAAATACACTTTTAAAATCCCCATTTCTATATTCCAGTATTTCTTACAGTATTTAAAATACCCAAATAACAATGATCGATATCATTCAACACACGTAATCGACACAGATTATATATCACATCACAAATCACAATATATGAAAACAAATAGTAGTAATATTGAGGAATCCAGTTGGTTCCCTCCAAACTGTTTCCCTGCATCCACAGATGTTAAACAATATAATTAACATCACTTTCATTTCAACATGAAATATTTTGATCAACAGAATCAATATATTTTTAACAATTTATATATATATATATATATATATATATATATATAATTTCAACCAATTACTTAGCAGTTCAACCAAACAGTCAACACACAACAATCAATCACCATTTATCAGTTCTAAAAATACGTTATAAATATATAAACTGTTCAGAGTTTGTGAGTTTTACTCACATTGGTTGCTCATCGTTAAAGAACGATAAACTGTTGTTTGATTCGAATCAAACAATTTATTTCCCCATAAATTTAAACGAGCTCCAATCCACTCCCACTCGGTTCCATTGGGTAGTGTCCGTCCATATGATCCCAATGGATCCTGTTTTGTTCAATTTCGTTTACATATGAATTAGATATGATATAAACAAGTTAATACATATCTAAATAATAAAAACTTGGATTTGAATTTCAAAACGGGCCTTAACCTTCTTCGTTGGCCCACTCATAAACATCGAACCTGACCTCTCCCTTTTGCTTTCTTCCCCGAATCAATTTCGCGAGCGCCAGACAACAATTACCCCGTGTTTTCCTGCTTCCATCTCCTCCTTCTTTCACCTTGAACACAAACCGACTATACCAGACTTCCTCTCGTCGAAAACTCCATAACCTCATACCCTCACTGTAATGCTCGAACTCACCTTCACCAATACCTTGTTTTGGTCTCCGACGTCAACTACAGGCACTTGCGACAACAGTTATCACCGAAACCACCCAAATCCTCCCACCGAGTGCTAAATCATCACACAAGTACCAATCCGACACCCATTTCATGAATCAATGCTTACATCTCCCTCGAACCTTAACCCTAGCTCGTTGAAGCCGAAAACCCCGAACCAGAAACTAACGTCGCAACTCACCAAAGTGGCATCAAAATGAAGGGAAACAGTAGATGAATTTAAATATACATATATTAGAATTTATAGAGTTTTATTTTGATTTCCCTTCTCACGATTTTTGTTTTGAGAAACGAGAATTGTTTCTCGTGTTTTAAACTTGTTTGTGCGGCTGAGAAGGGAGAAGACGTGGCCTTGTTTTAGGCTCAGAAATAAGGTAGGATATTTTGCTTATTTTATTTTATTTATTTTTATCCGATCATTTGCTTTCTAAAAATTCATGTGATCCCATACCATCTCTAAAAATCATGAAAATGGACATACAACTAGAGTTTGCCATTGTGGACCCCAACGGAACTGGTTTCATCGAATTCCGACTCCGTTTGCTCACACAACGTATTTTTAAAGGTCAAAATATCGCTTGTTTTCACATTAAAAATCCGTACGGCCACACACTGACTTCAAAAATCACGAAACTTGACATCTAACAATAATTTAACATTGCGGATCCGACAAAATTAGTTTCGTCGAAAACAGGGGTCGTTTGCAAAACTGGCTATTTTTAAAGCTCTAAATAACCCAATTAAACATATACATATATATTAAAAACAACTAAATTAAATATAAAAAAATAAATATTATCGTATATATTCATATACGATATACCATAGCTCTAAAATAATCATATCAGAATTTATAACTCGATATTCAATTTCTGGATCAATCGATATTCAATATTTATATAAAAACTTCTTTAAATATATATAAATCGATATAAATTATAAAGGAATTCCACAACGACTTTTCTAAAATTTGATCTGGACATAACTCAAAATCTACCTGATGAAATCCCGATTTTTCTCTTCCACTAGAAAAATATATTTCACCAGCTCCATACGTTTCTTATTTCACAGAAATCCAATTTAAAAAGGACCCTGTACATTCAGTTGAAGTTCATATCGCCAAATAGCGAACTATCGCGCTATTTTGAGCTCGATTATAATTATAATATAATTATACGTTCAAACTGTCGTTATTTAAATATATTCGATATACTAATTAAATTCTAAGCTGAATTAAATGTTTTAAATTGTCCAATTCACATTATATTGTCAATTCACTATTTTCGACTATTTCAGAAATTAAATATATTATTATATTATTTAATTTAATTAAATATTCAATATTATTTAATTAAACAACCTTTAAAATACTAAACCATTGTTTTAAATAATTAAATTAATTAATTATTCGACCGAAAAATACAGGTCGTTGCATTCTTCCCCCCTTAAAATAATTTCGTCCTCGAAATTGCTAAGGTAGAAACAAACCCTATAAACTGGTTAGAACTTATTTGTTCACTTCTTAACTTCAGTTTCAACTGAACCAATTAATTTCAATTAAAATATTAATTAATTCTTACCAACGAAAATTTTCAAAAATCCTGAAAAAAGTTAACATCTTAACTTTTCGAAAAATTTCGCCAACACCTTCTTTGTACTGGTCAATAGCTCAAACTCAAACTCGCCTCTCTAGGCCCTTTACAACCCAAAAGAAAATCAAACAGCCAAGTGGCTTGCCAAATCAGCTCATAAAATCTTATACCCAATATATAATATAAACTTGTACCTTTTTTGTTGGGCATATCATTATATCCTTTACATTTGCTGCTAAATCAGCATATACCAATGTCATCCCAATCAAACTCCAATCACTTTTATCTCCAACACAACCATTCGCTTATATCCAAGCCAAATATCATTTCAAACTCGAGTTTCATTCTCGATTTCAAACTCATAACTTGATTATCAAATTACACTTCAAATTCGAATCTCACAAATCCAACTTGTCTCGATATCATTATAATTCAATTTCAGTTACCACTTAACTAACTTTATTTTAATTCCAATTGGCTTTCACAAATTTCAATTCAATTTGGTATTAATTCGAATAGTCTCTTTCTGGGAGTTTTAAACAGCTTTGCTTTTCTCATAAGTCAAACTTTCCTTTTCAGGATTTAAACCAACTTGTTTTGCCAAAAAAATTCGAAATCAACATCATTGGTAGTAATCCGTGACTTAAAACTTGAAAATGAACACTAAAGATGTCGCGATTCATCATCAGGGTTATTTCCCGGCTATCGAAGTGAGTTCAATATTATATCACTTTTAAACTATTCCATTTTGAAATACATTTCAAAATACCATTCACAATGCTGGTAAAACAATTTAAAATCTCCCAAGATTTTGAAATTCTCATATATTCAGTTCAAATCCATTTACAAACACCTTTCCAATTTTTCAGAGTTTTAATTTCAATTCTGATTTAAATTCAGATTTAATTCATCTGATTCCACGTATTTCACTTATATGAATTTTGATTGGTTATTTACATAACCATTTAATTTATAATCTTGCTCGATTATAATAACAACTAATATATCCAATATATTATAATTCCAATATGTATATTTTCTCTATATTAAAATATACTTTGGGTAAAATTAATTTCTTTTACCCTTTTTTTCAAAACATAACGTGTCGACCCATCATATTCGAGTATTTAGAAACTCCTACCAATACAGTGGAACAAATTGATCGACCATAACCCATAAACAACTCAACCAACAAAGCTCCACAATGTAAAATAATTTTTATTATCAATAACAAGTACACGCTCGTACACTCAAACTCAATCTAGGGTATTACTAACCACATTTCTATTGAGTCACGCCACAGAGCCAAGGAAATTACTTAACCTTAAGCTCTGATACCAACTGCAGTGTCCCGAAATTCCGGTCCAATTTGAGCTAACCAAATAACACAAGTCCAACCCACATTGCACTGGAAATCAGAAAACTAATAGAAAGAAAACAAAAGGTGAGAATAGGTAAGATAGAAACATAGAATAGAAGAAGAAGAACAACACAACATCAGAGTAACACAAACCTCACAGCGGAACGAATAACATATAATATATAACATAACTTTGAAATATAAATATGTACTTGAATATACATATCATTTCCAAAGTACAACACTTACAACACAACGGAAATAACCGTAGCTATATAATTCTGAAGCCTCCTGCTCCAGCTCTCCAAATATATCTATAAATCTCAACTACTTGACTGCCCGTACAAAATTGGGCACCCAAGAGTTTAGGGAAAATAAACCAAAATAAACTCCGGGTCAGTCATGTGACTGGTGTGAGTAAACTCAAATCGTTTATTTAACTTTAAAAATCCTTTCAAAAGAAAGAATAATCGTAAGACCGATCCACACATAAACACGGATGGTTTTTACCTTACGATAACCCAAATCATTTGTAAAACAATATTATTATGATATTATAATAATGTCTAACACAAGTAATATCAACCTAATAGAAATGCTTGCAGCTAACGTTCTACATATATAACATACAATCAAAATTGCGGGCTCTTATGTGGGGAATGGATTCCAACTATGACAAGGTATGGATCCACCTTCCGCTCAGTGTACTCTAGAAGCGATACACTGGAGTTCAACAAGAACATCTTATAACTCGGCCACACATGACCGACCATTCATTTCTCTTGAATGTATCGAATATATTGCCACCCCTCGGTTAGTATTCCAACATAACCGTTCCCGGGAGATACAGAATTGAAAGAAGTACAAATATGAATATTCTCTAGATGGTGACAATATATCCTAATTGGGTGCGGCCCACTTAGCCATGCTGCCTGCCCGATTTCTGTCATTTCCCAGTTGATGAGGCTTGAGGTTATAATGTATCTCTAAACCGAACACGTCTTCATTTACTTTGACTGCCACATCATCATACCCGTCAAATCACAAATTGATTTCCCCCAAAATACCACGGGTATAAGCTAAGAGAAACAAGTTCGTCCGCCCCCAACGTAAATACGTTTGAAACGATCAACTTACGCGATCTACCAAATATACTCTGTCAGACATTCGTCCATTCAAGTTGTCCTGGGACTGGACAAACCGAAGGCACTATTCCATACATCCATCCTAGGCTATCTCTACCTAGGATTTATACAACAGCTCTTGCACTTTACTCCGTCTTCAATATATTCAGCATACTTGGTTTGCTACACTTATGCCAATACGGAGTGGTTCTTCAGATAATAATCCAACCGGTCTCTCCATATTAACAAAGTTAAAACTTTGATAGTCGGTGATTTAACTATCAAATGAAAAATGTCCATGTGCACACAACAATCTTATTTCCAAATGGAATTATCGATCAAATCATCAACATATATATATATATATATTCATATTTCCTTATTTTATATGTTTAGAAAATATATGTTATTAACACTGGAAAACATTCCCATAGCTTATTTACATATCACTATTCTTCCACGTCTATCAGTCTTTGACTGTAAACTAGTATGAGAACAATTCCCTAAGTATCAATTCTAAAGGTCGAAACCAACATCGGATAGACACTTAGAAAACCATTCAACTTAAATAATCTCCAGTCGGTTTATAATTTAGCTTAACTCCATTTCTCAACTCCTTTCAAATAAGTAATATTCGATAAACTCCTTTTCGATAAAACTAATATTTGATAACTCCTTTCTTCGAATAACTATATTCGATTAACTTCTTTCGAATTAGTAATATTCGATAAACTCCTTTTCGATTAACTCTATTTAACTAACTCTATCGATTAACTCTAACTGATTAACTCTAACTGATTAACTCTAACTGGTCAACTCTATCCAATTTACTCTTCGTCCATATTCAGTTTCAAATATCGATGTTGAAATCGATTCTTACTTCTCTATATAAGTCCTGACTTATATATTCTATTTATCCAATGGTAAATATTTTACTTAATTTATAAAACCTTATTTATAAATTAATCTTCTTACTTTATCTGTTAAAACAGATTTCTCTTAAATATTCACTTTAAATTCATATTCTGTTATACCCGTGTGTGAAGCATGGGTTTAAACTTTCCTGATGTAAAATTCTATTCAATTCCCAAATGTTTCCTTATATGACATTCTTTTCATTTTCCAATAAATTCCTTTTATAACTCTGTTTATTTTCTAAATAAATATTTCCTTTATAATCTATTTATTTACTCAATAATTCTTTTTCTATAATTCTAATTATTTTATGAATATTTCCTTTTCAATTCTATTTGTAAATGGTTTACAAATATTTCCTTTTCATTTCTATTTGTAAATGTTATACAAATATATCCTTTTCATTTCTTCTTTGATTTTATAATTTTCTTTTATAAAATCCTTTCCCTTTTATATATAAAATCCATTGATTTTATATAAATAATTTATTTTCAAAATACTCTTTGAAAATCCCCTTTTTTACATTGCAGTATTTATTACGGTATTTAAAATACCCAAATAACAATGATCGATATCGTTCAACACACGTAATCGACACAAATTATATATCACATCACATATCACAATATATGAAAAAATAGTAATAATATTGAGGAATCCAGTTGGATCCCTCCAACCTGTTTCCCTGCATCCACAGATATTAAACAATATTATTAACATCACTTTCATTTCAACATGAAATATTTTGATCAACAGAAACAATATATTTTTAACAATTTATATATATATATAATTTCAACCAATTACTTAGCAGACCAAACAGTCAATACACAGCAATCAGTCATCATTTATCAGTTCTAAAAATACGTTATAAATATATAAACTGTTCAGAGTTGGTGAGTTTTACTCCCATTGGTAGTTTATCGTTAAAGAACGATAAATTGTTGTTTGATTCGAATCAAACAATTTATTTTTCCATAAATTCAAACGAGCTCCAATCCACTCCCAGTCAGTTCCATTGGGTAGTGTCCGTCCATATGATCCCAACAGATCCGTTTTGTTCGATTTCGTTTACGTATGAATTAGATATAATATAAACAAGTTAATACATATCTAAATAATAAAAACTTGGAATTGAATTTCAAAACGGGCCTTAGCCTTCCTCGTCGGCCCACTCATAAACATCGGACCTGACCTCTCCCTTTTGCTTTCTTCCCTGAATCAATTTCGCGAGCTCCAGACAACAATTACCCCGTGTTTTCCTGCTTCCATCTCCTCCTTCTTTCACCTGGAACACAAACCGACTATACTAAACTTCATCTCGTCGAAAACTCCATAACCTCATTCCCTCACTGTAATACTCGAACTCACCTACACCAGTACCTTGTTTTGGTCTCCGACGTCAACTACAGGTACTTGCGACTACAGTTATCACCGAAACCACCCAAATCCTCCCACCGAATGCTAAATCATCACACGAGTACCAATCCAACACCCATTTCATGAATCAATGCTTACATCTCTCTCGAACCTTAACCCTAGCTCGTTGAAGCCAAAAACCCCGAACCAGAAACTAGCGTCGCAACTCACCAAAGTGGCATCAAAATGAAGGGAAACAATAGATGAATTTAAATATACGTATATTAGAATTTATAGGGTTTTATTTTGATTTCCCTTCTCATGATTTTTGTTTTGACAAATGAGAATTGTTTCTCATGTTTTAAACTTATTTGTGCAGCTGAGAAGGGAGAAGACGTGGCCTTGTTTTAGGCTCAGAAATAAGGTAGGATATTTTTCTTATTTTATTTTATTTATTTTTATCCGATCATTTGCTTTCTAAAAATTCGTGTGATCCCGTACCATCTCTAAAAATCATGAAAATGGACATACAATTAGAGTTTGCCATTATGGACCAAACGTAACTAGTTTCATCGAATTCCGACTCTGTTTGCTCACACAGCGTATTTTTAAAGGTCCAAATATCGCTTGTTTTTTCATGTTAAAAATACGTACGGCCACACACTGACTTCAAAAATCACGAAACTTGACACTTAACAATAATTTAACATTGCGGATCCAACAAAATTAGTTTCATCGAAAATAGAGGTCGTTTGCAAAATTGGCTATTTTTAAAGCTCTAAATAACCCAATTAAATATATAAATATATTTAAAACTATTAAATTAAATATAAAAAATAAATATTATCATATATATTCACATACGAAATACCATAGCTCTAAAATAATCATATCAGAATTTATAACTCGATATTCAATTTCAGGATCAATCGATATTCAATATTTATATAAAAACTCCTTTAAATATAAATAAATCGATATAAATTATAAAGGAATTCCACAGCGACTTTTCTAAAATTTGATCTGGACATTACTCAAAATCTGCCCGACGAAATCCCAATTTTTCTCTTCCACTAGAAAAATATACTTCACCAGCTCCATACGTTTCTTGTTTCACAGAAATCCGATTTAAAAAGGACCCTGTACATTCAGTTGAAGTTTAAATCGCCAAATAGCGAACTGCCGCACCATTTCGAGCTCGATTATAATTATAATATAATTATACGTTCAAACTGTCGTTATTTAAATATATTCGTTATTCTAATTAAATTCTAAGCTGAATTAAATGTTTTAAATTGTCCAGTTCACATTATATTACCAATTCACTATTTCTGACTATTTCAGAAATTAAATATATTACTATATTATTTAATTCAATTAAATATTCAATATTATTTAATTAAACAACCTTTAAATTACTAAACCATTATTTTAAATAATTAAATTGATTAATTATTCGACCGAAAATACGGGTCGTTACAACATTGGATGCCATGTTTGTTCCATTTATTTTCGGCAGTTCACTGAATTGGTATACTCATGTTATTTAATATATTATTAGGAGATATACTGATTATATTTATGTGTTTATCGAAGTGTGCTAACTTGAAATAAATTTAATCCTGACTCGGTTATTTTGTGTTTTGCATGGAACGCTCGCGTCAGGTCCTAAGTGTTCCAGATTTAAAGATTCAGCGCAAAACTGGAGAGGAATGTGAAGACCCATACGGCGCGCACTCGTCGAAACTGTAAAAGTTTTATATTTTTTTTTTAAATGCATGTATATATATTTAATATTTTTTGCTGTACAAATATTATTAAAAAACTCCGATATTATTGTATAAAATTTATTTCCGCTGCAAACTGTATATTTTGTGTCTGTGATTCTGTGTTATTCTGTTTAAACCTACTAAGCTAAATAATTATCCTTCGTTTTGAACGTTCTGAGTTGGTTTAATTACCGACTTGAAGCGGTCGAAAAGGCTGGTCGTTACAAGTGGTATCAGAGCTTTGGTTCATTTAAAGCTTAGCTTATCAAATTTAAAACCTTATTAGAGATAGAGTAGCAATACTCTAGAATGAGTAGAATTATCACAGGAATAACTGTAGAGAGAGAGAGCGTATTTTGAAATTATAAATTATTTTGAAATTTAATAAATATTTTTGAAAAGCGTAATTATTTTGAAATATAATCTTTGACTAGAGTTTTGGTGCATTTTATCGACGTCGAAGTTGGACTGTCAAGTATGTACGAATTTTGAATATACGCCTAGCTGACGTATACACAAAGTCCAATATATACGAGACTGATATAGAATCACATTCTAGTCGCTTGGAAATAATTCTGGGGATGATCGTGACATCACTATTATTCGTTTTAAACATCGAGAAATACTCGAAACCGATTAGATGAGCATATTTGGATAAAATTTAATAAAACGTTTTGATAGATTAATATGAATTGAAATAGATAAGAGAAATTTAAATAAGCGACAAATTAAATATTTTGTAAAGTAATAATTGAAATTGGAAATGAATTGCGATGAAATTGGGAATGATTTGAATAAAGATTCAAGTAGAAATGAATGTTTAAAAATATAATTTTGCCGTTTCACTTGTTTTTTTTGTTGGCCTTGACCTGTCGTTATCGTTCGCCTATCCTTCGAACCATTCGTGTTTAAATTTTGGAAACTGTCCAAATCTTATCCCGAACCATTGAATTGCTTTAACAAAATCTATGGACAAGTTGAAATTTGAAAATTGGTTTAAAACAAAGAACATGGAATGAATGAAAAATTCAAACTTCAAATGAAATTTTGAAACGAGAAATTTGAGTTGTGATCTGACTTGAACACTTAGTTCAAACTGAAAGGTTTCCAATTGAAATTTTAGTTAAATTTGAGTTTGATTACGACTTTGAAATTGATGTTAGCTAAATTTTGTAAACTTCGGAAATTTAGTTCGGATTGGAATATTTCCTAAAAATAGTATTTATTTGATAACTATTATATGTTTTATTATTGTTTTACATGAACTAAAGTATAACTTTTATCTATCTTATTTAATTATTCTCTACCAAATCTATATTGATTTTCGAACTATTCTACAAACTATTTTGTATTAAAATATATTTAATTTATTCAAACCTATTTAATTTGCTTAAACTATTTTATATCATAACTTATCTTATTTATTCAAATTCTATTTTTCTAAAGACTTATTTATTCGAAACTATTTTATTTCAAGCTTACTATTTTAAAACTAATTTGAGATAAATTATTTATTCCTGATCCGAGCAATTTAGTCCAAAGTAATTGAATATACGAATAAATTGTGAAATCAAAACTAAACTGGTATTGAATGGAAATTTTGTTAAATCTTATATAATGGAATTAATACAAGAATGATATGTTGAAATGTGATTTGGACAGAATATTTTATGAAAATTGATATTTTTGTAAGTATGATATTTGTGAAACGTGAAATTAAGTATTATATATATAGCATGTATGTTTGAAATGAAGATATGGAAATATCATTTATAAATGAAACTTACTTCATAGAATTAAGAAATCTTACAGATAACTATGTAAGTACGTTGAACTTAAAATTACGACTTGATAAAACAGAATCCGTGCGAGTTATGTTGGAATTTACCTGTTGAGTTATATGGAAAATGATTAATGAGTGATATTTGAAAATATCATGAACGAATGTTATTCGAACATGAAACAAAATCCAAATGGTTAATTCTAAAATGTTAGAATATGAAAATTGATAATCTTATATTTATATAAGTGTGGAAATGAAATAGTTTTGAAAGCTATGACTATTAAAATTTTTGAATTCGGCAAAGATTCAAAATTGAACAATTTGATTCTTATATAAAATTGGAAGTTATATAAGTATGTGGTGAATTTTATATTACTGATTTGAATGAATCCCGATTGGAAAGGAATACAAACTTTTGTAAATGGAATTTTATATAAGCACGATATATGAGATGTACGAAATTTAAAAACTATATGTAGTATTATCTAGTTTTGAAGTCAAAGATATGGAAAGTACTTTCTATCGAAAATCATGATCCTACTTGATAGGGTTGCGTTGGAACTCCGCACGGGGTGTCCATAGGAAATCACGAGCCTACTCGGTAGGGACTGCTTTGGAACTCCACCTAACGGAAGTGTACATCGAAAATCGGGGTCCTACTCGGTAGGAACACATACTGGAATCCTACCCATTGGGGTCATTTTGATTTATTTATATTCACTTAATGTTTCATAGCAAAATTCGAGGGGCGAAATGCCTAAAGTTACAAGCGATTCCACCGGGATAGTGGCATAACCGCTGCATAACTGCAATCTATAACCATAGCGAAATTCGAGGGGCAAGATGCCTACAGTTATAAGCGATTTCACTGGGATAGTGGTGTAACCGCCGCGTAACTGCGATCTATGGCAACAACCATGGTGAAATTCGATGGGTGTGATACCTACGGGCACAAGCGATTCTATTGGGATAGTAGCGTAACTGCCGCGTGTCCGCAATCCATGGGGGAATTTATTTTCCATATCTATTTTAAAAGTTTTAAGTATTTTCACTGGAAGTTGAAACAAGTATATCAAGCACTTAGAGATTTTTAGTCGTGCGTCTGATCAACGTATGTCTAAAACTTTTAAGGACGAAAATAAACTTGTTAAGCCTTCGAGTTATAAAGTATTTTGACGTTAACTAACAAATTAATAACATAAAAATTTAACATTGTATCACCTTAACATAGTAAAATAAGATAGAGATTTTAAATGTTTTGCAAGTTCACGGCTTTGAAATAAATCAAAATACTAATTTTCGTCTCCAAAAAGGAAAAGAACTAATGGAATGAATATGTAGTTAAACCTAAATCATTCTATTCGCATAACAATTTTGATTCAGTTTGAATATAAAATGTTGATTCTAAATAGAATTATTTGCTCGATTTTCGATGATGAATTTCTAAAAAGAATTTTGATATGAATCTGAAATTCTCTATCATAACTTATTGCTATGTAAGGAGAATAGAAGTTTCTTGTCAAGAAGTCGAATTTGAAGTTCGCACTAGAGTGATCGGGTTATCAATACTAATTGGAAGCATAATTTTGTATTTAAACAAGCAATTGAGGTTGATAAGCGAATGAATTATATATCATTAAATTACTAGTTCTTTATTGCATTCCTTTTCGAGGACGAAAAATTCTGAGTGAGGGAGAATGTAACATCCCGCAAATTTGGATTGTTTAATTATTGAATCAATTGAATTTAATCCTTGAATTTAAATGGTTTGAAAATAAATTTTAGGATATTATTAATAAATGATTTCAAATTTATTTCTAATAAACAGTAATTTATGATTAGATGAATAATGATTTATTACAATGGAAACAATTATTAAATTTTGTGGAATTATTAACTTTGAAGTGTTATTTATAAAAGGACAGAAAGTTGCCAATCGTGAAATAATAACCGTAATAATATTGAAATGGTTGGCGTTAGAATTTAAATTCAAACTTTAATTCCGTACATGAAAATAAATATGTTTTTTTAATTTAAGTAAATTTAAATTAAACATTAATAATGGAAGTTTCAACGATTTTTATAATGTACCATTTAAATGGTGCATTTACTCGAAATATTATATAAAATTTTGCAGTCAAATTTAATTACGAAAATTTGATATTAGGAATACGTGCAATTTAATATAGCAATGAAGGAATTTTCATAGTAATGTACAAAAGTTCATTTCGTTTGTAATATAGAGAAAATTTACTATTTACAACCTCTTATGTCCACAACGTCAGACATTTGCATGGTCATCGAGGATTTGGAGCTGTGGTAGCTCAGCTAAGGATAATCTTCTACTCTGGAAGATAATGGCTAATGCAATTAATTCAAAGAGTAAGCTGTTTTCTAATGGTATCATTCATGATCATGACTGTGTTCTCTCTCATAATGAAGATGAAACCAATATTCATTTGTTCTTTGAATGCCCCTATGTGCGTGGTACTTGGAATAGATTATTGGCTACTGGTGGTTCTCATAGACCGCTACTTCTAGTCAAATAGAGTGGTTTAACATTTTTAAGGTGACGAGGTGGAGAAACAATAGGACTACTATTATGTTGAAGCTCTTGAAGAAGTTCGTATCTGGTGTTTGGAGAGAAAGGAACAATAGAATTTTTGGCACTGGCAGTAACACTGCTGATCAGCTATATACAATAATCCATAATTATATGCTGAAAAAATTTAATATGTAAATCTTTTTTGTTAGTTTTTGCTTGCTTTTTTTTGTAAGGAACTCATGTAATTCTTTTGTGTAAATAATAAAGTTCCACATTGCCTTCCAAAAAAAAATAGAGAAAATTTTAAATAAATTAGACCATTACCAATAAATTGAATTCAATGTAGCAATTGAAACGGTATACATTTGGATTGGAAACGTCACACCTAGTTTGAACCGGTAATATAAGTCTATGGTTTCTTCGAAATTAATGTCGTCTCTTTCTCTAAATCCGGTCACGTTCATTCGTTTGATAAATGAAATAAAGGAAAGTGAATCATTTGATTTACCAACCCTTTTCTCAACGTTCTTTTTCTATTCCTTGCAATATTATATATAGTAAAGCAATGTGTCTTTCCTGATCCATTTCAAATCTGCTTCCTCTCTCCTCTTTTATCTCTCCTCTTTTATCTCTCCTGCCTTTTTCCTCATTAGATTAGATCCATATCCAAAATAAAAAGGAATCCAAATCGTTTTTCCCAATTCAGAAATAATGGCTACATCCTCCAAAATAACCGATCTGCTTCGCCTTCCACCGAAATCGCCTTGACCTTGTCCCATCGTTTCCTCCTCGAATGATTCAACGTCCGCCTTCAACACCTGGAGCCACCGCCAATTTGCTTCACTGTGGTCTGCCTCTTCTCAAAGTCTCAATCCCTCCTGTCGCTCGCAACATCCACCATGTCACCAAATAGAAGCTCCGCCGCCTATCTCTGCTCAGCAACACCACTACACCGAAGCTCTGTCCGTTGTTGCCTGCTTCACCCATAATGATTGTGGAGTCCTTTTTCTTCACTGACCGATAGTAAGTACTCTTACGATTAAAAATATTTCAAGTGTATGACTTAGGTTTTACACTGATATTATTAGTTTGTCAGTTGTCTTTGGCTGTCTTGAATTGATTTATCAATGCATGTTCCTTTTATTGTTATGTTTTCAAATTTGTAATTGCAAAAAGTTTTGATGCAAGGGTACGGTAATGATATATAGGATCTGTATTTACAATTTGTGAATATGTTGGTCAGACTAATTCATTCAATGGTTTACTCTTGAATACGAGCATCAACATAACGAATGTCCTTATCTGAAACATTTTAGTGGTCGAGTTAGCATCATACTCATGTGAAGGATCTAACTCGTGAACTAAAACTCTTTATCCCTTAGTACTTTCACCTCTTCTTTGTGTGTTAGCATCATACCCATTTTTGTTAGAATGTGAATCAGGCTTTCAAATAATTTCTTAAGGATTAATCTTGGTGTCTACAAAATATAGTATAATGAAAAAAAAAGAAAACAACATGCTTTAGTCATTTGATGTTGATTTACCATGATATTTCCAAACCGTTGGAAATTAAATAAACCATTTGCTGTGAAAAGTCACAAACTTTTGCATTTCATGTCTGACATAAATTACGCGTGTTTATGAAATACACATGCATACCTGAGTCTAGTGGCGCATTCATTTATATTTTGGGCGAATGGGTTCATTTGAGATTTAACATATGAAATAATACCTTGTTCCTTGGGCTGGAAACCCACGCTCATTTTGCATGTCGCACGCATGTCTTATTATTCATGTCTACCTAGTCAAGCTGCATTGTTTCTTCCAGAACTCTTTGCGCATGGAATTTACTCCGCATATATGCTACACTAGAAATTTCCCTGCACGTTCCACCTTTGGTTGCCATGCATTTTTCTGTATGAACACATGCTTGGAAAATATTTGTACACTTTTACTTTGTCTTCATGTTAGTGTAATGACCCGGGATTTTGACGACTTTGGTTATCGCCATAAACACGATGACGACTAACCAAACATCAAAAAAAATACCGATTATTAATGAAAGAAATTAGAGGGTGAGGAAAGATATGATAGAAAATTAGAATAGAAGAAGAAGAAGAACACAACATCAGAGTAACATGAATCTCACAGCGGAACGAATAAATATATTTCATAACATAACTTTGAAATACAAATCTGTACTTGAATATACATATGATTATCAAAGTACAGCACTTACAACACAGCTGAAATAACTATAGCTATATGATCCTGAAGCCTCCTGCTCCTAGCTCTTCCAGTATATCTGTAAATCCTGACTACTTAACTGCCCATACAAATTTAGGCACCCAAGAGTTTAGGAAAAACAACAACATAAACTCTGGGCCAGTCATGGGACTGGTGTGAGTAAAACAGTTTAAAACAGTTCAAGCAGGTAATCGATATCTCATAAGACCATGCCGTATAACGGAACGGGTTTTTCCCTTATGAGAATCCAAATATCTTTATATCAAAACCTTTTGATATTATAATAATGTCTATCAACACAATATAATAATCATCTAGCAGAAACGCTTTCATCTCACGTTCTACATATATAGTATACAATCAAAACCGCAAGCACGTATTGGGTAATGGATTTCCAACTATGACAAGGTATGGAACCACCTTTCGCTAGTGTACCTCTAGAGAGGAATACACTGGGTTCAACAAGAAACATCTTGCAACCCGGCCACACATGACCGACCACTCATTTCGCTTGAGTGTATCGAATGTATATCACCAACGGTTGGGATCAGCAACCGTTTCCCGAATGGGACAGCATCAACAATAGATTTTTAGAAGTAAATGAAACTATAGATCAGGTGATTATACACCCTACTTCGGTGCGACCGACTTAGCCATGTTTCATGCCCGATTTCCGTCATTTACCGGATGTGAGGCTAGAAGCTATGCTTTATCATCACACCAGATTCACTTTGAATGCCACATCGTCAAATCCATCAAATCACCGATTGGCATCCTCAACCATACGTTTTGTGTTAGCAAAAAGAAGTTTCCTTCTCCGCTTCCACTCTTGGTACGGTTGGAGAAATCAATATATGTGATCGTCTGGAAATGCTCTGTCAAACATCCGTCCATACAAGTCATCCACGAAAAGGATGAACCGAAGGCACTATTCAGTACATCCATCTTAGGTAGTGTTGTCTAAGACTTATACAATAGACCTTGCACTTTACTCCGTCTTCAATTTCCTTTGGCATATATGATTCGCAACGCTTATGCCAATGCAGAGTGGTTCTTTGGATAATAATCCAACCGGTCTCTCCGTATTAACAACGTTAAAATGGTCAAAACTTCGATAGTTTGTGATTTAACTATCGAAGAAAAACAGGTGTGCAAACAACGACATTATTTCCAGATGGAAATTATATCGATCAATCATCATTCAACATTTATCTCTTTATTTCATTAATTTACTTATCTCCTGTTTCCCTATATTCAATATTTCTTATTTTCTAAATTTGGAAAACATACGTTATTAACAATGGAAAACATTTCCATTTCTTGTTTTCTTTATTAGAACATTTCTGGTTTCTTATTTGGAAAATTTCCAAAGCTTCTTCATTGGACTTAGACAGATGTTTAAACAAACCAGCGCGATGCCAACTCAAACCATTTCCTTTACTGCCGAACCTTAACTATTCCTTAGTTAAAAACGAAGCCAATCAAGTTGGGGTAGCAGACCTTAACTGAACAACATTTCTAACTTTGAAATAGGCAAAGTTCACTTTATATTCCTTTTACTAACTTCCTTACTTAACTCTCATTCGAATAGCTATATTCGATTGACTCTTTTCACTTAACTCTATTCGATTAACCCTTATCAATTAACTCTATTGGACTAACACTATTCGATTAACTCTATTTGACTAATGCTATTTATTTACTCATTTCACTTAACTCCTTTCGAATAAACTATATTCGATAACTCCTTTTACTTTCTTCGAATAAACTATATTCGATTAACTCATTTGCTTCTATTCGAATAAACTATATTCGATTAACTCCTTTTACTTTCTATTCGAATAAACTATATTCGATTAACTCCTTTTACTTTCTATTCGAATAAACTATATTCGATTAACTCATTTTATTTTCTATTCGAATAAACTATATTCGATTAACTCCGTTTACTTTCTATTCGAATAAACTATATTCGATTAACTCATTTTGATTTAACTAACATCGATTAAATCCTTCCGATTAAACTAACATCGATTAACTCCTTTTTAACTCGATTAAACTATTCATTGATAAAGATTTACTTTTAGTAACAGTTCTTCACTTTACAAATGATTTCCTTTTTATAAAACTCTATTCGTTTTAAAAACATTTTCCCTTTTATTTACTTTCGAAATAATTCCTTTTATAAAATCTGTTGATTTTAAAAAAATCCCTTTTATTTCAATATACATTGGAATAATTCTTTTTACATCCCCGGGTCTTTTATGATATTTAAAATATCGAATAACAAGGATCAATATCATTCCAACACACATAATCCATAACAGATTATATAACACATCATATATCACAATATATGAAAAACAGTAAAATAAATGTTGAGGAATCCAGTTGGATTCCTCCAACCTGTTTCCCTGCATCACAGATGTTAAACAAAATAGATAACATCACTTTCAGTTCCATATGATATATTCTGTTAAACAGAATCAATATAGAACTTCAACTAACTGACTAGCAGTTCAATCAAATAGTCAACACACAGTCAATCAACCAACATTTAACAGTTCTAAAAATACAACATGAAATTATAAATTGTTCAGAGTTAGTGAGATTTACTCACTTTGGCAGTTCATCGTTAAAGAACGATAAATTGTTGTTTGATCTGAATCAAACAGTTTATTTCGCCATAATTTCATATGAGCCCCAATCCACTTCCAGTCAGTCTCATTATGTTGTCCTCGTCATATGATCCTAACGGATCCGACCGTTCGTCAATCTGACACCGTATGATCAAGATACACATATTACAGGTTACGTATATGTTTTAAAATTAAATAACTTGGTTTATTTACTATAAGGCCTTACCGTCTCCTTTCCAAAACTGGCCCAACTCCTGGCCCAACTAGCAAACATACCCGCTAAACTCTTCTTCCCTGAACTCACAAAGTCCGCTCCTCCAACATCAACAGGCCATTGCCGATATTCTTCCCGTCCATAACCCCTTCTCGACACAACGAAATCCAAAACAGAAACCACCACCTTGCTCTCCTTTCGACCACTCAACAATTCATCACCATATTGAAAAGTCCGACGTCCTTCTTCCCTGCCCAGAAAATGGCGAACCCGACTACAGTACTCAATTTTTCAATCTACATTTCCTCCTTATTTTTACCACCAAAAGTTCCCAATCCACCTTCAAAACCTTCCTCTTCGAATTTCCCATCCGTCCATACATACCACGAGCATCTTGACGCCTTCCTTTCAATTGCGTCCTCCAGGTTCTACGCTGGTCCATAAGGACCGCGACCCCCTTCAACCACCGATTTCCCTCTGACTTTTTCCAAGACAACCTCCTCGCCACCACAATCTCGTTCCCACCCTTGCTTTTCCCCAATTCTTCTTGAATAAAAATCGAACATCAACCCTAGGTTTATTGCGTTTGAGTTGAGCATGAGAAAACCCATCGAGCTCCACAAATACCTCACTGTGATGAAGCCCTTGCTTCCTAGATCCTAAGTACATAAGTATTTTGATTTTTAGGGATTTCTTTGTATTTCTTGAGGATTTAAATCTTGCGTTTGTGTTTTGAGAAAATCGAACTACTGCGACGGCATGAGAGAAAGCTTTATAATGAGGGTGATATGTTTGTGTGGTTGGAAAGCATGAAGATGTGGCTCCTTTAATGTCCACCCATTTGTTTTAGATATTTTATTTTTATTTATTTTTGCTTTCTAAAAATTCGTGTGATCACACACGATACCCAAAAATCATGAAACTGGACATGCAGCTACAGTTTGACATTATGGTCCCAACAAAACTGGTTTCGTCGAATTCCGACTTCGTATGCTCACATGGTGTATTTTTAACGATCAAAATACTGACCGTTTTCCACCCTAAAAATACGCACGGCCACACAGTGACCCCAAAAATCACGAAATTGGAAATCTAACAACTATTTGACATTGCAGATCGAACAAAATTGGTTTCGTCGAATTCCGACTTCGTTTGCGAAAGTGGTTATTTTTAAAGCTCTGAATGACCCATTTAAATATATAAATATATTTAAATATAATTAAATTAAATATTTATAAATAAATATTATCGTCTATATTCACAGTGGAATACCATACAGCTCTAGAATATTCCTATATGAATTTATAGCTCGATATTCACTTCTGGGTCACCCCGATATTCTATTTATATTGAAATTCCTTTTTAAAATATAAATAATTCCTTTATAAATTATAAAGGAATTCCACAGCGACTTTTCTGAAATTTGATTTGGACGTGAATCAAAATCTATACGACGAAATCCCGGGTTTTCTCTTCCACTAGAAAGATATACTCCACCAGCTCCACACGTTTCTTGTTTCACAGAAATCCGGCTTAAAACGAATCATGTACATTCAGTTGAAGTTCAAATCGCCAATTAGCGAACTGCAGGGCCATTTCGAGCTCTTTTATAATTATATTATAAACTAGGCGTTCAAAATGTCGTTTATATAATATATTCGTTATTCTAATTCAATTCTAAACTGAATTAAATATCACAGATGATCCAGTTCACACCATATCATCATTTCAGCCAATTCTAATTATTTCAGAATTAAATATATTATTTAATTTATTATTTTAATTAAATATTCATCATTATTAAATTCCATGATCATTTAATTCACTATATCACTATTAATATAATTAAATAAATTAATTATAATACCTCTGCCAATGCGGGTCATTACAATCTTCCACACTTAAAATAATTTCGTCCTCGAAATTGCTAGAAGGAAGAGGACGACCCTATCGACTGGTCAGAACATATTTGTTCACTTCTTAACTTCAGTTTCAACTGAACCAATTTAATTTCAATTAAATTATTAATTAATTCTTAACAACGAAAATTTTCAAAAATCCTGAAAATTTTCTAACGCTTTAACTCTTCGAAAAGTTTCGCCAGCACCTCCTTTGTACTGGTCAATATCTCAAACTCCAACTCGCCTCTCTGGGCCATCTCTAACCCAAAAGAAAATCAAACAGCCAAGCGGCTTGCCAATTCGGCTCATAAATCTTATATCCAATAGAAATATAAGCTGGTACCTTTTGGTCGAGCATATCATTATATCCTTTACATCTGCTGTTAATTCAGCATATACCAATGTCATGCCAATCAAACTCCAAATCACTTTTTATATCCAACACAACCATTCGCTTATATCTAAGCCAAACCCCATTTCAACTCAAGTTCAATTCTTGATTTTCAATTCCTTAACTCCTCAATCCAATACCATTTCGGATTCTAATTTCACAAATCTAAACTTATTCGATTTCAATTCAACTTCAGTTACCACTTAACTGACTTTACTTTAAATCAAATTTGCTTTCACAAATTTCTGTTAAATTTGTTTTTAATTTAAACAGTCTTTCCCTGGGAGTTTTTAAACAGTTTACTCTTTTCAAAAAAATCAAATTTTCCTTTTTGAAATTCAACTGAGCCCATAATCAATATTCCATTAGTTAAATCACTTCTCTATTTCTTTATCAATATTTGTTAACCAAATATTTTCAATAACCATATTGGCCTTTTATGTTATTTGGAAAACATTTCCAAATATCGCCTTCCTTTATTTTCTAAACCAATAACCTTTATAATCCTATTTATAATCGGAAAATACCCCAATTACTTATCTCTTTTTCGATCTCGTTTATTTCTATACTTAGGAAATATTTATTATTCTATTTCCATGTTTACACTTATTTGGTTAAAACGGATGTTGTGTAAAACATCGTTACGACAACTCAAATACTATATTCAACTAACTCTTATTCAACATTGATCTTCGAGCCTGAAATCTTACCATTTATTTGTTAATAATGAAATCAATCAAGTTGGGGTATAACTACCTCTCAGACCTTGACTGAATAACATTTCTAACGTCAAAACAGATATGACTACTTACTCGAGTAATCAATACCATACAACTACTTATTCACTTTTAAACACGTATACGCTTCCTCTTTCTATTTTTTCTAGATTTTATTCTTAGTCTTCCTTTTTGATTTTACTATTTTATTCCTAAGTTCGTTTCCTTATCGACTTCTATATATATATCGATACGTTGATTTCTAACTATCAAATTATCTTAAAAATATTCTAACTCCTTAAATTCCCGAAAAAATTCACCATAACCTCCTTTGTACCAGGAGCATCGGGATATTTCAAATAGCCTCCCATGGCCCTCACCAATCCAAAAGAAAAAGAAAAAGCCAAGCGGCTAGCTGATATGGCGCATAAAATCCCATATATGAATTAAATACATACCTTTTCGTCGAGCAATCTATTTATTTCACTTCTATACTATATCCATACCTATCTCATGTATATTTATACCTGCCCAATCTATTTTAACTATACCTGACCGTTTTAACTCAATTCGTTAATTAATTTGTTAATTAACTCTTTAGTCTATTTCACTTTTATATTTGAACATGACATGTTCAAATATAATTTAACTTGCTTACTAACTAATTTGAATCCAAATTTCAAATTTAAGTTCTATATTCGATTTCGAATATCCATTTACAAATCCAATCCACCGTTCAAAGTTCAACTTCAAATTCAAAACTCGATTAACTAATTCCTCCTTGACTTAGTTAATTCTATTCAATTTCTATTCAAATTTTATAATTTAGATTCCAATTGAATTCTATATTCCAATTCCCATTTCAACTCTATTTGAATTCTATATTCAAATTCCTATTTCAAATTCTATTTTGAAATTCAATTTTCAAATTCCATTTCAATCTATTTGAATTCTATATTCAAATTTCATTTCAAACTATTTGAATTCTATATTCAAATTTCCATTATTCAAATCTTCTTTATTCAAATCTTATTTGAATTTCTATATTCAAATCCCCTTTGAATTTTCTATATTCAAATCCCCTTTGAATTTTCTATATCCAAATCCCCTTTGAATTTTCTTATTTAAATTCTATTTCAATTCCATTGAATTTCATATATTCAAACTCCCTTTGAATTTCTATATTCAATTATATTTCAATTCCATTGAATCTCATATATTCAAACTCCCTTTGAATTTTTATATTCAACTTCTACTTGAATTCCCTTTATTCAAATTCTATATTCAAATCTATTTTATAAATCCCATTTTGAAATTCAACACAACTTGTCTTTCCTGAAACAAATTCAAAACAGTATCTTTGGTAGTAATTCGTCACTTACAACTCGAAAGTGAATACTGATGATGCAGCTGTCATCATCAGAATCTATTTTCCAGCGATCGAAGTGAGTTCAATACTATAAAACCATTTCTAAACATTTTAACTTTGAAATTCATTTCAAAATATAATTCACACTGCTTGTAAAACAATTTAAAGTCTCCCAGGATCTTAAATTTTCCTTATTCTTAATCCAAATCCATTTACAAACACTTATCCAATTCTCTAGAGTTTTATTCAATTCCTGGTTTAAATTTCAGGTTTAACTCGTCTGATTTCACGTATTTCACTTATATGAATTCTGATTGGTTATTTACATAACCATTTACTTATAATCTTACTCGATTATAATAACAACCAATATATCCAATATATTATAATTTTGATATTTATATCTACTTTATATCAAGATATACCTTGGGTAAACTTATTTTAATTTACCATCTTTTCAAAACATATCGTGACGACCCATCATATTCAAGTGTTTATAAACTCCTACCGATACAGTGGATCAAACTGATGGACCCGAACTCATAAACAACTCAACCAATAAATCTCCGCAATATAAAACAATTTTTATATCATATACAAATACGTTCACTCGTATATATACACTCAAACTCAATCTAGGGTATTACTAACCCTATCTCTACTGAGTCACGCCACAGAGCCAAGGTATTAACTAAACCTTTGCTCTGATACCAACTGCAATGACCCGGGATTTTGACGACTTTGGTTATCGCCATAAACACGATGACGACTAACCAAACATAAAAAAAATAACGATCATTAATGAAAGAAATTAGAGGGTGAGGAAAGATAAGATAGAAAATTAGAATAAAAGAAGAAGAAGAACACAACATCAGAGTAACACGAATCTCACAGCGGAACGAATAAATATATTTCATAACATAACTTTGAAATACAAATCTGTACTTGAATATACATATAATTATCAAAGTACAACACTTACAACACAGCGGAAATAACTATAGCTATATGATCCTGAAGCCTCCTGCTCCTAGCTCTTCCAGTATATCTGTAAATCTTGACTACTTGACTGTCTGTACAAATTTAGGCACCCAAGAGTTTAGGGAAAACAACAACATAAATTCCGTGTCAGTCATGGGACTGGTGTGAGTAAAACAGTTTAAAACAGTTCAAGCAGGTAATCGATATCTCATAAGACCTCGCCGTATAACAGAACGGGTTTTTCCCTTATGAGAATCCAAATATCTTTATATCAAAACCTTTTGATATTATAATAATGTCTATCAACACAATATAATAAACATCTAGCAGAAACGCTTTCATCTCACGTTCTACATATATAGTATACAATCAAAACCGCAAGAACGTATTGGGTAATGGATTTCCAACTATGACAAGGTATGGAACCACATTTCACTAGTGTACCTCAAGAGAGGAATACACTGGGTTCAACAAGAAACATCTTGCAACCCGACCACATATGACCGACCACTCATTTCGCTTGAGTGTATCGAATGTATATCACCAACGGTTGGGATCAACAACCGTTTCCCGAATGCGACAGCATCAACAATAGATTTTTAGAAATGAAACTCTAGATCAGGTGATTATACACCCTACTTCGGTGCGACTGACTTAGCCATGCTGCCTGCCCGATTTCTGTCATTTACTGGATGTGAGGCTAGAAGCTATGCTTTATCATCACACCAGATTCACTTTGAATGCCACATCGTCAAATCCATCAAATCACCGATTGACGTCCTCAACCATACATTATGTGTTAGCTAAAAGAAGTTTCCTTCTCCGCTTCCACTCTTGGTACGGTTGGAGAAATCAATATATGTGATCGTCTGGAAATGCTCTGTCAGACATCCGTCCATACAAGTCATCCAGGAACAGGATGAACTGAAGGCACTATTTAGTACATCCATCTTGGGTAGTGTTTCCAGACTTATACAATAGCCCTTGCACTTTACTCCACCTTCAATTTCCTTTGGCATATATGATTCGCAACGCTTATGCCAATATAGAGTGGTTCTTTGGATAATAATCCAACCGGTCTCTCCATATTAACAACGTTAAAATGGTCAAAACTTCGATAGTCTGTGATTTAACTATCGAAGAAAAACAGGTGTGCAAACAACGATATTATTTCCAGATGGAAATTATATCGATCAATCATCATTCAACATTTATCTCTTTATTTCATTAATTTACTTATCTCCTGTTTCCCTATATTCAATATTTCTTATTTTCTAAATTTGGAAAATATACATTATTAACAATGGAAAACATTTCCATTTCTTGTTTTCTTTATTAGAACATTTCTGGTTTCTTATTTGGAAGATTTCCAAAGCTTCTTCATTGGACTTAGACAGATGTTTAAACAAACGATCGCGATTCCAACTCAAACCATTTCCTTTACTGCCGACCCTTAACTATTCCTTAGTTAAAAACGAAGCCAATCAAGTTGGGGTAGAACTACGTCTCAGACCTTAACTGAACAAAATTTCTAACTTTGAAATAGGCAAAGTTCACTTTATATTCCTTTTACTAACTTCCTTACTTAACTCTCGTTCGAATAGCTATATTCGATTTACTCTTTTCACTTAACTCTATTCGATTAACCCTTATCAATTAACTCTATTGGACTAACACTATTCGATTAACTCTATTTGACTAACGCTATTTATTTACTCATTTCACTTAACTCCTTTCGAATAAACTATATTCGATAACTCCTTTTACTTTCTTCGAATAAACTATATTCGATTAACTCATTTGCTTCTATTCGAATAAACTATATTCGATTAACTCCATTTACTTTCTACTCGAATAAACTATATTCGATTAACTCCTTTTACTTTCTATTCGAATAAACTATATTCGATTAACTCATTTTACTTTCTATTCGAATAAACTATATTCGATTAACTCATTTTGATTTAACTAACATCGATTAACTCCTTCCGATTAAAATAACATCGATTAACTCCTTTTTAACTCGATTAAACTATTCATTGATAAAGAATTACTTTTAGTAACAGTTCTTCACTTTACAAATGATTTCCTTTTTATAAAACTCTATTCGTTTTAAAAACATTTTCCCTTTTATTTACTTTCGAAATAATTCCTTTTATAAAATCTGTTGATTTTAAAAAATCCCTTTTATTTCAATATACATTGGAATAATTCTTTTTACATCCCAGGGTCTTTTATGATATTTAAAATATCGAATAACAAGGATCAATATCATTCCAACACACATAATCCATAACAGATTATATAACACATCATATATCACAATATATGAAAAACAGTAAAATAAATGTTGAGGAATCCAGTTGGATTCCTCCAACCTGTTTCCCTGCATCACAGATGTTAAACAATATAGATAACATCACTTTCAGTTCCATATGATATATTCTGTTAAACAGAATCAATATAGAAATTCAACTAACTGACTAGCAGTTCAATCAAATAGTCAACACAGTCAATCAACCAACATTTAACAGTTCTAAAAATACAACATGAAATTATAAACTGTTCAGAGTTAGTGAGATTTACTCACTTTGGCAGTTCATCGTTAAAGAACGATAAACTGTTGTTTGATCTGAATCAAACAGTTTATTTCGCCATAATTTCATATGAGCCCCAATCCACTTCCAATCAGTCTCATTATGTTGTCCTCGTCCATATGATCCTAACGGATCTAACCGTTCGTCAATCTGACACCGTATGATCAAGATACACATATTACAAGTAACGTGTATGTTTTTAAATTAAATAACTTGGTTTATTTTCTATAAGGCCTTACCATCTCGTTTCCAAAACTGGCCCAACTCCTGGCCCAACTAGCAAACATACATGCTAAACTCTTCTTCCCTGAACTCACAAAGTCCGCTCCTCCAACATCAACAGGCCATTGCCGATATTCTTCCCGTCCATAACCCCTTCTCGACACAACGAAATCCAAAACAGAAACCACCACCTTGCTCTCCTTTCGACCACTCAACAATTCATCACCATATTGAAAAGTCCGACGTCCTTCTTCCCTGCCCAGAAAATGGCGAACCCGACTACAGTACCCAATTTTTCAATCTACATTTCCTCTTTATTTTTACCACCGAAAGTTCCCAATCCACCTTCAAAACCTTCCTCTTCGAATTTCCCATCCGTCCATACATACCACGAGCATCTCGACGCCTTCCTTTCAATTGCGTCCTCCAGGTTCTACGTTGGTCCACTAAGGAACGCGACCCCCTTCAACCACCGATTTCCCTCTGACTTTTGCCAAGACAACCTCCTCGCCATCACAATCTCGTCCCTACCCTTGCTTTTCCCCAATTGAATAAAACCGAACAACAACCCTAGGTTTATTGCGTTTGAGTTGAGCACGAGAAAACCCATTGAGCTCCAAAAATACCTCACTGTGATGAAGCCCTTGATTCCTAGATCCTAAGTATATAAGTATTTTGATTTTTAGGGATTTCTTTGTATTGTTTGAGGATTTAAATCTTGCGTTTGTGTTTTGAGAAAATCGAACTACTGCGGCGGCATGAGAGAAAGCTTTATAATGAGGGTGATATTTTTGTGTTGTTGGAAAGCATGAAGATGTGGCTCCTTTAATGTCCACCCATTTGTTTTAGATATTTTATATTTATTTATTTTTGCTTTCTAAAAATTCATGTGATCACACACGATACCCAAAAATCATGAAACTGGACATGTAGCTAGAGTTTGACATTTGGTCCCAACAAAACTGGTTTGGTCGAATTCCGACTTCGTATGCTAACATAGTGTATTTTTAACTATCAAAATACCGACTGTTTTCCACTCTAAAAATACGTACAGCCACACAGTGACCCCAAAAATCATGAAACTGGAAATCTAACAACTATTTGACATTGCGGATCCAACAAAATTGGTTTCGTCGAATTCCGACTTCATTTGCGAAAGTGGCTATTTTTAAAGCTCTGTATGACCCATTTAAATATATAAATATATTTAAATATAATTAAATTAAATTTTTATAAATAAATATTATCGTCTATATTCACAGTGGAATGCCATACAGCTCAAGAATATTCCTATATGAATTTCTAGCTCGATATTCACTTCTGGGTCAACCCGATATTCCATTTATATTGAAATTCCTTTTTAAAATATAAATAATTCCTTTATAAATTATAAAGGAATTCCACAACGACTTTTCTGAAATTTGATTTGGACGTGAATCAAAATCTACACGACGAAATCCCTTTTTTCTCTTCCACTAGAAAGATATACTCCACCAGCTCCACACGTTTCTTGTTTCACAGAAATCCAGCTTAAAACGAATCCTGTACATTCAGTTGAACTTCAAATCGCCAAATAGCGAACTGCAGCGCCATTCCGAGCTCGTTTATAATTATATTATAAACTATACGTTCAAACTGTCGTTTATATAATATATTCGTTATTCTAATTCAATTCTAAACTGAATTAAATATCACAGATGATTCAGTTCACACCATATCGTCATTTCAGCCAATTCTGATTATTTCAGACTTAAATATATTATTTAATTTATTATTTTAATTAAATATTCATCATTATTAAATTCCACGATCATTTAATTCACTATATCACTATTAGTATAATTAAATAAATTAATTATAATACCTCTGCCAATGCGGATCATTGCAGTTAGCTTGCTATTTCACTTGACTATATATGCAGTTGCTATTTGGGGTTACTACCATTGCATATATTTGAACTGGGTGATTTTCATATGCCTCTACTTTTCATGCTGCACCCTTAACTCAAGCTGTTTCTTGCCATTTATTACGTCACTTGATGTTTAATTATGGCACGTGTCACTTTCATTCTGACCATAAAAATAATTACTATAGTATTTTTGCTACACGCGCTTCCTACTATTTGAAAATAGATGTGTGCCACATTGGATGCCATGTTTGTTCAACTTATTTTCGGCAGTTCATTGAATTGGTATACTCAAGTTATTTAATATATTATTAGGAAATATACTAATTATATTTATGTGTTTATCGAAGTGTGCTAACTTGAAATAAATTTAGTCATGACTCAGGTATTTTGTGTTTTGCATGGAACGCTCGTGTCAGGTCCTAAGTGTTCTAGATTTAAAGATTCAACGGCAAACTAGAGAGGAATGTGAAGACGCATACGGCGCGCACTCGTCAAAACTGTAAAACTTTATATATATACATTTTTTTTAAATGCTTGTGCATATTTTTATTATTTTCCGCTGTACAAATTTTGTAAAAGAAACTCTGACATTATTGTATAAAATTTAATTCCGCTGCAGACTATTTATTTTGTGTCTATGGTTATGTGTTTTTCTGTTTAAACATACAAAGCTAAATAACTACCCGTCGTTTTGAACGTTCTGAGTTGGTTTAATTACCGACTTGAAGCGGTCGAAAGACTGGTCGTTACACCTACCTACCTAGACATGTGAAAGGAAACATATAGGCTAATGAAAATGATGATTCGTAAACACCGACGTAAATTCCAGCGCCAAAGTTAATTCGTACATGCAAAACATATGCATATAGCATGTAGTGGTCACATCCACTAAAAATATACAATTCAACTTAAGTTAGACAATAAAAATAGTTTTTGTGAACATAAAAGTTCTTTGGCTTCCAGAAAAATACTCAATGCATCATCTAGTTTTCCCATTCTTTTACAAATAAGAGCCGACGGATGAGTTTACGTTATTACGAAACAGGACTTTAATTCACTACTTTAACTAATGAATTAAACGATTAATCTCCAAGTAGGAGGCGGATAAAAGAAAGCATAATAAAGGTAAACTAATACCTGGATGCAAAGCATGGGAAGTGTACTACTCTAAAATTAATCTTTCTTTGACACGTCTTTCAAATTGTTAAATTCATTTTCAAATAAGAAAATATCGGTTGTCAAACTGAATACACTGCCATGTTCTTTTCTTTGGAAACACGAAATAGATACACGAGCATGACCATTAGAAAACACCCTTTCTCTGTGGATTGGAAAGACAATTACATTAGTTACTCCCTGCCGTGTTCTTTCATTTCGGCCGCTACCTATTGACGTGCGAATTCTAACCGAGACGCAGACCTAACATGCAAGCTACGCATATGCGAGTGTACTGAATGATTTTACATTGATCTAATGAAACAACTGATCTGTCGCTACTTTATTCACAAACGTCTTGTATTGGTGGGCTGGGCTAAGCCCAATATGCTATGACTTGTACCTGTTTTATTACATAGACTATGTATCTATATATAGTGCCGCCGATGCCTTGTACAATAGACAAGTATCATATATCAATAAAATACATTTTGCACAGATTTCTTTTATGGTATCAGAGCATCAAGCCTAACAGCACAAAAACAAATTAAGAGGAGAGTGTATTTCGTACTTTCTTCTCAGAAAATTATCATCATTGAAGAATACACCCTTCTCTGACCTAATTTCTGTTTCATATCAGTAATATCTGATTACAATTGCCTCGCCAAGAGAAAGAATCAGAGAAATTTCATCATTTTCTCTCTTCTTGGCTGCAATTCTTGGCCATCAGACATTCAGTCATCATCTGGCTGAGATCCGGTTGCAATATTCATCATCATTTGGTGAGATTGCCATCCAAGAATCCCAATTCCGCTGAAGATCTGGTTGCTACAGCACTTTGCAGTGTCTCAGCCGTCCAAGAAACTTCAGTTTTCATCAAGAATTTACTTATACTGCGTTTTCTTGATCGACATGACAGGAACTGGAAACAATGAATCTCTCAGTTCAGCCAATTCTGGAATCAATCCTACTTCTGTACCTCCTGTACCAGACTTCCCGCTGATAAAACCCAAGAGTCACATAATTACCATCCCTCTTGACGAGGATAATTACATGCTATGGAAGTTTCAGGTGGAAGCGGCACTAAGAGGATATGGACTCCTTGATTTTATCAAAGGTACGGTCATCATCCCACCTGCAATGATTCATGATAAAGATGGAAATTTAGTCAGCAATCAAGATTACTTGAGATTTCAAAAACAAGATAGTCTTCTTGTTTCATGGTTGATATCATCAATAAGTGCAAGCATGTTATCTAGAGTTATAGGATGCAATACATCTTATGCAATATGGAGTACCATTGAACAGATATTCAGTGCTCAATCTGCCGCAAGAGTTATGCTATACAGAAGACAACTACAATGCATGAGGAAGGATGAAATGTCCATGCATGACTATCTTACCAAGATAAAGACACTGTGTGACAAGCTGAACTCTACAGGGCACATTATCAGTGATAGTGAGCAGGTTCTTTATATCACAGGTGGCCTAGATGAAGATTATGAGTCAATAGTAACATTTATAGCCTCACAGAAAACTGTACCTGACTTACAATATGTGCACTCATCACTTCTTGCACATGAAGGAAGAGTTGAACAGAAAAGAAATCAATCAGAACTTTCTGTTAACTATGCCACTGCCTCAAGAAATAAAGGGCAACTGAAAGGTAACACTGGGCAAAATAACAGACAAGAAAATCAGTCTTTTAGAGGTGGCAACCCCAACCAAAGAGGCAGAGGTAGAGGAGGTAGATTTAACAACAACAACAGGGTGAAATGTCAGATTTGTGGGAAATTTGGACATGATGCAATCAGATGTTACTTTAGGTTCAACACTGAATACAATATCAATCAGCAAGGTCTAGGAAATCAAAGAGGACCAAATGTTAACGTGACACAAGTGGGACAACAGAGGACAAATACTGAAGGATTGAGGTTGCAGTCACAAAGTTCAAACAGTGATGAATTAAGCAAGGCAGAGGATATAAATCTTGATGAATGGTACCCAGACTCTGGAGCTACAAATCATGTGACCAACAATTTACAGAATCTAAATCTGGGGAATAAAAGCTACTCAGGTATGTACTCTGTCTCAATGGGTAATGGTGAAACTACTAGTATATCACATATAGGACATGGTTACATCCATGGAAAAAGGGAACTCTATTTAAATAATTTACTTAGAGTACCCAAGATTAAGAAAAACTTAATCAGTGTATCACAATTTGCTAATGACAACCGTGTATACTTTGAGTTTCACCCTAAATATTGCCTTGTTAGAGATTTACTAAATAAAGAAATTTTACTACAGGGTAGTATGGATAAAGGGCTGTACAAGTTCAAGAAATTGAAGTCCAGACATGCTAGTAATAATGGAAATCACTGTTGCAATGTTGAAACTGTGACTGTAAACAATGATATGTACAAAGTTTTTAATGATTGGCACTATAAGTTGGGTCATCCTAATGTGAAAACTGTTAAACATGTCTTGAATGAAAATAAAATTGATTGCAAAAATATACCTGATCATTTTGTATGCAAGCATTGCCAAATAGGCAAAAGTCATAAATTACCCTTCACTGAATCTGATACAAAGTACAACAAGCCACTTGAGCTAATAGCTGCAGACCTATGGGGGCCTTCTCCAATCAAAACAGATCATGGATACAGGTATTACCTTTCCTTTGTAGATGCTTTTACAAGATATACATGGATATATCTACTTAAAAATAAATCAGATGCATACAATGTAACAATACAGTTTGTCACTCTCATTGAGAAACAAACAAACTGCATTGTGAAAACTATGCAAACAGATGGTGGTGGTGAATTTAAACCACTAAAGAAATTCTTTAATGATAAGGGTATATTGCATAGAATGACCTGCCCACACACATCTGAACAAAATGGCCTTATAGAGAGGAAACATAGGCATATTGTTGAGACAGGGCTCACACTGATATCTCAATCTCACCTACCACTAAAATTTTGGTCAGAAGCTTTTGTGACATCAGTATTTTTAATTAACAGAATGCCTACCAAAATATTACAGTATAAAAGCCCATATGAAATGATGTATGGAGTCAAACCAGATTATTCTGAACTAAGACCTTTTGGATGCCTATGTTTTCCCTGTTTAAGACCCTATAACAGACATAAACTAAATCTGAGATCAACTCCTTGTACATTTCTTGGTTATGCAGATAATCAGAAAGGATACAAGTGTTTGAGTGATAGTGGGAGGTTATATGTTTCAAGACATGTTGTGTTTGATGAGCATGTTTTTCCTTTTGCAGGAAAGGAAATTAGAACAACTAAAAGGATCGTCAATGATGAAAGAAAAATCATACAACCACCAGAATTGACTGAAGACACGATGCATATTCAACAACAACAAATACGGCATGATGCACAGCATGTGAATGATGATGAGGACAGTGTACCTAGCACAAGGGCAAGCTACAGTCCAGCAAATTCTCTAGCTGGAGATGATAACATGGATCATGACAGTAATGATACTGAAAGTACAAATACTAATTCTACTGATGAGAATGGCAGTTCTACAAGTAATGAGGTTGAACAGCATGATCAAAACAAACATCACATGATAACTAGGGCAAAGCATGGGATATTTAAGCCTAAGATATACATTACTTCCATCAGTGACAGAGAGCCAGTCAACTTCAATGAAGCAGTAAAATGTGAAAAATGGAAAAATGCCATGAAAGAGGAGTATGATGCCTTAATCAAAAACAAAACATGGGATCTTGTTACTGCACCAAACCATAAGAACATTATAGGTTGTAAATGGACCTATAAATTAAAGAAGGCAACTGATGGGAGCATTATAAAACACAAGGCAAGACTGGTTGCAAAGGGGTATACACAGGAGTATGGATTTGACTTTAAAGAAACTTTTTCCCCAGTGGTTAAGCATACAACAGTGAGAATAATTATTAGTATTGCCTTGCATAAACACTGGTGTATAAGGCAGCTGGATGTTTGTAATGCTTTCCTAAATGGGGAATTACAAGAGGATGTCTACATGGAGCAACCAGAGGGATACAAAAGTTATCAAAATGAACATTTGGTGTGCAAACTGAATAAGGCAATCTATGGGTTGAAACAAGCCTCAAGAGTCTGGTATGACAAACTAAAAGCAACATTCATGAAGCTGGGTTTTATAACTGCTAAATCTGACAGTTCTTTACACATCAAAAGAAATGGAACAGAAGTCACTTACATACTTGTCTACGTTGATGACATCTTAATAACTGGTAGCAATCAAAAGGAAGTAGACACAATAATTCAGTTCCTAAATCAAACTTTCTCAATCAAGGACTTGGGAAGTTTAAGCTATTTCCTGGGTATACAAGTTATTCAGAAGTCCAAAACTGAAATTATACTGTCCCAAAGTAAATACATATCAGAACTTCTTGCTAAAACCAGAATGGATAAAGCCAAGCCTATGCCTACTCCTATGACAAGTAACCTCAAATTGTCTAAACACAAAGGGGAAGTGATTCATAACATCAAAGAATACCGAAGTACAGTAGGGGCATTGCAATACTTAACTGTGACTAGACCAGACATCTGCTACAGTGTAAATAAAGTGTGTCAGTTTATGCAAGCACCCCTAAATGAACACTGGACAGCTGTTAAACGCATCCTAAGGTACTTAAAAGGTACTATCAATTATGGAATCACTCTAAAGACCTGCAAAGAGTTAACGATACAAGCTTACAGTGATTCTGATTGGGCATCTGACCCAGATGATCGTAGATCGACATCTGGTTATTGTGTTTTCATGGGATCGAATCCAATCTCCTGGTGTTCCAAAAAGCAGCCAACTATATCACGATCCAGCACAGAAGCCGAGTACAGATCAGTAGCGAGTGCCACGGCTGAAGTGATGTGGATAAATTCCTTGCTTAAGGAGCTAGGGTTTGCTCCTAGCAGAAGACCAATTGTATGGTGCGATAATTTAAGCACCGTCTCCCTATCAGCTAACCCTATTCAGCACGCTCGCACGAAACACATCGAGATTGATCTGTATTTTGTACGAGAACTGACCACCACTGGAAAATTAGACGTAAATCATGTGCCAGCTCAATTTCAAAAGGCAGATGCACTCACGAAACCCCTATCGGTGAAGAACTTCGTGAGATTTAGAGAGGATTTGAAGGTTGAAGAAGATGGCGGCGCAGACAGGAAAGGGAAAACCCTAGATGTTTTTGAGGGTGGCTAATGAAACAACTGATCTGTCGCTACTTTATTCACAAACGTCTTGTATTGGTGGGCTGGGCTAAGCCCAATATGCTATGACTTGTACCTGTTTTATTACATAGACTATGTATCTATATATAGTGCCGCCGATGCCTTGTACAATAGACAAGTATCATATATCAATAAAATACATTTTGCACAGATTTCTTTTATGATCCTGTTTGCTAAATCTTCCTTTATAAATACCTGCTTTGGCTTTCGATTCTGTTCTTCCTCGAATAAAAAACAGACACCCTGTTTCATTTATAACTCCCAGCTCCCATTTTCCTTCTTCTCGCTCTAAACAAGTGAAGGCAAACCCTTTCTTCGTGTCGCTCCCTCTTTCAGCTTATTCTGCAAAACATTCCTGATCTTTTTAAGTCTCGAGAGTGGTTAGGTGGTCTGAAATATGTGGGTTGTCTAGAGTTCGTTCGTATGTATAGTGGTAGAATAGAGGAGAAGTAGGAAGAAGATAGTGATCTGGAAGTAGGCGTATTGTTTTTGCATGGGATATGGAGAGCGCTGGGTTCGGTTTTGAAAGCATGACTCGCGGGTGAAGAACGCAAGTGGGAAGAATGAAGGTTGCATGGCATGTGGAAGTTGCTCTTGTTGCTTGGTTTACTGGTGGGGTAGCGGTGGCAAATAGCGGCGCCCGGTGGATCGGGAGGGTGGTGCAGGCGATGCTCCGGTCGTTGGAGCTTTTAGCGGGGTGTACTGACGATGGTCCGAAGTTGCGATGGTGGTTAAGTATGCGAGTTCGAGGAAATATAGAAACAGAAGATGCGAGGGGAAAGTCAGTAGAAATGGGGGAAGAAAGAAAACAACAGAAGTGGGAAGGTGGACTGTTATGTTGAAGAAGATGGAGTAGTTGCTAGAGGTGTTGGGTGAGGGTTTGCATGTGAGTGGCCTACCGTGAGTTTTGGGCTTTTGGGCCTTCCTTATAATAAAAAAAAGAATGAAAAAACAGAATGGGGAAGAGGAAACGTGAGCAATGGAAATACACGCAGCAGTACAGGAGGAAGAGAAATATAAAATTAAGTTTGGGGAAGAATTAACATGTAGACAACCATTTTATTTTTGCAACAAAAGACGCCAGGAAGGAAACAAAACATGAATGAAGTAGGGAAGAAGAGGCACAAGTTGGGTGAACAGAGTGTAGTGCAGATGGTGTTAAACGTTGGACATATTGGAGTGGGGGAGAGAAAAAGGAATATGGAAGTATCCATGCGATTGGGAAGAAGAAAGAAGTGAGTAGGTTTTAAACTTGGTGGCGGGCCAATATAGATTGGGTTTGGGCCCTAAAAAGACGGAAAAAAAATTTATATAAAGATAAAGAGAATGATGCATGCAAGAACGTAAGAAAGATGGGGTTGATGTAGTCAAGTAAGAACAATTTGAAAGGGCATAACCAAAAAAAAGCATATACGTGAAGGAAGGAGCAACAGTGGAAAATAATAGGAAGAGAATTCGGCTCATCTATTTTGATAAAACAAGGAAAGTACATTAACATGTGGAATGGGCTGGGCCGCAATAGGTAATTAGTTTATTATATTAGGTAATTAGTTTATTATATTGTATGACCATTTAAATGTTAATTGCTTTAAATTTAAAAAGGGGTATGCTTAAATTAATTATAATCCGTGCATACATTATCAGAATTTAATGAAGTTGGCCACCTTGGAATTAAGTTGATCGGCGCAACGAGATGGAACAGATTTGGCTAACACCGAAAGCAACAAGAGTTTTAAATTAAATTAAATGGCTGTTTAACTTAGTTAAAAACCACCGATTTAATGACGAATAAAACTAAGGTGAGTTCAACTCACTCAGTTTATCCCGCTTATATTCTTGTAAGCTAGGTCTTTATTTCATGTGCAATATTTGCTAATGATTGATGGTTGAATAATTGTTTGCATGGATGCTGAATATTTTTAATATTCTTTGGTTAAATTAAACGTTCGTTTAATTTAATTAAAATAAATTGTTACTTTAATGATTATATTCTAAACAGGATAACTTACCTTGTTGGTTACGTTTATAATAATAATCGTATAATTGGATGCATGAATGGGTGATGTTGATTGATTGTTGACTGTTATTAGTTATATGTTTAATTCCATTTAATGTGATAATATATTACAATATTGAGATAACCAACTGTGATACAGGGAAGGACAGGTTGGAGGAATCCAACCGGATTCCTCATTGGTATTGATAGTGCTTATCAATATGATTATATTGTTACTTAATGTGAAATGGACTGATATTTCACGCTTTGGTACTTTAGTAGACATTTTCCCTTTTTGTACCATCGACAAAAAAAATAAAGATTTTTGAAATCGAGTCAGAATGTTTAATATTCTATTCATATATGATTGTAAATTATGTTTTTGTTTGAACACCAAAATTAGTTACTTTTTATGATCATTTAAATTATAAGTAAACTATAACCTGAACAGAATTTGTTTAAATGAATTATATTAGTTGACTTATAATGATTAATTGGAAATGGTTAAAAAATTAACCATACCTTGGGTTGACTAAGTTAACTACTTTTAACTGGAAACGATTATCTGTTGAATAGTTAATTTTTTTAAGAGACGATTATTATTTTGATTTCTTTTAAAAGGAGAATTTACTATTTTAATAATAGTAAAAATACCAAAGTAAACAAATTGAATTTTTAATAATATTGTAATTTGAAAATCAAATGAGGATCCAGAAATTTTACTTTTTGAATGGAAGTGTAACAAGTCGTAAGGCCTTATGAGAGATTAAATAAAATGTTAAGGATTTAAATAGATTAAAATGGATTCTTAGTAAGAAACTCCGTTGATCGAATTTGTATAAATTCCAAACTGGCAAATATATTACCAAGTTATAAATGAATGAAATTTGTAAATGATTTCAAGAGTTCAAATGAAATTTGTAATTTGGTAAAGTCTAAAAGAAGTCAACAGGAGAATATTTCGAAGTTTGGAACCTTTATCAAATAAGAATTTCTCAAAAAGGAATTATACATTGGAGTGACTTTGTCGAGTTATATGAATGTAATATTTACTTTCTATTTTTACAAGATATAATTATCTATTTAAGAATTTATTTATTTAGATTAACGAATAAAAGTATGTTCCCAAGATATATAGTTTGAAAGTACGGATTATAATGCTATTAGTATAATCAATGTTATTTCGTTAAGAAGTAAATTCTTTTACTGAATCCAAAGTTTACGAGAGTGAAGGTGTTGATATTCGAAGGTGTGAACTCTATCCATTTCGAAGTTGATAATGTTGTTCAGTTAAGGCCAGGGAGGTAATTATACCCCAACTTGATTAACTCCATTGTTGACTAAGGAATGGACAGGTTCAATAGCAAGGGTTAGATAAATGAAGTGAGTTAATAAGCGTTAAAGGTTTTAAAGACCATGTTTTTTAAATTTAATAGTGGAATAGAAATGGAAACATTTTCCGTATATGAAGAGAATAATATTTTAGAAGTTTAATTAACCGATGGTTAACCAAGGAGGCCAAATGATGCTAGGTATCGAATCAATGAGTTTTTTTTCATTTTATGGATGAATGGTTGTTTTATTTTGATAGTTAAGTAGCCGACTACCAAAAATCTGGCCAACAATTGTTGGATCGGAAAGACTGGGATCAAATTTATATTCGAAGACCATTCCGATCAGCAAATACGAAACGTTGAAGAAGCTGATTAAGATGGAGCGATTGAAGAGCGTGGATCTTCATAAGCGGAAGGATTACTTTTCAATTATTCTCTGTGTTTCAACGCAGAGGTATTCTGACATGATTCGGTCGTGAGTGGAATTTTACGGATTTGCAAGGACCACTCGCTACTGATCCTTTGGATGTGGTAGGAGGGTACCTTCGGTTCATCCTGTTCCTGGATGACTTGTATGGATGAATGTCTGACAGAGTATACCTAATAGATTACGGGTTGATTACCTCAAACATATGTTTGGTGGCGGAGAAATTCGTTTCTCTTAGCTTTATACCCGTATTATTTTTAGGGAAATAAATTTGTGATTTGGCGGGTTTGACAATGTGGCATTCAAATTTAATGGTGGTGTGCTATTCTAAAAGATAAAGTAGTCTCAAGCCTCATCAACCGGGAAATGACAAAAATCGGCCAGGCAGCATGGCTAGGTGGGTTGCACTCAAGTAGGGTGTATTATCACCAATCTTGAGAAATTCCTTATTTGTTCTTCTTTCGATTCTATATCTCCGCGGATGGAGTGTGGGCCCTTAAAAAACCAACAGGTGATAATACATTCGCTACACTCAAGTTAAATGAGTGGGTAGTCATGTGTGGGCCGGGTTGCAAGACGTTCTTGTTGAACCCCGGTGTATCCCCTCTAGAGTACACTGATCGGAAGGTGGTCCCATATCTTGTCATAGTTGGAATCCAATCCCCAATAAGCGCCCGCGGTTTTTGATTTTATACTACATATGTAGAGCATGAGATGCAAGCATTCTGCTACTTGGTTATTTACTTGATTTACATCACTATTAAAATATCTTATCAGAATAGTATTGATTTCAAAAATGGTTTTGGTTATTGTAAGGTTAAAACCGTCTGTGTTTATGTGTGGGCTGGTCTTACTATTACCCTTTCTTTTGAAAAGGTTTTCGAAGTTAAGCAATATGGATGTTATTTTTCAACTTAGTGAGTTTTCTCACGCTGGTTCACCAGACTGATCCATGGTGTTTGTAATGTCTTGGGTCAGCCCGAGTTACAGGTTCAGGTTATCAAATGCTGTGGAGTTCAAAGACGAGTTGGAGGGGTCAAAATGTATGGTATATAGTATTGTTAAATTGGAACCCGTGCTTCGCACACGGAGAGTGTTGGAAGAAGTTGAAGTCTTCGTAAGAATTGCACATGGAGAGTGATAGAGGAGCCCAGACGTATGATATATAGTATTATTCCGCTGTGTGTTGTATTGAGGATAGGTTATGATAATTGTCCAGACTGTTTTGACTGCTGTACTCTGATGATTGTAAGTATTATTTCAAGTTTTCAATAAAGTTATTTCTATATTATATTTTATTCCGGTTCATTGTGAGACTCTGATTAGGTGTTGGTTCTTCTCCTATTCTTTTATTTTAATATTTCTTTCTCTTCTCATCCTCTAATTTCTTCTCTTAACTTTCTACTTCTCTATATGATTTGGGTTGACTGTGGTAGTTAAATATCAGCTTAAATTTTACGAAAAAGTGGGACGTTACATTACTACAGTTTTTTGAGTTAATATTTATTTTGTGCTCGAGGAAAAACAAGTTTACACACTGCGTTCTGCCCTTCTTTTATTTTAGATGTTGAAGAAATTAAGCAAATAGTTGAAAGGTGAAGACTGGACATGGAACAACTTGAACACTCTATGTTGGGCAATTGGATCCATCTCGGTATCTATGATGGAAGACTAGGTTTCTATCCGTTATCTTTCTCTTGCACTCTCTTACACTCTCGCTGCATAAGTTTGTCAGTTCTCTCTTCACGGTTTTCATCTCTCAGCTATCATCTTGAAGAAAGCCGATTTCTTCTGAAATTTTCTATGAAGTTTCTTGAATTCCAATTTGCAAATTTGCACCCTTTAGTAATCTTTCTTGATGAAAATTCATCATGCTACTGATACACCTTAGCAGGAAAAACTACATCGTGTTAACTCTTCTTTAGATGTTGAATCGTATTTGACAATTACATATATTCAGAATACATCAATTTCATAAAACTTCTCTAATGTCAAAGGTCCCTGTAACTAGATTAACTTCCAAAATTTCATTCTTTGTCTGTGGTTTTTTTGGTAAAAGTTAACAACGCTTTCTGGTTGCTGCCAACATTCAGTTTTGATACCCGAATGTTTTGTGGGCAGCCAACAAGTTATAAACTACAATATTTAGTTTTAGAGGATCTTTTTTAGAACTATCATCTTTAGGGACATTATAATAAATAAGATACAAACACTGTTCTAAGTTGCTTAAGGACATTTGGTTCTTTTTTAGTTTTTAGAACTTCCTCTGCAGTGAAATTAAGCCAGAGTGATAATTTGTTTTGAGTTGATATTTGAATTGAATTTCAAACCATGACTATTAACCATTATATTTCATAATGATAGCCAATGCAAACATTATATGTTATTACTGTTATTTTAGTTTTTTGTTAGAACTTGCTTTACAATGAAATTAAGCTAGAGCGATAATTTTGTTTTGAACTGAACTTCAAATGTTATGCATTTTAAACTATTCAGGATTCTTTTTTTCCTAAAAAAATAGTAAACATAAATTCCAATAAATATTACAAAATTAAAATATCTGTCGTATGCTATGACAATAATCGGTGCAAATTTGTCTTTTATTAACATATACATCCACTATGGTCACTTTTAAATCTCATAACTTTCTGCTAATGTTCCTGCATGCACTCATGTGTTTTTGGCTTTTAAATTTTAGTGTTATCATAAATAACATTATTTTGTAATTTGGAAATTTCATTTTTTTGTATGAAAATAGATTTATTATAATGGTCATAAGGGATCTGGTGTCATTATGTGAAATTACTAATGGGAAAGATAACAAAGTTGTTATTGGTTTATTGCCAGCAATATCATGTATGTTTCAAATGTCAGATATTTCTTGGCTTTCGGTCTTAGTTATTGTAACCAACTTATTTTTCCGTACCATTGAAGGTATGTAGTTGTTCAATATCCAGATTTCTCCTAGAATACTTGAAGTTTCTAAAAACAGTTGTGAATAAATTGTTTGAGTTCATGCATGAAACACATCCAGGAGTTCAAGTGACCATTTTTCATAATTTTTTAGTTTTTATCTATATTCTTAGCTTAGGCATTTAAAAGTATTAATGATTTGACAATAATTCATATTTTCTTGTCCTGGTTTATAAAGTATTAATGGTTCAACAATAATTCATATTTTTTGTCTTGATTTATGTTAAAACTGATATTTGATGTGAAGCCCTCAGCAATGCATTCTATTATGAATTTGCAATTAATTTATCACTTCCTTTTGTCTATGGTTAGGATATTGGTTGTCTTATCATCAAAAAATTTTGGTTCCATTATTTGGCTAACAATACACATTTCCTGTTTGTTTTAAGAACGGTTAGGTCGATGTCACATCGCTTGAGATTTTTTGTGCCCATGTTTTTTATCTTTCTAATGATTATTTGCATCATTTTATATATTGATTTCCAGATCTGGTAGTAGTATGATGAGTATTCGAAGTTGAAGGAACACATGCGGCTATATACCTGTAATGATCTGCTAATAGAGTTGGATGGAGAAGGCTCTCATCGATGGTTACGAATGAGGTATTTTATATTTCCAATTCTATCATTTTTTATCTATAAGTTGGAGTTTTTTTGGGTAAATCTTCCATTCATGTATTGATTTTAATAAACTCTTGCGATTAGAATTGTAGAATCAATATTTTTGGTTCCTTTAACCAGCCCAATCTTGAATCTTGGGTTACAAAACCCTAGATTTGCTATTCTTCCTCCTTCGATTTTTTCAAAATAGGAGTTTTGACTTAGAAATTTAAATAGCTGAGAAACCATGTGAAATATTGCTCTCTAGTCAGTTGCACTTTCAGCTTCAATTATTGGCAAACAACATTTCATAGGTGCGATATGTTGCCATATGTATTTTGAATTTTGATATATTTTGGTTAGGATTAGAATCAACAGGGATGCATAAAAGAGCCAAAGAAACACAGAATATACAGTTTTATTCACAACATCAGTCAGCATATATAATGATTTTTAATAAAACATTGCTTGATAAAGGTTCTTAGTAAAGATACTGGATGCAAGTGTTTCTAGGACGCTTTTTATCCATAAGTTGTTGTTCACTATTCATGTTAGCATACTGAAATTTATTTGATTAATTCTTGGATTACTCATCATAATAATAGCGTTTAACTGATTTGATTCTCTAAATGGTAGAGGAACAGGTTCGATAAATGCAATCTTTTTTTAGTATAGTGACAAAGGTATCCTTCATGCTAGCCATTTTACATGTATTCAATGTCGTAATTTGAGAAAATATCCTACAATGTATTTCATGCATGATATAACTTATTCTCTTCATGTGAAGTTTTTTTTTTTAATTTTCAAATGAATTAAAAAAAACATAGTCGCTTCAAAAATATAAGTACATGCCAGTGGACATATTTTATGATCCTAATGATAATTTTGAATGTTATAGCGAAAGTTTTATATATCTAGGGATTATACCACTTCTGGATCCAACATCAAAGATTCACAATTAAATACCATATTAATTAAGGTTTTTAATATAAATCACAAGAACTCAAAAAGCCAATTAATTAGCAACCACTTAGAAGATACTCTATTTCATGATTGCTTTATTGAACAAGTACGACCACCTTATATCATAATTATGTCTTAGGTGGAAAAATCTAAATAGAAAGTAATTCAAGTTTCAAGCTCTACGCTGTTCTGTTAGGCAGTGATTACAATGTCTATTACGCTTGCATGTAATGATGGCTGATGGTTCAAGTAGACTGAGCAAGCTGATAATTCAGTTGAGGAAACTAGGAAGGAAAATGGGCATTCAATTGGGGTTAGGTTGGGGAATGTTATGATGTAGCCCATGTGGGTCAGTGTTGCCCACTGACCTAAATATGTGCATTGCTTCTTTTGTGGTAGTTAATGGTAAGAGTGGTAGCATACATTCTGTTTTGAAGAAGGTAGTGGTTCAATTGAGTAAGGTTAAGAGTAATGCTTCGCCACTGTGATGCGCTTGTGGCCAGAAAATAACCATGTTGAATGCATTTGTATTGCTGGTAACATAGTGGATAAATTTGCGTTCTTTTATATGATACAGATAAGTTCTTTTGTTTTTATTTTTTGGACCTTTTGAACTATTCATGTTTATTATTTCACCAATTTTAGTGCTATCAGGTTAAGATCAAGCATTATTGCATAATAGTTAGTGTCTTAGGATGACAGAGAATGATTATTATTTTGATGTATGGTGCATGTACGAAATAGACATCAACTTCCTCTTTATTTGTTTTATGACTTTCTTAGAAAATAAATGTTATATTATTTCGATTGTATTTCAGTGCTCAATTGATCCGAAGACAGAAATCACGAGAGTGAAGTATGTATGTTAATTAAATGTGGTATATACTATAACTGGAAATATTCTGGACAAACTAAATTGTCCCAATATATTCGCATTAAATAATTCTTATGATATAAAAAGGTTAATTCCTGTTAAGTGTTAACCAATGTTTATACTATCGTATTTCACTGTTTACCGTATTTAATTTATTAAATGCAGATGAAAACTAAAGAAGAGGCATTTTATTATAAGGAAGATTCAAAATATGACATTCTTTGTATTTTGTGAAAAGATTCTAAGTTGGTTGCACTGTTTGTATATTATTTTATTGTTAAAGAAACCTTATGACATTTCTTAAACAGAGTTTGAACAGTAAAGGGAAAACTTGAATAAGAAAGGGAAATCTTTGAATTTCCAGAATAATAGATTAAAAACTATAAGATTGAAGTTATACAAAAAAAACTTCTTAAACCTAAAATTTTGAAGAAAAAAATCAGTTTTCATTTAAGAGTTTTGAAATATCAATTTTTTTTTAATATTTAGATAGTTAACAAATGACCGATTGATCTTTAATATATAAAGAAGTAACTAAAAACTAAGAGAGCAAGACGGTTTTGTAAAAGAGCAGTATCTGAAAGGCTGGGAGAGCTGCATCTGTAAGAGCAGGATTCAACAAAGTCAGTTAATAGTTTGGCGGAAAGTTTAGGGAGAAAATGGTAAGCCGTGAAACTTTAGGAGCATCAAATAATTCTTCTCTAATTGAAATCATATAGCCTTCTACAAGTAAATTCTATTTCATTTTGCTTGATTTTTTGAACTTTATGTGTACAAATAATGGCAGGTACTTAACCATTCATTCAAATATGAACAAGTGGATATACTGCGATGGCTATGCTTGGAAGATTGGATCAGATGGTAGTGTCCAGAGGTTTGAGTTTCACAATCACTTCCCTTAGTGTTGTTTATGCTATCTTGTTCTCTAGTTTAAATTCTCCTGATGCCCAGCTTTTATTTCTCTACCCAATTTTTCCTTTAATGTTATTCTTTACAATATTCGACACATGCGTTGATTATTCAGAAAATAGTTGCCAAAAAGAATGGCATTGATTTTATATATGTGGAAGATACTCATTGACAGACTATGTGACTATGTACGTGTTTATCAGTGAATAAGTGTGTAGTGAGGAGTCAATGTATACGAGTGAAATGTGATGAGGAAGTGTATGTACAATTGATTGTGTAAATAGAGGGGAAACACTACGTGTACTATTTGAAAGTGTAGTAAATATTTATTTGAATAAATATTTGTTTAAAAATAATTTTTGAATTAAATATTCAACTCTTGTGAATATTATTATATGTAATATTCAAATCCATTGCAACTTTCAGCATTTTACAATGGGCATTAATTGTAGTTATAGAAGATATTACAACGGTCAATATTTGTTGCAAAAAATATTACAACGTGCTGCTATTCTATTGAAGGAACATATAACAACATAAAACCGTTGTAAAAAGTCTATTACAACTTCCTGTTACCACATTCATTGTCCATTGTAAAAGAGGACATATTACAACATGGCCTAATACAGCAGGCGGGTTGACCGCTGTAAAACCCCTATTAAAACGGGCATTGCCCGATGTAATAGATCTGTTTTGTTGTAGTGGTAGTTTCACCCTATAGGCCATCTAACCTATTCTTTCCACTATGGGAAAATGACCTACAAACCTTGGTGCCAATTTCCCTACAGACCCAAAGCGAACCACATTCCTCAAAGGTGATACCTTAATGAAAACCATGTCTCCCACCTCAAACACAATAGCAATCCTTCACTTATCTGCGTAGGATTTCTGCTTATCTGAGTTGTCTTCATACGTCTATGGATAAGATCAATATTTTCTGAAGTCTCTCTAATCATCTCAGGTCCAAGTAGAAGCCTATACGTAGACTCCCACCAACAAGTCGGTGATTTACATGGTCATCCGTACAGTGCCTCAAAGGGTGCCATGCCTATACTATCCTGATAACTGTTGTTGTAGGCGAACTCAACCAATGGGAGATGCTCCTCCCAAGTCCCTCCGAAGTCCAGGATACATAGCCTCAAAAGATACTCAAGAGCTCTATTCACCCTCTCAGTCCGCTCATCGGTCTGAGGGTGATATGCGATGCTCAATCATAACTGTGTACCTAATGCCGCTTGCGAGCTCTTCCAGAACTCACTAGTGAAGATGGGGTCATGATCACTCACTATGTTAGAAGGTACTCCATGTATATGGACCATCTCACGAAGATAAACTTATGCCAACCATGATGTTGTTCTCTTACTCTTAACAGGGATGAAATGAGTGCTCTTAGTAAGCATGTCCACTATAACCCAGATACTAGTGTTGCATTTCCTCGATCTAGGAAAACCATCACTGAAATCCATAGAGATGCTCTCCCACTTCCACTATGAAACCTCCAACGGATGAAGCAAACTGCCAAACTTCTTCAGTTCATCTTTAACTTGTTGGCAAACTAAACGTCGAGAGACAAACTATGCTACATTTTTCTTCATCCCAGCCCAAAAGAAAACCCTATTCATATCTCTATACATCTGATTGCCGCCCGGATGGATAGTCATCCTAGAATGATGGGCTTCCTCAAGGATTGTCTTCAACAGATTTCCAACTTGTGGAACATAAAGCCTCCCATCCCTTCGTAGCTACCCTCTATCATCTGTGGAGTATCTACTAAGGTGACTAGAAGTTCCCCCTCTACTGAGCCTATCCAAGATGTCTGCTATCTGTGGGTTCTCTCGCTGCGAAGATCCTATCTAATCCATAAGAGTAGGTCGCACCTCTAAGAATGCCAACAGACTAAGTGTAAGATCCATAGATGGCCTAAAATCGAAGTTCGATATGTACTCTAAGCTCTGCCTCTCTATGAATAGAGGACTCAAAGTCATCCTATGCCTACTCAACGCGTCCACCACCACATTACCCTTTCCAGGGGTATAAGAAATCTCAAAGTCATAGGACTGCAGGAACTCCATCTACCTCTGTCGTCTTAAGTTAAGATCCCTCTAAGAAAACAGATACTTGAGCGACTTATGGTCCTTGTATAACTTGAACTTCTCTCCAAACAGATAATGCCGCCAAGTCTTAAGTGCAAACACTATAGCAGCCAGCTCCAAATCATGGGTAGGGTAGTTCTTCTCGTGAACTCGCAACTGTCTACTACCATAACATACTACCCTTCCCTCTTGCATCAAGACAACACCAAGCCTTATACCACATGCAACAGTATACACTGTGTACACATTGTTCCCATCAGGCAAAGTCAAAACTGGGCTGTTGTCAGAGCCCTCTTCAACCGCTGAAAAGCATCCTCATAGTCAATGTTCCAAGAAAAGGTCAGATTCTTCTTTGTCAGTCTGGTGAGTAGGGGTGGTATCTTTGCGAAGTCCTTGATCAACTTCCTATAATTTCCCGCTAAACCAAGAAAACTCCTCACCTCTGTTGCATTCTTTGGAATCTTCCAGACTTGAATTGCAACTATCGCTGGATCCACCGCTATCCTATCCTTGGAGACCACATGCCCTAGAAATCTCACCTCCTTTCTCCCAAAGTGACACTTGGAGAATTTTTCCTTAAGTTGATGTGATCTGAGAGTCCTCAAAGCCTCTCCTAAATGTAGGGCATGCTCTTCCTCGCTCTTCGGGAAAACCAGAATGTCATCCACAAAGACCACCACGAACTTATTCAGGAACTCCCTAAACACCCTGCTCATCAAATCCACATAATATGCGGGTGCATTAGTCAACCCAAAAAGCATGACTAGCCACTCAAGGAAACCATATGGGGTTCTGAAGGCAGTCTTATATATAATGTCTTCGGCTACCCTCAACTAATGAAATCCTGTGGCCAAATATAATTGTGAGAAAACAGATGCGCCAACGAGTTGGTCAAACAGATCATCAATCCTCGGGGGTGGGTGCCTATTATTTTTGGTAAGCCTGTTCAACTCCTTGTGATCCACACGTAGACAAAAAGAACCATCCGCCTTGGTGGCGAAGATGGCTGGAGCAGCCCATTCCGATATACTTCACCTAATAAAACCCTTCTCAAGTAGCTCCCCAACTTGCTTGCTAAGCTCCTTCCTTTCACTTGGACCCATGTGGCGCATAGGCAATGCAACTGGCTTTGCATTGTCCACGAAGAATATCCGGAAATCAATTTTGGCCGTAGAGGTAAGCCCCGAACCTCATCATAAACATCTGGATACTCGTGGACTAAGATCGTAGATCATCGGCAGAAGCATCAAGTGATTTTAGGAAACTAAGCATGACAAACCCCTTAGGGTCACAGGAAATCTCGAGAGTCCTCCCTTGGCAAGTCAAAAGTCTAATGACTCTCCTCTCACAGTCTAGAATGGCACCATACATGGCTAGCCAATCCATACCTAGAATCAGACCATAACCCATAAAACCAAGCACATATGCATTGCACCCGAACTCGACGCCCAACACAGATATCCTCAAACCCTTACTTATCATAGACAAATGAGTCGTGCCCCCAATGGGGTTTGACTCGTTTGAGACAATAACAGGATCAAAAATAATACTAGTGCTGAGGTGTAGAGACTCAACTACAGAATCAGATATAAAGAATGAGAAGTGCCAGAATAAAAAAGAGTCTTAACTGGATGATCGAAAAGAGAAATCAAGCCTTCAACAGAAACTTCCCTACCTCTGTCCGGTTTACTAGCCTCGAGAGCATGTAACTGCCCTCCAGAAGGTCCAGCCCTTTGCATCTGTCCTTGCTTCTTCGGGTACTCCTTAGTATGGTGTCCAACTTCCCCACAGCTGAAACAAGCATTCTTCCTCTTTCTGCAGTCTTTGACCAAATGACACGTGCTACCACAACCATGACATTTCTTCTTGCCCTGAGACTTGTTGTTCTTTCCGCCCTTCTTTTGCGGTTCTGTCTTTGGCCACATTTTCTTGTTCTGTGTCTCATCAGTCTTTGCCTCTTTCTTCTATCCTTTATCCTCTTTGTGCATCAATGCCATCAATGAGCTTCTCGAAAGTTACCCCCATCGGAATATAAGACATTTCCGATCCATGGAGAGGTTGATTCAATCCTCTTGCAAACCACAAAGCTTCATTGTGAGGGGTATTTACCAGCTCTAGACCAAACCTTGCCAATTGATTGAAATTGTTGACATATTCTATAACAGACATGCTTCCTTGCTTAAGTACCATAAATCTCTCTATTTGCGTACTCTCTTCTGCCTGAAAAAGGAACTTCATCTCGAACCTATGTCGGAAGTCATCCCAACTATATCTTTCTATGGTCATCCACATCAAAAAGTCCAAACAAATTCTCTGTCTAACACAACCAATTCCGTCCGTGCTTCCATGAAGCTTTATGTTCCACATAATGATTTTCCTCCCATAGCACAGAAGTCCTTGCATATCTTAGAGAAATTATCCGCTCGCGAAGGAGGAGGAACAGCGGCTGCAGCTGGGGGATGGGCGTCTCCTTGGCCTCTGACATGCGTCGTAGCCTCAAAATATCTATGGAACCAAGCATGTATCTGAACGCCCTCGGGAAGACTCGTTTCCCTAGACATGCTGAAAAGAAAAGGGAAAGAGTTCAAATAGAGAATCAAAAGATTTTTATATGGCTTTAGGAATATGTTTTCAAAACACACTTTTCTTTGAAAACACTTTCTTTTTGAAACTTTTTCAAAACAATTTTCAAAACCTTTTATCCGATCTTGTAACCTTCAGCTCTAATACCAAATGTGACACCCCACGTCCATTAATGTCAGTCTTTATCAGAATGCATTAAGTTTCGTGAAGCGTTTTAGGTAAACAGAAATAGAATCTCACAAGACAGATATAAAATAGCAGCGGAATTTAAAACTTCATTACTTAGCAGAAAAATATCATAGTCTCAAAACCAGTTACAACATCATACTAAAATACTGAAACCAAATACATAAAACCAAAACATCTGTCTTGCGCTTAAAAGCCATCAGAGTACAGAAATGTAAAGTCATAATCCCCAATAATAGCCATAATAAAGTAGATAAGTGGCTGAAGCGATACATCAAAGCATATCCAATTCCAAGAAGAAACAGAAGAGAGAATCCTAATCAAGCCTGAGCGTTTCCACCCAAAGAACCTGGGTGGGAAGGAAGAGAGAGAAAAGGAAACAAAATGGGTCAGACATAAAATCTGGCAAGTCCAGTGACTTTTAGCATATAAATAAGTAAAAGTATCATGACAGGCATATAAACTGGATTAGAAATAACAATATCAAATAACAGGTAAAAACAGACTGAACATGATAAACAGAATAAACAGAGTAGATTAAGCTTCTTAAATACTTTTCTCTGCACTAATACTAGTATATCAGATATGTGACAGGATTAGGTATCTCCTAATTACTTAAATAGAAGCAGAAAGATCCCTACAGAAAATATAATGGTAGGATTAGATGTACTCTAATAACTGGTCTTACCCAAACAGAAATAACAGGCACCTCAACAGAAATAACGGGTGTTAACCTAAATAGAAATAACAGGTCCCCAACAGAAACAGACAGGACTAGATGTACCCAAATTACAACTCCCAAGCGATCGACTCCCTAACTTGTGAATACCCTTTGTCGGCACCACATTAGGGTGTATTACTTCCCAAAGTGGCAACCTACAGAAGGACACATACGTATTTACTGTGCTACAACGTCTTATTTTCCCTTGCAGACCGGACTTTTGCATGCACGTGACTCCATTGGAACGCGCTAGTACACCCCCCTTTCAGATGAACCTCTTATAATCATTTCAGTTTGCGTGCCCTGACCCCTACCTAGTGTGGGGTCCCCGTTTAATACCAAAATGGGCTACTAACTATTATGGGTCCCACACAACAGATGACATAAGTCAAACCCTTAAACTTGTGTCCCCCAACCAACTAGGATTTTTAACAGGTTAAGGCTACAGATTAACACGTTTGCCTAACCCCCACAGATTAACAGTTAAGTTTCACAGGTTACAAGTTTATTTTACCCCAACAGATTAAACATGTTTACATAACCCCAATAGAATAAACATGTTTACTTAACCCCAACAGATTAAACAGGTTTACATAACCCCAACAGATTAAACAGGTTTACATAACCCCAACAGTTTAAACAGCTTTACATAACCCCAAAAGATCAAACAGGTTTACTTAACCCTAACAAATTAAACAGGTTTACATAACCCTAACAAATTAAATAGGTTTACTTAACCCCAACAGATAAAACTGGTTTACATAACCCCAACAAATTAAACAGGTTCACTTAACCCTAAAAGATTAATCAGGTTTATTTAACCCCCAACAAATTAAACAGGCTTACTTAACCCTAAAAGATTAATCAGGTTTATTTAACCCCCAACAAATTAAACAGGCTTACTTAACCCCAACAGATTAAACAAGTTTCTTATGGTTTCATTAACATGTTCCGCTTAATCTACAAATTAAGCCTATAGATTTATATGCCCTTAAACCTCCAGTCATAATTCACAATATAATATATGCCCCCAAATTTTTGCCATATTTCACAGTATAGGTTATGCCCCCAAATTCCAGTCACGATTCATAGTAAAATATATGCCACAAAAATTATCATTCCCAATTTAAACCAATTTCGTTCGTACGCTTATTTCAACGATATTGGCCTAGCCTCGAAGGTAGCCTAGGCTATAAAAATAAAAAGGGAATGAGGGAGAAGAAGAACAGAAATATGCATAAAATAACATAAATAGTTATATGATAACATAAATAAGCATATACTAACTGAGATAGGAATATGATAGTAGAAATAGGCAGATCAGAAATAGGCATATAAAACTGAACAGCAGATCAGGTGTACAGGAGAATTACATGTAATAATAACAAAACAGTTTAGGCATGAATCAGATTCTTAACAGGTATAGTTCAGATCCAGATTTATAAACATGCCAGGGTTACTGCTAAATTTTTATATCTAAAAGTAACATGAACTCACAAAGATTGGATCTAAAGAACAGAAAATAATATGCTGATGTTGCAGAAGAGATTCTTGTGTGTGTATTTAGGCTGATGTTGAAGAAGATAGACTTATTCAATCCAAGCCGGGGCAACATCTCATTGTCTCCATTGTTTTTAGGTGTAGAAAACAATAGAAATGATGTCATATATATAGCCGACCTCCAACGAACCTATCCACAAAACAAGTCCCGATACAGCAGAACGAATTGGGCCAAATCCCAAATGGGTCGACCCACTCCTCTCTAGGTCGACCCATGGGTCGACCTACTTGGCCTTGGGTCGACCCATAGGTCCACTCAGACCTGGCATGGGTCGACCCTTAACGGGTCTATTTCCCGCTGCGCCCGCCCCTTTTACTGCTTACGTATTTCCGAATTATTTTGAATTCTGGTTTGAGTTTATTTATACATAAGACTCTTATATGTATACAAACTTCTAAGCTTCATATCTTTCTCATACGATGTCCGTTTTACGCAAATTCGGAGTCTATCTTAAGCAGAATTCCAAGATGAACGCAATGGTATGATCCATTTTACTTAATTCCCAATATTTAATTAATCATTCTTTAGTTTATTGTTAACAGTATCTTTTATAATTACGGGGTGTTACATTATGCCTTAAAATTAGCTTCATACACTAACTATTTCAATTTATTTTTAAAGAGATTTTGTCAGATCCAACTTTGTATATTAATATTGCTAAAGCGGGTGATAAAATTCCTTGATTTAGTGGGTGCAATGGAAAATAGAGATGCTTAAAGCCGATCTACTGTTCACTAGCGTTAAGTCGAAATAGCGTAGAGGTTGAAGAGTGCTATGAGCTATAGCATGATTTCACGGGGATTTAGTGGTACTTTTATTACATAGCTAAATAGTAATAACTTAAAAATGTCATCTAACAATTGAAATCTTTACAAATTCAAAGCGTTTATCTTAAAATATTACAATATCTTACTAATCAAATGTAAGATCTATCAGGTAAACATTCTATATAAATTCAGTTGTTACATATTAAAAATATAAATAAAATTAAACTTAAGCTAATTAGACTTCTATTTTGTAATGTAGAAATAAAAAATCAAACTAACTACAAATGATTTCAACATAAAAATATAACTAAAATTTTATGGAAACTATTTTCTTCTGAATGTGCTAAATATGTATAATTTATAAAAGAATATTTTACATGTGAAGTGTCGTCCCTCGTCACACGTGAAACGCATGTCGTAACACTCATAAGAAATAGAAAAGCATTGCTATAGAAAAGTGATATGAGGCCTGAAAATAAAGCATGAATTTCATGAGAGGCGATTTGATTGGCCTCTTGAGGAAAATATTCTGATCATGCTACCAACTCTAGATCTGCACTTCATTTCTTCGAGTCTTTTAACGAAGACATTCCAATTGTAAATAGGATGGGCCATTTTTATCTTCTTTTTTTAATAGTAGTCAAAATAGTCCCTTATCATATTGACTAAATTTCTCTTCTTTGAATTTCATGCAATTCTCCATTGATCATCATCAACTTTAGTCAAAAATTACTAACCAAATAATGGAGAATTCAAATTCACCTAATTACAATAGAGAAAACGATTTAATATTTAAAATTTTCAAATAAGTTAGGGTGTTGTTCCTGCAAGCGCTAAGCAAGCGCAATACTCGAAGTTGACTTCTTGGACTTCTAGTTCAGGGAAAGCATTCAGCTCAAGCGAGGTAGAATCTACCGTACCGGTCTCTTACATTTTCACGAGTGTGATATCCATAAACAGCTTGGATCTAAGTGCCTTCTAGAAGTCATTCTTTCTTGCAAAAAACCCGGGACTACCACCTAGATCGGGAGCTATCTCTCACTCATCTTTTTCCAGAGATGGATTGCGCCAATTGTCTTTTTTTTTTTTGAAAATTGGTTAATATGACAACATGGTGGTCAGGGTAAGCCTTGAACTCTTTATCTCTTACCAGGCAGGAATACACATTTCCATTGTGCTATACTATGTTCGCACTTCTTACTATCAAAAGCAATGGATTTTCAGTCGTCTAATAGCGACTGTCAAATAAACGAGCGGGCTGGTTGAACAAATTGTTTAAGTTTTGTAGACCCAGCCAAAACCTGCATTTTAGTTTCATAGTGTATTGCAAATTCATACATTTAGGTCAATATGTTGATATCAAATTGTAACAATATAGTATCGTAATTTTCAGAATATATAATTCATATTTTTTTAAAAGGTATCGCGAAGAATAATGAAGGTTTTGATATTTACTGAATTTTATTTCAATTAGCTTAGACTTTTACATTTTTATTTATGGGCAAAAGAGGCAAGGACATAATTGTTGGTATGAATGAATAGCTAATGTTGCAATGGGAAGATTAAGGATTATTCCATATCATAATATACAACAAACATATTGTGTTTATTCAGTAAGACGTGGTAGTATATTACCATGAAACAAAGAGTGATAAAAGGCACAACCATCTTAGCGGGTGGTGCAATGCATCACCCAGCACGCACACGTCCGTGCTTGTGACCTCCCCGCTCCTGCTTAGGCATTCACGACATGGGGTCTTATAGACACTTAATACTTTGAAATATGCAATTGGTAATGGGCATTAGACTACAAAAATTTGTCCCAGCTAAAATCGAGATTAATTTTTAAGCGATTATTACTCGGCCTTTTGGCTTAGCTACCAAAAGCAGTCTAGGCCTACACGACTCGGCCCATCACATGTTTAGACAGTATAGAAGTGTCACCAAGATACCCATGAACAAAGCCTAGATGGATTCGTTCAAGTATAGTCGTCATGTTTCATTGAAACTGCTTAAATATGCCAAAGTATTTTAGGATCGATAATGCCTCTCCACCAAATTTTTATCCCACAACCAACCTCCCAAGATCGATATACTCGTCCTTCAACATTTTGTATCCTGATGCCACATGTTGAAGTTCATATCTCAACTCTCCTTTATCCATTTCGTATCCCAACCTCTTCCTCTAGAATTTCTATCTCGGGGTCACCCACATTTTGTATCTCTAGAGACAACTTCTTGGATCGTCCCAGACTTCGTATGCCTATAGTAGTAAGCGAGATAGGTATTCATGGGAGCTTCCAGATCGATGCAAACCAGGGGTACTTAGAATCTGTTAACACTTCCCAAGTATGAAATCACGAAGCATATACGGGATATGAAGTCGTCAAAGGAAGAGAGTTTAAGAGATTTGAAGGAGTCAAGATATAATGCCAAGTTAATATCGTTTGTTTATGGCAATTATACTTGAAACCCATCAACGATTGACCTCAATCGAATCACCAAAATCCACATATATAGGAAATTGATACCAAAGGTATGCTAACATGTGGAAAGAAGTATGTTAACAAATATAGAGATATGTTGACATATGATTTTATATATGTTGACATATATAGAGATATGTCGACATATATACCATTTTTCTATATGTGTGTATATATAGAAAAGTCTTTAAGTTCATATACCATGGAGAATTAATTATGCACATTATTGGGCGTTGATTGACGCATAAGTCAATCAATATCGTTTAATAAAGAATTATTTTTTAGAATAACTATTGATGCTAATTTTATAATTTTTGCTAAATTAGGTACATCTTTAATGTATTTTCAAACCTAACTTGATGTGGCTTAAGTGATGCAAATTAAAATCCCAATTATCCTAAGGCCTAAAATTCCCTACCATACTAATAAATAAACTATACCCCTCCACCATTCCCCACAATTCTCATTCTTCACTTCTTAGTCTCTACCATACCTTTCCTCTCCAAAATAAAAATGAATTGCTCACACACAAATTCGAGTAGTGTTTATTTATCTATTTTGGGAATATCCTACAGGGGTCTTTGGATTTACATTTCTTAGGTGAGATTTTTGTTATTTCTAGTTTTATTTTAGGCTGAAGATCAATCTATAAAGTAGTAGTTGTAGTTGTACATATCTGAGTTATTGATAGTTCTCAATTCAGATTTAGTTATTTCTATTCTTCTTTTTAGATTTCTTCTATCTATTTCTTTGTTTCTTTTTTCAAATTTCTGTACACTGTTGTACCAGGTCTATTCCCCCTTCTTTTTCCATTTTCCTTAGATTTTGCAGTATAAGTGTTACAAAATAAATGCCTTATGATTTTGCGTTGGAATATTTCTCTTTTTCTTTGTTTGCGCTTGGATTGGGAAAAGAAATTAATTGAATAGAAGTAATCAAAATTGAGACTAAATTTGAATATGTTGAAAACTGCAATTAAGAAAAGAATAATTGAATTAAGACAATTTGGACAATACAAATGCATATTTGATAGATTTTGACAGAAATGGACTGTAATTAGAAGAATTGCAAAATTTTGGTAGTTGGAAATCATAATAAACACAAATATTAATTTGCAGTATGACTTGGAATATTTAGAAGGAATGTATAGATTGAATAGAAACATATTAATTTATAGTAAGCCCAGTACTCCTTGTCGTTAGGCTTAAACATATTAATTTCCGGCATGCCTAGTACTCCTTGTTGCCAGGCTTAAACATATTAACTACAGCAAATTAAAACATAGTATTCCTCATTGTCAGGTTTTAATTAAGGGCCTAATAAATTGAATGTGTTTATGGTTGTCAAATCAAGGATTAGGAATTTGTCCAAACTATTATTTATTGGGATCCATTCGATGTAACATACACTTTAATCATTTTTGGTCTCATTTGAGGAAAGGACATGTACCATGTTAGTTATGGAAGTAAGTCAGACTAATTGGAGGGTGTGAGTGTGTTTTGGCGAGTTAGTGTGTGTGCACTTGTCCAATTTGGAAACATAAGCAACTTTGACACCTATAGATAAGGTTATGTATTTTGGTTGATGGGCAAAGGCCTATGGTAAGCATAGGTAATCCATGCTTCGTTGTAGCCAGCGGATTAGGTAGTATTAGGATCTTCTTCCTAATTATTTTTTCGTTTTGAATTTGTGGAAGAGAAAAACAGTCATCATCGTTATTTAATCATGTGAGTGAGAACACTTACAGCTTTTTATCATCACTATTCTATTTTACACTTTTAGATGTGCATAGACACTTACTCCTTTATGACACTAGTATTGTTGTTTTATCTAATTTCTTTTGCTTATCAGTCATGCTAAAAATCACTACAGCTTACCAGGTTTTTTGTCTGATCTATTTTCTCCTTTTCTTCTTTCCCTTTTTTCTTCCCGCCCCCATGCTCTCAAGGAGGAAGTGCTTAGTTTGGACTGCTTAATTGATTTTATCTTGTAAGACTCTTACAGAGATGTATTGTTTTATTTCATTCTAAAGTTTGCTTGTACCTTTTTGGCTACTTGGGGATACTATTATTATTGCACTATGATATTTCTATTATGACTGTGATTTCAGGCATGGTATTTTAAGGCAGTTTGATTTGGCTAAAATAATAAATATTGTTTTTGTTATTTTAATGTAAATTGTCATTTTCTTCCGTTGTGAATTTATTTTATGTCTTGTGAAGTCTTAGTCTCTATGATGATATTTATTTTTTATACCTACAACACTCCATATGTCTTAACGAGATTTTATGTTAGGATAACGTTAAGAGTTGTGGGGTGTTACATTTGGTATGATATTATGAGTTCTAAGATCACTAAAATTTTGTTTTAAAAATACTTTTTTTGAAAGAGAACATATTTCTCAGAAATCAAAATATATCCTCTCTAGTCAGGTATGACATTCCTTTGACTCTTTCGAATTCTGAATCTCTATCATTTCTTCGTTGAGTTATTTATATGGCTATATATCTAAGCTTTTTTATATATAGAAACTTCAAATCTTTGTAGTTTGAAGTTTTTGATCTATGGATAAATCCGTTTAATGCATTATTTGGGAAAAATCAAAGTTAGAGAGAAACTTGCTGCTTGACAAATAATAAGTAAAGCTAGGCAATAATGGAACAACCTTGAAGGACATGGGTAGTAAAGCGACGTAATAGTATCATTGTGGAGTTTTGTAAAGACGTTATTTAGCCTAGGGATTAGTATGAAGTTAGGAAGTTATGAAATAACCTAGATTGGTTGGTTATATATATATATATCCTCATAGTTCATAGTTAATATAGAAAACGTAATTGCAAGAATAAAAGAAATATAGTTTGGACTAGTGTGAAATAAGTACTTAGACGTATTATGCATTATTCAACAATCTAAAGATAATAAAAAAAAGGAATGTCTTGCAATACCGGATTTCTATTAATTACACTAACTTATACTATGCCAATGGATTTTCTTGTACGTTTTCCATGACCAATCAATTAGGAATAAGCAAAACTTCCTAAAAGGTAAACTTACAAAGTTGACATGTAAATGAGTAATATAAAAGCGTTGATATCAAGAGGATTATAGGGAAGATGTCAATCAAAAGGATTAAGTAATGGAGGGAGGTAAAGGTTGTTGAAAGGAGGAATGATATCTATCTTTATTTCTTTTAGTTCTCCTATATTGTCTAATTTAAGAGTATTTTGTACCTTTTATCTTTGATTCACTAATGAGGTGCCTGCGTCGGACTATAGCCACGCTGATATGAGCGTAGACATGTAGGGTATCGGTATGATAGGCACAACGAAGCAATCCTTTACATATATGCTAAATCCCAAAGTATGTAGTAATAGCAATAGTTAACTGTTTTGCACTTAGGTATTTTTCTAGGCTCGGTATTAATTTCATGACCCGTAGAGAGATCGGCATGATTATATGATGAGTCTGGGTTAAAACTAAAAATCTTAATTTAGAAAATGGTTGGGTCATTTACGGGTATGGGTTGATTTTGGGTCTAGTTAGTTAACCAATTAATTGTCTATCTCGGATTTGACGCTGATAGTAGAGTTTGGTTAAGATGCTTATACTCTAAGGATTTTGAGATAGGAAATTTTAAAGGATGGATTAGTTAGCTAAGTACAGGGCTATCTTGATTGTAAAAAGAGAATTGTCGGGCTAGGTTATGCAGTGGAAACAAAATGAGGAACTTTATTTAAATGATTCCTTGGTAATATTTTAATACTAGTTTTGTGGTAGCATTTGTAAGGGAACTTGCGAGAGTTGTTACCTTAATCTAAATACTGTTATTTTTAGTCTCTCATGGGTGCGCAATAACCTATTGTAAGGATAGTTTGAAATTTCAGTAATCATGGATTACTACGCTTTAGATGTTATTCGTACTGTAGTAGATCAAGGTATGCAGTGAGCAGAAGTTATGATAAAAGGTCCCGGGAGGCGAGCCAAGAAAGCTTGTTCCAATTTATAAATATGAACTTAAAACAAGGAAGAATGAGTTAAGTTTGAGCACCTGATAATTTTCAGTATAAGAGTTCATGTAACCTTTATGGTAGTATCTTGTAGCGTGGTAAGATCTTTTTGAACCATAGAAAATTTAACCTAAAATTTGCAATTTGACAAGAATTCACCATTAATTATGCTTTATAATTGAGGTATGGTGTTCATCAAGGATATGCCATTTGGCATGAGATAAAAATCATAGAAATTCCATTTGAAAAAAAAAACATGGGTTGAGACTAATCTTAAGGATTGAATTAGTAAGATAAATCTTTAAATGATCACCAAATTAAAGTAAGAAAATTTTTGGCTAGTGAAGGAATGACTAAAAAGATATAAGGAATTCAAATGGATAGATGACATAGTGAAGTATTGTGTTCCATTTTTTTTTGAAAAGAGTGCTTTGAAAGAAAAAAGGAATTATGTAGAACCACTTTGAGTCTAAACCCCATATGTATACTTATGATTTCAAAATATATTAATTTTAAGAGACAAACACGTTTTGTATTTTCTTTGGGGATTTTCATCAAAGGATACGAAATAAAATATTTTGTGACCTTACGAATAACAAGTTATCTCATTGAGATTTTTCAAATCTAATTTTGAAAAAAATAATAGTAATAAAATAAGTTTTAAAAATATGTATAGAAAAAGTAAGTCCTTATGGGGTTGAACAATATAGGTGGAATTAATAAAGGAACACAAGACAATAAAGGAAAAAGCTAAAAATTGAAATGTGGATATGATTTTAGAACCAAAAGGCTTAGCTATGATGAGATAGTTTAAAATAGGAAGCAAACAGAAAACTTGGAAAAATAATAGATTAATGCACTTGTAATATTTCTTCCTAAAGTATTTGTGATGGGTAAGGCAATGAAGTTCTCTAGAAAATTCAGTTAGAATTGTTAGAGTTTATGACCTAGAGGCAATCTATTTGATGTGATTAATAACACTATTGATGTTATTATCTTATTCGAAATAAAAATATATTCTATTATGTTATATTTACTGCGTAATATAAATATTAACATAATGGAAGTCCGTAGAATAATAATACGAAATTATATAGTTTAAGTAAGCGACTTGAACATGAGATTATAATATATATATATATATATATATATATATATATATATATAAGTATTATAATTCTTAAATGTCCCTAGTCAAGTTTTATGGTTTCCATTAACAACAATAAAACATTGAGACTAGTATGTTGATTGACTGATAATTATATCTAGTTGATCATTAATATATGTGATATTAATGTCAATTCATAAATACATAGTAGAGAATAGCGTATTGGGCTAACCCACCATGAGAAAACTACATGGAATATAATTAATAATATCATAAGTTATTCTCATAGTGACAGTGATGTAATGGTCCTCAGACCTAAAAATCATATAATTTATTCGAGGATATTTGTGTTTTAATATCATCAAAGTTTACTTTTAACCGAGTAGACGATGAAGGCGATTATTGGATACATCTCGAACCGATTGTTAATTATGAATGATTCAGATGGAATTTAACCCTGCGACATAAGTAGAGATATCCATGTGCATCTTGATTGAGTGAGACTATGAAATACATAGCCGTGCTCAAATATTGTTTTTTTTAAATAGTCTAATCATCGATCAAGATAAAAGGATTAAATTATAAAGAGGATGATACGTTCCATACCTCGGGTTTAATCTTGGATATATTGGTTAAAAAGATTATATTACATTGAGACACTAGTTATAGAAAAGGTTGTATCAAATCATTGATCTTATTATAACTTGGGTAGCAGTGACATATTACTAGATGTCAATCACTATTTATTATTTTAAGTACGATTTAAAACCATTGCCAACGTTATACTAACCTATGAGGTCACACATCATAGCACTTGAATGAGGAGGACCATTTAAAATAAATAACGTATATAATTCAAACATGTTGACTTCTTATTTAAATTTGAAATGGTACGTCACATTTTATTGGGCCCTATTATTTCATTCCGTTTTTTATTAAAAGGGTTAACCCCTTTTTATTCAAAGATATAAGAGCCACAAGATATCAAATGTAAAAAATTATACGAAATAAAAATGGGGATAACTGCGGTGATTCGGCTAGTAACGGTCCTCAACTCCATCAAATCGTTCGACGATCAAAGAGACAAGCGCTCGTGGACTTAGTAGAGGCATGGCAATTTGTCTTTCATTACGATTCAGATTCAATCACGATTTGATTTCCAAAAAACCCTAGGATGTATGAAATCTTGATTTACTGATTTCTGCATAGATCTTTACTTTTAATCGTTAAATAACCTAAAATTGGTTATACGATTTGATCATTAAAACCATCCATAACCCTAAAATTACACGAAAAACCACTTAAACAAGGAGTTTAAAAAAAAACTGATTTAATGGTGATGAGACATTAACGAATTCAGTAGTAATATAAGGAGAATTCAAGTTTCTTACCCGTGTTCTTTTGACAAATGTTTCTTTTGATATTCTATCATTAGTTTTTTTCCTTTGATCAAGGTCTTTCTTGTAATTATCCTAGGAAGGGTAGATTATAGAATTCAGGCTATGGGTGGCAAGATATGGTTTAAACATGTCATTGAAATATGTTACGTTCAATGTTTGGAAATGGATACAAATGTTTGCAGGTGTATGCATATACACACACTGGGCACTGTGATCCGCTAACTGGACACATGCATATGCATATGGTTGAGTGGGCATTTTATATTATTTATGGATGATATAAGTGAATGTTATCATATTGTTGTTGCATATAAATGATGGTTGAAGAACGCATACAGAACTATCTATTATCATTAGGTTTTTTTTTCATACATTTGGATGCATAACATTAGCATAAATACATAAAAAGGCGGTCAACTGAATCGGTGGACCACCAAATTTTTAGCATTAGTTAGGGTTATATACACTATATTATTACATAAGTACATAAAATTGCATCAGATAAATTAAAGATAATGGTTTCCAGTGGATGATGGATGAGTAGATGGATGTCGAAATTGTCTTGAGAACACTTATATTATTCTTCTACCTTAGAGATTTCGGGGACAAAATCCTTTAAGAAGGTGAGAATGTAACAATTGAAATTTTAAAAAACAATGGTTAATCAAAAAATTAACTAATTAAAGAATAATTGGACTTAGGCAATGAGGATTGCACCGTTGAGTCCGTTATGAATTTCTGGTTCAAATAGTCATTTTGTTTACGTAAAATGGACTTAAAACGAAGGATTTATGACATTTTGAGATTTGAGAAGTAAGGTGCAAAATAAAATGGCAAATAATAATTAATTTCTAGTGAGAGATATAATGGATGTCATATTATAACCATTGCGAAGATCTTTTCAAGATGGTCAATATGATATATAATTTAATATATTTGGAGTTATGCTTTAGAAAATATTTGACTTTGTAAATTTAAAAGAAATATACATCAGACCAATAACTTCCTATGTTCAAATTTTGTGAACAAAAACTGTGTTAGTGGAGTTGTAAAGCATGCACTTCTTAGACTGAAGGTCGTGAGTTCGATTCCCACCAACGACTTATTTTTGAAAATTTTAAGAAGACCAATCTAATAGATGCATGTGTGTATGTACATATGTAAATAAATGATTACATATATATATATATGTGTGTGTGTGTGTGTGTGTGTGTGTGTGTATGCATATGTGAATATGTATGTACACACACACATACACATACACACACACACGTGTATATATATATATACATGTGTGTGTATGTACGCGCGTGTGTGTGTATATATGTGTGTGTGCGTGTGTGTGTATATATATGTGCATGCGTGTGTGTGTGTATATATGTGTGCATATATACATACGTATATATTTTTACGTGTGTGTGTACATATGTATATTTATATACATATGTGCGTGTGTGCATGTATATATATTTGGCGACATTAAGTAACGTTCTAATTTAAAATGGGTATGCGCGTATTTATTTTAGAGATAATACATGTCTGAAATTAAAATTAAACGCATGTTGGAAATGGAAGAAAAATTAGTGCATAGAAAATAAAACAGGAAATATATACAACGTTAAAAATGACGTTTGAAATCTTATGTAAATATATATAATTATAATTTCAAACTATAAGCGCATATTTCTAAATGAGATTCTTTGTTAGGATAACATTAAGGGGTGTGGATTGTTATATTTACACTGACCAACCACTAGGATAGGTCCTTCAACGACTTAAGGCATCTGGGAAACTTTTAAAATGGAGCATCGAACCGAGTCAATTCAAGCTCACCTTCATTCCTCGAAGAGCCGTCCTCGGACAAGCCCTAGCTGACTTCATCGCATAATTCACTACTCCCGAATACCCTACGAAAGATAGTGAACCTCTTAACATCCAATGGAAGTTGTAACATCAAACAACTAGTGTTCCGACGTCGGAGTTGTACTTTTTATTCCTAAGGAATGTTCGATTTTTTATGCTCTAAATCTCAACTTCCCGCACTAACAAAGATGTAGAATACGAATCCTTGATCATTGGTCCTAGAATCGTAATTGAACTCAACATAAGGCACTCCAAATCTTCTCAGATTCAAAACTCATCGTTAGCCAAGCACGTGGGAAATATCAAAGCCAAAGGAGCACGACTCGCTCCTTACCTAGCTTGGGTCCGTGAATTGCTTACCAACTTCGACCAGTACATCATTACTCACATCTCCTCGAGAACAAAATGAGAAGGAAGATTCGTTGGCCTAGTTAGCAAGTTTTGGGGATGCACAATACTTTATGCTTATCCCTTTCGAAATGCTCGTCTCTCTAAGTATCAATCAGATGGATATTGACCCGATATCAATGACGGAGACCGAGCCAGAACCCGAGTCATGGATGACTTCAATCAAAGGTTACTTACGACATGGAATCCTCCTATGCTCTCGAAAGGAAAAACAATCGCTCCTTCATAAAGCACTGTGCTACATCATGCAAGAAGGAGTACTTTACTAGAGAGGGTTCCCTATTTTGCTAATCTGGTGCGTAGCCTACAACGATGGCAAATGTATACTACTAGACATGCACGAAGGCAAGTGTAGCAACTATACAAGGGGACAAACTAGGGAAAAAAAGATTCTTCGATACGACTAATTTTGAACAACTCTCAAACGAGATGCAGCAGACTACACTTGAAAATGTGACAAATGCCAAAGATTCTCCAAGATTCCTACAGCCTCGCCTACAGAACTTACTCAAATGGTCAGTCCATGACCATTCGTGATGTGGGGATTCGATATCATTTGAACTTTTCCGACAGCGAAGGGTGGTGCTCGATATGCTATCGTCATAGTTGATTACTTCACCAAATAGACCGAGGCCAAGGCTCTTACGACAATTATGACCAAGAATCTCGAACTACAGTATCCTCCAATCCTTGGAGTCACTCAGAATCTCTGTGATGCTGGCTTCCATGTCGAAGCCAAGCATGATCTTCAAAGGTTTAAGCTGAGGCTCCATGGGAAGTGCTAACCTTGTAGTCTTGTCGCCCTCATTCGAGTATGCCTTGTCGGCCTTCCTGGGCACACTATCATCCTTCCACTTAGCATCCCTCTTGACTTTCTTCCGGGCTTTTGCCTTAGCCTTTAGCTCCACTTCCCCCTCATCCTTTAGCCTCGCAAACTTCCTATTTGCCCTCTTCTGGGTGGCTTTATCCTTGGATTTCTTCTAAGCTTCTTCCTCAACTTTGGCCCTCTTTCTCACCTCTTCTCGAGCCTTTAGAAGTTCTTCGTCATCATCCTTCATCTTCGCTTCCCCCTCCTTAGACTTCATTAACAGATGAACCTTCTATTGGTCGACCAGTTCGTGCGTAGCCGGTCTGCCTACCTCTACCTGTCCGTTCACCTGAGGACTCGCCTCCTATTTCCACAAAAAGATTATTAAAGTCTTCTATTCCTATCTCTCCCAGTTCTAGGTCTGGAAACACATCAGGTTGACCGAACTCCTTTACCAATTTCTTTCTGTAGGCCTCCACATCAAATCTGAGCATGACAACCATTGTTATCTCGAAGCCGGCTGTCCCCGTACTCTAGAGGAACCTGCACGTCGAAGAAGAGAAAAGTTAGTCTACCTCGACTTCATGTAATCATCCTTTTGAAAACCATTAAAGAAGTGGATATACCTACCATTGCCTGTTTAGAGGCTTCTATTGGCATCGCTCTCTCGGTGGTTGGTGGAAGGGAGCGTCTTTGTGTTAACCCTAGATAATCGGGATCATATTTTATAACTGCAGGAGTTGGGGCGGACGAACCTCCAGTGGAACCAAGAGGAACGACTTGTTGTTATTAGGAAGCACTACCTTCAAATTTGTGGGCAACTATGGTGCTCTCCGTAACAATCGCTTTCCCTTTAATGGTAGAAAGTCGTTCTGCCTCCTCTGCGACTTCTTTCAACATGGCTCTACCTTCCGCCAACACCTAACGCTCTTCGTTTGTCAAGTACTAAGCCGTCATTACGGCCTCATCCACCGTCTCCACTTCCTGTACGATAACTTTATACTCTAGAGCTTCTTCCAAGCTAGGGTAAGCATGCAGGCATAATTATTGACCCATGAGATTCTGTGGAATCAGAGAGTTTTTACACAAAAGCCCCATACTGCTAACTGTAGCTCCATCTCGGCCTTCGCTCAGGCCTCTCCAACTTCAGTTTTGAGCCCATCCAGTTGGGCCTCGAACTCAACGTTAACGCCTTCCACCTGGCCTAGCACTTCTCTATTTAAAGCCTTAACTGCCTCCTTCTCCTTCCTTGCCCATTCTAGCTCAGCCGATTTGATTGGAGAAGTTGTCTGTGCCCCTTATTCCCTTCGATCAAGCGCTATGCCCTCTCATTCTGCTCCCACAACCTCTCATTCTCCTTAGTCAGGGATTCATTGTTTTGCCAAAGTTGTCGAACCTCCTCATTTTCCTTATACAACCGAAGGTTTTTCACAAAAACATCTTTATTATCCATCTCAAGCGTAGCTGCTTGAGCTACGGTCGAAGCCAACACATCTTTGTGCTCTTCGCATGCCCTAACCATCACTATCTTTACCTCGTTCAGCTCTTTCTTCAATCCATCAATTTCGGCAATAGAGAGTTAACACGTAAATATATTACTCAATATGTATAAATAGATGCTAATTATAATCTCGCCGTACCTATTTTAGTTTCCTAGTTCATGATCTCTCCCGTTTGAACTTAACCTCGAGCTTCAAACCCTGGATCTCAGCATTCTTTTAAATAACCAGCTTTGAGAGTCTCTTGGCATATTTGTACAAGATCCGATACCGACGAAAGATGTTGTAAACCTGGGTCCACGTATCCTCATTGATATGCAATGGAATCATAATCATAGTGGGAATCCAGAGCGACTTTTCGAAATAGAGGCCTGGGAAAGACTTCTTAAAAGTTTCCTTTTTCTCAGTATCCCTCAGGACCAGAATCTCCGACATATCGGGCATCATCGGGCTACATTTTCTTGTATCATTTCTTCTGATTCCTAATCCTCCATTGGTCTTATTCTTTCTTGTGACTTTATCCAGTGCCGCTGCGGATGAGGCAAAGCAGGGGATGATCATCATTTACTGCCTTGTGCTTGTTGTTTATGGTTAACCGGTTGGGTACTTTGTGGTGGAGACACTGAGTGTCAGTTTTAGTCCCAATGTTTCTGACAATTGTTGTAGTCGTGATATCGCTTAGGCTTTGGATGCACCTTTGCACTTCTCACAAAAGCGCACTGACTCCTCCGTTCAATCTTCGGGACACCCCCATGTCCCTGATCTCGGTCTCTATCTCCTTTTATGGCCATTGCATCTACATGAAGCAAACCTTAAAACAGAATCGAACATTCCACGCATACAAATAAGTGTTGTGTCATGAAATACGTATAAGGGTGTGTCCTAAATGTTCCCTCCATGGACAAGATGTTGGCCTGCTTGAAGTGGCGACTTCCCTAATGCTCAATAATAAGCTCTCGACATTCGTGTTGCTGAAAACAAAAGTAGACGTCTCGATGGGGACTATATCCAAGCCTTGGAATTGGTTCTCAACCTCCATCGATGTAGTGATCTTATAGGTCGCCGCCGGAGAAATTGGGCGAGACCTTCTCCCAACCGCATCTCCTCTGTCGGAGACAGAACTGGAGTGGGCATCAACATATCTCTGCCGAGGAACTCCTCATCATTACCGTCATGGCCACCAATTTAGCCCTGAGCTCATGCAACCTCCTCTTCGACTAGGGGCACAATAGGATGCAAAACATCGGGTAATTTCATTTGTGGACCCGGCGGAGCCACTCTTCCCTTGGCTTCTAATTCTTTTTCCCTTCTTCATCATCATCCTTACGACCCATGAAGAAACCTTCGCGAAGTAGGCCTGACACATGGAGGAGATGGTCTAATAATAGTGTTTGAGAATCCCAAAACACATTTGGCACATTTCTCAATGCCAAGACTCGCTCAAAGTAGACATTGTCCCTCAGAATATGGGGAATACCTACCACATAAATTTTCAAGTCAGTTCAGAGCATACGACTCAATAAGTTGTAGAATAAAGTAAGTCTTAAAACACTTATGGCCCGTGAGTCATCTCCTCGCAAATCTGGGGGGCATTAGCGAAGTACCAGTCATGCTTGAAGTAGCTAAGCTTGTTCCTTGCCCCTAGGATAATGCGATTGTTGACATGCGCCTCTAAGAAGACAAGGGAAGGCTAAGTGATTCTTCTCTTCATCGAGGAATTAGCTGTCATCCCCAGTTGGCTCTATTCGCAGTCACTCGATGAATAAGATGTAAGTGTCAAGCAAAAAGGCATACGTGTTCAGAAGAAGATGCATCGGCACTAGATGAAAGAAGTACAGAATACCCGTAACGTATGGGAATAACAGGGTTGTGCATCCGACAGAGCACATTTGCCTGTTCCAGGTAGTATATCCCTCTGGAGGTGTGTGCCCTATCATCCTTCCTGGAAACAGGGTATCATCTCAGGCTATTCCGTACTTTGCACAAATTCTCCTCAGTGAATCCTCATCGATTCACGAGCCAACCAAATTCAATGGATTCAGTAGGATAACGACATTTGTCATCATATCCGATGCCACAAGTATGCCTTCTTATTTGCCACCTACATCCTCTTCTCTGGGTGGCCCCACATCCGTGGGTTATGCCTCTCCTTGGATGACCTGATCATCTGCATGCTCGCTTGGATGTTGCAATCTCTCTAGTTGCTCCTCTTGGTCATGCATGTCATTAGGGCTAATTTTTTAGGAAGGCGTGTAAGCCTCGTAAGTCTCAAGCTTGCTGCCTGTAGGAACACAATGGTACGAAGATTCAGAAGGACCCGACGATGGTCCAGCGGTTTCTACTGCCAAGACTTGAAGTCGTCTGGAGCCTCTTTGTTTTATTGCAAACGACACTCTCAAGATAGTTGCATTAGTAACTACACGAAGACTTGTACCCAATATGTTGGTGTAAACTAATGTGGAACGTGCACTATTGTGCGTGCTGATTCAATTACAGTAGTGCATTTCGGGATGCGATGACATTTTCCAATTTCATAAACTTAAATCATCGTCGTTGCCAACCGAGATCATAGAATTTGCGTTAGGTGGCGATTACATCAAGAACTGGTTGAAAATCAGGTCAAGTAATTGTTGATACAGCCATATGTCCATGGTCCAGGTACATACTCTAATCTTATGTGCATGTCCAAAATTATCAGTCCAAACAGTTTCGTTATCCGATCGTTGAGACTTCATTCGTCGACACGTTTGATTCCATAACCAACCTGATCGTGGTGTGACATGGAATGATATGGATTTAAAAACTCACCTTTCAAAGCCAAAAAATATCCAAGTTTCCAGGGATACTAAAGTTAACTTTGTATCCCTGACACTCCCTAAAATTTTCGCCTCCCCTAAAGGTCCTCCCGGAAGTGCTTAGTGTTGGGATATGAAATTCCATTTCGAATCCCCCAACACATGTCCATTTTGTATCCCGATCCCATCCTTTTTTCGTCTTCCTGAATCCCCTCTATTTTTTTTCATCACCACTTCTTTTCCCCAAATACAAAAAGATCCTCGCTCCTTTCTGGGACTTACGAAAAATCTACGAGTCAATAGGGATATGAATAGAGGTTTCATATCTCGAAACTTGCCAATTTCCCACGTTCCTACCTTGATTTTGTACTCCAATCCACAACCTCTTCTTCCCCTTAAACTTTTCAAACCCTCCAACCCTATCGCCATGGCCAATTACCTCAACCACCTACCTCGTCGCCAACTAGCTCCTTGCCTTCTTCATCTGTCTCCAATCTAATACTTCAAAGTTCAATGGCAAAAATCCACCTGAATTTCGATCAAAGTGAGGCGGAGAAAGGTTTTAAAGAGATCAAAGTTTTGTGGGAGTCGAAATTTCACAAGTCCTTAATAAGAAAATATGCCAGTAGAAGGGGAAGGAAAGTTCAGATCCACCTTTTATAGTGGGGGAAGGAGGAGAATACAGAAACTTAGCATTTTGTTTAAGTGTTATGGGATTAGTACTGACCACGATTATTAAAAAAAAGGAGAAAAGGAAAATTAATTTGACAACACTCGGGATAAAATATTCATGTTTTCGAGATTTCGATTATCAAAACCAAATCGACTTGTTACCTGATCTCGTGCTTGCGAATTTAAATAATTCAAGAGTATACATCAAGCGATCGAGTTCCCGATTCGATAATGTTTTCGAGTACTAACTTATGCTATCATATGCCTGAACCATAAAATTTTGACTATGTTTTATTATGAACCACAATCATATCATGCAAGACCATGTGTAGACGTGCGAGTGCGTATGTAACATTATGCCAACAATGACTTATTTACATTTTGACATAAGCATGATCAACGACTAACATTTAATTTCTTGAATTAGTAGAAATTAGACACTCATTGAGTAATCAGATAGGCTCCAGTCCGACTATGAAGTTCAAAGCAACTAGTATTCTCAACAATGTTGGTACCGCGAACTTATATCAACGAGCTTCAACAAAGTGTCATTATTGCTCAGTAGCAACATACTCACGGGAATGCCCATTTCAATGGAGAGGTCGTGTCCAATCACTCAACAAGACTTAGAGATATTTTTGACTTCCAGAAAGGCTTGTCTCAATTCAAAACACGTTATGCTAACACAAGTCATCGTTTGGGGGCAAGTGTTACGCAGCCTTTTGGCCTTGCTACTAGAAGGAGTTCAGGACCACTTGACTTGGTCCATCACGTAGTTAAATAGCCCAAAAGTGTCGCCAAGATATCCAAGAAAAACCCAGATGGAGTCATTCAATAATAGTCAACGTGTCTCGTCAAAACTTGTCAAATATACCAAACTACTTCAGTATCGGTATGCCTCTCCACCAAATTTCGTATCCCATAACCAAACTCCTAAGGTAGGTATATTCCTTAACATTTTATATCCTGATGCCGCATGCCAAAGTTCGTATCCCAACTCTCCTTCATCCATTTCATATAGTAGCCTTTTCCTCTAGAATTCCTATCCTGGGGATACTCACATTTTGTATCCCTCGAGACAACTTCCTTAATCATCCCAAAATTCATATCCCCATAGCAATAAGCAGAATTGGTATTCATAGGAACTTCTAGATTGGTGCAACTCATGAAGCACCCATGGGATACGAAGTCGAATAAGGAAAAGAGTTTAAGGGGTACGAAGGAGTCAAGAGATAAGCTAAGTATCCTGGGTGCATACCAATCCTAGGACCGGTACCGATGCCTGGATACGAAAATGGTGGGCACGTGCCCACTAGCCTCCTCTCCTACTTGCACCCTTCTGCCATAATTACCTATCATTCTACTCCAAAAAAAGGGTTAGATTCTTGCTCTTTGGACACATTGGGAAGAAAATATTGCCTCTTTGATCTTCAGGCCTGTTCCATCACCTTGAGAAGAAGAAACTTACCTTTTTTTGGATGCTTGGACTTTTTGGATAGTATTGGAATTTTGTAAAACTACCCGCCTGGAAAGTGCCTAAATTCTGACCCAGAGAAGGCCACCAGAACTTAGAGCCACTCTATATGGATTGTTGGTTCCTATTAGGATTAACTTAAACAGATATATACAGAGCAGTTTAAAATGAAAATCAGGATCTCACGCGGTAGAATGGAAAAAATATAATAGCATAAATATAAGATGTACCAATTTTTAAAACCACTAATCCGAAAATATAACATGTCTCAAACTAATCATCATTCATCCCAATTACATATCAATAATAACAAGTAAGCAGTATCCAAAATAACTAGATCTTCAAGTGGCACCTCATCCAAGGAATCACTCTCCATTGTTAATCACCTATCTCACATATTGTCTTATTAATGTTAAGAGGGTAGGGGTCCAAACTATAGTTCTGGTGAATGAATTACATTTAAATTAAAAAGGCTATTTCCTATATTTGGCAATTGTAAAAGTTTCAAATTATGTCTATGTAATAAACACACAATGCAAACATATGAGGTGGACGTCCTAGAAGTCACTTAATACCCCAAAACTAATTTAAGGTCGGGAACCCTTATGGTCACTTAATACAATGTTTTAGTTTATTTAGGGTGGTCATCCCTCCAGTTCTTTAATACTCAGTGGCAGACCTCAAGCCACTTAAGACCCCGTTCTAATGCTAACGTTATAGATGATAACTCTCCATGTAGGGCGAGAAATAGTAACAACTAATTACTACCAGGATTTGGGTCTAGAACATGGCTTCTTTTAATAAGAACCCCCAATGAACCCTCTTGTTACTATCTAGCTGTCCCTACGGCTGAACGCCTAGTCACTTGATACTTCCCTTAGACAGTGGTTCCTTAGGTTATGTATACATAATCAGTCTCTAGGTCATCCCACACTTGCTCCTAGATAAGAAGCGTACATTACTTGGATAACTGTTGAGTCAAGGAATTCAAGATGTTTTGATCAATGACAAGGAGAGATTCAAGATCGACAAAAAGAAGAGATTCCATGGTATTCAATGTTAGAGGTTGATTATTTAGTGTTTATTTGAGTTATATTTGTTAAAATCTATCCTCAAATAATCATATACCTCAATGTTTTTTGAATATATATGTGAATATATGTACGCACATTCATTGTGCATACTGCCTGAAACCGGTCGATCGGTTTCATTTTGGACGGTCGACCGTTTCTGGGCAGAATGCACAACGAACGTGCACACATGTATATAACGTATATATATATTCAAATACCAGTCTACTGGTCATTTTTTTACCAGTCCACTTGTCTACGAACTGAAGCCATCTTTTCGAATAGACACCCTATTTCATCAATGGTTATGATCCTTTCTTTTCACCAAAAATCATCTCTATTCATTGCTTCTCTTCACCAATGATTACATCTCTCCATCCTCTATAAAAGCAACATGAAATCATCATTTTAATAATAACAATTCTTTCTATTCTTGCTATCTAAGTGCTGATTTCATTCTTACTCTTTAAAAGCATTCAAAAGCTCACTATTCTCACATATCGTTATTTGAATCCTTGAATCTATATATTATTCTTTAGATTCAAACAACGATACCATCTTCCAAATCTTCATAATATCAAAATGATATTTGAGGATAATATTATAGGAAGGTTGTACAAGAATTGAAAAATTCGTGTTATTAAGAACACACATTGTCAAACTACAAGTTTATATCTTGTTTGAAGTCCTCAGTGTTGTAAGAGGCGAGTTGTGAAGTCCTCGTGTTGATAGAGGCGTGAAATCCCGTTCGACTGCTCGGGTGTTGTGAACCTGTTTTTCTCAGGGTTAAGTGAGGATAGTGTTTAGTGAAATTCCAGATAGGAGATCTGGGACTGGACGTAGGACGGTGCTCTGAAACTAAAGCTAAGAAAAATCTTAGTTTATTATATTCCAAACCAAAACCGATTGTGAAATTTCAAAAGAAGAATGTCAAATCTATAAAAATGTGGGTTCCTAAAACAAATAACAATTTGATTAGGAACAATTACATTCAAAATTTTTTGAGTTCTGTGCATCATAATCCAAATTATGTATATAAAGGGGATACCGGACCTGTATGGGTTTGGACTCCTAAGACCTAACTCTTAGGACCCTATAAAAAGGTGGGAACCATGGACTTAATTTTATTTTTTGCAGGTCCCACTTAAGAAAAGAGGAAAGTGGATACTAGACAGTGGTTGTTCGAAGCATATGACTGGAGACAAGAGCTTATTAACAAATATCACTTATTCGGATGGTGGCTCAGTCACTTTTGGAGATAATTCAAAAGGCTATATCATCGGCAAAGGCGATGTGAGAAATTACGGTACATCAAAATTACCTCTTATTACTAATGTCATGCTAGTTAGGAATTTGAAACATAATTTACTAAGTATCAGTCAATTGTGCGACAAAGGTTTTATCATTTCTTTTTCGGACAATAAATGTAGTATTTTAGATAAAGATCGAAATATAGCTTTTGAAGGATTTAGGGACAGAGACATCTATATTCTGAATATGAATACCAATCATAATTCAGATATGTGCCTTGTAGCAAATGATAATGATCCATGGCTATGGCACAAACGTTTCTGTCACATAAACTTCAGAACTATTGACAAGCTAGCCAAGAATGATCTAGTTAAAGGACTACCCAAAGTAAGCTTTAAGGTTGATAATCTTTGTGATGCATGTCAATTAGGAAAATTGACGAAATCGTCTTTCAAATCCAAGAAAGTCATATCAATGTTACAACCATTGGAGCTATTACATATGGATTTATTTGGACTAACACAGGTTCAGTCAATAAATCATAATCGATATGTGTTTGTAATTGTTGACGATTACTCTCGATATACATGGGTAATTTTCTTGAAAAACAAAAGTGACACTTTCAAACATTTAAAATCCTTTGTCAAAAGAATTCAAAAATCAAAAGGGCTTAAAGTTAAAAACATAAGAAGTGATCATGGCGGAGAGTTCGAAAATAATGATTTTGAACATTTTTGCACGAAGAAAGGTATAAATCATAATTTTTCGTTTCCTAGAACTCCACAACAAAATGGAGTTGTAGAACGGAAAAATCGGACTTTACAAGAATGTGCAAGAACATTATTAAATGCATCCACTCTACCAAAACATTTTTGGGCAGAAGCTGTTGCAACTGCATGTTATGTTTTGAATCGTGTACCTATTCGACCTCTGACCAAAAATACATCCTATGAGCTATTTAATCAAAGAAAACCAAATATCTCATATTTCAAAGTTTTCGGTTCTAAATGCTTTATTTTAAATACAAAAGACCATCTTGGAAAATTTGATACCAAATCCGATGAAGGTATATTTGTCGGATACTGGAACGAAGCTAGGCCTATCATATATTTAACAAGAGAACTAAAACTATTGAAGAATCACTTCATGTTTCTTTTGATGAATTCTTTAAATCATCTCATATCGTATCAGATGACGAAGAAACCATAGTCACTGATAATACTGTCATCACAAATAATGACTCTAACTCAGAATTTGTTGACGATATCCCTCAACCTGCTGTGATACCTTCTCCACCAAGATTTAGATCTCCTCCAAGAATTCTAAGAGATCATCCAGTTCAAAATGTTATTTGAGAAGTAACATCACAAATTAGAACAAGAAGTCAACTAAATCATATGGGTCATGTTGCATTCCTTTCAAATATCGAACCTAAGAATCCGAAAGAAGCTGCTACTGATTATTACTGGCTCATTGCCCTGCAAGAAGAACTAAATCAGTTCGAGCGCAATGATGTCTGGGAACTTGTTCAAAGACCGACTGATCAGTCAGTCATTGGTACGAAATGGGTCTATAAAAATAAGGCTGACAAACAAGGAAATATAACCAGAAATAAAGCAAGATTAGTAGCACAAGGATATAATCAGGAAGAAGGTATTGATTATGAAGAAACCTTTACTCTCGTAGCTCGATTAGAAGCTATTCAAATTTTACTGTCCTTTGCTTGTCATCATGATTTTAAACTTTATCAAATGTATGTCAAAAGTGCATTTTAAAATGATTTATCAAAGAGAACGTATATGTCGAACAACCTCCTTTGTTTGTACAGGAGAAATATCCAGATCACGTATATAAACTTAAGAAAGCTTTATATGGATTGAAACAAGCACCTCGTGCTTGGTATGAATGATTAAGAAGCTATCCTATCGATTCTGGATTTCAAATTGGTAAAGTTGATCAGACTCTATTCATTAAACATTCTCAAAAAGATATATTAGTTGTCCAAATATATGTAGACGACATTATCTTTGGTTCAGCAAGCGATGAACTTTGCAAAGAGTTTGCAAATATTATGACCAAAGAATTTGAAATGTCTCATATGGGAGAACTATCGTATTTTCTTTGTCTTCAAATCAAACAACTTTCTAACGGTATTTTTATTAGTCAAGAAAAATACTGTGGAAACTTAGTCAAACGCTTCGGTTTAGAAAATACCTCTGGTAAACCAACTCCTATGAGTACGACCACACATCTTGAAAAAGATGAACATGGTAAGAATGTTGACCAGATGTTATATAGAAGCATGATTGGTTCTCTCATGTATCTTACCGCGAGTCGTCCTGATATTTTGATGAGTGTTTGTTTATGTGCAAGGTTTCAAGCTAATCCTAAAGAATCCCATTTACGAGCTGTGAAACGAATAATACGATATCTTAATAACACCAAAGACTTTGGTCTTTTCTACCCGAAATATTGTCCATTTGAATTAGTATCGTATAGCGATGCTGATTTCGGTGGCTCTCGCACGGATAGAAAGAGTACAAGTGGTACGTGCCATTTTATTGGAAAATCACTTGTCTCTTGGTTTAGTAAGAAACAAAATTGCGTTTCACTCTCGACATGTGAAGCTGAATACATATCAGCTGCTCCAGCTTGTACTCAAATTTTATATATGCAACAAACACTTCGAGATTTCGATATTCATTTATCAAAGTCCATCATATATTGTGATAACACAAGCGCAATCAATTTATCAAAAAACCCAGTCAATCATTCCCAAACAAGGCACATTGATATTCGACATCATTTCTTAAGAGATAATATTGAAAAAGGAACTATATGTCTCGAATATTTCCTAACTGACAACCAATTAGCAGACATTTTTACCAAGCCTCTAATCGAATCTAGTTTTATCTCTTTACGTAGAGAGCTCGGCTTGATTTCTAGAACCGAACTTGGTGTATAATGTATATAAATATATATATACACTATTGAGTTCTTCTCTAGCCGGTACATTCACTTGTTTTTTAACTTAGCTAATTAATAGTCTTTTACTATTATTAGCAATTCATTTTGAGCTTTACAAACTTTGAGTGGTTCATATTCTCTGAATGCTTTCCATCCATTACTTCCTACTTCGTAAAAGCTATAAATACATACTCCTTCTTATTGTCTTCTGCATCACTTTCTTAGTGTCTAGTTTTAACATTCATACACAAGTCCATATACTCTTATGGCACACATATGTGATGAATGTGCTCAACGGTCTCACATCTCGGTCACCAGCTCCGAACCGGAGGAGTACTACTCTCCAGAAACACCGAAGAGCAGACCGGAATGTTCGTATACTCCTAGACATACACCCAAACGAGCTAAGAAAGCACTATTTTATTCTACGGGTACGAGAGAGAAGATCAATGAAATTCATCACTACCAGATACATCAGTTGGATCTCCAGCGTCAACTGCATTATGAACAAAAACTCACATCTGATTGTTTAACTCTCTTAGAAGGAATGACGTCATTTTTCTGTAGCACGGATAGACATGGGGTACATGAACCAATACCAATGCCACACCCTCCGTCTATATCTCGAAGTCCTAACTCATGGGACCGTAATTGTGCGAGAAATGAAGGATCAAGAGAAAATTGGTCGCCATGGACGCCGAGGGTTTCGAATATTCAAGAAAAATCCGAAGACAAGTCATCTACCTCTCATTAAGTTATATCGTCTTTAAAACGTTTATGTTGCAAAATAATTTTTTAGTTTTAATTCTTATTTCTGTATTTGTTTTCATAATCTTCGTTCAAAATTCATGTTGAGTTGAAATAAATTAATGTTCTCTATTTTCAAAATTTTCAGAAACTAGAAAAACAAGCATACACAAGAACGGTCGACCGTCTAGAATAGACCAGTCGACCGATAAAGGTCTCTGGAAATGTTTATTTTGTTGAACCAGTCGACCGCCTGAAAACTACTAGTCGACCGTTTAATTCTCTAGAATTTGTTTTCAACTCAAAAGTACACCAGTCGACCGTTTATAATCCACCGGTCGACCAGTAATGTTCTCTAGAATTTATTACCCCCAGGAACCAGTCGACCGTTTTTAATCCAACGGTCGACCGGCAAAGTTCTCTGGAACTTATTTACCCAGGAACCAGTCGATCGGTCCAAAAATAACGGTCGACCGATCACTCCATTTTTCAGTTTTACCTCTCCAAATCGACATGTCGAATCATTTTTACTACATCCTTTCACTGATTATTTATTCATCTCCTTCTCTAACATTTGAAAAACCAAAAACCCCCAAATCAATTTCTTTTTATTTTCAATGGCACCTCCTCAAAAGAAACCCAAAAAATCATCCTCCACTCTACTTCAACCCATAGATGCTAACATCAAACAATGGCTCACGGATCCTATTGCAGTCAAACCAGAGAATGCTTCTAATTGTCTTTGGTCCGTAGTTTGTGGTCATCATGTTTTCATTTTGAAGGAAAGAATGGCCATGGTTCTCGGTTCACCTAATAGTGGTCAAGAATTTTCTTCTGATTTCTGTACAGTTCACACTCATGATAGAATCAGTCATCTTTTTATCGAGGATCATAAAATGAGTACCAAGGCGATTAATTTACGACCCATGGCTCGAGTTATACATCATGTTCTTATACGATCTTTATTGCCAAGGGTTGGTAATTTTGACACGGTTTATAAAGAAAATTTCAAAGCACTTTATGCTATCTATGGAGATATCGAGATAAATTGGATAAACATGATTTCCGACGAGATCCTGCTTGTGAATGACCGCACAAGGCCACACTTATTTTACAACGAATATATTATGCGGCTATTACTCGATTGTGGAGGAAAATCTTGCGAATCTAAAATCTCCAAGCCAAAGTGCATTAACAAAGCAACTCGAAAAAGGATGAAGCTTCCTGACCCTTGTATGAGTATTATTCCTTTTGAGCAACACCAACAACAACATCCTCAAGAGACCACTTCTTCTACGATTCCCAAACCTAAGCCCGAAGAAGTCAGGCATTTTGACCCTTCGTCGTCAATTAAGGACTCGCTTGCACAAATTGCACAAAACTAGTTCCTTCTAGAAGCCAGACTTAAAAGAACCGACACCAAACTCGACCGTTTGGATACAAAGCTTAATAAACGGTTCTCCAAGCTTAAGTCCTTCTTTGGTACTATTTTGGATGCAATTTCTTATGCATCGTCATCCTCCTCTGCTCAAATACAAGACCCGGGAAAACGTCCCATGCCTCCTACATTTACATGGTCAACATCTGAGGAAAGCACATCCTCAGGAAACAATGCTCGACGTGGTCGTGGGACTTATGAGACCGAGGAGGAAGAAGAAGGAACCAACGATGACGACGAATTGGAAGGAGACAAGGATGAAGGATAAAGTAAAGCCATTGATTTGGAATCTACGGAATCCGATTCTCCATCTCACTAGCTTATTATCATTCGCGTTTTATGATAGTATGTTTTTAATTTTATGCAAAATTTAAAACTGGCACTTGTATATAAATAGTGTCGTATTTATTTTGGGTGTGTACGTCTTAAAACTTTAGGTACTTGACTTGCTTTTGGTATGCTTGGGTTGTATTATATGCTACAATATTGAATGCTTATTGAGCTTTTATAATTTGTGTGATCTCTATTCCTTTTTGTCGATGACAAAGGGAGAGATAAATGTTACTAACAATGTGTTTTGCAGACATTTTTTTAAGTATGTATTTCAGGGGGAGTAATAAACTCTTTCAGATCTATATTTTCATCAATCAAAAAGGGGGAGAATGTTGAGTCAAGGAATTCAAGATGTTTTGATCAATGACAAGGAGAAATTCAAGATCGACAAAAAGAAGAGATTCGATGGTATTCAATATTAGAGGTTGATTATTTAGTGTTTAGTTGAGTTATATTTTTTAGAATCTATCCTCAAATAATCATATACCTCAATGTTTTTTGAATATATATGTGAATATATGTATGCACATTCATTGTGCATACAGCCTGAAACCGGTCGACCGGTTTTATTCTAGACGGTCGACCGTTTCTGGTCAGAATGCACAATGAACGTGCACACATGTATATAACGTATATATATTCAAATACCAGTCTACTGGTCATTTTTTTACCATTCCACTGGTCTACGAACTGAAGCCATCTTTTCGAATAGACATCCTATTTCATCAATGGTTATGATCCTTTCTTTCCACCAAAAATCATCTCTATTCATTGCTTCTCTTCACCAATGATTACATCTCTCCATCCTCTATAAAAGCAACATGAAATCATCATTTTAATAATAACAATTCTTTCTATTCTTTCTATCTAAGTGTTGATTTCATTCTTACTCTTTAAAAGCATTCAAAAGCTCACTATTCTCATATATCGTTATTTGAATCCTTGAATCTATATATTATTCTTTAGATTTAAACAACGATATCATCTTCCAAATCTTCATAATATCAAAATCATATTTGAGGATAAGATTATAGGAAGGTTGTATAAGAATTGACAATTCGTGTTATTAAGAACACATATTGTCAAACTACAAGTTTATATCTTGTTTGAAGTCCTCGGTGTTGTAAGAGGCGAGTTGTGAAGTCCTCGTGTTGATAGAGGCGTGAAATCCCGTTCTGCTGCTCGGGTGTTGTGAACCTGTTTTCCTCAGGGTTAAGTGAGGATAGTGTTTAGTGAAATTCCAGATAGGAGATCTGGGACTGGACGTAGGACGGTGCTCCGAGCCAGTATAAAAATCCCTGGTGTGATTTTTCTATTACTGCATTTACTTATCTGTTATATTGCTACTGTGAGATCTTTCTTAGTATATATCATATATTCCGCATATCCATATTATTGATCCTGCCTAAAGTCATCTATCGACACTTTCAATAACTACCTTACCTATGCAGTTAAAGCCCCGCTAAAGCCCCGCAATATCCCCGCTATAGCCCGTAGCGCTCTTGAACCGCTACGCTATTTAAATTTAGCGCTGATGAACAGTAGATCCGCTTCTAGCCCCGCTATTTTCCGCTGCATCCGCTAAATCAAGGCCTTTTAGCATCCGATTTAGCATTATTAATATATAAAGCTTGATTTGACAAGTTCCCTTTTCAAAAAATTTAGTAAAGTTAGCGTAAAGGGATAAATTTAAGGCATAAGTGCCAAATATATGGTAACATTCAATTACACTCATCAAATTTAGCATGCAAAACTATGATATTCCATGATTTTCCTATATAAGATTAATTAATATTAGTTTCTTGTACACATAAAATGTGAGAAAGATGATTAATTAATTTTCAGATATTTGGTTTTACATTTAATGAACCTTTTTGCGCCTCCGCTATATCCCCGCTATTTCCCCGCTTTATCCCCGCTACACCTTTTTGCACCTCCGCCGCTATGGAACCGCTAAGCGCTTTAACTGCACAGTACCTTACGCATGTTATCATCTTTAAGACCATTTAATACCTTATAGGAAAAAGGCGAACCTAATAACTATTTAATTCTCGAAGAGCATGCCCAATGACTTAGGATCTGAACCAAGGAGTGAACCTTAAGAACGGATCTTGTCCTAACCACTTAATACCAACAAGAAATAGACCAGCCACTTAATACCTTTTGCTCAAGGCATACCAACTCTACACGCAACACACACACACACAGAGACATATATACACACACACACACGACATCTAACATTAGGCCTATCATTTGTAGATGCTGGATTTGTTGGACAATTCTAGGCAGGGCTTTACTACAAGTTGGGCCTAACCACGCATTATAGTGTACTAATTATAATGGCCTATGGCACCTAAACCTCTCACATTAACCAGATTTACACATAGATGCTGGATATATTGGTCGGTTCTAAACAGACTTCTACTACAAGTAGCAGTTGACCTTGTGTCTATGTGTCATTAATATTAATTAAGAAATTAACTAACACACATGCAACAAACAAATTCCTATGGGGACATTCAAATCCTATTCTTAATTTAATTGTATTTATTTCACACTTAATACATATTAATATACGTTGATTACATTATATATATAGCGAACGAGATTAGCGTCCTTATCACGTTTTTGAAATGCCAACCCCTATTCAATTTTAAAGTTGTACAACTCATTTCCCACATTTTCCCCAACCAAAGAATAAATGTACATATTACCATATGACAATAAAATGGGAAAATAATCAGAACAATAATAAATTTGTAACCCAGGTTTAGACTTGTTGACTAGCCTTTTGGCAAGGCCGTCAAGATTCGTTGTATTATGGGAGCCGACCCAAAAGCCAAGAAAGCCTGTGCGATCCCAACCATGGAACTAACCGATTCAGGGACGGCTCGACAGACACCTAAGCCTTGAGCCAGACGCAAGAACCCGATGTGCGAATCAGTTGGAACTTATGACTTTCGGAATGATATGTCGGATTCATTCCAATGCTGTGCCAAATATCCTCTTGAAGAGTCGGTATCGCTCATATTTAAATGTAACTATTCACCCCTTTATGATGAGGTCAGATGCCACTTATCGTTGCTTATTAAAATCACGTTGTCATCCCCAAAAGGATTTCATCTTTAGGATCTCCTAAGGTCTTGGATCAAAGAACACGTATCTCACCCAATTTGAATATTATAGCCCTATAAATAGACCTTATGGGTAAAGAAAAAGGTTCTTTTTGGAAAATTTCTGATTATATCACTATTGTAACTATTCGACTGTAATAGATCATTTGATATGAAAAGGATTATAAAGTAGATGTAGGCTCGTTAACGCCGTACCACTATAAATCTACGTGTGATTTCTCTTTTCTGCATTTTCCATTTTATTTGTCTTCACTTAATATCTACAAATTCATCTCTTAGGTTTTGTGCCAATTTTTGGTGTTAACACTTTGGTACTTTCACCGAGAACTTGATATTCTCTGCATTTGAGGGATTTTGCTCTACTTTCAGATCACCAAGTCTAAGACGAGATCCTACGACTTTTCAGATATCATTGAATCATGGTTGGTAAATCCTCAACGCATGTGGCTGGAAAGCAGCCTCCAGCCACAACGTCATCAGATGCAGCCGGAGGACCCACTGCTCTGAGGGTTACTCCGGACCCCAATTCAGATCAGTCCAATCTACCATCTTCGGTACAATCTTCTATAGAAGATCAAGCCTCCCTCTCGGCTTTCTCCACCAATGATGAATTCATGTCCATAATAAATCAACCCCGGGAAACTACAAAGGCTTTAAATGCTCATGCCCTGGGGAATGCTGCGATAAGGCAGGATATGAATCGTATGTCGAGACTATTGGAAGAGTTTAGGAATCATCAACCTTCCCCTGGACGATTGGACTAGATCTCGGGGAGCTCATCATTGTCCGAGGGAAACAGTGGCCAACGTCAACCACGAAGCCCGTTAGAAAGACCTGAGAACATATGCCAATTGCATCTGGAAGGGAGTTTGGACCAACTAGGAACGAGGGGTCAAACCCAGGCTGATCCGGAAGACATGGAAGTCATCAACCTCGCTACTCAACAGGATCGGAGTGCCTCTCCCCGACTCACCAAAATAACACTCAGACAACTCAAGCCCCTATCTTCCCTCCTCGACATCTTGTGATTGACCGAGATGCCAGAGGAAGAGGAAGGGCCGCCCGGACAGTGACTTAGGCAACTTTTCCAGGAGAGGGAGCGGGGATAACTGGATCGGTTGACAATGCCGATCAAAACATGCTCATTCCTCCTGATCAGACTGCTATGGTATGACAAGTTATGGATGACAACAAAGGCTACAAGTATGAAGATTGGGGGATCGACCGAAGCCAAACGCCTTTTTCAGACGATATTCTGCAAGAAGAATTCCGCAGAAGGTTCAATATGCCTCCAGATGAACCATTATGATTGAACCACTGACCCGCAACAACATTAGATGAGATATCCGTCGCATATGCAGGTGGCTATAGCTCCGGACACCATTAAATGCAATGCTTTCCCTATTTTCCTAAGTAGAGTAGCTCTCATGTGGTTCACTCATCTTCCCCTAGGTTCGATCCCAAGCATCAAAGACTCAAGTCAGAAATTCTTGAACCAGTTCCTCCTCCATGCTTCTAAGTCGAAGCATGTCATGGCCCTTTCTGCAGTGAAGCAAGGAAGGGAAGAATCTCTGAGGAACTACCTTAGTCGATTCAACCAATCCGCCACTGAAGTAAGCAACCCTAACCATGAGACCGTGTTGATGGCCATGGTCGATGGCATTTATAAACGAATGGAGTTCGGGAAGTACCCAACTGGGAAGCCTCCCATGACAATTGAAATATTTTATGAAAAGGCTGATATCCGATTTAGGCAGGAGGATGCACCGTTAGATGAAGAGGATGGCTCGAAAGATGAATCTATCAAACCCATTTAGAGCAATGTAGCAGTCAAACAGTCTGGAGATAATTCAGGAAAGGTAGACATGAATGATGAAAATCGTGGCAAAAGAAATGGTAACGGGGCAAAGGAAGCCAATGGAAACCATGGAAAAAGAGGGAATTCCAGAAAGCGACCTCAATTCCAAGTTTTTGAAACTTATACGGCCTTGAACGACACAGTGGAGAACATTTATCTCGATACATGCAGTACAGTTCAGTACAAGAAGCCGCCCTTGCGCGAGCCTACCGAGAAAGAGTGAGCGACTGGGAAGTTTTATTTGTTCCATGAGATCTATGGCCATGTAACTAATGAGTGTCATCACCTTCAGGACAACGTCGAGAAGTTGATTCGAGAGGGGATGCTCGACGAGTACAAAGTATCCCCAAGAGATGGGGGCAATGGACTTCAGCACCTAAACAAAGTCAGGCGATGCCTAGAGCAACAACTCAAGAAAAGGGAAAGGGGATAGTGATCAATGCCATCGTTGGAGGATCACGTCCAACAGGGCATAACATTCGAACTATGGAGCGTTATGTAAATTCTGCAAAGCATCTGGTGTTACAGAGATTAGCACCCCTGAAGCCGCAAGTCCCATAAAGCAGAGAAGAATGATGACTGATGACATCATCTTCCGTGATCGGGAGTCGATCAGTATAGAGGCCCCGACCATCGATCCCTTAGTAATAACGGCCACCATAGGCCCAGATATAGTATGAAAGGTCCTAATTGACAATGGAAGTTCGGTAAATATATTGTTCAAACAAGCTTACGATCAGATGAAGTTGTAATTGAAAGACTTGGAGCCATGTACCAGCCATATATGTGGTTTCAATGGATCATCCACCAAGCCGGTCGGTATGGTCAAGCTATCTGTAGAGTTGGGAGATATAGACTGTAGGAGAGTACGAATCCTGCCAATTGTTGTGATGAACCTAAACTCCCAGTACAACGCATTTCTGGGGCGACCGGCCCTTATTGAGTTTAGAACTTGTATTGCTCCTTGGTGCCTACTTTTGAAATTTCCGGCTGATGGAGGGATCGGAATGGTGCGAGGATTACAAGTAATAGGATGAGCTTGTTATTTGGAAGAATGGAAAGAACTAAGAAGCAAAAATGGAAAGGAATCAAAAGATAATCCTACCTCCGTGAAGGGGAAGGAAGCATAGCAACTACTGAAAACATCCCGTCTAGAATCGCCCATCTGCTAACTCGAGGATATCGATCCAAGAGAGGACAAAGAACAGAGATGTAGGAAGGCAGTCCCGAATGAGACTACCATAGATATTTCAATCGACGACGGCTCCACCTGGGTCTTGAAGATCATATTTCATCTCGACCCCCTCCGGACGAGGGAGTTGACTGAATTCCTCCATGCAAACCTTTACGTGTTTGCATGGACCCATGCTGACATGTGTCGGATTTGACCCTCCATCATAACTCACTCTCTCATTATCGATCCAAAGTACACCCCTATAAAGTAGAAGAGGCGGATGCTCGGCCCAGAGAGATCTGCAGCCTTAAAGGAAGAAATTGGAAAGCAACAACCCAATTGGTTTATTCGAGACTCAACTTATCCCGACTAGATAGCCAACCTTGTACTTGTAAATAAGGCTAACGGGAAGTGGCAAACTTGCATCGACTTCTCCGATTTGAATAAGGTATGTCCTAAGGACTGTTTTCTATTGCCCATGATTGATCAGTTGGTCGACTCAACCGCGGGACATGAATTCCTTTCGTTTATGGATGCTTACTTAGGGTACAATCAAATTGCAATGCACGTCCCAGACCAAGACCATACCAGCTTCATAAAAGATCCCGAATTATACTGTTATGTAGTCATGCCTTTCAGCTTGAAGAACGCTGGTGCCACATATTACCGTTTGGTCAACCGAATGTTTCACGATCAGATAGGGAGAAAAAAAGTGGTGTACGTAGATGATATGTTGGTAAAGTCGAGACAATCATCCGATCACGTTATGTTTGGCATCCTCCAAAGGTATGGAATGAAACTAAATCCCCTGAAGTATTCTTTTGGAGTAGCATCATGGAAGTTCTTGGGATTTATAGTTAGTTCTCAAGGGATCGAAATTAATCCCGATCTGATTTCATCTATCAAAAGAATCCAGGAACCTAGAAGAATCAATGATGTGCAAAGCTTGGTAGGCAAGGTCGTAGCAATGTGTCGATTCATATCCCAGGCAACTGAAAAATGCTTACCCTTCTTTTAGTTAATCAAAAGAGGGAAACAGAACTTCGTGTGGACACCTGACTATGTTGAAGCCTTCCAAAATTTGCTCGACCATTTAGAAAATCCTCTCATCTTGTCCAAACCAATCGACTATGAAAATTTATTTGTGTATTTAGCAGTGTCTGCACATGTAATCAGCTCGGTCCTAATCCGTAAAGAAGATCGGACACAAAGGCTAGTTTATTATGTAAGCAAGAAACTAATAGGGGCTGAATACAACTATCCAAAGCTTGAAAAGCTCACCTATAGCCTACTGATTGCGTCACGGAAACTTCGACATTACTTACAGGCTCACCCTATTAGAGCATTCACCGATCAGCCTCTTCGGCAAGTTTTGCAACGACCTGAGGCAAGCGGGAGACTGCTCAAATGGAACATAAAGTTGAGTCAATTCTACCTAACATTTGTTCCACGAAAATCCATCCGGGGGCAAGCACTAGCCGACTTCATAGCCGAATTTATGTAACGGCTGGAAATTTTCAACTCCTCGAGAGTCGAAAATTCCGAGACGTTAGTGAAAGAAAGTAGAGGGTGAGGAAGAAAAGATAGAACTAATAGAATAGAAGAAGAAGAAGAACTTACATCATCAGAGTAAACACGAATCTCACAGCGGAACGAATAAAATATAACATAACTTTGAAATACAAATCAGTACTCGTATATACATACCATTTCAAAGTACAACACTTAACAACACAGCGGAATAATAATAGTTATAATCCTGAAGTCTCCTGCTCCAAGCTCTCCAAGTGTATCTATAAAATCCCGACTACTTGACTGCCCGTACAAATTTAGGCACCCAAGAGTTTAGGGAAAACAAAACAAAATAAACTCCGGGTCAGTCATGGGACTGGTGTGAATAAAACTACAACACTTGGTTAAATAAAGGATATCTTTCTGATATTATAATAATGTCTAAATACAAATAGATATCAATCTAGCAGAACGCTTGCATCTCACGTTCCACATTCATAGTATACAAATAAAACCGTGAGCGCTTATTGGAGAGTGGATTCCAACAGACAAGGTATGGGAGCACCTTCCGATCAGTGTACTCTAGAGGAGATACAATAGGTTTCAACAAGAACGTCTTGCAACCCGGCCACACATGACCGTTCACTCATTTAGCTTGAGTGTAACGAATATATTATCACCGATGGTTGGGATCAGCAAACATCCTTCCCGATAAGGGACAGCATTGAATAGATTATAAAGAAGTACAATTGAATATTCTCTAGATGGTGATAATACACCCTGCTTGGGTATGGCCCAACTAGCCATGCTGCCTAGCCCAACTTCTGTTATTTCCCGGTGGTGAGGTTTGAGGTCACGTTTATCACTTTGACAGATTATAGCTTCAATTATTTTGAATGCCACATCGTCATACCCGCCAAATCGTTATCGATTTCTCAAGGCATCATGGGTATAAAAGCTAAGAGAAACGAATTTCTCCGCCACCAACGTAATACGTTTAAAGAGATCAACATATATGATTCGTTAAGAATACTTTGTCAGACACTCGTCCATATACGTTGTTCTGGGACTGAATAAACCGAAGGCACTATTCAGTGAATCCATCCTACCTAGGCTTTTCACAATAGCCCTTGCACTTCACTCCGTCTTCAATTTTCTTCAGCGTACTTGATTCGCAACGCTTATGCTAATACGGAGTGGTTCTTCGGATAATAATCCAACCGGTCTCTCCATATTAACAACGTAAAAATGGTCAAAACTATGATAGTCTGTGATTCAACTATCAAATGAAAACATGTCGGTGTACAACAACGATCTTATTTCCAAATGGAAATTCGATCGATCAATCATCATATACATATATATGTTCATATTTCCTTATTTCATATATCTAGAAAATATATGTTATTAATCATTGGAAAACATTTCCATAGCTTATTTACGCATCACTATTATTTCGCAACTATCAGTCCCTAACTGTAACTACTATGAGAACAATTCTCTAAGTATCAATCCGGAAGGTCGAAACCAACATCAGATCGTCACTTAGAAAACCGTTCAACTTACCCTCTCCAGTCAGTTTCTGAATTTGCTTAACTCTATTTCTTAAATTCTTATCATGAAAACATTTCATTTTCTATGTTTAGAAAACATATCTGACTATATTTGGAAAACGTTTCCAAAACTCATTTACGGATTTCCAATGAACGTTGTATAAAACGTCGTTTCGCTTAATCCATTTATCGCTTATTCCTTAACTATATTTCAAATCAACCTTTTCTATCGAACCACAACTATTCCTTTGTCAATTCTGAAGTCAATCAAGTTGGGGTATAATTACCTCTCAGACCTTAATTGAACAACGTCCTTTACTGTGAAATAGATGAAGCTCGTCACTCACTTTTTACAATCATCTGTTTTACGCAAATTCTCGGATTCAGGTTACGAATCTACTTCTTATATGAAAACGTTTGATTATAACTATAACGTTATAATTTCTACCCCTAAAATATCTAACCTAAATTATAAATTTATTTCCTAACTCGAATAATTTAACTGACACCTAATTTCTAAATCAATAACTAAATCTTGATTTAAACCCTGGAAGGTAAATAGTACTTTCCCTAATACGATATAATTGAATTCGACGTATTACTCTCTTTCGAGTAATCTCTATTCGATTAACTCCCTTATTAATAACTTATATTCGATAAACTCTATTTCGATTAACTCCTATTGAATAACTAATGTTCGAATAACTCTTCTTGGTTGGCTCTATTTCATTAACTCTTATTGAATAACAAATATTCGATTTTCTTACATGTGTCAGTTCTTATCGAATAACTAACATCCGATTAACTTATATGGATTTACTCTTATCGAATAACTTATTCGATTAACTTAACTTGATTTTCTTAACTCGATTATCTCAACTCGATTACTTAACTCGATTACTTAACTCGATAAATCTTAACTCGATTACTTAACTCGATAACTTAACTTAAACCAAACCGATTAACTCAACTATAATCGATTAACTTAATTTGATTTACTCCTTCGAATAACCTAATTGATGAACTCCTTCGAATAAAAAATTCGAATAACTTAATTGATTAACTCCTTCGAATAACTAATTCGATTTAACTCTTCTCGAATAACTAAATTCGATTAACTCAAATTGAATAACTAATATTCAATTAACTCTTACGTGTTTAACTCTATTCGAATAACTCTAATTCGAATAACTCATTTCGAATAACTAAATTCGATTAACTCTTTTAACTTTACTCGAATAACTATATTCGATTAACACCTTCTTTCGAATAACTATATTCGATTAACTCTTCGACTAACTCCTTTGGATTAACTAACTTCGAATAACTCCTTTGGATTAGCTAACTTCGAATAACTCCTTTGGATTAACTAACTTCGAATAACTCCTTTGGATTAACTAACTTCGAATAACTCCTTTTGATTAACTAACTTCGAATAACTCCTTTGGATTAACTAACTTTGAATAACTCCTTTGGATTAACTAACTTCGAATAACTCCTTTGGATTAACTAACTTCGAATAACTCCTTTGGATTAACTAACTTCGAATAACCAATATTCGATAACTACTCTTCGAATAAATAATATTCGGTAACTCTTCTCAAATGAATAACATTTGATTTCTACACTCGAATAAACTATATTCGATTACTCTTCCCTCGAATACACTATATTCGATAACTCTACTTCGAATAAGTGATATTCGGCAACTCTACTCGATTAACTCCACTTGGATAACTCTAACTGGTCAACTCTAACTGGTCAACTCTAACTGAGTTACTCTAACTGATTAACTCTAACTGGTCAACTTTAACTGGTCAACTTTAACTGTTTATCTTTAACTGGTCAACTTTAACTGGTTAACTCAAATGGTTTAACCTAACTGGTTAACTCAAATGGTTTAACCTAACTTGATTTACTTGTCTCGATTAACTGAACTAATCCACTTAGTTTAACTTAGTTAATTCACTTTGATAGACTCTAACCGATTTACTTAGTTTAACTCAGCTAATTCACTTTGATTAACCCAACTAATTTACTTCGATTAACCAATTAGTTTAACTTGACTAATTCACTTAGTTTGACGCAACTAATTCACTTTGATTAACCACTTAGTTAACTTAACTAATTCACTTTGATTAACCACGTAGTTTAACTTAACTAATTCACATCGATTAACCACTTAGTTTAACTCTATTTATTTAATCTCTAAATAAATATCCTTTATATTTCTTTTAACGAATATAATTCCTTTATATTTTGATTAACAAATATATCCCCTTATATTCGATTAACATATATATTCCCTTGTATTTGATTTACAAATATAATTCTTTTATATTTGTTTTTACCAACTATATTCCTTTATATTCAGAATCCTTTTTCTTATATATATATATATATATAAAATCCCTTGATTTTATATAATTAAACTATTTACAAAATATACTTTGAAAACCCCTCTCCTACATTCTGGTATTTCTCATGGTATTTAACACACCATATAACAACGATAAATATCGTCCCACCACACATAATCACACAGATTATATACATCACATTATATATCACAATATAAAAATCACAGTAAAATAACTGTTGAGGAATCCAGTTGGATTCCTCCAACCTGTTTCCCTGCACCACAGATGTTAGACAACACCAGTATAATATTGTGATAAACAGAATCAACATATAACTATTTGATGGTTTATATATATAAATATATATGTAAATATATATATATAATTTCTACTAACTGACTAGCAGTTCAATCAACAGTCAACACACAGTCAAACAACAGATAATTAACAGTTCTAAGAACACGTTGTAAAAATAGAACTGTATAGAGTTGGTGAGTTTTACTCACTTTGGCAGTTCATCGTTAAAGAACGATAAACTGTTATTTGATTTGAATCAAACAGTTTACTTCGCCATAAATTCAAACTAGCCCCAATCCACTTCCAGTCAGCTCCATGTTGTAGTGTCCGTCCATACGATCCAACGTGACTGACAGTTCTTGATTCAAATTTGAACGGCCCATTAATACCCAAAACCTACTACTACTTCTATGCTTCGTCTCTGTACATTTCAAACCCGCTTCTTCATCATGATTATCACGTCAATTTCTTATTCCCATTCCTTCCATTAGTTAGGATCTTTATAACAAAGTCATATTGTAAAAGCCTGAGCTTTCATAACCTTACAGGCTTCGACCCAAAAGTTCATCCCTACCAGTCCCTTTATTTCTTCCTTCTTCCATCTGTTCGCAATGTTCGACACTTTATTCAGTGCCATCTTCACAGACATGGCCGAACCTTTTGACCTCCAAACAACCCTCTCCCATTCTTCCGAAATACACAGACCATAACACCATACCAGTTTCAAAATTCACTGCTCAACCAACATCTTCCCAATTCAAACAGTATGACTTCCCTATGCAGCCTTCTTCACCGAACAAACTCCTCACCATTAACGCAACTTCACCCACCTCGTTCTCCTACTTTATGCCACTCGTTCTTCTCATCCTTTCAATAAGAATCAAAAATGAAAGTACCATAACACTCCTACTCCACAACCGTACCTCCCTGTGTCATCAACACCAGACTCGACTTCCTCCTGCTTCACTGCGTCGCCCAGCATTTTCCCACCGCTAGAAAAACATCGATAACAAATTTGAACCGAATCCCATACAAGAATCGCATACCCTTTCTACTCGATGCCACACTCCTCTACAGCCTTCACAACACTCACGGTTGTCCCCTGAAACGCGACACACAGCAGCTCCATCGGAGCACACACAGTACCTACCGATACCTCATCCCTAAGCCCTTCATCTTCACCAAAAGTTGAACTCGAACGCGCCATCACTGCTCCATAAATCCAGCTCGCGGTTCAGGAAATCCGGCGAACGAGACCAAGATCAAACTCAACAAAACAAGCATAGTAGTGAAGAGGAAACTCTAAGTGTTTCGATTATGCTCATCTCCCGATTTATACGAATTTATTGAATTTTCCTTTTGAATTTTTGATCGAGCGATTTGTTTGAGGAAGTAGTGTTTTGGTGGCGGCTCGTTCTTTCTGTTGTTTGGAGAAACCAATTTTAGGTCTTAGTAAAGGGAATTAAAGGTATTTTAAATAAGTTTGTTTTTAGGGTCAATTTAACTCCACGTTGGAGAAGATAAAAGGGAAACGGTGGCTTGTTTCTTGACCGAGGAAATATGTGAGGCTGAGAAAGAATGCAACGTGGACTTCATTTTTATCAGAGAATGTTAGGATATTAAATTTCGAGTTGAAAAGTTCAACGTACCCTATTATATGAAACTCTGTTTGTTCACGGACTGATATAAAAATATCATTAAATCGAGTAATGTGCCGTGGTCCCAAAAATAAAAAAATAACGGTAGATTAACTCGTCCTGTGAAAAGCTAAAATGCTGATTCGGGGTGCAAAATAATCCAAATAAAAAGTTGCTTACAGTAAAGTTCTAAAATTTAAATTATCGCTATGTCTCAAAAGAACCTTGTCTAAATTCAAACCCGATATTCAAATATTTTTAAATAACCATTATGGCCACGAATGAATATGCCGCTGTTTTTCTGGATATTTAATTTGGACATAACTAAAAATCTACACAACGAAATCCCGATTTTTCTCTTCCACTAGAAAAATATACTCCACCAGCTCCACACGTTTGCTGTTTCACAGAAATCCGGTTTAAAATGAATCATGTACATTCAGTTGAAGTTCAAATCGCCAAATTGTGAACTGCCGCGACGTTTCAGGTTCGTTTTAATTATAATTATAAATTATAAGTTCGAACGTTTTACTTTAAGTTATCGATATCGCCAAATCGATATATAAATAATTAAATAAATTAATTATTCGACAGCTAACAAAACGCGCTATTACAGACTTCCCCCCTTAAAATAATTTCGTCCTCGAAATTGCTAAGTTAGAAAAATGCTACTAACTCTACTAACTAGATTTAAAAATCTTTTTTTTTTGTTTACCTCTAATTTTCAGTTTCGACTGGACCCATTTAATTTTAATTAATTTATTAATTCATTTCCGACCAACTAAAATTTTCAAAAATTCTAAAAATTTTCTAACACCTTAAATTTTCTAAAAATTTCGCCATAGCCTCCTTTGTACGGCTCAATACGTCAAACCACAACTCGCCTCTCTAGGCCTCCTCCATTCCAAAAGGAAATCAAAATAGCCAAGCGGCTTGCCAATTCGGCTCATAAAATCCAAACTCATATATGATATAAACTTGTACCTTTTTGTCGGGCATTTAACTCTATCCCTTGCATCTGCTACCACTTCAACATATACCAATGTTATCCATTCCAATTGATCTCCAATCAGTTCATATCCTCAAATCCAAATCGAATTTCATTCGAACTCTAATATCAAATTCCAAATTATTGACTTATCAATTTGGTTCCATTCTAGATTATCTCTAATCCAATTCAATTTTATTTAACTCGGTTCAAGTTAAATTTCAATTTATTTTTACCATCTCATTTTATTTAACTTCATTAGTTAAATTTTAATTCCAGAACTTAAGTTCCTGGGTTTCTTTCAAATCAATTTGAAATCATAATGCCAATTCAAAACCTTTGAATTTCTAAACAACTTGTTTTCTCAAAACAATTCAAAAACAAAACCTTTGGTTGTATTCCGTCACTTAGAACTCAAAAATGAACGCTAATGATGTAGCTACACTCCTCAGGGTTATTTTCCAGTGATACAAGTGAGTTTAATAGTATATTTCTTTTCAAAATCATTTTAAACCTTTTCATTTTGAAATACATTTCAAATATTTTTCACACTGCTTGAAAACATTTCAACATCTCCCAGGAACTTAAAATTTCCTTATTTTAAATTCCAAATTCTGATTTAAATTCATATTTAATTCAAACTATTACATATATTACATTCATATGAATTCTAATTGGTCATTTATAACCATTTCACCCTTTTATAATCTTATTCGATTATAATAACAACCAACACAATCAATATACTATAATAATTTCAAGATATATATTTCTTCTATAAACAAATAGATTTTGGGAAAAATTATTTCATTTACCATCTTTCAAAACATACCATGACGGTTCATCGTATTCGAGTGTTTAGTAACCCTTATCGATACAGTGGATCAAACTGATTGATCAGAATTCATAAGCCACTCAACCAATAAATCTCCACAATATAAAACCATTTTATATTGAATAACAATTACGCGCTCATATATATACACTCAAACTCAATCTAGGATATTACTAATCCCATCTCTATCGAGTTATGCCACAGAGCCAAGGTAATCACTTAACTTAAGCTCTGATACCAACTGTAACGGCTGGAAATTTTCGACTCCTCGAGAGTCGAAAATTCCGAGACGTTAGTGAAAGAAAGTAGAGGGTGAGGAAGAAAAGATAGAACTAATAGAATAGAAGAAGAAGAAGAACTTACATCATCAGAGTAAACACGAATCTCACAGCGGAACGAATAAAATATAACATAACTTTGAAATACAAATCAATACTCGTATATACATACCATTTCAAAGTACAACACTTAACAACACAGCGGAATAATAATAGCTATAATCCTGAAGTCTCCTGCTCCAAGCTCTCCAAGTGTATCTGTAAAATCCCGAATACTTGACTGCCCGTACAAATTTAGGCACCCAAGAGTTTAGGGAAAACAAAACAAAATAAACTCCGGGTCAGTCATGGGACTGGTGTGAATAAAACTCCAACACTTGGTTAAATAAAGGAAATCTTTCTGATATTATAATAATGTCTAAATACAAATAGATATCAATCTAGCAGAATGCTTGCATCTCACGTTCCACATTCATAGTATACAAATAAAACCGTGAGCGCTTATTGGAGATTGGATTCCAACAGACAAGGTATGGGAGCACCTTCCGATCAGTGTACTCTAAAGGAGATACACTAGGGTTCAACTAGAACGTCTTGCAACCCGGCCACACATGACCGTTCACTCATTTAGCTTGAGTGTAACGAATATATCATCACCGATGGTTGGGATCAGCAACCATCCTTCCCGATAAGGGACAACATTGAAATAGATTATAAAGAAGTACAATTGAATATTCTCTAGATAGTGATAATACACCCTGCTTGGGTATGGCCCAACTAGCCATGCTGCCTAGCCCAACTTCTGTTATTTCCCGGTGGTGAGGTTTGAGGTCACGTTTATCACTTTGACAGATTATTGCTTCAATTACTTTGAATGCCACATCGTCATACCCGCCAAATCGTTATCGATTTCTCAAGGCATCACGGGTATAAAAGCTAAGAGAAACGAATTTCTCCGCCACCAACGTAATACGTTTAAAGAGATCAACATATATGATTCGTTAAGAATACTTTGTCAGACACTCGTCCTTATACGTTGTTCTGGGACTGAATAAACCGAAGACACTATTCAGTGAATCCATCCTACCTAGGCTTTTCACAATAGCCCTTGCACTTCACTCCGTCTTCAATTATCTTCAGCGTACTTGATTCGCAACGCTTATGCTAATACGGAGTGGTTCTTCGGACAATAATCCAACCGGTCTCTCCATATTAACAACGTAAAAATGGTCAAAACTATGATAGTCTGTGATTCAACTATCAAATGAAAACATGTCGGTGTACAACAACGATCTTATTTCCAAATGGAAATTCGATCGATCAATCATCATATACATATATATGTTCATATTTCCTTATTTCATATATTTAGAAAATATATGTTATTAATCATTGGAAAACATTTCCATAGCTTATTTATGCATCACTATTATTTCGCAACTATCAGTCCCTAACTGTAACTAGTATGAGAACAATTCTCTAAGTATCAATCCGGAAGGTCGAAACCAACATCAGATCGTCACTTAGAAAACCATTCAACTTACCCTCTCCAGTCAGTTTCTGAATTTGCTTAACTCTATTTCTTAAATTCTTATCATGAAAACATTTCATTTTCTATGTTTAGAAAACATATCTGACTATATTTGGAAAACGCTTCCAAAACTCATTTACGGATTTCCAATGAACGTTGTATAAAACATCGTTTCGCTTAATCCATTTATCGCTTATTCCTTAACTATATTTCAAATCAACCTTTTCTATCGAACCACAACTATTCCTTTGTCAATTCTGAAGTCAATCAAGTTGGGGTATAATTACCTCTCAGACCTTAATTGAACAACGTCCTTTACTGTGAAATAGATGAAGCTCGTCACTCACTTTTTACAATCATCTGTTTTACGCAAATTCTCGGATTCAGGTTACGAATCTACTTCTTATATGAAAACGTTTGATTATAACTATAACGTTATAATTCCTACCCCTAAAATATCTAACCTAAATTATAAATTTATTTCCTAACTCGAATAATTTAACAGACACCTAATTTCTAAATCAATAACTAAATCTTGATTTAAACCCTGGAAGGTAAATAGTACTTTCCCGAATTCGATATAATTGAATTCGACGTATTACTCTCTTTCGAGTAATCTCTATTCGATTAACTCCCTTGTTAATAACTTATATTCGATAAACTCTATTTCGATTAACTCCTATCGAATAACTAATATTCGAATAACTCTTCTTGGTTGGCTCTATTTCATTAACTCTTATCGAATAACAAATATTCGATTTTCTTGCATGTGTCAGTTCTTATCGAATAACTAACATCTGATTAACTTATATGGATTTACTCTTATCGAATAACTTATTCGATTAACTTAACTTGATTTTCTCAACTCGATTATCTCAACTCGATTACTTAACTCGATTACTTAACTCGATAAATCTTAACTCGATTACTTAACTCGATAACTTAACTTAAACCAAACCGATTAACTCAACTCTAATCGATTAACTTAATTTGATTTACTCCTTCGAATAACTAATTCGAATAACCTAATTGATTAACTCCTTCGAATAGCTTAATTGATTAACTCCTTCGAATAACTAATTCGATTTAACTCTTCTCGAATAACTAAATTCGATTAACTCAAATTGAATAACTAATATTCAATTAACTCTTACGTGTTTAACTCTATTCGAATAACTCTAATTCGAATAACTCATTTCGAATAACTAAATTCGATTAACTCTTTTAACTTTACTCGAATAACTATATTCGATTAACACCTTCTTTCGAATAACTATATTCGATTAACTCTTCGACTAACTCCTTTGGATTAACTAACTTCGAATAACTCCTTTGGATTAGCTAACTTCGAATAACTCCTTTGGATTAACTAACTTCGAATAACTCCTTTGGATTAACTAACTTCGAATAACTTCTTTGGATTAACTAACTTCGAATAACTCCTTTGGATTAACTAACTTTGAATAACTCCTTTGGATTAACTAACTTCGAATAACTCCTTTGGATTAACTAACTTCGAATGACTCCTTTGGATTAACTAACTTCGAATAACCAATATTCGATAACTACTCTTCGAATAAATAATATTCGGTAACTCTTCTCAAATGAATAACATTTGATTTCTCCACTCGAATAAACTATATTCGATTTCTCTTCCCTCGAATACACTATATTCGATAACTCTACTTCGAATAAGTGATATTCGGCAACTCTACTCGATTAACTCCACTTGGATAACTCTAACTGGTCAACTCTAACTGGTCAACTCTAACTGAGTAACTCTAACTGATTAACTCTAACTGGTCAACTTTAACTGGTCAACTTTAACTGTTTATCTTTAACTGGTCAACTTTAACTGGTTAACTCAAATGGTTTAACCTAACTGGTTAACTCAAATGGTTTAACCTAACTTGATTTACTTGTCTCGATTAACTGAACTAATCCACTTAGTTTAACTTAGTTAATTCACTTTGATTGACTCTAACCGATTTACTTAGTTTAACTCAGCTAATTCACTTTGATTAACCCAACTAATTTACTTCGATTAACCAATTAGTTTAACTTGACTAGTGCACTTAGTTTGACCCAACTAATTCACTTTGATTAACCACTTAGTTAACTTAACTAATTCACTTTGATTAACCACGTAGTTTAACTTAACTAATTCACATCGGTTAACCACTTAGTTTAACTCTATTTATTTAATCTCTAAATAAATATCCTTTATATTTCTTTTAACGAATATAATTCCTTTATATTTTGATTAACAAATATATCCCCTGATATTCGATTAACATATATATTCCCTTGTATTTGATTTACAAATATAATTCTTTTATATTTGTTTTTACCAACTATATTCCTTTATATTCAGAATCCTTTTTCTTATATATATATATATATAATCCCTTGATTTTATATAATTAAACTATTTTCAAAATATACTTTGAAAACCCCTCTCCTACATTCTGGTATTTCTCATGGTATTTAACACACCATATAACAACGATAAATATCGTCCCACCACACATAATGACACAGATTATATACATCACATTATATATCACAATATAAAAATCACAGTAAAATAACTGTTGAGGAATCCAGTCAGATTCCTCCAACCTGTTTCCCTGCACCACAGATGTTAGACAACACTAGTATAATATTCTGATAAACAGAATCAACATATAACTATTTGATGGTTTATATATATAAATATATACGTAAATATATATATATATAAATATATATATAATTTCTACTAACTGACTAGCAGTTCAATCAACAGTCAACACACAGTTAAACAATAGATAATTAACAGTTCTAAGAACACGTTGTAAAAATAGAACTGTATAGAGTTGGTGAGTTTTACTCACTTTGGCAGTTCATCGTTAAAGAACGATAAACTGTTATTTGATTTGAATCAAACAGTTTACTTCGCCATAAATTCAAACTAGCCCCAATCCACTTCCAGTCAGCTCCATGTTGTAGTGTCCGTCCATACGATCCAACGTGACTGACAGTTCTTGATTCAAATTTGAACAGCCCATTAATACCCAAAACCCAATACTACTTCTATGCTTTGTCTCTGTACATTGCAAACCCGCTTCTTCATCATGATTATCACGTCAATTTCTTATTCCCATTCCTTCCATTAGTTAGGATCTTTATAACAAAGTCATATTGTAAAAGCCTGAGCTTTCATACCCTTACAGGTTTCGAACCAAAAGTTCATCCCTACCAGTCCCTTTATTTCTTCCTTCTTCCATCTGTTCGCAATGTTCGACACTGTATTCAGTGCCATCTTCACAGACATGGCCGAACCTTTTGACCTCCAAACAACCCTCTCCCATTCTTCCCAAATACACAGACCATAACACCATACCAGTTTCGAAATTCACTGCTCAACCAACATCTTCCCAATTCAAACAGTATGACTTCCCTATGCAGCCTTCTTCACCGAAAAAACTCCTCACCATTAACGCAACTTCACCCACCTCGTTCTCCTACTTTATGCCACTCGTTCTTCTCATCCTTTCAATAAGAATCAAAAATGAAAGTACCATAACACTCCTACTCCACAACCGTACCTCCCTGTGTCATCAACACCAGACTCGACTTCCTCCTGCTTCACTGCGTCACCCAGCATTTTCCCACCGCCAGAAAAACATCGATAACAAATTTGAACCGAATCCCATACAAGAATCGCATACCCTTTCTACTCGATGCCACACTCCTCTACAGCCTTCACAACACTCACGGTTGTCCCCTGAAACGCGACACACAACAGCTCCATCGGAGCACACACAGTACCCACCGATACCTCATCCCCGAGCCCTTCATCTTCACCAAAAGTTGAACTCGAACGCGCCATCACTGCTCCATAAATCCAGCTCGCGGTTCAGGAAATCCGGCGAACGAGACCAAGATCAAACTCAACAAAACAAGCATAGTAGTGAAGAGGAAACTCTAAGTGTTTCGATTATGCTCATCTCCCGATTTATACGAATTTATTGAATTTTCCTTTTGAATTTTTGATCGAGCGATTTGTTTGAGGAAGTAGTGTTTTGGTGGCGGCTCGTTCTTTCTGTTGTTTGGAGAAACCAATTTTAGGTCTTGGTAAAGGGAATTAAAGGTATTTTAAATAAGTTTGTTTTTAGGGTCAATTTAACTCCACGTTGGAGAAGATAAAAGGGAAACGGTGGCTTGTTTCTTGACCGAGGAAATATGTGAGGCTGAGAAAGAATGCAACGTGGACTTCATTTTTATCAGAGAATGTTAGGATATTAAATTTCGAGTTGAAAAGTTCAACGTACCCTATTATATGAAACTCTGTTTGTTCACGGACTGATATAAAAATATCATTAAATCGAGTAATGTGCCGTGGTCCCAAAAATAAAAAAATACCGGTAGATTAACTCGTCCTGTGAAAACCTAAAATGCTGATTCGGGGTGCAAAATAATCCAAATAAAAAGTTGCTTATTTAATTAATTAAAAATTACAGTAAAATTCTAAAATTTAAATTATCGCTATGTCTCAAAAGAACCTTGTCTAAATTCAAACCCGATATTCAAATATTTTTAAATAACCATTATGGCCACGAACGAATATGCCGCTGTTTTTCTGGATATTTAATTTGGACATAACTAAAAATCTACACAACGAAATCCCGATTTTTCTCTTCCACTAGAAAAATATACTCCACCAGCTCCACACGTTTCTTGTTTCACAGAAATCCGGCTTAAAATGAATCATGTACATTCAGTTGAAGTTCAAATCACCAAATTGCGAACTACCGCGACGTTTCAGGTTCGTTTTAATTATAATTATAAATTATAAGTTCGAACGTTTTACTTTAAGTTATCGATATCGCCAAATCGATATATAAATAATTAAATAAATTAATTATTCAACAGCTAACAAAACGCGCCATTACAATTTACCACTCCGGATGGTGACAACTTGGAGTACAGTACCGAGCCTTCGGTAACTAAGTTGAGATCAGACACCTGGAAGCAGTACACGGAAGGGGCCCGTAATGATCGACGCTCTGGTGCCGACATAGTTTTATTATCTCCCAAAGGACGGTCGATCTATTATGCCTTGAGATTGAATTTCTTGGCTACCAATAATGACTTCGAGTATGAAGCCCTGATTGTCGGGCTCAAACTTGCGAGGCACTTAAGATAACATCACTTAATGTTTTCTATGATTCTTAGATCATTCTGTTTCAGGTTCGAAAGGAGTATCAGACTAAAGGAGTTAGACTTGCCGCCTATCTTAAACATGTCGAGGGGCTGCTAAAAGGCTTTGATCAATATAACATCTTCCACTTCCTAGAGAGGAAAATCAAAAGGCTGATAGATTGGAAAAACTCGCTAGTTTTGACTATCCGGGTGAAGAAGAGTTAGTTCCAATAGAGACTTTTGGCATTTCGTGCATCAATCAGATGGAGGTCGATTAAGCAGAAACCGAGCCTGAACGAGAATCTTTGATGATTCTCATTAAGAATTTTCTCATAAACGACAATCTTCCATAAAAAATAAAAGGTGAGCTATCATGCAATAATCCTCTAGGTACGTCATCCACGAAGACGAACGATGTAGAAGGGGCTTCTCCATGCCAATGTTCCAGTGTGTGGCTAATGATAATGTCAAGAGAATATGGAGAGAAGTGCATGAAGCCAAATGTGGCACTCATACAGAGGGCAAACACTGGCTAAGAAAGTGTTGCGATACAGATACTTCTGGCCGACCGTTTGCTAAGAAAGTGTTGCGATACAGATACTTCTGGCCGACTGTTAACAAAGATGCATCCAGTTATTCCAAGCAATGTAATTAATGCCAAAGATCTTCTCAAATCCCACGATCTCCACTGGCAAAGCTCGTTCATATGGTCATCCCTTGGCCATTCGTCATTCGGGGAATATACATTATTGGAAGCCTGCCAATATCAAGAGGAGATGTGAAGTACGCAATCATGGCGGTAGACTACTTTACAAAACGGTCAGAGGTCGAACAGATGACCATGATCACGACAAAGAGAGTCATCGATTCTTTGTTAAAAATATCATATCTTGATACGATATACCCCGGACTTTTATCACAAACAATGGAACTCAGTTCGACAGTTCAGAACTCAGAGATTTTTGTGAACGATATCGCATCGAGAAGTACACTGCGATTGCACATCCACAGTCTAATGGACAAGTCGAAGCCATCAATAAAATCATTAAGTGTATTTTGAAAAAGAAATTGGAACGAGCTAAAGGTAAATGGGTCGACGAGCTTCTTTTAGCCCTTTGGGCATATCAGACCACCCATAAGACTGCCACAAGACGCATTCCCTTTGCCTTGTCCTATGGACCAGAAGTTGTCAACCCCATCGAACTTGAAATTCCTTCCCATAAAGCTACGTACTATGATACAATATCAAACAAAATCTCTTACCTTGGAATCATTAGACATGTTTGATGAAAATAGAGAAGAAGTGAACCTCTGTGCCGAAGCTCACCAGTAGAGGCTCGCTCGATATTACAACAAGAGGGTCTGACACAAGACCTTCGATCTTGGTGATCTTATCCTAAAATGGATCTTCCCGCCTCCCGTACATATGGGTCATAAATGGAAAGGACCCTACGTCATCCATCAGAAGCTTGATAATGGAACCATCAGGCTATCGACTATTGATGGAAAACTTTTTTAGAGAGCATGGAATGAAGAGCATTATGACCCTATCTTTCTTAGAATTTTTAGTTTTCGTTTTATTTTATCTGTTTAGGCATTGTAATAAGGTGTGACTTATCGCCCGTAATAGTTAATGAATAAAAGCTCCTTTTCTACTCTGACTTATTATTATAATAACTGAATGTTGTGATTCGACTTGCATTAAGTTAAATATTAACACCCCAACTTACCGAACCGTGTCATAACGACTCGATCTCGTTTAGGAATAGGTAGGGAATCTAGAAAGATGGACTCTGAGCTTTATATTCATGCTAGAACCTCTAGGTCCCACTTTGTTGATTAAAAGTGAGGATGACATCGATGCAAACAACATGACTATCGGTTTAAGAGCAACTCTGATTCTCTTGACCTGAGAAGGAGTATAAAATCACGAACGAGTGTGAAGGGTGCACCCCGACTAAAGACCGCCCAATCCCTAAGAATTTAGATTCAATTTAAATTAACGAATTTTATTAATTAAACGACAGTTGAGCGCATAAATTATAATTTAATTATAAGAGAGCCCTTAATGTTGCGGTAGTTCGCAATATTGAATTTTAAACTTCAACTGAGTATACAAAATCCGTTTTAAGTCGGATTTCTTCGACACAAGAAACGTTCGAACCTGTTGAGCTATATTTTTCTAATGCAAGTGAAAGATGGAAATTTCGTCTTATAGATTCACTACAACAAAAAGACCTTTTTATGACGTTTAGAAACCATCATAAAAACTTTCTATGACGATTCTATAAACGTCATATATCAACATGTTATTAAAAGTCTGGTAGATATTATGACATGTAATTCTTGCAATAGAAAACATACTTTTATTGTCATCTTAAACATGCCATATTGGTGCAACTGCTTTTCTATAGCTTGTGAAGCATGCTATGAAAAGTTTTTATGACGCATCCAAACGTTATGGAAATGTCATTTAAATGATGTAATATGTTGACATTCCTTGTTGTTATAGCATACGAACAAGTCATTGAAAGTTCTTATGAAGCATCGTTACGCTATGGAAAATTCACTACTATTTACTACAACATTGTTTTGTTGCTATAAAAACATTCTATTACAACATTTTGCTGCCAAAACATTCAGAGTTTACAATTTCTAATTCTAATAATATATTATAACAGTTCAAAAAATAAAAAATCATATTTCTCACGTTAATCTAAGTACATAAATGAAGTCATAAGCCAAATCACAAAATATATATACCCATGGTATTTCATACATGATAAATTCAAACATAAATATCGACAATACATACGACTATAGCGATACATACTAAAATATTCACGAACGTCGACAGCTAATATCACAAGCACAGTCTAACACCAATCCCTTTGCTCCACGTGACTGGCCATCCCCATGCAATCCCCTGCTAGTTCACCACCAACCTCCTCTAGACCATCAGCAGCACACCCTCCTGCATTCAACCACAGGAATCAGGAATTTAGTTTCAAGTCCATATCTGCATTTTGCTTGTTTGAAATTCATAACAAAGAAGAATTCAGAGTTCCTGCTACAACAATACTATTAAATGGACGAGCATCACATGCTGCTACACCGTCTGATACCACGCAATATCTGTTTTGGGCAGTTTCATTCTCAATGTGATCAACATGACGTGCAGACATTCTGAAAGGGGAAAAAAATCCAAAAAGTAAATTCCTCTACCTGACGGAGCATTAGCCACATATCTTGAACTTAATGGAAGCCAAGCAGGTCTTCTCGAGCCTGAACAAATATTACTTGGATGATTTAATGTGCCAACATGCCAAACAAGAGAAGGGCAGTGCATGTGCGTCAAAGTTAGTGTATTAAGGTTAAAAACACCAGACCAGCCACATCCAAGATTATAACACTATTTAAACCACATCATAAACTAACAGTCAAATATACACACCAGACAGCTTAACTTGTAGTTTTAAAAAAATTAAAAGGGTTAGAAGTTTTGAAGTTATCTGGAGCTTTTTCTACTTGTTCTACATGGTATAAGCAGTGCATCTACAAAAAAATAGTAAAATCCAAAACATGTAGATAAAGAAAACTAACAAAGGAAATTCAAAGGAATTATATGGTGGGGATCTGGATACGTTCTCGTGTAATACATATACATTTAACATACCAAATACTGACCTGTGGACTTTTAGAAAGATAGTTGACCATTAGAAAATAAAGTTGCTTCTTATTTCATGATGAAAAGATGCAATACTGAGGTGTATATGCAATGGGAAATGAGAAATTTATGCCACAAAAGCATGCAGATTATAAGTATACTTATAATATCATGCAATTAACACAAGAAAGCTCTTACATTATATATGATTGAAATGCAATGTACCACAAACCTCTAAATATTTCGGTTTCATGTCACGCCCTTAAAAACTCTTTTAGGGCACTTCTTTGCTATGTCTTCGGAAACAAGGCCAGACGGCTACTCACTTGTAAGGTCATCAATATCTGATAAGGATTCCAAAATTCCCCCCTGCATAGTAAAACGATGTCAGACTGCTGGATAATAAAAAGTGAAATCAAATAATAAAATATCATGGGAAAAACTATTTTAGATATCAAAATGTGCTATTTCAAAAAAAATGGGAAAAAAAACAGCATCCATCTCACAAGTTAAGCGCCACAGAAGATTGAGAATTGGCATGCAGAAAAAAATTTATCACATAATTTTTAAGTGTAATCAAGATGATTAACTAAAATAGACAACTGCAAGTCGAATTGTGACATAGTGGCAACACCCTTTAAGACCAACTATCTAACAAATAATATACAGTTAAACCTTAACACACAAGCAGCTTCCATACGTCAAAAGAAGTTGATATTTTTGCTTTACAGCAGCTTATATACCCTTGATTTTTGCTTATTAAGAAGGAAAATGAAGATTGCCAACAAACCAAAATATAGATAATTGTGTACCTGGAGAGTGTACTTGATTGCAGTCATGATAACCTATAGTGTAATGCAGATTTACATGGTTAGGCAACTTATTATCAAATGCTGCAAGACATTGCGAACTCTAAAATTTTATAAGCTAAAAAGATCTGACATGCACATACACGAAGAATTACACTAGTCTACACTAAATAGAGACATAGAAAATTAAGTATACTGATAATAGCATGATGAAAAGATGCAATACTGAGGTGTATACGCAATGGGAAATGAGAAATTTATGCCACAAAAGCATGCAGATTATAAGTATACTGATAATATCATGCAATTAACACAAGAAAGCTCTTACATTATATATGATTGAAATGCAATGTACCACAAACCTCTAAATATTTCGGTTTCATGTCACGTCCTTTAAAAACTCTTTTAGGGCACTTCCTTGCTATGTCTTTGGAAACAAGGCCAGACGTCTGCTCGCTTGTAAGGTCATCAATATCTGATAAGGATTCCAAAATTCCCCCTGCATAGTAAAATGATGTCAGACAGCTGGATAATAAAAATGACACGCAGTACATCATTATATAAAATGACACACAGTACAACATGTGCGCACACACACCGATGAATGTATAAAAATGGTAGATTTAACTACCCCAACTCAAGGATCGGCTATTATTGTCAAACTACTAAATGGTTATGAGAAGCATACTGATCAATCTTATAAGCAAGTGGACAAATGTAAGGTTGTGGCTGTTCATAAGAAATAATATCATAAATCGGTAGCCAATAGCAATTGAACACATAGATGGTGCTCACTGCAAGATGATGAGCCGACTTCTCACGAACACTTTACTCATGTTACATTTACATATTATAGTATAGGTAGCATATATAAATGTGTATATACACACACCCAAAGAATGACAGCATATTAACAAGGCATATGGATGTAAAGTCAAATGTCAGCACCAAAAACGTATTACTAAATAGAAAATGAAAAAAGAAATAAAGTAGCAATATTCAGGTAATTATGATCTAACTCCAAAAGCCTGTTTTCTTACAAAAAAGGGACTTCAACAATCATGAGTGTATACATATGATACACATTGAGTTCCATCAACTAATCGCATAATCCATGTTATATGTGATTATTCAATTAATCCAGCACCAATGGTACTTGAATAAAATTGTAGGAAGGATTACAGTAGTTACATACAAAATCGTAAAAACTCAGAACAACTAACACTATGAAATGATCTCCATCCGCAAATTATAAGTCAAAAAAGAAATAAGCAGGTGTTAACATGTTCAACTTTATTGCATATCATGTTCAGAAGGCAACCTCCTCTATTTCTTCGTTGTTGGGAAAAGAAGTAGGATATTCCATATCATCTAATCATTGAACTGGATCAGTAAGAAAAAGGGGACTAAGAATAAAGTGGTCCAGCGTCATTTTCACGTCTTTTATCCTGAGTCCTGACATAAAATTTCATCATTTCCATTTCGTATTGCCCCTTTTGTAAAAATAATGCATCCCCTTTTCGCGAACTTGCCCTTCCTCGGCCCTTTACATTCGTCCTTTTCATTTTCCCATTTCGATTCAAAAAATACGCATCCTAAATCGTTGTGAAAATTCTAGTGGAACGGATGGTGATCATGATCTGTATGTGAGTAGAAGTAACGACTGACTGGAAGAGGAACTAAGGAAGAAAGAAATTAGAAAAGACTGAAAGTAATAAGTCAGATCCCTTCCATGAACCCACTTTATATTAGTGGAAAAAATGGACGGACTTGTACTTAACTGAGAAAAGAATAGACTAACTATTTTGCAACTTTACTTTGTTTTTAGCAACGATCACTTGTTATTCATATGGTAAATGTCCATTTATTATTTTTTATTATTATTATTCGGGACAGAACTGTACTTAACTGGTGTATGTGTCAAAGAGAGGATGATCTTCATAGCAAATATGGTTGGATGGATGAAGTGAAATGAGGTAATGGTAATTTAAGTGGGTCAAATATCATTCTTGAATCGTTTGTCATTATACTTTTTGTTGTTTAGTCCGTAACTTACAACAAATCCTGGTTAAAAAAAATATCAAGAGTTGTCGGCAAACAAAGAAATAACCTATTGAGTGACAGAACAAAGATGTTCTCAACCAATTTGACTCACAAAGGTAACCATCTACAATCACTTTGATGATATAAATGACATGTTGGTTGGATTGAATCTCATTAGAAAAGGCACAACGAATAACATCCGGTTGTTAAAAAAACAACATTGATTTATCTATGTCATAAGCATTTGAGGTAGAAAAATATTTAGAAGCATAAATCAATGATGCATGATGGTACTGATGGACACCAGACAAACACCATTTGCAACATTAATAGAGGCATTAAAAAAGATGGGAGCCAATGATTAAGCACAATATTATCAGTAAATAAAAGAGTAAAGTGTGAGTAAGAAAGCCAATAGTAACCATAGTGAACTTCAACTTTTCTGTTGATTCTTAATACTCTACATACAGGTAACTTCAACCAGATTATGCGCTCAACAATAGAAACTACTTCGTGATCGGAAAAGTGTATGTGGTATCAATGGATCAGAATATAGCAAGAAGAACAATATTCTAGTTTGGATGAAAGATAATCTTTACATATTTTTCGAACTTCGGATGAACAACGGTGGAATATGAAAACATATACTGTGATAGATTAACCAAGTATTAGACAGTTAAACAACAAAAAATATATGACATGGTTTCAGTAAGAGCAAAATGGAGGAAAATGGAAAATACGATGTGAAACAAAAAAGTACGTGCATGAACTAAAATTAGAACAAAATAGTCTGATGTTAACCGGTAGTTTTAAAACCTATAGCTACGTCCTCGGATAAGAGAACTATGAACATCTAGCATTCGACTTGGTTAGCAAAATGATGATGGTGTAGAATAAATTCACACAGTAGAAAACAGATGTGAGTGACACAAAACGGAAAATAAAAAAGGTGAATAAAATGTAAATAGCAGTGAATAAAAGGGTCAACTGAACTTAGTAATATCTAGAATAAATGAATATTTACATTTCATAGATTATAGTTATGTATTTTGAACAATCTTTTAAAGATGATTATGGAGTGCTCCTATGAACCATGGTGTACTACATGTGTAATCAATCATAATGCAAGCATGCAAACCTCACAAACATATTTCCAGCACAGATCCATTGAGTCATGGTCGCGAATTCAGATATCATTGAATTTAGTTGTAACATCTAAAATGTCACTTGATGAGAAATTGCTTGCAGCGGCAACACAAGGCTCCATAAAAGATGTGCATGACATGTTTTTTTGTTGTTTCTGGGCAAACATGTAGATTGTTTGAAAACTATACATAATAATAAAATCTTTTAACATTAAGTAAATAAACTGAATATGCAAGCCATACCAACAAAAACTTTTGTTGTATTGATTTTACACAGGTGTAACCCAGAAAATGTCTTCAAACTACCCAATCTTATTTTAGCTGAGAACGATGATCACTGGTTAAACCTTAAATGTAATCTCCGAATTTTTTTAGCAGTTTAAACTATTAAAATTTAAATTTCAACTAACTCAAACTAACTAACAAATGTAGATTTTAAAGCAATAAAATTTCACTGGTTAAAATCATTAGCAAATAATTGAGTTCCAAGAGGATACAAGTTTGTATAACTAAATTTTCAAAATATTAACTTGGGAGCTTGCTGATATATATAGTAGATCCTATTTTTATATTAACCTTTACACCCCCACCGCTTTGACTTTTATATGCAAAAATATAAGCTGACCACATGTTTGAATTTTTTAGGTAGGACATTTTAGTTGGTGATGATTAAAAAACTCGTAAGTTTCGAACTCAAATTGCTTGTCTGATTCCCAGGTCATATTCTACATTTGGTTGGTATTTTCATATATTCATTCAGCAAACCATCTTTGATCATGCAGTCTACTGTTTGATCAGCATGTTTATCAAGAATAGGAATAGAAATATCCATCCATAGGAAATAACAGCTACATCTGAAACTATCATCTGACCTTAGTTCCTTTCTCTACTGCTTAGAATGGTAGACCGCAACACTCCTTATAATAATCATCTATTTTAACACCTTAATAATTTTTTACTTTCTACTTTCTACTATTATCTAGTGTGAATTTAAAATTTTGTATGTGATATTATACCAACCAAATTTATATTCACCAAAGTTGGTATCATTTTCAGATTATAATGAGTTCAAAATGTTAAATTAATTTCACATATCGAATTTTACCGCTGACTTGAAATATATATTTAAAACGTTAGTATGGCCCAAATACACCAGAATTTGTTGAACACGATATTGAAAGTTGTAAAAATAGATTAAGAGTAACATTTGACTTTGGCCTCCTTGTGTTATAGTTTTCCCCACGCGATATTTCAATCGTGCAATTTCTATAATCCAATGGCTATTAATTTAAACAAAATTTTGATTAAAGGACATCACAAGTAACTTTTTATACTTTTGGTTGCCTTTAAGAAAAGCAACCCCAGTTAGGATTCGGGAGGAGGGGGCAGTTAGGGTATATATGTACAAAGTAGCAGAGAAGATGGGAGAACAGAGGAGAGGATATGAAATGATGGATTAGTTGCACGTGAATATAATGGCAACGACACATCATACATACAGTCGGAGGCACCACCCATGCATTGAATATACAAGTTCATTCACTACTATGTGCACATGACATTGTGTGTCGGCGATATAATACTCAGGTGAACAAAGGAAAAAAACAGTTGTCCAAAATTAAGTTTAGCAAAGGTGTGTATTAGTAACTGAAAATGTCTTGCAGAACTTATCTTTAAAGGCAACATTCAAAACCTTAGCGTTTCTTTGATTCTCGTTTGCTATAAACTTCTATAAAACGTTAACATTGTTTTTTGATGTTAAAAACTATCACATACCATTCTTTCCTTCTGTCTTCTCTTTTTTAAGCTTTGACAAATATTTCAAATGATCGCCCCTGGACGACATCATGTTCGGTCTTCTTTCTCCAAATGAAGCTGTACACAGTAATTAAGGTGTCAAGCTTTGGAGAAGTAAACAATCATGTAATATTTCCACAAGCGTTAGTTCTTATACCATTATAGTCAGGCAAAAGTATAACCAAGTCTATATAATAAAAATCATCTTAAAACATATATTATGTGATGAAATTTAGTTCTCATTTCGTAGAAGTTAACCCAAAAAATCAATTGAAAGATTCGCTCAAGCAAACATTTTCTTGATTTAAATTCTGACGTTCCTAAAGAGAATCACCATCAAGGGGCATTTTCCACTCTTTTCTAGTTGGCAAATGGAATTTAATTTCTAGCCCAGTAGTGGATAAGAAAGTGCTAAAAAAAATAGTACCCTTAAAACAGAAAATGCACATCAAACGTGCAGGATTCTAACTATTATAACATCTGATTGTTGCAGAGCCGTACAAATTTCAAACATCACAAAATGACAAAGATAATGACTTATCTGAACATTTGAACCTTAGACAAGTGGTACATGAATTCTAAATTTAGTTACTCAATAGCAAAAAATTGGGGTCTTTCCTCGCTTGCTGCCCTTATTGGGATGCTTTAATAGGTGGATATCGTTTTATAGGTAAATTGTGTTGAAGCCAAATTATATTGTCGGCAATTGTTAGAATAGAATGTTGTTTCTCCTTGTGGTCGATGATTACAGAAATAATATATTTTGAGAATGTTATTGTTGAATGTCATATAGTATAGCTGTTTTACTCTGTAGAGTAAAATAGCAAGTTTTCACTCTTGATACCACATAAGGATATGCATGTAAACATGATGTTTTGTTTGGATACATCTTTATAAATATTTGAAACCAATGCAGCAAATATTGGTTAGGCTTAAAGAGACATTTCAGTTTCAGGAAAAAAAAGATTCCATGACTAATGATATATACATTAATACCTTATATAGTTCAAATGAAATTAAAGTTCTAACTTTTCACCCAAAGTTAGAATCACCAAATTGGTTGGAATCATTTGAATTCCTGGATTCTGCTTGTGCTTTTAGCTTCTTTGCAACCTTAACTGCATGCGAATACATTCAAACAATCAACAAAAATTCATGAAAGTCTAATACCAAAACAACTTTTTGTTAAGAAAAAAAGGGAAAACCTTTTTTGGAAATTTTTGGTCATATACGTCACCATCTGTTGTTCAGTGATTGCCCTGGATTTTTTTCATCTTTCTCCTAGTATCAGGTACTGATGCTTCTGAATCTAAAATTTTTTTATTTCTACTTCTGATCTGTTTCCTTCACGGTACGAATCATCAGAGTCAGAGTCCAATTCATCTTAGCCTTTTCTGATTTTGCACCTCCTTCTGTGGTAGGAAGCATTATAACCTCTTCTGCTCTTTCTCTTCCTTCTGTGATATGAATCATCATAACCTCTTCTGCTTTCGCTCTTCTATCTGTGATGTGAATCGTCAGAATCCCAATTGGAATCTGAATCAACATAACCTCTTCTGCTTTGTTCTTCTTCCTTTTTCCCATGTTTTCTTCAAAAGGTCCTATGAATTTGCAATCAAAACATCAGAAAAAAAGAACATAAATTATAGTGAGCAATATACATCATTATTTTTAATTATAACGGTTTCAGCCAAATATTTCATAGTTTAGAAGAAAAGTATATTGATTAGTAAAGTCAATTGTTAAGAAACCATTGTTTATCTTAAAATCCTGTCTAAAAAGATCCATTGTTCATACTTTGTTAAGAAAAGTAAACTGAACCCAAATTCTACTCTGCCTTGATCCATATATGCATACATAACATGTACATTAACATTATATTTGTTGGACACAAAATCTTGGATAATCATTAGGGGAAAAGAAGAGGCCAAGCATGATATGCAGATTCATTTACTTTTCCAACAGGCATGGCATACTTCGTATCGTGTTTTGGTTTGCTTCATTATCAATAATAACATGGAAATAGTAAAACCATAAAAAAGCACAACCAAAAGGGTAGTACTGGTACACCAAAAAAATGTTTTCACATTAATGGCACATTTACTTAACAATGCAGTGTTCACGTTGTAATTATGGCCCTTGTAGTAAACAAATTATATAATGTCATCACTATTAGGTGCTAGGATCTGCAATTCATATGCACTTAAATAACCATTATTCATAAAATGAATCACTTAGACTTGAGAACCTAGAGTCAAACAATATATCGGACTTACATTTTCAGTTTTTAGCCCTTCTTAGAGTTCTTTCAGCTTTGCGATTTCAGACTGTGACGTAGACAACTCTTTAGATGTACTTGTCAGCTCTTGAATTTCTCTGATTGAAGAATAATCTGAAAACTATTGAACTCATGACCTATTAAGATGTAAACCTAAAACTTAACCAGCATAAACCCCTATATTTAAGTGCTCCAACAGATAAACCCTAATTTGAATCGACTTTAATGTAAATAGGACAATATACAACGATTCGCATGAAATCGAAAAAATACATCATCTAAAATGAAATCGAACAGCAAATAGAAGAATTACCAGATGTAAATTGATGACAGTCGAAATCAAACGAAGTTGCCAAGAGGATCGAGAGAAAACTGATACGGACTCTGGCGACAAACAACGTGACATTGATTGGCAAGTAGAACAAGCAATTAGAGGTAAAGAATGATTAGAAGGAGAAAAGGAAGAACGATTAGGGAAGGAGAAGGTTGCGATGGAGCCAGAATAAAGAGGATTCGTCTTAATTGGGAATGAAGGAAGAAAAGGGGTAAAGTGATTTAGAGCGGCAACGAAAAAAAGGATGTAGGGAAATGCAAAAAAAAAAATTGCGTTAGTGGTAATGGCGTGAATGGTAATAATTAAGGCATCTGTACACGTCATCCTCCATCCTTGTTAGCCACTAACCACTTAACTATGGCAAGACAAACTCTCTTGTCATCCTTACTTGCTATTAATATAGTTTTTTCTTGTAGTGATTGTGAGTTATGTCCAAATCAAATTTTCAAATAATCGCTATGGATTCGTTTATAAATCATAACAATAATTTAATTATAATAAATATTTAATCCGAATTGGGATAAGATTTTCAAGATGTATTTTTAGTATAGTTTATAGAATTTTCTGTAATTTTTATTTTGAAAAATAAGCAACTTTTTATTTTGAAGTATTTTACATTCTATATCACAAAATGAGCTAACTTGTCTATATTATTATACTTTTTGAACCATGGCACCTCGCTCGACACGATCGTAATTTTATTTTTGTTGATAACAATTTGTATGTTAACGGAATTTTATGTGATAGAGTATATAAAATTTTAATTTAAAAACATATTTCTTTCTAATACCCATTATGAATGACTGACTACATATGTTATTGTTACACATATAGTAAACTGAGTACACCCCCTCAATGCTTAAAAAGCCTAATAAAATCACCATGACTCATATAAAAAGAAAACTGACAATCATAGCACATTACCAAAGAGAAACAATATATGTACATTTTCTTCTTAAAAACCGCATATGCACACCAATATAAGGCCACCCTACGCTTAAAACGTGGAAAACAAAACTACAGCCTACCAATATTTTTAGAATATAAGGTAGTGTTTGGTTTACCATTTTAAGTTTTGGGTTTTCGTCCATACAAAAATGTGCACAACGCATGTAAATCATGGAAAACAACAATTTTAGAAAACAAAGTTAACACACAAAATAAAAAACAACTTTTATCTATTTTTCATGTTTTGAGAAATGAGAGAAAAATGGAGACAAAATCCTTATTTCATGATTGCTACATCCCTCCGCGGTCCCCTCCATCTTGCTTTCATTCTACCATTCCTCCTTCTACACCTTTAAAGTTTTGTAATTAATTTTGAAAACTAAAAACCCAAAACTTATTTTTAACCAAACACACCCTAAGCTACTCTAGTTTATTTGTTTTCACATGCCTAGCTGCTACCTACCCAATGTCGAAAGCCAAAAACGTGTAGGTATTAAAAGAACTCCTAAGACCCAAAACTATTTCCTTAGCAATAAAGCTAGCAACAAACAAACATTATGTGTCTTTCAAATTGTACATCAACCTGCACTTTCAAATCCTACAAACAAGAGAAAATATCAAACCTACCTTAATATTTTATTCTACCTAAAACGTACAAAAGCACAAACCTATTCTATGAAGTGCACATGCATGTTTGAATTAAATTCAAAAGCAAAGTCGAGCAAACTTTCATTCAACCGAGACAATCATGTCCATGAAGCTTTTATAAGCATTATGGCTCCTGCACATGCATGTTTGTACAAAATTTTGTCAACACCTATGTCATGACAGCCTACTCTAAACCAAAAGCTGTCCTAAGGTAATGCACATGACATTTACGGGCCACTCCATCTCAGAGCTTCATGCTTAAGAAATAGACTGACCATCCTATAACCTACTATGTGCGAGACAAGGAATTCATACGTTATAAATACTTAGCGCTGCTCATCATTCTCGCAAGCAAAATGAAGAACACTGTAAACAATAAATGGTTCTTGGTCTTTAAAAATTCATTCCAAACAAAATACTCCTTGGTTAATCACAGTATATATATTTTTGGGTTGCATATTAAGTGCTCTCCATTTGAGTATAATTTTGAGAGATCTAGAGTTGTTTTTGTTCACAGTAACTGATTTAGCCGTAGTCAGGGGATGGACTTCGAGAGCTGCCGCTCTATGTAAGTTGAGTGAAGTGCGGTCACTATACCAATTGGTGAATGGGTATAGTAAGGAGGAGCGGACAGTATACACTGGAGAGTTAGGAGGATGGCACTGTACAAGGGGCAGTGGTGAAGAGAAACATGTGGCAGTGAATTCCGTTTTTTTCCTAGAGCTTGCGTAGTGTTAAAAGCGAGAACGTCTGAGCTAGGATATTATGGCCACTCTCTTAATGGTCTGCGTGTTGTCTGGAAGCCGGTGTATGTGAACTGATGGGGAGGGAAGCATGGCAGTTGTAGGTTGGAAGACTTACTGGAGCGGGAAACTTTTGTTGGGAAGGGAGGATAGATGAGAGCGGGTTTGAAGGTCATGGGACGGATTTAAAACTGGGTTTGAGATTCGTGAAGTAATAATGGAGTAGGATGAAGGATTGGGTCATAGCGAGTGCAGTGGAGCGGGGTTCTTTTTCTTTACGTGCTGAGAAAAAGTAGCTACTATTTTTTTTTCTAAAAACAGGCTGGTGGGAAAATGTGTTAAACGGGCGGGCTTTAATGTAAAGCACAAATATATATATATGGGAATAAAAAGAAAAAGTGGGAAGCTGGCGGGCTTTAAATAACTGAAGAAGTGGATGCACAGAGTATACAAATGGCGGGTTGGAATTCTTTAAAGGAAGCAAATACTGTAGACACAAATGAAGGTGGACATTGGGAAAATTTTTTGAGAATGGGTGAGGCCCGATTTTTATAATTTTGTTTAAATTTTAATTTAACAATATACAAACTTATTAATCTAATATCTTGTCCCTACGTAGTCAGTTTCACGAACGGTTTGATCCATTAGGATCGTATGGTCGCAGGCTACATGATGGATATAGTCGGGAGAGATTTGAAGATCGTTTCAATTTATAGCAGAATTAAACACCTGATATGATCAACCGAGGAGTTATCGTTATTTAACGATGAAAGAACAAGGTGAGCAAACTCACTAACTCTGTCCAGTTTTATAATTTTATAAATGTTATTTAATATTGATAAAAATGATTGAATGCTGTGTGTGATGGTTGTTTCGATGGATTTCTTATAAATTGGATAAATTTTAGATACCGTTATCTATACAAACCGTTATTTAAAAATTAATCTCATTTATTTCATATTGATATGAAACCAATGTTATTGTGTCAATTAACATATGTGGATGAAGGAAAACAAGTTGGAGCGATCCACCTGGATTCTTCAACAATTATATTGTTGTTTTTTGTATATTGCATTATATGATGTGATGAATAATTTGTGGTTGATTTTTGTGTGTGTTTGGGATGCTTGAATAACATCGACCTGAAATAATTGGTATTAAAATACAGTGAAATATATTCGAATATATTAGAAAGGAAATTGGGAGTTTTAAAAAGGAATTTCTATTTTAAAATAGAAATGGAGTTTTGATTAGCTAGAATGTAATGACTTGTTTTAATTATAAAAAAAAGTAAATTGATTTATAAATAAAGCGAAATTACTATTATTAAATAGTTTGAAATGATAATTTCAAGAAATGAATTTCTTAAATAGGAAAATGGGAATTGTTGAATTTTTTTCAAGGCTCACGTGACACCCCACGTCCGTTAATGTCACTCACAAAGGGAATGCATTAAGTTTCGTGAAGCGTTTAGGTAAAAAGACATAGAACATTACAAGACTGATATAAAAATTTTTGCAGCGGAAATAAACAACTTTATTAATCATCAAAATACCGTGGTCCAAAGCATCATTTGTTTGAAATATAAAAACCCATTACAACATAAAAACCACTGTCTTGTAATTCAGAAATATCAAAGTACATAAAAGAAAGAAAATTCCCCAAGAACAAAATATGGCCATAGCAACAAGGATACGAGCTTGATCCATACGTATCAGCTGCTCCAGCAAAATAAGCAGAATCACGATCAAGCCTGTGTGTTTCCTCCCTGAGAACCTGGAGGGGGAACGGAAGAAAGAAGGGGAAACAAAAAGGGTCAGACATAAAGTCTGGCGAGTCTAGTTACTTTTAGCTAGTAAATAAATAAAAGTAACATGATATGCATACAAAGTGAATTAGAGAGATCACTATACAAATGGCAGGTATGACAAGGTAACAGGACAACATGGTAGAATAGATAGTGCTTCTTAATACTTTCCTTGCTCTGCACCAATACTAGTATAATAGATATGTACTAGGATTACATACTCCCAAATTGCTTAACAAAAACAGGATGATCCCAACAGAAACATAATGGTAGTTTTAGGTGTACTCTAGTAACTGGTTTTAACCCAAACAGAACTGGTACCTAAACAGAAATAACGGGTGTTAGCCCAGACAGAAACACAGGTACCCCACAGAAATAGACAGGACTAGATGTACCCTGTTTACTACCCCCGATCGGCTCCCTATTCCATAGATACCGTATGCTGGCCCCACAGTAGGGTGTATCACTCTCTAAAGTGGCAACCCTTTATTTTCCGGATGTGCACAACCATATCTACTAATGTCGCAACGTCTTATTTTCCGCAGCAGGCAGAGTCATGCACGCACATGACCCTGTTGGAATGCGCCATCTACACCGCCCCCACGTTTGGATCTCTTACAATTAGCTTAGTAAGCGTGCCCCACTCCGACCTAGTTCGGAGTACCCGTTTGATACATATTTAATGGTTATTGACTGAAATGGGTCCCACACCAGATGATGCAAGATCTCCCCTTTGTCTTGCATACCCACTACTAGGTTTTCAAATGGTTATGTTTACGTAAAAGGTGTCTTTAATTACATAACCTTATCAGGTTAAGTTTGTGGATCTATATATATGCTATAATTACCCACCTACCAAAGATTTACTTAACCCTTCCACTGATTCAAGCATGTTTATTTAACGGTTAAGTTTGTGGGCCTATATATACTAATATTACCCACCTACCCAAGATTTACTTAACCCTCCGTTTTTATTCAGCCAAGTTTACTTAACCCCCCAACTTAAATTTAAGTTCATACAATCCCTATGGATTAACTTAGGTTAAGTAGTCCAATTCATTACCATGTCCATTTATGGTTATAATGGGCTAGACCTCCCACATTAGGCCTACAACATGTGGATGTTGGATATGTCGTTCGGGTCCGGGAAGACTTCCACCACAGTTGGCCTTACCTCGTGTCTTAGCCCGATTCGTATTTACGTACTTAGACCTCCCACATTAGGTTCAACATTAGTGGCTGCTGGATATGCCAATCGGGTCCGGGAAGACTTCCACCACTAATGTAACCTAACCTTGTGTCATAAGTACAATTACAATTCCTAATTGTAATTACTAAACATTCCATTTATTAATTAATTTATCAATTAATTAATCTTACCTTCTTGGGTGTTATTGCCCATTCTATCAACAATTTGAATTACTAGTCCAAAAATGTTTATTTCCCAATTATGCCAATATTTACCTTTTTCCCCGTTTCTAACTAACGTCCTTACAAAATTGACGGCATGCCTAGGTTAAATAATTAGCCTAGCCATAAGCGATGAAAAGGAAAGCTAATAGGAATGTAACACAAGTGATCATTGAATATGATTTGGCATAACATAGATTAACACAGTCATAAGGTTATCATATGAACTTGTGACAATTTCTATGGTGTCAAAGTGAACAAAAATGAGATCTAAACTAATCATTTAAATATCCAGCAATTCAGATCTAGCATAGTAAGGGTGACATAGTAGCATGTTTAGATCTAAGGATAAATTCACATGTCCAATTTATAACATATCCAATTTTATCACGATATGACAGGTGAAAGGTGATTTACATAAAGAACCTGATCTAATAAATGACATAACTTGTCCCAAATTAACGTATTCACCTTTTCCATAATACAATTACAAGTCAAGATCTACATAGGCAACATCATAGAATAACCACAACTATAACGGATCTAGAGAAATAGATCTATCAAGATCTACATAGGCAACATCATAGAATAACCACAATTATATCAGATCTAAAGAAATAGATCTATCAAGATCTACATAGGCAACATCATAGAATAACCACAATTATATCAGATCTAGAGAAATAGATCTATCAAGATCTACTTAGGTAACATCATAGAATAACCACAATTATATCAGATCTAGAGAAATAGATCTATCAAGATCTACATAGTATAAGATTTAATACTGGCATAGATTCATACTTTACAACATATCCAATTCATTGTCTTTCACAATTCACTGTTATTTATTTAAACCTAAAAGTGACTAGAAACTAACAGCGTTAGGTTTAGAGAATTGAGAGAGAATAGATCTGAATTATGAATTATGAATTTGATTAGCTAAACCATTGTTGTAGAATTTGATTCTGTTTCAGTTTGCAACCCGTCAGCATATGGCCTCCATGATCTCCAATGAAGAAAATAGGATAATAGGGACCATATTTATAGCCTAGAATCAATGAATCATACCCAGAATCAAGTCCAGGTACAGAAAACGAATTCTACCCAGATCTAGCCGGGAGGGGGTCGACACCCATGTCGACACCCCCGTGGGGGAGGGGGGGAGGGTCGACACCCACGAGCGGGAATTTTCCCGCTCAGCCCGCTTTGGTTGGATTTTGTTTTTTGAACTGTTTTGAAGATTCTGGAATTATATATATATATTTTTTCTTCCTTATGTGTATAAACTTCTAAGGCTTATAAACGATATCCATTTATGCAAACCCGAACTATATCCCAAGCAGAATTCCAAGACGAACGCAATGGCACAACCCATTTCCCTTAATTCTTCTTCTGAAAATTAAGTATTATTTAATTAGTTAATTTTAATATTTTAAAATTACGGGTGTTACAGTTCAAAATGTGAATATAGGATAAATAAAACTATAAAGGTTTGTAATTATAATTCAACAAATGTCGAATGTTATTAAGATAATTTATTTTATAAAATATATATTGTATAAAGTGGAGATGTACAAGATAATTAATATTGGTTTAAAACCAATAATTTACAATAGACTATGTAAGCGAGATGAAGTTTAAACTTGATATATAACACTACTACAAAAGTGGGCATATTCGACACTATTTTACTGTGGCCGTAGATCAGAAAAGCGTTGCCGTAGGCCCTTTTTTCAAATAGGCAACACCAAGGGGGCGTGGCATCCACGGCCGTTGCATTAGCCTTCTAAGGCAACGCTTTTACACATCTAAGGCCATAGACAGAAAGTGTTGCATTATAAACCTATTGCAATAGTATATGCATGTAATGCGACAAAGTACAGCGTTGCCTTATGTAGAAGCCAGAGCCTGGCTTCCAGGTCATGGTAGTGGGGGCCACATGCACTTTCCATGTCAGTTGCCAACGTGTCGCATGCCACGTCATCTATCCACGTCAACTGCACATGTGTCACATACCACGTCAGCTATCCACATGGCACCACGTAAGGTGTGGGCCCCACGTGCCGTACCATTGTGAAATTAATAATAGTGCACTTAATGCAACACCACAACATAGTTTAATGCAACACCACAGCACAGTCTAATGCAACACCACAGCACAGTCTGATGCAACACCACAACACAGTCTAATGCAACACCAGAAAACATCGACGACAATGGTGAAAAAATCAAATGCAACACCAGAAAAAAATCAACTGCAGTTGTAATACAACCCTGTAATTACAATCTGCAGTACATATATTCAATCCAAAACATTGTACCACTTTCATACATATATACCAAAATATTCATACAATAAATCCGCCAAAAACATTCATAACCACAGTCAGACCAACCAATTATATATACCCACTCACTAGTGTCATCACCAACACATACCAAAAGTGCCATCATCCAAACATACCAAAAGTGTCATCACAAACACATACCACGATGCCATAATTGAAAAGAACAGAACATAACACAAGTGCTAACACATACCATCCAAATACTTCAGTCAGTTGCCGGGGTTACAGGGTTAACAAGGTCATCTTCATCACTTATTGTGGTGACACAAACTGACAAAAGTCTCTGATGTCTAAATTAAGATCTGGATTGGCTTCACTAAGCTTTTTTAACACCAATGACACATTCTCTTTCACTTTTCTGTTCACGTTTTCTTCCAAATCCGCCTCAAGCTCTTGCCTTATTTTTTGGGCCAGCTCTTGCACATAACTGTCCGAAGAACCAAGAGTTGTTGGAGACTTTTCGGCCATTTTTCCTTGCCTTCCTACAAGCCAGTTCCGCGTGTGGCTCTTCCCACCAGAAACAAGTGCATCTGCTCAGCAATGTTCCCTACATCCACCATTGCTTGAACCTTCGCCTACAAAATGAAAACCAGGCAAGCATATATATAAATAGACAGCTGACAGGAATGAATTTATTAACAGAACTTGTTTTCTTTCAAACTAACTATGTGTTCGATTTAATAAGCAGCTGCAACAAACGTACAATGTTCCAATTATACTGACACAAGTATTGCTATTTCAGTATCTAATTATATATGTACTCACATATTTGGCCTTTAGTTCATCCGTGTTAGTCTTGTAACTTCTACCCGGTTCTCGTTTATATGTTTCCAAATAAACCAAGGTAGCGGATGGGGAGGCTTTTTCTGTGTCCTTTCTCTGCCAAGTATTATGATTACCAACAATTAAACATAGTTTTTAACATTCAATGTTAAGTATTTACAGATCTATCTGCTGCCTATGAACATTGAGACAATGATATATAAAATATAAATCATGTGATATAACAAATTAGAATTATCATATGGCTAATTCAACTCAATCACAAAAAAATAACTTAAGTTCAAAAAAACACATACTATCTTTTCTTTGGATAATGCATGAGTTTTGGGACCCATGGTATGTGTCTCATTTAGTGAATTATGATGCGTGGAATTAGAATCAGCTAGGGCCTGGAAATCAAAAAAAAAAAAAATAGTACCACTAAACAAGGATAATGCGAACTACTAAATTATCGTTTAGCACTAAACAAGATAATGTGAACTACTAAACATTATACAAATGTGAATATCATTAAAGCCGTACCTGAACTGCTTCATCCCCCCAGTATTCCAAGAGCATTTTAAAATCCTCCAACGGAATTGTACTCGGCCTATTTGCAAGCCTTTCCTCATCAGTTGAATATTTTTTATAATACCTTGCTTTGATGCGAGACTTGTACTGCCTCCTAGAGTCGTTAAGCGTGTTCAAGACCCACTTGTGTCCTTCCGGAATGACATAACTAGCCTACAATATATCAATCACAAAATTCAGGAAACAAACTAATTAATTAAAACCAAACATTTAGGAAGTCAGTTGATATGGTTAAGGAAATTAGATTGTACCAGAGCATAATCCAACATTTGTCGCTTTAATGAATCTGGAACAACATGCCAATTGATGTAAGTTAGAGACACATTATCCTTTGCTATTGTCCCAAGAAAATTGCTTAACTCTGTAATATTATCAAATACTGGCTGACCATCCTCATTCAACTCAATGACTACTTTATCATCGGGGGTTCTAGCAATCATCTTGGTCATTTTTGACTTCCCTCTAGGTTTTTTTGGACCTTGTACTTTATCTACCAGGTTCAAAAAAATTAATAGAAAATAGACACAATCAATAGTGCAGTGCACAGATAAAGAAACATTATATTGTACCTGTACCTGCTCCATCTTCCTGTGCAATCCATTCCTCCTCTAATTGATCGGTAAGATTTCCCATTGTTTCAGGCGCTTCAACATTCTGCTTTTGACGTTTCCGCATCGCTAAATAAAAAGCAACTGAACCAGCAGCTTCACATGAAGTGGTTGTTTGTTTGAACAATTTGCTACATGTAGGTTTTAAAACGGATGGACGAGACGTTATAGGTTTTAAAACTCCTGAAAAAGACGGTGTAATTTTCTTCAAGTTCGTTAATGTTTCTGCGATTTTCACCCGGTCACTCATTTTCTTTGGAGTGGGAGTGTGTTTCTTGATCAACTCCCTGTTGGAGCCAGATTTCTTTGGAGAGGGGGTGCAGGTCATCGCTTCCTTCTCAATTTCAATGGCTGCATTGGTTCGCGAATGAGTTCTTGGTCCAGGTAAAGGCCCGTTTGACTTTACAATTTTGATTCTCTACAATTAAGTCGAAGGTCAAGATTTTTTATGTTCATAAAGGTAAAGACAATAAGTAATAAACAAATAACTTCTTTACACCTCCGAATCCGATGAATCATCAGTGACGTCTTCACCAGCATTTTCTGGGATGTATTCATCACGTCCAGCAACATCTTTACCTTTATCTTTCTTATTTCATGCGGCAGCTTCTTACATACAATTAACCAATGAAGGAACCCCAAGTGATCTACTAACTGCATCGTTTTCTTGCATTCACGTGATTCACTCTCATACTTCGTCAAAACTGATGGTTGTGAGAACTGCAAGAAGATTAGCATTATTACGCACCATCGATGATAAATTTAAGCTAGTTAACCAAATAGAGTTGACTTATAAACAATTCTCGCTATTTTGACAGAATGTATGCACAAAGAACAAATAGTTACTTGAATTAGCTGCAGCCTTCATGGTCGGAATAGGACATCGACACAGTAATAGAAAACAACTAAAATCTAATTCTTGCTTTTACGTGCATAATTTTAATAAAAAGTAGTTTGAAATAAAAGATTTCATTCGGCTTACAAAAACTGAAATGAAAACTGAAAAATACCTGAATAACAACTTCATTCTCTCGGGTATCATCATTATTATCTGTTTCATTTTCTACATTTAATTTCCTCCTGGTTCCTCTGTCCGTCACAGTAACATCTTCTTCATCCTTATTCATATCATCAGGCTCCGGCGATAGTTTCTTCTTACCAACTTGAGCTGGGATGTTTTTCATCATTTTGTGTTGCCGCTGAAGTCTACGTGCAGTAGTATACCTACGCTTTGCAACCGGCTTCTTAGCAGAACCTGGAAAAAAAACCGAAATGATGGCCTCCTTCGTAGTTCTTTACACACACAGAGATATATATATATATATATATATATATATATATATATATATATATATATATAAGAATGGATCTATATGACATATACTATATACCTTGAATTATGTTTTTCCTTGGCCGTATGATTACATGTGGCTGCAGTTGAGTCACTGACTCAATGTCTTTGTCAATGGTGTTGTCGATGTAAAAAACCACTTCTTCTTGCTTATTAATGCAGCCCTGTACGTACTCGTTTACGTCCTTGTCATTCAATATTAGCTTCCAGCCACCCCTCGTTCCTTTGCTGATGATATAGACACCTCCTATTTCAGTGTAACGGAGAGCATCTTTAATAAAGTCCATAAGCACACTGCAAGAAAAGAGGTCTACATCATAATTTGATACTACGAAGAGTTCTCCAGCAATGTAACATGTCTTTTGAAACTGTCCGCTATGTAGCAGTCGGATAGTAATAAGTTCATCCATCCTGTACAAAATAAATACATTAGAACAAGGTAAATGCATGTTTAAGTAGACAAAAAACAATAACTATAACATTTTGGTCTATAACTACAGTCAGATGACAGTAAAGAAAGACATTTAATCATAAAACATGTGAACAGTGTAGATTGCACTATGAGAAAAGAGTGACAAATACATTCATCAAAGATAATAGTTCCCAGCTAAAACAATAAGTGCCAAATACATCATAAATTAGATCAAATTAAAGCAAGAAGAAAGAGGAAATTTTTATCTTAATGAGACGGAACAGGATCAGGAACTTCTGCTTCTACTTCTATTTCTAGTTGTAGTACGGGGACATCATCCCTAATCCAACCCACATCAATAACTTCTGGTTCTAGTTCACCACCTATGCCCATATCATGTGATTGCGTATTGCTCATGTCTTCTTCCATTGCATTCTGATTTTCAGTATCACACCAATCTCGCGGCAATTGTTTTTAATAACGTAATGACTGTTCTTTTCAACTGCATCTTCCACATAGAATACTTGCCGCACTTGCGAAGACAGGACATAAGGCTCAGTTTTATGGCACTTGCTAAAATTTCCTCGAGTAAGACCATATGAATCTTTTTCCTCTTGGTACCAGCAACACTTAAAAAGGACCACGGTGAAAGCTCCCCAATAATCAAGCTAAAAAATATCTTCGATTGATCCGTAGTAATTAACATCACCCACTATTGGGTTTTGGTCTTTCGAACTTGCAAAGCTGGTGGTTTTGGCACTCAAAAATACACCACTATTTTGTGTGGTACATCGAGAATCTCTAAATTTTGTGTGGAATCTGTATCCATTTACTATATACCCGGTAAACTTCCTAGCTACCCGATTAGGACCTAATGCAAACAACTATAAATCTATTGAAATATTGCCCTTTTTCAGAACCTCTTCTTTAAGCCAATTCCAAAACTCTTTGAAATGTTCTCGTTCCCTCTTGTATCTTCTTGGATTTGGAAGACCATCCACAATAGCTCGATGAACCCTAAATAATAATTAAGGTCAAAAAACTACGAAATGCAGATGTTGATTTATAGTTAACGAAAATGATATAGGAACTTAAGAACTTACTCGATCAAACTCTCAATTTCTTAATTACCGGAATTGAACATAATATAGCAATGTGTTGCCTTCCACTCTGCATCTTTCAAATTGAACATCTTCCCATCTTTATTCTTCTTTGTTCCAATATGTTATTCCAAATCTGTTGGACATCTTCCAAAATCAATCAACGTGTTTTATGTTCCTCCGTCAACGCTTAAAAATCTTGAATAGAAGGTCACACACTCTTCTACCAAGTAACCTTCTACAATTGAACCTTTCGGTTTGTTTCAATTTCGCACATAAGATTTCAACTTTCCTAGATATCGCTCAATGGGATACATGCATCTAAGATGTTCAGGACCACCGTATCTGATTTCTCTGCATAAATGAATAGGCAAGTGTACCATTATATCGAAAAAAGCCTATGGAAAAATCATTTCAAAATGACAAAGTATCTCGACAATTTGTTTTTGCAGTCTCTTGATATCATCCACTTCAATAACCTTGCTCCATAGTCCTCTAAGGAATGCACTAAATCTGATCATTGATAATGCAACCTCGGGTTTTGACGCTTTCTTCACGGCAAATTGTAACAAATAGTGGAGTATGAAATGAGCATCATGGCTCTTATATCCCACAACTGTTCTCTCTTTCATGTGCACGTACCGACTAACATTCGAGGCAAAACCGTAGGGCAGTTTGGCGTTCTTCAATACAGAACAAAAGATTTCTTTTTCCTTGTTTGTCATATCATATATTTCAGCTCTAATTTCAACATGCTTTCCGTCACCACATTCAACAGGATGAAGTTCCTTCCTTATGCCCAGTTCCTGTAAATCCAAACGAGCGTTTAGGTGATCCTACGACCTGCGACCTATATTAAGTAAAGTACCTAATATTTTGTCGCATATGTTCTTCTCTATGTGCATGGCATCCAAGTTATGTCGAAGGGGATTATGACACCAATATGGTAAGTCAAACAGTATTGACCTTTTCTTAAAAGGGCCATCGCTTTTACTAGGTTTCTTCGTCTTATCCCCAAACCTATTTTTGAACCCCCGCAATAACTCTTCAATATCAGTTCCTGATAGTATTTCTGGAATGCTCCCCATTTCAGTTTCGCCATTAAATCTCCTCTTATCCAGCCTCCACTTATGTGTTATATCAAGAAACTTTCTATGGTGCATATAACACATTTTTTTTTCTATGCTTCAAATAATTTGAAGAAGTTTCGTAATGGCATACTGGACATGCTAGTTTCCCCTTTGTGCTCCAACTTGACAACATGGCATATCCCGGAAAATCACTAATGGTCCATAAGACGCTTGCACGTAAATTAAAATTCCCATCAGTCAAGGAATCATATGTTTCGACGCCAACATTCCATAACGCTTTCAATTCCGCAATTAAAGGCTGCATATATACGTCAATACTGTTCTTTGGAGAATCTGGACTAGATATTAATGTTGAAAGAATCAAATTCTATTGTTTCATGCATAACCAAGGCGGAAGATTGTAGTTTACCAACAGAGTTGGCCATGTACTATAACTTGAATTCATTGAACGATATGGATTAAACATCAGATTCTAGACCCAATCTAACATTACGATTTTCTGATGAAAAATCAGGATAGCGAGCATCCATCATCTTCCATGCCACACCATCAGCCGGATGTCTTAGTTTTCCATCTTCTTTTCGTTTCCACTTGGTGCCATCTCATGAGTTTGGAAAATTCTTTGCACATAAACATCCTTTGTAACCTTGGTCTTAGAGGAAAGTACCTCATAACATTTGCCGGCACTTTGGGAATCGACTTTGGTGGATCATTATTATCAACGATATCTTCTTTTTCTTTTACAGCCCACCTCGAAAAAACACAAATGTCACAAGCCTCTTTATCTTTATTCTCTGCCCAATATAACATGCAATGGTTTGGGCAGGCATGTATTTTATGGTAATCAAGACCTAAATCCTTAATTACATTCTTTGCAGCGTAGGAAGACAAAGGCAACTGGGCATCAAGAAAGGCTTCTTTTATAAGCTTTAGTAATTCCCCAAACGCAGACTCGTTAATTCCGTAAGCACACTTTAAATGATAAAGCCTGATCAAGAAACTTAGTCGAGAAAATTTAGTGCAGCCAGGATATAACGGTTTTTTTTTCCTTCTTTAACATGTCGATAAAATTTCTCGGCCTTTGGATTTGGTTCTACTACAAAGTCCCTGGGATTTTGACCAAATTTGTAACCCGCACATTTGAATGTCACATCCAAATAATCCTCAAAATCCATCTCCGTTGCACAATCCATATGGTAATCAACTCCTAATAATTTTGTCTGTAAAACTTCACAACTCCACCCGGTATGTAATGGTGAAGGGCCATTAAAAATAAGATGATCGTATATGACATTTTCACAATACCAATTACATTCTGTACATTTTTTGCAGGGGCACTTCATCTCATCACCTACTTTATAAATGGGAAATGCATTTCTTAGAAAAGCTATTACCCCTCTTACATATTCTGCACTCGATCTCGGAAGTCCTATCCATATGTAATACTCACTATCCATTGTCACAATCTAACCACGGCCTAGCAAGACCAAATTTGATTCCACTAATAGTTTCAAGACACGAACAAGGGCTACCCTGTAAGGTTTGAGTAAATTAGGAATAAAAACAAAACAATTTAATAATTTACAAATATACATAATCAGTATGATGATACAAAGACGATTGTTTTGATATGAATTATCATTAACTTTTGGAACTGAGTTATCAGGATAATACATGAAACAAGCAACTAAGGATACTGACCACAAATTCATAACATTACATGCATACACCAAAACAAAACAGTATAGATACAAAGACCATACAGGTGACACAAAGATGATGCAGTTGTACCTAATACAAAAAACGATGCGATAATTTAATTTTGTCTTCAAATGTTTAGCCCTTGAAGCTGGTCGTTAAGTCTACTAACGTCAGTTCGAAAACCAATAACTCGATTTTGCAGCGTTGTAAGTTGATGTTGTAATTCATTTGCGTACTCAGCGGCTCGACTTGGAAACTGTTGGTCAACCCACTGCCAAAAGGTACACCCTGTGGGATAAACACGATATCTAAAATAACGACGACCAATGTTGAATCCAATCGAAATAACATCTTCTACGGCGGCATACCCACAATCACACTTTATGATTGGTACGTCAGCTTGTTGTTCGTTAACCACTTGGTTGTTTTGACGCTGACGATGCAAGGCAGCACGACCATGCCGTCGCATCGCCCTTTCTTCACGTCGTTCTTCTTCTAGCCATTGTCTTCGGAGTTCTTCTTGCTCTAGTTCATACTCAAGCAAATCATCGTAGTGCCTTTCTTGCATCTCTATATAAAAATCAATAGGAGTTTCTGGTGATGATGGGTTTGATAATCCTAGATCACCCATGCCCAGGGTATCTTCATAGTCATATGATGTAGGAAGAGAAATAGGCATTATTTAACTACAAACAGAAATAGACATTTAAACATTTAAATTGGATTTCTTTTATCCTCTAAATTTTGTTTCCACCTGTCAAAATAAGAATTATTTACCAATACATCAATGGTATGGCAAACATAAAAATATAGAACTTGCATAATTTCAACACATGCAAACATATAAATACAACACTTCAAGTATAAAAAACCCTAATTTAAGGCAATTGGTATACCCAAATCACCCAAAGACTTTGAACGTACACCAAAATAAGTTAGCGAAGAAATCCACTAAATAAAACCGAAATGATGAAGCCCTAACTACCTGTAATTTTCCTAAATGATCCAAACTGGAGGTGTAAAGTTTGTAAAATTGGAGCAATCGAAGGTTTATAGTTTGTAACTGGAGGTACAGACTTACAGTAGCAATCGGAGGTGTTCTTGGACGGATTTCGTAGAGAGAGAAACGGATCGGAGGAGGAGTACAGGAGAAATTTGTTTGGGGGGAAGTATTTCGTGAATGGGAAAACTATCGCTCCACATTTTCACTAAGCTGTAGCAAGGATCGGCTTGAACCATTGGATTAATCTACATCTACGGTTACATATTTGTTTAAACTGATAACGCGACTCGCTGACTTTGCATGTATTTATGTAATGCAACACTTTGATATGGTGTTTCACGTCACAGCACAAGAATTCCAACCGCAATATTGCGTTCACATCTAATGCAACAACAAATGAATGTTGTTGCAGAAGATCAAAGAATGCATAACTGTCGCCACACTTTTCATGCAACGCACACAAATTAGTGTCGAATATGCCCACTTTTGTAGTAGTGTAATTAACAAGAAAATTATTTACAAATGGAATTTATAAAGTGAGATATAAATATAAATTTATAAAATAACTTGATAAATAGGATTTGAACCTGTAATGGTATTTATAAATAAAATACAAGATTTGATTGATATGATGGTCTGGTTTTCTATAATAGAACAATATTCACTTTTTAAAGTGAATAACAATTTTAAAAGCAAACGCTTTGAAAATTGGAATAGTGTCAAAGAGAAATGGTAAATGTTGAAAGTAATAAATTCAAAGGAAAATGTGTTAACCTGAAATGGTAAGTCTATTCCGAAGTTCAGAATGTTAATTGGATATAAACCATTTGAAAGAGAGTTATAAGTTAAAATTCGATTATAACGAATTAAGGAAAGTACTATTTACTTTACAGTTTTAGCAAGATCTGTTTATTTTTTAAATTAATTATTTATTTATTTAAAGTAATTAATCTAAGTTATATTTTGAAATTGAACATTTTGGAAACAAGAATTATAATGATATTGTTATAATCAATGTTTTTCCGTAAAGAAAGTGGACTCTTAAATTGAATCCGAGAGTTACGTGAGCAATGACCGTTAAAGATTTGAAATGGTGAACTCGACTGTTTTGAAGTTGAAAGTGAGTTCAGTCAAGGTTTGAGAGGTAATTATACCCCAAATTGATTGGCTTCATGATTAACTGAGGAATTATTTGGCGAGATTGGTTAAATCAGAGATGTTTTCTAAGTATAGAAATTGAAATGATTTGGGATAACGAGAAGTTAAGAAATGATAATTGGAAATGCTTTTCCAGTGTTAATAACGTATATTTTCTAAATATAGAAAATAAGAGTTGTAAATATATGGAATTAATTCCTAATGTTAAAAAGGAGATATTTTCTTAATATAGGAAATAAATAGTTTAAAATAAGTGGAAATTTTTCCAAGGATCGGTTGAGGCAAAACGGGTTTTGAGAAATACTTGCGAAAATACGGGAAGTAGGGAATTGGGGAAATAAAATGAAAAATCTATTTAAAGGGGCTCAATGTCGATTGATGATTGATCGGTAGGATTTCCATTTGGAAATATAACCGTTGCTTGGTTGTATGTTTTCCTTTGATAGTTAAATCACCGATTATCAAAATTTTTGACCATTTTTTCGTTGTCAATATGGAGATACCGGGTTCGGATCTATTATCTGAAAACCACACTGCATGGGCATGAGAGCTGCGAATCAAATATGCTGAAGACACTTGAAGATGGTGTTTATGAAAGGGTTGTTCTGTTTACAAAGTAGTGCCTTCAGTTTGTCCAGTCTCGGGACAACTTGTATGGCCGGGTGTCTGACAGAGTATATCTAATAGATCACGTAAGTTGATGCCTTTAAATGTATTCAAGTTTGGTGGCGGAGGATTTTGTTTCTCTTTCCTTTATACCCATGGTGTTTTTGTGGAAATCAATTTGTGATTTGGCGGGTATGACGATGTGGCATTCAAAATAAATGGAGGTGTGATCTGTCAAAAGATACGTTATGACCTCAAGCCTCATCAACCGGGAAATGAAAAAAATCAGGCAGGCAGCATGGATATGTGGGCCACCCCCATTAGGGTGTATTGTCACCATCTAGAGAATTCTCATATTTTTGTTACTTCTTTTCGCTTCTGTATCTCCCTGGAACAATTATGTTGATAGCAACCGTAGGTGACAATATATTTGATACACTCAAGAGAAATGAGTGGTCTGTCATGTGTGGGCCGGGTTGCAAGACGTTCTTGTTGAACCCAGTGTATTCCTTTCTAGAGATACACTATCGACAGTTGGTTCCATACCTTGTCGTAGTCGAAGTCCAATCTCCAATAAGCACCCGCGGTTTTGATTGTATACTATATATGCGGAGCAAGCGATGCAAGTGTTCCGCTAGATTGAAATATATTTGTGTTTAGACACTATTATAATATCAGAAGAGTATTGATTTTCAAAAATGTTTTGGGATATAGTAAGGTAAAAACCGTCCATGTTTATGTGTGGTCTGGTCTTACTATTATCCTTTTCTTTCAAAAAGGCTTTTCAAAGTTAAACAGTTTGATTGGAGTTTACCCACACCAATCCCATGACTGACTAAGAGTTTATTTTGTTTGTTTTCCCTAAACTCTTGGGTGCCCAAATTTGTATGGGCGGTCAAGTAGTCTGGATTTTTCAGATATACCTAAAGGAGCGTGGAGCAGGAGGCTTCAACACTAGTTATATATAGAATTTATTTCTTCTGTGATATACATATGATGTACTCTGATGATATATGTAAGTACAAATACAGTTTGCATTTTAAAGTTATGTTATATATTATATTTTATTCGTTCCACTATGAGATTCGTGTTTACTATGATTCTATTCTATTGTAAACTTCTTCTTCTTCTATTCTAAATTTCTTTCTCTCTATTTCTCACCCTCTAACTTCTTTCTATTAATGATCCAGTATTTCCAATGCATGATTAGTCGACATGGTGTGAAATGTCCATTTTCAGGGTTGAAAATCCCTGGGTCGTTATAGTGGTATCAGAGCTGAAGGTTAAGTAAATACCTTGGCTCTGTGGCATGACTCAATAGAGATGGGGGTAATATCCTAGATTGAGCTGATTGTATATATATGAGTGAACATATTTGTAGATAATATAAAAATGATTTTTATATTATGGAGATTTCATTGGTTGAGTGGCTTATGAATTTTGGTTGGCGGTGGGGCACCACAATATTGATAGGGGTTTCTAAATGCTTGAATACGATAAACCGACATAGTATGTTTTTAAAAAATGGGTAAATGAAATAATTTTACCCAAATTATATTTTGATACAAAAGAAGTATATATATTGGAATTATTATAGGATATATATATATATATATTGGATGTGTTGGTTGTTAGTATAATCGAATAAGATTATAATTGCAATGCTTATAAACCACCAATCAAATTTAATGTAATATAATGTATAAAATCATATGAATTAAATCTGAATTTAATCCAGAATTGGGATTAAAATCCTAGAAACTTAGAAAGGTGTTTGGAAATGAATTTGGAATCAAGTATATGGAAATTTTAAGATCCTGGGTGGATTTGGAAATGTTTCCAAGCAGAGTGAAGTTATTTTGAAGAAAATTCAACATGAAGTATTTAAAAATGTTTTTGAAAAGTGATATGGTATTGAACTCACTTTGATCACTGGAAAATAATTCTGATGATGACGGCCACATCATCAGTGTCATTTTCGAGTTTCTTAGTGATGGATTACTGCTGAAGATTTTTTTTTAATTGTTTGAGGAAATAAGTTGTTCAAATATTTTATTATTATTATATGCAATTATATATGATTTCAAACTGATTTGAAATAAAACCTTAGGAAGAGATTGCTTGAGTTAAAACCAAATTTAATAAAAACTTTTGAAAATATTTAGGAATTGAATTGAAGCCAGGTGAGTGGAAATTGAACTGAAATAGAATAATATTGAGTAAAATTGTGTTTCGAAATACTATTGGCCTCCGGTGGGCAAGAGTTTGAAACCGAGAATGAAATTTGAACCTGGAATGAAAATCAGTTTGGATATAAGAGGATGGTTGGTTGGTGATGAATTGAGTAAAGATCAGTTGGAAATGCGTTTGTATGTGCTCAACGGGTATCAAATGGAAGAGATAAAGTTGAATGCCCGACAAAAAGGTACGAGTTTATATTTTATTTGGATATGAGATTTTTATGAGCATGTTTGGCAAGCCGCTTGGCTATTTGATTTTCTTTTGGGTTGAAGGAGGCCTAGAAAGGCGAACTGTAGTTGTACTGATTGAGCCACGCAAGGGAGACACTGACGATATTTTTCAAAAATTTAAAGAGTTAGAAATTTATAAGAACATTTTGATAATTGAAAATTGACTTATCGATTGTATATGAGATTATAAAACCCGAATGGACAAGCGAAATAGTGAACTGATTTAAATCAATTTGAGTATGGGTAGATATTTGAGAAGGCATATGAATGAGTATGTAGTATTAGATTGTCCAAAAGTGGTGGTCATATCATTTGGAATGGAAAATAAAAGGTCGGGTATTGATATAAGGATTAAAGGTAATGTGTATAGAATAGAGTTATAAAAGTATGGACTATAGGATTTCAACCAAGTTGGTTTAAAGGAGTTAGAATTCTAGTATCTATACTGCTTAGCAATTTCGGTGATGAATTTATTTTAAGGGGGAAGGAATGTAACATCCCGAAATTTTAATTAATTAATTTAATAATGGTTTGGTAATTGAAATGGTATTAATTCATATATTTGGAATATTTACTTAATATAAATACTGAGATAATAAATATTTTTATTTCCGAATAGTCAGAAATGGTTGAATTTGAAATATTGTGTAATTCAGATAATGCAGGATATTTAATTGAATTTAGATTCAATTTATATTAGCGAATTTTATTAATTAAACGATAGTTGAATGTATAAATTATAACGATAATTTAATTATAATAAAATGTTTAATCTGAATTGGGATAAGATTTTCAATATCTATTTTTAGTTTAATTTATAGAATTTTTTATAATTTTTATTTTGGAAAATAAGCAACTTTTTATTTTGAAGTATTTTACACCCTATATCAGCATTTAGGGTTTTCACAAAATGAGCTAACTTGTCTATATTATTATATTTTTGGAGTCATGGCACCTCCCTCGACACGATCGTAATTTTATTTTTGTCGATAGCAATTCGTATGTTAACGGAATTTTTTGTGATAGAGTATATAAAATTTTAATTTAAAAACATATTTCTTTCCCATTATAAATGACTGACTACATATGTTATTGTTACACATATAGTAAACCGAGTACGCCCCTCAATGCTTAAAAAGCCTAATAAAATCACCATGACTCATATAAAAAGAAAACTAACAATCATAGCATGTTATCGAAGAGAAATAGTATATGTACATTTTCTTCTTCTTAAAAACTGCATATGCACACCGATATAAGGCTACCCTGTGCTTAAAACGTGTAAAACAAAACTACAGCCTACCAATATTTTTAGAATATAAACTACTCTAGTTTATTTGTTTTCACATGCCTAGCTGCTACCTACCCAATATCGAAAGCCTAAAACGTGCAGGTATGAAAAGAACTCCTAAGATCCAAAACAATTTCCTTAGTGATTAAGCTAGCAACAAACAAACATTATGTGTCTTTCAAATTGTACATCAACAGGTACTTTCAAATCCTACAGACAACATAAAATATGAAATCTACCTTAATACTTTATTCTACCTAAAACGTACAAAAGCACAAACCTATTTTATGAATGGAACAACAAGTTTGAATTAAATTCAAAAGCAAAGTTGTAATACCCCGAATTTTCGAATAATCAGATTGACTAAAATTTAAGAAAACTTAATTTCAAATGTGGGAATTAAGGGAAACGGGTCATTCCATTGCGTTCTTCTCGGAATTCTGCTCAAGATAGAGTCCGAGTTTGCGTAAAACGGATAACATATGAAGAAGATATGGACGAACGAAGTTTGGTGGCTAAATAGAAAAAAAGATTGCACTGGCGCACTTAGGAAGTGCGCCAGTACAAATTTACATTGACACACTTCCCAAGTGCGCTTAGACCGAGAGATAACCTGCACAGCCTTTTGGTTCAGTCTGACCCATGTTCTGACTCATTTCTGAGTCCTTTCTGACTCCTTGCTGAGTCATTAGGGCAAAGGTGTCACCCTATTCCGACTGAGTGGTTTTGATTAACCCTAAGATCATCCGACGGCTATAATTAAATTGAAATTCTATATAAACATGTGTAGACCCAAACCCTAGAATCAAATCAAAAATTAGACCAGTAGCCGTCATGTTGTCACTCCAAACCCTAAAGTAGCCGCCACCAACTGAAAGCAAATTAAAGACAATAATTCAATTCAAATCAAGCCTAAAACTACAAGAACGTAATTGTCTACAACAAGGGAATGCTAATCAATTACAGAACCCATAACTCAAGACCCCTTATTCGGTGAGTTCTAGTCACTTTTAGGTTTAAATAAATGAAAGTGAATTGTGGTAGACTATGATTTGGGTATATGCTATTTGTAGTTATGCAAGTTCATTGTTGTATTGTTGTGAATCATGAAATGATGTACAGTTCCTTATTATTGTGAATCATGAAGTTATGCAAGTTCATTATTGTTGTGAGTCAAAAAATGATGCAAGTTCATTATTGTTGTGAATCATGAAGTTATGCAAGTTGTTATGTTATGAATCATGAACCTATGAAGTTACCTATGCAAGTTGATAAGTTGTTAATTCATGAACCTATGCTAGTTGTTATGTTGTGGATCATGAATCTATGTAATTCACCTATGCAATAAGTTATGTTATGAATCATGTAAGTTGTTATATTGTGAATCATGAACCTATATATGTTGTTGATTATGGTGAGAATCATGAACTTATGTTGGTTGTTGTTAATTCATAAACCTATGCAAGTTGTTATGAATCTATGCAAATTGTTAATTATGTGGTGAATCATAATTATATGCGAAGTTATCATGTCATTTTCCCTAGTTGTCATGCTTATACCAAAAATTATACTGAAAACGATCACCTTGTCATTCCATTTATTTTATTGTTATGGCGAGACTATTTTGTAGCCTCGATTACGCCAAAAACGCAAACGGTTATGCTAGTTAAGAAACGGGGAAAAGGGGAATTTGTAATAGGCATAATTTACATAGTGACTATGTAAATTGGACACATGATTCAAGTAGGGAAACATATAAATAATTACCTATTATGACATGGGTAAAATGGGGTAAAAATGGTATAATTTGAATATGACCATTTATGGATAAGGAATCCAAATTGTTAATAAGATAGTTATTCACACCTATGAAAAAGGAAAGGATTAATTAATTAACTTAATTAATCAAAAGAGGGATGTTTAAACAATTAAAGTCTGAAGATTTAATACTGAGAATTGGCATAAAATAAATTTGTGATGAAAATTGGTATGATTTTTCATACCATAAATAGATGGACATAATTGAGTCAATTATGGCCATAGTGAAATTTGGAATTAATTGATAATTTGAATAGGGAAATTAATTCAAATTGGGGAAAGATTAATTAGGAGTAATTAATCGTCTAAGACACGAGGTTAGGCTCTTTTGTGGTGTAAGACTGCCCGGACCCGCCCGACAAATCCAGCTGCCACAAATGCCAGTCTAATGTGGGAGGTCTTAGGCATAAGTTAAATGCGTGACAGTTGTAAAGACACGAGGTTAGGCTCTTTTGTGGTGTAAGACTGCCTGGACCCGCCCAGCAAATCCAGCTGCCACAAATGCCAGTCTAATGTGGGAGGCCTTTATAAGGTTACGGTCTTAATGAATTATGAAACACTTAACCAGATAAACATGTAGTGGGACATGAGGGGTTAAGTGGGTGCCTTGGGTGACATGTGGAATTAAGTGGGTGCCTGGGGTGGCATATGAAATACGATTAGATATTTCAATAATTTATTAATGCTGATTAAAGACTACTTAACCTAACCTAATATATATGGACTGTATGATGATAGACATAAGTTAGGGTTAAGTAAAACGAATTGCATTGTAGGTGGGTTAAGTACAACTGATGGGTAGGTGGGTAATATTAGTATATATAGGCCCACAAACTTAACCATTAAATAAATAAGATTAAATCAGTGGGAGGGTTAAGTTCAACTGAAGGGTAGGTGGGTAATATCAATACATATAGGCCCACAAACTTAACCATTAAAAAGGGGTTATGTAATTAAAGACACCTAATGGAATACATAACCAGGGCAGAATAGGTAAAGTTATGTATTAAAGACACCCTCAGGGGTACGCATAACTAATGGGAATAGGTAAAGTTATGTATTAAAGACACCCTCAGGGGTACGCATAACTAATGGGAATAGGTAAAATTATGTATTAACGACACCCTCAGGGGTACGCATAACTAATGGGAGTAGGTAAAGTTATGTATTAAAGACACCTATATGTACGCATAACCGATAGGTAGAATAGGGGTTATGTATTAAAGACACATATAGGTACGCATAACTGATTGAGGGCTATGTAATTAAAGACACCTTAGGGTATACATAATCAGTAGGAAACCTAGTGGGATACAAGACATAGGGGAGAGCTTGTATCACGTTATATGTGACCCATTTCAGTCAGTAATCTGGAGAGGTATCAAAGTAAAAATCTCCGTACTAGGCGGGGAAGGGGCACGCTTTCTGATTGATTGTAAGAGATTCAAAACGAGACGGATGGTGTGGGCGGCGCAAACCGACCGTGGACATGTGCGTGCTTGGGCCGGGCAGAGGGGGACAAGACGACCGTGACACCAGTAGGTATAACTATGCACACCTTAGGTTGCCACTTTAGGGAAGTGATACACCCTAGTTGTGGGGCCAACATAGGTTATCTACAGAGTAGGGAGCCGATCGATTAGGGTAGTGGTTAGGGTATATCCGGACATATGCCCTAAGTCTACCAATTTATAGTAGGAGGGTAGTGGGTACGACTAGTTGAGATAGGAGCAAGCGGCACCTATGGCAGCAACTAGGAATACACGAAACTACCACCATCGTTATCATTAGCAGAAGGGATCATCCCATCTTGATCTGACTAGTAATATTGCAGAGTAGTTAGTAGTAAATCAGGCATACACCTTACCTTATTTGTCCTGTCATACCTGTCATCTGTATCGTGATCCTCTTATCCACTTTGTATGCCTGTCATGTTTACCTTTATTTATTTACTGGCTAAAAGTTACTGGACTCACCAGACGTATGTCTGACTTAGTTTGTTTCACCTCTTTTCTTCCGTCCCCCCAGGTTCTCAGGGAGGAAACACACAGGTTTAGTCAGGATTTGGATATCATCTTCTAGGAGCTACTTCTGAAGTATGGCTCGAGTCTCTGTTTCTTATATGGCTTGCTCTTTAATATGGGGAATGATGTTTTCCTTTAAAAACTATGTACTCTGATGATATAAGACAGAAGTGTTTTGTTGTAATAGTTCTATGACTCATGGTATTATGTAACAAAGTATTTCGGAGATTTAATAAAGTTATTTGTTTCCGCTGCAAAATTTTTATATCTGTCTTGTGATATTCTGCATCTGTTTACCAAAAACGCTCCACTGAAGTTAAGGCATTCCCTTTGTGAGTGGCCTTAATGGAGGTGGGGTGTTTCACTTGGTATCAGAGCTGAAGGTTACCAGATTAGATAAAAGTTTTGAAAATATTTTTCAAAAAGGGTTTTAAAAGAAATTATTTTCAAAAAGGAAAGCTTGTTTTGAAAATCATTCCCCGAAAAGCCATATGTAGTATCCTTCGGTCCTTTGTCTAGAATCTCTTCCTTGATAGGATAGGCAAATGCTCTCATGGCTGATGGATAGGAAAATTTATGTAGAAGGTTTAATTTCCTTATCTGGTTATGAAGTTAAGACTCTTTTGGATTCTGGCATTGAGACTCTGCACTTTAGTACTAGCCTTGTTTATGATCCCGTAGTTGTTTCAAACCCCATTTGTGGTTCGGCTCAATTATTAGTGATTCGTAGGGGTTTGAAATTATCTCTGTTAGGCATCAAAAATTTGAATGTGACATTTGTGTGCTCAAGTTTATGGGCTATGGGTTGGTTCTAAATGGACCGGCTTTCTATGTAGAGGGTCGTTCTAGATTTTGAGAGGAGGGTCGTTAAGTTTCTAACTTGTCATGGGAAGACCCCCAAAGTTTCTTGTGACCCGCAAGGGTCTGTTATGCTTAGCTTTCTGAGAATCATTCTGTAATCCGTTCTGTACCATTAGTCTGTAAGTATCTGGATATTTCTGAAGGATAAGGGTTTCTACTCGAAGCATGAAGTAGATCTCCATTTTGGCATTGTTTAACGGGGGTAATTCTCTGAGTGTCGGTCTGATGTTGATTTCGGTATTCGGGGCTGGGACTTAGGGAATTATTCTCTTAATCGATGTCAAATAGGAACAGAGCTTTTGTTTTAGTTATATCATTTGTTTGTATCCCATCAACCGAATCTTCGACCTTTAGATAGGAAATACATGGATGTAAACATGTGCTTGGGACATGTTATGTTTGATGGTTGCAAGTGGATGCAAGTGTTTGCTCGTGGATGCATTTACACACACATTAGGCACTAGATCGTCTCAAATAACTTTCATATTGCATATAAATGTGTGTGCATATTTAGGTTAATGGATGAACAATGGTTATGTTATCATATGGATGTTGCATTTTGATGAATGGTTGAGCACACATGTAGAAATAATATGTATCGATAGGACTCTTTCGCATACATAATGGACGCATGGAACTATCATGGTTTGCATTGAGGAGGCCAACTGAATCTGTAGACCGCCTGATTTTGCATTAGATAAAGAACATATACACACACTTTTTGCATACGTTCATACAACATTAGAAGTTTTCTAAAGACAATGGATGCTTGTGGATGATAGTTGAGTAGATGGGTGATTGGATGGTAGGACACATTCTTCTTAACTTGAAGATTTCGGGGACGAAATCCTTTAAGTAGGGGAGAATGTAACACCCCGAATTTTCGAATATTCAGATTAACTAAAATTTAAGAATACTTAATTTCAAATGGGGAATTAAGGGAAACGGGTCGTTCCTTTGCATTCGTCTCAGAATTCTGCTCAAGATAGAGTCCAAGTTTGCGTAAAACGGATACCGTATGAAGAAGATATGGATGAACGAAGTTTGGTGGCTAAATAGAAAAAAAATTGCACTGGCGCACTTGGGAAGTGCGCCAGTACAAATTTACATTGGCGCACTTCCCAAGTGCGCCCAGGCCGAGAGAAAACCTACACAGCCTTCTGGTTCAGTCTGACCCATGTTCTGACTCATTTCTGGGTCCTTTCTGACTCCTTGCTCAGTCATTAGGGCTGAGGTGTCACCTTATCCCGACTGAGTGGTTTTGATTAACCCTAAGATCATCCGATGGCAATAATTAAATTGAAATTCTATATAAACATGTGTAGACCCAAACCCTAGAATCAAATCAAAAATTAGATCAGTAGCCGTCATGTTGTCACTCCAAACCCTAGAGTAGCCGCCACCAACTGAAAGCAAATTAAAGACAATAATTCAATTCAAATCAAGCCTAAAACTACAACAACGTAATTGTCTACAATAAGGGAACGCTAATCAATTACAGAACCCAGAACTCAAGACCCCTTATTCGGTGAGTTCTAGTCACTTTTAGGTTTAAACAAATGAAAGTGAATTGTGGTAGACTATGATTTGGGTATATATTGTTTGTAGTTATGCAAGTTCATTGTTGTATTGTTGTGAATCATGAAATGATGTAAAGTTCCTTATTATTGTGAATCATGAAGTTATGCAAGTTCATTATTGTTGTGAATAAAAAAATGATTCAAGTTCATTATTATTGTGAATCATGAAGTTATGCAAGTTGTTATGTTATGAATCATGAACCTATGAAGTTACCTATGCAAGTTGATAAGTTGTTAATTCATGAACCTATGCTAGTTATTATGTTGTGGATCATGAATCTATGTAATTCACCTATGCAAGAAGTTATGCTATGAATCATGCAAGTTGTTATATTGTGAATCATGAACCTATATAAGTTGTTGATTATGTTGAGAATCATGAACTTATGTTGGTTGTTGTTAATTCATAAACCTATGCAAGTTGTTATGAATCTATGCAAATTGTTAATTATGTGGTGAATCATAATTATATGTGAAGTTATCATGTCATTTTCCCTAGTTGTCATGCTTATGCCAAAAATTATACTGAAAACGATCACCTTGTCATTCCCTTTATTTTATTGTTATGGTGAGACTATTTTGTAGCCTCGATGACGCCAAAAATGCAAACGGTTACGCTAGTTAAGAAACGGGGAAAAGGGAAATTTGTAAGAGGCATAATTTACATAGTGACCATGTAAATTGGACACATGATTCAAGTAGGAAAACATATAAATAATTACCTATTATGACGTGGGTAAAACGGGGTAAAAATGGTATAATTTGAATATGATGGATAAGGAATCCAAATTGTTAATAAGATAGGTATTGACACCTATGAAAAAGGAAAGGATTAATTAATTAACTTAATTAATCCAAAGAGGGATGTTTAAGCAATTAAAGTCTGAAGATTTAATATTGAGAATTGGCATAAAATAAATTAGTGATGAAAATTGGTATGATTTTTCATACCATAAATAGATGGACATAATTGAGTCAATTATGGCCATAGTGGAATTTGGAATTAATTGATAATTTGAATAGGGAAATTAATTCAAATTGGGGAAAGATTAATTAGGAGTAATTAATCGTCTAAGACACGAGGTTATGCTCTTTTGTGCTGTAAGACTGCCCGGACCCGCCCGGCAAATCCAGCTGCCACAAATGCCAGTCTAATGTGGGATGTCTTAGGCATAAATTAAATGCGTGACAGTTATGAAGACACGAGGTTAGGCTCTTTTGTGGTGTAAGACTGCCTGGACCCGCCCGGCAAATCCAACTGCCACAAATGCCAGTCTAATGTGGGAGGTCTTTATAAGGTTACGGTCTTAATGAATTAAGAAACACTTAACCAAATAAACATGTAGTGGGACATGAGGGGTTAAATGGGTGCCTTGGGTGGCATGTGGAATTAAGTGGGTGCCTGGGGTGGCATGTGAAATACGATTAGATATTTCAATAATTAATTAATGCTGATTAAAGACTACTTATCCTAACTTAATACATATGGACTGTATGATGATAGACATAAGTTATGGTTAAGTAAAACGAATTGCATTGTAGGTGGGTTAAGTACAACTGATGGGTAGGTGGGTAATATTAGTATATATATAGGCCCACAAACATAACCATTAAATAAATAGGATTAAATCAGAGGGAGTGTTATGTACAACTGAAGGGTAGGTGAGTAATATCAATACATATAGGCCCACAAACTTAACCATTAAAAATGGGTTATGTAATTAAAGACACCTAATGGTATATACATAACCAGGGCAGAATAGGTAAAGTTATGTATTAAAGACACCCTCAGGGGTACGCATAACTAATGGGAATAGGTAAAGTTATGTATTAAAGACACCCTCAGGGGTACGCATAACTAATGGGAATAGGTAAAGTTATGTATTAAAGACGCCCTCAGGGGTACGCATAACTAATGGGAGTTGGTAAAGTTATGTATTAAAGACACCTATAGGTACGCATAACCGATAGGTAGAATAGGGGTTATGTATTAAAGACACCTATAGGTACGCATAACTGATTGAGGGCTATGTAATTAAAGACACCTCAGGGTATACATAGTCAGTAGAAAACCTAGTGGGGATACAAGACATAGGGGAGAGCTTGTATAATGTTGTATGGGACCCATTTCAGTCAGTAACCCAGAGAGGTATCATAATAAAAATCTCCATACTAGGCGGGGAAGGGGCACGCTTACTGATTGATTGTAAGAAATCCAAAACGAGACGGATGGTGTGGGCGGTGCAAACCGACCGGGGACATGTACGTGCATGGGCCGGGCAGAGGGGGACAAGACGACCGTGACACCAGTAGGTATAACTGTGCACACCTTAGGTTGCCACTTTAGGGAAGTGATACCCCCTAGTTGTGGGACCAGCACAGGGTATCTACAGAGTAGGGAGCCGATCGATTAGGGTAGTGGTTAGGGTATATCCAGACATATGCCCTAAGACTACCAATTTATAGTAGGAGGGTAGTGGGTACGACTAGTTGAGATAGGAGCAGGCGACACCTATGGCAGCAGCTAGGAATACACGAAACTACCACCATCGTTATCATTAGTGGAATGGATCATCTCATCTTGATCTGACTAGTAATATTGCAGAGTAGTTAGTAGTAAATCAGGCATACACCTTACCTTATTTGTCCTGTCACACCTGTCATCTGTACCGTGATCCTCTTATCCACTTTGTATATTTGTCATGTTTACCTTTATTTATTTACTGGCTAAAAGTTACTGGACTCACCAGACGTATATCTGACCTAGTTTGTTTCGCCTCTTTTCTTCCATTCCCCCCCAGGTTCTCAGGGAGGAAACACACAGGTTTAGTCAGGATTTGGATATCATCTTCTAGGAGCTACTTCTGAAGTATGGCTCGAGTCTCTGTTTCTTATATGGCTTGCTCTTTAATATGGGGAATGATGTTTTCTTTTAAAAAGCTATGTACTCGGATGATATAAGACAGAAGTGTTTTGTTGTAATAGTTCTATGACTCATGGTATTATGTAAAAAAGTATTTTGGAGATTTAATAAAGTTATTTGTTTCCGTTGCAAAAGTTTTATATCTGTCTTGTGATATTCTGCGTCTCTTTACCAAAAACGCTCCACTGAAGTTAAGGCACTCCCTTTGTGAGTGACCTTAATGGAGGTGGGGTGTTTCAAAAGTCGAGCAAACTTTCATTCAACCATGACAATCATGTCCATGAAGCTTTTATAAGCATTATGGCTCCTGCACATGCATGTTTGTACAAAATTTTGTCAACACCTATGTCATGACAGCCTACTCTAAACCAAAAGTTGTCCTAAGGTAATGCACATGACACTTACGGGCTACTCCATCTCAAAGATTGTTTCTTAAGAAATAGACTGACCATCCTATAACATACTACGTGAGAGACAAGGAATTCATACGTTATAAATACTCAGCGCTGCTCATCCTTCTCGCAAGCAAAATGAAGAACACTGTAAACTATAAATGGTTCCCGGTCTTTAAAAATTCATTCAAAACAAAATACTCCATGATTAATCACAGTATATATATATATATTTGGGCTGTATATGAAGTGCTCTCCATTTGAGTATAAGTTTTGAGAGATCTAGAGTTGTTTTTGTTTGCAGTCACTAATTTAGCCGCAGTCAAGGGATGGACTTCGAGAGCTGCTGCTCTATGTAAGTTGAGTGGTGCGATCACTATACCAGTCGGTGAATGGGTATAGTAAGGAGGAGCGGATGGTATAAACTGGAGAGTTGGGAGGATGGTACTGTACAAGGGGCAGTGGTGAAGAGAAACATGCGGCAGTGAAGTCTGTTTTTTCCTGGAGCTTGCGTTGTGGTCAAAGCGAGAACGTCTGTGTTAGGGTATTATGGCCATTCTCTTAATGGTCTGCGTGTTGTCTAGAAACCGGTGTATGTGAACTGATGGGGAGCGAAGCACGACAGTTGTAGGTTGGAAGACTTACAGGAGCGGGAAACTTTTGTTGCGAAGGGAGGACAGATGAGAGTGGGTTTGAAGGTCATGGGCCGGATTTAAAACGGGATTTGAAATTCGTGAAGTAATAGTGGAGTGGGATGAAGGATTGGGTCATGGTGAGCGCAGTGGAGCGGGGTTCTTTTTCTTTACGTGCTGAGAAGAAGAAACTACTGTTTTTTTCTAAAAACAGGCCGGTGGGAAAATGTGTTAAATGGGCTGGCTTTAATGTAAAGCCCAAATATATATATATATATGGGAATAAAAAGAAAAAGTGTGAGGCTGGTGGGCTTTAAATAACTGAAGAAGTGGAAGCACAAAGTATATAAATGGCGGGTTGGAATTATCCAGAGGAAGCAAATACTGTAGACACAAATGAAATTGGGCATTGGGCAAATTCTAAGAGAATCGGTGAGGCCTGATTTTTATAATTTGGTTTAAATTTTAATTTCTAAATATTAAAACTTATTAATCTAATATCTCGTACCTACGTAGTCAGTTTCACGAACGGTTTGATCCGTTAGGATCATATGGTCGCAGGCTACATGATGGATCTAATCGGGGGAGATTTGGAGATTGTTTCAATTTATAGCAGAATTAAACACCTCATATGATCAACCGAGCGGTTATCGTTATTTAATGATAAACGAACAAGGTGAGTAAACTCACTAACTCTGTCCAGTTTATAATTTTATAAACAGTATTTAATATCGATAAAAATGTTTGAATGCTGTGTGTGATGGTTGTTTCGATGGATTGCTTATAAATTGGTTAAATTCTAGATACCGTTATCTATATAAACCGTTAGTTAAAAATTGATCTCATTTATTTCATATTGATATGAAACCAATGTTATTATGTCAATTAACATCTGTGGATGGAGGGAAACAAGTTGGAGGGATCCAACTGGATTCCTTAACAATTATATTATTGTTTTACATATATTGCATTATATGATGTGATGAATAATTTATGGTTGATTTTTGTGTGTTTGGGGTGTTTGAATAATATCGACCTGAAATAATTGGTATTAAAATATAGTGAAATATACTCGAATATATTAAAAAGGAAATTGGGAGTTTTAAAAAGGAATTTCTATCTTAAAATAGAAATGGAGTTTCGATTAGCTAGAATGTAATGACTTGTTTTAATTATATAAAAACAAGTAAATTGATTTATAAATGATATTTATAAGTAATGCAAAATGACTATTATTAAATAGTTTGAAATGATAAATTCAAGAAATGAATTTCTTAAATAGGAAAAGGGGAATTGTTGAATTTTTTTTCAAGGTTCATATGTGAATATGGGATAAATAAAACTATAAAGGTTTGTAATTATAATTCGACAAATATCGATTATTATTAAGATAATTTATTTTATAAAATATATATTGTATAAAGTGGAGATGTACAAGATAATTAATATTCGTTTAAAACCAATAATTTACAATAGAATATGTAAGCGAGATGAAGTCTAAACTTGATATATAATTAACTAGAAACTATATAAAGTGAGATATAAATATAAATTTAAAATAACTCGATAAACAGGATTTGAATCTATAATGGTATTTATAAATGAAATTCAAGATTTGATTGATATAACGGTCTAGTTTTCTGTAAAAAAACAATATTCTTTTTATAAGGTGAACAACAATTTTAAAAGCAAACGCTTTGAAAATTGGAATAGCGTCAAAGGAGAAATGGTAAATGTTGGAAGTAATAAATTCAAAGGAAAATGTGTTAACTTGAAACGGTAAGTCTATTCCGAAGTTCAGAATGTTAATCGGATATAAACCGTTTGAAAGAGAGTTATAAGTTAAAATTCGATTACATCGAATTAAGGAAAGTACTATTTACTTTAGAGTTTTATCGAGATCTGTTTATTTTTTAATTATTTATTTATTTAAAGTAATTAATCTAAGTTATATTTTGAAATTGAACATTTCAGAAACAAGAATTATAATGATATCATTATAATCAATGTTTTTCCGTAAAGAAAGTGGGCTATTAAATTGAATCCGAGAGTTGCGTGAGCAATGACCGTTAAAGATTTAAAATGGTGAACTTGACTGTCTTGAAGTTGAAAGTGATGTTCAGTCAAGGTCTGAGAGGTAATTATACCCCAACTTGATTGACTTCATGATTAACTGAGGAATGGTTAAGGTTGGTGGCGAGATTGGTTAAATCATAGATGTTTTCTAAGTATAGAAATTGAAATGATTTGGGATAATGAGAAGTTAAGAAATGATAATTGGAAATGCTTTTCCAATGTTAATAACGTATATTTTCTAAATATAGAAAATAAGAGTTGTAAATATATGGAATTAATTCATAATGTTAAAAAGGAGATATTTTCTTAATATAGGAAATAAATAGTTTAAAATAAATGGAAACGTTTTCCAATGATCGGTTGAGGCAAAACGGGTTTTGAGAAATACTTGCGAAAATACGGGAAGCAAGGAATTGGGGAAATAAAATGAAAAATCTATTTAAAGGGGCTCAATGTTGATTGATGATTGATCGATAGGATTTCCATTTGGAAATATAACCGTTGCTTGGTTGTATGTTTTTCTTTGATAGTTAAATCACTGGCTATCAAAGTTTTTGACCATTTTTCCGTTGTCAATACGGAGATACCGGGATCATATCTATTATCTGAAAACCACTCTGCATGGGCATGAGAGCTGCGAATCAAATATGTTGAAGACAGTTGAAGATGGTGTTTATGAAAAGGCTGTTCTATTTACAGAATAGTGCCTTCGGTTTGTCCAGTCTCTGGACAACTTGTATGGATGGGTGTTTGAGAGAGTATATCTAATAGATCGTGTAATTTGATCTCTTCAAACGTGTTCTTGTTTGGTGGTTGAGGAATTCATTTCTCTTAGCTTTATACCTGTGGCATTGTTGTGGAAATCAATTTGTGATTTGGCGGGTATGACGATGTGGCATTCAAAATAAATGCAGGTGTGATCTATCAAAAGATATGCTATGACCTCAAGCCCCATCAACCGGGAAATGAAAAAAAATGGGCAGGCAGCATGGCTATGTGGGTTGCCACCATTAGGGTGTATTGTCACCATCTAGAGAATATTCATATTTGTTACTCCTTTTCGCTTCTCTATCTCCCGGGAACTGTTATGTTGCTAGCAATCGTAATTGACAATATATTCGATACACTCAAGAGAAATGAGTGGTCAGTCATGTGTGGGCCGGGTTACATGACGTTCTTGTTGAACCCAGTGTATTCCTCTCCAGAGATACACTATCGGCAGGTGGTTCCATACCTTGTCATAGTCAGAGTCCAATCTCCAATAAGCGCCCGCAATTTTGATTGTATACTATATATGTGGAGCGTGATATGCAAGCGTTCCGCTAGATTGATATATATATTAGTGTTTAGACACTATTATAATATCAGAAGAGTATTGATTTTCAAAAATGTTTTGGGTTATAGTAAGGTAAAAACTGTCTATGTTTATGTGTGGTCTGGTCTTACTATTATCCTTTTCTTTCAAAAAGGCTTTTCATGTTAAATAGTTCGATTGGAGTTTACCCACACCAATCCCATGACTGACCCAGAGTTTATTTTGTTTGTTTTCCCTAAACTCTTGGGTGCCCAAATTTGTACGGGCAACCAAGTAGTCGGTATTTTTCAGATATACCTGGAGAAGCATGAAGCAGGAGTCTTCAACACTAGTTATATATAGAATTTATTTCCGCTGTGATATACATATGATGTACTCTGATGATATATGTAAGTACAAATGCAGTTTTCATTTTAAAGTTATGTTATATATTTTATTTTATTCGTTCCACTATGAGATTAGTGTTTACTTTGATTCTGTTCTGTTGTAATCTTCTTCTTCTTCTTCTATTCTAACTTTCTTTCTTTCTATTTCTCACCCTCTAACTTCTTTCTATTAATGATCCGGTATTTCCAATGCTTGATTAGTTGACATTGTGTGAAATGCTGATTTTCAGGGTGGAAAATCCCTGGGTCGTTACATTAAGCATAACATCAAATATGCATATATGTTTCTGATTCCTACTTTGAATAGATTCCTATTCTTATATTAGTTTATATGCAAAACCCTAATATTTAGATATAATGTAAATGATATGTTCAAATTCTCTATTCTGAAAAATAGAAATTTAAATCTATTAGATTTACAAACTTATCCAAAACTTAACCTTTTACCCGAAAATCAAACGTATGAATGTACATGAAAATAGAACAAAAATTATTCCAAACAATATAGAAACTCATACAAAAAGACTCACGTTTTTCTTTTACTATTACAATGACCCACTCATATAAAACGACTCATGTTTTTCTTTTACTATTACCACAACTCAAAACCACAAATATAAATAGACTGATCATTTCTACGAACAATAAAATAAATGGAGGATTTAAAGGGTTTAATCATATTTTATTTTCGTATATCCCAAATCCTTCAAGGTACAATAATCCAAATCTATAACTATCAAATTACAAAAATTTGTAATTAAGATGGATTCCACTCGCATCAGCTATCAGATAGAGTAGTAACAAGATTGAATAGAACAAAATTTGGATTTTTCCTTCAAGAACGGATATATGCTCCAAATCCTTTCAAATATAAATATATATAAGAATCACTATTTGTATGCATATGAATATAAATTCCAGATTAACCTTGAATCCATGTTAGAATCAGATAGAGAAGATAGAATAGATTAAGAGAAATAGAAGAAACTAAATCCTTTAAGCCTTTTGGAATTAGAGACAGATGAAAGGAATCATGGAGGCATTAAGAGAAATGGTTGTAGGGTTTTGTGACATCTCACGTCCCTTAATGTCACTCATATGAGGATGCATTAAGTTCTGTGAAGCACAATAATAACACAAAGACTAATTTTACAGGACAGAATAAAGAATGCAGCGGAAAAACTTTTCAAACTTTTATTTCAAACCAAATATAGCATTACATTTTTCAAAATAGACCATCAATGTCATAAACATAAACATCTGTCTCACAAACCATCAGAGTACAAAACCATAAAATAATACCCTTCGTGTGCCATAACAGTAAATATAGAAAAGAAACTAAAGAAGTACATAGAATGAGTCCAAACTAAATAGAATCACAGTCACAGCTACTGTCCATCGCCCTGAGAACTTGGGGGGGGGGGGGAGGAAGAGAGGGGAGGAAAAACAAAATAGGTCAAACATAAAGTCTGGCGAGTTCCATTGATTTTCAGCATAAGAATAAGATAGAAAGTATCAACGTAGATCAATAATGCTGAACGTGGAAATACAGTAAAGTATACAAGTACGAAATAAATGAGATAAGGTAAGATCAAGTAAGCTTCTCATTCATACCCAAAGCAGAATTTCTGCACCAACTATCAGAATAATAGGATTAGTTTTTACCCAAATTACTACCCCGCGATCAGCTCCCTACAGACACGAATAACCTGTGCCAGCCACAATAGTAGAGGACATCAGTTCTTAACTCGTCAACTTTAAGATATAGCCCTATTCGCTGGGTTACAGCGTCTTAGTTTCCCCTATCGGACCCATGCACGTTCATGACTCCATCGAAACACGCCCGTACCCACCTCTAAGATTTTTAACCTCTTACATTCTAGATCAGTAAAGCGTTCCCTGACCCCTACCTTGAGGCCCATATATGATACCAACATGGATACTGACTGATACAGGTTCCAAACAACAACAAAATTGAAACAAGCCACCCCATAGTCTTGGTCCCCCAAGTAAACTAGTATTTTATGAGTCCCCCAAATATAACAACAAACGTGGAACCTCTTAACTTATTGATTTACATGTTTAACTTAGCAGGTTTAAGTTCATTAATAAGCAACATATAACCCTACGTTATATTTCCTGGTTATAAATGACATTTCTAATTAAATGTAACAACTCTTCCCTAAATCATACAGACACCTGCTCAGATGTTTACAAATTAAGTTACATGTTTTACTTAATTACATCTGATTTACATATATTTCCATAACATGTCCTACTTAATACAAAATTAAGTTTCACCTATTCAAGTTAACATGTTTTGTATATTATCCCAATTATACAGTCAATGGTTCCCATGTTCCAATATGCCTAAATCGCCTTTTTATTGTACATATATTCCAATTTATCCCAATTTTACGTAATACTAACAGAAATAGCCAAGGTACTCTATGGACTTGGCTAAGCGCAAAATAAAAAGGAAAAGGAGAAAATAGATCCAACTTCGAAATAAATAAACTGAATGAATAGGCATAAGACTGTAAATAAAACTAAGACAGAAAAGGGGATACTAAGGATGTGCATATAACAGGTAATGACTAAAGATCGAATAGATAATTGATAGTAAAAGAACAATAGCATATAAACTTAAAAACACTGTAACTTTTCAGATCCAAATTATTTATTGCCAAAATACTTTTTAAATAGTAGATCTAAAAATAACTAGAACTCACAGTGATTTGAATTAGATCCAGAAAATCGTTTAAAATATTTGTTGTAGGAGAAAAGCGAAGATTATCCCTTTAATAAAAGTTTTGGCAGCATCTTAACATTTTCTTATTTTTATTTAGAAATAGCTTGAAGGAGGAAGAAGATGAAGATATGTTTTTATGTAAGAAAATGGTGAGGCTGCCAGACTATTTATAGATAAGTTAGGATAAATCTAAACCATAGGATATTAGGTTACTAAATCAAACCATACACCTCAAGTTGAGTCAGAATACGTATATAACACACAAAACAGTCTTGATACAGGTGTAGGAATCTGCCCTGCTTTAAGGTGGGTCGACCCACCTTCAGCATGGGTCCATACTAGTGCCGACCCATGGGTCGACATACGGATTGAACCATGTGCGGTTAGGTTAGACAGTGACAGTTGTTTTCTACGTTCAGTTATTCTAAATTATATAATATATTATATACTATTTTAGTTCAATCTTCTTTAGTTTATAACTTCATACTTTATCCCCTCGAGTCTATCTGAACCAACACTTCATAAAAGTCTATTTTACTTAATTCTAAATGTTTAATTAATTAGTATCATTTTTTTATCTTCTTTAATAATTATTGTGTATTAAAATATGGGGTGTTACATTCTCCCCTCCTTAAATGGTTTTGTCCCTGAAATCTCTAAGTTAAGAAGAATGTTATTAATTAAGACCTACACCTATTATAACACCCCATATTTTTAATATAATTTAAAAATATGTAAACATATGTATATATGCATAGATAAGTAAATAATGGTGATGTACAATGAGAATTAATTAATACATGGAAGAGAAGGAAAAATTAATTCAATAACAGTGTGTGTAATAGAAAAGATAATAAAATAAGAATACTTAATTTAAATATCAGGAATTAAGTAAAACGGACATCACCATTGCGTTCGTCTTGGAATTCTTCTTGGAATAGAGTCCAAGTTTGCATAAATCGGACTCCGTATGAAGGAGTTATGGCCTTTAGAAGATTCAACAAAAATTCAAAACAGTTCGAAATCCGACCCAGGCAGCTGGGCGGGAAATTTATCGCCGAAACCAAGCAGGTCGACCTGGGGGTCAGGTCGACTAGGGGGTCGACCTACCCCTAGGGAGGTCGACCTACCCCCAGATCTAGGCAGAATTCATTTTCTGCACCTGGACGCGATTTCTGGCCACATACGTTGATCTAAACCTATATAAACTACCCGTAGGCCTCATATTTTCTCCGCACAACTCTCTGATGCTTCTATGCTTCTCCTTTCTTCTTCTTCTCCCCTAGATCTTAGATCTATCTTCTCTCCACTCTCTCTCTATAAATCTATTCCTAAATTAAAAATAATTAGAATTAGGAATTCAACTACCGTGAATAAAACAAAGGAGAGATTCAGCTCTAAAGTACTGCACAAGAACAAAAAAGAGATTCAGATCTGTGATACTAGCTGTGCAACAAAAAGGGGGAAAATCAATCAAAGATTAATCTAATCCATGAATTGAAGAGGAAAATCAAAGATCTACGAATTGGAGCGCAAAAACACTATGAGTGGGATTACAATAAACTTGTTGCATAATAGTATTATTATCGTTCATCATTCCCTAGTTATAAATTCAATTCAAGATTCACGTTATATTAATTGTTTTTTGATTCTCCTTCCCCATTTTAATTTTGGATCTAGGTTATCTCAAACCTAGACGAAAATCTTATTACACATACGTACGGTTGGAATGGTGGAATATTGGGCATAATCTATTTTATGCAATCGAGGAATATAATCCGTAATTTGGGGTTTGTGGCATAACAATTAATATTGCAAATATTGGGAAATCGTTGTGATATAGTTTGTAATTGGTAATTTTGGAGCGTAGCCCATAACGAATCCTTGGATATGATTTGGGAACGTAAGTAGCGCATAATCATGAATTCTGATTTATGATGTTGACATGAAATTATGTAAATTTAATTGGAATTGTTGAATGTGGGATAGGATTGGAAAATAAGTGATTTATTTCAAATCTAAATATTATGGGATTGAGGGTTTAAATTATAACTTGAATTGGAATAATAGGTATTGCCTATTAACGGGATTATAACCATGAACATAAATAGGGATTTTTGGGTAAAGCTTGAATTTGAGACTTGAAAATTGGATATGCCATTAAGATCCTAGAAACATACTTAAAAAGTGGAATATGTTGGACAAACCATGTTTTAAAGTAATTATGGAACTCAACACATAACATGAAATTGACAAAATGGCATAACTTAAACATGAACATGCTTGTGAATTGAAAATTGACATTTGATATCAAGAATGAACATGAACATGCTTGTAAATTTATAATTGGCCTATGACACCTAGAATAGACATGAATTGTTAATTGGCTAAACATGAAACATGGCTAACTCGAGGTTAGAATGAGTTTGCGGTGTAATCCTGTGCAGAACAGCCCGGCACATCCAGTGACTGCAAACAATAGGTTCTAATGTGAGAAGTTAGTCATAACGTGCTTGAAACCTCAGGTTAGATTGAGTTGTGGTGTAATCCTTCCCGGAACCAACCGACACATCCAGTGACCGCAACAATAGTTCTAATGTGAGAGGTTAGGCGTTAATAATTAATTAATGCTAATGACACATGCTAGTATGGTAAGGTTAAGTTAACATGAAATACTATACAACACTTATCCAATTTGACATGATATATGGGTGGGTCAAGTCAATGTGAACTGCTTGATAACACTTAACCAATTTGACATGATATATGGGTGGGTTAAGTCAACATGAACTGATAGAGAACACTTAACCAATTTGGCATGGTACGTGGGTTGAATTGAATACGTGATGGGGGTTAAGTCAATTTGGACGCATGGGAAAACTTAATCAATATCAAAGCAAGGAAAAGTGGGGAATGATAAGATTAACTAGTAGATAAACTTATCCTAGGGATAAGAAATGAATATGACTTAAAATGTAATACAAGACTCGAAGGGTGGGATGACTTATACCATGAAATAAGTTAATCTAAGCTGGAAATGTGGGAAAACACCCGTACACTATCATTTGGTAAAGAGAACTTAAGTCATGCTTGAATTCATTTGTAAGCCTTAGTTAAAAGGAACTAAGTAACAAACCTTAGTTAAAGAGAACTAAGTAACAGAAACTAAGTATCAAACCTTGGTTAAGAGAACCAAGTAATAAACCTTAGTTAAGAGAACTAAGTAAATAACGAGAAAGAGAACTAAGTAGTAAACCTTAGTTAAGAGGACTAAGTTGTAAACCTTAGTTAAGAAAACGAACGATTAAGAGAACTAAGTAGTAAACCTTAGTTAAGAGGACTAAGAAGTAAACCTTAGTTAAGAAAGCTAAAGATTCAGGAAACTAAGTAGTAAACCTTAGTTAAAAGAACTAAGTAGTAAACTTTTGTCAAGAAAGCTAAGTAGAACACGAGGATGAGCGAACATCCATCTGATTATGAAGAAGGCTCCAACGAACAAGGTTACGAAGCACGCGGCTTCTAGGAGACGTGAGGGTACTCTTGGTATCCCTCTGTGAGGTTGCAGATGATCCTCATGGGCTCACAGAGGTTAAGGTCTGCGTTAGAAGAGCCAAGGGTATGCCTTGGTTGCAATATAAGCAACCTAAAGACTAGGATGGGTCAGCGTGAGGCGACGATATCTTGTTTAGCCCTGTGATAGCACGTCATCGTCCACCTATAATCTTGAGTCAATCGTGATACGCAAGCGGAAAGGTGGAGAACTCCAAAAGACCATATACTTTGCTATCTAGTTATGGGTGAGGTTGGCCAATAGGTTTGTGGGGGCATAGAGGGCCTGCGTACAGTTCTCATTCTTGATTTTCTTGGGTGCCTTTCATTAGTTGAGGGAGGGGTCAAGTGAGACCATAGCCACACACAGATAAAAACAGAACTTAGCATCTGCATCGGCAGATAACTTAAAGCTCCCGACCGAGTTCTGTGTTTCTTGATTAGCCCTGCCACGGGACTCGGGCCGCACATATAGAGGACATGTGCAACTAGACATCGATAACGATTCACGACACGTACGTGGGGAAAGTCTAGGAACATATATCGCTCTGGGTAGTGTGTCCTAGACTAGGGGGCATCGTTCGATAGGTAGCATAATCCCTAGTTGGACCTAGGTCGCGTAAACCCTGAATCCGAGAAGCATTCAATAGGTAGCATAAACCCTAGTGGCCCTGGGTAGCGTAAACCCAGGTTGAATCTAGGAAGCGCTCAATAGTAAACCTTAGATCAGATCTAGATGACACACAGAATCTAGTGAGATCGAGAGTGGCAGTCCAAACGATTTCGAGAATGGTGGCACTACACTAAAGTAGTATATATTTACATGATGAAGCCCGTACGACATATGACAAGGGACTATATATATATGGAAAGGATTAGACGGGTTGGGGGTATCTACATATACGTTGTATTAGGTTAACCTACGAGTGGGACATGAGTATAGCCTAGAGAGATAATATCCCGAATAACCTAACAAGCAAGAAAATATAACTGAACGGTATATGTAGGATAATACAGAAGTTTATTCTAAGTCCACTCACACAGAACTTATGTTCTGACCCCCTCCTCTTTACATACTTCCAGATTAGGTTCATGACAGAGATGGTATAGCTTTGGATACTGGTTTAGCAGTATTGTTAATAAGGTAAAGAAATATTTGAATATTATACTTTATTTCCTTCCACTGTGAGATGCTTTATGAATTCTGACATATTTCTTTATCTCTGTCTTTTTCTGCAGGATGCCAGAGCACCCAACTCGGGTCTTGATGGATAGAATTTGAAAAATTCAGTCTGTCGGAATCCGGGTTGTCACATCTAGTACCAGAGCTTCGGTTTAGTGATCTTAGGGCGATAATGAGTGAACATATTTGTATTTTCAAAAGTATATATATATAAACCTAGATCCATATAGTGCCCCACTAAACATGAAAAGAGTTGGGATATCTAGTTTGTACACTCAAGGAATGAACATAGAAATTTTGAGACCCCTAAGAGGATTGGTTGGAAAGTGTACAATATGACTTGGCATTGGAGAAAGAAAGTATCCCATAAAGTGAAAAATGAAAAATGGATTAGGAATATATATAGTCGAGAGAATTGAATTCGCAAAAGTGCCTAGGAAAGCCTAGTGAGTTGAAAACTCGCTTTGAGTCTAACCCAATGATATGCTTTTAAGAACTTGAATATGTAAAAGAGTTTGTGGTATTTTTCCAAGTTTTGACCTTAAAAGTATTTTGATGTTTTTAGTGCATGATGGGTTTTAAAGTAAAGTGGGCTATATTGTGTAAAACAATGATATCTTGTTTTAAAAGAATTCTCTTATGAAAAGGTGCATATTATAGAGCATGTATAGCTCGCTAGTTTTCATATATGAAAGGATTGAAAAGAAGTTTTGAAATATTTATTCTGTTAACAATAAATTTTTATTATTGTTTTAAAAAGAAATTTTTGTTGGGTGAACGAAATAAGTGGTAGAGTGTAAGAATAGAGTAGATGCTTGCACCTTAGCAGCCAAATTTAACATTTTAAATAGGAACAATATAACCTCGATAGTTGTCCTTGTCTACTCCAGTTTCGTGATTTGAAGAAAATGTTTTGCATTTTATTTTATGACATGTTTTTTTTTAAGGTTTGGAAAAAGCATGTTTTTGAGAAAAGAATAAAAGTTTTACCACTTTTAGTTTTTAGAAGAAGAATGTAATAAAAAGAAAGAAGGCCAAATCATGTTTTAAAAATGGAGTAGTTAAGGAATAAGGCCTAGAAAGAATGGGATAAAGTTAGAGCTATTTGAACCAACTGGGGATTGGTTGAATTGAGTAATTCTCTGAGTGTCAATCTGATGTTGATTTCGGTCTTCGGGGTTGATACTTAGGGAATTATTTTCTTGCCAATTTACTGTCAGGGATTAGATAATATTGAACTAATGGAAAATTTCCCGTAAAATGCATAAGCCGTAGGAGTCTACGATTGTTTCTTGAAAGAGAAGTATAGGCTAGTAATACACAGCATGGACTAGTAGTGACTACTAGGTAGTGAAGGGCAAGCAAGTGTATAAATCCTGTTGTGCGGACTCGTGATTGTCAGAGGTAACAAAGTCCTAAGATTCTTGGCCCATAGTTGTAGTTGTGTAGGATACTGTTTGAGTTGAAAATAGAAGAGCATGTTTGAAAAACAAACTTAAGAAGAAGACTGGCCTAATTAAAAAGAAAACAACAAATTCTATAAAGCAACAAAATGTGATGGGAAAAGAAAATGAAAATCTTAAGAAAAAGATGAATAAATATGAATTTTTTTCCTAGATAAGTTGAAAGACAAAAGGAAGCTTTCTTATGTGGTTGTACTTGGATAGAAAAATAGGAAATCTTTATAGAACAGTTATGTAAAAATCCAAGTGCAATTAGAAAAGAAAAACGGAGGATGTAAATTTTTCTGTTTTCATAACATAAGAAATCGAATTTGGAAAATTAGATTTTTCTAAATTTCGAATTTAATGATGGTTGGTAGGGTTTTGGATGCGAAAATTGGATGAACTATGCTCTTACTCTACAAGAGTGTAGGAAAATTTGGATGAAAAACGTTTTGATTTTATTTCAAAAATATTGCATTCATATAGAACTGCAAGTATATTTAGGATGTGAGCATCATGTTTTGATAAAGTTTTTAAAGTTTGCATACATATAGGTGGATCCAAATTAGGCATACATGATTTGCTACGATGTAATTCACTTTGCACATGTGCACAATGTTTGCAACAATTGGATGCACACTTGATGGATGGATATTGTGAGGGATTTTCTATTTTACTCTTATCGAATTTCGGGGACGAAATTCTTTAAGGATGGGAGAATGCAACACCCTTTTTTTAATATAATTAAAACAATATGTAAACATATGTATATATGCATAGATTGGTAAATAATGGTGATGTACAATGAGAATTAATTAATACATGGAAGAGAAGGAAAAATTAATTCAATAAAAGTGTGTGTAACGGAAAAGATAATAAAATATGGATACTTAATTTAAATATCAGGAATTAAGTAAAACGGTCATCACCATTGCGTTCGCCTTGGAATTCTTTTTGGAATAGAGTCCAAGTTTGCGTAAATTGGACTCCGTATGAAGGATTTATGGCCTTTAGAAGATTCAACAAAAATTCAAAACAGTTCGAAATTCGACCCAAGCAGCTGGGCGGGAAATTTCCCGCCAAAACCAGGCAGGTCGACTAGGGGGTCGACCTACCCCTAGGGAGATCGACTTGGGGGTCGACCTACCCCCCAGATCTGGGCAGAATTCATTTTCTGCACCTGGACGCGATTTCTGGACACATACGTTGAACTAAAGCTATATAAACAACCCCTAGGCCTCATATTTTCTCCACACATCTCTCTAATGCTTCTAAGTTGCTCCTTTCTTCTTCTTCTACCCTAGATCTTAGATCTATCTTCTCTACACTCTCTCTCTATAAATCTATTCCTAAGTTAAAAATAATTAGATTTAGGAATTCAACTAACGCGAATAAAACAAAGGAGAGATTCAGATCTAAAGTACTGCGCAAGAACAGAAAAGAGATTCAGAACTGTAATTCAAGCTGCGCAACAAAAAGGGGGGAAATCAATCAAAGATTAATCTAATCCATGAATTGAAGAGGAAAATCAAAGATATATGAATTGGAGCGCAAAAACACTGTGAGTGCGATTACAATAAAATTGTTGCATAATAGTATTATTATCGTTCATCATTCCCCAGTTATAAATTCAATTCAAGATTCATGTTATAATAATTGTTCTTTTATTCTCCGTCCCCTTTTTAATTTTGGATCTAGGTTATCTCGAACCTAGACGAAAATCTTATTATACATACGTACGGTTGGAATAGGGGAATATTGGGCATAATCTATTTTATGCAATCGAGGAATATAATCCGTAATTTGGGGTTTGTGGCATAACAATTATTATTACAAATATTGGGAAATCATTGTGATATAGTTTGTAATTGGTAATTTTGGAGCGTAGTCCATAACGAATCTTTGGATATGATTTGGGAACGTGAGTAGCGCATAATTATGAATTTTGATTTATGATGTTGACATGAAATTATGTAAATTTAATTGGAATTTTTGAATGTGGGATAGGATTGGGGAAAAGGTGATTTATTTCAAATCTAAATATTATGGGATTGAGGTTTTAAATTATAAATGAATTGGAATAGTAGGTAAGCCAATTAATGGGATTATAAGCATGAACATAAATAGGGGTTTTTGGGAAGAGCTTGAATTTGAGACTTGAAAATTGGATATGTTGTTAAGATCCTAGAAAAATAATTAAAAAATAAAATATGTTGGACAAACCATGTTTTTAAGTAATTATGGAACTCGACACATAACCGGAAATTGACAATATGGCATAACTTGAACATGAACATGCTTGTGAATTGATAATTGACATTTGATATCAAGAATGAACAAGAACATGCTTGTAAATTTATAATTGGCCTATGACACCTAGAATAGACATGAATTGTTAATTGGCTAAACATGAAACATGGATAACTCGAGGTTAGAATGAGTTTGCGGTGTAATCCTGCCCGGAACCGCCCGACACTTCCAATGACCGCAAACAATAGGTTCTAATGTGAAAAGTTAGTCATAATGTGCTTGAAACCTGAGGTTTGATTGAGTTGTGGTGTAATCCTACCCGGAACCAACCGACACATCGAGTGACCGCAACAATAGGTCTAATGTGAGAGGTTGGGCGTTAATAATTAATTAATGCTAATGACACATGCTAGTATGGTAAGGTTAAGTTAACATGAAATACTAGACAACACTTAACCAATTTTACATGATATATGGGTGGGTCAAGTCGACGTGAACCACAAGATAACACTTAACCAATTTGACATGAAATATGGGTGGGTTAAGTCAACATGAACTGATAGAGAACGCTAAACCAATTTGTCATGGTACGTGGGTTGAATTGAATACGTGATTGGGGGTTAAGTCAACTTGGACACATGGAAAAACTTAACCAATATCAAAACAAGGAAAAGTGGGGAATGATAAGATTAAATAATAGATAAACTTATCCTAGGGATAAGAAATGAATATGACTTAAGATGTAATACAAGACTCGAAGGGTGGGACGACTTATACCATGAAATAAGTTAATCTAAGTTGGAAATGTGGGAAAACACCCGTACGTTATCATTTGATAAAGAGAACTTAAGTCATGCTTGAATTCATTTGTAAATCATAGTTATAAGGAACTAAGTAACAAACCTTAGTTAAAGAGAACTAAGTAACAAAAACTAAGTATCAAACCTTGGTTAAGAGAACCAAGTAATAAACCTTAGTTAAGAGAACTAAGTAAATAACGAGAAAGATAACTAAGTAGTAAACCTTAGTTAAGAGGACTAAGTTGTAAACCTTAGTTAAGAAAACGAACAATTAAGATAACTAAGTAGTAAACCATAGTTAAGAGGACTAGGTAGTAAACCTTAGTTAAGAAAGCTAACGATTCAGGAAACTAAGTAGCAAACTTTAGTTAAGAGAATTAAGTAGTAAACTTTAGTCAAGAAAGCCAAGTAGAACACGAGGAGGAGCGAATGTCCATCTGATCATGAAGAACACTCCAACGAACTGGGTTACGAAGCACGCGGCTTCGAGGGGATGTGAGGGTACTCTTGGTATCCCTCTGTGAGTTTGCAGATGATCCTCTTGGGCTCACAGAGGTTAAGGTCTACGTTAGAATAGCCAAGGGTATTCCTTGGTTGCAATATAAGCAACCTAAAGACTAGGATAGGTCAGCATGAGGCGTAGATATCTTGTTTAGCCCTGTGATAGCACATCATCATCTACCTACCATCTTGAGTCAATCGTGATACGCAAGCGAAAAGGTGGAGCACTCTAAAATACCATATACTTTGCTATCTAGTTATGGGTGAGGTTGGCCAATACTTTTGTAAGGGCATAGAGGGCCTGCATACAGTTCTCAGTCTTGATTTTCTTGGGTTCCTTTCATTAGTTGAGGAAGGGGTCAAGTGGGACCATAGCCACACACAAAATCTCACTATGAACTCAACTACAATACTTTTATGGCCAAATTCCCAATTGTCCAAAATTTCGTTTTCAGCCTTTAAATATATTATTAATTATTATTGTTTATTTTAAATTAAATTAGCTTATGTCTATATCAAGTATATTTTTATGAGGTGTTACATTCTCCCCTCCCCCCTTTATTAGATATTTCATTCTGAAATCTTTTGAAATGGCTAAGAACACAGCTCGCTCTAAACACCCATGTTGTACACCCATGTTATTTTCAAAACATCTATAAACATCCATAACTCATAGTGATTATGAACGGAAGATTTGCTAATAATGAGATCAGTGCTTGCATGTAAGTGTAATAAATGATGTAATATGTAAGCAAAACATCCTAACATGCATTTAATTCTATATGAGTGCACGGTGCATCTGTGTCACACCTATATCCTACCATCCAATCTAGAAACCATGATGCAAAAAAAAAAACGATAAATTGAGGAAAATAATTACCCGAGAGAACTTTGGATGAGTAAGTCTTGTCTTCTCCTCAGTTTCCCATGTGCTTTTTGCAGGTTAATCTCTCTACTGAACTCAGACTAGTCTAACAGATTTGTTGCGGAGTCATTTTTTCCGTGCTCCATGATCTTTGCGGTGGCATGGGGCTTCCTCGACTCTAACTCGAAGCTTCCTATGTTTCCAATATCGTCAAGCTCGAGTCTGTCGGCTGAATCATGAAGGCATTTATGAAGATGAGAAACATGGAAAACGTTGTGAACTCCTGTCAAATGTTCGAGGAGATCCACTCGATAATCCATCTTCCCAGTCCTACCCAAAATCCGAAAAGGCCCAATAAACTTGGAAGCCAACTTCTCAGTCTTCACAAACCGAACTGTCTTCTTGAGAGGAGAAACCTTGACAATTACCAAATCTTCGACATCGAATTCCAATTCTCTCCTTCTATCTACGTACAACTTTTGTCGGTCTTGGGCAGCCTTCATTCTTTGTCGAATCAAAGTGATAATCTCCATGAACTCATGGATAAAGTCTGGTCCGAGTAAAACCTTGTCGATAGTTTTCCACCAACAAGTTGGTGATTTGCATGGCCATCCATACAAAGCTTCATAAGTGTGACGGCAAGGAATTTCGCTCGGTCTGAACCAGTCGCTAAACCGACCCAGACCATTCGAAACGCCCTATCGTTTGAGAACAGGACAAAACAGAACGCATACAGAAGAACATTTCATTGTATATTACAACAATGCATCAGATTACAAGAATATACAGAGTATTAATGAATAAATGTTACACAGAAATATCAGAGATTTAAATTACATTTTAAATACATAGCAGCGGAAAATAATACAATACACAACTAGAAGAAGATATACGGATACAAAGCTTTCCGGATATCGTTCCAGCTGTAATCCAAGGTCCTGTGAATATAAATCTGCAAAACCAAAACTACTAGCTGCCCGTGTCGAAAATAAGGGCACCCAGAGTTTAGGTTAAAACAATAAACTCCAGGTCAGTCATGTGACTGGTGTGAGAACAAAAACAGTTATTAATCTTTATTTTAAAGATAGGTAAATCAAGGGACCACGCCGTATAACACGGAACGGGTTTCCTCCCAAGAATACCAGTGCATAAAACAAACAGCGCAATGCTAAATAAAGAAAAATGAAGCTGTTATAAGACCCAGGTCCTATCACACAATGCAACGCAAGCCGGGGGATAGGGTTTTCCCTTATAACAGCCAAAGAATGCTTGATACGTTTAAAACAAATCATTTGATACTATTATAAGTGCATAGTGTATAAAACAACTTCAAATCATAAGTATCAATCATAGGCGGCATGGGTACCATATATCATGTCGCCATATATAGGTTTACAAATAAAACCGCAAATGTCACGTATTTGGAAATTGGGTTTCCATCTATGAACCGAGGCTAGGGGCAAGATCCTCAACCGATTCGAGACGCTCTAGCCCGCCCCTCAGGAACAGCCGCAACTGCCCCTTGGATCGTCAGGGCCGGTCCACACGGAGTGGATTATTATGCCTGAACAATACGTCTCCCCACCCTATGGGGTGTAAGTCTGGTCCGTCAGCCGACCAGAATGCATTCGGCCGAAACCGATATAACCGAGGCGCCTCGCAACAGCAACAACCACATAAGTCAAACTCGTCAGGGCGTGTAAAACCACTGACGCCACTTCTAGCTAGAAAGAAACGCAAGTCCTCCCTGAGGTCCGTCTCCCGTTTTGGTTCATACCGGGTGTGAAACACGCGAGGTAAATGTTACACAAAGCTACGCCACAAAGGCCGTGCTTTGATCACCACCACAAGACTTTGCTTTTCAACAGAAGCCTTGATCATTTGCATCTTAGCATGCCACACAGGCAAACCATCCTATGCAACCGATATCAGTCACACAGAATGAAATCCGATGTCAGACACACAGTCCATTTACAAGTCCGTTCTGGGTCTGAACGAAACCGGAGGCACCTAGTACCCCGCATATCCATCGATCTCCAAGTACGTCTGGACGATCACTAACTGTTTCCATCTTCTTGGGTGTACAGCCCAATCAAGATCATCAGTTATCACCCAAACGACGTGAAGACCTCCGGTCTTCGACCATCGTCTTCATCTTCGACTTATCGTCGTATCAGTTACTCAGAATGGGATAAACCCGGTCTTTCCGAATAACTCGCGTATATTTTAAATAAGTGTTACACAAACACAACATACGCCTCATTCCAATTCATTAGTCACTAACCGTAAATTAATCAAGAGAATAATTCCCCAAATATTAACCCCGAAGGCCGAAACCAACATCAGATCAATATCCAGAAAACCATTCTGCTTGGCTAACCGCCAGTTAGTTTCTAAATTTCACATTCAAATCTAATTAAAGATTTAACTATCGCCTGGAGCAAAACTGGTGATACTCCATTCTCGATCTTTTCAATCTAATTAAAGATTCATTAAAACTCCACATAGTTTTAATCTGTGACTGGGTTAAAGAATCAGTGTCATTTAAAACACGGTTCACGATAAACCCAAAGTCACATCCCATTAATTATCGGGTTAAAGAACAAGTGTTATTTAAAACACTGTTCACGATAAACCCAAAAATCAATATCCATTCAATTCCAATTAAATATTATTTAATTGGTACACTTCATTAAATCTAAATCAAAAGATTTAATCTTTTCTCAGCTGGGTTCAAGAACAGTGTTAGTGAAGACACCATTCACGACAAACCCAAATCACATTCATTAATTATCGGGTTAAAGAACAAGTGTTATTTAAAACACTGTTCACGATAAACCCAAAAATCAATATCAATTCAATTCCAATTAAATATTATTTAATTGGTACACTTCATTAAATCTAAATAAAAAGATTTAATCTTTTCTCACTTGGGTTCAAGAACAGTGTTAGTGAAGACACCATTCACGACAAACCCAAATCACATTTGATATTCAATATAAGGCTCTGAATAGAAAATATATCGGCTTATATTCAATATCAAATTCTACGATTAACAAATGTCGTATTGGAAATAACGATATAAATATATATCTTTCAAATTTCCGTAACAACATCCGTATAATCACAAATTCCAACATCGAAATATTCCGAAGACAATTTCGATTCAAATCCACTCCAATGCAATCATTGGAAACTTTGGTTATTTTCAAAACCCTTTTCAAATTCAATTTATTTATTTAAAAATAAATAGAATTATAATTCTAGTTCAAAACTAGTTCATTTCGATAAAAATCTATTTTTATCTTTTCAAATAGGGAGTTTTTCATCCCAATTCTTTCTAAATCATTTCTTATGATTTTACACGAATTATTACTATTTTTAATAATTTTATCAAGGCCCGTACAGTCGATTTCCATCAATGGCCATCGAACTGCACTTATAGCGACCTTTTTCGAATTTGATTTGGACATATCTCCAAATCCAACCGTTAGATTTCAAATTTCTAATATTCGCTAGAAAGCTCTTTTCGATACGAACCCAACGGTTCCGGTTTTAGGAGAATCCGACGGTCGGATCTCCAGCAAAGTCCGTTTGAAATAAATGGTCGAAATTCGCGAACTACCGCGGCGCGACGCGTTCTATTCAGGCCATTTATATTATATATATATTATATATAATATATATTTCGTCGATTTCTATTCAAAACGAATTATATAAATAGTTTTAAAATTCGTTTCAAAATCTATTTCAACTTCCTTTTCAATTCAAATCAAAATTGAATTCTTCTTTATAAATTCGTTTTAAAATTCATTTCCATTCAATTCAAATTTCAATTCAATTTGAATTCATATTCAATTCAATTCATTTCGAAATCGTTTTCCATTCAATTCATTTCGAAATCGTTTTCAATTCAATTCATTTCGAAATCGTTTTCAATTCAATTCATTTCGAAATCGTTTTCAATTCAATTCATTTCGAAATCGTTTTCCATTCAATTCATTTCGAAATCGTTTTCAATTCAATTCATTTCGAAATCGTTTTCAATTCAATTCATTTCCGAAATCGTTTTCAATTCAATTCATTTCGAAATCGTTTTCAATTCAATTCATTTCGAAATCGTTTTCCATTCAATTCATTTCGAAATCGTTTTCAATTCAATTCATTTCGAAATCGTTTTCAATTCAATTCATTTCGAAATCGTTTTCAATTCAATTCATTTCGAAATCGTTTTCAATTCAATTCATTTCGAAATCGTTTTCAATTCAATTCATTTCGAAATCGTTTTCCATTCAATTCATTTCGAAATCGTTTTCAATTCAATTCATTTCGAAATCGTTTTTAATTCAATTCATTTCGAAATCGTTTTCAATTCAATTCATTTCGAAATCGTTTTCCATTCAATTCATTTCGAAATCGTTTTCCATTCAATTCATTTCGAAATCGTTTTCAATTCAATTCATTTCGAAATCGTTTTCAATTCAATTCATTTCGAAATCGTTTTCAATTCAATTCATTTCGAAATCGTTTTCAGTTCAATTCATTTCGAAATCGTTTTCCATTCAATTCATTTCGAAATCGTTTTCAATTCAATTCATTTCGAAATCGTTTTCAATTCAATTCATTTCGAAATCGTTTTCAATTCAATTCATTTCGAAATCGTTAAAATCGATATAAATATCGTTCACGTCAAAATGGCGTCAATCTAATCAACACGGCTTCATATATTCCTTTATTTTCAAATATTCTATTTCAAATATTTCTTTTTCAAATATTTCTTTTTCAAAACTGGAATGAGGCCCAATCAATTACCATATAAAATTAATTATATGGATTTTCATACAACACATGTATATAATAGCATTGAAAATAATCAACCATCAACCAAAGTGCACTACACTGTATAAGCATCAAATATAAATATTCAACGCTTATAACAGCCTGTCAATCAATCGATCGACATATTTAATCAATCAGGATGAGTGAACTTCAAATTTCATCCCAACACCCGTGTGGGGTTTCAAACAATCAAACACTGATTTTAGTTGTGCAGTTGGGCGATGTGTGAAATTTATCGACCCAATCAATATCAGTCAAATCAGTGTATATACAAACAAATCGGCCGATTTGTTTATAACTATTCATTTGTTCACATTCACGTTAAAAATTATATTTTTAACGATAAAACATTTTATTTCAACCTATGAATTTCTATTCAATTCATTTATTCAATAAAATGATATCTTTATTTTTCTAACTTATTTTAGAAAATTTCAGCGGCATAACGGCACGATACTAGAAACGGGACAAGGCCTAGCCTTATCCCCGGTCTAGTGAAGGCCCACGCCATTCACACATCAATCAAACCATTCAATCTCACCAAACAATTCAAATTCAAATCAAATCATATAACTAATCTATGCAACCAAACAAACAAGTCCATGGTCTGTGGACGATTGTGTCGGGTGCTACTAAGCACCGTCTGCATCCTAGTATATATATATAACTAGAAAAATAAATTGAAAGGTGAGAAATTCTCACATATAGCTATCCTAGCTCCACGGCTCTTCATTTGCAGAAGTCTTCGTCGTCTCGCCTTTTTGTCACCTTCGTTGCCCAAGGCCACTATATATATAAAAATTGAATTTTTATTTCAAAGTTCAATATATAAAAATCGAATTTTTATTTCAAAGTTCCATATATAAAAATCGAATTTTTACTTCAAAGTTCAATATATAAAAATCGAATTTTTATTTCAAAGTTCAATATATAAAAATCGAATTTTTATTTCAAAGTTTCCGCCTTTTCCATTTCAAAGATCTAATCTTTTCTTTTACTTTTTAAAGTTCAAATCTTTTACCTTTTAAAAATTCAAATCTTTTTAAACCTTTTTAAAAATAAAAATCTTTTTAAACCTTTTTAAAAATAAAAATCTTTTTAAACCTTTTCAAAAACCAGTTTTTAAACCTTTTCAATAATTAGTTTTTAAACCTTTTAAATAATCAGTTTTTAAACTTATTTATAGAAATCAGTTTTCACATTTATATAGAAATCAGTTTTCACATTTATATAGAAATCAGTTTTAACCCCTTTATAAAAAAAATTAGTTTTAAATCATTTAAAATCAGAATTTTAAAAACATAAAAAAAATCAGTTTTCAAATCCTGCATATAAAATAAAATAAATGAATAAAGTAAATAAATAAATTAAAAAAAAACTTACAGAGAGTGCCGCGGTGGCTCGCAAGGGGGGGGGGGGGGCTCGACGTTTGACGGCGGTGGCTAGGGCTGGAGGTGGGGGTTCACGCCATCGCAAGGTTGGGGAGGGGGGTTTCCGTCATCGCGAGGTTGGGGGGGGGGGGGGTTTCCGTCATCGCGAGGTTGGGGGGGGGGGTTTCCGTCATCGCGAGGTTGGGGGGGGGTTTCCGTCATCGCGAGGGTAGGGGGGGGGGTTTCCGCCGGCGGTGGGGGATCGATCGGAGGAGCGACGAGCTCCTCCGCCCCCTTTTCTCTCGTCTCTCCCTTTTTTTTTTTTTTTTATTTCTTTTTTTTTATTTCTGATTAATGAAATTCTAACGGGGGGGGGGGGGGGGCAGCGTATAATATGGGAGAGAAGATATTTTTTTTTTATTATTATTTTATTTTATTTTAATCTCCATAGTTGACTTTTCTTTTGAAGTCGAAACGAGACCCACCGACCGTCGCCCATAGCGTTTTACCCCTATTCTGAACCCAATGGGATATGTATCGTAAGCTGATTCGACTGTTTCGATCAGTTTCCTTTGAATTTACATTTAAATCACTATATTGAATTTGAAACGTACATTTCAAATTACCGGGGTCACATACCAACTAGAAAAATTCCAGAAAAATATTTTCTAGCTTCGTATTGACGATACGGTCCTAACAAAACTAGTTTCATCGAATTCCGAGACCGTTAGAAAAATGGCCAATTTCCAGTCGATTAAAATCAACTGAAACTGGTCAAACGCGTTTTCCTTTGCCACGCTCACATATTGATTCGAAAAATTATGAAATTTGAAACCTAGCAATAATTTGACACTACGGATCCAACAAAACTGGTTTCGTCGAAATCCGAGGTCATTTGCAAAATGTCCATTTTTAAGGGCCTGAATTCCATAGCGACTATTCAGAATTTTCAACTGGACATATCTTTTGATTCCCGCTAAGAAATTTTGATCATTCGGATTCGTTGGAAAGATATTCACTATTAGATTCCATTATTTTTGGTTTCACTAAAATCCGGATTGTTTTGCACCCGGTACATTCAATTGAAGTTTGAAATCGAATTATCGAACTACCGCGCCATTTTCAATTCTATTTATAATTATATAAAATTATTTATATTCTAACGACGACGCGTATAATATATACGTTCGAATTATATTCAAAATAAATTTCTCGCCGATATTATTTAAAATAATTCATTTTAAATAATCAAAACTCGCTATAATTGCCAAAATAAAAATTTTAAACTGGCCCAGATTTTCCGGGTTGTTACAATCTCCCCCACTTAAAACTTTTCGTCCCCGAAAAGGAACAAAGTCGAAAGTGGTTTGATTATTCAGCACTACGCTCGATTTGGCTTCCATTCTCCAACTTTTCAGTTTCTGAGAATTTTCAAAATTTCAAAAATTTGGCTAACACCCTAAATTTTTGAAAAATTTCTCCATAACCTCCCCTGCACCGGGAGCATCGGGGAATTTCAAATAGCTTCCCCGGTCCTTCAGATCTCAAAAAGAAAAAGAAAAAGCCAAGCGGCTAGCCAATAGGCTCACAAAATCATCATCACCCAAACAAAACAGGAAATTATGTAGTAAACATGTACCTATTTGTCGGGCAAACATATTTTATTCTCTGGCTCTAGCCTCCTTGCTATGACCTGTTCAATGTTATATATGCATATGCAAGCAAATGCGACTAATTTTCAATACAGTTCAATATTTGATGCTGTTAGGCTAATTGGTTAAAAATTAGCAAACAATTAAACAAACAACACAAACATCAATCCATTAGTGAATTAGAGTTTCAAATTCATAATTTTGATACATATACAAAAATCACATTTTTGATGCCAATTCACAACAATGTGTTCTTAACTATATAAGTTTTGGTTCTCACACCAGCCTAATGGAAATATATAGAAAATCACACCTTCGAAACTCGAACACGCACTACTGATGCTATATAGTCATCAGTAGAATCATCTCCGGGCGACTAGAGTGTGATGCTATATCTATCCAATATATTAAAACTTCGAATACACGTGGATCAGACGTATACCCAAAATTTTTATATACTGCATTGTCCAAATCAACATAAACAAATAATCAATTACGAATAGTTGATTTAAATTTTCAAAACAAAATTTTGTTTTCATTTTTTAAAAAAATATACTCTTCACACTCGTTCTAGGATACTACTGATCCTATCTCTAACGAGTCATCCCATTGGATATTACTAATCCAATTATCTGATGAATTCTTTCGTATGGTTCTAATGTGTCTTGTTCTCTGCTTTGTAAACCAAAGCTCTGATACCAAATGTGACGGCAAGGAATTTCGCTCGGTCTGAACCAGTCGCTAAACCGACCCAGACCATTCGAAACGCCCTATCGTTTGAGAACAGGACAAAACAGAACGCATACAGAAGAACATTTCATTGTATATTACAACAATGCATCAGATTACAAGAATATACAGAGTATTAATGAATAAATGTTACACAGAAATATCAGAGATTTAAATTACATTTTAAATACATAGCAGCGGAAAATAATACAATACACAACTAGAAGAAGATATACGGATACAAAGCTTTCCGGATATCGTTCCAGCTGTAATCCAAGGTCCTGTGAATATAAATCTGCAAAACCAAAACTACTAGCTGCCCGTGTCGAAAATAAGGGCACCCAGAGTTTAGGTTAAAACAATAAACTCCAGGTCAGTCATGTGACTGGTGTGAGAACAAAAACAGTTATTAATCTTTATTTTAAAGATAGGTAAATCAAGGGACCACGCCGTATAACACGGAACGGGTTTCCTCCCAAGAATACCAGTGCATAAAACAAACAGCGCAATGCTAAATAAAGAAAAATGAAGCTGTTATAAGACCCAGGTCCTATCACACAATGCAACGCAAGCCGGGGGATAGGGTTTTCCCTTATAACAGCCAAAGAATGCTTGATACGTTTAAAACAAATCATTTGATACTATTATAAGTGCATAGTGTATAAAACAACTTCAAATCATAAGTATCAATCATAGGCGGCATGGGTACCATATATCATGTCGCCATATATAGGTTTACAAATAAAACCGCAAATGTCACGTATTTGGAAATTGGGTTTCCATCTATGAACCGAGGCTAGGGGCAAGATCCTCAACCGATTCGAGACGCTCTAGCCCGCCCCTCAGGAACAGCCGCAACTGCCCCTTGGATCGTCAGGGCCGGTCCACACGGAGTGGATTATTATGCCTGAACAATACGTCTCCCCACCCTATGGGGTGTAAGTCTGGTCCGTCAGCCGACCAGAATGCATTCGGCCGAAACCGATATAACCGAGGCGCCTCGCAACAGCAACAACCACATAAGTCAAACTCGTCAGGGCGTGTAAAACCACTGACGCCACTTCTAGCTAGAAAGAAACGCAAGTCCTCCCTGAGGTCCGTCTCCCGTTTTGGTTCATACCGGGTGTGAAACACGCGAGGTAAACGTTACACAAAGCTACGCCACAAAGGCCGTGCTTTGATCACCACCACAAGACTTTGCTTTTCAACAGAAGCCTTGATCATTTGCATCTTAGCATGCCACACAGGCAAACCATCCTATGCAACCGATATCAGTCACACAGAATGAAATCCGATGTCAGACACACAGTCCATTTACAAGTCCGTTCTGGGTCTGAACGAAACCGGAGGCACCTAGTACCCCGCATATCCATCGATCTCCAAGTACGTCTGGACGATCACTAACTGTTTCCATCTTCTTGGGTGTACAGCCCAATCAAGATCATCAGTTATCACCCAAACGACGTGAAGACCTCCGGTCTTCGACCATCGTCTTCATCTTCGACTTATCGTCGTATCAGTTACTCAGAATGGGATAAACCCGGTCTTTCCGAATAACTCGCGTATATTTTAAATAAGTGTTACACAAACACAACATACGCCTCATTCCAATTCATTAGTCACTAACCGTAAATTAATCAAGAGAATAATTCCCCAAATATTAACCCCGAAGGCCGAAACCAACATCAGATCAATATCCAGAAAACCATTCTGCTTGGCTAACCGCCAGTTAGTTTCTAAATTTCACATTCAAATCTAATTAAAGATTTAACTATCGCTTGGAGCAAAACTGGTGATACTCCATTCTCGATCTTTTCAATCTAATTAAAGATTCATTAAAACTCCACATAGTTTTAATCTGTGACTGGGTTAAAGAATCAGTGTCATTTAAAACACGGTTCACGATAAACCCAAAGTCACATCCCATTAATTATCGGGTTAAAGAACAAGTGTTATTTAAAACACTGTTCACGATAAACCCAAAAATCAATATCCATTCAATTCCAATTAAATATTATTTAATTGGTACACTTCATTAAATCTAAATCAAAAGATTTAATCTTTTCTCAGCTGGGTTCAAGAACAGTGTTAGTGAAGACACCATTCACGACAAACCCAAATCACATTCATTAATTATCGGGTTAAAGAACAAGTGTTATTTAAAACACTGTTCACGATAAACCCAAAAATCAATATCAATTCAATTCCAATTAAATATTATTTAATTGGTACACTTCATTAAATCTAAATAAAAAGATTTAATCTTTTCTCACTTGGGTTCAAGAACAGTGTTAGTGAAGACACCATTCACGACAAACCCAAATCACATTTGATATTCAATATAAGGCTCTGAATAGAAAATATATCGGCTTATATTCAATATCAAATTCTACGATTAACAAATGTCGTATTGGAAATAACGATATAAATATATATCTTTCAAATTTCCGTAACAACATCCGTATAATCACAAATTCCAACATCGAAATATTCCGAAGACAATTTCGATTCAAATCCACTCCAATGCAATCATTGGAAACTTTGGTTATTTTCAAAACCCTTTTCAAATTCAATTTATTTATTTAAAAATAAATAGAATTATAATTCTAGTTCAAAACTAGTTCATTTCGATAAAAATCTATTTTTATCTTTTCAAATAGGGAGTTTTTCATCCCAATTCTTTCTAAATCATTTCTTATGATTTTACACGAATTATTACTATTTTTAATAATTTTATCAAGGCCCGTACAGTCGATTTCCATCAATGGCCATCGAACTGCACTTATAGCGACCTTTTTCGAATTTGATTTGGACATATCTCCAAATCCAACCGTTAGATTTCAAATTTCTAATATTCGCTAGAAAGCTCTTTTCGATACGAACCCAACGGTTCCGGTTTTAGGAGAATCCGACGGTCGGATCTCCCGCAAAGTCCGTTTGAAATAAATGGTCGAAATTCGCGAACTACCGCGGCGCGGCGCGTTCTATTCAGGCCATTTATATTATATATATATTATATATAATATATATTTCGTCGATTTCTATTCAAAACGAATTATATAAATAGTTTTAAAATTCGTTTCAAAATCTATTTCAACTTCCTTTTCAATTCAAATCAAAATTGAATTCTTCTTTATAAATTCGTTTTAAAATTCATTTCCATTCAATTCAAATTTCAATTCAATTTGAATTCATATTCAATTCAATTCATTTCGAAATCGTTTTCCATTCAATTCATTTCGAAATCGTTTTCAATTCAATTCATTTCGAAATCGTTTTCAATTCAATTCATTTCGAAATCGTTTTCAATTCAATTCATTTCGAAATCGTTTTCCATTCAATTCATTTCGAAATCGTTTTCAATTCAATTCATTTCGAAATCGTTTTCAATTCAATTCATTTCGAAATCGTTTTCAATTCAATTCATTTCGAAATCGTTTTCAATTCAATTCATTTCGAAATCGTTTTCCATTCAATTCATTTCGAAATCGTTTTCAATTCAATTCATTTCGAAATCGTTTTCAATTCAATTCATTTCGAAATCGTTTTCAATTCAATTCATTTCGAAATCGTTTTCAATTCAATTCATTTCGAAATCGTTTTCAATTCAATTCATTTCGAAATCGTTTTCCATTCAATTCATTTCGAAATCGTTTTCAATTCAATTCATTTCGAAATCGTTTTTAATTCAATTCATTTCGAAATCGTTTTCAATTCAATTCATTTCGAAATCGTTTTCAATTCAATTCATTTCGAAATCGTTTTCCATTCAATTCATTTCGAAATCGTTTTCAATTCAATTCATTTCGAAATCGTTTTCAATTCAATTCATTTCGAAATCGTTTTCAATTCAATTCATTTCGAAATCGTTTTCAATTCAATTCATTTCGAAATCGTTTTCAATTCAATTCATTTCGAAATCGTTTTCCATTCAATTCATTTCGAAATCGTTTTCAATTCAATTCATTTCGAAATCGTTTTCAATTCAATTCATTTCGAAATCGTTTTCAATTCAATTCATTTCGAAATCGTTAAAATCGATATAAATATCGTTCACGTCAAAATGGCGTCAATCTAATCAACACGGCTTCATATATTCCTTTATTTTCAAATATTCTATTTCAAATATTTCTTTTTCAAATATTTCTTTTTCAAAACTGGAATGAGGCCCAATCAATTACCATATAAAATTAATTATATGGATTTTCATACAACACATGTATATAATAGCATTGAAAATAATCAACCATCAACCAAAGTGCACTACACTGTATAAGCATCAAATATAAATATTCAACGCTTATAACAGCCTGTCAATCAATCGATCGACATATTTAATCAATCAGGATGAGTGAACTTCAAATTTCATCCCAACACCCGTGTGGGGTTTCAAACAATCAAACACTGATTTTAGTTGTGCAGTTGGGCGATGTGTGAAATTTATCGACCCAATCAATATCAGTCAAATCAGTGTATATACAAACAAATCGGCCGATTTGTTTATAACTATTCATTTGTTCACATTCACGTTAAAAATTATATTTTTAACGATAAAACATTTTATTTCAACCTATGAATTTCTATTCAATTCATTTATTCAATAAAATGATATCTTTATTTTTCTAACTTATTTTAGAAAATTTCAGCGGCATAACGGCACGATACTAGAAACGGGACAAGGCCTAGCCTTATCCCCGGTCTAGTGAAGGCCCACGCCATTCACACATCAATCAAACCATTCAATCTCACCAAACAATTCAAATTCAAATCAAATCATATAACTAATCTATGCAACCAAACAAACAAGTCCATGGTCTGTGGACGATTGTGTCGGGTGCTACTAAGCACCGTCTGCATCCTAGTATATATATATATAACTAGAAAAATAAATTGAAAGGTGAGAAATTCTCACATATAGCTATCCTAGCTCCACGGCTCTTCATTTGCAGAAGTCTTCGTCGTCTCGCCTTTTTGTCACCTTCGTTGCCCAAGGCCACTATATATATAAAAATTGAATTTTTATTTCAAAGTTCAATATATAAAAATCGAATTTTTATTTCAAAGTTCCATATATAAAAATCGAATTTTTACTTCAAAGTTCAATATATAAAAATCGAATTTTTATTTCAAAGTTCAATATATAAAAATCGAATTTTTATTTCAAAGTTTCCGCCTTTTCCATTTCAAAGATCTAATCTTTTCTTTTACTTTTTAAAGTTCAAATCTTTTACCTTTTAAAAATTCAAATCTTTTTAAACCTTTTTAAAAATAAAAATCTTTTTAAACCTTTTTAAAAATAAAAATCTTTTTAAACCTTTTCAAAAACCAGTTTTTAAACCTTTTCAATAATTAGTTTTTAAACCTTTTAAATAATCAGTTTTTAAACTTATTTATAGAAATCAGTTTTCACATTTATATAGAAATCAGTTTTCACATTTATATAGAAATCAGTTTTAACCCCTTTATAAAAAAAATTAGTTTTAAATCATTTAAAATCAGAATTTTAAAAACATAAAAAAAATCAGTTTTCAAATCCTGCATATAAAATAAAATAAATGAATAAAGTAAATAAATAAATTAAAAAAAAACTTACAGAGAGTGCCGCGGTGGCTCGCAAGGGGGGGGGGGGGCTCGACGTTTGACGGCGGTGGCTAGGGCTGGAGGTGGGGGTTCACGCCATCGCAAGGTTGGGGAGGGGGGTTTCCGTCATCGCGAGGTTGGGGGGGGGGGGGGTTTCCGTCATTGCGAGGTTGGGGGGGGGGGGGGGGTTTCCGTCATCGCGAGGTTGGGGGGGGGGGTTTCCGTCATCGCGAGGGTGGGGGGGGGGGGGGTTTCCGCCGGCGGTGGGGGATCGATCGGAGGAGCGACGAGCTCCTCCGCCCCCTTTTCTCTCGTCTCTCCCTTTTCTTTTTTTTTTATTTCTTTTTTTTATTTCTGATTAATGAAATTCTAACGGGGGGGGGGGCAGCGTATAATATGGGAGAGAAGATATTTTTTTTTTATTATTATTTTATTTTATTTTAATCTCCATAGTTGACTTTTCTTTTGAAGTCGAAACGAGACCCACCGACCGTCGCCCATAGCGTTTTACCCCTATTCTGAACCCAATGGGATATGTATCGTAAGCTGATTCGACTGTTTCGATCAGTTTCCTTTGAATTTACATTTAAATCACTATATTGAATTTGAAACGTACATTTCAAATTACCGGGGTCACATACCAACTAGAAAAATTCCAGAAAAATATTTTCTAGCTTCGTATTGACGATACGGTCCTAACAAAACTAGTTTCATCGAATTCCGAGACCGTTAGAAAAATGGCCAATTTCCAGTCGATTAAAATCAACTGAAACTGGTCAAACGCGTTTTCCTTTGCCACGCTCACATATTGATTCGAAAAATTATGAAATTTGAAACCTAGCAATAATTTGACACTATGGATCCAACAAAACTGGTTTCGTCGAAATCCGAGGTCATTTGCAAAATGTCCATTTTTAAGGGCCTGAATTCCATAGCGACTATTCAGAATTTTCAACTGGACATATCTTTTGATTCCCGCTAAGAAATTTTGATCATTCGGATTCGTTGGAAAGATATTCACTATTAGATTCCATTATTTTTGGTTTCACTAAAATCCGGATTGTTTTGCACCCGGTACATTCAATTGAAGTTTGAAATCGAATTATCGAACTACCGCGCCATTTTCAATTCTATTTATAATTATATAAAATTATTTATATTCTAACGACGACGCGTATAATATATACGTTCGAATTATATTCAAAATAAATTTCTCGCCGATATTATTTAAAATAATTCATTTTAAATAATCAAAACTCGCTATAATTGCCAAAATAAAAATTTTAAACTGGCCCAGATTTTCCGGGTTGTTACAATAAGGGGCCATACCAATCGTCACTTAGCAATTGTTATTGTACAAAAACTCGACCAAAGGTAAGAGCTACTCCTATGCTCCTCCGAAGTCGACTATGCAAGCTATGAGCAGATCCTCCAAAACTCTATTAACCCGATCTCTATGTCTGGCTGTCTGTTTGCGGAGGGTAGGCTATGCTTAAAAGTAGGACCATATCCAAAGCTTCTTGAATTTCAATACTCACTAGTAGATAATGGATCTCTATCGCTTACTATAGTAGTTAGAATCCCATGTAGCCTAGCAATCTCCTTAACATACAACTGGGTTAACAAGGCAACAGTCCTGTTCCTTTTGTTGGGAATAAAATGGGCACTCTTCATTAACCGGTCTACTATCACCGACTTTATTCCCCTTCTTTCTCCTAGGAAGCCCATCAATAAAGTCCATACAAAAGTGTTCCGATTTCCAAGTGGGAATTTCCAATGGTAACAAAAGTCCTCTAGGATTCCCATGTTCCATCTTTACTCTTTAGAAAGTTAAATATTTAGAAACAATTTCTGCCACGTCTCTCTTCATTCCTTCCCAAAGAAACTTCTCTACATGTCCTTAAACATTTTATCACATCTGAGGTGAAAGGTCATCCTTGACGTATGGCATTCTTTTAGAATCTCCTTCCTAAGATCCATACTCCTACGGACAAAAATATGTCCATCTATCCTCAAACTACCTCTATCATCAATAGTGTATCTACTAGAATGAGAGAAAGATTCTTACTTAGAAACTTTTTCCTTTAACGCCCTCAACTCATCATTATGGTCTTGCTTACTCATGACTCTTTCCATCAGAACTGGTCTTATCTCCATGGCTCTGATAAATCCTAAAGCTGCCTCGTATGGTAGTTGTAAATTAAAACTAGGAAGAAACTCTAACTGCCTCCAATTGGTTATCGCAAAGGAAAACGTGCTTTCGACTCAAAGCGTCAATTACGACATTACCTGCCCAGTGGTGTACTGAATTGCGAAGTCAAAAGATGCAAGATATTCCATCCATCTCTGCTGCTGAAGATTTAGGTCTTTCTGAGAAAACAAATAACTAGAGCCTCATGATCTGTGAATAACTCGAACCACTCTCCAGGAAGATATTGCCTCCACATCTTAAGAGCAAAAACGACTTCTCCTAACTCCAAATAATGGACGAGGTACCTTTTCATATGATCCTTGAGTTGTCTACTTGCGTAGTAAACTACATTACCCTCTTGCATGAGTACCGCTTCTAACCCACATGCATCTGTGAAAATAGTGAACATCTTGGCTCCGCCTGGTATAGTTAGAATGGGTGCACTTATGAGAGATTCTTTCAATTTCTTAAAGGCAATTCCACACTTCTTTGTCCACACAAACTTATGATCCATCTTCGTTAGTTGGGTTAGAGAGGTAGCAATCTTCGCGAAGTCCTTAATAAATTTACGATAGTAGCCTACTAACCTAAGGAAACTCCTAATCTCAGTTGCGTTGCGAGGTATTTCCATTCTTGGATAGCTTCTATCTTAGCGGCATCTACTGCTAACCCATTCCCCAAAACAGTATGTCCTACAAACTTAAATTCTTTTCTCCAAAAGTGGTATTTCGAGAAATTGGCTTTAAGTTGGTTCTCCCTTAGGATCCCTAGGACCCTTCTCAAGTGATCTTCATATTCCTTATGGTCCTTGGAAAAGATAAGGATGTCATGCACAAATGCTACCATGATCTTATTGAGTGTGCCCCAAAATAACCAACCCATCAAGTGTGCAAAGAAAGCGAGTGTAACGTCTCGCCTTTTTGACCATTTCAAATCAGTAATTAAACCAATTTAAAACGTTCAAATCGACGGATCGTTATTTAGCTTATAGAGTTCAAAAACAGAATCAACCAGAGACACAGAATAAGTAAATAACAGTGTATTGAACAATGAATAAACTTTTATACATTAACAAAAATTTTGATACAAAAATTTTCTATATAGCGGAATTTGAATTATAGTTTAAATACAAAAGAAAGATGTACTATTTAAAATCTTCAGACTGCGCTGTCTTTGGAATCCCTAGCTTCATCAGTTTTCAAATCCTAAGTTGTGAACTTCAAATCTCTAACACTCAGGTCTTACCCGAGCATTCCATGCATAAACATAAAACACTCGAGTAAGGTTTAATTATATGTTCAAGTAAATTAATTTCAGTAGCAACTGAAATTTAATAGTTAATCCTAACATTTGAGCATATCATATGCAATATATCAAGTATAAACAGGTGTAATATCTTTCCAGTATAAAATATAATATCTGTGATTATCAATTTTAATTCGAGGGAAAATTATATCACGTTGATGTGATCAGGTGAAGCTTGACAACATTTTCATGCTGCAAGTATCCATGAACACTCACGTGATAATATGCAAAATGTTGGTCAAGGAGCCTGCATGTACACACGTGTACAAGTACACGTGTGCACTGCCCCAACATTCTGCACCCACAAATAACAAGTGCAATGAAGTTTGTGAAGTGTGCGCAAATAAACCGCAAAATAGGGCAACACAAATATAACCAAAATAGTGCCTTTAAAATGCACCCTCAATACAGTTTTCATGCGACATATTAGCCCAGTAAGATGCCAATCCATGCACATATGAAGATTTTCCAAACAGGCAGCAAAATCAGTAGCCCACATACATATATGAAGTTTTCCAATTTAATTCACAGATCTTACGTTACACAGGGTATAAGCACACATGCAGCGTGGTGCAAAATACTAAAAAGGGAATACGAAATTCAATTATGAAATACACTTAAAGGACATTTAATTTTTGAAATAAAGCATGTTATGACCATAAGACAAAGAACTGTATTGCCGTAGTTTAGACCCAATTAACTATTAAATATTATAGTGCATACAGACCAACCTTTGGTAGAAAAGAAAGGCCACCTAAAAAGCAATTCAGATGAAAACTAATACAATAGTCGAAATGAGATGAAATACCAATTAAAGGTGCCAATCAACACAGTATTGCATTGGCTAATTAAATACAGGAGCTATGGGATATATGTGGCGACTACAAGTATGCACAGACATCATACATTTTGTGAATGGTCGAAGGGTGACATGTAGCCAAGTTTCAAAATATCATAAGGTGCATGTAGGGTTGAATACTTAAATTATCAACATAACGATGGGAATAAGGTGCATGTAGGTATCAATACACTGAGTACTTAAATTATAAGCAAGGTTCCAAATGTGGTGTCCCATTTATGTACTTCAGATTTGTAATTGAGCAAATTGGAAAGAGCAGGTTATTTATAGATTCAGATTTACTGGATATATCGCAATTTATATATATGGATTCAAGTTTTCTAACATGAGTGAACCATTGTCAAGACAAGTGACTGCCAAAACAAGGCAGAGTTCAGAAAAGCGATCCACTATAACAGCCATCCATACTCAAAAATCCATCCACTAATGACAACCATGCATACCCAAAAAGCCATCCACTATGACAACCATGCATACCCAAAAAGCCATCCACTATGACAACCATGCATACCCAAAAAGCAACCCATTATGACAACCAAGCATACCCAAAAATCCATCCATTATGACAACCATGCATACCCCGTCAAGACATATATATATACGATGTTCAGATGGCAAGTAACTGCAGAAGTGTGATAGCCAGAAATGTAACATGTGATTGATAGTTAACATGTATCCTTTTCCATTAGCAAGCAAATCAAAATAGGGCATCATTATAGATCTACATATATTTTTTTATGCCTTAAGTTAGGACATCAACGTTGGTAGGAAAACATTTGTTTATATCGATGATGGATAGCAAAATAGATTAGCATTTTAGCAAAACGTTACTATTGTAATTTCACATCTTTTTACCAGGAAGTGGATTCAAATTGAATTTTGTTACTAAAGCTAATTAGATTACTCATGAGTCGTTGACTTGAGAAAAAGACTACAATTGTAGCACATAAACAAATAACATTATAAGATGGTAATATTTATTAACACCTTATAATAGTATCCCGTTATCTTTGAAAAAATATTATATATTAAGGTGACCACATTTATTACCGGCTTATAATAATATTATGTTCTTCCTAATATCAAAATTATGAGTTGAATTTGAATTCAAAAGGTTTAAGTAATATTGCCCAATCTTAGTTGTAACAGTAGGGGTTATAAATATCATTTTTTTTGCCTTGATTATTTCCTCGAGATCCACTTTTTGTATTGAGATAAAATATTAACGTAACATGTCATCTTTTAAGTATAAGCAAACTCTTATATTCAAATATGTTTTCCAGAAATAACAGTAATGTTTTTGGTATAAATAAATTCCCATATTCAAATATGATTTCCATAAAATCACATCATTTTATGGCAAATTTCTAGTGTACATCCCCTGGAGATATGATAAAATGGAAGGAATTCCTTTATGGATTAAAGCATGAATTCATTTTCATCATTCATGGAAATTTTCACAGCGTCCCCATACAATGAAATTCGAACATCCAACAGTGAAACACAAAATTACACACCATCCCATCATCGACGTTCAACAACGAAGTGCAATAGCCAACATAATTAACCCAAAACTAATTATTACAATTCAGTACCTATTGAAATTAACTATTTGTACATAAGATAATCGTGAGTCGAAACTCACCTTAAACCGTAGAAAGGGAGCGCAGGTAATGGATTAGGTTGATGGTCTTGGCGACGATGCTGGAGTCCTGAGCTGCATCAATTCGAAGGAGGGTTTCAGGTTTGTCAGAATTGAAGGTGAAGCGAGCATCGGTGGTGGTTTCAGTGCTTGCAAGTTGACGAAATAGGCGATAGATTTAAGGAGGAGAAAGCTACGGTGGACTGATTTTTGAGGAGAAGAAAGGAGAATAGCCATTAGGGCTAGGGATTTCGGCCGATTAAAATTTTAAGATGAAGAAACAAGCTTGGCTGAAGAAAATGAGGGATTGCATTGATTTGTATAAAAGAGAATAAAAGGGGATAAACACAATGTATTTTCAACAGGGTTAGGGACATAGTGCATTTACAGATATAGGTACGTGCGAGTTTATCTGAGGTAGGTAGTATTTAGGGTTAGTGATAACGTGGTAATATTAAATTGCACCGCGAATTATCGTTGATCGTCCAAAACACATACCGCTAATAAAATCTCCGAATGCAACGAAAATTATATGTATCTCCTCGATTTCACGCTCTGAATTTAATAAAATTATTTTAATTGTAATTTAATACCGTTTATATGACATTATTTTTAATTTAAAATTATATATCTCTTCACTGATTTTATTTTGTTTATTTATCTATAACTCCGTTTCATTTTAGATTTGAATCGTTAAATTTCGATTTCTTTATATACACAAATACACACATCTCCAGACCAATTTCAATATATTTCAACAAATAAGATTCCCAGTTTATTTAATGTTATGAACATTTATTTTTAAATTCAACTGTTTACCCTTTTTCATCGAATTTCAATTCTGATTCAAATATCCATTCAAGTTCAATTTGAGTATTCAACAAAAAATATTTGATTTTTAACCAACCGTTCTGAGTTAAATTTCAAACTCAATTCATAACGAAAACCATAGATTTGATTTTTAAATTTCTAACCCATGTATCAGTATACAAATTGATTATAAATAGTAAATTCTTTAATTAATTTCACATTCTAGTTGTCTTATTTTCTGGGACGTTACAATCTTACCCTCTTTAAAAGTTTTCGTCCTCGAAAATGAGAGATTGTTAGATTTGTACCAATATATACTTCAAAATTCATATTTGTGTAAAATTTCCCCACAACTAACTTAAATATCGATATTTAAATTATCGACTCTCTTTGTTTATCAAATCCAGTTAACCCGGGAATCAAATTTCTTTACAAAACTAACTTTCATTAAATTTCAAATTCGGCATAAGTTGCATCTACACATCTCGAATTATTCCAAATTTCTTTATAAACCTCACTTGTCAATGTTTACTTGTCCGCTGTTCCACTTTTTCCTTACAATCCCAGTTCAAACGTTTTAATCTGTTCAATTTTTCCAAACGCTCATTGAATAGTGTAATTAGCATCTCCTCTTCAAGTTACAAATTTTCAGCTTGAAAACTTTCCAAAATCAGATTTCTTTTTTTAAAAAAAATTATATAGAAAATATTTGTATTCCTATTCCAAAGCTATGTACTTGAAAATACTCTGAAATCCTCTTTCTTAACTTATTAATTTAGGTATATATTTAATTTCAAATTGATTTGAATTTTTATATATATATATATATATATATATATATATAACTAGAAGTTTGACAAGTCTATTATCGTTCTCATAGATGTTAGGCATACGTTGGCCAGTCCACGACTAAAATCTCCAAGTATTAAATATTCTTGCTTTAACTCCCAGTGAAAATATTTTAAAAATTCTTTTAAAAAAATACGGAAAGTACCAATGTGATATTGATATGTTGATTGTTCATGAATCACAAATACACAATGGTTTCGTCTGGATCCCCCAGAAAACATCTGTATCCATAGAAAATCACATCCCTGCTAATTTCTCATGGACAGATCAATGGAAGATATTTAAGAATCAAAAGAAAATTTGAGGTCATTGAACGTTGATTGCTCTATCTCAGGGTCACGGAAAAAATCATCAAATGATAAGAATAATAAAGTGATCAAGTCACGAGGATCAATCAAGTCACGAAGACAATTCATGTCACAAAGACAAATCCAGTCACAAAGACACAGTGTTGCATAAAATAGGTTGCTCACTATCACTAAGACACCTCAAACATTGCATGGCTCCATTCTATCTTTAGTAACTCCAGTGGTTACATCTCTTTCACTTGTACATACGCCATGTGGACCACAGGTATACAATGGTTACACCTGGGTCCCCCAGGAAATATCCATACCTGTAAGCTTTCACAGCTCTACGGATTACGCCATTATCACGATTGTAGATCGCAGCAGACACAATGGTTACGCTTGGTTTCCCCAAGAAACATCTGTCTGTCGTAGGCCATCTACAGCTTTGCGAATTACGCTACACAATCGTGTTCTTCAAGGAACAATGACAACTTGAGTTTTATGTCCGGACAACCTACTATCACTAGCGGGACAGCTCACTAAGCTCGAAATTCAAAGTAAAAGAAAGGTACTTTCCTTATTTTAATTTGAAAACATATAATACAATGTACATAGTACTTTATTTCATATTCCCCAAATTCATATTTATGTCTACTTATGTAAGATTTTCTTTCCAAATCACATTTCTAAACATCCCATATAAATGTCATAAAATTTCATTTCAAACTAATTACCTTCCTAATCACTAGTTTTCCAATTCACCGAATTTGATATATCTTTTTCCATATATGTTTCGAAAATTTCTACATCTAATATCTCAAATCGAATACCCACAAATTTCTATTCAAATTCCCAAAATTTCAGTTTTGATCTCTCAAATATTTGAACTCCCAAAATTCCAATTCAAATATTTGATATCCTTTTAAAACAAAATTTTCTCCCCATTTTCCAATTATCGAGTTTCTCACTTAATTCAAACTTTATGCTTCGAAAATTTCAAAATTTTCCGTTTTCATAACTAATTTCTCATTCATTCATTCATTATTACTCCTCCATGTTCATATCCTTCCGACTATAAATTAGCAAGCAAACAACTCCATAAGTATCAATCCCGAAGGCCGAAACCAACATCAGATCAATACTCGGGAAATTATTCAACTTAACTAATCTCCGGTCGGTTTCTAAATTTTCTTGACTCCACTTCTTAATTTCTTATCAAAGTATTACTTATCCAATTCTCGAATTCAATTTTCAAATCCACTTCTTTTATGTTCTGTAGTTCTTCGTTCTTGACGTGCGGCTATTTTTCTTCAGTCCTCGCCATTCTGATTTATCAAAACCCATTAGCCTCTCACGATATTTTTTATTTGAAATAAAACAACTCCAATTGTAACATTTATTCTTTATAATTCTAGAAAATCTCTTATTACCATATAACTTCACAAATCTCTATTTTCCTTAGAAAATATATTTTATTTTCATAGGAACATTTCCAAATCCTTTATTTGGATTTAAACTAATGTTGAATAAAACATCGTTATTTCCACTTAACTGTTGTCACTCCTTAACTTACTTCTCTTAACCAATTCCTGATATAAAACCTTAATCATTTCTTAGTCAACAACGAAATCAATCAAGTTAGGATATATTTACCTCTCAGACCTTAACTGAACAACATTATTAACTTCGAAGTAGATCAAGTTCACAACTACGAATACCAATAAAACATCCATTCTTGTTATTTTCATATTCAAATTAAGAATTCACTTCCTTTATGAAAATCGTTGACAATAATTCACCCCTTCAAAATATTTAACTTTTAAAATATACTTTATTCATTAATCTAAATACATAAACAATTAAATAATAATATATTAAATTTTAAACTAAAACGGGAAGTAATTATTACTTTCCTGAAATTAGACCAAGTTGACTACCATAAATAACCTTTTCATGAATAATCTCTTATTCAATAATATATTCCAAACTTCGGAAAAATCTTCTTTTATTTATATTCTGAACTTCAGAATAATCTCACTGTACTGGTCAACTTCGTTTCCTCTATACTCGATTTCATTTGCAATGTTTTTACTTCCACACGTTATTTACTTTTAAAAAGTAAATATTATTCGTTTTATCAAATTTGTACTCGTCACGTCAAATAATTTTGATTTCATTCAAATACAGGTTCAAATACCTTTAAAATCTCCATTCATATCTTGCTTCATTTATAACTCATGTTCACAATTCACTTCTTGCTGATTAACTAACAAATTTATATTTACTGTCGAATTCATATATTTAATCATAAATCATTAGTTCGAAACCAATTATAATTTATCTTGCCAAGTTCTGAATAATTAAAATAAATTAGTAATACAATTTAAACCAATCGAATTCCAATTATAACCTTTCCCGATTCTATTTTACTTTATTTATTTTTCGAATGTCGAAATAAAATTCATCCTTTTATTCTTGAAATGATTTAAAAATTTCCAATCAATTTCAATTTTCTCTGATTGCTAAAACACACAATTCACCCATTAATTCTTTTATACTTATTTTCCTTTGATACTATTCGATGATGGATTCGAGACTCAAATCTAAGGCACTTATCGAAGATCAGCTGTGGCAAAGCCAGACTTGAAGACTGGGGATTCTAGAAGAAATTTTAAATCTCAAAACAAATTTTTATTTCGGGTGTATCAACTCCCAAATAATGTTTCCAAAATCATTTCACTTTCAAAATTTTATTTTTAAAATTATTTACATTTTCCAAAAAAATTATTTAAAAATCTTTTTTATCATAATCTGTTTTTCTAGTGTTGATCCTACTCATTTTAAACTCGATAAGTTAAGCTTTGAATAAATCAAAGCTCTGATTACCACTTGTAATGTCCCGCCTTTTTGACCGCTTCAAATCGGTAATTAAACCAACTTTAAATGTCCAAATTGACAGATCGTTATTTAGCTTACGTAGTTCAAAAAAAGAATCAACATAGAATAAATAAATAATAGTGTATGGACAGCGAAATAAACTTTTATATATTAACAAAAAAATTGATACAAAGTTTTCTATACAGCGGAATTCGAAATACAGTTTAAATACAAAAGAAATATTTACCATTTAAAATCTTCAAAGTGCGCCATCTTTGGAATCCCCAACTTCATCAATCTTCGAATCCTTTGCTATGAACTTTAAATCTATAACACATGGGTCTGACCCGAGCGTTCCATGCAAAAACATAAAATACTCGAGTCAGGATTAATCTTATGTTCAGGTTAATTAATTTCAACAAAAACTAAAATTTAATAGTTAATCCTAACAATTGAACATACAATATGCAATATATCAAGTATACATAGGTGTAATATCTGTCCAGTATCAAATATAATATCTGTGATTATCAATTTTAATTCCGGGGACAATTATATCACGTTGATGTGATCAGGTGAAGCTTGACAACATTTTCGTGCTGCAAGTATCTGTGAACACTCACGTGATAATATGCAAAATGTCGGTCATGGAGCCTGCACGTACATACGTGTACAAGTACACGTGTGCACTGCCCCAGCATTCCGCACCCACAAATAACAAGTGCAATGAAGTTTGTGAAGTGTGCGCAAATAAACCGCAAAATAGGGCAATAAAAATATAACCAAATTAGTGCCTTTAAAGGGCACCCTCAAGACAGTTTTCATGCGACATATTCTCAGTAAGATGCCAATCCATGCATTCATGAAGATTTTCCAAGCAGGCAGCGAAATCTGTAGCCCACATAGATATATAAAGGTTTCCAATTTAATTCACAGATCTTACGTCACTCACGATATAAGCACACATGCAACGTAGTGCAAAATACAAAAAAGGGAATACGAAATTCAATTATGAACTACACTTAAAGGACATTTAATTTTTGAAATAAAGCATGTTTATGACGGTAAGACAAAAAAACTATATTGCCATAGTTAAGACCCAATCAACTATTAAATATTATAGTGCATACAGACCGACCTTTGGTAGAAAAGAAAGGCCACTTAAAAAGCAATTCATATGAAAACTAATGCAACAATTGAAATGAGATGATATACCAATTAAAGGTGCCAATCCACACAGTATTGCATTGGCCAATTAAATACAGGAGTTGTGGGATATATGTGGCGACTGCCAGTGTGCACAAACATCATATATTTTGTGCATGGTCCAAGGGTGACATGTAGCCAAGTTTCAAATTATCATAAGGTGCATGTAGGTGTTGAATACTTAAATTATCAACATAAAGATGGGAACAAGGTGCATGTAGGTGTAAATACGCCGAATACTTAAATTATCAACAAGGTTCCCAACATGGTGTCCTATTTATATACTTCAAATTTAGAAATGAGCAAATTGGCAAGAGCAGGTTATTTATAGATTCAGATTTACTGGACATATAGCAGTTTATATATATGGATTCAAGTTTTCTAACATGAGTGAACTAGTGTCAAGACAATGACTGCCAAAACAAGGCAGAGTTTAGAAAAGCCATCCACTATAACAACCATGCATACCCAAAAATCCATCTACTATGACAACATGCATACCCAAAAAGCCATCCACTATGACAACCATGCATACCCAAAAAGCAATCCATTATGACAAACATGTATACCCAAAAAGCCATCTAATATGACAACCATGCATACTCAAAAAGCCATCCATTTTGAAAACCATGCATACCCAGTCAAGACATATATATACACGATGTTCAGATGGCAAGTAACTGTAGAAGTGTGATAGCCAGAAACGTAACATGTGATTGATAGTTAACATGTATCCTTTTCCATTAGCAAGCAGTTCAAAATAAGGCGTCATTATCAATCTACACATATATATTTTTTATGCCTTAAGTTAGGACATCAACGTTGGTAGGAAAACATTTGTTTATATTAATGATGAACAACTCAATAGATTAGCATTTTACCAAAAAGTTACTATTGCAATTTCACAACATTTTACTAGGAAGTGGATTCAAATTGAATGCTATTATTGAAGCTAATTAAATTACTCAAGAGTCATTGACTTGAGAAAAAGGCTACAATTGTAGCATATAAACAAAATAACATTATAAGATGGTAATATTTATTACCACCTCATAATAGTAACTCGTTATCTTTGAACAAAATAATATATTTAGGTGGCCACATTTATAACCTGCTTATAATAATATTATGTTCTTCCTAATATCAAATTTATGGATTGAATTTGAATTCAAAAGGTTTAAGTAATATTGCCTAATCTTAGTTGTAACGTTAGGGGTTATAAATATCATTCATTTGCCTTAATTACTTCATCGAGATCCACTTTTTGTACTGAGATAAAATATAAATGTAACTCGTCATCTTTTAAGTATAAGCAAACTCTTATGTTAAAATATGTTTTCCAGAAATAGCAATAATATTTTTGGTATAAACAAATTCCCATATTCAAATATGATTTCCAGAAAATCACATCATTTTATTTGGAAACTTTCTAGTGTACATCCCCTGATAATATGATAAAATGGCAAAAATTCCTTTATGGATTAAAGCATGAATTCATTTTCATCATTCAAGGAAATTTTCACAGCGTCCCCATACAATGAAATTCGAACATCCAACAGTGAAACACAAAATTACGCACCAGCCCATCATCGGCGTTCAACAATGAAGTGCAATAGCCAACATAATTAACCCAGAACTAACTATTTTAATTTAGTACCTATTGAAATTAACCATTTGGAAATAAGATAATCGTGAGTCGAAACTCACCTTAAACCGTGGAAAGAGAGCGCAGGTAACAGATCGAGGTGCTGGGGTTGGCGACGATGCTGGAGTCCTGAGCTGCATCAATTCGAAGGATGGCTTTAGGTTTATCAGAATTGAAGGTGGAGCGAGCATTGGTGGTGGTTTCAGTGCTTTCAAGTTGACGAAATAAGCGATGGATTTAAGGAGGAGAAAGCGACAGTAGACCGAATTTTGAGGAGAAGAAAGGAGAACGGCCATTAAAATGATTTAGGGCTAGGGATTTTAACCGATTAAAATTTTGAGATGGAAAAACAAACTTGGCTGAAGAAAATGGGGGATTGCGTTGATTTTTATAGAAGATAATAAAAGGGGTAAACACAACATATTTTCAATAGGATTAGGGACACTGTGCATTTAGATATATAGTTACACGCGAGTTTATTTGAGGTAGGTAGTATTTAATGTTGGTGATAATATGATAATATTGAATTGCATCGCGAATTATCGTTGATCGTCCAAAACACATACCACTAATAAAATCTCCGAATGCAACAAAAATTATTCGTATCTCCTCATTTTCGCGCTCTAAATTTAATAAAATTATTTTAATTGTAATCTGATACCATTTATACGACATTATTTTTAATTTAAAATTATTTATCGTTTCACTGATTTTATTCTGTTTATTTATCGACAACTCCGTTTCATTTCAGATTTGAATCGTTAAATTTCGATTTCTTTATATATACAAATGCACACATCTCCAGACCAATTTCGATATAATTCAATGAATTAAATTCCAGTTCATTTAATGTTACGAACGTTTATTTTTAAATTCAACCGTTTACCCTTTTCTATCGAATTTCAATTCTGATTCAAATATCCATCCTAGTTCAATTTGAATATTCAATAAAAAATATTTGATTTTTTACCAACCGTTCTGAATTAAATTTCAAATTCAATTCATACTGAAAACCGTAGATTTTACTTTTAAATATCTAACCCAAGTATCAGTATACTAATTGATTATAAATAGTAAATTCTTTAATTAATTACATATTCTAGTTATCTTAATTTCTGGGACATTACAGCGGGGGGCATTCGTCAAACCAAAGGGCATAACCTCCCACTCGAATATTCCATCTGGCATCCTGAACGCTGTCTTCGGATTACTCTCATCAAAAAATCTTAATTAGTGAAATCCAATACGCAAGTCTAACAAGGAAAATATTTGGGATCCTCCTACAAACAAGTCATCAACTCTTAGTAAGGGATACCTATTCTTTATATCATCTTGTTAGGTTCTTTATAATCCATATGTAACCTTAAATATCCATCCAACTTAATGGAAAAACTACTGGTGCACCCCACTGCACCCCACTCTGAGGTGCTCCTACTAATAATCCCTTTTTGCAACAATTTTGAGATTTTTTTTTTGTCTAGCTTTCTTCTTTCCTTAGGAGCCATGCGCCTTGAAAGCAATGCTACAGGCCTCACATCCTTTTCGAGGTCTATTCTAAATGATCTCTCGTTGAGGTGGGAGTCATATGACTTCCTTAAAAACATCAGGAAACTCATGCACAAGAGGTAAAGAAGCTAGTCCATCAAATTCAGAAGATACAAAAAATAAGGTCGAACTCCAACTCCGTGTCCTACAAGGACTCTCAAAGTTGCTACCTATGTGGCTTCTCAAATAAACCACTCTCCTATCATAGTTAAGGACAACCTCGTAAAACAATAGCCAGCCTATACCAAAAATAAGAACATACCCCTTAAATTCAAGCACATATGCATCGCAAAAGAAGTTGACATCACCGATGTCCAATACTAGGTCCTTACAAATAAAAGAAGGATGCATAGCCCCTCTGATATGGTTAGACACCACTATCAGGTGGTTATCAAAGGAAAAGGTATGTTTGAACCAATCAACATTCTTCCTAGAAATAAATGAGTGGGTGGCTCCAGAATCAAATAACGTACACAAAGACTTTCCTAGAATAGAAATTATACCTTCCAATGGGGTCTGTCATTGATCCTTAGGGGGCTGACCACGGGTTGGTGCAACTTCCAAGGCATAGTTCTGGCCGTTTTACACTACTCTCGGCTTAGGGCAATTACTCACTAAGTGTCCATCTTTACGATAGTTAAAGCATTTCCCTTTGAACTATATCATTGCCAAGTTCTACAGTCCTTTGTTTCATTCCCTTTCTTATGGCATCTAAATTTTGTCTTTGCTTCCTTCTTTAATTTGCCACCAATCTTCTTCTTGAGCTAGAAATTATTTTTCTTTTTCTTCCCATCACCAGAAGTACCTTCTCCCTTATTAGAAGTCTTAACTTCCTTAACATTTCCAACTGAATATAAGATAACTTCCTCAACCAAGACTTGAAATGTAGCCCCGAAAGTAACTTGTGCCAAGAGCATCACCTATAATGGTGAATTCAATCCCGTAACAAACATAAAGGATTTATCCTCTAGGGTGTCCACCAACCCCTACCAAACTTAGAAAACTCAATAAACTTCTTCACATACTCTTTCAACTATAGCTCTCCTTGCTTTAAATGGATAAACTTTTCTAGTTGTAGGGTTTTCTCCATGTAACACCCCGCCTTTTTTAATATAATAAAATGTGAATAACTTAATCAAATATTAAGAGCTAAGTAGAACTGCTGTCACCATTGCATTCGTCTCGGAATTCAGGTTCAGATAGACCCCAAGTTTGCGACAAATAGATAACGTATGAAGAAGTTATTAGCGTTAGAAGTTTGTATACATATAAGGAGCTTATATGTACATATATTAAATAAATTTATCCAGAAAATCAAATTTACATAGCGGGAAGTATAAGCGGGAAAATATACCATTGGGGGTCGACCCACCAACAGGGGGGTCGACCCCGGGGTCGACCCCAATGCAAATCTAGGAAGATTCTTGTGCGTTAACGTGGTCTGCTTTCTGGTCTAAATTCGTTGCTGAACACCTATAAATAAGTCTGTAGAGCCTACTCTAAATCTGATATTTCTGAGACAACGCAGAATGAAACACCCCACCTCCGTTAAGGTCACTCACAAAGGGAATACATTAATTTTGGTGAAGTATTTTAGGTAAAAGACACAGATAATTTACAAGACATACATATAAGCAGCGGAAAACTAAATTATTTATTAAATAGCGTGGATTAGTCAAAACATTACAAGCATTGTCTCCAAACCTTTATTACAACAAAATATCTGTCTTGATTTAAATCTCCAAGTACATAAAGAAGCATAAAACAGAATTAAAGCAGCGTAAATCCCCAATAAAAGTGTAACCACATCCATAACCCAAAAAAAGAGAATCCAAACAATACATCTACTCTCTTCAAGCTCGAAAAGGTCTGCACTAAGCTGAAGTATTCCCTCCCTACGGACCTGGGGGGGGGGGGGACGGAAGAAAAAAGGCGAAAGAAATCGGGTCAGACATAAGCCTGGTAAGTCCAGTGATTATTCAGCATGTAAACAGGTAAAAGGATCATGACATGAATAAACTGAACATAGGACAATACCATAGAAATAAGATAACATAAGATAAGATAAACTGAGAATGCTATCGCACTCATTTCCATTTCTCTACACCTACTATGAAGGTTTTAACTACCATCATGTGCTCATAACAAAGTGATCCCTTTCCCAATCGGCTGCTACTCACATGCATTTATTACTTGTGTCATTCGGTCCCGCTCGATTGTAGATACCTGTACTGGTCCCACCATAGGGTGTATCAATTCCTATGGTGGCAACCCGACACAAATTCAAGATGCACAGTGTATACTACTGATGCCTAGTGCCTGATTTGTCCATGCCGTAGTACGTGCACGCCCGTACTCCATCGGAACCTACACTGATGCACCACCCACCGTTATTTTGACCGCTTATAATCAGCCGAGTAATCGTGCCCTACCCTGCCTAGTTCAGGGTATCGTGATACATCTATGTGGGTTACTGCTGAAATGGGTCCCCGTTACTAGGGTTTCCTAATCAACATGTTATAATGGTTAAGTGTTCTCAAATTAACCTAACCCCACCCTTCTGTTAAATTAACATGTTGTATTGGTTAAGTGTTGCCTTAATTAACTTAACCCTACCATTCTTAGCCTGTCTGTTTCTTAACTTTAATTCATTCATTAAAGCACCAACCTCTCACATTAGATCTATATTGTTGTGGTCGCTGGATGTGCCGGGCGGTTCCGGGCAGTCTTGCACCGCAACTCAATCTAACCTCGGGTTTTTGGGCTTAATGCGCTAACCTCTCACATTAGATATATATTGTTATGGTTGCTGGATGTGCCGGGAGGTTTCAGGCAGTTTTACACCGTAACTCAATCTAACCTCGGGTTAGGCATAATCATCTTTTAATTAATTTACATATTTACAATTTATGTTCATATGTAAATTATCCAAAAGTGTTGTCAATTCAAGACATGCCCCATTTATCCTCTAAATTATGTCCATAATTCTAGGTATACAAATTCTACCATTTCATGCTACTAATCATTTACATGATTATGAGCCAATCTATGCCAATAGCATGTAGTTTAATATTTTTCCCCAACGTCTTCCCCATTATTTGTTCGCATAATTCACATAGAACGTTAGGCTCGCAAATTAGCCTAACTTATAAACTAAAGGGATAAGAAAGGGACATGTAACATTCCAACAGACATAAAACAACATAGATAAGTATGTGTAAGATAAATTTGGCATAGAACGACATAAACTTAATTAAGAACATGAACATGATCTTACATTTTAATTAGATCAAATTAACATGCGAACTAGCATAGATCTAATTGTATAAGCATGAACTTATATAGATCTTAAACATGGGTACTAGCTTGGATCTAAACATGTAAGCATGTATGAGCATAACTTAGCATGTAACTTACATACATAAAAGAACCACAAATTTAATACAATATGATAGGTTCAATGTAATCAGTCCCAATAGTCTCATGTGATAGGTTTTACTATGTCAGTCACAACAGTCCAATAGGCATGATATGCTTTACTATGTCAGTCACAACAGTCCAATAGGCATGATAGGCTTTATTATGTCAGTCACAACAGTCCAGTAGGCATAAGCAATTCAGAATTGACAAAAGGATAGGCACGAATAGAATTAGGCATAGTTCTAGGCCCAGTTATTACAGTCATGATTTCTTATTAGGCGTTCACATCTAAACAATAACTGTACTTACAGAAAAAGGACGGATCTTGTGTTCTGGGATCTGATTTCTGAATTTGAAAAGCTATCCTTTGATGTAGACGTTTGATTTGATGTTCTTCATAATCGATTACTAGTTTAGATTTTATTTTCTAATTTGGAGAAGATGAAAGAGGCTAGCTTGTAGACGAACAACATGATGGTATCATAGTCTTAGGGTTACGAGGTTAGGGTCTAGGTTTGGCTACGTACATATAGATGTCTAGGATTAATTCTAGCCTTTAGACTAGTCTAGGGGAAATCAGAGCCATCAAATCAAAGAGATGTGTCATCCAGCCAACCATAGCATGACACGTATGCCCTAATACCTCAGAAATCAGTCATTGACAAATCAGAGGAGGCCACATCAGCACGGGACTGTCAAAATTCGTCACAGGAAGCTGGATCTGGGAGGGGTCGACTCCCTACAGGGGGGTCGATACATATGTCGACTCCCCCCGGGGGGAGTCGACACCCCTGAGTGGGAAATTTCATGCTCAGTCCGCTCTTGCTAGATTTTGAAATTTGAACTATTTTTTGATTTTAATTTATTATTATATTTAATTTCTGTTTAAACTTGAAATCTTCTGAACTCCATAACTTCTTCATACGGAGTCTGATTCATGCAATCTAGGACTCCATCTCAAGCAGAATTCCGGGACGAACGCAATGGAGTAACTTATTTCCCTTAATTCCCACTTTTAAAATTTAAGTGTTCTAAGATTGGTTAATTTTGATATTCATAGAAAATACGGGGCGTTACATTCTCTCATCCTTAAAGGATTTCGTCCTCGAAATCTCTGAGTTAAGAAGAATGTATCCTAACATCCAACATCCATCTACTCAACCATCAATCACTAGCATCCATTGTCCTTAAAAAGATTTCTAATGCTTTCATGATCATATGCATAGTGTGTGTATATGTCCCTATCTAATGCAAAATCAGGCGGTCCACTGATTCAGTTGACCTCCTTGATGCGAATCATGTCGGTGCTATGAGTCCATCATGTATGCAATTATTCCTAATCGTATTTTGTAACTTCTACATGAGTGCACAATCATTCATACAAATGCAACGTCCACATGATAACACATCAAGTTCCAATCCAAATATAAATACATATATGCATATGCAATATGAAAGTGACTGAGCCGATCTAGTACCTAGTGTGTGTGTGTGTGTATGCACCAACGAGCAACCATTAGCAACCACTTGCAACCATCAATCATAACATGTTTTCAATTACATGTTTACATCCATTGGTTTCTACCTAAGGATAAGGAATAAGACCGAGGAGATATACTTAAAAGGATAGATATAAGCTTGCATAAACTTTATGGAAAACAAGCGATCAAAGATGTACCCTCAAAAAGATAAAGGTAGGCTGCATGTATCTTGTCCTCAGTCTCCCAAGTCGCGTCTTCCTTTGCATCACTCCATTGTACTTTAAATAGCTTGACTTCATGATTGCGTAGCCTTTTAACTTCTGTACCCAAGATATGAGTTGGACCTCTTCTCACCATCACTTCTCGCTCCATTTCTATTTCCTCTAGTATGCTTGGCTCCACAACTTCTGCCGACCCATGTAAGCACTTTTGTAGATGAGAGACATGAAAACATTATGAACTCCAGCCAATCTTTTGGGCAGCTCTACTTTATAAGCCATCTTCCCAATTCTTTCAATGATAGGAAATGGCCCTACATATCGTGGTGCCAATTTTCCTGCAGACCCAAAGCGAACGACATTCCTCAAAGGAGATACTTTAAGGAAAACCTTGTCTCCAACCTCAAACTCAAGGTCGGTCCTTCTTTTATCAGCATAGGACTTATGTCTATCTTGTGTGGTCTTCATTCGTCTTCGTATCAAGTCCACCTTCTTTGAAGTTTCTATGATCATGCCAGACCCAAGTACGAGCTTGTCTGTAGACTCCCACCAACAAGTTGGTGATCGACATGGTCTTCCATATAAAGCCTCGAAAGGTGTTATGCCTATGGTGGTTTGGTAGCTATTGTTGTAGGCGAACTCTACCAAAGGAAGGTGATCTTCCGATGATCCCCCAAAATCAAGAATGCACAATCTCTAAAGATCTACTAATACTATGTTCACCCTTTCCGTCTGACCATCGGTCTAAGGGCGATAGATAGTGCTTAAGCATAGCTGTGTGCCTACCGCCTCTTGCAAAATCTTCCAAAACTCGCTCGTAAAAATAGGATCTCGATCACTTACTATGCTAGAGGGTATTCCAAAGTCGAACCACCTCTTCAAGATAAATGGATGCTAATGATGAGGCAGTCCTTCTACTCTTAATAGGTATAAAGTGAGCACTTTTAGTGAGCTTGTCCACTATTACCCAAATGTTGGTATTGCCCCTTCTTAACCTAGGCAACCCATCAATAAAGTCCATCGAAATGCTATCCCATTTCCACTGTGCGACCTCTAGATGATGAAGCAGACCACCAGGCTTCTTCTGTTCCGCCTTGACTTGCTGGCATATCAAGCATTTAGAGACAAACTCAGCCACATCCTTCTTCATGCCATTCCAGAAGAAAACCCTTTTTATGTCTTTATACATCTTGTCTCCACCTGGATGTATGGTCAGCTTAGAATGGTGTGATTCTTCGAGAAACGTCTTCATCAAATCCCTTGCTTTTGGGACGCATAATCTTCCATCCCGTCTCAACCAACCCTCGTCATCGATGGAGTATCTATTGAGGTGACTAGAAATCTCACCTCTAATTAGCTTATCCACCACATCAACTAGCTGAGGGTCTTCACGCTACGCGGTTCTTATTGAGTCCAAAAGAGTAGGTTGCACCTCTAGTGATGCTAAAAAACCAGGTACAAATTCAAAGGAGGGTCTATGTAACAACCCGAATTTTTATAACATGTTAAAATCATAATGCTCCACTGAAGTTAAGGCATTCCCTTTGTGAGTGATCTTAACGGATGTGGGGTGTTACATTTGGTATCAGAGTAGAAGATTACCAGACTGGGCAAAAGTTTTTAAAACCTTTTGAAATTATTTTCAAAACCATTTACAAAGAAGCATTTTTCAAGAAAAGTTTTGTTTTTAAAGGCTATTCCCCAAAGGACATTAGCATTATCCTTTGTTTCCTTGTTTGAATCCCTTTTCCTTTCTTTCCTCCATCTTTAGTCGCATTAGTTCCATCTGCGACTAATCTTATTTCAAGCTTTGTAGGGTTGCCGTGCGATGGAGGTAGTTCTCGAGAGACATGTTAACACGTTATATAAGAGGGGATAAGAGTGGTTAAGGCGAATGAGGCTATGAACAAGAAGGTAGAAATGTTTCTGTAGGAAAGTCTAGTTTATCTTTCTATCTTGTTTGTACCCTTTTTGATTATGGTACATCACATCCTTTTTATTTCTGCTTCGATAGTTGAGTCTCTGCACCTTAGTACTAGCATAGTAGAGGATCCCATTTTATTCTCAAATCCTGTTAGGGAATCGGCTCATTTATTCATGACTCGTTTGGATTTGGGAATGTCTATGCTAAGTGTTGAGTTTAGAAGTAATGCTTATGTTTTTTTGGGCAATGGGTTGATTCTAGGGATGGAGTGGTTTTCCAAAAATGATGCCATTCTCGAGTAGGAAAAGAGGGTAGTTAGACTCTTGACTTTCCCCGGTAATGCCCTCGAAGTCTAGTGTAACCCTTAGGGTTCTGCCATGCTTAGTTACCTAGAATCTCTTGATATATTTATTGATCCGCTCGAGTAGTGTTCGCCACCAAGGCGGATGGCTCATCTCGCTTATGCATGAGTTATAGAAAATTACCTTAGTAAGTACACTTGGCAACATGGTTGGCATTTGTTTATTTTCAAGAGATAATTCATTTATGTGGAAAACCTTTTAGTAAGTGAACAAGATCCGAGATTCACTAGTGAATTTTGGAGAGATTGCATGAAACCATGAGTACGCAGTTATGTTTAAGCCGAGTATACTAGAAAAAGAATAAGTGAAAGTGGAACGAGAGGCGACAGTGAAATGAGTTCCAACTCATATTTTGGAAATAGGAATTAAGAAGCTAGGAAATTGTGAAGCTAAAGACAGTCAAAGCACAATGGAGTTAAGATCAAGGAAATGCGACTTAGAAGATTGAAGAATAGACACGCGCATCATATCTCTTTTTAAGAGTATATCCTTGATCCCTCTTTTCCTGCAGAGCCTATTTGCATGCTATCTTTTAAGTATAACCTCTTGGTCATGTTCTCCACCCTATTTCTGTTACAAACCCCATAGGGAGTATGACTCATCTGTTAGTAATACATGTTGGGGCTTGAGGGTGTCCGTTGGGTTGACTAAACTTTTTGGGTTTTATAGGATATGGGTTGGTCTTAGGAAGGGATTTATTGTGACCCAAAAGTAGTTTATCATGCTTGGTTTCCTAGAATCATATATATTGGTTTTGGGCTGGTGTTTAGGGTACAAAGTTTTTCTTTACCTGCTTCTATCATTCGGTTATACCTTTAGGTAGGAACTAATGGATGTAAAAATGTGTTTGAGACATGTTATGGTTGATGGTTGCAAGTGGTTGCTAGTTGTTGCTCGTGGATACATGAACATACATTAGGCACTAGATCGGCTCAGTCACATCTCATATTGCATATGCATGAGTGTTTATACTTGTTTATGGATGAAATTAAATGTGTTATCATGTGGATGTTGCATATGGATGAATGTTTGTGCACACATATAGTGTTTATATGGCTAGGACTATTCGCATACATGTTGGACTCATGGCACCAGAACATATTTTGCATTAAGAAGATCAATCAGGCCTGATCGTTTGCATTAGATAAGGAACATATACACACACTTTTTGCATATGTTCATATAGCATTAGAAATCTCTTAAGGACAATGGATGCCTGTGATTGATGATTGAGTAGATGGATGATTGGATGGTAGGACACATTCTTCTTAACTTGAAGATTTCGAGGACGAAATCCTTTAAGGAGGGAAGAATGTAACAACCCGAGTTTTTATAACATGTTAAAACCATAATGCTTCACTGAAGTTAAGGCATTCCATTTGTGAGTGACCTTAACGGATGTGGGGTGTTACAGTCTAAAATCAAACTTTTCTATGTACTCCAAGCTTTGCCTTTCTTCAAAGAGAGCACTTAAGGTCAGCTTTTTACTACTCAAGGCGTTTGCTACAACATTACCCTTGTCAGGGGTATAAGCAATCTCAAAATCCTATGAGGCAAGAAATTCCATCCACCTTTGTTGTCTTAAGTTAAGATCTTTCTGTGAGAAAAGGTACTTTAACGATTTATGGTCAGTAAACAATTCAAACCTTTCTCCTAGTAGGAAATGACACCATGACTTAAGAGCGAAAACAATGGCAGCTAGTTCAAAATCATGAGTTGGGTAGTTTTTCTCATGTACTTCCAACTACCTCCCTCCATAACAAACTACTTTGCCCTCTTGCATCAAGACAGCGCCCAATCCAGTTCTGCATGCGTCTGTGTATACAGTAAACATCTTACTCCCGTCAAGCAATATCAGAACTGGGGCTGTTGTTAGAGCTCTTTTTAGTCGTTGGAAAGAAACATCATAATCCAAATCCCAAGCAAAAGTTAGGTTCTTCTTTGTCAATATAGTAAGTGGGGCTGAGATCTTCGTGAAGTCCTTAATGAACTTTCTATAAAAGCTTGCTAGCTCGAGAAAACTTCGTACTTCAGTTGCATTCCGTGGAATCTTCCAATCTTGCACCGAATCTACTTTTGCGAGATCCATAGCTATCCCCTTTTGGACACCACACGTCTAAGAAATCTTACTTCTTATCTCCAAAAATGGCATTTGGAGAATTTTGCTTTCAGCTGGTGTGCACGAAGAGTATCCATAACTGCCTTTAATTGCAGAGCATGTTCTTCCTCTAGAAAATCAAAATATCGTCCATGTAACACCCCGTATTTTGGTTAATGCTAATTACAGAATAACTAATCTCAGACGTGAGAATTGGGGGAAACGGGTTGCGTCATTGCGTTCGTCTCGGAAAAATACGCAGAATAGAGTCCTGAATTTTGTAAATCGGAGTCCGTATGGCCCAGTTATGGCCCAACGAAGTTTGCAGAAAATTCAAAGCTAAAAAAACAGACTTAAAAATTCAAGTTTAGATTTTGAAATAGAACCAGCGGGGCCAGGCAGGAAAGTTCCCGCCCTAGCCATGTCGATAGGGCTGTCGACAGGCCTGTCGACTGGGAGGTCGACTTGCCTATCGACTTGCCTGTCGACACGGGGTGTCGAGCCAGAGGGCCTGGGTGCACCAGGTCTGGTTTTCTGGCTAGGGCTGGGCTGTGTTCTAGAGATTTCCTAAATCTGACGGACCTAATCTAACCTAGGGCTAATCCTATGGTCTAAAACACACCCTAATCCTATAAATACACCCTAATGCAAGCCTAATCCATACTAAAAATAGAATTGATACCATCATGCCGCCAAAATCAAACTTAGGAGGAGCCTCCACTAGTTTATGAAGGAAGTTGCAAGCTAATCAACCTCTAATCATTATCTTCTTCAAATATAGCAACTAGTTCTACTTCATAAGTTTGCTAATCTTGGTTTTGGTGAGTTTCTATCACTTTGACAACCAATTGCTAAATTAAGTAGATGAGATATGATGAGATCATGCGGTTTTGTATGCGGATTAGTGGGTTTTAAGTCATATGATATGATGTTAGTTTGCTAATTTATGTTTAATGTTAACCCTATGTTTATGCAAGTTAAGTATGTGGGTTTATGTAAGTTAAGTATATGGGTTTATGCAAGTTAAGTGATGGATTTTATGCATGCTAAGTGTTTGATTATATGCATGCTAAGTATTTGATTTTATGCATGCTAAGTGTTTGATTATATGCATGCTAAGTATTTGATTTTATGCATGCTAAGTGTTTAGTTTTATGCATGCTAAGTGTTTGGTTTTATGCATACATTATGACATGCAAGTTTACCCTTTTGAAATAAGATGCATACATATGCAAGATGATACCTTTGTATGCTATGCATGCATATGCATGTTTACCCTATTTATGATGCAAGTCACATATGCAAGTTCACCCTTTTTGTGTAACCTATGAACACTTATGCAAGTTACCTTTATATGACATATGTGTATTCATGCAAGTTGGGTTATTAAATAATGCTAGTTGGGTTTACTATCATGATGCAAGTTGACACCTTTTGAACCCATGTAAAAGCCAACGTTGTGCTAAGATTGAACCCATTACATTTGTAGTGAATCTTCCCATTTATATGACATGTTATGAAAACAAGTTACGTGGTAAACGATGGGGTTAATATGCATGTTAATAAAAATGTGTATAACATAAAAGGAATGGACATAATTGGGAATTTACCTATTAAGTTAGGTCTACCCATATTATGGAGTTGGGAATTTACCTATTAAGTTAGGTTTACCCATACTATGGAATTGGGAATTTAACTATTGAGTTAGGTCTACCCATATTCTTAAATTGTGTAATTAATTAGGGATAATTAATATAAATTATGGGGGTGATTAATTAGGTGTAATTAATCGACTAAGACACGAGGTTGGACCCTTTTGTAGCGTAAGACTGCCCGGAACCGACCGGCAAATCCAGCGGCTACAAATGATTGGCCCAATGTGAGAGGTCTTAGGCATAAATTAAATACGTGACAAGTGTAAAGACACGAGGTTAGACCCTGTTATGGCGTAAGGCTGCCCGGAACCGACCGGCAAATCCAGCTGCCATAAAAGACGGTCTAATGTGAGAGCTCTTTACAAGGGTTACGTTCTTAATCAATTAAGAAACACTTAACCAGATAAGCATGTAGTGGGGCATGAGGGGTTAAGTGGGTGCCTTGGGTGGCATGTGGAAATCTAGTGGGTTGCCTTGGGTGGCAATAGAAAATACGATTAGAATACTTAACCAAGTGGAAACATGTAATTAAACATGATAAAGGGTTAAGTGGGATGCACTAGAAAAGAGACAAGCTTAGGTGGGTAGCTTGTGGGGGCCCATTTCAACCAATATCCCAAACGTATCTTAGTGGGCTCGACTCTAGTCGAGTGACGGGACATGCATATTGGGCTTGACTATAAGAGGCCAAAACGGGGTAGCGGTGGCAACGCGAGTCCAACGGGTTTCATATGCGTGTGTGGACCCGGGCTGGTAGGTAAGACGTTGTTGCATCGTGTAGGTATGACCGTGCACCATTTGTTGTATCGGGTTGCCACTTTGGGGAGTGATACACCCCATTGTGGGGCCAGCACGGATATCTACGGTAGGGAGCCGATCGCTTGGGAGTAGTGGGTACACCTAGTAAAGATAGGGGCATACGACACCTATGTAGGGGTACACGAGACTACTAGGTAAATTTTCTAAGTCCTTGGAAGGGATCAACCTTTAAGTAGGAATGACTGGTGTGGTGCAGTGTAGTAATTATCCTTGGGTGGGTAAATGCGTCTTTACGGTTATCTTGGTTTATCCTAAGTCTACCAAGCTGCTTAGTGTAGCCATTCATCCCCAGACATTACCGTATATCAAGTTTATGTCTTCTCTGGTTACTTTAATGATTGTATTGTTAAAGTTATAGGACTCGCTCAGACTTATGTCTGACCCCGTTGTTTTTATCTTTTTCCCAACCCTCAGGTTCTCAGAGTGGGCCCAGTACGAGTGGGCTTTGATCAGGCTGCTTTTATTACTCTCTTGGAGCTTGGACCCTAGATGTAGAGCTCAGCTTACCCTTTTCTTTTATGGCTATCAGTTCATGTATTGGGATTATGTATCTTTATTTAGCAAGAATGGATATTTGTACTTAACTCTTATTATGGTTTTGTGATGTAACCAGACATGTTTTACTTTCCGCTGCATTGAAATGTTGTCCCAAATTCCCAAGTATTACTTATATCTGTCTTGCTGTAATTTCTCTGTTCTATATTCACTAAAATACTCCGCCGATGTTATGGCATTCCCTTAGAGAGTGACCATAGCGGGTGTGGGGTGTTACACGTGGTATCAGAGCAAAGGTTACCGGAACAGATAAAATTTTTAGAAAACTATTTTTCTAAAAACATTTTTGGAAGAGATATTTTCAAAAACATGTCTTTAAAGAGAAATGTTTTTGAAAGAAAATCATAATCCCCAATAGCCATATCTTTATCTCTCAAATTCTCCGTTTTGAATCTTTCCTTTTTCGTTTCAGCATGGCTGAGGATCTTAACTTTCCGGAGGGTGTGATGATACCAGTATGGTATAGGAGATTGATGGAGGCTACGACCACCGCTGTGGGTCCAGCAAATGTTCCTCCACCAACTGTAGCACCCGATCTTCCTCCTCCCCCTCCTCCTCGCACGGATACTTTTTCTAAGACTTGCAAGGAATTTAAAGCTATGGGAGGGAAACCTTTTCAAGGATCTGAAACTTTTGTGGAGGCTAGAGATTGGCTTAAGGAGGTGGAAGAGTTGATAAATATCTTTGAGATGGAAGAAGGAAAGAAAGTCAAGTTGGCTGCTTGGTTAATGAAGGGAGAGGCCTCATTCTGGTGGGAGGTCACTAATGGAGAACGCCCCGTTGACTCTTGGGTGGATTTTAGGCAAAGATTTGTGGCAAAGTTTCTCTCAAGGGCGGAGGAAAACTTGTATATGGAAAGATTCTTTACTCTAAAGCAAGGAAATATCTCAGTGAAGGAGTATGTCAACAAGTTTAATCAATTGGCAAGGTTTGGTCTAGACATGGTGAATACACCGGAGAAGAAGGCTTTGAGGTTCGTGAAAGGCTTAAATGAACCGATGCATGGGTTGGCTATGACTCATATCCCTATGGGGGCCACCTTCGAGAAGCTGGTTGACATGGCACTCATGCACGAAGAAGAGAAGGGTCCCAATGCTAATCAGGCGCCCGAGAAGAAGGGAGATCAAAAGAGACCTCAGCAACAACAGCAAAACAAAGGTGGGAAAGGCAACGGTGGCAAGGGCAAGAAGAAGAAGTGTTTCAATTGTGGGACACCTGGCCACCTAAGCAAGGATTGTCGCAAGAAGAAGAAGACTGGCTGCTTCCACTGTGGCGAAGCAAGGCATCTAGTGAAAGACTGTCCTAAGAAAGGGCAAAGGACGGGGTCTACCTCAGGAGGACAGGTGCAAGCTCTTATGGCACCGGGTCAGGCTAGGGGGCAAGTACAGGCTCTCGCGGTTCCACCGATTCAGGAAAGAGGTAGAACTATTTCCGTGGAAAGTCTGGTTTTTCTATTTGATCATCCTGTCCGTACATTGTTTGATTCAGGCGCATCGCATTCGTTTATCTCATCATCATTAGTTGAGTCACTGCACTTAGACACCAGTCTGGTAGATGATCCCTTGGTTGTTTCAAACCCAATTGGGGGCTCCACTTATTTGTCCATGATATGTTTGGGTTTGAAGATTTCTATACTTAGCATTGAGTTTAGATGTGATGCTTTTGTTTTGGGCTTCACGGGCTATGGGTTGATTTTGGGCATGGACTGGTTATCCAGTAATGGTGCCGTTCTTGATTGCAAAAGGAGAGTTGTTAGGCTCATGACCCGCTTGGGTAACACTCTCGAGATCTCTTGCAATCCCATGGATTCTGTTATGTTAAGTTATCTTGAATCGCTTGACTCTTCGGTCGAGAGTTTGCAATCTGTTAGAGTGGTCCGGGAATACTCGGATGTGTTTGAGGAGGTGAAAGGCTTACCTCCGAAGCGGGAGATTGACTTCCGAATATATCTGGTGGATAATGCTAAACCTGTGTCTTTACCAGTGCGCCACATGGCTCCGCGTGAGAGGAGGGAACTCCATAAGCAAGTAGGGGAGTTGCTTGAGAAGGGGTTCATAAGACGAAGTATATCGGAGTGGGGTGCTCCAGTAGTTTTTGCTACGAAAGCGGATGGGTCTCTCAGACTTTGTGTAGACTATAGAGAACTCAACAAGCTCACAAAGAAGAATAGAAACCCATTGCCGAGGATTGATGATCTTTTCGATCAGTTGGTTGGCGCTTCAGTATTTTCTCAATTGGACCTAGCCACGGGGTTTCATCAGTTGAGGGTGGCTGAGGATAGCATAGACAAGACTGCCTTTAGGACTCCGGATGGTTTCTATGAGTGGCTGGTGATGCCATTTGGGTTGACGAACGCCCCTGCATACTTTGTTGATTTGATGAGTAAGGTGTTCAGGGAGTTCCTTAATAAGTTCGTGGTGGTCTTTGTGGATGATATCTTAGTATTTTCTAAGAGTGAAGAAGAGCATGCCTTACATCTTGGGGAGGTGTTGAAGACTCTTCGAGCACATAGCCTTAAGGCTAAATTCTCTAAATGTCACTTCTGGAGGAAGGAAGTGCGGTTCTTGGGGCACGTGGTCTCCAAGGAAGGGATAGCTGTGGATCCCGCAAAGGTAGTATCAATTCAGGATTGGAAGGTTCTGAAGAATGCTACCGAAGTGAGAAGTTTCTTGGGTTTGGTGGGTTATTATAGGAAGTTTATCAAAGACTTCGCGAAGATATCAGCCCCATTAACCCGCTTAACGAAGAAGAATCTTGTTTTCACATGGGACGTAGATTGTGATGATGCGTTCCGACGGTTAAAGAGAGCTTTAACCACTGCTCCAGTTTTAGTGTTGCCAGATGGGAGCAAGCCATTTGTTGTCTATACCGATGCTTGTGGGACAGGATTAGGCGCAGTCTTAATGCAAGAGGGAAGGGTAATAGCCTATGGTGGAAGGCAGTTGAGAGTGCATGAGAAAAATTACCCTACCCATGATCTAGAGTTGGCTGCTATTGTTTTTGCGCTTAAGATTTGGCGCCATTATCTTCTTGGTGAGAGATTCGAATTGTTCACTGACCACAAATCATTAAATACTTGTTTTCTCAGAAGGATTTGAATTTGAGACAGCAAAGGTGGATGGAGTTCTTAGCATCCTATGATTTCGAGATAGCGTATACCCCTGGCAAGGGTAACGTGGTGGCGGACGCCTTGAGCAGAAAGAGGTTGTCCTTGAGTCCATTGTTCGTGGAACGACGAAGCTTGGAATTTATCTCGATGTTTGATTACATACCTTCCATTGACTATATACCCGGTTTGCTAGCATCCTTGGAGGTCAGACCTACTCTTTTGGGGCGGATTGGAGAAGCCCAGAAGGACGACCCACAGTTAGTTGAGTTTATAGAGAAGCTCATAAGGGGGGAGTCGTCCAGCCATTTGAGTAGGTACACCCTAGACGATAGGGGGTGCTTGCGTAGAGACGGTAGACTTTGTGTACCGCAAGAAGAGGGTTTGAGGAAGGCTATTCTTGATGATGCACACCGTTCTAGGATGACCATTCATCCCGGTGGGGATAAGATGTACCAAGACATGAAGAGGGTTTTCTTCTGGGCCGGTATGAAGAAAGATGTGGCCGAATATGTCGCTCGATGCTTGGTTTGCCAACAAGTGAAAGCGGAGCAAAAGAAACCAGGTGGGTTGCTTCACCCATTGGAAGTTCCGCAATGGAAGCGGGATAGCGTCTCGATGGATTTTATTGACGGGTTACCCAGATCGAGAAAGGGTAATACGGGAATTTGGGTTGTGGTAGATAGACTTACTAAAAGCGCCCATTTCATACCTGTGAAGAGCAAGAGGACTGCTCCATGGTTAGCTTCAGTATATCTTCGAGAGATAGTTCGATTGCATGGGGTACCCTCTAGCATAGTGAGTGATCGAGATCCTATCTTCACTAGCGAGTTCTGGAAAAGTTTGCAAGAAGCAGTGGGGACTCAATTGTGTCTGAGCACCGCATATCATCCTCAGACGGACGGCCAGACTGAGAGGGTGAATCGTGTCCTAGAAGACCTTTTGAGGCTTTGTATCTTAGATTTTGGAGGTACATGGGAAGAGCATCTTCCATTGGTGGAGTTCGCATATAATAACAGCTTTCAGTCCAGTATTGGTATGGCTCCTTTCGAAGCTCTCTATGGAAGGCCTTGTCGATCACCTACATGTTGGTGGGAATCTACGGACAAGATCTTGCTTGGGCCTGATATGGTTAGGGAGACTTCTGAGAAGATTGACTTGATTCGAAGAAGGATGAAAGCAGCACAGGATAGGCAAAAATCTTATGCGGACAAAAGGAGGACGGACCTTGAGTTTGAAGTTGGGGACAGGGTCTTTGTCAAGGTGTCACCGTTACGAAATGTGGTTCGCTTTGGATCTGTTGGGAAGTTAGCACCAAGGTTCGTAGGGCCGTTTCCTATTAAGGAAAGGATTGGACGGACGGCATATAGAGTGGAGTTGCCCGACAGACTTAGTGGTGTACATGATGTGTTCCATGTGTCACACTTGAGGAAGTGCTTACATGAGACCGCAGAGGTAGTAGAGCCGAGCTTGCTTAAAGAAGTGGAAGTAGAGCGTGATGCGACTATTCGACGAGCTCCTACCCGCATCCTTGGGTCAGAGACTAGGAAATTGAGGAATCGAGAGGTTCAACTAGTCAAAGTACAATGGGGAGAAGACGAGGGCAACACAACTTGGGAAACGGAAGTGAAGATGCGTTCATTGTACCCGTTCCTTTTTGAGGGTATGTCTTTTAACTTCTCCTTTATCGTTTGTCTAGTACTTATCTTATATTTAGTGTGTCCTCTCATTAGTACCTTTGACCTTTAGATAGGGTAAACCTATGGTTGAAACATGTGTTTGAGACATGTTATGTTTGGTGGATGCATGTGGATGCAAGTGGTTACTAGTGGTTGCTCGTGGATGCATATACACACACTCTAGGCACTAGATCGGCTCAATCACTTCATATTGCATATTGCATAAAATTGTGTGTAGGAAGCTATATTTATGGATGTATAATGATTGTGTTATCATATGGATGATGCATTTTGGTGAATGATTGTGCACTCATGTAGATATTGGATGTGTCGATAGGATTCTCTCGCATACATAATGGATGCATGGCACTATCATGGTTTGCATATGTTCATACATTAGATAGGGAACATATACACACACTTTTTGCATATGCTCATACATCATTAGAAATTGTTCTAAGGACAATGGATGCCCGTGTTTGATGGATTGAGTAGATGGTTGTTTGGATGGTAGGATATGCATTCTCCTTAGCTTAGAGATTTCGGGGACGAAATCCTTTAAGGAGGGGAGAATGTAACACCCCGTATTTTGGTTAATGCTAATTACAGAATAAATAATCTCAGACGTGAGAATAGGGGGAAATGGGTTGCGTCATTGCGTTCGTCTCGGAAAAATACGCAGAATAGAGTCCGGAATTTTGTAAATCGGAGTCCGTATGGCCCAGTTATGGCCCAATGAAGTTTGCAGAAAATTCAAAGCTAAAAAAACAGATTTAAAAATTCAAGTTCAGATTTTGAAATAGAACCAGCGGGGCCAGGCGGGAAAGTTCCCGCCCTAGCCATGTCGACAGGGCTGTCGACTGGGAGGTCGACTTGCCTGTCGACACAGGGTGTCGAGCCAGAGGGCCTGGGTGCACCAGGTCTGGTTTTCTGGCTAGGGCTGGGCTGTGTTCTAGAGATTTCCTAAATCTGACGGACCTAATCTAACCTAGGGCTAATCCTACGGTCTAAAACACACCCTAATCCTATAAATACACCCTAATGCAAGCCTAATCCATACTAAAAATAGAATTGATACCATCATGCTGCCAAAATCAAACTTAGGAGGAGCCTCCACTAGTTTATGAAGGAAGTTGCAAGCTAATCAACCTCTAATCATTATCTTCTTCAAATATAGCAACTAGTTCTACTTCATAAGTTTGCTAATCTTGGTATTGGTGAGTTTCTATCACTTTGACAACCAATTGCTAAATTAAGTAGATGAGATATGATGAGATCATGCGGTTTTGTATGCGGATTAGTGGGTTTTAAGTCATATGATATGATGTTAGTTTGCTAATTTATGTTTAATGTTAACCCTATGTTTATGCAAGTTATGTATGTGTGTTTATGCAAGTTAAGTATATGGGTTTATGCAAGTTAAGTGATGGATTTTATGCATGCTAAGTGTTTGATTATATGCATGCTAAGTATTTGATTTTATGCATGCTAAGTGTTTGATTATATGCATGCTAAGTATTTGATTTTATGCATGCTAAGTGTTTAGTTTTATGCATGCTAAGTGTTTGGTTTTATGCATACATTATGACATGCAAGTTTACCCTTTTGAAATAAGATGCATACATATGCAAGATGATACCTTTGTATGCTATGCATGCATATGCATGTTTACCCTATTTATGATGCAAGTCACATATGCAAGTTCACCCTTTTTGTGTAACCTATGAACACTTATGCAAGTTACCTTTATATGACATATGTGTATTCATGCAAGTTGGGTTATTAAATAATGCTAGTTGGGTTTACTATCATGATGCAAGTTGACACCTTTTGAACCCATGTAAAAGCCAACGTTGTGCTAAGATTGAACCCATTACATTTGTAGTGAATCTTCCCATTTATATGACATGTTATGAAAACAAGTTACGTGGGAAACGATGGGGTTAATATGCATGTTAATAAAAATGTGTATAACATAAAAGGAATGGACATAATTGGGAATTTACCTATTAAGTTAGGTCTACCCATATTATGGAGTTGGGAATTTACCTATTAAGTTAGGTTTACCCATACTATGGAATTGGGAATTTACCTATTGAGTTAGGTCTACCCATATTCTTAAAATTTTGTAATTAATTAGGGATAATTAATATAAATTATGGGGGTGATTAATTAGGTGTAATTAATCGACTAAGACACGAGGTTGGACCCTTTTGTAGCGTAAGACTGCCCGGAACCGACCGGCAAATCCAGCGGCTACAAATGATTGGCCCAATGTGAGAGGTCTTAGGCATAAATTAAATACGTGACAAGTGTAAAGACACGAGGTTAGACCCTGTTATGGCGTAAGGCTGCCCGGAACCGACCGGCAAATCCAGCTGCCATAAAAGACGGTCTAATGTGAGAGCTCTTTACAAGGGTTACGTTCTTAATCAATTAAGAAACACTTAACCAGATAAGCATGTAGTGGGGCATGAGGGGTTAAGTGGGTGCCTTGGGTGGCATGTGGAAATCTAGTGGGTTGCCTTGGGTGGCAATAGAAAATACGATTAGAATACTTAACCAAGTGGAAACATGTAATTAAACATGATAAAGGGTTAAGTGGGATGCACTAGAAAAGAGACAAGCTTAGGTGGGTAGCTTGTGGGGGCCCATTTCAACCAATATCCCAAACGTATCTTAGTGGGCTCGACTCTAGTCGAGTGACGGGACACGCATATTGGGCTTGAGTATAAGAGGCCAAAACGGGGTAGCGGTGGCAACGCGAGTCCAACGGGTTTCATATGCGTGTGTGGACCCGGGCTGGTAGGTAAGACGTTGTTGCATCGTGTAGGTATGACCGTGCACCATTTGTTGTATCGGGTTGCCACTTTGGGGAGTGATACACCCCATTGTGGGGCCAGCACGGATATCTACGGTAGGGAGCCGATCGCTTGGGAGTAGTGGGTACACCTAGTAAAGATAGGGGCAGACGGCACCTATGTAGGGGTACACGAAACTACTAGGTAAATTTTCTAAGTCCTTGGAAGGGATCAACCTTTACGTAGGAATGACTGGTGTGGTGCAGTGTAGTAATTATCCTTGGGTGGGTAAATGCGTCTTTACGGTTATCTTCGTTTATCCTAAGTCTACCAAGCTGCTTAGTGTAGCCATTCATCCCCAGAAATTACCGTATATCAAGTTTATGTCTTCTCTGGTTACTTTAATGATTGTATTGTTAAAGTTATAGGACTCGCTCAGACTTATGTCTGACCCCGTTGTTTTTATCTTTTTCCCAACCCTCAGGTTCTCAGAGTGGGCCCAGTACGAGTGGGCTTTGATCAGGCTGCTTTTATTACTCTCTTGGAGCTTGGACCCTAGATGTAGAGCTCAGCATACCCTTTTCTTTTATGGCTATCAGTTCATGTATTGGGATTATGTATCTTTATTTAGCAAGAATGGATATTTGTACTTAACTCTTATTATGGTTTTGTGATGTAACCAGACATGTTTTACTTTCCGCTGCATTGAAATGTTGTCCCAAATTTCCAAGTATTACTTATATCTGTCTTGCTGTAATTTCTCTGTTTATATTCACTAAAATACTCTGCCGATGTTATGGCATTCCCTTAGAGAGTGACCATAGCGGGTGTGGGGTGTTACAGTCCACGAAGACCACTACAAATTTATTAAGGAACTCTCTGAACACCCTGTTAGCCTACTTTGTGAACTAGGCAACACAAAGTCAAGAAACCAACCATTGAAGAATATTTTAAGTTATAAGACTTCGGTTCGGATTGGAGGAAAGCACTACAATTCAGGTTGATAGCTGCAGTTGTTCGGATCGGATAGGATCCTCTGTTCGGATCGGGATAGAGCAGCATATTGGATCGGATCGGATAGAGTTCTCTGTTCGGATCGGTGGTCTCTTACTGGATAGATTGGTAAAGCATATCCAATCGGATCGGAGGACAACTAAATCTCGCATGGAAAGCCATCTGCTCACCACAACGCTGGGGCGGAGCGGAGTAGGTTAAAGAAGGAGAGACGCCCGAGCCAATCCGGTTCGGATCGGGTATCCCGATCCGAACCCCCTACCTGCACGCCTCCGACCCGCACCCATGATCCAAGTTAATTTCCTGTAAAATCGCCTGGAGAACCGGACCGGATATGACTAATTCCTACCCCTAACGTCCATCTCTTTGATGTGTTGTCAGCTTGATAGTTCATCCGAACCCGAAGAGAGTGCGATGGATAACACGTGGCCCGACCCGGATTGAATCTCAGGCAAATTCACACCTATAAATACCCCGACTGGAGACAAAGAAAGGGATCTTTTTTGAACACTTTTGAGAATCCAACTACCTCCATCATCCGAACTCCATTACTCCCGGAGAATCCAAATCATCTTTCATTTCTTGTTTTAATCATTTGAGTGAACAAAAGTGAGTTGTGAGTGAATCTTACATTGTATTTGCAACTGAATTATCGAATATAGTGAAAAATAAGTGGACGTAGGCATTTCTTCGCCGAACCACTATAAATCCTGTGTGTTTATTTTTATTATTGTCTCATATAATCTTGTTTCTAATCAATTTGGGGGTTAGAACCACTTTTGGGTCTAACATTTTGGTGCTTTCACCGAGAAACCTCATCTAAATTCTTTATTTTCCGGGATCTCTTTCTACTTTTTGGACCATTGAGTTCAAAGAAGTGAATCCTTAAGTTTCTCCGTTTTCTTACATTCGTTGAAGTAATTTTTGAAGACTCATGGCCAAAGGAAAAGGCAAGGAAGTTCAGACTTTTCGAGGAAATGGAGCTGGCGAAGATCAGCAAAATGCTGTCGTAACAAGGTCTCGGGGGCAGAGTTCAGCAGCAGGAAGAATCAATGCAGGAAATCCGAGCCGACAGCAGGGGGAGAGCTCCGATCCGATCCGGGTTGGAGACTCTGAAGCAGTGCATTCCCCCAATTTGAACCGACCTGAGCTGCTCGCTGCGCACCGATCCGACCAGGCACCCCAGCTCCGATCCGACCCGACCTCCTACCTCCGATCCGACCCGATGCTTGGTGAAGCTGGAACCTCTACTCGAGTCCCTGCGAATGCTCCAATTCCAGCTGCCAGGGTTGGAGATCAGGTCAATCCATCTGCGCCCATCACTCAAGGAGATTTTTCGCGCTTACTTGACATGCTTGAGAGCACAAGGGAAGCTATGAGAGTTCATGAGCGCACTAACCTCATGATGCAGGAAAATATGAGGCTCATGAGTCGGGAGATCAATGAGCTCCGTCGACAGAGAACTCCATCACCGGTTCGTCACACAGCAGTAGATCAATCTTCATCTTCCGAGGAAGAGAGGCCCCGTGAGCGGAGGCCACTCGAACGACCTCAGAATGTGGAGCAGCTGACATTTGGATCTTTGGGATCTCGCGAGGATATCGCACGAGCATTAGGAACCGATGACCCCACTCGGGGGCAAAGACTCCAGTCCCCTCTTCCCGAGATCGACCGGGAACGCAGGGAACGGAATCGAGCAGAGGTAGTTCGAAGAAGAAGGGCATCTCCTGAGCAAGAGCCCGGAAGGAACTCGGATACTAGGGCCAGGGAACCTGAGCAGCCCCTAACTAGCGCTGATGTACAGGCAATGGTTCGCCGAATTATGTCCGAGAGCCGGAATTATACAAATGAAGACTATGGCATTGAGCGAAGCCATACTCCGTTCACCGATGATATCCTCGACTTCCAGTTTCCCCGACGCTTTAACCTGCCACAAATGGATAAATACAACGGAAGGACTGATCCGGGACAGCATTTAATGAGATATTCGTGGCTCATGAATGCTGCTGCTGCCCCAGATGAAGTGAAGTGCAAAGCATTCCCAATCTACCTAGAAGACGTGGCATTGTTCTGGTTTACCCGACTTCCTCCTCGTTCGATTTCAAATTACAAGGAACTAAGCGAGCGTTTCATGAACCAGTTCCGTCTCCATGCCCGAAAGTCCAAAAGTGTTATTGAATTGTCAAGAATCAAACAGGCACCAGGAGAATCTTTAAGGGCATATCTTGATCGTTTTAACCAAGCTGTAACTGAGGTCAGTGACCCGCATGAGCCCACTATTCTGATGGCATTGAAGGAAGGAGTTGATCCTGAATCTGAGTTTGGAGACTACCTTTCCGGGAAGACACCCCCCACAAGGGCGATATTCTACGAAAAAGCCGATATTTATCTAAGACGAGAGGAGGCCAGGGCAAACCGAAAGAGAAAGTCTGAGACAGCTTCAAAGGAGAATGTGCAGAGTAATATTGCCGTGAAACAGTCTGGGGAAAGTTCTGGCAAGGTTGAAGTAAATGTAGGAAACAAGGGTGGAAACAGCAATACTGGAAATGGGGGAAACAACAACAACCGAAATTCGAACGGTAACAGGAGAAACAGAAATAGGGGAAGCGACCCTAACAAAAGGCCTCGATTCCAGAACTACGAGAACTATACACCATTGAATGACACCCTGGAAAATATTTACCTGGATACGTACAGTGTGTTGCAGTACAAAAGACCGCCACCTCGTGATTCGACCGAGAAAGAAATGGCGACAGGGAAATTTTGCTTGTTTCACGGAACACATGGACACTCGACCAATGAATGTCGGCATTTGAGGGATGTAATTGAAAAGCTGATGCGTGAAGGAAAGTTGGATGAGTACAAGGTTGCCCCGAGGGACAGGGGGCAAGGAGAGCAGGCTCCAAAACAGATCCTACCTGCTCCTAAGCCTACCGCGCAGCAGAAAGGTAAAGGGATTGTCATCAACTCCATAGTAGGCGGACCTCACCCGGCAATCCGAAGTTTTAGGTCAATGGACCAATATGTGAATGCTGCCAAGCATCTAGATGTGAATGAAGGTGACGATTTGGAAGATGTCACCCCCATAAAGCAACAAAAAACCATGTTCGACGACGTGGTGTTTCGCAGCCGAGACAACACGGGGATACAATCTCCCACCAATGATCCGTTGGTTATTACTACCACTATTGGGCCGGCCTTGGTCCATAAGGTATTAATAGACAACGGAAGTTCCGTTAATATTTTGTTCAAGAAGTCATTTGATCAGATGAAGCTTGAGCCCGAAGATCTGAAACCTTGTGAAGGATGGATTAGAGGTTTCAACGGAGCGACGACAGCTCCCATGGGATATATAGAGTTGCCCGTGACCCTAGGGCAAGGAGAACGTAGAAGAGTGCGAATGCTTCAGTTCGTAGTATTGGACGTAGATTCGCCATATAACGCGTTTTTAGGGAGACCTGCCCTCGCTGAATTTAGAGTTTGTATCGCCCCTTGGTGCTTGTTAATAAAGTTCCCAACCGAAGCCGGGACTGGAGTAATAAGAGGGGATCAGGTTTCTGGACGGGCCTGCTATGTGGCCGAACTGAAGATGTTGATGAAAGGAGTTAATGCTGAGAGCAAGGATGCCTCGTCTCCCTCAAAGGGGGACTCGGCATAGCAATTAGAGAAAATGACCCCAAAGGAGTTGCCCAAAGGGACACCTGAAGACCTGGATCCTAGAAAAGACGAGGAACCAGAGGCTAGGAATGCAACTCCTAACGAAGTGACAGTGGAAATTCCCATTGATAAAGCTGATCCGACGAAAGTTTTGAAGATTGGTTCTCAATTGGATCCACGTCGTGCTGAAGAACTGACGGACTTCTTGAAGGCAAACTTAGATGTGTTCGCCTGGACCCATGCTGACATGTGTGGGATATCACCTTCCATTATTAGTCACAAATTGAATGTAAATCCGAAGCATCCGCCTGTGAAGCAAAAGAGACGCATGCTGGGCCCAGAGAGGTCGGCTGCTCTCAAAGAGGAAGTGGAGAAATTGAAGCAAAATGGATTTATTCGAGATTCGACTTATCCTGACTGGATATCGAATCCCGTCTTGGTAAAGAAGCCAAACGGAAAATGGCGAACTTGTATTGACTTTTCAGATTTAAATAAAGCTTGCCCAAAAGATAGTTTCCCACTTCCCAGGATTGACCAGCTTGTAGACTCGACAGCAGGTCATGAACTTCTTTCTTTCATGGATGCATACTCTGGATACAACCAAATTCCTATGCATGTACCAGACCAAGAGCATACGAGTTTCATTACGAATTTGGGGCTATATTGTTATGTTGTAATGCCATTTGGGTTAAAAAACGCTGGAGCTACTTATCAGCGCTTGGTAAATAGAATGTTTTATGATCAAATAGGAAAAACTATGGAAGTTTATGTGGATGATATGCTTGTCAAATCAAAGCAGTCTTCCAGTCATACACAAGACTTAGCGGAAATGTTTGGTATCTTGCGAAAATACCGTATGAAATTGAATCCTTTAAAATGTTCATTTGGAGTGGCTTCGGGAAAGTTTCTTGGCTTCATTGTGAGTTCCCGAGGAATTGAAATTAACCCTAGCCAGATAGCAGCGATTAGAAACGTCGAAGAACCAAGAAGAATTAAAGATGTCCAAAGTCTGGCAGGGAAGGTAGCGGCGTTGAGTAGATTCATCTCTAAAGCCACAGATAAGTGTGTTCCGTTTTTTGATTTGATAAAAAGGGGAAAGAAGAACTTCCAGTGGACTCCCGATTGTGTTGAGGCCTTCCAAAATCTGTTAGAGCTGTTAGAGAAACCGCCAATCTTATCAAAACCCGTAGATCACGAAGAATTATTTGTTTATCTAGCAGTCTCGGCTCACGCTGTCAGCACAGCCCTGGTTCGAGAAGAAGACAAAGTACAAAGGCCAGTGTACTATGTGAGTAAGAAATTAGCAGCGGCAGAGCGCAACTACCCAAAGATTGAGAAGCTTGCTTACAGCCTCCTGATCGCATCCCGAAAACTTCGTCACTACTTCCAAGCCCATCCAATAACCATATACACCGACCAGCCATTAAGACAGGTGTTGCAGAGACCCGAAGCATCGGGAAGGTTGATCAAATGGAACATAGAACTAAGCCAGTTTGATTTGAATTTTCAACCACGAAAGTCTATCAGGGGGCAAGCTCTAGCAGACTTTATTGCGGAGTTCACCATTCCAGAGGAGGAAATAATCAATGACCAAGTGGTCAAATCCGAGGATAAGCTAGAGATGAATCCGTGGAAATTATATACAGATGGAGCTAAAAATGACCGAAGGTCCGGAGCTGGAATTGTCTTAGTCACTCCCGAGGGACGGTCGTTATATTACGCCCTACGGTTAGAATTTTCGGCAACTAACAATGACTCTGAGTATGAAGCCCTGATTGCCGGGCTGAAACTTGCTAAAGACCTCGGAGTAAAAATGATGGACATATTTTGTGACTCTAAGATTGTTGTTTGTCAAGTGCGAGAGGAATTCGCGGCTCGAGGACCTCGACTTATCGCCTACCTCAAGAAAGTGAAAGAGCTATTGAATAGCTTAGAGCGGTACAGCATAACACATATTCCCAGAATTGAAAACCAGAAAGCGGATAGACTGGCAAAAGTGGCTAGTTCTGACAATCCTGAAGGGACTGAGGTAATTCCAATTGAAACGTTGGAATCGCCAAGCTTTGAGTCAATGGAAATTGAATTCGCTCTTGAAGCGGAACCAGAGAAGGAGTCATGGATGACTCCAATTAAGAATTTTCTTAAGAATGGGACACTCCCATCGAAGAAGAGTGAGAAAAGGGCCGTAGTTCGCAAAGCAACCAGATATGTTATACAAGACGATACTCTCTATAGACAAGGATTTTCTATGCCCCTGTTACGATGTATCGCACACGACGACATCAAGCGTGTACTAAGAGAAGTGCACGAAGGTGAGTGTGGAGATCATACAGGAGGTCAAACTTTAGCAAAGAAGATATTGCGATACGGATACTTCTGGCCGACGATCAACAAAGATGCAGCTGATTATTCACGACGCTGCGATAAGTGCCAGAGATTCGCCAAAATCCCCAGGGCACCGTCAACCCAGCTTAAATCGATGGTGAGTCCTTGGCCATTTGCCACATGGGGAATTGATATCATTGGAGTTTTACCGATTGCTAAAGGAGGAGCTAAGTATGCGATAGTAGCCGTGGATTATTTCACCAAGTGGGTGGAAGCTGAGCACTTGACCAAGATCACAACAAGAAAAGTGATAAGTTTTGTGGTCAGAAATATTATATGCCGATTCGGGATTCCAAGGACGATCATAACTGACAACGGGACCCAATTTGATAGCTCTGAATTCAGAAATTTTTGCCAGAAATATAAGATAGACAAGCGATATACTGCAGTCGCCTATCCACAATCGAATGGGCAAGTAGAGGCAGTAAACAAAGTTATAAAATCCATCCTCAAGAAACGGTTGGAGCGTGCAAAGGCAAGATGGGTAGACGAATTGCCCCTAGCTTTGTGGGCATACCGAACGACATTTAAAACGGCTACCGGTCATACCCCTTTCTCTCTCTCCTTTGGCTCAGAAGCAGTAATTCCGGTTGAACTGGAAGTTCCTTCCCACAGGGTGACATATTATGATCCGATGATGAATCGGGCACTTTTACTTGAGTCTCTTGATGAAGTCGAAGAGAAAAGGGACGAAGCAGACTTGCGTGCAGCAAGACATCGGCGTCAGATGGCACGCTATTATGACAAAAAAGTTCGCCTCAGAACTTTTGAACCAGGAGATTTGGTGCTAAAGAGAATTTTTCCATCCCTTCCTCACCTCGGCCCAAAATGGGAAGGACCCTTTGTCATCCAACGGAAACTTAAAAAAGGAACCTTCAAGTTAACGACCGTAGATGGCGAAGAAGTTCCTCGAGCATGGAATGCCCAACACTTAATGCGATATTTGGATTAGAGATGCTATATTTCTTGTTATTTTTACTGTGAATTCTGTAACAAGACATGCCTTGCCTTGGGAAAATCTGATGATATAATAACAGACTATAAAGTGGATGTAGGCTACGACTTAGCTGAACCACTATAAAAATGTTGTGTGTTTTTTACTTTTATGCATTTACATTCATTAGTTGTTCTGTTGTGATTATGAAATACAGGATAACTCAGAGCCTAAAAGAGGTTGAAAACAGTTTGGACATAGAAAGAAGCACAATGATTATTTGTGCAATAATACGTAAAAGAATGAGAAAACGACATTCTTAACTCTAACTCTCCAGAGAAAGAGAGAGAGTATAAAAGCGTCTCAGATTGAGCGCTGAAAAAGAAATTCTATTCTTAACTCTAACTCTCCAGAGAAAGAGAGAGAGTATAAAAGCGTCTCAGATTGAGCGCTGAAAAAGAAATTCTATTCTTAACTCTAACTCTCCTGGGAAAGAGAGAGAGTATAAAAGCGTCTCCGACTGAGCGCTGAAAAAGAAATCCTACTCCGAACTCTAACTTTCCAGAGAGAAAGAGAGTATAAAGGCGTCTCCGACCGAGCGCCGAGAAAGAAATCTTTTCCCGTTGAGAGACCGGGAAATGAATAGATGACTAAGCTTGAATCTAACTCTCAAGAGAAAGAGAGAAAGTATAAAAGAAATGCCAGGAAAAACAACAGGTATTGACGACACAGGAAATGCTATCCCGCTAGGGAATTGGGAGCATTCAGATTGCATGGATAAGCATTGAATAACTTATGGAAATTGACTGGGGACACATATGCATACACATATTTTCCCCCTCCACAACTTTGTTTCATAACTATAGACATGCATTTTTACATAAGTGCAGAACTGCTAATCAATAAATATTGCAAAAAAGTGAATTATTTTTATTTACAAATGAGTGAATTTGTACAGGGAAATGACTAAAAAAGGAAAGTGCGGAAGCTGTTTTTGTAGCAGCACTTATTGGTTCCTAAAAATGCTAAAAAGATACAGGGGAACCCACTATTTGGGCTTGGGATGAGCCTTCGATTTCTTAGCAGCTTTTTCTGCATCCTTTGCTTCCTTCTCGGCTTCAGTCAAGATTCGTTTTGATTTCTTTTTCCCTGAAGATGTGGTACTGGAGCCAGTAGACTTCTTCCCGGAGGGCGGGGCACTGGAATCAAGAGAAGATTTTTTAGCAAGTTCTTCGGTAATAGATCTAGTTGAGAGCTTAACAACTAACCTTGAACCCGCATCCACAACTGCGAGGGGCTTAAGGACCTCAGGGTCAAGTTCTTCAGCCTTTAATTGCAAGCGCTTGTCTTGATCAGCCTTCATGGCCGCCAAGGTAACGTCATCGGCGCTTTTCGACTCCCCAGTTATTGCAATCTCCGGTTCCTCATCATGCCCCTCGTCTCCTCCGTCGTCTTTTAAAGCTGCGATCATTTCTTCGTCATGGGGAGTGGTGACCTTAGTTGGCTCATTTCCGTCTCCCGAGTCTACAGGAGCAGCCTTGTCTTCCCCTTCTTTGGCCCTATCAGCGGGCTTTGTCCCAGCGGTAGCTCCTTGAGCTACATCTGTCTTCACGGATGATTCAACGCCTACAGAATAAGAAACATCGGTTATCAACTCAGGCGAAAGCAAAGAGTTTCGCATCGAACGTTCAATCACGAAGCCAAAGGTAGTAGTAGCCTTGGCAAATTGAGGAGAAAAGATAGGAATACCTTCTGAAGACTTTTCAGCGGGGGTGACTACTACCTCTGGAGTTATTTCAGGAATGGGAGATAGCAAAGTTGTCCGGGAAATTCCCGGGTTTTCGGGATCATACCCTTCTACTTCGGGAGTTGTAGGAGCAGAAGAAGAGGGGCCAGCTTCGGGAATGGTTTTCTGTTTAGACTTCCGTCTCTCTTCTTCCATGGCCTCAGCAATAAGGCGACGCCCTTCAGCTAGGCGCTCCGGTTCATCGTCTCTCAAGTATTTCTCCATCAGTTTATCTTCATCAAGAGAATCGACCTTAAGTTCTTCCTTTTCCCACTCGACGATTTGATTCCATACTTGAACCAGAGTGGACGGATAGTCTTCGATCCAAGAAATGTTTCGACGACGAATAATATGTGCGAAGAATTCAATCATTAGCTCGCCGAAACCCTAAATCTCAACCTCCGCATCAGATAATTGCTTGCGGGCCTCCTCCGCAGATTTAATAGCGCATTCTACATTGCCCTCGGCCAAAGCAGCCCTGTTTTCTGCCTCCAGCAACTTTGAAGCCAAGTCAGCATTCTTCTTTTCTAATTCGGCATTCTTTTTTGCTAATTCGGCGTTTTTCCGTTCAAGCTCAGCATGAGCAAGGCGTGTCTTAGCCGCTTATGATTTGGCCTCATCAGCTTGCTTTTTTAGTTCAGAACGCTCCTGAGTGTGGGACTCAAGCAAGTCATGATAACGCTTTTGCATGTCCTCAAACTGTTGTTTGAAATTAGAAGCGTTCTTTTGAGCGACAGCCAGTTGAGCTTGAGTGTCTTCCAAGTCCTTTCCTAAGGCTTTTAAAGCTTTGGCATCCTCCTCCGCAGTCTTTTGCATTGAATCAGTGTTTGTCATTAGAGTGCTAATGATTCTAGAGAGATTGCGGGAATACTTGAACATCTCGGAATATTGTTTTTCTACCAAATCAATCTTTGCTTTGGCCTCCTCTGCCCAATTAGACGAAATAGGTTCCAGGGCAGGTAAAAAAGTCAGAGTCTCGAAGTAGTGTTCAGGAAACTGCTCTTCCAAATATGCCCGTCTTACTGCAGTTCCCGCATCTGGTGGAGGAGGAGCGAGGATTGTTAATTCAGCGTCCCTTCCTGAAGAAGATTCTGTAGTACCCTTGTCTGTCCTAGGTCGTTTGGTAGCGGGGACCTTTTGTTTGCTTCGAGACCCGGTTTCCTTTGGAGGAGTTTTCTCTCTACTCCGCTTTTCATGGGAGGAAGTGGAATCCTTAGATGGTGGTCTGTCCTCCTCCCTACGACCTTGATAGCTCTTGTATTTTTCTTGTTCCGGTCGAACTGGTGAGCGGGAGCGTGAGGGCCGAGGTCGATAGGAATCATAAGGTCTTCTTTCCTCCCTACCACGGTCATCCCGGCGATCATACTCAACATCTTGAGGAGGATTGGACATGCTGCGACGAAGCTTTCTTATATCATAATAGGATCGAGACATTGTACCTGTACGATAAAACAAACGAAATTTAGAATCAATGAATTCATGGAGAAAGAAGTGCAATGAATGCTAATGCTGTGGTGTAAAGTGCATCCTAAGTGGTGCGTGTCCCCCCAACCAACCCGAGTCTGAAGCTAGACTAGTGCGGGCAGGCTCTTTGGCCTTAGCGGGTGTAGTTTCTTCGGAAGAAGTGAAGACTAAAGGATCCTTCCTGAAATCCTCTGAAGTATAGATAGTCTCAGGTAAGGGTAGATCCCCCAAACCCTGAAATATGTGTTCATCAGTGCCAGGAACATCCCCTTCGGAAGCGTGAAGTGGCGACTCTTGGGAAGATTTTGACTTATCTAAAGAAGTGGTTTCCTCGGGGGCAATATATCCTTCGCGATGCTTTTTGGCCAGATTAGCCAGTTCATCATCTTGTGTGGAAGAGGGAGAAGGTGAAGTGTGAAGAGAAGCTGTAGGAATTCCTGAACCTTCTCCTATCTCTGGGACCACCTCCACTGGAGGAATGTATGCGTATGGAACCGTCCCATGTCCGATGCTACGGAAAACGGATAGCAGCCCATGAAAGTGAAGGTATTCATCTTTAAGGACCTCGTCGATCGTCAAGAACTTTTGATCACCATTAAGAAGTCGGTGCATCCGATCAAAGAACACCTGATCCGATATCTGTTTGGGATTGTCAACTGCAAATAAAAAGGAAAACAGGTCAGGGTGATGATTCGAGTGTATAGAGTCCGGGTTTAGAAAATCAACGCTTTACTTGATTTTGTCCATCTCCTGGCGCATCCAGACTGTTGCTTTATATAGAACCATTCTAATCTGGAATCTCCAGCTTTACTGCTAAAAGGTACAGAGATTATCTTTCTCTTTGGGACTGATTCGAAGTAGCAGAAGGATGGAGTCTCTCGAGTCCGATGCTTAAAATTATAAAAGAAATGAACGTCATCAAATGTGAGCTCTAGGCCTAGGATTTCGCGATATGCTATGTATAAGGTGTGCAAGTAAGCATATGAATTGGGATGCAACTGCATGGGGGCAATCCGCATTTGTCTTAAGAAATCAACGATGAAAGGCGAGAATGGAGGAATGGCGCCGACCATGCACATCAATCGAGTGACCGTCATATATCCTTCTGGAGGGTTGTGGGGACGGTCAGAGCGTGAGGGCACTAGGGTGTCCCTTTTCATTATTCCATACTTTAAGCAAATTCGAACAAGTCGGTCGTCGTCGATTCTACGGAATCTGGAGGTGACTCCAATATAATGGCTGAGTCAAATTCATCGGGTGCTCGGTTGTCACCAATCCCTCCTTCCTCCTCAAAGCCCAGGGAAACTTCATTCTCTGAAGACACCTCGTCGTTTTCCCGATGACTAACCCCGTAATCTGGACCTTCACTGTCCCATTCCGGATCGGATGAAGAAGATATATCCTCAAGAGTGATTTTGCTGGAAGTTCCCGAAGCTTCTTTCCTCTCGGCTAGACGAGAAGAGCGTCTGGGCCTCATTGTCATGAAACTATTGAAAAAGCAATAGCGCGGATTAGAGTAAATTATCCCGTGCCCCCCTTTGTGTATGTGTGTGAACTAAAGTGTGTGCAGCAAATGTGGGAAATGCGAAATAAAAGTACAGCAATGTAAGACGAAGCTTTGAAGAGAAAGTGATAGTCAGAGTTGTTCTTAATTCTCGTTTATGTTCACAGGGCGCTATCCTAACTGTCCATGAAGTTATTGTTTAGAGTGATTGTTAGTTGAATTAGTTGAGTAGTCTTTGTGTGCCAAGTGTGATGTGTTCGGTTCGGTTCGGATATGCATAGGGTGATTGGCTCGATACAGATGCAAATGTAGGGTCGGCTCGGATGCTTCATTAAAGCGAGGTCAGCTCAAGACGAGGGAAACAATGGGATCGGAAGCATGACTGATCTAATCGGATCGGGTGACCTGATCCGAACCGAACCAGCATCACTCAACCAGTCCATTCATGTCAACCTCTTATCCCATTCTCTTCTCCGACCCGAACCGACATTTTCCTTCCTCCCGTCTTTCTAAAGTGTGCAACCCGAACCGATCCCCTTTCCTTCTCCTTCCTTTTTGCTTCTTCGTATTCTTCCCGAATCAACTCCGATTTGTCATCGCGCTCTTCATCTTCTTCCTCTTTCCCCCCTACTCACAAAAGAATCCGTTTTATCACCAAAGCTACCATTGAGGGCAAATATTTGCCCTCTCCAGCCTCGCAACGCCTCGAAGCGATGGCGCATCCACCAGCAACGACGTGGGGTTCAAGCGAAGCCTATGGCCAAACCATCCCAATCCAACACGAATTGAAATCAAGAACAGTTACTATGAAGTTACTCGAGATTAAAGAACTACCTATATGTTCGGTTCGAGAAATTTACAGGGAATAATTTTAGGATATTGGAGTTTTTGAAGTTTGCAGTACTAGGTTTGGGAGCGGCAGCAGAAAAGAAGAAGGAAAGAAGGAAGACAGTGGCGGATTTTTATAAGGGGTGAGGTTGACTCCTCGTATTCCTATTCTTTCTCTCTCACCCGCTCGGACCGGAGTGAAGGCCCAGTAGCACGACTCTGCCTGAAGGCCCACTGTCCAAGAACCAAAGCGCTTCGGATCGGAAACCGAACCGGATAAGTTTCACACATTAATTTAGCATCTGATTAGAATTGAGTTCAAGAGAAGAAGAATAAAGGAAGAGCATACCTGCAAGAAGCATTATATGTCGAGAAAAATTCCCAAATTTGCTCAGAAATGAAGAAAAGGTGCTCGGGTCGGACACCGAACCGAATAGAAATCTGTGCATTACTCCTGACTATTCTGATTCAAGGACTAGCAATTCAACGACATCAAAGCACGCTTCGTACAACGGAAGCATCCTTTGAGGGGGCAAAAATGTTAGCCTACTTTGTGAACTAGGCAACACAAAGTCAAGAAACCAACCATTGAAGAATATTTTAAGTTATAAGACTTCGGTTCGGATTGGAGGAAAGCACTACAATTCAGGTTGATAGCTGCAGTTGTTCAGATCGGATAGGATCCTCTGTTCGGATCGGGATAGAGCAGCATATTGGATCGGATCGGATAGAGTTCTCTGTTCGGATCGGTGGTCTCTTACTGGATAGATTGGTAAAGCATATCCAATCGGATCGGAGGACAACTAAATCTCGCATGGAAAGCCATCTGCTCACCACAACGCTGGGGCGGAGCGGAGTAGGTTAAAGAAGGAGAGACGCCCGAGCCAATCTGGTTCGGATCGGGTATCCCGATCCGAACCCCCTACCTGCACGCCTCCGACCCGCACCCATGATCCAAGTTAATTTCCTGTAAAATCGCCTGGAGAACCGGACCGGATATGACTAATTCCTACCCCTAACGTCCATCTCTTTGATGTGTTGTCAGCTTGATAGTTCATCCGAACCCGAAGAGAGTGCGATGGATAACACGTGGCCCGACCCGGATTGAATCTCAGGCAAATTCACACCTATAAATACCCCGACTGGAGACAAAAAAAGGGATCTTTTTTGAACACTTTTGAGAATCCAACTACCTCCATCATCCGAACTCCATTACTCCCGGAGAATCCAAATCATCTTTCATTTCTTGTTTTAATCATTTGAGTGAACAAAAGTGAGTTGTGAGTGAATCTTACATTGTATTTGCAACTGAATTATCGAATATAGTGAAAAATAAGTGGACGTAGGCATTTCTTCGCCGAACCACTATAAATCCTGTGTGTTTATTTTTATTATTGTCTCATATAATCTTGTTTCTAATCAATTTGGGGGTTAGAACCACTTTTGGGTCTAACACACCCTACTCAACAGGTCTACGAAATAGGCAGGTGCGTTTGTCAAGTTGAAAGGCATGGTAAGACATTTGAAGAAACCATCCAGGACCCTGAACGCGATCTTATCAATGCTGTCTTCAGGCACTCTTAGCTGATGAAATCCAGTGGCCATATCTAGTTGGGAGAAAACCGAGGCACCTACGAGTTGGTCAAACAAGTCATCTATTCTAGGAAGTGGGTGCCAGTTCTTCTTGGTTAGTTTACTTAGCACCCTATAGTCCATGCACAGGCGAAGTGAACCATCTGCTTTGGTTGCAAACACCACTGGAGCACCCTATTCAGAAATACTCCACCTTATAAACCCCTTTTCAGGCAACTCTTTAACTTTCTTGCTGAGCTCTTTCCTTTCCCTTGGAGCCATGTGTCTAACGGGTAAAGCAATAGGTTTTGCATTATCAACGGGGTATATGCGGAAGTTTATCTCTCGCTTTGGAGGCAAACCTTTCACCTCTTCAAAGACATCTGAGTATTCACGGACTACTAACAGATTGCAAGTTTTCAACAGACGCATCAAGAGATTCTAGATAGCTAAGCATGACAGAATTCATGGGATTACAAGAGATTTCGAGAGTGTTACCGAGGCGAGTCATAAGTCTAACCACTCTCTTTTCACAATCGAGGATGGCACCATTACTGGTTAACCAATCCATACCTAGAATCAACCCATAGCAGGTGAAGCCCAAAACATAAGCATTACATCTAAACCCAACGCTTAGAATAGAAATTTCCAAATCCAAACAAATCATTGGCAAGTAAGCCAAACCCCCAATTGGATTTGAAACAACCATGGGATCATCCGCTATACTGGTATCTAGGTGCAGAGATTCAACTAAAGTAGTAGATATAAAAGAGTGTGATGCGCCAGAATCAAAAAGAGTACGAACTAGTTGATCAAAAAGATAAACTAAACTCTCAACAGAAATATTTCTACCTCTTTCTTGTGGAGGTGCAATGAGAGCGTGAATCTTCCCTCCAGAAGTGGATCCAGTCCTCTGCCCTTGCCCTTGCCTTTTTGGGCAAACCTTAGCCCTATTTCCTTCCTCGCCGCATTGAAAGCAACCACCCATCTTCCACTACTTCTTTCTACTGTCTTTAATTAGATGTCCACGTATGCCACAAAATTTTCACTTCCTCTTGTTATGGGGTTTGTTATTTTTCCCGCCTTTCTTGCAATCCGTCTTCTTATTCTACGATCCATCCCCTTTCTTGTCTAGAGGTTCTTCCACCTTTGCCTCTTTCTTGCCATCCTTGTCTTCCTCCTGTAACAGTGCCATGTCCACCAATTTCTCAAAAGTTGCACCCATAGGTATATGGGTCATAGCTAGGATGTGCAGTGGCTCATTTAACCCTTTAACGAACCGGAAAGCCTATGTGGAGTGTTTACTAACTCCAGTCCGAATCTAGTTAGCTGGTTGAATTGGTTGACGTATTCCCTAACCGATAGGCTTCCCTGTTTGAGTGCTAAGAACTTCTCCATCTATAGGCTTTGTTCAGCTTGCGAGAGGAACTTCATTTCAAATCTCATTCTGAAATCCTCCCAAATTTCAATTGGTCTCTCAGCATTAGTAACTTCCCACCAGTAAGAGGCCTCCTCCTTAAGTAACCATACAGCCAATTGTATCTTCTGCCTATCGTCCACTTCGAAGATAATAAACAAATCTTCTGTTTCCTTGAGCCAGTTTCTTGCTTCCACAAATGACTCAGTCCCATTAAAGTTCTTTCCACCCATGGCTCGAAAGTCTCTACATATCTTCGATAAAGCATTCACACGAGGAGGAGGAGGAACAGCTGCAACTGGGGGAGGAGGAACGTCTGCTATGCCTGCGTCATTAGCCCTAGCCTCCAGGTACCTTTTTGAACCTACCAGGTACCGGTATGCCCTTAGGAAGATTAAGATCCCCAGACATGCTGAAATGAAAATAAAAGGTTCAAAACAAAGGATAGAAGGATAATGCATATGGCTTTGGGGATTATGCCTTTAAAATAAAGTAACACTTTTCTTGAAAATGCTTCTTTAAAATTCTTTTTTGAAAAATAGTTTTCAAAACTTTTATCTGATCTGGTAAACCATTGCTCTGATACCAAGTGAAACAACCCACCTCCGTTAAGGTCACTCACAAAGGGAATGCATTAACTTTGGTGAAGTATTTTAGGTAAAAGACACAGATAATTTACAAGACAGGCATATAAGCAGCGGAATTTTTTTAATTAAATAGCGTGAATCAGTCAAAACATTACAAGCATTGTCTCAAAACCCAACTTCTAAATTATTACAACAAAACATCTGTCTTGATATAAATCTCCAAGTACATAAAGAAGCATAAAACGGAAGTAAAGCAGCATAAATCCCCAATAAAATTCTAACCACAGCCATAGCCCAAGAAAAGAGAATCCAAGCAATACATCTACTCTCTTCAAGCTTGAAAAGGTCTGCACTAAGCTGAAGTATTTCCTCCTTGTGGACCTGAGGGGTGGAGGGGGGTGGAAGAAAAGAAGGCGAAAGAAACCGGGTCAGACATAAGCCTGGTAAGTCCAGTGATTGTTCAGCATGTAAACATGTAAAAGGATATTGACATGAATAGACTGAACATAGGACAATACCATAGAAATAAGACAACATAAGATAAGATAAACTGAGTATGCTATCGCACTCATTTCCATTTCTCTACACCTACTACGAAGGTTTTAACAACCATCATGGGTTCATAACAAAGTGATCCCTTTCCTGATCGGCTGCTACTCACATGCATTTATTACTTGTGTCATTTGGTCCCGCTCGTTTGTAGATATCTGTGCTGGTCCCACCATTGGGTGTATCAATTCCTATGGTGGCAACCCGACACAAATTCAAGATGCACAGTGTATACTACTGATGCCGAGTGCCAGATTTGTCCATGCCGTAGTACGTGCACGCCCGTACTCCATCAGAACCTACACTGATGCACCACCCACCGTTATTTTGACCGCTTATAATCAGCCGAGTAAACGTGCCCTACCCTGCTTAGTTCAGGGTATCGTGATACATCTATGTGGGTTACTACTTAAATGGGTCCCCGTTACTAGGGTTTCCTAATCAACATGTTATAATGGTTAAGTTTTCTCAAATTTACCTAACCCCACCCATCTGTTAAATTAACATGTCGTATTGGTTAAGTGTTTCCTTAATTAACCTAACTCTACCATTCTTAGCTTGTCTGTTTTTTAGCTTTAATTCATTCATTAAAGCACCAACCTCTCACATTAGATCTATATTGTTGCGATCGCTAGATGTGTCGGGCGGTTCCGGGCAGTCTTACACCGCAACTCAATCTAACCTCGGGTTTTTGGGCTTAATGCGCTAACCTCTCACATGAGATCTTGTTACGGTTGCTGGATGTGCCGGGCGGTTCCAGGCAGTCTTACACTTTAACTCAATCTAACCTCAGGTTAGGCATAATCATCTTTTAACTAATTTACATATTTACAATTTATGTTCATATGTAAATTATCCACAAGTGTTGTTAATTCAAGACAAACCCCATTTATCCTCTAAATTATGTCCATAATTCTAGGTATACAAATTCTACCATTTCATGCTACTAATCATTTACATGATTATGAGCCAATCAATGCCAATAGCATGTAGTTTAATATTTTTCCCCTACGTTTCCCCCGTTATTCGTTCGCATAATTCACATAGAACGTTAGGCTCGCAAATTAGCCTAACTTATAAACTAAAGGGAAAAAGAAAGGGACATGTAACGTTCCAAATGACATAAAACAACATAGATAAATATGTGTAATATAAATTCGGCATAGAATGACATAAACTTAATTAAGCACATGAACGTGATCTTACATTTAAATTAGATCCAATTAACATGCGAAAAAGCATAGACCTAATTGTATAAGCATTAACTTATATAGATCTTAAACATTGGTACTAGCTTGGATCTAAACACGTATTCATGTATGAACATAACTTAGCATGTAACTTACATACATAAAAGAACCACAAATTTAATACAACATGATAGGTTCAATGGTATCAGTCCCAGTAGTCTCATATGTTAGGTTTTACTATGTCAGTCACAACAGTCCAATAGGCATGATAGGCTTTACTATGTCAGTCACAACAGTCCAATAGGCATGATTGGCTTTACTATGTCAGTCACAACAGTCCAATGGGCATAATCAATTCAGAATTGACAAAAGGATAGGAACGAATAGAATTAGGCATAGTTCTAGATCCAGTTATTACAGTCATGATTTCTTATTAGGTGTTCACATCTAAACAATAACTGTACTTACAGAAAAAGGACGGATCTTGTGTTTTGGGATCTGATTTCTGAATTTGAAAAGCTATCCTTTGATGTAGACGTTCGATTTGATATTATTCTTAATTGATTACTAGTTGGGTTTTATTTTCTAATTTGGAGAAGATGAAAGACGCTTGGCTAGCTTGTAGACGAACAGCAAGACGACACCATAGTCTTAGGGTTATGAGGTTAGGGTCTAGGTTTGGCTACGTATATATAGATGTCTAGGATTAATTCTATCCTTTAGATTAGTCTAGGGGAAATCAGAGCCATCAAATCAAAGAGATTTGTCATCCCGCCAACCATAGCATGACACGTATGCCCTAGTACCTTAGAAATTTGCCATTGACAAATCAGAGGAGGCCACATCAGCACAGGACTGCCAAAATTCATCACCGGAAGATGGATCTAGGAGGGGTCGACTCCCTACAGGGGGGTCGGCACCTATGTCGACTCCTCTATAGGGGGGTCGACACCTATGTCGACTCCCCTATAGGGGGGTCGACACCTATGTCGACTCCTTCTGGGGGGAAGGTGGTCGACACCCCTGAGCGGGAAATTTCCCGCTCACACCGCTCTTGCCAGATTTTGAAATTTGAACTGTTTTCTGATTTTAATTTGTTATTATATTTAATTTCTGTTTAAACTTGAAATCTTCTGAACTCCATAACTTCTTCATATGGAGTCCGATTCACGCAAACTCAGACTCTATCTAAAGAAGAATTCCGAGACAAATGCAATGGTGTAACCCGTTTCCCTTAATTCCCAAATTTAAAATTTAAATGTTCTTAGATTTGTTAATTTTGATATTCATAGAAAATACGGGGTGTTACACAGAAGCTCTGCCATTCTTCTCCCTCTTCAAAACTCTTCAGAAAATTAAGATTATTGGTTAGGAAAAAGTTGAAATCAAGATATGGAGGAAAAGCATTGACATTAACAAAAAGGTGTGCAGAATCGCATGCGAAGTAAGGTAATTTTCTAGATCTGGTCCATTCTATTTTCTCTCTCCTTCCTTTTTTTAGTAAAATTATGAATCCATGGTTGTTAGGTTCTGAATCCAATTAGGGGGAAAACCATGGGATGTTGGATCTGGACCTGATCCAGTATTTGGAACGCAAATGAGGTGAGTGGATTTAAATTATATAATTTTAGATAATGACATATTATCGTTTAGGATTCCCCGTTATGTATGACACATTGAATTAGGATATGTTGAAAAGTTTAAACATATGTTAAAAAGATTAAATTGACGAATATGACATGTTGGGATATTAATATGCTAAGATATTAGTATGTTGGAAAATTCATATGTCAAAATATGTATAGCGATTACTGTTGTTTCAGTTCCATGTTAGCTTGTGACATTTATGTACATGGACAATTAACGGTAGAAATTGAGAACATTACATGTTAATTGTTTGATTTGAACAATTACATGATTAAACAATTGCATGTTAGAGTAGAATTTATTGTATGTTAGAAAGAACATGCAATATAAAATGGGTTTAAAACGATGACATGTAAATATAGACTTGAATGAATAGACACGCCTAAATTATATAGAAAATTTACAGTAAATAAGAGACTGTAACTTCGCATAGACACGAGATTAGATTACACTTATGGTAGACGTCTGCCCGGAATCGCATGGCATATCCAGCATGCACAAGTGGTAAATCTAATGTGAAGGGTTGTAACAACCCGTATTTTTCTGGTTGATTATTTAAATTATTTTATTTTTTAAATGTTGATTTGATTTAAATAATCTACTTTAACCATTTTATTTTTGAATATGTTATTTAAATAAATAACATAGTAATATTTTATTTCAAATTATTTGGAAAAATGTTGAATTTACAATATAGTGTGAACAGACAGTCTAAAGTGGTGTAATATTGTTCATTTTGAAATTTTAATAATGATTTCGTTATTTAACGGCATTATAACATTTAGTTTATAATTTAATTATAAATAGAGCTGTAGCGGCGCGGTAGTTCGCAATATTGGATTTTGAACTTTAAATGGTTGTACAGGATTCAATATAAGCTGGATTTTCTCGAAACAAGAAACGTCGGAATCTATTGACGATATTTTTCTAATGGAAGAGAAAAATTGAGTTTTCATAGCGTAGATTTTTAATATTGAATTGGCTTTGATTTCAACCCAGAATATTTTACTTTGAATCTATATAAAATTCTGGTCGTGTATGGCCAATGATAATATTTTATTTTATTTATATTGAAGTATTTTAAAATTGGTTTATTTTAATTAAAATTGGACCTTTTAAAAGGGACTTTATTCAAACGATCTCGGTTTTCGATGAAACAAATTTTACTGAGACCGTAATAACTAATTATTGTTAGATTTCAAGTTGCACTTCAATTGGAGTTATTCTGTGAGCGTGGCAAAATAAAATGCAAATAAAACGACCATTTGGGCATGAACGAGCGCCGTCTGAGCAAACGGACTCGGAATTTGACGAAACAAATTTTATTAGGACCATAATGTCAAATTATAGCATGCTATCCATTTCTGGCTTGAACGGATTTTGTATGTGAGCACTAATCAATAAACGACATTTAGAATTGCGATAGACATGAAGAAAAATATCGCTAGTCAACATCACAATAAAATAACATTTTTCCCTTTATATATATGAACATCCTTCAGCCCCAAAACCAAAAAACCAACCCATCTCCATTTTCGTTAGCCCATTTTGTAGAAAAGTCCTCATATGCAAAATGATTTATATCTTCAAATCTGTCGAGATTTAGCCATGGCGATCTGAAGCAAATATGTCGATCGGGTCGATATCTATCTGCTGTAAAAAGTTGGGGGTGATCGGACACCTGTGGTCGCCGAAATTGGCCTAAAACCGTGGATTTCTACTTTCGTTCTTGGTAGATTTATGGCAATTTTAATGAACATTTGTGGATGGGGTCTGAGGCGAAGTTATAGAGGGGAAGGAGGTCGACATTTTTTCCTTTGGTCGGATCACCTAACAACAACCGTGGTGATCGGAAATTATAGTTGATCAGAGATCAACATTTTGGGAATTTTCTTAAAGCTGCCGGCGGTTTTGACCAATTTCCGATCAATTAGGGAGTCGAGGGTCCGAAGTCTGAAGCGGAAACCTAGGGGGAGGTGACGACGATCGAATGATGGCGGTCTGGTTATGTACGATGAGGTGTGGCGGCGGATTTTGGAAGTTGAACGGGTTCAGTTTGGAGGCAAATTCCGGTGAACTGGGGTCTGGAGGTGGTTGGGGTTCTCGGGCGGAGGAGCGGCTCTGACAGGCTGTTGTAGAGGTAGTAGACTGGCGGTCCCAGATGGTCAGTAGCGTGAGCAGTAATCGAGTGATGGCACCGTGCTTTCTGGTGTTGAACGAGACATATAGAAAGGGAAGAAGAGGAACGGGTTCTGGTAAACCGAAATGGAGAAAACGCGTATGTCAAATCTGACGTGGCAACATTAATTAATATGGTCGGTAATTAAGGGTTAAAGGTAATTAATTATTTGTTTATTAATTAATTTATATCTCTAATTCAATTTAAATCTAGTATTTGCGATAACTTTTGTATACGTTAACGGATTCAGGAAAAATTAGATATGTTGGGATCGTAGAGACGAGATCTAGATGATGGTGCTGACAAGGAATCGATTGGACGCAGTTGGATTTTAATTTAATTTTGAACGCGCGTTTAAAATTAAATGGATCAAACAATGCTACAACCGTCAACTGAAATAACTGGTGAGTTAATTCTCACACTTTTCTGGACTGCTATGATGTGATAAATCCATAGAATTAAAATACCATTATATATTGGTTGATTTGCTGCATTGGTTGCTATTGGTTGAATTAATGATTGTTGTTAACTATATTATCATCATTTATTTATTTATTTAAAATTATTTATTTTTGTTATAAATACCTGTGCGGTAGAGAAGAACAAGTTGGAGGGATCCGATCGGATTCCTCAAAATATTTTGTACATTGTTTCTATTTATGTGTGTTTATCCATGAACTGATTAAGGGGTTGGCAGTGAGGGTCTAAAATTTATTGTTTAAAGATGGTGTTCTGCCGTCGGGCGAACTAACGTAATACTTAATTATAAATTAATTTTTAACTAATTTGAAGTTTTAATTTTAATTTACGAGTCAATGGAAATGGGAATTTTATAAATAGAATTATATTTAAATCATGTTTTTTTCAGGTAGGATCATTAACGTTTTATGTGACATATTCTTACGTCGTGTCCTGAATGGAAGCATGTAACCAACAAAACAGTTGGTGATAATGGGATAATTGTTTTTTACAAAAAATTAAGTGATGTTTTAAAATTAATTAGGTTATTTAATTAATTTAAGAGGTAAATGGAAATGGGAAGTCGGTTAACAGTAAATGATATGTACGATTGGCAAAAATCAACCGTTTTAAGTGATAATTGAAATTTGATTAATTTGATATAAATTAATCAAAGGAATAATTCTCTGAATATTCAAATAGTGTTAGCAGTTAGTTAATCTTCGATTAACTATAAATTTTAAAAGTAATTATCGAATTGTTTAATGTTAAATAAAGTTGTTTATTATTTAATGAGCTTTTAAAAATGATATTTTTTCTATTTTTAGCTAATATCAAAGTTAAGTATTTTAATGTAGTTAATATTTTAGTCAGTTAATTATAATTAAAGCAATGATTTTTAATTGGAATTCAATTATGAAGCCATTAAGTGGGCGAGTTAAATTATCATGATTTGAACTAAATTCGCGATACTAAATATGGAGTAAAGTTTTTATCGAGGCATAACCAAATGGGTTAAAATAGACTTATCAGAGTTTATGAAGCTTTCTATTTAGAATAGAATTATAATTATGTGCATATAATGTTTTAAAAGCTGTAAAGTTAATAGAGAAGATTTATAATAGTTTACTTAAATTAAACAAATGCATTAAGATTGGAATAGGATCTACAAAAGGAAGTGTGATGTTAAAACTATGTTTAAAATCGCATGGTGAAGGAAGTATATGGAATAATAAGGGATAGGAAAAAGGGAATTCGACATGATTTCATTAAGTAAAAAATGGAAGTGACTACAAGGTGATGGTTAAATAGATTTGAGCAAAGGAATATTGGTTAGTTTAATTGCGTAAGTGGAGAGATTGCAAGGTAGTCACGAATACATGATATGGTTTATAAAAATCATATTGATTGAGTGGTAAGTTTGCTCGACGAAGCAAAAAGAATTGATTTGTTAAGTGGGTTTTCAAGTAAAAGGAAATGGGTTTCGAAAACCATAGTAAATGAAAATGGAAATGGAATAACAGATATTTGAGTGGAAAACTTCTATTATCTTAAGATAAGAGTGTCGTCGATCAAGGTATGAGAGGTAATTAGAAAACCCTAACTTGAACGGCTTCACTATTATCGAGAGATAGTATTAGTTGAAATAGATAGGAATGGGGTTATCGAGGAATTTTGACTAACAAGATTTATTATGAATTAACTATGCCAGTCCAATTAATCGGTAAGATAAATATGTATATTTAATAATAACTAAAGCGAGTGTTGGATAATTAGAATTTCCTTTATTTAAAACGAAATAAACGATTATAGAAAGGATTTGAAGTATAATTCAAATTATATAAACAAACTTGTAAAAAAGGGTTTTTACCTAAGGCGATGACTTTAAAAATAACATTCACTTAAGAGTTGGGTTAAATGAAATGATTTAGTTGAAATAAGGGGGATTGGCAGTTAAACCAATGTCGTTTGTTTAAATGGTAATATAGCGATATTTCCAACGATAAAGGAAATGGAAGGGGGATTTATAAACTATTGTGAAAATTTTAAATATAAGAAGGTATGGAAGTGTTTTTGAGAATGCAAATGACGTTCCAAGATAAAAGGATAATAAAAGAAGATTTATGAATTATAACAATATTTCCTGACAAAGGAAATAAAAAGGAGAGTTGGTAAATATGTCATGCCTAGGAAAGTATCGGTTAATAAAACCAGAAGAGATATTTTAAGATAGAATTTATAGATCGATTTTAAGTATCGATAAAATGGTTAAATGAAACATGTTAGTATAAAAGACCTGAGCTGCCAACGTACTTAACAATGTCGTTATGATTTGATAGTTAAACCACCGACTATTAAATGAATTATTCTTGGACCTTTTGGCATGTTGTTTGGAAGAGACCGGGATGGGAACTAAACCCAAAACCACTTCGGATCAACTGAGCGAACGCGACTGACTTGAAGGAGATAGAGACGGAGTAAATTGAAGACCGTAGATATTTATAAAGCGGAAGAACTACTTAAAATCTTTGGTTTAGCAGCCAGTGATATACTATGGTTCTTTCGTGGTTAAAATCTACGGATTTGCAAGGGCTACTCGCTACTGATCTATAGGGTGATTCCTAGGATGCAGTAGGAGGGTGCCTTCGGTTCATCCTGTTCCTGGATGACTTGTATGGATGAATGTCTGACAGAGTATTTTCAAAGGGATCGTGTACGTTGACTTCTTCAAAGTTACTAGTTGGTGGCATAGAAGGGAAACTTCTTTAGCCTAACAACTGGAGTATTTTTATGGAACTCAATTAGTGATTTCTAGAGGATCTGACAATGTGGCATTCAAAGTAAAGGGAGATATACTATTCCGAATGATAAACGTAACCTCTAGCCTCATCAACCGGAAAGTGGCGTAAAATCGGGTAGGCAGCATGGCTATGTGGGTCGCACCCATTATAAGGGTATATCATTACCTGATCTGGAGAAATCAAATGCCTTCGGTTGTCCCTTTTTATTTTATATGTTTTCTGTCGGTTCGATTGGTTGGCCCCCAACCGTGGTAATGATATATTTGGTACTCTCAAGAGAAATGAGGGGTCGGTCATGTGTGAGCTGGGTTGCAAGACGTTCTTGTTGAACGCCAATTTATTCATCTTCGGAGATACATTGTTGGAAGGTGGTTCCATACCTTGCCATAGTTGGAAATCCATTCTCCAATATGACCCCGCGATTTTGATTATATACTATTTATGGAGAGCGTGAGATGCAAGCGTTCTGCTAGATTGATATTTATTTGTGGTTGATAGATATTATTATAATATTAGAGAAGATATTGATTTCAAACCTATTTTGGATTATAGTTAGATAAAAACCGTCCATGTTTATGTGTGGGCTGGTCTTACTATTATCCTTTGATTTCAAAAAAAGATTTTTCAAAGTTAAACAAATTGTTTGTGTTGTGAATTTATGACTGAAATTATTTCAAACTGATCCGGGTGAATTTTGCTTTACTTCAAATGCGCTCGAGTCAGACCGAGTATATTTACAAGTTAGGTTTCGCTGGAGTGCAGGAGCTAGAAGCAGGAGGCTTCACCGTTAGATTTATAAGGTGTATTTTCGTTGTGACAGATATATGTTGTACTCTGATGATTGGTATGTATATAAGGTTTCTTTTGTATAAAGAGATTTGATATATCATGTTTTATTCGTTCCGCTTTGAGATTCTGATGTGTTCTTCTTTTTCTTCTATTCTAATATTTCTTTCTTTTTTTCCTCATCCTATAATTTCTTTCTAATAACAATCCAATGTTTTCAATGCTTGAATAGTCGACATGGTGATTTTATGTCGATTTTCGAGGTCGAAAATCCTTGGGTCGTTACAGTGGTATCAGAGCTATTGGTTTAGTAATAACCTTGGCTTTATGGCGTAACTCAATAGAGATGGGGTCAGTGATGCCCTAGATTAAGCTAAGTATATATATATGAGAGTGCGTATTTGTAATATGTTATAAATTATTTTTAAATTATTTTGTCTTATATATTTTATAAATTAGTAAAGGTAATAATTTTCTTAAATTATTGTAGGCAATTAGATTTACTAGTATTGATTTGAAATGGGTTGATTAGGGGGTTGGATTGAACTAACTAGAGAACATTTCATATTTGAAATATGGAAATATGAAACATTATCTAAAGTTGAGCTAAAATGAAGATTTAAATTATAATGTCGAAATAAAATTTAGCTTAAGTCGATAGGTATTTGACTTGAGTTGGGAGTAAAAATATTTGCCAATATTATTTGGAATGGAATGTTTGGTTGTTTGGATGGATGGTTGCATAAATATAGACTTGAAGTTGAATAAATTTGATTGGAACCCATCTAATATGAAAGAGTCGAGCTTATGAAAAATGAATTCAAGTGAAACATATGTAAAAATAAATGGATTGTTAGAATTGATTGAATTGTGTGTAGAAATTGGATGATACGTATGATATCGATGTTTGATTCTAACTGGCATTGTTTTGGAAGCTAATGAAGTTTATTGGAGTTGAGAACATGTGTAGAAAAACTATTTCAATTTTGAAAAACCTGTCCAAGGGAATTCTGGAGTAAATTAAATCCAATTTGGCGTGCTAATTAAGCAAGAACAAGAATAATTTATCGCTTATCAAATAATAGCGCTCGAAAAAAGGTACGCCTACGCAAATATAAAATTTTGGGTTTTATTTGGATTTTGAATTTTTCCGACCGTGTTGGTCGATGTATATTTATTTCTTGAACCTGCAATATTGCAGATGTCCCTCCGTACAGGGGAGACTTTGCCAAAATTTTCCAATATTTAAGGTGTTAGAATATTTTTGAAAATTTTTGGAAAAATTTGTAATTTAAAATAAATTGGTTTTAAAACTGATGGATTAATTTTGAAAAGAAAACCCAGTTTTAATTAAATATTTTTGGTAAAGATAATAGGTTGGCAACCTTTCTTCTACCTTAGCAATTTCGGGGACCAAATTATTTTAAAGGGGAAGGAATGTAACGACCCATATTTTTCTGGTTGATTATTTAAATTATTTTATTTTTTAATATTGATTTGATTTAAATAATCTAATTTAACCATTTTATTTTTGAATATGTTATTTAAATAAATAACATAGTAATATTTTATTTCAAATTATTTGGAAAAATGTTGAATTTACAATATAGTGTGAACAGACATTTTAAAGTGGTGTAATATAGTTTGATTTGAAATTTTATTAATGATTTCGTTATTTAACGGCGTTATAACATTTAGTTTATAATTTAATTATAAATAGAGCTGCATCGTCGCGGCAGTTCGCAATATTGGATTTTGAACTTTAAATGGCTGTACAGGATTCAATATCAGCCGGATTTTTTCGAAACAAGAAACGTCAGAATCAATTTGACGATATTTTTCTAATGGAAGAGAAAATTCGAGTTTTCATAACGTAGATTTTGTTTTATGTCCAAATCAAAATTTAAAATAGTCGCTATGGAATTCCTTTATAAAATATATCGATTTATTTTATAAATAAGGGGTTTTTAAATATTTTTAATATCGAATTGGCTTCGATTTCAACCCGGAATATTTTACTTTGAAACTATATAAAATTCTGGTCGTGTATGGCCAATGATAATATTATATTATATTTATATTGAAGGATTTTTAAATTGGTTTATTTTAATTAAAATTGGACCTTTAAAAAGGGACTTTATTCAAACGACCTATGTTTTCGATGAAACAAATTTTACTGAGACTGTAACAACTAATTATTGCTAGATTTCAAGTTGCGCGTCAATTGGAGTTATTCTGTGAGCGTGACAAAATAAAATACAAATAAAACGACCATTTGGGCGTGAACGAGCGTCGTTTGAGCAAACAGACTCGAAATTCGACGAAACAAGTTTTATTACGACCGTTACGTCAAATTATAGCATGATGTCCATTTTCGGCTCGAACGGAGTTTGTATGTGAGCACGGTAATCAATAAACAACGTTTAGAATTGCGATAGACATGAAGAAAAATATCGTTAGTCAACATCACAATAAAATAACATTTTTCCCTTTATATATATGAACATCCTTCAGCCCCAAAACCAGAAAACCAACCCATATCCATTTTCGTTAGCTATTTTGCAAAAAAGTCCTCATACGCAAAATGATTTATATCTTCAAATCTGTTGAGATTTAGCCATGGCGATCTGAAGCAAATATGTAGATCGGCTCGATATCTATCTGTTGTAAAAAGTTGGGGGTGATCAGACACCTGTGGTCGCCGGAATCATCCTGAAACCAGGGATTTCTATTTTCGTTCTTGGTGGATTTGTGGCAATTTGAATGAACATTTGTGGATGGGGCCTGAGGCGAAGTTATAGAGGGGAAGGAGGTCGACATTTTTGCCTTTGGTCGGATCACCTAACGACAACCGCGGTGATCGGAAATTATAGTTGATCGGATATCAACGTTTTGGGGATTTTCTTGAAGCTGCCAGCGGTTTTGACCAATTTCCGGTCAATTGGGGAGTTTAGGGGTCTGAAGTCTGAAGTGAAAACCTAGGGGGAGGTGACGCCGATCGAATGATGGCGGTCTGGTGATGTACGATGAGGTGTGGCGGCGGATTTTGGAAGTTGAAGGGGTTCGGTTTAGAGGCGAATTCTGGCGAACTAGGGTATGGAGGTGGTCGGGCTTCTCGGGCGTTGGAGCGGCTCTAACAAGCCGTTGTAGAGGTAGTAGTCCGGCAGTCCCAGATGGTCAGTAGCGTCAGCAGTAATCGACTGATGGCACTGTGCTTTCTGGTGTTGAACGACATGGAGAAAGGGAAGAAGAGGATCGGGTTCTGGTAAACCAAAATGGAGAAAACGCGTGTAACGATCTGGCATTTTGCCCGTCTCAAATCGGTAATTAAACCAACTCGAAACGTTCAAAATGACTGATTGTTATTGGCTTACACGGTTTAAACAGAAAATCACAGAGTACAATAATTGCAGCGGAATAAAAATATCATATAATATCAGAGTTTTACAATTGATTTACACAGCGGAAGAATGATATAAATTTATACATGAATTTTAAAATAAAAACTCTACAATTTTGACAAGTGCGCGCCATATGCTTCTCTTCATGCCTCTCCACTTCGTTGCGAGCTGAAATGTCTTTAGAATCTGCAACGCTCGCATCTGACCCGAGCGTATTGCATAAAAAAACACAACAAACACTCGGATCAGGATTACTTGATTCAAGTAAAATAATTTCAAATAAAAGCTGAAGTATAATACTTAGAAGATCATATGGTGTGCATATATAAATAGCAAAACAGGGTAGCAACTGACAGTGCAACATCAATACATGCGTTCCAATATGCGTAAAACAAACAAATGTTCTCAAAGTGGACTAACATGCAACTGCGTTGGGTTTCTTTGAATACATGCAGCATGTGAATGGCTTCCAATGTGGCACAACATAACTACAAAACTATGGAGTAAGTATCCTCAAAATGTTCACAAAAATAGTTATCAGAACATACATGAAGTCCTAAATTTGAGTATGTGCCTAACGGTCAATATTCAACTACGTGCATGCATGGTTAAATTACAACTATTACTATGAAATGGTACAACTAGACCTGCTTGTTATGGTACAAAGTAATCACAGCCTCATATTTTCCAAGATTCAAACTCCAGCATGTTTTAATGTAACTAAACCCGCTGACAAGCCTAAATGAACTCAAGACCAATTCTCACGTAATTCGCAAGTTAAAGAAACAACAAATGAAGTTGTCCCCAACCATATATTGGACGGCGCATGTAGCAAGACAAAAGTAAGCTTCCGCATAAAGGAAAACAGAGTAATCTAATTAACCCGAAAGGTCATAGGCACGGCGGAGCCATTAACAATGAGTCGGAACAACGTGCTTATGGGTTTACTTCAAACAGCAGACAAGTATGATCGAAACGACCAGACAACAGGTCATAAAAACACAAAGCACAAGTGTGCCAAAACAAGGTCGACAAATAGTAGGGCATAGCGCAATACATCCAAGATGAAGACAGTTCAAACAAAACAGGTTTTACCCAATGCAAGATTAACCAACATTCTACTGTTATACTCTAGATTTTATCGAAATTAAATTACTTGAAACAGTAATCGATCGTGAGCAAAATACTCACCTAAAACAGCAAAGAAAGCAGCATGCAGTCCGGATTTTAGGCGATGTGGCCTTAGGTTATGGTTTCGGACCTCGTTGATTGAAGCAGGCGATGGATTGCAAGTGGCTTCGAATGGTGGATGGATTTTCGATGGATTGGCACAGACGGTGGCATGAAGAGCAAACCAGTAAGTAAAATACCCCAATCCAAAACATTCGCAGTTCTTGAGCAAAGCTTAAATGTGAGAGACTTACCTTGAAACAGTGTGGAAAGACTTACCTGGAAACAATGTAGAAAAACAAGTCAGGCTCGGATTTGACTAAAACACGAGGCGGAGGGAACACAGTGAGGTTTACAGTGTACGATGGGTGCGATCATGACTGGAGCGAACGGGGATGGAGCGGCTACAGTGGATTGGAGCTGACAATCGAACGGTTGCCAAGGTGGGTTTCAGGCGGAGTGGTGATTGGAAGAGGAAGACCAAAATCGGCCGGAGGCCATTGATTGATTTAGGGATGCGGGAAGGATTAATTTGGGGAGAATTGAAATTTGGTTAGAGACATTTTGGAAAGCTTTCTTCCTTTCGTTTTCTTTTAGCTGATACAAAGCATGAGGAGGCACGGTAAAATAAATAAAGGAGAGAGGCGGTGGGAAACAACAGGGATATAAGCGACACGTGCAAAACAATTTAGAGGAAACGGACACGATGAGGAATGGGAAGGACGCATGGAAAAATATCAGAAATCAAAGAGAACGTGGAAGAAAGTTTAGAGATAGGATGCCACTCGTAAATTCTCAGATCAAAAATGTATAACAGCGCTAGAGGCACCTTTATTTAGTTACACGTGCAAAATAAGACCAAATTAATTTAAACAACTGTCTACTCCAAGTATTCTACCATTTAGTATACTATATATACAAATACATTACTAGTACACTTATCATTTTAAATACAACATAAGTAAACTTTAAACAAAATCTTAAAAACCAAATTTAAATCCAAATAATTATATTAAATTTACAAATGCAAACCAAATAAAAGATCTAAATGAATTATATATTTCAAATTATATTTCCAAACTATTTATATGCAATTGTGTAAACAACTATTTCAATTAGTTTAAAGTATTAAAAACATTAAATTTAAGCAACCATAAAACAAATAAAGGTCAATGCTTAAAATTTGGCAGAGCATTAATACTCCCATTATATTTACAAAAGTATTTCAATGGTCTAAAAGTGGGATAAAGTTAACATCACATTATTAAAGTAAATTTAGTATGAAATTAAAATAAAACATATATTGTACTATTTCAAAGCAAATTACATTTCAAAAGCCCATTCAACTAAACAATTTTATTAAATTTAAATGCTAAATCTTGATTAAATTTATATCCTAAGCGTCGAAATTCCTGGTCTGTTACAACGCGTATGTCAAATCTGATGTGGCAACGTTAATTAATATGGTGGGTAACTAAAGGTTAAAAGTAATTAATTATTTGTTTATTAACAAATTTATATCTCTAATTCAATTTAAATCTAGTATTTACGATAACTTTTGCATACGTTAACGGATTCAGGCGAAATCAGATCCGTTAGGATCGCAGAGACGAGATCTAGATGATGGTGCTGACCGGGAGTCGATTGGACGCAGTTGGATTTTCAGTTAATTTTAAATGTGCGTTTAAAATTAAATGGAACAAACAATGCTACAACCGTCAACTGAAATAACTTGTGAGTTAATTCTCACACTTTTCTGGACTGCTATGATGTGATAAATCCATAAAATTAAAATACCATTATATATTGGTTAACTGGCTGCGTTGGTTGCTATTGGTTGAATTAATGATTGTTGTTAACTATATTATTGTCATTTATTTATTTATTTAAAATTATTTATTTTTGTTATAATAACCCGTGCTACAGAGAAGAACAGGATGGAAGGATCCGACCAAATTCCTCAAAATATTTTGTACATTGTTTATCTTTGTGTGTGTGTTTATCCATGAACTGATTGAACCCCAAATTGACAGTAAACTCTATTCAGAAAGTGATGGTTGAATGGATGTTAATCCCTGTTGTGTTTTTAAATCAATTGATGGTCTGATTAAGGGTTGGCAGTGAGGGTCTAAAATATACTGTTCAAAGATACTGTTCTGGTGTCGGGCAAATTAACGTAATACTTAGTTATAAATTTATTTTTAACTAATTTGAAGCTTTAAATTTAATTTATGATTCAATGGAAATGGGAAGTTTGTAAATAGAATTATATTTAAATTATGTTTTTTTTAGGAAGCATCATTAACGTTTTATGTGACATATTCTTATGTCGTGTTCTGAATGGAAGCCTGTAACCAACATAACAGTTGGTGATAATGGGGTAATTGTTTTTTACAAACAATTAAGTGATGTTTTAAAATTAATTAAGTTATTTAATTAATTTAAGAGAGAAATGGAAATGGGAAGCCAGTCAATAGTAACTGATATGTATGGTTGGCAAAAATCAACCGTTTTAAGTGATAATTGAAATTTGATTAATTTGATATAAATTAATCAAAGGAATAATTCTCTGAATATTCAAATAGAGTTAGCAATTAGTTAATCTTCGATTAACTATAAACTTTAAAAGTAATTATTGAATTGTTTAATGTTAAATAAAGTTGTTTATTATTTAATGAGCTTTTAAAAATGATAATTTTTCTATTTTTAGCTAATATCAAAGTTAACTATTTTAATGTGGTTAATATTTTAGTTAATTAATTATAATTAAAGCAATGATTTTTAATTGGAATTCAATTATGAAGCGATTAAGTGGGCGAGTTAAATTATCATGATTCGAACTAAATTCGCGATACCAGATATGGAGTAAAGTTTTTATCGAGGCATAACCAAAAGGGTTGAAATAGACTTATCAGAGTTTATGAAGCTTTCTATTTAGAATAGAATTAAAATTTTGTGCATATAATGTTTTAAAAGCTGTAAAGTTAATAGAGAAGATTTATAATAGTTTACTTAAACTAAACAAACACGTTAAGATTGGAATAGGGTCTTCAAAAGGAAGTATGATGTTAAAACTATGTTTTAAATCGCATGGTGAAGGAAGTATGTGGAATAATAAGGGATAGGAAAAAGGGAATCCGACATGATTTCATTAAGTAAAAAATGGAAGTGACTATAAGGTGATGGTTAAATGGATTTGAGCAAAGGAATATTGGTTAGTTTAATGGCGTAAGTGGAGAGATTGCAAGGCAATCACGAATATATGATATGGTTTATAAAAATCATATTGGAATTGAATGTTAAGTTTGCTCGATGAAGCAAAAAGAATTGATTTGTTAAGTGGGTTTTCAAGTAAAAGGAAATGGGTTTTAAAAACCATAGTAAATGAAAATGGAAATGGAATAACAGATGTTTGAGTGGAAAACTTCTATTATCTTAAGATAAGAGTGTCGTCGATCAAGGTCTGAGAGGTAATTAGAAAACCCCAACTTGAACGGCTTCGATATTATTGAGAGATAGTATTAGTTGAAATAGGTAGGAAGGTGATTATCGAGAAATTTTGACTAACAAGATTTATTATGAATTAACTATGCTAGTCCAATTAATCAGCAAGATAACTATGTATATTTAATCATAACTAAAGCGAGTGTTGGATAATTAGAATTTCCTTTATTTAAAATGAAATAAAGGATTGAAGAAAGGATTTGAAGTATAATTCAAATTATCTAAACAAAGTTGTAAAAAAGGGTTTTAACCTAAGGCGATGACTTTAAAAATAACGTTCACTTAAGAGTTGGGTTAAATGAAATGATTTAATTGAAATAAGGGGGATTTGGTAGTTAAACTTATGTCGTTTGTTTAAATGGAAATATAGCGATATTTCCAAAGATAAAGGAAATGGAAGGGGTATTTATAAACTATTGTGAAAATTTCAAATATAAGAAAGTAAGGAAGTGTTTTTGAGAATGCAAATGACGTTCCAAGATAAAAGGATAATCAAAGAAGATTTATGAATTATAACTATATTTCCTGACAAAGGAAATAAAAAGGAGAATTGGTCAATACGTCGTGCCTAGGAAAGTATGGGTTGATAAAACCAGAAGAGATTTGTTAAGATATAATTTATAGATTGATTTTAAGAATCGATAAAATGGTTAAATGAAACATGTTAGTATAAAAGACCTGAGCTGCCAGCGTACTTAACAATGTCGTTATGATTTGATATTTAAACCACTGACTATCAAATGAATTATTCTTGGACCTCTTGGCGTGTTGTTTTGAAGAGACCGGGGTGGGAAATAGACCCAAAACCACTTCGGATCAACTGAGCGAACGCGACTAACTTGAAGGAGATAGAGACGGAGTAAATTGAAGATCTTAGATATTTATAAAGTGGAAGAACTACTTAAAATCTTTGGTTTAGCGGCCAGAGATATACTGTGGTTCTATCGTTGTAAAAATCTTCGGATTTGCAAGGACTACTCGCTACTGATCTATAGGGTGATTCCTAGGATGTAGTAGGAGGGTGCCTTCGGTTCATCCTATTCCTGGATGACTTGTATGGACGAATGTATGACAGAGTATTTTCGAAGGGATCGCATACGTTGACTTCTTCAAAGGTACCATTTGGTGGCATAGAAGGCAAACTTCTTTAGCCTAACAGCTGGAGTATTTTTGTGGAACTCAATTAGTGATTTCTAGAGGATCTGACAATGTGGAATTCAAAGTGAATGGAGATATACTGTTCTGAATGATAAACGTAACCTCTAGCCTCATCAACCGGGAAGTGGCGTAAAATTGGGTAGGCAGCATGGCTATGTGGGTCGCACCCATTAAAAGGGTATATCATTACCTGATCTGGAGAAATCAAATGCCTTTGGTTGTCCCTTTTTATTTTATATGTTTGCTATCGGTTCAGTTGGATGGCCCCCAACCGTGGTAATGATATATTCAGTACTCTCAAGAGAAATGAGGGGTCGGTCATGTGCGAGCCGGGTTGCAAGACGTTCTGTCGAACCCCAATGTATTCATCTCCGGAGATACATTGTCGGAAGGTGGTCCCATACCTTGCCATAGTTGGAAATCCATTCTCCAATATGACCCCGCGATTTTGATTGTATACTATTTATGTAGAGCGTGAGATGCAAGCGTTCTGCTAGATTGATATTTATTTTTGGTTGGTAGATATTATTATAATATCAGAAAAGATATTGATTTCAAACCTATTTTGGATTATAGTAAGGTAGAAACCATCCTTATTTATATGTGGGTTGGTCTTACTATTATCCTTTGATTTCAAAAAAAAAAAAGATTTTTCAAAGTTAAACAAATTGTTTGTGCTGTGAATTTATCACCGAAAGTATTCCAGACTGATCCGGGTGAATTTTGCATTGCTTCAAATGTGCTCGGGCCAGACCGAGTATATTTACATGTTAGGTTTTGCTAGAGTACAGGAGCTAGAAGCAGGAGGCTTCATCGTTAGATATATAAGGTGTATTTCCGCTGTGACAGATATATGTTGTACTCTGATGATTGGTATGTATATAAGGTTTCTTTTGTATAAAGAGATTTGATATATCATGTTTTACTCGTTCCGCTGTGAGATTCTGATGTGTTCTTCTTTTTCTTCTATTCTATTATTTCTTTATTTCTTTCCTCATCCTCTAATTTCTTTCTAATAACAATCCAGTGTTTTCAATGCTTGAACAATCGACATGGTGATTTTATGTCGATTTTCGGGGTCGAAAATCCTTGGGTCGTTACAGGGGTCTAAGTGCATAAATTAAACATGTAGTGGTGCTAAGACACGAGGTTAAGTCAACTTGTGGTAGAAGTCTGCCCGGAGCCGACAAATCCCGCATCCATAAGTGTAGGCTTAATGTGAGAGGTTTAGTGTAGAAATATATATATATATATATATGTAAATATATGTAAATAGAAGAACTGATATACATCATTAATTGAAATTAATGGAAATAAATGGGATTGAATGAAAGATACAACAGTAAAAGGATTGGAATAAATAGGGAATGATAATAACATATTGTGTGACGACCCCAAACCCCTGTTCCCCAGTGGCAAATGTAATCTTTGGAATATAACACATAAACAGATAATAGCAAAACAAAAATATATAAATACACCAGATAATGTATAACAAAATGTACTGGAAATAATAATCATCAGAATTATATAGTACACAGGATCATACATAGTACAAAATACAGTTCAACTTTACATAAAATGTCTACAGCTGAATCAAAACATAATATGTACAACAGGAGCTGAACAACATAAAAATAAAGAAATAATAGAATCCATATTCAGCTCCATCGCTATCCAGAAAGAGCCTACTAAAACCTGAATACAAGGCGGCCCATGTAGAAATAGGGCACCCGAGTTTGCAAGTGAAACAAACTACGAGTCAGTCATGCGACTGGTATGAGAAATCTACTTAACTTACTTCAATAATAAGGACAATCATAGGACCACGTCGCTAACGCGGAATGGGTTTGCTCCATTGGATTGCCAGTTCTTTAAAACAAGTAAATCATTTAAACATCGCAATGCTTTTTATAAAAGTGGAGCCATTTTAAGACTCAGTTCCCATCACACAATGCAATGCAAACTGGAGGATAGATTTTTTACCTTATAATGGCCAAAATATGCTTGATACGTATAAAACAAAAGTATTTGATAATATTACTAGTGTTTATATGTTTTAAAAACAATTTCAATCATAAGTATCAATCATAGACGGCATAAATGCCCCATACCACTATGTCGCCATATATAGGTATACAATCAAAACTGCACGATGTCGTATTTGGAAATTGGATTCCATCATGAACCAAGGCAAGGGATTGTCTTCGAAAGTACGTGCGTGTATTTCCAAGTATAGTACACTACAAGGATCGTGTAATATGACGAAAAATATTCAAGTACGAAGTAATAGCTAATCACAGATATAAAATAGTAAATGCTGTAAAAAAAAGGAAAAATCACACCAGGGATTTTTATACTGGTTCGGAACATCGTCCTACGTCCAGTCCCAGACTTTTATCTGGATTTCCACTAATAACAACCTCACTTCACCCGGAGGAAACAGGTATACAACACCCGAGCGACCGAATGGGAATTTCACGCCTCTATCAACACGAGGACTTCTCAACTTGCCTCTGACAACATGAAGGACTTCAACACTTGCTGATCACACACAGAACTTCAACTAATACAATGGTTTTGACTTCTGCTTTGTGTTCTTGATTCAACATGGATAGTCAGCAGTTTGAGTACAATCTTCCTATAATCTGATCCTCGAGTATATACTTTGAATGCGTAGATTTAAGGAAGTAGAATGCTTGTTGAATCAAATGATATTAAATCGATTCAAGGATTCAACAAGTATTTAAATTTGGAGAGATTTTGTTTTTCAAAGAGTATGAAAATGCAATTCAGAAATTAGAGAGAATATAGAATGATTTCGTTATTGTAAAACAAGTTTGAAGTTGTTTATATAATAGTAGAAAGGTAGTAATTCTTCATGAAGAGTTTCTATAAAAAGTTATGTCCATTTCCTTTGATTATTGAATAGAAATCTCTTCACAAATAGAAGCAACCTTTCATAAAAAGCTTGCTATTTGAAAACGGTCGAATGGTTGAAAATCACCGGTCGAGTGGTTGAATTTAAAAAACCCAGAAAAATAGCCATTATGTGCAAAAATACACAGACCGGTCGACTGGTCTGTATTCACTGGTCAACCGTTTTCTTCCAGAGACTAAAACGGTCGACTGGTGGTATATGACCGGTCGACTGGTCATATGAAAAAAATAAGAAAACAGAAGGGATCATCATCAGTCAATTGGTCCTTTTTGGGCGGTAGACCATTTTATGGCTGTGGACCAGAGGACCTCCGTCCATAGTCTAGATCACTCTGCACTCTTTCCCGGTCGGAGCCTGGACCGTTTGGGTTTTTTCTATGACTTTTCAAATCCTCAAATATACAGATTTCAGCAACAAAGATATGAGCATTCGTTTTATACTTTAAGGATAGATTTTAGCATATTTCTAACACAACTCAATGTGTGTATATATATAACCTTATCTCTATGAAATGATCTTCATTGCAACTTTATATGTTGGCATCGTTCAAAATCTTGTTCTCAACATTCTCCCCCTTTTTTATTGATGACAACACCTTGGATTTTCTCCCTCTGAATATTAAGCTCCCCCTGAATTTCTGCAACATTTGTTAGCTCATAATATAAATAATCTTACCTTTTGATTCCTGCATTAACAAATGTTAGCACACATATACTATTACCATGTTAAGCACATAATTTTAAATTATAATAGTATATGTAACATGAATGATATGTATCACATGAGAGAAAATATTTCTCCCCCTTTGTCATCGATTAAAAAGAACAAATACCATAATAAACACAGTAATCGAGAGTAGTATAAAATAAAAATAATTATAGCACCTTTAGGAGATATTGTGCTTTTTGATAAGCTAAATTTTCAAAGCTATTTATAGATACCGAATAGCCTTCTTTTTGTTGTGATGTACCTGCGAAAAATATGACATATATACTTTTGGTTGCCACTTGCTTTGTTTGGGTCCATAGGTTAGTTGGAAGGTAACCATACCCAAGAGGGTTTAATGAAACCTTTAAAGATAAAATTTTCATTATTAACTACAGAATCAAAATAATCATCGATATATTTTTCTCTGGTTTTCCAAGTTACAGGAACCCAAATACTTAAGTAATCTCTATTGATATTCCTTTTCATACTTCTAGATTTATTATAAATATCGCTAGTCATAGAAGTATTCGAATTTCTATAATAATTGGGTCTTGGATGTGTATTAGTACTAGCAGTGATATTCTTATTGTACATAAAAGCATATCTAGTACTATTTCTATGATTGATTTCTTGTTTCTTATATCCCAAACCTTGTTTATTTGAAGAAGTTGTGAATTCTCAATGATTTTTGTCAAATTTTCTCGACCTTTATTGAAGTTAGAAACATTTTGAGTAATGTTATCTAACTTTGTTTGTAAACTAGCTTTTTCTAGGTCCAGAATTTTGACTTTTGCCTTAAGCTCATGATTTTCAGTAGTAAGAGCATTGTTTTTCTCTTTTTGAGTTTCAATTTCTTGACTCAAAATAGATAATTGAGAATCAATATTAGATGATGATCCATGAAGTTTTTCAAGTTCTTCTTCTAATATTTTCTTCTCGTCTTGAAGCATATCTCGTTAAAATTCTGTTTTACTTAAATCTGCTTTGGCTTCTTTGCATTGTCATTCCATATCTTTAAATTTAACTATCAATTTAGCACTAATATCAAGAACTTCTTCAAATGTAGGAATTTGTAGCTCATCTTCTGTTGCCATGAAACAAACATTTGCTTGTTCATCTTTTGAATCACTGTCACTTTCTGATGAAGATGAATCTGAGTCATCCCATGTAACTGAGAAAGCTCGTTTCTTGGATTTGTCCTTCTTGTGTTTGAACTTGTCATTTTTTGACTTCTTCTTTTGCTCTGGACAATCTTTATGCATGTGCCCCTTTTTATGACAGTTGAAACATTCTATAGCTGATGATGAAGGTTTATTTGAACCAGTTTTTCTTTTATTATATCGACTAGATTTTCGATGTTTTACGAATTTTTTGAATCCTTTTGCAGTAAAAGCTAAGTCTTCTTCTTCTTCAGATTCTGATTCATTTTCATCCTTCTCAGCATGAAATGCTACAATTTTCTTTTCTTCTTTCTGTTCTTTTCTAGCCTGCAAATTAGCTTCATAGGACATTAGATTTCCTATCAATTCATCTGGCTTCATGACGGAAAGGTCATTAGCTTCTTCAATCGCTAATACTTTTCCTTCCCATTCACTAGTCAGAGAATTTAGAATTGTAGAAACAACATCAAAATCGGAATATTTTTGCCCTAAACCAATAAGTGCACGATGAATAGTTTGAAACCGTGAATACATATCATTGATAGTCTCATTTGACTTCATTTTGAAATTTTGAAACTAACTTTTCAGCGTGGCTATTTTGGCTTGTTTAACCTTGTTAGTACATTCATGAGTGGTTTTTAGCATTTGCCAAATTTGATAGGCAGTGGTGTAGATACTAACACGATTATATTCATTTTGATCTAATGCACAAAACAATATATTTATTGTTTTTTCATTTACGGCTGCTGTCGTTTTCTCAGACGCGTCCATTCTGTATACTCAGTTGTTGGATTCACTATTTCTTTTTGTGTAGCATTCCAAGCATCATAACTAGTTGACTACATGTAAAATGACATACGTGTTGCCCAATAACTATAATGAAGGCCATTAAGAATGGAGGTCTTTGTGTTGATTGACCTTCCGTGTAAGTGGTGTTTTGAGTGCTAGAACTAGGGTTATTTGCCATATTACAAGAATATATCAAATAACTGTGTTACGGTTATAAGATGACGTTCTCTAATACCAAATGAAAGTACGTGCATATACTTGCCAAGTATAGTACACTCACAAGGATCATGTAATATGACGAACAATATTCAAGTATGAAGTAATAGCTAATCACAGATATATAATAGTAAATGCAGTAAAAAGGAAAAATCACACCAGGGATTTTTATACTGGTTCGGAGCACCGTCCTACGTCCAGTCCCAGACTTCTATCTGGATTTCCACTAACAACAACCTCACTACACCCGGAGGAAACAGGTATACAACACCCGAGCAGCCGAACGGGAATTTCACGCCTCTATCAACACGAGGACTTCTCAACTTGCCTTTGACAACAAGAAGGACTTCAACACTTGCCTGATCAACACAGGACTTCAACTAATACAATGGTTTTGACTTCTGCTTTGTGTTCTTGATTCAACACAGATAGTCAATAGTTTGAGTACAATCTTCCTATAATCTGATCCTCGAGTATATACTTTGAATGCGTAGATTTAAGGAAGTAGAATGCTTGTTGAATCAAATGATATTAAATTGATTCAAGGATTCAACAAGTATTTAAATTTGGACAGCTTTTGTTTTGCAAAGAGTATGAAAATGCAATTCAGAAATTAGAGAGAAAATAGAATGATTTCGTTATTGTTAAACAAGTTTGAATTTGTTTATATAATAGTAGAAAGGTTGTAATTCTTCATGAAGAGTTTCTATAAAAAGTTATGTCCATTTCCTTTGATTATTGAATAGAAATATCTTCACAAGTAGAAGAAACCTTTCAGAAAAAGCTTGCTGTTTGAAAACGGTCGAATGGTTGAAAATCACCGGTTGACTAGTTGAATTTAAAAATCCCAGAAAAGTAGCCGTTATGTGCAAAAATACACAGACTGGTCGACTGGTCCGTATTCATCGGTCGACCGTTTTCTTCCAGAGACCAAAACGGTCGATTGGTGGTATATGAACACTCGACTGGTCATGTGAAAAAAATAAGAAAACAGAAGGGATCATCACCGGTCGACTGGTCCTTTTTGGGCGGACGACTGTTTCATGGCTATGGACCAGAGGACCTCGGTCCGCAGTCTAGATCACTCTGCACTCTTTCCCGGTCGGAGCCTGGACCGTTTGGGAATTTTCTGTGACTTTTGAAATCCTCAAATATACAGATTTCAGCAACGAAGACATGAGCATTCGTGTTATACTTTGAGGATAGATTTTAACATATTTCTAACACGACTCAATATATATATATATATATATGTGTGTGTGTATGTATGTATATATATATAAAACCTTATCTCTATGAAATGATCTTCATTGCAACTTTATATATTGGCATCGATCAAAATCTTGTTCTCAACAGCTTTACCGAATTCGAGATGATCTAGCCTATGTCTCAGGCAATCGCGCAGACAAGCCTTGGATCTTCAGGGCCAGTCGACACGGAGTGGATTAAAATGGCTGAACAATGCGTTTCCCCACCCTATAGGGCATAAATTGCTCATATCCCGACCAAACCATCGGCTCCGTAGAGACCGAAGTAACTGAGGCCTCGCTATCCATCATCCACACAAGTAAAATGCCCGGGCGTGTAAAACCCAAAGCACCACTCCTAGTTAGAAGGAAATGCATGCTCTCCCTGCAGTCCTCTCCCGTTTCTGGTCCATACCGAGGTATGAGGCTCGCAAATCAACGCTAAACACAAAGCTAGCTATTTAAAGCCCGGCTTTGATCTTCAACCACAAAGCTCTGTTTTTCAACAAAAGCTTTGATCACAACATCTCAGCATGCCACGCTGTCAATATACAACGTCAGACACACATCCATTTAAAAGTTCGTTCTGGGTCTGAATGAAACCGGAGGATCCTTATTCCTCGCACATCCAAACGAACAACAAGTACGTCCGGACGACCACCACTGTGACCCCTTCAGGGCAGCAACTCCCATCAAAGGCATCAGTAGTCATCCATTCGGTGTGAAGATCATCTGTCTTGCACCGTCTTCATATCTTCAACTTTTAATTGTCGATCAATTATTTGGAATGAGAATTAATTCGGCCTTTTCAAATAATTCACGTATATTTAGAATTCAAATCAATTCAATTACCGGTTAAATTATTTGACATCCATAGTTCAGTTCATTAATTTAATTTTCACGTTAAACACATTCAACCATCAAATATCCAATAAACCAGGTAAATTCAGTTTATTTGCATTCCATATCGTTTATATTATTTTACAATGATTTATCGATATTTTTATTTATTTAAAAATAGCCAATTCATTCAAACGACGCTTCAGGCCATAACGCGGCCATGGCGCTATTTTTCTTCAGATTTGATTTACACATATCTAAAAATCTAACCGTTGGATCCTTAAAAATTTTATATCATTAGAAAGATCTTTTCAAAGCGGACCCAACGGTTCAAGGATTGGGAAAATCCTTCGGTCGGATCTCCGGTAAAATCGTTTGAAGTTACGATTTCAAAATACGAACTGCAGCATCGTTATTCGATTTATTTTAATTATATTTATATATATATAAATATAATCCATTCTGGCGCTGTTTTTATTCAGATTTGAATTAAATATTCCAGACAATCTAACCGTTGGATCTTTGTAAAGTTGGTATCGTTGGAAAGATATACCCAAAGTAACCCCAACGGTTTCGGTTTCGGGAAAATCCAATAGTCGGATCTCCCAATACAATGTTTGAAATCATGGTTTCAAAATACGAACTACAACTTAGTTATTCGATTTATTTTAAATTATATATATATATAAATATAATCCGTTCTTCGATTTCAAAACCATTTCATTTCATATATGTGACAAAAATGATATTTTTATCCAACAAATATTTATTTCAATACATGACTATTTTTAACACTTCATATATATTATAAAAATTTGATTTTTATGGTTAAAACAATTTACTTCAAACACGATTATTTTATATACATCATGTAGATGATAAAAATATGATTTTTACTGTTAAAACAATTTATTTCAAAAATGAAGATTTTTACCAATTCATATATATTATAAAAATGTGATTTTGTAATGTCAAAACAATTTATTTCAAACATTAATATTTTAAATACTTCATACATACAATAAGAAGGTTATTTTTATCGTTCAAACTATTTTATTTCAAAAATGAATATCTTTCCCATACATGAGTATATTTTCAATACATGAATATATTTCAATACATGAATATAAATCAAACATAGGAATATTTCAGAAAATTTCGGCAGCATAATGGCAGGGTAGTTAAAACCGGCACCGTCCCGAGTACGGCTCCTCGCTCTACCTTAAAGCCTCGCTGCTTTTGACAATGGGGATTTCAATATCTAGTTCGTACGCAGACGAATTTTCCCATAAACTAATCCTATTGGGATTTCAACCACAATCAATAATGTTAACCATTCGAATTATTCACCAAATTTCACATCAACCAAAATCCAAACAATCACAACCAATATATATCGTCCATGGTCTGTGGACGACGGGAGTGTGTGTGTGTATATATATATATACATATATAAATATATTTCAATTTCATTTCATTTCCATTCAACGCATATATGATTTTTACAATGCATATATAACTTGTACAATGCTTATACATGAGGTGTACAATGCTTATATAACTCATACATCGACCATATAATTTATACATCGTCATTCCATATCGTTTATAATTCAGAAATATCACATTGGGTTCCACTCCTTAAAAAATTGTAGGAAGCTCTAAAAAATCTCCTGTCGCTTCTAGAATGTAGAAGACGTCCACACGAGTCCAATGTCTCCTATTTCACTGGATTTCGACAACATGGCAAAAAGATACGATTTTTATTCGAATAATCAATTTTGCGACAGTTTTAAAGTGCTAAAACAGTTGAAATTAAATCATCCGTTACCTCCAACGTGGTGTTAAAAACTAGGTCTCCATTTTTCTCTCGGTCCGTGAAGCTAGAGGGCGATAGGCCTATACCACAACGAAGAGCTTGGAGAGGCGCCTCTGGGGGGTACCACCACCCTGAACTCGAACTCGCCTGGTCGGAGGAGATTGGCGGCGAACGGCCGAACTTCAGGTGGCCGATTCTCTTCGAATACCCATTGAAAAAATCCAATCTTTATATGGATTTGAAGCTGGGGATGTCCTCTACAAAATTCTCAACTTGAGGGAGCCTTATTTTGTGTGTGGAAGGAGAAATCAAGCCGGGAAGTTCTGAACCACTTCCGCCGTATATCGCGAGGAGGGGAGAGAGAAAATCGGTTTTTTTATACTATGAATGAATTAATTTGATTGGCCCGCTATATATTTATTTCAAAAATACCCCTTTCTCCTTACGAACTCCAATTCAAACCCAACGACTATCGTCCATAGCTAATTACCCCTATTCCGAACACAATGGAATATGTTTCGTAGGCCCATTCGACTGTTTCAGTCAGTTATTTTTCAAATTAAAATATAAAACATTCCATATTTGATTTGAACGTACATTTCAATTTGCCGGGGCCACATACTGATCCCAAAAATTCCAGAAAAATAAATCTAGCTATGCTTGGATGATACGGTCCCATAAAACTTATTTCATCGAATTTGGAGACCGTTTGAAAAACAACATATTTCTGGTTGATCCAAATTGACTGAATCAACCAAACACATTTTCCTTTGCCACGCTCACATATTAACTCCAAAAATTATGTAATTTGAAACTTAGCAATAATTTGATATTCCGGATCCAACAAAAGTGGTTTCATCGAAAACGGAGGTCGTTTGCAAAATGTCTATTTTCAAGGGCTATATAAACTCCATAGCGACCTTTCTAAAAATTCATTTGGCCATAACTTTTGATTCCCGCTATGAAATTTCGATTTTTCAGATTCGTTAGAAAGATATTCATAAACAGATTAAAATATTTTTGGTTTCACTAAAATCTGCTTTATTTTGCATCTTGTATAGTTAGTCAAAGTTCGAATTCAAATTTTCAAATTGCCGTGCCATTTCAGGCCTTATTTTATAATTAAAATAAATATATTTATTCTCCAACATCGATTCAAATAGACTTTTGGTCGTTATTATTTAAATTAATTTATTTTAAATATTCAAAATTCACTAAAATAGCCAAATTAAAATTTTTAAATTGGTTCTGATTTTTCGGGTTATTATAGTCTCCCCCACTTAAAATCTTTTCGTTCCCGAAAGGGAACGAAGCTGAAAGTTGTTTAATTAACCAACTCAACTTTCATTCTTGCTTTCATTCTCCAACTTTCCAGTTTCTAAGAATTTTCTAATTCTTCAAAAATTTGGCTAACACCCTAAATTTTCGAAAAATTTCGCCATAACCTCCTTTGTATGGGGTGGGGTTTGGAAATTTATTGGGCCGTATTAGGTACCCAATAAATCCTAATAAGCATACACATATTTATAGTGATATATTCCGGTATCCTAAGGGGAGTGTGTATAGATCATAACTCCAGAGAATAAATTCTCATCACCCTATAAATGGTTTTTGTGCTTTAATGACCCGAGAGACGGGTTTATTGTCATCTCCAGACCCGTGTGGGGTTTTTATTACTCTGGAAATTTACTGTTACATTTATATAGTCCATATCAGTCTTCAGTTCAACCCGTAATATATAGTCATCGCCATACAAGCCTCTCGCTCGTATGGTAAATCTTCTACCTCGTCACACAAGCTCCAAATGCTTATGTGGTATATGATAAAGTATGCCATCTTCAAGAAGTATGCCATGTAGTGTAGTTAAAAATTAATTGTTACTATCCTATGGCGACGTTTATTATTACACACAGAACAACCAGCACTCCGCATCCAATGGCATTCACAGGAGTTGATATAATAATAAAATTGTGCATCCAACTCATTAAGGTTTACCTATTTGTCGGGCACACAAATAAATTCTTTACTCAATAGCGAATCCATTTACTTGTTCAAAAATATATAATGTATATGTATATGTTTCTATCTATTTCGAATTAGTTCAATATTTGATTCAATTGCATGAATTTAACTTCATTCTCTTATCGATTAAATTTATAACCATTCCAATAATTTGATTAATCAAATTCTTAATTACACAACACATATAGAAATCAATTTATCGATTAACTTTCCAAAAATTCACTAATTAACTCATATACTCTTTTAAAATCATTCAGACAATACAATTAAAAATTTTACGTCCATGAAAAGGAAACAATAGTAAAGTAGAAAACAATACTGAAATGCATAATATGGTAAATGTACCTTACACCGGAGTTAATCAGAGATATCCACCCTACAATTGGGATAGGCTTTCTTAATGCTCTCCTCAGTTTCCCAAGTACAGTCTTAAGGATCTCCACTCCATTGCACTTTGACTAAGTGAACTTTCTTGTGCCTCAGCTCTTTTGTTTCTTTGCCAACGATCTTTGTCGGCTCTCTTCTCACAACCAATTCTGGAGTAATTTCTAAATCCCATTGTGTGGCTTCTTCCATGACTAAATCTGGATCATGTACATGCTTTCGAAGTTGAGATACGTGAAACACATCATGTACTCCAGGAAACCAGTCAGGTAATTGAACCCTATAAGCGAGAGTTCCAATCCGTTCAATTACAGGAAATGGACCAATAAATCTGGGCGCCAACTTCCCTGTTTTGCCAAGTCGGACTACTCCTCTCATTGGAGAAATCCTCAGATACACATAGTCACCAACAGCAAATGCTAAATATCTTCTTCTCGAGTCTGCATAGCTCTTCTGTTGGCTTTGAGCAGCAACTAATCGTTTCTTAATGAAGTCAACTTTATCCGCAGCTTCGTGAATCATATCTGGTCCCAATACATGTCGATTACCAGGTTCAAACCAACAAGCGGGGGATTTGCATGGTCTACCATACAATGCTTCGAATGATGACATTGTCAGGCTCGCGTGGTAGCTGTTGTTGTATGAGAACTCAGCCAAGTGCAAATGGTCTTCCCATGATCCGCCAAAATCAATAACACAAGCCTACAATAAATCTTCTAAAATGCGGTTCACCCTCTCAGTTTGACCATCTGTTTGAGGATGATAAGCGGTGCTCAAGTTCAGTTTTGTTCCTAATTCTGCTTGGAATGCTTCCCAGAATTTACTAGCAAAAATTGGGTCACGATCACTAACGATACTCATGGGAACTCCATGAAGTTTAACAATTTCTTTAAAATAAATCTGCACCAGACTATGAGCGATTCTTTTCGATCTGACAGGTATAAAATGGGCAGTCTTCGTGAAACAATCTATGATCACCGAAATACTGTCATTTCCTCTCTGGGTTTTGGGCAAACAATCTATGAAATCCACAGAAATCCGTTCCCACTTCCAACCTAGAATTTCCAACGGCTGCAACAATCCGGCGAGTTTCTGTTGATCGCTCTTGACTTGTTGACAAGTGGAACATAGGCTAACATATACATAGATGTCTCTTTTCATCGCCTTCGACCAGAATGTTTGATTGAGGTCATTATACATTTTTCTAACTCTTGGGTGGATACTCAGTTTGGACTTGTGACTCTCGTCCATTACTTCTCTTTTGAGCTCAAGGCTGTCGGGAACACAAATTCTTCCTTTCAACCTCAGAACTCTTGCGCTATCCACTTGGAAACTGGAGACTTCATCCCTTTGAATTCTTTTGATCATCTCTTTCACAAAACTATCATCTCTCTAAAGAAGAGATATTTTATCAATCAACGATGGTGTAATGATAAGATTGGCGATGATCACATTCTTTCTGTTGAGCGCATCAGCCACAACATTGGCTTTCCCTAGAGTATATAAAATATCAAGATCATATGCCGCGAGAAATTCTAGCCAACGCTACTACCTCATATTCAAATCTTTCTGGCTGAACAAATATTTCAATGATTGATGATTGATAATGCCTCCAGATTTTCATCGCAAACACGATGGCTAACAACTCAAGATCATGAGTTGCATAATTCTTCTCATGTGGTTTCAATTGACGGCTAGCATAAGCGACTACTTGGCCTCTTTGCATTAATACTGCACTGAGACCTTCTTTAGAAGCATCTGTCCAGACTTTCAAGTCTTGATTGCCATCGATAATTGTTAACACTGGAGCAGTTGTCAACCATAAATTCAGCTTTTGGAAAGCTGCCTCACATTCTGGAGTCCAATAGAACCTTGAATGTTTCTTAGTAAGATTTGTTAAGGAACTAGATATCTTCGAAAAATTCTTAATGGACTTCCAATAATAACTAGCAAATCCGAGAAAACTTCGGACTTTTGTGGGCATAGTTGGTTGTTTCCAATTCTAAATAGCAATGTTCTTACTGGGATTCACAGAAATTCCTTCCTTTGACATGACGTGACCAAGGAACTTGACCTCTTCCTGCCAGAATATACATTTGGAAAATTTTTCTTTTAAAACATTCTTTTTGAGAATTTTTAACACTTGTTCCAAATGTTTTCATGCTCGCTTTCTGACTTAGAGAAGATCAATATGTCATCAATGAAGACCAGTACAAATTTATTCAATACTTCTCTGAATACCCGATTCATTAGATCGACGAAATAAGCTGGAGCGTTACATAAGACGAACAACATTACTAACCACTCGTAGAATAAATTTGGACGTCTGAATGCCAAAGGAACACACTTTTCGACAATACGAAGATGATGGAAACTTGTAGCTAGGTCCATTCGTGAGAATATTTGCGTGCCATTCAATCGATCCAACAAATCATCAATCCACGGCAATGGATATTTATTCTTTAATGTCTTCTTGTTCAAGTCACGATAGTCCACACAAAGTCTGAGAGTACCGTCTGACTTAAGGACAAATACCACTGCTGCTCCCCAATCAGAGAAACTAGGCGTGATCAGACCCTTCCATACAAGCTGTCGAGTTTGATTGTCTAACTCTTCTTTTTCCTTCAAGGTCATTCTTCGAATATTGTGAACTACTGGCCTTGCATTCAGGATTAAAGATATTTTGAAATCAATTTCCTTACGCGGAGGTAAGTTAACAATTTCTTCGAACACATCCGCATAATTCTTCACGACAGGGATATTTTCTATATCCACGGAACATGCTCTGTAATGACGGGAATAGGTTCTAATTGGGCAGGAGAAACATCCAAAGCTGTCCAGAAGTCTTTTCTATCCGTATTCGGGCCTTCACACGGAATGGTTATATATCCAAGCTTTGTTTTAACTTTAACTAATCTTTCAGCATAGTTAACTTCCGCTTTATATTTGGTAAACCAATCCAATCCCGAAATAAGATCAAACTCTGTGAAATTCATGGCGATCGAGATAGTAGGGAACCAATAACAGGAAAAAGAGGCAGGCACCCCACAAATCCAACTAAGATCGAGGGAACCCCCAACCGGATTATGGACACTCATGGGTTCTTTGTTCTTTTTCAGTTTCAAATCCAATTTCTTTACCACCTTAGTCGAAATAAAACTTCGTGACGCGCCCGTATCAAACAGTACTTTAACCGGAATATTTTTGACATTAAGCGTGCCTTCCAAAACATCTGGCCTTCCTTGACTGACTGAGGGTGTCGGAGCCTCTGCCACTTCGTTCACTTGTGCCACTTTGGTCGTTTTCAACAACCAGCAATCTTGCTTTATATGACCAGTCTGATGGCAAAGATCGCATTTTCTATTCTCTTGAAACTTGTTATTGGATTTTGACCCAACATTTCTTTCCTTCTTCGATGATTTGCAATTTCCTTGAAAATGCCCTGGTTTCTTGCAGTTATTGCATATGGCAGTCATTACTGGTTTTTTCTCAGACTTAACCTTTTTCCTGTTGACTCTAGGCTTCTTTCCAGCCCCAGACGTCGTACTTGCCTCTGGTTGTGTACTTGTCTCTGGGCTATCAGTTTCGAATTTCCTTTTGTTGCTGGAACTACATTCCTCTTCGTCTCTCAAAAGACCTTGCTTATCTAGATCTTCATACTGATAAGCCATGTGTATCATTTCAGAAAAAGATTGTTGCACATATGCAATTACCCTACTTTGGTACTTTCTTTGAAGCCCATTAATAAACCTCAGATTCTTCATCTTTGGATTCTTAATTAAATGCGGGGCGAAACGAGAAAGTTCATTGAATTTCTTATGATAATCTAGAATGGTCATATCTCCTTGTATCAAATAGCAGAATTCATCACCTAACCGCTTAGTTGCTTCTGGAGGAATAAATCTTTCATTGAAAATTTCTTTGAATCTATCCCAGGTAATATTACCTTCTGGATTATCTTTAATAACGGTTTCCCACCAAATTAAAGATTCGTCTTTGAGTGCCCAAGATGCCAATAATATTTTTTGATCATCTCTCAGCTTTGAACTTTCAAAAAATTTCTCAACAGAGCGCATCCATGCTTGTGTCTGAATAATAAATTCATTGCCAGAGAACGGTACTCCACCCAGATTTCGATACTTAATTAATAGAGCTTCAATATCTGGTTCTGACCTACCTCTTCTACTTCTGCCACTCATTTTTCAATGTCTGCAAATAGCAGACAAAGTGTTAGGCCTACAGAAAAGGTATTTTTAAAGCATAGAGACATATACTTGAATGTAAATGTGTCTATCCGGGTGTATTTCATTCTGCTATACTCATTCTAGGATATTACTGATCCTATCTGAAATGAGTTCTTCGTCATAGAATACTTATGATTCTATTTTTGACGAGTTCGTTAATATGTTATATTCCATAACTAAGCTAAACCAAAGCTCTGATACCACGATGTGACAACCCCAAATCCCTATTCCCCGGTGGCAAGGGTAATCTTTGGAATATAACACATAAACAGATAACATTAGAACATAAATATATAAATACACCAGATAATGTACAACAAAATATACTGGAAATAATAATCATCAGAGTTACACAGTATCTTGGATCATATTTAGTACAAAATACAGTTCATCTTTACATAAAATGTCTACAGCGGAATCAAAACATAATATGTACAACAGGAGCTGAACAGCATAAAAAGAAAGAGATAATAGAATCCATCTTCAGCTCCATCGCTATCCAAAAAGAGCCTGATAAAACCTGAATACAAGGTTGCTCGTGTAGAAATAGGGCACCCAAGTTTGCAAGTGAAAAAAACTACGAGTCAGTCATGGGACTGGTATGAGAAATCTATTAACTTACTTCAATAATAAGGCCAATCACAGGACCACGCCGCTAAGGCGGAACGGGTTTACTCCATGGGATTGCCAGTGCTTTAAAACAAGTAAATCATTTAAACATCGCAATGCTTTTTATAAAAATGAAGTCATTATAAGACTCAGTTCCCATCACACAATGCAACGCAAATCGGAGGATAGAGTTTTTACCTTATAATGACCAAAATATGCTTGATACGTATAAAAAAAGTATTTGATATTATTACTAGTGTTTATATATTTCAAAAACAATTTCAGTTATATGTATCAATCATAGACAGCACAAATGCCCCATACCACTATGTCGCCATATATAGGTATACAATCAAAACCGCATGATGTCGTATTTGGAAATTGGATTCCGTCATGAACCAAGGCAAGGGATCGTCCTTACCGAATTCGAGACAATCTAGCCCATGTCTAAGGCAAGCATGCAGACAAGCCTTGGATCTTCAGGGCCGATCCACACGGAGTGGATTAATATGCCCGAACACTGCGTTTCCCCGCCCTATGGGGCGTAAACTGGTCATATCCCGGCCAAACCATCGGCTCCGAAGAGATCGAAGTAACCGAGGCCTCGCTATCTATCATCCACATAAGTAAAATTCCCGGGCGTGTAAAACCCAAAGCACCAGTCCTAACTAGAAGGAAACACATGCTCTCCCTACAATCCTCTCCCGTTTTTGGTCCATACCGGGGTGTGAGGCTCGCGAATCAACGCTAAACACAAAACTAGCTATTTAAAGCCCGGCTTTGATCATCAACCACAAAGCTCTGTTTTTCAACAAAAGCTTTGAACACAACATCTCAGCTTGCCACGCTATCAATCTACAACGTCAGACACATATCCATTTACAAGTCTGTTCTGGGTCTGAACGAAACCGGAGGATCCTTATTCCTCGCACATCCAAACAATCAACAAGTACGTCCGGACGACCACCATTGTGACCCCTTCAAGGCAGCAACTCCCATCAAAGGCATCAGTAGCCATCCATTAGGTGTGAAGATCATCGGTCTTGCACCGTCTTCATATCTTCAACTTTTAATCGTCGATCAATTATTTGAAACGAGAATTAACTCAGCCTTTTAGAATTCAAATCAATTCAATTCCCGGTTAAATTATTTGACATCCATAGTTCAGTTCATTAATGTAATTTTCACGTCAAACACATTCAACCATCAAATATCCTATAAACCGGGTAAATTCGGTTTATTTCCATTCCATATCGTTTAAAATATTTTACAATGATTTATCGCTATTTTTATTTATTTAAAAATAGCCAATTCATTCAAACGACGCTTCAGGCCATAACGCGGCTATAGCGCTGTTTTTCTTCAGATCTGATTTACACATATCTGAAAATCTAACCGTTGGATCCTTATAAATTTTATATCATTAGAAAGATCTTTTCAAAGCAGACCCAACGATTCCAGTTTTGGGAAAATTCGACTGTCGGATCTTCGGTACAATTGTTTGAAGTTACGATTTCAAAATACGAACTGCAACGTCGTTGTTCGATTTATTTTAATTATATTTAAATATATATATATATATATATATACATATAATTCATTCTGGCGCTGTTTTTATTCAGATTTGAATTAAACATTCCAGACAATCTAACCGTTGAATCTTTACAAAGTTGGTATTGTTGGAAAGATATTTCCAAAGCGAACCCAACGTTTCGGTTTCGAGAAAATCCGATGCTTGTATGTCCCGATACAATCGTTTGAAATCACGGTTTCAAAATACGAACTGCAGCTTCATTATTCGATTTATTTTAAATTATATATATATATGTATGTATGTATGTATGTATGTATGTATATAATCCGTTCTTCGATTTCAAAACCATTTCATTTCATATATGTGATAAAAATGATATTTTTATCCAACAAATATTTATTTCAACACATGACTATTTTTAGCACTTCATATATAATATAAAAATGCGATTTTTATGGTTAAAACAATTTACTTCAAACACGATTATTTTATATACTTCATATAGATGATAAAAATATGATTTTTATTGTTAAAACAATTTATTTCAAAAATGAAGATTTTTAGCAATTCATATATACTATAAAATTGTGATTTTATAATGTTAAAACAATTTATTTCAAGCATGAATATTATATATACTTCGTACATACAATAAAAAGGTTATTTTAATCGTTCAAACCATTTTATTTCAAAAATGAATATCTTTCCCATACATGAATATATTTCCAATACATGAATATAAATCAAACACATGAATATTTCAGAAAATTTCGGCAGCATAACGGCAGGGTAGTTAAAACCGGCACCATCCCGAGTATGGCTCCTCGCTCTACCTTAAAGCCTCACAGCTTTCGACAATAGGGATTTCAATATATAGTTCGTACGCAGACGAATTTTCCCATAAACTAATCCTATTGGGATTTCAACCACAATCAATCAAATCAACCATTCGTATTATTCACCAAATTTCACATCAACCAAAATCCAAACGATCACAACCAATATATATCGTCCACGGTCTGTGGACGTGGGGTGTGTATATATATATACGTATATAAATATATTTCGATTTCATTTCCATTCAACGCACATATGATTTTTACAACGCATATATAACTTATACATCGCACATACAACTTATACAACGCTTATACATGAGGTGTACAACGCTTATATAACTCATACATCTACCGTATAATTTATACATCGTCATGGAAATTTATACATCGTCATTCCATATCGTTTATAATTCAGAAATCTCACATTGGGTTCCACTCCTTCAAAAATTGTAGGAAGCTCTAAAAATTCTCCTGTCTCTTCTAGAATGTAGAAGACGTCCACACGAGTCCAATGTCTCTTGTTTCACTGGATTTCGACAACATAACAAAAGGATATGATTTTTATTCGAATAATCAATTTTGCGACAGTTTTAAAGTGTACAAACATTTGAAATAAATTAGCCATTACCTTCAACGTGTTGTTCAAAACTAGGTCTCCATTTGTCTCTCGATCCGTGAAACTAGAGGGCGATTGGCCTATACTACGATGAAGAGATTGGAGAGGAGCCTCCAGGGGGTACCACCACCCTGAACTCGAACTCGCCTGGTCGTAGGAGATTGGCGGCGAACGGCCGAACTTCAGGTGGCCGATTCTCTTCGAATATCCACTGAAAAATTCCAATCTTTATATGGATTTTAAACTGGGGATGTCCTCTACAAAATTCTCAACTGGAGGGAGGCCTGATTTTGTGTGTGGAAGGAGAAGTCAAGCCGGGAAGTTCTGAACCACTTCTGCTGTATATCGCGAGGGGGAGAGAGAGAAAATCGGGTTTTTTTATATTATGAATGAATTAATTTGATTGGCCCGCTATATATTCATTTCAAAAATAACCCCTTCTCCTTATGAACTCCAATTCAAACCCAACGACTGTCGTTCCTAGCTAACTACCTCCATTCCAAAAACAATGGAATATATTTCATAGGCCCATTCAATTGTTTCAGTCAGTTATTCTTCAAATTAAAATATAAAACGTTCAATATTTGATTCAAACATACATTTCAACTTGCCAGGGCCATATACTGATCCCAAAAATTCCAGAAAAATAAATCTAGCTAAGTTTGGATGATAGGTCCCAACTAAACTAGTTTCGTCGAATTTGCAGACCGTTTGAAAAATGGCCATTTTCTGGTCGATCCAAATTGACTAAAATCAACCAAACACATTTTCCTTTGCCACGCTCACATTTTAACTCCAAAAATTATGGAATTTGAAACTTAGCAATAGTTTGACATTCCGGATCCAACAAAAGTGGTTTCGTCGAAATCGGAGGTCGTTTGCGAAATGTCTATTTTCAAGGGCTATATAAACTCCATAGCATCCTTTCTGAAAATTCATTTGGCCATAACTTTTGATTCCCGCTATGAAGTTTCTATTTTTCAGATTCATCACAAAGATTTTCATAAACAGATTTAAATATTTTTGGTTTCACTAAAATCCGTTTTATTTTGCATCATGTACATTCAGTCAAAGTTTGAATTCAAATTTTCAAACTGCCGCGCCATTTTAGGCCTTATTTTATAATTGAAATAAATATATTTATTCTCTAACATTGATTCAAATAGACTTTTGGTCGTTATTATTTAAAATAATTTATTTTAAATAATCTAAAATCACTAAAACAGCCAAATTAAAATTTTTAAATTGGTTCTGATTTTCCGGGTTGTTACATATTATAACTAAATTACATTAATGAGAATGTTATATAGTAGGTAGGCTTGTCCTAGGGACAAGTGTAAATTATAAATTAGGTTATAACAAAAGATAATGGGAATGTAAAAACTTATGTAAGGAGATAAGTTGTACTTAATTGTAAATTAAGTTATTTATAAGAATAAGAATCTGATATCTACGGATGAGGACAACATAAGTTATATTTATGGGAAGAGAAACTTATTAGTGGACCTTAGTTAATAGAACTAAGTTAATAAGTAAACAACGATAAGTTGTAGTGACAATGTAAGATGGAATTATGATTAAATAAGAAAGAATGAGGCAACTTATGAAAGGATATAATTTATATTTAATCATAACTGATAAGTGACATGTTAAATAGAAAACATGTGAATTGAGATATACTTGATTACATATTAAGTAGAACATGCTATAGTAACTATGAAATCAAAGAAGAATATAAAGGGATTGTGGGTTACAGACCTTGGATCACAATCTAGGAAATAACATGTTATGGGCTTATTAATAAACTTAAATGGGTTAAGTTATATGACTGAAATTAATAAGCAAGAGAAACTTGGTAACTTGAATTAGAAGTCAATGTGAATGGGAATAACCAAGTTAATTGGAAACCTGGTGAGGTAAAGCAGACGCAAAAAAGAATGTTTAGACATAGGGTCTAATAACATATTAAAATGAGGCGCTTGGACCAGTCCGCACGTTTGAGGGTGAATAACCCAACGGGGTAGACCATCATAGTGTCATTAGGCTCTGAAGGACTGGAAAGGAAGCACGCGACTTCCTGAGATAAGTAAGGTGCTCCTGGTAGTCCTCTGTGCGGTGTCAGATGTTTAGGCTATGCTCGTAGAGGTTGGGTCTGCGCGTTACTACCAGGTGAGTGGGCCTTAACTGTAAAAGTAGATTTTTAGTCAGAATGCTATGACGAGGTGACACTAGGGTGATTTGGAGATCGCCTCAACGGGAGACAGAGGTTAGGACCAATAAGGATAGTAGATCGTCGAGTACCCGTCAACGGCAGCCAGTGGGATGCGAAAAGAATAGATTTAAACCCAATATACCATTCATCTTTCACTATCGAGGAACGGTGGTTGAGGGGAGATGCCCATTGGATGTTTGGATTGTTTGTTAGGGGAATGTCGCTTAGCTCTTGTAGTCTTTACTAGTTGAGGGATGGGCCGAAGTGGGGCCTTAGCCACCATGAAAAACAGACCCTAGGAATATTTGTATTTTGAGGCTCTAAAAAGCGGGCCTGTATAGAGATTGAAAAGCTCCCGACCGAGTTTCGTGTTTCTTGTATAGCCCTGCCACGGAACTCGGTGCACATTTTGTGCGGTTAAGGCATCGAATACGATTGACAATACATATGTGGGAAAGTCTAGATACATGCATGTCTACTCTGGGTGGTGTATCGTAGTCTTGAGGTCATTACTCTGGTATGGAATCTGATTCGATCAAAGGTGGCAGTCAGTACGCTTATGTAGCATAGTAATGACAGATATATGCGGAACGTAATATTGTTATGTAGAGATTCGTATGTCACTCCGGCGAATGATGAGGGACTGCGTTCATTTCTGTGTCATTACAGTGGAGACCGTGCGAGTGGGGTACCATGGGGTGTACCTCAATATTGGGCGGGGGGTAGCTACATGTATACTGTATTAGGTTAATCCACTAGGAAGTAAATGGGTACGACGTGTGTGTAAGCCTTGAGTGCTATTAACCCAAGTAACCTAATAAATAAGAAAATGTGATTGAATGGTATATGTAGGATTATCCAAAGTGTATAGTTTAAATCCAGTCACCATAACTTGTGTTCTAACCCCCTCCTCATAACATACTCGTAGGTTAGATTTGTGGCGGAGATATGATAGCTTTGGATATAGTTTAAGCATTATTATTACTACGTTAAGACTATACTTTGATTATATTATACTTTATCCATTCCGCTATGAGATATTTTTTGAGCTTTGATATATTTTATATCTCTATCTTTTTTGTAGGACACCAGAGCAACCAACGCGGGTTTCGATGGATTAGAATTTTGAAAAAAAAATCGGTCTGTCGGAATTTGGGTTGTTACACCTAGTATTAGAGCTTAGGTTTAGGTTTCCTGTATAAATAGTGAGTGAGCGTATTTGTATTTTTAAAATATAAATATATTATATATACCTTGATCCATAGAGGAACCCACTAAATAGAAAGACTATAACATGATAAGGAACGGGATGTTTGTTTTGTACACTAAAGGAATAAATAAGGAAATTTGAGACCCATAGGAAACTTGAGTAGTGTACAATACACTTTGTATGGAAGTAGGGCGAATCCCATATGACAATATTTTGGGATAGTGGGTTCAGTATTGAAACCTTGTCAAGAAAGGTTAAATGGAATATATATATATATATATATATAAGGATGAATAGGAAAAATTAGACCATTGGAACTTTGGCACTCCATAAGACAGAAAGGAGATATTGGTCCTAAAACGAATCATTGGAATTTAAAGGACTTTTAAAAGTGATAGGATAACAGTGGTGAGCATTTCAGAAAAATTGAGCAGTTGACCATCCTTTCCCCTTTTTCTCGAAAAAAGGGGGGTCGACCCAGGTGTCAACACATAGAGGTCGACACACCAGGCAAGGGGTCGACCAATGTGCCAACTCCCCTTGCAAGGGGTCGACACCACAACGCTGCGGCATAAAAAAATAAAAGGGAACGAAGCTGAAGCTTCGTCCCTATTCCGATCCCCACCCAGCCACCGAAACCCACCACTTTTCCCCACTCCCTAAGCCCACCACAACCTCAAAATCCGTCGTTTCACGCAGTTTTGGTGCCAAATCGAAGCTCTCGACGCTCTCTACCCGGATCTACTAGAGTTTCCCTTCAATTTGAAGAAAAATCGTCATGCAACCGTAACCTTCCCTCACCGCCGCTTTTACCCAATTAACACCTGAAGAAATTGCTTGGTACAACAATCAGAGAGAGACATAATGGAGGCATATGCAAGCAACGTAGGACATGGTATTCTACTTGGGAGACTAGTCAAGTTTGGAGACTTTGTAGGCACCGATTTGGAGGCATTATTCAATGTAGTGGGGTTGGACGACATTTTGGACCACAACATTATTGAGAGAAGGGGGATTTCAAGGTTAGTATGTCTTTTTGATGCCAATTTGGTAATTAGTTAAGAGCATGATATGATGATTTTTAAGTCCGAGGTAAAAGGAGTGCACATTCGATTTACTCAGGCCCAGTTTGGGGCCATGCTTGGTATAAGGGGATGGGGCTTAAATTTAGAGGATGTGGAAATGTCAAATCTAGCGGTTTTGCGCATGATTTTTATAGATGAGGATCAAAGGCATTGGAACATGACACATTTACACCCAATAGCTAGTGTAGTCATACGCATACTACAATATAATTTGATTGCCAAGACAGTGGTTTTGATAAGATTTCTCCCACGATTAAGCTTGCTACCTATGCAGTCTTTGCTGGACTTGAAATAAATTGGGCCCGCTTGATTTTACAGTATTATGGCTCCTCTAGGGAGATGAAATAGACTAATATTCCCTATGAACATCTTTGGACTATGGTTTTTGTACAGTCATAGGTTCCCTTGGCAAGGGAAAGTCACATATTACATCCCAGACATGTTATAGACCTAGGCATGTTAACTAGGATGTAGATTGAGTTTCTTGAGCTGGTGGTAGCGAACCCACAGCCAATGGAGCATGACCAAGGGGAAGGAGTAGGTGGGGGAGATGGAGAGGAAGAGCCCCCTGAGGATGTTGGGGCAGATGATGATTAGCTGAACGAGGGGGACCAACAGAACCTAGGAGTACAACCCTATTGGTATCAGCCCATGCTAGAGATAGATCCTTAGCATTCACCAGAAGTAGAGCCGCAGTAGTATCAGTACTTTTATCCCTTAGAGGACTACCAGTATACAGACACAGAGTAGTAGTGGGGAGGTGTCAGATCCTCCCAGACCTCTGGATCCAGAGAGCAAGGGGGCCTGAGGGATGAGGTTAGGACCATCTCAGATAGATAGGCTTAGCTAGCTGGGGAGCATCAGGATATCTTGCGGGGGCAACAGGTGATGATTCGAGCATAGATAGAGGCTACCCAGACACAGCAGCAGAGCAAATAGGAGATCTACGCTGCACAACAATGGTTTGATCGAATGCATACCGATATGCTGGACATGCAGCTAGAGGTTTGAGACAAGACAAGATGGAAAGAGGAGCGTCTAGGTAGAGTGGAGGATAATTTATGTGGATTGGATTCTTTCATCCGCGATCTCTTTGGGCAGGGACCCCGGCCTCCATTCTAGTGGTGATCTTCTAGACCTCATGTGCCAGATCTTGACTATCTTAGTTTTATCTTATTGTAGTAGAATCTGTGTTTGAGATCTATTTTATGATAGTAGGACTTGCGTTTTACTTTGATGTAGGAAACCTATGCATTAGATTTTCTTTGGTTTAGCAGCTTGTTGTTTATTATGTGTAAAAGTCAATTATCTAGTAAGAAAACTTCTACTATACCAAATTGTCTCGCAATAACAATAAGAAAATCTATGACAAAGAAAATTTTCTTATGTGGGTTGTGATAGAAAAGAAGGAAACCTTTACTAATAGTTACATAAAATTCAAGTATGATTGGAAAAAGGTACATAAACGGAAAATGGAAGATGTGAAATTTTCCGTTTTCCACCTTTTTGTAACATAAGAAATCGAATTTACAAAATTAGGTTTTCCTGAAATTCAAAAAATAAAATTTATTGGTAGGATTTTGGATGCAAAAATTGGATGAACTACGCTCTTACTCAGTAAGAGTGTGGGAAAATTTGGATGAAAATGTATTTTGATTTCCAAATTATTGCATTCATATAGAACTGTCAGTATATTTAGGATGTGAGCATCATGTTTTTAAAGAATTTTTTTTTAAAATTAGCATACGCATAGAAGGTACCGCATAAGCATACATGTATTATCATGTTGTATTACACTTTGCACAAGTGCACAATGTTTGCAAAAATTGGATGCACACATGATGAATGGATATTATGCGAGGGATTATTTGAATTTTACCCTTATCAAAATTCGAGGACGAAATTTCCTAAGGATGGGAGAATGTAACAACCCGCATTCTTTTAAGATGATAAAATGTGAATAACTTAATCAAATATTCAGAATTAAGTGGAGCTGGTTTCACCATTGCACTCATGTCGGAATTCTGGTTCAGATAGATCTCAAGTTTGCGAAAAATGGATAACATATGAAGAAGTTATGAGCATTAGAAGTTTGAATACATATAAAGAGCTTATATGTACATATATCAAATAAATTTATCCAGAAAATCAAACTTACACAGCGGGAAGTATACGCGGGAACATATACCATTGGGGGCCGACCTAGGGGTCGACCCACCAATAGGGCGGGCCGACCCGGGGTCGACCCAAGCGCAGATCTGGGCAGATTCTTCTACGTGAACGTGGTCCGTTTTCTGGTCTAAATTCATTGTTGACCACCTATAAGTAAGTCTGTAGAGACTACCCTAAATATCATGTTTTTGAGACAACGCAGAAGCTCTGCCATTCTTCTCCCTCCTCAAATCTCTTCAGAAAATTAAGATTATTAGTTAGGAAAAATTTAAATCAAGATCTGGAGGAAAAGAATTGACGTTAATAAAAAGGAGTTCAAAATTGCATGCGAAGTAAGGTAATTTTCTAGATCTGGTCTATTCAATTTTCTTCCTCCTTCTTCCCTTTTTCTTTTAGTAAAAATTATGAATCCATTCTTGTTAGGTTCTGTATCCAATTAGGGGGAAAACCATGGAATGCTAGATCTGGACCAGATCCTGCATTTGGAAAGAAAATGAGGTGAGTGGATTTAAATTATATCATTTTAGATAATGATATACTATCATTTAGCATTCCCGGTTATGTATGACATATTGAATTAGGCTATATTGAAATTGTAAAGACCCGTAAATTCCCGCTCTTTGGATCGACCATAAACCACACAAGTCTGACCCAAAAGTTGGAAATCCACGAATACTTTAACTTTGGAAATACAACAACATCAAAACAACAACAACAGCAGACTTTTATAAACATTACAATAATGTTACATCAGAGTACAGAATATCAGAGTACATTGGAATAAAATTACAGCAGAAGATAAATTACAATATTTCAATACATTGCAGCGGAAATAAAATAACAAAGGCAGCAGAAGACAACTATGCTCTGGACACAGCTTTAGGCTTCAATTAAGAATCCTGCTCGAGATAAGAACCTGTAGACAAACTACTCGACTTCCCGTATGGAAAGAGGGCACTTGAGTTTGTAAAGGTGGAAACAAACAACGGGTCAGTCATGGGACTGGTGTGAGAATTCTTAACTAATTTAACTAACAATAATAAGGCAAATCGAAGGACCACGCTGCTAACGCGGAATGGGTTTACTCCAATGGATTGTCGTGCATAACTTTGAGTAAATCGTAAAACACCGCAATGCTTTTTAGAAAAATGAAACCATCATAAGACCCAAGTCCCATCACACAATGCAACGCAAACCGGAGGATAGGGTTTTACCTTATAATGGTCAAAAATGCTTGATACGATAAAAACGGATTTGATATTATTATTAGTGTATATATGGTTTCAAAAACAGTTCAATCATAATGTATCAATCCTAGGACACATAGATACCATAAAATTATGCTTCCATACTAGTAATACAATCAAAACTGCATGAGGTCGTATTGGAAATTGGGTTTCCATCATGAGTCAAGGCTAGGGAGGAGCTCCTTACCGATTCGAGACACTCTATCTAATGTCGCAGGATCCCCCGCAGTGAACCCGTGGATAGCTGCAGGGCCGGTCCACCATACGAGTTGCGGATTAGTTATTCCTGAACACACGATTCCCGATCCTATAGGACCTATCATCCGAGGCGCCTCATTCCATCATCCACATAAGTAAAATGTCAGGCCGTGTTAAAGCCCAAACACCACTTCTAGCTAGAAAGAATCATGCTGCTCTCCCTGCGTTCCCTTCTCCCGTTTTAGACTCCGCCGGTGTGTGAGGCTCGCAAAGTCACGCTATACACAAAGCTATGCCTAAACAGGCCGTGCTTTGATCATCAACCACAAGGCCTGCTTTTCAACAAAGCCTTGATCATATGCATCTTAGCATGCCACATCGTCACTCCATATCACACTACCAATCCTTTGCCGAAATATATGAAAGGGTGTTAAGCAAGAGAATAAATTCTCTGCCACCAAACATTCATACATTCGACATAAAATCAATAAATACAATATAAAGGAGTACAATGTCAGACACACATTCCATTTATAAGCTTATGCTCTGGGTCTGAGCGAAAGCCAAATCCGTACGAATCAGCACTACGTCCGGACAACTACCATTTTAGCCCCGTCTTGGGAGCAAATCAATCAAGGGCCTCAATGCTAGTTACCCATTCGATGTGAAGATCTCGGTCTTCAATCACCGTCTTCAATTCTTCAAACGTCGTATCATTATTTGGAATGTAAGTAAACTCGGACTTCCCAAATAACTCACGCATATATAAATTTGAAAACCGTTTCATATCGTTGTTAATAATTTATAACGATCTATCGCTATTTTTACTTTACATACACATTCTAAACATTACAATGTATATTTTACTCTTCCATTTTTAAATTTACACCAAATGTATATTTGGTTTCGTTATTTTTCTAATGAAAATCGATTCTTTAGAAATGTAAATTTCTAATCTTATTATTTACATTGGAAAATGTAAATTTCTATTCCTATTATATTTACATTAAGAAATGTAATTTTATACTTCAATATATTATTATATTGAAAATGTAACTTTTATTTCATATTCTATTTACATCGGAAAATATAAATTCCTAATCATTCTTTTGTTTACATTGAAAAATGTAAACTCTTTTATTTGCATATAAAAATATAATTTCTATTTCATCCTTATTTACATTGAAAAATGTAGGTTTCTATATTACTCCAATTACATATAAAAATGTAACTTCCTATTTTCCTTTTTATTTACATTAAGAAAAATGTAACTTTTCTAATTCTTATTTACATTAAGAAAATTGTAAAACTTTTATAATCCTTATCTTATTTTATTAAAAATTTAAATTCTTTTATAATAAACTTGGAGGTGAAAACATTCATTTCATTATTAACACATAACGGTGTGAAAATAATGTCAATTTCTAATTTAACTTATGACGGTGTAAATAATGTCCATTTTCTATTTAACCATTTATATTTTAATATGGGCCAGACCTCTCACATTACGCCTGCAACTTGTGGATGTTGGATAGGCCTGTCGGTTCCGGGCGGACTTCTCCTACAAGTTGGGCTTAACGTCATGTCTTGGCCCAATTTGTATTTGCACACTTGTACCTCCCACATTAGGCCCAACATTTGTGGCTGCTGGATATGCCGGTCGAGTCCGGGCAGACTTCCACCACAAATGTGACCTAACCTCGTGTCCAAGTACAATTTTAATTAAACATTATAATTGTTCTACTAAATATTTAACATTTCAAAATATCTTGATTTGGGAATATTCTATATTTCCAAAAAAACTTGATTTCAGATACTATAACTTACCCTTTTCAAATCTTAATAAAACTTGGTAATTTCTGAATTTCTATACTTACATATAAAAAATGTGATTTTGATACATGTCAAATCTACTTTTTAATTACATTAGAGAACATAAATAAAAGATCGTTTATTTTTCTAAGTCATATTTGTGTTAAGGGACACAATTAAAAAGACATTCATTTTTATGTTAACACAATTCCATCCTGATTTGAATATTTTAATGAATTCCCTTTTAACATAAAAAATGTGATTTTTATGTTAACACAATTTCATTCTAATTTGAATATTTTAATGAATTCCCTTTTTAATCTGACATAAATGTTCTTTCAAATTTTTATCATAAATGCTCTTGCTAATTTCACATAAATGTTCTTCAAATTTTTAACATAAATGTTCTTTCTAATCTAACATAAATAATGGTTTTAACTACTATATCCTTTTATACAAAATGAAAAAAAATGGCATGATTCTAATAAAACAATATATTTCATTAACATGACATGATTCTAATTAACGGGCATTTTCATAATCTAACTAAAATGACAATTTATATTATCTCTAACATAAGTGACCATTTTTATTCTAATGTGGCATTTTAACCAAAATGATAATTTCTATCCTAATGTAACATTTAAACCTAAAATGATAATTTCTATTCTAATGTAACATTTTAACATAAAATGATAATTTCTAATATAATGACATTTCCATTTTAACATAACATTATTAATTAAATGTCCTTCTTATACTAAATAACCATTTTAAACAAAAGTGACATGTTTATCTAGTATAACACTTCTAATATAAGTGACATTTTTAATCAATTCTAACACTTCTTACATAAGTGACATTCTTTTATCTCATGTAACATGTTATAAACAAAATGATATTTTTATTATGCTAACCTCTTATACATAAAAATGGTATTTTTATAATGTATTAACATTGTGGGCTAACATAAGAAAATGACACATTTTAATAATAAGCATGTATTAACATTTTTAAGTAACATATCTACATAGCTGTTATATAACTCTAATGAAAAAAATAAAAGATAATTTTGTCTACAAAACATGTTATATAATTCTAATGACAAAATAAAAGATAATTTTGTCTACAAAACATGTTATATAATTTTGATGACAAAATAAAAGATAATTTTTATTCGCATACCATTTCAATGTATAACATGACATAAAAATGCCTATTTTTGATTTGTTTATGAATTCTCATGTATAAACATGATATAAAAATGTTTATTCTTATTTTTATACAATCCTAAACTTCAACATGATAAATAAAAAGAAATATATTTATTTGCATACCAATTTTCATGTTTAACATAACAAATAAAAAGTGAATTTTTATTTTGACAATTATGATTAACAAAAATATGAATTTTTGTTTCCAACCAATTTATTTTGACAACAACAAATTTGTTTTCAACTAATTTATTTTGATAAAAATAACAAATTTGTTATTTTGACAAAATGACAATTCTTTTATTTAGCGACAAAAATGATCTATATGTGTTTACAAATTTTATTATAACACCATATCATCAAATTAACAGATCTATACACACATCAATCATAGAATCAAATCACGTCTCATAATAAACAGAATTTTACAGCAACCTGGTGATAACACAATCAAAATCAATTCAAGTAATATATTTATTTTAAATCAAGAGATCTCAGATATACAGATTTATTATCTAAGAAAGATAATTAAGTTTAATTTAATTAAATTAAATTCAGAATATCTCACCTCGCTTTTAACTAAATTACTGTTCGCGTTCAAAATTGGCTGAAAATTCAACTATCATCGTTGCAGGTCTGGTCAGCGTCACCGTGAAGATCTCGGTCTCACGATCGTGGCGCACCTGAAATCGTTCGATTTCGAATCCGTACGAGCAAGATATGATTAAAACAAGATCTGAAAATTTTGGATTAAATTAATTAAAAAAAATAAGGGTTGAAAAAGTCAACCTCTCTCCTTTTTACTCTTCTACGTTCAAAGGCCGCTCATTTTCTATTTGTGAAACCCATAAGCTTCAAATTTAGGTCTTTAATTATCTCAGAATTGGTGAAGCTAGAAGTTGATCGGAAGGTGGCAAATCGAAGAGGGGAGGGAGGGCTATGTGCGCCTAGGGAGGTGGAGGGGGCGGTGAGGCCTAGGGGGGGCATTTTGGGCTGTTTGGCCATGGGTTAGGGGGTGATTCCCTCGAAATTCGTGCACTTTTGGTTGATCATAACCGTATGGATCAGTAGATCCTTCCAAGAGCTTCGATTTGATATATAATATGTTGAATTTCATTGAATGGATTGTGAGATATTGAGGAAGGAAGTTTCGGCCATTCTAGGCCATGGAAAATGTAAGTGGCGGCTGGAGCATTTTGGAGGAAGAGAGATTAGTGAATATAAATATTATTTTATTAATTAATTAGCCCGTTAAGGCCCAAACTCAGAATTAGGCATGCTTACTGTCTATCCTAATGTTTGGAGATCTTCTGAACGCAATGGCGCTAGTGGTAAGGCCCAATTTCGAAGTTTACAGCATGTTTACTTTATTTTTAATATAAATCACTTAATTTTTAATTCAACCGTACATGAAAATTCACCGGGATCACAAATTAACTTCAAAAATTCCCAACAAATATATTTAGCTATGTTTTGACGCTGCAGACCTAGGAAAATTAATTTCATTCAATTTTGAGTCCATTTGAAAAATGACTATTTTCAAGTCGATTAGAATTGACCGAAATTGACAAAACTGAAATCTTTTTACCACGGCTACAATTTAATTCTAAAAATTATGAAAAATTAAACTTAACTATATTTTGACATTCCGAATCCAACAAAAGTGGTTTCGTCGAAAATAGTGGTCGTTTGAAAAATGGCTATTTTCAAGGCGTATATATTTAATATTAAAAATACATTTTTAAACAAATAATTTTCGTAACTCAAAATATATATGTGTTTACTGTTTTTCAGTGCAGAAACATCATTATGAACTCAATGGAAGTGATTTCGAGTTCAAAATCCTTTCGTATGCAAAAAGTAGCATTTTGTCCTTTGTAAATTACATAGCGACCTTTCTAAATTTTAATTTTGACATAACTTTTGATTCCCGCGATGAAATTTCGATTTTTCGGATTCGTTGGAAAGATATTTTTAAATAGGTTCTAATATTTTTGGTTTCACTAAAATCCGTTAAATTTTGCATCCTGTACGTTCAGTCAAAGTTTAAGTTTGACTTTTCAAACTACCGCATTATTTCTAATTCCTTTTATAACTAAAATTAAATTATTCATTCTAACTTCAATTTAATTCAACTTTCAATCATTATGATTTTAAATAAATTATTTAAATATCAAAAACTCATTAGAATTACTTAAAATAAAATTTTAAATTGGCCCCAAAATTCAGGGTTGTTACAGTCTCCCCCACTTAAGAACTTTTCGTCCTAAAAAAGGAACGAAGATAAAGTTGTTTAAGTATCCTATCTCATCATTCATTATTTAATTCGTTTCTATAATTCTATTTGTTGAACTAATAATTACACTACACAACCATCAATCAATTAGTTGATTAACTTTTAAAATATATAATTTTTATATATTCAAAAATCATATTTTCTAAAATACATTATAATTACAAATATGTATATTATAGGCTTGCTACTCTCAACTCATTCTAGGGCATTTCTTACCCCATCTCTAATGAGTTTTCTCTTTCTAGGATACTGCTGATCCTATCTCTAATAAGTATTCTTATTGGATATTACTAATCCAATCTCTGATGAGTCTTTGTTAAGTTCTAACTAGTTGTATCCCAAAGATTTGAGCTAACCAAAGCTCTGATACCAACTGTAAAGACCCGTAAATTCCCGCTCTTTGGATCGACCATAAACCACACAAGTTTGACCCAAAAGTTGGAAATCCACGAAAACTTTAACTTTGGGAATAAAACAACATCAGAACAACAACAACATACTTTTATAAACATTACAATAATGTTACATCAGAGTACAGAATATCAGAGTACATTGGAATAAAATTACAGCAGAAGATAAATTACAATATTTCAATACATTGCTGCGGAAATAAAATAACTAAGGCAGTGGAAGACAACTATGCTCTGGACACAGCATTAGGCTTCAATCCAGAATCCTGCTCGAGATAAGAACCCATAGACAAACTACTTGACTGCCCGTGCGGAAAGAGGGCACCCGAGTTTGTAAAGGTGGAAATAAACAACGGGTCAGTCATGGGACTGGTGTGAGAATTCTTAACTAATTTAACTAATAATAATAAGGAAAATCCAAGGACCACGCCGCTAACGCGGAACGGGTTTACTCCAATGGATTGTCGTGCATAACTTAGAGTAAATCGTAAAACACAGCAATGTTTTTTAGAAAAATGAAACCATCATAAGACCCAAGTCCCATCACACAATGCAACGCAAACCAGAGGATAGGGTTTTACCTTATAATGGTCAAAAATGCTTGATACGATAAAAACGGATTTGATATTATTATTAGTGTATATATGTTTTCAAAAACAGTTCAATCATAATGTATCAATCCTAGGTAACATAGATACCATAATACTATGCTTCTATACTAGTAATACAATCAAAACCGCATGAGGTCGTATTGGACATTGGGTTTCCATCATGAGTCAAGGCTAGGGAGGATCCCCTTACCAATTCGAGACACTCTAGCTAATGTCTCAGGATCCCCCGCAGTGAACCCTTGGATAGCTGCAGGGCCGGTCCACCATACGAGTTGCTGATTAGTTATTCCTGAACACACGTTTCCTGATCCTATAGGACCTATCATCCTAGGCGCCTCATTCCATCATCCACATAATTAAAATGTCGGGCCGTGTTAAAGCCCAAACACCACTTCTAGCTAGAAAGAAACGTGCTGCTCTCCCTATGTTCCCTTCTCCCATTTTAGACTCCGCCGGTGTGTGAGGCTCGCGAAGTCATGCTATACACAAAGCTATGCCTAAACAGGTCGTGCTTTGATCATCAACCACAAAGCCTGCTTTTCAACAAAGCCTTGATCATATGCATCTTAGCATGCCACATCGTCACTCCATATCATACTACCAATCCTTTGCTGAAATATATGAAAGGGTGTTAAGCAAGAGAATAAATTCTCCGCCACCAAACATTCGTACATTTGACAGAAAATCAATAAATACAATATAAAGGAGTACAATGTCAGACACACATTCCATTTATAAGCTTATGCTCTGGGTCTGAGCGAAAGCCAAATCCGTACAAATCAGCACTACGTCCGGACAACTACCATCTTAGCCCGGTCTTGGTAGCAAATCAATCAAGGGCCTCAACGCTAGTTACCCATTCGATGTGTAGATCGTCGGTCTTCAATCGTCGTCTTCAATTCTTCAAACGTTGTATCATTATTTGGAATGAGAGTAAACTCGGACTTCCCAAATAACTCTGGAATATATAAATTTGAAAACCATTTCATATCGTTGTTAATAATTTATAACGATCTATCGCTATTTTTACTTTACATATACATCCTAAACATAAAAATGTATATTTTACTCTTCCATTTTTCAATTTACACCAAATGTATATTTGGTTTCATTATTTTTCTAATGAAAATCCATTCCTTAGAAATGTAAATTTCTAATCTTATTATTTACATTGAAAAATGTAAATTTCTATTCCTATTATATTTACATTGAGAAATGTAAATATATACTTCAATATATTATTATATTGAAAATGTAACTTTTATTTCATATTCTATTTCCATTGGAAAATATAAATTCCTAATAATTCTTTTGTTTACATTGAAAAATGTAAACTCTTTTATTTGCATATAAAAATATAATTTCTATTTTATCCTTATTTACATTGAAAAATGTAGGTTTCTATATTACTCCAATTACATATAAAAATGTAACTTCTTATTTTCCTTTTTATTTATATTAAGAAAAATGTAACTTTTCTAACTCTTATTTACATTAAGAAAATTGTAATACTTTTATAATCCTTATCTTATTTTATTAAAAATGTAACTTTCTTTTATAACAAACTTGGAGGTGAAAATATTCATTTCATTATTAACACATAACGGTGTGAAAATAATGTCAAATTCTAATTTAACTTATGACGGTGTAAATAATGTCCATTTTCTATTTAACCATTTATATTTTAATATGGGCCAGACCTCTCACATTAGGCCTGCAACTTGTGGATGCTAGATAGGTCGATCGGTTCCGGGCAGACTTCTCCCACAAGTTGGGCTTAACCTCATGTCTTGGCCCAATTTGTATTTGCGCACTTGGACCTCTCACATTAGGCCCAACATTTGTGGCGCTGGATATGCCGGTCGGGTCCGGGCAGACTTCCACCACAAATGTGACCTAACCTCGTGTCCAAGTACAATTTTAATTGAACATTATAATTGTTCTACTAAAAATATTATTTTAAAATGTTTCACATTTCAAAATATCTTGATTTTGGAATATTCTATATTTCCAAAATAACTTGATTTCAGATACTATAACTTACCCTTTTCAAATCTTAATAAAACTTGGTACTTTCTCAATTTCTATACTTACATATAAAAAATGTGATTTTGATACATGTCAAATCTACTTTTTAATTACATTAGAGAACATAAATAAACGATCGTTTATTTTTCTAAGTCATATTTGTGTTAAGGGACACAATTAAAAAGACATTCATTTTTATGTTAACACAATTCCATCCTGATTTGAATATTTTAATGAATTCCCTTTTAACATAAAAATGTGATTTTAATGTTAACACAATTTCATTCTAATTTGAATATTTTAATGAATTCCCTTTTTAATCTGACATAAATGTTCTTTCAAATTTTTATCATAAATGTTCTTCAAATTTTGAACATAAATGTTCTTTCTAATCTAACATAAATAATGGTTTTAACTACTATAACCTTTTATACAAAATAAAAAAAATAATTAATGGCATGAATCTAATAAAACAATATATTTCATTAACATGACATGATTCTAATTAACGGGCATTTTCATAATCTAACTAAAATGACAATTTATATTATCTCTAACATAAGTGACCATTTTTATTCTAATGTGGCATTTTAACCAAAATGATAATTTCTATCCTAATGTAACATTTTAACATAAAATGATAATTTCTATTCTAATGTAACATTTTAACATAAAATGATAATTTCTAATATAATGACATTTCCATTTTAACATAACATTATTAATTAAATGTCCTTCTTATACTAAATAACCATTTTAAACAAAAGTGACATGTTTATCTAGTTTAACACTTCTAATATAAGTGACATTTTAAATCAATTCTAACACTTCTTACATAAGTGACATTCTTTTATCTCATATAACATGTTATAAACAAAATGATATTTTTATTATGTTAACCTCTTATACATAAAAATGGTATTTTTATAATGTATTACCATTGTGGGCTAACATAAGAAAATGACACATTTTAATAATAAGCATGTATTAACATTTTTAAGTAACATATCTACAGAGCATGTTATATAACTCTAATGACAAAAATAAAAGATAATTTTGTCTACAAAACATGTTATATAATTCTAGTCACAAAATAAAAGATAATTTTGTCTACAAAACATGTTATATAATTCTAATGACAAAATAAAAGATAATTTTTATTCGTATACCATTTCAATGTATAACATGACATAAAAATGCCTATTTTTGATTTGTTTACGAATTCTCATGTATAAACATGATATAAATGTGTTTATTCTTATTTGTATACAATCCTAAACTTCAACATGATAAATAAAAAGAAATATTTATTTGCATACCAATTTCCATGTTTAACATAACAAATAAAAAGTGAATTTTTATTTTGACAATTATGATTAACAAAAATGTGAATTTTTGTTTCCAACCAATTTATTTTGACAACAACAACAAATTTGTTTTCAACTAATTTATTTTGATAAAAATAACAAATTTGTTATTTTGACAAAAAGACAATTCTTTTATTCAACAACAAAAATGATCTATATGTGTTTACAAATTTTATTATAACACCATATCATCAAATTAATAGATCTATACACACATCAATCATAGAATCAAATCACGTCTCATAACAAACAGAATTTTACAGCGAACTGGTGATAACACAATCAAAAGCAATTTAATTAATATATTTATTTTAAATCAAGAGATCTCACATATACAGATTTATTATCTAAGAAAGATAATTAAGTTTAATTTAATTAAATTAAATTCAGAATATCTCACCTCGCTTTTAACTGAATTATTGTTCGCGTTCAAAATTGGCTGAAAATTCAACTGTCTCCGTTTCAGGTCTGGTCAGCTTCTTCGCGAAGACCTCGGTCTCACGATCGTGACGCACCTGAAATCGTTCGATTTTGAATCCGTACGAGCAAGATATGATCGAAACAAGATATGAAAATTTTGGATTAAATTAATTAAAAAAATAAGGGTTGAAAAAGTCAACCTCTCTCTCCTTCTTTCTCTTCTACGTTCAAAGGCCGCTCATTTTCTATTTGTGAAACCCATAAGCTTCAAATTTAGATCTCTAATTATCTCAGAATTGGTGAAGCTAGAAGTTGATCGGAAGGTGGCAAATCGAAGCGAGGAGGGAGGGCTATGTGCGCCTAGGGAGGTGGAGGGGGCAGTGGGGCCTGGGGGGCATTTTGGGCTGTTTGGCCGCGGGTTAGGGGGTGATTCCCTCGAAATTCGTGCACTTTTGGTTATCCGTATGGATCTGTAGTTCTCTCCAAAAGCTTCGATTTGGTATATAATACGTTGAATTTCATTGATTGGATTGTGAGATATTGAAGAAGGAAATTTTGACCATTCTAGGCCATGGAAAATGTAAGTGGCGGCTGGAGCATTTTGGAGGAAGAGAGATTAGTGAATATAAATATTATTTTATTACTTAATTAGCCCGTTAAGGCCCGAACTCAGAATTAGGCATGCTTACTGTCTATCTTAATGTTTTGACATCTTCTGAACGCAATGGCGCTAGTGGCAAGGCCCAATATCGAAGTCTACATCAGGTTTACTTTATTTGTAATATAAATCACTTAATTTTTAATTCAACCGTACATGAAAATTCACCGGGGTCACAAATTAACTTCAAAAATTCCCAAAAAATATATTTAGCTATGTTTTGATGCTGCGGACCTAGGTGTAACACCCCAAATTTTCTATTAACACTAAAGTTGCTAAGATATTAATAAGTGTGTAAGAGAGGGGATGTATCTAATATGAATATAAAAATATTAATAAGTGTGTAAGAGAGGGGATGTATCTAATATGAATATAAAAATATTAATAAGTGTGTAAGAGAGGGGATGTATCTAATATGTATATAAAAACAATAATAAGTGTGTAAAAGGGGGGATGTATCTAATGTGTACATTGTAGAATATATATATATATATATATATATATATATATATGGGCAGTTAATGCAAACATGAATAGAAGTTTATTTATTTGCTGAGTGTTTGCTGAGTCACTTCTGACTCATTGCTGAGTCAACAAGATAAACCCCATCTTGTCTGAACGGCTGCGGTTATTTCTAGGTTAAATCTAATGGCCTAAATGCATTCTAAAATCTATAAATAAGTGGGTAGACCCAAAACCTAAATCACTTGTAAAATTAGAGAAGCTACCGTCATGCTGCTGCCACGGAGTTCAGCATAGCCGTCACAAACTAAGAAGAGGAAGCCTAATCTACTACAACTAAATTCTACTCAACAAAACAAATCAAACCAAAGAACTCTCTCTCTAATTCTCTTCTTTTGTTGGTGAGTATGATGATTCTCACAAGACTATTACAAACTAATTTGACTCAATTATGAATGGATCACAAGAAAGTGATGTGATTTGTAATTGTAAATTCTATATATTGTGGATCTCTTATTATGTTATTATGTTGTCGTATGATGTAAATTATATATGCTATGTCATGCTATGTTGTAAATTCTCTTATGCTATGTCGTGCTATGTTGAGAATCATGTCAAGCTATGTTATACTATCATACTATGCCATGTTATAAATCATGCTATATTATGTTGAAAAATCATGATGTTGTTGGATCATGCTTAAAGTTATGTTTTTTTTTCTTAATTTAAATGGATCTTGTTTATGGGAATTTGCCTATTAGGTTAGGTGTACCCATAAACTTGAAACTATAATTAAATAAAACTTGATTATGGGAATTTGCCTATTGAGTTAGGTGTACCCATATAAAACCATGTTGTTAAAAAATTAGATGATGTTGATTCACACATGTTCATATGTAAGTTTATGAAAATTGATTGAGATCATATTAGGTGAATTTTGAACAAGTTGACACCTTTAGATCCATGACATGTATAATCTATGCAAGTTGGACATATGCAAGTTTCACCCCTTATTATGATTCATTTGGTCACATATACATGTTGTTATTATGATAATCTCTTTTATGCTATGAGTTAGGCTATTCGAGTCTAACATATATTTTGCGAATAAACGTTCAAACGTGGGGTAGGGGTAATATTAGGAATTAATAAATTGGGTGCAATTTTGTAAGATGTTGCATACTATGAATGAATGTCCATAATTGAGTCAATTATGGACATTGTTAAAAATTGGAAGTAATTAATAATTCAAGTAGGGAATTATTAAAATTGGGGGAAAGTGGATTATTATTAATAATCAATGCTTAGGACACGAGGTTGGACCCGTTTGTGATGTAAACCTGCCCGGACCCGCCCGGCAAATCCAGTAGTCACAAATGTCGGCCCAATGTGAGAGGTCCTAGGCCCAAACTAAAGCATAAAAGTTGTAAAGACACGAGGTTAGACTCTTTTATGGTGTAAGACTGCCCGGACCCGCCCGGAAAATCCCGCTGCCATAAATGTCAGTCTAATGTGAGAGGTCTTTATGAGGTTATGGCCTTAATGAACTAAGAAATACTTAACCAGATAATCATGTAAGGTGGGACATGGGGGTTAAGTAGGTGCCTTGGGTGGCATGAGGAATCTGGTGGTTGCCTTTAGAGGCATTTGAAATACGATTAGACTTAACCAAACACACATGTAAATGAACATGACTAAGTGGGTTAAGTGGGATGGACTAATGGGGACAAGCTTAGGTGGAATGCTTGTGGTAAATAGTGGGGGCCCATTTCAACCAGTATCCCAAAACGTATCTTTGTGGGCTCGACCCAAGTCGAGGACGGGACACGCATACTGAATTTGACTATAAGAGGCCAAAACAGGGAGCGGTGGCAACGCAAGTCCAACGGGTTTCATATGCGTGTGTGGACCCGGGCTGGTAGGTAAGACGTTGTTGCATCGTGTAGGTATAAGTCGTGCATGTCCGTTGTATCAGGTTGCCACTTTAGGGGAGTGATACACCTCACTGTGGGGCCAGCACGGGTATCTACGAGTTAGGGAGCCGATCGAATAATGGGAAGTAGGGTACACCTAGTGGAGATAGGGGCAGGCGGCACCTATGTAGTCAGCTAGGGGTACGTAAAGCCATTGGGAAAGTTTCTAAGTGAAGCTAAGTGGGATGAATCTTTAGGGTGACTGGTGTGGTGCAGTATAGTGTTTATCCTTTAGTATTTAGGAGCGCCTATAACGTTGCCTTTAGCGATTGTCTATGTCCTTAATCTGCTCTTCATAGACATTTTCTTGTTTTCCAGCTTATGCCTTAGTCCAGTTATTTTGGTAATAGTATTGTAGAATTATCATATTCACCAGACTTTATGTCTGACCCCCTCTTTTCCATCCTTTTTCTCCCTTCAGGTCCGCAGGTTGGGCCAAGTTCTAGTGGAGTCTAGTTGGATCGCTTATCTTCTGGAAAGCTTGGACTGCTGAAGTAAAGTCCAGCTTGTTATCTTTCTTTTTAATGTCTTTTCGTGTAATGGGATTATGTACTTGTTTTATCAAGATAGATATTGTACTTGACATTGAATATGGTGTTATGATGTAATCAAACATGTTTTGACTTCTGCTACAATGAAATAAAGTTTTTGAATTCCCAAGTACTATTTTATATCTGTCTTGTTGTAATTTTACTGTTCTATATTCACTTAAAACCTCCATGGAAGTTAATGCATTCCCTTTGTGAGTGACATTAATGGACGTGGGGTGTTACACGTGGTATCAGAGCATAAGGTTACCAGAACAGATAAAAAAAAATTTAGAAAAATATTTTTTTCTAAAGTATTTTTGGAAGAAGTGCTTTCAAAAAAAACATGTTATTTAAAGAGAGTTTTTATGAAAAACATAATCCCAAATAGCCACATCCTTATCTTTATCTTTCGAATTCTCCATTTTGAATCTTTCCTTTTTCGTTTCAGCATGGCTGAAGATCTTAATCTCTCAGAAGGTGTGACGATTCCAGGGTGGTTTAGGAGATACTTGGAGGCTAGGGCCACCACTGCAGGCCCAGCGGATACTCCTCCACCCCTAGTTGCACCCATTCCTCCTCCTCCTCCTCCTCCTCGTGTTGACACTTTTGCAAAGACGTGCAAGGAATTCAAGGCTATGGGAGGAAAAACTTTTCAAGGGACTGAGACGTTTGTGGAGGCCAGAGATTGGCTTAAGGAGACTGAGGAATTGTTGGATATCTTTGAAGTGGAAGATGGGAGGAAAGTCCGTTTAGCTGCTTGGTTAATGAAGGGAGAGGCCTCGTTTTGGTGGGAGGTCACTAACGGGGAACTTCCAGTTGATTCATGGGCGGATTTCAGACGAAGGTTTGAGGCAAAGTTTCTTTCAAGGGCAGAGGAGAACTTAAATATGGAAAAATTCCTGGCACTAAAGCAAGGGAGCTCATCAGTAAAGGAATATGTCAATAAACTTAATCAGTTAGCAAGGTTTGGCTTGGAGTTGGTGAACACGCCAGAGAAGAAACCTTTGAGGTTCGTTAGAGGCTTGAATGAACCGTTGCAAGGGTTGGCTATGACCCACATCCCTATGGGAGCCACCTTTGAAAAGCTAGTAGAAATGGCACTTATGCATGAGGATAAGGCAGTTGAAAAGAAAGGGGATCAGAAGAACCCCCAACAGCAAAATAAGAAGGGTGGTAAAAACAATAATGGCAAAGGGAAGAAGAAATGCTTTAATTGTGGGACGCCTGGCCATCTCAGCAAAGATTGTAGAAAGAAAAAGAAGACTGGTTGTTTTCATTGTGGAGATGCGGGACATTTAGTGAAGGACTGTCCAAAGAAGGGGCAGAGGGCAGGGTCTACCTCGGGAGGACAGGTGCTGGCTCTTATGGCACCAGGGCAGGCAAGGGGGCAAGTTCAGGCTATTGTGGCCCCACCGCTGCAAGAAAGAGGTAGAACAATTTCTGTTGAAAGCTTAGTTTTTCTGTTTGATCATCCTGTCCGTACCTTATTCGATTCTGGCGCATCTCATTCGTTTATCTCTGCATCATTAGTTGAATCACTGCACTTGAACACCAGTTTAGTAGAGGATCCCTTGGTCGTTTCAAATCCAATTGGGGGTTCGGCTCATTTGACCATGATATGTTTGGATTTGAAAATCTCTATACTTAGCGTTGAATTTAGATGTGATGCTTATGTATTGGGCTTCACGGGCTATGGGCTAATTTTAGGAATGGATTGGTTGTCTAGAAATAGGGCCATTCTTGATTGTGAAAGGAGAGTAGTTAGGCTTGTGACTCGCCTTGGTAATGCTCTCGACATCTTTTGTAATCCCATAAATTCCGTTATGCTAAGTTATCTTGAATCGCTTGATGCGTCTGTAGAGAACCTGCGATCGGTAGAAGTGGTCCGGGAATATCCGGATGTGTTTGAGGAGGTGAAGGGCTTACCTCCAAAGCGGGAGATAGACTTTCGAATTCATCTTGTGGATAATTCTAAACCCGTATCTTTGCCAGTGCGCCACATGGCTCCTCGTGAAAGGAGGGAACTCAATAAGCAAGTAAAGGAGTTGCTTGAGAAGGGGTTCATAAGACGTAGTATATCAGAGTGGGGTGCTCCAGTAGTTTTTGCCACAAAGGCGGATGGGTCTCTTAGACTTTGTATGGACTATAGAGAACTAAACAAGCTTACTAAAAAAAACCGACACCCACTGCCGAGGATTGACGATCTCTTTGATCAGTTAGTTGGCGCCTCAGTGTTTTCGCAGTTGGACTTAGCCACTGGCTTTCATCAACTGAGAGTGGCTGAGGATAGTATAGATAAGACTGCTTTTAGGACTCCTGACGGATTCTATGAATGGCTAGTGATGCCCTTTGGTTTGACAAACACCCCTGCATATTTTGTTGATTTGATGAGTAGGGTGTTTAGGGAATACCTTAACAAATTCGTGGTAGTCTTTGTGGATGACATCTTAGTCTTTTCTAAGAATAAAGAAGAGCACTCCCTACATCTTAGGGAAGTGTTGGAAACCCTTCGAGCGCATAACCTTAAGGCAAAATTTTCTAAGTGTCACTTCTGGAGGAAGGAAGTACGGTTCTTAGGGCACGTGGTTTCCAAAGAAGGGATAGCAGTGGATCCCGCAAAGGTGGTGGCCATCCAAGATTGGAAGGTCCCTAAAAATGCAACCGAAGTAAGAAGTTTCTTGGGGTTGGCTGGCTATTATAGGAAGTTTATCAAAGACTTCGCAAAAATATCAGCTCCATTAACACGGTTAACGAAGAAGAACCTGGTTTTTACGTGGGACAAAGATTGCGATGATGCGTTCCAACGTTTAAAGAGAGCCTTAACTTCAGCCCCAGTCTTAGTGCTGCCAGACGGGAATAAACCGTTTACCATCTATACTGATGCTTGTGGGACGGGACTTGGCGCGGTCCTCATGCAAGAGGGAAGAGTAATAGCCTATGGTGGAAGGCAGTTGAGGGTTCATGAAAAGAATTACCCCACGCATGACTTAGAGCTAGCCGCAATTGTTTTCGCGCTTAAGTCTTGGCGTCACTATCTTCTTGGTGAGAAATTCGAACTGTTCACTGACCACAAATCTTTAAAATACTTATTCTCTCAGAAGGACTTGAATTTAAGGCAGCAAAGGTGGATGGAATTTTTAGCGTCCTACGACTTTGAAATAACATATACCCCTGGCAAGGGTAACGTAGTTGCAGACGCCTTAAGTAGGAAAAGGTTGTCCTTGAGTCCATTGTTTGTTGAGCGGCGAAGTTTAGAATTCATCTCTATGTTTGACTTTAGACCCTCCGTTGACTTAGTACCCGGTCTGTTAGCATCCTTGGAGGTTAGACCCACACTTCTAGGACGGGTTGGTGAGGCACAGCGAGACGACCCACAGTTGGTTGAGATAGTAGAAAAGCTCAAAGGGGGGAGTCGTCAAGCCATCTTCGTAGGTATACCCTAGACGATAAGGGTTGGTTACGAAGGGATAATAGACTTTGTGTACCACAAGACGAAGACTTAAGGAAGGCCATTCTTGATGATGCTCATCGCTCAAAAATGACCATTCATCCCGGCGGGGATAAGATGTACAAAGATATGAAGCGGGTTTTCTTTTGGGCCGGTATGAAAAAGGATGTGGCCGAGTACGTCGCTAGATGCTTGGTGTGCCAACGAGTTAAAGCAGAACAAAAGAAACCTGGTGGGTTGCTTCACCCATTAGAAGTTCCACTATGGAAATGGGAAAGCATCTCAATGGATTTTGTGGATGGATTACCAAGATCAAGGAAGGGTAACACGGGGATTTGGGTTATAGTAGATAGACTTACTAAAAGCGCCCATTTTATTCTCGTGAAAAGTAAGAGGACTGCTCCGTGGTTGGCTTCTGTATACATTAAGGAGATAGTTCGTTTGCACGGTATTCCTTCTAGTATAGTAAGCGACCGTGACCCCATCTTTACTAGCGAATTTTGGAAGAGTTTACAAGAGGTGGTAGGGACTCAGCTATGTTTGAGCACCGCATATCATCCTCAGACAGACGGCCAGACCGAGAGGGTGAATCGCATTCTAGAGGATCTTTTAAGGCTTTGTATCCTAGACTTTGGGGGTACATGGGAAGAGCACCTTCCGTTAGTAGAATTCGCATATAATAATAGCTTTCAGTCTAGTATTGGCATGGCACCTTTCGAAGCTCTTTATGGAAGGCCTTGCCGTTCGCCTACATGTTGGTGGGAATCTACCGATAAAATCCTACTTGGGCCCGATATGGTTAGGGAAACCTCGGAGAAGATTGAGTTGATTCGAAGGAGGATGAAAGCAGCACAAGATAGGCAAAAATCGTATGCTGATAAGAGGAGGACAGATCTTGAATTTGACATTGGGGACATGGTTTTTATCAAAGTATCTCCGTTACAGAATGTTGTTCGCTTTGGGTCCGTGGGGAAATTAGCACCAAGGTTTGTAGGGCCGTTTCCTGTAAAAAACAGGATTGGGAAGATGGCATATAGGGTGGAGTTGCCTGAGAAACTTAGTGGAGTACACGACGTATTCCATGTATCACATTTGAGGAAGTGTTTGCACAAGACCGCGGAGGTGGTAGAGCCGAGCTTGCTTAAAGAGGTGGAAATAGAGCGTGATGCAACAATTAGACGAGCTCCTACATGCATTCTTGGGTCGGAGATCAAAAAGTTGAGGAATCGAGAGGTCAGACTGGTTAAAGTGCAATGGGGAGATGATGAGAGCAACGCAACTTGGGAGACAGAAGAGAAGATGCGTTCATTGTACCCTTTTCTTTTTGAGGGTATGTCTTTTAATTTCTCCTTTATCGCTTAGCTTATCTTATCTTATCTTATCTTTAGTATGTCCTCTCATTAGTATCTTTGACCTTTAGTTAGGATAATCCTATGGTTGAAACATGTGTTTGAGACATGTTATGTATGATGGATGCAAAATGGATGCAAGTGTTTGCTAGTGGTTGCTCGTGGATGCATATATACACACACTTTAGGCACTAGATCGGCTCAGTCACTTCATATTGCATATTGCATATATATGGATGTATTTAGTATAATGGATGTATAATGGTTGTACCATCATATGGATGCTGCATTCGGTTGAATGGGTGTGCACGCATGTAGAAGTAGTATGTAAGCAATTAGGATCTTTTGCATACATAATGGATTCATGACACTTACATAATTTGCATTAAGGAGGTCAACTGAATCAGTAGACCGCCTGATTTCGCATTAGGTAAGGACATGTACACACACTTGCATATGATCATAAAGCATTAGAAGTCTTTTAAGGACAATGGATGCCTGTGTATGATGGATGAGTAGATGGACGTTTGGATGGTAGGATATACATTCTTCCAGACTTGAAGATTTCGGGGACGAAATCCTAAAAGGAGGGGAGAATGTAACACCCCGAATTTTCTATTAACACTAAAGTTGCTAAAATATTAATAAGTGTGTAAGAGAGGGGATGTATCTAATATGAATATAAAAATATTAATAAGTGTGTAAGAGAGGGGATGTATCTAATATGAATATAAAAATATTAATAAGTGTGTAAGAGAGGGGATGTATCTAATATGAATATAAAAATATTAATAAGTGTGTAAGAGAGGGGATGTATCTAATATGTATATAAAAACAATAATAAGTGTGTAAAAGGGGGGGTGTATCTAATGTGTACATTGTAGAATATATATATATATATATATATATATATATATATATGGGCAGTTAATGCAAACATGAATAGAAGTTTATTTATTTGCTGAGTGTTTGCTGAGTCACTTCTGACTCATTGCTGAGTCAACAAGATAAACCCCATCTTGTCTGAACGGCTGCGGTTATTTCTAGGTTAAATCTAATGGCCTAAATGCATTCTAAAATCTATAAATAGGTGGGTAGACCCAAAACCTAAATCACTTGTAAAATTAGAGAAGCTACCGTCATGTTGCTGCCATGGAGTTCAGCATAGCCGTCACAAACTAAGAAGAGGAAGCCTAATCTACTACAACTAAATTCTACTCAACAAAACAAATCAAACCAAAGAACTCTCTCTAATTCTCTTCTTTTGTTGGTGAGTATGATGATTCTCACAAGACTATTACAAACTAATTTGACTCGGTTATGAATGGATCACAAGAAAGTGATGTGATTTGTAATTGTAAATTCTATATATTGTGGATCTCTTATTATGTTATTATGTTGTCGTATGATGTAGATTATATATGCTATGTCATGCTATGTTGTAAATTCTCTTATTCTATGTCGTGCTATGTTGAGAATCATGTCAAGCTATGTTATACTATCATACTATGCCATGTTATAAATCATGCTATATTATGTTGAAAAATCATGATGTTGTTGGATCATGCTTAAAGTTATGTTTTTTTTTTTCTTAATTTAAATGGATCTTGTTTATGGGAATTTTCCTATTAGGTTAGGTGTACCCATAAACTTGAAACTATAATTAAATAAAACTTGATTATGGGAATTTGCCTATTGAGTTAGGTGTACCCATATAAAACCATGTTGTTAAAAAATTAGATGATGTTGATTCACACATGTTCATATGTAAGTTTATGAAAATTGATTGAGATCATATTAGGTGAATTTTGAACAAGTTGACACCTTTAGATCCATGACATGTATAATCTATGCAAGTTGGACATATGCAAGTTTCACCCCTTATTATGATTCATTTGGTCACACATACATGTTGTTATTATGATAATCTCTTTTATGCTATGAGTTAGGCTATTCGAGTCTAACATATATTTTGCGAATAAACGTTCAAACGTGGGGTAGGGGTAATATTAGGAATTAATAAATTGGGTGCAATTTTGTAAGATGTTGCATACCATGAATGAACGTCCATAATTGAGTCAATTATGGACATTGTTAAAAATTGGAAGTAATTAATAATTCAAGTAGGGAATTATTAAAATTGGGGGAAAGTGGATTATTATTAATAATCAATGCTTAGGACACGAGGTTGGACCCGTTTGTGATGTAAACCTGCCCGGACCCGCCCGGAAAATCCAGTAGTCACAAATGTCGGCCCAATGTGAGAGGTCCTAGGCCCAAACTAAAGCATAACAGTTGTAAAGACACGAGGTTAGACTCTTTTATGGTGTAAGACTGCCCGGACCCGCCCGGCAAATCCAACTGCCATAAATGTCAGTCTAATGTGAGAGGTCTTTATGAGGTTATGGCCTTAATGAACTAAGAAATACTTAACCAGATAATCATGTAAGGTGGGACATGGGGGTTAAGTAGGTGCCTTAGGTGGCATGAGGAATCTGGTGGTTGCCTTTAGAGGCATTTGAAATACGATTAGACTTAACCAAACACACATGTAAATGAACATGACTAAGTGGGTTAAGTGGGATGGACTAATGGGGACAAGCTTAGGTGGAATGCTTGTGGTAAATAGTGGGGGCCCATTTCAACCAGTATCCCAAAATGTATCTTTGTGGGCTCGACCCAAGTCGAGGACGGGACACGCATACTGGATTTGACTATAAGAGGCCAAAACAGGGAGCGGTGGCAACGCAAGTCCAACGGGTTTCATATGCGTGTGTGGACCCGGGCTGGTAGGTAAGACGTTGTTGCATCGTGTAGGTATAAGCCGTGCATGTCCGTTGTATCAGGTTTCCACTTTAGGGGAGTGATACACCTCACTGTGGGGCCAGCACGGGTATCTACGAGTTAGGGAGCCGATCGAATAATGGGAAGTAGGGTACACCTAGTGGAGATAGGGGCAGGCGGCACCTATGTAGTCAGCTAGGGGTACGTAAAGCCATTGGGAAAGTTTCTAAGTGAAGCTAAGTGGGATGAATCTTTAGGGTGACTGGTGTGGTGCAGTATAGTGTTTATCCTTTAGTATTTAGGAGCGCCTATAACGTTGCCTTTAGCGATTGTCTATGTCCTTAATCTGCTCTTCATAGACATTTTCTTGTTTTCCAGCTTATGCCTTAGTCCAGTTATTTTGGTAATAGTATTGTAGAATTATCATATTCACCAGACTTTATGTCTGACCCCCTCTTTTCCATCCTTTTTCTCCCTTCAGGTCCGCAGGTTGGGCCAAGTTCTAGTGGAGTCTAGTTGGATCGCTTATCTTCTGGAAAGCTTGGACTGCTGAAGTAAAGTCCAGCTTGTTATCTTTCTTTTTAATGGCTATTCATGTAATGGGATTATGTACTTGTTTTATCAAGATAGATATTGTACTTGACATTGAATATGGTGTTATGATGTAATCAAACATGTTTTGACTTCTGCTACAATGAAATAAAGTTTTTGAATTTCCAAGTACTATTTTATATCTGTCTTGTTGTAATTTTACTGTTCTATATTCACTTAAAACCTCCATGGAAGTTAATGCATTCCCTTTGTGAGTGACATTAATGGACGTGGGGTGTTACACTAGGAAAATTAATTTCGTTCAATTCTGAGCCCGTTTGAAAAATGACTATTTTCAAGTCGATTAAAATTGACCGAAATTGAAAAAACTGAAATCTTTTTGCCACGGATACAATTTAATTCTAAAAATTATGAAAAATTAAACTTAACTATATTTTGACATTCCGAATCCAACAAAAGTGGTTTCGTCGAAAACAGAGGTCGTTTGAAAAATGGCTATTTTCAAGGCGTATATATTTAATATTAAAAATACATTTTTAAACAAATAATTTTCGAAACTCAAAATATATAAATGTTTACTGTTTTTCAATGCAGAAACGTCATTATGAACTCAATGGAAGTGGTTTCCAGTTCAAATCCCTTCGTATGCAAAAAGTAGCATATTGTCCTTTGTAAATTACATAGCGACCTTTCTAAATTTTAATTTTGACATAACTTTTGATTCCCGCTATGAAATTTTGATTTTTCGGATTTGCTGGAAAGATATTTATAAATAGATTCTAATATTTTTGGTTTCACTAAAATCCGTTAAATTTTGCATCCTGTACGTTCAGTCCAAATTTAAGTTTGACTTTTCAAACTACCGCGTTATTTCTAATTCCTTTTATAACTAAAATTAAATTATTCATTCTGACTTCTATTTAAATCAACTTTCAATCATTGTGATTTTAAATAAATTATTTTAAATATCAAAAACTCATTAAAATTACTTAAAATAAAATTTTAAATTGGCCCCAAAATTCAGGGTTGTTACAGAAATGTTTAAACATATGTTAAAAAGATTAAAGTGACGAATATGACATGTTGGGATATTAATATGTTGGAAAATTCGTATGTTGAAATATAAACTTGTAAAAATATGTATAGCGATTACTGTTGTTTCAATTCCATGTTAACTTGTGACATTTATGTACCTGGACCATTAACGGTAGAAATTGGGAACATTACATGTTAGTTGTTTGATTTGAACAGTTACATGATTAAACGATTACATGTTAGAATAAAATTTATTGTATGTTAGAAAGAACATGCGACATAAAATGGGTTTAAAATGATGACATGTAAATATAGAATTGAAAGAATAGACATGCCTAAATTATATAGAAAATTTACAGTAAATAAGAGATTGTAACCTCGCTTAGACACGAGGTTAGATTACACTTGTGGTAGAAGTCTGGCCGGAACCGCCCGACAAATCCAGCATCCACAAGTGTAGTCTTAAGTGAGAGGTCTAGTGCATATGTATATATATATATATATAAATAGTAGGACTGATATACAATATTAATTGTAATTAACGGAAATAAATGGAATTGAATGAAAGATACAACAGTAAAAGGATTGGAATAAACGGGGAATGATAATAACCTACTATAACTAAATTACATTAATGAGAATGTTATATAATAGGTAGGCTTGACCTAGGGACAAGTGGAAATTATAATTTAGGTTATAATAAAAGATAAAGGGAATGGAATAACTTATGTATGGAGATAAGTTGTACTTAATTGTAAATTAAGTAATTTATAAGAATAAGAATCTGATATCTACGGACAAGGACAACATAAGTTATATTTATGGGGAAAGAAACTTATTAGTGGAGCTTAGTTAAGAGAACTAAGTTAATAAGTAATCAGCGATAAATTGTAGTGACAATGTAAGATGGAATTATGATTAAATAAGAAAGAATGAGGCAACTTATGAAAGGAAATAAGTTATATTTAATCATAAATGATAAGTGACATGTTAAATAGAAAACATATGAATTGCGATATACCTAATTACATATTAAGTAGAACATGCTATTGTAACTATGAAATCAAAGAAGAATATAAATGGATTGTGGATTACAGACCTTGGATCACAATCTAGGAAATAACATGTTGCGAACTTATTAATAAACTTAAATGGGTTAAGTTATATGACTGAAATTAATAAGCAAGAGGAACTTGGTAACTTGAATAAGAAGTCAATGTGAATGGGAATAACCAAGTTAAATGGAAACCTAATGAGGTATAATAGGCACATAAAAGAATGTTTAGACATAGGGTTTAATAACATATTAAAATGAGGCGCTTAGACCAGTCTGCACATTTGAGAGTGAATATCCCAACGGGGTAGATCATCATGATGTCATGAGGCACGGGGGGAGCGCACGTCCATCTTATCATTCTGTCAGCTCCGAAGGACTGGAAGGGGAAGCACGCGGCTTCTTGAGATACGTAAGGTGCTCTTGGTAGTCCTATGTGCGGTGTCATATGTTTAGGCTGTGCTCGCAGAGGTTGGGTCTGCGTGTTACTTCCAGTGGGTGGGCATTGACTGCAAAAGTAGATTTGCAGTCAGAATGCTGTGACAAGGTAACACTAGGGTGATTCGGCGATCTCCTCAACGGGAGGCATAGGTCAGGACCAATAAAGATAGTAGATCGTCGGGTACCCGTCATCGACAGCCAGTGGGATGCGAAAAGACTATAGCTAAACCCAATAGACCATTCACCATTCACTATCGAGGTACAATGGTTGAGGGGAGACGCCAACTGGATGTTTAGATTGTTTGTTAGGGGAAGTCTCTTAGCTCTTTTAGTTTTTACTGGTTGAGGGAGGGGTCGAGGTGGGGCCATAGACATCATGAAAAACAGACCCTAGGAATATATGTATTTTGAGGCTCTTAAAGGCAGGCCTGTACAGATATTGAAAAGCTCCCGACCGAGTTCCGCGTTTCTTATATAGCCCTGTCACAGAACTCTGTGCACATTATGTTAAGTTAAGGCATCGAATATGATTGACAATACTTACGTGGGAAAGTCTAGATACATGCATGTCTACTCTAGGTGGTGTGTCGTAGACTTGAGGGATTAATCTATTATGGATTCTGATTCGATCAAAGGTGGAAGTCCATATGCTTACATAGCATAGTAAATGACAGATATATGCAGAACATAATATTGTTATGTAGAGATCCATACGTCACTCCGACGTAGGATGAGAAACTGCGTTCATTTATGTGGCATTACAGTGGAGACCGTGTGAGTTGGGTACCACGGGGGTACCTCAATATTTGGGGGGTGGGGGTAGCTACATATATACTGTATTAGGTTAATCCACTGGGAAGTAAATGGATACGACGTATGTGTAAGCCTTGAGTGTTGTTAACCCAAGTAACCTAATAAATAAGAAAATGTGATTGAACGATATATATAGGATTATCCAAAGTGTATAGTTTAAAACCAACCACCAGAACTTGTGTTCTGACCCCCTCCTTATAACATACTCGTAGGTTAGATTTGTGGAAGAGATATGGTAGCTTTGGATACTGGTTAGGCAGTATTATTAATACGGTAAAGCTATACTTTGATTATATTATACTTTATCCATTTTGCTGTGATATATTTTCTTAGCCCTGATATATTTTATATCTTTGTCTTTACTACCGGATACCAGAGCAACCAACATGGATTTTGATGGATTATAATTTAAAAAAAATCGGTTTATCGGAATTCGGGTTGTTACACGCTGCATTAGTTAGGAACTTGTTTTCGAAAGGCGTCCTAAATGCTGACCACGTAAGCTCTCTGCCCATGTTCTCTTATGAAATTAGATTCTATAATTCAAGGGCCTCCCCTTTCCAATGCTAGGCTGCTACCTTACTCTTTAGTTCATTTTCCCATTATGTAGCCTTAAAAATCCTTTCACCCTTAGCGATCCACGATTTCGGTTCCATAAAGTTCTCAGTTCACGAAAAGTTCCTGCCTTCTAAACTTATAAAGTCTTTACAAATGCGAGGAAACAAGGGTGCCCCTTCAACGAGTGGAGCTGCTAGTTCTGCTGGGGCAGGACTGACAATAGGGATTTGTTCCATAGTCCTAAGATACTATTGAACCATTCTGGCAAGTAACGAGGCTTTGTCGGGTTTCCCTGCTCGGGCTGATTGTCGGCCATATCTACTATCAGAAAAGGAAAAACACTTTAGTGGACTTCCTACGATAGAACCAATGAACAAAAGGAGAGAAACATAAGGTTGCCTAGTATAATTGTGTACGTTTTGAGGGTATACTGCTTATATACAAATATATGGTTTCGAAAACCTTTGCAAATAACAAATTCGTCTCTTACTTGTATATTTCCCCGTAATCGGGTAACCTATGCTCTGATACCAAATGTAACAACCTCCCCTTAATGGCCCTAAATTATGATCTAGAAAGGGGATATCGGAACTTAGAACCACTCTAGATGGATCATTGGTTCCTATAAGGAATAACTTAAATAGATATACAGAGCAGTATAAAACAAAAATCAGAATAACTTGAACTTAAAGTAGATCCTCCTCCAATAGATCATTCTCCATTCTTAATCACCTGTCTCACCTATTGTCCTCTTAACGTTAAGAGGAGGGAGGTCAAAACATAAAGTTCTATTGAATGAAACACATGTAAGTGAAAAAGCCTATTTCCTATATTTGTCAGTTGTAAACTTTTCAAGTTATGTCCACGTAACAAACACACAATACAAACATATGAGGTGGACGTCCAATAAGTTGCTTAATACCCAAAATCTAATTTAAAGGCGAGCACTCTTATGGTCACTTAATACCATTTTTAATTTATTTAGGGAGGACATCCCTCCAGTCACTTAATACCCAATGGAGTACCTCAAGCCATATAAGACCTTGTTTTAGTGCTAATATTATAAATGACAACTCTCCTTGTAGGGTGAGAAATAGTAACGACTACTTACTACCAGGATTTGGGTTAGGAACACAGGTTCTTTTAATAAGAACCCCCTAGAGAACCCTCTTGTTACTATCTAGCTTAGGACTATCAATTGGTTCGTCGAGTCGGGTTAACTCCGGTTCGGGTCAATTCTTAAAAGGGTCGGGTCAACCCGTTTATTAAACGGGTCAGGTCAGCCCGTTTATTAAATGGGTCATATTTTTTCAACCCGAACCCAACCCGTTTATAAACCTATAAATCCATGAACCCATAAACCCGTTTATTGAATGGGCCGGGTTAAACAGGTTGACCCATGAACCCATAAACCAGTTTGTTTGACACTATTCTTAAATAAAGTCTGATTTTTGAAAAATATAAATATAAGATACAATACACGAGCATTCAAATCCACATTTCACGTGAGCATCCAGCAACAACAATGCATACACATAATTTAAGATGATACAATACAAATGACATCATACATTACGACATTCAAGTCATCAAATAACAACGATACAAACAATCAAATATTCATAATCAACATGACAGTGATATTCAAATGAAATAGACACTCAATTCAACACATATGCTTTACTCAAATAAACATGCCATATTGACTGTGATAGAATCTTCCCTTGGCTGTTGGGAAATAAGGACATTCACTTAATTCATCACATATTCAATGGAGAAATCTGCATATCTACATGGAAACATATTCATTCAGTCATTTGTTTTGTAAACATAAATAAGGACATAAGCATTTAAACAAATGAATTGTTGTTGGTATACATTCAGTAAATGAATATAAGAAAGGAAAATAAGATGAGATGCACAACCTCACATGAACTAGATAATCTCACATGAATGAAATGGATAAATACATGAAGAATTTTATGGTGAAATTTTAAGCAATTATAAGTTTGTCCTACTGCTAACTGCATTGAAAATGAATGAATTAAAAGGAAAAATATGTTCATAGATACTGCATATCACACAAGTTATTTCAATTATAAATATTGTTATCTAGGATTAATTTCTTGTTACTGCAAATCACAAAGGTTATTATGTCCATAGTTACTGCAAATATTATTAATATTATTACTGCAATCACATAGGTTATTTCAATTAAAAATATGTCCATAGTTACTATAGATCAAGTTAAATCCAAATTTATTTCTTGTTTTTTTAGTGTGAATATATCTCAAGGTTGGGGACTTTGTTACTCTTTTGTCATGAGGACAACATCCTAATTCATAACATTACCAAAACTAAGTGAGAAAGAGAGAGATATTTTTTGTTTTATACTTGCAGCTATTCTGATGGGTCAACAATCAAACAACTCATAAAGATGGCAAAACAAAAAGAGGGAAAATAACTATTTTTATGCAAGACTGGACACATTGTTCCATTAAGCATTAAATAAACATTAAATAAGAGTAAATAAATTATATATGAAGCACTTATTCATTAAGCAGTAAATAAATAATTCATTAAGCAGTAAATTTAGAAGACCTTGTTATAAGATAGCCCTCGGTCTGACTTAATAGCAATTGACCTAGATCCTGATTTTTGGTACAAGATCTAATATGTCGTTTTAAGTTTCCAGTGCTGTAATTACTATCACATAAATAAGTAGCACCACATTTCATACACTTAGCTCTTTCCTTTCCACCATCTTGCAATGGAATAATTTCATACTTAACCCATATCTTAGAAGTAAGCTTTCTACGTCTCTTATTGACAGTTTTTTCACCTTATATTTCTATGTTTTCCATTTCCAATTTTTTCATATTGAAATCTTCAACTTGATCATTACTACTTGAGGTAAAAACATTCATCTCTTTTCTGCAAAACTAAAGCAGAAAAACATATACAAAATAATTTAGCTAGCAAGTATTCAAAGGTTGTATTTTTACGGTTGCAACTTAATTAAAAGAAGGCAACCTAACTCAAATATGGGAGATAACATTCAAAAAAATTATTTTTACACTGGCAAACAAATGACAACCTAATTCAAGCAGACTAAAAGACTAAAAAAAACTGTACTCAAGCACAGTAAAAACCTATACTAGGTTCGGCTTCTCTTCAAATCAGATAATCATTTTTCATTGAAACAAACCAAACCCAAAAGATTTTTCATTTCATTGCTTCACAAGTCTAAATGAAATACTAAATTGAAAACAAAAAAACTGATTGATCTAATGGCATGCCGAATATGTCGATCTTATGCCGATGATCTGAGATAGACATCGATGTTCTTCGATCTAGTGTTGTCGCCGATCTGATGTCGTTGCTTTGCCACTTGCCAATTTGAATCCCTGAGATTGAGATAGTTGACAAAGAAAAAAGAAAGAAAAGGAAAGTTGAAACTCTGAAGTCTGAAGGTAGTGCAGGCTTAGTGTAAGGTGTAAACTAGGGTAATCCGTAATTGGGTTTGTACGCATAATTCACAAAGGTAATAAATAAAAGTAACAACACTAAGTCTAATAAGCTCAGCCCAGTCCGTGTATGCATAATTGCATATGCCATATAATGAATAAAATATATTCTATATTAAACGAGACATGGTGGGTCAAAACGGGTTCATGTGTAAACCCGAAACCCGCCCGTTTATTAAACGAGTCAAAGCGAGTTGACCCAAAATTGACCTGTTTATAAACTGGTTGGGTCGGGTTTTTTCCGTGGGGGTTACGACTCGTGTTTCAGGTCGTGTTACAAATTGATGGACCTAATCTAGTTGTTCTATGAGTGAACTCCTAGTCACTTAATACTTCCCCTAGATGGTGGTTCTTTAGGCCCTGTATACATAATCTGTCCTTAGGTCAACCCTCATTAGCCACAAGATAAGAAGCGAACATTTCTTGGAGAACCACCCTACACACGTTATCGTCTACCAGAACCACTTAATACATTATAAGAGAAAGGCGGACCCATTAACCATTTAATTCTCGAAGGGCGAACCTAATGACTTGGATCTTGAGCCAAGGAGCGAACCTTAGGAAATGACCTAGTCCTAACCACTTAATAACCAATAAGAGATGAACTAACCACTTAATACCTTTTTCCCAAGGCACGCCTACTCTACAAGCCACACACACATACACATACACACACACACACACACATATATATATATATATATATGTGTGTGTGTGTGTGTGTGTGTGTATGTGCATACTAGACATCTCACATTAGGCCTACCACTTGAAGATGCTGAACTTTCCGGGCGGTTCCGAGCATGTTTCAACTATAAGTTGGGCCTAACCTCGCATCATAGTAAACTTATTATAATGGCCCATGGCACCTAAACCTCTCACATTAACCAGATTTTCTTGTAGACGCTGGATATGCCAGTCGGTTTCGAGCATATTTGTACTACAAGTAACGGTTATTCTCATGTCTATGTGAAACGACCCGAAAATCGCCCTTGCGGGAAATCGCCGGATACACTTACTTTGGGCTACAACAACGTCAGAACAACAACAACAGACTTTTATAAACATCATAATAATGTTACATCAGAGTACAGAATATCAGAGTACATCAAATAAAATTACAGCGGAAAATAAATTACAATATTTTAATACATTGCAGTGGAAATAAAATAACTAAGGCAGCGGAAGACAACTATGCTCCGGACACAGCTTTAGGCTTCAATTCAGAATCCTGCTCGAGATAAGAACCTATAGACAAACTACTCAGCTGCCTATGTGGAAAGAGGGCACCCGAGTTTGTAAAGGCGGAAACAAACAACGGGTCAGTCATGGGACTGGTGTGAGAATTCTTATCTAATTTCACTAATAACAATAAGACAAATCCAAGGACCACGCCGCTAACGCGGAACGGGTTTACTCTAGTGGATTATCGTGCATAAATTAAAGTAAATCGTTTAAACAACGCAATGCTTTTTGGAAAAATGAAACCATCATAAGACTCAAGTCACATCACACAATGCAACTCAAACCGGAGGATAGAGTTTTACTTTATAATGGTCAAAAATGCTTGATACGTTAAAAACGAATTTGATATTATTATTAGTGTATATATGCTTCAGAAGCATTTCAAAGTAAATGTATCAATCCAAGGAAGCATAGTTACCATATACTATGCCTCCATACTAGTAATACAATCAAGTCCGTAGGGTCGTATTGGGAATTGGGTTTCCATCATGAGTCAAGGCTAGGGAGGAGCGCCTTACCGATTCGACACACTCTAGCTAATGTCTCAGGATCCCCCGCAGTTAACCCTTGGAAAGCTGCAGGTCCGGTCCACACATATAGCTTCGTGGATTGGCAATTCCTGAACACACGTTTCCCGGTCCTATAGGACCTATCATCCGAGACGCCTCATTCCATCATCCACGTAAGTAAAATATCAGCCATTTTAAGCACTGAAACTACTTCTAGCTAGAAAGAAACATGTTGCTCTCCCTGCATTCCCTTCTCCCGTTTTAGACTCAACCGGGTTGTGGGGTTCACGAAGTAACGTTATAACCACAAGGCCTGCTTTTCAACAAAGCCTTGATCATCTTCATCTTGGTGTGCCACGTTGATTATTCACGCCATGCGATTGATAACTATTAATACCCAACCTCTAAGGGTGTTAAGCAAGAGAATAAATTCTCCGCCACCAACGGTCGTATTTTAATAGAAATCAATTTACATAGAAAAAAATTCAACGTCAGACACATATCCATTTATAAGCTAATGCTCAGGGTCTAAGCGAAAGCCAAATCCGTACAAATCAACACTACGTCCGGATAACTACCATCTTAGCCCCGTCTTAGGAGCAAATCAATCAAGGGCCTCAACGCTAGTTACCCATTCGATGTGAAGATCGTCGGTCTTCAATCGCCGTCTTCAATTCTTCCATTTAAAATGTCGTATGATTATTTGAAATGATTATAACTCGGTCTTTTCAAATAATCTTCGCATAATTATCATTTAAATTATTTCATAACGTTATTACTTATCACTATTTTTATTTTGATAAAAGCAGTTCATTTGCATTTCAACGACATTACAGGTCATTAACATATAAAGGTAATAAATCAACCAAATCAACAACGCACAATCATGTTCCTATCATCAATGATGTAATGTGACATGTTTATATCAAGATATCATGTTATATAAAAAGTTGAATTCCCTTCCCTCATTTTATTTGTTAATAAACAACAACTAAAATGTAACTTTCAATTCAATTAATGCATAGAAAATGTCATTTAAAAACATTTCTTTTTCTTATTTATTTACACCATATGTGAACAAGTTTACTTTTCCTTATTCTTATTTATTTACCTAAATGTAAATAAATGTTATCTATCACTTCTACATATCCTATTTACATGAGAATGTAAATGAAAGTGTCATCTAAAATAATTCTTTTTATTTACATAAGCAAATGTAAATTTCTATTTCATATTTTATTTACATTCATTAATTACACCGAAAATGTAATATTTTGTTTCTTTCTCTCATTTTATATAATAAAAATGATCTTTTTCTAATGCTAACATCTTATATAATAACATATTCCTTTATATACTGACATAAAAATGAGATTTTGTTATGCAAACATTTCATACATAAAAAAAATGTTCCTTTTCTAATGTTAACATTCTAAACATCAATATATGATTTTCTAATATTAACATTTCTAACATAAAAATGTGATTAACATTACGGTGAAAATTTCTATCTTTTTAAATTACATAAAAAAAAGGTGATTTTGATTCCAATGTCAAATTCTTCTTTTAAATTACATTAAAAATGTAATTTTCATTACGACAGTAAATTCTTATCTTATAGTTACATTAAAAATGTAATTTTAATTACAATGGTAAAATCTTATTCTATAATTCCATTTAAAAATGAAATCTTTATTCACAATGTAAATTCTTATTCTTTAGTTATATATAAAAATGTAGTTTTAAATTTACAATGCAAATACTCATCCTTTAATTACATATAAAAACGTAGTTCTCTATTCTTTTTAATCTTGCTTACATAAAAATGTAATTCTCTTTCTTTAAGTCTTGATTACATAAAATGTAAACTTTCCTACTTTTAATCTTAATTACATAAAAAATGTAAATTTCTCCTTTATCATAATTTAAATGATAAATGAGAAAATTTTCACTTTTAATCTAATTCATATGGAAATTGACTTAATTACATAAAAATGTAATTTTTATGTTCTCTAACTTAATTACATAAAAATGTAATTATCTTTTAATTCTTATTTACATTAAGAAAAATGTAAAACTTTTCTAATTTCAACATAACGGTGCAAATAATGTAATTTTCTATGTATTCTAATATCAAATAAAAGAACATGTTATTTGTTAACATTTTTCTATGCTTTCTAATATCATATAAAAGCATATTTTATATGCAACTATTTTTAACCGTTCTTACTAACATAAAAAGAATTTTTTTATGTTAAATCAATTCTAACATTTCAACAAAAACAAATAAAAAGATAACTTTGTTTGTCGTCAATTCTAACACAACAAAATATATAAAGGTGATATATTTTGTCTACTTAACATTTTATAACTACATTGTTATTTTAATCAATCTTAACATTTTATATCTAAAATGTTAATGAAAATTTTGTTTTACGTACCTTTCTATTTAACAAAATAAATACTTTGTTTTACATACTTTTCTATTTAACAAATTAAATACTATGTTTTACATATTTTTCTATTTAACAAATTAAATACTTTATTTTACATATTTTTCTATTTAACAAATTAAATACTTTTTTTTACATATAACATGTAAATAAAAATGAGTTTACAAATTTTGCCTTTTTATTTACACATAGGATATAAATAAAAATGAATAAAACAAGTTTGTCTTTTTTATTTACACATGTAGTGTAAATCAGAATATATAAAACAATTTTAATGTCCCTAAATAAACACAGTCTATATAATATTTTAATTAGATTAAAATTTTCTGATCTAATCCGATTTACAGTCAAGTCACTATTTTTAATTGGATTAAAATTCTAGTTTAATCTAATATATTGAACACGATGATTTTTATCGGATTCATATAGATCTAGATCGTACGATAACAGCTCTAAACAATACAATGCAATACAATTCATCAGAACACAAGCAAAATTCATCACAGCACAGATCTGAATAAATAACATACATATAATTATTTTACAATGATAGAACAATTAATTAAATTAATTAAATTGTAAAAATCAGAGATTCTCACATCGATTTGGATGAAAATTCAAAATGCTCCGTTTCAGATTTGGTCAGCGCCATCGCGAAGATCGTGAATTTCTGATTCCAGCGCTTCCGACGATTCGTAAGGACCTCGTACGAAGAAGTTACGGATTTTTAAAGTTTGGATAAATTAAATATTTAATAAAATAAAAAAACCTTCTTCCTTCAGAAACCGTCGTCCCCTCGTACCCATCGTCGTTGATCGCTTCAGGTCGACACCGCACCCAAACCCGACCACCGGACCCCGATCCAAAGCCGCCACCGGAACCACCGTGCCGCCGCCTCCCTTCGCCGTGACCGCCGACCGACCTAGTGGTCCCCATCGCCGGAAATCCGCCCCCAACCAACGCCTCTTTGTCACCAAATTCCGGCCACCACACTCCACTAAATCCGATCATCCCCGTACTGATTGTAAGCTCTTGAAAAACTCTTCGATTTGATATATAGTTTGCAGATTATCATCGAGCAGATTGGAAGATTTTAGCATTTGAAATCGGGATGTTTCTGGCATTCGAAAGCCAACAGCGGCAGCTCCATTTCTAAGTTTTTATTTAATTTTTTTTATTAATTTATTCATCGTAGAGCGTGTAATAAAGGTAAAAATGCGGGCTGTCTCCGAATTGGGCTGCTTACTGTCGTTCTTGAGGTTTTGACGTCTTCTGAATGCAATGGGACAGGTCTTGTGGCCCAATTCCGAAATCTGTAAAAAAAATTATTTAAATTTACATTAAAAATTAATTAATTAAATATTTACCGTACATTTAAATACGCCGGAGCCACATACGGACTCCGAAAATTCCAAAAAAAAAAAATTTGGCTTCGCATTGACGATACGGTTCCAACGATACTATTTTCGTCGAATTCTGAGACTGTTCGAAAAATGGCCTTTTCAGGTCGATCAATTTTAACTGTAAATTGACAAAACGTGTTATCTTCTGCCACGCTTACATACTAATTCGAAAAATTATGGAAAATTAAACTTAGCAATAATTCGACATTTCGGTTCCAACAAAAGTGGTTTCGTCGAAAACCGAGGTCGTTTGTAAAATGACTATTTTTAAGGCGCATATATTAAATATTAAAAATACATTTTTAAACAAATAATTTTTGAAACTCAAAATATATAACCGTTTACAATTTTTAAATGCAGAAACATCATTCTGAACTCAATGGAAGTGGTTTCAAGTTCAAATTCCTTCGTATGCAAAACGTGGCATTTTTGACCTTTATAAATTTCATAACGACATTTCTAAATTTTAATATGGGCATAACTTTTGATTCCTGCTATGAAATTTCAATTTTTCGGATTCGTTAGAAAGATATTTTTAAATAGATTCCAATATTTTTTGTTTCACTAAAATCCATTAAATTTTGCATCCTGTACGGTCAATCAAAGTTCAAGTTTGACTTTTCAAACTACCGCGCTATTTCTAACTCCTTTTATAATTAAGATTAAATTATTCATTCTAACTTCAATTTAAATCAATTTTTAATCATTATTATTTTAAATAAATTATTTTAAATATTAAAACCCATTAAAACTACTTAAAATAAATTTTTAAATTTACCCCAAAATTCAGGGTTGTTACAGTCTCCCCCACTTTAGAACTTTTCGTCCTCGAAAAGGAACGAAGTTAAAAGTGTTTAATTAATTAACTCATCTTTCTCTCTTTTATTGATTTCAATAATTTTATTAGTTGATTAACTTTCAAATATGTAACTTTTATATATTCAAAAATCATATTTTCTAAAATAGATTATAATTACAAATACGTATATTATAAGTTTGTTACTCTCAACTCATTCTAGGGCATTAATAACCCCATCTCTAATGTGTTTTCTCATTCTAGGATACTGCTGATCCTATCTCTAATGAGTATTCTTATTGGATATTACTAGTCCAATCTCTGATGAGTCTTTTGTTCAGTTCTAATGAGTTTTATCCCAAAGATTTGAGCTAACCAGAGCTCTGATACCAAAATGAAACGACCCGAAAATCGCCCTTGCGGGAAATCGCCGGATACGCTTACTTTGGGTTACAACAACGTCAGAACAACAACAGCAGACTTTTATAAACATCATAATAATGTTACATCAGAGTACAGAATAACGGAGTACATCAAATAAAATTGCAGCGGAAGATAAATTACAATATTTTAATACATTGCAGCGGAAATAAAATACTAAGGCAGCGGAAGACAACTATGCTCTGGACACATCTTTAGGCTTCAATCCAGAATCCTACTCGAGATATGAACCCGTAGACAAACTACTCGACTATCCGTGTGGAAAGAGGGCACCCGAGTTTGTAAAGGTGGAAACAAACAACGGGTCAGTCATGGGACTGGTGTGAGAATTCTTAACTAATTTCACTAATAACAATAAGACAAATCCAAGGACCACGCCGCTAACGCGGAACGGGTTTACTCCAATGGATTGTCGTGCATAAATTAAAGTAAATCGTTTAAACAACGCAATGCTTTTTGGAAAAATGAAACCATCATAAGACTCAAGTCCCATCACACAATGCAACGCAAACCGGAGGATAGAGTTTTACCTTATAATGGTCAAAAATGCTTGATACGTTAAAAATGATTTTGATATTATTATTAGTGTATATATGTTTCAAAAACATTTCAAAGTAAATGTATCAATCCTAGGAAGCATAGCTACCATATACTATGCCTCCATACTAGTAATACAATCATTTCCGTAGGGTCGTATTGGGAATTAGGTCTCCATCATGAGTCAAGGCTAGGGAGGAGCTCCTTACCGATTCGAGACACTCTAGCTAATGTCTCAGGATCCCCCGCAGTGAACCCTTGGAAAGCTGCAGGGCCGGTCCACACATACAGCTTCGTGGATTGGCAATTCCTGAACACACGTTTCCCGGTCCTATAGGACCTATCATCCGAGGCGCCTCATTCCATCATCCGCATAAGTAAAATATCAGCCAGTTTAAGCACTGAAACTACTTCTAGCTAGGAAGAAACATGCTGCCCTCTCTGCGTTCCGTTCTCCCGTTTTAGACTCAACCGGGTTGTGAGGTTCGCGAAGTAACGTTAGAACCACAAGGCCTGCTTTTCAACAAAGCCTTGATCATCTTCATCTTGGCGTGCCACGTTGACAATTCACGCCATGTGATTGATAACTATTAATACCCAACCTCTAAGGGTGTTAAGCAAGAGAATAAATTCTCCACCACCAACGGTCGTATAATAATAGAAATCAATTTACATAGAACAAAATTCAACATCAGACACACATCCATTTATAAGCTTATGCTCTGGGTCTGAGTGAAAGCCAAATCCGTACAAATCAACACTACGTCCGGATAACTACCATCTTAGCCCCGTCTTGGGAGCAAATCAATCAGGGGCCTCAACGCTAGTTACCCATTCAATGTGAAGATCGTCGGTCTTCAATCACCGTCTTCAATTCTTCCATTTAAAACGTCGTATGATTATTTGAAATGAGTATAACTCGGTCTTTTCAAATAATCTTCGCATAATTATCATTTAAATTATTTCATAACGTTATTACTTATCACTATTTTTATTTTGATAAAAGCAGTTCATTTGCATTTCAACGACATTACAGGTCATTAACATATAAGGGTAATAAATCAACCAAACCAACATCGCACAATCATGTTCCTATCATACAATGATGCAATGTGACATGTTTATATCAAGATATCATGTTATATAATGTAACAAACCGGAATTTGGGGCCAATTTAAAATTTTCATTTTAGAGATTTTAGGGGTGTTTAAATATTTAAAATAAATTATTTCAAATAAAAATGAATGGAAATTTATTTTGAGAAAAGTTAATACAAATATATTCAATTAAATTACATAAAGAATTAGGAATAGGACGGTAGTTTGAAAAGTCAAACTTGAACTTTGATTGACTACACAGGATGCAGAATAAATCGAATTGTGGTGAAACCAAAAATATTTAAATCTGCAAAAGAATATATTTCTAACGAATCTGAAAAATCGAAGTTTCATAGCGGGAATCAAAAGTTATGGCGAAATGAATTTTCAGAAAGGTCGCTATAGAGAATATATCGCCCTTGAAAATCGACATTTTGCATACGACCTCGAAATTCGATGAAACCACTTTTGTTGGGTCCGGGATGTAAAATTATTGCTAGGTTTCAAATTTTATGATTTTTGAAGCTAGTATGTGAGCGTGGCATAAGAAAATGCGTTTTGTCAATTTCGGTCAAAATTAATTGACTGAAAAATAGCCATTTTTCAAACAGTCTCAGAATTCGACGAAATTAGTTTTGTTAGGACCGTATCGTTATAAGAAAGCCAAAAATAATTTTTTTGGATTTTTCTAACTTCGTATGTGACCCCAGTAAAATTAGAAAGTACGTTCGAATTAAAAATAAAAGTAGTTTGAAAATAAAGAAAACATACTGTAAACTTCAGAATTAGACCTCGGCACTAGCGCCATTGCATTCAGAAGATGTCAAAACCTATTGTTCGACAATCGTTGGGGTCCGTTTGGTGATCGTATGGAAAAACCCTAATTTTGGGATTAATTAAATAAGTAATTAAAAAAGAATATACGCCGTATACTGTATAAATATGGACCATTACCTATCGTCTTCTTCCCTGATCGAGTGAACCCATAGCCGCCCCCCTTTGATTTTTCATCTCCGTTTTCCCACTAATCCACACACAATTAGACTTAGCCGTAGTTGAACTTTTTGAAGCTCTCCCCTTCCTCTCCAATCTCCGACAAGAATCACCTCCTCTTGCGCCCTGTAGCTCTTGAACCGAGCACCCAAATCCGTGGCCTTCGAACCGCCGCTGGGCCCACACGCCGCCGCCGCACCTCCTCATACTCCCGGTGTGGTTGCGCCTCCCCTAGGCCTTCCATCTCCGACAAACGGTGCCTCAATCCATTCACCGTAGCTCAAGATATTTAGAATCAAAGTTTTGAACTTTTCTGAATTATAAAGGTAAATTCAATTTCAGTTTTTCCACGCTTTTAAGCGTTACAACGACAGTTGTTAAAAGTCAGTTCTAATTTATTCGTATGAACTTCAAATTGAAATCTTTCAGATCCGAAACTGCCGTGACCTTGAACACGAGATCTGATTGAATCCGAACCTTCATTTCAAATCCAAGCTAGGTGAGAATTTATTTTTAATTAATTTAATTACTATTATTGCGTTATATGAAATTGAAAGTCAAACACAATCAGATCTGCGATGAATGTTACCATGGGTTATGGATTCAAATTGTTGTGATGTTATGATGTTAGATCCGTTATTTTTAATCATAGATCTGTTGATTAAAATTATAGATCGGTAGGAAAATTGGATTTTTACCTTGTTTAAATTGTTGAAGTATGCCTTGTGGATTTGAATCATGTATAAATCTATCATCATTTACATCGTTATGGAATTTACATCGTCATGGAATTTACATCGTTATGAAATTTACATCGTTATGCAATTCACATTATTTTAATGTGAATTAAAGTAGGAATTTACATTTTTATAATGTTAAAATAAAGTAGATTTTGCATAGTGGAAATATACCATATGTCAAAAATTACATTTTTCTATGTAATTAACATGTGAATTTCATCGTATGTTAAAATTTACATTTTTATATGTAAATTAAAAGTGAAATTATACCGTATGTCAAAAATTACATTTTTCTATGTAATTAACATGTGCATTTCATCGTATGTCAAATTTACATTTTTATATGTAAATTAAAAGTGAAATTATACTGTATGTCTAAAATTACATTTTTCTATGTAATTAACATGTGAATTTCATTGTATGTTAAAATTTACATTTTTATATGTAAATTAAAAATGAAATTATACTGTATGTCAAAAATTACATTTTTCTATGTAATTAACATGTGAATTTCATCGTATGTTAAAATTTACATTTTTATATGTAAATTAAAAGTGAAATTATACCGTATGTCAAAAATTACATTTTTCTATGTAATTAACATGTGAATTTCATCGTATGTTAAAATTTACATTTTTATATGTAAATTAAAAGTGAAATTATACCGTATGTCAAAAATTACATTTTTCTATGCAATTAACATGTGAATTTCATCGTATGTTAAAATTTACATTTTTATATGTAAATTATACAGGGAATTATGCCGTAGGTTAAAAATTACATTTTTCTATGTAATTAACATGTGAATTTCATCGTATGTCAAATTTATATTTTTATATGTAAATTATATAGGGAATTATGCCGTAGGTTAAGAATTACATTTTTATATGTAATTAAAACATGAATTTACATCGTATGTTAAACATTAAATTTTTATATGTAATGTATGTAGGAAATTACACCGTAGGATAAAAATTACATTTTTTTCATGTAATTAAAAGATGCATTTACATCGTATGATAGAATTCACATTTTTATTTTTATATATGTAACATAGGATGAGAATGAACATTAGAAATAAAATTCATTTATTTTATATGTAAATAAGATGTAGGAATGTGACATGAAATTAAATTTATATTTTTAGGATGTAAATAAAAAGTAGATTTTACATTGTATAGACAATTTACATTTTTATAAAAATGAGAACTGGCATCGCAAATAAAATTGTATTTTATATGCAATAAAAGAATGAACTTTTACATTGTGAAATAAAATTTACATTTTCATACGTAAGTAAAAGTTAGGTATGTTCATTGAAAATTTACAGAGTAATTAAAATAACGAATTCAACGTAAAAATGGAATTTACCTTTTTATGTAAATAAAAGGTTAGGAGAATTATATTTATATATAAATATAATTAAAATTTATCGAGTCGAGCGCGGCAGTTCACATTTTGACATCGTATCTTTAAACGATTATACCGGAAGATCCGACCGTCGGATTTTCCCAAAACTGAAAACATTAGGACCGTCCCGGAAAATTCTTTCTAACGATATAAGATACGTTATGATCCAACGGTTAGATTTTGAGGAATGTGAAAATCAAAATTTGTTTAAAGCAGCGCCAGGGTTGTCCATTGACCTGAAGCGTCATTAATTAAAATTTAATTATTTTAAATAATTAAAATAGGAATGAATCGTTAATAAAAATATTATTAACGTATAAGAAGGATTTTAAAATATATATATATATATACGAGGATTATTTGGGAAGTCCGAGTTCTCTCATTCCAAATAATCAAACGACGTTAATGGAAGTTTAAAGATGGCATATGAAGACCGTAAATCTTCCCTTGAATGGACAACGATCGAGGCCCTGATTTGACTTGCTCCCAACTCAAGGGCCCTGGTCATTGCCCAAACATACGTGTTGATTTCACGAGTTTGGCTTTCGCTCAGACCCAGAGCATAAGCAAATAAATGGATTGTGTGTCTGACATCATACCCTATCAAATATCATGTTATTGATCTTTTGTCGAATGTACGGATCTTTGGTGGCGGAGAATTTATTCTCTTGCTTAACACCCGTTCATATATTCCTATAAAGGATTCGTAGTGCGATATGGAGTGATGATGTGGCATGCTAAGATGAATAGGATCAAGGTTTTGTTGAAAAGCAGGCCTTGTGGGACGATCAAAGCATAGCCTGTTTAGGCATAGCTTTGTGTACAGCATGACTTCGCGAGCCTCACACACCGGGGGAGTCTAAAACGGGAGAAGGGAACGCAGGGAGAGCAGCACGTTTATTTCTAGCTAGAAGTGGTGATTGGGCTTTAACACGGCCCGACATTTTACTTATGTGGATGATGGAATGAGGCGCCTCGGATGATAGCTCCTATAGGATCGGGAAACGTGTGTTCAGGAATTGCCAATCCACGAAGCTGTATGTGTGGACCGGCCCTGCAGGATCCAAGGGTTCACTGCGGGGGATCCTGAGACATTAGCTAGAGTGTCTCGAATCGTTAAGGAGCTCCTCCCTAGCCTTGACTCATGATGGAAATCCAAACTTCCAATACGAACCAACGGATTTGATTGTATTACTAGTATGGAAGCATAGTATTATGGTATCTATGTGTCCTAGGATTGATACATTTATTTTGAAATGTTTTGATACATACTAATAATAATATTAAACTCGTATATGCCGTATTTAGCATGTTTAATCACCATAAGGTAAAACCGTATCCTCTGGTTTGTGTTGCATTGTGTGATGGGACCTGGGTCTTATGGTGATTCCACTTTTGTAACACCCCACGTCCATTAATGTCACTCACAAAGGGAATGCATTAACTTCCATGGAGGTTTTAAGTGAATATAGAACAGTAAAATTACAACAAGACAGATATAAAATAGTACTTGGAAATTCAAAAACTTTATTTCATTGTAGCAGAAGTCAAAACATGTTTGATTACATCATAACACCATATTCAATGTCCAGTACAATATCTATCTTGATAAAACAAGTACATAATCCCATTACATGAATAGCCATTAAAAAGAAAGATAACAAGCTGGACTTTACTTCAGCAGTCCAAGCTTTCCAGAAGATAAGCGATCCAACTAGACTCCACTAGAACTTGGCCCAACCTGCGGACCTGAAGGGAGAAAAAGGATGGAAAAGAGGGGGTCAGACATAAAGTCTGGTGAATATGATAATTCTACAATGCTATTACCAAAATAACTGGACTAAGGCATAAGCTGGAAAACAAGAAAATTTCTATGAAGAGCAGATTAAGGACATAGACAATCGCTAAAGGCAACGTTATAGGCGCTCCTAAATACTAAAGGATAAACACTATACTGCACCACACCAGTCACCCTAAAGATTCATCCCACTTAGCTTCACTTAGAAACTTTCCCAATGGCTTTACGTACCCCTAGCTGACTACATAGGTGCCGCCTTCCCCTATCTCCACTAGGTGTACCCTACTTCCCATTATTCGATCGGCTCCCTAACTCGTAGATACCCGTGCTGGCCCCACAGTGGGGTGTATCACTCCCCTAAAGTGGCAACCTGATACAACGGACATGCACGGCTTATACCTACACGATGCAACAACGTCTTACCTACCAGCCCGTGTCCACACACGCATATGAAACCCGTTGGACTTGCGTTGCCACCGCTCCCTGTTTTGGCCTTTTATAGTCAAACCCAGTATGCGTGTCCCGTCCTCGACTTGGGTCGAGCCCACAAAGATACGTTTTGGGATACTGGTTGAAATGGGCCCCCACTATTTACAACAAGCATTCCACCTAAGCTTGTCCCCATTAGTCCATCCCACTTAACCCACTTAGTCATGTTCATTTACATGTGTGTTTGGTTAAGTCTAATCGTATTTCAAATGCCTCTAAAGGCAACCACCAGATTCCTCATGCCACCCAAGGCACCTACTTAACCCCCATGTCCCACCTTACATGATTATCTGGTTAAGTATTTCTTAGTTCATTAAGGCCATAACCTCATAAAGACCTCTCACATTAGACTGGCATTTATGGCAGCTGGATTTGCCGGGCGGGTCCGGGCAGTCTTACACCATAAAAGAGTCTAACCTCGTGTCTTTACAACTGTTATGCTTTAGTTTGGGCCTAGGACCTCTCACATTGGGCCGACATTTGTGACTACTGGATTTGCCGGGCGGGTCCGGGCAGGTTTACATCACAAACGGGTCCAACCTCGTGTCCTAAGAATTGATTATTAATAATAATCCACTTTCCCCCAATTTTAATAATTCCCTACTTGAATTATTAATTACTTCCAATTTTTAACAATGTCCATAATTGACTCAATTATGGACATTCATTCATGGTATGCAACATCTTACAAAATTGCACCCAATTTATTAATTCCTAATATTACCCCTACCCCACGTTTGAACGTTTATTCGCAAAATATATGTTAGACTCGAATAGCCTAACTCATAGCATAAAAGAGATTATCATAATAACAACATGTATATGTGACCAAATGAATCATAATAAGGGGTGAAACTTGCATATGTCCAACTTGCATAGATTATACATGTCATGGATCTAAAGGTGTCAACTTGTTCAAAATTCACCTAATATGATCTCAATCAATTTTCATAAACTTACATATGAACATGTGTGAATCAACATCATCTAATTTTTTAACAACATGGTTTTATATGGGTACACCTAACTCAATAGGCAAATTCCCATAATCAAGTTTTATTTAATTATAGTTTCAAGTTTATGGGTACACCTAACCTAATAGGCAAATTCCCATAAACAAGATCCATTTAAATTAAGAAAAAAAAACATAACTTTAAGCATGATCCAACAACATCATGATTTTTCAACATAATATAGCATGATTTATAACATGGCATAGTATGATAGTATAACATAGCTTGACATGATTCTCAACATAGCACGACATAGCATAAGAGAATTTACAACATAGCATGACATAGCATATATATTTTACATCATACGACAATATAATAACATAATAAGAGATCCACAATATATAGAATTTACAATTACAAATCACATCACTTTCTTGTGATCCATTCATAACTGAGTCAAATTAGTTTGTAATAGTCTTGTGAGAATCATCATACTCACCAACAAAAGAAAAGAATTAGAGAAAGAGAGATCTTTTGATTTGATTTGTGTAGATTTAGTTGTAGATGATTAGGCTTCCTCTTCTTAGTTTGTGACGGCTATGCTGAACTCCATGGCAGCAGCATGACGGTAGCTTCTCTAATTTTACAAGTGATTTAGGTCTAGGGTCTACCCACTTATTTATAGATTTTAGAATTCATTTAGGCCATTAGATTTAACCTAGAAATAACCGCAGCCGTTCAGACAAGATGGGGTTTATCTTGTTGACTCAGCAATGAGTCAGAAGTGACTCAACAAACACTCAGCAAATTAATAAACTTCTATTCATGTTTGCATTAACTGCCCATATATATATATATATTCTACAATGTACACATTAGATACATCCCCCCTTTTACACACTTATTATTGTTTTTATATACATATTAGATACATCCCCTCTCTTACACACTTATTAATATTTTTATATTCATATTAGATACATCCCCTCTCTTACACACTTATTAATATTTTTATATTCATATTAGATACATCCCCTCTCTTACACACTTATTAATATTTTTATATTCATATTAGATACATCCCCTCTCTTACACACTTATTAATAATTTAGCAACTTTAGTGTTAATAGAAAATTCGGGGTGTTACATTCTCCCCTCCTTTTAGGATTTCGTCCCCGAAATCTTCAAGTCTGGAAGAATGTATATCCTACCATCCAAACGTCCATCTACTCATCCATCATACACAGGCATCCATTGTCCTTAAAAGACTTCTAATGCTTTATGATCATATGCAAGTGTGTGTACATGTCCTTACCTAATGCGAAATCAGGCGGTCTACTGATTCAGTTGACCTCCTTAATGCAAATTATGTAAGTGTCATGAATCCATTATGTATGCAAAAGATCCTAATTGCTTACATACTACTTCTATATGCGTGCACACCCATTCAACCGAATGCAGCATCCATATGATGGTACACCCATTATACATCCATTATACTAAATACATCCATATATATGCAATATGCAATATGAAGTGACTGAGCCGATCTAGTGCCTAAAGTGTGTGTATAAATGCATCCACGAGCAACCACTAGCAAACACTTGCATCCATTTTGCATCCATCATACATAACATGTCTCAAACACATGTTTCAACCATAGGATTATCCTAACTAAAGGTCAAAGATACTAATGAGAGGACATACTAAAGATAAGATAAGATAAGCTAAGCGATAAAGGAGAAATTAAAAGACATACCCTCAAAAAGAAAAGGGTACAACGAACGCATCTTCTCTTCTGTCTCCCAAGTTGCGTTGCTCTCATCATCTCCCCATTGCACTTTAACCAGTCTGACCTCTCGATTCCTCAACTTTTTGATCTCCGACCCAAGAATGCATGTAGGAGCTCGTCTAATTGTTGCATCACGCTCTATTTCCACCTCTTTAAGCAAGCTCGGCTCTACCACCTCCGCGGTCTTGTGCAAACACTTCCTCAAATGTGATACATGGAATACGTCGTGTACTCCACTAAGTTTCTCAGGCAACTCCACCCTATATGCCATCTTCCCAATCCTGTTTTTTACAGGAAACGGCCCTACAAACCTTGGTGCTAATTTCCCCACGGACCCAAAGCGAACAACATTCTGTAACGGAGATACTTTGATAAAAACCATGTCCCCAATGTCAAACTCAAGATCTGTCCTCCTCTTATCAGCATACGATTTTTGCCTATCTTGTGCTGCTTTCATCCTCCTTCGAATCAACTCAATCTTCTCCGAGGTTTCCCTAACCATATCGGGCCCAAGTAGGATTTTATCGGTAGAATCCCACCAACATGTAGGCGAACGGCAAGGCCTTCCATAAAGAGCTTCGAAAGGTGCCATGCCAATACTAGACTGAAAGCTATTATTATATGCGAATTCTACTAATGGAAGGTGCTCTTCCCATGTACCCCCAAAGTCTAGGATACAAAGCCTTAAAAGATCCTCTAGAATGCGATTCACCCTCTCGGTCTGGCCGTCTGTCTGAGGATGATATGCGGTGCTCAAACATAGCTGAGTCCCTACCACCTCTTGTAAACTCTTCCAAAATTCGCTAGTAAAGATGGGGTTACGGTCGCTTACTATACTAGAAGGAATACCGTGCAAACGAACTATCTCCTTAATGTATACAGAAGCCAACCACGGAGCAGTCCTCTTACTTTTCACGGGAATAAAATGGGCGCTTTTAGTAAGTCTATCTACTATAACCCAATTCCCCGTGTTACCCTTCCTTGATCTTGGTAATCCATCCACAAAATCCATTGAGATGCTTTCCCATTTCCATAGTGGAACTTCTAATGGGTGAAGCAACCCACCGGGTTTCTTTTGTTCTGCTTTAACTCGTTGGCACACCAAGCATCTAGCGACGTACTCGGCCACATCCTTTTTCATACCGGCCCAAAAGAAAACCCGCTTCATATCTTTGTACATCTTATCCCCGCCGGGATGAATGGTCATTTTTGAGCGATGAGCATCATCAAGAATGGCCTTCCTTAAGTCTTCGTCTTGTGGTACACAAAGTCTATTATCCCTTCGTAACCAACCCTTATCGTCTAGGGTATACCTACGAAGATGGCTTGACGACTCCCCCCCTTTGAGCTTTTCTACTATCTCAACCAACTGTGGGTCGTCTCGCTGTGCCTCACCAACCCGTCCTAGAAGTGTAGGTCTAACCTCCAAGGATGCTAACAGACCGGGTACTAAGTCAATGGAGGGTCTAAAGTCAAACATAGAGATGAATTCTAAGCTTTGTCGTTCAACAAACAACAGACTCAAGGACAACCTTTTCCTACTTAAGGCGTCTGCCACCACGTTACCCTTGCCCGGGGTATATGCTATTTCAAAATCGTAGGAGGCTAAGAATTCCATTCACCGTTGCTGCCTTAAATTCAAATCCTTCTGAGAGAATAAGTATTTTAATGATTTGTGGTCAGTGAACAGTTCGAATTTCTCACCAAGTAGATAATAGCGCCAAGACTTAAGCGCGAAAACAATTGCGACTAGCTCTAAGTCATGCGTGGGGTAATTCTTTTCATGAACCCTCAACTGCCTTCCACCATAGGCTATTACTCTTCCCTCTTGCATTAGGACCGCGCCAAGTCCCGTCCCACAAGCATCAGTATAGATGGTAAATAGTTTATTCCCGTCTGGCAGCACTAAGACTGGGGCTGAAGTTAAGGCTCTCTTTAAACGTTGGAACGCATCATCGCAATCTTTGTCCCACGTAAAAACCAGGTTCTTCTTCGTTAACCGTGTTAATGGAGCTGATATTTTTGCGAAGTCTTTGATAAACTTCCTATAATAGCCAGCCAACCCTAAGAAACTTCTTACTTCGGTTGCATTTTTAGGGACCTTCCAATCTTGGATGGTCACCACCTTTGCGGGATCCACTGCTATCCCTTCTTTGGAAACCACGTGCCCTAAGAACCGTACTTCCTTCATCCAGAAGTGACACTTAGAAAATTTTGCCTTAAGGTTATGCGCTCGAAGGGTTTCCAACACTTCCCTAAGATGTAGGGAGTGCTCTTCTTTATTCTTAGAAAAGACTAAGATGTCATCCACAAAGACTACCACGAATTTGTTAAGGTATTCCCTAAACACCCTACTCATCAAATCAACAAAATATGCAGGGGCGTTTGTCAAACCAAAGGGCATCACTAGCCATTCATAGAATCCGTCAGGAGTCCTAAAAGCAGTCTTATCTATACCATCCTCAGCCACTCTCAGTTGATGAAAGCCAGTGGCTAAGTCCAACTGCGAAAACACTGAGGCGCCAACTAACTGATCAAAGAGATCGTCAATCCTCGGCAGTGGGTGTCGGTTCTTTTTAGTAAGCTTGTTTAGTTCTCTATAGTCCATACAAAGTCTAAGAGACCCATCCGCCTTTGTGGCAAAAACTACTGGAGCACCCCACTCCGATATACTACGTCTTATGAACCCCTTCTCAAGCAACTCCTTTACTTGCTTATTGAGTTCCCTCCTTTCACGAGGAGCCATGTGGCGCACTGGCAAAGATACGGGTTTATCATTATCCACAAGATAAATTCGAAAGTCTATCTCCCGCTTTGGAGGTAAGCCCTTCACCTCCTCAAACACATCCGGATATTCCCGGACCACTTCTACCGATCGCAGGTTCTCTACAGACGCGTCAAGCGATTCAAGATAACTTAGCATAATGGAATTTATGGGATTACAAAAGATGTCGAGAGCATTACCAAGGCGAGTCACAAGCCTAACTACTCTCCTTTCACAATCAAGAATGGCCCTATTTCTAGACAACCAATCCATTCCTAAAATTAGCCCATAGCCCGTGAAGCCCAATACATAAGCATCACATCTAAATTCAACGCTAAGTATAGAGATTTTCAAATCCAAACATATCATGGTCAAATGAGCCGAACCCCCAATTGGATTTGAAACGACCAAGGGATCCTCTACTAAACTGGTGTTCAAGTGCAGTGATTCAACTAATGATGCAGAGATAAACGAATGAGATGCGCCAGACTCGAATAAGGTACGGACAGGATGATCAAACAGAAAAACTAAGCTTTCAACAGAAATTGTTCTACCTCTTTCTTGCAGCGGTGGGGCCGCAATAGCCTGAACTTGCCCCCTTGCCTGCCCTGGTGCCATAAGAGCCTGCACCTGTCCTCCCGAGGTAGACCCTGCCCTCTGCCCTTCTTTGGACAGTCCTTCACTAAATGTCACGCATCTCCACAATGAAAACAACCAGTCTTCTTTTTCTTTCTACAATCTTTGCTGAGATGGCCAGGCGTCCCACAATTGAAGCATTTCTTCTTCCCTTTGCCATTATTGTTTTTACCACCCTTCTTATTTTGCTGTTGGGGTTTCTTCTGATCCCCTTTCTTTTCAACTGCCTTATCCTCATGCATAAGTGCCATTTCTACTAGCTTTTCAAAGGTGGCTCCCATAGGGATGTGGGTCATAGCCAACCCTTGCAACGGTTCATTCAAGCCTCTAACGAACCTCAAAGCTTTCTTCTCTGGCGTGTTCACCAACTCCAAGCCAAACCTTGCTAACTGATTAAATTTATTGACATATTCCTTTACTGATGAGCTCCCTTGCTTTAGTGCCAGGAATTTTTCCATATTTAAGTTCTCCTCTGCCCTTGAAAGAAACTTTGCCTCAAACCTTCATCTGAAATCCACCCACGAATCAACTGGACGTTCCCCGTTAGTGACCTCCCACCAAAACGAGGCCTCTCCCTTCATTAACCAAGCAGCTAAACGGACTTTCCTCCCATCTTCCACTTCAAAGATATCCAACAATTCCTCAGTCTCCTTAAGCCAATCTCTGGCCTCCACAAACGTCTCAGTCCCTTGAAAAGTTTTTCCTCCCATAGCCTTGAATTCCTTGCACGTCTTTGCAAAAGTGTCAACACGAGGAGGAGGAGGAGGCGGAATGGGTGCAACTAGGGGTGGAGGAGTATCCGCTGGGCCTGCAGTGGTGGCCCTAGCCTCCAAGTATCTCCTAAACCACCCTGGAATCGTCACACCTTCTGGGAGATTAAGATCTTCAGCCATGCTGAAACGAAAAAGGAAAGATTCAAAATGGAGAATTCGAAAGATAAAGATAAGGATGTGGCTATTTGGGATTATGTTTTTCATAAAAACTCTCTTTAAATAACATGTTTTTTTTTTGAAAGCACTTCTTCCAAAAATACTTTAGAAAAAAAAATATTTTTCTAAAAATTTTTTTTATCTGTTCTGGTAACCTTATGCTCTGATACCACGTGTAACACCCACGTCCATTAATGTCACTCATAAAGGGAATGCATTAACTTCCATGGAGGTTTTAAGTGAATATAGAACAGTAAAATTACAACAAGACAGATATAAAATAGTACTTGGAAATTCAAAAACTTTATTTCATTGTAGCAGAAGTCAAAACATGTTTGATTACATCATAACACCATATTCAATGTCAAGTGAAATATCTATCTTGATAAAACAAGTACATAATCCCATTACATGAATAGCCATTAAAAAGAAATATAACAAGCTGGACTTTACTTCAGCAGTCCAAGCTTTCCAGAAGATAAGCGATCCAACTAGACTCCACTAGAACTTGGCCCAACCTGCGGACCTGAAGGGAGAAAAAGGTTGGAAAAGAGGGGGTCAGACATAAAGTCTGGTGAATATGATAATTCTACAATGCTATTACCAAAATAACTGGACTAAGGCATAAGCTGGAAAACAAGAAAATGTCTATGAAGAGCAGATTAAGGACATAGACAATCGCTAAAGGCAACGTTATAGGCGCTCCTAAATACTAAAGGATAAACACTATACTGCACCACACCAGTCACCCTAAAGATTCATCCCACTTAGCTTCACTTAGAAACTTTCCCAATGGCTTTACGTACCCCTAGCTGACTACATAGGTGCCGCCTGCCCCTATCTCCACTAGGTGTACCCTACTTCCCATTATTCGATCGGCTCCCTAACTCGTAGATACCCGTGCTGGCCCCACAGTGGGGTGTATCACTCCCCTAAAGTGGCAACCTGATACAACGGACATGCACGGCTTATACCTACACGATGCAACAACGTCTTACCTACCAGCCCGTGTCCACACACGCATATGAAACCCGTTGGACTTGCGTTGCCACCGCTCCCTGTTTTGGCCTCTTATAGTCAAACCCAGTATGCGTGTCCCGTCCTCGACTTGGGTCGAGCCCACAAAGATACGTTTTGGGATACTGGTTGAAATGGGCCCCCACTATTTACCACAAGCATTCCACCTAAGCTTGTCCCCATTAGTCCATCCCACTTAACCCACTTAGTCATGTTCATTTACATGTGTGTTTGGTTAAGTCTAATCGTATTTCAAATGCCTCTAAAGGCAACCACCAGATTCCTCATGCCACCCAAGGCACCTACTTAACCCCCATGTCCCACCTTACATGATTATCTGGTTAAGTATTTCTTAGTTCATTAAGGCCATAACCTCATAAAGACCTCTCACATTAGACTGGCATTTATGGCAGCTGGATTTGCCGGGCGGGTCCGGGCAGTCTTACACCATAAAAGAGTCTAACCTCGTGTCTTTACAACTGTTATGCTTTAGTTTGGGCCTAGGACCTCTCACATTGGGTCGACATTTATGACTACTGGATTTGCCGGGCGGGTCCGGGCAGGTTTACATCACAAACGGGTCCAACCTCGTGTCCTAAGCATTGATTATTAATAATAATCCACTTTCCCCCAATTTTAATAATTCCCTACTTGAATTATTATTTACTTCCAATTTTTAACAATGTCCATAATTGACTCAATTATGGACATTCATTCATGGTATGCAACATCTTACAAAATTGCACCCAATTTATTAATTCCTAATATTACCCCTACCCCACGTTTGAATGTTTATTCGCAAAATATATGTTAGACTCGAATAGCCTAACTCATAGCATAAAAGAGATTATCATAATAACAACATGTATATGTGACCAAATGAATCATAATAAGGGGTGAAACTTGCATATGTCCAACTTGCATAGATTATACATGTCATGGATCTAAAGGTGTCAACTTGTTCAAAATTCACCTAATATGATCTCAATCAATTTTCATAAACTTACATATGAACATGTGTGAATCAACATCATCTAATTTTTTAACAACATGGTTTTATATGGGTACGCCTAACTCAATAGGCAAATTCCCATAATCAAGTTTTATTTAATTATAGTTTCAAGTTTATGGGTACACCTAACCTAATAGGCAAATTCCCATAAACAAGATCCATTTAAATTAAGAAAAAAAACATAACTTTAAGCATGATCCAACAACATCATGATTTTTCAACATAATATAGCATGATTTATAACATGGCATAGTATGATAGTATAACATAGCTTGACATGATTCTCAACATAGCACGACATAGCATAAGAGAATTTACAACATAGCATGACATAGCATATATATTTTACATCATACGACAATATAATAACATAATAAGAGATCCACAATATATAGAATTTACAATTACAAATCACATCACTTTCTTGTGATCCATTCATAACTGAGTCAAATTAGTTTGTAATAGTCTTGTGAGAATCATCATACTCACCAACAAAAGAAAAGAATTAGAGAAAGAGAGATCTTTTGATTTGATTTGTGTAGATTTAGTTGTAGATGATTAGGCTTCCTCTTCTTAGTTTGTGACGGCTATGCTGAACTCCATGGCAGCAGCATGACGGTAGCTTCTCTAATTTTACAAGTGATTTAGGTCTAGGGTCTACCCACTTATTTATAGATTTTAGAATTCATTTAGGCCATTAGATTTAACCTAGAAATAACCGCAGCCGTTCAGACAAGATGGGGTTTATCTTGTTGACTAGCAATGAGTCAGAAGTGACTCAGCAAACACTCAGCAAATTAATAAACTTCTATTCATGTTTGCATTAACTGCCCATATATATATATATATATATATATATATATATTCTACAATGTACACATTAGATACATCCCCCCTTTTACACACTTATTATTGTTTTTATATACATATTAGATACATCCCCTCTCTTACACACTTATTAATATTTTTATATTCATATTAGATACATCCCCTCTCTTACACACTTATTAATATTTTTATATTCATATTAGATACATCCCCTCTCTTACACACTTATTAATATTTTTATATTCATATTAGATACATCCCCTCTCTTACACACTTATTAATATTTTAGCAACTTTAGTGTTAATAGAAAATTCGGGGTGTTACAACTTTTCTTAAAAGCCTAACGTTGTTGTACGATTCACTCATTATTTGTTTCTGACACTTTAAATTATGCACGGCAATCCATTGGAATAAACCCGTTCCGCGTTAGCGGCGTGGTCTTTGGATTTGCCCTATTAATAGTGATAAATTAGTTAAGAATTCTCACACCAGTCCCACGAATGACCCGTTGTTTGTTTCCACCTTTTTACAAACTCGGGTGCCCTCCTTTCTACACGAGCAGCCAAGTCAACAGGTTTATTCTTTGCTTGGATTCTTTTCTCTGGAGCTGCTTATTATCTTCCTTGGATTTGCTTTGTGGAGAGGTGATGACTTGGAGCTTGAAGACAGCTATCATTTTCTACTATTGCATTTTTCTCTTTTTAATTCCAGACATTAAACTTGTTTCATTTCACGTTGTTTAAGTTGGGGTTGGAACTTATTTCTTTTTCAGCAAACTTGATGTAATAATTTAGAATTCTGTGACTGTGGACTTTCTGTGGTTGATGACATTATATTTCCGCTGCTATGATGTTGTTACCTTATGAATTTCCTATGCTATGTTGTTTCTGTGATATGTATTATTGTATTTATGTTGTATTCCAAATGATTATTCCTTACTTTCATTCTGTGGAAGTTTGGCGATATCACTGTTGGTATCAAAGCTTTGGTTAAACTTAGCTTTGGAATATAACATATTTATGATAATTCGTTTACATAGAATCATAATATTCTTTGGCGAACATTTCATGTGAATACATAATAGTCAGTCATTATATCATTATCATTTATCCGTCCTTTTATCTTGATCAATTCCTCGAATCACCATTATAGTTGTTCTGACTCTTTCCTTGATCGTACAGAACTAACTAGAAATGAGTACCGCTGCCGCTAGAGCCGCTAGAGCTAGAGCAAGGAGGCAAAATGCTGCTGGAACTGAGGAGGCTACTGTCCAACAACCACCACCACCGCAGCCCTTTGATTTGGATAAGGTGGCAAAGAAATACAAAAACCTGGGGGGAGTGCCATTCAAGGGTACTGAAACTGTGACACAAGCTCAAGCTTGGCTGAGGAACTGTGAAAAGATTTTTGGAGGATTAGAGCTAGAGGATCATAGGAAAAGATTAGTGGCTTCATGGTTGCTACAAGAGGAAGCTCAAAACTGGTGGGACACAGTCACGGTTGGAGGGATTGCAGACAATATGACTTGGACAAGGTTTAAGGAGCTTTTCAACGACAAATACATTCCACGGCAGGAGGTAGAAAGACTACATGACGAGTTCGCCAATCTGAAGCAAGGCGACAAGACCATTTCAGAATATGTACGAAGATTTGAAGACCTCTCCCACTATGCCCCTGAATTGATTCAGGATGACTTTCAGAAGAATAAGAGGTTCATAAATGGGCTTGCGAGGAAGTATATTGATAGAGCCACTACCCACATCGACCTTTCTTTCAATAGGCTGGTGGAGTTTGCTTGTCGATATGAGGAGAATGATTAGAAGAATTCCCAACAAGGCAGGGAAAGGAGCTTGGCCAACAATAAGAGAAAGTAAACAGAGAAGAAGACTAAAAGAGGCAATTCTGGAACTGCTAAGGCGCACGATAAGTCAAAGGTGCAATGCTACAACTGCCAAAAGTTTGGGCACTACAGCAAGGACTGCAGAAATCCAAAGAAGGCCCGAAGCGACGACACCAAGGAATGCTATAATTGCCACAAGAAGGGTCATATCAAGCCAAACTGTCCGCTGTTGAAAGGAGCGTAGGTTGCACATGTGTATGAGGGGGCAAGTGCGCCATCTTCTTCCGCTCCTACTTCTTCTGAAGGAGCAGGTAAGCCTAATGTTTTAGATGGTACCGTTTCTATTAAAAACATCCCTGTTACTACCTTGTTTGATACGGGTGCATCAAGAAGTTTTATTTCTAGCAACGCGGTCCAGAAATTGAAACTAAAACAAAGAAATCTTAAAGAGCCAGTTAATGTTCATAATCCTGTAGGAGGCTTTATCGTCCTTGATTCGTACTTTTGGGTGCCTATTTCCTACTCTTACTTTCAGTTCCCTTTTGACTTGACCATTATGAATTTTTCTGAATTTGGAATCATCCTTGGTCTGGATTGGCTAATAAAATTTGATGCCGAAGTAAGGTGTGCGGATAGAATAGTGGTAATCAAAACAAAGTTTGGAGATATTATTTCCATACCTTGCCATGGTTCAAAATCTGATAGAAAGGCATTTTGGTCTTCCCTGGAGATTACCCCCATTTCTTTAGAAAATATTCCCGTGGTCAAGGGTTACGCGGATGTATTTGAAGAAGTAGATAGCCTACCCCTGCGAAGGGAAATCGATTTCAGGATTGATCTTGTTCCTAATGCAAGACCTGTAGTTCATGCTATCAGAAGGATGACTCCTAAAGAAAAGGAAGAATTGCAAACCCAAACTAAGCAGCTCCTGTGGAAGGGACTCATCTGACCTAGCTTTTCTAATTGGGGTGCAGCTGTGGTGTTTGTCCCCAAATCGGATGGTACTCTAAGACTCTGTGTTGATTACCGCGATCTTAACAAACAAACATTGAAGAACAAATACCCCTTGCCCCGCATAGATGATTTGATGGACCAATTGAATGGAGCCAAGGTGTTTTCGAAGATGGACCTAGCCACAGGTTTCCACCAACTCCGCATAGCTGAAGAATGCATACCTTTGACTGCCTTCAGAGGTCCCGATATATTCTACGAATGGTTAGTGATGTCATTCGGTTTATGCAATGCTCCAGCCTACTTTGTTGACTTGATGAATAGGGTCTTCCGAGAGGTCCTAAATAAATTCGTCCTAGTCTTCATTGATGATATTCTAATCTATTCTAAAACTAAGGAGGAGCATGAGGGGCATTTAAGGGAAGTGTTGGAGATTCTGCGAAGAAATGTTTTAAAAGCAAAGTTTTCCAAATGCACATTTTGGCAAGAGGAAGTAAAATTCTTGGGCCATGTTGTGTTAAAAGAAGGAATTGCTGTTGACCCAAGTAAAATTGCCGGCATTCGAGATTGGAAGCAGCCCAGTACACCCACTGAAGTAAGGAGCTTCCTTGGATTGGCCGGATATTACAGGAAATTTGTCAAAGATTTCGCCAAGCTGTCTAGCCCATTAACAAAGCTCACCAAAAAGCATACCAAGTTCAATTGGACATCGGATTGTGAGGAGGCATTCCAAAAGCTAAAGGTGAGTTTGACTACTGCTCCCGTACTTACCATCATCGATGGCAACCAAGATTTAAAGGTCTACACCGATGCTTCTCAAAGTGGTGGTCTGGGTGCGGTACTGATGCAAAGAGGCAAAGTTGTTGCATATGCAAGTCGTCAATTAAAGCCGCATGAGAAAAATTATCGTGTCCATGACTTAGAGTTGTTGGCCGTAGTCTTTGCTTTAAAAATTTGGAGACATTATCTTTTGGGCGAAAAATTTGAATTATTCACAGACCATCAATCTTTGAAATATCTCTTCGATCAAAAGGATCTTAATTTAAGGCAGCAACGATGGCTAGAATTTCTGGTGGCATACGATCTTGACATCTTATATACGCCGGGGAAAGCCAATGTTGTGGCAGACGCGCTTAGTAGAAAGGACGTCATTTTCGCAAGCCTCATCGTTACCCCTTCCTTGATTGATAAAATTTCTGCTCTCCAAAAGGATGATGAATTCATTCAGAGAATGATCAAGAGAATTGAAGCAGGTGAAAACACGAACTTCCAAATAGATGGCAAGGGGATTCTTAGATTTCAAGGGCGGATTTGTGTTCCATATATCAAAGACCTCATAAGGGAAGTTTTAGATGAAGGTCACAAATCAAAGCTTTGCATCCACCCCGGTGTGAGAAAAATGTATCAAGACTTAAAGCGCGCATTTTGGTGGAGATCTATGAAGAGGGATATATCCATTTATGTGAGTAGATGTCCTACTTACCAACAAGTAAAAAGTGATCAACAAAAGCTTGCGGGGTTGTTGCAGCCACTAGAATTTCCAGATTGGAAGTGGTACCAAATCTCCATGGATTTTATAGATGGTCTGCCTCGTACTAGGAAAGGAAATGACAGCATATGGGTGATCGTGGATCGCTTCACAAAATCCGCTCATTTCATACCTGTCAAGTCCACTAGAACTGCTAAAAGTCTGGCGCAAATCTATTTCAAAGAAATCGTCAGGCTACATGGGTAATAAAACTAAATCTTTCCTTTTCATCATAATATGAATGAGAATTTTCTTTCTCAAATTAAATAATAATCTTTTCTTTTACACAAAGTTCCTAGTAGCATTGTTAGCGACCGTGATCCTATCTTTACTAGCAAATTTTGGGAAGCACTCCAAAATGAGTTGGGAACGAAGTTAAATCTCAGTACCGCATATCACGCTCAGACTGACGGCCAGACTGAGCAGGTAAATCGCATTCTTGAAGATCTATTGCGAGCTTGCATACTCGATTTTGGAGGTTCTTGGGAGGATCACTTGCATTTAGTTGAATTCTCGTATAATAATAGCTATCAAGCAAGTTTGAAAATGTCTCCATTTGAAGCCTTATATGGTAGGCCATGTAGATCGCCAGCGTGTTGGGTTGAAAAAGGAAATCGGCTTGTGTTGGGTCCAGACATGATCCGAGAAGCATCGGACAAAGTTGACTTTATTAAGAAGTGATTATTGGCTGCCCAAAGTAAACAGAAGAGCTATTCAGATGTAAGAAGGCGAGAGCTAGCTTTTGAAGAGGGTGACTATGTCTATCTGGAAGTTGCTCCAATGTGAGGTGTAATCCGTTTTGGAAAGACAGGAAAATTAGCACCTAGATTCATCGGCCCCTTCCCTATCCAAGAAAAGATTGGCACCCTAGCCTACAGAATTCAGATGCCAGACTGGTTGCCTGGAGTGCACGATGTATTCCATGTATCTCAACTTCGAAGGCATGTCCATGATCCAGATCTGATTGTGGAAGAAGCAGCACAGCAAGATTTGGAGATTACCCCTAGCCTTGCAGTGAGAAGAGAACCACTGAAAATTATTGGCAAGGAGACTAGGAAGCTGAGAAATAAAAGTATCAACCTAGTCAAGGTGCAATGGAGCGGTGATCCTAGAGACTGCACTTGGGAAACCGATGAGAGTATCAAACAAGCCTATCCCAAATGCAGAGTGGATATCCCCGACTAGTTTTATTTTGAGGTACGCTTAAAAATATTTCCCATTCTTTATGTTGGTTCCTACCCTTCTATTCTTCCCTTTTCCTTTTCGAGGACGAAAAGTTCTTAAGCGGGGGAGATTGTAACAACCCGGAATTTAGGGCCAATTTAAAATTTTCATTTTAGAGATTTTAGGGGTGTTTAAATATTTAAAATAAATTATTTCAAATAAAAATGAATGGAAATTTATTTTGAGCAAAGTTAATACAAATGTATTCAATTAAATTACATAAAGAATTAGGAAAAGGATGGTTGTTTGAAAAGTCAAAATTGAACTTTGACTGACTACATAGGATGCAGAATAAACCAGATTGTGGTGAAACCAAAAATATTTAAATCTGTTAAAAAATATCTTTCTAACGAATCTGAAAAATCGAAGTTTCATAGTGGGAATCAAAAGTTTCGGCCAAATGAATTTTCAGAAAGGTCGCTATAGAGAATATATCGCCCTTGAAAATCGACATTTTGCATATGACCTTGGAATTCGACGAAACCACTTTTGTTGGGTCCAAGATGTAAAATTATTGCTAGGTTTCAAATTTCATGATTTTTGAAGCTAGTATGTGAGCGTGGCATAAGAAACTGCGTTTTATCAATTTCAGTCAAAATTAATTGACAGAAAAATAGCCATTTTTCGAACAGTCTTAGAATTCGACGAAATTAATTTTGTTAAGACCGTATCGTCATAAGAAAGCCAAAAATAATTTTTATGGATTTTTCTGACTTCGTATGTGACCCCAGTAAAATTAGAAAGTACGTTCGAATTAAAAATAAAAGAATTAGTTTGAAAATAAAGAAAACATACTGTAAACTTCAGAATTAGACCTCGGCACTAGCGCCATTGCGTTCAGAAGACGTCAAAACCTATTGTTCGACAGTCGCTGGGTCCATTTGGTGATCGTATGGAAAAACCCTAATATTGGGATTAATTAAATAAATAATTAAAAAAGAATATACGCCGTATACTGTATAAATACGGACCATTACCTATCGTCTTCTTCCCGATCGAGTGAACCCATAGCCCCCCCCTTTGATTTTTCATCTCCATTTTCCCACTAATCCACACACAATTAGACTTAGCCGTAGTTGAACTTTTTGAAGCTCTCCCCTTCCTCTCCAATCTCCGACAAGAATCACCTCCTCTCGCGCCCTGTAGCTCTCGAACCGAGCACCCAAAGTCGCGGCCTTCGAACCGCCGCTGGGCCCACACGCCGCCGCCGCACCTCCTCATACTCCCGGCGTGGATGCGCCTCCCCTAGGCCTTCCATCTCCGACAAACGGCGCCTCAATCCATTCACCGTAGCTCAAGATATTTAGAATCAAAGTTTTGAACTTTTCTGAATTATAAAGGTAAATTCAGTTTCAGTTTTGCCACGCTTTTAAGCGTTACAGCGACAGTTGTTAAAAGTCAGTTCTAATTTATTCGTATGAACTTCAAATTGAAATCTTTCAGATCCGAAACTGCCGTGACCTTGACACGAGATCTGATTGAATCCAAACCTTCATTTCAAATCCAAGCTATGTGAGAATTTATTTTTAATTAAATTTAATTAATTTAATTATTATTATTGCGTTATGTGAAATTGAAAGTCAAACACAATTAGATCTGCGATGAATGTTACCATGGGTTATGGATTCAAATTGTTGTGATGTTATGATGTTAGATCCGTTATTTTTAATCATAGATCTGTTGATTAAAATTATAGATCGGTAGGAAAATTGGGTTTTTACCTTGTTTAAATTGTTGGAGTATGCCTTGTGGATTTGAATCATGTATAAATCTATCATCATTTACATCGTTATGGAATTTACATCGTTATGAAATTTACATCGTTATGAAATTCACATTAATTTAATGTGAATTAAAGTACGAATTTACATTTTTATAATGTTAAAATAAAGTAGATTTTGCATAGTGGAATTATACCATATGTCAAAAATTACATTTTTCTATGTAATTAACATGTGAATTTCATCGTATGTTAAAATTTACATTTTTGTATGTAAATTAAAAGTGAAATTATACCGTATGTCAAAAATTACATTTTTCTATGTAATTAACATGTGAATTTCATCGTATGTCAAATTTACATTTTTATATGTAAATTAAAAGTGAAATTATACCGTATGTCAAAAATTACATTTTTCTATGTAATTAACATGTGAATTTCATCGTATGTTAAAATTTACCTTTTTATATGTAAATTAAAAATGAAATTATACCGTATGTCAAAAATTACATTTTTCTATGTAATTAACATGTGAGTTTCATTGTATGTTAAAATTTACATTTTTATATGTAAATTAAAAGTGAAATTATACCGTATGTCAAAAATTACATTTTTCTATGTAATTAACATGTGAATTTCATCGTATGTTAAAATTTATATTTTTATGTGTAAATTAAAAGTGAAATTACACCGTATGTCAAAAATTACATTTTTCTATGTAATTAACATGTGAATTTCATCGTATGTTAAAATTTACATTTTTATATGTAAATTATACAGGGAATTATGCCATAGGTTAAAAATTACATTTTTCTATGTAATTAACATGTGAATTTCATCGTATGTCAAATTTACATTTTTATATGTAAATTATATAGGGAATTATGCCGTAGGTTAAGAATTACATTTTTATTTGTAATTAAAACATGAATTTACATCGTATGTTAAATATTACATTTTTATATGTAATGTATGTAGGAAATTACACCGTAGGATAAAAATTACATTTTTTCATGTAATTAAAAGATGCATTTACATCGTATGGTAGAATTCACATTTTTTTTATATATGTAACATAGGATGAGAATGAACATTAGAAATAAAATTCATTTATTTTATATGTAAATAAGATGTAGGAATGTGACATGAAATTAAGTTTATATTTTTAGGATGTAAATAAAAAGTAGATTTTACATTGTATAGACAATTTACATTTTTATAAAAATGAGAATTGGCATCGCAAATAAAATTGCATTTTATATGCAATAAAAGAATGAACTTTTACATTGTGAAATAAAATTTACATTTTCATACGTAAGTAAAAGTTAGGTATGTTCATTGAAAATTTACAGAGTAATTAAAATAATGAATTCAACGTAAAAATGGAATTTACCTTTTTATGTTAATAAAAGGTTAGGAGAATTATATTTATATATAAATATAATTAAAATTTATCGAATCGAGCACGGCAGTTCACATTTTGACATCGTATCTTTAAACGATTATACCGGAAGATCCGACCGTCAGATTTTCCCAAAACTAAAAACATTTGGACCATCCCGGAAAATTCTTTCTAATGATATAAGATACGTTATGATCCAATAGGTAGATTTTGAGGAATGCGAAAATCAAAATTTGTCGAAAGCAACGCCAGGGTCGTCCATTGACCTGAAGCGTCGTTAATTAAAATTTAATTATTTTAAATAATTAAAATAGGAATGAATCGTTAATAAAAATATTATTAACGTATAAGAAGGTTTTTAAAATATATATATATATATATATATATATACGAGGATTATTTGGGAAGTCCGAGTTCTCTCATTCCAAATAATCAAACGACGTTAATGGAAGTTTAAAGATGGCGTATGAAGACCGTAAATCTTCCCTCGAATGGACAACGATCAAGGCCCTGATTTTACTTGCTCCCAACTCAAGGGTCCTGGTCATTGCCCAAACGTACGTGTTGATTTCACGGGTTTGGCTTTCGCTCAGACCCAGAGCATAAGCTAATAAATGGATTGTGTGTCTGACATCATACCCTATCAAATATCATGTTATTGATCTTTTGTCGAATGTATGGATGTTTGGTGGCGGAGAATTTATTCTCTTGCTTAACATTCATTCATATATTTCTTCAAAGGTTTGGTAGTGCGATATGGAGTGATGATGTGGCATGCTAAGATGCATAGGACCAAGGTTTTGTTGAAAAGCAGACCTTGTGGGACGATCAAAGCATAGCCTGTTTAGGAATAGCTTTGTGTATAGCGTGACTTCGCGAGCCTCACACACCGGCGGAGTCTAAAACGGGAGAAGGGAACGCAGGGAGAGCAGCACGTTTCTTTCTAGCTAGAAGTGGTGATTGGGCTTTAACACGGCCCGACATTTTACTTATGTGGATGATGGAATGAGGCGCCTTGGATGATAGGTCCTATAGGATCGGGAAATGTGTGTTCAGGAACTGCCAATCCACGAAGCTGTATGTGTGGACCGGCCCTGCAGGATCCAAGGGTTCACTGCAGGGGATCGTGAGACATTAGCTAGAGTGTCTCGAATCGGTAAGGAGCTCCTCCCTAGCCTTGACTCATGATGGAAATCCAAACTTCCAATACGAACCTACGGATTTGATTGTATTACTAGTATGGAAGCATAGTATTATGGTATCTATGTGTCCTAGGATTGATACATTTATTTTGAAATGTTTTGATATATACTAATAATAATATTAAACTCGTATATGTCGTATTTAGCATGTTTAATCACCATAAGGTAAAACCCTATCTTCTGGTTTGTGTTGCATTGTGTGATGGGACCTGGGTCTTATGGTGATTCCATGTTTCTTAAAAGCATAACGTTGTTGTACGATTCACTCATTATTTGTTTCTGACACTTTAAATTATGCACGGCAATCCATTGGAATAAACCCGTTCCACGTTAGCGGCGTGGTCTTTGGATTTGCCCTATTAATAGTGATAAATTAGTTAAGAATTCTCACACCAGTCCCACGACTGACCCGTTGTTTGTTTCCACCTTTTTGCAAACTCGGGTGCCCTCCTTTCTATATGGGCAACCAAGTAAACAGGTTTATTCTTTGCTTGGAGTCTTTTCTTTGGGGCTGCTTATTATCTTCCTTGGATTTGCTTTGTGGAGAGGTGATGACTTGGAGCATGAAGACTGCTATCATTTGCTACTATTGCATTTTTCTCTTTTTGATTCCAAACATTAAACTTGTTTCATTTCACGTTGTTTAAGTTGGGGTTGGAACTTATTTCTTTTTCAGCAAACTTGGTGTAATAATTTAGAATTCTGTGACTGCGGACTTTCTGTGGTTGATGACATTATATTTCCGCTGCTATGATGTTGTTACCTTATGAATTTCCTATGCTATGTTGTTTCTGTGATATGTATTATTGTATTTATGTTGTATTCCAAATGATTATTCCTTATTTTCATTCTGTGGAAGTTTGGGGATACCACATATAAAGAGTTCAATTCCCTTCCCTCATTTTATTTGTTAATAAACAACAACTAAAATGTAACTTTCAATTCAATTAATGCATAGAAATTGTCATTTAAAAACATTTCTTTTTCTTATTTATTTACACCTTATGTGAATAAGTTTACTTTTCCTTATTCTTATTTATTTACCTAAATGTAAATAAATGTTATCTATCACTTCTACATATCCTATTTACATGAGAATGTAAATGAAAGTGTCATCTAAAATAATTCTTTTTATTTACATAAGCAAATGTAAATTTCTATTTCATATTTTATTTACATTCTTTAATTACATTGAAAATGTAATATTTTATTTGTTTTCTCTCATTTTATATAATAAAAATGATCTTTTTCTAATGCTAACATCTTATATAATAACATATTCCTTTATATACTGACATAAAAATGAGATTTTGTTATGCAAACATTTCATACATAAAAAAATGTTCCTTTTCTAATGTTAACGTTCTAAACATCAATATATGATTTTCTAATATTAACATTTCTAACATAAAAATGTGATTAACATTACGGTGAAAATTTCTATCTTTTTAAATTACATAAAAAAAGGTGATTTTGATTCCAATGTCAAATTCTTCTTTTAAATTACATTAAAAATGTAATTTTCATTACGACAGTAAATTCTTATCTTATAGTGACATTAAAAATGTAATTTTAATTACAATGGTAAAATATTATTCTATAATTCCATTTAAAAATGAAATCTTTATTCACAATGTAAATTCTTATTCTTTAGTTACATATAAAAATGTAGTTTTAAATTTACAATGCAAATCCTCATCCTTTAATTACATATAAAAACGTAGTTCTCTTTTCCTTTTAATCTTGCTTACATAATAATGTAATTCTCTTTCTTTAAGTCTTGATTACATAAAATGTAAACTTTCCTACTTTTAATCTTAATTACATAAAAAATATAATTTTCTCCTTTATCATAATTTAAATGATAAATGAGAAAATTTTCATTTTTAATCTAATTCATATGGAAATTGACTTAATTACATAAAAATGTAATTTTTATGTTCTCCAACTTAATTACATAAGAATGTAATTATCTTTTAATTCTTATTTACAATAAGAAAAATGTAAAACTTTTCTAATTTCAACATAATGGTGCAAATAATGTAATTTTCTATGTATTCTAATATCAAATAAAAGAACATGTTATTTGTTAACATTTTTCTATGTTTTCTAATACAATATAAAAGCATATTTTATATGTAACTATTTTTAACCGTTCTTATTAACATAAAAAGAATATTTTTATGTTAAATCAATTCTAACATTTCAACAAAAACAAATAAAAAGATAACTTTGTTTGTCGTCAATTCTAACACAACAAAATATATGAAGGTGATATATTTTGTCTACTTTACATTTTATAATTACATTGTTTTTTTAATCAATCTTAACATTTTATATCTAAAATGTTAATGAACATTTTGTTTTACATACCTTTCTATTTAACAAAATAAATACTTTGTTTTACATACTTTTCTATTTAACAAATTAAATACTTTGTTTTACATATTTTTCTATTTAACAAATTAAATACTTTGTTTTACATATTTTTCTATTTAACAAATTAAATACTTTGTTTTACATATAACATGTAAATAAAAATGAGTTTACAATTTTTGCCTTTTTATTTACACATAGGATATAAATAAAAATGAATAAAACAAGTTTGTATTTTTTATTTACACATGTAGTGTAAATCAGAATTTATAAAACAATTTTAATATCCCTAAATAAACACAGTCTATATAATATTTTAATTGGATTAAAATTTTCTGATCTAATCCGATTTACAGTCAAGTCACTATTTTTAATTGGATTAAAATTCTAGTTTAATCTAATATATAGAACAGATGATTTTTATCGGATTCATATAGATCTAGATCGTGCGATAACAGCTCTAAACAATACAATGTAATACAATTCATCAGAACAGAAGCAAAATTCATCGCAGCACAGATCTGAATAAATAACAAACATATAATTATTTAACAACGATAGAACAGTTAATTAAATTAATTAAATTGTAAAAATCAGAGATTCTCACATCGATTTGGCTGAAAATTCAAAGTACTCCGTTTCAGATTTGGTCAGCGCCATCGCGAAGATCTTGAATTTCTGATTCCAGTGCTTCTGACGATTCGTAAAACGGACCTCGTACGAAGAAGTTATGGATTTTTAAAGTTTGGATAAATTAAATATTTAATAAAATAAAATAAAACCTTCTTCCTTCAGAAACTGTCGTCCCCCCCCCCCCCCCCCCCCCGTACCTATCGTCGTCGATCCCTTCAGGCCGACGCTGCACCCAAACCCGGCCACCGGACCCCGATCCAAAGCCGCCACCCGAACCACTGTGTTGCCGCCTCCCTTCGCCGTGACTGCCGTCCGACCTGGTGGTCCCCATCGCCAGAAATCCGCCTCCGACCGCCGCCTCTTTGTCACCAAATTCCGGCCGCCACGCTCCAATAAATTCGATCATCCCCATACCGATTGAAAGCCCTTGAAAAACTCTTCGATTTGATATATAGTTTGTAGTTTATCGTCGAGCGGATTGGAAGATTTTAGCATTTGAAATCGGGATGTTTCTGGCCATCGAAAGCCACAGCGGCGGCTCCATTTCTAGGGGTTTTATTTAATTTTTTTATTAATTTATTCATTGTAAAGCGTGTTATAAAGGTAAAAATGCGGGTTGTCTCCGAATTGGGCCTGCTTATTGTCGTTCTTAAGGTTTTGACGCCTTCTGAATGCAGTGGGAAAGGTCTCGTGGCCCAATTTCGAAATCTGTAAAAAAAATTATTTAAATTTACATTAAAAATTAATTAATTAATTAAATATTTACCATACATTTAAATACGCCGGGGCCACATACGGACTCTGAAAATTCCAAAAAAATATATTTTTGGCTTCGCATTGACGATACGGTTCCAATGAGACTATTTTCGTCGAATTTTGAGACTATTCGAAAAATGGCCTTTTCAGGTCGATCAGTTTTAACTATAAACTGACAAAGCGTGTTATCTTCTGCCACGCTTACATACTAATTCGAAAAATTCTAGAAAATTAAACTTAGCAATAATTCGACATTCTGATTCCAACAAAAGTAGTTTCGTCAAAAACCGAGGTCGTTTGTAAAATGACTATTTTTAAGGCATATATAATAAATATTAAAAATACATTTTTAAACAAATAATTTTCGAAACTCGAAATATATTAGCGTTTACTGTTTTAAATGCAGAAACACCATTCTGGACTCAATGGAAGTGGTTTCAAGTTCAAATTCCTTCGTATGCAAAAAGTGTCATTTTTGACCTTTATAAATTTCATAGCGACCTTTCTAAATTTTAATTTGGGCATAACTTTTGATTCATGCTATGAAATTTCAATTTTTCAGATTCATTAGAAAGATATTTTTAAATAGATTCTAATATTTTTGGTTTCACTAAAATCCGTTAAATTTTGCATCAAGTACGGTCAGTCAAAGTTCAAGTTTGACTTTTCAAACTACCGCGCTATTTCTAACTCCTTTTATAATTAAAATTAAATTATTCATTCTAACTTCAATTTAAATCAATTTTTAATCATTATTATTTTAAATAAATTATTTTAAATATCAAAACCCATTAGAACTACTTAAAATAAATTTTTAAATTTACCCCAAAATTCAGGGTTGTTACACTATGTGTCATTAATATTAATTAAGCTATTAACTCAATCACATACAAACATACAAATTCCTATGTGGACATTCAAATCCTATTCCTAATTTAATTGTATTTATTTCACATTTAATACGTATTAATATACGTTGATTATGTTATATATATGTAACGACCCGGCGGGAATTCGATGCTTGAATTTCGACAATAATACATAAAACTCGTATTACTTGCCAAAACCCAAGTATCGAACACCACCAGATAGTCATAAGAAAGAAGTTAGAGGGTGAGGAAATAAGGAAAGAAATATTAGAATAGAAGAAAAAGAAGAACACATCAGAATCTCACAGCGGAACGAATACAATATAATATATCAAATCACTTTATACAAAAGAAAACTGTATATACTTACCAATCATCATAGTACACCATATCTGTCATAGAGGAAATACACTTTATATATCTAATGATGAAGCCTCCTTCTTCAAGCTCCTGATCTCCAGTGAAACCTAACCTATGAATATACTCGGTCTGACCCAAGCACATTTGAAGCAAAGCAAAATTCACCCGGATCAATCTAGAATATTTTCAGTGATAAATTCACAGCACAAACGATTGGATTAACTTTGAAAAGTCTTTTTTTGAATCAAAGGATAATAGTAAGACCAGACCACACATAAACATAGACGGTTTTTACCTTACTATAACCCAAAACAATTTTGAAACCAATATCTTTCTGATATTATAATGTCTATCAAACCACAAGAAAATACCAATCTAGTAGAACGCTTGCATCTCACGCTCTACATATATAGTATACAATCAAAACCGCGGGTTCGTATTGGGGAATTGATTTCCAACTATGGCAAGGTATGGGACCACCTTCCGATAATGTACCTCCGGAGATGAATACATTAGGGTTCAACAAGAATGTCTTGCAACCCGACTCACACATGACCGACCCCTCATTTCTCCTGAGAGTACCGAATATATCATTACCACGGTTGGGGGCCAGTCAACCGAACCGATAGCAAAAATACAAAATAAAAAGGGACAACCGAAGGCATTTGATTTCTCCAAATCAAGTAATGATATACCCTTTTAATAGGTGTGACCCACATAGCCATGCTACCTACCCAATTTTGTGCCATTTAGCAGTTGATGAGGCTAGAGGTTATGCTTATCATTCAGATCAGTATATCTCCATCCACTTTGAATGCCACATTGTCAGATCCTCCAGAATTCACTAATTGATTTCCACAAAAATACCCTAGTTGTTAAGCTAAAGAAGTTTCCCTTCTATGCCACCAACTGGTACATTTGAAGAAATCAACGTATATGATCCCTTTGGAAATACTCTGTTAGACATTCGTCCATACCAGTCACCCAGGAACCGGATGAACCGAAGGCACCCTCCTACTGCATCCTAGGAATCACCCTATAGATCAGTAGTGAGTAGTCCTTGCGAATCCATAGATCTTAACCACGACAGAGTCACAGTATACCTCTGACCGCTAAACCAGGGAATATAAGCAACCCTTCTGTTTTATAAATATATACGGTCTTCAATTTACTATGTCTCTATCTCTTTCAAGTTAGCCGCGTTCGTACAGTTGATTCGAAGTGGTTTTAGGTCCAGATCCCATCTCGGTCTCTTCGATACAACACGCCAAAAAGGTCCATGACTAATTCATTTGATAGTCGGTGTTTTAACTATCAAATCATAATGATGTTGTTCAGTACGTTGGCAGCTTAGGTCTTTTGTAATGACATGTTTCATTTAAAACTATTCCATCGATTCTTATGATCAATTTCACATTCTTACTTCAAATCCCATTGTTCTCGTTATATTGAAAAACAATAGTGTATCTTTATTTACCAGACTCTATTCATTCCTTTATTTCAAAACATTGCTATATATTCGCTAAATCCTTTCCATTTCTTTTATTTTGAAAATCCCTATATATTCTTATTTCAAAGGTTTTAAATAGATTCATTCTTCGACTTGGGTCCGACGATGTTAAAATATACATCGTTTACTTTAAAGTTTATTGTTTTCTTATTTGTATTTAAAATTTTCAATTAACATTGCCATATTTTCTTTGGAATAACGAATTCCAAACTTCACTCTTTATTTCCTTTGTCACCGGAAATATCGTTATATTTCTATGTAAACAACGACATGGTTTAATTATCAAAATCCTCCTTTATATCAAATAAAACATTTCACTTAAACCAACTCTCAGGTGAACTCTATCTTTAAAATCATTATCTTGGTTAAAACCCCTTGTTTGCAACTTCGTTTATATAATTTGAATTTAACTTCAATCCTTTCCATATCCTTTATTTTGTTTTAAATAAAAGAAATTCCAATTATCAACCACTCGCTTTGGTTATCATTAAATAAAAATAGTTATCTTTCTTCTTAATTAAACTAGCAAAGTTATTCTATTTCAAAGGGTTATTTAAATACATGATAATTATAGTTTAAATCTTCATTAACTCGATGTCACTTTCCTATCCATTACAACTAATACTATCTCTCGATAATAGTGAAGCCATTCAAGTTGGGGTATTCTAATTACCTCTCAGAACTTAACCGACGATGCTCTTATCTTAAGATAATAGAAGTTCGCCACTTAAACATTCGTTATTCAATTTCCATTCCCACTTATTATGGTTTAAAAACCATTTCCTTTGATTTGAAAACCCATTTTACACGTAGATTCTTTTTACTTCATTAAGTAAACTTTCGAATATTATTTATCATTCAAATCCCATATGATTTTCATAATCCATATCATATATTTGTAACTCCGTTATAATCTCTCCACTTACGTTATTAACCAATATTCTTTTGTACAAATCCATTTAATCCTCCTATTATAATCACCTCCTTTTCTATTGAATAAACTTTGTCGCAATGCCCGCATTTAGCTTATAATCACTTTTACAAACTTCGTTTGTATACTCGGATTTTAATCCTTGTATAAAACTCTTATTAGGTTTTGATCAACCTTATCGCCACTTACTCACTTCTCCATTTAATTACAATTAAAAGGCATCGTTTTAGTTATGTTCAAAACTTATTTTCAACATTTACTTAGCTCGAGAGTTTTTGATAAACTTATGTTTATAAAATTCTAAAATTTACAACAAGATCCCTTTTATAAATCTCGTACCAGACCTAAAATCATATCCTATCGCCACCTGATCACTTTTTTAATTGAATTTCAATTAAAAGTATTCTCTTTAGTTATAATTATTTAAAATAATAATTAAACTTAATATTATAAAAAAGTAGTTAACTTTGATATTGACTGCAAAATAGAATAATTATCATTTTAAAAGCTTATTAAATAATAAATAACTCTATTAACACTAAATAGTTCGATAATTACCTTAAGCTCTAGTTAATAGAAGATTAACTAACTGTTACTGCTATTCGAATATTTAGAAAATTACTCCTTTAATTAATTTAAATCAAATTAATCAGATCTTCAATTATCACTTAAACCAATGGATATTAGCCGATTGTACATGTCAGTTAATTGTCAACTGCTTTTCCATTTCCATTTCCCTTTTTAATTAATTAAATAACTTAATTAATTTTATAACACTACTTAATTATGTTTATAAAAACAATTATCCCATTATCATTTACTAGTATGTTAGTTACAGGCTTCCATTCAGAACACGACATAAGAATATGTCATATAAAACGTTAATGATCCTTTTTGGAAAAAACGTGATTTAAATATAATTGTATTTATAAAATTACCATTTGCATTGACTAAAAATAAATTTAAAACTTCAAATTAGTTAAAAATAAATTTATAACTAAGTATTACGTTAATTCGCCCGACGACAGAACGACACCTTTAAACAGTAAATTTTAGACCCTCATTCCTAACCCCTTAATCAGACCGTCAATGGATTTAGAAAAAAAACAACAGGAATTAACATCCATTCAACCATCACTATCTGAACATAGTTTTCTGTCAATTTAGAGTTCAATCAGTTCATGGATAAACACACACAAAGATAAACAATGTGCAAAGTATTTTGAGGAATCCGGTCGGATCCCTCCAACCTGTTCTTCCCTGCAGCATGGGTTATTATAACAAAAATAGATAATTTTAAATAAATAAATGACAATAATATAGTTAACAACAATCATTACACCAACCAATAGCAACCAACGCAGCCAATCAGCCAATTTGTATTTTTATATGGATTTATCACATCATAGTAGTCCAGAAAAGTGTGAGAATTAACCCACCAGTTGTTTCAGTTGACGGTTGTAGTGTTGTATGTTCCATTTAATTTTAAACGAGCGTTTAAAATTGACTGAAAATTCAACTGCTCTAATCGACTCCCAGTTAGTGCCATCACCTAGATCTTGTCTCTGCGATCCCAACGGATCCTATTTCGTTGAATTCCGTTAACGTATGAATTAGTTATTGCTATTTCAATATTATGATTTAAATTGGATAATATAGATTTATAATTAACTTAATTAAATTTAGTTATCCTAACATGCCTTAATTACCTTTGTAATTGAATTTCCACGTCAGCAAGGCTACTACTGTAACACGCGGTTTCCTCCCCTAATATCACGAAATCCCAATTACCAGCATCTTCGTTCTCGCCTGGAAATAAACATGATGACAAACTTCGACCCCCGAGCTCGCCATGGACCACCAGATCCCCCACCTCCGATCCCAATAGAATCACAGTGCCTTGAACCCCCCCCCCCCGATCGAAGCGCCGCCACCCAGAACCGCCTCCCATGCCTGAAAACTACACTTAACCGAAACCCCTTTGAACCCAAAATCGTGCCACCACTGATCGATTTAGACTGCTAGACCACCGCCGTCCGGTCGGCGTTGTCGCCCCCTAGGTTTCCCTTCAGACAACATCTACCCCCATAGCCTGCTCGCCCCGGAAATAACCAAAATCATTTTCAGTTTTTCGAAATTAACCGGAAATAGTGGCCTCCGTTCAACTCGACGCCACGACCTCCTCCGACCACCGTATGACTCGAGACCACCACCATCTGAAAGCTCCTTCTTCCCTCTTCACTTTCCCCCAGGTTTGGATCCCTGAAATCGTTCACAACTCCTCCAATTTGCCAAAGAACGGAATTGGATTATTTCGGTTTTCGTAAAATTCCGGCCACCACAGGTGGTGTTTGACCACCAATTTTTACCAGCAGCTTCTCTTGGACACCCTCTATGACTTTCGCTTTGGAAGCTACCGCCAATTCTTACCAGAAATTAAAATATAAATTAATTAATGTTTGAGGACTTTTCTGCAAAAAGTGATGAATGGAAATGGTTTGGGAATTAGGGCTTGGGCTGTTTATATAGAGGGGAAAAGGTGGGTAAATATTATTTAATTCCGGGTGATGTGACTAATGATATTTCTCTCGTGCCTATCTCTATTTTAAACATTGTTTATTCGTTCCTGCGCTCATATACAAACTCCGTTCGCTATAGGAATGGACATCATTGTATAATTTGACGATATAATCCTAATGAAACTTGTTTCATCGAATTCCGAGTCCGTTTGCTCAAACGACGCTCGTTCACGCCCAAATGGTCGTTATATTTGCTTTTAATTTAGCCACGCTCACAGAATAACTCCGATTGACACGCAACTTGAAATCCAGCAATAATTAGCTACTACAGTCCCAACAAAATTTGTTTCGTCAAAAACGGAGGTCATTTGAATAAATTCCCTTTTAAAAGTTCTAATTTTAATTAAAATAAATTAATTTAAAAATACTTCAATATAATAAAAACAAATTATTAAAATTGGCCATACCTGACCAGAATTTCATATAGATTCAAAATAAAATATTCTGGATTAAAATCCAAGCCAATTCGATATTAAAAATATTTAAAAACCCCTTATACAGATAAATCGATATAATTTATAAAGGAATCCATAGCGGCTATTTCAAAATTTGATTTGGACATAAAACAAAATCTACGCTATGAAAACTCGATTTTTTTCTTCCATTAGAAAAATATCGTCAAATAGATTCCGACGTTTCTTGTTACGAGAAAATCCGACTTATATTGAATCCTGTACCGCCATTTAAAGTTCAAAACCCAACATTACGAACTGTCGCGCCGCTGCAGCTCGATTTATAACTAAATTATAAATTAAACGTTATAACACCGTTTAATTGACGAAATCGTTATTGTAATTCAATATAAACAAAGTTTTAATCATTTTAAATTGTCTGTTCACACTATATTGTAAATTCAACATTTCCCAAATATTTTGGAATTCAAATATTACTATATTATTTAATTATATAACATATTCAAATTAATTAAATTCAGGCCATTTTAAATTTAAACAATAATTTAAATAACTAAATAATTAATGAATTATCCAAAAAATACGGGTCGTTACATTCCTTCCCCTTAAAATAATTTTGTCCTCGAAATTGCTATGTAGAAGAAGTGCTGCAACCCATTATCTTTTCAAAATATTTAATCAAAACTCAGTTTTATTTTCAAAATTTACCTAATTGGTTTTAAAGCCAAATTAATTCAAATAATCAAATTTTCCAAAAATCTTTAAAAGAAAAAAATCTAACACCTTAAATTTTGGAAATTTTTTGGCAAAGTCTCTCGTGTACGGAGGGACATCTGCAATATTGCAGGTTCGAGAAATAGATATACATCGACCAACACGGTCGGAAAAATTCAAAATCCAAACTCAAAACCAAAATTTTATAATTTGCGTAGGCGTACCTTTTTGCGAGCGCTATTATTCGATAAGCGATAAATTATCCTTGAGCTTGCTCAATTTTTATGCAGCTCTATTGAACTGGATTTAATTTACTCCAGAATTCCCTTGGACAGGTTTTCAAAATTGAAATATCTTTTTTGCACCTGTTCTCCACTCCAATGAAACTCATTAGTTTTCAGAATAATGCTAGTAAGATTCAAACACCCCCATCATCTATTCCAACCAATTTTCCATATAATTCAACCAGTTTTAACAATCCATTTATTTTTACATATGTTTCACTTGAATTCATTGTGTCTGAATTCATTCTAATACTATATGGGTTTCAATATAGTTTATTCATCTTCAAGACTATATTTATGCAACCATCCGTCCAAACAACCCAAACATTTCATTTAAATTATCTGGAAAATATTTGTACTCCTAACTCAAGTCAAATACCTTACTGACTTAAGTTGAATTCTATTTCGACATTCCAATCCAAATCTTAACTTATATAATTCATTTCGGCTCGACTTAAGTTAATGTTCCCATATTTTCACATTTCAAATATGAAATGTTCTCTGGTTGGTTCAATCCAACCTCATAATCAATCCATCCCAGTCAAAAATGTTAAATAAAATTACCCATATTATAATAATTCAAGAAAATTATTACCTTTACTACTTTATAAAATATATTGGGTAAAATAATTTTAAAATAATTTAAAATAATTTATATCAAATTACAAATCTGCTCTCTCACATTAATACTCAACTCAATCTAGGGCATCATTGATCCCATCTCTATTGAGTTACAGCACAGAGCCAAGGTTATCATTAAACCAATAGCTTTGTTACCACAGTAACGACTTGGCGGGAATTCGATGCTCGAATTTCGACAATAATACATAAAACCCGTATTACTTGCCAAAACCCAAGTATCGAACACCACCAGATAGTCATTGGAAAGAAGTTAGAGGGTGAGGAAAGAAAGAAATATTAGAATAGAAGAAAAAGAAGAACACATCATAATCTCACAGCGGAACGAATACAATATAATATATCAAATCTCTTTATACAAAAGAAAACTGTATGTACATACCAATCATCAGAGTACAACATATCTGTCACAACGGAAATACACTTTATATATCTAACGATGAAGCCTCCTGCTACTAGCTCCTGATCTCCAGCGAAACCTAACGTGTGAATATACTCGGTCTGACCCGAGCACATTTGAAGCAAAGCAAAATCACCCGGATCAGTCTGGAATACTTTCAGTGATAAATTCACAGCACAAACAATTGGTTTAACTTTGAAAATTATTTTTTTGAATCAAAGGATAATAGTAAGACCAGCCCACACAAAAACACGGACGGTTTTTACATTATTATAACCCAAATCATTTTTGAAACCAATGTCTTTCTGATATTGTAATAATGTTTATCAAACCACAAGTAAATACCAATCTAGTAAAACGTTTGCATCTCACGCTCTACATATATAGTATACAATCAAATCCGCGAGCTCGTATTGGAGAATGGATTTCCAACTATGGCAAGGTATGGGACCACCTTCTAACAATGTACCTCCGAAGATGAATACATTGGGTTAATAACAAGAACGTCTTGCAACCCGGCTCACACATGACCGGCCCCTCATTTCTCTTGAGAATACCGAATATATCATTACCATGGTTGGGGGCCAGCCAACCGAACCGATAGCAAACATATAAAATAAAAAGGGACAACCGAAGGCATTTGATTTCTCCAGATCAGGTAATGATAAACCCTTTTAATGGGTGCGACCCACATAGCCATGCTGCCTACCCGGTTTTGTGCCATTTCCCGGTTGATGAGGCTATAGGTTACGTTTATCATTCATATCAGTATATCTCCATTCACTTTGAATGCCACATTGTCAGATCCTCCAGAATTCACTAATTGATTTCCACAAAAATACCCTAGTTGTTAAGCTAAAGAAGTTTCCCTTCTATGCCAACAACTGGTACGTTTGAAGAAATCAACGTACATGATCCCTTTGGAAATACTCCGTCAAACATTCATCCATACTAGTCACCCAGGAACAGGATGAACCGAAGACACCCTCCTACTACATCCTAGGAATCACCCTATAGATCAGTAGCGAGTAGTCCTTGCGAATCCGTAGATTTTAACCACGACAGAGTCACAGTATACCTCTGGCCACTAAACCAGAGATTATAAGCAACCCTTCCATTTTATAAATATCTACGGTCTTCAATTTACTCCGTCTCTATCTATTTCAAGTTAGTCGTGTTCGCACAGTTGATTCAAAGTGGTTTTGGGTCTAGTTCGCATCTCGGTCTCTTCTAAACAACACACCAAAAAGGTCCAAGAGTAATTCATTTGATAGTCGGTGTTTTAACTATCAAATCATAACGATGTTGTTCAGTACATTGGAAGCTCAGGTCTTTTATAATGACATATTTCATTTAAAACTATTTCATCGATTCTTATGATCGATTTCACATTCTTACTTCAAATCCCATTGTTCTCGTTATATTGAAAAACAATAGTGTATCTTTATTTACTAGACTCTATTCATGCCTTTATTTCAAAACATCGCTATATATTCGCTAAATCCTTTCCATTTCTTTTATTTGGAAAATCCCTATATATTCTTATTTTAAAGGTTTTAAATAGATTCATTCTTCGACTTGGGTGCGACGATGTTAAAATATACATCGTTTACTTTAAATTTTACTGTTTTCTTATTTGTATTCAAAATCTTTCAATTAACATTGCCATATTTTCTTTGGAATAATGAATTCCAAACTTCACTCTTTATTTCCTTTATCACTGGAAATATCGTTATATTTCTATTTAAACAACGACATGGTTTAATTATCAAAATCCTCATTTATATCAAATAAAAATTTCACATAAACCAACTGTCAGGTGAACTCTGTCTTTAAAATCATTATATTGGTTAAAACCCCTTGTTTACAACTTCGTTTATATAATTTGAATTTAACATCGAATCCTTTCCATATCCTTTATTTTGTTTTAAATAAAAGAAATTCCAATTATCAACCACTCGCTTTGGTTATCATTAAATAAATATAGCTATCTTTCTTCTTAATTAAACTAGCATAGTTATTCTATTTCAAAGGGTTAATTAAATACATGATAATTATAGTTTAAATCATCATTAACTCGATATCGCTTTCCTATCCATTACAACTAATACTATCTCTCGATAATGGTGAAGCCGTTCAAGTTGGGGTATTCTACTTACCTCTCAGACCTTGACCGACGATGCTCTTATCTTAAGATAACAGAAGTTCGCCACTTAAACATTCGTTACTCCATTTCCATTCCCACTTACTATGGTTTAAAAACCATTTCCTTTGATTTGAAAACCCACTTTACACGTAGATTCTTTTTACTTCATTAAGTTAACTTTCGAATATTATTTACCATTTGAATCCCATATTATTTTCATAATCCATATCATATATTTGTAATTCCCTTATAATCTCTGCACTTACGCTATTAACCTATATTACTTTGTACAAATCCATTTAATCTTCCTATTATAATCACCTCCTTTTCTACTGAATAAACTTTGTCGCAATGCCCACATTTAGCTTATAATCACTTTTACAAACTTCGTTTGTAAACTCGGATTTTAATCCTTGTATAAAACTCTTATTAGGTTTTGATCAACCCTATCGCCACTTACTCACTTCTCCATTTAATTCCAATTAAAAGGCATCGTTTTAGTTATGTTCAAAACTTATTTTCAACATTTACTTAGCTCGAAGTTTTTGATAAACTTATGTTCATAAAATTCTAGAATTTACAACAAGATCCCTTTTATAAAACTTGTACTAGACCTAAAATCAAATCCTATCGCCACCTGATCACTTTTTTAATTGAATTTCAATTAAAAGTAAATCGTTTAGTTATTATTAATTAAAATAATAATTAAACTTAATATTATATAAAAATAGTTAACTTTGATATTGACCGCAAAATAGAATAATTATCATTTTAAAATCTTATTAAATATTAAATAATTCTATTAACACTAAATAGTTCGGTAATTTCCTTAAACTATAGTTAATCGAAGATTAACTAACAGTTACTGCTATTCGAATATTCAGAAAATTACTCCTTTGATTAATTTAAATCAAATTAATCAAATCTTCAATTATCACTTAAACCAATGGATTTTAGCCAATCATACATGTCAGTTAATTGTCAACTGCTTTCCCATTTCCATTTCCCTTTTTAATTAATTAAATAACTTAATTAATTTTATAACACTACTTAACTGTGTTTATAAAAACAATTATCCCATTATCACTAATTGGTATGTTAATTACAGGCTTCCATTTAGAACACGACATAAGAATATGTCAAATAAAACGTTAATGACCCTTTTTGGAGAAAAACATGATTTAAATATAATTCTATTTATAAAATTCCCATTTCCATTGACTAAAATAAATAAATTTAAAAATTCAAATTTGTTAGAAATAAATTTATAACTAAGTACTACGTTAATTCGCCCGACGGCGGAACAATACCTATAAACAGTAAATTTTAGACCCTCACTACCAACCCCTTAATTAGACCATCAATGAATTTAAAAAAAAAAACAGGAATTAACATCCATTCAACCATCACTATCTGAACAGAGTTTTCTGTCAATTTAGAGTTCAATCAGTTCATGGATAAACACACACAAAGATAAACAATGTACAAAATATTTTGAGCAATCCGGTCGGATCCCTCCAACCTGTTCTTCCTTACAGCACGAGTTATTATAACAAAAATAGATAATTTTAAATAAACAAATAAATAAATGACGATAATATAGTTAACAACGGTCATTAAACCAACCAATAACAACCAACGCAGCCAATCAACCAATTGTATTTTTATATGGATTCATCACATCATAGCAGTCCAGAAAAATGTGAGAATTAACTCACTAGTTGTTTCACTTGACGGTTGTAGCATTGTTTATTCCATTTAATTTTAAACGAGCATTTAAAATTGATTGAAAATTCAACTGCGTACGTCCAACCGACTCCCAGTCAGTGCCATCACCTAGATCCCGTCTCTGCGATCCCAACGGATCCTGTTTCGTTGAATTCCGTTAACGTATAAATTAGTTACGCTATTTCAATATTACGATTTAAATTGGATAATATTGATTTATAATTAACTTAATTAAATTTAATTATCCGAACATACCTTAGTTACCTTTGTAATTGAATTTCCACGTCAGCAAGGCTACTACTGTAGCGTGCGGTTTCCTCCCCCGATATCACGAAATCCCGAATACCAGCATCTTCGTTCTTGCCTGGAAATAAACACGATGACAAACTTCGACCCCCGAGCTCGCCGTGGACCACCAGATCCCCCACCTCCGATCCAAATAGAACCGTAGTGCCTCGAACCCCCACCCCCCCGCACGACCGAAGCGCTGCCACCCAGAACCATTTCCCATGCCTAAAAACTGCAGTCAACCGAAAGCCCTTTGAACCAAAAATCGCACCACCACCGGTCGATTTAGACCGCCAGACCACCGCCGTCCGGTCGGCGTTGCCACCCCATAGGTGTCTCTTCAGACAACTTCCACCCCTATAGCCTGCTCCGCCCCGGAAACCACCAAAATCATTTTCAGTTTTTCGAAATTAACCGGAAACAGTGGCCTCCATTCAACTTGACGTCACGACCTCCTCCAACCACCGTAGGACTCGAGACCACCACCATCTGAAAGCTCCTTCTTCCCTCTTCACTTTCCCCCTGGTCTGGATCCCTGAAATCGACCACAGCTCCTCCAATCTGCCAAAGAACGGAATTGGATTATTTTGGTTTTCATGAAATTCCGGCCACCACAGGTGGTGTTTGACCACCAATTTTTACTAGCAGCTTCTCCTCGACACCCTCTACGACTTTCTCTTTGGAAGCTACCGCCAATTCTTAACAAAAATTAAAATATAAATTAATTAAGGTTTGAGAACTTTTCTACAAAAAGTTATGACCGGAAATGATTTGGGAATTAGGGTTTGGGGCTTGGTCTGTTTATATAGAGGGGAAAAGGTGGGGAAAATATTATTTAATTCCGGGTGATGTGACTAACGATATTTCTCTCGTGCCTGTCGCTATTTAAACATCGTTTATTCGTTTATGTGCTCACATACAAACTCCATTCGCTATGGGAATGGACATCATGGTATAATTTGACGATATGGTCCTAATGAAACTTGTTTCTTCGAATTCCGAGTCCGTTTGCTCAAGCGGCGCTTGTTCATGCCCAAATGGTCGTTATATTTGCATTTAATTTTGCCACGCTCACAGAATAACTCCGATTGACTCGCAACTTGAAATCCAGCAATAATTAGCTGCTGCGGTCCCAACAAAATTTGTTCGTAAAAAACGGAGGTCATTTGAATAAAGTCCCTTTTAAAAGGTCCAATTTTAATTAAAATAAATTAATTTAAAAATACTTCAATATAATAAAAACAAATTATTACAATTGGCCATTGCTGACCAGAATTTCATATAGATTCAAAATAAAATATTCCGGATTAAAATCCCAGCCAATTCGATATTAAAAATATTTAAAAACTCCTTATTTACATAAATAAATCAATATAATTTATAAAGGAATTCCACAGCGACTATTTCAAAATTTGATTTGGACATAAAACAAAATCTACACTATGAAAACTCGAATTTTCTCTTCCATTAGAAAAATATCATCAAATAGATTCTAACGTTTCTTGTTTCGAGAAAATCCGACTTATATTGAATCCTGTACTGCCATTTAAAGTTCAAAACCCAATATTGCGAACTATCGCGCCGCTGCTGCTCGATTTATAATTAAATTATAAATTAAACATTATAACGCCGTTTAATTGACGAAATCATTATTATAATTCAATATAAACAAAGATTTAATCATTTTAAATTGTCTGTTCACACTATATTGTAAATTCAACATTTCCCAAATATTTTGGAATTCAAATATTACTGTATTATTTATTTATATAACATATTCAAATTAATTAAATTTAGGAAGTTTTAAATTCAAACAATAATTTAAATAACTAAATAATTCAATAATTAGCCAGAAAAATACGGGTCGTTACTATATATATATAGACGTAAGTTAAGCGAACTAGATTAGTGTTCTTACCACGTTTTTGAAATGTCAATCCTATTCAATTTTAAAGCTATACAAGTTAATTCCCATATTTTTTCCTCAATGACAACATAAATGTACATATAACATATGAAAATAAAACAAGAAAAAACAATCACAACAACATATAAACTTGCAACCCAGGTTTTGAGTTGATTATTGCACCGATAAAAGATAAACATAACATAAATTATCCGCATATGTTTGTAATTCTTATTTTGTATATATTCCTTTTCTTATGTTTGTTTATATGCAAAACCTTAATATTTAGATATATTGTAATAATACATTCAAATTCTCTATTTTCGTAAATAGAGATTTAAAGCTATTGGATTTACAAAGTTATCCAAATCTTAAATTTTTGCCCCAAAATCAAACGTATGAATTTACATGAAAATAGAAACAAAAGGAACCCAAACAATATAGAAAATCATAAAAAAAGAATATTTTTTTCTTTTATTATTAAAACAACCCAAAGCGACAAATATAACTAAGTTGATCACTTTTAGAACAATAAAATAAACGGAGGATTTGAGGGGTCTAATCATGTTTTCTTTTCATGTATCCCGAATAATCCAAGGAACAGCAATCCAAATTTATAACTATCAAATTACAAAAATAGTAACTTAGATGAATTCCACTCACAGAGCTATTAGGAAGAGTAATAACAAGATTGAATAAAACAGAATTTGGATTTGGCCTTCAAGAACGAATGTATTCTCCAATCTTTTCAAATCTAAATATATATGTAAGAATCACCACTATAATTATATATATATATATATACGAGTCTAAATTCCAGAATAACCTTAAAACTATGTCAGAGTAAGATATAATAGTTTTAGAGAAATAGAAGAAAGCTAAATCCTTTAACCTTTCTGGAATTAGAGATAGAAGAAAGGCATCTATGAGGCATTAAGAGAAATGGTTTTAAGGTTTAGAATGAGGGTTTGAGGATCTATTTATATTTCACATCCTGTGTATTGACCGTTAGATTAGGTCAAAATTGATATAATTTTAAATAAGTCCCTACATAAAACAACCCCCCTTTGGTTTTCCCTATAGGAGGGCGGTCGACACCCTCTAGGAGTGCGGTCGACCAGTGTGGTTGATATACCTCCTAAAAGGGAAGTCATTCCTCATTCTGGGGTCAAATCCAAGAGGAATTTCCTCCAGAACGTTACTTTTTGATCGTTCGTTAATTAATTTAGTTTATTTCTTGGCATAATTATATTATTATTACCCTATTGTGTGTGAATATGTACACATAAGTTTGAAATCAAATGAAATATTATTTTCATTGCTTATCCATATTCCCAGCTTGTATATATATTTATTTGAAATTCAAATTTTGTACATTAATATATATGTACAAATTAATTTATTAATAACTTCTGCATACAGACACCATTTTCAGCAAATAAAATAGGGAAGCTGTCAAAATCTTGCTACAAACGCAAGTACAATACTTTTATGACCAAATTCTGAAATGACCCAAACTCACCCTTACGAGAATGCCCGGATTGAGTTGAGAACACGACAAATCAGAACACAAACAAAAGAACATTTCATTGCTTATTACAACAACTTACATCAGAGTACAAGAATATAACAGAGTATGAATAAATGATTTACATTTGATAAATATAATATCAGAGATTTAATAAATTAAAAAGCAGCGAAAATATAATGCATAACATAATTGTAAGAAATACACGGATACAGAGCGTTCTGAATATAGCTCCAGCTGTAATCCAGGATCCCGTGAAAAGAAATATCTGTGCAAACCAAAACTACTAGCTGCCCATGTGGAAAATATGGGCACCAGAGTTTAGGTAGAAACAATAAACTCCGAGTCAGTCATGGGACTGGTGTGAGAACTAAAATAGTTATTAACTTTTTTACTTTAAAAGTTGGGGAAATCATGGGACCACGCCGTATAACATGGAACAGGTTTACTCCACATAAACGTCAGTTTAAAATAAAACAACGCAATGCTTTTTGAAAAATGAAGCTATTATAAGACTCAGGTCCCATCACTCAATGCAACGCAAGAGAGAGGATAGAGTTTTCCCTTATAATATCCAAACATGCTTGTACGTTTAAAAAAATTATTTTTATATTATAAGTGCATAGAGTTTAAAAACAACTTCAAATATAAATGTATCAATCATAGATGCCATGGGTACCATATATCATGTCGTTATACTAGTTCTACAATCAAAACCGCACGGTGTCGTATTGGAAGTTGGATTTCCATCACGAACCAAGGTAAGGGATCGTCCTTAACGAATTCGAGACAATCTAGCCTACCACGTCTCAGGATACAACCGCAACTGCACCTAGGAAAATGCAGGGTCGGTCCGTACTTACGTTAGTGGATTAGTAATTCCTGAACAATACATTTCCCCGCCCTATGGGGCATAAATCAAGAGTCGCTAGGGACTTAAATCCGAGGTACCTCGCTTTCCAACGTCCACGTAAGTAAAAATGTCTGGGCTCCACACTATGACACCACTCCTAGCTAGAAAGAAACGCATGCCCTCCCTGCCGTCCTTCATCCTGTTTCTGGTTCATACCGGGGTGTGAGGTTCGGGAAGTAACGTTACACACAAAGCTATGCTAATTAAAGTTGCTCTTTGATCATCATCCACAAGACTCTGCTTTTCAACAAAAGCCTCGATCATTTGCATCTTGGCATGCCACACTGACAATTCACGCCATACGACTGATGTCTATCAATATATAACCTCTAAGCTCGTACGTCTCAGAGAAGGGTGTTAAGCAAGAGAATAAATTCTCCGCCACCAAACAGATATATATTTAATAGAAATCAATTAGCACAGAATGAAATCCAATGTCAGACACACATCCATTTACAAGTCCATTATGGGTCTGAACGAAACCGGAGGCACCTTATTCCTCGTCCCATGCGTCCAATACAGGAGAGAGGTCCTAGCATATCTATTGATCTCCAAGTACGTCTGGACGATCACCACTTATTACCTTGTCTTGGGTGTATAGCCCAATCAGGACACCAATAATCATCCAAGCGATGTGAAGAACTCCGATCTTCAACCACCGTCTTCATCGTCGACCTTTAGTCGACGTATTAATTATTCAGAATGGGTTAAACCCGATATTTCCTAATAACTCACGTATTTTATAATCAATAATCAAGTGTTATAAAAACACATCATAGGCCTCATTCCAATTCAGAATATTCTTTTAATAAAATATTCACATTATTAAGGAAAGGTTCCCATAAATTTTATCAAAGATAAATTCTTTTAAATTTATTCCTTAATCTTCCTTTGGATATCAATTTCAAAAGATTTTATTAACTAGTCGGGATTATCGAACCTTACCGCAATAATCATTTATTATTTTCCAATCCCAACCTATTCTTCCCATGGAGCAAAACTGGTAGCACTCCATATCTAACATCCACTGTTTTCTGGGTAAAGTTAGTTACCCTTTTACATTCAAATCTAATTAAAGATTTAACTATCGCCTTGTGTAAAAGTGGTGATACTCCATTCTCGATCATTTCATGAATTCGATAAATTTAATTATCTCATTCTATTCTAATTAAAGACTCATTAAAACTCTAATTCAGTTTTAATCTCAAAAATCATTATTTAATGATTATTCAAGTTTTAGAAAACAAAATCCCGTCTTTAACTGGGTTAAAGAAAAAATGTTATTTAGAACATTGCTCACAATAAACTCCTTCCATCAAAATGGAATCTACACGGAAATCATAATAGTATATAAACGATATAAATTCCTGTATCAGACCAGTAATTTAAATGGAATAGCGGCAAGGCCTTTTAAATTCCATATATAGTAACAGTCTCCATTCACAAAATCTCATCTCGATTATTACCAAATCGAATTTCATTCAATTCCAATATAATATATTAAATTGGAAAACTTTACTTTGGAAAATTTCCATTTAAATCTTAATAAAAGATTTATAATTTCCAAATTATATTTTTCACTGTTAATTGGGTTAAAGAACAAATGTCATTTAAAACACAGTTCACGATAAACCTATAATCAACATTCAATTCAGTTCTAATTAAATATTAATTAATTGATAAATTCATCTAAGTCTAAATTAAAAGATTTAACCTTTTCTCAATTGGGTTTAAGAATAGTGTTATTTAAGACACCATTCACGACAACCCCAAAATCCAATTTATTTTATTTAATTCTAATTAAATGTTAATTAATTGGAAAACTTCATTAAACCTTAATTTAAAGATTTATTTGTTTCTCAATTGGGTTTAAGAACAGTGTTAGTTAAGACACCATTCACGACAAACCCAAAAATCCAATTTGACATTAAATAAAAGGCTCTGAATAGAAATTATATCCGCTTATATTCAATCTCAAATTCTGAAATCAGCAAATATCATATTGGGAATAACAATATTTATATATCTTCCAAATTCCTCAACAATATCCGTATAATCACGGAATCCAATATTGAAATATTCCGAAGATTATTTCCACTAAAATCCATTCCAATTTGCTCGTTGGAAAAATCTGTTTATTTTAAAACCCATTTCTTAATCCAACTTATTTATTTAAAAAAATATTGGATTTATTTCTAGTTAATAACTAGTTCATTTCAATAAAAATATATTTTTATCTTTTCAAATATGGAATTTTTCATCTAAAATCTTTCCAAATCACTTGTTATGATTTTACATAATTTTTCCATATTTTTAATAATTTTATCAAGGCCCGTACAGTCGGTTTCCAATAATTGCCACTGAACTGCATCCATAACGATCTTTTTCAAATTTGATTTGGACGTAATTTAAAATCCAACCGTTAGATTTTAAATCTCTTATATTCATTGGAAATCTCTCTTCGATACAAATCCAACGGTTCTGGTTTTTTGAGAATCCGACGGTCGGATCTCCCGTAACGTCAATTTGAAGTCAACAGTCGAAATTCGCGAACGGTCGTCGTGTGGCGCGTTCTATTCAGGCCATTAAATAAATAAACATATATATATATATAATATTACATATATTTCGTCGATTTCCATTTAAAACGTAATTTATAAACTGTTTATGTATTTGTTTTAAAATGATTCCAACTTCATTTTCAACTTTAAACCAAAATTGAATATTCTATATCTTTATCATATTAAAATGATAATATTTTCAAAATATTAAATTTTGAAATCATTTCTTTTCGATATTCATTATAATATGAATAAAATTGATTGATAATCCCATTCGGATTAAAATAGCGTTTACTACTTAACTCGGCTTCATATTTTATTCTTCGCTGAATATTATTTTAAAATATTCTTTATTTTAAAATATTCTTTACTTCTAAATCGAAATGCAACTCAATCGATTACCATATAATTTTAGTTATATGGATTTCATACATTGCATGTATACAACAATGGTGATAACAGCTATGAAACAGTCAATTCACATCCAAAGTGCAATTCACTCCTGTATAAGCATTAAATAATTAAATAACGCTTATCACAGTTTGTCGATCAATTGATTGACATATAATTAAACTCAGGGGAGATGTGAATAAATTATCATCCCCAGACCCATGTGGGGTTTTCAAACAACAACAGTTTATTTAAATAAATTATTGGTTAACAAATTTAACCAGTTCTAGTTCGGTGCAAATTATTTTCTATTTAACCAATTTTCACTATTTAAATTATAAATTGATATTTACAATTTGAGTTCAGCTACCACATTAATGTTAACATTGTTTTTATAATGTTAAACATTTCAACAACAAAATCAACACACAATACAGCCAATTAAATCGTCCATGGTTTGTGGATGAGGGAGGTGAACTAATATGCACTGTATACAATTTATAGTGATTAAAACTAATAGAAATCTACACTGGCAATTTTATATATTTTTATACATGAAGATGATAACTTGATAAAATAATTTTGAGTGAGAAGGAGTTCTCACCTTGATCAGATAGAAAATCGTTATTATAAGGATTATTTTAATAAAATTAAACCGATGTTTAATTTTATTAAAAATCTCAACAGCTTCCATATTTGTTCTAACTTGTTCCATTGCGTAGTATGTTTCACCACGATTCCAATGAGCCCCTGTTTGCTAATTTCTGTAATCGTTTGACAAAGATATCACGATTTAAACTTAAATAACTTAATGATATAATTAATTAATTAATATAAACTAATTTCCGTTTACCCATTAATCAAGTAATTAATCACATTTAAAAAAAACGGCCTTCTTCTTCCATCGTTCAACTGTAACGTTATGAACCCATGTCTGTCAACTATGGTTACAAACCCCCTTGCCACGCACCAATGGAACAGGATCCGACATTGCCACGTTGTCGCCCTCCACGAGCGCCACCACCGCCCAAAATGGGGACCAGCTTGCGCGTGCCTTCAGGCCAAGAAACCCCTTCAAACGCTCCATGTTTGAGAGCAGAAAACGAATGAAATACGCAACAAATTTTTGTCACTACCATTCAGCTCGTGGATCTCGAGCTTCTCTTCAATTTCCGTTTAGAATATTACTGTAACTGGTTTGGGGATTTCATGTTTGAGGGGGTGAATTTCCGGGAACTCAAGGCCATTAATCTTGAACTGGCAGCGCAAAGTGATAAATGAAATTAGGTTTTAATATTTTGAACGATATATATATAATATTAATACTTAATATTTTAATTTCATTTCGCGTCCGAACTCTAACTTAACCCCAACGACTGTCACCCCTAGAAAAATACCCCCATTCCGAACATAATGGGATATGTTTCATAAGTCAATTCGACTGTTTCGATCAGTTTTTCTTTAAATTAAAATATAAATCATTACATATTCAATTTGAACACACATTTTAATTTACCGGGGCCACATACTGACTCCAAAAATTACAGAAAAATTATATCTATCTTTTTGTTGACAATACGTGTTGATAATACGGTCCTAACAAAACTAATTTCATTGAATTTGGAGACCATTTGAAAATTTGCATTTTTATGATCGTTCCAATTCAACTGAAATTAACAAAACACGTTTTCTTTGCCACGCTCACATATTAATTCCAAAAATTAAGAAAATTGGAATATAACAATAATTTGACATTCCGGATCCAAAAAAAGTGGTTTCGTCGAAAACGGAGGTCGTTTGCAAAATGACTATTTTTAAGGGATATATATTATTTAAATTAAATATAAATTCCATAGCGACTATTTTGAATTTTAGACTGGACATAACTTATTATTTATAAAGTGAAATCTCAGTTTCTTACATTCGTTAGAAAGATATTACTAAACAGATTCAAATATTTCTGGTTTCTTCCAATTCTGACTTATATTGAATTCTCCATAATCAATTGAAATTAGAAATCGAATTTTCAAACTACCATGCCATTTCCGGCTTGTTTTATAATTAAAATAAATTTATTCGTTCTAACTTTGATTTAAATAAATTTTTAGTCGTTATTATTTAAAATAAATCATTTAAATATTCAAAATCCATTAAAATAGCTAAAATAAATTTTTTAAATTGGTTTTGAAAATCCGGGTTGTTACAATCTCCCCCACTAAAAATCTTTTCATCCTCGAAAAGGAACGGAGCTGAAAGTTGTTTAACTAACCAACTTAACTTTCACTCTTGCTTTTATTCTTCAACTTTTCAGTTTCTATGAATTTTCTAATTATTCAAAAATTTGGCTAACACCATAAATTTTTGAAAAATTTCGCCATAACCTCCTTTGTACGGGTTGATATTTAAAACCACAACTTGCCTCACAGGGCCCTCGTCAATCCAAAAGAAAAAGAAAAAGCCAATCAGCTCATATAATCATCAAAACCAAAGAAATACAATAAACTTGTACCTATTTGTCGGGCATACAATTGTATTCCTCTTCTTGGCTTCCATGCTATGACCTGTTCAATGTACACATATGTACATATAGGCAATTCGAAACAATTTTCAATTTGGTCCAATATTTGATACAATTTGGCTTATTTTACTATTCATTCACATACTGTTTAAATTAATTATCATTCCAATATTTCATTAGTTAAACTAATTATCAAACATCACAACTAGAAATCAACTAGGTGATTAACCTTTTTAAATATATATAAGTTTTATATAGTCAAAAATCATATTTTTAGTGTAAATCAAAGCAATAAACTCTAACTAAGTTTTGGTTCTCATACCAGTCAATTGGAAATATATAGATCTCCCACTTTCAAAACTCAAGCATAATACTGATGATGATCGATCAATCACCAGAATTATCCCCGGGCGGCTAGAGTGTGATTCTGTATCTATCCAGTATATTTGAGACTTCATATACACGCTAGCTAGGCGTATATGCAAAATCTTCATATACTCGATTGTCCAAAATTAAATAAAATAAAATACTCAAATATGTATAATAAGATTTTAATTTTCAAAATAAACTTTGTTTTCATTTTTATTTTAAAATAACACTCTTCCAACTCATTCTAGGATACTACTGATCCTATCTATAACGAGTCATTCTTATTGGATATTACTAATCCAATCTCTAATGAATTCTTTCGTTTGGTTCTAATGTGTCTTGTTCTCGAGCTCTGTAAACCAAAGCTCTGATACCACATTGAAACGACCCAAACTCACCCTTATGGGAAAGCTCGGATTGAGTTGAGAACACGACAAATCAGAACACAAATAGAAGAACATTTCATTACTTATTACAACAATTTACATCAGAGTACAAGAATCTAACAAAGTATGAATAAATAATATACATTTTATAAATACAATATTAGAGATTTAATAAATTACAAAGCAGCGGAAAAATAATACATAACATAATTGTAGGAAATACACAGATATAGAGCGTTCCGAATATAGCTCCAGCTGTAATCCAGGATCCTGTGAAAAGAAATATCTGCGCAAACCAAAACTACTAGTTGCCCGTGTGGAAAATATGGGCACCTAGAGTTTAGATAGAAACAATAAACTCCGAGTCAGTCATGGGACTGGTGTGAGAACTTAAATAGTTATTAATTTTTTTACTTTAAAAGTTGGAGAAATCATGGTACCACGCCGTATAACACGGAACGGGTTTACTCCACATGAACCTCAGTTTAAAATAAAACAACGCAATGCTTTCTGAAAAATGAAGCTATTATAAGACTCAGGTCCCATCACACAATGCAACGCAAGCCGTAGGATAGAGTTTTCTTTTATAATAGCCAAATATGCTTATTATTTTGATACTATAATTGCATAGTGTTTTAAAACAACTTCAAACATAAATGTATCAATCATAGACGGCATGGGTACCATATATCATGTCGCCATACTTGTTCTACAATCAAAACCGCATGGCGTCGTATTAGAAGTTGGATTTCCATCATGAACCAAGGCAAGGGATCGTCCTTACCAAATTCGAGACAACCTAGCCTACCATGTCTCAAGATACAGCTGTAACTGGACCTAAGAAAATGCAGGGCCGGTCCATACTTACGTTAGTGGATTAGTAATTCCTGAACAATACGTTTCCCCACCCTATGGGGCGTACATCAAGAGTCACTAGGGACTCAAATATGAGGCACCTCACTTTCCAACATCCACATAAGTAAAAATATCTGGGCTCCATACCATGACACCACTCCTAGCTAGAAAGAAACGCATGCCCTACCTGCTGTCCTTCATCCCGTTTCTGGTTCATGCCGGGGTGTGAGGTTCGTGAAGTAACGTTATACACAAAACTATGCTAATTAAAGATGTGCTTTGATCATAATCCACAAGACTCTGCTTTTCAACAAAAGCCTTGATCATTTGCATCTTGGCATGCCACACTGACAAATCATGCCATACAACTAATGTATATCAATATATCACCTCTAAGCCCGTACATCTCAAAGAAGGGTGTTAAGCAAGAGAATAAATTCTCCGCCACCAAACAGATATATATTTAATAGAAATCAACTAGCATAGAATGAAATCCAGTGTCAGACACACATCCATTTACAAGTCCTTTCTGGGTCTGAACGAAACCGAGGCGCCTTATTCCTCGTCCCATACGTCCAATACAGGAGAGAGGTCCTCGCATATCCGTCGATCTGCAAGTACGTATGGACGATCACCACTTATTACCTTGTCTTGGGTGTACAACCCAATAAAAAAATTAGTAATCATCCAAACGATGTGAAGAACTCTGATCTTCAACCACCGTCTTCATCGTCGACCTTTAGTCGTCGTATTAACTATTCAGAATGGGTTAAACCCCGTCTTTCTGAATAACTCGCGTATTTTATACTCAATAATCATGTACTATAAAAACACATCATACGCCTCATTCCAATTCAGAATTTTCTTTTAATAAAACATTCATATTATTTGGGAAAGGTTCCCATAAATTTTATCAAAGATAAATTCTTTTAAATTTATTCCTTAATCTTCCTTTGGATACCAATTTCAAAAGATTTTATTAACTAGTCCGGCTAATCGAACCTTACCACAATAATCATTTATTATTTTCCAATCCCAACCTATTCATCCCAATGAGCAAAACAAGAAGCACTCCATATCTAACACCCACTGTGTTCTAGTTTAAGTTAATTACCCTTTTACATTCAAATCTAATTAAAGATTTAACTATCGCCTGGAGAAAAACTGGTGATACTCCATTTTCGATCATTCACGAATTCGATAAATTTAATTATCTCATTCTAATCTAATTAAAGACTCATTAAAACTCTAATTCAGTTTTAATCTCAAAAATTATTATTTAATGATTATTCAAGTTTTAGGAAATAAATCCTGTATTTAACTGGGTTAAAGAACAAATGTTATTTAAAACATTGTTCACAATAAACCCAAAATCATCTTCCATCAAAATGGAATGTACACCGAAATCATAACAGTATATAATCGATATAAATTCCCGTATCAGACCAATAACATAAATGGAATAGCGGCAAGGCCTTTTAAATTCCATATATAGTAACAGTCATCATTCACAGAAGCTCATCTCGATTATTACCAAATCGAATTCCATTCAATTCCAATTTAATATATTAAATTGGAAAACTTTACTTTGGAAATTTTCCATTTAATTCTTAATAAAAGATTTATAAATTCCAAATTATATTTTCACTATTAATTGGGTTAAAGAGCAAATGTCGTTTAAAACATAGTTCACGATAAACCCACAATCAACTTTCATTTCAATTCCAATTAAATATTAATTAATTGGTAAATTTATCTAAATCTTAATTAAAAGATTTAACCTTTTCTCAATTGGGTTTAAGAACAGTGCTATTTAAGACACCACTCACGACAAACCCAAAATCCAATTTTTTTTTTTAATTCCAATTAAATATTAATTAATTGGAAAACTTCATTAAATCTTAATCTAAAGATTTATTCTTTTCTCAACTGGGTTTAAGAGCAGTGTTATTTAAGAAACCATTCGTGACAAACTCAAAAATAGAATTCGACAGTAAATAAAAGGCTCTGAAAAGAAATTATATCGGCTTATATTCAATATCAAATTCTGAAATCAACAAATTTCGTATTGGGAATAACGGTATTTATATATCTTCCAAATTCCTCAACAATACCCGTATAATCACGGAATCCAATATTGAAATATTCTAAAGATTATTTATATTCAAATCCATTCCAATTTGCTCATTAGAAAACTCTGTTTATTTTAAAGCCCATTTCTTAATCCAATTTATTTATTTAAAAAAAACATTGGATTATTATTCTAGTTAATAACTAGTTCATTTCGATAAAAATATATTTTTATCTTTTCAAATATGGAATTTTTCATCCAAAATCTTTCCAAATCACTTATTATGATTTTATATAATTTTTCCATATTTTTAATAATTTTATCGAGGCTCGTACAGTCGGTTTCCAATAACGGCCAACGAACTGCATCCATAACGACCTTTTTCAAATTTGATTTGGACATAATTCCAAATCCAACCATTGGATTTTAAATCTCTTATAAAGCTCTTTTCGATACGAACCCAACGGTTCCGGTTTTAGGAGAATCCGACTGTCGAATCTCCCGTAATGTCAATTTGAAGTCAATGGTTGATATTTGCGAACGGCCACTGCGCGGCGCGTTCTATTCAGACCACTATATATATATATATATATATATATATATATATATATATATATATCATACATATTTCTTCGATTTCCATTTAAAATATATTTTACAAATCGTTCATATATTCGTTTTAAAACGATTCCAACTTCATTTTCAGTTTTGAATCAAAATTAAATATTATATATCTTTATCATATTAAAATTATAATATTTTCAAAATATTAAATTTTGAAATCACTTCTTTTCGATATCCATTATAAAATGAATAAAATTGATTGATAATCCCATTCGGATTAAAATAGCGTTTACTACTTAACTCGGCTTCAAATTTTATTCTTCGCTGAATATTATTTTTAAATATTCTTTATTTTAAAATTTTCTTTATTTTAAAATATTCTTTATTTCTAAATTGGAATGCGACTCAATCAATTACCATATAATTTTAGTTATATGGATTTCATACATTGCATGAATACAACAATGGTGATAACAGCTATGAAACAGTCAATTCACATCCAAAGTGCAATTCACTCCTATATAAGCATTAAATAACGCTTATCACAGTTTGTCGATCAATTGATTGACATATAATTAAATTCAGGGGAGATGTGAATAAATAATCATCCCCAGACCCGTGTGGGGTTTTCAAACAACAACGGTTTATTTAATTAAATTATTGGTTAACAAATTTAACCAATTCTAGTTCGGTCCAAATTATTTTCCATTTAACCAATTTTTACTATTTGAATTATAAATTGATATTCACAATTTGAGTTCAGCTACCACATTAATGTTAACATTGTTTTTATAATGTTAAACATTTCAACAACAAAATCAACGTACAATACAACCAATTAAATCGCCCATGGTTTGTGGATGAGGGAGGTGAACTAATAGGCACTATATACAATTTATAGTGATTAAAACTAATAGAAATCTACACTGGCAATTTTATATATTTTTATACATGAAGATAATAACTTGATAAAATAATTTTGAGTGAGAAGGAGTTCTCACCTTGATCGGATAGAAAATCGTTATTATAATGATTATTTTAATAAAATTAAACCGATGTTTAATTTTATCAAAAATCCCAACAGCTTCCATATTTGTTCTAACTTGTTCCATTGCGTAGTATGTTTCACCACGATTCCAATGAGCCCCTATTTGCTAATTTCTGTAATCGTTTGACAAAGATATCACGATTTAAACTTAAATAACTTAATGATATAATTAATTAATTAATATAAACTAATTTCCGTTTACCTTTTAATCAAGTAATTACTCACATTCAAAAAAAAACGGCCTTCTTCTTCCATCGTTCAACTGTAACGTTATGAACCCATGTCCGTCATCTATGGTTGCAAACCCCCTTGCCACGCACCATTGGAACAGGATCCGACATTGCCACGTTGTCGCCCTCCACGAGCGCCACCACCGTCCAAAATTGGGACTAGCTTGCGCGTGCCTTCAGGCCAAGAAACCCCTTCAAACTTTCCATGTTCGAGAGCAGAAAACGAACGAAATACGCAACAAATTTTTGTCACTACCATTCAGCTTGCGGATCTCGAGCTTCTCTTCAATTTCCGTTTAGAATATTTCTGTAACTGGTTTGGGGATTTCGTTTTTGAGGGGGTGAATTTCCGGGAACTCAAGGCCATTAATCTTCAACTGGTGGCGCAAAGAGATAAATGAAATTAGGTTTTAATATTTTGAACGATATATAAATATATAATATTAATATTTAATATTTTAATTTACTTATTACTACATTTCGCGTCCGAACTCTAACTTAACCCCAACGACTGTCACCCCTAGCAAAATACCCCTATTCCGGACATAATGGGATATGTTTCATAAGCCAGTTCAACTGTTTTGATCAGTTTTTCTTTAAACTAAAATATAAATCATTACATATTCAATTTGAACGAACATTTAAATTTACCGGGGCCACATACTGACTCCAAAAATTACAAAAAAATTATATCTATCTTTGTGTTGACAATACAGTCCTAACAAAACTAATTTCATTGAATTTGGAGACCGTTTGAAAAATGGCATTTTTCTGATCAATCCAATTCAACTGAAATTGACAAAACACGTTTTCTTTTGCCACGCTCACATATTAATTCAAAAAATTAAGAAAATTGGAATATAACAATAATTTGACATTCCGGATCCAAAAATGTGGTTTCGTCGAAAATATAAATTCCATAGCGACTATTTTGGCTATTTTTAAGGGCTATATATTATTTAAATTAAATATAAATTCCATAGCGACTATTTTGAATTTTAAACTGGACATAACTTATAATTTATAAAGTGAAATCTCAGTTTCTTACATTCTTAGAAAGATATTACTAAACAGATTCAAATATTTTTGGTTTCTTCCAATTCTGACTTATATGGAATTCTCCACAATCAATTGAAATTAGAAATCGAATTTTCAAACTACCATGCCATTTCCGGCTCGTTTTATAATTAAAATAAATTTATTCGTTCTAACTTTGAATTAAATCGTTTATGTATTTGTTTTAAAATGATTCCAACTTCATTTTCAACTTTAAACCAAAATTGAATATTCTATATCTTTATCATATTAAAATGATAATATTTTCAAAATATTAAAATTTGAAATCACTTCTTTTCGATATTCATTATAAAATGAATAAAATTGATTGATAATCCCATTCGGATTAAAATATCGTTTACTACATAACTCGGCTTCACATTTTATTCTTCGCTGAATATTATTTTAAAATATTCTTTATTTTAAAATATTCTTTATTTTAAAATATTCTTTATTTTAAAATATTCTTTATTTCTAAATCGGAATGTGACTCAATCAATTACCATATAATTTTAGTTATATGGATTTTATACATTGCATGTATATAACAATGGTGATAACAGCTATGAAACAGTCAATTCACATCCAAAGTGCAATTCACTCCTGTATAAGCATTAAATAATTAAATAACGCTTATCATAGTTTGTCGATCAATTGATTGACATATAATTAAATTCAGGGGAGATGTGAATAAATTATCATCTCCAGACCCGTGTGGGGTTTTCAAACAACAACAGTTTATTTAAATAAATTATTGGTTAACAAAATTAACCAATTCTAGTTCAGTCCAAATTATTTTCTATTTAACCAATTTTCACTATTTAAATTATAAATTGATATTTACAATTTGAGTTCAACTACCACATTAATGTTAACATTGTTTTTATAATGTTAAACATTTCAACAACAAAATCAACATACAATACAGCCAATTAAATCGTCCATGGTTTGTGGACGAGGGAGGTGAACTAACAGGCACCGTATACAATTTATAGTGATTAAAACTAATACAAATCTACACTGGCAATTTTATATATTTTTATACATGAAGATAATAACATGATAAAATAATTTTGAGTTAGAAGGATTTCTCACCTTGATCGGATAGAAAATCGTTATTATAACGATTATTTTAATACTAAACCAGCATTTAATTTTATCAAAAATCCCAACAGCTTCCATATCTGTTCTAACTTGTTCCATTGCGTAGTATGCTTCACCACGATTCCAATGAGCCCCTGTTTGCTAATTCCAATAACCTTTTGACAAAGATATCACGATTTTAACTTTAAATAACTTAAGGATATAATTAATTAATATAAAGTAATTTTCGTTTACCCTTTAATCAAGTAATTGATCACGTTCTAAAAAACGCGGCATTCTTCTTCCATCGTTCTCCTGTAACGTTCTGAACCTATCTCCGTCAACTAGGGTTGCAAACCCCCCTTGCCACACACCATTGGAACAAGATCTAACATCGCCACGTTGTTGCCCACCTCGAGCGCAACCACCGCCCAAAATGGGGCCCATCTTAGACGCGCCTTCAGGCCAAGAAACCCCTTCGAACGCTCCATATTTGAGAGAAGAAAATGAACGAAATACATAATGAATTTTCATCACCACCGTTCAGCTCGTGGATCTCGAGCTTCTCTTCAATTTCCGTTTAGAATATTTCTGTAGTTGGTTTGGGGATTTCATGTTTGAGGGGGTGAATTTCTGAGAGCTTGTGGCCACTAATCTTGAACTGGCGGCGCAAGAAGATAAATGAAATTAGGGTTTAATATTTTGAACTATATATATACATATATAATATTAATATTTCATATTTTAATTTACTTATTACTTCATTTCGCGTCCGGATTCCAATTTTACCCCAACGACTGTCGCCCTTAGCTAAATACCCCCATTCCAGACACAATGGGATATGTATTGTAAGCTAATTCGACTGTTTCAATCAGTTTTTCTTTAAATTAAAATATAAATCATTATATATTCAATTTGAACGCACATTTTAATTTACTGAGGCCACATATTGACTCCAAAAATTACAGAAAAATTATATATGTCTTTGTTTTGACGATACGGTCCAAACAAACTAATTTCATCGAATTTGGAGACCGTTTGAAAAATGGCCTTTTTCTGGTCTATCTAATTCAACTAAAATTGACAAAACATGTTTTCTTTTGCCACGCTCACATATTAGTTGCAAAAATTAATAAAATTGGAATATAACAATAATTTGACATTCCGGATCCAAAAAAAGTGGTTTCGTCGAAAATGGAGGTCTTTTGCAAAATGGCTATTTTTAAGGGCTATATATTATTTAAAAAATATATAAATTCCATAGCGACTATTTTGAATTTTAAACTGGGCATAATTTATAATTTATAAATTGAAATCTATGTTTCTTACATTCGTTAGAAAGATATTATTAAACAGATTCAAATATTTCTAGTTTCGTCCAATTCCTACTTATATTGAATTCTGCACAATCAATTGAAATTAGAAATTGAATTTTCAAACTATCGCGCCATTTCAGGCTTGTTTTATAATTAAAATAAATTTATTCGTTCTAACTTCGATTTGAATAAATTTTTAGTCGTTATTATTTAAAATAAATCATTTTAAATATTCAAAATCCATTAAAATAGCTAAAATAAAATTTTAAATTCGTTCTGAAAATCCGGGTTGTTACAAATTCCCAATTATCCAAAAAAATTATTTTAGACTTTTAATGTATTATTAACTATTATTGTTTATTTTAAAATATACTATTTTATGCCAATGTTAAGTATACTTTTACGGGGTGTTGCATATTTTCGGAAAAAGAAATTGAGGTCCATTTAGGACCTTATTGAACATATTTTCTACCTATTAACATGCTTTTTGGTCGAAACTATCACACGTCAATAATCTCGTCAGCAAACAGAAAGCAGTTTGATTGAGTCACGTCATGGACATAAAAATGCCCAAAACCCCTTTAGATGACCTCTTTTGGGTCAGAAAACATCAATTACGGTGCTTAGCACGATAATTCTTGCAAATCTCTGAATTAGCCTCAGACACAACTTTCATTTGGCCCAAACGGACTTACGGTTTGAAAGTTATGCCTATTTACGTGAACGCATGTAAATCACACAAAATCATCGGTTCAACTCAGCACGACAAGCTCGAGGCTCGGCATACACTAACCTCTCCTCCCCTCTCTTTTTCGTATCCCTCGGAGGGATACAAAATTTCGTATCCCAAGGGAGATACGAGAATTCGTGTTCTTCAGGGAATATGAATTTTTGTATCCCCTGGAGGGGTATGAAATTTTGTATCCCTCCAAGGGATACGTGATTTCGTATCCCCTGGAGGGTACAAAATTTCGTATCCCCTCATCAAAGGGATATAATTTTTCGGTTTTTGACTCTTCTGGGGTCCGAATTTCTGCTGCATGGGGCCGGCGTCCAACCTACTCCACTACCAAATCTCGCCTATAAATACCAAAGGCTTGGCCTTCATTTGGATTCTTTTTGGCTTGGATTTTTGGACTTATAGAGATCCAAAAGCATCATTAATGGATTCCATCATCTTCTCGATGACCATTGGACATGGCTTGGATCATTATAACGTTACACACATGTTCACTACCACTTTTTGGACATTTACAATGATAAAAAGCACCACCTTTGGGTTGTTTTGGGCATATTTTGATTTCTAGGACATTGTTGACCAAGTCAACACCTTTTTCCATCCCACGAAGAAGAAGGAAAATTTGGTTAAAGCTTAGAACAAACACACATTTTGTTATTCTATTGTAACGCTTTGTACTTAAACATTGTCCGAAATTGCACAACATTGTAATCAACAAATACATGATGAATGATTACTATAAAGTGGACGTGGGCGTTTGTGTCGAACCACTATAAAAGCTGAGTTCTCCCGCATTACTTTATTTTACATTTGGATTATTTTGTTTCTATGACACATACTCTCGGGTGTTGGCGTGCGTTGAGTCTGCAACAAGTTTCCACGTCAACACCACCATTTCCAACGTATTCATATGGAACTATGGTTCCTGCCATTGCAATTTGACTAAAAGTGAATAAAAAGAGCAAAATTTTCAAAGTAGATGTAGTTTCCCACAGACTGAACCCCTGTAAGATACCATGTTAATTTACTTTCCTGCATATTATATCCACTTTGGACATATGGTTTCATTGCTTGGAACTCATTTTGTATGTCAACATCAGTTGATGGTTAAAAACATTTCAACAGTGTGCCATTTGGTAAAGGGTCGTAACCTTTCTAAGAACACATGTGCACATCCTATAAAGGGGACATCTGAGAATCAGTTTCGTTACTAATTGATTTTTTTTTCTCTGTACAGCTTCGTCCTCCACATATTTATTAATAATCTTACCTTGAGTTCATCAAAATATCTGCCTTTCTAGCATGAAGGTGCAGAATGCGGTCCATTTCACATTGGGAGGCGAACTACTGATCATTCCCGGAGCTCCATTAAGGGAGCAATTTTTCTTTAAGGCAACAGTGTGGGTCATCAGACTCAAACATCAACAAATGTCGTAGACTGGCTAACATGATCGGAATGGGGTTTCAGTGCATAATAATATTAAAGTTAAATCTGTTTTGTTATCTGCATCGGTTATGTTGTTGCTTTCTATATTGATTATGTTATTTCTTTTAGACAACGAATTAGAAAGTAACATGTTATCCACCAAGCCACTTGTCACCACCAACTAGAATGGACCAGTAGTTCCACAACCCTGTCACATACTTACATGCGAGCGACTAAAGAAGTTTAACGGACATTACTTCAAACACTGACTATAGAAAATGCTCTTACACTTAGTCACATTGGGCCTGGCCAAATACCTTTCAGGGGATCCCCGAACGTTGATAAACTAGACCCTAACACCACTAAAATCGAGGCAACCACTGCTTGGAAGAGAACTGCATTCTTAACAGCCTAAAAAAGTATGTACAATGTGTATTGCATCATTCAAAATGCAAAGTTTCATTGGATATCTCTGGAAAAGAAATACAAGACTGATGACGATAAGATGAAGAAGTTCATTGTCGTAAAGTTTTAGGACTTCAAAATGGTAGATTCCAAAATAGCCGTCGGTTAGATTCAGGAACCTCTAGTAATCATTCATGAGATTCATGATGAAAAGATGGAATTGAGTGAATCATTCAAGTGGCATCTTCTATCAAAGATTTTCCTCCATTATGGAAGGATTTCAAGAACTATTTAAAGCATAAGCATAAAGAAACAACCATGTAAGATTTGATTGTTCGTCTAAGGACTGAAGAAGATAAAAGAAAGTCAGAGAAAAAGACAACCAGTTCCATGTAGGCAAAAATGAATGTGGTTGAGTCTTAAAAGACAAATAAAAGGAAACACGAGCATAATCCTAATTCGAAGAATCAAAGAAGTTTTAAGTTTCCTGCCATAATCGTGGAAAAAAGGATATAAAGCAATTGATTTTTGAGGTCCTACGAATTATAAAAAAGAAGAAGAATCAAACGAATGTCACTGAGTTTAATAAACGAATCTATCAATAATAATCTCATAATGCAGTCGGGTTAGTGATGGTAAAGAATGGTTTGTGGACAGTAGTGCCAGAAAACGTATTTATGCTAACAAATGGATGATTACCTCATATAAACCGTAACTCAAGAGAAGGAACGATATATGGAAAATTCATCCACATCAAAGGTTGAAGGAAAATGGAAGATCATTTTGAAAATGACCTCTGGAAGGGAACTCACATTAAACTATTAAACTATTTCTTGCACGTTCCAGATATTTGAAAGAACTTGCTTTTAGGGTTGCTGTTAAGCAAGAATTGTTTTAAGCTAGACTTTTTCTTCTTCTGATAACTATGTTTTGTCTAATAATGGTGTATACGTGGGAAATGTGTAACATCTCGTAAAATATACCCTAAATAGACATAGATAGTTAAATTAAGAAAAAACAATAATAAGTAACAAAACGTTAATGGGCGGAAAATGTGAATATTTGATAACTACGAACTAGGCCATAAAAAATATTACCATTGTATTAGTGGAAAGATTCTATCCGATGTTCATACTTTATTTATCGAAAATGGAGTCTGTATAAAAAAGTTATGAATAAACAAGTTATATGAAAATTGTATATACACAACAATTGAAATTCAAACTATAAGAATATAAATATGAAACAAAATAATATACTTCTGGTATTACGAAATATTCCTTGGGAATTCAAAATAATATGTATATATAAGTATGTAAGATGAGGACAAAAATCAAAATAGATAGAAAGAATTAATCAAATCAATTACTTAATTAATAAAAATAGAAACTGACATGGGAAATAAATCTCCCAGCGCTAGACTCTTAAGGAGGGTTGATTGTTCCCCTTTAGAAGGTCCACCTGGAGATCGACTGCCCTTCAGGGGAGGGCGATCACCCTTTTGGTTGATGGTGGGAGAGATATTAGTTTTATTATATTTTGCTAAAACCAACGATCCAAATTTTATAAAACTAATCCTGTAGTTCACACACGCTCTAGCAACCATAAATTAGGCCTTAGCCTAACCTCTAAATCCACATTCTATTCTCTTCTATGCCTTAACTCTTCTTCTCCGTTGTTGTTCTACATTCTAGAAATAAACAATTTAGGATTCCTCTTCCGCTTTAACCAATTATCTATCTTTTCTTATCTTGTTTTATTAGTTAAATCTGGAATTGGTAATTTTATTTATTTAAGGCTCTAATTGGATTCTTATATATATATATATTGGTTTAAGAGGATGCTTAGAAAAGGTAATTGCGAGGATACAATCCAGAAACTAATTCTACATTGCCTCTTCATCCTTCTCCTTGTAATGCTATAAGGGGAAATTTTAGAAGTATACTCTTTATATATCTTGAAAGTGTAGATTTGGATTGTTATACCTAAAGAACCTTAGATTTGCATGAAAATAAAGTATAAACAAAACCTCCAAATCCCTTATAAATTGCAGAAATGGTCAATCATTTGATCCATATTCGGTTTTGATTATGAATGTAATAAAAATTGAGTTTTGTGTGTTGTATAGTTTTGATAATGACCTGATTTACTTTCTTGTAAATTGTAAATATCGTGTATATATATATATCCAAAAAAACCTAAGATTTAGGTGTTGTAATGTAAATAAGTCTAAACTTCTATTTTCAAAATAGATAGTTTGAACATATTAAAGCACTAGTCATCAAAATCTTTGTTTTTGTATAAAATCGTATGAAAAGTAATGCAATACAAAAAAGATTATACACATTTGGCATATTACACCATGTCTCCCTTTTATTATTGAAATAATCTTTAAATCCTAGGCTGTAAATTATTCTTCATATGTTTGCGATGTCTCTATTTTGATTTGAATGTGAATATAAACATTTTACGCCATGGCTATGAAGTTAGGGAAATAGTAAACCTTAATCTTGTGGTTAGGATTGATATTTCTACGTTTTAGGATGTTTCTTTATACACGCTTTGATTATGTTTTATTTCTTTTACTATTTATATCATAATTAACATATTATAAATGCGTATTAAACACATTTAATTAGGATAGAATTTTAAATGTCCCTATAGGAAATTTGTATGCGTATGACTATTAATGGCTATTAAATAATATTAATAACACATAGATGCGATGTTAACACTAACTTGACCAACCGGCATATTCAACATCTAAAAGTAAGTCAGGTTAATGTGATAGGTCTAAGTGTCATGGGCTGTTATAATAAATACATGAAGATGCGGCGTTACACCCAAATTGTAGTAGAAGCTTGCCTAGAACCGCTCGAAAAATCCAACATCTACAAGTAGTCGACTTAATGTAGACATCTAGTGTGTGTTTGTATATATATATAATTGTGTGAAGTAGGGTTGCCTCGAGAAGACATTAAGTGGTTGACCTACCTTCTTTTGGTATTAAGTGGTTAGGACTAGGTCTGTTACTAAGATTCACTCCTTAGTACTAGGCCAAAGTAATCGGACCAACCCTTACTAGGTCTTAAGTGGTTATTGGGTCCGCCTCTCTCATATAAACTTATAAGGTATTAAATGGTCCATACTAAAATGGTAGATGCATAAGTAAGGTAGTTCTCGGAAAGTTGTCTATTTCTTATCTAGGGGCTATGTGAGTGCATACTTCTGGATCGGCAAATAAGAGTCCCGAAGAACATGTAAGGATGATTGTTTGTCTAAGGGAAGTATCAAGTGACTCAAAGCTCCTTTGTAATGACAATTAGATAGTAACGCATGAGTCTGCAGTGTGGCGACCCAAACTTCCCCGTGAAAGAAAGCCCGGATTGCTTTGAGAAAACAACAAGTCAGAACACAAACAGAAGAAAATTTCATTGCTTATTACAACAATTCCATCAGAATAAAAGAATATAACAGAGTATGAATAAATATTACACAGAAAAATATCAGAGATTTAAATTACATTTAGATACATCGCAGCAGAAAAACAATACAAAGCACAACTGAAAACAAATACACAGATACAGAGCTTTCCGAATATCGCTTCAGCTGTAAACCAGGATCCTGTGAATATAAATCTGCAAAACCAAAACTACTAGCTGCCCGTGTGGAAATAGGGGCACCCAGAGTTTAGGTCAAAACAATAAACTCCAGGTCAGTCATGTGACTGGTGTAAGAACTAAAACAGTTATTAATCTTTGTTTTTAAAGTTAGGTAAATCAAGGGACCACGCCGTATAACACGGAACGGGTTTCCTCCCAAGAATACCAGTGCATAAAACAAACAGCGCCATGCTAAATAAAGAACAATGAAGCTATTATAAGACCCAAGTCCCATCACACAATGCAACGCAAGCCGGAGGATATAATTTTCCCTTGTAATAGCCAAATATGCTTGATACGTGAAATTTCATCTTATATTATTACTTTAAGTGAAGAAAACATCTTCAAATATAAATGTATCAATAATAGACGGAATGGGTACCATATATCATGTCGCCAATACTAGGCTCTACAATCAAAACCGCAAAATGTCATATTTGGAAATTGGATTTCCATCATGGCGGCTCTTGATTCGAAAGATCGATCGCGTAGTGCCATCCATAACGGCTTACGTCTCAGCGAGAGAAAACACCGTAATGCACATCCGCACTTTTGGGAAATCAAGTATCACTGCGGCTTACGTCTCGGCGAGAGAAAACACCTCTTACTCTATCCCTCTGAGCACTAAGCTCAATCTCGGTCGATCAAATCCACGACACCACTAAGGTGCCCATCCTCTAAAAAGCATACTGATCAAACCATCAGTTTACCACCATACCGGGGTGTGAGGCTCGCGAATCAACGCCATACACAAAGCGGCACTATATTAAAGTTGTGCTTTGATCATCAACCACAAGACTTTGCTTTTCAACAGAAGCCTTGATCATTTGCCACTTAGGCATGTCACACAGGCAATTCATGCCATGCGATTGATATCCATCGATATATAACCTCTGAGCTTGTACGTCTCAGAGAAGGGTGTTAAGTAAGAGAATAAATTCTCTACTGCCAAACAGATATATATTTAATAGAAATCAATCATACAGAATAAAATCCAATGTCAAACACATAGTCCATTTACAAGTTCCTTCTGGGTCTGAACGAAACCGGAGGCACTTTCCTCGCATATCCGTCGATCTCCAAGTACGTCCGGACGGCTACCACTTTAGCCCCCTTCAAGGTAGCTACTCCCATCATGAGCATCAGTAGCACCCATCCATTCGATGTGAAGATCGTTGGTCTTGTACCATCTTCAATCTCTTCGACTCATCGTCGAATCAGTTATTCAGAATGGGTTATACCTGGACTTTCTGAATAACTCGCGTATCTTAATCAACAAGTGTTATAAAACACAATACAAGCCTCATTCCAATTCATTAGTCACTAACCGTAAATTAATAAGGGAACAATTCCCCAGATATTAACCCCGAAGGCCGAAACCAACATCAGATCAATACCCAAGAAACCATTCTTCTTAACTAACCTACAGCTAGTTTCTAAATTTCATATTCTTAGGGAAAGGTTCCCATTAATTTTATCAAAGATAAATTCTTTAAAATTTATTCTTTAATCTTCCTTTGGATGTCATTTCAAACCAGATTATGGTTTTCCAAACTAGTCGAGATTAGGGAACCACACCGAAGTAATTATTTATTTTATTTCCCAATCCCAACCTATTCATCCCATGGAGCAAAACTGTTATTACCCCATAACTGACACCACGGTGTTATCGGTAAATTTAATTACAATTTCATGTTCAAATCTAATTAAAGATTTAACTATCTCTAGGAGTAAAACTGGTGATACTCCCCTTTCGATCATTTCCAAATTTTGATAATTTAAATTATCAATTCATATTTCAATCTAATTAAAGATTCATGAAAACTCCTTTTACAGGGTTAAAGAAATAATGTCATTTAAAACACAGTCCACGATAAACCCAAATCACATTCTATTTCAATTAAATATATTAGAAATTCTGGTTATTTAAAACCCATTTCAAATTCAATTTATTTATTCCAAAAATAAATTGATTTTAATTCTAGTTCAAAACTAGTCCATTTCGATAAAAATCTATTTTTTTCCTTTTCAAATATGGATTTTTTTCATCCCAGTTTTTCCTAAATCATTTCTTATGATTTTACACAAATTATAGATATTTTTAATAATTTTATCAAGGCCCGTATAGTCGGTTTTCAATAACTGCCACCGAACTGCACTTACATCGACCTTTTCCAAATTTGATTTGGACATAATTCCAAATCCAACCGTTAGATTTCAAATTTCTAATATTCATTGGAAAGCTCTTTTCGATACGAACCCAATGGTTTCGGTTTCAGGAGAATCCGACGGTCGGATCTCCCGCAATATCCATTCGAAGTAATGGTCGAAATTCACGAACTGTCGCGGCGCGGTGCATTCTATTCAGGCCATTATATAATATTTATATATATATATATTAAATTTCGTTCATTTCCTTTTAAAAACGAATTTTATAAATCGTTTCAAATTTGTTTCCAAACAATTTCAACTTTCATTTCAAATTCAAATCAAAATTGAATTTTCCATTATAAATTCTTTTTACATTCATTTCTATTTGATTTCAATTCAAATCAATTTCAATTCAATTTCAGTTCGTTTTCAATTCGATTTGAATTCCTTTCAATTCGAATTCATTTCGATTTCCAATTGCATTTTTATTTAATTCAATTTCAATTCGATTACCATTCAATTTGAATTCATTTCAATTCGAATTCATTTTATATTCGATTCAATTCGAATTCATTTTATATTCGATTCAATTCGAATTCATTTTATATTCGATTCAATTCGAATTCATTTTCTATTCGATTCAATTCGAATTCATTTTCTATTCTATTCAATTCGAATTCATTTTCTATTCGATTCAATTCGAATTCATTTTCTATTCTATTCAATTCGAATTATAAATCTCTTTTCAATATTCATAATAAAGACGAATATAATCGATATAAATATCGTTCGCGTCAAAATAGCGCATCTCTAATCAACACGGCTTTATATTTTTCAATAACTTCATTATTCTATTCAACAAATGATTATTTATTCTATTCAACACATGAATCTATATTTCTTTCAACACATGACCAATCTCACCAAATGAGTACTGTCAACACGTGACTATTTTTGTTATTTTATAATATTCTTTATTTTCCCGATTGGAATGAGGCCCAATCAATTACCATATAATGTTAATTATATGGATTCCATACAACACATGTATATAATAGCAACGATATATAATCAACCATTATCCAAAGTGCACCACACAACTGCATAGCATTAAATATAAATAATTAACGCTTACACAGTCTGTCTACCAATATATCAACATACAACTAAATAATTGGGATTAGTGTATGCCAAATATCATCCCAACACCCGTGTGTGGTTTCAATCCACAAGCACTGAATATTATTTGTGCAGTTGGGCGATGTGTAAAATTTATCGTCCCAATCAATATCCTTCGAATAGGTGTACATAAACTGTAACACCCCGTGAATTCTATAACTGTGAAATTCACAAATTAAAGTATAATTAATTTGAAATCAAAGAACTAAGGGAAACGGGATACGCCATTGCGTTCGCCTCGGAAAAATACGCGAAATAGAGTCCGAGTTTTCGAAAAACGGAGTCTGTATAAAGAAAATATAACCTCCGTAAGTTTCTGAATTAAGTTTAAAATTCGAACAAAATAAAACAGCTCAGAAAAACAAGTTTAAAATTAAAAATCGGGCCCAATTGGCCAGGGCGGGAAAATTCCCGCCTGATGCACCCAAGTCGACTGGGCTGTCGACCTGGTCTTGCCAGGTAGACAGGGCTGTCGACAGGGCTGTCGACCTGGTCCAGAGCCAGGTCGAACCCAGCCCACCCTGGCTGGCCTAGTCTATGTTGGTCGATTTTCAGAAGCATGCTTTGTCATTAGGGCTAGGTGGCAAGCTCTAATTGGTCTCTCTTTCGAATGAATGGCTACGATCAATCCAAGCAACATCGATGGTCCTAATCAGTTCAAAAACTCTATAAAAATGACCCTAGACTCAACCTAATCTATTCATTCAAAAATAAGAACAAAGCCACCATGCTGCTGAGGAACGTCTAGGAGTAGCCACCAAATTGGAGAGAAGATTAGGAGGCAAATTCTAAAGCATAAAGCAACATAAACAAATCAAATCAGCACCTACGAGTCGCATCTCTAAATTCCTGAATTAGAGAATTCGCCACACGATTGTAAGTAGAGTATTATTTTGGTATGAACAAATAATTGTGTTGGTTTGTATACTTGATTTGTGGTGATAAAGTAATTCATATTTGTGCGTTACTATGATTCTTATCTATTTGGAATATTGTATACGTTTGGATATTCGCAAAGCATGTTATTCATTATAAAAGCTACATGTTTGCGGTAGTTTTATGCAAGTATACGTTTGGAATATTCGCAAATTATGTAATTCATGTTGAAGCTACATGTATGTAATTGTTTAATTGAAATTCATGCAAGTTTGGGTTTTGCTACTATGCCATCATAATGTGTATTTTTGTACAAAAATCATTTTTGTGTGTAATTGGAACAAATTTGGGTTATTGTAATTCATATGGAATTATGTTGAAAATTTGGCATCATGATTTATGTATTAAGCCATACTTTTGTACTAGAAAACCTCTTTGCGAACTCATGAATATAACTAGGTTATGATCGATATTTTGCATAATTAAAAACCATGTTAGCTCTTTGTTGTTAACAAGAATTATATGATGACATATGTGGTACATAGCTAGGTTAGATTCAAAATCCCATTTGCAAGTTTGCTTGACTAAAGTAAAAATCATGATTTCATGTTTAGAAATATTTATGCCATAAGTATATGTGCGCCATGGTTAGGTGAATAGATTTAAAATCATGATTAAGTTGGAATAATTCAAGTTGAACTATGCTTTTGTATTAGTAACAAAAGTAAAACCCTTTGTAAACATGTAGGAATCTTATGAACATGATTTGCTTATGCTTGACATTATGCCTAAATAAAAACATAGGTTTATGTTGTAGTTAAGACTATGTGTCAATAATGATATCCAATTTAGATTCTTATCTTAACTACAAGTTTACATGCTTTGATTCATGTCACTTATGCTTTATGACCAAAGTATACACTACTACTATGCAAGTACACCAGTTTCTATTTTGTAGTTCCACGTTATGTTGCAAGTTCATGCGTTCACATTCCCCTTTTTGTGTATGTAATCACGCTTTAAGCCTCCCCTCTTTCGCATGGCTAAGTTGGGCTTAAAAAGGCTAAGCCCAACATATATATAATAAACGAACGTATTAAACGGGGGAAGATAACGTTGGGCTAAATTAATTAATAAATGAAAAGATAAAGTAGAGGGGCCCAAATTCAAGAATGGGTTGGGCCCATGATTGGTGTAACCTTTACACCATTGATTTTTTAATAATGGGCCGCAAATATTTACATATAAACAAAGAAGAAAGACAAAATATGTAAATGTAGAAAATACGATGTGTTTAACCCGAGGTTGGATTGAGTTGTGATGTAAACCTGCCCGGAACCGCCCGGCTGTCCAGTGGTCACAACAATACCTATCCAATGTGGGAGGTTAAACATGGAGCCCAATAAGGACCCGAGGTTAGACTGAGTTGTGGCGTAAGACTGCCCGGAACCAACCGGCAACAGGCAGCCACAACAATACCTGTCTAATGTGAGAGGTCAAGGCTTTAATAAGACAATTAAGGCTGAGTCAGGATTGTTAGGATTAAGTGAACTAAAGACTTAATCAAAATGGAACATGCTAAACTAAACAGACTGATTGGGGGTTAGGTTATAAAACACTTAACCAACTTAGCATGTTGGCTAGAGATAGAAAACCTAGTAACGGGGGACCCTTTTCAGCAGTAACCCTATAAGGTGTATCATGATACCCTGAAACTAGGCAGGGTGGGGCACGATTACTGGGCTGATTGTAAGAGGTCAAATCGACGGCGGGGGTGTAGCAGTGTAGGTTCTAACGGGGTGCGGGCGTGCACACACTCCGGCGCAGAAAAATAAGGCACTGGGCACCAGTAGTATACCTGTGCATTCTAGGGTTGTGTCGGGCCGCTGCCATGGGACTTGATACACCCCATGGTGGGACCAGCATAGGTAACTACAACATCGGGGGCCGTAAGACACATGTAACTATGCGAGTAGGAGCCGATCATCATAGAATGGATCACTTCACCCTGATTATGGGGTGCCAGTTGGGAACTAGTTTATATGGGTTCAGAGATTAACATGGGGTACGATAGTATATTCGACCCTAGACAACTTAACCAAGTTTATAGTGCTTTCCCATTTCTTGTTTATACTTATCATACCCAGTTCTTTGTTCATAGACAGAATAGTCCTAGACTTACTCAGGCTTTATGTCTGACTCTACTTTTCTTTCGTCTTCTTTTCTTCCGTTTCCCCCCCAGGTCCACAGGGAGGGAACACTGCAGCTTGACCAGCCTTCACATCCAGCTTGAAGAGGAGAAATGTATTGCTTGGACCTTTCCGTTTTTGAACTATGGCTTTGGACAACCACTATGGGGCTTTTGCAGTTTATCTATGTTTTCTTTATGCTTCTTTAAATAATGTAATCAAGACAGATTATGAAAGTGTTATGTTATGTTTTTGGAAAAGATGTAAGACAATTATGGTGATGTTGTTGTAGCACGTATTTGCTTTTATGAAATAAAAGTTACCACTTTTCTGCTGTTTACAAATATGTGTTCTTATATCTGTCTTGTATATCTGTGACTTATACTTATAAACCTCCACCAAAATTAGGGCATTCCCTTTGAGAGTGACCCTAACGGAGGTGGGGTGTTTCACTTGGTATCAGAGCATAGGTTTACCAGATAAGATAAAAAGTTTTGAAATTTTATTTTCAAAAAGAAAATTTAAAGAAGCATTTTTAAAAGAAAAATGTTATTTTATTTTAAAAAGGCAAAGTCCCCCTCCCAAAGCCATAGGTACTATCTCTTATCCTTCGTTTTGAATCTATCCTTTTTGTTTCAGCATGTCCGAAGAACTTAACTTGCCAGAAGGGGTACCAATACCTGGTTGGTTTAGATGGTTCTTAGAAGCAAGGGCCACTCAGCCAGGTCCTACCGTTCCTCCTCCCCCAGCTGCAGGAAATCATCCAGCTGCAGCGGCACCTCTTCCTCCACCTCCTCCACGGGGAAACACGTTTGCTAAAATATGTAAAGATTTTAAAGCTATGGGAGGAAAGGATTTCCATGGAACTGAGTCCTTCGTGGCAGCTAGGAATTGGCTGAAAGAAACTGAGGACCTATTCATCATCTTTGAGGTAGAAGATAGACAGAAAGTACAATTGGCAGTGTGGCTATTAAAGGGCGAGGCTTCCTACTGGTGGGAAGTCACTAATGCTGAAAGACCGGTGGAGACATGGGAGGACTTTAGGGCAAGGTTTGAGACTAAATTTCTCTCAGATGCGGAAAGGAGTTTGCAGTTGGAAAATTTCTTATTTCTTAAGCAAGGTAACAAGACCGTCAGAGAGTATGTTAATCAGTTTGATGAGCTGGCTAGGTTTAGGCTGGACCTAGTCAACACCCCGCACAAGAAGGCTCTCCGTTTCGTCAAAGGGTTGAATGAGCCATTACACAGTTTGGCCATGACCCATATACCCATGGGAGCCACGTATGAAAGACTAGTGCAAATGGCATTGCTGAACGAAGAGGATAAGGGCAAGAAGGAGACGAAGGCAGAAAGCTCTCAAGGGAAGAAAGAGGGTTTGCAGCCTAAAAAGACGGACTTTAAGAAAGGCGGGAAAGGCAACAAAGAGAAGAGGAAGTGTAATTTCTGTGGCAAAGTGGAGCACTTAGTAAAGGACTGCCGGAAAAAGAAGGCCAAGGAGAATGGTGGGTGCTTTTCATGCGGTGAGACAGGCCACAGGGCTAAGGATTGCCCAAAGAAACGAGGACAGGGGCAGAGGGCTGGATCCACCACGGGGGCACAGGTTCATGTGCTAGAAGCTCCACCTCTGCAACAGCGAGGTATAAATACTTCTGTAGAAAGTATAGTTTATCTTTATGATCACCCCGTTCGCACTTTATTTGATTCTGGCGCATCACACTCCTTTATCTCGTCTGCTTTAGTAGAATCTCTGCACCTAAAAACTAGTATGGTAGAGGACCCCTTAATTGTTTCAAACCCAATTGGGGGCACAACTCATTTGTCTATGGTCTGTTTGGGATTAAAAATTTCTATTCTAAGCGTAGAATTTCAATGTAGTGCCTTTGTTTTGGGCTTTTCGGGATATGGTTTGATTTTGGGCATGGATTGGCTATCCAGTAATGGGGCCATCCTTGATTGTGAGAAAAGGGTTGTTAGGCTCCTAACCCAGCTCGGTAATACTTTGGAAATTTCTTGTAATCCCTCGTATGCGGTTATGCTTAGTTATCTTGAATCGCTAGATGCCTCTGTTGAAAATTTGCAATCAGTTAGAGTGGTCCGGGAATATCCGGATGTCTTCGAAGAGGTGAAGGGCTTGCCTCCAAAGCGGGAAATAGACTTCCGCATATATCTTGTAGATAATGCAAAGCCCGTTGCATTTCCCGTTAGACACATGGCTTCACGGGAAAGGAAAGAGCTCAGTAAACAGATTAAAGAGCTTCTAGAAAAGGGGTTCATTAGGAGGAGCATTTCAGAATGGGGCGCTCCAGTGGTGTTCGCTACAAAGGCGGATGGTTCACTCCGTCTATGTGTTGACTATAGGGAGCTCAACAAACTAACGAAAAAGAATAGGCACCCTCTCCCTAGAATTGACGATTTGTTTGATCAGCTTGTAGGAGCGTCTGTTTTCTCCCAACTCGATTTAGCGACCGGTTTTCATCAGCTAAGGGTGGCTGAGGATAGTATCGATAAAACGACATTCAGAACCCCAGACGGCTTCTTTGAATGGCTTGTCATGCCTTTCGGCTTGACAAATGCACCTGCTTACTTCGTAGACCTGATGAGTAGGGTATTCAGAGATTTCCTCAACAAATTCGTAGTGGTCTTCGTAGATGATATCCTTATCTTCTCAAAGAGTGAAGAGGAACATGCTCAGCATTTAAGGGCGATCATGGAAACTCTGCGAGTCCATCAACTAAAAGCCAAATTCTCCAAATGCCATTTTTGGAGAGAAGAAGTGAGGTTCCTTGGGCACATAGTATCCAAACAAGGGTTGGCGGTGGACCCTGCTAAGGTAGTGGCGGTACAGGATTGGAAGACGCCAAGGAATGCAATTGAGGTCCGAAGTTTTCTAGGACTAGCAGGTTTCTATCGAAAGTTCATAAGGGATTTTGCGAAAATCTCAGCTCCGCTCACGAAATTGACCAAGAAGAATCTAGTGTTCAGTTGGGACTTGGATTGCGAGTTTGCTTTCCAACGACTAAAAAGGGCTCTTACAACAGCCCCAGTTTTGACGCTGCCAGATGGGAGCAAGATGTTCACTGTTTATACAGATGCACGTGGGACAGGGCTAGGCGCCGTTTTAATGCAAGAAGGAAGGGTAGTAGCTTATGGCGGGAGGCAGTTGAAAGTACATGAAAAGAACTACCCAACCCATGATCTTGAGTTAGCCGCCATCGTCTTTGCACTCAAGTCTTGGCGACACTATCTCCTAGGTGAGAAGTTCGAACTTTACACTGACCATAAATCATTGAAATATCTTTTCTCGCAGAAAGACCTTAACTTGAGGCAACAGAGATGGATGGAGTTTCTCGCCTCGTACGATTTCGAAATCTCCTACACTCCGGGCAAAGGCAACGTAGTGGCAGACGCGTTGAGCCGAAAGAAATTGACCCTAAGCCCGCTGTTTGTTGAAAGACAAAGCCTAGAGTTTATAGCCAGCTTCGACTTTAGGCCTTCCTCCGATTTTGTACCAAGCTTGCTAGCATCTCTCGAAGTGCGCCCAACTTTAGTGGATTCAGTAGGGACAGCACAGCGCGAAGACCCCCAGCTTGTGGAAACGATTGATAGGCTAATTAGGGGTGAGACTTCAAGTCACCTCAACAGATACTCCATCGGCGATAAGGGTTTGCTAAGGCGAGACGGAAGACTATGCGTCCCACAGACGAAAGATTTAGTAAAGAAGGTTCTCGAGGAAGCACATCACTCCAAGATGACGATACACCCAGGCGGAGATAAAATGTACAAAGATATAAAAAGGACTTTCTGCTGGAACGGCATGAAAAAGGACGTGGCAGAATTCGTTTCTAAGTGTATGGTGTGCCAACAGGTTAAGGCGGAACAGAAAAAGCCTGGCGGACTGCTACATCCTCTGGAGGTCCCGCAGTGGAAGTGGGATAGCATCTCAATGGACTTCATCGATGGGCTGCCTAGGTCTAGGAGAGGCAACACTAGCATTTGGGTAATAGTGGATAGGCTTACTAAAAGCGCCCACTTTTTACCTGTCAAAAGTAAAAGATCTGCCTCATCCCTAGCATCACTTTACCTCAAGGAAATCGTTCGACTCCATGGAATACCATCCAACATTGTTAGTGACCGAGACCCCATCTTCACTAGTGAGTTTTGGCGGAGTCTGCAAGAAGCAGTAGGAACGCAGTTATGCTTGAGAACAGCCTATCATCCCCAAACCGACGGCCAAACAGAGAGAGTGAACAGAGTTTTGGAAGACCTTCTAAGACTGTGCGTCCTTGACTTCGGAGGGACATGGGAAGACCACCTTCCTTTGGTGGAATTTGCCTACAACAACAGCTACCAAGAACCATCGGAATGGCGCCCTTCGAAGCTTTATATGGAAGACCGTGTTGATCGCCCACTTGTTGGTGGGAGTCTACTGATAAGCTCATACTTGGACCAGATATGATACGGGAGACTTCAGAGAAAGTAGACTTAATACGAAGAAGGATGAAGACGGCCCAAGACAGACAAAAGCCCTACGCTGACAAGAGGAGAACCGACCTTGAATTTGAGGTTGGGGACAGAGTTTTTCTTAAGGTATCTCCGCTAAGGAACGTTGTTCGTTTCAGAACCGCAGGAAAGCTAGCACCAAGGTTCGTAGGGCCATTCCCTATCATCGAGAAAATTGGGAAAATGGCCTATAGATTAGAGCTACCCGAGAAACTGGCCGGAGTCCACAACGTTTTTCACGTTTCACATCTCCGAAAATGTCTACATGAGTCTGCTGAAGTGGTAGAGCCAAATATCCTCGAAGAAGCCGAAGTGGAACGGGAAGCAACCATAAGAAAAGTTCCAACCCGCATATTAGGAACGGAAGTGAAGAAGCTACGCAACCGCGAAGTCAAACTCGTCAAAGTTCAGTGGAGCGACGCCGAGGGAGACGCGACTTGGGAAACTGAAGCTAGAATACGCACTGCCTACCCTTTTCTTTTCGAGGGTACATCCTTGATCTTTCTTTCTCTTTAAGTCGCGATTTTATCTATCTTTTTAGGTATATTTCCTCGACCTTATCTTTTAGGTAGAAACCCTTTTGGATGGAAACATGTAATTGAAAACATGTTATGGATGATGGTTGCAAGTGGTTGCAAGTGATTGCTAGTGGTTGCTCGTGGTTGCATATACACACACAATCTAGGTTTTAGATCGGCTCAGTCACTTCACATTGCATATGCATATATGTTTGCATTCGTATATGGTTGAACTTTAATGTGTTGTCATATGGATGTTGCATTGGTATGAATGATTGTGCACTCATGTAGAATCATGAATAGGAAAATTTTCATACATAATGGATTCATGGCACTTACATGATTCGCATTAAGGAGGTCAACTGAATCAGTAGACCGCCTGATTTTGCATTAGATAAGTACATGTACACACACACTTCGCATATGATCATGAAGCATTAGAAGTCTTTTAAGGACAACGGATGCTCGTGTTTGATGGATGAGTAGATGGATGATTGGATGTTAGGATATACATTCCTCCTAACTTGAAGATTTCGGGGACGAAATCCTTTTAAGTGGGGGAGAATGTAACACCCCGTGAATTCTATAACTGTGAAATTCACAAATTAAAGTATAATTAATTTGAAATCAAAGAACTAAGGGAAACGGGATATGCCATTGCGTTCGTCTCGGAAAAATACGAGAAATAGAGTCCGAGTTTTCGAAAAACGGAGTCTGTATGAAGAAGATATAACCTCCGGAAGTTTCTGAATTAAGTTTAAAATTCGAACAAAATAAAACAGCTCAGAAAAACAAGTTTAAAATTAAAAATCGGGCCCAATTGGCCAGGGCGGGAAAATTCCCGCCTGATGCACCCAAGTCGATTGGGCTGTCGACCTGGTCTTTCCAGGTCGACAGGGCTGTCGACAGGGCTGTCGACAGGGCTGTCGACCTGGTCCAGAGCCAGGTCGAACCCAGCCCACCCTGGCTGGCCTAGTCTATGTTGGTCGATTTTCAGAAGCATGCTTTGTCATTAGGGCTAGGTGGCAAGCTCTAATTGGTCTCTCTTTCGAATGAATGGCTACGATCAATCCAAGCAACATCGATGGTCCTAATCAGTTCAAAAACTCTATAAAAATGACCCTAGACTCAACCTAATCTATTCATTCAAAAATAAGAACAAAGCCACCATGCTGCTGAGGAACGTCTAGGAGTAGCCACCAAATTGGAGAGAAGATTAGGAGGCAAATTCTAAAGCATAAAGCAACATAAACAAATCAAATCAGCACCTACGAGTCGCATCTCTAAATTCCTGAATTAGAGAATTCGCCACACGATTATAAGTAGAGTATTATTTTGGTATGAACAAATAATTGTGTTGGTTTGTATACTTGATTTGTGGTGATAAAGTAATTCATATTTGTGCGTTACTATGATTCTTATCGATTTGGAATATTGTATACGTTTGGATATTCGCAAAGCATGTTATTCATTATAAAAACTACATGTTTGCGGTAGTTTTATGCAAGTATACGTTTGGAATATTCGCAAATTATGTAATTCATGTTGAAGCTACATGTATGTAATTGTTTAATTGAAATTCATGCAAGTTTGGGTTTTGCTACTACGCCATCATAATGTGTATTTTTGTACAAAAATCATTTTTGTGTGTAATTGGAACAAATTTGGGTTATTGTAATTCATATGGAATTATGTTGAAAATTTGGCATCATGATTTATGTATTAAGCCATACTTTTGTACTAGAAAACCTCTTTGCGAACTCATGAATATAACTAGGTTATGATCGATATTTTGCATAATTAAAAACCATGTTAGCTCTATGTTGTTAACAAGAATTATATGATGACATATGTGTTACATAGCTAGGTTAGATTCAAAATCCCATTTGCAAGTTTGCTTGACTAAAGTAAAAATCATGATTTCATGTTTAGAAATATTTATGCCATAAGTATATGTGCGCCATGGTTAGGTGAATAGATTTAAAATCATGATTAAGTTGGAATAATTCAAGTTGAACTATGCTTTTGTATTAGTAACAAAAGTAAAACCCTTTGTAAACATGTAGGAATCTTATGAACATGATTTGCTTATGTTTGACATTATGCCTAAATAAAAACATAGGTTTATGTTGTAGTTAAGACTATGTGTCAATAATGATATCCAATTTAGATTCTTATCTTAACTACAAGTTTACATGCTTTGATTCATGTCACTTATGCTTTATGACCAAAGTATACACTACTACTATGCAAGTACACCAGTTTCTATTTTGTAGTTCCACGTTATGTTGCAAGTTCATGCGTTCACATTCCCCTTTTTGTGTATGTAATCACGCTTTAAGCCTCCCCTCTTTCGCATGGCTAAGTTGGGCTTAAAAAGGCTAAGCCCAACATATATATAATAAACGAACGTATTAAACGGGGGAAGATAACGTTGGGCTAAATTAATTAATAAATGAAAAGATAAAGTAGAGGGGCCCAAATTCAAGAATGGGTTGGGCCCATGATTGGTGTAACCTTTACACCATTGATTTTTTAATAATGGGCCGCAAATATTTACATATAAACAAAGAAGATAGACAAAATATGTAAATGTAGAAAATACGATGTGTTTAACCCGAGGTTGGATTGAGTTGTGATGTAAACCTGCCCGGAACCGCCCGGCTGTCCAGTGGTCAGAACAATACCTATCCAATGTGGGAGGTTAAACATGGAGCCCAATAAGGACCCGAGGTTAGACTGAGTTGTGGCGTAAGACTGCCCGGAACCAACCGGCAACAGGCAGCCACAACAATACCTGTCTAATGTGAGAGGTCAAGGCTTTAATAAGACAATTAAGGCTGAGTCAGGATTGTTAGGATTAAGTGAACTAAAGACTTAATCAAAATGGAACATGCTAAACTAAACAGACTGATTGGGGGTTAGGTTATAAAACACTTAACCAACTTAGCATGTTGGCTAGAGATAGAAAACCTAGTAACGGGGGACCCTTTTCAGCAGTAACCCTATAAGGTGTATAATGATACCCTGAAACTAGGCAGGGTGGGGCACGATTACTGGGCTGATTGTAAGAGGTCAAATCGATGGCGGTGGTGTAGCAGTGTAGGTTCTAATGGGGTGCAGGCGTGCACACACTCCGGCGCAGAAAAATAAGGCACTGGGCACCAGTAGTATACCTATGCATTCTAGGGTTGTGTCGGGCCGCTGCCATAGGACTTGATACACCCCATGGTGGGACCAGCATAGGTAACTACAACATCGGGGGCCGTAAGACACATGTAACTATGCGAGTAGGAGCCGATCATCATAGAATGGATCACTTCACCCTGATTATGGGGTGCCAGTTGGGAACTAGTTTATATGGGTTCAGAGATTAACATGGGGTACGATAGTATATTCGACCCTAGACAACTTAACCAAGTTTATAGTGCTTTCCCATTTCTTGTTTATACTTATCATACCCAGTTCTTTGTTCATAGACAGAATAGTCCTAGACTTACTCAGGCTTTATGTCTGACTCTACTTTTCTTTCGTCTTCTTTTCTTCCGTTTCCCCCCCAGGTCCACAGGGAGGGAACACTGCAGCTTGACCAGCCTTCACATCCAGCTTGAAGAGGAGAAATGTATTGCTTGGACCTTTCCGTTTTTGAACTATGGCTTTGGACAACCACTATGGGGCTTTTGCAGTTTATCTATGTTTTCTTTATGCTTCTTTAAATAATGTAATCAAGACAGATTATGAAAGTGTTATGTTATGTTTTTGGAAAAGATGTAAGACAATTATGGTGATGTTGTTGTAGCACGTATTTGCTTTTATGAAATAAAAGTTACCACTTTTCTGCTGTTTACAAATATGTGTTCTTATATCTGTCTTGTATATCTGTGACTTATACTTATAAACCTCCACCAAAATTAGGGCATTCCCTTTGAGAGTGACCCTAACGGAGGTGGGGTGTTTCATAAACAAACCGTCCGGTTTGTAAATGAATATTTATTTATTCACGTTCACGTTGAAAATTATATTTTTAACGATATAAAATATTTTTAACTATATAAATATTTTATTTCATTTCATAACACAACCAATTTTCACAATAACATACAATCAAACAAACAAGCCGTCCATGGTCTGTAGACGACGGGTGTCGGGTGCTGATATTTTAAACTAGACTTAGAAGATTAAAGTGAGAAGTTCTCACAGAGGGTTCCACTCCGCCGTGCTTTGCCTTTGAACTGCTGAACCGTCTAGATCTGCCTGAAATTCCAATGCATTCCTTTTCACGCTGTTTATAATAAAAATTTATATTTTATTACTTCATTTCAATAAATAAAAATCATATTTTTATTTCTACTTCATGTATATTTTTTTTCGACGCTTCATTCTATATAAAAATTATATTTTTATTCTTTTATACTCTACATACATGTATATATATATATTAAAAATCATAACTTCTTATTCAATAAAAATTATAGCTTTCAACTCTATAAAAATCATGTTTTCAGTTTAAAAAAAAGCAATACTCAATGCAAAAGAAAAATTCTAAAATAAAATAATCAAAATAAAGAAACTTACTTTTGCTTTTTTTTCTTCTTGTTCGCAGCGGGGGAGGGGGTTTCTGGACGTCGACGGAAGTGGAGGGAGACAAGCGAAGGTGGTGCGGCGCCCTGGCGATCTCAGGTATGGTGGGTGGCTGAGGAGGCATTGGGATCGAACGGGGGGACTAGCGAGTTCGACAGAGGTGCGGTTTCAGGAGAAGGAGGGAAGAGAGAGGAAGAGGAGGGGAAGGAAGGGAGGCGCGCAAGGGGGGGTGTGCGGCGGCGTGGTGAACGGTGGCTGACGATGCGATTTAGGACTCCGCCCTTTACTGTTTTTTTATAATCTCGATTGACTTCGATTAGAGAGAGTAAAGGGGCCAAAGGCCTTTATATAAAAATATATTTATTTAATTATTTAATTCCATAAAGTAACTTTTAATTTCGACCTTGAAACGAGACCCACTGCCTGTCGTCCCTAGCTAATTACCCCCATATCGAACACAATGGGATAAGTATCGTAAGCTGATTCGATCGTTTCGATCAGTTTTCGTCAAAATCAACATATAACTCTATATATTGAATTTGAACGCACATTTCAATTTACCGGGGCTACATACTAACTAGAAAAATTCCTAAAAAATATTTTCTAGCTTCGTATTGACGATGCGGTCCTAACAAAACTAATTTCGTCAAATTCTGAGACCGTTTGAAAAATAGCCATTTTCGAGTCGATTAAAATCAACTAAAACTGGTCAAACGTGTTTTCCTTTGCCACGCTCACATATTGATTCGAAAAATTATGAATTTTGATATCTAGCAATAACTTGACATCCCGGTTCCAACAAAAGTGGTTTCGTCGAAAATCGAGGTCATTTGCAAAATTTCCACTTTTAAGGGCCAGAATTCCGTAGCGACTATTCTGAAATTTCAACTGGATGTAACTTTTGATTCCCGCTATGAAATTTTGATTTCCCGGATTCGTTGAAAAGATATTCATAAACAGATTCTAATATTTTTGGTTTCGCTAAAATCCGGTTTATTTTGAATCCTGGACATTCATTTGAGATTAGAAATAGAATTATCGAACTACCGCGCCATTTTCAATTCCTTTTATAATTATAAATAAATAATTATATTATAATGACGATCTATATACATATATACATTCTAATTCTATTCAAAATAAATTTTTCGTCGTTATTATTTAAAATAATCCATTTTAAATATTCAAAATTCATTAAATTCGCCAAAATAAAAATTTTAAATTGGCTCGGATTTCCGGGTTGTTACAATCTCCCCCTCTTAAAACTTTTCGTCCCCGAAAAGGAACGAAGCTGAAAATTGTTTAACTAACCAATTCAACTTTCATCATTTTCATTACGGCTTAAGTTCTTCAACTTTTCAGTTTCTAAGAACTTTCCAATTTTTTCAAAAATTTGGCTAACACCCTAAATTTTCGAAAAATTTCACCATAACCTCCCCTGCACCGGGGACTTCGGGATATTTCATATAGCCTTCCATGGCCTTCTTCAATCCAAAAGAAAAAGAAAAAGCCAAGCGGCTAGCAAATCGGCTCATAAAATCACCCAAACTCAAGAAATTAGTAAACATGTACCTATTTGTTGGGCAAACAATTTTATTCCTCTGCTCTAGCCTCCTTGCAATGACCTGTTCAATGTATAGACATGTATATGCATGCAAATGCGATAAATTTTCAATATAGTTCGATGTTTGGTGCTAAATTCAACTTGGTTCGACATTTTACTTACCTTAGTTATATTATACAATACCAATACATTTTTAAAACAAAAGGCATAATTACGTTCATACAAGCATCATACATATACATACATATATCCAAAATTCTAGTTCATTACTTTAAAACCCAACTTTCTAAGAAGTCGTGCCTTCTTCTTGCATGATTTCCAAAGTTGATAGCTCCTTTCCCTTGGATTTCTTATCACACTTCTTTAACGAGCAATCTCGGGCTAGATGCCCTACTTCTTTGCATCGAAAGCACTTCTTTTCCTTTCCTAGATTTGTGGGTTTCTTCTTTACCTTCGGACACTTATGTACGAAATGCCCCATCTCTTTGCATTTGAAACAAACTATGTCCATTCTCATCATTTTCTCCCTGCTTTTCTTTCTCTCAGGGCACCGAACGGCATAATGTCCTTCTTTTCGGCATATACGGCAATAAATACCCACGTACGTTCCTAAGTTCAACTCACGTTCTTTTTCTACTTTCTGGTGAGCTCTCCTCGCTTGTTTTGGGGTCATCCAGAATTCAGTATGAGATAAGCCATAGTCATCCATATCCTATATAATATTTTTAGGATTTTTGTCAAGAGAGTTTGCATTATTTTTCACTTAACAATCATCTTGATTACACTTTATTTATCATTCCAGTATTTTTGTTAGTTAAATCAATAATCAAACATCATAACCATCAATCAATTTGTTGATTAGACTTTCAAATATATATGATTTTTATATTCTCAAAAATCAGATTTCAGTGTCAAGTCACAAACAATAAATTTTAGTTAAGTTTTTGTTCTCACACTAGTCGATTGGAAATATATAGAAATCTCACTTTCAAAACTCGAAAATAAATACTGGTGACGGTGCCCCATCACCAGAATTATCCCCGGGCAAAAAGAGTATGATTCTAAAACTATCCAGTATATTAAAACCTCGAATACACGCTTGCAAGGCATATATGCAAAATCTTTATATATTGGATTGTCCAAATCAATTTAAAATAAATAGTCAAATACGTATGATACAATTTAAAATTTCAAAACAAAATTGGTTTTTATTTCAAAAATATAATCTTCACACTCGTTCTAGGATACTACTGATCCTATTTCTAACGAGTCATTCTCATTGGATATTACTAATCCAATTTCCGATGTATTCTTTCATTTGGTTCTAATGTGCCTAGTTCTCTAGCTCTGTAAACCAGAGCTCTGATACCAAATGTGGCGACTCAAACTTCCCCGTGAAGGAAAGCCTGGATTGCTTTGAGAACACTACAAGTCAGAACACAAACAGAAGAATATTTCATTGCTTATTACAACAATTCCATCAGAATAAAAGAATATAACAGAGTATGAATAAATATTACACAGAAAAATATCAGAGATTTAAATTACATTTAGATATATCGCAGCGGAAAAACAATACAAAGCACAACTGAAAACAGATACATGGATACAGAGCTTTCCGAATATCGCTTCAGCTGTAAACCAGGATCCTGTGAATATAAATCTGCAAAACCAAAACTACTAGCTGCCTGTGTGGAAATAGGGGCACCCAGAGTTTAAGTCAAAACAATAAACTCCAGGTCAGTCATGTGACTAGTGTGAGAACTAAAACAATTATTAATCTTTGTTTTTAAAGTTAGGTAAATCAAGGGACCACGCCGTATAACACGGAACGGGTTTCCTCCCAAGAATACCAGTGCATAAAACAAACAGCGCCATGCTAAATAAAGAACAATGAAGCTATTATAAGACCCAAGTCCCATCACACAATGCAATGCAAGCCAGAGGATAGGGTTTTCCCTTATAATAGCCAAATATGGTTGATACGTGAAATTTCATCTTATATTATAACTATAAGTAAAGAAAACAACTTCAAATATAAATGTATCAATAATAGACGGAATGGGTACCATATATCATGTCGCCAATACTAGGCTATACAATCAAAACCGCAAAATGTCATATTTGGAAATTGGATTTCCATCATGGTGGCTCCTGATTCGAAAGATCGATCGCGTAGTGCCATCCACGACGGCTTACGTCTCAGCAAGAGAAAACACCGTAATGCATATCCGCACTTTTGGGAAATCAAGTATCACTGCGGCTTACGTCTCGGCGAGAGAAAACACCGCTTACTCTATCCCTCTGAGCACTAACCACAATCTAGGTCGACTGAATCCACGACACCACTAAGGTGCCCATCCTCTAAAAAGCATACTGATCAAACCATCAGTTTACCACCATACTGGGGTGTGAGGCTCGCGAATCAACACTATACACAAAGCGGCGCTATATTAAAGTTGTGCTTTGGTCATCAACCACAAGACTTTGCTTTTCAACAGAAGCCTTGATCATTTGCTACTTAGGCATGCCACACAGGCAATTCATGTCATGCGATTGATATCCATCGATATATAATCTCTGAGATCGTACGTCTCAGAGAAGGGCGTTAAGCAAGAGAATAAATTCTCTGCCGCCAAACATATATATATATATATTTAATAGAAATCAATCACACAGAATAAAATCCAATGTCATACGCACAATCCATTTACAAGTTCGTTCTGGGTCTGAACGAAACCGGAGGCACTTTCCTCGCATATCCGTCGACCTCCAAGTACGTCCGGACGGCTACCACATTATCCCCCTTCAAGGTAGCTACTCCCATCATGAGCATCAGTAGCACCCATCCATTCGATGTGAAGATCATCGGTCTTGCACCATCTTCAATCTCTTCGACTCATCGTCGAATCAGTTATACAGAATGGGTTATACCCGAACTTTCTGAATAACTCGCGTATCTTAATCAACAAGTGCTATAAAACACAATATATGCCTCATTCCAATTCGTCAATCACTAACTGTAAATTAGTAAGGGAACAATTCCCCAGATATTAACCCCGAAAGCCGAAACCAACATTATATCAATACCCAGGAAACCATTCTTCTTAACTAACCTACAACTAGTTTCTAAATTTCATATTCTTAGGGAAAGGTTCCCATTAATTTTATCAAAGATAAATTCTTTAAAATTTATTCTTTAATCTTCCTTTGGGTGTCATTTCAAACCAGATTATGGTTTTCCAAACTAGTCGAGATTAGGGAACCACACCGAAGTAATTATTTATTTTATTTCCCAATCCCAACCTATTCATCCCATGGAGCAAAACTGTTATTACCCCATAACTAACACCACGGTGTTATCGGTAAATTTAATTACCATTTCACGTTCAAATCTAATTAAAGATTTAACTATCGCTAGGAGTAAAACTGGTGATACTCCCCTTTCGATCATTTCCAAAATTTGATAATTTTAATTATCAATTCATATTTCAATCTAATTAAAGATTCATTAAAACTCCTTTTACGGGGTTAAAGAACTAATGTCATTTAAAACATAGTCCACGATAAACCCAAATCACATTCTATTTCAATTCCAATAAAATATATTAGAAATTCTTGTTATTTAAAACCCGTTTCAAATTCAATTTATTTATTCCAAAAATAAATTGATTTTAATTCTAGTTCAAAACTAGTCCATTTCGATAAAAATCTATTTTTATCTTTTCAAATATGGAGTTTTTTCATCCCAGTTTTTCCCAAATCATTTCTTATGATTTTACACAAATTATAGATATTTTTAATAATTTTATCAAGGCCCGTACAGTCGGTTTTCAATAACTGCCACCGAACTGCACTTACAACGACCTTTTCCAAATTTGATTTGGACATAATTCCAAATCCAACCGTTAGATTTCAAATTCCTAATATTCATTGGAAAGCTCTTTTCGATACGAACCCAACGGTTCTGGTTTCAGGAGAATCCGACGGTCGGATCTCCCGCAATATCCATTCGAAGGCAATGGTCGAAATTCGCGAACTGCCGTGGCGCGACGCGTTCTATTCAGACCATTATATATATATATATATATATATATATATATATTTCATCGATTTCCTTTTATAAATGAATTTCATAAATCGTTTCAAATTTGTTTCAAAAATAATTTCAACTTTCGTTTCAATTTCAAATCAAAATTGAATTTTCCATTATAAATTCTTTTTACATTCATTTCTATTTGATTTCAATTCAATTTCAGTTCATTTTCAATTCGATTTGAATTCCTTTCAATTCGAATTCATTACGATTTCCAATTGCATTTTTATTTAATTCAATTTCAATTCGATTACCATTCGATTTGAATTCATTTCAATTCGAATTCATTTTATATTCGATTCAATTCGAATTCATTTTATATTCGATTCAATTCGAATTCATTTTATATTCGATTCAATTCGAATTCATTTTCTGTTCGATTCAATTCGAATTCATTTTGTATTCTATTCAATTCGAATTCATTTTCTATTCGATTCAATTTGAATTCATTTTCTGCTCTATTCAATTCGAATTATAAATCTCTTTTCAATATTCATTATAAAAACGAATATAATCGATATAAATATCGTTTGTGTCAAAACAGCGCATCTCTAATCAACACGGCTTTATATTTTTCAATAACTTCATTATTCTATTCAACAAATGAATATTTATTCTATTCAACACATGAATCTATATTTCTTTCAACACATGACCAATCTCAACAAATGAGTACTGTCAACACGTGACTATTTTTGTTATTTTATAATATTCTTTATTTTCCCAATTGGTATGAGGCCCAATCAATTACCATATAATGTTAATTATATGGATTCCATACAACACATGTATATAATAGCAACGATACACAATCAACCATCATCCAAAGTGCACCACACAACTGCATAAGCATTAAATATAAATAATTAACACTTACACAGTCTGTCTACCAATATATCAACATGCAACTAAATAACTGGGATTAGTGTACGCCAAATATCATCCCAACACCTATGTGGGGTTTCAATCCACAAACACCGAATATTATCTGTGCAGTTGGGCGATGTGTAAAATTTATCGTCCCAATCAATATCCTTCAAATAGGTGTACATAAACAAACCGTCCGGTTTGTAAATGAATATTTATTTATTCACATTCACGTTGAAAACTATATTTTTAACGATATAAAATATTTTTAACTATATAAATATTTTATTTCATTCCACAACACAACCAATTTTCACAATAACATACAATCAAACAAACAAGCCGTCCATAGTCTGTGGACGACGGGTGTCGGGTGCTGCTAAACACCGTCTGCATCCTAGTATATATTTTAAACTAGAATTAGATGATTAAAGTGAGAAGTTCTCACAGAGGGTTCCACTCCGCCGTGCTTTGCCTTTGAACTGCTGAACCGTCCAGATCTGCCTGAAATTCCAATGCAGTCCTTTTCACGCTGTTTATAATAAAAATTATATTTTTATTACTTCATTTCAATAAATAAAAATCATATTTTTATTTCTACTTCATGTATATTTTTTTTGACTCTTCATTCTATATAAAAATTATATTTTTATTCTCGTTGTTATATGTATATATATAAAAAGTCTCTTCTTTATATGTTATTCATATATAAATAAAATCATGTTTATATGTTTCTAAAAATATTTTCATACCATTCATATGAAAAATCAAATTTTGACATGCTAATTATATAAACCAAAATCTCCTCTTTTACATTGTAAAAATATAATCTTTTACTCTATAAAAAAATATAAACTTTACAAAATTAAAAATATAATCTTTACTAATTAAAAATTAAATCTTTTATACTCTACATACATGTATGTATATATTGAAAATCATAACTTCTTATTCAATAAAAATTATAGCTTTCAACTCTATAAAAATCAAGTTTTCAGTTTTTTAAAAAACAATACTCAATGCAAAAGAAAAATGCTGAAATAAAATAATCAAAACAAAGAAACTTACTTTTGCTTTTTTTTTCTTGTTCGCAGAGGGGGGGTTTCTGGACGTTGACAAAAGTGGAGGGGGACAGGCGGAGGTGGTGCGGCGCCCTGGCGATCTCAGGTGTGGTAGGTGGCTGAGGAGGCGTTGGGATCGAACAGGGGGGCTAGCGGGTTCGATAGGGGTGCGGTTTTAGGAGAAGAAGGAGGGAAGAGAGAGGAGGAGGATGGGAAGGAAGGGAGGCGCGCTGGAGGGGGGTGCGGCGGCGCGGTGAACGGTGGCTGGCGATGCGATTTAGGACTCCGCCCTTTTTTGTTTCTATTTTTTATAATCTCGATTGACTTCGATCAGAGAGAGTAAAGGGGCCAAGGGCCTTTATATAAAAATATATTTATTTAATTATTTAATTCCATAAAGTAATTTTTAATTTCGACCTCGAAACGAGACCCACTGCCTGCCGTCCCTAGCTAATTACCCCTATTCCGAACATAATGGGATATGTATCATAAGCTGATTCGATCGTTTCGATCAGTTTTCGTCAAAATCAACATATAACTCTATATATTGAATTTGAACGCACATTTCAATTTACAGGGGCAACATACTAACTAGAAAATTTCCTAAAAAATATTTTCTAGCTTCGTATTGACGATACAGTCCTAACAAAACTAATTTCGTCAAATTTTGAGACTGTTTGAAAAATAGCCATTTTCCAGTCGATTAAAATCAACTAAAACTGGTCAAATGCGTTTTCCTTTGCCACGCCGACTTATTGATTCGAGAAATTACGAATTTTGGATTCTAGCAATAACTTGACATCCCGGTTCCAACAAAAGTGGTTTCGTCGAAAACCGAGGTCGTTTGCAAAATTTCCACTTTTAAGGGCCAGAATTCCATAACGACTATTCTGAAATTTCAACTGGACGTAACTTTTGATTCCCACTATGAAATTTTGATTTCCCAGATTTGTTGAAAAGATATTCATAAACAGATTCTAATATTTTTGGTTTCGCTAAAATCCGGTTTATTTTGAATCCTGGACATTTATTTGAAATTAGAAATCGAATTATCGAACTACCGCGCCATTTTCAATTCCTTTTATAATTATAAATAAATAATTATATTCTAACGACGATCTATATAAATATATACGTTCTAATTCTATTCAAAATAAATTTTTCGTTGTTATTATTTAAAATAATCCATTTTAAATATTCAAAATTCATTAAATTCGCCAAAATAAAAAATTTAAATTGGCTCGGATTTCCAGGTTGTTACAATCTCCCCTACTTAAAACTTTTCGTCCTCGAAAAGGAACGAAGCTGAAAATTGTTTAACTAATCAATTCAACTTTCATCATTTTCATTACTGCTTGAGTTCTTCAACTTTTCAGTTTCTAAGAAATTTTTCAAAAATTTGGCTAACACCCTAAATTTTCGAAAAATTTCGCCATAACCTCCCCTGCACCGGGGACTTCGGGATATTTCATATAGCCTCCCATGGCCTTCTTCAATCCAAAAGAAAAAGAAAAAGCCAAGCGGCTAGCCAATCAGCTCATAAAATCACCCAAACTCAAGAAATTAGTAAACATGTACCTATTTGTTGGGCAAACAATTTTATTCCTCTGGTCTAGCCTCCTTGCAATGACCTGTTCAATGTATAGACATGTATATGCATGCAAATGCGATAAATTTTCAATACAGTTCGATGTTTGGTGCTAAATTCAACTTGGTTCGACATTTTTCTTACTTTAGTTATATTATACAATACCAATACATTTTTAAAACAAAAAGCATAATTACGTTCATACAAGCATCATACATATACATACATATATCCAAAACGCTAGTTCATTACTTTAAAACCCAACTTTCTAGGAAGTCGTGCCTTCTTCTTGCATGATTTCCAAAGTTGATAGCTCCTTTCCCTTGGATTTCTTATCACACTTCTTTAACGGGCAATCTCGGGCTAGATGCCTTACTTCTTTGCATCGAAAGCACTTCTTTTCCTTTCCTAGATTTGTGGGTTTCTTCTTTACCTTCGGACACTTATGTACGAAATGCCCCGTCTCTTTGCATTTGAAACAAACTATGTCCATTCTCATCATTTTCTCCCTGCTTTTCTTTCTCTCAGGACACCGAACGGCATAATGTCCTTCTTTTCTGCATATACGGCAATAAATACCCACGTACGTTCCTAAGTTCAACTCACGTTCTTTTTTTCTGCTTTCTGGTGAGCTCTCCTCGCTTGTTTCGGGGTCATCCAGAATTCAGTATGAGATAAGCCATAGTCGTCCATATCCTATATAATATTTTTAGGATTTTTGTCAAGAGAGTTTGCATTATTTTTCACTTAACAATCATTTTGATTATACTTAATTTATTATTCCAATATTTTTATTAGTTGAATCAATAATCAAACATCATAGCCATCAATCAATTTGTTGATTAGACTTTCAAATATATATGATTTTTATATACTCAAAAATCAGATTTTAGTGTCAAGTCACAAACAATATATTTTAGTTAAGTTTTTGTTCTCACACCAGTCGATTGGAAATATATAGAAAACTCACTTTCAAAACTCGAAAATAAATACTGGCGACGGTGCCCCATCACCAGAATTATCCCCGGGCAAATAGAGTATGATTCTATAACTATCCAGTATATTAAAACCTCGAATACACGCTTGCAAGGCGTATATGCAAAATCTTTATATATTGGATTGTCCAAATCAATTTAAAATAAATAGTCAAATACGTATGATACGATTTAAAATTTCAAAACAAAATTGGTTTTTATTTTAAAAATATACTCTTCACACTCGTTCTAGGATACTAGTGATCCTATTTCTCACGAGTCATTCTCATTGGATATTACTAATCCAATTTATGATGAATTCTTTCATTTGGTTCTAATGTGTCTTGTTCTCTAGCTCTGTAAACCAGAGCTCTGATACCAAATGTGGCGACCCAAACTTCCCCGTGAAGGAAAGCCCAGATTGCTTCGAGAACACGACAAGTCAGAACACAAACATAAGAACATTTCATTGTTTATTACAACAATTCCATCAGAATACAAGAATATAACAGAGTATGAATAAATATTACACAGAAAAATATCAGAAATTTAAATTACATTTAGATACATCGCAGTGGAAAAACAATACAAAGCACAACTGAAAGCAGATACACGGATATAGAGCTTTCCGAATATCGCTTCAGCTGTAAACCAGGATCCTGTGAATATAAATCTGCAAAACCAAAACTACTAGCTACCCGTGTGGAAATAGGGGCACCCAGAGTTTAGGTCAAAACAATAAACTCCAGGTCAGTCATGTGACTGGTGTGAGAACTAAAACAGTTATTAATCTTTGTTTTTAAAGTTAGGTAAATCAAGGGACCACGCCATATAACACGGAACGGGTTTCCTCCCAAGAGTACCAGTGCATAAAACAAACAGCGCCATGCTAAATAAAGAACAATGAAGCTATTATAAGACCCAAGTCCCATCACACAATGCAACGCAAGCTGGAGGATAGGGTTTTCCCTTATAATAGTCAAATATGCTTGATACGTGAAATTTCATCTTATATTATTACTATAAGTGAAGAAAACAACTTCAAATATAATTGTATCAATAATAGACGGAATGGGTACCATATATCATGTCGCCAATACTAGGCTCTATAATCAAAACCGCAAAATGTCATATTTGGAAATTGGATTTCCATCATGGTGGCTCCTGATTCGAAAGATCGATCGCATAGTGCCATCCATAACGGCTTACGTCTCAGAGAGAGAAAACACTGTAATGCACATCCGCACTTTTGGGAAATCAAGTATCACTGCGGCTTATGTCTCGGCGAGAGAAAACACAGCTTACTCTATCCCTATGAGCACTAAGCTCAATCACGGTCGACCGAATCCACGACACCACTAAGGTGCCCATCCTCTAAAAAGCATACTGATCAAACCATCAGTTTACCACCATACTGGGGTGTGAGGCTCGCGAATCAATGCTATACACAAAGCGGCGCTATATTGAAGTTGTGCTTTGATCATCAACCACAAGACTTTGCTTTTCAATAGAAGCCTTGATCATTTGCCACTTATGCATGCCACACATGCAATTTATGCCATGCGATTGATATCCATCGATATATAACCTCTGAGCTCATACGTCTCAGAGAAGGGCGTTAAGCAAGACAATAAATTCACCCTCGCCAAATAGATATATATTTAATAGAAATCAATCACACAGAATAAAATCCAATGTCAGACACACAGTCCATTTACAAGTTCATTCTGGGTCTGAACGAAACCGGAGGCACTTTCCTCGCATATCCGTCGACCTCCAAGTACGTCCAGACGGCTACCACTTTAGTCCCCTTCAAGGTAGCTACTCCCATCATGAGCATCAGTAGCACCCATCCATTCGATGTGAAGAAGATCATCGGTCTTGCACCATCTTCAATCTCTTCGACTCATCGTCGAATCAGTTACCCAGAATGGGTTATACCCGGACTTTCTGAATAACTTGCATATCTTAATCAACAAGTGCTGTAAAACACAATATATGCCTCATTCCAATTCGTCAGTCACTAACCGTAAATTAGTAAGGGAACAATTCCCCAGATATTAACCTCGAAAGCCGAAACTAACATCAGATCAATACCCAGGAAACCATTCTTCTTAACTAACCTACAACTAGTTTCTAAATTTCATATTCTTAGGGAAAGGTTCCCATTAATTTTATCAAAGATAAATTCTTTAAAATTTATTCTTTAATTTGCCTTTGGATGTCATTTCAAACCAGATTATGGTTTTCCAAACTAGTCGTGATTAGCGAATCACATCGAAGTAATTATTTATTTTATTCCCAACCCCAACCTATTCATCCCATGGATCAAAACTGTTATTACCCCATAACTAACGCCACAGTGTTATCGGTAAATTTAATTACCATTTCACGTTCAAATCTAATTAAAGATTTAACTATCGCTAGGAGTAAAACTGGTGATACTCCCCTTTCGATCATTTCCAAATTTTGATAATTTAAATTATCAATTCATATTTCAATCTAATTAAAGATTCATTAAAACTCCTTTTACGGGGTTAAAGAACTAATGTCATTTAAAACACAGTCCACGATAAACCCAAATCACATTCTATTTCAATTCCAATTAAATATATTAGAAATTCTGGTTATTTAAAACCCATTTCAAATTCAATTTATTTATTCCAAAAATAAATTGATTTTAATTCTAGTTCAAAACTAGTCCATTTCGATAAAAATCTATTTTTATCTTTTCAAATATGGAGTTTTTTCATCCCAGTTTTTCCCAAATCATTTCTTATGATTTTACGCAAATTATAGGTATTTTTAATAATTTTATCAAGGCCCGTACAGTCGGTTTTCAATAACTGCCACCGAACTGCACTTACAACGACCTTTTCCAAATTTGATTTGGACATAATTCCAAATCCAACCGTTAGATTTCAGAGTTCTAATATTCATTGGAAAGCTCATTTCGATACGAACCCAACGGTTCCAGTTTTAGGAGAATCCGACGGTCGGATCTCCCGCAATATCCATTCGAAGGCAATGGTCGAAATTCGCGAACTACCACGTCGCGTTCTATTCAGGCCGTTATATATTATTATACATATACATATTATATATATATTTCGTCGATTTCCTTTTAAAAACAAATTTTATAAATCATTTCAAATTTGTTGCAAAAACAATTTCAACTTTCATTTCAAATTCAAATCAAAATTGAATTTTCCATTATAAATTCTTTTTACATTCATTTCTATTTGATTTCAATTCAATTTCAGTTCGTTTTCAATTCGATTTGAATTCCTTTCAATTCGAATTCATTTTTATTTCTAATTGCATTTTTATTTAATTCAATTTCAATCCGATTACCATTCGATTTGAATTCATTTCAATTCGAATTCATTTTATATTCGATTCAATTCGAATTCATTTTATATTCGATTCAATTCGAATTCATTTTCTATTCAATTCAATTCGTATTCATTTTCTATTCTATTCGAATTCATTTTCTATTCGATTCAATTTGAATTCATTTTCTGCTCTATTCAATTCGAATTATAAATCTCTTTTCAATATTCATTATAAAAACGAATATAATCGATATAAATATCGTTTGTGTAAAAATAGCGCATCTCTAATCAACACGGCTTTATATTTTTCAATAACTTCGTTATTCTATTCAACAAATGAATATTTATTCTATTCAACACATGAATCTATATTTCTTTCAACACATGACCAATCTCAACAAATGAGTGCTGTCAACACGTGACTATTTTTGTTATTTTATAATAATCTTTATTTTCCCAATTGGAATGAGGCCCAATCAATTACCATATAATGTTAATTATATGGATTCCATACAACACATGTATATAACATAAGTTAGTAGGTGGAAAACCTTGACTGATGACGTGATGAAGACTGGAGCTTGGCGTTGGAGATTTTAACTTAGTTTATTATTATGTTTAGCAGTTATTTGTATTTATAGGATATTAATGTACCTTGTTATGACATTTGGAACTCTTGATGTAACCAATAATATTATGGTTTTTAATGAAAGTTTACATTTATTTTGGTTAGTATATTTTTCCCATCCGCTATGAGGTTTCGATTTCATCTTTTGTTTAGCTCTATTATTTGTTTCTTATAGAAACCAATGACCTACTTAGAATGACTCTAAGTTCTTTTAGTATAATCTTATCAGCATCCAAATCACTCCACATTCATGTTAGTTCACACCAACACGAGGGGTAAAGGTTTTTCAAAGTGATATCTAATGCGACTTTGTAAATATATAGTAAGTAATGGCAACAAGATCTTCCAAAATATTTCAGGGTTTGGAAGCTGAAGTTTCAGAACACTCACCATCCCAGTTTGGGTCGTCAAGTAGTACTGGTTCAAGGGACAACAAGCTTGAGACTTCAGAAGCATCCACCTTCCAGCTCATAGGCTCACCAAAGGCACCTGACCAGGGTGTGCAGTCGAAAAAACCACAACAATCAGCAGAGTACCCAGCCGAGCTGGCGGCACCTGAAGGGATTGGAGCGGTAGAAGAAAATCCTTAAGGGGAAGAGGATGTAGATATCATAGAGGAAGACATTCCTATGGCACTGCATTTAATGGCAAAGGACGCCATAGTCGATTATCCGTCAGATTCAGTGCCTTCACCTATGATGAAGCGACGTTAAGGCGCATGTGTAAGATATTCAGCATACCCTGAGATGATGTTCGCGTTCCTTAAAAGGGGAATAGGGCGCACGCACCTCCAGAAGGACACACTACCAAAACAGACAAATGTGAGTTTCTGGATGTGTTCCCTGTCCTGCAACTTATCCTGGATATGCTGCGCTACTTCCGTTTAGCTCCGACGCAGTTTCATCCAAATATGTATTCCTTCCTCCTTGGTACCTGCGCCCTATTCAGGTAATACCTACATATAGAAGCTACCGAAGAGGACATCCGGTATTGTTTTCAAATGAAGAGGAGGTCTACCAGCACGTCTTCCCTAGTCTACTTGGAGGCACAAGCCAACACTCGGTTCATCCTTGGGATATGGAGTAGACTTACCGTCTTTAAATATGATTGGTTCTACGTTCACTTTCTCCCAGGATTCGCAAGGCGATGATTCATCAGAAGTGTGTCTTTCTTGCTTTTGGCTTGTAGTCAATCGAGTCGTAAGCTCGAGACTAACTTTGTGTTTGTGTAGTAGGCATTTCTCTAGTACCCAAAGGCAAGGAGTACTAAGAGAATCTTGAAGTGCTGAAGGCCATCCCGACCGAGGTCCTCTCTACCGAGAATGTTTTGCATGAATGACTTCTTCGCTGAACAGGCTTACTTCCCATTAATTGCACAATGATTCCTCCGGCTGTAGCTGGAAAAGTAGGAAAGACGGACACTGAGGGAGGAGAATGTCCTCTGGGCCAAAAAAGGAAGGTGCCCCTCATTGTGTCTAAACGACTCAAAGTATCCAAGACTAAGGAAGAAACAAGTGAGAGAGGTGCTGGTGATGAGAAGATAATTGTTAGAGAAGAGGGTCTGCCATCCACTCTCGTCCCGCCTACGACAGTTGAGACGAGGAGGGAAGATTCACCCATACCGGCTTCTCTAGAAACTACCTATAACACCCCGCATTTATTAATTAAGTAAAATAAAATAAAATTTTAAGATCTTCGAGAATTTGGTTATGGGATTAGTGTCATTGCATCCATGGCAATTTTTTGGTCAATTTAGACCTATGGATTGCAGAAAACTGATTTAAGATGAAAGAGGTATCTTTAAATGAAATAATGTAACAAACATGAAAAGAAGGTAAAAGAAAAAGAACAATGACCACTGTTGTTTTAAGTCTTGTTAACAAAAGGCTATGTAGTCTAGTTGGTAAGAGAATGTGACTTTCAATAGTGTTGTGTAACACCCCGTATTTTCTGTGAACTTAAGAATTACAAATCTGAGTATAATTAAAATATAAATTCAGAATCAAGGGAAACGGGCTGTGCCATTGCGTTCGTCTCGGAAAAATACGCGAAATAGAGTCCGAAATTTCGTAAATCGGAGTCCATATGACCAAGTTATGGCCTTCCAAAGTTCAGAAAAAAATTATACAGCACAGACCAGGTCGACTGGGGAGTCGACCCTAGAGTCGACCTGCCCCCAGGGGGTCGACCCTAGAGTCGACCTGCGCCCAGGGGGTTGACCCTAGAGTCGACCCTAGTGTCGACCTGGGGGTCGACCTGCCTCCCGAATCTGCTTTTCTTCCTAGGTGCGTTCTGATGTATCTGGTCTCGTTTTCTGTCTAGATTCGTCTGCCTAAACCTATTTAAACAGCCCCAAACCCAACCTTCTCTGCACACAATTCTATTCTGCTTCTACTCTGCCTCTGTTCTAAATTAAAAATAAAAATGGTGTTGCTACTCTGCTGAAATCAAAACTAGAAGACAATCAACATCAACCTAAGCAACTCAATTCAAATTAGAGACTAAAGCTTCTGCAACAATTCTGCAACAACTAAAGTTCTTTCTTTAATCCAACCAAGGCAAGTACAGTTATTCTCCGCTATAAACGTTAATTTTGATTGTGACATGAATTATAAATCTGAATCTGAGGTTATATCTGTTCTGTTCTGTTTGGATCTATCTTATTTTGTATCTCTTTCCTCTTTCTGTTCTATAGCCAGGCTACCACGAGCCTGAGCCAATCTCATAAGAGATCAACATACGCTAAAATGTTTGGGACAATCAAATGAATGTGCATAAATTGGGCATGACCGATATGTGATTGATTTGAGGAAAGAACATAGGTTGGACTTGGAACTTAGAACATAAATCTAAGGCATAGTTGGACTGATCTGTGACCGATTTGAGTATATAAACTAGATCAAGATCTGTGCATATATGACTGTTTGGGATTATCATATGATAATACATAACTTGCAAATCTGGAATATTAAGATCTGAACTAAAACACATATCATATGTTAGATCTAGATCCTTGGGCATATTTTATAACGGATTATAACTTAGGTGTGAAGATCCATATTAAGATTTGATAACTATCAAGCGTGAATAACACCTAAGTATGAGATTTTTGAATATATGACATGCATTGAAATAGATGGATATAGTTGGTATAATTTATATGTGAATCTTTTGTACTAGGCAAGTGGAACTAAATTGGGACATGTAAATTATGACCATAATCTGTGACATGCAAATTCAATGCAAACGTAGGGTATATGATCCTAGTGTGAATCATGATCACTATTTTAGGCATGCAAATTTAGGCCAAATTTATAATTAGGCAAGATATGTGAAACTTTAAGGAATGATGAAAATCAGTTATAATTGCCTAATTTGCTAGTTATGCTATATTTGCCTAATCTGTTAGTTTTATTATATCGCCTAATCTGCTAGTTCTGTTATGTTGCTTAATCTGCTAGTTCTGCTCTACTGCCTAGTTTACTAGATCTATTCATCTGCTAGATCTTCCATCCGCTAAGTCTGTTGAAAATGCCTAAATCTGTTAAATTTATTTGTTTAAATGCCTAACCTGTTATATGCCAAAATCTGCTAAGTTGCTAAATCTGTTAAATCCGTTAAGTCATATAATCTGGAAAATCTGTATCTGCTAAAATCTGTTATCTGCTGGGTTGATATAATCATCCTGTTATTGATATAATCTGAATTGGCATATATATTGGGCGTGCGCATAAACGGTAAATTATTAATTAATTGGCCGTAAAGATAAACGTAACTAACTCGAGGTTAGAATGAATTTGCGGCGTAATTCTGCCCGGAACCGCCCGGCACATCCAGTGGCCGCAAACAATAGGTTCTAATGTGAGAAGTTAGTCATAACCTGCTTAAGACACGAGGTTAGGTCTGGCTTGTGGCAGAAGTCTGCCCGGAACCGCCCGGCCCATCCAGCGGCCACAAGCTAGCGACCTAATGTGAGAGGTCTGGGCATTAATAATTAATTAATGCAAATCTAAGATAAGAATGACGTCTAAAACGTATTGGGGGAAATAGGGTTAAACCAACTGGATTAATAGGTGTAGTAAACCCGTCCATGAATCTGTAGGCCCAATATAAAGTTAGACAAATCTGAAAAATCTGTACATCTGATCTGTTAGTCTGAAAACTTGTTAACTTAATCTGTGAACTAGTAAATCTGAATTCTGTATGTCTGAACTTGTAAACAAGTTAATCTGAAATCTGTTAGTCTGGGGACACAAGGTTAGGAGGGGAATTACTTGTGTCATCTGTTGTTTGGGACCCATATTAGTCAGTAACCCTTTCTGGTATCAAAACTTTGACCCAACAGTAGGTAGGGTCCGGGCACGCTTACTGAACTAATTATAAGTGGTTCATTCTGATAATGGCGAGGGGTGTTGATGGTGCATTCCAACTGGGTCATGTGCGTGCATGGATCCCGGTCTGCCTCTGAGGATGTAAGACGCCGTGACATCTGTAAATAGGTCTGTGCCAATTGGTTGTCACTTTAGGGAGTGATACACCCTACTGTGGGGACGACACAGGGTATTTATGTATTAGGGAGCCGATCGCTTGGGGTAGGGTTTTAGGGTACACTTAGTTCTGTCTGTTTCTGTTGGTACCGTCTGTTTCTGTTGGGTGGTAACACCTGTCTGTTTTTGTGTGGTACCGTCTGTTCGGGTGGTAAAGGCCCATTACTAGTGTACACCTAATTCTACATTATGTTTCCGTAGGGATTAATCTGTTTCTGCTTCTGTCTGTTTCTGATCGGGTAGTAAGGGCCCATTATTAGCATTCTGTTTCAGTTAAATTACTCTGTACCCGTTCCTGCTTCAGTTTAGACATTAGGGTGACACCTAATAATGTTATACTAGTATTAGTGCAGAGAAGTGTAAAGCAATAGTTTATGTCATTCTGTTCTTCTGTTATATCTGCTACACCTGTTACAATTATATCTCATCCAGATTTATGTTCATGTCATATTATTATTATTTGTTCATATGCTGAAAGTCACTGGACTTGCCAGACTTTTTGTCTGACCCTTATTGTTTCGCCTCCTTTCTTCCGTTTCCCCTCCCAAGGTTATCCAAGGAGGGAATACTTTAGCTTGATCTGGATTCCTCTTTGCTTGAAGTGCTTAAAGTATAGCTTGACTCTGCATAGCTTCCGTTCTATGGGGATTATGATTTTAAACTATGCTTTCTAAAGGCTTTTGTACAAGACTGATATTTTGTACTTGAATTCTGAGATTTGAAAGGATGTAACCATACTGATTTCTGTTTCCGCTGTAATAAAGTTAAAAAATTTCAAGTACTGTTTTATCTGTCTTGTAAGTTTCTGTTCTGTTTACTAAAATGCTCCACCAAAGTTAAGGCATTCCCCTTGCGAGTGACCTTAACGGAGGTGGGTTGTTACACTTGGTATCAGAGCTGAAGGTTACCAGATTTGATAAACAATTTTTGAAAACTATTTTCAAAAAGGTTTTGAAAAGGAAGTATTTTCAAAAGTAAAGCTTATTTTGAAAAACATAGTCCCCTAAGCCATATATCTATCTTTTGATCCTCTGCTTGAATCCTTGTTTCCTTCTTTCTTGAGTCTCTGGGGCTCCCGGCTTTCTGGGAGGTAACCTCATCGAAGGGCAAAGTAGTGCCCGACTTCCATCGATAGCTGTAGTAGTTTCACCTGCGGCTAGTTTTCTTTAGAGCTTTGAAGGATTTTTCCGGGCGATAGAGGCAGCTTTCGAGGGATTGGTCAACGTGTTACACAAGGATAGTAAAGATGAGAATGATGAGGTTTGGCTAAGGAGCCCAACCCAAAGGTGAGAAACTCATATAGACTTAGTTCACAATGGAGGCAAAAGGGAAACACAAAAGAAGGAAGGAAAGTTTGAAGATAAGGAGGAGGAAAGTGTTTTACTTATGGAAGCTCGACTCATCTGAATAAGGATTACTGAAAGAGGAAGGGGAGGGTGCTTGCTTCAACTGTGGTGAGATGGGGCACTTTACTAGGGACTGGCCGAAGAAACGAAGGCAGGGACAGAGGACAGGACCAACAGGACCAACTTCTGGAGGGCAGGCAAACACTCTCAAGGCTAGTGGATAGGATAGAAATAGGGAAATTTTTTGTAGAAGGTTTAATTTTCTTATCTGGTTATGGAGTTAAGACTCTTTCTGATTCTGTACTTGATACTCTGCACTTGAATACTAGTATTGTTTCTGATTCTGCTGTAGACTCAGACCCATAAAGGGTATGACTCATCTGTTTTAAGTTAGGGTTTGAGGGATATCTGTGTTAGGCGTCAAATATGACGCATATATTCTGAGTTTTTGTGGGATATGATTTTATCATGCTTAGCTTCCGAAGAATCATTAGGGAACCTGATCTGTACCAGTAGTCTGTAAATATCTGAATACTTCTGATAAGATTTCGAGTTTTGACATTGTCTAAAGAGGGTAACCCTCTGGGTGTAAATCTGATGTTGATTTCGGTCTTTGGGGTTGACCCTTAGGGGAATTATTTTCTCAACCAATGTCTGATAGGAATCAAGTTTTTGTTTTTTCTGTACTCGCTTCCATCACTCGACTGTATCCTATCGATCGAGTGTTCAACTTATAGATAGGAATCCTAATGGGTGTAAACATGTGTTAGAGACATGTTATGTTTGATGGTTGCAAGTGGATGCAAGTAGTTGCTAGTGGTTGCTCGTGGACGCATACACACACACTAGGCACTAGATCGGCTCGAAAAATACTCTCATACTGCATATGGATGTGTGAGCATTTTAATTTTTTATGGATGCAAAATGGTTGAATCAGCACATGGATGTTGCATATGAGTGGATGGTTGTGCACTCATATAGAAATGATATGTATCAAATAGGAAAATTGCATACATATTGGACTCATGGCACTGACATAATTCGCATTAAGGAGGTCAACTGAATCAGTAGACCGCCTGATCTTTGCATTAGATAAGGAACATATACACACACTCTTGCAAATGTTCATACAGCACTAGAAATTTCTAAGGACAATGGATGCTTGTGTTTGATGGTTGAGTAGATGCTTGTTTGGATGATTAGGATATACATTCTTCTTAACTTGAAGATTTCGGGGACGAAATCCTTTAAGGAGGGGAGAATGTAACACCCCGTATTTTCTGTGAGCTTAAGAATTACAAATCTGAGTATAATTAAAATATAAAATCAGAATCAAGGGAAACAGACTATGCCATTTCGTTCGTCTCGGAAAAATACGCGAAATAGAGTTCGAAATTTCGTAAATCGGAGTCCATATGACCAAGTTATGGCCTTCCAAAGTTCAGAAAAAAATTAAACAGCACAGACCAGGTCGACTGGGGAGTCGACCCTAGAGTCGACCTGCCCCCAGGGGTCGACCCTAGAGTCGACCTGCCCCCAGGTGGTCGACCCTAGAGTCGACCCTAGTGTCGACCTGCCTCCCGAATCTGCTTTTCTGCCTGGGTGCGTTCTGATGTATCTGGTCTCGTTTTCTGTCTAGATTCGTCTGCCTAAACCTATTTAAACAGCCCCAAACCCAGCCTTCTCTGCACACAATTCTATTCAGCTTCTACTCTGCCTCTGTTCTAAATTAAAAATAAAAATGGCGTTGCTACTCTGCTGAAATCAAAACTAGAAGACAATCAACATCAACCTAAGCAACTCAATTCAAATTAGAGACTAAAGCTTCTGCAACAATTCTGCAACAACTAAAGTTCTTTCTTTAATCCAACCAAGGCAAGTACAGTTATTCTCCGCTATAAACGTTAATTCTGATTGTGACATGAATTATAAATCTGAATCTGAGGTTATATCTGTTCTGTTCTGTTTGGATCTATCTTATTGTGTATCTCTTTCCTCTTTCTGTTCTATAACCAGGCTACCACGAGCCTGAGCCAATCTCATAAGAGATCAACATACGCTAAAATGTTTGGGACAATCAAATGAATGTGCATAAATTGGGCATGACCGATATGTGATTGATTTGAGGAAAGAACATAGGTTGGACTTGGAACTTAGAACATAAATCTAAGGCATAGTTGGACTGATCTGTGACCGATTTGAGTATATAAACTAGATCTAGATCTGTGCATATATGACTGTTTGGGATTATCATATGATAATACATAACTTGCAGATCTGGAATATTAAGATCTGAACTAAAACACATATCATATGTTAGATCTAGATCCTGGGGCATATTTTATAACGGATTATAATTTAGGTGTGAAGATCCATATTAAGATTTGATAACTATCAAGTGTGAATAACACCTAAGTAGGAGATTTTTGAATATATGACATGCATTGAAATAGATGGCTATAGTTGGTATAATTTATATGTGAATCTTTTGCACTAGGCAAGTGGAACTAAATTGGGACATGTAAATTATGACCATAATCTGTGATATGCAAATTCAATGCAAACGTAGGGTATATGATCCTCGTGTGAATCATGATCACTATTTTAGGCATGCAAATTTAGTCTGTTGAAAATGCCTAAATCTGTTAAATTTATTTGTTTAAATGCCTAACCTGTTATATGCCAAAATCTGCTAAGTTGCTAAATCTGTTAAATCCGTTAAGTCATATAATCTGGAAAATCTATATCTGCTAAAATCTGTTATCTGCTGGGTTGATATAATCATCCTGTTATTGATATAATCTGAATTGGCATATATATTGGGCGTGCGCATAAACGGTAAATTATTAATTAATTGGCCGTAAAGATAAACGTAACTAACTCGAGGTTAGAATGAATTTGCGGCGTAATTCTGCCCGGAACCGCCCGGCACATCCAGTGGCCGCAAACAATAGGTTCTAATGTGAGAAGTTAGTCATAACCTGCTTAAGACACGAGGTTAGGTCTGGCTTGTGGCAGAAGTCTGCCCGGAACCGCCCGGCCCATCCAGCGGCCACAAGCTAGCGACCTAATGTAAGAGGTCTGGGCATTAATAATTAATTAATGCAAATCTAAGATAAGAATGACGTCTAAAACGTATTGGGGGAAATAGGGTTAAACCAACTGGATTAATAGGTGTAGTAAACCCGTCCATGAATCTGTAGGCCCAATACAAAGTTAGATAAATCTTAAAAATCTGTACATCTGATCTGTTAGTCTGAAAACTTGTTAACTTAATCTGTGAACTAGTAAATCTGAATTCTGTATGTCTGAACTTGTAAACAAGTTAATCTGAAATCTGTTAGTCTGGGGACACAAGGTTAGGAGGGGAATTACTTGTGTCATTTGTTGTTTGGGACCCATATTAGTCAGTAACCCTTTCTGGTATCAAAACTTTGACCCAACAGTTGGTAGGGTCCGGGCACGCTTACTGAACTAATTATAAGTGGTTCATTCTGATAATGGCGAGGGGTGTTGATGGTGCATTCCAACCGGGTCATGTGCGTGCATGGATCTCGGTCTGCCTCTGAGGATGTAAGACGCCGTGACATCTGTAAATAGGTCTGTGCCAATTGGTTGTCACTTTAGGGAGTGATACACCCTACTGTGGGGCCGACACAGGGTATTTATGTATTAGGGAGCCGATCGCTTGGGGTAGGGTTTTAGGGTACACTTAGTTCTGTCTGTTTCTGTTGGTACCGTCTGTTTCTGTTGGGTGGTAACACCTGTCTGTTTCTGTGTGGTACCGTCTGTTCGGGTGGTAAAGGCCCATTACTAGTGTACACCTAATTCTACATTCTGTTTCCGTAGGGATTAATCTGTTTCTGCTTCTGTCTGTTTCTGATTGGGTAGTAAAGGCCCATTATTAGCATTCTGTTTCTGTTAAATTACTCTGTACCCGTTCCTGCTTCAGTTTAGACATTAGGGTGACACCTAATTCTGTTATACTAGTATTAGTGCAAAGAAGTGTAAAGCAATAGTTTATGTCATTCTGTTCTTCTGTTATATCTTCTACACCTGTTACAATTATCTCTCATCCAGTTTTATGTTCATGTCATATTATTATTATCTGTTCATATGCTGAAAGTTACTGGACTTGCCAGACTTTTTGTCTGACCCTTGTTGTTTCGCCTCCTTTCTTCCGTTTCCCCCCCAGGTTATCCAAGGAGGGAATACTTTAGCTTGATCCGGATTCCTCTTTGCTTGAAGTGCTTAAAGTATAGCTTGGCTCTGCATAGCTTCCGTTCTATGGGGATTATGATTTTAAACTATGCTTTCTGTAGGCTTTTGTACAAGACTGATATTTTGTACTTGAATTCTGAGATTTGAAAGGATGTAACCATACTGGTTTCTGTTTCCGCTGTAATTAAGTTAAAAATTTTCAAGTACTGTTTTATCTGTCTTGTAAGTTTCTGTTCTGTTTACTAAAATGCTCCACCAAAGTTAAGGCATTCCCCTTGTGAGTGACCTTAACGGAGGTGGGGTGTTACATGTTGCGCGTGTTTGATTCCCACTGGCGCCATATTTTTGTTTTAGGGGAACGACTAAAATAATACATGTGCTAAAGGGAAAATATGCATAAACGAAAAAATAAGGAAAATTGTACATATAAGGAAGAACACACAAACACACACACACACACACACACACACACACACATATATATATATATATATACATAAGAGAGAAGTTCAAAATAAGGCTGCAATCAAAGAAATCTGGTAAGAATTAAATAAGGGCATGACGCCATTTGAATTTTGAAAATGAAACAAAAGTTGTGTGTATATATATACGTGTAAAATGGGCATTAGAAGTTTTGTATACATATAAATATATGTAAATATAATATTCAAAATGAATGAAGAGAAGTAACTAAGAAAGTAATGAATGTTTGAATCTATAAACGTTGCAAGCAGCTAAATTGCACGCCTGGACCAAAATGCGTCGATCCATACTTACCTGGGTCGACCTATAGGTCGACCCATAGAGGTATGTGGGTCGACCCACCCTGATCCAGGAAGATTCATTTAATGAATACGGACTACTTTTCTAAGCACGTTCGTTGCTGACTCAGTGTTGCGTGTACGATAAGATCTTGAACACCTATAAACAGACTAGCAGAGCCTACCCTAAATCTCATATTTTCTTAAGGATGTCTAGACTCTACCATTCTTCTTCCTCCTCGAATCTCTTCAGAAAATAGAATAATTAGTCTAAGGAAATTCTAAATCAAGATCTAGAGGAAAAGAATGTATATCTGCAAATGGGTGTTCAGAATTCTATTTGAAGTAAAGTAAATTCTTGGATCTGGTCAATTTAAATTTCTCCTCTTTCTTACCTTTTTCTTTTAGTTGAGAATTGCATATCCATGGTTATTTAGGTTTTATATTCGGTTAGGGGAGCCATGGAATGCTAGGTCTGGACCAGATTCATGAATTGGAAAGCTATTAGATGAGTGGATTTAAGTTATGCCTTTTTGATAATGGTATATTTTTCGTTTGGCATTCCCCGTTAATATGTATAATAAACCTGCTGAAATAATAAATCTTATGAACTGTAAACCTGCTGAAATGTTTAAATCATTAACCTGCTAAAATCTATTGAAATTAAGTACCGTGGAACATGACAGGAAATTTGGGATTGTATGAATATGTAAATCTGCAGGCTTAATTCATGATTAAGAGGAACATGTTAATGAAACTATAAGTAACATGTGGAATCTGTTAAATTTGTGGGGTTTAAATATTTTCAATCTGTTGGGGTTATATGAACCTGTTAACCTGTAATACTTAACCTGTTCAATTTGTTGGCATTATATAAAAGCATGTTTCCATTAATCACCTGTCTGAATTGGGATTTTCCTTGAACACTGTAATTATGAAAATTACAATGAACATTTGTTAAAAACATTATTGTACCAAAAGATTGTAAATAAGAATTACAGTAAAATTTGGAAGAATGAATATGCCTAAATTTATAGTAAATAGAAATTTAACCGCACTTAGACGTGAGGTTAAATTCAACTTGTGATAGAAGTCTGCCCGGAACCTCCCGGCAAATCTAGCATCCACAAGTGGTTAATTTAATTTGAGGCGTCCGGGGCGTAAACATACATATAACGGTGCTAAGGCACGAGGTTAAGTCCAACTTGTTGTAGAAGTCTACCCAGAACCGCCCGACAAATCCAGCAACAACAAGTGGTCGGCTTAATGTGAGAGGTCTGGTGCATAAACACATATATGAATATATGCATATAAAAAGGTAGAAATAAATGGAATTAATTGAAATTAATGGAAATGAAGGAAAGTTAAAACATTAAAAAAAATTGGAATGAACGGGGAATGATAGTAACCTATTATGAATAAACCTAAATGGGAAAAGGAAAGATAATAGGTAGTCTTGTCCTAGGGACAAGTGGAAATTATAACTTAGGTTATAATAAATGATAGAGAAAATGACATAACTTTTGGAATAGAAAAAGTTTTACTTAATTATAAATTAAGTAATCTGGAAAATCTACAAACCTGAGAATCCGAAATCTGTTGATAAGAATAACATGTTAAAGGTTTATTAATTAACTTAAATGGGTTAAGTTATATAACTGAAATTAAAAAGCATGAGGAGCTTGGTAACTTGAATAAGAAGTCAATATGAATGGAAATAACCAAGTTAACTGGAACTCTGATGAGGTAGAGCAAGCGGGTAATTAAATGTTTAGACATAGGGTCTATTAACTCATCAATCGGAGGCGCTTGGACCAGTCCATACGTCTGAAGGTGAATAACCCAACGAGGTAGATCATCGTGGTTTCACGGGGCACAAGGAGAACACACGTCCATCTGATTATTCCGCCTGTTCTTCCTATCGTTCTGCTGATAATTTGCTGGCTCTGAAGGACTGCAAGGAGAAGCATTCGGCTTCCTGGGACGTGGAGGGCACTCCTGGTACACCTCTATGCGGTGACAGTGTTTAGGCTATGCTCGCAGAGGTTAGCTCTAAACGTTACTATCCGGTGAGTATACCTTGCCACAATAGGGGGAAGTCAGAAGACTGTCGGGTGGCATTATTGATTCGACGATCTGGTTCCCTTGTGACTAGGCAGGTTACGACCATTTTATCTGTTTGCCTTTATCGGGTCTAAACATCTGTTTGATAGCAATCGTCGGGTACCAACCACCAACAGTCAGCGTGATGCGTGATGCGGAAAGATGGAGAGCTAAACCTACAGATCATCGACCTTTCGCTATCAAGGCTTTGGTTGCGGGACAGGCCAATTAGGATGTTGCTTGTTGTTTTGATTCTATGCCAAGTCACCAGCTCTCAATTTTGTTTGTCTTTCACCAGTTGTGGGTGGGTCAAGTGAGACATAGCCACCGTGAAAAATGTAGACCATAGCATCTGTGTATACAGATATCTGAAAAAGCTCCCGACCGAGTTCCATGTTTCTGATACAACCCTATTACGGAACTCGGTGCACAGTAGATAATACATGCGGATACTTGCATCCCCTTTTTGGATGGTGTATTGTAAAAGTTAAGGCATCGAGTACGACTGACGATACGTACGTGAGAAATTCTAGATACATGCATGTCTACTCTGGGTGTTGTATTGTAGACTCAAGGGGTATTCATTGATGGAATCAGATTCGATTGAAGGTGGCAATCCGTACGCTTTCATAGCATGGCAATGGCGGTTTTATGCGGAACGTAGCGTTGTTATATAGAGATCTGTATGTCGCTCTGGCATAGGATGAGGGACTGTGTATATTTCTATGGCATTACAGCGGAGACCGTGCAAGTAGGGGTACCATGGGGTGTACCTTAATTTGGGGGTGTCTACATATATACTTTATTAAGTTAATCTATTAGGGAGTAGATGGGTACGACGTGTGTGTAAATCTTGAGTTTTGTTAACCCAAGTTACATAATAAATAAGAAAATGTAACTGAACGATATATGTAGGTTATCCAAAATGTGTAGTTTAAATCCAGTCACTAGAACATGTGTTCTGACCCTCTCCTCATAACATACTCGCAGGTTAGATTTGTGACAGAGATATGATAGCATTGGATACTCGTTAGGCAGTATTATTATCTAGGTAAGGCTATATTTGATTATATTATATATTTTTCCATTCCGCTGTGAGATGTTTTCTGAGTTCTGATATGTTTATTACCTCTGTCTTTTCTACAGGATACCTGACAAACCAACACGAGTTTCAATAGATTAGAATTTTGAAAAAAAATCGATCTGTCAGAATTCGGGTTGTTACATTTGGTATTAGAGCCTAGATTTAGGATTCCTGTATAGATAGTGAGTGAATGTATTTGTTTTTTCAAATATAAATATATTATTATATATACCTAGATCCATAGAGAAACCCACTAAATAGGAAAAACAAAATATGGTAATAGTTGGGATATTTGTTTCGTACACTAAAAGAATGAACAATGAAAATTTGAGACCCTTGGGTATTTTGGGTGGGAGATGTACAATATACTTTGTATGGAAGAAAGGTGAATCACATATGTTAGTATTTCTGATTATTGGGTTTCACAGTAAAACCTTATAAGTTTGAAAAGGGTAAAAAGAGAAAAATTGATTACGAATATATATAGTTGAGAGAATTGACTTTGTGGGAGTGTCTTGGAAATCCTAGGTAAGTTGGAAACCCAATTTGTGTCTAACCCCATGGTTAACTTTTAAGAACTTGAAATTATAAAAGCTTTACGAAGTATGATGTTTTCAATTTTGAAATCTCTATTCTTTTAACAATCGTTTTTGATAATTGTTTTGACATAAAATTTTGTTGGGTGGACAAATTAAGTTGAAGAAATTAAGAATAGAGTAGGTGTTTGCATCTAGTTGTGAGTAGCTGAACTGACATTGCAAGTAAGAATAGTTGTAGACCTGATTAAGTAATAGTTGTCCTTGTCTACTCCGATTTTTGTGATTTGAAAAAAAAATGTTTTTCATTTTTAAGAGATTACATGTTTTTATGGTTTGGCAAAAGTAAGTTTTGGTGAGGAAAATAAAGTTTTGATACTTTTAACTTTTGGAAGAAAAGTGAAATAAAAAGGCCAAACCGTGTTTTAAAAAACATGGAGTAGGTAAGGATTAGTACCTAGGGAAGACGGGAAAAGTTTTGAGGCTATGAAGTAGATAGCGAGAATTATCTTGGAATAATGGTAAGTTCCTGTAGAACGCATAAGCATTGAGAAGCCTAGGGTGTTGCTTGAAAATTACTGTTGGTACATAGCCTGGACTAGTGGCGACTACTAGATAGTGAAGGGAAAGTAAGTGTTTAGATCATGTTGTTAATTTTCCTTTTAGGGGTAAAACCTGTTATTACATTTCTGTTGGGATCATTCTGTTAATTTGCTCATGTTGGGTAGTTAGGGTAACACCTAAACCTGTCATTGATCCCGTGGTTTGAACTTTTCTGTCTGAGGGGGACATAGTCCTGAGATTCTTGGCCCTTAGTAGTAGCTGTGTAGAGCATTTATTTTCCTAGTTCAGTTGAAGGTTTAGAAAGCTTATTTGAAACTAAACTTATATTAGAGGATTAAGTTAAATAATCTAAGAAAAGAGTAATGGTACAACTAAAACGAAGCAACAAATTCAGTAAAGCAACAAAAGTAACAGTTAAAGAAAAATGGAAAATTCTGAGAAAAGGTGAATAAGAGTAAAATTTTCCAAGATAAGTTGAAAAATAAAATCTGTAACAAAAAAGTTTTCTTATGTGGGCTGTGCTTGGATAGGAAAATAGAGAATCTTTATAATAGTTACATAAAATCCAAGTACGGATAGAAAAAGGAAACTAAAAGTAAAACAGAAGATGTGAAGCTTTCCATTTTCTATTTTTTTATAACATAAGAAATCAAATTTAGAAAACTAGATTTTTCTCAAATTCAAAAAATAAAGATGGTTGGTAGGGTTTTGGATGCAAAAATTGGATCAACTACGCTTTTGCTCAGTTAAAGTACGGGAAAATTTTGATGAAAAAGTATTTTGATTTTTAAATATTGCATTCATATAGAAACTGCCAATATATTTAGGATGTGTGCATCATGTTTTCAAAGAGAATTTAAAGAAAAATTTGCATTCATATAGGAGGTACCTCTTAGGCATTCATTTCATTTATGTACTAGTATGTTGAATTACACTTTGCACTAGTACACAAATGGCTACAAAATTAGATGAACACATGATGGTTGTGATTTATGCGAGGAATTACTTGATTTTACACTTCCCAAATTTCAGGGAAAAAATTTCCTAAGGGTGGGATAATGTGACACCCTACATTTTTTAATGAAGTAAAATAAAATAAAATTTGAAGAGCTTCCAGAATTTGGTCACGGGATACCTTTAAATGAAATATTGTAACAACATGAAAAGAAGGTAAAAGAAAAGGAACAATGACCACCATTGTTTTTAGTCTTGTTAACAAAATCCTATGTAGTCCAGTTAGTAAGGGCATGTGACTTTCAAGAGAGTTGCGCGAGTTCGATTCCCGCAGGCGCCATATTTTTGTTTTTGGGGAACGACTAAAATAATACATGTTCTAAAGGGAAAATATGTATAAACGAACATATAAGGAAAATTATACATATAAGGAAGAACATATATATACATACAAGACAAAAGTTCAAAATAAGCCTGCAATCAAAGAAATCTGGTAAGAATTAAATAACAGCATAATGCCGTTTGAATTTTGAAAATGAAATAAAAGTTGTGTGTGTATATGTCTGTATATATATATACGTGTAAAATGGGCATTAGAAGTTCTGTATACATTCAAGGAATTTATATGTAAATATAATATTCAAAATGAATGAAGAGAAGTAAAACAAGAAAGTAATGAATGTTTGAATAGATAAACATTGCCAGAAGCGTAGATTGCGCACCTGGACCCAAATGGTTCGACCCATACTTGTCTGGGTCGAATTATGGGTTGACCCAAGGGGGCTAGGTTAACCTAGGGTCGACCCATGGGGTTAGGTGGGTTGACCCACCCCTGACCTAGGCAGATTCATTTGATGAATCTGGACTGTTTTCCTAACCACGTTCGTTGCTGACTCAGCGTTGTGTGTACGATAAGATCTTGAACACCTATAAATAGACTAGGAGAGCCTAGCCTAAATCTCATATTTTCTGAGATGATGTCTAGACTCTACCATTCTTCTTCCTTCTCGAATCTCTTTAGAAAATAGAATCCTTAGTCTAAGGAAATTTTGATTCAAGATCTGGAGGAAAAGAATGTATATCTGCAAATGGGTGTTCAGAATTCTGTTTGAAGTAAGGTAAATTCTTGGACCTAGTCAATTTAAATTTCTCCTCTTTCTTCCTCTTTCTTCCTTTTTCTTTTAGTTGAGAATTGTGGATCCATGGATATTTAGGTTCTAGATTCATTTAGGGGAGCCATGGAATGTTAGGTCTGGACCAGATTCATGAATTGGAAAGCTATTAGGTGAGTGGATTTAAGATTTCCCTTTTTAATAATGGTATATTTATCGTTTGGCATTCCTCGTTAATATGTGCAATAAATCTGCTGAAATGTTTAACTTGTTGTAATCTGCTGAAATGATTAATCTGCTGAAATGTTTAGCCTGTTGTAATCTTTTGAATTGTAAACATGTTGAAATGTTTAAATGATTAACCTGCTAAAATCTGTTGAAATAAAGTACCGTGGAACATGACAGGAAATTTGGGATTGTATGAACATGTAAATTTGTAGGCTTAATTCAAGATTTAGTGGAATATGTTAATGAAACTATAAGTAACCTGTGGAATCTGTTAAATATGTTGGGTTAAGTAAATATTTTTAGTATGTTAGGGTTATATGAACCTTTTAACCTGTAATACTTAACCTATTTAATCTATTGGAATTATATAAAAGCCTGTTTCCATTAATCACCAATCTGAATTGGGAATTTCTGTGAAAACTGTAATTATGAAATTTACAATGAACATTTGTTATGAACATTATTGTGCCAATGGATTGTAAATAAGAATTACAGTAAAATTTGGAAGAATGAATATGCCTAAATTTACAGTAAATAGAAATTGTAACTGCACTTAGACACGAGGTTAAATTCAACTTGTGGTAGAAATCTTCCCGGAGCCGCCCGGTAAATCCATCATCCACAAGTGGATAATTTAATGTGAGGGTACTGGTGCGTAAACATACATATAACACTGCTAAGACACAAGGTTAAGTGCAACTTGTGGCAGAAGTCTGCCCGGAATCGCTCGACAAATCCAACAGCCACAAGTGGTCGATTTAATGTGAGAGGTCTGGTGCATGAACACATGAATATATGCATATAATAGAATAGAAATAAATGGCATTAATTGAAATTAATGGAAATAAAGGAAAGTTAAAACAGTAAAAGAATTGGAATAAACGGGGAATGATAATAACCTATTATGAATAAACCTGAATGGGAAAAGGAAAGGTAATAGGTAGGCTTGTCCTAGGGACAAGTGGAAATTATAACTTAGGTTACAATACATGATAGAGAAAATGACATAACTTTTGGAATAGGAAAAGTTTTACTTAATTATAAATTAAGTAATTTGGAAAATTTGAAATCCTGAGAATCTGAAATCTGGTGATAAGAATAATATGTTAAAGGCTTATTAACGAACTTAAATGGGTTAAGTTATATAACTGAATTTAAGAAGCATGAGGATCTTGGTAACTTGAATAATAAGTCAATATGAATGGAAATAACCAAGTTAACTAGAAATCTGATGACGAAGTGCAAGCGCGTAATTAAATATTTAGACATAGGGTCTAATAACACATTAATCGGAGGCGCTTGGGCCAATCCGTACGTCTGAAGGTGAATATCCCAACAGGGTAGATCATCTTGGTGTCATGAGGCACGAGGGGGGCACATGTCCATCTTATTATTCTGTTTGTTCTGCCTATTGTTCAGCTGATACTCTGCTGGCTTCGAAGGAATAGGAGGGGAAGCACGCGGCTTCCTGACACGTGCAGGGTACTCCTGGAAGTCCTCTGTGCGGTGAAAACGTTTAGGTTGTCCTCGCAGAGGTTAGGTCTGCGCATTACTACCCGGTGAGTATACCTTGACTGCTACACTATGGGGCTGTCAGAAGATTGTAGGGTAGCTTCGATGATTCGACGATCCAGTTACCTTGTGACTAGGCAGGTTATGACGATTTTATTTGTTTGCCTTTGGAGGGTATAACCATCTGTTTGATACAATCGTCATGTACCAACCACTGACAGTCAGCGTGATACGTGATGTGGAAAGATGGGGAGCTAAACCTATTGATAATCGACCTTTCGCTATCAAGGCTTTGGTTGCGGGACAGACCAATTAGGATGTTGTTTGTTGTTTTGTTTCTGGCTCATGTCACTAACTCTCAGTTTTGTTTGTCTTTCACTAGTAGATAATACATGTGGATACATGCATTCCCTTTTTGGATGGTGTATCGTAAAGGTTAAGGCATTGAGTACGATTGATGATACATATGTGAGTAAGTCTAGGTATATTAATGTCTTCTCTTGGTGGTGTATCGTAGACTCTAGGGCATTATTCTGTCATGGAATCTGATTTGATCGAAGGCAGTAGTCCGTACGCTTATGTAGCATGGCGATGGCAGTTCTATGCGGAACATAGCGTTGTTATATAGAGATCCATACGTTGCTCCGGCATAGGATGAGGGACTGCGCATATTTCTGTGGCATGACGGTAGAGACCATGCGAGTGGCATACCATGGGGTGTACCTTATTTTGGGGATAGCTACATATATATTGTATTAGGTTAACCTATTGGGGAGTAGATGAGTACGACGTGTGCGTAAGCTTTGAGTGTTGTTAACCCAAGTAACCTAATAAATAAGAAAATGTAATTGGACGGTATATGTAGGGTTATCCGAAATGTGTAGTTTAAATCCAGTCACCAAAACTTGTGTTCTGACCCACTACTCATAACATACTCATAGGTTAGATTTGTGGCAGAGATATGATAGCTTTGGATAGTGGTTAGGCAGTATTATTATCTGGGTAAGGCTATATTTGATTATATTATATTTTATTCCATTCCGCTGTGAGATGTTTTCTGAGCTCTGATATGTTTATTATCTCTGTCTTTTCTGTAGGATACCAGACAAACCAACACGAGTTTCGATAGATTAGAATTTTGAAAAAAATCGGTCGGTCGGAATTTGGGTTGTTACACTACCTCTGGGACTATCGCGTCGCTGGATATGGAGGGTCGGTTTAAAGACCTAGAAAAGCCACCTCTTGATGTTACATTGTCTTGGTCTAGCGGCACAAGTATAGGAAGCCTATAGCTAAACGTTGGGGAGGTCACCCCTTCAAGTAGGCCTAAATCTGATCTGTGAACATAATACTTAGGACACACACTCATAAACACTGCATAACAAAGCATTTGTGTGTGTGCGTGGAGTTTTCAACTTTAACTTTGAATCTATTCCGCATAGGTGAAATGGCTCGAGATGGTGATAGAAATCGAGGTTAATTATCTGGGGGACACCGATCTAAGAGGAGCGAGCTTGCGGTGGTTTTAGAAGATGCACAAACTTGTTAATGCCCTCTACTCACTCCTATAACCACAGCATCCAACGCCACCACAGAGATCAACCTCGACATTCGAAATCTCTACTACCTGTCATTCAATCGTCAGGAACAGGTTTGAGCCTAGAGATGGCGATCACAAGGCTGCAATCGTTAATGCTTCCTCCTTATATTCCACCCATGGCATCCATGACAACATTTGGAAGCATGGATTTGGCGCCTATGGATCAAAGACTTAAAAAGAATGAAGTGCCAAAGAAAGGCCCGCGTTTCCCAATATGTCGGACATCTCAGATCTCACTCCTGAACGGAAGAAAGAGATACTCTAGGAGTCATTCCCTGGGTTTTATTTTGACAAGCTAAAGTGGTTGCTAAACATTAACTAAATCCCCCAAAAGGTGGACAAAGATGTATGTGATAAGGTGTTCGATGCCTTGCTATAGTACAGGGAAATGCATAGGTATGCGGGGCAACTCTCAGAGCTAATCTTCAAAAAGATTGTTGAAATCCAAAACTTGGAGCTGACCTCTAAAGCTGAGAAGGAATGTGTCCAGAGTCGGGACAATGAATTGGGTAAGATGATTCTTTGAATTGTATCTATTTCTATGTACGTGAGTAACATGTTTATATGCTGACTCTTTATTTCCTAAATAACATAACTGAAGTGGGATTAAAAGAAGGTTGAGGAGGACGCGAAGAAAGCTCGAGACTCGTTCAAAGAAACGGTGTCTATTGTTTTGATAGAGAATGCGACTCTTAAGCGCAACAATGAAGCTTTGGCAGAGAGGAACGTCGAACTGGAGAAGGAGAATGAAGAATTGCATTAGCTCCGCACAAATAATGAGGCCCTTGTTGCAGAGAACAAGAGGATAAAGGAGGAGAAGGAGCATGCATATCAACTTATAAAAGAAAATGATGAGCTCAAAAAGCTACTTGTTCTGAGAAACATTGAGCTTGCTTAAGCTATAAAAGAGAAAGTTGATGCCAAGACTAAGAGCAAAGATGTGTCGGTCTAAGCGGAGGGTATAAAGGCTGAGCATCAAGCTGAGGTGTAGAAGATCAAAGCAGACATTGAGGATGTTGAAGTTAGGGTGGAGGAGTCTTTGGATCCATACATATGGTCGATGTACGTCAAATCACTTCGAATCCATAGAATCTCATTGGTCGAAGATTATCCTCGGATTATGGTTCAAACTTGGGATAAGCTATTACAGTTTGAGGCTCACCTGCGGCAGGTGGAGATAGTAGATGAATTTGAATTAATGTTTTATAATCTGACTGAGGAGGAGCGCTTGGTGCTGGAGGAAGGGAGGAGGTTATTAAGAGATGACGTCGGGAGGGCGATGATGGCGGAACTCACTTCTACCAAGAGAAAGACAGTGGCTACCGAGAGCATGATTGTCGATCATGAGTTTATAGGAGGCAGTTCCCAACAATAGCAAGTTATGTCATCCGCCTCAACAAGCAGTCCAATGCCTCAGCCCTGGTCACTATCAAGTATCACTATACTATATATGCTAATTAAGCTGTGTTTTTAGCCGTATCTAAAGCTCTTAAACATGGCAAAAAGGCATACCAAAAAATGGCATGCAAAATTTTTATATACGGCTACATACCGTATCTTACTAGTGATAACATACGGCTTCTAGCCGTATCTAAATCATATTCAGACATGGCCTTTAACCGTATCTAATTATACCTGTGTGTGCACATATTTATATACGTGCATATATATATATATGTATATATAAACAAAAACTATAGCACATATTTTTCATAACACAGCATATATACCACAATTTATACACAATAATATCACAATATATATACACACACACACACTCAAAGCATTACAAAAAAAATTCATAACACGAACACAATGTATAATATACGAATACATACAAAGGAAACTGTCAAAGATTTTCATAACAGTACGAACTAACAAAAAAGGTAAAATAATATGATCAGACTGATATCCCTCCAGTCGAGGCTGGGAAGATTGAGCGTACGTGCTGATCATGCCGATAAAATCCATGTGTTTGCTGTAAATCAAAGCAGTATGAGAATAAGCTAGCTGATGCTGATAAAGTTTTATAACAACATAAATATTTATATATATACACAGTTTAAAACAAAAGCTTAAAAGGCCAGCCTGATGATTGGCAGTAAAACTGAATCGTGATAACCAGCCTGAGTTTCAGCAGCGCAAAAGCACCAAAATCTACAGAAAATAAATAAAGTAATTTTATGCCTGATTACACACAAAATGTCATGTCTTTATGTTCGTACTGAAAATAGTGAAGGACATATCGTGTCTTTGTGTTCATGTGCCATATTTGTCAATTATATGTATAACATGTTTATGTAATGCTACTGACATGATTTCATGAACTTGTAACCTACATAACAGCATCTCATAAGCTTTGTGGTTTAACGTGACCTCCAACATCGTACATAGCTGATACACCTCCCCACTTTTTCTGTTTTCTCCAACAGGACTGCATATAAATTCATGAAACAAGCTACAAATACTTCATTGGACAAGAGATCGACATTGTAACTCAGTAAAGCATATAGAAATGAGCTAAAATGGAACTTGTTAAATGATATATATATATATATGTTATGTAGATTGAAATATCTTCTGTTATTATGTACTGACTGAGTTTAACTCAAATTACACCAGGTATATGTCTCAGTTAGTACATTGTAATAAGTCAGTACATTGTAACAGTGTAAAATAATATATACCTGCTCCAACGGCTAAAGATAGCAAACCATCATCTTCGGATGACACACATACTTGACTTTCTAATTAAGAATTTACTGGGCGATCCACCAGGTGGCTGCAATTTAGCACACGCACAGGGTTAGTAATCCATGCTAATTATTTTCATTCAAATGTCGAATGCCGCTTCACTTAACCTTTGGAAAAAGCTGCTTTCACTTGCAACTTTCAATTTCTTTGAATCAGACTGTGTAGTGGAAGGTAACTTACACTACAGTCTCTGCTACAAAGTAGGGGAAAGTTGCTAGTGAAAGCATCTTTTTACTAAGGTTAAGTGCAGTAACATCCGTCATTTGGATGAAGCTAATTAGCATGGATACCCGACCCTACATGTGAGCTAAAATGCATCCATCTGGTGGATCACCCAGTAAAATATTAACCATAAAGTCCAGTAATCATCCATCTACCAAAATTTTCAACAAGCCTGACACTTGTTATCTCCCAAAATAGAGTAAACTTGTTATAAGACAACCCAATTTAAATTTCAGACATAAGGCAAACAAACAGTCAAATGGCGATGGAATCATGGTTAAATATTGAACTATAGAATAATCCATTTGCTCAGTTTAAGAAATGGACAACTTTTAGTTGCTAAATAGTTACATTTTGAATTCAGCGTGGCAAGCGATTTAAAGAACATATCAACAAATCTGTTAAACTCATTGTTATTTCTTTGTTTCATGGATATATATACCGCAATCTAAAATTATACCATACATGTTTCAATTCAATTCAATTGAAATAGCTAACACACTAGCAACCAGCTAGTACCATACATTTCTGATTCCAAGGTATAACAACTAGCTAACACACTAGTACATACCAATTCAATTGAAATAGCTAACACACTAACACAAAGTAGCAATCAGCTTACACACAAAGACTTCAACTTGTTCGCTAATCCCTACTATCAGGCATGCACAACACAATTCAATTGAAATAGCTAATACACTAACACAAAGTAGTAATCAGCTAACACGCAAAGACTTCAACTTGTTCCCTAATACCTACTATCAGGCTTGCACAACGCGATTCAATTGAAACAGCTAACAAACTAACACAAAGTAAGGGTAGCTAACACGCAAAGGCTTCAACTTGTTCCCTAATCCCCTCTATCAAGCATGCAAAACACAATTCAATTGAAACAAATACCTACAATCAACGGAGGGCTACGGAATAAGGGTTGCTGCGTCGAAGGAGAGGATTGTTCGTCTCTGTCGGTAGGGGAGGTTCCAGAGAAAGGTGGAGGCATAATTTAGTGATCGAAAACCCTAATTTGGGTTTTCGGTTACCATTAAAGTAAAACAGAGGGAAAAGGGAGTGGCCAAAATTTTAGTTCGGAGTGTCTAATGGGGTACACAATATGATACGGATTCGATTTGGCCAAAGGCCGTATCAAATTAACTGATCCGGAGCTTCGTTGATGGACATTTAGATTTAGGGTGTTTGGGGTGGTGCAGATCGCAAAACGTAGTTTGATACGGATCTTAGCACTATTAAATATGATATGGCTTTAAACCGTATTTTGTGTCCGTATCCTAGTGTGTTAAATTGGCTGTTATGGTGTAGTGTATGACCCTAACTTTTCGGAGTTAAGACTAGGATGCTCTCTCCAACCAACAACGGAGAGCACTATGCCTGTTGCGACTATGTCGCAAGTATCGAGAGGTAAAATCTCATTAGCACGAGTGCTTAGAAGGATGTAAGCCCTAACTCTAAGTAGACTAATTCGTCTTTTTTTATTGTGCATGCCCATCTAGAGCTGAACTAGCAATAGGCTTCGAGCCGACATTGCTTGCATTGCCTAGGCTTGATGTGGGGATGCAAGGAATACAGCTTGGAGAGGGAGGCAGACTCTTGAATACATTTTCTAATGTAGATCTTGGAGATTTTAAGGACTTGCTCTCGGAAGAGAAAGGGCAAATAAAGGATGAAAATGGGGTCCAAGTGATTGCACCGGTAGAGGTGGGAGTGTAGACAATGCATGATTTGGTGGAGTCACAAAAGGCCTAACTGCTCGCTAAGTCAGAGGAGCTGGAGGAGAAGAGAAAAGAAGACGAGGCAGCCCGACATGCAGCTCGGGAGGAGGTTAGGAAGAAGGCCGAGGATAAGGTTGCGGCTTAGGTGCAGGAGGAAAAGAAAAAGAAAGACGACGACAAAGCTTCCAAGAGAAGAGATGATGATGCAGCTAGGAATAAGAGGGTAGATGATGAGGCCGCCAAGAGGAAGGACGATGCCAAGTTTAAAAAGCTACAGGAGGTCGAGGCCAAGAATCCCAAGGGTGGGCAAGCGGCTGAATAGAAGGCATCTTGGGATGCTAAGAAAAAGTCCTAAATGTAGGCAAAGAAAGCCACAATGACCGAGAAAGAGGAGGGAACCTAGGAAATACTAGCTCTTGCCACCGGCGTCACTCCTAACCTCTACAAGCGATCCTTCCTATCGATAAGGAGGTCACTGAGATCATGATGGGCAAGGATGATAGGGGAAGTTCAAGATAGTGCCCCATGAGACTACTTCTCTGAACAACGGAAAGAGGAGAAGAGGCAGAGGCAACTCCAAAAAGAGGAGGAAGAGGACTAGTGACGAGTCATCCAGTGCTGAGTCCAAGAAGAAGAAGAGGGGTGGCTCGTCCATGTGAAGGTTATATAAATCTTTTCATTATGTAGGCCAATAAAATATGCGAGTATGACCCTCATTTTTGGATATGTGATGGGGTTTTCATGTGCATCACGTCATTAGAAAAAAAGATAGACAGTTGTAGTTTGCTTTTAATGTGAACAAAAGGTTTTAGTTGTTTTGCTTACATCTCTTGTTGTATTGATTCACCTACGCTTTCCAATATTTGTACTTGTGTAAATGTACTCGTCGTCACACTTGGGATAACGGTGTCTATGGCTTCTCTCTCAAGATTATCAAGTCATTCGAAAGTTGTATGTGTTGCTTCCGTTCTAGGAATTCCCCTTCAGTTGGAAACCTTGAGTCATGCGGAGTTCTGATTTGGTGTCTCCCCTCTCTGGATGTCCTTGCGGTTGATGACCTTGAGTCGTGAGGAGGCAAGGTGGACGTTGTTGGTTCGTTCTTTAAACTTTCCCGTTGTATCATTTTGGTTAGTGTTCGAGGGCGTTGTTAGTTCGTAAGTTTAGTACCGGATCTAGACCCTACATGTTGAATGGAGCCGAACGAGCAATCGATGACACATTCACCCGGCTGCTGGGTTGCCCCAAAGTCCAAAGACTTAGGGATGGGGTTGGATACTCAAGTTAATGGGCATCCTGAGTTATTTACACTTGGCCTCGTCGTTGGTTCGAGACTCGATTCGAGTCATTTATACTCAATCTCGTCATTGGTTCAAGACTCGAGTTGAGTTATTTATACTCGCCCTCGTCGTTGTATCGAGACTCGAGTTAGAGGAACGATTCCGAGCTTCGAGTACCAATCCAGTGTTGTTCTCTCGTGTATGCAAGTCAGTAGTAATAGTTGCTCAAAGATACTACACAGAAAGTAAACACACCAAGTACATGAATATTTGAAACTTTCTTTACTGATAAATTTGGCGTAATGGCCTTTACTTTACAATTCCTTGAAATTAGAAAAAACATTGTTGGGAAGCAGTAAATCTATACATTGTATTATGTAAAGTAGCGATGGAGGTGTTTGTTGTTCCATGCTCTTGGCAGTTCGATGCCATTAGTGGTTGTCAACTTGAAGGTTCCATCTCCAAGCCTTTGTTATACGATATACAAACCTTCCCAGCGAGGACCGAAACTGGTCAGTGCGGGAAAGATCCGCTTCAGGATGAGGTCGCTAATGTCAAAGTTCTTTAGACGGACTAAGGAGTTGAAGTATCAGGCGACTCGTTTTCGTTGAGTGGTGGCTCTAAGTTTAGCTTCGTCTCTTTTCTCTTCGAGTAAGTGAAGTGACTCCAAGAGGTCTTGGTTGGTCTTCGAACCATAGTAGGTGACTCGATGAGATTGGAGCTCGAGCTTAATGGGAATAGCAGCTTCAGATTCATAGAGAGTGAAAGAAGTTTGGTCAGTTGCTGACTTATGAGTAGTCCGGTAATCCAAAAGGGCTGGCGGGTGTTCATCTACCCATAAGCCTCCGACCTTTTCTAGACGCTTCTTGGTGATGGATTTAATCACTTTGTTGACGGCCTTGTCCTTACCAGTGGCTTGAGGATGAGCTACTACCAAGAATTTATTCTCGGTGTTGCATGTTGGTAGAAGGTCTTGAACTAAGCACTCTCAAATTGCATCTTGTTACTAGAAATGATAGTCTAGAGGACTCCCAAATGACTGATGATGCTGCGGACGATGAAGTTGATCACTTTCTTGGTGGTAATTGTAGTAAGAAGCTCGGCTTCAGCCCATTTGGTGAAGTAATCAACTACGACGATAGCATAGCGTGCACCGCCTCTGGCCCTCGGAAGAGTTCCGATGATATCGATTCCCCACATATCAAATGACCAAGGACCGACCATCTGTTTTAGCTCGGTAGGCAGGGCTCTCGGAATCTTCGAAAATCTCTGGCAATTGTCACACTTACGAGTGTTGTTTGTTGTGTCCTAGTCAAGTGTTATCCATAAGTAGCCATATCTGAGAATCTTCTTTGTCCGATTATGTCACCTAGTGTGGTCACTGCACTCGCCTTCGTGCATATCCAGAAGTACACGGTTGGCGTCGTTGTGGGCTATATACTAGAGTAATGGAATGGAGAATCCTCTTCAGTAGAGCACCCTATCTTGAATGATGTATCATGATGATTTGCAGATGAGTGCTCATCTCTCCTTGGAGCTGTTAAGGAGGATTCCATGAAGCAAGTAGTTCTTAATCAGTGTCATCCACGACTCGGGTTCAGGCTCATTCTCCGTCATTGAGGTTGAATCGATCTACATCTGATCAATACTCGAAGAGAGTAGTTCAACTAAGACAACTCCCAAGAGTTTCGCATCCCCAAAGCTTGCCAGCTTGGCAAATGAACCAGCTTTCCCATTTTTTTATCAAGGGATGGCATAATGATGTGGTGGTAAAAGTGAGTAAGCAGCTCATGGACCCGAGTAAGGTAAGGAGTGCCGTGTCTCTTTGGCTTGATATTCGCCTTGACCCTAGCGTATGGTAAGCTGTGAGTCGGAGTAAATCTAGATAGCCTTGATGTTGAGTTCAATTCCAATTCTAAGTCTAGCAATCAAGCCTCCATATTCTGCATCGTTGTTGGTGGTAGGGAAGTCAAGTTTTAGAACATAACAGATCGAGCGTTCCTCGAGAGCAATGAATACGACTCCAGTGCTAGAACACTAACTATTGGATCATCCATCTACGAACAGTTTCCATTAAATGTCTTAAGCCTCACTGTAATCCAGAGGAAGTTCTTCGGGAATAGCAAACTCCGGTATGAAGTCTGCGAGGGCTTGTCCCAAGACGGCTCAACGAGGAATAAAAGTAATCTTGAATTGGCTTAGTTTTATATTCCACTTCAAAAGTCGCCAGGATGCCTCATGTCGTTACAAGACCTGACATAGCGGTTGGTTAGTGTATTTGATTGGATTGGACTGAAAGTATAGCCGGAGGTTCCGAGAAGAGATTAACAGGCAGTAAGCATGCTTTTCAAGTTACGGATAATTCTTTTCTACACCTGTCAACCTCTTGTTGACGTAGTAAACGGGTTGTTGAACATTATATTCATCACGCACTAGCGTCGAGCTAATTGCCTGCAAGAAACAGCCAAATAAATGTATAAGTCTTCGTGATCCAGTGGTTTGACAAGATAAATGGTCACTCTAAGTGATTCAAGAGGTTCTAGAATGTAATAATGCACTCTGGTGTCCATGTGAAGTTGAACTTACCCTTTCTAAGCAAGTTGAAAAAGGGAATGCGTTTATCAGTAGATTTTGAGGTGAATCGACTTAGAGCGGCCACTTTCCTGTTTAATATTTGAACATCTTTGTTGCTATGATTGGCTTGAAAATCATGAATAGCTTGGATTTTATTGGATTTACTTTGATGCCTTGTGAATTGACAATGAAGCTCAGGAATTTTCCCAATGCGGTGCCAAAAGAGCATTTCAAGGGGTTGAGTTTCGTGTCATATTTACGAAGAACATCGAACATTTTTACGAGATCGTTGACATGGTTGTTCGACACCCTCGTGAGCATATCGTCTACGTAACCTCCATGGATCTCCTGATTTGGTCCTTGAACATGTAGTTGACCAGTTGCTAATAGGTGGCTCCAACATTCTTGAGACTGAAAGGCATGAAAACATAGCAATAGAGCCCAAGATCGATAATGAATGAAGTGTGCTTCTGATTTGTAAGGTACATTAGAATCAAATTTTAGCCCGAGTATGCATCCATGAAGGCGAGAAGCTGGTAATCGATAGATGAATCAACTAGCTAATTGTTTTTTGGAAGCAAGTAGCTTTTCTTTGGGCAAGCTTTGTTCAGATCTGAGTAGTCGACACACGTTCACCACTTACCATTTGATTTCTTGACCAAGACCGTCGGAGACCCATTCGACATAGAGTGCATCACGGATAAAGCCATATTGTCAAGAAGCCTATCCACCTCCTCTCTAAGTGTCGTCGATCTTTCTATTCCTAAGATTCGACACTTTAAATTTGACTGGAAAATGCATCTGGTTGATACTAAGCATGTGACAAGTGATTCCTAGTCGATGCCACACATATCTGAGTGGGTCTAAGAAAATATATTGAGGTTTACCCTTAAGAAATCCATTAGCACTTTCTTTATTGCTGGGTGGAGTTGCGATCCAATCTTTAAGACTTTAGTCGGATCCAATCTTTAAGAAAATATATTGAGGTTTACCCTTAAGAAATCCATTAGCACTTTCTTTATTGCTGGGTGGAGTTTGCGACCCATTCAAAATCAGGCTCTTCATCTTTCCTTGAATTGAAATCATCATAAAGACAACAGTGATGTCTGAGCCAGGACCCAAACTCCAATGGTTGCTATGCACTGGCGGTTTTAGTGCAGAGGACTGTCTCTACGCTTTTTCCTTTCTACTTTTTAATAGCGTCCTTCCATTCGGCGAGGTAGCAGACTCTTGCTGTGGCTTGGTCTCCCTTGACGGTTACGATCCCGTTCTCGGTTGGAATTTCATGAGAAAGGACCAACGTGCCATGCAGATTCTGAACTCTACGAGGAAAGGATATCCCAGAAATACGTTGTAAAGGGAGATGACATCGATGACGACAAACGTGAGGATGCGGACTCTGCTTCGATCCCCATCTCCGATCTTAACTATCAGTTCTACCATTCCTACTAGCTAGTTGGAGGAGCCATTGAAGCAATAAATAGTGGTGTGACAAGGCTTATTGCCTTTGGCCTCAAGTTTCATCTAGTCGTGGGTTGACTTGAAGATTATGTGGATAGATCCTCAAGAATCAATGAGGATTCTTCAGACATAGGCTGGGCATATGTGTGCTGAAATGATGAGTGTGTCTATGGTTAGGATTTCAATTCTCACAGGGACTCACTTATGGAAAATAATTCATCATGCATCGTCTTATGAAACTTGGCAGGGACAGATTCATCCAGGGTGGAGCATGCTTCAAAGTTGGCATGCTTGATGGAATTGGCGTATTCCTCCATACATCGAAAACTATAATTTGCGGGGTGAGGCCTACCGCAGATGGTGTTGATCACGGTGTCCCGTGGTCACTAATTGGACGACCCTATGGTCGTATTGGCTAGGGGAAGTGCAAGCAATGAAGGACCCGTGGCTGCTACTAGAGGAGCAAGATTTTAAACGTACTGCTCTAAGCGTTTCTCTCGGATGAGCTTCTCTATAGCATCCTTTAGGTGGTGGTAGTCGTTCGAGTTATGTCCGAACATATCTTTGAATCTGCATTATTTGCCGAAGTTCTTCTCACGATCGAAAGATTCTCATGTGTTCGGTTTCTTGTACTGGATGATATTACAAGTGTCAAGATAAATTTCCTCCAGCTCTCGGTTGAGCGGAGTGTAGACTCCGTATGTTGGGTCGCGGTCCGCACTTCTTCGGATCGCTAGGTAATTGGTTGTTGTTGTTGCGACCGCCAGGTTTTCCATTGTTCCGCCTAGGATTGAATGGGATCACCCTTTTACCCTTGTTGGAAGATTCTCCGACTTGTTTCCCTTTGACGTTGTCAGTGAGGGTGCTCGAGTGTGGGTTATTGGGATGACCGCCTTGAGCTGCCTAGTTTTGTCGTGCTTTCTTTTGGCAAGGAAACTGATTGGCCTTCTCGTAAAAAGCTTCCAAAGTCTTGGGTTGCTTTCTGTCGATTCACGCTGCAAATTCGGAGTTGGGTAGGATGCCCTTAGCAAGTTGGACTAATACTGTGTGGCTCTGGATCGTCAACCTCGGTAAGGCCGGTGTTGAAGCGTTCGAGGTAACTCTTGAGAGATTCCCTGATCCGCTGGTAGAGATTTGAAAGAGTAAGAGTGTCCTTAAGCCTTGCAACATGCATTTTTAACTGCTTCACTAACTTTGAAGCGAGTTGGTCGAAGGTAGAGATGGATCTAGCTGGAAGTCAAGTAAACCAAAGAAAAGTTGCGTCCTCCAAGAAAATTGGGAACAAATTGCATTTGACATCATTAGTGGCTTGACTAGAGTCCATATGTCATTCATAACGGTTTAGAAAGTTGCAGGAATCAGTCCTTCCCACATAAGACATAAGTTGGGAAATATAGAAACGTCGAGTCCATTCTACTTCGTGGACGGCCCGAGTAAAGGGTTACGCCTTAAATTGTTTCCCCAAATATCATTGGCATTTCCATGCATCTCTCCCATGATCCTTCGGATCAGGTCAGTAAGAAACGCAGGCTGAACCTTCACTGGATTCCAACGATCATGGTTCAACTCAGGAGTTCAGAGCAGTGGACGTCTTCGGGGATGAATGTCAGCATCATCTTCGTCCATGTCATCGACCTCGACTGCTAGATTCTGGTGAGGTTGATTAGGATGGAATTGATCATGTTGAACTTGGGCATGTTGAGCTACTGGATGCGTAGACGCCAAGTTCAAACATGCGATTGTTGGGTTATGTCATAGATTGGGTTGGTTATTAGGAACTAATTCATTGCTAATAAACAATCGGGAATGGTCGCGTTGACGCATTCCCTCATTGAAAGTTACGTTAGTTCCATTATCGCTTTTGTGGTTATTGCCATTGACATTGTCATTTATCTTGGTCCTCCTTCTCTGGATTCGGTTCCCATGGCAAGTGTCGGAAGAAGAGATTTCTGAGACATTGGGTAAAGGACGAGTGTTTTTTCGGTTGAGTTGAAGGCAAGAAACATTGTGTTGACTTTCTTGAAATCCCTGCATCAGCTAGATATTCGTTCTCAACTAGTCGTTGAGTTCACGAGTCATATCCTCCAATTTCTTATTGAGCTCAAAGAGTTGAACTTTTGTTTCCAGAGCATCAATATCATAAAGAGGAACCATTTCTATGTCGACCAGGATTCCCCGAGGGTAGGGGATGATGAAAAGCAGCAGTGTCATCCATTTTGGGAGTTGCAATCATTTGAGTCTTTCCTTTTTTAGCCATCATAAGCAGACTAGGAAGGTAGGTCAAGGAAACCTATGCAGCGCTTCGAAGTCGACTAAACTGCTCAACAATGAACCAACACTTTGGATCGGCATTAAGCCTCAACATCAACTCATATCGCGACCTCATAACTCCTCAAAACCACAATAAGTCCATTTTCTTATCCCTATGAAATGATTCCCAGAATTCATGTCCCACAGATGTGAGTCCCCAGATCGGACGAACATCATTTTGAATCTGTATCTCCCCTTCAAGATGTGGTATCTGTATCCCCAAGATACGAATTCGTATATGTATCCCTTGCCAACCCATATTTCATATCCCGCTCATCCTCAACATTTTAGTATCCCCTACTTCCCCTATTTTTGCATCCTTACACTTCCAAAGGAATTTCGTATCCCTTGGCTCAACGAAAATTTGTATTCCAGCCATTGTATTCTCCTATAACTTTGGGGATATGAAAGGTGCAAATATGAAAAGCAAGTGGATGGATATAAAGTACTTCAGAGTGAAGCAACAGGGAAAACCAACTTCCTAGGAGTTGTACCGATCCTAAGGTATGAAATGTGGGGGTGGGCCGCACTTCCTCGCCTACTTCAATCTGCTTCGCTTACCTTTCCTCTCCTATAAACATCCATAGTTCTGCAGCATGATGGGGGTTGACTCCTTGTGTAACAACCCACGTATTTCACGATGATATATTTGAATTTTTATTTAATATAATGTCGTTAATTAAGTATTGGTACAAAAAAATCACATTTTTCATGCAGATGAATTTGGACTCGAGACCACTTTCATTATGTTCAAAATGTTGTTTACAATTTTTAAAACTATAAGCTTTGATATATTTGGAGTAAGTGAATTTTGGGACTTTGTTTAGGGCTAAGTTTTTGCAAAACTAATCCATTAGCCTTAAGTAAGTAGTCCCTACTTAACCAATCCATATACCTTCCCATTTCATCTACTACTCATTATTCTCTACAACGTCCAAATCTTTAAGTAAGAGGAAATTAAAATTCCTAAGCTTCAATCCAAGGAATTCTGGTGATAGCTTAGTAAATCCAAGGAGAAACTTGAGTTAGTTCATCTCTATCTTCTCCAACTCGACCCTTCATCAATTTTTGGAGATTTTTCCTAAACTAGCTCTTGGAATTACTATATATACGTGTATAGGTTGACGATTTGCGAGTTATATCCTAAGAGAGGTTGATTGGGCCAAGTTTTGATCCATCTCTTTGCTTGCAACAATAAAAGGTGAGTTCTTGGAGAACTCATGCTTATGACTCAATCTATATGTTTGGCTAGTGTGCCCTTGGCCCGTAAATGTTGCATATGGATTGTGTGTTGTGGTTTGTTAGTGTGAACTTTCCAATTTATGATGCTTTTGATTTCATTTCAATGATTTCTAATGTAAATCTTTATGTAGATTTAACATTTGTGATATTGTTTGTTTCGACAAGCCTTAGAAGCCTTATGTACTCTTAGATATTGATATAAGCCTTCATACACCCATTTAAAATCATCGAATGTGCATTGACTAGGAAATCCAGTGCCCAGGTGCATACCCAGTCGAATGAAATAAGGTAGGTTAGTCGACTGAATCAGTTGTTCTCTGTCTCCTTTTAGAGAAGTTTCAATCGACTGAAATACTCCATTCAGTTGATTGAAAAAACAACCAGTCGATTAAATGTGTATGGTCAGTCGACTGAGATGGTGCACATGCACTTTTTTAATTATCTCCTATAGGTCAGTCGATTGACCCCGATAGTTCAATTAACTAAATCCTGTTGTTGACCGGTGGAAACCACGGTCAACAACTTAGGTCCATCCAGGCTCTTTCCCGGCCAAGTTTCTGCCGTCTGGCTTTTTATGACTTTTCAGTTACTCTAATTCATAGATTTCAGCAGTTCAATTTTATGGAGTTTTGATATTTCATTGTAATTGATATTTATGAGATTTAATTTACATTATTAAAACGTGAATTTTATGATTGATTATTATTGCAGTCGATATTTGATGAGATTGGCCACTTCGAACGATAAAGAATTTTATATTATTAGTAGGTACCAAATCTTTTACTAAACTGGTTTCTAATCCTACTTCATTATACAAAGTTATTTTACATATTGTCTTTCAATCTACTAGTTTATATTTACATGAATATTTTCCTCATTCTTATGAGAAATCCAACTAAACGCCTAAGTAAAAGAAAGGATTATGAACTCTTCCATTTGCTTCAACGGTTAATTCTTGGACTCGTTCGATTGGAAACTTTGGAAATGATCGTTTTGTATTTCTAGTGGAATATACAACTTGTTCACAAAATATTCGAGTAGAGCAAGTGGTTATGGGACATGTTGCTTAACTCTTATATTTACAAGCTTGAACTAATTTACACTTTCCTTGATCAATTGTGATCATTATAGGAACTTCGGTCCTGGAGGATCTTCGGATCATTTTATTTGGTTCTAGAGGATCTTTGACTCATTTTAGGAACTTCGATTCAGGAGGATCTTCATATCATTTTGTGATATTATGGATTTCTAATTATCGATTTCTAGAATTTGTGTTGATTTAATATGTGATAACATTTCTTGTGAATGTGTTTTAGTACGAGATATCAATTTTATGTTGATTTGATAGGTGATATCATTTCTTGTGAATACTATATATTTTATAATGAAATATTCTTTTATAGCACTGAAATTTTCTTGAGATATTATATGGATATTTTTAGGACTTCACATTTACTTGTGATCATTTTTGTTATTACTCATATGTCATTATCAGTTTATATCTCTATTTCTATTTTGGTTCATTATGATAAGTACAGCTAGACTGAACCGTTTATTGTTTATTTCTTATAAATAATACTCGGTTAGACCGAGCTGTTGTAGGTGCTTCTACATGACTCCTAGCAGGAACCATTTTTGAATTTTGGCTTACTACGGTAGAGTTATAGTTTATGTTGACTTGTATATGAGATAGTGACTCTTATTCTTTCATATTCTTTTGGCTTGTATCTATATCTACTCTTTTCTAGTATAGTGTATCTTCTTTGATCACTATCCTTGCGTACACATTTATGTGGTATCTTCGTATCTTTTTCCGCCTTCATGATGTGAATATATGTGTTTGACTCTTATTATATTGTTATGTATTTTATATTGATTACAAATTAAATATAGCTACAGTGTAGTGAATTTGAACTTGAATCAGATATGTCGGATTTCCTCATGAGATTAAAAAGTTAGACCACATTATCTGGCATATTTAACACTCGTTTAAATCTATTATACAGATGATCGCTCCTCAACAGCCTTATTCTTTGGGTTAGTTAACATCATTACTTGTAATGACCTTGGCCAATGCGAGTATAGAGGTGAGGCGCGACACTTGGTATCAGAGCCAAGTTCTGAACAATATATGATATTATCGTGATGATCCTTGTCCTAAGTCTCTCTTTGGAAATCATGTTTAGGATTTAAATCGAGTCTTAGGACCCATCATATCCTATCTTATATTATGATTCTATGTTTACTGACTCGAATTATTTGTAATTCTTTTGAGAATAAAATTTTTTCGTTCTTCCTTTCTTAAAGAAAAAGGTGTCCCCATCCGAACACAGCTCAACCAAGTGCCACTCCCGCTGGGAGAGTGTACATGACAACTCAACAACTTCTGGATCTTATGACAAATGCCCAAGCAGTAAGAACCACTTTTGTGCCTATGCATCCCAAATATGGGTTTGCTAGCTTATGTACCGATTTTACTAACCTTGGTGGAAAGACCTTTCCGGGTTCCGAAGGCATTGTTGAGGTAAAAGCTTGGATCAAATCATGCGAACACATCTTTACTCATATTAATCTAAAGGATTTTCATCGAGTCCAGGTGGCTTCCACCATGCTCCTGAATGAGCATTGAATAGGTATGAGCTTCTAATCTCTAAAATTCAAGAGAAAGATCTAACTTGGAAGCAATTCCGAAAAAAGTTTAAAGCAAAGTTCATACTCGAGAGTGAGAGTTTCATTAGCCCGTTGTTTTATGGACCTTGTTCAAGGTAGCTCTTCCGTGGCAGAACACGTCGCATCTTTGGACTCTCGGTCTAAATATGGAATTGAGTATATTGATACTACGAAGAAGAAGAATCGGAAATGTATTTATGGGCTTAACAAGAATTGCATGAAGTCATTATTTCTTAAATTAGCCAAGCCTTTTGATGAGCTTATAGATATCGTGCTTTGTCTTGTGGGTGCCGATAAAGAAAGCAATGTTTAAGTTGAGAGCTCTAAGAAGAACTTTAACAAGAAGAGCAGCTCTTGCAAAAGTCCAAGTTTTATCCTAGGAAGAAAGGAATGCAAGTGGCTTTTGGAGAAAAGGCTCCAAATTTTGGTCGAGGGGAATACTTTAATTGTGGATCAAAGGATCATTATGCTAATAAGTGTCGTACGCCCCATGTTTGTCACCATTGTTGCAACAACCCACATTTTACGTATCGGAGGATCGTAAAATATTTCTATTTAATTCCCTGAGGGTCGGATCATTCTCATATTTTGATATGTTGTTTATGGAGATGTGAGACATGTCCATAATTTTTACCAATTTTACTTATGACCATCTTGCCCCTGTCAATTTTGTATAGGGCAAAACTTTTAACTGGAATCGAATTAGGTGCAGAGATCGATTTCATTGGAAAGGAAATGATGTTTCCAATTCCATAGAGTACTGGTCACAATAAAGATTTGGTTCAGCAGTTTAGGAGGAATCTCTGTTTTAGTGTCGCACAATTTTTGTACAGGTTTGGCTAGTCATTAATGGGCTGAATTGGTGTGGCCCATTAGTGGATGGTTAGAGGCTATAAATAGGGGGTTAGAGGCATAGAGAGTGGTTTACTTTCTTCATTCTCTCATTTGGTTTAGCTCGTGATCCTCCTTGCTCAACCAAATACATGTTTCCTCCATTAAAATTCTAGATTTACGCAAGAAGATTGAAGATCCACATCAAGCAAAGCTAGTTCTACACCAAGTGAAGGGAGATCGCGTCAAATTGAAAGGTTTAAAGATCGCTCTTCACTGTCCGAATTGGGAATTTAGTGATTTCAAGTTTGTTCGAAGATTTGGTGAGTGATAAGCATCTCTCACACAGATTCAGTCAAGTACATGGGTTGTTTGATCTTATGTTCATCATTTCAAGTTGTTTTCATATAGATCAAATCGATGTATGTATAATTTCAATCCAAATCACCTTAGGATCTAATCTAGCAACTTATAAATGATTATTTCATATGCTTATTTTAAGTTTAGATCCATTAATTTGGTTTGATCATTATTTAATCATGAATTGATGAATTTCATATGTTGTTTGATGTGTTAGTACTTGGATAATGATCGTTGATTTCGTTGTTGAATTATTGTTAGTGATCATTGGAATTGAATTGGCTCGAGTATAAAATCAAGTCGAATTCAAGGGTGGATTTAGTTGGAATTTTGGCACATAAACATGGGTTGGACTGGGCATGGTTTGGGGTGAATTTCATGGATCAGGCAAGCTTGGCTATGATGGATCGGTAGCATTCTAAGTTCTATGGATCGGATCAGTGGAGATAGCATGGATCAGAGACATTCTAGACATGGATCGGTAGCGCTCCAGAAGTATTGTGAAGAATGTATGGATCGGTGCAAATCTGGATGGATCGGCCAAATTTTTTTGTTTAGGCGGGTTTTGCAGTGTTTGGCCAACGCTATGGAAAGGCCATGGATCGATCGGCGATCCAGGCATGGATCGCGCACGTGAGAAAAAATGGATCATCCCGCAGTTTCACTAATGGATCGGAGGAAAATTGTAACACCCCACCTCCGCTAGGGTCACTCGCAAAGGAATGCACTAGCTTTAGAGGGGCATTTTTGGTAAACATGCACAGAAATATCACAAGACAGAACATACAAAATAGCGGAAGTAAAATCGAACTTTCATAAACATTAATAATTAAGGTCTAAAGCCTTTTACATCAGAGTACATCAAAATCTGTCTTGCAATAATAAGAAGCATAAAAACCTTTTCATAAATTATTCCCCAAAATAAAGCGGTGAAGCAGCCATAGCCAAGAGAAGACCAAGCTATACATCAAGCTATACATGATGACCTTCAAGCATAAGAGGTCCGAACTAAAAAACATCATTTCCTCCCTGGAACCTGGGGGGAAACGGAAGACAAAGAGGCGAAAGAAAACGGGGTCAGTCATAAAGATTGGTAAGTCCTATCTACTTCCAGTATAAAAACAGGTAAAGGTAACATGACATGCATAAACTAAAAGTAAACATAAGGATGACTACAAGATAGATAAACTAAACCAGGGTAACAGGCTGAACTACTGTAGCAAGGTAAACTAAGATATCGTGATAAACTACGGTGTCGTGATAAATCAAGGTATCACATCATCAGGTTTCTATCAAGTATACTATCCCAAGGTACCTATCCTGTCTAACATCCCCCGGTGTCTATTATGTATGTTTTTCCTGGTTCTAACATGTATATTTGCCCTGCACCTCTCGTACTAGTATCCCAACCCGCGTCATGTGTTAACCATGAATGTCATGTAATGGTCTATGTCAACTTAATATATAGCATATGTAGGTTTTCCCAACTCGTATGTTTCCTTCCATGTATAAGTTCATTCCTTTGCCGTAGGCCATACGGGCTTTTCCATGTAAACGTTTTATCCTTGAAGTTGTTTTGGACTGCAACCCTTGATCTAGTTGTGTTTCCTTACCATGAACTATCGCGCGTCCACTTAGGATTTATGCCACCTAGGACCGCTAGGGATTATGCTATCTAATGAACGTTTTCGTGTCTCGGTTTGGGTCTTGGCCACCTAGGACCACTAGGGATTACGCCACCCGTCAATCGCGCCCTTGATCCCACGTATGTATCGTGAATCGTTTCCATGTCTAGATGCACATGTTCCCCAATGTGCTATCCGAGTTCCGTGCCAGGGCAAATCAAGAAATACGGAACTCGGTCGGGAGCTTTAAATCGTCTGCCGATGCAGATATCAAGGTCTGTTTTTGTACCCGTGGCTATGGTCCCACGTGACCCCTCCCTCAACTACTGAAAGGCAATCCAAGAAAAATCATGTATAAGAACCACTCCCCGGCCCCACTATAGCCCACTTTCCTACGGGCCAACCTCACCCATGACTTGATAGCAAGAACATGGTCTGTTGGGGGTTCCCTGCCTTTCCGTACGTACACGATTGACTAAAGATGGTAGGTAGTCGGCGATGTGCTATCCAGGGCAAAAACCAAGAATCGTCGACTCCACGCTTATCCATCCCAGTCTTTAGGTCTCTCGCATAGCAACCAAGGCATACTCTCGGTCCTTCTAACGCAGACCTTAACCTCTCATGGGCCTAGTATAATTACCTGGCAGCCCACAGAGGGATCCCAAGAATATCCTCACGTCCCCCGAAGCTTCCGCTTCGGCACCCAGTGCGCTGGAGCTTTTATCCAAGTCAGATAACTTGCTCCTCCTCGTATACTAAGCGATGACCTACCGTATCAGGTTACTCATTGCTTTGTGAATTAGTCCTATGTCCTTAGCTAAGAATTATTACTTAGTTACCCTTAACTAAGGTTTCCCACTTAGCTTCCTTTCTCGTTATCCTTTATTAACCACGGTTTTCTACCTAGTTCTTCTAACTAGGGTTTGTCTATTGGGTTAAGTGTTATCATTCAAGTCCATGACTTAACCCGCCCACGAACCACGTCAAATGTAACACCCCGAGAATTCTATAACTGTGAAATTCATAAATTAAAGTATAATCAAATTCAAATCAAAGAACTAAGGGAAACGGGTTATGCCATTGCGTTCGTCTCGGAAAAATACGCGAAATAGAGTCCGAGTTTTCGTAAAACGGATATCGTATGAAGAAGTTATGGACGAACGAAGTTGGGCGAAAAACCGGAAAACGGGTCAGAATGCACTGGCGCACTTGGGAAGTGCGCCAGAACAAAAATGCACTGGCGCACCTGTGAAGTGCGCCAGTACATTTTTGACCTGGCGCACCTGCCAAGTGCGCCCAGGTCAAAAATGACATGTTGGTCAGGTTTGGTCAAGCCCTGGCTGGCCAGGTCTGTGTTCCTCCGATTTTCTGTGGTCTGCTGTGTCATTAGGGCTAGGTGGCGGGTTCTAATTGGTCTCTCTATCTAATGAATGGCTACGATCTAACCTAGCAACATCAATGGTTCTAATCAATTCCTAACCTCTATATAAACAACCCTAGACTAAACCCTAATCTATTCATTCAAATTAAGAGCATAGCCGCCATGTTGCTGAGGAACGACTAAGAGTAGCCGCCAACTAGAGAGAGAGGATTAGGAGGAGAGTTCTAAAGCTTAAAGCAATTCAAGCAACCTAAAGCCAATCAATTCAACAAAGGAATCATATCTCTTAATTAGAATTCGCCGCAACCATTGTAAGTAGAGTATTACTTTGGTATGAATAAACAACTGTATTGATTTGTATGCTTGAATTGGGATAATAAAGTAATTCATATTTGTGCAAAATTATGTTATTCATTATAAAGAACTACATGCGGTAGATCTATGCAAGTATACGTTTGGAATATTGCGCAAATTATGTAGTCTATGTTGAAGCTACATGTATGTAGTTGATTGAAATTCATGCAAGTTTGGGGCTTTGTTATTATGCCATCATGATGTCTATTTTTGTGCATAAATCATTTTGCAAGTAATTGAGACAAGTTTGGTTGTTATAGTTCATATGAAACTATGTTGGAATTTTGACACCATAATCCATGTATTAAGTCATGCTTTTGCAAAACTTGTGAATATGGCTAGGCTATGAATGATATTTGGCATAATTGAAATCCGTGATTAAGTCTATCTTGTTTAAAAGAACTATATGATGACATATGTGAGACATGGCTAGGTTAGACTCAAAAATCCCTTTTTGCAAGTTTAAAGCAAACACCATGATTAGGAATATTTATGCATAAGTATATTTATACCATCACTATGTGATTAGACTTAAATCATGATTAAGTTGAACTATGCTTTTGTGTCAGCAACAAAGTATCCGCTTTGTAAACATGTAGAAACCTTATGAACAAATTTAACTATACTTATGCCATGCTTATGTTTGACATTATGCCATGTTTATGCTAGAAGTATTTATGCCATGCTTATGTTTGACATTATGCCATGTTTATGCTAGAAGTATTTATGCCATGTTTATGTTTGACATTATGCCATGTTTATGCTAGAAGTATTTATGCCATGCTTATGTTTGACATTATGCCATGTTTATGCTAGAAGTATTTATGCCATGTTTCTGTTTGACATTATGCCATGTTTATGCTAGAAGTATTTATGCCATGCTTATGTTTGACATTATGCCATGTTTATGCTAGAAGTATTTATGCCATGTTTATGTTTGACATTATGCCATGTTTATGCTAGAAGTATTTATGCCATGCTTATGTTTGACATTATGCCATGTTTATGCTAGAAGTATTTATGCCATGTTTATGTTTGACATTATGCCATGTTTATGCTAGAAGTATTTATGCCATGCTTATCTTTGACATTATGCCATGTTTATGCTAGAAGTATTTATGCCATGCTTATGTTTGACATTATGCCATGTTTATGCTAAAAGTATTTATGCCATGCTTATGTTTGACATTATGCCTAAGTAAAAATATAGGTTCATGGGTCAATAATGATATCTCAATTACAAGTTCACATGTTTTGATTCATGTCACCTATGTTACCACTATGCAAGTACACCAGTTTCTATTATGTATTTCCAACGTCATATGCAAGTTCATGCGCTCACCTTCCCCTCTTTGTGTATGTAATCACGCTTTAAGCCTCCCCTTTTCGCATGGCTAAATTGGGCTTTAAAGGCTAAGCCCAATATATATAAACGGACGTGTAAAACGGGGGAAAATAACGTTGGGTTAAAATTACTAATGAATGAAAACTAAAGTAGAAGGGCCCAAATTCAAGTATGGGTTGGGCCCATGATTGGTGTAACCTTTACACCATTAACTTAATAATGGGCCGCAAATATTTACATATAAGAAATAAATGTAAATGTAGAAAATACGATGTGTTTAACCCGAGGTTGGATTGAGTTGTGATGTAAACCTGCCCGGAACCGCCCGGCTGTCCAGTAGTCACAACAATACCTATCCAATGTGAGAGGTTAAACATGGAGCCCAATAAGGACCCGAGGTTAGACTGAGTTGTGGCGTAAGACTGCCCGGAACCAACCGGCAACAGACAGCCACAGCAATACCTGTCTAATGTGAGAGGTTAGGGCCTTAATAAGACAATTAAGGCTGAATCAGGATTGTTAGGATTAAGTGGACTAAGACTTAATCAAAATGGAACATGCTAAACTAAACGGACTGGTGGGGGTTAGGTTAGAAAACACTTAACCAACTTAGCATGTTGGCTAGAGATAGAAAACCTAGTAGCGGAGGACCATTTTCGCAGTAACCCTACAAAGGTATCATGATACCCTGAAACTAGGCAGGGTGGGGCACGATTACTGGGCTGATTGTAAGAGGTCAAAAATCGACGGCGGTGGTGTAGCAGTGTAGGTTCTAACGGAGTGCGGGCGTGCACACACTCCGGCGCAGAAAAATAAGGCACTGGACACCAGTAGCATACCTGTGCACTCTAAGGTTGTGTCGGGTTGCCACTATGGGACTTGATACACCCCATGGTGGGACCATCATAGGTAACTACGACATCGGGGGCCGTAAGACACATGTAACTATGCGAGTAGGAGCCGATCATCATAGAATGGATCACATCACCCTGATTATGGGGTGCCAGTGGGAAACTAGTTTATATGGGTTCAGAGATTAACATGGGGTACGATAGTATATTCGACCCTAGACAACTTAACCAAGTTTATAGTGCATGCCCACTTCTCGTTTATACTTATCATACCCAGTTCTTTATTCATAGACAAAATAGTACTAGACTTACTCAGGCTTTATGTCTGACTCTACTTTTCTTTCGTCTTCTTTCTTCCGTTCCCCCCCCCCAGGTCCTCAGGGAGGGAACACAGCAGCTTGACCTACCTCAACATCCAGCTTGAAGAAGAGAAATGTATTGCTTGGACTTTCCTGTTTTGAACTATGGCTTTGGACAATCCACTATGGGGCTTTTGCAGTTTATCTATGTTTTATTTATGCTTCTTTAAATAATGTACTCAAGACAGATTATGAAAGTGTTATGTTATGTTTTTTTTGGAAAGGATGTTGTTGTAACACGTATTTGACTTTATGAAATAAAGTTTGTTGTTCTTCCGCTGTTTACAAATATGTGTTCTTATACCTGTCTTGTATATCCGTGACTTGTACTTATAAACCTCCACCAAAATTAGGGCATTCCCTTTGAGAGTGACCCTAACGGAGGTGGGGTGTTTCACTTGGTATCAGAGCACAGGTTTACCAGATGAGATAAAAAGTTCTAAAAATCTATTTTTAAAAAGGAAATTTAAAGAAGCATTTTTAAAGGATAAAATTTTATTTTATTTTAAAAGGCAAAGTCCACTCCCCAAAGCCATAGGTACTATCTCTTATCCTTTGTTTTGAATCTATCCTTTTTGTTTCAGCATGTCCGAAAATCTTAACTTGCCGGAAGGGGTACCAATACCTGGTTGGTTTAGACGATTCTTAGAAGCTAGGGCCACTCAGCCAGGTCTTACCGTTCCTCCTCCCCCAGCTGCAGGAAATCGTCCAGCTGCAGCAGCACCTCTTCCTCCACCTCCTCCACGGGGAAACGCGTTTGCTAAGATATGTAAGGATTTTAAAGCTATGGGAGGAAGGGATTTCCATGGAACTGAGTCCTTCGTAGCAGCTAGAAATTGGCTGAAGGAAACTGAGGATCTATTCATCATCTTTGAGGTAGAGGACAGACAAAAAGTACAATTGGCGGTGTGGCTATTGAAGGGCGAGGCTTCCTACTGGTGGGAAGTCACTAATGCTGAAAGACCAGTAGAAACATGGGAGGACTTTAGGGCAAGGTTTGAGACCAAATTTCTCTCAGATGCGGAAAGAAGTTTGCAGTTGGAGAAATTCTTATTTCTTAAGCAAGGAGACAAGACTGTTAGAGAGTATGTGAATCAGTTTGATGAGCTGGCTAGGTTTGGGCTTGACCTAGTCAACACCCCGCACAAGAAGGCTCTCCGTTTCGTCAAGGGGTTAAATGAGCCATTACACAGTTTGGCCATGACCCATATACCCATGGGAGCCACGTATGAAAGATTGGTGCAAATGGCGTTGCTGAATGAAGAGGATAAGGGCAAGAAGGAGACAAAGGCAGAAAGCTCTCAAGGGAAGAAAGAGGGTTTGCAACCTAAGAAGACAGACTTTAAGAAAGGCGGGAAAGGCAACAAGGAGAAGAGGAAGTGTAATTTCTGTGGCAAAGTGGAGCACTTAGTAAAGGACTGCCGGAAAAAGAAGGCCAAGGAGAATGGTGGGTGTTTTTCTTGCGGTGAGACGGGCCACAGGGCTAAGGACTGCCCAAAGAAACGAGGGCAGGGGCAGGGGGCTGGATCCACTCCAGGGGCACAGGTTCATGTGCTGGAAGCGCCACCTTTGCAACAGCGAGGTACAAACACTTCTGTAGAAAGTGTAGTTTATCTTTATGATCACCCTGTTCGCACTTTATTTGATTCTGGCGCATCACACTTCTTTATCTCGTCTGCTTTAGTAGAATCTCTGCACCTAAAAAAAAACTAGTATGGTAGAGGACCCCTTAATTGTTTCAAACCCAATTGGGGGCCCAGCTCATTTGTCTATGATCTGTTTGGGATTGAAAATTTCTATTCTAAGTGTAGAATTTGAATGTAGTGCCTTTGTTTTGGGCTTTTCGGGATATGGTTTGATTTTGGGCATGGATTGGCTATCCAGTAATGGGGCCATCCTTGATTGTGAGAAAAGGGTTGTTAGGCTCCTAACCCAGCTCGGTAATACTTTGGAAATTTCTTGTAATCCCTCGTATGCGGTTATGCTTAGTTATCTTGAATCGCTAGATGCCTCTGTTGAAAATTTGCAATCAGTTAGAGTAGTCCAGGAATATCCGGATGTCTTCGAAGAGGTGAAGGGCTTGCCTCCGAAGCGGGAAATAGACTTCCGCATATATCTTGTAGATAATGCAAAGCCCGTTGCGTTGCCCGTTAGACACATGGCTCCACGAGAAAGGAAAGAGCTCAGTAAACAGATTAAAGAACTTCTAGAAAAGGGGTTCATTAGGAGGAGCATTTCAGAATAGGGCGCTCCAGTAGTGTTCGCCACTAAGGCTGAAGGTTCATTTCGCTGATGCATGAGTTGTAAAGAATCACCTTAGTAAGTACATTTGGCAACATAGTTGACATTTGTTTATTTTCAAGAGATAATTCATCTATGTGGAATACCTTCTAGTAAGTGAACAAGATCCAAGATTCACTAATGAATTTTGGAGAGCTTGAATGGAACCATGAGTACGCGGTTATGCTTGAGCCAAGTATACTAGAAGGAGAATAAGTGAAAGAGGAACGAGAGGCAAGGGTTCCAACTCATATTTTGGAAACAAGAATTAAGAAACTACGAAATTGTGAAGTTAAAGGCAGACAAAGCATAATGGAGTTAAGCTCAAGGAAATGCGACTTAGAAGATTGAAGACTAGATTCGTGCATCATATCTCTTCTTAAGAGTATATCCTTGATCCCTCTCTTCCTGTAAAGCTCACTTGCATGCTATCTTTTGTGTATATCCTCTCGGTCCTATTCTTAATCCAATTTCTATTGCAAACCCCATAGGGAGTATGACTCATCTGTTAGTAACACATGTTGGGGCTCGAGTGTGTTCGTTGGATTGACCAAACTTTTTGGGCTTTATAGGATACGGGTTGGTCTTAGGAAGGGACTCCCTTGTGACCTAAAAGGAGTCCATCATGCTTAGTTTCCTAGAATCATATATGGTGGTTGGGTTGAGTAATTCTTTAGGTGTCAGTCTGATGTTGATTTCGGTCTTCGGGGCTGATGCTTAGAGAGTTCTTCTCTTAATCAATATATATGTGGCATAGATTTCCAGTTTTGACATTGCCTGATAAGCACAAAGTTTTTACTTGCTTCTATCATTCGACTATACCTTTAGGTAGAATCATTTCCTATCATTGAGAAAATTTGGAAAATGACCTATAGATTAGAGCTACCCGAAAAATTGGCCGGAGTTCACAACGTTTTTCATGTTTCATATCTCCGAAAATGTCTACATGAGTCTGCTAAAGTGGTAAAGCCAGATATCCTAGAAGAAGCTGAAGTGGAGCGCGAAGCAACCGTGAGGAAAGTTTTAACCCGCATATTAGGAACGGAAGTGAAGAAGCTACGCAACCGCGAAGTCAAGCTCGTCAAAGTCCAGTGGAGCGACGCCGAGGGAGACGCGACTTGGGAAACTGAAGCTAGAATCCGTACAGCCTACCCTTTTCTGTTCGAGGGTACCTCCTTGATCTTTCTTTTTCCTTAAATCGCGCTCTTATCTATCTTTTTAGGTATATTTCCCCGACCTTATCTTTTAGGTAGAACCCTTTTGGATGGAAACATGTAGTTGAAACATGTTATGGATGATGGTTGCAAGTGGTTGCAAGTGATTGCTAGTGGTTGCTCGTGGTTGCATATACACACACAATCTAGGTTTTAGATCGGCTCAGTCACTTCATATTGCATATGCATATATGTTTGCATTCGTATATGGTTGAACTTTAATGTGTTGTCATATGGATGTTGCATTTGTATTGAATGATTGTGCACTCATGTAGAATCATGAATAGGAAAATTTGCATACATAATGGATTCATGGCACTTACATAATTCGCATTAAGGAGGTCAACTGAATCAGTAGACCGCCTGATTTTGCATTAGATAAGTACATGTACACACACACCTCGCATATGATCATGAAGCATTAGAAGTCTTTTAAGGACAATGGATGCTCGTGTTTGATGGATGAGTAGATGGATGATTGGATGTTAGGATATACATTCCTCCTAACTTGAAGATTTCGGGGACGAAATCCTTTTAAGTGGGGGAGAATGTAACACCCCGAGAATTCTATAACTGTGAAATTCATAAATTAAAGTATAATCAAATTCAAATCAAAGAACTAAGGGAAACGGGTTATGCCATTGCGTTCGTCTCGGAAAAATACGCGAAATAGAGTCCGAGTTTTCGTAAAACGGATATCGTATGAAGAAGTTATGGACGAACGAAGTTGGGCGAAAAACCGGAAAACGGGTCAGAATGCACTGGCGCACTTGGGAAGTGCGCCAGAACAAAAATGCACTGGCGCACCTGTGAAGTGCGCCAGTACATTTTTGACCTGGCGCACCTGCCAAGTGCGCCCAGGTCAAAAATGACCTGTTGGTCAGGTCTGGTCAAGCCCTGGCTGGCCAGGTCTGTGTTCCTCCGATTTTCTGTGGTCTGCTATGTCATTAGGGCTAGGTGGCGGGTTCTAATTGGTCTCTCTATCTAATGAATGGCTACGATCTAACCTAGCAACATCAATGGTTCTAATCAATTCCTAACCTCTATATAAACAACCCTAGACTAAACCCTAATCTATTCATTCAAATTAAGAGCATAGCCGCCATGTTGCTGAGGAACGACTAAGAGTAGCCTCCAACTAGAGAGAGAGGATTAGGAGGAGAGTTCTAAAGCTTAAAGCAATTCAAGCAACCTAAAGCCAATCAATTCAACAAAGGAATCATATCTCTTAATTAGAATTCGCCGCAACCATTGTAAGTAGAGTATTACTTTGGTATGAATAAACAACTGTATTGATTTGTATGCTTGAATTGGGATAATAAAGTAATTCATATTTGTGCAAAATTATGTTATTCATTATAAAGAACTACATGCGGTGGTTCTATGCAAGTATACGTTTGGAATATTGCGCAAATTATGTAGTCTATGTTGAAGCTACATGTATGTAGTTGATTGAAATTCATGCAAGTTTGGGGCTTTGTTATTATGCTATCATGATGTCTATTTTTGTGCATAAATCATTTTGCAAGTAATTGAGACAAGTTTGGTTGTTATAGTTCATATGAAACTATGTTGGAATTTTGACACCATAATCCATGTATTAAGTCATGCTTTTGCAAAACTTGTGAATATGGCTAGGCTATGAATGATATTTGGCATAATTGAAATCCGTGATTAAGTCTATCTTGTTTAAAAGAACTATATGATGACATATGTGAGACATGGCTAGGTTAGACTCAAAAATCCCTTTTTGCAAGTTTAAAGCAAACACCATGATTAGGAATATTTATGCATAAGTATATTTATACCATCACTATGTGATTAGACTTAAATCATGATTAAGTTGAACTATGCTTTTGTGTCAGCAACAAAGTATCCGCTTTGTAAACATGTAGAAACCTTATGAACAAATTTAACTATACTTATGCCATGCTTATGTTTGACATTATGCCATGTTTATGCTAGAAGTATTTATGCCATGCTTATGTTTGACATTATGCCATGTTTATGCTAGAAGTATTTATGCCATGTTTATGTTTGACATTATGCCATGTTTATGCTAGAAGTATTTATGTCATGCTTATGTTTGACATTATGCCATGTTTATGCTAGAAGTATTTATGCCATGTTTATGTTTGACATTATGCCATGTTTATGCTAGAAGTATTTATGCCATGCTTATGTTTGACATTATGCCATGTTTATGCTAGAAGTATTTATGCCATGTTTATGTTTGACATTATGCCATGTTTATGCTAGAAGTATTTATGCCATGCTTATGTTTGACATTATGCCATGTTTATGCTAGAAGTATTTATGCCATGTTTATGTTTGACATTATGCCATGTTTATGCTAGAAGTATTTATGCCATGCTTATGTTTGACATTATGCCATGTTTATGCTAGAAGTATTTATGCCATGCTTATGTTTGACATTATGCCATGTTTATGCTAAAAGTATTTATGCCATGCTTATGTTTGACATTATGCCTAAGTAAAAATATAGGTTCATGGGTCAATAATGATATCTCAATTACAAGTTCACATGTTTTGATTCATGTCACCTATGTTACCACTATGCAAGTACACCAGTTTCTATTATGTATTTCCAACGTCATATGCAAGTTCATGCGCTCACCTTCCCCTCTTTGTGTATGTAATCACGCTTTAAGCCTCCCCTTTTCGCATGGCTAAATTGGGCTTTAAAAGGCTAAGCCCAATATATATAAACGGACGTGTAAAACGGGGGAAAATAGCGTTGGGTTAAAATTACTAATGAATGAAAACTAAAGTAGAAGGGCCCAAATTCAAGTATGGGTTGGGCCCATGATTGGTGTAACCTTTACACCATTAACTTAATAATGGGCCGCAAATATTTACATATAAGAAATAAAGAAGAATGACAAAATATGTAAATGTAGAAAATACGATATGTTTAACCCGAGGTTGGATTGAGTTGTGATGTAAACCTGCCCGGAACCGCCCGGTTGTCCAGTAGTCACAACAATACCTATCCAATGTGAGAGGTTAAACATGGAGCCCAATAAGGACCCGAGGTTAGACTGAGTTGTGGCGTAAGACTGCCCGGAACCAACCGGCAACAGGCAGCCACAGCAATACCTGTCTAATGTGAGAGGTTAGGGCCTTAATAAGACAATTAAGGCTGAATCAGGATTGTTAGGATTAAGTGGACTAAGACTTAATCAAAATGGAACATGCTAAACTAAACGGACTGGTGGGGGTTAGGTTAGAAAACACTTAACCAACTTAGCATGTTGGCTAGAGATAGAAAACCTAGTAGCGGAGGACCCTTTTCGCAGTAACCCTACAAAGGTATCATGATACCCTGAAACTAGGCAGGGTGGGGCACGATTACTGGGCTGATTGTAAGAGGTCAAAAATCGACGGCGGTGGTGTAGCAGTGTAGGTTCTAACGGAGTGCGGGCGTGCACACACTCCGGCGCAGAAAAATAAGGCACTGGACACCAGTAGCATACCTGTGCACTCTAAGGTTGTGTCGGGTTGCCACTATGGGACTTGATACACCCCATGGTGGGACCAGCATAGGTAACTACGACATCGGGGGCCGTAAGACACATGTAACTATGCGAGTAGGAGCCGATCATCATAGAATGGATCACATCACCCTGATTATGGGGTGCCAGTGGGAAACTAGTTTATATGGGTTCAGAGATTAACATGGGGTACGATAGTATATTCGACCCTAGACAACTTAACCAAGTTTATAGTGCATGCCCACTTCTCGTTTATACTTATCATACCCAGTTCTTTATTCATAGACAAAATAGTACTAGACTTACTCAGGCTTTATGTCTGACTCTACTTTTCTTTCGTCTTCTTTCTTCCGTCCCCCCCCCCCCCAAGGTCCTCAGGGAGGGAACACAGCAGCTTGACCTACCTCAACATCCAGCTTGAAGAAGAGAAATGTATTGCTTGGACTTTCCTGTTTTGAACTATGGCTTTGGACAATCCACTATGGGGCTTTTGTAGTTTATCTATGTTTTATTTATGCTTCTTTAAATAATGTACTCAAGACAGATTATGAAAGTGTTATGTTATGTTTTTTTTGGAAAGGATGTTGTTGTAACACGTATTTGACTTTATGAAATAAAGTTTGTTGTTCTTCCGCTGTTTACAAATATGTGTTCTTATATCTATCTTGTATATCTGTGACTTGTACTTATAAACCTCCACCAAAATTAGGGCATTCCCTTTGAGAGTGACCCTAACGGAGGTGGGGTGTTTCATCAAAGATTGGCTAAGTATTTAAGTTCAAGACTTAGTCCTTCAAGTTGGTTAAGTGTACCCAGAGGCTCATGACTTAACCCTATCAAGTCAAATTTGGTCAAGTACTAGCTTACCTTAATCCTATCGGATTATCTTGCTAGATCGATTAAGCATAGATTATCTTAATCCCATCAAATTATCGGGTCGGATTGGTTAAGTATAGGTGGTCTTAACCCCATCCTCTAATCGTACTACAATGGTTAAGTATATTCTAAAAAGGTCTTGTGACTTAACCTTATCAGGTCCGCGTATTAGATTGGTTAAGTGTAGGTTACTTAACCCCATCAAATCGTCATGTATAATTGGTTAAGTATAAGTTGCTTAACCCCATTAAATTATCACGTTAAGTTGGTTAAGTATTGGTTACTTAACCTCATTGAATTACCAAGTTTAAATTGGTCAAGTGTTTAACTTAACCCCATCGAATTACCGTGTTTAGATTAGTTAAGTGTGGATTACTTAACCCCATCTAATTACCGTGGTTAGATTAGTTAAGTCTTAATTACTTAACCCCATCTAATTACCGTGTTTAGATTAGTTAAGTCTTAATTACTTAACCTCATCTAATTACCAAGCCGGATTAGTTAAGTGTAAATTACTTAACCTCATCCCCTAATCATCTTGCATGGTTAAGTGTCATTAAGAAATCAAGTCCGGTCCCACTTAACCTACCCATTCGTTTCATAACGGTTAAGTGTCATTAGTCAAATTTACTTAACCTTATCAAGTGGCATTAATTTAATTAATGCACTTTCAACCTCTCACATTAGACCTTGTTGTGGTTACTAGTTAAGCCGGGCGGGTCCGGGTAGATTTACACCACAACCTAGTCTAACCTCGGGTCTTAAGCGCGACATGACCAACTTCTCACATTGGATCCTATTGTTTGTAGCTACTAGTTAAGCCGAGCGGGTCCGGGTAGATTTATGCTACAAACTCAACCCAACCTCGAGTTGGCCACTTCCATGTTTGGTCTAGTGTTATATTACACTTACAACCCATACGTGTCTAATTTCAAGTCCCAAGTTTACCCCACGTGTCATGCCCCCATTTTGGTTCAACTTACATATCGTGTTCACATGTAACCTCAAGTCAAGTTTTCATGTCATATTCAAGTCAAGATTTCGCGTCATGTTCATGTTTATCTAACTACCCCAAAGTCGTGTTTTCCAACACAAGCAAAAGCGAGTCAACATAGTAAGGATACTACGTCACATATTGGCCTCAAACCATGCATGATGCCAAAAAGGGATTGGCTTCCACATGCACAACCTTGGCCAAAAACATGCATAGTGTCATAAGGTGATTTGGCCACAAACATGCATTCTATCACAAGGAAATTTGGCCACAAATATGCATAGCATAAAAGGGGATTACTTGCATAAGTGTTCATGTCATAAACCTATCATGAAGGGATGAACATGCCCATGTTACTCATGTGATAAAAAAAAGTAAACTTGCATATTATCATAAGGGATTTCGGGTTCATATACTTGCATAGCCTCAAAGTCACATTCATGCACATGTTTCATGAGTCAAAGTGGTTTCAAGTGTGCATGCTAACATACCACAAGCAAAGGTCCAATCTTGCATGGCAAACTAAGTCCAATGCAACATGAATAGCATGGTTTAGTCGCTACAACATCACCCAAAGTCATATGTTCATGTTAAAGAGGCAAACTAGGTTCCCATAGGCTAACATACTCATGTTACTTTGCATTTTATCCCATGTCACATCAAAATCATCATTTAAATCTACAAGTAGCTAGAACTTACATAGCGTGGCAAGAGGACTAGGAGCATGAATCGTTTTGACGAAGAAAGGTGGCTCCTTTGATGAAGATCCGTCATGAAACTCGCATAGCAATGTTGATTTGGCCTTGATTTGGTGTAGCAAGCTTGCACCTTTTGATTTGAACCCGATTTGAATGCATAGGCTATAGGGATTGGAGATGGAGGCCATGATCCAGATTGATTTTGGCAGCACTTAGTTGCTAGGTTTGATTTTTAGGGATTTAGGTTAGGTTTAGGGTCTTTTTATAGAGATTAGGATAGTTTTAGGCCCTTAGATTAACCCTAGGATAGATCTGAACCATCAAACCACGTCAGAAGCTTCCAGAACAAGACCAGAGACCAGTGCAGGTGCACCAAGCCAGGAATGCTCGTCTGAGCCAAGTCGACAGGGCTGTCGACTTGGTCAGACCAAGTCGACTCCCAAGTCGACAGGGCTGTCGACTTGGGTACTGTGGCGGGAATTTTTCCCGCCTGGCCCAACTGGCCCAATTTTCCAAATTCAAGTTTGAATTTGAAATCTGTTTTTACTTAGAAATTTTCTGAAAACTTCATTGGGCCTTAACCGGGTCATACGGACTCCGATTTTTGAAAACTCGGACTCTATTTCGCGTATTTTTCCGAGACGAACGCAATGGCATAGCCCATTTCGCTTGATTCGGAATTTAAAATTAAATTCTTCCTTGATTCTCGTCTTAATCATGTTATCGAAATACGGGTTGTTACATTCTCCCCACCTTTTAGGATTTCGTCCCCGAAATCTCCAAGTTAGGAAGAACCTATCCTACCATCCATCATCCATATACTCAAAACATCATCCACAAGCAATCATTGTCCTTAGATGATTTCTAATGCTACATGAATATATGCAAAACGTGTGTGTACATGTTCCTTAGCTAATGCTAATGATCAGGCCTGAATAATCTTTCTAATGCAAAAATATGTATAGTGCCATGAATCCAACATGTATGCAAATAGTCCTAGTCATATAGATACTATATGCGTGCACAATCATTCATTCATATGCAACAACCGCATGATAACACATTCAATTTCATCCATAGACAAGTATAAATACTCGTGCATATGCAATATAAAATGTGACCGAGTCGAGCTAGCATCTAATGTGTATTCGCGCATCCATGAGCAACCACTTACAACCACTTGCAACCATATCAATCATAACATGTTTCAAATACATGTTTACATCCATAGGGTTCTACCTAGGATTCCTTGAAACAGGGTCGAGAAGATAAACAAGACAAACTCCTTACGGGGTTCGTACCAGAAAATAGGACCGAGAGGGTGTCCACAAAAGATAGCCTACAAGTAAGCTCTACCGAAAACAGGGATCAAGGATACACTCCCAAAAAGAGATATCATGCGCGTATCTAGTCTTTGACCATCAAAGTCGTACTTCCTTGAGCTCAATTCCATTGTGCCTTGACCATCTTTTAACTTCTCGATTTCATAGCTTCTTATTTCCTGTTTCCATAACATGAGCTGGAACTCATTTCTTCGTCGCCTCTCGTTCCACTCGCACACTTAGCGCAAACATGACTGCGTACTCATGATCTCATGCAAGCTTTCCAAAATTCACTAGTGAATCTCGGGCCTCGTACCATAAGGTATTTCACGTAGTAGAACTTTCTCTTGAAAGTAAACAGATGCCAATCGGGTTATCAAGTGCACTTACTAGGGTGATTTCCATAACCCATTCATAAGTGAAATAAACCATCCGTCTTATCGGCGAACACCACTCGATCGGGCTTCAAATTTCCAATAAAGGTATCAAGGGATTCTAGGTAACTAATCATGACCGAACCCAAAAGGTTCCACGAGACTTCGAGGGTATTACCAAGGCTAGTCAAGAGTCTAACTACCCTCATATCAAAACCGAGAGTGGCACCCCTTACTGGATAACCACTTCATCCCTAGAATCCATCCATAACCGAGGCATGTCATTCTCAAATCCAAAACAAGTCATGAATAAATGGACCGATTCTCCCCAGGACTTGAGACAAAAAATGGGATTCTCTATTACGCTAGTACTTAAGGTGCAGAGACTCAACTATCGAAGCAGACTTAAATGATACGATGATCAAACCAAAGTCCTAACGGGATGATAGAAAAGAACGACTAAACTTTTACCAGAAACGGCACCATTTCTTTTGGGTTCTCTAGAAATGGGAACGTACTATTTCCCTCTCCGCTGATCTTGTCCTTGTCCTCCTTGATGGACTAAACCTTAACAACAGTTGCTTATCCTTAAGCTGGTATCCTTTACCCTTACTCTTATTCTCCTTTCTTGTAACACGGCAATGGGTCTCTCGTGAACCACCTCCATCGTACGGGAAACACCTACGTGGCTTGAAAAAGATTAGTCACAGTTAGAACTACTGTGACCACAGATGGAGGAAAGAAAGGAAACGAGATTCAATTCAAGGAATCAAAGGATGGTGCTAATGGCTTTTGGGGAATAGCCTTTTAAAGCAAACTTTTCTTGAAAAATGCCTCTTTATAAACGGTTTTTAAAATAGTTTTCAGAAGGTCTTTAAAAACTTTTGCCCAGTCTGGTAACCTTTTGCTCTGATACCAAATGTAACACCCCACCTCCGCTAGGGTCACTCGCAAAGGAATGCACTAGCTTTAAAGGGGCATTATTGGTAAACATGCACAGAAATATCACAAGACAGAACATATAAAATAGCGGAAGTAAAATCGAACTTTCATAAACATTAATAATTAAGGTCTAAAGCCTTTTACATCAGAGTACATCAAAATCTGTCTTGCAATAATAAGAAGCATAAAAACCTTTTCATAAATTATTCCCCAAAATAAAGCGGTGAAGCAGCCATAGCCAAGAGAAGACCAAGCTATACATCAAGCTATACATGATGACCTTCAAGCATAAGAGGTCCGAACTAAACAACATCATTTCCTCCCTGGAACCTGGGGGGAAACGGAAGACAAAGAGGCGAAAGAAAACGGGGTCAGTCATAAAGACTGGTAAGTCCTATCTACTTCCAGTATAAAAACAGGTAAAGGTAACATGACATGCATAAACTGAAAGTAAACATAAGGATGACTACAAGATAGATAAACTAAACCAGGGTAACAGGCTGAACTACTGTAGCAAGGTAAACTAAGATATCGTGATAAACTACGGTGTCGTGATAAATCAAGGTATCACATCGTCAGGTTTCTATCAAGTATACTATCCCAAGGTACCTATCCTATCTAACATCCCCCGGTGTCTATTATGTATATTTTTCCTGGTTCTAACATGTATATTTGCCCTGCACCTCTCGTACTAGTATCCCAACCCGCGTCATGTGTTAACCATGAATGTCATGTAATGGTCTATGTCAACTTAATATATAGCATATGTAGGTTTTCCCAACTCGTATGTTTCCTTCCATGTATAAGTTCAGTCCTTTGCCGTAGGCCATACGGGCTTTTCCATGTAAACGTTTTATCCTTGAAGTTGTTTTGGACTGCAACCCTTGATCTAGTTGTGTTTCCTTACCATGAACTATCGTGCGTCCACTTAGGATTTATGCCACCTAGGACCGCTAGGGATTATGCTACCTAATGAACGTTTTCGTGTCTCGGTTTGGGTCTTGGCCACCTAGGACCACTAGGGATTACGCCACCCGTCAATCGCGCCCTTGGTCCCACGTATGTATCGTGAATCGTTTCCATGTCTAGATGCACATGTTCCCCAATGTGCTATCCGAGTTCCGTGCCAGGGCAAATCAAGAAATACGGAACTCGGTCGGGAGCTTTAAATCGTCTGCCGATGCAGATATCAAGGTCTGTTTTTGTACCCGTGGCTATGGTCCCACGTGACCCCTCCCTCAACTACTGAAAGGCAATCCAAGAAAAATCATGTATAAGAACCACTCCCCGGCCCCACTATAGCCCACTTTCCTACGGGCCAACCTCACCCATGACTCGATAGCAAGAACATGGTCTGTTGGGGGTTCCCTGCCTTTCCGTACGTACACGATTGACTAAAGATGGTAGGTAGTCGGCGATGTGCTATCCAGGGCAAAAACCAAGAATCGTCGACTCCACGCTAATCCATCCCAGTCTTTAGGTCGCTCGCATAGCAACCAAGGCATACTCTCGGTCCTTCTAACGCAGACCTTAACCTCTCATGGGCCTAGTATAATTACCTGGCAGCCCACAGAGGGATCCCAAGAATATCCTCACGTCCCCCGAAGCTTCCGCTTCGGCACCCAGTGCGCTGGAGCTTTTATCCAAGTCAGATAACTTGCTCCTCCTCGTATACTAAGCGATGACCTACCGTATCAGGTTACTCATTGCTTTGTGAATTAGTCCTATGTCCTTAGCTAAGAATTATTACTTAGTTACCCTTAACTAAGGTTTACCACATAGCTTCCTTTCCCGTTATCCTTTATTAACCACGGTTTTCTACCTAGTACTTCTAACTAGGGTTTGTCTATTGGGTTAAGTGTTATCATTCAAGTCCATGACTTAACCCGCCCGCGAACCACGTCAAAGATTGGCTAAGTATTTAAGTTCATGACTTAGTCCTTCAAGTTGGTTAAGTGTACCCAGAGGCTCATGACTTAACCCTATCAAGTCAAATTTGGTCAAGTACTAGCTTACCTTAATCCTATCGGATTATCTTGCTAGATCGATTAAGCATAGATTATCTTAATCCCATCAAATTATCGGGTCGGATTGGTTAAGTATAGGTGGTCTTAACCCCATCCTCTAATCGTACTACAATGGTTAAGTATATTCTAAAAAGGTCTTGTGACATAACCTTATCAGGTCCGCGTATTAGATTGGTTAAGTGTAGGTTATTTAACCCCATCAAATCGTCATGTATAATTGGTTAAGTATAAGTTGCTTAACCCCATTAAATTATCACGTTAAGTTGGTTAAGTATTGGTTACTTAACCTCATTGAATTACCAAGTTTAAATTGGTTAAGTGTTTAACTTAACCCCATCGAATTACCGTGTTTAGATTAGTTAAGTGTGGATTACTTAACCCCATATAATTACCGTGGTTAGATTAGTTAAGTCTTAATTACTTAACCCCATCTAATTACCGTGTTTAGATTAGTTAAGTCTTAATTACTTAACCCCATCTAATTACCAAGCCGGATTAGTTAAGTGTAAATTACTTAACCTCATCCCCTAATCATCTTGCATGGTTAAGTGTCATTAAGAAATCAAGTCCGGTCCCACTTAACCTACCCATTCGTGTCATATCGGTTAAGTGTCATTAGTCAAATTTACTTAACCTTATCAAGTGGCATTAATTTAATTAATGCACTTTCAACCTCTCACATTAGACCTTGTTGTGGTTACTAGTTAAGCCGGCCGGGTCCGGGTAGATTTACACCACAACCTAGTCTAACCTCGGGTCTTAAGCGCGACATGACCAACTTCTCACATTGGATCCTATTGTTTGTAGCTACTAGTTAAGCCGGGCGGGTCCGGGTAGATTTATGCTACAAACTCAACCCAACCTCGAGTTGGCCACTTCCATGTTTGGTCTAGTGTTATATTACACTTACAACCCATACGTGTCTAATTTCAAGTCCCAAGTTTACCCCACGTGTCATGCCCCCATTTTGGTTCAACTTACATGTCGTGTTCACATGTAACCTCAAGTCAAGTTTTCATGTCATATTCAAGTCAAGATTTCGCGTCATGTTCATGTTTATCTAACTACCCCAAAGTCGTGTTTTCCAACACAAGCAAAAGCGAGTCAACATAGTAAGGATACTACGTCACATATTGGCCTCAAACCATGCATGATGCCAAAAAGGGATTGGCTTCCACATGCACAACCTTGGCCAAAAACATGCATAGTGTCATAAGGTGATTTGGCCACAAACATGCATTCTATCACAAGTAAATTTGGCCACAAATATGCATAGCATAAAAGGGGATTACTTGCATAAGTGTTCATGTCATAAACCTATCATGAAGGGATGAACATGCCCATGTTACTCATGTGATAAAAAAAAGTAAACTTGCATATTATCATAAGGGATTTCGGGTTCATATACTTGCATAGCCTCAAAGTCACATTCATGCACATGTTTCATGAGTCAAAGTGGTTTCAAGTGTGCATGCTAACATACCACAAGCAAAGGTCCAATCTTGCATGGCAAACTAAGTCCAATGCAACATGAATAGCATGGTTTAGTCGCTACAACATCACCCAAAGTCATATGTTCATGTTAAAGAGGCAAACTAGGTTCCCATAGGCTAACATACTCATGTTACTTTGCATTTTATCCCATGTCACATCAAAATCATCGTTTAAATCTACAAGTAGCTAGAACTTACATAGCGTGGCAAGAGGACTAGGAGCATGAATCGTTTTGACGAAGAAAGGTGGCTCCTTTGATGAAGATCCGTCATGAAACTCGCATAGCAATGTTGATTTGGCCTTGATTTGGTGTAGCAAGCTTGCACCTTTTGATTTGAACCCGATTTGAATGCATAGGCTCTAGGGATTGGAGATGGAGGCCATGATCAAGATTGATTTTGGCAGCACTTAGTTGCTAGGTTTGATTTTTAGGGATTTAGGTTAAGTTTAGGGTCTTTTTATAGAGATTAGGATAGTTTTAGGCCCTTAGATTAACCCTAGGATAGATCTGAACCATCAAACCACGTCAGAAGCTTCCAGAACAAGACCAGAGACCAGTGCAGGTGCACCAAGCCAGGAATGCTCGTCTGAGCAAAGTCGACAGCCAAGTCGACAGGGTTGTCGACTTGGTCAGACCAAGTCGACTCCCAAGTCGACAGGGCTGTCGACTTGGGTACTGTGGCGGGAATTTTTCCCGCCTGGCCCAACTGGCCCAATTTTCCAAATTCAAGTTTGAATTTGAAATGTGTTTTTACTTAGAAATTTTCTGAAAACTTCGTTGGGCCTTAACCGGGTCATACGGACTCCGATTTTCGAAAACTCGGACTCTATTTCGCGTATTTTTCCGAGACGAACGCAATGGCATAGCCCATTTCGCTTGATTCAGAATTTAAAATTAAATTCTGCCTTGATTCTCGTCTTAATCATGTTATCGAAATACGGGTTGTTACAAAAAATAGATGGCTTGGCAAGATGACGGATCGCAGACAATCCATTGGAATAGATTGCTAAAACTCTATGAAAGGAAATGGATTGGGCGCAATCCATGAGTAAAGCGGATTAGTTGAAAATAGTGGATCGACAAAGTGTCTTGATGGATCGGCCTAGGTCCTGGCACATTGAAACACCCCCACCTCCGTTAAGGTCACTCACAAAGGGAATGCCTTAACTTTGGTGGAGGTTTTATAAGTAAAAGCCACAGATAAACTCAAGACAGATATAAATACTCATATTTTAAACAGCAGAAACCAAACAGACTTTTACTTCATCAATATGCGTTCAAACAAAACATTTCCATAATTGTCTCAAAATACTTCCAACATTACAACCTCATTACTGTCTTGATTATTAAAGAAGGATAAAACAAAAATAAAGTGACAAAAATCCCCATAGTGATATCGAAAGCCATATTCCAAGCAAAAGAGATCCAAATCAAACATCTACGGTCTTGGAGCTTGTAAAGAGTCTGACTGAGCTGAGTTGTTTCCTCCATGTGGACCTGGGGGAAACGAAAGAAAAGAAGACGAAAAGAAAATAGAGTCAGACATAAAGCCTGAGTAAATCTAGTAACTCTTCTGTATGTGAATAAGAAAAGGGCATGATAGATATAAACTGAAAACAGGAAAGTGTCACCAGCTAAGGAAGTGTCGTTTAGAATCGAATGTACTATCGCACCCATACTATATCTCTGCACCTACTTGAGCTTATTTTAACTGGCACCCCATGCTGAGGGTGAAGTGATCCTATTTTCTAAAGATCGGCTCCTACTCACGTTAACATGTGTCATACGACCCCCAAGAATTGTAGATACCTATGTTGGTCCCACCATGGGGTGTATCAAGACCCATGGTGGCGGCCCCGACACAAATTCTAGAAGGCATAGGTTATACTACTGGGGAATCCAGTGCCATGTTTGTCTGCTCCGGAGTGTGTGCACACCCGCACCACGTTAGAACCTACATTGTTGCACCCACCGCCGTCGCTTTGACCGCTTACAATCAGCCCAGTAATCGCGCCCCACCCTGCCTAGTTTCAGGGTACCATGATACCTAACTTGGGTTACTGCTGAAACATGTCCCTCGTTACTAGGTTTTTCTAGTCAAACATGTTAAGTGGTTAAGTGACCGTATTAACCTAACCCCACCCATCAATTCTTGTTAACATGTTGAATTTGGTTAAGTGTTATAGTTGACTTAACCCTACCATCTGTCCTTAGCCTCTTAGAGCACCTGACCACTCACATTAGACAGGTATTGCTACAGTTACTGGATGTGCCGGTCGGTTCCGGGCAGGTTTACACCGTAGCTCAGTCTAACCTCGGGTCCTTATTGGGCTCGATGCTTAACCACCCACATTGGATAGGTATTGTTGTGACTACTGGACACCCGGGCGGGTCCGGGCAGGTTTACATCACAATTCAATCTAACCTCGGGTTAAGCATATCGTGTTTTCTAAATTTACATATTTTATTACTTCTCAATTATATATGTAAATGTATTATCTTTTATTCTTGGGTATATCAATTCATACCTCTTAAATGTCATTGTCGTTGGCATGTGCCAACCATGCCAACATATATTTTTCATGTCTTATACCCAACGTTATTACCCCCATTTGTACGTTCGCAACATTATAACAAATGTTGGGCTCGACATAATTCAGCCCAACTTTATAAACGTGAGAAAAGGGGAAATCAAGCACGTGTAGTATGTCACATAAAGGTGTGTGGCGCATGAACTTGCAATTTAGCGATTCAACATAAATTATGGGTCATGTGAACTTGCATTCAAATCAAAGTATAACTAAGTAGGTGACATATGAAATGGCATAGTTTAGGCTTATACAAACTTGTGTTTAAACATGTTTAACTTGGCATAATGTCAACCACAAAACTAGCATGTTGTATATTACCAAAATGTCCAATTTTAACATCTAATCATATAGCCTGTTTCAACATGAACTTGCATAGTTTATGAAACCCAAACGATACTTAACATAGATCCAATTATACTTGCAAATAAACATAAGAATGATATCATAGGTTTTGGATCATGTAGGCATAAAAGGTCTCAAATCTGGAACATGTTTACATAAGCCTTAATTTAGACTTAGTGAATGTATATAGTCCATGCCATAGGCATAGACATAAAGGGATCAAATTCTAGTTTTTGCCACAAACTTGCAAGTGCCATTGTTTTCATATACAATTGTTCAATAGGCTTGCATCAATCAATTTAGGCCACAAATATCAATACACAAGTCATAACAGAATCATTACAATACACAGAATTTATATCATACAATAACACAATTCTATTTTCATTTACATCGAATCACATCACATTTTTTATTCATATTCTGAAAGGTCACTATACTTACAACGAATGCGGAATCTTGAATTCTGGATTCTGAATTCTGAAATTGAGATGCGCTCCTTTGGGTAGATTGACGTTGCGTTGATTAATTTGATTAAACTTTTATCTTCTTCTTAATTTGATTCGTCTCTAAGCTTTTCTCTCTTGACGGCTATGCTCAATTCCTCCTTGATAGCATGACGGCTCCCATCTTATTTTTTTTGTGTGAATTTTCAGTTGAGACTTAGGGTGTATTTATAGATTTTTAAATTGTTTTGAGCCGTCAGATGAAGATAGGAGGAATCTAGACCATACAAAGTTCAAAGAGCCAATCAAGAGGTGACATGTCAGCCCTAGTGACACACCGAGCCACAGAAATTCGAGCCAGAGCCAGACCTAGCCAGCCAGGTCGACCAGGTAGGTCGACACCCAGGTCGACCTGGGGTGACCAGGTCGACACCATGGTCGACCCTATGGTCGACCTGGTCTCTGGGCGGGAATTTTCCCGCCCAGCCCAGTTTGAAACTGTTTTTCGAATTTCGAATTTTAGACTGAGCTGTTTGAATTTAAATTTTATTCTGAAACTTCCAAAGGTCATAACTCCTTCATACGAAGTCCGTTTCGCGCAAACTCGGACTCTATCTCAAGAAGAATTCCAAGACGAACGCAATGGCGTAACCCATTTCCCTTAATTCTTTCATTTAGAATTAATTACACTTTAATTTTTGAAGCTTAACATTATAGAATTCACGGGGTGTTACATTATCCCCCCTTAAAAGGATTTGGTCCCCGAAATCTTCAAGTTAGGAAGAATGTATATCCTACCATCCAACAGTCCATCTACTCAACCAACAAACACAGGCATCCACTATCCTTAAAAGACTTCTAATGCTTCGTGATCATATGCATAGTGTGTGTACATGTCCTTATCTAATGCAGAAATCAGGCGGTCTACTGATTCAGTTGACCTCCTTAATGTGAATCATGTAAGTGTCATGAATCCATTATGTATGCAAATTTTCCTACCCATAATTCTATATGAGTGCACAACTATTCATACAAATGCGACGACCATATGACAGCATATCAAGTTTCAACCATATACAAATGAGAATACATATATGTGCATATGCAATATGAAGTGACTGGGCCGATCTATAACCTAGGGTGTGTGTGTATATGCATCCACGAGCAACCACTAGCAACCATTTTCAGCCATCATCCATAACATGTTTTCAAATACATGTTTTCATCCATTTGTTTTCTACTTAAGGAGTTAGGAAAAGGACCGAGGAGGTATACCTAAAAAGATAGATAAAGCATAACTTAAGGAAAAAAGAGAGATCGAAGATGTACCCTCAAAAAGAAGATGGTAGGCAGCGTGCATTCTGTCCTCAGTTTCCCAAATCGCGTCTTCCTTGGCGTCGCTTCACTGAACATTAACGAGTTTGACTTCGCGGTTGCGTAGATTTTTCACTTCAGTTCCTAAGATGCGGGTTGGAACTCTCCTCATAGTTGCTTCACGTTCCACTTCGGCTTCTTCTAGAATGCTAGGTTCCACCACTTCCGCAGACTCATGCAAACACTTCTGGAGGTGAGAAACATGAAAGACGTTGTGAACTCCGGCCAGCCTCTTGGGTAGCTCTAATCTATAAGCCATCTTCCTAACCTTCTCGATGATAGGGAACGGTTCTACAAATCTTGGTGCTAGCTTTCCTGCGAACCCAAAGCGAACGACGTTCCTTAAAGGAGATACCTTAAGGAAAACCTTGTCCCCAACCTCAAACTCAAGGTCGGTCCTTCTATTGTCAGCGTAGGATTTTTGTCTGTCTTGGGCTGTCTTCATCCTTTTCTGTATCAAGTCCACTTTCTCTGAAGTCTCTCGAATCATGTCTAGCCTAAGTATAAGCTTATCTGTAGACTCCGACCAACAAGTTGGTGATTTGCACTGTCTTCCATACAAGGCTTCGAAGGGTGACATGCCTATGGTAGCTTGGTAGTTGTTGTTGTAGGCAAATTCCACTAAAGGAAGGTGATCCTCCCATGTCCCTCCAAAGTCAAGAACGCAAAGTCTCAAAAGATCCTCTAAAACTCTATTCACGCTTTCCGTCTGGCCATCGGTTTGGGGGTGATAGGCCGTGCTCAAACATAACGGTGTGCCTACAGCTTCTTGCAGACTCTACCAAAACTCACTTGTGAAGATAGGGTCTCGGTCACTAACAATGCTGGAGGGTATCCCATGAAGTCGAACCATTTCCTTGAGATAAAGAGATGCTAGAGATGAGGCAGTCCTTCTACTCTTGATAGGTATAAAGTGGGCGCTCTTAGTAAGCCTATCCACTATTACCCAAATGCTAGTATTGCCTCTTCTCGACCTAGGTAGTCCATCAATGAAGTCCATTGAAATGCTATCCCACTTCCACTGTGAGACCTCTAAAGGGTGAAGTAGTCCTCCAGGTTTCTTCTGTTCCGCCTTGACCCGTTGGCAGGTCATGCACTTAGAAACGAAATCTGCTACGTCCTGCTTCTTGCCGCTCCAATAAAATGTTCTTTTTATATCCTTGTACATCTTATCACCACCAGGGTGTATAGTCATCTTGGAATGATGCGCTTCCTCGAGAACCTTCTTTGTCAACTCCCTTGCTTGTGGGACGCATAATCTTCCATCTCGCCTCAGCCAACCCTTATCATCGATGGCATATCTACTGAGGTGACTAGAAGTCTCACCCCTAATAAGTTTATCAATCACATCAACAAGCCGAGGGTCTTCACGTTGTGTAGCCCCTATTGAGTCTAAGAGAGTAGGGCGTACTTCGAGAGATGCTAACAAACCCGGTACAAAATCATAGGAGGGCCTAAAGTTAAAACTGGCTATATACTCCAAGCTTTTCCTTTTCACAAAGAGCGGGCTTAAGGTCAGTTTCTTTCGGCTCAATGCGTCTACTACTACGTTGCCTTTGTCCGGAGTATAGGAAATTTCAAAGTCATACGAGGCAAGAAACACCATCCATCTTTGCTGCCTCAAGTTAAGATCCTTCTGCGAGAAGAGATATTTCAACGATTTATGGTTAGTGTATAATTCGAACTTCTCACCTAGGAGATAATGGCGCCAAGACTTAAGCGCAAAGACGATGGCGGCTAACTCAAGATCGTGGGTTGGGTAGTTCTTTTCATGAACTTTCAATTGTCTTCCGCCATAAGCTACTACCCTTCCTTCTTGCATTAGAACAACGCCTAGTCCCGTTCCACATGCATCTGTGTATACTGTGAACATTTGCTTCCGTCAGGCAGAGTTAGAACTGGAGCTGTTGTAAGAGCCCTTTTTAGGCGTTGGAAGGCAATGTCACAGTCCAAATCCCAAGCGAATGCTAGGTTCTTCTTTGTTAGCCTTGTGAGTGGGGCCGAGATTTTCGCGAAATCCCTAATAAACTTTCGGTAAAAACCGGCTAGCCTAAGAAAGCTTCGAACTTCGGTTGCATTTCTTGGTGTCTTCCAATCTTGCACTGCCACCACTTTCGCGGGGTCCACAGCCAACCCCTCTTTGGACACTATATGCCCCAGAAATCTTACCTCCTTTCGCCGGAAGTCGCATTTAGAGAATTTGGCTTTTAGCTGATGTGTACGGAGAGTTTCCATGATTTCTTTCAGATGCTGAGCATGCTCTTCCTCATTCTTTGAGAAGATTAAGATATCATCTACGAAGACAACCACAAATTTGTTGAGGAATTCTATGAACACCCTGCTCATTAGGTCTACGAAATAAGCGGGTGCGTTTGTCAAGCCGAAAGGCATGACAAGCCACTCGAAGAAAGCGTCTGGGGTTCTGAACGCCATTTTATCAATGCTATCTTCAGCTACTCTTAGCTGATGGAACCCAGTTGCCAGATCAAGTTGGGAGAAGACCGTCGCACCTACAAGCTGATCAAACAAATCGTCGATTCGGGGAAGAGGGTGCCTATTTTTCTTGGTCAATTAGTTTAACTCCCTATAGTCGACGCCAAGGCGAAGCGAACCGTCCGTTTTGGTTGCAAACACCACTGGATCACCCCATTCCTAAATGCTCCGTCTAATGAACCCCTTTTCGAGAAGTTCTTTAACCAGCTTACTGAGCTCCTTTCTCTCCTTTGGAGCCATGTGTCTGATAGGTAAAGCTACAGGCTTTGCATTATCCACAAGATATATGCGGAAGTCTATTTCCCGCCTTAGAGGCAAGCCTTTCACCTCCTCAAAGACATCCGGATATTCCCGGACTACTCTAACTGATTGCAAATACTCATCAGAAGCATCAAGCGACTCTAGATAACTAAGCATAACAGCATTCAAGGGATTACAAGAAATTTCTAGAGTGTTACCAAGCCGAGTCAAGAGTCTAACTACTCTTTTCTCACAATCAAGAATGGCACTATTACTGGATAACCAGTCCATGCCTAAGATCAAACCATATCCCGAGAAGCCCAAAACAAAGGCATTACAACTATCAATGCTGAGAATAGAGATTTTCAAACCCAAACAAACCATTGACAAGTAAGCGGAGCCCCCAATTGGATTTGAAACTACTAAGGGATCCTCTACCATACTAGTGTCTAGATGCAGAGATTCTATTAAGGCAGATGAAATAAAAGAATGTGATGCGCCAGAGTCAAAAAGTGTGTGAAATGGATGATCATAAAGATAAACTACACTTTCTATAGAAATATTACTACCTCGTTCCTGCTGAGGTGCCACTAGCGCATGAACCTGACCCCCTGAAGTGGATCTGGCTTTCTGTCCCTGCCCTTTCTTCTTTGGGCAGTCCCTAGCCATGTGTCAAGCCTTGCCGCAATGGAAGCAAGTAGCACTCATCTTCCTCTTCTTCTTTCTGCAGTCGTTCATCACATGTCCAACGATGCCACAGAAATAACATTTCCTTTTCTCACGTGTCTTGTTATTATTGTTGCGGTCCTTTCCTCCTTGACTATTATCTGTCTTCTTGTTCGGTGATTCTTCCAGTTGCTGGTTCACATAGAGGAGGAGGAGGAGTAAAAGCATTTGTAGCTGGGGAGTAAGGTCCCCAGACATGCTGAAACAGAAAGGAAAAATTCAAAACGAAGGATAGAGAGAGATAGTGCATATGGCTTTGGGGATTTTGTCTTTTTATAAATATAACACTTTTTCTTGAAAAATGCTTCTTTAAACTTTTTTTTGAAAACAATTTCAAAAACTTTTATCTTATCTGGTAAACCTATGCTCTGATACCAAGTGAAACACCCTACCTCCGTTAAGGTCACTCACAAAGGGAATGCCTTAACTTTGGTGGAGGTTTATAAGTAAAAGTCACAGATAAACTCAAGACAGATATAAGTACACATATTTTAAACAGCGGAAACCAAACAGAATTTTATTTCATCAATACGTGTTCAAACAAAACATTTCCATAATTGTCTCAAAATACTTCCAACATTACAACCTCATTACGGTCTTGATTATTAAAGAAGCATAAAACATAAATAAAGTGACAAAAATCCCCATAGTGATATCCAAAGCCATAATCCGAGCAAAAGAGATCCAAATCATACATCTACGGTCTTGGAGCTTGTAAAGAGTCTGACTGAGCTGAGTTGTTTCCTCCCAGTGGACCTAAGGGGGAAACGAAAGAAGACGAAAAGAAAATAGAGCCAGACATAAAGCTTGAGTAAATCTAGTAACTCTTCAGTATGTGAATAAGAAAAGGGCATGATAGATATAAACTGAAAACAGGAAAGTGTCCCCAGCTAAGGAAGTGTCGTTTTGAATCGAATGTACTATCGCACCCATACTATATCTCTGCACCTACTTGAGCTTATTTTAACTAGAACCCCATGCTGAGGGTGAAGTGATCCCCATTTACTAAAGATCGGCTCCTACTCGCGTTAACATGTGTCATACGGCCCCCAAGAATTGTAGATACCTATGCTGGTCCCACCATGGGATGTATCATAACCCATGGTGGCGGCCCCAACACAAATTCTAGAAGGCATAGGTTATACTACTGGTGCCCCCAGTGCCCTGTTTGTCTGCTCCGGAGGGTGTGCACGCCCGCACCCCGTTAGAACCTGCACTGTTGCACCAACCGCCGTCACTTTGACCGCTTACAATCAGCCCAGTAATCGTGCCCCACCCTGCCTAGTTTCAGGGTACCATGATACCTAACTTGGGTTACTACTGAAACGGGTCCCTCGTTACTAGTTTTTCTAGTCAAACATGTTAAGTGGTTAAGTGTCTGTATTAACCTAACCCCACCCATCAATTCTTGTTAACATGTTGAATTTAGTTAAGTGTTATAGTTGACTTAATCCTACCATCTGTCCTTAGCCTCTTAGAGCACCTGACCACTCACATTAGACAGGGATTGCTATGGTTACTGGATGTGCCGGTCGGTTCCGGGCAGGTTTACACCGTAGATCAGTCTAGACTCGGGTCCTTATTGGGCTCAATGCTTAACCACCCACATTGGATAGGTATTGTTGTGACTACTGGACAGCCGGGCAAGTCCGGGCAGGTTTACATCACAACTCAATCCAACCTCGGGTTAAGCATATCGTGTTTTCTAAATTTACATATTTTATTACTTCTCAATTATATATGTAAATGTCTTATCTTTTATTCTTGGGTATATCAATTCATACCGCTTAAATGTCATTGTCGTTGGCATGTGCCAACCATGCCAACATATATTTTTCATGTCTTATACCCAACGTTATTACCCCCGTTTGTACGTTCGCAACATTATAACAAATGTTGGGCTCGACATAATTCAGCCCAACTTTATAAACATGAGAAAAGGGGAAATCAAGCACATGTAGTATTTCACATAAAGGTGTGTGGCGCATGAACTTGCATTTTAGCGATTCAACATAAATTATGGGTCATATGAACTTGCATTCAAATCAAAGTATAACTAAGTAGGTGACATATGAATTGGCATAGTTTAGGCTTATACAAACTTGGGTTTAAACATGTTTAACTTGGCATAATGTCAACCACAAAACTAGCATGTTGTATATTCACCAAAATGTCCAATTTTAATATCTAATCATATAGCCTATTTCAACATGAACTTGCATAGTTTATGAAACCCAAACGATACTTAACATAGATCCAATTATACTTGCAAATAAACATAAAAATGATATCATAGGTTTTGGGTCATGTAGGCATAAAAGGTCTCAAATCTAGAACACGCTTACATAAGCCTTAATTTAGACTTAGTGAATGTATATAGTCCATGCCATAGGCATAAACATAAAGGGATCAAATTCTAGTTTTTGCCACAAACTTGCAAGTGCCATTGTTTTCATATACAATTGTTTAGTAGGCTTGCATCAATCAATTTAGGCCACAAATATCAATACACAAGTCATAACAGAATCACTACAATACACAGAATTTATATCATACAATAACACAATTCTATTTTCATTTACATCGAATCACATCACAGTTTTTATTCATATTCTGAAAGGTCACTATACTAGCAACGAATGCAGAATCTTGAATTCTGGATTCTGAATTCTGAAATTGAGATGCGCTCCTTTGGGTAGATTAACGTTGCATTGATTAATTTGATTAAACTTTTATCTTCTTCTTAATTTGATTCGTCTCTAAGCTTTTCTCTCTTGACGGCTATGCTCAATTCCTCCTTGGCAGCATTACGACTCCCATCTTATTTTTTTGTGTGAATTTTCAATTGAGACTTAGGGTGTATTTATAGATTTTTAAATTTTTTTGAGCCGTCAGATGAAGACAGGAGGAATCTAGACCATACAAAGTTCAAAGAGCCAATCAAGAGGTGACACGTCAGCCCTAGTGACACACCGAGCCACAGAAATTCGAGCAAGAGCCAAGCCTAGCCAGCCAGGTCGACACTATGGTCGACCTGGGGTGACCAGGTCGACACCATGGTCAACCTGGTCTCTAGGCGGGAATTTTCCCGCCCAACACAGTTTGAACATGTTTTTCGAATTTCGAATTTTAAACTGAGATGTTTGAATTTAAATTTTATTTTGAAACTTCCGAAGGTCATAACTCCTTCATACGGAGTCCGTTCCACGTAAACTCGGACTCTATCTCAAGTAGAATTCCGAGACGAACGCAATGGCATAACCCATTTCCCTTAATTATTTAATTTAGAATTAATTACACTTTAATTTGTGAAGCTTAACGTTATAGAATTCACGAGGTGTTACACACATGGATCACGACTGATCCGTGGTGGATCGTTGATGGGCAGTTACTACGTTTATGAAACGCTGTAAAATAGGTACATATAAGCTGTAAAAGGGAATGCTTTATGATGTAATGTGACTATACATATTGAGTTGCAACGTTTTGGAAACGCTATGGCATGTTATTTACCGCAAAGACCGAAACGTTGTGGATTGGATATCGACCAAACGACGTAAGTTTTTATTGACGATGATCACGGCTTCGTCGTGAATTCAAGTAGGAATGTTTGAAGTGTTATGAAGCGTTTGTTGATTGATTCAATGCAACGAATGCGAAGATGACTCGAGATGACTCGAGATGACTTGAGCTCATGGATAATGGCTGCTCAAGATGGTTTGAGCTTGTGAATGGTCACCGATGATGATGACTAGAGATATCAAAGGCCGAGGAATTATCATCGACGTAGGTTCTAGCGGGCTCAAAGAAGGGATACAATTTGCGTAAAAGACTTGATGATTGGTCGAGTACCTTGGGTATCAATGAAAGGCCAAGATACGAGTCACGATGGCATATGGAGTTTTTGCTGGAACCGGGGTTTACCATTAGCCCTTGACGGATGACATGATGTTGAGTCGGTCATACGATTAACAATGGTTTCATAGCAGGATTGGCGGTGATAGCCAGAGTAATGGATGATGATTGTTTTGATTATATCGACTTATGTAGATTATTCGACATCGAATGAGATATCTCTCAAGTGCTTGTCTAATGTTGGTTTAGGCCTTCGGGGCTTGTGCTCAGGTGATGTCAATATCGATTAGGATGATCTATGCTTGATAACTAATTGCCATAAATGTACTATTTGTTTCTATCTGATTATTGTAAAGGCTATCACTATCGGATGTGGAGGAAATGGGATGGGTGCTTCTCTAATGATATGATTAGTAGACTAGATGATTAATCTTCCTATTCTCATATATTTATTGATGATGATAACTGTTTTATCGCTCATTAAGACAGTTGTATGACTCAAGTTTTATGTTTCCTCTTATTACCTTGGGTTGTTTCATTCATTGTTTGGATGGGCAGACTGAGTAGCAGGTGATAGGTAATTGATCTTAATGAGGACGATGATGCTGAGTGACGATGAGCTAGAGGCTTACATATTAGTTTCCTATTACCTACTATTTGTTGTTCTTCTGCTACTATGTTGATGTACTCTCTAAGTGACTTGTAGTGAGGCACTTTGTACAGATTCTTATAGTGTTATCCAATGTTGTACGGATTTTTGATGGTGATATGAAAAAGTTTAAGATTTTGCTCAATCTTCTTTACTATTATTGCTTGTTGTATATGTTCTACTATATTTTATCCTTGCGCTGTGAGTTATACGACAGGTTCCTCTTGTGTTATCCTAACCTGCTGATCGCCCATATTTGCCTGGCACGTCTTTCATCGCATTATTTCCTTTGTTAAGTGCAGGAGTTGTGGGCATCATCACAATTGCAAGGCTCTAAGTCACATAGCATCTTCATGTCTGAAACGTCCAAGTCAGAAGGAGGGGAAGCTAAATGTTGTGCAAGCCCTTTGCAACACTTCTTCCAGTCAAGGTAATTTTCATTCTATCCTTAATGGAATTATTGATTTTCATGGACATCCTATACAAGTATTTTTTTGATACGGGTGCAACTTATTCTTTTTTATCTCAAAAACTTGTTGATGCTTATTCTTTGGATGGCTTATGTGTGATGACTTCACCAAGGATTGCAAATTTGGTTGGTGGATCAGTGACTCTTAGTTTATTGTGTGAAGACGTTGAGATTATCTTGTGTAGTTATTCTTTCCGAGTTGATTTGTATGTAATGCGTTATTTAGGCTTTGGAATTATATTGGGAATGGATTGGCTTCACCATTATGAAGCTCATATCCAGTGTCCTTAGAGGACTATCCATCTTCGACATCCTCAACCTATTAATCAAATTTATGTGGTACTTAGAGATTCTATTTCAGATTCAGTGGCCTCTTTACATACTTTAAATCCAAGAGATGATGATAACGATGAGGAGGAGATTATTTTTCGAACCCTTCTTGTTCGAGAATTTCCTGGTATATTTGAGCCCGTATTAGGATTACCGCCTAAGCGAGCAATTGAGTTCCAAATCAATCTAACTACCAAAGCTCTACCTATTACTCGTCCTCCTTATCAATTGTATAATAAGGAAAATGAAGAGATGCGAAAGCAATTATCTGAATTAGAGGAGAATCAGTTTAATCGCTCTAGTTCCTCACCTTGGGGAGCTTCTATAATCTTTATGAGGAAGTCAAATGGTGCACTTAGTCTTTGCGTTGACTATCGCAAGCTTAATGATCTCACCATCAAGAATAGATATCCTTTACCGAGTATCGATGATTTATTCAATAAACTTATTGATTCTAGAGTCTTCTCTCAGCTAGACTTAGCTACTGTATTTCATCAACTATGCATTGCAGAGGATAGTATTCCTTTGACATCATTATGTACCCTATATAGATCTTATGAGTGCCTAGTAATGCCATTTGGCTTGACAAATGCTTTGACTTATTTCTTTGACCTTATAAATAGTGTTTTTAAGGACTAACTCGATCAATTTGTGCTCATCTTCATTGGTGATATTCTTTTGTATTCTAAAACAGAGGAGGAACATGAAAACCATCTTCGTACTATGTTGGAAACTCTTGGGAACAATCAATTGAAAGCTAAATTTTCTAAGTGCCATTTTTGGTAGTCTCGTGTGTAATTCTTGGGTTATATTATTTCCAAATCCGGAATTTCTATGGATCCTTCAAAGATTGAAGCGATTCAAAATTGGAAGAGACTCGAAAGTGACAAAAATCCATAGTTTCTTTTAATTGGCAGGCTACTACCTTCGGTTCATAAGACTTCTCAAAAATTTCCTTGCCTCTCATAGGTTTAACCAAGAAAGGAGTCAAGCACATTTTGTCGGACAAATATGAAGCCGCTTTTTCAAATGCTAAAAGGGATCCTTTCTGATGCTCCAATTCTTGTGATTCTCGAAGGTAACCAACACTTGGTTGTATACAGTGGTGCTAGCCATGTTGGTTTGTGTGTCGTTCCGATGATAAGAGAGAATGTTATTGCTTATGCTTCTAGGCAACTACAACCGGCCGAAACTCGATATGCAACTTATGATTTAGAGCTCATGTTTATGGTTTTCGCACATATTATTTGGTGTCATTATCTTTTGGGAGAGAAGTTCATTCTCCACACTAATCATAAATCATTGAAATAATTGTTTTCGCAAAAGGAACTTAACTTGCGGGAACAAAGTTGGCTCGAGTTCCTCGCTTATTATGATATTGATATTTTGTGTACTTCTAGTAAAGGAAATAGTGTTGCCGAATCCCTTAGCTGAAAGCATCAAGTGATTGTATCTATGATGATATGCGAGTGGAAAGATCTCGAAACATTATCCACTTGCGAGATTTGTATCCTTTATTCCAATCCAAGTTCCACTCTTGTGTTGTGTAGCCTTGAGGCTCATCCCTCTCTTTTAGACTGCAATCTTGAAGCCTAAAAGCTTGATCCCAAATTGATTCCCTTCATCCAAAGCATTAGAAATAAATCTTATGCCGATGAGTTGAAAGATTTTGATATTTATTCTCGCGAAGGCATCCAAAAATTCAGATGACTTATTGTGCTAAGCTCATAAGGATGTTTTAGAGGATTCTGCCATTCCCTCATCGAATCTCATGAATCTAAGCGGAATTTGTATGTAAATTGAGAATGTACTGAGTGAATAAGAGGGTGTATAAAGAACAAGGGCTTATATGTCTTGTAATCATCATCAAGATAATCCAAACTCCATTCACAGTGGATGTAGGCGTAGCACAAGGCTAACCACTCTAAAACCTCGTCTCCATTTTGTTTCCTTTGCATTTTTTACTTTCAATTTTAGTTGAGTGCGGCTCCACTTATTTTCTAACCGGATTGCTGAAGTACATTCATTGTACTCTTGGTGTTTGAACCATTTTTGGTGAAAACATTTGGCACCCACCGTGGGGCCGATTCTCGTGTCCTTCCTTCGCCATTTCCCTCTAAATTTCAGCAGCTTACCTTCAAAATCCTGAACTGCCCTCTTTCCTCAAAGCCATGGCTGGTTCAAAGAAAAATAATAAATCCAGTAAAACTACCACGGTTGTTGGGGATGTTCGCAGTGACAAAACCACGCCGCAAACTTTGAATTGAGAAGTTGAAAAATCCTCCAGGCCATCTGTAACACGAGATGAATTGAATGTGGTTGTGACCGGTTTGAATGAAAAAATGGATGCCATGACCAAGATGGTGATGGAAAGGCTTGATGCCTTGATTAATACACGAGCCAACCTTCCACCATCAAATGTTGTGAACAATATTGACGAAAGAGAGGACTCTTCAGCCTCAGACCCTAATTGACCCCACTTCTTAGTGGAAGATAAGGGGGAGGTCGACATTGAGGATTCTAAGGTCAGATCTCCATAGCCTACAGACAAGCATGTGGTGCAAAGTACCTCAAGTACTCCCAAAAGAAATGAAAAGCGTCGGAGCTCGAACCGCGTTCGCACCAGTAAAAACTCAGATGCCATTCCAGTGGGGCGAGCGAATGAAAACGCATTGCAGATATGATCCAACAGATATTTAAAGAGAAAACAACCCAGGAGGTTGAAGAAAAAGAGTGGGAATTTTCGCCCTGTAAAAACAAATTTACAGAACGGATCAGTCAAGCAAAATTCCCCAAGAAATTCACACCCTCAACAATAGCGCCTTAGGTGGAACTGGGGATCCGAATATCTTCCTGTTTAAATATGACCAACATATGAATGGAGCCAGGGCGACCGATGACATAAAGTGCTTATACTTTCCCGTATGCCTGGAAGGTGTAGCCTCGCTATGGTTCACCAGACTCCCACCTAAGTGCATTGATCAATTTGCCGACTTAGCAAGAAGGTTTCAGGACCAGTTCCGCCTACAAACTACCAAAGCAAGAGATGCAATGTTGCTCAGTGAGATGGAACAGAAGTCTGTAGAAACCATTAAAGCTTTCCTTACACGATTCCATGCCGCGGCGGCTGAAGTCATAGAGCAAGAACCCTGGTATTTGATGGCAGCCCTAAAAGTTGTTGTTGATAAGAAATCGGAATTCGGAAAATGGCTCAAAATGAAGAAACCCAAAACTATTAAGAAGTTCTATAAAAAAGATGAGGAGTATATGAGCATGGAAGATGACGTTCTGAGTGTCCAGAAGGTCATAGAAAATAGCACTGCCAAAGAAGGAAAAAGCAACGAGTCCCGAACGGAGCAAAAAAATGACTCTGGGCAAAAGAGGGGGAGTGATGAGAAGGACAGCAAAACTTATAAGAAAACACGACTTTACAAGCTTTCAAAATTGACTCTTTTAAACGAAACTCCAGAGAGAATTTATTCCGCCATTAAGGATTCAGGCATCTTTCCCCAAATGAAGCCTTAGAAGATTACAGAGCAAGAAGCAAACTCCGGCAAGTTTTTCCAGTTTCATAACCAACCAGGGCACAACACTAATGAATGTCAACACCTGAAGAGTTTAATCAAGGAACTCATCAAAAAGAATCAACTCCAACAATATGTGAAAAATCCCCAAAACCCTCCAGCTGCACAAGGACACGGCAACATCGCTAGCCAACCCGATTCAGGAGAGAAAGCTCAAATATCCGTTGACTCGAGACCAGTAATCAATATGATATTTGGAGGGCCTCATCCGGCTGGACGCAGTTGGGAAAACATGGGAAAGTATGCTAACGAGCTGAAAGGAGCTTCAAAAGAAGAAAGATGCATGATCCTAAATAATGAGTTACCAATGAAGATGCCTAGAACCTCAACTGATGATGTGGTGTTCAAAGATAGGGACGCTGATGGATTAGTTATGCCAACTATTGATTCCATGGTGATTACAATCGGTCTTGGTCCTACAGTTGTGAAAAGAGTCCTAGTTGATACGGGGGTATCCGTTAATGTGATCTTCATCAACACATTCCAGAAGATGAATCTCTCTATGGCAGAAGTACGGGCCTATCCGAATAAAATCCATGGGTTTACTGGACAACCCATTGGTACAATAGACCTACTCGTGGAACTGGCAGATGGAGAACGCAAGGTCTCTCTAGTGCAGACCTTTGTCCTGATAGATGAGCTTTCGTCTTACAATGCATTCCTTGGAAGACCATCTCTCATAGGCTTTAAGATCACGGTGCTTAACCATGAAGTTTCCAACTGAAAGGGGAATTGGTATAATTAAAGGCGATCACTGCCAGGGATTGCTACGTGACAGAGCTGCGCGAGGCTAGGAGAAAAAACTTGGGAAAGGATGCGGAGGCTACGCTCCGCTTTCACAAACTTCCTTTACAGCAACTAAAGAAGGGTCCCTGCACTGGCGAGCACAGCGGAACACGAAAGGAGATCGATCCCAGGAAGGCTTGTGTAGAGGATGAAAGAGTGGCTCTGGCTGAGATCACAATTCCCATAGCTATTAATAAAAAAATATCCAACCCATGTGCTGAATATTGGCTCTCAATTGAGCCCAGAATTAAAAATTCAGTTGGTTATCTTTTTGAAGGCTAATTTAGATGTGTTCGCATGGAACCGTTCCGACATGTGTGGAATATCTTCAGATATTGCAGTCCATAAACTTAACATTGATCCACATGTACCACCTGTTAAGCAGAAAATGAGGACTTGGGGTCTAGAGAGATACTGTGTCCTGAAGGAGGATAGGTTGATGGAGAACGATTTCATCAGAGAATCTGGGTTTCCAATCATGTGCTGGTAAAGAAAGAAAACGGTAAATGGCGAGTCTGCGTAGACTATTCAGATCTTAACCAAGCTTGTCCAAAAGATAGCTTCCCTCTTCCCAGAATAGATCAACTGGTGGATTCCACGGCTGGACATGAGTTGTTGTCTTTTATGGATGCGTATTCTGGTTACAACCAAATTATGATGTATGGACCGAACCAAGAAGACACAAGTTTCATTACTGATCTTGGCTTATATTGCTACAAGGTGATGCCATTTGGCCTAAAGAATGCTGGGGCAACCTACCAACGATTGGTAAATACTATGTTTAAAAAACAGTTTGGCAGGACAATGGAGGTCTATGTCGATGATATGTTGGTAAATTCAAAAGGAGCAGAAGATCACTTGGAAGATCTGGCTCAAATGTTCAATATTATACGCCAATATGGCATGAAGCTGAATCCTTTAAAGTGTTTTTCAGGGTCGGTTCAGGCAAGTTCTTAGGGTTTATGGTCAACGCCAGGGGCATAGAGGCCAATCCAGCTAAAATACCAGTCTTAAGAGAAATGCGCGCCCTAGGAACCAAAAAAGAGCTTAAGCGTTTGAATGGAAAGATTGCAGCTTTAAATCGCTTCATATCCAAGGCAACGGACAGATGTCTTCCATTCATCGATGCCCTTAGGAAAGGGAAGAAAGAGATATAATGTACCCCTGAATACCAGAAAGCTTTCGAAGAATTAATCCAACACATGGAAATACCTCCAATGTTGTCAAATCCTAACGACGGAGAGGATTTGTTTGTGCATCTGGCCATGTCTACCCATGCTCTAAGCGCGGCATTGGTATGGGATGACTCGAAGGTACGGAGGCCAGTCTACTACATCAGCAAAAAGGTTAAATGGGGCAGAACTAAATTATCCAAAGCTTGAAAAACTCGCCCATTGTTTACTTATTGCCTCAAAAAACGTCAACCTTACTTTCAGGCTCACCCTATTAAGGTTCTCACGGATCAGCCTCTAAGGCAAGTCTTGTCCTGACCAGAGACTTCTGGGTGGTTGCTGAAATGGAATATTGAGCTTAGTATTACATATCACCCCCAAAAGGCAATCGATGGACAAGCACTTGCTGATTTTATCGCAAAATTTACCAACCGAGGAGAAATAAAAGAGGAATCTAATACTAAGGCCAACACCCAATGGAAATTATTTATTGTAATAACCCGGAAATTCTGAGCCAGTTAAATTTTTTTATTTTGGCAATTTTAATGAATTTTGAATATTTAAAATGAATTATTTTAAATAATATCGACGAGAAAATTTATTTTGAATATGATCCGAACGTATATATTTATATACGCCGTCGTTAGAATATAAATAATTATATATAATTATAAATAGAATTGAAAATGGCGCGGTAGTTCGATAATTCGATTTCAAACTTCAATTGAATGTACCGGGTGCAAAACAATCCGGATTTTAGCGAAATCAAAAATGATAGGATCTAATTGATAATATCTTTCCAACGAATCCGAAAAATCAAAATTTCATAGCGGGAATCAAAAGATATGTCCAGTTGAAAATTCTGAATAGTCGCTATGGAATTCAAGCCCTTAAAATTAGACATTTTGCAAACGACCTCGGAATTCGACGAAACCACTTTTGTTGGATCCGCAGCGTCAAATTATTGCTAGATTCCAAATTTCATAATTTTTCGAATCAATATGTGAGCGTGGTAAAGGAAAACGCGTTTGACCAGTTTCAGTTGATTTTAATCGACTGGAAGATGGCCATTTTTCCAACGGTCTCAGAATTCGACGAAACTAGTTTTGTTAGGACCGTATCGTCAATAAGAAGCTAGAAAATATTTTTCGAAAATTTTTAGAGTTAGTATGTGACCCCGGTAATTTGAAATGTACGTTTAAAATTCAATATAGTGATTTAAATGTAAATTTAACGGAAACTAATTGCAACAGCCGGATCAGCCTACGATACATATCCCATTCTGTTCGGAATGGGGGTAAAACGCTATAGACGATAGGCGGTGGGTCTCGTTTCGAGTTCGTATGTAAAAGTCAACTTTTCAGAAATTAAAATAATTAAATAAATTAAAAAAACCTCTCCCTCCTCCTTAAATCACGTTTGGCCCCCCTTTTTATTTCAGAAATCGATTTCACAAAGAAAAAAAAATAAGAGCGCGAACGACGGTTGGGGAAGACCGCCGCCGCGGCCACCAGGGGCGGCGCACCTCTGGCGCCGCCACCCAAGATGCCCCCCCCCCCGCTCCAGCCTTCCGCCGTTCGATTCTCCCCCCTAGAACCCATCGATGCAGTCGAGCCAAGCCCTTCCTCCCACCACCGCCTCCACCCGCCTGACCGCAGCCCCCCCCCTTTCGACGCTGCCACCTCTTTTCCCCCCCTTCCTCCGCGCAGAGCCCCCCCCCCCTCGCCCCCTCGTACGAGTCTTCGTTCGAAGGAAACCCGATAGCCATGAACCCCCTTCCCCTCTATTTGCACTGTAAGTTGCTTTTTATTTTACTTATTTATTTTATTTCATGCCATTAATATTAAAAGGTTTTTAAATCAGTTTTATATGAAAAAGGAATAAAAATACGATTTTTCCTTATTTGAATGACGAATAAAAATTCGATTTTTAGTTGAATAGCGTATAAAATTTTGATTTTTATAAATATGAATTCGCTATGAAAGTTGGATCTTTATATTTGAAAAGCTCACATTTTTCTAATGAAAAGAGCGATATATAAAAATACGATTTTTAGTATGAAATTGAAGTTATAAAAATACGATTTTTAATGAAGAAGATAATAGAAAAGATTAGATTTTTAAAATGCAAAAGATTAGATTTTTGAAATTGAAAAGGTAAAATCTTTATAGTTGAAAAGACGAGATTTTTAAAATAGAAAAGACGAGATTTTTAAAATAGAAAAGACGAGATTTTTAAAATAGAAAAGACGAGATTTTTAAATGGGGAAAGATGTGATTTTTACATATGTAGTAAAGTAAAAATATGATTTTTACTTCGAGAAAAATATAATTTTTATATAGGTAAGATAGTAAAAATATCATCTTTATATGTGTAGAAAAATAAAATTGTGATTTTTATAATGATATATTTGAAAAGGCGAAATCTTTATATGAAAAATAACGTGATAAAAATATAATTTTTATCTATATAGTAGCAAAATAAAAATTCGATTTTTATATATTGAACAGCGAAGTAAAAATTCGATTTTTGCATATGTAGTGGCTACAGCAACGAAGATGACAAAAATGCGATAACGATGAAGATTTCTATCAAAAGAAGAGTCAAGATGTATGGATTAACTTTCGGTGAGAATTTCTCACCTTTTAATTTCATTTTCTAGTTATATATATATATATATACTAGGATGCAGACGGTGCTTAGTAGCACCTGACACAATCGTCCACAAACCATGGACTTGTTTGTTTGGTTGCATAAATTAGTTAGATGATTTGATTTGAAATTGAATTGTTTGGTGAAATAAAATTGATTTGATTGATGTGTGAATGGCGTGGGCCTTCACTAGACTGGTGATAAGGCTAGGCCTCGTCCCGTTTCTAGTATCATGCCGTTATGCCGCCGAAATTTTCTAAAATATGTTAGAAAAATAAGAATATCATTTTATTTAAAGAATGAACTGAATAGAAAATCATATGTTAAAATAAAATGTTTTATCGTTAAAAATATAATTTTTAACGTGAATATGAATATAGTGAATGTGAATAAATAAATATTCATTGACAAACCGGACGGTTTGTTTATGTACACCTATTTGAAGGACATTGATTGGGTCGACAAATTTTACACATCGCCCAACTGCACAAATAAAATCTGTGTTTGATTGCTTGAAACCCCACACGGGTGTTGGGATGAAATTCGAAGTTCACTCATCCTGATTGATTAAATATGTCGATCGGTTGATTGACAGGCTGTTATAAGCGTTAGATATCTATATTTGGTGCTTATACAGTGTAGTGCACTTTGGTTGATGGTTGATTATTTTTCAATGCTATTATATACGTATGATGTATGAAAATCCATATAATTAATATTATATGGTGATTGATTGGGCCTCATTCCAATTTAGAAAATAAAGAATATTATAAAATAAAGGTTCATGTGTTGACTGTACTCATCCGTTGAGATTAGTCATGTGTTGAACGAAATATTTTAATAATAAAATTTACATCTTTATCAATATAAAATAAAGGTTCATGTGTTGACTGTACTCATCCGTTGAGATTAGTCATGTGTTGAACAAAATATTTTAATAATAAAATTTACATCTTTATCAATATAAAATAAAGGTTCATGTGTTGACTGTACTCATCCGTTGAGATTAGTCATGTGTTGAACGAAATATTTTAATAATAAAATTTACATCTTTATCATATATAGAATTGGAAATCAACTGAAAAATAAATGAGATGAGTGGTGTCCGGGATATTAATCTGATGTTGGTTTCGGCCTTAGGGGTTAATATTCAGGAAATCATTCTCTTACTAATTTACGGTTGGAGTCTGATTCAATATCAAAAAAAATATATACCTTAATTTTCATAAAAATATTTTAAATAACAAAAATAGTCACACGTGGACAATACTCATTCGTTGAGATTAGTCGTGTGTTGACAAAGATATATAGTCGTGTATTGAAAGAAATATAGATCCATTTGTTGAATATAAAGCCATGTTGATTAGTGATGTGCTATTTTGACGTGAACGATATTTATATCGATTATATTCGGTTTTTGAATTTAAAACAAAAATGAATTGAATATAAAACGATTTCGAAATGAATTGAATATAAAACGATTTCGAAATGAATTGAATATAAAACGATTTTGAAATGAATTGAATATAAAACGATTTCGAAATGAATTGAATATAAAACGAATTCAAATTGAATTGAAAACAAATTGAATTGAATTCAAATTGAATTGAAATTTGAATTGAATAGAAATGAATTTTAAAACGAATTTATAAGGAAAAATTCAATTTTGATTTGGATTGAAATGGAAGTTGAAATTGTTTTTGAAACGAATTTAGAACAATTTATATAATTCATTTTAAATAGAAATCGACGAAATATATATTATATATATTATATATATAATATAATGGCCTGAATAGAACGCGCCGCGCCGCGGCAGTTCTTGAATTTCGACCAGTTATTTCAAACGGACATTACGGGAGATCCGACCGTCGGATTCTCCTAAAATCGGAACCGATGGGTTTGTATCGAAAAGAGCTTTCTAACGAATATTAGAAATTTGAAATCTAACGGTTGGATTTGGAGATACGTCCAAATCAAATTTGAAAAAGGTCGTTGTAAGTGCAGTTCGATGGCCGTTGATGGAAATCGACTGTACGAGCCTTGATAAAATTATTTAAAATAGTAATAATTTGTGTAAAATCATAAGAAGTGATTTGAGAACAAATGGGGTGAAAAACTCCATATTTGAAAAGATAAAAATAGATTTTTATCGAAATGAACTAGTTTTGAACTAAATTTAAAACCCAATTATTTTTAAATAAATAAATTAGATTTAAAAAGGGGTTTTAAATAATCGGAATTTCTAATATATTTGATTGGATTTGAAATGGGTTTATCGTGAACGGTGTTTTAAATAACACTAGTTCTTTAACCCGATAACAAATAGAATGTGATTTGGGTTTGTCGTGAACTGTGTTTTAAATAACACCTAGTTCTTTAACCCAGTAAAAGGAGTTCTAACGAATCTGCAATTAGATTGAAATGTGAATCTATAATCTAAATTATCAAATTTAGAAATGAGCGAGAATGGAGTATTACCAGTTTTGCTCCAAAGCGATAGTTAAATCTTTAATTAGATTGGAACGTGAAATGGTAATTAATTTTACCGATAACACCACGGTGTTAGATATGGAGTATTACCAGTTTTACTTCATGGGATGAATAGGTTGGGATTGGGAAATAAAATAAATAATTACTTCGGTGTAGTTCGCTAATCTCGACTAGTTTGGAAAACCATAATTTGGTTTGAAATGACATCCAAAGGAAGATTAAAGGATAAATTTCAAAGAATTTATCTTGGATAAAATTAATGGGAACCTTACCCTAAGAATATTCTGAACGGGAATGAGGCGTATGTTGTGTTTGTGTAACATTTGTTTTTAATATACGCGGGTTGTTCGGAAAGGCCGGGTTTATACCCATTTTGAATAACCGATTCGACGATATGTCGAAGATGAAGACAGTGGCTGAAGACCGGAAGTCTTCACATCGTTTGGGTAATTACTGACGATCCTGATTGGGCTGTACACCCAAGAGGATGGAAATAGTTGGTGCTCGTCCAGACGTACTTGGAGATGGATGGATATGCGAGGAAAGTGCCTCCGGTTTCGTTCAGACCCAGAACAGACTTGTAAATGGATTGTGTGTCTGACATTGGATTTTATTCTGTGTTGATTGATTTCTATTAAATATACATCTGTTTGGCGACGAAGAATTTATTCTTTTGCTTAACGCCCTTCTCTGAGACGTACGAGCTCAGAGGTTGTATATCGATGGACATCAGTCGCATGGCATGAATTGCCTGTGTGGCACGCTAAGATGCAATGATCAAGGCTTTTGTTGAAAAGCAGAGTCTTGTGGTTGATGATCAAAGCACGGCCTACGTGGCAGCTTTGTGTATAACGTGAATTCGCGAGCCTCACACCTCGGTATGAGTTAAAAACGGGATACGGAGTGCAGGGAGAGCACGACGTTTCTTTCTAGCTTTGGTGGTGTCAGTGACTTACCAGCCCTAACATATATATACTTTTCACCTTTGTGGTTGTTGGAATGAGGCGCCTCGATTTTAGGTCTGTAAGGACCGGGAAACGTGTGTTCAGGCATAACTAATCCTCTAACGTAAGTGAGGACCGGCCCTGAAGATCCAGGATTGCCCAGAGTGCATAGTCCTGAGGCATTTGCTAGAGTGTCTCGAACGCGGAGAGGAGCTTGCCCCTTGCCTCGACTCATGACGGAATCCAATTTCTAATACGTGTAATTCGGTTTTAATTGTAGAACTAGTATGGCGACATAGTAGATGGTAGCTATGCCGCCTATGATTTGTATTTATGATTGAAATTGTTTTGACACTATACACTTATAGTATCAAATAATGTGTTTTAAACGTATCAAGCATGCTTTGGCTGTTATAAGGGAAAACCCTATCCTCCGGCTTGCGTTGCATTGTGTGATGGGACCTGGGTCTTATAACAGCTTCATTTTTTTCTTTATTTAGCATTGTGCTGTTTGTTCTATATACTGGTATTCTCGGGAGGAAACCCGTTCCGTGTTATACGGCGTGGTCCCTTGATTTACCTAACTTTAAAACCAATATTAATAACTATTTTAGTTCTCACACCAGTCACATGACTGACCTAGAGTTTATTGTTTTAACCTAAACTCTGGGTGCCCCTATTTCCGCACGGGCAGCTAGTAGTTTTGGTTTTGCAGATTTATATTCACAGGATCCTGGTTTGCAGCTGGAATGATATCCGGAAAGCTCTGTATCCGTATATCACCTTCAGTTTGTGCTTTGTATTATTTTCCGCTGCTATGTAATTTATTGTAATCTCTGATATTTATCGAATGTAATTTATTCATTCATACTCTGTATATTCTTGTATCTGATGGAACTGTTGTAATAGCAATGAAATGTTCTTCCGTCTGCATTCAGAAGTAAAAATGCTGTGCAAGGAATAGGCAGTCTGTTAGAGAGCAGTATTTGCATTTTACTATTTTTGTTATTTTCTTAATTTTCGGTTATTACTTTATTGCTGCAAGTTGTTAGGTAGTAGCAGCACATGATTTCAGCCACGTAGGCAAATTAGTTAGGCTAGCACTATATATGTATGGATGAAAATAGAGTAATGGGAAGAAATATTTTTCTGAAAAGCCATGTTACCTGCTTATTCTCCCCCATTTCCTGCTGTTCTTCTTCTTCCCTGCTTAGCTCCATATCATTTTGGTGCTTTCATTGAGATCCGCTCGACGGAAGTTCGAGCCGCGGGAGGGGCGACCTATAGGCTGGATTAAAATACTGATAGGTGAGTGAAGCCATCCACCGAGAAAAGGGCTACCATCGACGCGTGAAGCCGTCCAAAGAGAAAAGGGCTACCGTCGGTGAGTGAAGCCGTCCGAAGAGAAAAGGCTACCGTCGGGTCAGTGTCGATAGAGTAGGCCGACGCGGACGTCGGGCTTTCGAAGAACGGTGAAATGATATGTCTCATACCTCAAAATATGGGAGCTATTGGCTAGTATATAGCTCATTAGGCACCCTACCCTTACAAGCTAGCTTTTAAGGGAGAGTTCTACCTAATATTTGGAATATTTTTTGTCAGCGGTCACTGGCCCCAAGCTGAGGTATCTATGCACTATACCGGAACACAAAAGGGTCCGAGAAACGAAGATTCTTCTATAGATGGAACTTTAAGTTTCCTTCCAAAACACCCTAATATGACAATTCAAGGATCTTGCAATGGATTACTTCTATGTGAAGGCTGGTACCAAATTTATGAATGGTATGGTCGAAGTTTGTATGTATGCAATCCTGCAATTAGGAAGTGGGTAGAAATCCCATATGATTATCCTAAAAGATTTGCTGTTAAATTTTTGGATTTCAACCCTCTAGACTCAATTCATTTCAGTGTCATAACGATTAGTTCATGCCATGGGCAATACACTTTTGTGGTGTTCTCTTCAAAAACTGAACAGTGGAAGGTTAGTCATGTGACTAATACAATACTTGGTGAATATTCCGTCGAATGCAGTGCAACATTAATCTTTAGAGGCCTTATATTTGGTTTAAATCGCGAAGGTACGGATGCTATGGGATTTGATATGGAGGGAAACGGCTGTCGTAGAATTGAGCTACCTGGAAAGTCTCACCGAAAAGATTTCCTTCCACGTACTTTTCCATCCGGTGGCGCTCTTTGTCAATCGGGTGGCTTTCTACATTATTATTACAAAAGTGGAAGTAAGCTGTATGTTTGGAAACTGGTTGATTATGAAAGTGATCTTTGGTCGTTGAAGGGTAATTTTTGGGTTACAGGTCCGTTAAGAGATGTAGTAGATCTCAAACTTCATCCTGAGACAGATGATATTTTGCTTTTAAGATTGGGGAGTAAGATATGTTCCTACAGCATGCAAACTGCTCAGATAATTGAATTATGCTCATTTCCTCTTTTTACATCACGGTACTTCTCATATTCCCCTTGTTATTTAGAGGGTTTTGGGGCTTTTGGCAAGCATGTAGAAACCAAGTAAATGAAGGGAAGGATTGGGTTAGCAATATCCCTTGCTGCATGTTTTGTTTTCTTTGCATTATATTTTGAAACGATGTTTAGTTCATTATGAAATTTAAAGTGATGTGTTTTGAATTTAATTAAGGCTTTAAAGTGATGGGTTTTTTTTTTTTTTTTTAAAGTTATATGTTATTAAACGCTGTTAGCAAAAGTATCAAATTGCGTAATTAGTATTTCTTGATGAATAGATCAGTTCAATAGGAAGGATGATGAATCCTTTGTTTGTCGCTTTGTTAGTAATTTAAACATGTGTTTTTTGGATTACTTATCAAAGATGATTTTATTTTATTTTTCTTGTTAAAATATTTCGGATTATCTTAGTACTCAATATTATAGTTTAAATGTTCTGTTCAGTGTGGGCTTAAAGCCAGTACTTTTGATTTATAAGCATCTTCCTTTGATTTAATTCTGAATGTTTGGCAAGTACCCACGAGTTCATTTTTCTGGTTGGATTAGTGTACGATAGAAGTGGAATTTTACAGGATCTGGAAATGGATTATATGTTGTGGTTACTTCATTTCATGAATCAGCCTTCTATGCATGGGTTTATATTAAGATGCTTACATATAATATCACTATAACTGAAACGAAGATGTGGATAGTAATTGTAATTGTAGATCGACAGAAACTTAATCCTCTCACAAGCCACACAATAACGTTCCTGGACTAATATACATAAACATATAATAGTGATTATCATTAAATAACATCATATAATAGCACTAAATTCTTAATATGTTTATGTATAGTATCATTATCAAGTTTCTTTTTTTGGCAGAAAGAAAAACTTAAAAGAAAATTAACTTAAAGAACGTTGCTGGATATATTTAGCATTATCACTTTTTACACTTAAAACATGCCTCTTATAACTAGTATTATATTCAGTTTTACGCTGTATAAAATGATAGTAATATATAGCATTATCCTTTGATATTTTTTTTTGAAGTTTCTCATTCAGAAAAAAAACGGAACTTTATATTTTTCAATCTATTTTTTTTAAAAAAAAAAAAAAATTGAAATTTGTCATTATATTAATTTTCCACCGTGTGAATGTGTGTCATTATGCCTATATATATGGAAAGTTCTGGCGCACCACTGCTTTGCAGCACCCCTTTAGGGAATGGTCACCCAAGTTTTATAGCATCCTTTTAGCACCTCTACCATACCGTGAGCTAGGGTTGAACGTTCGGTCAGTTCGGTTGGTTTGGAGATTAAAAAAACAAATCGAATTAGAATCGAATCCAAAACGAATCGAACCGACTCGAACTAATATATATTAATTCGATTGGTAACTGATTTCACCGAACTTGAAAGATGTGTTATTATTCAAATGATTAATTCACTCAAAGCAAAATATAAATTTATGGTTGGAGAAATTTTATATAGTAAAGTTTATGTTTATGATAAGATTTGATCTATTTGCAACAAATGTCATTGTATTATATAACTAAACTAATTGTTTAAAGTACCACAATACCGTAAAATTAGATAATAAATTAAAAATCCGGTAAATTCGATTAAACCGATAAACAAAGAAATTTATTTTAAAAACTGAATTCGAACTGATTTAGTTTTAAAACTGAACCGAATCAACCGAAATGAATCGGTTTGGTTAGTTAATTCGATTTGAACCGAATATTACTAACCCCCACCGAGAGCTACGCTAATCCAAATCCAACATGGATTTGTAGATGTTCAATCCACATATTTATTATCATCTATCCAAAATTTGATCGTTCCGACATTTGAAACATTTTCAAAATCTTAGCTCACTTATTCACCGTTCAGATTTATATTCGAACCATTAAATTTAAACATCAAATATATTATTCTAGGAATGTCGGAAAAAACTTAAATTTTGGATAGATGGTGATATATATATATGTGTGTGTGTGTGTGTGTGTGTGTGTTATATATATATATATATATATATATATATATATATATATATATGGATTGAACATCTACAAAATCTCGTTGGATTAGGATTAGTGCAGCTCACAGTAGGCTAGGGTGCTACAAAACAGGGATGCCCTGTAATGCTATATATATGTGTGTGTGTGTGTGTGTGTGTGTGTGTGTGTGTGTGTGTGTGTGTGTGTGCTTTATGGTCGAACCTGTCACACGTCAGGATTTTGGTAAGTAACGCGCTCAAACATCCATAACATCGACAAAAACATAAAGCGATTTGGTCGACGTCGCGACATGTTCGGAAAAAGGATTAGAAATCGCGTCGATTAATAAAACCGGCGTCGATGGATTTGGAAAAGCCGGCGCAGTAAAAATACGTGATCATCTCAGTCCGATTAGCTCAAAATGGTTAAGAGTATCGATTCGATCACATGGCAAAACTCCCCGCGCAAAAATATACAATTTTCATAAAAAACAGTGTCGCACTATCAAAAACAGCCGATCGACATGCTTCGATCACGAAAAATGGCTTCCGCGACTAACGACGTCAAAATAGAGTAAACTGGCAAAAGTTGACCCGACACGTCACAATGGCCTGATCGGCACGTGAAAATCACGAAAAATCATGTGTTTTGAATTGATGGATCGATCTGGTAAAAGTGGCACACTCAGGTTTGGCATGGTGAAAAACAGGAAAAAAACACGGTGGATCACTAAAAAGACCCATATGGAACCTTGGCTGATCACACAGAAAAATGGTCGATCACCACATTTGGAACCTTCGAAAATCACCGATAGATCTATAGATCACTCGTTTTCCACAAGTGCGCCTCGTGCTAGATCAATTTGGCAAGATGGCTTGGCACGTTGGCCACATCGCATGCATCAGGCATGTGATGCGATTTTCTTGGTGATCCGCATTGCAAACAGTCGGGTCATCCCGACATCGCATCGTATCCCACATGATGCGATTTTTGGCTTGAAAAGGTGGCTCCGATTTCTGGCATGGACACGTTACGAGATCCACGTGATCACATCATGGATTTATGGGTTTGGCACAAGTAGCGCATCACAGATCTGATGCGATTTCATGTGAGGTGAGGTTGGCTTGGAAAATGCCAGGCGATTTTGGCTTAGCTAAAATGACATGTGGATCAAGCTACTTTGGTGGATCCATACATGTTGATCACATATTTTGGTGATGCGGTTTGGCGAAATGTCCAGGATGCTATTTTTACACTCCGGCAAGGCCAATATGCGATTTTTCGTATCCGAACATGCTGTGATGCGATTTTTCGTGTGGCGGCTCTGTAGGATGCGATTTTCTGACAGTGGATCACAAATCTCACCTACTCCTACCTGACCCACTCACCTATAAATACCCTCAAGCTTAGCCTTCATTTGAAAAAAAAAATCCCTTGGATTTTTAGACTTCTTGAAGCTCTCAAGCACCATTAATGGCTGTCATCTTCTTCTCCATGGCCATTGGACATGGCATGAACCACTAAAACGTTGCATAAACGTTTTTCATCAACTTTTGGACATCTACAAGTTTAATTACACTGCTTTCGAACCGTTTTGGATATTTTTGGATTCCTTGGACATTGAAGCTTCTTTTTGGACACAGTTGACCAAGTTAAAACAGTTTTCACTCAACAAAGAAGACGAGAGGCATTTTGGTAAAAATTTGGAATTAACAATCATTTTGTGATTATATTGGAATGTCATGTATTTAAATATTGTCTGAGCATGTGCAACATTGTAATCGAATATTATATGTGAATGGTTACTATGAAGTTGACAAAGGCATTAGTGCCGAACCACTAATGTTGTGTTCTGCATTACTTTACTACATCTTTGGATTATTTTGATTACATTAACATACACTTCGAGAGTTGGTGTGCGCTGAATCCACGACAATTCTTCATGTCAACACTTTAGCGCGCCAAGAGGGGGGCGCACAGATTCAACCTCTTCTTTGGATCAGATCCTCGAATTTGTCTTCGGATTTCGACTTTGGTTTCATTTCTCAACTTCGACTTCGTTACTCGTTTTCACCATAGTTAAGCGTAAGAAGCTCTACGCTATTGCAGAAGCTCAAGGTGCGATAGAAGGAGGAAGAAGTCGAGAACTTTCTTCGATTGGAGTTCCATCGAACTACATCACTCGAGAAGACATCGATGGAATGATTAAGAACTTAGCTATGGATTCGAACCCTTGATTTGAGTGACAGGAAGAAGCTTTCAATACCTTTATTGCTCGGATTGAGGACCGGATAAGAAATACTTCGAAGCCGATTGGCTAGACGGTCATTATTGGAACTAGTACTAGTATTCCTCCACCCACGACTCGGGACTTGGGGGTAACTCCGCAAACTAATCAACAGGTCGATGCTAATCCTTGGAACAGTGTCGGTCCCGCTATAGTCGGGGGCACCCCTAATCGCGAGGTCGGTTCCAGTCTGTGACGCTTAGGTGGATCAAGTTATGGGCTCCGAGATTGGAAATATCGCTCAAGCGTTGGTGCATGCAGCTCTGGATGGTAGTGTTCCTGCTGTTCTGGGAGTCAGGATTGTGCTCGATGTGGCTTTATAGGTTGGGACTCAACCGGATATTCTTCTCGCTAATCAACCGATTCCTAATTTGGACTTAAACACTGGGGCCACCTGTGTCACTTTGGATAATTTGAACCGGATGCTTTCTTTTGGTAATGGACATCAGATCGCGGATGTCAACCATCGATTCACTCTAGATGGTGCCTCTTCTATGGACTTGGTTTTTGTGACCTGTAGTCCACTATCTTTGGGTATCAGAAGTTCTAGCAACCCACCGGATTTTAAGCTACCGGTTCTGGAGCCTTATCATGGTAGGAAGGATCTAACTGCTCACTTGATGAGACCTATTCGTCATATGGAAGTCCTCTCCACAGCAAAAAAACCTCATGGCGAAGCGCTTTTCGATTTCCTGACAGACATAGCTGCAATGTGGTTCAAGAAGATGGTGGCGGACTCCATTACTTCATGGAATTCTTTAGTCGTGAAGTTTGTGGATCAGTTCGGAGTCAACATTGCTTGTCCGAAAAGCGTTACGACTCTCAATAGCATTAGGCAAATGTCCAACTAGACTCTACGGAGATTCTTGAAATGGTCTAATATTGTGGTGGCTTCGGTCGACAGACCCGATCCTTATATGGTTTTGATGGGCGCAATATCTAGAGTTTTGGACAAGTCTGACTTTAAGACATCATTGCATCGGGACCCACCGAGGGATCTTGGCAAGTTCTATTTTGAGGCTAAGAGATTCCTTTGGGAAGAGGATGCGAGGACTGACAAAAAGATTCTTGAAGAAAATATTGTTAAAGGCAGAAAACCGTCCGATTCTGGAAAGGCTAAAGAATCTGATGCTGTTAAGGAACCTCCTTCGAGGAGTGATCGTAGCAAAGCCTGGAGGAAACCCAAGTTCCCATCTTATTCGAAGCTTACTCATAACCTCGAGGAGATTTGTCAGGTTCATCCAATGCTCCTTTCAGAAAGCCGCCTACAAGGGAGTCAACTCAGAGAGAAAGGGATACTGGTCGGCATGGCATTTTTCACGATCTTGACGGTCATGATACAACCGATTGTCGATATCTCAGGGATATGATAAAAGAACGTGTCAGATGTGGAGAGCTGGCACTATTTGTTCGGACTCGGGTTGTGGTGCTAGGACAAGCACAACCCCCTCAAAGAAATCAGGATAGGCTTGGGTACAGAAATCGTCCCAATGGCATTGTTATCGATTAAACCCCTACTGACTCTAGTGTCTTGGATGCAAGTCTCCCTGGCATCGGTATCTTGTGGCTTGCGACTTTTGGAATTTTTGGCTTTGTGGATTTTATTGTTTCGTCTTTGTGGATCTTCCGATACTTGGTCTTGGTTTTCCTTAATCTTTTGGATTTTGGTCGTAGTTTTTCGACCTCTTGGTTTTTGGTTTTGCTTGGTTTCTTGGATATCGGGTTTTTCTCTTATGGATTCTTGGATTTGATACTTGCGGATATTGGTTTTTGTGCTGATAGATCCTTGGCTTTGATCTCTCCTCGGCTTCTTGGATTTTGGTTTTGCGGCCTTCGGTGCTTAGGCCTTAGCATTGTTTTTTTTTCTTAGCTTTTGGATTTTATGACTCTCGAATAATGAGCTCCACTCTTTGGCTTTGCTCCTGACTTTCTTCGCTTTATCTGGATTATGCTTATTCGGCTCTGCCCTCATGGTTTTGGTTTCAAGGACTTTAGTCCTCTGGATGTATCCTCCTTTGGTTATTCTAGATTGTAAGATGGTTGAGTCGGCATACCCATGAACGGGAGCTGTTATAATCCCTAGGCATGCTCTTTGCTCGACAACATACCATCACCCCTTTTGGTTATTAATGAAAAGTTTTATTTTACTGACTTTGGATTTTGAATGGTTAAGTTTGTTTACCCATGAACAAAAACCGGAGAGATCCTAGGCATGCTAATGATAAACCATTCACTCTCGCTTACAAATAAACTTGAAATAAAAAACGGCCAAGTTTGCTTATCCATGTAAGGGAACAAGCATCCCTAGGCATGCTCTTTGCGAATGATAAATCGTTAGGCTTTCTTTTTTGTTTTACTAAAAAAGCCTTAACCGTTTTAGCTTTAATAAAATTACTTCGCAAAGTGAGGACGCTTGCTTGTGAAGTATGAAATCGACAACAGGATTACAAACTATAATAAGCGTTTGACTATCCTAGCGTCTTGTCCTAATTTGACAATGTTGCCTTGATTTGTGGCGAGCTTTGGATCTTGTGCGTCTGGTTGGCAGAACCTGCTTTTTTGGCTTTGTTCATCCTATCAAAATGACTCACCTAGATATTTACAAGATAGATATAAAATAAGCAGCGGAAAATTTAAACTTTATTACTGAAAATAAAACATCGTCTCAAAGCCTCAAACCAACCTACATCAATAAACCAGTTACATTATAAAACAAGAGTCCCAGATCTATCTCATAAATGCCATATAACAGAGTATAATAATATAAAACCATATCCCTCGTAACAAACCATAATATAGTAGAAAGCAAATCAAAATGGTACATCTCAAAAAGTCTGGATCCAAGTTGAAAGAGAAAGTTCTAACACTGCTGAGTGTTACCACCCTAAGGACTGAAGGGGGAAATGAAAAGAAAGAAGAAAAAATAAAAAAGGTCAGACATAAAGTCTGCATTCTAGTGATTTTCAAATATGCATAAATTAGAAATATCAAGATAAATAAACTAGACTGGATGAGAAAGTACAGTATCATAGAATGCAATAAGTAAACTAGATAAATTGAACAGTAGGAATAAACATGATAAGCAGGAATAACAGTGATCAAGTAATGCTTCTCATTTACATCCTAAAACAGGTTTTAGTCGGCACCAATAACAGTATAACAAGATTAGGCGTTAACCTAATTACATAACAGGATTAGGTGTTAGCCTAATTACTACCCATGCGATTGGCTTCCTACTACGTAAATACCCTGTGTCAGCCCCACCAGTAGGGTGTATCGCTCCCTAACCTGACAACTTCTATAACACATACCTATTTACTGGTATTACAGCGGCTTAGTTTCCACAATCAGACTCATGCAAGCTCATGACTCCGCTGGTGCGCGCCTGTACTCACCCTCATATTATGAACCTTTTACTGTCTAGTACAGTAAAGCGTGCCCTGGCGCTTACCTAGTGCGAGGCCCACTAACAAGATACCAATAGGGATACTGAGTGATATGGGTTCCAAACAGCAGATTAACACAAGCCAAACCCCCTAAGATGCTACCCCCAAGTAATTAGGATTTAAAGTCCCCAAAATCTAACACAACAGCAGAACGAGGGACCTCTTAGCTTATTAGTTAATCAAGTTTAACCTAGCAGGTTTAGGTTTACTAATAAGCGTGGTTGTAATGTTACATATCATTATGTGTAAACAACCTTTACCCCCAAAACTAACACTTGTCCAAATGTATATAATTACCACAATAATTCAGTTTATTAGCCTACATCTAGTTCTAACAATATTCTCACATGTCATTTACTTATTGTCTATATTAAGTCAAGTTTAACATGTTTATACATATGCACAATATTACTTCCGATAATATTCTCACATTATAGTGTATACAAGTTTCATACATATAATCTCCAAATTAAAATATGTGCAGTTCTATGCTTATATTCCCCAAATTACAACATGTACAAGTTCTATGCATATATTATGTTCCAAAGTCATAACAAGTATAGGTATAAGCACATTACCCTTTTTCCCAAATTTACAATCAAAATGTTCTCAGTTTAACCATATTCCTAAATTCCCCTTTTTCACGTCATTTCTTAATATCCCGATTTCAATTATACGCATACACAAATGGGACATAAACTTAGCATCTAATGACCTAGGCTTAGCGTAAATAAAGGGGAAAAGTAAAAGAAGGAAGATAGAATCAAATCAATAGTAAGACTGGAAATAAACTAAAACAGTAGAAATAGGGAAAAGGAAGATATATACATATAACTTATTATTTATCCGACAGTAAAGACATATTTTCTTATAATAATGGCATAGGTGATTAACATTGAAGAACATGTATAACAATTATCTTACAAACAATGTATATCCAAATCCCAATTTTATTTAACTATCATGATATACTTCTAGGAATCAAATCTGTAAATAATAGGGAACTCACAGTAGGTCTAAGTGAAGAAGAGATCAAATCTCTTTTATATATAATACGTTGTAGAAGAAGTCCAATTATATTTTTAGTTGTACGCAAATCTTGAAAGTTGAATTATCTCTGTAGGTCTTGATCGCAGCAGGATCTCTCCATTATATATTCATATTTTAGAATAATTTCATCAGGGCAGAAGGTATAAAGAATTGTGTGTAATAATGGGAGAGAGCTATCTATTTTTAGATGTACAAAATTAATTCTAAGCCTTAGATTATATATTTTTAATCCAAACTGTACGTGTAGCGCTGAATCAGCGACGAACCAAGCCACAAAAACTGACCAGATACACAATTCGTAATTTTCCCCGGATCTAGGTGGGGCGACCCACCGACCCTTTGGGTCGACTTACAGGTCGACCAAACGTGACTTGGGTTGACCCATAGGTCGACCCAAGCCCTTTGTGAGTCGGCCTATGCCCCTCTTAATTCCCGCTTCGATTTGCGTTAATTTCTGATTTGAATTTTATTTGAGTTATATTCATATATAAGCCTTATATATGTATACAAACTTCTAAGGCTTATAACTTCTTCATATGTTACCCGTTTTACGCAAACTTAGTGTCCATTTGAACCAGAATTCCGAGATGAACGCAATGGTAAAGACAGTTTATTCTGAATATTTTAATTAAGTCTTACCTATTTTATTGTCTTTACAATATGGTTATAGTTATAATGTATTAATATTCGGGGTGTCACGTTCTCCCCTACTTAAAGGATTTCGTCCCCAATATCTCTAAGTTAAGAAGAATGTTAATATCCTATCGACCAATTACAACCATCTACTCATCTATCATCCACTGGAATCCATTGTCTTTAATGGTTTCTAATGCTTTTATGAATATATGCAAAGGTGTTGTGTGTATATGTTCCTACACTAATGCAAAAATCAGGCGGTCGACTGACTCAGTTGACCTCCTTAATGCAATATATGTTTTTGCCATGTATCCAAGATGTATGGAAATAACCCAAGTACAACATATAATTTCTACATGTGTGCACACCCATTCATCCAAATGCAACATCCATATGATGATTCATCCATTTTCATCGATCGAAAAATAAAAATGCACACAGATCCATATGCAATATGTAAGTGATTGAGCCAATATAGTGCCTTGTGTGTATATATGCATCCATGAGCAACCACTAGAAAACACTTGCATCCACTTGCATCCATCAATCATAACATGTCTCAAATACATGTTTCCAAGCATTGGATTTTACCTAAGGATCGAAAGTTCGAGCCACAGGATAAACATACTTGAATGATGGAGGCAATTGCAAAGTAAAAGTTTGGAAAACAAGTCAAGGACGTACTCTCAAAAAGGAAAGGATAAGAAGCGCGAATCCTGTATTCGGGTTCCCACGTCGCATCTTCGTTGTCTTCTCCCCACTAAACTTTCAACAATCTAATTTCTTTGTTGCGTAACTTCTTAACTTCTGATCCAAGAATATGAGTAGGAACTCTCCTCACCGATGCTTCCTTCTCAACTTCTACCTCTTCCAATGTGCTCGTACTATCTTTGCCGCGTCACGTTGTCATCTCCTCAAATGGGAAATGTGAAACACACCGGGTGCGCATGTTAATCAGTATGGTAGCTTAATCCTATAAGCCATCAGACCAATCCTCTCCACTATAGGGAATGACCCTACAAATCTAGGCGCCAACTTCCCTATTGAGACAAAGCGAGCTACATTCCTTAGCGGTGAGACTTTGACAAAGACCATGTCTCCTACATCAAATTCCAAATCGGTCCTCCTTTTATCGGCATAAGATTTTTGTCTATCATGAGCTGCTTTCATTCTTCGGTGGATAAGATCAATCTTCTCGGAAGTTTCTCGAATTATCTTCGGTCCAAGTAAAAGTCTGTCTGTAGACTCCCACCACCAACAAGTCGGAGATTTACAAGGTTCGTCCATGTAATGCTTCGAAGTGTTCTATGCCTATTCTTGCTTGGTAACTGTTGTTGTAGGCGAACTCCACCAATAGGAGATGCTCCTCCCAAGTTCCTACAAAATCTAGGATAACAATCTCCGAAGATCCTCAAGAACTCTATTCACCCTCTCTATCTGCCCATCGGTTTGAGGATGATATGTTGTACTCAAACGTAGCTGTATACCCAACGCCTCTTGTAAGCTCTTCGGGAACTCACTAGTGAAGACGGGCCTTAGTCGCTTACTATATTGGAAGGTACCCCATGTAGTAGGACTATCTCATGAAGATATATTGATGCCAATCACGCTGCCGTCCTCTTGCTCTTACCAGGAACGAAGTGAGCTCTCTTCGTAAGTCTATCTACTATCACCCAAATGCTCGTATTGCCCTTCCTCGATCGAGACAATCCATTAATGAAATCCATAGAAACGCTCTCCCACTTCCATTATGGGACATCTAAGGGCTGAAGCAAACCGCTTGGTTTCTTTTGTTTAGCCTTTACTTGTTGGCAAACTAAGCATCGAGCCACAAATTCTGCCATATCCTTCTTCATGCCAGTCCAAAATAAAACTCTTTTCATGTCTCGATATATCTTGTCACCGCCCGGATAAACGGTCATACAAGAATGATAAGTTTCCTCAAGCACTGCCTTCAGCAATTCCCCAATCCTAGGGACACATAGCCTTCCATCTCTTCTTAGCCACCCTTTCTCCTCCACAGTGTATCTAGCTAGATGACTAGAAGTCTCTCTTCTGCCAAGCCTGTCCAAAACGTTGGATATCTGTAGGTCATCCCGCTGCATAGATCCAATACGCTCCAATAGAGTAGATAGCACCTCCGATGATGCAACAATCCATAAGTGAAATCTGTAGATGGCTTAAAATAAAAAGTTGAGATATACTCTAGGCTCCGCCTTTCTGCGAAGAGAGGACTCAAGGTTGTCCTCTGCTTACTCAACACATCTGCTACTACATTAACCTTGTCAGGGGTATAAGCTATCTCAATGTCGTAGGATGTTAGGAACTCCATCCACCATTGCTGCCTTAGGTTAAGATCCTTTTGTGAGAACAAGTACCTGAGTGACTTATAATCCATGTATAGCTCAAATCTCTCTCCAAGTTGATAATGTCGCCAAGACTTCAATAAGAACACTATTGCAGCCAACTCTAGATCATGGGTAGGGTAGTTCTTCTCATGAACTCTCAATTGTCCGCTTCTATAGCACACTACCCTTCCCTCTTACATCAGAACGACACCAAGTCTTGTTCCACATGCATCTGTGTAGATCGTGAACATCTTGCTTCCATCGGGGAGAGTCAGAATTGTGGCTGTTGTCAGAGCCCTTTTCAACCTATGAAAAGCATCCTCGCAATCGATGCTCCATGAAAAAGCCAAGTTCTTTTTCGACAGTCGGGTGAGTGGGGATTATACCCTTGCAAAGTCCTTGATAAACTTTGTATAATAGCCTACCAACCCAAGAAAACTTCTCACCTCTGTCGCATTCTTCAGAGCCTTCCAATCTTGAACTGTGATGACTTTAGCAGGGTCCATAGCTATCCCATCCTTGGAGACCACATGCTCTAGGAACCTTACTTCCTTCAAAAGTGACACTTAAAAATTTCGCCTTGAGATGATGTGCTCTAAGCGTACTCAGAAAATCCTCTAAGTGTTGGGCATGTGTTTCTTCGTTCTTTGAGAAGATCAGAATGTCATCCACAAAGACCACCACAAACTTATTAAGAAACTCCCTAAACACCCTACTCATCAAGTCTATGAAATATGCGGGTGCATTGGTTGGCCTAAAAGGCATAACCAACCATTCAAAGAAACCGTCTGGAGTTCTGAAAGCAGTTTTCTCAACGTTGTCTTCTGCCACCCTCAACTGATGAAACCCTGTAGCCAAATCATCTGCGAGAAAATTGACGCGCCTATTAGTTGATCAAACAATTCATCAATCCTCGGGAGTGGGTGTCTATTCTTTTTAGTCAGCTTATTCAGCTCTCTGTTGTCCACTCATAGATGAAGTGAGTCATCCGCCTTAGCTGCAAAGACGATTAGAGCTCTCCACGTTGTTATGCTTTGCCTAATAAACCCTTTCTCAAATAGCTCCCCTACTTGCTTGTTGAGCTCCCTCCTTTCCCTAGGAACTATGTGACGCACCGACAATGCGACTGGCTTTGCATTCTCTACCAAATAAATCTGAAAGTCTATTTTACGATTTGGAGGTAATCCCTTAACTTCTACAAACATGTTTGGAAACCTGCTAACTATGGGCACTGATTGCAAATCATCAACATAAGCATCCTACGATCTAGGAAACTGAGCATCACTGACCCCCATGGGCTATAGGAAATTTCGAGAATTCTACACTGATTAGTAAGAAGTCTAACAACTCTCTTCTCGTAATCAAAAATGACACCATATATGGCTAACCAATCTATTCCTAGATTCAAATCATAGCCTATAAACACTACAAGAAAAAGTAGAATAGACATCACACTTTTAACATCACTCATAAATTCAGCCGATGTCAAAACGTTTTTTAACATCGCTAATTTTTAAAGTGATGTTGTTGGTTTCTCAGACATCGATTTATTGAACGAATGATGTCTTAAATACACTTTTAAAAAATTGAACTTAGGCCATACCCAAAATCTTGGCTATTACATCACTTATTAAAATAGCTGTTGTCTATTACATCACTTATTAAATGTATTATTATTAATAATTAATAATTAGTAAATTATAGTTAATATTTATTAATTATATTTTATATTTAATCTTTTTTATTAATTATAGTTTATATTTATTAATTATATTATAATTAGTAAATTATAGTTAATATTTTTTAGTAATTATAGTTAATATTTACTAATTATAGTTAACATTATAATTAGTAAATTATAGTTAATATTTTCTAGTAATTATAGTTAATATTTATTAATTATATTATAAATAGTAAATTATAGTTAATATTTTTTTAGTAATTATAGTTAATATTTTTTTTAGTAATTATAGTTAATATTTATTAATTATAGTTAATGTTATAATTAGTAAATTATAGTTGATATTTTTTAGTAATTATATTTAACATTTATTAATTATAGTTAATATTTGTTAATTATATTTTATAGTAAAATTATATCTTACATTAATAAATAAATTGAAATGTGCTTTAACATCATTTTCTATGCATTATTTACATTAGCTTCATGCATGATATTAAAGGTCTCATAATTGGATTTCCTTATCAATCCGCACCACCCATAATTTCTATATTCATCCGTTAATCGCTTCTCCAAATCTGCAACCATCAAAACCCTTCGATCAGCCTCTTCCATGTCATCACCAATTTCCCTCTTCACGTTTAACACTCCTGTGTTTCTCAGATAATCAAAGTCGACATCAACTTTTTCTTCAATGGCGACCAAACTCTAAAATTAGGGTTTTTGTTCCAAATCAAATCGCAACTTTGAAAAACGGCCACTTTATTATTTTGCTTGTGAAAGTTCGCCTTCAAATGGCGGCCTCCTAGGGTTTTATTTCTGGAATCGGCTTTCTCCAAAAATTAATCAATCGTCCTGTGCCCCAGCAATTTTCCGATTCTGATATTGTTGAGATGCTATTGCTCTTTGGAAATTGTATGTGATTTCTGCCCCTTTATGATTTATGCATGATTTTTTTAATTCTATTTTTGTCACCCCACCGACAATGATGAATTTTGTGTGTATTTATAGAGTTTCTGGATTTATGATCTTACCAATAATTTTTTAATATTTCGGCCTCCTTATTTTCTTTCTTTTGAACTGTAAAACAGTTTGACCTTTGTGCATAAGAATATATACCATCCCTGATTTATTCTTCCCAAAAAAAATTAGATATTGAAATCATGAAACTTTGTTGCTGTAACTTGGTGTTCTTGCTATCCTTTTCCCCTCAAAAAATTTGCATTGCCTGGTGTTACACTTGACTTGCCATTGAACAGATTTAATACTTGATCAATTTTTGAACTGATACTGCACTTTGTAATTTGGGGTCTTGACATTCGACATGATTGATGTTGAACTACTTCATTGGTCTTCATTTGTTGTTCTTGCTGTCCCATTTGCAAATGGTCGAGTTTGTACACCATGTTGTTGTGCCCTTGACTAGTGCATGCTACTTGTATTTGAGCTGAACTTGTGTGCACCATTTTCCTTTGTGTCATTGATCCTTTGCGTCTTTTAAAAAACTGCATTGTATATTTTCAAATAACTGCTATATTCATTTGCTTAAAACTGCTTATGTGTTCTACTGTGTTAGTTGCACCAGTATACTGAACTTGCTTGGATTAAGTCGTGTTATTTCTTATGCATGTTCACTTGGACAAGCTTGTGTACTTTAGCATTCTTGAACCCATGTGCTTATTGTAAGTCCATTTTTGTTGTTGTGTCCTTGTGCACTTAGCTTGAGATTGGGTTAGGCTTAACTGAAACTTATGCACTCTACTTAACATTGGCCAGATATATGATACTTAAGTTTGTTGGTATTTATTGCCTTGCTCTTGTTGGTTTGGTTTCCATGCTGCTTTGAAATGTATATGTTGCATGTCAAAGCTATGTAACTGCATATATATATATATATATATATGTTTGTATGTATGTATGTATGTATGCATGTATATACATACAATTGTATGTGTATACATATATCGTGCACGTGTAATTTATATATGTGGGCTATTCGAATGACAGACATGAGTTTTCTATCAGCAGACCTACTATATCTATGTTGGGGCTGTTCAGAATCAGTTAATTATAATGCTGGTTCTGATCAACAAACCAATGTAGTTGTGTTGGGGCTGATCTGTAAGAATTAAAGTATATGTATCAGACTAAGTTTAGAAAAATGATGAGAAACACACCAAAATTCCGAGGAAAATAAAATTTAAAATAAATGTATATTTGCTTGTATTTAAATTATATTATATTTTACAGTTTACTGCTTTAGAAATGTATGTGACAAGTACAGAATAATGGACAGCTGGAGCACAAGCTAGACAACGAAAATCAAGATCAAGTCAGCTAGAGTGATGAGTGTTGTAGCGAGGTGGCAATGTAAAATTGATTGTGTAATGTATTGAATTGTGTATGGGAAATGTGAATGTAAAACAGTTGGAGTCAGACATTTATGCTATTTTATATGTTTAAATAAATACTTAATTAAATAAAAATACTGTTTGAATATTAAATTCTATGCAATAGTATTTCTTTTTATAAATATTTATTTCTGTATAGATGAGAAAATAACATAAACAAGTCATCATAGACATCAGTATAAAGCCATCATGGACATCAGTCAAAAGCTCATTTGGTAGTACACTTATTACAACAGTTGATTAATTAATTTATGATATCTTAAAGCGGCTTTGACATCATCTTTTAACTGATGTAGAAAAGGGGTACTTTAGACATCATCGACAAAGACATCGCTCCAGAAAAACGAGAACATCGTTTTTAGCCGATGTCTGTGTGAAGTTTTCTTGTAGTGAAAGCCAAGTACATATGTGTCACATTCAAACTCGACGCCCAAGATAGATATCCGCAAACCCCTACACATCGTGGATAAATGAGTTGTACCTCCTATGGGGTTAGAGACCACTACGGGATCAGAGACTATACTAGTATTAAGGTGCAGACTATCAACTACAGAACTAGATATAAATGATTGAGAAGCGCCAGGATCAAAGAGGGTTCTAACATGATAGTTAAAAAGTGAAATCAAACCTTCGACTGTGACTTTCCTACCTCGATCAGGTATTCTAGCCTCAAGAGCGTTTACTTGTCCAGAAGGTCCTGCCCCTTGTCCTTGCTTGCTAGGGCATTTCTTAGAAGAGTGTTCCATCTGACCACAATTAAAACAGAATTTCTTTGCTTTTCTTTAGTCTTTCACAAAATGACCCATAGCTCCGCATCCATGACACTTGATATCTTTCTTTATCCGAGCCTTGTCAAGCTTTCCTCCTTTCTTTTGTGCTCCTTTCTTGGGCCACCATTTCTTTTTCTCGCCATTAGCCCGCGTCTCTTCAGTTTTACTGTCTTTCTTCTCTTCCTTGCCACCTTTATGCATTAGATCCATGTCAATCAGCCTTTCAAACATCGCCCTCATTCCATAGAAATTCTTACAAAGCTTACGACACTACAAGAAAAGGGCTTAAATTCGACGGCCCATATCGATGGTTTCCGACGGCTTTTTCCGACGGATTTCGACGGGCCGTCGGCGGCCGTCGGAAACCGTCGATTATAATCGGGATTTCTTCCACCCGAGCCAATTTCTGCTTCATTCCATTTCCTCCTAAACCCATTCAGCCGCGATTTCCAAACCCTACCTCCCCCAATTTTCGATTTCCCGCCTCTAAACACCAATTTTTTCGCGTTCGGATAGCTCCCGACTTCCTCTCAACCTTGTATCATCATCAATTTGAGGTATAATCTCGTTTTTACCTTAAAATTTTAATTTTTACCTAAACCTAAATTTGGTAAAATTAGAAAATTAGAGTTAATTGTTGATAGCAATTGGTTCCTATGGTGTTGTAGTATGTTATATCATCATATTATATGTGTGTTTCATTTGCTACACTGAAATTGAAAAAGTTATGTTAAATATTTGCATATTTGTGTATTTGACATCAAAATTTAGGCATGTTTTGGATATATTGTTGTTTGTAGTGGTTATAAAAAATTGTTTAAAAACCCAGATATTTACAAATTGGTTTAAGTGTGCGTATGTGTTTCAATTTAGATTGTTTATGTCGTTGTATAATTTAGGATATTTTTGTATATGTGTGCCGTTATGCGCTCGTCATGCTTGCACGTGTTATTTGACATACGAATAATTGAATGGATGAACTATGAAAAGTACATCGTGCAAATTTTGATTTATGCACAAAAACGCATGATTCTAAATTATAGTTGTGTGCCTATTGAATCGACGGTAATAATATTGTTTTAAGTTAATTGAGTAATATTCCCTAGAGTGTTTTCGGCCCCGTCGGACGAGTGTTGTACATGATCGTTATATAAATAGTTGTTTTTTTTCAAATTAAAAAACGACCTTTTATATTCATCTGGTACAATATTTGTTGAATTTGTCCTTGTATTGGACAAGTTATAAACGCAATAAGCATCTACATTTTGTATACTACTTCGTTTCAAAAGATTCACAAAATTTTGGTTCCATTTTCCCTTTTGTTTCCTGCGTACATGTGTACAGTGCAGGAAACAAAAGGGAAATGCTGCCGAAATTTTGTTGAATCGTTTGAAACGAAGTAATATACAATTGTAAATGTTTACTGTGTTTATAATGGGAAGTAGGATGCCTGACCATGTAAAAGAATTGCATTAAAAAATCTGTCAAATTTAACTGTGTTGGGTTATGGATATTTAAGATTATTTATTTTAAATAACAACGATTGTTTTTTTGTTATTTAAGTTAGATTTTATAAATTAAAATAATTTATATTCGAAGACTAAAATGGCGCGGTAGTTTCAAATTTTAATTTTGAACTTTGAAAAATTATATAAAATTCATTTTAAATCGGATTTGGACGAAACAAGAAACGCTAGGACCGTATTGAAAATATTTTTCTAACGGATATAAGAATTTGAGATTTTAGTTCATAATTTGTAAGTTACGACAAAATCAAAATTTCAGAAAAACGCTATGGAATTAATATATAAAATACATATGGACCAAAACGCTATGGAATTAATATATTTTTAATATTTAATATATATGCCTTAAAAATGAAAATATTGCAATATACGTGCGTTTTATTACCATAAGTACAAGTTTTTTTTGTAATTTGAATTCTTAAATAAATATTAATTTTTGGACTTATGACTGAATTTCTCAACTAGGAAAAATGATTGATTATTTTGTTGATCGGAGGAGTTGGATGTACCAAAGAAGAGGACAGAGAGGTTCAATAAAAGAAGATTTTTATAATGGTATAAATGTCTTTGTTGACTTTGCTTTAAGTAATAATGGAAGCGATCCTGAAATTCGTTGTCCGTGTAGCAAGTGTAAACATTTGAAATATTTGTTACCCGATGTTGTGAAAGTCCATTTGTGCAAAAACGGATTCGTACCCGAGTATTATTTTTGGGATCGTCATGGAGAAGTTGTATCAAATACTCCTGTTGAGACTGAGGTAGACAATCCTGTTGAAGAAAATGTTAGCACGACCCGTATTGAAAATATGGTGGAAGATGCAGTTCGATCTATGTTTCCTATGATTGCAGCCGACGACGACGATGGAAATGATGAAGAACCGAATATTGAAGCTAAGAAAATTTATGATTTGCTGGATAATGCTAAGAAACCTATTTGGTATGGTTGTACAAGCGACACTCAGCTATCGGTAATCGCGGAATACATTGCGATGAAATCTAAATACAACATCACTGAAGCTGGGTTCACAGCAATTGTACAAGCTGCAAAAAGGCACATGCCGCCGGATAATTTAATGTGTGAAAATCACTACGAAGTTAAAAAACTTATGTCGGCATTTGGTTTACCTTATCAAAAAATAGATACATGTGTAAAAGGATGTATGTTGTTTTGGAAAGATGACGTAAACCTTAGAAATTGTAAAATTTGTAATGAAGAAAGATATAAACCACGAAAAAAGAAGGGAAAGGAAGTTCCATATAAACGTATGCATTACTTACCTCTTACACCAAGGCTTCAAAGATTATATGCATCTTCTGCAACTGCATCTCATATGAGATGGCATAAGGTGAGATCGGAGCAAGAAGGTACGTTGACCCATCCAGCCGATGGGGAAGCATGGAAGCATTTCGATAAAACTTATCCCAATTTTGCAGCGGAGAGTCGTAATGTCAGACTAGGATTATGTACGGATGGGTTTTCACCATTTTCTCAGTTTGGTTCTAAATACTCATCATGGCCCATTATCATCACACCTTATAATTTACCTCCATGGATGTGTATGAAAACACAATATATGTTTCTTACTGTTATTGTTCCTGGGCCCGATGATCCAGCACAAGGAATTGATGTTTATTTACAACCGTTAATTGAAGAATTAAAAACATTGTGGAACGAAGGAGTAGAAACGTACGATGTTTCAAAGAAGAAAAATTTTCGCATGTTTGCTTCTTTGTTGTGGACTATAAGTGATTTTCCTGCATATGCAATGCTTTCAGGATGGAGTACTGCTGGTCGTCTATCATGTCCATATTGCATGGAAGAGACACGAGCGTTTTCCTTACCGCATGGTAGGAAAATTTCATGGTTTGACTGTCATCGATGTTTTCTCCATGTAAATCATGTTTTTAGAGCAGACAAGAAAAACTTTTTGGTTAATAGAGTAGAAACCAGACAACCTCCAACGTTATGGACTAGCGAAGAAATATATGAAACGGTTCGAAATCATCCAAAGATATATCAAACTGGAGTTCAAACAGAAATTGAAGGCAAATCGATTTATCATAATTGGTGCAAACAGTCTATTTTTTGGGAGTTGCCGTATTGGAAACATCTTCTGCTTCGTCATAACATTGATGTGATGCATAATGAGAAAAATGTATTTGATAATGTGTTTAACACGATTTTGAATGTTAAAGGGAAAACTAAAGATGATTTGAAATCAAGGCGCGATATAGAAGAATTATGCAAACGTCCCGAGCTTCATATGAAACCTAATGACAGTAAAAAACCCCGAAGCATGTTATGAATTAGATAATAATCAGGTTAACGTTGTTTTAAAATGGGTTGAAGGGTTACGATTTCCTGATGGGATTTCCTCAAACCTTCGTAGGTGTGTTGACTTCAAAAATGGTAAATTGAGCGGAATGAAAAGCCACGATTGTCATATTATGATGGAGCATCTATTCCCAGTTATGTTCAAAGAACTACTGCCGTTAAAAGTTTGGAAGGTAATAACGGAGCTTAGTTTGTTTTACAAAGAACTTTGTTCAACTACTTTGAAAGTGGAACGTTTACGTAAATTTGAGGTAGATATTCCAATATTGCTTTGCAAATTAGAGAAAATATTCCCACCAGGTTTTTTTAATGTAATGGAACATTTACCTGTTCACCTTCCAACTGAAGCACGATATCGAGGTCCTGTCCAATATGGATGGATGTATCCATTCGAGAGGTAAACATAGACATATTAACGATTAATTTAATTGAATTTAAAACTATTAAATAATGTAAATTAATATTGCATAGGTATCTGAATCATTTGAAGAAAAAAGTGAGACAAAAAGCACGAGTTGAAGGTTCGATATGTAAATCTTACATCGAAGAAGAAGCTTCGTTCTTTTTCTCTCATTATTTCAGTGATCATGTGAATATATCATTTGAAAGTGTTCCAAGAAACGACGAAGGAGACGAACAAGAATCGTCTCAAACAGTTTTGTCTATTTTTAGACAACACGGTCGACCTTCTGGAAAATGTGTTGACGTCTGGCTAAATGATAAAGATGTTCATGTAGCTCACACTTATATTCTTCTAAATTGTGCTGAAGTTGCACCATTCGTTAGGTAATCTGAAATATCAATTACTGCATTTTTATTTCTACATCTTTACGTGTGTATAATCTAATGCAAAACACTATTTCTATTTACAGCGTTTATGAACGTGAACATCCAAATGGAGATATCAGTAAAGAATTTTCTGCTTGGTTTACAAATTATGTTTATGAACCCAAAAATTGTGTTGTTGATGAAGGGTTGAAACATATTGCAATGGGACCAAAAAGATTGGTTAAGACATATCCAATATATTTTGTTAATGGATATAAATTTAACACAAAAGAATACGGTGCTGAAAAATCAACGAACAATACTGGTGTATTCGTTAAAGGCAGTGACGATCCTGAGAATCACATCAAAGATTTTTATGGCGTTTTAACACAAATTTTGCAATTGACATATTTCTCACGACCCGCAGAGGAGGTGTTTCTATTTAAATGCGATTGGTTTAGCAATGTTCCGGGTTCTGGGATTAATGTACATAAGGATTATAATCTGATTGAAATAAAGCATACATCGCGTTATTACAAGTATGATCCTTTTGTACTAGCCAAACAAGCATTACAGGTTTATTATGCTCCTTACCCGTCTTTAAAAAGAGATAAAGCAGATTGGTCGGCAGTTTTTAAAACAAAGGCCAGATTTACGTTTGATGGGAAGAATATTCATGATGAAGGAGCCTATCAGGCAGAACTCGAACAGAACAATGAAATAATAATTGAAGATGATCATGCAGATTTCGGACCTCTAATCGATGAGGCAAATGCTTTGGTAGATGCGTTTGAGAGTGCGGAGGAAGATAGTATGCAATCTGAGGATGAATTTGAATCTGAAGAAGATGATGATTGATATAGATGATGATCGAGTACTATCTATCTATTGTAATGTAATTATGTAGTAAACCCAGCTTATTTTGCAATTCATGTAACTCTATTAAATTTTTAACTTTTATGATCGTTTTTTACATCTTTTGTGTCATATGCAGTTTTGCTTATTTATTTGTCTTAAATCTGCAATAATGTAAAAATGTTAATCTTTGGAATATGAGACCAAATCAAATACAGGTAAAAACAATTTCTCTTTTATGTCATTTTTTGCATCTTTTATGTCACTTATTTAGCAGCTTATATCGTTTGTTTAAGTTAGCTTAGATCTTTGAAATGATTTGTATGTGACAGGTATGTCATCTAGAGGAAATTCGTCAGGCGAGGGTTCTGGATCGCATCCCCACGTGCGTCCAGTCGTGTCCTTAGTTCCTACGAGTACTGGGTAAAAATTAAACTTTATTTAGCATGTTTATTATTTTATACAGCACACTTATATGTTTTTCACATTTAATGCAGGACTTTCGATTTTCAGCCTTCGAAGACTATTTTGACCGCTTCGACAGCAGCATATAAGGCAAGGATGTCGGGATGTTGGCCTAAGTGGGATTTGATACCACCTCACATTCAGGAGGTCATTTGGCAGGATGTGCTAGTAAGTATTTTCTTTTATATTTTTTGCAATATAATTTATGTTAATCGCTGAGATATACTGTACATATTTTACTACTAATGTTTGTTTAACGTGAAATACAGGCTGAGGTTGATATACAGACCGATGATTTGGCATTGGCTAGGACGTATTGGATGCAAAAGATGAGGAAAAACTATAAAGATGCCATATCAACAATGAAAAAAAATAGGAAAAACCTACGTGGATGGGAGATAATGTTTGGAGTGGGTTTCTGAAGTATTGGGATAGTGATACAGCGAAGGTTTGTGTACTAATTTTTTTTAAGAAATATTAAAATATTTAGACTGATAAATATAAAATTTTAAATGTGAAGGCGGAGTCACAAAGAAACAGCGCGAATAGGAATAAAAATCCAGTCACGCATAGAGGAGGATCCAAGTCATTCCAGCAGTATCGGCAGGAGTTGGTAATTTTTTTAAATGCGACTTATTATGCTGTATATAGTTTTGAACATTTAATAATTGTGTCTAATAATCTAATTCAGGAGGCTGAGGGGCAGGGTCCAGTCTCCTATATGGATGTGTTCACACGTACGCATGCCATAGAGCATGTCGACTCAGACGGGAACATCACATACTCATGGCATGACGAGAAATCCAGGAAGAGTCACGTAAGATTTCATTTTATGTAGAAGTTTATGTAGTAATTGTTAAATTAATATAAAATACGATATCATGATATTAATTTTATATACATTTCTATTGGGCTTGTAGGAGAAGTTCATGGGGAAACGTCAGTTGCGTCTAGCTGAGACTGGAAAGGAGCAGCTTACTATAGACGAGGAGGACATTATCTTCCAGTCAGTGATGGATCCACAGACGCGTAACAGACGATATGGATTTGGAAATCAAGTGGTAAAACATTTTTAGTTTAGTTTAATTTTTATGCGTTTTATTTTTATCTAGAAAGCTTAAGCCTCAAGTTCTTTAATTTTGTGATAAATATATCTTTCATGATACCAATGTTGCGTGCATTCAATGTTATCATTTGAGAGATCAATAATTATTGCTCTAAATTAACTCGATGAAGTGCATAGTTTACGGTATTAAATTATGCCATTTAAAGCATATCAAATTTCTTTAACATGTGATATCACACCTATCATTAATTGTTGTTATAATTTAAAGCATATCAAATTTCTTTAACATTTGATACCAACAAGTAAGCATTAACTATGTTATTGTAATTTATAAAACGTTTTATAATCAGTGTTATGCGTTGGCTTGGAATAGGTTCATTTATGGTCTTATTTACCATAATAGTTAAAAGAGGATATAGAATGTAATGATATAGTCGATAACCTTTTTATGTCAACGAAGATTATAATGTATTACTCCGAACTCTTTAATTACATATTTTTACGCCATGCAGATTATTAAAATAATTGTAAATGATTAAAAGAATTTTAAATAATTGTTACAGTCCACCAGTCAGCAGGCACGGGCCAGACATGATAGAGAAGCTATGGACGCCGTAGAGATCGAGGACTTGAGAGCTAGGGTGGCACAGCTTGAGGAACAGAATCGCCGCCAAGCCATTGAGATGACTCAGATAGTGGATCGACGCATAGCAGAGTTCGAGCGGCAGTATGGACGCTTTCCTTCATCAGCTGGCTCTGCAGAGGAGGGCGACCAGTGATGTTGCTTGTTAGGTATGTTTTTTTAGTTTGACATATGTACATATATGACTAGAGATGCGCTATATATATATGGGGGTGTATGACTGAACATTGGTTGACATTTCGTATGTATTTTGATGGTAGACAAGATGTGGTGGATTGATGTAGTAAATGTGATGTATTATATAGTGTGCAATCGTAGAAGTGTTATGTTTTATATGTTTTTTTATCGTTTTTATGAATTTTTGGTTGAATTGGTTTGGTTTTGATGATTTTTGGGTTGAAATGGTGTGGTTTTGATGGTTTGTGTATGAAATGTTGTGATGGAGTTAAAGACCGACGGTCTGAATTAATGAATTGAGTGGAATGTGGGTTCGATGGTTAAATAGCAGCTGTAATATAAAAAAAGCAGCAGTATTTCCGACGGCTTCCGACGGCTTCCGACGGCTTACTGGTTCAAATGTTTATAACAGTTTCCGACGGCTTGCGACGGCTTCCAGGAAAACGTCTCTAACGGTTTCCGACGGCCGTCGAAAGCCGTCGGAAATTGACGATAACCGTAGGAAAACGTAGGAAAAATATTCGACAACAGCCGTCGAAAACCGTCGGAAACACTGTGTGCCGACGCCTTTAATTGCGACGGGGATTTCCGACGGCTTCCGACCATTTCCGACGGCCGCCGACGGTTTTCAGCCGTCGGAAATCCGTATTATTCTTGTAGTGCGAAAGATTAGCCACTGGTGGTACTACTGCAGCTACCGATGGAGGCTGGGCACTTCCTTACTCTTCGGCAGGCGTCGTAGTTTTAACTTGCTTACGGAACCATGTCGTGATGGGGACACCCTTCAGAAAGTTGGGAGCCCCAGATAAAAAGAGATCAAAAGAATATTGTATATGGATTGAGGGGATATGCTTTTCAAAAATAGTTTTTTTTATTGAAAATACTTTTCTTTTAAAAACAATTTTCCTTTTTTATGAAAGCTTTTCATCCGATTTTGTAATCTTTAGCTCCGATACCAAATGTGACACCCCATGTTCGTTAATATCACTCTTAAGAGAATGCATTAAGTTCCGTAAAGCGCAATAGATAAAAATGGTATAGAAATTTACAAGACAGATATAAAATAAGCAACGGGAAATTTAAACTTTATTACTGAAAATAAAACATCATCTCAAAGTCTCAAACCAAATCATATCAATTAACTAGTTACATCATAAAACAAGAGTCCTAAATTTGGCTCTAAATGCCATATAACTGAATGTAATAATATAAACTACACCAGAAAAGCAGTTTTGCAACGGCTTTGGGCTGTGGCAAAATTGGGTGTGGCAGATTTTTTTGCCACGGCTTAAAGCCGTGGCAATTTGTGATATTGCCACGGTCCAAAGTCGTGGCAGATTTCAGTTTTTCCACGGCTTTAGTCCGTGGAAATATATGATATTGCCACGCCTCTGAGCCATGGCAATTTATATTTGTAATTTTTTTATTCAATTTAGCCACTATTTTTTATCGTGGCTAAATTAAAATGAACAAACTGCACATTATTCGGAACACTCTACCTGAAACTTACAGCTCCAAATTTAACAAAATATGAATAGATTATACGCACCAATATAAATTTATGAACATATCCATCAATACAAATTGTAATGTTAAAAGTTCAAAAAAATAACTCGTACTTCGAAGTTTGCAAACTACAACACATCCAAACTAAAAACTATATAGTTCAACTTCAATTCACAATGTCGGTAGGCATCAACAATTCGAATTACAAACCCTTACTTCAAAGCTCAAATTACAGACTCTTATTTCAAAGTTCAAATTACGGACCCTTACTTCACATGATAAAGCCGCCCAACTCCACTGGAAGCATCAACTTTATGATAAAGCCGCCCAAAGCTCCATTGGAAGCATCAACTTTAAACAACTGAAACCTCCATCATTGCATTGCATGTTCACCCTGCAACACATTCAACAATTAGCATACTTCTCATTTTATGTCAGCAAACTTTACTCATTTCACTCTAACATATGCAATACAACTACAAAGACATAGATTATATGAATGCATTATGAGTATTCCTTAGTTGTAATTCATGTTCATTATCATTGCAGAGAAATCACCACGTAGATTCACTCCAGTCGCTAAAACTGAAACCACTAAAAGCACCAAAAGGCACCACGATAATACCGAAAAATAAAAACTCTAACTGCAAATTAATATACAAAATCCAGTTACAGAAATAGTTCCGGTAGCTGAGAGACAGTAGTGGGGCAATTAATAATAATATCTCAAAAGCATAGACCGTGACTTATGAGAAAACTGATTAAGATAAAGATGCGGAACATGTTTAAAGATTAGAAATGCTGCACAAATACATGAAATGACATGCAGAATGTTCAAAATACAGTAAGTAATGAAGCAGAAAAAATTATTTATAATAACATAGATTGAAACCAAAAAATTATGATAAGCATGAATGAACATCCAAAGTAAAACAGAAAATATTGAGCATTCCTAATGATTCATCATCTACTGTTCCAAAGGATTTAGAAATTGCGAACCTAAATTAAGATAAAATAAAATAGAAGATTCAAATAAATTTGACCATAATGACACTAAAGATGGAGAGCTAATTCATTCCCAAAAAAAATATAGCAGCACTTGAACTGAACATGCAAGTTTAGCAAGTGAGTAGTATTTTCATAATGTTGAAACTATACAGGTTCCTCTGTGACTTGAACAAATATACAACTTTTGCAGCTATAAAATATAATTCAAGGGAATCAGAAACGGTGCAATGAATAAAATGAAAGATCTTAATGTCATCTGAGAGTTGAAACTGCAGGCTCAGTTTCAATAGCCTTTGGCTCAGTTTCGAAGCTACAGGCTCAGTCTCGAATTATTTCGAAACGAGCCGACTCAGTTTCGAAACTGAGCTTTCAGAGCCTTGAAACCGCGGCTGCATTGATGAACTTCAGCCATTGTATTACAGAACCAAATATGCAAAAGAAAAAAGTTGTATTGATACAACACACGCCTACACAACACAAACACCATGCGTGTGTGTATTTCTCCATGGAAAATGAAAAGTTTGTTATGTCTTGGTGTTTATATTTCTGCAGTGGAAATGAAAAAGTGTGGCTTAATATATTTACATGTATCTGCAGTGTTGCTTCATACTTGCACTAACAAAGACAAAGACATACTTCGCAAATACCATTTGATCAAATAGGTGGAATGCATCAGATTTATTCTAGTTCATTTTTCCAGGCTAGAACATAACTATAGGGAAACATAATGCATGTCTTAGTAGAAGTCATGAGGTTTCTACATGATTTCCATGTCACTTCAACTGTGGCATATTAATTCAAAGCTACCGGTAAAATAGTCTGCTTATTTCAGTTTTTACATGCATAGGAATAAAGCTACCGGTAAAGTAGTCTGCTTATTTCAGTTTTTACATGCATAGGAATAAAGTTACATACGATTCATTTTATTTTCCATTACCTGCTTTTAAATTTTCTATATACTCCTAAAACCACCAGAATTGAATATCAGTTATTCATCTGATCATATAATTGTTGATCGACTTTATAATATTTGTTGTGAAGATAACACATAAACGCTTCCAAAATTACAATAGCTTTCGCTTATATTAATTTCCAAACATGAGATTTCTTCTATATAATTCATGGTAAATATCTTTTATCATTCAGACTGCATATATGAAGGTTAAACATACATGAATATGTGGTCTTGGGTGTGTAACAGTGTCCACCTAAGAATATACAACTGAAATCTGAAATTTCAAGCATATAAGTATACGTTAAGCTTGTAATGCACAAATATTTGAATCTAAAAGAGTCCTAGTCCTAGAGTATAAATCTTTAGTAGAATATTAATCGTGGGCTAATACTAATGGTAGATGCATATCTGGGTTTTGAAAATGCTATAATTTTAATTTTGCATATGTGTGAGTTTCAGTTGGGTGTAATGATCCATGCTGTGTGTATGCATATTGATATATATTCATACTGGCCTATCGCGGGGGAAAACACTACAGCATCATTCAACACGATGAAACATAGTTCTTCATACTAGTGATGTGGAATGCTATTCTAATGTTGAAACTGTTGCGTGGTGATAACTTGGTTAGCATAAATATCAAACAATTTATTTGAAACATATATGACTAAGCATGGTTAACAACAACAAAATAAAACAAACGAACTAGAGAATGATCACAACAAAAATGAACAAAATAAAGCAGTAAATGACAACAGAACTTTTTGCCAACTCATCAAACCGGAGAACCCAAACAGACGTACTCCTCCGTTGCATTGCAACCGCTAAGGGGAAACATATGCAGATTGTGAACTTGGCATCGTGATTAACAACCACAACCCATAACCACACAAAATGCTGAATGCAGACAACAAAACAAAACGAGACCCAGAAGCAAGCAGAATCCATACGAAACCACTATCCTCAGCCAAAACACAAGATGGAACACTTGCACACAGTGCCAATGGAAGGCAGCCATCCACCCAGCAATCGGTCAACAAAACAACTAATCCTCACACTAACAAACACAGAACAACCTTCTGCCAAAGAATAAAGACAAGACCAGTAAACACCAATCCAAAAAAAAACCTAGCTTGTCCAGTAAAAATCATAGTCATACGACTCATATCATAGCCAAAACCCATGCACTAGTAGCGTGCTTCAATGGAGAGTCGAACTGGGCTGATCTGAACATAGGGGAAAAGGAAGAAACCTGATCTGGATAACGCCAGAAAGACGAGAAAGCAGATCGAGAACTAGCAAAAGAGGAAACAGACGGGGATGTAGGAGACAATGATTCGACGAAGGTGAAGAAGAACTCAAATGCAAGCAGCAGAAAAGAAGCAGAGATCGAAAGAAACCAAAAACAACTAGAGGAAGTGATGTCATTGACTACAAAGGGTCAAACGATGAGCTTTCATAAATAAAATGAGAAAACTGAAAGAGATAGCAGGATGGATTTTATTACATCGTTTTATAGCTTTAAATCGCCCTTTTAATTATCCATCTAATATTATACTGATTAACCAAAGAAATTTGTTACAGATATATAATATTATTAAAGCACTACAGAATTTGGAAGAGGTTCGAAGAATTTTCCAAAAGAGCAATGTTTTAACAGGTTGTAATGATCAAATTGATTGTTTTAGTAATAGTATATTATGGTGTAAAAAATAATATATGATGTTAGTATATGCTTACCAATGAATATACTTGATTTTTTTTATTACAAGCTAAGGTAAAACTGTAAAAGACTATTTTGCTTGAAGTTTCCTATGTTAATGGAATTTGGATTTATAAAGAGAAGTATTAAACTCCTGACGAATGCAAATATATGCAAATGGAAATATTCAATCGCCAAAATATATTTTTTAAATTGTTATTAATTTATTAAACTGCCCATCTAGGTGCATCGGCTTGATAGAGATAGTAGTGGTTTATTGTTGTTAGGAAGGACAATGGAAAGTTATACTCGACTGAGCTGGCTTTTTCGGAAGATAAATCTTGCAAAAACATCTTCTTAGGTAATATAATATATCTAACATGGCATTGTCATAATATGCCAATGTGATAAATTATTTTTTCTATCTGGAAGCATATTTTGTACTATTTACATTAGAGTTCTCCCTTCATCCTATTTTTCTTGCAGGTTTGGAATGACGTTTGTGAGGCAACAATGCAAATATACTGGGCTCTAGTAATTGGCTGTTGTAATAACCCGGAAAATGTGAACCAGTTTAAAATTTCTAAATTAGGTTATTAAAAAGAAATTTGAATGATTAAAATAGCCTATTTCAATAAAATATAGAATTGTGTATAATATGGCAGTTTGAAATTTTGAATACAAACTTAGTTTGACTGTACCGGGTGGAAAATATAACAGATTTTAACGAAACTGAAAATATTTAAATCTGTTTATCAATACCTTTCTAACGAATCTGAAAAATCGAAATTTCATAACGGAAATCAAAAGTTATGGCCAAATGAATTTTCAGAAAGGTCGCTATATAGTATATATAGCCCTTGAAAATTGAGATTTTGCATACGACCTCGGAATTCGACGAAACCACTTTTGTTGGGTCCGGGATGTCAAATTATTGCTAATTTTCAAATTTCGTAATTTTTGAAGCTAGTATGTGAGCGGGGCAAAAGATAACGTGTTTAGTCAAATTCTGTTAAAATGGGTCGACCTAAAAATGGCCGTTTTTCAAACGAGCTCAGAATTCGACGAAACTGGTTTTGTTAGGACCGTATCGTCAAAACAAAGCTAGATTTATTTTTCTGGAATTTTTCGATTCAGTTTATGGCCCTGGCAAATTGAAATGTACGTTTAAATTAAATATCGAATGTTTTATATTTTAAATTGAAAAATAACTGACTGTAACAGTCGAAATGACCAACGAAACATATCCCATTGTGTCCGGAATGGGGGTATTTAGTTAGGGGCGACAGTCGTTGGGTTTAAAAAAGAGTCCGTTTGCAAAAACACTATTTAAAAAATTTTCTATAAATACCAGCCAATGAGAAATTTTCTTTTAAAAAAAATAAAAAAACCTAAAAACCCTAAGCCGCCAGACGAAACGAACGACGCTCGTCGTTCAAAACTTCCCGACGAAAATCCCGCCGCCACAGGCGACGCCAGCCAACACCACCACCCTCAATCGACGCCGCCCACCGCCCTCTTCAAATCCGACCAACCCCGCTCCTCCTCCCTTCGCCAGCGTCGAGAAAGACGCCCAGAAAGCCGCCGACTTCACGTCGACGCCACGACCGCCTGAGGCGATCGCACCTGCTCCTCCGACCACCGTTAGGACCGCCTCGCTCCCCTCTTTCAAGTCCCACTCTCTGATCGGAGCATAGATTCACGGATTGTCTGAAAATCCGAACCCTAGTTTCGAAACCAAAAAGGGGTATACGGCTAAATTGATTTTTACACTTTAAAGCGTTGCAAATTTGTAAAAATCATATCTTTTTGCTATGTTAACGAAATTCGATGAAACAGGAGACACCGTGACCGCAAGGAGGCTCTCTACATTCTAGAAGAAGCCGCGGATTTTTCTGACCTTCCTACGATTTTTAGCACCGCAAGAACCAATGTGAGGAATCTAAACTATTTGTGTGAATGTAATCACGTTGTATAAATTATATAAGCGAAGTGTAAATTATATATGCATTGTATACCTCATGTACATGTGTTGTATAAGTTATATTAGCGATGTATAAATTATACAAGCGTTGTTTGAAACATATATGCTTTGAATTGTGATGAAATGCAAGTGAATTATTATACTATATATATATATATATATATATATATATATATATATATATATATATATATATATATATACTCCCCTCGTCCACAAACCATGGACGATATTTATTGCTTGTGTTTGACGTGATATTATATGGTATGACGAATGGTTGGAAATAATTGTTTGTGGTTGATATTATGGTTGAAGAATACCTTTGTGGTTGAAAATACCCTCTTGTGGTTGAAACAAAATAGAATAGGATTGTGGAATTGAAAATAAAACATGCCGCCTACGTGCGAACTAGATGCATGATCCCCATTGTCAAAAACCGCGAGGTTTTAAGGTAGAGCGAGGAGCCGTACTAGGGACGGTCCCGGTTTTAACTACCCTGCCGTTATGCTGCCGAAATTTTCTGAAATATTTATGTGTTAGAATAATTTTCCTTCATTGAAATTATTTACATATGCTATATAGAATATTCATGTGTTGAGTTACAATTCATTCGTTGAGTTGAAATTCATGTGTTGAACATTATTCGAATTTAAACAAATGGCTTTAGCAATAAAAATCACATTTTTATATATACAAACGATATAGAATATTCATGTGTTGAGTTGCAATTCATTCGTTGAGTTGAAATTCATGTGTTGAATATTATTCGAATTTAAACAAATGGCTTTAGCAATAAAAATCACATTTTTATATATACAAACGATATAGAATATTCATGTGTTGAGTTGCAATTCATTCGTTGAGTTGAAATTCATGTGTTGAATATTATTCGAATTTAAACAAATGGCTTTAGCAATAAAAATCACATTTTTATATATACAAACGATATAGAATATTCATGTGTTGAGTTGCAATTCATTCGTTGAGTTGAAATTCATGTGTTGAATATTATTCGAATTTAAACAAATGGCTTTAGCAATAAAAATCACATTTTTATATATATACAAACGATATCGAATATTCATGTGTTGAGTTGCAATTCATTCGTTGAGTTGAAATTCATGTGTTGAATATTATTTGAATTTAAACAAATGGCTTTAGCAATAAAAATCACATTTTTATATATACAAACGATATAGAATATTCATGTGTTGAGTTGCAATTCATTCGTTGAGTTGAAATTCATGTGTTGAATATTATTCGAATTTAAACAAATGGCTTTAGCAATAAAAATCACATTTTTATATATACAAACGATATAGAATATTCATGTGTTGAGTTGCAATTCATTCGTTGAGTTGAAATTCATGTGTTGAATATTATTCGAATTTAAACAAATGGCTTTAGCAATAAAAATCACATTTTTATATATATACAAACGATATCGAATATTCATGTGTTGAGTTGCAATTCATTCGTTGAGTTGAAATTCATGTGTTGAATATTATTTGAATTTAAACAAATGGCTTTAGCAATAAAAATCACATTTTTATATATACAAACGATATAGAATATTCATGTGTTGAGTTGCAATTCATTCGTTGAGTTGAAATTCATGTGTTGAATATTATTCGAATTTAAACAAATGGCTTTAGCAATAAAAAACACATTTTTATATATATACAAACGATATCGAATATTCATGTGTTGAGTGGCAATTCATTCGTTGAATTGAAGTTCATGTGTTGAATGTTATCATCTTTTAAAAATAAATTGAATCGACATTGAAAACTATATTTTTATAGTAAAAATGAAGTGTTAAAAATACTCATGTGTCGAATAAATATTTTTGATGATAAAAATATTCCTTTTATCATAAATATGAAGTGTTAAAAATACACATGTGTCGAATAAATATTTTTGATGATAAAAATATTCCTTTTATCATGTATACGCTTAGTTAAAAATACACACGTGTTGAAATAAATAATAGTTTGCTAGAAATATTATTATTAGCTTTGTTCTGCATATATATACATGTGTTGAACAGGAAAAATGGATTAGCTGTTGAGTAAAGAAATTATTTGCGTGCCCGACAAATAGGTAAACCTTGATGAGTTGGATGCGCAATTTTATTTATATATCAACTCCTGTGAATGCCATTGGATGCGGAGTGCTGGTTTTTCTGTGTGAAATAATAAACAACGCCATAGGATAGTAACAATTAATTTTGAACTACACCACATGGCATACTTCTTGACGATAGGCATACTTCATCATATTCCACATAAGCAATTAGAGCTCGTGTGACGAGGTGGAAGATCTACCATACAAGCAAGAGGCTTGTATGGCGATGACTATATAATACAGGTTGAACTGATGACTGATATGGACTATATAAATTATAACGATAAATTGCCAGATTAATAAAAACCCCACACGGGTCTGGAGTTGACAATAATCACGTCGCTCTAGTTATTAGATACGGCACATGGACTATTTATTTCCACACGGAAACGGGGTGACGGGAATTTATTCTCTGGAGTGATTATCAGTACATGCTCCCCCGTAAACACCAGAATATATCACTAAAAATATGTGAATGCTTTTTAGGATTTATTGGGTACCTAATACGGCCCAATAAATTTCCAAACCCCTACCCGTACAAAGGAGGTTATGGCGAAATTTTTCGAAATATTAAGGCGTTAGTGAAATATTTGAAGTAAAAACGAAGTTGAAATATAAAATGAACTATAGCTGAAACTATGGGATGAACTATATTTATATATATAAATATAAATATAATTAAAGGGAATAGAGGCCGTGCAGTTCGCGTTTCGGAATCGTAATTTGAAACGATTAGTACGAGAAATCCGACCATCGGATTTTCCCGAAACCGCAACCGCTGGGTTCGCCTTGGAAATATCTTTCCAACGGCACCAACCTTGCAAAAATCCAACGGTTGAATTGTCCGGAATGTTTAATTCAAATCTGAAGAAAAACAGCGCCGGAATCGTTTATATTTATATATAAATATAAATATAATTAAATTTAAATCGAATAACGACGCTGCAATTCGAATTTTGAAACCGTAACTTCAAACGACTAGTATGGAAGATCCGACCGTCGGATTCTCACGAAACTGGAACCGTTGGGTTCGCTTTGGGAATATCTTCCCACTGATATAGACTTTGTAGAAATCCAACGGTTAGATTTTCCGATATGTGTAAAACAAATTTAGGGAAAAACAGCGCCAGTGCCACGAAACGACCTGAAACGTCGTTTAATTAAATATGGCCATTTTTAAACAAATAAAAATGGCGAAAAATCGTTATAAAATATTATAAGCAACATAGGTTGCAAATAGACCAATTGGGCTTGAATTGTTTGATATTTGATGGTTGTATGTGTATGACATGAAAATAACACTAAATAACTGAAAGATGGATGTCGAATAATATAACCATATAAAGAATCGATTTAAATTCTAATGACATGAATTATTTGGAAAGGCCGAGCTAACCCTCATTTCAAATAATTTATCGAGCGATTCGAATTGAAAAATGCAAAGACGATTCAAGACCGACGATCTTCGTATCGGTTGGATGGGCGCTACTGAGGTTCCTAACCGGAGTAGCTACCGGAAGGGGACGGAAGTAGTAGCCGTCTGAACGTACGTGTTGATTGGACGGATATACGAGGAATTTGACGCCTCCGGTTTCGTTCAGACCCAGGACGGACTTGTAAATGGACTGTGTGTCTGACATTGGATTTTGTTCTATACTGATTGATCTCTGTTAAATATATATCTGTTTGGCGGCGGAGAATTTATTCTTTTGCTTAACGCCCTTCTCTGAGACGTACGAGCTTAGAGGTTATATATTGATGGAAATCAATCGTATGGACTGGACTGCCTATGTGGCATGCCAAGATGCTGTGATCAAGGCTTCTGTTGCAAAGCAAAGTCTTGTGGATGATGATCAAAGCAAGGTCTACCTGGCCTAGCTTTGTGTATTTCGTAGATCCACGAACCTCACACCCCGGTATGAGTTAAAAACGGGATAAGGACCCAAGGAGAACATGACGTTTCTTTCTAGCTATGGTGGTGTCAGTGACCTACCAGCCCTGACATATATATCTACTTTTCACCTTTGTGGTTGTTGGAATGCGAGGCGCCTCGATTATAGGTCTGTAAGGACCGGGAAACGTGTGTTCAGGAATTGCCAATCCTCTAACGTAAGTGAGGACCGGCCTTGGAGGATCCAGGGGTTACCCAAGTGTGTAGTCCCGAGGCATTTGCTAGAGTGTCTCGAAGCGGAGAGGAGCTTGCCCCTTGCCTCGACTCAGGACGGAAATCCAATTTCCAATACGAGATAACGGATTTGATTGTAGAACTAGTATGGAGACATAGTAGATGGTAGCTATGCCGCCTATGATTGATATTTATGATGCTATTCGTTTTTGAAACATATATGCACTAGTAATAATATCAAATGATTTTGCTTTATACGTATCAAGCATATTTGGCTATTATAAGGTAAAACTCTATCCTCCGGCTTGCGTTGCATTGTGTGATGGGACCTGAGTCTTATAATGGTTTCATTCTTTCTAAAAGCATTGCGTTGTTTTAAAAGAATTTACTTTGTTTTAAATGCACTAGCAATCACTGGAGTAAACCCGTTCCGCGAAAGTGGCGTGGTCCTATGATTTGCTATTTACTTTTGTTTAACTGTTAAATAGATTCCTCATACCAGTCCCCATGACTGACTCGTTGTTTGTTCACTTTGCAAACGCGGGTGCCCCTATTTCCACACGGGCAGCCTAGTACACAGGTGACAGGTGGTTTTTGGTTCTGCACAGTTGCATAGCGTGCACTTTTGGCTCATGGCGAGGCTGACTTCATAGAGATGACTTAGATATTTTCCGCCATTACTGTATTTATATTATGATTCCGCCACTGGCAATGCAGACTGATTTACTTTCCGTATTTCTCATTATATGTATATGTATTCTGCCTTCGGCGATGTAGACTGATACTCTTATTATGTCTCACTACATGTATGTATTCCGCCTCTGGCGATGATGACTGATCACTCTCTTTTGTATTTACTAAGTATATCCCATGTTATGCTATTCTGATATTCCTACATGTTGTGATTCCGCTGTCATATCCATGTAAAATTTATTTTAATTATTGTTTCTGCTATTATCTGTACTCTGCTATGATGATTAATGTGTTATTTCCCAATGATTATCCTTAATACTGCCCCTCGGATTTTGGGATCGTCACAGTTGGTATCAGAGCTTTGGTTAACCTTAGTTCCGGGATCTAACACATTAAACACCTCGTCAGAATAGAATCAGTAGTGTTCTAATGCGAGTAGCTCATTAGAGATAGGATTAGTAATGTCCTAGAATGAGCTAAGCAGATTAGCAAAACAATTTGATCAGTATATCATCATTATCTTTTTTTGTATTCCCTTGCTTTATCATATATGAAAATTATCAAATCTGTGAGCTTGACTCTTTTCTTGCTTATACAGTATTCTCTTAGATGGCTACACGAGCAGCAGCAGCTAGAGGAGGCCGTGGAGGCCGGGGAGTTGCAGCAGGAGGACGGGGGAATATCCCCGTAGCTGTGGAGATCCCTATTATTCAGCCACCAGCACCAGAAGACTTTGAGCTCGACAAAGTGGCTAAGAGGTACAGAAATCTTGGAGGGAAACCTTTTACTGGCACTGGCACAGTGACCGAAGCTATCGCTTGGCTGAAAACCTGTGAGAAAATCTTCGAGGGTATGGGCATGGGAACTAACAACAAAGCCCGACTTGGCATTTGGCTCCTTCAGGAAGAGGCAGAGCTGTGGTGGGATGCCATTACTTCTGGGGATGCAGCTGGTACTATCCGGACTTGGGAGCAGTTCAAAGCTTTGTTCAATGAGAAGTTTGTACCGGAGCAAGCTCTAGAGAAGATGCGGGAGCAGTTTGCTAATCTCCAGCAAGGAGACCTCTCTATTCAAGACTATCTGAATAAGTTCACGCAGCTATCGCGCTATGCTCCAGAGCTGGTTTTGACCGACAAAGCGAAGAATAAAAGATTCATTTTTGGGCTGAAGCGCAAATACCATGATAAAGCTATGAGCAACATCAAACTCTCTTTTACAGAACTAGTAGAGATGGCTTGCAACTACGAAGACATGGATGAGAGGCATGCTAGCCAAGACCGCGCTAAAAGCCAAGCAGGGAATAAGCGCAAGACTTCAACAGACCAACCCGAATCTAGCATCACCGCGGCCACTACTCAAAAACCCGCAAAGATCCCGAAAGGAAACTGTTACAATTGCGGGAAGCCCGGTCATTTCTCTAATGTATGCAAGGCCCCAAAGAAGCCAAAGGCCAATGACTCTGCCGAATGCTAGAACTGCCACAAGAAGGGGCACTACAGCAGGAATTGTCCTTTGAAGAAGAGCGCACAAGTGGCCCATGTCTATGACGGGAATACCCCGCCAGCTATCACCGATGGATCAGGTAAACCCGATGTCTTGGGAGGTACCCTTACCATTAAAAATATTCCTGTTTCTGTACTTTTTGATACTGGTGCATCACGTAGCTTCATTTCTGGTAATACTGTTCATAAATTAAAGTTGAAACGAAGAAAGCTTAAGGAACCAATTAAAGTCCGAAACCCGATAGGAAGTTCTGTTAGTCTCAGTATATACTGTAGGGTGCCTATCTCTTACTCTTTCTACAAGTTCTCTTTTGATTCGATTGTTATGGACCTTTCCGAATTTGATATTATACTGGGGCTAGAATGGTTGACAAAATATAAGGCCGAAGTTAGATGTGCCGAAAGAATCGTTAAAGTCGAAACGAAACTTGGACCTATATATATACCATGTCATGGCTCAGAAATTAATAGAACGGAATTTTGGTCTTCTTTAGAAGTTATTCCCCCTTCGATAAAAAAGATACCAGTTGTTAAAAACTATGCGGATGTGTTTGAAGAAGTAGAAAACTTACCGCCGCAAAGAGAAATTGAATTTAGAATTGATCTAATTCCGAACGCCCGACCAGTAGTACATCCAATAAGAAGAATGGCCCCAAAAGAAAAAGAAGAGCTAAGTAGCCAAATCCGAGAATTGCTTTGGAAAGGTCTGATCGGACCAAGCTTTTCAGCGTGGGGAGCCGCAGTAGTATTTGTCCCTAAATTAGACGGTACTCTAAGACTTTGCGTCGATTACAGGGATCTCAATAAACAAACACTGAAGAACAAATACCCCTTGCCCCGAATAGACGATCTGTTAGATCAATTAAATGGAGCAACCGTATTCTCCAGAATGGACCTAGCCACAGGTTTCCACCAATTGCGTATAGCCGAAGACTGTGTTCCTTTGACAGCCTTCAGGGGTCCTGATTTATTCTACGAATGGTTAGTAATGCCGTTCGGTTTGTGCAACGCTCCGGCATACTTCGTTGATCTTATGAACAGAGTGTTCCGTGGTGTGTTGAATAAATTCGTTCTAGTCTTTATCGATGACATTCTAATCTACTCTAAGTCAGAAGGAGAGCATGCAAAACATTTAGAACAAGTGTTGAAAATTCTAAGAAGGAATGTCTTGAAAGCTAAATTTTCTAAGTGTGTCTTCTGGCAGAATGAAGTTAAATTCCTTGGCCATGTCGTGTCAAAAGAAGGAATTGCTGTAGATCCAAGCAAAATTACAGCGATTCAGAACTGGAAACAACCTACTACCCCCACAGAAGTTCGAAGTTTCCTTGGATTAGCTAGTTACTATCAGAAATTCGTTCAGGATTTTTCAAAGATATCAGGAGTATTGACAAAGCTTACAAAGAAGCATGAGAAATTCAAACGGACTCCCGAATGTGAAGAAGCTTTCCAAGAGCTAAAACTGAAGTTGACAACTTCTCCAGTATTGACCATAATAGAAGGCAACCAAGACTTGACAGTATGGACAGATGCTTCTATTAGAGGGCTAGGCGCAGTGTTAATGCAAAAAGACCAAGTGATCGCTTATGCCAGCCGTCAACTAAAGCCGCATGAAAGAAACTATGCTACTCATGATCTTGAGTTATTAGCTATCGTGTTCGCTTTAAGAATATGGAGGCATTATTTATTGGGCGAGAAATTCGAACTATACACCGATCATCAATCCTTGAAATATCTTTTCACTCAGAAAGATTTAAACCTGAGGCAACAGCGTTGGTTAGAATTCCTTGCAGCATACGATTTTGAAATTATATACACTCCAGGGAAAGCCAACGTTGTAGCCGATGCGCTCAGCAGGAAGAATGAAATCATCGCCAGTTTTGTCATCACGTCTTCATTAATAGACAGGATCTCGACTCTTCAGAAATACGATGAATTTATTCAAAGAATCAGTCAAAGAATCAAAGGAGGTGAATCCACAAGTTTTCGACTCGATGACAAGGGAGTTCTAAGGTTAAAAGGTAGAATCTGCATCCCAAAGCTTCCCGAGCTCAGAAGAGAAATACTTGATGAGTGCCACAAATCCAAATTAAGTATCCATCCCGGTGTGAGCAAAATGTATAACGATATCAAACGCACATTCTGGTGGAGAGCTATGAAAAGAGATATCTCATTATATGTTAGCAGATGCCCCACTTGTCAGCTAGTTAAAAGTGATCAGCAGAAATTGGCGGGATTATTGCAACCATTAGAAATTCCAGGTTGGAAGTGGGAACAAATCTCGATGGATTTCATCGATGGCCTACCTAGAACTAGAAAAGGAAACGACAGTATATGGGTAATCGTAGATCGCTTCACGAAGACTGCCCATTTTATCCCTGTCCGATCCAACAGAACGGCTCAAAGTCTAGCACAGATTTACTTCAAAGAAATTGTCAAACTTCATGGAGTACCGCTCAGTATAGTCAGCGATAGAGATCCCCTGTTCACTAGCAAATTCTGGGAAGCATTCCAGACGGAATTGGGAACCAAATTAAATCTAAGCACCGCTTATCACCCTCAGACAGACGGTCAAACTGAGCGGGTGAATAGAATTTTGGAAGATTTACTGCGGGCTTGCGTTATTGATTTTGGAGGTTCATGGGAAGATCATTTGCATTTAGCCGAGTTCTCTTACAACAATAGCTATCAAGCAAGTTTGGGAATGTCCCCATTTGAAGCATTATACGGTAGACCGTGCAGATCTCCCGCATGTTGGGTAGAACCTGGCAACAGACTTGTATTAGGGCCCGATATGATTCAAGAAGCATCGGATAAAGTCGATTCCATTAAGAAGCGATTAAAAACCGCACAGAGCCGACAGAAAAGTTATGTTGATGCGAGAAGAAGGGATATATCGTTTGCCGTTGGCGATTATGTTTATTTAAGAGTTTCTCCCATGAGAGGGGTAATCAGATTTGGAAAGACTGGGAAGTTGGCAACGAGATTTATTGGTCCCTTTCCTATACTTGAACGGATTGGAACTCTTGCATATAGGGTTTCATTACCTAATTGGTTGCCTGGTGTACATGATGTGTTCCACGTATCTCAACTCAGAAAACATGTTCATGATCCCGACCTTATTGTGGAAGAAGCAGCACAACAGGATATTGACATAACTCCAGAATTAGCACTCAAAAGAGATCCATTAAAGATAGTTGGCAAAGAAACTAGAGAACTAAGGAGGAAAAAGATTCATTTAGTCAAAGTGCAGTGGAGTAGTGATCCTAGAGACTGTACTTAGGAGACTGAGGAAAGCATTAAACAAGCCTATCCCAAATGCAGAGTGGACATCTCTGACTAACTCCGGTGCAAGGTACCTTTACAATACTTTGCATTTCCATTTTAGTTCCTGCTTAACTGTTATTTCCTTTTCGAGGACGAAAAGTTTTAAGTGGGGGAGATTGTAATAACCCAGAAAATGTGAACCAGTTTAAAATTTCTAAATTAGGTTATTAACAAGAAATTTGAATGATTAAAATAGCCTATTTCAATAAAATATAGAATTGTGTATAATATGGCAGTTTGAAATTTTGAATACAAACTTAGTTTGACTGTACCGGGTGGAAAATATAACAGATTTTAACGAAACTGAAAATATTTAAATCTGTTTATCAATACCTTTCTAACGAATCTGAAAAATCGAAATTTCATAACGGAAATCAAAAGTTATGGCCAAATGAATTTTCAGAAAGGTCGCTATATAGTATATATAGCCCTTGAAAATTGAGATTTTGCATACGACCTCGGAATTCGACGAAACCACTTTTGTTGGGTCCGGGATGTCAAATTATTGCTAAGTTTCAAATTTCGTAATTTTTGAAGCTAGTATGTGAGCGGGGCAAAAGATAACGTGTTTGGTCAAATTCTGTTAAAATGGGTCGACCTAAAAATGGCCGTTTTTCAAACGAGCTCAGAATTCGACGAAACTGGTTTTGTTAGGACCGTATCGTCAAAACAAAGCTAGATTTATTTTTCTGGAATTTTTCGATTCAGTTTGTGGCCCTGGCAAATTGAAATGTACATTTAAATTAAATATCGAATGTTTTATATTTTAAATTGAAAAATAGCTGATTTTAACAGTCGAAATGGCCAACGAAACATATCCCATTGTGTCCGGAATGGGGGTATTTAGCTAGGGGCGACAGTCGTTGGGTTTAAAAAGGAGTCCGTTTGCAAAAACACTATTTAAAAATTTTTCTATAAATACCAGCCAATGAGAAATTTTCTTTTTTAAAAAAAAAACCTAAAAACCCTTAGCCGCCAGACGAAACGAACGACGCTCGTCGTTCAAAACTTCCCGACGAAAATCCCGCCGCCACAGGCGACGCCAGCCAACGCCACCACCCTCAATCGACGCCGCCCACCACCCTCTTCAAATCTGACCAACCCCGCTCCTCCTCCCTTCGCCAGCGTCGAGAAAGACGCCCAGAAAGCCGCCGACTTCACGTCGACGCCACGACCGCCTGAGGCGATCGCACCTGCTCCTCCGACCACCGTTAGGACCACCTCGCTCCCCTCTTTCAAGTCCCACTCTCTGATCGGAGCATAGATTCACGGATTGTCTGAAAATCCGAACCCTAGTTTCGAAACCAAAAAGGGGTATACGGCTAAATTGATTTTTACACTTTAAAGCGTTGCAAATTTGTAAAAATCATATCTTTTTGCTATGTTAACGAAATTCGATGAAACAGGAGACACCGTGACCGCAAGGAGGCTCTCTACATTCTAGAAGAAGCCGCGGATTTTTCTGACCTTCCTACGATTTTTAGCACCGCAAGAACCAATGTGAGGAATCTAAACTATTTGTGTGAATGTAATCGCGTTGTATAAATTATATAAGCGAAGTGTAAATTATATACGCATTGTGTACCTCATGTACATGTGTTGTATAAGTTATATTAGCGATGTATAAATTATACAAGCGTTGTTTGAAACATATATGCTTTGAATTGTGATGAAATGCAAGTGAATTATTATACTATATATATATATATATATACTCTCCTCGTCCACAAACCATGGACGATATTTATTGCTTGTGTTTGACGTGATATTATATGGTATGACGAATGGTTGGAAATAATTGTTTGTGGTTGATATTATGGTTGAAAAATACCTTTGTGGTTGAAAATACCCTCTTGTGGTTGAAACAAAATAGAATAGGATTGTGGAATTGAAAATAAAACATGCCGCCTGCGTGCTTACTAGATGCATGATCCCCATTGTCAAAAACCGCGAGGTTTTAAGGTAGAGCGAGGAGCCGTACTAGGGACGGTCCCGGTTTTAACTACCCTGCCGTTATGCTGCCGAAATTTTCTGAAATATTTATGTGTTAGAATAATTTTCCTTCATTGAAATTATTTACATATGCTATATAGAATATTCATGTGTTGAGTTGAAATTCATTCGTTGAGTTGAAATTCATGTGTTGAAAATTATTCGAATTTAAACAAATGGCTTTAGCAATAAAAATCACATTTTTATATATACAAACGATATAGAATATTCATGTGTTGAGTTGCAATTCATTCGTTGAGTTGAAATTCATGTGTTGAATATTATTCGAATTTAAACAAATGGCTTTAGCAATAAAAATCACATTTTTATATATACAAACGATATAGAATATTCATGTGTTGAGTTGCAATTCATTCGTTGAGTTGAAATTCATGTGTTGAATATTATTCGAATTTAAACAAATGGCTTTAGCAATAAAAATCACATTTTTATATATATACAAACGATATCGAATATTCATGTGTTGAGTTGCAATTCATTCGTTGAGTTGAAATTCATGTGTTGAATATTATTTGAATTTAAACAAATGGCTTTAGCAATAAAAATCACATTTTTATATATACAAACGATATAGAATATTCATGTGTTGAGTTGCAATTCATTCGTTGAGTTGAAATTCATGTGTTGAATATTATTCGAATTTAAACAAATGGCTTTAGCAATAAAAATCACATTTTTATATATATACAAACGATATCGAATATTCATGTGTTGAGTGGCAATTCATTCGTTGAATTGAAGTTCATGTGTTGAATGTTATCATCTTTTAAAAATAAATTGAATCGACATTGAAAACTATATTTTTATAGTAAAAATGAAGTGTTAAAAATACTCATGTGTCGAATAAATATTTTTGATGATAAAAATATTCCTTTTATCATAAATATGAAGTGTTAAAAATACACATGTGTCGAATAAATATTTTTGATGATAAAAATATTCCTTTTATCATGTATATGCTTAGTTAAAAATACACACGTGTTGAAATAAATAATAGTTTGCTAGAAATATTATTATTAGCTTTGTTCTGCATATATATACATGTGTTGAACATGAAAAATGGATTAGTTGTTGAGTAAAGAAATTATTTGCGTGCCCGACAAATAGGTAAACCTTGATGAGTTGGCTGCGCAATTTTATTTATATATCAACTCCTGTGAATGCCATTGGATGCGGAGTGCTGGTTTTTCTGTGTGAAATAATAAACAACGCCATAGGATAGTAACAATTAATTTTGAACTAAACCACATGGCATACTTCTTGACGATAGGCATGCTTCGTCATATTCCACATATGTAATTGGAGCTTGTGTGACGAGGTGGACGATCTACCATACAAGCAAGAGGCTTGTATGGCGATGACTATATAATACAGGTTGAACTGATGACTGATATGGACTATATAAATTATAACGATAAATTGCCAGATTAATAAAAACCCCACACGGGTCTGGAGTTGACAATAATCACGTCGCTCTAGTTATTAGATACGGCACATGGACTATTTATTTCCACACGGAAACGGGGTGACGGGAAATTATTCTCTGGAGTGATTATCAGTACATACTCCCCCGTAAACACCAGAATATATCACTAAAAATATGTGAATGCTTTTTAGGATTTATTGGGTACCTAATACGGCCCAATAAATTTCCAAACCCCTCCCCGTACAAAGGAGGTTATGGCGAAATTTTTCGAAATATTAAGGCGTTAGTGAAATATTTGAAGTAAAAACGAAGTTGAAATATAAAATGAACTATAGCTGAAACTATGGGATGAACTATATTTATATATATAAATATAAATATAATTAAAGGGAATATAGGCCGTGCAGTTCGCGTTTCGGAATCGTAATTTGAAACGATTAGTACGAGAAATCCGACCATCGGATTTTCCCGAAACCGCAACCGCTGGGTTCGCCTTGGAAATATCTTTCCAACGGCACCAACCTTGTAAAAATCCAATGGTTGGATTGTCCGGAATGTTTAATTCAAATCTGAAGAAAAACAGCGCCGGAATCGTTTATATTTATATATAAATATAAATATAATTAAATTTAAATCGAATAACGACGCTGCAGTTCGAATTTTGAAACCGTAACTTCAAACGACTAGTATGGAAGATCCGACCGTCGGATTCTCACGAAACTGGAACCGTTGGGTTCGCTTTGGGAATATCTTCCCACTGATATAGACTTTGTAGAAATCCAACGGTTAGATTTTCCGATATGTGTAAAACAAATTTAGGGAAAAACAGCGCCAGTGCCACGAAACGACCTGAAACGTCGTTTAATTAAATATGGCCATTTTTAAACAAATAAAAATGGCAAAAAATCGTTATAAAATATTATAAGCAACATAGGTTGCAAATATACCAATTGGGCTTGAATTGTTTGATATTTGATGGTTGTATGTGTATGACATGAAAATAACACTAAATAACTGAAAGATGGATGTCGAATAATATAACCATATAAAGAATCGATTTAAATTCTAATGACGTGAATTATTTGGAAAGGCCGAGCTAACCCTCATTTCAAATAATTTATCGAGCGATTCGAATTGAAAAATGCAAAGACGATTCAAGACCGATGATCTTCGTATCGGTTGGATGGGCGCTATTGAGGTTCCTAACCGGAGTAGCTACCGAAAGGGGGCAGAAGTAGTAGCCGTCTGAACGTATGTGTTGATTGGACGGATATACGAGGAATTTGACGCCTCCGGTTTCGTTCAGACCCAGGACGGACTTGTAAATGGACTGTGTGTCTGACATTGGATTTTGTTCTATACTGATTGATCTCTGTTAAATATATACCTGTTTGGCGGCGGAGAATTTATTCTTTTGCTTAACGCCCTTCTCTGAGACGTACGAGCTTAGAGGTTATATATTGATGGAAATCAATCGTATGGAGTGGACTGCCTATGTGGCATGCCAAGATGCTGTGATCAAGGCTTCTGTTGCAAAGCAAAGTCTTGTGGATGATGATCAAAGCAAGGTCTACCTGGCCTAGCTTTGTGTATTTCGTAGATTCACGAACCTCACACCCCGGTATGAGTTAAAAACGGGATAAGGACCCAAGGAGAACATGACGTTTCTTTCTAGCTATGGTGGTGTCAGTGACCTACCAGCCCTGACATATATATCTACTTTTCACCTTTGTGGTTGTTGGAATGCAAGGCGCCTCGATTATAGGTCTGTAAGGACCGGGAAACGTGTGTTCAGGAATTGCCAATCCTCTAACCTAAGTGAGGACTGGCCTTGGAGGATCCAGGGGTTACCCAAGTGTGTAGTCCCGAGGCATTTGCTAGAGTGTCTCGAAGCGGAGAGGAGCTTGCCCCTTGCCTCGACTCAGGACGGAAATCCAATTTCCAATACGAGATAACGGATTAGATTGTAGAACTAGTATGGAGACATAGTAGATGGTAGCTATGCCGCCTATGATTGATATTTATGATGTTATTCGTTTTTGAAACATATATGCACTAGTAATAATATCAAATGATTTTGCTTTATACGTATCAAGCATATTTGGCTATTATAAGGTAAAACTCTATCCTCCGGCTTGCGTTGCATTGTGTGATGGGACCTGAGTCTTATAATGGTTTCATTCTTTCTAAAAGCATTGCGTTGTTTTAAAAGAATTTACTTTGTTTTAAATGCACTAGCAATCACTGGAGTAAACCCGTTCCGCGAAAGTGGCGTGGTCCTATGATTTGCTATTTATTGTTGTTTAACTGTTAAATAGATTCCTCATACCAGTCCCCATGACTGACTCGTTGTTTGTTCACTTTGCAAACGCGGGTGCCCCAATTTCCACACGGGCAGCCTAGTACACAGGTGACAGGTGGTTTTTGGTTCTGCACAGCTGCATAGCGTGCACTTTTGGCTCATGGCGAGGCTGACTTCATAGAGATGACTTAGATATTTTCCGCCATTACTGTATTTATATTATGATTCCGCCACTGGCGATGCAGACTGATTTACTTTCCGTATTTCTCATTATATGTATATGTATTCTGCCTTCGGCGATGTAGACTGATACTCTTATTATGTCTCACTACATGTATGTATTCCGCCTCTGGCGATGATGACTGATCACTCTCTTTTGTATTTACTAAGTATATCCCACGTTATGCTATTCTGATATTCCTACATGTTGTGATTCCGCTGTCATATCCATGTAAAATTTATTTTAATTATTGTTTCTGCTATTATCTGTACTCTGCTATGATGATTAATGTGTTATTTCCCAATGATTATCCTTAATGTATGCAATTGCGGGAAGCCCGGTCAATTGCGGGAAGCCCGGTCATTTCTCTAATGTATGCAAGGCCCCAAAGAAGCCAAAGGCCAATGACTCTGCCGAATGCTAGAACTGCCACAAGAAGGGGCACTACAGCAGGAATTGTCCTTTGAAGAAGAGCGCACAAGTGGCCCATGTCTATGACGGGAATACCCCGCCAGCTATCACCGATGGATCAGGTAAACCCGATGTCTTGGGAGGTACCCTTACCATTAAAAATATTCCTGTTTCTGTACTTTTTGATACTGGTGCATCACGTAGCTTCATTTCTGGTAATACTGTTCATAAATTAAAGTTGAAACGAAGAAAGCTTAAGGAACCAATTAAAGTCTGAAACCCGATAGGAAGTTCTGTTAGTCTCAGTATATACTGTAGGGTGCCTATCTCTTACTCTTTCTACAAGTTCTCTTTTGATTCGATTGTTATGGACCTTTCCGAATTTGATATTATACTGGGGCTAGAATGGTTGACAAAATATAAGGCCGAAGTTAGATGTGCCGAAAGAATCGTTAAAGTCGAAATGAAACTTGGACCTATATATATACCATGTCATGGCTCAGAAATTAATAGAACGGAATTTTGGTCTTCTTTAGAAGTTATTCCCCCTTCGATAAAAAAGATACCGGTCGTTAAAAACTATGCGGATGTGTTTGAAGAAGTAGAAAACTTACCGCTGCAAAGAGAAATTGAATTTAGAATTGATCTAATTCCGAACGCCCGACCAGTAGTACATCCAATAAGAAGAATGGCCCCAAAAGAAAAAGAAGAGCTAAGTAGCCAAACCTGAGAATTGCTTTGGAAAGGTCTGATCCGACCAAGCTTTTCAGCGTGGGGAGCCGCAGTAGTATTTGTCCCTAAATCAGACGGTACTCTAAGACTTTGCGTCGATTACAGGGATCTCAATAAACAAACACTGAAGAACAAATACCCTTTGCCCCGAATAGACGATCTGTTAGATCAATTAAATGGAGCAACCGTATTCTCCAGAATGGACCTAGCCACAGGTTTCCACCAATTGCGTATAGCCGAAGACTGTGTTCCTTTGACAGCCTTCAGGGGTCCTGATTTATTCTACGAATGGTTAGTAATGTCGTTCGGTTTGTGCAACGCTCCGGCATACTTCGTTGATCTTATGAACAGAGTGTTCCGTGGTGTGTTGAATAAATTCGTTCTAGTCTTTATCGATGACATTCTAATCTACTCTAAGTCAGAAGGAGAGCATGCAAAACATTTAGAACAAGTGTTGAAAATTCTAAGAAGGAATGTCTTGAAAGCTAAATTTTCTAAGTGTGTCTTCTGGCAGAATGAAGTTAAATTCCTTGGCCATGTCGTGTCAAAAGAAGGAATTGCTGTAGATCCAAGCAAAATTACAGCGATTCAGAACTGGAAACAACCTACTACCCCCATAGAAGTTCGAAGTTTCCTTGGATTAGCTAGTTACTATCGGAAATTCGTTCAGGATTTTTCAAAGATATCAGGAGTATTGACAAAGCTTACAAAGAAGCATGAGAAATTCAAATGGACTCCCGAATGTGAAGAAGCTTTCCAAGAGCTAAAACTGAAGTTGACAACCGCTCCAGTATTGACCATAATAGAAGGCAACCAAGACTTGACAGTATGGACAGATGCTTCTATTAGAGGGCTAGGCGCAGTGTTAATGCAAAAAGGCCAAGTGATCGCTTATGCCAGCCGTCAACTAAAGCCGCATGAAAGAAACTATGCTACTCATGATCTTGAGTTATTAGCTATCGTGTTCGCTTTAAGAATATGGAGGCATTATTTATTGGGCGAGAAATTCGAACTATACACCGATCATCAATCCTTGAAATATCTTTTCACTCAGAAAGATTTAAACCTGAGGCAACAGCGTTGGTTAGAATTCCTTGCAGCATACGATTTTGAAATTATATACACTCCAGGGAAAGCCAACGTTGTAGCCGATGCGCTCAGCAGGAAGAATGAAATCATCGCCAGTTTTGTCATCACGTCTTCATTAATAGACAGGATCTCGACTCTTCAGAAAGACGATGAATTTATTCAAAGAATCAGTCAAAGAATCAAAGGAGGTGAATCCACAAGTTTTCGACTCGATGACAAGGGAGTTCTAAGGTTAAAAGGTAGAATCTGCATCCCAAACCTTCCCGAGCTCAAAAGAGAAATACTTGATGAGTGCCACAAATCCAAATTAAGTATCCATCCCGGTGTGAGCAAAATGTATAACGATATCAAACGCACATTCTGGTGGAGAGCTATGAAAAGAGATATCTCATTATATGTTAGCAGATGCCCCACTTGTCAGCTAGTTAAAAGTGATCAGCAGAAATTGGCGGGATTATTGCAACCATTAGAAATTCCAGGTTGGAAGTGGGAACAAATATCGATGGATTTCATCGATGGCCTGCCTAGAACTAGAAAAGGAAACGACAGTATATGGGTAATCGTAGATCGCTTCACGAAGACTGCCCATTTTATCCCTGTCCGATCCAACAGAACGGCTCAAAGTCTAGCACAGATTTACTTCAAAGAAATTGTCAAACTTCATGGAGTACCGCTCAGTATAGTCAGCGATAGAGATCCCCTGTTCACTAGCAAATTCTGGGAAGCATTCCAGACGGAATTGGGAACCAAATTAAATCTAAGCACCGCTTATCACCCTCAGACAGACGGTCAAACTGAGCAGGTGAATAGAATTTTGGAAGATTTACTGCGGGCTTGCGTTATTGATTTTGGAGGTTCATGGGAAGATCATTTGCATTTAGCCGAGTTCTCTTACAACAATAGCTATCCAGCAAGTTTGGGAATGTCCCCATTTGAAGCATTATATGGTAGACCGTGCAGATCTCCCGCATGTTGGGTAGAACCTGGCAACAGACTTGTATTAGGGTCCGATATGATTCAAGAAGCATCGGATAAAGTCGATTCCATTAAGAAGCGATTAAAAACAGCACAGAGCCGACAGAAAAGTTATGCTGATGCGAGAAGAAGGGATATATCGTTTGTCGTTGGCGATTATGTTTATTTAAGAGTTTCTCCCATGAGAGGGGTAATTAGATTTGGCAAGACTGGGAAGTTGGCACCGAGATTTATTGGTCCCTTTCCTATACTTGAACGGATTGGAACTCTTGCATATAGGGTTTCATTACCTAATTGGTTGCCTGGTGTACATGATGTGTTCCACGTATCTCAACTCAGAAAACATGTTCATGATCCCGACCTTATTGTGGAAGAAGCAGCACAACAGGATATTGACATAACTCCAGAATTAGCACTCAAAAGAGATCCATTAAAGATAGTTGGCAAAGAAACTAGAGAGCTAAGGAGGAAAAAGATTCATTTAGTCAAAGTGCAGTGGAGTAGTGATCCTAGAGACTGTACTTGGGAGACTGAGGAAAGCATTAAACAAGCCTATCCCAAATGCAGAGTGGACATCTCTGACTAACTCCGGTGCAAGGTACCTTTACAATACTTTGCATTTCCATTTTAGTTCCTGCTTAACTGTTATTTCCTTTTCGAGGACGAAAAGTTTTAAGTGGGGGAGATTGTAATAACCCGGAAAATGTGAACCAGTTTAAAATTTCTAAATTAGGTTATTAACAAGAAATTTGAATGATTAAAATAGCCTATTTCAATAAAATATAGAATTGTGCATAATATGGCAGTTTGAAATTTTGAATACAAACTTAGTTTGACTGTACCGGGTGGAAAATATAACAGATTTTAATGAAACTGAAAATATTTAAATCTGTTTATCAATACCTTTCTAACGAATCTGAAAAATCGAAATTTCATAACGGAAATCAAAAGTTATGGCCAAATGAATTTTCAGAAAGGTCGCTATATAGTATATATAGCCCTTGAAAATTGAGATTTTGCATACGACCTCGGAATTCGACGAAACCACTTTTGTTGGGTCTGGGATGTCAAATTATTGCTAAGTTTCAAATTTCGTAATTTTTGAAGCTAGTATGTGAGCGGGGCAAAAGATAACGTGTGGTCAAATTCTGTTAAAATGGGTCGACCTAAAAACGGCTGTTTTTCAAACGAGCTCAGAATTCGACGAAACTGGTTTTGTTAGGACCGTATCGTCAAAACAAAGCTAGATTTATTTTTCTGGAATTTTTCGATTCAGTTTGTGGCCCTGGCAAATTGAAATGTACGTTTAAATTAAATATCGAATGTTTTATATTTTAAATTGAAAAATAACTGACTGTAACAGTCGAAATGGCCAACGAAACATATCCCATTGTGTCCGGAATGGGGGTATTTAGCTAGGGGCGATAGTCGTTGGGTTTAAAAAGGAGTCCGTTTGCAAAAACACTATTTAAAAATTTTTCTATAAATACCAGCCAATGAGAAATTTTCTTTTAAAAAAAAATAAAAAAACCTAAAAACCCTAAGCTGCCAGACGAAACGAACGACGCTCGTCGTTCAAAACTTCCCGACGAAAATCCCACCGCCACAGGCGATGCCAGCCAACGCCACCACCCTCAATCGACGCCGCCCACCGCCCTCTTCAAATCCGACCAACCCCGCTCCTCCCTTCGCCAGCGTCGAGAAAGACGCTCAGAAAGCCGCCGACTTCACGTCGACGCCACGACCGCCTGAGGCGATCGCACCTGCTCCTCCGACCACCGTTAGGACCGCCTCGCTCCCCTCTTTCAAGTCCCACTCTCTGATCGGAGCATAGATTCACGGATTGTCTGAAAATCCGAACCCTAGTTTCGAAACCAAAAAGGGGTATACGGCTAAATTGATTTTTACACTTTAAAGCGTTGCAAATTTGTAAAAATCATATCTTTTTGCTATGTTAACGAAATTCGATGAAACAGGAGACACCGTGACCGCAAGGAGGCTCTCTACATTCTAGAAGAAGCCGCGGATTTTTCTGACCTTCCTACGATTTTTAGCACCGCAAGAACCAATGTGAGGAATCTAAACTATTTGTGTGAATGTAATCGCGTTGTATAAATTATATAAGCGAAGTGTAAATTATATACGCATTGTATACCTCATGTACATGTGTTGTATAAGTTATATTAGCGATGTATAAATTATACAAGCGTTGTTTGAAACATATATGCTTTGAATTGTGATGAAATGCAAGTGAATTATTATACTATATATATATATATATATATATATACTCCCCTCATCCACAAACCATGGACGATATTTATTGCTTGTGTTTGACGTGATATTATATGGTATGACGAATGGTTGGAAATAATTGTTTGTGGTTGATATTGTGGTTGAAAAATACCTTTGTGGTTGAAAATACCCTCTTGTGGTTGAAACAAAATAGAATAGGATTGTGGAATTGAAAATAAAACATGCCGCCTGCGTGCGAACTACATGCATGATCCCCATTGTCAAAAACCGCGAGGTTTTAAGGTAGAGCGAGGAGCCGTACTAGGGACGGTCCCGGTTTTAACTACCCTGCCGTTATGTTGCCGAAATTTTCTGAAATATTTATGTGTTAGAATAATTTTCCTTCATTGAAATTATTTACATATGCTATATAGAATATTCATGTGTTGAGTTGCAATTCATTCGTTGAGTTGAAATTCATGTGTTGAACATTATTCGAATTTAAACAAATGGCTTTAGCAATAAAAATCACATTTTTATATATACAAACGATATAGAATATTCATGTGTTGAGTTGCAATTCATTCGTTGAGTTGAAATTCATGTGTTGAATATTATTCGAATTTAAACAAATGGCTTTAGCAATAAAAATCACATTTTTATATATACAAACGATATAGAATATTCATGTGTTGAGTTGCAATTCATTCGTTGAGTTGAAATTCATGTGTTGAATATTATTCGAATTTAAACAAATGGCTTTAGCAATAAAAATCACATTTTTATATATATACAAACGATATCGAATATTCATGTGTTGAGTTGCAATTCATTCGTTGAGTTGAAATTCATGTGTTGAATATTATTTGAATTTAAACAAATGGCTTTAGCAATAAAAATCACATTTTTATATATACAAACGATATAGAATATTCATGTGTTGAGTTGCAATTCATTCGTTGAGTTGAAATTCATGTGTTGAATATTATTCGAATTTAAACAAATGGCTTTAGCAATAAAAATCACATTTTTATATATATATATACAAACGATATCGAATATTCATGTGTTGAGTGGCAACTCATTCGTTGAATTGAAGTTCATGTGTTGAATGTTATCATCTTTTAAAAATAAATTGAATCGACATTGAAAACTATATTTTTATAGTAAAAATGAAGTGTTAAAAATACTCATGTGTCGAATAAATATTTTTGATGATAAAAATATTCCTTTTATCATAAATATGAAGTGTTAAAAATACACATGTGTCGAATAAATATTTTTGATGATAAAAATATTCCTTTTATCATGTATACGCTTAGTTAAAAATACACACGTGTTGAAATAAATAATAGTTTGCTAGAAATATTATTATTAGCTTTGTTCTGCATATATATACATGTGTTGAACAGGAAAAATGGATTAGCTGTTGAGTAAAGAAATTATTTGTGTGCCCGACAAATAGGTAAACCTTGATGAGTTGGCTGCGCAATTTTATTTATATATCAACTCCTGTGAATGCCATTGGATGCGGAGTGCTGGTTTTTCTGTGTGAAATAATAAACAACGCCATAGGATAGTAACAATTAATTTTGAACTACACCACATGGCATACTTCTTGACGATAGGCATACTTCATCATATTCCACATAAGCAATTGGAGCTTGTGTGACGAGGTGGAAGATCTACCATACAAGCAAGAGGCTTGTATGGCGATGACTATATAATACAGGTTGAACTGATGACTGATATGGACTATATAAATTATAACGATAAATTGCCAGATTAATAAAAACCCCACACGGGTCTGGAGTTGACAATAATCACGTCGCTCTAGTTATTAGATACGGCACATGGACTATTTATTTCCACACGGAAACGGGGTGACGGGAATTTATTCTCTGGAGTGATTATCAGTACATGCTCCCCCGTAAACACCAGAATATATCACTAAAAATATGTGAATGCTTTTTAGGATTTATTGGGTACCTAATACGGCCCAATAAATTTCCAAACCCCTCCCCGTACAAAGGAGGTTATGGCGAAATTTTTCGAAATATTAAGGCGTTAGTGAAATATTTGAAGTAAAAACGAAGTTGAAGTATAAAATGAACTATAGCTGAAACTATGGGATGAACTATATTTATATATATAAATATAAATATAATTAAAGGGAATAGAGGCCGTGCAGTTCACGTTTCGGAATCGTAATTTGAAACGATTAGTACGAGAAATCCGACCATCGGATTTTCCCGAAACCGCAACCGCTGGGTTCGCCTTGGAAATATCTTTCCAACGGCACCAACCTTGTAAAAATCCAACGGTTGGATTGTCCGGAATGTTTAATTCAAATCTAAAGAAAAATAGCGCCGGAATCGTTTATATTTATATATAAATATAAATATAATTAAATTTAAATCGAATAACGACGCTGCAGTTCGAATTTTGAAACCGTAACTTCAAACGACTAGTATGGAAGATCCGACCGTCGGATTCTCACGAAACTGGAACCGTTGGCTTCGCTTTGGGAATATCTTCCCACTGATATAGACTTTGTAGAAATCCAACGGTTAGATTTTCCGATATGTGTAAAACAAATTTAGGGAAAAACAGCGCCAGTGCCACGAAACGACCTGAAACGTCGTTTAATTAAATATGGCCATTTTTAAACAAATAGAAATGGCGAAAAATCGTTATAAAATATTATAAGCAACATAGGTTGCAAATAGACCAATTGGGCTTGAATTGTTTGATATTTGATGGTTGTATGTGTATGACATGAAAATAACACTAAATAACTGAAAGATGGATGTCGAATAATATAACCATATAAAGAATCGATTTAAATTCTAATGACGTGAATTATTTGGAAAGGCCGAGCTAACCCTCATTTCAAATAATTTATCGAGCGATTCGAATTGAAAAATGCAAAGACGATTCAAGACCGCGATCTTCGTATCGGTTGGATGGGCGCTACTGAGGTTCCTAACCGGAGTAGCTACCGGAAGGGGACGGAAGTAGTAGTCGTCTGAACGTATGTGTTGATTGGACGGATATACGAGGAATTTGACGCCTCCGGTTTCGTTCAGACCCAGGACGGACTTGTAAATGGACTGTGTGTCTGACATTGGATTTTGTTCTATACTGATTGATCTCTGTTAAATATATATCTGTTTGGCGGCGGAGAATTTATTCTTTTGCTTAACGCCCTTCTCTGAGATGTACGAGCTTAGAGGTTATATATTGATGGAAATCAATCGTATGGAGTGGACTGCCTATGTGGCATGCCAAGATGTTGTGATCAAGGCTTCTGTTGCAAAGCAAAGTCTTGTGGATGATGATCAAAGCAAGGTCTACCTGGCCTAGCTTTGTGTATTTCGTAGATCCACGAACCTCACACCCCGGTATGAGTTAAAAACGGGATAAGGACCCAAGGAGAACATGACGTTTCTTTCTAGCTATGGTGGTGTCAGTGACCTACCAGCCCTGACATATATATCTACTTTTCACCTTTGTGGTTGTTGGAATGCGAGGCGCCTCGATTATAGGTCTGTAAGGACCGGGAAACGTGTGTTCAGGAATTGCCAATCCTCTAACGTAAGTGAGGACCGGCCTTGGAGGATCCAGGGGTTACCCAAGTGTGTAGTCCCGAGGCATTTGCTAGAGTGTCTCGAAGCGGAGAGGAGCTTGCCCCTTGCCTCGACTCAGGACGGAAATCCAATTTCCAATACGAGATAACGGATTTGATTGTAGAACTAGTATGGAGACATAGTAGATGGTAGCTATGCCGCCTATGATTGATATTTATGATGTTATTCGTTTTTGAAACATATATGCACTAGTAATAATATCAAATGATTTTGCTTTATACGTATCAAGCATATTTGGCTATTATAAGGTAAAACTCTATCCTCCGGCTTGCGTTGCATTGTGTGATGGGACCTGAGTCTTATAATGGTTTCATTCTTTCTAAAAGCATTGCGTTGTTTTAAAAGAATTTACTTTGTTTTAAATGCACTAGCAATCACTGGAGTAAACCCGTTCCGCGAAAGTGGCGTGGTCCTATGATTTGCTATTTACTTTTGTTTAACTGTTAAATAGATTCCTCATACTAGTCCCCATGACTGACTCGTTGTTTGTTCACTTTGCAAACGCGGGTGCCCCTATTTCCACACGGGCAGCCTAGTACACAGGTGACAGGTGGTTTTTGGTTCTGCACAGCTGCATAGCGTGCACTTTTGGCTCATGGCGAGGCTGACTTCATAGAGATGACTTAGATATTTTCCGCCATTACTGTATTTATATTATGATTCCGCCACTGGCGATGCAGACTGATTTACTTTCCGTATTTCTCATTATATGTATATGTATTCTGCCTTCGGCGATGTAGACTGATACTCTTATTATGTCTCACTACATGTATGTATTCCGCCTCTGGCGATGATGACTGATCACTCTCTTTTGTATTTACTAAGTATATCCCACGTTATGCTATTCTGATATTCCTACATGTTGTGATTCCGCTGTCATATCCATGTAAAATTTATTTTAATTATTGTTTCTGCTATTATCTGTACTCTGCTATGATGATTAATGTGTTATTTCCCAATGATTATCCTTAATACCGCCCCTCGGATTTTGGGATCGTCACAGCTATCCTCAAGAAAAACTATGTGTTATATGCGCTCCACTTTTTAAGGTACGGTGGCTTCGGTTTTACTATCATTATTATGTTTATAACGAAGTGCACATTTTCCCAAATTCTACAGCCTACAAAATTCTATTTCACTTTACCCATGTCATATTTATAGGGTTAAAACTCATATTTATTTAGTTAATTCTAGGTTTATCTGAATGATGGCACCATGGAAAGAATTATTATAGCTCATCCTTCAGGAAATGATGGTTCTCAAGAAGCCATAACTAAATATAGTCTTAAAGATTTTTTTTTTCTATTTTTTTGTTGATATTTGTTGTCTTTGTTACATATTTATATATCAAAAAAATGAAATGCAACTTTATAACATTTTTATAAACAGACTAAATTGCTATTCGTTTAACACACACACACACACACAGAGGGTAGTATGCTTTATCGAGGAAATCAGTTTCCACTCGGAAGATTGAAAGTTTGATCTACACCAATTACACTATACATCGGACTGTGCGGCTAAGTACATAAATTTTACGCTATATGTATGTATTGAAGCACATATATCAAAATCTGACTCTAAAATGTATGTACAGCTAAGAGTGCATTGTGAGGAAGCACTAGGGACACCTATTGTTGGCGACTACGAGTACGGCTGATTTGTGCAAAAGGCACAGTTTTACTCAAAAACTCAAAGAGTTTACTTGATTAGAAAATTTGCAAGGAAACGTTAGATAAGTTCATTCCGGTTCCTATTTTTTTATAACATATACAATCCGTTTAAGTACACACAGATAAAAAAAGATTACAGGTGTGTTTTTGCAAATTCAGAATGAAAAACTTCAATTAAGTTGAGTAGTTTTATTTTTCACAGTTAGTGATTATTTACATATGAATAAATATGTGGACTGTAGGCAAGAAAAAGGTTTATTTATTTGCACTGTGATTAGTAGCAACCACAATGCAAAGTTCAAGCAACATGCACATGTACAAGTATACATACATCCTATACGTATATGTTACAGCATATACAAGCACAACTCTAATAGCACACAGACATGACAACAATGTACAATAGTGCAACATTAACAAGCAAGTTGGAGGAAAACAAATCAACTCAAACTGGTGTACTAATTGAAACAACAAGTATAAGTGGGCAGTAGCACATAGGACACTAGTACAAGCTCATAATGAGTCAAGACATATTTAAAAACATACATATAGGAATAAAGAAACTAATACAAGCCAACAACTCATTGTCAACTCCATAGATGTTTATGAAAGCTCAAGGCAAAACGAACAACACATAAGAATTGCACATGTGTGTGTGTGTGTATATATATATATATATATATATATATATATATATATGTATGTATGTATGTATATATATATATCAACGTGCTTACAGGAAAAGTTTCAGAGTGTACAACACAAGTTCACTTAAAGAAAACTAGGCCAAAGGTCTAAGCATTCAATAATGATATTGAACACATCGAACCAGTTCAACCAAGTATTAAAGGAGTAAGGAACAATATTCCAAGATCAATAGTACCTTTGAATTAGCCAAAATAATTTTTAGCAAATCGAAGTAACTACAAAAGGAAAACAAACATTTTATCATGATCATCATGATCTACGAATACCTTCATTATCAACATGATATATGTATAAAACACAACAGGAATCAATCGAACCCGCTTAATTATGTGCCCAAAGTATTCATAATAGGGATTTTACGATAAAACCAAACTGAACTATGAATAAAGCGTTAGTCTGCAACTACTGAGACGCAAAATCATCATTTTATTCACAATCATTCAATGAAAATAAAATAAATCGCCTGTAATAAGAAACTTAAAGAAAGATCTTGTGAGGATTCAACTCACCTTAACTCCTTGATTTGATAGCAAAAACAATACGACAGTTCCAATTCCTCAAAACTGCAAAACAATACGACCGTTCACATCATCATCCTTAATTCGATAACTAAATCACTACGACAATATAAAGAAAATGACTCGCATAAACATTAATCATATTATCTGAAAAGAACTAGGATCGGAATTTCGAATGGGAGTACATGTGGTTTTGATTTAACATTTAATCGGCTGTAAATTTGCTAGATTCACACATCGCAAGAAATAGATCTGAAGGAGAGGGGACGCTGTATTTGGGGTAGGTTTTTTGTTGTGGGAGCGTGAGATAAATGAGAGACGAGGTGACGGGGTACGTACGTACGTGTGATTTTTTTCCATTAGCATTAGAACGGGAATAATCCGTTCCAAAATTACCACGACCTATGGCCATGCTAATTTGATTTGCCACAGTCCATACCAGTTCCAAAATTGCCACGTCCCTAAGCCATGGCAAATGTTCTGCTTTTGGTTGTGGCAAAACTTGTATTATGGTGACCATATCCCTCATAACAAGCCATAACATAATAGAAAGCAAATCAAAACAGTACATCTCAGAAAGTCCAGATCCAATATGAAAAAGAAATTCCTAATTACCGCTGAGTGCTACCACTCTAAGGACCTGGGGGAGGAAGGAAGAGAAAGAAGCGAAAACAAAAAAGGTCAGACATAAAGTCTGGTGAGTTCCGGTGATTTTCAAATATGCATAAAGTAGAAATATCAAGACAAATAAAATAGACTGGATGAGAAAGTACAATATCATATAAGGTGATAAGTAAACTAGATAAATTGAACAATAGGAATAAACAGGATAAACAAAAATAACAGTGATCGAGTAATGCTTCTCATTTACATCTAAAACAGGTTTTAGTCTGCACCAATACTAGTAAGACAGGACCAGGCGTTAACCAAATTACCTAATAGGATTAGGTGTTATCCTAATTACTACCCATGTGATCGGCTCCCTACTACGTAAATACCCTGTGTCAGCCCCGACAGTAGGGTATATCACTCCCTAACCCGACAACTTCTATAACACATACCTATTTACTGGTGTTACAGAGCTTAGTTTTCCCAACTGGACCCATGCACGCTCATGATTCTACCAGAAAGCGCCCATACCCACCCTCATATTATGAACCTCTTACTATCTAGTTCAGTAAAGTGTGCCCAGGTCCCTACCTAATGCGAGGCCCACTAACAAGTTACCAACAGGGATACCGACTGATATGGGTTCCAAACAGCAGATTGATACAAGCCAAACCCCCTAATCTTATGCCCCTAAGTAACTAGGATTTAAGAATCCCCAAAACCGGATACCAATGGCAGAGAGGGACCTCTTAGCTTATTAGTTAGTTAACTTTAATCTAGTAGGTTTAGGTTTACTAGTAAGCATGGTTGTAATGTTACATGTCATTGTGTGTAAACAACCTTTACCCCAAAACTAACACCTGCCCAAATTTATATAATTACTACAATAATTCAGTTTATTAGCCTACATCTCGTTCTTACAATATTCTAACATGTCATTTACTTAATGTCTGTATTAAGTCAAGTTTAACATGTTTATACATCTGCATAATATTACTTCCAATAATATTCCATATTACAGTGTATACAAGTTTCATGCAAATAATCTCCAAATTACAACACATGCAATTCTAGCATATAATACCAAAATTACAACATGTACAATTTTTATGCATATATTATGTTCCCAAGTCATAACAAGTATAGGTACAAGCACATTACCCTTTTTCCCAAATTTACAGTCAAAATGTTCTCAATTTAACCATGTGCCTAAATTTATCCTTTTTCACGTCATTTCTTATTATCCCAATTTCAATTATATGCATACACAAATCAGACATAGTATAGGCTTCTAATGGCCCAGGCTTTGTGTGAATAAAAGGGAAAAAGTAAAAGAGGGAAGATAGACTCAAATCAACAGTATAGGCGTATAGGCAATACTGGAAATAAACTAAAACAGTAAAAATATGGAAAAGGAAGATAGATACATGTAACTTATTATTTATCCATCAGTAAAGGCATATATTTGCTTATAACGATGGCATAGATGATTAACAGTGAAGAACAGGTATAGCAATTATCTTATAAACACTATATATCCAAAACCTAATTTTATTTAATTGTCATGATATGGTTCTAGGAATCAAATCTAAAAATAACAGGGAACTCACAGTGGGTCTTGGTGAAGAAGAGATTAAATCTCTTATATATATATATAAGCCATTATAGAAGAAGTCTAGTTATATCTTTTAGTTGTACGCAAATCTTGAAAGTGGATTTATCTCTGTAGGTCTTGATTTCAGCAGCATATCCCTATTATATATTTATATTTTAGAATAATTTCATGGAGGAAGAAGGTATGAAGAATTGTGTATAGAAATGGGAGAGAGCAACCTGTTTATATACATACAAAGTAAATTCTAGCCTTTAGATTCTTGGTATTTAATCAAAACTGTACACATAGCGTTGAATCAGCGACGAACCTAGCTACAAAAAAATGACCAGAAACACAATTCGAAATCTTCCCCGGATCTGGGTGGGTCGACCCTCTGGGCCGACCCATAGATCGACCCAGGCCCGTTGTGGGTCGGCCCATGCCCCCTTAATTCCCGCTTATATTTGCATTAATTTCCGGTTTGAATTTTAATAGAATTACATTCATATATAAGCCCCTTATATGTATACAAACTTCTAAGGCTTATAACTTTTTCATATGCTATCCTTTTTATGCAAACTTGGTGTCCATCTGAACCAGAATTCCGAGACAAACGCAAGGTAAAATTGGTTTTACTTAACTCTAAATATTTTAATTAAATCTTACCCATTTTATTATCTTCACAGTATGGTTTTAGTGTATTAAATTACAGGGTGTTACAGCAGATCCTGCTCATTTATTTATTGGATCGTCCTCACACGACGATTCATTTAGTTATATGGCTATATAGTTATTGATTACTCTGGATTTACGGATTTCGGGTTCACCCAGGCTTCCCAGCTATAGAGTTTTCGGTTATTAAAATTATCGGACCCCTGCAGTCCTCTGGTTATTCTAGTTACTTTGGTGTTCCAGCTAATCTGGTTATCTCTCTAAACGACCTTGAGCGATCATCGGCTTTCATCGGATTTTAGGCTTTCTGGTTAATGGGTAACACGATCCGGAGCGAGCGTGGATTTCTGGTTTATTGGCTTTATTTCTATGAATTAATACAATCTGGCGTGATTGCGGATCCTCAGTTTTTTGGTCATGGAAGTTCACTTCGGACTTCTCCAAGCTTTAGTTTTTGGATTTCTGGATTTTTGGTTTCCTCTCAAAACACACCTTCCTTCGATCAAGCAATAAATGTTTTGAGGGGGAAATGTTGGCATCCTTTTTGGTCGAAGCTATCACACAACAGAATTTTTGTTATCGATGCGCTCAAGCATCAATATCATCATCAAAAACACAATGCTATTTGGTTGGAGTTGCGACGTTTTCGGAAAAAGGAATGGAAATGAATGTCGATTTGTAAAACCATCGTCGGTGGACACGGAAAAGCTAGTGTAGTAAAAATATGTGATCGTCTCGGTCGATCAACTCAACATGGTTGAGCGCGTCGTTTCGATAACATTGCAAACTTATCGCGCTAAAATATACGGATTTGGTAAAAAATAATGTCGTACACTCAAAAATAGTCGATTGATCGCGAAACATGGCTTGCGTGACTCATATCGTCAAAATATGGTAAACTGACAAAAGTAGATCCGACACATAAAAATGGCATGATCGGCATGTGAAAATCATGAAAAAACACGTATTTTACCTTGGTCGATCAATCTGGTAAAAGCGGCAAGCTCAGGTTTGGCACGGTGAAAAACAGGCAAAAAACATGGTGGATCACTCAAAAGACCCGTGCACAACCTTGGTTAATCACACTAAGAAAATGGTCGGTCACCACATCTAGCACCTTCGAAAATCATTGATCAACATGGTATGCCACTCGTTTTCCATGAGTGCACACCGTGCCAAATCAATTGTACAAGATGGCTTGGCACGTTGGCCACATCGCATCGCATCAGGCATGTGATGTGATTTTCTTGAATATCCGCAAAAAGTCGGATCATCCGGACACCGCATCGTATCCCACGTGATGCGATTTTTGGCTTAACAAAGGTGGCTCTGATTTGTGGTACGGATACGATGCGAGATTCACGTGATCGCATCAGTGATTTCTGGGCTTGGCATGAGTCACGTACCACCAATCTGATGCGATTTTCAATGAGGCGAGGTTGGCTTGGCAAATGCCAAGCGATTTTGGCTCAATTAAAATGACGTGCGGATCAGGTTATTTTGGTGGATCCATACATCTTGATCACGTATAGTTACACCCCACATTTTATGATAATTTAATAATTAAATAATGCATATGTGTGCGTATATATGTATATACATAGACATAAATATATAAAAGAAGAATAAAATAATGGTAATAAATGATTGCATCTAATAAATACATGCATTGAAAAAGAAGAAAATATTAATGCTAATAAAAATGCAACACATACATTAAAAGAAAGAAGAAATTGATTGCATGCAGTATAAATATGTCGCATGCAATGATTTACAAATATTATGCATTAATAATAAGAGAGAAATGAAAGAAAAAGAGGCATGCAAAATGATAAGGTTGCATGCAGTGGTTTAAATAAATGATTACAACAAACATGAAAAAAGAGTAATAAGAAAAGAACAATGACCACCATTGTTCTAAGCCTTGTTAACAATAGTCTAAGTAGTCTAGTTGGTTAGAGCATATGGCTTTCATGCTAGAGGTACAGAGTTCGATCCCCACCGGCACCATATTTTTGTTTTAAGGTAACGATTAAAATAACACATGTTCTAAAGAGGAAATATGTATAAACGAACATATGAGGAAAAGCATACATATAAGGAAGTGTAGAAAAATATATGTATATGAGAATATATATGTATATATGTGCAAATATATGTATATATGTGCAAATATATGTATATATGTGCAAATATATGTATATATGTGCAAATATATGTATATACAAGAGAAAAGTTCAAAATAAGGTTGCCATTAATGAAATATGGTAATAATTAAATAACGACTTAACACCGTTTGAATTTTGAAATTGAAATAAAAGTTTTGCATATAAATAAATATATATATATATACACGTGTAAAATAGTCATCGGAAGGTTTGTATACATATAAAGAGATTATATGTAAATATAATATTTAAATAAATTCCAAGAATTCAAACATTTAAAACAAAGTTAACATATAAACTTCTATGCCAAAACAGCTCGTGGGACCCATAGAGGGGTCGACCCACACCAGATCTAGCCAAATTCGTTAATGAATATGGACTATTTTCTTAACTACGTTCGTTGCCGACTCAGTGCTGCGTGTAAGATAAGATCCTGAACACCTATAAATAGGCTTGCAGAGCGTAGCCTAAATCCCATATTTTTAAAGACGACGTCTACACTCTGCCATACTTCTTCCTTAGATCTCTTCAGAATAATAGAATAATTAGTTTAGGAAAATTCTGATTCAAGATCTGGAAAAAAAGATGAATATTAATAAAGAAGGTGTTTAGAATTCTATTTGAAGTAAGTTAATTTCTTGGATATGGTCTATTTGAATTTCTCGTATTTCTTCCCTTCTTCTTTTAGTTAAGAATTGTGGATCCATGGGTATTTAGGATTTAAATCCAGTTAGGGGAACCATGGAATGCTAGATCTGGAAAAGATTCAGGAATTGGAAAGCAATTTAGGTGAGTGGATTTAAAATATACCTTTTTGATAATGGTATATTCATCGTTTGACATTCCCCGTTAATATGCAATGTAAATACATTAAAATGATTAATATGTGGAAATGTTAATTTGACATGTTTAAACGTTAATATGTTGAAATGCTAATATATTGAAATGTTAATATGTTGAAATATTAATAGGTTGAATGTTAATAAGTTGAAATGTATAAACCTGTTAAAATATGTGTAATGATTACTGTTGCATACATACATGTTCCAATTACATGGTAAGCTATGACATATTATGTACTTGAACCCTTAATTATAGAAATTGGGATAACTGCATGTTAAATTGTTAGAGTAGAATAATTACATGTTTGATAGTTACATGTTATTATTTTAGAATGGAGTTAATTACATGTTAGGAAGAACATGCGACATGATTATAAGTAAAAAAATGGAATTAACATAATATTAAGTGTGACATGTAAAAACAGAATTACATTAAAAATTTGGAAGAATGGACACGCCTAAATTATATGGAAAATTTACAGAAATTAGAAAACTGTAATGCACTTAGACACGAGGTTAAATTCAACTTGTGGTAGAAGTCTATCCGGAACCGCCCAGCAAATCCAGCATCCACAAGTTGTTAATTTAATGTGAGGGGTCTAGTGCGTAAATATACATGTAACGGTGCTAAGACGCGAGGTTATGTCCAACTTCTAGTAGAAGTCTACCCGGAACCGCCCGACAAATCCAACATCCATAAGTGGTCGGCTTAATGTGAGAGGTCTAGTGCATAAACATATATAAAAACATATATAAAAGGATAGAAATAAATGGCACTAATTTTGGTTAATGGAAATTTATAGGAAATGAATGAAAGTTACAACAGTAAAAGAAGTGGGATGAATGGGGAGTGATAATAACCTATTATAATTAATTACATTAATGAGAATGTTGTATAATAGGTAGGCTTGTCCTAGCGATAAGTGGAAATTATAACTTAAGTTATGATAAACGATAAAGAAAATGGAATAACTTATGTAATGAGATAAGTTGCAATTAATTGTAAATTAAGTTATCTGTAAGAAAGAGAATCTGAAATCTACCAATAAGGACAACATAAGTTTTATTAATGGAAAGAAAACTTATTAGTAAACCTTAGTTAAGAGAACTAAGTTAATAAGTAAATAACAACAAGGTGTAGTGACAGTGTAAGATGGAATTATGATTAAATAAGAAAGGATATGGTAAACTTATGGAATGAAATAAGTTATATTTAATCAAAAACAATAAGTGACATGTTAAACAAAAAACAAGTGAATTGAGATATACTTAATTACATATTAAGTAGAACATGTTATTGTAACTATGGAATTAGACAATGAATAATATAAAGAGATTGAAGACTACAGACCCTGGATTACAATCTGGTGAATAACATGTTATCAGCTTATTAATAAACTTAAACGGATTAAGTTATAACTGAAATTAATAAGCAAGAGGAACCTAGTTACTTGAATAAGAAGTCTATATGTAACGACCCGGGATTTTGGGGCCAATTTAATTTTTTTATTTTAGAAATTTTAATGGATTTTAATCATTTAAAATAATATATTTGAAATAAGAACGACTAAAAATTTACTTTGAAACGAATAAATTCAATTTAATTATAAAAGGGGTTTAAAACAGCGCTACAGTTTGAAAATTTTGAATTTGAACTTTAACTGACTGTACATGATTCATTTTAAATCAGAATTGAACGAAACCAGAAATATTTAAATCTGTTTAATCTTATCTTTCCAACGAATCTGAAAAACTGAAATTTTGTTTTAAAAATCAAAAGTTATGGCCAATTCAATTTTTAGAAAGGTCGCTGTAGAATTTATATATATATTATATAGGGCCCGAAAGGCTACTTTTCACATATGAAGGAATTTCGACTCGAAACCACTTCCATTGAGTTCGGAATGACGTTTCTGCATTGAAAAACAGTAAACACTTATATATTTTGAGTTTCGGAATGTATTTGTTTAAAAATGTATTTTTAATATTAAATATATTGGCCTTGAAAATAGCCATTTTTCGAACGATCTCGGTTTTCGACGAAACCACTTTTGTTGGAACCGGAATGTCAAATTATTGCTAGGTTTCAATTTTCATAATTTTTCGAATTAATATGTGAGCGTGATAAAAGAAAACGTGTTTTGTCAATTATAGTCAAATTTGATCGACTTAAAAATAGCCATTTTTCAAATAGTCTCAAAATTCAACGAAATTGGTTTTGTTAGGACCGTATCGTCGAAACATAACTAGAAATAATTTTTCTATAATTTTTAGAGTCAGTATGTGGCCCCGGTAATTTAAAATGTACGTTTGAATTTAATAATTTAATGATTTATAATTAAATTTAAAGAAAAACATATCGTAGCAGCCGAATTGGGTTACGAAATATGTTCCATTGTGTCCGGGACGGGGGTTATTAGCTAGTGGCGTCATTCATTGGATTTAATTTGGAGTTCCGGACGATATACAAATTTATAGAATTAAATTAATTAAAATAAATAAGAAATTACGCGTATAAATACGCTGTACTATACGAAACCCTATTCCCATTATACAGCTGCCGTTTTACTTCTTCCAATGGCCAATGTTCATCGAAAATTCAAACCTTAAGATCTTGCAAACCGTTCAATGAAAATCAGCAAATTATATATCAAATCGAAGGGAATTTCTGGAGCTTCAAATCTATACGGACAAGATGTGCTTTAGTGGAGCGGATTTCGCGAATTTGGGGCACAAAGTGCCGCTGTTCGCGGTGTTCTGGGGCCCACCAGGGACCACCGAGCTCGCCTGGGTTCCTGGCGTGGGGGCGGCGTTCGTTGGCGCTCCGGGCAGTGGCGTCGGATCTGAGTCACGACGGTCAGGGGAGGAGCCACTACAACAAAAAACCCTTTTCGCAACAGACAATATCTGTTGCAGTAGACCTATTGCAACAGGCCTGCGCCTGTTGGTATAGCCGAAGTTGCAAAAAGTCTGCAACATTTTCTGCATGTTGCAATAAGATGTTGCGGTATCCTTTTTTGCAATAGGCTTTTGCTGTTGCAACATATCATTTTGCAACAGTATACGCCTATTGCAATAGATCCATAAATCTGTAAAAAAAAAAATTACAGCTTATAGATATTACATATTAAATGTATTCGTTTTAGTAATAGTGTATATCACAATATAAAATAAACAAATAAAATTTTTATTTTAGCAAAGTTTTAATACTACAAACAATTGCAACAAAAATTTCTACAATTTTCATACACCACTCATGTATAACAAATTTTTTCTCACACAACACATTTTTTTTTGAATAGAATATTTTCTAATCATATTTCTAGTATATTATCTAGTGTATATCTAGGACATCAGCAAAAGGCTCTCAGCTTGCTTCACCGTACTGGCTAGGACCATGCTAGTATTTAGGCTGCTCATTGAGCAATCTCCTAACTTTTTTTCCCTGCAACATGTGAAGCATAAGTAGAGTCATTTATTTGAAATGAATTAATGCAGTTTCTTTCTACAATAATTTTTAAATATGTATACTCTCTCCTGCAACATGCAGGTTACAGTGTTATTCAAATTATTTGCAAAAGTTTGCTGCTCCTATATATGGTAGAAATACGAACACATTCTTTATAACTAAAAAAAAAAACCCAGTATCCATAGCAACTGCACAAGCCCACAAACGAGGAGCCAGACAATAAGAACAAACCACGAAAAAGAGGGAAGGTCACCTTCAACGAACTTGACATGGGATATGACACAACCAAACAATTCCAAAGCCAGGAAAAGAACCAGCAGCAAAATCACAGAAGAAACTGACATATAACGAGGTGCCATTTCCACTAAAGTGGAATATGAAATCCAAATATGAAATCTCATCAACTTGTTTGTTACGCATATATCAATAATTAAATGGACGTATATATGCCACCGATTGCCCACCACATTTTTCTAAGCTCAAATAATTAAATGGACATATATATGCAACCGATCGCCCACCACATTTTGCGCAATCCAAATATGAAATCTCATCAACTTGTTTGTTACGTATAAGAATTGCAAAACATGAGCTCATAAAAATGAGGAAGTGGCAAATACAAGTACTTTCACCTGGATAAATCCATTATTTCTTTTCATATCGAGATATGCTCGAGTAGTCTGAAACCTTTAAGCTTTTTTTCTTCAAGAGATTCAGTCTTTCATGGTGCCAAAACCTTTTACCTTCTCTTTTTGAAACTCAACTGGTTTTAATTATTCATTTATTATATTTAATCATCTCAGTTTGCCATTTTTAACCTAATCATCCAACATACTATCGATCATTTTTAACAAACGAAAAAAGGAGAAAAAAGGCAAATTTTAAAGCCAAACAGGGATAATCCCTGCACCGACTTCTGTATTGGGAGGTACTAGTCTATATATGATTTCCTATTTTTACGCGGATTATGGATCCTGCGAGAAATACATATAACATATATTCTTCATTATAAATTCAAACAGATCATCTAATAATATATATTCTCCATTATATATATTACCTTTTACCGTAGGAAATGGTAAAGAATTCTATATATGCTGCAGCTAAAACTAAGTACAGATTCTATGGCCCCATACACAGAACTAATAAAAGCTTCATGAAACTGAACGTTGTTTTTCAAGTGTTTCATGAAACTGAAAAGGTTGACTTACTGAAACGAATATTTATATAAACGGTAGACGTAATATAGGCCTTGCTAGACTTAGTCTAATCACGCGCATTAGTATAAGATAATGTATATTTGAGAATGACATGCAAATATTTAAGACATTAAAAACAATCCGAGCCCCCGAGATTCATAGGACTAATGCCGTGAAAGCAAAAGACGAAACCTGAGATTATGCAAGAAAGGCAAATTTGCAGGGAACTGAATAAACACCTTAAATTTGCAAGAATGACAAAGATGAACCTTAACAAGAACCCAAACCGAAGACAGCAGGAAAAAAACAATCATTAGGAGAACTCACATGGCAAAACTTACTTGAAGGCATAGCAAAGGGAAGAGGAGGCAACCCGCAAGCCACAAGTATCACCACATCACTGAAGCGGCCAGACACCCCTCCGCTGCAATGCAATCACCAGGGGAAAGCCAAACAACTTGGAGGCACAAGTCAAACCGAGCTCCACATTAAAGCACAATGCCAAAATCCCAGATCCAAAAATATAAAATCCCACAACAAAATACAAGCAGCTTCGAGGACACGCAGAAGGCATCAGACCACCACCACTCAAAATTCCAACTGAAATCCCGAGCACAAACACGAAATCAGTCTACAACAACTCTTCAAATCAAAGCCGGCAAGTCGCAATCGCTATCCAAAACTAGGGGTTCTACCTTGTGGTTCGAATAAAAGAGGCGTACGACAAAGACATTCGTGGGAGGGAAGGCAGATTAATAGGGGTGAGTAAGATGTCGATGCGAGGCCTCTCATGAGAGCTCGAAAACTGACGTATAGAGTGAAGGGTTACAATGAAAATGGGGAATCTGAGATTAAGCAGTGCGTTGCAATCAACAGCAAGGAAAAAGCTTGGGTTCGCATTAATGAACGATAGAATCGGTGGTGTAGAGTAGGAAGCGAAAAAAAAGAGATGGCGGCACATTGTTTTAGGGCTTTTTTGGGATTAGGGTTTTTGAGATAGGAAGAAGAAGAGCCAGGTTTACGAGTCGTCTGATTTCGATTATGAAGCGGGAAACCAAAAAAATTAGCGGGATTAGTAAATCTATGGACGCGCCTGAAACAAAATTTGCTAATTTTGAGGGTTTCGGGTTCACTTATATTTATAGTTTGGTTGTATTTTGGCCTTTCGCAATAAATCTGATTATAAATGCACATAACCCAATAATTTCATATTGTTATTTTATAACCCCAATCCACTCACAATAAACTTGATTATGTAGCGAGATTAAGTTGATAATTCATATTAATTAATTATTGTTACTTAATACTTATTATATATAACTAAATACTATATTGTACTTTTGTATTCAATATTAATAATTTTTAACTATTAATTATTATTATTTGTTAATTATTAATCATTATTATTTAATTTTCAATTATAAATATTAATTTACAGTAAATAAATTTTATTATTAATTAATAATTATCAATCTTTTACATAATCACAAATAGTTAATTATTTAATAGTAACTATTTAAAATTAATTATTAAAAGTTAATATTATGTTTTTTGCAACTTGCTTTATCAGTTGTAAAAAAATACAGTTATTGCAAGTGGCGGAAACTGTTGCTAAAGGTATTTATTCGCAACAGACCTGGTAGCGCAGTTGCAAATAATATGTTTGTTGCAACTGTTATGGAAGCCCAGTTGCGAAAAGAATGTTTTTGCAACAGGAAGGGAAGCGCAGTTGCTATAAATATGCTTTTTGCAACAGGAAGAAAAAGCTTGTTGCTAAATCTCATCTATTGCAACTGCTATAATAGGTTTGTTGCTAAATATCATTTACTGCAACTGTCATGTGTCGCCTGTTGCAAATAGCTAGTTGCAACTTGCAATAGGGTAATTTTCTTGTAGTGAGCGGCGACCAGTTTTTCCTTTTGAGCGTGATGGTTCTCACGGTCTGTACATAACGAAGAAGAAGTAAGGGATTAATGTAAAGGATTAAGGAAATATTAATTAATTAATAAAGTTAATTATTTATTTAAATATTCAAATCTTTAAACGATTGTATCTTGTTCAAACAGAGATGAAATTCAACGAAACGAGTTGCGTTGTGATCGTATTGAAGAATACTACAGCACAGAACTGACTAGGACAAAAACAGGGCAAATCAAAATTCGAGGAAAATTTCAGATCTAAATTGTTCGGTGAGATTTCTATTTTAAATTAAAAATTAATTATTTATTTCATTTTGAAATTTATATATTTAATCTATGTATAATTCATGTTGGTGTTGTTTGTATCTATTGAGATGTTGATTGTTTGGTGATTGCGATGAGCCTCCGATTTGAATTGTGTGTGTATTCATGTTTGTTATAATTAGATAATTAAAATTATCATAATTGTCATATCTAGATAGTTGAATCATAACTGTCATTTTTGACCAATTTGAATTAGAGTTATCATTTTGGCAAAAATATAATAATTGGACAAAATCCTCATTTTTGTCATTTCTTTAAGAATAAAAAGAGCACCTTTATATGTCATTTTCTTTAAGAATAAAAATAACAACATTTTTTATTAGAATTTGATTAGTGATAAAAGAACAACATTTTGATCACATTTTTGTGAAAGAATGATTTTAGAACAAAATTCACATTTTGATTTCATAAGAAGATTAGAACAAAATTGGCATTTTTGTTTACATTAAAGGAAATTGACATTTTTGTTTACATTAAAGGAAATTGACATTTTTGTTTACATTAAAGGAAATTGACATTTTTGTTTACATTAAAGGAAATTGACATTTTTGTTTACATGAAAGGAAATTGACATTTTTGTCACTATAAAATGTTAATGAAAATAAAAAGGACATTTTGATTATAAAATGTTAACATGAGTTAAAATTACCTTTTTGTCAAAAGAATGATTTGTGAAATAAAATTACATTCTTGTCAAGAGAGTGATTATTGAAGTAAAAATAACAATTTTTGTTAAGACATGTTAATGACATGAAAATGTATATTTTTATACATTAAAAGTATGAATTGGAAAAAAAAGTATATTTTTATACATTAAAAATAGTTTAACCAAAATATACATTTTGGTCATTAAGAAGGAAGATTACATTATTGATCATTAAAAAAACAAAAAAGAGTTAAACAAAACTATCACATTTTATACATTAAAAAGAGAATGAATTAGAAAAGTTCATTTTTGTCATTATAAAAGAATGAATAGCTAAACATTCATTTGTTTTCATTAAAGTAGAAGTAGATAAAAATACTTATTTTTGTCCAAATTAAAAGAATGAAACAAAATATAGCATCTTTATGTTATATTAGATTGGAAACACCAAATATACGCTTTTGGCAATTTACATTAGTTGAAACCGATTATTCACTTTTGTCAATTTACACTAGTGAAACAAAATATGATTTAAAGAGTTACATTTTGTTTGCAATTTTAGATGCAAACAAATATTATATTTTTATTTTGTATTTTAGTTAGAAATGGAAATATACATTTTTGCTTGCAAATTTAGTTGCAAACAAATCATTTAATAAAGATTATATTTATTTTATTTGCATATTTAGATGCAAATAAACATCGTAGTCAAAAGATTATATTTTTAGTTGCATATTTAGAGGCAAATAAACACCGTAGGAAAAAGATGCATTTTGTTTGCAACTTTAGATGTGAACAAAACATTACAATTAAAAGTTATCCTTTTTGTTTGCAATCCTTGTTGCAAATAAAACTAGAAATAAAAAAGTTACAATTTTTATTTACATCCTTCGACGTAAATAAACATAAAAGGTTGAATCTTTATTTGGATTCTCTTTTGCAAATAAAGCATGAAATAAGAAGATATATTTTTATTTACATTCTCTGTTGCAAATAAAACATGAAATCAAAAAGTACATTTTTATCTGCACTTTAGTGGTTATAAAAATGATAAGATTAAATGATTACATTTTTAATGTAATATAAAGATTTCATTTTATACAATGTAAAAAGAATATCATTTTATGTAAAATGAAAAGATCATACTTCATGGTAGGTGAGTCAACATCAGAATTCACATTCTTAATGCAAATGAATCAGTAGAAAGGATTCATTGTTTTGATAAATTATGTTAACATGAGAACTTACATTGTTCTCATATATGAACTGATTCATCATTATATATATATGTTTATGATGCTGAAATGTTACACTTCCATTTACGAGTCGTCCGACTTGTTTATGTGATTGGGTCGATAAGTTTTACACATCGCCCAAGTGCACAAATAATTTATTATTTGATTGTTTGGATGAAACCCCACACGGGTGTTGGGATGATTTTTGATCTACACTAGTTCCAACATTTAGTGTAGAATCCACTTTGGTTGTTATTTGGATGTTTGATAATTATCCATCATGATTGTTGATTTCATGCAATATATGGGTGTTGATTGAGTCACATTCCAATAAAGAATATTCTAGAAAAAGAATATTTTAGGAAATATATCCTAGAAAAAGAATATAGTTTAGAAAAAGAATATAGTTTAGAAAAAGAATATATTTTGGAAAAATATATTTTTACTGAAACAAACCAGTTATTAACCAAAGTAAATCAGTAAAAATTTAGATTTAATGAAGTTTTACAATTTGCTCGTATTTAATTGAAGAAATTAAATAAATTGGATTTTGGGTTTGTCGTGAATAGTGTCTTAAATAACACTGTTCTTAAACCCTGTATGAAAAGAAAAATCTTTTAACTAAGATTATTAAAGTTTTCAACTATATAGAGTAGTTGGAATAAGAAGAAATGTGAGTTGGGTTTATTGTGAACTGTGTTTTTAACCGACATGTGTTCTTTAACCCAACTGACAGTAAAAATATGATTTGGAATTTATAAATCTTTTATTAAGATTTAAATGGGGATTTTCCAAAATTAAAGTTTTCCAATTTAATCTATTAAATTGGAGTTGAATGGAATTCAAATTAATAATAACCGAGATAAGCTTCTGTAAAAGAAGACCGATACTACATATGGAATTTAAGAGGCTTTGTCGTTATTCCATATATATTATTGGTTGGATACAGAAATTTATAACGAGTATATATTGATTTGATTTCTGTGAAGATTCCATATTTTATGGAAGATGATTTTCGGTTTACCGTGAACTATGTTTTTAAATGACATTAGTTCTTTATCCCAGTTAAAGATAAGATTAATTTCTTGAATTTAAATAATCATTGAATAATGATTTTTAATATCTAAAACCAAATTGAGATTTTAATAAATATTTTATAAGAAAGTTTTAAGTGCAAAGTTAGAGTATTTATCTTTGATAAAATAATGTGAATATTTTATTTAAAGGAATATTCTAAGTCGGAATGAGGAGTTGGATGTGTTTTTATAGTACTTGATTTTTAATCAGAAATACGCGAATTATCCGGAAAGACCGGGTTTAACCCATTCCGAATAATTACTACGACGATGAAGAGTCGAAGATGAAGACAGTGTTTGAAGACCGACGATCTTCGCATCGAACAAATGTGTTGCTACAGAGACCCTTGATGGGAGTAGCTACCTTGAAGGGGCTTCAGTGGTGGCCGTCCGGACTATTGTTGATTGTTCGGATTTGGTTTTAACTCAGACCCAGAGCATAAGCTAGTAAAATGGATGCGTATCTGACATTGGATTTCATTCAATGTGAATTAAATCGATTTATGTTAATGTATGTCTGTTTGGTGGTGGAGGATTTATTCTCTACTTAACACCCTGGTATATATTAATAGTGATTGATCGCATGGCGTGAATTGTCAATGTGGCACGCCAAGATGCAATTGATCAAGGCTTTTGTTGAAAAGCAGGGCCTTGTGGGATGATCAAAGCATAGCCTATTGCGGCATAGCTTTGTGTATATCGTGACTTCGCGAGCCTCACACCCCGGTATGAGTCAAAAACGGGATATGGACTGCAGGGAGTGCACACGTTTCTTTCTAGCTAGTGGTAGTGTCAGTGCTTTAACACGGCCCGACATTTTACTTATGTGGATGATGGATTTTGAGGCGCCTCGGATTTTTATAGGCCGATAGTGGTCATATTATAGGTTCAAAGGAAACGGGAAACGTGTGTTCAGGCATAACCAATCCACTGATGATAGGCAGGGACCGACCCTGAAGATCCAAGGGTTCACTGCGGGGGATCCTGAGGCATTTGCTAGAGTGTCTCGAATCGGAGAGGAGCTTGCCCCTAGGCTCGACTCATGATGGAAATCCAATTTCCAATATGACCTTGCGGTTTTGATTGTAAAACTAGTATGGCGACATAGTAGGATGGGGTACTATGCTGTCTATGATTAATACATTATGATTGAAATTGTTTTTGAAATATATGTACCCATAGATATACACACTAATATTAAATCCGTTTCATCGTATCAAGCATCTTTTGACCATTATAAGGTAAAACCCTATCCTCCGGTTTGTGTTGCATTGTGTGATGGGACTTGGGTCTTATAATGGTTGCATTTTTCTAAAAAGCATTGCGTTGTTTAACGATTTACTTTAATTTATGCACTGGCAATCCAATGGAGTAAACCCGTTCTGCGTTAGCGGCGTGGTCCTATGATTAGCCTTATTATTAGATAGTTAAGTTAAGATTTCTCATACCATTCCCATGACTGACCTATAGTTTGTTTCACTGGCAAACTCGGGTGCCCATATTTTCTACACGGGCAGTCGAGTAGCTTTTTGCAGATATTTTGACAGGATCCTGGCTCACAGCTGAAGCGGTACTCGGAAAGCTCTGTATCCGTGTATTCCTTCCAGTTGTATATTTGTATATTTTTCCGCTGCTATATAAATGTAATTTAAATCTCTGATATTATTGTATTTCTGTTGTGTAATAAGTATTCATACTCTGTTATATTCTTGTACTCTGATGTAATTGTGGTGATCAGCAATAAAATGTTTTTCAGTTTGTGTTCTGAGGTGTGTTGTTCTCAAAGCAATCCGGTCTTTCCTTTACCGGGAAGTTTGGGTCGTTTCAGTTGGTATCAGAGCGAGGTTTACAGAGCTCGAGAACAAGACACATTAGAACCGAACGAAAGAATTCATCAGAGATTGGATTAGTAATATCCAATGAGAATAACTCGTTAGAGATGGGATCGGTAGAATCCTAGAACGAGTGTGAAGAGTATTATTTTCTTTAAAATAAAAATGAAAACAAATTTAGTTTTGAAAATTTTGTCTAAAATACGTATTTGAGTATATTATATTTTAATGTGGGCAATCGAGTATATAAAGATTTCGAATATACGAGTAATTAACGGATATTCAAAGTTTTAATATACTGGATAGATATAGAATCACACTCTAGTCGCCCGGAGGTATTTCTGGTGATAGGTCGACCATCACCAGTATTTATGTTCGAGTCTCGAAGGTGGGATTTCTATATATTTCCATTGACTGGTATGAGAACCAACACTTAGTTAGTACACATTGCTGTGATTTGCAATCAAAATATGATTTTTGATTATATATAAAAGTTATATATATTTGGAAAGTTAATCACCTAATTGATTGCTGGTTGTGATGTTTGATTATTAGTTTAACAAATAAAGTATAGAAATGATAATTAATTTAACTAACAAAATTATGGAAACCAATAAAACAACTTTTAGCTTCGTTCCTTTTCGAGGACGAAAAGATTTTAAGTGGGGGCGATTGTAACGACCTGGGATTTTGGGGCCAATTTAAAATTTTTATTTTAGAAATTTTAATGGATTTTAATAATTTAAAATAATATATTTGAAATAAGAACGACTAAGAATTTACTTTGAAACGAATAAATTCTATTTAATTATAAAAGGAGTTTAAAACAGCGCTGCAGTTTGAAAATTTTGAATTTGAACTTTAACTGACTGTACAGGATTCATTTTAAATCAGAATTGAACGAAACCAGAAATATTTAAATTTGTTTAATCATATCTTTCCAACGAATCTGAAAAACAGAAATTTCGTTTTAAAAATCAAAAGTTATGGCCAATTCAATTTTTAGAAAGGTCGTTGTAGAATTTATATATATATTATATAGGGCCCGAAAGGCTACTTTTCACATATGAAGAAATTTCGACTCGAAACCACTTCCATTGAGTTCGGCATGACATTTCTGCATTGAAAAACTGTAAACACTTATATATTTTGAGTTTCGGAATGTATTTGTTTAAAAATGTATTTTTAATATTAAATATATTGGCCTTGAAAATAGCCATTTTTCGAACGATGTCGGTTTTCGACGAAACCACTTTTGTTGGAACCGGAATGTCAAATTATTGCTAGGTTTCAATTTTCATAATTTTTTGAATTAATATGTGAGCGTGGTAAAAGAAAACGTGTTTTGTCAATTACAGTCAAATTTGATCGACTTAAAAATAGCCATTTTTCAAACAGTCTCAGAATTCAATGAAATTAGTTTTGTTAGGACCGTATCGTCAAAACATAACTAGAAATGATTTTTCTATAATTTTTAGAGTCAGTATGTGGCCCCTGTAATTTAAAATGTACGTTTGAATTTAATAATTTAATGATTTATAATTAAATTTAAAGAAAAACATATCGTAACAGCCGAATTGGGTTACGAAATATGTTCCATTGTGTCCGGGATGGGATTTATTAGCTAGGGGCGACATTCGTTGGATTTAATTTGGAGTTCCGGACGATATACAAATTTATAGAAATAAATTAATTAAAATAAATAAGAAAATACGCATATAAATACGCGGTACTATACGAAACCCTATTCCCATTATACAGCCGCTGTTTTACTTCTTCCAATGGCCGATGTTCACCGAAAATTCAAACCTTAAGATCTTGCGAACCGTTCAATGAAAATCAGCAAATTATATATCAAATCGAAGGGAATTTCGGGAGCTTCAAATCTATACGGACAAGATGTGCTTTAGTGGAGCGGATTTCGCGAATTTGGGGCAAAAAGTGCCGCCGTTTGCGGCGTTCTGGGGCCCACCAGGGACCACCGAGCTCGCCTGGGTTCCTGGCGTGGGGGCGGCGTTCGTGGCGCTCCGGGCAGTGGCGTCGGATCTGAGTCACGACGGTCAGGGGAGGAGCGGCGAACAGTTTTTCCTTTTGAGCGTGATGGGTTCTCACGGTCTGTACATAACGAAGAAGAAGTAAGGGATTAATGTAAAGGATTAAGGAAATATTAATTAATTAATAAAGTTAATTATTTATTTAAATATTCAAATCTTTAAACGATTGTATCTTGTTCAAACAGAGACGAAATTCAACGAAACGAGTTGCGTTGTGATCGTATCGAAGAATACTACAGCACAGAACTGACTAGGACAGAAACAGAGCAAATCAAAATTCGAGGAAAATTTCAGATTTAAATGGTTCGGTGAGATTTCTATTTTAAATTAAAAATTAATTAATTATTTCATTTTGAAATTTAGATATTTAATCTATGTATAATTCATGTTGGTGTTGTTTGTATCTATTGAGATGTTGATTGTTTGGTGATTGTGATGAGCCTCTGATTTGAATTGTGTGTGTATTCATGTTTGTTATAATTAGATAATTAAAATTATCATAATTGTCATATCTAGATAGTTGAATCATAACTGTCATTTTTGACCAATTTGAATTAGAGTTATCATTTTGGCAAAAATATAATAATTGGACAAAATCCTCATTTTTGTCATTTCTTTAAGAATAAAAAGAACACCTTTATATGTATTTTCTTTAAGAATAAGAAGAACAACATTTTTGATTAGAATTTGATTAGTGATAAAAGAACAACATTTTGATCACATTTTTGTGAAAGAATGATTTTAGAACAAAATTCACATTTTGATTTCATAAGAAGATTAGAACAAAATTGACATTTTTGTTTACATTAAAGGAAATTGACATTTTTGTTTACATTAAAGGAAATTGACATTTTTGTTTACATTAAAGGAAATTGACATTTTTGTTTACATTAAAGGAAACTGACATTTTTGTCACTATAAAATGTTAATGAAAATAAAAAGGACATTTTGATTATAAAATGTTAACATGAGTTAAAATTACCTTTTTGTCAAAAGAATGATTTGTGAAATAAAATTACATTCTTGTCAAGAGAATGATTATTGAAATAAAAATAACAATTTTTGTTAAGACCTGTTAATGACATGAAAATGTATATTTTTATACATTAAAATTATGAATTGGAAAAAAAATTATATTTTTATACATTAAAAATAGTTTAACCAAAATATACATTTTGGTCAATAAGAAGGAAGATTACATTATTGATCATTAAAAAAAAAAAGAGTTTTACAAAACTATCACATTTTATACATTAAAAAGAGAATGAATTAGAAAGGTTCAATTTTGTCATTATAAAAGAATGAATAGCTAAACATTCATTTGTTTTCATTAAAGTAGAAGTAGATAAAAATACTTATTTTTGTCCAAATTAAAAGAATGAAACAAAATGTAGCATCTTTATGTTATATTAGATTTGAAACACCAAATATACGCTTTTGGCAATTTACATTAGTCGAAAGCGATTATTCACTTTTGTCAATTTACACTAGTGAAACAAAATATGATTTAAAGAGTTACATTTTGTTTGCAATTTTAGATGCAAACAAATATTATATTTTTATTTTGTATTTTAGTTAGAAATGAAAATATACATTTTTGCTTGCAAATTTAGTTGCAAACAAAACATTTAGTAAAGATTATATTTATTTTATTTGCATATTTAGATGCAAATAAACATCGTAGTCAAAAGATTATATTTTTAGTTGCATATTTAGAGGCAAATAAACACCGTAGGAAAAAGATGCATTTTGTTTGCAACTTTAGATGTGAACAAAACATTACAATTAAAAGTTATCCTTTTTATTTGCAATCCTTGTTGCAAATAAAACTAGAAATAAAAAAGTTACAATTTTCATTTACATCCCTCGATGTAAATAAACATAAAAAGTTGAATCTTTATTTGGATTCTCTTTTGCAAATAAAGCATGAAATAAGAAGTTATAATTTTATTTACATTCTCTATTGCAAATAAAACATGAAATCAAAAAGTACATTTTTATCTGCACTTTAGTGGTTATAAAAATGATAAGATTAAATGATTACATTTTTAATGTAATATAAAGATTTCATTTTATACAATGTAAAAAAGAATATCATTTTATGTAAAATGAAAAGATCATACTCCATGGTAGGTGAGTCAACATTAGAATTCACATTCTTAATGCAAATGAATCAGTAGAAAGGATTCATTGTTTTGATAAATTATGTTAACATGAGAACTTACATTGTTCTCATATATGAACTGATTCATCATTATATATATATATATATATGTTTATGATGCTGAAATGTTACACTTCCATTTACGAGTCGTCCGACTTGTTTATGTGATTGGGTCGATAATTTTTACACATCGCCCAAGTGCACAAATAATTTATTATTTGATTGTTTGGATGAAACCCCACACGGGTGTTGAGATGATTTTTGATCTACACTAGTCCCAACATTTAGTGTAGAATCCACTTTGGTTGTTATTTGGATGTTTGATAATTATCCATCATGATTATTGATTTCATGCAATATATGGGTGTTGATTGAGTCACATTCCAATAAAGAATATTCTAGGAAAAGAATATTTTAGGAAATATATCCTAGAAAAAGAATATAGTTTAGAAAAAGAATATAGTTTAGAAAAAGAATATATTTTGCAAAAATATATTTTTACTGAAATAAACTAGTTATTAACCAAAGTAAATCAGTAAAAATTTAGAATTAATGAAGTTTTACAATTTGCTCATATTTAATTGAAGAAATTAAATAAATTGGATTTTGGGTTTGTCGTGAATAGTGTCTTAAATAACACTGTTCTTAAACCCCGTATGAAAAGAAAAATCTTTTAACTAAGATTATTAAAGTTTTCAACTATATTTAGTAATTGGAATAAGAAGAAATGTGAGTTGGGTTTATTGTGAACTGTGTTTTTAAGCGACATGTGTTCTTTAACCCAACTGACAGTGAAAATATGATTTGGAATTTATAAATCTTTTATTAAGATTTAAAGGGGGATTTTCCAAAATTAAAGTTTTCCAATTTAATCTATTAAATTGGAGTTGAATGGAATTCAAATTAATAATAACCGAGATAAGCTTCTTTAAAAGAAGTCCGATACTACATATGGAATTTAAGAGGCTTTGTCGTTATTCCATTTATATTATTGGTCGGATACAGAAATTTATAACGAGTATATATTGATTTGATTTCTGTGAAGATTCCATATTTTAGGGAAGATGATTTTTGGTTTACCGTGAACTATGTTTTTAATTGACATTAGTTCTTTATCCTAGTTAAAGATAAGATTAATTTCTTGAATTTAAATAATCATTGAATAATGATTTTTAATATCTAAAACCAAATTGAGATTTTAATAAATCTTTTATAAGAAAGTTTTAAGTGCAAATTTAGAGTATTTATCTTTGATAAAATAATGTGAATATTTTATTTAAAGGAATATTCTAAGTCGGAATGAGGCATTGGATGTGTTTTTATAGTACTTGATTTTTAATCAGAAATACGCGAATTATCCGAAAAGACCGGGTTTAACCCATTCCGAATAATTACTACGACGATGAAGAGTCGAAGATGAAGACGGTGTTTGAAGACCGACGATCTTCACATCGAACGGATGTGTTGCTACAGAGACCCTTGATGGGAGTAGCTACCTTGAAGGGGCTTCAGTGGTGGCCGTCCGGACTATTGTTGATTGTTCGGATTTGGTTTTCGCTCAGACTCAGAGCATAAGCTAGTAAATGGATGCGTATCTGACATTGGATTTCATTCCATGTGAATTAAATCGATTTATGTTAATGTATGTCTGTTTGGTGGTGGAGGATTTATTCTCTACTTAACACCCTGGTATATATTAATAGTGATTGATCGCATGGCGTGAATTGTCAATGTGGCACGCCAAGATGCAATTGATCAAGGCTTTTGTTGAAAAGCAGGGCCTTGTGGGATGATCAAAGCATAGCCTATTGCGGCATAGCTTTGTGTATATCGTGACTTCGCGAGCCTCACACCCCGGTATGAGTCAAAAACGGGATATGGACTGCAGGGAGTGCACACGTTTCTTTCTAGCTAGTGGTAGTGTTAGTGCTTTAACACGGCCCGACATTTTACTTATGTGGATGATGGATTTTGTGGCGCCTCGGATTTTTATAGGCCGATAGTGGTCATATTATAGGTTCAAAGGAACCGGGAAACGTGTGTTCAGGCATAACCAATCCACTGCCGATAGGCGGGGACCGGCCCTGAAGATCCAAGGGTTCACTGCGGGGGATCCTGAGGCATTTTCTAGAGTGTCTCGAATCGGAGAGGAGCTTGCCCCTAGCCTCGACTCATGATGGAAATCCCATTTCCAATACGACCTTGCGGTTTTGATTGTAAAACTAGTACGGCGACATAGTAGGATGGGGTACTATGCCGTCTTTGATTAATACATTATGACTGAAATTGTTTTTGAAATATATATACCCATAGATATACACACTAATATTAAATCCGTTTTATCGTATCAAGCATCTTTTGACCATTATAAGGTAAAATCCTATCCTCCGGTTTGCGTTGCATTGTGTGATGGGACTTGGGTCTTACAATGGTTGCATTTTTCTAAAAAGCATTCCGTTATTTAACGATTTACTTTAATTTATGCACTGGAAATCCAATGGAGTAAACCCGTTCTGCGTTAGCGGTGTGGTCCTATGATTAGCCTTATTATTAGATAGTTAAGTTAAGATTTATCATACCAGTCCCATGACAGACCTGTAGTTTGTTTCACTGGCAAACTCGGGTGCCCATATTTTCTACACGGGCAGTCGAGTAGCTTTTTGCAGATATATTGACAGGATCCTGGCTCACAGCTGAAGCGGTACTCGGAAAGCTCTGTATCCGTGTATTCCTTCCAGTTGTATATTTGTATATTTTTCCGCTGCTATATAAATGTAATTTAAATCTCTGATATTATTGTATTTCTGTTGTGTAATAAGTATTCATACTCTGTTATATTCTTGTACTCTGATGTAATTGTGGTGATCAGCAATAAAATGTTTTTCAGTTTGTGTTCTGAGGTGTGTTGTTCTCAAAGCAATCCGGTCTTTCCTTTACCGGGAAGTTTGGGTCGTTTCAGTTGGTATCAGAGCGAGGTTTACAGAGCTCGAGAACAAGACACATTAGAACCGAACGAAAGAATTCATCAGAGATTGGATTAGTAATATCCAATGAGAATAACTCATTAGAGATGGGATCGGTAGAATCCTAGAACGAGTGTGAAGAGTATTATTTTCTTTAAAATAAAAATGAAAACAAATTTAGTTTTGAAAATTTTGTCTAAAATACGTATTTGAGTATATTATATTTTAATGTGGACAATCGAGTATATAAAGATTTCGAATATACGAGTAATTAACAAATATTCGAAGTTTTAATATACTGGATAGATATAGAATCACACTCTAGTCGCCCGGAGGTAATTCTGGTGATAGGTCGGCCATCACCAGTATTTATGTTCGAGTCTCGAAGGTGGGATTTCTATATATTTCCATTGACTGGTATGAGAACCAACACTTAGTTAGTACACATTGCTGTGATTTGCAATCAAAATATGATTTTTGATTATATATAAAAGTTAAATATATTTGGAAAGTTAATCACCTAATTGATTATTGGTTGTGATGTTTGATTATTAGTTTAACTAATAAAGTATAGAAATGATAATTAATTTAACTAACAAAATTATGGAAACCAATAAAACAACTTTTAGCTTCGTTCCTTTTCGAGGACGAAAAGATTTTAAGTGGGGGCGATTGTAACGACCCGGGATTTTGGGGCCAATTTAAAATTTTTATTTTAGAAATTTTAATGGATTTTAATCATTTAAAATAATATATTTGAAATAAGAACGACTAAGAATTTACTTTGAAACGAATAAATTCAATTTAATTATAAAAGGAGTTTAAAACAGCGCTGCAGTTTGAAAATTTTGAATTTGAACTTTAACTGACTGTACAGGATTCATTTTAAATCAGAATTGAACGAAACCAGAAATATTTAAATTTATTTAATCATATCTTTCCAACGAATCTGAAAAACGGAAATTTCATTTTTAAAATCAAAAGTTATGGCCAATTCAATTTTTAGAAAGGTCGTTGTAGAATTTATATATATATATTATATAGGGCCCGAAAGGCTACTTTTCACATATGAAGAAATTTCGACTCGAAACCACTTCCATTGAGTTCGGCATGACGTTTCTGCATTGAAAAATAGTAAACACTTATATATTTTGAGTTTCGGAATGTATTTGTTTAAAAATGTATTTTTAATATTAAATATATTGGCCTTGAAAATAGCCATTTTTGAACGATGTCGGTTTTCGGCGAAACCAATTTTGTTGGAACCGGAATGTCAAATTATTGCTAGGTTTCAATTTTCATAATTTTTTGAATTAATATGTGAGCGTGGTAAAAGAAAACGTGTTTTGTCAATTACAGTCAAATTTGATCGACTTAAAAATAGCCATTTTTCAAACAGTCTCAGAATTCGATGAAATTAGTTTTGTTAGGACCGTATCGTCAAAACATAACTAGAAATAATTTTTCTATAATTTTTAGAGTCAGTATGTGGCCCCTGTAATTTAAAATGTACGTTTGAATTTAATAATTTAATGATTTATAATTAAATTTAAAGAAAAACATATCGTAACAGCCGAATTGGGTTACGAAATATGTTCCATTGTGTCCGGGATGGGTTTTATTAGCTAGGGGCGACATTCGTTGGATTTAATTTGGAGTTCCGGACGATATACAAATTTATAGAAATAAATTAATTAAAATAAATAAGAAAATACGCGTATAAATACGCGGTACTATACGAAACCCTATTCCCATTATACAGCCGCCGTTTTACTTCTTCCAATGGTCGATGTTCACCGAAAATTCAAACCTTAAGATCTTGCAAACCGTTCAATGAAAATCAGCAAATTATATATCAAATCGAAGGGAATTTTGGGAGCTTCAAATCTATACGGACAAGATGTGCTTTAGTGGAGCGGATTTCGCGAATTTGGGGCAAAAAGTGCCGCCGTTTGCGGCGTTCTGGGGCCCACCAGGGACCACCGAGCTCGCCTGGGTTCCTGGCGTGGGGGCGGCGTTCGTTGGCGCTCCGGGCAGTGGCATCGGATCTGAGTCACGATGGTCAGGGGAGGAGCGGCGAACAGTTTTTCCTTTTGAGCGTGATGGGTTCCACGGTCTGTACATAACGAAGAATAAGTAAGGGATTAATGTAAAGGATTAAGGAAATATTAATTAATTAATAAAGTTAATTATTTATTTAAATATTCAAATCTTTAAACGATTGTATCTTGTTCAAACAGAGACGAAATTCAACGAAACGAGTTGCGTTGTGATCGTATTGAAGAATACTACAGCACAAAACTGACTAGGACAAAAACAGAGCAAGTCAAAATTCGAGGAAAATTTCAGATCTAAATGGTTCGGTGTGATTTCTATTTTAAATTAAAAATTAATTAATTATTTCATTTTGAAATTTAGATATTTAATCTATGTATAATTCATGTTGGTGTTGTTTGTATCTATTGAGATGTTGATTGTTTGGTGATTGTGATGAGCCTCTGATTTGAATTGTGTGTGTATTTATGTTTGTTATAATTAGATAATTAAAATTATCATAATTGTCATATCTAGATAGTTGAATCATAACTGTCATTTTTGACCAATTTGAATTAGAGTTATCATTTTGGCAAAAATATAATAATTGGACAAAATCCTCATTTTTGTCATTTCTTTAAGAATAAAAAGAACACCTTTATATGTATTTTCTTTAAGAATAAAAAGAACAACATTTTTTATTAGAATTTGATTAGTGATAAAAGAACAACATTTTGATCACATTTTTGTGAAAGAATGATTTTAGAACAAAATTCACATTTTGATTTCATAAGAAGATTAGAACAAAATTGACATTTTTGTTTACATTAAAGGAAATTGACATTTTTGTTTACATTAAAGGAAATTGACATTTTTGTTTACATTAAAGGAAATTGACATTTTTGTTTACATTAAAGGAAATTGACATTTTTGTCACTATAAAATGTTAATGAAAATAAAAAGGACATTTTGATTATAAAATGTTAACATGAGTTAAAATTACCTTTTTGTCAAAAGAATGATTTGTGAAATAAAATTACATTCTTGTCAAGAGAATGATTATTGAAATAAAAATAACAATTTTTGTTAAGACCTGTTAATGACATGAAAATGTATATTTTTATACATTAAAAGTATGAATTGGAAAAAAAATTATATTTTTATACATTAAAAATAGTTTAACCAAAATATACATTTTGGTCATTAAGAAGGAAGATTACATTATTGATCATTAAAAAAAAAAGAGTTTAACAAAACTATCACATTTTATACATTAAAAAGAGAATGAATTAGAAAGGTTCAATTTTGTCATTATAAAAGAATGAATAGCTAAACATTCATTTGTTTTCATTAAAGTAGAAGTAGATAAAAATACTTATTTTTGTCCAAATTAAAAGAATGAAACAAAATATAGCATCTTTATGTTATATTAGATTTGAAACACCAAATATACGCTTTTGGCAATTTACATTAGTCGAAACTGATTATTCACTTTTGTCAATTTACACTAGTGAAACAAAATATGATTTAAAGAGTTACATTTTGTTTGCAATTTTAGATGCAAATAAATATTATATTTTTATTTTTTATTTTAGTTAGAAATGAAAATATACATTTTTGCTTGCAAATTTAGTTGCAAACAAAACATTTAATAAAGATTATATTTATTTTATTTGCATATTTAGATGCAAATAAACATCGTAGTCAAAAGATTATATTTTTAGTTGCATATTTAGAGGCAAATAAACACCGTAGGAAAAAGATGCATTTTGTTTGCAACTTTAGATGTGAACAAAACATTACAATTAAAAGTTATCCTTTTTATTTGCAATCCTTGTTGCAAATAAAACTAGAAATAAAAAAGTTACAATTTTCATTTACATCCCTCGATGTAAATAAACATAAAAAGTTGAATCTTTATTTGGATTTTCTTTTGCAAATAAAGCATGAAATAAGAAGTTATAATTTTATTTACATTCTCTATTGCAAATAAAACATGAAATCAAAAAGTACATTTTTATCTGTACTTTAGTGGTTATAAAAATGATAAGATTAAATGATTACATTTTTAATGTAATATAAAGATTTCATTTTATACAATGTAAAAAGAATATCATTTTATGTAAAATGAAAAGATCATACTCCATGGTAGGTGAGTCAACATCAGAATTCACATTCTTAATGCAAATGAATCAGTAGAAAGGATTCATTGTTTTGATAAATTATGTTAACATGAGAACTTACATTGTTCTCATATATGAACTGATTCATCATTATATATATATATATATATATATGTTTATGATGCTGAAATGTTACACTTCCATTTACGAGTCGTCCGACTTGTTTATGTGATTGGGTCGATAATTTTTACACATCGCCCAAGTGCAAAAATAATTTATTATTTGATTGATTGGATGAAACCCCACACGGGTGTTGAGATGATTTTTGATCTACACTAGTCCCAACATTTAGTGTAGAATCCACTTTGGTTGTTATTTGGATGTTTGATAATTATCCATCATGATTGTTGATTTCATGCAATATATGGGTGTTGATTGAGTCACATTCCAATAAAGAATATTTTAGGAAAAGAATATTTTAGGAAATATATCCTAGAAAAAGAATATAGTTTAGAAAAAGAATATAGTTTAGAAAAAGAATATATTTTGCAAAAATATATTTTTACTGAAATAAACTAGTTATTAACCAAAGTAAATCAGTAAAAATTTAGAATTAATGAAGTTTTACAATTTGCTCATATTTAATTGAAGAAATTAAATAAATTGGATTTTGGGTTTGTCGTGAATAGTGTCTTAAATAACACTGTTCTTAAACCCCGTATGAAAAGAAAAATCTTTTAACTAAGATTATTAAAGTTTTCAACTATATTTAGTAATTGGAATAAAAAGAAATGTGAGTTGGGTTTATTGTGAACTGTGTTTTTAAGCGACATGTGTTCTTTAACCCAACTGACAGTGAAAATATGATTTGGAATTTATAAATCTTTTATTAAGATTTACAGGGGGATTTTCCAAAATTAAAGTTTTCCAATTTAATCTATTAAATTGGAGTTGAATGGAATTCAAATTAATAATAACCGAGATAAGCTTCTTTAAAAGAAGTCCGATACTACATATGGAATTTAAGAGGCTTTGCCGTTATTCCATTTATATTATTGGTCGGATACAGAAATTTATAACGAGTATATATTGATTTGATTTCTGTGAAGATTCCATATTTTAGAGAAGATGATTTTTGGTTTACCGTGAACTATGTTTTTAATTGACATTAGTTCTTTATCCTAGTTAAAGATAAGATTAATTTCTTGAATTTAAATAATCATTGAATAATGATTTTTAATATCTAAAACCAAATTGAGATTTTAATAAATCTTCTATAAGAAAGTTTTAAGTGCAAAGTTAGAGTATTTATCTTTGATAAAATAATGTGAATATTTTATTTAAAGGAATATTCTAAGTCGGAATGAGGCATTGGATGTGTTTTTATAGTACTTGATTTTTAATCAGAAATACACGAATTATCCGAAAAGACCGGGTTTAACCCATTCTGAATAGTTACTACGACGATGAAGAGTCGAAGATGAAGACGGTGTTTGAAGACCGACGATCTTCACATCAAACGGATGTGTTGCTACAGAGACCCTTGATGGGGGTAGCTACCTTGAAGGGGCTTCAGTGGTGGCCGTCCGGACTATTGTTGATTGTTCGGATTTGGTTTTCGCTCAGACTCAGAGCATAAGCTATTAAATGGATGCGTATCTAACATTGGATTTCATTCCATGTGAATTAAATCGATTTATGTTAATGTATGTCTGTTTGGTGGTGGAGGATTTATTCTCTACTTAACACCCTGATATTTATTAATAGTGATTGATCGCATGGCGTGAATTGTCAATGTGGCACGCCAAGATGCAATTGATCAAGGCTTTTGTTGAAAAGCAGGGCCTTGTGGGATGATCAAAGCATAGCCTATTGTGGCATAGCTTTGTGTATATCGTGACTTCGCGAGCCTCACACCCCGGTATGAGTCAAAAACGGGATATGGACTGCAGGGAGTGCACACGTTTCTTTCTAGCTAGTGGTAGTGTCAGTGCTTTAACACGGCCCGACATTTTACTTATGTGGATGATAGATTTGGTGGCGCCTCGGATTTTTATAGGCCGATAGTGGTCATATTATAGGTTCAAAGGAACCGGGAAACGTGTGTTCAGGCATAACCAATCCACTGCCGATAGGCGGGGACCGGCCCTGAAGATCCAAGGGTTCACTGCGGGGGATCCTGAGGCATTTGCTAGAGTGTCTCGAATCGGAGAGGAGCTTGCCCCTAGCCTCGACTCATGATGGAAATCCAATTTCCAATACGACCTTGCGGTTTTGATTGTAAAACTAGTACGGCGACATAGTAGGATGGGGTACTATGCCGTCTTTGATTAATACATTATGATTGAAATTGTTTTTGAAATATATATACCCATAGATATACACACTAATATTAAATCCGTTTTATCGTATCAAGCATCTTTTGACCATTATAAGGTAAAACCCTATCCTCCGGTTTGCGCTGCATTGTGTGATGGGACTTGGTTCTTACAATGGTTGCATTTTTCTAAAAAGCATTGCGTTGTTTAACGATTTACTTTAATTTATGCACTGGCAATCCAATGGAGTAAACCCGTTCCGCGTTAGCGTCGTGGTCCTATGATTAGCCTTATTATTAGATAGTTAAGTTAAGATTTCTCATACCAGTCCCATGACAGACCTGTAGTTTGTTTCACTGGCAAACTCGGGTGCCCATATTTTCTACACGGGCAGTCGAGTAGCTTTTTGCAGATATATTGACAGGATCCTGGCTCACAGCTGAAGCGGTACTCGGAAAGCTCTGTATCCGTGTATTCCTTCCAGTTGTATATTTGTATATTTTTCCGCTGCTATATAAATGTAATTTAAATCTCTGATATTATTGTATTTCTGTTGTGTAATAAGTATACATACTCTGTTATATTCTTGTACTCTGATGTAATTGTGGTGATCAGCAATAAAATGTTTTTCAGTTTGTGTTCTGAGGTGTGTTGTTCTCAAAGCAATCCGGTCTTTCCTTTACCAGGAAGTTTGGGTCGTTTCAGTTGGTATCAGAGCGAGGTTTACAGAGCTCGAGAACAAGACACATTAGAACCGAACGAAAGAATTCATCAGAGATTGGATTAGTAATATCCAATGAGAATAACTCGTTAGAGATGGGATCGGTAGAATCCTAGAACGAGTGTGAAGAGTATTATTTTCTTTAAAATAAAAATGAAAACAAATTTAGTTTTGAAAATTTTGTCTAAAATACGTATTTGAGTATATTATATTTTAATGTGGACAATCGAGTATATAAAGATTTCGAATATACGAGTAATTAACGGATATTCGAAGTTTTAATATACTGGATAGATATAGAATCACACTCTAGTCGCCCGGAGGTAATTCTGGTGATAGGTCGACCATCACCAGTATTTATGTTCGAGTCTCGAAGGTGGGATTTCTATATATTTCCATTGACTGGTATGAGAACCAACACTTAGTTAGTACACATTGCTGTGATTTGCAATCAAAATATGATTTTTGATTATATGTAAAAGTTATATATATTTGGAAAGTTAATCACCTAATTGATTGCTGGTTGTGATGTTTGATTATTAGTTTAACTAATAAAGTATAGAAATGATAATTAATTTAACTAACAAAATTATGGAAACCAATAAAACAACTTTTAGCTTCGTTCCTTTTCGAGGACGAAAAGATTTTAAGTGGGGGCGATTGTAACGACCCGGGATTTTGGGGCCAATTTAAAATTTTTATTTTAGAAATTTTAATGGATTTTAATCATTTAAAATAATATATTTGAAATGAGAACGACTAAGAATTTAGTTTGAAACGAATAAATTCAATTTAATTATAAAAGGGGTTTAAAACAGCGCTGTAGTTTGAAAATTTTGAATTTGAACTTTAACTGACTGTACAGGATTCATTTTAAATCAGAATTGAACGAAACCAGAAATATTTAAATTTGTTTAATCATATCTTTCCAACGAATCTGAAAAACAGAAATTTCATTTTAAAAATCAAAAGTTATGGCCAATTCAATTTTTAGAAAGGTCGCTGTAGAATTTATATATATATATTATATAGGGCCCGAAAGGCTACTTTTCACATATGAAGAAATTTCGACTCGAAACCACTTCCATTGAGTTCGGCATGACGTTTCTGCATTGAAAAACAGTAAACACTTATATATTTTGAGTTTCGGAATGTATTTGTTTAAAAATGTATTTTTAATATTAAATATATTGGCCTTGAAAATAGCCATTTTCGAACGATGTCGGTTTTCGACGAAACCACTTTTGTTGGAACCGGAATGTCAAATTATTGCTAGGTTTCAATTTTCATAATTTTTTGAATTAATATGTGAGCGTGGTAAAAGAAAACGTGTTTTGTCAATTACAGTCAAATTTGATCGACTTAAAAATAGCCATTTTTCAAACAGTCTCAGAATTCGACGAAATTAGTTTTGTTAGGACCGTATCGTCAAAACATAACTAGAAATAATTTTTCTATAATTTTTAGAGTCAGTATGTGGCCCCTGTAATTTAAAATGTACGTTTGAATTTAATAATTTAATGATTTATAATTAAATTTAAAGAAAAACATATCGTAACAGCCGAATTGGGTTACCAAATATGTTCCATTGTGTTCGGGATGGGGTTTATTAGCTAGGGGCGACATTCGTTGGATTTAATTTGGAGTTCCGGACGATATACAAATTTATAGAAATAAATTAATTAAAATAAATAAGAAAATACGCGTATAAATACGTGGTACTATACGAAACCCTATTCTCATTATACAGCCGCCGTTTTACTTCTTCCAATGGCCGATGTTCACCGAAAATTCAAACCTTAAGATCTTGCAAACCGTTCAATGAAAATCAGCAAATTATATATCAAATCGAAGGGAATTTCGGGAGCTTCAAATCTATACGGACAAGATGTGCTTTAGTGGAGCGGATTTCGCGAATTTGGGGCAAAAAGTGCCGCCGTTTGCGGCGTTCTGGGGCCCACCAGGGACCACCGAGCTCGCCTGGGTTCCTGGCGTGGGGGCGGCGTTCGTTGGCGCTCCGGGCAGTGGCGTCGGATCTGAGTCACGACGGTCAGGGGAGGAGCGGCGAACAGTTTTTCCTTTTGAGCGTGATGGGTTCTCACGGTCTGTACATAACGAAGAAGAAGTAAGGGATTAATGTAAAGGATTAAGGAAATATTAATTAATTAATTAAGTTAATTATTTATTTAAATATTCAAATCTTTAAACGATTGTATCTTGTTCAAACAGAGACGAAATTCAACGAAACGAGTTGCGTTGTGATCGTATTGAAGAATACTACAGCACAGAACTGACTAGGACAAAAACAGAGCAAATCAAAATTCAAGGAAAATTTCAGATCTAAATGGTTCGGTGAGATTTCTATTTTAAATTAAAAATTAATTAATTATTTCATTTTGAAATTTCGATATTTAATCTATGTATAATTCATGTTGGTGTTGTTTGTATCTATTGAGATGTTGATTGTTTGGTGATTGCGATGAGCCTCTGATTTGAATTGTGTGTGTATTCATGTTTGTTATAATTAGATAATTAAAATTATCATAATTGTCATATCTAGATAGTTGAATCATAACTGTCATTTTTGACCAATTTGAATTAGAGTTATCATTTTGGCAAAAATATAATAATTGGACAAAATCCTCATTTTTGTCATTTCTTTAAGAATAAAAAGAACACCTTTATATGTATTTTCTTTAAGAATAAAAAGAACAACATTTTTTATTAGAATTTGATTAGTGATAAAAGAACAACATTTTGATCACATTTTTGTGAAAGAATGATTTTAGAACAAAATTCACATTTTGATTTCATGAGAAGATTAGAACAAAATTGACATTTTTTTTTACATTAAAGGAAATTGACATTTTTGTTTACATTAAAGGAAATTGACATTTTTGTTTACATTAAAGGAAATTGACATTTTTGTTTACATTAAAGGAAATTGACATTTTTGTCACTATAAAATGTTAATGAAAATAAAAAGGACATTTTGATTATAAAATGTTAACATGAGTTAAAATTACCTTTTTGTCAAAAGAATGATTTGTGAAATAAAATTTCATTCTTGTCAAGAGAATGATTATTGAAATAAAAATAACAATTTTTGTTAAGACCTGTTAATGACATGAAAATGTATATTTTTATACATTAAAAGTATGAATTGGAAAAAAAATTATATTTTTATACATTAAAAATAGTTTAACCAAAATATACATTTTGGTCATTAAGAAGGAAGATTACATTATTGATCATTAAAAAAAAAAGAGTTTAACAAAACTATCACATTTTATACATTAAAAAGAGAATGAATTAGAAAGGTTCAATTTTGTCATTATAAAAGAATGAATAGCTAAACATTCATTTGTTTTCATTAAAGTAGAAGTAGATAAAAATACTTATTTTTGTCCAAATTAAAAGAATGAAACAAAATATAGCATCTTTATGTTATATTAGATTTGAAACACCAAATATACGCTTTTGGCAATTTACATTAGTCGAAACCGATTATTCACTTTTGTCAATTTACACTAGTGAAACAAAATATGATTTAAAGAGTTACATTTTGTTTGCAATTTTAGATGCAAACAAATATTATATTTTTATTTTGTATTTTAGTTAGAAATGGAAATATACATTTTTGCTTGCAAATTTAGTTGCAAACAAAACATTTAATAAAAATTATATTTATTTTATTTGCATATTTAGATGCAAATAAACATCATAGTTAAAAGATTATATTTTTAGTTGCATATTTAGAGGCAAATAAACACCGTAGGAAAAAGATGCATTTTGTTTGCAACTTTAGATGTGAACAAAACATTACAATTAAAAGTTATCCTTTTTATTTGCAATCCTTGTTGCAAATAAAACTAGAAATAAAAAAGTTACAATTTTCACTTACATCCCTCGATGTAAATAAACATAAAAAGTTGAATCTTTATTTGGATTCTCTTTTGCAAATAAAGCATGAAATAAGAAGTTATAATTTTATTTACATTCTCTATTGCAAATAAAACATGAAATCAAAAAGTACATTTTTATCTGCACTTTAGTGGTTATAAAAATGATAAGATTAAATGATTACATTTTTAATGTAATATAAAGATTTCATTTTATACAATGTAAAAAGAATATCATTTTATGTAAAATGAAAAGATCATACTTCATGGTAGGTGAGTCAACATCAGAATTCACATTCTTAATGCAAATGAATCAATAGAAAGGATTCATTGTTTTGATAAATTATGTTAACATGAGAACTTATATTGTTCTCATATATGAACTGATTCATCATTATATATATATATATATATATATGTGTGTGTGTGTGTGTGTGTGTGTGTGTGTGTGTGTGTTTATGATGCTGAAATGTTACACTTCCATTTACGAGTCGTCCGACTTGTTTATGTGATTTTGTCGATAATTTTTACACATCGCCCAAGTGCACAAATAATTTATTATTTGATTGTTTGGATGAAACCCCACACGGGTGTTGAGATGATTTTTGATCTACACTAGTCCCAACATTTAGTGTAGAATCCACTTTGGTTGTTATTTGGATGTTTGATAATTATCCATCATGATTGTTGATTTCATGCAATATATGGGTGTTGATTGAGTCACATTCCAATAAAGAATATTCTAGGAGAAGAATATTTTAGGAAATATATCCTAGAAAAAGAATATAGTTTAGAAAAAGAATATAGTTTAGAAAAAGAATATATTTTGCAAAAATATATTTTTACTGAAATAAACTAGTTATTAACCAAAGTAAATCAGTAAAAATTTAGAATTAATGAAGTTTTACAATTTGCTCATATTTAATTGAAGAAATTAAATAAATTGGATTTTGGGTTTGTCGTGAATAGTGTCTTAAATAACACTGTTCTTAAACCCCGTATGAAAAGAAAAATCTTTTAACTAAGATTATTAAAGTTTTCAACTATATTTAGTAATTGGAATAAGAAGAAATGTGAGTTGGGTTTATTGTGAACTGTGTTTTTAAGCGACATGTGTTCTTTAACCCAACTGACAGTGAAAATATGATTTGGAATTTATAAATCTTTTATTAAGATTTAAAGGGGGATTTTCCAAAATTAAAGTTTTCCAAATTAATCTATTAAATTGGAGTTGAATGGAATTCAAATTAATAATAACCGAGAGAAGCTTCTTTAAAAGAAGTCCGATACTACATATGGAATTTAAGAGGCTTTGCCGTTATTCCATTTATATTATTGGTCGGATACAGAAATTTATAACGAGTATATATTGATTTGATTTCTGTGAAGATTCCATATTTTAGGGAAGATGATTTTTGGTTTACCGTGAACTATGTTTTTAATTGACATTAGTTCTTTATCCTAGTTAAAGATAAGATTAATTTCTTGAATTTAAATAATCATTGAATAATGATTTTTAATATCTAAAACCAAATTGAGATTTTAATAAATCTTTTATAAGAAAGTTTTAAGTGCAAAGTTAGAGTATTTATCTTTGATAAAATAATGTGAATATTTTATTTAAAGGAATATTCTAAGTCGGAATGAGGCGTTGGATGTGTTTTTATAGTACTTGATTTTTAATCAGAAATACGCGAATTATCCGGAAAGACCGGGTTTAACCCATTCTGAATAATTACTACGACGATGAAGATTCGAAGATGAAGACGGTGTTTGAAGACCGACGATCTTCACATCGAACGGATGTGTTGCTACAAAGACCCTTGATGAGAGTAGCTACCTTGAAGGGGCTTCAGTGGTGGCCGTCCGGACTATTGTTGATTGTTCGGATTTGGTTTTCGCTCAGACTCAGAGCATAAGCTAGTAAATGGATGCGTATCTGACATTGGATTTCATTCCATGTGAATTATATCGATTTATGTTAATGTATGTCTGTTTGGTGGTGGAGGATTTATTCTCTACTTAACACCCTGGTATATATTAATAGTGATTGATCGCATGGCGTGAATTGTCAATGTGGCACGCCAAGATGCAATTGATCAAGGCTTTTGTTGAAAAGCATAGCCTTGTGGGATGATCAAAGCATAGCCTATTGCGGCATAGCTTTGTGTATACCGTGACTTCGCGAGCCTCACACCCCGGTATGAGTCAAAAACGGGATATGGACTGCAGGGAGTGCACACGTTTCTTTCTAGCTAGTGGTAGTGTCAGTGCTTTAACACGGCCCGACATTTTACTTATGTGGATGATGGATTTTGTAGCGCCTCGGATTTTTATAGGCCGATAGTGGTCATATTATAGGTTCAAAGGAACCGGGAAACGTGTGTTCAGGCATAACCAATCCACTGCCGATAGGCGGGGACCGGCCCTGAAGATCCAAGGGTTCACTGCGGGGGATCCTGAGGCATTTGCTAGAGTGTCTCGAATCGGAGAGGAGCTTGCCCCTAGCCTCGACTCATGATGGAAATCCAATTTCCAATAAGACCTTGCGGTTTTGGTTGTAAAACTAGTACGGCGACATAGTAGGATGGGGTACTATGCCGTCTTTGATTAATACATTATGATTGAAATTGTTTTTGAAATATATATACCCATAGATATACACACTAATATTAAATCCGTTTTATCGTATCAAGCATCTTTTGACCATTATAAGGTAAAACCCTATCCTCCGGTTTGCGTTGCATTGTGTGATGGGACTTGGGTCTTACAATGGTTGCATTTTTCTAAAAAGCATTGCGTTGTTTAAAGATTTACTTTAAATTATGCATTGGCAATCCAATTGAGTAAACCCGTTCCGCGTTAGCGGCGTGGTCCTGTGATTAGCCTTATTATTAGATAGTTAAGTTAAGATTTCTCATACCAGTCCCATGACAGACCTGTAGTTTGTTTCACTGGCAAACTCGGGTGCCCATATTTTCTACACGGGCAGTCGAGTAGCTTTTTGCAGATATATTGACATGATCATGGCTCACAGCTGAAGCGGTACTCGAAAAGCTCTGTATCCGTGTATTCCTTCCAGTTGTATATTTGTATATTTTTCCGCTGCTATATAAATGTAATTTAAATCTCTGATATTATTGTATTTCTGTTGTGTAATAAGTATTCATACTCTGTTATATTCTTGTACTCTGATGTAATTGTGGTGATTAGCAATAAAATGTTCTTCAGTTTGTGTTCTGAGGTGTGTTGTTCTCAAAGCAATCCGGTCTTTCCTTTACCGGGAAGTTTGGGTCGTTTCACTATATGACTAGGAATAACCAAGTTGAATGGAAATCTAAAAGGGAAGAGCAAGTGCGTAATTAAATGATTAGACATAGGGTCTAATAACATGTTAACCTGAGGCGTTTGGACCAGTGCGTACGTCTGAAGATGAATAACCCAACGGGGTAGATCATCGTGGTGTCATAAGACACAAGGGGAGCGCACATCCATATGATTATCCTTCTTGTTCCGCATGTTGTTCTACTGATATTCTGATGGCTCTGAAGGATTGGAAGGGGAAGCATGTGGCTTCCTGGGACGTTGAGGGTACTCCTGGTAGCCCTATGTGCTGTGACAGCCTTCTACTGTGCTCACAGAGGTTAGGTTTGCGCGTTTCTACCCGGTGAGTATGCCTTGATTGCCACGATAGTGAGCAATCAAAAGACTGTAGGGTGGCATAAGTGATTCGACGATCCCGTTGCTTAACTTGGCTAGGTTAAGACCACTCTTGTGTACTGACAGGTCTAACCATTAGATAGCAAAGTCGTCAAGTACCTATCATCGACAGGCAGGTTGATATGTGATGCGGGATGCAGAAAAGTGGAGAGCTAAACCAACAGACCATAAACCTTTAGCTATCTAGGCTATGAGTGAGGGACAAGCCAATTAGGATTTGTTGTTTGCTCTTAGGCCAGGTCATTAGTTTTCAATCTTATTCGTCTTTCATTAGTTGAGGGAGGGGTTAGGTGGGACCATAGCCACTGAAAATGCAGACCTTAGCATCTGTGTAAACAGACATCTGAAAAGCTCCCGACCGAGTTTTGTGTTTCTTCTACATCCCTGCCACGGGACTCATTGCACAATAGAGGATATGTGCGGTTAAGACATCGAGTACGATTGACGATACGTACATGGGAAAGTCTAGATACTTGCATGTCTGCTTTGGGAGGTGTATCGTAGACTTGAGGGCATTACTCTATGATGGGATCTGATTCGATTCGATCGAAGGTGCCAATCCATACGCCTATGTAGCATGATAATGGTAGATATATGCGGAACGTAGCATTGTTATATAGAGATCTGTGCATCACTCCGGCGTAGGATAAGGGACTACTTACATTTCTGTAGCGTTACTATGGAGACCGTGCGAGTGGGATACCATGGGTGTACCTCATTATTGGGGGTAGCTACATATATACCGTATTAGGTTAATCCACTGGAAGTAGATGGATACGACGTATGTGAAAGCCTTGAGTGCTATTAACTCAAGTAACTTAATAAACAACAAAATGTAACTGTACGGTATATGTGGAATTATCCAAAATGTGTAGTTTAAATCCAATCATCAGAACTTATGTTCTGACCTCCTCCTCATAACATACTCGCAGGTTAGATTTGTGGCAGAGATATGATAGCTTTGGATACCGGTTAGGCAGTATTATTACTACGGTAAGGCTATATTTTGATTACATTATATTTTATCCATTCCGCTGTGAGATATTTTTCCGAGCTCTGATATATTTTATACCCCTGTCTTTTCTGCACGATACCAGAGCAAACCAACACGAATTTCGATAGTTTTGAATTTTGAAAAAAAATCGGTATGTCGGAATTAAGGTTGTCACACGTATTTTGGTGATGCGATCTGGCACAATGGCCAGCAATTTTTGCACTCCAGCAAGGCCAGGATGCGATTTTTTGGATGCGACGAGGCATGTGATGCGATTTTTCAAATTCGAACATGTTGTGATGCGAGTTTTCGTGTGGTGGCTCTGTAGGATGTGATTTTCTAACAGTGGACCCCAAATCTCACATATTCCTACCTAACTCACTCACCTATAAATACTTCCAAGCTTGGACTTCATTTGGATCATTTTCACTTGGATTTTTTGGCTTCTTAGAGCTCTCAAGCACCATTAATGGATGTTATCTTCGTCTCCATGGCCATATGGCATGGACCACTAAAACATTGCACGAATGTTTTCCATCAACTTTTGGACATCTACAAGCATAATAACACTGCTTTTGGACTGTTCTAAATATTTTTAAGATTCCTTGGACGTTGAAGCTACTTTTGGACATTGTTGACCGAGTCAACACAATTTTCACTCAACAAAGAAGACGAAGGGCGACATTTGTAGAATAATATATTTAATGTTTAAATTTAACAGTTCAAATAAATGTCTGAACGGTGTTGAGCTAAGATTTCAAAAATATTATTAACGTCGAACTATCTCAAATTTTGGATAGATGGTAATATATATGTGGACTGAACATCTACAAGTTCTTGTTGGATTTGGATTGCGTAGCTCACAAACCGTTAGGGGTGCTGCAAAACAAGGGTGCCCTGGAGCGCTCGTGTGTGTGTGTGTATGTGTGTGTGTGTGTGTGTGTGTGTGTGTATATATATATATATATGAGTCACTATTATATTATGTACGAGTATATATACTTTATAATCGAATGGTGGTCTTGCCGGAACTCGATTTTGAAGTATGATAGGCAGTGGTTTATCCGAAGTTCATTCATCTACCTCATATACATATGGTCATAGTCCGAGGTGGATGGGTACTATTAGTTACCTGCTAAACATGTTGGCAGCTGTTATCACTTGCTTTATTTATATGTGTGCTCTCTTCTTTTTAGAGGACCACACATTTTTGCTTTCCAATATATATATATATATATATATATATATATATGACATCTCTCTTTTGTGGCTCCCATTTTACACCTTAATTTTAACCATTCTTTTATATTTAAATAACATGTGAGTGGGAGAGAGTTAGTGAGAGGAGAAAGAAGATTGTGTGGTGGAAATTAGGAGGGCTAAAAGGATGTTGTACTATTTGAGATGCCCTTGATCCTCTCTCTCATGCACACACATGCATGCGTGCACAAGAAGAGTTACAGGACACCCCTATTTTGTGGGCAAAGAGTTAGTGAAAAGAGTGAGAAAGAGAACAAGGAATGTGTAGCGGAAATCAGCCGAGAATAAGGGATGTGTGTGTCTGTGTGTGTGTGTGTGTGTGTGTGTGTGTGTGTGTGTGTGTATGAATGTATATATGTATGCATATACGACACCTCTATTTTATAGCATTCATTTTGACTACCTCAACTTAAGCCACCCATTGATAGTTTAATGAGTTAGAGGGAAAAAAAGGGTTAGTGGGAAGAGAGAGAAACAAGAATGTATGGTGGATGTCTGAAGCTATAGTGCTACCCCCTCCCGTTTTCCACTAACTTTCTCTCCCTACACTACCTTATTCTAATATAAACGAGTGGATACTCGAGTGCAAATTGGTTGTCAAAGAATTAAGGAGCCACTGTATGCTCATATATGTACACACACACACACATACATACATATATATATACATATATATACATATACATATGTATATATGTACATATATATTTACGTATGTATATATATAAAGTTTATTTAGATGGAAAAAATACAATTGGTGATACAGTGAATCTCCATCGTTGAATTATCCTATGATTTCCACATCTCCATATAAAGACAAAATGTTCTGACGACCGATATTCATTGTGTCTGATATTTTATGCTTAATTTTGTGTCTAAATAGCCTTACTCATATTTAATGAGTTTGTATATATGCAGATGAGTGAACTCATTTCATTTGCCGAACCACGTGCTAGTAAATTAATGTATAACGATACCTTTCACTGCCACCAAAAACAATCGCTACCTAACAAATAAATTGCAAGGCAGAACAATAACTTTCAAAACTCCGAAGCCACAACCCGTGACTAAAAACACTGTGCCACTGAAAAATAAAGCCCACAACCTGTGATTTAACGGAGGCAAAGAAGTAGCTTGACATTTCTATGGTTGCATTTCAGACATGTAGCCAAGAATCAGCTCAAGTAAATCCAGGTTCATTGGTAAGCTAGAACGGGGAAGCAAGTCAGATATCATTGAGATAAACTATTTAAATACCTTTAATAATAATTGAAATATCTTCGATGTCACGTTTTTTATGTAAACATATATTATTAAAAATGCCTTTATATATTATAAGCCTACTATTACTAAAATATAGGATCTTAGAAATAAATTTCGCTTACTAATTCAACATGTAAATGTACAAACATTATTTGATCTTAATGTCGCTAAAAAGTAAAATTTTACATTTAGAATTTATTTGTAAATTCAAAACATTCATCCACAAATATTAAAAGTCTTAATATCACTTAAAAATAAATACGTAAATAATTTTATTTTGAGTAGGTATGAAAGGCTATGTTAATATAAACAGACAAAAAAACGCAGAAATAAAAAGTTAAAAAGGGCTTCCTACTGACAATCCAATATAATCATCATGCTTTGCGCCAGTTGGAAATAGTTTCAGTGGTTGATGTTTCAATATAAGCTTTGGCCCCTCTAGTTCATTAATGGTGTGAATAGTTTTTGTACATTTTATTATTGGTCAAATTAGTAGTTACAAATCCTTTTAAGTTTATGTTTTTACCTTGTTTATGTTTGTATCACTTGTAGCCGCTTTTAATAAATTTACGGGTTTCATGTTTTCTCCCATACTGTTACTATTTTTAAAATCAATCGGTTATTTTTCATTTAACTTATAGTCGTTCATGTGATTTAGATTTTGCTCTAACATGGAAATAATGCATTGTGATATAACAATACAAAGGACTTACACTACGTGAATTAATATCCTTCTGTTTAGTATGAAATAAGATTTATGAGTATATTTTCATGTTAGGTACACAATTTTTAAGAACATCCTCTAGATTAAAGACGAACTCGTTCAAGAATGCATGTTTTTAAAATAAATTCTGAAGCAAGAACTAAAAATAATAAATTTGGTTATTCTATAAAAACTCAAGCTATTAATCCATGAAAATTTACGCATATCTAAGAACTTATAAAATATACAATAAATTCTTCTTCTTTAAAATTTCTACTAGTTATTTATTAAAACTCTACAATTTTAAAAGAAAGATAATTTGAATACAACAAAATCTATCATTGTAGATGTTTTCTTTATCGTAAGTTTGCAAAATCAAATAGTTTTCCAAATAACAAGAATCGTTCCCTTACTTTACATAGTATTGTTAGTAATTGTGATTCCCTTTCGATATCCGAGATTCTATTTTTATACATAAAAAGGATAATTATCAATCAACGAATTCAAATGAACCTACTAATAACTTAGGCTGGCTCATATAAAGTTAGGAATGTGATTTCATTTTTTCATTTTGCTCGATGTGTACGTACCTGTAACATTCCATTAAACTATACTCATTTTGTTGATTCTAAAGCAATTTTGCTTAGATTTATCTTGGAGTACGTTATGTAATGTTAGACCGTTTTGGTTTAGCACTATTTTGAAATTCAAATACGAAATTTACCATATGGATTTAAACTCATATTCTTAACATTTTAATTTCAAAGTCAAATCCAAATTTTTAAAATTTTTCCAATGCACTGCTGGTTTTTGTATAACTAAAATTAATAAAAGAGTTTATAGTACATATTCTTTTCCAAAAATATTTAATTGAATGGTCGGTTTCTTAGCATTGGAGAATGTTGTATTAGTTAAGTAAATATATTTGGTATCAAGTAATAAAGATGTTTAGTGTCCATTATCCCATGGCACTCTTATCAGAGTCGTCGATTTGTAGATCCTACGTCAAAAATGAAACCGCATCTTCGAAGCTTGCAATAAAAGCTGAAACTCAGCCCCCAATCTTCAACCGCAGATCCGATGAGAAAAAATTTCTTGTCAACAGTCTCTTTCGATCTCCCCTTTTTCTCCATCCCTCTTCTTATTTTGTAAATAATATTTCGGAGTTTCAGGAGGAAGGAGCAGCTGAGGTGATTCCCAAGCTAGGAGCTAATCAAATCAGCTTCTTGAAAACAAACACAGATGGACAAGGAGTACGTGCTATTTTATTTCCAGTTGCATTACTTTGTATAGAAAACCCGAACATACAAAACTGATAAATGCATGATTTAGTGTTGCTATTCTTTTACCGCATATATAATCCTGGCTGATGAGATTTTCTTGAATTAGTTGTCAGTAAGATCGCCTATTTTTGTTAAAACAGACGTATGTAATCATCAATCTGATCCTTAGGTTTGAAAATAGGAATACACTAATTGTAGGCATAATTGGGAGCTTTAGCTTATCCCAACATGAAAGGTGATGATGTATTTAACCAGGCATAATCCAAATCTTCATATTTAGGATATAGTTGTCTAGATGTCTTCTTTTCTAATTAAGTTTTCATGCAAATAGGTGTTCTATTTTGAATGGTATCGGAGAAACAAGTATGAAGAAGCTACGATTTCAAACTCCAGCTAAGCTTAATGATGACTTGATGAATGAAGTTATTAATCATTTGCCTGCCATATCGAATTTCCGCTTTAAATGTGTTTCAAAGCAATGGTTCATTCTAAACACCGAAGCTTTAAGACGTAAAAGTCAAACTCCCACAATATTTGGAATATTTTATGTCACCGGTGGCTTGACCCAAATTAAGGTATCTATGCGCTATGCCGGAACACAGAAGGGTCCGAGAAAAGAGGATTCTTCTATAGATAGAACTCTAAGTTTCCTTCCAAAACACCTTTATATGACAATTCATTGCTCCTGTAATGGATTACTTCTATGTGAGGGCTGGAACGAAAGGTTTCCGTTGTCCGATCAAACATTGTATCTATGCAATCCTGCAACCAGGAAGTGGGTTGAAATTCCATATGATTATCCTAAATATGTAGCTGTTATAATTTTGGATATCAGTCCTCTAGACTCGATTCATTTTAGTGTCATAACGATTAGTTTGAATTTTCGGCTGTACACTTTTGCGGTGTTCTCTTCAAAAACTGAAGAGTGGAAGGTTACTCAAGTGACTGATAGAATACTTCGTGAATATACCATCGACGACAGTGCAACATTAATCTTTAGAGGTCTTATATATTTTTTAAATCGGGAAGGTACAGATGTTATGGGATTTGATATGGAGGGAAACAGGCGTCGTAGAATCGAGCTACCTGGAAAATCTCACCAAAAAACTGGTTTTCTCCTTTCATATAGTGGTCGAAAGGGCGGCGCTCTTTGTCAGTCGGGTGGCTTTTTACACTATTATTATAAAAGTGGAACTGAGGTGTATGTTTGGAAACTGGTTGATTATGAAAGTGGTCTTTGGTCTTTGAAGAGTAACTTTTGTGTTATGGGTCCATTGGTAGATCTCCAACTTCATCCTGAGATGGATGATATTTTGCTTTTAGGACTGGGGTGTAAGATATGTTCCTACAACATGCAAACTGCTCAAATAATTGAATTATGCTCGTTTTCTTGTATTGCATCACGGTCACGGTACTTCCCATATTCTCCTTGTTATTTGGAGGGTTTTGGGCCTTTTGGCAAGCATGTAGAAGCCAAGTAAATGAAGAAAGGAAGGATTGGGTTAGTTATATCCGTTGCTGCTTATTTTGTTTTCTTTGCGTCATATTTTGAAATGATGTTTGGTTCATTATGAAATTAATGTAATGCTTTTTTAGTTTGATTAATAGTTTAAAGTGATGGAAGAATTTTTTGTTAAGTTGTATGTTATTAAACTTGGTGCCATTGATAGCAGAAGTTTCACATTGGGTGATTAGTGTTTCTTGATGAATAAGATCAAATAAATAGAAATGATGATGAATCCTTTGTTTGTCGGATTTGTTAGTAATTTAAACATGTTTTTTTTTTTTGCATGACTTCTCAAATATGTTTCTTGTTAAAATATTTCCGATTACCTTAGTATTCAGTATTTTGTTATTGTTAATAATTTAAATGGTCTGTTCGGTGTCGACTTAAAAGCCAGTACTTAAAATTAAATTGATTTATAAGCGTCCTTCTTTGATTTAATTCTGAATGTTTGGCAAGTACCTATGAGCGTTAATAAATCTTTTCCATTAGTTTATTTTTCGGGTTGGGTTAGGATTCAAGGTTTAATAATAATTTAAATTTTCATTGTTTTATTCATCAGTTTTTTTATTAGTGGAATAAAATGAAGCCATCCGTGCTTGTATAAAAGGTGAACGATAGAAATGGAATTTTACAGTATCTGGAACTGGACTATATGTTGTGGCTACTTCATTTCATGAATTTGCCTTCTATATTCATGGGTTTATATTAATATGCTTACATATAATATCACTATAACTGAAACGAAGATGTGGATGGTAATTGTAATTGTAGATCGACAAAAAACTTAATCCTCTCACAAGCCACGCATTAACGTTCCTGGAGTAGGCTTGCATATTTTGAGTGGGTATGAAGGGCTGTATTGAGATATACAGACAAAAAATGCCCAGAAAAAGGTAAAAAGGGCTTACGAAACTAAAAGCTATGAGATCAAATGTCTTCAATATTGTCGCCTAATTGCGATCATTTTTTACTTTGAAAGTTTTATGTTGTGCCTCACCAACGGGGAGTCGAGCGAGACTTCCACCTAGAGCAGCACCACCACGAATGCTGGAGAGGGACAACATAATTTTTTATTGCTGGGTTTAATCAGGATTGAGGGCAACTAAATTAGATAGTTGCATGTGTGGTTGTGTTGTTGCTAATGTGTAACGCATAACCTTGTAGACGACGATTATTCCTCTGTTTCCGTCTTTTACCCCTGTATTATTGATTATTCCTCTGTTTCCATACTCCTCAACAGTGATATTAGCATTCAATTCTATTTTTGAATTTGTTCAGGAGAAAACCGATCGAAGTCCCTAATGCATTTACCTTGGTCCGCGAGCACCATATAAGTGGTTGATCTTAGTGTATGCACATAATAAGCTCTTACCATGTCTTTCTAGGTCACAACCCCGTGTCACTGTTACCACGGCGCAAAGTCTTTAACCACTGGGCTAATTAGCATTGAATTTTAGACTATGTAAAGATATGCTAACAATAGGCACCACCAAAAGATATTATAAACTGATCTTGAGCTGGCCGAGTGTGTATGGTAAATTATATATTTTGTCTTAATTTGAAATATAAGATCTTACTCATGGCCTAATTAAGCAAACTAAACACCAAATACATGACAATTCAGGAAACTCAACTGGTACAATCTCATATTAAAAAATAAATATCAATGAATTTTAAAAATGATCATAACCCCATTTGTTATAAATGGGGTATCAAACCCGTTTAAATCGTAATCAAGGTTCTAAACCTAGTTCGCCACAAGGGGTTTAAACCCCATTTATATTATTATTTTTTATGCTCTTATTTTTGTTGGATATGTAGATTTTCTTTTTTATTTTTGACCATTTTAGTTTGACTTTTGCTTTAGGTTGTAAACACTTGATTTTAAAGTAAACTAGTGGCCGTAAACACATTAGTTTTAGGTTGTAAACAAATGTTTTCAAGTTTTTAGTATATTAGTTCTTGTTTTAGTGTAAGTTTTAGTTTTAATATTATTATTTTTGTTGCGTGCGTTTGATTCGTGAACTTTGTTTTTGGAACATTTTTATATTATATGTTTTGTATAAATAATTTTAGACACATTTGATCATATAGTATGTTCATTATGATAATTCATAAATCTTCAACCGTACATATATATATATATATATATATATATATATATATATATATATATATGCTTTGTATAAATAGTTCTGGATAAATTTGACAATATTATCGTACGTTTATTTTAATAAATCATTAAATTGAAAATGTATGTATATTTTGATCATTTTATATTCATTTTGTTATTTATCGGATAAGTATAATTCATTTTAATGCTAATCAAATTATTAAAAATAATAATAAACCTTACCCCTGATCATTAAGTAAACTCAAAACAATCCTACAAATATAAACTGAAATTAACCTACATTCTGATAACAAAGCACATAAATTGGAAGAAATAGCATGAAAACAAATGATACATGATAGTAATTAATTAATAGTACAAATGTGCGCGTTCCACTTCCTCTAAACCTCTGAACTTCCTTGATATACCTTCGTTTTTGCGCTTTGATAATATTTTGTTTTTCGGTCAAAACGTATTCTAGGTGCTCTCTTGATAATTGAGGAACATCCCTTGATATGTACTCTTCTTCCTCCTTTTCAATAAACGTCTTTTACATGACATCCCTTGATATGTACTCTTCTTCCTCCTTTTCAATAAACGTCTTTTACATGACTTATTCACTCGGTTCTTTCTCTAATGTAGAATAATTATTACTGTGATAAATACTGTAATAGAGCAAAACCTCATTTTAAAACTCAGATGCATGCTCGAGTAGTGTGAATTTGAGCGCGGGGAGAGGATTCAAACGGGGCATCGCCCCTTTTTATGAGTTGAGATTATAAACGGGACCTTGAAACCTGTTTATTTTCAAAATGGGTTTCATAACCCCATTTACGCTAAAAAAGGGGTATTAAACCCTGTTTAAATCATAATCAAGGTTCTAAACCAAATTCAGCAGAAGGGGTTTAAAACCCTATTTATATTTTTTATGTTCTTATTATTATTGGATATGTAAAATTTCTTTTTTATTTCTGACAATTTTAGTTTGAGCTTTGCTTTTTGGTTCATAGGTTGTAAACACTTGATTTGAAAGTAAACTAATGGTCGTAAACACATCAATTTTACGTTGTAAACAAATGGTCCCAAGTTTTCTATTACGTTAATTCTTGTTTTAGTGTAAGTTATCGTTTCTGTTTTAACATTTTTTTTGTTGCGTGCGCTTGATTTGTACACTTTGTTTTTGGAACATTTTTATATTATATTTTTTTGTGTAAATAATTTTAGGCACATTTGAATATATAATATGTTTATCATGATAATTCATAAATCTTGAAACCGTTTTTATATATATGCTTTGTATAAAAATTTTGGATAAATTTGATCATATCATTATACGTTTATTTTGATAAATCATAAAACTTGAAAGCGTAAGTATATTTTTATAATTATATGTTTATTTTTTATTTATTGGATAAGTAAAATTAATTTTAATCTAATCAAATTATTAAAAATAATAACGAACATTACCCCTGATAATTAAGTAAACTCAAAACAATCCTCCAAACATAAACTGAAATTGACCTACATTCTGATAACGAAGCACATAAATTGAAAGAAATAGCATAAAAACAAATAATGCATGATATAGTTTATTAGTAGTACGAATGTGCTCGTTTCACTTCCTCTAAACCTCTGAACTTCCTTCAACAACAGTATACCTTTGTTTTTGGGGTTTTAATGTTGCATTTCTTTGGGTCAAAACATATTCTAGGTGTTCTCTCGATAATTAAGAAACATCCCTTGATAAATACTCTTCTTCTTCCTTTTCACATAAAAATCTTTCACATGACTTATTTAATTCAGTTCTTCCTCCTTGATCATTTTAAAATAAATGCTTTCCTGGTAATTATTACTCAATTCTGATTTATTTACGTACTTCTGTTATCCCCTCTATTGGTTAACTTCCACGTGAACAATATGAACCAATATAAGCATGAAACACCATTTCAAGGCTAAGAAATCAAACCATCAAATACAAGATATATGCACAATCTACTGTGAATAAACATTGTTACAAGGTATCAGATTCAAGCTATATAGTTTTCCAACATATGCAAACCATATCAACCATATATTTCATAACTCATCAAAGAACTTTTCAATTATAAGTTACTATCAAAGAACTTCTCAATTACAAGTTACTACGAGCATTAGTGATTCTAAAGTCAATGATAAAGATTGATTCATGGCTACCATCCAAAGTGATCTGACGTTTTCGATTCTATATGTGAAGTCATTTTTATATAGGTGCACGCACGTAAAATGTTCAGTATAAAACTATTTACAGCATCTCTAGCAATGGCTAGAGATGCTGAAATGGAGCGAAGCCCCATTTTAAAACTCGGATCTATGCTTGAGTAGGGTAGATTTGAGCCTGGAGAGTCAAATGGAGGAATACCCCTTTTTATTTATTTTTATGAGCATGGGAATATAAATAGGGACTTGAAACCTGTTTATTTTCAGCATGGGTTACATTACCCAATTTATGTTACAAACGTGGTATTAAACCACGTTTAAATCGTAATCAGGTTTATAAACCTAGTTCAATAGAAGAGGTTAAAACCCTTTTTCATTTTCTTTCCGTTCTTGTTGTTGAATATGTAATTTTTTTTCTTCTGTCCATTTTACTTTGAGTTTTGCTTAAGTTATAAACACTTGAGTTGAAAGTAAACTAATGACCATAAACACATTAGTTTTAGGTTGTGGACAAACATTTTCAAGTTTTTTTAGTATGTTAATTCTTGTTTTAGTGTAACTTGTAGTTTCAGTTTTGAATATATTTTTTAGTTCCGAGCATTTGGTTCGTGCACTTTGTTTTTGGAACGTTTTTATTACATGTTTTTGTATAAATAGTTTTAGATGCATTTGATCATATAATATGTTTGTTATGATAATTCATAAATCTTGAAACCATACGTATATATGCTTTGTATATATAGTTTTGGATAGATTTGACCATATTATTATACGTTTTTTTTGATAAATCATAAAACTTGAAAGCGTATGTATATTTTGATCATTTTATGTTTATTTATTATTTAGGATAAGTATAATTTATTTTGATGTTAATCAAATCATTAAAAGTAATAATAAACGTTACCCCTATGATCATTGAGTAAACTCAAAACAATCCTCCAAATATAAGCTGAAATTAACCTACATTCTGATAATAAAACACATAATTTGAAAGAAATAGCATAAAAACAAATGATACACAATAGTTGTTCATTCGTAATATGGATGTGCTCGTTCACTTCCTCTAAATCTATGAACTTCCTTCATCAACGACATATCTTTGTTGTTGCATTCTGATAATATTATGTTTTTGGGTCAAAACTATTCTAGATGCTCTCTGATAATTGGGAAACATCCCTTGATAAATACTCTTCTTCCTCCTTTTCACCTAAACCTTTTTCACATGACTTATTCAATTCAATTCTTTCTTTAAGAGCTCTAGTCTTATCTGCATCTTGTTGAACTTGGGATTATATAATCCTTAACTTTTTCTCCTTAAGCTTCAATCGTTTTTCCTTTTCGGAGGAAGATGCGAGTGAAATATTACTTAAAAGTGAAGTTAGCCAATCACTTGTTGCTACCAAGTCACTTGATTCTTATTTTTCAACAATGTTCTCTTGCTTGATTTTATGCCTTCTGATCGATTTGTAACTCTATCATATAACATTCCTGATGTAGGAGTCACCGAGCTTCTATTATTCCCTGTTGCGTCCATAGACATCGGAGTGCCATTTGAACTGCTAGGAGATGAATCCATCAAAAATCTCGATGCTACGTTTCGTATATTTATTTCTTTGGCATCTCCCATACAGACATCTTCTTCATCTAGAGTTACCCATTGTTGACGCTAAAAAGTGGCACAAACAACCAAATATGATTATAAAGAGAAATAAATGAAGAATAATATACGAAAAACAAGTAAAACAGCAAGCACACACGAATTTATAGTGGTTCGACATTAACGAGCGTACGTCTACTTTATAATCTCTTTAATAACTTGAGAAAATTGATTATAATGGTGGAAAATGTAGTAAATCCTAGTACAATGCTGCAACAAAGAGTATAAAGAAGATAAAATGCCAAAAGCTCCTTTTTCATAGCCTTGAAGAGTTATTTATAGATTGGAGCAACTCCCGGTACGACCGGTCCATATGGAGGCCGACCTGGTTGACGTGGAGGTCGCGGAGGCAATGTCAACGCGGTTGGAACGCTTCTCTAGGGAAATACCTTCAATGGTTTGACCATGGCTGGTTCGATATAGGACACGTGATAACCAATCCAACTCTTAGGGAGGTAGTGGAACTGGTCACTTCGGAGGTGGAGCTTTCCTTTATGAGGAATATTGGTTAGGCTCGACATATCCTCGGTTCGACATGTCGAACCGAAACTTCAAGCCAGCGTATTCACTGAGTCGGAGCAACATCGACTCAGAGTCCGCAGGTAGTCTTCAAGTTTGGACAACCCGAAGTTAGGCCGACCCGGGAGTCAAATCACAATGGGCTTGTCTTGCTTGAGTCAAGAGCGTTTGTGATCTTACGGCCTTGTCAAATGGTAGGTCGACACACTATGTCCAAAGTACATTGTGTAGCATCCGGAGTGTGCTTTAAATAGATTGAGTTGCGCTTCCTTGGGATATTATTTATTCTTGAGAAAGCAATGATGAAAAGTTGTGTTAAGTCGTTGGCTCCGGCATATGATTGCCCACACATAGGTTGTTACCAAATGATATCGTTTCTTTGTGCAAATGAGCATATGGTCGAGTCAGACCATCAGATATTTATAACCCAGTACATGGTATAGTCATCCAAAGTCAGGAAATACGGGAACCTTTTCTTCTGTCTTATGCCACCAGATCGACATGTCATACCGAGCTTTGGATCGACATATCTATCCAGACTCAATCAAATCTGTAACACCCCAAAATTTAAACAAAACATTAAAATGATAAATTAAGGAAAACTTAATTTAATATTCATAATTAAGTAAAACGGACCGTGCCATTGCGTCCGTCTCGGAATTCTGGTCAAGATAGACAACAAGTTTGCGTAAAACGGACTGTATGAAGAAGTAATTCTAGTTTGAAGTTTGTATGCATATAAGGAGTATATATATATATATATATATAAACTAGAATTCCAAAATTCAAAACCAGAAAATCCGGCGCGCAAATAGGGAAAGGGCCAATCGTTTGGGGTTGACCCAAGACCCTGCTGGGTCGGGTCGACCCCAGGGTCGACCCAGGCTCTTTGGGGTCGACCCCGGGGTCGACACCCATGAAGGAGGGTCGACCCCCCTGTAGATCTGGGCAGTATACGTTTTTCTGAACATGGACCGATTTTGGAGCTAAATTCATGAACATTACGCTATATAAAGGACCCTAAACCTAGGTTTTGTTCATCTAAAAAAATGGTGGCAATGGCGGAGCTCTGCTGCAACGTAAATTGAATGGCCTTTTCTTCTCCAAATCTAATTCAGCAAAGATTAACGATGGCTACAACAACAAATCCAACGTGTTCTTCGCAGTAACTTGGATCCATTTCCTTAGATCTATTCACTGTGAGTTCATGTTATTTTTAGATCTAAATATTTAATTGGTAATCATAAAATGTATATAAAAATTGGTTGTTGGATCTATGCCTAAACAAGTTCTATTATGACATAATTATCAGATCTGTCTTTATATGTTCATATCGTCACTATGTCAAATCTTGTCATAATATGCCTATTCAGTTTTTATGCCTATTTCGATCAGTTTATTATTGATTCGCTACTATGCCTATTCTTGATTCTCTTCTCTCCCTCTTTTCCCTTTTATTTTTATATAGCCAGGCTACCTTCGAGCCTAGGCCTAACGCTGAAATATGTGAACGTGCGAAATTGGGAACGATTGGGAAAGACATAATTTGGGGCATAATTGGTATTGGAAAATATGACTATAAATTTGGGCATAAAATTTGGAAATATACGAATATGGATTTGGGGGCATATATCGTGTTGGATAATGTGAATATGAATTTAGGCATACGTTGGAAAATAAGATTATATAGTGGACTATTTTTTCCAATGGGTCAAACGGGTAAACCTGACTCGACACAACCTATTCAGTTAAACGGGTTACACGAGTCAGGTCAACCCATTTATAAATAGGTGTAGCAGCCTGAAATTTCGGGCAGTAAATATTTAAATATTGAGGTTATTTAAATATTTAAATGTTGGATTTAATATTATAAAAATAGTTTTATAACCTTGATTAAATCCATTTATAAATAATAATTAAAGAGAAGAAAACATGTTGTTGAGTTTTTGTTTATAAAGATAAGTAGTTCAAAGAAAAATCGATAATGTGACCGAAAACAGTTTTGTTGATAAACGAGATTTTGCTTATTAAAAGTTGTTGGAATATCATAAGCATGTAGTAACAATAGATGAATACATATATGTATGAACATAGCATATATATCAAAATACAAATGGCATATGTGTACATGTTTTAGAATATGAAAAATGGCTTAACATGATAGGGACACGTGTCACCAAATGAAAGGAACACATGTCTTGTAAGTAAATAAGGTTAAGACACATACATGAATTAGGTGTCCATGTGTAGAAATATCTAAGGATACCTATGTAGGCATATGTCTTCATCCTAAAGCATGCATGAAGATAAGGAGGACAAGTGTCCAGAAAACAAATTACCAAACTAGCCTTGAAAACTACTATATATAGGGTGGAAAGGTTCATTCTTTTTCATGCATTCACAAACATAAAACCAAGATAATAAAAAGAAGAGAGGTTTGGGAGAAGCCTAGAGGATAAATACAAGATCAAGGCACAAGTAAAAGGCGAGAAAAAATATTTAAGTTCATGTATTCATTTCATATTTCGAAGAAAAGTTGAGAAATTTATGAATGAATGATTGGACTTGAAACCCTGAAAATCACGTTCGGTATTTTAAGCATAACTTTTGCAATTCTTAATGAAATTACGATTTCTCTATTAATTTAGAAAGATAATTCAAAGTGCTACAACTTTTACCTATCACTTTTTTTTAATTCGGTCATTTGCATACTCGAAAACTGGATGCAAAGTGAGGTAAAAAATCAGCCCAAAATGGGCATGTTAAAAATGCCTCATGATGTTTGATTTTGTATATTAAATTGGTAAATGATTTTGAGGTTTTCTTTAGATGATAATTAAGTTGACAAAGGGAGCTTCTTACTATAAAAAAATTTGGAGTCAAAATCTATTTTTATCATAGAGAAACAGCGTTAAACATTTTGCCCGAAAACAGGCTAAAATCTGAATTTCAAAACGTTTTATAGCACTCCGAAACGCTATCCTTTCTATTAATGAAGCACGACACCAAGCCAGAACCTTTTTATAGCGCCCAGAAATGCTGTAGTAGCTAATTTGAGTCTAGAATCATTATAAACCACCCAGAACTTTTCATAGCACTTGTGTGGAAGCGCAGTCTTTTCTCTGAATTGACTATGAAGTATTTTAAAACGAGCAGAACTTTTCATTGCATGACTGAAACGCTGTTATATATGTTTTGAGTATAAAATCATGGTAAACTACTCCAAATCCTCTCAAATTTGGACTTGAGTTTCCTTATAGTATCATAAGCAAACTGATAAAATCGAGGATGTTCAACCAAAGTAAAAGTGAGTCAAAACATGTCAAAATTGAGAACAAGGAAGATTAACGAATTTCGATGATTCGAGGGAAGTAATTGATTACTTGAGAGTGATGATAAGTACTATATGATGTTCTACGAGACTTTTGCATGAAGATAGTAAGGAATACTGTAAGTATACTTATCATCTAATTCATTATTATTTCATAAGCTTGTGTTTTAATTTAAAGATGCCTATGACTTTAACATATTATATTGGTTGCGATCTTTGCTTTGACAAGCAATCAACATGTACGACTGATAATTGAGGACATTTATGATTTGTGTTTAAATGAGGTATAATACTGCTCAATCAAGGCATGAATAGTATGTTTTTAAATGAGGTATGATTAGTGTTTTAAACCAGGTACGAATTGGGTGTGTTTTAACGAGATAATGAATGGTGTTGAACTTAACTATTTCACTTCAATATTTGAAGATCTTTCTAAACATATATTAGAGAAATATCAAGGTGGTTTGAGATTTGTTTATGAATAAGTTTTTGCATAAAGAAGATGATTAGTATTTATAATAAAAGATGTTTGTTTTTTTGAAAGAAAGTTTTACAAGAGATATATAGATGTCTTTCAAAATGAGTATTTACAAAAGGTATTTTACCACTACATGATATAAAGAGTATTTTGGAAGTAAACGTTGATTTTAAATGTTTTGTGTAAAGAAGAACTACCTTGGCTTGATCCTGTATCTAACTGCTTACTCAATTAGATAAAGGTACGTAGGCAGTCACATGGGGGTAGTGATGCAGCTGCTTTATTAAATAAAATAATTTTTGTTTATTTTTTGAAATTTCATCTTATGTTGGTGCATTTTTGTAACACCCCACCTCCGCTAGGGTCACTCTTTCGGGGGCACTAGCTTCTGGGGGGCGTTAGAACTGGGTAAGCATGCATAATGATATATCAAGGCAGAATAAGAACATAAATATATATATGTAAAACAGAGTAAGTGAGAATAAAACAGCGGAATATCTCAAACCATCTCAAAACAAGTCTAGTACATCATAAAGTCAACTGCCAAAATAACATGTCTAGTACATCATAAACAGAAATACTGAAATACATAGTGCTATCCCCAAAATTAAGATGATAAACCATAGCGAGCTCAATGTCCAGACATACATGAGCTATCCAGCAAACAAGCAAGCGATCCAAGCTAAGCACCACTGTTCCCTCCCTGAGAACCTGGAGGGGGGGGGGAAACGGAAGAAAAGAAGCGAAAGAAAACAGGTCAGTCAAAAAGACTGGTAGGCCCTACTACGATCAGTCTATAAACTAATAAAGTTAGCATCATGATGGAAACTGAGATGAACATACTGGCAATAGATAAAGGTGTCATCATATAAAGAAGATTAAGCTTTGCACCACAGTGTACTAGCAAACTAACATAACAGGTATTGATCCCTCAGCCCAAACTTTGGCCCACTAACATGAGGTGACCTTAATACAAGGTCCAGCCCAACGGTCTAGTCGATCGGCTCCCTATAAACCTAACACGTCAAGTGTTGGTGTCCATACGGCCCACATATGGTTGTAGTCAGGCTGTGCTGGGTCCACCTTCGGGTGTATCAAGCCCTCGGGTGTCAACCCCAGACACCTAAGCAATAATGCACAGTCTAAACCTACTGGTACCCGTGCCTCGAGTTTGTCCAACACCGGACTACGTGCACGTCCGTAGCCCGCCTGGACCCGCACCGCTGTACCACTCAGCCGTCGCTTTGGTCGCTTACATCAGTCCAGTAATCGTGCCCCGCCCCAGCCTAGCCTCTAGGGTTGTGAATGATACCAAACTGGGATTACTGCTGGAACAGACCACGTTGCTAGGGTTTTCTAAGAGGGTTAAGTGTGGTTTAACCCCTCACTAATCATGGATTAAATTAGTTAAGTGTAACCAACAGTTCACCACTTAACCCCATTTAATCCCTCGTATCCCCAAAATTGGTTAAGTATTAGTGGGCCATGAGTTAACCCTAATCATGAGGCATTAATTAATTTAATGCACCCAACCTCTCACATTAGACCTTGTTGTGGTTACTAGTTAGGCCGGGCGGGTCCGGTTAGGTTTACACCACAACTTAGTCTAACCTCGGGTTTCATGTGCAACATGACCAACTACTCACATTGGGTCCTATTGCTTGTAGCCACTAGTTAAGCCGGTCGGTTCCGGGTAGGTTTATGCTACAAACTCAACCCAACCTCGAGTTGGCCACACTTATGTTTTCTAAGTGTCATGTCCACTTTATTTTCAAAACATAATTACAAGTTTAACAAATACTTGGGTAGACCTAACTTAATAGGTAAATTCCCAAGGGGTAGACCTAACTTAATAGGTAAATTCCCACTCTTATATTTTCATGTATTTTAAGTTTTACCCAAACCCCCCAACGTCATTCTATCGCTTACATATTCGTCATAACGCATAAAGGATAGAAAGAGGGAACTTGGCACAACATACATGATGAATCTTACATATCATAATAAACATGCATAACATGTTGGACTTGCATAACTTAGCATAGTGAACTTGCATAAACATGCATAACTTGTTAAACTTGCAAATCATGGTATAGTGAACTTGCATAAACATGCATAACTTGTTAAACATGTGTAACATGGCATATTGAACTCGCATAAGCATGCATAACTTATTAAACATGCATAAATCCCAACTTTCATCACATATTAACTTTAGAGTTTCTAAAATGAAGGTAAGAGGGCTTACTAATATTATGAAGACACAAATCTACAAGTAAAGATTGAGAAGACCTTTATGCAAGCATAAAAACCCAAAACAAAGCTCCAATAAGAAACACCCTTAACAAAAATCCCAAAAACTCTAGCTTAGCAAATAAAACTTGCAACTTGATGATGTATGCAAGCTAATGATCATTCATACAACTTAGAAATGCTTGTATGAACATCATAATCTTCATAGGAATGATTTTTGAAGAGGGTGGAGGCTAGGGTTTTTAAGTGGAGGCCATTTGAGAAATCAATTTGACATAGTTTGGTTGCTAGAATGAATAATGGGGTTTTAGGGTAGGATTAGGGGCTTATTTATAGAAGATTAAAGTGTTTTTAGCCCTAGGATTAACCCTAGGTTAGTTTAGGTCCGTCAGATTTCGGAATTCTCTAGAACCAAGCCACAAGACCAGACCAAGACCCAAAATGGTGCGCCAGGCAAAACTGCCCGGCCACCCTGTGTCGACAGGGCTGTCGACAGGGCTGTCGACACCCTGGGGACCCTGTCGACATGCCTGTCGACATGGGGGTCCTGGCGGGAGTTTTCCCGCCTGCGCCAGTTTGCCCTAATTTCCAACTTTCAACTTGAAATTCAAATCTGTTTTTGAAATGGAAATTTCTGAAAACTTCAATGGGCCTTAACTGGGTCATACGGACTCCGATTTTCGAAAACTCAGACTCTATTTCGCGTATTTTTCCGAGACGAACGCAATGGCATAGCCCGTTTCCCTTAATTCAGATTTTAGAATTAGTTTCTGCCTCGATTTATGTTATAACAGGTTATTAAAAATACGGGTTGTCACATTCTCCCCTCCTTAAAGGATTTCGTCCCCGAAATCTTCAAGTTAGGAAGAATGTATCCTACCATCCAACATCCATCTACTCAAAACATCATCCACGAGCAACCATTGTCCTTAAAAGATTCTAAATGCCGTATGATCATATGCAAAAGTGTGTGTATATGTACTTATCTAATGCAAAGATCAATGCAAAATATGTTAGTGAAATGTATCCATATGTATGAAAATCCCTAACATAATGTATAATATCTACATGCGTGCTCAATCATACATCCATATGCAACATCCATGTGATAGCATACAAATTTCATCCAGGAATAAGCATAAACACTCATGCATATGCAATATGAGGAGTGTGTGAGCCGATCTAGTGCCTAATGTGTATCATGCATCCACGAGTAACCACTTGCAAACACTTGCAACCACTTGCAACCACCAAACATAACATGTCTCAAACACATGTTTCATCCAAAGGATTCTACCTAAGGTTCTCATGATAAGATAGACACGATGAACTAGATAAACTAGATAGACATGGAAAGATAAAGAGATTGAGAGTGTACCCTCAAAAAGGAATGGATAAAGCCTACGCATCTTCTCTTCAGTTTCCCAAGTTGCGTCTTCCTCGGCTTCACCCCATTGAACCTTCACCAACTTGACCTCACGATTCCTTAGCTTCTTGATCTCTGTCCCCAAGATACGAATCGGAGCTCTCCTCAAGGTAGCTTCTTTCTCTACTTCCACATCTTCTAGAACACTTGGCTCAACCATCTCTGCTGACTTATGCAAACACTTCCGGAGATGCGAAACATGAAAAACATTATGCACTCCAGCTAGCTTCTCGGGCAATCCCACTCTATAGGCCATCTGCCCGATCCTCTCTACAACTGGAAACGGTCCAACAAACCTTGGGGCTAACTTTCCTACTGCTCCAAACCGAACCACATTCCGCAAAGGAGAAACCTTCACGAAAACCATATCCCCAACATCAAACTCCAAATCAGTCCTTCGCTTATCAGCATAAGATTTCTGTCTGTCTTGGGCCGCCTTCATCCGTCTTCTAATCAACTCGACCTTCTCGGATGTATCTCTAACCATGTCAGGTCCAAGTATAAGCTTATCTGTAGTCTCCCACCAACATGTAGGTGACTTGCACGGTCTCCCATATAAAGCCTCAAATGGTGCCATCCCAATGCTCGCCTGATAACTGTTATTATAAGCAAATTCCACCAGAGGAAGATGGTCTTCCCAAGTACCACCAAAATCCAGAATGCAAAGCCTCAACAAGTCCTCAAGTACCCTATTTACCCTTTCTGTCTGACCGTCCGTTTGTGGGTGATAAGCAGTACTTAGATTCAACCTCATGCCCATAGCCTCTTGCAAGCTATTCCAGAACTGACTAGTAAAGATTGGGTCACGGTCACTGACAATACTAGAAGGGACTCCATGAAGTCTCACAATCTCACGAAGATATACGGACGCTAGCCAAGATGCGGTCCTCTTGCTCTTCACCGGAATGAAATGAGCACTCTTCGTAAGCCTATCCACAATGACCCATATGCTTGTATTCCCTTTTCTTGACCTTGGCAATCCGTCAACAAAGTCCATAGAAATACTCTCCCACTTCCATAGCGGGACCTCTAGAGGATGCAATAGCCCACCGGGCTTCTTCGACTCGGCTTTTACTCTCTGACAAACAACACATCTAGAGACAAACTCTGCCACATCCTTCTTCATTCCAGGCCAGAAGAAAATGCGCTTCATATCCTTATACATCTTATCTCCACCCGGATGTATAGTCAACTTGGAGCGATGTGCTTCCTCAAGAACTTTCCTCACCAAGTCTTCCACCATTGGAACACAAAGCCTTCCGTCTTTCCTCAGCCAACCCTTATCATCTATAGAATATCGAGCAAGGTGACTAGATGTCTCCCCTCGAATCAGCTTATCCATAATCTCAATTATCTGAGGGTCTTCCTTCTGCGAAGCCCCAACTTGATCCAGAAGGGTAGGCCTGAGCTCAAGAGATGCTAAATGTAACGACCCGGAATTCTCGACTCCGAAAATCGACACAAAACCCAACGTCGACTGTTCAGACATCGAAAATACCAGATCATTAATAGAAAGAAGTTAGAGGATGAGATAGAAAAGATAGAACTAATAGAATAGGAGAAGGAGAACACAGCTGAACATAATCAGAGTAAACACGAATCTCACAGCGGAACGAATAAAATATGTTATATAACATAACTTTGAAATACAAAACTATACATACCATTTATCAGAGTACAATACATCATATCACAGCGGAAATAATCTCTAACTAACTAATAGTGAAGCCTTCTGCTTTCAGCTCCTCCAAGTGAATCTGCAAAGCCTGAAACACTTGACTGCCCGTACAAATTTGGGCACCCAAGAGTTTAGGAAAAACAAAACAAAATAAACTCTGGGTCAGTCATGGGACTGGTGTGAGTAAATTCCAACCATATGGTTTAACTTTGAAAATCCTTTTTGAAACAAAAAGGATAATAGTAAGACCAATCCACACATAAACATGGACGGCTTTTACCTTACTATAACCCAAAATATTCTTGATATCAAAATCCAGTGATATTATAATAATGTCTAATCAAATAAATAACCAAATAGTAGAACGCTTGCATCTCACGCTCTACATACATAGTATAAAATCAAAACCCGCAGGGCGCTTATTGGAGATTGGATTCCAACTATGACAAGGTATGGGACCACCTTCCGATGATGTATCTCTAGAGGCGAATACACAGGGTTCAACAAGAACATCTTGTAACCCGGCCCACACATGACCGACCAATCATTTCGCTTGAGTGTATCGAATGTATATCACCAACGGTTGGACTCAAACCACCGTTCCCGAATGGGCAGAATCGATAGATTACGAAACAAAAGGAATTTCTCTAGATAGGTGATTATACACCCTAATGGGAGCGACCCACATAGCCATGCTGCCTGCCCGATTTTTGTCATTTCCCGGCTGTGAAGCTTGAGGCTACGTCTACCTTTTTAGAACATCTGGCCACCATACACTTTGAATGCCACATCATCAAACCCGTCAAATCACTAGTTGATCTTCCCAAAAATATTACGGGTATAAAAGCCAAGAGAAACGAATTTCTCCGCCACTAGACGTAATATCTTGAAAAGAACGTCTTAGGTGATCTTCTAAGAATACGCTGTCAGGCATTCATCCATACAAGTTGTCCTGGGTCTGGACAAACAGAAAGCACCATTCTGAACAGGACGACCCTTGCACTTCACTCCGTCTTCAATTTTCTTCAGCATAATTTGGAGCGCTTATGCCTATACGGAGTGGTTCTCGGATAATATATCCAACCGGTCTCTCCGTATTGACAACGAGGGTCAAAACACTTCAATAGTCGGTTATTTAACTATCGAAGTAAAAACAAACATCCATTCAAATATACAACTAAACAATCACACAACCATGGCACTTTTATTTAACATTCGTCATCATCGAAGTTCCATATCTTACCAGATATTTCTCAAATCCCGTTTTAGCCTCTTTATACTTCTTGGAAAGCATTCTCAGTTATTAAAACTCTTATCCCTTGGACAACATCGTTACTTATTACTTTAAAATAAGTAGATTTCAAACCGAATTCTTTTCATTCCTTAGGTAGTAATGCTATATGTAAAAATCACACTTAAGCTCGTTTAACAGCGCTAATTTATCGTTATAGATCAAAACTTGTCATACGCTGTAATATTCTCCTTTATAACTAATCTTGACATAACAGTCACACTTAAGCCTAATCAACAGCGTTATTTTATCGCTATAGTTCCCAGACTTGCAAAACGCTACTATATTCCACTTTATAATTAATCTCAAAAAAATCTTGACATCTCTTTCCGTTGCAAAAACCTTGACATTTCTCTTTAAACTTTTCTTATCAAAAATCGATCAAGTTCTTTGTCTTTTTGGCAATTTACTTCTTATTTGAATTATTATACCCAATTCAATAAAACATCTCAATACAAACTTAATACCAGTTTACAATAGAATTTTTATTAGAATTTAAACTTCGCTTCAAATATAAAAATATAATTTTTATAATTAACTTCGTTGATTTGTCTGACGGTCAACCAACTTCTTAACAAAACGGGTTTATGGTTGACTGTCGCTGATATCGTTTATTTACCAAATCAACATAACGTTGAACACGGTTCAAACAGTGTACAAACAGCACATCTAAATATTTAGGAATCCGGTTGAGTTCCTCCAACCGATTTCCGCATCCACAGATATTAGTCAAATCAGTATCAACCAATGATGTGTACATATGCAACGATATATGTTTATTTCAACCAATTTAACTGTAATTTATCTAATCAACCATCACACAACATTCAATCATTATTTAAAATATGATTAAAATATTTTAAATAAAACAGAGTTAGTGAATCTACTCACCTTTGCGCGTTAACCGTTAAATAACGATTTGCGTCAGTTGATTCAACCAGACGTTCAATTCTGCCATAAATTCAAACGTGCTTCAAATGGCTCCAGACCAGTTCCATTGTGTAGTCCATGCCCGTATGATTCCAATGTGATCAACCGTTCGTGATTCTTATAATTATATTCGGTGCACACCGTATTTAAATCCTACGGTCAACAGTCCTTCCTGTTTCCCTACTTCAAAGGTAAAACCCGTCCATCAATTCCCCATACCACATATTTTACTTTCCTTCACTCGTCACCGACATGCTCCGTCCATACCAGTAAAGAACGCTTCAGGAACAACACTCCCTGTATTTATTTTGTTTTGCCGCAAACCCCTTTCCACGTCTACAGCTCCTTCCCATACACCATGCATTCAACTCACGCCCCTTCTTACAACCGCGCCATTCACCATTTTATCCTCCCATGCACTCACGTCTCCTCACCTCTTCATTGTTCACAGTAACCCACACCTCAAACGCCCATCGCAACTTTAGCTTCCCCCCCACCGCAAGCCTTCCCACCTCCATGAACTGTTTTCGAAAAGGACGGTCCCATCTCCTCCAAGCAATGCAAACATCCCGACTTCCCATCCTTCCCCTTCACGTCACTTGCAGGGTTCAGCCTTTCACCATCGAGCTCATCTCTCGCTGACCTACAGGTCTGCCACCAACCCTTTGTGCGAGCAACACTACTGTTGTGGCTTCACTCAACCAAACAATTTCTTCCTCAAACATGAGTCACGTATGTTTCTTTCCTTTTTCCGTGAACAAAGACGGTGTTGAAAGAAAAGGCCATAAAGAGGTAGTTGATGGTTTCAGGATTTCATAAATGTAAGTTTCGATCTTCTAAGTGTGGTATGGAAATTTGGTTTTGATTTTCTTAGAAGCCATTTCCCTTTAAGCTTTCGGTCGGTTATGGGTTTTCAAAACAGACCAAATAAACGAGGAAAATAGTGTATTTATATAGTGTGGAAGTTTGATGCCCAAGTATCCTTTATTGTCAAGTAATAGGCTGTATAGAGGACGTACACCTCTTAATCCTATGTCTGTAGTTATTTATATTTTCTCTTCCGTATATGAAGCTATTGATTTGAAAATACACTGCTGTGTAAAATACTTAAGCCCGAAGTTTTAATATATATATATATGTAGGTCTGAGTTTTCTTCTTCAGTACTGGACTGTAGCGTGCGTGATGGTGATTTAACGTTAGGTAGGCTAGCTGTTAGCATACAGTAAACTTAGAGGTGAAGGTTTGTATATTACATTTGATCAATACTGATAAACTTTCATTAGTTCGTAGGATATTGTCTACTTAGGTAGATCAGTAGCATGTGGTTATATCTTTAGGGTAAAGGCTTGATGTGAGAATACATCACTACAAACGTGTAGGGTAAGGCTAGCCTTATTGGTTTTCACTTCACATGTGTTTTCCGATTCCTTTGTGTCCATGTATTTGAATGTAGGCGAGAGTTGTAGGTATTGATTTGGCTTGACATGAAATGGCGCAGCTTCAACTAGGTAGGGGTATGGGTCTCATGTGTACGTTTTTCTTTGCCTGCTAGCTTCTTTTTTCTCGGTTAAGTAATAGTTGAAAATAATGTCTGCGATGGAAAAGTTTAGAATAGGGTAGCACTGTGCATTTTCTTAGGCATGTGCTTTGATTTGAATACACAAAGGCGTGAAGCACAAAAACTGCATGGATGAATTTGTCGGCAAGTTTCTACACATAGGGTGGTGGTGGCACGGTACATAGGTCTGGCATGAGAAGTTTGATCCTATAGACTTTGCTTTGGAAAGGAGCGGCTGTGCAAAACTTGCCAGCAAAGGAAAACAAAACGTACAGGGTATTTATTGAAGAAAGGAGTGGTCATAGGAGATATTTATATAATTGCGTAGGTTTAAGGCTATAGGGAACTTTAATGTTGTATATGAACATGAGTTATGCAAACGAAAAATCATGGGGACTGATCATTTGCAAGTGTTTAGATTATAAGGTTTTACGTACCCGTTACACAATATTTTGTTCATATCCGAGCTGCTACGGACAGAAGTAAGATCACGGTTGTGTCCAACGAGGTGCCACGATCCCAAAAATATAATAATACCGGTAGGTTGACCCATATTTTGAAACCCCAAAATATCGATATAGGGTGCGGAATACTCCAAATAAAAAGTTGCATATTTAATTAATTAAAAATTGCAGTAAAATTCTAAAAATTTAATTATCACTACGCCTCAAAAGAATCATGTCTGAATTCGAAACCGATAAGAAGTTATTTCAAATAAACCGTTATGGTCGATATACGATTTCATAGCGACTTTCTGAATATTTGATTTTGACATATCTTGCAATCTATAGGACGAAATCTCAATATTTCACTTCCGTCAGAAAGATACAGTTCAACAGATTCCAATATTTCTTGTTTTGCAGAAATCCGATTTAAACTGGTTTCTGTACACTCAGTTGAAGTTCAGAACGTTAAATTACGAACTGCAACGTCGTTATGAGCTCGATTATATTGAATATATATTTTTATACGTTCAACTTCGTTTTAATTAATATATAAATCCACTTATTTTACAAATTCAATATTTAAACTGATTTAAATATTCAAATATAAACTGGTAAAAATGCGGGTCATTACACTAAAGAACCGGTCATCGACTCAACTGCCAAAGAGAAATCAAAGGTTGCCAAGAACTCTAAATTCTTCATCTCAACAAATAGAGGACTTAGTGTCAACCTTTTTCTACTCAACGCATCCGCTACAACATTCCCCTTGCCAGGGGTATAGGCTATATCAAAATCGTAGGACGCCAAGAATTCCATCCACCTTTGCTGCCTCAAGTTCAGATCCTTCTGCGAAAAGAGATACTTCAAAGACTTATGATCAGTATACAGCTCAAATCTCCCTCCCAGAAGATAATGACGCCAAGCCTTGAGTGCATATACTATCGCTGCCAGCTCTAGATCATGAGTGGGATAATTCTTCTCATGCACCTTAAGTTGCCTACCACCAAAACATATAACTCTGCCTTCTTGCATCAGAACGGCGCCCAATCCCGTGCCACAAGCATCAGTGTACACGGTAAACATCTTACCACCATCGGGTAAAGCTAGAACTGGTGCTGAGGTAAGGGCTCTCTTGAGTCTCTGAAAAGCAAGCTCACAGTCCATATCCTAAGCAAAAACTAAGTTCTTCTTCGTCAACTTAGTAAGAGGAGCGGATATCTTCGCGAAGTCCTTGATGAACTTCCGGTAAAAACCTGCAAGACCGAGAAAACTTCTCACTTCGGTTGCATTCCTTGGAGTCCTCCAGTCCTGCACAGCAACTACTTTAGCGGGATCCACCGCCAAGCCTTGCTTAGATACTATATGCCCAAGGAACCGAACTTCCCTTCTCCAAAAGTGACACTTGGAGAACTTGGCCTTTAACTGATGCGCTCTAAGCGTATCCATCACCTCTACAAGATGCCTCGCGTGCTCTTCTTCATCCTTAGAGAAGATCAGAATATCATCCACAAAGACCACGACAAACTTGTTCAAGAACTCTCGAAACACCCTACTCATCAAGTCCACGAAATACGCGGGTGCATTCGTCAAACCGAACGGCATAACAAGCCATTCAAAGAATCCATCTGGAGTTCTAAATGCAGTCTTGTCTATACTATCTTCAGCCACTCTGAGCTGATGAAATCCAGTAGCAAGATCAAGCTGAGAGAAAACAGAAGCACCAACAAGCTGGTCAAAAAGATCATCAATCCTCGGTAATGGGTGTTTGTTCTTCTTAGTCAGCTTATTCAACTCTCTATAGTCCACACAAAGCCGAAGAGAACCATCTGCCTTAGTAGCAAACACCACAGGCGCTCCCCATTCGGATATACTTCGTCTGATGAAGTTCTTCTCAAGCAACTCCTTTACTTGCTTGCTGAGCTCCCGTCTCTCACGCGGAGCCATGTGCCGAACGGGCAAAGAAACAGGCTTAGCATTATCCACCAGATAAATGCGAAAATCAATCTCTCGTTTAGGGGGCAACCCCTTAACTTCTTCAAAAACATCTGGATAATCTCGGACCACCCTTACAGACTGAAGGGTTTCCTCTGACGAGTCGAGAGATTCAAGATAGCACAACATGATGGGATCCTTCGGATTGCATGAAATCTCTAAGGTGTTGCCAAGGCAAGTCACAAGCCTCACAACCCTATGCTCACAATCAAGAATGGCTCCATGTCTAGACAGCCAATCCATGCCCAAAATCAATCCGTATCCCCTGAAACCAAGAACATACGCACTACACAAGAACTCTACACTAAGTATAGAGATCCTCAGATCCTCACATATCATAGATAGATGAGCAGAACCCCCAATGGGATTCGAAACACAAACGGGATCATCCACTAAGCTAGTACTAAGGTGCAAACTATCAACAAGATCAGATGAAATAAAGCTATGTGATGCACCAGAATCAAACAAGGTACGCACTGGAAGATCGGAAACATAAACAAGGTTCTCAACAGAAACACTACCTCGATCGGGAACTGGAGCGGTATTGAGAGCATGAACTTGCCCTCCTGAAGGTCCAGCACGCTAAGTCTTTTTCGGGCATTCCTTGCTGAAGTGTCCAGTCTCACCACAGGAAAAACATCCACCACTAAGCTTCCTTTTCTTCTTCCTACAATCCTTAGCAAAGTGTCCAGGCGCACCACAGTAATTGCACTTTCCCTTGCCTTTGTTGTTGTTCCCCTTCTTGTTCTTGCTCTGATTCCCCTGACTGCTTTGCCCACCTTGATTGCCTTTACCCTGAGAATCAGTCTTCTTTGCTTGAGTATCACTCGACTTGACTTCTTTCTTTCCGTCTCCCTGAAGTAGAGCCATATCGACCAAACTCTCAAAAGTAGCCCCATGCGGAATATGTGACATCGCCAAACCCTGCAGCGGCTCATTCAACCCTCTAGCAAATCGAAGAGCCTTCTTCTCAGGGGTGTTCACCATATCCAAACCAAAACGGGCCAGCTGATTAAACTTGTTCACATACTCCTTGATAGACATATCACCCTGCTTTAATGCAATGAACTTCTCCATCTGTAAATTCGCCTCAGCAGAAGACAGAAACTTGGCCACAAATCTAGCCCTCAAATCGGCCCAAGTCTCGACGGGCCTCGTCCCATTGGTGACCTCCCACCAAAAGGCTGCTTCATCCTTCAAAAGCCACACTGTCAATAAGATCTTCCTCTCGTCATCAATCCTAAAGATAGCAAACAAGTCCTCAGTGTCTTTCAGCCAATTCCTAGCTTCAACAAAAGATTCCGTGCCTAGGAAATTCTTGCCTCCCATTGCCTTGAAGTCTTTACAAACCTTCGTGAACTCAACCTGAGGATGCTGAGGGGGAGGAGGAGGAAGAGGAGCCTCAGCAACTGGAGGAGGAGGAACAGGAACCGCTGGAGGAGGGATATTAGGGGGAGGATTCTCAACTACAGGAGGAGGAGTGGGAGTAGGGTTTGCGGGGCCAGCTGCCGCCCTAGCTTCTAGAAGTCTCCTATACCAGAGTGGTACGTTTACTCCATCCGGGATGGCAAGATTCTCAGCCATACTGAAACGAAAGATAAGATAAGATTAGGTCAAGGGAACGAAGGATAACGCTAATGGCTTTTTGGGGAATAGCCTTTTAAAATACTAGACTTTTCTTTGGAAAATACTTTATACTTGTTTTGAAAATAGTTTTTCAAAAGTCTTTTTAAAAAAACTTTTTGTTCTTCCTTGTAAACCATATGCTCTGATACCAAATTTGTAACACCCCACCTCCGCTAGGGTCACTCTTTCGGGGGCACTAGCTTCTGGGGGGCGTTAGAACTGGGTAAGCATGCATAATGATATATCAAGGCAGAATAAGAACATAAATATATATATATATGTAAAACAGAGTAAGTGAGAATAAAACAGCGGAATATCTCAAACCATCTCAAAACAAGTCTAGTACATCATAAAGTCAACTGCCAAAATAACATGTCTAGTACATCATAAACAGAAATACTGAAATACATAGTGCTATCCCCAAAATTAAGATGATAAACCATAGCGAGCTCAATGTCCAGACATACATGAGCTATCCAGCAAACAAGCAAGCGATCCAAGCTAAGCACCACTGTTCCCTCCCTGAGAACCTGGGGGGGGGGGGGAACGGAAGAAAAGAAGCAAAAGAAAACAGGTCAGTCAAAAAGACTGGTAAGCCCTACTACGATCAGTCTATAAACTAATAAAGTTAGCATCATGATGGAAACTGAGATGAACATACTGGCAATAGATAAAGGTGTCATCACATAAAGAAGATTAAGCTTTGCACCACAGTGTACTAGCAAACTAACATAACAGGTATTGATCCCTCAGCCCAAACTTTGGCCCACTAACATGAGGTGACCTTAATACAAGGTCCAGCCCAACGGTCTAGTCGATCGGCTCCCTATAAACCTAACACGTCAAGTGTTGGTGTCCATACGGCCCACATATGGTTGTAGTCAGGCTGTGCTGGGTCCACCTTCGGGTGTATCAAGCCCTCGGGTGTCAACCCCAGACACCTAAGCAATAATGCACAGTCTAAACCTATTGGTACCCGTGCCTCGAGTTTGTCCAACACCGGACTACGTGCACGTCCGTAGCCCGCCTGGACCCGCACCGCTGTACCACTCAGCCGTCGCTTTGGTCGCTTACATCAGTCCAGTAATCGTGCCCCGCCCCAGCCTAGCCTCTAGGGTTGTGAATGATACCAAACTGGGATTACTGCTGGAACAGACCACGTTGCTAGGGTTTTCTAAGAGGGTTAAGTGTGGTTTAACCCCTCACTAATCATGGATTAAATTAGTTAAGTGTAACCAACAGTTCACCACTTAACCCCATTTAATCCCTCGTATCCCCAAAATTGGTTAAGTATTAGTGGGTCATGACTTAACCCTAATCATGAGGCATTAATTAATTTAATGCACCCAACCTCTCACATTAGACCTTGTTGTGGTTACTAGTTAGGCCGGGCGGGTCCGGTTAGGTTTACACCACAACTTAGTCTAACCTCGGGTTTCACGTGCAACATGACCAACTACTCACATTGGGTCCTATTGCTTGTAGCCACTAGTTAAGCCGGTCGGTTCCGGGTAGGTTTATGCTACAAACTCAACCCAACCTCGAGTTGGCCACACTTATGTTTTCTAAGTGTCATGTCCACTTTATTTTCAAAACATAATTACAAGTTTAACAAATACTTGGGTAGACCTAACTTAATAGGTAAATTCCCAAGGGGTAGACCTAACTTAATAGGTAAATTCCCACTCTTATATTTTCATGTATTTTAAGTTTTACCCAAACCCCCCAACGTCATTCTATCGCTTACATATTCGTCATAACGCATAAAGGATAGAAAGAGGGAACTTGGCACAACATACATGATGAATCTTACATATCATAATAAACATGCATAACATGTTGGACTTGCATAACTTAGCATAGTGAACTTGCATAAACATGCATAACTTGTTAAACTTGCAAATCATGGTATAGTGAACTTGCATAAACATGCATAACTTGTTAAACATGTGTAACATGGCATATTGAACTCGCATAAGCATGCATAACTTATTAAACATGCATAAATCCCAACTTTCATCACATATTAACTTTAGAGTTTCTAAAATGAAGGTAAGAGGGCTTACTAATATTATGAAGACACAAATCTACAAGTAAAGATTGAGAAGCCCTTTATGCAAGCATAAAAACCCAAAACAAAGCTCCAATAAGAAACACCCTTAACAAAAATCCCAAAAACTCTAGCTTAGCAAATAAAACTTGCAACTTGATGATGTATGCAAGCTAATGATCATTCATACAACTTAGAAATGCTTGTATGAACATCATAATCTTCATAGGAATGATTTTTGAAGAGGGTGGAGGCTAGGGTTTTTAAGTGGAGGCCATTTGAGAAATCAATTTGACATAGTTTGGTTGCTAGAATGAATAATGGGGTTTTAGGGTAGGATTAGGGGCTTATTTATAGAAGATTAAAGTGTTTTTAGCCCTAGGATTAACCCTAGGTTAGTTTAGGTCCGTCAGATTTCGGAATTCTCTAGAACCAAGCCACAAGACCAGACCAAGACCCAAAATGGTGCGCCAGGCAAAACTGCCCGGCCACCCTGTGTCGACAGAGCTGTTGACACCCTGGGGACCTTGTCGACATGCCTGTCGACATGGGGGTCCTGGCGGGAGTTTTCCCGCCTGCGCCAGTTTGCCCTAATTTCCAACTTTCAACTTGAAATTCAAATCTGTTTTTGAAATGGAAATTTCTGAAAACTTCAATGGGCCTTAACTGGGTCATACGGACTCCGATTTTCGAAAACTCGGACTCTATTTCGCGTATTTTTCCGAGACGAACGCAATGGCATAGCCCGTTTCCCTTAATTCAGATTTTAGAATTAGTTTCTGCCTCGATTTATGTTATAACAGGTTATTAAAAATACGGGTTGTCACAATTTTTCATGTTTAAGTAATGCTAACATGTTTATCAAGTGTGCAAAAATGAATATTGATGTTCATCTCATTAGAATTGCACAATGGTAGAATTGCGGTAATTGTGTTTAACTCATATTTAAGCACAAACGGTTAATTAAATAAGTGGTATTTATTAAAATTTTGTCGGGAGCAATTAGTGATGTTGTATATTTATCAAATAAAATGGTATCTGTCATTGTTTGTTTTGGACGGAAGGATTTTCGGCAATTTTGACTGGTCCGAATTTCCGGGACGTTACAAAGTGGTATCAAAGCTTATGTTAGGTGCCTAAATAAAATTTCACATAAGATTAGAAAATCATCCTAAATTTTTTGAAACGAAGTTACCTTAGTTTGATAAGTATAACTGGATAGGGTAAGGCACCATTTCTTTGACCAGGGTTATGAGTAATATTAATTTTATGTGTTTAACTTTTGTTTTGTGTTCATACTACTACTAATAATGCGTTGATTCATTTTCAAGCACCACATAATAAGGTGTAACGAATTTGTTAGTGTACATATGATTAGTTATAAAGTAACGAAGGAATGAATGAAGTGGCTTGTAAAGGAAGGTATGTTGCAGCTCGAAATGGATGCAACAGAGTGGCTTAAGAGGCACTACATCAAACAGACTATTTTGTCACATTTTTTCGGTTTCCAGTAGTAATGGTTATATTTGTTGCTAATTTATCACGATTATTACTGTTGTAACTGGTTGTCATGGTTATTCCCGTTACAATATCCGAGAATTCTGTACAAAATGGATAAGATGGTAATTTTGCGTGCCCCTCATTTCTAACTCTTGTCTTTTCTTTTTCGTTATTGCTGCTCAACACTTACGATCCCCCAATCTCCCTCAATCTTTCAAAGCCACCGCCTAGGGTTATTGGACATCGCTTCGCACCGGTTTCTTACACCGCCGACGTCGTAGTCTTCGATCGCCTCTGCCACGTTCTTTCAGCCTTCTCCTCATCCATTCAATTGTTCAGGTAATTTTATTTTTGTTTTATTCATTACCTTTCTAATTGTTGTCTGAATTTGTGTCATTTCCTTTTATTTTTTTAGGAATAGTTTGAGGAGCAGATAGTATGCTGCCCAGCGTAGTTAAATCTAGGGTTAGTACTTTAGGGTAGGAGCGGTATTGATTTTACAAGTGTACCTGCATTTTACAAGTGTACCACTCAATATTATGGAATTTAGTCACTACATTTAGTTTCTTATTGATTTCATGAATTTAAAATTTTGAAATTATAGATGGAGACATTTATCTGGAAAATTAGATAGCGTATAGCAGCAAAACATATGTAGTATTGGGTTTATTATTGAATCATACTACAATAATCAGGTGACCTGCCATAATTTTGATAACGCTAGGGACAAGTATGTAGGTGTAATTCTCAAAATTCACAGGGCCTACATTTATTTTATCTATGAGCCAATGGACTTTTGCTAGTATACCTGATTCAACCAAATATTGCCGGATTCCTCGATTGTATTGCCCTTCTGGTCAAATTATTATGCATCGGCCATCAAAGCAATTCCTGTAAACTTGCTATATTTTGTTTATCCATAATTATGGTGTAATGGGTTTAAATGCAATTGACTCTTCACAGTGGCCTTTCAAGCACCGAGTAGCAATGTGGCTTTTTTTTTTTTTTTTTTGCAAATATAACTGAAGGTTTGTTGTTTTGTAATTTTTTTGTGGCATCTTGTATTGAACTTGAAATGTTTTGACAGAAACTTATTACCGACTAAACTTATATTAACGAAGCATTTTACTATCCTGTAATGGCTTGTTGCTAAATCACTGGTCGAAATATATTAAATTAAAATAGTAACCAAACTAAAGCTAAAAGTAGCCTAGTTTCCACTCATAAGCTCCAAGTTATTGCGCAGGGAACATTTTAAATTATTGCATAGTAATTTTTTTTAAGTACAACATCATATAGCTTCACTGCATTACATAGAAGGTTTCCATAAACAATCACAAGTATTTATAGTCATTATCATGGACCAGTCGTTACAGGCCCTGAGCTCCAAAGTATAATGTTATAGGGCCTGATTTATTACAAATATAAAATAAAGAGATTTTTATGGGAGGTTTATTTACTCCCCTGTTGGGTTTCAAATTTATTTCATAATATATAACACCAAATTTAAATAGTGACAGCAAGTAATTTATTATTTATGGTATTGGCAGGAACCGAATTTTGTACATCTCAGGTGTAGTAACTACTGATGCATCGCGCAATTTTGGACTTTCCATTGAATTTGTATCACATGCCAATAAGAAACGACTAAGAGGTACAATCTCAGCACTAGACAAATTGATAGTGAGATTTTTCACTAATACCTAAGCAGTTTTAGAAGTGACTGGGTCCATTTCCCTAAGTGTTTGCATATACATCCCGAAAGAATTTGCAATTTCCGGATCAATCATGATAGCACTGAGATTGTACACTTCGGCAAAGTTTGGTATCACTGGATATCGATGTTGTTGATTTCCTTGTTCGTTGCCATCATGAACCGTCAATGATCTACATGTATTGCCACCCCATTCAAATTTTCGGTTATACATATCCATGCCCAATCCGGTATCACCTAGGTCAGCAGGTTACTGATTTTAGAACGCTAGTCTAAACACTATAAAGCATTTATAACATAAGTTATGATAAATTAGAAGGAAACTCATAGGCTATTAGGCTTTGATTGTATTGTAGATTTTATTATTCTTAAAACATTCATAATACTACAAGATGGAATCGTTGTATATATGAATGAATGAAAAGGTTCCTGCAATTTGACAAAAAAAACTTTAATATAATATTTATTTCTTTCTTGAAGTGGCAGACGTGTAATTTTCCATGCCTTCAAATCCTGCTAGAGAGGCACCAGGATCAGTGGACATTGAATCATTATTAGAGATGTAATCCATGAGTATAGAATTATCTTCCCATGATGCATTTGGCGTAAAGTAGCTTGATGGAGAGGGGCATATCATTGACGTTTGAATTGGCAGCATGTCATCTTCAGAAGATTCTTGCGGATAAGGATAATTGTGGTTTCTCTTAGGCCAAGGAGGGAGCACATGAACCATCAACCCTTTTTTTTAACCTTCAAAAAGTATTTCTGTGCATGACTTCGGATCTGGATAACTGTTTTTGTACCAACAATGTCTTCAATTTTCTTCCATTCATGACCAAATAGCAAAAGCCCACCAAGAAATCGTTCATGCTCCTACTCAGACCACCCATCTCTAGATTTTGTAATGGTATACGGTTTTCTCAGCTTCTTGTTTCCTTCTCCATCTATTTCTCATGACCACAAGGACAAATGAAGATACCAAGATGATAAAGGAAAAAAATCTGGTATGGTGTTAATGATGGCATTATTAATTGTTTTTGTTGTTTATGGTTTTAAAGGCCTTGAGTTTGGCAAACAATGACTTTTAAGTGCAATAGAAAATATCTTTAAACTATAATGAAAATTAACAAGCATAATGACCATCCAAAGAAGATAGTTTTGGTATAGTGTTTGTTATTTACAGTCGTGACTGACTTTAGTTTGGTAAGCAAAATCTATTTTACAACTACATGTAAAAAAACAAAATAAATAATGTAGAACCAAAAATACAATTCATAATAAGAATAGCTCAATGAAAGAATCCCAAATGTGTATTGATGGTAATGATTGGATTGTGTATTGCTAAAGACCAAGCTTGGCAAGCAAGGCATTGTTTATAAAAAATAATAGGAGTAAATAAAATTTAAAACAATTATTCGACAAGAGAAACAAGAGATATGAGTTTGGTAAAGCGATGGCATAATATTTCAAGTTTGGCAAGGGAGAGTAAAGGCCTGAGAGTGGCAAGAAAAAGAGGGGTTTATAATGGGAAAAGAAAGGAAAAAAAAAGCTGAGTTCGTAATTGGAAAATGAAGTTGATGGGAAACAACATAGATTTGGAGTTGGGTGAAGGGTTTGGAATTGGAAAATGAAGTTGACAGTAAATATGGTAATTATAAATGTACAGTTAAGTGCAAATGTAGATACAAGACTGAACCTAGTTAACATGAAATTATTCATATATAATGTCTTGTACATAATTGCATTGTAAATCCATATTGGAATATTGTTTGTACAAATAATTTAAATTTAGTCAAAAAGTAGCTTGACAAATGCAGAAATTGGTAATATATAGGATATTTAGTGTATACATAGTTTAAATCCATGTTTGTCTCTTTGGAGCAATGTAGCTTGGAATAAATATGTAAATGTCAGTCTTTGTTTTTTCAAAGTCATCCTAATACTTGAATACCTGAAAGTTCATCTTAATTGTTACAATAAAAAAGTTATCTTTTGTCTAATTTCAAGTTCAGTACTCGAATAATATGTACAAGATGTTGTTTCTTGTCTATTGCATGAATTAGTGAAACTGATACCCATATTCTTGTCTGTGTATCTCAATTATGCTTTATTTTCTTTTTCTGATTTAACGCTAATCATTATTTTAAACGATTTTAATTTCTCAATTTTAATATACCCTTATGCTCACTATAATCATTTTGCCCGTGCTTTTTGGATCTCAGTTCAAAGGACCATTGAACCTACCTAGTGCATTTATATTGGATCCAGGGCCCTTGAACAAGGATATTATGATTTGACACAGAACAATAGTATCTTTTGTCATAATGCATTCAAAAGATTTCAGTGGCCAGTAGTGAAGCTGAAACACAATCATGTCAACGTATTGCGAACACACGTTACGGACATAGTCGGATACCTTGGCCAATAGCAATATTTTTGTCAAAGTAATATGCTTACTATTTCAAATGAAGAACTAATCACTGTTCTGGATTGCGTTACCTCTTGAATGAACGAACATCAAATCACCAGAAACAAAATTGACTGAAATGGATGTTTAATAAAATTCAATTATCAATGTTATTTTAGTACGAAAGCTCATTTCTACAGAAGACTGCAAGCCATTCACCTGCGAAATATTAAAAGGTTCCAGGTTTTCGAGACCTGAAGACATAACAGCTATATTTTTAATCCAGGATCGCAAGGCAGACCATGGCCTCTCAAAGTATAAGATTCCGAAAATCGAAGCGGTCCGACCATTGAAACCATAAACTTATAATTTTTAACAATTTGCATATTTTAAATTTAAATTATAAAGACTCAAGTTCGTTAATAAACTTGGCTATAGCTTACTATTTTGTTGCTCGATTTGGTTTTGATAGGGATGGAAGGTATGTTGCTTTCATCTTTGAAGCAGTATTGAATTATTATTTTGCAACTCTACTGTCCTAATCTGCGTTGTGTTTATTCTTTTTTCCCTAATATGTTATAATAGTCATACGTACGTTTGTGGTGTTCCCAAGATGTTCTCCGATGTTTGAGCTATTTAGGTGTGAAATTGTAGAAACTAAAGGTTGTGTAATACCTTTTGTATGTTGTAATCTAAGTGGTACTGTTACCAAGTTTGCTTCTTACAATTTTGATTTTTTGCTTGGTCAGTCAATGCTCAACTGCAACAAGTAGCCATGGTCACATCTGTATGGTTTGTTTGGAATCCATTGCTAAGTACGTTCTTTAGTTTCATATATACATGAAGTTATGAAGTTTCTGTCCCAATATTTTCCATCTTAAGTATCCATCAGTTCTGTAGAATAGATAGTTTAGACCTATCATATTGGGACTTATAGATGAACAATGTTAAGTTTACCTTGTTTTCACCGAGTAAACATCCATAGTTGAGTGCCTGAAACTCAGCAGGGACTAAGAAAAGTGAGCCCCGCTGAATTTAGCATATTCATTCTATAGTTAATGTGGTGGAAACCTTGTAGACTTTGATCTATTATGTAGCATGAATCACGGAAATCATAGATATAATGTTTACTGGTAAGGTAGAAAGTTCCCTTGTCTATCATAGAAAACCTGACAAATCCATCTCTTACTGGTCTATCTTAGCTGCATATATCCAACAACCTATGAAGTAAATATTATTATGCGCATATTGGTAAATCTATCCGAAGTGTTAGCTGCATACATGCTAAGTGTACATATACTATATTTTGGAAAGCAACAGATATTATCCTAAGTATACGTATACTTATTTTCTATATAAATATTATATTTTACTTATAAGAATTTATCAATTACATATAACTAGATATAATATCTAGTATTATATGATGTACTCTGGTTCTTTTTTAACCGTTCAATTATAGGAGCCATATGCGGTATTGGGTTTATTGTAAATTTAGTGTTGATATTTTATCTTTATTGTTTATTGTAAATTTAGTGATGAAATGTTATTTGTCGTATTCATTTTATTTATTGTCTCATAACATGTATGTTATCTATCTAATTGTAGGATTTTTTCATTTACAAAATATAATAAGCACAAGTAAAGTTCTTGTTATTGTCGAAACCTACTCCATAAGAGTGGGTTAGAATTCGACATGGGAATACCAATGAATATATACAAGGAGTTGGATATTTTATGGACTTCGTGAAGTGTCATTCACCACCTGACATTGAAATGTGTAGTTGCCCTTGTACCCTGAAAAACTGGGGAAGTACTTCCATGTACCGTCAAAAAATACGTAAGTAATCCAAATTTTTTTAGTTATCAGTTAAGAACATTAACTGTTAAGAACATTAACTGTTAAGGTTAGTATTTGATGTGTAAAGCTACTGTGATAGAACATAGTTATCATCAGATTTGCTATGATCCTTTCCTTGTTCGGTATGCATTCCTTGCACTTTTTTAACTTGCATTCCCTTTTGAATAACAAGAGTTTCAGCATCTTTGTACTAGTGCCAGCTTCTGTGCTCTTACTTGTTTCTATCATTCAACATTCCGTCCATTTTGCGTTCGTGACAACCAGTAGAATACACGTTTTGTCTTTCTTTGCTGAAAAGTAAATTATACTGTGACTTTTTCAGTGGTTATGATTAAATGATTTTAGCTTATGCCTCTGTAACCTGCACAGAAAAGAGATTTTACTAGCATAAGTCACCAAATAAGCAACTGAGTTTCCCCTGCTGACAACTATGATGCCGTTGAGATAACTACAGTCGCATTTTTATGTCAACCTGCAATTAGTATGCTGAACTTTTTATACTAAATAAAAAATGTACATTTTGTTCCTTTCTATAGGAAATCTGCCTCAAAGTGGCTTATTTGATCCAAGTACTTATCCATCTTTGCACCATATAAAAGATATAACCACTAGTATGTTTATCTAATGAATTCAAAATAAAAAACGGTGGATGTGTATTACTGTTGTGCAACATTTATATCATGTTATTAAACTGAAGATTATATGCCATTTAAATGGTTGCGAGCCACCAAAGAACAGGTGATATTGTGTTTGATATCAAACATGTGTCTTGATCTTGAACACGTGTAGCCATTCCGTAAGATTTTTTGCTAATCTCAAATAAATTGAGCCTTGTAGGCTGAGCCAAGCTCAGATAAACTGAGCCTTGTAGGCTCAGTTTTACTAAGCCTGGGCGGAGTGGCTCAGTTTTATTGAGCCTTGTAGGTTTAGTTTAAAACTGAGCCTACAAGGCTCAGTTTACCCGAGCCGAGTGGCTCAGTTTAAGCGAGCCATGTAGGCTTAGTTTAAAATAGAGCCGAGCGATGCTCCTTTACTATTGATGTCCTCATCCCGTATAATTTGTCATCATAGTATTTTATGCTTGTTTTCAGCTAAGAAATATTTGGGTTATAAAAGTATTTGTTAGAAGGGGTAGTATGCATTGTTTTCACGTCTTAACTCATATTATTATATTTGTTGAACATCGTAGGTGTTGATTGAAGCAGCGGAAGCAAGACAAAGATTAGAAGATGGCGATGAAACTCAAGTTCTGGATCCGGATGCGTCAATTTTTGATGCGCCCCAAAATGGTATGCATACGTTATCTGATCTTGTCGATGGTGGGTTTATAATTTGGCCCATTTATCGTTTGCATTTTTGCAATGGTTGCATGTTAAATATGATACTTAGATGTTATTTAATATTTTTTATGGATGATGAATGGTTGTATGGTAAATGATGATAGTTTGATGTTTGTCGAAATGAAATTTGCTTTGGGATACAAATTGTGATATGTTGTTGTATTTGCTTTGAGATATTGTTATGTTATATGTTGTGTATTCTTATTGGTATATGCTTTATGAAATTAGTTGGAGCATATTATGATTGTTACTTGTTTAAAGGAATTACCTACTGCAGGCCTGGTATAACATTCACTTTTGTAACAGTTATAATTGTTATTATATTTATTGTATGAAATAATCAGTTTCACATACTAACAGTAATAACTGTTACATATTTCATATTTCTAACAGTAATTAGTGTTATAAAAATAAATTTTATAACGGTTATAAGTGTTATAAAATTTTCAGTACTAACGGTTATAAGTGTGACAGAATCATAATTTTGTAACGGTAATAACCGTTATATTAAACATACTTTATAACGGTTATAACCGTTACGATATTCGTGACAACAATTTGTCACGTATGTCGTAGTAACGGTTATAACTGTTACAAGGTTAATTAGTAACAGTAATAACTGTTAGAAAAACCCTTTTCTGGTGTTGTGAGGAATGAGGTGTTGCAACTTATCGAGGAATGAATTAATTGAGCATGGGCAAATAAAATTGAAGAAGGCCAAGGGGAGTAAATTGAACACTTCATGCAAAACCGAGGTGAGATTTTTTTTTACATAATAAGACGTTAGAGTTGTTTAGCATTGATGATGTTAACTTAAAGCTACTAAAACATCTCTCAACAATTCAGTCATTACTTGATTGGGTTTGGTCGAAGTTGATCTTATTGGGAAGTTAGAATAATTTTCTAGAATACTTACATCGTACAAATTTTAAAATTTTGAAAGTTTGCTACCTCAAAACATTTTTGCAAACTGAACTATGTGTTCGACCAAAAAAAAAAGAAAAAAAAAAGAAGGGGGGTTATACTTAAGATGATTTTCGAAATTGAGAGTGTAGATTTTCCAAAATAAAATGGTTATCCATGTGGAGGCAATGAATACAAAGTATAAAAGTACTTTGAGAAAATATTTTGTTTAAACTTATGAAAGATTTTTATTGATTATTTCATCAATGATGGATACCTTCGGATGACGATGACGATGTGCGGTATAAGACAATAGATCTTGGGTAGTGCACTATTACTCTATGTTGGTATCGAGCCGCGTAGAGTACATCCTATTTGATGATGGGATGCCGACATAAGACAATAGATCTTGGATAGTGCAACTATTACTCTATGTTGGTATCGAGCCAAGTAGAGTACATCCTATTTGATGACGGGATGCCAACCGCCATAGGATAAAATATACTAAATTGAGTAGATTGGATCCACTTTGATGAATATAATTATATTATAAAAAATAAAGAAAAATGATTAGAGTCTATTTTGAAAATATTACTCTCTAGTACATTTTAATGGGTACTACAACAAGGAGAGTACAACATCATTGATGTATTGACTTTGATGAATATAATCATGTTTTGAAGATATTATATGAGATGTCTAGATTACTCTCTGGTATATTTTGATGAGTACCACAATATGGAGAATACATCCTTACTTGATGATGACGAGTCGGATGAGCCGAAGCATGATGAATCTTTGGTACATTTCAATGGGTAACATGAAAGAAGAAAAGGAGACTAAGAATCGATGTGGATTGCAAAGAACATGATCCTGAATTCGGATATAAAAAAAAGCTATGGCGTGCCCGATCCAGTAGCAGCTTGCAGGAGTGACATAATGTTAAAAGGATCGAATCATAAAATATCCAGGTACGATTTCAATTAATGAAATTAGGTTGAAAATATAATTGCAAGAAAATTTCCTGAATATATAGAGTTTCTTTTGTGGAATATTTGGTTAAGTACTGCATAGAATTTCAGGGACGAAGTTCCTTTTAAGTGGTGGGGGTAGAATGTAACAACCTGAAATTTCGGGCAGTAAATATTTAAATATTGAGGTTATTTAAATATTTAATTGTTGGATTTAATATTATAAAAATTGTTTTATAACATTGATTAAATCCATTTATAAATAATAATTAAATAGAAGAAAACATGTTGTTGAGTTTTTGTTTACAAAGATAAGTAGTTCAAAGAAAAATCGATAATGTGATCGAAAACAGTTTTGTCGATAAACGAGATTTTGCTTACTAAAAGTTGTTGGAATATCATGAGTATGTAGTAACAATAGATGAACACATATATGTATGAACATTGCGTATAAATCAAAATACAAATGGTATATATGTACATGTTCTAGAATATGAAAAATGACTTAACATGATAGAGACACGTGTCACCAAATGAAAGGAACACATGTCTTGTAAGTAAATAAGGTTAAGACACATACACACATTAGGTGTCCATGTATAGAAACGTCTAAAGACACCTAAGTAGGAATGTGTCTTCATCCTAAAGCATGCATGAAGATAAGGAGGACAAGTGTCCAAGAACCAAATTACCAAACTATCCTTGAAAACTACTATATAAAGGGTGGAAAGGTTCATTCTTTTTCATGCATTCACAAACATAAAACCAAGATAATAAAAAAAAGAGGTTTGGGAGAAGCCTAGAGGATAAATACAAGTTCAAGGCACAAGTAAAAGGTGAGAAAAATTATTTAAGTTCATATATTCATTTCATATTTTGAAGAAAAATTGAGCAATTTATGAATGAATGATTGGACTTGAAACCCTGAAAATGATGTTCGGTATTTTGGGCATAACTTTTGCAGTTCTTAATGAAATTACGACTTCTCTATCAATTTGGTTAGTTAATTCAAAGGGCTACAACTTTCACCTATTTCACTTTTTTCTAATTCGGTCGTTTGCATACCCGAAAACTGGATGCAAAGTGAGGTAAAAATCAGCCCGAAATGGACATGTTAAAAATGCCTCATGATATTTGATTTTATATATTAAATTAGTAAATGTTTTTGAGGTTTTATTTTGATGATAATTAAGTAGACAAAGAGAGCTTCTTACTGTAAAAAAAAATTTGGAGTCAAAATCTATTTTTATCATAGAGAAACAATGTCAAACATTTTGCCCAAAAACAGGCTACAATTTCATTTTCGGAACTTTTTATAACACTCTGAAACGCCATCTTTTCTATTAATGAAGCACGACACCAAGCCAGAACCTTTTTATGGCGCCCAGAAGTGTTGTAGTAGCTGATTTGATTCTAAAATCATTATAAACCACCCAGAACTTGTCATAGCACTTCTGGAAGCGCTGTCTTTTCTCTCAATTGACTATGAAGTATTTTAAAACGAGCAAAACTTTTCATAGCATGAATGAAACTCTGTTATAGATGTTTTGAGTATAAAATCATGGTAAACTATTCCAAATCCTCTCAGATTTGGACTTGAGTTTCCCTATAGTATCATAAACAAACTGATAAAATTGAGGATGTTAAATCAAAGTAAAAGTGAGTCAAAACGTGTCAAAATTGAGAACAAGGAAGGTTGACGAATTTCGATGATTCGAGGAAAATTGTTGATTACTTGGGAGTGGTGATAAGTACTATATGATGTTCTACTAGACTTTTGCATGAAGTAGAAAGGAATACTGTAAGTATACTTATCACCTAATCCATTATTATTTCATAAGCTTGTGTTTTAATTTAAAGATGCCTATGACTTTAACATACTATATTGGTTTCGATCTTTGCTTTGACAAGCAATCAACGTATACGACTGATGATTGAGGACATTTATGATTTATGTTTAAATAAGGTATGAATACTGTTCAATCAAGGCATCAATATTATGTGTTTAAACGATGTATGATTAGTGTTTTAAACAAGGTATGAATTGGGTGTGTTTTAATGAGATAATGAATGGAGTTGAACATAACCATTTCACTTCAATATTTGAAGATCTTTCCAAATATATATTAGAGAAATATCATGCTGGTTTGAGATTTGTTTATGAATAAGTTTTTGCATAAAGAAGATGATTAGTATTTATAATAAAAGATGTTTGTTTTTTTGAAAGAAAGTTCTACAAGAGATATATAGAGGTCTTTCAAAATGAGTATATACAAAAGGTATTTTACCCCCACATAATATAAAGAGTAATTTGGAAGTAAACATTGATTTTAAATGTTTTGTGTAAAGAACGTTGTCTTGATCCTGTATTTAATTGCTTACTCATTTAGATGAAGTTACGTAGGCAGTCACATGGAGTAGTGATGCAGCTGCTTTATTAAATAAAATATTTTTTGTTTATTATTTGAAATTTCATCTTATGTTGGTGCATTTTTCATGTTTAAGTCATGCTAACATGTTTATCAAGTGTGCAGAAATGAATATTGATGTCCATCTCATTAGAACTGCACAATGGTAGAATTACGGTAATTGTGTTTAACTCATATTTAAGCACAAACGGTTAATTAAATAAGTGCTATTTATTAAAAATTTATCGAGAGCAATTAGGGTTGTTGTATATTTATCAAATAAAATGATAACTGTCATTGTTTGTTTTGGACAGAAGGATTTTCTGCAATTTTGACTGGTCCGAATTTCCAGGGCGTTACAATAGGTTAGGTTAGGGTTAGGAAAAAATGACCTGTTTAATACTAAATTGACCCGACCCATATATAAATCTACTCGAACCCGACTCGACACAACTCATTGACAGCCCTATTTTCAGCGGTAAATTGACATCACAAACAACTTGCTTAACTTTAGAAAATCTTTTGAAAGAATGGAACTTTAGTAAGACACGACCATACATAAACACGTCACGTGTTTTTACCTGACGATAACCAAAATTACTTTTTATATCAAAATCCAATGATATTATAATAATGTCTATGAAACCACAAATAAAATAAGAATATAGCCGAAAAGATTGCATCTCACTTTCCAATAAAGTTGGTATACAACTAAAAACGTACGGCTCGTATTGAAGTTTGGATTTCCAACATAACTAGGTACGGAACCACCTTTCGATCAGTATTCTCTAAGGATAAAACACTGAGGTTCAACAAGGACAGCATGCAATTCAGCTACACAGAAGCATACAAAAAGGGACAATCGGTTTCTCAAGATCAGGTGATGATATACCTTAATGGGTATGACCCATATAGCCCCGTTGCCTACCCGATTTCAGCTATTTCCCAATTGATGAGGCTTGAGGTCACGATTAACTTTTCAGTACATTACATTCAAATTTTGAATGCCACATTATCAGATCTACCAAATCACTAATTGATTTGCATAAATATACTTTTAGTGCTAAGCTAAAAGAAGTTACCTTCTCCGCCACCATACTTGGTATATTTGTCGGAACCAACTTACATAATTCCAGGAAATATTCTTTCAAACATTCGTCCATGCAAGTTCGTTCAGGGGCTAAACGAAACTGAAGATACCACAGAACGTAGAGATTTACTGCTACAAGTTTAATCCAGATATTTAACCAGAGACATAAGCCGGTATCTCTCTCGATCTAAAGATCTATGTCTTCAAATCATCTTATTTGCATCCTTACAATGTTAGTTTTCGAACGTAAAGTTGGTTCGAAGTGGTTTTGGATCCATTTCCCATCATGATCTCCTCGAACTAACACGTCAAAAGTTCATAAGCAATACGGGCTTTTAACTATCAAATCACAATAGTATAGTCAAGTACATCGGCAGCTCAGGCCCTTTTAAATAAAACGTTTCGTCAAAATCCTTTCATCGATTTAAAACCCATTTCCTATACTTTTCTCAATTGGATAATTATATTCTCAAATCTCTCCTGTTTTTGTTACTTTGAAAACATATTCATACACGTGCCTCTTCATAACAAACGTATTCACAAAATTTCCTCTTTATTTCCTTTACTTGGAAAATATAGCTTTATATTTACAAAATCTCTATTTATTTCTTTTACTTTGGAAATATCGCTATAATTTTACTAAACCCCTTTTTGTTTCTTTTACTTTGGAAATATCGCTACATATACTTAACCAATTGGTACAGGTTTCATCATCATATCTTATATAGCCAATATAATGTCAAGCGACACATTTATTATTATATAAACCTAAATGGTTTTCTTTAACTTCAAAATTTTGCCAATTTGAAGTTCACAATAGCACTTTTGGAAATAATAGATTAAATTTCAGTATTCACTTCCGTCTCCAAACTAATATAACCTCTTTTCATTTCTTCGAAAAACCATCGTCATTTACTTATTACTTTAAATAAATGTACTCACAAAACTGTACTATTTTCATTATTTAGAGTGTCATTTACTTAACCCGGTGGTATAAGTATAATCAAACTTCATAACTGGACCAAAAAATGTCAGGTGATACATTGTTTACTACAAATCCAATAGTTTTGTTTAAATTTCCCTAATCTTGCAAATAAAGTTGCAACATTTTTCTTTATGCAAATAATATCTATTTCTAGCATCTTTATCATTTAAACTAGTATCACCGTTGGATAATTTTGAAGTCGTTCAAGTTATGGTATTTTATTTACCTCTCAGACCTTGATCGACGACGTTCTGATCTTAAGATACATAAAATTTGTAACACCAAAACTGGTATTAATAATAATATCACATCAATTTCGTTTAAAATGTGGTTTTATAAACCATTCTTACATTTGAAAAATCTCCTTTCAGTTATAAACACTTTCACTAAATTTTTTCTTAAGTGGTCTCTTATTTAAACAAAACCCTTAGTTTTGAATCTTTAAACATAATTCATTAACAATTTGGATTTTGTTTCAAAAATCCATTCACCAAATCCTTTATACCAACGCCAAGCACCTCATTTTAAAACTTAATTTGGATTTCATTACTTAAATCCATTTACCAAATTCTTATCTAAATATGTTAAGAAACTCCTTTGCATTCTTGAAATCCTTCTTCCAATTTCAGCTGATTTTACATAATTCAATTATTAAGTAACACTCATTTAAAACAATCGTGTTACTTAAATCTCTTATAACCCTTGTTATCAAACTTAATCAAACCCCTTTACAAAACCCTTATAATCTTCGGTTAAAATCTCATTACAACTTCGATTGCTTTCTTAAATTAATTCTCATAAAAAGGTAGTCATTTAGTTATAATTAGTTAAAATAATAATTAACTTCATCATTAACTGTAGTAGTAGTTAACTTCCTTATTTACCAAAAACAGATTAGTTAATCCTTTTCAAACTTATTAGAATAATAACTAATTTCATTAATAATAAACAATTCGATAATTATTTTATATACAGTTAATTAAAAGATAATTAACTTTTAAGAAACCTTATCAAGTTTAGACGACTATTTGTCAAAACAATTTCAACAAATTAATCAAGTAACCAATTCTAGTTAAAAATAGTTAACTTGGTAACTTGAAAACATCAATTAACTTGTTAACTAATTACAACTAATTCTTCATCTTAAATTAATTAGTAATATAATTAATTTAATACAACCCCACTTAATTGTTTTCTTAAAAAAACTATTTCGAATATTAACACTTAGGTTATTTTTAACTTCCTTGCTTATAAATTTTATTAAAACATAAAAATTTGCTATACAAAACATTTATAATTACTTTATAAAAACTAATTTTAAAGTATCAATTAACTTATAAAACTTCTATTTTTATATAACTTATAAAAATATAGCTGAAAATCTTGCTATGGTTATAAAAATAATTTTCATTACTTAAACTTCGTCAGTTCGCCAAACGGAAAACCGACGTTTTAAACGGATGGATTTTAGGCTATCTATTGCCAATCCTTTAATCAATATTGTCTATTGATTAAAAACACAACAATGTTGAATTCAATTCAACCATCAATATCCAAACACAATTTAACGTCATTTGGGTTAAAACAATTCATATATGATTAATTTGAAAATCAAACAACATCCAAAATATTTGAGGAATCCAGTTGGATCCCTCCAACCTGTTTTCCTTGCATCACAATTCATAAAATCATTTTATAAATGCATATGAAATAGAATTTTAATTTAATGCATTTAAATGACGAAAATATATCATCAGTCAACAATGAACAATAATTATTCAAAGCATCCAAACATCCAATTCATACAATTAACGATGAATTATAAATATATGAATTTAATTACATCATAGAATTCTAAAAGGTGTGAGAGTGAACTTACAATTTGTTTCAATTCGACGATTCTAGTCGATTTATATAATTTTCAAATATACGTTTGAAATTATATAAAAATCTCATTTCCTCAGAATCATGCCAAACCAATTCGTATACGTTGTATTCTCGTCATGATTCCAACGAATCATGTTTCATCCAATTCTGTTCACGAATGAAAGAGTCATGTGAATTACAATGCTTATAACATTTTATGTAAACTAACGTTAATAATTTACTAACTATTTCCTTATCCACTTAATTACCTTAGTTTGTGTTAATTAACCTAGGGTCGATCTTAACCAAGTCGCACCCTAAACCATCATCCCCAGGTCCACGTTTGAAAATCAAAACCATGGCAACTTCAAACCCTCGTTGCTCCACCGTCCTGCCACCGGACCACCTGCGGTCATCACCCACGATCGCCATGACCAGCCCCTCTCCAACTCCCCTGGCCTCGTCTCAGACTATACCCAACGAGCCCACAAAGTCCTCAAACCCGCAAGTTGAACAAACTGAAACTGCTTCCTCCGCCGTACGTCGGAGCCCCCTTCACCCAGGTCGAAATGATCACCACCCTACCCCGAGCTCACACACGCCATCCAACCGCCTTTAGTTTCCCCAAAAGAATTCCGACTTCAACCCTAATTGTTAGCTGCTCACGACGCTCTGCTCCTCTACACAAACAACCATCGCACCCACACAAAAGTGAAGATCCTGCACAAACTAGTTCGAAGAAAACATCCTCTCGATTTTATGAAACATCCTCTCGATTTTATGATTTTTACATGAATTTCCCTTGATTTTTGGTTTTCGGTTTTTAGTTGGTGAAGAGGATATGCTGATAGCATGTCTTGTTTTGAACGAGAAAAAAGAAGTTGGTTTTTGAATAGAATAAAAAGAAGGTGTTTACGTTTAAAATCAGATGTGTCAGAAAATGTTTTAAAAGTTTGTCAGTTAGCCGAATTGTTACTGATGAAAACGATAGGAAACAGAAAAAAGACATTGTAAAGATATGATAAGGATTTTGAAAATATATTGCCAAGATTTTGTCAAAAATTATGTATACTAGTGTGTAACCCGTGCGTTGCACACGATAGTATTAGAAAATATAGATTTTACATTTTTAATGTTAAAGTCGTATACAACACACGATAAAGTTGGCAAAATAAATGTAATATACATTATTGTTGTTGTTGTTTATACGTGGTATGTGTTGTGTAACTTATATTTGTATAAAGTAAAACAATAATTTTATTGTTTTTACTATTATGAGCAAGTATTCTTGTTGAAATTGATATATTATAATTTTTAGATGAATAAACATATATTATTTAACTTATTTATTTTATATATGTTAAATATGAAAATATATAATTAGTTAAAATATAGTGATTTAAGGGAAATAATATGAATAAACTGAGAAGGATTTTGTAAAAAGATTGGAGGGATTTTAGTGCGAGGCTATATGAAGTTAAAAATAGAATTTTGTGATATTGTGCATGATAAATTTAATGTATATTTACATAAAGGATTATAGTTAATTTAAAAATTAACTTTATTATTGCTTATGTACATAAATATATGCATGTGATATATATATATATACATATGTATGTATGAGTGTCTGTGTATACACATATATATATATATATATACACGAATTTTATGTGTGTACACATATACGATTGATATATAGAGATTATTAAAATATTTTAAATTTAAAATTTCGTAAGTAATTTAAATATATGGATCTAAACATGAAAGATAAAAAAACAATCGATGAGGTTGTACAAAACTATAGAAACATCAAAAATATTGATACTTAAAGTTAAAAATAGAATTCAAAAATGTAGATAAATTTATCGAGATAAATGAATAAATGATTTTTGCTAATATTATTCGTAAAAAATATTTATGATATCTGAATTATACATTTTTATATTTAAATGAAAACTCTATTTAACTGCTTTTCTTAATATGAATCTGACATACAAACTGAAACTATCAAATCTAAGGATTTATTAGAGGAATTAATGAATATTTATTAATTAAATTTATTTTAATATAATAAAACTAAGATTACATGGTTAATAAAAGATATATTAATGTAAATGTATAAAATTATATGAAATAGAGGTGGGTTTTGCAAGCAACCCTAGAAATTTCGAAATGTAAACACTTTTAGCTAAAATAAAATTTTTACAACGTAATGCATTACCGTATCAATATAGATGAATCATCGATTAAATTTGTAATCATTGCTTAATGTTATTTAACTGATGTATTTGTATGTCCAAATTAATTCTATATTTTTTTCGTTAATATGAATACTATGCAAATATTAAAATTTTCATATTATGATTTATTTGACACATCAACACTAATAGTTTACTAAGTTTAATTATAGTTTTAAGATTCTTGATTAACTCAAATGTAAGAAGTCGTATAAAATATTAGAAGAGAACTGAGGTAGTTCGGTAAGAGGTTGTACGAATTTTAAAATTAAGATTTTTGCTATTAAAAAAAAACATAATTTTGTAATGCACGAAAAATTTATTGATACTTATTCTGATATTTTTTTTGCTATTATTTTTTGTTTTATTTTAAAAGTTAAATTTGTACTTAATCTCACGTTTCTATAAACAATTTTATTTGAATTTTCTTTGCTAAAGTGCCTTTTTTTGGTAAATATAAAAATGTTCTATGTTTCTACTGCGATCATTTGCAGACTGGCTAGAACTAAAAATAATAGTGTTTCTTAAACATGTTTTTAAGAAAGAAAATATGTGCATTTCAAAATTTAAAAAGTGCTTTCTATAAAAGTTCCTTATTATTTATGTTATACAACATATCGTGTGACTTATAAGTTTTAATTTAATTTAAATAAATTTTTATCATATTTTACCGATATAGATACGATGCATATTAATGAAAATTTCGTGTTGTCATTAGTGATAGAACTAATAAATAACACAATTATATTTATCTTATTATTCTAACCTTAACACTGCATAGTTAATTTTTATATATAGACTGAAACGTAAATCATAGGAGAAAGTGGGGTGAGTTTTATAGATAATTGTGGTATAAAAATATATGTATTTTAAGTTAAATGTAGAATCTTAATGTAATGCAAGATAAATATATTTTACCAACTTAAATACAGGTATTTAATGTTAAATTACAAAATGAATAAGAAATTAGACTTGTTATTGATATTTTTTGTGAAATACACATTGTATTTTATCAACACGAGTTTCACTTCCGTTTCTCATCATTACAAAATTAATTAAACAATAATAAATAGCCCTTAAAATTGAAAGGAAAAAAGTAATTTCAAAATTATTTTAAACAAAAATAAAGTTGTGAATGAACTTGTGCTGGGATATAAGGATATTGTTGGGAGAGTATTTCATTATTATGGAAAGTGAGAAAATATAAAGTAATATAATCATTTGTCATTTAAAACTATAGATTGGTTTTTGCTAACAACTATATATATTTGTATCAAAAATTATCTACTATGCAATGTTGAACAATAGTAAAAAGATTGAGCCACCGAGGTTTACCGCAATACATGTAGCAAATAGCATGAAAAACACTTCTAGGTTGAATACATACACATGCTAAAGGAAGTCATGTAAATATAAGTTGTTACACCTTCAACTAATTGATACTTTAAGAAAGAGTGCAGCAGCTTTGTTTACATGAATTTTTCCATAACAGATGTGATGTATCCATTTTTCTTGCAAGTGCTATTAATAACAATGATCATCGTGCAACATGAATGAAATCATTACAGCAAATGTAAGAAATAGTAAATGACTATGTCATTACACTCCAAAAATAAAGAGGATGCTGAGTAAAGAGAACATGAACTTTGATATTTCATTTAAAGCTAGACAATTTCACCTAAGTTGTAAAAAAATTATTCTATCGCCTCAGTATTTTACATAGCTCTTGCAATTACTTGTCATTAGCCCTTCCAGTTTCACATAGATTGCTTAGTCCGCATCATATTTCTCACAAAATCCATTGTTTTCATGCTTTATGCACTTTCAATATATATAGCCTACTGCCATCCAAAGAAGATGAGTAATCAACAAAAGTTTTAGGCCACTGGACTAATTCAATTTCTGTTATTTCAAGCAATCACAGAATAATGAACTAAAATTTATGAGAACGGTAGAAATTGCACTTGTAATAGGAATATGCAAAATAGTCACCATTGCGTGCCCCAAAGTGCTGAGTCTGGTGATGACGTGGAAACAGCTGATACATCTTATACATTGCTTTTAATAGTAACATATTACATAATGGTGAACATATACAGAAAAATCATATTTTTGAGGATAACAGTCACTACAGCATAACAAATGAAATAAAAGTATAAACAATAATCTTATACGTGTAGCCATTAGAACTTCAACAGTTAAGTTTGAAAATTTTACCAAAATCGATATGGAAGTAAAATATGATTTAAAAAGCTGATTAAATACATAGCTGACTGAAAAGGATGATACAGCTTAATTTTTTTTCTTTTTTAAAACCAACTTACCGACTCAAGCTCCAATACCACAACCAATTTTAATCAAGTTCAAGCGATTAACTCAAAGCCACTGTCATCCTAATTTTGAGCCCTACATATGATGCATAACCACCATACAGGTTTAAAATTTGCCTATGTTTTTTCCCCAAATTCAGGTAGTAGTAATAACATAAATATGAGAATGGGAATATAAATAAGATGCCAAATGTACATTATTCATTCTTATCAGTCAATCAGCATGAAATTTAGAAGACGAAACAACTTTGTCTATAGAGAGTTAGTTAACTTGACGAAGAAATCAAAAACAAATTCATTAACATAAATAACTTATAACATCCATGGTGCTGATGTTCAATAATATAACTGAAACAATGAAGCATGTTTAATAATATGTCATGGGCAAACAAAACTGAAATAAGAAAGTTAGCAAATTAGTTGATTATATTATTTTTGTAGTAAAAGCTTTCCACTTTGCCGAAGGAAAGCAGAGTAAAATGTAAGTGCGTTTGCAAAGACGGATTTATTCAGGCTGTATGACCTAAAGTTGGAAATAAGAATCTTTGAAAATCAAGTAAGAAGAGAAAAGGTATCAGGAAGAAGTCAAATGAAATCATTGTCGTTGGCATACTAAATATAAATAAGTTTAAAGCAGGTATTGTTCAAGCTATATCAGTTTAACATGGAAAATAAACCTTTAGAAACAGGCAAGAATCTTAAGGGAATCCGCAAGAAGTGTAACAAAATCATTGCGTCTAATGAATTACACCCCTGGGGTAAAGTGCAAAGGGAGAAAGCAAATTTTAATTTAATAGAATAAGAAGTAAATGTATTGGATGATTCAATAAAACTGCAAAACTGTACAAATATAGGATGAAATAATTTAAACCTGTCAAATTACTGCAACTGTTCAAAGAGGGAAAAAAACTAAATTAAAATTGCCACTATCCAAACTGACAAAAGAAAGTATATACAAAATAAATAATTTAAAGAAATTAGGGTACTGCCATGTCAACCAACAACTGAAAACAAAGCAGTATCATTCAAGTAGATTAGATTCATATGCATACACAAATTTTTAAAGGAAATAATGGGATGCACATGCAATGAACTAAGTATGAAATGAACAGAACTTAACCCTCCTTACAATAGGAAACAAATAACCAATGGATGGAAAAAATTCAACAGTGCCAAAAGATTGAAACCATACTATTTATTTTGAAAAATAGCTGAAGTAATTGAGTTGGCATGTTTGTTAATACCTCTAAGGTTAGACATTTTTTTATGGGTGTGTGTATTTGTATGTATGTATCAAAACCTCATTCAAATTCTGGTTAGTAGAATTCTATATCTAAACATGTACTTTATGTCGCGAATAGGAGAACAAATGACTGAATTGGATAAAATAATTTCAATAAAAATTCCATAATAGAAAATCAAGATGATCTGTAGATTTCCAAACTTGATTATACTGATAAATTCATCCATAAATAAATAAAAAATTAAAAACCAAATTATGACTAAAACAATAATTTATAAGGTGTAAAATAGAAAGGAATAGCATGTATTTATGGAAGACTCTTGAATCGAAATTAAATGTGTGAAAGGAGAAGACCCCTTTTCAAGCTAATATTCAACCTCAAAAACTTTAAATTGAAAAATCAAGAAGCCAAAGGTCAGAAAATTGAATTGTTTTTTTATTCAAAAAATCAAAATGCCTTTAATAATAGGAAGGTAAAAAGTTATATAATGTAAACATAAAGTTATAATTTTTATTTTAATAAAACTTCATATCATTGAACTTTTATGCCAATTACACATCTCCTATTCTATCTCTACCACCCTTTGTTGCGATTTCACAGGTGAAAGTGTATAGCACCTTTGATTTGGAGCTTATATTATTACATTCCTTCAAATAAATCATCAGATGAATGTCTAAATATGGATATACACATAACTTAAGTATAGGAATGTAAATGATAGAATAATCACGTAACCTTTCAGTCTCTAGGGAAATGTATACGCTTACAAATCAGAATTGAATACTTTACAAATCATCACTTAATTTATCTTAGAACAAACAGTTTTAATAAAGTTAAATTTATTCAATACAGATAAAATAATAATTTTATACAAATGCAAAACTGGTAATTTTTGGAAAGGTTTTATTAACAAAATTGCTAAGAGAAAAGAATCCACCCAAATGGAAAATGAATTTAGGATAGAGATTAGAGACACAGGTTGCATTTAAGCTTCTGGAGAAAGTAACAATTGGTAACTTAAGTCTATGATACAAAGTTTAAAAAAAGCACAATTCTTAAGCCTAGAAAAATACCATGTGAACTCTATTTTTACTTTATGTGAAGATTAAATTTGTCATTGAATATGCGACATTTTGACATGTAGTGTGATTTCTTCTCTTCGCAGTTGTATGTAATAATACAATGAAACACTTGTATAAAGAAAATACCCGTGCCATCATTAAGTTGTACCAAAAATATTTTTTACTTCTTGAGAAAAATATATAAGTTAGAAGATTATTTTATAATTGTAGTACCTTTTATTTAATTTGCTTTCTAACTGAATTTTCCCAACGGCTTTAACATTCTATTCATTTTCTATTATGTAAATGAAAACCAGAAATGCCAAGTACAGTAAAAATTTGCATGTAAGTGATTATTTAATCCCAAGAAAAGAAGGACGTTCCAATTACATGTATAACTTGTGACTTTATGAAATTACATTTCTTTCCAATTTCAACTAAATAAACCTTTAAATGAACCTTGCTACAAAATGTACAAAACAGTAGTATTATATTCAATAAAATTAAAATCTTATATGGATGACTGTTCTAAGTTACTGGATTTCCCCTGTATTACTGAAAAAATTTCGGACATACATGGAAACGGTTAATAGCCAAATTTATACCTAGTATACCATATGCATTAATGTAAAATTTAAATAAGGGAAACCTTTATAGTTCTAAAATCGTATATACCTTGCATTAAAAGTTGGCTTTTATCATAATATCAAAAGGCCTTTTATCATAATATCAAAAGTTGTGCATCCAATTAATAGTAACATGAACAATTAAGCAAATAAAATATAGTGTTCCCAGTAAGAAGAAGTATACAATTAAAATGGATGTTAAAACTGTTTTATTATTTTTGCACTATATATAAAATAAGCACTAAAGCACTAAAAGTTAAAGTTCAATATTTATAATGATAAAAGATATTTAATATTCATTATTAGGAGAATGGAAAAAAATTCATAGATTAAGCATTTTATGTTTAGTAAACAATTAAGGATTCTAGTAGTCAAAATATTTTGAACTTTAAGTTAGAAAAGAAAAAGATTCAAAATATTATAATTTGTAAAAGCAGAAAAAAAAATCGAACAGGATTAGAAGAAGAATAATCTTTCAAACAGTAAAAGTCACAAGTATTCAATTATTCTTAAATGCAAAGATCAATAAAAGCACGGTTTATATATTTTCCTTATGTAGAAAACATGCATAATTAAGGCAATTATGCGGTCAAAGGGAACAGCTATTCAGTTTTGGTTATTCTGAATATAGGTAACTAATACAGAAATTAGATGAGAATGGAACAATGGGGCAGAGCATTCTGGGATGAAATCATAAAATGCTATATTTGGAATATATATATATATATATATATATATATATATATATATATATATATATATAACTGTCGAATGCCTTTTGAAGTTCGCAACGAATTAAGCCAATCACTGAAACTTTTTATAGTTTTATTATTATTATGTAAACAAAGTTCATGAACAAATTATTGGAAAATAATTTTGATTAAACATCCTCTAAAGTTTCAAAATACACAATGAAACCTTCTCAAAAATATGTTTAATACCACAAGCATAATTTTAGTTTCTGTCAAGTTGCTGAATATTTGCAGCTTTTGAAACAGCGCTAATTTCGCAAAACCTGTCATATAGACCATCTTAGTATTCTAACTTTCAATTAAGCACATATTTGTCATTCAACACTTTGTGCACCAGTGATATTTCACTTTAAACAATAGCAGAGCCATTATTATTTATAAACATCAATAAACTGGTTCTTTATCCATACTTGATGTTTTTAAAAAAGAACTGAAGAGAATATAGACCTATCACTTTATAAATACATAACACAATGTATTTATAAATACATTGTGGTATGCATTTGTAAGATAATGAATAAGTTAAAAAAGAAGAAATACCAATTCTGCCATGTATAATAATTATCCAATATAGAATTATTTGACATTACATATAGGTGATTATATATACAATTTGGAAATTGGTTCAGGTTACATATGAAAACATCATGATGAAAATACAACATACTATACTTAATGATATCGCCAGTTAATTATAATAATTTCAACTTTCAAGTATAAAGATCAGGACTTAATCAAATTTGGTTCAAGTTACATATAAAAACAACGTGATGAAAATATAGTCTACATATATGTGGTGAAACCAAACAGTTTCAATAAAAGTAGGATTGCATCAAGAAACTACTTTTAAGACCTTACCTATCTCAATGGTCGTGAAATAACAAAAAATTCAAAATAATATAGCCTGGTGCATGATATTTGCAAGTGACACTGGATCGGAGGAAACGTTAAATGAAAAAATAGTACCGCATATTTTGTCAAGTGGTAAGTATATAGAGGTTAACATGATGATGTAAACAATTAGGTAGAAAGATAATACATAGAGGTTAACATGATGATGTAAATAATTAGGTCGAAAAGCAAACGTAAAAATAAAATGGTGTAAATAATTAGAAGTTAAACCATTGAAATTAATGTATATTAAAAAGAAGCAATTTGTGTATAGGCTCTATAGTCTTAAATACCAGCTTGGTCACAAAAGGGGGAAAAAAAACCAAAGTTGATATGCTATGAAATCGTTAATTATCATGAAAGTAATATAGCAGCAACAATTCATCTGCATTAGGTAGAAAATGTATTGTAAGATTAACATCATGATGTAGATAATCGGAGGGTAAATGTAAAGTTAGCGCATATAAAAAGAATCGACTTGATCAAATAGTTGATATGATTACAACTACTATGTGCTTTGTATTGTTCGTTGTCGAAGAACTCTCAAAATATTACACATTAACCTTGATTTCTGCTTAGAACTCGCAGTAGATGTTACCAACAATTAAATTTTTTTGAAAAGCAAGGTCACAGGATCAAAAAAAAAAGGCCAAGGATGTGTTAACTAATATCTAGTCTATATAAATTGCAAACTACACGGTATTTGATAAAATTATTAATTAATGAAGTGAATGTGGTTTGCTCGATTTATATGAAGTTTTTTACAGAATTTGAGCTCATCATCGAAAACTGAATTATACGCCAAATATTTTGTACACTTAAAATTTTCTATTGTATGCTAATATTTGTTCAACATATTCATTATCACATGTATATTAGTCAGTATTTGTTATATCCGATGATATTGAAAACTGGACAACTTGTTTCAGATTGGGGAAAAAGTAACAAATTCTTCATCTTAACAAATACCATAGGAGTACCAATTGTAAAATCATAAACCAATCCTTAAAGCAACGATATTAAAAAGTTATACCTTCGCTTCTAATCCATGGAAAGTGAAACAATTGACACTAAAAACTTTGGAATTATTCAAATTGGTGCAACCATTTATCGATTGCCCAAAATTAAAACAAATCGGACATTGAATGTTACGAAATTAGAAAAAAATTGTAACTTTATACCTATGATTTCACCACTTGTACAGGAGCAAACTCTTGCCTAAATCAGAAGTTGGATCTGGATCTATGCAGTCGATGACCTAATCAGAAGCCGACGCAGCGATGAGTGGTTGGATCTGAAGAACAGTAAACGCCTCGTACTAATACCGTTGCTTGAAGGATAAAGCTGATGCATTGATGCGGAGATGAGCAGTATAATTTCATTAAAGCTTGATGGGTTAGAGTAAGAAAAGCTCAAAGATAGAAAGAGAGAAATGTGCAAAGGGAATAAAAGCGAAAGTAAAAGACGTAACTGTTGGGTGCCCGTTTAATTAAATAATTTAATTCATAATTAAAATATTCAAAAATTAAATATGAAGAGAGTTTCAAGGAGACTCGAGAGAAGTGAGAGAATCAAGGGGAATTGAAAGAATCGAGAGAATTAAGGAGACAACTTGAAATTGTTCTGCTTTACTATTATTTAATAGATATCTTTTTTCCAGAGATTTTACATGGTGTCGAAATCTTGTTTTGATTGTTTTAAAGATTCTGAACTGATATATAAGGATTTGGTAAGGATTTTTTGAAAGCAACCTGCATTTTATATTATTACTTAACGTTTGCAATTTACATTCGATGTTTATAGCTCATACAAGAACAAACAATTACCGATCAAAACAAAATTCGGAATCCTACAATAACTTAATATTCCGGACCCGCGTCGAATTCCAAGACCATTTGGAGAATTCCTATTGTAATTTCACAACGTAAATCGATACACATTTATATCACGAGCGACCATGTAATAACTCCAATTGATTTGAAATTAGAAATCTTACAGTAATTAACCATTATAGATTTAATAAAAATAAGTTCCATTAAAATCCGAGATCACTTGAAAATTTGTTATTCTTAAGCGTTACATTAAATCGATAAAATATATATCGATTTCAAAAAAAAAACAAAATCGAACTCATCGATAATAAATTATTATTATCATATATCTTCAAATAGAATTTATATAGCTTCAAAATAAACTAATTTGAATCTTAAACTCAAAATTTTAAGTCTAATTTAAATCGATATTCGATTTATTTAAATTCCTTTCAATTTATTAAGTAAGTCGTTATAGTTCATAAACGATTTTACAGCATTTTTTTGAAAGTTTGATTTTGACATAACTCAAAATCAACAATAAGAAATCTTTATTTTTCTCTTCCATTAGGAAACTATAATCCAGTAGATCCGAAAGATTCATATTTTAAAGAATTCCGACTTATATTGGATCTTGTACACTCAACTGAAGTTCAAATCGTAAAATTATGAACTACCGCGATGCTTCAAGCTCATTTTTAATTAATTTTTATTAATGCGTTCATAATTGTTGAATTCGAGTTAATTTAAATTTACAAATCAACATTTAAAACCAATTTAAATGTTTAAACTTAAAGACTAAAATTCTGGATCATTAGGGGTTGTGCCCCCAATCCAAGGCAAACAACAGCACTTCGACCTCATGCCCAGACCAAACACACCGCCAAAAAAGGGGGTTCTCATCGTCCTAGTTGGGACCAAAAGAAAAGTAAGGGGAGAAACAACAATCCGTAGAGAAAGGAGTCGAAGAATCCCCAAGTCCTCCTCCCAAAATGCCATCTCCTCGCAAGTCTCCAACACATTTTACCCAGTCGGAGGGTCTCGAGGTGCCATTCTGGGGCTTAGGATATTTGCCTCTACCGAAAACATATATTTGTCTCAAGTTTTGGACTCTTCTTTTTTCTTCCTAAAGTCCGGGGAAGAGACACTCCCACTAAGGCTGGGGAGACAAATGTTGTAAGCCTAACTTTGGGCTCTGGTCCAATGAGGGACACTTGGACACACACGATACAAGCACCACACGTTATAACACCTTTTTCTTTTGTGTATGCTAATTGATAACTTTAATTGTTTTATCAAATTATAGTTTCCATGACAAATTGGAGGAAATAACACGACCAGTTTGGCGCTAGTTTGCACAGAAGTGATCTTGGAAGTCAAACTCCTTACAAGAAACACGAGATCGTGAATATGAAGAGAGGTGCTCCCGCAAGAAGGAAGAGAGAGAGCGTGAATGGGAGAAGCAGGACTGGGAGGACCGAGAGAAAAAGGAAAAGGAGAGGAACGAGCTTGGGAGAAAGAAAGGGAGCGTGAAAGAGAGAAACGACATTCCACTTCCCGCTCTCACAAAAAACCTCCCGAGTGCAGGAGAACACGACAAGCAAGCACCCCTATACCGAAATCTCTCAGCATAGACCTCCCACCGATCCATCTCAATTATCAAAGTCCGTCGTTTCCAAGGGTCAAGATCCGATCGCTCCGATGGGCGTACAGAAAGAACCTCAACTAGCTATTTCTCCTGGGTAGGAGATGACTTCAAAAGAGAGGAAACAGGGGCTGGAGAAGCATTCTCTAATTTTTTTCGAATGGTATTCATGCCTAACCTACAGCCAATTCCAAAGTCATTTGATGATTGGGTTTGGGCATACACCAATCTTATTCTTTCACAGTACCGGAAAATGTTGACATGCTCGAGGCGAATATCTGAAGTCGTCAAGGGTTTGGAGATTGAGATAGAAAACATGAATTAGGAGTGGGGCATGGCGAAAAACATCCTTGAGCTTATAAAGAAGGAGTTAGCATAATGTGAGACTCAACTTGCAGCCACGAAGAAGTTATATGACAACACCAAAGAGGAGCTTAATAATTTGCGGGTGGGACTTAATACCGAGCCTAGTCGATAGAAACTGAGAGCCAAGTCGATTGAGTATGAGATAACGTTGGTAGTGGAACAGGGTTGTTCCCCCTTCCTGCTTAGACTTTGGAGATGGTAAAGGAGTATAATCCTGATGAACCAGGGTTTCCCCCGTGAAAGTCACTTACTCCTATTCTTGAGGTTAAGACTCCCTCAACTCCGGGAGATGTTTCAGCCGAGGGTATTTTTCTTCTTTCATCCTAACTTCAGAAAGTTATTATGGCATACTGGCTAACATCCGGGCTTCCAATTGGGAAATCCTATTATTCCTCCAGGACAGATTATTGCACTTCTTGCTTTAGGTACACCTCTGGTGAAGCCTACTTCTGAATCAGAAGCAAAGCAGCTTAAAGGCATCAAGCGCCCCCTGGAAATGCCGCAGGGAATGAGGAAGAAATAATTGATGCACTTAAGAACTTGGACGGGAAAGAGACTTTGTCTGAAGGTGAAGACGATGTCGTATACACCTACGAATCTGGGAAGACTGGCCCCTTGAGCGTTGCAGAATTGAAGGCATTGGATGAAGGAAAGCTTGTCCATCTCAAATGGGAGACAACCTTTGGACCCCTCTCTATCAAGCAGCTGCAAGTAATCTCTCCTCCTGGCACAGATACATCAGCCAAGCAGACCATGCCATAATCCCCAGACAAGCGCCAAAAGAATAAACATGATAAGCCCATGTCAGGGGCCGAGGAGTCCTCAACTGAGAAGGTAGGAAAGCGCATTTTCACCGAGGCGGAGCTTGACGAAATGAAGAAGATGAAGTTGAGGGAACATGATAAGCTGTAGAAGGCTTAGTAGACCCATCTCTTGTTTTTTCTTTAGTCATGTTATTGTTATTGTAAGCGCGGCCATCGCGTTTTTACTTTGTAATCTTATACAAAACATGCGACATATATGAAACATTTCTTTTTGTGTGCAAGTGTCGTGTTGCTTTCCATTTAATGTACTTTCATTTGAATTTTTCACTAAGTCAAGTTTAAGTCACAAGCAATTCCTGCTTGAAGTAAAAATATGTTAAATGGCAATCCGTCTCTCCTAAAAGCTTAAATCATAAGTTGTCTCTCTTAGAATGATTAAGTGTCATGGTCGGTATAGTGTATATGACCCCAATTAACTTTGAATCATGAGTCGAATCCGAGACGGGTTCGAAGTTAATTTATGAGTCAGCACCCGTTCCCCCAGTGTTGGTGAGGTTCAAGTTAACTCAGTTGGATGTTTGGTTCATGAATGTTTTATACTCTCCCATCGTTAGTTTGGGTTAGAGTTTCCGGTTTAGCGGTCTTAAGTCATGGTGCACCATTCATGTCGACCCCAATATTTTATGTTCTTTCTTAAGTTGTGAGGGTTAGAGTTTGATTGCGCAAATGGCCTTGTCACATTCTCTTTGACATCGTTCCTCCTCTTTAGCTTCTAAAGTGAGGATCGCCATATCAACCGTCGATGTCCAACTCAAATTTAGTTAAATCATATCCGACTAGTAGCGGAGTTGAGTCAATTCATCGAAACGTGAGTCAATGAACATCACTTCGAAATTAGTCTTTCCCTTCGTTAAAATTTTGGCATAGGTCGGTCGAATCACAACACTTGGCCAAATTAATAGACATAAATATGGAGCATGGAAAAGAGCATTTATTTATAACACAATTGGCGAGTCACGCCTTATTACATAGTTAGAAAATGAAAATAATAATTACAAAATTGAGGAAATAAAAGCCTAAGTCAAATAGTGCCGCATATGCTTGGTGTTCCATGATCTCTGGAGTTAAGCGCCATCGATAGTTGTTGGCCTGAAAGTTCAATTATCAAGCTTTTGTTAAATGATGTGGGGTCCTTCCCACTTTGGGACCATGTGAACTGGAGGCGAGAAGAAGCGCTTCAGAACGAGGTCGCCGAGATCAAAGGTTCTAGGTCAAAACTTTTTGTTGTAATATTGGGCGACCCGATGTCTATGTGTTGAAGCATGCAAGTTATCCTCATCTCTCTTCTCATAAATCATGTCAAGTGATTCTAGGAGAAGTTCCTTGTTGGTCAAATTATCATTGTATGTCATTCTGTGAGAAGGGACTTCAAGCTCCACTGGTATCACTGCCTCGAAGCCAACGCAAATGGAGTATGGTCGGTCGCAGACTTATAGGTTGTGCAATATGCCATAGGGCTAATGGTAGTTTATCGACCCATTTTCCTTTAGCTCACTCCTATCACTTCTTCATAATGGACTTTATAATCTTATTCACAGCTTCCGCCTGTACATTTGATTGCGTATGTGCAAATGCAATGGATTCCTTTTTGGTGCGATGTTGTCGATAGAAATCTTTAAACTCTATGCTATCAAACTGGGTCCCATTATCAGTAATATTTGATATATTTTATCATAGTTATCTCTCATGTTTTAGAACGATTGTCCACTTCTCAGTCTTTCTCCTCTTTGTACAATAATACCTTTATACTTAGGTACACATACTACTTAAGTTATACCAACCCATTTTTATAGCCTCAAATGATCTTTTTTGGCATTCTATGCATTGATTGTAGTTCACATTAACGATCAAGAAAAAGTACTTTCTAGTTGAGCATCATGATGAAGCTTCAGATGCCTTAACCCACTCGTTGGTTAACGCTAAATAGTCATGCGCTTTCTACGTCTTACCGCTGTCGGTGCTTATATCTACTGAATAGTTTATTTGAGTAGTATACTTTCTTTGTTGCAAGCTCTTTTCTCCTTGCCTTTGGCATTATCGCTTGCAATCACACAAAATGTAGGTTCTTAAGTTATTTGTAGAGTTTGTAATATTGGTTGAACCAAAAACATTGGGGGTTAAAGGAATTTGGTTGAACATACCATTCGATTGTGAAAAATTATGTACCGATTTTATTGTTGAGTGAGGAACCGCGTTAGCCACATTTGCAGAGCCTCGTATTGTGGTAGTAAACTTGTATAATTTGTGAGACAATCACCATACAAATCCATTTCATTTGCATTCTAGTTATTTGAGTTATCCATAATATATATTTTGCAGTTTGGTAAAGAAAGACAATAGAGGACAAACGATGTAAAAATAAAGTTATTCACTGTACATATAAACAATTGGTGCCAAAACGATGATGCTATAATTAGAGTTTTACGTTTTGTACACATAAAAGACTTGCAGTATACAGGCTTATCATTGTCTACCCATGTCATTAATATATTTGTAATGTTTAGTCATATGCTAATTGTAGTGCATTGTCTTATTAAATGTTCAATGCAGCGTCACTGCATATGGTTGTTATCTGCAATGTTTTGGCTTGTCATTTATATCAATGTAGTGTCTAGTCTTTTTCATCTACCGCTTGCAATGTGATGTCTTATCCACTGTTCAGTGCATCACCTGCTGCATATGGCCTTCATATGCAGTGTTCTGGATTGTCTTTTATACCAGTGCAGTATATAGTCTTTGCATCTGCTGCTTGTAACGTGTCTTCTTATCCACTATTCAATGCGTCGCTATTGTTTGTAGTGCCTTATCTTGTCAGGTATTATCAAATATCGAGTTTTGAGCTAATATTTATAGCTCTTGTATTTAATGAGTTTAAAGTTTTGCAATTTAATTAGTGTTTTGTTATATATACACAACAAAGGACATTCTATTTTTAGCTATTATACTTTAAAAATGTCAACTGACGTTGGGCTTCCAATAGATCACCTAACTTTGATAAAAGCTTACTTTTAGGCCGATACTATTCATATGGAAGAAGACTTTGATCAAATTCGTGATTAACCTCAATGAATCATACACCAATCATTCAGACCATAGATTAACATGAACGATTCTTTACACAAGAAGGGTGTTTGTCACGTTTAGTAGGTCTTATTTGAGGAACCGCAAAATCATAGCTGAGGTAAAAGAGGAATACATTTTTCAACTATCGCATTCAACTTATGACTCACGTTATTTCTTCGATATGCGCTTTGTGGGGGCACGAGGCATTTGAACTACGAAATAATTATATATTATAGTTTGAACAACATGTCCATGAGTAATAGGGTTGCTAAAATATCTACTACCAATATTTGTATTCAATATGGTTTGTATGAAATATTGATTGATATGTTAGTCTACTTTCAAAGAAATTAGTAGTAGTGTCGGTAATATTGATACGAAATGGCACATGATAAGTGTAACGACCCAGTTTTTGGCTTACTCTATAATAAAATTTATTATGGATTATTTCAGTAATCGATTTAAATTTAATAAATTATGAATAACAAATTGAAAAAAAAAATCCAGGTATATATTTTCAGTGATTTAAAATTCTTTAACCAATGTATATATGTATATAAAACAAGAAAGTAATGTTTTATCATTTTATTTTTTATTTTTAAATTTGTCTAACTCTAATAAATAATATTAGATTTGAATAATATAAAAAAATTAGAATAATCATTATTTTAAAAATAATATATATATATATATATGTGTATACTTTAACTTGTTGTGTGTGTATATATATACAAGTGAATGTTGTTTTAACATTTTTGGTGTGCATCTAAAATCTTGATCTAAAGCTTGTATAAATATAGAATTACGTATAATAATAAATAAGAATATTTAAATAAAATCTCAATTACTTCACAAATAAGTATATAGGAAGGAGATGTCTATTAAATAAAAATATATGGCATTTATGCGATTTGATTGGATGAGATCTTAACATTTATAGGTTGATTTTTGCTTGGAAACTAAGTTTAATATGTTAATATGAAAAGGACATATATATATATACACACACACACACATGTTTGTACACTAGAACATAGTAACAAAATAAATGCAAATGTACCTAAAACATTGTTGTTTCAAGTCAGCCTATATTATCAAATCAAAGCATTTATGAGTTTAGATCACTTGGAAGCCAAGTATAGCTTTTAAAAATACATTAGTACGTGCCATTTATGGGAAAAAATTTGCTTGAGAGCTAAGTATGGTTTTTAAAGCAATTTGATATGTGGTTTTGTACACATACATGTAGGCTGCACATATAGCCTAGCCGTGATAATAGCTGGAAAGAAATAAATGAAGAGTAACCAAAAACCCTAAGCATTTTCCTTTCAACAACCTAAGGACATGTTCTCTCCAAGACAACTTAGTTTTTAAAACATATAGTACACGATTTTGTACCTAAATATATGCCGCAACACATGGCTGGTACATATAAATGTATTGTTATATACATTTGCTTCAAATGATCTGGTCGTTCTAAGTTGCTGGAAGAATTTAATGAAGGGTACCTAAGCACATGTTCTTCCAATCTAAATATAGGCAGCCTTAGCAACATTCCATCAGATTGAAGCCCAGCTTGAAACATCTCCATCTATGCTCCTTATTAACCCTACAACCAATTAATTCTTTTACAATATTATATAATTGTTTACCCTATAAATACATACCTACACCCTCAACTAAATCGTTCATAAATCTGAACTCAAGAATTAAAACCTAGAATTAAATAGAAGAGAATGATCTAAAACTAGAGAGCAACCAAAAAATGAATAAAAGTTAAAATTTGTAAACTAATAATGTGAGTAAACTTTCCTATTTATTTACTGATTGTATATATATATAGGTAGACATATATATATATATATGTGTGTGTGTGTGTGTGTGTGTGTGTGTGCATATATGATTCTAGATGTGTGTATTTAGTTAATTCAATCTTCATGTCAAAACTTGACTAAAACCTGAATGATTGAAACCTGGAAACAATGCATAAGGCTCTGTTTGCTTATAAAAGCTAGTTCCTTGAATCAGAAATCTAGAACTCTAATTCTAGTGTGTTTGAAAATCTGAGTTCAATATGAAAGTTGATGGTGTATGTGCTTAGTTTATTTTGAAATGGTCTCACCCTAAATAATGATGTATATTTTCAGATATGGTAATATTCAATAAAGAGTTTTAAAAACTCATATTTTCGATCATCATAACTTTAAGATTCAGGCATACGAATGTGTTCATAAGTGAAAATCATGATTTTGTAACAATTTCATGATTTTTAGCAGTTTGATTATTGAGATTTTCTAAGTTGATCAAAAAATGAATTTTGGGCAACTTCCGGCTGCCACGGTAGTCGAGAGCCATGACATTCGTACCAAAGCAGCGTAAAGGAGCAGAGAGCATGGGGAAAATGTTAAATAATTTTTCCATAACCTGATTTGTGGAAACGAGATCGATCTTGGATTCCAGACGGTTTATTAGATCAAGTTTGAAAGTGAACTACGCCGCCGTGGGGACCAAAGATATGTGTGCACTATGGAGAAAAGAAGCAAGGGGTCGTCGCCGACCTCTGATACGAGTTTATTGATAATTGGACCACCGCGGTGGCAATGGGAGGCAAAACAATGGAGGAGGGTTTCTGAGAGACCTCGGGTTGAACAACTAAGTTACTGTTCAGGGGACCAGAGTGAAACCTGGGATCGTGGATGGGTTCAGGAAGCAAATGGTGATGTGTGGCGATGGTCGCGGTAGTGTGATGATCGGAGGCGTGAATGTGCATGTGCACAAGTGCACTGTGCACAAGTGCACTGTGCACAAGTGCACTGAAATGTTCAACAAAACATGAAGAAAAAGTATTAATCGCAAGGAAAAGAAAAGGAAAGAAAGGGAGAAGTTGTGTTAATTGGCATGTGGTGGGTTCAATCATATGGCTAACCAAGCTAGGGCAGAGAAAAAGAAATGGGAAGTAGGAACAGAGTAAGGAAGAAAAGAAGAAAGGCAAAGAAAAGAAGAAGGGAAAGCTTGGCCATTTCAGTGATGGGTCATGCATGGTGATGGTATCATGTTGTGGTTGTCGTAGCCTTGTGCTTCATCTTTGTACATGCTTACATGCTTTGTTCGGTTTACTCCTTGGGTTGTGGCTTTTGTAACATGCATGCAATATGAAGAATACTGGAAAAGAAAGAAAAGGATAGGCAGCAACAAAATGAAAAGGAAAGAAAGTAAGTAGGGAGGCAACAACAAAACAAAATAGGGAAAAAAAGAAAGTTAAGGGGAGATGGGTCGAATGGATTTGGGCTTGATCGGGCTGAAGCAAGAATTAATAGGAAAATAAAAGAGAGAAAAGAAAAGAAATTAGAGAAGGAATGGGCTGAAATATTCAGGCTATGAACAGGACGAGATGGAAATTAAATAAGGGAAAAGATTTAAGTTTTAAATTTAAATGGCATTAAAATATGTGTATATATTGATATGAATATATATAAGCTTAAATCATAAGCATATGTTCAAATAGATTTTTGGCACGAGTCTGTAGTCTAGTTGATCGATAATGAGTTTTTATATTAGCAACTCGACACAGTTGTCATGTTAAATGAAATTGAAATTTAATTGAATTTATTAAGTAATTACAAATTGATTTAAATTCTATAAATAATTATATTTATCATAAACGTAAATTTGATAGTTGAACCGAATTAACGTGTAAACTATTAAGAATTAATTGGGAATGATCTATATTTATTTATTTAATTAATTGAGCTGTATTAAATTATGTTAATCGTAATTATATATTGACATCTGTTAGTGGAAATAAACATCATTCCACTATAAAACGGATTGTTTGGTCACTCTACTAGCCGAAATAAACACCTTTCTACTTCTGTTTGTTTGACATATTTTATCAGTAAATATATGTGTTTGAGATACTATGTTATCAGTTGATAATATAGAACTGTATTTACATAGTTATTTGTGTAAATTGAGTTAAAGACTTGAATGTCGTCTGTTAAAGGAATTACTATATGTCGTTGGAACTAATAAGTTATAATTTCTTTAAAGTAACTCAGAAATAAACTTAAGTTTTAATAGTTGGATATAAATTGTTTTTAAGAGACTATTAAATGGGTTATTTTAAATTAATTATATTATTAATTAATTTAAAAAAAAGATTAATTATAATCGGTTAATCATGTTGTTTTTAAGTTGATTTAGATCAACTGTTTTAAATGGAAATTGATTATTAAATTAATTTGTATTCAATTAATCTAATAGAAAAGGTTTTAACAAACGGTTGTTTAAAACTTAATAATGTTTATTAAAGTTAATTGACCTTTTAATTAACTTTGGTTAAAGAAAACTGTGGAACTAGTTAACTACTTTTATTTTAGTTAATGTTGGAATTAATTATTATTTTAATTAATAATAATTAAAGCGATTACATTGTAATTAGAATCCTTTAAGTTATTCATTATCTTAAATGAATTCTTAGAAGTTATTTAATCCTTTAATTAAGTAAGTATTAATGATAATTAATTATCATAGGGTAAGGGAAATTAGGTTAACCTGTGACGATGAGATTATTTCGAAGTTCGGAAAATAAATCGAACAGAGACAAATAGGAAAGAGATTTTTGAATTTGAATTGTCGAAATAATGTCAACAAAATATGTTGTAATAGTTGATGTGTTGATTAAATTGATTGTAATGCTATGATATAACCTAATAAACTTGAATAGTTTACATTAAACGTTGACACGTTTAAATCATCTTGTATAGATCACTATTTAAATTTGGAATGTGAAACTTATATGTAGACAAGTCTAGATAATCTATACAAATATTCAGTTCATATGAAATGTGTTCACCTAATTTCTATTAAGTATCACTTGACACTAAAAGACATTAATGTTGGTTGTTTTGAAGAATTTGGAATCTAAATTCCACTTCGATCCGATTTATACATTGCAAGTCAGATTATTGAAGATAATCGAAGATAAAGTTTATGCATGGGCTATTATATTTATCTGAGGTAGAAATTGCCTAAGATGGATTTATAGGATAGTGCCTTCGGTTTGTCCAGTCCCAAGACAACACGTATGGGTGAATGTCTGGCAGAGTATGTCTAACATATCACGTATGATTGATCTCTTCAAACGTATTTACGTCTGGTGGTGGAGAAATTCGTTTCTCTTATCTTTATACCATTGGTATTTTTGGGGAAATCAATCTTTGATTTGGCGGGTTTGACGATGTAGCATTCATAGTGAATGAAAATGTGATATGTCTAAAGGTAAGTATAACCTTAAGCCTCACAACCAGGAAATGACAAAAATCGGGCAGGCAACATAGTTATGTAAGTCTCTCCCATTAGGGTGTATTATCAACTATCTAGAGAAATATTCACTTTTTTCTTTATTCTATCGTCATTGTATTCATTGGAAATGGTGGTTTGGGCCCAACCGTTGGTGACAATATATTCGGTATACTCAAGCGAACTGAGCGGTCGATCATGTGTGGTTGGGTTACAAGATGTTCTTGTTGAACCCAGTGTATTCCTGTATACATATACACTATCGAAATGTGGTTATACACCTTGTCATGGTTGGAAATCCATTATCTATTAGTGTCATGTAGTTTTGTTTATGGAGTATGTAGTGAAATGTGAGATGCAAGCATTTTGCTAGATTCTAATTTATTTTGAAAACCCTAGACGCTATCATAATATTTGATTTCGATATGCAAAGTGTTTTGGTTCTTATAAAGGAGAAACCCGTTCCGTGTTTATAAGTGGCGTGGTCTAGGAGATATTCTCAAGATGTTTTTAAATCGTTTACTCACACCAGTCCCATGGCTAATACAAAGTTCATTTTCTATGTTTTCACTTAACACTTGGGTACCCAAAATTGTACGAGCAGTCAAGTAGTGCAGAATTTTACAGATACACTTGGAGGAGCTTGGAGCAGGGGGGTTCAAAATAAGATATATAGAGTTTATTTCCGCTGTGATGTCTATGTGTTGTACTTTGACGATATATGTAAGTACAAGTACAGTTTTGTATTTTAAAAGTGATTATGTATAAATATATATTATATTTTATTCCGCTTCATTGTGTGATTCTGTGTTGTTCAGTTTTATCTTCTACCTACTTTTCTGATTCTTATTAAATATTTGTATTTTTGTGCAATTTGGGTTGGACATGTGTTGTATTCAGTCAACTCAAAGGATACGTATTTGCGGGTCTTTACAATAAGAATATTAACAACCACAAATAGAAACTAGCATTGAAAAAAAATTATTTTTTCCTGGGAATATCTGATCCATTAAACTGATTACAAAATTTGCTAATTCCATTTTTTCCACTCAGCTTATTTATTTTGCAGTGTCATTAGTTTATACTCTAATTCGTTAGCATAATCAAGGGTCTTTATCGAAAAGGTACGCCAATCCACTACCTAAAATTGAAAGCATTTAGGCTATTGTAGTATTTGAAATAATGACGACTATATCATTTCCTCTTTGAATAACATCTTCTACTGCGATATATCCGCACTCACGTACTATTATAGATGAGTCAACTTCCTGCTCAATCTCTGAACGGATGACTTGTTGATGTCGATTCCTTGGAGTGCGCCTCTTCACTTGACATAGTCTATCTTCATGATGTCTTCTTTCACCAATTATCTTTAAAATCCTTATTGTGCTTGATTGTGCTTTTGCAAATCAATGTAGTGTCTGTCTCGTATTTCAATGTAGAAATCAATATCCCATTCAAGCGATGTTGGATTAAGAGGACCTAGATGCTCAAGTGGATGAGCAAAACCTAAACCTGAACGTCCATAATGGATTTCATTCCCTTGAAGGGCTTGCATATGAGGCTAGTGTAAATCTTGCATAATATGGAAAAGTTAATTTGGGGCCGCACTAGAATCATTATTTCTTTGACGGTGGCTTCGGATTTTTGGCTATTGGTGTTGTTGCTCCCATCTCCTTTCATACCTCTTCTTTGGTTCATTCCTATTATATACTCATATAGTAAGAAAAAATCTTAGAATAAAGAGGATTTTGTATTAGAGAGTGTGCTCTCTCTCAAACTAAACTCGTTCTAGGGTATCGCTAACTCTATCTCTAATGAGTTGACCTCGTTGAATCTTAGGTGTTCGCTCAAACTAAGCTCTAATACCAAATGAAATGACCCAATTCCTAGGCCCTAGAAATCGGCACTAATACACCACATACTCATCATATAATGAATGTTCTAGAAATATGATGATTATATCCTTATGGGCATTATCCATATAGCCTCATCGTGTTCCCTTTTGTTATCATTATTGGGTGATGAAGCCTAAGGTTTTCGATTACCTTACACCAAACACATTTTTCATTTTGAATGCCACATTTCCAGGTCCATCACATGCAACTGATTTCTGCTATATAACCTTTGAACTCGTACGTCTCAAAGAAAGGTGTAGATAGTGCAAAAAAATTCTTCCCATACCACTAAATAGATGTACATTCATAGAAATCAATATACGCTTAACAAAAGTGCAACGTCAAGAATTCATTCATACAACCCATTCTGAGTTTGGATCAGCTGAAGACATTACCCTGATTTGTAATATGGGAAAATTTCCCTTGTGAGTTAGTGACATCAACCCTTCATCAAGTCTCTATAATTCTTTTTTCTTCCTTCTTCTTTTCCTTCGCAACTAATTCGAAGTGGATTCCAGTTAGGAATAACATAGATTTGATCCCGCTCTCTCCGAATAAATTATCCAAAAATATTGTCTAAGTAGTATTGGTTGTCCTCATTCCTTAATTTATTTCTTCACAGAAAATCTTTTAAGCATTTATATCTTTTAAATATTATTCGAGCATATATATAGAATTATTAAACCCCGTTCATTTATTATATCTTCTTGGATGATAAGCCCAATTTAGTATGATAGATCCGAAGAAATCATTATCAATTTTCATGTCCAATCTCTATCATTCATCAAATAATGGTGAAAACATGAATAGTAATGATTCCTTTCTCAGATTTGAAATGAAATATGACAAGATCATTTTCAAGTAATTTGATTCATTTAACTTTAAAAGAATGTCTATTATACTTAACTCGTTTCCGACTTATAAACCTAGTCTATACCTCACCCGGTAAAAGGGTCAGGTAATCCAGGGCACTGATTCCTCCTGAACATATCCTTCGTTAAACACTCCAATGGATCTCCAAAAAAAACAAGTTTACTCATTGGCTTATTAGAGATAAGATTAAAACAATTGTTTTTGATAGCCTTTTGATTCAAGTTCATCATTAAAACACTTTTGGATAAGTTGTATAACTTTTAATCAGTCCTCAAATTACCTCATTAATAATTTGAAAACATCCATAAGAGGTTCAGAGAAGATTTCTCAAGTCTACTCAAATTTCAAACATTATTGAAAACTGCAACAAAATACTAGGGAAAGAATTATTGCTTTTTTGATCAAAATGACTTTCCTAACATTGAGAAAATCATATATTCAATTTAATTTGCTTCTAAAAACAGTTTAAACGGTCTTGTAAGATTTATCACACATTTTTAAGATATTAAAAATCTCAATTTCGAATAATTGTACTTTCTTGAATCTAAGCTACAATACCGTGATTTTATTCAAAATTCATTTTAGCCATATTTCAAAGTCAACTCACTGAAGTCTTGATCTTTTCAATTCGTTGGGAAGCTATGGTTATAAAAGTTTGGTAGAATCTTATTCTAAAGTACTTAGATACATATTCTGTCTTTTTCAAAAGTTTAACTTTTTAAGGTGTATAATCGCAAACTACCGTTACATAGCACGCCAAAATTTGTTTAAATTTCATTTTTTTTCCAAACTTCATATTACACTTAGAAAATTATAATTCATTTCTAAAACATTTTAAACCACTTTCAAGAGGTTTAATCATCTCATTAAACCATTTCATTTATGAAAAGAAAATGATTTCCATGCGCTTCCCGATGTATATTTAACCTAACCTACTAAATAATCCATTAAAACAATATATCCCAATCAAACTTGATTAACAATCATCATAATAAGCATTTTCAACATTAAATATTATCATATCATACATTTTCATTATCATGACATATGAATGGTTATAGTCATTTAAGTTTAGTTTCTCATCTTGAACTTTAATTAATCACTATGAAAACTTCCTATAGCTTTCTCTAATTGCTTTCAAAATGTTTGGAACACGAGTTTGTGTAATAAGCCGTATGCAATGGGTCTAAATTTTAACCGAAAAAGACCATTCGAAACTTAAAGCCATTCTAAATGGATCATTGGTTCGTATAAGGAAATGGTACAACATATATAATATAGTATACTAAAACGAAATCAGAATCTCACACAGTGGAAGGGATAAAATATAATAACTTAAAATAGATGTACCTTTAGTTTAAAATTATCATAAATAATAATTGCAATGAGTCTTATATAATAATAGGTACATCAACATTAATTATCCCAACATAATAATATTGCCATAATGCTTAATAACTATGGATCCTCCGTCGTTAGGCTCTATCTCCAAAGTATCATTGATCCAAGCATTCCCACATACCGTCCTATTTATATGTTAGGAGGAGGGAGGTCAGAACATAAAGTTCTGGTGACTAAAATTAATATGTGTTTAAAGATTATACTCTAGATTTGGCAGGTTATATATTTCAAAGTATGTCTAGGAAACACACAAACACACATACAAACGAATATTTTAATCAATGAGGTGGATTTCCAAATCAATCGCTTAAGACCTTCATTGATGCATTTAGGGTGGATCAACGATCACTTAAGACCCAACGAGGTGGACATTCTCAGTCACCTAAGGCTCATTCTATTATATTTATAAAAGGTGGATTCTCACGATCTCTTATGACCCTAAAGCGTACCCTAGCCACTTAAGACCCCATCGTAGCACATTAACATCCTTACAATATACATTCTCATAAGTAATATGAGAAGTAATATATCGTCGCTTAATACCAATCTGTGGTGGGCCCGCATAAAGTCATTTAAGACCCCTCCAGTGGATGCCTCATGTTACTACTTAACTGACATTACGGTAGAACACCTATACCGTTTAAGACTTCCCTTAGACAGTTAGTTAATCAAATAGCATGCTACGTCTCACGTATACCAAATCTGTCCCTAGGTTGGGCCTCACAATGCTCCTAGAGGAAGTGGACATTCCGGTAAACAACCCTACCCTGTTATCGCCATGACTAACTACTTTTAGAGGAGGGCCCACAGACCAACTTCAAATCTAATAAAGGTGAGTCCCATGACCTAGGTCCAAATCCAAGGAATAAACCTTCAGAATGGTCCTGGTCTTTGACTACTTAAGACCCAAGCTAGATAAGAAGGAGTTCAACCACTTAAGATCTTCTCAGGGCGTAGTAAGCCAACCAATTTACACACAATATAGGTATATATATATACACACACACACACAAACACTAGACCTCTCACATTAAACCATCTACTTGTAGATGCTGGATGTGCTAGAGGGTTCCGGGCAGGCTTCTGCTACAAGTGGGTTTATCCTCGTGTCATAATGTACTAAGTTAACTGGCCCATGGCATTGAGACCTCTCACATTCCTTACTTATGGTTGTTGGATTTTCCAGCTGGTTCCGGGCAGACTTCTACCACAAATGATGACTAACCTCGTGTCTATGTTTCATTATTTAACATATGTAAATAAGCCATTTTATACACACGTAGAACAACCATTCATATTGGGGACATTTCAAATTCCTAACATTATTCTAACGTATTTATTACGTTGGATCACGTTGACTATGCTGTATAAATATAATATCTAATACGTACTATAAACGTTAAGTTTCGTTCGAAAGGAGAAATGTTTTATCCGCTCTACATTAAAGGTATACAAGTTATTTCCCACATCAAACTACTAAATACATGACATAATTAATGATAGCAGTAATGGGAAAAATAACAACATATCTATTAAAACTTATATCTTAGGCTTGCTAGAACAGTTCAGGTAATGAATTAGGAACAACATGTTAATTTCATACATACATATTTAACATTAATTTTTTTGAAAATTGGTACACTTATATTAATAATTAGAGAACTACATGAAAAAAGCTAGCATACTAACCCAGCTACAAATAGTGCAAGAAGCCAAAAGAAAATACAATAAAAAAGCAATAGAAATATAAGGTAGTTGGACCCGTGATAAGGATCAACAACTACAAACCTACAAGTGTGAACCCGCTACACTTCTAACCCACAAATCTTTGAAGAGAGAACTTCATGATATATCTTCATATTTCATGCGATCTTCTGATTGTGTCGGATTGATGCTAACAGATAACGCTTTTAAGCACTACCATATGATACTTTAAAAGCAGAACCTCCATGAGAACTGTTAACTCCATCAGTTATGAGACATACTAAAAGTGTGCCCCAAACCCATTAAAAGGGTACATGAATTTGGCGACCAAATTTAGCACCCAATTTTAAGTGATGAGTTCATTCTGTTAGAATTACTAGAGTTCATGTACGAACAACATGAAGGATATGTTGCTTCTAAATTTGTAACATAATCTTCCAAATATTCCAATAGTCGTTTCACAAAATGGCATATATAAGTAGCTAAACCAAAATGCCATTAATATTCCAGAAATACCAAAAGTTAGGCATTGTAGCACCAGGAAACCAAAGCAAAAACTCATCCAGAACTGGCCAAGTTGACCACCAGAAAGTAGTTTCATACCCTTTTGAGTTCGGGTATGAATCAGAGAGTAGGTGCAGAGTTAAAGACGATCGGTTGAAAGGTTAATGGCTTAATCTTCAGTAGCATAACATAGGCGAACAGAGGCATGAGTCGAGTTGCTGGCGAACTTGGAAGATAGTTATTTTTCCAGGATGGAAGCTTGTGTAGTAGTGATGAAACAATGTTATTTATACCTATAATGATTATTTTAAGCCTTACAATTGTTCCCCTTATATCGTAAAGTAGCACCCCATGAGAAAATGTGACTGCTTCCCACAATCAAAAAAGGTACATGATATAGTATAGCAGTAATATAAAAAAGGCAGTGCATTGGATGTGATTCTGTAAAGCATAGTAGAGGACAAAACCGAAACTATAGGCTTCAAATATTATGAAACTACACTGCTACACCATCCTCAATCGAATAGGAAAAAATGGGTACTAGTTTTCAGCGGTTGATTCCCAAATAATGGTTCGCCTTTTAATGCAATACAAAACGCGTAGTAAATCAGAACAATGACTGAAACACCCCACGTCCGTTAAGGTCACTCACAGAGGGAATGCCTTAACTTCGGTGGAGCATTATAGGTAAAAGATGCAGATAAATTACAAGACAGACAAATAAAGCAGCGGAAAATAAAGTCATTTTATAAACAACTTAATTCACATCAAGCTTTTACAACAATTTCCTCAATCATACTTAAATGCAATACATAGAACTTCTTTCTTGATTTAAAAACTTCCAAGAATAAAAGAAGCATAAAAACAATGATATTCCCCGATAAAGCATGAACCAGCCATAGCAGTGGAAGAGAGAGAGAGTCCAAAGCGATACACTAACTAATCTTCAAGATTGGAAAGAGAAGAGGTCCAAGTTAGGCTGAGCTATTCCCTCCCTGACTACCTGGGAGGGGGGAACACAAGAAAAGAGGCGAAAAACAAACTAGGTCAGACATAAGTCTGGTAAGTCCAGTGATCTTTTAGCATGCAAACAAGATAAAGGATCATGACATGAATAAACCAAAAACAGGACAATACCATAAAAACAAGGTAACTAAAGACAAGATTAGTGCAAGGTGAACTGAATGCGCTTCAAATTTTTCTCTGCTTCGCCACTACTCTGTTAATCTGATTTCTATATTTATCTCTGCACCACCTAACTAGTGTCCCAACTAGTAATCTGTATAAAATGATAAGTGTGATCCCAACCCCCGTAATTGTGGTAGCCTTCAGGTGTACATCTATCGTGAGGATTCCACCTCAATCAGCCTAATTTCCATGAACATGTTAGATGTACCCTTACTACCCTATCGATCGGCTCCCTACTTGTATTCATGTTCCATGTGTCTGTGTCAATTGGCCCTCTCTTGCGTGTAGATATCCTGTGCTGGTCCCACCATAAGGTCCTTATGATAGTGACCCGACACGATTCAAGATGCACAGTGTATAACTACTGGTACCCAATGCCTGCTTTTTCCCACTCTGGAGTACGTGCACGCCCGTAAACCGTCGGAACCTACACTGACGTACCCCCTGCCGCTGCTTCGACCGCTTATAATCAGCCCAGTAATTGTGTCCCACCCTGCCTAGTTCATGGTACCGTGATACATCCATGTGGGTTATTGCTGAAATGGGTCCCCGTTACTAGGGTTTCCTATTGGTTAAGTTTATGGGCCTATATTTAATAATATTACCCACCAACCCGATATGTACTTAACCCTCCCATCGATTCAAGCTTTTTTAATAAACGGTAAAGTTTTGTGGGCATATATGTACTAATATTACCCACCTACATAAGATGTACTTAACCCTCCCAACGATTCAAGCATGTTTATTTAATAGTTAAGTTTTGTGGGCCTATATTTACTAATATTACCCACCAACCTGATACGTACTTAACCCTTCCACTGATTCAAGCATGTTTATTTAATGGTTAAGTTTTGTGGGCCTATATTTACTAATATTACCCACCAACCCGACATGTACTTAACCCTCCTGCACATTATGCCATATTAGTTAAGTGTTGTCCGCTCATGTTAACTTAACCCACTCATTCATCATGTCATGTTGGTTAAGCATTTCTTATTAACTTGACCCTCCTTACTTATCATGTTGGATTGGTTAAGTGTTTCATATTAACTTAACCCCGTTCGTTATTCAAGTTATATTTGTAAAGTGTTTCTTGTTAACTTAACCCCACGTATTCATCTTGTTGTATTGGTTAAGTGTCATCAATCAATTCAAGTTAAATTAACTCACCTACGTGTCATGTTACTTTGGTTAAGTGTTGCCTTCTTGTGTTATCTTAACCCTACTACAAATCAAGTTATATTGGTTATGTGTTGCCCTCTTATTTTAACTTAACCTTTCCATAAATCAAGTTAAATTGGTTAAGTGTTTCTAAATTTACTTAACCTCACCCACTTGTCTAATTAACATGTTATAAAGGTTAAGTGTTCTTAATTTACTTAACCTCACCCACTTGTCTAATCAACATGTTATAACGGTTAAGTGTTCTAAATTTACTTAACCTCGCCCACTTGTCTAATTAACATGTTATAACGGTTAAGTATTCTAAATTTACTTAACCTCACCCATCAGTTTATTTAACATGTTGAATTGGTTAAGTGTTTCCTTAATTGACTTAACCCTACCAATCTTGACTTAGCTTTATTAAAGCACCAACCACTCACATTAGACAAGTATTGTTGTGGTCACTGGATGTGCCGGTCGGTTCCGGGCAGTTTTACACCACAACTCAGTCTAACCTCGGTTCCTTTTTTGGCTCAATGCACCAGCCACCCATATTAGACAGGTATTGTTGTGGTCACTGGATGTGCCGGTCGGTTCCGGGCAGTTTTACACCACAACTCAGTCTAACCTTGGGTTAGGCATATTCGTCTTTTCTAAATTTACATATTTCTTATTTATGACAAATTCCATATGTAAATTATTCCCAATTTAATTATGCCATAATTATCCTTTTAATTATGCTCACAATTAATGGTATACTAAATATACCATTTCATGAACTAATCTATGCCATGTAATTTTTCATGTTTATCTTACATATTTACATGTAAATTATAAATCAATTATTGTCATGGCCCACTTTCCTTCTAAATCACGTTCAACATTTTAGGTATATAGATTATACCATTTTCATGCCACTTATCATGCGTATGTGTCAAACATGCCAATTACATGTAATTTCATGTTTTCCCCAACGTTACCCCCGTTGTACGTTCGCAAAATTACATAGAATGTTAGGCTCAATATTTTAGCCTAACTTATAAAACAAAAAGGGGAAAAGATGAACTTTGCAACATTTCAACATCATACAAAAGTATGGATCTAACTACACATATGTCACATGGATTTGGCATAGAACAATATACCTTTAACTATGAACTTGTAAATTTGATCTATGCAAAATGAACCACAAGCATATGAATTTACAAAAAACTATACAAGTTAAACTTGGCATGTAGTGGTGAACTTGCAAATTAGATCTATCATAAAGGCATATGGATCTGACATATAAAGTGGTAGATCTAAACATATAAGGTCGTAGATCTAAACATGTATGCATAATGGCTCTAAACAATTAGGCATAAACGACATGACTTAGCCTAAAACTTGTATGTGTCATAATATCACCAAACTTCAATATGATAATTTCATTCCCAAATTCCTATACAACATCATAGGTTTACTCACCAATTTCCACATAACATGATAGGTTCGATAGACCACAATAGTTCATAGGCATATATGATAGAATAGACATGAATAAACATGAATCAGCATCACATACAACTTAATACAATTCTATTTTACAATTCATTACAAATCCTGTCTTTAATTTATTCACATTTGAATGATAACACTTACAATCAAAAGGAAAAACTTGATTTCAGGGATCTGTATTCTAAAACTAAATTGCTCGCCTTTGATGTAGATCATTGAATTCTCTTAGTTGAATTAGATTAGTTTTGATTTTATTTTGATGTAGCTTCTATCCTGCCTTTGAGTTGAAAGAGATGACGACAATTATAGGTTCACCATTGACAGAATGACGGCTCTAGGAATATTTTTGTGTGGCTTAGGGTTTAGATTTAGGTTTCTTATACAGAAGTTTGATTTAATAGTAACCGTCAGATTAACCTAGAGCAAATCAAAGCCATTCAGACAAGATAGAATAGCTACATCAGCCCTAATGACTCAGCAAGGAGTCCATCAGAACCAATCAGATGCCACATCTGCCTTAGAGCGAATCGGCCCACGGGTTGACAGCCAAACACCCTTAATCAACCCCTAGTCGACCCAGCGAGGCTCGGGTCGACCTCAAAAATGGGCCGGTTCGGTTATTCCCCCTCCCGATTCGCTGTTTTGAACTTTTTTTGCATATTTATTTATTTAATTTTTATATAATATATATATATATATATTTCTCATATGCATACAAACTTTAAGGCTTAATAACTTCTTCATAAGGTATCTGTTTTATGCAAACCAAATGTCTATCTTGACCAAAATTTTGAGACGAACGTAATTGCGCAACCCATTTCACTTAATTCTTCTTCTAAAAATTAAGTGTTCTTGAATTTGTTAATTTTAATATTCTCAGAAAATTCGGTGTGTTACATTCTCCCCTCCTTAAAGGATTTTGTCCCAAAATTCTTCAAGTTAAGATGAATGCATTCTAACATCCAATCATCCATCTACTCATCCATCATCCACAAGCATCCATTGTCCTTAGAAGACTTCTAATTCCATATGAACATATGCAGAGTGTGTGTATATGTCTCTTATCTAGTGCAAAATCAGGCGGTCTACTGATCCAGTTGACCTCCTTATTGTGAATCATGAGAGTGTCATGCTACCAATATGTATGCAAATATCTCTAATCATGTAAATACTATATGTGTGCATATTCACTCATCCATATGAAACATCCATATAATAACACATCAAGTTTCAATCCATATACAAATACATTCATATGCATATGCAATATGAAAGTGACTGAGCCGATCTAGTTCCTAATGTGTGTATATGCATCCACGAGCAACCACTAGCAAACACTTGCAACCATCAATCATAACATGTCTCAAACCCATGTTTTCATCCATTGGCTTCTACCTAAGGATCGAGGACAGGACCGAGAGGATATACATAAAAGATAAAGAGTAGCATGCAAATAAATATTACAGAAAAAGGAGGAATCAATGATATACCCTCAAAAAGGGTAAGATGCGCGTTGTAACACCCCACCTCCACAAGGGTCACTCACAAAGGGAATGCACTAGTTTTGGAGGAGCGTTATCGAGGTAAACAAGCACAGAAATATTACAAGACAGAACATAAATGAAACAGCGGAAGAAATTAAAAACCAAATCTTATTACTTTCAAGAAAAGAGTCAAAACCTCATATATCCAAAGTACAAGTTGTCATTATTCCATTACATCAAGTTCTAAATAAAAAAGCATAAACTTTAAAATAACAAAGTAAATTATTCCCCAAAAATAGCAGACGTGCAGCCATAGCATAGCTCAAGACCAAACCGTACATGAGCTGACAGAAAGCAAGCAGAATCCAAGCTAAATGCTAGAGTTTCCTCCCTGAGAACCTGGGGGGAAACGAAAGAAAAAGAGGCGAAAGAAAACGGGTCATTCATAAAGACTGGTAAGTCCATGTGACTTTCAGCATAAAAACAGGTAAAGGTAACATGACATATATAAACTGAAAGTAAACATAAGTATGATGTCAAGATGGATAAGATAGACTAAGATAACATGATGAATCAAGTATAGGTCAAGTATAGCATCGCATGTTCAAGGTTCACTGCACCAACTGTACCAGTAGCCCAACCCATGTCAAGTATTAATCATGAAATGATCCCTTGGCCCAAAATCGTGAATGACCCATTACTAGGTCCAACGGAACGATCCACTAATCGATCAGCTCCCTACAAGTTCTAGCTTGTTGTATTTCTGTGTCATACGGCCCAATCACGAATGTAGTCACATGTGCTAGGTCCACCATAGAGTGTATCAAGCCCTATGGTGCCAACCACCGACACGAATCAAGAATGCACAGATAAACCTACTGATGCCCTATGCCTGCTTTTTCTGCTCCGGAGTGTGTGCACGCCCGCACTCCGTTAGAACCTACACTGGCGCACCCACACAGCCGTCGTTCTAGTCACTTACAATCAGCCCAGTAATCGTGCCCACCCTGCCTAGTCCCAAGGTACCATGATACATCTAGTGGGTTACTGCTAAAACGGACCGCGTAACTAGGGTTTCCGTCCAATAGGTTAAGTGTTGTCATTTAAATTCGAGACTTAAACCTTATCAGTCTAGCATGTCAAATTGGCTAAGTATTGTCATTTAAGTTCGTGACTTAACCCTACAATTCACGTGTCAAGTTGGTTAGGTGTTGTCGTTCAAGTTCATGACCTAACCGTACCAATCATGTTTCAAGTTGGTTAAATGTTTTCTTTCATGTTCATGACTTAACCCTATCATGTGGCATTAATTCATTAATGCACCCCAACCTCTCACATTAGACCTGTTGTTATGGTCACTAGATATGCCGGGCGGTTCCGGGCAGATTTACACCACAACTTAGTCTAACCTCGGGTTTCAAGCGCGATATGACCAACTACTCACATTGGATCCTATTGTTTGCAGTAACTGGATTTGCCGGGCGGTTCCGGGCAGAATTATACTGCAAACTCAACCCAACCTCGAGTTGGCCATTTTCAAGTTCATTCTAATGTCATGTCCATGTTCAAGATTCATGTCAAGTTCGTGTCAAGTTTTCAAGGCAAGTTTCATGTCAATCTATTTTCAAGGTATGACATAACTGAATAAATTGATTAAAACATCATAGGCATATAAATCTTATAACATTACGAATATAAAAAGGTTTGAATACTAATCTAGATTCAAGAAGATGGATAGTTCTAACTTAAATAGAAAAATCCCCAAAATCAAGATCCAAGGATAAATAAAGAAAGTCAAGCTTAGATCCAATTTCATAGTCATAATTCTAGGCAATAACCTCATGGTCATGATTCATAGGTGATTAGTCATAATTGTCCTTGTCATAGTCATAGGCATAGTCTTATTGTTCATAGTCATAGGCGGTCTTATGTTCACCGTCATAGTCATAGTCTTATGTTCACCGTCATAGTCATAGACATAAGCAAAATATTATGTCCACAGTCATAGACATAGTCATAGTCTTAGGCCATTAACAATAGTTTCAACGTCGTAGGCAATATTCCCAATAGTCAAGATCAAAGAAGAAAACAAGAATAGATATGAATCATACATAAATCAATTCCAATTTAACATGCCCATATTAGATTTATAGTTTTTATCTAAAAGTAACTGGAACTTACAGATCGTGGACTAAGAAATTTAGAAGTCAAGTCTAGAAATTAGTCGTCAAATTGTTGCGGTGTCGCTGTTGTATTCTCTTGAATTGTTGTAGAAGCGTCGATTTTTGATTTGAATCGAGTTTGAATGCTTAAGCTTTAATTTGGAGGCGGCGGCTATGGTTCAAGAGGTGAATTAGCAGCATAGCAGTGTAAGAATGATTTGTATGAATTAGGCTAGGTCTTAGGATGTATTTATAGGGGTAGCAACTAGTTTAGGCCCTTAGATCAACCCTAGAATCAATCCGGATCATCAAAACACGTCTCAGGCTTCAAAAATGAGTTTTGGGTCAAAACAAGCCGACCAGGTCGACCTGTAAGGGTGGGAGGTCAACATTATGGTCGAGCTTGGGAGTAGGTCGACCCTATGGTCGACCTGGGGGTGGTAGGTCGACCCCGTGGTCCAGTGCTGCCTGAAAATTGCTGAAACTTGTACAGGCCATAACTTCTTCATCCGGACTCCAATTTTTGAAAACACGGACTCTATTTCATGTAAAATTTCGAGACGAACGCAATGGCCTAACCCGTTTCCCCTGATTCTGACTTTAAAATTTAATTCTGCCTTGATTTCTTGTTTTAACATGATATAAAAATACGGGTTGTTACATTCTCCCCTCCTTAAAGGATTTCGTCCCCGAAATCTTCAAGTTAAGAAGAATGTGTCCTACCATCCAATCATCCATCTACTCAATCATCAATCACAGGCATCCATTGTCCTTAAGAGATTTCTAATGCTGTATGAACATATGCAAAAAGTGTGTGTATATGTTCCTTATATAATGCAAATGATCAGGCCTGATTGATCTTCTTAATGCAAAATATGTTTAGTGCCATGAATCCAACATGTATGCAAATAGTCCTAGTCACATAAACGCTATATGTGTGCACAGACATTCATCCATATGCAACATTCATATGATAACACATTCAATTTCATCCATAAACAAGTATAAACACTCATGCATATGCAATATGAAAATGTGTCTGAGCCGATCTAGTGCCTAATGTGTGTTATGCAACCACGAGCAATCACTTGCAACCATTTGCAAACATCAACCATAACATGTTTTCAAGCACATGTTTACATCCAAAAGGGTTCTACCTAAGGTTCTCAAGATAGGATTGAGAAGATAAGCAAGATAAAACGAAGCATGTAGGAGAAGAAGTTAAAGATGTACCCCCAGAAGGTCCTGCTTGCGGGGCTTGCCCTTGCTTCTTAGGGCAGTTCTTGCTGATGTGTCCAAGCTTACCACATTGAGAGCACGCACCTATCTTCTTCTTTTGCAATCCTTGAAAACATGCCCAACTATACCACAGAAGTTGCACTTCCTCTTATCACGTGACTTGTTATTATTGTTATCGTTATTCTCACCTCCTTTCTGGTAGTCTTTCTTCTCGTTCTGAGACTCATCTGCCTTAACTTATCACTCATACCTTCCCTATGAAACATGTTAACAAGCCTCACGGAAACTATCTCCATCGTACGGAAAACCCGCTACGAAGCTAGAAAGAAGATTAGCCGCAGGTAAAAACTACTGCGACTACAGATGGAGAAAAGAAAGGAAAAGAGATTCAAACAAGGAAACAAAGGATAGTGCTAATGGCTTTTGGAGAATAGCCTTTAAATAAAACAAGACTTTTCTCGAAAAATGCTTCTTTGTAAACGGTTTTTGAAAATAATTTTAGAAGGTTTTTAAAAGCTTTTGCCCAGTCTGGTAACCTTCTGCTCTGATACCAAATGTAACACCCCACCTCCACTAGGGTCACTAACAAAGGGAATGCACTAGTTTTGGAGAAGCGTTATCGAGGTAAACAAGCACAGAAATATTACAAGACAGAACATAAATGAAACATCGGAAGAAATTAAAAACCAAATATTATTACTTTCAAGAAAAGAGTCAAAACCTCATATATCCAAAGTACAAGTTGCCATTATTCCATTACAGCAAGTTCTAAATAAAGAAGCATAAACTTTAAAATAACAAAGTAAATTATTCCCCAAAAATAGCAGATGTGCAGCCATAGCATAGCTCAAGACCAAACCGTACATGAGCTGACAGAAAGCAAGCAGAATCCAAGCTAAGTGCTAGAGTTTCCTCCCTGAGAACCCTGGGGGGGGGGGGGGGAGAACGAAAGAAAAAGAGGCGAAAGAAAACGGGTCAATCATAAAGACTGGTAAGTCCAAGTGACTTTCAGCATAAAAACATGTAAAGGTAACATGACATGTATAAACTGAAAGTAAACATAAGTATGATGTCAAGATGGATAAGATAGACTAAGATAACATGATGAATCAAGTATAGGTCAAGTATATCATCGCATGTTCAAGATTCGCTGCACCAACTGTACTAGTAGCCCAACCCATGTTAAGTATTAATCATGAAATCATCCCTTGGCCCAAAATCGTGAATGACCCATTACTAGGTCCAACGGAACGATCCACTAATCGATCGGCTCCCTACAAGTTTTAGCTCGTTGTGTTTCTGTGTCATACGGCCCAATCACGAATGTAGTCGCTTGTGCTAGGTCCACTATAGAGTGTATCAAGCCATATGGTGCCAACCACCGACACGAATCAAGAATGCACAGATAAACCTACTGATGCCCAATGCCTGCTTTTTCTGCTCTGGAGCGTGTGCACGCCCGCACTCCGTTAGAACCTACACTGGCGCACCCACACAGCCGTCGTTCTGGTCGCTTACAATCAGCCCAGTAATCGTGCCCCACCCTGCCTAGTCCCAGGGTACCATGATACATCTAGTGGGTTACTGCTGAAACGGACCGCGTAACTAGGGTTTCCGTCCAATAGGTTAAGTGTTGTCATTTAAATTCGAGACTTAACCCTTATCAGTCTAGCATGTCAAATTGGCTAAGTATTGTCATTTAAGTTCGTGACTTAGCCCTACAATTCACGTGTCAAGTTGGTTAGGTGTTGTCATTCAAGTTCATGACCTAACCCTACCAATCATGTTTCAAGTTGGTTAAGTGTTGTCTTTCATGTTCATGACTTAACCCTATCATGTGTCATTAATTCATTAATGCACCCCAACCTCTCACATTAGACCTGTTGTTGTTGTCACTGGATATGCCGGGCGGTTCCAGGCAGATTTACACCACAACTTAGTCTAACCTCGGGTTTCAAGCGCGATATGACCAACTACTCACATTGGATCCTATTGTTTGCAGTAACTGGATTTGTCGGGCAGTTCCGGGCAGAATTACACTGCAAACTCAATCCAACCTCGAGTTGGCCATTTTCAAGTTCATTCTAGTGTCATGTCTATGTTCAAGATTCATGTCAAGTTCGTGTCAAGTTTTCAAGGCAAGTTTCATGTCAAGTTTCCTATGATTACCAATTTTTCCCAACGTTACCCTGTCTAAATATTAGGCTAACAATCTTAGCCTAATTTTCCGTCCGCATGATTTTTGACATATAATATTAGGCTAAAAACTTAGCCTAATTTAACGTACACAAAATTGGCGTAAAGCAATTCATTAACATAAACATGACATAGGTGTAAACTTGGCATTTTCGGCATAGTCAATATGAACATCATTGGTATGAACTTGCAAAATAGTCAACATGAATATCATAGGTGTGAATCTTGCAACATAGACTAAATCAACATACATATATGTGAACATGCAATGTAGACTAAATCAACTTACATATATGTGAACTTGCAAATCAATCACGAGCATATGAATAAGTGTGAACTTGAAATATGTCATAGGTTTAACATATACACATAAACATGTAGATCTAACATTTGGTCACATATGTGATATGATTTTACGACCTAAAACTTGTATAACATGATAAACTACCAACTTGTCATAACGTGTTATACTTTAAATTCATAAACACATGAATAGACTTATTCATTAATTCCCAATTCAACATGATAATAAAATAGAACCACGGGCATAGATCAATATCATTCAATAACATAATCAATCTATTTTCAAGGTATGACATAACTAAATAAATTGATTAAAACATCACAGGCATATAAATCTTATAACATTACGAACATAAAAAGGTTTGAATACTAATCTAGATTCAAGAACAGGGATAGATCTAACTTAAATAGAAAAATCCCCAAAATCAAGATCCAAGGATAAATAAAGAAAGTCAAGCTTAGATCCAATTTCATAGTCATAATTCTAGGCAATAACCTCATGGTCATGATTCATAGGTGATTAGTCATAATTGTCCTTGTCATAGTCATAGGCATAGTCTTATTGTTCATAGTAATATGCGGTCTTATGTTCACCGTCATAGTCATAGGCACAGGAAAAATATTATGTCCACAGTCATAGTCTTAGGCCATTAACAATAGTTTCAACGTCGTAGGCAATATTCCCAATAGTCAAGATCAAAGAAGAAAACAAGAATATATATGAATCATACATAAATCAATTCCAATTTAACATGCCCATATTAGATTTATAGTTTTTATCTAAAAGTAACTGGAACTTACAGATTGTGGTCTAAGAAATTTAGAAGTCAAGTCTAGAAATTAGTCGTCGAATTGTTGCTGTGTCGCTGATATATTCTCTTGAATTGTTGTAGAAGCGTTGATCTTTGATTTGAATCGAGTTTGAATGCTTAAGCTTTAATTTGGAGGCGGCGGCCATGGTTCAAGAGGTGAATTAGCAGCATAGCAGTGTAAGAATGATTTATATGAATTAGGCTAGGTCTTAGGATGTATTTATAGGGGTAGCAACTAGTTTAGGCCCTTAGATCAACCCTAGAATCAATCCGGACCATCAAAACACGTCTCAGGCTTCAAAAATGAGTTCTGGGTCAAAACAGGCCGACCAGGTCGACCTGTAAGGGGGTAGGTCGACACTATGGTTGACCTGGGGGGTAGGTCGACCCTATGGTCGACTTGGGGGTGGTAGGTCGACCCTATGGTCGACCCCCTGGTCCAGTGCTGCCTGAAAACTGCTGAAACTTATACAGGCCATAACTTCTTCATCCGGACTCCGATTTTCGAAAACTCGGACTCTATTTCATGTAAAATTTCAAGACGAATGCAATGGAGTAACCCGTTTCCCCTGATTCTGAATTTAAAATTTAATTCTGCCTTGATTTCTTGTTTTAACATGTTATAAAAATACGGGTTGTTAACACGCGTATCTAGTCTTTAGTCTTCTAAGTCGCATCTTCTTTTAGCTTCACTCCACTGTACCTTAACTAATTTAACTTCACGATTGTGAAACTTCTTGACCTCCATTTCCAAAACCGACTAGTAAAGATAGGACCTCGAGCATTTACTATGCTAGAGGGTATCCAATGTTGTCGAACTATCTTTCCACGATAAACAAAAGTTAACCATGATACCAAGTGTATGTACTAAGATGATTAAAGGTCTCTCTTCTACTTAGCTTATCCCTCATGTCACAAATCTGAGGGTCGATATCTCTTACGCAAACCATCCTAGTCGAACTTGGCATTCCTCAAGTACAAGCCCCAAAGGCCTAAACCAATATCAGACAAGCACCCAAGGAATACCTCCTCCGAATTTGGACAATTTATGTGAGATGATACTAGTAAATAAACCAAACAATTGAGCACTTAACCGACTCTAGCTATCATCGCCGATCCTGCTTCGAAACTATCGTTGATCGCATAACTGGCTTTGCATTTTCAACTAGATATATGCGGAAGTCTATCTCGAGTTTTTAGGGGGAAAACTCCTAACCTTAATCAAAAAAAAATCTGCGTACTCATGGACTACTCTAATGGATCGAAAATCATCGATAAATACATAAAATGATTCTAGGTAGCTAAGACAAACTGATCCCTTAGGATCGCACGAAATTTCGAGGGTATTCCTAAGGCAAGTCGAAAGTCTAACTATCCTCATTTCACAATTACTAGCTAACTAATCCATGCCTAGAATCAACCCATAGCCCATGAAACCAAAAACATAAGTATCTCAAATCCTTACAAACCAAAGATAAATGAGACGAACCACAAAATTGGACTTGAGACAATAATGGGATCCTCTATAGGGTGCAGAGACTCAACTATGGAAGCAGATATAAACGAATGCAAAGCGCAAAAATCAAAAAGAGTACTAGCAGGATGATCAAGAAGAAAAACTAAACTTTTCAACAGAAACCTTACTACCTCTCTCTCAGGTATGCTGGTGGTGAGAGCATGCACTTGCCTTCCGGAAAATCCTGTCTTTTGTTCTTGCCCTTGCCCTTAATTATACGACCCGTTATACCAAAATAAAGATACTTCTTCTTGTTTTAGGTTTTACTATTCTTTTCTCCCCTCCTTTGTGAACCAAGTCCATATCCATGAGTTATTCATCCTTGTGTTGTGCTCCTTAGCCAAACTCCCTCATTCTCATCTTTGCCATCCTTGTGTAACTTGTTGACAGGTCTCTCGAAAGCTGCCTCCATCGCATGGTGAATCATACAAAGATCGAAAGAAAATTAGCCGCATGTGAAACTACTACGGCTATAGATGGAAGTTGGGCACTTGTTTGCCCTTTGACAAGTGTTGTAGTCTCGTCGAGCCTACGGAACCAGGCCGCGATGAGGTTACCTCCCAGAAAGCCAGGAGCCCCGGAGATTCAAGAAAGAAGGAAACAAGGATTCAAACAAGGGATTAAAAGATAGTGCATATGGTTTTAGGGAATACGCCTTTAAAGCAAAACTTTTCTTTTGAAAATGCTTCTTTTAAAACCGTTTTGAAAATAATTTTTCAAATCTTTTATCTGATCTGGTAACTTTCAGCTCTGACACCAAGTGAAACCCCCCACCTCCGTTAAGGTCACTCACAGAGGGAATGCCTTAACTTCGGTGGAGCATTATAGGTAAAAGATGCAGATAAATTACAAGACAGATAAACAAAGCAGCGGAAAATAAAGTCATTTTATAAACAACTTAATTCAGTCAAGCTTTTACAACAATTTCCTAAATCATACTTAAATGTATAACATAGAACTTCTTCCTTGATTTAAAAACTTCCAAGAATAAAAGAAACATAAAAACAATGATATTCCCCGATAAAGCATGAACCAACCATAGAAATGGAAGAGAGAGAGTCCAAAGCGATACACCAACTAATCTTCAAGCTTGGAAAGAGAAGAGGTCCAAGTTAGGCTGAGCTATTCCCTCCCTGACTACCTAGGGGGGAAAACGAAGGAAAAAAGGCGAAAAACAAACTAGGCCAGACATAAGTCTGGTAAGTCCAGTGATCTTTCAACATGCAAACAAGATAAAGGATCATGACATGAATAAACCGAAAATAGGACAATACCATAAAAACAAGGTAACTAAAGACAAGACAAGTGCAAGGTGAACTGAATGCGCTTCTACTTTTTCTCTGCTTCGCTACTACTCTATTAATCTAATTTCTATATTTATCACTGAACCACCTAACTAGTTTCCCAACTAGTAATCTGTATAAAATGATAATCGTGATCCCAACCCCCGTAATTGTGGTAGCCTTCAGCTGTACATCTATCGTGAGGACTCCACCTCAATCAGCCTAAGTGCCATGAACATGTTAGATGTACCCTTACTACCCTATCGACCGACTCCCTACTTGTATTCATGTTCCATATGTCTGTGTCAATCGGCCCTCTCTTGCGTGTAGATACCCTGTGTTGGTCCCACCATAAGGTGTATCAATCCTTATGATAGCGACCCGACACGATTCAAGATGCACAGTGTATAACTACTGGTACCTAGTGCCTGTTTTTTCCCACTCCGGAGTACGTGCACGCCAGTAAACCGTCGGAACGTACACTGATGTACCCCTTGCCGCTGCTTTGACCGCTTATAATCAGCCCAGTAACCGTGCCCCACCCTGCCTAGTTCAGGGTACCGTAATACATCCGTGTAGGTTACTGCTGAAATGGGTCCCCGTTACTAGGGTTTCCTATTGGTTAAGTTTATGGGCCGATATTTACTAATATTACCCACCAACCCGTTATGTACTTAACTCTCCCATCGATTCAAGCATTTTTAATAAACGGTAAAATTTTGTGGGCATATATGTACTAATATTACCCACCTACATGAGATGTACTTAACCCTCCCATCGATTCAAGCATGTTTATTTAATAGTTAAGTTTTGTGGGCCTATATTTACTAATATTACCCACCAACCCGATATGTACTTAACCCTTCCACTGATTCAAGCATGTTTATTTAATGGTTATGTTTTGTGGGCCTATATTTACTAATATTACCCACCAACCCGATATGTACTTAACCCTTCCACTGATTCAAGCATGTTTATTTAATGGTTAAATTTTGTGGGCCTATATTTACTAATATTATCCACCAACCTGATATGTACTTTACCCTCCTGCACATTACGCCATATTAGTTAAGTTTTGTCCACTCATGTTAACTTAACACACTCGTTCATCATGTCATGTTGGTTAAGCATTTCTTATTAACTTGACCCTCCTTACTTATCATGCTGGATCGGTTAAGTGTTTCCTATTAACTTAATCCCTTTCGTTCATCAAGTTATATTGGTTAAGTGTTTCTTGTTAACTTAACCCCACGTATTCATCTTGTTGTATTGGTTAAGTGTCATTAATCAATTCAAGTTAACTTAACCCACCTACATGTCATGTTACTTTGGTTAAGTGTTGCCTTCTTGTGTTTACTTAACCCTACTACAAATCAAGTTATATTGGTTAAGTGTTGCCCTCTTATTTTAACTTAATCTTTCCATAAATCAAGTTATATTAGTTAAGTATTTCTAAATTTACTTAACCTAACCCACTTGTCTAATTAACATGTTATAAAGGTTAAGTGTTCTAAATTTACTTTACCTCACCCACTTGTCTAATTAACATGTTATAACGATTAAGTGTTCTAAATTTACTTAACCTCACCCACTTGTCTAATTAACATGTTATAACGGTTAAGTGTTCTAAATTTACTTAATCTCACCCATCAGTTTAGTTAACATGTTGAATTGGTCAAGTGTTTCCTTAATTGACTTAACCCTACCAATCTTGACTTAGCTTTATTAAAGCACCAACCACTCACATTAGACAGGTATTGTTGTGGTCACTGGATGTGCCGGTCGGTTCCGGGCAGTTTTACACCACAACTCAGTCTAACCTCGGGTCCTTTTTGGGCTCAATGCACTAACCACCCACATTAGACAGGTATTGTTGTGGTCATTGGATGTGCCGGTTGGTTCCGGGCAGTTTTACACCATAACTCAGTCTAACCTCGGGTTAGGCATATTCGTCTTTTCTAGAATTACATATTTCTTATTTATGACAAATTCCATATGTAAATTATTCCTAATTTAATTATGCCATAATTATCCTTTTAATTATGCTCACAATTAATGGTATACTGAATATACCAATTCATCAACCAATCTATGCCATGTAATTTTTCATGTTTATCCTACATATTTACATGTAAATTATAAATCAATTATTGTAATGGCCCACTTTCCTTCTAAATCACGTTCAAAATTTTAGGTATATAGATTATACCATTTTCAAGCCACTTATCATGCTTATGTGTCAAACATGCCAATTACATGTAATTTCATGTTTTCCTCAATATCACCCCCGTTGTACGTTCGCTAAATTACATAAAATGTCAGGCTCGATATTTTAGCCTAACTTATAAAACGGAAAGGGGAAAAGAGGAACTTTGCAACATTCCAACATCATACAAAAGTATGGATCTAACTACACATATGTCACATGGATTTGGCATAGAACAATATACTTTTAACTATGAACTTGCAAATTTGATCTATGCAACATGGACCACAAGCATATGAATTTACATAAAACTATACAAGTTAAACTTGGCATGTAATGGTGAACTTGCAAATTAGATCTATCATAAAGACATATGGATCTAACATATAAAATTGTAGATCTAAACATATAAGGTCGTAGATCTAAACATGTATGCATAATGGCTCTAAACAATTAGGCATAAACGACATGACTTAGCCTAAAACTTGTATGTATCATAATATCACCAAACTTACATATGATAATTTCATTCCCAAATTCCTATACAACATCATAGGTTTACTCACTAATTTCCACATAACATGATAGGTTCGAAAGACCACAATAGTTCATAGGCATATATGATAGGATAGACATGAATACACATGAATCAGCATCACATACAACTTGATACAATTCTATTTTACAATTCATTACAAATCATGTCTTTAATTTATTCACATCTAAAAGATAACTACACTTACAATCAAAAGGAAAAACTTGATTTTAGGAATCTGTATTCTAAAACTGAATTGCTCGCCTTTGATGTAGATCGTTGAATTCTCTAAGTTGAATTAGATTAGTTTTGATTTGATTTTAATGTAGCTTCTATCTTGCCTTTGAGTTGAAAGAGATGACGACAATTCCAGTTTCACCACTGACGGCATGACGGCTCTAGGAATTTTTTTGTGTGGCTTAGGATTTAGATTTAGGTTGCTTATATAGAAGTTTGATTTAATAGGAACCGTCAGATTAACCTAGAGAAAATCAAAGCCATTCAGACAAGATAGAATAGCCATATCAGCCCTAATGACTCAACAAGGAGTTCATCAGAACCAATCAGATGCCACATCTGCCTTAGGGCGAATCGGCCCACGGGTTGACAGCCAAACACCCTGAATCAACTCCTGGTCGACCCAGCGGAGCTCGGGTTGACCTCAAAAATGGGCCGGTTCGATTATTCCCCCTCCGGATTCGCTGTTTTGGATTTTTTTTGCATATTTATTTATTTAATTTATATATATATATTTCTCATATGCATACAAACTTCAAGGCTTAATAACTTCTTCATAAGGTATCCGTTTTATGCAAACCAAATGTCAATCTTGACCAAAATTTTGAGAAGAACGTAATAGCGCAACCCATTTCACGTAATTCTTCTTCTAAAAATTAAGTGTTCTTGAATTTGTTAATTTTAATATTCTCAGAAAATTCGGGGTGTTACAATGACTCGTTTTACATAGGCCTAAAAAAAAATCAAAACTTGCAACTCCAAGCCAACCAAACTAATTACTCCCCAAAACATGGTTTTTTGAAATCATCTGTAGGATGTTTACCATTTATAGATCGAATATGAAATGCAGCCATTACCAAATCTGAGCATCCAATTTCTTTGAAATTCCAAGCGAATATCCATATGTTTCCCGTGTCCGGCTGTGCGATTATAACTATTCCGAAGATCGTCATTCCTCTCTCTATTGAAGGGAGAGGAAGAAGCATATTTAACATATATATTTATATATATGCATGTACATACATACATAATCCTCTATTTAATCCAATTTGCCCTTTTCTAGGTCGTACATAAAAACATTGACATTTGATTTGTTTCAAAGTTGAATACATTCAAATTATCCATTTTAGAATGGAAATCTAAACCTATTCAAATAATAAAATCAAATCAAATCCTAATCTTTTTACATAAAAAAACTCTTAAATAAAAAGAGATAAATCAAACTAAATAAAAGTGAATCATCAAACTGTTCTTCGTAAATAACCCAAACAATTCACAAACCCAAACATTGATTGGCAACTTTGCGAGATATATATAAAAATAGGAGATTTGGTAGTTTTATGATATGATGTTATAGCGAAACAAAATCTCCCTAAGCATACAAATCAATATAAGAATCTACAAATGTAGAAATTAGCCTAACCAAGTATTATTTCCACTCACAGAGATTTTGAAGAAGAGATAATACTGATTTAAATAATGAAATTGTTGTTCTTCGATTCTACTGCAGATTTATATAAGAGAATCACATAGATTTGAATCTCATATATAAATTATAGAGAATTCTAGAATATAAACTAAATAAGATTATATTAGAAATGAAATAGGTTAGGGATATAAGAACAAACCTAATTCCTAGAATGTCAACGGCAAAATGGAGGCATATAGAATGAGAAGGTTTATAGATTTGTGAGACGAGATAGGTGGTATTTATAGTTGTGTAGATGAATAGTAAACCATTAAATTAACATAAATATAATCTAGGCTATTCATTTTATATAAAACCACCTAAACCCCACTCTAAACCGACCTCATTGAGCTCTAGCCGCACTAGGCGATCGACAACTTCCCTATGGGAGCGGTCGACCAACAGTCGACACCCTTTCTAGGGGAACTCGACCGCTCATAGACAAAAATGCCCAACGAGCCTGGTGGCGCATGTTATTAATTTATTTATTTATTACTTACCTTTTATTACCGATTCTTTTCCTTATGTGACATCTTCTTTGTCCCTTTATCCTGAACTATTTATTTGAATTTGAAATTCACCTAAGGGAATGTTATTATTGTCCAAATTGTGTCGTTTATTTCTTATATATACATACATACATACATACATATATATATATATATATTATTTCAAACACATATATACACATTTACCGTATGATTTCATTAAATTGTAATTTCTTCATACAGACATCATTTTCAACATATTATATATGAAAATGTATTGTAATTTCATCACGAACACTAATAAAATATTTTCGCGGCTAAATTCATAATTGTTCAAAATTCTATTTTTCTGCTTTCTTAAGTTTTTCATTTATATAACTTATTAGTTTTATTTAAACTTTCTAATCTATTATATATATTTTATTATTTACGAGGTGTTACATTCTCCTTCCTTTAAAATAGATTTCTTCCTGAAATTTGTCTGAAGAGGCGAAAAACACAACTCGCTCTAAACATCCATGTTATACACCCATACTGTTTTTAATGCATCCATAAAACATGCATGACTCACAGTGATTATGCACTGCATACTTACTAAAGTGAGCTTAATCCTAACGTGTATGTGTAATAAGTGATGCAGTATCAAGTATGTATGCAAAACACCTTTACGTGCATACAATTTTTATATGAATGCTTGGTGCAATTGTGATGCAGCCATCTCTTACCATCCAAACTAGCAACCACAATGTAATCATAAATCCTAAATTTTCAAGGGAGGCTACAAATTTTTGAAAATTTTCGCGCCTTCTCTCGAATTTTCTTCTTACTGTGCCCAAACTTGTATATCTGAGTAATGCAGAGTCTCGAAATCCCATGCTCCAAAGTATCTTTGCGACACAAGATTTTCGAGGTTCCGTCTTTGTCTCCGTTTCTTGATTAGTCCATACCAAAATTCATTGTACCGTGAAGATATCTTATCAAACATAAATCTTTTATGGGTTCCTATTCAGAATTTCATATATCTTCTTAGCCCAGGGAAATCCCAAAATATAATATTAACTCCTTTATCCTCCGCGGTCTTCCTAATCAAATTAGACTTTTTCTAAGTCTAATCATAAATTTGGTTCGAGTAGAAATTTGTCAATGGTTATTCCATCAACACTTTGGTGTATTAGGTGGCCTCCTTGAAGGTCTTCAAGACTGCCTCCTAGAAGGTCTTCAAGACTGCCCACTAATTACCAAAAAGATAATTATGCTACTCCTATAAATATTAATATTATTCCTATTATGTAAGAGACTAATGTTGTAGATCTTCCTCTTATCCCCAAAGCTTGGCTGTCTTCATTTTTTTCTTCAGTTTTCAAGTGAAGATTGACCTAAAAAGAATTTCCTAAGTCAAATATCTAAATCTAAATAATTAATATCTAATCTATACTAATGACAAGAACATTTTTCTATGCTCCAATTTGCTATAATTTAAATCCATGTAAGGTATTTTGTTTTAATTTCCATAAAATTGCCCAAATAATAACATTGACATATTTAAAATTACAAGGAATGAGAATCGTTTTATTTTGGATGTATAGTGTAATTTACGAAAAATCACACATGAGACCCTTTACTTTGAGCATATTCCTCATAATTTTAAATATAATCTCTCTTTTTTTGAAAAATGACAAAAGGGCCAATTTATAAATAATTAACAAATATCCTTAAGCAACCCAAAACGTGGTTATTTTCAAATTAAAAGGCTAATACAAACCTAATTAACTAAGCCTTTTCCTTAATCTCATACTTTATATTCTTATTCTTGAGGGTGGCATTCTATATGACCAAATTTTCAAAAATCACAAGACCAATACACTTTCTCTATGTAGGCCACAAATCCAATTCTGCTATTAACTTCCAGATTCCATATATGGTAAGTTACTAGGTTGAATGTCCCCGTGAGGTTCTTCCTCTTACTTACAATTTTATCTTAAGAATTTAATAAGGATTTTAAATCCCAACATCTCATGCAAAAAAAGGATTTATTACATATATCGCATTTATACCTTATACAATCAATACAAGGGAACCAAAAATGATCACAGCCTAAAAATTATTTTGGAAGTTTTCTCTTATAATTTAAATGGTTTAAATAGCGCTGAGTCTTAATACTTTTAATTCAAATCCTTAAGATGCCAAATCCATGCTTGTAAATCTTCCATCTTTGTCCTCTTTATAAATGTGGTCCATTCAAATATACATACATATATATATATATATACCACTAGACTGTTCCCATTATTCAATTCCCTCAAGATCCATCAGGCTCGAAATATACCTATTCTCTTCAAATCAATTTGTCCTTTAAATCAGTCCCCTAAATTTCTTTTTATCTTATTAGTTACAAATTTATTACATGTCAATGAATTTCATTTTCGATCACGAATTATGTTGCCTACATTGTACATATATCTTTATATTTATATATGTTGCTAATCATTAGATGCAGTTATTAATGTATTAATTCCTGACTAAACTATCTCAGGCAAATTAGTTTACAACCAAATCTTATTTCTGGAAATCTATAGAATTCACCAATTTTTTCAAATATAAACCTTTTTGGGGCTGACATTCAAATTTCCAGATTTAGTTATATAAGTTATTCTATCCTAATTTTAATTTTCCAAAATTATTACTAATAAATCTATTTCTTTTGTAATTGTATGAGTTTTAGTAGTGACAATGAATACATTCGTTTGTATGCTATTGTCTTTATCTGCATGTATATATACCCATTACGACAACAATTTATTAAGGTTTCCTGAATTCCAAAAATTCGCATTCGATGCCTTTTAAATGCTGAAACATTAAAATTTTTAATTTCCACTGTAAAAAAATAATTCTACTATTTCTTATGAAACAATGTCCAATAAATGTCTTTTTTTTGCATTTGTAATGTTACGAAAACATTGTCTACGCGTACATAAATCTCTGATTTTTAAGAGTAGACAGTTTTCCAAGTTCGAATGTTTACTGAATAAAATATTAATGCATACCTAGTTTTAATAAAGCATTTTTTCAAGGATTCCAAAAATATTGTAATAAGAAATTTGATGTCCTTTTTTAATGTTTTGAAAACGCTCACGGAATGAATTTCCTTTTCAACTCTTATATTTATTGATAAGTTGAATGCTTGTCATTAACACTTTCCAGGAATGATAAACGTTTTAAGGTCTTGCCTGAAAACAAGATCTAATTCTATTTAAAGATAAAATCTTAATTGAATGTTAAAAAATTAATTTAGGCGAAAATTAAGTTTTCTAAAAATGTCTAATTGACATTCATTATTATATTTTCAAAATACGTTACTACTTCACACAATAACACTTTTGAAACATTGCTCAATAAAGCTAAATGACCTCTTTATTTCTAGTAAAACATTCCAAATGAATATCTCAATTTTACAAATATTTACCACACATCCAAACTTTCTTAATTTGAAAGTAAAATATCTTTCCTTATTCCAACATTCATCTATTATTCGTATATTGAACGTTAGTTTTTAGTGAATTTCAAAACGATAATTATTTTTAAAGGAATGTTCATTTCTATTTGAAAAGGAGACCTAAATCTATTAGCATTGAATAAATTAGCAATTAATTCTTCTATTCATTTCTATATTCTCAGTTTATTCTTTTACTTTCTAATATATCTTGAAATAGAGGTGAGCGTACTTTGGTTTAAACCGAATTAACCGACCGAACCAAATTAATTTGGTCGGTTTGGTTTGGTTGTCTTTGCAGATCGGTCGGGTTTGGTTTTAATTTTTGATTAAATTCGGTTTTCTGGTTGGGTTTGGTTTTAAACAAAGCGGGTCTGGCCCAACCGAACCAACCGAAGTAGCAACAAAGATTTTTTGCATGCGTTTCCAATCTATCCCATTATTCTCTGACCGCTTTTAATTTTTTTCACATCTTCCCATTTTCATTATTATTGAAGAATTCGAAGCATACACCCATGGATTCAAACAAAAGCTATGAAGCATCTATGGCCAGATTTCTCAATCGCTTATTTGCTTCTTTTTATATGCTTCTTCGTTCTTCTCCGATTCTCCTCCTCCCTATACACAGATCAAATCACATCGATATCCTTCCACAAAATCGAGTTAAAAGTTCTCAAAACCCTAATTTAGCCAGCACCTACGCCTTCGCCTCCGCATGCGATTTGCTGCAAGGTGGGTCTGTTCCTTCTAATTCATAACCAGGGTTTCGAATCTCACAATTTTTGGCTTCGATATACTCCAATTCAAGGCTGCGGTCACCGATTCACCTAGGTAAAAACTTTAATTTTTGTCACAAAACAGTGCATGCATAATAACATTTCTATTGTTATTATTTTTGTCATAAAAGATTGGGTAAGCACACATACATGAATGACAACAAAAGCATTAAGTTATACCCGTGCCTACTTATAAGATTAACCTGTATTTTTGTACCAACAGCCAAAATAATTTGTATTTTCATAGTTCATTGAGTTTGGCCTTGCTGAAAAAGAATTTTTCAATGTTATTTGTATTTTCTTATGCAACACTATTCTATATTTCAGTTTCAAAGAGGGGAAAACTATTATCATGTCGGCACAACAAATCTCATCTTCAGCATCTGATCCAACGACAAGCGTTTATGTAACTCCAACTTCAACTCCAAAAGATGTAGAAGTAAGTCTCCTTTAGCCTTTTTATTCATGATGTTTAGCAGCTAATTTATATTCAACAAAAAAGATTACTCATTTATATTTTTTCTTTATAAAATTTATACAAATGTTGCATATGTTATTTTGACAGATCAATCATGAAGCTACTTTGCCAAACAATTCAGCCACTGGTTCTAAAAAAAAACCTGAAACAAGGAGGAAACATCTTAGGAAAAGATCAAAAGTATGGGTTCACTTCACTTCATTCATAGACGACGAAGGTAAACCTAAAGCTCGTTGCAATTACTATAAAAAAGAGTATTGTTCTAATACAAACAGAAATGGCACGTCAAGTTTAAAAACTCATATTTCTGTTTGTAAGGATTTTGCTAGTAACAAAGATTCAACACAAGCTCAAATAAATTTTAATATAGGAGAAAACGGTAATGGTGGATCTTTGAAAACATGGAAATTTGATGTGAATGAGATTAGAAAAGCTATATCATATTATTTTATTCTAGATGAGCTTCCATTTAAGTCAATTGAAGGCGTTGGTTTTAAAATTTTGTTATCGGTTGCATTTGGACCTCAGTTTCGTCGACCATCAAGATTTACTATTCAAAGAGATTGCTATGAGATTTTTCTTGAAGAAAAAGCTAAATTGAAATCAATATTACATGACTCGTGTCAATATGTATGTCTCACTACTGATACATGGACTTCAATACAACGAGTCAATTATATGTGTTTGACTGCTTATTGGAATGACGATAAATGGAAACTAAAAAAAAGAATTTTAAATTTTTGCCCGGTATCTAGTCATAGAGGTGAAGATTTGGGTAAAGCTGTGGAAAGTTGTTTAGTGGATTGGGGTATTGATAAAATATTTACTATTACCGTTGATAATGCCAGCTCAAATGATGCCATGATTGCTTAGTTGAAACGTAGATTCAATAATTTGAAAGGAACTGTTTTAGAGGGAAAGTATTTGCACATGCGTTGTATTGCTCATATTATAAATTTAATTGTGAATGATGGTCTTAAAGAGGTTGGAGAATCTATATCACGTATAAGAGCAGCAATTAGATATGTTAGGCAATCTCCATCTAGGTTTGAAAAATTCAAAAATTGTGTGTTACTTGAAAAACTAGAATATAAAAGTGGGTTGTGTTTAGATGTACCGACTAGATGGAATTCTACATATTTGATGCTTAATGCGGCACAACAATACGAACAAGCTTTTGAAAGATTTGACATGGAAGACCGATTTTATAGGAGTGAGTTAGAAAAAGGAGGAGGGGTGCCTACGGAGTTGGATTGGGAAAATGCTCGAAAATTATGTGGAATTCTTTGTAGGTTTTATGAACTCACACTACATGTATCCGGCTCTTCATATATTACTAGTAACCTTCATTTGCATGAGATTAGTAAAGTACTTGAAAGTTTGGATAAAATGAGATTGAGCAATGACATTCAATTACAAAACATGGCTGCAAAAATGAAGGAGAAATACGACAAATATTGGGGCTGTTGGGAGAAAATGAATATATTGACCTATATAGTTGTTGTGCTTGATCCTCGCTGGAAATTTGATTTTATAGAGTTTTGCTTAGAAACACTTTATCCTTCAACTTATAGTGAGAAAATACAACTGGTTAAAGATGCCACTTTTCAACTGTTCGGTGAGTATAAATCAAAATATGGAAGTCTCAATCAAACAAATGAGGTAGAAAATGCTGAGAATGATGAAGATGTGTTAGATTTGAGAGCACGTTTTAAAAGGTTAAAAGCATTAGACAACTTTGGAGTAAATAGATCTGAATTAGAGAAATGTCTGAATGAAGATAATGAAAGCGATTATAAGGAGTTTGACATACTAGAATATTGGAAGGTTAATAGTTTAAGGTTTCCAATCCTTTCAAGAATGGCTCGTGATCTTTTAGCTGTTCCTATATCAATGGTAGCTTCTGAATCTGCTTTCAGCACCAGTGGACGTGTTCTTGATCCATTTAGAAGTTCTCTTACACCTAGAATAGTTCAGTCTCTTATTTGTACGGAAGATTGGCTGCGTACCTCTTTTTCTGCGAGCAAAATTGATCTAGAAGAAGATTTAAGTAACATGGAACAACTAGAAGCAGGTAAAAGAATTACAATAATTTTATATAATTTTATGTACTCATGCACTTTTACAATTTTTAACTTTGTTTACATCGTATGCAGATGTGAGCAAGCTAGCTTTGGATCCCATTAACGACATGTGAAAAGGTTAATGTGCTCGCGCTGTTTTGCTAGAATATAATGGTATGTTTATTATATTTCTAAAGTAGTTCTTACTGTTGTTGTTTGAATGGTTTTTTTTTTTTTTTTTTTTTTTTTGCTTTGCTGCTTGTAGTTTACATGAGTTTTATATGTATTTGACAGTTCTGAATTGCACTTAAGCTACTCATTTGATTTGTTTTGGACATTTCAGTATACCTATTACCAAAATTCCCATATTCACAATTGACTTGTTGAATATATGTTTAACGACAGAGATGTACTCTTAAACCAATTCACAGTTATTCATAAAGATGTAGAATTTTTCTTTCTGCAGATAAATATATTCTACATTGATGAGATGGACTAATATCATGTGTCTATTCACATAAACCAACATAGAATTTTAGTTTGCAAGTGAATTTATTTACTTTAGAAAAGAAAGTTTCCAACTAATTTAACTGGTTGAAACTTAAATTTCAACAAAATTTCAAAAATGCTATACAAGATTCATTCACACATTCATAATTTTTGAAGTGTTAGAAGATTGGTGAAAATCCAAACATTTGTGTGCATGATACTGGCAGCACATGTCCTTTGTAACCAAATTTGTTTTGTCAAACAAGTTTGGTTTGGTTGCGTTTATTATTTGTTTCTATTAATCAAATGAATTTTAATGAAAAAAGAGTCGTCGGTTTTGCATGCAGAAATCAAAATGTCTGTAAGTTGAAATTTTCTTGGATACCTGGAATTCTATTTTTTTTCTACTGAATTATTTAATTGGTTGTCAAATACAGAGGGTCGTGCATATCTGTACATGTAACTGCTAATTACTCTGTAACCGAAAGCAGGTATTTGGTCTTTGTATCTATAATCTTCACATGAGTTTATGATCTCGCCAATATATTTTGTGCCGCAGTTTATTATAAAAGACCAACTGACATGATATTTTAATTAGTTATAATTTAGAAGCAAAAAATTCCTGCTTACTAGCATTTCAAAAATGCTAGTTGTTTTTATTATGCATGTTTCCAGATATTGATAAGTGTATGCTACTTTTTGCAGTCTATGTATGCTTTGCAGCAGTTCGCCCTTTCTCCAAAAATACATATAGAAAGATCAATAGAGTTATTGCTGAGTTGCTGTGGATTCAAATAGGCTTGTTGATTAATGATTGGTGGGCAGATCTTAAGGTATTTATGTTTATATTTCTCTACATAACACTTTATAGCTGAAGCTAACATACAATGATTTTTTGCCTGAACTTCCGATGGCGGAGAACCTTGTTAGTAAAATCTCCCCGTTCTATTCTTTCTCAAAAAACCTCACATTCTTTATGTTATTGTACTGTATATTTTGGGAAATATCAAGAGATTTTACATTGATAGCATTAAGAAACTTAAGTGCAAGGCTATTGAGAAAATAACTGTTTCCCCCACTTATTCTGCAGGTTCGTGTATCATTTTGGTAGCATTGAGAATCTTCAGCATGACAAAGCTTCTACAAGACAGCAAATGATTTTTTTGCAGTTTATTTTGGTATATTTTGGTGTATCATTCTGGTTCCTATTGTAGCAAGGCTGCAAATGAAATGTCGGTGTATTTTGTTGTATTTTGCAGTTTGGAGACTGTTTAACTTAGAAATGAAGTTTGTTTGGGTCAGCGTTTTTAATTAATTTGTTTTGTGGCCTACTGGATGTTGTATTATTTCCAGATTTATTTATTAGTGATTAATTTTAGTTAGAATGCATTGACATTGTGTTAAATTGTAAACTGTTGTGTAAAGCATACAAGGCAGGTTATGTTCAATTTTATCAAAATATAATAACCGAATAACCGACCGAACCGAACCGATCTAATTCGGTTTGGTTTAAGTTCGGTTTCACTTTAAATCGGTTCGGTTCAGTTTGGTTGAAAAGTTATTTGGTTTCAAATTGGTTATTTTTTTTTATGCAAAACCGAACCGACCGTTGCTCACCCCTATCTTGAAATGTTAGACTGCATTCATTTTAGCACTAAATTTAAAATTCTCATTTTATGAGGGTTTTATCATTTCCATTCTACCCAATTTTAGTAATTAGATTTACTATCTATTCTCTTTTAATTAAGTACATCAACGACGTTTATTTTACCAAGCTTATATGTTTTGTTTAGTTTCTCTTTTTGATTGAACGTTAACTTAGTACCACAACCTGTACTAGATTTTAGAAAAAGAATATTTTCAAATCTAAACTTTAAAAGCTTGTTATAATAGGTACATCAACATTAATTATCCCAACAAAATAATATTTCCATAATGGTTAATAGCTATGGATCCTCCATCATTAGGCTCTATCTCCAAAGTATCATTGATCCAAGCGTTCCCACCCACATCCTGTTTATATGTTAAGAGGAGGGAGGTCAAAACATAAAGTTCTGACGACTGGAAATAATATGTGTTTAAAGACTATACCCTAGATTTGGCAGGTTATATATTTTAAAGTATGTCTATGAAACACACAAACGCACATACAAACGAATATTTTAATCGGTGAGGTGAATATCTAAATCAATCACTTAAGTTCTTTATTGATGCATTTAGGGTGGATCGGCAATCACTTAAGATCCAACGAGGTGGACATTCTCTTATAACCCTAAGGCGAACCCTACCCACTTAAGAACCCGTCCTAGCATGTCAACGTCCTTATAAATATATATATTCTCACAAGTAATATGAGAAGCAGTATCTCGTTGCTTAATACCTGTTTAGGTAGGCCCACAAATAACCATTTAAGACCCCTCCAGAAGAATCCTCATGTTACTACTTAGCTGATATTACAATAGAACACCTATGTCACTTAAAAGTTCCCTTAGACAGTTAGTTAATTAAATAGCATGCTGCGTCCCACATATACCAAATCTGTACATAGATTGGCCCTCATAATGCTCCTAAAGGAAGTGGACGTTCCAGTAAACTACCCTACTCCGTTATTGCCATGACTAACCACTTTTAGAGAAGAAGGACCCGTAGACCAACTTCAAATCTAATAAAGGTGAGTCCTATGACTTTGGTCCAAATCTAAGGAATAAACCTTCGGAATGGTCCCAGTTTTTGACCACTTAAGACCCAAACTAAATAAGAAGGAGGTCAGCCACTTAAGTTCTTCTCAAGGCGTAGTAATCCTACCTATTTACATAAAATATAGGTATATATATACGCTAGACCTCTCACATTAAACTGTCTGTTTGCAGATGTTGGATGTGTCGGGCAGTTCCTGGTAGGCTGCTACTACAAGCGGATTTAACCTCATATCATAGTGTACTAAGTTAAATGACCAATGACACTCGGACCTCTCACATTAGCCAAACTCACTTACGGTTGTTGGATTTGCCAGTTGGTTCCAAACAGACTTCTACCACAAATGACGACTAACCTCGCATCTATGTGTCATTATTTAATATATGTAAATAAGCCATTTTATACACATGCATAACAACCATCCATATGGGGGACATTTCAAATTCCTAACCTTATTCTAATGTATGTATTACATCATTATTATGTTGGATTGCGTTGACTACAATGTATAAATATAATATTTAATACGTACTATTAACGCTAATTTCCGTTCGAATGAAGAAACGTTTTAACGGTGTAAATTGTCAATCCAGTCCACATTAAAGGTATACAGGCTAATTCCTACATCGAACTACTAAATACATGGCATAATTAATGATAACATTAATGGGAAAAATAACAACATATCTATCAAAACTTGTATCCTAGGTTGGTTAATTAGAACAATCAGATAATGAATTAGGGACAAAGTGTTAATTTCGTACATACATACATATTTAACATATATATATACATACATATATATATATATATATATATATATGAATATACATATACATGCATATATACATAACCCTCTATTCAATCCAATTTACCCTATTCTATGTCGTACATAAAAACATTGACATTTGATTTGTTTCAAATCTGAATACGTTCAAATTATCCATTTTAGAATGGAAATCTAAACCTATTCAAATAATAAAACCAAATCAAATCCTAATCTTTTTACATCACAAACACTCTTAAATAAAAAGAGATAAATCAAACTAAATAAAAGTAAATCACCCAACTATTCTTCATACATAAACCAAACAATTCACAAACATTGATTGATTACTTTGCGAGATATCTAAAAATAAGAATTTTGGGTTTTTTATAATATGATGTTATCGTGAAACCAAATTCCATAGGCATATAAATCAATATAAGAATCTACAAAATGTAGAATTTAGCCTAAATAAGCATTATTTCCACTCACATAGATTTTAGACAAGAGATTATACTGATTCGAATGTTGAAATCATCGTTCTTCGATTTTACATCAGATCCAAATAAGTGAATCATATAAATTTGGATCTCATATATAAATTATAAAGAATTCTAGAATATAAACTAAATAAGATTTAGATTAGAAATGAAATAGGTCAGGGATAGAAGAAGAAACCTAAATTCCTATAATGTCAGCAGCAGAATGGAGGCACAGAGAATGAGAGGGTTTAGAGATTTGGGAGATGAGTTAGGTGGTATTTATAGATGTGTAAATGAATAATAATCGTAAGATTAACATAAATTTAATCTAGGCTATTCATTTTATATAAAACTAACCTAAACACCACTTCGAACAGGCCTCACTGGGCTATGGACGCATTAGGCGGTCGACACCCTCTCTAGGAGGATGGTAGAAACCTCTTCTAGGGAAGCGGTCAAATGCTCAAAGGAAAAAAATGCCCAATAAGCTTGGTCGCTCATGTTGTTAATTAATTAATTTAGTACTTACCTTTTATTACTAATTCTTTTCTTTATGTGACATATTCTTTGTCCCCTTGTCCTTGTCTATTTGTTTGAATTTCAAATTCACCTAAGTGAATGTTATTATTATCCAAATTATATCGTTTATCCCTTATATATATACATACATATAATATATATATATATATATATATATTATTAAGGATTAATTGTAAGGAATAATCCGAAGTTTAACGTGCCTTCCTATAATAATCCCAAGTTTTGATTATTTCTGAATAATCCAAAGTTTGGGGGTGTCTTCCCATATTGATCCCGATGACCTGTTTACTTGTTCCACTCCTTTCTTCTTTTGTTCTTCGTCTTCGTAACCCTTCACCACTTCTGCAATCTCTAATCCTACCATCATCATTTCTCTCATCCCGTTTCTATTCTCCTTTTTCAATCTCTAATCAGCTTTCGCCATCGTGAGGACAACATAGATTTATGCAGAAGTGGTTCCTACAGAAGATGGGTTGCTTGAAACTAGACCTGGAATTTTTTTGATCGGTGCTCCAAACGTCGGCAAGCGAACTACTCTCCCCAGGTTGCTCCAAACGTTGGCAAACGAAGATTATTCATTGGGACCACTGCCATTCTCAAACCAGTTGGCCGGTTTAGTAATGATTTTTGACATGAATGATGTCTCTACATTTGTTGCTTTCAAAGACTGGGTCCCCAAAATAGATCTTGGGAAGTTCGAAATATTGTTATGCGTAAGAAATAAAGTTGATTTTGTGCCAGGTCATAGTGCTTATGTTGAATATAGAAGATTTATGCAGAAGCGTGGAGAGTCTACTAGTGATTCCCATCCCAAATTTTGGGATTATAGGATAAACAAGGAAGTGGGTTGTAGTTTACTTGGAGATGATGGCTCAGTTGATACTAGTAAAGCTTGTCAAGAATGGTGTGTTGAGCACAACATAGAGTATGTTGAATCTTGTGCATCCAACACCAATTTTGATAAATACCTTTCAATTGATGCAGATATTCAAGCAGTGCAATGTATATATGGGGCTCTGTCTGCTTATATATGGCTTGGAATGATCCTAAAATTTGTAGAAGTTGTAATCACCCAGTCACTTATTACTAAAGAAGAATTGACGGATGACGATTCCGATTACGAGGTTGAATATGAGGTGTTATCGAGAGTTTCAGATGAGCTCTCAATTACAAGTCATCGATGAAGAACTAATCACAAATACAAAAGCTCTCAATTTCAAAAGCTTGGGAGTTGTAGGGTGGAGTTATGGTTGGAGGAAGTTAAGAGGTTGTATATGAAAGTGAAGGTGGTGTCAAGGCTGAGACTTGATGAGTTGAGAATGGTGGTTGTGTACAGTGGATAACACAGCATTGCTGGGTTGATAACAGAGAATGGCAGAAGTTGACAGTGTCGATGTGCATTTTCTAGTTCTCATTTGCTGACTTCAACCTATGATTGTTCAAAGAATTAGCGGAATGAAGATGCAATTGCAGGCATCTTGGATTTCAGCGATCATCATTGGCTGTTGTCATAAAAGCGACTATAGGAAAGATTGAATTATGTCCTTGTAGCCGTAGAATTTAGTCTTTTTCACTCTTTGTTTCTTTGATTTCTGAATTTTTGTTTAGATTTGATTTCACCAAGTTTTGTTTTGATATGGAGATTTGATTTGGGAAAGAACGATTAAAGATATCATGAATAAGAAAGAAGAAAGAACCATTGGAAAAATTTACCGGTACAACTGATAAACAAGTTAGTGGGATCAATTTGGGAAGACACCCCCCAGACTTTGGATTATTCAGAAATAATCGAAACTTGGGATTATTATGGGAAGGTACGTTAAACTTCGGAATATTCCTGACAATTAATCCTATTATTAATTCAAACTCGTATGATTCCATTAAATTGTAATTTCTTTATACGGACACCGTTTTCAACATATTATATATGAAAACGTATCAGAATTTCCTCGCAAACACAAGTAAAATATTTTTGTGGCTAAATTCTTAATTGTCCAAAATTATAATTTGCTGTTATCTTAAATTTATCGTTTACTTAACTTATTATTATTATTATTATTTAAACTTTCTAATCTACTATATATATATATATATATATTTACGGGGTGTTGCAGTTTGCCTCCTCCAATATGATCGAACACCCTCCTCCTCCATTGCTCTTGGCCTCCCTCCTTCAAGTGATGATGCTTGGTTTTGAAGCTTCATCGAGCGGTGGTGGCTAGTGAATGTTGATGAAACATGTTTAATGAAAGTTTCAATGCCTTTGGATATTTGTTTGAATGGTGAGTTAATTTCTTTTCTTTTCTTACATTTTTTGCAAGATTTTGGAAGCCATTGAAGAGCTTAAAAGGAGGATGAAGAAAAGAAATTTGGTGTTGAAAAATGGGAGGAAAATGTGAGTTATTTATAGGAAAACTGGTAACGACCCGACTTCGCTAGCCTCCGAGGAGATTGGAAAACACGGATTGTATTGAGAACACAACATATTTGAACGCAAATGATAGAACACTTCATTGCTATTACAATATTTACATCAGAGTACAAGAATATAACAGAGTATGAATAAATAATATACATTAGAAAATATCAGAGATTTAAATTACAAAGCAGCGGAAAAACAATACATAACACAACTGAAAGAGATACACGGATACAAAGCTTTCCAAATATAGCTCCAGCTGTAAATCCAGGATCCTGGGAAAATAGTATCTACAAAACCAAAACTACTAGCTGCCCGTGTGGAAAATATGGGCACCTAGAGTTTAGGTTAAAGCAATAAAATCCAGGTCAGTCATGGGACTAGTGTGAGAACTAAAATAGTTATTTAAAACTTTACTTTAGAAATAAAGTAGATCAAGGGACCACGCCGTATAACACGGAACGAGTTTTCTCCCAAGAATACCAGTGCATAAAACAGTTTATAAACAACGCAATGTTTTTTGGAAAAATGAAGCTATTACAAGACTTAGGTCCCATCACACAATGCAACGCAAGCCGGAGGATAGAGTTTCCCTTATAATAGCCAAATATGTTTGGTATGTTTAAAACAAATCATTTGATACTACTATAAGTGTATTGTGTTAAAAACAACTTCAAATATAAATTTATCAATCATAGAAGGCATGGGTACCATATATCATGTCGCCATACTAGTTCTACAATTAAAACCGCAAAGTCACATATTGGAAGTTGGATTTCCATCATGAACCAAGGCAAGGGATCATCCTTACCAAATTTGAGACAATCTAGCCCATGTCTCAGGATTCAGCCGCAACTGCACGAAGGAACGCCAGGCCCGGTCCACCCTTACGTTTGTGGATTAGTAATTTCTAAACAATACGTTTCCCCGCACTATGGGGCGTAAGTCTGGTCAGTATGTCGACTATATCATCCATCGGCCCCGTAGTGATCGATATATCCAAGGTACCTCGCTATCCATCATCCATATAAGTAAAAATGTCTAGGCTCCATACCATGACACCACTCCTAGCTGGAAGGAAACGCATGTCCTCCTTGGGGTCCTTCAACCCGTTTCTGGTTCACACCGGAGTGTGAGGCTCGCGAATTAATGCTATACACAAAGCTATGCTATTTAAAGTCGTGCTTTGATCATCAACCACAAGACTCTGCTTTTCAACAGAAGCCTTGATTATTTGCATCTCAGCATGCCACACTGACAATTCACGCCATGCGACTGATGTCTATCGTTATGTAACCTCTAAGCTCGTACGTCTCAGAGAAGGGTGTTAAGCAAGAGAATAAATTCTCCGCCACCGAACATATATATATTTAATAAAAATCAACCAACATAGAATAAAATCCAATGTCAGACACACATCCATTTACTAGTTTGTTCTGGGTCTGAACGAAACCGGAGGCACCTTATTCCTCGTCTCATATATCCAATACAGGAGAGGTCCTCGCATATCCGGTCGATCTCCAAGTACATCTGGACGTTTACCACTTATTACCTTGTCTTGGGTGTACAACCCAATCAAGACATCAATAATCATCCAAACGATGTGAAGATCTCCGGTCTTCAACCACCGTCTTCATCGTCGACTTATCTCGAATTAGTTATTCAGAATGGGCATAAACCCGGTCTTTCCGAATAACTCACATATCTTATAATCAAGTGCTATAAAAACACAACATACGCCTTATTCCAATTCAGAATATTCTTTTATTCAAATATTCACATTTTTTGGGAATGGTTACCATTAATTTTATCAAAGATAATTTCTTTTAAAATTAATCTTTAATCTTCCTCTAGATATCATTTCAAAAGATTTTATCTTATCTTTTCACAATTTTAAACCAATTAAGGTTTATCAACTAGTCGGGATTATCGACCTTACCGAAGTAATCATTTATTATATTAATCCCAATCCCAACCTATTCATCCCATGGAGCAAAACTGGTAATACTCCATATCTAACACCGCAGTGTTATCGGTAAAATTAATTACCATTTTCCGTTCAAATCTAATTAAATATTTAACTATCGTCTGGAGTAAAACTGGTAGTACTCCATTCTCGATCATTTCTCAAATTTGATAATTTAAATTATCACATTCCCATTCCAATCTAATTGAAGATTCATTAAAACTCTACTTAGTTTTAATCTTCCCAAAAATCATTTTTAATGATTATTTAACTTTGGGAAATTAAACATGCCGCATAGACAATCTATACCGTACCATTGATTTCTGCCAATATATAACCTCTAAGCTCGTACGTCTCAGGGAAGGGTGTTAAGCAAGAGAATAAATTATCTGCCATCAAACAGATATATATTTAGTAGAGATCAACAATAAAGTTTGAAATACAATGCTAGACATATAATCCTATCTTTAACTGGGTCAAAGAACCAATGTCATTTAAAAAACAGTTCACGATAAACCCAAAGTCACATTCCATTAATTATGGAATCTTCACGGAAAACAGATCAATATATATAATCGATATAAATTTCCATATCCAACCAATAATATAAATGGAATAACGACAAAGCCTTTTAAATTCCATATATAGTAATAGTCTTCCTCCACCGAAGCTCACTTCGATTATTACCAACTCGAATTCCAATTTAATATATTAAATTGGAAAACTTTACTTTGGAAAATTCCATTAATCTCAATTAAAAGATTATAAATTCCAAATCATATCTTCACTGTTAACTGGGTTAAAGAACAAATGTCGTTTAAAACACAGTTCACGATAAACCCACAATCAACTTTCCGTTCCATTCCAATTAAATGTTAATTAATTGGTAAACTCCTCTAAATCTTAATTAAAGATTTATTCTTTCCTCAACTGGGTTTTAGAACAATGTTAATGAAGACACCATTCACGACAAACCCAAAATCCAATTTAATATTAATTACAAGGCTCTGAATAGAAATTATATCGGCTTATATTCAATATCAAATTCTGAAACTAACGGATATCGTATTGGGAATAACGATATTCGTATCTTCCAAATTCCCACAACAATATCCGTATAACCATGAATCCAATATCTAAATTTTCCGAAGATTATTTCCATTCCAATCCATTCCTATTTATTCATTGGAAAATTTCTGATTATTTTAAAACCATTTTAAATCCAATTTATTTATTTAAAAATGTTGGATTATCATTCTAGTTAATAACTAGTTCATTTTGATAAAAATATATCTTTATCTTTACAAACGTGGAATTTTTCATCCTAAATCATTTATAATGATTTTACACAAATCATTAATATTTTTTATAATTTTATCAAGGCCCGTACAGTCGGTTTCCAATAACGACCACCGAACTGAATCCGTAGCGACATTTTTCAAATTTGATTTAGACATAATTCCAAATCCAACTGTTATATTTAAAATCTCTTATATTCATTGGAAAGCCCTTTTCGATATGAACCCAATGGTTCTGGTTTTAGGAGAATCCGATGGTCGGATCTCCCGTAACATCAATTTGAAGTTAATGGCCGAAATTCGCGAACAATCGCTGCCCGGCGCGTTCTATTCAGACCATTAAATATATATAATATATGTATTATATATATTTCGTCGATTTTCATTTAAAACATATTTTATAAATCGTTTGTAAATTCGTTTTAAAACGATTTTAACTTCATTTTCAATTTTAAACCAAAATTGAATATTCCATATCATTAATATATAAGTGATAATATTTTCAAAATATCAGATTTTGAAATCATTTCCTTTTCGATATTCATTATAAAATTGAATAAAATCTATATAAATATCGTTCGCGTTAAAATGACGCATAACTAATTAACACAACTTCACATATTTCAATAATTTCGTGTCCATCCAAAATTGGACATCAAATTCACATTTTAATCCTTTACTGAATATTATTTTAAAATATTTGCTATTTCTGAATTGGAATTAGACTCAGTCAATTACCATATATTTTATTTATATGGATTTTATACAATACATGTACACAACAATAATGATACACAATCAACCATCATCCGGAGTGCATTACACAACTGTATAAGCATTAAATATAAATAATTAACACTTTCAATAGTCCGTCAACCAATCGATTGACATACAACTAAACAATTGAGATTAGTGTATGTCAAATATCATCCCTATACCCATGTGGGGTTTCAACCAACAAATATTGAATACTATTTGTGTAGTTGGACGATGCGTAAAATTTATCGTCTCAATCCATGTCAGTTAAATGAGTGTACATAAACAAATCGTCCGATTTGTAAATGAATATTTATTTTCATTTAAGGAGAATTTCATTCCGTTTATATATACGTTAAAAATTATATTTTTAACGATAAAATATTTTATTCAACACATGAATATTTTATATAGTTCATACAATCAATAAACACAATACAGTCAATTTCACCATAATTCAATCCAAACAAACATCCATGGTTTGTATAATAAATAGTGTCGGGGGCTTCTAAGCCCCGTCTGCAACCTAGGATATATTTAAATGTAAAATAATTTGAGTGAGAAGGAGTTCTCACCTTTGGTTTCCACTCCGTCATTCTTTAATTGAACGGGTTGGATTTGGATTTGTTTCCAGTGCGTAGTGTACTTCACCGTGGTTCCAACGCAATCTGTTTCACGCGATTTATATTAAAAATCCCATTTTTATATCGCTACTATATATATATATATATCACATTTTTATATCACTACTGTATATATAAAAATCACATTTTTATACTGCTACTATATATAAAAAAATCACATTTTTATCTATCGAATAATTATTTCATTTCAAGACTATAGCATATATAATCTAAAAATCATATTTTTATCCTCCTAAAAATTATATCTTTATATACTATTTCCTCTTTTTTCCTAGTTTAGAATAACAATTTTAATCGAAGAATTAGAATAAGAAAACTCACATATTTTTCGATTGAAGCAATTCCCAAATCGTGACCACGAAGCATCAGAGAGCATCCACTCCTTCGAAGTTCATCAGAGAAATCACAACATCAACTTATCAAACATCAATTGAAGAAAAAGGGGGTGTTCGACGTTGAACTAAGAGGGGGGGGGGGGTGTTCCTGCTCCCGCGAGGCTGGAGGAAGAGGGTGGAGGGAGGAGGAAGCGAAGAAGAAGGCGGAGGGGTGATGACGCGATTTGGAGCTCGCGGTGATCGTCGCGTTGGTGAAGCTCACGATGGCGGCTTGGAGCTGGAACGTGGAAGAAGGAGGCAGCTGGCGTCGTTGGGAGGAGCGAAGGGAGGGGGGAGCGGTGGAGTGGCGTCGACGGTGGAGATGAAGGAAGTGATGGCCGGGGCATCGGCCATTTTTATATTTATTTTTCTTTTATCCCGAAAATCGATATAGGGATTAAGAGAAAAGGGTTTAGGTTTTAAAAGTATTTGAAAAAATATATATAATTTAATATCATTTTCCCAAAAATGTGAATTTTCTTTCAAACCCCGAATCAAACCCAACAACTGTCGCCCTTAGCTAATTACCCTCATTCTGCACATAAAGGGATATATCCCGTAAGTCAATTCGATCGTTTCGACCAGTTTTTCTTTAAATTAAAAAATCAATACATATTGAATTTAAACATACATTTTAATTTACCGGGGCCACATACTAACTCTGAAAAATAAATCTAGCTATATTTTGACGATACGGTTCTAACAAAAGTAGTTTCATCGAATTTGGAGAGCGTTTGAAAAATGGGTTTTTTTCTGGTCGATTAAATTTAAAGTGAATTGACAAAACACGTTTAAATTTACCACGCTCACATATTAATTTCAAAAATTATGAAATTTGAAACCTAACAATAATTTGACATTCCGGATCCAACAAAAGTGGTTTCGTCGAAAGCGGAGGTCGTTTACAAAATGACTATTTTTAAGGGCTATATATAATATAATATATATATAAATTCCATAGCGACTATTTTGAATTTTAAACTGGACATAACTTTTAATTTATAAAATGAAATTTATATTTTTCACATCCGTTAGAAAGATCTAATCAAACAGATTCAAATGTTTCTTGTTTTGTCCAATTCTGATTTAAAATGAATTCTATACATTCAACTGAAATTTAAAATCGAATTTTCAAACTATAACGCCATTTCCAATTCGTTTTATAATGAAAATAAATTTATACGTTCTAACTTCGATTTAAATAAATTTTTAGTCATTATTATTTAAAATAAATCATTTTAAATATTCAAAATCCATTAAATTAGCTAAAATAAAATTTTTAAATTTGTACTGAAAATCCGGGTTGTTACAAAAACGTAGAGAATAAAATATACATTCGAATATTAGCAAAACACCCTTGCTTTCCCTCCCTTTCTTTCTGTTGAACTCCCCTCAAAAACATGCATTTTCTTTGTATAAGAGCATGGTGTGTAAGAGCATGATGCTGTAACGAGATGGTGTGTGTAAGATGTATGTTGTTACTAAATTAAAGCAGTCTCCTTTTGTCTTTTTTTTCTTCCTTTTACTTTCTTTTTCTTAGTGCTTCCTACTTTATCTAATCTCTTCACTAACTTCAAACGCATATGTTATCATGTACATATATGTGTGTCATACCTTGTTTTACAATTTCGAAACTTTCATCCGTCAAACCATTAAGAATCTAGATTCCATTTATCGATCGCATTTTCCGAGTTAAAATATCTTTCTATATAACAAAAAAAAATGATTTTCTTATCATTTGTAAATAATTACAACATGGTTATTTAACTAATAAAACCATATTAAATCATGTTAAAAATTATTTCCAAATATTAGCATCATATCCTCAGTTATACCAGGTTTTACTTATATTTTCCGATCGATTATATAATTCCTCCTTGTATACTATTACCTACAACCTTTCCCGATGTTTATCGCTTTAACTTTTGGAAGAAATCTGATTTTAATTAGTTCAACTCCTTTAAGTTCACTCAAGTGATTAAATTTTCGGATTGTTATTATTGGAATTTAATGATACAACATTTCCATATCTAATTAATTATGGAGATATGCATGGTAATTTCGTTACCTGTTTTGTGCAAGGAATGAATGGAAAGAAATGGAAGGAATATTAATGAATAGGGGATATTGGAAATGTTTGTCATTTAATTAGTTGCCATGTTTCATGAAGAAAAGAAACGGAAAAAGACTAAAATTGCAAAAGGGACTGATTGATGGAGAAAAGGGAAATTATCAATCAATCATATGCCAATTAATTAATGGGATATTTGTTTTTTCATAAATTGATTTATTTTACATAAATCAATTGTCTCATCCCCAAGTAATCTTTTCTCTATTTAAAGAGAGACATAGAGAATGCTATGTAATGAGAGATCATTGTATTCTTCATTTCTTTTACTCTACATTAAAAAACTCTGTAATCTCTTGAATATATTAATCAAATATCTTCCCCATTGAAGTGGACGTACACTATCTCGCGATAGTGGAACCACTATAAATTTGCGTGTTCTCTGTTGCTTTTATTTTTTTTCTGTGATCTGAGATTTATATTCATTTCAAGCTGTTTGTTCTATCACATCATTGCTGATCCTATTGAGGTTTTTCCGCTGAAAGGGATTGATCACCCCTTTCAACTGGTATCAGAGCGAGATTCGCAAAGTAGGTGTTTGGTAGAATGGCAGGAGGAGATGAAAACAATAAAAATAATACGTCAGTGCCAATAGTTGCTCCATACGTCAGGGGCTCCTATGTGGCGTCAGGATCACAGTTAATCATTGAGAAGTGGAATGGTGAAGGAGATTTTGAAAAATGGCAGTGGATGATGAAACAGTTTTGAGAAGAAATCGCGTTCATCGAGTAGTATTTGATACAAAGACATTTCCTACTGATATTTCATCAGTAGAATTAGAAGAGATGGAAGAATGGGCCTTTACTACTCTTCAGCTTGCTATGGGAAAGAATGTAATTTCTGAAATCAGTCAGGAGACAACGGCTAGAGGCATTTGGAAGAAGTTGGAGGAACTCTACATGAAGAAATCCCTAACCAACCACCTGATCCTATTGAAGACTTTCTTCACTTATAAGATGAAGGAAGGTTCTTCAATTAAGACACACCTAAGTGTGTTTGATGACCTGTTGATGAAGATGAAGTCTGTTGAGTTGAAGATTGATGAAGAACAAAAAGCAATGGTTCTGTTGTGTTCGCTTCCAGAGCGTTACACTGGTTTCGCTAACAACCTTATCTATGGTAGAGACACATTGAAATTAGATGATGTGAAGGCAGGTTTGCTCAGTGAAGAGTTGAGAGATCAGATGAAAGAGTTTGGTGTTGGTGATAGTAGTGGAGGAAGTAGTAGCTCAGGCTTATTTGCAGAGAGAGGAAGAGTAGAGAAGAAAGTGAAGAACAATAGGGGGCGTTCCAATTCTAGGAAGCCTAATTCACGGAGTAAGTCTAAAGATGGAAAGTCCTATAATTGTAAGAAACCAGGCCACTGGAGAAGAGATTGTCCAGATTTGGAGAAGAAGACTGATGGTTCTTCATCTATTGCGATGGAGAAAGGCAGTAGCGACTTATTGGCAGCGGTTGTATCAGATGTTGCAGACCACTGGATTCTAGATTCTGGAGCATCATTTCACATGAATCCTAATAAGGATTATTTTTCTTCCTTCGATGCCAAAGAAGGAAGTTCTATCCTTATGGGGAACGATGCTACATGCAAGTCTATGGGAGTTGGTTCAGTTCGCATTCGCATGTATGATGGGATTGTACGCACACTTTCAAATGTTCGCTGTGTCCCAGATCGTCGGAAGTCATTGATATCATTAGGCCAATTGGCATCATTGGGATGCAAAATAACCATTGTCAAAGATGGTTTGAGAGTTTCTAGAGAGGCACTTGTATTGATGAAGGTTGTTATGGTGCAAAATCTGTATTTGCTAATAGGTACCACTGTCCATGGAGAATCATGTGTTGGAGTCGATAGTTCTAAAAGTTTGGATGCTACCAAGCTTTGGCATATGAGATTATGTCATACTTCGGAGAAAAACTTAGAGTTGCTTCGTAAGAAGAAAAAGATCAAAGGAGAAATCTTCAACAAGTTGGACTTTTGCAAGGAGTGTGTATTGGCAAAGCAAACCAGAGTTTCATTTCGCGATGGCATGCATACTTCTAAGAGGGTACTTGATTATGTGCATTCAGATGTTTGGGGGCCATACTCTACAGCTTCTATTGGTGGAGCATATTATTTTGTTTCCTTCATTGATGACTACTCGCGCAAGGTTTGAGTGTATGTAATGAAAGCTAAGTCGGAAGTATTTGAGAAGTTTAAGGTTTGGTTAGCTCTTGTTGAAAACCAAACAGAAAGGAATTTGAAGATTCTTAGATCCGACAATGGTGGCGAATATATCTCTAAAGAATTCCTCGACTACTGCAGACAGCGTGGTATTAGAAGACATTTTACTACACCTGGTGATCCGCAATCCAATGGGGTTGCTGAGAGAATGAATAGGACTCTACTTGAAAAGGCCCGTTGCTTGATATTGACTGCGGGTATGTCTAAGGGTTTTTAGGCTGAAGCTATTTCGACTGCAGCACATATTATTAATCAGATTCCGTGCTCAGCCATTGATGGGAAGATTCTGAGGAGGTATGGAGAGGTAAAAATACTTTATTAAGTTATTTTCATATATTTGGATGTCCAGTTTATGTTCACAATACAGGACATGACAAGTTGGATCCTAGGGCCTCCAAATGTGTTTTTCTTGGTTATACAGATGGCATAAAAGGATATAGAATTTGGAATCCAATTACGAAAAAAGTTATACATTTCAGACATGTGACTTTTGATGAGTCAGCAATGTTCAAACATTTGGAAGGTTTATCAGTGGGTTTAGACTCAGTTGATGAGAAGCCTGAAAAGACCGAGATTCCCAGTTTTCAAACCCAAAGTAGAGCTATCACTGTTGATAATAGTGATAGAGCAGTTGAAGATACATCACATGATAGTCCACATATTTCCTCTAGTAGTGATGGTGATGGTCATGAAGCTAGAGATGATTCAGCTCAAGGTGGAGCTGAAGGAGAGTCGGGCGATATAGTCATTCGGGCTAGTCAAAGACCAAAGAGAGCTCCAATTAGATATGGAGATTGGCAGTATGCAAATTTAAGCCTTGATGATCAATTTGAGTATGCTTTACATGTAATTCATGATGAACCATTGAGCCTTGAAGAAGCCATGAAGTCGAGTGACAACTCGAAGTGGAATTGCTCTATGGAAGAGGAGATACAGTCTTTGCAAAAGAACAAGACTTGGGATTTGGTACCACTACCTCAAGGAAGCCGAGCCATAGGTTGCAAGTGGGTGTTCAAGGTAAAAGATGATGGTAGATACAAGACAAGATTAGTAGCCAAAGGGTTTTCACAAAGAAAGGGGCTAGAGTATGATGAAATATTTGCTCCAGTTGTTAGACAAACTTCAATTCGAATCCTACTTGCAATAGTTGCCGCTTACGATTAGGAGTTAGAACAACTTGATGTGAAGACCGCTTTCTTGCACGGTGACTTGGAGGAAACCATTTACATGAAGCAGCCAGAAGGATTTATTGTAGATGAAAAGTCAGATTGGGTATGCAAGTTGAAGAAATCTCTTTATGATCTAAAACAGTCGCCTAGACAATGGTACAAAAGGTTTGATTCTTTTATGCTTTCACATGGTTTTAATCGTAGTACTAAAGATGCATGTGTTTATTTTAAGCATTTAAAGAATAATAATTGGGTGTATTTACTTTTGTATGTGGATGATATGTTGATTGCTTCCAAGGATAAAGCTGAAATTGATGCATTGAAATTGAAATTAAAAGCGGAATTCGATATGAAAGACCTTGGAGAAGCAAAGAAAATTTTGGGGATGGAAATCAAAAGAGATAGAAAGCTTGGACTTTTAAGACTTACTCAATAGGAATATATTCAAAAGGTGCTTGCTCGGTTTAGCATGGATGGTGCAAAGGCTATCAGTACACCCATGCCTTTGCATATACAACTTTCTAATCAGAGCTCTCTGATCTCAGAAAAGAACAAGGCCTATATAAAGAAGGTGCCTTATGCCAGTGCAGTAGGTAGCTTGATGTATGCTATGGTGTGCACTAGACCTGACATTGCTCAAGCTGTTGGATTAGTTAGTAGATACACGGCAAATCCAGGAAAATCGCATTGGGAGGCAGTGAAGTACATTTTTAGATATATTAGAGGAACATCAGATTATGGACTTGTTTTTTGCGGCAGAAATAAGGATTTCAACTTGGTTGGATTCTGTGATTCAGATTATGCCGGAGATAGAGATAGAAGGAAGTCAACCTCAGGCTATGTGTTCACACTTGGAGGAACAACTATTACTTGGAGAGCGAGGTTGCAGACTATAGTTGCTTTGTCTACTACAAAGGCAGAGTTGATAGCTGCAGTTGAGGCAGCGAAGGAGGCACTTTATTTGAAGAAGTTATTGTGTGATTTGGGTTTCATGCAAGATGCTTGTTTGGTGAATTGTGACAGTCAAAGTGCAATTCATTTAGCTGAAAATCTGGCTTTCAGTTCTAGAACAAAGCATATAGAGGTAAGAGAGTCTTTCCTTATCTCTATGAATGAGGAGAAGTTAGTTCGTCTTCAGAAGATTCACACAAATGAAAATGCAGTAGACATGTTTACGAAGGCATTACCTGCTACTAAGTTCGAGCATTGCTCGAACTTGATTCACTTGATGAAGTGCTAGGTGCCACATGGTGGCACAATGGAGAAGAGAGTGTCTTGGTTGAAGTTAATAGAAGATGTGGTATTCTTCTTGTATGAAGAGATATGAGTTGGTTGCACAATGTCTACCTTGTTTTTGAATGCTTCCAACACTTTGTTGGTGGGCGGTGGCCTTGCCGGAGTTCACTAACAAAGTGCAATGAGGGGTGGCTTTAGCAGGAACTCATTGGGAAGCATTCACATTGGAGTCTCTAGGTTGCATGAGATATTGTATCAAGGTGGAGATTATTGGAATTTAATGATACATTATTTCCATATCTAATTAATTATGGAGGTATGCATGGTAATTTCGTTACCTGTTTTGTGCAAGGAATAAATGGAAAGAAATGAAAGGAATATTAATGAACAGGGGATATTGGAAATGTTTGTCATTTAATTAGCTGTCATGTTTCATGAAGAAAAGAAACGGAAAAAGACTAGAATTATAAAAGGGATTGATTGATGGAGAAAAGAGAAATTATCAATCAATTATATGCCAATTAATTAATGGGATATTTGTTTTTCCATAAATTGATTTATTTTACATAAATCAATTGTCTCATCACCAAGTAATCTTTTCTCTATTTAAAGAGAGACATAGAGAATGCTATGTAATGAGAGATCATTGTATTCTTCATTTCTTTTACTCTACATTAAAAAACTCTGTAATCTCTTGAATATATTAATAAAATCTCTTCCCCATTGAAGTGGACGTACACTATTTCACGATAGTGGAACCACTATAAATTTGCGTGTTCTCTGCTTTTTTTTTATATGATCTGAGATTTATATTCATTTCAAGCTGTTTGTTCTATCACATCATTGCTGATCCTATTGAGGTTTTTCCGTTGAAAGGGATTGATCACCCCTTACAGTTATATTTACAAATGTCACCAACATATTAACCATTTTTCTAGATCAGTGACATTTAATTAAGCATCATAACAACAAAGTATAGGAATCATAATTTTCACCACTCTGAAATCACTGAAAATTTTCATTCGAAATATGTAACCTTCAAGTCTTTCTTCCTATTAAGCAACTTACACATAGCAACTCGCCTAAATAGGAAATTTTGCTAAATATATTGAACTGGAATATCCATCTACAGAAACGTGGATAAGAAGATATCATCAAATGGTACCAGGAAAACCACATCACATTAACTCTAAATTTTTGTGAGCTCTCCAGGAAAATACAGAATCAGTGGACTTCCACTACAAAGTTAGAACTCTAATATGGCGACATTTCTGTATAACTCGCCTTCATTGCATAGAGTCGTCTTCTCCAATGCTTCGTCTTATCAAGTTAGTTCCGTTTTTAATCTCAATAAATGTACAATCTTCATTTCTATGACATGTATAGCTCTCTAATTTGAAAATTGTGCGGCAGAGCCCTGCTCTTTTTAACGGCTTTCAACCTAGGGCAGAGTCATTGCAAGGTGGGGAAGAAGCTTCGTCATCTCTGCGGGAAGGTACTGATTTTAATGTATCTTATGCTGCATTTAATTTTTATCCGTAAATTAATTTATAAAGGTAAACCCTTGGAAGATAGCTCATCAGCCATAGTATAGATATTTCGTTGAAGATGTGCAAAATGTAGAATCTTAAGCAAGATTATAAAGCCCTTTTCCAATTGTCAAAAATATGCAGTGTGTAGGTGTATATTTTCTTCAAGTTCAGGTACCTTTTTATTTTATTTTAAAGTAACTGAAAATGTGGAATTGCAAGATGGGTAGTGATAACTTAATGGTAATGATAACTTTTTCATCATCATTCTATTATCAGTCAATTAACTACCAAGCAAAGTCGACATTCGTACAGTTGGTACAACAATGGTGACATTATCAATGTTATTTTAAGATATCAGTTGTATTCTCTCAAAATAAATAGTGATAGAAATTACCGGTTCAATCTATAATACGTGGATATTCATACAAACCTTTAAAGCAACAAATGATCAAATTTTGTTTTATAATTTATTAACAATGATGCAAAAGAGCATTTGATTTCTCATTGATGTCAAACTTTTGATTTTTCAGACAAACGATAATTTATCTGTATCAAAATCAATGTAACAGTTACCGCTTTATCAGTATCAATATACCAGTTACCAATTTATCAATGTCAGTGCACTGATTATCAGTTTATCAGTATACCGGTCTTTGGTGTACCGATCATTCAGTAAAACTAATTGTGTGCAACTTTTGCTTATTAGTAATAACAATTTGGAAACACTTTTTTCTTATGCACCGTTGGCCATGATATCATAGACAACAGTTTGGAAACACTAGTTTCTTTCCTTTTTTCATTTTACATCAGATGTATTCGTTTTTTAAGATTCTTGGAAATATCATATACTTGAGGAAAATCTGCTTTTCAGGTGTAATGAACAGACGTTGCGCTCTTATATTAGGAGTTGCTGGGACTTGTATATCGTTTTCTTCAGCTACTTCTAAAGCATGTAAGCATGTAGACGAAGTTTACAAGCGTAGTTTGATTATGAAACGAAATATATGTATCCATTTTAATGGTCATAGTAGAAGAAAAATCACCCAATCTTAATGTTGACATGCTATGTAATATACATACAGTTGCCATAGACGCTAAGAAAGGGTTTCAAGCAGTTCTGGACAAGAAGGATGGATATGTTTTCCTTTATCCATTTGGTTGGCAGGTATAATAATGTCCTAGCTTACCTTTTTTTAAATAATAACAAATAAACGAAAAAACACTGTGAATTGTTAGAGTGCTGTTCTATAGACGTCAATAAACACCGAAGAAGGATAAACATCTGTTTAAAATTCATTTTATTAGATGGGAACTATGTTTGGATCACCTGCTTCAAAAAACACAATAAACTTATCTCAGTCCTTGTTTTTTCTGTCAAAAACACGTGCACTTTTCATCTCTATTTGCCTTTCCACATCATCTTCATTTTTACGGATCCCCTCCCTCTAGTGTATTTCTATTCTAAACCATTTTACAATAGGAGATCTGATTCTGAACTAAAATTTTCCTTTTAACAGAAATGTTTTGTTCTTAGTCCAACTCACCGTTTCTACTTGGTCTACTTGGTAATGTTGCTACAAAATGAATTAATCTTTATAAACCCATTAAACGTGGTTTTTTTCTTCTAGTCTAATGTCTAAATTAAAAGATTCATTACTCAATATGCAAGAAAGCGAATTTGATGGGGAATACCAAGATTCAAATAAGATTCCATATCAAAACCCGTTACATCATAAACTTGGTCAATCAACGAATACTTTCTTACATGGATATTGTTGTATCCGCCTTCACATCCAAAATTATTTTCAAACACCCAACGAGTTCCAACACAATGAAACTAAACGTCCATAACGAAAATAATGCAGAAAATTAATTGACACTGTATTTATAGTGGTTTGGCCCGCGAAGGCCTACGTACACTTCAAATGACTTTGCTTTTTTATTATGTTTTTTTGTATAAGTTTACATTCGTGGGAACAATAGTTCCATGTCACTACAAAGGCAATGATGAAAACAAAGTTCTAGTATGTCCAAAACGGAGGTAAGCTCATTCATTTTCGAATGCCTATGCAGTCCAAAATGGTTTAAGTGTCCAATAAGGAGCTTATTTCTTCTTTCCAGAGCGATGAAGTATGCTTGGGAGATCCTAGGAAGGTCTTCTTCTTCCCAAAGTGTTCAAAGAACTTGGAACCAATCCTTTTCACTTAGTCGGCTGTGAGGTATTTATAAGAGAGCTGGAGGAAGTGGAGTAGGTAGGAGTAGGTAGGATGTGGACCCATACCAACTATTCGTATCCCGGGATTGATACTGTTAACTCCAAAAATGATGATAACACCTAGGTTATTGCGAAAACACCACCCCACGATGGAGAAAACAGAGTATAACAGATAAAATAAAATGGAAAAGGAAAGAAACAGAAAAGTAAAAGAGAGAGAGACACAATTTTATAGTGGTTCAGCCTGAGATTAAACCTACGTCCACTTGAATACTTCAATTATAATCCTTGACAAACCAAATACAATGAATTTCACACGATTACATCGCCCTTCATAGTAGAGATGTGCAGTAAATTACAATGACTAATGATTATTGAAGTAGATTTCAATAATCAATCTAGGTGACCTAAGATTGCTATCTCTAGAGATGATGTATTGCTGTTGGAGATGAACAATAATTGTTGTGGATGAAGAATAACTGAAGATCCTCTCTGATAGCACTTCGGCAGGGCAAGGAATTCAATCCCTTTTCATGTTGGAGCATATGAGGTATTTATAAGAGTTGCTGATGGATTTGGGCGAAACCTTTGTGCAGATGGACTCAAAATCATGCTCCGATCCTCCTCAGAAAACCACAACTTAAAATACTCTTACCTTCATGGATCGGTACTGGTCCATGGTTGATGGACTGGTACCGAACAATGGAGATAAGTTATTTTGCACTTTAGTCTTTACAAATGCCTTCTCCATGTTATCTTCGGTATTTAGGTAGAATATAGCTTCAATTGGACTTAATTTGATACTGTATCGAGCTCCGGTGCTTTGTCGTCTTTGCTTTCCGTTTCGGTTCATCGAGTATTTGTATTTAGAATGATTGTATTTGCTGCAAACTTTGTCACTAGGCTTCTTTATGAACATGAATCACACTGACACAAGACCCATACCCAAATACCATGGACCGGTACCGGTCCATAGAAGATGGATCGGTACCGGTCCATTGAAGCCCGAACTTTTTGTGCTCTCTCTTCTGTCTCTAGGTCCTTCCTGCAAAGTTTCATCTGACCCAAGGGTTGAATGATCTTGTTTCTTACTTAGATTCTACGCGTATTTCTTTCAAATTTATAACCGTGTTAATAATTCCCCCCCCCCCCCAAAGTGCATTCGCGTCGAAGACATGATGTGCTCAAGAATTGTTGTCATGTGTGCTTTTTGATGGAACTATTCAGAGTTGAGAAATTAGCTTTTCTTGAGAAACCGTTATGTATTAAAGACTGTTAACTCGACACTTTTGACCGGAGTTTATGTTGGTCATCAAAATAGACATTTTTATCTTTAAATTTGCGCTGTGGACTTAAGAATTATACACATGCAGTTGGGATAAGAACGCCAAGTTTTCGTCGAGTAATGTGGATCGGTACCGTTCCATGGGTGGTGGACCGGTACTGGTCCTTGTACCCCTCTGCTGCCGATCCATTAGCTCCGGCACCGTTGTTGATTACCTCGTGTCGCCGCCGTTCTTCGAAGCCGCCTGCCCTCATCATCGACCTACGGCCATTCATTTTGACACAAATCCATCTCTCAACCATTCGATTCTGGTCAACTTTCCCCTAAATCATTTTCACCCTGCTGTTTGGCCGCCGTTCAGTAGAAATTCCGATCACCTCCGACCAATTCCGACCTATTTTGACCTGTCACTACTTGTAGGTGATGCCCTTTGTCAACTTAAGCATGTTATACTCATGACCAAGTTGTCCTTTGCCAATTAAGGATTTATCATGTCGATTTGACTGTGAACTTAGCTATTAGGTGTTAACTGGAACGATATTGACCACGGCCGGACCTCAGTGCTTGGACTCAATCCCGTAATAACTTGCACATAATTCTTGCCTTGACTAAATAACACACATTGGACTTGACTTGAATGTCGTTGTGAACTTGTACACGATTTCGAATTCGGTCGGCAATATGACTAAGTTTTAACTCAATTGGCAATAATAGATATGCTCATTTCACAACCAACATGAAAACTTAACAAGTAACAGACCATTCATGTCCTAAACGCGATGTCCACCTTCTAGCTAAACTGAATAGTGAGCTGTCGTACATTAACTAGAGGAAAGAAGTTTGTACATTTTCCTGAACGAACAAATTTGTTTGGCCTCAACTTAATCCTTGTTAACTGGAGTAATCGCGACTACTTGTTAATACTATTCTAGTACGCGTGCGTGTCCAGCAGACCTGTAACAGAGGACAAAAGAGTTTCTCGCGCCTATTCTGGTGATGCATTCGTTGCCGGTTGCTCAAATCGACAACAAATTAGTCTAGTCAAGGAAAATGAAGCATAGAAAATTCTTTGTATTTAAATAGACTATTTCCATGAACTTGTTCCATTTGAGAATTTGCATTATGCTGGATACAGTTCACGGAAATATAACACTACACTTGCACTTGGGTGACGTTTGGGACTAGAGGTGTCAAATGGGTTATGTAGGGTCGTATGAGAGTCAACCAAAATTTGATACAACCCATTGACTACACATTTATTTTGTCCCATTTAACACAAAGTTTTATCTAACCCAACCCACCTACTAAGTGGGTTACCCATTTGATCCATCTAAATGTAGCTTGGTATTTTTTATATACAGTTATGAGAACTAGTCTGTTATTTTCTAAGTATAAACGTTAATCACCTTGGAAAGCTATAACGTTCGTTCATAGGACGAAACATCCGAGTGTTCCATACCGTCCGTAATTTAGGTGAAAGCCTATTGGTCGAGGTCTCGTCCAATTCCTAGGTAATATGAAGAAATTACTGCAGTTTGACAAAAAATAATGACTTTGTATGTAAGCAGAGTTCAAATACGGAAATATAGCCTGTTATTTTCTAAGTACAACTGTTAGTCACCTTGGAGACCTACAATGTTCGTTCACAGGACGAAACATTCAAGTATTCCATACTGTTTGTAATTTAGGTGAGAGACTACTGGTTGAAGTCTCGTCCGGTTCGGAGGAAGTATGAAGAAATTAGTGCAGTTTTTACAAAAAATAGCGACTTCGTATGTAGGCAGAGTTCAAATATGAGATTATAATTTGTTATTTTCTAAGTACAACTGATAGTCATCTTGGTGAACTACTGTGTTTGGTCACAGGGCAAAACGTCTGAGTGTTTCACAATGTCTGTAATTTATGTGGGAATCTATCAGTCGAAGTCTCATCCAGTTCCGAGGTGGTATAAAGAAATTACTGTAGTTTTTATAAAAAAATAGCGACTTCGTATGTAGGTAGAGTTCAAAAATGAATATAGCCTGTTATTTTCTAAGTACAATTGTTAGTCACATTGGAGAACTACAGTATCCGTTCACAAGATGAAAAGTCCAAGTGTTTCACGCTGTCCTTAATTTTGGTGGGAATCTATCGGTCGAAGTCTCATCCAGTTCCGAGGCAGTACGAAGAAATTACTGTAGTTTTTACAAAAAATAGCGATTTCTTATGTAGGTAGAGTTCAAATATGACAATATAGCATGTTACTTTTTAAGTACAAAGTACAACCAATAGTCGCCTTGGAGAACTGTAGTATCCATTCATAAAATGAAACATCTGAGTGTTTCGTATTGTCCGTAATTTAGGTGGGAGTTTATCGGTCGAAGTCTCATTCGGTTTTAATGCAATATAAAAAAATTATCGTAGTTTAAACAAAAAAATAGTGGCTTCGTATGTAGGCAGAGTTAAATGGGTAAATGAGTTGCCCATTTGTAACTTGTTTAACAATAGGTTAACCATTTTATGACCCATTATATAAAAAATATATAAATGGGTTGACCCAACAAAGTTGTAATTAGGGTAAAAACGGGTTGGGTCATATTTTGATAGGTCTATTTGGGACTCACCGACCGACACACCGGTTTTGAATTCCAAGCGTCACCTTCTTACACAACGCTCTACACTTAGGGGGCATGCGTACCTGATTATTCTCAATACAAGTTCATTATGTAGAATGGCTTCTCGACACTCTGAGCGCCTTCGATCTGGAGAAGACGATTCTTCCCAAATCCAAGTCCAGTCCACCTTCGATGCACACTCATCATATGTTCAAACATGAGCTTCACCACATATGCCCACGGAAAGAGCTATCGTCACAGTGAGGCTCGTAATTGATCGATCCCGTCCTGTCCTCCGACTTATCCTGAATCCTTCAGAGAAGTGCCCTTCTGTAGTAACCCATAGAATGCTTCAGCATGTCTGTATACAGTTTGACATTCCAAAAGAAGATGTCCAACTGTCTGAAAGAGATGAACTGACTGACTGTCCTCTTGTTGGGTTTACAGCCTGCCATTGCTACATGTGTTCACATGGCATTGTTCCTCCCTTTAACCCCTTCTTGCAGTCAGACCTGGAGGAGTTAGGAGTCACGCCTTATTAATTGCACCTAAATGACTATGTTGTGCTCACTGGTCTATATGTGCTTTTCTTGTGAACCCTATAGCTCGTGCCCCGATTCGAGGAAATCTACTATCTTTGTTTCTTCAAAAGGAGGAAAGGCCACCCTTCCTTAATTTTTGTCGAGGCTGCCAGAAACCAGAAGCTCATTCTCAGTCTATAGGACAAAATATCTTCTTTCATGAATCAGTTCTTATATGTCAAATGTATGAGGGGTTTCAATAGGTTTGGACAAGTAGGGGTGAGCACTCGAGTTGAAGTCGCTTTTCTTATTGAATTCATAAGTTTGTGATATTTTGACTTAGCTTCCCTTTTCTCTTTTAACTTTGCAGCTTTGCCTTCTCAAGTTAAGGATTCTAAGCACTTAATAGTGTTCGAATCCTTAAAGGTTGTTGAGGAAGACAAGAGGCAAAAGGGTTTCCTGCTTTAAGATGAGTTTCTCCATCAATTTGGACTATTGGTCTCTCGATTAGTTATTCCCCGAGAGATCTTGATGTATGTTCGTGCTGCGATCGATAATCAGGCTACTCAACAGATGAAGGAGGACAAATCGGGGAGGGGAGGGGGGACTTCTCCTGCAGATGCCCCAGTTACCGAAGTATCGGTCAACAGCTCGACGCGGAATAATGCACTCCACATAGGATGTTGCTCGTCAATGAAGGCGACAAGAGGGAATTTATACAATGTGAAAGCATAGCACTCGCGGATCCTAAGGCGGATATAGAGGAGGGTGAGTTTCTTAGTGATTCTGAAAGTGGAGAACAAAAAGAAAGAAAATAACTGTAAAACGAGCAACGTAGGGGCGATACGCAATTTAGAGTGGTTCGATTAGAATTTGCCTACGTCCAATTGATGATTCTCACTAGTCTTCCACTAATATGATGATTACAATCAGTGAGAGAGAGTTAATCTTGAGTACAATACAATACAGTAACTTTAGAGTGATAGAAGTTGAAGAACCCTGAAATGATGCTTCAAGGTGGTATTTACAGGTGATGTTCAAATTTAGTTCGGCCAGGAGAGCAGGTGGGAAAATAAGAGTGGTGTAATGAGTAGGCGAAGTGTCATGTCACCCACATTCACCATTCTGGTTCGAGAATGTTTGTTTAGCCGAGATGAGTCAAGACGCTCAAGATGAGCCGAAGAGGATGCCGAACCGAATCACTTGCCTTATCCGATCCGAGCTTAAACAGGTCTAGTAAGATTGCTGAGTTTACCTCCAATTCAAAAATCCAGTACGACATAGACTTAAAAGAGCTTAGAGATCAGTTGGAGGAGGCAAGAAAAGCCGATGAGGAGTTCAACCCTTTGGTTTTGAGTTTCTATGCTAGAGTCCTTAGACATCGGGACCTATTCTGGATTGAGGACTATTCCCTACCTCTTGCAGACGCATGGAGCAAATTTGTAGAGAAAGAAAGGTGTAGGAGGTGAAGCGGTTGTTAAAGGAGGAAGAAGAAGGGATGGTTGACGCTTTTGAAGACTTGGACAATAAGGAATCACATGTTGAGGACGAGGAAGAGGTACTTAATCGGGGAGAGTCTGAAAAGACCAGTGACTTGAGCATGGAGGAGATGTTTCCGTTTCAACAGGGGAGGCTCATTGCCATTAGAGTATAGTCCGGGGTTATCGTGTTAGATCCCATACAAATGATCTCTCTTTCCCGGACCGGCAGCTAGAAGTCATAAAAATCCAAATCAGATATGGCTGCTGAGGAATTGAAGTCATCCCGTGGCAAAGAGCTAAGAATCAAAACAAAAATATGACAAGGATAAGCCCGGGAAAGACGACGATGAGTCTGGAAGCGATAAACCCTCCAAGCACAGATTTATGAAAGAATATGAGTTGGATAAGCTGAAGACGGATGGCAAGGGCAAAGGCTAGTGAGTATTGTTTATAATAGTCATTTTTTGTTTTGTTGGCTGAGATCCGTGCGAATGCAGCCCTCACTTTTTGTGTCGACACTTGTATTGATCTACATGTGTAAATAAAACGATCTCTTTTGCCTGTAAATCGGTAAGTGTTTTTGTTTTTCATTCAATGTACTTCTGAGTTTATTAAGCAGTACTTAGCCCGTAAGTCGTCTAACTTAGGGTAAGCTGATTTTTCCTTGAACCGTAAGCTTATTGTGTATGTCTGATTCATAGATGACACAACAATAATTTATTTTCCTTGTTTCTTCATTTGTGTTCGTTTTTGCCATGAACGCCTGCTTGATTTCACGGCTATTTTAGAGATTTTTTGGCCCTTAATTCCCCTTGAAACGGCTCCTTGACACTCGCATAGGTGATTGTGTAAAGTGTATGCCGCAATACACTGCTTGGTTATCTTTTTAGTCAAGTATAAATATCACTAACAGCTAAGTTTACCCTACCATTCGGCGGTTCGTGCACTGACTTGTCATTGGAATGATTTGTATGTTATCAGTGCTGTTAAGTTTATCCTGAACTTGGTTGTTCTTTTGAAGCTGGATCATGGAATTTCTTAGTTAGGTGGGTTTCCATTGAGGAAAACTTTTCTCATATCATTGGTTTTAAACCAAGGTGGTGCCTGGCGCAACGGTAAGGTTACCCGGTTGGTAATCTGGAACGCACAGGTTCTAGTTCTGGCCTCTTCACATATGTGAGGGAAAGACTGTACGCACTAATCGACCACCCCCAGAGCCCAGAAAACCGTGAGAATAGTACTAGGACGGGAGACTGTCTGGGAAGTCCTCTCGTGCTTTAGTACGGGAGCCTTTGGCACTGGGTATCCATCTTATTGGTTTTAAACCCATTTTCATTGATAGGTTATTTCCTTTCTCTGTAGACAAGCCTTCCGTTAGCGGATCCACGATGTTATCCTTTGATTTTACGAAGTCAATAGTGATAACTTCATTAGAGAGGAGCTGTGTTATAATTGTATTTCTACGAAGAATATGTCTAAACTTCCATTATAATGTTGACTATTTCCATTATAAAATTCTTTTTGAGTGTTTTTCATGAAAACGAGAAACAACTTTAAAGATCAACGTAGGAATATTCCAATGCAGCAACAACATTAACGGCATCTTCAACCTGGCTGACATTGTCAACCTTTGCGAAAACAACCCTGTCTTCCCCTAACAGCCAGGGATTGTTGAATACTATTGTCAATAATTAATTTGGTAAAGTTCATAGTAATTAACAGTGGAAATTCACAAAGTGACAAAATAAATTGATAACAGTAGCAAACAAGAATCGGAGAAGAGACGATCCTCTTTCTAGAACCAAAACCGTTGGGGTACTTTTATGCTATATCAACACCTCAATACTCAAAAGTGAGTTCCGAGTTTGAAAGTGGAGTCTCTGAGGTGGAGATAAACTCGAAACCAAGGGACCAAGATTCGACTGAAAAACAGTAAAAATACCGAAAGCAACCAATAAAAGACATGAAATTTATAGTGATTCGGGGGTTTTCCTCAGAATTTGAGATTTTATATTTGGTTTTGGTTTTGATTTTATGTAATTTTTGGAAGTCTGATCCAATTCGTAAATTTTGGGAATTTCTGTTCACATATTGGTTTTGAATTTCATTATTTATTTTTCATATAATTACATATACATTTGATTGATTAATTAGAATAAGATGTATTGTTTATCTTCAATTGGAAAATAGATATAAATGAAGATGTCGATCAATTTTAAATTTCCAAATCACTAACAAATATTTATTTACTATTTCATATTTAACTTTTCTAGTCACACTATTCACATATTATGTGATTTTGCATGGTTTCATAGTTAAATATCATAGTTAAAACTGAAATCACATGCTAATGTCGCTTGGGCAGTATTATAGAAAGTCACATAGGCAATAATTTTGACTTGAGCCTGCTGGGCTTTCGGTATTAGCATTTAAGTCTTAATGAAATCATTCATCGGCGATGGTTTTAGCTGAAGTAGTATAAACCCTTGAAATTTATGAGCTTCGCCTTACCAAAAGCATATTTTGTCTATGTAAAAACCGTGGTATCACAGTTCACAGCTGTATTTTCTTTGGATTAAGCTTCGATCCTTCGGGCATTGACAATAAGTACGAAAAACTTTCCAAACCCCACAACAAAAGAATATGTACAGACGTTCAAGTTCAGTCCATACTTCCTGAAGACCGTGAACATTCTTGCAAATATTGCACAGACCCTTGGACGTTTTTACACTTTATAGAAATGTCAAGCACATATATTTTCATGTATTTCCTGTTTGTTCCATGAACGTTCTATTTATCAACCGCTGGTTAGGTGTATCTGACATTCATACGTTCAATTGGCACCACCTTTTAATAAATCAAAAAACCAATGTTCATGGTAAAATCGGATCCTAGTTAGTTGCATGCTTGATATTTTAGTATCCTCAATGGATATCGATATGGTATGAGTTATGTTTTAGAGTTTCAAAGGAGAAGAAGAGTTCAGAGGAATCTTGAGGGATATAAGATAGATTGCAGATTTGCAGTACAAGTGCAAAAGAGTAGAAAATATTTTCAACCAGCCTGCTTTTTCTTTGATTACGCATTGAATATAAAGGCCTAATTACAACGACTTACATGTTAGCTGTCACGTTTTTAAAGGCTTCATTTGCACATCATTTCAGCCTTGCATTTGTAACAAAAATAGAAAAAAAGATGCTAGTAAAATAATTTTTTATAACGTAATTCTTGTCTTTACTGCATTTGCTTTCTTTCAGCAAAATTGCTGCATAGATGATCAATATTTCTCTTAGGCTACTCTATCTGTAGATATATTAGCGGCAGCGGATTGTGTTGTATCCGTATGAGATATCCATGAATGATGATAACTCATGAGTAAGGGTGATATTGACTAGTTTGTCTATGCAAGGCTACAAGAAACTGTTTTTCGAACAAGTCCTGTTCTACCCACTAAAATTTGTACAAGTACCCCGCTTCTCTGTCAATTCTCTCATCTGTGCTAGGTTTGTCATCCGACTCGGATAATACGATTCTTGAATACATAGGTTATTTGTAGTTTTTAATTTTTTTTATGGACCGTAGTTTTTAAAACTTTTTTTTTCTTGTTCCAAGCCTCGTACTATCAATGTTGAGGAGCCTCCACTTAGGCCTGATAGATGACACTCCAAAATTTAAGTTGGGGGAATGACTAATAAGCAATGGCCTAATACTTCAACATGATAAAATGTGTCAAAGACAAACACCATTGTCCAGATGGTTAAGGCACTTTGACATAGTATGAGATGTCACAGGTTCGGATCATTTAGTGTTTGATATACCACATAGTCTTGTGTACTATCGTCTAAGCATCCAATTCCAAAAAAAAGGTTACAGGCTTAATTTCTAACTGGCGTTGACGACCTTCGAGGGGCCATCAATATCCTATTGCACTTCCTCTAGCGCATCAAACAGCTCAGATTCAATTTTTTCATCTCTTGCATGTCGGTCTGCTTCACCATTGCTAAACTTTCCATCGGGTTTCCTTTTGAGATATCTTCAACATAGCTTTATTTGATCTTTTTAATTTCTTGGGATCTTCCTTTTCATGGTCATCCAAGTTGCGTAAGTAGACACATTCATTCTTAATGCTGCAATTGACAACACTGTCAGATTTTGCTTGATTTGTTGCACCTGATTGTAGAACCAACACCTTATCAACTTCACATGATTCTTTAATCTCTCCCTTGGACTGACCGTCAGTACTTAGTAGTGCTGGAAGATCTGTCAGCAGCATCTATATATTTTGTTATCATCTTATCACTCCTGATTTGGATGGTCACTTCCCAATTGAAATATCAAAATGTTGATCTGTCTTTTTTATCAACGTCCATGGTATTTGTAGATCATTGCAATTGAATGTATACGGTAAATGTTTAGTTCATGAAAGCACCACATTGTATGGATAACTATTATATATATAAGAATAATAGCAAGTTTACAGTGCTGAGGACATTTTTTCAAGGGATTTCTTGCAAGGGTTAGTTTTTCAAGAACATTCTTCAAAAATACCCACATACCAATACCATCAGTTGCAATCAAGCAACAAAGCAAAATAATTTTGTTCGGGGAGCTGCACTAGGAGATAGCGAACAGTGATAATAATAAGAGTGTAAAAGATGCGAGAAGGACGGAAGCTTAAGCGTGTAGAAGTTTACCCTCGGTTACATCTTTAGCCAGATAATCCTCTTTCATGTTTCTCTCACGTAGGATGATACTGCTATAGTCATTGGTAAAGTTTTCATGTGTGTAGTTCTTTTCTTTTAAAAAATAATAATTCCTGGAAGGTTTATGCATATAGAGATTTTGTCTTCTTAAACCCGATCCATAATTTACAAGTGTAAGCGGCTCATCAGCTGGTGAATTCTAATTTCTGAACTTTCATCTTTCTTGTATGCACTAATCTTACCAAATATGATCCAGTTTTGCATGTCTTCCCCTTGTCTCTTCCAAAGAAATTATAGTACAACAATCTTTTTTTAATTTTTAAAATCATGAGGTCATTGCTGATGATGCATGCACCTCATGTGAGTTAAGAGCCGAGTAAACAAGTAAAAGTCATCCAGGCAAGGACCATGCTCAAGTGGCAATTTAATGGCTTTAGACCGAGTTTCGAGGCGTGATAGATTCGAATCTCAAAGACAACAAAGTGAACATTCCGGTTCTCTTATTCTGGAAAAAATCACAAGTCTCCATTTGGGATTTGTGAGAGGAAATCTGACCATATATCATGTTTGGTACCTTGTTTCTTAACTTGTCCTGGATTTTTTTTTTCACCCGTCTAGATACAGCTAGATCCTTACAAGGGATAAGGTCTTTTGTCTGAACTCCGTTGCGTTTTTTTTGGCTCTGAGAAGTTTTGTTTGATGCTATGACCTAGCTAATATTTCACTCACAATAGTCCTGCATATATCTCAATTTCCTTTTGCTTTTCCTAGCATCGATTTTGTTTTGACTTGCTAGTAAATGATGAATAAATAAATACAGGAAGTATCAATTCAAGGGCAAGACAAGGTGTTCAAAGATGTGATTGAACCATTAGAAAGCGTGAGCGTAAATTTGATCGAGACAAACAAGCAAGATATTAGAGAACTGGGATCTCCAAAGGAGGTATAGATAAATACTCCTGTTGTAAGTGTGATGCTGAATATATTTTAATATATTATTGATGTGGTCTTCAAAATGCATATTAATGATGCACAATCAATCCCTTCTTATGTATACTCCCTGGGTTAGGTTGCTGAAGCATTAATCAAGAGAGTATTGGCTCCTCCCTCTCAGAAAACAAAGCTAATTGATGCATCTGAGGTTAGACAAAATTCATATACCGAATGTACTAGTTTTCCATTATTGCATATTACTTCATCTTTAGTATGAAATATGTTTATTTGGTGATATTTCAAACACTAATACTAGAAGGCGCGTATTATGGATAAATATTCATGTAAATCCCTTTTTTGTCCGAAAGCATTACTTATTTACAACTATATCTGGCATCTTGAAAGAATACAGTTCACCTTTTTTTTGTAGATATTCTTTATCACACTTAGCTCTTTGTTATATATAATATATTACTAACATGTTTTCTATATCAGCATGAAATTGATGGAAAAGTGTATTACTCTTTTGAGTTCATTGCTAAGGCTCCAAATTTTACCAGACATGCTCTTGGCACAGTATGCATTGGAAACGGTATGTTTAGTATAGTTTTATAGACATTCTAAAACCTGTATTGATCTGCTGATACAAAGAACATTTCAAACCTTTTCTTTTTAAAAGACAATTTAAGTGCAAATACTGGTTTAATTCATGTATCCTGATAATACATACGTCAGAAAGAAAATCACTGCAATAACAATGAGGGAGAAATGGAGAATGTTAAATCAATTACAGAGTTGTTGAACATTTAATTCAGTGATATATGCTTAAAAATGCAGGTAAGTTCTACACATTGACAACAGGATCCAATGAAAGACGGTGGGAAAAGATGAAAGATAAGCTCCACGAAGTAATCGACTCATTCAAACTCTCTACCATTTGAGCTTTTCGCTTAATTGTTGCTTATCTAAATATGGCTTTTTACACTTCTAAGTTGTACATGATACATGCTCTTATTGATGAAATTTACTAGCAAGAGGGAAACAAAGGTAATTTTTTTTAACTACGTTATCCTATTTGTTTATCACCTTTATTACGTTCCAAATTACGTCAATCAGGATTTTCAAGGAAAAAAAAAAAGAAGGGAAAGTCTTTAGGTAAATTTTACAAAAATAATTCTGTCTGTCATTTCAGTTTAAGTGATTAGGTCAATCTTATTTATTTTATTTATTACTGGAATGGTCGTACCTGTCTCCATTTCAGTATGGATCTTTAGCTTTACCGTTCAAATTATAGTCTCTTCCATAACTAAACTGCTTAATGATTAGAAAAATGACTGCGATATTGATACAACCTTTATCCCTTCAGGCAAAGATTAAAAATCCTTTAGCATTATTTTACCACCAACAAGAAATGCTAATAGTCCCTATAGGGTACGGTGTTGTGAATGGTTAGGCCAACATACGGATTATCCAAAGATTTACACTGCATGTTTATTACCCACAATCAATTCAACCAACACTAATCATCAAATAAGAATAAATAGAGAGTGGAGAATATATGGATTTAACATGGTTCGACAAATAGCTTTCGTTCTTGTAATTAACAACTATCTTTTAACTATCTTTTACTTTCTTACACTGTAAAGTTGCAAGAGATTACCAAAGACTCGTTTCGCTTTTGATCTTGGTTTCACTCAAAACGGCTAATTAATTTGACTATACGACTAAGGATTGTTTACAAGAGGATAATTATTGGTTTTTTTGGTTTTGTTTGTTTTTCTAGCTTTGTTTGGCTGTTTTCTTTTGCATGGATAACTTTGGGTGATGTGGGGGTATCTTTGCCACTGATAAAGAGAATTCAGTTGATAGAATTTCTAGGGTATCTTTTGAAAATTGTAAAATACCACATCCATCAATATAATCTCATCCTCAGTTTGTAACTTTCACCATCATTCCTTTTTGAATATCCATCAATGAAAGTTTATCATCAATTTCCATTGATGCTACCAACAAAATAACATGAAATAAAAAAGTTTTGACTACTAAAATTTTTGCACTTAAAACACACATATGTTAACTAATTTTTTTGGATAAATAAAAGTAAATATATCTAACTATTAAATACACAGACGTGTGGTTTATTCTAGTATTTATATCATCACTTATCAAAAGAAGTGAAAAGTTGAAATACATGGTAATCTTTGAAATATGACAAGTTATATTTGAAGTGCATAATTTTAGGGATTGTTAAAGGTACTCAACTTTTGGTCAAGAAGGGGTCAATTTTAAGGGGTAACCGATTTAATTTTTATTTGTTGCCCTTCATTGTAATCTAATCATTTATATTTAAAAAAGTTAGTGGGGGGGAGAGAGAGTTAGTGGAATGAGAGAGAAAGTGGATAGCGTGGTGGGAATTAAAAAGACTAAAGGGGTGCTACACTATTTGGGGTGCTCTTGATATATATATATATATATATATATATATATATATATATATATATATATATATATGCTAAAACACTCCTGCCTTGTGACCTACACTTTTGGCATGCACAGTTCTTTCAGCAATTTAATTGACTTCTACATTCTACGTCGCAATGGTAGATTTCAGCATCAGCTTTGTTATTTACGATTGCTTGAGTTGCCATTGTTACACTCGAGGTTTAGATATGACTTGGTTTTACAGTTATTCTTTACAAGTGTAAACATGAGTTAAAATTTTGAAATTTCTTCGTTGACTTGAAGAATACATCGATCATTGCTTGCTTGAAGACGGTATACCAAGAATTATTTATATTTGTTCTGTTTTGTTTATAACAACAAATTGGCTTTTACAAATTCTTTACGGATGCCATGTAGAATATTTGATAAAGTGCAATTTGCTACAATTTGCATCACATGAAAGCTAACTCAACTGACAGTGTATTAAATAGAAGTAGAATGTCATTCTTCTGTTATTATTAATATGCACTACTTGATTTTCAGTGTTGTTTGCTAAGGGTGAAAATAGGCCTAAGGTCTGTGTTTTAATGTATTTATTTGTCAATAATTTCCACATACAGTCAAATTTTCCTACTTGATTTCAATGTATTTATTTATTTTTATTATTAATATACACTACTTGATTTTTATTTGAGATTCGATCAAATTCATCAATAGGGTACAAAACATCAAATTTCACCTTCTAATTCCAATACGAACTTTACCTGATTCGATGCCCTCTGATCACCAACAAAAATTTCATGTGTCTCCATTGCTTTAACTATATCCATTTATTATTTCATATCCAGCATTAATTTGTAATGATTACTTTGTACCCATTAGTTAGGGTGTAGATTTTAAGGTATTCATTAAGGAGGATTAGGTTTGTTTTGGAATTTTTATTTTATGGTTAAGAGGAGATAATTTATTCTGTTTCCTCCTTAACAATTCATTAAAAAAAATAAAAAATGTCCTTTTCTTAACTAAAAGCAGAGTCCTTTTAACAATCTCATAATTTTAATATTTCACATGGATTAAAATATATGGATCTCCATGAATCACCACGTCCCAATAAATTGTTGCTTTATGCCCATGGGGCTTAAGCTGGATTCAAAAATTTATATGTTTGGGCGAAAGTTCTGCTCAAACTAGATTTTCACTGTGACAAACTGTAACGACCCGGTAAAAGACTTCGACGTCTGAATTCTGATAATAATACATATACCCATATTATTTGCCAAAACCCAAGTATAGAAAACACCAGATAGTTATTAGAAAGAATATTAGATGGTGAGATAAGAAAGAAAGAATTATTAGAATATAAGAAGAATAAGAACCAACACATCACAGAGTCTCACATCGCAGCGAAGCAAAATATAATACAGAAATGAATCTTTATCAAGAGCTTTAAAAATACTTACAATCATCAAAGTACAACACATCTAGACAGTTATGATAACCTGACCTCGTATTCAACACACAGCGAAAAAATATTATATAATATCATACATCTGAATCCATCCAGCTCGTCTTTTCATAGCATCCGATAATCTGAACTTGTACAACTCGGTCTAACCCAAGCATTACAAACGCCAGATCAGTCTGGTGAACCAAAGTGATAAAAACACACTAAGTTTAAAGGTATCACACAACTTGATTTTAAAGTCAAATTTTTTTCGAAAGAAAAGGATAATTATAAGACCAAATCCACACATAAATACGGACGGTTTTTACCTTACGATAACCCAAAACATTTTTGAAATCAATATTTTTCTGATATTATAATAGTGTCTAAATATAAATAAATATCAATCTAACGGAACGTTTGCATCTCACGCTCCACATACATAATATACAATCAAAACCGCGGGCTCTTATTAGAGAATGGATTTCCTGGCAAGGTATGTTACCACATTCCCGACAATGTACCTCTGGAGATGAATACATTGGAATTCGACAAGAACATCTAGCAACCCAGGCTAAACATGACCGACCCCCCACTTCTCTTGAGAATACCGGATATATCATTACCACGGTTGGGGGCCAGCCAACCGAACAGATAGCATACATACAAAAATATAAAAAGGGACAACCGAAGGCATTTGATTTCTCCAGATCAGGTAATGATATACTCCTTTGATGGGTGCGACCCACTAGGGGTGAACAATATTCGGTTCAAACCGAATTAACCGACCAAACCGGTTCATTTCGATCGGTTCGGTTTCAAAACTAAATTGGTTTGAATTTGGTTTGTAATTTTTTTGGTTATCGGTTTAACCGAATTAACCGAACTTGTAATTTATTATCTAATTTTATGGTATTGTAGTACATTAAATAATTAGGTTAGTTATATAATACAAATGCATTTGTTGCAAATAAATCAAATCTTATCATAAACTTAAATTTTACTATATAAACTTTCTCCAAACATGAATTTATTGTTTATTTTAACTGAATGCATCATTTGGATTGCAATACATCCTTCAAATTCGGTTAAATCGGTTACCGACCGAATTAACCGAAATTAATTTGGTTTGGTTCGATTTGGAAAATTTTCGGTTTCAATTCGGTTTGAGTTGTTTTACGTCTAAACTAACCGAACCGACCGAACGCTCATCCCTACGACCCACATAGCCATGTGACCTACCCGATTTTGTGCCATTTCTCGGTTGATGAGGCTTGAGGTTTAAATCTTTAGAACATCTGGTCACCACTCACTTTGAATGCCATATCGTCCGATCCGCCAGAAAATCACTAGTTGACATCCACAAATACTCTAGTTATTAAGCTAAGAGAAAGGCCTTTTCCTGCCATCAACCATGGTACATTTGAAGAAATCAACGTACGCGATTCATTTGGAAATACCCTGGCATACATCCATCCATACAAGTCATCCAGGAACAGGATGAACCGAAGCCACCGTCCTACCACATCCTAGGTATCACCCTATGGATCAGTAGCGAGTAGTCCTTGCACTCTGTCGATTTCAACCACGACAGGATCACCATTAGAATATCTCCGGGCGCAACTCCAGAGAATTCGATTGATTTGTAAGCCATATACTGCCATTTACTCAATATCAGTAGCGAGTAGAGAATATCATCGTAAATCAATATTTAGAAAACGATTGATTTGTAGGCCATATACTGTCATTTACTCAACCAATATTACCCATTGGTTAAAATAAAACAAATGTTGAATCCCAGGCCAATGATCAACAATCGAAACAATCATCCAATCAAAACAGTCAATATGATGATAGTATAAAAATAAATAACATTTACTATATTTGAGGAATCCAGTTGGATCCCTCTAACCTGTTCTTCTCTGCATCAAAATAGATTATCTCACATAAATTCATTCAGTTCAATTTAACTGATTATTTCTGTAACAGTAAATAACGACTGTTTAACACCACCTAATTAACAAAACAATTCAAACAATTTAACATGTTTATTTTATAAACGTGACCAATAAGGTAAGTTATCTTAATTGGGACCAATCGTTAAAATAATGATTTGGAGTCTCACTGAAATTAAACAACGTTTAATTTCATTGGTTCGATTAAGATATGAAATTAACAAACATGCAACCATTAGCAACCATAGCACACAAAATAAAAACCCGACTTATATAAAATATAAGTGGGAAGTACTGTGTGAGTTTAACTCGCCTTGATCTCATTTATCGTTGAAGCAGTTTGGTTATAGTTAAATTAAATAGCGTTTAATTTAACTGAAATTTCCGGTTGTCTCGATTACCATCCAAATTAGTTCCATAACGTAGTACTTGTCAACACGATTCCAACGGTATATGTCTTGTCCGATTCTGATAAAAAAACAACAAGTTATTAATAATTTATAATTTCACGATTTAAATGAAATAGTTATTTCTTAGTTACTAATTATAAAATTATCAACTAATTACATTGAATTGGGTATTTTATTACGACCGACTTCTGTTAAAAAAGGAATAGCCCGTGTTCTTTAATGTGCTCCACTGCTCATTTCCCATCTGCGATCAACACTAATTGAATTAAATAGTTAATCACAAATTAATTTAAATTAAGCACTTTATTAATATGTTTAATTACGTTAAATAAACCGTAACAAACCTGCTGCATTTCTGATTCCAAATGCTCGGTCCCGGTTACTCTTTAGCATCGTTCAAAAACAATAACTTCTGCTTCCTCACCATTTATATTTGCACGGGCCCGAACTTCTGCATGCTACGTTCCAGATCAGTATGCCTCCTCGCCATTTATATTTTTTCCTTCTTTACACATATAATCTTCCCCTTAATTTCCCTTCCCATGTCACCTTTTAAACTACACAACTCTTCACTGCTATCGCTCCCCCATGATCCATGCTGACTTCGACATGTGCCTGATTCCCCAATCTCTTTCGTTACTTCTAAAACCACGTGGTCGACCCCTATTTTCCTGCCTAGGCTTTCGTTCCCGCCCATTACACTCGAAACCGTCCTTCATGCTTCCTGAAACCCACACCGTCACCAACTGTACAGGCCGATCATTTGTATAAGTAAAATATGCTTGATCGAATGTCCTCCTTTGATTAAAACACGCGCCATGCTCAACCCAAAAATCGAACTGCACCAACCCATTTTAGCCATCGGTCGTTGATCCAGGGTCACCGAACCCTTTTCCGTAGCCTCGCCACCCAATGCCGTCAGTTTGATGCCACTCGATACCTAAAATAGCTTCCAGAAATTACGCAAACCACACCCCCTTTCGAGGCAGAATCCCCCCGCTCTAGTACATATATTCAGATCATAGCCGGTTAGAAGATGGAGCTCAACAAGTTGAACGTTTTGGTAGTTGGAAGCTTATTCATTTATTGCGTGGATTTAGAGAACGAGTGCAAGAAGGTTTCGAACAGTTTGGTTCGTCCATTTTTGTGTGGAGGCGCACGTTGACAACAAAGTTTGACCAGAGAATAGTTGGAATTATGGTTCACGAGGGTTTGTGTTTATAATGTAGGATTGAATTTAGTATTATTTTAATATTACGAAATTTTACGATGAAGTAATACTTCAAAACAAGCATATATGATGTCCAATCCAGACGAAACTCCTAATCCTAGCATAAAAAATTATTCCGGACCCGATGGGACATGTTTCGTCAAATTCCGAGTTCACTTGTAAAAAATCCTTTATAAATCACAGGGTAAAAATCACGCATTTAAATTTCTCACGATCACAAAATAAATCCAATCAACTTGAAACCTTGCAGTTTTACTTGTCCTTTTCCTTACGGATCCAATGAAATTTGTTTCATTAAAATCGGAGTTCGTTTGGCCAGTCCTTTATTCCTTTAAAGTTACTCCTATCTAAAATGGCCAAAATAATATAAATGATTAAATAAAAATAAGAGCGTTTGACGCTGCCACGATCACTTGGTTAATCAGATTATTATCAAATTTGAAACGTAACAATAACTTAATAATATGGATCCAATAAAACTCATTCGGTTGAAATCCGACTCCGTTTGGAAAACAACGATGTTTTATACTTGAAGTTGTTTGTCGATTTACGATTAAATTCCATACGCTCACATGTTAACTCCGTTTGGCCCCAAAATTTGCAGCATGCTATATTTTGACGTTTCGGATCCAACAAAATTCGTTTCATCGCAAACGGAGGTCGTTTGAAAATTAGCTATTTCTAAGGCCTTTAAAATATCGATAAAATTAATTAAATTCCAAAATAATTCAGTTAAATAATAGTAGATTATTATTATCATATTTATCCAAATAAAACTATCATATGGTTTCAAATATAACCAGTATGGATTATTCAACTCGATATTAACATTTTCGAGTTACATCGATGTCCAAATTATATTAAAACCCTTTTAATATATTAAATAAACGTTATCGTTTATTAACGATTTCCATAGCGACTATTTTAAAATTTGATTTGGACATAACTAACAATCTATAACATGAAATCTGGATTTTTCTCTTTCATATGAAAATTATAATCAATAAGATTCAAATGTTTCTTGTTTCACAGAAATCCGACTTATATCGGATCATGTATATTCGATTAAATTTCAAAACTCAATATTATGAACTACTGCACCATTTCGAGCTCGTTTTAAATTTAAATATAAATTTAACGTTCAAACATCATTTTAATAACGAATTTAAATATTAAAAACCCATTAACATTCCAGATATAATATTTAAAATATAATTTAAATATTCAAATTCAAATAGCTGAAAAATCTGGGTCGTTACATTCTTCCCTCCTTAATAGAATTTTGTTTCCGAAATTACTAAGGTAAGAAAAATGTTACAAACCTATTATCTTAAAAATCTAATTTATTTAAATCGAAAACCAATCCATCATTGTAAATAAAATTTTCAAAATATCAAAAAAATTCTAACACATTAAATTCTCAGAAAAATTCGACAGTCTCACCTGTACGGAGTGACATCTGCGATATCGCAGTAACAAATAATATAAATTCTAAAATAATTCAGTTAAATAATAATAGATTATTATTATCATATTTATCCAAATAAAACTATCATATGGCTTAAAATATAAACCAGTATGGATTATTCAAATCGATATTAAAATTTTTGAGTTACGTCGGTGTCCAAATTATATTAAAACCCTTTTAATATATTAAATAAACGTTATCATTTATTAACGATTTCCATAATGACTATTTTAAAAATTGATTTGGACATAACTAACAATCTGTAACATGAAATCTGGATTTTTCTCTTCCATATGAAAATTATAATCAACAAGATTCAAATGTTTCTTGTTTCACAGAAATCCGACTTATATCGGATCATATATATTCAATTAAAGTTCGAAACTCAATATTATGAACTGCCACGCCATTTCGAGCTCGTTTTAAATTTAAATATAAATTTAATGTTCAAACATCATTTTAGTAACGAATTTAAATACTAAAAACCCATTAATATTCCAGATATAATATTTAAAATATAATTTAAATATTCAAATTCAAATAGCTGAAAAATTTGGGTCGTTACATTCTTCCCCCCTTAATAGAATTTCGACCCCGAAATTACTAAGGTACGAAAAATGTTACAAACCTATTATCTTAAAAATCCAATTTATTTTAAATCGAAAACCAATCCATCATTGTAATTAAAAATTTCAAAAATATCGAAAATTTTCTAACACATTAAATTCTCGGAAAAATTCAGCAGAGTCTCCCCTGTACGGAGTGACATCTGCGATATCGCAGGAACAGATAATATATATACATCGACCCACACGGTTAAAAACCAAAAACCAAAATTTATATTTCCGCGTAGGCGTACCTTTTACGAGCGCTATTGAGCATACTTGCTCAATTTATTACGTTCTATTCAACCAAAATCAATCCTCTTGCCTTCTGGCACTTGTACTTAACTCAATTCAATATATAAGTAACAAATATATGAAATTCTTAAATAATATTTCATAAATCAATAAATATAACTACACCAATTTCATAATCAAACAGGTAGCATCAATTCATTTTCAAACACAGGGTTAGATCATTAATTTCAATTCATATGCGGTTTTATTCCAGATTATAATCCTGGAATTTATTTTCAATTCATTTGACTCTATTAAATTGTTGATTGTTTCTATTCAAACATTCTACCATCCAATAATAAATAATTCACAATCAACAATCAATACACAACCAAATCAACCAAATCAATTGAATTTACATTCAATATTAATATTTATTTGGTTTAACATATTTGAACATCAATCGGTTAATATTCAATTGATTTTTATTTAATTAATATCCATTAAATTTTCAAATCATAAATCACATTTATTTAATCCAATATCATTCTTAATTTAATTTCACTTAACCAAGTTAAGTTCCCATCTCAAATCCAATTACCAATTTTATTCAATCAATCAACACACAATATCTCAATAATTTGATAAAATTATTTCTTTTCTATTCAAAAATATATTTCGGACAAAATTATTTCATTTACCCTCTTTACAAATTAATATCGTTTCCAATTTCAGTTCAAAAACTTTTCAACACTTGAACCGATCAAATAACACAATACAAAACTTTTGTATAAAATTTACATATACACTCTCATATATATACTCAAACTCAATTTAGGTATTACTAACCCTATCTCTATCGAGTTGCGCTATAGTGCCAAGCTTATTACTAAACCAATAGCTCTGATACCACTGTAACGACCCGGTAAAAGAATTCAACGTTCGAATTCTGATAATAATACATAAACCCGTATTACTTGCCAAAAACCAAGTATCGAAAACACTAGATAGTTATTAGAAAGAATATTAGAGGGTGAGATAAGAAAGAAAGAATTATTAGAATAGAAGAAGAACCAATACATCACAGAGTCTCACATCGCAGCGGAACAAAATATAATACAGAAATAAATATTTATTGAGAGCTTTAAAAATACTTACAATCATCAGAGTACATCAACACATCTGGACAGTTATAATAACATGTCCTCATATACAACACATATCGGAAAAAATATTATATAATATCATATGTCTGAACCCATCCAGCTCGTCTCTTCTTAGCATCCGATAATCTGAACCTGTACAACTCAGTCTAACTCGAGCATTACAAACGTTGGATCAGTATGATGAACCAGAGTGAGAAAAACACACTAAGTTTAAAGGTATCACACAACTTGATTTTAAAGTCAAAATCTTTTCAATAGAAAAGGATAATTGTAAGACCAAATCCACACATAAATACGGATGATTTTTACCTTACGATAACCCAAACCATTTTTGAAATTAATATCTTTTCTGATATTATAATAGTGTCTAAATACAAATAAATATCAATCTAGCAGAACGCTTGCAACTCACGCTTCACATACATAGTATACAATCAAAACTGCGAGTTCTTATTGGAGAATGGATTTCCTGGCAAGGTATGGGACCTCCTTCCCGACAATGTACCTTTAGAGATGAATATACTGGGGTTCAACAAGAACATCTTGCGACCCAGGCTAAACATGACTGACCCTCCACTTCTCTTAAGAGTACCGAATACATCATTACCACGGTTGGGGGCTAGCCAACCGAACCGATAACATACATACAAAAATATAAAAAGGGACAACCAAAGGCATTTGATTTCTCCAGATCAGGTAAAGATATACCCTTTTGGTCGGTGCGACCTACATAGCTATGCGACCTACCCGATTTTGTGTCATTTCCCAGTTGATGAGGCTTGAGGTTTAAATCTTTAGAACATCTGGTCACCACTCACTTTGAATGCCACATCGTCAGATCCGCCAGAAAATCACTAATTGACGTCCACAAAAATACTCTAGTTGTTAAGCTAAGAGAAAGGCCTTTCCCCGCCATCAACTATGGTACACTAGTAGGAGGCCCATGCTTCGCATACGGGTACGTGGAAGTACATTAAACCGAAAAATATGACATTGCTGGATATGGATGTTTGTCCAATAAGCAAGTACATATGGGTTAGCAACGACAGAGGCTAATAAAATCATTGAAGATAAGTGTAAGAGGAGTGATGTAATTGGAGCGTTGAAGCTGTGTATAGCAGAAAATAAAGTTACTGGTCGATATATTCATATTATTGCAAATAGACATATAAGTGCAACAGAATAAAGTGAATAGAAGTATGAGAAAGTATGGACAAAATGTCAGAAATTAAAAAACAAACTACTTGAAAATTAATAGTACATGTAGAAAATGATACGGAGTTAGTTAAAAGTACACGTAAAACAAATTAGAAGAACTATTTCACGGTCATAATACAAATATCCTACAAATAAACATTTAGAATTGTGATTTAATAAGTTCATGCCGTAGTTTTAATTATTATTTTCCTTTATTTGCAGACCATTTTGTTAGAGATATGGAGCCTCATTTTTTTATGTCCTGAAATTTGTCACTAAAACCAAAGGTAGTAAGGGTTGGAATAAATAAATAAATAAAAGCAAAGTAAAAAGGATTAGTAGGAAATGGTACTCGAGTCATGTTAGTAGCGTGAGTGGTCTGTGCTACGCACACGGTCAGAGTCTACATGCATGGTGCAACAGTAGGTAATAGGGTTGGAAGTTACAGATTTCAATCTTTGTTTGTAATGAACCCACTTCATACTCGATTAATGTGTTAATTAGTGGGATTTCTTGATAGGATTGTAGAGTGTGTTGTTGCATGTAAGTGGAAAAGCGAAAGTCTGTTAGTGATTGATACTTAAGGATCGTACATAATTTATTTCATGTTGCATCATACTAATAACACAAGCTTCAAATTTACAAAGTAGGCACATGCATATTATTGCTACGTTAGGCTAAGGCTTTTTTTCCATATAATCTTGGCAATGCCCATATTACAAAAGAGACAGAGAAAAATGACATTGAAAAAAAGCCTTGCTCATGCGAAGACATATGATGATTTTATTTATATTTTCATTATTGGGAAATCTAACATGTACTGACGGTGTTGTTCTGCTCCAAATACCTTTTATATTCAAGTTAAAACGGTAAAGCCAGTCTACAATAAGTTGGTATGAGTACAACTATCACAGATAAATACAAAGGGGAAAGGCTTCGAGGATGAAAAGAATAATCTTTACTTGGATATCTTGGATCAATCATGCTTCCTGTTCGTGAAGCATTAGTAGAATGCATTCACCTCACATACCAGCCTTATATTTTCTTATACCTATTTCAAAATAAAATGATTATACATAAATTAATAATGACCCGCCCTATTATTGACAGATGATGTGAAATATTTCCCAATCTTAATACAATAGAAGACAAATTGTCACACGTGGACTAAAATTATTTCAACCTAAAATAATGTGAAAATATGTCATTGCATGTCGATTAAATGAAATAAGAGTTGTACAACAACAAAATTTACTTGTTTGAAGATCAATTCGCATATAACAAATAATAACAGTTAGTGGAAATAACAATAAAACAATTGGACAGAACAGCCTTAAATAAAATAACAATGATACAAAATATGAAGCTATATTTTTTAACGAACATTCAATTAAGAGTATATTTGTTTGAAGATAAAGTACAACATATATCTGAAACATGGGTTAACATGGGATATTAAAAAAGGAAAAGGAAGTTAAAGGAGGCACATTCTCATAACCTCAGTGATCATTTAAGGAAAATGTTCCTCAGGATCAATCAGTTTCATCAAATCTTTATATATATTCCCTTATCCTTGATATGGTTGGTTAAGATATAAGGGGATTGAAGTAGACACATGTTCCTATTACCATCATAGGGTATTTGAGAAGATTAGCTAGGGCTGTTACGGTAACAGTAAATTTACCATTACCATACCATTACCAGTCGATCGGTAACCATTTTTGATTGAAATCGGTATACCAGTTAAAACGGTATGGTAACGGTAAATTTACCATTTTTAACGGTAAATTATCGGTAACGTTTCTTCAATACCAGCGGTAACGGTAATTTACCAGTTAATTCAAAACCTAAGTATACTCATCTGATATGCTTTATAACATGCACGTAGAACCAAATAAATGATTGTATTTAGTTCAATAATCAAATGAAATAATCCCAGATACACTTATTTTCTTTTTCATTTATGTTTTTTTATAAACTAACACTACATATAGTATAATAAAGATGCACTATGTACAAAAAATATGTTAAGATATAAACTTCGTTGGACAAACATGTTAAGATTTAAACTTCGTTGGACAAACGGTAATTTACCATTACCAGTGTAACGGTTACCAGATTATCGGTATATCAATCATCGGTATACCAGTCGATCGGTAATGGTAACGGTAAGCAATTCTGGCTTACCAGTAAAAACGGTACGGTAACGGTATTTGCTAAACGGTAACGGTAACCGTTACCATAACAGCCCTAAGATTAGCAAATTATTTACTTGGTATAATATTAGTTTTGCATAGTAACTATTTCAGTTATAGGATACCAAACGTTGAGTACATTAATGCAAGACCACAACACATACGACGTAAGCAATATAAGGTTGCATTCAGTTGCTTTAACAATGTGCTTTTTTGGATTATATGGAAACTCTTTGAACTGTTGAAAACATCATGCTAGGAAGGACAACTTAAATTTGTTTTGATGTCATATTTTAGGTTTTTAGTGTGAAATATATGCATATGGCTTACGCAAGGGACGATTGTCCAGCCATTTAATCCCAACGCTCGCCATGCCATCAAATAATTCATATTCCATAATTTTTATTTAAAGGGAAGTGGATCCCACTACCTTTTCTACCAATGGTTGAGCAAGTGTCAACACAGTTGTCTTTTACCCAACCAAGGAAAGCAAACCCGTCACTGGATTGTATATTGTATTTTCAGGTGGAAGGTAATGAAAGTAATATTTGAGTTCTTGTGCAAATAAATGGTTCAATATATGCAACAGGGAAATGACAATGATTGTAGAAATCTAAATAAGCAAGCAAGCATATCATTGCATTCATGCGTCCAACTTAACAAAATGATTTGACTTCTTGGACATAACGCTTTATTAGATTTGCAGTAGAGAGAAATACATATGGTTGAAAAGTAAATGAATATCCTATCATCAGTTCGTCTAATGAGTGTAGCAACCTTTCCCATGATACAATTGCACTGACAGCTAATGTAAATTATTAAATAGTCACTCAAATACATAAATCTATAGATCCATATTATGTGAAAATCATTTAATCCTCTCGTGGAATTTGTGTTTTTTTTTCGATTTAATAATAATTATAGAAATTTTAAAGAAATGAAGCAGACAACCACCAGTTTATATTTTGGACACCAACACAACTAAAAATGATCATGAAATAAATGCAGTAGTTGAGTGGGATAAAAAATTAAACTCAAGAAAAAAAGCTGTTGGATATTAAATAATTTGCTTCGCATATTTGATATGCATGATCTACATCTGTTATTCAAACATTAACGGATGATGAAAAAGTTGTTGAAATTGGTGATATAGTTTATGTAGATAAGGTTTAAGCAACAACTTGCAGTATCAATCAACTATTGAAAATATGTTTAATTGTTGGTTAAACATGTATGCATATGGAAGATAATTACCTTATTGAAAATATTATTCATTTGACACTCAACCAGGATGGATGTAACTGGTATCGTATAAATTACTACATACGTGTACTCTTAGGCCATAATCAATCCTATACATAACTTCAGACAAATAAATTTAAGCGAAATTACAACAAAATAACATGTTATACATGACACCACCAAACGCATAATATTGACTATACAAACATTTAGTGAAAACAAATTTATAGCAATAATAAGACAAATAAGGATCCATACCTTCCTTGTTGTCAGTTCCACAGTTAATAATCTTAGAACAACCAATCCTGATGCTGCAAGTTTTTTGTTCGGTTTCAAAATTGGCGTGATAGCTTTTTGGATAATCCATATTGACAACTTCAACAATGGTCGATCTATGGCTACAATTGAGAGAAGGATTGTAGGTTGAAGGTCATCGAATGCAAAGTGATATGATAAATGGTAGTGCATGAGCCATCATACAGATATATCAATACAATGAAAATAATTGCTAAAAGGAGTAGAACAAAAGTAAATCAAGAGGATATCGGGTTGAACAATCACATGTTCTCCAGGATGATAAGTCGCGCCTGTTAATGATAGCGAAACCTAAAAAATTGTCATACCTAACAATTAATGATATGCCAAAAATAAATTTTCACGGTAAAATATATGTGTAAAAAAGTACTAAAAAATAGGAAACATAGAGTCATATATAGTTCACTTATTTACTGTCAGTATATAACTACTGTGTTGCTATGTCACTGTCATTTCATGCTAAGTTGAATTTTGCCAGTTTTGAACTTTCTCTACAACATGATAAGCAGTAAAAATTGTTTTTTTTTCAAAATCGACAGCTAATAATGGTCATTTTCATCAGGCATCTTTTAACAAAAAAAGTAAAAAATAAATCTACACCTGTAATGAATGAACGACCTCGGCAACTGTTGAATGCTGCTAATAATTTAAAACTGTCAATGAAGGGGACGTTCGTAGATGGTTTCAGTAACGACATAAAGAAGTGTCGTGTAGTGGTCGTTAAGGTGGAAATCGTATTATAAACATCCTATATCGACAAAAGATTATCAAAAGTGAACTTAAAGTGTAACTCAATCATGCAAATCAAAGAACGGGCAGAAATTTAAATAAAACAAAGTCGGCATTGCAAACAATATAGTAGGACCATGACCGAGAAAATGATTGGATGGATTAAGTAATGACCTGTTAGTCAGTTTGCGCTGCGGTTTTTTTATCAGAGTCGATCGCTCTATGACCATGTGAAGGATGTACGTTGAGAACGTTGATGACGTCGGAAGGGATAAATGAACGATGATCGACAAAGGCAACCGAATCAGGGGTAAATTGTTTTGTGCAATTCAATCTGTAAGGTAGGGGCTGATAATAAAATAAGTGCATTAAGGATACATATTTTGGGGATTTGTATCAAAAGTTGAAAAATCTAGATAAAAATCTAACAATTAGAGTAGGAAGCATAAATAGGTGATTAAATAAAAATGGTATCAGGAACCATGGCAGCCATCTGGGGTAGCCGACGTCGAAATGTCACCGGATGCGAGTGACAAAATCCGTAACCGAATCAAGGGTAAATTGTTTTGTGCAATTCAATCTGTAAGGTAGAGGCTGATAATAAAATAAGTGCATTATGGATACATATTTTAGGGATTTGTATCAAAGATTGAAAAAGAGGATGAAAATCTAAATAACAATCTAACAATTAGAGTAGGAAGCATAGACAGGTTATTAAATAAAAATGGTACCAGGAACCATGGCAGCCATCTAGGATAGCCGACGTCGAAATGTCACTGGATGCGCGTGACAAAATCCAACAACTTGCAGCGGATCTAAAGAACTGGATTGATGGTTGGACAATATTTGAAGGGCAGATCACAAAATCGGTTTATTAGGTTTTTATTGGATCGTTCAGTTTTGCAAAAAGAGAATGGGAAGTGGGAAGAGTAGAGGAAAAACAGAAGAAGAGGCAACACGCTTTGAAGTCACGTGCGATGGGTGGAGGTTAAAAATAAAAACGGGGAAACTTACGGGGTTTCAATGTTTACCGAAAGAAGAAAGCACAGCGTGTCCATGTCGGATTGGCAATAGTCCTGTTATTATGTTTAAGTAACAGATTTGAAGAAATCAACGTACACAATTCCTTCTGAAATACCCTGTCAGACATCCATCCATACAACTCATCCAAGAACAGGATGAACCGAAGACACCCTCCTACCACATCCTAGGTATCACCCTATGGATCAGTAGCGAGTAGTCCTTGCACTCCATCGATTTCAACCACGACAGGATCACCATTAGAATATCTCCGGGCGCGACTTTAGAGAATTCAACAAGTAGTCCTTTCGCTTATGAAGATCCACGGTCTTCAAATACGCCATCTTCAATCAGCGTCTTCCACGTATTTACTGGTTCGGAATGGTTTTCGAATATAAATTCGATCATGGTCTTTCCGTACCAACAATCGTATGAGTCAGATTTGATAGTCGGTTATTTAACTATCAAATAAATATTCATGAGAATAGAATGAGTTCACTGATTCATTATTCGGCCTTACCTGGCCTCTTTAATTAATATAATTACCGAAAATTTAATTCAAAACTCCTAATTATTTTACATATTGTGAATATAACTTTTCACTTCTTATTTAACGTAAGATTATTCTTAAAACTAGTTCTTTTTAATACATAGGAAAAATCCTATAATCATATCCAATTTTCTGTTCTATTATTTTTCAAAACATTGGCTATATCTTTACTCATTTTCTATAACTGGGAAATCGATTCATCTTATCACTCGTAAAACAACATTACGAAATCTCTTCGTTTCATTTCTTGAAACCAATAACCAACTCTTATTCTTTTAAAATAAATCTATTCCAAAACTCTGCTTTTCATTTTCTTTACCTTAAGAATACCGTTACAATTTCACATAAATCTCTTTTATAACTTCCTTTACTTGGGAAACATTATTACATATATATATTCTCGAATCTTCTCATTTCCGTTACCTTGGAAATTACATTATACATTTTCAAATCCTTTTTATTTCCGTTACTTTGGAAATCTCAGTATGTATTCTCAAATCTTATGATTAACATTGTATTATTATTTCTCATATGGAAATAACAAATTATTCTTAATCTCTTTCCTATTACAACTAATATCATCCTCAGATAATCCTGAGGTCGTTCAAGTTGGGGTATTTATTAACCTCTCAGACCTTGATCAACAACGTTCTTATCTTAAGATAGATATGAGTTGTAATTCAAAAACCGATATTTATTTTAAATATCAAAATAAATCCCATTAAACTATTTTCTTTAAAATATGGTTTATAAAACCTTCTTACTTTTGAAAATACCTCTTTTTAAATATAAACTATTATTACTTTATATATTGATTAAGTAATTCTTTAATAAAAAACAATTCTTAATCTTAACTTCTTCCAAAGAATTCATTTTATAACTCGAATTATTATTACCAAATCCCATTACTAAATCCTTTACCAAATTCAATCACAAATCCCTTTTAATCATTTCTTTTGAAAATTTCATCTCGATTCCATTCCTTTCTCTCAATTCCATTATTACTAACGTTAATTTAAAATTAACGTGTTAACTTCACATCTCTTTAATAAACCTTGTTTACAAAACTCAGATTTACTATAAAACCCCTTTTATCTTTATTTCCTTACTTAATTCAAATATTAAGTAAACATTTATTTATGTTATTATATTCGCTTAAAATCTCTTTTATAACTTCGCTATAAAAACGTGGGTTTTAATATAAAAGCCGGGCATAAACTCCTTTCACAATTCAATTAGATTCCATTTCAATTTCGATTTCTTTATGAATGAATTCCAATTGAAAAGTAATCTCCTAAATTATTATTAATTAAAATAATAATTTTCTTCAATCATTAACTACTGCAGAAGCAGATAATTTCTTTATTAACTATAAATTCCCTTTTTAAAATCTTATTAAAATTTCAAACAAATATTCGTTAAACTATTTTAGATTAATCAACAACAAACTAATCTATTAATCGATCTCAGTTAAAACGGTCGACTTAGTCAGCTCAAGACATAGTTATCTCGGTAACCAAATTCAATTGATCCTTCCTTTAAATTAATTAGAAATATAATTAGTTTAAATAATTTCATTTAATTGCTTCTTAAAAAAAATAAAATCTAAATCGTTAAGTTAATTTCCGCTCATTTGGTTATAAATCTTCTTAACATAAGAATGTGCTTTATAAAATCATTAATACTCGCCTATAACTTTAAATAATAAATAATAAATATTTATTTCCTTTTAATAACTTTTATTCAAATAATAGATTTAAAAATCTATCTTTAGTTATAAAAATAAAATTTGTAATTTCACTTCTATCGATTTACCTGACGGTAAATCAATATTTAGAAAACGATTGATTTATATGCCATATACTGCCACTTACTCAACCAATATCCCCCATTGGTTAAAACAAAGCAAGTGTTGAATCCCAGGCCAATGATCAACAATCAAAACAATCATCCAATCAGAACAGTTCATATGATGATAATATAAAAATAAATAACATCTAATATATTTGGGAAATCCAATTGGATCCCTCCAACCTGTTCTTCTCTGCATCAAAATAGATTATCTCACATAAATTCATTCAATTCAATTTAACTGATTATTTCTATAATAGTAAATAACAGCTATTTAACATCACCCAATTAACAAAACAATTCAAACAGTTTAACATGTTTATTTTATAAACATGACCAACAAGGTAAGTTACCTTAATTGGGACCAATCATTAAAATAATGATTTGGAGTTTCACTGAAATTAAACAACGTTTAATATCATGGGTTCGATCAAAATATGAAATTAACAAACAGACAACCATTAGCAACCATAGCGCACAAAATAAAAACCCGACTTATTTAAAATATAAGTGGAATGTACCAAATGAGTTTAACTCACCTTGATCTCATTTATCGTTGAAGCGGTTTGGTTACAATTAAATTAAATAGCATTTAATTTAACTGAAATTTCTGGCTGTCTCCATTACCGTCCAAATTAGTTCCATAACGTAGTACTTGTCAACACGATTCCAATGGTATATGATTTGTCCAATTCTGAAAATATAACAACAAGTTATTAATAATTTATAAGTTCACGATTTAAATGAAATAGTTATTTTTAATTACTAATTATAAAATTGTCAACTAATTACATTGAATTGGGTATTTTAATATGTTCGACTTCTGTCCAAAAAGGAATAGCCCGAGTTCTTTAATTTGCTCCACTGCTCTGTTCCCATTTGCAATCAACACTAACTGAATTAAATAGTTAATTACAAATTAATTTAAATTAATCGCTTTATAAATATGTTTAATTATGTTAAATAACCGTAATAGGCCTGCTGCATTTCTGATTCCAAATGTTGGGTCCTGATTACTCTTCAACATCGTTCAAAAACAACAACTTCTGCTTCCTCACCATTTATATTTGCATGGGCACGAACTTCCGAATGCTACATTCTATATCAGCATGCCTCCTCGCCATTTATAATTTTTTTCCTTCTTTACACGTATAATCTTCCCCTTAATTTTCCTTCCCACGTCACCTATTAAACTGCCCAACTCTTCACTGCTATCGCTCCCCCATGATCCATGCTGACTTCGACATGTGCCCGATTCCCCAATCTCTTTCATTACTTCTAAACCCACTGGCCCACCCCTATTTTCCTGCCCAGGCTTTCGTTCCTATCCGTTCACTCAAAATTTTCCTTCATGCTTGCTAACACCCACACCATCACCAACTGTACAGGCCGATCATTTGTATAAGTAAAACCTGCTTGATCGAATGCTCCTCCTTTGATTAAAACACGCGCCATGCTCAACCCAAAAATCGAACTGCACCAACCCATTTCAGCCATCAGTTGTTGATCCAGGGTCACCGAACCCTTTGCCGTATCCTCGCCACCCAATGTCGTCAGTTTGATGCCACCGGATACCTCAAATAGCTTCCAGAAATCACGTGAACCGTATCGCCATTCGTGGCTGAATCCCCTCGCTCCAGTGAAGATGGAGCTCAACAAGTTGAACGTTTTGATAGTTGGAAGCTTATTGATTTATTGCGTGGATTTAGAGAACGAGTGGAAGAAGGTTTCGAATAGTTTGGTTCGTCCATTTTTGCGTGGAGGCGAACGTTTACAAAGTTTGACCAGAGAATAGTTGGAATTAGGGTTCACGAGGGTTTGTATTTATAACGTGGGATTGAATTTAGTATTATTTTAGTATTACGAAATTTTATGATGAAGTAACACTTCAAAATAAGTACATATGATGTCCAATCGAGATGAAACTCCTAATCCTAGCATAAAAAATATTTTGGACCCGATGAGACTGGTTTCGTCAAATTCCGAGGTCGTTTGCAAAAAGTCATTTATAAATCCCAGGCTAAAAATCACTTGTTTAAAGTTCTCATGATCACAAAATAAATCCAATCAACTTGAAACCTTGCAATTCTATTTGTCCTTTTCCTTATGGATCCAGTGAAATTTGTTTCGTTAAAATCGGAGTTTGTTTGGCCATTCGTTTATTCCTTTAAAGTTACCCCTTGTTAAATGGTCAAAATAATATATTCGATTAAATAGAAATAAGGGTGTTTGACGCTGTCACGATCATATGGTTAATCGGATTGTTACCAAATTTGAAATGTAACAATAACTTACTAATACAGGTCCAATAAAACTTGTTTAGTCGAAACCCAACTCCATTTGGAAAACGACGATATTTTACAGTTGAAATTGTTTGTCGGTTTACAATTAAATTCCGTACGCTAACATATTAACTCCGTTTGGCACAAAATTCGTAGCACGTTATGTTTTGACGTTCCGGATCTAACAATATTCGTTTCATCACAAAAAGAGGTCGTTTGGAAATTAGCTATTTCTAAGGCCTTTAAAATATCGATAAAATATTAATTAAATTCCAAAATAATTCAACTAAATTATAAAAAATTATTATTATCATATTTATCCAAATAAAACTATCATATGGTTTCAAATATAAACCAATATGGATTATTCAACTCGATATTAACATTTTCAAGTTACGGCGGTGTCCAAACTATATTAAAACCCTTTTAATAAATTAAATAAACGTTATCGTTTGTTAACAACTTCCATAGCAACTATTTTAAAATTTGATTTGGACATAACTAACAATCTATAACACGAAATCTGGAATTTTCTTTTCCATATGAAAATTACAATTAAAAAGATTCAAATGTTTCTTGTTTCAAAGAAATCCGATTTATATCAGATCCTGTATATTCAATTAAAGTTTAAAACTCAATATTACGAAATACCGTGCCATTTCGAGCTCGTTTTAAATTTAAATATAAATTTAACGTTCAAACATCGTTTTAATAACGAATTTAAATATTAAAAACCCATTAATATTCCAAATATAATATTTAAAAATAATTTAAATATTTAAATTCAAATAGCTGAGAAATATGGGTCGTTACACAACCCGTACTTTTGACAATTTAAAATATTTGATTAAATACAAAATTTTGAATGATATTTGCTAGAAATTAAAGTTTAGGAGATTTTATTCATTTAAAATGCAATTTGGATAAGTCTATTGTAATAACATGAGAACAAATAATAAATTATAAGTTATAACTTTTGTTGTAAAGAGCAATCTTGTACATTTGTATAAATTACTAAGAATACATAAATTGTTTTTTATTTTCTTGTTAATTTAAATCCACAATAAAACTTAATAAATTTAATTTAATTACGTTTAATTTGATGCAAAATTTTAAATGTAAAATGGTAGAGATGTGGCTTGAAATTTATGGATTAATATTAGAAACATAGCGTTAGATAAAACAAGTGTATTAGTGAATCAAAATAATATTTTAAGAAAAAAAATTAAACAATTTATTTTTAATGCAAGTGCAATTCAATAAAAAGAATAAAATTGGATTTTAGAATAGTATTTTATCGTTGTTATAGTTGGTACCGGAGCTTTGGTTGAGAAAAGGCCAAATACTATTTGGGTTAAACCATTAAGAGATAAGGTAATAGAATGTTCTATTATGAGTTTGAGAGTTTGTATACAAGAGTGCGTATTTGTTAATTTTATAAAATGTTTATGTTCTGTTAATTTGTTTTATTGAGTATTTATGAATTTTGATTGATACATGGGATGTCGTGTAATCGAAATGGATTTCTAAACTTTTAAATAGGGTAAAATGACATGGTATTGTTTTTGAGATAGCTAAATTGAGTAAGTTTACCTAAGACTATATGTTATATATAAAGAATAAATTTCTATAATTGAATATAGTTATTTAGGATATGATTGTTTGTTAAGTAATAGTAGTACTCAATTATTATTATTTACGGTTTTATTAGTTATGCTTAGCTAGTTTATGAGCATTGACTATTATACGTTTCTTTTAAATGTTGATTAACCAATATTTCTATAATTTAATCTGCACAATATAAGTAAGTTTTATTGTGACAATTTGTTTTAACCCTTTTTAATTATTTCTTTAAGTGAATAACCTTGACATGATAATTTATGAATATAACTAGGGGATTGTCCATACGACTCCAATTTTGGTTAAGGGAGTTATAGTTTTATATTTTAAAACTGTTGTGGCAGTACCAAATAAATTAGTCTTCCCTTAAAACAATAAATAAAATTCCAATAATAACCTTATAATCCAAACGTTTTTTTCATCAATATATAGTACAACCCTCAACTGTATTCCTTTCTTCACTAAAATAGTTGATCTCAAAAGAAAATCGATTGAACTATCCTTTCCAAAATTTGCACCATTACACTGGGATTTGATTGCTTTCGTTTTGTCCTCTTTGTTCGAACCATGGTGGAGGAAACAAGACTAGGTATGCGATTTAATTTGGTTTTTGAAGCAGTACAATTTTCAGATGATCAATTTTTGGAGAATTTAAAAGTTTGGGTTACCAGCATGTGATATGTAGGGAAGGGTAGTTTGGTCTTTTTTTTATATCCAACCCCCCTTAACAAATAACAAATTAGAAGGAACCTTGTTAAAATTCTTTCCCTCTTAACCAAAATTGGAGTCCGATTAACACTTCTGTAATGATCCAACTTTAACGTACCATTTAAGCTGACATTTAACCACATTTCAAACTCAAAAGTCATAGGAAAATGGATAGTTAGGGGAAAGAAATTAGAGGGTGAGAATAAGAAGGAAGGAAATATTAGAATAGGAGAAGAGGAAGAAGAACATCATATTACAGAATCAGGGTAGAGTAGAATCTCATAGTGGAATGAATAAAATATAATATACCAATACTCTATACACAAAGAGAAAACCGTATATATATGACTACACAATCGGAGTACACATCTAATATCAGCATATACAATGCTAATAAATACAATACACCCAACGGAATAAATTAATACCAAAAAAATACTTGAATACGTCTTGACTCCATCTCCTTTTATGAATTTATAAGAAAAATCCAATGCTACATGAAAAATATATTTTGTTGACCCGAGCACATTTTAAGGAAAAGCAAAATCACCCAGATCAGTCTGGAATACTTTCAGTGATAAAAATCACATCATAAATAACTTGGTTAATTTTTAGAAATCCTTTAAAAGAATGGAACTCTCGTAAGACACGACCACACATAAACATGACACGTGTTATTCCTTTACGATAACCAAATCACTTTTTATTATAAAATTCAATGATATTATAATAATGTATAACAATCCACAAATAAAATATGAATATAGCCGAAAATCTTGCATCTCACTTTTCGACATAGTTGGTTTACATCTAAAACCATATGACTCGTATTGGAGTTTGGATTTCCATACATGACTAGGTTAGGAACTACCTTCCGATCAGTGTCCTCTATACAAAAAACAACGAGGTTCATCAAGAATATCTTGCAACCTGGCCATACATAATCGACCACTCATTCAACTTGAGTGTATCAAATATATCATCATCACGGCTGGGATTAACAACTATATTCATTTCGAAGCATACAAAAAGGGACAACCGATTTCTCTAGATTAGGTGATGATATACCCTAATGGGTATGATCCATAAAGCCCTATTGTCTGCCCGATTTCAGTCATTTCCCGGTTGATGAGGCTTGAGGCTGAGGTTATTCAATTACTATTTATACGTGGCACATCCTTATCTTTGGATGCCACATCACCATTCGATCAATCACTAATTGACGCTCATAAAAATACAATATCTTAATTTATACGCCTTAGAGAAGGGTGTTAGCTAAGAGAAGTTGTCTTTTCCGCCACCAAATAGATATACGTTTGTAAAAATCAACGTACGTGATCTAAGAAATGCAATGTCAGACATCCGTCCATACAAATTAGTTTTGGTAACGAACGAAGCCGAAGATACTCCAGAACATAGGGATCACTGCTACAAGTTTAATCCTAGTAGTTAACCAGAGACATCAGCAAGCACCCCTTTCCTTTCAGAAGGTCTACACCTTCAAATGATCTTCATATGCATAAGCATCTGTGCAAGTTAGTTTTCGAACATAAAGTCCGTTTGAATGGTTTTGGGTCCAGTTCCCATCCTGATTTCCTCGAACTAACATGTCATGGTCAAAAAGATAATTTATTAATAGTCAGTTCTTTAACTATCAACTCAAACAGTACAGTTGTGATGGCCCGCAAATTCGTATTATCTGAGCTGAAAAATACAACATCCGTCCAACCTAAATAATACAGAAATATGAGTCATTAAGAAATAAAATAGATAGAAGATAAAACAAAAGGAACATCATAATATCACAGCGGAACGAATAGAATATATTATATAACATAATCTTTGAAATACAAAATTTTGTATCATATATACATACCATCATCAGAGTATAATACAATATTTAATACAGCGGAAAAAACTCTTAAATATCTAATGGTGAAGCCGTCTGCTTCAAACTCCTCCAAGTGTATCTGTAAAAGCCTGAAACACTTGACTGCCCGTACAAATTTGGGCACCCAAGAGTTTAGGGAAAAATAAACAAAATAAACTCTGGGTCAGTCATGGGACTGGTGTGAGTAAACCCCAACCATATTGTTTAACTTTGAAAATCCTTCTGAAAGAAAGGGTAATCATAAGACCGGCCTACACATAAACATGGACGGTTTTTACCTTACTATAACCAAAACATTTTTTTGATATCAAAATCCAGTGATATTATAATTATGTCTAATCAAATAAATAACCAAATAGTAGAACACTTGCATCTCATGCTCTACATATATAATATAAAATCAAAAACCGCAGGGCGCTTATTGGAGATTGGATTCCAACTATGACAAGGTATGGGACCACCTCCCGATCAGTGTACTCTAGAGGGAATATACTGGGTTCAACAAGAATATCTTGCAACCCGACCACACATGGGCGCCCACTCATTTAGCTTGAGTGCAGCGAATATATTATCACCCAAGGTTGTCGACCATCCAACCGTAATCCGTAAGATACAGAATCGAAAGAAGAACAAATAATGAATTTTCTCTAGATCGGTGACAAATATACCCTGTTTAGGTATGACCCAACTAACCATGCTGCTTGCCCGATTTTTGTCATTTTCGGGTTGTGAGGCTTGTGACTACGTAAATCTTTCAGAACAACTGGCCACCATTCACTTTGAATGCCACATCGTCAAACCCGTCAAATCACTAGTTGATCTTCCCAAAAATATTACGGGTATAAAAGCTAAGAGAAACGAATTCCTCCGCTACGCGACGTAATACCTTGAAAAGATCGTCTTATATGATCTGTTAGGAAACTCTGTTAGACACTCATCCATACAAGTTGTCCTAGGTCTGGACAAACATAACAACCCTTGCATTCCACTTCGTCTTCAATTTATCTTCAGCATAATCTAATTCGCAACGCCTATGCCTATACAGAGTGGTTTTCGAATATTAAATCCAACCGGTCTCTCCGTATTGACAACGATGGTCAAAAATCTTTGATAGCCGGTGATTTAACTATCAAAGGAAAACAAGCATCCATCAAACAATCAACCAATCATTGGCCCTTTCTAATATTTCACGTTTGTTTCATTATCGGGTTTTCTATATTGATTTCTTGTTCCCAAATTTCTTAAAAATATTCTAACTCCTTAAATTTTCGGAAAATTTCGCCAGCACCTCCTTTGTACCTGTCAATAGTTCAAACCCCAACTCACCTCTCTAGGCCCTTTCCATTCAAAAAGAAAATAAAAAAGCCAAGCAGCTTGCTGATTCGGCGCATAAAACTCATTTGGAAATTTTATACATGTACATTTTTGTTGGGCACTTAAATTATAATCTTCATACTCTTCTTTCCATACCTGTTTTCATATATATACATTTCCAACTCATTTAATCAATCCATTCCCTTTTTAACAAAATCTGTTAACCGCTTCTTTAATTCCCTCTTTTGCCTAATGCACTTTCGATTTGAACATATCATATTCGAATATATTTTAATAAGCTAATACACAAATCGAATTCCATTTCTAATTCGAGTTTCATATTTGATTTTCCAATTTCAATTGACAACTCACATTTCCCCAAACCAATCAAACCCTATTAACTAATTTCTTTTTAAATTAGTTAACTTCATTTGGTAATTAAAAATCTGATTTTTAATTAGTTAACTAATTTTTAATTCAAAAATCAATCAATTTACTCGACTTGAGTTCATATTTAATTTTTAGCTCAAGTCCGGATTTTTCTAATGGAAATTCGGAGTTTATCCACTCAAAATCCTTTTATTCAATCTAATAAACCGTTATGGTTTTAAAACGATTATGGCGCGGTTTTTCTAAAAATTTGATTTTGAAATAACTCAAAATATATACGATAAAATCTATATTTTTCTCTTCCATTAGAAAACTATTATTCAATAGGTCCGAACGTTTCTAGTTTCATAGCATTCCGACTTATATTGAGTTATTTATACTCAATTGAAGTTCAAAACACCAAATTACGAACTATCACGCTGCAACGAGTTCGTTTTAATTAAATATAAACGTTTTAAAAACTTTGTTTATAAAACGATTCCAACGCCACTTTCAATAAAATAAATTAAGCCCATTATCCCAAATCTAACTTCACAATTTATATTACTCAACTCGTCGATTATTTTATGCCACATTCATAACCCAGTTATGAATTTATTAAAAACTCAATTTTTAAAATCAACTCCAATATGGAATTAGATTATTTATAAAATATTGATGTCGTCGAATTCTAATTATAAATTCCTTTTATGCAAATAATCAATTAAATCAACATCATTTACCATTACAAACTAATATCATCCCTTGATAATAGTGAAGTCGTTCAAGTTGAGGTATTTTATTTACCTCTCCGACCTTAATCGACCACATTCTTATCTTGAGACGGATAAGAGTTTGCAATAAAAAATGACATTACTTATCACAAAAATCCCCTCTTCTATCTCATTTAAAAATATGATTTTTAAATTCCATCTCTTATATTTGGAAAAACCCATTTCCAGATTTATCAAATGAAAACCCCTTCACTATATTTATAAACGTTGTCATAATTAAACTACCTTATTTTATATTAAACGAACTTCCATATTAATAATTTATTTGAAACTCTATTCTCATTTTGGAATATTTTATTAGCATAACTTATTTATAAAAACTTAGCATCTTTTTTCATATTTAAACAATTCAAGCCCGTTATTCAAATCTGACTTAACAATCCTGGTTGTTCAAGCTTGTCGATTATTTTATTTCACATTCATACTCTGTTATAAATTAATTCAATTTCCAATTTTTGAAGTTCAATTCCCATTTACATGGAATTAGATTATTAAAATTCGATAGAATCGAAATTTAATTATAAATCCATATGGATTATTCCAATTCAATTCCTATTCCAAACGTCGAAATAAATTCATCATTTTTCCTTTTAAGTGATTCCCAATCCCTTATTTAAATTCATACTTGAATTTAAATTTATAAATCATCCAATGATAATTCCTCTCTTTTATTTATAAATATCGTTTATACATTACACTTCTTGTCTAAATATTAAAACCAATTTCTATTTCAAATTTCCATTTGAAATCCCATCCCCACTTTGGAAAAATAAATTCTTCTTTTTAAATTCTTATCTGAATTTAAAATTTAATATTATCCAATGATGATTTTATCTTTCCATTTAAAACATTGTTTAGAAGTTCGGCTACTTGTTTTTATCATTAAAAACAAGTAATATTTCATAACTCATTTAAAATTCCATTTCTATTTCGGAAAATTAAATTTTCCTTTTTAAATATAAATATCCCTTTTTGATATTTTTAAATATAAAATATTTAGGGCCAGTGATATTTAAACATCCAAATACTCAAACCATCCATTCAACTCATAGATCACACACCTATAAATATGTAAACAGTAATAAATAAATTTGGGGAATCCAGATGGATCCCTCCAACCTGTTTTCCCTGCATCCACAGATGTTAGTAACCACAAATAATACCAATCCTGCTTCAAGGCAGGATATTGCGGTATGACGGTCATCCACTATAATATATTGTGGGGCGTGTCATCCGCTAATGATACTGCGGGCATTCGCTAATGGTACTACGAGAAATCCAATATATTATATATATATATATAATATATATATATATAACCACAATCACCAAGCCTAAATAACTAATATATATATATATATAATCGCAATAATTCAGTAACTAATGCAAGTATCCAAACAGCCAACAATTTATTTTTAACGATTAAAAATAAATTAAATATAAAACTCTGAGTGAGATTTACTCACCTTGATTTTTGATTGCTGAATATCCAAGTAAAATTCTCTATCGTCTCAACTACGCGTCGTCTCGAATCGTCTTGAATGAGTTTATTCCTATGATTATCTTATTTTATATAACAATTATTCATTAATCTAACAACATATTAAAAATAATATATTAGCTTATAAATTTTAATTTTGAAAACATGTACCTACTGCTGTATTTAGTCGAACTGCCCTTAATCCCTCATAAAAACGGACTATCTTTATCACCCCAAAAATAAACAGAACCAACCATCAAACCATTTGCAACAACCCCGATTTTCAGAACCAACTTAAAAATTTATTATAAGTTATTTTAATTAATTTTAGATATTTGAAATGATTTATTTTAAATAATAACGACTGAAAATTTATTTTAATTAAAGTTTGAACTTATAAATTTATATTAATTATATTACGAGCCTGAAAAGGCGCGGTAATTTGACATTTCAATTTTTAAACTCTGAATAAATATATAAAATTCATTATAAGTCAGAATTGGACGAAACGAGAAACGCTACGATCGTATTGACGATATCTTTTTATTGAATTTAAGTAATTGAGATTTTGAATTATAAATTGTAAGTTATGACAAAATTAAAATTTCAGAAAAAATGCTATGGACTATATATATATAATATATATGGCCCAAATAGCTACATTTTGCATACGAAGGAATTTTGACTCGAAAACCACTTCCATTGAGTTCAAAATGATGTTTCTGAATTCGAAAAGTATAAATACTGATATATTTCGAGATTCAGAATTTATTTATATAAATATATATTTTTAATATATTATATATACGCCTTAAAAAGTTAAATTTTGCAAAGACCTCCGAATGCGATTCTACTTTTTTTCATGGATTCGTATCGTCAAACAAGGATAAGATTCCAAGTTTCATGATTTTTAGAATCAGTATGTGATCATAATTGATTTTTCAGTGTAAAACAGTCAATATTCGGACTTTAAATATTCACTATTTGTGCATACGGACTCGGAATTCGACGAGATCAGTTTCTTTGGATCCATAATGTAAAAGAACGGCTACATGTAAATTTTTATCAAGAATGGAATCCGTAGGTGACAACATGGATTTTTAAACCATGAAAACAGACCTAAATTGAATAAAATTAACTACATAAGGGGTAAAAGATAATATAATTAAAAATATTAAAACATATAAGGGGTTAAAACAAAAATTCTCTCTCCTATATAATATCCTAAACTCCTCCCTAACCCTAACATAAACCTAATTCTTCTCCTTCTCCTCTTCAAAGGCAGCAGTCTTTCTTCCTCCTTTTCTAATTCATTATTTCCTTCTCCCCCTTTTTCTTTCAAAAAACCAATTAATGGCCTACTCCTCTAATTCACCGCTGCCGCCGCCCCTCCTCCCTCCTCCAGCCACCGATTAGTCCTCCTCCTCTCCTTCTCCTCTACTCCTTCCTTCTCACTTTTCCTCCTCTTCTTCTCCTTCCTTCCTTCTTTCTTTTTCCCTCTTTGAAAACCCTAGAACTAAAAGCCACCGCCGCCGCCACCATGGACCTCACCGCCGCACCACAACCACCCCCACGCCTTCCCCACCTCTAGTCAGACCTGCCACTGCCTCAGCACCACCCATCTCCGACCATGGGCCCCGCTTCATCAAAAATCCCCTTTTTCACAAAATTCCCGATTTGCAAATAACCCCCTGTCCTTCTTTCCTCAATAACTTTCAAACCGTCCATTTCTGACCAAAACTCCCCAAGAACAAAGTTGTAGTTCACGATTTTCTCTTCGATTTGAATATATGGAAGTCGAATTTTGGATTTCGGAGCTTCTCGGAAAATGCGATTTACGATAGCGGACCTGCTGTGAAGATTCACGATTTCCGGCGAATCAGAGCACTTTTGGAAGAAAGTCCACTAGAAAAAAATTGTCCGAAATGGCGTGTTTGTGCTAGTAAAAGAGTTTGATGAAGATTGGAGTTCATTTGCAGAAGTTAGAGCCAAAACAGTGAAACCGAGTGTGAAAAGCGACAAAATGACGAGCGCGATGAAAATCAAAGACTAACGGAGTAGAAACAAAGGCGAGAACTCTTTCTCACTCAATCTTTTATACAGTTATTTATTTTTATAACTGAATGTACATTAATTATCTGCGATTGAAATATTTGTTGTTGATTATCTATCGTATGGATGATTGTTGATTTGGATGTTATGTTATGATTGAGATTGGGAGTATTTAACATGTAAAATAAGGTTAATATATTTATCGTAATTTAAATATGATTACACTTCCATTTACAAGTTACCTGACTTGTTTATGCGATTGGGACAATAATTTTCACGCATCGCCCAAGTGCACAAATAATAATCTATTATTTTGTTATGTGTTGGTTGAAACCCCACACGGGTCTTGGGATGATATTCTAATCACACATCTCCCTTGTGATTAGTTGTAAAATGCACTCTGGTTGTTATTTGGATGTTTCATCATTATTATAGAATACATGCGATCTGTGAAATCCATATAATTAAAATTATATGGTAATTGATCGGGGCTCATTCCAATTTATGATTATGTAAATGCTTTTTTTTAATATTCAGTTAAAGAATCAAAACATGGTTTTTGAAAATAATTAAGTGAATGAAGCCGATTTAAGTAGATTTGCGTCATTTTTACTCGAGCGGATGTTTTAATCAATTTTATCAAAAGATTAGATTTCAAAATTAGACCTTTTGAAAAGATTATTATTGTGATATTATAATAATATGTAAAGTTCATTATTATGATATTATAATAAAGGAAAGTCTATTTTGACACAATTTAGTGACACAATTGGTGACACAATGAATTCTCACCATTGGATTGCCCCCTGAATTCCACCTTTCCATGTAAAGGCAAAAAGATCCAATGGTGCAGATCTTTTGTGTCACCATTTGTGTCACCAAATTATGTCAAAATAGACGCTTCTTATAATAGTATGTAAAGTTCATCTTTTTATTGTCATTTAGGAATATAAAATGATTTGCAATTAAAGTTCATCTTTTTATTGTCATTTAGGAACATAAAATGATTTGCAATTAAAGTTCATCTTTTTATTGTCATTTAGGAACATAAAATGATTTGCAATTAAAATTCATTATTTTATTGTTATTTAGGAACATAAAATGATTTGCAATTAAAGTTCACCTTTTTATTGTCATTTAGGAACATAAAATGATTTGCAATTAAAGTTCATCTTTTTATTGTCATTTAGGAAAATAAAATGATTTACAATTAAAGTTAATCTTTTTATTGTCGTTTAGAAACATGTCTATTATGATATTTTGATTAACAATAAAATTAATCTTTTTATTGTCGTTTAGAAACATGTTTATTTTGATTAACAAATAAAATTAATCTTTTTGTTGTCATTTAGAAACATGTTTATTGTCATATTATGATTAACAATAAAAATGTTCTTTTTATTGTCAAAGTAGGAACATAAAATTATAATAATATGACTTACAATAAAATTAGTCTTTTTATTGTATGTAGAAACATGTTAATGATTAAAAATTTGATTTGTAATAAAAATCATTCTTTTTATTATATGTAGGAACATGAAAATTATCAAAATTTGATTTACAATAAAAATTATCTTTTATTGTTTTTATGAACATAGGAATTGTCGAAAATGGTTTTGCAATAAAAATTTACTTTTATTATATATATATATATATATATATATATGAATCACAAATTTAGACATGTTTTAAAAATATTGGGTGAATCATTAAAATTGATAATTGTAATGTACATTTAAAATTATTATTAAAAAGAACATGATCGTCTAACGATATATATATATATATATAAATAGATTAAAATTAAATGAATCGCGCGCAGTAGTTTGCGTTTCGGTATCGTAACTTTAAATGATTATAACAAAAGATCCGACCGTCGGATTTTTCCAAAATTGAAACCGTTCGGTTCGTTTTGGAAAGATCTTTCCATCGATATTTAATTTGTTAAGATCCAATGGTTAGATATTGTGAAATATTAAATTCAAATTTTAATGAAAACAGCGCCAGTGCAGTTAAATGACCTGAAACGTCATTTAATTGAATAGGCCTATTTTTAAACAATTAAAAATGGGAATTTTTTGTAAAATCATAATAAATGATTTAAAAAGAGTTTTAGATGAAAAATTCCACGTTTACTAAAATAAAAGATATTTTTATCATAATGAGTGATTTATTTATTTCTATAAATAAAAAGGATTTAAAATGGTTTTAATATAACCAAGAATTTAAAATGAATAAATTGGATTGGAATTTGATATTGAATATGATTCGACATGAATTCTATTCAAAGCCTGATATTAAATATCAAATTAAATTTTGGGTTTGTCGTGAATCGTGTCTTAAATAACACTGTCCTTAAACCCAGTCGAGAAAAGAGTAAATCTTTTAATTAAGATTTAAGTGAGATTTTCCAATTAATAAACATAATTAAAATTAAGTGCAAGTTGATTTTGGGTTGATTGTGAACAATAATTTAAATGACATTAGTTCTTAAAACCCAATTAACGGTGAAATTATGATTTGTAATGTATTAATCTTTTAGCTAAGTTTAATGGAATTTTCTAAAGAGAAGTTTTCCAATTTAATACATTAAATTGAGGTTGAATGGAATAGGATTTTGGGGTTATAGTGAACTATCACTACAACAAAACAGATCTATTACAACGTCCATTTTACAACTGGCATTTGCTGCCCGTTGTAATAGACAGATATTACAACGGTCATTTCCTGGACCGTTGTAATAAATGCCTGTACAACACCCTTTTTACAATGGGCATATAATGCCCGTTGTAATAAATCCTATTATAACAGTCATTTTCAGGCCTGTTGTAATAGATATATATTTTACAACGGTCACAAATTGTCCGTTGTAATAGATGTATATTTTACAACGGTCACAAAATGTCTGTTGTAATAGACGCCAATTTTGACAGTCAATAATTAATAATTACAATACTTCCATAAAATTAATTTTGATTATTTAATAATTAATCGTTAATCATATATTACTTATTATTAAGAATAATATTATATTACTAATTACTAATCATTAATAATATTATATTATTTAATAATATTTAATAATCAATCATTAATAATATTATATTAATAATTAATAATTTATTATAACTGATAATGTATAATTAAGAATCAATAATACTTACTTAAAAGTACATAGTAAATTATAAATAATAGTTATAAATATCAACTTATAAATTAATAAATAAAAATTTCGATTTAATATTTTGTAGTTTTAGTAACGAACGAATTTTAATTAGAAAATTGAAAAAACCATTACAATTGGTTATTTTTAATTAATAAAAGATAACTACTATCTAATTAATTAGTTATAAATGTCGATTTATAATTAATAATTATCAATAAAAAATTGTATAAATCATTATTTATAGCTTTTCATAACTAATGATTGCTTTATGTTTTCTTCTTAGCTTCCGTTATTGTTGTACTAACAAAATACGTACTTACAAACTAGCCTATGATGACCTAAAACCCAATGCTCAAATCAGATGTCCATGACACAACGTGAGAGAGAATAACGGGCTGAAAAAACCCGACCCTGTTTGCCACCCTATTTTCTCCTAATTTTCATTTCCCACTTACCCATTTTCACAAAATGCCCATTGTAATAGGTGCCAATTTTCGTCAGCCAATAATTAATAATTACAATATATACTTTCATAAAATTAGTACTGCTTATGTTTTATTTAATTAATCATTACTCATATATTTCTAATTATTAACCATAATATTATATTACTAATTACTAATCACTAATAATATTATATTATTTATTAACGTTTAATCATTAATAATATTATGTTTAATAATAAATCATTAATAATAATAATTAACAATAATATTATATTATTTATAACATCATTGTAAAAGTAAACATATCTACAATGTTTACCCAAATAGCTGTAAAATAATGACATTTTCTTTATATTATTGTATACATATTAGATTTCATTCAATGATGCATTACCAGAATTACCGAATTTAGTGACGTTGTTTTTTGTGATGGAATTTTCCATCAATGAATTGCATTGGATTTCCTGCGGATAAGCCACGACTTTTATTTGTAGAATAAAATCTTTAAAGTAACAAGTAACTATGACAAAAATCAATTCCATGGAAAATCCATTGCTAAATTGCTATGGATTTGCTTTGCACTGCCAAACCATAGTAGATTTTGGCCAAATTTAACTATAAAATGTGACAAAAATAAATACAATGGCCAAATTTAACTATAAAATGTGACCAGATTAAGTATGGGAATTTAATACGATAGTCGACTTTAACGGCAGTCAACTTAAACGGCTGACGTCCCGAACGGCCGGCGGGGTGCGGGGCAGCGCCCCGTCACGGTATATCTTATTTGCTTTTTATTTTAAAATAAAGAAAAAAAATTAATGGAAAAAATTAAAACTTAAATCATCTTTTTTCTAGTAGTGATTAGCAATTATAAGTAACAGAATAATGGTAATGAAGTATTAGACATCTGGGAACGGCTTCTTGCTTTGCGTTTTCATTCCCGCTACACTAATTCGTTGATTTCCGTGTTCCCTGTATGTTTCACTTCTAACAACGATAAAAGAAATCCAAACGTATCTTCCCGATCCCCAAATTGCCAAAACCTAAATCTAAATCTGAGCTCCATACCTGTAAACAAATTCCTCCATCGCGAGCTCACTCCATCCTCTTCTCTCTTCGTCAGCTCCGAATCCAATACCAGACCAATAATTTACAGAATATGACGATTTGGTAGGAACATCGTAGATCTCTAGTCTCTTTCCTCGTTTTCCACTTTGCTTATGTTTGAAGATTCATACTTTTTGGATCTATATATTTGCCCTAGATCTAAATTGTTTTTATCAGTTTTGAAGTTGAGGCCTCTTTGAAGTTAAAATACTTGTGTATTTGGGTTATTAGGTCTGATCGATAGCAAAGGAGAGTTCCAATGGCGATCAACATTCTGCTTCTCGACCTTCTCCTACACCTTCTCCTCTTCGTTTTTCCAAGTTTTTCCAGGTAATTTCTTTTTAGTCGTTATGAATGCGGATTATTTATTTGGTGCACATATGAAAAGATGAAAAAAAATAGTTCTAATCATGTAGGCGAATATGACAATTTTGGTTACTGGTGGTGCGGGATTCATTGGATCTCATTTGGTGGATAAGTTGACGGAGAATGAAAAGAATGAGGTAATTTCATAGTACCGATTTTAGTTCATTGGATGATATTTAAGTATACTGCCTTACAAGAAGGTGTTTATTGTTGATGCACCGAATTCATTCATCCCTTAAGGAGGTTAAAAGAAACATTTAAATTTAGGAAGTTCAGGTTTGTTTCCAGCTGTTTATTTATACAGCTGAAGGTACAATAGTAGTTGATGTAGAAAATATACTTTTATTTAGAAGTACAGCCGTACGGACCTAGCCTTTTTGAATAACCAATGGAAAATAGTGCATCTCCTATTTCTTCCATGGATATTGGTGTAGCTATGTGTTTTCCGCCCCTCGTTTATATGCGTCTTTGCTTGAATTTTTTGAAAATCTACATTAAAATCTCATTTAAAATGAGTTTGATAAAATGAAATAGCATGCTCCTTTATAGTTGTGTGGTCATAAACATAATTGCCATGTTCATCTAATAGAGATTGATGTTTTGATGTCGTTCCTGAGACACTTTAGCATAGAAAAACATCATAGCAGGATCCTCTTGTTGCAACCATAACACTTTACTTTGTTCCTTAAATAAATGGTATTATTTATGAAATTACTTGTTGAATTCTGAACTTTTAATATACATGATGTAAAAAAGAATATTGACTTCAGGATTTTGATCACTGCTACGAAATGCTTTATCAAACTCCTCCTGCAACTTGTTTACAGTATTCTCTTTGGCTCTTAACTGATTCCATGCTATTAGATTATGCTTTACATCCTATAATGGTCCCCTATGTGTCAGCAGCATAACCATCTACTATACATTGATTATGATATGTTGTTGTGACTTGCTTATGATATCATAAGCTACACTGATGGCCTTGGCTATCGCTGGTGACTAAAAGTCTAAAATACGTCCTAAACCCAATATGTGACCTAGAACACTAGCATGTAACTACGTATTACGCAATAATTCAATGTTGTGCACACACTAGAACATCCAATATGCTATTATGTTATCTGATTTCGGGTAATAATTTTTTTTAATATATATGCCTTGGACAAATGTGAAACTGGTAAGATTTGCACTGACTTTCCCGTTAAGATGTTTCATCTCCATGTTTGTTTCAATTTGCACCTTTGACCGTCATCTTCTTTGTCACTGGTAAGATTTATATAAGTATGCTGAGCTCCATGTATTGATTCATTGAAAAACTTTGCACTGACTTTCCCGTTAAGGTGCTTCATCTCCATGTTTGTTTCAGATTGTGGTTTAACTATGAAACCCCATCAAATATCCTATTTTATGTTATTATGACACATATTACCAAATGTACTCATATGTATTTACATCATATAAGTTGCAGTAGCATTATGTATGAACACGCTCACTTGGTTTTGCAATGAAAAGACGACAAACTAGTTTATATTTTACTGTCAAAACAAATATTGAGAATTGTATTGTCTTTAAGTTTTTTTTCTTCTTTTCCTTGACTTGTGCAATTCTTGAACCCTTAAGCTAAACTGTTGCATGTATTTGTATTAGTTAAGCTACCCCATGCGTGCCAAGCTTCCTTGATTGGTATCTGGGATGTAAATGCATATTCATCTTATTGCATTTTTAAAGAAATAAGCATACATGTTGAAATTATATGGAAATGTTTACTAGTGTGTAGATGTTTAAGAAGCTAGGTACATATTAGCTTTTTGGACACCTGATGCTTTTACAATCCTTTTATATTTAAAGCATGAAGGCTGTTGTGTTATTTTGATAATCATTACAAATTCATCCTCATAAATACATAAACCTATCATCTCTCATACTTTCCAACTCTCTACAATAGCCAATTTGGCATCAAAACCTGCACTGTAATTTCCACAAACACTCGACAAAGGCTGCCTACCCACCAGCTTATGGCTTTTATTTTGATAGGTACGACTGGACAAAATCAAGAGAAAGAAGTCAAAGATTTAAAATAGAGTGAAGCATCTTGTTTATTTGCTATTTATGTATTTAACTAAGGTGAATTTGGAGAAGGTTAATTAAGGTACAGGTATCTCATGTTTTTGTTCCTCAGAACATTCACTTATACAAACTTTATTCCAAGTTTTTAATGTACGTTGCCCTGCTCAATGCATATTTTTTAACTTGTTTGATCTTCTTCATCCAGTTCTTTTAATGCACACTTTGGATCAATCACCGAAGACGAAGACATTGAGCATGAGAGGTTGTGAGTGAGTGTAACTAAGTGTATGTAGTGAAATAATATTTGTACAAATGAGTATTTTCATATTTTGTATAGTAATTGTGTAATAGAAAGAAATAAAACTATGTACTGTTCAAGAGTGTAATAACATATTTATATTAAAATAAGAAATTTTGAGTTCAATATTTTAATTTATGCAATAATTTTATATTACTACGATCATATTATTATTTTTCAAAAAAATAGACTTTTTACAACGGGCTATGCCTGTTGTAATATAATGTACTACAACGGGCAGAAGCCGCTTGTAATTTATTAGCTATTACAACGGTTTGTAGCCATTGTCATAGAGTCATTGCACGTGATAGAGCACACTATTACAACGGTCTTTTACAATAGTCACTGACCGTTGTAACTTACTGAGGACCTATTACGACGGGGCATATTAGGACGGGCTTTTGCCCGTTGTGAAAAGCGTATAACAACGGTTTTTGCCCGTTGTAAAAGGACTGTTTTGTTGTAGTGTATGTTTTAAAGTGACATTTGTTCTTTAACCCAGTTAAAGACAAGATTGACTTCTTAAACTTGAATAATCAATAAGTTTAGAAGAGTAAAACTAAATGGGGTTTTAATAAATCTTTAATTAGATTAAATGGGAATAAAGTAATTAAATTTACTGAATTTAAGAAGTGACCGAGAATGGAGTAGCACTAGTTTTACTCCATGTGATAGTTGAATCTTTAATTAGATTTGAACGACAAAACAGTAATTAAATTAACCGATAACACATTGGGTGTTTGATATGGAGTACCACCAGTTTTACTCCATGTGAAGAATAGGTTGGGACTGGGATAGTTAAATAAATGATTACTTTGGTAAGGCGTTATTCCCGACTAGTTGGATGAACCTTAATTTGGTTTGGGTTGAGAAAAGATAAAATAAAATCTTTTAAAAATGATATTCAAAGGAGAATTAAAATATAAGTTTAAAAGGATTTATCATTGATAAAATTAATGGGAACACTTCCCAGAGAAAAGAACATTTAAATAAAAGAATGTTCTAAATTGGAATGAGGCGTATGATGTATTTTTTTAGCACTTGATTATAAAATACGCGAATTATTCGGAAAGACCGGGTTTAACCCATTCTGAATAATTACTACGACGATCAAGAGTTGAAGATGAAGACGGTGGTTGAAGACCGAAGTTCTTCACATCGTTTAGGTGATTATTGATGTCTTGATTGGGCCGTACACCAAATACAAGGTAATAAGTGGCGATCGTCCAAACGTGCCTGGAGATTGACGGATATGCAACGACCTCTCTCCTGTATTGGACATATGGGACGAGGAATAAGGTGCCTCCGGTTTCGTTCAGACCCAGTTCGGACTTGTAAATGGATGGTACGTCTGACGTTGTATTCCTATATGTTGTATTTGTTGATCTCTGCTAAATATATATATATATTTGGTGGCGGAGAGTTTATTATCCTGCTTAACACCCTTCTTTGAGACGTACGAGCTTAGAGGTTATATGTTGGCAGAAATCGATGGTATGGTACAGACTGACAATATGGCATGCTAAGATGCAAATGATCAAGGCTTTTGTTGAAAAGGAGAGCCTTGCGGTTGATGATCAAAGAACAACTTATTTAGGCATAGCTTTGTGTACAACGTTACTTCGTGAGCCTCATACCCCGGTCTGAACCAGAAACGGGAGAAGGATCCAGGGATAACATACGTTTCTTTCTAGCTAGAAGTGGTGTCATGGTATGGAGCCCAGACATTTTTACTTATGTGGATGATGGAACGAGGCGCCTTGGATTTTAGTCCCTAGTGGCTCTTGATTTACGCCCCATAGGGCGGGAAAACGTATTGTTCAGGAATTATATATAATCCACTAACGTTAGTTGTGGTACGGTCATGTGGCTCCAAGGGACGTTGCGTTCTGTTCCTGAGGCACGGGCTAGAGTGTCTCGAATTCGGTAAGGATGATCCCTTGCCTTGGTTCATAGATGGAAATCCAACTTCCAATACGACACCTTGCGAATTTGATTGTAGAACTAGTATAGCGACATGATATATGGTACTCATGCCGTCTATGATTGATACATTTATATTTGAAGTTATTTTAAACACTATGCACTTATAATAATATCAAAATTATTTGTTTTATATGTATCAAGCATGTTTGGCTATTATAAGGGAAAATTTTATCCTCCGGCTTGCGTTGCATTGTGTGATGGGACCTGAGTCTTATAATAACTTCATTTTTTCCAAAAAGCATTGCGTTGTTTTATTTTAAACTAAGATTCATGTGGAGTAAACTCATTCCGTGTTATACGGCGTGTTCCCATGATTTCCTAACCTTTAAAATAAAATCAATAACTGTTTTGAGTTCTCACACCAGTTTAAAAGGATTTGTCTTTGATAAAATTAATGGGAACACTTCCCAGAGAAAAGTACGTTCAAATAAAAGAATATTCTGAATTGGAATGAGGCGTATGATGTGTTTTTTAGCACTTGATTATAAAATACGTGAATTATTCAGAAAGACTGGGTTTAACCCATTGTGAATAATTACTACGACGATCAAGAGTCGATGATGAAGATGGTGGTTGAAGACCGGAGTTCTTCACATCGTTTGGGTGATTACTGATGTTTTGATTGGGCCGTACACCCAAGACAAGGTAATAAGTGGTGATCGTCCAAACGTACATGGAGATCGACGGATTTGCGAGGACCTCTCTCCTGTATTGGACATATGGGACAAGGAATAAGGTGCCTCTGGTTTCGTTCAGACCCAGAACGGACTTGTGAATGGATGGTACGTCTGACGTTGTATTCCTATATGCTGTATTCGTTGATCTTTGCTAAATATATATCTGCTTGGTGGCGGAGAATTTATTCTCTTGCTTAACACCCTTCTCTGAGACGTACGATCTTGGAGGTTATATATTGGTAGAAATCAATGGTATGGACTGACAATGTGGCATTCTAAGATGCAAATGACTAAGGCTTTTGTTGAAAAGCAGAGCCTTGTGGTTGATGATCAAAGCACAACTTATTTAGCCATAGCTTTGTGTTTAGCGTTACTTCTCGAGCCTCACACCCCCGGTATGAACCAGAAATGGGAGAAGGATCCAAGGAGAGCATACGTTTCTTTCTAGCTAGAAGTGGTGTCATGGTATGGAGCCCAGACATTTTTAATTATGTGGATGATGGAATGAGGCGTGTCGGATTTGAGTCCCTAGTGGCTCTTGATTTACGCCCCATATGGCGGGGAAACGTATTGTTCAGGAATTATATATAATCCACTAACGTAAGTTGTGTTACGACCCTGTGGCTCCAAGGGACGATGCATTCTGTTCCTGAGGCACGGGCTAGAGTGTCTCGAATTCGGTAAGGACGATCCCTTGCCTTGGTTCATAGATGGAAATCCAACTTCCAATATGACATCATGCGGTTTTGATTGTAGTACTAGTATGGCGACATGATATATGGTAACCATGCCGTCTATGATTGATACATTTATGTTTGAAGTTATATTAAACACTATGCACTTATAATAATATCAAAATGATTTGTTTTATACGTATCAAGCATGTTTTGCTATTATAAGGGAAAACTCTATCCTTCGGCTGCGTTGCATTGTGTGATGGGATCTGAGTCTTATACTAGCTTCATTTTTCCATAAAGCATTGCGTTGTTTTATTTTAAACTAAGATTCATGTGGAGTAAACCCGTTCCATGTTATACGGCGTGGTCCCGTGATTTACCTAACTTTAAAATCAAGCTAATAACTGTTTTAGTTCTCACACCAGTCCCATGACTGACCTGGAGTTTATTGTTTTACCCTAAACTCTGGGTGCCCATATTTTCTACATGGGTAGCTAGTAGTTTTGGTTTTGCAGATATTATATTCACAGGATCCTGGTTTACAACTGAAGTGATATTCGAAAAGCTCTGTATCCGTGTATTTCTTCCAGTTGTGTTTTGTATTATTTTTCCGCTGCTATTTAAATGTAAATAAATCTCTGATATTGTATTTCCAATGTGTAATATTTATTCGTACACTGATATATTCTTGTACTCTGATGTAATTGTTGTAATAAGAAATGAAATGTTCTTCTGTGTGTGTTCTGATTAGTCATGTTCTCAATTCAATTTATACTTTCCTTTACGGGAAAGTTTGGGTCGTTTCATTTGGTATCAGGGCTTTGGTTTACAGAGCTCGAGAACAAGACACATTAGAACCGAACGAAAGAATTCATCAGAGATTGGATTAGTAATATCCAATGAGAACGACTCGTTAGAGATAGGATCAGTAGTATACTAGAACGAGTGTGAAGAGTATTAATTTTTAAAATAAAAATGAAAATAAATTTAGTTTTGAAAATTTTATCATATTATACGTATTTGAATATATTATTTTATTTTAATTTGGACAATCAAGTATATAGAGATTTTGAATATACGCGTAATTATCGTATATTCGAAGTTTTAGTATACTGGATAGATATAGAATCACACTCCAGTCGCCCGGAGATGATTCTAATGATTGAGTACTCATCATCAGAGTTTATATTCGAGTTTCGAAAGTGAGATATCTATATATTTCGAATTGACTAGTGTGAGTACCAAAACTTAGTTAGAGTTTATTGCTGTGACTTGCACTAAGAATATGATTTTTGACTATATATAAAAGTAATATATATTTAGAAAGTTAATCACCTAATTGATTGCTGGTTGTGATGTTTGACAAATAGTTTAACTAATTAAAATATTGGTATGATAATTAATAAAACCAATATATAAAAGAATGATAAATTTAGCTAAATCGAATTTAATATTGAACTGAGTTGAAAATTGATTAGAATTGAAAGTTGAGTTGGTTAGTTAAACAACTTTCAGCTTCGTTCCTTTTCGAGGACGAAAAGATTTAAAGTGGGGGAGATTGTAACAACCCAGAATTTTAGAACCAATTTAAAATTTTACTATAAGCTATTTTAACGAATTTTGGATATTTAAAATGATTTATTTTAAATAATAACGACTGAAAATTTATTTTAATTAAAGTTAGAACTTATAAATTTATATTAATTATATTACGAGGCTGAAAAGGCGCGGTAGTTTGAAATTTCAATTTTTAAACTTTGAATAAATATATATAATTCATTATAAGTTAGAATTGGATGAAACGAGAAACGCTAGGATCGTATTGACGATATCTTTTTAATGAATTTAAGAAATTGAGATTTCGAATTATAAATTGTAAGTTATGACAAAATTAAAATTTCAAAAAAATGCTATGGAATTTATATATATAATATATATGGCCCAAAAAACTACTTTTTGCATACTTAGGAATTTGGACTCGAAATCACTTCCATTGAGTTCAAAATGACATTTCTGAATTCGAAAAGTATAAACACTGATATATTTCGAGATTCAGAATTTATTTATATAAATATATTTTTTTAATATATTATATATACGCCTTAAAAAGTTAAATTTTGCAAAGACCTCCGAATGCAATTCTACTTTTTTCTGGATTCATATCGTCAAATAATGATAAGATTCCAAGTTTCATAATTTTTAGAATCAGTATGTGATCGTAATTGATTTTTCAGTGTAAAATAGTCAATATTCGGACTTTAAATATTCACTATTTGTGCATACGGACTCGGAATTCAATGAGACCAGTTTCTTTGGATCTGTAATGTCAAAGAATGGCGGCATGTCAATTTTTATCAAGAATGGAATCCGTAGGTGAACACACGAATTTTTAAACCACGAAAACATACCTAAATTGAATAAAATTAACTACATAAGGGGTTAAAGATAATATAATTAAAAAGATTAAAATATACAATAGGTTAAAACAAAAATTCTCTCTCCTATATAATATCCTAAGCTCCTCCCTAACCCTAACACAAACCTAATTCTTCTCCTTCTTCTCTTCAAAAGCAGCAACCTTTCTTCCTCCTTTTCTAATTCATTATTTCCTTCTCCCCCTTTTTCTTTCAAAAAACCAATTGATGGCCTTCTCCTCCAATTCACCGCTACCGTCGCCCCTCCTCCAACCACCAATTAGTCCTCCTCCTCCTCTCCTTCTCCTCTTCTCCTTCTTTCTCTCTTTTCCTCCTCCTCCTCTTCTCCTTCCTTCCCTCTTTCCTTTTCCCCCTTTGAAAACCCTAGAACTAAAAGCCACCATCGCCGCCATCATGGACCCCCCCACCGCACCACCACCACCCCCGCGCCTTCCCCACCTCCAGTCAGGCCTGCCGCCCCCTCAGCACCACCCATCTCCGGCTATAGGCCCCGCTTCATCAAAAATCCCCTTTTTCACAAAATTCCCGATTTGCAAATAACCCCCTGTCCTTCTTTCCTCAATAACTTTCGAACCGTGCATTCCTGGCCAAAACTCCCCAAGACCAAAGTTGTAGTTCACGATTTTCTCTACGATTTCAGTATATGGAAGTCGAATTTTGGAGTTCGGAGCAGCTCGGAAAATGCGATTTACGACAGCAGACCTGCTGCGAAGATTCACGATTTACGGCGAATCAGGACACTTTTGGAAGAAAGTCCACTAGGAAAAAGTTGTCCGAAATGGCGAGTTTGTGCTAAAAAGAGAGTTTGGTGAAGATTGGAGTTCATGTGCAGAAGTTAGAGCGAAAACAGTGAAACCGAGTGCGAAAAGCAACAAAGTGGCGAGCGCGACGAAAATAAAAAACTAATGGAGTAGAAACAAAGGCGAGAACTCTTTCTCACTCAGTCTTTTATACAGTTATTTATTTTTATAACTGAATGTACATTAATTATCTGCGATTGAAATATTTGTTGTTGATTATCTATCGTATGGATGATTGTTGATTTGGATGTTATGATTGAGATTGGGAGTATTTAACATGTAAAATAAGATTAGTATATTTACGATAATTTAAATATGATTACACTTCCATTTACATGTTACCTGATTTGTTTATGTGATTGGGACGATATTTTCATACATCGCCCAAGTGCACAAATAATAATTTGTTATTTTGTTATGTGTTGTTTGAAACCTCACACGGGTCTTGGGATGATATTCTAATCACACATCTCCCTTGTGATTAGTTGAAAAATGCACTATGTTGGTTATTTGGATGTTTCATCATTTTTATAGAGTACATACGATGTATGAAATCCATATAATTAAAATTATATGGTAATTGATTGGGTCTCATTCCATTTTAGGATTATATGAATGTTTTTTTAATAAAATATTCAATTGAAGAATCAAAACATGGTTTTTGAAAATAATTAAGTGAACGAAGCCGATTTAAGTAGATTTGCGTCATATTTACTCGAGCGGATGTTTTAATCAATTTTATCAAAAGATTAGATTTCAAAATTAGACCTTTCGAAAAGATTATTATTACGATATTATAATAATATGTAAAGTTCATCTTTTTATTGTCATTTAGGAACGTAAAATGATTTGCAATTAAAGTTCATCTTTTTATTGTCATTTAGGAACATAAAATGGTTTGCAATTAAAGTTCATCTTTTTATTGTCATTTAGGAACATAAAATGATTTGCAATTAAACTTCACCTTTTTATTGTCATTTAGGAACATAAAATGATTTTCAATTAAAGTTCATCTTTTTATTGTCATTTAGGAACATAAAATGGTTTACAATTAAAGTTAATCTTTTTATTGTCGTTTAGAAACATGTCTATTATCATATTTTGATTAACAATAAAATTAATCTTTTTATTGTCACTTAGAAACATGTTTATTCTCATATTTTGATCAACAAATAAAATTAATCTTTTTATTGTCATTTAGAAACATGTTTATTGTCATATTTTGATTAACACTAAAAATGTTCTTTTTATTGTCAAAGTAGGAACATAAAATTATAATAATATGATTAAAATAAAATTATTCTTTTTATTGTATGTAGAAACATGTTAATGATTAAAAATTTTATTTGCAATAAAAATCATTCTTTTTATTATATGTAGGAACATGAAAATTATCAAAATTTGATTTACAATAAAAATTATCTTTTTATTGTATTTATGAACATAGGAATTGTCGAAAATGGCTTTACAATAAAAGATTTCTTTTATTGTATATGTGTGCGTGTGTGTGTGTGTGTATTTATATATATATATATATATATGAATCACAAATTTAGACATGTTTTAAAAATATTGGTTGAAACATTAAAATTGATAATTTTAATGTACATTTAGAATTATTATTAAAAAGAACATGTTAGTGAAATCGTATAACGATTTATATTTATATTTATAATATATAAATATAGATTAAAATTAAACAAATCACGCGCGGTAGTTCGCATTTCTGAATCGTAAATTTAAACGATTATAACAAAAGGTCCGACCCTCAGATTTTTCCAGAACTGAAACCGTTAGGTTCATTTTGGAAAGATCTTTCCATATATATTTAATTCGTTAAGATCCAACAGTTTGATTTTGTGAAATGTAAAATTCAAATTTTAATAAAAACAGCGCCAGTGTAGTTAATGACCTGAAACATCATTTAATTTGATAGGCGTATTTTTAAACAATTAAAAATGGGAAAAATTATGTAAAATCATAATAAATGATTTAAAAAGAGTTTTAGATGAATAATTCCAAGTTTACTAAAATAAAAGATATTTTTATCATAGTGAGCGATTTATTTATTTTTATAAATAAAAGGATTTAAAATGGTTTTAATATAACCAAGAATTTCAAATGAATAAATTGGATTGGAATTTGATATTGAATATGTTTCGATATGAATTCTATTCAAAGCCTGATACTAAATATCAAATTATATTTTGGTTTGTCATGAATTGAGTCTTAAATAACACTGTCCTTAAACCCAGTCGAGAAAAGAGTAAATCTTTTAACTAAGATTTAAATGAGATTTTCCAATTAATAAACATAATTAAAATTACGTGGAAGTTGATTTTGGGTTGATTGTGAACAATGTTTTAAATGACATTAGTTCTTAAAACCCGATTAACGGTGAAATTATGATTTGCAATTTATTAATCTTTCAATTAAGTTTAATGGAATTTTATGAAGATAAGTTTTCCAATTTAATACATTAAATTGAGGTTGAATGGAACAGGATTTTGGGTTTATAGTGAACTATGTTTTTAAGTGACATTTGTTCTTTAACCCAGTCAAAGAAAAGATTAACTTCTTAAACTTGAATAATCAATAAGTTTAGAAGAGTAAAACTAAATGGGGTTTTAATAAATCTTTAATTAGATTAAATGGGAATAAAGTAATTAAATTTACTGAATTTAAGAAGTGACCGAGAATGGAGTAGCACCAGTTTTACTCCATGCGATAGTTGAATCTTTAATTAGATTTAAACGACAAAACGGTAATTAAATTAACGATAACACATTGGGTGTTAGATATGGAGTACCACCAGTTTTACTCCATGGGATGAATAGGTTGGGACTGGGATAGTAAAATAAATGATTACTTCGGTAAGGCGTTATTCCCGTCTTGTTGGATGAACCTTAATTTGGTTTAGGTTGAGAAAAGGTAAAATAAATCTTTTAAAAATGATATTCAGAGGAGAATTAAACTATAAGTTTAAAAGGATTTGTCTTCGATAAAATTAATGGGAACACATCCCAGAGAAAAGAACATTTAAATAAAAGAATATTCTGAATTGGAATGAGGCGTATGATGTGATTTTTAGCACTTGATTATAAAATACGCGAATTATTCGGAAAGACCGGGTTTAACCCATTGTGAATAATTACTACGACGATCAAGAGTCGAAGATGAAGATGCTGGTTGAAGACCGGAGTTCTTCACATCGTTTGGGTGATTACTGATGTTTTGATTGGGCCGTACACCCAAGACAAGGTAATAAGTGGTGATCGTCCAAACGTACATGGAGATCGACGGATTTGCGAGGACCTCTCTCCTGTATTGGACATATGGGACGAGGAATAAGGTGCCTCTGGTTTCGTTCAGACCCAGAACGGACTTGTGAATGGATGGTACGTCTGACGTTGTATTCCTATATGCTGTATTCGTTGATCTTTGCTAAATATATATCTTCTTGGTGGCGGAGAATTTATTCTCTTGCTTAACACCCTTCTCTGAGACGTACGATCTTGGGGGTTATATATTGGTAGAAATCAATGGAATGGAATGACAATGTGGCATGCTAAGATGCAAACGACCAAGGCTTTTGTTGAAAAGCAGAGCCTTGTGGTTGATGATCAAAGCATAACTTATTTAGCCATAGCTTTGTGTATAGCGTTACTTCTCGAGCCTCACATCCCCGGTATGAACCAGAAATGGGAGAAGGATCAAAGGAGAACATACGTTTCTTTCTAGTTAGAAGTGGTGTCATGGTATGGAGCCCAGACATTTTTACTTATGTGGATGATGGAATGAGGCACGTCGGATTTGAGTCCCTAGTGGCTCTTGATTTACGCCCCATATGGCGGGGAAACGTATTGTTCAGGAATTATATATAATCCACTAACGTAAGTTGTGTTACGACCCTGTGGCTCCAAGGGACGATGCGTTCTGTTCCTGAGGCACGGGCTAGAGTGTCTCGAATTCGGTAAGGACGATCCCTTGCCTTGGTTCATAGATGGAAATCCAACTTCCAATATGACATCATGCGGTTTTGATTGTAGTACTAGTATGGCGACATGATATATGGTAACCATGCCGTCTATGATTGATACATTTATGTTTGAAGTTATTTTAAACACTATGCACTTATAATAATATCAAAATGATTTGTTTTATACGTATCAAGCATGTTTTGCTATTATAAGGGAAAACTCTATCCTCCGGCTTGCGTTGCATTGTGTGATGGGACCTGAGTCTTATACTAGCTTCATTTTTCCATAAAGCATTGCGTTGTTTTATTTTAAACTAAGATTCATATGGAGTAAACCTGTTCCGTGTTAGACGGCGTGGTCCCATGATTTACCAAACTTAAAATCAAGCTAATAACTGTTTTAGTTCTCACACCAGTTCCATGACTGACCTGGAGTTTATTGTTTTAACCTAAACTATGGATGCCCATATTTTCTACACGGGCAGCTAGTAGTTTTGTTTTTGCAGATATTATATTCACAGGATCCTGGTTTACAACTGAAGCGATATTCGAAAAGCTCTGTATCCGTGTATTTCTTCCAGTTGTGTTTTGTATTATTTTTCCGCTGCCATTTAAATGTAAATAAATCTCTGATATTGTATTTCCAATGTGTAATATTTATTCGTACACTAATATATTCTTGTACTCTGATGTAATTGTTGTAATAAGAAATGAAATGTTCTTCTGTGTGTGTTCTGATTAGTCATGTTCTCAATTCAATCTATACTTTCCTTTACGGGAAAGTTTGGGTCGTTTCATTTGGTATCAGGGCTTTGGTTTACAGAGCTCGAGAACAAGACACATTAGAACTGAACGAAAGAATTCATCAGAGATTGGATTAGTAATATCCAATGAGAACGACTCGTTAGAGATAGGATCAGTAGTATACTAGAACGAGTGTGAAGAGTATTAATTTTTAAAATAAAAATGAAAATAAATTTAGTTTTGAAAATTTTATCATATTATACGTATTTGAATATATTATTTTAATTTAATTTGGACAATCAAGTATATAGATATTTTGAATATACGCGTAATTATCGTATATTCGAAGTTTTAGTATACTGGATAGATATAAAATCACACTCTACACGCCTGGAGATGATTCCAATGATTGAGTACTCATCATCAGAGTTTATGTTCGAGTTTCAAAAGTGAGATATCTATATATTTACAATTGACTGGTGTGAGAACCAAAACTTAGTTAGAGTTTATTGCTGTGATTTGCACCAAGAATATGATTTTTAACTATATATAAAAGTTATATATATTTAAAAAGTTAATCACCTAATTGATTGCTGGTTGTGATGTTTGATAATTAGTTAAACTAATTAAAATATTGGAATGATAATTAATAAAATAATATATAAAAGAATGATAAATTTAGATAAATCGAATTTAATGTTGAACTAAATTGAAAATTGCTTAGAATTGAAGTTGAGTTGGTAAGTTAAACAACTTTTAGCTCCGTTCATTTTCGAGGACGAAAATATTTAAAGTGGGGGAGATTGTAACAACCCGGAATTTCAGAACCAATTTAAAAATTTATTATAAGCCATTTTAATGAATTTTGGATATTTAAAATGATTTATTTTAAATAATAACAATTGAAATTTTATTTTAATTAAAGTTAGAACTTATAAATTTATATTAATTATATTACGAGCTTGAAAAGGCGCGGTAGTTTGAAATTTCAATTTTTAAACTTTGAATAAATATATAATAATTCATTATAAGTCGGAATTGGATGAAATGAGAAATGTTAGGATCCTATGGACGATATCTTTTTAATGAATTTAAGAAAGGGTCCGTTTGTCACAGGTCCCTATTAAGTTTCAAAATTAGGCTCACATCCGGTCCTAAACTTATTGTAAATTAGGTCCCTATTTTTCAAAAACATATAAAAAAATATAAAAAAAATATAAAAAAATCACTAAAATTCATTATTAAATAAAACACGTTCACGCCAAAAAAATCAGGTGAAAAAACAATCAAAAACCAGTCAAAACCCAAAATAACACAAAATCAGCGAAACAGCAGGTTTTTGCATCAAAAGATGCACATATTTGTAAATATTTGCACACATTCATGCTAATATTTCAGTGTTGCGCCCAAACTGCAGTATAAATGCATACATGTATGCAGGTAATCAGCATTACATGCATCCTTTTATGCATATATTCAAATTTGACCTGTTTTTTCAAGCATTCGCCGTTTTTAGACATTGTTGCACACATATATGCTCTTGTACAGAATAAATGCATGCATACATGCATATATTCGCTAGCCGTCGTCCCTTTTAAAATTGTTGCACACATGCATGCATATATACAGAATAGTTGCATTCATGTATGCAACTTTTCGTTACACGTGAATCTCAGTTCAACTTTGAATGCATAAATGTATGCAGTTATTTGCTAATAGTTGCATACATGTATGTGTATATTGGTCCAGATTTTCAACAGAAATACACTATATGAATATATGCATACATGTATGCTACTTTTCAGATATTGTTGCACAGAAGTATGCAACTTTTTTTTTAATGCGAATGCTCATGAGAATATTTCCTATTTTTAGAATTTTTTTTACTCACTAGCGCACTTTTTTTTTTCAAAAATTTGAAAACACGTAACATTTCATGGTAGGTCCGAAAATGGACACAAAAAAGTGGGCGGCAGCTAAAAACAGGGGGCAGAAACGTATGGAAAGTTAGGGGGATGTGGCTTTAATTAAGTTTGAAAATAGAGATGTGAGCCTAATTTTCACTTTAAGAAATTGAGATTTCGAATTATAATTGTAAGTTTTGACAAAATTAAAATTTTAGAAAAATGCCATGGAATTTATATATATAATATATATGGCCCAGAAAACTACTTTTTGCACACCAAGGAATTTGGACTCGAAACCACTTCCATTGAGTTCAAAATGACGTTTCTGAATTCAAAAAGTAAAAACACTGATATATTTCGAGATTCAGAATTTATTTATATAAATATATATTTTTAATAAAATATATATACATCTTAAAAAGTGAATTTTTGCAAATGACCTACGAATGCGATTCTACTTTTTTTCTGGATTTGTATCGTCAAAAAATGATAAGATTCCAAGTTTCATGATTTTTACAATCGGTATGTGATCATAATTGATTTTTCAGTGTAAAACAGTCAATATTCTGACTTTAAATATTTAGTATTTGTGCATACGGACTTGGAATTTGACGAGACATGTTTCTTTGGATCCGTAATGTCAAAGAATGGCTGCATGTCAATTTTTATCAAGAATGGAATCCGTAGGTGACCACACGGATTTTTAAACCATGAAAACAGACCTAAATTGAATAAAATTAACTACATAAGGGGTTAAACATAATATAATTAAAAAGATTAAAAAATACAAGGGGTTAAAACAAAAATCCTCTGTCCTATATAATATCCTAAACTCCTCCCTAACTGTAATGACCCGCAAATCCGTAACATCAGAGTTGACTATATACATCATACGTCCAACCCAAATATCACGAAAATACGAAACATTTTTTTTAGAAGAAAAAGATAGAAGAAGAACAGAAACAACAACACAGAATCTCACATCGCAGCGGAACAAAATATAATATATCATATCTTTGAAATACAAAAATCTTAACTGTATAACATACACTTATCAGAGTACAACACTTACAACACAGCGGAACAAAACTCTATATAACTAACGCTGAAGCCTCCTGCTCCAAGCTCCTTTAGATAGATCTGTAAAATCCTGAACTACTTGACTACCCGTACAAATTTAGGCACCCAAGAGTTTAGGTAGAACAAAACAAAATAAACTCAGGGTCAGTCATGGGACTGGTATGAGTAAACAGTTTAAAACAGTTTCAGAAAACTAAATGATATCTCATAAGACCACGCCGTATAACACGGAGCAGGTTTTTCCCTTATGAGAATCCAAACACTTGACTTATCTTTCAAAATCCCTTTGAAAGGAACGATGATATTTATATCAAACTCTTTTGATATTATAATAGTGTCTAAATCAAGTAAATACAATCTAGTGGAACGTTTGCATCTCACGTTCCACATATATAATATACAATCAAAACCGCAAGCACGTATTGGGTATTTGATTTCCAACTATGACAAGGTATGGAACTACCTTCCGCTGGTGTATCTCTAAAGGAGAATACACCGAGTTCAACAAGAACATCTTGCAACTTAGCCACACATGACCGACCACTCATTTGGCTTGAGTGTATCGAATGTATATCACCAACGGTTGGGATCAGCAACCATTTCCCGAATGGGACAACATCGACAATAGATTTTTAGAAGTAAATAAAACTCTAGATCAGGCGATTATACACCCTAATAGGTGCGACCTACATAGCCATGCTGCCTGCCCGATTTCTGTCATTTACCGGTTGATGAGGCTTGAAGCTACGCTTTATCATCACACCAGATTCACTTCGAATGTCACATCGTCAGATCCGTCGAAAATCACTAATTGACGTCTACAACAGTACATTACGTGTCAGCTAAAAGAAGTTTCCTTCTCCGCTTCCACTCTTGGTACGGTTGAAGAAATCAATGTACGTGACCTTTCTGGAAATACTCTGTCAGACATTCATCCATACAAGTCACCCAGGAACAGGATGAACCGAAGGCACAATTTCTATTAATAGAAAAAGTCCTTGCACTCTACTCCGTCTTCAATTATCTTCATATAATCTGATTCGCAGCGCTACTGCCAATACGGAGTGGTTTTTCGGATAATAATCCAACCGGTCTCTCCATATTGACAACGATGGTCAAAACTTCGATAGTCTGTGATTTAACTATCGAATAAAAACAAGTGTTTCGATAGTCGATGATTTAACTATCGAAGAAAACAAGTGTTCATCCAATTACCAAACAATCACTGAGCCCTTAATTAATATTCCATTAATTAAATCACTTCTCTATTTCTTATCAATATTTGTTAACCAAATATTTTCAATAACCATATTGGCCTTTTACGCTATTTGGAAAACATTTCCGAATATCGCCTTCCTTTATTTTCTAAACTTTAGAAAATATATGTTATTTATAATTGGAAAATATTCCAATTACTTATCTCTTTTCCGATCTCGTTTATTTCTATACTTAGGAAATATTCTTTATTATATTTCCCAGCTTACGCTTATTTGGGTTAAAATGGATGTTGTGTAAAACATCGTTACGACAACCCAAATACTAAATTCAACTAACTGTTATCCAACATTGATCTTCGAGCCTGGAATCTTACTATTTATTTGTTAATAATGAAATCAATCAAGTTGGGGTATAACTACCTCTCAGACCTTGACTGAATAACATTTATAACGTCAAAACAGATATGACTACTTACTCGAATAATCAATACCATACAACTACTTATTCACTTTTAAACACGTATACGCTTTCTCTTTCTATTCTTTCTAGATTTTATTCTTATACTTCCTTTTTGATTATACTATTCTATTTCTAAGTTCGTTTCCTTATCGACTTCTATATTTATCGATACGTTGATTTCTAACTATCAAACTATCTTAAAAATATTCTAACTCCTTAAATTCCCGGAAAAATTCGCCATAACCTCCTTTGTACCGGGAGCTTCGGGATATTTCAAACAGCCTCCCATGGCCCTTACCAATCCAAAAAGAAAAAGAAAAGCCAAGCGGCTAGCCGATACGGCGCATAAAATCTCATATATGAATTAAATACATACCTTTTCGTCGAGCACTCTATCTATATACCTTCTAACACTTTATTCCAGACCTGTCTCCTGTATGTCTATACCTGTCCAATCTATTTTAACTATACCAATCGTTTTAACTCAATTTGTTAATTAAATCTGTTAATTAACTTCTTAGTTTATTCCACTTCTATTTTCAATTCTATTTGCATTTCTCTTAATTCAAATTCTCATTTTAACTCTATTTGAATTCCTCTTATTCAAATTCTCATTTTAAATCCTTTATTCAAATCCCATTTCAATACTATATTCAAATCCTATGGTTTAATTCCATTTGAAATACTATCTTCAAATCCTATTGTTTAAATTCCATTTGAATACTATATTCAAATCCTATTTAAATTACATTTGAAATACTATCTTCAAATCCTATGGTTTAATTTCTATGTTTTAAATTCTATTTGAATACTCTTTTCAAATTCTATATTCAAATCTATTATTCAAATTCTATGTTTTAAATTCTATTTGAATACTCTTTTCAAATTCTATATTCAAATCTATTGGAATTCTCTGCATTATTTATAAACAACGTTTATAACTTTACTTAAAATCCCCCATTATATATTTATAAACAAAGTTTATAAATTCAATTCAAATCCCACATTTTCATTTATAAACAGAGTTTATAAATTAAATTCTAATCCCACATTTTCATTTATAAACAAAGTTTATAAATTCAATTCTAATCCCCCATTCTCATTTATAAACAAAGTTTATAAATTAAATTCTAATCCCCCATTCTCATTTATAAACAGAGTTTATAAATTAAATTCTTGTTTTATATATATTCAAAACAAGTTAATATTTTCTATAGTTCATTAAAAATTCATATTCTATTTATAAAAATAGAATTCCCTTTTTAAAATCTCAAATACCCTTTTCGATATTTTTAAATATCAACACTTAGGCCCCAGTGATATTTAAACAAACAAAGCAACCAATTATTTATTTTTCTAACACATCATATATGACAGTATATATGCAAATAAATAAACAAACAGATAATATATTTTTGAGGAATCCTGTTGGATTCCTCCAACCTGTTTTTCCTGCATCCACATATGTTAGTCAACATAGTAATACCCATCCTGCTTCGAGGCAGGATATCACGGTATGAAGGTCATCCACTATCATAGCGTGGGGCGTATAGGGTAATCATCCGCTAATGAAATTGCGGGCATCCGCTAATGATACTGCGGGAATCCAACCAATCACCAAACCAATATATATATAATAGTAGGCCTATATAACTATATATATATATTTAAAACAAATCAGACATCATTCAAACAAGCACAGACAATTATTTTTAACTATATAAAAATAAATTCTAAATAAAAGGTGAAATTTACTCACATTTATTTTACTTGTCGAATATCCATTCTGATTTCATATCATCTCTACTACGAATTTTCTTGAATGAATTTACTCAAGCACCTACGATTAAATATATATGTATATATATATATTTATTTATCGATCACTTATTATTAAATTAAGTTAACTACTTAACCAATAATTAAATGAATTCTAAGTATTTTGAATTTTGTAAAAACGTATACCTTATCATCTCTGCAAAACCCCTCGACTAATGGTGGAACAAATCTCAAAGAAAAACACTGATCCATTTCTAATGCCAATCAGCCCGCATACTGACTTCCACCATTCCGGCATTCAATCGAACACCTACTGCTCCTTCCACTGTCATGACTGCTAACATCATATCATCCAAAATTCCTTGTTCGACTCACTACTTCCCGCTTCTTGCTGCCATGTTGAACATCGCAACTCACCCCACTAACGTTCCCAGATTTACAAACCGCACTTCCCTCAGTAAACAAATCGAACCCCCTTGTATCGATTTCCATCCTCTGTGTTGACAACTAGAGGACAACGCACCCAATATCGCTCTCAACATCATCGGTCTCGTACCTCTTTCCCTAAATCGCTGCGCTTTAATCCAATTGCGACCTCAACTGAACGGCTCCAGTCACCGCACCTGATCCCTGACCTTCATTTCCGACCTCGACTTCACCACTTGCCATTCCTGTAAACGCGAGCTCTCCAAGCACGGTGTCGAGCTTCAAGGTCTCGGCTTTTCTTTAATCGATCGAATGATTTGAACGAGAAGGAAATGGTTTTTAATTTGAAGAGGAGTTCGGATTTTGATTTAGTACCGAATGAATTTGAGGACTTTGTTTTTTAATTGAGGAAGACTTCGGTTTTTTATAGTCAAAGGGTGTGGTATTTAAAATGAACAGCAAGGCCCTATTTTGTGGAGATAGAGAACTCAACGTTCTTGGTTTAAGTCCACAAAAACAAGGGTATATTTTATTTATTTAAAACCCGTGTCCTTTAATTTAAATTATCACATGATTCTGAACTCCTTTCTGTACCCAACAACTGTCAATTCTAGGGTAATACCCCTATTCCGAACCTACTGGGATAGGTCACGAAGTCTAATTCGATCGTCTGTGGAAGATATTTATTTAAATTGATATAAATCAAATTTTAAAACAATATATTCTGCGATAATAAATTAATATTATTATTCGAATTCAAACAGAAGTCTGAACTGTATTTAATTCAGTTTTAAATCTCAAACTGAATTATATTTTCGCATAACGATGATTTAATATATTCGATATTAAATCGAAATTGATTATTAAACTGATAACTTAATATAAATATTCATTTAATTTATCAAGTTAATATTTAAATTAAATATTCCAAAATTAACCCATAAGAATCCGGGTCATTACACTAACCCTAACACAAAACTAATTCTTCTCCTTCTTCTCTTCAAATGCAGCAGCCTTTCTTCCTCCTCCCCCTTTTTCCTTCAAAAAACTAATTAATGGTCTCCTCCTCCAATTCTCCGCTGCCGCCGCCCCTCCTCCCTCCTCCAGCCACCAATTAGTCCTCCTCATCTCCTTCTTCCCTTCTCCTTCCTTCTCTCTTTTCCTCCTCCTCCTCCTCTTCTCCTTCCTTCTTTCTTTTTCCCTCTTTGAAAACCCTAGAACTAAAAGCCACCATTGCCGCCACCATGGACCCCACCGCCGCACCACCACCCCCGCGTCTTCCCCACCTCCAATCCGACTTGCCGCCGCCTCAGCACCACCCATCTCCGGTCTTAGGCCCCGCTACTTCAAAAATCCATTTTTCACAAAATTCCCGATTTGCAAATAACCCCTTGTCCTTCTTTCCTCAATAACTTTCAAACCGTCCATTTCTGACCAAAACTCCCCAAGACCAAAGTTGTAGTTCACGATTTTCTCTTCGATTTGAGTATATGGAAGTCGAATTTTGGAGTTCAAAGCTGCTCGGAAAATGCGATTTGCGACAGCAGACCTGCTACGAAGATTCACGATTTCCGGTGAATCAAAGCACTTCACGAAGAAAGTCCACCAGGCAAAATTTGTCCGAAATGGCGTGTTTGTGCTAGGAAAAGAGTTCGGTGAAGATTGGAGTTCATTTGCAGAAGTTAGAGCCAAAATAGTGAAACCGAGTGCGAAAAGCGACAAAATGGCGAGGGCGACGAAAATCAAAGACTAACGGAGTAGAAACAAAGGCGTGAACTCTTTCTCACTTAATCTTTTATACAGTTATTTATTTTTATAATTGAATGTGCATTAATTATCTGCGATTGAAATATTTGTTGTTGATTATCTATCGTTTGGATGTTATGATTGAGGTTGGGAGTATTTAACATCTAAAATAAGGTTAATATATTTATGATAATTTAAATATGATTACACTTCCATTTACAAGTTACCTGGCTTGTTTATGTGATTCTGACGATAATTTTCACATGTCGCCCAAGTGCACAAATAATAATCTATTATTTTGTTATGTGTTGGTTGAACCCCGACACGGGTCTTGGGATGATATTCTAATCACACATCTCCCTTGTGATTAGTTGTAAAATGCCCTCTGGTTGTTATTTGGATGTTTCATCATTATTATAGATACATGCGATGAATGAAATCCATATAATTAAAATTATATGGTAATTGATTGGGTTTCATTCCAATTTAGGATTATATGAATGTTTTTTTAATATAATATCCAGTTAAAGAATCAAATCATGGTTTTTGAAAATAATTAAGTGAATGAAGCCGATTTAAGTAGATTTGCGTCATTTTTACTCGAGCGGATGTTTTAATCGATTTTATCAAAAGATTAGATTTCAAAATTAGACCTTTTGAAAAGATTATTATTATGATATTATAGTAATATGTAAAGTTCATCTTTTTATTGTCATTTAGGAACATAAAATGGTTTGCAATTAAAGTTCATCTTCTTGTTGTCATTTAGGAACATAAAATGATTTGCAATTAAAGTTCATCTTTTTATTGTCATTTAGGACATAAAATGATTTGCATAAAGTTCACCTTTTTATTGTCATTTAGGAACATAAAATGATTTGCAATTAAAGTTCATCTTTTTATTGTCATTTAGGAACATAAAATGATTTACAGTTAAAGTTAATCTTTTTATTGTCATTTAGAAACATGTCTATTATCATATTTTGATTAACAATAAATTTAATCTTTTTATTGTCGTTTAGAAACATGTTTATTATCATATTTTGATTAACAAATAAAATTAATCTTTTTATTGTCATTTAGAAACATGTTTATTGTCATATTTTGATTAACAATAAAAATGTTCTTTTTATTGTCAAAGTAGGAACATAAAATTATAATAATATGATTTACAATAAAATTAGTCTTTTTATTGTATATAGAAACTTGTTAATGATTAAAAATTTGATTTGCAACAAAAATCATTCTTTTTATTATATGCAGGAACATAAAAAATATCAAAATTTGATTTATAATAAAAATTATCTTTTTATTGTATTTATGAACATAGGAATTGTCGAAAATGGTTTTATAATAAAAATTTACTTTTATCGTATATATATATATATATATATAAATCACAAATTTAGACATGTTTTAAAAATATTGGGTGAAACATTAAAATTGATAATTTTAATGTACATTATTAAAAAGAACATGTTAGTGAAATCGTCTAACGATTTATATTTGTATATATAATATATAAATATAGATTAAAATTAAACGAATCGTGCGTGTTAGTTTGCGTTTCTGAATCATAACTTTAAACGATCATAACAAAAAATCCGACCGTCGTATTTTTCCAAAACTGAAACCATTAGGTTCGTTTTGGAAAGATCTTTCCATCGATATTTAATTTGTTAAGATCCAATGGTTAGATTTTGTGAAATGTTATATTCGAATTTTAATAAAAATAGCACCAGTGCAGTTAAATGACCTGAAATGTCATTTAATTGAATAGGCATATTTTTAAACAATTAAAAATGGGAAAAATTATGTAAAATCATAATAAATGATTTAAAAAGAGTTTTAGATGAAAAATTCCAAGTTTACTAAAATAAAAGATATTTTTATCATAGTGAGTGATTTATTTATTTTTATAAATAAATAAAAGCATTTAAAATGGTTTTAATATAACCAAGAATTTCAAATGAATAAATTGGATTGGAATTTGATATTGAATATGTTTCGACATGAATTCTATTCAAAGCCTGATATTAAATATTAAATTAAATTTTGGGTTTGTCATGAATTGTGTCTTAAATAACACTGTCCTTAAACCCAGTCGAGAAAAGAGTAAATCTTTTAATTAAGATTTAAATGAGATTTTCCAATTAATAAGCATTATTAAAATTAAGTAGAAGTTGATTTTGGGTTGATTGTGAACAATGTTTTAAATGACATTAGTTCTTAAAACCCGATTAACGGTGAAATTATCATTTGCAATTTATTAATCTTTTAACTAAGTTTAATGGAATTTTCTAAAGTGAAGTTTTCCAATTTAATACATTAAATTGAGGTTGAATGGAATAGGATTTTGGGCTTATAGTGAACTATGTTTTTAAGTGACATTTGTTCTTTAACCGAGTTAAAGACAAGATTAACTTCTTAAACTTGAATAATCAATAAGTTTAGAAGAGTAAAACAAATTAGGGTTCTAATAAATATTTACTCAAATTAAATGGGAATAAAGTAGTTAAATTTACTGAATTTAAGAAGTGACCGAGAATGGAGTATCACCAGTTTTACTCCATGCGATCGTTGAATCTTTAATTAGATTTAAACGACAAAACAGTAATTAAATTAACTAATAACACATTGGGTGTTAGATATGGAGTACCACCAGATTTACTCCATGGGATGAATAGGTTGGGACTGGGATACTAAAATAAATGATTACTTCGGTAAGGCGTTATTCCCGACTAGTTAGATGAACCTTAATCTGGTTTAGGTTGAGAAAAGATAAAATAAAATATTTTAAATTGATACTCAAAGGAGAATTAAACTATAAATTTAAAAGGATTTATCTTTGATAAATTACTGGGAACACTTCCTAGAGAAAAGTACGTTCAAATAAAAGAATATTCTGAATTGGAATGAGGCGTATGATGTGTTTTTTTAGCACTTGATTATAAAATACGCGAATTATTCAGAAAGACTGGGTTTAACCCATTGTGAATAATTACTATGACGATCAAGAGTCGAAGATGAAGACGGTGGTTGAAGACCGGAGTTCTTTACATCGTTTGGGTGATTACTGATGTCTTGATTGGGCCATACACCCAAGACAAGGTAATAAGTGGTGATCGTCCAAACGTACTTGCAGATCGACAGATATGCGAGGACCTCTCTCCTGTATTGGACATGTGGGACGAGGAATAAGGTGCCTCCGGTTTCGTTCAGACCCAGAACGAACTTGTAAATGGATGGTACGTCTGACATTGTATTCCTATATGCTGTACTCTTTGATCTATGCTAAATATATATCTGTTTCATGGTGGAGAATTTATTCTCTTGCTTAACACCCTTCTCTGAGACGTACGAGCTTAGAGGTTATATATTGGCAGAAATCAATGGTATTGTATGGACTGACAATGTGGTATATGCAAATGATGAAGGCTTTTGTTGAAAATAGAGCCTTGTGGTTGATGATCAAAGCACAGCTTATTTAGGCATAACTTTGTGTATAGCATTACTTCGCGAGCCTCACACCCCGGTATGAACCAGAAATGGGAGAAGGATCCAGGGAGAACATACGTTTCTTTCTAGCTAGAAGTGGTGTTATGGTATGGAGCCCATACTTTTTTTACTTATGTGGATGATGGAATGAGGCGCCTCAGATTTGAGTCCCTAGTGGCTCTTGATTTACGCCCCATAGGCGGGGAAACGTATTGTTCAGGAATTATATATAATCCACTAACGTAAGTTGTGGTACGACCTTGTGGCTCCAAGGGACGATGCGTTCTGTTCCTGAGGCACGGGCTAGAGTGTCTCGAATTCGGTAAGGATGATCCCTTGCCTTGGTTCATAGATGGAAATCCAACTTCCAATACGACATCATACGGTTTTGATTATAGAACTAGTATGGCGACATGATATATGGTACCCATGACGTCTATGATTGATACATATATTTTTGAAGTTATTTTAAACAGTATGCACTTATAATAATATCAAAATGATTTGTTTTATACATATCTAGCATGTTTGGCTATTATAAGGAAAAACTCTATCCTCCGGCTTGTGTGGCATTGTGTGATGGGACCGAAGTCTTATAATAGCTTCATTTTTCAAAAAGCATTGCGTTGTTTTATTTTAAACTAAGATTCATGTAGAGTAAACCTGTTCCATGTTATACGGCATGGTCGCGTGATTTACCTAACTTTAAAATTAAGATAATAACTGTTTTAGTTCTCACACTGCCCCCATGACTGACCCGGAGTTTATTGTTTTAACCTAAACTCTAGGTGCCTATATTTTCTACACGGGCAGCTAGCAGTTTTGGTTTTTGCAGATATTATATTCACAGGATCCTGGTGTACAGTTGAAGCGATATTCAGAAAGCTCTGTATTCGTGTATTTCTTCTAATTGTGTTTTGTATTATTTTTCCGCTACAATTTAAATGTAAATTAAATCTCTGATATTGTATTTCCAATGTGTAATATTTATTCGTACTTTGATATAATCTTGTACTCTGATGTAATTGTTGTAATAAGCAGTGAAATGTTCTTCTGTTTATGTTCTGGTTTGTCGTGTTCTCAATTCAATCCGTACTTTCCTTTACAGGAAAGTTTGGGTCGTTTCACTATTATCCATTCTCTATCCATATGGACCTCTTCACATGACAACCAATCCCATCATCTGAGCTCAACCATTCTTGGGAAAAACATATCTGAACTCACCCACTTCAACTCCAGCTTATCAACAATACCATATCACCATCCAAAAGTCCACAGACCAATCTCCAATTTAGATTTGAACTCACCAAAATGAATTTCCTTGCCACTGTAATTTGTCGAGTTTACTCTTCCCCATGAATCTACGAATGTTCTTCTGCCAGAAACTCCACGCCACCATATCCTCACCGTCACAACCACTGTCGTGAACCCCTTAGATGCATCCTGGTCACTATAGAACAGTCGAACTCTAGTTTAATTCAATAAACCGAACCCCAATTTCCCAGTATTCAGTTCGAACAAAACCACATCAAACTCCACTGTCGCACTCCATTTTATCCCATCCACCGTTAATGTCGCACCCCCCCAAACACTACGTCTTCCTCCATCGCACCATACCAGAACGTGGTACTTCATCCTACACGCACTCAACAACAGACCGAAATTCCCAACCTTCCACTATCTCACTCCGTAATACCAGAACCCCTCGCAATCCCAACATCCACACAAATCCCAAAATTAGCTTGCATCCCCCTTCCCATCCTGTCGCGTGCTTCCTTACAGACAAATCCCCTCCTTCAACTCAAAGAACTAACTCACACTACCCACTATAATTGCAAATGCCCATAGCTTGGAGCTCTAGGTTACATCGCGACCTTTGGTCGTGAATGCTTTGCGATAAATTTGTCTTCGATGTTATGAAAGAGGGAGAGTTCGATAGTTCCATGAATAAAGGAACAGAAATAAAATAGAGGACCAGAAAGAAAATTAAAGGAAAGAAAGAGGGAACCGTGATTTTACTCGATTTCTAAAGGAAACAGTGGTTTCAATTTTATCCTAAATTTCCCATTTCCCATTGTTAAAGAACGATTTGGCTTTTCAGACTATGAACGAGTAATGTCGCGATATATGATAGTGGGAGGAAGACAATTCGTACAAATGAATTAAATGAGTGATGGCCTAAGGTATGGTTTATTTAATTGATTTGATTTCGATTTAACTTGATCTGATTTTGATCCTATCCATTTAAATTTAATAATAATATAATTCGTGGTTCCGACCCCAATCGAGATGCAACAGCCAACGTTCCCAGCATTATTCGTATTTTGACACAACAAATCGGGTTTTGAAATTTAATTCGATTATATGAAGAAGAAACAAATTTAAATTGACAATTTATATTAAATTTAATTGATAAAATATAAATTGATTTCAAAACAATTTATTTCATTATTAAATTTATTATCGTTCTAATTCGATACAGAATTTATATTGGTCAACTGATTTGTTTGTGATTCAGTTTTGACTGCGAATTCAATTATTCTATATTACGACAATTTGATATATTCGATATTAAATATCGATTGTTAAATCGATAAATTCCATATTAAAATTCATTTATTATTTCAAATCAATATTTAAAATAAATTTAAATATTCAAAATAAATAGACTAAAAATCCGGGACGTTACATTCCTTCCCCTTAAAAGAATTTCGTCCCCGAAATTTACTAAGGTAGGAAAAATGCTACAAACCCATTAACTATTCAAAAGCCCACTTCAGTTTAATTCCAAATCCGTTTATTCATTTCAATCATTTAACTTGCACAAGTTAAGTTTTAAATTCCAGAATTCAAATACCCGGTTATTATTTCAAATTCTTTTGAAACCATTTAAATATATATACATAGATATATTTATAACCATCACAAATTCAAAACATTTGAATTTTCCAAACAACATGCTTTTCTCAAATAATTTCCTTTGAAAATCTCACTATGGTAGCAATCCATCACTTAGAAACTCAAAAATTGAACATTGATGATGTCGCGATCATCATCAGAATTATTTTCCAGGGCCCCAAGTGAATTCAGTGCTTTATTATTTTCAAAAAATCCAACTATAATAAATTTTACTCAAAAATACTTCCAAAACAAGGCTAATATATTATATTTTCCAATTTCCAGTATTTAAATTCCAAATTCTGGTTTGGATTCAATTCAGTTTCGTCTCATTTGTATATATTATTCATACACAAATTTTATTTGATTATAGATAACCATTCCAATTTTATAATCTCATTTGATTATAATAATAATAACAGCCAACTCATCTCTATATAATTTTTTTTTATAAAATTGTTCACTTTTATGTCAAAATATAATTTTGGGCAAAATTATTTCATTTACCCATTTTAAAACAATATTATGTTGGAAAACTCTGTTTAAGTGTTTAGAAACTCCTATCGACATCGTGGCGTCCCACGATTCGACCAAAATTCATAAACCACTCAACAAACAAGCCAACACAATATAAAACTATTTTTACAAGTACGCTCTCTCAGATATATGTACTCAACTCATTCTAGGGTACTACTGACCCAATCTCTAATGAGTAATCCCCCACCAAAGCCTAGGTGTTCACTCAATCTAAGCTCTGATACCAAATGTAAAGCCTCGCAAATCCGTACTATCTGAGCTGACTAATACAACATCCGTCTAACCCAAATAATACAGAAATGTGAGTCATTAGGTTTAAGAAATAAAATAGAAAGAAGATAAAACAAAAGGAACATCAGAATCTCACAGCGGTACAAATAAAATATATTATCTAACATAATCTTTGAAATACAAAATTTTGTATCATATATACATACCATCATCAGAGTATAGTACGATATTTGATATAGTAGAAAAATAACTCTTAAATATCTAATGGTGAAGCCGCCTGCTTCAAACTCCTCCAAGTGTATCTGTAAAAGCCTGAAACACTTGACTGTCTATACAAATTTGGGCACCCAAGAGTTTAAGGAATAACGAACAAAATAAACTCTGGGTCCGTCATGGGACCGGTGTGAGTAAACCCCAACCATATTGTTTAACTATTAAAATCCTTCTGAAAGAAAGGGTAATAGTAAGACCGGCCTACACATAAATATGGATGGTTTTTACTTTACTATAACCAAAACATTTTTTTTGATATCAAAATCCAGTGATATTATAATAATGTCTAATCAAATAAATAACCAAATAGTAGAACGCTTGCATCTCACGCTCTACATATATAATATAAAATCAAAAACCGCAAGGCGCTTATTGGAGATTGGATTCCAACCATGACAAGGTATGGGAGCACCTCCCAATCAGAGTACTCTAGAGGAGATACACTGGGGTTCAGCAAGAACATCTTGTAACCCGACTACACATGACCGCCCACTCATTTAGCTTGAGTGTAGAGAATATATTGTCACCCACGGTTGTCGGTCGTCCAACCGTAATCCATAAGATACAGAATCGAAAGAAGAACAAATAATGAATTTTCTCTAGATCTATGACAAATATACCCTACTTGGGTATGACCCAACTAGCCATGCTACCTACCTGATTTTTGTCATTTCCTAGTTGTGAGGCTTGAGGCTATGTAAATCTTTCAGAACATCTAGCCACCATTCACTTTGAATACCACATCGTCAAACCCGTCAAATCACTAGTTGATCTTCCCAAAAATATTACGGGTGTAAAAGATAAGAGAAACGAATTCCTCTGCCACACGACGAAATACTTTGAAAATATCGTCTTATGTTATTTGTTAGGAATACTCTGTCAGACATTCGTCCATACAAGTTGTCCTGGGTCTGGACAAACATAACAGCCCTTGCATTCCACTCTGTCTTCAATTTATCTTCAGCATAATCTAATTCGCAACGCCTATGCCTATACGGAGTGGTTTTCGGATATTAAATCCAACCGGTCTCTCCGTATTGACAACGATGGTCAAAAATCTTTGATAGCCGGTGATTTAACTATCAAGGAAAACAAACATCCATCAAACAATCAACCAATCACTGGCCCTTTCTAATATTTCATGTTTGTTTCCTTATCGGGTTTTCTATATTGATTTTTAGTTACCAAACTTCTTAAAAATATTCCAACTCCTTAAATTTTCGGAAAATTTCGCTAGCATCTCCTTTGTACGGTCTATAGTTCAAACCCTAACTCGCCTCTCTAGGCCCTTTCCATTTAAAAATAAAATCAAAAAGCCAAGCGACTTGCCGATTCGGCGCATAAAACTCATATGGAAATTTAAAACATGTACCTTTTTGTTGGGCACTTATATTATAATCTTCATACTCACTTCATACTCTTTATCCCATACCTGTTTACATATATATCCATTTCCAACTCATTTCAATCAATCCATTCCCTTTCTAACAAAATCTGTTAACCGCTTCTTTAATTCCCTCTTTTGCCTAATGCACTTTCGATTTGAAAATATCGTATTCGAATATAATTTAATAAGCTAATACACAAATCGAATTCCATTTCTAATTCGAGTTTCATATTCAATTTTCCAATTTCAATTAACAATTCATATTTCCCCAAACCAAGTTAAGTTTGATTCAAACCCTATTAACTAATTTCTTTTTAAATTAGCTAACTTCATTTGGTAATTAAAAATCTGATTTTTAATCCAAAAATCAATCATTTACTCGACTTGAGTTCATATTTAATTTATAGCTCAAGTCCAGATTTTTCTAATGGAAATTCGGAGTTTATCCACTTAAAATCCTTTTATTCAATTTAATAAACCGTTATGATTTTAAAACGATTATGGCACTGTTTTTCTAAAATTTGATTTTGACATAACTCAAAATATATACGACGAAATCTAGATTTTTCTCTTCCATTAGAAAACTTCAATTCAATAGGTCCGAACGTTTCTGGTTTCATAGCATTCTGACTTACATTGAGTTATTTATACTCAATTGAAGTTCAAAACACCAAATTACGAACTATCACGCTGCGGCGAGTTCGTTTTAATTAAATATGAACGTTTTAAAAACTTTGTTTATAGAACGATTCCAACGCCACTTTCAATAAAATAAATTAAGCCCGTTATCCCAATTCTAACTTCACAATTTATATTACTCAACTCGTCGATTATTTTATGCCACATTCATAACTCAGTTATGAATTTATTAAAAATTCAATTTCTATAATCGACTCCAATGTGGAATTAGATTATTTATAAAATATCGATGTCATCGAATTCCAATTATATATTCCTTTTATGCAAATAATCAATTAAATCAATATCATTTACCATTAAAAACTAATATCATCCCTTGATAATAGTGAAGTCGTTCAAGTTGGGGTATTTTATTTACCTCTCAGACCTTGATCAACCACGTTCTTATCTTGAGACGGATAAGAGTTTGCAATAAAAACTAACATTACATATCACTGAAATCCCCTCTTCTATCTCATTTAAAAATATGATTTTTAAATTCCATCTCTTATAGTTGGAAAAAACCCATTTTCGGATTTATCAAATGAAAATCCCTTCACTTTATTTATAAACATTGTTATAATTAAACTTCCTTATTTTATATTAAACGAACTTCCATATTAATAATTTATTTGAAAATCTATTCTCATTTCGGAATATTTTATTAGTATAACTTATTTATAAAAACTTAGCATCTATTTTCATATTTAAACAATTCAAGCCCGTTATTCAATTCTGACTTAACAATCCTAGTTGTTCAAGCTTGTCGATTGTTTTATTTTACATTCATACTCGTTATAAATTAATTCAATATCCAATTTTCGAAGTTCAATTCCCATTCACATGGAATTAGATTATTAAAACTCGATAGAATAGAATTTTAATTATAAATCCATATGGATTATTCCAATTCAATTCCTATTCCGAACGTCAAAATATATCCATCATTTTTCCTTTTAAGTGATTCCCAATCCCTTATTTAAATTAATACTTGAATTTAAATTTATAAATTATCCAATAATAGTTTCTCTCTTCTATTTATAAATATCGTTTATAGATAACACTTCTTGTCTAAATATTAAGAAAAAAAATTCTATTTCAAATTTCCATTTGAAATCCCATCCCCACATTGGAAAAATAAATTCTTCTTTTTAAATTTATATTTGAATTTAAAATTTAATATTATCCAATGATGATTTTATCTTTCCATTTAAAACGTTGTTTAGAAGTTCATCTACTTGTTTTTATCATTAAAAACAAGTAATATTTCATAACTCATTTAAAATTCCATTTCTATTTCGAAAAATAAAATTTTCTTTTTTAAATACAAATATCCCTTTTTGATATTTTTAAATATAAATATTTAGGGCAAGCGATATTTAAACATCCAAATATTCAAACCATCCATTCGACTCACAAATCACATACCTATAAATATGTAAACAGTAATAAATAAATTAGAGGAATCCAAATGGATCCCTCTAACCTGTTTTCCCTGCATCCATAGATGTTAGTCAATACAAATAATACCAATCCTGCTTCAAGGCAGGATATCGTGGTATGAAGGTCATCCACTCTAATATATTGTGGGGGCGTATATGGTCATCGGCTAATAATACTGCGGGCTTCTGCTAATGGTACTGCAGGAAATCCGATATATACATATATATATATATAACTACAATCACCAAGCCTAAATAAATAATATATATATAATCACAATAATTCAGTAACTCATGCAAGCATCCAAACAGCCAACAATTTATTTTTAACGATTAAAAATAAATTAAATATAAAACTCTCACCTTGATTTTTGAATATCGAATATCTAATTAAAATTCTCTGTCGTCTCAGCTACGCGTCATCTCGAATCGTCTTGAATGAGTTTATTCGTATGATTATTTTATTTTATATAACGATTAAACAATTATTCATTAATCTAAGAACATATTAAAAATAATAGATTAACTTATTAATTTTAATTTTGAAAACATGTACCTCACTGCTGTATTTAGTTGAACTGCCCTTAATCCCTCATAAAAACAGACTATCTTCATCACCCCAAAAATAAACAGAACCAACCCTCAAATCATTATTCATTCTCTATCCAAATGGACCTTTTCACATGACAACCAATCCCATCATCTGAGCTCAACCAGTCTTGGGAAAAACATATCTAAACTCAACCATTTCAACTCCAGCTTATCAACAATGCCATATCACCATCCAAAAGTCCACAGACCAATCTCCAATTTAGATTTGAACTCCCCAAAATGAATTTCCTTGCCAATGTAATTTTTCGAATGCACTCTTCCTCAATTCAACCATGAATCGACGAACGTTCTTCTGCCAGAAACTCCACGCCACCATATCCTCACCGTCACAACCACTGTCGTGAACCCCTTAGATGCATCCTAGTCACCACCGAATAATCGAACTCTAGTTTAATTCAATAAATCAAACCCCAATTTCCCAGTATACACTTCGAACAAAGCTGCATCAAACTCTGCTGTTGCACTCGATTTCACCCCATCCACCGTTAATGTCGCACCTTCCAAACACTATGTCTTCCTCCATCGCACCATACCGGAACATGGTACTTCATCCTACACGCACTCAACAACAGACCGAAATTCCCAACCTTCCACTATCTCACTCCGTAATACCAGAAACCCTCGAAACCCCCACATCCACGTAGATCTCAAAATCAGCTCGCATCCCCCTCCCCATCCTGTCGCATGCTTCCTTACAAACAAATTCCCTCCTTCAACTCAAAGAACTAACTCATGCTACCCACTATAATTGCAAATGCCCTTAGCTTGTATTCGAGCTCTAGGTTACATCGCGATCTTTGATCATGACTTCTATGCGATAAATTTGTCTTCGATTTTATGAAAGAGGGAGAATTCGATAGTCCCATGAATAAGGAACAAAAATAAAATAGAGGACCAGAAAGAAAATTAAAGGAAAGAAAAAGGAGCCGTGATTTTACTCGATTTCTAAAGGAAACAGTGGTTTCAATTTTATCCTAAAGTTCCCATTTTCCATTAATAAAGAATGATTTGGCTTTTCAAATTATGAACGAGTTTTGAAATTTAATTCGATTATATGAAGAAGAAACAAGTTTAAATCAATATTTTATATTAAATTTAACTGATTAATTATAAATTGATTTCAAAACAATTTAGTCCATTGATAATAAAAATTTATTATCATTCTAGTTCGATACAAAATTTGTATTAGTCAACTGATTTGTTTTTGATTCAGTTTTAACTGCGAATTCAATTATTCTATATTACGGTAATTTGATATATTCGATATTAACTTGTATATCGATTATTCAATCGATAAATTCCATATTAAAATTCATTTACTATTTCAAATCAATATTTAAAATAAATTTAAATATTCAAAATAAATAGACTAAAAATCCGGGACGTTACAACAGTTCAGTACATCAGCAGCTCAGACCCCTTTTATTGAAATCATTCATCAAAAATCATTTCATCGATTCTAAAAAAAACGATTTTATATACTTATCTTAATAAAATAAGTGTACTCATAAATCTCTTCTACTTTCATTACTTTGAACACAATAACCATGCCTTTATCTCTTTAGAATAAATGTATTCATAAAATTTGTCTCTATTTTCCTTTGAAAATATCGTTGTATATACATAGCCAAATGGTATATTGGTCTAATCACCAAATCTTACATGAGCCAAAACAATGTCATGCTATACATCGTTTATTATATAAACCAAAACAGTTTTATCTAACTTTAAAACTTTACCGATTAAAGTTTACAATAACTCTTATGGAAATAATAATTAAATTTCCAAGATTCACTTTCATTTTCAAACCAGAATTACTTATTGTTTTCATTTTCTTGAGAAGCATAGCCATATACTTATTTCTTGGAATAAAAGAATTCCGAAAACTATACTATTTTCATTACTTTGAAAGTAGGGCTACATACTTAATCGAATGGTGCAAGTATAGTCACACTACATATTTGGGCTAAACAATGTCAAATGATACATTGTTTACAATAAAACCCAATAGTTTATTAAATTTCTAAACTTTGCAAATTAAAGTAACAATATTTCTTATGGAAATAATAAACTATTCCTAATATCACCAACCTTTCAAACTAATACCATCCCTTGGATAATAATGAAGTCGCTCAAGTTGAGGTATTTTATTTAGCTCTCATATCTTGATTCAACTACGTTCTTATATTAAGACAGATAAAAGTTTATAACTCAAAAATTGATATTAATCATAATATCACACAATTCTCATTTACTTTCCAATTTAGATATGGTTTTTTTAACCATTCCTTGTGTGAGGACCCGTAACTTCCCCGTGAAGGAAAGAGCGGATACTTTGAGAACAACACACAAATGAACGCAGACGGAAGAACATTTCATTGTTATTACAACAATTCCATCAGATACAAGAATATACAGAGTATAATTGAATAAATTACATTCTATAAATATCAGAGATTACATTAAATTACATAGCAGCGGAACAATAATACAAAGCACAACTGAAGGTTATATACGGATACAGAGCTTTCCGGATATCATTCCAGCTGTAAACCAGGATCCTGTGAATATAAATCTGCAAAACCAAAACTACTAGCTGCCCGTGCGGAAAATAGGGGCACCCAGAGTTTAGGTTAAAACAATAAACTCCAGATCAGTCATGTGACTGGTGTGAGAACTAAAACAGTTATTTAAAACTTTACTTTAAAAGAGAGTAATTCAAGGGACCACGCCGTATAACACGGAACGGGTTTCCTCCCAAGAACACCAGTGCATAGAATAAACAACGCAATGCTTTTTCGAAAAATGAAGCTATTATAAGACCCAGGTCCCATCACACAATGCAACGCAAGCCGGAGGATAGGGTTTTACCTTATAACAGCCAAACATGCTTGATACATTTAAAACAAATCATTTGATACTATAATAAGTGTATAGTGTCAAAACAATTTCAATCATAAATATAAATCATAGGCGGCATGAATGTCCCATACCACTATGTCGCCGTACTAGTTCTACAATTAAAACCGCAATACACGTATTGGAAATTGGGTTTCCGTCATGAGTCGAGGCAAGGGGCAAGCTCCTCTCCGCGTTCGAGACACTCTAGCAAATGCCTCAGGACTACACACTCTGGGCAGCCACTTGGATCGGTTGGGCCGGTCCTCACTTACGTTAGAGGATTGGCAATTCCTGAACACACGTTTCCCGGTCCTTACAGACCTATAATCGAGGCGCCTCATTCCAACAACCACAAAGGTGAAAAGTATATAAATGTCAGGGCTGGTAAGTCACTGACACCACCAAAGCTAGAAAGAAACGTCGTGTTCTCCCAACGGCCCGTATCCCGTTTTTAACTCATACCGAGGTGTGAGGCTCGCGAATTCACGTTATACACAAAGCTGCCACGTAGGCGTGCTTTGATCATCAACCACAAGACTTTGCTTTTCAACAGAAGCCTTGATCATTGCATCTTAGCGTGCCACACAGGCAATTCATGCCATGCGACTGATGTCCATCGATATATAACCTCTAAGCTTGTACGTCTCAGAGAAGGGCGTTAAGCAAGATAATAAATTCTCCGCCGCCAAACAGATATATATTTAACAGAAATCAATCAACACAGAATAAAATCCAATGTCAGACACACAATCCATTTACAAGTTCGTTCTGGGTCTGAACGAAACCGGAGGCACTTTCCTCGCATATCCATCCATCTCCAAGTACGTCTGGACGACCACCAACTATTTCCATCCTCTTGGGTGTACAGCCCAATCAGGATCGTCAGTAATTATCCAAACGATGTGGAGACTTCCGGTCTTCGACCACCGTCTTCATCTTCGACTTATCGTCGAATCGGTTATTTAGAATGGGTATAAACCCGGCCTTTCCGAACAACCCGCGTATATTAAAACAAATGTTACACAAACACAACATACGCCTCATTCCAATGCAGAATATCCTTTTTATTCACGAAATCACATTCTTAGGGAAAGGTTCCCATTAATTTTATCCAAGATAAATTCTTTAAAATTTATCCTTTAATCTTCCTTTGGATGTTGTTTCAAACCAAATTATGGTTTTCTAAACTAGTCGAGATTAGCGAACCACACCGAAGTAATTATTTATTTTATTTCCCAATCCCAACCTATTCATCCCATGAAGCAAAACTGGTAATACTCCATATCTAACACCACGGTGTTATCGGTAAAATTAATTACCATTTCACATTCAAATCTAATTAAAGATTTAACTATCGCTTTGGAGCAAAACTGGTAATACTCCATTCTCGCTCATTTTCTAAATTTGATAATTTAGATTATAGATTCACATTTCGACCTAATTGCAGATTCGTTAAAACTCCTTTTACTGGGTTAAAGAACTAGGTGTTATTTAAAACACAGTTCACGACAAACCCAAATCACATTCTATTTGTTATCGGGTTAAAGAACTAGTGTTATTTAAAACACCGTTCACGATAAACCCATTTCAAATCCAATCAAATATATTAGAAATTCCGATTATTTAAAACCCCTTTTTAAATCTAATTTATTTATTTAAAAATAATTGGGTTTTAAATTTAGTTCAAAACTAGTTCATTTCAATAAAAATCCATTTTTATCTTTTCAAATATGGAGTTTTTCACCCCAATTTTTCCCAAATCATTTCTTATGATTTTACACAAATTATTACTATTTTTAATAATTTTATTAAGGCCCGTACAATCGATTTCCAACAATGGCCATCGAACTGCACTTACAACGACCTTTTTCAAATTTGATTTGGACGTAACTCTAAATCCAACCGTTGGATTTCAAATTTCTAATATTCGTTAGAAAGATCTTTTCGATACGAACCCAACGGTTCCGGTTTTTGGAGAATCCGACGGTCGGATCTCCCGTAATGTCCGTTTGAAATAAATGGTCGAAATTTACGAACTGCCGCGGCGCGGCGCGTTCTATTCAGGCCATTATATTATATATATAATATATAATATATATATTTCGTCGATTACTATTTAAAACGAATTTTATAAATCGTTTTAAATTCGTTTCAAAAACAATTTCAACTTCCATCTCAATTCAAATCAAAATTGAATCTTTCCTTATAAATTCGTTTTAAAATTCATTTCTATTTGATTTCAATTCAAATCGATTTTTAATTCGATTCGAATTCATTTCGTTTTCTATTCAATTTAAATTCAATTCGTTTTATATTCGATTCAATTCAAATTGGTTTTCTATTCGATTCAATTCAAATTGGTTTTCTATTCGATTCAATTCAAATTGGTTTTCTATTCGATTCAATTCAAATTGGTTTTATATTCGATTCATTTCAAATTGGTTTTCTATTCGATTCAATTCAAATTGGTTTTCTATTCAATTCAATTCAAATTGGTTTTCTATTCGATTCAATTCAAATTGGTTTTCTATTCGATTCAATTCAAATTGGTTTTCTATTCGATTCAATTCAAATTGGTTTTCTATTCGATTCAATTCAAATTGGTTTTCTATTCGATTCAATTCAAATTGGTTTTCTATTCGATTCATTTCGAAATCGTTTTATATTCGATTCATTTCGAAATCGTTATATATTCAATTCATTTCGAAATCGTTTTATATTCAATTCATTTCGAAATCGTTTTATATTCAATTCATTTCGAAATCGTTTTATATTCAATTCATTTCGAAATCGTTTTATATTCAATTCATTTCGAAATCGTTTTATATTCAATTCATTTCGAAATCGTTTTATATTCAATTCATTTCGAAATCGTTTTATATTCAATTCATTTCGAAATCGTTTTATATTCAATTCATTTCGAAATCGTTTTATATTCAATTCATTTCGAAATGAATGAAATTGATGTAAATATCGTTCACGGCACAATGGCGTCAATCTAATCAACACGACTTCATATATTCCTTTATTCTATTCAACAAATGAATATTTATTTTTGTCAACACACGACTAATCTCAACGAATGAGTACTGTCCACGTGTGACTATTTTTGTTAAATTATTTCGTTCAACACATGACTAATCTCAACGGATGAGTACAGTCAACACATGAACCTTTATTTTATAGTGATGAAGATATAAAATTTATTGTTAAAATATTACGTTCAACACATGACTAATCTCACGAATGAGTACAATCAACACATGAACCTTTATTTTATAATATTCTTTATCTTCTAAATTAGAATGAGGCCCAATCAATCACCATATAAAATTAATTATATGGATTTTCATGCAACACATGTATATAACAGCATTGAAAAATAATCAACCATCAACCAAAGTGCACTACACTGTATAAGCATCAAATACAGATATTCAACGCTTATAACAGTCTGTCAATCAATCGATCGACCTATTTAATCAATCAGGATGAGTGAACTTCAAATTCCATCCCAACACCTGTAACAACCCGTATTTCGATAACATGTTAAAACGAGAATAAAGGCAGAATTTAATTTTAAATTCTGAATCAAGTAAAACGGGCTATGCCATTGCGTTCTTCTCGGAAAAATACGCGAAATAGAGTCCGAGTTTTCAAAAATCGGAGTCCGTATGACCCGATTAAGGCCCAACGAAGTTTTCAGAAAATTTCAAAGTAAAAACAGATTTCAAATTCAAGTTTGAATTTGGAAATTTGGGCCAGTTTGGGCCAGGCGGGAAAATTCCCGCCAGAGCACCCAAGTCGACAGCCCTGTCGACTTGGGAGTCGACTTGGTTGGACCCAAGTCGACAGCCCTGTCGACTTGGCTGTCGACTTGGTCCAGCCGGGCAGTTCTGCCTGGTGCACCATTTTGAGATTGTGTTGAGCTTGGGGGCCAGATTCAGTTTTAAGGGATGAGATTGCAACTAGGGTTTAATCCTATGGCCTAAAACACTTGCCTAATCTATAAATAAGACCCTAACCTACCCCTAAACCCTCATTATTCATTCATGTAACTAAACTATGGAAAATTTTTTACTCTCATAGCCTCCACTCTCATTCTAAAATTCCTAAGTAAATTTCTTTGAGAGGTTTCATGATCATGTGAGTGTTAGAGAGCCTCTATGTTAGTATGAGAGCTTCTCAAGTTGATTTCAAGGCAAAAGCTTCAATCTTTGTTCATAAAGATCGGGTTTTTATCGATTTGGAGTGTTCATCTTTGGGTTTTTGGGTGATGGCATGCATAGGCTTCATCACAATCTTTAAGTTAAATCGATTTGTGCCTTCATAGCAATGTAAGCCCTTTCCCTACTCTTAGATATTAACTATGAAGTTAAATGTTCATGTTGCAAGTTTGGGTTTGATCATTAGGTATGATACATGCTATCATGTCATGCAAGTTTATGAAGTCATTATCTTGATCTTGTGGGCTAAAAGCTACAACCTTTATGTTGAAATGTTGCATTATGCAACATGAGAACCCTCATAACCTTTATGTCAACTTGCATATGAAGTCATAACCCTTATATGATGATATATGCGAGTTACTAGTCATCATTCCATGTCTTTTGTCACCATGATTCGCTTATGTGCCAAGTTTGGGTTTATGCATGATTTTGAGGCTTAAGAATGTAACATGCAAGTTAATGAACACATTTGTGCCTCATTTGCCACCATGATTAACTTGTGGCTTAATATCTATTTTTGTCATGCCTTTGCCAAGTCTCTTCTTTTAATCCATTACGTTGTTGCGAACGTATATGCGAGTTTAAAAGCGTTGGGTTATGTTATGAGTAATTTCTAATGACATGAAAATACAACTTGAAAACATGACTTGAAACATAACTTGGAAGTTGACATGTGAGTATGTTTGAAAACATAAGCTTGGGAATTTACCTATTAAGTTAGGTCTACCCATTGGGAATTTACCTATTAAGTTAGGTCTACCCAATTGCTTGAAAACTTGTAATGTGTTTTGGAAAAACGATGGACATGACACTAGACTAAACATGAAAGTGACCAACTCGAGGTTGGGTTGAGTTTGCAACGTAAAACTACCCGGAACCGACCGGCCTAACTAGTAGTTGCAAACAATAGGACCCAATGTGAGAAGTTGGTCATGTTGTGCTTCAACCCGAGGTTAGACCAAGTTATGGTGTAAAGCTACCCAGAACCGACCGGCTTAACTAGTAACCACAACAAAGTCTAATGTGAGAGGTTGAGGTGCATTAAGTAATTAATGCCACATGATAGGGTTAAGTTAATTTGATTAATGACTCTTAACCAAATATGACATGGACAATGGGTTAAGTGAATTGATTAGGCCAATGATACTTAACAAAACATGACAAGGTTGGGTAGGTTAAGTAACTTGATTTGCCTAATGACACTTAACCATTTTTATACGACTAGTGGACGGGGTTAAGTTAACCAACACTTAATCAATCCAACACGATAATTTGGTAAGGTTAAGTAAGTTTTCTTAATGACACTTAACCGAAAAATACAGTTAATGGATGGGGTTAAGATTAGACTCAACTAGTCTAAACATGGAAATCGGATGGGGTTAAGTTAGCCTAGACTTAATTAATCCCACTTGGCAGTTTAATGGGGTTAAGTTAAACACTTAACTAATCTAACATGATGATTTGATGTGGTTAAGTGACCTATACTTAACCAATCTAACTCGTTAATTTACTGAGGTTAAGTTAACCTATACTTAACCAATCTAACGTGAAAACATGATAAGGCTAAGTCACGAATCGCTTAAATACGCTTGACCGATTTGACTCAGTAATTTGGCAGGGTCAAGTTAATATATACTTAACCAACTTGAGCATGGTTTGTAGGGTTAAGTCTTGAACTTGGATACTTAGCCAATTTTGACATGATTTGTAGACGGGTTAAGTCATGAACTTAAGTGACACTTAATCCATTATGTAAACCCTAGTTCTGAGGATTAGGTGGATAACCGTGGTTAACAAGGATAACGGGAATAAGGCTAAGTGGTAAACCTTAGTTGAAGAATAACTAAGTAATGATTCTTAGTCAAGGAAATTTAGACCAGTTCATAGATAGATGAGTAACCTGATACGGTAGGTCATCGTTTAAGTATACGAGTAGGAGCAAGTATCTGATTTAGATAAAGGCTCCAGAGAACTGGGTAACGAAGCAGCGGCTTCGGGGAACGTGAGGATATTCTTGGTATCCCTCTGTGAGCTGCCAGGTGATCATACTAGGCTCATGAGAGGTTAAGGTCTGCGTTAGAAGAACCAAGAGTATGCCTTGGTTGCTATACGAGCGACCTAAAGACGGGGATGGATAGGGGATAGTCGACGATACACGGTCGTACCCTAGATAGCATTTTCGTCAGGCTACCTACCATCTTTGGTCAAGCGTGTACGTACGGAAAGGCAGAGAACACCCAAAAGACCATAATTGCTATCTAATTATGGTTGCGGTAAGGCTTGGATGTGGGTTGGCCAGTTTTGTGTTCTCATACAGGATTTATCCTGTCTTGTCTTTCACTAGTTGAGGGAGTGGTCTCGTGGGACCATAGCCACGTATAGGAAAAACAGACCTTAGCATCTGCATCGGCAGATAAATCTAAAGCTCCCGACCGAGTCCTGTACTTCTTGATTTGCCCTGTGATAGGACTCGGATGGCACGATGTGATACATGTGCATACAGTCATGGAAAAACGATTCACGATGAATGCGTGGGAAAGAGGGCGCGGTTGACGGTTAGCGTAAATCCTAGTGGCCCTGGGTGGTTGAACCAAAACCGAGATACGAAAACGTGCAATAGGTAAGCATAATCCCTAGTAGTCCTAGGTAGCATAAGTCCTAGTTGTACAAACAATGATTCATGTTGAAAGACCCTAGTTAGATATAGGGTGACAGCCCAAAACGATCTTAAGGATCATGGAACTATGTTAAAGTAGTATAGAATCTCATGGGAAAGCCCGTATGGCCTACGGCAAGGGACTGAACATTTACATGGAATAAAACATACGAGTTGAGTAACCTATATATACGATATACTAGGTTGACATGGACCATTACACGACTTTTAAGTAAGGGTCATTCATGGTTAACACATGATACGGTGGGGATACTAGTACGGTAGGTGCAGAGCCAAAAGACAGGATAGATACCATGGGATGTTATACGTGATAGATATCTTGGGGATATTATACTTGACAGGAACTTGACAATGGGATAACTTGTTTTATCTTGACACCGTAATTTATCATGACACCTTAGTTTATCTGAGTTCAGTAGTTCATCCTGTTATTTGGATTTAGCTTATCTATCTTGTCATCATGCTTATGTTCATCTCAGTTTCTCATGTCAGTTAACTTTACTAGTTTTTATGCTAATAGTAGATAGGGCTTACTCAGTCTTTTTGACTGACCCGTTTTGTTTCGCCTCTTTTCTTCCGTTTCCCCCCAGGTTACAGGGAGGAAATACTGTTGTTTTGTTCGGACTTCTTCTGCTTGAAGGTCATCATGGATGGCTTGGACTTTTCTTGGCTATGGCTACTTTACTGTTTTACTTGGGGAATAATTTATGAAAAAGTCTTTATGCTTCTTTACTATTGCAAGACAGGTTTTGATGTACTCTGATGTAAAAAGGCTTTAGACCTTAATTATTAATGTTTATGAAAGTTCGATTTTACTTCCGCTGTTTTTATATGTTCTGTCTTGTGATATTTCTGTGCATGTTTACCAATAATGCCCCTCTAAAGCTAGTGCATTCCTTTGCGAGTGACCCTAGCGGGGGCGGGGTGTTACACGTGGTATCAGAGCAGAAGGTTACCAGACTGGGCAAAAGTTTTTAAAGACCTTCTGAAAACTATTTGAAAATCGTTTACAAAGAAGCATTTTTTTTCAAGAAAATTTTCTTTTAAAAGAAAAAGGCTATTCCCCAAGGCCATTAGCATTATCCTTGTTTCCTTGATTGAATCTCTTTTCCTTTCTTTTCTCCATCTGTAGTCACAGTGGTTTTAACAGCGACTAGTCTTTTCTATCTATGAAAGTGTTTCCCGTACGATGGAGGTGGTTCTCGAGAGACCAGTGGCCGCATTATAAGAAAGGATAGTGAGAAAGAGGATAAAGGATACGAGCTTAAGGATGAGCAACGTGTTGGTATGGCGCAACCCAGAACGAGAGAGAAAGATGAACAATGGAACCCATGACGAGAGAGTACCTTTGGCATGGTAAAACGAGGCGGATAGTCAAGTATTATGGACAGGGACAAGATCATCGGGAGGGCAATAGTATGCTCTCATTTCTAGGGTACCTCGGAAGGAGGGTAACGATCTTGTTAAAGGCTTTTCTTCTCTATCATCCCGTTAGGACTTCGTTTTTCGTATCATTTAAGTCTGCTTCGATAGTTGAGTCTCTGCACCTTAAGTACTAGCGTAATAGAGAATCCCATTTTTGTCTCAAAGTCCTATTGGAGAATCAGTCCATTTATACACGACTTGTTTGGATTTGAGAATGTCTATGCCAAGTGTTGAGTTTGGAAATAATGCTTATGTTTATAGGCTATGGATGGATTCTAGGGATAAAGTGGTTATCCAGTAGAGGGTGCCACTCTCGATTTTGATAGGAGGGTAGTTAGACCTTTTGACTGGCCTTGGTAATACCCTCGAAGTATCGTGTAACCTTTCTGAGGTTCTGCCATGACTAGTTACTTAGAATCCCTTGATGCCTTTATTGGAAATTTGAAGCCCGATCGAGTGGTGTTCGCCAATAAGACGGATGGTTTACTTCATTTATGCATGGGTTATAGAGATCATCCTAGTAAGTGCGCATGATAACCTGGTTGACATCTGTTTACTTTCAAGAGAAAGTTCTTCTACATGGAATACCTTATAGTATATAAACGAGATCCAAGATTCACTAGTGAATTTTGGGAAGCTTGCATGGGATCATGAGTACGCAGTCATGTTTGCGCCAAGTATTCTAGGAAAAGGATAAGTGCAAGTGGAACGAGAGGCGACGAAGAAATGAGTTCCAGCTCATGTTTTGGAAACAGGAAATAAGAAGCTACGAAATCGCGAAGTTAAAAGACGGTCAAGGCACAATGGAATTAAGCTCGAGGAAATACGACTTTGATGGTCAAAGACTAGATACGCGCATGATATCTCTTTTTGGGAGTATATCCTTGATCCCTGTTTTCTGTAGAGCTTACTTGTAGGCTATCTTTTGTGGACATCCTCTCGGTCCTATTTTCTGTTACAAACCCCGTAAGGAGTTTGTCTTGTTTATCTTCTCGACCCTGTTTCAGGGAATCCTAGGTAGAACCCTATGGATGTAAACATGTATTTGAAACATGTTATGATTGATATGGTTGCAAGTGGTTGCTCGTGGATGCGCGAATACACATTAGATACTAGCTCGACTCGGTCACATTTCATATTGCATATGCACGAGTATTTATACTTGTTTATGGATGAAATCGAATGTATTATCATGCGGTTGTTGCATATGAATGAATGATTGTGCACGCATATAGTATCTATATGACTAGGACTATTTGCATACATGTTGGATTCATGGCACTATACATATTTTGCATTAGAAAGATTATTCAGACCTGATCATTAGCATTAGCTAAGGAACATGTACACACACGTTTTGCATATATTCATACAGCATTAGAAATCATCTAAGGACAATGGCTGCTTGTGGATGATGTTTTGAGTAGATGAATGATGGATGGTAGGATATGTTCTTCCCAACTTGGGGATTTCGGGGACGAAATCCTAAAAGGTGGGGAGAATGTAACAACCCGTATTTCGATAACATGTTAAAACGAGAATCAAGGCAGAATTTAATTTTAAATTCTGAATCAAGTAAAACGGGCTATGCCATTGCGTTCGTCTCGGAAAAATACGCGAAATAGAGTCCAAGTTTTCGAAAATCGGAGTCCGTATGACCCGATTAAGGCCCAACGAAGTTTTCAGAAAATTTCAAAGTAAAAACAGATTTCAAATTCAAGTTTGAATTTGGAAATTTGGGCCAGGCGGGAAAATTCCCGCCAGAGCACCCAAGTCGACAGCCCTGTCGACTTGGGAGTCGACTTGGTTGGACCCAAGTCGACAGCCCTGTCGACTTGGCTGTCGACTTGGTCCAGCCGGGTAGTTCTGCGTGGTGCACCATTTTGAGATTGTGTTGAGCTTGGGGGCCAAATTCGGTTTTAAGGGCTGAGATTGCAACTAGGGTTTAATCCTATGGCCTAAAACACTTGCCTAATCCATAAATAAGACCCTAACCTACCCCTAAACCCTCATTATTCATTCATGCAACTAAACTATGGCAAAAATTTTACTCTCATAGCCTCCACTCTCATTCTAAAATTCCTAAGTAAATTTCTATGAGAGGTTTCATGATCATGTGAGTGTTAGAGAGCCTCTATGTTAGTATGAGAGCTTCTCAAGTTGATTTCAAGGCAAAAGCTTCGATCTTTGTTCATAAAGATCGGGTTTTTATCGATTTGGAGTGTTCATCTTTGGGTTTTTGGGTGATGGCATGCATAGGCTTCATCACAATCTTTAAGTTAAATCGATTTGTGCCTTCATAGCAATGTAAGCCCTTTCCCTACTCTTAGATATTAACTATGAAGTTAAATGTTCATGTTGCAAGTTTGGGTTTGATCATTAGGTATGATACATGCTATCATGTCATGCAAGTTTATGAAGTCATTATCTTGATCTTGTGGGCTAAAAGCTACAACCTTTATGTTGAAATGTTGCATTATGCAACATGAGAACCCTTATAACCTTTATGTCAACTTGCATATGAAGTCATAACCCTTATATGATGATATATGCGAGTTACTAGTCATCATTCCATGTCTTTTGTCACCATGATTCGCTTATGTGCCAAGTTTGGGTTTATGCATGTTTTTTAGGCTTAAGAATGTAACATGCAAGTTAATGAACACATTTGTGCCTCATTTGCCACCATGATTAACTTGTGGCTTAATATCTATTTTTGTCATGCCTTTGCCAAGTCTCTTCTTTTAATCCATTACGTTGTTGCGAACGTATATGCGAGTTTAAAAGCATTGGGTTATGTTATGAGTAATTTCTAATGACATGAAAATACAACTTGAAAACATGACTTGAAACATAACTTGGAAGTTGACATGTGAGTATGTTTGAAAACATAAGCTTGGGAATTTACCTATTAAGTTAGGTCTACCCATTGGGAATTTACCTATTAAGTTAGGTTTACCCAATTGCCTGAAAACTTGTAATGTGTTTTGGAAAAACGATGGACATGACACTAGACTAAACATGAAAGTGACCAACTCGAGGTTGGGTTGAGTTTGCAACGTAAAACTACCCGGAACGGACCGGCCTAACTAGTAGTTGCAAACAATAGGACCCAATGTGAGAAGTTGGTCATGTTGTGCTTGAACCCGAGGTTAGACCAAGTTGTGGTGTAAAGCTACCCGGAACCGACCGGCTTAACTAGTAACCACAAAAAAGTCTAATGTGAGAGGTTGAGGTGCATTAAGTAATTAATGCCACATGATAGGGTTAAGTTAATTTGATTAATGACTCTTAACCAAATATGACATGGACAATGGGTTAAGTGAATTGATTAGGCCAATGATACTTAACAAAACATGACAAGGTTGGGTAGGTTAAGTAACTTGATTTGCCTAATGACACTTAACCATTTTTATACGACTAGTGGACGGGGTTAAGTTAACCAACACTTAATCAATCCAACACGATAATTTGGTAAGGTTAAGTAAGTTTTCTTAATGACACTTAACCGAAAAATACAGTTAATGGATGGGGTTAAGATTAGACTCAACTAGTCTAAACATGGAAATCGGATGGGGTTAAGTTAGCCTAGACTTAATTAATCCCACTTGGCAGTTTAATGGGGTTAAGTTAAACACTTAACTAATCTAACATGATGATTTAATGTGGTTAAGTGACCTATACTTAACCAATCTAACTCGTTAATTTACTGAGGTTAAGTTAACCTATACTTAACCAATCTAACGTGAAAACATGATAAGGCTAAGTCACGAATCGCTTAAATACGCTTGACCGATTTGACTCAGTAATTTGACAGGGTCAAGTTAATATATACTTAACCAACTTGAGCATGGTTTGTAGGGTTAAGTCTTGAACTTGGATACTTAGCCAATTTTGACATGATTTGTAGACGGGTTAAGTCATGAACTTAAGTGACACTTAATCCATTATGTAAACCCTAGTTCTGAGGATTAGGTGGATAACCGTGGTTAACAAGGATAACGGGAATAAGGCTAAGTGGTAAACCTTAGTTGAAGAATAACTAAGTAATGATTCTTAGTCAAGGAAATTTAGACCAGTTCATAGATAGATGAGTAACCTGATACGGTAGGTCATCGTTTAAGTATACGAGTAGGAGCAAGTATCTGATTTAGATAAAGGCTCCAGAGAACTGGGTAACGAAGCAGCGGCTTCGGGGAACGTGAGGATATTCTTGGTATCCCTCTGTGAGCTGCCAGGTGATCATACTAGGCTCATGAGAGGTTAAGGTCTGCGTTAGAAGAACCAAGAGTATGCCTTGGTTGCTATACGAGCGACCTAAAGACGGGGATGGATAGGGGATAGTCGACGATACACGGTCGTACCCTAGATAGCATTTTCGTCAAGCTACCTACCATCTTTGGTCAAGCGTGTACGTACGGAAAGGCAGAGAACACCCAAAAGACCATAATTGCTATCTAATTATGGTTGCGGTAAGGCTTGGATGTGGGTTGGCCAGTGTTGTGTTCTCATACAGGATTTATCCTATCTTGTCTTTCACTAGTTGAGGGAGTGGTCTCGTGGGACCATAGCCACGTATAGGAAAAACAGACCTTAGCATCTGCATCGGCAGATAAATCTAAAGCTCCCGACCGAGTCCTGTACTTCTTGATTTGCCCTGTGACAGGACTCGGATGGCACGATGTGATACATGTGCATACAGTCATGGAAAAACGATTCACGATGAATGCGTGGGAAAGAGGGCGCGGTTGACGGTTAGCGTAAATCCTAGTGGCCCTGGGTGGTTGAACCAAAACCGAGATACGAAAACGTGCAATAGGTAAGCATAATCCCTAGTAGTCCTAGGTAGCATAAGTCCTAGTTGTACAAACAATGATTCATGTTGAAAGACCCTAGTTAGATATAGGGTGACAGCCCAAAACGATCTTAAGGATCATGGAACTATGTTAAAGTAGTATAGAATCTCATGGGAAAGCCCGTATGGCCTACGGCAAGGGACTGAACATTTACATGGAATAAAACATACGAGTTGAGTAACCTATATATACGATATACTAGGTTGACATGGACCATTACACGACTTTTAAGTAAGGGTCATTCATGGTTAACACATGATACGGTGGGGATACTAGTACGGTAGGTGCAGAGCCAAAAGACAGGATAGATACCATGGGATGTTATATGTGATAGATATCTTGGGGATATTATACTTGACAGGAACTTGACAATGGGATAACTTGTTTTATCTTGACACCGTAATTTATCATGACACCTTAGTTTATCTGAGTTCAGTAGTTCATCCTGTTATTTTGATTTAGCTTATCTATCTTGTCATCATGCTTATGTTCATCTCAGTTTCTCATGTCAGTTAACTTTACTAGTTTTTATGCTAATAGTAGATAGGGCTTACTCAGTCTTTTTGACTGACCCGTTTTGTTTCGCCTCTTTTCTTCCGTTCCCCCCCAGGTTACAGGGAGGAAATACTGTTGTTTAGTTCGGACTTCTTCTGCTTGAAGGTCATCATGGATGGCTTGGACTTTTCTTGGCTATGGCTACTTTACTGTTTTACTTGGGGAATAATTTGTGAAAAAGTCTTTATGCTTCTTTACTATTGCAAGACAGGTTTTGATGTACTCTGATGTAAAAAGGCTTTAGACCTTAATTATTAATGTTTATGAAAGTTCGATTTTACTTCCGCTGTTTTTATATGTTCTGTCTTGTGATATTTCTGTGCATGTTTACCAATAATGCCCCTCTAAAGCTAGTGCATTCCTTTGCGAGTGACCCTAGCGGAGGCGGGGTGTTACAACACCCATGTGGGGTTTCAAACAATCAAACATAGATTTTATTTGTGCAGTTGGGCGATGTGTAAAATTTATCGACCCAATCAATGTCATTCAAATAGGTGTACATAAACAAACCGTCCGGTTTGTAAATGAATATTTATTTATTCACATTCACGTTAAAAATTATATTTTTAACGATAAAACATTTTATTTTAACACATGAATTTTTATTCAGTTCATTTACAAAAATAAAAATGATATTTTTATTTTTCTAATCATCTAACTAATTCAACAAACAACCAAATTCAAATCTAATCATCTAACTAATTTATGCAATCAAACAAACAAGTCCATGGTCTGTGGACGATTGTGTCGGGTGCTGCTAAGCACCGTCTGCATCCTAGTATATATATATAACTAGAAAAGAGAAATTGAAGAGTGAGAAATTCTCACCGATAGCTATCCTAACTTCACGGCACTTCTAATGCAGGAAATCTTCACTGTTTTCATCTCTTATCACTTTCGTCGCCCGTAGCCACTACATATGTAAAAATCGAATTTTTACTTTGCTATTTAATATATAAGAATCAAATTTCTACTTCGTTATTCAATATATAAAAATTGAATTTTTACTTCGTTATTCAATATATAAAAATCGAATTTTTACTTCACTATTCAATATATAAAAATCGAATTTTTACTTCACTATTCAATATATAAAAATCATATTTCTAACTTACCACTTGAATAAAAATTATATCTTTATCCTTTGTATAATATAGAAATTATATTTTTATCCTCACCATTATATCAAAATCCGATATTTCTACTTTCTACATTCACATTAAAATACGATCTTTTCACCTTTAAAAATATCGTCTTTCATTCATTAAAAATACGCCTTTTCCTTAATATAAAGATTTCGCCTTTTTACAAGTAAAGATCTCGCCTTTTTAAGGTTAAAAATTCTTCCTTTCAAATGTTAAAAATTCTTAACAACGTATATATTTTCTTCATAAATAAACTCTGATTTTAAATCTCTTTTTGAAATCAATTATTCTAAATAGATAAACAACAAAAAAAACTAAAACCGAAGGAGGGCAAGAGCTTACAGGGGGGGTTTGCAGTCGTCGGATCACCGGAGAAGGCTGCATTGCGTCGGAGTGGAGCTGAGTGGGTCGGATGTGGTTTGAGGAGGGCGCGACAGGGGTGTAAGCGTCGGAGTTGGGTGGGTTGGAGGCTGTTGCGCGTGAGGCCAAGGGTGAACACCGGAGTGGGGCGGCGGATCGGAGCAATGGGAGGATGAGGGGCGTCAGTGGAGGCTACTGGAGGCGGAGAGGGTTTTCTGGCCAGGGCTCCGTGACGGAAAGAGGAAGGGGCGAGCTATGCCTCGTCGGAGGGGAGCGGAAGAGGGTGGAGGGAAGGGGAGGTCGGAGATGAGGAGGGGGATGCGGTCGGTGATGGCGGCAGCCACCTGGAGGCGCTGCATCGAGGTGATTAGGGGCGCAGTTTTTTTTTTCATTATTCTGATTGATAATTATATAATTATTATATATTCTAACGACGACGTATATAAATATATATGTCGAATTCCATTTAAAAACAAATTTCTCGTCGATATTATTTAAAATAATCTATTTTAAATATTCAAAATTCGCTAAAATTGCCAAAATAAAATTTTTAAACTGGTTCAGAATTTCCGGGTTATTACACCTTGCATTTGAAAATTCTTCTTACAATTACAATTACCTTTACATAATTATATTATTAAGTAGGTACTTACTCAAACACCGACTTTCAGTTTCAACTTCTTTAATACAATTTGTTTATAACTCGGATTATTAAAAAAATCCATTTACCAATTCCTTTACACCAATCTATTAAACACCCTTCCTTTAAATTTTTGCAAATCTTCTTTCGATTACAATCGATTTCACTTAATTCAAATATTAAGTAAATGCTTGTTTAAATAGCTTTAAATCTCTTTTATAAATCTTGTTTATAAAACTTAGATTTATTATAAAATCCCTTTATTACACCCTTTACAGAATTCAATCAAAATCTCATTACAAACTTGATTACCTTCTTAAATGATTTCCAATTTAAAAAGTTCACTTTAATTATTATTAATTAAAATAATAATTAACTTCCTTATTAACCGAAGTAGAAGCAGCTAACTTCGTTATTAACAAAAAATAGAATAGTTAATCCCTTTCAAAAAGTCATTAAAATAAGAATTAACTTTATTAATAATAAACAACTCGATAATTATCTTAAAACACGGTTAATTAAAAAAATTATCCTTTAAGAAATCTTATTAAGTTTAAGCGACTATTTTAATTTGATTAATTGAAAACAAATTAATCTAATAATCAATTCCAATTAAAAACAGGTAACTTAGTCAACTTGAAAACACAGTTAACTTGTTAACTAGTTTCCACTAGTCCTTCCTCTTAAATTAATTAATAACATAATTAATTTAATATAATCCTACATAATTGTCTCTTGAAAACAATTATTCTAAACTATTAATCGTTTGGTTAATTTCTAATTAACTTGCTTATAATACTCACTTAAAACATAGAAATTTTCTATATAAATCATTTTATAATACTTCACAAAAACCAATTATAAATATCTATTTATTTATAAAAATTATATTTTAAATAACTTATATAAAATAAAATTAAAAACTTTTCTTTAGTTATAAAAATAAATTTTATAACCTAAACTTCATCAACTCGCCTGATGGCGAACCAACATCTTAAAAGATGGATTTTAGGCCATCTGCCGCTAATCGCTTAATCAATGTCGTTTATTGATTAATTACACAACAAATGTCGAATTCAATTCAACAATCAACATCCAAACATAATTTAACGTTACTTGGGTTAAACAATTCATATATGAATAATATAAAATCAAGTAATATACAAAATATTTGAGGAATCTAGTTGGATCCATCAAACAAGGGGTGTTACGGTTACGACAATCGTTAATTTTACCTACAACTGTAACCATTGTAGTTGGTTAGAAAATTTTATATCCGTTATTACTACCAAAATTAGCACTGGGGCAAGCTGACAGTGAAGGAGTATCGGACCGTCACAAGCATAGAAGAATAACCCATAAGCAATGACAAAGCACAAGATAAATCCGAAAGCTTAAAGGAAGTGTCTAGAAGGGCATGCAACCAGCACCGTCATCAAGGAAGGGACACAAATACGATATGAAGGACTACTGACAGGGTAGTTGTAGTATGAAGGGCAACCAACAAGAAGTCATCCAAAATTGGGAGCTAATAAAGAGAAAACCCAAGGATTCTACAACCCGAGACCCAGAAGGAAGAAAGGACTATCGAGATTAACTGGCTTAATACTGATACATTAAGAAACAAGAGCATCAAAAACACAAAGTTCGAAACATAAGGAAATTGTCCAAGAGCCATCTACCGAGACCCCAATCAGATGAGCGTCGATAGGCCACCTCGGCAATCAACCAACAAAGCACTGGAAGCACCCTTTCGGAAGGCCGAAATACATTTCAGAGATCTACCGAAAGACAAATCAGAACCTCTAAGAGAGACGAGCTATCCACACTAATCTACTTAGTGCTAATACTAATAAGGATGGAGGATCTCGTAATCATACCTTTAAAGCATGAGGGCAAGTTTTACAAAGAATTAATGATAGGACCGGAAGCTCATGACCAGAAGCCTATATCCGGAAGCAACTACCTATACCGACATGCTTGGTATCGATACAAAAAAAGATAGATATGACGTCAAAAGGAAGTTCCAAAGACCGAAACCATCCTCCCTAGGGTTGGAACCAGCTCCTTAAAAGCAATAAGTAAAGCCAAATGAGCGACCGAAAGCCAAAGCATCCGAAATCGGAAGGAAAAGCGTCCGGTAGAGGCTTCTCTTAGCCAATCGCAAAAGGGGCACAGATTTGTCTATAAATAAGACCCTAGGGGTCTGATTTATGGGACCGATTTTTCATTTTCTCAATCTTGTTCTCTTTCCAAGAGCAAACCTGATTTCCATCGAATTGGGGATTTCTTAAAATGTTGTAATATATCTGCAATATATAAAAAGGAGAAGTCCAGGACTTAAACATTACTCGATTTGATAATCATATTGTGTTTGTGATGATTAGTCAGGGAGTTAACACTAACCTTTCTTATGAAATGGTTAACCACGACCACTTAGTAGAGAGTAAGGTCTTGGATGAAACTAAGGTTTTTCCCTTATCGAACGGGCATTACGTGACTTATCTCTTTCATAGTGAGCCTAATGCAACCCAACCTCGGAAGGGAGTACGTTATGAACTTATGACTTGATAACGAATGCAACCAAGGCGCTTCTGGGTTGGTTCGATGCGGAAGTATCGTATAAATCAATAAGTGCAATGGCATGCAAAACAACCCAATCGTTGTGAAGTATTAGCCTTTTTCCTCTTAGCACAATGTATATTATTTTATCCTGAATCTAAAGGTGATTGTTTCATAAGATGTTATCTTCACTCAACTTATAAAACCCTTCTTCCAAGGAGTATTACTGATTCTATAGTCTCGTAAGCGTGATGCTCGCCCCTTTGAGGGAAGAGTAACTAATCTTCAGACTTAAATCTTTTTTCCTAGAAAACAATGGAGCTTGTTAAGCTTATCAATTCAAGATAGCATCTCAATGACCTCTAGAGCGATTTTCTATCAAGATGCTAAGCATATGCATTGTCAATCCTAGTTCGGGTGTTGACGAAAAATATCATTAACATTTTGGCACTAGAAGAGGGCTTGAACCTCCGACTTTGTATTTATCCTATCAAACATTAAGTTGGTAAACTTCTTGCTCCATGGCAGGAGAAGATGAAATCAAAATGATTGTAGGAACAAAATAAAGAACCAACTCCTAATGCAACCCTTGAAGGAATTTGGATTTAACGTTCAGTCTAAATAATAATGAAGAGGGAACGACCTCCAACCCTATGCAGCCAGTAAACCCAAATGCCATGGAGGAAAATGCTGCTAAATCATGGTTCTAGAGAAACAGATCCAGAAATGCAAACTCAAATGAATGCTAATCAAGCACAGAGATCTTCAAAGCTCACCAAGTCCAGCCAAAGGGAGGTGGATGAGTCTTCAAAGAGAAAGGCTCCCGTTCAACACTCTGAAGCAAAAGAAAATCTCAAAGCAGCTTCCTCTAAAAAGAAAAGATCCCTTTTAACAAGGATAGATCATCAGGAAAATCAATGTGACCAGAAGTTATCCGGGAGCTCTACATCTAAAGGCTATGATCCTAAGAGGATGAATTATGACAACACGGAGTCTTATCTCAAAGATCCAAAATCAAATTAGAGATTATTCAACAATCAAATTAGAAGACCAGATCTACATCAATCTAGTAGAGATTATTCAAGATCCAAATTTCTACAACAACGCCTAATTTTCTAAGAATCCTATCGTTGTGAGTCTATGTTACTTTCACATATAATTAAATTACAAGTGATTGTGATAAGATTGTAAATTGGATTTTAAGAACATGAATCATATCAAGTTTGTAAGTCCTTATCGTTCAGATTCATACGCAAATTTATGTTATCATATGCCAGTTCATATTACATATGCCTATTGGATCTATTTTATTGTTCTATGCCAATTCATATTTCATATGCCTATTTTTATGCCAGTTTTGGTGTCATGATTCTCTTCCCTTCTTCTTTTCCTTTTTATTTATGAGATTAGGCTATCTTCGAGCCTAACATATTGCTTGAGATTTGCGTACAAATAACGTTGGAACGATTGGGAAAAAGTTTGGGAAAATATTGAATAATATATAATTGGGAAAAATTTGTTTTGTAATCATGTAATTGATTTGGTGCATAAAGTGGTACAATTTATATACATGGAATTATAAGCATGACTTGGATTGGAATTATAAACATAACTTGAATTGGAAATTGTGGGCAATTGGAATATATGTTATAATTCAGAACTTGAAATTGGGTTTGAATAAAAGAAGAGATAAAGAACGCCAAAGACACGAGGTTAGACTTGGTTTGCGGTAGAAGTCTGCTCGGAACCACACGACATATCCAGCAACCGCAAACAACAGTCTAATGTGAGAGGTCAAAGGCAGAAATTAGATGCGTAATAATGCAAAGACACGAGGTTAGATTCGGTTTGCGGTATAAGCCTGCCCGGAACCACCCGTCATATCCAGCTACCGCAAAATGACAATCTAATATGAGGGGTCTTGCAAGATTATGGTTATAATAAATTAATGAACACTTAACCAAGATAAGATATGTGATTAGACATGGGGATGATTAAGGGTTAAGTGGGTAACATGGGTAGCATGTGAAACATAACAAAAGCACTTGGCCAAGATGAGACATGTGATTAGACATGGGGATAAAGAGGGGTTAAGTGGGAATTCCTAGTAGGAACCAAGCTTAGCGGGAAGCTTGTGTCAAGTGGGTGGGCCCTTTTCAACCAGTAACCCATTTAATATCTATGTGAGCTCGAACTAGGTCGAGGATGGGACACACTTACTGGGTTGATTGTAAGTGGTCAATAAAGAGTTAGCGATGGCAGTGCAAGTCCAACGGAGTCATGTGCGTGCGTGGGTCCGACCTGGTAGGTAAGACGTTATTGCATCGTGTGGGCATAAGCCATGCATTTTAGTAGTATCGGGTTGCCACTTTAGGGAGTGATACAGCCTATTATGGGACCAGCACGGGTATCTACGAGTTAGGGAGCCGATCGAATGGGGAGGGTGGTGGGTACAACTAGTGGAGATAGGAGCAGGCGGCACCTACGACATCAGTTAGGAGTACACGAAACTACCATCATCATTATTATGTTTAGTAAGAGGGATCAAATTTCAGTATGGAACTAATATTGGTGTGGTGTAGGAATTATCTTATAGTGATTAGAAGCGCAATCAACGTTATATCTTGTTCATCTTGTTTTCCTTGTCATATCTGCTTATGTTACAGTCATCTCTTATATCCAATTTATGTTCTTATCCTGTTACTTTACTGATTATATTGTTAAAGTCACTAAACGCGTCAGACGTATGTCTGACCCCTTTTTGTTTCGCCTCTTTTCTTTCTTCCCCCTACCCCCGTCCTCAGGATGGGATTAGTGAAGCTTGACTTGGATCTCTTTCTTCTTGAAGTGCTTGGAAAGTGTTGAAAGTAATGCTCAGCTTTATCTCTTTTCCATTATGGTTATTTGGAGTGGTATTATGGTTTTACTTTTATGTACTCTAATAATAATTTTGTACAAGATGGATATTTGTGTCCTTGGCTCTAGTATGTGGTTTTGATGTTGTAACCAAACATGTTTTGCTTTTCCGCTGCAATGAATAAAATTTGAATTTTATTAAGTACCATTTTATATATCTGTCTTGTGATATTTTGTTCTATACTCTTATATTATTTCATGAAAGTTAATGCATTCCCTTAGTGAGTGACATTAATGGACATGGGATGTTACACAATCCTTAACATATTGTTGGATATAGTTTAACCCAAGGGGGTGGGTGGGTAAATAGAGTTTATTAAAAAATATTGTAGAACAGAATGCAACAGATAAAATAAATACAGGTAATAAATAACACAGGTTTTACCCAATTTCGACAAACTCTGCCTACTACTGCATTTCTAAGATTTTTACTAGGTATTAAAACAAATCCCGCTTACAAATCATGTAAACTCGCAAACCCTGCTCCTATTCTAATCCTACGCTCAAAACCCTAGACTGATTTATATCCCCTAGATCATATTTTCTCCTAGCTACAAACCCGTAGCTGGTAAACACTGGTTATTATAGACACTAGAAAACTGCTAGTTAAAATCCCATAACAAGTTGTCCTAGTTTTTGCAAAAAAAAAAACTAGAAAACAAAAGAAAAATTTATAAAACAAAGTAAAATACAAAACAATATAATATAAAATAAAACCACCTTTTTTTTTAAAAAAGAAGGGTTATCCCCTTTTGTTGCTTTGTTCCTTTGAAAAACTTAGTCGGCCCTCTTCTTTATTTCATTACATTTTTGTCCAAAAAAAAAAATATCGGCTACAGTTTTGATGATCATCCAAATTGTCGAGAATTGAAGGAATTTCTTTCAAATGTTCTTCGATCTTGAGTGTGGATGAAACTTCTCAACTTTATAATCTCCAATCTCTCGGTCGAACAAAAAGTAAGATCTCTGATTATTTTTCTTGTTCGAATACTTGTGATGTATTTGTTTTTCGACTAGATGATTTGCTAGTGATGAACTTAGGTGTATAAATAGGATTTGTAAATCCTAGAATCTCTGATTTCATTTTAAATGGCTTGCTTGATTTTTTGCGTGAATTGGTTGCCTTCATTTGGGTTGAAATCGGCTTTGAATGTTGCTCTTCTTGCGTGATTTCCATCGGCTTTGAAACGATGAATTGATTGATAAATTCTGGAAATCATCTTGCATGATTGTCAAACCTGTGAACATGTAAATGCGTTTCTGGAAATAAATTTGTGAGTTGTTCTTGTTCAAAAAAAAATTGAATGTAACTGGGAACAAATATGAATGAGATTTCGGCCCCTTGAAAATTCCTTTATTTTGTTCTTGCGTTCATTGAAACAAATGATATTGTTTTTGTCCAAAAATAAACGCGTGATACAAAAAAACTTGCATTGAATCTCTATGATAAGATTGCCGTGAAACAAAATAAATTTGATTTTACCCAAAAACAGTTTTGTCCTTTGCATGATTTCTGGAAATCAATTTAAAATGTTTTCTTGCCACATTTCTGGAAATAGTTGGAAGGCTTGCCCGATTTGGCTTTGTGAAAAAATGGAAAATAGTTATTTGATTTGTTGGTCCATTGAAATCAATTTGAGTATTTCTGGAAACTTTGAAATGTTTTCTATCCTATTGTATATTTGAATATCATTGAATTCTCGATTTTATAGCCAGGCGTGAGTTTATGCCATTTTCACTTTAATGCTATATATTTAGTTCAAATTGAAACATGTCCATTCTTGTACGTGCTGGATGCACCTGTGTATTTTCTTTATGCATGTCACCCATACCCAGTTCAGTATTTTGTACACACTGAAATTTGAAACTGGCCATGTTCATGAGTCCTTATCCATGCAGTTGTATCACCATTAACCATTTCCATATGCTCCTTGATGTTGCATCAATGTGTATGACAGTACTGCCCATTTATATTTGTAACTTTTGACATTTAAATATATAAATATATATGTCATCCTGAAAAAATGAAGCTAAGCATTGTCTTTTAATGTTGAAAAACTGGCTCGACTAAAGTTTGTAATTGCATGATCACTTTGTTTTGTGTTGATACTTGAATTTTAAAAATAGGCTTGTCGATTCATGTGTGCACTGTCTTTGATGCTGTGTTCATTGTTGTTGCACTCCCCTTTTGATCTGTGTGTAAATGTGTGCATGCTGTACACAATGGCTTGTTGACTTGGCATGGCATGTATAATGTGGCCTTCATTAGTTCTTGAGCTGAACCATACTCATATATCACCTATCTCTTGAATGCACTGTTTTAGCTTGGTTGGTTCACTCATGTCCATGCTGAAATGCTTTTAGCTGGACCATGTTTTGTGCCAATTTGTCTTGTGCTGTTTTGGCCATATTTCATAATTTGTTATTGTTTTGTTGTATCTTGATTTTGGTTGCACCATTGAGATGACTTGAAATGAAGTCTGCCTTGTACATTTGCATGTTTTTCAAGTTGCTTGTTCATTTTGGTCCATGTGTGTTGAACATGAAATTTAATTGTACACTTGGACCAGATTGACCATGTGTATATATGTATATATATATATACATATTTATGTGAAATCACTTCATTGTTCCACTTGTATTGCTCATGGACACTCGACCCATGCACTGTGCATGTGTGTCATGCTTTGCCTGAACACAACGGCTTGATATATTTGTCCCTTGCTGACTGTATTGTCCCTCAAATATGTGTATATACATACACATGTATGTGTATACATGTATAGTGTGTGTATAGAGATTATATATATATACATGTGAGCACTACAGACGATGTCTACCTTGTGGTATTTACATTGTATCACTGTGAATATCACAAGCCATCTAGACTTAGATGGATGTCCATATAAATCAGATTAAGACATGAAAAATGATGAGAATATATAATATTTTTATTCGAGTTTACTATGTGTTTCTTCTGTGATAGGTAAATAGAAGACTGGACTGACTTTGTGCTGGCAGAAGACAGAAGATAAGAGTGATAATGTCAGCGTATGTGAGAGAGAAAGTGCAACACCCCGAAATTTTAATATTAATGTTAACGAATTAAAGAATACTTAATTTTAAATGTGAGAATTAAGGGAAACGGGTTTACGCCATTGCGTTCGTCTCGGAATTCTGGTTGAGATAGAGTCCGAGTTTGCGAAAAGCGGATACCGTATGAAGAAGATATGGACGAACGAAGTTAGGCAGAAAAACCAGAAACAGGCCAGAATGCACTGGCACCCTTGGGAAGTGCGCCAGAACAAAATTGCACTGGCACACTTGGGAAGTGCGCTCATGCAAATTTGCACTGGCGCACTTGGGAAGTGCGCCCATGTTAGGCAGAAAACCTGCATAGATTTCTGAGGCTCTGATTCGAAAGTGAGTCAGTGCTGAGTCATTTTTGACTAGTTGCTGAGTCATTAGGGTTTCTGGATAGTTCTGATCTGGACTGGATGGTTGTGTTGAGTTCTAGGTTGATCGGATGGCCTATATTAATCTAATCACTCTATAAAAACACATATAGACTCAAACCCTAAACCTAATAGAAAATTAGATCAATGGCCGTCACACTGTCTCTCCAAAACCTAGAGTAGCCGCCACCGACTAGAAGCAAAGCAAAGCAACTCAATTCTATTCAAATCAAAGTCTAATCTCAACAACGAAATTGTCTACAACAAGAGAATGCTAATCAGTTACAGAATTCAGATCTCAGAACTCAAGACCCTCTTTTTCTGTGAGTTCTAGTCACTTTTAGGTTTAAATAGATAAAAGTGAATTGTGGTAGACTATGATTTGGGTATATGTTGTTTGTAGTTATGCAAGTTTATTGTTGTTGTGGATCATGAAATTATAGAAGTTTATTGTTTTTGTAGATCATGAAATTATACAAGGTTATTGTTGTTGTGGATCATGAAATTATGCAAGTGAAATTCATAAACCTATGCAAGTTACCTATGCAAGTTATTATGTTGCGAATTCATGAATCTATGCAAGTTGTTATAAGATCATGCAAATCACTTATGCAAGTTATTATGATTGAGAACTTATGAACCTATGCAAGTTATTATTCATAAACCTGTACAAGTTGTTATGTTATGCAAGTTGTTATGTTGTGAATCATGAAACTATGCAAGTCACCTATGCAAGTTGTTATGTTATGAATCATGAATCTATGCAAGTCACCTATGCAAGTTGTTATGTTGTGAATCATGAACATATGTGAGTTGTAAATTATTTTGTTAATTCATGAACGTATGCAAGTTGTTATGTTGAAAATCATGAACCTATGCAAGTTGTTATGTTGCAAAATCATGAATCTATGCAAGTTGTTAATTATGTGGTAAATCATAATTATATGCGAAGTTATCATGTCATTTTCCCTAGTTGTCATGCTTATGCCAAAAATTGTACTGAAACAATCACCTTGTCATTCCCTTTATTTTATTATTATGGCGAGGCTACTTTGTAGCCTTGATAACGCCAAAATACATGCGATTACGCTAGTTAAGAAACGGGGAAAAAGGGGAATTTGTAATAGGCATAATTTATATAGTGATTATGTAAATTGGACACATGATTCTAGTAGGGGAACATATAAATAATTACCTATTATGACCTAGGTAAAGTTGAATAAAAATGGTATAATTTGAATATGACCATTTATGGATAGGAAATTCAAATTGTTAATAAAATAGGTATTGACACCAATAAAAAGGAAAGGATTAATTAATTAACTTAATTAATCAAAAGAGGAATGTTTAAGCAATTAAAGTCTGAAAATTTAATTAATACTTATGACACAAGGTTAGGTTACTTTAGTGGTGGAAGTTTGCCCGGACCCGACCGGCATATCCAGCAGCCACTAATGTTGAACCTAATGTGAGAGGTCTAAGTGTGTGAATACGACTCGGGCTAAGACACGAGATTAGACCCAACTGTGGAATAAGACTGCCCGGACCCGACCGGCATATCCAGCATCCACATGTTGTAGGCCTAATGTGGGAGGTCTAGCCCAATTGGACATTGTAATAAGAAAAGACTACTTAACCTAACTCAATACATGTGGACTGTATGATGATAGACATAAGTTAGGGTTAAGCAAAATGAGTTGGATTGTGGGTGGGTTAAGTACAACTGACGGGTAGGTGGGTAATATTAATATATATAGGCCCACAAACTTCACCATTAAATAAATAGGATTAAATCAGTGGGAGGGTTAAGTACAACTGAAGGGTAGGTGGGTAATATTAATATATATAGGCCCACAAACTTAACCGGATAAAAAGGGTTATGTAATTAAAGACACCTAATGGTATACATAACCGGGGCAAAATAGTAAAGCTATGTATTAAAGACACCCTTAGGGGTACGCATAACTAATGGGAATAGATAGAGTTATGTATTAAAGACACCTATAGGTAAGCATAACCGATAGGTAGATTAAGGGTTATGTATTAAAGACACCTATAGGTACGCATAACTGATTGAGGGCTATGTAATTAAAGACACCTTAGGGTATACATAGTCAGTAGAAAACCTAGTGGGGATACAAGACATAGGGGAGAGCTTGTATCATGTTGTGTAGGACCCATTTCAGTTAGTAACCCGGAGGGGTATCAAAGTAAAGAACTCCGTATTAGGCGGGGAAGGGGCATGCTTACTGATTGATTGTAAGAGATCCAAAATGAAACGGATGGTGTGGGCGGTGCAAACCGACCGGGACATGTGCGTGTATGGGCCGGGCAGAGGGGGATAAGACGACCGTGACACCAGTAGGTATAACTGTGCACACCTTGGGTTGCCACTTTAGGGAAGTGATACCCCCAAGTTGTGGGACCAACACAGGGTATCTACAGAGTAGGGAGCCGATCGATTAGGGTAGTGGTTAGGGTATACTCGGATGTATGCCCTAAGTCTACCAATTTATAGTAGGAGGGTAGTGGGTACGACTAGTTGAGATAAGAGCAGGCGGCACCTATGACAGTAGCTTGGAATACACGAAACTACCACCATCGTTATCATTAGCGGAAGGGATCATCCCATCTTGATTTTACTAGTAATAGTGCATAGTAGTTTGTAGTGAAGCATGCATACATCTCACCTTATTTGTCCTGTCATACCTGCCATCTGTACCGTGAATCCTCTTATCCACTTTGTATGCCTGTCATGTTTACCTTTATTTATTTACTGGCTAAAATTTACTGGACTCACCAGACGTATGTCTGACCTAGTTTGTTTTGCCTCTTTTCTTCCGTTCCCCCATGGTCTTTGGGAGGAAACACCTAGGTTTAGTCAGGATTTGGATATCATCTTCTAGGAGCTACTTCTGAAGTATGGCTCGAGTCTCTGTCTCTTATATGGCTTGCTCTTTAATACGGGGAATGATGTTTTTCTTTTAAATACCTATGTACTCTGATAATGTAAGACATAAGTGTTTTGTTGTAATGGTTTTATGTAACAAAGTATTTTGGTGATTTAATAAAGTTATTTATTTTGCGCTGCAAAATTTTTATATCTGTCTTGTGATATTCTGTGTCTGTTTACCTAAAACGCTCCACTGAAGTTAAGGCATTCCCTTTGTGAGTGACCTTAGTGGAGGTGGGGTGTTACACTTGGTATCAAAGCTGAAGGTTACCAGATTAGATAAAAGTTTTGAAAATATTTTTCAAAAAGGTTTTAAAAGAAAGTATTTTCAAAAAGGAAAGCCTGTTTTGAAAAAAAATTCCCCGAAAAGCCATATGTAGTATCCTTCGGTCCTTTTTCTCAAATCTCTCCCTTTTTCTTCTTAGCATGTCTGAGGATCTTAACCTTCCAGAGGGTGTACTGATACCAGGATGGTTTAGGAGGTATTTGGAAGCTAGGGCCACTGCCGCAGGTCCAGCAAATATTCCTCCTCCCCCAGCTGCACCCGTTCCTCCTCCTCCCCCTCCTCGTGTTGATACTTTTGCAAAGATATGTAAGGACTTTTGGGCAATGGGCGGGAAACCTTTTCACGGGTCAGAGACGTTTGTTGAAGCTCAAAATTGGCTAAAGGAGGTGGAAGATTTGTTTGGAATCATTAAGGTAGAAGATGGAAGAAAGGTCCAGTTAGCTGCCTGGTTAATGAAGGATGAGGCCTCGTTTTGGTGGGAGGTCACTAATGGAGAGCGTTCAGTTGATACATGGCTGGATTTCAGGCGTAGGTTTGAGGCGAAATTTCACTCATAAGCAGAAGAAAATATATACATGGAAAGGATCTTAGCATTGAAGCAGGGGAATCTGTCAGTAAAAGTGTACGTCAACAAGTTCAATCAGTTGGCGAGGTTTGGCTTAGACTTGGTGAACACACCTGAGAAGAAGGCTCTGAGATTTGTTAAAGGCTTGAATGAGCCACTACACGGATTAGCTATGACCCATGTTCCCATGGGGGCCACGTTTGAAAAGCTGGTGGATATGGCCATATGCATGAAGAGGACAAGGGAGCAAAGAAAGAGGAAAAAGTTGAAGGGACATTGAAAAATGAGAAGGCGGGACCCAAGAAAGGACAGCAACAGCAGAAAAAAGGCGAGAAGGATGACAAGGGCAAGGATAAGAGGAAATGCCACTATTGTGGGAAAGAAGGTCACCTAGTCAAAGAATGTAAAAGGAGGAAGTTCAATTGCCTTAAGCGCGAAGAGGTCGGGCACTTCTCCAAGGAATGCCCAAAGGCGCAGGGATCGCAAGGGACTTCTGGAGGGCAGGCGAATGCTCTCGTGGCAGATGGATAGGATAGAGATAGGAAAAATTTATGTAAAAGGTTTAATTTGCTTATCTGATTATGAAGTTAAGACTCTTTTGGATTCTGGCATTTTGATTTTGTAATTGAGACTCTGCACTTTAATACTAATCTTGTTTCTGATCTCGTAGTTGTTTCAAACCCCTTTGGTGGTTCGGCTCATTTATTGGTGATTTGTAAGGGGTTGAAATTATCTGTGTTAGGCGTCAAAAATTTGAATGTGACATTTGTGTGCTCAAGTTTATGGGCTATGGGTTGGTTCTAAATGGACCAGCTTTCTATGTAGAGGGCCGTTCTAGATTTTGAGAGGAGGGTCGTTAGGTTTCTAACTTGTCATGGGAAGACCCCCAAAGTTTCTTGTGACCCGCAAGGGTCTGTTATGTTTAGCTTTCTGAGAACCATTCTGTAATCTGATCTGTACCAGTAGTCTGTAAGTATCTGAATATTTCTGAAGGATAGGGGTTTCTACTCAAAGCATGAAGTAGATTTCCAGTTTTGACATTGTTTAATGGGGGTAATTCTCTGAGTGTTAGTCTAATGTTGATTTCGGTCTTCGGGGCTGAAACTTAGGGAATTATTCTGTTAACCGATGTCAAATGGGAACAGAGCTTTTGTTTTAGTTATATCATTTGTTTGTATCCCATCAACCGAATCTTCGACCATTAGATAGGAAATCCATGGATGTAAACATGTGTTTGAGACATGTTATGTTTGATGGTTGCAAGTGGATGCAAGTGTTTGCTAGTGGTTGCTCATGGATGCATTTACCCACACATTAGGCACTAGATCGGCTCAAATCACTTTCATATTGCATATAAAAATGTGTGTGTATTTAGGGTAATGGATGTATAATGGTTGTGTTATCATATGGATGTTGCATTTTGATGAATGGTTGTGCACACATGAAGAGATAATATGTATCAAATAGGAAAATTGCATACATGTTGGACTCATGGCGCTGACATAATTCGCATTAAGGAGGTCAACTGAATCGGTGGACCGCCTGATTTTGCATTAGATAGGGACATGTACACACACTATGCATATAAACATAAAAGCATTAGAAGACTTTTAAGGACAATGAATGTCTGTGTTTGATGGTTGAGTAGATGGATGATTGGATGGTAGGATGCACATTCTTCTTGACTCGAAGATTTCGAGGATGAAATCCTTTAAGGAGGGGAGAATGTAACACCCCGAAATTTTAATATTAATGTTAATGAATTAAAGAATACTTAATTGTAAATTTGAGAATTAAGGGAAACAGGTTACGCCATTGCGTTCATCTCGGAATTCTGGTTGAGGTAGAGTCCGAGTTTGCGAAAAACGGATACCGTATGAAGAAGATATGGATGAACGAAGTTAGGCAGAAAAACCAGAAAGGTCCAGAATGCACTGGCGCACTTGGGAAGTGCGCCAGAACAAAATTGCACTAGCGCACTTGGGAAGTGCACCCATGCAAATTTGCACTTGCCCACTTGGGAAGTGCGCCCATGTCGGGCAGAAAACCTACACAGATTTCTGAGGCTCTGATTCGAACAGTGAGTCAGTGCTGAGTCATTTTTGACTAGTTACTAAGTCGTTAGGGTTTTCGGATAGTTCTGATCTGGATTGTATGGTTGTGGTTAGTTCTAGGTTGATCGGATGGCCTATATTAATCTAATCACTCTATAAAAACACATATAGACTCAAACCCTAAACCTAATAAAAAATTAGATCAATGGCCGTCACACTGTCTCTCCAAAACCTAGAGTAGCCGCCACCGACTAGAAGCAAAGTAAAGCAACTCAATTCTATTCAAATCAAAGTCTAATCTCAACAACGAAATTGTCTACAACAAGGGAACGCTAATCAATTACAGAATTCAGATCCTAGAACTCAAGACCCTCTTTTTCTGTGAGTTCTAGTCACTTTTAGGTTTAAATAGATAAAAGTGAATTGTGGTAAACTAGGGTATATGTTGTTTGTAGTTATGCAAGTTTATTGTTGTTGTGGATCATGAAATTATAGAAGTTTATTGTTGTTGTGGATCATGAAATTATACAAGTTTATTGTTGTTGTGGATCATGAAATTATGCAAGTGAAATTCATAAACCTATGCAAGTTACCTATGCAAGTTATTATGTTGCGAATTCATGAATCTATGCAAGTTGTTATGAGATCATGCAAGTCACTTATGCAAGTTATTATGATTGAGAACTTATGAACCTATGCAAGTTATTATTCATAAACCTGTACAAGTTGTTATGTTATGCAAGTTGTTATGTTGTGAATCATGAACCTATGCAAGTCACCTATGCAAGTTGTTATGTTGTGAATCATGAATCTATGCAAGTTGTTATGTTGTGAATCATGAACCTATGTGAGTTGTTAATTATGTTATTAATTCATGAACGTATGCAAGTTGTTATGTTGAAAATCATGAACCTATGCAAGTTGTTATGTTGCAAAATCATGAATCTATGCAAGTTGTTAATTATGTGGTGAATCATAATTATATGCGAAGTTATCATGTCATTTTCCCTAGTTGTCATGCTTATGCCAAAAATTGTACTGAAACAATCACCTTGTTAGGTACAACAATATAATATTTATAATCACAGAACTGTTAGATACAACAATCTCCCCCATTTTGATGATGACAAACATAAAATAAGATTTAAATATAATATTATAATAAATGTGTTTGATAGTGAATTATTGAACTCCCCCTATTTGAATGCTCCTCCTACAACATAACTCCCCGTAGATATGTGCATGAGTGAAAAAAAATAATTGAAACTTTAATATTAAAATATTCAAAGAATATTCACTCATTGATCAAAATCTTAACCCATTCTCCCCCTTCTGTTATCATCAAAAGAATACAGAAATTAAAAAAATGATGAATTTTTTTTACTAAAAATATAATGTCAGCTTAAGAGGAAGAACGTTCATCATAAATCTCAATCAGTCAAACAAGAATCATAATATTCTAAGAACTACTGGCAAATTTCACATTGTAGAATGACGGATTTTCAATGAAATTTATATATATGGAGAGTGTTTTTAAAACAAATGATTTCCAATTATTTTCAAATAGGATTTTAAAAATTGAGCACAAAAATAGTGATGGATTTGGACTACGATTATATACTTAATTTTAAATGACGCAATCAAATAATCTCAAATCTCAGTAACTGTCAATCAACAAATCATAATATATCATAAGATATTGATACATTTCACAAATTAGAAAAATGGGTTGATAGGCTGGTTTTTACACACCAAGGAGAATTTCATATAAAAATTATTTGTAGCAAATTATTTTCTTTTCTTTTTCTTTTTATTTAGGAGTACACTAACCACGCATAACCCAATCTTGGATTTTTAAATGAGATCAGTTGCAACTTAAAAATAAGTATTCTCATATCCATGCATAAACGGAGCTTCGACTTTTAAATGAGGCTAGAGAAACACTTATGAATATTATATTTTTATTATTTTCTATTCCAAAAGAAAGACTCCTAAGTATATAAAACCAATATGGATGATAGAATTGTGGTAGGTATAGAAATGATTGTGAAATAAATTTCTAAATTAATCATATTATGATATGCTCAACTGTACTGGGATTCTTAAAAAAATTCAACTTTCACTAATTCTGAAAAATAATATAATCATAGTTCCATCACAAATATTTCCACTGCTTATTCAAGATGATTTAAAAAAATATTAAACTCTCCACATTAATATAAAATCATGATGGATGGCACAAGAATGATATATAAAGGAGATGTTCATGAAATAAGAGCCAATTCATGGATACTATAAAAATTGTTCAATCATCATGAAAAATTTAAATAAAATTTCCTCTTGTTGTGAAATATACTATAGTCGCAACTCATCATAATCCCAATTATCTGATAATAATTTTGATGAGTTCTAAATACAATTCAACTTTGGTTATTGATTTCAATTTCTGAGTAAATAATCAATAAATGATTTTAAAATTGAAAAATCAATTACAAGAGGGAAATTAAAAGATATATACAAGAAAAAATGAAAAAAAATATACAGCATGAGAATCAGATCAATAAAAAAATTCCAGCACTTCTAATCTGATACCACTTGTTGTCTTTGCAAACGGGGATTTTAATATGACACTGGTGGCTAACAAGGGTATCTCAGAAAACAGTATTAAATCACAAAGCCCAAGCAATTTGATCTAACAATCCATTTCCATCAATCACATTCAGATTAAGTTTCACAAGAAAGTTTAAAAAAAATATCAACGAGTCTAAGAAGACAAATCATGATCCAAGATTTGAAGAAATTGTTTATTTGAAATCACTTGAAGGAATGTGAAAACTTCAAGATTCAATGAATCAATCACACAAGGTTATTAATACCAAAGCCAAGGAGTGTGTGAGATTCAAGATATTAAACAATATCAAATGATTTCAAACAAACAATGTCCAAGTAAGTGATCATGATTTCATAATGAATTTCAGGACGTAGCACAAGAAAGTTTTTCAATTCAGAGTAGTTAAGTCAATCAAAAAATCTTTGAACGTTTTATCAGAACAGCAGATGATACCAAAAACAAGCAGTTGCCTTCAAAACGATTTCTTTTATCAGAGCAATACAACAATAAATTTCAAAGCAGGCTTGTCAAGAGAATTTTAACAGTTATAGGAGATTATTCATGACCCAACATTAGAAATATAGTTTATTTTAAATCATCTAAAGGATTATGAAAATCTCAAGATTCAATGAATCGATCAAACCAGGTTATAAATTTCAAACCAAAGATGTGTGAGATTCAAGAAATCAATAATTTCAATTGATTTCAAACAAACAAATATTCAAGTCAAATGATCATGAAATAGCAATGAGTTTCAAAACTATATTTTCAAAGAATTTTTCACAATTATTTTAATTAGTCACAAAGGAAATTTTTAGAATATTTATATCAAACATGAGAGATATTTCATGATCCAAAATTAAAAATAATTTATTTGAAACCACTTGAATCAATGTAAATTTAGAGATACAATGAATCAATCGTACAAGATTAATAATTTCAAATGTAAGAGGTGTGTGAGATTCAAAATATCAGATATTTTATATGATTTCAAACCATCAAATATCCAACAAAAAATGATCACAAATAAAAAGAATTTCTTAGCTCCGATACCATCAAGCCAATTTTTTCAAATCAGAAATATCCAAGCCAATCCAAAAAAACAAACGAAATTATCACCACTGAAAAATAGCAGTGTGTTGTAATGAGTATATATTTTCAAGTGCAAAATGAATCAGAAGAAACTCAAAACTGCAGGGATGTGTGAAATTTCATTAATTTTTCAGATCTTCAAAAATTTAGAATTCAAAATAACAGTGTTCAGGATATAACAAGAATACTTCAGCACTGTTAGAAATTCATAAATAAAAATAAACTTCAAAACAATTGCAGATATTTACAAGTTTTAATATAAGATTTGGAAATGATTAAAACATGAGAGTTTTATTCAAGTGAATCGAATTTCTAGAAAACCAAGAATTCTATAATTGAAAGTTAAGCAGCTTAAAAAGAAACAAAAATATTTGGCAGCATCAAATCAAATCACCATAGTCAAAAGAAAGAAGTAGAAGGGGCAGAAGGAGAAAATAAGCAAAATAAAATAAAATAGAATATTAACAAAGATGAGTTTAGATATCATACTAGATTTTTAGTAGATGATTTTGATTCTCTAACTCAACAAACTTGGCTAAGGAACACAGAATTACACAATGATATGGAACAAATTGAAATCAATTATCTATTGCTCAGCAGATCCCCACCCTCCTCCAGTACCTAACAGTTTAGAGGATCGAGTGGTCTAATAAAATTTGTAAAACCACTCCCAACTTTATTCATGTCTTTAGTACCCAAACCTGTTTGTATAACAATCCATTGAAATTTACCTTTGTACCCTTAGAAACCCAAATCTATTTGAATTTAGTCAAAAATGTTTTATTTCCATTTAAGATCCTAGATTGTTTAAATGACTTGTTTCCAAACAAATTCTCATTTCGCTTATGATTCAAAAATCCATTGAAATTTTCATATTTCAAATTTTCAAAACAATCTTTTCCAAAACCAATTTGAATGATTTTTAAAATCATTTGAATTGAAAAACATTATTTTCCCCAAAGCCAATACTATATTTATTTCCAATAGAAACTCAGTTTTGTAACAACATATTCAACGATTTTTCGCCATTAGAATTTTTTTCCAAAGGTTGATTCTATTCGTTGAATTTTGGATTCTAGATCTCCCTTTTCATTTATTAAATCTGAACAACGATTATTAGTGATCTTTCTTTCAGCATCATGCTGTTTCAAAACCAAAAATTCATTTTCAAGTAATTTAATTTTGGCTCGGGATCCGGAAATTTCAAATTCAAAATGGTTTTGCTTTTCAGATTAAAGTTTTTCAAAAAATTTGAATTTTTCAGTCTCACTTTCAAGTTCATTCAAAATAGATTCAGTTTTCAGTAAGTTTTGATTTTCAACAAAATCATGTTCGGAATTTTCAATCGTCTTAAAATTTTCAAATTCCTTCTGCAAAAATTGTTTTTGCATTTTAACTCAATCTCATTTCCTTTTAAAATAAACTTTTACTTTTCAAGTTTTTGAATGTTTATATTGAAACGAACGAGATCAGTTTTCAATTTCAAAAAAATTTTGCAATCCAAATTTGAAAAGTTGTTAGAGCGTTCAAGTTGTGATTCCAAATCATTAATTTTGCTGGTCAACTCAAGATTTTTAGATTTTAAAGATTTGTTTTTCAGTTGGAGTTTATCAACAGATTTAGTTAAATCAGCACACATATAAACAAAATCTTCGTAAGAGAAATTTTTTTGTTTCATCGGCTGTTGAGTCTGCATCGTATGATCCATCTGGAATTTTACGTGAACGACATGCTAAGCATAGATCTGAATCTGAGTTGATCATCTGGGGTTTTGAGCAGCTGTTGTCAATTTGTCCATACTTCATATTAAGAGTATCCTAGATTTCCCGCGCAGTTAAACAATGGAGATAAGGCTATATTGGACATCACCAGTATAAGAATATAAAATATGAATAGTAAGAGAATTAAATCCAATGTTATTCCTATAGACCATATCATACCCATTAGTAACAATATTCCAACATTTAATATCAACAAATTTTAAATAGGATTCCATTTCTGATTTCCAGTTTAAAAAATTTGTACCATTAAAAATAGTTGGAATACGATTGCACTGACACTCACTAGATTGACAACTAGGGAACACCATGTATCTAGAGTTAATGAAATACCTTCTCCGATACCACTTGTTGGATCTAGATTAACCTCGGTGGAGGAGGTGAATAGGGTTTATTGGAGTTTTACGAAATATTAAAAAATATTACAGATCAGAATGTAACAGATAAAATAATTACAGAGAATAAATAACACAGATTTTACCCAACTTCGACAAACTCTGCCTACTACTGCATTTCTAAGATTTTTACTAGGTATTAAAACAGATCCTTCTTAATAATCTTGTAAACTAGCAAACCCTGCTCCTATTCTAATCCTATACTCAAAATCCTAGACTGATCTATATCCCCTAGATCTGATTTTCCCCTAGATACAAACCCATAGCTAGTACACCCTAGTTATTACAGTCATTAGAAAACTACTAATTAAAATCTTATAATTAGATGTCCTTGTTTTTACAGAAAAAACTAGAAAACAAAAGAACGATTTATAAAGCAAAGTAAAATATAAAACAATATGAAATAAAATAAAAACCCCTTTTAAAAAATAAATAAAGAAGGGTTATCCCCTTTTGTTGCTTTGTTCATTTGAAAAACTCAGCCGACCCTCTTCTATACTTCATTTCTTTTTTGTCCAAAAAAATGTCGGCTAGGGTTTTGATGATCATCCAAATTGTCGAGAATTGAAGGAATTGCTTTCAGATGTTCTTCGATCTTGAGTGTGGATGAAACTTCTCAACTTCGTAATCTCTAATTCTTGGTCGAACAGAAAGTAAGATCTCTGATTATTTTTCTTGTTTGAGTAATTGTGGTGGATTTATGTTTCGATTGGATCATTTGCCAGCGATAAATTTAGGTGTATAAATAGGATTTGTAAATCCTAAAATCTACGATTTTGTTTTAAATGGCTTGTCTAGTTTTTTGCGTGAATTTATTGCCTTCATTTGGGTTGAAATTGGCTTTGAATGTTTGTAACGACCAGAGATTTTTGACCCCAAAAATCGACACAAAAACACCTTGTCGACCTTTTAAGCATCGAAAACACCGGAACATTATAAGAAAGAAATTAGAGGGTGACATTAAAAAAGAAAGAAATATTAGAACAGAAGGATAAGAAGAAGAACACATCATAATCTCACAGCGGAATGAATAAAATATAATAGATCAAATCTCTTTACAAAAGAAAATTTGTATATACATACCAATCATTAGAGTACATCATATATCAGACACAACGGAAATAAACTCTAAATAACTAATGGTGAAGCCTCATGCTTCTAGCTCCTGAACTCCAAGCGGAACCTAGCCTGTAAATATACTCGGTCTGACCCGAGCACATTCGATTTAAAACAAAATTCACCTGGATCAGTCTGGAATACTTTCAGTGATAAATTCATAGCACAACAACTTGTTTAACTTTAGAAATCCTTTTTGAAAGGAAAAGATAATAGTAAGACCAGTCCACACATAAATATGGACGGTTTTTACCTTATTATAACCCAAAATATTTTTAAACCATATCTTATTTGATTTTATGATAGTTTCTAAAATACAAATAAATAGAATCTAGCAGAACGCTTGCATCTAATGCTCCACATATATAATATACAATCAAAACCACAACGCTTATTGGAGATTGGATTCCAACTATGAAAAGGTATGGAACCACCTGCCGATAGTGCATCTCTAGAGAGGAATACACTGGGTTCAACAAGAACATCTTGCAACCCAATCCACGCATGACCGACCACTCATTTCTCTTGAGTGTATCGAATATATTGTCACCTTATGGCTGCAGCCACCGTAGTTCGCGGAGATACAGAAAATGAAAGAAGTAACAAAATGAATATTCTCTAGATGGTGACAATACACCCTAATGGGTGCGACCCACATAGCCATGATGCTTGCCCTATTTTTTTCATTTCTTGGTTGTGAGGCTTAAGGTTATAATCGACTTTTGGAACGTTTGGCCACCATTTACTTTGAATGCCTCATCGTCAGATTCGTCCATACACATTGTCCTGGGACTAGACAACCAAAGGCAACCTCCTACCACATCCTTATAGGAATCACCCCAAGGATCAGTAGCGAGTAGTCCTTTCAATCCATAGACTCCAACCACGACAGAATCACAGTTTATCTCTAGGAGCTAACCAGAGATTATAAGCAATGCTTTCACTTTATGAAGATCTATGGTCTTCAAATGCTCCATCTCGATCATCTTCTGATCTCTTCCACAATTACGTATTTGCTGGTTGGAATGGTTTTCAAATATGAATTCGATCCCGGTCTTTCCGAACCAACCATCGATAATTGGCCAGATTTGATAGTTAGTTATTTAACTATCAAATAAACAAAATATTCATCCATAAAAAAACAAGATACATCCATTGGTTCAGTGTTCAGCATCACTTGACCTCTTTAATAATTAACATCTGGTTAACTTAATCTTATATCTTCAATACTTGGAGAACGTTTCCATTTTCTTATTTAATATAAGAATATTTCATTACCGTCTCGCTTGTACTCTATTAGCTCCTCGTCATAAACTGATAAGTGGATGATCCTCTCAGTATTAACCCTGAAGGCCGAAACCAACATCAGATTAACTTCTCGAAAGTTACTCAACTTAACCAACTCACAACACGTTCTAATTATTTTTAAAACTATATCAAATTCCTGATCATACTTAATATGCTTTTTAAATCATTATACATAAGCCTCAATTCCCATATAAATCAAATATTATATAATAAACTTCGTTTAAAACTTATTTCAATGTAACTTAGTTGTAATAACCCAGAAATCCGAGCTAATTAATTTTTTTTATTTTGGCGATTTTAGTGAATTTTGAATATTTAAAATGAATTATTTTAAATAATAGCAACGAGAAATTTATTTTGAATAGAATTAGAATGAATATATTTATATAGATCGACGTTAGAATATAAATATTTTATTTTAATTATAAAAGGAATTGAAAATGGCGCGGTAGTTTGAAATTTCGATCTCAAAATTCAAATGAATGTATAGGATTCAAAATAAACCGGATTCTGGCGAAACCAAAAATATTAGAATCTAATTGAAAATATCTTTTCAACGAATCCGAAAAATCAAATATTCATAGCGGGAATCAAAAGTTATTCCCAGTTGAAATTTCAGAATAGTCGCTATGGAATTCTGGCCCTTAAAAATGAAAATTATGCAAACGACCTCGATTTTCGACGAAACCATTTTTGTTGGATTTGTGATGTGAAGTTATTGCTAGGTTTCAAAATTCATAATTTTCTGAATCAATATGTGAGCGTGGCAAAGGAAAACACGATTGACCATTTTTAGTTGATTTTAATCGACTGGAAAATGGCCATTTTTCATACGGTCTCGGAATTTGACGAAATTAGTTTTGTTAGAACCGTATCGTCAATGCGAAGCTAGATAATATTTTTTGGGAATTTTTAGAGTCCGTATGTGGCTCCGGTAAATTGAAATGTGCGTTCAAATTCAATATATAGATTTATATTTTGATTTTGACGGAAACTGATCGAAACAATCGAATCAGCTTACGATACATATCCCATTGTGCTCGGAATAAGGGTAATTAGCTATAGACGACAACCAGTGGGTTTGATTTCGAGTTCGAAATAAAAAGTTACTTTTTCGTGGAATTAAAATATAATAAAATAAATATATATATAATTAATATCTCCTCCCTCCCTTTCCTCTTTACTCAGTCAACCCCCTCTCTCTCCTCGGTTTCAAAACCGAACGAATAAAAAAAACGACGAGGGTTGCCCGTCGTTCTCCCTCCACCGCCGCCGACAGGCATTGCCCCCCTGCGCCGCCTCCCCACGTCAGCCACCGCCTCCCAGTACTCCATCGCGCCCCCCCCAGTCCTCTTCCCCGTTTCTACCCACCACCGCCCCAAATCGACCCAAACCAACCGTCACCATCCCTCTGAGCCGCCGTAACCTCGAACACCCTCCTCTGAAGACAATAACACGGTGAGTGTTTATTTAATTTTAAATTCAGCTTTAATTTATTTAAACTTTGTTTTTTTTCTTTTCCTCTAGCGTATGAACATTGAAATACAAGAAAGATTGGATTTTTAACATAATAAAAATGAGATTTTTATTTATGTTATAGCTTATGGAAAAATCAAATTTTTATATACGTTTTAGCATAAGAAAAATTCATTCTTTAGTAGTGAAAAGGCGATATATAGAAAAAGGCGAGATTTTTATCATGAAGAAAGAGGAGATTTTTAGATAATAAAACATTAATGTGTGAAATAAAATTATTTATCGTTAAAAATATAAATTTAACGTGAAGGTGAATAAATAAATATTCATTTACAAATCAAACGATTTGTTTATGTACACCCATTTGAAGGATATTGATTGGGACGATAAATTTTACACGTCGCCCAACTGCACTAATAAAAATCTGTGTTTGTTGATTTGAAACCCCACACGGGTGTTGGGATGATATTCGACGTACACTAATCCCAATTGTTTAGTGGTATGTTGATCGTTTGATTGACAGACTGTGTAAGCGTCAATTAGTCCTATTTAATGCTTATGCAGTTGTGTGGTGCACTTTGGATGATGGTTGATTATTTATCACTGCTATTATATACATGTGTTGTATGGAATCCATATAATTTACATTATATGGTAATTGATTGGGCCTCATTCCAATTTGGAAAATAAAGAATATTATAAAATAAAGATTCATGTGTTGAATAGAATAAATATTCATGTGTTGACGATACTCATGTGTTGAGAATATTCATGTGTTGAAAGAAATATAAATATTCATGTGTTGAAGGAAATATTCATTTATTGAATAGAATAACGAAGTTATTGAAATATATAAAGCCGTGTTGATTAGATATGCGCCATTTTGACGTGAACGATATTTATATCGATTATATTCGCTTTTATAATGAATATAGAACAGGAGATGATTTCAAAATCTAATATTTTGAAAATATTATTATTTATATATTAATGATATGAAATATTCAATTTTGATTTAAAATTGAATATGAAGTTGAAATTGTATTGAAAACGAATTTAAAACGATTTATAAAATACGTTTTGAATTGAAATCGATGAAATATATATAATATATATATTATATATATTAAATGGCCTGAATAGAATGCATCGCGCCGCGGCAGTTCGCGAATTTCGACCATTGACTTCGAATTGACGTTACGGGAGATCCTACCGTCGGATTCTCCTGAAACCGGAACCTTTGGGTTCGTATCGAAAGCATATTTCCAATGAATATTAGAAATTTGAAATCTAACGGTTGGATTTGGAATTATGTCCAAATCAAATTTGGAAAAGGTCGGTGTAAGTGCAATTCGGTGACCGTTATTGAAAACCGACTGTACGGGCCTTGATAAAATTATTAAAAATATTAATAATTTGTGTAAAATCATAGTATATGAATTGGAAAGAACTGGGATGAAAAATTCCACATTTGAAAGGATAAAAATAAATTTTTATCGAAATGAACTAGTTTTGAACTAGATTTGAAATGGTTTTGAAAATAATCAGAATTTCCAATATACGAATTGGAATGGATTTGAATCGAAATTATCTTCGGAATATTTCGATGTTAGACTTCGTGATTATACAGGTATGGTTCTGGAAATGTGAAAGATATATTTAAATCGTTATTTCCAATACGATATTTTTTGGTTTTAGAATTTGATATTGAATATAAGCCGATATATTTTCTATTCAGAGCCTTGTATTTAATGTCAAATGAGATTTTGGGTTCGTCGTGAATGATGTCTTAAATAACACTGTTCTTGGACCCAGTTTAGAAAAGAATAATTCTTTTAATTAAGATTTAGTGAAATTGTCCAGTTAATTAGTATTTAATTGGAATTGAATTTAAATTGGTTTTTGGGGTTTATCATGAGCGGTGTTTTGAATAACACCTGTTCTTTAACCCGATTAACAATGGAATGTGATTTTGGGTTTATCGTGAACCGTGTTTTAGATGACATTGGTTCTTTAACCCAGTTGAAGACAGGATATTGATTTTTGGGAAGATTAAAACTAAGTGGAGTTTTAATGAATCTTTAATTAGATTAAAGTGATCGAGAATAGAGTATCACCAAGTTTTGCTCCAAACGATAGTTAAATCTTTAATTAGATTTGAACGTGAAATGGTAATTAATATTTACCGACAACACCATGGTGTTAGATATGGAGTTTTACCAGTTTTTCTCCATGAAATGAATAGGTTGGGATTGGAAAATAGAATAAATAATTACTTCGGTGTGGTTCGCTAATCCCGACTAGTTTGGAAAACCTTAACAGGGTTTGAAATGATATCCAAAGGAAGATTAAAGAATAAATTTAGAAGAATTTATCTTTGACAAAATTAATGGGAACCTTTCCCTAAGAATGTGAAAATTTGAATAAAAGAATATTCTGAATTGGAATGAGGCGTATGTTGTGTTTGTGTAACACTTGTTTATTTTATACGCGGGTTATTTAGAAAGGTCGGGTTTATACCCATTCTGAATAACCGATTCGACGATATGTCGGAGGTGAAGGCGGTGGTTGAAGACCGGGTTTTTCACTTCGTTTGGTTGATTCCTAACAATCTTGATTGGGATGTACACCCAAGATGAGGGAATAAGTTGGAGGTCGTCCAGGCGTACTTGGAGATCGACGGATATGTGAGGAATAAGGCTTCTCCGGTTTCGTTCAGAACCAAAACGAACTTGTAAATGGACTGTTTGTCTGACATTGGATTTTATTCTGTGTTGATTGATCTCTATTAAATATACATTTGTTTGGCGGCAGAGAATTTATTCTCTTGCTTAACGCCCTTCTCCGAGACGTACGAGCTCAGAGGTTGTATATCGATGGACATCGGTCGCATGGAGTGAATTGCCTGTGTGGCATCCCTAAGTGGCAAATGATCGAGGCTTCTGTTGAAAAGCAAAGTCTTGTGGTTGATGATCAAAGCATGGTCCGTGCGGCATAGCTTTGTGCATAGCGTTAATTCGCGAGCCTCACACCTCGGTATGAGTCAAAAACGGGATAGTGACTGCAGGGAGAGCACGACGTTTCTTTCTAGCTATGGGTGATGTTAGTGACCTACCAGCCCTAACATTTATATACTTTTTACCTGTGTGGTTGTTGGATGCGAGGCGCCTCGGATATAGGTCTGAAAGGACCGGGAAACGTGTGTTCAGGAATTGCCAATCCTCAAAAGTAAGAGAGGACCGACCTTGAAGATCCAGGATCGCTGTATGTGGTCCTGAGACATTTGCTAGAGTGTCTCGAACGGAGAGGAGATTGCCCCTTGCCTCGACTCATGATGGAATCCAATTTCCAATACATGATAATTCAGTTTTATTTGTAGAACCTAGTATGGCAACATAGTAGATGGTAGTTATGCCGCCTATGATTGATACTTATGATTGAAATTGTTTTGACACTATACACTTATAGTAATATCAAAATAATGTGTTTTTAAACGTATCAAGCATTCTTTGGCTATTATAAGGTAAAACCCTATTCTCCGGCTTGCGTTGTAATGTGTGATGGGACCTGGGTCTTATAATAGCTACATTTTTCTTTATTTGGCATTGCGCTGTTTGTTTTATTCACTGGTATTCTTGGGAGAAAACTTGTTCCGTGTTGGCGTGGTCTTTTGATTTACCTAACTTTAAAAATAAAGATTAATAACTATTTTAGTTCTCACACCAGTCACATGACTGACCTGGAGTTTATTGTTTTAACCTAAACTCTGGGTGCCCCTATTTTCCACACGGGCAGCTAGTAGTTTTGGTTTTGCAGATTTATATTCATAGGATCCTGGTTTACAGCTGGAATGATATTCGGAAAGCTCTGTATCCGTATATCGCCTTCAGTTGTGTTTTGTATAATTTTCCGTTGCTATGTATTTAAATGTAATTTAAATATCTGATATTTGTCGAATGTATATTTATTCATACTCTGTATATTCTTGTATTCTGATGGAATTATTGTAATAAACAATGAAAGGTTCTTCTGTTTGTGTTCTGATTGGTTTTGGCCTCAAAGCAATTCATGCTTTCCTTACCGAGGAAGTCACGGGTTCTTACATTAGTTATACCACAATAAAACTCCATCTACTCTTTTAAACTACTCGATTTAGGATCGAATCCAAATCTTAATTTACCCAAAGGACTCTAATTCACTTTGGTTTCTAGTTCGATTTCCATTTCATATTTTATACCTTTAAGTTTTACTCCACTTACTTATTTCAATAATCAACCCATTCACATATATTTCCTAAAACTTGGTTTTTAAACATCTTCGCCCAACCTTGGATTTTGGGAATTTAAGTAAATAGAATTCCAAGAAGACTTCAATTGGAACTTATATATAGATTTAATATAAATGCACTTAAAACTTATTTAGCAAATAACAGGGTCTTAGACTTTACAAATTTTCATTTAAATTATAATATAATCAATTTAATAATCAATTTCCATTTAAACACAACTAACTCGTTAATTCATTCCAAATGGTCCTTCCATTAATATAATTAATAATATAATTAATTTAAATCACTTTTATTATTATTAAATAAATATTAATAAAACTTTATTATTATAAAATGATTTATTAATCATTAACAATTCTATTTATAACATATATAATAATCAAATCCCATTTAAGCAGTTGTCTTATTCAAATGAACATAACGAATTCGTTAATCCATTTCAATTAGTCTTTCCACTAAATTAATAATATAATTACTCTAATTAATTCCATCTTTATTATAAATAATAATCAATTCCAATATAATCCCATTTTTAATTGTTTGCCAATAAACAATTAATCCCAGTTATTATTTGCCAGGTAAATTCCCATTCACTTAAGTCTTATTGGATTTTCCTTTATAAAACCATTTAATAATTTATTAAATAAATAATAAATATTAATTTCTTTTTATAAGATTTAATTCAAAATGATAGACTTCAAATCTCTCTTTAGTTATAAAATAAATTTATAACTTCATTATCGTCGGATTCCCCTAATGGTAATTCAATATTTAAAAAAACAAGGGATTTTTAGGCCATCCGTTGTCAATTATACAACCAATACCGCCCATTGGTTTAAAACATCACATCGCCGTTAAATTTCAATTCAACGTTCAATATTCAATCAATATCATCATTTGGGGTAAACAAATTCCATATTTGAATAATATAAACAACATAATGTATTTGAGGAATCCGGTCGGATCCCTCCAACCTGTTCGTCCCTACATTACAGATTATAATATTTGATAATAATATATAAACAATTATTTAAATAATCCAATACGACAAATATAATTGTCAACAATCATTAACTAACCAATCAACCAAGGCATGCAAGCATCCAATCAACGATAACTTATTTTTATATGAATTTAACACATCATAGTATTCCAGAAAAGTGTGAGGATTAACTCACCTTATTTTGATTGACGGTTCAAATTGATCTATATAATTCCAATCTAGCTCGTATGCATTTCCTTCATTGATGTGATTCATCGTCCCTTGTAGTTCTGATCACGGACGGGCAAAATTATTCATGCCACAATATTATATATAACTTAAATAGATTAATTTAATTATTAATGATCATTAACGACATAATTCATAAATTTAATTACCAAAACAAAGTTCATAATCATGTTTAAAATATGCGACTTACTTCGTTCACACCGGAAAGCTATACCTCGTTGAAGTCTCCACTGTATCTACCTATCCATCTACCTAATGTCGCCTTCTTCTCGTGCCCATCAAAACTTTCCTAGTATTTTTTTATTATTATTTCTTTTTTCTTCCACCATTTTCTATTTAATTAACTACAAAGGCCCAAGGCCATATATCCGTGCATGATCCCATTTTCAAGTCATAACTGCACCTGTTTCTCCACCCAATAATACAAAGCTGCCTTCCATCTGCATGCTCCACTTCACACCATTTACTCCTCCACTCTTCATGTACCCACCTGTGTTTTCACCGCCCCATTTAAAAGCCTCATACCCTACTGCATCATGCCACAGTGGTTGCAGTCCATCATCACGAAACCATCTCAAAGTCCTCATAACCCAGCGCCATCTCTTTACGTTCATCACATGCGAGCACCCCTGAAGAGCACTTTTATATGCAGGCATAGCACGCCCTTCCACTGAAGATCACTTCACAACCCACGTTTATACTCCCTTTCGACCAAAGGCCTCAACACTCCACCCAAAAATGCAACCGGCCATATGGTCAAACGGTAGTCCATCATTCCCATTTTTATATGCCATGCAAGCACAGCTCCACCGTAAATCTTCACCGCTCATTTTCTTCTCTATTTCAACAGCCCGCTTCCTTTCTTTTTATGTTATAAAACCCTGAAGGCCCAGTTGCCCATCAACCTATAAACTAACGTGATAAGCCCACGTGAAAAGAAAAGCACGTCAGCTCCTCCTCTCCAATTGTTTCTTCCCCACTGCATTTCTTCCATTTGTTCATACCCTTCCCCCGCGTCCCTCCTTCCTCCCACCACTGCTTCACGACACCCATTACTTCACTATTCTCGAACCCAAAACCGTCGTCCATCCACTCTTCCATCTCGTCACCCGCATCGCCACAACACACCATCTCCGGTCTCCTCTTTCCCCATATTCTCTTCCTTTCCGCTACACCACATCGGACCTCCGGCGAGGGCCTCCCGGACCACATGCGCACATCTTCATGCACTCCTGCCTCCCCCATACTTTCCACTTTGACCTTTCTGTTGCTGATAAAAGGCGCGGCAAAAATGGGTGGCCTTCTACTCCAAAGCTCGTACATGCGGAAGGCGAAACACATGCACTCTTCAGCAAACACACGTATTTAGACTTAAAGTTTTTGTTTGAATTATTTCTTTTGGATGAGTTCAAGATTTAGAGCTTTAATGGTAGCTTTAACTTGTTTTTATTTGGGGAAATCAAAGAAATGGACCGTTATATGTAGACGCGAAGGGGTTATGATAATCACGACGTCTTTCCAATGGCACTATAGTATAGATCAGAGGATAGACATGCAGTGTTGATGGTGATAAAATGGGATTAGCGCCTTCTTTTCCAATGCTGTGTGTGTTTTCACTTCACTAGTTGTATTTTCATTTGACAGATCGGTAGCTTTCTATGATTTGAGATGCAAGAATAGTTTAGCTGGCAAAAGAAATAGACAACTACGTGTGTTATGTATGGAGGAAGAAAAAGCTGTAACGTGCAGAAAATGGTAGCTATACAAGAGTTGTTTCATTTATTTCAAATGAGTAGGTTTTAGCGCCATGTATTTTCATTTCATGGGGCAGGTGATAGCTGATGAGAGAAAAAGAAAATGTGTACAGAGTTGATTTGAAAAAAAATAAACAGATAGTATGAGCTTGGTTGCTTTCAATAGGCTGACGAAAAGAAAGAAAATAGTATAGGCTCTCAGGACAAAGCGGTTCAATTTATTAAGTTACTTAAACGTTAAGTTACTTGCGTACATTATTTATTTGGTGTATAGTTAAATAAATTCGTACCGCTATATTTCACTACCGTTAAATATATGCACTGAAAAATACCGATTAAAATATATACACTGCTACGCCTGACCGTTTCGATCCCAACAAAATTAATTTTGTTGAAAATGAACTCCATTTGCACAACAACGATATTTTAATCTATCGGTTCACCTTTAAATATCGTCAACTAATAAAAAAACTCCGTTTGGCTCCAAACTGGAAATATAGTAATAATTAATTATACGTATTCCAATAAAACTTGTTTCGTCAGAAATGGAGATCTTTTGGACAAACAATTATTTTTAAAGCTTATATAATATCGATAAAAAAATATTTAATTTCAAAATAATTCAATTTAATGATAATAAATTAATATTATCGTAAATATATTTAAACGGAATCCTATACTGCTTCAAACTCGGCCAATAGATATTTAAGAACTTAATATTCAGAAAACCGGGTTAAAACGATATCAAAATATATAGAAATCCTTTTATATTTACTAATTAAATCGTTATAATTTATTAGCGATTCCATAGCGACTATTTTAAAATTTGATTTGAACATATCTTACAATTTATACGATGAAATTTCGATTTTTCTCTTTCACTGGAAAAATATAATCACAAAGACTCAAGCGGTTTTTGCTTCATAGAAATCCGACTTATATTGGACTCTGTATATTCAGTTGAAGTTCAAAATTCAATATTACGAACTACCGCGTCGATTCGAGTTCGTTTTTAATTAATTTATAAATATATAAATTCGAACTCCATTTCCTGATAATTAAATTCGATATATAATGCATTAATATTGCCAAATCAATATTTAAACTGATTTAAATATTCGTAAATAATGTTCAAAAAATCTGGGTCGTTACAATGTTTCTCTTCTTGCGTGATTTCCATCGGCTTTGAAATGGTTAATTAATTGATAAAATTTTGGAAATCATTTTGCGTGATTGACAAACCCGTGAACATGTATATGCACTTCCAGAAATAAATTTGTGAGTTGTTCTTGTTCAAAAACAAATTGAACAAAACTGTGAACAAATATGAATGAGATTATGGCCCCTTGAAAATTCCCTTATAATGTTCTTGCGTTCCTGGAAACAAACGATATTGTTTTTATCCAAAAATAATTGCATGATATAAAAATTTGCGTTGAATCTCTATGATAAGATTGTCGTGAAATAAAATATATTTGTTTTTTCCCAAAAACGGATTTGCCCATTGCATGATTTCTGGAAATCAATTTAAAATGCTTTCTTTCCACATTTCTGGAAATAGTCGGAAGGCTTGTCTGATTTGGATTTGTGAAAAAATGGAAAACATTTATTTTATTTGTTGGCCCCCTGAAATCAATTTGAGTATTTCTGGAAACTTTGAAATGTTTTCTATCCCATTGTCTATTTGAATATCATTGAATTCTCAACTTTATGGCTAGGCGTGAGTTTATGCCATTTTCACTTTCATGCTATATTTTTAGTTCAAATTGAAACATGTCCATTCTAGTACATGCTGGATGCACCTGTGTATTTGCTTCATGCATGTCACCCATACTCAGTTCAGTATTTTGTACACATTGAAACTGGACATGTTCATGAGGCCTTATCCATGCAGTTGTATCGCCATCATGCTGCGATGTTGAACCATTTCAAAATGCTCCTTGTTGTCGCATCAATGTATATGACAACACTATCCATTTGTGTTTGTAACTTTTAACATTTAAATATATAAATATATGTGTCATCCTGGAAAAAAATGAAGCTGAGCATTGTCTTTTAATGTTGAAAAACTGGCTCGACTAAAGTTTGTAACTGCATGATCACTTTTTTGTGTTGATACTAAAATTTTAAAACTAGGCCTGTCGATTCATGTGTGCACTGTCTTTGATGCTGTGTTCATTGTTGTTGCACTCCCTTTTAGATCTGTGCGTAAATGTAAGCATGTTGTACATGTGGCTTGTTGACTTGGCATGGCATGTATAATGTGGCCTTCATTAGTACTTGAGCTGAAACATATTCATATATCACCTATCTCTTCAATGCACTGTTTTAGCTTGGTTGGTTCACTCATGTCCATGATAAAATGCTTTTAGCTCGACCCTATTTTGTGCCAGTTTGTCTTGTGCTGTTTTGGCCATATTATCCTATGTATGCTTGTTCATAATTTGTTATTGTTTTGCTGTATCTTGATTTTGGCTGCACCATTGAGATGACTTGAAACGAAGTATGCCTTGTACATTTGCATGTTTGCCATGTTGCTTGTTCATTTTGGTCCATGCGTGTCGAACATGAAATTTAATTGTACACTCATACACTTGGACCCGATTGACTATGTGTATATATGTATATATATATATATATATAAATTATGTGTATATATATGTATGTATACACATTTATGTGCTATCACTTCATTGTTCCTCTTGTGTTGTTCGTCGACACCTAACCCATACACTGTGCATATGTTTCAGGCATTACCTGAACGCTGCGGCTTGATATATTTGTCCCTTGCTGACTGTATTGTCCCTACACAAATATGTGTATATGCATACACATGTATTTGTATACATGTATAGTGTACGTCCATAGAATATATATATATATATATATGGGCACCACAGATGATGTCTATCTTGTGGTATTTATAGTATATCACTATGAATATCACAAGCTGTCTAAACACACATGGATGTCCATATAAATCAGATCAAGTCATGAAAAATGATGAGAAACACACCAAAATTCTAAGGCAAATAAATTTTTAAAATAAAAAATATATCTTCTAGAATATAAAATAAAATTTTCTAGTTTACTGTGTGTTTCTTCCGTGATAGGTAAACAGATAACTGAACTGACAATGATGCTGGAAGAAGACAGAAGACAAGAGTGATAGTGTCAGTATGTGTGAGAGAGAAAGTGGTTGTACAACTGAGTATGTCAATGTATGTATAAACTGGGTGAACTGTAGTGAGGAAACAGTGTATATGAAATTAAGTATGAAATGAAATGAATTACAGTGAGTTGTACAAATAGTGGAGTTATAAATTTGTACTGTTGAAATGTTGAAATAAAATAATATATTTAAATAAAATATTGTTTGAATATTTAAATTCTTGTGCAGTAGTATTCTTGTAACACCGCGTAATTTTAACAACACTAAAGATGACAAATTAATGAGTAATTAATTAAATATTCAGAATTAAGTGAAACGGACTGCCCCATTGCGTTCGTCTCGGAATTCTATTTTAGATAGACTCCGAGTTTGCGTAAAAGGAACATCGCATGAAGAAGATATTAAGGTTTGAAGTTTGCATATATATAAGCTAATTATATATATAAATAATCATTTAAGAACTTCAAGAATCAGTCCGAAAAACGAAGGCAGGACAATGCGGGAACCAGACCTGTTGGGGGTCGACCCCTACCCTAGGGGTGTCGACCTATGGGTCGACACCATAAGGGGGTGTCGACACCCCCAGATCCGAGCCTGACACATTTCAGTATACGTGGACTGGATTATTGACTAGATTCGTAGACCCTATGCTATAAATAGGACCAAATTCTCATTGTTTTATTCACACGAAAATAATGGAGAACTAGATGTTGCCTCTGCCCAGATTAAATTAAGCATTTTCTTCTTCAACAATCAAGTCATTCAAGTTTAGAGATTTGTGATTCAATATCTGCATTCTCTCTTCTATTTCTTAGATCCAATCACAGTAAGTCTACATTATTTTTAGATCTAAATACTTAAAAGTTAATCTTGACATGACTATAACTTGGATCTAAGCCAATGACTATTTGAACCATATCAGATCTGCTATAACCTGTGTATCTAAGTTATTCTGACATGACCATGAAATAGATCTAAGCCTATAACTATTTATCATGTCAGATCTGACATTGTTAGTTGATCTAATTCATTATTTAGATCTCTTCATGCCTGTTTATGATGTCCTTATCATATGTTCATCAGATCTGTTCATATATGCCTATCTTGTCATTTTGCCCAATTTTGTCACTATATGTTTATTAGTTGCTATGCCCATTTCTGCCATTATATGTTAATATTGTCATTATGTTCATTTCTGTTCTCTTCCTTTCTTCTTTTTCCCTTTTATTTTTATAGCCAGGCTACCTTCAAGCCTAGGCATGCCGCTGAAATATGCGAACGCGTGAAATTGAGAATGAGGGGAAAACATTAAAATTGAGGCAAAACTTGTTTTGGGAAATTTGGGAATAAATTGAATGAAATACATGAATATGAATTTGGGGCATAAACCAAACTTTGATAAAAAAAAATCTGAATTTGGGCATACGGTACATGATAAATATGACTTGGGAAAAAGGGGCATGAAAACCTATAATGACATAGGAATAATTGGTTAATATTGGAAATGCCTATTACAGTAATTAGAAACTGTAACCGCGCTTAGACACGAGGTTAAATTACACCTGTGGTGGAAGTCTGCCCGGAACCGACCGGCATATCCAGCGACCACAAGTGGTGAATCTATTGTGAGGGGTCTAAGTACATAAACACGTGACGTGCTAAGACACGAGGTTAAGTCCGACTTGTGAAAAAAGTCTGCCCGGAACCGCCCGACATATCCAGCATCCACAAGTTGTAGGCTTAATGTGGGAGGTCTAGCACATTATAACCATAAATGAATATGGTATTACACTTGAATACTTAACCTAGTTGAATCCATAGGGATTGTATATGTTAACTTGAGTAGGGGTTAAGTAAAATTGTATGAATCAGTGGGAGGGTTAAGTATATCTTGGGTTGGTGGGTAATATCTATATATAGGCCCACAAACTTAACTTGTGGGGTTATGCAATCTTTTACTCTGGTATGGCATAACCTGTGGAAAACCTAGTAGTGGGGATGCAAGCATATGGGGAAGTTTGTATTATCTTGAGTGTGGGACCCATTTCAGTCAGTAACCCATATATAGGTATCAAATGAGTACTCCGAACTAGGCCGGAGTCGGGGCACACTTACTGGGCTAATTGTAAGAGATCCAAAAGTGGGAGGATGGTGTTGGCGGCGCATTCCTACGGGGTCTTGTGTGTGCATGGGCTCGGCAAAGGAGGTTCAAACGCCGTGACACCTGTAGATATGGTTGCGCACATCCTGAAAATGAAGGGTTGCCACTTTAGGAAATGATACATCCTACTGTGAGGCCAGCACATGGTATCTACGGAGTAGGGAACCGATCACTAGACTCCGGTATGTTTAGGAGCCCGTTATTATCCTTAGGGGTAACTCCGGTATGTTGGACTGCCTGTTATTGTATGGGGTAAAACCTCTCACTAGAAGTATGCCTAAGTCTACCATCTTATGCTTATTGGGGATCATCTCAATCTGGTTGTACTAGTATTGGTGCAGAGAAAGAGAAAGTACTAGAGAAGCGCAATATACTCTATCATGTTTTTCCTATTTACCTTTTCATACCTGCCTTTTATGATGTTATCTCTCTTATCCACTTTATATGCCTGTCATGATACTTTTACTTATTTATATGCTAAAAGTAACTAGACTCGCCAGACTTTATGTCTGACCCATTTTGTTTCCTTTTTTTCTCTTCTGTCCCCCCAGGTTCTCAGGGCGGGATTACTCAAGCTTGATCAGGATTTTTCTTTCATCTTGCTTGGAGCTGCTTAGATGTGCTACTTGATTTCATTTCTCTCTCTACTATGGCTATGTTTTAGGGATTATGCTTCTTTTATTATTGTACTCTGATTATTTAAGTACAAGACATAAGTTTAAATTGATGTACTTGGTTTTATGCATTTCAAACATATGATGTAACCATGTTTTGAACTACGATGTTTTCTGTTTAATAAAAAATTTAATTTCTGTTGCTATTTTATATCTGTCTTGCAATGTTTCTATTTCTGTTTACCTATAATGCTTCACGAACTTAATTCATTCTCTTATTGAGTGACATTAACAGACGTGGGTGTCACAATTCTATTTAATTATAAATAATCCCTTCGTTCCTAAATATAAGATGTTTTAAGAAGTTTGGTGTGTTTCAATATATAAGATGTTTAATGTTTTAATACCCTCTTTATCCATGATTCGCAATGAATGATGAGATATTTTATGTATTAATTCATGCTTCAAACAATAGCTATGCATGAAAAGTTGAAAATTTAAGAGAGAGAGAGACTTAATTTAAGTATGAATCAAAACATCATTAATTGATTCCTTAATTCTTGTGCAAACACGTAAAACATCTTAGATTAACGAAGGTAGTATTATATTCTGTCTGTGATGTAGTATAACAGTACAATTACAAACACATTTATAATAATAAATATATGTTTGTTATCATCAAAAAAAATCATAGAATTGTTAGATACAATAAATATTACAACCAAAATTAGAACCGGGACAGGCTGACGGTAAAGGCATATCGGACCGTCACAAACATAGAAAAATAATCCGTAAGCAACGACCAAGCACAGGATAAAACTGAAAGCCTAAAGGTAGTGTCTGAAAGGGAAAGCAACCGACACTATCATCAAGAAAGGTACCACAAATCCAATATGAAAAAGGACTACCAACAGGGTAGTTTCGGCATGAAGGGAAACCAACACGAAGTCATCCAAAACCGGGAGCTAATGAAGAGAAAACCAAGGATTCTATAACCCGAGATTTAGAAGGACGAAAGGGTTATCGGCATTAACTAGCTTAATACCGATACATTAAGAAATGAGAGCATAAAAAGCACAAAGTTCGAAACATAAGGAAATTATCTGGGAGCCATCTACCGAGAACTCAATTAGACGAGCGCCGAAAGGCCACCTCAGCAAACAAACAACAAAGCACCGGAAGCACCCTTCCGGAAGGCCAAAATACATTTCAGAGATCTACCGAAAGGCAAATCATAACCTCTAAGAGAGTCGAGCTGGCGGATCCCGTAACCATACCTTTGAAGCATGAGGGCAAGTTTTGCAAAGAATTAATGACAGGATCAGAAGCTCGTGACCGGAAGAATATATCCGAAAGTCTATATCCGGAAGCAGTTATTCATACCCAGAAGCTTGGTATCGATACCAAAAAGATAGATATAACGTTAAAAGGAAGTTCCAAAGACCGAGACCATCCTCCAAGAACTGGAAACGGCACCTTAAAAGCAATAAGAAAAGCCAAAAGAACGGCCGAAAGCCAAAGCATCCAGAACCGGAAGGAAAAGCGGCCGACAAAAGCTTCTCTTGTCCCAATAGCAAAAGGGCCCCCGATTCGCCTATAAATAAGACCCTAGGGGTCTCATTTTGGGGACCAATTTTTCGTTTTCTCAATCATGTTCTCTTTCTCTCAAGTGCAAACCCAAATTTCCAAATTGAATTGGGGATTTCTCCAAATCTTGTAATATATCCACAATATATAAAAAGGAGAAGTCTAGGACTTAAAAACTTATTGATTTGATAATCATATTGTGTTTGTGATGATTAGTCAGGGAGTTAACACTAACCTTTCTTATGAAAGGGTAACCATGGCCACTTCATAGAGGGGAAGGTCTTGGATGACACTAAGGCTTTTCCCTTATCGAACGTGCATTGGGTGACTTAACTCTTTCATAGTGAGCCTAATGCAACCTAACCTTGGAAGGAAGTATGCTATGAACTTATGACTTGATAACATATGCAACCAAGGCCTTTTTGGGCTGATTCGATGCGAAGTATCATATAAGTCAATAATTGCTATGACATGCAAAATAACCCGAGCATTGTGAAGTATTATCCTGTTTCCTCTTAGAACAATGTGTATTATTTTATCCTGAATCTAAATGTGATTATTGCATAAGATGTTATCTTCACTTAACTTATAAAACCCTTCTCCCAAGGAGGATTACTAACTCTGTAGTCTCGTACGCGTGATGCTCAAACCTTTGCGGAAGAGTAACTAATCTTCAGACTTAAGTTCTTTAATACTAGGAAACAGTGGAGCTCGTTAAGCTTATCAATTCAAGATAGCATCTCAATGACCTCTAGAGCGATTTTCCATCAAGCTGCTAAGCATATTCATTGTCAATCCTAGTTCAGGTGTTGACGAAAAATATCGTTAACAACCATTATCGTAACTGTCTAGCCGTTATTGCAACCATTACTGTAAACATACACTATTATCCATAAATAATCCAAGTTCTAGCTTTTTTCTTAAGAATTAGTTTGTTTATCTATGAATTAAACCATCCATCTACATGTTGTCTATAAATAAAAACACAAAAAATTTATACAGATGTTATTTCTCTAGCTTAAGTTATTAAAAAAACATATTTTTTTTAATGAAACACTACAAAAAAATCATGTGCGTTTGGTATGTTTTACCGCGGTTATCTAAATCCATAATCGTTAACATAGAAAATGGTAACCATGTAAACAGTTAGTGTAACACCCCACGTCCATTAATGTCACTCACAAAGGGAATGCATTAACTTCCATGGAGGTTTTAAGTGAATATAGAACAGAAAAATTACAACAAGACAGATAATAAGTAGTACTTGGAAATCTAAAACTTTATTTTATTGCAGCGGAAATTAAACATGTTTGTTACATCATAAAACCATAAATCAGAGTCAAGTACAATATCCATCTTGATAAAACAAAATACATAATCCCATTACATAAATAGCCATTAAAGAAGATAACAAGATGGACTTTACTTCAGCGGTCCAAACTTTCAAAAAGAGAGATAAAGCAATCCAATCAAACTCCGCTAGAGCTGGGTCCACCCTGAGGACCTGGAGGGGGAAAAAGGATGGAAATAGAGGGGGTCAGACATAAAGTCTGGCGAGTATGATAATTATAACAATACTATTATCAAAATAACTAGACTAAGGCATAAGCTAGAAAACAAGGAAATGTCTATGAACTATTGGGTATGGAAGAGCAGATAAAGATAACGTTAAAGGCACACCTAATACTAACGAATAATTACTACACTGCACCACACCAGTCACCCAAAAGGTTGATCCCACTTGCTTCACTTAGAAATTTTATATAAATAGCTTCGTGTACCCCTAGCTGACTACATAGGTGCCGCCTGCCCCTATCTCCGCTAGGTGTACCCCACTACCCACTTTCGATCGGCTCCCTACTCGTAGATACCCGTGCTGGCCCCACAGTGGGGTGTATCACTCCCCTAAAGTGGCAACCCGATACAACTTGAGAATGCACGGCTTATACCTACACGATGCAACAACGTCTTACCTACCAGCCCGGGTCCACACACGCATATGAAACCCGTTGGACTTGCGTTGCCACCGCTACCCCATTTGGCCTCTTATAGTCAAGCCCAGTATGCGTGTCCCGTCCTCGATTTGGGTCGAGCCCATAAAGATATGTTTGGGTTACTGGTTGAAATGGGCCCCCACAAGCTATCCACCTAAGCTTGTCCCCACTAGTATATCCCACTTAACCCTCTTAGTCATGTTCATTTACATGTGTGTTTGGTTAAGTCTTACTAATCATATTTCAAATGCCACTAAAGGCACCCACTAGATTCCTCATGCCACCCAAGGCACCTACTTAACCCTCATGTCCCACCTTACATGTTTATCTGGTTAAGTATTTCTTAATTCATTCAGGCCATAACCTCATAAAGACCTCTCACATTAGACTGGCATTTATGGCAGCTGGATTTGCTGGGTGGGTCCGGGCAGTCTTACACCATAAAAGAGTCTAACCTCGTGTCTTTACAACTGTTATGCTTTAATTTGGGTCTAGGACCTCTCACATTGGCTGACATTTGTGACTACTGGATTTGCCGGGCGGGTTCGGGCAGGTTTACGTCACAAATGAGTCCAACCTCGTGTCCTAAGCATTGATTATCACTTATAATCTTTTACCCCAGTTTTGAATATATCCCTATTCAAATCATTAATTACTTCCGATTTTAGTGATGTCCATAATTGACTCAATTATGGCCATCCACTTATGGTATGCAAAATCATATCAATTGCACTCCAATTTCTTAATATTAAATCCTTAATATTACCCCTACCCCACGTTATACGTTCGTTTATTCAACGCAGAATATACGTTAGACTCGAATAGTCTAACTCTTAGCACAAAGATAAATTATCACAATATATAGACAAATAAAATAGACCTAATCATAATAGGGGTGAAACTTGCATAAAACTACACATGTCATGGATCTAAAGGTGTCAACTTGTTTGGTAAAATGTCACAATTCACATAATATGATCATAACCCAAATTCATGTGTAATCTTGCATATGTGGTTTAGGCAACATAATGATGGTGTGAACTAGCATCTAACACATAGAATTCACATATGTCATAGCATAATTCTAGATCTAAATAGATGTCATGGCACATGTTCATAATCTTTACTAATCAATCTAAACTTGCATACATGATTTGTCATATAGATCAACATAGCCCAAACATTATGATTTGATTAACATGAACTAGTTAGCATAGATAATAACATCATGACTTTATAACATGTATGATTTATCACAACTTAGCATAGAAAATTACAACCTATACAATATCATCATAGCATGATTTACAACATATAGGATATCATCATCACATAACATAGGATTTACAACATACATGATAGCATAAGGTTTACAACAACATATATGACAATTCACATCATTTTCTTATGATCCATATCACATCTTAATCTAATTAATTTGCTAATAATCTTGTTAAGATCATCATAATCACAATTAGAGAAGAAAGAGAGTCTTGATTTGCTTTAGAGTTGAGTAGAATTAGGGTTTTGATTAGCTTTCTTCCTTCTTAGTAGGCGGTGGCTACACTGAGTTCCATGGTGATGGCATGACGGCGGCTATACTATTTTTCATGTGAATTAGAGTGAGAGACTACCTAGGTATATATAGAGTTTAGGATTTATTTAGGCCGTCAGATCAACTCAGAACTAATCTGAACCGTTTAATTTGCCAACTCAGCCCTAAAGATACATCAGCAGCTCAAGATTGGGCTCAGTCAAACCCTAGCTGACCTGACCAGGTCGACACCCAGGTCGACTGCCCAGTCGACTCCCTAGTCGACTGCCCAGTCGACTCCCTAGTCGACCTGGGGGGGTGTCGACTGCCCAGTCGACCTGGGGTGCTGGGCGGGAAATTTCCCGCCTAGCCTGTTTGACTTCGAATTTTGAATTTTGAATTTTCTGAAATCTGTTTTGAATTTTCTGAAACTTCCGATGGCCATATCTCCTTCATACGAAGTCCAAATCACGCAAACTCGGACTCTATTTCAACCAGAATTCCGAGACGAACACAATGGTGCAACCCGTTTCCCACAATTCTCACGTCTGAGATTAGTTATTCTTTAATTTGTGAATATTAACAGAATTACAGGGTGTTACATTCTCCCCTCCTTAAAGGATTTCGACCCCGAAATCTTCAAGTCAAGAAGAATGTATATCCTAACATCCAATCGTCCATCTACTCAACCATCAAACACAGGCATCCATTGTCCTTATAGACTTCTAATGCTTTCATGTTTAAATGAACAGTGTGTGTATATGTCCATACCTAATGCAAAATCAGGCGGTCCACTGATTCAGTTGACCTCCTTAATGCAAATCATGATAGTGCCATGCGTCCATTATGTATGCAAAAAGTTCCTTACTGCTACATATTATCTCTATATGTGTGCACAATCATCATCTGAATGCAGCATCTATATGATAAAAAAACCTCATACATTCATTTTACTAAATACATCCATTTATATGCAATATGCAATATGAAGTGACTGAGCCGATCTAGTGCCTAATAGTGTGTGTATATGCGTCCATGAGCAACCACTAGCAAACACTTGCATCCACTTTGCATCCATCATACATAACATGTCTCAAACACATGTTTCAACCATAGGATTATCCTAACTAAAGGTCAAAGGTACTAGCGAGAGGATACTCTAAAGGTAAGATAAGTACAAGCTAAGCGATAAAGGAGAAATTAAAGGACATACCCTCAAAAAGAAAAGGGTACAGCGAACGCATCTTCGCTTCTGTCTCCCAAGTAGCGTTGCTCTCATCATCTCTCCATTGCACTTTGACTAGTCTGACCTCTCGATTTCTCAGCTTCTTGATCTCCGACCCAAGAATGCATGTAGGAGCTCGTCGAATCGTCGCATCACGCTCTATCTCCGCCTCTCTAAGCAAGCTCGGCTCTACCATTTCCGCGGTCTCGTGCAAGCACTTCCTCAAATGTGACACATGGAATACGTCGTATACACCACTAAGTCTCTCAAGCAACTCCACTCTATACGCCATCTGTCCAATCTTCTCCTTAATAGGAAACGGCCCTACGAACCTTGGTGCTAATTTCCCAACAGACCCAAAGCGAACAACGTTCCGTAATGGAGACACTTTGATAAAGACCATGTCCCCAACATCAAACTCAAGATCTGTCCTCCTCTTATCCGCATAAGATTTCTGCCTATCTTGCACTGTCTTCATCCTCCTTCGAATCAAGTCGATCTTTTCCGAAGTCTCTCTAATCATATCGGGCCCAAGTAAGATCTTATCCGTATATTCCCACCAATATGTAGGTGAACGACAAGGTCGTCCGTAAAGAGCTTCGAAAGGTGCCATGCCAATGCTAGACTGAAAGCTGTTATTATATGCGAACTCCACCAACGGAAGATGCTCTTCCCACGTACCCCCAAAGTCTAGGATACATAGCCTCAAAAGATCCTCTAGAATGTGATTCACCCTCTCGGTCTGGCCGTCCGTCTGAGGATGATATGCGGTGCTCAAACATAACTGAGTCCCTACCGCCTCTTGCAAGCTCTTCCAAAATTCGCTAGTGAAGATAGGATCGCGGTCGCTTACTATGCTAGAAGGAACACCATGCAAACGAACTATCTCTCGAACGTATACAGAAGCTAACCATGGAGCAGTCCTCTTACTCTTCACGGGAATGAAATGGGCGCTTTTAGTAAGTCTATCTACTATAACCCAAATCCCCGTATTACCCTTCCTTGATCTTGGTAATCCATCTACAAAGTCCATCGAGACACTTTCCCACTTCCATAGTGGAACCTCCAATGGGTGAAGCAACCCACCGGGTTTCTTTTGCTCCGCTTTTACTTGTTGGAACACCAAGCATCTAGCGACATACTCGGCCACATCTCTCTTCATACCGGCCCAAAAGAAAACTCGCTTCATGTCTTTGTACATCTTGTCCCCGCCGGGATGAATGGTCATCTTCGAACGATGTGCTTCATCAAGAATAGCCTTCCTCAAACCTTCGTCTCGAGGTACACAAAGTCTACTATCCCTACGTAACCAACCCTTATCATCTAGGGTATACCTACGGAGATGGCTTGATGACTCCCCTCTTTTGAGCTTTTCTACTAACTCAACCAACTGTGGGTCGTCTCGTTGTGCTTCACCAATCCGTCTCAAAAGCGTAGGTCTGACCTCTAAGGATGCTAGCAAACCGGGTACAAAGTCAACGGAAGGTCTAAAATCAAACATAGAGATGAATTCTAAGTTTCGCCGCTCAACAAACAACGGACTCAAGGACAGCCTTTTCCTACTTAAGGCGTCTGCCACCACGTTACCCTTGCCAGGGGTATATGCTATCTCGAAGTCGTAGGATGCTAAGAACTCCATCCACCTTTACTGCCTTAAGTTCAAGTCCTTCTGAGAGAACAAGTATTTTAAAGATTTGTGGTCAGTGAATAATTCGAATTTCTCGCCAAGAAGATAATGGCGCCAAGACTTAAGCGCGAAAACAATTGCGGCTAACTCTAGGTCATGCGTGGGGTAATTCTTCTCATGCACCCTCAACTGCCTTCCACCATAGGCTATTACCCTACCCTCTTGCATTAAGACTGCGCCTAGTCCTGTCCCACAAGCATCGGTATAAACAGTAAATGGCTTACTCCCGTCTGGCAGCACTAAGACTGGAGCTGAGGTCAGAGCTCTCTTTAAACGTTGGAACGCATCATCACAATCTACGTCCCACGCGAAGACTAGGTTCTTCTTCGTCAGGCGTGTCAATGGAGATGATATTTTTGCGAAGTCTTTGATAAACTTCCTATAGTAGCCAGCCAACCCCAAGAAACTCCTTACTTCGGTAGCATTTTTAGGGACCTTCCAATCTTGGATGGACACCACCTTCGCGGGATCCACAGCTATCCCTTCTTTGGAAACCACGTGCCCTAAGAATCGCACTTCCTTCCTCCAGAAGTGACACTTAGAAAATTTAGCTTTAAGGTTATGCGCTCGTACGATCTCCAACACTTCCCTAAGATGTAGGGCATGCTCTTCTTCGTCCTTAGAAAAGATCAAGATGTCGTCTACAAAGACCACCACGAATTTATTAAGGTACTCCCTAAACACCCTACTCATCAAATCAACAAAGTATGCGTGGGCGTTTGTCAAACCGAAGGGAATTACTAGCTATTCATAGAAACCGTCCGGAGTCATAAAGGCAGTCTTGTCTATGCTATCCTCAGCCACTCTCAACTGATGAAATCCAGTGGCTAAGTCCAACTGCGAAAACACTGAGGCGCCAACTAACTGATCGAAGAGATCATCTATCCTCGGCAGTGGGTGTCTGTTCTTCTTAGTAAGCTTATTAAGTTCTCTATAGTCCACACAAAGTCTAAGGGACCCATCCGCCTTCGTGGCAAATACTACTGGAGCACCCCACTCCGATATACTTCTTCTTATGAACCCCTTCTCAAGCAACTCCTTCACTTTCTTATTGAGTTCCCTCCTTTCACGAGGAGCTATATGGCGTACTGGCAAAGATACTGGTTTTGCATTATCCACAAGATATATTCGAAAATCTATCTCCCGCTTCGGAGGCAAGCCCTTCACCTCCTCAAACACATCCGAGTATTCTCGGACCACTCTAACAGATCGTAGATTTTCCACCGACGCGTCAAGCGATTCTAGATAACTTAGCATAACGGAATTTATGGGATTACAAAAGATTTCGAGAGTGTTACCAAGGCGAGTCACGAGCCTAACTACTCTCCTTTCACAATCAAAAACGACCCCATTTCTGGATAACCAATCCATTCCTAAAATTAGCCCATAGCCCGTGAAGCCCAAAACATAAGCATCACATCTAAACTCAATGCTAAGTACAGAAATTTTCAAATCCAAGCACATCATGGACAAATAAGCTGAGCCCCCAATTGGATTCGAAACAACTAAGGGATCCTCTACTAAACTGGTGTTTAAGTGCAGTGATTCAACTAATGATGTAGAGATAAACGAATGCGATGCGCCCGAATCGAATAAGGTACGGACAGGATGATCAAACAGAAAAACTAAGCTTTCAACAGAAATGGTTCTACCTCGTTCTTGCAGTGGTGGGACCGCGAGAGCCTGAACTTGTCCCCTTGCCTGCCCTGGTGCCATAAGATCCTGCACCTATCCTCCCGAGGTAGACCCTGCCCTCTGCCCCTTCTTTGGGCAGTCCTTCACTAGATGTCCCGCTTCACCACAGTGAAAACAGCCAGTCTTCTTTTTCTTTCTGCAATCCTTGCTGAGATGGCCTGGTGTCCCACAGTTAAAGCATCTTTTCTTTCCTTTGCCATTATTGTCTTTACCACCCTTCTTGTTTTGCTGTTGAGGTTTCTTCTGATCCCCTTTCTTCTCGGGTGCCTTATTAGCATTAGCGCCTTTCTCCTCGTGCATGAGTGCCATGTCTACTAGCTTCTCAAAGGTGGCCCCCATAGGGATGTGGGTCATAGCCAACCCTTGCAACGGCTCATTCAAGCCATTAACGAACCTCAGAGCCTTCTTCTCCGGCGTGTTCACTAAGTCCAAGCCAAACCTTGCTAACTGATTAAATTTGTTGACATATTCTTTCACTGATGAGCTTCCTTGCTTTAATGTCAAGAACCTTTCCATATATAGATTCTCTTCTGCCCTTGAGAGAAACTTTGCCTCAAACCTACGTCTGAAATCCGCCCAAGAATCAACAAGACGCTCCCCATTAGTGACCTCCCACCAAAACGAGGCCTCTCCCTTCATTGACCAAGCTGCTAATTTGACTTTCCTTCCTTCTTCTACTTCAAAGATTTCTAGCAATTCTTCCACCTCCTTAAGCCAATCTCTAGCTTCCACAAACGTTTCTGACCCTTGAAAAGGTTTTCCACCCATAGCCTTAAATTCCTTGCATGTCTTTGCAAAAGTATCAGCGCGAGGGGGAGGAGGAGGAGGGGCGGGTGCAACTGGTGGTGGAGGAACATTGGCTGGACCTACAGTGGCCCTAGCCACTAATAACCTCCAATACCATCCTGGTATTGTTACACCATCCGGAAGGTTAAGATCTTCAGCCATGCTGAAACGAAAAAGGAAAGATTCAAAATGGAGAATTCGAAAGATAAGGATATATGGCTATTGGGGATTATGTTTTTCATAAAAACTTTCCTCTTTAAATTACTCATCAATACATGTTTTGAAAACACTTCTTCAAAAAAAATACTTTAGAAAAATAGTTTTTCTAAAAAAATTATCTGTTCTGGTAACCTTAGGCTCTGATACCACGTGTAACACCCCACGTCCATTAATGTCACTCACAAAGGGGATGCATTAACTTCCATGGAGGTTTTAAGTGAATATAGAACAGAAAAATTACAACAAGACAGATAATAAGTAGTACTTGGAAATCTAAAACTTTATTTTATTGCAGCGGAAATTAAACATGTTTGTTACATCATAAAACCATAAATCAGAGTCAAGTACAATATCCATCTTGATAAAACAAAATACATAATCCCATTACATAAATAGCCATTAAAGAAGATAACAAGCTGGACTTTACTTCAGTGGTCCAAGCTTTCCAAAAGAGAGATAAAGCAATCCAATCAAACTCCGCTAGAGCTGGGTCCACCCTGAGGACCTGGAGGGGGAAAAAGGATGGAAATAGAGGGGGTCAGACATAAAGTCTGGCGAGTATGATAATTCTAACAATACCATTATCAAACTAACTAGACTAAGGCATAAGCTGGAAAACAAGGAAATGTCTATGAACTATTGGGTATGGAAGAGCAGATAAAGATAACGTTAAAGGCACACCTAATACTAACGAATAATTACTACACTGCTCCCTACTCGTAGATACCCGTGCTGGCCCCACAGTGGGGTGTATCACTCCCCTAAAGTGGCAACCCGATACAACTTGAGAATGCACGGCTTATACCTACACGATGCAACAACGTCTTACCTACCAGCTCGGGTCCACACACGCATATGAAACCCGTTGGACTTGCGTTGCCACCGCTACCCCGTTCGGCCTCTTATAGTCAAGCCCAGTATGCGTGTCCCGTCCTCGACTTGGGTTGAGCCCACAAAGATACGTTTGGGTTACTGGTTGAAATGGGCCCCCACAAGCTATCCACCTAAGCTTGTCCCCACTAGTATATCCCACTTAACCCTCTTAGTCATGTTCATTTACATGTGTGTTTGGTTAAGTCTTACTAATCGTATTTCAAATGCCACTAAAGGCACCCACTAGATTCCTCATGCCACCCAAGGCACCTACTTAACCCCCATGTCCCACCTTACATGTTTATCTGGTTAAGTATTTCTTAATTCATTCAGGCCATAACCTCATAATGACCTCTCACATTAGACTGCCATTTATGGCAGCTGGATTTGCCGGGCGGGTCCGGCCAGTCTTACACCATAAAATAGTCTAACCTCGTGTCTTTACAACTGTTATGCTTTAATTTGGGCCTAGGACCTCTCACATTGGGCTGACATTTGTGACTACTGGATTTGCCGGGCGGGTCCGGGCAGGTTTACGTCACAAACGAGTCCAACCTCGTGTCCTAAGCATTGATTATCACTTATAATCTTTTACCCCAGTTTTGAATATATCCCAATTCAAATCATTAATTACTTCTGATTTTAATGATGTCCATAATTGACTCAATTATGGCCATCCACTTATGGTATGCAAAATCATATCAATTGCACTCTAATTTCTTAATATTAAATCCTTAATATTACCCCTACCCCCACGTTATACGTTCGTTTATTCAACGCGGAATATACGTTAGACTCGAATAGTCTAACTCATAGCACAAAGATAAATTATCACAACATATAGACAAATAAAATAGACCTAATCATAATAGGGGTGAAACTTGCATAAAACTACACATGTCATGGATCTAAAGGTGTCAACTTGTTTGGTAAAATGTCACAATTCACATAATATGATCATAACCCAAATTCATGTGTAATCTTGCATATGTGGTTTAGGCAACATAATGATGGTGTGAACTAGCATCTAACACATAGAATTCACATATGTCATAGCATAATTCTAGATCTAAATAGATGTCATGGCATATGTTCATAATCTTTACTAATCAATCTAAACTTGCATACATGATTTGTCATATAGATCAACATAGCCCAAACATTATGATTTGATTAACATGAACTAGTTAGCATAGATAATAACATCATGACTTTATAACATGTATGATTTATCACATCTTAGCATAGAAAATTACAACCTATACAATATCATCATAGCATGATTTACAACATATAGGATATCATCATCACATAACATAGGATTTACAACATACATGATAGCATAAGGTTTACAACAACATATATGACAATTCACATCATTTTCTTATGATCCATATCACATCTTAATCTAATTAATTTGCTAATAATCTTTTTAAGATCATCATACTCACAATTAGAGAAGAAAGAGAGTCTTAATTTGCTTTAGAGTTGAGTAGAATTAGGGTTTTGATTAGCTTTCTTCCTTCTTAGTAGGCGGCGGCTACACTGAGTTCCATGGCGATGGCATGACGGCGGCTATTCTATTTTTCATGTGAATTAGAGTGAGAGACTACCTAGGTATATATAGAGTTTAGGATTTATTTAGGCTGTCAGATCAACTCAGAACTAACCTGAACCGTTTAATTTGCCAACTCAACCCTAAAGATACATCAACAGCTCAAGATTGGGCTCAGTCAAACCCTAGCCGACCTGACCAGGTCGACTGCCCAGTCGACTCCCTAGTCGACCTGGGGGGGGGGGGTGTCGACTGCCCAGTCGACCTGGGGTGCTGGGCGGGAAATTTCCCGCCTAGCCTGTTTGACTTCGAATTTTGAATTTTAAATTTTCTGAAATCTGTTTTGAATTTTCTGAAACTTCCGATGGCCATATCTCCTTTATACGAAGTCCAAATCACGCAAACTCGGACTCTATTTCAACCAGAATTCCGAGACGAACACAATGGCGCAACCCGTTTCCCACAATTCTCACGTCTGAGATTAGTTATTCTTTAATTTGTGAATATTAACAGAATTACGGGGTGTTACAGTTAGTACAGTTTGGTGGTTGAACGGTTCAACCGTAACATCCCTACCGATCCAACCTGTTTTCCTACATCACAACTTATAATATTGTTTAATAAATGCATATGAAATAGAATTTCTAATCTAATTCATTTAAGATTGAAGGAAATATAATACTGACAATCATTACCCAAACAACAATCATCTAAAGCATCCAAACACATAATTTTGTACTAACAACGATAAATAATATTATATGAGTTTTAATTATATCATGATATTTTAGAAAGTGTGAGAGTTAACTCACATTTTATTTTCAATCGGCAATTTTAGGTTGATTCATATAATTCCAATCCAGCATTTGAAATTACATAAAAATCCAATTGGCTCCAAAACATTTTAATCCAACTTGTATGCGTTGGCTTCGCGATTACGATTTTAACAGATTGTTTTTTGTTGAGATCTATTCACATGTGAATGAGATATACGTATTACAAGTTATAAACGAATTAAATCAATTTAATAGTTAACAACCACAATTAGCTTAAGGTTAATTACTTATTAACATAATTAATCGTGGTTTTGTTGGCTAAAAACGATTTAAAAATCGCGATTGCCCCAGGTTTTCGAATTGAAACATCTCGCCAACCTTCAATTAGGCACCGTCGCCGCCTCCGTTCAACTGAGACCGTCGCACCATCGCCGCCTCCGTTTAACTGAGACCGTCGCACCATCGCCAACACCTCCGCCTCACTGAGGCGTGCCATCGACCCAAATGTCGGCCTCCAATTCGCCGACGTTAACCTGAAAAGCATAAATGGCCGAAATTTGGTCAAACCCAAAATTCTCCGACCATATATCACCAGAGCTGACCAGATCACCACTCATACCTCGGCCTCCCTCTTCCCTTCCTTTTCTCTTCAGACGTCATCGCCTGAAAGATCACCAACGGTGAAGTACAATCAAAAATACCAAAATGCGCCTGATTGAGGTTTCAGCCAGATTCCTGACACCACATGCCATCGCATGCCACCAAAATACAGCCATAGGTCGAGCTATCTAAGCTCTACAACTTTTTAGTTTGGACTTTCCTCCTATGCTTCGTGGATTTTGAGATCAAATTGATTGACTGATTTCATCGATGGAGGTTACAAATGTACGAAGAAGGAGAAGTCATACTAATACATGGTGGAGGGTTTTGATTATTTTATTCAATTAGAATATTCTATCGCTGCTTTGCATTAAATATTTTACACTTGTGCGATCACATACAAGCTCCTATCGCGACAAAATTTGAAATACTACAATAAATTAATATTCCAGACCCAATGGAACTAGTTTCATAGAATTTTGAGACTACTTGAAAAATGTTTTTTTTTTAAATTTTAAAATGTAAAACAATATGCATCTATATTGCATATGATCACATAATATCTCCAATTGACAAAAACTAGAAATCTTACAATAATTAACCATTTCGAATTTTATAAAATTGGGTGCGTTGAAACCAAAGGTCATTCGAAAATTGGTTATTTCACATGTTAACTTAAATCGATGAAGTAAAAATCGATTTCAAAACAATCAAATCCATTGAGAACAAATTATTATTATCGTATATATTCAAATAGAATTTATATTAATTTTTAAAATCGTTTTCGATTCAATTCTAACTTAGAAATCAATTATTTCCCATTTTCGTATTATGATAATTCGATATATTCTAAATTAAATTATATTTTGTTTATTAAATTGATTAAATCAATATAAAAATCCATTTATATTTCCAATTCAAGATTTAAAATAAATTAAAAATGTTCAAAGTGGTTAAATATCCGGGTCGTTTCATTCTCCCCCTTAAAAAAATTTCATCTCTGAAATTACTATGGTACACGAAAAATGCTTCAAACTCGTTAACTTAGAAAAAATCCACTTAGTTGCAACCCGACATTTCACATTTCTACAACTTTAATTCCATATAAAACATTAAGTTTTCATGCAAATAATTATTTTTTATTTCTAATTCGAAATAACAACCCGAATTTCGACAGGCTCGATTGTTTTTAAAATACAATCTATCGAAGCTCGAGTTGGTTTGTTGGTCATACTGAAAAAAGTCAAAGATAAATATATCAGATCTCATAATAGAAATCTCATAGCGGAAGGGAATAAAATATATTGGTAGATAAACACTTACCAATATAATGACACTATCTAACAAGTGTCTCTAAGCTGTAGAATCTCAAACACCCGTCTAACCTACGGGTTTGTTATGAGGAGGGGGCCAGAGCAAAAGTTACGATGAATGGACAAATTATGCTTTTACAAATAACATTACATATACCGTTCTATAATCGATTCATATTTGTTAAGTTATTCAGGTTTATCTCACAATATATTTTTGATTTTTCGGCATAAGTCATACCCATTTACTCCCCAATAGATTAACCTAATAAATAATATTTATGTAATTATGCCTAATATATCGAGGTACTCCCCATAGTACCCTCCTCGAGTGATCCCCATAGCCATACTACGAAAACGTACTGGATCTTCAACGCTACGTCATGAAAGCGTACTAGTGTAACACCCCGTAATTCTGCAACACTAAGATTCACAAATCAAGGCAGAATTAAGTTTTAAATTCAAAATCAAGGGAAACAGGCTACACCATTGCGTTCGTCTCGGAATTCTACATGAAAACGAGTCCGAGTTTGCATAAATCGGAGTCTGTATGAGGAAGATATGGCCTCCGGAAGATTCAGCGAAGTTCAAATTTCAAAACAGGTCAGAAAAGCGAATTCAAATTCAAAATCGGACCCAGATTGGGCTGGGCGGGAATTTTCCCGCCCAAGGCACCCAGGTCGACTAGGTAGTCGACCTGGGGCACCCAGGTCGACTGGGTAGTCGACCAGGGGGTCGACCCCCCCACGCTTTTTCCAGTTTTCTGAACCTGGTTCGTTCCTCTGTATCCAGACGCCATTCTGACCAGATTCGTTGACTTCTACACTATATAAACAGCCCTGGTCTCATTCTCTATTCACAATTCTTTTCTATCCTTATGCTGTCTCTGAGAAATGAATAAGTGAGTAAAATAATATATAAAATAAATCAAGACGAGGAAATGCTGCTCAAGACTTTCAAGAAGAGGTTCAAGTCAAGCTAGGATTTCAAGTGAAGATTCAAACGACTGCAATGACTGTTTTTCTACGAATCTAATCTAATCTCTGTAAGTCAGTTACTTTTTAGATTTGAACGTTTCTCTCTGTCCATGACATGAATTAAAGGAATAAAAGAATATGCCAAGCCTTTCTATTCAAATTAGTGCCTATTTCTTTGGACCTAATCAAGAACTGTTATGATTCGAGGACAAATAAGACTGTGACTATGAAACTATGGACCTTAGAACCATATGCCTCTTTGACTATGGACATTGCCTATGACTATGGACATTGCCTATGACTATGGACATTGCCTATGACTGTGACTGTGACTATGAGAATTATTTCCTTTGACTATGAATACAAGCCTATGCCTTTGAGTAGGAAACATAAACTATTGCCTATGACATAACAAGGACAACTGTGATTAAACACTTGTGATTCTTGACTAGGAAAGTGTTGCTTAAGTTTTGTGACTGTGAAATTGGGTCTAAACCTGATTTTCTATTCCGTCTATTCTTGGTTTTCTTTGGTTTTAGACCTTGGGAATTTACCTATTAAGTTAGGTCTACCCATGTTCTTGAACCTACTTCTCTATTCTGTCTATTCTTGGTTTTCTTTGGTTTTAGACCTTGGGAATTTACCTATTAAGTTAGGTCTACCCATGTTCTTGAGCCTACGTCGTTATTCAACCCTTTTTATGCCAGTTATTATGTCTATCTTTTGCATAGCAACTTTGGTTTATTCCCTATTTTCTATGAATCTAGCTTTTTCTATAATCTAGATTGAATCACGATTATACGAACGGTGGGAATACGATTTGGGCAAAATATGAAATTCACTAAAAGCGTAGTTTTAAACTTGGAAATTGGCATAAATGGGGAACATGTATTATGACATGTTCATAGAAATGAAAATTGGATAAATTTGACATGAATTATAGGATGTGTAATTTGAATCTAGTATTGACGTGTAAATCTAGCATTTACACGAATTGTGAATTAGAGTAATAAGTCTAGTTTGACATGAATTAGAATGTTAAATCAGAATTGGATTAGCTAATTTGGCACGATAAGTATATTGGCATAAATTTGAAATTGGCCATAATCGGGAGTAATTACCAGGTTTAGCAAAATTATGGTTAGTGAGACTTAATTTGGTATAGTTTACATACTAAAAAGCATAAATGTGATTTAGAGGGGGAAATGGGCCATAATGATAAATGTTGACAATTTACATTAAAAGGGTAATTAGGAAATAAGTAAATTAGGAATAATTTACTTATAGAATTTGTCCTAAATGAGAAAATGAAAATTTAGACAAATAAAAGGTTTATTAACGACATCTGTTTTAATAACACACCAGAAAGTTCTAGGGTGACAGAGAGGATAGTGTCTAGGCTTGGGTTTGGAAAATACAAGTTTCCTGCTCTCCCTGGCTATCCCTAACTGATCCGACGGACAGGATGGTTACTTTCAAAACCTGATTTGAAAATTAATAAAAACCCTTTGAACTTAGAAAACACGAATATGCCTAACCCGAGGTTAGACTGAGTTGCGATGTAAACCTGCCCGGAACCAACCAGCACATCCAGTAATTGCAGCAATATCTGTCTAATGTGAGTGGTAGCGGCTTTAATTTATTTAGTTAAAGCTAGAACAAGAATGGTAGGGTTAAGTTAACTAAGACACTTAACCAATTCAACATGATAACTAGACCGGTGGGTGGGGTTAGGTTCATACAGACACTTAACACAGTTAAGCTAGAATGAGAGGGTTAAGTCCATAGGAACGCTTAACCAACTTAACACAGTTAAGCTAGAATGGGAGGGCTAAGTCCATAGGGACACTTAACCAACTTAACATGGTAACAAGACAAGATTTGTAGGGGTTAAGTAACTAAGAAAACACTTAGCCAAATTAACATGTTAACTAGACTAGAAGGTGGGGTTAAGTAAAGTTAATACACTTAGCCAAATTAACATGTTAACTAGACTAGAGGTTGGGGTTAAGTAAAATTTGATACACTTAGCCAATTTGATATGTTAGCTGGGCTAGACCGTAGGGTTAAGTAAACTTGAACACTTAACCATCAGATTATGATAAAGGAATAAGGTTAAGTCTAAAACATGAAGGGATAATACTTAACCATTAATAACATGTTAGTTAAAACAGAAGGGAAAGGTTAAGTTAAAAAGGAACACTTAACCAATACAGGATGAATGGGTAAGGTTAAGTAATAAGAAATACTTAACCAATATAACTTGGTTTGTGGTAGGGTTAAGTCAACATGAATTACTGATGACACTTAAACAGTTTAACAGGATAAACGAAGAGGGTTAAGTTAGCTTGAATTGACTAATGACACTTAACCAATCCAAATTGACGGGAAGGAGAACTAAGTAGTAAACCTTAGTTAAAATGAGCTAAGTAGTAAACCTTAGTTAAGAAAACAACGATTCGGGAAACTAAGTGGTAAACCTTAGTAAGCGGAACTAAATAGTAATTCTTAGTATGACACGGGAAGGAGCGAACATCCGTCTGATTAAAAAGAAGGCTCCAACGAATTGGGTTACGAAGCCCGAGGCTTCGAGGGGACGTGAGGGTACTCTGGGTATCCCTCAGTGAGGCTGCAGATGATCCTCCTGGGTTCACAGAGGTTAAGGTCTGCGTAGAAGAACCAGGGTATGCCTTGGTTGCAATACATGGCAACCTAAAGACCAGGATGGACCAGCGTGATTCGGCGAGAAAACGGTAGCCCTGTGATAGCAACTCGTCGTCTACCATCCATCTTGAGTCAATCGAGATACGTGAAGCGGAAAGGCGGAGAACTCCAAAAGACCATATACTTGCTATCTAGTTATGGGTGAGGATGGCCATAGGATAGTGGGGCACCGGGGGCCTGCGTATAGTTCTCATTTTTCAAGGTGTGCCTTTCATTAGTCGAGGGAGGGGTCAAGTGGGACCATAGCCACTGGAATAAAAATAGACCTTAGCATCTGCATCGACAGATATCTGAAAGCTCCCGACCGAGTTCTGTATTCCTTGATTTGCCCTGACACAGGACTCGGGCTGCACATTACAGGACAAGTGCATCTAGACAAGCGATAACGATTCGCGATACATGCGTGGGAAAGTATAGGAACATATACCACTCTAGGTAGTGTGTCCTAGACTTGGGGGCGTCGTTCGACATGTAGCATAATCCCTAATTGGACTAGGTGGCATAAACCCTGAATCCGAGAAGTGTTCAGCAGATAGCGAAAACTCTAGTTGAATCTAGAAAGCACTTGACAGAAAACCCTAGATTAGATCTAGGTAATAAATGAACAAATGGATGCCCGATGGCAATGGAAAATACAGGGATTGGGATCACGTTATCGTTACTAGTTGGGACACTAGTTAGGTGGTGCAGAGATATAGAAAACCAGTATAACAAGGAAATAGCGAAGCGGCGAAAGTATTAGAGCATATCCAGATTATCTAATCTTAGCATATCTTGTGGTTATCTTGTCTAATCTTGCTGACCCTATCGTCATGGTGTTATCTTGTATTCAGTTAATTCATGTCGTTTTGTTTTCCCCATGTTCATATGCTAGAAGTTACTGAACTTACTCAGGCTTTATGTATGACTCTGTTTTTCTTTCGTCTTCTTTTCTTCCGTTCCCCCCCAGGTAGTAAAGGAGGGAATAGTATAGCTCAGGTTAAGTTGGACTGTCACTCTTTCCCAGCTTGAAGATTTGTCAAAGTTTTGCTTGGATTCTCTTTTCAGATGCTATGGCTGGCTCTTGCAAAAATTGGGGAATATAAATGTTGTTTTATGCTTCTTTATTTTGTAAGACAGATGATACTCTGATATTGTAAAGAAATCAATGTACGAACTATTTTATCAATAAAGCAAAGTTTTATTTTCCGTTGTTTAATTTATGTCTGTCTTGTAATTTATCTGCATCTTTTACCCTAAAATGCTCCACGGAACTTAGTGCATTCCGTTTGTGAGTGACACTAACGGACGTGGGGTGTTACACGTGGTATCAGAGCTGAAGGTTACTAGATCAGATAAAAGATTTGAAAAATTGTTTTCAAAACGGTTTTAAAAGAAGCATTTTCAAGAGAAAAGATTTGTTTTAAAGGCATATTCCCCAAAAAGCCATACGCACTATCTTCTCTTCCTCTGTTTGAATTCTTGTCTCCTTCTTTCTTTAGTCTCTGGGGCTCCTGGCTTTCTGGGAGGTAACCTCATCGATGGGCGAAGTCGTGCCTGGCTTCCATCCATAGCCGTAGTTGTTTCACCTACGGCCAGTTTTCTTACAAGCTTATAGGGTTTTCTGTATGATGGAAGCAGCTTTCGAGATAATTGTCAACATGGTTACACACGGAAGGGGATGAGGAGTTTGGCTAAGGAGCACAACCCTAGGATGAGGAATTCATGGATGTAGATTTAGCTCACGGAGGAGGAAGAAATTATAAAACCTAAGACAATAGGAAGTATCTTTACTAGGGTATGATAGGGCATATAATTTAGGACAAGGACAAGAACGAGGAACAAGCTTTTCAGAAGGGCAAGTACATACTTTCGCCACCAAGCGTACTTAGGAGAAAAGTAGTAAAGTTCTGTTGGAAGAGTCTAGTTTTGGTTTTAGCGCTTCGCATTTGTTCATAGCCACTTCCATAGTTGAGTCTCTGCACCATAGTACTTGTATAGTAGAAAGATCCCACTAGAGTCTCAAATCCAATTGGTGGTCCGACCAGTTTATTTTTGGTTAGTAGGGATTTGGGAATAGCTATCGAGTTTGCTTATATCATCTCACGTAGATCGTCTAAATTCGGAGGAGATATTCCTTGGGTGCTTGTCTGATATTGGTTTAGGCCTTTGGGGTTTGTACTTGAGGAATGTCGAGTTCGACTAGGATGGTTTGCGTGAGAGATGAATAGTTGTGGCAGACACTCTAAAAAGCACGTTGTGACCTTTTGATCCTTATAATTATGGCATGGTGGATAAGAGAGAGACCTCAAACCATCTTAGTACATATACTTGGTACCGTGATTGACATCTGTTTATTTTGGAAATGGAGATCAGGGACTTCACAATCGTGAAGTTGAATTAGTTAGGATACAGTGGAGTAAAGCTCAAGAAGGCTAGATACTAGCAACATACCCTTTTCCTTAAGGGTGCATCCCTGATTTCTTTGTTTAGGAGCTTTACGCATAATTGTTTCTCTCTTTCCAAAGTATATCACCTAGGTCGTATCTTCGATCCTTAGGTAGAAGCCAATGGATGTAAACATGTATTTGAAACATGTTATGGTTGATGGTTGCAAGTGGTTGCACATGAATGCATATGCATACGTATTAGGCACTAGATCAAGTTCGGACGCTTTCATCTTGCATTTACAGATATGTATTTGTTTGTAAAGTTGAGCTTGACATGTTATCATATGGATGTTGCATATGGATGAATGGCTGTGCACGCATGTAGTATTTACATAACTAGGGATGCTTGCATACATCATTGGACGCATGGCACTGACATGATTTGCATTAAGGAGGTCAACTGAATCAGTAGACCGCCTGATTTTGCATTAGATAAAGACATATACACACACTATGCATATGAACATGAAAGCATTAGAAATCTTTTAAGGACAAAGAATGCCTGTGATTGGATGGTTGAGTAGATGGGTGATTGGATGGTAGGACACATTCTTCCTAACTGGAAGATTTCGGGGACGAAATCCTTTTAAGTGGGGGAGAATGTAACACCCCGTAATTCTGCAACACTAAGATTCACGAATCAAGGCAGAATTAAATTTTAAAATCAAAATCAAGGGAAACGGGCTGCGCCATTGCATTCGTCTCGGAATTCTGCATGAAAATGTGTCCGAGTTTGCGTAAATCGGAGTCCGTATGAGGAAGATATGGCCTCCGGAAGATTCAGCGAAGTTCAAATTTCAAAACAGGTCAGAAAAGCGAATTCAAATTCAAAATCGGACCCAGATTGGGCTGGGCGGGAATTTTCCTGCCCAAGGTACCCAGGTCGACTGGGTAGTCGACCTGGGTCACCCAGGTCGACTGGGTAGTCGACCAGGGGGTCGACCCCCCCGCTTTTTCCAGTTTTCTGAACCTGGTTCGTTCCTCTGTATCCAGACGCCATTCTGACCAGATTCGTTGACTTCTACACTATATAAACAGCCCTGGTCTCCTTCTCTATTCACAATTATTTTCTATCCTTATGCTGCCTCTGAGAAATGAATAAATAAGTGAGTAAAATAATATATAAAATAAATCAAGACGAGGAAATGCTGCTCAAGACTTTCAAGAAGAGGTTCAAGTCAAGCTAGGATTTCAAGTGAAGATTCAAACGACTGCAACGACTGTTTTTCTATGAATCTAATCTAATCTCTGTAAGTCAGTTACTTTTTAGATTTGAACGTTTCTCTCTGTCCGTGACATGAATTAAAGGAATAAAAGAATATTCCAAGCCTTTCTATTCGAATCAGTGCCTATTTCTTTGGACCTAATCAAGAACTGTTATGATTCGAGGACAAATAAGACTGTGACTATGAAACTATGGACCTTAGAACCATATGCCTCTTTGACTATGAACATTGCCTATGACTATGGACATTGCCAATGACTATGGACATTGCCTATGACTGTGACTGTGACTATGAGAATTATTTCCTTTGACTATGAATACAAGCCTATGCCTTTGAGTAGGAAACATAAACTATTGCCTATGATATAACAAGGACAACTATGATTAAACACTTGTGATTCTTGACTAGGAAAGCGTTGCTTAAGTTTTGTGACCGTGAAATTGGGTCTAAACCAGATTTTCTATTCCATCTATTGTAACAACCCTGAATTTTGGGGCTAATTTAAAATTTATTTTAAGTAATTTTAAATGAGTTTTGATATTTAGAATAATCTATTTTAAATAATAATGATCACAAATTTGGTTCAAATCGAAGTTAGAATGAATAAATTAATTTTAATTATAAAAGAGTTAGAAATAGCGCGGTAGTTTGAAAAGTCAAACTTGAACTTTGACTGACCGTATAGGACGCAAAATTTAACGGATTTTAGTGAAACCAAAAATATTGGAATCTATTTAAAAATATCTTTCCAATGAATCCGAAAAATCGAAATTTCATAGCGGAAATCAAAAGTTGTGGCCAATTCAATTTTTAGAAGGTTGCCAGGTAATTTGCATAGGTCAAAAATGCTACTTTTTGCATATAAAGGAATTTCGACTCGAAACCACTTCCATTGAGTCCGCAATAATGTTTCTGCACGTAAAAAGTATAAGCACTTATATATTTGGAGTTTTGAAAATCATTTGTTTAAAAATGTATTTTTAATATAAAATATATAGCCATAGAAAATAGTGATTTTTCAAACAGTGTCCGTTTCTGACGAAACTACTTTTGTTGGATTCGGAATATTAAATTATTGCTAGGTTTCAAATTTTAGAATTTTCCGAGCTAGTATGTGAGCGTGGCAAAAGAAACAGTATTTAGTCAGTTTCGGTCAAAATTAATTGACTGAAAAATAGCCATTTTTCAAAATGTCTCAGAATTCAATGAAATAAATTTTGTTGGATTCGTATCATCAAAACAAAGCTAAAAATGATTTTTTGGTAATTTTTAGAATTAAAATATAATTATAATTGATTTTTCAGTGTAAACGGGCAAATTTTTGACTTTAAAAATTCATTAAAAATTCATACGGGCTCAGAATTGAACGAAATTAATTTTCATAGGTCCACAGCATCAAAACATAGCTAAATATATTTTTCGAGAGTTTTTGAAGTTAATTTGTGACCTCGGTGAATTTTCATGTACGGTATACATTAAAATATTAATAAAATAATATAATTATTCCAAAACTCATAATAAATTTCGGAATTGGGTCCTGTAACATGTTCCATTGCGTTCAGAAGGCCTCAAAACCTTAAGAACGACAGTAAGCAGGCCTAAATCGGAGTTCGGACCAAAACGGGCCTTAACGGGCTAATTAAATTGTTAACTAATGATTAGGAAAACCTAATATAATATTATTTAAACCCGAATTCACTGTTCATCGCCTCCTTCCCGTCATTTTCTGCAGCCACCAAAACCCATTACCCTTCAAAACTTCAAACCTTGATTTCTCTCTCATTTCTCAACGAAATTTAGCGTGTGAGTACTCGTTTCGAAGCTCTTCCCGAGCTCTTTCTTCTCCGACAAGAATCACCTCGAACCGTGCCTCGACGAAGCCGCCATACCCCCGTGAACAGCCGCTGGTCGCGCCCCACTAGGCCCCACCAGGCGCCGCCGAGCACCACCCCCCTCTGGCCGATCAAAGCCCTCTCCGAGCCGGTCCTTCTCCAACAAACGGCTCGTCGTTTCGTCAACTACAACTCCAGAAAATCGGATTTGAAGTTTTGAACAAATTCTGAAAATAAGGTATGCTTCAGATTTTGCGACGCTTTTAAGCGTTGCTGCAGCAGTTGTGAAAAGTCAGAATTATTCAAACATTGATAACTAATGCGTACGAACCCCGAATCTGAAAATTTCAGATCCGACAGGACCGTGGCGAAGAGTAGGCTTTGCTGAGACTGATTAGAGTGAATTCTGAATTTATTTAGCATTTTAAATTCTTATCCAATCAAGGTGAGAATTCATTTTAATTAGTTTAATTGTTATGCTTGCGTTATGAGAAGTTGAAAATCAATAATGGATGTTATTATGGATTATAGATTTGGATTGCTTTGCGATGTTAGGATGCTAGATCTGAAACTTTAAGTGATTAGATATGTGAGGATTTATTTTTAATTTAATTTAATTTATTTAATTATTAATTCTTAGTGATTAAAGAATATCTCTTGATAAATCCGCTATGTATTAATATTTTGAATACGGATCTAAGTTGTTTATGTCCGTATGATGTTAGATCTATGAACCTAGATATTAGATCTGAATTCATTGACTAATTAAAATGATTATTTGTTAATTCATTTACATCATCCCTCGTTGATTTGTCATATGCCATCAAAAATATCACCTTGTGTAAAATTTGGATGTGAAGTGTTAGATCTATGCTGGTTGATTTATTTGATTTTCTTTTTCTGTTGTTGATTGTGATGATTTATATTTTAGTATGCAAATCAAACATATATAATTTGCGATGATTTACATTTTTATTATGTAAACCAAAATTTTGGAATTTACGATGATTTACAATTTAGTATGTAAATCAAAATTTTAGAAATTGCGATGATATACATTTTAGTATGCAAATTAAAAGTTAAAAATTAGCGATGACATGAATTGACAGTTTATTTTGTAAATTTAATATTAGAATTTTGCGTTGACATGAATTTACATTTTATTGTGTAAATTCAATATTAAAATTTGGCAATGACATGAATTTACATTTTATTTTGTAAATTCAATATTAACACTTTGTGACGACACAAATTTTACATTTTATTATGTAAATAAAGTTAGAATTGTGCGTTGACATAGAATTTACATTTTTATTTGTAAATTATAGTTAGAATTTTGCGTTGACACAATTTTTTTTTTTCTTATGCGAATTAAAGCTAGAATTTTGCGTGATATAAAATTTACGTTTTCTTATGTAAATTTAAGTTAGAATTTTGCGTTGATACACAAATTTACATTTTATTATGTAAATTAAGGCTAGAATTTTGCGTTGATATAAAATTTACATTTTATCATGTAAATTAAAGTTAGAATTTGGCGATATCGTAAAGTTTACGTTTTATTTGTAAATTTAAAGTTAGACTTTGCGATGACATTAAAATTACATTTTGTTTTGTAAATTTAAAATTAGAATTTTGCAATGTAATGAAGATGTACATTTTATTATGTAAGTTAAAAATTAGAATTTGTGATGACATGAAATTTTACATGTTACTATGTAAATAAAGTATTTTCACCGTATGCATAAATTTACATTATTTCCAATGTAAATTAAATAGTAAATTTAACCGTAGGATGTTACTAACATTTTTAACATTAATATAACACTATGGGTTGTCATTGACATTTTTTGTTGATATTTAAAAGGAATTTAACATTTTTTGTTAATGATAATAATAAGAGAATTTACATCGTATGAGAGTTTAACATTTTGTTAATGTTAAAAATTAGAAATTACATCGTATGAGAAGTTTAACATTTTGTTAATGTTAAAAATAAGAAATTTCATCGTATGACAAATTTAACATTTTCGTTAATGTTAAAAATAAGAAAATACACCGTGTGTTAATTAACATTATTTTTAGTGTTATTTTAAAAGAAAATTCATCGTATGTTAATTAACATTATTTTAATGTTAATATCAGAATAATTCCACTGTAGGAAAATTTCACATTTTTATTAAAGTTAATATAAGGGAAATGGCACTGTATGTACATTATTTTATAATGTAATTATAAAAAGGATTTACACCGTAGGATATAGTTACATACTTTTAATGCATATAAAAATGAATATTTTCACCGTAGGATAAATGTACATTATTTTTACTGTACATAAAAAGAGGAATTTCACCGCATGAGAAAAAATACATTTCTCTTTGTAATTAAAAAGGGAATTTCACCGCATGATTGGAATTACATTTTTCTTTGTAATTAAAGATGTGAATTTCACTGCATGAAAGAAAAAAAAAAGTTTCATTTTTCTATGTAAATGAAATATGAGTTTGCATTATATGTAAAGTTACATTATTTTAAATGTAAATGAAATAGAAACCTCACCCGTATGTAAAATTTGACATTATTTTACATGTAAATATAGAGTAGAGTTTGCATGTAGATTAAAGATTACTTTTATTATAAAGAAGTAGAATGTACATGGTGAAATAAAATTTACATTTTATTTTATAAGGTAAGATATATGGAAATCCATCGTATGTTAAAATTTACATGTTTATAAATGTAAATAAAAAGGAATTTAACTGTAGGAAGATTTACATTTTTTTTTATGAAATAAAAAGAATGGACTTTACATTGTAATTAAAAAGTCAATTTTACATTGTAAAGAAAGAACGGATTTCACATTGTAATTAGAGAATGAAAATTTACATTTTCTTTTAATGTAAATATACATGAGTTTCACCGTATGCCCATTTTACATTATTTTTAATGTAAATTTTTTAGTAATTACAACGTAGGATGATTTTGCATTATTTTATAATGTATATAAAAGGGGATTTACACTGTAGAAAAATAACATTATTTATAATGTTAATACAAAAGAACGACATCGTAGGATAAATTGACATTACTTATGATGTTAGTAAAAAGAGAATTGACCGTAGTATAAGTGACATTATTTATGATATTAATAAAAAGAAAATTTACCGTAGGATAAGTGACATTATTTATGATGTTAATAAAAAGAGAATTGACCGTAGGATAAGTTACGTTATTTTATAATGTAATTTAAAGAAATTTAGACCGCATGACATGAATTACATTTATTTATGTAATTTATAAATGAAATTAGACCACACGACATAAATTACATTTATTTATGTAATTTATGAATGAAGGAAGCCCGCATAATATAAATTACATTTTTTATATGTATTTTATGAATGAATTAACATCGCATGAAATAAAATACATTTGTATATGCATTTTATGAATGAGTTAAGATCGTATGAAATAAATTACATTTTATTTTATGAATGAAATTAGTTCGCATAAAGTAAATTACGTTTTTATATGCATTTTATGAATGAATTTTCATCGTATGAAATAAATTACATATTATTATGTAAATTATGAATGAATTTAACTCGCATGAATGAAATTTCATTTTTTTCTATGAAATGAATGTATGGGTTTACTTTGTAAATAAAGATTACATTTTTATAATGTAAACAAGAAGTAGGATTCACATTGTAAATAAAATTTATATTTTTATATGTACTTAAGAACGATGAATTATAAATTACATTTTACATGTAAGAAGGAATTGGACGATGAAATATAATTTACATTTTACCGTAAATTAAAGAAATTAAAAGAATCAAAAAGGAAGAATTCATCATTCAAGTATGATTTGCATTTCTCTGTAAATGAAGGGATGAAAGGATAAAGAAGGAAAATATACTTAAGAATAAAGAGTTAAACGGGTTACGTTTATATATTTATATATAAATATAATTAAAATTAAACGAATCGAGCGTGGTATTTCGCGTTTTAAAATTATATCTTTAAATGACTATACAAGAAGATCCAACCGTCGGATTTTCTTGAAACTGAAACCGCTAGGACCGTCTTGGAAAAATATTTCCAACGATATATAATACGTCAAAATCCAACGGTTAGATTTTGAGATATGTGAAAATCAAAATTGATTGAAAATAGCACCAGAATCGCCATTGACCTGAATCGTCTCTGATTAAAGATTTAATTATTTTCAATCAAATAGAATAGGAAATAATCGTTATAAATTAGAAATAACGATAAGGAAGAGTTTCCAATATACATATATATATATATATATATATATATATATATATATATATATACGAAGATTATTTGGAAAGGCCGAGTTAATCTCATTCCAAATAATCAAAACGACGATGAAGATCGAAGTAAGAAGACGACGCATGAAGACCGTGAATCTTCCCTCGAATGGATAGCGATCGAGACCCTGAATTGACTTGCTACCAATTCATGGGTCAAGGTCATTGCCCAGACGTACGTGTTGGTTTCTCGGATTTGACTTTCGTTCAGACCCAGAGCATAAGTTTAAATGGATGGTGTGTCTGACATCGTACTTCGTTATATATCATATTGTTGATTTTCTGTTAATATATAAATATTGGTGGTGGAGAATTTATTCTCTACTTAACACCCATTTATGTATTGATGGAGAAGCAATGGTATGGTATGGAGTGACAGTGTGGCATACTAAGATGCAATGATCAAGGTTTTGTTGAAAAGCAGGCCTTGTGGGATGATCAAAGCATAGCCTGTTTAGGCATAGCTTTGTGTATGACGTGACTTCACGAGCCTCACACACCGGCGGAGTCTAAAACGGGAGAAGGGAACGCAGGGAGTGCACACGTTTCTTTCTAGCTAGAGTGGTACCAGGGAACTACCAGCGTTGGCATTTATTCATTGTGGTTGTTGGATTTTTCGAGGCCTCGGATTTATGCGGTCGCCACTGGCCGTATTGTAGGTCCAAAAGGACCGGGAAGCGTGTGTTCAGGCATAACTAATCCACAAAAGTAAGTGTGGACCGGCCCTGCAGCTATCCAAGGGTTGGACAGAGTACCGATCCTGGGGCATTGCTAGAGTGTCTCGAATCGGTAAGGATCTCCTCCCTAGCCTTGACTCAGATGGAAATCCAAATTCCAAATACGACCCTACGATTTTGATTGTATTACTAGTATGGAGATATAGTAGGATGGGGTACTATGTTTCCTAGGATTGATACATTTATTTTGAAATGTTTTTATTATACACTAATAATAATATTAAACTCGTATTTGCCGTATTTAGCATGTTTAATCACCATAAGGGAAAACTCTATCCTCTGGTGTGCGTTGCATTGTGTGATGGGACTTGAGTCTTATGGTGATTCCATTTTTCTAAAAAAGCATTGCGATGTTGTACGTTCTAACACTTTAAATTATGCACGACAATCCATTGAGTAAACCCGTTCCGCATTAGCGGCGTGGTCTTTGGATTTGTCATATTATTATTACTAAACTAGTTATGAATTCTCATACCAGTCCCCGACTGACCCGTAGTTTGTTTCACCTTTTTGCAAACTCGGGTGCCCTCTTTTCTACACGGGCAGCCAAGTAAACAGGTTCATTCTTTGCTTGGAGTCTTCTTGGAGTTGCTCCTTATCTTTGCTTGGATTTGCTTTTGCGAAGAGGTGATGACTTGGAGCTTTGAGGACAACTATCATTTACTTCTATTGCATTTTTCTATCTTTAAGTTCAGTCATTAGACTTGTTTCATTTCGTATTGCTTATTTTGAGAGTTGGAACTTATTTCCATTTCTGCAAACTTGATGTAATAATTTGGAATTCTGTGACTGTTGGGATTCTGTGGTTTATGACATTATATTTCCGCTGCTATAATGTTATTATTCTATGGTTTTTCCTCTGCTATGTTGTATCAGTGATGTGTATTGTTATATTTATGTTGTATTCCATATGATTATTCCTTACTTTCACCCAGTGGAGGTTTGGGGTCATCACATCTATTCTTGGTTTTCTTTGGTTTTAGACCTTGGGAATTTACCTATTAAGTTAGGTCTACCCATGTTCTTGAACCTACGTCTCTATTCTGTCTATTCTTGGTTTTCTTTGGTTTTAGACCTTGGGAATTTACCTATTAAGTTAGGTCTACCCATGTTCTTGAGCATACGTCGTTATTCAACCCTTTTTATGCCAGTTATTATGTCTATCTTTTGCATAGCATCTTTGGTTTATTCCCTATTTTCTACGAATCTAGCTTTATCTATAATCTAGATTGAATCGCGATTATACGAACAGTGGGAATACGATTTGGGCAAAATATGAAATTTACTAAAAGCGTAGTTTTAAACTTGGAAATTGGCATAAATGGGGAACATGTATTATGGCATGTTCATAGAAATGCAAATTGGATAAATTTGACATGAATTATAGGATGTGTAATTTGAATCTAGTATTGCCGTGTAAATCTAGCATTTACATGAATTGTGAACTAGAGTAATAAGTCTAGTTTGACATGAATTAGAATGTTAAATCAGAATTGGATTAGCTAATTTGGCACGATAAGTATATTGGCATAAATTTGAAATTGGCCATAATTGGGAGTAATTGCCAGGTTTAGCAAAATCATGGTTAGTGACACTTAATTTGGTATAGTTTACATACCAAAAAGCATAAATGTGATTTAGAGGGGGAAATGGGCCATAATGATAAATGTTGACAATTTACATTAAAAGGGTAATTAGGAAATAAGTAAATTAGGAATAATTTACTTATAGAATTTGTCCTAAATGAGAAAATGAAAATTTAGACAAATAAAAGGTTTATTAACGACATCTCTTTTAATAACACACCATAAAGTTCTAGGGTGACAGAGAGGATAGTGTCTAGGCTTGGGTTTGGAAAATACAAGTTTCCTGCTCTCCCTGGCTATCCCTAACTGATCCGACGGACAGGATTGTTGTATATGACGTAGTTGTATACACAACTATATGATTTTTGTTTGATGATAACAACCAAATAAATAAATATTATTTTAAATGTGTTTGTTACTGTACTGTTCTATATATACATCACAGACATGAATATTATATTTATATTAAATAGAGTACGAATGTACAGACATTCATATATTCATACAGTATTTTATTTAAATATAAATATTATATTTCAAACATTCAAACAGTACAACTATCTAAAACTCCACTATTTAAACACATCACAGAAATATGTACTTGCAAATAAACTGAATTCGATAGACAAATTTGTTGGAACACAATAAAATAATATTTTATTTCAACAAAAACTAGTTATTACATACAATCAGTACAATTCTTTCACACCTCCTCATTACAGTCCATTCATTACTTATATAATCATTTTTATACATTGACACTATCAATCAGTTAACATCCCAAATACAGACACACACTATCAACTGTTCTTGCCTTCATCTTCAATTTTCTGCTTCACAGCCTTTAGTCGGTCCATCTTCATACCTGTCAATACAGAAGAACACACACAGTAGACTGCAACAAAAATAAAATTCAATACAAACAAATAAAAATTTATTTTTTAAAATTTTATTTGCCTCAGAATTACGGTGTGTTTCTCATCATTTTTCTAGACATGGTCTGATATGTAGGAACAGAAAATTGTCTGGTTGGCTGCATATACACACGTGTATACACGTGTGTACTGCCTCGCCAATCAGCGAGCAACTGAGGAGCAGCCACGTGGACCAACTCAACTCAGCGCATGGCAAACATAAATGAATCAACAAAAATGACCCGAGCCACATAAACATATATATATATATACATACATGGAGTGGTCGAACGCAAGGCTAGCAACAATATCAAAGTTATAAAAATGCAAAGTTTCAGGAAGCATGCAACAAAACAGTCCAGATCAAACTCAAGGCATGGGTGAAAAGACAAATACAAGGATAAAATAACATAGTATGGTGAAGAAGGAAAGCAAATAAATGGAGCCAAATCAGTTGTGTGCAACATGATTCAACTCAGCAAAACAGTGATGATATAACAAAGTGACAAACCAAGTATTTCATTCATACACAAGTAGCAGGATTACAAATTTAACTACAATTGCATAGTAATGTCAAGGTGCAGGAAAATGCAAATGCCAGATTACATGGCTACAGCTAAATGGTCAGTCACATGAACTCAATGAGGTCAACATAGGAGTTTATTTAAGGTGCCAGACAATCAAGTTCAAGTGGCAGGCATGGACAAGTGAGCATGGGAAAATTCATGAGTGCAGTATAACAAGTGCATGAAGCAAGTCAGTATGGATCTGGTGCCAAAAACAGTGTGCATTTCAGTTGCAATGAATAATTTTTTTTAAGCAATATGTTCAAAATCATTTATACATGATTTCCTGGTCAAGTGCAAAAGTGCAAGGCCAAGAACATAGCAAATGCAAATGGTTTTGTTTCAAGTTCATGATTCAAGCACAAGTAATATCAATGTTCAAACCAGAAGTCAAGTGTGTGCAATTATTCATGTCAAGCCAAGATCGATGCAACACAATTTATATACATGAATATAGTACACAAGAATAATGAAACAAGGATGGAAACATTCAGCAGTACTAGTAGTGTGGTGGAGCAACAAGTCAAAGCAGCAGTTCACATACACAAGCTAAAAAGCAATGTCAAATCAGTTTCGAATGTGCATGGACAGGGGTGTGTGTGTGTGCATAATATAATGCAGTAGTAAACTACAAAGTGTTGAAGATAGTGGAGTTCATGACATCAGCTCAAGCATGGAACACAAACAGGAAATTCTCCAGAAATCACGATTTAAGGCAAATCCCAGTGTAGTATCAACTCAAAACAAAAGGAAAGTACTTAAGTAAAATATACATTCACAAGTTCAGATTTGGCATCGGAGTTCAAAGTCGAGAATACAAGGCACTATCAAATTCAAGTGTTGATTCTGTTCAAAGGAAGATCAAGAGCAGTACCCATTTTTTGATCAATAAAGAGTTACCATAGTAATCAAGCATAATATCAGTTCTTAACAAAATCAAGGCTATATCAAGAAAAACATCAGGTTTTAAAATACAAGAATAATCAAGATAGAAACTGCTCTTATCAGTTAAAATCAGATTCAATGATCAAGCTCTGTTAAAAGAGAAAAGAATTTTCCAGAAACTCAAGACTCAATTAAAAGCCCAAAATTCACGCAAAATATATATTAATCACAAGTTCAAACCAAGGAATTCGAAGTCAAGGAAGACTCAATCAAAAGTTCCAGATCAACGCAGCAAATCAGGGAAAATTAAGACCATATCCGCAAACAAAATTCTCGAATATATCACGACTGAGTCTAAAGAGAAATCAGAGAATATATAGGATTTTTAATCCTATAAATACACCAAATCATCATCGGTTTTAATGATCATCCAAGTTTCCACACAATTAACGAGAAATTCGAAGTGAACAATCATACCAATATTTACTTGGATCGGAATCGAGGAAGTCTGCAAATCAAAGGACATCAAAGAGGAAGCGGCGTCCTCAAACCTAAGGACAATCGAAATTGTATTGCAATTCGCCTCCGCCATCTTCTTCCAGAAGCAAACCCTAGGAGCCGCCATTTCTATTTCCTGAAAGACAAGAAGATCAGGCCAAAAAGTGAAGTGGAGCAAAATAAAAGAGGCCGGCTAAGTGTTAAACAAAAGGGAATAACCCTTTTTTTTAAATCCTAAGTTTTCATCTAAAAAGGGAAAACCCTAATTTTAAATCCTAGGGTTCTAAGTTTAGGGATTTTTATTTTTATTCGTCTTTAATTTCAAATTGTAATCGAGTGAGAGTTTTCTAGTTTGTCTCTAAAACTAGGGAGACGAATTATAGGGTTTGTAATTCGGGGAAATCTGGTTTTGGGGATAAAAACCAGTGCAGGGTTTTGAGCGTAGGGTTAAGAACAATTTGGAGCGAGTGTCGCGAGTTTACAGGGGATTGTAAGCATAGAGAATGTTTTAACTCCTAGTTGAAACCTTGGGGAATGCAGCAGTAGGCAGGGTTTTGCCGAAGCTGGGTATATCTGTGTGTTATTTATTTTCTGCATTTATTCTGTTTTTAATCTGTGCTGTGATTATTTAATTACTCTGTGAAAATCTGCGATAAACCCTATTCACCCCCCCTCTAGGGTTAATTTAGATCCTACAAGTGGTATCAGAGCAGGTATTTTTTAACTTTATTTTAACTCTAGAGTCATGAATCTGTCTAATAATGCTTTTTCTGAGGGTCAGTCCATAGCTAGGCCACCAATGTTTAATGGAACTAGTTATGCTTATTGGAAAGCTAGGATGAAAATTTATTTGAGTTCAGTCGATTATGATGTGTGGGATATTATTGAAACGGGTTATAGATCTCCCACTGTAATTGTTAGTAGTGTTGAAATTCCTAAATCAAAAGACAGGTGGGATGCTAATGATAAAAAATTATTTTCAACCAATGCCAAAGCAATGAATGCTTTAATTTGTGCTCTTGATAAAACTGAATTTAATCGAATTTCTCATTGTGAAACTGCGCAGGAAATATGGCATACGTTGGAGGTCACACACGAAGGAACGTCTCAAGTGAAGGAATCTCGTCTTTCTCTTCTTAGCAACGAATATGAAAATTTCTCTATGCAACGAGATGAAGATATAAAAGAGATGTATGGACGCTTCTCATCACTAGTCTACAATGCAAAAGCTCTTGGCAAAACCTATACTGAAGTGGAATTGATCAGAAAAATATTGAGAGTGCTACCGATGAATTTTGAAGCTAAGGTGACGGCGATACAAGAATCAAAAGATCTGAATAAAGTAAGCATGGAAGAGTTGATCGGAAATCTGATTACTTACGAGATGGAGTGAAAAGCAAGAGAAGAACGAAAGGATTCTGAATCCAAGAAAAAGACGATCGCTCTAAATAATTCTGTTGAAAGTAATGATGATGATCCCGCTGAAGAGCTAGCCATGGTTTTGAAAAAGTGGGCCAAAGGAAAATACAAAGCATGAAAGAAGAATTCAAAAACCAACAAGTCTGAAAGCTCAGATAGTTCAAACGATGAAGTGTTTTGCTACAACTGCAAGAAACCCGGACATATCAAACCAAATTGCCCACAGCTTAAAAATGAAAAGAAAAAGAAGTTCAGAAGAAAGAAGAAGGCTTTTGCTGCTACATGGGATGACGAGGAAGGAGAAGAAGTTTCTGAAAGTGATGAAGAGGAAGCTAACTTGTGTCTTATGGCTCAATCTGATTCGGAAGGTAGTGAAGAGGATTCTAGTGAGGTATCGAATTTTACCTATAAAGAATTAATTTTAATGTGTCACGACCTCACAAAAACCGTTGATTCACTTGAACTAAAAGTTGAGAAATTAATATCTGATAGGTCAAAACTAGTTCATAAAAATAACAGTTTAGAAAGAAAACTTGAAAAAGTTAAGAATTCACCGGTTTCAGAATGCGAATAATGTCAATTTTTGAGTAACGATTCTTTGAAATTCAAAGCTGATTTTGAATTACTTAAAAGTGAAAACGTGATTTTGAAAACGAGAATCGTGATTTTGAGAAGGAGATTGAAAAGTTTAGAGAATCTGAAAAACGTGATTTTGAAAAACGAAGACAATTTGAAATTGAAATTTCTAAGTCCAATGCTAAAATCAAAGCACTTGAAAACGAAAATTTGATTTTAAAACAAACTGATGCTGAAAAAAGGAAAATCGCTATTGATCGTTGTTCAAATTTAATGAAAGAAAATAGCGATCTTAAATTTAAAATTCAACAACTTGAGTCAGTTTTGACTAAATTTTCTAAAGGAGAGAAATCGTTGAATATGTTGTTAAAAAATCATTTTTTTATTCAGAATAAAAAGGGACTTGGTTTTGGATTAGATCAAGTTGAAAAACAAAATTTTAATGATTTTAAAAATCCTTCAATTGGCTTTGGAAATGATCAAATTGAATTTTTGAAATTTAATAATTTCAAAGGGTTTTTAAATCATAAACAAATTGATAACTCGTTTAAAAACGATTCATTTAAATCTGTTTGGATTCCAAAAAATAACAAAATAAATTTAAACAAATCTAAACAATTTTGGGTTCCAAAGGGTACGTTAGTGAATAGTAATGGGTTGTTATATAAACGGGTTTGGGTACCAAAACGTGTAAACGAAGATAAGAGTGGTAAAACAACTTTTGTTAGACCACTCGATCATATAAACATTTAGGTACCGTGGGAGGCTAAGGAACAACTGTGCTTAAGTAAGATAAAATTCAAATTGATTCATATATCGAATTATTTGGAGTTCCTTAGCCATAGATTCAGAGTTGGAGATTCATTGGATCACATTGATTATGGTAAGTCAGGTATGATCTCTATACTCGTACTTTTATTTTAATTCCTTTTAGTTTATTTTCCTTTTTAGTTTTTTATTCCTTTTAGTTTATTTTTGGCTGATTTTGAAATCATTCATTATAGATTGTTGAATTTCCTAGATTATGAAAAATTTGTTTTTTTTTTGTGATCCCAAATAATTATCTTAGATTTGATCACTGAATGTTTCTTGTGTTTGTCTAAAAATTCTCTGAAAATTTCACTCATGATTCTCGCTTCGAAAATGATCTTGTGCTGCTCTGATAAGGAAATTGATGTGATTTAGTGATTGGACGATGAGTTAAAAAATCAGTAATTAAATATCTTTAAAATTCCATAGACAATTTGAATTAAATATATAAGTTGTTTCAAAATTGTCTAGGAACAATCAGCATTAGAAAAATTAGATAATTTCATATTCTACTGATTGATTTTTGAAACTGATTTTCAAACTTGCATTGATATTTTCAAAAACTCCTCTTGAAATTGATATTTTTAGTTTTAAAATTATTTTTGATTATTTATTTAAAAATTGAAATTATTGATTAATTTGAACCGTTTTGTGACTCATCAAAATTATTAATAGATTTATGAATTTGTGATGGGTTATGACTACGGTATAATTCATAACTAGAGGAGATGTTATTTTAAATCTCATGATGATTGGACAGATTTTATAATATCTTTGAATTAGAGCTTATTTCACGACCATCTTCTATATCTACCATATTTCTGTCATTCATCATGGTTTTATTTAATTTGGGGAGTTCTAATTATTCTTGAAATTAAAAAAAATAAAAATAAATAAGTGAATAATTTATCCTTGGTATTCACTCCCATTTAAAATTCCTCCGGGTTATGCGTGGGTGAATTACCTTAATCTCTATGTGCTTCCATTCTCACTTAAAAGACCTTTGGGCTGTGCATGGATGGAACTCATTAGAGAGGATAAAGTTAAGTTACTACTAACCCCATTTAAATGACCTTTGGGCTATGCGTGGTTAGAAAGTGCTTAACACGAAATTTGAGTATTTTTAAAATATGCAAAATTCATATTCAAATATTCAATTTTTTTATTGAACTCTCCTCATTCTATAAAATCCATCGTAAATCCATTCATTCTAAAAGTGAAATTTTGCTTCTGATTTAAAGATTATTATGATTTTTGTTTGATTAAATGGGATTTGCGATATGTATTCTCTCTCTTAATCTGAATATATATTTTTAGTCTATATTCATCACTATTTCGATCTCTATTATCCTTTTGATGATAACAAAAGGGGGAGAATGGTCAAGATTTTGATTGATGAGTATTTAATTCAAAAATATTTTAAAGATTGGAAATTAAAATATCTGGAAGGAGAATGGTCAATTGGATTTCATCATTAATATTTTCCACATATATAGGGGAAGTTGAGTTGTAGGGGGAGCATACAAATAGGGGGAGTAATATATTTCACGTTCAAACACATTCAAAATCTTTTATTTGTTTGTCATCATCAAAAGGGGGAGATTGTTGTATATGACGTAGTTGTATACACAACTATATGATTTTTGTTTGATGATAACAACCAAATAAATAAATATTATTTTAAATGTGTTTGTTACTGTACTGTTCTATATATACATCACATACATGAATATAATATTTATATTAAATAGAGTACGAATGTACAGACATTCATATATTCATACAGTATTTTATTTAAATATAAATATTAAATTTCAAACATTCAAACAGTACAACTATCTAAAACTCCACTATTTAAACACATCACAGAAATAGGTACTTGTAAATAAACTGAATTCGATAGACAAATTTGTTTGAACACAATAAAATAATATTTTATTTCAACAAAAACTGGTTATTACATACAATCAGTACAATTCTTTCACAGCTCCTCATTACAGTCCATTCATTACTTATACAATCATTTTTATACATTGACACTATCACTCAGTTAACATCCCAAATACAGACACACACTATCAACTGTTCTTGCCTTCATCTTCAATTTTCTGCTTCACAGCCTTTAGTCGGTCCATCTTCATACCTGTCAATACAGAAGAACACACACAGTAGACTGCAACATAAATAAAATTCAGTACAAACAAATAAAATTTTATTTGCCTCAGAATTACGGTGTGTTTCTCATCATTTTTCTAGACATGGTCTGATATGTAGGAACAAAAAATTGTCTGGTTGGCTGCATATACACACGTGTATACACGTGTGTACTGCCTCGCCAATCAGCGAGCAACTGAGGAGCAGCCACGTGGACCAACTCAACTCAGCGCATGGCAAACATAAATGAATCAACAAAAATGACCCGAGCCACATAAACATATATATATATATATATACACACACATACATGGAGTGGTCGACCGCAAGGCTAGCAACAATATCAAAGTTATAAAAATGCAAAGTTTCAGGAAGCATGCAACAAAACAGTCCAGATCAAACTCAAGGCATGGGTGAAAAGACAAATACAAGGACAAAATAACATAGTATGGTGAAGAAGGAAAGCAAATAAATGGAGCCAAATCAGTTGTGTGCAACATGATTCAAATCAGCAAAACAGTGATGATATAACAAAGTGACGAGCCAAGTATTTCATTCACACACAAGTAGCAGGATTACAAATTTAACTACAATTGCATAGTAATGTCAAGGTGCAGGAAAATGCAAATGCCAGATTACATGGCTACAGCTAAATGGTCAGATCACATGAACTCAATGAGGTCAACATAGGAGTTTATTTAAGGTGCCAGACAATCAAGTTTAAGTGGCAGGCATGGACAAGTGAGCATGGGAAAATTCATGAGTGCAGTGTAACAAGTGCATGAAGCAAGTCAGTATGGATCTGGTGCCAAAAACAGTGTGCATTTCAGTTGCAATGAATAAATTTTTTTTAAGCAATATGTTCAAAATCATTTATACATGATTTCCTGGTCAAGTGCAAAATTGCAAGGCCAAGAACATAGCAAATGCAAATGGTTTTGATTCAAGTTCATGATTCAAGCACAAGTAATATCAATGTTCAAACCAGAAGTCAAGTGTGTTCAATTATTCATGTCAAGCCAAGATCGATGCAACACAATTTATATACATGTATATAGTACACAAGAATAATGAAACAAGGATGGAAACATTCAGCAGTACTAGTAGTGTGGTAGAGCAACAAGTCAAAGCAGCAGTTCACATACACAAGCTAAAAAGCAATGTCAAATCAGTTTCGAATGTGCATGGACATGGGGGTGTGTGTGTGTGCATAATATAATGCAGTAGTAAACTACAAAGTGTTGAAGATAGTGGAGTTCATGACATCAGCTCAAGCATGGAACACAAACAGGAAATTCTCCAGAAATCACGATTTAAGGCAAATCCCAGTGTAGTATCAACTCAAAACAAAAGGAAAGTACTTAACTAAAATATACATTCACAAGTTCAGATTTGGCATCAGAGTTCAAAGTCGAGAATACAAGGCACTATCAAATTCAAGTGTTGATTCTGTTCAAAGGAAGATCAAGAGCAGTACCCATTTTTTGATCAATAAAGAGTTACCATAGTAATCAAGCATAATATCAGTTCTTAACAAAATCAAGGCTATATCAAGAAAAACATCAGGTTTTAAAATAAATAATCAAGATAGAAACTGCTCTTATCAGTTAAAATCAGATTCAACGATCAAGCTCTGTTAAAAGAGAAAAGAATTTTCCAGAAACTCAAGACTCAATTAAAAGCCCAAAATTCACGCAAAATATATATTAATCACAAGTTCAAACCAAGGAATTCGAAGTCAAGGAAGACTCAATCAAAAGTTCCAGATCAACGCAGCAAATCAGGGAAAATTAAGACCAAATCCGCAAACAAAATTCTCGAATATATCACGACTGAGTCTAAAGAGAAATCAGAGAATATATAGGATTTTTAATCCTATAAATACACCAAATCATCATCGGTTTTAATGATCATCCAAGTTTCCACACAATTAAAGAGAAATTCGAAGTGAACAATCATACCAATATTTACTTGGATCGGAATCGAGGAAGTCTGCAAATCAAAGGACATCAAAGAGGAAGCGGCGTCCTCAAACCTAAGGACAATCGAAATTGTATTGCAATTCGCCTCCGCCATCTTCTTCCAGAAGCAAACCCTAGGAGCCTCCATTTCTATTTCCTGAAAGACAAGAAGATCGGGCCAAAAAGTGAAGTGGAGCAAAATAAAAGAGGCCGGCTAAGTGTTAAACAAAAGGGAATAACCCTTTTTTTTTAAATCCTAAGTTTTCAACTAAAAGGGGAAAACCCTAATTTTAAATCCTAGGGTTCTAAGTTTAGGGATTTTTATTTTTATTTGTCTTTAATTTCAAATTATAATCGAGTGAGAGTTTTCTAGTTTGTCTCTAAAACTAGGGAGACGAATTACAGGGTTTGTAATTCGGGGAAATCTGGTTTTGGGGATAAAAACCAGTGCAGGGTTTTGAGCGTAGGGTTAAGAACAATTGGGAGCGAGTGTCGCGAGTTTACAGGGGATTGTAAGCGTAGAGATTGTTTTAACTCCTAGTAGAAACCTTGGGGAATGCAGCAGTAGGCAGGGTTTTGCCGAAGCTGGGTATATCTGTGTGTTATTTATTTTCTGCATTTATTCTGTTTTTAATCTGTGCTGTGATTATTTAATTACTCTGTGAAAATCTACGATAAACCCTATTCACCCCCCTCTAGGGTTAATTTAGATCCTACAAGGATGGTTACTTTCAAAACCTGATTTGAAAATTAATAAAAATCCTTTGAACTTAGAAAACACGAATATGCCTAACCCGAGGTTAGACTGAGTTGCGATGTAAACCTGCCCGGAACCAACCGGCACATCCAGTAATCACAGCAATATCTGTCTAATGTGAGTGGTAGCGGCTTTAATTTATTTAGTTAAAGCTAGAACAAGAATGGTAGGGTTAAGTTAACTAAGACACTTAACCAATTCAACATGATAACCAGACCGGTGGGTGGGGTTAGGTTCATACAGACACTTAACACAGTTAAGCTAGAATGGGAGGGTTAAGTCCATAAGAACACTTAACCAACTTAACACAGTTAAGCTAGAATGGGAGGGCTAAGTCCATAGGGACACTTAACCAACTTAACATGGTAACAAGACAAGATTTGTAGGGGTTAAGTAACTAAGAAAACACTTAGCCAAATTAACATGTTAACTAGACTAGAAGGTGGGGTTAAGTAAAGTTAATACACTTAGCCAAATTAACATGTTAACTAGACTAGAGGTTGGGGTTAAGTAAAATTTGATACACTTAGCCAATTTGATATGTTAGCTGGGCTAGACCGTAGGGTTAAGTAAACTTGAACACTTAACCATCAGATTGTGATAAAGGAATAAGGTTAAGTCTAAAACATGAAGGGATAATACTTAACCATTAATAACATGTTAGTTAAAACAGACGGGCAATGTTAAGTTAAAAAGGAACACTTAACCAATACAAGATGAATGGGTAAGGTTAAGTAATAAGAAATACTTAACCAATATAACTTGGTTTGTGGTAGGGTTAAGTCAACATAAATTACTGATGACACTTATCCAGTTTAACAGGATAAATGAAGAGGGTTAAGTTAGCTTGAATTGACTAATGACACTTAACCAATCCAAATTGACGGGAAGGAGAACTAAGTAGTAAACCTTAGTTAAAAGGAGCTAAGTAGTAAACCTTAGTTAAGAAAACAACGATTCGGGAAACTAAGTGGTAAACCTTAGTTAGCGGAACTAAGTAGTAATTCTTAGTATGACACGGGAAGGAGCGAACGTCCGTCTGATTAAAAAGAAGGCTCCAACGAATTGGGTTTCGAAGCCCGAGGCTTCAAGGTGACGTGAGGGTACTCTTGGTATCCCTCTGTGAGGTTGCAGATGATCCTCCTGGGCTCACAGAGGTTAAGGTCTGCGTAGAAGAACCAGGGGTATGCCTTGGTTGCAATACATGACAACCTAAAGACCAGGATGGACTACCGTGATTCGGCGAGAAAACGGTAGCCCTGTGATAGCAACTCGTCGTCTACCATCCATCTTGAGTCAATCGAGATACGTGAAGCGGAAAGGCGGAGAACTCCAAAAGACCATATACTTGCTATCTAGTTATGGGTGAGGATGGCCATAGGATAGTGGGGCACGGGGGGCCTGCGTATAGTTCTCATTTTTCAAGGTGTGCCTTTCATTAGTTGAGGGAGGGGTCAATTGGGACCATAGCCACTGGAATAAAAACAGACCTTAGCATCTGCATCGGCAGATATCTGAAAGCTCCCGACCGAGTTCTGTATTCCTTGATTTGCCCTGACACAGGACTCGGGCTGCACATTACAGGACATGTGCATCTAGACAAGCGATAACGATTCGCGATACATGCGTGGGGAAGTATAGGAACATATACCACTCTAGGTAGTGTGTCCTAGACTTGGGGGCGTCATTCGATAGGTAGCATAATCCCTAGTTGGACTAGGTGGCATAAACCCTGAATCCGAGAAGCGTTCAGCAGATAGCGAAAACTCTAGTTGAATCTAGAAAACACTTGACAGAAAACCCTAGATTAGATCTAGGTAATAAATGAACAAATGGATGCCCGATGGCAATGGAAAATACAGGGATTGGGATCACGTTATCGTTACTAGTTGGGACACTAGTTAGGTGGTGCAGAGATATAGAAAACCAGTATAACAAGGAAATAATGAAGCGGCGAAAGTATTAGAGCATATCCAGATTATCTAATCTTAGCATATCTTGTGGTTATCTTGTCTAATCTTGCTGACCCTATCGTCATGGTGTTATCTTGTATTCAGTTAATTCATGTCGTTTTGTTTTCCCCATGTTCATATGCTAGAAGTTACTTAACTTACTCAGGCTTTATGTCTGACTCTGTTTTTCTTTCGTCTTCTTTTCTTCCGTTCCCCCCCCCTAGGTAGTAAAGGAGGGAATAGTATAGCTTAGGTTAAGTTGGACTGTCACTCTTTCCCAGCTTGAAGATTTGTCGAAGTTTTGCTTGGATTCTCTTTTCAGATGCTATGGCTGGCTCTTGCAAAAATTGGGGAATGTAAATGTTGTTTTATGCTTCTTCATTTTGTAAGATAGATGATACTCTGATATTGTAAAGAAATCATTGTACAAACTATTTTATCAATAAAGCAAAGTTTTATTTTCCGCTGTTTAATTTCTGTCTGTCTTGTAATTTATCTGCATCTTTTACCCTAAAATTCTCCATGGAACTTAGTGCATTCCCTTTGTGAGTGACACTAACGGACGTGGGGTGTTACAACTAGCCTACGTTGCGAAAGCGAATAATCCTCTACCGTTGCACCATAATGGCACCTTAATCCTAGAGTTTCTCCACAGAACTCAATCGGGGGTTTTCTACATATCTGTAAAGGAAAACCTCGTTAGGCTTGCAATACAGATGTCCAAAGGTAGGTCTGTCTTTTTCAGTGGCTCTCCAAAGCCCCACTAAGCCTACCCTCATACGAATGAAAGACTATTCGAAGAACTAAATGTCTGCCCTACCATCCAATCTAAATAAACATATAGTCTCTCATCCAATGACCCGATAGTTAAAGATCATTGGTCTCTTGGCTTAGCTACAGTCTTTCTCACACACGCACCGATTGACAATGATAGGTATCCAATGAACTACTATCCTTTGTTAAGTCCTAACTACAAATACTCCTCTTTGAGGCAGCCGCCGAATCATCCTAAGATCATCCCAATTAGTCTTTAGGTTGCCTACCATTTAAGATGCAGCCAAGACACACTCACTTGATGGAACCGTACAAACCATGTCTTTGTAGGTACAACTTCATTAGGCCTACTACAAAGGGCCATCTCGGAGTATCCTCACGTCCTGTAGAAGTCTCGCACTTCCAGTCCAGTAAATAATAAGCTGGATGTGCTCCTCTCATATCTCCAAACATCCACGATGATCTGCCCCATTGAGCTCTTCTTTCTAAATACGTATGGATTGGTCCAAGCGCATCTCATAGTTACATTATTAGACGGTATGTCTAATCTTCAATTACGCGCTTGTTTTATTTACTGCATTGCTAATTAACTTAAATATTCACTTGTTTATTCTACAATCAAGTAATTTGTTTATTAGCTTTAGTTGGCCGCTTATTTTCCCTAATCAGATTACGCTGCCAGAACAGACCACTGCTTATTAATATATTCATTGAACTAAATTCCTCAATCATAAGTTTATTAATAATTAGCATACTCTACTTTTTTCCATTTATCTATAACCTCATGTTATAATATTACCACAATTAAAATTGGGAGTTTTCATATTAAACCGATTTCCCGTAATTTAAGTTCATTCATAATAAGACTCTTACTTTCCATTTCATCTTTAATTATAACCTATATGTTATAATCCAACTTGTCCCTTAGACAAGCCTGCCTATTATATTACATTCTGGTCTTATATGATTTATTGTAATAGGTTATGTTACTACCAAAAATTAACAGCGGAGTGAGCTGGCGGTGAAGGGGTATCGGGTGATCAAAGGCTCGTAGGAGGCCCAATAGAAAGTGGGAGCTAGATACCAAGAAGGAAAAAAACAAGAAGAAATAGTCCAAAAGGCCGCATCACCCGAAGTTTTCTTTCCTCTTTCCCTCTATGAGGAAAGATCATAAAGAACTATGAGGTATAACCGATAGGGTCTATCCACCAGGGTTAATCCAACAAGACCCTTTCGACAGTATCAGCTCAACGGAAGACTCCATGTAAGGAACCATCCATCTCCTAAAGCCAAGTAAGCCATAAGTGATAAACTCGATAAACAAAGCCCAAAGGAATCTTTAGTAATGACCATCCCGAATGCCGACACACCGGAAGATGAAGCATCGAAGGCACTAAGCCGTAAGAATGTGAAGGCGATCCAGAACCAACTTCCGGAGCACCTACTGCATGGAGGCCGAAAGGCTAACCGAGACCCAAGAGGATATACAGGCTACCCACACTAATTCACTAAGTACTAAAACCCATGGCGTGTTCGAACCGGCAGTTATCAACATACAACATGAGAGCAAGCCTCTCTATATGTTTACGATAAGGTCGGAGGCCTACATCCAAGAGCTCAGAGCCGAAAGCCTATATCCAAGGACCATGACTGGCACACTAAGAATGGTCAAAAGGCAAGCGCCCGAAACTCAGGAAAAAAGCAACCGGCAAGAACTTCCATAGGCCCAATAGCCCATCAACGGAAAGAGCACCGAACCACTATAAATAAGACCCCAGAGGTCACATTCAAGGAGAGATTTTTTTGGCTTCCAAAACAATTGTACTCTTAAAATTAACTTAGAAAAGAGATCAATGGGGAGATCCCCCTATGACATTCGTTTACTCTCAGTGGAAATTGAATAAAAGGGAATCTATCGCAAGGAAGTTGCTCCATAAGTGTGTATTTCGATTTTCTGATCATCACCATTATGGTTGCTTGTTTTCCTTTTTAGATTTGAATTGGATTTCCTCTTCAATACGCCCCTGAGTTAGAAAACTCGCTTCGTCCCCTGGGTCGAAACCCACTTTGATTGCCCTTAGCAAACCCCTTTTCCCCCAATTCCACTTCCAAGGCAGTAACCCGAATTGACCCGTAAAACAACCTACCAACCATTCCCTCCTCTAGATCCACCCCAGTCGACCTATCTCCAGTGTTGACGAAAAATATCGTTAACATTTTGGCGCTAGAAGGAGGGCTTGAACCTCCGACCTTGTGGTTAACCCTACCCCATACCTACCTGTGATTATTCTATCCTGGGCTAAGTTCTTGAAGAGGCAGACATTATGAGTAAAGGATCTCCACCGATGACTGATAGATTTACCATGGCTGGAGCGAACATCGACGAGCCATGGGCGATCGAAAGATTCAAATTGGAAAACCTCTATATTCAAGAGAAAGTGAAAGACGTAGAGCCTTATGACCCCGATCGATAGAGTATTGACCCCTTCCACATAGGATCAACCCTTATTTTTTCCCTTTACCTGCCCTCGACTGAGAGATACAACTCCTTTCTCCTTGCCAAAGAATCCATCCTCGCAAAAGCTAGGGAAACCATATCCGAATGGAACATAGAGAAAACTCTTGTCCGTCTGATCGATGGAAAGTCTGAAGAAGATATACTCCCACATCGGAGGGCAGTAAAAAGGAGGTACAGAGATAGTGATGGAATAACAAAATCGAGTAACAAAAAGACCAAAATGCAGCGGCGGAAGAAGAATTTCGAGTTAAGATTACTAAAGGGTTATATGCTCACTATATCGATCGAGGGTACCTATTTCCTGACTAGACATGAATTAAATTTCTGGCCGTCGCCCAAAAAGAAGCCCAAGAACAAAGCTAAGAGAGAAAGGTCGTATTGCTACTACCATATGGTAAATGAACACGAAACCAACCATTGCAGAGTGCTGGAGGGGATGATCATCAAATTCTTGAACCGAGGAAAATTACAAAGTTATGTAAGGAAAGCATAGGAGGTCACGTCATCGAGATCCTCTTGAAATAATAAGAAAAGGATTATTCCCCCTATTACAAAGGAGAAAAACTCTATAAATGAAATGACCAAGGAAAGGTCAGACCACAAATGGATAAAGAGAAGAAAAAACCTTGCTAGCGCTAAATTAGTCCGGGCAAGGCATCCTCCGAAGGGGGATGGTGTGTTACTCTTTATCCATGCCCAAATCAGAGGGGGGTAGGGTTAAAGCATCAAAAAGTAAGCCGCCGTTTCACACCAGAAATGGTCGTGGCAGTGCATCTAAAATTAGCAGTCTCTGCCTCTTCTCGCAGAAGAGTATGCTCTGCCTCTTCTAGAACTAAGCACGTCCTACCTCTGCTCGCAGAAGAGCACATCCTACCTCTGCTTATGTTCCGCGTTACCCGCAGAAGGGAACGCAAACCCCTATCATCGCCTATGATGGTCAAGATAGGGCACCCCTCGGAGGGGGTGGTGTATAAGCCTCTATCAGTGCGTACAATGGCTCGTATAGAGCGTCAAAAAAGTAAACCATAGTTCTGTACCTACAAGGGCCCTGTCTAAGTTTCTAAGCCCTTATCATCGCCTACGATGGTCAGGATAAGGCGCCTCCTGGAGGGAGATCGGGTAAGTTCTTGGGCCTTGCTTATGGATAAGCTAGCCAAGCACACCGGACACAAAGGCCTAGAGAACCCCTATCATCGCCTATGATGGTCAGGATAGGGCACCCCTCGGAGGGGTGGTGGTGTATAAGCCTCTATCATTGCGTACAATGGCTCGTATAGAGCGTCAAAAAAATAAAATAAACCTTAGTTCTGTGCCTATGAGGGCCCTGTCTAAGTTTCTAAGCCCTTATCATCGCCTACGATGGTCAGGATAAGGCGCCTCCTGGAGGGAGATCGGGTAAGTTCTTGGGCCTTGCTTATGGATAAGCTAGCCAAGCGCACTGGACACAAAGGCCTAGAGAGTGGCCAACACAGCACATACATCCTCTGCTTTGACATCAAAAGCCCAAAGGGACGCTCAAGAAGCACGTACAACCTCTTCTTCTCAAATCAAATCCGAAAGGGATACTCACTTCATTAATATCGGAGGGGGTTCCAGTCTTCAATGTTACTACCCGAATCTGAGTTGATTCGGTACTCTACCGGTACCGGAGGAGGTTCTGGTCTCAATGCTGCCACCCGAATCTGGGTGGATCCGGCACTTTATTAATACCGGAGGAGGTTCCTGTCCCAATGCTACCACCCGAGTCTGGGTCGATTCGTCATTTCATAGATACCGGAGGGGGTTCCAGTCTATTATTGTTGACATCCGAATCTGGGTCGACCCAGCTCTGTATAAATACCGGAGGGGTCCCAGTTAGGTATTGTTAATGCCCAAATCTAGGCAAGACTTAGTGTTTCCCAATGTCAAAGAAGGTCCCGTGTGACGGCCCGTCCCACACCAGCTGACATTTCCAATGAAAGTGCGTTGCGCTAATGCCTGACTAGCACGGGACGGTCGCCAAAGAAAGGAAAAGAAAGGAATTTGAACTAACCAGGGACCTGTAGTATATCTCACAACGCATGGAATAAAATATAATAATAACATAACTTGACATAAAACAGGCGAGACAGTGCATAAGCTGAAAACTTAAAACATCATAGTAGCGGAAAATCCAAAATTACAGCTTATGTTCAACATCATCTTTATTACAACTTTAAAACTGTCTCTAAAGCAAAAGAAAGGAAAGGTACACTACTAATGCCCAAAGTAGTGACCAGTAGCGACACAGGGAGAATATATATATAGAATAGTACGTGTAAGCCTCCTGCTCGTCTCCGGATAGCTACTCGTGCACAACCAGCTAACCTGTCTCTAGTCTGCCCGTTTAAGAGCACCCAGAGTAATAAGAAGAGACATAAAACTCTGGGTCAGACAAAAGTCTGGTATGAGCGATAAGCAGCAAAGCAGAACAATAACAGGTATACTAAACCATACCTGACCCTGCAACCAAAGAGTTAGCACAACAAGACGTACAATACTCTAAGGTGGCACTAACATATGGTGTAAAGGTACGGGGGTAGGGTGTGTATGTCATAGTGATGTCAAACAATCAAGCATAGCAATAATCCCCTCATCTCTCACTCAGTGCATAAAGCATACGATATCCACCACTTTGATCACTAGACCCATCGAGGTAGTGACGGACTCCGACTTGTATAACTATTGCCACCACCAAGCTTGCCCCATGGAGTCATGACTAAATCCTTACAATTGACTGCACTTCATTGGTCCATAGCCAATAGTCCTACCTAGGCCACAGTGGCCCTGAATCCGTCCACATACCCCCTACTCCATAGTGATCCAAAGTTATAGACATCGATAACCCCTTAGCACACGTCCTGCAGCAAAGCCCAACTCATGAAGTTAACACATTGGTTCCCATTTGGATCCTGAGTGCAAACTTCCCATTTGGACTACCTTTGCATCTCGAGTTTTGTCATCATTTCCGGATCGGTTCGGTCCTTCGTCTCACTTTGCTTCGGATCATACCCCCTGAAGTGGTTCGGTTTGGAAACTATCTCTGGTTCGTGAACTATAGTGCTCACCAGCTCGACTCGTGATTTCCTGCCTCAGATCGGTTCGTGCATTGCAACTTTTCCCCTGGTCGGGTCGTGATGTCCCCATTGGGTTCAGATCGGATGAAGCAACGGTTCGCGGTTCGTACTCTTCTTCCATTTAGCTCGGTTCGTGGTATATGCTCTAGTTCGTGAGTGGCATCGGTTCGGGTCGGTGTTCCTTCTCTCAAGCGGGTCGGGTCGTGGTGCCAACTCCAGAGCATCAGGTCATGACTTGCTTCTACAGGTGGTTCGTGGTGCTCAAGTTGGAGCGGTTCGGATCAATCTCCATCACCATGAGCGGGTCGGTTCGGTCATGATCTCCCCAGTTCCCCAGATTGGCGCGTGATGCAATAGTTTGGAGGAGCGGTTCGGTTCGTGCTTCCCATCCGATCCGATCCGTTTCGGTTAATTTCCTGCACTTCTTTCCAGCGACTGTTTTATGCCATTCGACGGCGTTTTCGACCAATCGAACATTTCTAATCAATCACAAAGCATACCATACAGTCATAGCAAAATATAAAGTTGGCCACTAACACCAAAACAACAACTTGATAGGTTAAAATGAATCAAACATAGCCAAAAATCCCATATTTCCCCTTAAGCATGTTTAAGCAAAACTAATGAGAGGCTTAGTAAAACTTAACCAGATTAACCCAAATTTCTAACAGAGGCCTAAAACAATATTTCGAAATTTATAAATATTTTTCCAGAATTTAATCATGTTTAAATTCGCTAATTAACACTAATTACCCTTAATTAACCATAATTAGTGAGGAACTATGCAAATCACTCACCTTAACCACGAACAAACTATAGATCTGAAACAATCTCTGATATAGATCCAATCTCTATGTGTTCCAGCAGCTCTATTCTAAATTCTATGCTAATTCGCCTTGGTTTGATGTAGATTAAGCCAATACTTGATTAAACGGTGATTAGGAGGTGTTTTAGATGTTGGAGGCCATTGCTAGGTTGAGAGGAATGATAAGTGGCAGCTGAAAAATGAGAAAAGGGTGTTCTCTAAACCCTAACAGTCCTTAAATACTCCAAATCCCGAAATCCCCCACTGGGCCTAGCTGTTAGTTACCTAATTAAGCTCGGTTAAGCTGTTTTCACCTCCTAAACCTTAATTCAGCCATATCTCCCAAACGGTAAGCCTGTTTTTCACATATGACCACTCTACGGAAAGGTAAACCATCATCCGGATCTAACGGAAGTGGTTTCAAGTCAAAAATCCTTTCCAATCAAAAGTTATGGCCGAAACAAGATCAGCTAGGGGCAAAACGGTCATTTAAAAATCGACAAAAATCATGAACATGGGAAATGACTCCAATAGTCGTCTCCCAAAGTTACATGACCATACGACTTCGTATGAGAAAGAAATAAATATTCTACGATCCTTCGATGCATAGAATGCGGGTCGTTACATTCTCCTCCCTTAATAAATTTCGTCCCCGAAATTCCTTAACCCAAAACATACAAAGGATCCCGCATGCCTACCAATCATTAACAAAACAATAAAGCATACAAAACAACACAACAACCCTATCCTAGCATGCGTTTTACTAACAAGGGAGTACTATACCAATATAAAAACCTTACCAGGCAAAGAGTTCTGGATACTTCCTCCTTATGTTCTCTTCTGTTTCCCAAGTACAGTCTTTCTCATCATCACCCCACTGAACTTTGACTAGTCTCATCGCCTTCCTTCGAAGTTTCTTCATATCGTGCTCGACAATACGAATCGGCTTGCAATTCCCAACCGCCTCGGGTTCAACCTCGATATCGTCCAACTGATCCGGTGAAATAGTCATATCGGGGTCGTGCACGAATTTCCTTAACTGGGAAACATGAAATACATTATGAACTGCTACCATCTTCTCTGGTAATTCAACTTTATATGCCAAATTCCCAATTTGCTTGAGGATTGGGAATGGACTAACAAATTTTGGTGTTAACTTGCCTCTCCTACAAAATCGTATCCCGCTCTCTAACAGAGAAATCTTGACAAACACCAAGTCGCCAATGGAGAACTTTAAATCTCTTCTCCTCTTATCAGCATAACTCTTCTGTCTATCTTGGGCAGCCTTCATTTGTTGCTGAGAGATCTTAACCTTATCTGAAATTTCTCTTATCACATCTGGTCCAAGCACAAACCTCTCACCAGTTTCTAACCAACATGACGGTGAGTTGCACGGTCTTTCGTACAAAGCTTCAAATGGAGCCATACCAATACTGGACTGATAACTATTATTATATGCTAACTCTACTAGATGCAAATGGTCATCCCATGATCCACCAAAATCCAATATGCAAGCTCACAAGAGATCTTCTAATATACAATTTACCCTCTCTGTTTGACCATCAGTTTGAGGATGATACGCGGTACTGAGATATAATTCTGACCCTGGAGCCTCTTGTAAGCTCTTCCAAAACCCACTAGTAAACAACGGGTCTCGGTCACTCACAATACTTTTATGTACTCCATGAAATCTCACTACCCATTTCATATATAGCTCAACTAACTTAGCTGCTGTTCTACTTGATTTGACGGGTATAAATCTTGCACTCTTGGTCAATCGGTCCACAATCACCCAAATTCTATCATGGCCTGACCTAGTCCTTGGTAACCCATCAATGAAATCCATTGAGACTTGTTCCCATTTCCATTCGGGAATTTCCAATGGAGGTAACAAACATCTAGGCTTCTTTTGCTCAGCTTTAACTAGCTGGCAGTTCATGCATTTGGATATAAACTTCCCAACGTCTCTTTTCATCCCTTCCCAGTAGTAAGTCTGCTTCATGTCTCGATACATTTTGTTACCACGGGGGTGTATAGTGAGTTTTGAGTGATGACATTCTCTAAGCACTTCATCTCTCGATCCATTGACATTGGGTACAACCAGTCTTCCATTCTTTCTAAGCCATCTATCTCAATCAAGCCCATACTTGTTCATCTCCTCGTCGATACCCATCTCTAACTTGGAGATGATTTCTAATAGGTTAGTATCGTCTCTCTGACTGTAACCAATCCACTCAATCAAAGTGGGTCTGATCGTCAAACTTGCTAATACTTCTGGATCAAATTCGCACTTTGGTCTGAAATCATACCCAGCGATGTACTCCTGTTACTTCTATTCTAGAAACATAGCCCCTAAACTGGCATATCTTCTACTCAATGCATCAGCTACCGCATAGCCCTTTCCTGGTGTATATGCGATATTGAAATCGTAGGAAGCCAAGAATTCTAACCATCTTTGCTGTCGGAGATTTATATCCCTCGGAGAGAAAAGATACTTTAACGATTTATGATCGGTAAACAACTCGAATCATTCTCCCAAGAGATAATGCCTCCACATCTTCAATGCGAATACGATCGCTGCCAATTCCAAATCATGGGTAGGATATCTTTTCTCATGCGGTTTCAATTTTCGACTAGCATAAGTTACAACCTTACCTCCTTGCATCAATACAACACCTAGTCCGGTACCACAGACATCTGTGTATACCGTCATCTCTTCATTCCCTTTAGGAATGACTAACAATGGTGCACACGTCAACATTTCCTTTAGACTCTTGAATGCGTTCTCGTACTTTTCGTCCCAAACGAAAGCTTGAATTTTCTTGGTCAACTGAGTCTACGGTGCTGCTATCTTGGAGAAGTCTTTGATGAACTTCCGATAATTCCCAGCTAATCCCAAGAAACTTCTTACGTCTGTTGCATTCTTGGGCGTAGACCAATCCTGTACCGTATCCACCTTCGCAGGATCCACGGCAATACCATTCTCTGAAACAACATGGCCCAAGAACCTCACTTCGAAGTTATTACCATTTTTGAACTAAAGAGAACATCAGCGTAAGGTCCTAAACAATCCATAGCATTCATCGAACAAGTCCTGTCTATCATCCGCTAAAACCATGAATACGTCGATACACGAATGACTGGTCCAACCAGTATCAAGGGCTAAAGGAAGCCCGGCTCCAAACGGACTACCGCACGTCCAATGCACATTTATCCTCCAAGGATAACTAGATCACGTCCAACGGATCCAAGGTAGGTGGGCGTCCCCAGATACCCCTGCTTCGAGTCCGCCTAGAATACTCCGAACTATCGACGACTCCTTGGCACTCCATCAGAAGAGCTACCCTTAACTCCATCTTTAACTCGGGTCCACACATAAGCGAAGGGACCCATCGGCCTTAATGTCAAATATAACTGGTGCTCCCCACTCGGAGACGCTTGTCCGGATAAATCCCTTCTTCAGAAGATCGCTTACTTGCACCCTGAGCTCTCGCTGCTCCCTTGGCGCCATATGACGAAGTGGCATCACTATAGATCTGGCATCTTTCACTAAACCAATACAAACTCAATCTCTTGGTGTGGTGGAAGTCTGGTCACTTCCTCGAAGACGTCCGGATACTGGCCAGCCACGGGCACATCTAACAACTCATCATGTAGGATGTCAAGGGAATTTAGAAAACTAGCCATTACCCCATCACTAGGTAGAGCACCAAACACTACCTTCCGCCCATCATCCGCACTAATTGTCACCGAAAAGCCCTCATAGTCTACCACCACCCCGTACCTTTGGAGTCAATCGACTCCCAAAATAATGCCAAACCTAGTAAAGCCCATAACAAAGCAATCACAAGCAAACATACATCCATGACTTGATAGGACTGCATTACGATAAGTCATACTAAGGCTAATCGAACCACCGATCGGGTTCGTCACAACTAAAGGTCTGTTGACAATCTCAGGTTCCAATCCTAACCTGTCTACTAGGTCACTAGATGCGAAGGAATGGGAAACCCCGATATCAAACAAAACTAGAACTGGAACCTCATAAATGGAAAGCATACCTTGAATAACAACACCCTTTCCCTTCTCCGCCGCAGTTGGGGCATTCGACGAAGAAGGAACAGCGTTGATAACATACACTTCCACAGTCTGCTTCTTCTTAGGGGGTTGCGGACAATCTTTCTTGAGATGTCCCACTTGGCCGCAATTGAAGCACTTCCTCTCCCGTATTTCGATTCATCGTTCAATCTGTAAAGAGGAAACGATTTATCATCTCCTTAGTGGTGCCAATGCAGTGCGACTTCATCCTTAGCTATACTAATAGTATATATATATCTTTTGAAAACCAAAATATCTCAAATACGCGCTCTCATAGACGTACACTATCCCTTTTGGGTGTCTTCCCTAGGTTAACTATGCAACCTAGAGCTTTGATACCAAATGTGACGGCCCGCCCCGCACCAGCCGACATTTCCAATGAAAGTGGGTTGTTCCAATGCCTGACCAGCACGGGACGGTCGCCAAAGAAAGGAAAAGAAAGGAATTTGAACTAACCAGAAACCTGTAGTATATCTCACAGCACATGGAATAAAATATAATAATAACATAACTTGACATAAAACAGGCGAGACAGTGCATAAGATAAAAAATTAAACCATCATAGTAGCGGAAAATCCAAAATTACTGCTTATGTTCCACATTATCTTTATTACAACTTTAAAACTGTCTCTAAAGCAAAAGAAGGGAAAGGTACAATACTAATGCCTAAAGTAGTGACCAGCAGCGACATAGGGAGAATATATATATATAGAATAGTACGTGTAAGCCTCATGCTTGTCTCCGGAAAGCTACTCGTTCTCAACCAGCTAACCTGTCTCTAGTTTGCCCATTTAAGAGCACTCAGAGTAATAAGAAGATACATAAAACTCTGGGTCATACAAAAGTCTGGTATGAGCTATAAGCAGCAAAACAGAACAATAACAGGTATACTAAACCATACTAGAACCTGGACCTACAACCAAAGAGTTAGCGCAACAAGACGTACAATACTCTAAGGTGACACTAACATATGGTGTAAAGATACGGGGGTAGGGTGTGTATGTCATAGTGATATCAAACAATCAAGCATAGCAATCGTCCTCTAATCTCTCACTCAGTGCATAAAGCATACGATATCCACCACTTTGATCACTAGACCAATCGAGGTAGTGACGGAGTCCGAGTTGTATAACTATTGCCACCACCAAGCTTGCCCCATGGAGTCATGACTAAATCCTTACAATTGACCCCACTTCATTGGTCCATAGCCAATAGTCCTACCTAAGCCACTGTGGCCCTGAATCCGTCCACATACCCCCTACTCCATAATGATCCAAAGTTATAGACATCGATGACCCCTTAGCACACGTCCCGCAGTAGAGCCCAACTCATGAAGTTGACTCATTGGTTCCCATCTGGATCCTGAGTGCAAACTTCGCATTTGGGCTACCTTTGCATCTCGAGTTTTTGTCATCATCTCCGGATCGTTTTGGTCTTTCATCTCACTTTGCTTCGGATCATACCCCCTGAAGTGGTTCGGTTCGATACTTCCTCTGGTTCGTGAACTATAGTGCTCACTAGCTCGACTCGTGATTTCCTGCCTCAGATCGGTTCGTGCATTACAACTTTTCCCCAGGTCGGGTCGTGATGCCCCCATTAGGTTCGGATCGGATGAAGCAATGGTTCGCAGTTCGTACTCTTCTTCCATTTAGCTCGGTTCATGGTATATGCTCCAGTTCGTGAGTGGCATCGGTTCGGGTCGGGGTTCCTTCTCTCGAGCGGGTCGGGTCGTGGTGCCAACTCCAGAGCATCAGGTTGTGACTTGCTTCTCTACGTGGTTCGTGGTGCTCAAGTAGGAGCGATTCGGATCGGTCTCCATCACCACAAGCGGGTCGGTTCGGTCATGATCTCACCAGTTCCCCAGACTGGCTCGTGATGCAACAATTTGGGGGGAGCGGTTCGCTTCGTGCTTCCCCTCCGATCCGATCTAGTTCGGTTAATTTCCTGCACTTCTTTCTAGCGACTATTTTACTCCATTCGACGACGTTTTCGACCAATCTAACATTTCTAATCAATCACAAAGCATACCATACAGTCATAGCAACATATATAATTGGCCATTAACACCAAAACAACATCTTGATAGGTTAAAATGGATCAAACATAGCCAAAAATCCCATATTTCCCTTAAGCATGTTTAAGCAAAACTAATGATAGGCTTAGTAAAACTTAACCAAATTAACCCAAATTTATAACAGAGGCCTAAAACAATATTTCGAAATTTATATAGATTTTTCCAGAATTTAATCATGTTTAAATTCGCTAATTAACACTAATTACCCTTAATTAACCATAACTAGTGAGGAATTATGCAAATCACTCACCTTAGCCACAAACAAACTATAGATCTGAAACAATCTCTGATATATATCTAATCTCTATGTGTTCCAACAGCTCTATTCTAAATTCTATGCTAATTCGCCTTGGTTTAATGTAGATTAAGCTAATACTTGATTAAACGGTGATTAGGAGGTGTTTTAGATGTTGGAGGTCATTGCTAGGTTGAGAGGAATGATAAGTGGCAGCTGAAAAATGAGAAAAGGGTGTTCTCTAAACCCTAACATCCCTTAAATACTCCAAATCCCGAAATCCCCCACTGGGCCTAGCTGTTAATTACCTAATTAAGCCCGGTTAAACTGTTTTTCACCTCCTAAACCTTATTTTTGCCATATATCCCAAACGGTAAGTCCGTTTTTCATATATGACCACTCTACGGAAAGGTAAATCATCATCCGGATCTAATGGAAGTGGTTTCAGTCAAAACTCCTTTCCAATCAAAAGTTATGGCCGAAACAAGATCAGCTAGGGGTAAAACGGTCATTTAAAAATCGGCAAAAATCATGAATATGGGAAATGACTCCAATAGCCGTCTCCCAAAGTTACATGACCATACGACTTCGTATGAGAAAGAAATAAATATTCTGCGATCCTTCGATGCGTAGAATGCTGGTCGTTACATCCCGGTCTAGTACTGTCTATACCTGAATCCATATCGATTTGGTTCTGAACCAAAGCCAGGGGGAGGCAAGTTTCCATGTATTTATATCCGAATCTGGGTGCAAGGAACACATTTGTAAGTATTGAAAGAGGGTTCCAACCCTCGAAATGATGGCCCGAAGACCTCCAAGTAAATATCCCAGATCAAGGCAACCATTGTTATGCCTACGAAGGAAAACCCACAAAATTTGGAAGCTTGTTGAAAGCTCATTGTCAGAAATGAAGCCAGGTAAAAAAAAAGAGGTTGTATTTTCTCATACTCAAAGAAAACCTCTTAAGTCATTCTTCTTATGAGCAATCCTCACTCATGTCTCATACCAGCAGTCATTTACATACTAAATGTTATCAATGCATAAGTTTATTCACCAAGAAAAATTATGTGTCATCTTCACAAAAAATCACTGAATATCTGGATCCTTTCCATCCTCGAGTAAAGGGGGGTCGATGGCATGGCGAAGTGCCACACCTAGAAATTTGTTAAGTTTTTGAACTTTCCTACTTGTTTGAGTCTCGTTCAAGTGATCGGAAGGTTTGGGCTAGAGTTTCAAAGCTCTGTTGTAAGCCCCGCACATTGCTCTAAGAGGCCTGTTTTCCTTTTCCAAATCAAAAACGCTTATATGCAAATCGTGATTTTCTTCTTGCAAATGTGTGATTTGGCCGACATATCTGATGACACGGTCATGAGAATCCCTTATTAATATAGTATCATAGGTTCCTTTCATCTCGGCTACCACTCTTTTACACCACTCAGAAATAACTGTTTCCTTTACGCCCGGTGGAGGGTTATTCAAGTAACAACATTTCTGAAGAGCAGAGGCCTTACGTTCTGTCATGACACCAGAGGGGAAGGTCCCGTCATTATAGGGATATTCTCAAGCCAATGTTCCCACGTCTCACACTTTGTAGTAGCATTGTTTAAATCGATTTCAAAGTTGATGACACGTTGACGAAGATTCTTTAGCTCATCCTCCAGCTCGACAGAGGGTTTGGTATTTATGTATGTCCTCAACCCCAGAATGGTTCTATCCTTCTCTTCTAACTGTATTTTCAAAATGGTCATCCTCTCAGTCAAGTGTTTAATGGATAACTCCTGATGTAAGATCTTCCTATCATAAGACATAGGGAGGACCTCTCTTATCGGTGGTGTTCCGCTCCGGGAACAAGGGATCTCGCATTGATCAACCTGTCCATAGACATATAAGAAAGTGATTATGATTCTATTTTCTCTTTTTTGGATGTTCGAAGGTTATATCCCCCTCTTCTTCTTATACTTCACTACACAGGTTAAACCCAGAGCCTACCAACTATAACATATAGGCAGAAAGGAAAATTATAAATACATCACTTTTCCACACGTCTATTGTTTACATAATGCCTCAGCATGCTTAATCCTAATATTCCTTAACATAGCTTCATGATCCCCACTCCATAAGTTAAAGAAGAGCTGAGGAAATGCAGTATAAACGCACTCAAGTCCTCTGAGGAGACGTGTTTCCTTGAAAGTATGGATAGGCGTCGTGCGAATCTCTTTTCTTAGCCTGCAAACCATGGTAATGCCTCCTCATAGTAAATTAAACTCTATCATAATGAAAATAATAACATTAGGTCTCGTTCATAGTAAAGTGGGACCCCATATAAGTGTTGCTTAGGTTGCGGAACTAAATATACAAGTGTGCTATCTTCCCAACATAAAAATGGTTTGAACTTTTATCACCTAACTCTGCTCAAGGCAGGAAAACAGTTTTTCTTTTTGTCTATTATAACAATAGGAAACTATTCAAAAGTCAAGCATGTAGAAAAAATGAAGATACGTCCAAAGAAAAATTTATACCCAAAGGGAGGGAACTTCATGATCAACAACTTCCCTCCTTCTCAAAAAGCCAGAAGAACCACCTTCCCTGGGTGATGATGGTTCATAATTATGGATAATACGTTCGCCTAAGCAGTCACCATCTTTAGAACCGATACCCCCTCTCTCCTTATCACCGCCAAAGGAGGTGGGAGCTACCCCCTCCTCGCTTAAATCATCGGAAAATCTATCGATGTATAAAAGGTCCTCGACTATAGGGTCATTCCTTTGTGAGCCTCAACTCCTTCCTCACTCAACTTAATCCTTTTCATATCCCGATCCATGATGAAGGAAGGAATGAGGGAGGTTCGGAGTTCAAAAAGATTCTAAAGGTTGTAAGAAAAAAGGTGGAATAGGGCATCTTCTTAGCAGTCAGACTTAATCCATGGAAGGTGGACTTGCAAGAAACCAGAAATCCTATCTTGGGCTGCATAAATGATCTGGGCAGCACGAGAAAGTTTTTCATTCTTCTTTCGAAGCTTATCAGCATGGGTAACCACATCCTCTGCCATCTGATGCTCTAAGGCCGATACCCTTTCAGGCGTTACATCCCTAGCCCCCTTCTCCTTTTCTAAGGCCAACTCAGCATGTTCCAAGGAAGCCTTCAAACTCTCACACTCTTCACTCAAAATTGCGTTAGCCCCCCGAAACCAAGTAATTTTAGTGATAGAAGAAGAAGGGATAAGCTGAGACACATGCCAGTTCTTAAAAGCCTGGGAAGGTATAAATGTTGAGCACATAGTTGCGGTAGGCGGGAAGCCCAGGAGTAAAAAGAAAAGGTCATACCTTAAGTTGTTGAGCAATCAGACACCGATAAAAATATGTCATGTCGGAGGAAGTGGGAAGCGACGAAATATCAGAGAATTCGTGTCCCAATACGAGATTAGTAAAATTTGACAGGAGATCAAGAGGTCTCGAAGGACCGACGGCATGGGAAGTAGAAGTAGGCGGCATGGCACTTACACCCTCCTCGGATGTGCTTGAAGAAAATAGTAAGAGGACCCCACTTCTTGTCTCCTTACCGATGACACTTCCAGAAATCACGGAGGTAGAGGTGTCGAACCTCAATCTCTTAATTGACATATCGACAGGAGATTCAGCTAACCTCTTTAGGGCAGCAGCGATAGTCCAGTTCAAGGCACCAATAAGAGTTGGGGCTTACGAATCCGGAACCCCTAGCCAAACGAAAAGTTAGGAAAAGGTCGAAAGCATGAAGTGTTAGTATCAAAAAGAGATCTCAACGCAGAAACTGTAGAATCGATAAAACATACCTGGGGACAAAGGAGTTGAAGAAGCAAATACCTACGAACCCGCCAACAAGTGATTAGTACTGGGAAGACGGACAGGTGGACGCCCTGGTATCTTCTGTCCATGAGGGAGGAGGTTGTAAAAACGCAGCTTATCCTTGGTTAGTAGAGCGGACCGACTCGACGGCTTTTCGAACAATACCAATAAGCTTATACACGCGAGATTCGCTCTCGGTTAAAGACACTCTCTTAAAGGTTAAATATGAAAGAAAGGAATTAAGGATACACTACAAACAGGAAGATAGCCACCTACGAAAGGTTAGTGGGGCTTACTATGATCAGCAATTTGACCAGAAACACCGGCAGGAGATTTAAAGAAAAAGAATTGGTCTTCCCAAGGCATAACATTGCCTGCACCATCATTAACAATCTTCCGCAAAGAGGTGGCATGGAATAAGGGAAAATCATCATCCCTTGAAAAGCGCATCAAGTGACGGCCGGGATTCGACGAAAGAGAAACCTGACACAATTCCAGAGCAAGAACTTCGAAGCATAAGAGTAATGTGTAGGTGCTGGGGGGAAATTGAATTGGTGCGACCCCTAAATCCTGCAGAAGCCAAAGCATAAATGGTGGAAAAGGAAAGAAGCCCCCATGCCAGACATGAATAGCCGAGTAGGAAAAATATCCCTCGGGAGGATGTTGAAAGAGGCTATGCACCAGTATTACCCGAACCACTGAACGGGATTTCTTGCCTCAACCACTGAAGAGGTCTTCAGTATTACAAAGGTTTTTGACTTTTGAATGTGTTCCAAACAACACTGAGTAGTCAAAATATAGTACAACACTCCTATAGCCCTCACAAAAGGTATTTTAGTGGATGTACAAAGGCTAGGATTAATATTAGATCGATTATAAAGGATGTTAATGAAAATAATCGATCTTTTTAACAGAATTTGAGAGAATGATAGTTGTAGAGCAATTTTAGAGCAAAATCAATAGATTTGATCAAAGTAGTTGTTGTAAAATCAATGAAGATGTTTAGGGCTTATATAATGATGAAGGGATGTCATTAGAATAGTCACAACCCTTCTGAAAGATCAAAAAACTGAAAAGATTTGGTGAAAAACGAAGTGTCTTTTCATAAAATACAGCCGTTATTTACAGCACTTAAGACAACACTGAACAGTAGCGTTTGGCCCAAAAACGCTCTCATATGTCTTTTCAAAATATAGCCGTTATACCCTTTCATAGCGTTTCGGAATATAGCCGTTATAACCTTTAATAGCTTTTTGGACAAAATGCTACCGTTTTCTGCTGCGAAAAATTCTGCAAAAACAGCCTTCTATATTCATCATTTTTTGACTTTTTTTATCGTTTTTCTTGCAATAAAAAATTCCAAAAAATTATGAAAAATGCTTTATGATATATTAGATGTTATGTAGAAATTTTAGGTGATTTGAAGTTAATTTGTGGGGCTTTAACAATTCTAGACTATAATGACTTTATGTACACTCAACTTATGATATGCATTCTTCTGAAGCTCTTGAGTCTGTTTCTTCTTGTCTTCTTCCATCATTAGAGTCCAAATAGATTTTCAATCACCATAATAGATATTCAAATGCTTGAACACTACATAATTGATTAGCATCCTTCATGTATACGCTTTTATCCTCTTTTGTACTGTGTATCTTCATGTTGAACTTATTTTCTTTTCTCTTTTTGATACCCATGTACCTGCAAGTTAGCTCAGAAGTTCTTTGATATAATTGTATAGTTGTTGCCATCAAAATCCAACAATATAGTTTCCAACATTCTCCCCCTTTTTGATGATGACAACTATACAATTTACAAATATATATTTATTCTATAAAATATCATTATTACCCAAGCTCCCTTTAAGTATAACATCTCCCTCTATCAATATATACATGAATTTCTCCCCCTTCGTCATTATCAAAAAGAATGAGGAAATAAATATTTTTTCCTTTTTTCATATTCATATATTATATATATATATATAAAGTGAGTCTGGGACTGGACGTAGGACAGTGGTCCGAACCAGTATAAATCGATTGTGTGATTTACTACTTTCTACTCTGCTATATAGATATTATATCCTATTCTCCATACTACATGATCATATACTGGTGCATAGCCTCTTTCAGCATCCCCCCGAGGGATATTTTGCCTATTCAGCATCCTATTTTCCTTTTTTCATATTCATATATATATATATATATATGAATATGAAAAAAGGAAAAAATATTTATTTCCTCATTCTTTTTTATAATGACGAAGGGGAAGAAATTCATGTATATATTGATAGAGGGAGATGTTATACTTAAAGGGAGCTTTGGTAACAATGATATTTTATAGAATGAATATATAGTTGTAAATTGTATAGTCGTCATCATCAAAAAGGGGGAGAATGTTGGAAACTATATTGCTGGATTTTGATGGCAACAACTATACAATTATATCAAAGAACTTCTGAGCTAACTTGCAGGTACATGGGTATCAAAAAGAGAAAAGAAAATACGTTCAACATGAAGATACACATTACAAAAGAGGATAAAAGTGTATACATGAAGGATGCTAATCAATTATGTAGTGTTCAAGCATTTGAATATCTATTATGGTGATTGAAAATCTATTTGGACTCTAATGATGGAAGAAGATAAGAAGAAACAGACTCAAGAGCTTCAGAAGAATGCATATCATAAGTTGAGTGTACATAAAGTCATTATAGTCTAGAATTGTTAAAGCCCCACAAATTAACTTCAAATCACCTAAAATTTCTACATAACATCTAATATATCATAAAGCATTTTTCATAATTTTTTGTTGCAAGAAAAACGATAAAAAAGTCAAAAAATGATGAATATAGAAGGCTGTTTTTGCAGAATTTTTCGCAGCAGAAAACGGTAGCAATTTGTCCAAAAACGCTATTAAAGGTTATAACGGCTATGTTCTGAAACGCTATGAAAGGGTATAACGGCAATATTTTGAAAAGACATATGACAACGTTTTTGGGCCAAACGCTACTGTTCAGTGCTGTCTTAAGTGCTGTAAATAACGGCTATATTTTATGTAAAGACACTTCGTTTTTCACCAAATCTTTTCAGTTTTTTGATCTTTCAAAAGGGTTGTGACTATTCTAATGACATCCCTTCATCATTATATAAGCCCCAAACATCTCCATTGATTTTACAACAACTACTTTGATCAAATCTATTGATTTTGCTCTAAAATTGCTCTGCAACTATCATTCTCTCAATTTCTATTAAAAAGATCGATTATTTTCATTAACATCCTTTATAATTGATCTAATATTAATCCTAGCCTTTGTACATCCACTAAAATACCATTTGTGAGGGCTATAGGAGTGTTGTACTATATTGTGACTACTCAGTGTTGTTTGGAACACATTCAAAAGTCAAAAACCTTTGTAATAATGAAGACCTCTTCAGTGGTTGAGGCAAGAAATCCCGTTCAGTGGTTCGGGTAATTTTGAATCTATTCCTCCGGGTGAAGTGAGGGTTTTAGTGTTAGTGAAAAACCAGAAGTGAGTCTGGGACTGGACGTAGGACAGTGGTCCGAACTAGTAAAAATCGATTGTGTGATTTACTACTTTCTACTCTGCTATATAGATATTATATCCTCTTCTCCATACTACACGATCATATACTGTTGCATAGCCTCTTTCAATTAGTATCAGAGCTTGGTATTCTAGAGATCGTAACAACATCCTAGAATAAATGGCAATAAAGAAATCTAGTAAAGACATTAGAAAGTGGAAGAACAACAAAGCAGAAGCGACGGAGCAGGAGAGAAAATGTTTAATGGCTAAAGTGAGATCGCAATCGGTATGTGAGGATTCATTATATAAAGATCTTTTATTAGACCACGAAAAATTATTAAAAGATTTTAAAAGTTTGGGTAAACTTAATGCAATTATTTTTGCCAAGTCTAAAAATTGTGAGCAAGAAAATTCCAATTTAAAAGAAGGAAACATTTTTTTAGTCAAACAAGCCAAATGTTTTGAAAATACCTTAGAAGAGCTTGTATTTCAAAAAGATTTCCTTCAAAAAGAAAATGAGTGACTAGAAGATAAAAACAATGCTCTTTTAAAGGAAATCGATCTCTTGAAAAATAGATATGAATCATTAGAAGATTCTTTAAATAATTCTAATTCTTTAGTTTCGTCTCTTGAAAAAGAGAATGGAGCTTTAACTAAAAAGAATTTAGAATTATCTAAAGAATATGAGTTTTTAAAGGTTAATAATAATATTTTGCAAAATGAAACGTCTGATTCGAATGAAAATTTTGAAAAATTACACTCTTCTTTAGATAATTCAGGATCACAAATTTGTCGTCTCGAAAATGAGAATAGTACTTTAAAAAGGGAGAATACTGAATTAAATAAGAAAACTGGTTTAAAAGATTGCAAGAATTCTTTTGAAAATTTCAATTGCGACTTTGGAATCAAATTTGAAAATTGTACAAATAAGTTCGTAAAATTTAATAAAGGTCGAAATGATTTAAATGATATTTTATCTTGCTCTAGACCTTTACACGGTAAAAGTGGCTTAGGGTATAATAAAACTAATCATAGAACTAGTACTAGATATGCTTTCATGTATTACAAAAATTTAACTGCTAGTACTAAAGCACGTGTAACTCGAAGATCAAATTTCTATAGAAATTCAAATGCTTCTATGACTAGAAACATTTATAATAGAAGTATAACAGGAAATACTATTAGAAACTATCTAAGTATTTGGGTTCCTGTAAATTGGAAAAACAGAGAAAAATATATAGATGATTATTTTGATTAAGTTGTTAAAAATAAAATTTTTATTTTCAAAGGTACCATTAAACCCTCATGGGTATGGTTACCTTCTATATTACCCCTGGACCCTAACGGAAGAAGTGGGTACCAAAGTATTTATATAATATTTGTTGCAGGTACACCACAACAAAAAAGAGAGGGTATTTCAGTATCTCTAATATCTTTAAAAACTGAGCTTAAAGTTAAATCAGGGAATCTAGAAATATAATAATCACATACTCAGGGGGAGAAATTTTCATATATCACACGTTCAGGGGGAGAAGATAAAGACAAGACGATGATAATGCAAGATTCTATCATCAATCAAAATGGAGGTGAATGTTTATTCTAGAATTTTTTAATGTGATATTAGATTGTGTTTTTATATTCAAATCTATCCTCAAATATCACACACTCAAAAACAATATATATATATATATATATATATATGAATATGAAAAAAGGAGAAAATATTAATTTCCTCATTCTTTTTTATAATGACGAAGGGGGAGAAATTCATGTATATATTGATAGAGGGAGATGTTATACTTAAAGGGAGCTTTGGTAATAATGATATTTTATAGAATGAATATATATATATTTGTAAATTGTATAGTTGTCATCATCAAAAAGGGGGAGAATGTTGGAAACTATATTGTTGGATTCTGATGGCAACAACTATACAATTATATCAAAGAACTTCTGAGCTAACTTGCAGGTACATGGGTATCAAAAAGAGAAAAGAAAATAAGTTCAACATGAAGATACACAGTACAAAAGAGGATAAAAGCGTATACATGAAGGATGATAATCAATTATGTAGTGTTCAAGCATTTGAATATCTATTATGGTGATTGAAAATCTATTTGGACTCTAATGATGGAAGAAGACAAGAAGAAACAAACTCAAGAGCTTCAGAAGAATGCATATCATAAGTTGAGTGTACATAAAGTCATTATAGTCTAGAATTGTTAAAGCCCCACAAATTAACTTCAAATCACCTAAAATTTCTACATAACATCTAATATATCATAAAGCATTTTTCATAATTTTTTGGAATTTTTTATTGCAAGAAAAACGATAAAAAAGTCAAAAAATGATGAATATAGAAGGCTTTTTTGGCAGAATTTTTCGCAGCAGAAAACCGTAGCATTTTGTCCAGAAACGCTATTAAAGGTTATAACGGCTATATTCCGAAACGCTATGAAAGGGTATAACGGCTGTATTTTGAATAGACATATGAAAGTGTTTTTGGGCCAAACGCTATAGTTCAGTGTTGTCTTAAGTGCTGTAAATAACAGCTATATTTTATGAAAAGACACTTCGTTTTTCACCAAATCTTTTCAGTTTTTTGATCTTTCAGAAGGGTTGTGACTATTCTAATGATATCCTTTCATCATTATATAAGCCCCAAACATCTCCATTTATTTTACAACAACTACTTTGATCAAATCTATTGATTTTGCTCTAAAATTGCTTTACAACTATCATTCTCTCAAATTCTGTTAAAAAGATCGATTATTTTCATTCACATCCTTTATAATCGATCTAATATTAATCCTAGCCTTTGTACATCCACTAAAATACCATTTGTGAGGGCTATAGGAGTGTTGTACTATATTGTGACTACTTAGTGTTGTTTGGAACACATTCAAAAGTCAAAAACCTTTGTAATAGTGAAGACCTCTTCAGTGGTTGAGGCAAGAAATCCTGTTCAGTGGTTCGGGTAATAGTGAACCTATTCCTCCGGGTGAAGTGAGGGTTTTAGTATTAGTGAAAAACCAGAAGTGAGTCTGGGACTGGACGTAGGACAGTGGTCCGAACCAGTATAAATCGATTGTGTGATTAACTACTTTCTACTCTGCTATATAGATATTATATCCTATTCTCCATACTACACGATCATATACTGCTGCATAGCCTCTTTCAGATGCATGATATCATTACGGTCAGTAGCAGGAATAGCCTCCACAATGTCCATTCCAAAGCTAGCAAAATGCAACTAACGTCATCCTGAGAAGTAACCAGTGATTTCTTCAATAAAAGAGATTTTCCCCTCCGAGAAGGACCACAAGCATCGACGGCTGACAAGCCGGAACTCTTCTCATCAGACATGACACTACCAGGTGATATCATTTCATGAAACATATAAAGTTTATATCTCATTCATTAGAACATTTGGAAGAGATTATGCTTAAGACTAAAAAAAGTAACGCAGGGCATTTAGTAAAGGCTTAAGCAGAGAATGTTCTACAATAAGCTTCAAATCCTCATTGAACGAATAATCTGGCTCGAGAAATTAAAGTTGCAGGTAAAAGTGAAGAAGAAGCAGTGGTAATTGTGCAGGGATATTTATTTAAATCCCCATAGCACAAACGAAGAACAATCAACGTTCCTCTGTCAAGGAAGACCAAAGGACTCTGATATGACGCCTCGAAAAAACAAAGAGTTTGACTTGAAAAGTCGAAAACATCCCATCATAAAGGGGGGATGTTACTACCAAAATTCAACAGCGGAGTGAGCTGGCGGTGAAGGGGTATCGGGTGATCAAAGGCTCGCAGGAGGCCCAATAGAAAGTGGGAGCTAGATACCAAAAAGGATAAGAACAAGAAGAAATATTCCAAAAAGCCGCATCACCTGAAGTTTCTTTCCTCTCTCCCTCTAAGGGGAAAGATCGTAAAGAACTATGAGGTATAACCGACAGGGTCTATCCTCCAGGGTTAATCCGACAAGACCTTTCCAACAGTATCAACTCAATGGAAGACTCCATATGAGGAACCACCCATCTGCTAAAGCCAAGTAAGCCAGAAGTGATAAACTCGATAAACGAAGCCCAAAGGAATCTTCAGTAATGACTAGCCCGAGTGCTGACACATACGAAAACGAAATTATCGAAGGCACTAAGACGGAAGAACGTGAAGGCCATCCAGAACCAACTTCCGGAGCACCTACTGCATGGAGACCGAAACGCTAACCGAGACCCAAGCGAATATATAGGCAACCGTATTCACTTAGTACCGAACTCGTGGCGGCTTCGAACTGGTAGTTACCAGTATACAACATGAGAGCAAGCCTCTCTAAGTATTTACGATAAGGCCGGAGGCCTACATCCGAGAGCTCGTAGCCGAAGCCTATATCTAAGGACCAAGGCTAACACTCCAAGAATGGCCGAAAGGCAAGCGCCCTAAACTCAGGGAAAAAGCAACTAGCAAGGACTTCCGTAGGCCCAATAGCCCATCAACGGAAGGAGCATCGAACCACTATAAATAAGACCCCAGAGGTCACATTCAGGGAGAGATTTTTTTTGGCTTCCAAAACAATCGTACTCTTAAAATTAACTTAGAAAAGAGATCAACAGGGAAATCCCCCTATGACATTCATGTACTCTCAGTGAAAATTAAATAAAAGGGAATCTATTGCAAGAAAGTTGCTCTGTAAGTGTGTATTTCCATTTTCTGATCATTACCATTGCGGTTGCTTGTTTTCCTTTTTAGATTTGAATTGGATTTCCTCTTCAATACGCCCCTGATTAGGAAAACACGCTTCGTCCCTGGGTCGAAACCCATTTTGATTGCCCTTGGCAAACCCCTTTTCCCCCAATTCCACTTCCAGGGCAGTAACCCGATTTGACCCGTAAAACAACCCACCAACCATTTCCTCCTCTAGATCCAACCCAGTCAAGCTATCTCTGGTACTGACAAAAAATATCGTTAACAGGTTACATTGCCTGCTCATTGCATACTTCACAGGTTTATTATTCAAGTTTTTTTTCTACATAATACCTTTTACTTATGTTACCCCTTTTTATATCCATCTTTACAATTTATTCTTTAGGAAATTAGTAGGGGTTGGCACAGGTCGGTTTGATGTGGTTTGGAGCTCAAACCGCTTCTGCACCACATCAAACGATTGATAAAAAAATACAAACCATTATACCAATGATTTAAACGGTTCAGCTTCTGTTTCGTTTTGATAGATTACGGTTTGGTTTCCGTTCAGTCTGGTTTGAATCCGTAATAATTATGAAATAAGAGAATTACTTCCATCCACGGTCAATTTACAACTGTGTGATGCAGTGCCACTTAAAAAGTAAAACACACAATGTTATTCTATGTTGTAAGTTTGGTTTCTAACCGTATGCATACTTCAATTTTATATTTAATGATAAGTGAGATTTTTTTAGTACTTTGACCAAATATCAACATTAATCAATGCATAAACATTAAGTAAGATAAATTAAATAAGATTATAATTCACATTTGTCCAAAAGAATGATATAGAAACTATTATACAAAAACTATAATTGTCTCCTTTATGATAATGATTATTATTAATGTAACAACATACCTAGAAATAGAATATACATAGTTAAAATTAAAAATTAGATAGGATTAGCTATATTTTTATTATAAGATTGCTAGTGCAACTATTCGGTTTGGTTCGGTTTAATACGGTTGGGTCAACAGCTCAAACCCAACCGGACTGTATCGTTCTGAGTCGGTCCGGTTTGGAGTTTTTTCTTTAATGAGAATATTCAGTTCGGTTTTCCGCACCATTTTTACGGTTTGGTGCAGGCGGTTTTCGTATGGCGGTGCAGTTTATGCCCACTCTTAGAAATTTGACTTATTCCTAATTGATTGTTTATTAAAACTATACAAAATCTTTTTCCATAGCTTAAGGTAATTACCGAAATGGAAACCCATAACTGCAATACATTTCGTCCAGTTATTTTTAGGCTATTGAAAAGTGCGCATTATGACAAAATCCTTATTTCGCACTAATACACATCTTTATTTATTTTTAATCTTGCAATTATGTTTTCCACTTCTATTAAAAACCAAACTATGGAAATATGTCCCCCTTTCCTAACCAATCAGTCTAGGCTACCATTAACTTCCTAATTTAATTGATATACATTAGTTCTTACCTCTAACTTATTTTCCTCTTTTTGTTTTGCATAACTATAGTAAAATTGGACACAATTGCATTTATATCCCTTTTTTTCTTCCATTCCCTACAATTTCTGCATTATTTCTATTTTAAATCTTTTCTGCTAAAAATTTACTATATGTAACTTTGTTTATGCCATATCAATCTTTGCTACATTAATTTATTAAGCCTTACCAAGTTTGTCCAATTTCAAATTTATATTTTATTACACTTTTGGCATAATACATCCATTTAGCGTCAAATCATCACGTTTTTTTCTTTTTATTACAACTCTCATTAATTTGCCCAGAACCATAATTAACTTAATTTGCGCCTAACCACAATTCGATTACTTTGCGCGTAACCACAATTCAAATAAATACGCATCTAATCACAATTTTATTATTTTGCGCATAACCACAATTTTATTCATTTTGTGCATAACCAAAATTTGTATTCATTTTGTGCATAACCACAATTTTATTCATTTTGCGCATGACTGAAATTTGGTACAAAGTGTATATTCTGATGCAGAAGAGGAGAAAAGGAGTAGAAGAACATATTGTATATTCCACAGGAATGAAATGATTCAATATACCATTATCGGAAAATATAATTTAAACCACTCATTTGAGCTTTGCGCTTTAATATATTTGATCTGATTTGGATCCCCACTGCTTTCTTTTCAATTCAGATTTATAGATCTGTTTTGATTGAGGATCTAGGCATCTATAGCTTAAATCTACATTCTACTTCTCAAAATCTTTAATTAGACTTCCTAAAACTAATATATATATAAAGAATTTGGAGAAGAAAGGAAATAACAGAGCTCTAGTGCCCTCTCAGAAAATATGAGTTGAAAGCTAGTCCATGGGGGTTTATTTATAGTTGTGTCAATGATATTTTCGTCAACATCGGAATAAGGGAATAAATGTATGGACTTAGTGGTAGTTAGTGGTTGCTTAATTCCTACAAGCTTGAGTTAGTTCACTGTTTCGTAGATATCGAGGTCTTAAGCCCGAAAGTTAGTTACTCTTCCTTCAAGAGTTGAGTATCACGCTTACGAGACTTAAGAACCAACAGTTACTTAGGATAAGGGTTTCGTAAGATCTTCGCAAGTGGAAAGCTGAACGGTGTAGGAAGGGTTATTTTGGTCATTTGGAAGCATAGCAGAACACACCCAGAAGCATAGTAAAGTACAGTATAGTATGCGAAAATAATAAGAACACAATGATTTATAGTGGTTTGGGTCAGATTGAACCTACGTCCACTTTAAGGGCTTTGATGATTTTATTCATGGAGGAGGTTACATAAGAAATCCCCAAATTTATTTACAAATTAGGGTTAGCTCTCTTAGAAATGAGAGCAAGATTTTGGAATGAGGAAAAATCCTCACAAAATAAGACCCTTGGGGTCTTATTTATAGAGGTTTTGGGCCTTCTTCTGCTGCCGCTACTTGGAATCAGTTCCAGAGCGCTTTCACTGTTTCGGGCCGCTTCCGCATCATTTGGTTTCGGTGCTGAACTTTCATATGCTTTGATACTGGTTTTGGTATCTTCCTTCTGCTCTCGGCTTTCAGTATCGAGTTGCGGAAGCTTCAGTGTTGGTGTCGAATGAATGCCTGGTGCCGGCGTGGTTTTATGCTTCTTGCTTTAGGTGTCGAAGCTGTGCCATTGTCGCATAAGTGCTTCCATACCGAGACTACTGTTTCTTCTCTTTGTATTCAACTTCCGGTGTTGAATTACTATCTCGTTTATGTATTTGGATTTCGTTTCTATTATCTGTATTGGTTGATGCTACTTTTGCCTATCAGTTTCGGTATCGAAACTATAGGTGTTGATAGCTCTTCTTTTGGTCTGTTTTCTTTACTTAGCATTTGGCATCGTCATCCATGATACTTGCCATTGTTACTTTGACCTTGGACCTGCTATTTAATGTTTCTATCTCTGGGACTTTGGCATCGTGGTTTCGGTATCGGTCATGTTGCTAGATTAACTGCTTCCCACTCTTGGTTACTTTGGTTTCCACTTGATATCGTCATTACTTTTGTGTTAGCTTCTACCCTGATCTTATCTCTCTTTCGATGTCAGCCTTCTGCGTTTCGTCTTCATAAGCTTGCTTTCTTGTTTCATTGTCAATACCAACCTATATTATTCATTGCACATTGGTATCGACACCAAGCCTTTATCTTCTTCCTTACCCTTTTGTAATCGTTACTACGGCCGTTCCCTTCCGAACACTTTGTTATCTCGATATGATTCATATATTTGCTTTCCCGGTTTTGATGTCATTACCAAACTAGCAATCCCCTATATGATAGTGCCAACACGGCTCTTGGCCCTTTTCTTCCTTCCTGTCGCCTTAGCGTTATTACTGCATTCTTCTAAACTTCCGTTATCGGTATCGGACCGAAACCCTTATGCTATGGTGTCGACCTTGAGTCACACAGTCCTCATTTTTTATGCCGATATAACCTTGGTATCATCCTTCTAACAATGCTAAGTGTTAATGCCTCATTGAAACCTGAAACTTTTATGACTCTTTGCACTTGATGTCGACTCTATAGCTTTCGAACCTTGTTATTGGTATCGCCTCAGCTTCCTTCATGGCTTTCTCTACTTGGTTACAGTGTCGCTACCTTAAGCTCTTTTCTCTTCTAGTTTTGGAGCATCTACTTCTTTATATTTGGCAGATGCATATTTTGGTGTTAACTGTTATCCCCCCATAGTATAAAGATGCTTTTGTTCTTTAGGACAAAATCTTGTAGTTCCTGTACTATTTTTCTGCAACTCAAGAATCAATAGAAAAGTTTTGTATAATCCAAAATATAGATGCAAGGGGAAGCGTAAACTTTCCTTTATGAATAAATCTTGAATACAAACTCTATGTTATGAACTTTTATGAATCTAATTATACATAATGTGCAAACTCAAGTATGCATCCATGTGGGACATTATGGTTATAAGATTTAACATTCTCCTACTAACATTGAATGGGGAATCTCATATTCTAATCTAGGCATCCAGTTATCAAGAACTTATTCTTTTGCAAAATATACAATAAAAAAAATTAAAAATCTAGCCTTAGGTACTTGTAATAGAAATTCTGAGGTCCATAATAGAGATCTCAAAGCCTAGACTTGGTCATTTATAATTCGAAGATCAGGACCTCGTTTTCAGAGAAACATGATATGTTAATAAAAGTAATATAACTTGCATAACATTCAATATTTCACTTATAATGTGTCAAGCATTGTCTTTAAACAAAACTTACAACAATAAGGTTAGGGGTAAAAAATAACTTAAGTTTAGAAAACATTCCTATGTTAGGTGTCGAGATGCCATAACCTTTGTTTAGAGATTTTAAGTAAGAGACTTGAGGCACCAGCCCGAGTACTTAATTTAAAAATTCTTTTTTTTGTTGTAAATAAGGTTGTTGGCCTAAATTCCATACTTGGGCACGGTGATAGAAGCCAGGAACTTCTTAACTGGAAATGAGAATAGAAAATCCGTAACTAGATTCAAGTATTAGAATAGTGTAAATATAAGGGTTCATTTCTTAAAGTGTTATAAGTTCAGAAAATGTTCGTCTAGAATAATGAGAAAAGGCCTAAAGCTCTGATTTGAGTTGTTGTAACATAATTCCTTTTAACAATAATAGAAGTCCAATACCTAAATCTGGGTATTTATGACGGACAGTCGGAACACTACAAACTAAAATTAGTAGAAACCCTAAGACTCGTACTTAGGTAAATAGAAAATTAGAACTTTGCATCTGAAATTAGTAGAAACCCCAAGACTCACACTCGAGTAAGTAGAAATCATAAATCCATATCTAAAATTAGTAGAAACCCTGAGACTTACACCCAGGTTAATAGAAATCAGAAATCTATATCTGAAATTAGCAGAAACCCCGTGACTTATAGTCTGGTAAGTAGAAATCAGAAGTCCATATCTGAAATTAGTAGAAACCCCGAGATTCACACTCGGGTAAATAGAAGTTAGAAATTCATATCTAAAATTAGTAGAAACCTTGAGACTCGCACTCGAGTAAGTAGAAATCAGAAATCCATGTATGAAATTAGTAAAAACCCCGAGACTCACACTCGGGTAAACAGAAATCAGAAATCCATATCTAAAATTAGTAGAAACCCCTAGATTCACACTCGGATAAGTAGAAATCAGAATTCCATATCTGAAATTAGTAGAAACCCCGAAACTCACACTTGGGTAAATGGAAATCAGAAATCCATATCTGAAATTAGTAGAGTTCCCGAGACTCATGCTCGAGTAAATAAGAAATCCGAAATTCATTCAAATAATTTTATCCTGTTTAGAATTCACTAGGTAATGCCAGAATCATCAAAGACTATCTATGTGAATACCATTAAGCTATCCAAATATTATTGAAAGTGACTGAACAAACATAAATTATGTGTGGATTTTTCGGAAGTTCGTTCAGAGTAACATGTGGGCGAAATAGTCTTAAATATTCTGAAGAATAATTTTTAGATGTATATAGAGGGTCACTTTAAGAATAAATTAATTCTATCCTGAGTTGATTAATCATTTATCGGAAGTTTCATTTAGCTTTCAAGCCATTAGGTATCTAATGTCTAGTGTTACATGGTTACACCTAACCCATAGGATATGAAGATTTATGAATACTCTCTAAAAGAGTTACACGGGTCCCTTTATGGGAAGATGTATGTATTATAACTATCCCCACTTAGGGGGCAACTGTTGGGTTTTGGGATCTAATCGTATAACCCTAATATATACAGTTCAACAACTTGGACTGATGGATCTATGCAATAAATTAGTAAATCAAATAGAGTTCATACCTTTTCGAGAATCCATGAATGTGTAAACTCGTATTACACTTGTTTTTCCCCAAATCTGAAACACGAGAGAACTTGGATGTATTGAATCGCCAGCACGTCAAGCGCCGCGCCTCCATGAATATCCACGAGAGCGTCCTCCTTTTAATCGAATTGATAGAAGAAAAGAAATTGGTGCTAGCCGCCATTATTTTTGGAATTTTAGAGATTGAGGGTTAGGTGGTTTTAATTTTTGGATCTTATCTAAAATTAGGGTTAGCCGCCATTTTATAAAAGGACAATTATATATAACCCTAGGTTAATACCATATCCCCTTTTATAAATGGATTTCAACCATGAAATAAGGAACCATTCAAAAACTCACTCCAAATTCAAATAAAATATCAACGTTTTTGATATTTTACTTGTCCAAAATAATTTCTCTTTTATAATGCTCTATATCGTATGACCCCACAGGTTATTACAACGTTGGCAATGATTTTAAATCGTATTTAAAATCATAAACAGTGATTGGCATCTAGCAATACGTCGCTGCTACCCAAGTTATAATAAGATCAATGATTCGATACAACCTTTCTGTGACCAGTGTATCAATGCAATATAATCCTTTTAACCGATATATTCAGGATTAAACTAGAGGCATGGATCGTATCATCCTCGTTATAATTTAATCCGGTTTTTCTTGATCGATGAGTAGACTATTTAAAACAAATCAATATTTGAGCACGGCCATGCATTTCACAGTCTCACTCAATCAAGAGGCCCATGGATATCACTACGTGTATATCGTAGGGTTAAATTCCATCTAGATCATTCATAATTTTCATTTGATTCAAGATGTATCCAATAATCACCGTTATCATTACTCTGTTACGAAATAACTTTAGATGATATCAAAACACAAATATCTTCGAATAAAATTATAATGATTTCAGGTCTGAGGACCATTACATCACTGTCACTATGAGAATAACTTATGATACTGTTAATTATATTCCATGGAGTTATCTCACGGTGGGTCAGCCCAATACGATATTCTCCAATACGTATTTATGTCTTGACTTTAATATCACGTATATTAATGATCAATGAGATGTGATCATCAGTCAATCAATATACTAGTCTCAACGCTTTATTGTTGTCCTTTATAAACAATAAAACTCGACTAGGGACTTTTAAGAATTATAATACTTATCACATTATATAATCTCAAGTTCAGTCTTACTCGAACTATATAATTCCGTATTATTATTCTAAGGACTTCTATTATATTAATATTTATATTACGCAGTAAATATAATATAAAAGAATAATATTTTATTCCAAATAAAATAATAACATCAACAGGGTTATCAATCTCATCAAATGAATTGCCTCTAGGGCATAAACTCTAACAATCTCCCACTTGCACTAGAGTCAATCATTTACGTATCGTATACTCATGAAACTAGTGTGACTATTAAACTTCTATTGCGACAGAGTTTAATTCAGTAGGTCTGCAACATTACAACTTTTGTAACTTTGCAGATATGTTTATTTCTTCTGTGAACAAATTCACATAAGAATTATATTTCTTAAAATAAATGTTTGGATTGATGATGAGTTTAATGTCTTAGGCCTGAGCAACAGCCATATTGTTATCGCAATGTATATCATTCGATCAACAATGAATTAAGTTCAATCATGAACTTCTTAATCCAAACATTTTCTTTCTTAGAATCAGTATTTATTTCTTGTTTTTAAACTAACATTATTTGCAATAATTAATGTGTTATCAAATTACATTTGAATTATTGTATCACTCCCACTCAATTTCTTGTCTATACAAGATTCAATAGTATTTTGTGGTTTTCGAGACATTTCGAATTCTATTTTATTCCCATAGATATCTTAGAGACTGTCTCTCCTTTATAAAGGATCCCTCTTTTATAAAGGATACCAATCCGAGCAATAAACATTTTATTCTCATAGAATTTATAGAAATAATATCCATTTGTATCTTTTGGATATTCCACAAAATAGTTATCTGATTTGGGTCCGATCTTATTAGAGGAAGGGCGTTCAATAAACGTCTTACATTCCAAATCTGTGCATTAGACAAACTAAGACATTTCGTAGTCCATATCTTTTATGGTGTCTTCAGACTCGTTCTAGTAGGATTAAATGCAATTGTTCTATTTTAATTTATTAGAAGATCTATATGACTTATCATTAATCGTACTATATCTTATAAGTTACGATTTTTCTTTTAGACACACTATTCCATAATGGTGTTCTAAAGGGAGTGAGTTGTGAAGCAATTTCAAACTCGTTTGATTAGTCATCAAATAATTGGCTTAATATTTATACTTTATTAAAATTGTTTTAATTTCACTTTAAATTCTTTGAACTTTTCAAAGGATTTAGATATGTGTTTCATAAGATACACGTATCCTAATCTAATGATATCATCAGTAAAGCTTATGAAATAATAAAACTTACCTCTAGTCTATGTATTCATTGCTCCATATACATCAATATGTACGAAACCCAATACTTATCGCTCATTCACTGTGTCAAGTGAAAGGTGATTCAGTCATTTTGCCTAATAAACAAGATTTGCATTCTTTATATGATTCAAAATCAAATGATCTCAAAATTCCATCATTATGGAGTTTTGATATGCTTTCTTGTTTATATGGGCTAAATGATAATGCTAAAGGTATGTTGGACTCAAATCATTAAATTTAATCCACTCTTTAATTATGTCAAGTACATTATAGTTAACAAATTATAAAGTTCATTAACTATTTGTGAAATTCCATTAATTATTTCATTTAAATAAAATGAATAACAATTGTTCTTTTATTATAAATGAAATTTAAACTTGTCTGAACAAGATTCATAATAACATTTATTTTATATGGAATTTCATAATAACAATTATTTTATTTATATAATTAAGCCAGTGTATATATAACAAGAATTAACTTCCCATTGATAATCCAGCAACATTTGCTTCATTTCCAATCGTAAGCTCACTTGTCTTTTCAGATTTCTACTTATTTTGCAATTTCTGTAAATTCACATACATTTATGTGATTCATATATAGTATCTGATACTAGAGATGTTTATGTATATCTTATTCGGTTGGAGTCACACTTCAACTTTCATCTTAGATCTTCGATACTTGTTAGAACAATTACGTTTTAATTTATTTGAGGACAATCCTCAAATTTCAACGTTAGTCAAGAAATTCGATTTAATTCAATTTATCCTTCTTAAGAACAAATTTAAATTATCGGGGTTATCTTTTATTTAATATCTACATTAGATAATAAAATAATAACTGATTCTATAATATTTATTTAATACAAAATTTTGACAATCAAAATTTATATTAACATAAATATAATATTTAAACTAAAATACGCTCCCACTCAAATTAATATCCCTCTGTTTATATATACATATCGGTATACATATATAACGGTGTTCCAAGATCCATATCTAGTCATGCCTTGACCCAGCTTTGGCTAAACCCAAAACACAACCTTTTAGGTAGACATTTTATGTCAATTATATCGTCTATATAACTCTTGGATTGCATGTTGAACATTTTGTTCAGTATTATTCATTTGCTCAAAATATAGAATAATTCATGCTATTGTCTCTAAGCCATAATCGTATTATGCAGCCTAGTTAAGTCAGACCCAATAATAGGTTGGAGCACCACATTTTACGCCATCGCATATAACCAAAATAAAAGGTGCACAACGCTTTTGCGCTAGTTACATCCAGTGATTTTGGACAGTGATGAGTATATTATTGGAAGACTTCACCATGACTTAATATAACAGAATTTGCTTTTAAAGGGAATTTATAACTCATAATGGAAGACTATATTATAGTTATATACATATATCAAAATATATGTATTTATATTCGTAGTATTAATAAGATTTAAATAAATATTTAAATCATACATACATGTATTCAAAACAATGAAGCGTGCCTATTCTTCTTTGAACATTTCAAAGATATGGTTAACTTTTGTTTTGCTTAATATCATATATAATACATACATACTTAAAGTCCATATAACTAAATAGACTTCAATTTGATATGTTTACCGATTCAAAAGGAATCCAAGGACTAGTTAAGATAAATTTGAATCCACATAAACTTCCAAAATATATGTGAATAAAACTTATAACCTGTCATGTAAGACAGATAAAATGATATGCAAGGAAACAAACATGTGAATAAGCATTATATATCATGTGACCAATAAATCAATGTATATAATTCAGTCCATATAGCATTCCTTTCAAGGATTTAAACATATGATCATAAGCAAAGAATATGTAACATTATAAACAGGTACTGACTTGTTATTAATCAAACAGCATAATAACAATATAATGGTAACTACACATATACTATTATGCAATACAAAACAGTTCTGTATCTAGCTATCCAGATAAATATGCAAACCAGTATATACAATATGTATATATATGTACAACAATTGCTCATATTTATCAGTACATACAGACACAGTCATACTGCAAAGGTTTAAAACTATACATGCTTGCGAAAGTCCACTAATTTTGCATTGACTTGTCCATCCTTGTTTGCTTATTGGTTCAGTCATACTGAGCCTAGCTTCAAGATAGAATCTGCTGACATTTACAAATAAATGTATGATAACAGATTCTTACATTTGAAGATGACAATGTAATATTCATGCATTACACATATATATATATATAACACTGTTTAACTTCAAACATATATATCAGATATACATGTAAGTAATACAAACAGATTTGTATGTTTGCCGACAAGTTTATGTTTCCTATGTGGTGTTTGTCTTTACAAGAATCAATATTCCTTTTCACAGTATTCAAACTGCCTTAATATTCAAGTATCATTAGGAAATGAACACCATCAAGCAATTAAATTGGATCAACAGTTTGAAACATACATATATAGATTTAAATCATGGTATCAAACTTAGCATATTTATCATGCATAAAATATATATACATATATATCTGAATATTAGTGTAATTTTGAATATTATCTACCTGCTGCATTTTAAAATTTTACAAGTTTAGAAACCTGTAACATACATATGAGTTAAAACACATGCATTTAGATTATCAAACTGAACATGTATCAACACCATATACTTATATATCATTGTATACAAGTGTCATACAATCAATTCTATGTAGAAGAGTCAATGTAGTTCAAAATTAGAGACAGGATTTTCTCAAAACCGGTCAACCAAAATTATTGAAACAGATACCAGACTGAATTCTAATCTAAGTTACAAACCATTAACATATTGTCAAGGTGTTGAATAATATGACTCCCTTGTCCTAACATAAATTATATGATCCAATCACATATAAATATATGTTTAAATAAGGTCTGCTCTAATCAATGTTTGTGAGGTTGAAAAACAACATTTAAAACAAGTCATACTTGTTCAAACATAAGTCTAATTTGTACCAAGGTTCCAGACGTATTGGTTAAGTTTTCAGACTTAAAAGAATCATTCAAAATTGGGGTTTTTGTCCCAAAATGGAAAAACCGTAACATGATTATGGTATTTTCCATAGCAATTTTAGTATTCAATTAAGAAACTGGTTAAAACAGTCTCACTGATTTGAGATATGGGCATTAAAATAAAAACATATGCTGACAAAAGAATTAAAACATCAATCTAATTTGCAGCATGTTAATATGTCAATATGACATTTATAAAATTCATATGCGACAAATCCACGGTTGTAAACACAGTACAAATAAAACATATCATGTATATGCGTAGATTAACTGAATCAATATATTAATCAACACCATACATCTCATAATATTTGAAATGATTCAAAATCATTTTAGCTATTCTTATAGCAGATCAGAGGATAATATGGTGACTATGATGAAAGATGATGAATACCATACATACACACATATATATACGATTATGTCAAAGCACATATGCCATACATATGTTCATATATATAAAAGGCATAAAACAAAACAGAATTTCAGATTTTATGCAATGTTAAAACCAGATCTGAAAATTTAAAGTTTACTCGATTAAACCCATATACATCTTCACATATATGTCAACTACATATATATAACTGAATCATCATATTACTTATACAATGAACAAAACACAATTCGCATATTGTGACTAGAACTTATTCCTTTCATTGTTAATATGATCTGTATAACCAAGGAAATTTTGTATGAAATTTATACCTTTGATTCTATAATCAAATAAATTAGTATTGGTATGAAATGAAACCGGTCAAAATGGTTTTTGATTATTACAGCCATGTACTAAGGTCAAAATCAAAATTTGAACACATGAAGGAAATGCTAATAAGAGTCAGATCTTTAATGTATAATAATCAAACATTTTGATTATCATAAATAGCATTGCGTGCTGTAAATAAATCGACATATATTTCTTTAGATCATATTTGTATATTCATGATTTTTGATCAAAATCAAAATTTGACAGAGCCATACTCTGTTTTATATGTGTATACATTTCATAAACTAATCTTAAATATGCAACTATGGTCCAAAATCCTTTTCTCAAACAATTTAAGATATAAAAGATCTATAAGTTATAACATAGTAAGCTTTATTCATCTTATGGACTTGTCATCAGTGAATTGATATAAGATCATGAGTTGAAAATGTATGACAAATTTGGGTCATACAATCTTGTTAATCAAACACTTTGATAACATATCAAATATGGTAAATGGGATCAAATTATTATAAACAGATCTATACTGTTTATTTGTTAATCAAACAAGTTTGATTTTATTTGCAGGTACTAATATCAATTCAGAAAATTGTCTTAATGAATTTCCAAATAAATGATTTCATTAAATCAATATAATCTGAAAACTATCTTACTGATTCGTTAATCAGTAAAATATTCAATGATCAAAAGAAAGGAAAGCTTAACAAAATCTGGTTACATAAACTTATCTATCAAACATTTTGATAATAAGTCTGGCATTGTTAATTCAAACAAACAGATCGATATACTGCTTGAAATCAACTTAATATTTATATACAAGATATAACAGTTTAAAATAGAGTATAATTCAAGTGGAATCAATATCATGTATTAATTTGTATTTGAATGAAACAATTTTGTTTCAGAAACAAAACGTATAACATTCCAAATTAATCAAAACCCTAATTTTTATATCCTATACTATAGAGCAATTAGGAATTCAAACGAAATACAAATCTAAATTAGAATTCGAGATAGAATTTATTGCAAGCCTCGCTCTGATACCACTGTTGGGTTTTGGGATCTAATCGTATAACCCTAATATATACAGTTCAACAACTTGGACTGATGGATCTATGCAATAAATTAGTAAATCGAATAGAGTTCATACCTTTTCGAGAATCCATGAATGTGTAAACTCGGATTACACTTGTTTTGCCCCAAATCTGAAACACGAGAGAACTTGGATGTATTGAATCGCCAGCACGTCAAGCGCCGCGCCTCCATGAATATCCACGAGAGCGTCCTCCTTTCAATCGAATTGATAGAAGAAAAGAAATTGGTGCTAGCCGCCATTATTTTTTGGAATTTTAGAGATTGAGGGTTCGGTGGTTTTAATTTTTGGATCTTATCTAAAATTAGGGTTAGCCGCCATTTTATAAAAGGACAATTATATATAACCCTAGGTTAATACCATATCCCCTTTTATAAATGGATTTCAACCATGAAATAAGGAACCATTCCAAAACTCACTCCAAATTCAAATAAAATATCAACGTTTTTGATATTTTACTTGTCCAAAATAATTTCTCTTTTATAATGCTCTATATCGTGTGACCCCACAGGTTATTACAACGTTGGCAATGATTTTAAATCGTATTTAAAATCATAAACAATGATTGGCATCTAGCAATACGTCGCTGCTACCCAAGTTATAATAAGATCAATGATTCGATACAACCTTTCTGTGACCAGTGTATCAATGCAATATAATCCTTTTAACTGATATATTCAGGATTAAACTAGAGGCATGGATCGTGTCATCCTCGTTATAATTTAATCCGGTTTTTCTTGATCGATGAGTAGACTGTTTAAAACAAATCAATATTTGAGCACGGCCATGCATTTCACAGTCTCACTCAATCAAGAGGCCCATGGATATCACTACGTGTATATCGTAGGGTTAAATTCCATCTAGATCATTCATAATTTTCATTTGATTCAAGATGTATCCAATAATCACTGTTATCATTACTCTGTTACGAAATAACTTTAGATGATATCAAAACACAAATATCTTCGAATAAAATTATAATGATTTCAGGTCTGAGGACCATTACATCACTGTCACTATGAGAATAACTTATGATACTGTTAATTATATTCCATGGAGTTATCTCACGGTGGGTCAGCCCAATACGATATTCTCCAATACGTATTTATGTCTTGACTTTAATATCACGTATATTAATGATCAATGAGATGTGATCATCAGTCAATCAATATACTAGTCTCAACGCTTTATTGTTGTCCTTTATAAACAATAAAACTCGACTAGGGACTTTTAAGAATTATAATACTTATCACATTATATAATCTCAAGTTCAGTCTTACTCGAACTATATAATTCCGTATTATTATTCTAAGGACTTCTATTATATTAATATTTATATTACGCAGTAAATATAATATAAAAGAATAATATTTTATTCCAAATAAAATAATAACATCAACAGGGTTATCAATCTCATCAAATGAATTGCCTCTAGGGCATAAACTCTAACAGCAACTCCACTAGCAGAAGGTGGAAGTATTTATCCTAACTTCGGGGGCAACTCCATTGTAGTAGATTATGGGTATTGTTGCCCTACTCTAAGTGCAGCTCCATCATAGAAGCATTTGAGTAATGTAGCCCTACTCCAGGGGCATCTCCACTATAGAAGCGCACCCTACTCCAGAGGCAGCTTCATTGTAGAAGCATGTGAATTTAGTGGCCTCTCTTCTTAGGGTTTATTTGTTGTTGCTTCTCCTCTTGGAAGCTTTGTTTTTGTTGCTTCTCTTCTCGGAAGCTTTGTTTGTGTTGTTTCTCTTCTCAAAAGATTTGCTTGTTGTGGCTTCTCTCTTTGGAAGCTTTATTTGGTGTGGCTTTTCTTTCTGGAATCTTTTTTGATGATGCTTCTCTCCCCAAAAGCTTTGTTTGATGGTGCTTCTCTCCTCAAAAGCTTTACTTGATGTTGCTTCTCTCCCTGGAAGCTTTGTATATTGTACCTTTTCTTTTAAAGGCTTTGTTGATTCGCCTTTTCTATCAAATGATTTATTGATTCTCCTTTTCTCTCAAAGGCTTCATTGATTCACCCCTCCTTATGAATGCTTTATTGATTCGTCCTTCCTTCCGAAGGCTTTATTGGATATCTTTTATCAAGGGTAGGTTCCATACCTTTCATAGAAATATTCAGTTATATTTGTATAATGCATTTTGACATGCACGTAAAAATGCACATTTATATTCACATATTTATTCTTGTTTAGTTGAATAAATAAACATTTTTGGGTATTTTATATGATCAAACCATGTTTTAAATATTTTCAAAATCATCACTTATTATAGGAAAAAGTGGTCACTCATGCATGTTTTAATTTGTGAAATCTTTTACTTGTTCCTCATGATTATCTCTTGTAGGAATTTTGGAGCAGAAAGGATATATACACATGAAGAGATGAGGGAAAACATGCATTTACACAAAAGAAGGCAAAGAATTAATTCATTTTATGGATAGTGGAGGCCCACACCTTTCAACTAGCCCACTTGCTCTTAAGATTCATACTAAAGACTAATTGAATGAGTCAAAAGGCCTCATGCATTCTACATGACTTATTAGTGACTAATGGCAATTAGAAGCTTCATGAATGGGCATTTTGGGATTTCCTGTAACGACCCGGAAAATCTGAACCAATTTAAAATTTTTAAATTGGTTATTTTAGTAGATTTTAAATATTTAAAATAAATATTTTAAATAATAATGATGAAAAGTAAGTTCGAATCGAAGTTGAAAATAAATATAATTACTTTGAATTATAAACAAGGCCTGAAATGGCGCGGTAGTTTCAAAATTTGAATTCAAACTTTGACTGACTGTACCGGGTGCAAAACAAAACGGATTTGAGTGAAACCAAAAATATTTAAATCTGTTAGTGAATAACTTTCTAGGAATCTGAAAAATCGAAGTTTCATAGCGGGAAGCAAAAGTTATGGCCAAATGAATTTTCAGAAAGGTCGCTATAGAAATTATATAGCCCGTGAAAATGGTCGTTTTGCAAACGACCTCGGAATTCGACGAAACCACTTTTGTTGGATCCGGGATGTAAAGTTATTGCTAGGTTTCAAATTTCATAATTTTTGAAGCTAGTTTGTGAGCGTGGCAAAAAATGTGTTTTGGTCAATTACAGTTAAATTGGATCGACCAGAAATGGGCCATTTTGCAAACGGTCTCAGAATTCGATGAAACTAGTTTTGTTGGGACCGTATCGTTAAAACATAGCTAGATTTATTTTTCGGAAATTTTTAGAATTAGTATGTGGCCCCGGCAAATTGAAATGTACGTTCAAATTAAATATTGAATGTTTTATATTTTAATTTGAAGGAAAACTGACTGAAACAGTCAAATGGGCCTACAAAACATATCCCATTGTGGTCGGAATGGGGGTAAAATGCTAGGGGCGACAGTCGTTGGGTTTGGATTGGAGTTCGTATGGATAGAAGGGTATTTTCGGAAAAGGAAATTAAAATTAAAATATAAAATACGGGCCAATCACGTTTCTTCTCCCATCATCGCGTTGACCCAGTAAATCCCGATTACCCCCCAACACAACGGCGACTACATCTCGATCGTTCTCCCTCCGTTTTCCTTTGATCCACGCAATGAAACACCACGACCCAGTTGGGTTTTTTGAAGACCTCCTCTCCCTCTTCAAATCAAAACAAACCGCATCACCTATCGTCGCCTCATCTTCGTGATCGAGCTCCCCAAAGTCCGAGGCTTTGGACCGCCGTCGAACTCTCTATAGGGCGTCGAACTGGCCACCAGTGGTGGCGCTGGAAAGCCCCTTCCACCCCCTACGTCGTCGTGTAACCTGATCGAGACCACGTGCATCGGATTTGAAGTTATTGCAAAACCTAGTTTTGAATATTCAAAGAGAGGTACGGCTGTTAAATTATATAAACTATCTTATAGCAGTTTAAAGCGCTACAGTTTTTAATTTCACAGTAAAAATCATATCTTTTTCATTTTTTGACGAAATTCAGTGAAATAAGAGACAGTGGACTCGTGTGGACGTCTTCTACATTCTAGAAGAGACCGCATATTTTTTTGAGCCTTCTGCTATTTTTGGTGGAGTGGAACCCAAAGTGAGATTTTTAATTTGTAAACGATATGGAAAACGATGATGTATAAATTATATAGTCAATGTATGAGTTATATAAGCGTTGTACACCTCTTGTATAAGCGTTGTATAAATCGTACGTTCGATGTATAAGTTATATATGCGTTGTAAAAATTATATATGTGTTGAAATAGAAGTGAAATGCTTTTTACATATATATATATATATATATATATATATATATATATATATATATATACGCCCCTCGTCCACAAACTATGGACGATATTTATTGATTGTGATTGGTGTGAAAATTGGTTGATAGCGAATGGTTGATTGGATTGTTTGTAGTTGGAATTGTTTGATTGTGGTTGAAAAATACCCGTTTGTGGTTGAGAATTGTTTGGTTGAAACCACATAGGATTTGTTTGTGGAAAAGAAAAAAAATTATACATGCCGCCTGCGTGCGAACTAGATGCATGATTCCCCATTGTCAAAAGCTGCGAGGCTTTAAGGTAGAGCGAGGAGCCGTACTAGGGACGACCCTGGTTTTAACGGTTGGATTGTCTGGAATGTTTAATTCAAATCTGAAGAAAAACAGCGCCAGAATCGATTATATATATATATAATTAAATTAAATCGAATAACGACGCTGCAGTTCGTATTTTGAAATCGAAACTTCAAACGATTATACCGAGAGATCCGACCATCGGATTTTCCCGAAACTAGAACCGTTGGATTCGTTTTGTAAAGATCTTTCTAATGATATAAATTTTGTGAAGATCCAACGGTTAGATTTTCAGATATGTGTAAATCAAATCCGAAGAAAAACAGCGCCACGGCCGCGTTATGGCCCGAAGTGTCGTTTGAATAAATTTGCTATTTTAAAATAAATAAAAATAGCGATAAATCATTATAAAATATTATAAACGATATGGAAGTGAAATTTAGAAACTAACTGAAGGTTGGCTAAGTCGAATGGTTTCCTGGATTTTGATCTGACGTTGATTTCAGCCTTCGGGGTTAATATTTGGGAAATCGTTCTCTTACTGATTTACGGTTAGTGACTAATGAACTGGAATATGGCGTATGTGTGTTTGTGTTGCGCTTGTTTATTATATACGCGAGTTTCTCAGAAAGACCGGGTCTATCCAATTCTGAATAACTGAATCGATGATAAGAAATCGAAGATGAAGACGGTGGTCGAAGACCGGAGATCTTCACCTCGTTTGGTTGGTAATTGATGTCCTGATTGGGAGGCATCCCGAAATATGGATAATGAGTGGTGATCGTCCAGACGTACGTGGAGATCGATGGGTTTGCGAGGTATATAGTGCCTCCGGTTTCGTTCAGACCCAGAACGGACTTGCAAATGGACTGTGTGTCAGACATTGGAATTCATTCTATGTGATTGATAGCCATCAGTTACATGGCGTGAATTGCCTGTGTGGCATGCTAAGATGCAGTGATCAGGGCTTCTGTTGAAAAGCAAAGTCTTGTGGTTGATGATCAAAGCACCTTTTGTGTGGCGTAGCTTTGTGTATAACGTGAATTCGCGAGCATCACACCCCGGTATGAACCAGAAATGAGAGAAGGACCTCAGGGAGGGCATGCGTTTCCTTCTAGCTAGAGGTGGTGTCGGTGCTTAAACTGGTTGACATTTATTCTATTTTTCACTTAAGTGGTTGTTGCTGTTGCGAGGCGCCTCAGTTATATCGGTCGATCCGGGACCGATAGAGTCATTCATTGGCTCACTTACGCCCCAAAGGGCGGGGAAACGTAGTGTTCAGGAATTTTAATCCACATCGGTGGACCGGCCCTGTCGCTCCAAGGGTCGATGCGTTCTGATCCTGAGACACGGGCTAGAGCGTCTCGAATTCGGTAAGGACTATCTTTTGCCTTGGTTCATGATGGAAATTCAATTTCCAAATACGTGACTGTGCGGTTTTGATTGTATACCTATATATGGCGACATAGTGGTATGGGGCATTAATGCCGTCTATGATTGATACTTATGATTTGAAATTGCTTTTGAAACATATAAACACTAGTAGTAATATCAAATGCTTTTGTTTTATTCGTATCAAGCATATTTTTGCCATTATAAGGTAAAAACTCTATCCTCCGGTTTGCATTGCATTGTGTGATGGGAACTAAATCTTATAATGGCTTCATTTTTATAAAAAGCATTGCGATGTTTAAAGATTTACTTGTTTTAAAATACTGGCAATCCAATGGAGTAAACCCGTTCCACGAAAGTGACGTGGTCTTGTGATTAGCCATATTTTAAATGTGTTGATTAGATTTCTCATACCAGTCACATGACTGACTCGTAGTTTGTTTCACTTTCAAACTCGGGTGCCCCTTTTTCTACATGGGCAGCCTTGTATTCAAGTTTTAGCTGGCTTTCTCTGGATAGCTGGAGCTGAAGATGGATTCTGGTTATACTCCAAAGATTACCCTTGCCACCGTCAGTACGGGGTTCGGGGTCGTCTCATTTGGTATCAGAGCTTTGGTTAAGCTTAGTTCTGGAATATAACATATCAACGAACTCGTCAGAAATAGAACCAGTAGTGTTCTAGGATGGATAACTCATTACAGATAGGATCAGTAATGTCCTAGTATGAGTAAAGCAGAATGAAATACACCCCAGTAGACACATTTACATTCAAGTATTTGTCTCTATATTTTGAAATATCTTTTCTGTTGACCTGACACTTTGTCTGCTAATTGCAGACGCACTAGAAAATGAGTGACAGGAACAGAAGAAATAATCGTATGGCTCGACCAGCTAATGAGCCAGTTGTGCTCCCACAGCCAGAATCAGATATAGAAATTCTATTCAAGAGATTTCAAAATCTGAGTGGATCACCATTCTTAGGCAAAGAGTCCATTATGGAAACACAAGCTTGGATTCGTTCTGCTGAGAAAATCTTTGAAGGTTTAAAGCTAAGAGATGACCAGAAAAGATTACTGGCGTCTTGGGCACTCAAAGAAGAAGCTTTGTTCTGGTGGGATTCAATTATTAAGGATAATCCAGAAGGTGATATCACCTGGGATAGATTTAAAGTGATTTTCCTAGAAAGATTTACTCCTCCTGAAGCAACTGAGCGGTTATGTGATGAATTCTCTTATTTGATACAAGGAGATATGACGATTCCAGAATATCATAATAAATTCAACGAACTTTCTCATTTTGCTCCTCATCTAATTCAAAACACGAAGAGAAAGAATCTGAGATTTATTCATGGCCTGCAAAGAAAATACCAGAATAAAGTGATGGTGCATGTGAAGCTTCCTTTTTCAGAAATGATATAAATGGCTTATCAGTATGAAGATCTCCATAAGAAAGATATGTTGTGCGACGAAGAGGAAGTCAGTTCTAGTAATAAAGGTGAGTCTGAAACTGATCGTCCTGAGGCCAGTACGATGTCTGAGGTGAGTAAGAAGCCTAAAGTCAATCGGAAAAGGGCCATATCTGAGAATGAACCAGTAACGACCATCGTATGCAATAACTGCCATCAGAAATGGCATTTGTCGATAAACCGTGGACCCTTGAAGAGACGAAAGAAGGATAAATTTAAATCCATGGACAAGTTCCTAGAGAATAGAAAATGCAGTCAATGCCATCGGACTGGCCATCTTGAAAAGGATTGCAGGCAATTTAAGAAATCCAAAGCAGTGCATGTAAATGAAGTGGTAGAAGTGCGTGCAACTTCGTCTGCTCAGGAAAGGTCTGATGTTTTAGAAGGCACGCTCAATGTCAAAAACATTCTAGTTAAAGTACTATTTGATACAGGCGCGTCGCGAAGCTTTATTGCAAAGAACGCAGTTAAGAAGCTAGGTTTGAATTTGAAAAGGCTCAAAGAACCCATCACTGTCCATAATCCGGTTGGGGGTTCCCTCGATCTCAGTTGGGTATGTGGGGTGCCTGTCTCTTTTTCCTGTTATAAGTTCCCTACCATCTCCATCATCATCAATTTTACTGAATTCGATCTTATTTTGGGATTGGATTGGTTAACCAAATATGAAGCAGAGGTCAGATGTGCTGAGAGAGTGGTTAAGGAAAAGGCCCAATCAGGGAATTATATAACCATACCATGTGAAGGCCCGAATTCAAATAGAAAAGATTTCTGGTCAGCTCTTGATGTTTCCCCTGCTCAAATAGAAAATGTCCCAGTAGTCACAGAGAATATTCCCGACCTCGTGAAAGATATTCATGTCGTCAAGAATTATGCGGATGTGTTTGAAGAAGTTGTTCGCTTACCTCCGCAGAGAGAAATAGATTTCAAGATCGCTTTGATTCCGAATGCAAGGCCGGTAGTTCACGCTATTCGAAGAATGCCCTTGAAAGAGAAAGAGGAATTAGACAATCAAACAAGACAGCTTGTATGAAAGGGTCTAATCAGGCTAGTTTCTCTGATTGGGGAGCAGCAGTGGTGTTTGTCCCAAAATCTGACGGTACTCTGCGACTATGTGTGGATTATCGTGATTTGAACAAGCAGACAATAAAGAATAAATATCCATTGCCGCGAATCGATGATTTATTGGATCGTCTGAATGAAGCATAGGTATTTTCAAGGATGGACCTAGCTACAGGCTTCCATCAACTTCGTATTGCCGAAGAGTGTGTTCCTATGACAGCATTCAGAGGTCCAGACTTATTCTACGAGTGGTTAGTAATGTCGTTCGGCTTATGTAACGCTCTAGCATACTTCGTCGATCTGATGAATCGAGTGTTCAGAGGAGTTTTGAATAAGTTTGTTCTGGTTTTTATTGACGATATTCTAATCTTCTCTAAATCAAAGGCCGAACATGAAAAACATTTGGAACAAGTTCTAGAAATTCTGAGAAGGAATGTATTGAAAGCTAAACTTTCTAAATGTATATTCTGGCAAGATGAAGTGAAATTTCTCGGCCACATCGTATCGAAAGAAGGAATTGCTGTGGATCCAAGTAAAATCACAGCTATTCAAAACTGGAAACGGCCCAGTACTCCTACAGAAGTCCGCAGTTTTCTCGGATTGGCTAGTTATTACCGGAAGTTCGTTAAAGATTTTTCGAAGATATCTAGTCACTTAACGAAGCTTACAAAGAAGCACTCAAAATTCTAGTGGACTCCAAAATGTGAGGAGGCTTTTGAAGAGCTAAAGTTAAGATTAACAACAGCTCCAGTGTTAACCATCATCGACGGCAATCAGGATTTAAAAGTCTGGACAGATGCCTCTAGAGAGGGCCTTGGTGCAGTATTAATGCAAAGAGGTCACGTTATTGCTTATGCTAGCCGTCAGCTGAAGCCACATGAAAAGAACTACGTCACTCATGATCTTGAGTTGTTGGCTATCGTATTCTCCTTGAAAATTTGGAGACACTATCTCTTGGGTGAGAAATTCGAACTGTTTACAGATCATCGGTCGTTAAAGTATCTGTTCACCCAGAAAGACTTGAATCTGAGGCAGCAACGTTGGCCAGAATTCCTTACAGCATACGATTTTTAGATTTTATACACTCCAGGGAAAGCCAATGTCATGGCCGATGCGTTGAGTCGAAAGAATGTAATGATTGCCAACCTTATTATTACGACTTCCTTGATTGACAAAATATCTATTCTTCAGAAGGATGATAACTTTATTAAGGATATGATCAAAAGGATTTAGAAAGGCGAACCCTCGTGTTTTCAAATAGATAACGATGGGACCTTGAGGTTGAAAGGAAGGATTTGTGTTCCCGACATCCCAGAGTTAAAAAGGGAAGTGTTAGACGAGTGTCACAAATCCAAGCTGAGTATCCATCCCGGTGTGGCCAAAATGTATAATGATCTCAAGCGAACATTCTGGTGGAAGGCTATGAAAAGTGACGTTTCAATATATGTTAGCCGATGCCCTACTTGCCAACTAGTCAAAAGCGACCAACAGAAACTGGCTGGATTGTTGCAACCCCTGGACATTCCAGGTTGGAAGTGGGAACATATTTCCATGGACTTCATTGATGGTTTGCCGAGAACCAGAAAAGGAAATGACAGTATTTGGGTGATCGTAGATCGCTTCACGAAGACCGCCCATTTCATACCTGTCAGATCAAACAGAACTGCTCAGAGTCTAGCGTAGATATACTTCAAGGAAATTGTTAGACTACACGGAGTGCCGATCAGTATAGTTAGTGATAGAGATCCAATATTCACTAGCAAATTCTGGGAGGCATTTCAAGTAGAGCTGGGAACGAAGATGAACTTGAGCACCGTTTATCATCCTCAGATAGATGGTCAGACTGAGAGGGTGAATCGTATTTTAGAAGATCTATTGCGGGCTTGTGTTCTAGATTTCGGTGGATCATGGGAAGACCATCTGCATTTGGCTGAATTCGCATATAACAACAGCTACCTGGCGAGCCTGACAATGTCGCCATTCGAAGCCTTGTATGGTAGATCGTGCCGATCCCCTGCTTGTTGGATCGAACCTGGTAATAGACTTGTATTGGGACCTGATATGATCCGTGAAGCTGCTGACAAAGTCGACTTCGTTAAGAAACGATTACTCGCCGCTCAAAGCCGACAGAAGAGCTATGCTGATTCGAGAAGAAGGGATTTGGCTTTTTCTGTTGGTGATTATGTGTATATAAAGGTCTCTCCGATGAGGGGGGTGATTCGATTCGGAAAAACTGGGAAGTTGGCGCCCAGATTTACTGGTCCCTTCCCTATTCTTGAACGGATTGGAACTCTGGCCTATAGAATTCAATTGCCTGATTGGTTGCCTGGTGTGCATGATGTATTTCACATATCTCAACTTCGAAAGCACGTTCATGATCCAGACTTGATCGTGGAAGAAGCAGCTCAACAGGATATTGAAATTACTCCAGAGTTGGCTGTGAGAAGAGAGCCGCTAAAGATTATCGGCAAAGAAACCAAAGAGCTGAGGAACAAGAAGGTTAACTTAGTCAAAGTGCAATGGAGTGGAGATCCGCGAGATTGTACTTGGGGAAACTGAGGAGAACAATCAGAAAGCCTATCATAAGTGTCGAGTAGATATCTCTGATTGACTCCGGTGCAAGGTACATTTACCATACTTTGCATTACCATTTAGTTCTCTACTTTGTTGTTATTTTCCTTTCATGGATGTAAACTTTTAATTCTATAGTCTGAATGATTTTAAAAGAGTATATGAATTGATTAGGACATTTTTGAAAAGTTAAAAACAAATTGCTTGTTGTTTGCATTGTGTGATAGTAAATTGGATTAATTAAATTATTGAAACGATAGTTAATTTAATTAATAAGAGAATGAATGGTAGGATTTATTCGACTAACTCACACATTGAACTGATTTAAAAATAGATAGATATATATACATGTGCATCATATATGTTTGAACATGTAAATGGATAGCTGTTGAGTAAAGATTTTGTTTGTGTGCCCGACAAATAGGTAAACCTTAATGAGTTGGATGCGAAATATTATTATATCAGCTCCTGTGAATGCCATTGGATGCAGAGTGCTGGTTGTTCTGTGTGTAATAATAAACATCGCCATGGGATAGTAACAATTAATTTTGAACTACATTACATGGCATACTTCTGGAAGATAGGCATACTTCATCATATACCACATAAGCATTTGGAGCTTGTGTGACGAGGTGGAAGATTTACCATACGAGCGAGAGGCTTGTATGGCGATGACTATATATTACAGGTTGAACTGATGACTGATATGGACCATATAAATTGTAACGATAAATTGCCAGATTAATAAAAACCCCACACGGGTCTGGAGTTGACAATAATCACATCTCTCTAGTCAGTAGATACGGCACATGGATTATTTATTTCCCACACGGGACGAGGTGACGAGAATTTATTCTCTGGAGCAATTAAAATACACACTCCCTCAGGCTTTGACAGGGTGATGAGAATTTATTCTTTGGAGTTATTATCTACACACGCTCCCATGTAAACACCAGATTATATCACTATAAATATGTGTATGCTTTATAGGATTTATTGGGTACCTAATACGGCACAATAAATTTCCAAACCCCTCCCCGTACAAAGGAGGTTATGGCGATTTTTTTTGAAAATTCCGGGTGTTAGCCAAATTTTTGAAGAATTTGAAAATTCTTAGAAACTGAAAAGTTGGAGAATGGAAGCCAGATTGAACATAGAGTTGATTAATCAAACCACTTTCGACTTTGTTCCTTTTCGGGGACGAAAAGTTTTAAGTGGGGGAGATTGTAACGACCCGGAAAATCTGAACCAACTTAAATTTTTTAAATTGGCTATTTTAGTGGATTTTAAATATTTAAAATAAATATTTTAAATAATAATGATGTAAAGTAAGTTTGAATCGAAGTTGAAAATAAATATAATTACTTTGAATTATAAACAAGGCCTGAAATGGCGCGGTAGTTTCAAAATTTGAATTCAAACTTCGACTAACTGTACCGGGTGCAAAACAAAACGCATTTGAGTGAAACCAAAAATATTTAAATCTGTTAGTGAATACCTTTCTAACGAATCTGAAAAATCGAAGTTTCATAGTGGGAAGCAAAAGTTATGGCGAACTGAATTTTCGGAAAGGTCGCTATAGAAATTATATAGCTCGTGAAAATGGCCGTTTTGCAAACGACCTCGGAATTCGACGAAACCACTTTTGTTGGATCCGGGATGTGAAGTTATTGCTAGGTTTCAAATTTCATAATTTTTGAAGCTAGTATGTGAGTGTGGCTAAGGAAAATGTGTTTTGGCACATTACAGTTAAATTGGATCGACCAGAAATGGGCCATTTTGCAAACGGTCTCAGAATTCGATAAAACTAGTTTTGTTGGGACCGTATCATCAAAACATAGCTAGATTTATTTTTCATAAATTTTTAGAATCAGTATGTGGCCCCGGAAAATTGAAATGTACGTTCAAATTAAATATTGAATGCTTTATATTTTAATTTGAAGGAAAAATGACTGAAACAGTCAAATGGGCCTACAAAACATATCCCATTGTGTTCGGAATGGGGGTAAAACACTAGGGACGACAGTCATTGGGTTTGGATTGGAGTTCGTATGGATAGAAGGGTATTTTCGGAAAAGGAAATTAAAAATTAAAATATAAAATACGGGCCAATTACGTTTCTTCTCCCATCATCGCGTTGACCCAGTAAATCCCGATTACCCCCAAACCCAACGATGACTACGGCTCGATCGTTCTCCCTCCGTTTTCCCTCGATCCACGCAATAAAACACCACGACCCAGTTGGGTTTTTTGAAGATCTCCTCTCCCTCTTCAAATCAAAACAAACCGCATTACCTATCGTCGCCTCATCTTCGTGATCGAGCTCCCCAAAGTCCGAGGCTTTGGACCACCGTCGAGCTATCTACAGGGCGTCGAACTGGCCACCAGTGGTGGCGCTGGAAAGCCCCTTCCACTCCCTACGTCGTCGTGTAACCTGATCGAGACCACGTGCATTGGATTTGAAGTTATTGCAAAACCTAGTTTTGAACATTCAAAGAGAGGTACGGCTGTTAAATTATATAAACTATATTATAGCAGTTTAAAGCGCTACGGTTTTTAATTTCACTGTAAAAATCATATCTTTTTCGTTTTTTGACGAAATTCAGTGAAATAAGAGACAGTGGGCTCGTGTGGACGTCTTCTCCATTCTAGAAGAGACCACATATTTTTCTGAGCCTTCTGCTATTTTTGGTGGAGTGGAACCCAAAGTGAGATTTCTAATTTATAAACGATATGGAAAACGACGATGTATAAATTATATAGTCGATGTATGAGTTATATAAGCACTGTACACCTCTTGTATAAGCGTTGTATAAATTGTACGTTCGATGTATAAGTTATATATGCATTGTAAAAATTATATATGTGTTGAAATAGAAGTGAATTGCTTATATATATATACACACACACACACACACATATATATATATATATATACGCCCCTCGTCCACAAACCATGGATGATATTTATTGATTGTGATTGGTGTGAAAATTGGTTGATAGCGAATGGTTGATTGGATTGTTTGTGGTTGGAATTGTTTGATTGTGGTTGAAAAATACCCGTTTGTGGTTGAGAATTATTTGGTTGAAACCACACAGGATTAGTTTGTGGAAAAGAAAAAAAATTATACATGCCGCCTGCGTGCGAACTAGATGCAAGATTCCCCATTGTCAAAAGCTGCGAGGCTTTAAGGTAGAGCGAGGAGCCGTACTAGGGACGGCCCCGGTTTTAACTACCCTGTCGTTATGCTGCCGAAATTTTCTGAAATATTCATGTGTTAGAATTATTTTCATTTGTTGAAATTATTTTCATATGTTGAAATCGTTCATGTGTTGAATAGAAATTCATTCGTTGAATAGAAATTCATGTGTTGAATGGTATTCGTGTTTGAAATAAATTGCTTTATAATAAAAATCCTATTTTTATCATCTATATGAACTATATAAAATAGTAGTGTTTTGAAATAAATTGTTTTGCAATAAAAATCGCATTTTTACTATATATATACAAACTATAGAAAACATTCATGTGTTGAATCGAAATTCATTCGTTGAATAGAAATTCATGTGTTGAATGGTATTCGTGTTTTAAATAAATTATTTTAACAATAAAAATCACATTTTTACTATATATATACAAACTATAGAAAACATTCATGTGTTGAATCGAAATTCATTCGTTGAATAGAAATTCATGTGTTGAAGGGTATTCGTGTTTTAGATAAATTGTTTTAACAATAAAAATCACATTTTTACTCTATATATACAAACTATAGAAAACATTCATGTGTTGAATCGAAATTCATTCGTTGAACAGAAATTCATGTGTTGAATGGTATTCGTGTTTTAAAAAAATAGTTTTATAATAAAAATCATATTTTTATCATCTATATGAACTATATAAAATAGTCGTGTTTTGAAATAAATTGTTTTGCATTAAAAATCACATTTTTACTATATACTTGAGTTGTTAAAAATAGTAAAGTGTCGAAGTGAATGTCTGTGGGATAAAAATATGATTTTTATCAAATATATGAAAAGTATATAGTTTTGAAATCGAAGAATCGATTATATATATATAATTAAAATATATCGAATAACGAAGCTGCAGTTCGTGTTTTGAAACCGTGATTTCAAACGATTAGTCCGGGAGATCCGACCATCGGATTTTCCCGAAACCGAAACCGTTGGGTTCGCTTTGGAAATATCTTTCCAACGACACCAACTTTGTAAAGATCCAACGGTTGGATTGTCTGGAATGTTTAATTCAAATCTGAAGAAAAACAGCGCCAGAATCGATTATATATATATATATATAATTAAATTGAATAACGACGCTGCAGTTCGTATTTTGAAATCGAAACTTCAAACGATTATACCGGGAGATCCGACCGTAGGATTTTCCCGAAACTGGAACCGTTGGATTCGTTTTGAAAAGAACTTTCTAATGATATAAATTTTGTGAAGATCCAACGGTTAGATTTTCAGATATGTGTAAATCAAATCCGAAGAAAAACAGCGCCACGACTGCGTTATGGCCCGAAGCGTCGTTTGAATAAATTTGCTATTTTAAAATAAATAAAAATAGCGATAAATCGTTATAAAATATTATAAATGATATGGAAGTGAAATTTAGAAACTAACTGAAGGTTGGCTAAGTCGAATGGTTTCCTGGATTTTGATCTGATGTTGGTTTCGGCCTTGGGGGTTAATATTTGGGAAATCGTTCTCTTACTGATTTACGGTTAGTGACTAATAAACTGGAATATGGCGTATGTGTGTTTGTGTTGCACTTGTTTATTATATACCGAGTTGCTCAGAAATACCGTGTCTATCCCATTCTGAATAACTGAATCGACGATAAGAAATCGAAGATGAAGACGGTGGTCGAAGACCGAAGATCTTCACCTCGTTTGGATGGTAACTGATGTCCTAATTGGGAGGCATCCCGAAATATGGATAATGAGTGGTGATTGTCCAGACGTACGTGGAGATCGACGGGTTTGCGAGGTATATAGTGCCTCTGGTTTCGTTCAGACCCAGAACGGACTTGCAAATGGACTGTGTGTCAGACATTGGAATTCATTCTGTGTGATTGATAGCCATCAGTTACATGGAGTGAATTGCCTGTGTGGCATGCTAAGATGCAGTGATCAGGGCTTCTGTTGAGAAGCAAAGTCTTGTGGTTGATGATCAAAGCACCGCCTGTGTGGCGTAGCTTTGTGTATAACGTGAACTCGCGAGCCTCACACCCCGGTATGAACCAGAAACATGAGAAGGACCTCAGGGAGGGCATGTGTTTCCTTCTGGCTAGAGGTGGTGTCGGTGCTTAAACTGGCTGACATTTATACTATTTTTCACCTATGTGGTTGTTGCTGTTGCGAGGCGCCTCGGTTATTTCGGTCGATCCGGGACCAATAGAGTCATTCGTTGGCTCACTTACGCCCCAAAGGGCGGGGAAACGTAGTGTTCAGGAATTTTAATCCACATCGGTGGACCGGCACTGTCGCTCCAAGGGTTGATGCGTTCTGATCCTAAGACACGGGCTAGAGCGTCTCGAATTCGTTAAGGACTATCTTTTGCCTTGGTTCATGTCGGAAATCCAATTTCCAAATACGTGAATGTGCGGTTTTGATTGTATACCTATATATGGCGGCATAGTGGTATGGGGCATTAATGCCGTCTATGATTGATACTTATGATTTGAAATTGCTTTTGAAACATATAAACACTAGTAGTAATATCAAATGCTTTTGTTTTATTCGTATCAAGCATATTTTGGCCATTATAAGGTAAAAACTCTATCCTCCGGTTTGCGTTGCATTGTGTGATGGGAACTGAGTCTTATAATGGCTTCATTTTTATAAAAAGCATTGCGATGTTTAAAGATTTACTTGTTTTAAAACACTGGCAATCCAATGGAGTAAACCCGTTCCACGAAAGTGGGGTTGTCCTGTGATTAGCCATATTTTAAATGTGTTGAGTAGATTTCTCATACCAGTCCCATGACTGACTCGTAGTTTGTTTCACTTTCTAACTCGGGTGCCCCTTTTTCTACACGGGCAGCCTTGTATTCAGGTTTTAGCTGGCTTTCTCTGGATAGCTGGAGCTGGATTCTATCATTTATCTCTTTTTATGTTGTTCAGCTCCTATTGTACATACTATGTTTATTTCCGCTGTAGACATTTATGTATAGCTGAACTATATTTGTACTAAGTATGATCCTGTATACTGTGTAACTCTAATGATTACGTCTATCCAGTGTATTATTTGTTCTTTATCTGGTGTATTTATTTAATTCTGTTCTGCTATTATCTGTTTATGTGTTATATTCCAAAGATTACCCTTGCCACCGTCAATACGGGGTTCGGGGTCATCTCCTTTCCCAAGGAAAGTGATTAGGGTTTTAGCGTTTTTGATCAAGTATATATACCCCTTTGTTTCATGTATTAGAGGATCTCCTTTTTAGCAAATGAAAATGTAAGAGATCAAATAAACAAAAATGGCTTCCAAGCCTCTTTCTTTTATATGTTCTATTGACCGTTCATGTCTATTCATACTCTCTCTTTTTATTGTTAGTAGTTTTGATTTATTTTCACGCAAGTAGTTAGTAGTTAATATCTTTTCTTCATTATTTACTCTCTGTTTTTGTTGTTCTTTAATGTTGAAATTTATTTGTGTTGAAATTATCACACAGATGAGGAGCTAAAGCCCTATAATTTAGGTGTGATGAAGCTCTCTAATCACATAGATTCAACATAGTTTATTTTCGTGCTCTCTACTTGTGCTTATTAAAGAATGGATGTTTAGTGAATTTTGTTAATCATGCTTGGTTTTGATGATCTATGCCTCTAATTAATAGAGGACAGATCATGCTTGATCAAATGACACAAAAAATTTGTCTGTTCATCTATATATGATTTTGGCAAAAAGAGGAAGTGTTAATCAACATTTCATATTCTACATTACTAATAGAGTATTCTTAAAATTGATGTTGCTTTAAACTTGTTGTCGTTTTCATGAGAATTGAATAGTGAATTAGATTTGTGCTATAGTTTGATGACTTATGTTATGCCAATTAATAGCATAAATATGCCATACTTATGATAAACACAATAACTAATCTCCCTTATGACCAAACAAAAAGAGATCATAACTTCATCATGTTGATTTGTGTGATCTAGAGAGTGAAAAAATATCTAAATTGCTCTAAACCAATTGTTTCATTCTCAACTTAGTCATTAGTTTTGTTAAATTTTAGTTAACACATTTTAAAGTTTGGTTTAATTTGATTGAATTTAATTTAAATTATTTTTTTCCTTGTGGTTCGACTCGTACTCGCTAACGTACTACAAGTGTACGTCGTGTGCTTGCGGTTTATTACACTTTGCGACAATTTTCTAATTCATAGAATATTCGTTGTCGAACAAGTTTTTGGCGCCGTTGACGGGGAAGGAATTTGATTTTAATTTTATTCTTCGGATTAATTTTGTTGTTTTTAAAATAAAAATGTGTGCATTTTCTGTGTTTTGTTTGTCTTAGTTTAGTTGTGTTTATTTTGCATTAGTCTTTATAAAAGAAAAAATTTGTGTTTATTTTATTTTCTTGTGTTTGTGTGTGTATCGAATTGTGCATTGTTTGTTTTTGGTATTTGCATTTGTGTTTTTCTTCTTTAAAAAAACAAAAATACACTTGCCTTTTGTTTTCAATTTCTCTCCTATTTTCAATACAATTTACTCCTTTTCTTTCATTTATTTCTTTCCGAATTTTCTCCAAATTTCTTTTATTTTTACAATTCTTACAAAAAAAACCAAAAGTTATTGTTTTCCTTTCCCTCCTGTTGAATCAAGGAATTCACGGCGTTTTGATTAAATGACAAGGAGAAGTTCAAGATCGACAAAAAGAAGAGATTAAATGGTATTTAATATTAGAGGTTGATTATTTAGAGTTTTAGTTGGGTTACAAATGTTAAAATCTATCCTCAAGTAATCATATACCTCAATGGTTTGAATATATATATATGTATATATAAGTATGCACATTCATTGTGCATACTATCGGAAACCGGTCGACCGGTTTCATTCTGGGCGGTCGACCATTTCTGGGCAGAAATGCACAATGAACGTGCACACATGTATATAACGTACATATATTCAAATACCAGTCTACTGGTCATTTTTAACCAGTCGACTGGTCTACGAACTGAAACAACTTTTCGAATAGACACTCTTATTTATCAAGGGTTGTTTCCTTTTCTCTTCGCCAAAAATCATCTCTATTCGTTGCTTCTCTTCACCAATGATTACAACTCTCCATCCTCTATAAAAGCAACATGAAATCACCATTTTAAAAACAATGATTCTTTCTATTCTTGCTATCTAATTGCTGATTTCATTCTTGCTCTCTAAAAGCATTCAAAAGCTCATAATTCTCACATATCGTTATTTGAATCCTTGAATCTATATATTATTCTTTAGATTCAAACAACGATATCATCTTCCAAATCTTCATAATCACAAGATCATATTTGAGGATTAGATTATAGGAAGGGTGTACAAGAATTGACAAATTCGTGTTATTGAGAACACACATTGTCAAATTACAAGTTTAATTATCTTGTCTGAAGTCCTCGGTGTTGTAAGAGGCAAGTTCTGAAGTCCTCGTGTTGTTAGAGGCGTGAAATCCCATTCGGCTGCTCGGGTGTTGTGAACCTGTTCCTCCGGGTGAAGCAAGGTTGTTGTTTAGTGAAAATCCAGAGAGAGGTCTGGGACTGGACGTAGTACGGTGCTCCGAAGCAGTATAAAAATCCCTGGTGTGATTTTTCTATTTTACTGCATTTACTATATTTACTTATCTGTGACTAGCTATTACTTTATACTTGAATATTGTTTGTCATATTACACGATCCTTGTGAGTGTAATATACTTGACAAGTATACGCATGCACTTTCAATTGGTATCAGAGCGAGGTCATCACATAACCGTAACATAGTTATTTGATATATTCTAGTAATATGGCAAATAACCCAAGTAGTAGCACTAACACTACTTACACAAAAGGACAAGTCAAAGAAATGAGCATTCTCAATGACATGGGATGATTCAGATTCTTCTTCATCTGATAGTGAAAGTGACTCAGATGATGAACAAGCAAATATATGTTTTATGGCTAAAGAAGATAAAGTACAAATTCCTTCTTTTGAAGAAGTTCTTGATATAAATGCCGAATTAATATATAAATTTAAAGTTATGAAATGACAATGCAAACAAGCTCAAGCTGATTCAAGTAGAGCTAAATTTGAACGAGATATGCTAAAAGATGAGAAGAAAATATTAGAAGAAGAACTTGAAAAAGCTCAAGAATCATCGTATAATATTGATTCTCAACTATCTCTTTTGAGTCAAGAAATTGAAACTCAAAAAAGGAAAAATGATGCTCTTACTACCGAAAATCATGAGCTTAAGGCAAAAGTCAAAATGTTAGACCTTGAAAAAGCTAGTTTACAAACAAAAGTTAGATGACATTACTCAAAATGTTTCTAACTTTAACAAAGGTCGAGAAAATTTGACAAAAATTATTGAAAGTTCACAATCTGCTACTAGTAAACATGGCTTGGGATATAAGAAACAAGTTATCAAGAAACATCTTGGTAATAAAAGAAAAAAGAAAAATAAGGTAGTACAAGAAACTGAAGCTAAGAAAAATCTTAGTTTATTATATTCCGAACCAAAACAGATTGTGAAATTTCAAAAGAAGAATGTCAAGTCTATAAAAATATGGGTTCCTAAAACAAATAACAATTTGATTAGGAACAAGTACATTCAAAAAATTTTGAATTCTGTGCATCACAATCCAAATTACATGTATAAAGGGGATACCGGACCCATATGGGTTTGGACTCCTAAGACCTAACTCTTAGGACCCTATAAAAAGTTGGGTACCATGGACTTAATTTTATTTTTTTGCAGGTTCCACTCAAGAAAAGAGGAAAGTGGATACTGGACAGTGGTTGCTAGAAGCATATGACTGGAGACAAGAGCTTATTAACAAATATCACTCATTCAGATGGTGGCTCAGTCACTTTTGGAGATAATTCAAAAGCTATATCATCGGCAAAGGCGATGTGAGCAATTATGGTACATCTAACTTACCTCTTATTACTAATGTCATGCTAGTTAGAAATTTGAAACATAATTTAGTAAGTATCAGTCAATTGTGCGACAAAGGTTTTACTATTTCCTTTTCGGAAAATAATTGTAGTATCTTAGATAAAGATCGAAATCTAGTTTTTGAAGGTTATAGAGACAGAAATATCTATATTCTGAATATGAATATCAATCATAACTCAGATATGTGTCTTGTAGCAAATGATAATGATCCATGGATATGGTACAAACGTTTTTGTCACATAAACTTCAGAACTATTGACAAGCTAGCTAAAAATGATCTAGTTAAAGGACTACCCAAAATTAATTTTACGGTTAATAATCTTTGTGATGCATGTCAATTAGGAAAATTGACTAAATCGTCTTTCATATCCAAGAAAGTCATATCAACGTTACAACCACTTGAGCTATTACATATGGATTTATTTGGACCAACACAGGTTCAGTCAATAAACCATAATCGCTATGTGCTTGTAATAGTTGACGATTACTCTCGTTATACATGGGTGATTTTCTTGAAAAACAAAAGTGACACTTTCGAACATTTCAAATCCTTCGTTAAGAGAATTCAAAAGTCAAAAGGACTTAAGGTTAAAAATATAAGAAGTGATCATGGCGGAGAGTTCGAAAATAATGAATTTGAATATTTTTGTGCAAAGAAAGGTATAAATCATAATTTTTTGTTTCCTAGAACTCCACAACAAAACAGAGTTGTAGAAAGGAAAAATCAAACTTTACAAGAATGTACAAGAACATTATTAAATGGATCCACTCTACCAAAACATTTTTGGGCTGAAGCTGTTGCAACTGCGTGTTATGTTTTGAATCGTATATCCATTCGACCTCTGACTAAGAATACATCCTATGAGCTATTTAATCAAAGAAAGGCAAATATCTCATATTTCAAAGTTTTCGGTTCTAAATGCTTTATTTTAAATACGAAAGACCATCTTGGAAAATTTGATTCAAAATCCGATGAAGGTATATTTATCGGATATTCGGAACGAAGCAAGGCCTATCGTATATTTAACAATAGAACTAAAACTATTGAAGAATCACTTCATATCTCTTTTGATGAATTCTATAAACCATCTCATATCGTATCAGATGACGAAGAGACCATAGTCACTAATAATCCGATCATCACAAATAATGACTCTGACTCAGAAATTGTTGACAATATTCCTCAACCTGCTGTGGTACCTTCTCCTCCAAGATTTAGATCTCCTCCTAGAATTCTAAGAGATCATCCGGTTCAAAATGTTATTGGAGAAGTTACATCACAAATAAGAACAAGCAGTCAACTAAATCAAATGATTCATGTCGTGTTTCTCTCAAATATCGAACCTAAGAATCATAAAGAAGCTGCTACTGATAATTACTAGATCATTGCCATGCAGGAAGAACTAAATCAGTTAGAGCGCAATGATGTCTGGGAACTTGTTCAAAGACCGACTGATCAGTCAGCCATTGGTACGAAATGGGTTTATAAAAATAAAGCTGACGAACAAGGAAATATAACCAGAAATAAGGCAAGATTAGTAGCACAAGGATATAATCAGGAAGAAGGTATCGATTATGAAGAAACCTTCGCACCCGTAGCTCGATTAGAAGCTATTCGAATCTTACTGTCCTTTGCTTGTCATCATAATTTTAAACTTTGTCAAATGGATGTCAAAAGTGCATTCTTAAATGGGTTTATCAAAGAGAATGTATATGTCGAACAACCTCCCTTGTTCGTACATGAGAAATATCCTGATCACATATATAAACTTAAGAAAGCTTTATATGGATTAAAACCCTCGTGCTTGGTACGAACGATTACGAAGCTATCTTATTGATTCTGGTTTTAAAATAGGTAAAGTTAATCAGACTCTATTCATAAAACATTCTCGAAAAGATATATTAGTTATCCAGATATATGTAGACAATATTATCTTTGGTTCAACAAACGATAAACTCTGCAAAGAGTTTGCAAATATTATGACCAAAGAATTTGAAATGTCTCATATGGGAGAACTATTGTATTTCCTTGGTCTTCAAATCAAACAACTTTCTAATGGTATTTTTATTAGTCAGGAGAAGTACTGCGGAAATCTAGTCAAACGTTTCGGTTTAGAAAATACCTCTGGTAAACCAACTCCTATGAGTACGACCACACATCTTGAAATAGATGAACATGGTAGAATGTTGACCAGAAGTTATATCGAAGCATGATTGGTTCTCTCCTGCACCTTACCGCAAGTCGTCCAGATATTATGATGAGTGTTTGTTTGTGTGCAAGGTTTCAAGCTAATTCTAAAGAATCACATTTACGAGCTGTAAAACATATAATACGATATCTTAATAAAACCAAAAATTTTGGTCTTTTCTACCCAAAAGATTGTTCATTTGAACTAGTATCATATAGTGACGCTGATTTCGGTGGCTCTTGCACGGATAGAAAGAGTACAAGTGGTACATGCCATTTTATTGGAAAATCACTTGTCTCTTGGTTTAGTAAGAAACAAAATTGCGTTTCACTCTCGACATGTGAAGCTGAGTACATATCAGCAGCTTTAGCTTGTACTCAAGTATTATATATGCAACAAACACTTCGAGATTTTGATATACATTTATCAAACTCCGTCATATACTGTGATAACACAAGCGCAATCAATTTATAAAAAAAAACCAGTCAATCATTCCTGAACAAAGCACATTGATATTCGACATCATTTCTTAAGAGACAATATTGAAAAAGGAACAATATGTCTCGAATATGTCCAGACCGACAACCAACTAGCAGACATTTTTACTAAGCCTCTCCTCGAATCTAGTTTTATTTCTTTACGAAGAGAGCTCGGCTTAATTTCTAGAACTGAACTCGATGTATAATATACACTGTAATGTTGAGTTCTTATCTAGACGACAAATATATTCTTATTAACTTAGCTGGTTAATAGCTTTTTTCTATTACTAGCAAATAATTGTGAGCTTTACAATCTTTTAGTGGCTTATATTCTCTGAATGTTTTAACCATTGCTTTAAAATTTCGTAAATCCTATATATACATACTCCTTTCCTATTGTTTTCTGCATCTCCATCCTTAAACATTTGTATACAAGTTCATAAATTCTTTATATAATGGCACACATATGCGGCAAATGTGCACAACGATCACATATCTCGGTCACTAGTTCCGAACCTGAAGAATACTACTCTCCGGAAACACCAAAGAGTAGACCGGGATGTTCGCATGCCCCATAGATACACCAAAACCCAAACGTGCTAAGAAAGCATTATTCTGTTCTCCACGAACAAGAGAGAAGATTAGTGAAATTCATCATTACACTAAACATCAGATAGGTCTCCAGCGTCAACTTCATTATGAACAAAAACTCACATCTGATCGCTTAACTCTCGTAGAATGAATGGCGTCATTTTTCTGTAGCACTGATAGACACGGGGTTCACGAACCAATACCACCTCCTCCATCTACATCTCAAAGTCCTAACTCATGGGATCATAATTACGCGAGAAATGAAGGAGCAAGAGAAAATTGGTCACCATGGACACCGAGAGTTACGAATATTAAAGAAACATCCGAAGACAAGTCATCCACCTCTCGTTAATTTATATCGTTTTTGTTGCATAATAAGTTTTTGTTTTAATTCTTATTTTTTGGTTTTTCATGTATTTTGTTTTTCAAATCCATGTTGAGTTGAAATAAAATTTATATAATTTTTTAAGCACTCATAAATCCAGAAAAACAAATATATACAGAAACGGTCGACCGTCAGGAATGGACCAGTCGACCGATCAAGTCTCTAGAAATTTTTATATTTTGGAACCGGTCGACCGCCAGAAAAATTACCAGTCGACCATTCAACTCTCTGGAAATTTTTCAACTCAAAAGTCAACCAGTCGACCGGTCTATGTCCCACCAGTCGACCGGCTATCTTCTCTGGAAATTTGTGAGATACTAGTCGACCGGTATAATTCAACCAGTCGACTGGTAAAGTTCTCTGGAACTAAAACTTCCAGATACCAATCGACCGTTCCAACCCTAACGGTCGACCGGTTACGCGTTTTTCAGTTTTTCCAACTGCAAATTCACATGTCGATTCATATATCCCACCTCTTCACTCATTATTTATTTATCTCCTTTCTCTCAAATCCCTGAAAAACAAACACCCCTAACTCAATTTCTCTATAATTGATGGCACCACCTCTCAAGTTCCACTTCACTCCAACCCATAGATTCTAACATCAAACAATGGCTTATAGATCCTATTGCAGTAAAACCTTGGAATGCTATGAAGGATTACACCATTCATGAAGGTTCTTTCATAAATCTCTCTGCTTTTATCCTTTATGATGTTGAAGAACTACTGGATAAGGCTCATATTAAATCATTCCTTACCTTTGATAAGAACAACATTGAAATTAATCATATTATGATTCGGTTGTTCTATGCCAATCTTAACCTACCAAAATTCAAACCAGAGAATTTTAATAATTGTCTTTGGTCTGTAGTTTGTGGTCAACATGATTTCATTTCAAAGGAACGAATGGCCATGGTTCTCAATTCGCCAAATAGTGGAAGAGAATTTTCTTCGGATTTCTGCACTATCCATATTCATGATAAAATCAGTCATCTTTTTATCGAGGATCATAAAACTAGCACTAAGGCGATTAACTTACGGCCTACAGCTCGTGTATTACATCATGCCATCACACGCTCGTTATCGCCGAGGGTTGGTAACTTTGATGCCATATATAAAGAAAACATCAAGGCATTATATGCAATTTATGGGGATATTGAGATAAATTGGATAAATATGATTTTCGACGAGATTTTGCTGGTCAGTGAACGCACAAGGCCACACATTTTCTACAATGAATATGTTATGAGACTTTTACTCGATTGTGGTGTCAAGTCTTGTGAGTCTAAAATCTCCAAGCCAAAGTGAATCGACAAAGCAACTAAAAAGAGATTGAAGCACCCTGAACCTTGTGTGAATATCATTCCTTTTGAACAATACCAAAAGCAAGGTCCTCAAGGAACCACTTCTTCTACTACTCCCAAGCCTAAACCGGAAGAAGTCAAACTCCTTCAACCTTCCTCGTCAACTAAGGATTCACTATCATGAATTGCACGGAACCAATTCCTCCTCGAAGCAAGACTTAAACGTACCAACACCAAACTCGAGAGTTTGGATAAAAAGCTTGACAAACGATTTTCAAAACTTAAGTCTTTCTTAGGAATTATTTGGGATGCAGTTTCATGTGCATCATCATCTTCCTCTACCCAAATACAAGACCCGGGAAAACGTCCCACGCCTCCTACATTTACGTGGTCATCATCTGACGAAGGCACCACTTCAGGAACCAATATAGGACGTGGTCGTGGGGAATATGAGACCGAGGAGGAAGACGAAGGAAACAACGACAAGGAAGATGTTCCAGAAGAAGGAGACAAGGAAGAAGGAGGGAACAAACAAATTGAGTGGGACACCACTGAATCCAAATCGTCATCGCATTAGTTTGTTTTTCATCCACGTTTTATGATACTATGTTTTATATTTTTATGCAAAACTTCAAACCGGCACTTGAATGTAAATAGTGTTGTATTTATTTTGGGTTTGTACGTCTTAAGCTATTAGGTACATGAGTTGCTTGTGGTGTGTTTGGTGTATATTATATGCTACAATCTTAAAGTTCCTCTTAAGCTATTTGTGTGTTCACTACTCCTTTTTGTCGATGACAAAGGGGGAGAAAAATATTACTAACATTATGTTTTTCAGATTTTTTTAGCATGTATTTCAGGGGGAGCATATATTCAGGGGGAGTTAAAAACAATTTCAGAGCTATGTTGTGATCAATCAAAAGGGGGAGAATGTTGAATCAAGGAATTCACGGCGTTTTGATTAAATGACAAGAAGAAGTTCAAGATCGACAAAAAGAAGAGATTCAATGGTATTTAATATTAGAGGTTGATTATTTAGAGTTTTAGTTGGGTTATAAATGTTAAAATCTATCCTCAAGTAATCATATACCTCAATGGTTTGAATATATATATATGTATGCACATTCATTGTGCATACTATCAAAAATCGGTCGACTGGTTTCATTCTGGGCGGTCGACCGTTTCTGGGCAGAAATGCACAATGAACGTGCACACATGTATATAACGTACATATATTCAAATACCGGTCTACTGGTCATTTTTAACCAGTCGACTGGTCTACGAACTGAAACAACTTTTCGAATAGACACTCTTATTTATCAAGTGTTGTTTCCTTTTCACTTCGTTAAAAATCATCTCTATTCGTTGCTTCTCTTCACCAATGATTACAACTCTCCATCCTCTATAAAAGCAACATGAAATCACCATTTTAAAAACAACAATTCTTTCTATTCTTGCTATCTAATTGCTGATTTCATTCTTGCTCTCTAAAAGCATTCAAAAGCTCATAATTCTCACATATCATTATTTGAATCCTTGAATCTATATATTATTCTTTAGATTCAAACAACGATATCATCTTCCAAATCTTCATAATCACAAGATCATATTTGAGGATAAGATTATAGGAAGGGTGTACAAGAATTGACAAATTCGTGTTATTGAGAACACACATTGTCAAATTACAAGTTTAATTATCTTGTCTGAAGTCCTCGGTGTTGTAAGAGGCAAGTTGTGAAGTCCTCGTGTTGTTAGAGGCGTGAAATCCCGTTCGGCTGCTCGGGTGTTGTGAACCTGTTCCTTCGGGTGAAGTGAGGTTGTTGATTAGTGAAAATCCAGAGAGAGGTCTGGGACTGGACGTAGGACGGTGCTCCGAACCAGTATAAAAATCCCTGGTGTGATTTTTCTATTTTACTGCATTTACTATATTTACTTATCTGTGACTAGCTATTACTTTATACCTGAATATTGTTTGTCATATTACACGATCCTTATGAGTGTACTATACTTGACAAGTACACGCACGCACTTTCACCTCCCTCTTTAATTCTCTTTCCCTTCTCTGCCTTATATTACCTGATTGCTTTATTTCTACACCACGCTACAACCATCTTAATTCTATAACTTGATCTCTACAAATTTCATTCCACCTTTCAATCACCTTTCTTGTGCTATTTTCTTTTATTTGCTTTCCTTTTACAAAATAAAAAAAATCATAAAAAATAAATAAATTACTTTCCTTTTTTTTCTTCCATTTATATCTTTCCTTTCTACAAAGTCTTTCCCTCTTACAATTCTTTTCTACTTTCGCAATAATAAAGAAAAATCTTGTTTTCCTTTTATTCTTTCCTATTTCTCTTGTGTTTCTTCTTCCTTTCATTGCCGATCACCAATTTTCTTTCCCTTTTATTTTATTTTCTTATTTCTCTTTTGGTGAAAATTTTATTGCTTTCCTTTTTTATTACTCCTTTCCTTTCAACCTCCTTTCCCATTTTCAATGCAATCTCTTTCCCTCTTTACATTTGATTTCTTTCCCTTTTACAAATTATTTTTTTAAAAAAAAAAACAAGATTCCTTCATCTATTTTCTTTTTTCTTTCTTTCTACTTCATCGTCACACTCCACCGTACAACACTTCTCAACCTCCACTTTAACCCATACAGATACCATCTCTGTTTCAAGCCACAACCACCCCTTTTCACAACCAAATTCAACTTCTTCCACACAAGCCTCTCCACGTCATCATCAAACAAAAGAATCCATACAAATCAGACTCCCCCCACACTTGAAAACTTTGAAATTTTCGATGTTGAAAACAACAAAACTGTTGAATGTGATCTTAAACACAACGATGATTTTTCTAAAATTGTTGAAACTCATTGCGACTTGATCGTTTCAACTGAACCTCACTGTGATCACTTGCTTTTCAATGTTAAATTTCTGCAGTACATGAAGTCTTTTTGGAATAACAAGTTTTTTAAGGGAACACAATTTCGGAATTTACTGAAAATTCATTTGTTTGGTTTTAACTTTAGGTTTACAAATGAACCTTTAATCAATAAAATTTCAAATGCGAAGTAAAATTGAACAATGTTTCTGAAAACAAGTACGGGGGAGAGAATGTTGCACACATCTCTCAATTTATACACCATCTGAACAAACCAAACTTTGGTTTTGAAAATTTTACTGAACCCCGACTCGATGACCTCTCTTTAGTTGCTACAAAAATTCAATTCGATTTTAGGATCAATTGTAAGCTTAAAATTTTAAATTTAGCAACTCGAACTTTTGAAAAAACAAATTTTGTTTTTCCAAATCTGAAACGTAATACAAAATATTTTATGATTTGTTTTTTCAGCTTAAGTCGTGTCTCTCATACTCGAAGAGACAAATGAATTGGTGTTTAGAAGACTGTTTCATTTACTTCTTATTAATATATTTTCTGATATATTGTAAATATATTTTTTCCTTTTTTGTAAATATCGGGCATATATTCATAATTTTCTTTTCTTTTTCTCCTTTCACTCAACTGTGGGGACACAGTTGAAATCAAGTGTGGGGGGAGTCTGATTTTCATTCTATTTTGCATAGTTTAAGTTTGTAGTTTTTTTCCTTTTTCTTAAAAAAAAAAGTTTCGCACTTCTATTTACTTTTAAATAAGACATGTTGGAGTTAGCATACAATTTTGGTCGTTCGATTAAAATGTTTGGAGTTTTACTTCTCTTAACAGATAACAAAAAGGAAAGTTTGAATCATAAGCAAATTTGGTGTAACTGATATATAGGGAGATTCATAGGTGATGAGTATGAAATGTTTTCTGAATTGTAATCTGATTAAATGAATGGTTTAGTTAGACTACTTACGATAACATTTTAGATCTTTTAAGTGAAGTTGTGCTAAGATATTCTCGCTTAACTCTCTCTCTCTCATATAAAAAAGAATAAAAAAAGAAAAATAAGAAGAAGAAAAAGAAAAGTAATATATATATAATCCAAGGGTATCCAACATTGCTAATACCTATAGTGTTGGTGTGCAGACCCACTAAGCTCTTTTCGACATCTTGTTGATAAAGTCAGCATCGGTATGCCCTAAGATTACCGACCCTCACGTAGGTCGTAATGCAGTGTAGTAGTGGCATACCAAGGTATTTGAAAATAATAATAATGTGAATATTTTGTAATAAAGAGAGAGTTAGCACTTAAACACACTCTTCACTTGTTCGACCTAACATGTTAACAAAAAGGAAGTTTAGATGTCGTTTTATGACTGTTGATATCGATTATAGAATTCATTTCATATTTGCACTATGTTTCTACCAAAACAGCTGGCCGAGCTGGAGGAGTTTGTCATAATAACATGACTTTTTTTTTGAAGTTCTGATTAGTAACGGACTCAAATTTCTTAGTGACGACCCAAATTTGTGTTAACTCATTCGTGTAAAATTTAAAAGTAAATTATCCATTTGTATATATTCCTTTAAAAATTTGCATTCATCTTGTAAATATTTTCAAATCTTGCATTTTTTAAATATTTTTTGCATTTAACTTTTGGATTTTGTGGGTAGTATCCACTGAAAATGCTCATGAGACAACACTCGTCCTACTGGGGATACCCAGAGGTCTAACGGCTTGTTGCATACGCTCAATGCAATCGTGCTCCCTACGAAAACGGATTTAGCTTAGTTTTTACTTTATTCGAGGACGAATGAAAAGATAAGTGTGGGAGTATTTGATGTGCATGTAAAAATGCATATTTATATTCACATATTTATTCTTGTTTAGTTTAATTAATGAACATTTTTGGGTATTTTATATGATCAAACCATGTTTTAAATATTTTCAAAATCATGACTTATTTTAGGAAAAAGTGGTCATTCGTGCATGTTTTAATTTGTGAAATCTTTTACTTGTTCCTTGTGATTATCGTTTGTAGGAATTTTGGAGCAGAAAGGATATATACACATGAAGAGATGAGGGAAAGCATGAATTTACACAAAAGGAGGCAAAGAATTAATTCATTTTATGGATAGTAGAGGCCCATACCTTTCAACTAGCCCACTTGCTCTTAAGCTTCATACTAAAGACTAATTAAATGAGTCAAAAGGCCTCATGCATTCTACATGACTTATTAGTGACTAATGGCAATTAGAAGCTTCATGAATGGGCATTTTGGGGATTTCCCAAGGAAAGTGATTAGGGTTTTAGCGTTTTGGTCATGTATATATACCCCTTTGTTTCATGTACTAGAGGATCTCCTTTTTAGAAAATGAAAGTGTAAGCGATCAAATAAACAAAAATAGCTTCTAAGCCACTTTCTTTTATATGTTCTATTGACCGTTCATGTCTATTCATACTCTCTCTTTTTATTGTTAGTAGTTTAGATTTATTTTCACGCAAGTAGTTAGCAGTTAATTTCTTTTCTTCATTATTTACTCTCTGTTTTTGTTGTTCTTCAATGTTGAAATCTATTTGTGTTGAAATTATCACACAAATGAGGACCTAAACCCCTATAATTTAGGCGTGATGAAGCTCTCTAATCACATAGATTCAACATAGTGTATTTTTCATGCTCTCTACTTGTGCTTATTAAAAAATGGATGTTTAGTGCATTTTGTTAATCATGCTTGGTTTTGATGATTTATGCCTCTAATTAATAGAGGATGGATTATGCTTGATCAAATGAAACAACAAAATTTGCCTCTTTATCTACATATGATTTTGGCAAAAAGAGGAAGTGTTAATCAACATTTGATATTCTATACTACTTACTAATAGTAAATAGAATATTCTTAAAATTGATGTTGCTTTCAACTTGTTGCCTTTTTCATGAGAATTGAATAGTGAATTAGATTTGTGCTATAGTTTGATGACTTATGTTATGCTAATTAATAACATAAATATGTCATACTTATGATAAACACAATAACTGATCTCACTTATGACCAAACAAAAAGAAAGGCAGATTATGAGGCCGCTGGCCGGAAAGACAACGTTCACTCACTTGACAGAAAACTCAACCACAACTTTCTTCTGGTACCGCAGACCAATCAACATGATCACTATTGGATGCTCTACAGCTAATGGGAGAGAAGGAAGCCTCGGCCAAAGCAAGGCTATGTCGTAACTATTTTCATAGAACTCTGTGGTTCTTCAAGGATCCTTTCGTGCATTATGTTCGATATCAAGGAAAAGCAATTCTTACTTCATCATGTTGATTTGTGTGATCTAGAGAGTGAAACCACCTCTATATTGCTCTTAACCAATAGTTTCATTCTCAACTTGGTCATTAGTTTTTTTAAATTTTAGCTAACACATTTTAAAGTTTGGTTTAATTTGACTGAATTTAATTAAAATTATTTCCTTCCCTATGGATCGACTCGTACTCGCTAACGTACTACAAGTGTACGCCGTGCACTTACAGTTTATTACACTTCACAACGATTTTCTAATTCATAGAATATTCACCGTCGAACACATTTGATGAGAAATATTTATGAAATTTTCAAAACAAAGGAGATAGGATTTTAAGAAATCTCATTTAAGTCAAGTAAATGATCAACATTTGATCGCTTCTTCTTGGTATATTTCTTTGGGTGCTTTAATCGAAACTTGTCATTGGCTGATTCTCTATAGTATTATATTACTAATACTAAGAAATTACATTGGGATGGAGAAAAAAATTGTCTTTATTATCACCTTAATAAATTCAATAACAATTCCATGCTCTTATTTACATTGCGTTCTTTAAGTGCTCGCTTTTTAGTTTTCGTTTCCTTCTACGGGAAGAGATATAGGCAGTGGTTGTGCGCCTTTCAAGTGCTCCCCCTGAGCTCTTGTTGTATGCATAAGCCTAAACAGGGTTTGGCTTTTACCTGTAATAACACTCGAATTTACATTAATATTTGTTTGATCATAAGTAAAAGACAAAGTTAAATGACTAATGAAAGTAATCATTTAAGATAGGAAATTTATTTTAAAATTCTAATCTCATATTGCAATGTCTCAGACTGCCTTTCTAATGGTTATACTCCAATCCTCTCAATTAGTCTTTTTTTTTTTTTCGACTTAGTTTATTTTTCTTCAAACCACCGCACTGACTGGTTTCGCATCCTTTTATCTTGGGATAAGAACAATAATCTTTCCCTTTGCTTGATTTTGTATAACTTTCTTCAAAGGGATTGGAACCAAGTCGTTCTACCTTCTGATCTTGCTTCAAGCTTTCCTTGCGTTAGGTATTTCTTCCATACGAATGAGTTTATCAGCTTTGGAATACAAACCATTCTAGCTTTCGCATTAATTTAAGATAAACTCTTTCCAAAAGGAAGATGGCACAAGCAACCTTGATTGCAAAGCTCTTAGCTTCTCTCTATCTGTTGCCCCTCTCACTTTGAGTGACTTATGGTAAGACCTCTTTAGATAGCAGTTAAGCGACTCCTTTGATTATAGCTAAATCACAAATGCTAATAGCGGATTCTTTTTGCATATGGAATTGTGTGTTAAATGTGGTGGACAATTTCTTCCAAGTTGAGATGACTGGGCCATGATAATGCTTGCGCCATTTAAGAACTCTTCCACGAAGGGTTGTCAAGAAGACCTTGCATCGAAGGGCTTCAAAAGCATTATACATATCCATGTAATGATTATAAATGGTAAGGTACTCTTCAGGGTCTGTAGTCCCATCTTATGCGAGTTTGTTCTCTTTATTTTCTAATGGAATATTTACCATCACTATTTCTCTACAGAAGGGGATTCCCTACAACTTCCTGTCTTCTTTCCATGTTAGGCTTTCGTTTTCTTATGAACTAACCACCTCTTTTAATGTTTGGTTGTTTCTTCCCGAAACTAGATTGCTCCGTAGATTTGATGAGAAACTAATTTGGCTATAAAGCACTCGGGGTGCTATCATTTTTGATTCTGCATCATAAAGTTCCACTTCAAGGGGCCTTCGGACTAAGTTTTCTTCAATGAATTCTCTAGTTGCATCAATCTACATCGCCAAGTGTAGAATTTCCAATTCATCACTTGCTCTTTTCGTTAAGGTTGAAGGTCCTCCAGTTTCCAGTTTTGCTAAGTGGATGTTGTTTTCTAGAATGGATGGTGTGTTGGATCATTCTCTACCATTCCTTCATGATTGAATCGTACTTTAATTGATTTTCAGAGCATCTTGTTATGACAAAATGAGAAATAAGTTCAGAAGGTTTATGATAAATATGAAGGGTTCTCAATAAGGACATAGGTTCAAGGTTAAACTATACTTCAAATGGCTCTTAGATCAATAACGTTTGAAGTATCCATTAGGTATTCAGAAGCTCCTTGTCGAGACTCTTTATCTATAATCTTGCTTCTTTAAAGCTTAGTCCAATCCAGGGCAGAACAACTAGGGATGTGGTAGGTTAACAAAAGGATCAGAGGTTCAAGCCCACCTTCTAGCGCCAAAATGTTAATGATATTTTTCGTCAACACGAAATATTGGAATAAGGGTATAGACTTAACGGTACTTAAGGATTTCTTAGTTCCTACAAGCTTGAGTTAGTTCACCGTTTCCTAGATATCAAGGTCTTAGGCCTGAAGGTTAGTTTCTTTTCCTTCAAGAGGTGAGCATTACGCTTACGTGACTTAAGAACCAACAACAATTTTAGGATAAGGGTTTCGTAAGCTCGTCGCAAGTGGAAAGCTAAATGTTGAAGAAAGGGTTATTTTGGTCATTTGGAAGCATAGAAAAACTCACTAAGAAGCATAGAAAGTACAGTATAATATGCTAAAATAATATGAACATAATGATTTATAGTGGTTTGGTTCGGATTGAACCTATGTCCACTTTAAGGGCTTTGATGATTTTATTCATTGAGAAGGTTACATAAGAAATCCCCAAATTGATTTACAAATTAGGGTTAGCTTTCTTAGAAATAAGAGCAAGATTGTGGAATGAGGATAAATCCTCACAAAATGAGTCCTCTAGGGTCTTATTTATAGAGGTTTTGGGCCCCTTTCTGCTGCCGCTGGTTGGAATCGGTTCCGGAGCGTTTTCACTGTTTCGGCCCGCTTCGGCATCATTTGGTTTCAATGGTGAACTTTCGGTTTGCTTCAATATTGGTTTTGGTATCTTCCTTCTTCTGCTCTCGGCTTTCGGTATCAAATTGTGAAAGCTTCGGTGTTGGTGTCGAACGAATGCCTGGTGTTGGCATGTTTTTATGCTTCTTGCTTTAGGTGTCGAAGCTGTGCCATTGTCGCATAAGTGCTTCAGTACTGAGATTGCTTTTTCTTTTCTTTATATTCAGCTTCCAATATTGAATTACTGTCTCCTTTATGTATTTGGCTTTCTTTTCTGTTATCTGAATAGACTGATGTGACTTTTGCCTATCGGTTTCAATGTCGAAACTATAGGTATTGATAGCTCTTCTTTTGAATTGTTTTCTTTACTTAGTATTTGGTATCGTCATCCATGATTCTTGATATCGTTACTTTGACCTTGGACCTGCTGTTTAATGTTTCTATCTCTGAGACTTTGGTACCGTGGTTTTGGTATCGGTCTTGTTGCTTCTCGCTCTTTGTTACTTTGATTTCCCCCTAATGTCGTCATTACTTTTGTATAAGCTTCATGCCCTGATCTTATCTCACTTTCGGTGTTGGCCTTCTGTGTGTCGTCTTCATGAGCTTGCTTTCTCGTTTCGCTGTCTATACCAAGCTATATTGTTCATTGCATATTGGTATCGACACCAAACCTTTATCTTCTTCCTTACCCTTTATTAATCATTGCGACAGCTGTTGCCTTCCAAACTCTTTATTGTCCTAGTATCAATTCATATACTTTCTTTCCTAGTTTAGGTGTCGTTATCAAACTAGTAATCTAGTATATGCTGGTGTCGACACCACTCTTAGCCCTTTTCTTTCTTCCAGCAAACTTATTGTTATTAATGCTGCTTCTAATCTTTTGCTATCGGTATCGGACCGATACCCTTGTGCTCCGGTGTCGGCCTTGAATCACTCGACCCTCATCTTTGATGCCGAAGTAACCTTCGTATCATCCTTCTAATAATACTAAGTGTTGATGCCTAGTTGCAACCCGAACCTTTTGCTATCGGTATCAGCTCTCTGGCTCTTGATGTCGACTCCATAGCTTTCGAACCTTGCTATCGGTATCGCCTTAGCTTTCTTCAAGGTTTTCTCTACTTGGTTCCAGTTTCGCTACCTTAAGCCCTTTGCTCTTCCAATTTTGAAGCTACTGCTTATTTATATTTGGCCGATGCTTATTTTGGTGTTAACAAGTTTCCCAGAAGAACACTATTCATTTGATCAAAACAAATAAAATTTGAACCGTTTATACAAAATTTATCATGCTGCCTGGCCTAAAAATGGGTCCTTTCCGTATGATTTATGTTGCTATTAAAATGTTCTATTAACGTTATCTTCTTTTTTATTTTCATTCTTTCTACTATTATTATCTTCCGTTTTTAAAATACGTTAAAATTTTAAATTTAAATCTACATGTGTATATTTATGTATAACTCCATTTATTTTCAAAATTCAAACAACATTGTGCCGAAATTTATTTCTTACTAGTTTTTGATCAATTGCGTATTACTTTTGAATTTCATGTCTATATATATATATATACACACACACAAACATACACACACATACACACACGCACTCATTTATATATAATATTTCCTTATATGTACATACACATATACTTTTCTATTAGAACATGGACCTTTTTGGTTAACACTCTTAAAATTTAAGAACATGTCATTGCTAAGATTAGAACTCGCGTGCTACAAATTAGGACGCAAGCGCTCAACCATTGAACTACATTGTGTTTTTTGTTTGTAAAATTAGAACATTGGAAATTATTAATTTTATATATGTTCCTTTTATTTCTTCTTCTTTTTCTTGTTTGTTTTGAAACTTCATTTAATGACGTCTTCTTCGTTTTAAGTCCGTATTCTGCAAATTATAGGTCCAAATTGATCAGAAAATCGCTACGGACGCAATGACACTAGTTTTCGAGGACCAATTTTAGAAAATTTTACGAATTTTATTTTATTAGTTAATTAAAAATGCGGGGTGCTACATCTTCTCACCCTTAGGAAATTTCCTCCTCAAAATTCGATAAGTGTAGAATTATGTAATTCCCTCCATAATTTACAACCATCATGTATACATTCAATTTTTCGCAACCATTGTGCACTTGTGTAAACTGTAGTACAACATAAAAATACATGAATGCGATGAATGCCTAAGCGGTATATCCTATATGAATGCAAATTCTCTTGAAAACCTTTAAAAAGCATTATGTACACATCCTAAATATACCGCCAATTTATTATTGAATGCAATATTTTAAAAATAAAAAAAAAATTTGTTATCCAATTTTCCCACTCTTATAGAGTAAGTGCATAGTTCACTCAATTTTTGTATCCAAAACTTACCAACCATCTTTAGATTTGTGAATTTCAGAAAAGTCTAATTTCTGAATTTGACTTTTCATGTTAGAAATAGGTAGAAAATGAAAAATTACATATTTTCTATTGACCTTTACACATCTTTTTCCATGTACATGGAAATCTTAATTGCTAGTCTAACAAAAATTCCTATTCTCTATTCCAAGCACAACTCACACAAGAAAATTTTCGTTTTATTTTTCCAAGCTTACTTGGAATTATTCATTTTCTTTTATTATTATCAATTTTTGCAGTTATTGTCTTTGTCACGACCCAAAGAATTTTCGACCAAGAAAATCAACATAAAACACCATGTCGATTATTCGAGCATCAGAAATACCAGATCATTAATTGAAAGAAGTTAGAGGGTGAGAGATAGAAAGAAAATTATAATAGAAGAAGAAGAAAAGCACAATAGAGAAGAATCAGAGTAAATACGAATCTTACAAAAGAACGAATAAAATATATTATATGACAAATTTTGAAATACAAAACTATAATTGTATATATATACCATTATCAGAGTTTAACACATAACATCATAGCAGAAATAAACTCTATATATAACTAATGTTCAAACCTCCTTCTCTAAGCTCTTCCAAGTATATCTAAAAAATCCCGACTACTTGACTGCCCGTACAAATTTGGGCACCCAAGAGTTTAGGGTAAAACAAAAGAAAATAAACTTTGGGTTAGTCATGGGACTGGTGTGAGTAAACTTCAATTACTTGGTTTAACTTTTAAACTCCTTGTAAAAAAGAATGATAATTGTAAGACCAATCCACACATAAACACGGATGGTTTTTAACTTACGATAACCCAAAACTCTTTCAAAATCAGTACTATTCTGATATTATAATAGTGTCTAATACAAGTAAATAACCATCTAGCAGAACGCTTGCATCTCACGTTCTACATATATAATATACAATCAAAACGGCAGGCTCTTATTGGAGAATAAATTTCGAAATATCACAAGGTATGGAACCACCTTCTGATCAGTGTACTCTAGAGGGGATACATTGGAGTACAACAAGAAGATCTTGCAACTCAGCCACACATGACCGTCCATTCATTTCGCTTGAATGGTCCGAATATATTATCACCTTACGGTTGTTATACCAAAATAACTGTTCCCGGGAGATACAGAAATGAAACAAGTAACGAATATGAATATTCTCTAGATGGTGACAATATACCCTAATTGGGTGCGACCCACTTAGCCATGTTGCCTGCCCGATTTTTGTCATTTCCCTGTTGATAAGGCTTGAGGACATAACGTATCCTTTGACATATCACACGTTTATTTACTTTGAATGTCACATCGCCATACCCACCAAATCACCAATTGATTTCTCCAAAAATACCATGGCTACAAAGCTGAGAGAAACGAATTTCTCCGCCACCAACGTAAATACCTTTGAAGAGATCAATTTACGCGATCTATTAGATATACTATGTCAAACATTCGTCTGTATACGTTGTCCTGGGACTAGGAAAATCGAAGCCACTATTATGTAAATCCATCTTAGGCAATTTCTACCTAGGATTGCTATAATAGCCCTTGCATAAACTCCGCCTTCATCTTCATCATATTTGATTCGCAATGCTAATGCCCATACGGAGTGGTTTTCAGATAATAAATCTCATCCCGGTCTCTCCGTATTAACAATTGAAAAATGGTCAAAAAAATTGATAGCCGGTATTTAATTATCAAAGGAAAACATCCATACACACAAGGATCTTATCTCCAAATGGAAATTTATCGATCAACCATCCTTCAACATTGAGCCCGTTAAATTAATTTATTAATAATTTATTCATTTCCCCAATTTCTTGTTTCCCATAATTTCTCAAATATTTCTCAAAACCCGTTTTTCCTCACACGATCCTTGGAAAATGTTTCCATCTATTTTAAACTATTTATTTTCTATATCTAGAAAAAATCTCTTTTTAACATTGGGAATTTATTCCTTATATTCACAACTCTTACTTTCTATATTTAAAAAATATACGTTATTAACATTGGTAAAAAAATTCATATCTTATTCACGCATTACTATTTTCCACATCCATTAGTTCATAACTGTAAATTAGTAAGAGAATAACTCCCTAAGTATCAAAATCGAAGGCCGAAACCAACATCAGATCAATATTCAGAAAGTCGTTCAACTCCACAAGTCTCCAGTTAGTTTCTAATTTCCTGAACTCCATTCTTAACTCCAAAATCATTTCATCTTCTATATCACTGGTTATATTTGGAAAATATTTCCAAGATCCGTTTACATAGATTTAGACGACGTTGTATAAAACATTGATTATAACAATAACGTAATAATACCTGCTATAAAAATATTTAGAATATAACTTTTATTCTTTATTTAGAAAAAATAATAATATTTAATTAAATAAATAATATTAATTAAAAACTGAAAGTATATAGTACTTTCCTAGATTCGACATAATCGAATTTCAACTTATAACTCTCTCTCGAATAAATCTCTATTCGATTAGCGTTGCGAACGTCGGAATAAACTCACCATTTCAGGTTAACTTAATTTCTAAATTCACTTTTGAATTTATCACTTCAAACATTTACTGGTTTCCTTTTATAACCGATTAAATCTACAAAACGTTTGCTTTTAAATTATTATTCACATTAAAACATGAATATTATTTCTCCATAGAAAAATGGACTTTTTTATCAAATCAAATCATGATTTTTATCTATAAATACCATTACAATTAAAAACCTCATCTATTAAGTTATTTTACAAATTTATCTTCGTATTTCACTTTATAAAATCCATTTATAAATCAGCTTCTCGTTAATTATATATCAAGTTTATACCTTAATACATTCGATTATAAGTTATTGGGTTTAAACAAATATTAATTATCTTGTCAAATTTCGTATTATACTCTAATTCTTAAAATAGATTATTTTTAAAACATTCGGCATAGTCGAATTCTTATTATAAATCCTAATGGATTTAATTAAATTGTATTACATTCGAGCATTGAAATTAATTTCATTGTTTTCCTTTGAAAACGATTTTCATTTCCCTTTTTAAATTCCATTCTTATGTTTTAAAAAAAAAAAATTAATCCATTTTGTTTCCAACATTAAATAACTTGTTTTTATAAAAATATAACAAGTTATTATATTCTACTTCATTCGAAATTCAATTTTAAAAATAATTTTTTTTAAAACCCCAATTTTTTTAAATATATTCTAATATATTTTACGGTATTTAAATACCAATTATTTCAGGGTCAATGTTATATAAACATCCCAAACACACAATAATCAATCACAGAATATTCGTCACATCATATAATGCAATATATAAAAAACAACAATATAATTGTTGAGGAATCCAGTTGGATTCCTCCAACCTGTTTCTCTGCATCCACAGATGTTAATAAATATAAATAACACTAATTTCATATCAATATGCAATTATAAAATCAATATTTAAACAATGACTTCATATATATTACTATCAACCAATTTATTTGTAAATCATCTAAACAACCACACACATCGTTTAATCATCATTTACCAGTTCTAATATATGTTTATAAAATTATAAAACTAAACAGAGTTAGTGAGTTTACTCACCTTGTTCGTTAATCGTTAAATAACGATTAACGTCCGTTGATTCGAATTAGGCATTTAATTTCTCCATAAATTGTAACGTGCTCCAAATGGTTCCATACTAGTTCCATTTTGTAGCCTGCGACCATACGATTCTAACGGATCCTGTTTTGTTGAATTCAGGTAACATATGAGATAGTTACTAAATTTATAAGATTATACACTATTCTAAATTAAAATAAACTAATTTTCACTCCTTCCGAATAAAAGAACAACGTCGCTCCTCCTAGATGGCTACAGCATATGCCATTATCGCAACTTATTCCGAGCCTCACACTCGTCTTCTCCTCATTTTCGAAACTATCCTCATTGTTAAGATCACCGTTCCGAGCCCTACCTCACTGCCGCTGCTACCATCTACTCGCGCAGCACCTTTGGGTCACGTTCTCTACCAGTCATCGCCTGCTACAAAAAGGTTGCGAATATTTTTTGTGATGGAGACCCTCCACAAAAATCGCACGAGCTCCACTTTGTTTGCTGAATCCAAATCTAAAATGGAAAACTTGCTTGAAGGCTTGCATTTTACCAGGGTCCGAACTCTACATATTGCTGCATCCAGAACTAATTCGCACCATAAAGTAAGAAGAGAAGGAGAGGGTCACGCATGCAACGTGCATGCTTTATCATGTTCTTTTTAGAATACAGCCGCCATTTTTCTCTTCTGGGTTTATTTATTTGCTTCTGTGAATGGGGTATCTTATTTATAAAGTTTAAATTCCTTAGTGGCTAAAGAAATGGTGTAGATAGGTCAATAGATGCATCGTATATTATTGTACATTTTATTTAATGGCTCTAGTCCTTTTCACGATGCATAAAATCATAGGGTATTTATAAAACATTGGACTGCATCATTGTGTTTGTAGTTTGAATAATTCCTTGGTTATGAAGCTTCTGCTTCTTTTATTTCCTTAGGCATGTATAGGTTTGCTTAGCTAGGACTTCATTGTGTTTTCCCATCACTACTAGTCTGCACCTCATTTAGTCTTTGCGTGAATCTTTCTGGTAGCCTGTACATGTTTTTGTACATTTCATTTCATGTTTTGGGTATCCTATTTAAGCTAGGCACAATTATTGGTAGCTCATATAAAAAAATATAGAGGTTGTACATTCCTTTGTCGGAAAGGCAAGAGAATTTTATATGTATTTATTTTGATCCCTTTTTGGTATCAGCGAATCCAAATAATTTTTATTCTACATTTTAAAGACCGTTACAAACAAAAAAATACCGTTGTATCCAGCAATGTGCCACGGTTCCAAAATTATAATAAAATAGACAAGTTAATATATTTTGTGAAGTTCCAAAAATGTTGATTAATGGTGCAAAATACATTAAATGAAAAGTAGCTTATTTTTCCAATAGAAAAATTATAGAAAAATTCTATAAATTAAATTAACCATACGTCTTAAAAATCCTGTCTAAATTCGAAACCATTGATTTATTATATTAAATAAATTGTTATGGCTTATAAATGATTCCATAGCGACTATTTGGAATTTGATTTGGACATAACCTACAATTTTAAGTATGAAATCTCAAATTTTCATTTCCATCAGAAAAATACTGTTAATTAGATTCGAACGTTTCTTGTTTCATAGAATTCCGACTTAAAGCGGATTATGTACATTCAGTTAAAGTTCAAAACTCAATATTACGAACTATCGCGACGTTACGAGCTCACAAATAATTATATTATAAATAATACGTTCAACAGTCATTTAATTAATAAATTCGTTATTATAATTCGAATATAAACTTAATTAAATATCTTATATTATCCAATAAACACAATATTGCAAATTCACGATTTCCAACTATTCCAGAATTAAAAGTATTATTATTCCATTATTAATATTAATTTAATATTCAAAAATATTGAATTTAAGCTATTTAAATTACCAAACCACTATTTTAACAATTAAATTAATTAATTATTTAATTGCTAAAAATTTGGGATATTACATTTCTTCCCCCTTAAAAGAATTTCATCCACGAAGTTACTAATGTAGAAGAATTGGTACAAACCCCATTAACTAGGTAAAAATAATTTGTTTTATATCTTAACGTCGGTTTCAACTGAACTAATTAATTCAAGTTAAAATATTAATTAATTCCTATTAATGAAAATTTTCAAAAATTCTGAAATTTTTCTAACACTTAAATTTCCAAATTTTTTGCCAGTGTCTCTTTTGTACGTCTCAATCGGTACAACTGCAACTCGCCTTTCCAGGCCTTCTACAATCCAAAAGAAAATCAAATAGCCAAGTGGCTTGCCAAACTGGCTCATAAATCTCATATCTTATTAAAATATAAACTCGTACCTTTTTGTCGGGCATTCAACTTTATCTCTTCCACTTGTAATCACTTCAGCATATACAAACATATTCCCAAATGATCTCCACTCAAATTATTCTCAAAACAAACCATTTGCTTATAAGCAAGCCAAATTCCATTCAAACTCCAATTCCAAATCTCGATTCCAAACTCTTAACTTATCAACTCAATTTCGTTCCAGATTATCTCTAATCCATTCCAATTCTATTTAACATAGTTTAAGTCAAATTTCAATTTATTTATTCAATTTTACCATTTCAATTTATTTAACTTCATAATTTAAATTTAAATTTAAATTCAAAAATTCAAATTTCGGGGATTTAATTCAAATCAGTTTGAAATCATATATATTAATACATAACAATTGCAATTCAAAACATTTGAATTTTTAAACAACTTATTTCCTCAAAACAATTCAAAAACAAAATCCTTGATAGTAATCTATCACTTAGAAACTCGAAAATGAACACTGATGATGCGGCCATCATCAACAGATTTATTTTCCAGTGACCGAAGTGAGATCAATACTATATCACTTTCAAAACTTATTTTCAATGCTTCCATTTTGAAATCACTTTCAAATATGCTTTACAATATTTGAAAAACATTTTCGATCCACCTAGGGTCTTAAAATTTCCTTATATAATCCAAAATGTATTTCACATACTTTTCCAAGTTCTAGAATTATAATTCCAATTATATTTTAAAATTCAGATTTAATCCATCTGATTCCATGTATTATAATTACACGAATTTTAATTGGTTATTTGTAACAATCTCAATTATAATCATATTTGATTATAATAACCACCAACACATTCATTATACTATAATAATTCCAATATACATATATACTTTCCTTATATCCAAATATATTTTGGGTAAAATTATTTCATTTACTCTCTTTTCAAAACATACTGTGTCGGTCCATCATATTCGAGCATTTAGAAACCCCTATAGACATTGTGGTGCCCCACCATCAACCAGAATTCATAATCCACTCAACCAATAAATCTCCACAATATAAAACAATTTTTATATTAATCTTACAAATACCCTCTTTCATATATACACACTCAACCCAATCTAGGGTATTACTAACCCCTTCCCTATTGAGTTATGCCATATAGCCAAGAGAATTACTTAACTTTCAGCTCTGATACAACTGTAACGACCTAGAGAATTTCCGACCCCGAAAATCAACACAAAACACCATGTCGATTATTAAAGCATTGGAAATACCAGATCATTAATAGAAAGAAGTTAGAGGGTGAGAATTAGAAAGAAAGAAAATTAGAATAGAAGAAGAAGAACAAAACAGAACAGAATCATAATAAACACGAATTTTATAGTGGAACGAATAAATTATATTATACGACAATTTTTGAAATACAAAACTATAATTGTATATACCATTACCAGAGTATAACATAAAGCATCATAGCGGAAATAAACTCTATATATAACTGATGTTGAAGCCTCTTGCTCCAAGCTCTTCCTAGTATATCTAAAAAATCCCGACTACTTAACTGCCCATACAGATTTGGGCACCCAAGAGTTTAGGATAAAACAAAAGAAAATAAACTTTGGGTCAGTCATGGGACAGGTGTAGGTAAACTCCAATCACTTGGTTTAACTTTTAAACTCCTTTTAAAAAGAATGATAATCGTAAGACCAATCCACACATAAACACGGATGGTTTTTACCTTACGATAACCCAAAACTCTTTCAAAATCAATACTATTCTGATATTATAATAGTGTCTAATACAAGTAAATAACCATCTAGAAGAACGCTTCTACATATATAATATACAATCAAAACCACAGGCTCTTATTGGAGAATGGATTTCCTACTGTGACAAAATATGGAACCACCTTCCAAACGGTGTACTATAGAGGGGAAACACTGGAGTTCAGCAAGAAAATCTAGAAACTCAGCCACACTTGACCGACCACTCATTTCGCTTGAATGTTACGAATATATTGTCACCTTATGGTTGGTATACCAACATAACTTTTCCCGGGAGATACAGAAATGAAAGAATTAATAAATATGAATATTCTCTATATGGAAAAAACATACCCTAATTGCGTGCGACCCACTTAGCCATGCGGCCTGCCTGGTTTTTGTCATTTCCTGGTTGATGAAGTTTGAGGTTATAACATATCCTTTGATAGATAACACCTTTATTTACTTTGAATGTCACATCATCATACCCACCAAATCACCAATTGATTTCTCCAAAAATACCACGGGTATAAAGCTAAGAGAAACGAATTTCTCCACCATGAACATAAATACCTTTGAAGCGGTCAATTTACACAATTTGTTAGATACACTCTATCATACATTCGTCCGTATACGTTGTCCTGGGACTGGGCAAATCGAAGGCACTATTCTGTAAATCCATCTTAGGCAATTTCTACCTAGGATTGCTATAATAGCCCTTGCCTAAACTCCGTCTTCAATTATCTTCATCATATTTGATTCGCAACACTAATGTCCATATAGAGTGGTTTTCAGATAATAAATCTGATCCTGGTCTCTCCGTATTAACAACGAAAAAGTGGTCAAAAACTTTTATTGCCGGTGATTTAACTATCAGAGGAAAACATCCATACACACAACGATCTTATCTCCAAATGGAAATTTATCAGTCAACCATCCATTAACACTAAGCCCCTTAAATTAATTTATAAATAATCTATTCATTTCCCCAATTACCTATTTCCCATAATTTCCCAAATATTTCTCAAAACCTGTTTTGCCTCACACGATCCTTGGAAAACGTTTCCATCTATTTTAAACTATTTATTTTCTATATTTAGAAAATATCTCTTTTTAACGTCGAGAATTTGTTCCATATATTCACAACTCTTCTTTTCTATCTTTAGAAAATATACCTTATTAACACTGGAAAACATTCTCATATCTTATTCACGCATCGCTAATTTTTCACATCCATCAGTTCCTAACTGTAAACGAGTAAGAGCATAACTCCCTAAGTATCAACCCCGAAGGCCGAACCAACATCAAATCAGTACTCAAAAATCCAATCAACTCCACTAGTCTCCAATTAGTTTCAAATTTCTTTAACTTCATTCTTAACTCCAAATCATTTCATCTTCTATACTTAGAAAATATCACTGGTTATATTTGGAAAACATTTCCAAGATCCATTAATATAGATTTAAACGACACTGTATAAAACATTGATTACAACAATAACGTTATAATACCTGCTTCCAAAATATTTAGAATATAACTTTTATTCTTTATTTAGAAAAAATAATAATATTTAATTAAATAAATAATATTAATTAAAAATGAAAAATAAATAGTACCATCCTAGATTCGACATAATCGAATTTCAACTTATAACTCTCTCTCTCGAATAAATCTCTATTTGAATAACGTTGCGAACATCGGAATAAACTCACCGTTTCAGGTTAACTTGATTTCTACATTAATTTTTGAATTTATTACTTCCAACATTTACCGGTTTCCTTTTGTAACCAACTAAATCTGCAAAACGTTTGTTTTTAAATGATTATTCACATTAACCCTACAATTTTCTTACACATTCAATGCTTTTTGAAAACAAGTTTGCACAATTATTTCAAAAATCATTTTAATGCAACTCTTAATATTACAAACAAGTAAGTTTCTAAAATTGTAAAATTTTAAAACTTGAAAACTTTATCTAGAAATCTTTTTCTATATTTACATTTTTTTATGTTCATTTTAAAAGTTCTAACTTAATTGCTAAGTACAAAGTGGTTTCTAACTTTTTCATTTTTTTCAAATTCTTTGCGCTAAATTACTTTTTTTTTGTCCTGAATTTCTCCTTCACAAAATTTCTTACCAAACTATGTCTAAACTGGAAAATGAGACTAGCGCCACTTTAGTGCCAATTGCATGTATATAAATTCCTGATCCATTTTCTCTTTCTTAACTTTTTATCAGTTTACAAGGCTCTGCTGCCTAATCCACTAATCTGAAATACCAATATTCCAAATAATCCACTAATATGAGATATCAAAAATGACGAAAATGTAATATCGACAATCAACACCTAAACAACAATCGTCCAAAGCATCCAAATACACAATTTGGACTAACAATGATAAATAATATTATATGAGTTTTAATCACATCATAGTATTTCAGAAAGCATGAGAGTTACCTCACATTTCATTTTCGATTGACGATTTCAGGTCGATTTATATAATTTCAAACTAGCGTTTGGAATTACATATTAGCTCCAAACTATTCTAATTCAGCTCGTATGCATTGGTTTTGAGATTACGTTTCCAAAGGATCTGGTTTCGTCAAGATTTGTTCATGTATGAACAAGATATACATACTACAAGTTCTAAAAGAATTAAATCTATTTAATAGTTAACAACCGTAATTAGCTTAAGGTTAATTACCTTATTAGTTAATCCCGATTTTAATTTGCTAAACATGATTTAAAAATTGCGATTACCCCAGGTTTTCAGATAAAACCATCTTGCCTCCTTCAATTGGCCACCTCCGCCACCATTCGCCTGTGACCGTTGCACCATCGCCAGCACCTCCACCTCACCGAGGCATGACATTCATCAAAGTGTTAACCTCCAACTCGGCGGGGTTTACCAGAAAAACATAGATGATCAAAATACGGTTAAACCCTAAATTCTCTGACCATAAGTCACCAGAGCTGACCGAACCACCACCAACAACTCAGCCTGACTCTTCCCCTTATTTTCTCTTCGGACATCATCACCTAAAGGATCACCTAAGGTGAAGTATAATCAAATAACTGAAAAGCACATGATCGAGGTTTTGACTAGATTCCTGACACCATAGGCCATCACATGCCGCCATAATACAACCATAGGCCGAGCTCTCCAAGCTCTACTACTTCCTTGTTATAACATTCCTTCAATTCTCCATGGATTTTTAGAAAAAATGATTGAATGATTTCGTTGGTGGTGGCTATGAATGAATGAATATGGAGAAGTCATGATTATGTATAGTGGATAGTTTTGATTATTTTATTCAATTATAATATTCTATCTCTATTTCTCGTTGAATGTTTTACGCTCAAACTACCACATACAAGCTTCGATCGTGACGAAATTTAAAATCCTGCAATAACTTAATATTCTAAACTTGATGGAACTAGTTTTGTTGAATTCCGAGACCGTTTGAAGAATGCCTTTTTTAATTTCAAAATGTAAATCGATATGCATTTATATCGTGCATGATCACATAAAAACTCCAATTGGCACGAAATTGGAAATCTTACAATAATTAACCATTTCGGATTTTACAAAATTGGGTTTGTTAATGTAACGACCCGAATTTCCGTACCCTTTGAGTTGACTAATAACACTACATGTCCAACCTAAATGACACAGAAATACGAATCATTATAAGAAAGAAGTTAGAGGGTGAGAAATAAAAAGAAAGAAATATTAGAATAGAAGAAAACGAAGATCACAAACTCACAGCGGAACAAATAAAATAGATTAAATAACATAACTTTTGAAATACAATCCAGTAACTGTATATACGTACCATCATCAGAGCACAATGGTTATTCCTGGAATAGCTATAAACACCTGTTTCCAGATACAACATCGTACACAGCGGAAAATATGATAGTCTGTAGCTAACTGGTGAAGCCTCCTGCTTCAAGCTCCTCCAATCTGTAAAATCCTGACTACTTGACTGCCCGTGCAAATTAGGGCACCCAAGAGTTTAGGGAAAACAAGCAAAATAAACTCTAGGTCAGTCATGGGACTGGTGCAAGTAAACTCCAACCATTTGTTTAACTTTCAAAAATCCTTTCGAAAGGAAAGGTAATCGTAAGACCAATCCACACATAAACGCGGATGGTTTTTACCTTACGATAACCAAAACATTTTTGATACCAAATCCAATGATATTACAAAAGTGTCTAAATCAAATAAATAGAAATCTAGCAGAACGCTTGCATCTCACGCTCCATATATAATATTAAATCAAAAACCGTAGGGCGCTTGTTGGAGATTTGATTTCCAACATGACAAGGTATGGAACCACCTTCCGATAGTGTATCCCTAGAGGCGAATACACTGGGTTCAACAAGAACTTCTTACAACCCAGCCCTCACATGACCGACCGCTCATTTCGCTTGAGTGTATCGAATGTATATCACCAACGGTTGGGATCAGTAACCGTTTCTCGAAAGGGACAACATCGATAGATTTAACTAGTAAATGGAATTTCTCTAGATAGGTGATTATACATCCTAATGGGAGCGACCCACATAGCCATGCTGCCTGCTCGATTTTTGTCAATTCCCGTTTGTGAGGCTTGAGGTTTGAATTATCTTCCAGAACATTTGGCCACCATTCACTTTGAATGCCACATCGTCAGATCCATCAGGAATCACTAATTGGTTCCCACAAAAACACTCAGATTGTTGGGCTAAAGAAGTTTCTCTTCTTTGCCACCAACTTCGTACATTTGAAGGAATCAACGTACGTAACCCCTTTGGAACTACTCTGTCAGACACTCGTCCATACAAGTTGTCCTGGGTCTGGACAAACCGAAGGCACCGTTCTATTAATCTATCTTGGGCAATTTCTACCTAAGGTTAACAGAACAGCCCTTGCATTTTACTTCGTCTACCATTTTGTTCAACATAAGTTGATTCATAATGCTTACACCAATACAGAGTGGTTTTTATATATAAATATGATCCCGGTCTCTACATATTGACAATGGAGGTATAAAATAAATCAAAAACTTTGATAGCTGGTGATTTAACTGTCAAAGAAACATCCATACAATCAACGGTCCTATTTCCAATTGGAAAACCTACCGATCAAACATAAAACAACACTGGGCCCCCTTTTTATTTAATTTCTCATTAAATTATTATTTCCAATTCCTGTCTCTTAATTCCTCATTGACAATTCATTTCATTTTCTATGTGTAGAAAATATCTCTCATTTTATTTTGGGAAACATTTCAAATTAACGCAATGTTATAAACCATCGTTATTACAACTCAACCCACTAATCATTTATTAGCTAACCATATTGCTTAACCAAGTTTCACCATCGAACCTTAACCATTCCTCCATCGATCATGAAGTCAATCAAGTTGGGGTATAATTACCTCTCAGACCTTAATTGAACCACATTCTCAACTTTGAAATAGTCAAAGCTCACAATTTTAAACAAACCGTATCTTACGCGACTCTCGGATTTGATCTAAGAACACACTTCCTTTGCAGAAAAATATTGATTATAACGGTAGCATTATAATCGCTATTTCCAAATATTTGTGTAACAACCCGAATTTTAATAACATGTTGAAACTAGAAATCAGGCTATAATTAAATTCTAAAGTGAGAATCAAGGGAAATGGGTTATGCCATTGCGTTCGTCTCGGAATTCTGCTTGAGATAGAGTCCAAGTATGCGTAAAACGAATACAGTATGAAGAAGATATGGACGAACGAAGTTGGGCAGAAAAACCAGAAACGAGTCAGAATGCACTGGCACACTTGGGAAGTGCGCCAGAACAAAATTGCACTGGCGCACTTGGGAAGTGCGCCAGTACAATTTTAGCACTGGCGCACCTGCCAAGTACGCCCAGGCCTGAAACCCTGCTTGGTCAGGCCATGAATGGCCTGGTCGGGTTCTGGTTGATTTCTGAGGCTTGGCTGAGTCACTTGGGCTTACATGTCGCTTTCTGATTGGCTTCTCTTGAGATGGATGGTCTGGATTCACTCTAGCTTCATCGACGGCTCTAATCATATTAAAATTCTATAAATACACCCTTCGACCTAACCTAATTCATATCAAAACATTCTTACACCATTATGATGCTAAAATACCTCTTGAACCATGGTCGCCGTCTCCAAATCAAAGTACAAACATTCAAACTCAAATCAATTCAAAGAACAAGGCTTCTACAATGATTCAAGACAATAAATCAACAATGCCGCGACATTTTTACAACAAATTCAGTTCTTAATTCATTTTCCATGCTCTGTAAGTTCTAGTTGTTTTTAGATTTAAACATTTAAATTACAATATGGCCATGGAATAAAGTGGAATTGGATTTAAGTATGTTTATTGATTCAGATCTATTTCAATTGCTTCTTGAATCTTAAGTTTTGGGACTTTTCTATGTTCGTTCTCATGTCAAGCTTATGATCTATTCAGCCTGTTGAAAATCAGTTTTTCTTGATTCATATTGATATTATTATCAAGATCTATCTTCTATGCCAGATATGATGTTTTTATGCTAGTTTTCTCTCTATGCTGATTGTTATACAAATTCTACCTTCCCCTATTTATTTTCTTTCGATGAACCTAGGTCAATTTCGGACCTAGGCCTAAACCGCGATTTGCGTACGATTGAATACGGGGAAATGTGGGAATGTTGTCTATATTGGACATATATGTTTGGTAAAATTGATGGCATAACATGAAATTGGAAATTTGGGGTATTGTCAATATAATTGAGATTGCAAGTTTGGCCATTGGCATAATTAAATTGGCATGAAGTGGGCATAATGAATTAGCATGTAAATCAAATCACGAGTTCGGGCCTATGTAAATTAAATCAAAAGATTAAGTTTATGATTGGGCATAAGTAGAATTGGGACTTTGAACGTAAAAGCAATTGTAAACTTGATAATATGCATAAGTATGAATTTGGGTAACTGGCGTGTATTGAAGGATTATAGTTTGGGATAACTACATCATGAATCTTGATTTTGGTTTATTTGGACATGAAACTTGATACATGTAATCTTGGCTAGAACTTGATATGGGTAAAATGGCGTGAACCTGGCATATATGTAAATAGGCAAGAATTCGACGTATGTAAACTGACTAGAATTGGGTATATATATATATATATATATAAATTGGCATGTAATTTTGGAACTTGGGCATATGTTTATTAATATGTAAAGTTGGGAATTTGAAACATGAAAATGACTCTGTATTGGATAATTGTCTTAAACACGAACATGAACATTTCTATATGTTAAACACATGAACTGATATTGGGGTTTTGGGGGGAATACGACCGCTAATGAACCTTTGACACGAGGTTAGACTCAGTTTGTGGTGTAAATCTTCCCGGAACCGCCCGGCAAATCCAGTAGCCACAAAGTGTCAGTCTAATGTGAGAGGTCAAAGGTCGAATTGTAGGCGTAACGATTTATGGCACGAGGTTAGACTCAGTTTGTGGTGTAAATCTGCCCGGAACCGCCCGGCAAATCCAGTGGCCACAAAGTGCATGGTCTAATGTGAGAGGTCATGATTCATTCGTCATAATGAATGAATTAAGGGAAATTAACCATAATAAGACGTGGGTATGGTTAGAGGGTTAGGTGGGATGACATGGAAATTTGACATGTAAATGTGGACCTAACCGGTATGAGTTAAGAATATGTAAAACTTATAAATATGGGCTTAACCAACATAACTGTTAATCAGACCAATGGTTGGGTTAAGTAATATGACTAGACTAATGACACATAACCGATATGACATGAATGGGTGGGTTAAGTAATATGACTAGACTAATAACACTTAACCAATATAACATGACACGTGACAGGGTTAAGTAAACTTGAACATATAGATAATACTTAACCAACTTAGCATGATACATGGGCGGGTTAAGCCATGAATTACTTGAAATACTTAACCAATGCAATCTGACGAATGGGAGGGTTAAGTTAAATGGGTTGGTTTAACTTGAATGGGTTGATAACACCCAACCAATATAACCTGATGTGTGGTAGGGTTAAGTAAATACACGAGGGTATAACTTAACCATTATAAAATGGCTAGTGGATGATGTAACACCCCACCTCCGCCAAGGTAACTCTTGCAAGTACCTTGGTATTGGAGGGGCGTTAAACGAGGTAAACATGTATGCAGATATCACAAGACAGAACATATAAGTAATACAGAGTAGTAAAGTAGCAGATAAATTAGCATTTCAAAACCAGAGTTAAGTTACAACAAAGTACTCATTATTTTCCAACAAACAAAGTCTAGACAAAAGTATAAACTGAAATACATAAAGTACTATCCCCAAAGTGAAGTGATAAACCATAGCTAGCTCAATGTCCAAGACCGTACATGAGAAAATCCAGTAAGCAAGCTAGAAAGATCCAAGCTAAGCTCCAATGTTCCCACCCTGAGAACCTGAGGGGGGGGGGGAACGGAAGAAAAGAGGCGAAAGAAAACAGGTCAGTCAAAAAGACTAGTAAGCCCTACTACTATCTGTCTATGAACTAGTAAAGTTAACTGGCATGAGAAGCTGAGATGAACATAAGGATAACAACATACTGGCATGATGATTAACTAACAAGATAGATAAAGGTGTCATCGCATAATTAAGGTTAAGTTTTGCACCACGGGTGTACTAGCATTCTAACATGTCAAGTAAAAACAAGAATTGAACCCTTGGCCCAAGCTTGGCCCATCATCATGAGGTGACCTAAATTAAGGTCCAACTACACGGTCTAGTCGATCGGCTCCCTATAAGCCTAACTCGTCAAGTGTCGGTGTCATACGGCCTAATCATGTAATGTAGTTGACTGTGCAGGGTCCACCCTAGGGTGTATCAGGCCCTATGGTGTAACCCTCTGACACCATACCATGATGCACAGTCAAACCTACCGGTGCCCGTGTTCAACTCCGGACTTAATGTGCACGACCATGGTCCGCCTGAACAACCGGGGCATCATTCAGCCGTCTCTTTTGGTCTCTTACAATCAGCCCAGTAATCGTGCCCTACCTTAGCCTAGTCCTAGGGTCTTATGATACTACCTAGAAGGTTACTGCTGAAAAGGACCACGCAACTAGGGTTTCTTAACGGGTTAAATGTGGTTAACCCGATCCAAACGTGGATTAAATCGGTTAAGAGTACCCAAGGCTCCTGACTTAACCTCGATTAATCCATCAAGCCCAAATTGGTTAAGTATTAAGTGGACCATGACTTAACCCTAATCAGGAGGCATTAATTAACTTAATGCGCTTTAACCTCTCACATTAGACTTTGTTGTGGTTACTAGTTAAGCCGGGCGGGTCCGGGTAGCTTTACACCACAACTAGGTCTAACCTCGGGTTCGAGCACAACATGACCAACTTCTCACATTGGGTCTTATTGTTTGTAACCACTAGTTAAGCCGGGCGGGTCCGGGTAGATTTATGCTACAAACTCAACTCAACCCAACCTCGAGTTGGCTACACTCATATTTTCTAAGTGTCATGTCCATTATGTTTCCAAAACATAATTACAAGTTAACATATCACATCATGTTATAAAAACCATGTTTATGTCATAATGTTACCCAACCCCAACGTAATCCCATCGTTTACATAATCGCAACAACGCATAAAGGATAAAATAGGGAACTTGGCATAATCATGACAAAAAGGTGTTGAAGCCACAAGTTTAACATGGTGGCATATGAAATGTACATATGTTCATATACTTGCATATTGCATTATTAGGCTTCAAAAACATGCATAAAACCAAACTTAGCACATAAGTGATACATGGTGATGAATGACATGTAGAAGTGGCTAGAAGTTCGCATTTAGCCTCACATGCAAGTTATCATAAGGGATATGATAACTTCCATGTTGCCAAAATGCAACCTTCAACATAAAGCTTGAAACTTTAAGCTCACAACTTCAAGTTTAACTTGCATAACATGATAACATGTGTATAATGATCAACCCAAACTTGCATAACATGATAACATGATCAACCCAAACTTGCATAACATGGCAACATGTGTCATACATAACTTGCATAATGATCAACCAAACTTGCATATAATGATCAACCAAACTTGCATATAATGATCAACCAAACTTGCATATAATGATCAACCAAACTTGCATACAATGATCAACCAAACTTGCATCATTCATTTAACTTTAGAGTTCAAAGAAAGAAAGTAGAAAAGGGCTTACAATGCTATGAAGACACAAATAATTATTTATTATAAAGATTGAGACGAAGCCCTTATGCAAGCACCAAAAACCCAAATATGCAAGCTTCAAATGAAAACCCTTGAGCCAAATCAATAAAAACCCTTGCTTTGTAATAGAAATGTTGCAACTTGACTTGAATGCAAACTAAGAACACTCATACAAGCTTGAAAACACTTGTATGAACTCACAATCTTTCATAGAAATAGACTTAGGAATTTTAGCATGAGAGTGGAGGCCATGAGAGGAACAAATTTGACATAGTTTAGTTGTAGGAATGAATAATGATGATTTAGGCTAGGTGTTAGGTCCTTTTTATAGAGGATTAGGATAGTATTAGCCATAGGATTAACCCTAGATTTAATCCAAGCCATCAAAGCATGTCTTGGGGAAGAAGTCAAGTGTAGGAACCATCTAGGGCCTTTAGATTAAAGCTGAACAATGAGAACCATTCAAATGCAAAATCTGCATTTGAGCGAATCGGCCCACGGGTTGACAGCCAAACACCCTGGATTAACCCCTAGTCGACCCAGCGGGCTCGGGTCGACCTCAAAAATCGGCCGGTTCGGTTATTCCCCTCTCCCAATTCGCTGTTTTGAACATTTTTGCATATTTATTTATTTAATTTTCAATTATATATATATATATATATATCAATATATATATATTTCTCTGCGCAACCCATTTCACTTAATTAAGTATACTTTAGTTTGTGAATTTTTCGTGAAACTTCGCGAGGCCATATCTTGGTCATACGGACTCCGATTTTCGAAAACTCGGACTCTATTTCGCGTATTTTTCCGAGACGAACGCAATGGCACAGTCCGTTTCCCTTGATTCAGATTTTACAGTTTAATTCTTCCTCCATTTATGTTATAACATGTTATTCAAAAATACGGGTTGTTACATTCTCCCCTCCTTAAAGGATTTCGTCCCCGAAATCTCAAAGTTAGGAAGAACGTATCCTACCATCCATCACCCATCTACTCAAAACATCATCCACGTGCAGTCATTGTCCTTAAAGGATTCTAAATGTTGTATGATCATATGCAAAGGTGTGTGTATATGTACTTATCTAATGCAAATATCAGGCGGTTACTGATTCAGTAAACCTCCTTAATGCAAAGCATGTTAGTGAAATGAGTCCATATGTATGCAAATTCCTAACATAACTCATAGTCTCTACATGAGTGCACATAACATTCATCCACATGCAACATCCACGTGATAGCATAACAAGTTTCATCCATGAATAAGCATAAACACTCATGCATATGCGGTATGAAAGTGTGTGAGCCGATCTTAGTGCCTAATGTGTATCATGCATCCACGAGTATCCACGTGCAAACACTTGCAACCACTTGCAACCATCAAGCATAACATGTTTCAAATACACGTTTCATCCAAAGGGTTTCTACCTAAGGTCCTCATAACATGATTAACGAGATAATTAGACAAACAGGATAAACACGGATAGCAAAAAGAAAGAAATGCTAATTAGGAAAAGAGATCGAGAATGTACCCTCAAAAGGAAATGGATAAAGCCCACGCATCTTCTCCTCGGTTTCCCAAGTTGCATCTTCATCGGCTTCACCCCACTGAACTTTCACCAATTTGACTTCTCGATTCCTTAGTTTCTTGATCTCCGTTCCCAAGATACGAATCAGAGCTTTTCTCACGGTTGCTTCTTTCTCTACCTCAATATCTTCAAGAATGCTTGGTTCAACCACTTTGGTGGACTCATGAAGGTACTTTCGGAGATGCGAGACATGAAAGACATTATGCACTCCGGCTAGCTTTTCGGGCAATTCCACCTTATAGGCCATCTTTCCAATTCTCTCTATGACAGGGAAGGGTCCTACGAACCTTGGTGCCAGCTTCCCCACTGCTCCAAAACGAACCACATTACGTAAAGGAGAAACCTTCACGAAAAACATGTCTCCCACTTCGAATTCCAAATCTTCCCTTCGTCTGTCAGCATAGGATTTCTGTCTGTCTTGGGCCGCTTTCATCCTTCTTCTAACTAATTCAACTTTCTCGGATGTGTCCCGTATCATATCGGGCCCAAGTATAAGTCTATCTGTTGTCTCCCACCAACAAGATGGTGACCTACACGGCCTTCCATACAAAGCTTCAAATGGTGCCATCCCTATGCTGGCTTGATAGCTATTATTATAAGCAAACTCTACAAGAGGAAGGTGGTCTTCCCAAGTACCACCAAAGTCAAGAACACAGAGCCTCAAAAGATCTTCTAGCACTCTATTCACCCTTTCGGTTTGGCCATCTGTCTGGGGGTGATAGGCTGTACTCAGATTCAATCGTGTACCCATCGCTTCTTGCAAACTGTTCCAGAACTGGCTAGTGAAAATTGGGTCACGATCGCTAACTATGCTAGAAGAAACTCCATGCAACCATACAGATGCTAGCCATGATACGGTCCTCTTGCTTTTCACCGGAAAAATGGGTTCTCTTCGTAAGTCTCAATTATTACCCATATCCCATAAAGCCCAAATAGTTTGGTGACGAACTTCTTCACCCCAACCATATATCACAAATAGGCTAGTCATACTCCTTAGGGGGTTTGCAACAGATCTAAGATTGAGGATAGGGCCGAGAGGATATACTTAAAAGATAGCATGCGAGTAAGCTCTACGGAACAATAGGGATCAAGGATATACTCTTAGAAAGAGATTAAATGCGCGTATCTAGTCTTTGATCTTCTAAGCCGCATTTTCTTGTGCTTAATCCCATCGTGCCCTGACCGTCTTTTAACTTCGCAATTCCGTAGTTCTTAATTCTTGTTCCCAAAATATGAGTTAGAATTCATTTCACCGTTGCCTCTCGTTCCACTTCCACTTATTCTTTGCCTAAAATACTTGGCTTAAACATAACTGCGTGCTCATGGTTTTCTGCAAGCTTTCCAAGATTCGTTAGTGAATCTTGGATCTCATTTACATATTATACGGTATCCCACGCAGAAAACTATCTCTTGAAAATAGTGCCAATCCACGTTGCCAAACTGGAGCTGAGGTAAGGGCTCTCTTGAGCCTTTGAAAAGCAAGCTCACACTCCAAGTCCCATGCAAAGACTAAGTTCTTCTTCGTCAACTTAGTAAGAGGGGCCGAAATCTTAGCGAAGTCCCTGATGAACTTCCTATAGTAGCCCGCCAGACCAAGAAAGCTTCTTACTTCGGTTGCATTCCTAGGAGTCTTCCAGTCTTGAACCACAACCACTTTCGCGGGATCCACCGCTATGCCTTGCTTAAAGACTATATGTCCAAGAAACCAAACTTCCCTTCTCCAAAAATGACATTTGGAGAACTTGGCTTTCAACTAATGTGCTCTAAGCGTATCCATCACTTCCTTGAGATGCCTAGCATGCTCTTCCTCATCCTTTGAGAAGATCAGAATATCATCCACGAAGGCAACCACGAACTTGTTAAGGAACTCCCTGAACACCCTACTCATCAAATCTACGAAGTAGGCGGGTGCATTGGTCAAACCGAATGGCATGACAAGCCATTCAAAGAATCCATCCGGAGTCCTAAACGCAGTCTTATCAATACTATCCTCAGCTACTCTAAGGTGATGGAATCCGGTGGCTAGATCGAGCTGAGAGAAAACAGAAGCACCAACAAGCTGATCAAAGAGATCATCAATCCTCGGTAAAGGGTGCCTATTCTTCTTTGTCAGTTTGTTCAACTCTCGATAATCAACACATAGACGAAGCGAACCATCCTCCTTAGTAGCGAATACCACCGGAGCACCCCATTCAGAAATGCTTCGCCTATTAAAATACTTCTTAAGCAACTCCTTGATTTGCTTACTGAGCTCCCTTCTTTCTCGTGGGGCCATGTGCCTAACGTGCAATGATACTGGCTTGGCATTATCGACTAGATAAATGCGGAAATCTATCTCTCGTTTAGGAGGCAACCCCCTAACTTCTTCAAAGACATCAGGATAGTCTCGGACCACCCTTACAGATTGCAGATCATCGATGGACGAGTCGAGAGATTCAAGATAACATAACATGACGGGACCTCTAGGATTACATGAAATTTCTAGGGTATTACCGAGGCGAGTCATGAGCCTCACCACCCTATGTTCACAATCAAGAATGGCTCCATAACTGGACAACCAATCCATGCCCAAGATCAACCCATATCCCGTGAACCCGAGAACATAAGCATTACACGTGAATTCTATGCTCAAGATAGAGATTTTCAAATCCATACAAACCACAGGTAGATGGGCGGAACCCCCAATTGGATTTGAAACACAAACGGGATTCTCAACTAAGCTAGTACTTAGGTGCAAACTTTCAACAATATCAGAAGAGATAAAACTATGCGATGCGCCAGAATCAAATAAGGTGCGAACAGGAAAATCAGAAATGTAAACATGAATTTCTATAAAAACTCTACCTCGATCAAAAGCTGGAAGAGCGAGGAGAGCCTGCAATTGCCCTCCAGAGGGTCTTACTTGCTGAGTTTGTCCTTGCCCTTGTCCTTGCTTCTTGGGGCAATCCTTACTGAAATGTCCAGTCTCTCCACAATGAAAGCATTCGCCCTACTTCCTTTTCTTCTTCCTACAGTCTTTGGCTATGTGCCCAGTAATCCCACAGAAGTTGCACTTCCTCCTTTCTCTTGACTTGTTGTCCTTGCTATTGTTGTTCTTGCCTCCTTTTCCGGAATCTACCTTCTCGCCTTGAGACTCATTTTCCTTGACCTCCTTCTTGCCACTCTTATCTTCCTCTTGAAAGCAGGGCCATATTCACTAAACTCTCGAAAGTCGCCCCCATGGGTATATGAGACATGGCCAAACCGCGCAATGGCTCATTCAATCCTAGAGCAAAGTGTAGGGCCTTCTTCTGAGCTGTGTTTACCAATTCTAGGCCGAACTGAGCAAGTTGATTAAACATATCCATGTATTCCCTAACTGTCATGTCCCCTTGCTTTAGAGATAGGAAGCTCTCCATCTGAAGATTCTCTTCAGTCGATGATAGAAACTTTAGTCCAAACCTTCTCCTAAAGTCATCCCAAGTCTCAATGGGTCTAGTAGTGGTGGTGACTACCCACCAAAAAGCAGCTTCCCCTTTTAATAGCCATACCGCCAGCAGAACTTTCCTACGATCTTCCACCTCAAATATAGCAAAGAGGTCTTCAGTTTCCTTTAACCAGTTTCTTGCCTCCACAGAAGTCTCCGTTCCGTCAAAATTCTTGCAACCCATCGCCTTAAAATCTTTGCAAATCTTAGCGAAATCTGCTTGCGGGTTCTGAGGAGGAGGAGGAGGAGGAACCTCAGTTATATTGGGGGTATTTGCTGGGCCCACATCGTTGGCCCTAGCTTCCAAGTATCTCCGGAACCATCCGGGAATGGTCACTCCCTCGGGAAGGTTAAGATCGGCCATACTGAAAAAGGAAAAAGATAGATTCAGAACGAAGAAACGAAGGATAGTGCTATGGCTTTTGGGGAATAGCCTTTTTAAAATAACTAGACTTTTCTTGGAAAATACTTAATTGGTTTTGAAAATAGTTTTTCAAAAGGTAAGTTTCAAAAACACTTTTGCTCAAATCTTGTAAACCTTATGCTCTGATACCAAATGTAACACCCCACCTCCGCCAAGGTAACTCTTGCAAGTACCTTGGTATTGGAGGGGCGTTAAACGAGGTAAACATGCATGCAGATATCACAAGACAGAACATATAAGTAATACAGAGTAGTAAAGCAGCGGATAAATTAGCATTTCAAAACCAGAGTTAAGTTACAACAAAGTACTCATTATTTCCCAACAAACAAAGTCTAGACAAAAGTATAAACTGAAATACATAAAGTACTATCCCCAAAGTGAAGTGATAAACCATAGCTAGCTCAATGTCCAAGACCGTACATGAGCAAATCGAGTAAGCAAGCTAGAAAGATCCAAGCTAAGCTCCAATGTTCCCACCCTGAGAACCTGAGGGGGGGGAAACGGAAGAAAAGAGGCGAAAGAAAACAGGTCAGTCAAAAAGACTGGTAAGACCTACTACTATCTGTCTATGAACTAGTAAAGTTAACTGGCATGAGAAGCTGAGATGAACATAAGGATAACAACATACTGGCATGATGATTAACTAACAAGATAGATAAAGGTGTCATCGCATAATTAAGGTTAAGTTTTGCACCACGGGTGTACTAGCATTCTAACATGTCAAGTAAAAACAAGAATTGATCACTTGGCCCAAGCTTGGCCCATCATCATGAGGTGACCTAAATTAAGGTCCAACTACACGGTCTAGTCGATCGGCTCCCTATAAGCCTAACTCGTCAAGTGTCGGTGTCATACGGCCTAATCATGTAATGTAGTTGACTGTGCAGGGTCCACCCTAGGGTGTATCAGGCCCTATGGTGTAACCCTCTGACACCATACCATGATGCACAGTCAAACCTACCGGTGCCCGTGTTCAACTCCGGACTTAATGTGCACGACCATGGTCCGCCTGAACAACCGGGGCATCATTCAGCCGTCTCTTTTGGTCTCTTACAATCAGCCCAGTAATCGTGCCCCACCCTAGCCTAGTCCTAGGGTCTTATGATACTACCTAGAAGGTTACTGCTGAAAAGGACCACGCAACTAGGGTTTCTTAACGGGTTAAATGTGGTTAACCCGATCCAAACGTGGATTAAATCGGTTAAGAGTACCCAAGGCTCCTGACTTAACCTCGATTAATCCATCAAGCCCAAATTGGTTAAGTATTAAGTGGACCATGACTTAACCCTAATCAGGAGGCATTAATTAACTTAATGCGCTTTAACCTCTCACATTAGACTTTGTTGTGGTTACTAGTTAAGCCGGGCGGGTCCGGGTAGCTTTACACCACAACTAGGTCTAACCTCGGGTTCGAGCACAACATGACCAACTTCTCACATTGGGTCTTATTGTTTGTAGCCACTAGTTAAGCCGGGCGGGTCCGGGTAGATTTATGCTACAAACTCAACCCAACCTCGAGTTGGCCACACTCATATTTTCTAAGTGTCATGTCCATTATGTTTCCAAAACATAATTACAAGTTAACATATCACGTCATGTTATAAAAACCATGTTTATGTCATAATGTTACCCAACCCCAACGTAATCCCATCGTTTACATAATCGCAACAACGCATAAAGGATAAAATAGGGAACTTGGCATAATCATGACAAAAAGGTGTTGAAGCCACAAGTTTAACATGGTGGCATATGAAATGTACATATGTTCATATACTTGCATATTGCATTATTAGGCTTCAAAAGCATGCATAAAACCAAACTTAGCACATAAGTGATACATGGTGATGAATGACATGTAGAAGTGGCTAGAAGTTCGCATTTAACCTCACATGCAAGTTATCATAAGGGATATGATAACTTCCATGTTGCCAAAATGCAACCTTCAACATAAAGCTTGAAGCTTTAAGCTCACAACTTCAAGTTTAACTTGCATAACATGATAACATGTGTATAATGATCAACCCAAACTTGCATAACATGATAACATGATCAACCCAAACTTGCATAACATGATAACATGATCAACCCAAACTTGCATAACATGGCAACATGTGTCATACATAACTTGCATAATGATCAACCAAACTTGCATATAATGATCAACCAAACTTGCATATAATGATCAACCAAACTTGCATATAATGATCAACCAAACTTGCATCATTCATTTAACTTTAGAGTTCAAAGAAAGAAAGTAGAAAAGGGCTTACAATGCTATGAAGACACAAATAATTATTTATTATAAAGATTGAGACGAAGCCCTTATGCAAGCACCAAAAACCCAAATATGCAAGCTTCAAATGAAAACCCTTGAGCCAAATCAATAAAAACCCTTGCTTTGTAATAGAAATGTTGCAACTTGACTTGAATGCAAACTAAGAACACTCATACAAGCTTGAAAACACTTGTATGAACTCACAATCTTTCATAGAAATAGACTTAGGAATTTTAGCATGAGAGTGGAGGCCATGAGAGGAACAAATTTGACATAGTTTAGTTGTAGGAATGAAAAATGATGATTTAGGCTAGGTGTTAGGTCCTTTTTATAGAGGATTAGGATAGTATTAGCCATAGGATTAACCCTAGATTCAATCCAAGCCATCAAAGCATGTCTTGGGGAAGAAGTCAAGTGTAGGAACCATCTGGGGCCTTTAGATTAAAGCTGAACCATGAGAACCATTCAAATGCAAAATCTGCATTTGAGCGAATCGGCCCACGGGTTGACAGCCAAACACCCTGGATTAACCCCTAGTCGACCCAGCATGCTCGGGTCGACCTCAAAAATCGGCCGGTTCGGTTATTCCCCTCTCCCAATTCGCTGTTTTGAACATTTTTGCATATTTATTTATTTAATTTTCAATTATATATATATATATCAATATATATATATATTTCTCTGCGCAACCCATTTCACTTAATTAAGTATACTTTAATTTGTGAATTTTTCGTGAAACTTCGCGAGGCCATATCTTGGTCATACGGACTCCGATTTTCGAAAACTCGGACTCTATTTCGCGTATTTTTCCGAGACGAACGCAATGGCACAGCCCGTTTTCCTTGATTCATATTTTAGAGTTTAATTCTGCCTCCATTTATGTTTTAACATGTTATTCAAAAATACGGGTTGTTACAGATGAGGTTGAGTTAACATACACTTAACCAATCTAACGTGAGGTGTGGTAAGGGTTAAGTTAACACAGGGGAGAACGCTTAACCGGTATAACAAGACATGCGGTAGGGTTAAGTAACACAAGAGAGAACACTTAACCACGGTATCATGATGGGGGTGGGGTTAAGTTAAATAGATAACACTTAACCAACCTATGGGGTATACGAATAGACCCTAGGAAAACCCTAGTAGCGGGACCCGTTTCAGCAGTAACCCACATTAGGTATCAACGGTACCCTGAGCTAGGCAGGGTGGGGCACGATTACTGGGCTGATTGTAAGCGGTCAAAACGGCAGTAGGGGATGCAGCGGTGCAGGTTCCGACGGATTACGGGCGTGCACGTATTCCGGAGTGGAAAACTTAGCCATAAGGCATCAGTAGATATAAAGCTGTGCATCAAAAAGGGTGTCGGGGTTGCTATACTAGGGATTGATACACCCTACGGTGGGACAAGCACAGGTATCAACGAGTAGGGGGCCGCAAGAACTAGGTCTAGTAGGAGCCGATCGATTAGGGTAGTAAGGATACATCTAACACATTTATGGCAATTGGGCTGGTTGAGGTGAAAATCCTCACATTAGATGTAGTCCTGAAGGCTACCACAACTACGGGGTTGGGATAACCTTAGTATATAACACATATGAAACATTGTAAGTAAGGGCCGATCAATTAAGATAGGTGCGGTGGGGACATGAAACTGTCAATATGAGGTGGGACCCTCATTGTGAGATATGTACCTATAAAACTATCATGTGGGTTATGGGGGATCACTTATCTTGTAATTAAAACTTAGTAAACTAATTGATACGCTAGTTAGGTGGTGCAGAGAATATAGGAAATCAAGGAAAATAGTGAAGTGGTGAAGCTTAGAAATCTTGTGATGTTATACTTAATAGAAACCTTGCAATGTGATACTTGGTAGGAACCTTGTGATGATACTCTTGATAGGAAGTATGGGATGTTATACTTGATTCATCGTGCCTGTAGCTTACCTTGTCATCATGCTTATGTTTACTTTTAGTTTATTCATGCCATATTATCTTCACCTATTTTTATGCTGAAAGCCACTAGGACTTACTGAGTCTTTATGACTGACCCGGTTTGTTTCACCTCTTTTTCTTCCATTCCCCCCCCCCCCAGGTTCACATGGTGGAAATACATCTTAGTTCGGATCTTACCAAGCTCCAAGGCTCTTTCATGTGCTGCTTGGATCTCTCTTGGTTATGGCTTGCTTTGCTTTATTGGGGAATACTACAATTTATTTTCATGCTTCTTTGTTTTTGAGCAAGACAGATATTTTTGCTATGTAATTGGGTATTTGAAAATTGATGGGCTTTTATTGTAAACAATTATATTTAATAAATGATTTGAAGTACTTCTACTTTACCTTCCGCTGTTTTATATATGTCTGTCTTGTAATATTTCTGTTCCAGTACCCATAATGCTCCATTGAAGTTAAGGAATTCCCTTTGTGAGTGACCTTAGCGGATGTGGGGTGTCACATTTGGTATCAGAGCAGAAGGTTACTAGACTGGGCAAAAGCTTTTTAAAACCTTCTGAAAACTATTTTCAAAAACCGTTTACAAAGAATCGTTTTCTAAGAAAAGTCTTGTTTTATTTGAAGGGCATATTCCCCAAAGCCATATGCACTATCTTTTGATTCTCTCCTTGAGTTTCTTCTCTCTTTCTTTTTCACCATAGTTTTGTAGGTGTACGACACATGTAGGAGGGCAAAGAAGTGCCCAACTTCCATCTGTAACCACAGTAGTTCCATCTGCGTCTAATCTTATTTCAAGCTTTGTAGGGTTGCCATGCGATGGAGGTAGATTTTGAGAAACTTGTCAACAAGCTATACAAGGATAGCAAGAACGAGGATAAAGAACACAAGCCTAAGGATGAGAAACTTGTTGATATGGCTTAATCCACGAAGGAGGAAAAGGTGAAAGGAAAGAGGCCAAAGTGAAAGAATAATAAAACCTATGACAAGAGAGAGTATCTTTATTATGGTAAAAAGGGACATGTAGTTAAGTATTAGAGGACAAGGACAAGATCATCGAGAGGCCAATTGTATGCTCTCACTACTAGCGTACCTAAGAAGAGGTGGTAACGTTTCTGTTAAAAGTTTAGCTTTTATTTTCTATCATACCATGGGAACTTTGTTTTTGTACATCGTATCCTTTTTAATTCTGCTTCGATAGTTGAGTCTCTACACCTTAGTACTAGCATAGTAGAGGGTCCCATTTTGTCTCAAATCCTGTTGGGGAATTGGCTCATTTATTCATGACTTGTTTGGATTTGAGAATGTCTATGCTAAGTGTTGAGTTTAGAAGTAATGCTTATGTTTTTGGGCTATGGGTTGTTTCTAGGGATGGAGTGGTTATCCAAAAATGATACCATTCTCGAGTATGAAAAGAGTGTAGCTAGACTCTTGACTGGCCTCGGTAGTACCCTCGAAGTCTAGTGTAACCCTTAGGGTTCTGCCATTCTTAGTTACCTAGAATCTCTTGATACATTTATCAATCCACTCAAGTAGTGCTCGCCACTAAGGCGGATGGTTCATTTCGCTTATGCATGAGTTATAGAAAATCACCTTAGTAAGTACACTTGGCAACATGGTTGGCATTTGTTTATTTTCAAGAGATAATTCATTTATGTGAAATACCTTATAGTAAGTGAATGAGATCCAAGATTCACTAGTGAATTTTGGAGAGCTTGCATGAAACCATGAGTACGCAGTTATGTTTAAGCTGAGTATACTAGAAAAAAAAAGTGAAAGTGGAACGAGAGGCGACAGTGAAATGAGTTCCAACTCATATTTTGGAAATAGGAATTAAGAAGCTACGAAATTGTGAAGCTAAAGACGGTCAAAGCACGATGGAGTTAAGCTCAAGGAAATGCGACTTAGGAGATTGAAGACTAGACACGCGCATCATATCTCTTTTTAAGAGTATATCCTTGATCCCTCTTTTCCTATAGAGCTTACTTGTATGCTATCTTTTAAGTATAACCTCTCGGTCCTATTCTCAATCATATTTCTGTTGCAAAACCCCATAGGGATCATCTGTTAGTAATACATGTTGGGGGTTAAGGGTGTCCGTTAGGTTGAGTAATTCTTTGGGCGTCAGCCGGATGTTGATTTCGGTCTTCGGGTTGGTGCTTATGGAGTTCTTCTCCTAATCAGTATATATGTGACATAGATTTCCAGTTTTGACACTACCCAATGGGTACAAAGTTTTTACTTGCTTCTATCATTCGACTATATCTTTAGGTAGGAACAATTGGGTGTAAACATGTGTTTGAGACATGTTATGATTGATGGTTGCAAGTGGTTGCAAGCGGTTGCTAGTGGTTGCTCGTGGATGCATATACACGCACATTAGACACTAGATCGGCTCCGTCACCTTTCATATTGCATATGCATGAGTGTTTATACTTGTTTATGGATGAATTTGAATATTTTATCATGTGGATGTTGCATATGGATGGATGTTTTTGCACACATATAGTGTTAGTGTGACTTGGACTATTTGCATACATGTTGGACTCATGGCACTAAACATATTTTGCATTAAGAAGATCAATCAGGCCTGATCATTTGCATTAGATAAGGAACATATACACACACTTTCTGCATATGTTCATACAACATTAGAAATCTCTTAAGGACAATAGATGCCTATGATTGATGATTGAGTAGATGGATGATTGGATGGTAGGACACATTCTTCTTAACTTGAAGATTTCGGGGACGAAATCCTTTAAGGAGGGGAGAATGTAACAACCCGAATTTTAATAACATGTTGAAACTAGAAATCAGGGTATAATTAAATTTTAAATTGAGAATCAAGGGAAATGGGTTGTGCCATTGTGTCCGTCTCGGAATTCTGCTTGAGATAGAGTCCGAGTTTGCGTAAAACAGATACAGTATGAAGAAGATATGGACTAACGAAGTTGGGCAGAAAACCAGAAATGGGTCAGAATGCACTGGCGCACTTGGGAAGTGCGCCAGAACAAAATTGCACTAGCGCACTTGAGAAGTGCGCCAGTACAAGGTGCGCCCAGGCCTGAAACCCTGCTTGGTCAGGCCCTGACTGGCCTGGTCGGGTTCTGGTCGATTTCTGAGGCTTGGCTGAGTCACTAGGGCTTACATGTCACTTTCTGATTGGCTTCTCTTGAGATGGATGGTCTGGATTCACTCTAGCTTCATCGACGGCTCTAATCATATTAAAATTCTATAAATACACCCTTAGACCTAACCTAATTCATATCAAAACATTCTTACACCATTATGCTGCTAAAATACCTCTTGAACCATGGTCGCCGTCTCCAAATCAAAGTACAAAACTCAAATCAATTCAAAGAACAAGGCTTCTACAATGATTCAAGACAATAAATCAACAACGCCGCGACATTTTTACAACAAATTCAGTTCTTAATTCATTTGCCATGCTCTGTAAGTTCTAGTTGTTTCTAGATTTAAACATTTAAATTACAATATGGCCATGGAATAAAGTGGAATTGGATTTAAGTATGTTTATTGATTCAGATCTATTTCAATTGCTTCTTGAATCTTGAGTTTTGGGACTTTTCTATGTTCGTTCTCATGTCAAGCTTATGATCTATTCAGCCTGTTGAAAATCAGTTTTTCTTGATTCATATTGATATTATTATCAAGATCTATCTTTTATGCTAGATATGATGTTTTTATGCCAGTTTTCTCTCTATGCTGATTGTTATACAAATTCTACCTTCCCCTATTTATTTTCTTTCGATGAACCTAGGTCAATTTCGGACCTAGGCCTAAACCGCGATTTGCGTACGATTGAATATGGGGAAATATGGGAATGTTGTCTATATTGGATATATATGTTTGGTAAAATTGATGGCATAACATGAAATTGGAAATTTCGGGTATTGTCAATATAATTGAGATTGCTAGTTTGGCCATTGGCATAATTAAATTGGCATGAAGTGGGCATAATGAATTAGCATGTAAATCAAATCACGAGTTCGGGCCTATGTAAATTAAATCAAAAGATTAAGTTTATGATTGGGCATAAATAGAACTGGGACTTTGAACGTAAAAGCAATTGTAAACTTGATAATTGGCATAAGTATGAATTTGGGTAACTGGCGTGTATTGAAGGATTATAGTTTGGGATAACTACATCATGAATCTTGATTTGGGTTTATTTGGACATGAAACTTGATACATGTAATCTTGGCTAGAATTTGATATGGGTAAAATGGCGTAAACCTGGCATACGTGTAAATAGGCAAGAATTGGACGTATGTAAACTGACTAGAATTGGGTATATATATATATATATTGGCATGTAATTTTGGAACTTGGGCATATGTTTATTAATATGTAAAGTTGGGAATTTGAAACATGAAAATGATTGTGTATTGGATAATTGACTTGAACACGAACATGAACATTTCTATATGTTAAACACATGAACTGATATTTGGGTTTTGGGGGGAATACGACCATTAATGAACCTTTGACACGAGGTTAGACTCAGTTTGTGGTGTAAATCTGCCCGGAACCGCCCGGCAAATCCATTAGCCACAAAGTGTCAGTCTAATGTGAGAGGTCAAAGGTCGAATGGTAGGCGTAACGATTTATGGCACGAGGTTAGACTCAGTTTGTGGTGTAAATCTGCCCGGAACCGCCCGGCAAATCCAGTGGCCACAAAGTGCACGGTCTAATGTGAGAGGTCATGATTCGTTCGTCATAATGAATGAATTAAGGAATATTAACCATAATAAGACGTAGGTATGGTTAGAGGGTTAGGTGGGATGACATGGAAATTTGACATGTAAATGTGGACCTAACCGGTATGAGTTAAGAACATGTAAAACTTATAAATATTGGCTTAACCAACATAACTGTCAATCAGACCAATGGGTGGGTTAAGAAATATGACTAGACTAATGACATTTAACCGATATGACATGAATGGGTGGGTTAAGTGATATAACTAGACTAATGACACTTAACCAATATAACATGACACGTGACAGGGTTAAGTCAACTTGAACATATAGATAATACTTAACCAATTTAGCATGATACGTGGGTGGGTTAAGCCATGAATTACTTGAAATACTTAACCAATGCAATATGACGAATGGGAGGGTTAAGTTAAATGGGTTGGTTTAACTTGAATGGGTTGATAACACCCAACCAATATAACCTGATGTGTGGTGGGGTTAAGTAAATACACGAGGGTAACACTTAACCATTATAAAATGGCTAGTGGATGAGGTTGAGTTAACATACACTTAACCAATCTAACGTGAGGTGTGGTAAGGGTTAAGTTAACACAGGGGAGAATGCTTAACCGATATAAGAAGACATGCGGTAGGGTTAAGTAACACAAGAGAGAACACTTAACCACGGTATCATGATGGGGGTGGGGTTAAGTTAAATAGATAACACTTAACCAACCTGTGGGGTATACGAATAGACCCTAGGAAAACCCTAGTAGCGGGACCCGTTTCAGCAGTAACCCAAATTAGGTATCAACGGTACCCTGAGCTAGGCAGGGTGGGGAACGATTACTGGGCTGATTGTAAGCGGTCAAAACGGTGGCAGGGGATGCAGCGGTGCAGGTTCCGATGGATTACGGGCGTGCACGTATTCCAGAGTGGAAAATTTAGCCACTAGGCATCAGTAGATATAAAGCTGTGCATCAAAAAGGGTGTCGGGGTTGCTATCCTAGGGATTGATACACCCTAGGGTGGGACCAGCACTGGTATCTACGAGTGGGTGGCCGCAAGAACTAGGTCGAGTAAGAGCCGATCGATTAGGGTAGTAAGGATACATCTAACACATTTATGGCAATTGGGCTGGTTGAGGTGAAAATCCTCATATTAGATGTAGTCCTGAAGGCTACCACAACTACGGGGTTGGGATAACCTTCGTATATAACACATATGAAACATTGTAAGTAAGGGCCGATCAATTAAGATAGGTGCGGTGGGGACATGAAACTGTCAATATGAGGTGGGACCCTCATCGTGGGATATGTACCTATAAAACTATCATGTGGGTTATGGGGGATCACTTATCTTGTAATTAAAACTTAGTAAACTAACTGAAACGCTAGTTAGGTGGTGCAGAGAATATAGGAAATCAAGGAAAATAGTGAAATGGTGAAGCTTAGAAATCTTGCAATGTTATATTTTATAGAAACCTTGCAATGTGATACTTGGTAGGAACCTTGTGATGATACTCTTGATAGGAAGCATGGGATGTTATACTTGATTCATCGTGCCTGTAGCTTACCTTGTCATCATGCTTATGTTTACTTTTAGTTTATTTATGCCATATTATATTCACCTATTTTTATGCTGAAAGCCACTAGGACTTATTCAGTCTTTATGACTGACCCGGTTTGTTTCGCCTCTTTTTCTTCCATCCCCCCCCCCCCCAGGTTCGCAGGGTGCAAATATAGCTTAGTTCGGATCTTACCAAGCTCCAAGGCACTTTCATGTGCTGCTTGGATCTCTCTTGGCTATGACTTGCTTTGCTTTATTACGGAATACTACAATTTATTTTCATGCTTCTTTGTTTTTGAGCAAGACAGATATTTTAGCTATGTAATTAGGTATTTGAAAATTGATGGGCTTTTATTGTAAACAATTATATTTGATAAATGATTTGAAGTACTTTTACTTTACCTTCCACTGTTTTATATATGTCTGTCTTGTAATATTTATGTTCCAGTACCCATAATGCTCCATTGAAGTTAAGGCATTCCCTTTGTGAGTGAACTTAACGGATGTGGGGTGTTACAATTTGATTTATAAAACATTGCTTTTAACAACAGGGTTACAATCGCTATCTAGAATTTTGGAACATTTATTATAGCAATAGCATTAAGATCGCTGTTTAGATTTACAAAACATTTATGATAACGGCAGCGTTAAAAATCTCTATTTAGAATTTACAAACCATTTATTATAACAACGGCATTAAAATCGCTGTTATCCCATATTGGTTTATAAAAATATAACTTGTACTTATTCATTTCAATAAATAAATTAATAAGTAAATAGATAAATAATTAAATTTGATTCAAACCAGAAAGTAAAAATACTATTTTCCTAAATTCGATATAATCGAATTCCAATAACTTTCTCTCAATAATCTATATTCGATTTATAATCCGAATTTCGGAATATATCTACCATTTAGGGTAATTCAAAATCCCAATTTCACTTTTGAATTTACGCTCTCTAAATTCCTACCAAAATCCTTTATACCCAATTCAGTCTACAAAACATTATCCCAGTTTATTCTATATTCCAAATGTTGGAATAAAACACATCGTTTCTTAAAACGATTATCCTTTTCCTTTTTCATTCAATTTCCAAGTTGGATTCATATTTCAAGTCTAACTTTCCTTTAGAGATGTTTCGTTTACAAAATATCTCCTTTTAAACCATTATTCACTTTAAGCTTGATTATATTCCTTTTATATACAATCAATTTGATTTTCATACTTAAAAATAACATCATAAACCCAAATTCTATTTAAAACTTCTATTCAGAGTTTTTTATACAAATCTCATTCTTATTCCAATCATTTAAAACTTCTTTTAAATTTTCCTTTATAATTTGCTAAATTCAAAGCCATTTCCCAATATTGGTTTCAAACCCGATTCCCGCTTTTCTATGTAAATTCAACTTGAATTGTCCAACGCTAAATATTCTATTAAATTTATAAACATTGTTTATAATCAATTTCTTGTTTATTTCAATTAAACAAGTTTCCATTACCAAGTCCCTTTCAAAATTTAATTAGTATTTTGGAAATAAATTCCCCTTTTGAAATCTCAAATTCTTTTTCTATATTTGAAAATATATTATGGTATTTAAAATACCAAATTTCTAGGGTCAGGGTAACTCAAACATAATTAATCACTCATTTTATACCACATCAAATAGCACAAAATAAATAACAACAGTAATATAAATGTTGAGGAATCCGGTTGGATCCCTCCAACCTGTTTCCCTGCATCCACAGATGTCAGTCAACATTAATCACAGCAAATAGCACTAAAAATTGACCAATGATATAACTATATCAACTATTCAACCAATTTTATCAACCATTCATTCAAACAACCATCACAACGTATAAAACGACTAGAAATAAATTTAAAACTCGTTTATATATGAAAGTATAAACGAGGTAGAGTTAGTGAGTTTACTCACTTTGTTTGCAGTTGACAGTCCTGCTTTTATTTCGTTTAAAATCAAACGCCTGCTTGATTTTATTAAGAAATTCCAGCAGTTCTATTCTCATCCCGTCGGTTCTACATGTAGACCTTCTCGCTATGATTCCAACTGACAAATTCCGTGCAGTGCTGTCGGCATATGACCAATTTATAACATTACGATATTAACATTGATTTAAAATAAATTATAGTTACCTTAATTTTAATAATAATTACTTTCAATTTAACTATTACTCATGTAAATATTTTGCTCTTCCTCCTTCATGTCCATTACCATCGAACTTTATCCACTTCCACCCACTGGACTAAGTTGAACAGTTCATCAGAGTCACCCAAAATAATAGCAACATATAATCTTACGGATTTTAAAACAAAACCATGATCGTTCACCTTATCACTTCCTTCCTGTTTCACCACAAAACACGCTCCAGAACTTCATTTGAAATCATGATACCACCCACCATCTATTCATCCTCAATCTGGGTTTCCGTCAGTTCAAAAATTATCCTAAACTAAGATTATTCCCTAATCCACAACTTAATATTCACTAACCATCGTATTATCCTAGCCAAAATCAGTGACACCATCTTCCAGTTAACAAACATGAATGCCATTCCCCTTCCAAATTTTCTTTCCGTCATTTCAAATGTTGCTGCCAAACTAGGCTTCTTCCTCTTCTCCTCTGTATACCCTCACGCACACCTGCTTCACCAAACAATATCATGCCCAACTCCGTGCTACAGTAACAAACACGCACCCTCTGGCTAGAACCCCTTTACCACCAGAAAATCGTCGGAGGCCAGAACCCCTCACAAAACCCTGTTCCAGCGAACAACCCTTACCACCAATTCACCCGAGATCCTACAGCCTCCCACCGATCGCTCCAATAATACTCCCCTCCACACACCACTGTACTCAACGACAAAACCGCTCCTTGCTCTGACCCCTACCAACTCGTCCCTCACTGTTTAGCCCCATTCGACAATACCTTGAAGCCCTAGGCACTGGTCACGAAAACCATCACCAGTACAAATGAATCGCCTCCAAAACGGGTGCCTAGGATCAAAGCTCTTCAACCCGAGAATTAAACAAATCAATTTTCGCATTTATTCACTAAGTTTCGGATTTTCTTATTGATTTCTGAAGCTTTTAGGAGAAATGATATGGAAAATAGAAAACAGAAATGATTCAATTTGGCCTTAGGGATTGCTGAGGGGCGGTGTAGTTATATAGGTGTTTTTATTATTATTTTAATATTAAACGAAACTTCGCGGTAAAGTATCAAGTAAAACTAACTACAGTCGACTTCTATCTACTGATAAAAAAAACTAATCTTGGTATAAAAAGATATTCTGGACCCAATGGGACAAGTTTCGTCGAATTCCGACATCGTTTGAAAAGAATTCCTTTATAAAACCAGAAATAAACACGCGTTTAATTTTTCCACGATCACTAGATAAATCAAATCAACTTGAAACATTGAAATCCTACAATAATTAATCAATATGAACCCAACGGCACTAGTTTCGTCGCATTCTGAGATTGTTTCCCCGGTAGGCTATTTTTACGCGCACCGAAATGCCATTTTGGACACCAAATTACACGGTCACCAGAAATAACAAACTATATACCTATCCTAACTAAAATCAACGATACGAACTCAACGGAGTTGGTTTCGCGGCCTAATTCGATCGTCTATTCAAGTTATACCCAAATAACCCTTTATTAAATTAATTACGCGTTATAGAAAAATAACTGGGCGTTTACGACTACCGTGGTCAAATACGACATCGGTTTGCCATGCATTTTAATACCGTATAATAATTTAAAGTTACGGTCCCAATTAAACTGATTTCATCGAAAACGGTGTCCGTTTGCAAAACGGCTATTTTAAAGGCCTATATTTTAATAACGATTTTCATAGCGATTATTTCAATTTTGTTTTGGCCATAACTTACTATTTATTATACGAAATCTGAATTTTTCTCTTTCATATGATAATTATCGTCAATACAGTTCCAACGTTTCTTGTTTTACAGAAATCTGACTTATATCGGATCCTGTATTCCTAGTTGAAGTTCAAAACCAAATATTATGAACTACCGCGCTATTTCGAACTCATTTTATAATTATATTATAAATTATACGTTCAAACCTCGTTTTAAAAATAAATTTGTTATAAAACCCTTTTTAATATATCAACGCAACACTTAAAACCAATTTAAATGTTCAAAATAAACTGGCTAAAAATCCGGGTCGTTACATTCCTTCCACCTTAAAATAATTTCGTCCTCGAAATTGCTAAGGTAGGAAAAGATGTTACATACCCTATTAACTAGGTCCAAAAATCCTTTTTGTTCAATCCTTAACTTCATTTTAACTGGACCAATTTATTTCAACTAAAATATTTATTTATTCTTACTAACGAAAATTTTCAAAAATTCTGAAAATGTTCTAACACTTTAAATTATGAAAAAATTCGGCAGCATCTCCTCTGCACGGCTCAATTGGTATAACCATAATTCGCCTTTCTAGGCCTTCTCCAATCCAAAAGAAAATCAAAAATCTAAATGGCTTGCCCTATAGGCTCATAAAACCATCAAACCCAAGTAATATTGTAAACATGTACCTTTTTGTCGGGCATAATTCTATCTCTTGCATTTGCTTCCATTCAATATTTGCTCAACATACATATATCCATTTCCAGTTGGTTTCAGATCAATTCAACTTCCAGTTTTTAACTTTCTAATCAACTTCTGATTAGTCACTTCCATTCTATCAACTCAAATCTGATCTTTATTTACGTCCATCCATTTATTATACTTGAGTCCAAATTTATACCAATTCAATTTCAATTTACAACATCCAATATATGTTCAACTTGCTTATTCATAAGTCGAATTCATATTAATAATTCGAATCTCAACATTTCTTTTTATTTACTTCATTCGGAATTATTTCTAATCTAGTCCACTTTTAATTTAACTCGATTTAAGTTAAATTTCAATCTATTTGATACTTTTTACCATTTCAATCTATTCAACTTATACAAGTTAAATTTTAATTTTTAGAATTCAAATTCCCGGGTTTTATTTCAAACTTACTTGAAATAATAAGTATATATATACATATATCCATAACCATTTACAAATCTAAAACCTTTGAATTTTTAAAATAACCTGTTCTTTACCAACAAATTTTCCATTAACGAACTCTTATGGCAGCAATCCATCACTCAGAAACTCAAAAATGAATATCGATAATGTCGCAACCCATTATCAGAATTATTTTCTCGCCACTGAAGTGATTCCAGTGCTTAGTCACTTTTAAAATCCATTTAAAATCATTCTTATTCAAAAATTCTTCAAAGTAACGTTATATTACCTTTAAAAATACTTCAGAAAATATTTCTAAATACCCGGAATTTAAATTCCAACTCCGGTTTGAACTTAATCTTGTTTTATCTCATTTGTATACATTATCCGTATACAAATTATATAACCATTTCAATATTTCATAATTCCATTTGATTGTAATAAAAATCAACACATTCATATACTATAATAATTCAGAAATTATTCTTTTCATATCAAAATAAATTTTGGGTAAAATTGTTTTATTTACCCATTTTAAAACAATACCGCGTCGAATTGTTCTGTTCGAGAGTTTAGAAACACCTGTCGATACAGTTGTACATCCTGTATCGACCAGAATTCATAAACTACTCAACAAACTAATCAACACAATATAAAACAATTTTATATCAAATCCACAAATACGCGCTCATATATATACACTCAACTCAATCTAGGGTATTACTGACCTTATCTCTATCGAGTTATGCCATAGAGCCAAGGTTACTACTCAACCTTCAGCTCTGATACCAATTGTAATGACCCGAATTTCCATACCCTTTGAGTTGACTAATAACACTACACGTCCAACCCAAATGACACAGAAATACGAATAATTATAAGAAAGAGGTTAGAGGGTAAGAAATAGAAAGAAAGAATTATTAGAATAGAAGAAAACGAAGATCACAAACTCACAGCGGAACGAATAAAATAGATTAAATAACATAACTTTTGAAATATAATCCAGTAACTGTATATACATACCATCATCAGAGCACAACGGTTATTCTTAGAACAGTTATAAACACTTGTTTCCAGATACAACATCGTACACAGCGGAAAATATGATAGTCTATAGCTAACTGGGGAAGCCTCCTGCTTCAAGCTCCGCCAATCTGTAAAATCCCGACTACTTGACTGCCTGTACAAATTAGGGCACCCAAGAGTTTAGGGAAAACAAACAAAATAAACTCTGGGTCAGTCATGGAACTAGTGTGAGTAAACTCCAACCATTTGTTTAACTTTCAAAAATCCTTTCGAAAGGAAAGGTAATCGTAAGACCGATCCACACATAAACATGGATGGTTTTTACCTTACGATAACCAAAACATTTTTTATACCAAATCCAATGATATTACAATAGTGTCTAAATCAAATAAATAGAAATCTAGCGGAACGCTTGCATCTCACGCTCCATATATAATATTAAATCAAAAACCGCAGGGCGCTTATTGGAGATTTGATTTCCAACATGACAAGGTATGGAACCAACTTCTGATAGTGTATCTCTAGAGGCGAATACACTGGGTTCAACAAGAACTTCTTGCAACCCGGCCCCCACATGACCGACCACTCATTTCGCTTGAGTGTATCGAATGTATATCACCAACGGTTAGGATCAGCAACCGTTTCCCGAAAGGGAAAACATAAAAAGAATTAAGAAGTAAATGGAATTTCTCTAGATAGGTGATTATACAACCTAATGGGAGCGACCCACATAGCCAAGCTGCCTACTCGATTTTTGTCAATTCCTAGTTGTGAGGCTTGAGGTTTGAGTTATCTTCTAGAACATTTGGCCACCATTCACTTTGAATGCCACTTCGTCGGATCCATCGGGAATCACTAATTGGTTCCCACAAAAATACTCAGATTGTTGGGCTAAAGAAGTTTCCCTTCTTTGCCACCAACTTCATACGTTTGAAGGTATCAACGTATGTAACCCCTTTGGAACTACTCTGTCAGACGCTCGTCCATACAAGTTGTCCTAGGTCTGGACAAACCAAAGGCACCATTCTATTAATCCATCTTGGGCAATTTCTACCTAGGGTTAACAGAACAGCCCTTGAATTTTACTCCGTCTTCCATTTTGTTCAACATAAGTTGATTCATAATGCTTATACCAATACAGAGTGGTTTTCAGATATCAAATCTGATCCCGGTCTCTCCATATTGACAAAGAGGTATAAAATAAATCAAAAACTTTGATAGCCGGTGATTTAACTATCAAAGAAACATCCATACAATCAACGGTCCTATTTCCAATTGGAAATCCCACCGATCAAGCATCAAACAACACTGGGGCCCCTTTTTTATTTAATTTCTCATTAAATTATTATTTCCAATTCCTGTCTCTTAATTCCTCGTTGACAATTCATTTCATTTTCTATGTGTATAAAATATCTCTCATTTTATTTGGGAAAACATTTCAAATTAACGCAATGTTATAAACCATCGTTATTATAACTCAACCCACTAATCATTTATAAGCTAACCATATTGCTTAACCAAGTTTCACCATCGAACCTTAACCATTCCTCCATCGATCATGAAGTCAATCAAGTTGGGGTATAATTACCTCTCAGACCTTAATTGAACCACATTCTCAACTTTGAAATAGTCAATGCTAACAATTTTAAACAAACCGTCGCTTACGCGACTCTCGGATTTGATCTAAGAACACACTTCCTTTGCAGAAAAATATTGATTATAGTGGTAGCGTTATAATCGCTGTTTCCAATATTTGATTTATAAATCATTGCTTTTAACAACATCGTTACAATCGCTGTCTAGAATTTTGGAATATTTATTATAGCAATAGAGTTAAGATCGCTATTTAGATTTACAAAACATTTATGATAACAGCAGCGTTAAAAATCGCTGTTTAGAATTTACAAACCATTTATTATAACAATAGCGTTAAAATCGTTGTTTTCCCATATTGGTTTATAAAAATATAACTTGTACTTATTCATTTCAATAAATAAATTAATAAGTAAATAGATAAGTAATTAAATTTGATTCAAACCAGAAAGTAAAAATGCTATTTTCCTAAATTCGATATAATCGAATTCCAATAACTTTCTCTCAATAATCTATATTCGATTTATATTGCGAATTTCGGAATATATCTACCATTTAGTGTAATTCAAAATCCCAATTTCACTTTTGAATTTACGCTCTCTAAATTCTTATAAAGGATTCCTTTATACCCAATTCAGTCTACAAAACATTATCCCAGTTTATTCTATATTCCAAATGTTGGAATAAAAGACATCGTTTTCTTAAAACAATTATCCTTTTCCTTTTTCATTCAATTTCCAAGTTGGATTCATATTTCAAGTCTAACTTTGCTTTAGAGATGTTTCGTTTACAAAATATCTCCTTTTAAACCATTATTCACTTTAAGCTTGAATATATTCCTTTTATATACAATCAATTTGATTTTCATACTTTAAAATAACATCATAAACCCAAATTCTATTTAAAACTTCTATTCAGAGTTTTTCATACAAATCTCATTCTTATTCCAATCATTTAAAACTTCTTTTAAAATTTTCTTTATAATTTGCTAAATTCAAAGCCATTTCCCAATATTGGTTTCAAACCTGATTCCCGCTTTTCTATATAAATTCAACTTGAATTGTCCAACGCTAAATATTCTATTAAATTTATAAACATCGTTTATAATCAATTTCTTGTTTATTTCATTTAAACAAGTTTCCGTAACCAAGTCCCTTTCAAAATTTAATTAGTATTTTGGCAATAAATTCCCTTTTTGAAATATCAAATTCTTTTTCTATATTTGAAAATATATTACGGTATTTAAAATACCAAATTTCTAAGGTCGGGGTAACTCAAACATAATTAATCACTCATTTTATATCACAACAAATAGCACAAAAAAATTACAACAGTAATATAAATGTTGACGAATCCAGTTGGATCCCTCCAACCTGTTTCCGTGCATCCATAGATGTCAGTCAACATTAATCACAGTAAACAGCACTAAAAATTGACCAATGGTATAACTATATCAACTATTCAACCAATTTTATCAACCATTCATTCAAACAACCATCACATCGTATAAAACGACTAGAAATAAATTTAAAACTCGTTTATATATGAAAATATAAACGAGGTAGAGTTAGTGAGTTTACTCACTTTGTTTGCAGTTGACGGTCCTGCTTTTGTTTCATTTAAAATCAAACGTCTGTTTGATTTTATCAAGAAATTCCAGTAGTTCTATTCTCATCCCATCGGTTCTACATGTAGACCTTCTCGCTATGATTCCAACTGACAAGTTTCGTGCAGTACTGTCGACATATGACCAATTTATAACATTACGATATTAACACTGATTTAAAATAAATTATAGTTACCTTAATTTTAATAATAATAACTTTCAATTTAATTATTACTCATGTAAATACTTTGCTCTTCCTCCTTCATGTCCATTACCATCGAACTTTATCTGCTTCCACCCACTGGACTAAGTTGAATAGTTCATTAGAGTCACCCAAAATAATAGCAACATATAATCTTACAGATTTTAAAATAAAACCATGATCGTTCACCTTATCACTTCCTTCCTGTTTCACCACAAAGCACGCTCCAGAACTTCATTTGAAATCATGATACCACCCACCATCTATTCATTCTCAATATGGGTTTCCGTCAGTTCAAAATTTATCCTAAAATAAGATTATTCCCTAATCCACAACTTAATATTCACTAACCATCGTATTATCCTAGCCAAAATCAGTGACACCATCTTCCAGTTAACAAACATGAACGCCATTCCCCTTCCATATTTTCTTTCCGTCATTTCAAATGTTGCTGCCAAACTTGGCTTCTTCCTCTTCTCCTTTGTATACCCTCACGCACACCTGCTTCAACAAACAATATCATGCCTAACTCCATGCTACAGTAACAAACACGCACCCTCTGTCCAGAACCCCTTTACCACCAGAAAATCATCGGAGGCCAGAACCCCTCACCAAACCCTGTTCCAGCGAACAACCCTCACCACCAATTCACCCGAGATCCTACAGCCTCCCACCGATTGCTCCAATAATACTCCCCTCCCCGCACCACTGTACTCAACGACAAAACCGCTCCTTGCTCCGACCCCTACCAACTCGTCCCTCACTGTTTAGCCCCATTCGACAATACCTTGAAGCCCTAGGCACTGGTCACGAAAACCATCACCAGTACAAATGAATCGGCCCCAAAACGAGAGCCTAGGATCAAAGCTCTTCAACCCGAGAATTAAACAAATCAATTTTCTCATTTATTCACTAAGTTTCGGATTTTCTTATTGATTTCTGAAGCTTTTAGGAGAAACGATGTGGAAAATAGAAAATAGAAAACAGAAATGATTCAATTTGGCCTTGGGGATTGCTGAGGGGCGGTGTAGTTATGTAGGTGTTTTTATTATTATTTTAATATTAAACGAAACTTCGCGATGAAGTATCAAGTAAAACTAACCACATGCGTCTTCTGTCTACTGATAAAAAAACTAATCTTGGGATAAAAAAGATATTCTGGACCCAATGGGACAAGTTTCGTCGAATTCTGACATCGTTTGAAAAGAATTCCTTTATAAAACCAGAAATAAACACGCGTTTAATTTTTCCAACATCACTAGATAAATCGAATCAACTTGAAACTTTGAAATCCTACAATAATTAATCAATACGAACCCAACGGCACCAGTTTCGTTGCATTTTGAGACTGTTTCCTCGGTAGGCTATTTTACGCGCACCGAAATGCCATTTTGGACACCAAATTACACGGTCACCAAAAATGACAAACTATATACCTATCCTGACTAAAATCGACGATACGAACTCAACGGAATTGGTTTCGCGACATAATTCAATCGTCTGTTCAAGTTATACCCGAATAACCCTTTATTAAATTAATTACGCGTTATAAAAAAATAACTAGGCGTTTATGGCTACCGTGGTCACATACGACATCGGTTTGCCACGCATTTTAATACCGTACAATAATTTAAAGTTACGGTCCCAATGAAACTGATTTCATTGAAAACGGTTTCCGTTTGCAAAATGGCTATTTTAAAGGCCTATATTTTAATAACGATTTCCATAGCGATTATTTCAAATTTTGTTTTGGCCATAACTTACTATTTATAGTACAAAATCTGAATTTTTCTCTTTCATATGAAAATTATCGTCAATACGGTTCCAATGTTTCTTGTTTCACAGAAATCTGACTTATATCGGATCCTGTATTCTCGGTTGAAGTTCAAGACCAAATATTACGAACTACCGCGCTATTTCGAACTCGTTTTATGATTATATTATAAATTATACGTTCAAACCTCGTTTTAAAAATAAATTCGTTATAAAACCCTTTTTAATATATCAGTACAACACTTAAAACCAATTTAAATGTTCAAAATAAAATGGCTAAAAATCCGGGTCGTTACAAGTAAAATCCGAGACCATTGAAAATTAGGTATTTCACATGTTAATCTAAATCGATAAAATATAAGTCAATTTAAAACAATCAAATTCATTGAAAATAAGTTATTATTATATATATATATATATATATTCAGATAGAATTTATATTAATTGTTAGAATCTTTCTCGATTGATTTTTAGCTTAGAATTAAATTATTTCTCGTTTTCGTACTATGATAATTCGATATATTCAAAATTAAATCATTTTTTTTATTAAATCGCTAAACCCCATGTAAAAATCTTTTTATATTTCCTATTCAACATTTAAGACAAATTTAAAATACTTAACATTGAATGGCTAAATGTCCAGGTCGTTACAAATCCCCTACAATTAGGTCTTAAATAAAAGTATAAAGAAGAAAAAAATGTTGGTATAATGTATATTTGGGAATAAATAAAGAACAATGTAGAAATAAGAATGTATTAATAACAATGATTAATGTTACTGGTCTTTTATTAACTACTGATTTTAATTGAAATATTTGGATATGTATCTATAGAATGGTTTCAATTAGGGATATTTATTTTGTTTAATAAACAATTTCAAAAAGGACTTTTAGAGTATTTATTTATGGAAATTAAATGGTATTGTATAAAAAGGAATTTATGTAATTAGGCTTCATGAATGTAAGAATATTATTTTAAAGGAAAGCTACTTTAAAAATAAAATAAAATTTTGTTGTATGGAATTATATAATAGTGATTTAGGAAGATCGTTAAAATTTTAAAAGGAAGAAATGGTTATGGACAGAGTTTAACAACCTCGTTTTATGAGAAAATCTTATAAGGAAGACTATAAATAAAAAAGTTTATTAAAGTTCTAAGAAAAGATAGTCATCTTTGAGTATAATTTAAGGATTTTGTTTTATAGTTTCTTAAATTAGTTGGTTTTATCAAGAATTTGAAATATGAAATGGTTGTGAAAATAATATCAATTTCATTGTATAAGTATAATATTAATTACATTTCATAGTTATAATATTTTGAGTTTACTAATTTCATTCTAAGCAAAATATATGCAAAAATTCTAATTTGATTCTATGTAGAATATTTATGAAAATATAATCACATTTTAGATAGGATATGAAGTTGTTTGTTGTGAAAGTAAAAGATTATAAGGAGTATATACAATAATTTCGTTTATGAAAGTTACGTAGATTTATAAACATGATCTACATGAGTGTGGGTTATGAAACAAGGTCAGTATAATAAATAAATAAATCATTATTCATTTGAACTTAAATTTGGGAACTTAGAAATTGCCTTTGAATATTTTATATAAATGGTAGTAAATAGGAGATTAAATGATAATAATTTAAATTGTGGTAACATTAATTATAATTGGAAATAATACTGATTTGAACACTAATTAATTATGTTGAATGGAATATATATTAAATTACGTTGTCTATTTGATTGTTAATTTTAAATGACAATTTCAATAATGTATTTATAGTGGATGCTTAGATTTGAATGTTAAAACGAAATTTTTTAAGTGCAAACTTTAAAATAAATTAAATGTTAAAATAAAAGATTAACTTAAGTAAAATTCAAATACATATTACGAAAATCAAGTAGAACCTATATCTTGAAGATGTTATTGGTACAATTTTCTAATGTACTATAAGTTAGTTCTATCTTGCAATAACTTTAGTAATAAACTAGTATAACCGCATAACGGTGGGAAAACCGACTTTGTAATACATCTTGATTTACTTTCAATATAATGAAAAAAATACATTTCCATCTTGTTGTTTTTTATATATGGACATATTGAAAATTTTACCCGAGTACCCTGCCATTTGTTCATTCATAATTAATATTTATGACTAATTTGCGCATGGAATTCAAAAGTGATAAGAGAAAATAAGCATCATGATTTTGGCTTTAAAGGCAAGGCTACAATTAATGTGAAATAACTTTACATATAAAATGAATGTTTCTAGACAAATTCTTGCATGACATATATGGATATAAATAAGGTAAACAATTACCATGCCCCATTAGGGGAAATGTTGAGATTTATAAAATTAACCAGATAGCTACTCCTGAGTTCCACCTATTTTCTTTGAAGTAAAATTATGTAATCAAAATATTTTTTTTCCTATTACGGATAGATATCATTCTTAATAATTAGAAATTCGTTATACCAAATTGAATAAAATTTAACAAAACATGCTTTACGTCTTGCAATATTTTTTTAAATTTTCAAAAATTTCTCAATTTTAATAGAATTGCTTAAATTTCAGAAGAAAAATATCAATATATTTAAATTACAACGATTATTTTTAAAGTTGCCTTAATTGAAATTTCAAGTTTCATGATAAGAAAATTCATTAACCTTTGAACAAATATATATAATTCGTATCAAATTTTATTACTTTAAAGTTTATTTTATTTACTAATATTTTCTTATTTCCAAAACATATATTTTGTTTTAAAATAAATTAATAACTTAAATAAGAAGTAATAAATAAATAATGATTAATAGTCCTTAATAATTAAGATTCAATAATCAATATTCGATTATAATTAAGTAGTGGTTACTAATTAAAAATTGATGACTAAGAAATAATAATCAATAATTATTATTTTTAATGATTCATAATTAATATGAAATAATATATATATATAATATGGTAAAAAAGATGGCAAAAACTGGATTATATAGTTATTGTTGCAGGTTTTTCAATGAACATTAATGAATCAAATTGTATAAGTCTTGTATATCAGTTGATTGTATAAAGTGCATTTAATTAACATTAACATTAAAACTGCTCATAAATGTACATAAAGAAAGAAAATACAAGGAACTGATATATAAGGTCTGTAATGATTATTCAATAGACATTGTAATTAATGCATCATTCAAAGGAGGACAAAATAGGTATTGTAAAAAAGCTTCAGACGGACACAAGTTTTCAAAGACTCAGTAGAATTAAGAAAAACCGACAAAGTCGGTTTGATTAAGTTCTTATTTATAATAGAAAATGTTTTACATAAAAAGTGATTTTGTATAAAGTCATTATGTTCCCCCCCTCTTGTAAAAAGAATTTTGTCTAAATTTTCAAATAACAGATTTGATAATTTAGATAACCATCTTTTTTAAATATTAGTAATAATGTTAATAATTGATTTTACATATATATATATATATATATATATATATAAATGTCCACAGTTAATTTTTAAATGAAATTTATCTTTTGATTAAATAAGAAATTTTTTAAATGAACTTTTGTTAAGTATTTAAATTTTGAAACTTATAAATTTTAACATTAACGAGATTTATGTAAGTTTTTCCAAGTATAAAAATTTAGTGATATTAAATGAAAAGAGGAAGTTTTATATGTAAATACGTGTATATATATATGTACGTATATATATATATGTAAATAATTCTATTTTTAATTTTGATATAAAGAAATGATTTGAAAAAGTATTATTTGTAGAGTATACATTTGGAATTTTTTTAATACCCTTTGTTTTGAAAGAAAAAGTTTCCAGGTATTTGCCAAGACGTTAGAAACTGGTATGTTAAGACTCGAGTACTTAGAGAATTTGAACATGCGTCTAGTTAACTTATGAATTAATTTCTATAAGAAATCGATAGATATTAACCATTCCCACTCTAGCCATTAGAAAATGATTCCGTAGTACAACATTATCGACATTTATTTCCGGGTTTTAAAAGTGGAAAATGTATACCAATTAAGACATCAAGTTTGTTAATAAATTAACTCAAAGAGATTTTGAAACATTAAAACTTTTGGTTTTCTCTCTATTATAGTAAATCTAAGCAAGAAGCTAAATAATTATAAGTTGATTATTTATTAAAATATATCCAGATGCTAGATTCTTGTTTCATTCCTTTTTGAGAAGGAAATGTTTTGAGTAGGGGAAATTGTAGCAACCCATATTTTTGACCATTTTAAATATTTAATGAAACATAAAATTTTGAATAAAATTTCTATAACTATATGAGATTTATTCAATTAAAATGCAATTTTGATAAGTTGATTGTTATAGAATCAAAACGACTAATAAACCATGTTACTACAAGAATTCATATTGGCGACATCGAAACCAAAACCACGTGAAGGAGTATCGCAATAGAGTCGCCACTAAAGTAGAAGCCTGGGAAGTGTTCAATCGATAATAAAGAAGGAGGCTATAGAGGTGGAGTCGGCACCAATAGCAAAAGGTCTAAGGGGAACAAAGCCGACACTGAAATGAAAATTACAGGAGTAGAACCAGCACCAAGACATGGAGTCATAACAAGTGAAGCCGACACTGAAATCTTGGAATGACGACAACGAAACTGATATCGAAATAGCAAGATTGAGAATATGGAGTCAAAACCAAAGATATAGAGGGTATCAATGAAGATAGCACCGGAACAATGACTTTGTAAATATGTTATCGGCTCCTACATAGGGGAACAAACAGATTGGTGCCAATACCAAGAAAAGAAGGAAATAAAAGCACGTTGTTGACACCAACATGTAGTGAGAAGTTAGCTTGACGTTGACACTGAAGAATGAAGGCAAATGCATAAAGTCGATACCAAGACAAAAGAAGCAACAAATGTATAAGCCGATACCAAAGTCATAAAGACATAAACAAAAATTCGAAACCCCCAAGGCGGATGCCCAGATTTGGTGTTCAAAAGTGAAAGCGGCGAAGACAATGGAGTGATACCCAGCTATTGGGTGAAATCATAGAGGCGATACCAAACACAAAGAATAGGAAGAAATTAAATCGGTGTCTAATACATAAGCTGAAAGTACGAGACAAAAAGGAAATTCATGAATGGGAAGCGCAGAGCCGATAATGAATATTTTTTTAGCAAAAGAACACTATCGAGACCAATAAGCGCGGTGCTGATACCATTGCACAAAAGGCAGTAAAAAGGTAACAAAGGGAAAAGCATAAAAGAGACACCCATAAGTTCATGCAAAAAGGGATTAATGCCAGAACCTAAACTAGAAAGCACCGACATAGGCCAATATTAAGAGGTTGATGCGAAAGGGGGGGGGGGGGGTTTCCCATACGATTGCTATAGAAGGGCCCCGAATCTTCTATAAATAAGACACTAGTTGTCATGTTTTGAGGGACTTTTCTCTCATTCCAAAATCTTGTATTTAATTCTAAGATATTAAGCCCTAATTTGAAAATTAAATTAGGGATTTCTCTTGTAACTTTCCATGTATTTCGTCTGTTAATCAATAAAGGAAACACTTAGCATCCATAATCAGTTGCACTTATATTTAATTACTAATTTGAAGTAATTACCAATCAACCCAAATGCACATTCTAGCTTCAACTAGCAACAAACTTATGAAGTCCTTATCCCAAGATATATTTGTTTCTGTAAGTATTGCAAGTGTGATACTCACCTATTGAAGGAAGAGTAACTAATCTTCAAACTTTGGACATTGATATCTAAGAAAGGACTAACTAAGTCGAGCTTGGAAGAACTAGATTACACCAAGGTCCATGACCATAACCCTACATTCTGGTGTTGACGATTTTTATCGTTAACATTTTGGCTCTAGAAGGAGGGCCTGAGCCTCCGATCTACTAAGATAACCTACCACATTCCTACTTATTCCACCCTATTGGTTGGACATTGAAGAGCTAGACCATGGATGAAAATTCTTAGCAAGGGTCTTTTGAACCTCGAATTGCTACTTCAGACATCATTGATCTGAAAGCTATTGAAGAACAAAGGATAAGAATGAAAGATTTGCAAATCATGGATAAGAAAAGGGAAGTAGAACAGTATAACCATGACCTCTGGAGCATTGACCCTTTCCATATAGGATCAACCCCCCATCTTAAATGGCTCTACATCAAAGGAATATAGGTTATTTTCTCACATGAAAGAATCCATCCAAGCACAAGCTAAGGGAACTATATCCGAGCAAGAAATAATGATGGATTTCAATGCTTTACTTAAAAATCGTCTAAGAAAGTTTCATTTCAACCTCAACATACGTTGAAAAGAAGACATGAAGATAAAGATGTAGCAGCAAAGCTGAGTAACAAAAGGGCTATGTTCTGATGTCGAAAGGGAATCTTTGATTTAGGACAACCTAAAGAATGCAACCTTACCACATCTGTTGAGAATATCTACTTCCTAACCAAATATGAGCTTAACTTTTGACCAACATCAAAGAAGAAACCCAAATATGAAAGGAAATTAGGAGGGCCATACTACCGGTACCATATAATGAATGTACATGAAACCAACCACTGCAAGGTTCTCGAAGGCATGATTATCAAGTTCTTTAATCAAGGCGAATTGTACATATTTGTAAAAAGACTTAACCAATTCTAATAAAGGATTCATCAAAGAAAGAATGTCTACATAGTAATGAGCATGAAAACTCCTAAAAATTTGGAACTTCCCGAAATAGGTAAAGCTACCAACGATGCTAGAAAACCCATGTCCACGCGAAAATGACCAGTGTAACACCCCACATCCGTTAAGGTCACTCACAAAGGGAATGCCTTAACTTCAATGGAGCATTATGGGTACTGGAACAGAAATATTACAAGACAGACATATATAAAACAGCGGAAAGTAAAGTAGAAGTACTTCAAATCATTTATCAAATAGAATTGTTTACAATAAAAGCCCATCAACTTCCAATACCCAAATACATAGCTAAAATATTTGTCTTGCTCAAAAACAAAGAAGCACAAAAATAAATTATAGTATTCCCCACTAAAGCAAAGCAAGCCATAGCCAAGAGCAATCCAAGCCTTCAGGAAAGAGCCTTGGAGCTTGGTAAGATTCGAACTTAGCTGTATTCCCACCCTGTGAACCTAGGGAGGGGGGGATGGAAGAAAAAGGGGCGAAACAAAACGGGTAAGTCATAAAGACTGAGTAAGTCCTAGTGACTTTCAACATAAAAACAGGTACAGATAACATGGCATGAATAAACTGAAAGTAAACATAAGCATGATGACAAGATAAGCTACCGGCACAATAACTAAGAATAACATCATAGGATTTCTGTCATGTATAACATTGCAAGGTTCCCATTCAAGATGAACTAAGTATAGTTTCGCAAGATTTCTATCAAGCATCGCAAGATTTCTCTGCTTCAGCATTAAAATGATATCTATTTTCTCTGATTTCCTAAATTCTCTGCACCAATTGTACTAGTACCCCAACCCGTATCATCCTTTCCATGTATATGTACAGTCCCTTGCCGTATATCGTACGGGTTTCATCACGTATTTCTATACTACTTCAACGTAGTGCCACCATTCTTGAAATCGTTCGGACTGCCACCCTTGTTCTGGATGGGTTTCCTTATCATGAACTATCGCGTGTTCAACTAGGATTTATGCCACCTAGGACCACTAGGGATTATGCTACCTATTTAACGTTACCTATATTCGATTAGGGTTTATGCCACCTAGGACCACTAGGGATTATGCTACCTAACGAACAACACCCTTTTTCCACGTAACGATCTATTAATCGATCGGCTCCCTACAAGTCCTAGCTCATTCATGTGTCTGTGTCATACGACCCAATCACAAAATGTAGTCACCTGTGCTAGGTCCACCATAGGGTGTATCAAGCCCTAGGGTGCCAACCACGGACACGAATCAAGCACGCACAGTGTAAACATACCGGTGCCCAATGCCTGCTTTTTCAACTCTGGACTACGTGCACGACCATAGTCCGTCAGAACCTGCAATGGCACACCAACTCAGCCGTCGTTCTAGTCGTTTACAATCAGCCCAGTAATCGTGCCCCACCCTGCCTAGTTCCAGGGTATCGTGATACATCTAGTGGGTTACAGATGAAAAGGACCGTGCAACTAGGGTTTCCGTTCAGTAGGTTAAGTGTTGTCATTTAAATTCGAGACTTAACCCCATCAGTCTAGCATGTCAAGTTGGTTAAGTGTTGTCATTCAAGTTCGTGACTTAACCCGCCTACGTGTCATGTCAAATTGGCTAAGTGTTGTCCTTCAAGTTCATGACTTAGCCCTACGAATCATCTGTCAAGTTGGTTAAGTATATTGAAGCGGTTCATGACTTAAACCTATCAAATCATCGTGTTAAATTGGTTAAGTATATTCAAGCGGTTCATGACTTAACCCTATCAAATCATCGTGTCCAATTGGTTAAGTATATCCAAGCGGTTCATGACTTAACCCTATCAAATCATCGTGTCCAATTGGTTAAATATATTCAAGCGGTTCATGACTTAACCCTATCAAATCATCGTGTCCAATTGGTTAAGTATATATTGACTAAGCCCACCTACTTATCATGTTGTGACGATTAAGTGTTACCCTCTGTTGTTACTTAACCTTACCACGCATCAGGTTATATCGGTTGGGTGTTATCAACCTATTCAAGTTAGCCCAAACCATCCGCTAGTCATGTTATAACGGTTAAGTGTCATTGGCCTAGCCACGTTACTTAACCCACCCATTCATAACATATTGGTTGAGCCTACATTTATAAGTTTTACATGTTCTAAACTCATACCGGTTAGGTCCATATTTACGTGTCAAATTTCCATGTCATCCAACCTAACCCTCTAACCATACCCACGTCTTATTATGGTTAGTATTTCTTAATTCATTCATTATGACGAATGAATCATGACCTCTCACATTAGACCGTGCATTTTGTGGCCACTGGATTTGCCGGTCGGTTCCGGGCAGATTTACACCACAAACTGGGTCTAACCTCGTGTCATAAACCGTTACACCTACAATTTGGCCTTCGACCTCTCACATTAGACTGACACTTTGTGGCTACTGGATTTGCTGGGCGGTTCCGGGCAGATTTACACCACAAACTGAGTCTAACCTCGTGTCAAAAGTTCATTAATGGTCGTATTCCACCCAAAACCCCAATATCAGTTCATGTGTTTAACATATAGAAATGTTCATGTTCCAACCACGTTCATATTTCCAGTTATATATCAATTATCAAGTTCATAATTCACGTTTTTGCCCCAAAACGTATTCCCAAATTATTATCATAATTCACTATAAAGTTATTCCAAGTTATAGCCTCCTATTTCCAATACATACCAACTACCCAAAACCCAACTTAGGCGCGTTCATATTAAACTTTCTCCAAGTCATAAATTATCATATATGTTTCTATTCCAAATTTTACATAATTAACATATGCCCAAGTTCTAGGTTACATGTCAGTTTTACATATGCCCAATTTATAACAAATTTACATATGTTCAATTCATGCCGTTTTACATGTATGCCAATTTACACATATACCAAGTTTCATGCCGTTTTACATATGTCAAGATTCATGATTACATGTTTACAAAGCTATGCTCAATTTACATAGATCCAGTTTTATACCCAAAATTACATGTTTACACCAATTTACCCATAATGAGTTCTAGCCAAATTACATATATCAAGATCCATGTCATATTACATATATTAAGATCCATGTCAAATTATATATGCCAAACCCCATTCTTGCAATTACTATTATAATGACAATACCCAAATATTCAATTTCATGTTAATGGTAGTAATACCCAAATATCCAATTTTTATGTTATGCCATCAATTCCACCAAACACACATATCCAAATAGGTATTATCCCAATATCCCCCCGTATTCCATCGCACGCAAATCGCGGTTTAGGCCTAGGTCCGAAATTGACCAAGGTTCATAAAAAGAAAATAAATAGGGGGAGGTATAAGTTGCAATAAGAACAAGATCAGAAAGAAAACAGCATAAATCATCATGATAGGCATAAAGATTACAACTTGATGATAACATCATTACGAATCAAGAAAACTGCTGAATAGATCATAAACTTGGCATTAGAATAAAGATAGACAAGTCTCAAAACTCAAGATTCAACAGAAATAGATCTGAATCGATAAGCATACATAGATCCAATTCCACTTTATTTCATGGCCATATTATAATTAAATATTTAAATATAAAAGTAACTAGCACTTACAGAGCATGGCTAATGAATTTAGAACTGAATTTGTTGTAGAATGTTGCAGTGACGTTGTTGATTTATTGTCTTGAATCATTGTAGAAGCCTTAATCTTCGAATTGGATTGTGTATGTAAGCTTAGGAAATTTATTAGAGGCGGCGACCATGATCAAGAGGGATTCCAGCAAAATTTAGGTGTAAGAATGATTTGTTATGAATTAGGTTAGGTCTAAGGGTGTTTTTATAGGTGCAGCAACTAGTTTAGGCCTTTAGATTAACCCTAGAATCAATCCAGACCATCAAAACACGTCTCAGGCTTCAAAAATGAGTTCTGGGTCAAAACAGGCCGACCAGGTCGACCTGTAAAGGGGGAGGTCGACACTATGGTCGACCTGGAGGGAGGGGGGTAGGTCGACCCCCTGGTCCAGTGTTGCCTGAAAACTGCTGAAACTTGTACAGGCCATAACTTCTTCATCCGGACTTCGATTTTCGAAAACTCGGACTCTATTTCATGTAAAATTTTGAGACGAACGCAATGGCGTAACCCGTTTCCCCTGATTCTGAATTTAAAATTTAATTCTGCCTTGATTTCATGTTTTAACATGTTATAAAAATACGGGTTGCTACATTCTCCCCTCCTTAAAGGATTTCGGCCCCGAAATCTTCAAGTTAAAAAGAATGTGTCCTACCCTCCAATCATCCATCTAATCAATCATCAATCACAGGCATCCATTGTCCTTAAGAGATTTCTAATGCTGTATGAATATATGCAGAAAGTGTGTGTATATGTTCCTTATCTAATGCAAATGATCAGGCATGATTGATCTTCTTAAATGCAAAATATGTTTAGTGCCATGAATCCAAAATGTATGCAAATAGTCCTAGTCATATAAACACAATATGTGTGCACAAACATCCATCCATATGCAACATCCACATGATAACACATTCAATTCCATCCATAAACAAGTATAAACATTCATGCATATGCAATATGAGATGTGACTGAGCCGATCTAGTGCCTAATGTGTGTTCATGCATCCACGAGCAACAACTAGCAACCACTTCCAACCATCAACCATAACATGTCTCAAACACATATTTACATCCATTAGTTCCTACCTAAAGGTATAACTGAATGATAGAAGCAAGTAAAGAAAAACTTTGTACCCTAAACATCTGCCCAAAACCAATATATATGATTCTAGGAAACCAAGCATGATAAACTCCTTTTAGGTCGCAAGAAATCCCTTCCTAAAACCAACCCATATCCTATAAAGCCCAAAAAGTTTAGTCAACCCAACGGACATCCTCAAACCCCAACATATATCACAACCAGATGAGTCATACTCCTTATGGGGTTTGCAACAGAAATAAGATTGAGAATAGGACCGAGAGGATATACATAAAAGATAGCATGCGAGTAAGCTCTATAGGAAAAGAGGGATCATGGATATACTCTTAAAAAAGATATGATGTTCGTATCTAGTCTTCAATCTTCTAAGTCGCATTTCCTTGAGCTTAAATCCATTGTACTTTGTCAGCCTTTAACTTCATAATTTCTTAATTCTGGTTTCCAAAATATGAGTTGGAACTCATTTCGCTGTTGTCTCTCGTCCCATTTTCCCTTATCCTCCTTCTAGTATACTCGGCTCAAACATAACTGCGTACTCATGGTTTCATGCAAGCTCTCCAAAATTCACTAGTGAATCCTGGATCTCGTTTACTCACTATACGGTATTCCATGCAGAAGAATTATCCCTTGCAAATAAACAGATGTCAGTCATGTTGCCAGATGTACTTACTAAGGTGATTTCCTATAACTCATGCATAGGCGAAATGAACCATCCACCTTAGTGGCGAACACTACTCGGGATCAATAGATGTATCAAGAGATTCTAGGTAACTAAGCATGGCAGAACCCTAAGGGTTACACTAGACTTCGAGGGCATTACCAAGGCAAGTCAAGAATCTAACTACCCTCTTTTCATACTCAAGAATGGCACCATTACTGGATAACCACTCCATCCCTAGAATCAACCCATAGCCCAAAAAAACATAAGCATTACTACTAAACTCAACACTTAGCATAGACATTCCCAAATCCAAGCGAGTCATGAATAAATGAGCCGATTCCCTAACAGGATTTGAGAATAAAATGGGATCCTCTACTACGCTAGTACTAAGGTGCAGAGACTCAACTATCGAAGCAGAAATAAAAAGGATGCGATGTACCATAATCAAAAAGGGTACGAACAGGATAGAAATATAAACTAGACTTTCCTACAGAAACATTTCTACCTTCTTGTTATGAGCCTCATTCGCCTTAACCACTCTTATCCCCTCTTACATAACGTGTTAACAGGTCTCTCGAGAACTACCTTCATCGCATGGCAACCCTACAAAGCTTGAAATAAGATTAGTCGCAGATGGAACTAATGTGACTACAGATGGAGGAAAGAAAGGAAAAGGGATTCGAACAAGGAAACAAAGGATAATGCTAATGGCCTTTGGGGAATAGCCTTTAAAAATAAAACTTTTCTTGAAAAATGCTTCTTTGTAAATGGTTTTGAAAATAATTTCAAAAGGTTTTAAAAACTTTTGCCCAGTCTGGTAACCTTCTGCTCTGATACCAAATGTAACACCCCACATCCATTAAGGTCACTCACAAAGGGAATGCTTTAACTTCAATGGAGCATTATGGGTACTAGAGCAGAAATATTACAAGACAAACATATATAAAACAGCGGAAAGTAAAGTAGAAGTACTTCAAATCATTTATTAAATAGAATTGTTTACAATAAAAGCCCATCAACTTCCAATACCCAAATACATAGCTAAAATATCTGTCTTGCTCAAAAACAAAGAAGCACAAAAATAAAATATAGTATTCCCCACTAAAGCAAAGCAAGCCATAGCCAAGAGCAATCCAAGCCTTCATGAAAGAGCCTTGGAGCTTGGTAAGATTCGAACTTAGCTGTATTCCCACCCTGTGAACCAGGGGGGGAACGGAAGAAAAAGGGGCGAAACAAAACGGGTAAGTCATAAAGACTGAGTAAGTCCTAGTGACTTTCAACATAAAAACAGGTACAGATAACATGGCATGAATAAACTGAAAGTAAACATAAGCATGATGACAAGATAAGCTATCGGCACAATAACTAAGAATAACATCATAGGATTTCTGTCATGTATAACATTGCAAGGTTCCCATTCAAGATGAACTAAGTATAGCTTCGCAAGATTTCTATCAAGCATCGCAAGATTTCTCTGCTTCAACATTAAAATGATATCTATTTGCTCTAATTTCCTAAATTCTCTGCACCAACTGTACTAGTACCCCAACCCGTATCATCCTTTCCATGTATATGTACATTCCCTTGCCGTATATCGTACGTGTTTCATCACGTATTTCTATACTACTTCACGTAGTGCCACCATTCTTGAAATCGTTCGGACTGCCACCCTTGTTCTGGCTAGGTTTCCTTATCATGAACTATCGCATGTTCAACTAGGATTTATGCCACCTAGGACTACTAGGGATTATGCTACCTATTGAACGTTTCCTATATTCGATTAGGGTTTATGCCACCTTGGACCACTAGGGATTATGCTACCTAACGAACAACACCCTTTTTCCACGTAATGATCTATTAATCGATCGGCTCCCTACAAGTCCTAGCTCGTTCATGTGTCTGTGTCATACGGCCCAATCACGAAATGTAGTCACCTGTGCTAGGTCCACCATAGGGTGTATCAGGCCCTAAGGTGCCAACCACCGACACGAATCGAGCATGCACAGTGTAAACCTACCGGTACCCAATGCCTACTTTTTCAACTCCGGACTACGTGCACGACCATAGTCCGTCTGAACCTGCAATGGCGCACCAACTCAGCCGTCGTTCTGGTCGCTTACAATCAGCCCAGTAATCGTGCCCCACCCTGCCTAGTTCCAGGGTACCGTGATACATCTAGTGGGTTACTGCTGAAAAGGACCGCGCAACTAGGGTTTCCGTTCTGTAGGTTAAGTGTTGTCATTTAAATTCGAGACTTAACCCCATCAGTCTAGCATGTCAAGTTGGTTAAGTGTTGTCATTCAAGTTCATGACTTAACCCGCCTACGTGTCATGTCAAATTGGCTAAGTGTTGTCGTTCAAGTTCATGACTTAGCCTTACGAATCAACTGTCAAGTTGGTTAAGTATATTCAAGCGGTTCATGACTTAACCCTATCAAATCATCGTGTTAAATTGGTTAAGTATATTCAAGCGGTTCATGACTTAACCCTATCAAATCATCGTGTCCAATTGGTTAAGTATATTCAAGCGGTTCATGACTTAACCCTATCAAATCATCGTGTCCAATTGGTTAAGTATATTCAAGCGGTTCATGACTTAACCCTATCAAATCATCGTGTCCAATTGGTTAAGTATATTTAAGCGGTTCATGACTTAACCCTATCAAATCATCGTGTCCAATTGGTTAAGTATATATTGACTAAGCCCACATACTTATCATGTTGTGACGATTAAGTGTTACCCTCTGTTGTTACTTAACCTTACCATGCATCAGGTTATATCGGTTGGGTGTTATCAACCTATTCAAGTTGGCCCAACCCCTCCGCTAGTCATGTTATAACGGTTAAGTGTCATTAGCCTAGCCACGTTACTTAACCCACCCATTCATAACATATTGGTTAAGCCTACATTTATAAGTTTTACATGTTCTAAACTCATACCGCTTAGGTCCATATTTACATGTCAAATTTCCATGTCATCCCACCTAACCCTCTAACCATACCCACGTCTTATTATGGTTAGTATTCCTTAATTCATTCATTATGACGAACGAATCATGACCTCTCACATTAGACCGTGCATTTTGTGGCCACTGGATTTGCCGGGTGGTTCCGGGCAGATTTACACCACAAACTGGGTCTAACCTCGTGTCATAAACCGTTACACCTACAATTTGGCCTTCGACCTCTCACATTAGACTGACACTTTATGGCTACTGGATTTGCCAGGTAGTTCCGGGCAGATTTACACCACAAACCGAGTCTAACCTCATGTCAAAAGTTCATTAATGGTCGTATTCCACCCAAAACCCCAATATCAGTTCATGTGTTTAACATATAGAAATGTTCATGTTCCAACCACGTTCATATTTCCAGTCATATATCAATTATCAAGTTCATAATTCACGTTTTTGCCCCAAAACATATTCCCAAATTATTAACATAATTCACTATAAAGTTATGCCAAGTTATAGCCTCCTATTTCCAATACATATCAACTACCCAAAACCTAACTTAGGCGCGTTCATATTAAACTTTCTCCAAGTCATAAATTATCATATATGTTTCTATTCCAAATTTTACATAATTAACATATGCCCAAGTTCTAGGTTACATGTCAGTTTTACATATGCCCAATTTATACCAAATTTACATATGTTCAATTCATGCCGTTTTACATGTATGCCAATTTACACATATACCAAGTTTCATGCCGTTTTACATATGTCAAGATTCATGATTTACATGTTTACAAAGCTATGCTCACTTTACATAGATCCAGTTTTATACCCAAAATTACATGTATAACATGTTTACACCAATTTACCCATAACGAGTTCTAGCCAAATTACATATATCAAGATCCATGTCATATTACATATATCAAGATCCATGTCAAATTATATATGCCAAACCCCATTCTTGCAATTACTATTATAATGACAATACCCAAATATTCAATTTCATGTTAATGGTAGTAATACCCAAATATCCAATTTTTATGTTATGCCATCAATTCCACCAAATACATATATCCAAATTGGTATTATCCCAATATTCCCCCGTATTCCATCGTACGCAAATCGCGGTTTAGGCCTAGGTCCGAAATTGACCAAGGTTCATCAAAAGAAAATAAATAGGGGGAGGTAGAAGTTGCAATAAGAACAAGATCAGAAAGAAAACAGCATAAATCATCATGATAGGCATAAAGATTACAACTTGATGATAACATCATTACAAATCAAGAAAACTGCTGAATAGATCATAAACTTGGCATGAGAACAAAGATAGACAAGTCTCAAAACTCAAGATTCAACAGAAATAGATTTGAATCGATAAGCATACTTAGATCCAATTCCACTTTATTTCATGGCCATATTATAATTAAATATTTAAATCTAAAAGTAACTAGCACTTACAGAGCATGGCTAATGAATTTAAATCTGAATTTGTTGTAGAATGTTGCAGTGACGTTGTTGATTTATTGTCTTGAATCATTGTAGAAGCCTTAATCTTCGAATTGGATTATGTATGTAAGCTTAGGAAATTTATTAGAGGCGGCGGCCATGATCAAGAGGGATTCCAACAGAATTTAGGTGTAAGAATGATTTGTTATGAATTAGGTTAGGTCTAAGGGTGTTTTTATAGGTGTAGCAACTAGTTTAGGCCCTTAGATTAACCCTAGAATCAATCTGGACCATCAAAACACGTCTCAGGCTTCAAAAATGAGTTCTGGGTCATAACAGGCCGACCAGGTCGACCTGTAAGGGGGGAGGTCGACACTATGGTCGACCTGGGGGGTAGGTCGACCCTATGGTCGACCTGGGGGGGGGGGGGGGGGGTAGGTCGACCCCTTGGTCCAGTGCTACCTGAAAACTTGTACAGGCCATAACTTCTTCATCCGGACTCCGATTTTCGAAAACTCGGACTCTATTTCATGTAAAATTTTGAGGCGAACGCAATGGAGTAACCCGTTTCCCCTGATTCTGACTTTAAAATTTAATTCTGCCTTGATTTCTTGTTTTAACATGTTATAAAAATACGGGTTGGTACAACCAGGGTAAGATATCTCTTGGAGGGAGTGATGTGTAAGCCTGTAGCTGTGCCCAAACCTAAAAGGGGCAGGTTTAAGAATCAAAAGAGTAAGCCTCTGTCCGCACTAGAAATGGACAGTCCGAAGCATTTATGCACTTAATCGCGTAACAATGGCCAGGTTAAGGCACTTCCAGTAAGGGGGTTGGTGCAAGCCTTTATCCACGTCCAAATTGGAAAGGGCCAGGTTAAAGCATCACAAACACTTATCCTGTCATAATGGCTAGGGTAAGGCGCCCCTTGGAGGGGGGTATAAGCCATTATCCATGCCTGCAATGGCCAGGTTAGAGAATCAAAAGAGTAAGCCTTTATTCAGGATAAATCATCTAAGCTCTTAGCCACATCATAATGGCCAGCTTAAGGCGCCTCCTGGAGGGCGGTCGGGTAAGTCCTTGGGGCCTGCTTGAGAATAAGCTAGCCAAGTGCACCGGATACACAAATCCTAGAGACTGGATCACAAGGCTTAAACGCATAGTCAAAGCCCAACAAGTGGCTCGCAAGTCAAATTAGAGCCTAGAAATTGTCTCACAAGGCTGAAACAACCAATCAAATCCTGAAAAATGGCAACTCAAAGCAGAAGTTACAAATACCAGAATATGGGTTTGGGTATTTTATTCTTCATTACAAAAAGTGGATTTCTAGTTTTCTATTATAAATACATGAATATGAGTTTTGGGTCTTCTAACTACGTTTTCAGAAGTGGATTTCTGGTCTTCTATTACAGATGCCCGAATATGGGTTTTCAAACTTTTATTTACGCTTCTAGAAGATGATTTCTGGATTTCTATTTTAATATACAAATCTAGGTCTCGAGACTATTTCTTATTTTCTGAAAAATGGATTTCCGAAATTCTATTACGTAAACTCGAATCATAGATTTGGACCCATTCCTCATATTTCCAGATGAAAATTCTGGACTTATAATACTTTCAGAAATGGATTTTTATATTTTCATTATTCAAACACCTTAATCTGGCTTATGGATTTTCCTTTCTCATTTCAAAAAGAGGGTTTATGGACTTCTATTATCATGCCTAAGTATAGGGTTCAGGCCAACTATCTTATTTCCAGGAGTGGATTTCTGGACTTCTACTACAAGTGACTAAATATAGGTCTCAAAATTTCTACTCATACTTTCAGGAGTGGATTTCCAGCCTACTATTAAAAAATGCCCAAATTGGGGCTTCAAGATGTAATTGCAAGGAGACAACCTTAGGTTCCTATTATTTCAAAAGATAATTTCTAAATAATCGAATTGGTGTTTCGAATCTTCTATTTGAAATCTCCAAACGAGGATTATGATTTTCAAACCTCGAAACGGGGAAGTTCTCTAAACTTATGTCAGTCAAAATGATTATATTACTTTTATCACAAATTTCATTTCCTACGTGGTTTTGATCAAAACCATGCTGAGAAAAATATTAAACACTATGCAAGAGACTAACGCAAGATTTGTTAGTTGTTTTTTATGCAGAAAAACACAGAAGAAATTCTAAACGTAGATATACAGAACAAAGACAAAAGTCATGCACAACACAGTGTACACTCAAACCACAGGTTTATTCATAAAAATATGTTACAAATTGGCTACATCCAAAAAATGAACAACAATGTAATCCTAATGCTTCCATGATAAATTCCTTGGGAACATGGTTACAAGTTATTCGAATGATCCTTGGGGCAGGAAACAACTTTCTTAACCTTTCTCAAAGAATTAGCAGGGAGAGTAAGTGTGGAATCAAAGGGGACTTCAAATCCTTTAGGAGTATAAGAGGGAGGATATTTGTAATAGTACCGTTTTCAAATCGGAGGACGATCATAACCACAGATTAATTTTGAGTTATATATCCAAACCTCCTTTCAGAGCACATCCTTGTCTTCTCCTAGAAAATCAAAGCAAAGTCGAGAGGATTGTGTATAAATATTTTTAAGGTCTCTAACAAAACAATATTTTGCTAATTTTGAAGATTTGATAAGCGGAGACTTCTCTTGATATTCTTTCTTCAGTCTAACAAAGCTTCCTAAAAAACCCTAGAGAGTGAGCCCGTTAAGGGAGTGGGTTATTAAAGAAGTATCAAAAAATCAAGAGAAAAAAATTCATTACGATAATATCAAAAGCCGAATGGATACATATGTATTACAGATATTCTTCTTGTTCATACAAAATAGATCTTTTGAAAGTTCCGAATATAAATCTATCTTTGTTAAATTTAAGCTTGTCCGAGGGAAATTCTCTAGGAATTGAATGAACTTGAGGAAGATTCCAACAGGCTCCTGGATGAAGGACGCTGCGATTGTCTAAGCATCTTCTGTGAAGACGTTTGAGCAAACCTCCACTAAGGTCACATAGGAAAGAAAAATCTATGGTTTCATATACATTATAAACTTTATATAAAAGATCCACCAAGATGCTCTATCTTCAATTAACATCCAAAATAGAGGTCTTAATTCGACATTCATTTTCAAAAGTATCTCACAATGCAGTCTAGCATTCCTCAACCTTGGATCTACTTCCTTTTCCTAAAAGGACATTAGTCTAACGGCACTTTTCTCAAGTCAGTGGTATTTATCAGATAGGGTGTTATATTCACTTGTTTGCTTATTTAGCTCCCTAGTGAGGTGAGCTACTTCTGAACGTATCCTTTGGATCTGGATGTGCTTAAGATCTAATTTTTTTCATTTCATCTAATTGGGAGGAATGAGGATAATTATTGAGAATATGAACAAGGGAGGATACTAAAAAAAAATATCGTACCATAGAAATTAAAGCAAAAGCCTAGTAGGTCTCAACATTTTTAGCACACTTTGAGCTCAAACCTCTCTCCTCCTCTTGTGTGTCGAAAGGGCCATGAGTTCTAGTTGAAATGGCGTTATGATCAAGGGTTTCGAGATTGTTACTTGGCATTTCATCCTGGTCGTTGGGAACTTGGAAGGTATCATTAGCATCATTAAAGTCGCCTCTATTTGCAGCAATGTCACGCCTTAAAACCATAGCAGTCATTATTAATGCAACTAACATTTGCTGCTATAACAACATCTTCCTTACCATTAGCATTTAACTCTTTCATGAAGATATCATCTATAAGCAGCAGCCTTGCCATATCAGTCTCCTCTCTCTCTCTCTCTCTCAGGAATGACAATTCCATCACTTATATGGTTTATCTTTGTCATAAACCTTTCTACCAAAAGTGGATCAAGGGAGGAAAAGCTTAAGTCAGTGTATTTTCTTATGTTGTCTGCATAAATAAGTAGAAATGCATCCTCGAATGAGTTGACTATAATCTCGTCCAATGTGGTTTGAGGGGAACATGAAAGCCTTTGTTTGGCAGAGTTAATCAAACTAATAGCCTTTGTCAGGGAAGCACCATTCTTCTCAAGCTTCCTCTTAAGAGAGTCGTTCTTCTTCTTGACAAGAGATTATTCTTATAGAGAGGAACGACTAGAAACAATTGCAGTTAATTTTTCTTTAGTTCTTCCAAAGGTCTCGTTTAAAGCTTTAATTTCTTCAGTTAAAAATAGTTTGATTCCTTTCTCCTCAGCTAGTGGAGATTCTTCCTTAGCAAGGGCTACTTCTAGTGACTCATGTTTCTTTATCGCACCTTCTCTAGCATTGATGAGGGAAAAAAAAATTCTTCTTTCAAGAAAAGATTTTCTTCCTTAATCAGAAGAAGTCCCGATGACTGTAACACCCCACCTCCGTTAAGGTCACTCACAAAGGGAATGCCTTAACTTTGATGGAGAGTTTTAGTAACAGAACAGAATATTACAAGACAGATAATTAGTACTTGAAAAATTATAACTTTATTACAGCAAAAGAAGAAATAAGTTTGGTTACATCTTTCTAAATCACAATACCAAAACTAAAGTACACAATTATCAGTCTTATACAAAATCTTTCAGAATGTAAAGTTTTAAAGCCATAATCCCCAACATAAACTGCCATGAAAAGATAGAGTCAAAGCCAAGCAATACTCCAAGCACTTCAAGCAGAGAGAATCAGAATCAAGCTCATATGTTTCCACCCTGAGCACCTGGGGGGAAATGGAAAGAAAAGGGGCGAAAATAAACGAGGTCAGACATAAAGTCTGGCGAGTCCAGTGACCTTCAACATATAAACAGATAATATTATCATGACATGTAAATAAAGCTGGATGAGAGATTACATCAACAGGAATAGCAGATATACTTTAAGTTAACAGAAGAAACAGAATGATGTAAACCAAGTTATGTTCCTTACTAACATCTTACTTCTCTGCACTAATACTAGTATAACAGGGTTAGGTGTTACCCTAATGTCTAAACTAAAACAGAATCGAAACAGAATAATCTATACAGAAACAGAATGCTAGTAATGAGCCTTTACCACTCCAACAGACAGAAAGTACAGAAGCAGAATTCTAATAATGGGCGTTTACCACCCCAACAGACATAAGGTACAGAAAAAGAATACTAATAATGGTCCTTTACCACCTAACTAATGGTACTTCACCACCCCCAACAGACAGAAGGTACAGAAACAGAATCAGAAACGGAATCAGAGACGGAAACAGAATAATCCCTACGGAAACAGAATGTTAGAATTAGGTGTACACTAGTAATGGGCCTTTACCACCCCTACAGATGGTACCACGCAGAAACAGACAGGTGTTACCACCCAACAGAAACAGACGGTACCAACAGAAACAGACAGAACTAAGTGCACCCTAAGTCCTACCCCATGCGATCGGCTCCCTAATACATAAATACCCTGTGTCGGCCCCGCAGTAGGGTGTATCACTCCCTAAAGTGGCAACCTATTGGCACAGACCTATTTACAGATGTCACGGTGTCTTACATCCTCAGACCAGACCGGATCCATGCACGCACATGACTTGGTTGGAACGCACCATCAACACCCCTCGCCATTATCAGAATGAACCGCTTATAATTAGTTCAGTAAGCGTGGCCAGACCCCTACATAGCGTGGGGTCAAAGTTTATGATACCAGAAAGGGTTACGGACTAATATGGGTCCCAAACAACAGATGACACAAGTATTTCCCCTCCTAACCTTGTGTCCCCAGACTAACAGATTTCAGATTAACTTGTTTACAAATTTCAGACATACAGAGTTTAGATTTACTAGTTTACGGATCAGACAATAAAATTAACAAGTTTTTAAACTAATGGATCAGATGTATAGTTTTAACAGACTTACAGATTGTCTAACTTTGTATTGGGCCTACAGATTCACGAAACGGGTTTGTTAAATTCATCAGTCCGGTTGGTTTAACCCTATCCACCCAACACGTTTCAGACGTCATATTATCTCAGATTTGCATTAATTAAATATTAATGCACAGACCTCTCACATTAGGTCAGTAGATTGTGGCGCTGGATATGCCGGGCAGTTCCGGGCAGACTTCTGCCACAAGCCAGACCTAACCTCATGTCTAAGCATATTTTAGTTATGCCTACGACCTCTCATATTAGACTGACAATTTGTGGTCGCTGGTTAAGCCGGTTGGTTCCGGACAGGCTTCTACCGCAAACGGAGTCTAACCTCGTGTCATAGCCACTTTATTCCATTATAGAAAATATCAGCCTAATTATGTCCATTTAGCAGATTTAACTTCTTTACAAGTTACGACAGATTATCCAAAGTTCTATTAACATGTTTTGCTCAATTATAGATCGAGCCTCCAAATTACAATTATTCAGCTTTCAACAGATTAAGCAATTCGACAGATTTAGCAGATAACAGATCTAGCAGATTAGGCAATTTAGCAGATTAGCAAAACAGGCAATTCAACAGATTTAGCAGATTAAGCAATTCAGCAGATTAGCAGATTTAACATTTCTTAAAAATTCTATTTACATATCTTGCCTAATAATAAATTAAGCCTAAACTTACATGCTCAAATCATGGTCATAATTCATAATACAATATATGCCCCCAAATTTTCGTTAAACTTTGCATAGTACAGAACACTCTCTAAAAGCCCCAAATCATGATATGAATTATGCCAAATTATAGCCTTTAATGCCAATATCCAAAAATACATATTTAGGCACATTCACATTAATAGTCATCCTATTTTTATATAGGTCTTTGCACCTAAGTTTCATATTCCTTTTTCAAGTCATGAATCGTTATATAAAATATACCCAAAAATCTAGATCTTTAAATTATATCCTCTCAAAATCAGATCTTAATTTTTCTATGCATTATGTCCCCAAGATTCAAGTCATATGTTATCATTCAATGATTCCTCTTCTTCCAAATCACAGAGTATGCACAGACCTAGATCTAATTTACAACATATGTCCTTTTCTCAAATCAGCCACAGATCAGTCGTGTCCAATTATGCGTTATTCATTATTTACACCAAAATTTAGCGTACGTGCGTTGATCTCTTATGAGATTTGGCGCAGGCTCATAGTAGCTGTAACACCCCGCATATTTAATATAATTAAAAATGAGATATATGTATATATGCATGAATATATTTAAAGGAAAGATTAAATAATATTAATGTAATTGCATGTAAGAAGTTTATGCAGTGATATGAAGAAAAAGATTAATAAAGAAATTACATGCAATATTTGAAATAAGAAGAAATACAGTGAAATGCAAAGAAATACATGCGAACATTTAAAAAGAAATATAAAGGAGAATTTGAAGAGACTCTAGAATTTGGTCATGAAATTAGCGTCATTACGTTCATGGTGATTTTCTGGTCAATTTAGACCTATAGTTTGTAGAAAACTGATTTAAAACGAAGAAGTTATCCTTAATTTAAGAAATGCAACAAAACATGAAAAAGAGCAATGGGAAAAGAATAATATGTAGCTTGGTCCTAAGTCTTGTTAACAAAAGACTTAGTAGCTCATTTGGTTAATACATGAGACTTGTACATAAGAGCTTATGAGTCCAATCCCCACCAATGCCATATATTTTTGTTTTGTTTTATGGAGCGACTAAATAGTGGCTTAGCAAATTGGTTCAGTGCGAAAGGGGATAAGTTAATTGAAGGTTTAATTGAAAGAATGGAAATAAACCATTAATTGATTGAGGAAGATAATTTCTAAAAAAAATAGACAATTGTTCGCATATAAAAGTTAGTATACACATAAGAGATGGATGCATATGAACATGATTCAAATTTGAAGCTGCGCGCGAACATAGAGACAAACAAAAAGGGGGCATATATGTATACATGTTATTTGAAATTAATGCAATAAGGGAAAGAGGATATGTGAAATTATTGCATTAAATAAATGGATGATGCATGAATCTGAATAAAAATAAATTAATGTGATGCAAATAAAAGAAAGAGAATATGGAATGCAAAACATGTCAAATGTGCAATCAAAACATGCATAGAAAAAGGTTGTAAACATTAAAATGGAGCAATTAAATGTGAAGGAGATCAACTTTTGAAATTTAAACGTTTAAAAAGTAAACTAATAAGGCCATAAGCAAGCCACAATTGGAGGAAGGTTAATGTTATTAAATAACATTCAAATCAGAGACGCATGCACATGTGATTAGATGTAAATAAATAAAAGAAAATGGTTTAAGGACATGTGGTTTCTTTTCAAAAAGAGTAGAAAAAAAGAGAAAGAAATTAATTGATTAGGAGAAGAATATAGCAAATAAAAGTTCACGTATAAGTGCAAATAAATAAATAAATAAATAAAAATATTTGAATGCATGAAGGAAAGAGGTTGTTATACGTTAAAAATAGTATGTAATGCATTAATTAGAAAGAAATAAAGTGGTTTCTTTTTTATTTTATTTAAAGGAGCACGAAGTGTGAAAAGGGTTGTTCTGGATGGTTCTTTTCTAGGGTGAGGTGGATGGTTTAGATGAGTTTTTATTTAATCCTAAGGTCTTGGTCAACCTAACCTAAAATCATTCTATCTCTTATAAGACGCCTCCATGCCACCAAACTTCAACCCAACATAGCCGTCGCCTCTAAACTCTAAATTAAATTGCAATTCTTCATCAATTTTGGAGTTTAATCAAATCAAGTAGCAAGTTTCTTCAACAACAATTCACGTTCTGCGTCAATAATCAAATAAGAAGCTTAAACCAACGTTCTACCTCAACAACCAATTGTTTATTTCTCCAATCCAGTCAAGATGAGTGGTTTAAAATACAGTTGTTGTATAATTGTACTTCTATCGTTTGTCATTCCCCATAATGAATATGATGATAATTTAATAAGATTAGTTATTTCATTTATGTTTACGATTGAGTTCTCTCCCTTTTATTCTTTCCCCTTTTTATTTTTATAGCTAGGCTATCTCGAGCCTACATCTATTATGAATTTATGCATTGTAAATGAGAACGAGAAATTAAAAGGGAAAAGGTGTTGTTTGGGCAAAATATGGGTTGGAAGGATTTATGTATGATTTGAATAGAATTATGGACATAATTGTATGGTAATTTTAAATTTATGTAGTTTGGCATGATTGAAATTGGGTATGGAATTAGTATAATTTAATATTAACAACATGTAATTGGATATCATGGATTGGTGAAATTTATTGATAAGATAAGCGTAAAAGGTGAATTAGGTTATATGTATGAACATGGGAACATTGGGAAATATATTGGAAAAATATTGATTTTATGAACTTGAGTATTATTGGATATTTTAGATAATGGGAATATAAAAGAAATTGGCATATTTGGGTATGGAATACATGGAATTGATGAAATTGCCTATAATTGGAAATTTATAATTAAGGCTAATTAATATGTAATTAGTGACAAGTTGGAATAGGAAAAATTGTAAACATGACTATATGTTGAGTTGGAAACACATAACATGAAAATTGGGATTTGGGTGAAATACGATGTTAATGAACCGTTGACACGAGGTTAGGTGCAATAGCGGTGTAAGACTGTCCGGAACCGCCCGGCAAATCCAGCTGTCACAATTGGACGTCTAATGTGAGAGGTCAAAGGCATAAATTGTAGGCATAATGGTTGGTGACACGAGGTTAGACCCACTTTGTGGTGTAAGACTACCAGGAACCGCCCGGCAAATCCAGCAGCCACAAAGTGTTCGGTCTAATGTGGGAGGTCATGCACCGTTCGTCATAATGAATGAATTAAGGAATACTAACCGTAATAAGACATGTGGGTGACATGGGTATGGTTAGAGGGATAACTGGATGACATGTAAAATATGGACTTTACCGTAGTAAGACAAGACATGTAAAACATGTAAATATGGACTTAACCGTAGTAAGACAAGACATGTAAAACATGTAAATGTGGACTTAACTGTTGTAAGATACATGAAGAAAAACATGACTAAGGTGGACTTAACCATAGTAAAGCATGTGTAAGACATGGAAACAATAATAAAAGAGGTTAAGTGGGGAATGGACGACATGTAAGACATAAATAAATAATGCTAAACCAAAGGGGACCCGTTATGGCATCACTAATTAATTGAATTGGGTAAAGTTTAGGTAACGGGTTAAATAAATTGAAAGGGTTAAGTAAATTTAAATTAATGACAAAATTGTGGAATGGTAAATAACCTATTATGAATGAATTTCAATAAGAAAAGGAAGGATAATAGGTCAGACTTGTCCTAGGGAAAAGTGGAAAGTATAACTTATGGGATAAGGTAAGTTATAAGAAACGATAGAGGAAAATAAGGTAACTTATATGTGAAGATATACTTAATTATAAATTAAGTAGTTTGGGAAGGAGAAGTGTGAAATTTAAGATGATATAGGTTATATGAATGGAAAAGAAGTAAATTAGAATCATATATGTTGGTTGGGTTGAGTAGTTCTCTGGGTGCCAGTCTGATGTTGATTTTGGTCTTCGGGGCTGGTGTTTAGGGGATTACTCTCCTAATCAGTATATATGTGGATAAGACATACTTAACTATGAATTATGTATAACATGTTGTTGTAACCCTAAAAGGGAATAATTTATGAAGTTGTAAAACAACATGCTGTGGTCTTATTCATGGACTTAAATGGGTTAAGTATAAATTGAATTAATAAGCGAGGGTAACTTGGTAAACTTGAAAAGGAAGTCAATATGAATAAGAATAACCAAGTTAAATAAGAAAAGCTGAGGAGGTAACAAAAGCGCATAAGAATTGATTAGACGTAGGGTCTAATGACATATAAAATCAAGGCGCTTGGGGCAAACCATATTTTGTAGGATGAATAACCCAACAAGGTAAATCATCACGGTGTCATAAGACACGAGATTCATTCGTTATTTTGGTGGCTCCAACGGACTGGAAGGGGAAGCACGCGGCTTCCTGAGACGTTAAAGGTGCTCCTAGTAGTCCTCTGTGTGGTGGCAAATGTTTCAGGTTGTGCCCGCAGAGGTTGGGTCTGCGAGTAACTACTAGGTGGGTGGGCCTTGACTGCAAGAATAGCCGGACAGTCAGAATGTTGTTCTCGGTGACAGAAAAGGTGATTCGACGGCTGCCTCAACGGAGGTGGAGGGTCAGGACCAACAAGGATAGTAGGTCGTCGAGTGCCTATTACCACAGCCAGTAGGATGCGGAAAGGCTAGAGCTAGACCCAATACACCATTAACCATTCACTATCGTGGGACAGTGCTTGAGGGGAGACGCCTCATGGATGTTTAGATTGGTTGCTTAGGGGCTTGCCTCTTAGCTCTCGTAGTCTTTATTAGTTATGGGAGGGGCCGAGGTGGGGCCATAGCCACCATAGAAAACAGACCCTAGGGATATTTGTGTGGGAGGCTCTTAAAGGCGGGCCTTGCACAAATATAAGGAAAACTCCCGACCGAGTTTTGTGCTTCTTGTGTATCTCTGCCACAGAACTCGGGCACGCACACACGATGGGTGTGCATGTTAGATATCGAATACGATAGAGAATACGTACGTGGAAGAGTCTAGATATAACCATGTCTGCTCTGGTTGGTGTATCGTAGACTAGTGGGCATTATTCGATAACGACAGTCAAATTAGAGTGATCCTATATGGGCGTAGTGTTGTATTATATATATAAGAGGAATATACATTACTATGACATAGGACGGGGGACTGCGTATATCACTGCGAGGATACGGTGGGGACCATGCGAGTGGGGTACCACGGGGTGTACCTCAGTTTGGGGATAGCTACATATACATTATATTAGGTTAATCTACTGGGAGTAGATGGGTGCGACGTATGTGTAAGCCTTGCGCGCTAACGACACAAATAACCTAATAAACAATAAAATGTAATTGAACGGTATATGTAGGATTATTCAAGAAGTGTAGTTTAAACTCATTCACACAGAACTTATGTTCTGACCCCCTCCTCATAACATTCGCAGGTTAGATTCATGTCAGAGACTTATAGCTTTGGAGATACTGATTTAGCAGTATTGTAATTAAGGTAAAGCTATGTATATATATATATATTATATTTTATTCCTTCCGTTGTGAGGTGTTTTCCGAACTCTAACATATTTCTTGTCTCTGTATTTTCTGCAAGATAACAGAGCAACCAACTTAGGTTTTGATGGATTGGGTTTTTGAAAAAAATCGGTCCGTTGGAATTCGGGTTGTTACATTTGGTATCAGAGCATAGGTTTACGATTCCTATATAGATAATGAGACAGCGTATTTGTATTTCCAAAAATATAAATATATTATATATAAACCTAGATCTATAAAGAAGCCCACTAAGTAGAAAGAGTAAAGTATGGAAAGAATTGGGATAACTGTTTTGTACGCTAAAAGAATGAGCAAGGAAATCTGAGACCCTTAGGTATGTTGGGTGGAAAGTGTACAAAATGATTGGTGTTAAGAAAGATGTACCCCATACAACAGTAACTGAGATTAGTGGGTTTAGTAGGGAAACCTTATAAAGTGGAAAATGGATTAGGAATATATATAGTTGGAAGAAATGATTTCGTGGATGTGTCTAGGAAAGCCTAGGTAATTTGGAAACCCGATTAAGAAATAGTTGTCCTTGTCTGCTCCAGTTTTTGATGATTGGAAAAAAAATTGCATTTTTGTTATGGTGTGTTTTTATGGTTTGGCAAATGCAAGTTTTGGTAAAGAAAATAAAGTTTTACCATTTTTAATTTTTGGGAGAAAAATTTAGAAAAAAAAGAGACCAAACCATGTTTTAAAACGAATGGAGCAGGTAAGGATTAGTGTCTAGAAAGAACAAGTTTGAGGCTAGGAAGTAAATAATAAGGACTGTAACACCCCATCTCCACTAGGGTCACTTACAAAGGGAATGCACTAGTTTTGGAGGAGCGTTATCGAGGTAAACAAACACAGAAATATTACAAGACAAAACATAGATAAAACAGCGGAAGAGTCAAAAGAAAATTTTCATTACTTTCAAGAAGAGTCAAAACCTTTTACATCAAATAGCCAAGGTCATTATTTTCCATTACAACAAATTTTGTCTTGCATAAATAAAGAAGCACAAACTTAAAACATCAAAAGTATCTTAATTCCCCAAAGGTAGCAGAAAATGCAGCCATAGCATAGCCCAAGATCAAACCGTACATGAGCTGAATCAAAAGCAAGCGAAATCCAAGCTAAGTGCTGGAGTTTCCTCCCTGAGAACCTGGGGGGGACGGAAGAAAAAGAGGCGAAAGAAAACGGGTCAGTCATAAAGACTGGTAAGTCCAAGTGACTTTCAGCATAAAAACAGATAAAGATAACACGACATGTATAAACTGAAAGTAAACATAAGGATGCTGACAAGATGGGCAAGATGGACTAAGACAACATGATAAATCAAGTATAAATCAAGTATATCATCACATATTCAAGGTTTGCCGCATCAGCTGTACTAGAATCCCAAACCCATGTCTTATATTAATCATGAAATGATCCCCTTGGCCCGATATCATGAAATGACCCATTACTAGGTCCAATGAAACGATCCAATAGTCGATCGGCTCCCTACAAGTTCTAGCTCGTCATGTGTGTCTGTGTCATACGGCCCTATCACGAATGTAGTCACCTGTGCTAGGTCCACCATAGGGTGTATCAAGGCCTATGGTGCCAACCACCGACACGAATCAATAATGCACAGATAAACCTACTAATGCCCAATGCCTGCTTTTTCAACTCCGGACCATGTGCAGGACCATAGCCCGCCTGAACCTACAGTGGCGCACCAACACAGTCGTCGTTCTGGTCGCTTACAATCAGCCCAGTAATCGTGCCCCACCCTGCCTAGTTCCAGGGTACCATGATACATCTAGTGGGTTACTGCTGAAATGGACCGCGTAACTAGGGTTTCCGTCCAGCAGGTTAAGTGTTGTCCTTTAAATTCGAGACTTAACCCTTATCAGTCTAGCATGTCAAATTGGCTAAGTGTTGTCATTTAAGTTCGTGACTTAGCCCTACAATTCACGTGTCAAGTTGGTTAGGTGTTGTCGTTCAAGTTCATAACCTAACCCTACCAATCATGTCTCAAGTTGGTTAAGTAATGTCTTTCATGTTCATGACTTAACCCTATCATGTGGCATTAATTCATTAATGCACCCCAACCTCTCACATTAGACCTGTTGTTGTGGTCACTGGATATGCCGGGCGGTTCCGGGCAGATTTACACCACAACTCAGTCTAACCTCGGGTTTCAAGCGCGATATGACCAACTACTCACATTGGATCCTATTGTTTGCAGTCACTGGATTTGCCAGGCGGTTCCGGGTAGATTTACACTGCAAACTCAACCCAACCTCGAGTTAGCCATTTTCAAGTTCATTCCAGTGTCATTTCCATGTTCAAGTTTTCATCTCAAGTTCGTGTCAAGTTTTCAAGGCAAGTTTATTGTCAAGCTTCCTATAATTACCAATTTTTCCCAACGTTACCCCGTCTAAATATTAGGCTAACAATCTTAGCCTAATTTTCCGTCTGCATGGTTTTTGACACATAATATTTGGCTAAAAACTTAGCCTAATTCAACGTACACAAAATTGGCATAAAGCAATTCATTAACATAAGCATGACATAGGCGTAAACTTGGCATCATTGGCATAGTCAATATGAACATCAAAGGTGTGAACTTACAAAATAATCAACATGAATATAATAGGTGTGATCTTGTAGCGTAGACTGAACCAACATACATATATGTGAATTTGCAACATAGACTAGATCAACTTACATATATGTGAACTTGCAAATCAATCACGAACATATGAATAAGTGTGAACTTGAAATATGACATAGGTTTAACATATACACATAAACATGTAGTCCTAACATTTGGTCACATATGTGATATGATTTTACAACCTAAAACTTGCATAACATGATAAACTACACAACTTATCATAACAGGTTATACATCAAGTTCCTATACATATGAATAGACTTATTCATTAATTCCCAATTCAACATGATAATAAAATAGAACCACAGGCATAGATCAATATCATTCAATAACATAATCAATCTATTTTCAAGGTATGACATAACTGAATAAATTGATTAAAACATCACAGGCATATAAATCTGATAACATTACGAACATAAAAAGGTTTGAATACTAATCTAGATTCAAGAACATGGATAGATCTAGAAAAATCCTCAAAATCGAGATCCAAGGACAAATAAAGAAAATAGGTCTGAATAGAAAATCAAGCTTAGATCCAATTTCATAGTCATAATCCTAGGCAATGAATCATAGGCGATTAACCACAATTGTCCTTGTCATAGTCATAGGCAATAGTCTTATTGTTCATAGTCATAGGCAGTCTTATGTTCACCATCATAGTCATAGGCATAGTATTATTAGTCATAGGCAGTCTTATGTTCACCGTCGTAGTCATAGGCATAGTCTTATGTTCACCGTCATAGTCATAGGCATAGGCAAAATCTTATGTCCACAGTCATAGGCATAGTCATAGTCTTATGTCAATAACAATAGTTTCAATGTCATAGGAAATATTTCCAATAGTCAAGATCCAAGAAGAAACCAAGAATATATGAATCATACATAAATCACTTCCAAATTATACCATGCACATATTAGATTTATAGTTTTTATCTGAAAGTAACTGGAACTTACAGATCGTGGTCTAAGAAAGATGTAGAAGTCAAGTCTAGAAGTTTTTTGTTGAATCGTTGAATCTTGATTGTAGAAGCAAATCCCCAATTCCTAGCCGTAGTCTTCAAGAAATAATCTTCGCGTTTTATTTTTAATTTAATTTAATTTAGAGGAAGAAGGAGAAGCCATGATCGTCAAGAGTTTGAGCAGCATAAGGTTAGAGAAGAATGGTGTAAAGAGAATAAGGCTAGGAGGCTATTTATATAGGTTTTCAAACTAATTATAGCCGTCGACGAAGCTAGATTAATCAAGTCCATCCATCTCAATAGAAGCCAATCAGAAAGTGACAAGTTAGCCCTAGTGACACAGTAGAGCTCAGAAATTCGACCAGAACCCGACCAGGCCTGCCAGGGTCAAACCAGAAAACTGTGCAGGCTTGTTGCTCGGCCTGGGCACACCTGCCAAGTGCGCCAATGCAAAATTGCATGGGCGCACTTCCCAAGTGCGCCAGTGCAATTTTGTTCTAGTGCACTTCCCAAGTGCGCCAGTGCATTCTGGTCGGTTTCTGGTTTTTCTGCCTAACTTCGTTCGTCCATATCTTCTTCGTACGGTATCCGTTTTACGCAAACTCGGACTCTATTTCAAGCAGAATTCCGAGACGAACGCAATGGCATAACCCGTTTCCCTTGATTCTTATTTTAAAAATTTATTCTGCCTTGATTTATGGTTTCAACATGTTATTCAAGTACGGGTTGTTACATTCTTCCCTCCTTAAAGGATTTCGTCCCGGAAATCTTCAAGTTAGGAAGAATGCATCCTATCATCCAATCAACCATCATCCACAAGCAACCATTTTCCATAAAAGATTTCTAATGCTAAATGAACATATGCAGAAAGTGTGTGTATATGTTCCTTATCTAATGCAAATGATCAGGCCTGATTGATCTTCCTAATGCAAAATATGTTTAGTGTCATGAATCCAACATGTATGCAAATAGTCCTAGTCACATAAACACTATATGTGTGCACATCCATCCATCCATATGCAACATCCACATGATAACACATTCAATTTCATCCATAAACAAGTGTAAACACTCATGCATATGCAATATGAAAATGTGTCTGAGCCGATCTAGTGCCTAATTTGTGTTATGCAACCACGAGCAACCACTTGGGACCACTTGCAACCATTTGCAAACATCAACCATAACATGTTTCAATCACATGTTTACATCCAAAAGGGTTCTACCTAAGGTTCTCAAGATAGGATTGAGAAGATAAACAAGATAAAACAAAGCATCTAGGAGAAGAAGTTAAAGATGTACCCCCAGAAGGTCCTGCTTGCGGGGCTTGCCCTTGCTTCTTAGGGCAGTTCTTGCTGATATGTCCAGTTTCACCACACTGGAAGCATGCTCCCATCTTCTTCTTTCTACAATCCTGGACTATATGTTCATCAATACCACAGAAGTGGCATTTTCTTTTCTCCCATGTCTTGTTATTATTGGTGTCGTTGTTCTCGCCTTCCTTCTGGAAGCCTTTCTTCTCGTTCTGAGACTCATCCGCCTTAACTTATCACTCATACCTTCCCTATGTAACATTTTAATAAGCCTCATGGAAACTATCTCCATCGTATGGAAAACCCTCTACGAAGCTAGAAAGAAAATTAGCCGCAGGTAAAAACTACTGCGACTACAGATGGAGAAAAGAAAGGAAAAGAGATTCAAACAAGGAAACAAAGGATAATGCTAATGGCTTTTGGGGAATAGCCTTTAAGTAAAACAAGACTTTTCTTGAAAAATGCTTCTTTGTAAACGGTTTTGAAAATAGTTTCAGAAGGTTTTTAAAAACTTTTGCCCACTCTGGTAACCTTCTGCTCTGATACCAAATGTAACACCCCACCTCTGCTAGGGTCACTCACAAAGGGAATGCACTAGTTTTGGAGGAGCGTTATCGAGGTAAACAAACACAGAAATATTACAAGATAGAACATAGATAAAACAGCGGAAGAGTCAAAAGAAAATTTTCATTACTTTCAAGAAGAGTCAAAACCTTTTACATCAAATAGCCAAGGTCATTATTTTCCATTACAACAAATTATGTCTTGCATAAATAAATAAGCATAAACTTAAAACATCAAAAGTAGCTTAATTCCCCAAAGGTAGCAGAAAATGCAGCCATAGCATAGCCCAAGATCAAATCGTACATGAGCTAAATCAAAAGCAAGCGAAATCCTAGCAGCTTGAGTTTCCTCCCTGAGAACCTGGGGGGAAACGGAAGAAAAAGAGGCGAAAGAAAATGGGTCAGTCATAAAGACTGGTAAGTCCAAGTGACGTTCAGCATAAAAACAGATAAAGATAACATGACATGTATAAACTGAAAGTAAACATAAGGATGCTGACAAGATGGGCAAGATGGACTAAGACAACATGATAAATCAAGTATAAATCAAGTATAGCATCACATATTCAAGGTTTGCCGCATCAGCTGTACTAGAATCCCAAACCCATGTCTTATATTAATCATGAAATGATCCCCTTGGCCCGATATCATGAAATGACCCATAACTAGGTCCAACGAAACGATTCACTAGTCGATCGGCTCCCTACAATTTCTAGCTCGTCATGTGTGTCTGTGTCATACGGCCCTATCACGAATGTAGTCACCTGTGCTAGGTCCACCATAGGGTGTATCAAGCCCTATGGTGCCAACTGCCGACACGAATCAAGAATGCACAGATAAACCTACTAATGCCCAATGCCTGCTTTTTCAACTCCGGACCACGTGCACGACCATAGCCCGCCTGAACCTACACTGGCGCACCAACACAGCCGTCGTTCTGGTCACTTACAATCAGCCCAGTAATCGTGCCCCACCCTGCCTAGTTCCAGGGTACCATGATACATCTAGTGGGTTACTGCTGAAATGGACCGCGTAACTAGGGTTTCCGTCCAGCAGGTTAAGTGTTGTCATTTAAATTCGAGACTTAACCCTTTTTAGTTTAGCATGTCAAATTGGCTAAGTGTTGTCATTTAAGTTCGTGACTTAGCCCTACAATTCACGTGTCAAGTTGGTTAGGTGTTGTCTTTCAAGTTCATGACCTAACCCTACTAATCATGTCTCAAGTTGGTTAAGTATTGTCTTTCATGTTCATGACTTAACCCTATCATGTGGCATTAATTCATTAATGCACCCCAACCTCTCACATTAGACCTGTTGTTGTGGTCACGGGATATGCCGGGCGGTTCCGGGAAGATTTACACCACAACTCAGTCTAACCTCGGGTTTCAAGCGCGATATGACCAACTACTCACATTTGATCCTATTGTTTGTAGTCACTAGATTCGCCGGGCGGTTCCGGGAAGATTTACACTGCAAACTCGACCCAACCTCGAGTTAGCCATTTTCAAATTCATTCTAGTGTCATGTCCATGTTCAAGTTTTCATGTCAAGTTCGTATCAAGTTTTCAAGGCAAGTTTAATGTCAAGCTTCCTATAATTACCAATTTTTCCCAACGTTACCCCATCTAAATATTAGGCTAACAATCTTAGCCTAATTTTCCGTCCGCATGGTTTTTGACATATAATATTAGGCTGAAAATTTAGCCTAATTCAACGTACACAAAATTGGCATAAAGCAATTCATTAACATAAGCATGATATAGGCGTAAACTTGGCATCATCGGCATAGTCAATATGAACATCATAGGTGTGAACTTACAAAATAATCAACATGAATATCATAGGTGTGATCTTGTAGCGTAGACTGAACCAACATACATATATGTGAATTTGCAACAGACTAAATCAACTTACATATATGTGAACTTGCAAATCAATCACGAACATATGAATAAGTGTGAACTTGAATTATGACATAGGTTTAACATATACACATAAACATGTAGTCCTAACATTTGGTCACATATGTGATATGATTTTACAAACTAAAACTTGCATAACATGATAAACTACACAACTTATCATAACAGGTTATACTTCAAGTTCCTATACATATGAATAGACTTATTCATTAATTCCCAATTCAACATGATAATAAAATAGAACCACAGGCATAGATCAATATCATTCAATAACGTAATCAATCAATTTTCAAGGTATGATATAACTGAATAAATTGATTAAAACATCACATGCATATAAATCTGATAACATTACGAACATAAAAAGGTTTGAATACTAATCTAGATTCAAGAACATGGATAGATCTAGAAAAATCCCCAAAATCGAGATCCAAGGACAAATAAAGAAAATAGGTCTGAATAGAAAATCAAGCTTAGATCCAATTTCATAGTCATAATCCTAGGCAATGAATCATATGTGATTAACCACTATTGTCCTTGTCGTAGTCATAGGCAATAGTATTATTGTTCATAGTCATAGGCAGTCTTATGTTCACCGTCATAGTCATAGGCATAGTCTTATTAGTCATAGGCAGTCTTATGTTCACCTTCATAGTCATAGGCATAGTCTTATGTTCACCGTCATAGTCATAGGCATAGGCAAAATCTTATGTCCACAGTCATAGGCATAGTCATAGTCTTATGTCAATAACAATAGTTTCAATGTCGTAGGCAATATTCCCAATAGTCAAGATCCAAGAAGAAACCAAGAATATATGAATCATACATAAATCACTTCCAAATTATACCATGCACATATTAGATTTGTAGTTTTTATCTGAAAGTAACTGGAACTTACAGATCGTGGTCTAAGAAAGATGTAGAAGTCAAGTCTAGAAGTTTGTAGTTGAATTGCTGAATCGTTGAATCTTGATTGTAGAAGCAAATCCCCAATTCCTAGCCGTAGTCTTCAAGAAATAATCTTCGCGTTTTATTTTTAATTTAATTTAATTTAGAGGAAGAAGGAGAAGCCATGATTATCAAGAGTTTGAGCAGCATAAGGTTAGAGAAGAATGGTGTAAAGAGAATGAGGCTAGGAGGCTGTTTATATAGGGTTTCAAACTAATTATAGCCATCGATGAAGCTAGAGTTAATCAAGACCATCCAACTCAATAGAAGCCAATCAAAGCTAGGAGGCTGTTTTGCATGGGCGCGCTTCCCAAGTGCGCCAGTGCAATTTTGTTCTGGCGCACTTCCCAAGTGCGCCAGTGCATTCTGGTCCGTTTCTGGTTTTTCTGCCTGACTTCGTTCGTCCATATCTTCTTCGTACGATATCCGTTTTACGCAACCTCGGACTGTATTTCAAGCAGAATTCCGAGACGAACGCAATGGCGTAACCCGTTTCCCTTGATTCTTAATTTTAAAATTAATTCTGCCTTGATTTATGGTTTTAACATGTTATTAAAATTCGGGTTGTTACAACGACTATCCTAGAATAATAAAAATAAATTCTCGTAGAATGCATAAGCGTTATAAAGACTAGAATTGTTGCTCGAAAAAGATAAGTTGAAAAAAAAAAGTTTCTTATGTAATTGTGCTTGGATAGGAAAATAGGAACTTTTTATAGAACAGCTATGTAAAAATCCTAGTGCAACCAGAAAAGGTACATAAAAGAAAAACGGAAAATGAAAATTCTTCCATTTTATACCTTTTTGTAACATAAGAAATCGAATTTGGAAAATTAGATTTTTCTAAATTTCGAATTTAATAATGGTTGGTAGGATTTTGGATGCAACAATTGGATGAACTATGCTCTTATTCTATAAGAGTATGGGAAAATTTGGATGAAAAATGTTTTGGTTTTTCAAAAATATTGCATTCATGTTTAGGATGTGAACATCATGTTTTCAAAAAAAAAAAATGGAAGTTCGCATACATACAGGTGGTACCAAATTAGGCATACATGCATTACTATGATGTATTTCACTTTGCACATGTGCACAATGTTTGCAAAAAAAATTGGATGCACACTTGATGGTTTGATATTATGCGAGGAATTATACATTTTACCCCTATCGAATTTCGAGGACGAAATTCCTTAAGGGTGGGAGAATGTAACACCCCGCGTTTTTAATATAATTAAAAATGAGATATATGTATATATGCATGGATATATTTAAAGGAAAGATTAAATAATATTAATGTAATTGCATGTAAGAAGTTTATGCAGTGAAATGAAGAAAAAGATTAATAAAGAAATTACATGCAATATTTGAAATAAGAAGAAATACAGTGAAATGCGAAGAAATACATGCGAACATTTAAAAAGAAATAAAAAGGAGAATTTGAAGAGACTCTAGAATTTGGTCATGAAATTAGCGTCATTACGTTCAGGGCGATTTTCTGGTCAATTTAGACCAATAGTTTGTAGAAAACTGATTTAAAACGAAGAAGTTATCCTTAATTTAAGAAATGCAACAAAACATGAAAAAGAGCAATGGAAAAAGAATAATATGTAGCTTGGTCCTAAGTCTTATTAACAAAAGACTTAGTAGCTCATTTGGTTAATACATGAGACTTGTACGTAAGAGGTTGTGAGTTCAATCCCCACCAGTGCCATATATTTTTGTTTTGTTTTAAGGAGCGGGTAAATAGTGGCTTAGCAAATTGGTTCAGTGCGAAAGGGGATAAGTTAATTGGAGGTTTGATTGAAATAATGAAAATAAACCATTAATTGATTAAGGAAGATAATTTCAAAATAAAATAGACAATTGTTTGCATATAAAAATTAGTATACGCATAAGAGATGAATGTGTATGAACATGATTCAAATTTGAAGTTGCGCGCGAACATAGAGACAAACAAAAAGGGGGCATATATGTATACATGTTATTTGACATTAATGCAATATGGGAAAGGGGATATGTGAAATTGTTGCATTAAATAAATGGATGATGCATGAACCTGAATCAAAATAAATTAATGTGATGCAAATAAAAGAAAGAGAATATGGAATGCAAAACATGTCAAATGTGCAATTAAAGCATGCATAGAAAAAGGTTGTAAACATTAAAATGGAGCAATTAAATGTGAAGGGGATCAACTTTTGAAATGTAAACGTTTAAAAAGTAAACTAATAAGGCCATAAGCAAGCCACAATTGGAGGAAGGTAAATGTTATTAAATAACATTCAAATCAGAGACGCATGCACATGTGATTAGATGTAAATAAATAAAAGAAAATGGTTTAAGGACATGCGATTTCTTTTCAAAAAGAGTAGACAAAAAGAGAAAGAAATCAATTATTTGATTAAGAGAAGAATATAGCAAATAAAGGTTCACATATAAGTGCAAATAAATAAATAAATAAAAATATTTGAATGCATGAAGGAAAGAGGTTGCTATACGTTAAAAATAGTATGTAATGCATTAATTAGAAACAAAGAAAGCGGTTTCTTTTTTTTATTTTATTTAAAGGAGCATTAAGTGTAAAAAGGTTTATTCTGGATAGTTCTTTTCTAGGGTGAGGTGGACGGTTTAGATGAGTTTTTATTTAATCCTAAGGTCCTAGTTGCTCTAACCCAACTATAAAAGAACACCTAACCTAACCCTAAAATCATTCTATCTCTTGTAAGACGCCTCCATGCCACCAAACTTCAACCCAACATAGACGGCGCCTCTAAACTCTAAATTAAATTGCAAGTTCTTCATCAATTTTGGAGTTTAATCAAATCAAATAGCAAGTTTCTTCAACAACAATTCACGTTCTGCGTCAATAATCAAATAAGAAGCCTAAACCAACGTTCTACCCCAACAACCAATTGTTTATTTCTCCAATCCAGTCAAGGTGAGTGGTTTAAAATACAGTTGTTGTATAATTGTACTTCTATCGTTTGTCATTCCCCATAATGAATATGATGATAATTTAATAAGATCAGTTATTTCATTTATGCTTACGATTGAGTTCTCTCCTTTTTATTCTTTCCCCTTTTTATTTTTATTGCTAGGCTATCTCGAGCCTACATCTATCATGAATTTATGCGTTGTAAACGAGAATGAGAAAGTAAAAGAAAAAAAGGGGTTATTTGGTCATAATTTGGGTTGGAAGGATTTATGTATGATTTGAATAGAATTATGGACATAATTGTTTGGTAATTTTAAATTTATGTAGTTTGGCATTACTGAAACTGGATATGGAATTAGTACAATTTAATATTAACAACATGTAATTGGATATCATGGATTGGTGAAATTTATTGGTAAGATAAGCGTAAAAGGTGAATTAGGTTATATGTATGAACATGGGAACGTTGGAAAATATATTGGAAAAATATTGATTTTATGAACTTGAGTATTATTGGATATTTTGGATAATTAGATTATAAAAGAAATTGGCATATTTGGCTATGGATTACATGGAATTGATGAAATTGCCTATAATTGGAAATTTATAATTAAGGCTGATTAATATGTAATTAGTGACAAGTTGGAATAGGCAAAATTGTAAACATGACCATATGTTGAATTGGAAACACATAACATGAAAATTGGGATTTGGGTGAAATACGATGTTAATGAACCTTTGACACTAGGCTAGGCGTAATTGTGGTGTAAGACTGTCCGGAACCGCCTAGCAAATCCAGCTGCCACATTTGGACGTCTAATGTGAGAGGTCAAAGGCATGAATTGTAGGCGTAACGGTTGGTGACACGAGGTTAGACCCGCTTTGTGGTGTAAGATTGCCCGGAACCGCCCGGCAAATCTAGCAGCCACAAAGTGTTCGGTCTATGTGGGAGGTCATGCATCGTTCGTCATAATGAATGAATTAAGGAATACTAACCATAATAAGACATGTGGGTGACATGGGTATGATTAGAGGGTTACGTGGGTGACATGGGTATGATTAGAGGGTTACGTGGGTGACATGTAAAATATGACATGTAAATATGGACTTAACCGTAGTAAGACAAGACATGTAAAACATGTAAATATGGACTTAACCGTGGTAAGACAAGACATGTAAAACATGTAAATGTGGATTTAACTATAGTAAGATACGTGAAGTAAAACATGACAAAGATGGACTTAACCGTAGTAAAGCATGTGTAAGACATGGAAATGATAATAAAAGAGGTTAAGTGGGACATGGGCGACATGTAAGACATAAATAAATAATGCTTAACCAAAGGGGACCCGTTATGGCATCACAAATTAATTAAATTGTATAAAGTTTAGGTAACTGTTAAATAAATGGAAAGGGTTAAGTAAATCTAAATTAATGACAAAAGTGGGGAATGGTAAATAACCTATTATGAATGAATTTGATTAAGAAAAGGAAGGATAATAGGTCAGACTTGTCCTAGGGACAAGTGGAAAGTATAACTTATGAGATAAGGTAAGTTAGAAGAAACGATAGAGGAAAATAAGGTAACTTATATGTGAAGGTATACTCAATTATAAATTAAGTAGTTTGGGAAGGAGAAGTGTGAAATTTAAGATGATATAAATTATATGAACGGAAAAGAAGTAAATTAGAATCATATATGTTGGTTGGGTTGAGTAATTCTCTGGGTGCCAGTCTGATGTTGATTTCGGTCTTCGGGGCTGGTGTTTAGGGGATTATTCTCCTAATCAGTATATATGTGGATAAGGCATACTTAACTATGAATTATGTATAACATGTTGTTGTAACCCTAAAAAGGAATAAATTATGAAGTCGGAAAACAACATGTTGTGGTCTTATTAATGGACTTAAATGGGTTAAGTATAAATTGAATTAATAAGCGAGGGTAACTTGGTAAACCTGAAAAGGAAGTCAATCTGAATAAGAATAACCAAGTTAAATAAGAAAAGCTGACGAGGTAACAAAAGCACGTAAGAATTGATTAGACGTAGGGTCTAATGACATATAAAATCAAGGCGCTTGGGGCAATCCAAACTTTGTAGGATGAATAACCCAACAAGGTAAATCATCACGATGTCATAGAGGGGAGCGCATATTCGTTATTTTGGTGGCTCCAACGGACTGGAAGGAGAAGCACACAGCTTCTTGAGACGTTAAAGGTGCTCTTAGTAGTCCTCTGTGTAGTAGCAGATGTTTCAGGCTGTGCCCGCATAGGTTAGGTCTGCGCGTAACTACTAGGTGGGTGGGCCTTGACTGCAAGAATAGCTGGGCAGTCAGAATGTTGTTCGCGGTGACAGAAAAGGTGATTCGACGGCTGCCTCAACGTAGGTGGAGGGTCAGGACCAACAAGGATAGTAGGTCGTCGAGTGCCTGTTACCATAGCCAGTAGGATGCGGAAAGACTAGAGCTAGACCAAATATACCATTAACCATTCACTATCGTAGGACGGTGGTTGAGGGGAGACACCACATGGATGTTTAGATTGGTTGCTTAGGGGCTTGTCGCTTAGCTCTCGTAGTCTTTATTAGTTACGGGAGGGGCCGAGGTGGGGCCATAGCAACCATAGAAAATAGACCCTAGGGATATTTGTGTGGGAGGCTCTTAAAGGCAGGCCCTGCACAAATATAAGGAAAATTCCCGACCGAGTTACGTGTTTCTTGTGTATCCCTGCCACGGAACTCAGGTACGCACACACGATGGGTGTGCGGGTTAGATATCGAATACGATAGAGAATACGTACGTGGAAGAGTCTAGACATAACCATGTCTGCTCTGGGTGGTGTATCGTAGACTGGTGGGCATTATTCGATAACGGCAGTCAAATTAGAGTGATCCTATGTGGGCGTAGTGTTGTATTATATATATAAGAGGAATATACATTACTATGACATAGAACGGGGGATTGCGTATATCACTGCGAGGATACGGTGGGGACCATGCGAGTGGGGTACCAAGGGGTGTACCTCAGTTTGGGTGTAGCTACATATACAATATATTAGGTTAATCTACTAGGAGTAGATGGGTACGACGTGTGTGTAAGCCTTGAGCGCTAACGACACAAATAACCTAATAACAATAAAATGTAATTGAATGATATATGTAGGATTATTCAAGAAGTGTAGTTTAAACTCATTCACACAGAACTTATGTTCTGACCCTCTCCTCATAACATTCGCAGGTTAGATTCATGACAGAGACTTATAGCTTTGGAGATACTGATCTAGCAGTATTGTAATTAAGATAAAGCTATGTTTATATATATTATATTTTATTCCTTCCGTTGTGAGGTGTTTTCCGAACTCAGACATATTTCTTGTCTCTGTCTTTTCTGCAGGATACCAGAGCAACCAACTTGGGTTTTGATGGATTGGGTTTTTGAAAAAAAATCGGTCCATCGGAATTTGGGTTGTTACAGTAGCCTGGCTATGGAACAGAAAAAAAAAAGAATAGCGATAAAAAGCCAGATCTGACAGATAAGAATATGCATAACCTCAGATTCAGATTTATAACCATGTCAGGATCATAATTAAAGTTCATATCTGAAAATAACTGTACTCACAAAATGGGAACGATTCTTGTATTATGGAATCTATATTCTGACATTGAATAGCTCTCCTTTGGCGTAGACTATCGATTAGATTAGAAAATAGTTGTTCTCTTTTAATTCTATTCAGATTGGAAGAAGACGCACTAGTTCTAGCTTAGATTTCAGCAGAGTAGCGATGCCATTATTTTATTTTAATTAGAATAGAGGCAGAGTATAGGCAGAATGAAATTGTGTGGAGAGAAAGTGAGGTTTGGGGGTGTTTTTATAGGAGAATAGGGTGATTTAGAGCCTTCAGATCAGTCCAGAAGTCATCAGAACCACCCATCTCGAAGACAGGTCATCCAGCCACTCAGAAGAAGACACATCATCACAGAACACTCCAGAATTCTGTGCTGAATCGGTATGGGCGCAATTGGCAGGTGCGCTAGTGTATTTTTGTACTGGCGCACTTCACAAGTGCGCCAGTGTATTCTGGCATGTTTCCGGTTTTTCTGCCTAACTTCGTTCGTCCATATCTACTTCATACGGTATCCGTTTTACGCACACTCAGACTCTATCTCAAGCAGAATTTCGAGATGAACGCAATGGTGCAACCACCGTTTCCCTTAATTCTTCTCCTAAAAATTAAGTATCCTTTAATTTGTTACTTATACGTTCACAGAAAATACGGGGTGTTACATTCTCCCCTCCTTAAGGGATTTCATCCCCGAAATCTTCAAGTTAAGAAGAATGCGTCCTACCATCCAATCATCCATCTACTCAACCATCATCCACAAGCATCCATTGTCCTTAGAAAACTTCTAATGTTGTATGAACATATGCAAAAGTGTGTGTATATGTCTCTTATCTAATGCAATGATCAGGCGGTCTACTGATTACGTTGACCTCCTCAATGCGAACCATGTTGGTGCCATGAGTCCAATTATGTATGCAAGAAATCCTATTTGATACACATCATTTCTATCTGTGTGCATAACCATTCATCCAAATGCAACATCCATGTGATGAGTCAATCATTTTGCATCCACAAAAATTGAAAAATGCGCACACATCCATATGCAATATGAAAGTGTTATTGAGCCGATCTAGTGCCTAGTGTGTGTATATGCATCCACTAGCAACCACTTGCATCCACTTGCAACCATCAAACATAACATGTTTCAAGCACATGTTTACACCCATTAGTTTCTACCTAAAGGTCAAAGACTCGATCGATAGGATACAGCCGAGTGATAGAAGCAAGTACAATTAAAATAAAAGTTCTGTTCCCATTAGACATCGGTTAAAAAAATAAATCCCTACATATCAACCCCGAAGACCGAAATCAACATCAGATTGACACTCAGTGAATTACTCCCATTAAAAAATGTCAAAACTGGAAATCTACTTCACACTTCGAGTAAAAATCCTATCCTTTTCAGAAATATTCAGATACTTACAGACTACTAGTACAGATCAGATTATCAAATGATTCTTAAGAAACTAAGCATGATAAAATCCCACCATATCCCATAAAAACTAGAATGTATGCATCACAGTCAACTTAATACTTAACACAGATACCCTCAAACCCCAACCTATCATAAATAGATGAGTCGTAACCCTTATGGGGTTTGAGACTATAGCGGGATCAGAAACAAGACTAGTATTAAAGTGCAGAGACTCAACTATAGAATTAAAATGCCAGAATGATCAGATAAGGAAATTAAACTTTCTATGGAAAATTTTCCACCTCTATCCTGTCCACCAACTACGAGAACATTCACCTACTTCCAAAAGATTCACCCTTTGCCCTTGCCTTCAGGGGCAATCCTTGATCAGATGTCCTGTCTTATCGCACTGAAAACAACCAGTCTTCTTACATGTTAACAAGTCTTTCTCCAGAGTTGCCCCCATCGTGCGGAAAACCATACAAAGCTCATAAGAGGATTAGCCGTAGGTGAAATTACTGCGGCTACATATGGAAGTTAGGCATTTCTTTGCCCTTCGACAGGCGTCGTAGTCTCATCATGCCTACGGAACCATGTCGCGATGAGGTTACCTCCCAGAAAGCCAGGAGCCCCGGAGACTTGGAAAAGAAAGAAACAAGGATTAAACAGAAAATTAGAAGATAGATATATGGCTTTGGGGACTATGTTTTTCAAAATAAACTTTCCTTTTGTAAATACTTCCTTTTTAAAACCTTTTTGAAAATAGTTTTCAAAAACTTTTTATCAAATCTGGTAACCTTCAGCTCTGATACCAAGTGTAACACCCCACCTTCGTTAAGGTCACTCACAAAGGGAATGCCTTAACTTTGATGGAGCGTTTTAGTAAACAGAACAGAATATTACAAGACAGATAAGTAGTACTTGAAAAATTATGACTTTATTACAGCAGAAATAAGTTTGGTTACATCTTTCTAAATCACAATACCAAAACTCAAGTATACAATTATCATTCTTATACAAAATCCTTCAGAATGTAAAGTTTCAAAGCCATAATCCCCAACATAAACTGCCATGAAAAGAGAGAGTCAAAGCCAAGCAATACTCCAAGCAGAGAGAATCAGAATCAAGCTCCTATGTTTCCACCCTGAGCACCTGGGGGGAAACGAAAAGAAAAGGGGTGAAAATAAACAAGGTCAGACATAAAGTCTGGCGAGTCCAGTGACTTCCAGCATATAAATAGATAATATTATCATGACATGTAAATAAAGCTGGATGAAAGATTACATCAATAGGAATAGCAGATATACTATAAGTTAACAGAAGAAACAGAATGACGTAAACCAAGTTATGTTCCTTACTTACATCTTACTTCTCTGTACTAATACTAGTATAACAGGGTTAGGTGTTACCCTAATGTCTAAACTGAAACACAATCGAAACAGAATAATCTATACAGAACATAATGCAAGTAATGAGCCTTCACCACCCCAGCAGACAGAAGGTACAGAAGCAGAATACTAATAATGGGCCTTTAACGCCCCGACAGACAGAAGGTACGGAAACAAAATACTAATAATGGGCCTTTACCACCCAACTAATGGGCCTTTACCACCCCAAAAGACAGAAGGTACGGAAACAGAATCAGAAACGGAATCAGAGACGGAAACAGAATAATCCCTACAGAAACAGAATGTAAGAATTAGGTGTACACTAGTAATGGGCCTTTACCATCCCTGTAGACGGTACCATGCAGAAACAGACAGATGTTACCACCCAACAAAAACAGACGGTACCAATAGAAACAGACAGAACTAAGTGTACCCTAAGTCCTACCCCAAGCGATCGGCTCCCTAATACATAAATACCCTGTGTCGGCCCCATAGTAGGGTGTATCACTCCCTAAAGTGGCAACCCATTGGCACAGACCTATTTACAGATGTCATGGTGTCTTACATCCTCAAAGCAGACCGGACCCATGCACACACATGACCCGGTTGGAACGCACCATCAACACCACTCGCCATTATTAGAATGAACGCTTATAATTTGTTCAGTAAGCGTGCCCAGACCCCTACATAGCGTGGGGTCAAAGTTTTTGATACCAGAAAGGGTTACTGACTAATATGGGTCACAAACAACAGATGACACAAGTATTTCCCCTCCTAACCTTGTGTCCCCAGACTAACAGATTTTAGATTAACTTGTTTACAAGTTTCAGACATACAGAGTTCAGATTTACTGGTTCACAGATCATACAATCAAGTTAACAAGTTTTCAGACTAACGAATCAGATGTACAGTTTTAATAGACTTACAGATTGTCTAACTTTGTATTGGGCCTACAGACTCACGAAACGGGTTTGTTAAATTCATCAATCCAGTAGGTTTAACCCTATCTGCCCAACACGTTTTAGATGTCATATTTATCTCAGATTTGCATTAATTAAATATTAATGCATGGACCTCTCACATTAGGTCGGTAGCTTGTGGCCGCGGGATATGCTGGGCGGTTCCGGGCAGACTTCTGCCACAAGTCAGACCTAACCTCGTGTCTAAGCATATTTTAGTTATGCCTACGACCTCTCACATTAGACTGACAGTTTGCGGTCGCTGGTTAAGCCGGTTGGTTCCGGGCAGGCTTCTACCGCAAACGGAGTCTAACCTCGTGTCATAGCCGCTTTATTCCATTATAGAAAATACCAGACTAATTATGTCCATTTAGCAGATTTAACTTCTTTACAAGTTACGGCAGATTATCCAAAGTTCTATTAACACGTTTTGCTCAATTTTAGATCGAGCCTCCAAATTACAATTATTCCGCTTTCAACAGATTAAGCAATTCAACAGATTTAGCAAATAACAGATATAGCATATTAGCATAACAGGCGATTCAATAGATTTAGCAGATTAAGCAATTCAGCAGATTAGCAGATTTAACATTTCTTAAAAATTCTATTTACATATCTTTCCTAATCATAAATTAAGCCTAAACTTACATGCTCAAATCATGGTCATAATTTATAATACAATATATGCCCTAAATTTTCGTTAAACTTTGCACAGTACAGAACACTCTCTAAAAGCCCCAAATCATGATATGAATTATGCCAAATTGTAGCCTTTAATGCCAATATCCAAAAATCCATATTTAGGCGCATTCACATTGATAGTTATCCTATTTTAATATAGGTCTTTACGCCTAAGTTTCATATTCCTTTTTCAAGTCATGAATCATTATATAAAATATACCCAAAAATCTAGATCTTTAAATTATATCCTCTCAAAATCAGATCTTAATTTTTATATGTATTATGTCCCCAAGTTTCAAGCCATATGTTATCATTCAATGATTCCTCTTCTTCCAAATCACAGAGTATGCGCAGATCTAGATCTAATTTACAACATATGTCGTTTTCTCAAATCAGTCACAGATCAATCATGTCCAATTATGCATTATTCATTGTTTACCCCAAAACTTAGCGTTCGTACGTTAACCTCTTATGAGATTTGGCGCAGGCTCATAGTAGCCTGGCTATAGAACAGAAAACAGAAAGAGAATAGTAACAGAAAAACAGATCTGACAGATAAGAATATGCATAACCTCAGATTCATATTTATAACCATGTCAAGATCATAATTAAAGTTCGTATCTGAAAATAACTGTACTCACAAAAAGGGAACGATTCTTGTATTCTTGAATCTGTATTCTGACACTGAATAGCTCTCCTTTGGCGTAGACTATCGATTAGATTAGAAAATAGTTGTTCTCTTTTAATTCTATTCAGAATGGAAGAAGATGCACTAGTTCTATCTTAGATTTCAGCAGAGTAGCGATGCCATTATTTTACTTTAATTAGAATAGAGGCAGAACATAGGCAGAATGAAATTGTGTGGAGAGAAAGTGAGGTTTGGGGGTGTTTTTATAGGAGAATAGTGTGATTTAGAGCCTTCAGATCAGTCCAGAAGTCATCAGAACCACCCAGCTCGAAGACAGGTCATCCAGCCCCTTAGAAGAAGACACGTCATCACAGAACACTCCAGAATTCTATACTGGATCGGTATGGGCGCACTTGGCAGGTGCGCCGGCGTATTTTTGTACTGGCGCACTTCACAAGTGCGCCAGTGTATTCTGGCATGTTCCCAGTTTTTCTGCCTAACTTCGTTCATCCATATCTTCTTCATACGGTATCCGTTTTACGCAAACTCGGACTTTATCTCAAGCAGAATTTCGAGACGAATGCAATGACGCAACCCGTTTCCCTTAATTCTTCTCCTTAAAATTAAGTATACTTTAATTTGTTACTTATACGTTCACAGAAAATACGGGGTGTTACAAGAATCATCATTTAGTAACCTAAAGAAAGAAAGATATTTCAGAAATGGAGGGCACAATTACAAGACCGCGATAAGTAAGAATAATATTGAGAATTTTTGCTCGATTAGAAAATCATGACAGCTAGATAAATCAAGAATTAAAGATCGAAGACTGATACCAGAAAATGAGGATGAAGACATAATTAGTTTAACTAACACGCCAATGCCCTCGACCGCTGAAGGTACTGAAGGTCCTTGAAAATTGAGGTCCTTAGAAGGAGAAGAAAGTCCCATTGTGTTATGGATCGTAGTAAAACCTTCAAGAGTTTTAGATAAATGGATATTTGTTGAAGAAACAACCTTTGAAGAAGTAATTATGGAAAAATCATCATCTACATTCGGATAAGCTGTTCGGTCTTCAACATCCTCGGATCTATTGGATGGAGAACTCTCAGCGAGTACATCTATTAGACCAAAAAATGGCTCCAGCACCCAATAGACTAGGGTTTGTAGAGAATAATGAAGAAATACAAAATGAAAACAAGAGAAAAACAATAAACGCATAAGATTTGTAGTGGTTTGGAATTAACGAGCTTACGCCCACATTGTAATATCTCTGTTCAACAAGAAATTAATACTTCAATGCTTGAAAATCCGCTCGAAAATATGGAAAATCACTCAAGTATGATGAAACAGGGGATGTATCGAGTATTAATGGCGGCATGAATATGATGTTGCAAACTCTCAGGTGTCAAAAGTCCCTCTAATGATCTCTTAATAATGTATATATAGTAGTAGCAGCTGTTCGGTTAGAAATATTGGCGGTAACGGTTAGTGGCATGTGGCATACAAACCGCATATATAGAATATAATGTGAGTGGTTTCATGTAGAAAGGCGGGATCGGTTTGTGGGGCACATGGCAGAAGCACCGGATTTTCAGCAGGTCATGGAGTGAGTGGGAACAACTGCCCAGTGTTGATCGAGTATGGTTTGGATTTGATGTTTGAACTGATTTATGTTTGTTCTAAAGCCATTCGATCCGGCCCTTGTTTCCTACCCGATCCGAAGTCAGGTCTTTTGTGAGACATTATTCTTAATGTGTAAAGTTCGTGATCATGACTATTCGAACCTTGGATAGCCTTGCTCCAAGGCAGGCTAACATTTTGCCCCCCAAAGTACATTTTATCGCAGATGAGATGTGCTTTGAACTTGTCAAGCTTTCCATTCCTAAATAAATAACAGCGTGTCTTTTTGCAAAGTCATGACTTTTTGTGAACTAGTGACTCTTGATTCCTTATGTTATGTATGAATAGAAGATCATACACATAATTATCCTTGTTGTAATTTGGTAGTACAAGATCTTTAATTGGAGTGTTAACAGATATACAAGTAAATCCTTCGAACCCTTGTTATATCAAAATGTTAGAGTTACCAATTTAAATCGTTCTAATCCTTTAGTTCTCGTATATGTTCGTACACATACACGTTATTCTAGGTGAAATCTTTTGGTTATTGAGATTTAATCAAACCATATGAATTTGTCATGTCACCAAAAGCATGAAATAATTTTCAAGGACATTCTTTATTTTCTCTCGGCAACTTTTCTAATTTTCCATTTATTTAGACCAAAAAAATTCACCATATTCTGAATCAAATAATTCGATCTGGAGAATACCCGATTTGATCTGCTCATATGTCTTTCAGGTTTGGTTCGATAAATGTGGATGTCCCATCTATTTAGGGAATTCAAATAGTCTCTTTGGTATAGTATATAAGCCGATTTACTCCTCTTTTACGCTTCTCTTCATTTTTCCATTACCAAATTACTTTGAATCGGTGAACCCTAATCCCCAAATCTACTTGTATCCTCTCTAATTCCAAATTCAATTCTAAGGTGGCGTGTAAATCGTCCAATTCACGTTTTAATTTGAAGTTTCGCACGAATTTGATCCCAAAAATCTCATTAACCACCTCTGATTTGCTACAACATCGACGCCTTGAGCTATGGGGATAACCGTCACCATCGACGGTGCTTGTCGTGTCTCCGGTTCGTTAATAGTTGCTCACGGTGTTAGCTTGTTGGTGCTTTATCGCTCGAACTCAGGTTCTAGAGAAACGATTGAAGTGCGATATGGAAGAAAGAGCATGGAAGGAGATTCAGACTGGCTCAGGTATTCCTAGATCAAATAGGTTGTTTGATCCGATGGGGGATATATGTTGGTGGAGTTCCAGAGATGATGAGAATAGAAGTTCAAAGAAAACAAATGGGATCAAATCGAAAATTTTCGACCCGGAACAGCTTGATCTGGAGCTATTCAATCTAAAGCCTTCGAACCAGATCACTATTCGAGCCAAGTTCCTTTGAATTGAAAAATTCTTCATTTGCGAAAGCTAACCTAACAAATTATAGTATTTCAATTTAAACTGTTGGTCTACATCCGTTCGATCTGGGGTGCTCGAACCAAAGTCTTCAATCCGAGCTGTTTCTCCTTGTATTTAAACATTTCAAGCAATCAGCATGATTGTCACACACACATACACATACAGGTATCCAAGTTAACGAGCATGGAAATGCAATAAATTCAAACCATTATATATATATATATATATATATATATAGATTGAAGCCAACATAACATCCACTCTTGCGGTCAGCTAGGATAGAGCCTTTCAGAATCCAAACTTAAGTACTATAAACATGAAGACACAACTCTTCGTGACTTTGCGACACATATCAAATAATTACATGCTTTCATCACTTCTTTCCTTTATGCAATTTATCACACCTGCACCGCACACATTAACACACATACAAGGGGGTACAAGTTATTTTAACACGTATATATGGGTAGTACCGCAAATATGTCTAGGATATATCCTACAAGATATTCTAAATCTAAAAAACACAAAGCTTCGGAGAAAGCACCTAGTTCAGATATTATTCCATCAGATTCTAATTCTGACGATAATGATCCAGAATTTGAAGTCCACATCCACGGGGAAGCTGAATCCTCTAAGGAAGGAATAGCCATGAAAGAAGAAGCCGGTGGAGTAGAAGTCAACAGAGCTTCCGACACATTTCAGGATGCGATTTTTATGGAAGAGCCCAGTGACTCTTGGGTATCCACCATTGATGAATCAAGATTTCGACGATTGTTCCTAAAACATGGGATTTCTTAGGAAGACGTTCGAGTCACCAACATCTTAGACAGACCTCACAATCCTCCAGAAGGATACGTGGCGATAAGCTGACAGTTGTGCCTGGTTGGGATATTCCTCCTTTTCACTCTTTCATTGTAGACTTTCTAAGATGGGTGAAAATAGCTCCCATGCAGCTTCATCCAACATGGTAATCGTACTTGCACACTTTGTATATAGCATATATGAAAGTTCTAGGTGTGGAGCCCACCTACGAAGATATAATATTTTTCTACAACTTTAAACATCGCCAGCAGGTGACTCCTTTCCTCTATTTTGAATCTATGTCCAAGAGGAAGATGATTACTTGGGGCTTCAGTAATGTTGGTGACATAAGGCCCAATTGGTTCTATATTCATCACCAAGCGGGATGCGCCAGGAGATGGCTTCAGTCTAGTGAGCTCTAAACCTCGGTTTCTTCTCTTTAGCATTATGTTGCAGGAATTCTAACATTTCTTTTTTATTGTCAGTTCTGAATCCAAAGAAACCGCAAGGTCAGGTGTATCATGATCCCTTGAATACACTAATGATGCTCCACCTCCCTTGTTAAGCGTCAGAAGTTACCTCGTGGATGAGTTTCTTCATCGATATCGCTTGTTCAGTCGACAACGAAGTACAATAGTTGGTGGAGGTCATGCTCCTGTATACGTGCCCTCATCTCAAATTCCTTCAGCGTCGGCGGGGACTGAAAACGTGCCCTCAGCCGAGGAGGGGCAGGTAGTAGTGTAATCTGAAGCTGGAGATGCACTTAAGAGCAAAGATCTCGCAAGTCCCAGTCCAGAATCTCAACCAAGAGAGAAGAAGAAATCGCCTGAGAAAGTGACTAATAAAATGCTTAGGAGTCTCTATCCTATAAACGTATTCACATAGGAGCTTATAAAAAACCCGCCGAGAAGGATCCTAAGGACCTCACTTCAAAGGATACATCTGCTATGGAAAAGAAATCCTCTCCTAAAACTTCACCTCCGGCCAAGTCGCCAAGTCAAGTTATTCTCCAAGAGTAGTCAATATCTCTATTCCAAGGCTTGGGTGGTCTTCCTCTTCCATATACTAAATATTCTTCTCAAGACACTGGCTCTGGTTCTTTTTTTCCCAATTATGAAGAGGAAATCACACCCACCAAAATGGTGAAGACGACACCAACTAGCCAAACTCCGGGCTCTGGTATGTCGGGGGATCACTTAGGACACACGAAACATAAACGCCGCACGTCACAACACCTATGTGTTATACTAATTCCTGATTTTAATATTGTCTTATGTTGACTTGTAGGGACAATGCCTCACTGAAGTTATGACCTTTGAAGGCTCCGCAACAGTCTCCCGAAGTCTTATTCTGACGTCGAGAATGACTATAGAGATGATCGCAAGAGGGATGGAAGAACGTGTTATCAACAAAAATATTAACCTTCCTCACGCTCCCACTCTCTAGTTTGTTCCGAGTTTGATAAACACAAAAGCCATTAGGGCCATCGTGAAGGGAATAAATAGATAACCAAAGCCCTACTTCCGCCAAAGGAGTCATATCCTTAGGAAAAACACTCCAAGAAGCATTCCAACACCAAGGAAAAATCCAAAGACAAGGATGGTGCAACCATCGTTCCATCCAAGCGTAAATCCATTGATATTTCCATATCAAAGCCCATGGTTCTGGACGCCTCTACTGCTGAAAGGGTAAAATTTTAAAGGAGAAATTCCCTTGATATCACTTCGAGAACATGCCTTTCATGTCTAATCTCCAACCAATCCTCGCGAGTTGGTCCGACAGAGTCAAGGAACAGATAGACTTCGTTGATCAACAGTACAAGGAAACCTACAAGTTCAATCGGAAGTTATCCGATATTATATAAAACCTACAACTAGATTTCGACAACCAAACACAAATATTAGAGCATGACATTTCAGCTAGGAAAGATGGTGGGAAAGAGTGCGATGTCAATAACACGATGCCGATAAGTATAAGAAGGAGCACGATGCCGATATTTATATAGTTTTAAACTTTATAATTTTATAAATATGTTTATATATGTTATATTTCTAATGATTTTCTACTTTATAATACTTATTTATAACACTACGTTTTAATTGAAGAAATTTCAGAATTATATATATATCAAAACACTTGAAAAATACTCAAATTTCAAATTTGCACTAGGATATGTCGAAATACATAGTTCTCTATGTCGACATATAACTGTCACATTTTTTATTTTGAAAGGAAGTGCCTTTTCACTATTTGTACCATTCTAGAAGCATTGCAACCTTTCAAATCTTATAAATAGGCGCTGGTTTGGAAAAAATTTCATCATTCTTCTTCTCCATCTTCATCTCCTTTCATTACACCATTAATATTTCATATTTTTATGATTTATACACTTATACTCTACTGATTTCAATTCTGTTTATATAAAACTTCTTCGCTTCTCACTCTCTACTTATTACTCCTTGAATCAAAGTGCTATTGAAGAGTTATAGGGCTATTGTAATCATTTGGGAGGTGTTTAAGAAAGGTGTGTTCCTTGTAGCCTTAAAATCAGGGAAAGGAACCAGTGGTAACCTTGTAGCCAGGGAAATCAAGGGAAATATACTTGATCAAGAGTGTTTGGAGTCAGTGGTAACCTTGTGGCCGTGAAATCAAGGAGATTGTATTTGGATATTAACATAGTAATAAAACTCTGCGCAATCCAGTGTTGCATGGGATGGGACGTAGGAGTAATCCGAACCAGTATAAAATTCGGTGTGTTCTTTCCTTTTCTGCATTTTATTTTTGTTTATTTCTGTTTGATTCTGTGTCTATGATCATCTTTGTGGTTTGATATTCATATAGTAGATCACGTAAGTATTTGGTTTTCTTAAATTCCTTAAAAACACTACTCATCCCCCTCTAGTGTTAGTTTTTCCTTAATGGTCCATTCCGTATTCCTTAACAATTGGTATCAGAGCAAGGTTTATCAAAAAATTCATAATCTGATTTTTGAAAAAATTAAATGGAAAATTTTGAACACTAGTTTAAATTCATGCATTGCATTAGTATTAGATAGGTCTGCATTTTATGAATTTTGAAAAATAAAGTTATCATAATCTATCTTTTGAAAAAATATCAAAATTACAATTATTTATTTTGAAAAGTCACTTAATTCTATGAAAAGATGTGTTGTTTTGCAGGCGAAGAGTTAAGTCTGATGACTATTAGCCAAACGACACCAAGATGATCACTGATCAATCAAGAAAAGAAGAGTTTATGAAGGGATATGACTGTTGGGCTTATAGTAGTTGAAGTGTCCATTCATTCAAAATTCAAATTTAAATTCAAAATTTTGACGCCAAAAATGAAATAACTGTTATAACTGCAACAGACAAGACAATATAAAAAGGATGTGTCCTTATCCAGTTGATTCAGATTCATCATCAAGCGATAAAGAGCCAGAAACCGGAAATTCATATATGTGTTCCACAACAATTTAGAATTCAGCGAATGTCAAAGAAATGGACCTAAAAACCAGGCAAACTTTAATTAATTTATTTAAATTTTTTGTTTGAATAGATGCTTTGATCGTCTTGCTTGTTTGTTGTGCTTTGAATTTGAAATTTAAAACATTAAAATTAAAACTTGAAATTTTAAATTTAAATTTGAAATTTGAATTTTGAAATTCAAAATATCAATAAAAAAATAAATGTAATAATAAAATAAATTTTGGGTGTTTGTTAGGATTAATATTATTCTAGGAAATAGTTAAACCTGAAATATAAATCGATAATTTAAAACCAAAGACACAAAACCATATGTTCTTTGAAATTTATGCATGTATGTCGACATACATATGTCCTTATGTCGAAATAAAGGCTTGTAAAATGAAATTCAAATTTTGAGTTTCAAAAGCTTAAACTTTCAAACATCCCTCTATCTTTTCAATAAGAAAATGCCAGTTCAAACTCTAGTTATTAACTTTGTTTGTCGACTTATTTTTATTTCAAAATATATGTATATATATTAAAAGAATATAAATTAATAAAATTGTATAGACATGTTAATATGATATACATAATCAATATAAAATTTTCAATCATTTGATATTGTCAAAAAATATAAATTTATTTATCTTTTATATATAGCTTAAACATGCATAGTTTAACTTATATATTATTCATATGATTTCATAACAATTTTGGGTTACATTATGACAAATACTATTTGTAACTTAAATACTTATTTTAATTAATTATTAAGATTTATAAAAGCTTGATATTTAACCTAGTATTTTATAAAAATAATATATATATATATATATTATTTTATGTCTTAAATATGTCATTTAAATATAAGAAGTTTTAGTTTTATAGTTGAATTTTTATCCAGATTTCATAAAAAAAATCTTGGCAAGGGCAACCGGTTTTTATAGTGTTCCATAACACTCTTTTTTTCATTTCAAAATAAAAATACAAATAAGTTCAGGTGATATGCGATGTACATATCAACTAATTTCGGATTTTAAGGTGGACCGTACCGTCCACCGTATACGGCATTTAAAGTGGACCGTCCACGATTTCTCCACGCAGGCAGAATTTGACCTGATTACATTACATACCACTCACGGTAGTCAAATATTCCTTTACATCACCGTTTGACATAAACAAAATACATAGGAGGATTTCCTAACACAATTTCATACACTACAGATGTAACAACCCGGAAATTCTGAACCAATTTAAAAAAATTCTTTTAGAAAGAATTTTAAGAATTTAAAATAATTTATTTTAAATAATAACGACGAAGAATTTGTTTAAATCGAAGTTAGAATGAATAATTTTATTTTTATTATATAGCGAGCCTGAAATGGCACGGTAGTTTGAAAATTCAATTTCAAATTTCAAATGAATGTACAGGATTCAAAATAAATTGGATTTCAGTGAAATAAGAAATATTTAAATCTATTTAAAAATATCTTTCCAACGAATCTGAAAAAATGAAATTTCATAACGTGAATCAAAAGTTATACTCAGTTTAATATTCAGAATAGTCGGTATAGAATTTATATTTTTTTTTTAATATAAAATATAGCCATTTTGCAAACGACCTCCGTTTTAAACGAAACCACTTTGGTTGCATCCGGAATGTCATATTATTTCTAGATTCCAAATTTAATAATTTTTGGAATTAATATGTGAGCGTGGCAAAAGAAAACATGTTTTGTCAGTTTCAGTCAATTTGGATTAAGCAGAAAATGGCCATTTTTCAAACGGTCTCCAAATTCGACAAAAATAGTTTTGTTAGGACCGTATCGTCAAAACAAAGCCAGAAATAATTTTTCTGTAATTTTTAGAGTCAGTATGTGGCCTGGATAAATTAAAATGTACATTTAAAATTAAATATACACTGATTTATATTTTAGTTTAAAGAAAAAAACATCTTAACAGCTGATTTGGGTTACAAAACATGTTCCATTATGTCCGGAACGGGGGTATTTGGCTGGGGGCGACACTCGTTGGGTTTGATTTGGAGTTCGGATGGTTTAACAAGCTATTTTTGAATTAAATAATTAAATAATTAAATAATATAGAATATACTATATAAATACGGTATAAATACATCGTATTCTTCAAAACCCTAACGCCCATGCTCAGCCGCCAGCCCCCATTTACAATGGCCGATATTATCTGAAAATAGTCCATCAAATACTCTCAATCTGCCATGAATTAGACACCCACTCTTAAGCAAACGTTGTAGATCTCTCCATGGCCTTTCAATCCATATGGGTGAGATCGTATTTTGCTTTGCCTGGAGGGAGAAATTTGAATAGGAACTGGCGGGTTTTGTAGCCGATTTCTGTGCAAATAGAATGTGCGAGTTGCACCTTAGGGGGCGGCGCAGGGGGAGCAAAGGAAGGCTGTCGAGGTGGTGCAAACGGATGGGGTTCCGATCATCAATTGGGTGGCGCGTGGAGAAAGTTGCAACGGGATGATGGGTTCGATGCTTTGAACGATGTCTGGGGCGATTTCCTTTGGTCGGGGAAGAAGGTTTAATTCTTTTTTTCTACTTAATTAACTTAGTTTAAATAAAAATATACAATAGCTTTAAAAATAAAAATAAAACTTTGGTGTTAAAATAAAAATAGCATAGATTTTGTAAATAAAATCATATTTGTTTTGCAAACAAAAAACAACATTGTTTTGTAAACAAAAATAACCTTGTTTGTAAATTCAAAAGAACATTGTTTTGAAAATAAAAATATACTTTGTTTGAAAATAAAAATATACATTGTTTTGAAAAGTAAAATTCGCATTGTTTTATAAAATATAAAGAGCATTGTTTTTCATCGTATAAATAACATTGTTTTTCATTATATAAATAACGTTGTTTTTCATTATAAAATTAGCACTATTTTAATCATATAAAAATAGCATCGTAAATAAAAATATGATTTTTACCATATATATAGAACATCATTAAAAATATGATTTTAATACAAACTGTGTGAAACAGATTGCGTTGGGATCACTGTGAAGAACACTGTGTACTGGAGCAAATCCAAAAACCATTGTCTTCTAAAGAATGACGGAGTGTAAAACGATCAAGGTGAGAACTCCTCACTAAAAAATCTGCACAGTTATTTATTTATTTTCATAGATGGAAAATATATAGGATTGCCAGTTTAGATTTTTATTAGTTAAATTATTATAAATCGTATACGATGCATGTTAGATCACCTTACTCGTCCACAAACCATGGACAATTCAAATTGACTGTATTTTATGTTGTTTGTGATGTTGAAATGTTTAACATATAAAATAATGTTAATATTGATGTGATAGTGAAATTAAATTATAAATATTTATTTATAATTTAAAACAGTGAAAATTGGCTAATTAGAAAAATAATTCAAACCAAATTAGAATTGGTTAAATTTGTTAACCAATAATTAATTTAAATGAACTGTTGTTGTTTTGAAAACCACACACGGGTCAGGGGATGACAGTTTGTTCCCATCTCCCTTGAATTTATTTATATGTCAATCGATAGACTGACAGTCTATGATGAGCGTTATTTATTTATTTTAATGCTCACACAGTTGTAAATTTCACTTTGGATGTGATTGGACTGTTTGATGATTATATATCATTATTTTGCATACATGCGATGTATGAAATCCATATAATTGAAAATTATATGGTAATTGATTGAGTCGCATTTCGATTCGGAATATAAAGAATATTTTAAAATAAAATGTTGAAACAATAAAAATTACATTTTTATTGAATGTACAAAATATGAAAAATATTCATATAAGAAATGAAAATTGAATAAAACAACGTTTTAGAATGTAAGAAGACATTTTTATTATAAAAGACATTTTTATAATATAAGACATTATTATTATAAAGGACATTTTTACGATAAAATAACATTTCAGAATAAAAAGGACATTTTTGGAATAAAGAACATTTTTAGAATAAATAACATTTTTAGTGAAAATAATCATTTATATGTAAAAGAATCATATTTATGTAAAAGAATCATTTATATGTAAAAGAAACATTTTAGTGAAAAGAATCATTTATATGAAAAAGAATCATTTTAATGTAAAGATCCATTTTAATGTAAAGCACGTTAAAATGTATTTGTTAGTTAAAAGCATCATTTTTAACATGTTTATTTAAATAAAAAGAATTACTTTTCAAAATAGGATTTGTCATTAGAAATGTTACACTTAACATGTGTATTTTAATAATAGATAAGGTTATATAATGAAGAATGTTTTAAAATAAAGGACAATTTATAATAAATAATTTTTTTATAATAAAGTATCTTTTAAAATAAAGATTATTTTAAAACAACGAATATTTTAAAATAATATTCAGTGAAGAACAAAATAATGATTTTAATGTCCGATTTTAGATAGACACAAAAATATTGGAATGTGAAGTCGAGTTAAGCAGTAAACGCCATTTTAACCCGAACGGGTTTATCGATCGATTTTAATTTATTTTATAATGAATGTTGAAAAGAAGTGATTTTAAAATATAATATTTTGAAAATATTATCATTTTAGTATGATAAAGATATATAATATTCAATTTTTTTAATTAAAAATTGAAAATGAAGTTGGAATCATTTTTAAATGAAATTATAAATATTTTATAAATAGGATTTAAATGGAAATTGACGATATATAATATATATATATTATATATTTTTTAATGGTCTGAATAGAACACGTCGCGCAGCGACTGTTCGCGAATTTCGACTATTGACTTCAAATTGACATTACGGGAGATCCGACAGTCAGATTCTCTTAAAACCAGAACCGTTGGGTTCGTATCAAAAAGAGCTTTCCAATGAATATAAGAAGTTTGAAACCTAACGATTGGATTTGGAATTATATCCAAATCAAGTTTGAAAAAGGTCGTTATGGATGCAGTTCAGTGGCCGTTATTGGAAACCGACTGTACTAGCGATAATAAAATTATGTAAAATTATAATAAATGATTTGGAAAGAATTTGGATGAAAAATTCCAATTTTGCAAGATAAAATATATTTTTACCGAAATGAACTGTTTAACGAACTAATTATTAACTAGAATAAAAATCAAATTAACTAATATTTAATTGGAATTAAAGAGAATAAACTGGATTTTGGTACGTCGTGAACGGTGTCTTTAATAACATTGTTCTTAAACCCCGATTAGAAAAGAATAAATCTTTTAAATAAGATTTAATGAAGTTTTCCAATTAATATTTAAATGGAATTAAATAGAATATAATTTTGGAATTTATAAATCTTTTAATTAAAGTTATTAGAGTTTCCAATTATATTTAGTAATTGGAATAAAATGAAATGTGAACTGGGTTTATTGTGAACTATGTTTTTAACAACATTCGTTCTTTAACCCAATTTACAGTGAAAATATAATTTGGAATTTGTAAATCTTTTATTAAGATTTAAATGGAAATTTTTCCAAAGTAAAGTTTTCCAATTTAATATATTAAATTGGAATTGAATAGAATTCGATTTAATAATAATCGAGATAAGCTTCTATGAATGAAGACCGTTACTATATATGGAATTTAAAAGGCCTTTGCCGTTATTCCATTTATATTATTAGTCTGATACAGAAATTTATATCGATTATATATTGATTGATCTGATTCCTGTGAAGATTCCATATTTAATGGAAGATGATTTTGGGTTTATCGTGAACAATGTTTTAAATAACATTGGTTCTTTAACCCAGTTAAAGATAAGATTTATTTCTTAAATTTGAATAATCATTAAGTAATGATTTTTTAGATTAAAACTGAATTAGAGTTTTAATGAATCTTAAATTAGATTAATAATGTGAATATTTTATTAAAAGAATATTCTGAATTGGAATGAGGCGTATGATGTGTTTTTACAGCACTTATTTATAAAATACGTGAATTATTTGAAAGACCGGGTTTAACCCATTCTGAATAATTTTTACGATGATTAAGAGTCGAAGATGAAGACGGTGGTTGAAGACCGGAGATCTTCATATCGTTTGGGTAATTACTGATGTCTTGATTGGGCCGTATACCCAAGACAATGTAATAAGTGGTGATCGTTCAAACGTACTTAGAGATCGACCGGATATGCGAGAACCTCTCTCTTGTATTGGACATATGGAACGAGAAATAAGGTGCCTTCGGTTTCGTTCAGACCCAGAACGGACTTGTAAATGGATAGTATGTCTGACGTTTTACTCTTTTTTGCTGTATTCATTGATCTCTGCTAAATATATATCTGTTTGGTGGCGGAGAATTTATTCTCTTGCTTACACCCTTCTCTGAGACGTACAAGCTTAGAGGTTATATATTGGTAGAAATCAATGGTATGGATTGACAATGCGGCATGCTAAGATGCAAATGATCAAGGCTTTTGTTGAAAAGGAGAGCCTTGTGGTTGATGATCAAAGCACAACCCATTTTAGGCATAGCTTTGTGTACAGCGTTACTTCGCGAGCCTCACACCCAGGTATGAACCAGAAACGGGAGAAGGATCCCAGGGAGGACATGCATTTTTTCTAGCTAGGAGTGGTATCAGCGTTTACAAGCCTTGGCATTTTTACTTATGTGGATGATGGAATGAGGAGCCTCAGATATTTTTATGGTCGACATTACTGACCAGATTTTATCCCCCATAGGTCAGGGAAACGTATTGTTCAGGCATTACTAATCCACTAACATTTTTGTGGACCAGCCCTGGCGCTCCAGGTGCAGTTGTGACTGAGTCCTAAGGCTCGGGCTAGAGAGTCTCGAATTCGGTAAGGACGATCCCTTGCCTTGGTTCATCGATGGAAATCCAACTCCCAATACGACATCATGCGGTTTTGATCGTAGAACTAGTATGGCAACATGATATATGGTATCCATGCCGCCTATGATTGTTACATTTACTTTTGAAATTGATTTCTACACTATGCACTTATAGTAATAATAAAAGAGAAATTTCGTGTACCAAGCATTTTTGGCCATTATAAGGGAAAACTCTATCCTCCGGCTTGCGTTGCATTGTGTGATGGGACTTGAGTCTTATAATAGCTTCATTTTTCCAAAAAAGCATTGCGTTGTTTTCTTTTAAACTAGGGGTCATATGGAGTAAACCCGTTCCGTGTTATACGACGTGGTCCCATGATTTACCCAACTTTAAAATCAAGCTATTAACTGTTTTAGTTCTCACACCTGTCCCATGACTGACCTAGAGTTTATTGTTTTAACCTAAACTCTGGGTGCCCATATTTTCCACACGGGCAGCTAGTAGTTTTGGTTTTGCAGATATAACATTCACAGGATCCTGGTTTGCAGCTGAAGCGATATTCGGAAAGCTTTGTATCCGTGTATTCCTTCCAGTTGTGTTATGTATTATTTTTCCGCTGCGTTGTAATTATAAATATCTGATATTATTGTATTTATCAAATGTATATTATTCATTTATACTCTGTGATATTCTTGTGCTCTGATGTAATTGTTATAACAAGCAAAGAAATGTTCTTCTGTTTATGTTCTGATTTGCCTTGTTCTCATTTCAATCTGTACTTTCCTTCATGGGGAAGTTTGGGTCGTTTCATTTGGTATCAGAGCTTTGGTTTACAGAGCTCGAGAACAAGACACATTAGAACAGAAAGAATTCATCACAGATAGGATTAGTAATATCCAATAAGAATAACTCATTAGAGATGGGATCAGTGGCATCCTAGAACGAGTGTGAAGCGTATTATTTTCTTTAAAATAAAAATAAAAACAAATATATTTTTTGAAAAATTAAACCTTAAATACGTATTTGAATATATTATTTTATTTTATTTTATTGTGGACAATCGAGTATATAGAGATTTGCATATACGCCTAGCTAGCATGTATACGAAGCCTCAAATATACTGGATAGATATAGAATCACACTCTAGTCGCCCGGACATGATTCTGATGTTTGAGCTCCATCATCACTGTTTGTGTTCGAGTTTGGAAAGTGGTATATCTATATATTTCCATTGAGTGGTGTGAGAATCAAAACTAGATAGGGTTTATTGCTGTGATTTGCACTAAAAATATGGATTTTGACTATATATAAAGGTTATATATTTGAAAAGTTAATCACCTAATTGATTGTTGGTTGTGATGTTTGATAATTAGTTTAACTAACTAAAATATTGGAATGATAATTAATAAAACCAATATATAAAAGAAAGAAGGATAAATTTAGCTAAATCGAATTTAATATTGAATTGAATTGAAAATTGATTAGAAATGAAAGTTGAGTTGGTTAATTAAGCAACTTTTAGCTTTGTTCCTTTTTGAGGACGAAAAGATTTTAAGTGGGGGAGATTGTAACAACCCGGAAATTCTAAACCAATTTAAAAAATTTATTTTAGAAAATTTTAATGAATTTTAAGAATTTAAAATAATTTATTTTAAATAATAACGGCGAGGAATTTGTTTAAATCGAAGTTAGAACGAATAATTTTATTTTAATTATATAATGAGCCTGAAATGGCGCGGTAGTTTGAAAATTCGATTTCAAATTTCAAATGAATGTATAGGATTCAAAGTAAATCGGATTTCAGTGAAACAAGAAATATTTAAATTTACTTAAAAATATCTTTCCAACGAATCTTAAAAATTGAAATTTCATAACGAGAATCAAAAGTTATGCCCAGTTTAATATTCAGAATAGTCGCTATAGAATTTATATATATTTTAATATAAAATATAGCCATTTTGCAAACGACCTCCGTTTTCGACGAAACTACTTTGGTTGAATCTGGAATGTCAAATTATTGCTAGATTCCAAATTTCATAATTTTTGTAGTTAATATGTGAGCGTGGCAAAAGAAAACGTGTTTTATCAGTTTCAGTCAATTTGGATCGACCAGAAAATGGCCATTTTTCAAACGGTCTCCAAATTCGATGAAATTTGTTTTGTTAGGACCGTATCGTCAAAACAAAGCCAGAAATATTTTTTCTATAATTTTTAGAGTTAGTATGTGGCCCCGATAAATTAAAATGTACGTTTAAAATTAAATATACACTGGTTTATATTTTAATTTAAAGAAAAACACATTGTAACAACCTATTTGGGTTGCGAAACATGTTCCATTGTGTCCGGAATGGGGGTATTTGGCTGGAGCGACACTCGTTGGGTTTGATTTAGAGTTCGGATGGTTTAAGAAGCTATTTTTGAATTAAATAATTAACTAATCTAGAATATACTATATAAATACGGTATAAATACACCGTATTCTTCAAAACCCTAACGCCCACGCTCAGCTGCCAGCCCCCATTTATAATGGCCAATATTATCTGAAAATAATCCATCAAATACTCTTAATCCGCTACGAATTAGATGCCCACTCTTAAGCAAACGTTGTAGATCTCTCCATGGCCTTTCAATCATACAGGTGAGATCGTATTTCGCTTTGCCTGGAGGGAGAAATTAGAACAGGAAGTGGCGGGTTTTGAAGCCGATTTATGGTCAAATAGAAGGTGCGAGTTGCACCTTAGGGGGCGGCGCCAGGGGAGCAAAGGAAGGCCGTCGAGGTAGTGCAAACGGATGGGGTTCTGATCATCAATTGGGTGGCGCATGGAGAAAGTTGCAACGGGATGATGGGTTCGATGCTTTGAACGATGTCTGGGGCGATTTCCTTTGGTCGGGGAAGAAGGTTTCATTCATTTTTTTCCTACTTAATTAACTTAGTTTAAATAAAAATATACAATAGCTTTAAAAATATACAATAACTTTAAAAATAAAAATACAACTTTGGTGTTAAAATAAAAATAGCATAGATTTTGTAAATAAAATCATATTTGTTTTGTAAACAAAAAACAACATTGTTTTGTAAACAAAAATAACCTTGTTTGTAAATTCAAAAGAACATGGTCTGTAAATTCAAAAGAACATGGTTTGTAAATGAAAATCACAATGTTTTATCAATATTTTGTAAATGAAAATCACAATGTTTTGAAAATAAAAGCATAACATTGTTTGAAAATAAAAATATACTTTGTTTGAAAATAAAAATATACATTGTTTCGAAAAGTAAAATTCACTTTGTTTAATAAAATATAAAGAGCATTGTTTTTGAAATAAAATAACATTGTTTTTCATCGTATAAATAACATTGTTTCTCATCGTATAAATAACATTGTTTTTCATCATATAAATAACATTGTTTTTCATCATAAAATTTGCATTGTTTTAATCATATAAAAATCGCATTGTTTTGAATATAAAAATCGCATCGTAAATAATAATATGATTTTTACCATATATATAAAACAACATTAAAAATATGATTTTTAATACAAACTGTGTGAAACAGATTGCGTTGGGATCACTGTGTACGGGAGCAAATCCAAAAACCATTGCCCGCTAAAGAATGACGGAGTGTAAACCGATCAAGGTGAGAATTCCTCACAAAAAATTCTGCATAGTTATTTATTTATTTTCATAGCTGGAAAATATATAGGATTGCCAGTTTAGATTTTTATCAGTTAAAATATTATAAATTGTATACGATGCATGTTAGATCACCTTACTCGTCCACAAACTATGGACGATTCAAATTGGCTGCATTGTATGTTGTTTGTGATGTTGAAATGTTTAACATATAAAATAATGTTAATATTGATATGATAGTGAAATTAAATTATAAATATTTATTTATAATTTAAAACAGTGAAAATTGGCTAATTAGATAAATAATTCAAACCAATTAGAATTGGTAAAATTTGTTAACCAATAATTTATTTAAATAAACTATTGTTGTTTGAAAACCCCACACGGTTCAGGGGATGATAATTTGTTCACATCTCCCTTGATTTTATTTATATGCCAATCGATGGATTGACGGTCTGTGATGAGCGTTATTTATTTATTTATTTTAATGCTCACCCGGTTGTAAATTTCACTTTGAATGTGATTGGACTGTTTGATGATTATTTATCATTATTTTGCATACATGCGATGTATGAAATCCATATAATTGAAAATTATATGGCAATTGATTGAGTCGCATTCCGATTCAGAATATAAAGAATATTTTAAAATAAAATGTTGAAACAATAAAAATTACATTTTTATTGAATGTACAAAATATGAAAAATATTCATATAAGAAATGAAAATTGAATAAAACAACATTTTAGAATGTAAGAAGACATTTTTATTATAAAAGACATTTTTATAATATAAGACATTATTATTGTAAAGGACATTTTTAGGATAAAACAACATTTCAGAATAAAAAGGACATTTTTGGAATAAAGAACATTTTTAGAATAAAATAACATTTTTAGTGAAAAGAATCATTTATATGTAAAAGAAACATTTTTAGTGAAAAGAATCATTTATATAAAAAAGAATCATTTTAATGTAAAGAATATTTTAATGTAAAAGAACATTTTAAAAGTACATTTTTATATGTTAAATAGAATAAATAGAAAAGCATGTTAAAATGTATTTGTTAGTTAAAGGCATCATTTTTAACATGTTTATTTAAATAAAAAGAATTACTTTTCAAAATAGGATTTGTCATTAGAAATGTTGCACTTAACATGTGTATTTTAATAATAGATAATGTTATATAATAAAGAATGTTTTAAAATAAAGGACAATTTATAATAAAGAATGTTTTATAATAAAGTATCTTTTAAAATAAAGATTATTTTAAAATAACGAATATTTTAAAATAATATTCAGTGAAGAATAAAATAATGGTTTTGATGTCCGATTTTAGATGGACACAAAAATATTGGAATGTGAAGTCGAGTTAAGCAGTAAACGCCATTTAAACCCGAACGGGTTTATCGATCGATTTTAATTCATTTTATAGTGAACGTTGAAAAGAAGTGATTTTAAAGTATAATATTTTGAAAATATTATCATTTTAATATGATAAAGATTTATAATATTCAATTTTTTTAATTTAAAATTGAAAATGAAGTTGGAATCGTTTTGAAATGAAATTATAAATATTTTATAAATACGATTTAAATGGAAATCGATGATATATAATATATATATATATATATATGTATTATTTTATTTTTTTAATGGCCTGAATAGAACGCGCCGCGCAGCGATCGTTCGCGAATTTCGACCATTGACTTCAAATTGACATTACGGGGGATCCGACTGTCGGATTCTCCTAAAATCAGAACCATTGGGTTCGTATCGAAAAGAACTTTCCAATGAATATAAGAAGTTTGAGATCTAACGATTGGATTTGGAATTATGTCCAAATCAAATTTGAAACAGGTTGTTATGGATGAAGTTCAGTGGCTGTTATTGGAAACCGACTGTACGGGCGATAATAAAATTATTAAAAATATGGAAAAATTATGCAAAATCATAATAAATGATTTGGAAAGAATATGGATGAAAAATTCCAATTTTGTAAGATGAAATATATTTTTATCGAAATGAACTGTTTAACGAACTAGTTATTAACTAGAATAAAAATCCAATTAATTAATATTTAATTGGAATTAAAGAGAATAAATTGGATTTTGTGTTGTCGTGAACGATGTCTTTAGTAACATTGTTCTTAAACCCCGATTAGAAAAGAATAAATCTTCTAAATAAGATTTAATGAAGTTTTCCAATTAATATTTAATTGGAATTAAACAGAATATAATTTTGGAATTTATAAATCTTTTAATTAAGGTTATTAGAGTTTCCAATTATATTTAGTAATTGGAATAAAATGAAATGTGAATTGGGTTTATTGTGAACTATATTTTTAATGACATTCGTTCTTTAACCCAATTTACAATGGAAATATAATTTGGAATTTATAAATCTTTTATTAAGATTTAAATGGAAATTTTTCCAAAGTAAAATTTTCCAGTTTAGTATATTAAATTGGAATTGAATAGAATTCGATTTAATAATAATCGAGATAAGCTTCTGTGAATGAAGGCCGCTACTATATATGGAATTTAAATGGCCTTTGCTGTTATTCCATTTATATTATTAGTCTAATACAGAAATTTATATTGATTATATATTGATTGATCTGATTCCTGTGAAGATTCCATATTTAATGGAAGATGATTTTGGTTTTATCGTGAATAATGTTTTAAATAACATTGGTTCTTTAACCCAGTTAAAGATAAGATTTATTTCTTAAATTTGAATAATCATTAAGTAATGATTTTTGAGATTAAAACTGAATTAGAGTTTTAATGAATCTTAAATTAGATTAATAATGTGAATATTTTATTAAAAGAATATTCTGAATTGGAATGAGGTGTATGATGTGTTTTTACAACACTTATTTATAAAATACGTGAATTATTCGGAAAGACCGGGTTTAACCCATTATGAATAATTTCTACGACGATTAAGAGTCGAATATGAAGACGGTGGTTGAAGACTGGGGATCGTCACATCGTTCGGGTTATTACTGATGTCTTGATTGGGCCGTACACCCAAGACAAGGTAATAAGTGGTGATCGTGAAAACGTACTTGGAGATTGACCGGATATGCGAGGACCTCTCTTCTGTATTGGACATATGGGACAAGGAATAAGGTGCCTCTGGTTTCGTTCAGACCCAGAACTGACTTGTAAATGGATAGTATGTCTGGCGTTGTATTCCTTTATGCTGTATTTGTTGATCTATGCTAAATATATACATGTTTGGTGGTGGGGAATTTATTCTCTTGCTTACATCCTTCTCTGAGACGTACGAGCTTAGAGGTTATATATTGGCAGAAATCAATGGTATGGTATGGATTGACAATGTGGCATGCTAAGATGCAAATGATCAAGTCTTTTGTTGAAAAGCAGAGCCTTGTGGTTGATGATCAAAGCATAACCCATTTTAGGTATAGCTTTGTGTACAGCATTATTTCGCGAGCCTCACACCCCGGTATGAACCAGAAACGGGAGATGGACCCCAGGGAGGACATGCGCTTCTTTCTAGCTAGGAGTGGTGTCCGCGTTTACAAGCTCTGGCATTTTTACTTATGTAGATGATGGACTGAGGCGCCTCGAATATTTTTATGGTTGACATTACCGACCAGATTTTATCCCCCGTAGGGCAGGGAAACGTATTGTTCAGGCATTACTAATCCACTAACATATTTGTGGGCCGGCCCTAGCGCTCCGGGTGCAATTATGACTGAGTCCTGAGGCTCGGTTTAGAGAGTCTCAAATTCGGTAAGGACGATCACTTGCCTTGGTTCATAGATGGAAATCCAACTCCCAATACGACATCATGTGGTTTTGATCGTAGAACTAGTATGGCGACATGATATATGGTACCCATGCCGCCTATGATTGATACATTTACTTTCGAAATTGATTTCTACACTATGCACTTATAGTAATAATAAAAGAGAAATTTCGCGTATTATGCATTTTCGGCTATTATAAGGGAAACCTCCATCCTCCGGCATGCGTTGCATTGTGTGATGGGACCTGAGTCTTATAATAGCTTCATTTTTCCAAAAAGCATTGCATTGTTTTCTTTTAAACTAGGGGTCATGTGGAGTAAACCCAATCCGTGTTATACGGCGTGGTCCTATTATTTACCCAACTTTAAAATCAAGCCAATAACTGTTTTAGTTCTCACACCAGTCCCAGGGCTGACCTAGAGTTTATTGTTTTAACCTAAACTTTGGGTGCCCATATTTTCCACATGGGCAGCTAGTAGTTTTTGTTTTGCAGATATTATATTCACAGGATCCTGGTTTGCAATTGAAGTGATATTCGGAAAGCTTTGTATCCATGTATTCCTTCCAGTTGTGTTATGTATTATTCATCCGCGGGGTTGTAATTATTAATCTCTGATATTACTGTATTTATCAAATGTATATTATTCATTTATACTCTGTGATATTCTTGTACTCTGATGTAATTGTTGTAACAAGCAATGAAATGTTCTTGTGTTTATGTTCTGATTTGCCTTGTCATCAATTCAGTCTGTACTTTCCTTTACGGGGAAGTTGGGTCGTTTCAATAGAAAAGTTAACAAAGCACAATCTGTTGCAGCAGCATTCCTTGAGCATCACGCCTACCAGAGAAGACCTGGTAAGTCTTTACAGAGAAAGTCCCATCCGAAAGTCCAAGAAAGGCATCAAGGGAGAAAGAGGGAGTAGATGAACACCATACAGTGACACAGTAAATCCAGAACATGAACTCAGTTAAGCCAAAACTTGAACTAGGAAATAACATATCTTTCCATATTGCAAGAGGGAGATGATGTGAACAAAGGCCAAGCTACACCGTAGAATAACTATGGTTGGTGCAAAGGCATCCCATGGAAGGAAAAACCACACTCAAACCAGACAGCTTCAAGCAAAACCAGGAAGAAAGATAATATGGGATAGCCAAGAACTCCTACCTCTGAAATAGAAAACTCAACTAACAACTCCAAAGACACCACAAATAGTCAACTTTATCACCACAAGTCAAAGACCGATGTCACAAATAATACAAACTTCAATAAGAAGACCCAACACAACTATCATAAATCATTCCAGCTGATAAAACAGTACATAAACAACTCACCGAGCTAGAGACCGTGAACCGCAAAACTAAAACACGCATTTTGCTGAAATTCAATCACACGCGAGGGCTTAGTTTGCCACTCATCATAAATCGTACACAATTTAGCACCCAGAACAGCATGATAGCGAATTGCGAAATCAATTATTAGAAGAAATATTCAAAAGCAACACAGGACTCACCGCGTAGTACTAAACTTCCAAGCACCAACAAGTCGAAACTAGATCTGAAAATCAAATAAAGCCACCACGTTAACACTCGAGAGGACGTGTGAGGTGATTAGTGTGGGGGAGAAGCTGAGCAGACAGGAAAAAGTGGAAACCAGGAGTCTTGCTGGCATAGGGTTATAGATCTAAAAAAGAAAATCTCAGATTTAATTCGTGGGAAGCTTAGATCTGAACAAGGTATGAAGGTACAAAGTGGATACATGCGTAGCTAAAGCTTGGGAGTGAGGGGACGAGATGAAATTGTGGAGAGGCAAAGAGATCTGAATAGAGAAGAAAAGATGGACTTTCCCAAGTCGCCATTTACGTTTCCAATCTGTATGAAGCTTTCATTGTGCCATCATAAGAAAAGATGCATATTTCATAATTTTGTTATAATTATATAATTTTTTAAAAAGTTTTAACATATAAATGGTTCCTTAGCGAATTAATATATTTTGATTTCTAAAAGTTCAAATTTAAAATTGATTTGTATCAAAAGATTGATTTATATTTCATAATAAATTAAATTTTAAGTCTTTTTTTTTAAATAGTTTATATATATACAATTATGAATATATATTTATATAAATATAGTTTACTTTATATGGTACAATTCTATGTTGAGTTAAAACTTTATATGTAACACCCCACACCCGCTAAGGTCACTCGCTAAGGGAATGCCTTAACTTCGGTGGAGTATTTTAAGTGAATATAGAATAGAAAAATTACAACAGACAGATATAAGTAATACTTGAAATTTAAAACATCATTTCATTGCAGCAGAAGGTAAACATGTTTGGTTACATATCAAAAACCAACAAGAGTCAAGTACAAAATATCCATCTCGTTAAAACATAAGTACATAATCCCACTACATACTAATAGCCATAATAGAAAAGATAACCGAGCTTTACTTCAAGAGTCCAAGCTTCAAAAGATAGATAAAGCAATCTGAATCAAAGCCTGAGGGTTGGGAAAAAGATAAAAACAACGGGGTCAGACATAAGTCTGAGTGAGCCCTATAACTTTAACAATACAATCATTAAAGTAATTAGGGTATGATATAAACCTGGTACGGTACGACTAGGGATAAATGACTACACTAAGCAGCCAACTAGACTTAGGATGAACTAAGATAACGGTAAAGACGCGCCTATCCACCCAAGGATAAATACTACACTGCACCACCCCAGATCTACCCACCCAAGGATAATTTCTAACTGCACCACACCAGTCATTCCTACTTAAAGGTTGATCCCTCCCAAGGACTTAGAAAAATTTACCCAGTAGTTTCGTGTACCCCTAGCTGACTACATAGGTGCCGTCTGCCCCTATCTCCACTAGGTGTACCTTGTACTTAGTAATCTTAATAGTAGTCTCTTGTACCCCTAGCTGACTACATAGGTGCTGTCTGCCCCTATCTCCACTAGGTGTACCCACTACTCCCATTCGATCGGCTCCCTAACGTAGATACCCGTGCTGGCCCCACAGTGGGGTGTATCACTCCCCAAAGTGGCAACCCGATACAATCAATGGTGCACGGCTTATACCTACACGATGCAACAACGTCTTACCTACCAGCCCGGGTCCACACACGCATATGAAACCCGTTGGACTTGCGTTGTCACCGCTAACCCATTTTGGCCTCTTATAGTCAAGCCCAGTACGCGTGTCCCGTCCTCGACATGGGTCGAGCCCAATAAGATACATATGGGTTACTGGTTGAAATGGGCTCCCACAAGTTACCCACCTAAGCTTGTCTCTTTTTCTAGTGTATCCCACTTAACCCTTTTGAATAATCATGTCCACTTACATGTTTAAAGTTTGGTTAAGTCATCTAATCATATTTCAATTGCCACTCAAGGCACCCACTAGATTTCCCATGCCACCCAAGGCACCTACTTGATTTCCACATGCCACCCAAGGCACTTACTTAACCCTTTAATCATGTTTAATTACATGTTCCACTTTGGTTAAGTATTCTAATCGTATCTTCTATTGCCACCAAAGGCAACCATTAGATTTTCCCCATGCCACCCAAGGCACTTATTTGATTACCACATGCCACCCAAGGCACTTACTTAACCCTTTTATCATGTTTAATTACATGTTCCACTTTGGTTAAGTATTCTAATTGTATTTTCTATTGCCTTCCAAGGCAATCACTAGATTTTCCCCATGCCACCCAAGGCACGCACTTAACCCTTTAATCATGTTTAATTACATGTTCCTCTTTGGTTAAGTATTCTAATCGTATTTTCTATTGCCACCCAAGGCAACCACTAGATTTTTCCCCATGCCACCGAAGGCACGTACTTAACCCTTTAATCATGTTTAATTACATGTTCCACTTTGGTTAAGTATTCTAATCGTATTTTCTATTGCCACCCAAGGCAACCCACTAGATTTCCACATGCCACCCAAGGCACCCACTTAACCCCTCATGCCCACTACATGCTTATCTGGTTAAGTGTTTCTTAATTGATTAAGAACGTAACTGTTGTAAAGACCTCTCACATTAGACTATCTTTTATGGCAGCTGGATTTGTCGGTCGGGTCCGGGCAACCTTACGCCATAACCGAGTCTAACCTCGTGTCTTTACACTTGTCACGTATTTAGTTTGTGCCTAAGACCTCTCACATTGGGCCAATCATTTGTAGCCGCTGGATTTGCCGGTCGGTTCCGGGCAGTCTTATGCTACAAAAGGGTCCAACCTCGTGTCTTAGTCGATTAATTACACCTAATTAATCACCCCCATAATTTGTATTAATTATCCCTAATTAATTACAAATTTAACGATGTACATAATTGACTCAATTATGTCCATCCACTTTATGGTATGCATAATCATACCAACATCACACCATTTCATTAACATGAATATTAACCCCATCGTTCCCCATGTAATTCGCTAACATGACATACTTAAAAGGGAAGATTCATCGCACATACAATGGGTTCAACTTGCATAACATTAGCATCAACATGGGTTTAAAAGGTGTCAACATGCATATAGCATCAAACCCAACTAGCATAAATAATCAACCCAAACTTGCATGAATCACATATGTCATAAAGCGGTTAACTTGCATAAGTTACTTATGTCATACAAAGGGGTAAACTTGCATATGTATGTATGACATACAAAGGGGTTAACTTGCATATGTATGCATATCATTCAAAGGTGTAAACTTGCACATGTTACTTGCATAATCAAACACCAAACTTGCATAACATGTCATATATGATCTTGCATATAATCAAACTCCAAACTTGCATATATGAACTTGCATATAATCATACACCAAACTTGCATAACATATCATATATGAGCTTGCATATAATCATACACCAAACTTCTATAACATGGTGTCATAATGGATCAATGTTTATCATAGCGATTTGCTTACTAGCATCATGAACATACAGCCTAAAACTTGCATAACTTGCATAACATCATGATCACATAGCATATGACTTGCATAACTTGCATAACATCATGATCACATAGCATATGACTTGCATAACTTGCATAACATCATGATCACATAGCATATAACTTGCATAACTTGCATAACATCATGAACACATAGCATATGATAACATAACTTGCATTGATCCACATTCATAGCCATAACCTCATTATATCCTATCATAATCAATTCAACAATTGGTCATTAAGGCTATAGAAACTCACAAATTGTTGATTAGCACTCCTATGAAGAAGATTAAGTTGCTAGAGTTGATTAGAAGTTGATTTGAGAGGCTATCTTCTTCTACAATTTGATGGAGGCTCCTTCAAGTTGCATTTTGACGGCATGATGGCATTGTATCTATTTTTAGTATGAATTAGGGTAGTCTTAGGGTGTATTTATAGATTAGTTAGGTGTTTTAGCCCATTAGATTAACCCTAAATCAGATTAGAGCCGTCAGATCTCGTCACTAGCCATCAAGCACAGCCCAAAAGCCAAAATGGTGCACCCAGGTCACACAGACCGACAGGGGAGGTCGACCCCTGGGTCGACCCCTAGGGAGGGGGTCGACACCCATGTCGACCCCTGGGTCGACTCCCTCAGTCTGGCGGGAATTTTCCCGCCTCTTCTGAAACTTGAAATTTTTATATTTAATTTTTTTTTTTGAATTTTCTGAAAACTTCTTCGGGCATTAACTGGGTCATACGGACTCCGATTTTCGAAAACTTGGACTCTATTTCGCGTATTTTTCCGAGACGAATGCAATGGCATAGCCCGTTTCCCCTGATTCAGATAATAAAATTTAATTCTGCCCTGTTTTATATTACAGCAAGTTATTCAACATACGGGGTGTTACATTATAATTTCCTCTATGTAGATAAGCTTAGAAGTGAAGTGCAATAAAACAATTGACAGATAGATGAAAATAACAAGCAGCAACACAAGAGATTTTTGTTTACGCGAAAAACCCATTGAGGAAAAACCCATTGAGGAAAAAACCGCGGGAATAGAAGTCCAATTCTTCCACTATAAGATGATAGTAGGATTACAAGAACTCACCACAAATATTGGATGGTTTTCTATTTTTGTATATATCTCACACTCAGTTGCTCACTCAAGCTTGAGGATAAAGACTTCTCAAGCTATCTTACTTTTTGTGTATTTCTATATATTTTTCACACTCTCTCACACTCATATATATAAGTGTGGAATACAAAAGGTTACCTCACAATGTGGCTTTCAAACTTCTTCCTTGGAAATAATGTTTCCATTGGGTTTACTTAGGTATGCATAGAAATTGATGTGTCTACACACCTTTCAATAATAATTGTTTACCTTGGTTCACCTAAAAATGAGTTTGGATATCGGTTATGGGATCTAGTTAAAAGAAAGATTATTAGAAGCCGGGATGTTATTTTCTTTGAAGACCGGACAATAGAAGATTTTAAGCAAGCAGAGAAGTCCAGACCTAAGCAAATAATATATTCAGATCCTGCACCATCCTCTATGATGCAAGATGCAAGTGGAAGGCAAGAGGAGGAGCCAAATCATAATGGGTTGCAAAGACAACATGAAGTTACTGAACAATCAATTGAAGAGCCATCATTGCATGAACAATCTCAGTCAAATGAAGAGATAACAGATGAAACAAATGCCAGAATACAACCTCCGTTACGACATTCTACAAGAGAAAGACGTGGCTCTACTAGATATCCTAGAGATGAGTATGTGGTAATTGCTGATGAGGGGGAGCCTCAAAGTTACGAACAAGTTATTATTGAAAGAACTTCATATAATTATTATTGAAAGGTGTGTAGACACATCAATTTCTATGCATACCTAAGTAAACCCAATGGAAACATTATTTCCAAGGAAGAAGTTTGAAAGCCACATTGTGAGAGAACCTTTTGTATTCCACACTTATATGAGCGTGAGAGAGTGTGTGAAAAATATATAGAAATACACAAAAAGTGAGATAGCTTGAGACGTCTTTATCCTCGAGCTGAGTGAGCCACTGAGTGTGAGATATATACAAAAATAGAAAACCATCCAATATTTGTGGTGAGTTCTTGTAATCCTGCTATCATCTTATAGTGGAAGAATTGGACTTCTAGTCCCGCGGTTTTTCCCTCATTGGGTTTTCCGCGTAAACAAAAATCTCTTGTGTTGCTACTTTTTATTTTCATCTAACTGTCAATTGTTTTACTGCACTTCACTTCTAAGCTTATCTACACAGAGGAAATTATAAAGTTTTATCCCAATAGTGGTATCAGAGCTGTTATAAACTCCATATTGAAGAATTATAAACTCTTGTGCTTCCATTGCTATTTTATAATCTTAAAGTGCCTATCTTAACTTCATGAAGCGGGAAAGATCGAATATTTTCCCCAACATTCTATACTCTCTTTAAAAAGAACTTCAATTTTTACTATATTAAAGAAGCACCATACTAAGATTATTTAACTCCACATTTCTCATAAAATTATTCTAAATTTTTATTTATTTATTATGAATACCATAAAATTTTCATCCTTACTATCCTTTTATCTCTTCCATAAGTATCAATAACCTAAGTATAGAAATTAGTATATATTACACTTGTTTAATTCAAATAATGTATAATATATGCATAATTGTTAGATAATACTTTGAATATATTTTACCTAAATAGATATAATCACCAAATCATTCTACATACTATCATTACACATAAATTAGAGTACGTATTAAATTAAAATCATTCACGTCACAAGTTGCATTTCATATATCATTTCGTGTAGTTTTGCATATGTCATACTACATTATCACCAACACATTGCATTACATGTTAACTTTAACTCTACACATAAAAAGTATACATAACACATTTACTTTGTCTTGGTTAACTTGACTGACTTAATTGGCTTGATTGAATTGATTGGCTTGATTGAATTGATTGGCTTGATTGAATTGAATTGATTGGATTGGTTGACTTGTTTGGTTTGTTTGATTTGTTTGACTTGAATAACTTGATTGACTTACTTACATGGTTAAATTTCATTAGTGGTTGATTGGTTTGTTAGAAAAATACTTATGCATTTGTAGTTAATAGGAGCTCTATAGGTTTTAGGATAAATAGAAGTTACAAGAAATGTTTGGTTTTATGTTTATGTTTTGTGACAACAAAACTTAAGTTGATTGACTGTTTGGATTAAATTGCTTTACTTAACTTATATCATAATTTTAAGGATATCTTATCAGAGTTAATTCTTAATCTAGATTAAAATCTTATTATAGTTTTAAGGGAATTAGAGCTTAGGCTAGGTTTAGTCTTGCATTAGATTAAGGGGAAGTTTTATAGTTTCTAAGGATTAGTTGAAGTTTTAAAATGTTTTTGAATTTACTTGTACTTTTTCTTTGGTTGTTCAGATTGTTTTTTAAATTGCTTGTTTCTTTGAATTGCTTGTTTGCTTGGATTGATTTGCTTGTTTGGTTTGACTTGCTTATTTGGATTGATTATAAAATTTGACTGGTTTTGCTTAGTTTATTATCCTTTTATTTAGTTTATTAGTATAGTCATAAGTTTAGGGGGAAATATAATCATTTAGGCTTAGAATCATGAATTTAGAGGGAGATATAAGGATATTATAAAATCAAGGACAATTCTATTAGGAACATTTATAGCATAATTGTAACACCCCGTAATTCTGCAACACTAAGATTCACAAATCAAGGCAGAATTAAATGTAAAAATCTGAATCAAGGGAAACGGGCTGTGCCATTGCGTTCGTCTCGGAAAAATACGCGAAATAGAGTCCGAATTTTCGAAAATCGGAGTCCGTATGACCAAGATATGGCCCGTCAAAGTTTTCAGAAAATTCCAAGTTCAAAACAGTTTAAAACTAGAGCCAAATTCGAATTCAAACACACAGGGGGTAGGGCGGGAAAATTCCCGCCCAGGTCAAGTCGACAGGGGTGTCGACTGCACAATCGACACCCCCCCATGTCGACTGCCCAGTCGACATGGGTGTCGACCTGGGTCCCAAAATCCAGTTTTCTGCACCCAGTTCGTTCTTCTGTATCTAGACGCCATTCTGACCAGATTCGTCCGCCTAACACTATATAAACAGCCCTGATCTTCTTCTCTATTCACAATTCTTTTCTACCCTTATGCTGCAAAGATTCTTGGCAAACATGGCTTCTCCTCCTCCTCTAAATTAAATAAATAAAATAGTATGTAAAGATAAATCAAGACGAGGAGGTGTTGCTCAAGACTTTCAAAAAGGGGTTCAAATCAAGCTAGGATTACAAGTGAAGATTCAAACGACTGCAACAATTGTTTTTCTACGAATCATAGCAACGCCATCTTTCTATCCTAATATAATTTCTGTAAGTCGGTTATTTTTAGATTTGAACGTTTTTCTTTGTTTGTGACATGAAATTAAAGGAATAAAAGAATATGCCAAACCCCTCTCTCTCTCTCTCTATTCGAATCAGTGCCTATATTCTTGGACCTAATCAAGAACTGTTATGATTCAAGGACAAATAAGACTGTGACTATGAAACTATGGACCTTAGAACCATATGCCTCTTTGACTATGAACATTGCCTATGACTGTGAACATTGCCTATGACTGTGAACATTGCCTATGACTATGAACATTGCATATGACTATGGACATTGCCAATGAATGTGACTGTGACTATGAGAATTATTTCCTTGACCAAGCTTATGCTTTTGATTTTTGAACATAAACAATTGCCTATGACATAACAAGGACAACTGTGACTAAACACTTATGATTCCTGACTAGGAAAGTGTTGCTTAAGTTTTGTGACTGTGAAATTGGGTCTAAACCTGATCTTTCTATTCTGTCTATTCTTGGCTTTCTTTGGTTTTAGACCTTGGGAATTTACCTATTAAGTTAGGTCCACCCATGTTCTTGAACCTACGTCTCTATTCTGTCTATTCTTGGTTTTCTTTGGTTTTAGACCTTGGGAATTTACCTATTAAGTTAGGTCTACCCATCTTCTTGAACCGACGTCGTTATTTAACCCTTTTTATGCTAGTTAGTATGTCTATCTTTTGCATAGCATCTGTAACACCCCACACCCGCTATGGTCACTCGCTAAGGGAATGCCATAACATTGGTGGAGTATTTTAAGTGAATATAGAACAGAAAAATTACAACAAGACAGACATAAGTAATACTTCAAAATTTTAAAACATCATTTCATTGCAGCGGAAAGTAAAACATGTTTGGTTACATCACAAAACCATAATAAGAGTCAAGTACAAAATATCCATCCTGATAAATAAAAGTACATAATCCCAATACATGAACTGATAGCCATAAAAGAAAGGGTAAGCTGAGCTTTACATCTATGGTCCAAGCTCCAAAAGAGTAATAAAGCAGCCTGATCAAAGCCCACTCGTGCTGGGCCCACTCTGAGAACCTGAGGGTTGGGAAAAAGATAAAAACAACGGGGTCAGACATAAGTCTGAGCGAGTCCTATAACTTTAACAATACAATCATTAAAGTAATTAGGGTATGATATAACTTGGTACGGTGTGACTGGGGATAAATGACTACACTCAGTAGCCAATCAGACTTAGAATGAACTAAGATACCGATAAAGACGCATTTACCCACCCAAGGATAATTACTACACTGCACCACACCAGTCATTACTAACTTAAAGGTTGATCCCACTAAGAGTACTTAGTAAAACTTAACGGTAGTTTCGTGTACCCCTAGCTGACTACATAGGTGCCGTCTGCCCCTATCTCCACTAGGTGTACCCACTACCCCCCCCATTCGATCGGCTCCCTAACGTAGATACCCGTGCTGGTCCCACAGTGGGGTGTATCATCCCCTAAAGTGGCAACCCGATAATGTCAACGGTGCACGGCTTATATCTACACGATGCAACAACGTCTTACCTACCAGCCCGGGTCCACACACGCATATGAAACCCGTTGGACTTGCGTTGCCACCGCTAACCCGTTTTGGCTTCTTATAGTCAAGCCCAATATGCGTGTCCCGTCCTCGACTTGGGTCGAGCCCACAAAGATACGTTTGGGATATTGGCTGAGATGGGCCCCCATCACTTGGCACAAGCTATCACCTAAGCTTGGCCCCCACTAGTGAATCCCACTTAACCCTTTAACCATGTTCACTTACATGTTATAATTTTGGTTAAGTATACTAATCGTATTTTCTATTGCCACCCAAGGCAACCCACTAGTTTTCCTCATGCCACCCAAGGCACCCACTTAACCCCTCATGCCCCACTACATGCTAATTTGGTTAAGCGTTTCTTAATTAATTAATTAAGATCATGACCTCATAAAGACCTCTCACATTAGACCACCTTTTATGACTGTTGGATATGCCGGTTGGGTCCGGGCAGACTTCCGTCATAAAAAGGGTCTAACCTCGTGTCTTTACTTTAATCACGTATTTAATTTATGACTAAGACCTCTCACATTGGGCCAATTATTTGTAGCTGCTGGATTTGCCGGTCGGTTCCGGGCAGACTTCCGCTACAAAAGGGTCCAACCTCGTGTCTTAGTTGATTAATTACACCTAATTAATCACCCCCATAATTTGTATTAATTATCCCTAATTAATTACACATTTTTAAGAATATGGGTAGACCTAACTCAATAGGTAAATTCCCAATTCCATAGTATGGGTAGACCTAACTTAATAGGTAAATTCCCAACTCCATAATATGGGTAGACCTAACTTAATAGGTAAATTCCCAATTATGTCCATTCATTTTATGGCATGCTTAATCATACCAACTTCACACCATTTTGTTAACATGCATATTAACCCCATCGTTCCCCACGTAATTCGTTCACACAACATGACATATAAATGGGAAGATTCATCATAATTATAATGGGTTCCACTTATCATAACATTAGCATTAACATGGGTTTAAAAGGTGTCAACTTGCATCATAACATTAAACCCAACTAGCATAAATCATTAACCCAAACTTGCATATATTATGCATATCATAAAAAGAGACAAACTTGCATATGAACTTGCATATAAACCCACATATGAACTTGCATAATATGTCATACATAGAGGCAAACTTGCATATGTTATGCATATCATAAAAAGAGACAAACTTGCATCTGAACTTGCATATAAACCCACATATGAACTTGCATAATATGTCATACATAGAGGCAAACTTGCATATGTTGTGCATATCATAAAAAGAGACAAACTTGCATATGAACTTGCATATAAACTTGCATATGAACTTGCATAATATGTCATACATAGAGGCAAACTTGCATATGTTGTGCATATCATAAAAAGAGACAAACTTGCATATGAACTTGCATATAAACTTGCATATGAACTTGCATAACTAACAAATAGCATAAACTTGCAAACTAATCATCATGCACATATAGCATATGACAACCACAACTTGCATAGATCCACATTTACAACCATAGCCTCATAATATCCTATCCTAATTAGTTTAGCAATTGCTTGCTAAAGGCATAGGAACTCACAAATAACTAATTAGCACTCCAATGAGGAAGATTAAGTTGCTAGAGTGGATTAGAACTTGATTAGAGTTGATTTGAGATGCTAACTTCCTCTCAACTTTGGTGGAGGCTCCTTCTAGTTTTAATTTGACGGCATGAGGCCCTTGAATCTATTTTTAGTATGAATTAGGGTAGTCTTAGGGTGTATTTATAGATTAGGCAAGTGTTTTTGGCCATTAGATTAACCCTAAATTAGATTAGGACCATCAGATCTCGGAAGCTTCCAGAAAACAGCCCCAAAACACAGCCAAACCCTAAAATGGTGCACCAGGCCAAACTGGCCGAGCACCCCCTGTCGACACACAAGTCGACAGGGCTGTCGACTTGGTCCTAGCCAAGTCGACTGCCCAGTCGACAGGGCTGTCGACTTGGTTAGCTAGGCGGGAATTTTTCCGCCTGCGCCCAATGGCCCCAATTTCGAAATTTGAACCTGAATTTTAAATCTGTTTTGAACTTTGAATTTTCTGAAAACTTCATTAGGCCATAACTGGGCCATACGGACTCCGATTCTTGAAAACTCGGACTCTATTCCGCGTATTTTTCCGAGACAAACGCAATGACGCAGCCCGTTTCCCCCAATTCTCATATCTGAGATTATTTATTCTGTAATTAGTGAATATTAGTATTAACTAAAATTCGGGGTGTTACATTCTCCCCTCCTTAAAGGATTTCGTCCCCGAAATCTCTAAGCTAAGGAGAATGCATATCCTACCATCCAAACAACCATCTACTCAATCCATCAAACATGGGCATCCATTGTCCTTAAAACAATTTCTAATGATGTATGAGCATATGCAAAAAGTGTGTGTATATGTTCCCTATCTAATGTATGAACATATGCAAACCATGATAGTGCCATGCATCCAATATGTATGCGAGAGAACCCTATCGACACATACTATATCTACATGAGTGCACAATCATTCACCAAAATGCATCATCCATATGATAACACAACCATTATACATCCATAAATATAGCTACCTACACACCCAATTATATGCAATATGCAATATGAAGTGATTGAGCCGATCTAGTGTCTAGAGTGTGTGTATATGCATCCACGAGCAACCACTAGCAAACACTTGCATCCACATGCATCCATCAATCATAACATGTCTCAAACACATGTTTCAACCATAGGTTTACCCTATCTAAAGGTCAAAAGTACTAACGAGAGGACATACTAAAGATAGTTAAGTACTAGACAAACGATAAAGGAGAAGTTAAAAGACATACCCTCAAAAAGGAATGGGTATAGTGAACGCATCTTCGCTTCCGTCTCCCAAGTAGCGTTGCTCTCTTCTTCTCCCCATTGCACTTTGACTAGTTGAACCTCTCGATTCCTCAACTTCCTAGTCTCAAACCCAAGGATGCGAGTAGGAGCTCGTTGAATAGTTGCATCACGCTCTACCTCCACTTCTCTAAGCAAGCTCGGCTCTACCACCTCAGCGGTCTCATGTAGGCACTTCCTCAAATTTGACACATGGAATACATCATGTACACCACTAAGTCTGTCGGGCAACTCCACTCTATATGCCATCCGTCCAATCCTTTCCTTAATAGGAAACGGCCCTACGAACCTTGGTGCTAACTTCCCAACAGATCCAAAGCGAACCACATTTCGTAACGGAGACACTTTGACAAAGACCATGTCCCCAACTTCAAACTCAAGATCCGTCCTCCTCTTGTCCGCATAAGATTTCTGTCTGTCTTGCGCCGCTTTCATCCTTCTTCTAATCAAATCAATCTTTTCCGAAGTCTCTCTAACCATATCGGGCCCAAGTAAAATCTTATCCGTAGATTCCCACCAACATGTAGGTGATCGACAAGGCCTTCCATAGAGAGCTTCGAATGGAGCCATGCCAATACTAGACTGAAAGCTGTTATTATATGCGAACTCCACCAATGGAAGATGCTCTTCCCATGTACCTCCAAAATCCAAGATACATAGCCTCAAAAGGTCTTCTAAAATACGATTCACCCTCTCGGTCTGGCCGTCCGTCTGAGGATGATATGCGGTACTCAAACACAACTGAGTCCCTACCGCCTCTTGCAAACTCTTCCAAAACTCGCTAGTGAAGATAGGATCTCGATCGCTCACTATACTGGAAGGTACACCATGCAATCTAACAATCTCTCGAATGTAAACTGAAGCTAGCCATGGAGCAGTCCTCTTACTCATCACGGGTATGAAATGGGCGCTCTTAGTAAGTCTGTCTACCACAACCCAAATTCCCGTATTACCCTTCCTCGATCTCGGTAATCCATCGACAAAATCCATCGAGACACTATCCCACTTCCATAGCGGAACTTCCAAAGGGTGAAGGAACCCACCGGGTTTCTTTTGCTCCGCTTTCACTTGTTGGCACACCAAGCATCTAGCGACATACTTGGCCACGTCTTCCTTCATACCGGCCCAAAAGAAAACTCGCTTCATGTCTTGGTACATCTTGTCCCCACCGGGATGAATGGTCATCTTTGAACGATGTGCATCATCTAAAATAGCCTTCTTCAAACCCTCGTCTTGCGGTACACAAAGTCTACCATCTCTACGCAACCACCCCTTATCATCTAGGGTGTACCTACTCAAATGGCTGGACGACTCCCCCCTTATGAGCTTCTCTACTAACTCAACCAACTGTGGGTCGTCTCGCTGTGCCTCACCAATCCGTCCCAAAAGAGTAGGTCTAACTTCCAAGGAAGCTAGCAAACTGGGTACAAAGTCAACTGAAGGTCTGAAGTCAAACATCGATATAAACTCCAAGCTTCGCCATTCCACGAACAATGGACTCAAGGACAACCTTTTTCTGCTTAAGGCATCTGCCACCACGTTACCCTTGCCAGGGGTATACGCTATATCAAAATCATAGGACGCTAAGAATTCCATCCACCTTTGCTGCCTCAAATTCAAATCCTTCTGAGAGAATAAGTACTTCAAAGATTTGTGGTCTGTGAACAATTCAAACCTCTCGCCAAGAAGATAATGGCGCCAAGACTTAAGCGCAAAAACAATAGCAGCCAACTCTAGATCATGGGTAGGGTAATTTTTCTCATGCACTCTCAACTGCCTTCCACCATAGGCTATTACCCTTCCCTCTTGCTTTAAGACTGCGCCTAGTCCTGTTCCACAAGCATCGGTGTAAACAACAAATGGCTTACTCCCATCTGGCAGCACTAAAACTGGAGCGGTGGTTAAATCTCTCTTTAACCGTCGGAACGCATCCTCACAATCTACGTCCCATGTGAAAACAAGATTCTTCTTTGTCAAGCGGGTTAATGGAGCTGATATCTTCGCGAAGTCTTTGATAAACTTCCTATAGTAGCCCGCCAACCCTAAGAAACTTCTTACTTCGGTAGCATTCTTCGGAACCTTCCAATCTTGGATGGACACTACCTTCGCGGGATCCACAGCTATCCCTTCCTTAGAGACCACGTGCCCTAAGAATCGCACTTCCTTCCTCCAAAAGTGACATTTACAGAATTTAGCCTTAAGGCTATGCACTCGAAGAGTCTCCAACACTTCCCTAAGATGTAGGGCATGCTCTCCTTCACTCTTGGAAAAGACCAAGATGTCATCTACAAAGACCACCACGAACTTATTAAGGTACTCCCTGAACACCCTACTCATCAGATCAACAAAGTATGCGGGGGCGTTCGTCAAACCAAATGGCATCACAAGCCACTCATAAAAACCATCCGGAGTCCTAAAGGCAGTCTTCTCTATACTATCCTCAGCCACTCTCAACTGATGAAACCCCGTGGCTAAGTCCAACTGCGAAAACACTGAGGCGCCAACTAACTGATCAAAGAGATAATCAATCCTCGGCAATGGGTGTCTATTCTTCTTTGTAAGCTTATTGAGTTCTCTATAGTCTACACAAAGTCTGAGGGACCCATCCGCCTTCGTGGCAAAAACTACTGGAGCACCCCACTCCGATATACTTTGTCTTATGAACCCCTTCTCAAGCAACTCACCCACTTGCTTATGGAGTTCCCTCCTCTCACGAGGATCCATGTGGCGCACTGACAAAGATACTGGTTTAGCATTGTCTACCAGATATATTCGGAAGTCTATCTCCCGCTTCGGAGGTAAGCCCTTCACTTCCTCAAACACATCCGAGTACTCCCGGACCACTCTAACAGATCGCAAACTTTCGACCGACGCGTCAAGTGACTCAAGATAACTTAGCATAACAGATTCCATGGGATTACAAGAGATCTCGAGAGTGTTACCCAAGCGGGTCATAAGCCTAACAACACTCCTTTCACAATCAATAACGGCACCATTACTGGATAACCAGTCCATGCCCAAAATCAACCCATAGCCCGTGAAGCCCAAAACAAAAGCATCACATCTAAACTCAACGCTAAGTATGGAAATCTTCAAACCCAAACACATCATGGACAAATAAGTGGAGCCCCCAATTAGGTTTGAAACAACCAAGGGATCATCTACTAAACTGGTGTCTAAGTGCAGTGACTCAACTAATGATGATGAGATAAACGAATGCGATGCGCCAGAGTCGAATAAAGTACGGACAGGATGATCAAACAGAAAGACTAGACTTTCAACAGAAATAATTCTACCTCTCTCCTGAATCGGTGGAACTGCGAGAGCCTGAACTTGCCCCCTTGCCTGACTTGGTGTCATAAGAGCTTGCACCTGTCCTCCAGAGGTAGATCCCGTCCTCTGCCCCTTCTTAGGGCAGTCCTTCACTAGATGCCCTGCTTCGCCACAGTTGAAGCAGCCAGTCTTCTTCTTCTTGCGACAATCTTTGCTTAGGTGGCCTGGTGTCCCGCAATTGAAGCACTTCTTCTTTCCCTTGCCACCGTTGCCTTTCCCACCCTTGTTTTGCTGTTGCTGTTGAGGTTTCTTCTGATCTCCTTTCTTCTCGGGTGCCTTATTAGCATTGGGACCCTTCTCTTCCTCATGCATAAGTGCCATGTCTACTAGCTTCTCAAAAGTGGCCCCCATAGGGATGTGAGACATAGCGACTCCATGCATCGGTTCGTTCAAGCCTTTAACGAACCTCAAAGCTTTCTTCTCCGGAGTATTCACCATGTCCATACCAAACCTTGCCAATTGATTAAATTTGTTGACATATTCCTTCACCGATAAGTTTCCTTGCTTTAGAGTCAAGAACCTTTCCATGTACAGATTTTCTTCCGCTCTTGAGAGAAACTTAGCCCCAAACCTTTGCCTGAAATCTGCCCAAGAGTCAACAAGGCGTTCTCCATTAGTGACCTCCCACCAGAACGAGGCCTCTCCCTTCATTAACCAAGCAGCTAACTAAACTTTCTTTCCTTCTTCCATCTCAAAGATGTCTATCAACTCTTCCGTCTCCTTAAGCCAATCCCTAGCTTCCACGAAAGTTTCTGATCCTTGAAAAGATTTCCCTCCCATAGCCTTAAATTCCTTGCAAGTCTTAGCAAATGTATCCGTGCGAGGAGGAGGAGGGGGAGGAAGATTGGGTGCAACGGGTGGTGGAGTAACATTTGCTGACCCCGTAGCGGCGGCCCTAGCCTCCATCAATCTCCTATACCATACTGGTATCGTCACACCAGGAATGTTAAGATCTTCAGCCATGCTGAAACGGAAAAGGAAAGATTCAAAACGGAGAATTCGAAAGATAAAGATATGGCTATCGGGGATTATGCTTTTCTTTCAAAAACTTTTTCTCTCAAAAACATGTTTTTGAAAATACTTCTTCCAAAATGTTTTAGAAAAATAGTTTTTCTAAAAAAATTATCTGTTCTTGTAACTTTCAGCTCTGATACCACGTGTAACACCCCACACCCGCTATGGTCACTCGCTAAGGGAATGCCATAACATTGGTGGAGTATTTTAAGTGAATACAGAACAGAAAAATTACAACAAGACAGACATAAGTAATACTTCAAAATTTTAAAACATCATTTCATTGCAGCGGAAAGTAAAACATGTTTGGTTACATCACAAAACCATAATAAGAGTCAAGTACAAAATATCCATCCTGATAAATAAAAGTACATAATCCCAATACATGAACTGATAGCCATAAAAGAAAGGGTAAGCTGAGCTTTACATCTATGGTCCAAGCTCCAAAAGAGTAATAAAGCAGCCTGATCAAAGCCCACTCATGTTGGGCCCACTCTGAGAACCTGAGGGTTGGGAAAAAGATAAAAACAACGGGGTCAGACATAAGTCTGAGCGAGTCCTATAACTTTAACAATACAATCATTAAAGTAATTAGGGTATGATATAACTTGGTACGGTGTGACTGGGGATAAATGACTACACTCAGTAGCCAATCAGACTTAGAATGAACTAAGATACCGATAAAGACGCATTTACCCACCCAAGGATAATTACTACACTGCACCACACCAGTCATTACTAACTTAAAGGTTGATCCCACTAAGAGTACTTATTAAAACTTAACGGTAGCTTCGTGTACCCCTAGCTGACTACATAGGTGCCGTCTGCCCCTATCTCCACTAGGTGTACCCACTACCCCCCCATTCGATCGGCTCCCTAACGTAGATACTCGTGCTGGTCCCACAGTGGGGTGTATCATCCCCTAAAGTGGCAACCCGATAATGTCAACGGTGCACGGCTTATACCTACACGATGCAACAATGTCTTACCTACCAGCCCGGGTCCACACACGCATATGAAACCCGTTGGACTTGCGTTGCCACCGCTAACCCGTTTTGGCCTCTTATAGTCAAGCCCAATATGCGTGTCCCGTCCTCGACTTGGGTCGAGCCCACAAAGATACGTTTGGGATATTGGCTGAGATGGGCCCCCATCACTTAGCACAAGCTATCACCTAAGCTTGGCCCCCACTAGTGAATCCCACTTAACCCTTTAACCATGTTCACTTACATGTTATAATTTTGGTTAAGTATACTAATCGTATTTTCTATTGCCACCCAAGGCAACCCACTAGTTTTCCTCATGCCACCCAAGGCACCCACTTAACCCCTCATGCCCCACTACATGCTAATTTGGTTAAGTGTTTCTTAATTAATTAATTAAGATCATGACCTCATAAAGACCTCTCACATTAGACCATCTTTTATGACTGTTGTATATGCCGGTTGGGTCCGGGCAGACTTCCGTCATAAAAAGGGTCTAACCTCGTGTCTTTACTTTAATCACGTATTTAATTTATGACTAAGACCTCTCACATTGGGCCAATTATTTGTAGCTGCTGGATTTGCCGGTCGGTTCCGGGCAGACTTCCGCTACAAAAGGGTCCAACCTCGTGTCTTAGTTGATTAATTACACCAAATTAATCACCCCCATAATTTGTATTAATTATCCCTAATTAATTACACATTTTTAAGAATATGGGTAGACCTAACTCAATAGGTAAATTCCCAATTCCATAGTATGGGTAGACCTAACTCAATAGGTAAATTCCCAACTCCATAATATGGGTAGACCTAACTTAATAGGTAAATTCCCAATTATGTCCATTCATTTTATGGCATGCTTAATCATACCAACTTCACACCATTTTGTTAACATGCATATTAACCCCATCGTTCCCCACGTAATTCGTTCACACAACATGACATATAAATGGGAAGATTCATCATAATTATAATGGGTTCCACTTATCATAACATTAGCATTAACATGGGTTTAAAAGGTGTCAACTTGCATCATAACATTAAACCCAACTAGCATAAATCATTAACCCAAACTTGCATATATTATGCATATCATAAAAAGAGACAAACTTGCATATAAACCCACATATGAACTTGCATAATATGTCATACATAGAGGCAAACTTGCATATGTTATGCATATCATAAAAAGAGACAAACTTGCATATGAACTTGCATATAAACCCACATATGAACTTGCATAATATGTCATACATAGAGGCAAACTTGCATATGTTGTGCATATCATAAAAAGAGACAAACTTGCATATGAACTTGCATATAAACTTGCGTATGAACTTGCATAATATGTCATACATAGAGGCAAACTTGCATATGTTGTGCATATCATAAAAAGAGACAAACTTGCATATGAACTTGCATAAAAACTTGCATATGAACTTGCATAACTAACAAATAGCATAAACTTGCAAACTAATCATCATGCACATATAGCATATGACAACCACAACTTGCATAGATCCACATTTACAACCATAGCCTCATAATATCCTATCCTAATTAGTTTAGCAATTGCTTGCTAAAGGCATAGGAACTCACAAATAACTAATTAGCACTCCAATGAGGAAGATTAAGTTGCTAGAGTGGATTAGAACTTGATTAGAGTTGATTTGAGATGCTAACTTCCTCTCAACTTTGGTGGAGGCTCCTTCTAGTTTTAATTTGACGGCATGAGGCCCTTGAATCTATTTTTAGTATGAATTAGGGTAGTCTTAGGGTGTATTTATAGATTAGGCAAGTGTTTTTGGCCATTAGATTAACCCTAAATTAGATTAGGACCATCAGATCTCGGAAGCTTCCAGAAAACAGCCCCAAAACACAGCCAAACCCTAAAATGGTACACCAGGCCAAACTGGCCGAGCACCCCCTGTCGACACACAAGTCGACAGGGCTGTCGACTTGGTCCTAGCCAAGTCGACTGCCCAGTCGACAGGGCTGTCGACTTGGTTAGCTAGGCGGGAATTTTTCCGCCTGCGCCCAATGGCCCCAATTTCGAAATTTGAACCTGAATTTTAAATCTGTTTTGAACTTTGAATTTTCTGAAAACTTCATTAGGCCATAACTGGGCCATCCGGACTCCGATTCTCGAAAACTCGGACTCTATTCCGCGTATTTTTCCGAGACAAACGCAATGACGCAGCCCGTTTCCCCCAATTCTCATATCTGAGATTATTTATTCTGTAATTAGTGAATATTAGTATTAACTAAAATTCGGGGTGTTACAGCATCTTTGGTTCATTCCCTATTTTCTACGAACCTAGCTTTATTTATAATCTAGACTGAATCACGATTATACGAACGATGGGAATGCGGTTTGGGCAAAATATGAAATTTACTAAAAAAAACGTAGTTTAACTTGGAAATTGGCATAAATTGGGAACACGCATTATGGCATGTTCATAAGAATGCAAATTGGATAAATTTGACATGAACTATAGATTGTGTAACCTGAATCTAGTATCGACGTGTAAATCTAGCATTTACATGAATAGTAAACTAGAGTAATAAGTCTAGTTTGACATGAATTAGAATTGTTGAATCGGAATTGGATTAGCTAATTTGGCACGGTAAGTATATTAGCATAAATTTGAAATTGGCCATAATAGGGAGTAATTGGCAGGTTTAGCAAAATCATGGTTAATGACACTTGATTTGGTATATTTTACATACCAAAAAGCATAAACATGGTTTAGAGGGAAAAATGGGCCATAGAAATGAATGTAGACAATTTACATTAAAAGAGCAATTGGGAAATAAGTAAATTAGGAATAATTTACTTATAGAATTTGTCCTAAATAAGAAAATGTGAACTTAGACAAATTAAAGGTTTGTTAAACGACATGTCTTTTAATAACACACCAGAAAGTTCTAGGGTGACAGAGAGGATAGTGTCTAGGCTTGGGTTTGGAAAATACAAGTTTCCTGCTCTCCCTGGCTATCCCTAACTGATCCGACAGACGAGATGGTCACTTTCAAAACCTGATTTGAAAACTAATCAAAACCCTTTGAACTTAGAAAACACGAATATGCCTAACCCGAGGTTAGACTGAGTTGCGATGTAAACCTGCCCGGAACCAACCGGCACATCCAGTATTCGCAACAATATCTATCTAATGTGAGTGGTCGCGGCTTTAATCTATTTAATTAAAGCTGGAACAAGAATGGTAGGGTTAAGTTAACTAAGACACTTAACCAATTCAACAAGATAACCAAACCGATGGGCGGGGTTAGGTTCATACAAACACTTAACACAGTTAAGCTAGAATAGGAGGGTTAAGTCCATAGGAACACTTAACCAACTTAACACTGTTAAGCTAGAATGGGAGGGCTAAGTCCATAGAGACACTTAACCAGACTCAAGGTAACAAGACAAGATTTGTAGGGGTTAAGTAAAGTTAATACACTTAGCCAAATTAACATGTTAACTAGACTAGAGGTTGGGGTTAAGTAAAGTTAATACACTTAGCCAAATTAACATGTTAACTAGACCAGAGGTTGGGGTTAAGTAAAATCTAATACACTTAGCCAATTTAATATGTAAGCTGGGCTAGACCGTAGGGGTTAAGTAAACTTGAACACTTAACCATCAGGTTGTGATAAAGGAATGGGGTTAAGTCTAAAACATGAAGGGATAATACTTAACCATTAATAACATGTTAGTTAAAACAGACGGGAAAGGATAAGTTAAAAGGGAACACTTAACCAATACAGGGTGAAGGGGTAGGGTTAAGTAATAAGAAATACTTAACCAATATAACTTGGTTTGTGGTAAGGTTAAGTCAACATGAATTATTGATAACACTTAACCAGTTTATCAGGGTAAATGAAGAGGGTTAAGTTAGCTTGAATTGACTAATGACACTTAACCAACCCAAATTGACGGGAAAGAGAACTAAGTAGTAATTCTTAGTATAACACGGGAAGGAGCGAATGTCCATCTGAGAAGGCTCCAACGAATTGGGTTACGAAGCCCGAGGCTTCGAGGGGACGTGAGGGTACTCTTGGTATCCCTCTGTGAGACTGCAGATGATCCTCCTGGGCTCACAGAGGTTAAGGTCTGCGTAGAAGAACCAGGGGTATGCCTTGGTTGCAATATATATGGCAACCTAAAGACTAGGATGGACCGGCGTGATTCGGCGAGAAAACGGTAGCCCTGTGATAGCAACTCGTCGTCTACCATCCATCTTGAGTCAGTCGAGATACGTGAAGCGGAAAGGAGGAGAACACCAAAAGACCATATACTTGCTATCTAGTTATAGTTGCGGATGGCCATAGGATAGTGGGATACCGGGGGTCGGCGTATAGTTCTCATTTTACAAGGTGTGCCTTTCATTAGTTTAGGGAGGGGTCAAGTGGGACCATAGCCACTGGAATAAAAACAGACCATAGCATCTGCATCGGAAGATATCTGAAAGCTCCCGACCGAGTTCTGTATTCCTTGACTTGCCCTGTCGCAGGACTCGGACCGCACATTACAGGACATGTGCATCTAGACAAGCGATGACGATTCGCAATACATGCGTGGGGGAAGTATAGGAACATATACCACTCTAGGTAGTGTGTCCTAGAATTGGGGGCATCGTTCGACATGTAGCGTAATCCCTAGTTGGACTAGGTGGCATAAACCCTGAACTCGAGAAGCGTTCAGCAGATAGCGTAAACTCTAGTTAAATCTAGGAAGCACTTGATAGAAAACCCTAGATTAGATCTAGGTAATAAATAATAAATGTATGCCTGAAGGCAATGGAAACTACATGGGATGGGATCACGTTATCGTTACTAGTTGGAACACTAGTTAGGTGGTGCAGAGATATAGAAACCAGTATAACAAGGAAATAACGAAGCGGCGAAAGTATTAGAGCATATCCAGCTTATCTTATCTTAGCATATCTTGTGATTATCTTGTCTAATCTTGCTGACCCTATGGTCATGGTGTAATCTTGGATTTAGTTAATTCATGTCGTTTGTTTTTCCATGTTCACATGCTAGTAGTTACTGAACTTACTCAGGCTTTATGTCTGACTCTGTTTTTCTTTCGTCTTCTTTTCTTCCGTTCCCCCCCAGGTAGTAGAGGAGGGAGTAGTATAACTCAGGTTAAGTTGGACTGTCACTCTTTCCCAGCTTGAAGATTTGTCGAAGTTTTGCTTGGATTCTCTTTTCAGATGCTATGGCTGGTTCTTGCTACATTGGGGAATATAAATGTATTTTTATGCTTCTTTATTTTGTAAGAGAGATGACACTCTAATATTGTAAAGAAATCTTTGTACAAACTATTTTATCAATAAAGCAAAGTTTTATTTTCCGCTGTTTAATTTCTGTCTGTCTCGTAATTTATCTGCATCTTTTACCCTAAATGCTCCACAGAACTTAGTGCATTCCCTTGTGAGTGACACTAAAGGACGTGGGGTGTTACACGTGGTATCAGAGCTGAAGGTTACCAGATCAGATAAAGGATTTGAAAAATTATTTTCAAACAATTTTAAAAGAAGCATTTTCAAAAGAAAAGATTTGTTTTAAAGGCTTATTCCCCCAAAGCCATAAGCATTATCTTCTCTTCCTCTGTTTGAATTCTTGTCTCCTTCTTTCTTGAGTCTCTGGGGCTCCTGGCTTTCTAGAAGGTAACCTCATCGATGGGCGAAGTAGTGCCCGACTTCCATCAATAGCCGTAGTTGTTTCACCTACGGGCAGTTTGCTTTCAAAGCTTAGTAGGGTTTTCCGTACGATGGAGGCAGCTTTCGAGGGATTTATCAACATGACTACACACAGAAGGGGATGAGGAGTTTGGCTAAGGAGCATAACCCTAGGATGAGGAATTCATGGATATAGATTTAGCTCACGAAGGAGGAAGAAATTATAAAACCTAAGACAAGAGGAAGTATCTTTGCTAGGGTATGATAGGGCACATAATTAAGGACAAGGGCAAGAAGGAGGAGCAAGATTTTCAGAAGGGCAAGTACATACTTTCACCACCAAGAGTACCTAGGAGAAAGGTAGTAAAGTTCTATTGGCAGAGTCTAGTTTTGCTGTTAGTACTCTTTCCTTTGGATTTAGCACTTCGCATTTTTTCATATCCACTTCCCTAGTTGAGTCTCTGCACCATAGTACTTGTATAGTAGAAAGATCCCATTAGAGTCTCAAATCCAATTAGTGGTCCGACCAGTCTATTTTTAGTAGGGATTTGAGGATAGCTATCGAGTTTGCTTATATCATCTCACGTAGATCGTCTAAATTCGGAGAAGATATTCCTTGGATGCTTGTCTGATATTGGTTTAGGCCTTTGGGGCTTGTACTTGAGGAATGTCGAGTTCGATTAGGGTGGTTTGCGTGAGAAGTGAATAGTTGTGGCAGGCACTCTAAAAAGTGCGTAGTGACCTTTTAACCCTCATAGTTATGGCGTGATGGATAAGCTAAGAGGAGAGACCGCAAACCATCTTGGTATGTACACATGGTATCATAGTTAACATCTGTTTATTTTGGAAAAGGAGATCAGAAACTTCACAATCGTGAAGTTAAATTAGTTAAGACACAGTGGAGTAAAGCTCAAGAAGGCTAGATACTAGAGTCATGCCCTTTTTCCTTAAGGGTGCATCCTTGATTTCTTTGTTTAGGAGCTTTACGCATAATTGTTTCTCTCTTTCCAAAGTATATCCTCTAGGACGTATCATCAATCCTTAGGTTGAAGCCAATGGATGTAAACATGTATTTAAAACATGTTATGGTTGAATGGTTGCAAGTGGTTGCAAATGGTTGCTCGTGAATGCATATGCATACGCATTAGGCACTAGATCAAGTTCGGACGCTTTCATATTGCATTTACATATATGTATTTGTTTGTAAGTTGAACTTGATTTGTTATCATATGGATGTTGCATATGGATGAATGGCTGTGCACGCATGTAGTATTTACATAACTAGGGATGCTTGCATACATGATTGGACGCACGACACTGACATAATTCGCATTGAGGAGGTCAACTGAATCAGTAGACCGCATGATTTTGCATTAGATAAAGACATATACACACACTATGCATATGAACATGAAAGCATTAGAAATCTTTTAAGGACAATGAATGTCTGTGATTGAATGGTTGAGTAGATAGGTGATTGGATGGTAAGACACGTTCTTCCTAACTTGAAGATTTCGGGGACGAAATCCTTTTAAGTGGAGGAGAATGTAACACCCCGTAATTCTGCAACACTAAGATTCACAAATCAAGGCAGAATTAAATGTAAAAATCTGAATCAAGGGAAACGGGCTTTTCCATTGCGTTCGTCTCGGAAAAATACGCGAAATAGAGTCCGAATTTTCGAAAATCGGAGTCCGTATGACCAAGGTATGGCCCGTCAAAGTTTTCAGAAAATTCCAAGTTCAAAACAGTTTAAAACTAGAGCCAAATTCGAATTCAAACACACAGGGGGCAGGGCGGGAAAATTCCCGCCCAGGTCAAGTCGACAGGGGTGTCGACTGCACAGTCCACACCCCCCCCCATGTCGACTGCCCAGTCGACATGGGTGTCGACCTGGGTCCCGAAATCCAGTTTTCTACACCTAGTTCGTTCTTCTGTATCTAGACGCCATTCTGACCAGATTCGTCCGCCTAACACTATATAAACAGCCCTGATCTTCTTCTCTATTCACAATTCTTTTCTACCCTTATGCTGCAAAGATTCTTGGCAAACATGGCTTCTCCTCCTCCTCTAAATTAAATAAATAAAATAGTATGTAAAGATAAATCAAGATGAGGAGGTGTTGCTCAAGACTTTCAAAAAGGGGTTCAAATCAAGCTAGGATTGCAAGTGAAGATTCAAACGACTGCAACAACTTTTTTTCTACGAATCATAGCAACGCCATCTTTCTATCCTAATATAATTTCTGTAAGTCAGTTATTTTTAGATTTGAACGTTTTTCTTTGTTTGTGACATGAAATTAAAGGAATAAAAGAATATGCCAAACCCCTCTCTCTCTCTCTATTCGAATCAGTGCCTATATTCTTGGACCTAATCAAGAACTGTTATGATTCAAGGACAAATAAGACTATGACTATGAAACTATGGACCTTAGAACCATATGCCTCTTTGACTATGAACATTGCATATGACTGTGAACATTGCCTATGACTGTGAACATTGCCTATGACTATGAACATTGCATATGACTATGGACATTGCCTATGACTGTGACTGTGACTATGAGAATTATTTCCTTGACCAAGCTTATGCCTTTGATTTGGGAACATAAACTATTGTCTATGACATAACAAGGACAACTGTGACTAAACACTTATGATTCCTGATAGGAAAGTGTTGCTTAAGTTTTGTGACTGTGAAATTGGGTCTAAACCTGATCTTTCTATTCTGTCTATTCTTGGTTTTCTTTGGTTTTAGACCTTGGGAATTTACCTATTAAGTTAGGTCTACCCATGTTCTTGAACCTACGTCTCTATTCTGTTTATTCTTGGTTTTCTTTGGTTTTAGACCTTGGGAATTTACCTATTAAGTTAGGTCTACCAATGTTCTTGAACCGACGTCGTTATTTAACTCTTTTTATGCCAGTTAGTATGTCTATCTTTTGTATAGCATCTTTGGTTCATTCCCTATTTTCTACGAACCTAGCTTTATTTATAATCTAGACTGAATCACGATTATACGAACGGTGGGAATGCGGTTTGGGCAAAATATGAAATTTACTAAAAAAAAACGTAGTTTAACTTGGAAATTGGCATAAATTGGGAACACGCATTATGGCATGTTCATAAGAATGCAAATTGGATAAATTTGACATGAACTATAGATTGTGTAACCTAAATCTAGTATCGACGTGTAAATCTAGCATTTACATGAATAGTAAACTAGAGTAATAAGTCTAGTTTGACATGAATTAGAATTGTTGAATCGGAATTGGATTAGCTAATTTGGCACGGTAAGTATATTAGCATAAATTTGAAATTGTCCATAATAGGGAGTAATTGGCAGGTTTAGCAAAATCATGGTTAATGACACTTGATTTGGTATAGTTTACATACCAAAAAGCATAAACATGGTTTAGAGGGAAAAATGGGCCATAGAAATGAATGTAGACAATTTACATTAAAAGAGCAATTGGGAAATAAGTAAATTAGGAATAATTTACTTATAGAATTTGTCCTAAATAAGAAAATGTGAACTTAGACAAATTAAAGGTTTGTTAAACGACATGTCTTTTAATAACACACCAGAAAGTTCTAGGGTGACAGAGAGGATAGTGTCTAGGCTTGGGTTTGGAAAATACAAGTTTCCTGCTCTCCCTGGCTATCCCTAACTGATCCGACGGACGAGATGGTCACTTTCAAAACCTGATTTGAAAACTAATCAAAACCCTTTGAACTTAGAAAACACGAATATGCCTAACCCGAGGTTAGACTGAGTTGCGATGTAAACCTGCCCGGAACCAACCGGCACATCCAGTATTCGCAACAATATCTGTCTAATGTGAGTGGTTGTGGCTTTAATCTATTTAATTAAAGCTAGAACAAGAATGGTAGGGTTAAGTTAACTAAGACACTTAACCAATTCAACAAGATAACCAAACCGATGGGCGGGGTTAGGTTCATACAAACACTTAACACAGTTAAGCTAGAATGGGAGGGTTAAGTCCATAGGAACACTTAACCAACTTAACACAATTAAGCTAGAATGGGAGGGCTAAGTCCATAGAGACACTTAACCAGACTCAAGGTAACAAGACAAGATTTGTAGGGGTTAAGTAAAGTTAATACACTTAGCCAAATTAACATGTTAACTAGACTAGAGGTTGGGGTTAAGTAAAATTAATACACTTAGCCAAATTAACATGTTAACTAGACCAGAGGATGGGGTTAAGTAAAATCTAATACACTTAGCCAATTTAATATGTTAGCTGGGCTAGACCGTAGGGGTTAAGTAAACTTGAACACTTAACCATCAGGTTGTGATAAAGGAATGGGGTTAAGTCTAAAACATGAAGGGATAATACTTAACCATTAATAACATGTTAGTTAAAACAGACGGGCAAGGATAAGTTAAAAGGGAACACTTGACCAATACAGGGTGAAGGGGTAGGGTTAAGTAATAAGAAATACTTAACCAATATAACTTGGTTTGTGGTAAGGTTAAGTCAACATGAATTATTGATAACACTTAACCAGTTTATCAGGGTAAATGAAGAGGGTTAAGTTAGATTGAATTGACTAATGACACTTAACCAACCCAAATTGACGGGAAAGAGAACTAAGTAGTAATTCTTAGTATAACACGGGAAGGAGCGAATGTCCGTCTGAGAAGGCTCCAACGAATTGGGTTACGAAGCCCGAGGCTTCGAGGGGACGTGAGGGTACTCTTGGTATCCCTCTGTGAGACTTCAGATGATTCCCCTGGGCTCACAGAGGTTAAGGTCTGCGTGGAAGAACCAGAGGTATGCCTTGGTTGCAATATATATGGCAACCTAAAGACTAGGATGGACCGGCGTGATTCGGCGAGAAAACGGTAGCCCTGTGATAGCAACTCGTCGTCTACCATCCATCTTGAGTCAGTCGAGATACGTTAAGCGGAAAGGCGGAGAACTCCAAAAGACCATATACTTGCTATCTAGTTATGGCTGCGGATGGCCATAGGATAGTGGGGTACCGGGGGTCGGCGTATAGTTCTCATTTTACAAGGTGTGCCTTTCATTAGTTGAGGGAGGGGTCAAGTGGGACCATAGCCACTGGAATAAAAACAGACCTTAGCATCTGCATCGGCAGATATCTGAAAGCTCCCGACCGAGTTCTGTATTCCTTGATTTGCCCTGTCGCAGGACTCGGACCGCACATTACAGGACATGTGTATCTAGACAAGCGATGACGATTCGCGATACATGCGTGGGGAAGTATAGGAACATATACCACTCTAGGTAGTGTGTCCTAGACTTGGGGGCATCGTTCGACAGGTAGCGTAATCCCTAGTTGGACTAGGTGGCATAAACCCTGAACTCGAGAAGTGTTCAGCAGATAGCGTAAACTCTAGTTAAATCTAGAAAACCCTAGATTAGATCTAGGTAATAAATAATAAATGTATGCCTGAAGGCAATGGAAACTACAGGGGTTGCGATCACGTTATCGTTACTAGTTGGAACACTAGTTAGGTGGTGCAGAGATATAGAAACCAGTATAACAAGAAAATAACGAAGCGGCGAAAGTATTAGAGCATATCCAGTTTATCTTATCTTAGCATATCTTGTGATTATCTTGTCTAATCTTGTTGACCCTATGGTCATGGTGTAATCTTGGATTTAGTTAATTCATGTCGTTTGTTTTCCCATGTTCACATGCTAGAAGTTACTGAACTTACTCAGGCTTTATGTCTGACTCTGTTTTTCTTTCGTCTTCTTTTCTTCCGTTCCCCCCCCAGGTCCCCACCAGGTAGTAGAGGAGGGAGTAGTATAACTCAGGTTAAGTTGGACTGTCACTCTTTCCCAGCTTGAAGATTTATCGAAGTTTTGCTTGGGTTCTCTTTTCAGATGCTATGGCTGGTTCTTGCTACATTGGGGAATATAAATGTATTTTTATGCTTCTTTATTTTGTAAGACAGATGAAACTCTGATATTGTAAAGAAATCTTTGTACAAACTATTTTATCAATAAAGCAAAGTTTTATTTTCCGCTGTTTAATTTCTGTTTGTCTTGTAATTTATCTGCATCTTTTACCCTAAATGCTCCACAGAACTTAGTGCATTCCCTTGTGAGTGACACTAAAGGACGTGGGGTGTTACAATAATATAGGGGGAGTTATTTATATTAGTACTTTAGAATAGAACCAAATATTATAGGATAAGTATAGATAAATATAGGATTTAAGGGGAGTATATTTAGAATTTCTTTTTGATAATGACAAAGGGAGAGAAATTATAAAATATAGGCCTAGTTTAAGGAAATATGTAGGATTCATAGTGAAAAGGGGAGTAATCAATAAGTATCAATAGGTATGAATATTTTATAAACTAAGTTTGTCTCAAAAAGGGGGAGATTGTTGGAGAATGGAGTTTTGATGACAACAACCTTATTTCAATTAACATTGATTATAAAATATGTATACTAACATTGATTATAAAATATATACTAACACCTTTATCTAGCATATTTACTAAAACCTTTATCTTGAATATATATATACACACACACACATGTGGGATTTGTATATAGGAATTAATAATGAAGACTGTAGAGTTTAAGAGCTTTTAGAGACTCAGAATTCATAGAAGATTCAAGACACAAGAGTAATCAAGATTTCAAGATAAATATAGTAATAGAGTCTAGTTTATGTAAGACTCTAAATAAAACTCCAGGTACAAATTCAAATTCTATTCTTATGATTTTATACTTTATATTTATATAGTTTTAAACTCTATAATTTTATAAATATGTTTATATAAGTTATATTTATGATTCCTTGTGATTTTCTACTTTATAATACTTGTTTATAACACTATGTTTCAATTCAAGAATTTTCAGAATTATATAAATAAATATATATATATGTATCAAAACACTTGGAAAATACTCAAATTTCAAATTTGCACTAAGATATGTTGACATACATAGTTCTCTATGTCGACATATAACTGCCACATTTTTGATTTTGAAAGGAAGTGTCTTTTCACTATCTTTAACGTTCTAGAAGCGATGCAACCTTTCAAATCTTATGAATATGGGTTAATTTCGAATTTTTTCATCATTCTTCTTCTCCATCTTCATCTCCTTTCATTACACCATTAATATTTCATATTTTTATGATTTCTACAGTTATACTCTACATATTTAAATTCTATTTATTTAAAACTTCTTCTCTTCTCACTACACAAAAAAATGCTTTTAACAGCATCCAAAAAACGCCGATGTACGATTTTATAGCGTTTTGATGAAAGTTGTATAACAACATGTTGTCGTAGGCCCCTTTTTTCAACAACGGTAGAATAAATGTTGTTACATTTCACGTTTTACAGCGGTTTGTTCTAGCTGTTAATATACCATACACAACTTATTTTTGTTGTTGTTTTAAAAAATAGACAGTGTTTGTGTAACACCCCACGTCCATTAATGTCACTCACAAAAGGAATGCGTCAATGTCCATGAAGCGTTATTGTTTGTATAGAACAGATAAATTACAAGAATAAATAAATAAAACAACACAGCGGAAGATAAAACTTATTTTATTTCATCATAACTCAAAACAAGTTTACATAAGCAGTTTCCAAAGCCATTACAACAGGATCAGTAGTCTTTTTCAAAAACTTCAAAGTACATAAAGGAGCAAATACTTAAATAACATAAATGCATAAATCCCCACTGAGCATAAGCAAAGCCATAAGATGAGAGAGTCCCAAGCGATACATCTACTATCTTCAAGCAACTGAAATAAATCGGTATTAAGCTGTAGTATTCCCTCCTTGCAAACCTAAGGGGGGGAAAGGAAGAAAAGCAGAGGAAAGAAAAGGGGGTCAGACATAAACTCTGGCGAGTGCGATAACTTTAACAATATAATTATCAAAATAACTAGGCTAAGGCATAAGCTGGAAAAAAAGGAAATGACTGTGAACAATTGGGAATGACAGGACAAAACGAGGAAATAAGATGAACCAAGATATCGTTAAAGGCGCCCCTAATCACTATAAGATAATTACTACACTGCACCACCTTTAGTCACCCTAAAGGTTGATCCCTCCTACAAAACTTAATAATGATAATGGTAGTTTAGTGTACCCCTAGCTACCTTCATAGGTGTCGTCTGCCCCTATCTCCACTAGGTGTACCCACTGCTCCCATTCGATCGGCTCCCTAACTCGTGGATACCCGTGTTGGACCCACAGTGGGGTGTATTATCACTCCCCAAAGTGGCAACCCGATACAACCAAAAATGCACGGCTTATATCTACACGATGCAACAACGTCTTACCTACCAGCCCGGGCCCACACACGCATATGAACCCGTTGGACTTGCGTTGCCACCGCTGACCCGTTTTGACCTCTTACAATCAAATCCAGTACGCGTGTCCCATCCTTGACTTGGGTCGAGCCCACAAAGATACTTAATGGGTTACTGGTTTGAAAAGGGCCCCCATGAATGACACAAGCTTTCCACCTACGCTTGGTCCCCTCTAAGGTTTTTCCCCACTTAACCCCATTCTTAATCATGTCTTTTACATGTTTCAATCTTGGTTAAGTGCATCTAATCGTATTTCAGAATGCCACCCAAGGCACCCACTAAATTCCACATGCCACCCAAGGCACCGACTTAACCCCCTCATGTCCGACTATATGTTTATCTGGTTAAGTGTTTCTTAATTCATTAAGACCGTAACCTTGTAAAGACCTCCCACATTAGACTGGCATTTGTGGCAGCTGGATTTGCCGGCCGGATCCGGGCAGTCTTACACCACAAACGAGCCTAACCTCGTGTCTTTACAACTGTTACACATTTAATTTATGTCTAAGACCTCCCACATTAGACTGGCATTTGTGGCAGCTGGATTTGTCGGGCGGGTCCGGGAAGCCTTACACCACAAACGAGTCTAACCTCGTGTCTTAGGCGATTAAGTACACCTAATTAATTACCCCCAATTTGAATTAATTTCCCTATTCAAATTGCCAATCAATTTAAAATTTAACTATATCCATAATTGACTCAATTATGTCCATCTATTTATGGTATATAAAATTATACCAATTAACATCACATTTAAGGCATTTATGCCAGTTCTCTATATTAAATCTTTTAATGTTATCCCCTTGCCCCACGTTGTATGTTCGTTCATTTAACGTGAAATATACGTTAGACTCGAATAGTCTAACTTATGGAATAAAGAGAAAACATCACAACATGCATAGAATAAAAACTAGATCTAAACATAAGGGGTGAACTTGCATGTGTGAATAAGGTTTTTTATCCAAAACTTGCATAGGCCAAAGTTATAAACTTGCATAAATTATGGATGTCATAGATCTAATCATAAGGTGTAAACTTGCATAGGCAATAGTCACAAACTTACATTACATGATTCATACTCCTTTATATATATATATATATATACTTGCATATGTGATTTATACAACATAGACTATGATGTAAACTTGCATCTAACTCACACATGTCATAGCCTAACTATAGATCCAATTTACACATAAAATAGATGTCATGAAGCATGTAAGGTTGTAAATGATTCTCACTAACTTGCATATGATTCATATCTAAATTAACATCTAAACTTGCATACATACATATGATTTAACTTAAGAATTAGTTCCAACAACATAACCAAACTAGCATATGAAACATCATTATAAATTGATTGTACATAAGCCAACAATTAACATAGATTTACAATATAGATGATAACATCACAGCGTTACAACATAGATAATAACATCATAGATTTACAACATAGATAATAACATACGGTCAACGATTCACAACATAACCATATAATCCAAATCACAGTTCAATCCAGTTAAATTGTTAGTTTTCTTATTAAAGAAATCGAACTCACAAAAAGAAGGTCTTGCGTTCTGAAATATGAGTTCTGAAATTGATTTAGCCCGCCTTTGTAGTAGATTCGTTATTGTTTAGATTAGAGTTGAATATAACTGAATTGACTAGCTTTGATTTCCCTCTAGTTGGTGGCGGCTACTCTAGGTTACAAGATGACAGCATGACGACCATGATTCAGATTTTTATTTGATTTTAGGGTTTGAATCTACCCATGTTTATATAGAATTTCAATTTACTTATAGCCGTCAGATGATCTTAGGGTTAATCAAAACCACTCAATCGGGATAGGGTGACACCTCAGCCCTAATGACTCAGCAAAGAGTCAGAAAGGACTCAGCAATGAGTCACAATATGGATCAGATTGCACCAGAAAGCTATGCAAGCTTTCTGCTCAGCCTGGGCACACTTGGTAGGTGCGCCAGTGCCACTTTTGTACTAGCGCACTTCCCAAGTGCGCCAGTGCAATTGTATTTTTTTCTCCTGGTTCTTCCGCCTAACTTCGTTCGTCCATATCTCCTTCATCCGGTATCCGTTTTACGCAAACTCGAACTCTATCTCAACCAGAATTCCGAGACAAACACAATGGCGCAACCCGTTTCCCTTAATTCTCACATCTGAGATTAATTATTCTTGAATTATTTAATTTGATTATTCAAAAATTCGGGGTATTACATTCTCCCCTACTTAAAGGATTTCGTCCTTGAAATCTCTAAGTCAAGAAGAACGTATCCTACCATCCAATCACCCATCTACTCAACCATCAACCACTAGCAATCATGGTCCTTAAAAGATTTCTAATGCTTTTTATGTACATATGCATAGTGTTTGTATATGTCCGTATACTAATTCTAAATCAGGCGGTCCACTGATTCAGTCGACCTCCTTAACGCAAATAATGATAGTGCCATGTATCCATCATGTATGCAAAGAATCCTATACATATCATTACTACATGTGTGCACAACCATCCATTTAAATGCAACATCCTATGATACACACATTCAATGTACATTCATTTTACTAAATACATCCATTTATATACAATATGCAATATGAAAGTGACTGAGCCGATCTAGTGCCTAAAGTGTGTGTATATGCATCCACGAGCAACCACTAGCAAACATTTGCATCCACATGCATCCATCGTACATAACATGTCTCAAACACATGTTTCAACCATAGGACTACCCTATCTAAAGGTCAAAGATACTAGCGAGAGGACATACTAAGGATAAAACATGTACAAGCTAAGTGATAAAGGAGAAATTAAAAGACATACCCTCGAAAAGAAAAGGGTATAATGAACGCATCTTCTCTTCCGTCTCCCAAGTAGCGTTGCTCTCATCATTTCCCCACTGCACTTTGACTAGCTTGACCTCTCGATTCCTTAACTTCTTAATCTCCGACCCAAGAATGCACGTAGGAGCTCGTCGAATCGTCACATCACGCTCTATCTCCACCTCTCTAAGCTAGATCGGCTCTACCACTTCCGTGGTCTCGTGCAAGCACTTCCTCAAATGTGATACATGGAATACGTCGTGTACACCACTAAGTCTTTCGGGAAACTCCGCTCTATACGCCATCTGTCCAATCCTCTCCTTAATAGGAAACGACCCTACGAACCTTGGTGCTAACTTCCCAACGGACCCAAAGCGAACAACATTCCGTAATGGAGACACCTTGATAAAGACCATGTCCCCAATATCAACTCAATATCTATCCTCCTCTTGTCTGCATAAGATTTCTGCCTATCTTGTGCCGTCTTCATCCTCCTTCAAATCAAATCGATCTTTTCCGAAGTCTCTCTAATCATATCGGGCTCAAGTAAGATCTTATCCGTAGATTCCCACCAACATGTAGGCGAACGACAAGGCCTTCCATATAGAGCCTCGAAAGGTGCCATGCCAATGCTAGACTGAAAGCTATTATTATATGAGAACTCTACCAAAGGTAGATGCTCCTTCCATGTACCTCCGAAATCTAAAACACATAGCCTCAAAAGGTCCTCTAGAATATGATTCAAACTCTTGGTCTGGCCGTCCGTCTGAGGATGATATGCGGTGCTCAAACATAACTGAGTCCCTACCGCCTCTTGCAAGCTCTTCCAAAACTCGCTAGTGAAGATAGGATCGCGATCGTTCACTATGCTAGAAGGAACACCGTGCAAACGAACTATCTCTCGAATGTATACGGAGGCTAAACATGGAGCAGTCCTCTTACTCTTCATGGGAATGAAATGGGCGCCCTTAGTAAGTCTGTCTACCACGACCCAAATCCCCGTATTACCCTTCCTCAATCTCGGTAACCCATCAACAAAGCCCATCGAGACACTCTCCCACTTCCATTGTGGGATCTCCAATGGGTGAAGCAACCCACCAGGATTCTTTTGCTCTGCTTTTACTTGTTGGAACACCAAGCATCTAGCGACATACTCGACCACATCCTTCTTCATACCGGCCCAAAAGTAGTCCATGTACATCTTGTCCCCGCCAGGACGAATGGTCATCTTCGAACGATGTGCATCATCAAGAATGGTCTTCCTTAAGTTCTCGTCTTGTGGTACACAAAGTCTACTATCCCTACGTAACCAACCCTTATCATCTAGGGTATACCTACTGAGATGGCTCGATGACTCCCCCCTTATGAGCTTCTCTACCAACTCAATTAACTGTGGGTCATCTCGCTGTGCCTCACCAATCCGTCCCAAAAGCGTAGGTCTGACCTCTAAGGATGCTAGCAACCGGGTACAAAGTCAATGGAAGGTCTAAAGCCAAACATAGATATGAACTCTAAGCTTCGCCGCTCAACAAACAATGGACTCAAGGACAACCTTTTCCTACTTAAGGCGTCTACCACCACGTTACCCTTGCCAGGGGTATATGCTATCTCGAAATCATAGGACGCTAAGAATTCCATCCACCTTTGCTGCCTTAAGTTTAAGTCCTTCCGAGTGAACAAGTATTTTAGCGATTTGTTGTCAGTGAACAATTCCAATTTCTCGCCAAGAAGATAATGGCGCCAAGACTTAAGCGCGAAAACAATAGCGGCCAACTCTAGGTCATGCGTAGGGTGATTTCTCTTATGTACTCTCAACTGCCTTCCTCCATATGCTATTACCCTTCCCTCTTGCATTAAGACTCCTCCTAGTCCTGTCCCACAAGCATCTGTATAAACGGAAAATAGCTTACTCCCATCTGGCAACCCTAAGACTGGGGCTGTAGTCAAAGCTCTCTTTAAACATTGGAACGCATCATCACAATCTACGTCCCACGTAAAAACTAGGTTCTTCTTTATCAAGCATGTTAATGGGGCTGATATTTTTGCGAAGTCCTTGATAAACTTCCTATAGTAGCCTGCCAACCCCAGGAAACTCCTCACCTCGGTAGCATTTTTAGGGACCTTCCAATCTTGGATGGCCACCACCTTCGCGGGATCCACAGCTATCCCTTCTTTGGAAACCACGTGCCCTAAGAATCGCACTTCCTTCCTCCAAAAGTGACATTTAGAAAATTTAGCTTTAAGGTTATGCACTCGAAGGGTCTCTAATACTTCCCTAAGATGTAGGGCATGCTCTTCCTCGCTCTTAGAAAAGACCAAGATGTCATCCACAAAGACCACCACGAATTTATTAAGGTACTCCCTAAACACCCTACTCATCAAGCCAACAAAGTATGCGGGGGCGTTTGTCAAACCGAAGGGAATCACAGGCCATTCATAGAAACCGTCGGAGTCCTAAAGGCAGTCTTGTCTATGCTATCCTCAACCACTCTCAACTGATGGAAACCCTTGGCTAAGTCCAACTGCGAAAACACTGAGGCGCCAACTAACTGGTCGAAGAGATCGTCAATCATCGGCAGTGGGTGCCTATTCTTTTTAATAAGTTTATTAAGTTCTCTATAGTCTACACAAAGTCTAAGGGACCCATCCGCCTTCGTGGTAAATACTACTGGAGCGCCCCACTCTGATATACTACGTCTTAAGAACCCTTTCTCAAGCAACTCCCCTACTTGCTTATTGAGTTCCCTCCTCTCACGAGGAGCCATGTGGCGTACTGGCAGAGATACTGGTTTTGCATTGTCTACAAGATAAATACGAAACTCTATCTCACGTTTTGGGGGTAGACCCCTCACCACATCGAAGACATCAACATATTCACGGACTATACGAACAGAATGTAAATCATCATTGGATGCGTCAAGTGACTCAAGATAACTAAGCATCACCAGTCCTCTAGGGTCACAAGAAATGTCAAGGGTCTTTTCACTACAAGTCAACAATTTTACTACCCTTCGTTCACAATCTAGGATGGCGCCATATTGGGCTAGACAATCCATCCCTCGAATCAACCCATAGCCCATGAAACCAAGCACAAAAGCATTACATTCAAAACCAACGCCTAAGATAAACAATCTCAAATCCCTACGAACCATGGATAAATGAGCTGACCCACCAATAGGATTTGAGACTACAATGGGATCCACAACAAGACTAGTATCTAAGTGCAGTATTTCAACTAATGATGTAGAGATAAACGAATGCGATGCGCCAGAATCGAATAAGGTATGGACATGATGATCAAATAAAAAAACTAAACTCTCGACGGAAATGTTTCTACCTCGTTCTTGCAGCGGTGGAACCGCGAGAGCCTGGACCTGCTCCCTTGCCTGCCCTGGTGCCATGAGAGCCTGAAGCTGCCCTCCAGAAGTTCTTTGCCCTTGTCCCTGTTTCCTTGGGCAGTCTTTAACTAGATGACCTGCCTCTCCACAGTGGAAACAACCAGTCTTCTTCTTTTTCCTACAGTCTTTACTTAGATGGCCTGGTGTCCCACAATTAAAGCACTTCTTCTTTCCTTTGCCATTATGGTTCTTCCCGCCTTTCTTGTTTTGTTGTTGTTGCTGCGGTTTCTTTTGATCCCCTTTTTTCTCGGGTGCCTTATTAGCATTGGTGCCCTTCTCCTCTTCATGCATACGCGCCATATCAACTAGCCTCTCAAAGGTGGCCCCCACAGGGATGTGGGTCATAACTAACCCACGTAGCGGCTCATTCAAACCCTTAACAAATCTCAAGGCCTTCTTTTCGGGTGTATTCACCAAGTCCAAGCCAAATCTCGCCAACTGATTGAAATTGTTGACGTATTCTTTCACTGATAGATTCCCTTGCTTCAACGCCAAAATTCTTTCCATATATAAATTCTCTTCAGCCCGTGAGAGAAACTTTGCCTCAAACCTACGCCTGAAATCTGGCCATGTATCAACTGGACGCTCTCCATTAGTGACTTCCCACCAAACGAAGATTCGTCCTTCATCAACCAAGCAGCCAATTGGACCTTCTTACAATCGTCCAAATCGAAGATGCCAAATAGATCCTCCACTTCTTTCAACCAATTTCTAGCTTCAATGAACGTTTCAGTCCCACTAAAAGATTTTCCACCCATCGAACGAAAGTCTTTACATATCTTGGAGAAAGTATCTTCACGCGGAGGAATGACTGGAGCTGTGGGAGGAGGAGGAGGAACGTCGGCCGGTCCCGCGACAGCGACCCTAGTCTCGAGATATTGACGAAACCAATCGGGTACATGAACACCCTCTGGTATCTCAGATGCTCCAGACATGCTGAAAAGAAAAAGAAAGAGTTTTAAAACAAGGGAAGCGAAAGAGAGATGTATGGCTTGCGGGGATTATGCTCTTTTAAGTAAACTTTCCTTGAAAATAGCTTCTTTAAAACAAGTTTTTGAAACTACTTTCTAGGAAAATAATACTTTTGAAAACACTTTTTAGAACTTTTTATCTATTCTTGTAACCATAGCTCTAATACCACGTGTAACACCCCACGTCCATTAATGTCACTCACAAAGGGTATGCATCAATGTCCATGAAGCGTTATTGTTTGTATAGAACAGATAAATTACAAGAATAAATAAATAAAACAACACAGCGGAAGATAAAACTTAATTTATTTCATCGTAACTCAAAACGAGTTTACATAAGTAGTTTCCAAAGCAATTACAATAGGATCAGTAGTCTTTTTCAAAAACTTCAAAGTACATAAAGAAGCAAATACTTAAATAACATAAATGCATAAATCCCCACTGGGCATAAGCAAAGCCATAAAGATGAGAGAGTCCCAAGCGATATATCTACTATCTTCAAGCAACTGAAAGAAATCGGCACTAAGCTGTAGTATTCCCTCCTTGCAAACCTAAGGGGGGGAAGGAAGAAAAGCGGTGGAAAGAAAAGGGGGTCAGACATAAAGTCTGGCGAGTGCGATAACTTTAACAATATAATTATCAAAATAACTAGGCTAAGGCATAAGCTGGAAAATAAGGAAATGGCTGTGAACAATTGGGTATGACAGGACAAAACGAGGAAATAAGATGAACCAAAATATCGTTAAAGGCGCCCCTAATCACTATAAGATAATTACTACACTGCACCACTACTAGTCACCCTAAAGGTTGATCCCGCCTACAAAACTTAAAAATGATAATGGTAGTTTAGTGTACCCCTAGCAAACCTTCATAGGTGCCGTCTGCCCCTATCTCCACTAGGTGTACCCACTACCCCTATTCGATCAGCTCCCTAACTCGCAGATCCCCATGCTGGCCCACAGTGGGGTGTATCACTGCCCAAAGTGGCAACCCGATACAACCAAAAATGCATGGCTTATATCTACATGATGCAACAACGTCTTACCTACCAGCCCGGGCCCACACACGCATATGAACCTGTTGGACTTGCGTTGCCACCGCTGACCGTTTTGACCTCTTACAATCAAATCCAGTACGCATGTCCCGTCCTTGACTTAGGTCGAGCCCACAAAGATACTTAATGGGTTACTGGTTTGAAAAGGGCCCCCAGCATGACACAAGCTTTCCACCTACGCTTGGTCCCCTCTAAGGTTTTTCCCCACTTAACCCCATTCTTAATCATGTCTTTTACATGTTTCAATCTTGGTTAAGTGCATCTAATCGTATTTCAGAATGCCACCCAAGGCACCCACTAAATTCCACATGCCACCCAAGGCCCCCACTTAACCCCCTCATGTCACACTACATGTTTATCTGGTTAAGTGTTTCTTAATTCATTAAGACCGTAACCTTGTAAAGACCTCCCACATTAGAGTGACATTTGTGGCAGCTGGATTTGCCGGACGGGTCCGGGCAATCTTACACCACAAACGAGCCTAACCTCGCGTCTTTACAACTGTTACGCATTTAATTTATGCCTAAGACCTCCCACATTAGACTGCCATTTGTGGTAGCTGGATTTGTCGGGCAGGTCCGGGTAGCCTTACACCACAAACGAGTCTAACCTCGTGTCTTAGGCGATTAATTACACCTAATTAATTACCCCCAATTTGAATTAATTTCCCTATTCAAATTGCCAATCAATTTCAAATTTAACTATGTCCATAATTGACTCAATTATGTCCATCTATTTATGGTATATAAAATTATACCAATTAACATCACATTTAAGGTATTTATGCCAATTCTCAATATTAAATCTTTTAATGTTATCCCCTTGCCCCACGTTGTACGTTCGTTCGTTTAACATGAAATATACGTTAGACTCAATAGTCTAACTTATGGAATAAAGAGAAAACATCACAACATGCATATAATAAAAATTAGATCTAAACATAAGGGGTGAACTTGCATGTGTGAATAAGGTTTTTCATCCAAAACTTGTATAGGCAAAAGTTACAAACTTGCATAAATTATGGATGTCATAGATCTAATCATAAGGTGTAAACTTGCATAGCCAATAGTCACAAACTTACATTACATGATTCATATTCCTATATATATATATATACTTGCATATGTGATTTACACAACATAGACTATGATGTAAACTTGCATCTAACTCACACATGTCATAGCCTAACTATAGATCCAATTTACACATAAAATAGATGTCATGAAACATGTAAGGTTGTAAATGATTCTCACTAACTTGCATATGATTCATATCTAAATTAACATCTAAACTTGCATACATACATATGATTTAACATATGAATTAGTTCCAACAACATAACCAAACTAGCATATGAAACATCATTATGAATTGATTGTACATAAGCACACAATTAACATAGATTTACAACATAGATGATAACATCATAGCTTTACAACATAGATGATAACATCATAGATTTACAACAAAGATAATAACATACGGTCAATGATTCACAACATAACCATATAATCCAAATCATAGCTCAATCGAATTAAATTGTTAATTATCTTATTAAAGAAATCGAACTCACAAAAAGAAGGTCTTGCATTCTGAAATCTGAGTTCTGAAATTGATTTAGCCCGCCTTTGCAGTAGATTCGTTATTGTTTAGATTAGAGTTGAATAGAACTGAATTGATTAGCTTTGATTTCCCTCAAGTTGGTGGCGGCTACTCTAGGTTACAAGATGACAGCATGACGGCCATGATTCAGATTTTTATTTGATTTTAGGGTTTGAGTCTACCCATGTTTATATAGAATTTCAATTTAATTATAGCCGTCGGATGATCTTAGGGTTAATCAAAACCACTCAGTCGGGATAGGGTGACACCTCAGCCCTAATGACTCAGTAAGGAGTCAGAAAGGACTCAGCAATGAGTCACAATATGGATCAGATTGCACTAGAAAGTTGTGCAAGCTTTCTGCTCGGCATGTGCGCACTTGGCAGGTGCGCCAGTGCCACTTTTGTACTGGCGCACTTCTCAAGTGCGCCAGTGCAATTATATTTTTTCTCCTGATTCTTCCGCCTAACTTCGTTCATCCATATCTCCTTCATCCAGTATCCATTTTACGCAAACTCGGACTCTTATCTCAACCAGAATTCCGAGACGAACACAATGGCGTAACCCGTTTCCCTTAATTTTCACATCTGAAATTAATTATTCTTGAATTTAGTTAATTCGATTATTCAAAAATTCGGGGTGTTACAGTTTGAAACATGTTGTCAAAAAATGTACAACTTCACACTGAGACTTTCAACAACTAATTTTAAACGTTGTTACTAATATTTATCAGCGATTTTTACATGTTGTAAAAAAGTTCCAACTCGTTTTATCAGCAATCATGAAACGCTATTAGTAATATTTACACAGCATGTCATCTGTGTTGTAGAAATATGCACAACATATATTAAATGTTGTTATTAATTTTTGAACAGCATTTGTCACGCGCTGTAAAAAGTTAACAAGGTTTTATTGCCATTTATGAAACGCCGTCACTAATAATTGCACAACAATTTGTTTATGTTGTCGTTTGCTAGTGCTAAATTTACAGCATCCATATCATGATGTTACATTTGCACACATATCATTACCCTACTATACTATTATAAGAGGACAGCTGCTTCACCAAAAAATCAAATGAAAAATAATTATATAAAAACACGACCAGTAGTCGCTTCCATTAGTGAAATCGAACACAATCCATAAACAAAGTTTGTAAACAAAGACTTCTTGTGCATTCCTACTACAAAGCCACCACCGAAATAAAAGTCTTTCCTACTTCAAAATAAACTTACTACACGGATACCAAAATAAACTTCAAGAAAACATCCTTGGATTCCTTACATCAACATTATTCTTCACCTACCTACAAGGATGAAATTTAACGGTTAGTGATCAAATAAAAATTGACATATTTAACTTATTATACCGACTACAAAATAATATGAACTCAACGTATGTTTTTATATATCCGCAATCATCAACTTACAGCAAAATAATATGAGCCAAGAGTGGATGTATTCATGGGTTGCTGTTCCAAAACAGCAAGCCTGAGCTTGCTGGAATAGCAAGCCTGAGCTTGCTGCTTCTAAACAGCAGGCCATGACTTGCTGTTTCGGAGCAACAAGTCGGAGCAGCAAGCTTGCGCTTGCTATTTCGGAGCAGCAAGTCGCGGGTACATCCACTCTTGGCTCAGTAATTCAGCAAGCCAAAGCAGTTACCTATCACCAATAAAGTATGGCAATAATATGGCAATACAATTCGCGAATGCACTTACATAGACAGAAACAAGACTCATATATCAACAATTGAGCATCACCACATGCATTTACAGAGCACAAAACATCCCTTCAAACAGAAATAGCAAATATAACAAAAAAAGCACTAAACCTACCTAAACCTCGGGTACACAAAGCTTACAGCAAAAAAAACTACCACAGCATTGAACAACACCTTCATAAACAAATCAACCAACCAGACACTGACATAACATCACACTTACAACAAACTCAGGAGGTCCAATCAGCATGTCAAGCTAGTCGATCCAATTTAGACATGTAGGACATAATAAGTAGACATACTAAACTTTTACTCCAGTGTGTCGTTTGTTTATCTGAAACTATAACCTATAGACTAGTTATACGATAATGATCCATACCTCGTTTTGACTTTGACTAATACATTAAACATTTTCTCAGTTATTAAACATAGAATATCATATAGTATTTAACTTCCCAAAGTTTGGCAGACTTTGGAATATATCAAGTATGAACTTGACAACACAAAGTATTGTTTAGCAATTTTTGTCCATGCAACAAAATATCCCTTCAAATAGTAAATAGCAACCATAACAAAAAAAGCACTAAACCCACCTAAACCTCAGGTATCAATAACCAGTTTTCAGACAAAAGGAAATTGTATGTCCATGCAATTTTTATGTTAGACTTTTCTACTCTCTTTAAATGAAACAATTTTCTTTTCCCACATGATTCACTTTCAAATGAAAAAAAGTGCCAAAACAACGGAGACGACATGAAAAACCACTAGGGTTAAAAGATGTTTCCAAATACAAGTGTGTATGCAATGACAAACGCACCTAAGGCCCAGCGGGGTCGCCCTCCCCCACTGGCATTTTATAAATATGTTTCAAACAATGGATTTAACCATACATACTGGCATTCTAGTGTTCGTAGCCTGTATCAAAAATGTTTTCTAACCAATGCTAATTTAATTTTGCTCCATTTTAAAATTAGAAGTGGAGATATGGAGTAACAAAATAGTAATGAATGAATTTGCTAATGCTGTGATCATTATTGTTCAAGCAAAATATATTTGGTTAAAGAAAATAAAGACTTATAACATATAACTGTAAAATAAAAACCTATAGTTGTAAGTTCGTATTGCTAATTACAACCAAAAATAGCTACTGCGGCTATTTAAGATTAGTTTTAGTTATGAGAATGCCTAAAATGTTATAATAACCTCAACACTTTCAACTACACGATGAGAAGTTAAGTGCTTTTTAATTGAATCTATTGCACTAGGTTATTGATTTTTTTTATATGAAACTACAGGAATTTATTTAGAAAATAGAAACAAACAGGCCAATTTGTAATATTGTATATGTTCAGTAGGATATTAATATATGCACTTCTGATCCAAAATGAGGAACGAGCATATGAATCTGCTTATGTCATGCACAAATTTTAATTTATTTTCAAATTTTCATCCACACGGATTTGGGTTTCTGCGTACATCAATGTGTGTATGCCTTTCTTTTATTTAACAAAACTCACAATTGTCATTTAATTTTTTCATTGGATTCAACACTTCTTTCTCGTGATCTCTAATGTTCATGCACTGGTTTTCCCAGGAAATCGAGCAAACAGTATGTAGAGTGTTTACTTGTTCTTGTAGCATTATAACCCAAGTGCATGTTTTGAGGGCACAAACAGACCAAGTATATGAAATACACAAACAAATGTAAAATTTGGAATATTAAATGTTAGTGGCAGGTTCGTATACACACAAGAGGTTGTGAAACTTATGTAAAAGTTGAATCCAGTCTAACATTCGCAACAGGCCATGATACCGTCGAACCAAAAGCATCTGATAAGCATTCGATGAATGAGTTACGCCTCTATAGAGCTTGCATTTGGCATTCACCGAGAGATTTGCACTCTATCATATAACCAATATTTGTTGATACATAATCAAAAATTCTTTAAAAAGATACTAGTAATATAAACGTATTACTGTAACAGATTTTGGAAGATTGCACACGGGGGTAAATGCACTCGTCCTTTGGCAACCAATTCTTTGCTTCCACCCCAATCGTACAACTTACATTTGCTTTTGTGCTATTGCTCATGCACTATCAAAATGACATATATTAATTGACATGCATGATGATACACTGCTGAATACACATGCACGCACACACACACACATACACACACACATGCAGGCCTATAAATGAATATCTAAACCTACCTTAAACACAAAACATACCCTAGGGACCAAAAAAGTCAAGTTTCTTTCTAGTATTTCCCGAGTCCTATACGCAGGCCTACAAATATTAACTTCCCCTGCTATTGAAAAGAACAACACATGGTTAGCTACCCTAAATAAATAAAACTTCGCAGATTATGTGAAGCTGAACTATATGGAGCCAAATCAAATAAATACACCTAGCTAGCTAATTGCGCGCACACATAGTCGATTGAAGCTTAACATATACAGTCGATTGAAGAAATACGTACAATAGTTGCATATTATGCCTATTAGTTTAATATTAAGCAATCAAATAAACTTCTCTTCATAACCATACATGAAAAAAAACTAAATGTCGAAAAAAACACTAAATATCGTACCTCGTTTTCTTTTCCGGACTTCTCTCATATGCTGATAACAACTCTATCCACTGGCCATGCCACTATCCTGTCCTTGGCATCTCCTATATTAGTAAAGTACAACTGTCCTTGGCATCTCCTATACTATGTGTACCAAAAAGTAAGCAATCTCCACAAAAATTAAACATAAACTAAATCATACCCGACATGATATTAACTTACTCCAAAAGCAGTTCCACTACGGCCATATTTATTAACACCACTAAGTGAGCAATTTATTTTTCCTTAGCAGACAATGTAGCTTGCTCGGACATTGAAATTGGACGTCCATCAAGTATTGCTATTTCTTCATATTCTTCATTTTGATATTTTTTCCAAGTTTTTCGATTTACTCGAAGTTCATTAAAAAAATCTCATGCATTCTTCTGCGAGATAGGATTCCGCAATGCATTCCTTTGTTCACACATAATTCCTTGCGTAATCTTTAAGCATTTTCATGTACCTTTCAAAGGGATACATCCAATGAAAATGAATTGGTCCACACAACCGAGCTTCCCTCCCAAGATGAATCATCAAGTGTATCATAATATCGAAATATGAAGGTGGAAAATATCTTTCAAGTTCACAAAATATTTTAAAGATCTCGTCGTAGAGTTGCTGCAATTTTTCTCTATCAAGAACACGTTGATATATTTTATTGAAGAATGAACATAGACGAATAATTGCTTTTCTGCGTTTTGTGGCAACAAACCTCGTAGTGCAACCGATAATAATTATTGCATTAAAACATGATAATCATGAGACTTCATACCACTAGTTTTACAATCCACCAATGATATGCAATTTTTAAAATTTGAGCAGTAACCATCAGGACCTTTAAAATCATAAAGCATTTTGCAATTTTTTTTCAATTTTGATAATGTATACGGAGCCGGTGGAAGATATGTTTTGGTCCCACGAGGTTGTGCATAAAGGCTATGTCGAATTCACCAATCATGTTGATCATGTCCACAATTAATCCCATCCTTTGATTTATTGTCATGCAACATTGTACTAAGTGTGCTTTCACGAACATTTTTCTCAAGGTGCACTACGTCTAAATTATGACGTAATGGAAGTGCCTATAATAAGAAAAGGTTAAGCTTTAGAGTTTTCCCACATTTTTCTTGTAATAGGCCAATAAAGAAAACGAAATATAAATGCTAACCTCCCAATATGGCAAGTCAAAAAAGAATGATCTCTTTTTCCACCTTAATAGCTCTTTTTTTAATAGGATCGTTATCTTCTTCTTCATCTTCACTGTCGTTGTCAATCTTTTTTTTTTGGCTTTCGGTGCCTTTTCCAAAATCATATGGAAAGTCTTTCGAACTTAAAGATATATCTTTGCCAATTAGAATTCTAGGCTTTTTCCCATCCTCAACGGTGTTGTCAAACCATGCCTTTTTTCTCTTAATGGATTTGTATCGGATAAAAATCTTCTATGACCGATACAAATAGTCTTTCGACTATGTTTCAGCCACCGATGATAAGAGTTGACACCACGTGATGGATATGCTTTTTTACCCTTTACACGACATCCAGCAAGATTACCATAAGTTGGAAAATCATTTATCGTCCACAATAAAATAGATTTCAAGTTAAAGTGTCTTACTTAGTTCATCATATGTCTCTACTCCATTACTCCACAAGTAATGTAAGTCTTCTACTAATAGTGCCAAATATACATCAATATCATTTCCTGGTTGTTTTGGATCTGGAATTAGAAGTGTTAACATGATATTTTCCTTCTTCATGCACAACATCGGTGACAAATTATAAGTCACAAGCATTATTGACCAACAACTATACTTGGAGCTTAACATAGAAAATGGATAAAAGCCATCTGTAGCAAGACCAAGTCTAATATTACGTGGGTCAGCTGAAAATGTTTTCCAATTTTCATCAATCATGCTCCATGTTATAGAATCTACATGGTGTCACATCCTTGCATCACTACTTTTATTTTTGAAATGCTACCTTAATTCTTCTGCCATTTTTTTAGATCTAAAAATTCTTCTCAATTTTGGAATTATTGGAAAATATCTCAACACCTTAATTGGGATACCTTACATAATCTCCTTTGTATCCCGATTGATCTTCCATCGTGAAGAACCACATTTCGGACAACTATTTAAATGTTTGTTCTCCTTTCGAAAAAGACAACAATCATTTTCACAAGCATGAATCTTTTCAAATCCTGTATCAAATAGTTTTAGAAACTTTTTTACTTCATATAAAGTCTTGGGGAGTACGTTATTCTTCAGTAAAAACATATGTTGGATGTTAAGAAGTTTATCAAAACCAGTATCAGACAATCCAGTATCGCATTTAAGATTATACAAAGTAGAAATGGCAGATAACTTTGTATGTCTGTGAAACCAGGATACAGTGGGGTTTTGGCATCTTCAAAATTTTTAAGTAAATCATCGTGCTGCTTTTGTGCACCGTCCTTATCTTTGTCATCATCAAAAACAGTATGATTGAAGTAGTCTTCGTCTTAATACTGAATTGCTTTTAGTAAGTTATACGTTTCACCCATTTTAACTGATTTTTCAACAGTCACTTACTTGCCATGATTATACCACATACCGCCTTCATACTTAGGACCCATTCCCCTTATAATCAGGTTATCAACAACGGTGTCTCCGTTGTGATGACTAAGATTACGACAGTCTATACAAGGGCACAGAATCTTTTCCACATCTCCTAAAAAAAATTTGGCATCAAGCACAAAATTTCGAACACCTAGGCCATACTCTCTACTTGTTCTATAAATAAAATTGAAAACAAGTGTTACTTTATATTATCAGAATTCATAGTATGTCAAATCGAAAGTTTAATATAAATTAGCAACTAATACCTATGTTTACGCAACCAATCTTTGTCCATCATCATATACAATGTGTATGAAATTAAGTATCTAAAATACAAATAGAAAAAATGTTATAACAAATGGTTAATCACGGCTCATGTGCACAACTCCCTAGTTGTAATTCACACATTCTCAAATCATTACTTGTTGCTACTCTTTCCCTCTGGACACAAGCAATTTTCAACCAGCGACAAGCTGGTAAATATGTACACAAGCAACTATATATGTCACAACATTTTTAAACAAGATATATATGTACACAATCAAGTATATATGTACAAAAGCAGGTATATATGTCATGACAATTTTCAACCAGCTATATATGTACACAGCATTTTTCAATCAAAAAGGCTGTTGCTACAAATATGTGAAAGAAAGCACACAAAAAACATATTGAGGTATCTATTCTTGATTTTCTTTGAGTTGCCCAACGTATACTATAGATTCACTAATAAGTATAAATCTGTCAAACTAAATGTACAAGAACTAAGTAATTAAATCAATCGAATCGAAAGACAAATAATTAAATCAATCGAAAACTAAATCGATTAAATTAAATATACAGAAGACAAATTATAACTAAATCGATCAAGTACCTGAACAAGAGGAACTAGGGCAAGGAAATAAGGAACGATGAAATGATAAAATTGGGTTTTACCGCAAGATGAAATCAAATGCGGGAAATGAAATCGAAAGCAGGAAATGAAATTAGAGGAAGAGGGAAAGTAAATTTTTTAGGCAGAGGGAAATGAAAGTGGAGGCGGGATGTTAGTCGTGCGTGTTGATTAGCGTAAATATTTTATCACACGTGTTGTATCAGCGTTTCAACCAGTGTTGAAATCAACGGAAGCATTTCATTGAGTAGTGAATTTAGGGGGACCAAAATTTGACAGCATTTGCACCCAAAACACTGTCTTCGATTATAGTTGAAAGTGGTTTTTCTTGTAGTGTCTCTACTCGTTACTCTCTGAATCAAAGTGCTACTAAAGAGTTATAGGGCTGTTGTAATCGTTTGGAAAGTGTTTGGGAAAGGCGTGCTCCTTGTATTCTTGAAATCAAGGAAAGGAATCAGTGGTAACCTTGTAGCCGGGGAAATCAAGGGAAATATACTTGATCATGGGTGTTTGGAGTTTAGAGTCGGTGGTAACCTTGTGGTCGTGAAGTCAAGGAGATTGTACTTGGATATTGATATTGTAATAAAACACTGCGCAATCCAGCGTTGCATGGACTGGACGTAAGAGTAATCCGAACCAGTATAAAATGCAGTGTGTTCTTTCCTTTTCTGCATTTTATTTCTGTTTATTTCTATTTTTGTGTTTGATTATGTGTCTATGATCATCTCTTTTGTTTGGTATTCATATTGTAGATCATATAAGTTTTAGATTTTCTTAAATTTCTTAAAAACACTATTCACACCCCTATAGTGTTAGTTTTGCACTAATGATCCATTCCGCATTCCTTAACAATCTCATAATGTCTTTCTTTCCACAAGTCCTTCAAACTTGTGACATATTATGGGCGGAGGACAATCCCATGATTCTAGTTGATGCATGAGGCGAGCTTGTTGACAATGAGAAGCGCAGGTTGAAGGTTGAAACTGTGAATGAGGAAGAACCGGTGAGAACATTCTTAATGGGTGGAGAAGTTGAGCGTCTGGAAGAAGGAAGGAGGCGAACAAAGGAAGCTGAGGAACATCAGGCTAAGGGCAAAGATTCCAACAAAGGTGGTTCTAGCTCTTCCTGATCTATAGTCTCTAAGGCTAGGGAGATAAAGGGGTATGATCTTGAATGTCCAGGACTTATCACATGCACAATCCTCTCTCCCATTACTGAAGCTAAGACTCCTTCAACTTCAAGAGATCAGCTGGAGAAGGTATTTCCATATTCTCTCCTCAATTTGCTAAAGCTATTCTGGTATGTCGTAGTGCTATGAGCTCTCCAATTGAGAGGCCTGTTATTTCTCCAGAGCTAATAACCATTGCTCTCCCTACTTTAGGTGCAAATCCTGCTGATGTTTCTAAGGAGCAGGAGATAAAGCCAGCTGATGAGCCTGCAACGCATCTTGATGATGATGCTCCGAAGGAAGGAGAGATGATAGCCGCACTGAAAGATCTTGACAACTAGGATAGTGATGATGATGTCATCCATGTTGAAGAGTCCAGCAAGAACGGGGAGCTGATACTAGGTGAGATGAAGATGAGAAATAGGGGAAACCTATTACAAGTCAAGATTGAGAATTTTTCCATGCCTCTTCTCACTGATCTCCTTAATGTGCTCCTCCTTTCCAACATGGAAGTTCCAATCGATCTTCCGCATTAAAGGATCCAAGATTTGAGCCTAATCCTGAACCTGAGGAATCATCAACTGGGAAGAAACAAAACAAGAAACATATACTTACTGAGACTGAGAAAGAGGATTAGAAGAAGCTCGGAGAGCTTAAGAAGACCAAGGCATCTAAGTCCTAGTTGTTTGCAAACTTTTTTCTTTTAGTTTTCCACTGTCCTACTGTGGTTGTTGCATGTGCGGCCCTCGTCTTTTTCTTTATAATTATGTACGAAGAAACTTATTAGTAAACTAGTTATCATTTTGTACAAATTTGTAATTAATGAAGTAATAATTTGTGTCTATTATTCGCTTTTAATTCAATGTATTTGCGATTGAAGATTTAGACAAGGAATCACGTAACTTGGAGGAATAGTGTATATGCCACCCAATTAACCATGAATTATAAGCTAAGTCTACGACATATTTGAGGTTAATTTATAAGATCGTGCCTCTTCCCCTAGCATCATTAGGTACTTCAGGCTAGGTCTACGCTCATGCCCCCTAAGTCTTCTGTGGGGTAAGAACTAAGTCCTTTTTATTTTCGGTCCGAATGTTTTTATACTCTCCTGTCATGAATTCAGGTTTGAGTTATAGGTTAAGGGGGCCTTACGTCATGGTGCACCATTTCACACCTACCCTAATTTTATACTCACTCTCAAGTTGACAATTGGTGTTAGAGTTGTACGAACGATCATGTCATTCACTTTGGCATCCAGTCTACACTTTAAGTCTTAAAGAGGGATTTTGTTGATCCGAGTGTCGATATCGTACTCGAATTAAATCAATTTTTCATTCCAAACTCTGAGGAACATAATTAATTGGACAAGTAGTCGAGTCACACTTGTTCGTGTCATGTCCTTTTACCCCTAGTAGAGGGAAAATGTTTCCATCAAGGATGGTTGAGTTCAGTCTCTGTTATTTATACTCATCTCGTCAAGGCTGGGAAGAGTTTTATATGCTATTTTAGCATCGTCTCCTCACTTTGGTTCACAAATCGAGGGTCGCCATGTCAAGCATCTAAGTCGAGATCGACCTTGGTTAATTCACGTTCAATTAGTCTGGAAGACGAACAAGTGGATGTCATTAGGGAGATAATCACTCCCTTTGTTCACTCTTAGTATAAGCCGATCAAATTACAAAAGTTAATCAAACCAACACAAACAGTCATAGAGCATGGAAAGAGATTTTATTTATAAACAATAGCTTAAGGAAAATTCCTCCTCAATACATAATCCAAGGCAAATAAAAGCATAAGTCAAATAGTGTCGTAGATGCTCGTCATTCCATGCTCTCAAAAGATGATTACCATCAATGGTTGTCAGCTTGAAAGCTTTGTTATCAAGCTTTTGATGAATGACGTACGGTCCTTCCCACTTCCGGTCCATGTAAATGGGGGTGGGAAAGACATGTTTCAGAACCGGGTCACCAGGCCCGAAGGTCCTAAATCGTACTTTTCGGTTATAGTATCAGGCAACCTGATGTCTGTGCTCTGAATCACGCAAGTCCGCTTCATCTCTTTTCTCATAAATCATATCAAGAAACTTTAGGAGGAGAGCCTTAATAGTCAAAGGATGGTAATACATCGTTCTGTAAGAAGGGACTTCATGATGACTGCTTCTAAACCATATGAAATTGCAAAAGGACTATGGCCAGTTGCTGACTTATGTGTAGTTCAATATGCCCAGAGAGCTAACGAAAATTCGTCAAACCACTTAGCATTTGCTTGTTCCAACCATTTCTTTAGAATGGTCTTGATGATCTTGTCCACGACTTCTACTTGTCCATTCGATTGCGGGTATGCAACTGCCATGTACCTCTTCTTGATATGATGCTATCGACAAAAATATTTAAGCTCCCAACTATAGAATTTGGCTCCATTATCAGTAATGATGGTCCTAGGGATCCTAAGTCAACATATGATATTTCTGACGACAAAGTTAATCCCCTGCTTAGTCATGATAGTAGTTAATGGTTCTTTTTCATCCCATTTTGTAAAGTAATCCACCTCCACAATTGCATAGTTCGTTCTACCTCTGGATATCATAAGACTTCCGATAATATCTACTCCCCATATTGCAAATGGCCAAGGACTCACCATGTGGGTGAGTTGGTTAGGTGGAGTCCTGGGAATCTAAGCAAACCTCTGGCATTGGTGGCAGCATCGTGAATAATCAACCACGTCTCGGTTTAAGGTAGGTCAAAAATAGCTATATCGTAGTATCTTCTTTGCTATGTTTTGCCCTCTAGTGTGATCGCCACAATCACCTTCGTGTACTTCTCGCAAAACGCACTTGACATCATCATCGATGATGCATCGGAGTAAAGGAACAGAAAATCCTCTTTTATAAAGCGTACCATGTTGCATGATATATCTTGAAGCTTTGTAGACAATGGCATACTTCTGTCTCTTCCTTTCTAGAAGCGTTCCATGTTGTAGAAAATTCTTTATAGGGGTCATCCATGATTCTCCTTCAGGCTCGGCTTTCAATATCTGATCAACTTCCATCTGATCAAGGCTCGGAGCATTCAGGACTTCAATCAAAACCATCTCTGTTTCCTCTGGGCTGTCAGATTTGGCCATCTGGGCTAACCGGTCTGCTTTTTGATTCTCCGCTCATGGGATATGGAAAATTCTATGGTACTCAAAGCTATCCAGCAGTTCCTCTACCCGTTCCAAGTAAGCAGTGAGTCGTGGTCCCTTTGTCTGTTGATCTTTTCGAACCTGAAACGCAACAATTTGTGTGTCATAGAAAATATCCTTTGCAACTACTTCCAATTCCTTTGTGAGCTTCATCCAGGCAATTAGGGCTTCATACTTCGAATCATTGTTACTAGCGGGAAAATTCAGTCTTAAGGCATAGAATATCGATCGTCCCTCAGGAGTTACCAAGACAACTCCGGCACTGGAACGTCAATCATTGCAAGCACCGTCTGTATATAAATTTCAGATGATCGATTCCAGTTTAGTCTCAGGATGGCTTGATTCATCATCCAAGGAATCTTCCTTCAGAGTCGTGAATTCGACTATGAAATCAGCTAATGCTTGCCCTCAGATTGACTTTTTGGGAAGGAATGTGAGGCCGAATTGACTCAGTTCAATGCTCCATTTAAGTAACCTACCAGATGCCTCAGGTCGCTGAAGGACCTGCCGTAGCGGCTGGTTGGTGTAAATCATGTTGGGTAAGTATGGAAATAAAGATGGGGTTTCCTTAAAGTAATCACCAAGCTATAGGAGAGCTTTTCAATCTTTGGATAGTTGCGTTCAGCCCTCATCAACTTATTGCTCACATAATAGATTAGTCTCTAGACCTTATCCTCCTTGTGGGCAAGCACTGAACTAATTGCATGAAATGATAGCACAAAGTACACAAATAAGTCTTCATAATCTACAGGCTTAGATAATATCAGGGGTCTCTCTAAGTGACTTAATAGATTCTAGAAACCCTCGACACAATCTATAGTCCACTCAAAGTTGCGCTTCCCTCACTTTGTTAATTCAAAGAAGGGAATGAATTTATCAGTAGCTCAAGAGATGAACTTTCTCAAAGCTGCTACCTTTCCGACCAAGCTCTATACATCCTTGATCTTTCGAGGTTCTCGGATGTCCTTGATTTCCACAATTTGGTGTAGATTGATTTCAACCCCACGCGAACCAATGATGAAACCAGAAACTTTTCTGATGGAACACCAAAAGAGCATTTCAAAGGGTTGAGTTTCCTCCTGTAATGCGGCATGATGCCAAAATTTTCTTCTATATCTGTAACACCCCACCTCCGCTAGGGTCACTCACAAAGGGAATGCACTAGTTTTGTAGGAGCGTTATCGAGGTAAACAAATACAGAAATATTACAAGACAGAACATAAATAAAACAGTGGAAGAATCAAAAGATAAATTTTATTACTTTCAAAATAGTCAAAGCCTTTTTCATTCAAAGTACCAAATAGCCAAAGTCATTATTTTCCATTACAACAAATTCTGTCTTGCATAAACAAAGAAGCATAAACTTAAAACATCAAAAGTAGCTTAATTCCCCAAAGGTACCAGAAAATGCAGCCATAGCATAGCCTAAGATCAAACCGTACATGAGCTGAATCAAAAGCAAGCGAAATCCAAGCTAAGTGCTAGAGTTTCCTCGCTGAGAACCTGGGGTGAAACGGAAGAAAAAGAGGCAAAAGAAAACGGGTCAGTCATAAAGACTGGTAAGTCCAAGTGACTTTCAGCATAAAAATAGATAAACGTAACATGACATGTATAAACTGAAAGTAAACATACGGATGATGACAAGATGGGCAAGATAGACTAAGATAACATGATAAATCAAGTATAAATCAACTATAGCATCACGTATTCAAGGTTTGCTGCATCAACTGCACTAGAATCCCAAACCTATGTCTTATATCAATCATGAAATGATTCATTGGCCCAATATCATGAAATGATCCATTTCTAGGTCCAACGAAACGATCCACTAGTCGATCGGCTCCCTACAAGTTCTAGCTCGTCATGTATCTGTGTCATATGGCCCTATCATGAATGTAGTCACCTATGCTAGGTCCACCATAGGGTGTATCAAGCACTATGGTGCCAACCACCGACACGAATCAAGAATGCACAGATAAACCTACTGATGCCCAATGCCTGCATTTTCTACCCCGGACCATGTGCACGACCATAGCCCGCCTGAACCTACACTGGCGCACCAACACAGCCGTCGTTCTGGTCGCTTACAATCAGCCCAGTAATCGTGCCCCACCCTGCCTAGTTCCAGGGTACCATGATACATCTAGTGGGTTACTGCTGAAACGGACCGCATAACTAGGGTTTCCGTCTAATAGGTTAAGTGTTGACATTTAAATTCGAGACTTAACCCTTATCAGTCTAGCATGTCAAATTGGCTAAGTGTTGTCATTTAAGTTCGTGACTTAGCCCTACAATTCACGTGTCAAGTTGGTTAGGTGTTGTCGTTCAAGTTCATGACCTAACTCTATCAATCATGTCTCAAGTTGGTTAAGTGTTGTCTTTCATGTTCATGACTTAACCCTATCATGTGGCATTAATTCATTAATGCACCCCAACCTCTCACATTAGACCTGTTGTTGTGGTCACTGGATATGTCGGGCGGTTCCGGGCAGATTTACACCACAACTCAGTCTAACCTCGGGTTTCAAGCGCGATATGACCAACTACTCACATTGGATCTTATTGTTTGCAGTCACTGGATTTGCCGGGCGGTTCCGGGCAGATTTACACTGCAAACTCAACCAAACCTCGAGTTGGCCATTTTCAAGTTCATTCTAGTGTCATGTCCATGTTCAAGTTTTCATGTCGAGTTCGTGTAAGGTTTTCAAGGCAAGTTTCATGTCAAGCTTCCTATAATTACCAATTTTTCCCAACGTTACCCCGTCTAAATATTAGGCTAACAATCTTAGCCTAATTTTCCGTCCGCATGGTTTTTGGCATATAATATTAGGCTAAAAACTTAGCCTAATTTAACGTACACAAAATTGGCATAAAGCAATTTATTAACATAAGCATGACATAGGCGTAAACTTGGCATCATCGGCATAGTCAATATGAACATCATAAGTGTGAACTTGCAGAATAATCAACATGAATATCATAGGTGTGATCTTGCAGCGTAGACTTAACCAACTTACATATACGTGAATTTGCAACATAGACTAAATCAACTTACATATATGTGAACTTGCAAATCAATCACGAACATATGAATAAGTGTAAACTTGAAATATGACATAGGTTTAACATATACACATAAACATTTAGATCAACCATTTGGTCACATATGTGATATGATTTCACAACCTAAAACTTGAATAACATGATAAACTGCACAACTTGTCATAATGGGTTATACTCCCAGTTCATATACATATGAATAGACTTATTCATTAATTCCCGATTCAACATGATGATAGAATAGAACCATAGGCATAGATCAACATAATAAACATTGCCCTATTATCAATTTATTTCCAAGGCATGACCTAACTGAATAAATTGATTAAAACATCGCAGGCATAACATTATGAACATGAAAAAGGTTTGAATAATTATCTAGATTCAAGAACATGGATAGATCTAACTTAAATAGAAAAATCCCCAAAATCAAGACAAATAAAGAAAATAGGTCTGAATAGAATATCAAGCTTAGATCCAATTTCATAGTCATAATTCTAGGAAATAACCTCATGGTCATGAATCATAGGTGATTAGTCATAATTGTCCTTGTCATAGTTATAGGCAATAGTCTTATATTCACAGTCATAGGCATAGGCATAGGCATAGTCTTATGTTCACCGTCTTAGTCACAGGCATAGTCTTGTGTTCACCGTCATAGTCATAGGCATAGGCATAGTCTTATGTTCACAGTCATAGGCATAGTCTAATGTTCACAGTCATAGGCATAGGCCATTAACAATAGTTTCAACGTCATAGGTAACATTCCCAATAGTAAAGATCCAAGAAGAAAACAAGAATAGATATGAATCATACATAAATCAATTCCAGTTTATAACATTCCCATATTAGATTTATAGTTTTTATCTAAAAGTAACTAGAACTTATAGATCGTGGTCTAAGAAATTTAGATGTAGAAGTCAAGTCTAGAAATTAGTCGTTGAATTATTGAATCGCTGAATCTTGCTTTGATTGTAGAAGCAAATCCCCGATAAGAAATTCCTAGCCGTAGTCTTCAAGAAATAATCTTCTCGATTTATTTTAATTTAATTTATTTTAGAGGAAGAAGAAGAAGCCATGATCATCAAGAGTTTGAGCAGCATTATGTTAGAGAAGAATGGTGTAAAGAGAATGAGGCTAGGAGGCTGTTTATATAGAATTTCAAACTAATTAGAGCCGTCGATGAAGCTAGAGTTAATCAAGGTCATCCATCTCAAGAGAAGCCAATCAGAAAGTGACAAGTTAGCCCTAATGACACACAAGAGCTCAGAAATTCGACCAGAACCCGACCAGGCCAGCCAGGGCCTGACAAGCAGGTTTCTGCTCGGCCTGGGCGCACCTGCCAAGTTGCCAATGCAAAATTGCATGGGCGCACTTCCCAAGTGCGCCAGTGCAATTTTATTCTAGCGCACTTCCCAAGTGCGCTAGTGTATTCTGGCTGGTTTTTGGTTTTTTTGCCTGACTTCATTTGTCCATATCTTCTTCGTACGTTATCCGTTTTACGCAAACTCGGACTCTATTTCAAGCAGAATTCCGAGACGAACGCAGTGGCGTAACCCGTTTCCCTTGATTCTTATTTTAAAAATTAATTCTGCCTTGATTTATTGTTTTAACATGTTATTAAAATAAGGGTTGTTACATTCTTCCCTCCTTAAAGGATTTCGTCCTCGAAATCTTCAAGTTAGGAAGAATGCATCCTATCATCCAATCAACCATCTACTCAACCATCATCCACAAGCAACCATTTTCCTTAAAAGATTTCTAATGCTACATGAACATATGCAGAAAGTGTGTGTATATGTTCCTTATCTAATGCAAATGATCAGGCCTGATTGATCTTCCTAATGCAAAATATGTTTAGTGTCATGAATCCAACATGTATGCAAATAGTCCTAGTCACATAAACACTATATGTGTGCACATCCATCCATCCATATGCAACATCCACATGATAACACATTCAATTTCATCCATAAAAAAGTATAAACACTCATGCATATGCAATATGAAAATGTGTCTGAGCCGATCTAGTGCCTAATGTGTGTTATGCAACCACGAGCAACCACTTGCAACCATTTGCAAACATCAACCATAACATGTTTCAATCACATGTTTACATCCAAAAGGGTTCTACCTAAGGTTCTCAAGATAGGATTGAGAAGATAAACAAGATAAAACAAAGCATCTAGGAGAAGAAGTTAAAGATGTACCCCCAGAAGGTCCTGCTTGCGGGGCTTGCCCTTGCTTCTTAGGGCAGTTCTTGCTGATATGTCCAGTTTCACCACACTGGAAACATGCTCCCATCTTCATCTTCTTCTTTCTACAATCCTAGGCTATATGGCCCTCAATACCACAGAAGTGGCATTTTCTTTTCTCGCGTGTCTTGTTATCATTCTTGTTGTTGTTGTTCTTGCCTCCTTTCTTGGATGTCTTTCTTCTCGTTCAGAGACTCATCCGCCTTAACTTATCACTCATACCTTCCTTATGTAACATGTTAATAAGCCTCATGGAAACTATCTCCATCGTATGGAAAACCCTTTACGAAGCTAGAAAGAAGATTAGCCGCAGGTAAAAACTACTGCGACTACAGATGGAGAAAAGAAAGGAAAAGAGATTCAAACGAGGAAACAAAGGATAGTGCTAATGGCTTTTGGGGAATAGCCTTTAAATAAAACAAGACTTTTCTTGAAAAAATGCTTCTTTGTAAACGGCTTTGAAAATAGTTTTAGAAGATTTTCTAAAAACTTTTGCCCAGTCTAGTAACCTTCTGCTCTAATACCAAATGTAACACCCCACCTCCGCTAGGGTCACTCACAAAGGGAATGCACTAGTTTTGGAGGAGCATTATCGAGGTAAACAAATACAAAAATATTACAAGACAGAACATAAATAAAATAGTGGAAGAATCAAAAGATAAATTTTATTACTTTCAAAATAGTCAAAGCCTTTTTCATTCAAAGTACCAAATAGCCAAAGTCATTATTTTCCATTACAACAAATTCTGTCTTGCATAAACAAAGAAGCATAAACTTAAAACATCAAAAGTAGCTTAATTCCCTAAAGGTACCAGAAAATGCAGCCATAGCATAGCCTAAGATCAAACTGTACATGAGCTGAATCAAAAGCAAGCGAAATCCAAGCTAAGTGCTAGAGTTTCCTCCCTGAGAACCTGGGGGGGAGGGAAACGGAAGAAAAAGAGGCAAAAGAAAACGGGTCAGTCATAAAGACTGGTAAGTCCAAGTGAATTTCAGCATAAAAATAGATAAAGGTAACATGGCATGTATAAACTGAAAGTAATCATACGGATGATGACAAGATGGGCAAGATAGACTAAGATAACATGATAATTCAAGTATAAATCAAGTATAGCATCACGTATTCAAGGTTCGCTGCATCAACTGCACTAGAATGCCAAACCCATGTCTTATATTAATCATGAAAGGATTCCTTGGCCCAATATCATGAAATAACCCATTTCTAGGTCCAACGAAACGATCCACTAGTCGATCGGCTCCCTACAAGTTCTAGCTCGTCATGTGTCTGTGTCATACGGCCCTATCACGAATGTAGTCACCTGTGCTAGGTCCACCATAGGGTGTATCAAGCCCTATGGTGCCAACCACTGATACGAATCAAGAATGCATAGATAAACCTACTAATGCCCAATGCCTGCTTTTTCAACTCCGGACCACGTGCACGACCATAGCCCGCCTGAACCTACACTGGCGCACCAACACAGCCGTCATTCTGGTCGCTTACAATCATCCTAGTAATCGTGCCCTACCCTGCCTAGTTCCAGGGTACCATGATACATCTAGTGGGTTACTACTGAAATGGACCGCGTAACTAGGGTTTCCGTCTAATAGGTTAAGTGTTGTCATTTAAATTCGAGACTTAACCCTTATCAGTCTAGCATGTCAAATTGGCTAAGTGTTGTCATTTAAGTTCGTGACTTAGCCTTACAATTCAAGTGTCAAGTTGGTTAGGTGTTGTCGTTCAAGTTCATGACTTAACCCTACCAATCATGTCTCAAGTTGGTTAAGTGTTGTCTTTCATGTTCATGACTTAACCCTATCATGTGGCATTAATTCATTAATGCACCCCAACCTCTCACATTAGACTTGTTGTTGTGGTCACTAGATATGCCGGGCGGTTCCGGGCAGATTTACACCATAACTCAGTCTAACCTGGGGTTTCAAGCGCGATATGACCAACTACTCACATTGGATCCTATTGTTTGCAGTCATTGGATTTGCCGGGCAGTTCCGGGTAGATTTACACTGCAAACTCAACCAAACCTCGAGTTGGCCATTTTCAAGTTCATTCTAGTGTCATGTCCATGTTCAAGTTTTCATGTCGAGTTCGTGTAAGGTTTTCAAGGCAAGTTTCATGTCAAGCTTCCTATAATTACCAATTTTTCCCAACGTTACCCCGTCTAAATATTAGGCTAACAATCTTAGAATAATTTTCCGTCCGCATGGTTTTTGGCATATAATATTAGGCTAAAAACTTAGCCTAATTTAACGTACACAAAATTGGCATAAAGCAATTTATTAACATAAGCATGACATAGGCGTAAACTTGGCATCATCGGCATAGTCAATATGAACATCATAGGTGTGAACTTGCAGAATAATCAACATGAATATCATAGGTGTGATCTTGCAGCGTAGACTGAACCAACATACATATATGTGAATTTGCAACATAGACTAAATCAACTTACATATATGTGAACTTGCAAATCAATCACGAACATATGAATAAGTGTGAACTTGAAATATGACATAGGTTTAACATATACACATAAACATTTAGATCTACCATTTGGTCACATATGTGATATGATTTCACAACCTAAAACTTGCATAACATGATAAACTGCACAACTTGTCATAACGGGTTATACTCCAAGTTCTTATACATATGAATAGACTTATTCATTAATTCCCGATTCAACATGATGATAGAATAGAACCACAGGCGTAGATCAACATAATAAACATTGCCCTATTATCAATTTATTTCCAAGGCATGACCTAACTGAATAAATTGATTAAAACATCGCAGGCATAACATTATGAACATGAAAAAGGTTTGAATAATATTCTAGATTCAAGAACATGGATAGATCTAACTTAAATAGAAAAATCCCCAAAATCAAGACAAATAAAGAAAATAGGTCTGAATAGAATATCAAGCTTAGATCCAATTTCATAGTCATAATTCTAGGCAATAACCTCATGGTCATGAATCATAGGTGATTAGTCATAATTGTCCTTGTCATAGTTATAGGCAAAAGTCTTATATTCACAGTCATAGGCATAGGCATAGTCTTATGTTCACCGTCTTAGTCATAGGCATAGTCTTGTGTTCACCGTCATAGTCATAGGCATAGGCATAGTCTTATGTTCACAGTCATAGGCATAGTCTTATGTTCACAGTCATAGGCATAGGCCATTAACAATAGTTTCAAAGTCATAGGCAACATTCCCAATAGCCAAGATCCAAGAAGAAAACAAGAATAGATATGAATCATACATAAATCAATTCCAGTTTATAACATGCCCATATTAGATTTATAGTTTTTATCTAAAAGTAACTGGAACTTATAGATCGTGGTCTAAGAAATTTAGATGCAGAAGTCAAGTCTAGAAATTAGTCGTTGAATTGTTGAATCACTGAATCTTGCTTTGATTGTAGAAGCAAATACCCAATAAGAAATTCCTAGCCGTAGTCTTCAAGAAATACTCTTCACGATTTATTTTAATTTAATTTATTTTAGAGGAAGAAGAAGAAGAAGCCATGATCATCAAGAGTTTGAGCAGCATAAGGTTAGAGAAGAATGGTGTAAAGAGAATGAGGCTAGGAGGCTGTTTATATAGAATTTCAAACTAATTAGAGCGTCGATGAAGCTAGAGTTAATCAAGGCCATCCATCTCAAGAGAAGCCAATCAGAAAGTGACAAGTTAGCCCTAATGACACACAAGAGCTCAGAAATTCGACCAGAACCCGACCAGGCCAGCCAGGGCCTGACAAGCAGGTTTCTGCTCGGCTTGGGCGCACCTGCCAAGTGCGCCAATGAAAAATTGCATGGGCGCACTTCCCAAATGCGCCAGTGCAATTTTGTTCTGGCGCACTTCCCAAGTGCGCCAGTTCATTCTGGCCGGTTTCTGGTTTTTCTGCTTGACTTCGTTCGTCCATATCTTCTTCGTACGGTATCCGTTTTATGCAAACTCGGACTCTATTTCAAGCAGAATTCCGAGACGAACGCAATGGCGTAACCCATTTCCTTTGATTCTTACTTTAAAAATTAATTCTGCCTTGATTTATGGTTTTAAAATGTTATTAAAATACGGGTTGTTACAATATCTCTAACATGATTGGTCAATTTCTTTAACTTCACAAGCATGCCATCTGCATACAGCTCCATCAATTTCCCGATCTGATTTTGGAACATACGATTAACCAACCATTGGTACGTTACCCTTGCATTCTTTAGACCGAAAGACATCACTACATAGTAATATAAACCAAGGTCCGTAATGAAACTGGTATGCTCCTGATCTTGAACATGCATCGGAATTTAGTTGTATCCAGAGTATGCATCCATAAATGAGAGGAGTTCTTGTCTATCCATTGAATTTACTCGTTGATCAATTCGCTGAAGTGGAAAGCTGTATTTTGGGCATGCTTTGTTTAAGTCTGAGAAATTGATGCACATATACCACTTCCCGTTGGCTTTCTTCACAAGGACCAGATTAGATATCCATTAAGGGTATGTCGCATCATGAATGAATCTGTTTTCCTTCAACTTTTCGACCTTCTCCTTCAAAGCGGCTGACCTCACTGGGCCAAGCATGCGTCTTTTCTGCTTGACTGGAACATACCTTGGATCGATGATCAATGAATGGCTCATAATCGATGGACATATCCCACACATATCAGCATGGGACCAAGCAAATAAATCCAGGTTTATCTTGAGAAAATCAATCAATTCCTTTGTCCCGAGGGAATCTAAATAGGATCCAATATTCAAGACCCTAGTCGGATCATCGTTATCGATCAGAACTTCTATTGTATCTTCAATAGGTGCTTCCCTACTACATTGCAACTCTTCATCTTCTCTGGGTTCAATATCTTCGAACTGATGATTGGGTGATTTTGGTTGGGACGTATCCATTACTTTCTATGTTGTCGCTCCTTGGCAGGAGAGGTGGCTTCTTGCAGTTCTGCTTCTCCACTGCAGACTTCCTTCCACTCTGCCAAATAGCAATCTCTTCCTATCACCTGATCACCCCTGACCATTCCCGCTCCAGCTTCTATCGGTAATTTCATATGTAAACACCAAGGAGCTATACATGCACTGAATTCCGCTAGGGTCGGTCGGCCAAGGAAGGCATTTTGAAGAGAATTAATGTCCATCACAAAGAACCGGAGGATTCGTACTCTCTGATAATCTCCCTCTCCTAACTCAGCCAGAAACTCTACTAAACCAATTGGTTTAGTAGTTGAACCATTGAAACCATGTATCCATCTGTGTATGGCTTCAAATCTCTCGATTCTAAATTCATTTAATCAAAGGCTTTTTAAATTAATACATTGATGTAACTTTCACAAACAACAAGGTCATTCCGCACAGTCGTAGTGCCAATAATGGTCGATATCATGAATGGATCAATGCTTGGGGTTTTTACCCCTGAATTCTCTCTATCACGAAAAATGATATCATCCTTCATTGTTTTCTGTTGATTAACCGAAACATTATCTTCGAGGTTACTGCATTCCCCAGTCACTATATGTTTTTCTACGAATACAAACTGCTCCACTGTCCTTCCATTAAATCCTACCGGATGCGGTCCTTCGGCGATTGTATTGATGATAATCCCCTTTTCCTTTTACTAGTCAGTGGCTCTGGGGGCCCTTGATCTTGATTCGGGGATCGTGCTCCTTTCCTCTTGTCCCTCGGTGCTACCTTGTATTCATTAAGCTTTCCATCTTGCAATAACTTCTCAACAACATCTCTCAAGTGACGAAATTCTTTTGTCGATTGGCCAAACTTTTCATCGAACAAATATTATTTTCCAGTCTCACGTTCTTTCTCCGTCGAGTCTCGCAGAGGCAGTTTGTTATACTACATCACATTATATGTACCGAGATATATATTCTCCAAAGTATATTCAATGGCATGTAACTCTTGAATGATTGGAACCAGGGTTGCTTCTTAGCGTTCCCTTTCTAATTCTGATTTCCATTATTTCCAGTCTTCACCTGGTGATCATTCTTCTTGTTTTGGTTCCCAACATTAACTTCAAATTTTCCAGAATTGTCATTGGATTGTCTTACTGCGATATTACTCTAAATTTCTTCCTTCACAACCTTGGTAGACCTTCTTTCTTGATGAAAATATGTGTCTTCTTGCCATAATCGCACGTTTTCCTTTTCATAAAATAGTTCTGTTGTCGTGGGAGGTTTTCCAACCAAATATCTCTCAAACTCCGAGTCCTTATCCACACCATCAATTATTGCTACGAGAATGGTCTCTGGGATAAGGTTGCTCACTTCGGTGACAGCCATAGTGAAGCAGTCGAGATACCCCCTCAAAATCTCTCCAAGTGCTTGTTTAACCACAGAAAGCTCCATCATGAGCTTAGACTTTGATGCATGCAATCGGAACTAAGTTAAGAACTTCTCTCTTAGGTCTTTGAAGTTGGGAAATGACTGGGGAGGAAGCCGAGTAAACTACATCATCGTTACTCCCTCAAGATATACTGGGAAGGATTTACATATAATGGCCTCAGGAGCTGCCGCTACATTCATATACCATGCATAGCACATCAAATGTTGTTGCGAATCTGTCCTTCCTGAGTAATGGCTCATAGCAGGTAAATTAAACTGCCTTGGGAACTAGGCCTTCAAAATATCGATGGTGTAGGGAGTATGTCTATGGTCTATGCCCCAATCCACATTAGTGTAGCCTTTGCTATCATGCATTACATGTCTTATCATTGCTTCTACTTCCTCACTAGCCATCACATGCTTTGGCTCGTTATACTCGACTCGTCAAACTATCTCTATTCCCGTAACATGCAACATCGCCTGAGCCACCATCTGGGAAGTACTTCCCTACCCTCTACGGTATCAGTCAATCATAGGATGAGTGTAGGGGATACTAAAGAATGAACAGTTCAGGAAGTGCCTTGTTCACTTGGGGGAGCTTGAGATCGAGTTGGCATCAGAATAGGTTTAGCCAGACTAGGATCATTGTGGTCAAGCCGAATTTCTGCATCTTCCCAGGACGGTAGTGAACTGAATCTGAGCTGACATAGGTTTTCTATCCTTTCATAAGGTCTCCTTTGACGTGGTTGTTGTTCACCTTCCTCAGATGAGGACGAGACTTCTGCCGTTTGACGAAGTGGCGGGATGGTGTCCTTTGCCTTTGGAACTCATCCCACCGCCTAGCCATGATATCCACATCATTCCTCAACGTAGCATTTTGTTGCCTCTGTGCATCCAAGGCATTAGTAGTCACTGTCGTGTGATCAGATCGAACAAGGTCAGTTCGGATCAAATTTGATCCGAGCTACTCGAACCAAGCTCATTCGATCCGGGGCCCTGTGCTGGCACTATTTATGGGTCGAGTTGTTATGCGTAGCTGGTTGACGCTCCATGAGAGGCTTGATGAGCTTATCTCTTTTAGAAACCATAATGACTGAAGTTATCAAAGTCAATGAAAAAATGGACTATCTCACCGGACTTGGTGATCCGAATAGTAGATAAATAATCCAAAAAGGGCTGAGAATTCAGATCTCTCGGTGAAAGCACCAAAATATTAGACCAAAAAATGGGTCTATCACCCAATAGACTAGGATTTGTAGATAATAATAAAGAAATATAAAATGAAAACAGGAGAAAAACAACAAATACACAAGATTTATAGTGGTTCGGAGTTAACGAGCCTATATCCACTTTATAATTTCTCTACTCAATAAGAAATTATAGCTATGATACTTGAAATCCTCAAACACTCGACATACAATCAAAATCCACTCGAAAGTATGAAAAATCACTCAAGTATGATGAAACAAGGGTCGAATCGAGCAATAATTGCAGCTTCACTACAATGTTGCAAACTCTCAAATGTCAAAAGTCCCTCTAATGATCTCCAAATATTGTATATAGTAGTAGTAGCTGTTCGGTTCGAAATATTGGTTGGAAAGATTGGTGACATGTGGCATACGAACGGCTGATATAGGATGTAATTGGAGCGGTTTCATGTAGAAAGGCGGGATCAATTCGTGGGACACGTTGCAGAAGCACCAAGTTTTCAGCAGGTCATGGAGTGAGTGGGAACAACTTTCCGGTGTGGATCATGCATGGTTCAGATCGAATGTTCAAACCAGTTTCTATTCGATCCGAAGCCATTCGATCAGGCCCTTGTTTCCTACCTAATCCTAAGTCAGATTCTTAGGGAGACGTGATTCTTAATGTTTAAAGTTTGTGATCGTGACTATTCGAACCTTAGACAGCCTTGCTACAATGCAGGATAACAACATCTACAAGTTACCTTTTAGCAGCTTCTAAAGACTTGAGCACGACGCCCCTCAAGGAAAAGTTCATGTTTTTGGAACTAGGGATGGTGAATTGATCTTATTTGGTTCAAAACAGACGACATCTAATGAATCTTGAATAAAGTATATCATGCAAATGGACAAGAAAATAAAGCTATTACTATGTTTCTGAGTTGTCATATGAATCGCTTACCAGGGATGTCAGGAAATATTAGAGAATTTGAGGAAACAGGAGCATTCCTCCCGATCGAAAGAGAAAGTGTTCCCTTATTAAAACAAATTAAGGGAGGTTGACTGATAATGTTTTGACCTGTCGGAAGGAGAGAGTATTTTTGAAGGGTTCTTGATGTCAATAATGAAGGTCTATTACCCAGATTCTCTGTAGCAGCGTTAAAAAGGTCTACCAATCTTTTACCTTTGAAACTAGAAAGCTTGGAAGCAGCATTTGAAATAAAAATAGTGTGTCAACAGACATTTGGACAATAAGTATGCATTGGGTTAATAAGAGTAAGTAAGAAATGTAGTCAAAATCCGAACTTGGAGTATTGAAATTTCCAAAAATACCAGGAGTGCAATGTATAAGGAAAAATTGAGTATCCCAATTTTTAAATCTAACTGCTCGTTCAAATAGTGATTTCTTTAAGGGGTTAGCACGGAAAATTTAGTAATTCACATCGTTAAGTTTAAAAGGGCGAATCAAGTAATCGAGAAGTAGGGGATCTAAGGAAGGGTTACCAGATTCCGATGAAAAAGCTCTAGACCTAAAAGGTAGGTATAGGAATTAGGAGAAAGTTAGATAAAAGCGATGTTTAGATATTGCAGAATTCTGGCAATGAAATATGGAAAAGGGACAAAGCCTCCATGCTAGATATGGATGGCGGTATAGGAAAAATACCCTTCAGGAGGAAACATGACCGTGTCAGTTATACGCGGCGGAATGCCCACTCCAAAAATGTTGAAATCTTAAAATATAACATCAACCTCCTCCAGTAAAGCGATCAAGGAGTGTTTTTCAACAGCCCCAATCTTCTTCGAGGATGAAGGTTCAGATGGTAAGATGGAACTTTTGGTGGGCTTAGTTCCGATATGTTTCTTCCCCGTGATGTCAAGTATTATCTGCCCATTTCATTAAACAAATCACATGCATAAGGGCCGTGGAAAAAGAAAATCACATAAAGATCAGCATAATTTTATACAAAGTAAGAAAGCTGTTTCTAATCTTCCTAAGGCATTCCAAAGTAACGAAATTTGCATTGAATCATGCAATATATGCCTTCGAAAGAACGAGAAACAAAGAAAATATTTTTATTGTTTGTTAACCAAACTGAAATTGACTAGCAGTGATCGATTTGGCAATGAGGCCAAAATCAATTTGCAGTAATCAATTCGGTAATCGGATTAACTAAGTCCAATTGAATTGCTTGATAAGAGTCTCTGAACAGGTAATTCAATTGGATAATTAAGTTGATGCCTACTAGGAACTTTCTGAGACCATTCAATTAAAACTTAAGAATCCTACACGAATTTGAATTATTTAGATAAATATCAAGGATTTGATGATGATCAAAGAACGAAACCAGTAAAAAACTTCGAATCATTTCAGGACAAACTTACTACGATTAATGCAAGAGTATATCTGTAAATATGTTGAAGTTATTGATGCTTGCACTAGGAAAATTTTATATGCAGGTGATTAATGAAGAAGAACAAAGGAAAAACAAAAGAAAGAGGGAACGAGTATTTATAGACAGGAAGAAGAAGATGTTTGAACTGCTGACTTGAAAAGTCAGGAATACCTCGTTACTAAGGGCTAAATATTACTACAAGAATTTATACTGGCGACACCGAAACCAAAACGAGGTGAAAGGGTATCGTAATAAAGTTATCACAAAAGTAGAAGACTAGGAATTGTTCGATCGATACTAAAGCATGAGGTTGTAGAGGTAGTGCCTGTAACACCCCGCATTTTTTTTAATGCAATTACAGAATGTACATATAGATATGTGCATAAACATAATTAAGAATGAATTAATAAATACATACACTGATGGTGCATTTATAATAAAAGAAACAAATGCAGAATAAAAAAGAAGAGGATAAATCAGAGAATGCAGAGTGAGCAATTAATTAATAAAAATTAATTGCTTAAAAATAAAAAAGATGTTTGTATATATACACATGACGATTAAAAAGTTCAATGCCTGCAAGATAAAAAGTTGAAGAATGAATTAATGCATATTGGCACATGGATAGCAATAGGAAAAGGGAACGCTATAAATTGAGTGCATAAAGATAGAATGCATTGATGGTAAATTGCAATGAATAAATAAAATTAAAGGAAAAAGGTAAACTGCATCAAATATATATATATATAAAGGGAAATTTAATTGCACAAAAGAAATAATGGCATATATGGCGGAGCAATTAATAAAGAGAGAATGTAAATAAAATGGGTGCGTTAAAGAAAGTATATCAGCACATTAATAAGAGAGTAAGCAATCAATACAAGCGACTTAGTGTGAAAGCGGTTTAATTAAAAAGCGATTTAGTGTGAAAACGGTTTAACAAGAGGTTTAATTGGAAGGATGTTTAAAAAAAGAGAATTAATTGATGTAACTGATTTGAGAAAGCTAGATTTGGAATAAAATAAAGAATTGTTCGCGTACAAAAGCTTAGCATATGCATAAGAGTTGAATGCAAATAAATATGATTTAGAATAAGGATTGCGTGCGAACAAAAGAAATGTTTGAAAATTGATTTATGTGCAAGAATTATATGTAGTATAATAAATCAAATTTCAAATCAAGAAGAAAAATAATAGTAGGGGGTGTCGACACAATGTCAACACCACCATAAGGGTGTCGACACCTATGTCGACACCCAAGCAGGGGTATCGACACCCCTACGCGTGGGCATGTGGGTGCAACGCACCCTGGGCAATTCTAGAATGTTATTTTTCTTGAGTGAGGTGGTTGGTTCAGATGGGCTTTAAATTAGATCTAAAGGACCAAGTTCATTTAACACGCCGATAAATAAGATGGTAAGGTTTACCTTCATCCTCATAATTTCTGAGGTGGCGCCAAAATTCTGCCATTTTCTCTTCGTTTCCAAACCTATTCTAAAAATAAAAATTAGATCTAGGCCTCTTCTTCTTCAAAGTTTGAGATAAGAATTTAGATCTACGATATATGTACCTAGATTAATGCTACATGTGAGGTAAGATCAGAATCTGATCTATTTTAGTTCCTCTTCTCTTTTCTTCTTCTTTTGTCTTTCTTTTTGGGGTTAATTTATAGATCCATGTTTATTTAGGTCCTAAATTTAGTTAGGAAAACCATGGAAGAATAGACCTGGATCCGATTCAAGATTTGGAAAGCTTCTAGGTGAGTGGATTTAAGCCAAATAAATTTAGATAATGGTATATTACCGTTTAGCATTCCCCATTATGATGAATTGGAATATGATATGTTAAGATGCGTAAACGTATGCTAATAATGATTAAAGTGGTGCAAATTTCATGTGGGAATGGATAGCATGATATAACGTCAAATTGTTAAAATGAATAATTCATATAATGAATCATTTGAAATGTTGGAATGTTTACATGTTATAATATTAATTTGAACATGTGGGAAAAATTCATATATTGGATTAGTTGGAATGCTAAAAAGTTAACATGTAAATTTGTCCCAATTATATATAGCGAATAATTGGAGTGAGTATATGATTATATGGATTCATGTTAACATAGAATTGAACAAATAAATATGGGTTTGGGGTATCAACCAAATTATATTTAAAGATCTTATATTGGATCATAAGTATAAAAAAATGATTTGGGCGCAAATGAGATCTTATGTAAAATATGAATTGGCATAATTTGAATAATATGAATTTAAACATAAATCCATCATGAATATAATTGGGTAAATGGGCATGAGCACCTATAAAGACAAACATATGATTAGTTGATTAATAATCAATGCCTAGGGTTACAATTAGAAACTGTAATTGTACTTATGACACGAGGTTAGGTGGCATTAATGGTGGAAGGTTGCTCGGACCCGACCGACATATCCAGCAACGACTAATGTTGAACCTAATGTGAGAGGTCTAAGTGTGGGAGGTCTAGCCCATTATAAACCATAAATGGACATGGTAATGAATTGGACTACTTAACCTAATCTAATCCATAGGGAATGTATGAATATGAACTAATGTTAGGGTTAAGTAAAATTAGTTGGACAGTGGGTGGGCTAAGCAAATCTGAGGGGGTGGGTAATATTTACATATAGGCCCGCAAATTTAGCCCGATAAGGTTATGTATTAAAGACAACTAGTGGTATACATAACCGGCAAAAATAATAAAGTTATGTAATTAAAGATACCTTTTAGGGTAAGCATAACTTGTAGGAATAATAGAATTTAGACATGCATAATAAACTAATAAGGAAATGGGATAACTGGTGAAATGAGAAAAGTGACACTTAATTGTAAACTAAGTAATCAGAAAAGGGGAAAACCTGAAACCAGTTAAGAAAAAGGGAGAAAATATATTGTACTTAATTATAAAATAAGCAATCTGTAAACTTGGAGGTCTGAAACCCGTTGATAAGAATAACATGTTCAGACTTGTCCTAGGGACAAGGGGAAATTATAACATAGGTTATAATAAATTGGTAGAGAAACTTATTAATGGACCTTAGTTAATAGAACTAAGTTTGTAAGTAAACAACGATAAGTTGTATTGACAATGTAAAGAGGAATTATGATTAAAAGAGAAAGAATGAGAAAAACTTATGAAATAAGTTATATTTAATCATAAATGGTAAGTGACATTTAATTGGAAAACATGTGAATTGAGATATACTTAATTACATATTAAGTAAAACATGTTATTGTAATCAAACAAGAATATAAGAGAGATTGTGGATTACAGACCTTGGGCCACAATCTAGAGAATAACATGTTGTGGGCTTATTAATTAACTTAAATGGGTTAAGTTATATGACTGAAATTAATAAGCAAGAGAAACTTGGTAGTTTGAATAAGAATTTAATATGAATGGGAATAACCAAGTTAACTCGAAACCTGATGAGGTGAGGCAAGGGCATAAAAGAATGTTTAGACATAGGGTCTAACAACATATTAAATTGAGGCACTTGGACCAGTCCGCACGTTTGAGGGTGAATAACCCAACGGGGTAGATCATCGTGGTGTTATAAGGCACGAGGGGAGCGTACATTCATCTGATTTTTCTGACGGATCCGAAGGAATGGAAGTGGAAGCACGCGGCTTCTTGAGGAATGTAAGGTGCTCCTAGTAGTCCTCTGTGTGGTGACCGATGACTTAGGCTGTACTCGCAAAAGTTGGGTCTGCGTGTTATTACTAGGTGGGTGGGCCTTGACTGCAGAATTAGATATGCAGTCAGAATGCTATGACGCGGTAACACTAGGGTGATTCGGTGGTTACCTCAACGGGGAGGCGGAGGGTCAAGACCAAGGATAGTAGATCGTCGGATACTCGTTATCGACAGCCAGTGGGATATGAAAAGACTAGAGCTAAACCCAAGATACCATTTCACCCTTCACTATTAGGGTAAGGGGTTGAGGGAAGACGCCACATGGATGTTTAGATTGTTTGCGTAGGGCCAGTCACTTAGCTCTTGTAATCTTTACTAGTTGAGGGAGGGATTGAGGTGGGGCCATAGCCACCGCGGAAACAGTCCCTAGGTAAATCTGTATATATATGCTCTTTAAAGAAGGACCTGTACAGATATGGAAAAGCTCCTGACTGAGTTCCGTGTTTCTTATATCACCCTACCATGGAACTCGGTGCACATTAGAGGACATGTGATTGAGGCATCAAGCTACAATTAACAGTATGCATGGTGGACAGTCTAGATACATGCATGTCCGCTCTGGGTGGTGTATCGTAGACTTAAGGGCATTACTCCGGTATGAATTCTGAATTGAACAAAGGTGACAGTCCGTACGTTTACGTAGCATAGTAATGATAGATATATGTGGAATGTAGTATTGTTATCCGTACATCACTACGGCGTAGGGACTACGTATATTTCGATAGTGTTACGGCGGGGACCGTGCAAGTGGGGCACCATGGGGTGTACCTCAATATTGGGGGTAGCTACATATATACTGTATTAGGTTAATCCACTGGGAAGTAAATGGGTGCGGCATGTGTGTAAGCCTTGAGTGATGTTAACCCAAGTAAACTAATAAATAAGAAAATATGATTGAACGGTATATGTAGGATTATCCAAAGTGTATATTTTAAATCTAGTCACCAGAACTTGTGTTCTGACCCCCTCCTCATAACATACTCGCTGGTTAGATTTGTGGTAGGGACATGATAGCCTTGGATACTGGTTAGGTAGTATAATTAATACGGTAAGGCTATATTTTGATTATACTATATTTTATCCATTCCGCTGTGAGATATTTTCTGAGCTCTGACGTATTTTATGTCTCTGTCTTTTCTGTAGGATACCAGAGCAACTCAATCCGAGTTTCGATAGATTGGAGTTTTTGAAAAAAAATCGGTTTGTCGAAATAGGGGTTGTCACATTGCCGGTACCGATATCAATAGGTCCAACAGGAACAAAGCCAACACGAAATGAAAAGGATAGGAGTAGAGCCAACACCAAGACATGGAGTCATAATAAGTGAAGCCGACACAGAAAGCTTGGAATAATAACAATGAAATCGATGCTGGAATAGCAAGATTGGGAATATGGAGTCGAAACCAAGGATATAGAGGGTATCATCGAAGATGGCACCGGAACATTGACTTTTTAAATATGATATCGGCACAACATCGGGGAACAAACAGCTTGGTGCCGATACCAAGAAAAGAAGGCAATAAAATTATGTTATCGACACCAACATGCAGTGAGCAGTTAGCTTGGTATCGACACCGAATAATGAAGACAAATGCATAAAGCCGATACCAAGACAAGGGAAGCAACCAATGTACAAGCCGATAGCGAAGTCATAAAGCTAAAGAAACGAAGTCGAAGCCCCAAAGGTGGAGGTCTGGATTTGGTGTTCAAAAGTGAAAGCGGCAAAGATAATAGAGTGATACCCAACAATTGGGTGAAAGCATAGAGGTGATACCAAACACAAAGAATAAGAAGCAATTAAATCGACACCAAATACATAAACTAGAAGTACGAGAGCAAATCCAATTTCTTGAAGGGGAAGCACATAACCATTAACGAATATGTTGGGAGCAAAAGAATGCTATCGACACCAAAAAGCTTTGTGCCGATACCATTGCACAAAAGGAAGCACAAAAGTTACGAAGAGAAAAGCATAAAAGCGACACACGTAAGTGTATGTGGCAAGGGATAAAAGCCGAAACTGAGATCAGAAAGCGCCGACATAGGCCAATATTAATAGGTTGATGCAAAAGTGGGGTTTCCCATACGATAGCAATAGAAGGGGGCCAAATCTTCTATAAGTAAGGCTCTATAGGTCACGTTTTAGGGGACTTCTCTCTCATTCTAAAACCTTGTACTCAATTCTAAGATATTGAACCCTAATTTGGAAATTAAATTGGGAATTTCTCTTGTAGCCTTCCATGTATTTCGTCTATAACAACCCGCAACTTCTTTCACGCAAGATATTGTCCCCAACTTAGCCACCGTATATGCATGGGGTTTTGTTCCTCAAAAGGCCTCGGCTAAGTTTCGAGATCCGCCAACACATGGCGTTGCCACACAGGCTGAGACAACCTCCCTACTAACACCGATATTGTCCCTACTTGGCCACCTCTCAGGTGTAGGGTTTTCCATCACTAGGCCTCAACGTTAGTCAGAAATGGGCTCTATTATATAAGTACCCACTTCACACAGGCTTCCACGATGTGGGACTTAGGGGTGTTACATTCTCCCCTCCTACAGAGCCCAACGTCCTCGTTGGCTCACAATCACCTCACTCAGGCGCTGTGGTCCACACAGGAGCCACAATTCCGGTTGGGTATTGGCTCTGATACCACTATAACAACCCGCAACTTCTTTCACGCAAGATATTGTCCCCAATTTAGCCACCATATAGGTATGGGGTTTTGTTTCTCAAAAGGCCTCGGCTAAGTTTCGAGATCCGCCAACACATGGCGTTGCCGCACAGGATGAGCCAACCTTCCTGCTAACACTGATATTGTCCTTACTTGGCCACCTCTCAGGTGTAGGGTTTTCCATCACTAGGCCTCGGCGTTAGTAAGAGATGGGCTCTACTATATAAGTACCCACTTCACACAGGCTTCCACGATGTGGGCCTTAGGGGTGTTACATCATCACTGGATCAATAAAGGGAGTACTTGAAATCCATAATCAATTGCACTCGCCTTTCAATTAATAAATTGAATTCAAAGCCTTAAATTGGAGTAATTACCAAATCAACCCCAATGAACATGTTAGTTTCAACTAGTAATGAACTTATAAAGTCATTACCCTAAGATAACTTTGTTTCTCTTAGTATTATAAGCGCGATACTCACCTCTTGAAGGAAGAGTAACTAATCTTCAAACTTGGGATGTTGATATCTAAGAAAGGACAAACTAAGTCGAGCTTGGAAGAACTATATTACACCAAGGTGCACGACCATAGCCCTATATTTGAGCGATGGTGATTTCTATCATTAACAAACTGTTAGTTATAATTTTTTGTGTGTAGCACTATCTCATATATTTATCTACTATAAATTTATAAATTATTATTTCTTTTTTGATTAATTTGAATCCTAGTAAACTTAGTAAATCGATTCCAATTAATTTAATGTAAAATTTTAAATGTAAAATGGTAGAGTTGTAGTCTGAGATTAATAGCTTAATATCAAAAACGTACATTCAGCATTAAATAAAATAAGTGTTTTAATGAAATCTAAATAATATTTGAGGAAAATAAAATTGAGCTTTTTAATTTATTGTAAGTTTGATTCAATAAAAAGAACAAAATTGAATTTTTGGAGAATATTTTACAGTCGTTACCTCCGCGTTTTCCTAAGCATAAGAAAGAGATTAGTGCTTAAATACCCAAATTCTTCATCACATTCGATGCAAGAGATGAACTTATACGTATGTAACACCTCATCTTTATACCCATAATATCAAAGGGTATTACTAGGTGGTTTTGTCTGAAAGTATGAAGAGTGAGTGTGAAAGTTCAATTGGGCTAACATCGATGTGAATTTCAAAAATCACAACTACTCATGTATTTTAAGCACAAGGAAATAAATTTGTGTGGCTCTGGGGGTAGAATAATATAGAGTGTAAATCATAAAACGCACCAAATATGGAGTGAATAACACAATGACAACGAAAACAATCTAAGTGGGGTAAAATAAGGCAAATGTCTGTTACCTCAAAACAATTACAATGTATATATCCAATGTACAACATAATGTCATACATACATGTAATTGAACTGTAAATACCTAAAAATATTAACATTTCAAATGAGAATATTTAAATTATCTAAATATTCAAATTTGATTTGAATATAGTAAATAATAAGAAAAATAAATTTCTAGTTAAACGACTTGATTTTTAATGAATTAAGTTTAAATGAATCTTAGAGATTTTCTTCCATAATTTTTAATATGCAAAAAATTTCAAATTTTTGTTTGACGTATTTTACGGCAGGCGATGTTATTTTTCGAATTCAACAATTAAAAATAACCAGTGTATCATGTCACGTTGTTATGCGTGATCGTATTTTTATTTCTATCATGTGCTATTATTATTTTTCAAAACCTTGATTAGCTTTCTCTATGAGCTATTAATTTTTTTAAAACATTGATTAGCTTTTAATTTGGTGGACTTTTTAAACTATTATTTTGAGTTTGCTTAGTGATTACACATATCAGTTTTAGATGTAGTTTAGTACACACATCATCACTTCACTACTCTTCCTTGACAAAAATTTAAAGCATTCTTCTCTTCGAAATTCAGTATCTCATAGCCGCTCATCGGGTGAAGTGGTCGGAAACAGTAGTGTGTGAATATTGGTTATTTTTCATCAATCATAAAATGAAGATTGGAGAGTGTGGTGGGGTTCGTATTTTCAAAGTGACATTTTTGTTATTGTCATAGGGTTTTAAGGGGTCACTGTTGGACATGGCATTTAAATGATCGTTTTTCCATCATAATTTTCCAGTGATGTGTTGGTCGAGGGGATAAATGATGAGTGCTGGGAGGAAGCTTGGGTCATGATTAAGTCTTAGATAGTGGTCAATGGAAGTATAGTGGTCGAGCAAAGCGAGGGGAGCTTGGTTTGGGGTTTCATCTATTTTATTTAGGTTTGACTTTAGCTTACCGACGATGTTGACGAGGGGAACCAAGTTGATCAAGGATACAGTCGAAGGCATGGTAGTGGAGTGGCATTCGACAGCAGTGATGACAACAACAACCTATGTATAGGTGGTGTGCAGCGTTAACGGTAGAGAGATGATTGTGACTTGTATGCTAGATTTTGTTATTTGGGTTACGATATTGAAAGTGGAGAAGAACTGTAGAGATCAGTTATGGGTTTGGGTTGAGTTAGGTGTTGTTTACAGCCAAATTTCCTTATGCTACGCTTTTTGACTCATCAGATGTGTCAGACGTCTCAATGTTACATTCTTCCACCTAAGCCCGTTTGAGCAATTGTAGGAAAGAGTGACCTTGGCATCTAACATGTTTAATCGTTTTCCCCATTACTGCTCTACCTTCCTTTTGACTTAACCACTTCAACAAACCGACTCTCCACACCATTCCACCTTCTCCTTCTCTTCTTCGACAACTTCTTTCTACATATATCTGTACGCACTGGCATTGTCTAATTCAAAGCCAGATTCTGATTACAAAGGTGCACAAAATTTGATTTTTATTGAAACGTATTTACGTAGAAGGAGCGATGTCATCTAGATCCACACGTCATAATATACAGGTTTAATATGGATTGAATGAGCAACAAGTACACTAGCAACAAAATTTTCACATGAAAAATCTTTCTTTTCTCTTGTTACATGATAAACTGTAAAACTATGGTTTGACTGCAATGGAATAGTAATTAGTATCGAAGACTACCATATTTGTATATGCTATAACTGCAATACTCTCAAACCGACAAATGAGAGAGTGATTTCAAAGGTCAGATACCATGATTTCATTAGATTTTCTTGTTGTTTTAGATGAAGCACAATTACTCGGTGTAGACGTCATCAAGCCAGATTACCCTCGATATAATATTACTTCATATCATATTAAAACTTCAAATCACCACTGCCCATGTTTTAGAAATTATGTAGATGGTACACACATAATGATGCTCGTACTTTTAGATTGAGTAATTTCGTACATAGAACGAAAATGTTATGCTACATAGAATATCTTCGCAACATTTCCATTCAATTTACGATTTATTTATTTATGACTAGTCGGAATGGTACTGCACATGATAGTAAATATTTTAATTCAATTATAGCAAATAAAAACTTTAACTTCTTTCACCCTCGACACGCACTATATTATGTAGGTTAATCAGGATTCAGCCTGGTTATTACCACTATATCATAATATTATAGTTCATGTTATCAACTTTTGTAAAAATGTAATGAATCAAAATAAAAAAATGGAAATTTAATTTTTACTGTTTGAGTTTGCATGTGATTATTGAGAGAACATCTTGAATGTTATGACCTTCCTTTTAGATCGCTTTAAGTCCGTAATTAAACCAACTTAAACCGCTCGAAACGACGGATTAGCATACGGGTTTAATAGAATCAAGCATCGAAATCATAGAATAAATAAACTACAATATCTCCCAGCGGAAGCATTTTAGACATTCAGAGTTATACAAAGTTTTATACAACGGAAGAATTTACATAAATTTATTTATAAAAAAATTTATAATTTTTAACCTAACCAAAAGCAAGCATCTTCATCACTCTCTAACTTCGTCAGCTGAGACCTTTATACTGCAACACTCGGTCTAACCCGAGTATTTATGCAAAACACAAAAACAATCGAGTCAGAATTAACTTTATTCAAGTAAATCAACTCCAATAAAACACCAATATATAATAGTTAATCCTAACATATATGAAGGTATAAATTTTCAAAACAGGGCAGCACATTTGTGAACTAATATGTCTTAAATATATAAGACGGTACGGGTGTCAATTTTTCTTCAACATATGGTAACATATAAATGAGGCCACCAATAATCAATATGTAACAACCGAATTTTGACAGACCAATTTTTTCAAAAATCTCAATCTATCGATGCTCAACTCGGCTTGTCTGATATCTTATAGAAAAGACAGAGAAAATAAATATATCAGAGCTATATAAACGTCTCACAACGGAATGGATAAAATATGATATAATCAAATATAGCCCTACCAAGGTAATAATATTGTCTAACGAGTATCCAAAGCGATCCTATCTCCACCACAAACCTAACCTGTGAGTGTGCTATGAGGAAGGCATCAGAACACAAAAGTTATGGTGACTGGACAAATTATACATTCTGAATAACCCTACATATACCATTCAATTATGTTTTCTTATTTATTAGGTTTTTTGGGTTAACATCATTCAAGAATCTATACTCATGTCGTACCCATCTATCTCCTAGTAGGTTAACCTAACATAATATACATGTTAGCTTAACCCTAACATATCAAGGTACTTCCCATAGCACCCTCCTTGCACGGTCTGTCGTCATGCCACACAAACGTACATAGTAATGCCTTAATGTCTACGATACAACAACTGGTGTGTGTATCTAGTCTCTCACACGTACGTGTTGTCTTCTGTACCCCGAGTCCCGTAATAAGGCGGCATCCAATGCACAGAACTCGGTCAGGAGCTTTTCATATCTATATAGGTCCTCCCAAAGGATATATAGTACAGATATACAAGTATCGTATTCTTTTTCACAATGGCTATGGCTCCACCCAGGCCCCTCCCTCAACTGGTGAAAGACTACATCAAGAGATAAGTGACATGCCCTCGGCAAACAATCTACCATCCAATTTGACATGTCCTTCAACCAACATCTCGATAGTGAAAGATCGATGGTATCTTGGTTTAGCTCTACTCTTTTCGCATCCCACTGACTGCCGATGACAGGTACCAGACGATTACTATCCTTGATTTGAACTTAACCAACCTCTTCCGAGGCCAATCGTCGAATCACCCAGTGCCATCCGCCACAGCCTTCTAACTTCCAACTCTACCGTTGTAGTCAAGGTATACCCAAATGGTGGTATTGCACGGGCCCCTACCTCTGCGAGTACATTTTGAGCGTGCTGATATACACGTAAATGTGTATATTTTATCCGCTTATTTATCTAGTTTTCTATTTAAAATAATTGATATTTTGTATTTATAGCTGTGTTTTCAGATTGTTGATAAAAAGCTTGGTTTAAAGCATTTGACGGATAAAGCATGAAGAATTTGCTTAAAAAAGAGTGAAGTTGAAATTACTAAAGCTTGAAGAGTTTAAATCTTGAAGAACGGTTGCAAATAGAGTTCAGTTGGGTAGATTTGGCTCACTAAAGACTCATATTGCGTTCACATTAGCTCATTTGCAAGGCCTCTCACTCTACAGCTGCGTTCACACTAGCTTATGTGTTAGTTGGGCTAATTCTTTAGTCCCACATTTTGAAATTTGCCAAGTAGCCTTTGTCATACCAGCTATAAATACACTTTATCTCATTCATTGTAAAACACACTTAGTTTTATTCTGTAATTCTCTTCTTGGAATAAAACTCTTCTTCCTCTGTTCTATTTAGTTTTAGTTTTATTTATGATCATGTTATTTAATTTCTGTTTTTCTTCTTCTTTAGCTATGTCTAGCTAATCCCCTTTGATTAGGGGGTGATGATGTTAATAGATATGATTCAACATGAATCACATAGCCAATAGATGAGGACTTTATATATGTAGATCTAGATCTGAATCAAGGGTTAGATCTGAACCTTCATATTCTGTGTCGTTTAAGAGCTATGCTCCTTCACAGGGTATATTCGTGTTCGATCTAACAATTATCAGAGTTAGGTCTAATTTTAGGTTTTTAGAAATTAATTTGTGAATCTGTCCTGATAATCTATGGTTGTTTAAGAGCTCAGCTCCTGCATAGGCTATGCTTGTCGTTATTTACTTATTTGTTTCTAAGAATCTATTTATCGTTGATTCGTGTTTGTGACAGAAACATGAATTAGATCTATATTTATTTGTTGGCTATTGATGAGTGTGAATCTAATCTATGTCATTATCCCCTAATTGCTTCCTCTTATTAGATAAATCTCTCTTCTTTATTTAATTGATGTTATTTTCTGTGTTTTCAATCAATCAAAATCTTGGAATAACTTGATTGGATTTATTAATTAAAATATTTTTGGTCCCAGAGTTCGACACCCTCTACAACAATCCTTGTTGTTTAGGAAAGCCGAACGGATTTTACAGTTGTTTACAATTGTATAATTTGTTCGCAAACACGTGCACCGCACAATAGAGGGCCACCACGGAGTACCCTACCACGTCCCTTGGAAGCTATATGATTTCCTCCAGTCCTAATAAGGAATCACGTACAATAATCAGATGAACATGTTCCTCTCGTGCCTCCAAACACCCCGATAATCTACCCCGTTGGGTTTTCACCTTCATACGTGCGTACTGGTCCAAGCGCATCACACAAACGTGTTATAAGCCCCTATGTCTAATTTTTTTATTAAGCGCTCGTCGTATCTCACCATGTTGTTAATTAACTTGATTGTTCCCTTTTTCACTGTTATCTCAAGTTATTAGATTCATTAGTATACGACTGACTGTTTACTTGATTTATTCAGTCCTATGTCGTCGGAGCGTGCTTTCATTTATTATTGACTCCCTTTATTAGACTACATAATTCTCATTTATAAGCCCATTAATAATAAGCCTACCTTATTCTTTCTTGTTTAATCATAACCTTGTTATCTCAACATCTTGTTGTTATGTATTTATTAACTTAGTTCCCTCAACTAAGATTTATTAATAAGTTTTCTTTTTTTCATTTACCATAACTCATGTCATACATCTCACTTGTCCTTAGGACAAGCCTACTTATTGAATTACATTCTTATTCTCAAAATTACTTAGAATATGTTATATTTCCCATTCATCACATTTTCCTTGGTTTCTTATCATTAACCAAACTTTTACTTATGTAACATTCATCTAATTACCTCCTTGTATATTCTCATTATTTGAGGAAAATATTTCAGACACCTTAATAGATTGATTAGTGGAAATATATAAAGATCCATTTCCATAACGCACATAAATCAGTAATTGCAAGCTATTTCTTTCACTTTCATTGTTAACATACAAATATCTTTTTATTTGATTAGTGTGCAATACAGTAAAAGAATCCCTATTTCACACTAATCCCTTTTTTCCTTTCTTTTCTTGCAACTACGTTCTTAGTATTTTTATCGTTATGGAAATGTATCAATTTTTCCTAAATCCATCTAACTCGGTCCACTATAAATTTTCCTTTTTTATTTTCTGAGTTATATGTTATTTACAATTTCCCAATCATTGTAAATTTTCAATACAAATTAGGCACATCTATTCATTTTCCTTTATTCCTAATTTCAGTGTAATTTGATTTACAATATGTTCAATTTGTCATTAAACAACAATTTCAATAACATATTCACGTTTATTGTAAATCCCATAATTTCAATATTACGGTAATTTATAATCCAAACATAAGATTAACATAATAGATTTGTACAACGGTATATTCTTAACATTCTTAGAAAATAAATCATATCGCAGTTACCATAATTTACTATTATTTAACAAGTTAAGAATAATGGGGAATGTAAACAGTAAATATACCGTTATCCAAAAGGTATAATTCTAAATACACTCACCTGACATCTTTCCAATCATTAAATCTGATCCAGATCTGTGATTTCGTGGTCTTCATAATTGAATCTAATATTAAATAACCACAAATTTGCAAACTGAAACTAAAAGAAGAGGGAAAGAGGAAGAGAAACAAAAATAAATTAGATTAAAGAAATTACCTCACGTTGATCAAAATTAAACACCTATGTTGTAGATTTACATTCTTTATCTTCAAATCTTGAATCAGAATTTCCTTAAACTAAAATTTCTAATTTTAAAAGATTTGGAGAGGAAAGAAAATGGCAGAGCATTGGCGTCGTTTCAGAAAATATGAGTTGAAGGTAGACCCTACTAGTCAATTTATAGGTAGATAGGAAATTCTAGTCTGTCAGATTTAACATCATAAAATCTACACGTTAAAATAAGAAAACCATGTCACATAAAAGCATATCTAAACTCCCAGGTGTGTCGACCCCTGTGTTGTCCCACCTTAAAGGTGGGTCAACCCTATGGTCGACACATTGGTCGACCCATGTGAAGCCTGGGTCTAAAACGTGTTTTCTGCCTCTTTTAATTTCTTTTTTACGTTATATCTAATGTTTAATTTCTTTCTTAATATTACTTAGGAAGATTGTAAATTTCCACTTATGCTCAGTTGAACTATATGCCGAAAACCGCCCTAATTCGAGATTTGTAACACCCCACATCCGTTAAGGTCACTCACAAAGGGAATGCCTTAACTTCGGTGGAGAGTTATAGGTAAAAGATACAGATAAATTACAAGACAGACAAAATTTAAAACAGCGGAAAATAGAAATTTACTTTATTGATAAAATAGTTTGTATAACAATTATTTTCCAATGCCAGGAAATCTGTCTTACAAAATAAAGAAGCATAAAAATACATTTATATTCCCCAATGTAGCGTGAGCCAGCAATAGCAATGGAAAAGAGAATCCAAGCAAAACTTCGACTAACCTTCAGCTCGGAAGAAAACTGGGCTAAGTAGTAATATTCCCTCCCTGCGAACCTGAGGGGGAACGGAAGACAATAAAGCGAAAGAAAACTGAGTTAGACATAAAGTCTGGTAAGTTCAGTAACTTTCAGCATGTGAACAGGTAAAAGCAACATGGCATGAATTAGCTGTATACAAGACTACACCATGATGACGGGAATCATAAGGTTTGCACAAGATATGATAAAGTAAGATAAACTGGATGCACTTCTATATGTTCTCTGCTTCACCACTACCTTGTTATTCTAATTTTTATATCCCTGCACCACCTGACTAGTAATCCATATAAACTGACAAGAAAAAATACGTGATCCCAATTCCCACAATTTTTTGTTTGTCTCAAGTGTACGTTTGTCATTTGTTACCTAGGTCTAACCTGGGGTTTTTCTATCGAGTGCTTCCTAGATTTAACTAGGATTTACACGACTTATCTAATGCTTCTCGGATTTTAGGGTTTACACGACCTAGTTCCAACTAGGGATTATGCTACCCATCGAACGACGCCCCTACTCTAGGACACAATACCTAGGGCGGTATATGTTCCTAGACTTTCCCCACGTATGTTTCGTGGATCGTTATTGTTGTCTAGATGCACATGTCTTCTATATGTGCGACCCGAGTCTCGTGGCAGGGAAAATCAAGAAACACGGAACTCGGTCGGGAGCTTTCAGATATCTGCTGATGTAGATGCTAAGGTCTGTTTTTCAAGTGGCTATGGTCCCACCTGACCCCTCCCTCAACTAATGAAAGGCACACCTTGAAAAATGAGAACTATACGCAGGCCCTCTATGCCCCACTAACCTATGGCCATCCGCACTCATAACTAGATAGCAAGTATATGGTCTGTTGGAGTTCTCCGCCTTTCCGCTTCACGTATCTCGATTGACTTAAGATGGTAGGTAGACGACGAGTTGCTATCATAGGGCTACTGGTCTCGCCGAATCACGCTGGTCCATCCTAGTCTTTAGGTTGCCCTATATTGCAACCAATACATACCTTTGGTTCTTCTAACGCAGACCTTAACCTCTGTGAGCCCAGGCGGATCATCTGCAGCCTCACAGAGGGATACCAAGAGTACCCTCACGTCCCCTCGAAGCCGCGTGCTTCGTCCCCCAGTTCGTTGGAGCCTTCTTTAAGATCAGATGGACGTTCGCTCCTTCTCGTGTCGTACTAAGGTTTACTACTTAGTTCCCTTAATTAAGGTTTACTACTTAGTCCCCGAACAGTCGTTTTCTTAACTAAGGTTTACAACTTAGTCCTTTTAACTAAGGTTTACTGCTTGGTTCTCTTTCTCGTCAAGTTGGATTGGTTAAGTGTCATTAGTCAATTCAAGTTATCTTAACCCATTCATTTGTCATGATAAACTGATTAAGTGTTATCAGTAGTTCATGTTGACTTAACCCTACCACAAATCAAGTTATATTGGTTAAGTATTTCTTATTACTTAACCCCACCCCTTCACCTTGTATTGGCTAAGTGTTCCCTTTTACTTAACCCTGCCCTTTCTGTTTAGCTAACATGCTAAAGCGGTTAACTGTTCTCTTAGTTAACTTAACCCTAACATCTGTTTAATTCACATGTTCTAATGGTTAAGTATTATCCCTCCCTGTTTTAACTTAACCTTGTTCATTCGGCACACCACGATGGCTAAGTGTTCTAAGTTTACTTAACTCCACCTTCTAGTCTAGTAAACATGTTAAATTGGCTAAGTGTATTTTACTTAACCTCGCCCACTTGTCTAGCTTAATTGTTTCTTAGCTTTAAATTATTCATTTAAAGCACCAACCACTCACATTTGACAGATATTGTTGCGGTCACTGGATGTGCCGGTCGGTTCCGGGCAGATTTACACCGCAACTCAGTCTAACCTCGGGTCCTTTTCGGGCTCAATGCTCTAACCACCCACATTAGATAGGTATTTTTACGGTTGCTGGATTTTCCGGGCGGTTCCCGGCAGTCTTATACCGTAACTCAATCTAACCTCGGGTTAGGCATATTCGTATTTTCTACAATGTACATATTTCTCATTTAGGACAAATTCTTCTTGTAAATTATTACTAATTTACTTATGCCATAATTACTCTTTTATTGTACGTTGTCAACATTTATTATTATGGCCCACTTTCCCTTTAAACCATGTTTATAAGATTATACCAAATTAAGTGTCACTAACCATGGTTATGCTAAACATGAAAATTACATGTAATTTCAAGTTATTAATCAGAATAGGCTATAACCTACGTTCCCAAACTTGTCATAATAGTTATGCCCAAAATCACTATGCCACATATTTGGCGTTCCAAATAAGTTATTAAGCCTAATCTAGACTTAATGTTCTTATTTACATTTTTGGCCCAATTTAGATTAAATATCCAATTTTTCAATTCATGTTAGAACTAGATTTAATATTCTAGTTTACAATTTATGCCAAAACTAGACTCACATGCCAACTACATGGTTTGCGGCCAATTAACAATTTACCATTATACGCCCAGGTCTAATATGCATGTAATATTTACTATTATAGCCAATTCGGATTTACATCAACATATTTATTATGACAAATTATATAAATTAAGCTACGCCCAAATTCCCCCGCCGTAGTCATACGTATAACATGATTTCACAAGTTTCTAAGTACTTATGAAATGAAACTAGCAAAAGGATCAGGGGATAAGCACGAGAATTTGACATAAAAGAATAGGCATGCGAAAGCGAACCAATTACAAAGATAATTGTTCCAATAAGTTTGATGTACATAACAGTGAATAGGAATAAACTAGACAAGCTACATCATAAATACAAGATCAACACAATTTAGGGAATGGGCATAGGTGATTTGGTCTAACATAATGCCAACTCGGTGTACAACATGGTTTACAACTATAGTGTTATGGGCATAAGCAACTAACCATACTAGTCATAGGCAATTAACCTCAATAGTTATAGTCATGGTTTCATAGTTATGAATCATGGGCGATTAAACACAATAGTCATGGATAATAGCCTTATAATCATAGGCAGAAATCTCATAGTCATGAGTCATAGGTGATTATCCACAATTGTCCTTGTCACAGTCATAGGCAATAGTTTTATGTTCATGGTCTTAGGCATAGGCATAGTCTTATGTTCACATTCATAGGCATAGGCATAGTCTTATGTTCAGTCATAGGCATAGGCATAGTCTCATGTTCACAGTCATAGGCATAGGCATAGGTTATTAATAATAGTTTCAACGTCATAATCGAGAATCAGATCCAGAGGCATATACAAGCATCGATTCAAGCGAAAGGATTAGGCATATTCTTATATCCATTCAATCATGCCACAAATAGATCTAGACGTTCAAATCTAAAAAGTAACTGACTTACATCGATCGGAGAAAGGATAATCAAATAGCGTTGTGATAATTTTGCTAGGATTTGCACGACGTTGCCCGAAGCCGCTGAACTAGCCTTTGATCCTTTTCTTAAAGCTCTAAACCTGATTTGAATCTCCAATTTGCAATTCCTAGCCATAGTCTTCAAGAACAGTCTTCATGTTTTATTTTAATTTATTTCAATTATTCCAGATGCAGCATAAAGAGAGAATAGAATGGTGTAAAGAGAATGAGGCTAGGAGGCTGTTTATATAGGATTAGGAGGACGAATCTAGACTGAAAACGTGATCAGATACATCAGAATGAACCCAGGCTCAGAACTGGGTTCTGGCACCAGGTCGACCCCCAGGTCGACCATAGGGTCGACCTGGTCCCTGGGAGGTCGACCATAGTGTCGACCCCCAGGTCGACCTGGTCCTGGGCAGGAAAATTCCCGCCCAGTCTGCTCTGGCGTTTGAATTCGAATTTCGAGCTGTTTTCGATTTTGAAAATTCCTGAAACTTCAGAGGGTCATATCTCCCTCATACGGACTCCGTTTTTTGAAAACTCGGACTCGTTTCCAAGCAGAATTTCGAGACGAACGCAATGGCGCAATCCTTTTCCCTTGATTCTTATTTTAAAATTTAATTCTGCCTTGATTTATGGTTTTAACATGTTATAAAAATACGGGGTGTTACAAGATTAGAAACAGCTATAGGGGCTTTTCTGGTAATCTTTGATTAGGCTGTAATTTGAACTTGAGTTTATTGTGTGTTACGATCTCCCTGGTTTGCTTCTTCCGATGTGGTTGGTTATTGTTCTAACCGCGTTTTGGATCTGCCTTATATGGGTTGTGTGGTGTATTGAGGTGGTGGATCTATAAAGTTGCATGGCGGAGCTCCTCCTCCGCAAATAGTTAGATTACCTGATAGCGTAACTACTAGGTTCTACTTTTGCATAAGTTAATACTCCTTCTTGTCGTCCACTGTCTCTTTGTGAATTAATCAGTAAGGTTTTTGAATGTATCAAAAAAGAAAGATTACCGTCATTGCCACACTTTCCACCTTTTTTCAGAGAAAAAATAAAACAAAAAAATTTCTATTATACGCTCCTTTTCTTACAAAGAGTCACAGCCCAAGAAAATGAAAAAGTGTTGAAAAACTCTTTTCAAAATAGAATATATTATTGCGTTTTTATTCTAATAACATAATTTTCTTATCTGTTATATGGTTTGGTGTACTCTTCAGTCGCGCCTAACCTTACCTGTTTATCACTAATCTTTGAAATTTAAAAGGATGCCATCTCTTTGAGAAGCAACCCTTGGGTCAATTTTTTTTTTACCATGATCAACAAATAAAAGGACACCTGACCAAACAAGAGCTATTCCTGACAAAGCATTACATACAATTTAAAATGATGCAATTATATTGTATAATATTAGGATCCATCAAACATTATATCTAATGAAACTACTACAACTGACTAGATACTTCCCATGATTTGAAATGCATATTCAAAGCATGACAATAATTATATTCAATACACAATTTTGACATCATATTCTCAGAAATTGAACAACTTCCCATGCACTACTATTGTATGAATGCAGAAAGCCTGCCCTTTTATATCGTTTTGTAATATCTGACCTGGCTATTATGTGAACAAACATTATCTGACATGATTTTTATGTTGTGACTTTTTTCAGAAACATTCTTACTCATACGGCTAACATTCTGAAGAAAAATACATTTTTTGAACAGGAATCATCATTTATAGCCGGTACACTATTATCAAGTCTGAATTTGAAGAACTTTGTACATCAGTGGTTCAGGAGCTATTAGTGTTTGCGAAGGAATCTAGAGATCAACAAATAAAGCGATATTCTTTTCATGTTTATTTACATGTTGCGGAACATTTAGTTAAATAATCTTATTAGCTTCTTTAGGTTTACTCCTATTACTCACATTTCTTATAGAGAGCCTTCTATGTTTATAATTCAGGTGTCCTTGTGCAAATACAAATACAAAAGTTCTACAATTTAAAAGCAGCTTTCATTCTTAGGCTACTGGTTCTGTGCAAAGGTGATGGCAGTGCTTGAGGGCTATGATAGAGTTTCGCGTTCGCCTTCGGTTTCACGTTTGCTTGCGACTTCATTGTCGTCATCTTCGTAAGATGGTTGGGTATGTTAGACTTATTTTAGTGTAAATATGGCGTTATGTGGTTTTAGTATAGCTATGGATGATATATGTTTGCATTTGGGATAATGTTAACAACAACCGAATGGTTTTGTTGTTCATAATTCATCTTGGTGCATGAATTGATGAAGGATTGTGGATGTTGTGGTTCTTTTATATGTGATTACAAATGTTCTTTTTAGTTCTAAATTAATATTGTTGGCTAATTTATCTTTGGTTTTTTTAATATGTTATTTATTTTAGTGTTCACAGTTAAATGACGTTAGTTTGATATATATATATATATATATATATGTATGTATGTATATATATAATATATATATATAGGCAAGTGTTCCGTTGCACCCCAAAAATGGAGCACCCCAAAAGCCCCCTGATTTCCACCTCTCATTTATGTTAAAAAAAGTGAGTGGGAAGTGAGAGAGTTAGTGGAAGGAGAGAGAGAAGGGGAGTTAGTGGGAAATGAGTGGTGGAAAAGTGGTAGGCTAAAGGGGTGCTCACTATTTGGGGTGCCATTGAACCTGCCTCATATATATATATATATATATATATATATATATGTGTGTGTGTGTGTGTGTGTGTGTGAATGTATGTATATATAGGTAAATCAGAAGGGGAATATCGATGGATTACCAACAAAAAGAGTGAGGTTAAGTTTTCCCCATTTTAATTTTCGACACTAATCCCTTGGCAATTAGTAAGGGTTTACCCACTCCTTTTTTAAATAATATTTTATTATAAATTAATTATCCATCGGTAAACAGTCGGTATATAAATTAAAATTAAATTAATAAATAAAATTTTGTTTTTATTGTATAATTAGTAACATGACGGAAAACTCATTATAAAGTCCGTCGTAAAATCTGATACAACTACCTTCATGGTTTTTACCGACCACCATGTTATGCAGGAAATCCGTCGCTAAAGCCAATATAGCGACGAATTATAAGCGGATTCTGTCGATATGCGGTTTTTCTTGTAGTGATTGTATATATATTTTGGAATTGAAAACTGAATTTATTGAGATACAGATTGAAATGATAAATACTTGGAAATTGAATTAAACGGACTGAAATGATACATATCTGTATTACCTGACTTAGATAGAAAATTATATATATGAAATATAAAAACACCATCGGTTTATTTTTAAATATTTTCAAGTACTTATAAATAAATTTTTATTAAATAAATTTAATTTTGAAATTTTAAATTAACATTTTTATTAAAACTTAGATTTCGATATAATTTAATAAGATTTAAATCTAAGATTCAAAATAAAATTTACAAGTTAGAAAATAAATATATGAAATTATAGAAGTCATACAGATTGCCTAACTATACAAGTTGGATTTTTAGTTGCTAGTCCACAAAGTATAATAAATAAAAGGACATGAGTTAAACTAACATGTCTAAACTGCTAAGCAAAAGATAACACTTGTCCCCATTGTCATTACTAATGTCATCATCAATACCTGGGCCTATTACATGCCGAATAGTAGTGAAATTTGTCATAAGTAGCAGATCGTAAATCTCTAAAGCAAGAAGTACAATTATTTCCTATCCTATAATGATTGAACAAACATCTACCGATAGTGCTGTCCTAGTATTCTATCAGTCGCCAATGTTATATAATCTCCTATTGCACGACACTGAAGAAGGAAAAAAATCTCCATCCTCTCCTATAAATTTATGGAAATTATGTATTATTGGAACATACCTCATTTCAAACTTTTCGTAAACCCAGGCTCTCCCATCTGCATTCCAATTAATAAATCGATTATCCATCTGACACCTACATGCATAGATGCATTGGAACCGGTGGAACTAGGGCTGAACTTTTTTACCATATTACCACTACCAACCATTACCAACCGCTACCAACGGAAGTGGTATCAAACAATTATATACCGATCTTATTGGTATGGTATGCCAAACCACATGAGAATATACGGTACGGTAATGGTAATTGAGCATTAATAATAGTAATTACCATACCTACCACATATCTTAAACAATGCATATGTATATTCTTATATTTCATCGTATATGCTTATTACATAACATTGAACTTCCAATATGTAATGATTTAATAAAATACCTAGGAAAATACTATTATAATAGAAGATTGAATGCAATTTTTATCAAATATCTTGGAAAAAATATAATTTATACGATAATTAAGTTCATCCATAATGTTTTCTTGCATGTTTGACCGCATAAAATAAGATAGATACATAATAATATAATAAAAAAACAATTTTAATATTTAATATTTTAATGTGAAATATTATAAATAAAAGGATCTCATATTATTAAATGGTAAAAACTTATTACCGACATCTACCAACCATAAACCGAATTGTTGGTTACCGGTTTCTTTGGTTTTATGGTATGATTTTTTCTATTACCACATAAGTCGGTACGGTAATGGTTTTGAATACAAAGTTCCGGTACCGAACCAATTCCACCCCTAGGTGGAAGAAATATGTCCACACTATTGGCAACAGATGAAAATATTCGATTTCCAACTATATCGAATGTCAGCTTCCATAGCAAACCCATCAGTAATTCTGACTTTCAATTTCGTCGGTAACGGCTTAGATGGGGTGATCTCAATCGACGCTATCGTGGATAGAGGGTTTTACGAGTTTCGATCGCTGCGCCAAAATATATGAACTCACCAATAAGACTTGCAAACCAATTTGACCAATCAACGGTTGTAATACAGATGGAATGTTAGTGAAATTGGCCCAAACTGGTATGGAACTAACTTGCTCTCTGACTTTGTCTATTTTAATACCCTATGGTGTGATAATGATTGGTTTTCCACTATAATTATAGGACTAGATTCTAGTGTACGGAGATGCTCTTCCTCATGGGTGAAAGTGAAAATAGAGAAGTGACCTATATAATTGGACATGAAGTTTACCTCTAGGCTTCCAGACACGAAGATATTGAAGCCGGACCTCATTATTAGGCGTCGAAACATCCGGGAAGAAGCCAACTAAATGATCAACCCAGTAGCTAACTTCACCTTGAACGACATTAGAAGGCAACACTTATGCATCGTATACAACTTTGGTATTGAATGTATCTGTCTCATATAATCCAACATTCTAGGGTAGAGTTTTCAAAAGTGATGACCAAACAGGTATATTATTTCCATTTTCTACATTTTCAGAACACGGATTTCCGGTATTAGCCACAGAGTAAGAGGTAGCCAATAATACAGTGAAATCTGATTTATGCAACACATGCTTAGAAGAATTTGCAGCATGCCCAAGTTCATAGTAACTCACGGAGGAATTAACAAAAACATCATTCGTGCTTTTAATGGGACTTGTGGGTTTAGGGATTGTTTCATATACTATCGATCCAAGCAATAAACATCACTCGGCATATCAATATCAAAACCCAACTCTCCAGTACAAGTATTGAAATCGGCATCACTGTCAGCATTCAAACTAGAATTGGCTGCAGCTAGCATAGATGAGAGAGGAAAGGTAAAGGTTTGATCTACCAGATATAGGAATAGACCGAGAGACAATGGATTGGAGGGTAGCTGATAGAGAGCCAGTGGAGGACATGCCCTCTAAAATGGGAGTCACGATAGAGTAGAAAACACGCCTAGTACGAGTAGTTGAAGGCTGAGATATAGAGGATGATGAAGGTTGTGAATAGGAGGTGGGAGCACACTTGTTCTTACTCATCATGAACGAGAACGAAAGAGATTAGGGGTCGGCTTAATTTTGAATGGTTTGAGGAGGATGAAAGGGTATTTTGAAGGGTTATTGAAGGGGAATTGCTACGAAAGAGGAAGTTTTTTTTTTTTTTTTATGAAAGGGGTAAACTAAAAGAGGTAAAATTATTATTTTATTAATTATTTGTATGGGTATGTATAAAAGCGGCAAAAAATTAGCTGTTGGCTTGCGTCGGATGCGTCGCCGCGTCGGACGCGAAAGCTAACTTCTGAACCGTTCGGCTGAAAGGGGCAAATGGTGTGGGCCCCACATCACGCGTCAGAAGCGTCCGACGCGGATGCGAACATTAACTGGACAGTTTAAAAATCAAATGCTACCTAGATCTAAAAGCGAATTAGATTCGGTGACTGGGATTGTATTGTCTTACTTTATTTTATTTCATTTTTGTAAAAAAAAAATTATATATATAAGTTAGGGTGTGTTCGCCGCAAGCGAAAGCGGAGAATTTGAGCGGAGTATTTCAGCGGAGTATTATAGCGGAGAATGCGTTTGGCGCGTTAAGCGGAGTATCTAAGCGGATCATTTTATTTATATTTTGTAATTTAGTTAATTACCGATTAAAACGTAGCATTATAATTATTGCAGAATAACACAGTTAACAAAACATAACATTCCATTACATAAAAACAGTACAAAAAGTGATACGTTCCAGAAATACAAAAAAAAAAAAAAAGTAGATAAAGTGATACATTGCAGAAATACAAAAAAAGTAGATAAAATGATACATTGCATAAATCTACTAGTGCAATCCTACTACAACAATCTCGTCTCTTATTCTATCGCGACGCACTGCCATATCAGCGCTGCCTTGATAGCGTTGAGCCGGTGCTAGGTCATTATTGCCTACATTTCTCACGTCGGCGTATTCTTGTTGATACTCATCTGGAATAAGATTTGGATCATCGTCATACGCCATAAAATTTGAATCATCCATACGTATTTGCGTATATAATTGTGTATAGTCATCGTAGCAACAAAAAATTTTGTTTGAGCTTCGAACTTGTAGGTTGCCATATTTCTGAGTGTAACAAATTTCTTTTTCCATATTTCGAAGGTCCTCTCAATTGCCATATGTAAACTAGAATGGTAGAAATTAAAATTTTCATTATTCGGTTTCGGTTGATTTGTGGTCATACGAAACTGGGGGATGTGATATCCAACATTTCGATATGGTGGTATATACCCTATTGTAAGTGGGAAACCAGAATCCACAACATAATACTCTCCAGGAGAAAGATGAGGAAAATTGGAACTTCTATCATTCACCATGGAATTAAAAATTCGACAGTCGTGTGCAGTACATTCCCAACCAGATACAACAAACGTAAATAGTAAATCGAACGAGCATGCAGCCAAAATATTCTTTGTAGCGTATCCTTTTCGTCCGATAAATGGAACAATTCGATCTGGAGGTAAGCGTGTCATTACATGTGTACCGTCTATGGCACCAATACAATTTTTAAAGTATGGATAGTAACGGTTATCATTGCTAATTTCAGCTAGAATTGAGTTAAATTGAGGATCAACCGGCTTTATAATAGTGGTAGATAATACTAGGACGACATTCAAAACAGCATGAAAATAATTAAAGATTGTGCAACCTGACCTTTGAAATCTTTCAGTCACTTGTCTGTTAGAATTAGAGGTATAACATTTTCTGAAGTAGTCAATCCGCAACTTTCCAGCCTATCGCATAACGAAAGAAAACATAACCATTACATACGAAACTGCCTTTGACATCTTCCTTGATGACCGTTAAGTATGTCGTCTATCCACATCAAATCAAAATACGTCGAAGTATGCATCCGACGTCCTATTTCACGTCGTCTATCACGTAAGTACGCTCCAATTAGTACAATATATTCCAAATCTTCTGAATCAGAATCACCATCATCTGAAAATGGATTTTCCATTGCAATCACTTCAAGGTTGAAATAAAAATAGAAGAGGAAGAGGGTAGAGAAGAGGTGAAGATGGAAGAAGGGTTGGAAGAAGGTCTTATAAGGGGGTAAAGTGGGGAAGAGAAGAGCCAACAGCTCAACTTTGAGCCGTTGGCTCAACGGTCCTAAATATACCGTTGAACAACGGACGCCTCCGACGCGTCCGTTGTTCAACGGCTCCGTTTAGGCCAAAAGAACACAGCCTTAATCTAGGTTTTAAAGTACAAATTTAAGATTTTTGAACTTTAATATTATCCCGCTTAAAAATATATGTGATATGAGTAATATAATAGAATAAAGTAATTTAATATATATATATATATATTATAAAAATCTAAATATAGAGTTACATATACTTTATATTTCAAAGATAAGTTAAATTTAAATATGAATTAGAAAGAAGTTTAACTTACGATTTTACTTTTAGAAGTTAATTTTAATAACTAAATTTTATAACTTCAATATTAATATGTATTTCATAACTTTAATATAATAAAACTTAAGGTAAAGTCAAATTTAAGATTTTATTATTAAATTGATTATGACTGGACATTTTGAAATATACAATTTGATTTTAAAATAAAGTTTAATAGTTTGATTTTATTAAACTAAATAAATAGAATTTTTCTTAGTAAACCGATTTCAATATATATTTGAATTTAATATTATAAATTGACTTAATTGGTATAATTGTGATGAAATTTATCAAGTTAAGTTAAAGCAACCATAAAGATATGATGTAGAGAGTTGATAATTAGATTTGATATGAATTTACTTAGTTAATGGTGTGAATCTAAAAAACAATGAAGTTAAATATTTTAGAATTTCTTTGTGAATTATGATTTTATTAAAGAATGATTTTATAAAACGACTATAGTGAAATAGCGTATTGTATTATGCATATGGTTCCATGGATCCTTACAAGACGTGAACCTTAAATATCTTTTGAGTTATTGTGCATTTCTGAGAATATTTCACTTAAGTTAATTTACTAACTTGAGAATGTTAGTTCTAACTTGAGTGTTTTGTTTTCTTTACGCTCAGGTCAGACAGTTTTGAGATTTAACCTTTGATGTTGAAGATTTGTGAAGACCTCATCTATAATGCTTTTATTCAATCATTTGTTCATGTATTAGTGAGATTTTATGTAATAGGCATCCATTATATTTGATATTGTAACTCTAATGTATTGTATTGTTTTATTCTGCTGTAAGATATTGTATTATTCTATATCTATATGATTTTGTAATTGATTCTTAATAAACCCCACTGCAATAGCAAACTGCCATTCTGAATAATTTGAGTAGGTTCCTTTATCGATTTGAATGGTTGGAAATAGAAGGTCGCTACAATTTTTCAACATGGATAATAACTTAAAGTACAAATGTACATGCATTTACTTATAAATGTACTTTTGTTCTCTTTTTCAAATCTTTATTTAATTTATATGTTTACCCATCATGTCAGCTAAATTAGTTGCATAATATTAATAAATACTTAATCTAATTATAATTATGTGCGCACAAGTATTAATGAAACAACTCAGAAATTTAATTACTTTTAGTAAGGGAAAAATAAAGAATTCAAACTAATTAAAATACCGAATTCTTTCTAAATTCTAGAGTGATATATTGGGGAAGATACTGGAGATAAAATAAAGAAGTTTTGGAGAATTATATATTCAAGCAAAGAATATAAAAAATGGTGATTTAGACTAAATCAATAAAACATCAATATATAGAATAAATTATTAAAATAATTTAATGGAGTGTTATTACTTAAATAATATTGTTTCAATTTTTTTATAACTAATAAGAAAATCATCTTCAGATTATGTTTACTCAAAATGATAGTTTAACTCAAAAATTAAAATATGTTTGGTGAACGAATTCTGGATTTTTAACGATTAGGCAAATAAAAGTTATATCAAGGTGTAACCTACATATACATTATATGTGTATGACAAAATATACATAAGAAATTAGTAAGGAGATTAGTTAAGCTAAAGAAAGGGTTAGAAAAAGTAAGTAAATAAAATAATAGTTTACTTTGTTAGATAACAACCGTACCCATACCCCGTACATAACCTACACAATCATACCCTTACACCACCAATCACTTACACATGATAGGACATGTCAAGGATGACATGTTTCGACCGAAAATAAGGTTAAGGAGGAAAGGAACTTTTCTCAAATTTTCATCCCTTATTTTATTACTAAATGTTTCCTATAAATACCAACTCACTTCCATTCACTTCTCTACACCAAATATCTTATATTTTTCCTCCTCTAAAGCACTTTAGTGGCTTCTAAATCCTAGATGAAATGTAAGAAAAGAAAAAGGAAATCACTCGCCACCCATAAAAGTATCTAGAGGCCTCAAAACTATGGCTGAATCTCCATTCATCTACGTATATTTATAAGCTACCTCCACTTGATGAAGTTGAAGATCAAGCACCATCAAATCCCAAGTCTAGGACGAGAGAAATTATGAGGGGAAGGGGAGCTCAAAACCATTCGAGTTAGCACAAGTGAAGTTAGAAGGTTATGGGATAATCTATGAAGGTAAAGCAAGTTTGGATAACACATAGTTCAAATCCAAGGTGAGAATCCCACTTTAGAAAAGACCCTAGATATCCATATGTTTATGAAATGAAATTGCTTGTTATGCTTATATTAAATAATGCTTATGCATGTCATGGAATTTCACTAAATTCTAAGCTATATTATAAACAAAACCATTATATGAAAAACGAAATAACCACAAACTTTGGAACCAGCCAAAGACATTCGAAGGCATCACACAATAATGCCGAAAGTAACAAAAACATATCTACAAGATTCAGAAAATTAGGAAATTGAAGAACTGAAATTTACTTTGGACTCAAAGGCGTTACCAAATTTAATTCTTAGCAATAATACACAAGTCTCTTCCATGTGGGTTGAAACAAATAGAAATTTCCAAAATTGTGGAAGGATTATTAAAAATCATAAAATCAAGAAAATTATCTAGGAGAACGCTTCATTTGCTCGTAAGGATGTAAATCAAAAATTCACGTAATAATTGGGGAGTAGAGTAATAATCCCAAAATTCGTCAAGGAAGTTAAAATAATACTGAAATTCTTTAATGACTACCAAATTGTAAATAACTTTGGTACACTAACAACCAAAATAATATCAAAAGTGTTATTCATAAAATTAAAAATATTCCATACAATGAAATATATAAAATTCAAAACCATTAGGAAAGACAAACAATAATTTTACTAGTAATTCGTGGATTACTATTCTAATGGATAATCAAATGAGTGCACTAGACAGAATAGGTCAAAAATAAATCATAGATATCCCAAAGCATCATATAACCATTCAAATAACTCAACATGACCAACTTATAAGCGAAGTTCTTAGGTTGGCAAACACATTGAAATTCTTTCCAAAACTACTAACTCATGGGCAGAAATTTATAGTAAGATAATGATATTAAGTTGGAAGTTCTGCTTAAAGTGAAATCTTTAGAGAAATTATGAAGAAATAAAAAATCATGAAAACATCAACCATTTACGTAACAATGGGTTAACTATGAAATTCACCTGAAAACCTACAATAGCAGTATGTAATAGAAATCATCCAAATAGCATTGAAAGGGTAACTATTGAATCCAAATGAGATACTTTGATGCAGTGGTATCTAAAAACTGCCATTTAATCTTTACTATTAAATAAGGGAATTATCATCCAGTAATAAAATATCCAAAAAAACATTGTATAATTTGAATTCATCTACAAGATATCAAGAAAGCCATATCCGAATAAAAATTACTAGTTGAACACGTGTTTATTGTAACGACCCGTATTTTCTGCCTATTTATTTGGAATATTTTAATTATTTTAATTATTTAAAATATTGGTTTGAATTTAAATAATCGAATTTAACGATTTTATTTGGAATATATTAGTTAAATAAATAATAAAATATTATTTTAATTTCCAGAATATTGGAAAATGCGGAATTTGAAATATATTGTGATCGGGCAGTTTAAAGTGGTCAAATATTGTTTATATTGAAAATATAGGGACGATTTCGATTCGAAAACGACGGTTGAGCAATATGGTTTATAATTTAATTAAATAACGAGCTGCAGTGGCGCGGCAGTTCACGATTTGGCGTTTTGAACTTCAATTGGTTGTACCGGGTCAAAATTAAGTCGGATTTCCTCGAAACAAGAAACGTCGGGACCGGTTTGACGATATCTTTCCGATGGCAGAGAAAAATCCAATTTTCGTCGTTTAGATTTTATTTTATATCCAAATCAAATTTTGAAAAAAACGCTATGGAATTCCTTTGTATATTATATCGATTATTTATATAGAATAGAGGGTTTTTAAATATTTTAAATATTGATTTGGCTTGGAATTCAACCCAGGGCATTTTTCCTTGGTAGTGTATCAAATTCTGGTCATGTATGGCCAATGGCAGTATTTTAATAATATTATATTAAGATATTTTAAAATTGGTTTATTTTATTTGAATTGGCCAGTTATAAAAGGGCCATTATTCAAACGACCTCTGTTTTCAACGAATTTTTTTTTATTGAGACCACAACAGTAAATTATTGCTAGATTTCAAATGGCGCGTCAATCGGAGTTAATTTGTGAGCGTGGCAAAATAAAATGCAAATATAAACGACCATTTGAACGTGAACGAGGGCCATTCGAACAAACGAACTCGGAATTCGACGAAACAAGTTTCGTTAGGATCGTATCTTCGAAATATACTATGCCGTCCAGTCGCGTCTCGAACGGGGTTTGTATGTGAGCGCAGGAGCGAATAAACGACGTTCGAAAACGCGATATACACGAAATAAAATATCGTTCGTCACATCGAGATAAATAAATATTTTTTTCCTTTATATATATGAACTTCCACCAGCCCAAGATCAGTTCATCCTGTCCACAACATTTCTCCAGCGACATTTTTGCAATAAAGCCCCTAAACACAATTCAATTTATATCTTCCAATCCGAGAGGAATTTGTGAGGGCAATCTGAACAAAAGTTGTAGATCGGGTTGTTATCTACCTACTGTAAAAAGTTGAGTGAGTTTCGTTGACTGTGGTGGCCGAAATCGAGGTAAAACAGTGAATTTCCAGTTTAGTTTTCGGCCGAAAATGAGGAGTTTGGGTCGATTTTAGTTGACGGGACCTTAGGGGTTTTGTAGAGGGAAGAAAGAGGTTTCGTTTGGCTGTGGTATGAGGTGCAACGGTGGTCTGTGGTGGCGTGGGGACTGAGATGAACGGAGGTGAAGTATTTGGGGCTGTTTTTAAAAGTGGTGTTCGGTTTTGGCCAATTTCCGGCGCCATCGTTAATGTCTGGTCGAGGAAGCCTAAAGGGAAGGGTAGCAGGAAGAACGGAGGTCAGTTTTGTGCTGGTGTGGCGGTCGCGGATGGACGGATGGCGTTGGCGTTTGGGTTAGAAGCGGTTCCAGTCATTGGGGTTTTCCAGTGAACTTGGTCCATCTGGTGGCACGGGGTCTCGGCCAAGGGAAGGTTAGGGTTAGACGGTGGTGCCAGCAACATCGAGGTGGATTCCTGTGTGGTAAATCGACGGTGAGGGAGGGATTTTTGGTTCATATTTTTTTCTAAGCCGAAGAAGAAGAGGGAGTAATCGGGGGGAGGAGCGATCCAAGGAAGAAAACGTGTTTTGATTTGATCTATGATCACGTGGCGTGGATTAACAGTAAGAAGGTAATTAATTAGTTAATAATTTAATTAAATTATAATTGTTTTTAATCGATAAATTAGTCAAACGTATTTATGCGATATCTTCGCCATACGATAACGAAATTCCACGAAACATGATCCGTTGGGATCACAGGGACGAGCCCTAGATGATGGCACTGACTAGGCTCTGATCTGAAGCAGTTGAAAATTCAGCAAAAATTTTGAACGCTCGACTGAAATTAGATGCAACAAACGCATCAACCGCCAACCGTATAAACACTGGTGAGTTAATTCTCACACCTTCTGGAATCCTGTGATGTGGTAAATTCATATTAAATTATAATTTACCTTTAAAAAGTACAAATTGGTTGATTGGTTGCTAGTGGTTGTTTATTTGATTGATTGATTGCTGTTATTTAATCATTTTAAATTGGTAGATTATATGAAATTTATTTCATATATTATTATGAAATGTATAACGAGCTGTGGTGCAGGGAAGAACATGTTGGAGGGATTCGACCGGGTTCCTCAAATATTATTTATGTTGTTTGTTTGTTTTATATTATTGATATTGAACTGATCGAACCCCCTAGGGTAGAAAAACCAGTTGAGTGTGATGGTTGAATAAATATTCACCCGTGTTGTGTTTAAATCAAACGACAATGTTGATTTGGTAATTGGCAGTGAATGGCCTAAAAGGTACTGTTTTAACCGTCGTTCTGCTGTCAGGCGAATTGACATAGATTTTAAGTTATAAATTATTATTTTATAACGAAACTGGAGTTTTTCAGTTGTTTTATATAAATAATTAAATTAGAAATTCATTAATATTTGAATCGAGTTATAAAAGAAGCTATGTAAATGGTTTATGCAGGTTAATGCAGAAAGCCAACAAATATACATACGGGTTGGAAAATGCAATAATCGTTTGGTTTAAACGATTAAATGGTGTTTCAAATTAATTGAGTTATTTAATTAATTTAAAAGGGAAATGACAAATGGAATTCAGTTAATGGTTAACCATGGTGTACGGTTGACCAAATCAATCGTGTTTAGCTTAAATTGAAAATGAGACCAACATGGAATGGAATTAATTGGGTTCTGAATATTTGTCAAATTTGGCGAGAGGTGTTTAATAATTGGTTAATCTTTGATTAACTATAATTAAGGAAATTCTTGAATTGTTTAGTGTTATTTTTTATTTAATCTTCGATTAACTAAACCTCAAAATAACTATTAAATTGGTAAAGGTTAATAAAGAAAAGTATTGTTTAATCAACTTTTAAAAGTGATAATTATCGTATTTTTTGATAAATAACAAAGTTAACTATTCTTATATAGTTAATGTTGAAGTTATTATTATTATTCTTGACAATTAGAGAAATGACTTTTAAATAGGAATTCAATTAAGAAGTGACTTAAGTGGCATTATGGTTCGGCCAAGGAAGTGGGAAAAGTTTATAAAGAGGTTTATAATCCAAGTTCAGATGAGGATGGTAAATGGAATCGGTAAGTAAAGGTGGTGTTTTATGGATATTTGCTTAATCAAACAGGTTAAGTAAAGAGAGGATTAAACGAGGATTTCAAATATAAGGGATGGTTTTAAACCAGATTTGAAATCGAAGGGGAAATGAGATTTTGATGTTAGTGGTTAAACTAATATTATTCTAAGGTAAGAACGGGTCGATCAACGTCTGAGAGGTAACTAAAATACCCCAACTTGGTTGGCTTCACTATTATCGAGGAATGGTATTAGTTTGGAATAGGTGGAAAGTGTTGAGATTTGGTTTACCTTATACGAGGAATATCGAACTCTAATGCAAAGTTTTGGGAAATAAATATTAATACAATATTAGTTTCAAAGAAATAAGAATATTAATTTCAAATTTTATTGAACATTTGTTATTCAATTAAAATTGATCGAATATAGTATTCGAAATAGAGTTAGTCAAACATAGTTATTCAGGAAGAGTTGCCGTTGCGTACGACTGCTAGCGTAATTCGCAGGGCTGCAGATAGCCTACGGTGGTCGGATGTTTCCTGAGGGAATCAGGCGTAATCATTGTGATCGCTGCGATCTAGAGTCAAGCGAATGGAGTAGGTCGAATATTAGTTAATCGATAGGAGTAATCAAGTCAAGTTAGTCCAGTTGAGTTAAATAAGTCGAGTTAGTCAAGTTAGAATTAATCGATCAGAGTAAATCAGTCAGAGTTTGTCAGAGAAATTTTGGTTTATATCATTAAGTATATACATATATGGATATCGTGAGTTGCTCGAATATAAGAAAAAGGGAAAAGGGTTTTAAAGAAATATATCGATATTCCCGACGGAAATGGAAAGCTATATATATATATATATATATATATATATATATACGTACTCAAAATCATATAAAACAGTTCCGTTATAATAGAATAAGTTTAAATCAAGTGTTTTGAATATACTGGGAGATTTAAAGGTTTATTAACTATTGGGTTAAATATATTTTTAAGAAGCCAAGTTAGGTCAAGTGCTGAATCAGCAAACTCATGTATTTACACAATTGTTATTTGATAGTTAAAACACCGACTATCAAACCTTACCAATACTATTGTTGGTATGGAAAGACCGGGATCAAATTATATTCGAAAACCATTCCGACCAACAAATACGTGAAGATGTCAATTGGAGATGGAGCAAGTGAAGACCGTGGATCTCCATAAGCGGAAGGATTACTTGACGAATATTCTATTTGTCGCAACCACAGTTATTCTTATGTGATTCGGTCCTGATTGGAATCTACGGATTGCAAGGACTTCTCGCTACTGATCCTTGGGGTGATTCCTATATAAGGTTGCAGTAGGAGGGTGCCTTCTTCTCATCCTGTTCCTGGATGACTTGTATGGACGAATGTCTGACAGAGTATTTCCTTAAAACCACGTACGTTGATTTTTACAAATATAACGAGTTGGAGGCGAAGAGGGGCACTTCTTCTATACCCAAAGTATATTTGTGGAGTCAATTAGTGATTTGATGGATCTGACGATGTGGCATTCAAAGTGAATGATGACCAGATGTTTTCAAAGTAGAATTCTAGCCTCAAGCCTCATCAACCGGGAAATGACAAAAATCGGGAAGACAGCATGGCTGAGTGGGTCGCTCCCATTAGGGTGTATACTCACCTATCTAGAGAAATTCAATTTGCTTCTTTAATTTATGTTCGATGCTGTCCCTATTCGGGAAGGCGGTTGCTGATCCCAACCGTCGGTGATATACATTCGATACACTCAAGCAAAATGAGTGGTCGGTCATGTGAGGGCCGGGTTGCAAGACGTTCTTGATGAACCCAGTGTATTCGCCTCTAGAGATACACTATCGGAAGGTGGTCCCATACCTTGTCAAGGTTGGAATCCAATATCCAATAAGCGCCCGCGGTTTTCGATTGTATACTATATATGTGGAACGTGAGATGCAAGCGTTCCTCTAGATTTTTATCTATTTGTATCTAGACATTATGATAATATCAGAATAAGTTATGACTTCAAAAGTATTTTGGGTTATAGTAAGTTAAAAACCGTCCGTGTTTAAGTGTGGACTGGTCTTACTATTATCCTTTTATTTCAAAAGGATTTTCCAAAGATAAACGAGTTGTGTGTACTATGAATTTATCACTAATAGTATTCCAGACTGACCCGGTGTATTTTGCTTTCCCTCAAATGTGCTCGGGTCAGACCGAGTGTATTTCCAGGTTAGGTTCGCTTGGAGTTTCAGGAGCTGGAAGCAGGAGACTTCACCGCTAGTTATATAAGGATATTTCCGCTGTATGTTGAACTCTGATGATTGGTATGTATATACAGTTCTTTTGTATAAAGATTTGATATTATATTCTATCTGTTCCGTTGTGAGATTCTGATGTGGTGTTCTTCTTCTTTCTTCTATTCTAATATTTCTTTCTTTCTATTCTCACACTCTAATTTCTTTCTCATGACAATCCAGTGTTTTCGATACTTGAATAGTCGACATGGTGATTTTATGTCGATTTTCGGGGCCGAAAACCACTGGGTCGTTACAGTGGTATCAGAGCTATTGGTTTAGTGATAACCTTGGCTCTGTGGTGTGACTCAATAGAGATAGGGTTAGTAATACCCTAGATTGAGTTCGTATATATATACGATACCACGTATTTGTGATTTGATATAAAATTATTTTGAAATTTATTTTTGCCCAATTTATTTTATAAAATAATAAAGGTAAGGATTTTATAAATTACTATAGTATGGGAAATCGATTGATTTGTTAATGTTGATTGTTTGATATGCTTGGATTGTGTTGTTGATTGCTTGGATATAAATCTGGAATGGATAGACTTGGTTGTAGACCAATGTGAAATAACAAGTTGAATAAATCAATCCAGATAAATAAATTTGAATGGATAACCTTGGCTATAATTATATTTGTAATCTCATATGAATTCAACTAGGTGTATAATTGGTTGATGTGAATGACATGGATGTTTTGAACATAATTGACATTGGTTTTGGGAACTAATGAATTGGTTTGATTTAAGAACAGATGCAGACGAGCCAGTTCAGCTTTAAATCAGTTCAAATGAGAAATTCTGGAGTTAATCGAATCTAGAGCTGCACAATAATTAAGCAAGCTCAAATAAAATATATCGCTTATCGCATAATAACGCTCGCAAAAAGGTACGCCTATGCAAATATGAAATTTTTGGTTTTATTTGGGTTTTGAGTTTGGATTTTCCGACCATGAGAGTCGAGGTATATATATTTCTTGATCCTGCAATTTTGCAGATGGTCCTCCGTGCAGGGGAGACTCTGCCGAAATTTTTCCAAAATTTAAGGTGTTAGAAAATTTTTGAAAATTTTTGGGAAATTCTTTTATTTGAAATAAATTAGTTCTAAAACCGATTGGGTCAGTTTGGAAATAAATTCAAGTTTAAAAATTAATTATTTTTGGAAGGATAATGGGGTTTAACGTTCTTCTACCTTAGCAATTTCGAGGACGAAATTATTTTAAGGGGGAAGGAATGTAACGACCCGTATTTTCTGCCTATTTATTTGGAATATTTTGATTATTTTAATTATTTAAAATATTGGTTTAAATTTAAATAATCGAATTTAATGATTTTATTTGGAATATATTAGTTAAATAAATAATAAAATATTATTTTAATTTCCAGAATATTGGAAAATGCGGAATTTGAAATATATTGTGATCAGACAGTTTAAAGTGGTCAAAATATTGTTTGTATTGAAAATATAGGGACGATTTCGATTCGAAAACGACGGTTGAGCGATATGGTTTATAATTTAATTAAATAACGAGCTGCAGCGACGCGACAGTTCGGGATTTGGCGTTTTGAACTTCAATTGGTCGTACCTGGTTCAAATTAAGTCGGATTTCCTCGAAACAAGAAACGTCGGGACCGGTTTGACGATATCTTTCCAATGGCAGAGAAAAATCCAATTTTCGTCGTGTAGATTTTATTTTATGTCCAAATCAAATATTAAAAAAAACACTATGGAATTCCTTTCTATATTATATCGATTATTTATATAAAATAGAGGGTTTTTAAATATTTTAAATATCGATTTGGCTTGGGATTCAACCCAGGGCATTTTTCCTTGGTAGTGTATCAATTCTTGTCGTGTATGGCCAATGGCAATATTTTAATAATATTATATTGAGGTACTATAAAACTGATTTATTTTATTTGAATTGGCCAGTTATAAAAGGGCCATTATTCAAACGACCTCTGTTTTTGACGAAACAAATTTTATTGAGACCGCAACAGTAAATTATTGCTGGATTTCAAGTGGCGCGTCAATCGGGGTTAATTTGTGAGCGTGGAAAAATAAAATGCAAATATAAACGACCATTTGAACGTGAACGATGGACATTCGAGCAAACGAACTCGAAATTCGATGAATCAAGTTTCGTTAGGACCGTATCGTCGAAATATAATATGCCGTCTAGTCGCGTCTCGAACGGGGTTTGTGTAACGACCCAGATTTTTCGTCGATTTATTTTAAATATTTAATAAGGGTTTAAATATTGAATTTATAATATAAATGGTATTTTATTGGGTTATTGTTTAAATAATCGAAATACGATGTATTTTGATAATTATCGAAATATGAGAAGTTTGAAATAATTCAGTTCGAAGATAAAACTGAACCATGATAATAGAAATTCATTGATGAAGAATTTATTTATTTTGAATTTAAAATGATTTAATATGGCTATGTTAAATATACGTTCAAATTAAAATTGTATAATCTATTTCATTGAATTCAGAATAGTGAATAACGTTGGAAACATCGGTCATTACATTGAAATAGCGGTTCGGGATTTTGATTTAAAGGACACGAGACATTTTGGTTATTTTATTAAAAGAAAAAAAAATCGAATTATATTAATTAACGCCCACCTTAAGTACAGACAACCACCCTAAAGTCTTTATCGCACAGACCTAAGGAAATCAATCCCCACAACCTATCGTTCTCGAGCATCAAATCCTGTCTCTATGTTTCAACGCAAAGTAAAACATAAAATTAATGGCGTATGTACGAGTGTCTCCCCTTCCACTTCTTTATATATATCGCATTGTCCTTCTATTCAATTGGAAAAAAAGCACGAAAGGGACTTCAGCAAAATAAAATAAAAATGGCCGCACTCACAAAGGAACTCGAATTCGGCCAGAAAGAAGAAGAGGGGAAATCAAATTCGATTTGGATTTCGAATTTCGCGTCTCGAGCTCGACTGCGAATCTAGGGCAGTTGCGACTATTAGCGGTTCGAGCTAGCATCCTATTTTGGGTTCAACGCCAGGGAGAAGCGAACGATCGTCAGTGGAGTTAGTGGGGGATCCGTTCGAGCGTAGTTTGGTGCAGTTGAATGGAGGATCGCTGTCGTTTCTGGAAGAACCTCGATGACCTACGGATTTCAGATACTGGGTTGCAAAGATGGGTTAACAGGCTAGGGGTTGACAAGGATTAAGGTATGAATTAAATTCAAAATCAGTAATTTACTTAGGTATTATTTTTAGTGTAAAACAGTTTTAATATAAATGATTGGAAATTAGTTTAGACTGGAATTAGTCACTAATTCAGAATTTGGAAAAAAAAGAAAATTTTATTTAGTGAATTATTATATGAATTTTTAATTAGTTAAGAGAAACATTTAAATTTAAAACCATGGGTTGTTCAAACCAAGGAAGTAAATATATTTTAGTAACCGTTATATATGAATGAAATTTATTTATTCAATTAAATAGTTAATTTAAATAAATGTTAACCAGGAAATTTAAATCAAATTATCGTAGGTACGAATTCATCCGAGAAGATTCGTGGCCAATGATTTAGAAATAAACAGGATATTCGACAACTGCAATCACGGTGAGTAAATCTCACTCACCTTTAGAATTATTTTTATTTCATTAAAAATAATTGTTTGTTGCTTGTGTGCATGCTTTCTGCTGGTTTTATATATATTAGTTATCTAGGCTATATATATATATATATTGGGTTGATTGATTGGTTGAATTCCCGCAGTCTCATTAGCGGATGCCCGCAGTTTCATAGCGGATGATTACCCTATACGCCCCACGCTATGATTAGTGGATGACCTTCTATACCGCGATATTCTGCCACGAAGCAGAATGGGTATTATTTATGTGCTAACATCTGTGGATGCAGGAAAACAGGTTGGAGGAATCCAACTGGATTCCTCAAAAATATATTATCTGTTTGTTTATTTGTTTGCATATATATATTGTTATATATGATGTGTTAGAAAAATAAACAATTGGTTGCTTTGTGTGTTTTATCACTGGGCTTAAGTAATGATAATTAAAAATATCATAAAAAGGATATTGGCGATTTAAAAAGGGAAAAATTCTATTTTTAAATAGAATTTGAATTTAAATGGAAATAAATTATAAACTTGTTTGAAAAATAAAACAAGTAGTTTCTTTATAAACGAAGTTTATAAATAATTCTTTTATAACGAAGTTATAAATGAAGTGAAAAGAATTATCATTTGATAATTCAGAAATAGAAATACAAGTATTTTGAAAATATGATTCAAAAGGAAATTTAAATATAGAATTTGAATAAAAGAAAAGGAAATGGAAAATTTGAATTTAGAATTCAAATAGAAAATCCAAGGTGGATTGGAATATAGAACTTTCAAATGGTGTTGAATATAGAGAATTTGAAATAAAATTTTCCAAATAGAATTTGAATGTAGAATTTCAAAACAGACTTTGAAATATAGAATTTCAAAGAAGAATTGAATTGAATTTGAAATATAGAATTTCAAAGAAGAATTGAATAGAATTTGAAATATAGAATTTCAAAGAAGAATTGAAATATGAAATTTGAATAGAGATTTGAACAAGGAATTTGAATATAGAAATTCAAATAGAGATTTGAATATAGAATTTCAAAAATAGAATTTGAAATAAACTTTGAAAAATAGGATTTTCAAAGTAGAATTGGAAATAGAATTTCAAATAGGATTTCAAAATAAGAAATCCAAATGGTTTTGAAAAGGGATTTGAATTCAGGGGAATTCAAATAGGTTTGAGTGAAGAAATTCAAATGGGTTTGAATATTAGAATTCAAAATGAGTTTGAGTATTAGAATTCAAATGGTGTTGGAAATGAATTTGAATATTAGAATTCAAATGGAAATGGGAAATGAAATTTGAATATAAGAGATTCAAATTGAATTCAAATAAGGATTTGATCTATGGGATTTGAATATGAAATTCAAATGGGTTTAAACTATGGAATTTTGAATCTAGAATTTAAAAAGGAGTTTGAATATTTGAATTTCAATAGAATTCAAATATAGAAATTGGAATATAGAAGTTCCAATGGAATTTAAATATAGAGTTTGAATAAGAGAATTCAAATGAAGTCAAACATCGAATTTGAATATAGGGAATTCAAATGGAAATTCAAGTGTTGAATTTGAATATCAAATAGAAAAGGGATTTGGATTTAAATATAGAATTCAAATAAAAGTGAGATTGGAATTTGAATCAAGGAATTCAAATGGAGTTAAATGAAGTTGAATTCACTTTAAAGAAGTTTAACGTTTATATTTATAAATATAATTAAACCGAACTCGCCGCAGCGCTGCAGTTCGTAAAATAGCGATTCGAACTTCAATCGAGTATACAGGACTCAATTGAAGTCGGATTTCTTTGAAACAAGAAACGTCAGGACCGATTTGGTAATAGTTTTCTAATGAAGGAGAAAAATCTGAATTTCGTCATATAGATTTTGAGTTATGTCAAAATCAAAATTTCACAAATGCAGCGCCAGAAACCATTATAAACCATAATGGATTTTATATATAAATATAAGGATTTTTAAGCAAATAAAAATCCAAAGTCCCATTTTAAAAGCCTAATCTTGAGTTAGAAAATTAATGTGAACTCAAGTGAAGTAAAGAAGATGATTTTTGAAACAATAATCCTATTTTTGATTATTGAATAGAATTAACTAAATCAAAGGAGAATTCGTTAATCGAGTTTGAACTAAAGTCGAACTTTGAAAAGTGAAATTTGGAATTGTAAATATATATATTCGAAATCGAATATAGAACTTAAATTGAAATTTGAATTCAATTGATTGATAAGTAAGTGGAAATATATTCGAAACGTGTTATATTCAAATATACAAGCGAGATAGGCAGAGAGTTAGTTAAAGAATTACTTTAACGAATTGAGTCAAACGAGTGTACGAAGTTGAAATAAATGGGACAGGTATAGACATACAGGAGACAGGTATGGGGCAAGGATAATGCAGGTATATAAATAATGTGCTCGACAAAAGGTACATGTTTAATTCATATATGAGGTTTTATGCGCCGTATCGGCAAGCCGCTTGGCTTTTTCTTTTTCTTTTTGAGATTGGAAGATACCGGGAAGCTATTTGAAATTTCCCGATGCTCCCGATACAGGGGAGGTTATGGCGAATTTTTCCGGAAATTTAAGGAGTTAGAATATTTTTAAGAAATTTGACAATTAGAAATCTATATATCGATATATATAGAATTCGATAAGGAAATGAAATCAAAAATAGCAAAAAGGGCCAATATGGTTATTGAGAATATTTGGGGAACAAATATTGATAAGGGAAATGGAGAAATGATTTAATTAATGAAATATTAATTAAAGAGCCCAGTGATTTGTTTGATATGTTTGGATGAACACTTGTTTTTATTCGATAGTTAAATCACAGACTATCGAAGTTTTGACCATCGTTGTCAATATGGAGAGACCGGTTGGATTATTATCCAAAGAACCACTCCGTATCGGCATTAGCGTTGCGAACCAAGCATGCTGAATATATTGAAGACGGAGTAAAGTGCAAGGGCTTTTCTATTTATAGAAATAGTGCCTTCGGTTTCGTTCAATCCCAGAACGAACGTAAATGGACGAATGTCTGACAGAGTATTTCCAATGATCAAATGGGTTGGTCTGTATGGATATATATGGTTGCAACGGATTTATCCCTTAGCATAATATCCAGAATATTTGTGCAAACTCAACTAGTGATTAACGGATCTGACAATGTGGCATTCAAAGTGATTGTGTTATCAAGGAATGGTAAGTAATCGTAGCCTCAGGCCTCAACAACCGGGAAAGGACAAAAATCGGGCAGGCAGCATGGCTATGTGGGTCGCACCCATTAGGGTGTATAATCACCTATCTAGAGAAATTCCTTTTGTTTCTAAATCTATCGATTCTGCCCATTCGGGAAACGGTGGTTTGAGTCCAACCGTTGGTGATATACATTCGATACACTCAAGCGAAATGAGTGGTCGGTCATGTGTGGGCCGGGTTGCAAGACGTTCTTGTTGAACCCAGGTGTATTTGCCTCTAGAGATACATCATCGGAAGGTGGTCCCATACCTTGTCCTGTTGGAAATCCAATCTCCAATAAGTGCCATGCGGTTTTTGATTATATACTATATATGTGGAGCGTGAGATGCAAGCGTTCTGCTATTTGGTTATTTATTTGAGGTAGACATTATTATAATATCACTGGATTTTCGTATCAAAGTGTTTTGGGTTATAGTAAGGTAAAAACCGTCCGTGTTTATGTGTGGACTGGTCTTACTATTATCTTTTCTTTGAAAGGATTTTTAAAGTTAAACAAGTGGTTGGAGTTTACTCACACCAGTCCCATGACTGACCCAGAGTTTATTTTGTTTTGTTTTCCCTAAACTCTTGGGTGCCCAAATTTGTACGGGCAGTCAAGTGTTTCAGGCTTTTACAGATACACTTGGAGGAGCTTGAAGCAGGAGGCTTCAACGTTAGTTATTTCGAGTTACTTCCGCTGAATCAAATGTTATGTGTACTCTGATGATGGTATGTGTATATGTACAAAACAGATTTGTATTTCAAGCTTATGTTATATAATATATTTTATTCGTTCCGCTGTGAGTTGTGATCTTCGTTTTTCTTCTATTCTAATATTTCTTTCTTTCTATTTCTCATCCTCTAACTTCTTTCTAATAATGATTCGTATTTTCGTGAAATTTGGGTTGGACGTGTGTTGTATTTAGTCAACTCAGATAGCACGGATGTGCGGGCCTTTACAGTTGGTATCAGAGCTTAGGTTGAGCGAACACCTAGGCTTGTGTGGCATGTGCTCATTAGAGATAGGGTCAGTAGTACCCTAGAATGAGTTGAGTGTATAGATACGAGAGAGCGTATTTGTTAGTTGATATAAATTGTTTTATATTGTGTTGACTAGTCTGTGAGTGGTTTATGAATTCTGGTCGAATCGTGGGACGCCACGAAGTCGATAGGAATTTCTAAACGCTTGAACAGAAGATTGAACATGATATTGTTTTCAAGTGGGTAGATGAAATAATTTTACCCAAAATTTCTATTTTGATTAGAAAGAATAATTTTCTAGAATTATTATTATATGGATGTGTTGGATGTTGATTTTACAATCGAATGAGATTATAAAAATTAAAATGGTTATTTATAACCAAATAGAATTTGTATAGAAATTAAATATACAAATGAGATGAATTAGAATTAAATTCAAACCAGAATTAAGAATTCGAAATCCTGGGAAGTTGAAAAATATTTTTCAAAGTATATTAAAATAATATAGGTTTGTTTTAAAGATTTGAAAGGAAATCATGGATTTTGAAATAATAAAGCACTGAACTCACTTCAGTGGCTGGGAAATAATTCTGATGATGATTGCAACATCATCAGTGTTCATTTCCGAGTTTCTAAGTGATGAATTGCTACCTTAGAAAAAGTTTTTGATGGAAATTTGTTTGAAAGAAAACAAATTGGTTTGAATATTCAAATGTTTTGAATTTGAAATGGAAATAAATACACATGTATATATTTAAGTGTTTTCAAAAGAATTTGAAATGAAAACCCTGGGATTTGGATTTTGGAATTGGAATTTAACTTAAGCTAGTTAAATGGATTGAGGTGAATCAATTATCTAGAATCAGTTTGAATAGGATTAATAGAATATAGATTGGATATAAATGGATTGATCATGGATCATTCGAATTGGATGAAGGAAGACCAAAAGTTTTGGTGGAATTAGATTTGTTGAAATATGAGGAGTTGAATTTCAACATAAGTGAATATGTTGAAAAGTAATGAGTTTGTACCATGTTTCCTACTTTAGCAATTTCGAGGACGAAATTATTTTAAGGGGGAAAGAATGTAACGACCCAGATTTTTCGTCGATTTATTTTAAATATTTAATAAGGGTTTAAATATTGAATTTATAATATAAATGGTATTTTATTGGGTTATTGTTTAAATAATCGAAATACGATGTATTTTGATAATTATCGAAATATGAGAAGTTTGAAATAATTCAGTTCGAAGATAAAACTGAACCATGATAATAGAAATTCATTGATGAAGAATTTATTTATTTTGAATTTAAAATGATTTAATATGGCTATGTTAAATATACGTTCAAATTAAAATTGTATAATCTATTTCATTGAATTCAGAACAGTGAATAACGTTGGAAACATCGGTCATTACATTGAAATAGCGGTTCGGGATTTTGATTTAAAGGACACGAGACATTTTGGTTATTTTATTAAAAGAAAAAAAAATCGAATTATATTAATTAACGCCCACCTTAAGTACAGACAACCACCCTAAAGTCTTTATCGCACAGACCTAAGGAAATCAATCCCCACAACCTATCGTTCTCGAGCATCAAATCCTGTCTCTATGTTTCAACGCAAAGTAAAACATAAAATTAATGGCGTATGTACGAGTGTCTCCCCTTCCACTTCTTTATATATATCGCATTGTCCTTCTATTCAATTGGAAAAAAAGCACGAAAGGGACTTCAGCAAAATAAAATAAAAATGGCCGCACTCACAAAGGAACTCGAATTCGGCCAGAAAGAAGAAGAGGGGAAATCAAATTCGATTTGGATTTCGAATTTCGCGTCTCGAGCTCGACTGCGAATCTAGGGCAGTTGCGACTATTAGCGGTTCGAGCTAGCATCCTATTTTGGGTTCAACGCCAGGGAGAAGCGAACGATCGTCAGTGGAGTTAGTGGGGGATCCGTTCGAGCGTAGTTTGGTGCAGTTGAATGGAGGATCGATGTCGTTTCTGGAAGAACCTCGATGACCTACGGATTTCAGATACTGGGTTGCAAAGACGGGTTAACAGGCTAGGGGTTGACAAGGATTAAGGTATGAATTAAATTCAAAATCAGTAATTTACTTAGGTATTATTTTTAGTGTAAAACAGTTTTAATATAAATGATTGGAAATTAGTTTAGACTGGAATTAGTCACTAATTCAGAATTTGGAAAAAAAGAAAATTTTATTTAGTGAATTATTATATGAATTTTTAATTAGTTAAGAGAAACATTTAAATTTAAAACCATGGGTTGTTCAAACCAAGGAAGTAAATATATTTTAGTAACCGTTATATATGAATGAAATTTATTTATTCAATTAAATAGTTAATTTAAATAAATGTTAACCAGGAAATTTAAATCAAATTATCGTAGGTACGAATTCATCCGAGAAGATTCGTGGCCAATGATTTAGAAATAAACAGGATATTCGACAACTGCAATCACGGTGAGTAAATCTCACTCACCTTTAGAATTATTTTTATTTCATTAAAAATAATTGTTTGTTGCTTGTGTGCATGCTTTCTGCTGGTTTTATATATATTAGTTATCTAGGCTATATATATATATATATATATTGGGTTGATTGATTGGTTGAATTCCCGCAGTCTCATTAGCGGATGCCCGCAGTTTCATAGCGGATGATTACCCTATACGCCCCACGCTATGATTAGTGGATGACCTTCTATACCGCGATATTCTGCCACGAAGCAGAATGGGTATTATTTATGTGCTAACATCTGTGGATGCAGGAAAACAGGTTGGAGGAATCCAACTGGATTCCTCAAAAATATATTATCTGTTTGTTTATTTGTTTGCATATATATATTGTTATATATGATGTGTTAGAAAAATAAACAATTGGTTGCTTTGTGTGTTTTATCACTGGGCTTAAGTAATGATAATTAAAAATATCATAAAAAGGATATTGGCGATTTAAAAAGGGAAAAATTCTATTTTTAAATAGAATTTGAATTTAAATGGAAATAAATTATAAACTTGTTTGAAAAATAAAACAAGTAGTTTCTTTATAAACGAAGTTTATAAATAATTCTTTTATAACGAAGTTATAAATGAAGTGAAAAGAATTATCATTTGATAATTCAGAAATAGAAATACAAGTATTTTGAAAATATGATTCAAAAGGAAATTTAAATATAGAATTTGAATAAAAGAAAAGGAAATGGAAAATTTGAATTTAGAATTCAAATAGAAAATCCAAGGTGGATTGGAATATAGAACTTTCAAATGGTGTTGAATATAGAGAATTTGAAATAAAATTTTCCAAATAGAATTTGAATGTAGAATTTCAAAACAGACTTTGAAATATAGAATTTCAAAGAAGAATTGAATTGAATTTGAAATATAGAATTTCAAAGAAGAATTGAATAGAATTTGAAATATAGAATTTCAAAGAAGAATTGAAATATGAAATTTGAATAGAGATTTGAACAAGGAATTTGAATATAGAAATTCAAATAGAGATTTGAATATAGAATTTCAAAAATAGAATTTGAAATAAACTTTGAAAAATAGGATTTTCAAAGTAGAATTGGAAATAGAATTTCAAATAGGATTTCAAAATAAGAAATCCAAATGGTTTTGAAAAGGGATTTGAATTCAGGGGAATTCAAATAGGTTTGAGTGAAGAAATTCAAATGGGTTTGAATATTAGAATTCAAAATGAGTTTGAGTATTAGAATTCAAATGGTGTTGGAAATGAATTTGAATATTAGAATTCAAATGGAAATGGGAAATGAAATTTGAATATAAGAGATTCAAATTGAATTCAAATAAGGATTTGATCTATGGGATTTGAATATGAAATTCAAATGGGTTTAAACTATGGAATTTTGAATCTAGAATTTAAAAAGGAGTTTGAATATTTGAATTTCAATAGAATTCAAATATAGAAATTGGAATATAGAAGTTCCAATGGAATTTAAATATAGAGTTTGAATAAGAGAATTCAAATGAAGTCAAACATCGAATTTGAATATAGGGAATTCAAATGGAAATTCAAGTGTTGAATTTGAATATCAAATAGAAAAGGGATTTGGATTTAAATATAGAATTCAAATAAAAGTGAGATTGGAATTTGAATCAAGGAATTCAAATGGAGTTAAATGAAGTTGAATTCACTTTAAAGAAGTTTAACGTTTATATTTATAAATATAATTAAACCGAACTCGCCGCAGCGCTGCAGTTCGTAAAATAGCGATTCGAACTTCAATCGAGTATACAGGACTCAATTGAAGTCGGATTTCTTTGAAACAAGAAACGTCAGGACCGATTTGGTAATAGTTTTCTAATGAAGGAGAAAAATCTGAATTTCGTCATATAGATTTTGAGTTATGTCAAAATCAAAATTTCACAAATGCAGCGCCAGAAACCATTATAAACCATAATGGATTTTATATATAAATATAAGGATTTTTAAGCAAATAAAAATCCAAAGTCCCATTTTAAAAGCCTAATCTTGAGTTAGAAAATAAATGTGAACTCAAGTGAAGTAAAGAAGATGATTTTTGAAACAATAATCCTATTTTTGATTATTGAATAGAATTAACTAAATCAAAGGAGAATTCGTTAATCGAGTTTGAACTAAAGTCGAACTTTGAAAAGTGAAATTTGGAATTGTAAATATATATATTCGAAATCGAATATAGAACTTAAATTGAAATTTGAATTCAATTGATTGATAAGTAAGTGGAAATATATTCGAAACGTGTTATATTCAAATATACAAGCGAGATAGGCAGAGAGTTAGTTAAAGAATTACTTTAACGAATTGAGTCAAACGAGTGTACGAAGTTGAAATAAATGGGACAGGTATAGACATACAGGAGACAGGTATGGGGCAAGGATAATGCAGGTATATAAATAATGTGCTCGACAAAAGGTACATGTTTAATTCATATATGAGGTTTTATGCGCCGTATCGGCAAGCCGCTTGGCTTTTTCTTTTTCTTTTTGAGATTGGAAGATACCGGGAAGCTATTTGAAATTTCCCGATGCTCCCGATACAGGGGAGGTTATGGCGAATTTTTCCGGAAATTTAAGGAGTTAGAATATTTTTAAGAAATTTGACAATTAGAAATCTATATATCGATATATATAGAATTCGATAAGGAAATGAAATCAAAAATAGCAAAAAGGGCCAATATGGTTATTGAGAATATTTGGGGAACAAATATTGATAAGGGAAATGGAGAAATGATTTAATTAATGAAATATTAATTAAAGAGCCCAGTGATTTGTTTGATATGTTTGGATGAACACTTGTTTTTATTCGATAGTTAAATCACAGACTATCGAAGTTTTGACCATCGTTGTCAATATGGAGAGACCGGTTGGATTATTATCCAAAGAACCACTCCGTATCGGCATTAGCGTTGCGAACCAAGCATGCTGAATATATTGAAGACGGAGTAAAGTGCAAGGGCTTTTCTATTTATAGAAATAGTGCCTTCGGTTTCGTTCAATCCCAGAACGAACGTAAATGGACGAATGTCTGACAGAGTATTTCCAATGATCAAATGGGTTGGTCTGTATGGATATATATGGTTGCAACGAATTTATCCCTTAGCATAATATCCAGAATATTTGTGCAAACTCAACTAGTGATTAACGGATCTGACAATGTGGCATTCAAAGTGATTGTGTTATCAAGGAATGGTAAGTAATCGTAGCCTCAGGCCTCAACAACCGGGAAAGGACAAAAATCGGGCAGGCAGCATGGCTATGTGGGTCGCACCCATTAGGGTGTATAATCACCTATCTAGAGAAATTCCTTTTGTTTCTAAATCTATCGATTCTGCCCATTCGGGAAACGGTGGTTTGAGTCCAACCGTTGGTGATATACATTCGATACACTCAAGCGAAATGAGTGGTCGGTCATGTGTGGGCCGGGTTGCAAGACGTTCTTGTTGAACCCAGGTGTATTTGCCTCTAGAGATACATCATCGGAAGGTGGTCCCATACCTTGTCCTGTTGGAAATCCAATCTCCAATAAGCGCCATGCGGTTTTTGATTATATACTATATATGTGGAGCGTGAGATGCAAGCGTTCTGCTATTTGGTTATTTATTTGAGGTAGACATTATTATAATATCACTGGATTTTCGTATCAAAGTGTTTTGGGTTATAGTAAGGTAAAAACCGTCCGTGTTTATGTGTGGACTGGTCTTACTATTATCTTTTCTTTGAAAGGATTTTTAAAGTTAAACAAGTGGTTGGAGTTTACTCACACCAGTCCCATGACTGACCCAGAGTTTATTTTGTTTTGTTTTCCCTAAACTCTTGGGTGCCCAAATTTGTACGGGCAGTCAAGTGTTTCAGGCTTTTACAGATACACTTGGAGGAGCTTGAAGCAGGAGGCTTCAACGTTAGTTATTTCGAGTTACTTCCGCTGAATCAAATGTTATGTGTACTCTGATGATGGTATGTGTATATGTACAAAACAGATTTGTATTTCAAGCTTATGTTATATAATATATTTTATTCGTTCCGCTGTGAGTTGTGATCTTCGTTTTTCTTCTATTCTAATATTTCTTTCTTTCTATTTCTCATCCTCTAACTTCTTTCTAATAATGATTCGTATTTTCGTGAAATTTGGGTTGGACGTGTGTTGTATTTAGTCAACTCAGATAGCACGGATGTGCGGGCCTTTACAGTTTGTATGTGAGCGTAGGAGCGAATAAACGACGTTCGAAAACGCGATAGACACGAAATAAAATATCGTTCGTCACATCGAGATAAATAAATATTTTTTTCCTTTATATATATGAACTTCCACCAGCCCAAGATCAGTTCATCCCGTCCACAACATTTCTCCGGCGACATTTTTGCAATGAAGCCCCTAAACACAAATCAATTTATATCTTCCAATCCGAGAGGAATTTGTGAGGGCGATCTGAACAAAAGTTGTAGATCAGGTTGTTATCTACCTACTGTAAAAAGTTGGGTGAGTTTGTTGACTGTGGTGGCCGAAATCTAGGTAAAACAATGAATTTCCAGTTTCGTTTTCGGTCGAAATTGAGGAGTTTGGGTCAATTTTAGATGACGGGACCTTAGGGGTTTTGTAGAGGGAAGAAAGAGGTTTCGTTTGGCTGTGGTCTGAGGTGCAACGGTGGTCCGTGGTGGCGTGGGAACTGAGATGAACGGAGGTGAAGTATTTGGGGCTGTTTTTAAAAGTGGCATTCGGTTTTGGCCAATTTCCGGCGCCATCGTTAATGTCTGGTCGAGGAAGCCTAAAGGGAAGGGTAGCAGGAAGAACGGCGGTCAGTTCTGTGCTGGTGCGGCGGTCGCAGGTGGACGGATGGCGTTGGCGTTTGGGTTAGAAGCGGTTCCAGTCATAGGGGTTTTCCGGTGAACTTGGTCCATCTGGTGGCACGGGGTCTCGGCCGAGGGAAGGTTAGGGTCAGGCGGTGGTGCCAGAAACATCGAGGTGGATTCTGGTGTGGTAAATCGACGGTGAGGGAGGGATTTTTGGTTCGTGTTTTTTTCTAAGCCGAAGAAGAAGAGGGAGTAATCGGGAGGAGAAGGGATCTAAGCAAGAAAACGCGTTTTGATTTGGTCTATGATGACGTGGCGTGGATTAACAGTAAGCAGGTAATTAATTAGTTAATAATTTAATTAAATTATAATTGTTTTTAATCGATAAATTAGTCAAACGTATTTATGCGATATATTCGCCATACGATAACGAAATTCCATGAAACAGGATCCGTTGGGATCGCAGGGACGAGCCCTAGACGATGGCACAGACTAGGCTCTGATCTGACGCAGTTGAAAATTCAGCAAATTTTGAACGCTCGACTGAAATTAGATGCAACAAACGCATCAACTGCCAACCGTATAAACACTGGTGAGTTAATTCTCACACCTTCTGGAATCCTGTGATATGGTAAATTCATATTAAATTATAATTTACCTTTAAAAAGTACAAATTGGTTGATTGGTTGCTAGTGGCTGTTTATTTGATTGATTGGTTGCTGTTATTTAATCATTTTAAATTGGTAGATTATATGAAATTTATTTCATATATTATTATGAAATGCATAACGAGCTGTGGTGCAGGGAAGAACAGGTTGGAGGGATCCGACCGGGTTCCTCAAATATTATATATGTTGTTTGTTTGTTTTATATTATTGATATTGAACTGATCGAACCCCCTAGGGTAGAAAAACTAGTTGAGTGTGATGGTTGAATAGATATTCACCCGTGTTGTGTTTAAATCCACCGACAATGTTGATTTGGTAATTGGCAGTGAATGGCCTAAAAGGTACTGTTTTAACCGTCGTTCTGCCGTCAGGCGAATTGACATAGATTCTAAGTTATAAATTATTATTTTATAACGGAACTGGAGTTTTTCAGTTATTTTATATAAATAATTAAATTAGAAATTCATAAATATTTGAATCGAGTTATAAAAGAAGCTATGTAAATGGTTTATGCAGGTTAATGCAGAAAGCCAACAAATATACCTACGAGTTGGAAAATGCAATAATCGTTTGGTTTAAACGATTAAATGGTGTTTTAAATTAATTGAGTTATTTAATTAATTTAAAAGGGAAATGACAAATGGAATTCAGTTATTGGTTAACCGAGGTTTACGGTTGACCAAATCAACCGTGTTTAGCTTAAACTGAAAATGAGACCAACATGGAATGGAATTAATTGGGTTCTGAATATTCGTCAAATTTGGCGAGAGGTGTTTAATAATTAGTTAATCTTTGATTAACTATAATTAAGGAAATTCTTGAATTGTTTAGTGTTATTTTTTTATTTAATCTTCGATTAACTAAACCTCAAAATAATTATTAAATTGGTTAAGGTTAATAAAGAAAAGTATTGTTTAATCAACTTTTGAAAGTGATAATTATCATATTTTTTGATAAATATCAAAGTTAACTATTCTTATATAGTTAATGTTGAAGTTATTATTATTATTCTTGACAATTAGAGAAATGACTTTTAAATATGAATTCAATTAAGAAGTGACTTAAGTGGCTTTATGGTTCGGCCAAGGAAGTGGGAAAATTTTATAAAGAGGTTTATAAACCAAGTTTCAGATGAGGATGGTAAATGGAATCGGTAAGTAAAGGTGGTGTTTTATGGATATTTAAGTAATCAAACAGGTTAAGTAAAGAGAGGATTTAACGAGGATTTCAAATATAAGGGATGTTTTAAACCAGATTTGAAATCGAAGGGGAAATGAGATTTTGATGTTAGTGGTTAAACTAATATTATTCTAAGGTAGGAACGGGTCGATCAAGGTCTGAGAGGTAACTAAAATACCCCAACTTGGTTGGCTTCACTATTATCGAGGAATGATATTAGTTTGGAATAAGTGGAAAGTGTTGAGATTTGGTTTACCTTATACGAGGAATATCGAACTCTAATGCAAAGTTTTGGGAAATAAATATTATTACAATATTAGTTTCAAAGAAATAAGAATATTGATTTCAAATTTTATTGAACATTTTTTATTCAATTAGAATCGATCGAATATAGTATTTGAAATAGAGTTAGCCAAACATAATTATTCAGGAAGAGTTGCCATTGCGTACGACTGCTAGCGTAATTCGCATGGCTGCAGATAGCCTATGGTGGTCGGATGTTTTCTGAGGGAATCAGGCGTAACCATTGTGATCGCTGCGATCTAGAGTCAAGCGAATGGAGCAGGTCGAATATTAGTTAATCGATAGGAGTAATCAAGTCAAGTTAGTCCAGTTGAGTTAAATAAGTCGAGTTAGTCAAGTTAGAATTAATCGATCAGAGTAAATCAGTCAAAGTTAGTCAGAGAAAATTTGGTTTATATCATTAAGTATATACATATATGGATATCGTGAGTTGCTCAAATATAAGAAAAAGGGAAAAGGGTTTTAAAGAAATATATCGATATTCCAGACGGAAATGGAAAGCTATATATATATATATACGTATTCAAAATCATATAAAACAGTTCTGTTATAATAGAATAAGGTTAAATTAAGTGTTTTGATTATACTAGGAGATTTAAAAGTTTATTAACTATTGGGTTAAATATATTTTTAAGAAGCCAAGTTAGGTCAAGTGCTGAATCAGCAAACTCATGTATTTACACAATTGTTATTTGATAGTTAAAACACCGACTATCAAACCTTACCAATACGATTGTTGGTATGGAAAGACCGGGATCGAATAATATTCGAAAACCATTCCGACCAACAAATACGTGAAGATGTCAATTGGAGATAGAGCAAGTGAAGACCGTGGATCTCCATAAGCGGAAGGATTGCTTGACGAATATTCTTTGTGTTGCAACCAGAGTTATTCTGACGTGATTCGTTCGTGATTGGAATCTACGGATTGCAAGGACTTCTCGCTACTGATCGTTGGGGTGATTCCTATATAAGGTTGCAGTAGGAGGGCGCCTTCGGTTCATCCTGTTCCTGGATGACTTGTATGGACGAATGTTTGACAGACTATTTCCTTAAAACCACGTACGTTGATTTTTACAAATATAACGAGTTAGAGGCGAAGAGGGGCACTTCTTCTATACCCAGAGTATATTTGTGGACGTCAATTAGTGATTTGACGGATCTGACGATGTGGCATTCAAAGTGAATGATGACCAGATGTTTTCAAAGTAGAATTCTAGCCTCAAGCCTCATCAACCGGGAAATGACAAAAATCGGGCGGACAACATGGCTATGTGGGTCGCTCTCATTAGGGTGTATACTCACCTATCTAGAGAAATTCAATTTGCTTCTTTAATCTATGTTCGATGATGTCCCTATTCGGGAAGGCGGTTGCTGATCCCAACCGTCGGTGATATACATTCGATACACTCAAGCGAAATGAGTGGTCGGTTATGTGAGGGCCGGGTTGCAAGACGTTCTTGCTGAACCCCGTGTATTCGCCTCTAGAGATACACTATCGGAAGGTGGTCCCATACCTTGTCAAGGTTGGAATCCAGTATCCGGTAAGCGCCCGCGGTTTTCGATTGTATACTATATATGTGGAACGTGAGATGCAAGCGTTCCTCTAGATTGTTATCTATTTGTATCTAGACATTATGATAATATCAGAATAAGTTATGACTTCAAATGTGGTTTGGGTTATAGTAAGGTAAAAACCGTCCGTGTTTATGTGTGGACTCGTCTTACTATTATCCTTTTATTTCAAAAGGATTTTCCAAAGTTAAACAAGTTGTGTGTACTGTGTATTTATCACTAATAGTATTCCAGACTGACCCGGTGTATTTTGCTTTCCCTCAAATGTGCTTGGGCCAGACTGAGTGTATTTCCAGGTTAGGTTCGCTTGGAGTTTCAGGAGCTGGAAGCAGGAGGCTTCACCGCTAGTTATATAAGGATATTTCCGTTGTATGTTGAACTCTGATGATTGGTATGTATATACAGTTCTTTTGTATAAAGATTTGATATTATATTCTATCTGTTCCGCTGTGAGATTCTGATGTGGTGTTCTTCTTCTTTCTTCTATTCTAATATTTCTTTCTTTCTATTCTCACCCTCTAATTTCTTTCTCATGACAATCCAGTGTTTTCGATACTTGAATAGTCGACATGGAGATTTTATGTAGTTTTTCGGGGCTGAAAACCGCTGGGTCGTTACATTTATTCATCTATCTAAGAAGTGGATAAGAAAATCATCTGAAATATACGTAAATGATATACTATCAAAATGGATTCAGATAGCTCAAGATTGTAATTTTGAAAATTGGAAGGCTGTCTTTGAATAGAAACATACATTTATCAAGGTTTAGTTAATCCATTAAGTAAAAAAATTGGACTTCATCTATAATTGCTATTATTTAGCGACCTGGAAATCACTGCCTTTCGAATCGACCATATGCCACACAGGTCCGATTCAAATGGCAGAAATCCTTAAATCGTTATGGGATACAATACATCAGAACAAAACACAAAAAAGCATTTTAATGCTATTACAACAATTTTACATCCGAGTACAGAATATGTCAGAGTACATATAGTCGATACACTGCGGAAAAATATAAGAGAACAATAAATTACAATACAATGGAAAACATAAATATACACAGTGGAAGACTAAGAAATAACCCAAAGTATCGCTCCAGTTATAATCCAGGATATTATTTTAGAAATATCAGCAAAACTGAAACTACTAGCTGCCCACGATGAAAATATGGGCACCCGGAGTTTAGGTGGGAAACAATAAACTCTAAGTCAGTCATGCGACAGGTATGAGAACCAAAACAGTTATTTACTTTATTTTAAAGTTGGTTAAATCATAGGACCACGCCATATAACACGGAAGGGGTTTCCTCTACATGAATACCAGTCATAAAAACTCGCAATGCTTTTTGAAAAGTAAAGCTATTATAAAACCAACCAGAGGATAGAGTTATATCTTATAATAGCCAAACATGCCTGATACACGAAATTTATCTTTTATTATTACTAGTGCATAGTGTGCAAACCAATTTCAAAAATAAATTTAACAATCTCAGGCAGCATAATACCACTATAGTATTATGTCGCCATATAGGTTTACAATTGAAAACGCAAGACTCTTATTGGAAGTTGGATTTACATCAATGACTAAGGCAAAAGATCTTCCTTATCTGATTCAGACTATTTCTAGCAAGATGTCTTGGAATCATGTGCATGCAAAATTTAGATCGACAAAGCCGACCTACCAATTCTTGGTGAGCTAGGGTCACTCCTGAACAGTACGTTCGCCGATCTTATCAGACCTTCACAATGGTCTATTGTCTAAACCATCATCCGAGGCACCTCAATCCATCATCCACATAAGTAAATTGCATGGCCTCCATACCACGACATCACTTTCCACTAGAAGGAAATGTATGCCCATACACTACTGTCTTTCATCCTGTTTTAGGCCATTCACGGGCTGTGAGGCTTGTCGAAGTAATATTTCAACACAAAGCTATACTATATTAGCCATGCTTTGATCATCATCCACAAAGCACTGTTTTTCAACAAAATCTTTGATCAATCAGCAACTTAGCATGTCACATTGTTAATTCATACATATGATCAGTTTCTATTAGTAATATAACCTTTGAGTACATATGTCTCAAAGAAGGGTGTTAACCTGAGAGAATAAATTCTCCAACTCCACAGATATGTCATAAATAGCAATTAATCGATTATGTTATGAAATAAAAAGTCAGACACACTTCCATTTACAAGTTCTTTTTAGGCTTGAACGAAACTAAAGGAACCTTATTCCTCACCCCTAAGGGGGAGAGGCCCTTGTATATCTGAACGATCTCCAAGTACGCCTGGATGACCACCACTTTAACCTTATAACAGAAGCTACCCAAGGAATCAGCAATAATCCAAATGAAGTGAAGATCTCCGGTCTCCAACCACCATCTTCAATATCTCTGACAGTCGTCGTATTAGTTATTCAGAATGGGTTGGAACCTAGTCTTTCTGAATAACTATCGCATCATTAAAATCAAGTGATATATAAACATACTAGAAGTCTCATTCCAATTTAGAATATTCTTTTATTCCAATATTCTTTACATTGGGAATTACTCCCATAAATCTTATTGAAGATTAATTTAATTTATTTTCACAAACTTAACTCAAATTAAGGTATATAAGCCTTATCGAGATTATCGAGCCTTACAAAAAGGTACTACAACAAAAACACCATATTACAACTTTTATTTTACAACGGTGGTAAAAGCACCATTGTAATAAATGTTTTTTACAACCGTCATTTCCCTAAAGTTGTAATAAACGTATTTTTAACAACTTTTGATTTTGTTAGTTGTAATAGATGCCGATTATAAACTTCATGTTTATAATATCAATATTTAAAAACTAATTATATTAATATTTAATAATTAATAATAAACTTAGGAATCAATAATATTTATTAATTATTATTAAATAATTAATAAGTAGTAATTTATTTTTATTAGTTAATGTTTGTTAACACTACTTATTAATCAATAATTAGTAACGTACATCATAAGCTTTTAATAATTATTAATCGATTATATCTAAGTAGAAATAAGTAAAAGTTAAATAATAACTATTATTAATAAGTAATATTTGAATTGGTTGCAACTGTTTCAACAGTTTTAATAAATATAATTTTGGCAGCTAGTAACAATTTTGGCTACTAAATAATAATAATTAATTTGAAACATTAAATAAGTAATCGATAAATAAGTAATTATTTGATTAATAATCAATAATCAATAATTGATAAGTAAATACTGAATATAAAATTTAATTAATAATTAACAAACATAATTCACTATTAAATACAAGTGATTAATATTGAGTAATATTATATTATGTGAAAATAGTTACATGTTAAAATTCAGTATTTACTGGTTATTATAGTCTTAAATCTGAACAAAAAAGAAGACAATTTGTATGCCACGTTTGTTCTGAGGTGTAACATGCAGAAGGAACTCTTGGCTCCAACGAAAATTTCGTTTGGCTCCAACAAAAAATTTCGTTTGGCTCCAAAACAAGTTTTATAGGCTCCAAACCAAACATTTCAGGTCTAGCTCCACTTCCAAACCCTTACCCAAATTCACTTGCCTTGTAATTTAATCTCCAACTGCCAAACGTTTTCTTCCAAACCCTTTCCCAAATTCGAGAACTGCTAGAATAATCCAAACCCTACACCCCATAAAATTATCCAAAATCGAACCTAATATAACAGATCTGGCCTCGTCGTGATTTTCATCTGATGAGGAGATGATGCTGCTTCCTTCTTAGGCTCGGAGGTCAATCCCTTATTGGGTTTGCTATGTATCCACTTCGAAGTACCTGGATCTCAACTACTTGGTTGAGGCTTCGAGTGAAAACCACGGTATTGTTCCAGCAGATTACGCCTGCTGCTTACGCATTTCATTTTGGTATTTTTTTTCTTTTTACTTCTCTTTGTATGATTCTATTTGGGTTTTGATATGATGGTTTTTCTTGGTAATCACCCTTTGGCACCATCTTCCAATGCAACACAGGTGGCAGGAGCATAAAAAAACAAATTGCGTAACTGTAAAAAGAAGAAGCGAACAATTTTACAGAAACAGAGCAGCTTGCAATGCGTTACTTGACCATTGGGGATAGGTGGTAGTCGGCAATGACTTAATCTGGGCATAATCTCCTCCAATTGCAGTGGCTCCAAAGAGTACTCCAATCGACACATCGAGAAACATAGGCAGCGGCAGTTGAGGTATAAATCCAATAACCGTAGGTTTTAAAACATGAAAGGTTAATGCTTAATTATATGTTTTAATTTTTAGCTGTAGGTGTTATATTGTAATTTGTGAATCTTCTATGATGTCAATTCAATTTTGAGTGTGTGTTCTAATTTTAGGTAGTTAATTCTATATTGGTTAATTTAAGGATTGAATTGAGTAATAACTAATAATACTCAAATCAATATTGGTATGTTTAACTTGTCATTTGACAAAATTGTATAATATTGGTTTGTTTGGTAATAGTTAGTAAGTTTCTCACAACCAGTTTGCATATAATTTATCAATAAATAACTCTTTTTTGTAAGAATTCATAGTTAATTTTTTTAGCTGAATCGAGTAGTTAAGAAGAGTTTTCTCTTTGAATTATCATTGCGATTTTTTTATTAATTATAAGTAGCAGATTACACATTCATACTTAAACTGTTTTTGTTATGTGAAGGATTATTAACAAATAATACCATTTGATGTTTTATGGTACTTAAAAATGTGTAAACAAGAACCTCGACATGCTAGAAAGATAAGAGAAGGAAGGCTAGAAGTTTTTTTTTCCCCTTTTTTTCGTTGCTTGTAAACAACATGTATTATTTCGATGATTTAGTTAGCAATGATAACATTAGTCTATATAAGGGCATCGGTTTCACAATTGGCTTTAGGTAGGAAAACTACTAGGGCCGGCCCTATGTTTGTATCCGTAATAAAATAGTAGATTGAAATGGTAAGTATAAAATATTTAACTGAACATAAATGTTATGTGACCATTTTATGATGGACGTTTCTTTTCATTCAAATCTGAACGTCACAACACTCGACCAACTAAGCCCTTTGTTTTAAACACTTAATAAAACAACATAGACATCAAACTAATGTAATAAGTATTGTTTTACAAATAACATTATTAGATACGTTAGGCATATCAGCAGAATTGTATAGACTTGTAAAATATCAAAAAGCCATTTGTTGCAAGTTGGAGGAGTCCATCACAGCATCACCATGCTTATTCACAACACCATACACACTTTGTCTTCTTTCATTACTGGTCATTTTAGAATAGAAAATTTGTAAACGTTGTTCTCCAGTAGTTAACAATTTTATCTTTGCTTTTTGTCTAATTTCCATTGCATGATGAAATGTAAAACACTCCGGTTTCATAATAGTATCCTTATACTGCTGCAAAATCATACGAACTCAGGATAAGTGAGCAATTAGTTGTACAAAAAATTAGACTTTTCCCTCAAAATTGAAATAGCTGTTGATAAAGAAGTGCTTCCTATATTCCACTTTAAGTGCATGTTAGACTGCTTTGAGTTTAGACAGGAAATTATACAGCTTATTGCCCGAAGATTGCGTAGCCCAACTATTTAAAATAATGTCATTGTATCCTTGCATGTTTTGCACCCCTAGCATTGACATTGAGTTGAACTAAAAATTGGGGAATGGTCGCTTGTTGAGTGAGGTAATAAAATAGTAGTGAAATTACTGAAATTGCATATTACCCATGATGATTTATTTTGTAGACGAACTGATTCTGAATTATAATTTTGGTATCTTCGTGATTTCCATGTCATCATTGGATAGATAAATTTATTGGATTGCTCTTATGTAACTTCAATACAGAAAAGCTTAACAGAAGTAAATAGGGTAAATAAAACCGGTTCGGAAATGCTTATTAGGAATTACCAAATAAGATATCTGTCGAATAACTTGTAACTAAAGAAGGTATTTACTGATAAAACTTTAGTGTAGCAAGCATAAAAGGAAAAACAAACAATAGATAACATTGAGTTCCGCCAGATATTGTCTTCTTGGACTGTTGATAACAAAGTTGCGTGTCTTGACAGCATCATAATCCCTTGTACATGTTATGGAATCAGAGGAGATTTTTCAGGCAACATAATTTATTACCTATGTAAACATCCTATTGTTGTCCTGACAGTATCTATTTAGTAACTTCTCGGCGATTCTTCTTTTTAAATTGTATTGACATTTGTTATCAAATTCTACAGCATTGATATTAAAGGCGATGAGCCAATTCTGATGAATGGGACTCAGACTAATCTTCATGTAGAATATCTTTGTCACATTTTACATGCGTTTGTTAATGGGAATTTTGAAGGTAATTAATTCTTTGCTCAAATTTTCAACTTTAAAATTTATAATTTGTCATCATTTTATGACAAATACATGAATGACTGTCTTGCTTATATTTCAGGAAGTGGGATAGGTACTAGAAGCAAAGCAAAAATTTCCTTTAAGAAGACTACTTAGCTTGCAAAAGGAACTAACAAAATTGATCTCTTGAGTGCAACTGTTGGTTTGAAAGTTATCCCTTAAACACGAACTAGGAATATAAGTTTTCATTAATGTGTTCATATAAGTTTTCAGTAATAATATATGAAAGCATATATTCTACTCGTGAAAACTGTATACGTAACTTTGTAGGTCCAGATGACACGCCGGCACATATTAAATCATCAATGTTTGGATGTGCCCTTATGCATGTGTTTCTTCCTTTTCTTCATTTTTTGGATGTGCCCTTATATATGAATATTATATGCCATGCAGTTCACATATAAATATCAGCTCATGGGAACTTCATAAAATCAGAAAAAGAAATTGCTATGACCGAGGAGAAACGATAATTTATAGGCAAGAAGACAGTTTGTAGCATAGTTGAAATACCAGAGTCATCAATTGGAATTTCTGATTCAAACACCGCTGTAACGCTAACGCAAAGTGCATCAGTGTTGAGGTACAGAGCAGAAGGGCTCACGGGATCAAACTTCCCTTCTTTTCCATCCAGCCACACACTAGATGAGCTCTTGTTTACATCCAACTTCATTTTTTTTTCAAATAATGCAAACTAGAAGTTACTGGGATAAAATAATTAAGGTTCTGAATTTATAACTGAAGGTTATATATCATGCAGTTAATGCGAGTATACAGCCAAAGCTTCCATATAGGTGAGTGTATTTATTTCTGTTTGAATTTTCTTTTTTTGATCATTGAGTTATATTGTTTTAATTTCCCTTTATTGCAGTGGGGCTGCTTCTCTCAAGTTGCATTAGGGACGTGGAACCTGTACTCAACATGCAAACTTCAAAGAACATGTCGCAGATCCAAGTGAGAAAGGGGACGCCTTCAGCATCAATCTTCGCCAGAATCACGTGTATTTCCTTACTGCTGTCACAAAAATAAGTTTTGTAATTGGGTTAAAGGCTTCTGAGGCATATGAAAAGCACAGTTGTAATTTTGTATATTTTTATGTGGTATATGATTTATAATTTGTATTATGTATATAAAGTTGTGATTTTTATTAATGAATGGATCATGTTGCCTTTAAACTTACATCCATTTCTTATGTTATTTACCTATTTATTGTTGCACATAAATGTATAAAGATTTTTATGTATATAATTTGTTGATATATTACAACTGTAAAATAATAGTTGTAATAAAATATATCACAACATTTATAAACAGTTGTAAAAATAATACCAACAACGGTGTATAAAAGTTGTAATAAAGTTTATTACAACGGTATTAAACAGTTGTAAAATACACATTTCACAACGGTGCCGCAACGGTGCAAAAATGTTGTAAAAGATTTCAGTCTATTACAACTTCTTAATACACGATGGTTGCCTCACTGTTGTAAAAAGTCTTTTACAACTGTTTTCCACCGTTGTAATATGATCATTTTGTTGTAGTGTAGTCTCTAATATCGTTATCCCGTTCTCATCCAATTCATCCTATAGAGAAAAAATGGTGGTACTCCATATCCAAGACCCTCATATTCGGTATGTTTAATTACCTACTTTCATTCCAAATCTTTGTTGAAAGATTATTAAAACTCTAACAAGGTTTTAATATCCATTTCATTCAATCTAAATCATTATTGAAAGATTTGTTACAATTATAACATGGTTTTAAAATCCATTTCATTCAATCAGATCTTTATTGAAAGATTTATTAAAACTCTAACTTGAGAAATCATCTTTCCTTTAACTGGGCTAAAGAACAGATGTTATTTAAAACATCATTCATGATAAACCCAAAATCAAACTTCCATTCAATTCCAACAAAATTTATTAATTAGGAAACTTCATTAGTTTTAATTAAAAGATTTATTCCATAAGCTTGAACTTCAACTAGGTTTAAGAACAGTGTTATAGAAGAAACTATTAACGACAAACCCAAATCCAATTTGATATCAAATATAAGGCTTCGAATAGAAATCATATTGATTTATATTCCATATCAAATTCTGAATCCAAAAGATACCGTATAGGGAATAACGATATCTCTTTCTTCCCAATTCCTCAAAATAGTACCCATATAATTATGAAATCCAATATCAAAATATCCGAAGATTATTTACATTCAAATCCAATATTCATACATTGGAAAAACTTAACTTGGTTAAGTATTTGTTAACTTCAAACTATTTCAGTCACTTTTGTCAAAATAGCTAATTTTCATAAAATAGCTTTATTTTGTCCAAAACTAAATATATTCAGTCCAAATCATTTTTAAATCACTAGTATGATTTATTATAAAAATTCCCAATTTTTAATAATTCGACAATAGCATTTTTTAAAAAAATCCATTTTCTGGTTATTTACAGCACTAGCGTCGTTTTCATTCAAATTTGATTTGAATTTTTCTTAAAATCTAACCATTGGATTTTAAAACTTTACATGTCATTAGAAAGCTCTTTTCATTGTAAAATGAATATTTTTCGTTTTGGGAAAATACGATGGTCGGATCACTTGGTACGTCACTTTTAAGTTAATGGTCAAAATTCACGAACAGTCGTTGCGCGACCCGTCCTACTCGAACCATTTTATTATTTATAATAAAATTCATAAATTCAGTCCGTAGTATTTTATAAAACATTTGTAAACTCATTTAAAAATGATTCGATCTCAAATTCAATTTTAAATCAAAATTGAATATTCTATATTGTTATAATATTAAAATAATAATATTTTTCAAAATATAATATTTTGAAATCCAAATTTTGTCGACATCCATTATAAAAATAAATAAGAGTAATGGAAAAATCTGTTTGAGTTAAAAATGTCGCTTGTATATCTAACTCGACTTCACATTCTGATTTTACTATTCATTTTAAAATAAATATGAAAACATGCCTTTATTAATTGAAGAATAATTCAAATCAAATTCTTACTTTTATAAAAACTATTCGTAATCGCTCAAACTATCCTCCCAAACTAATTTGAACTTAAAATTCAAACTTTTCATTTTTCACTAAATATTTTATTAATAAAATATTCAAATTAATTCCAAATTGGAATGAGATTCGACCAATTACCATATGATTCAATTTATATGGACTTCACACATCAGCAATGTAATAGCCCATATTTTCTGGGAATGTCAAATTAACAAATTAAAGAATAATTAATTTGTAGAAGAAGAATTAGGTGAAACGGGTTGCGTCATTGTGTTCGTCTCGGAATTCTGCTTGAAATAGAGTCCAAGTTTATGTAAATCGGACTTCGTATGAAGGAGTTGTGGCCTACGGAAGATTCAAGAGAAATTCAGAAAATTAAATAGTAAAATAACCCAGACAGGACGACATAGAGGTCGAACTATACCAAGGCAGGTCGACCTGGAGGTTGACCTACCCTAGGCCAGGTCGATTAGGGGGTCGACCTCCCCTATACAGGTCGACCAAGGGGTCGACTAGGGGGTCGACCTGGGGGTTGACCTAACCCCTCGGGCAGATCTGAACTGTGATGATTCTGACTTGTTGCTGAGTCTTTTCTGACCTGTTGCTGAGTCACTAGGGCATAGGCGGCAATTCTGGATAACTCTATCTAGTCTGAATGGTTCTGATTTGCTCTTATGATAATCTAACGGCTTATATTGATTTAAACTTCTATATAAGCGTGCGTAGACTCAAGCTGTAAACCTAAACTAAATTAATCTCTTAGCCTCCATGCTGCTGCTAGAATAGTTCTTCCTCTTAAAGCTTAGGAATTGCAAGTCAAGATTCTAATACAAATGACAAACGAATTATTTTCTTCTCTAATCCGTCTTTATGAGTACAATTTCTTTCACAAAATAATTAATAAATTAATTATGATGAGTTATAATTTGGATTATGAGAACATGTCTGTTGAACCATGTAATGTTACTTAACTTTGTTATCGTCTGTTGGTGAACATATGATAGATTTGTTAACTTATATTGTTAGATCTATTTCATATGTCCAATCACGTATGTTTAACTTGATTCATTTTGTGACATCAGTTTATATGCAAGTTTGGGTTGTAAATCATATGCTAGCTTGTATGTGAAACTTATGCAAGTCTGTATGCGAATTATACACAAGTTTATATGTGAATCAAGTATATACATATGCTAGTTTATATGTAAAACATGTGATATTAGTTTACATGTTTAAATTCATATGCAAGTTTGTAGGAATCCATATGCAAGTTTAGGTGAAAACTATATTCACATATGCAAGTTTAGGTGAAAACCATATTAACATATGCAAGTTTAGGTGAAACCCATATTCATATATGCAAGTTCACAATTTCATGTTTAGATCTATATTTAGATCCATGGTAGTTTATGCAAATTTATGTTCTATATGTCCATTGCCTATGCAAGTTATTGGCTATGCAAACTTATGCAATAATTCTTATTCGCAAGTTAGACCTATTTTATGTGTTATGCAAGTTGTGATGTTTCTTTTCTTTTTATGAGTTGAACTATTTGTGAGTCCAACATATTTCATATTAAACGTACGAACGGCATGGGGACAACGGGAAAATATTAATTATACAAATTGGGAATTGGCATAAAATGGCTTTAAAAGCATATAATTAATTTGAGACATTAATTGGTATAATTTATATACCTGAAAATTATGGACATAATTTAAGTGACGATTATGGACATGGATTTAAAATTGGAAGTTATTGACAATCTGAAATAGGGATATTAATTCAAATTGGTGTTAAATAATAATGTGTAATAATAAATGCCTAAGATACGAGGTTAGACTCGTTTGTGGTATAAGACTGCCCGGACCCGCCCGGCAAATCCAACAACCACAAACGGTAGTCTAATGTGAGAGGTCAAAGGCATAAATTAAATGCGTAATAAATGCCTAAGACACGAGGTTAGACTCGTTTGTGGTATAAGACTGCCCGGACCCGCCCCGCACATCCAGCAACTGCAAACGACAATCTAATGTAAGAGGTCGTAGGCATAATTAAAAGATGCTTATACACGAGGTTAAGTCTGGCTTGTAGTGGAAGTCTGCCCGGAACCGCCCGGCATATCCAGTGGCCAAAAGCAATCGACTTAACGTGAGAGGTCTGTGCATTAATAATTAATTAATGCTGAACAAAGACGAATATGAATGACAAACAGAAGTTTGGTTGAGTTGAGTAATTCTCTAAGTACCAATCTGATGTTGATTTCGGTCTTCGGGGTTGATACTTAGGGTGTTATTCTCTTAACCAATGTATCTGTGAAATAAGATGTACTTAATCATAAATTAAGTAAAATATGTTATACGATATATATATATATATACATATACACGATACATAAAACATGATAAGTGGATAGGGTTAAGACCAGCGTAACCAAAAATCTGATAAGTAGGTAAGGTTAAGACCAGCTTAACCAATAATATATAAATGGATAGGGTTAAGACCAGCTTAACCAAAAATTTGATAAGTAGGTAGGGTTAAGACCAGCTTAACCAGTAATATATATTAATTTGATAAGTGGGTAGGGTTAAGACCAGCTTAACCAATAATATATATATATATATATATTAACCTGATAAGTGGATAGGGTTAAGACAAACTTAACCAATAATACATATTGATCTGATAAGTGGATAGGGTTAAGACCAACTTAGCTAATAATATATAAGTGGATAGGGTTAAGACCAACTTAACCAATAATATATAAGTGGACAGGGTTAATGTAACACCCCACCTCCGCCAGGGTGGCTCTTGCAAGCACTCTGACTTTGGAGGGGCGTTTGAATCAGGTAAACATGCATAATGATATATCAAGGCAGAACAAGAACATATGTATATATATATAAACAGAGTAAATAACATAGATAAAATAGCGGAAGATTTCAAACCATTTCAAAACAAGTCTGGTACAACATAATGCCAACTTTCCAAATACACAAGTCTAGATAAAAACGACATCACTGAAAAACGGAAATACATAAGTACTATCCCCAAAATAAGTGATAACCATAGCTAGCTTCATGTCAAGACCGTACATGAGCTAAAATCCCACAAGCAAGCGATCAGAAATCCAAGCTAAGCTCCAATATTCCCACCCTGAGAACCTGGGGGGGGGGGAACGGAAGAAAAGAGGCGAAAGAAAAACAGGTCAGTCAAAAAGACTGAGTAAGCCCTACTACAATCAATGTAAACTGATAAAGTTAACTGGCATGAGAAGCAGGGATGAACATAAGGATAACAACATACTAGCATGATGATTAACTAACAAGGTAGATAAAGGTGTCATCGCATAATCAGGTTTAAGGTTTTTGCACCACAGGTGTACTAGCAAGCTAACATGATTTGAATAAACAAGTAATGATCCCTTGGCCCAAGCTTTGGCCCAATAACATGAAGTGACCCTAATACGAGGTCCAATAAAATGAAGTGACCCTAATACGAGGTCCAATAACATGAAATGACCCTAATACGAGGTCCAACCAAACGGTCTAGTCGATCGGCTCCCTATAAGCCTAACTCGTCACGTGTTGGTGTCAATACGGCCCAAACATAATTGTAGTCAGACTGTGCAGGGTCTCCCGTCGGGTGTATCAAGCCCTAGGGTGTCAACCCCTGGACACCATAAACATAAGTGCACAGTCTCGATCTACTGGTACCCGTGCATGTTTTCCCCGGCTTCGGACTATGTGCACGACCATAGTCCGCCCGGAACTACACCGGCGTACCACTCTGCCGTCGTTTTTGGTCACTTACCTCAAGTCCAGTAATCGTGCCCCCACCCTAGCCCAGTCCCTAGGGTCTTAATGATACAAACTTGGGATTACTGCTGGAGTGGACCCCCATTGCTAGGATTTTCTAGTGGGTTAAGTACGGTTTAACCCTCTTGCTAATCATGGATTAACTTGGTTAAGTGTAACGATGAGTTCACGACTTAACCCTGATTAATCTACTAAGCCCAAATTGGTTAAGTATTAAGTGGACCATGACTTAACCCTAATCATGAGGCATTAATTAATTTATGTGCCTTAACCTCTCAAATTAGACTTAGTTGCGGTTACTAGTTAAGCCGGTCTGTTCCGGGTAGCTTTATACCACAACTTGGTCTAACCTCGGGTTCAAGGTACAACATGACCAACTTCTCACATTGGGTCCTATTGTTTGTAGCAACTAGTTAAGCCGGTCGGTTCCGGGTAGGTTTACGCTACAAACTCAACCCAACCTCGAGTTGGTCGCACTTATATTTTCTAAGTGTCATGTCCATCATGTTTCCAAAACATGTTACAAGTTTTCAAGAATTTGGGTAGACCTAACTTAATAGGTAAATTCCCAATGGGTAGACCTAACTTAATAGGTAAATTCCCAATCTTATGTCTTTTAAGTTTACCCAACCCCAAACGCAATCCCATCGCTTACATATCGCAATAGCGCATAAAGGATAGAAAGAGGGAACTTGGCATAATCATGACATAAAGGTGTTGAAGCCACAAGTTTAACATGGTGGCATATGAAATGTACATATGTTCATATACTTGCATATTACATTTTTAGGCCTCAAAAGCATGCATAAAACCAAACTTAGCATATTGGTGATACATGGTGATAAATGACATGTAGAAATGGCCATAAGTTCGCATTTAGCCTCACATGCAAGTTATCATAAGAGATATGATAACTTACATGTTGCCAGAATGCAACCTTTAGCATAAAGCTTGAAGCTTTAAGCTCATAAACCCAAGATAAGCTTGCATAACATGATAACATGAGCAAAATGATCAACCCAAACTTGCATAACATAACTTGCATATCATATGACAAACTTGCATATCAAACTTGCATAACATAACATCATAACATGGCAAACTTGCATAACATAACATGGTAAACTTGCATATCATAACATGGCATACTTGCATAACATAACATGATAATTTGCATATCATAATGATCAAACACAACTTGCATCATTCATTAACTTTAGAGTTTAAGTATGAAAGTAGAAAAGGGCTTACAATGCTTATGAAGACTCAAATGAGTATAAGCAAATATAAGATTGAGACAATGCCCTTATGCAATCAAATAAACCCAAAATGCAAGCTCCAATAGAAAAACCCTTGAGCAAAAATGATCAAAACTCTTGCTTTATGATGTAAATATGGAAACTTGACTTGAATGCAAGCTAATGACACTCATACAAGCTTGAAAACACTTGTATGCATGGAAAATCTCTCATAGAAATAACTTAGAATTTTATGAAGAGAGTGGAGGCCATGAGAGGAATGATTTTGCCATAGTTTAGTTGTAGGGTTGATTAATGATGATTTAGGGTTAGGTTAGGGGCTTATTTATAGAGATTAGGATTAGTTTTAGCCTTAGGATTAAACCCTAGTTCCAATCTCAGCCCTCAAAACCGAATCTGGCCCCCAAACTCAACACAACTCCAAAATGGTACACCAGGCAAAACTGCCCGGCTGAACCAAGTCGACAGCCAAGTCGACAGGGCTGTCGACTTGGGTCCAACCAAGTCGACAGGGCTGTCGACTTGGGTGCTCTGGCGGGAATTTTCCCGCCTAGCCCAATCTGACCCTAATTTCCAAATTCAAACTTGAATTTGAAATCTGTTTTTACTTTGAATTTTTCTGAAAACTTCGTTGGGCCTTAATCGGGTCATACGGACTCCGATTTTCGAAAACTCGGACTCTATTTCGCGTATTTTTCCGAGACGAACGCAATGGCATAGCCCGTTTCCCTTGATTCAGATTTATAAATTAAATTCTGCCTCGATTTATGTTATAACAGGTTATTGAAAATACGGGTTGTTACATTCTCCCCTCCTTAAAGGATTTCGTCCCCGAAATCTTCAAGTTAGGAAGAACGTATCCTACCATCCAACATCCATCTACTCAAAACATCATCCACGAGTAATCGTTGTCCTTACAAGATTCTAAATGTTGCATGATCATATGCAAAGGTGTGTGTATATGTACTTATCTAATGCAAATATCATCAATGCAAATTATGTTAGTGAAATGAATCCATATGTATGCAATTCCTAACATAATATATAACATCTACATGTGTGCACATAACATACATCCATATGCAACATCCATGTGATAACACAAAAATTTTCATCCATGAATAAGCGTAAACACTCATGCATATGCAATATGAGGAGTGTGTGAGCCGATCTAGTGCCTAATGTGTATAATGCATCCACGAGTAACCACCTGCAAACACTTGCAACCACTTGCAACCATCAAGCATAACATGTTTCAAACACATGTTTCATCCAAAGGGTTTCTACCTAAGGTTCTCATGACAAGATTAACACGATAAACTAGATAAACATGGATAGCAAAGAGAAAGATATGCTAACAAAGAAAAGAGATTGAGAGTGTACCCTCAAAAAGGAATGGATAAAGCCCACGCATCTTCTCCTCGGTTTCCCAAGTTGCGTCTTCTTCGGCTTCACCCCATTGAACCTTCACCAACTTGACCTCTCGATTCCTTAGCTTCTTGGTCTCCATCCCCAAGATACGAATTGGAGCTCTCCTCAAGGTAGCCTCTTTCTCCACTTCCACATCTTTCAGAACACTTGGCTCAACAACCTCTGCTGATTCATGTAAACACTTCCGGAGATGCGAGATATGAAAAACATCGTGTACTCCGGCAAGCTTCTCGGGCAACTCCACTCTATAAGCCATCTGCCCGATCCTCTCTATAATAGGGAATGGTCCAACAAACCTCGGTGCTAACTTCCCAACGGCTCCAAATCGGACCACATTCCGCAAAGGAGAAACCTTCACGAAAACCATATCCCCAACATCAAACTCCAAATCAGTTCTTCGCTTATCAGCATAGGATTTCTGTCGGTCTTGGGCCGCTTTCATCCGTCTCCGAATCAACTCGACCTTCTTGGATGTATCTCTGATCATATCATGCCCAAGTATAAGCTCATCTGTAGTCTCCCACCAACATGTAGGCGACTTGCACGGCCTCCCATATAAAGCTTCAAATGGTGCCATCCCTATGCTTGCCTGATAACTGTTATTATATGCAAACTCAACAAGAGGAAGATGGTCTTCCCAAGTACCACCAAAATCCAGAATACAAAGCCTCAACAGATCCTCGAGTACCCTATTCACCCTTTCGGTTTGACCGTCCGTCTATGGGTGATAAGCCGTACTTAGATTCAACCTCGTGCCCATAGCTTCTTGCAAGCTATTCCAGAATTGACTTGTAAAGATTGGGTCACGGTCACTGACTATACTAGAAAGGACTCCATGTAGTCTCACAATCTCACGAAGATATATAGACGCTAGCCAAGATGCGGTCCTCTTGCTCTTCACCGGAATGAAATGAGCACTCTTCATAAGTCTATCCACAATAACCCAAATGCTCGTATTCCCTTTCCTTGACCTTGGTAGCCCATCGATAAAATCCATGGAAATACTCTCCCACTTCCATAGTGGAACGTCTAGAGGATGCAATAGCCCACCGGGCTTCTTCGACTCGGCCTTGACTTGCTGGCAAATGATACATCTAGAGACAAACTCTGCCACATCCTTCTCCATCCCAGGCCAAAAGAAAATGCGCTTCATATCTTTATACATCTTATCTCCACCCGGATGTATAGTCAACTTAGAGCGATGCGCTTCCTCAAGAACTTTTCCTACTAAATCTTCTACCATTGGGACACATAACCTTCCGTCTCTCCTCAGCCAACCCTTGTCATCAATAGAATATCGAGCGAGATGACAAGACGCCTCTCCTCGAATCAGCTTATCCATAATCTCAACTATCTGAGGGTCTTCTCCCTGCGAAGCCCCAACTTGATCAAGAAGGGTAGGTCTGAGTTCCAGAGATGCTAAAGAACCGGTCATCGACTTAACCGCCAAAGAGAAATCAAAGGTTGCCACATACTCTAAATTCTTCATCTCAACGAATAGAGGACTCAGAGTCAACCTTTTTCTACTCAATGCATCTGCTACCACATTCCCCTTGCCAGGGGTAGAAGCTATCTCAAAATCGTAGGACGCCAAGAATTCCATCCATCTTTGTTGCCTCAGATTCAGATCCTTCTGAGAAAAGAGATACTTCAATGACTTGTGATCGGTATAAAGCTCAAATCTTTCTCCCAGAAGATAATGGCGCCAAGCCTTGAGTGCATATACTATTGCTGCCAACTCTAAGTCATGAGTGGGATAATTCTTCTCATGCACTTTGAGTTGTCTACCGCCAAAGCATATCACTCTTCCTTCTTGCATCAGAACAGCTCCTAACCCCGTGCCACATGCATCGGTGTATACTGTAAATAACTTCCCTCCATCGGGCAAAGCTAGAACAGGTGCTGATGTGAGAGCTCTCTTGAGCTTCTGAAAAGCAAGCTCGCATTCTATGCTCCAAGCAAAAACTAAATTTTTCTTCGTCAATTTAGTGAGAGGAGCGGAAATCTTCGCGAAGTCCTTGATGAACTTCCGGTAAAAGCCTGCAAGACCTAGAAAACTTCTCACTTCGGTTGCATTCCTTGGAGTCTTCCAATCCTGAACTGCAACTACCTTAGCGGGATCCACCGCTAAGCCTTGCTTAGATACAATATGCCCAAGGAATCTAACTTCCCTTCTCCAAAAGTGACACTTGGAGAACTTGGCCTTCAACTGATGCGCTCTAAGCGTATCCATCACCTCCACGAGATGCCTTGCATGCTCTTCCTCATCCTTAGAGAAGATCAGAATATCATCTATGAAGACCACGACAAACTTGTTCAAGAACTCCCTGAACACCCTACTCATCAAGTCCACGAAATATGCGGGTGCATTAGTCAAGCCGAACGGCATGACAAGCCATTCGAAGAATCCATCTGGAGTTCTGAACACAGTCTTGTCTATACTATCTTCAGCTACCCTGAGCTGATGGAATCCAGTAGCAAGATCAAGCTGAGAGAAAACAGAAGCACCGATAAGCTGGTCAAAGAGATCATCAATCCTCGGTAACGGGTGTCTGTTCTTCTTAGTCAGCTTATTCAACTCTCGATAGTCAACACAAAGTCGGAGAGAACCATCTTCCTTGGTAGCAAATACCACAGGCGCTCCCCATTCAGATATATTTCGTCTAATGAAGTTCTTCTCAAGCAACTCCTTCACTTGCTTACTTAGCTCCCGCCTTTCACGTGGAGCCATGTGCCGAACGGGCAAAGAAACCGGCTTTGCATTATCCACCAGATAAATGCGGAAATCAATCTCTCGCTTAGGGGGCAACCCCCTAACTTCATCGAAAACATCCGGATACTCTCGAACCACTCTCACAGACTGAAGAGTTTCCATTGACGAGTCGAGTGATTCAAGATAGCACAACATGACGGGACCTCTCGGATTACAAGAAATTTCTAGGGTGTTTCCGAGGCGAGTCACGAGCCTCACAACCCTATGCTCACAATCAAGGATGGCTCCATATCTGGACAACCAATCCATGCCCAATATCAATCCGTATCCCCTAAAACCAAGAACATAAGCACTACACAAGAACTCTACACTCAGTATAGAGATCCTCAAATCCCCACATATCATAGACAGATGGGCGGAACCCCCAATAGGATTTGAGACACAGACGGGATCATCTACCAAGCTAGTACTAGGTGCAAACTATCAACAAGATCAGATGAGATAAAGCTATGCGATGCACCAGAATCAAACAAGGTACGAACTGGAAAATCAGAAATATATACAAGGCTCTCAACAGAAATACTACCTCGATCGGGAACTGGAGCGGTATTGAGAGCATGAACTTGCCCTCCTGAAGGTCCAGCACGCTGAGTCTGACCCTGGCCTTGCCCTTGCTTCTTCGGGCAATCCTTACTGAAATGTCCAGTTTCACCGCAGAAAAAGCATTCACCATTCTTCCTTTTCCTCTTCTTACAATCCTTAATAAGATGCCCAACTGAACCACAATAATGGCACTTCCCCTTGTTGTTCTTGCCCTTGTTGTTGTTCCCCTTGTTGCCTTGACTCTTGTTCTTGTTCTTGTTCTGATTGCCTTGACTGTTCTGACCACTTGGATTACCCTGATTTCCTTTCCACTGGGAATCAGTATTCTTGGCTTGAGTATCATTCATCTTGACCTCTTTCTTGACATCTCCCTGAAGTAACGCCATATCAACCAAGCTCTCAAACGTGGCCCCATGGGGAATATGTGACATAGCCAATCCCTGCAATGGCTCATTCAATCCTCTAGCAAAACGAAGAGCCTTCTTCTGAGGAGTATTCACCATATCCATGCCAAAACGAGCTAACTGATTGAACTTGTTCACATATTCTTTGACAGACATATCTCCTTGTTTCAAAGTTATGAACCTCTCCATTTGCAGATTCTCCTCAGCAGAAGATAGAAACTTAAGCACGAACCTTGCCCTGAAATCGGCCCAAGTCTCAACAGGCCTAGTACCATTGGTGACTTCCCACCAATAAGCGGCTTCATCCTTCATAAGCCAAACCGCCAATAAGATCTTCCTCTGATCGTCTAACCCAAAGATAGCAAATAAATCCTCGGTCTCTTTCAACCAATTTCTGGCCTCTACAAAAGTCTCAGTGCCTTGAAAGTTCTTGCCACCCATTGCTTTGAAATCTTTGCAAGTCTTTGTGAAGTCAGCTTGAGGATGCTGAGGGGGAGGAGGAAGAGGAACCTCAGCGACAGGAGGAGGAGGAACATTAACTACCGGAGGAGGAGGAACATTAACTAACGGAGGAGGAGGAACATTAACTACCGGAGGAGGAGGAGGAGAACATCTGCGGGGCCGGCTTCAGTCGCCCTAGCCTCCAAAAGTCTCCTATACCAAACAGGTACGTGTACTCCCTCCGGAATAGCAAAGTTATCGGCCATACTGAAAACGAAGAAAAAGATAGATTCAGAATGGAGAAAAACGAAGGAATTTTGCTAATGGCTTTTTGGGGAATAGCCTTTAAAATAAACTAGACTTTTCTTTGGGAAATACTTTATACTTGGTTTTGAAAATAGTTTTCCAAAAGTTTTAAAAACCTTTTTGTTCCTTCTCGTAAACCATATGCTCTGATACCAAATGTAACACCCCACCTCCGCCAGGGTGGCTCTTGCAAGCACTCTGACTTTGGAGGGGCGTTTGAATCAGGTAAACATGCATAATGATATATCAAGGCAGAACAAGAACATATGTATATATATATATATAAACAGAGTAAATAACATAGATAAAACAACGGAAGATTTCAAACCATTTCAAAACAAGTCTGGTACAACATAATGGCAACTTTCCAAATACACAAGTCTAGATAAAAACGACATCACTGAAAAACGGAAATACATAAGTACTATCCCTAAAATAAGTGATAACCATAGCTAGCTTCATGTCAAGACCGTACATGAGCTAAAATCCCACAAGCAAGCGATCAGAAATCCAAGCTAAGCTCCAATATTCCCACCCTGAGAACCTTGGGGGGGGGGGAACGGAAGAAAAGAGGCGAAAGAAAAACAGGTCAGTCAAAAAGACTGAGTAAGCCCTACTACAATCAATGTAAACTGATAAAGTTAACTGGCATGAGAAGCAGGGATGAACATAAGGATAACAACATACTAGCATGATGATTAACTAACAAGGTAGATAAAGGTGTCATCGCATAATCAGGTTTAAGGTTTTTGCACCACAGGTGTACTAGCAAGCTAACATGATTTGAATAAACAAGTAATGATCCCTTGGCCCAAGCTTTGGCCCAATAACATGAAGTGACCCTAATACGAGGTCCAATAAAATTAAGTGACCCTAATACGAGGTCCAATAACATGAAATGACCCTAATACGAGGTCCAACCAAACGGTCTAGTCGATCGGCTCCCTATAAGCCTAACTCGTCACGTGTTGGTGTCAATATAGCCCAAACATAATTGTAGTCAGACTGTGCAGGGTCTCCCGTCGGGTTTATCAAGCCCTAGGGTGTCAACCCCTGGACACCATAAACATAAGTGCACAGTCTCGATCTACTGGTACCCGTGCATGTTTTCCCCGGCTTCGGACTATGTGCACGACCATAGTCCGCCCGGAACTACACCGGCGTACCACTCTGCCGTCGTTTTTGGTCACTTACCTCAAGTCCAGTAATTGTTCCCCCACCCTAGCCTAGTCCCTAGGGTCTTAATGATACAAACTTGGGATTACTGCTGGAGTGGACCCCCATTGCTAGGATTTTCTAGTGGGTTAAGTACGGTTTAACCCTCTTGCTAATAATGGATTAACTTGGTTAAGTGTAACGATGAGTTCACGACTTAACCCTGATTAATCTACTAAGCCCAAATTGGTTAAGTATTAAGTGGACCATGACTTAACCCTAATCATGAGGCATTAATTAATTTATGTGCCTTAACCTCTCACATTAGACTTCGTTGCGGTTACTAGTTAAGCCGGTCGGTTCCGGGTAGCTTTATACCACAACTTGGTCTAACCTCGGGTTCAAGGTACAACATGACCAACTTCTCACATTGGGTCCTATTGTTTGTAGCAACTAGTTAAGCCGGTCGGTTCCGGGTAGGTTTACGCTACAAACTCAACCCAACCTCGAGTTGGTCACACTTATATTTTCTAAGTGTCATGTCCATCATGTTTCCAAAACATGTTACAAGTTTTAAAGAATTTGGGTAGACCTAACTTAATAGGTAAATTCCCAATGGGTAGACCTAACTTAATAGGTAAATTCCCAATCTTATGTCTTTTAAGTTTACCCAACCCCAAACGCAATCCCATCGCTTACATATCGCAATAGCGCATAAAGGATAGAAAGAGGGAACTTGGCATAATCATGACATAAAGGTGTTGAAGCCACAAGTTTAACATGGTGGCATATGAAATGTACATATGTTCATATACTTGCATATTACGTTTTTAGGCCTCAAAAGCATGCATAAAACCAAACTTAGCATATTGGTGATACATGGTGATAAATGACATGTAGAAATGGCCATAAGTTCGCATTTAGCCTCACATGCAAGTTATCATAAGAGATATGATAACTTACATGTTGCCAAAATGCAACCTTTAGCATAAAGCTTGAAGCTTTAAGCTCATAAACCCAAGATAAGCTTGCATAACATGATAACATGAGCAAAATGATCAACCTAAACTTGCATAACATAACTTGCATATCATATGACAAACTTGCATATCAAACTTGCATAACATAACATCATAACATGGCAAACTTGTATAACATAACATGGTAAACTTGCATATCATAACATGGCATACTTGCATAACATAACATGATAACTTGCATATCATAATGATCAAACACAACTTGCATCATTCATTAACTTTAGAGTTTAAGTATGAAAGTAGAAAAGGGCTTACAATGCTTATGAAGACTCAAATGAGTATAAGCAAATATAAGATTGAGACAAAGCCCTTATGCAATCAAATAAACCCAAAATGCAAGCTCCAATAGAAAAACCCTTGAGAAAAAATGATCAAAACTCTTGCTTTATGATGTAAATATGGAAACTTGACTTGAATGCAAGCTAATGACACTCATACAAGCTTGAAAACACTTGTATGCATGGAAAATCTCTCATAGAAATAACTTAGAATTTTATGAAGAGAGTGGAGGCCATGAGAGGAATGATTTTGCCATAGTTTAGTTGTAGGGTTGATTAATGATGATTTAGGGTTAGGTTAGGGGCTTATTTATAGAGATTAGGATTAGTTTTAGCCTTAGGATTAAACCCTAGTTCCAATCTCAGCCTTCAAAACCGAATCTGGCCCCCAAACTCAACACAACTCCAAAATGGTGCACCAGGCAAAACTGCCCGGCTGAACCAAGTCGACAGCCAAGTCGACAGGGCTGTCGACTTGGGTCCAACCAAGTTGACTCCCAAGTCGACAGGGCTGTCGACTTGGGTGCTCTGGCGGGAATTTTCCCGCCTGGCCCAATCTGACCCTAATTTCCAAATTCAAACTTGAATTTGAAATCTGTTTTTACTTTGAATTTTTCTGAAAACTTCGTTGGGCCTTAATCGGGTCATACGGACTCCGATTTTCGAAAACTCGGACTCTATTTCGCGTATTTTTCCGAGACGAACGCAATGGCATAGCCCGTTTCCCTTGATTCAAAATTATAAATTAAATTCTGCCTCGATTTATGTTATAATAGGTTATTGAAAATACGGGTTGTTACAGTTAAGACCAGCTTAACCAACAATATATACACTGATCTGATAAGCGGATAGGGTTAAGACAAGCTTAACCAATAACACATGTTGATTTGATAAGTGGGTAACATGGATGACATGTGGGATATAATTATAAACACTTAACCAAGTTGAAACATGTAAGAAGACATGAATAAGAGGGGGTTAAGTGGGAAATCCTAGTGGGGACCAAGCATAGGTGGAAAGCTTGTGTCAAGCGTGGAGACCCTTTTCAACCAGTAACCCATTTAGTATCTAAGTGAGCTCGATCTAGATTGAGGACGGGACATGCTTACTAGGTTTGATTGTAAGAGGTCAAAACGGGTTAGCGGTGGCAACGCAAGTCCAACGGGGTCATGTGCGTGCGTGGGCCCGGGCTGGTAGGTAAGACGTTGTTGCATCGTGTAGGTATAAGACGTGCATCTTTAGTGGTACCGGGTTGCCACTTTTGGGAGTGATACACCTCACTATGGGACCAGCACGGGTATCTACGAGTTAGGGAGCCGATCGAATTGGGAAGGTAGTGGGTACGACTAGCGGAGATAGGAGCAGGCGGCACCTATGAAGACAGCTAGGAATCCAACTACCGTATTAGGAATAAATGTTGTAATTAGAATGGGGAGGGTAGTGGGTACAACTAGTGGAGATTGGAGCAGGCGGCACCTATGAAGACAGCTAGGGGTACACGAAACTACCATTATTATTATTTTGTTTAGTAGGCAGGATCAACTTTTAGGGTGACTAGTATTGGTGCAGTATAGTAATTATCCTTTAGTGATTAGGAGCGCGATTAATGCCAGCATATTCCTCTTGTTTGTTTTGTCTTGCCCTTTTGCTTCACTGTCATTCCTTGTTTTACCAGTTTATGCCTTATCTTAATTACTTAAATAATTATATTGTTAAAGTTATTGGACTCGCCAGACTTTATGTCTGGACCCCTTTTGTTTTCACCTCCTTTCTTCCTTCACCCCCTCCCCCCAGGTTCTCAGGGTGGGACTAGTGCTAGTGGAGCTTGATTTGGACCTCTTTCTCTCTGTTTTGGAAGTGCATGGATTACCGAGAGTAAAATTTAGCTTATCTCTTTTATGGCTACTTATGTTGGGGTTATGCTTTTCAATTTATGTACTCAGAAAATAATTTATCAAGATGGATATTAAGTGTACTTGGTTTTATTGTTGGTTTTTGATGTTGTTGTAACCAAACTATTTCTCCACTGCAATAAAAGTTGTTTTTATTTTTCAAGTACCAATATATGTATCTGTCTTGTTATATTCTATTCTATACACCAATAATACTCCATGAAAGTTATTGCATTTCCCTTGAGAGTGACATTAACGGACGTGTGGTGTTACACGTGGTATCAGAACTGAGGGTTACCAGAACAGATACGAGATTTTGAAAAATCGCTTTCAAAAGCATTTTTATGAAGAAATACTTTCAAAAATATGTCTTAAGGAGAGTATTTTTAAGAGAAAAGTTTATTTTGAAAAACATAACCCCCAAGAGCCATATATCTTTCCTTCGATTCTCCGTTTTAAATCTCCTCCTCTTTCCTTTTTGAATTTCTTCCTCCACGTATAGACGCTTTTTCTAAGATATGTAATAACGTCCGTATGGGCGGAAAACCGCTTCATGGGACTGGGACGTTTGTCAAAGCTAGAAGGAAGCGGAGGACTTGTTGGTACCTTTAAGATAAACGATGGGAGGAAGGTTCAATTAGCTGCTTGGTTAATGAAGGACGAAGCTTCATTTTGGTAGGAGGTCACAAATGGAGAATGTGCAGGAGAGACATGGATAGGACACACGATAAGAAAGTAGATCCAAAGAAAGGCGGTAAGGATAACAAGGGGCCAAGAGAAAAGGAAGGGCCACACTTGTGAAATACATGACTACTTAAATAAAGACGTTAGAAAGAAGAAGGAGACTAGTTGTTATCGTTACGGAGAAATAGGACATCTTATTAGGATCGTCCAAAGAAGCAAAAGGAAAAGGTAAGGGCAAAGTACAGGATTTTCTGGAGGGCATTCCCTCATGGCTGGCAAACCTGATAAAGGTAGAAATATATTGGTTGGAAGTTTGGTTTTTCTTTTTGACCATCCTATTCGAACCTTGTTTGAATTCTGGCGCTTCACACTCATTTGTATCTGCTTTGTCAGTTGAAAACACAACGCATAAATACTAGTCTAGTTACGGATCTTATAGTAATCTCAAATCCTATTGGTGGTTCGGCTCATCTTTCGATGATTTGTCGGGATTTGAGAGTGTCTATCTTGGGCGTTGGGTTTGAATGCAACGCCTTCATTCTTGGCTTCTTGGGCTATGGCTTGATTCTAGGCATGGATTGGCTAGCCGGATACGGTTCCATCCTAGACTGTGAAAGAAGGGTAGTTAGATTGTTGACTCGTTGCGGAAAGACCCTTGATATTTCTTGTGATCCCAGAGATCCGGTGATACTTAGCTACCTAGAATCTTTTGACGCGTCCAACGATGATTTGGAATTTGTTCGTGTGGTCCGTGAATATGGTGACATCTTCGATGAAGTTCGGGGTTTACCCCCGAGGCGCGAGATAGACTTTCATATATACCTTGTAGATAATGCAAAGCCAGTTGCATTACCAGTGCGCCACATGGCTCCGAGGGAGAGAAGAGAACTTAGTAAGCAAGTGAAAGAGCTGCTTGACAAGGGGTTCATAATAAGAAGTATTTCGGAATGGGGTGCTCTAGTTGTTTTTGCTACAAAGGCTAATGGTTCACTTAGATTGTGCGTGGACTATAAAGAGCTGAATAAGCTCGCAAAGAAGAACAGACACCCATTGCCGAGGATAGATGATTTATACGATCAATTGGTTGGTGCTTCGGTTTTCTCGCAACTGGATTTGGCTACAGGATTTCATCAGCTAAGAGTGGCTGAAGACAGCATAAACAATACTGCATTTAGAACTCCTGACGGTTTCTTCGAGTGGCTCATCATGCCTTTTGGTTTGACGAATGCACCAGCATACTTCGTTGACTTAATAAGTAGGGTGTACAGGGAGTTTCTAAACAAGTTTGTGGTAGTCTTTGTGGATGATATCTTGATTTTCTCTTGAAGCGAAGAAGAGCATGCCCTATATCTTAGGGAAGTCTTAGAGACCCTATGAGCGCATCAACTCAAAGTTAAGTTCTCCAAATGCCACTTTTGGAGAAAAGAAGTGAGGTTCTTAGGACACATGGTCTCTAAGAAAGGGATAGCTGTGGATCCCGCAAAGGTGGTGGCAACCCAAGGTTGGAAGGTCCCTAGAAACGCGGTGGAAGTAAGAAGCTTTCTAGGACTGGCGGGCTATTATAGGAAGTTCATTAAGGACTTCGCAAAGATATCAGCCCCACTTACTCGGTTAACGAAGAAGAACTTGACTTTTGCTTGGGATATTGACTGTGACAATGCTTTCCAACGTTGGAAGAGGGTTTTGATGATAACTCCTATTTTAGTTTTGCCAGATGGAAGTAAGCCATTCACAGTGTATACTGGTGCTTGCGGGACAGGGCTTGGAGCAGTTTTTGATGCAAGAGGAAATGGTGATATGCAAAAGGCGGCAAGTACGAGTATCACTTATCACCCACAGACGGATGGACGGACAAAAAGGGGTGAATAGAATCCTTGAAGATCTTTTGAGGTCATGTATCCTAGATTTTGGAGGGACATGAGAAGAGGCAACGAGCTTAGTGGTGTTCATGACGTGTTTCATGTTTCACATTTGCGAAAGTGTTTACAAGATATCGCGGAAGTAGTAGAGCCGAGCAGGCTTAGAGAAGTGGAAGTGGAGTGAGATGCCCCAATTAGATGAGCCCCTGCATGCATCCTTGGATCGGAGGTTATAAAGCTACGCAACAGTGAGGTCAAGTTGGTCAAGGTGCAATGGGGAAATGATCAAGGAGACGCGACTTGGGAAACGGAAGACAAGATGCGTACACTATACCCTTTCCTTTTTGAGGGTATGTTTTAAACTTCTCCTTTTTCTACCACTTTGTTTATGCCTGTCCTATCGTTTAGTATGTCTTCGCGATTATATCTTCGATCTTTAGTTAGGAAAAATCCTATGATTGTAAACATGTGTTTGAGACATGTTATGTTTGGTGGATGCAAGTGTTTGCTAGCGGTTGCTCGTGGATGCATTTACACGCACATTAGGCACTAGATCGGCTCAATCACTTTCATACTGCATATAAATATGTGTGCATATTTAAATTAATGTATGTATATTGGTTGTATTATCATATGGATGTTGCATTAAGATGATTGGTTGTGCACACATGTAGAAATAATATGTATCATTAGGACTCTTTTGAATACATAATGGATGCATGGCACTCTCATGATTTGCATTAAGGAGGTCAACTGAATCAGTAGACCGCCTGATTTTGCAATAGATAAGGAACACACACATACTCTGCATATGTTCATATGGCATTAGAAACCTTTTAAGGACAATGGATACTTGTGTTAGATGATTGAGTAGATGGACGATTGGATGGTAGGATATACGTTCTTCCTAACTTGAAGATTTCGGGGACGAAATCCTTTAAGGAGGGGAGAATGTAACACCCCGTATTTTCTGGGCATTTCAAAGTAACAAATTAAAGAATAATTAATTTTTAAAAGAAGAATTAGGTGAAATGGGTTGCGCCATTGTGTTCGTCTTGGAATTCTGTTTGGAATAGACTCCAAGTTTACGTAAATCGGACTTCGTATGAAGGAGTTATGGCCTTCGGAAGATTCAAGAGAAATTCAGAAAATTAAATAGTAAAATAACCCAAACAGGTCGACATAGAGGTCGACCTATACCAAGGCAGGTCGACCTGGAGGTCGACCTACCCCAGGCCAGGTCGACCATGGGGTCAACCAGAGGGTCGACCTCCCCTATACAGGTCGACCAGGGGGTCAACCTGGGGGTCGACCTACCCCCTCGGATAGATCTGAACTGTGACGATTCTGACCTGTTGTTGAGTCTTTTCTGACCTATTGCTGAGTCGCTAGGGCATAGGTGGAAATTCTGGATAACTCTATATAGTTTGAATGGTTCTGATTTTCTCTTGTGATAATCTAACGACTTATATTGATTTAAACTTCTATATAAGCGCGCATAGACTCAAGCTCTAAACCTAAACTAAATTAACCTCTTAGCCTCCATGCTGCTGCTAGAATAGTTCTTCTTCTTCTTAAAGCTTAGGAATTGCAAGTTAGGATTCTAATAGAAACGACGAACGAATTATTCTCTTCTCTAATCGTCTTTGTGAGTACAAATTCTTTCACAAAATAATTAATAAATTAATCATGATGAGTTATAATTTGGATTATGAGAACATGTCTGTTGAATCATGTGATGTTACATAACTTTGTTATCGTCTGTTGGTGAACATATGACAGTTTTGTTAACTTATGTTGGTAGATCTATTTCATATGTCCAATCACATATGTTTAATTTGATTCATTTTATGACATCAGTTTATATGCAAGTTTGGGATGAAAATCATATGCTAGTTTGTATGTGAATCTTATGCAAGTCTGTATGCGAATTATACACAAGTTTATATGTGAATCAAGTATATACATATGCTAGTTTATATGTAAAAAATGTGATATTAGTTTACATGTTTAAATTCATATGCAAGTTTGTAGGAATCCATATGCAAGTTTAGGTGAAAACTATATTCACATATGCAAGTTTAGGTGAAAACCATATTCGCATATGCAAGTTTAGGTGAAACCCATATTCATATATGCAAGTTCACAATTTCATGTTTAGATCTATATTTAGATCCATGGTAGTTTATGCAAATTTATGTTCTATATGTCCATTGCCTATGCAAGTTATTGGCTATGCAAACTTATGTTATAATTCTTATTCACAAGTTAGATCTATTTTATGTGTTATGCAAGTTGTGATGTTTCTTTTCTTTTTATGAGTTAGACTATTTGCGAGTCTAACATATTTCATATTAAATGTATGAACGGCGTGGGGACAATGGGAAAATATTAATTATACAAATTGTGAATTGGCATAAAATGGCTTTAAAACCATATAATTAATTTGAGACATTAATTGGTATAATTTATATACCTGAAAATTATGGACATAATTTAAGTGACAATTATGGACATGGATTTAAAATTGGAAGTTATTGACAATCTGAAATAGGGATATTAATTCAAACTGGGGTTGAATGATAATGTGTAATAATAAATGCCTAAGACATGAGGTTAGACTCATTTGTGGTATAAGGCTGCCCGGACCCGCCCGACAAATCCAGCAACCACAAACGGTAGTCTAATGTGAGAGGTCAAAGGCATAAATTAAATGCGTAATAAATGCCTAAGACATGAGGTTAGACTCGTTTGTGGTATAAGACTGCCCGGACCCGCCCGCACATCTAGCTACCGCAAACGGCAGTCTAATGTGAGAGGTCGTTGGCATAATTAAAAGATGCTTAGACACGAGGTTAAGTCTGGCTTGTGGTGGAAGTCTGCCCGGAAACGCACGGCATATCCAGCGGCAACAAGCAATCAACTTAATGTGATAGGTTTGTGCATTAATAATTAATTAATGCTGATTCAAGACGAATATGAATGACAAACAGAAGTTTGGTTGAGTTGAGTAATTCTCTGAGTACTAATCTGATGTTGATTTCGGTCTTCGGGGTTGATACTTAGGGAGTTATTCTCTTAACCAATGTTTCTGTGAACTAAGATGTACTTAATCATAAATTAAATAAAACATGTTATACGATATATATATATATATATGATACATAAACCATGATAAGTGGATAGGATTAGGACCAGCATAACCAAAAATCTGATAAGTAGGTAGGGTTAAAACCAGCTTAACCAATAATATATAAGTGCATAGGGTTAAGACCAGCTTAACCAATAATCTGATAAGTAGGTAGGGTTACGATCAGCTTAACCAATAATATATATTAATTTGATAAGTGGGTAGGGTTAAGATCAGCTTAACCAATAATATATATTAATCTGATAAGTGGATAGGGTTAAGACAAAATTAACCAATAATACATATTGATCTGATAAGTGGATAGAGTTAAGACCAACTTAGCCAATAATATATAAGTGGATAGTGTTAAGACCAACTTAACCAATAATATATAAGTGGATAGGGTTAAGACCAGCTTAACCAACAATATATATATATATATATATTGATCTGATAAACGGATAGGGTTAAGACAAGCTTAACCAATAACACATGTTGATTTAATAAGTGGGTAACATGGGTGACATGTGGGATATAATTATAAACACTTAACAAAGTTGAAACATGTAAGAAGACATGAATAAGAGAGGGTTAAGTGGGAAATCTTAGTGGGAACCAAGCATAGGTGGAAAGCTTGTGTCAAGTGTGGGGACCCTTTTCAACCAGTAACGCATTTAGTATCTAAGTGAGCTCGAATCGAGGACGGGACACGCTTACTGGGTTTGATTGTAAGAGGTCAAAATGAATTAGCGGTGGCAACGCAAGTCCAACGGGGTCATGTGCGTGTGTGGGCCCGGGCTGGTAGGTAAGATGTTGTTGCAACGTGTAGGTATAAGCCATGCATCTTTAGTGGTATCGGGTTGCCACTTTGGGGAGTGACACACCTCACTGTGGGACTAGCACGGGTATCTACGAGTTAGGGAGCCGATCGAATTGGGAAGGTAGTGGGTACAACTAGTGGAGATAGGAGCAGACGACACCTATGAAGATAGCTAGGAATCCAACTACCATATTATGAATAAATGTTGTAATTAGAATGGGGAGGGTAGTGGGTACAACTAGTGGAGATTGGAGCAGGCGGCACCTATGAAGACAGCTAGGGGTACACGAAACTACCATTAGAATTATTTTGTTCAGTAGGCAGGATCAACTTTTAGGGTGACTTGTATTGGTGCAGTATAGTAATTATCCTATAGTGATTAGGAGGGCGATTAACGCCAGCATATTCCTCTTGTTTGTTTTGTCTTGCCCTTTTGCTTCACAGTCATTCCTTGTTTTACCAGTTTATACCTTATCCTAATTACTCTAATAATTATATTGTTAAAGTTATTGGACTCGCCAGACTTTATGTCTGGCCCCCTTTTGTTTTCGCCTCCTTTCTTCCTTCACCCCCTCCCCCCAGGTTCTCAGGGTGGGACTAGTGCTAGTGGAGCTTGATTTGACCTCTTTCTCTCTGTTTTGGAAGTGCTTGGATTGCTGAAAGTAAAATTCAGCTTATCTCTTTTATGGCTACTTATGTTGGGGTTACGCTTTTTAATTTATGTACTAAGAAAATAATTTGTCAAGATGGATATTAAGTGTACTTGGTTTTATTATTGGTTTTTGATGTTGTTGTAACCAAACTATTTCTCCACTGCAATAAAAGTTGTTTTAATTTTTCAAGTACCAATATATGTATCTGTCTTGTTATATTTTGTTCTATACACCAATAATACTCCATGAAAGTTAATGCATTTCCCTTGAGAGTGGCATTAATGGACGTGGGGTGTTACAAGCAACATCTGTATTAACGAACATCCATAAACCAATAGTTATAATGTAAATGTTTCTATTGATAATACTTATATTCACAACTTAATAATAATTACAGTAAAAACTGTAAACATCATCCATCAAGCACAAAACAAATATTGTAATCACATGTAACCGGTACATATTCAGATATAAATATAATATACATAAAAAATCAGTTGAGTGAGAGTTCTTACATTGATCAGTTTGGAATCGTTGTAAAACGTTCGTTTCAATTAAACTAAAAGTTGTGTTTAATTTAACCAAAAATTGTAGCTAGCCCCAAATTCCTTCAAATTAGCTTGTTTGCGAAGCTCCCGTCTCCGTGATTCCAACATTTCCAGTTTCGTCGAATTCTGTTTCCATTTAAATAAGTTATTGGATTTTACACGTTAATTACATTAATTCACTAATTAAAGATAATTGAATAATTTAATTAACTACCTTTCCTCTTAATCCCTCTCTTCCCCATTCGTATTCTTCGAGGTTCACAACAACGAACCCATCTCACAAGAAACCCTTCCCCACGCACGTAATCCTAAGCCGCCTGAACACGATCGGAGTACGCCACGTCGAAGGTCGTTCATTCCTCCACCGGCTCCCCCCACCACAACGAACTCGAGTCCCCCACCATCCTCGATTTATGTGCAACAGTCAGCCCTTCGTGCTTCATTTTCCCCAATCCCCAACACGATAAAGGATCACACCATATGGAATCGAAGAGCTAACTTTGCTCTACAATTTTCGTTTGGCAGTCAGGTTCTAATTTGAAACGGTTTGGGAATGATTAAGGAATTAAAATCAAACGTTTCTGTCCATTAAAAGGATGGTGGTGGCAGTTTTAACAATTAGGGTTAGGATTAAGGGGTTTTGATATATATATATATATATATATAATTCAATTTATTATTTAACTTTGAAATTTAATGCTCCGAACTCCAAACGAACCCCAACGAATGATGTCTCTAGCCAAATACCCCCATTTTGAACTCTATGGAATTGGTTACAGAAGGCGATTCAATCATTTTAATCAGTTTCTCTAAAAATTAAATGTAATTCAATATAACATTAAATATTGAATTTCAACGCGCATTTTAATTTGCCACGACTACATACTAACTCCAAAAATTAGGAAATTTTAAATCCTACTAAGTTTCACAAATACGGTTCTAGCGAGCCTGGTCTCATCAAATTCGGAGACCATTTGCAAAATGGTCTTATTTCTAGCTTTTATTGAATTTTAACTAAATTTTCAATTCGCGTTTAAATTACGCATGCTTACATACGAACTCTAATTGATATAAACTTTTAAACTCAATAGTAATTTAACGTTCCGAATCAAATAAAATTGGTTTCATCGAAAATGGAGGTCGTTTGAAAAATAGCTATTTTTAAGGCTTAAATAAACCAATAAAATATAAATAAATCCAAAATTAGCTCCATTTATTAATAATAAATTAATATTATTGTACATATACAAATAAAATATCTTATAATTCCAAAACAAACATTCTTGGGTTTATAACTCAAAATTTTCAAAAATCCAAATTAAATCGATATTCAGTTTTATAATAAATCCTTTTATTTATTTAATAAATCGTTATAAATTATAACCAATTTCATAACGACTTTTAAAATTTTGATTTGGACATAACTCACAGTTTTTAACACGAAATCTTAATTTTCCATTTCCATTAGAAAATTATAATTCAATAGATCCTAATGTTTCTTATTTTACATAAATCCGACTTATATCAAATTTTGTATATTCATTTGTAATTCAAAACTAAATACTTCGAGCAACCGCGACGTTATCAGCTCGTTTTATAATTAATATAAACTTATACGTTCAAACTTCGTTTAAAACAAATTCTAAGTCATTAATTCACAAAATAAATTATTTTAAATATTTAAAATCCATTAAATATTTCTTAATAAATTTTGGGTCATTACATTCTCCTCCACTTAATAAGATTTCTTCCTCGAAATTGAAGATGGAACTTATGGTCGTTTAGTTAACTAGTTCAGTCTACGTTCTACCTTAAGTTCTTCAACTTTACAGTTTCTAAGAACTTTCCTAATTTCTCGAACGAAAATTCTGTAGCAACCGGTAATTAGTAAGTCAAAAAACGCGGTAGCAAAGGGAACCGCACGATTCTTTCTCCTTTGTGAATTTCGCTCAATTCCTGTCGCAGGTTTGAAGATTCGGTGAATTTCACCGCAAATTTTTCAGTCATTCTAGCATTGTCCTTTCTCGAAATTTGGCTAATGCCTTAAATTTTCCAAAATTTTTGCCCTAATCTTTTTTGTACGGATTGATCGATACAGCTACAACTTGCCTCCCAAAACCCTTATTAATCAAATAGAAAATCTAAAAGCCAAGCAGCTTTCCAATCGACTCATAAAATCATCAAACCCAATCAATATAGTAAATATGTACCTTTGTGTCGAGCATGCAATTTTATTCCTCTTCTTAGCTTCCATGCAATAACATGTCCAATATATATATATATATATATATATATATATATATATATAAAATTGGTTCACTATATTAATAACTAAAAAACCGTATAAGAAAGAGGTAAGCAAAAGAAAGAGGTAAGCATACTAACCATTACATAACATAAGCGAAAGAGAGAAAAATTCTGAAAAATACAAGTAACTTTTGAAACCTAATCTAAACATAAAATGACCCATAATGAGGTCGTCATCCCACTAGCGTGCAAACCGCACAAACTCACGAGCCCAAAGCTCCATAATCTAGTCTTCTGCTATAAAAGATACAATCCAATAAGCAACGATTTTACTTCAATTAGAAGTAAGCATCACCATTTCCATATCTTAAGCAAAAAACTCAATATTCACATCATTTCATCCAGAACCTTACACTAATTAAACCTCTTCAAAACTGATCAACTACAAACTCCATATGAAAACATAAACATGATTTCATATATAGCATATAGAAGACCATCATTACGCAGATGAACAACACCTAGATAATAAAATTCTAATCCAAACACTAAATCTGGTTGGTGATTCACAACACTGTGAGTCAATCTTAGTATCTGAATCAACCTGATAGCACAGATAATCCAAGTCACATTTTGGATATCAGGATGAAAATTGAAACACCTCACCTCCGTTAAGGTCACTCACAAAGGGAATGCATTAACTTCAGTGAAGCATTATAGGTAAAAGATATAGGTAATTTACAAGACAGACATATAAACAGCGGGAAAACTGGAATTATTTCATAAGCAGCGTGGTCTAATCAAAACATTACAACCATTGTCTCAAAACCCAACTTCCAAGTTGTTACAATAAAAGTTCTGTCTTGATTAAAAACTCAAAATACATAAAGAAGCATAAAGCAGTAGTAAAACGGTATATATCCCCAACAAAAGTGTAACCACAACCATAGCCTACAAGAAAAACATCAATTAGCGACAGATTATTAGCAGCGGAAAATTCCATCGTAAATTAGCGATAGATTTCCGTGGAATCTGTAAGGGATATTATCTAAGATTTTTTATTTCAACTTCTTTTAAATTATTACCGTCGAGTTCTAATTTCCATCGATAAACCGCAGCAAATTACGACGACTTAACGTCATCATTTTTTCGTCGCTGAATTTCGTCGCAATTTGAGACGGTTTACCATCATGTATTTTTTGAAGCTAATTTGCAGCTGGTTTTCAAGGGATTTGCAAGGGACTGGTATGCTTATTCTTCATTAAATGCTTTACTTTTATGATTTTAATAAATAATTGATAAGTAAAATAAATTTTAAATAATTTATATTAATAATAACAAAAAATAAATAATTACCATCAATAGTAAACAAAGTTCAATAGTTAGTATTGGTTAATTAATAACTACTAAATTATTAAGAGGTAATAATAATTAATAATATAGATTAATATGTATTCTTTAATAGTCAATGATTAATAAGTAATTTTTAATAATTAAGAAGTAAAATTTATCATCTAGTATCTAAAATTTAATAGTTATAATTGATAATTATGTTTAACACGTATTAATTCAAAAAAATAAAACTTTTTTGTTTTCTAAAATAAACATAAAGTTTAAATATAAACTTCTGAAGTTTTGATAATTTATCTCTTCTCCAAATTACCATCTTTCCCGAATCAAACTCTTCCCCAAATTATCATTGCCAAATTATCGTCTTTCTCGAATCGAACTCTTCCCCAAATTATCATTGCCAAATTACCGTCTTGCCCGATTTTAACAACTGCGTTTTACTTGCTAGTGCAATGAATATATTTTTAACAATTGTTTCTTTTAGCTTGGTTGTAATAAAAATTTATAACAAATAATTAATTATGACTAGTAAAAAGTCATTTATAACCTTAATTGCTCAGATATTATAAGTGATTGTACAACCATTTTATACGCACGCGTTGTTAATTGAAAACTGTAATTTGGGCAGTAGATAATAAACTGACATTGCCTATGATACCAAAATACTTTCATATGCATTTAACATTTAATATTTAACAATAATTAATATTATATAATTTATAAGTAATAGTCAATATTGAATAAATAAAAAATAAAATTAATAATTATAGCAATTAAATAATAATAGTAATGAACAATTGATACATCTTATTCAATCTAAATAAAATTTTTTACAATATTTAAAAAAATTGGTTTAGGTTTATAGTACTTTAAATTTCTCCCTAAATTTGCAGCTATTAATCTAATTTATATTTTTTTAAATTTCAACTTAAATTTTAAACAACTAAATTTTTGGCTCCAAGCAGCTGAAATTTGGGTTCCAACTTACGGAACTTTTCCGCCCCTCCAGATATTTTACTTTATTGCACTCCACAAATCCACGCTTTTCCTAACCTAGATCCCTAATTCACTTCCGCCTCCTTCTAGTCCAGGCTCTACAATTCATCGGGATGACAATCACGAGCATCTTCTAGGGCACCATCTTTTAGGCCATGGTGACTCCAAATCCCCAACCTTCGAACCGCCTCCTCTGCCTCGTCCGACCACCGCTCAGCCAGATAAACCCCCGCCTGAACCCCCCGACTCTCATCCGTTCACTACGTCTGCCCAATTTTCACTTGGAATGGAACCCTAGCTATTGACGGCTTCAATTCTATGCCACTGATGACAAGTCGCACGTCTCCATCTGACTAAAGGCCACCAACTTCAACGCAACCAAATCTGCCCGACTCTGATGTGCCTCGCCTTCCAATTGCGCCTCTTCCTCCGACGATTGATGAGAGCGGATTCCAAATGGAATTAGTTTATTTAATTAATGTTTTCAGAGAAGTATGAAGTTCGGGTGAATTATTTAATTAATGTTTTATTCATAGTTTTAATTGCTTGCTTTTTAAGAAATAAATGGAATTAGTTTATTCTGAGTGCAATTGCTTAGTACTGCACTTTTTTGATTGAATATTGAATTTGAGCATCTACATTTATGCCTTTTTTTGCCTAGGAAACTTTTGTTTAACATCTTGTACAGTTTATGTTTTGTGAAGTATTTTAGAGACTTTAGCTGCTGGTACAAAACTACCTATTTTGAGTCACAAATCCATGGAAAAACCATTGACTGGTTGATCCGGCATACCTTGCGTTGATTTGATTTAACCAACGTCATCCTCTGGCGTTATTCGAATCAATCAACGCCTTAGGCAGGCGTTGCTCGAATCGAACACATGCCTCAGGCAGGCGTTTGTTTCTTCAAATGCACGCCATGACCTTGGTTCAAATGCTTATGATAATTTATTATACATGCGTGGCCATGCTCAAGCATTTGTGATTGTATTTGTCTTCCCCATGCTATTTATCTTTTGTTTTACTTGTTTAAACCATAAACATTTTACATACAAATATGAAAGGGAAACTAAACTAGTGTATGGATGCATTGTATGGTGTAAAATCTGTATAAATGCATTGTAGTATGGTGTAAAAATGGATTGCCCTGTCAAATTGAAAACTCAAGTAGCCAAGAGTTTGAACCTGATAGTATAATTTCATTTGTTAATTTGATTTCGTTTTGTTCATCCAAATTCACTATGATAAATAAAGTAGATAACATGATCACACCATTTAAACAATACGTTTGCTATTTATTTACAGCAAGCTGTTATGTTACCATTACAAGTAAGCATGATTGCAACTTGCAGCACCACTTAGCATTGTGGCATTTGGGTAAATACTGGAGCAGTCCAAATTATTTTTGTTATTACTGCTTGTAATAAGTCAAAATGATATAAATGTACTTAGACTAACTTGAACTATACAAGGGCATTCAATGATAGATAATTGTCTCATCTTCTACTACTTCTCCTTTAAAATTATAAAATTATGTATTTTTACGTTTATGGCATGCATATGAAGGTGCATGGAAAATAAACATTTTCTTAATTCATTTGTCTTTTTGGACCCTTTTTGTGCTAGGGTTCTTCCAGGAGAATTCATAATAGAGGTTGGAATTTGCTACTTAGTTGTGATTGTGATGCAACAACAGGATTTTAGTTATTTCTTCTGGTTAGCAGGTATGTCTCTTCAAAATGTTTGATAAATTTAATCTATCTATGCTCTACTGATTTTAATAACAAGATATATCTTATTACGTCCTTTGATCCCTTATAAAATTATAGAAATTATATCCTAGTTGTAACTATTCCAACAAAGCCAAAATAGTTAAAATTTATTTCAATAGTCATTTACTAGTGAATTTGTTCCAATTTGCAATGGTATTAATGATATGAAAACATTTTTTCAATTGCATGCTAGTATTTAAGTTTGAGACGTGGGGCAGTTACTTGTGTACTTCTTAAAAGTTGAAAATTTTGTAACTACATAAAGTAATATAAACTGACGTGGACATAATTTGATGATAAGTATCTGGTATGTTACATGCAGCAATTTCACATTAATATATGTGTGTGTGCGCGCGTGTGTGTGTGCCCCCGCATTTTTTTATAGTTTAATTATTGATACTAACCAAATATATAGAATACATACTATTAGGGAACAAGTATGCCATCGTATGCTGTCCTCTTATTGTTCAAGACTTACTTGCAAAAAACGAAAGTTATAGATAATAAAAATAGTACATGCAAAATGCACGTGCAACTTAAAAAAAACGAATTCTAAAAATATTTGCTGAAGTAACTGAACCATTTATAGTATTTACAACACTATGAATTTAGCTGTGTGAATTCACTATGAATTTAGCTTTAGTTGACATGATACTATTTATCTATAGGTGATGTAGAGAAAATGCTTCAAGAACTTGGGACCGAAAAAGAGAGATAGACAAATTTACATGTTGGAGGTATGAGAGTACAAAATGAAAGAGGCTACTGTATTTTTTGTTCTTTTAGAAGCAAGGCCCCGAGTCAAAAAACAACTTTTTTGGATGGTAAAAGAGCAAACTCCTGTAATTTTAGGTGTAATGTTAGTGGTTATCAATTCAATTGCTTTTGTTTAAATGTATATTACTTGTATATGCTTGGATGTATTAAAAAGTTCAAGGCATAGACAGTTGTCAACGTTGAATGTATCGAACGAAGAAATAAATCATAACTGCAAATTTATCTTTGTATTTTTGGATATGTTATTTATTTCAGAGCTCAAAGCTGATTGATATTAGTTCGATAAATATACATGTGTGTATTTATGTGTGTGTGTATGTATATAAATGAATGTGTATATATATATAAATATTTATAATATATATTTGCAGATTAGAAGCAGAATAGCGATAGATTAGTAACAGATGATGCTAGTTTAAATATTTGCATAAATTAAAATCCGTCGCTAATCCCTTGGCAATTAGTAAGGGTTTACCAACGTCTTGTACAAATAATATTTTATTATAAACTAATTATCCGTCGGTAAGTAGTTGGTAAATAAATTAAAATTAAATTAATAAATAAAAATTTATTTTTAATATATAATTAGTAAAGTGACGGAAAACTATCAGAAAACTCATGCTAAATTCCATCGCAAAATCTGACACAGATACCGTCATGGTTTTTACCGACCAAACTATTATGCAGGAAATCCGTCGCTAAGGTCTGTTTAGCGATGGATTAGAAGCGGATTCTGCCGCTGCTAAATGCAGATTTTCTTGTAGTACATCTACTCTCTTCAAGCTGGAAAAGGTCTGAACTAAGCTGAAGTATTCCCTTCCTGTAGACTGGGGGAAAACGGAAGAAAAGAAGACGAAAGAAAACGGGTCAGACATAAGTCTGGTAAGTCCAGTGATTTTTCAGCATGTAAACAAGAAAAATGATCATGACATGAATAAACTGAACATAGGACAATACCATAGTGACAAGATAACATAAGGCAAGATAAGGCAAGTTAAACTGAATATGTTGTCGCACTCATTTCCATTTCTCTGCACCTACTAACAAATGTTTCAACTAGCATTATGCGTTCACAATAAAATGATCCCTTTATCAATCGGCTCCTACTCGCATGCATTTATTACTTGTGTCATTCGGCCCCACTTGTTTGTAGATACCTGTGCTGGTCCCACCATGGGGTGTATCAATCCCTATGGTGGCAACCCGACATAATTCAAGATGCACTGTGTATAACTACTGATGCCCAATGCCTAATTTTTCCACTCCGGAATACGTGCACGCCCGAACTCCGTCGGAACCTACATTGACGCACTACCCAACGCTCTTTTGACCACTTATAATCAGCCCAGTAATCATGCCCCAACCTTCCTAGTTCAGAGTACCTTGATACATCTACATGGGTTACTACTGAAATGGGTCCCCGTTACTAGGGTTTCCTAATCAACATGTTATAATGGTTAAGTGTTCTCCATGTAACCTAACCATACCCATCTGTTTAATTAACATGTTGTATTGGTTAAGTGTTGCCTAAGTTAACTTAACCCTACCATTCTTAGCATGTCCGTTCATTAGCATTAATTCATTCATTAATGCCTCAACCTCTCACAATAGAACTGTTGTTTGCGGTTGCTGGATGTGTCGGGCGGTTCCGGGCAGACTTCTACCACAAACTCATTCTAACCTCAGGTTTCTGGGCTTAATGTGCTAACCTCTCACATTAGATCTGTTGTTGCGGTCGCTGGATGTGTCGGGCGGTTTCGGGCAGTCTTACACCGTAACTCAATCTAACCTCGTGTTAGGCATGTTCATCTTTTAGCCAAATTACATATTTACCATACATGCTTAGATCTAGATTTTTATATGCCAATTACCCACAATTGTAGTCAATTCAAGTTATGCCAAATTTACTTGTTATGCCCAAAATTATACTCAATTAAGTTATACCCTATTCCCCGCGTTTCAATCGTACGTACAACAAGATTCAATCTAGGTTCCGAATGAACCTAGTATTCATAAAACAAAACAAAAAGGGGAATAGAGAAGGAACACAAGAATTGACATAAGAAACCAAATAGGCATGTAAAGGTGTACCCAAATCCAAGAATCATGTTTCCAATAGGCATGTTATACATTAACAATAAGTATGGCCAAACTGAGCAAGTTACATCATAGGCATAAAGATTCGATAGAATTGAATATAAGAGAATCACCTATTTGGTGTACAACATGATAGGTTCCATTGTTTCACTCACAACGGTCTCATAAGCATAGGTAATTCAGATTTGACAAAAGGATAAACATGAATCAGAATTGATTATCTCACAATTAGGCATAGTGGCGTACAACATGATAGGTTCCATTGTTCCAATCACAACAGTCTCGTAAGAAAAAGGATAAGCATGAATCAGAATTGATTATCTCACAATTAGGCATAGTTCTAGATCCGATTATTACAGTCATGATTTCTATTAGGTGCTCAAATCTGAATTATAAATGAACTTATAGTGAAAGGATTAGAAAAGTGAATTAGTTGACGTTGTAGCGATTCTAATCTTTCTTTGTTGATTGAAGAAGAAAACATCTACTTTGATTTGAAGCTCTCATTACAATTTGATTTCTAGTTTGGAGAAGATGGAGGCCAGGCTAGCTTAGAGATGGACAGCATGACGGCTTCATAGCATAGGGTTGTGAGGTTTAGGGCTAACGTTTGATGTGATTATATAGGAGTATAGGATTAGTTTGAGCCTTTGGATCAACATAGGATCCATCAAGACCATCCAGTCCAAGAAAATGTGTCATCAGGCCACTCAGAAGTCGCCACGTAGCCCTACGACTCAGAAAATCATCACTGTCCAGAACAGTCGGTGTTGGATCTAGAATAACCCTAGAGGGGGGGTGAATAGGGTTTTTCACAGTTTTTAACTGAATTAAAAACTTAACGAGATATATAATAATAAACTGATCACAGAAAATAGCAGAAACTGAAATGCAGAAAATAAATCACACACAGATATACCCAGCTTCGGCAAAACCCTGCCTACTGCTGCATTTCTAAGGTTTCTACTAGGTGATAGAACAGTTCCCGCATACAAGACCATGTACACTCGCAAACCCCTGCTCCTATTCTAACCCTACGCTCAAAACCGTAGACTGATCTAATCCCCTAGATCAGATTTCCCGAATTACAAACCCTGCAACTCGTAACTCAGATTTACAGACTCTGAAACTGACTGTCAACACCTTGACTATATCCCCCTAGATTTTACAGACCTAGAACTGTTCAGAAATGATTTTACAAAACAATTTAAAAGACAACAGAATGAAAAAAAAAATTGTAAAACCTAATTCTTAAAAAAAATAAAAAAAGAGTTTATATTAAAGGGGTCATCCCCTTTAAACAAAACCAAAACCCCTTTTTATCTTGGCCGGCCCATTTGTTTATTTGCCCGATCACTTTTGTTTTTGCTCTGGAGAAAAAGAATGGCGGCGGCGATTCTAGGGTTTTTTTCTTCTGACCCAAATCGAAGTCGATGTTGTTAATTTTTGGCTCTGGAAATGATTTCTGGTGCTCGTATCTCCGATTCCTTCTCTGTCTTGCTCGATTGTTGTGTGGCTATGTGATTCTTCACTTCGTCTTTCACTGACTTGGGATTATTCTCTGGCGATCGAAAACTGTAAGTCTTTCTGAAAAATTCGTGCTTTGAAAATGGTTGAATTGATTTTTTTTTTGTGGGTTTTCGATCATGAAATTGCCTGTGATGATGTGGTGACTAAATAGGATTAGAAAATCCTATTATTCCTCTGATTTCAATTGATGTCTTGGCCTGATTTTGTGTTGCCCCTTTTGCTAAATCGGCTTGAATGCTTGCGTGAATATTGGCTATGAATTTGTGAATTTCTTCTTTTGCTTGCGAGATTAGATCGATGAATCCAGTCCTGGCCCTTGCGTGAATGATTCCTGTGGCCTCTTAAATTCGATTGCTATGTTTCCTGAAACTCTTGCCTAATTTTGTGGTTTCCTGTTTTGAAAAACTTGATTGAATTAATCCCTGAATACTTGCCGTGTTTTATTCTGCATTTGATTCTCTGGAAATATATTTGCTCCTCTTTCCACATATGCTCCTGATTGAATTTGGGTTTCAGTAAATAAGAATTCCTTGCCAAAAATTTGATCATCTGTTTGCATGATAGAAACCCATTTCTGGAAAGATATATTAGCCGAGATTAATTGAGAATTTTTGGAAGTCATATGCCATGCGTGTTTATTTAAAAAACTGGAAACAAATTTCCTAATTCATCTTGCATAACTTGGATAATTGATTGCCAAAAAAAAAAATTTCTCATTTACTAAATTTGTGTCAAACTTGCATGATTTATGCTCAGAACTTCACTGCATCTTTCTGGACATTCTGTTTACAGCAACTTGAAAATGCTGATACATTCATTGTTGTGCTCACTTGAACACCATCCTCACTTGACTGTGATCATTCATGCCTGCAATTGCATCACCATGTTATTTTGTCATACTTGTGTATCATGCTGGCTTTTTCTTGAGTTCTGGTTTGTGCACTTCAGCTAGATGCACCATGCATTAGTGCACATGTGATCCACTAACATATCTGAAACCTGAACACTTTGCTAACTGTAGTAAACTGCTGCACTTTTGAGCTCGACCACTTCCTTTACTTGTGCATTCAGACCAAATGAACCTGTTGATTCACCAATAATTGTGCAGTCCAGACTTGTATTCGAGCACTGGTTTGTGAACTTGATCACCACTGTTTTGACCCCTTGAATTATGAACTGTATACATGCTCCATTTGCTGTGTATTTGCCTTTCATACATGTTATTTGTGCAAATCAGATTGCATATGTTCTCGGCCATTTGTGTTGAACATGTTTTTCATTGCTGTTTGGCCATTTCTGACTTGAATCATTTGCACCATGTTTTGTGTGATTGCCTATGCACTGCTATGCCTTGTTTGTTGTTGGCACACATTATGTAGCTGTGTCATTTCTGAGTTATACACTCGCTTGCTTACTGTCTTGTGCTCTACTGACCATTTTGTTGCCATAACGAACTCGAGACACTTCAAATTTCTGCTGTATCATGTTATTTATATGCTGAATCACTTGCTTTCATTTAAAATCCTGTAACATGCTTTACCGTAACTATGTATTGCTTGCATTCACTCCTTGCTCGACCACAACCACCATGTTGCCTTGCTGTTTGTATATGCTCCAATACTTGATTGTATGCCAATTATCCCACTGTCTCGAATGTAGGCAATGATCATTTGAGAAACTTGACCATTTGAACCAATGAGCTGTCGACCATTTTTACTCTTTGTTGGCTTTGACATTTGCTGGTTGACATTTGTTTTGTTGCTTTTACTGTTGTGCTTGATCATGTTTGTTTGTGTTGACTTTGTTGCTTTTCAAATATGCACTGAGTTGAGAAGGTCCACGTGGCTACTCCTCAGTTGCACGCTGAATTGGCGAGGCAGTGCACACGTGTATACACGTGTGTACATGCAGCCATCAGACGAGTTGTCCTTGTCCCTGCATTGTAATATGTGTATATACATACACATGTATGTGTATACATGTATCGTGCTCTATTTATATACATCAGATCAAGTCATGAAAAAGGATGAGAAACACACCAGAAATCTGAGGCAAATAAAAACTCAAAAAAAATTTATATTTGCATATATTCAGTATTATTTCTATTGCAGTATACTGTGTGTTTCTGTTTCATGTGTGACAGGTAAGCGGGGATGACTGGACTGATAGTGAAGATGCTGTGAAGACAGAAGACTGAAGATACAAGACAGAAGATGAAGCAGCGTGTGTAAAAAGAATGTATAAAAGTTTGTATACTGAAATGTAAACTGAATGAATGTATGAGTGTTGCAGTGAGGAGCTGTGTATATATTAAATGTACTGATGTCTGTAATAAACAAGTTTGATTGAAATAAAATATCATTTTATTGTTGTCAAACGAACTTGTCTATTTTATTCTGTTTATATACAAGTACAAATATTCTGTGAATGTATAAATAGTGGAGTTACAAGAGTTGTACTGTTTGAATGCATGAAATAAAATATTATATTTAAATAAAATACTGTGTTAATATTTGAATGTCTGTACAGTAGTATTTCACTTAAATATAAATATTATATTCTTGTTTGATGTGAATATAAAACAGTACAGCGACAAACACATTTAAGATAATATATACTTGTTTGTTATCATCAAACAAAAATCATATAATTGTTATATACAACTACGTTATATACAACAATCTCCCCCTTTTGATGATGACAAACAAATAAAAGATTTTGAATATAATAAATGTGTTTGTTCGTGAATATTTGAACTCCCCCTATTTAAATGCTCCCCCTACAACAGAAACTCCCCCTATAACTGTGCATGAGTGAAATGTATGAATAAATTTTCAAAATTATAAATATTTATAATATATTCACTCATAAATCAAAATCTAATCCATTCTCCCCCTTTTGTTATCATCAAAAGGATATAGAATTTAAAATATAGATGAATAGTGACTAACAAATATTATATCAGCTTAAGAGAAAAAACGATCATCATAAATCTCAATCAGTCAAACAAAAATCATAATATTCTGAGGACAGGTGGCATATTTCACATTTTAGAGAATGACGGATTTACGATGAATTTTATATAAAATGGAGAAAAAAAATGATTTCCAAATATTTTCAAAATTTTTTTTATAGAAAAGAGTTCAAAAACAGTGATGGATTCGGACTTATAATTATAAATTCAATTTAAATGACAAAATCGAATAATCTCAAATTCCAATATCAATCAACAAATCATAATACGTCATAAAATTTCAACACATTTCACAGATTAGAAAGTGGATTGATAGGCTGGTTAATATACACCAAGGAGAATTTCACATAAAAATTTATTTATTGCAAATTATTTTCTTTTCTTTTTCTTTTGATTTAAGAGCACCCTGACCATGCATAACCAGAGCTTGGATTTTTAAATGAGGTCAGTCGCAGCTTAAATTATAAGTTGTCTCTTAACCATTCATGACCAGAGCTTGGATTTTTAAATGAGGTTAGAAACACACTTATATATTAATTATATCATTTTCAGCTTTTAAAGAAAAAACTCCTCGATATATAAAACCAGTATGGATGATAGAAATGGGGTAAGTACAGAGATGGACTGTGAAATAAATTTCTAAATTAATTATATTATGAGATATGCATGAACTGTACCGGGATTATTGAAAATTTTCATTTATCACTAATTCTGAATAATAATATAACCACAATTCTATCACAAATATTTTCACTGTTTATTTAAAATGATTTTAAGAAAAATTAAACTCTCCACATTTATATAAAATCATAACGGATGGCAGAAGGATGATAAGTAATGAAGATGGCCGTGAAATAATTGCCAGTTCAAAGATATTATAATAAATATTCAACCATCATGAAAATCTAAATAAAATTCTCCTCTTGTTGTGAAATATACTGCAGTCACAATTCATCACAATTTCTAAATCTGATTATAATTTTGATGAATTATAAATACAGTTTAATTTGGATATTGATTTCAATTTCTGAAAGAATAATCAATAAATAATTTTAAAATTGAAAATCAATTACAAGTGTAATATGCTGATCTATACATGACAAGAGGGAAAAAATATATATATACAGCAAAAAAAATATGCAGCACTTTTAAACTGATACCACATGGTGTTCTACAAAGTGAAAAATCAGAACAGATGGATGAGACAAATATAAGGAGCTTCTGATATCAAATGTTCTCGCTTTCTCAAGGATTTTAATGACACCCCGGTGACAAACAATGGTAGCTCAGCCAACAGAAAAGACTTAATTACAAAGCAAGCAACTCAATCACACAAATTTCATTTATCAGATCACAATAAATCTTTGATACCAAATCAAGCAGTCAAAAAAAATTTACAAATCAATTTCTTATAATCAGAGCAGCATGATTCCAAAACAAACAATTTTCAAAAACAGTATCAGAGCTGGTTCCTTTTATCAGAGTAGCAAGCAGATTAAATCAAGTAATTCCCAAACCATTTTTCAAATCAATATCAGAGAAAAATCAAGAATCAGTTCATGTCAGACTTGTCAGGATGATGATCATAACAGACAGTTCATGATTAAGATTAAAATACTGTTTATTTTAAATCATTTGATGGAATATGTAAATATCAGGATTTAATGAATCAATCACACCAGATTTTAAAAATATGATTTGAGATATGTATGAGATTCAATAAATCGATAATTTTAAATGATTTTAAACAAACATATATTTAAATCAAATAATCATGAAATAACAGTGATTTTCAAAACCAAGTTCAAAAAGAACATTTTCAAGAATTTCTCAAAAACTATTTCCGACAAGCACAAGAGAAATTTCAGGTTATTTACATCAGATTTGAAAATATTCATGATCGGGATAATTTATTTGAAATCACATGAATCAATGTAAAGTTTTGGGATATAATGAATCAGTCACACGAGATTGATAGTTTAAAAAAAAGAGGTGTGTGATATTCAAAGTATCTAGAATTTCAGATGATTTCAAACAAACATATTTTAATATAATGATCATGAATAAAGATGAATTCCAAGATGTATCACTGATACAAGCCAATCTGAAAATCAATGAAATTATCACAACTGATAAATAACAGAGTGTTGTAATGAGTATAATATTTTGAGCTTTTCTAAAATGAATTAGAATAAACTCAGAACAGCAAAGATGTGTGACATTTCATTAGATATTCAGATCTTCAAAAATTTAGAATTCAAACTAACAGTGTTCAAGATATGACAAGAATACATCAACACTGTTATGAATTTCAGAAATAAAAAAAATCTCAAAAACAATTGCAGATATTTACAAGATTAAATTCAGGAGATGGAAATGATTAACACACGAAGATTTTATACAAATAAAGTATATTTCCAAAAAGATCATGAATTCTGCAACTGGAAGTTTAAGAAGTACAGACAAAGAAGAATATGGCAGTGTCAAATCAAAAAAAAAAAAAAAGGAGATAGAGGAAGGAATAAAAACAGATAATAAAAACAAAGAGAATATACAAAGGTGAGTTTAGAGATCATACCAGAATCCAATGTAAAGCAGAATCTCTACCTCAACAAATGTTGGCCTAAGGAACTGTAAATGACACAGAATTATAGACAATCTTGATTTCAAATTTCTTCTCAGCACAGCAGTTCCTCAGCCTTCACTGGTACCTAGCAGTTGAGTGAATTAAGTGGTCTAACAAAATTTGTAAAACCACTCTGAAATACGTTTACCACTTTTGGTACCCAAACCTGTTTGTATAACAAACCATCAGAATTAACCTTTGTACCCTTAGGAACCCAAATCTGTTTAAATTTAGTCAAAGTCGTTTTATTTTTATTCGGGATCCAAGATTGTTTAAATGATTTATTATAAAACGATTTCTCATCACAATTTTGATTCAAAAAACCTTTGAAATTTTCAGAGTTCAAATTTTCAACGTAGTTCTTTCCAAAGCAATTTGAGGGATTTTTCAAATCATTTGAATTTTGTTTTCCAAAAACATTATTCTTCCCAAAACCAAGACCACGTTTATTTCCAACAGAAAGTTGGTTTTTCAACAACATATCCAAAGATCTTTCACCGTTTGAAAATTTAGATAGAATTGTTTCAAGTTGTTGAATTTCAGTTTTAAGATCATCGTTTTCTTTTATTAAATCTGAACAGCGACTTTTAGTGATCTTACATCTTTCAAACTTAGATTTCAAAACCAAATTTTCATCATTAAGCAATTTGATTTTGGTTTGGGACTTAGCCATTTCAGAATCAAAATATTTTCGACTTTCAGATTCAAGTTTCTTCCAATTTTCAATTTCGATTTCAAGCTCTTTCAAAATTAGATCTGTTTTCAACAAACTATCATTTTCAGCGTTTTCATGTTTGGAATTTTTGATAGCCTTGAAATTTATAAATTCCTTTTGTAAACAATTGTTTGCATCTTTTAGCTCAATCTCGTTATCTTTTAAAATTAAAATTTCTTCTTCAAGCCTTCGAATATTATTATTGAAATGAATGAGATCAGTTTTTAATTTCAAACAATTTTCACAATTAGAATTTTCAAATTTCACGACATTTGACAATTTCGATTCCAAACAATTCATCTTGTTGGTCAACTCAGAATTTATAGATTTCAGAGATTTATTTTTCGATTGGAGTTTGTCAACAGATTTGGTTAAATCAACACAAAAATAAACCAGATCTTCATATGAAAAATTTCTTATCTCATCATCTGTTGAGTCTTCATCAGCTGATTCATCTGTTGAACAAAGATCTGAATCTGAGTTGACAGTTGAGGGTTTTGAGAAGTTGCTGTCGTTTCCATATCTTGTAGTTAGAGCTGTCCAAATTTCCTGCGCAGTTAAACAATGAGAAATCAGACTGTATTGATTATCATCTAGGTGAGAATACAGAATATGTGTAGCACGAGAATTAGAAGCTTTATCTAAAATGTCAAACCCATTGATAACAACATCCCAACATTTAATATCAACAGATTTTAAATAAAATTCCATTTCGGATTTCCAATTTAAAAAATCTGTTCCAGTGAAAATAGTTGGAGATGAACTGTACTGACTCTCTGTGGACTGACAGCAAGGGTTACCCATGACTCTAGAGTTAATGAAATTACCAGGCTCTGATACCAATTGGTGTCTCTATTTACGAGGAATTTTAAGCACCCCGGTGGCCACCAAAGATACCTCAGACACTGGTTTCACGTCCTGCCTCTCGACACAGACAACCACCCACGGGCATGTAGGGGCAAGAGTCTATACTTCGCCACATGATCATACAGCGAGAACCCCCTATCATGCTGTTACCTTATACCAGCTCTGATACCAATTGTTGGATCTAGAATAACCCTAGAGGGGGGGTGAATAGGGTTTTTCACAGTTTTTAACTGAATTAAAAACTTAACGAGATATATAATAATAAACTGATCACAGAAAATAGCAGAAACTGAAATGCAGAAAATAAATCACACACAGATATACCCAGCTTCGGCAAAACCCTGCCTACTGCTGCATTTCTAAGGTTTCTACTAGGTGATAGAACAGTTCCCGCATACAAGACCATGTACACTCGCAAACCCCTGCTCCTATTCTAACCCTACGCTCAAAACCGTAGACTGATCTAATCCCCTAGATCAGATTTCCCGAATTACAAACCCTGCAACTCGTAACTCAGATTTACAGACTCTGAAACTGACTGTCAACACCTTGACTATATCCCCCTAGATTTTACAGACCTAGAACTGTTCAGAAATGATTTTACAACACAATTTAAAAGACAACAGAATGAAAAAAAAATTGTAAAACCTAATTCTTAAAAAAAGTAAAAAAAAAGAGTTTATATTAAAGGGGTCATCCCCTTTAAACAAAACCAAAACCCCTTTTTATCTTGGCCGGCCCATTTGTTTATTTGCCCGATCACTTTTGTTTTTGCTCTGGAGAAAAAGAATGGCGGCGGCGATTCTAGGGTTTTTTTCTTCTGACCCAAATCGAAGTCGATGTTGTTAATTTTTGGCTCTGGAAATGATTTCTGGTGCTCGTATCTCCGATTCCTTCTCTGTCTTGCTCGATTGTTGTGTGGCTATGTGATTCTTCACTTCGTCTTTCACTGACTTGGGATTATTCTCTGGCGATCGAAAACTGTAAGTCTTTCTGAAAAATTCGTGCTTTGAAAATGGTTGAATTGATTTTTTTTTGTGGGTTTTCGATCATGAAATTGCCTGTGATGATGTGGTGACTAAATAGGATTAGAAAATCCTATTATTCCTCTGATTTCAATTGATGTCTTGGCCTGATTTTGTGTTGCCCCTTTTGCTAAATCGGCTTGAATGCTTGCGTGAATATTGGCTATGAATTTGTGAATTTCTTCTTTTGCTTGCGAGATTAGATCGATGAATCCAGTCCTGGCCCTTGCGTGAATGATTCCTGTGGCCTCTTAAATTCGATTGCTATGTTTCCTGAAACTCTTGCCTAATTTTGTGGTTTCCTGTTTTGAAAAACTTGATTGAATTAATCCCTGAATACTTGCCGTGTTTTATTCTGCATTTGATTCTCTGGAAATATATTTGCTCCTCTTTCCACATATGCTCCTGATTGAATTTGGGTTTCAGTAAATAAGAATTCCTTGCCAAAAATTTGATCATCTGTTTGCATGATAGAAACCCATTTCTGGAAAGATATATTAGCCGAGATTAATTGAGAATTTTTGGAAGTCATATGCCATGCGTGTTTATTTAAAAAACTGGAAACAAATTTCCTAATTCATCTTGCATAACTTGGATAATTGATTGCCAAAAAAAAAATTTCTCATTTACTAAATTTGTGTCAAACTTGCATGATTTATGCTCAGAACTTCACTGCATCTTTCTGGACATTCTGTTTACAGCAACTTGAAAATGCTGATACATTCATTGTTGTGCTCACTTGAACACCATCCTCACTTGACTGTGATCATTCATGCCTGCAATTGCATCACCATGTTATTTTGTCATACTTGTGTATCATGCTGGCTTTTTCTTGAGTTCTGGTTTGTGCACTTCAGCTAGATGCACCATGCATTAGTGCACATGTGATCCACTAACATATCTGAAACCTGAACACTTTGCTAACTGTAGTAAACTGCTGCACTTTTGAGCTCGACCACTTCCTTTACTTGTGCATTCAGACCAAATGAACCTGTTGATTCACCAATAATTGTGCAGTCCAGACTTGTATTCGAGCACTGGTTTGTGAACTTGATCACCACTGTTTTGACCCCTTGAATTATGAACTGTATACATGCTCCATTTGCTGTGTATTTGCCTTTCATACATGTTATTTGTGCAAATCAGATTGCATATGTTCTCGGCCATTTGTGTTGAACATGTTTTTCATTGCTGTTTGGCCATTTCTGACTTGAATCATTTGCACCATGTTTTGTGTGATTGCCTATGCACTGCTATGCCTTGTTTGTTGTTGGCACACATTATGTAGCTGTGTCATTTCTGAGTTATACACTCGCTTGCTTACTGTCTTGTGCTCTACTGACCATTTTGTTGCCATAACGAACTCGAGACACTTCAAATTTCTGCTGTATCATGTTATTTATATGCTGAATCACTTGCTTTCATTTAAAATCCTGTAACATGCTTTACCGTAACTATGTATTGCTTGCATTCACTCCTTGCTCGACCACAACCACCATGTTGCCTTGCTGTTTGTATATGCTCCAATACTTGATTGTATGCCAATTATCCCACTGTCTCGAATGTAGGCAATGATCATTTGAGAAACTTGACCATTTGAACCAATGAGCTGTCGACCATTTTTACTCTTTGTTGGCTTTGACATTTGCTGGTTGACATTTGTTTTGTTGCTTTTACTGTTGTGCTTGATCATGTTTGTTTGTGTTGACTTTGTTGCTTTTCAAATATGCACTGAGTTGAGAAGGTCCACGTGGCTACTCCTCAGTTGCACGCTGAATTGGCGAGGCAGTGCACACGTGTATACACGTGTGTACATGCAGCCATCAGACGAGTTGTCCCTGTCCCTGCATTGTAATATGTGTATATACATACACATGTATGTGTATACATGTATCGTGCTCTATTTATATACATCAGATCAAGTCATGAAAAAGGATGAGAAACACACCAGAAATCTGAGGCAAATAAAAACTCAAAAAAAATTTATATTTGCATATATTCAGTATTATTTCTATTGCAGTATACTGTGTGTTTCTGTTTCATGTGTGACAGGTAAGCGGGGATGACTGGACTGATAGTGAAGATGCTGTGAAGACAGAAGACTGAAGATACAAGACAGAAGATGAAGCAGCGTGTGTAAAAAGAATGTATAAAAGTTTGTATACTGAAATGTAAACTGAATGAATGTATGAGTGTTGCAGTGAGGAGCTGTGTATATATGAAATGTACTGATGTCTGTAATAAACAAGTTTGATTGAAATAAAATATCATTTTATTGTTGTCAAACGAACTTGTCTATTTTATTCTGTTTATATACAAGTACAAATATTCTGTGAATGTATAAATAGTGGAGTTACAAGAGTTGTGCTGTTTGAATGCATGAAATAAAATATTATATTTAAATAAAATACTGTGTTAATATTTGAATGTCTGTACAGTAGTATTTCACTTAAATATAAATATTATATTCTTGTTTGATGTGAATATAAAACAGTACAGCGACAAACACATTTAAGATAATATATACTTGTTTGTTATCATCAAACAAAAATCATATAATTGTTATATACAACTACGTTATATACAACAGTCGGTAGGGGTCGACCCCTACAGGGGGGTCGACACCCATGTCGACACCCGTATAAGGGGGTCGACTCCTATGTCGACACCCCCTAGCGGGGCCGACACCCCTGAGCGGGAGATTTCCTGCTCAGCTGCTTTCCTGAATTTTGAATTTCGAATCTGTTTTGATTATTCAATTATTATTTTAATTTAATTCCTGCTTACACTTGAAATCTTCTAACTTCCACAACTTCTTCATACGGAGTCCGATTCATGCAAACTCGGACTCTATCTCAAGCAGAATTCCGAGACGAACGCAATAGCATAACCCATTTCACATAATTCTTCTTCTAAAAATTAAGTGTCCTTAAATATGTTAATTTTAATATTTATAGAAAATACGGGGTGTTACATTCTCCCATCCTTAAAGGATTTCGTCCCCGAAATCTCTGAGTTATGAAGAATGTATCCTAACATCCAACATCCATCTACTCAACCATCAATCACAGGCATCCACTGTCCTTAAAAAGATTTCTAATGCTTTCATGATCATATGCATAGTGCATTTATATGTCCTTATCTAATGCAAAATCAAGTAGTCTACTGATTCAGTTGACCTCCTTAATGCGAATTATGTCTGTGCCATGAGTCCATCATGTATGCAATTATTCCTAATCGCACCTCATAACTTCTACATGAGTGCACAATCATTCATACAAATGCAACATCCATATGATAACACATCAAGTTTCAATCCATATACAAATACATATATGCATATGCAACATGAAAGTGACTGAGCCGATCTAGTACCTAATGTGTGTGTATATGCATCCACGAGCAACCACTAGAAACCACTTGCAACCACTTGCAACCATCAATCATAACATGTTTCAAATACATGTTTACGTCCATTGGTTTCTACCTAAGGATTAAGAATAGGACCGAGGAGATGTACTTAAAAGATAGATACAAGCATGCATAAACTAATGGAAAAAGAGATCAAGGATGTACCCTCAAAAAGATAAGGGTAGGTTGCGCGTATCTTGTCTTCAGTCTCCCAATTCGCGTCTTCCTCAGCGTCACTCCATTGTACTTTTACTAGATTGACCTCACGATTGCGTAGCTTTTTGACTTTTGTTCCCAAGATACGAGTTGGAACTCTTCTCATCGTCGCTTCTCGTTCCACTTCTACTTCCTTTAGTATGCTTGGCTCCAAAATTTCCGCAAACTCGTGTAAGCACTTTCGTAGATGAGAAACATGAAAAACATTATGAACTCCAGCCAGTCTTTCGGGCAACTCTACTCTATAAGCCATTGTCCCGATCCTCTCAATAATAGGAAATGGCCCTACAAACCTTGGTGCCAATTTTCCTATGGATCCAAAGCGAATGATATTCCTCAAAGGAGATACTTAAAGGAAAACCCTGTCTCCAACCTCAAACTCAATGTCGGTCCTTCTTTTATCCACGTAGGATTTCTGTCTATCTTGTGCGGTCTTTATTCGTCTTCGTATCAAGTCCACCTTCTCTGAAGTTTCTCTGATCATGTCGGGCCCAAGTATAAGCTTGTCTGTAGACTCCCACCAACAAGTTGGTGATCGGCATGGTCTTCCATATAAAGCCTCGAAGGGTGCCATGCCTATGGTGGCTTGGTAGCTATTGTTGTAGACGAACTCAACCAAAGGAAGATGATCCCCCATGTTCCTCCAAAATCAAGAATGCATTATCTCAAGAGATCTTCTAACACTCTGTTCACCCTTTCCGTCTGACCATCAATTTGAGGGTGATAGGAAGTGCTTAAGCATAGTTGTGTGCCTACAACCTCTTGCAAACTATTCCAAAACTCACTCGTAAAGATAGGATCTCAATCACTTACTATGGTAGAGGGTATCCCATGTAGTTGAGCTACCTCTTTAAGATAAATGGATGATAACGATGAGGCAGTCCTCCTACTTTTAACAGGTATAAAGTGAGCGCTTTTAGTGAGCCTGTCAATTATTACCCAAACACTGGTATTGCCCCTTCTTGACCTTGTCAACCCATCTATAAAGTCCATCGAAATGCTATACCAATTCCACTGTGGGACCTCTAGAGGATGAAGCAGACCACCAGGCTTCTTCTGCTCCGCCTTGACTTGCTGGCATATCAAGCATTTAGAGACAAATTCAGCTACATCCTTCTTCATGCCATTCCAAAAGAAAACCTTTATTATGTCTTTATACATCTTGTCTCCACCTGGGTGTATGGTCAACTTAGAATGGTGTGCTTCTTCGAGAACTGTTTTCACCAAATCCCTTGTTTGTGGGACACATAGTCTTCCATCTCGTCTCAACCAACCCTTGCCATCTACGGAATATCTATTGAGGTGACTAGAAGTCTCACCTCTAATTAACTTATCCATCATATCAATAATCTGAGGGTCTTCACATTGCGTGGTTCCTATTGAGTCCAAAAGCGTAGGCCGCACCTCTAGTGTTGCTAACAAGCCAGGTACAAACTCAAAAGAGGGTCTAAAGTCAAAGGTTGCTATGTACTCCAAGTTTTGCCTTTCCATATAGAGAGGACTTAAGGTCAGATTTTTCCTACTCAAGGCGTCTACTAACACATTGCCCTTGCCAGGGGTATAAGCAATCTCAAAATCGTATAAGGCAAGAAACTCCATCCACCTTTGTTGTCTTAATGTAACACCCCACCTACGCCAGGGCCACACTCACGAGCGCTGGCACTAGCTTTGGAGGGGTGTTGTCAAGGTAAACATGCACAGAGATATCACAAGACAGAACATATTAAATAAATAAGTAAAGCAGCGGTAGAAATTTAAAACCCATAGATAACCATTTCAAAACCAAATAGTCATCTTACATCAAAGTACTTAGTCATTATTTTCCAACTACCACAAGTCTAGAAAACATAAACTGAAAATAATATAAAGTAAACTATCCCCAAGATAGATGAAGCCATAGCAAGCTCAAGTCCAAACCGTACATGAGCTGTCAAGAAAAGCAAGCCAAGTGTCCAAGCTAAGCACTGGTGTTCCCTCCATGAGAACCTGGTGGGGAAACGAAAGAAAAGAGGCGAAAGAAAAAGGGTCAGTCATAAAGACTGGTAAGTCCTACCTACTATTAGTATAAAAACTAATGAAGTTAACTAAACATGAGAAACTGAGATGAAACATAAAGGTGGTAACTAACTGGCATGATAAATAGATAATCAAGGTAGATCAAGTGTGGCATCGCATATACAAGGTTTAGTTTTGCACCAATAGTACTAGTAATCCAACCTATGTCAAGTATAAACAAGAAATGATCCCTTGGCCCAATATCATGAGATGACCCAAGTCGGGGTCCAACTACACGGTCTAGTCGATCGGCTCCCTATAAGCCTAACTCGTCAAGTGTCGGTGTCATACGGCCCAATCTCGGAATGTAGTCAAACTGTGCTAGGTCCACCTTAGGGTGTATCAAGTCCTAGGGTGCCAACCACTGACACGAATCAAGCACGCACAGTCTAAACCTACTGGTGCCCGAGTCTGCTTTTTCAACTCCGGACTATGTGCACGACCATAGTCCGCCTGAACCTACACCGGCGCACCAACTCAGCCGTCGTTCTGGTTGCTTACAATCAGCCCAGTAATCGTGCCCCAACCTAGCCTAGTCCCTAGGGTATCGTTGATACATCCAAGAGGGTTACTGCTGAAAAGGACACACAACTAGGGTTTCTAACGGGTTAAGTGTGGTTGACCCTATCCAATCATGAATCAAGTTGGTTAAGTGTACCCATGTGGTTCATGACTTAACCCCATCCAATCATGTATCAAGTTGGTTAAGTGTTTCCAGGTGGTTCATGACTTAACCCTAATCATGTGGCATTAATTAATTTAATGCACCCAACCTCTCACATTAGACTTTGTTGTGGTTACTGGATATGCCGGGCGGGTCCGGGCAGCTTTACACCACAACCTAGTCTAACCTCGGGTTTCAAGCGCGATGTTACCAACTTCTCACATTGGGTCCGATTGTTTGTAGCCACTGGATTTGCCGGGCGGTTCCGGGCAGATTTACGCTACAAACTCAACCCAACCTCGAGTTGGCCACTTTATGGTTTTCTACATGTCATGACCATATTCAAGTTTTCAAGCATAATCAAGTTTCATGTCACCTTTCAAGTCATGTTTTTCATGTCATTTTCAAGTCATGTTTTCATGTCATTTCAAGTTTGCCTAATCTACCCATAATGTATTCCCATTCGCACGTAAACTCGCATTAACACAAGTAAATCAAGGAACATAAGAATATGACCAAGATGGGCATAAGGTGGTAAAGATTGGTCATAAGTTAAACATGATGATATTTGAGGCAAAGGTGTTCATCACAACTAGCATATAGGATTATTGGCCTCAAAACACGCATGACATCAAACTTAGCAAACAAACTTGTGGGTGACATGTAGTTTAATCATCATAGGCAAAGGTGAAACATGATAATAGTTGACATAGGGTGATAAACCTGTGGATAGCATGTAGTTCAACAACATATGCAAGTTAACATCAAAGTTATGATAGATTCTATATTGCATTATGCATAACTACCAAGTTCTATGTTTCATTATGCATAACCATCAAATAAAGCTCGTAGCTTTCTACCCAAAAATCAAGGTAAATGATACTAGGTTCATGATAGTGCCACAATCATAGATCAAAAGAGTCATAAATGGATCTATGCATACAAATATAGCCCCAAGACAAGTATTATACCCAAAAGTCCCATTTCAACTTGCTACATGTTCATATTAACATCATAGTTTAAATCTAAGAGTAGAGTGGGTCTTATAAAGCATGGCTATGAGAACTAGAACCAAATAAAACAAGATAGAGACGTTGTAGAGGCTCTAGGAATGATGTAGCAACACAAATAGCCTTGAGAATAAGTAGCTCCTTTGATAGAAAGAAGAAAGCTTGCTCCTTTTTGCCTTAGAAGCTCTCAAGATGAAGATGGAGGCCATGATTAGGGAGCATTTTGGTAGAATTTAGTTGTTAGGTTGATTTGTGATGGTTTAGGCTAGGTATTAGGGTGTTTTTATAGGTGTAGAGACTAGCTTAGGCCAAAGGATTAACCCTGGTTTAGATCTGAACCATCAAATCCCGTCACAGGCTAAGTAGACAGACCAAAGGAGCAAGCTGGTGCACCTGACCAACAGGGTCCGACCAGGGGGGTCGACCCCCAGGTCGACACCCCAGTCGACCTCGGGGGAGGGGGCAGGTCGACACCCCTGTCGACCCCCCTGTCGACCTGGGGTAGGGAGGGAAAATTTCCCGCCCAATCTGCTTGGATCTGATTTCGAACTTCGGGCTGATTTTTGAATTTCTGAAATCTTCTATGGGCCATAACTTGGTCATACGGACTCCGATTGTAACACCCCACTCCCGCTATGGTCACTCACTAAGGGAATGCCATAGCATCGGTGGAGTATTTTTGTGAATATAGAACAGAAAAATTACTACATGACAGATATAAATAGTACTTGAAATTTAAAACATCATCTCATAACAGCGGAAGTAAAACATGTCTGGTTACATCATAAAACCACAATAAAAGTCAAGTACAATATCCATCAAAATAAAGAAGTACATAATCCCACTCTCATACAATAGCCATGACAAAAGAAAAGACAACTGGGTAACTGGAGCTTTACATCTATCCAAGCTCCTAAAGACTGGAACAGCAATCCGATCAAGCTCCACTACTGCTAGGATCCACCGTAGGACCTGAGGGTTGGGAAAAAAGATAAAAACAACGGGGTCAGACATAAGTCTGAGCGAGTCCTATAACTTTAACAATACAATCGTTAAAGTAACCAGAGAAGACATAAACTGATATACGGTAACTAATGGGGATGAATGGCTACACTAAGCAGTCAACTAAACTAAGATAAAAGATAAAGACGCATCTACCCTTCCAAAGGTAAATTACTAAACTGCACCACACCAGTCATTCCTAACTTAAAGGTTGATCCCACCCATGGACTTATAAAATTAACTTAATAGTTCTCGCGTACCCCTAGGTGACTGAGTAGACGCCACGGGGCCCTACAATCCACTAGGTGTACACACTACTCCCCATTCGATCAGCTCCCTAACGTAGATACCCGTGCTGGCCCCACCGTGGGGTGTACCATTCCCCAACGTGGCAACCTGATAAAACTAACGGTGCACGGCTTATATCTACACGATGCAACAACGTCTTATTTACCAGCCCGGGCCCACACACGCATATGAAACCCGTTGGTCATGTGTTGCCACCGCTAACCCATTTTGGCCTCTTATAGTCAAGCCCAGTATGCGTGTCCCGTCCTCGACATGGGTCGAGCCCACTAAGATACGTATGGGTTACTGGTTGAAATGGGCCCCCAGCACAAGCCATCCCCCTCAGCTTGGCCCACACACTAGTGTTTCCCACTTAACCCTTTAATCATGTTTAATTACATGTTTCATCTTGGTTAAGTATTTTATCATATTTTCTATTGGCAACCATTAGCAATTTCCACATACCACCCAAGGTACCCACTTAACCCCCATGCCCCACTACATGCTTATCTGGTTAAGTGTTTCTTAATTGATTAACACCGTAACCGTGTAAAGGACCCCTCACATTGGACCGTCATTTGTAGATGCCTGGTTAAGCCGGTAAACTTCGGGCAGTCTTACACTACAAACGGGTCCAACCTCGTGTCATTTACCCTTGTTACGTATTTAATTTATGATTAAGACCCCTCACATTGGACCGTCATTTGTAGATGCCTGGTTAAGCCGGTAAACTCCGGGCAGTCTTACACTACAAACGGGTCCAACCTCGTGTCTTAATCGATTAATTACTCCCATAATTTGTGTTAATTATCATGTTTATTTTAGGAATATGGGTGCACCTAACTTAATAGGCAAATTCCCAACTCCAAAGTGTGGGTACACCTAACTTAATAGGCAAATTCCCAACACATAGTATGGGTACACCTAACTTAATAGGCAAATTCCCATACTATGTTCATTTATTTTATGTTATGCATAATTATATTAATTTCACACAATCTTATTAACATATGCATTTAATTAACCCCATCGTTCCCACGTAATTTCGTTCTCATGACATAACACATATAAAAGGTGTCAACTTGCATATGTATGAACATGTTTCAAAGGTGCCATCTTGCATATTAACAAACACATAACTTGCATATGAACTTGCATAACATGTCACATAACTTGCATAAAATCTTGTATAACATGTCACATAACTTGCATATTAACTTGTATAACATGTCACATAACTTGCATATTAACTTGCATAACATGTTACATAAACTTACATATTAACAAATACATGACTTGCATATGAACTTGCATAATATGTCACATAACTTGCATATGAACTTGCATAACATGTTACATACTTGCATATGAACTCATAAACTTGCATATGAAGAAACATACAACTTGCATAATTATCATACATGTAACTTGCATATTATCATACATGTAACTTGCATATTAACATATGATCACAAAGCACAAAACTTGCATAACCCACATACATTAGCAAACTAACATCATGTCATATGACTTAAAACCCATTAATCCACAAACAAAACCATATGATCTCATCATATCTCATCTACTTAGTTTAGCAATTGATCATTAGAGTGATAGAAACTCACTACTAGCCAATTTGCACTCCAAATGAAGAAGATTAAGATGCTTAGAATGGATTAGAGGTTGATTAGAGAGTGATTAGCTTGCAACCCTCTTCATAAATTAGTGGAGGCTCCTTCTAAGATTTAATTTGGCGGCATGTAGCCCTCAATTCTATTTTTAGTATGGATTAGGGTAGGTTTAGGGTGTATTTATAGATTAGGTGAGTGTTTTAGGCCCTTAGATTAACCCTAAATTAGATTAGGACCCTTAGATTTCGGAACCTTCCAGAAACCAGCCCTAAGACCAAGCCCAAACCCCAAACTGGTGCACCCAACCACAGAACTCTCTAGAAACTGTGCAGGTTTCCTGTCCCGACATGGGCGCACTTCCCAAGTGCGCCAGTGTATTTTTGTGCTGGCGCACTTCACAAGTGCGCCAGTGCATTTCTGGCCCGTTTCGGGTTTTTCTGCCTAACTTCGTTCGTCCATATCTCTTTCATACGGTACCCGTTTTACGCAAACTCGGACTCTATTTCGCGTATTTTTCCGAGACGAACGCAATGACGCAACCCGTTTCCCCTGATTCTCACATCTGAGATTAATTATACTTTAATTACTAACCATTAGTGTTAATTGAAATTCGGGGTGTTACATTCTCCCCTACTTAAAGGATTTCGTCCTCGAAATCTCTAAGTCAAGAAGAACGTATCCTACCAACCAAACAACCATCTACTAAACCATCAACCACAAGCAACCATTATCCTTAGAAACTTCTAATGATGTATGAACATATGCAGAAAGTGTGTGTATATGTCCGTATACTAATGCAAAATCAGGCGGTCTACTGATTCAGTCGACCTCCTTAATGCAAACCATGATAGTGCCATGCATCCAATATGTATGCGAAACCCTATTGACACATACAATTTCTATATGCATGCACAACCATACACAAAAATGCATCATCCACATGATAACACAGCCATGATACATCCATCAATCTAACTACCACATCCATTTATGCGATATGCAACATGAAGTGACTGAGCCGATCTAGTGCCTAATGTGTGTGTATATGCATCCACGAGCAACCACTAGCAAACAATTGCATCCACATGCATCCATCAACCATACATGTTTCAAACACATGTTTCAACCATAGGTTTTACCCTATCTAAAGGTCATAGGTACTAGCGAGAGGATATACTAAGGATAAGATAAGTACTAGACAAGCGATAAAGGAGAAGTTAAAAGACATACTCTCAAAAAGAAATGGGTACAAAGAACGCATCTTCGCTTCCGTCTCCCAAGTAGCATTGCTTTCGTCATCTCCCCATTGCACTTTAACTAGCTAAACTTCTCTGTTCCTCAACTTCCTAGTTTCTGACCCAAGGATGCGAGTAGGAGCTCGTCGAATCGTCGCATCACGCTCTACCTCTACATCTCTAAGCAAGCTCGGCTCTACGACCTCTGCGGTCTCATGTAAGCACTTCCTCAAATGTGATACATGGAATACATCATGAACACCACTAAGTCTGTCGGGCAACTCCACCCTATATGCCATCCGTCCAATCCTTTCCTTAATAGGAAACGGCCCAACAAACCTCGGTGCTAACTTCCCAACGGACCCAAAGCGAACAACATTTCTCAACGGAGATACTTTGACAAAAACCATGTCCCCAACCTCAAACTCAAGATCCGTCCTTCTCCGATCCGCATAAGATTTCTGTCTATCTTGCGCTGCCTTCATCCTTCTTCGAATCAAATCAATCTTCTCTGAAGTCTCTCTAACCATATCTGGCCCAAGCAAGATCTTATCCGTAGATTCCCATCAACATGTAGGAGATCGACAAGGCCTTCCATAAAGAGCTTCGAAAGGTGCCATGCCAATACTAGACTGAAAGCTGTTATTGTATGCGAACTCCACCAAAGGAAGATGTTCTTCCCATGTACCTCCAAAATCCAAGATACAAAGCCTCAAGAGATCTTCTAAGATACGGTTCACCCTCTCGGTCTGACCGTCCGTCTGAGGATGATATGCGGTGCTCAAACACAACTGAGTCCCTACCGCCTCTTGCAAACTTCTCCAAAACTCACTAGTGAAGATGGGATCTCGATCACTCACAATGCTGGATGGTACGCCATGCAATCTAACAATATCTCTAACATAGACTGAAGCAAGCCATGGAGCGGTCCTCTTACTCTTCACGGGTATAAAATGGGCACTCTTGGTAAGTCTGTCTACCACAACCCAAATTCCCGTATTGCCCTTCCTCGATCTCGGTAACCCATCGATGAAATCCATCGAGACACTATCCCACTTCCATTGCGGAACTTCCAATGGGTGTAGCAACCCACCGGGTTTCCTTTGCTCCGCTTTAACTTGTTGGCACACTAAGCATCTAGCCACATACTCGGCCACATCTTTCTTCATACCGGCCCAAAAGAAAACTCTCTTCATGTCTTGGTACATTTTGTCTCCACCGGGATGAATAGTCATCCTTGAACGATGTGCATCATCCAAAATAGCCTTCTTCAAACCCTCATCTTGCGGTACACAAAGTCTACCGTCTCTATGCAACCATCCCCTATCATCTATGGTGTATCTACCCAAATGGCTGGACGACTCCCCCCTTATAAGCTTCTCTACCAACTCAACCAACTGTGGGTCGTCTCGCTGAGCCTCGCCAATCCGTCCCAAAAGAGTAGGTCTAACCTCCAAGGATGCTAACAAACCAGGTACAAAGTCAACAGAAGGTCTGAAGTCGAACAAAGAAAGAAACTCCAAGCTTTGCCGTTCCACGAACAATGAACTCAAAGATAGCCTTTTTCTACTCAAGGCGTCCGCCACCACGTTACCCTTGCCAGGGGTATACGCTATCTCGAAATCATAGGATGCTAAGAACTCCATCCACCTTTGCTGTCTTAAGTTTAAATCCTTCTGAGAGAATAAGTACTTCAATGATTTATGGTCAGTGAACAACTCGAATCTCTCACCAAGAAGATAATGGCGCCAAGACTTAAGTGCGAAAACAATCGTGGCCAACTCTAGATCATGGGTAGGGTAATTCTTCTCATGCACTCTCAATTGCCTCCCTCCAAAGGCTATTACCCTTCCCTCCTGCATCAAGACTGCACCTAATCCTGTCCCACAAGCATCGGTATAAACAACAAACGGCTTACTCCCATCTGGAAGCACTAAAACTGGAGCGGTGGTCAAAGCTCTCTTTAACCGTCGGAAAGCATCATCACAATCTACGTCCCATGAGAAAACCAGATTCTTCTTCGTCAAGCGGGTTAATGGGGCTGATATCTTCGCGAAGTCTTTGATGAACTTCCTATAATATCCTGCCAACCCCAAGAAACTTCTTACTTCGGTAGCATTTCTAGGAACTTTCCAATCCTGGATAGATACTATCTTTGCGGGATCCACAGCTATCCCTTCCTTAGAGACCACATGCCCTAAGAATCACACTTCTCTTCTCCAAAAATGACATTTAGAGAATTTAGCTTTAAGACTATGTGCTCGAAGAGTCTCCAACAATTCTCTGAGATGTAAGGCATGCTCTTCTTCACTCTTGGAAAAGACCAAGATGTCATCCACAAAGACCACTACAAACTTATTCAGATACTCTCTGAACACTCTACTCATCAGATCAACAAAGTATGCAGGGGCGTTTGTCAACCCAAATGGCATCACAAGCCACTCATAAAAACCATCCGGAGTCCGGAAAGCAGTCTTCTCTATACTGTCCTCCGCCACTCTCAACTGATGAAACCCTGTAGCTAAGTCCATCTGCGAAAACACTGAGGCGCCAACCAACTGATCAAAGAGATCATCTATCCTCGGTAATGGGTGTCTATTCTTCTTCGTGAGCTTATTAAGTTCTCTATAATCCACACAAAGTCTGAGGGACCCATCCGCCTTCGTGGCAAACACTACTGGAGCTCCCCACTCCGATATACTTCGCCTTATGAACCCCTTCTCAAGCAACTCCCCTACTTGCTTATGAAGTTCTCTTCTCTCACGAGGAGCCATGTGGCGCACTGGCAAAGACACTGGTTTGGCATTATCCACCAAATAAATTCGGAAATCTATCTCCCGCTTCGGAGGCAAACCCTTCACCTCTTCAAACACATCCGAATATTCCCGGACCACTCTGACAGAACGCAAACTCTCGACCGAAGCATCGAGCGATTCAAGATAACTTAGCAAAACAGATTCCATGGGATTACAAGAGATCTCGAGAGTATTACCCAAGCGGGTCATAAGCCTGACAACTCTCCTTTCACAATCAAGAACGGCACCATTACTGGATAACCAGTCCATGCCCAAAATCAACCCATAGCCCGTGAAGCCCAATACAAAAGCATCACATCCAAACTCAACGCTAAGTATAGAAATCTTCAAACCCAAACATATCATAGACAGATATATGGAGCCCCCAATTGGGTTTGAAACAACCAAGGCTCACCAACTAGACTGGTGTCTAAGTGCAGTGACTCAACTAACGATGATGAGACAAAAGAATGCGATGAGCCAGAGTCAAACAAAGTACGAACTGGATGATCAAACAGAAAAACCAGACTTTCAACGGAAATAGTTCTACCTCTCTGCTGAATCGGTGGAACTGAGAGAGCCTGAACTTGCCCCCCTGCCTGAGCTGGTGCCATAAGAGCTTGCACCTGTCCTCCTGAGGTAGACCCCGTCTTCTGCCCCTTCTTTGGGCAGTCCTTCACAAGATGTCCTGCTTCACCACAATGAAAGCAACCGGTCTTCTTCTTTTTGCGACAATCCTTGCTGAGGTGGCCTGGGGTCCCACAATTGAAGCACTTCTTCTTCTTCTTCCCCTTGTCACCATTGCCTTTTCCACCCTTGCCTTGTTGTTGTTGTTGCGGTTTCTTCTGATCCCCCTTCTTCTCTGGTGCCTTAGAACTCTTATCATCCTCATGCATAAGTGCCATGTAGACAAGCTTCTCAAAGGTGGCCCCCATAGGAATGTGAGTCATAGCTATTCCTTGCAATGGTTCGTTCAAGCCTCTAACGAACCTCAAAGCCTTCTTCTCCGGTGTATTCACCAACTCTATGCCAAACCTTGCTAATTGATTGAATTTGTTGACATATTCTTTCACCGTGAGATTCCCTTGCTTCAAATTCAAGAACTTCTCCATGAACAGATTCTCTTCCGCCCTTGAGAGAAACTTAGCCCCAAACCTTTGCTTGAAATCTGCCCAAGAGTCAACAGGGCGTTCTCCATTAGTGACCTCCCACCAGAATGAGGCCTCTCCCTTCATTAACCAAGCCGCCAACTTGACTTTCTTTCCCTCTTCCACTTCAAAGATATCTAGCAACTCTTCCACTTCCTTAAGCCAATCTCTAGCCTCTACGAAAGTCTCTGAACCTAGAAAAGGTTTTCCTCCTATAGCCTTGAACTCCTTGCAAATCTTAGCAAAATTATCCACTCTAGGCTGAGGAGGAGGAGCGGTTGCCTCTGGTGTAGTAGCATTGGCTGGACCCGCAGCCGCAGCCCTAGCCTCTTGTAACCTCCTATACCATAGTGGTATAACAAAGCCCTCCGGGATGTTAAGATCTTCAGCCATGCTGAAACGAAAGAGGAAAGATTCAAAAAGGAGATTCCGAAAGATAAAGATATGGCTATTGGGGATTATGCTTTTCTTTTTCAAAAACTTTTCTCTTAAAAGACATGTTTTTGAAAATACTTTTTCCAAAAATAATACCTTTACTATTTTCTAAAAAAAAGTATTTTTTCTCAAAAATTTATCTGTTCCGGTAACCTTCAGCTCTGATACCACGTGTAACACCCCACTCCCGCTATGGTCACTCACTAAGGGAATGCCATAGCATCGGTGGAGTATTTTTGTGAATATAGAACAGAAAAATTACTACATGACAGATATAAATAGTACTTGAAATTTAAAACATCATCTCATAACAGCGGAAGTAAAACATGTCTGGTTACATCATAAAACCACAATAAAAGTCAAGTACAATATCCATCAAAATAAAGAAGTACATAATCCCACTCTCATACAATAGCCATGACAAAAGAAAAGACAACTGGGTAACTGGAGCTTTACATCTATCCAAGCTCCTAAAGACTGGAACAACAATCCGATCAAGCTCCACTACTGCTAGGATCCACCGTAGGACCTGAGGGTTGGGAAAAAAGATAAAAACAACGGGGTCAGACATAAGTCTGAGCGAGTCCTATAACTTTAACAATACAATCGTTAAAGTAACCAGAGAAGACATAAACTAATATACGGTAACTAATGGGGATGAATGGCTACACTAAGCAGTCAACTAAACTAAGATAAAAGATAAAGACGCATCTACCCTTCCAAAGGTAAATTACTAAACTGCACCACACCAGTCATTCCTAACTTAAAGGTTGATCCCACCCATGGACTTATAAAATTAACTTAATAGTTCTCGCGTACCCCTAGGTGACTGAGTAGACGCCACGGGGCCCTACAATCCACTAGGTGTACACACTACTCCCCATTCGATCAGCTCCCTAACGTAGATACCCGTGCTGGCCCCACCGTGGGGTGTACCATTCCCCAACGTGGCAACCTGATAAAACTAACGGTGCACGGCTTATATCTACACGATGCAACAACGTCTTATTTACCAGCCCGGGCCCACACACGCATATGAAACCCGTTGGTCATGCGTTGCCACCGCTAACCCATTTTGGCCTCTTATATTCAAGCCCAGTATGCGTGTCCCGTCCTCGACATGGGTCGAGCCCACTAAGATACGTATGGGTTACTGGTTGAAATGGGCCCCCAGCACAAGCCATCCCCCTCAGCTTGGCCCACACACTAGTGTTTCCCACTTAACCTTTTAATCATGTTTAATTACATGTTTCATCTTGGTTAAGTATTTTATCATATTTTCTATTGGCAACCATTAGCAATTTCCACATACCACCCAAGGTACCCACTTAACCCCCATGCCCCACTACATGCTTATCTGGTTAAGTGTTTCTTAATTGATTAACACCGTAACCGTGTAAAGGACCCCTCACATTGGACCGTCATTTGTAGATGCCTGGTTAAGCCGGTAAACTTCGGGCAGTCTTACACTACAAACGGGTCCAACCTCGTGTCATTTACCCTTGTTACGTATTTAATTTATGATTAAGACCCCTCACATTGGACCGTCATTTGTAGATGCCTGGTTAAGCCGGTAAACTCCGGGCAGTCTTACACTACAAACGGGTCCAACCTCGTGTCTTAATCGATTAATTACTCCCATAATTTGTGTTAATTATCATGTTTATTTTAGGAATATGGGTGCACCTAACTTAATAGGCAAATTCCCAACACATAGTATGGGTACACCTAACTTAATAGGCAAATTCCCATACTATGTTCATTTATTTTATGTTATGCATAATTATATTAATTTCACACAATCTTATTAACATATGCATTTAATTAACCCCATCGTTCCCACGTAATTTCGTTCTCATGACATAACACATATAAAAGGTGTCAACTTGCATATGTATGAACATGTTTCAAAGGTGCCATCTTGCATATTAACAAACACATAACTTGCATATGAACTTGCATAACATGTCACATAACTTGCATAAAATCTTGTATAACATGTCACATAACTTGCATATTAACTTGTATAACATGTCACATAACTTGCATATTAACTTGCATAACATGTTACATAAACTTACATATTAACAAATACATGACTTGCATATGAACTTGCATAATATGTCACATAACTTGCATATGAACTTGCATAACATGTTACATACTTGCATATGAACTCATAAACTTGCATATGAAGAAACATACAACTTGCATAATTATCATACATGTAACTTGCGTATTATCATACATGTAACTTGCATATTAACATATGATCACAAAGCACAAAACTTGCATAACCCACATACATTAGCAAACTAACATCATGTCATATGACTTAAAACCCATTAATCCACAAACAAAACCATATGATCTCATCATATCTCATCTACTTAGTTTAGCAATTGATCATTAGAGTGATAGAAACTCACTACTAGCCAATTTGCACTCCAAATGAAGAAGATTAAGATGCTTAGAATGGATTAGAGGTTGATTAGAGAGTGATTAGCTTGCAACCCTCTTCATAAATTAGTGGAGGCTCCTTCTAAGATTTAATTTGGCGGCATGTAGCCCTCAATTCTAATTTTAGTATGGATTAGGGTAGGTTTAGGGTGTATTTATAGATTAGGTGAGTGTTTTAGGCCCTTAGATTAACCCTAAATTAGATTAGGACCCTTAGATTTCGGAACCTTCCAGAAACCAGCCCTAAGACCAAGCCCAAACCCCAAACTCGTGCACCCAACCACAGAACTCTCTAGAAACTGTGCAGGTTTCCTGTCCTGACATGGGCGCACTTCCCAAGTGCGCCAGTGTATTTTTGTGCTGGCGCACTTCACAAGTGCGCCAGTGCATTTCTGGCCTGTTTCGGGTTTTTCTGCCTAACTTCGTTCGTCCATATCTCTTTCATACGGTACCCGTTTTACGCAAACTCGGACTCTATTTCGCGTATTTTTCCGAGACGAACGCAATGACGCGGCCCGTTTCCCCTGATTCTCACATCTGAGATTAATTATACTTTAATTACTAACCATTAGTGTTAATTGAAATTCGGGGTGTTACACCGATTTTCGAAAACTCGGACTCTATTTCGCGTATTTTTCCGAGACGAACGCAAAGGCGCAGCCCATTTCCCTTGATTTAGATTTTAAAATTTAATTCTGCCTTGATTTCTTGTTTTAACATGTTATAAAAATTCGGGTTGTTACATTCTCCCCACCTTAAAGGATTTCGTCCCCGAAATCTCCAAGTTAGGAAGAACGTATCCTACCATCCATCATCCATCTACTCAAACATCATCCATAGGCAATCATTGTCCTTAAAAGATTTCTAATGCTGTATGAACATATGCAAAAGTGTGTGTATATGCACCTATCTAATGCGAAAATCAGGCGGTTACTGATTCAGTAAACCTCCTAAATGCAGAATATGTTAGTGAAATGAGTCCAGATGTATGCAACTTCCTAACATAATTGATAATCTCTACATGAGTGCACATAACATTCATCCATATGCAACATCCACGTGATAACATAACAAGTTTCATCCATGAATAAGCATAAACACTCATGCATATGCAATATGAAAGTGTGTGAGCCGATCTTAGTGCCTAACGTGTATCATGCATCCACGAGTAACCACTTGCAAACACTTGCAACCATTTGCAACCATCAAGCATAACATGTTTCAAGTGCATGTTTCATCCAAAGGGTTTCTACCTAAGGTTCTCATGACAAGATTAACGAGATAACAAGATAAACATGGATAGTAAAAGAAAGATATGCTGAAAAGAGGTCAAAAATATACCCTCAAAAAGAAATGGATAAAGCCCACGCATCTTCTCCTCGGTTTCCCAAGTTGCATCTTTGTCGGCTTCACTCCACTGAACCTTTACTAACTTGACTTCTCGATTTATCAGCTTCTTGATCTTTGTCCCCAAGATACGAAGCGGAGCTCGCCTCAGGGTTGCCTCTTTCTCTACCTCCACGTCTTCAAGAATGCTAGGCTCAACTACTTCGGTTGACTCATGTAGGCATTTTCGGAGATGCGAGACATGAAAAACATTATGCACTATAGCCAGCTTTTCGGGCAATTCCACCCTATAAGCCATTTGCCCAATCTTCTCGATGATAGGGAAGGATCCAACGAACCTTGGTGCTAGCTTTCCAACTGCTCCAAAATGAACCACATTTCGCAAAGGAGAAACCTTCACAAAGACCATATCTCCGACTTCAAACTCTAAGTCTGTCCTTCGCTTGTTTGCATAGGATTTCTGTCTATCTTGGGCCGTTTTCATCCGCCTTCGAATCAACTCAACTTTCTCAGATGTGTCCCTTATCATGTCGGGCCCAAGTATAAGCTTATCTGTCGTCTCCCACCAACATGTCGGTGACTTGCACGGCCTCCCATACAAAGCTTCAAATGGTGCCATCCCTATGCTTGCTTGGTAGCTGTTATTATAAGCAAACTCTACGAGAGGAAGGTGGTCTTCCCAAGTGCCACCAAAGTCAAGAATGCATAGCCTCAACAGATCTTCTAGTGCCCTATTCACCCTTTTGGTCTGACCATCTGTCTGTGGGTGATAGGCCGTACTTAGATTCAATCGCGTACCCATCGCTTCTTGCAAACTATTCCAAAATTGGCTAGTGAATATTGGGTCACGGTCGCTAACTATGCTAGAAGGAACTCCATGCAATCGCACTATCTCTCGGAGATAAACAGATGCTAGCCATGATGCGGTCCTCTTGCTCTTTACTGGAATGAAATGAGCGCACTTCGTGAGTCTCTCCACTATGACCCATATGCTAGTATTTCCCTTCCTTGATCTCCGCAATCCATCCACAAAATCCATAGAGATACTTTCCCACTTCCATAGCGGGACCTCCAATGGATGCAGTAGCCCCCGGGCTTCTTCGACTTGGTCTTTACTTGTTGACAAACAATGCATCTAGAAACATACTCTGCCACATCCTTTTTCATCCCATCCCAAAAGAAAATGTGCTTCATATCCCGGTACATCTTATCCCCTCCGGGATGTATGGTCATCCTCGAGTGATGTGCCTCCTCAAGAACTTTATTTACTAAGTCTCCCACTCGTGTGACACATAGTCTTCCATCACGCCTTAGCCATCCCTTGTCATCAATAGTATATCTAGAGAGGTGACTTGACGTCTCACCCCAAATCAACTTGTCCATGATCTCGACTATCTGTGGGTCTTCCCTCTGTGAAGCCCCAACTTGATCAAGAAGTGTAGGTCTAGGCTCAGGGGATGCAAATGAAGCAGTCATCGACTCAACAGCAGGTGTAAAATCAAAGGTTGCCAAGAACTTTAGGCTCTTCATCTCAACAAACAAGGGACTCAAAGTCAACCTTCTTCTGCTTAGCGCATCCGCCACAACATTACCCTTGCCAGGGGTATAAGCTATATCGAAGTCATACGATGCCAAGAACTCCATCCACCTCTGCTGCCTTAGATTCAAATCTTTCTGCGAGAAGAGGTACTTGAGCGACTTGTGATCAGTATATAACTCAAACCTTTCGCCTAGAAGATAATGGCACCAAGATTTGAGTGCAAAGACAATCGCCGCCAACTCCAAATCATGAGTGGGGTAGTTCTTCTCATGAGCTTTGAGTTGCCTACCCCCAAAGCATATCACTCTCCCTTCTTGCATCAGGACAGCGCCTAATCCCATGCCACATGCATCGGTGTACACGGTAAACATCTTCCCTCCATCGGGTAATGCTAGAACTGGAGCTGTGGTGAGGGCTCTCTTGAGCCTTTGAAAAGCAAGCTCACACTCTAAGTCCAATGTAAAGACTAAGTTCTTCTTCGTTAACTTAGTAAGAGGGGATGAAATCTTAGCGAAGTCCTTAATGAACTTCCTATAAAACCCTGCCAGACCGAGAAAGCTTCTCACTTCAGTTGCATTCTTCGGAACTTTCCAGTCTTGCACCGCCACTACTTTAGCGGGATCCACAGCTATGCCTTGCTTAGAAACTATATGCCCAAGGAACCGAACTTCCCTTCTCCGGAAATGGCATTTAGAGAACTTGGCTTTCAACTGATGAGCACTAAGCGTATCCATAACCTCCTTGAGGTGTGTAGCATGCTCTTCCTCGTCCTTAGATAAGATCAGAATATCATCCACGAAGACAACTACAAACTTGTTAAGGAACTCCCTAAACACCCTACTCATCAAATCAACGAAGTATGCGGGTGCATTAGTTAAACCGAACGGCATAACGAGCCATTCAAAGAATCCATCTGGAGTCCTAAACGCAGTCTTGTCAATACTATCCTCAGTCACTCTAAGCTGATGGAATCCGGTGGGTAGATCGAGCTGAGAGGAAACAGAAGCACCAACAAGCTGGTCAAAGAGATCATCAATCCTTGGTAACGGGTGTCTATTCTTCTTTGTCAGCTTGTTTAACTCACGATAATCAACACATAGACGAAGCGAACCCGCTTTAGTAGCGAATACCACAGGAGCACCCCATTCAGAAATGCTTCGCGTAATGAAATTTTTCTCAAGTAACTCCTTGATTTGCTTGCTAAGCTCTCTTCTTTCTCGCGGGGCCATGTGCCTAACAGGCAATGAAACTGGCTTGGCATTATCAACAAGATATATACGGAAATCTATCTCGCGTTTAGGGGGTAACCCCTTCACCTCATCAAAAAATCAGGATATTCTCAGACCACCCTCACAGATTGAAGATTTTCAATAGACGAGTCGAGGGATTCAAGATAACATAACATGACGGGATCCAGAGGGTTATAAGAAATCTCTAGGGTATTGCCAAGGCGAGTCATAAGCCTCACTACCCTATGCTCACAATCGAGAATGGCTCCATAACTGGACAACCAATCCATGCCCAAAATCAACCCGTATCCCATGAACCCGAGTACATAAGCATTACATGTGAATTCTACGGTCAAGATAGAAATCCTCAAATCCATGCAAATCATAGATAGATGGGCGGAACCCCCTATTGGATTTGAAACACTAACGAGATCCTCAACTAGACTAGTACTTAGGTGCAAACTTTCAACAATGTCAGAAGAAATAAAGGTATGCGATGCGCCAGAATCAAATAAAGTTCGAACAGGAAAACCAGAAATGTAAACAAGGCTTTCTACAGAAATACTACCTCGGTCCGGAGCTGGAGTAGTGTTGAGAGCATGCATCTGCCCTCCAGAAGGTCCTGCTCGCTGAGTCTGTCCTTGCCCCTGTCCTTGCTTCTTCGGGCAATCCTTACTGAAGTGTCCAGACTCTCCGCAATGAAAGCATTCTCCCAACTTCCTTTTCTTCTTCCTACAATCTTTGGCTATATGTCCAGTGACCCCACAGAAGTTGCACTTCCTTGTCTCCTTTGGCTTGTTGTTGTTGGCCTTGTTGCCCTTATTGTTCTTGTTGTTCTTATTGTTCTGATTGCTCTGATTGTTCTGGTTGCCTCCCCACTTGGAGTCCGCCTTCTTGGTTTGAGTCTCATTAAGCTTAACTTCTTTCTTGCTCGTCTTATTATCTCCTTGAAGCAAGGCCATATCCACTAAGCTCTCAAAAGTGGCCCCCATGGGTATATGAGACATGGCCAAACCTTGTAATGGCTCATTCAATCCTCGAGCAAAGCGTAGAGCCTTCTTCTGAGGTGTGTTAACCATGTCTAAACCGAATTGAACAAGCTGATTAAACTTATTCACATACTCCCTCACAGTCATGTCCCCTTGCTTCAAAGATATAAACTTCTCCATTTGCAGATTCTCCTCAGCAGATGATAGAAACTTAAGCCCAAACCTCATCCTAAAGTCGGCCCAAGTCTCTATAAGCCTAGTAGCGTTGGTGACTTCCCACCAAAAAGCACCTTCCTCTTTCAATAGCCATACTGCCAACAGAACTTGCCTACGGTCTTCCACATCAAAGAAAGAAATAAGGTCATCAGTTTCCTTTAACCAGTTTCTTGCCTCCACATAAGTCTCTGTCCCAACAAAATTCTTGCCACCCATTGCCTTAAAGTCTTTGCAAATCTTTGCGAAATCCGCTTGTGGACTCTGAGGAGGGGGAGGAGGAGGAACCTCAGGTACGGGAGGAGGAGTGGGAGTGTTTGTTGGGCCCGCATCGTTGGCCCTAGCTTCCAAGTACCTTCGGAACCACCCGGGTATGAGTACTCCCTAGGGAAGATTAAGATCGACCATGCTGAAAAAGGAAAAGATAGATTTAGAACAAGGAAACGAAGGATAGTGCTAATGGCTTTTGGGGAATAGCCTTCTAAAACAAACTAGACTTTTCTTGGAAAAAAACTTAATTGGTTGTGAAAATAGTTTTTCAAAAAGGGTTTTTAAAACTTTTGTCTAGTAAAACCTTATGCTCTGATACCAAATGTAACACCCCACCTCCGCCAGGGCCATACTCATGAGCGCTGGCACTAGCTTTGGAGGGGTGTTGTCAAGGTAAACATGCACAGAGATATCACAAGACAGAACATATTAAATAAATAAGTAAAGCAGCGGTAGAAATTTAAAACCCATAGATAACCATTTCAAAACCAAATAGTCATCTTACATCAAAGTACTTAGTCATTATTTTCCAACTACCACAAGTCTAGAAAACATAAACTGAAAATAACATAAAGTAAACTATCCCCAAGATAGATGAAGCCATAGTAAGCTCAAGTCCAAATCGTACATGAGCTGTCAAGAAAAGCAAGCCAAGTGTCCAAGCTAAGCACTGGTGTTCCCTCCCTGAGAAACTAGGGGGGAAACGGAAGAAAAGAGGCGAAAGAAAAAGGGTCAGTCATAAAGACTGGTAAGTCCTACCTACTATTAGTATAAAAACTAATGAAGTTAACTAAACATGAGAAACTGAGATGAAACATAAAGGTGGTAACTAACTGGCATGATAAATAGATAATCAAGGTAGATCAAGTGTGGCATCGCATATACAAGGTTTAGTTTTGCACCAATAGTACTAGTAATCCAACCCATGTCAAGTATAAACAAGAAATGATCCCTTGGCCCAATATCATGAGATGACCCAAGTCGGGGTCCAACTACACGGTCTAGTCGATCGGCTCCCTTTAAGCCTAACTCGTCAAGTGTCGGTGTCATACGGCCCAATGTCGGAATGTAGTCAAACTGTGCTAGGTCCACCCTAGGGTGTATCAAGTCCTAGGGTGCCAACCACTGACACGAATCAAGCATGCACAGTCTAAACCTACTAGTGCCTGTGTCTGCTTTTTCAACTCCGGACTATGTGCACGACCATAGTCCGCCTGAACCTACACCGGCGCACCAACTCAGCCGTCGTTCTGGTCGCTTACAATCAGCCCAGTAATCGTGCCCCACCCTAGCCTAGTCCCTAGGGTATCGTTGATACATCCAATAGGTTTACTGCTGAAAAGGACCACGCAATAAGGGTTTCTAACGGGTTAAGTGTGGTTAACCCTATCCAATCATGAATCAAGTTGGTTAAGTGTACCCATGTGGTTCATGACTTAACCCCATCCAATCATGTATCATGTTGGTTAAGTGTTTCCAGGTGGTTCATGACTTAACCCTAATCATGTGGCATTAATTAATTTAATGCACCCAACCTCTCACATTAGACTTTGTTGTGGTTACTGGATATGCCGGGCGGGTCTGGGCAGCTTTACACCACAACCTAGTCTAACCTCGGGTTTCAAGCGCGATGTGACCAACTTCTCACGTTGGGTCCTATTGTTTGTAGCCACTGGATTTGCCGGGCGGTTCCGGGCAGATTTACGCTACAAACTCAACCCAACCTCGAGTTGGCCACATTATGGTTTTCTACATGTCATGACCATATTCAAGTTTTCAAGCATAATCAAGTTTCATGTCACCTTTCAAGTCATGTTTTTCATGTCATTTTCAAGTCATGTTTTCATGTCATTTCAAGTTTGCCTAATCTACCCATAATGTATTCCCATTCGCACGTAAACTCGCACTAACACAAGTAAATCAAGGAACATAAGAATATGACCAAGATGGGCATAAGGTGGTAAAGATTGGTCATAAGTTAAACATGATGATATTTGAGGCAAAGGTGTTCATCACAACTAGCATATAGGATTATTGGCCTCAAAACATGCATGACATCAAACTTAGCAAACAAACTTGTGGGTGACATGTAGTTTAATCATCATAGACAAAGGTGAAACATGATAATAGTTGACATAGGGTGATAAACTTGTGGATAACATGTAGTTCAATATCATATGCAAGTTAACATCAAAGTTATGAGAGATTCTATGTTGCATTATGCATAACTACCAAGTTCTATGTTGCATTATGCATAACCATCAAATAAAGCTCATAGCTTTCTACCCAAAAATCAAGGTAAATGATACTAGGTTCATGATAGTGCCACAATCATAGATCAAAAGAGTCATAAATGGATCCATGCATACAAATATAGCCCCAAGACAAGTATTATACCCAAAAGTCTCATTTCAACTTGCTACATGTTCATATTAACATCATAGATTAAATCTAAGAGTAGAGTGGGGCTTACAAAGCGTGGCTATGAGAACTAGAACCAAATAAAACAAGATAGAGACATTGTAGAGGCTCTAGGAATGATGTAGCAACACAAATAGCCTTGAGAATAAGTAGCTCCTTTGATAGAAAGAAGAAAGCTTGCTCCTTTTTGCCTTAGAAGCTCTCAAGATGAAGATGGAGGCCATGATTAGGGAGCATTTTGGCAGAATTTAGTTGTTAGGTTGATTTGTGATGGTTTAGGCTAGGTATTAGGGTGTTTTCATAGGTGTAGAGACTAGTTTAGGCCATAGGATTAACCCTAGTTTAGATCTGAACCATCAAATCCCGTCACAGACTAAGTAGACAGACCAAAGGAGCAAGCTGGTGCGCCTGACCAACAGGGTCCGACAAGGGGGGGTCGAGCCCCAGGTCGACACCCAGGTTGACACCCCAGTCGACCTGGGGGGCTGGGGGGAAGGTCGACACCCTAGTCGACCCCCCTGTCGACCTGGGGTAGGGCGGGAAAATTTCCCGCCCAATCTGCTTGGATCTGATTTCGAATTTCGGGCTGATTTTTGAATTTCTGAAATCTTCTATGGGCCATAACTTGGTCATACGGACTCCGATTTTCGAAAACTCAGACTCTATTTCGCGTATTTTTCCGAGACGAACGCAAAGGCGCAGCCCATTTCCCTTGATTTAGATTTTAAAATTTAATTCTGCCTTGATTTCTTGTTTTAACATGTTATAAAAATTCGGGTTGTTACACTTAAGTTAAGATCTTTTTGTGAGAAAAGCTACTTTAATGATTTATGGTTAGTAAATAATTCAAACCTTTCTCCTAGAAGGTAATGACGCCATGAATTAAGAGCGAAAACAATGGCAGCTAACTCTAAATCATGAGTTGGGTAGTTCTTATCATGTACCTTCAACTGCCTTACCCCATAACAAATTACCTTACCTTCTTGCATCAAGACAGCGCCTAATCCTGTATCGCATGCGTCTGTGTATACTGTAAACATCTTACTCCCATTAGGCAATGTCGGAACTGGGGCTATTGTCAAAGCCCTTTTTAATCGTTGGAAAGTGACATCACAATCCAAATCCCAGGCAAAAGTTAGGTTCTTCTTCGTCAATCTTGTAAGTGGGGCTGAGATCTTCGCAAAGTCTTTAATGAACCTTCTGTAATAGCCCGCTAGTCTGAGAAAACTTCGTACTTCGGTTGCATTCCTTGGAATATTCCAATCTTGCACCGTAACTACTTTTGCGGGATCCACAGCTATCCCCTCTTTGGACACCACATGTCCAAGAAACCTTACTTCTTCACTCCAAAAATGGCATTTGTAGAATTTTGCTTTCAGTCGATGTGCTCGAAGAGTATCCATAACCTCCCTTAAATGCAAAGCATGTTGTTCCTCAATTTTTGAGAAAATTAAAATGTTGTCCACGAAGACCACTACAAATTTATTAAGGAACTCCCTGAACACCCTACTCATCAAGTCTACGAAATAGGCGAGTGTGTTTGTCAAGTCGAAAGGCATGACAAGCCATTCGAAGAAACCATCCGGGGTCCTGAACGCGGTCTTATCTATGTTGTCTTTAGCCACTCTTAGCTGATGGAATTCGGTGGCCAGATCTAGTTGGGAGAAAACTGATGCACCTACAAGCTAGTCGAACAAGTTGTCTATTCTTGGAAGTGGGTGCCTATTCTTCTTGGTCATCTTGTTTAGCTCCCCATAATCCACGCATAGGCGAAGTGAACCATCTACTTTGGTTGCGAACACTACTGGAGCACCCCATTCAGAAATACTCCGCCTTATGAACCCCTTTTCGAGCAGCTCTTTAACTTGCTTGCTGAGCTCCTTCCTTTCCCTTGGAGCCATGTGTCTAATGGGTAAAGCAACGGGTTTTGCATTATCAACCAGGTATATGCGGAAGTCTATCTCTCGCTTTGGAGGTAAACCCTTCACCTCTTTAAAGACATCCGAGTATTCACGGACTACTCTAACAGATTGCAAGTTTTCAACAGACACATCAAGAGACTCTAGGTAGCTAAGCATAACAGAACTCATGGGATTCTAGGAGATTTCGAGAGTATTACCGAGGCGAGTCATAAGTCTGACCACTCTCTTTTCACAATCGAGGATGGCACCATTACTGGATAACCAATCCATGCCTAGAATCAACCCATAGCTCGTGAAACCCAAAAAATAAGCATTACATCTAAACCCAACGCTTAGTATAGAAATATCAAAATCCAAACAAATCATTGACAAATAAGCCGAACCCCCAATTGGATTTGAAACAACCATGGGATCCTCTACTACACTGGTATCTAGGTGCAGAGATTTAACTAAAGCAGTAGATATAAAAGAGTGCGATGCGCTAGAATCAAAAAGAGTACGAACTGGATGATCAGAAAGATAAACTAAACTTTCAATAGAAACATTTCTACCTCTTTCTTGCGGAGGTGCAATGAGAGCGTGAATCTGCCCTCCAGAAGTAGATCCAGTCCTCTGCCCTTGCCCTTGCCTTTTTGGGCAATCCTTAGCTATATGTCCTGTCTCGCCGCATTGAAAACAACCACCCATCTTCCTCTTCTTCTTTTTGCAGTCATTAATCAGATGTCCGGGTATGCCACAAAAATTACACTTCCTCTTGTCACGGGTTTTGTTATTCTTCCCGCCCTTCTTAGAATTTGTTTTCTTATTCTGCGGTCCCTCCACTTTCTTATCTAGATGTCTTTCCACCTTAGTCTCTTTCTTTCCATCCTTGTCTTACTCCTGTAACAGTGCCATATCCACCAGTCTCTCATAAGTCGCACCCATAGGCATATGGGACATAATTAGGTTGTGCAGTGGCTCATTCAACCCTTTAACGAAATGGAGAGCCGTTTTATGTGGAGTGTTTAACAACTCCAGTCCGAATCTAGCCAACTGGTTGAATTGGTTGACATATTCCTTAAGCGATAGGCTTCCCTGTTTGAGTGCTAAGAACTTATCCATCTGTAGGCTTCGTTCAGCTTGCGAAAGGAACTTCATTTCAAACCTCATTCTGAAATCCTCCTAAGTCTCAACTGGTCTTTCAGCATTAGTAACTTCCTACCAGAAAGAGGGTTCATCCTTTGGTAACCATACAGCCAATTATATCTTCTGCCTATCGTCCACTTCAACGATAACAAACAAATCTTCTGTTTCCTTGAGTCAGTTTCTTGCTTCCACGAATGATTCGGTCCCATTAAAGTTCTTTCCGCCCATAGCTCGAAAGTCTCTACATATATTCGAGAAAGCATTCACATGCGGAGGAGGAGGAGGAATGGTTGCAGCTGGGGGAGGAGGAACGTCTGCTGGGCCTACGGCATCAGCCCTAGCGTCCAGATACCTTTTGAACCAGCCAGGTATCTGTACGCCCTCTGGAAGATTAAGATCCCCAGACATGCTAAAAAGAAAAGGTTCAAAACAAAGGATAGAAAGATAGTGCGTATGGGTTTGGGGAATATGCCCTTAAAATAAAACATCACTTTTCTTGAAACTGCTTCTTTAAAACTTCTTTTTGAAAAATAGTTTTCAAGAATTTTAATCTGATCTGGTAACCATCAGCTTTGATACCAAGTGAAACACCCCACCTCCGTTAAGGTCACTCACAAAGTAAACGCATTAACTTCGGTGAAGCATTATAGGTAAAAGATACAGATAATTTACAAGACAAACATATAAACAGCAGAAAAACTGGAATTATTTCATAAACAATATGATCTAGTCAAAACATTACAACCATTATCTCAAAACCCAACTTCCAAGTTATTACAATAAAACTTCTGTCTTGATTAAAAACTCAAAATACATAAAGAAGCATAAAGCAGTAGTAAAGCAGCATAAATCCCCAATAAAAGTGTAACCACGACCATAGCCCAAGAAAAGAGAATCCAAGCAATACATCTACTCTCTTTAAGATGGAAAAGGTCAGAACTAAGCTGAAGTATTCCCTCCCTGTAGACCAGGGGAAACAGAAGAAAAGAAGATGAAAGAAAACGGGTCAGACATAAGTCTGGTAAGTCCAGTGATTTTTCAGCATGTAAACAGGAAAAAGGATCATGACATGAATAAACTGAACATATGACAATACCATAGTGACAAGATAACATAAGGCAAGATAAGGCAAGTTAAAATGAATATGCTATCGCACTCATTTCCATTTCTCTGCACCTACTAACAAATGTTTCAACTAACATCATGTGTTCATAAATAACATGATCCTTTTATCAATCGGCTCCAACTCGCATGTATTTATTACTTGTGTCATTCGACCCCATTTGTTTGTAGATACCTAAGCTGGTCCCACCATGGGGTGTATCAATCCCTATGGTGGCAACCCAACACAATTCAAGATGCACAGTGTATAACTACTGATGCCCAATACCTGATTTTTCCACTACGGAGTACGTGCACGCCCGAACTCTGTCGAAACCTACACTGACGCACCACCCACCACTATTTTGAATTAGCCCAGTAATCGTGCTCCTCTCTTCCTAGTTCAGGGTACCATGATACATCTATGTGGGTTATTACTGAAATGGGTCCCCATTACTAGGTGTAACACCCCGAAATTTTAAATATTAAAATTAACAAATTTAAGAATACTTAATTGTTAAAGTGAGAATTAAGGGAAACGGGTTATGTCATTGCGTTCGTCTCAAAATTCTGATTGGAATAGAGTCTAAGTTTTCGAAAATCGGACTTCGTATGAAGAAGTTATGGCCCCCAGAAGTTTCAGAAATTTAAAACAATTCAGAAAATTAAATACCAAGGCAGGTCGACCTAGGGGTCGACCTACCACAGGCTAGGTCGACCAGGAGGTCGACCTCCCTATATAGGTCGGCCTGGGGGTCGACCTGGGGGTCAACCTCCCCCTCGGGCCAGATCTGAAATCTGACGTGTTTCTTTGTGTAATGATTTTCTGAGTCATTAGGGCTTGTGTGGCAAGTTCTGGTTGGTTCTCTTATATTTGAATGGCTTTGATTGGTCCTAGGTTAATCTAACATTCTAGTTTGATTTAAACTTCAATAAAAGAGTGCCTAGACTCAAACCCTAAACCTAAACAAAATTTGTCTCTTGGCCACCTTGCTGCTGCTAGGATAGTTTTCCTTCCTAAAGCTTAGGAATTAGCAAGTCAGAATTCTAATTCAAAAGACAAACAAATCAATCTCTTCTCTAACCTATATTTGTGAGTACAATTTCTTTCACAATATAATTAATAAATTAATTATGATGAGTTATAATTGGATTATGAGAACATGTCTATTGAATCACATGATGTTGTTTAACTTTGTTATCTTATGTTGGTAGATTTATCTCATATGTCCAATTATACATGTTTAAATTGATTCATTTTATGCTAATTTGAATATGAATCTAATGCAAGTCCGTTTTTACATATGTTAATTCGTATGTGAATCTTATGCAAGTTTGGGATGTTAAATCATATGCTAATTCGTATGTGAATCTTATGCAAGTTTGGGATTTAAAATCATATGCTAATTCGCATGTGAATTTTATGCAAGTATGGGATGTTAAATCATATGCTAATTCGTATGTGAATTTTATGTAAGTTTAGGATGTTAAATCGTATGCATTTGAATGTGAATCTTATGCAAGTCTATATCTGAATTGTACACAAGTTTATATGTGAATCAAGTATATATATATATGCTAGTTTATATGCAAAAACATGTGATAAATTCATATGCAAGTTGTAGATCCATATGCAAGTTTAGGAGAAAAACTACATTCACATTTTTGGGTGAAAATTATATTCACATATGCAAGTTAGGTGAGACACATAATCCATATATGCAAGTTCACAATTTCATGTTTAGATCTATATTTAGATCCATGGTAGCTTATGCAAATGTATGATTCTATATGCCTATGCTAGTTATTGGCTATGCAAATTTATGTAATAATTCCTATTTGCAAGTTGATCTATTTTATGTGTTGTGCAATTTGTGATGTTTCTTTTCTTTTATAAGTTAGACTATTTGCGAGTCTAACATATTTCATATTAGAACATACGAATAGCATGGGGACAAAAGGGAAAATATTAATTATGCAAATTGCGAATTGGCATAAAAATAACTTTAAAAAGCATATAATTACATTGAGACATTAATTGGGATAATTTATATACCTTAAAAGTATGGACATAATTTAGGCGATAATTATGGACATAGATTAATTTGGAAGTTATTGACAATTTGAAATAGGGATATAAATTCAAATTGGGGTTAAATAATAATGTGTAATATTAAATACCTAAGACACGAGGTTAGACTCGTTTGTGATATAAGACTGCCCGGAACCGCCCGGCACGTCCAGCAACCACAAACGATAGTCTAATGTGAGAGGTCAAAGGAATAAATTAAATAAGTAATAAATGACTAAGACACGAGGTTAAACTCGTTTGTGGTATAAGACTGCTTGGACCCGCCCGGCACATCCAGCAACCGCAAACGACAGTCTAATGTGAGAGGTCGTAGGCGTAATTAAAAGATCCTTAGACATGAGGTTAAGTCTAGCTTGTGGTGGAAGTCTGCCCGGAACCGCCTGACATATCCAGTGCCCACAAGCAATCGACTTAATGTGAGAGGTCTGTGCATTAATAATTAATTAATGTTGGTCAAAGATGAATATGAATGACAAACAAAAGTTTGGCTGAGTTGAGTAATTCTCTGAGTACAATCTGATGTTGATTTCAGTCTTCGGGGTTGATACTTAGGGAGTTATTCTCTTAACCAATGTATCTGTGAACTAAGATGTACTTAATCATAAATTAAGTAAAACATGTTTTATGATATATATATATATATATGATACATATTGCTCTGGTAAGTGGATGGGGTTAAGACCAACTTAGCCAACAATATATAAGTGGATAGGGTTAAGGCCAACTTAACCAATAATATATAAGTGGATAGGGTTAAGTCTAGCTTAACCAATAATATATATATTAATCTGATAAGTGGATAGGGTTAAGGCAAACTTAACCAATAACACATATTGATCTGATAAGTGGATGGGGTTAAGACCAACTTAGCCAATAATATATTAGTGGATAGTGTTAAGACCAACTTAACCAATAATATATAAGTGGTTAGGGTTAAGACCAGCTTAACCATATATATATATATATATATATATATATATATATATATATTGATCTGATAAGAGGATAGGGTTAAGACAAGCTTAACCAATCACACATGTTGATTTGATAAGTGGGTAACATGGGTGACATGTGGGATATAATCATTAACTCTTAACCTAGATAAACATGTGGTAGGACATGGGGGTTTAGTGGATGACATGGGAGACATGTGAAATACGATTAAAGACACTTAACCAAATTGAAAACATGTAAGAAGACATGAATAAGAAGGGGTTAAGTGGGAAGTCCTAGTGGGGACCAAGCATTGGTAGAAAGCTTGTGTCAAGTGTGGGGACCCTTTTAAACCAGTAACCCATTTAGTATCTAAGTGAGCTCGACCTAGATCGAGGACGGGACACACTTACTGGGTTTGATTGTAAGAGGTCAAAACGGGTTAGCGGTGGCAACGCAAGTCCAAGGGGGTCATGTGCGTGCGTAAGCCCGGGCTGGTAGGTAAGACGTTGTTGCATCATGTAGGTATAAATCGTGCATCTTTAATGGTGTTGGGATGCCGCTTTGGGAAGTGATACACCCTACTGTGGGACCAGCAGGGTGTCTATGAGTTAGGGAGTCGATCGAAAGGGAAAGGTAGTGGGTACGACTAGTGGAGATAGGAGCCGGTGGCACCTATGAAGACAGTTAGGAGTCCAACTACCATATTATGAATAAATGTTGTAATTAGAATGGGGAGGGTAGTGGGTACAACTAGTGGAGATAGGAGCAGGCGGCACCTATGAAGACAGCTAGGGGTACACGAAACTACCATTATGATTATTATTATTATGTTCAAAAGGCGGGATCAACTTTTAGGGTGACTAGTAGTGTTGCGGTATAGTAATTATCCTATAGTGATTAGGAGTGCGATCAACGCTAGTATATTCCTCTTGTTTGTTTTGTCTTGCCCACTTGCTTCACAGTCATTCCTTGTTCTACCAGTTTATGCCTTATCCTAATTACTTTAATAGTTATATTGTTAAAGTTATTGTACTCGCAAGACTTTATGTCTGACACCCCTTTGTTTTCGCCTCTTTTCTTCCTCCCCCCCCCAGGTTCTCAGGGTGGGATTAGTGCTAGTGGAGCTTGATTTGGATCTTTCTCTCTCTTTTGGAAGTGTTTGGATTGCTGAAAGTAAAGTTTAGCTCATCTCTTTTATGGCTACTTATGTTGGGGTTATGCTTTTTTACTTTATGTAAATCGGAAAACAATTTGTCAAGATGGATATTAAGTATACTTGGTTTTATTGTTGGTTTTTGATATAACCAAACTATTTCTCCGCTGCAATAAAAGTTGTTTTAATTTTTCAAGTACCAATATATGTATTTGTCTTGTTATATTCTGTTCTATACACAAATAATACTCCATGAAAGTTAATGCATTCCCTTTGAGAGTGAAATTAATCGACGTGGGGTGTTACACGTGGTATTAGAGCTGAAGGTTATAAGAACAGATAAGAGATTTTGAAAAAACTGTTTTTCAAAAACATTTTTTTAAATAAATACTTTCAAAAATATGTCTTAAGGAGAGTATTTTTTAGGAGAAAGGTTTATTTTTAAAAACGTAACCCCCAAGAGCTATATATCTTTCCTTCGATTTTACATTTTAAATCTCTTACTCTTTCCTTTTTGAATTTCTTCCTCCACGTATAGACGCTTTTTCTAAGGTATGTAAGAATTTCCATACGATGGGCAGAAAACCGCTTTATGGGACTAGGACGGTTGTCAAAGCTAGAAGGAAGCGAAGGACTTGTTGGTACCTTTAAGATAGATGATGGGAGGAAGGTTCAATTAGCTGCTTGGTTAATAAAGGATGAAGCCTCGTTTTGGTGGGAGGTCACGAATGGAGAATGTACCGTAGAGACATGGATAGGACACATGATAAGAAAGTAGATCCAAAGAAAGGCTGTAAGGATAACAAGGGGCCGAGAGAAAAGGAAGGGCCACACTTGTGAAATACATGACTACTTAAATAAAGACGTTAGAAGGAAGAAGGAGACTAGTTGTTATCGTTACGGAGAAATAGGACATCTTATTAGGATCGTCCAAAGAAGCAAAAGGCAAAGGTAAGGGCAAAGTACAGGATTTTCTGGAGGGCAGACGCGTTCCCTCATGGTTGGCATACCTGATAAAGGTAGAAATATCTTGGTTGGAAGTTTGGTTTTTCTTTTTGACCATCCTATTCGAACCTTGTTTGAACTCTGGCGCTTCACACTCGTTTTTATCTGCTTTGTCAGTTGAAAACACTGCACCTAAATACTAATCTAGTTACGGATCCTACAGTAGTCTCAAATCCTATTGGTGGTTCGGCTCATCTTTCGATGATTTGTCGGGATTTGAGAGTGTCTATCTTGGGCGTTGGGTTTGAATGCAACGCCTTCGTTCTTGGCTTCTTGGGCTATGGCTTGATTCTAGGCATGGATTGGCTAGCCGGATACGGTTCCATCCTAGACTGTGAAAGAAGGGTAGTTAGATTGTTGACTCGTTGCGGAAAGACCCTTGATATTTCTTGTGACCCTAAAGGTCCGGTGATGCTTAGCTACCTAGAATCTCTTGACGCATCCAACGATGATTTGGAATTTGTTCGTGTGGTTCATGAATATGGTGACGTCTTCGATGAAGTTCGGGGTTTACCCCCGAGGCGCAAGATAGACTTTGGTATATACCTAGTAGATAATGCAAAGCCAGTTGCATTACCAGTATGCCACGTGGCTCTGAGAGAGAGAGAGGAGAACTCAGTAAGCAAGTGAGAGAGTTGATTGAGAAGGGGTTCATAAGAAGGAGCATTTCGGAATGGGGATATCTGTGGATCCCGAAAAGGTGGTGGCAATCCAAGATTGAAATATTCCTAAGAACGCAACAGAAGTAAGAAGCTTTTTAGGACTGGCGGGCTATTATAGGAAGTTCATTAAGGACTTCGCGAAGATATCAGCCCCACTTACTCGGTTAACGAAGAAGAACTTGACTTTTGCTTGAGATGTTGACCATGACGATACTTTCCAACGTTTGAAGAAGGTTTTGACGACAGCTCCAGTTTTAGTTTTGCCAAATGGAAGTAAGCCATTCACAGTGTATACTGGTGCTTACGGGACTGGGCTTGGAGCAGTTTTCGGTGCAAGAGGAAAAGGTGATATGCAAAAGGCGGCAAGTACGAGTATCGCTTATCATCCACAGACGGATGGACGGACGGAGAGGGGTGAATAGAATCCTTGAAGATCTTTTGAGGTTATGTATCCTAGATTTTGGAGGGACATAAGAAGAGGCAACGAGCTTAGTGGTGTTCATGACGTGTTTCATGTGTCACATTTACGGAAGTGTTTACAAGATACCGCGAAGTAGTGGAGTCGAACGTGCTTAGAGAAGTGGAAGTAGAGTGAGATGCCACGATTAGACAAGCTCCTACATGCATCCTTGGGTCGGAGGTATTAAAGCTACGCAACAGAGAGGTCAAGTTGGTCAAAGTGCAATGAGGAAATGATCAAAGATACGCGACTTGAGAAACGGAAGACAAGATACAAGTGCTGTATGTTTTTAACTTCTCCTTTTCTACCGCTTTGTTTATGCTTGTCCTATCATTTAGTATGTCTTCGCGATTGTATCTTCGATCTTTAGTTAGGAAAAACCCTATGGTTGTAAACATGTGTTTGAGACATGTTATGTTTGGTGGATGCAAATGGATGCAAGTGGTTGCTAGTGGTTGCCCGTGGATGCATGTACACACACATTAGGCACCAGATCGGCTCAGTCACTGTCATATTGCATATAAATATATGTGCATATTTAAATTAATGGATGTATAATAGTTGTGTTATCATATGGATGCTGCATTTAGATGAATGGTCGTGCACGCATGTAAAAATAATATGTATCATTAGGATTCTTTTGCATACATAATGGACGTATGGCACTATCATGATTTGCGTTAAGGAGGTCAACTGAATTAGTAGACTACCTGATTTTGCATTAGATAAGGAACATATACATACACTTCGCATATGCTCATACGACATTAGAAGTCTTTTAAGGACAATGGATGCCTGTGTTTGTTGATTAAGTAGATGAATGATTGGATGGTAGGATATATATTCTGCTTAACTTGGATATTTCGGGGGCGAAATCCTTTAAGGAGGGGGGAATGTAACACCCCGAAATTTTAAATATTATAATTAACAAATTTAAGAATACTTAATTGTTAAAGTGGGAATTAAAGGAAATGGGTTACGCCATTGCATTCGTCTCGAAATTCTGCTTGGAATAGAGCTTAAGTTTTCGAAAATCGGACTTCGTATGAAGAAGTTATGGCCCTCAGAAGTTTCAGAAATTTATATAAAACAATTCAAAAAATTAAATACCAAGGCAGGTCGACCTGGGGGTCGACCTACCACAGGCCAGGTCGACCAGGGAGTCGACCTCCCTTTACAGGTCGACCTGGGGGTCGACCTCCCCCTCGGGCAAGATCTGAAACCTGACGTGTTTCTTTGTGTGACGATTTTCTAAGTCATTAGGGCTTGTGTGGCAAATTCTTGTTGGTTCTCTTAGGTTTGAATGGCTTTGATTGGTCCTAGGTTAATCTAACGGCCTACATTGATTTAAACTTCTATAAATGGGTGCATAGATTCAAACCCTAAACTTAAACAAAATTTGTCTCTTGGCCACCATGTTGCTGCTAGGATAGTTCTCCTTCCTAAAGCTTAGGAATTAGCAAGTCAGAATTCTAATTCAAAAGACGAACAAATCATTCTCTTCTCTAACATATCTTTGGGAGTACAATTTCTTTCACAATATAATTAATAAATTAATTATAATGATTTATAATTGGATTATGAGAACATGTCTGTTGAATCACGTGATGTTGTTTAACTTTGTTATCTTATGTTGGTAGATTTATCTCATATGTCCAATTATAAATGTTTAGCTTGATTCATTTTATGCTAGTTTGAATATGTATCTTATGCAAGTCCGTTTTTACATATGTTAATTCGTATGTGAATCTTATGCAAGTTTGGGATGTTAAATCATATGCTAATTCGTATGTGAATCTTATGCAAGTTTGGGATGTTAAATCATATGCTAATTCGTATGTGAATTTTATGCAAGTTTGGGATGTTAAATCATATGCTAATTCGTATGTGAATTTTATGCAAGTTTGGGATGTTAAATCATATGCTAGTTCATATGTGAATTTTATGCAAGTTTGGGATGTTAAATCGTATGCTAGTTTGAATATGAATCTTATGCAAGTCTATATGTGAATTGTACACAAGTTTATATGTGAATCAAGTATATTCATATGCTTGTTTATATGCAAAAACGTGTGATAAATTCATATGCAAGTTGTAGAAATCCATATGCAAGTTTAGGTGAAAAACTATATTCACATTTTTGGGTGAAAATTATATTCACATATGCAAGTTAGGTGAGACTCATAATCCATATATGCAAGTTCACAATTTCATGCCTAGATCTATATTTAGATCCATGGTAGTTTATGCAAATGTATGATTCTATATGCATATGCCAGTTATTGGCTATACAAATTTATGTTATAATTCCTATTTGCAAGTTAGATCTATTTTATGTGTTATGCAAGTTGTGATGTTTCTTTTCTTTTATAAGTTAGACTATTTGTGAGTCTAACAAATCTCATATTAGAACGTACGAATAGCGTGGTGACAAAAGGGAAAATATTAATTATGCAAATTGTGAATTGGCATAAAAATAACTTTAAAAGGCATATAATTAAATTGAGACATTAATTGGTATAATTTATATACCTAAAAAGTATGGACATAATTTAAGCGACAATTATGGACATAGATTAATTTGGAAGTTATTGACAATTTGAAATAGGGATATAAATTCAAATTGGGGTTGAATAATGTGTAATAATAAATGCCTAAGACACAAGGTTAGACTCGTTTAGGGTATAAGACTGCTCGGAACCGCACAGCACATCCAACAACCATAAACGGTAGTCTAACGTGAGAGGTCAGAGGCATAAATTAAATAAGTAATAAATGCCTAAGACACGAGGTTAGAATCGTTTGTGGTATAAGACTGCCCGGACCCGCCTGGCACATCCAGCAACCGCAAACGGCAGTCTAATGTGAGAGGTCGTAGGTGTAATTAAAAGATGCTTAGACACGAGGTTAAGTTTGGCTTGTGGTGGATGTCTGCCCGAAACCGCCCGGCATAACCAGCGGCCACAAGCAATCGACTTAATGTGAGAGGTCTGTGCATTAATAATTAATTAATGCTGGTCAAAGACGAATATGAATGACAAACAAAAGTTTGGTTGAGTTGAGTAATTCTCTGAGTACCAATCTGATGTTGATTTCGGTCTTCGGGGTTGATACTTAGGGAGTTATTCTCTTAACCAATGTATCTATGAACTAAGATGTACTTAATCATAAATTAAGTAAAACATGTTTTATGATATATATGTATATGATACATATTGATCTGATAAGTGGATGGGGTTAAGACCAACTTAGCCAATAATATATAAGTGGATGGGGTTAAGACCAACTTAACCAATATTATATAAGTGGATAGGGTTAAGTCTAGCTTAACCAATAATATATATACATATACATATATATATATATATATATTAATCTGATAAGTGGATACGGTTGAGGCAAACTTAACAAATAATACATATTGATCTGATAAGTGGATGGTGTTAAGACCAACTTAGCCAATAATATAAAAGTGGATAGGGTTAAGACCAACTAAACCAATAATATATAAGTGGGTATGGTTAAGACCAGCTTAACCATATATATATATATATATATATATATATTGATCTGATAAGCGGATAGGGTTAAGACAAGCTTAACCAATAACACATGTTGATTTGATAAGTGGGTAACATGAGTGACATGTGGGATATAATCATTAACACTTAACCAAGATAAACATGTGGTAGGACATATGGGTTAAGTGGATGACATGGGAGACATGTGAAATACGATTAGAGACACTTAACCAAATTGAAAACATGTAAGAAGACATGAATAAGAAGGGGTTAAGTGGGAAGTCCTAGTGGGGACCAACCTTAGGTGGAAAGCCTGTGTCAAGTGTGGGGACCCTTTTCAAACAGTAACCCAGTTAGTATCTATGTGAGCTCGATCTAGATCGAGGACGGGACACGCTTACTGGGTTTGATTGTAAGAGGTCAAAATGGGTTAGCGGTGGCAACACAAGTCCAATAGGGTCATGTGCGTGCGTGGGCCCGGGCTGGTAGGTAAGACGTTGTTGCATCGTGTAGGTATAGGTCGTGCATCTTTAGTGGTGTCGGGTTGCCACTTTGGGAAGTGATACACCCCACTGTGGGACCAGCATGGGTATCTACGAGTTAGGGAGCCGATCGAATGGGGAAGGTAGTGGGTACGTCTAGCAGAGATAGGAGCAGGCGGCACCTATGAAGACAGTTAGGAGTTCAACTACCATATTATGAATAATTGTTGTAATTAGAATGGGGAGGGTAGTGGGTACAACAGTGGAGATAGGAGCAGGCGGCACCTATGAAGACAACTAGGAGTACACGAAACTACCATTATGATTATTATTATTATTATTATGTTCAGAAGGCGGGATCAACTTTTAGGGTGACTAGTAATGGTGCATATAGTAATTATCCTATAACGATTAGGAGCGCGATTAACGCCAAGTATATTCCTCTTGTTTGTTTTGTCTTGCCCACTTACTTCACAGTCATTCCTTTTTTTACCAGTTTATGCCTTATCCTAATTGCTTTAAAAATTATATTGTTAAAGTTATTGTACTCGCCAGACTTTATGTCTGACCCCCCATTGTTTTCGCCTCTTTTCTTCCTTCCCCCCTCCTCCCCCTCCCCCTGTTCTTAGGGTGGGATTAGTGCTAGTGGAGCTTAATTTGGATCTTTCTCTCTTTTGGATGTGCTTGGATTGCTAAAAGTAAAGTTCAGCTCATCTCTTTTATGGCTACTTATGTTGGGGTTATGTTTTTTTACTTTATGTGCTCAGAAAACAATTTGTCAAGATGGATATTAAGTGTACTTGGTTTTATTGTTGGTTTTTGATGTAACCAAACTATTTCTCCGCTGCAATAAAAGTTGTTTTAATTTTTCAAGTACCAATATATGTATCTGTCTTGTTATATTCTGTTCTATATACCAATAATACTCCATGAAAGTTAATGCATTCCCTTTGAGAGTGACATTAATGGACGTAGGGTGTTACACTAGGGTTTCTTATCAACATGTTATAATGGTTAAGTGTTCTTCATGTAACGTAACCCCACCCATCTGTTTAACTAACATGTTGTATTGGTTAAGTGTTGCCTAATTTAACTTAACCCTATCATTCTTAGCACGTCCGTTCATTAGCATTAATTCATTCATTAATGCCTCAACCTCTCACATTAGAACTGTTGTTTGCGGTTGCTGGATGTGTCGGGCGGTTCCGGGATGACTTCTACCGCAAACTCATTCTAACCTCGGGTTTTTGGGCTTAATGCGCTTACCTCTCACATTAGATCTGTTGTTGCGGTCAATGGATGTGCCGGGCGGTTCCGAGTAGTCTTACACTGCAACTCAATCTAACCTCTTGTTAGGCATGTTCATCTTTTAGCCAAATTACATATTACGTGCCCAAATTTAGATTTTTATATGCTAATTACCCACAGTTGTAGTCAATTCAAGTTATGTCACATTTACTTGTTATGCCCAAAATTACTCAATTAAGTTATACCCAATTCCCCACGTTTCAATCGTACGTACAACATGATTCAATCTAGGTTCCGAATGAACCTAGTATTCATAAGATAAAACAAAAAGGGGAATAGAGAAGGAACACAAGAATTGACATAAGAAACAATATAGGCATGTAAAGGTGTACCCAAATCCAAGAATCATGTTTCCAATAGGCATGTTGTACATTAACAATAAGTATGGCCAAACTAAGCAAGTTACATCATGGGCATAAAGACTCGATAGAATTGAATATAAGAGAATCACCAATTTGGTGTACAACATGATAGGTTCCATTGTTTCACTCACAACGGTCTCATAAGCATAGGTAATTCAGATTTGACAAAAGGATAAACATGAATCAGAATTGATTATCTCACAATTAGGCATAGTGGCGTACAACATGATAGGTTCCATTGTTACAATCACAACAGTCTCGTAAGAAAAAGGATAAGCATGAATCAGAATTAATTATCTCACAATTAGGCATAGTTCTGATCCGATTATTACAGTCATGATTTCTATTAGGTGTTCAAATCTGAATAATAACCGAACTTATAGTGAAAGGATTAGAAAAGTGAATTAGTTGACGTTGTAGTGATTCTAATCTTTCTTTGTTGATTGAAGAAGAAAACCTCTACTTTGATTTGAAGCTCTCTCTATAATTTGATTTCTAGTTTGGAGAATATGGAGGCTAGGCTAGCTTAGAGATGGACAGCATGACGACTTCATAGCATAGGGTTGTGAGGTTTAGGGCTAAGGTTTGATGTGATTATATAGGAGTATGGGATTAGTTTGAGCCTTTGGATCAACATAGGATCCATCCAGACCATCCAGTCCAAGAAAATGTGTCATCAGGCCAATCAGAAGTCGCCACGAAGCGCTACGACTCAGAAAATCGTCACTGTCTAGAACAGTCAGCAGGGATCGACCCCCTACAGGGGGGGTCGACCCCCATGTCGACACCCCCTGGGGGGGTCGACACACCTGAGTGGGAGATTTCCCGCTCAGTTGCTTTCCTGAATTTTGAATTTTGAATCTATTTTTATTATTTAATTATTATTTTAATTTAATTTCCGCTTACACTTGAAATCTTCTAACCTCTATAACTTATTCATACGGAGTCTGATTCACGCAAACTCAGACTCTATCTCAAGCAGAATTCCGAGATGAACGCAATGGCGTAACCCGTTTCATCTAATTCTTCTTCTAAAAAGTAAGTATTCTTAAATATGTTAATTTTAATATTCATAGAAAATTCGAGGTGTTACAAAGATGAATAGCAGATCAAAACGAATTTGATATTTCTGGTGTTATTTGCCAAAAGACCCATAAACTGGTTGCATGAAGAAAAAATAAACTCCACGTTAACAACTGGCAGCTCCTTTAGAAACTCCAACAATCATTTAAATCTGCTTCCAGAAACACTAAATGTGTATATAATGCAGACAACCCACGTACCAATCCATTCATGGATAACTGAAGGAGGAATTAATGTCTCATAAAACCAGAGAACACTTACTCAGATCATATGCGAGCGAAAATGACATCAAGACACCAGATAGGTATCCCCAATCACATTTGAAATTGTATTGTTGATATTGGGATAAAACCATCATTAAAACTGACTTATCTCAATTTTATCCCAACTAATTTCCAATTAAGTTCAACAATATCATTAAAATTGACTTATCTCAATTTTATCTTTCATCCTCATATTGGTTTTATCATTCCAATTTTTTATTAGTTAAGCTGATTACCACATATCACAACCAATAATCAGTTGGTTGATTAACTTTACAAATTAAAACATATATTTTTATATACTCGAAATATATTTTTAAAATTAAATCACAAACATTAAACTCTAACTAAGTTCCTGGTCCTCACACCGGTCAATTGGAAATATATAAACATCCAACTTTTGAAACTCGAAAATAATCACTGATGATGTTCGAACTATCACTAAAATCATCCCCAGGCGAATAGAGTGTGATTCTATATCTACTCGGTATATTTGAGACTTTGGATATACGTTCATGAGATGTATATGAAAAATCTTCCTATACTTGATAGTCCGAACTCAACATCAAATAAAATACTCAAATACTTGTTATAAGATATAATCCTTCAAAAACTAAATTCATTTTTATATATAATACTCTTCAAACTCATTCTAGGGTACTATTAACCCCATCTCTAATGAATCATTCTTATAGGATATTACTAATCCTATCTCTAATGAATTCTTTCATCTTGTTCAAATGCGTCATATCTCCAAAGCTCTGTAAATCAAAGCTCTAATACCAAATGTAGCGACCCGAAAATCCCCTAATTTCGAATCAACCATATGCCACATAGGTCTAATCTAAACGTCAGAAATCCTTGAACCATTATGGGATACAATACATCAAAACAAAAGACAAAATAATATTTCATTGCTATTACAACAATTTTACATCAGAATATAGAATATATCGGTGTATATATAATCGATATGCAGTGGAAAAATATCAGAGGACAGTAAATTACAACACAGTGGAAAACATAAATATACACAGTGGAAGACTACACAATAATCTAGAGCATAGCTCCATCCATAATCCAAGATCATATTTTGAAAATATCTGCAAAACCGAAACTACTAGCTGCCCACATAGAAAATATGAGCACCCAGAGTTTAGGTGGGAAACAATAAACTCCAGGTCAGTTATGGGACTGGTATGAGAACTAAAACAGTTATTTACTTTATTTTAAAATTGGGTAAATCACGGGACCATGCTGTATAACACGGAATGGGTCTCCTCCACATGAATACCAGTTATAAAACTCGCAATGGTTTTTGAAAAGTGAAGCCATTATAAGACTCAAGTCCAATCACACAATGCAAATGCAAACCGAAGAATATAATTTTACCTTGTAATGGCCACATATGCTTGATACGCAAAATTTCTCTTTTATCATTAGTTCATTAGTGGTGCATAGTGCGGAAATCAATTTCGAAAATAATTGTAGCAATCTTAGATGGCATAATACACCATCCTATCATGTCGCCATATAGGTTTACAATTGAAAACACATGGCTCCTTTTGAAAGTTGGATTTCCATCAATGACTAAGGCAAATAATCTTCCTTATCCTATTCGGACCATCTCTAACAAGATGTTCAGGACTCATGCACATGCAAATCCTAGATCGACAGAGCCGGCTCACCAATTCTCAATGAGTTAGGGTCACTCCTGAACAGTATGTTCCCCGATCTTATCTGACCTTCACACTGGTCGGTTGTTTGACCATCATCTGAGGCACCTCAATCCATCATCCACATAAGTAAATTTCCTGGGCTACATACCATGGCATCACTTTCAGCTAGAAGGAAACATATGCCCTTGCTCGGTTGCCTTTCATCCTATTTTATGCCGTTCATGGGTTATGAGGCTTATCGAAGACATATTTCAAAACAAAGCTATGCTATCAGCTATTCTTTGATCATCATCCATAAAGCTCTGCTTTTCAACAAAATCTTTGATCAATCAGCAACTTAGCATGCCACATTGTCAATTCACACATATGACCAGTTTCTATTAATAATACAACCTTTGAGTTCATACGTCTCAAAGAAGGATGTTAAGCTAAGAGAATAAATTCTCCGTCACCACAAATATATAATCAATAGCAATTAGTTGGTTATGTTATGAAATATAACGTCAGACACACATCCATTTACAAGTTCGTTTTAAGTCTGAACAAAACCGAAGATACCTTATTCCTCGTCCCCTAAGGGAGAGAAGCTCTTGCATATCCGGTAAATCTCCAAGTATGTCTGGATGACCACCACTTTAACTTTATAACGGGAGCTAACAAATGCATCAGCGATAATCCAAATGAAATGAAGATCTCAGGTCTTCAACCACCGTCTTCAGTATCTTCGACAATCATCGTATTAGTTATTCAGAATCAGTTGAAACCTTGTCTTTCTGAATAACTATCGCATCATTAAAATCAAGTGGTATATAAACATATCATAAGTCCCACTCCAATTAAGAATATTCTTTTATTCAAATATTATTTCCATTGGAAATTACTCCCATAAATCTTATAAAATATTTATTTAATCTCTTTTAACAAACTTAACTCAAATTAAGGTTTATGAGCCTTATCGAGATTGTTGAGCCTTCCAAAATGGTAATCTCTTGTATCATTATCTCATTCTCATCCTATTCGTCCCATGGAGCAAAACTGGTGGTACTCCATATCTAATACCTCTCGTATTCGGTAAGTTTAATTATCTACTTTCATTCCAAATCTTTGTTGAAAGATTTAGTAAAACTCTAACGTGGTTTTAATACGCATTTCATTCAATCAAATTTTGTTGAAAGATTTATTTAAATTCTAACATGGCAATAATATCCATTTCATTCAATCAAATCTTTATTGAAAGATTTATTAAAGGGACAGTTTGTCTTAGGTCTATGTTAAGTTTCGAAATTAGTCTCACATCCCTCCCTTAAATTTTTATAAATTAGATCCATACTTTTCGAAAAATCAGCAAAAAATAAAAGTAAAAAAAAATCATAAAAAATCATAATTAAATACAACAACTAATCTTCATCAAATTCAGACATTAAAACCACCAGAATACAACTCAAAAACCAAAATAACAACAAAACAAAGAATCACTAGTATTATGCATCAAACGATGCACTTATTTGCCATAGTTGCATACATTTCTTAATATATTTCAATTATGCATCAAACTGCCATATGAATGCATAAATGTATAAATTAATACTAGAATAAATGCATCATTTGATGCATTAATTCAATCCTGGCCTTTTTTCAAGCATACGCCGTTTTTAAACATTACTGCTTACATTTTTGTAGTTATACTACTTAAATGCATACATTTTTGCACATATTCATAAGCCTTCATCCTTTTCAACTTTTTTACATACATTTCAGAAGTTATACGGAATAAATGCATATATTTCTGCAATAATTCGTAACACATGCAGATTAGTGCATCTTTATATGCATACATCTCAGCAACTATTATTAATATATGCATATATTCATCCAAATTTTCAATATAAACTGTGGATGAATATATGCATACGTATATGCATATACTGATAGTAGTTGCATACTTTGACGAACTTTTTTAAGTTTTTTCTGCATGCTTCTGGGAGTATTTGCGATTTTTTGGATTTTTTTTAGTCATCAAGGTTTTTTTTATTTAAAAAAAACACGTAAGGTCCTAAAATAGGAACCCGCTTTGCATTGAAAGTTAGGGAGGATGCCATTTTAATTTTGAAACATTCTAGCGACGTGTCCCTTATTTTCACTTTATTAAAACTCTAACTTGAGAAATCATCTTTCCTTTAACTAAGTTAAAGAAAAGAAGTTATTTAAAACATCATTCATGACAAACCTAAAATCAAACTTTCATTCAATTCCAATTAAATAGATTAATTGGGAAACTTTTGAGGAAGGATTAATTAGGAAACTTCACTTTGGAAAACTTCATTAATCTTAATTAAAAGATTTATTTCATAATCTTCATTTTCAACTGGGTTTAAGAACAGAGTTATTGAAAACACTATTCATGACAAACCCAAAATCCAATTCAAAATCAAATATAAGGCTTTGAATAGAAATCGTATCGACTTATATTCCATATCAAATTCTGAAACCAACAGATACCGTATAGGGAATAACGATATCTCTATCTTTCAAATTCTTCAAAACAGTATCTGTATAATTACAGAATCCAATATCGAAATATCCGAAGATTATTTCCATTCAAATCCAATATTCATACATTGGGAAAATCTTAACTTGGTTAAGTATTTATTAACTTCAAACCGTTTCAATCACGTTTGTAAAAATAGATAATTTTCGTAAAATAGCTTTGTTTTATCCAAAGCTTAATATATTCAATCCAAATCACTTTTAAATCATTTATTATGATTTATCAAAATTATTTCCCTATTTTTAATAATTTAAAAATAGCATATTTCTTTAAACTCCATTTTTAGGTTATTTACAACACTAGTGCTGTTTTTATTCAAATTTGACTTGAATTTTTCTCAAAATATAACCATTGAATTTTAAAACTTTACATATCATTAGAAAGCACTTTTCATTCAGAACAAAACATTTTCGTTCCAGGAAAATCCGACAGTCGGATCTCCCGTTATGTCAATTTGAAGTTAATGGTCAAAATTCGCGAACGGTCGCTGCGCAACACATCCTATTCAGACCATTTTATTATTTATAATGTAATTCATAAATTTAGTCCAAACGTATTTTATAAAATGTTTATAAACTCGTTTAAAAACAATTCAATCTCAAATTCAATTTTAAATCAAAATTGAATATTATATATTATTATAATACTAAAATAATAATATTTTTCAAAATATAATAATTTGAAATCCAAATTTTCTCGACATCCATTATAAAAATAAATAAGATTAATGGAAAAATCCATTTGAGTTAAAATGTCGTTTATATACCTAACTCGAAATCACATTTTGAATTTACTATTCATTTTAAAATAAATCTGAAAACATTCCTTTATTAGTTTAAAATTAATTCAAATCAAATTATTGCTTTTACAAAAACTATTCGTAATAGCTCAAACTACCTTTCCAAACTAATTTGAATTTAAAAATTCAAACTTTTCATTTTTCACTGGATACTTTATTAATAAAATATTCAAATTAATTCCAAATTGGAATGAGATTCAACCAATTACCATATAATTCAATTTATATGGACTTCACACATCATTAACATCCATATCAACTAACATCCATAAACCAATAGTTATAATATAAGTGTTTCTATTGACAACACTTATATTCACAACTTAATAATAATTACAGTAAAAACTGTAAACATCATCCATCAACCACAAAACAAACACTGCAATCACAGGTAACCAATAAATATTCATTTATAAATATGATATATATATATATAATCAGTTGAGTGAGAGTTCTCACATTAATCGGTTTGAAATCTTTATAAAACGATCACTTTAATTAAACTAAAAAGTGCGTTTAATTTAACTAAAAATTGTAGCTAGCCCCAAATTCCTTCAAATTAGCTTCACTACGAAGCTCCCGTCTCCGTGATTCCAACATTTCCAGTTTCGTCGAGTTCTGATTCCATTTGATTAAGTTATTGGATTTTACACGTTAACTACATTAGTTCACTAACTAAAGATAATTGAATAATTAATTAGTTTAATTAACTACCTTTCCCCTTAATCCCTGTCTTCCCCCTCGTATTCTTCGAGGTTCACGACAACGAACCCATCTCGCAAGAAACCCTTTCGTACGTACGTAATCCCAAGCCACCTGAACACAATCGGAGTATGCCACGTCGAAGGCCATTCACTCCTCCACCGGCTCCCCCCACCACGACAAACTCGAAGTCCCTCGTCGTCCTTGATTTGCGTGTGATAGTCAGACCTTCGAGCTTCAGTTTCTCCTAATCCACAATACGATAAATGATCACAGCTGTATGGAATCGAAGAGCTAACTTTGCTCTACAACATTCGTTTAGAAGTCAGGATCTAATTTGAAACGGTTTGGGAGATGTTAAGGAATTAAAATTAAAAGTTCTGGCCATTAAAAGGATGGTGGCGGCGGCTGTAACAATTATTAGGTTAAGGGCTGTCAAGGGTATATAAATATATTATATTAATATTTAATTCAATTTATTACTTAACTATGAAGTTTAACGCTCTGAACTCCAAAAGAACCCCAACGACTGACGTCCCAACCCAAATACCCCTATTTCAAAATCAATGGAATAGGTTATGGAAGCCGATTCAATCGTTTTAATTAGTTTATTCAAAATTAAAATATATGTCAAATATAATGTTTAATATTAAATTTCAACGCGCGTTTTAATTTGTTACAACAACATACTAACTCTAAAAATTACGAAATTTGAAATTCTGCTATGTTTCACAAATACGGTTCTAACGAGCCTGGTATCGTCAAATTCGAAAACAGTCTGCAAAATGGCCTTATTTTTAGCTTTTATTGAATTTTAACTGAATTTTCAATTCATGTTTAAATTACGTAAGCTTACATACAAACTCCAATTTATATGAAAATTTAAACTTAACAATAATTTAACATTTCAGACCCAATAAGATTGGTTTCATCGAAAACGGAGGACATTTGAAAAATGGCTATTTTTAAGGCCTAAATAAAATCAATAAAATATAAAAAAATTCAAAAACAGCTCCATTCAATAATGATAAATAAATATTATCGTATATATCGAAATAAAATATCATATAGTTCCAAAACAAACATACTTGGGTTTATAACTCGATATTTTTAAAATTCTAAATTAAATCGATATTCAATTTTATAATAAATCCTTTTATTTATTTAATAAATCGACATAATTTATAAACGATTTCATAACGACTTTTTAAATTTTGATTTGGACATAACTCACAATTTATAACACGAAATCTTAATTTCCCACTTCTGTAGAAAATTATACTTCAATAGATCCTAATATTTCTTGTTTTATAGAAATCCGAATTATATCAGATTCTGTATATTCAGTTGAAATTCAAAACTAAATATTTGGAACTACTATAACGTTACGAGCTCGTTTTATAATTATTATAAACTTATACAATCAAAATTCGTTTTAAATAAATCCTAAGTTGTTAATTCACAAAATAAATTGTCATAAATATTTAAAATCCATTAAATATTTCTTAATAGATTTTGGGTCATTACATAATTCATGAATTATGTAGTGATAAGAAGCAAAAAATTATAAATTTGAACCTCTTAATATATATATGGAAACAAAGTATGTTAAGCACCCATGTATGAAAATAAGATTTATAGCTTATGTAAATTGAGAAAAATTATTGTGAAATTAGGATTTGTAAACTAAACAAATTAAATGGAATCGTTAAACATAAGCAATTTAACCAATGAGGCATAAGTTCACGGTACCATGTGGTGGAAGAAATTCAGAGGTGTCGAAACATTGCAAATTAGCCAAGGTAGGTCTATATTCAGAGTAACCTATAATAATGAAATTATTAGATCTATCTCTAGAATCCTTAACAGTCTTTTAAGTATTCATTCATTTGACAGGAATTTTATTTAAAGTTTTGACTCAATTGGTTATCACACCTTAATCTAATACCCAATCCATGGTAAAGGTAATTATGTCCAATGTTTCCACTATTTTTCCTAGATAAGCCTTCTTTCTTGAATAAGCACAGAAATCCATAGTCGAATAAAATCTGCTTTGTCCATTGTAGTAACTTGTTTGACCCTTTTATACTATAGTAGATAGTGATTTTTATTCAATCTCTTGTGCAATTTATCGCGTCTCTGTTTGATAAATTAATGGTATTCCGACAAAATTCTTACATTTAAAGCCTTTGTTTTTTCTTGGATTATGATTTAATTATTCTTTGCTTTACTTCGGAAGTATCTTTTATCCAAATACATAATTACATGGTCGACCTTTCCCGGTGATGATATTCTAGTAGAAATGATTAGATGTACACCCTCTAGCTCTTTCTCTTGCTTATGATGATAAAATGCAATATCGTATGATATGATATGACTTAAAGGCATAAATTTAGTTGATGAGACCAATCCTATAAGAGAATGTAATGAAATGTCTTATCCCTTTTCTAATTCAATGCATTGCTCTTACCTTAGAGGTGCTCTGGACTGGACATATGAGGCTAAGGTGATCCGAAATGGACATAAAAGCTAAATTGCTCCAAATTGGACATTGGATGTTAACGTGCTCCGGAATGGACATCGGAGGCTAAATCTATTTTCCCTCTCTTCTGGGGGTTTCATTTGTTTCACCTCTTTTTCTGGAGGTTTTATTAATACACCTCCTCTTCTAGAGGTTTTACTGATACTCATTCTCTTTTGTAGGTTTTTAATATCAATGTTCATATGAATTTAGAAATCTTGAAGCATAGGAAGGTTTTGCTCTCACTTATAAAGATATTCGGATTTTTATTTAAGCATGATTCATTTCAGTATATGAATCATAAGAATTTAACGAAAATATGAAAACAGATCGAGTCAAGAGAGTCTGTTATATAAGCCAAGTGGAAAACAAATAAACATTATTCATTGCATTATCCTTCTTCTCATTCTTCGTGAAATGGTTGTCTAGCTTAATAATTTTCCTCTAATGTTCATATCCGGCTATTTTCTAGATCTCTTTTGCTAGAGTCCTATGACTATACGTATCATGCCTACTAGTTTGATGATAACTACAACATTATCTTCTATAGATTGGTTGAATGTTTTGTCTTCTTCTTTCAGGGACAACTTGTGCTTGGTTACACATATAGTTAATTCTGAAACTTTGATTGACTTTTGTTTATACCTACAATGGCACTTGAATTTTTGTCAAGACAAGATTGAAAGCGAAAAAAATTACACACATAATAGAAGAGTACGTAGAGTTCAGAATAACCATCATATCGGCCGAGAAAAATCCAAGAGATTATTGCTATTTTGGATTTTATTTATTTTTATTTTTCTTGAGTTTGTTGAGGCGATTCGATGAATTCCTACAAAAGTTCAGTTTTGACCATTTTCGGAACTACTCTCGCTAAAGTTCAGTAGTTATCAATGATAAGTCCATTTATTTGGTGACAGTTGCAATATTTGATTTTAAATATTGGCTTAAAGTTTGCATTTTTTTTGCGGGGAATCATGAAACTCCCATCATCTTTTCTTGCTGCGTAGGTGTAAGAAAGAGAGCGATTTAAGTTCACTTGATTGAATCTTTAGGATTTCTCTTGGGTTTCCCTCCTACTTCCTTCTCTTTTGAACTTTTGATAAAAAGGGTATGGGTTGGAGATTTCTTCTATCGCCATAGTTCTTAAGGTGTTTGGATTTTCTTCCATACAAATAAATTTATCAGGTCGAGTATAAAAGTCATGTAATCCCTCATATTCTTGCAAGAGAAGTTTACTTCCGAAGTAAAGATTGTTTAAGTAGTCCTAAATGCACTGCTATTAGCCTTTATTGATCAGTAACGCCTCTTACCTTAAGCGATTCAACATGATGTCTCTTAAGATAATAACTTTGCAACTCCTCTGATTTTTCTTTGATACTGGTTAACTTATAAATGTTGATTTAGAATCTTTATAGGTGTGAAAATCATGCAAGAAATTCGAAAGAGAGTTACCCCTAAGTATTAATGATGAGGCTTTGCTAGTGTCTACACCATTTATTAGCCGCCTCATGAAGAGTAGCTATGGATATTTTGCACCGAACAGCCCCTGGAGCATTATACATATTCATATAATTTTTGAAAATGGAAATATGCTCATCTGGATCTATGGGTCCACTGTATTTGATTAGTGGTATTTCTATGTTAGTTGGAACTTTGATGGCCATTATTTATTTATTTAAAAAAATTCTCGTAATGCTTTATCCTCTCCCGACTTAAGGTTATTTCTTTCCTCCAACATCTGTTTTCCTTATAACGTCTGATTTTCCTTATACTAAAAAGAACTACTTAGTTGTTCGGAAGAAATTCCTATTTGGCTTTCACAATCTTGAAATACTAATGTCTTCGGCTATGTTTTATGTAGCTTTTCTTTAGAGCATCTTTGGATCAAATCTTTCTCAAGGAGTCTTCCTGTACATCAAATTATAGAGCTAAGTTTAGAATTTTAGTCTTGTCTCTAAGATCTTTGATTAAGGGTGAGGATTATCCTACCTATATCTTTGATGGACTGATATTGAAGATATATCATTCTCTAAAGTTTCCAATTGAGTAGTTTCCCTATCGACATTTCCTTTTGGTTCCATCATCCTATCTCTTTCGATTGATTATAATAAAAAATGAATAGGGTATCGAAAGTTCAAGCCCTTCTTTTGATGCTAAAAGTGTTAACGACAAAATTAGTCAACACCCCAAAATGTGAAGCTTTTGGTTTAACCCCTTAATTGATTTGTATAAGTAGGTAGGTAAGACCTTTCGCTTTAACTAATAGCCTATATTCTCTCAAAATGAATGGTCAAGTTACTTCTGAATAGCATAAATGATTACTTGCTAATGGAATGACCCTCTTTTTGGAGTTGAATGGGAATCAAACAGATAAAGCATTGCTAAATGTAATTTTTCATTGAATGCTTCAAATTCGCTTTTTATTGATCATATTGATGGATAAAATCTCTTAGAAACTTAGTAAGGCAAAATCCTCAATTTGATTTAGAAATTAGGATTTACACTTTTCCATTTAAGTACAAGAGTTTTGAATGAGAAGAATTCCACCTGATTCTGGACCCATGGGGTCATTTTTATAATTGCTGGTTGATCCCCTTCAGCCTTGGTGCTTCTGTTTCTTACTTTTGGTGGAATTAAAGCAGGAGACTGTTAATAGCATCCTTTGATCCTTTGTTTCGAAGCTATTACCTATGATTATGGGAAATAATGCGATAATTGGCTCAAGAGATGGCATTGGATGAGCCTTCCATTCTGCTAATAGGCGGTCCTAATCCCTTGTTAATGATGGATGTGTAACGGAAGCCTTCTTCGAAAGCCTTTGTCATAACGACCTTTGGTTGCGTTGGTTTTGAATGAGGTATTTTTTGTCAAGTGATTTGGTCCCTTCGAAGGGGTTGATTGTTGGAATCAATTGCTTCGACGGGATGCTCTGCTCTAGATTGTGTCGTCCTGATATCGAAGTAATGTTCTCCGAGTGTCCACATTACAGAGACACTTTCCATCATAGTCGAATGGCTTTTTATCTTTGTCTAAGATAAACTTGATGTTTCTTTGGTTACCTTTAATCTTCTACTTTGTCCGGACTTTTGGAGGACGAAGCCTTTGACTCCTCCGCAAAGGCAGTGATAACATTGGAGGATTGATTTCATCCTTCAATCTGTCAAGAAGGCATGCTGTAACTCGTGTAAATGTGGACACACCCTTCGGCTACGCTGAAGAGTTATTTCTACCTGGTCTTTGCCTTTATATGGCTTATGACACCCCCATTGGAACCATGATGGTGCTTTCACCGATACGAAAGGCACCTTCTACTTTCGAATGGGTTGTATTTGAGTATTTCTCTATGATCTTTGTTTGTCCTTCTCCAATGCTTGCACCAGCTTGTATTTGATGTCTCCAAATGCTGTTTTTATCTCTTTGAAAGCTCATTTGTAAGGCTTCTTCTCTTAATACCGTCATAGATGTTTCTGCGATACCTTCGAAAGCTTCTTTTCGTCCCTGTAGAGACCTATCTCTCCTGCTCATGCAAGGCTTCTTCGTTGTTTTCATTTGGTTGCATATTTTTGGGTAATATCTTTCTTTAAGTGCTTTTGGTAACATGTCCTTAACATCTCGGAATGCCATATTTGAATTCCTCGGGAGCTTTACCTTATGAGCCTTTACTAGTCTTGTTTCGTACTTTTGATCAGGTAAATATTTTGATTAACTGTTATCCGTGTTTGATTTTCAATAAAGCAATTATAATTATACAATAATTTTTTTATCAACAACACTAATTTAGTTAACCAAAAACTTTCATAAGTTTCAACAATTAAATGAAAATATATTTACAATTAGGATTCGAATTATTATATTTAATCAAATATCAACTTATATAACTGATATTATAATAAAACAACAAGTTTAAATGAATAAAATGAAGGGCTATCAGAAGCCAAAGGAGGAGCCATCAGCTACCACCGGCATGCTTCGTTGCAAACTTCCCAATTTTTAGCAGTGTAATGGTATAGTAATACAATAATTCTGAAAATTATTTACCACATTTTCTTGAATATACTGTAAGAGAACCTTTGTTGGCCGATAAAATTATGAATGCAATTAAATTGCACCGGCGCGCCTCAACTCATGACACCTATAATCCCTGTGTATTATTTTTTGCAAGAAAAGTATGCAAGACAAGGCTCGAACCTATGTTGTTACTATAGTTGTAAACGTTTTAGGACTGTTTAATGTTCGGCTCGATACGAGGCTGTAGGGCATTCAATCCCTGTCCATACAAATTTCATTTAAGATATGAATTATAACAAGAAATAATGTATGAAAAGTTGTATTTTGGAAAATGTCAGATGTTTTATATATTGTCCGTTCGTTGTCAGACTCGTAAAACAATGTCCGATTTAATGCTTGTGTGGCCCATGTTCGTCCGTATCTCTTATTGGACAAGACTATCACCTGCTTACACCCCGTATTTGTTATCAAATTAGGTACTCATTTCCATTCAGGTGGACTAGCATATTAATTATTTGTATTTTGTTCAGACTAAGTATCAATATGTCTATAATCCAAATGAAATTTTATCCGAATATGATGGTGTCATTAATTAAAAGTGCAACTATTGTGCAATTGTATTAAAACAATCAAATTGTGTACTAACAGAAATGAAATTTTTAGGTGGTCATGATTTATTTTATGTTTTATTTTTTCAACAATAATCACAAAAATTAGAAAGGTCGAGAGACGACGAAGGGAACGAAAGGAAAATAGAGCGGACGATGAATGTTGGAAGAACGATGAAAGGATGAACAATCTTTTATTTTCTATTATTTCAACAAAATAATAATATTGTTTTTCATTTTATGTTAAACTCGTTTTTTGAAACGGTCGTTTTTAATGATATATATAAGCCGTTTGCGTATTTGATACAGCAAAAATACAAAACCTAGAAGAGTAAATCAAACTAGACTAGATTTTTTTATTTTGGTTGATTTATGGAAGTTGTCGGGAATGATTAATAAAGACAACAAGTTGAAACTTTGCTCACGTGGTGATAAAAATTGCTCACGGCAGAGCTACCTTCTATGAAGCAATCGGAAGTTGACCATCTATAAAAATAGCACTTCAACGCATCTTAAGTCATAAAAAAAGAATCATCTAAACGCTTTAATGGCAAAAGCACCCTCAATTGATATCGAAGCGGCGACCCGCGAGATATCGAAGGGCTACGATTTATCCACACAGCTCCATTCACTGCTGCGTCAGGTCATACCGAGAGGAGACGGAAGGTTAGAGTCTGCTTACCGCCTTTCCAAAAACGTGAAAGAAACACTAGGTTCCGCGCTCTCGATTTTGAAGCATAATAGGCCGCAGAGCAAGGTATCAGATCCATTGGCGTTGGAGATTAGTTTGCCTTGTGTTGAAAATGTCGAGACGGGTTTTTGTGTTGTTGAGAAAAGAGATGAAGATCTAAATGATCAATGTGCTAGAAAAAGGTATGGCTTCCCATTTAGTTTGAAATCTGTTTTATTTCAAAACGATATCTTCTGTTTTCCTATTAAGAAGTGTTTAATGTCATCAAGCGCTTACTATTTCAATAAGTATTTTGTAAGACAGTAGGCATGTTTCCAGTGTTCATTGAACTTCTGAACGCTTATTGTTGTGCTAGAAAAATACTTAACAAGCATTCATTTCTGTTTGTAAATGAACTCAGTTAAAACTGGTTGGCTTTCAGTAATCCGACTTCTTATTACAAACAAACACAAAGTAAAATACTCTGCTGCAGTGTTTTTGTTTAATCTGATTTCAACCTGTCAACATAATCTATTGCACTTGATTTTTAGTATCTTGGTACTTAAACAGAGAAAAGAATGCAAAATGATTTCCCCCCTTTCAAATGCTGCCAAGTACATCCTTTTTTTTTTCCTTATCAATATTGATTCTTCAGAAATAAAAAAGAATAATATTTGCATTTCCTTTAAGAAAATATTAGGTACCTAAATAGATACTTTCAGACATGGATGGTTTTGTATCTGCATCCGATTTTTTTTCTTATGGACATTGGGTATCTGTATCTGCGGATTCAAAGGGATGTCACATGGTTATCATATTTGCTAACCATCGATAAATCGAGAAATATAAATAGAAATTTGTGTGGCTTAGCATATTTTTTTTTTCAGTCTCATTAATTATAAAAGTGTGAAAAATAAACAAATAGAATGATAATAAATAGTTTTGAGTGATTAATATGCACTAAATTCATATAATATAAACTATTAACTTAATAAAAAAATAAACACGTATGCATCGTTATACTAAAATGCACAAAATACTAATTTTAATCATGACAAAAACTGGATGGATAATTCTCGCATATCTGCATCTGCATCCGTTTTCCGGAGTGTCGAATCTCTTTATCTACTTTTCGGATATGAATGCGAACAAATTTTGAATTTTTCGGGGACCATTGACAGGCCTAGAAAATATATTTACTCTTTCTAGAAACAACTCTATTCAGCAATATTATAATGAGATATGACCAAATCATACCCATTGATATATGCATTATGATTTAATATGCAGTTTGGACTCGGCACATACTTCTTTGCAGTTTACAAGTTTACTTATTTATGCTGGGTTCCCTAATCTCTGGGACAATAAATACTAAATGAAACAGGCTACGATGTTCAGTACTGTATACGCCAAATGCATAAAAGCTATTTTGGTGAAAATTGCTGAACAGAGTTTTTCATAAACTAAGTTAATTTTCTTTGGTCCAGCTTGTTCGAACTGTTATTAATGAAATAATTGGTACTTCATAAAACTGGTATATTATAAAATCATTATCAGTAAGCGTTTACACCAATGGACCCGCCCAGTATGTTTGCTCTAGAAAGTGAACTTATAATACACTGAGAGCTATTCTTTGTTTTCCTCCATAATTACGAAAATACTCTATTATACCCCTAAATGTATGCCCTAATATACACAAATCTCTTCCCATGTACAATGCACTGTCTACAATTATCGTTAAAAGGAATGATTTTTCAGTTGGACAAAACTGTCTACCAAACCATCTTCCCCAAATTGAAATTTGTTTTTTTCAATTACGATTCCAAGTCAAATCAACCACAATTAGTTTCATAGTTATAGTGAGATACTAATGTTTCTTAGTGTTTATTTATAAGCGGCTGAATATAAATTATCAAAATCTAATTTTTCATATATAGAATAATCTTCATAATAATAGGTCAGTACTTTGGCACATGCAGTGCACATGCGTATAAAAAAAATTAATATCTCAAAGTAATATAAAATAAACTCTCAATGGGAAACAAAATAAAATTTAAACATGTTTATTTTTAATGCTTGTGAATTTAATGTCAAATGAGAACAAACACTCAATGGAAAACAAAATCATGTTTATTTTTAATGGTTGTGAATTTAATGTGAAATGAGAATGTGTATTGAATTGAAGATGAAACTGATGGTGCCTTCTTGAACTACACAAAAAAGGCAAACAAAAAGGTTATACAAAAAGAGAATGCGTTCTTTTGTTATGGAAAATGCATTCTGAAAGGGGCATTTTATTTTGACTGTTTTGTCATTAATAGTTCTTTGTGTTGTTATATTTGTGTTATTTTTTCGATTAGTACAATAAAATGAATTATTATTATTTATAAATTATACAACGCAGAAAAAAGGCAATAAAATAACAATTTTTATTTTTACTAGTTGTTTAAAATTTAAACAAAAATCTACACATTGTCCGTTGCCCTCACGTTTTGCAACTGGACATGGAACTAGTCGTCTGAGCATCACAGGCTTATTCAGCGACAAACAGACAACTCCGTAGTCTGACTGACCATTAGTTGGAAGATATTTGATTTGCCATTTGTCAGCTGGACCATTCTTCTCTTGCATAGCCAAACATCTCTCAATGGTCTGTGCCACATTTGCGTCTTCCGTAGAAACTCCACTCAGCCAAGGGTTATGGGATGAAGCACTAACGGGGCGACGTAGATGTATATGGGTGCAAGGAGTGCCACAACTGATCTCTGCCATATCGCCCCTCAGAACGTCGGCATACATCCAGGTGTCGAACAGAGCTATGGATGGTGAAGTGTTTGGAATTGGAGACTTGTAGGGTGGAGTCACAATGCAGCCTTCAAAGATCAGATCGAGTTCTCTGAATTTTGGAGGCGAGCCCACTTCAAATTTCTTGTACCTACGTTTGGAACAAAGCCCCCTCCCCTCCTGCATAGGGCGCGCGCATATGAGTTGGCACACACATCCTTGTAACAAAAGGAATTCCTAAAGTTACGTGTCTACCAACTCATATTTATACACCATTCCTTCAATTTATTCCGTGATGCTAGGCTATTTATTTAGACTGTCATTCCTATTTTAACAACATGCGAGACAATCCTAACACCTAACATTTCCTTTTCCGGTACTCTAGTATAAAATATATATCAACGTTAACATTCTTCCCTAGTAAATCAATGATATGTTGGGTGGAGCTGGAACATTTATGAACGTTCTGTAAAAAAAAAAAAAAAAAAAAAAAAAAAAAAAAAAAAAAAAATCGACAAAATTCAAGTGAAATAAAGGAGGTAGAAATTAATATGTAAAATAAGAATACAAGAGAATTTACCTAAAAAATTAGACTGGTAATAGGCAAAAACTTATTGAATTATTGGTTTGGGGTTGTTTGTATGACGAGAGTAGAGGATAAAAGGTGAATTTATACAGAAATAAGGCTATCGTTTGGAAAACAAGATGACGTCAGATGACTATGATGCCAACCGTTGGGTTTCAAACTGTTGCTGCATCGAAATGGACATAATGACTTTTCACTTTTGTGCAGTATAAGACAGTAAAATTGATTTTGTGATAAAAAGGATCTAATTACCATATTTAAGCTATGATAAGAGTGATTTGATTATTGCAAAAAAAAAAAATATGGTCTCGTTCATTTCACGTGAGATCTCCTTTTTGTAATCGAGTGAGATGGAACTTCCAATGTATTTTTTATCCTGTTCAATGGTGAGAGTAGTCTCACATCTGGTCACGTATAAAATAAAATGGATATTAGGCATACGTCCCTGAAACCAACTTGAATGTAAAATGTTTCCTTGTGCAAGTATCAAATGTAAAGTGGGTCCTTAAAATCAGTTTATTGTAGCGAATTTGTTTCATGTTATTGTGTCCAATTGTTTTATAAAAACCATAAAATTGTAGACATTTAAACTAGGCAGCTGAATAGAAATAAAGAATAAGTGCAGAAATATCTGCTCTTGTTAAGAAATATTGCATACATATAGGTAAATATTCACTTGATAATTGCAAATATATCTGCAAATATATATTCGACAAGCTAATATTTGCCGATATTAAAAAACTACAGAAATATCTGCATTTATTTTGTAAAATTACAAACTTGTCTGTAATTTTACCCTGGAAGTAGTCCCTCTTGTTTCTCGTTTTCCATTAACTTTTTCTTATTCTTTTCTGCAATAAATATGATGTTGATTTTAATTTGAAATAAATTTTGAAATATTTCATCAAATAATTGCATAAGATTATGCATCATTTGCTATAATTGCTTGTTTATCTGCACTATTTTGAATAATTGCATATATTTTTACAAGTTTTCCTATAGCTTACTGTTTTCGTCCTTTTCATCCATTATTTTATTTTTTCTAACATAAATACGAAAATAAATAAATTGAAATAAGTTTTGAAATTTGAAAGAAATTTACATTGTTTTTTTTAATGATTTCCGAAAAAGAGGATACCAATTTAAATACTTTTTTTGGGCAAAAATGTTTTGTGTATTTTGAAACTTTATATAGGGACTTAGCCAATCTGTCCCTAAAATAAATCCTACATAAATCGTAGGAGATCACCCTTTACATAATCAATTAATTTCGTCATAATATGTGATTCTCCAACATTATTCAGAAAAAGCAAATTATTGACTTAGTATATTTAACTAATTACAGAAGACACTAAGCATTTGAAGTTTAATTCAAAATTCAGTTTATATGTTTTTCACTTTTATGCAATTCAAGATACAATAAAATTGCATTTTAGCATAAAATCCTTTTTTTCCCTCTTTTCATTGTAAAACTGAAAATAAAATAAAAATAAAGTAACCTTATTATGTGTTATTACAGTTCAGTTAAATACGTATAAAACCCTTTGTAGTGTTCTGTTTTACTGCCAGTATGTAAATTATATATTGCAATGAATATCTCTAGTCTAGTCAAGAAAATTAAGCCAAAACGGATGCTTAAGTTATAAACCCACTTTGTATGGTGAAAGGTCTCCGAGAAATATAGAAATACGATGACTAATGAGATTAAACAACTGAGGTTTATCGTGAGTATGATGTATGCACGTATGTATATGGCTCACTTCAGATGATTCGATGTGAGATCCTGATTAGAAATTTTGGTAGGGACTTGCAAAATATTGTATTCAAACCCCAAACTGGATGAAATTACTCAAAAAATATACAAGAACAAACTGCCTAGCAATAATGCAAATATATATATATATATATATATATATATATAAATATATATATATATATATATATATATATATGTGGTCCTAAATCAAATCAACCCCAAAGCCTAAATATTTATATTGGTAATGTCAGTCTTATTATATAATCAATGCCAGCATCTTTCAAGGTGGCATTGGCTGACTATCTAATAATAAACAAGTAAAATGGTAAAGCGTAACTTCTGGACTGCAATATTTAATGATAGTCTTTGTTGGACTTTTGCTGATTATAAGTATATTTCTCTTTTTGGTTGGAATATAGAAAGAACAAGGCATGTGTGTTGGGAACTAAACTAGTTCTAAAAAAAGTAGTAGCTGTCTAGTTTTCTAATTAATCCTTTTCTTCTACGTCACTTCTCTCTGTTTCTCCCGTAAGGTGATGAGTCCAAATCTTACAATAACAAAGACAACTCATTAAAATATACAAGGTGTTATAAAATCATTGCATAGACTTATTTTAAATCTATCTCATATGTCTTTTTATATACATATTTGTCTCTCAAGGATTTTTTATTTTATTTTTATTTCTCTTTGCATTATTCCAATTATTAATTTTTTAGACAAATATTTGAAGATGCCATTTCATTATGAGATCTTACCATTAACAATCTTTATAAAGAGGATGAACGTGTATATGTAAATAAAACAGTAAGACGAGTATAAATGGTAAATGGTGAGTAAGCACTGAAAAATTATGTACTAAAAAATCAAGGATGTTAATCTATCTGATAAAATCTAGGATGACAATATGGAAAAACATATTTATTCTATGTGTGTATTTGTATTGTCTTAGGGTGCGTTTGATTTTTAACAGGAAGGGGTATTTGAAAGGGATTGGGGAAGGGGAAAATTGATGAAAGGTAAATGTGTTTTTATTTTATTCGGAAGGGGAACAAGAAAGGGGCAAATGAGTGTAAAATGGGGTGTTCGGTCGGAAGGGGCACATGAACGGAGGAAGTTGGGCTGTTCGGTTGGAGGGGCAAATGTGGTGGGTCCCACGTCGACGCGTCCAACGCAGACACGGATGTAAAGTGGGCAGTTCAGAAATCAAACGGTACCTTAGCAACTAAAGTTAATAATACTGGCTTTGTTTCACTGTTATGATGTTGATGCATGACTTCCGGTTTTAAAATTAAGCACCCTGATTTGAAATATAAGGCTCAGTTCTAAAGAATGATATGTAATACCCTTTTAAAATAAGCAATGCGTAAAATTAAGGTATGTACACAAATTTCCTCCTTTTTTCTAATAGAACTTTGGTGAGAAGTCACTGGCAAATAATAAAAAATTATACTATTGTTTATAGATGCATCAAATGTGAAGTCATATTAAAACAGGTGTTAAATAATGTCAGATTCTTTGTTTTTTGGTACGATTCATCTTTGGCAGTGACAACTATTTTGTCGACTTGATTTCCAGTGTGGATGTTGATAACTTAGTTGATTTTAATATCTATTTTCATATACAAAGTCCCATTTTTTGCAGTATGTCCAGCAGATAGAACAATTCCCACTCATAGTTGAATTGTGCAACCGTTTGAGGATTTATAGGTTAATAATTCTTCCATAATTAACCTTTTTAATTAATTAATTAATTAATTTTAATTTTAATTTTTATTATTTTTGGAATATGTCCAACAAATAGAACAATTTCCTTCCATAGTTCAATTGACCAATTGCTGATTAAGATAAATGAGATTTTGCATCTCAGAGCCTTTTGGCTCTTTCTTGTTTGAGCAAAAAGATTATAACCATCACGGCCATGTTTTACTTCTCGCATTGACAGTACTTTTTGAATCTGATCTATAGAAATCTACAGTCAGTATCAACAATTACTCATGAAGTTGACAATGAAGGCCAAAATATCAAAACGAAAGGAGAATCAAAAAATAGCAGAAGTAAATTGCAAAAGTAAGTGTTGATTAACATTTATTCAGCAAAACTAAATACTGTAGGTTTAATATCTGAATCCATGGATATATTCTTACTGCAGAACACATTTGAATTCTTGGACGGTAACCACTCGCACACCTTTCAATGATGGAAATCAATGGAGAAAATATGGAGAGAAGAAGATCAGCAATTGCAAAATGACCAGGTATATAAAATCATCTCTCCTTTTACAGTTCATTGATGGACACAAAAATCCACTGAAACTAATATCATACTGTTATGGTAAATAAATTTAACAAAAGTGATATAACACATGTTGGCCAAGATCGATACAAAATACAAAATAAGATCATCTTTTTGCCACGTTGGAGTCAAGTCAGCATTTTGTAATCATGCTAGTTGAATTTCATTAAGATCAATAATTACACCTAAATGATTTGAAATTGCATAGTACTAAGTGTTGTACATAGGGGTGGTCATTTATTGGTTAAAACTGAATAAACCTACCAAACCAATTTAGTTTTATCAGTTTGGTTCAGTTTTCTTAGTTGATTGACTGGTTTGATTTTGTTTTTATGTTAAATCAATATTTGAAAACCGAACCAACTAATTGAACCAAATTCAAAATTTAAGTTTTCTTTAAAGTTAAAAAGTTTCCGCTTGCACTACCATTATTTATAATTTTTTCATAACAAATTTTTTTCTTAATTCATACTAACATTTTCGGAAGGGTTAGGTTTTCAAAATGTTTGCATCATATGCACTCAATTGGTTTAATCTTATATTATATCAACGTCTATGATCTATTTTATTTTAAGGTAAACAAAATAAATCAATCAAACCAAAACAAATAAGATGATGGTCTAAGGTTGCATTTTGTTTCCAAAATGGGTTATGTATGTTATTTGTTTTAAATAGTGGATCAAATTGAAAAGAAAATGAACCCTACTGGAAATATGACGTGGACAAAATGTTCACCTTTTCTAGACATAATGAACGCACACAGCATATCGTTTGTAAACTCTAGGGAAGTATGCTTCATGCTGCCGACCTATATTTCGGGTAAACAATATCTTTATTAACAGTTGAAGTAGAAACACAATCTTTTGGTCCTACCCTAAAGTTAAAAAATATGCCCTTATATGCAGAAAAACAGGTCAGAAGTTCAAAATCCTTCTGTGAAAAAAAAAAAAAAAAAACATTTAACATCAATTTTCGAATAACTTTTTAAAAACATATACGAAGTTATAAATTCAAACTGTATTTCAACAAAAAAAAAAAAATATCTTCTTTATATTTTCAGTTTGTTATTCTCAAACTACATACAACTATCAACTGTAATAATCTAATGAAGTGTTTATATGCACACGTTGCACATGCTACAAAATCTTAATATATAATCTAGGTAGTGTTGATTGATCTTCCAAACCTATTGAAGTTTTTGAACGAATTCTTTAAATGCTGGTTAATGATGCCAATTGGATTTGATCGTAGAACCCTGAGATGTACACTTTTACAAAGTACTGTTATCTATATATAAGTTGCAATAACTAATTATTTTGCAATATAACAGATGCTACTATAGATGCACGCACAAAGATGACCAAGGATGTCCAGCTACCAAACACGTGCAACAGAAGGATCATGATGATCCTCCAAACTTTGTGGTAACATATATCAAGCAACACAGTTGCAAGGGTCTAAACCAGGTTCTCTACAGTGATCAATTTGTAATAGATGATGATAAGTTTGTATTACAACCTCCTATCACCGATCCTTGTCAACTTAGTCTATGATAGGACTATTTTGGGAAAATGTTATATAGATATGAAATTACATTTGGAAAGATCATTCTTCTGTAATAGGCCATTGTATTCTCATTACCTGGGTTATTAAAATAAGATCGTTTTGTATAATTATATATAATTTTGGAGATCTATTTACAACACTCATATTTTCACTAACGAAGGAGTATTTTAGAAGCACTCAACTTGGACAGAGATTTTGTAACTTTGCGCCCTCCCCTTACTCCTTTTCTGCTTTTCGCTTCTAATAATGAAAATCGAACACACTTTTTCTCCGGTTTTTTGCTTTTTGTACGTGATTGATTGAAATTTAATTTCAACTGTTAATAGATATGCACTTTTCAAGTTTAATATTATAGTTTATCTTTAATAGACCCGAACCGTTATGAAGATCGGATTGGATTGCCGGTCAGATCCTATGGACCGTTTACATAGCCAAAACGTGGATCACGCTATACTGCGACGTCTTGAGCCTTCAAATTATTGTGGTTTTGGGAATTAGTTTCGTCATATTTTACATATTTACACCGTTTTGTGTCGATTTCAGTTTTTCCGATGGCAATCAAACTTTATCCAATAAACCCGGATCCGATTCGACGGGTCTTGATTCAGTCTGGTCGGATTTTGTGAAATCTAAACTATGCATTTTTAAAACCTAGGCTCGATCTCTTTCGAGATTTGGTTCGGATTCAGTTGGATAATAGTTTATATTTCAGTGTTTCTTATTGGTTCCTTCGGGTCAGGTAGGTTTACTTCGGCTTTGACCGAGTCTTTACGGTATTTGTCATTATTCATACCCGATTCGAGAACCATCATGTTCGGGTCTTCTCGGGTCATTCGGCCTGGGTTTACAGTTCTCGGTTCTAATCGACAACCCTAAAATTTTTGGATTAGTTTTCTTGGAAGAAACCAGCATCGTTAAAAGGCTAATAGCAATTCTAAATTAATGTGATGTTGCATTTCTGTGTGTGTGCGCGAGTAAACACACATAAACAAGGATCAACTATACCTTATTTACGATGCACCTCATATGTGTGAAGTAAAACATGGCCGCGATGTTGATTATGATAATTTTGAAAAATGTGTATGTATATTAACTATATTATGTTATACCATATCGATATGTGATTGAGTCGATGCGAGTTGGTGATGTTCATCTTATTACTCTGATGGTCCTTTTTTTGTGGTATTTTGAGTTAGACATTGTTGGTTGACGCTGATTCAATGTATTCAAAAGAATGGGTCGTTACAGACATTGGCGGCAAAGGTTGAATGTCTCAACATATGCGACCGGACATCTGGTCGCTTCTATGCACTATTAGGATAAAGACGAATGAGAGAAGTATTTGGCTACTCGTAAGGATTGCATTAGGTATCAATAGGAGTGGTTAGTCTCTAGAATTTCTGTGTAGAGGTGGGTAGAAGGCGATTGAAATTTCTGTGTAAGTCACATGGAGCTGTTAATAAACACCATGTTCCCCACATAAAACTCCTAAGCAGTGCTTCATTTATCAACTTAAGACATTTTCTGAAATTAAGACGCCATTATACTTTCTTTAATAAGATCAATCCACTTTGAAGCTTTTGAATCATATGTGAACGAAGTATCAGTATTCACATGTCATTTTTCTTTAGTTACATGCACAAAGGCGCTTATATTCAATATGCATCACAAATGATGGTTTCATAAGGTAGTATTTCAAACAAACAGAGCACATTCGTTAGAATATACGCTAATCAACTGATCGTAGCAGGAAAAAATATAACATAGGTATAAACATTAAGGAACTAAACGCATATAATATGAGTGAGACAAAAGATTCAACGTTACAAACGCATCATACTTCAAGTTACTATGGAATATATATTGTACGTCAAATTCTTATATAACATGTTTCTTAATGCACACTATTGTCTAATAAGCTTACAACTCAAGATACTAGATAGTAATAGTGATAATGGTTATAGCCCTAAAGCTCACCTGCAACTAGTACAATCCTGCCTCTTAAGTTAACCAATTCATGGGAATATCACTGCAAAAGGCAGCTTAAATAGCGACGGGGTGGGGCAACGGTTAGCGACGGCTAAAAAAACGGTCGTCGCTTGCCGTCGCAAACCGTTGCTCGATTTGCAGAATAATAACTGCCGAACCATCCTCTTCCTCATTATATTTTTTCCCCAAAATCAATCCCAAATCCTACCCGTCGTCATTTCTTGCTGCTCCGATTCCAAGCCTCCAATTTCACTTCCAAGGTATTGATTTCATTCTTCTATGTCTTCTAACTCTAGTTTATGCTTAATTAGGGTTAATTAGAGGCTTTGGTTGCTAATTTATATGAGTTTGCAAAATTGAATGTTTATGGATATGAAATTGGTTGTCTCGAGGGATGTTTATGATAACGGTTGTGTTGTGAGTTGATTTGGGGATAAGTGTAATTGATTAGGAGGGTAAAATCGATGAATATTACATATGTAATTGATTTAGGAAGTTGAAAACAATGATTATCACGTGTTTAATTAGACATACGATGATTGTGTTGTATGTAGAATGTGTGGTATGATGATTTGAAAATGAATGGAATTAATGTAATTGTTTAATGGTAGTAAATTGATTATTATTCAAATGGTGCAACGATGTCCCTAGCCTACATGCATGCACTGTTATGTCCCCATCGGATGCAAGAATGGTCGGTCCAAAAGAATGCACTTGCAATTGAAAAAAAATTGTTTTGTTACTATAATATTTAGTAATCAAATGTTGATTAAAAATGTTAATTCAAAATAGTTCTTAATTTAGGTTTAGATCGGTAAGAATCTTGTTAAATGTGATGAAAATCATATTACTCAACTCTTTGAATTTTTTATGAATTGAAATGCGAAAGAATTACCGAGAAACAATTTCCAGGGCGAAGACATCAGGGAAGAAGCCTAAATGGATGGCTGACGATGTTTGGGCTGGATTTCTAGCATATTGGGATACTGAAGCAGCGAAAGTAAGATATAATGAAAATAATCACATTTATGTTGATTGCATTCTTTTATTTAATAATGTATCAAATTTAATAGGAAGTAGCACAAAGGAATAAAGAAAATAGAGCTAAAAATTCTGGTTTACATCGCGGTGGCTCAAAATCATTCCAGCAGCATAGGAGAGAATTGGTAAAAATTTGAAATAGTTTTTAGTATATGTTCACGTAAAAATTGAGTGCATATCATTCATTTTTATTTTTAGTAATTTTATTACTGTATATATACTCAGATGACAAAGTATAGAAGGGAGCCTACGATGGCAGAGGTTTTCAGGCATACTCATGCGGTGGAGCATACTGATGACGAAGGGAACGTGACATATGATTGGGCGGATGACAAGGCTGCGGGCGTAATGGTAAATATACTTATTAATAATTAAAATATTTCATATTCGTTCATATCACATTATATTATTAAATTATATGACTATTGTAGGAGAGATATGATGCAGAGGCAGCTAGAGTGACGCAGTCCAGTGGACGAGATGAGCTTACGGTTGCAGAGTGCGATCGTATTTGAGATGCTATTATTAAGCCGCCTACTCGTAATAGGCGATACGGCTTCGGCAATCAGGAGGTACCTTTTTTAATTTAAGTTTACATTTAAAATGTATTCAATTAACATGCATTCTTTTACCTTCTTTTTATATTAACATGTTAAATTGATATTATAAATATAGAAGCTTCAAATTGACATGTGTATTGATCTTCAAAGTCCATGTATATATTACAAGTCCATTTATAAATGTGAAATTGAACTATTTCGTAGGATATTGATTTTCAGCGAGGATATAGGAAGTCCGTGGAGCAGGAGACTATAGCTCAGTTGAAGGAGCAACTGGAAGAGATGAACGATTGGAGAAGAAGCCAGCTGGCTCAGGAGATAGACGAGCGCATTGCACGCTATTATGACGAGCATGGATCGATGCCAGACGAGGACGATGGCGGGGATGCTACAAGCGAAGAAGAAGAAGACGACGAGTAGTTTGTTTGTTCTTGTGCTTGGGTATGTATATACACTTACTTTTTTATTTGCTTTATGTACGTACGATGATATTTGATGACGGTAGTGTGTAGTTTGATGTATTTTGATGTTTTGTGATGATGGGACGATGATATACGGTGATGATATTGTTTTTTGGATGTATGACGATGGTATGTTATGGTATTGTGATGAATTTAGTAATGTTTTGGATATATTGATGGATTTGGAATGATATTGATGGATTTGGAATGATATTGATGGATTGGTAGTGGATTGGGTTTGATGTGGAGGTTTGTTGGAAAGGTATTGCTGTGTAGTGCAGAAAAAATGCTCCAGATTTGCGACGGCTAGTAACGGGTAGCGACGGAATTTTGGTCATTACTTTGCGACGGCTTGCAACGGATAGTGACGGCTAACAACAAAGAAAAGCGACGGATAGCGACGGCGTTTTGGACAAAAATGGCCATGGCTTTTGCAACGGCTTCGCGGCAAAAAAAACCACCTGACTTCTGATGGTGCCACGTGGCAATTATCCGTTGCAAGCCGTTGCTAATCGAGCGACGGAGCCGTCGCTTTTTCCGTCACTTTTTCCTCTCGCGACGACATTTATAGCGACGGCAAATAGCGACGGCTTGCGACGGTTAGCGACGGCCGCCAACGCCTATTTGCCGTCGCTATTCACTGTTCCTTTTGTAGTGTATATTACAAAAGGGACAAAATGTAAAGGAGTCGAAAAAAGATCCGATGAAAAACAAATAACACTGAAGTATATGATTATACTAATATACAATGTACAATAGAAAATGGCGAGGAAATGAAACCATAACTGAATCTGCATCTTCACAGTATCCAAAAGTTTGGCACATGTCCACCATGGTATTACATAATATGTGCTAAATCAATTAACTACTGTTCACATTGGAAATTGGGTATGACTTAACTGCCATACCCTAGGGTAATGGATCTTGGATCTATGGGTATGGTGCAGAAACAACAATACCATGGCATTCCAATATATCATCCACTACTCATAACTTATAAACTTTAACTGGTATATACAGGACTGTTATGGTAACGGTAAATTTACCGTTAACATACCATTACGGCATTACCAGTCAATTGATAATCATTTTTGATTGAAATCGGTATACTAGATAAAATGATATGTTAACGGTAAATTTACCATTTTTAGCGGTAGAATATCGGTAGCATTTCTTCAATACCAACGACAAAGGTAATTTTACCAGTCAAATTAAAATATATGTATGTATATTCACTGATATTCTTTATTACATGCATTTAAAACCATATAAATAATTAAATTTAGTTCAATAATATGGTGAAATAATTCGAAGTACACTTATTTTCTATTTCATTTATGTTTTTTATTAACTAACACCATATATAGTATAACAAAGATACATTGTGTACAAAAAACCATGTCATGAAACAAACTTTGATGGACAAACGGTGATTTATTATTACCAGTGTAACAGTTACCAAATTATCGGTATACTAGTCTTGGTATACCAGTCAAACGGTAACGGTAAGCAATTCTGACTTACCAGTAAAAACAGTACGGTAACGGTATTCGCCAAATAGTAACGGTAACCATTAACATAACAGTCCTAGGTATATGTGTGCTTCACCATTACCATTTGTTCACTGATATTAATTAAGAAATTTTACTCGAGGCCTAAAACCTTTAACACAAAGAAGCTTGTGTTACGTTGCCTTTTCTACCGAGATTTTGCCCAACATGTGACCACTTCAAGAAAGTACGACTTCTCCAACGGTTCAAAACCGCCGAGGACCGTCCACAGTTGTACAAAATAGCTGTCGAAAGCAAAGGCATCGATGAATAGAGTTTTCGACGGCTTTCGACAACATCTGTCGTACCTATTTCCAACGGTTTTCGATGACTACGGACAATGTTGGAAGCCGTTACTAATTATAAACCTGAAAGTCGTCGAGAAACCTGCAATTTTTTCATATTCTAGATTTTATTTTGCCTTCCAACCACATTTCTCATACAAACCACTATTCCACCAACAATATACTATCTCAGTACAACATATATCAACTAAATATCAATATCAATATCAAACCAGTTCGAATTCACCAAACCAAAAAATACATAAAATCAAATCAAATTTCACCACCAAATCAAACAACTAATTAAACATTACATAGATATTTACATGCTCCAAAGTCTATCATCAAATAACAATAAATACACCAAGTCATCAAGTCTACCACACAACATCCAAGTCTACCATCAGATAATATGTACAAATCATCAAACAATCATGTCTAATCATCCACCAAGTCATCAAGTCTACCACACAACATCCAAGTCTACCATCAGATAATATGTACAAAACATCAAACAATCACGTCTAATCATCCACCAAGTAATACTAAGCAAAAAAATAAATAAATAATACCTAGCACATCAGTCAATCACCTCTAGAGCCAGCAAAATAAGGAAAGCATCCACCATACTACTACATGTATTCAGCAAAACGTTAATCCAGCAGTTATGTCATCTCGATGGTTTGGAGACAATTCAAATCTTCCAATTGCACCATCCAAGCCCTCAACTCTTTGATCTCTGCTAAATCGATATCACCTCTAGCTTACTTGCTTCGTTTCTGACTGCTATCCTTTAACAATTATTTAATAATCTTTCAATTAGGTGCAATGATATTAATTATCTACTGGTAAATGTTATTCTATTTATAAATAGCAAATCATGGAAAAAAATAAACTATAGACCTAAGAGAGGACGTATTTGCATACTTTCCATAGTCATATTGGTTTTGTGTTTTAAATTATGATAAAATTTTATGTTTTCGATTTGGTATTGGATATCATATTGGTTTTGCTTATTAACTAGATATTATTTGATTCATTGTGCATTATTCATGTTCTGGTTACTATTAATATCAATGGTGATTACAGATAATGCTTCTATTACATTATGGAAGGTCGGAGTGGAATGTTTGGATATGTTTGAAAAATGTCAAATCATTTAAAAAAGTAAGGGAACTTCAATATTTTCATGTGATCAAATCATCAAAAGATTATTAAATTGTTATTTTCTAATATATTATTCATTACCACTTGATTGTCAAATCGATATCATCTGTTCAACGATGGTGGATACATAACTAACTCAAATATCATGTCCTCCTCATCCATCGTGAGATATTCCGACTCGTACTGGCAAGGAGTTTCTAGCGTTGTTCCATAAATTTTTCCTGCATGAGCAAATAAGAATGTTGATAAAAAATTAATACCATGATATCTTATTTCATTATAATTTAACAATTAGAAAAAATACCACTACCACCACCACCACCACCACTACTATAATATAAACTGAAATATGCTTACATGACTTTTGCAAGACTTTTCATCGTGTCATGTATATGAGACTATCCCGTCCGGATTTACATGATCGACGACATGCGTATGGCTAAAGGCATCCATATATGACACTGGACTCTGCGCCTTGGCTTTTTGAACTTGATTATTATATTCAATTATTGTACATTCAGAATTATATAGCATAATAACTATTTATAATTCACATTTATTAAGTTTACCAACTCCTGCCGATACTACCGAAATGACTTTGACCCTCTTTAATGAGTAACGGGATTTATATTTCTATTTGCAGAGTTTCCTTCCGACTCTAACTGTACAGTCAAAATTTGATACATTATTATCGATCAATTTTTTTTTTTTATATTTACCTATCAACCAAATATTTAAAGCGAGCACCTCGTCAGTATCCCAATATCACACATTAAATTATCGGTTGACGCATGTCTTTTTACAGTAAACTAGGCTTCAGTGATGTTGTATTTTGTCTTCATCGCAATGTATTCAGCGATTACTAATTACTGAGTGGCGCTTTTACAACTATCTCAAATATGTTTATTAGCAGCATCCAGTAAATCATTTTTTTTTTTGCGCCACTATTTGGTTCTTCAACATTTCCATCATTGTTGTCAACTCCAACCATATGGAACATTGATCGTGTTGCATCTTCGACCATATTTACTGGGTCGACGTAATAGTTTCATTAGCAACACTTTCTAGTTTAGACTCTATAGAACCATTTACTACAACTTCTCCATGACGATCCCAAACATAATACTCAGGTACCGTTTTTGCACAAACGAACTTCCATAATATCGGATAACAAATACTTCAAATGTGTACACTACACAAACAACGAATTTTTGGATCGTTTCCGTTATTACTTAAAGTGAGTTCAACAAATTCGTTTATGTCATTTTAAAAATCTTCTTTTATCGTTGGTTTCATTTTGGGCAAGAAGAGTTTTGAAGTGGAGATCTTTTAATCGGCAGTTTCTCTCTCTTTGATGACATGGATTTAAGAAATGCGGTCACATGGGCTTTGCTAGTGTTGTTCTCTGATGGGCCGGTTTCTTTTTTTTGCCAAGTGCTTTGTTTAGATTTTGGTTGGGCTATGGGTGATCATATGATTTTGTATGCCTTTTGTACTAGAATTTTGTACAGTTTCTTTATTGATTCGTTGTCAATAAAACGCCGCACTCTTTTTCCCTAGCTAGTGCTTACTCTGAGCATTAGGCTAGTTTTTAACGAGGCGGTTTACCCATTTTCAAAAAAAAAAACTTCTTTTATCGAGTCTCTCGGTTTTCTTTTTTGATACATCCATCCCCTCCAATGAACAAAATAATCGATCATTTTCCTATTTGAGAAAATGAGTCACAAATGCGTGTACGTAGGAAAGAAAATTGGAAAGTTACGATGAAATTTTATGAACTGTTTGAACGATGTTATATGCGAAATATAATTGCTTATTGTGTTTATAGCTTGTCCAAATACAGTGACAAGTTTGTATCAGATGAAAATAAATGGCCATTTTGTGACCAAACGAAATTTATTAATGATCATGTACAACATCCGCCAGAAATAGTCAAAAACTCTTTAAGGGACATAAGTCAATATATGATTTTATTTTAGGGATAGATTGGCTATCCATGTATGGTGTCATTCTAGATTGCGAGAGGAGGATCGTTAGACTTTTGACTTGCCATGAGAGGACCCTCGAAATTTCTTATGACACTAAAGGATTTGTCATGCTTAGTTTCTTAGAGTCGCTTGATGCAACTATCCATGATTTACGATCTGTACCAGTAGTGTAACACCCCACCTCCATTAAGGTCACTCACAAAGGGAATGCCTTAACTTCAGTGGAGCGTTTTTGGTAAACAGACACAGAATATCACAAGACAGATATAAAATTTTTGCAGCGGAAACAAATAACTTTATTAAATCTCCAAAAAAATTTGTTACATAATACCATGAGTCATAAAACTATTACAACAAAAAACTTCTGTCTTATATCATCAGAGTACATAGGTTTTTAAAAGAAAATCATCATTCCCCAGACTAAAGAGCAAGCCATATAAGAGACAGAGACTCGAGCCATACTTCAGAAGTAGCTCCTAGAAGATTATATCCAAATCCTGACTAAACCTGTGTGTTTCCTCCCTGAGACCCTGGGGGGGAGGGGGAACGGAAGAAAAGAGGCGAAAAAAACTAGGTCAGACATACGTCTGGTGAGTCCAGTAACTTTTAGCCAGTAAATAAATAAAGGTAAATATGATAGGCATACAAAGTGGATAAGAGGATCACGGTACAGATGACAGGTATGACAGGACAAATAAGGTAAGGTGTACGCATGATTCACTACTAACTACTCTGCACTATTACTAGTCAAATCAAGATGGGATAATCCCTTCTGCTAATCATGATAACGATGGTGGTAGTTTCGTGTATTCCTAGCTGCTGCCATAGGTGCCGCCTGCTCCTATCTCAACTAGTCGTACCCCTACCCTCCTACTACAAATTGGTAGACTTAGGGCATATGTCCAGATATACCATAACCACTACCCTAATCGATCGGCTCCCTACTCCGTAGATACCCTGTGCTGGTCCCACAACTAGGGGGTATCACTTCCCTAAAGTGGCAACCTAAGGTATGCACAGTTATACCTACTGGTGTCACGGTCGTCTTGTCCCCCTCTGCCCGGCCCATGCATGCACATGTCCCCGGTCGGTTTGCGCCGCCCACACCATCCGTCTCGTTTTGGATCTCTTACAATCAATCAGTAAGCGTGCCCCTTCCCCGCCTAGTACTTAGATCTTTACTTTGATACCTTTCCGGGTTACTGACTGAAATGGGTCATACACAACATGATACAAGCTCTCCCCTATGTCTTGTATCCCCACTAGCTTTTCTACTGACTATGTATACCCTAAGGTGTCTTTAGTTACATAGCCCTCAATCAGTTATGCGTACCTATAGGTGTCTTTAATGCATAACCCCTATTCTACCTATCGGTTATGCGTACCTATAGGTGTCTTTAATACATAACTCTATCCATCCCCATTAGTTATGTGAACCCCTAAGGGTGTCTTTAATACATAATTTTACTATTCTTGCCCCGATTATGTATACCATTAGGTGTCTTTAATTACATAACCCTTTTTATCCGGTTAAGTTTATGGGCCTATATATATTAATATTACCCACCTACCCTTCAGTTGTACTTAACCCTCCCACTGATTTAATCCTATTTATTTAATGGTTAAGTTTGTGGGCCTATATATACTAATATTACCCACCTACCCATCAGTTGTACTTAACCCACCCACAATGCAATTCGTTTTACTTAACCCTAACTTATGTCTATCATCATACAGTCCATATGTATTAAGTTAGGTTAAGTAGTCTTTAATCAGCATTAATTAATTATTGAAATATCTAATCGTATTTCACATGCCATCCCAGGCACCCAATTAATTCCACATGCCACCCAAGGCACCCACTTAACCCCTCATGTCCCACTACATGTTTATCTGGTTAAATATTTCTTAATTCATTAAGACCGTAACCTTATAAAGACCTCCCACATTAGACTGGCATTTGTGGCAGCTGGATTTGCCGGGCGGGTCCGGGCAGTCTTACACCACAAAAGAGCCTAACCTCGTGTCTTTACAACTGTCACGCATTTAATTTATGCCTAAGACCTCCCACATTAGACTGGCATTTGTGGCAGCTGGATTTGCCGGGCGGGTCCGGGCAGTCTTACACCACAAAAGAGCCTAACCTCGTGTCTTAGACGATTAATTACTCCTAATTAATCTTTCCCCAATTTGAATTAATTTCCCTATTCAAATTAGGGCTGCACAAAGTATGGGTTGGGTCGGGTTAGACCAAATACTTTATCCGACCCGCATAGGTATGAGTTTAAGGTAGCTCAACCCGTACCCGACCCTATATGAGGTTGGATATGGGTTGGGTTGAAGTATGGGTTGGGTCGGGTTAAGTAAGGTTGGGTTGGGTCACTTGAATACAATAAAAAATGAGAATATGAGGGATTTTTTCTAAAAATTATATCAAAATATTCAGCATAATATATCAAATTTTAGCTAGCATAATGCATTTAAAATAACTAATTCATTACAAGACATATAATTAAAATTTCATTGTAAAACACATCATATAAAATTAATTTACTGCATAGTTAAGCAAGTGTTTCATTTTAAAATACATTAAAATGCTCTTTAAAATATATTTATCAAATTCTATCTAGTTTGGATTGACATGAAATATTTTTTTGTACATTTATTATAGAATACATAAACATTATTCTAGGATTATACTATTCTAATTTTAATTGGATGGATATTAAATTAGTTTTTTTTAAATAGGTTTGGATTGGATTAAAATGAGGTTGGGTTGAACAAAATGTCAAACCCGACCCGCATATAGTATGGGTTACAAATTGTAACCCATATCCGACCCGAACTAGGATGGGTTGGGTTGGGTTTATGTGGGTTGGGTCGGGTTGATGGGTTGGGTCGGGTTGGATATGGGTTGTGTGCAGCCCTAATTCAAATCATCAATTAATTCCAAATTTCACTATGGCCATAATTGACTCAATTATGTCCATCTATTTATGGTATGAAAAATCATACCAATTTTCATCACAAATTTATTTCACGCCAATTCTCAATATTAAATCTTCAGACTCTAATTGCTTAAACATTCCTCTTTTGATTAATTAAGTTAATTAATTAATCCTTTCCTCTTTCATAGGTGTCAATACCTATCTTATTAACGATTTGGATTTCTTATCCATAAATGGTCATATTCAAATTATACCATTTTTACCCAATTTTACTCATGTCATAATAGGTAATTATTTATATGTTTTCCTACTAGAATCATGTGTCCAATTTACATAACCACTATGTAAATTATGCCTATTACAAATTCCCCTTTTCCCCGTTTCTTAACTAGCATAACCGTTTGCGTTTTTGGCGTCATCGAGGCTACAAGGTAGCCTCGCCATAACAATAAAATAAAGGGAATGACAAGGTGATCATTTTCAGTACAATTCTTGGCATAAACATGACAACTAGGGAAAATGACATGATAACTTCGCATATAATGATGATTCACCACATAATTAACAACTTGCATAGATTCATAACAACTTGCATAGGTTCATGAATTAACAACAACTAACATAGATTCATGATTCTCAACATAATCAACAACTTATATAGGTTCATGATTCACAATATAACAACTTGCATGATTCATAACATAACTTCTTGCACAGGTGACTTACATAGATTCATGATCCACAACATAACAACTAGCATAGGTTCATGAATTAACAACTTATCAACTTGCATAGGTAACTTCATAGGTTCATGATTCATAACATAACAACTAGCATAGATTCATGAATTAATAACGCAACAACTTGCATAGGTAACTTGCATAGGTTCATAGTTTCTCAACATAATAACTTGCATAACTTCATGATTCACAACAATAATGAACTTGCATCATTTCATGATTCACAACAATAATGAACTTGCATAATTTCATGATTCACAATAATAAGGAACTTGCATAACTACAAACAACATATACCCAAATCATAGTTTACCACGATTCACTTTTATTTATTTAAACCTAAAAGTGACTAGAACTCACCGAATAAGCGGTCTTGAGTTCTGAGTTCTGAATTTTGTAATTGATTAGCGTTCCCTTGTTGTAGACAATTATGTTGTTGTAGTTTTAGGCTTGATTTGAATTGAATTGTTGTCTTTAACTTTCTTCTAGTTGGTGGCGGCTACTCTAGGGTTTGGAGTGACAACATGACGGCTACTGATCTAATTTTTGATTTGATTCTAGGGTTTGGGTCTACACATGTTTATATAGAGTTTAAATTTAATTATAGCCATCGGATGACCCTAGAGTTAATCAAAACCACTCAGTCCAGATTAGAACTATCCAGAAACCCTAATGACTCGTTAACTAGTCAGAAATGACTCAGCAATGAGTCAGAACATGGGTCAGACTGAACCAGAAGGCTGTGCAGGTTTTCTCTCGGCCTGGGCGCACTTGGGAAGTGCGCCAATGCAAATTTGTACTGGCGCACTTCCCAAGTGCGCCAGTGCATTTTTTTTTCAAACTTCGTTCGTCCATATCTTCTTCATACGACATCCGTTTTACGCAAACTCGGACTCTATCTCAAGCAGAATTCCGAGACGAACGCAATAGAATGACCCGTTTCCCTTAATTCCCACATTTGAAATTAAGTATTCTTAAATTTAGTTTATCTGAATATTCAAAAATTCGGGGTGTTACAAGTAGTCTGTGAGTATCCTGATGTTTTTGAGGAGATTCGACGTTTACCTCCAAGGCGCGAGATTGATTTCCGTATATACTTGTTAGACAATGCAAAGCCAGTTGCATTGCCCGTGCGCCACATGGCTCCAAGAGAAAGGAGGGAGCTTAGCAAGAAAGTAGGGGAGCTACTTGAGAAAAGATTTATCAGGCGAAGCATATCTGAATAGGGTGCTCTAGTAGTATTCGCAATTTAGGCGGATGGTTCGGTTCGCTTATGTGTGGATTATAAGGAGTTGAATAAACTCACTAAGAAGAATAGGCACCCATTTCCGAGGATAGATGATTTGTTTGACCAGCTTGTTAGTACATCTGTTTTCTCTCGGTTAGACTTGGCCATGAGGTTTCATAAGTTGAGGGTGGCCGAGGACAGTATAGACAAGACCGCTTTTATAACTCCGGATGGTTTCTTCGAGTGGCTCGTTTTGCCTTTTGGGTTGATGAATGCACCCACCTATTCTGTTGATCTGATGAGTAGGGAGTTTCTAAATAAGTTCGTTGTGGTCTTTGTTGATGACATCTTGATTTTCTCGAAGAACAAGGAAGAGCATACCCTACATTTGAGGGAGGATTTTAAAACTCTCCGTGTGCACCAGCTTAAGACGAAATTCTCCAAATGTCATTTTGGGAGAAAAGAAGTGAGATTTCTGGGGCATGTTGTCTCTAAAGATGGGATAGCAGTAGATCCCGCGAAGGTAGTTCCAGTTCAAGATTGACAGATCCCAAAGAATGCAACGGAGGTGAGAAGTTTTTTTGGATTAGCGGGCTATTATAGGAAGTTCATTAAGGACTTGCAAGGATATCAGCCCCACTCACAAGACTGACGAAAAAAAATCTGACATTTTCTTGGGATATAGATTGTGACGATGCTTTTAAGCGATTGAAGAGGGCTCTGACAACAACCCCGGTCTTGACCTTGCCTGATGGGAATAAAGTGTTCACAGTATACATTGATGCATGTGGTACAGGGTTTGGTGCGGTTCTTAATCAAGAAGGAAAGATAGTATGTTATGGAGGTAGACAACTGAGGGTTCATGAGAAGAACTATCCTACCCATGACCTAGAGTTGGCTGCCATAGTATTTGCGCTTAAGACTTGGCGTTATTATTTGCTTGGAGAGAAGTTCGAGTTGTACATTGATCATAAATCTCTCAAGTACTTATTCTTGCAGAAGGATCTCAATTTGAGGAAACAAAGATGGATGGAGTTCCTAGCGTCCTATGACTTTGAGATTGCTTATACTGCTGGCAAGGGTAATGTGGTGGCAGACGCATTGAGTAGGCAGAGGGTGACTTTGAGTCCTATGTTTGTGGAGAGGAAAAGTGTTTGCAAACGAATTTTTAACCGAATTAGAAAACAATCAACAAAATATTGTAATAATAAATCGCAAGCACATGACATACAATTGTTAGTATGTGGAAAATACGAGTCGATCCGCGGGGAAAGAAGTAATTTCAATCTTATTCACTCAAATTAAACCAAAATTCGGATTGATTTAACTAACAAAAACTAATTAACACTAGAACTAAGTTGAGAGCTAAATATGAAATAAAAGCAATTTAGAGGTAAGCAAATTAACAAAGGTACGATCTATGATCTCCATTAAGTGACATAAATGCAACATTTAAACCACTTACGATTCTCATGAAAATGAAACTAAAGCAAAAAAACTATTTTAAGTATGGCTTATGAATAATTAATAGAACTATAAACCATCAAATTTTATTCTTACTTTCATTTTTAAAAAATCAATAACCACTTAGAAAATATTGATGTAATTTGTGTTTACATTGACTAAGCATAGTCTATTTTGTTGTAACGACCCGCATTCTACGCATCGCAGGATTGTAGAATATTTATTTCTTTCACATACGAAGTCGTATGGTCATGTAACTTTGGGAGGCGACTATTGGGGTCATTTCCCATGTTCACGATTTTTGCCGATTTTAAATGACCGTTTTGCCCCTGGCTGATCTTGTCTTGACCATAACTTTTGATTGGAAAGGAGTTTTGACCTGAAACCACTTTCATTGGCTCCGGATGTTGGTTTACAATTCCGTAGAGTGGTCACATTAGCCAAACGGACTCACCGTTTGGGAGATATGGCTGAAACAAGTTTCAGATAGTGAAAAACAGCTAATTGGGCTTAACCGGCTGATTAACAGCTAGGCCCAATGGGGGATTTCGGGATTAGAGGTATTTGATGGCTGCTTGGATTAGGATTTCGGTTTTTCACTCATTTTCCAGCCGCCACAAACCCTCTCTTCAACCTAATAATGGCCTCCAACCTCTAAAACACCTCCAAATCACTTTCTAATCAAGGATTAGGCTTAGCAACATCAAATCAAAGCGGATTAGCACAAGAATCGAGGTAGAGCTACTGTGTTGCATTGGTATTCACGCCCAAATAGTAGAGTTTCAGTCCTAAAGGTATTATTTGTGGCTAAGGCGAGTGATTTGCATAGTTTTGCACTAATTACGGTTAATTAAGGGTAATTAGTGAAGATTAACGAAATTAGACATGATAAAATTCTGGAAAAATATTTATAAATTCTTAAATATTGTTTTAGACCTCTGTTAGGAAATTTGGTTAAGTTTTGTTAATCCTACCATTAGTTTTGCTTAAGCACGCTTAAGGGAAAATATGGGGTTTTGGCTATGTTTGATCCATTTTAACCTATCATATTGATGCTTTGGTGTTTGGGGTCACTTCTACTTGTTGCTATGACTGTTTGGTATGACTTATTATTGTTTAGAATAGTTGGAATGGTCGAAAACGCCGTCGAATGGCGTAAAACACTCGCTGGAAAAGTTGCAGAAAATTGGTGCAGGTTTTCGGATCGGATCGACTGGATGGGCTCGGACCGGATAGTGGACTGGGCAAGAGATCACCGAACCGAACCGAGGCTTGGCACAAGAGAGAGTATGCTAAAAAGGAAGGCCACTGTGGTTGAACTGGGATCGGATCGAGCTAAGGAAGGGGGAACCGGATTGACTTAAAGGGAAGTGAGGGGGATCGAAGCGGAAGAGAATGGGGAAGTGGATCGAACCGTGACCAGGAACCCGAACCGAACCGATGGAGCAAGGGTATATCTGAACCGAACCGAAGCATGTATATCCGAACCGAACCAATGCGATGTGGAGGATCCAAACCGAGACGATGGCCAGTGACTGGGGCAACCCGAACCGAACCGATGATTAGGGGGAGACCCGAACCGATCCAGTGATGACCAAAAACCCGATATGCAAAGGTAGTCCAAATGAGTAGTTTTGACTCAGGATCCAGATGGGAACCAACAAGTGAACTTCACGATTGGGCTTTGCTGCGGGACGTGTGCTAAGGGGTTGTCGATGTCTATAACTTTGGATCACTATGTGTAGGGGGTACGTGGACGGATTCAGGGCCATAGTGGCCTAGGTACGACTAAAGAGCTATATACCAATGAAGTGCGGTCATTTGTAAAGATTTGGTCATGACTCCATGTGGTAAGCTTGGTAGTAGCAGTAGTTGTACAAGTCGAATTCCGTCACTACTTCGATGGGTCTAGTGATTGACAGTGGTGGACATCGTATGCTTTACGCATTGAGTGAGAGATGTGAGGATGATTGCTATGTTTGATTTGTTTGCCATCATTATGACATACACACTCCCACCCCCGTTATCTCTACACCATCTGTTTAGTGGCACCTTAGAGTATTGTACGGTATGTAGTGCTAACTCTTTGGTTGCAGGTCCAGGTTCAGGATGGTTTAGTATACCTGTTATTGTTCTGTTTGGCTGCTTATCGCTCATACCAGACTTTTTGTCTGACCCAGAGTTTTATGTCTCTTCTTATTACTCTGGGTGCTCTCACGAGCAGACTAGAGACAAGTTAGCTGGGTATGCACGAGTAGCTGATCCGGAGACGAGCAAGAGGCTTCCACGTATGATATATATATATATATATATATATATTCTCCCTGTGTTGCTGCGGTCACTACTTTGGGCATTAGTAGTGTACCTTTTCTTTCTTTTGTTTAGAGATAATAATTTGGAAAGTTGTAATAAGCTGTATTTGGATTTCCGCTACTCTGATGATGATGATGATGTTGATGTTGGTTTTAGTTGTCATCTTATGCATTGTCTCGCCTGTTTTATGTCAAGTATATTATTATTATATTTTGTTCCATGCGCTGTGAGACATTCTACAGGTTTTCGATTAGTTCATTCTTTCCTTTCTTTTCTTTGGCGACCGTTCAGTGCTAGTCGGGCATGTGTACAGCGCACTTTTGGAGGAAATGCCGGCTGGTGCGGGGTGGGCCGTCACACTTGTTGTCAACAAACATATACTATCAAAATCACTTGTATAAACTTACATCAACATCCACTAACATGAAGCACAAATTAGAGATCATAAATCATACAAATGTTGAACTTACATAAACTTAGAGAGCTTCATTACCCCCAAATCAAAGGGATTAGCTACTCATATGTGTTATCGAATCGACATATATAAGTTTCAACATAAATATGAACAAAACAAAAGAAAGAACTAATTAGCAACAACAAAATAGATCTAAACTGCTTGCATAAAACTAAACTACACTAATACATAAAGTAAATAACAAAAATTAAATGAACAAGAAATAAAATTGTATTAAACTGAGATTACATAAGAGAAATGGCTAAGAAGCCATGGAAGAAAAATGGAAGTTTTGATTTCAGCCTCCACTCTAAACTAAATAAAATCCAAGCTCCTTTGTACATCAACATATATGGGTCATTTATACATGAGTAAAACCCTAATTCACTTTTAGCGAGCTACCAAGAATGCCCTCCAGGAAGTGTGGCCACCAAGTAATCATCAAGCTATAATTAATCCATCATCAAATTTGCCTGAAGCTTTAACATCCACTTATTTGTCAATTTGCTTCTAAGTGTAGTAAGTGGAAAGGTAGGTGGGGTCCTCCATGATCATGTATGAGAATTATTTCCTCTTCATTCCTTTGTATGCATATAAATCTTTATGAAGCTCTCTTACAAGCGCACCAAATGTCTACAAAAACAATGAAAAAATGTCCAAGTAAAAATTCTCAAAATAACTTAAGCACAAAAATGACCATTTTTCCTTTGTATGATGATGAATGTATGATATTTTGAAATCAATTGAATTATGATTTAAACGCAATAAAATAACCACATATGACATTTATTTAAACTAAACAAGGATACATATGTGAATACAAATGTGCATTTTTACGTGCACATCAAATACCCCCACACTTATCTTTTTATTCGTCCTCGAATAAACTTAAAAACCGAGATAAATCCATTTTCGTAGGGAGCACGATTTTATTGAGTGTATGCAATAAGCCGTTAAACCCCTGGGTGTCCCCAGTAGAACGAGTGTTGTCTCGTGAGGGTTTTCAGCGGATACTACCCACAAAATCCAAAAGCAACAAGTATGTACAAAATGCAAAATTCAAAAATATTTACAATATGAATGCAAGATTTTAAAGGAATATTTACAAATGGATAATATACTTTTAAATTATACATGAATGAATTAACATAATTTGGGTTGTCGCTATGAAATTTGAGTCCGTTACTAATCAAAACTTCGAACAAAAGTCATGTTATCGTCACAAACTCCTCCAGCTTGGCTAGTTGTTTCGGTAGAAACATAGTGCAAATATGAAATGAATTCTATAATCGATATCAACAGTCTTAAAACAACATCTCAACTTCCTTTTTGTTAACAAGTTGGGTCGAATAAGTGAAGAGTGTGCTTGGATTTTAAGTGCCAACTCTCTCTTTATTACAAAATATTCACATTATTATTATTTACAAATACTTTGGTATACCACCCCTACACTGCATTACGTCTTACATGAGGGTCGATAATCTTAAGGTGTCCAACTCATAAAATGAGACCAAGGTTTATCGACGCTGACTTTGTCAACAAGATGTCGGGAAGAGCTTGGTGGGTTTGCACACCAACACTTGATGTACTAGCAATGTTGGATACCCTTGGATTATTATATATATATACTTTTTTTTCTTTTTTCTTCTTTTTTTTTTTCTTTTTTTCTTTTTTTTTACATAAGAGAGAGAGAGAGTTAAGCAAGAATATATTAGTACAACTTCACTTAAAAGATCCAAAATGTTATCGCAAGTAGTCTAAATCAACCATTCATTTAATCGGATTACAATTTAGAAAACCTTTCATACTCATCATCTATGAATCTCCCTATATACCAGTTACACCAAATTTGCTCATAATTCAAACTTTCATTCTGTTATTTGTTAATAGAAGTTAATTTCCAAACATTTTAATCGAACGACCAAAATTGTATGCTAACTCCATCATGTCTTATTTAAAAGTAAATAGAAATGCGAAACTCTTTTTTTTTTGAATGAAAAAAAGAAAGGAAAATTCTATGCCAAATTAAAATAAGTATGAAACTCCCACCCCCACACTTGATTTGGACTGTGTCCCCACAGTCAACCCAAATGGGAAGAAAATGAAAATTTTGAAAATATGACTTATATTTACAAGAGAAAGGAAATAAAATTATCTATAGTATATCAGAAATTATATTGACAAGAAGTAAATGAAACAGTCTTCTAAAGACTGATTCATTTATCTCTTCAAGTATGAGAGAAACGACTTAAGCATGAAAAACCAAATCGTAAAAGATTTTGAAGGTGAGTGTAGATTTGGAAAAACGGATGTCGCTTTATTAAAAATTGAATGAGTTGTTTTGTTTTTGGTGATTTTTGGGATATATTGAATTTCATGTTTATTTTCACCAAATTGAATTTCAAAATTGTCATTGAAAAATTCTTTTGAATTATCGATTTCAAAATCAAAATGGTGATTCAAATCTACTTCTTTAAAATTCAACTCATTTTTGAAAAGTCCAAAAGAATCGTATTCTTCAAATTCGTCTTCCTTTGGTGAATTATCAACAACTTCAGTGCATGTATCATTTTCAAAATCCAAAGTTGTTTTTTGAATGTCTTTATTTTCAGAAAAAGGAATATTGAATTTGAGATTTGGTTCCACTCTCTCAAAAGAATTGAAATCCAACTCAATTATCGTGTTTCCAAAAACTTCGTTAAGATCGTTATTTTCAGTTTCAAAAGTTATTATTTGAAAATCGTCGGTTTTGGTAAAAGATGGATTATCATTCGAATCGTCACACGTTTGGTTTTAATTATTTTGTTTTTCATGAAAATTCAAGTAGCCTTGAAACAACAAATTCGTGTGATTATCTTGAATTTCATTCATTTGCTCAGCAAAATCAAATTTATAATTATTCACATGAGAATTTTCAATTTGAAATTGCTGAGAACAAAAATTTTCAGTTGCACCACAGTTGAAATTATTCCCATTACCAAAACCATTTGAAAAGTTATTCACATTTCCATTTGGAATTTGCAACTCATTTTGGAGTTTGAAATTGGATTGACAAGGGTTATAATCAAAGTCATTTGAAGTTGAATTTGAATTTTGATTATTTTGAAAACTTTGACTCGAATTGTTGCACAAGTATGAATTACACCATTCATTTATTCTTTGATTTTGTTGTGTGCTCATTTCAAGTAAAGATTCAATATTTGTTTCAAGATTTGAGGGTTGGTCGTGATTTTGAAAATTTTGTGGTGTAAAATCAGGAATATTTTGAAAATTTTGAAAAGTTGGTGGTGTAAAATCCACATTGTTTGTACAATAGTTGTTATTACAATATCCACATGAATTTGGTGTAAAATTATATGGATTCTATTGATTTTCACAACTATCGTAAAATCCATAGGAATAAGGAAATTGGGACATTTTCAAGAAAGCCCTTTATTTTTTATTTTTTTGGTATGAGAAAAAGAAATATTCACAAACGAAAATTGTTTTTTTTTTAGATTTTTAGACTTTTGCATTTATTTTAAATATGCATGAACCTAATGCAAATAAATGAATGCAAATTACTTATTTACAAATTTCTAAAATTAAATAATGACGGTTAGATTAATTTTAGCAAAAAAATTCTCAATCAGTTAAAGGACATGAGTTATCGGTGCACCAAGAATCACCCTAGCAATGCAGCCGAAGGTTTAAGTACCTTCAGAGGAACAACCGATATAATATTTACGAATCACCGTAATATTTATAAACGGTTTTTACTCTGCCGTAGTCTAGATATCGAGAAATTGATCATTAGAAAGAAATCAAGTTGTCAAAATATAACAGTGTCTTAGAAAAATAAAAAATAAAATATGATGAATGCAACACAGAAATTAAACGTGAATTAACAATGCAACTACGAATGAATTATTGTTTTTTTTAAATGTAAGTGCAAGCAACCAACAATGCACATAAAATATAAACAAGGAAAGAAAACATATACCAATGCTTGCAGATTAGCAAATTTTTTTAGCGGCAATTTTTTTATTAAGCAAGCGAGCTTAGAGCCAAGCAAAGCAATCCTAAGCAAAGCAAGCAGAGCAGTCTTTGAGCAAGTAATCCTTCTTGAGATTTTCTGCAATCTGAAAATGAAGACGATATATATACAATTGGCAAGTGATTTTATTTTTGTGTTTACTTTTTGTTTAAAGAATAGGAAAAGAAAATAAGATAAAAACTAAATCAAAAATCCTATCAAATTAAAATACATAGCCTACTCACAACTTACACAAACCAAAGCCATTTAAAAACTTTTTTTTTCAATGATATACTGGAGATAATAGCCTAAGAAAAATCAAAAAAAAAATTCAGAGAACACTGAAGACAAAGAAAATGATGGTCGGTTAAGTAAGAACTTACAAGGAAAGAAAAATCACCACACTACAAATGAAATTAGATGAGAATAGAGATCACACGCAACCTAACAAGCCCAAAGGTCAAAAACGGAGATTCATAAACCCGAATTTAGACAACGCAAGTGCAACCATACCAGATGAATTCCTTTTTCTTAAAATCAAATCGCGAATTCCTTTTTTTTTTAATCTTTAAAATCAAATCGCGATTTATCGAACACAATTCAATACTTTACCATAAGAACTGGAAGCGGTGGAAGATTGGATTGTGGGAGTCGATTAGAGGTTGATTTGGAGGTGGCGAATTGGGTTTTTGAAATTTTGGATTGAATTGTGTGGAGGTCAGTTTGTTTTTGTTTAGTGTAGAGGTTGGAGTGGTGATAGGTTAGCGGCTGATCTGGTCCAGAAGTGAGTTGTTGTTCTGCTTGATGCTGGAGGGAGATGGTCGTGTATGAACGTGAATTGAATATATGGTGTTGATGAAATTGGTTTGCAGTTAGATGTTGAAGACAGTCAAGAGATGTTTGTATATAGAAGAAGGTTGAAGTGGTTTACTGTGATGAGGTTTTGGGTTTGTGAAGCGGAATGCAGATATAAAGATGAGATATAAGAAGAAGGATGCAAGAGATTAGGAAGGAAATTTATACACAGAAAGGAACCGAGTGATTTTTTTTTGAAATTTGCAAAAATAAAAAGGAAAGTAATAAAAAATAGGATGGAGATTGAAGATGGAAAGAAAGAAGAGAAAAGATGTCAATTTTATTTCCTTTTGTCTTAGAGATAATAGAAGGGTATTGTGGCAAGAAGAGAAGATGGCAGTAAAACACAGAATAAAGAAAGACACAAAAAATGCAAAGGATTTTTTTTTGGAAAGAAATTGTAAACAAAAGGAAAGAGAGATTATAGAAATAAATTGGAAAGGAAATTGAAAAAAGGGAATGAAATTTGAGAAAATAAATGACAAGAAATTGATGGGGAAAAAATGGCAAGAATAATTATATATTTTTTTCTCTTGTTTTGAGATTGTAGTACCAATAGATAATACCAAATCACCTAAACAAGAATTTTCTTTCTATATATACAAGAAAATAAAGAAAATAGAAGGAAAAAATAAAAAATAAAACAAATTGTAATGACCCGCATTTTCAGCGGTATAATAATAATTTTATTTAATTATTTATAAGGGTGATTAAAAGGATTTAATGGTCGTGGAATTAAATAATGATGAATATTTAATTAAAATAATAATTAAATAATATATTTAATTCTGAAATAATCAGAATTGGCGGAAATGGCGATATGGTGTGAACTGGGTAATTCAAAATATATAATTCAGTTTGGAATTGAATTTGAATAATGAATATATTATATAAACGACAGTTTGAACGTAGAGTTATAATATAATTAAAATCGAGCTCGAAATGGCGTGGCAGTTCACGATTTGGCGATTTGAACTTCAACTGAATGTACAAGATTCATTTTAAATCGGATTTCTGTGAAACAAGAAACGTGTGGAGCTGGTGGAGTATATCTTTCTAGTAGAAGAGAAAAATCGGGATTTCGTCATGTAGATTTTGATTTATGTCCAAATCAAATTTTAGAAAAGTCATTGTGGAATTCCTTTATAATTTATAAAGGAATTATTTATATTTTAAAAAGGAATTTCAATATAAATCGAATATCGACTTAATCAGGGTTTGAAATATCAAGTTAGAAATTCATAGAGGAATATTCCAGAAATCGATATGTTTATGGATCGGTAGGAGTTTATAAACACTCGAATACGATGGGTCGACACGATATGTTTTGAAAAGAGGGTAAATTAAAATAAGTTTACCCAAGGTATATCTTGATATAGAGAAGATATATATATCAAAATTATAATATAGTGGGTATATTGGTTGTTATTATAATCGAGTACGATTATAAATTAAATGGTTATGTAAATAACCAATCAAAATTCATATAAGAAAGAAATATGAAAGCAAATGAATGAAATCTGGAATTCAAATCAGAATTTGAATTAAAATTCTGGAAAATTGGGTAAGTGTTTGTAAACGGATTTGGATTAAAAATAAGGAAAATTTAAGATCCTGGGAGATTTTAAATTGTTTTACAAGCCGTGTGAATTATATTTTGAAATGAATTTCAAAGTGGAAATGTTTAGAAATGGTTTTATAGTATTGAACTCACTTCGATCGCTGGAAAATAGATTCTGATGATGACAGCTGCATCATCAGTATTCATTTTCGAGTTGTAAGTGACGAATTACTACCAGAGATATTGTTTTGAATTTGTTTTAGGAAAGACAATTTGTGTTGAATTTCAAAAAGGAAAATTTGATTTTTGAAAGAGTAAACTGTTTAAAAACTCCCAGAATTTGGTTTGTTTAATTTAAAAACAAATTTAACAGAAATTTGTGAAAGCAATTTGGAATTAAAATAAAGTCAGTTAAGTGGTAACTGAAACTAAATTTGAATGATATCAAGACAAATTGGATTGTGAGATTCAAATTTGAAGTGTAATGTGATAATCAAGTTAAGAGTTGGGAATCGAGAAGAAACTCGAGTTGAAATGATATTTGGCTCGAATATAAGCGAATGGTTGTGTTGTGGATAAAAGCAGATCATAATTTGATTGGGATAACATTGGTATATGCTGAGTTGATAGCATATGGAAATAATAGAGTTGATATGCCCGACAAAAGGTACAAGTTTATATTTCATATGGTATGAGATTTTGATGAGCCGAATTGGCAAGTCGCTTGGCTGTTTGATTTTCTTTTGGGTTGGAGATGGCCCAGAGAGGCGAGTTGGAGTTTGACCTATTGACCAGTACAAAGGAGATGATGGCGAAATTTTTTGAAGAGTTAAGGCGTTAGAAAATTTTCAGGATTTTTGAAAATTTTCGATAATAAGAATTAATAATTTAATTGAAATCAAATTGGTTCAGTTGAAACTGAAGATTTAGAAGTGAACAAATAAGTTCTAACCAGTAGATAGGGTCGTCCTCTACCTTAGCAATTTCGAGGACGAAATTATTTTAAGTGGGGAAGAATGTAATGACCCGCATTTTCAGCGGTATAATAATAAATTTATTTAATTATTTATAAGGGTGATTAAAAGGATTTAATGGTCGTGGAATTAAATAATGGTGAATATTTAATTAAAATAATAATTAAATAATATATTTAATTCTGAAATAATCAGAATTGGCGGAAATGGCGATATGGTGTGAACTGGGCAATTCAAAATATATAATTCAGTTTGGAATTGAATTTGAATAACGAATATATTATATAAACGACAATTTGAACGTAGAGTTATAATATAATTAAAATCGAGCTCGAAATGGCGCGGCAGTTCGCGATTTGGCGATTTGAACTTCAACTGAATGTACAGGATTCGTTTTAAATCGGATTTATGTGAAACAAGAAACGTGTGGAGCTGGTGGAGTATATCTTTCTAGTGGAAGAGAAAAATCGGGATTTCGTCTTGTAGATTTTGATTTATGTCCAAATCAAATTTTAGAAAAGTCGTTGTGGAATTCGTTTATAATTTATAAAGGAATTATTTATATTTTAAAAAGGAATTTCAATATAAATCGAATATCGATTTAATCAGGATTTGAAATATCAAGTTAGAAATTCATAGAGGGATATTCTAGAGCTGTACGATATTCTGTTGTGAATATATACAATAATATTTATTTTTAAATATTAAATTTAATTATGTTTAAATATATTTATATATTTAAATGGGTCATTCAGAGCTTTAAAAATAGCCAGTTTTGCAAACGACCTCGGTTTTCGACGAAACTAATTTTGTTGGATCCGCAACATCAAATTATTATTAGATTCCAAGTTCTGTGATTTTTGGTGTCACTGCGTGGCCGTACGGATTTTTAGAGTGAAAAACAGTCAGTATTCTGACGGTTAAAAATACGCTGTGTGAGCAAACAGTCGGAATTCGACGAAACCAGTTTCGTTGGGACCGTAATTTCGAACTCTAGCTGTATGTCCAATTTCATGATTTGTGGGTATTATATGTGGTCGTACGAATTTTTTGAGACAAATATAATTAACGATTGATTTTAAATGAAATAAAATAATCAAAAAGAAAAAATCTAAACTAAAAATATCTAAAATCCTAATGGTATAAATACCCCTTCTACCAAGTCCTTAAGACCTAATTCCATCTTCTGCAAACAAAAGGAGGCCGCTGAATTTCTTATTCTTCTTCAAATTTAATTGAACTCATGCAATACTCAATGAAATCGAGCAACTTCGGATCCGTCAGACTCGGGCAAGTGAAGGCTTCAACCGGGAGTGCATTTTACAGGGTGCAACGGGTTTTTCCAGAGGTCGATATATTGACTGGCGAGCTAGGGCTGAGGCACGGGGGAGATACAGGTGGTCGGTGGTTGATTCGAGGGTACTGGTGGAATCGGGGGGTCAAGGCGCACCTGGTGGGGGCGTAGGGGGAAGCTCCGGTGGACTATGGAGCAGTGCGATAGTACGGGTTCGAAGGCGAGGTTGTAGGTCGAGGTACGGAGGAGAGCATCGAACTTGTGCTCGCAAGGATGATTGGAAGGAGGCCGGCACACTGAGTTGAACAGTGGAGATGGCAACGTCGATGTTTGAACGTGGCGGTGGTAGTTGGTGGTCAAAAACTTCGGTCAACGTTTGTTTACAGGAGGCGGGATTTTAATTGGATTTTTGGGGAAGAAAGGTGAGGCTGGGTCACGTGTATAGGAGAGGGTGAGATTAATTTAGTAAAATGGTTATGTTAATTATTATTTAAATCCTAGTCTAACTTGTAAACCCGATAACTAGCTCATACGATATCAGAATCAAACGAAACAAGATCCGTTAGGATCGTATGGACAGACACTACCCAATGGAACTGACTGGAAGTGGATTGGTGCTCAATTGAAATTATGGCGAAATAAACTGTTTGATTCAGATCAAACAACAGTTTATCGTTCTTTAACGATGAACTGCCAAAGTGAGTAAATCTCACTAACTCTAAGCAGTTATATTTCATGTTGTATTTTTAGAACTGTTAAATATAGGCTGATTGACTGTGTGTTGACTATTTGATTTGAACTGCTAATCAGTTAGTTGAATTTCTATATTGATTCTGTTTAACAGAATATATCATATGGAACTGAAAGTGATGTCGATTTATTGTGTAACATCTGTGGATGCAGGGAAACAGGTTGGAGGAATCCGATTGGATTCCTCAACGGTTATTTTATTGTTTTTCATATATTGTGATATATGATGTGGTTTATTATATTGTGGTTCATTATATGTGTTTGGACGATATTGGTCATCGTGATATGATGTGTTAAGTACCATAAAATATCGGAATGGAAAAAGGAGATTTTCAAAGTGATATTGAAAACAGAATATTTATAAATGGAATATTTATAAAGTGAATTATTTATTTAGGGTAAATAAATAAGATATTATAAAGGGATTTTTCACTTAGGAAATAAATAGAAATATAAAGGAGAATTTATTTAGAAAATAAATATAGATAATGGGGATTTTTTTGATAAGTGAATAAACGCTGTTAAAAGGGGATTTTTTTTTATAAGTGAATAAACACTGTTAAAAGGAGATTATTTGACAAGTGAATAAACGCTGTTAAAAGGGGATTATTGGATAAGTGAATAAAAGCTGTAAAAAGGGATTGTTTGATAAGTAGATAAACGCTGTTAAAAACTGTAAAAAAGGGAATTATTGGATAAGGGATATTTATTGGGAAAGTAAACAGAGTTAATGAAAAGGAGTTTAATCGAATTTAGCTATTCGAAACGAGTTAGTCGAATATGGTTAGTCTAGTCGAGTTAATCGAAAGTAGTTAATCGAACATAGTTAATCAAATGGAGTTAAATAGAAATTAGGGACTGACTAGAGATTAATAAGTTGAATGGTTTCCTGAGTATCGATCTGATGTTGGTTTCGGCCTTCGGGGTTTATACTTAGGAAGTTGTTCTCTTGTTAGTTTATAGTTAGAGTCTGATAGATGTGGAAGAATAGTGATACAAAATTAAGCCTGGAAATGTTTTCCAGTGTTAATAACGTATATTTTCTAAACATAGAAAATAAGGATATATATATATAAATATATATATATGATTGATGATTGATTGATAGAATTTCCATTTGGAAATAATATCGTTGTTTGCACACGTGTTTTCTTTGATAGTTTACTCACCGACTATCGAAGTTTTGACCATTTTAACGTTGTTAATATGGAGAGACCGGTTGGATTATTATCCAAAGAACCACTCTGTATTGGCATAAGCGTTGCGAATCATATATGCCAAAGATAATTGAAGACGAAGTAAAGTGCAAGGGCTATTGTATAAGTCTTAGATAATAGTGCCTAAGATGGATGTACTGAATAGTGCCTTCGGTTCATCCTGTTCCTGGATGACTTGTATGGATGAATGTCCGATAGAGTATTTCCAGAAAGGTCACGTACATTGATTTCTTCAACCGTACCAAGAGTGGAAGCGGAGAAGGAAACTTCTTTAGCTAACACGTAATGTACTGTTGTAGACGTCAATTAGTGATTTTCGATGGATCTGACAATGTGGCATTCGAAGTGAAACTGATGTGATGATAAAGCGTAACCTCAAGCCTCATCATCCGGTAAATGACAGAAATCGGGCAGGCAGCATGGCTAAGTCGGTCGCTCTGAAGTAGGGTGTATAATCACCTGATCTAGAGTTTCATTTATTTCTAAAAATCTATTGTTGATGCTGTCCCATTCGGGAAACGGTTGCTGATCTCAACCGTTGGTGATATACATTCGATACACTCAAGCGAAATGAGTGATCGGTCATGTGTGGCCAGGTTGCAAGATGTTCTTGTTGAACCCAGTGTATTCCTTTCTAGAGGTACACTAGCGAAAGGTGATTCCATACCTTGTCATAGTTGGAAACCCATTACCCAATACGTGCTTGCGGTTTTGATTGTATACTATATATGTAGAACGTGAGATGAAAGCGTTTCTGCTAGATGATTATTATATTGTGTTGATAGACATTATTATAATATCAAAAGGTTTTTGATATTAAGATATTTTGGATTCTCATAAGGGAAAAACCTGTTCCATTATACGACGTGGTCTTATGAGATATCATTTACCTGCTTGAACTGTTTTAAACTGTTTTACTCACACCAGTCCCATGACTGACCCAGAGTTTATTTTGTTTGTTTCCCTAAACTCTTGGGTGTCTAAATTTGTATGGGCAGTCAAGTAGTCGGGATTTACAGATATACTGGAAGAGCTTAGAGCAGGAGGCTTTAGGATTATATAGCTATAGTTACTTCCGTTGTGTTGTAAGTGTTGTACTTTGATAATGATGTATATTCAAGTACAATCTTTTATTTCAAAGATATGCTATCTATTATATGTTATTCGTTCCGCTGTGAGGTTCGTGTTACTCTGATGTTGTGTTCTTCTTCTATTCTGAGTTTCTATCTTAACTATCCTCACCCTCTTTTTTCTTTCTATTAGTGTTCTGATTTTCCAGTGTAATTGGGGTTGGACTTGTGTTATTTGGTCAGCTCAAATTGGACCGATTTTCGGGTCATTACACAAATACTCTTTTTTTTTAAATAACAAAATTAATCCGAAGAATAAAATCAAAATTAATTAACTTTCCCCGGCAATGGCGCCAAAACTTGTTTGCAAATGGATTTTCAATCGAATTAGAAAACCATCAACAAAATATTGTCATAATAAACCACAAGCGCACGACATACAATTGTTAGTACGTGGCAAATACGAGTCGATCCGGAGGTAAGAAATAATTTCAATCTTATTTAATCAAATTAAACCGAAATTTGGATTGATTTAACTAATAAAAATTAATTAACACTAGAACTAAGTTGAGAGCTAAATATGAAATGAAAGCAATTTAGAGGTAAATCCCTTCTCATATTTATACAAATTAACAAACGTACGATCTATGATCTCCATTAAGTTACATAAATGCAACATTTAAACCACTTATGATTCTCATGAAAATGAAACTAAAGCAAAAAACTATTTTAAGTATGGCTTATGAACAATTAATTGAACTATAAACCATCAAATTTTATTTTTACTTTCATTTCAAAATCAATAACCACTTAGCAAATATTGATGTAATTTGTGTTTACATTGACTAAGCATAGTTTATTTTGTTGTCAACAAACACAGACTATCAAAATCACTTGTATAAACTTACATCAACATCCACTGACATGAAGCACAAATTAGAGATCACAAATCATACAAATGTTGAACTTACATAAAGTTAGAGAGGTTCATTACCCCCAAATCAAAGGAATTATCTACTCATATGTGTTATCGAATCAACACATGTAAGTTTCAACATAAATATGAACAAAACAAAAGAAAGAACTAATTAACAACAACAAAATGGATCTAAACTAGCTACTTGCATAAAACTAAACTACACTAATACATAAAGTAAATAACAAAAATTAAATGAACAAGAAATAAAATTGCATTAAACTGAGATTACATAAGAGAAATAGCTAAGAAGCCATGGAAGAAAAATTGAGGTATTGATTTTAGCCTCCATTCTAAACTAAATAAAATCCAACATCCTTTTTTATGCCAACATACATGGGTTATTTATACATGAGTAAAACCCTAATTCACTTTTAGCGTGCTACCAAGAATGCCCTCTAGAAAGTGTGGCCACCAAGTAATCATCAAGCTATAATTAATCCATCATCGAATTTGCCTAAAGCTATAATATCCACTTATTTGTCCATTTGCTTCTAAGTGTAATAATTGAAAAGGTAGGTGGGGTCCTCTATGATCATGTATGAGAATTATTTCTTCTTCATTCCTTTGTATGCATATAAATCTTTATGAAGCTTTCTTCCAAACGCACTAAATGTCTACAAAAACAATGAAAAGGTCCAAGTAAAAATTCTCAAAATAACATAAGCACAAAAATGACCATTTTTCCCTTGTATGATGATGAATGTATGATATTTTGAAATCAATTGAATTATGGTTTAAACGTGATAAAATAACCAAATATGACATTTATTTAAACTAAACAAGGATAAATATGTGAATATAAATGTGCATTTTTTCGTGCACATCAAAAAGCTTGGAGTTTATATCGACTTTTGACTTTAAACCATCCACCGAGTTTACACCTGGTTCATTGGCATCATTAGAAGTGCGACCTACTTTGTTGGATCAGATAGGAACTTCACAACGAAAAGACCGACAGCTAGCAGATATCTTGGATAGGCTTAGTAGAGGGGAGACTTCCAGTCATCTCAGTAGATATTCCACGGATGATAGAGGATGGTTACGACGAGATGGAAGGCTTTGTGTTCCCCAAGTTGGGAGTTTCTTGAAGATAATCCTTGAGGAAGCCCATCATTCTAGGATAACCATTAATCCAGGTGGTGATAAGATGTATAGAGATATGAAGAGGGTTATTTTTTGGTCTGGGATGAAGAAAGATGTGGCGAAATTTGTTTCTAGATGTTTGATTTGCCAGCAAATCAAGGCCGAGCAGAGGAAGCCCGATGGTTTACTTCATCCTTTGGAGGTCCCACAGTGGAAGTGGGAGAGCGTCTCTATGGATTTCATTGATGGTTTGCCTAGATCGAGGTAAGGCAACACTAGTATTTGGGTTATAGTTGACAGGCTTACTAAGAGCGCTCATTTAGTCCCTGTTAAGAGTAAGAGGACATCAGCATGGTTGTCTGTAGTTTATCTTCGTGAGATAGTTCGTCCGCATGGAGTGCCTTCCAGTATTGTGAGTGATCGTGACCCCATATTCACTAGTGAGTTTTGGAGGAGCTTACAAGAGGCATTAGGGACACAGTTGTGTTTGAGCACTGCTTATCACCCTCAGACCGATGGACAGATGGAGATGGTAAATATAATTCTTGAGGATAGTCTGAGACTGTGTATCCTAGACTTCGGAGGGACTTGGGAAGAGCATCTTCCTTTAGTAGAGTTCGTCTACAACAATAATTACCATGCTGGTACTGGCATGGCACCCTTCGAAGCATTGTACAGATGACCCTGTAGATCACCGACTTGTTGGTGGGAGTCTACAGATAGACTTCTACTTGGACCTGAGATGATTAGAGAAACTTCAGAGAAGATTCACCTTATTTGCATACACATGAAGACAGATTAGGACAGGCAGAAGTCCTATGCAGATAAGAGAAGGACCGACATTGAGTTTGAGGTAGGAGATATGGTTTTCATCAAGGTATCACCTTTGAGGAATGTAGTGCGCTTCGGATCTATAGGGAAATTGGCACCAAGATTTGTAGGGCCATTTCCCATAACATAAAAGATTGCCCAATTGGCCTATAAAGTAAAGCTACGAGAGAGACTGTCCAGTGTTCATGATGTTTTCCATGTTTCTCATTTACGGAAGTGCTTGCATGATACCGCAGAAGTATTTGAGCCGAGTATGCTTGAGGAAGTAGAGGTGGAACGGGAAGGCGATAGTTAGACGAGTTCCTACCCGTATTCTTGGATCGGAGGTTAAGAAGTTACCCAACCGAGAGGTCAAGTTGATGAAAGTTCGGCGGGGAGATGACCAAGAGGATGCAACTTTGGAGACCGAAGACAAGATTCGTGCTTCGTACCCTTTTCTTTTCAAGGGTATGTTCTTAACTTCTTTTTCTAAAGTCTTTATTCACACTTGTTTCTGTCGTTTAAGTATGTCCTATCGATCAAATCTTCGACCTCTAGGTAGGGAACCAACGTATGTAAACATGTTTTTGAAACATGTTATGTTTGATGGATGCAAGTGGACGCAAGTGTTTGCTAGTGGTTGCTCGTGGATGCATATACACACACATTAGGCACAAGATCGACTCAATCACTCTCATACTGCATATGGATTTGTGTACATTTTTCTTTTTTTAATGGATGAAAATGGGTGTATCATCATATGGATGTTGCATTTGGATGAATGATTGCGCACACATATAGAACTTACATATTATAATAGGATTATTTTCATACATGTTGGATTCATGGCACTAACACACATTGCATTAAGGAGGTCAACTGAATCAGCATACCGCCTGATCTTTCGCATTAGTGTAAGGACATATACACACACCTTTTCATATGTTCATATAAGCATTAGAAATATTTTAAGGACAATGGATACATGTGATTGGTGGATGAGTAGATGGATGATGGATGTTAGGATATACATTCTTCTTAACTTGGAGATTTCGGGGACGAAATCCTTTAAGTAGGGAAGAACGTAACACCCCGTAATTTTAAAAGACAGTATAATGACAAATTAAAGAATACTTCATTAAATATTGAAAATTATGTAAAACGGACTGCTTCATTGCATTCGTCTCGGAATTCTGCTTGAGATAGACTCCGAGTTTGCATAAAGCAGACATTGTATGAAGAAGTTATTAATCCTAGAAGTTTGAATACACACAAGTGAATTATATATATACAAAACAATTCAAAATAAAAGACACGAGCTAGGGCGAGAATTCAGACCATTAAGGGCCGACCCCACCCGAGGGGTGTCGAACCATGGGTCGACATCAACAAAGGGGTGTTGGCACCCATGTCGACCCCCCGAGATCTGGGCAAAATTCAGTTTCTTACGTGGAATCGTTTCTTGACTAGATTCATTGACCCTAAGCTATAAATAAGACTTCATTCTCATTGTTTTATTCATATAAATCAATGGCGACAACGAGGTGCTACCCCAACTCAATTTGATGTACTCTTTTCTTCTTCAACAACAAGTTATACATATTTAGAGATCTGTGCTACAACATCTACAATCAATTCTCTGTCCTTTAGATCCAATCATAGTGAGTCTATGTTATTTTTAGATATAAACACCTAAAATGTAATCTTGACATGTTTATAAGTTTTGATCTAAGCCTATGCCTGTTAGTAAGATCTGTCATTACTTGTATATCTAATTTACAGTTTAGATCTCATATGTCTATTCATAATATCCCTATTATGTTAGTTTTCCTAATCATGTCACCGCATGCGTATTATATTAGTTTGCCTAATCATGTCACTATGCCTATTCTGTTAGCATGGCCAATTCTATCATCATATGCCGGTTTTATTTTCTATTCCTATTCTTGTTCCCTTCTCTCCCTCTTTCCCTTTTTTTGTTTTTATAGCCAGGCTACCTTCGAGCCAAGGTCTGTCGCTGAAATATGCGAGCGCATGAAATTGGAAACGATTGGGAATGATAAATTTAGGGCATAATTCTTATTGTTAAACATGACTGGGAATTTTGGGCATAATTTGTGCCCTGAACTAAAACTTGGGATTTGGGGGCATAATCTATATCTTGATCTAAATCTGGGGCATAACTTGTATCGTAGATCGAAAGGGGATTTGGGAGCATGATAAACATGAAAGTTGGTTAATAATGAAAATACCTAGATTTACAGTAATTAGAAACTGTAACTGTGCTTGGACACAAGGTTAGATTACACTTGTGGTAGAAGCCTGCCCGGAACCGCTCGGCATATCCAGCGTCCACAGGTAGTAAATCTAATGTGAGGGGTCTAAGTGCATAAACACGTAACATGCTAAGACACGAGGTTAAATCCGACTTGTGGAAGAAGTGAGCCCAGACCCAACCGGCATATCCAGCATCCACAAGTTGTAGACTTAATGTAAGAGGTTTAGCACGTTAATAACCATAAATGATTGAGTGGGGAAAAACTTGTAATACTTAACCTGTTTAAATCCTATGGATTACATGAACCTGTTAACTTGAGTAGGGGTCAAGTAAACTTGTTTGAATCAGCAGGAGGGTTAAGTAAATCTTGGGGCGGTGTGTAATATTTATATATAGGCCCACAAATTTAACCTGTTGGGGTTATGCAATCTTGTTAAACCAGTAGGCATAACCTGTTGAAATCGTAGTATTGGGGATACAAGCCTGAAGGGAAGCTTGTATCATTTGTTGTGTGGGACCTGTTTCAGTCAGTAACCCGTCTTAGTATAAAATGGGGAAACCCGAACTAGGTCGGGGTCTGGGCATGATTACTGAGATGATTATAAGAGGTCACTTGAGTGAGGGTGTTGATGGTGCATTCCAACGGTGTCATGTGCGTGCATGGGTCCGCTTGCTAGGGAAGATAAGACGCTGTGACATCTGTGGATATGGTGTGTGCACATCTTGTACATAAAGGGTTGCCACTTTAGGAAGTGATACATCCTACTGTGGGGCCAGCACATGGTATCTACGAGTTAGGGAGTCGATCGATTGGGGGTAGTATTTAGGGTACATCTAGTCTTGCTTGTTTAGGAGCCCATTATTATCGTTGGGGGTAACACCCGTCAATTCTGTTGGGCTACCAGTTATTGTATGGGATAAAAACCTCTCACTAGAAGTACACCTAAGTCTACCATTTTGTACTTGTTGAGATCATCATGTTCTGTGATACTAGTATTGGTGCAGAGTAAAGTATCAAAGAAGCACAATATATTCTATCATGTTTATCCTGTTTACCTTGTTATACCTGCCTTATGACACTGCTATCTCTCTCTCCAACTTATATGCCTGTCATGATGCTTTTACTTATTTATATGCTAAAAGTAACTGGACTCGCCAGACTTTATGTCTGACCCATTTTTGTTTCCTCTTCTTTCTCTTTCGTTCCCCCCTAGGTTCTCAGTGTTGGAATACTCAGACTTGATTAGGATTCTTCTTTCCTTCTGCTTGGAGCTGATTAGATAAATTGCTTGATTTCGTATCTTATCTACTATGGCTATATTTTTGGGGATTATGCTCTTTTTATGTAGTATTGTACTCTGATGATGATTTTTGTACAAGGCAGAAGTTTTATGTTTTCAGTATTCCAAACGTATTATGTAATTGGGTTTGAACCACGAAGCTTTGTTATTAAATAAAGTTTTAATTCCACTGTTATTTTATAGTGAATATTAGGCACAGGTCCCTAAAACGAAACTTAATTAGGCTCACCCCCGGTCATAAACTTATTGTAAATTTAGTCCCTATTTTCAAAAACATATAAAAACATACAAAAAAAATATAAAAAAATCATGTAAATTCGTATTTAATTAAAACAATTAATCGTGAAAAAAATCAGATCAAAAAAACATTAAAAACAACGTCGAAATCATGAAATACAGAAAATCAACGAAATGCAGTAAATTGCATCAAAACATGCATATAAATCGATTAGTTGCATACATGTATGCATTTATTTCAAATCTGCGTCAAAACTGCAGTATAAATGCATACATGTATGCACATATTGTTAAAACATGCATCTGCTGATGCATTTGTTTAAAAACTGCATACCTACGTGCAACTTATTCACGTTTGCATGTATTTTGACATACATGCACACATGTATGCAGTTATATAGAAAAACTGCATACATGTATGCAATTTTTCAAACAGGCGTGCATAAATATATGCATGTGTATTCGAATAGTTGCATAAATGTATGCAACTATTCGTAAAAGTTGCATACATTTATGCAACTTTTTTTTTTTAATTTCTGTGGACTTCCGAGAATGTTTACAGATTTTAGAAATTTTTTTTTTTTTTTTAAGTGATAGCGCCTGAAAATTTGGACAGAAAACGAAAGAGGCGGAGGTATGGAAAGTGGCAGGCGGATGATTTCAGGCGGCAGCTAAAATAGGGGGCGGGTTTACAGAGAAAACATTAATTACAGGGATGTATTGTGAATTTAAAACTTGCAAAATAGTTGCATACATGTATGCAACTTTTGCCAATAGTTGCATACATGTATGCAAGTATTTCTGAAGCTGTTTCAGTTGAAAATGTATGCAGAAACTTGCATACATGTGTGCAACTATTTGAAATACTTGCACACATGTATGCAAGTATTTACATGTGAAAATAAAATGTGTGCAGAAACTTGCATACATGTATGCAACTATTTTAAATACTTGCACACATGTATGCAAGTATTGCATGTAAAAATATAACAGAGAAATACTTGCACAGATGAATGCAAGTATTCCAAATATGTGCATGATTTGATGCAGATTACTGCATTTTTCGCTGTTTTCTGTATTTTTTTGATTTTGATGCATGTTTTGATTTTATTATGATCTGAATTTTTGGGCGAGCACATGTTTTATTTAAATACGAATTTACGTGATTTTTTTATATTTTTTTAATATTTTTTTGATGACTTTTCAGAAAATAGGGACCTAATTTACAATAAGTTTATGACCGGGTTTTTTTTTATATTTTGAAACTTAATAGGGACCTCTAAAAAACGCACCCTATTTTATAACTGTCTTGTAATGTTTCTGTTTTTGTTTACCTATAACGCTTCATGAAACTTAATGCATTCTTATAAAGAGTGACATTATCGGACGTGGGGTATCACAATAGGGCTTTGTTATTAAACTTAAAAGTACTAATCAGGAAAGGTCGTCATACTCTAAGGTTCATTATCTAAATTTAGTCTGCACAAACTTTTTTCTAACTACCTAATGATGAGTGTATTAGCAAGCACATTCGAATTCGGATCCGCAATTGAAGTACTAACGAAAAATGGCTAACTTATTATTGAACAAAGAAGTAGATACCTAAGGTGGAGGGATAGAAGGACTGGTCATCGGTGTTGTATATGACGTAGTTGTATACACAATTAAATGATTTTTGTTTGATGATAACAACCAAATAAATGTTATTTTAAATGTGTTTGTTACCGTACAGTTCTATATATACATCACATACAGGAATATAATATTTATATTTAAATAGAATATGACTGTACATACATTCATATATTCATACAGTATTTTATTTAAATTAAATATTATATTTCAAACATTCAAACAGTACAACTATTTGTAACTCGACTATTTATTCAATTCACAGGAATTTGTACTTATATATAAACTGAATACGATAGACAAATTTGTTTAAACACAATAAAATATTATTTTATTTCAACCAAATCTGTTTATTACATATAATCAGTACAATTCTCTCACAATCACTTTTACACACACTAACACTCGTCTTCCATCTTCTGTCTTCACTGCTCTCCAATCCAGTCCAGTCATCTTCATACCTATCACATACAGAAGAACACACACAGTAGACTGCAACAAAAATAAAATTCAATACAAACAAATAAAAATTCATTTGAATTTTATTTGCCTTAGAATTTCGGTGTGTTTCTCATCATTTTTCTAGACTGGGTCTGATACGCAGGGACAGAAAAACTTGCCTCGATGGCTGCATATACACATGTGTATATATATATATATACACGTGTGCACTGCCTCACCAATCCAGTGTGCAACTGAGGAGTAGCCACGTGGACCTTCTCGACTTAGTGCACAATGCAAAATAGTGTGCAAATATTTCAACGTGGTATTTCAAAGCCAATAGTCGAGGCATGATCAAGTAAAGACATAATACTAGCCAAAGTGAAAGCATGTTCAAAACAGTGGAACATGATGGAGCAAATTATTTTCAGCAAAATGAAATAATATTTTTTTAATCAAAGTGTCAAATACAACATTTCAAATTACAAGTCAACAAACATGGCAGTTCAAATATCATGCAAGGACAAATGACATTGAGGTTAGTGCACAATGGTCTGGTCAAGCCAAGATGAACCAAACATGGACACAAAAGTAACATACATGAATGAAGCAGCAAAATGATTTACAGGTTCACGGATATGTTTTGGCAAGACAACCCATGATCAAGTAGAAACAATGGTGGAAGGCAATATACTGTAAATGGTCGAGCAACTCAAATGGCATAATATGTACAACAAGAATTACATGGTTGCATGTCAAGTGGGGGCATTTACAAGGCAGCAGCAAGAAGAAGTCACACAGCATCACACACTCATACATGATGCAACAAACATATACATAATGTACAGCAGCAAGTACATGAAAAGAAAGCAAGCAACTAACATGATGGATCAGAACAGCTAAGTTCATTTTTACAAGTGAAAAACTCAGGGAAAGCATGCATATGGGTTAGCATAAATTCTGGTGGACATGTGACCAGTGACATATGTGTTCACCAAGACTCAGCAAAAACACAAATGGTGCAAACTCATCAACATATATGGATGCTCTTGCAAATGGTTCAGTTCAGAGGCACACAACAATGAGGGCACGACAATAATCAAGGTCAAGTTCTAGTAAATGATCATGAACAGGACAAACACACGCAGCAGCAATTGGCCAAGCATGGACTTGCATGAGCACAAAAGGGAAATCAACAGTGGTCTAAAATGCCGAATAAAACATGCACAAGTTTTGGAGCATAACAACAGTTTTTTTAAGGGATGAATAAGAGAATACAAGACAAATTCAAAACAGACGGTGCAGTACTCATTTTGATCAGTAAAAAGTCAACATGATGCTCAAGACTTATGTGCACAGTTTCTTTTTGTGAAGCTAGTTTAAGGCTCATTAAAGGTTCAATGTCATAGCAAATTGGTACAAGTAAATGGATAGGGTTCAGGTCAGCACAATGGTGGTTCATTAAGCTTGCCCAGATACAAGTATGGAAACATGCTCATATACATGCACAAGTTTTTGCCAGAAGTATTCAAACTCAAATACAAGCAGCTAAAACAGGGGTCAAGAAATTGGACAAACTTTATACATGATGGATGAACACAGAAAGCAAGCAACAACAATTATATGTACTCAACTTCAAGTGCAAAAAAAAATGGCAAAGTCTAGTACCATTTTAAATTTCATAGGAATTGTTAAATTCTAGCAACAGTTCGAATATATAAAAATCCAAGTGCATCAGGCGGTAACTGTTTAACAAAATAACAGTCGAAATTATGCTGACAAAGTCAAATTAAAAAGTGGATATGAAGTTCCAGAAAAACTGATTCAAAGTTATAATCAAGACCAGTTCAAAAAGCCAGAATCTAAATCGCAAGTTTCCAGAGTGTCTGAAAAATTCAAGTTCCAAAATTCATGCAAATATCAAAGAACCAGTCTAACATACGAAATCAGAGAATTAATATTTCTAGAGTTTTCCAGTTAACCCTATAAATATCCACCGATTCATCACTGGTAGATCCATCCGGGTTTCAACATAACCAAAGAAAAATTAGAAGTGGAAAAAGTCATACCAATATTCACTTGGATCTGAATCGAGTGGAGTTGCAAATAGAAGAACATCAGAGCACAAGATCGACATCGGAAAATATCAGAGCACGAGTATGATCAATCATCGAATTCCAGAAGGAAACTCAAGATAGAAAATCGCCAGCCGCCATTTACTTTCTTCAGAGACAAAGGGGAACGGGCCAGATAAAGAAAGAAGCAAATAAGAAAGAGGTCGGTCTACTCATTTTAAAAAGAGGATAACCCATTTAATTTAAACTCCTAAGGGTTTTGAATTTGTTTTTAAATTTGTTTTATTGTTTTGCTTTTTATTCATCTTTAGATTCAAGTTGTAATCAAATCAGAGTTTTCTAGTTTGTCTCTAAAACTAGGGAGACGAATTACAGGGTTTGTAATTCGGGGAAATCTGGTTTTAGGGATAAAATCAGTGCAGGGTTTTGAGCGTAGGGTTATAAACAGTTGGGAGGAATGCCGCGAGTTTACAGGGGATTGTAAGCGTAGAGATTGTTTTAAATCCTAGTAGAAACCTTGAGGAATGCAGCAGTAGGCAGGGTTTTACCGAAGCTGGGTAAATCTGTGTGTTATTTATTTTCCGCATTTATTTTGATTATTATCTGTGCTATTATTATTTAATTACTTTGTGAAAATCTACGATAAACCCTATTCACCCCCCTTTAGGGTTATTTTAGATCCTACAATCAGCTGCTTCTCCTTTCAGATACTTTCGATGGAAGAGTCACTAGACCTCATCTTTTCATAAGAACCACCATCCTTCGAAGGATGAGAACCCTCGTTGACACTCCCTTCTGGATGACTGGTGGCTTTGCCCTCAAAATTACCGCAAATATTAAGCTCCCATGCATGTTGTCATCCTCAGCCTCCTTTTCATAATTCCCATCTAAAGAAGGAAGCTCGAAGGACAGAAGGGCTCTCACATCAATCATCTCTTCCTACGAAATAGATTTAGCGCAATGGATTTCTTCCACCTTAGCTTGAAACCTTTCAGTCAAGGATGAAGGAACAAAAGAAAAATCGAAGTTTAGTTATTTTCTGAAGTTATTGGAATAAACCATCATAAGGGTATTTATGAAGACATCCTTAATAAACCTTCCAAAAGAAACAACAGGAAAATCGTCAACCTTTTTTTTCTTCAAGGAGAACATTGGTAACCTTCGAAAGGCTTTTGTCCAACTTGACTAAAGACTTCTTCAGTGATAAAAATTCCTCCTCAAGAAATGCCTTTCTATCGATCAACCTTATTTTCTCATCCTTTAAATCTTTAATTTCCATTAATAAAGCACGGTTTTGATCACCCGGGGACTAGGCAGACTCTTTTATCGTGATCTCTTTCTCAGCCTATCCCTGGTAGCAACCAATTTAGTATTTTCGTCTTTTAAATCCCAAACCTCATTCTTAAGCTTTGATGAATCAGCTTCAAAACCGGAGGGGTTATGTTGGGAGGAGTACCAATTCTTTAGAAGTTGAAGACCAAAAAAGTAGAATATCAACAACGTCTAAAAAATGGAATACCAAGGATGTTGTTTCACGATAGATTAATCCGATATAGGGGATGCGGGGAAAGCTTTGAAAAAACAAAGAGAAGAAGAATCTATTATTGTCTTCACTAAGTTCCATTCGTAAAGGATGTTATTTTACCAGCTTTCATCATTAGTATCTTCAATCTTTGAAGTTTTATTTGCTAAGTTATTTGTCTGATTCTTGTTGCCAGTTTGTGTGTCAATCATGTTAGCACTTGCATTGAAATTTCTTGAATTATTATTGTTTTGCTGAGGTGTATAGTTAGCATCAAATCTGAAGTAGCGTTTGCTTGCCTCATGACCGAATTTTTCATATATTTGATGTCTCAGTCAATTGTTGTTGTTATTGAACCTTCCTCCTCTACCTCTTCCTTTGTAGGCCCGATCTCCTCTCTAATTGGCATACTGAATTTTGTTATTGTTTCAATTTCTAAAATTGTTGTTGTTTACTGCACTATTAGAGTACTAAGTTATAACTAGTTTATTTTGCTTAAGTCTTGCCTTATGTGCAAGAAGTATTGAACGCACATATTGTAAGCTTAGTGTAGTTTCTTTAATGAGATGACTACTACATAGCTTCATATTCATCATCTAACCCATTAAGTATGAACATTACTTGTTCGGTATCAGAAACTTTATTCCCATTTGATGCCGATTGATCACATAGGGTCTTGATTTTCATTAAGTCTTCTCTCATGGGTAAGCCTTCTCTTCTTATATTGTGTAATTATCTTTTATAATGCATAACCTTTGTTATGCATCGTGCGTTAAACACTTGCTTCATGGTAGTCTAGATTTCACTGGATGATTTACAACCAATTAGTTATGGCAAAATATTAGAACTAACAGTAGACAACAACAAAGAACTGATTAAACTATTTTGTCTTTGATGAGTCATATGTTCTTGATTTCTTATCAGCCTTCCATCTGTATCTATGGTAATTATTGTTCCATACATGTATTCCTTTAGGCCATAACCTCTAATGGTTGTCTCGATATGAAATTTCCATAGCAAGAAGTTAGATTCATATGAATGTACATTGAGTAGACATTTTTGTAGAATAAACTATATAGCAAAAGGGAGAAAAAGTCCTTTCTCCAATGGCGTACAAAAACATATTTGTAGTTTATAGACAACTACTAAATCTGTAATATACGAACTGAAAATACAATAACCAAAAGGAAACATGGTGACATGACCTGAAATCCCCGCCCGACGTAGACTGAACAAGAATACGGATGGTTTGAGAAGACGACGCATCGAAGCGCAAAACATTAGAACTTCTCATTGCTATTACAACAATTTACATCAGAGTACAAGAATATCAAAGTACAGAAAATAATTACACAGCATAAATACAATTATCCGAGAATAAATAAATTACATAATAGCGGAAATGTAAAATATAAATACAATGTAAATACAGTGCAGTAGAAAAAAACATCATCAAACACAGCTGAAGGCAATACACAGATACAGAGCTTTCCGAATATAGCTCCAGCCGTAATCTAGGATCCTGTTAAAAGAAAATGATCTGCAAACCAAAACTACTGACTACCCCTATGGAAATATGGGCACCCAGAGTTAAGGTAGGGACAATAAACTCCAGGTCAGTCATGGGATTGGTGTGAGAGATAAAACAATTATTAAATTTTTACTTTAGAATACGGTAAATCACGGGATCACGCCGTATATCACAGAACGGGTTTACCACCATGCATACCTTGGAATAACAACAATTAATAAACAATGCAATGCTTTTAGGAAAAATAAAGCTATTATAAGAATCAGGTCCCATCGCATAATGCAACTCAAGACGGAGGATAGAGTTTTACCTTATAATAGCCGAACACGCTTGGTACATCTTAAAAACAAACATTTTTTATATTCATACGAGTGCATAGTGTATAAATCATCTTCGAATATAGATGTATCAATCAGAAACGGCATAGTACCCCATCCTATTACGTCGCCATATAAGTTTACAACTAAAACTGAAATGTGATGATCGCCCATAACTCCTGCACTTAACAAGGGAAATAATGTGTTGAAAGACGTGCCAGACAGCTATGGACGATCATCAGGGTAGGAAAACACAAGCAAAACCTGTCGTACAACTCATAGCGCAAGGATAAAATATAATAGAACATATATAATGGGCATAATAGCGAAGCAAAATTAAGCAGAATCTTAAACTTTTTCATATCACCATGAATATTTCCATACAACATTGGATTACACTTATAAGAGTCTGTACAAAGTGTCTCACTATAAGTCACTCAGAGAATACGTCAACATAGAAGTAGAAAAACCACAAATAGTAGGTAATAGGAAACTAGTACGTAAGCCTCTAGCTCTTCATCACTCAGCAGCATCGTCCTCATCAAGATCAACTACTTGTCACCTGCTACTCAGTCTTCCCATCCAACACATGGATGAACAACCCAAGGTAATAAAAGGAAACATAAAACCTTGAGTCAGACAATAGCCTTAATGAGCGATTAAACAGCTATCTAACATCATCAAAAAAGTATATGAGAACAGGCATATTAATCAGCTAATATACCAACATCAACATAGAAGAACCCAAACCTATCTTCCCCACATCAGACAGTGAAAGCCTTTAGAATATTCAAGTAGAAACAAACGACACCTTCATAGCAATCAGTTATCAAGCGTAGACCATCCTAAACGATATCGACATGTCCCAAGCACAAGCCCCAATGGCCTAGACCAGCATCAGACAAGCACCCAAGAGATATCTCCTTCGACGTCGAATAACGTACACAAGGCCATACAAGCGAAACAATCATCATCCATGTCTCTGGCTGTCACCACCAATCTTGCTTTGAAACCATCGTTGATCATATGATTAGCTCAACATCATGTCGTCCGTCAAGGGCTAGGGGTAAACCCTGGTTCTAGCCAAAAACCCATATGCCTTTCATCGTTACGTATCTAGGCATTTCATTGCTACCCAGGGTACTGACTAATCATCTAGTCTTTCAGGCATCCCTATTATACCCCTACTTTGAGTCCGCTAGAACCTATGACCATGATAATTCCTCGACCTTCGATATCTTCTTCATCATCGGCGACCATTAGCAAGCTAAAATCATCTTGAGCAGCCATATTCCATGAGTTCAAATCATCTTGAGTCATCTTAACATTCGTTCCATTTCATCGATCAACGAACGTTTTAAAACACTCCAATCATTCCTCCTTGAGTTCACGTCAAAGCCATGATCGTCATCGACCCAAAAATATGCATCGTTTGGTCGATACTTCATTTCATGGCATTTTCAGCCTTTCTTCTATGAAAAACATACTACATCATTTAATTTAGCCTTTTACAGCGTTTCAAAAATGATATCATATCTCCTGGCTTGATCTAGACCCTTTGGCTCAATTTTTATACCACAACGTAAAAAACTACTTTCATCAGCTTTTTGAAATGCTATCATATCTGCTCGATCCATCAAAAACACGTGCACAACACCACGTTTTTAGTGCCTGATCCATGCTCTAGAAAGTGGCCGATCCATCCTCTTTCACAGTGTTTTAAAAGCGCTGTTAAATTTTTTCTCGATCCACTTTGTGAACTCTGCCCGTTCCATCCAAACCACATGTGCAACACCACGCTTTTAGTACCTGATCCATGCTCCAGAAAGTGGCCGATCCATCTACATTCTACATCGTTTGTAAAAAGATGTAATTAGTACCCGATCCATACCCATGAAAAATTGCTTGATCCATCTGAAAATCGCGTCTGAATCCATTAATTTCTCATGTGCAATACTGCCTGATCCATGCCAGATCAGCTCTGCCCGATCCATACTTTTCACAACCTTTAACAAACGCTTTCGTACCCAGAAGATTCAGCCTTTGCCAGACCCATCAAAACACGCCCGATCCATCATTTTTTCATGCCGATCCATTGGTTTTTGGTGACCGATCCATACTAGAATTTTTTCCCGATCCTTGACTTTCTACAAAGTTTGTGAAACACTGTTAAGAACTGAAAAATCAGCCTTTTCCAAAACTCACCGATCCAAGCCCAAAACTCGCCCAAACACCACCGATCCATCTCAAACACCACCGATCCAATCCACGCATGCACACCAAATCTCCAACTAAAACTACACTTGAATTCGATTTGATTTCATACTCGAAAACCAATTTGATTTCAGCATTTACAATAATTATTCAACCTCAAAATCAACTAATTTTTGATCCAACACGAGTACATTAAACAACATATGAAATTACCATTTATAAGTTGCTAGATTAAATCTAATTGTGATTCAAATTGAAATCATATATACCGTGGTGTAGATCTAAGTGAAAAAAAAATTGAAATGATGAAAATATGATTATACATTCCATATACTCGATTGAATCCATGTGAGAGATGCTTATCACTCACCAAATCTTCAAAATAAATTGGAAACCACTAATCTCTAATTCGGACAGCGAAGAACGATGAAGATCGACCTTCGAATCAACCACTTTGATGTGATCCACCCTTCTTCGATGTTGATCTTGGATCTTCTAATATAGATCTGTGTTTTTTAATGGAGGAAAGAGATATTTTATTGAGAAAGGAGGATTATGAGCTCAACCAAATGAGAGAAATGAATAAACTAAACTATTCTCCATGCCTCTACCCCTATTTATGGCCAACAGCCCAAGCCTTAGCGGGCCCCACAAATCAGCCCACTAATTACCAACCAGTCTGGACAGAAATTGTGTAGCACTAAACAGTGATTTCTCACAAACCGCTGAACCAGATCTTTAATGTGACCACTCTACAGAATTGGCAACAACATATCCTTTCCAATGAAATCGTTCTCAGCACCTGATTCGATTGTAGTCAAAAGTTATGCCTTGTATAAAAATGATAGGGGAAAATAGTCACAAATAAAATTGGTAAAAAATATGGACATGTCTCACATCCCCATAAATAACATATCAATTATGAGAATGATCCAACCCTCAGGAAATTAAATAAAAATATTTTACGATCCTTTGATACATAAAATGCAGATCGTTACATTCTCCCCCCTTTAGGAATTTCGCCCTCGAAATTCCAAGCAAACACTAGCAACCTGAAACAATTCTGCATGCCTATATCCAGAAGTAACCAATTTATCGTCCAAACTAGCATCCATCAAGCCATGCATCCACAGCCTTATCCTAGCATGCAAAATTCTAACAACGATAGTACGAGTTACAATGGTGTAAGGTGACACGATATTAATGGGTCATACTAACAAAGAGTTATAGATGGATTGTCTTCATGCTATCTTCCCTTTCCTACGTACAATCGTCATCATCCTCACTCCATTGCACCTTGACCAACTTAACCATCTCCCTCCTAAGTTGTTTCCTATCATTCCTCACAATGCGAAGCAGCTTACGAGATTTTGTAACTACGGTTTCGACTTCTAGGTCTTCGTACTGCTTTGGAGATACCACCACATTTGAATCATGCACACATTTCCGTTGAAACGACACATGGAAAACATTGTACACACTCGACATCCTCTCGGGTAAATCCAATCTATACGCAAGCTCTCCAATCTTCTCGATTATTGGAAACGGTCCAACACATCTTGGAGCTAACTTTCTTTTATTTATAAACTGCACAACATTCTTTAACGGCGAAATCTTAACGAAAACCATGTCGCCAACGTCGAATTCCAAATCTATTCGATGCTTATCAGCGTAACTCTTCTAAGGATCTCGGGCTGCCTTCATTCGTTGCCGAATGACCTCGATACAATCTGAGGCCTCTCTAATCATCCCAGGCCCAAGTACCAACTTATCTCCAGAATCTAACCAAAATGCTGGAGAATTACACGGTCTGCCATACAACTCTTCGTATGGTGCCATCCCAATGCTCGACTGGTAGTTGTGGTTGTATGCAAACTCAAATAAATGTAGATGGCTTCCCATGATCCTTTGAAGTCCAATACACAAGCCCTCAGGAGATCTTCCAAAATTCGGTTAATTCTCTCGGTTTGACCATCAGCTTGGGGATGATAAGCCATACTCAAACACAATTAGGTTCCCAAAGTCTATGGAAAACTCTTCCAAAATCCACTCATGAACAATGGATCTCGATCACTCACTATGCTCTTCGGGATACCATGTAATCGAACTATCCATTTAATATAAAGTTCAGCCAACTTCGATGTCCTAGTGGATTTGATAGGAATAAATCTGGCGCTTTTGGTCATGCGATCCACTATGACCCAAATACCTTCTTTTCCCTACCCTTGTTCTAGGTAGTCCATCAATGAAATCCATCGATATCTGCTCCCATTTCTACGTAGGAACTTCCAATGGATGAAGCAATCCACTTGGATTTTTCTGTTCAGCTTTCACCAACTGACAGTTCATGCATTTGGAAATGAACTTTCCAACATCCCTCTTCATCTCTTCCCAGTAGTAAACTCGCTTCATATCCTGATACATTTTGTTACCACCAGGATGATTCATCAACTTTGAGTGATAATGTTCCCTCAGAACCTCATCTCTTAGCCCGCCGATATCATCAAGTTCGAAAACTTAGCTTTCAGTTGATGCTTTTGCAAGATTTCCAAAACAACTCGCAAGTGCGTCTGATGCTCTTCCTCAACCAGAATATCACCCACAAACACAAGCACGAATTTGTTCAACTGATCCCTAGAAACCCTTTTCATAAGATCCACAAAATACGCTAGTGCATTAGTCAACCCAGATGGCATTACCAACCATTCGAAGAAACCGGATGGTGTCCTAAAAGCAGTCTTCGGCACGCTATCCATTGTCAACCTCAACTGGTGGAATCCCGTTGCCAAATCCATTTAGGCCTCATGAAGCTGATTGAACAAGTCGTCTATCCTCGGCAAAAGATTCTTGTTCTTCTTGGTCAACTTATTCAGCTGATGATAGTCCACACATAATCTCAAAGATCCCTCGACCTTGGTTGCAAACACAACTGATGCACCCCATTCGGATACACTTCTCCAAATAAACCCTTCTCCCAAAAGGTCACGTACTTGCACCTCTAACTCTCGCTATTCCTTAGGGTCCATCAGCCTAAGAGGCATGACGATCGGTTTAACACCCTCGACCAAATCGATTCTGAACTCAATCTCTCGATGCGGCGGCAACTCTTTGACCTCGTCAAAGACATCATTGAACTCACTTGCGATCAACATTGATGACAAGTATTCTCATGGAATCACAAGCAAATCTTTGGCTTACATCGAATCACAACCATTTGCCCTTCCACTTTCCCAACTGTCACCTCCACCTTCTCGCAATCCACTTTTGCTGCATACCTCTTGAGCCAGTCCATACCCGACATAATCCCAAACCCAGTGAAATTAAAAACAAATAAATCACACACAAAGGAGAAACCATGACTCTAAAACACTAGACCACGAAAAATCATACACAAACTGGACGAACCCCACCAACTGGATTAGTCATAATCAATGGCAATCACAAATCTCGGGTTCCAAACCCAAGCGACACACAAGCTCATGACGAATTTCTCGTTCTTCCTATAATGAGTCTCGTCATACGAACGAGCATACTTGGACAAAGCTTCCAAATTAGAAACATACCCCAACACTGGTCGACCACTCTGCTTAAGCTCAACAAAACCTCTTAAACAGAATAGATTTCTAAATGGTGGAGATAAACTTTGTCTCATACTTGACTTGGAACTGCTCCCATGAAATCTCATCTTCGGGAGTCTCTAGAGTGATAGAGTTCCACTAATCCATAGCTCTGCTCTGTAGTTGTCTCGATGCAAGCTTCCTCTTCGTCGCATCGTCAATGCCCAAGTCTCGAAATATCTAAATGCAAGATTCAATCCACCCTTGAATCTCTACAATCGGCTATGTCCCTTTAAACGGGTTCCCTCCTAGAGTAGTGACGTCTGTGCGCAGCTTCGTGAAATCCCCAACCCTATGCACGTCACTAGAACCCCCACATCCCCTTCATGATCGTTGCTGCTATGACATCGAACATAGTTGGGTAATCTGGTATACCGCCATTTCCCTCTCTAGGTACAGACTCCTACTTTGCCGTATATCTCAAAGATTGACGACTCATTCTAAATTTAAAAATAGAATGATTAGTCCACACATGAGAAAACTGCAAATGGAGTTCAAGCGCTATTATATTATACGCTAATATATAGTATACATCCATCATAAATCTACAAATATGTCTCTCGTACATTATTACGTCTTTGAACTTTGACGACCGCCCACAACTCCTACACTTAATAAGGAAAATAATGTGCTGAAAGACGTGCCAGGCAGCTATGGACGATAATCAGGGCAAGATAACACATGCGAAACCTGTCGTATAACTCACAGGGCAAGAATGAAATATAATAGAACATATACAACAGGCAATAATAGTGAAGAAGAATTGAGAAGAATTTTAAACTTTTTCATATCATGATGAAAATTTCCATACAACATTGGATGACACTATAAGAATCTATACAAAGTGCCTCACTACAAGTCACTCGGAGAATACATCAACATGGCAGCAGAAAAACCACAAATAGTAAGTAGCACGAAACTAATACGTAAGCCTTCAACTCGTCATCGCTCAGCAGCATTATCCTCATCAAGATCGGCTACCTATCACCTGCTACTCAATTTTCCCATCCAACACATGGATGAACAGCCCAAGGTAATAAAAGGAAACATAAAACCTTGAGTCAGACAACAGTCTTAATGAGCGATAAAGCAACTATATAACATCATCAATAAAGTATACGAGAATAGACAGATTAATCAACTAATCTACCAACATCAAAAGGGAAGAACCCAAAACCGTCTTCCCCACATCGAACAACAATAGCCTTTACAATAATCAAGTAGAAACAAACAATATTGTTAACGACATTTTTCATCAACACCGGGATTACAGTATGTAAGGCAAGCGTTCATGGGATTTGACATCATCATGACTCAGAGTCATCGGGATATAATCCTAGGCTTGTGATTCTAAGCTGGATTGCCTTCCCTGGGGCATCAGAAATTTTAAACCTAATGGCCTTTTATCTTTCTCCCGAAGGGTGAACATCGCGCATATTGCACGATGGTATTTCGACTTGACCTTGGGAAGGTTATTTAACTTGATACCGTTAGGCTGCATGGAATTGATGATTTTCTAAACCATGACGATGACATTATGTACTACAATAAGAATAAAACAGGCTAACATTTCCCTCAAGTTCAAGGATGAAGGCATCACAATATTTGTTAACTCCGATGATCCTTCCATGTCAGATCCAATCAAGAGAGGGGCCTGAATCACGATAGAGATTGGGTTAGGAATTCGTAGATGATCTCCTTACATCAATGTACGGGAAGCGTTAGGCTCAGCATGAGAATATGGACCAATCGTGGCGGACCTTTAGGGTGAGGAGAAGGGGACTTCGTGTTTCCACAAAGCCCTTTTCCTCCTGTCGGAGCGCCTTGGTTGATCTCCTCATCAGAAAGGTTAGTGTTAACTCCCTGTTTCATCATTATGGCACAACAAGATTATCGAATTGGAAGATGTATGAGACCCAGAATTCTCCATTCATAATTTGTATATATATTACAAGAATTGATGATTTGCTCCTCTTGAGAAAAAAAGAACTAAATTGAGAAATAAAAAGAGTGTCCCCTATTATGAAGCTCCTGGGGTCCTATTTATAGAGAATTCGGGGTCCTTCTATCAGTAGGTTGTTGGGCCTGAATGGATTCCTGTCGGCCGCTTTTCCCTTGGTCTCGGGCATTTGGCTGTCGGCTATCCTCGTGGTGCCGGTCACGGTCTTCGAAGCGAGGGTCCCGGGTGAATTGGGCCTCCCTAAGTTGGAAATGAGTTTGTTGCTGGGATGGATTGCAGAGGCATTTTGAACTTCTCGGTAGATGCCTCCAGTGTCGGTCCTCTGGCATAAGTTATCGGATGTAGGCTTTCGGCTTTATCGTGTGTATTTAGAGGGGCCTGTCCTCACGATGTACGTGTATATCCGCCAATTTAGAACCGTTGATGGTTCAGGTACTAGGTGGATTAGTACGAGTAGCATGTATCTTTTCTTAAGTCTTGGTTTAGCCTCCCAGTTTGGTTCCTCGGTAGGTAGCTTTCGGTGATATCTACATTACTTACGAAGGTAACCCCTTCGCCATTAATGGAGCCATTTTTCAGGAGTCGGTCACGGATCATCTTTATGCATTGACCTGATACTCTTCTTCCTATGATGTGTTGGCGTTAAGTAGGTTAATTCTTGTCAGGTAGACCATGTCGGATAAACCCTTGTTGGTGCCCTGTAGGCTTCGGGCCCCTTCTTTTCAGAGGCGGTGTCGACCTGTGCTACTCTCGGATTTTTCGTCATCCAACATCCCTTCACCGTCAGCCAGTGCTAAGATAATTTTGGTAGTAACATTTGCCCCTCCCCCTAGTGAAGGGGCGTCTTCAACTTTCAAGTCAAGCTTCTTTTTATACGCTTTCTCCTATTTGTTTGCCAGTTATTTTTCAATGCTAGGCTACGCTATAGATCTAGGCGAAGAGATTCACTTTCGGCGCCTTGTGAAGGAATGAATTGACCCAAATTCAAGCCTTGATGGAAGATTGGAAATTCTTTCCAATAATGATGTTGAGTCGAATGCTACCCAGACTCGGGCGTGCTAATATTGAGGAGCCGAATCCACTTAGATTTGGGTACTTAAAGATTGAAGACCGGAACCATTCCGGTATTAATGATGAGTCGAATCCACTTAGATTCGGGTACTTAAAGATTGAAGACCAGAAACTGTTCCGGTATTAATGAAGAGCTGAATCTACCTAGATTCAGGTATTTTATGATTAAAGACCGGGAACCCTTCCGGTATTAACGAAGAGCCGAATTCATCCAAATTCGGGTTTTTAAAGATTAAAGACCGGGAACCCTTCCGGTATTAATGAAGATCTGAATCCACTCAGATTCGGGTATTTAAAGATTGAAGACCGGAACCCTTTCGGTATCAATAAAGAGCCGAATCCACCTAGATTCAGGTATTTAAAGATTGAAGACCTTGAATCATTCCGGTATTAATGAAGAGACGAATCCACCCAGATTCGGGTATTTAAATATTAAAGTCTGGGAATCCTTCCGGTATTAATGAAGAGCCGAATCCACCCAGATTTGGGTATTTAAAGATTGGGAACCCTTCCGGTATTAATGAAGTAAGTATCCCCTTTGGATTTGATTTGGGAAGCAGAGGATGTACGTGCTTCTTGAGCCTCCCCTTAGGCTTTTGATGTCAAAGCAGCGGACCTACGTGCTTTGTTGGCCACTCTCTGGGCCTGTGCGTCTGGAGCTCTTGGATAGCTTATCAACAAGCAAGGCCCAAGGACTAACCCGACCTCCCTCCAAGAGGCGCCTTATCCTAACCATCATAGGCAATGGTAAGGTCTTAGAAACTTAGATGGGCACATCGTAGACACAGAACTAAATTTTACTCTTTTGATGCTCTATACGAACCATCGTAGGTTCTGATAGAGGCTTATACACCACCCCCTCCGAGGGGTGTCCTATCTTGATCATCGTAGGCGATTATAGTCGTTTGCGTTCCCTTCTACGGGTAACATGGAGCATAAGAAGAGGTAGCACGTGCTCTTCTACGAGCAGATGTAGGACGTGTTTAGTTCTAGCAGAGGAAGGGCATACTCTTATGCGAGTAGAGGCAGGGCGTGTTAATTTTTAGATGCATCGCCACGACCATCTATGGTGTGAAACGGCGGCTTATGCTTTCGATGCTTTAATCCTGCCCTTATTGTTTGGGCATGGAGAAAGACTAGCACATCATCTCCCTCCAGGGGATGCCTCGCCCCGGCCAATTTGGTGATGATGAGGGATTCAATCCTTTTTTCAGCTCGACCCATTCTTGGGTCTCTCTGATGCTACTGGGAGGGTTTCCATACCCTTGATCGTATGATGATTTTTTGGAAGGAGAATCTTGTCCCTTATTCTTTTATCGTTGAGAAATATGGCCTTAAATGTTCTGAGTTCCATGTTCTGGGAATAAGATCACCGTTGGGCCTGCATAGCCGATATGTACCGTGTATGACTTCTTGATGGACGATTAGGCCCAATTTGGACTGAGAGGACCATCCGCTGGATTCTTAGTGTTAGCCATTACTCTTCTGCAGCACTAATTCACCTTTAGCGAAGGTTCTAGCTCTGACCTTTGAATTGAAATATTTTGTGATCCTTCTTTGATATTCAGCGGTTCTGATTGCAGCCTCATCCATTAATCCATGTATCAAGTCTATTGATTCCCTCCTTAACTCCTGGTTAGGGTCAAATGTGTATTCTACCATTCTATGTGATGGAATTACGACCTCAACCAAAAGCATATCTTCACATCCATATGTCAAGGAAAGGGGGATGTGTCCCGTGGCTGTTTTGGTAGAATTTCTATACGCCCATAGCACTAGATGCAACTCTTCTGCCCAATTTCCTTTAGCCTGATCTAGGCATTTCTTAAGGATTGTCTTAATGGTCTTGTTTGTGGCTTCCACAGCTCTGTTAGATTTCAGATGGGCTACTGAGGAGAAACTTTTGATGATTCCATTTTTCTTACAGAATAGGGTGAACTCTTCGCGCTCGAATTGTGTTCCGTTGTCCGATATGATCTTATGAGGAATTCCGAAGCGGGTAACGATATTTTTAATACCAATCTTAATACCTATTTGGATGTGATAGTCGGAAGGGGTTCCGCCTCCACCCACTTGGTGAAGTAGTCAATGGCTACTACGGCATATTTAGCTCCGCCCTTGGCGAGCGGTAAGGGCCTAATTAAATCCATTCCCCATATATCGAAAGGCCAAGAGCTTGATATAGTGGTCAAGTCGCTGGGAGGAAGCCTGGCACCTTAGAGTACTTCTGACATTTATCGCATCTCTTGACGTACTCAACCGCTTGACAAACCATCCGCGACCAATAATATCCTTGTCGCATGACCCTTTTGGCCAGCTTAACCCCACTGGAATGGTCCCTGCACCATCCCTCATGAGCTTCTTTTAACAGGCTAAGTCCATCTTCGGAACTTACATACCTCAGATAAGGAAGTGAATGTCCCTTTTTATAGAGAACGCCGTCTATGATCACGAATGTGGGAGCTTGGTGTTTTATTCTTCTAGCATCCTGCTTACTAAGGGGTAAAGTCCCTCTTAGGAGGTAGTCCACTATGGGAACCATCCACGTAGTTTCCTGCTGGTGGCTTGTCACTAGTACAAAACTAGTCTTTTGCGTCTCTTAATTTGCTTCTGTTGTATAAAAAACAGATGCAAATAGTACAATTTGCATATGTTACTAACCGAAAGCAAATGCAAATGAATGAAAACAAATATTACTTCAATCTTTGCATCAGTTGTTGTTTACGAACGGATGCAGGAGGATGGGGAAAAAATTAGTATAGTTATCTGCGTCTGTTTATGGATTTATCAGACGTAAATAGGCCATAGGATAAATTATACGCGTCTAGCCTAATAAAATAAGACACAAATGAATGCTCTATTACAATTCTCGAGGGAAGAAAACAAAAAATGCCACCAAAGCACGCGTGTCGTGGAGGGAAAATGTGACGGCCTGCCCCGGACCAGCCGACATTTCTCCGAAATGCGTTGTGCCAATGCTCGACCCGCACGGTCGTCAAAAGAAAAGAACCAAGATGAAGAACTATCAAAGAAACTGCAGTATATCTCACAGCTCATGGAATAAAATATAATAATAACATAACTTGACATAAAACAGGCGTGACAGTGCATAAGCTGAAAACTAAACCATTATAGCAACGGAATCTAAAATACAGCTTATGATCCAATACCATTATTACAACTTCAAAATACCATCTCTAAAGCAAAATAGAAAAGGTACACTACTAAAGCCCAAAGTAGTGACCAGCTACAACATAACGAGAATATATATATCATACATGTAAGCCTCCTACTCGTCTCCGGTACAGCGACTCGTGCAACCACCTAACCTGTCTCTAGTCTACTCGTGTGAGCACCCAAAGTAATAAGAAGAAAATAAATCTCTAGGTTAGACAAAAGTCTGAAAACAAAACAATAACAGGTATAATCTAATCATACCCGAACCTGCAACCAAAGAGTTAGCACAACAAGATGTATAGTACTCTAAGGTAACACTAACATAAAGTGTAAATATGGGAGTGTGCATGACATGGTGATAGAAAACATCCAACATAGCAACCATCCTCACATCTCTCACTCAATGCGTAAAGCATACGATATCCACTGCTTTGATCACCAGAATTATCGGGACCATGACGGAGTCCAACTCCATACAACCATCACTATGATCACTTTGCCCATAATCCGACTCTTAGTGGTAAACCAAAATTATGGATACCGATAACCCCTTTGCACACGTCCCACAGCAAAGTCCAACTCATGAAGTTAACTCATTTGTTCCCATATGGATCCTGAGTTGTACTTCCTATTTGGACTACCTTTGCATCTCGGGTTTTGGTCATCATCTTGGTTCGTGATCTCTAATCGATTCAGTTCAGATGTACCTCTTCGGTTCGGTTTGTGGCATACTCTGGTTCGTGATTTCCATTCGTGGTACCAGTAGGAAGGAGCGGTTCGGTTCGGAGTAACACTCCGGTTCGAGATCATCTTCTGGGTTCGGATCGTGGGGGTGCATCGGATTGGCTCGTACATAGCAACTCCTCCGGTTCGTGGACACCAGGCGGTTCGGGTCAACTTCTTCACTCGAGCGGGTCGGTTCGTAGTCCTGAGATGCCTACGAATCGGTCAAACCCCACGGTTCGGGCCGGGTATTCTCCTTCGATTCGTGATGCTGCTCACGAGCCGGATTGGGGCAACGAATTGGTTCGGTTCGGGGGTCCATGCCATGATTTCCTGCACTTCTTTATAGCGACTGTTTACGCCATACGACGTCGTTTTCGACCATTCTATTTTGACTATGCAAACTCAAACCATTCGAAACAGTAATAACATCATATAGAACCAATCATAAACATCAAAACATCAATAGTGTGTTTTATATAGAATCAAACATACCCAAAACCTTGTTTTCCCTTAATCTCCTTAATCATGATTTAACGATACGATTAGCAAAACATGTCCAAATTAATCCAAATTTCTAACAGAGGCCTAAAATAATTAAGATTTTCTAAATATTTTTCTAGAATTTTAACATGCATAATTTCGCTAATTATTACTAATCAACCGTAATTAGTGTAAAAATGTGCAAATCACTCACCTTAGCCACAAATAAGACCTTAGATCTGAAACTCTACTGTTTTGGGTCAAACTCCCATGCAACACAGCAGCTCCAACTCTGATTTGGTGTTTATTTTCCTTGATTTGATGTAGCCTAGCTTAATCTTCGATTAGAAAGCAATTAGGAGTTGTTTAGAAGAGATTTAGAAGGTGGAAGCCATTGTTAGGGTTGAAGAGAAAGTTTGTGGCAGCTGGAAAATGACAAAGGAGGGTTTCTCTAGCCCTTATCAGCCCTTATGCAACTCTAATCCTGAAATCCCTAACGGGCCTAGCTGCTAATCACCCTATTAAGCCCGTTTAAGCAGTTTTTCCATATTCAAACCTTATTTCAGCCATATCTTCCAAACGGTAAGTCCGTTCGATTAATGTGACCACTCTATGGAAAGGTAAACCATTATTCGAATCCAATGGAAGGGGTTTTAGGTCAAAACTCCTTACCAATCAAAAGTTATAGACAAAGCAAGATTCGCCAGGGGCAAAATGGTTATTTAAACATCATCAAAAATCGTGAACATGGGAAATGACCCCAATAGTCGTTCCCCAAAGTTACACGACCATACGACTTCGTATGTAAATAAAATAAATATTCTACGATCCTCCGATCCGTAGAATATGTGTCATTACATTCCCCCCCCCCCCTTAAGAAATTTCACCCCCGAAATTCCTCAACGAAGAAAACACACAATAGGGTCCCGCATGCCTACCAACCCTTTACAAACAATCAACCAAACATAACAAGCTTATCCTAGCATGTTGTTTACTAACAAGGGAATAACTGTATTACAATAAAAATCTTGCCAAGTAAAGAGCTCTGGATACGACTTCTCCATGCTCTCCTCGGTTTCCCATGTACAGTCATTCTCATTATCGCCCTATTGGACTTTAACTAGTTTCACCCTCTTCCTTCAAAGTTGTTTCGTATCGTGTATGACAATACAAATCGGTCTTGCGGTTCCCAACCTCCTCGGGTTCTACTTCGATGTCATCTGAGTAAAATGGCGATATAGCTAAATCAAAATCATGCACAAACTTCCTTAATTGAGAAACATGAAGTACATCATGCACTCCTGCCATCTTATCAGGTAATCCAACTTTTATACGTCAAATTCCCAACTACATTCCAAATGTCCTTTCAAGTCCAACCTGAGTCTTTCCTACATTCGTACTGCCTATCCAATGTATATTCACCTCCCAGAGATAAACTAGACCCATCTAATGAATCTAGGTATCCTACCTATATTCGTACTGCACGTCCAACGCACATTCACCTTCCAAAGGTAAACTAGACCCATCCAATGAATCTAGGTACCCTACCTACGAGTCCAAGTCCAACTTGAAGCTCTCCTATATTCGTTGAATCTCCAAGATCACCGAACACCCTTACAATGTTCCAAACATACTTCAAATCTAATGTGAAGTATCTTCACATTCTTTATATCACCATGACTAACGAACTCGTCCCATTTCCATTTTGAAATTTCCAATGGTTGTAACAAACCACTAGGCTTCTTTTGCTCGTCTTTAACTAACTGGCAGTTCATGCACTTGGATATAAATTTCCCAACGTCCCCTCTCATCCCTTCGCAGTAATAGGTCTATTTCATATCTCGATACGTTTTGTTACCACCGGGATGTATAGTCAGTTTTGAGTGATAATATTCTCTAAGCACTTCATCTCTCAATCCTTTGACATTGGGTTCAACTAATCTCCCATTCTTTCTAAGCCGTCCGTCTCGATCAAGCCCATACTTATTCATCTCCTTACCGTCGATACCTATTTTCTTTAGAGATGACTTCCAATAGATTAGGATCGTCTCTCTGACTGGAACCGATCCACTCAATCAAAGTTGGTTTGATCGTCAAACTTCCTAACAACTCTGGATCCAATCCACACTTAGGTCTGAAATCATATCCCACGACATATTCTAGTTGCTTCCATTCAAGAAACATATCATCTAAATTGGCATGTCTCCTACTCAATGCATCAGCTATCGTACCTAGTCCGGTAGCACAGATATCCGTGTTTACCATCATCTCTTTATTTCCCATCGCCAGAATCCTACAGGTGATACTCTACTCAAGAGAAGAAAATAGGAACAAACATAGCAACCATGACATCCATCAATCAAGTCCTATCTATCACCTACTAAAGCCATGAATACGTCGATACCCATATGACTGGTCCAACCAATCCCAAGGGCTAATGGTAGCCCCGGCTCCAAACGGACTACCGCATGTCCAACGTACGTTTATCCCCCAAGGATAACTAGATCACGTCCAAAGGATCCAAGGTAAATGGGCGTCCCTAGATACCCCTGCTTCGAGTCCGCCTAGAACACTCCAAACTATTGATGATTCCTCGGCACTCTCATCAGAAGAGCTATCCATAACTCTGTCTTCAACTCGAGTCCAACCCAGTCAATCCATTATCTTGCAGCCTTCTCGAGTCCAACTCGAGTCATCTCATAGCTCTATCGAGCCTAACTCGAGGCAGTCCATATCATCGAACAGTCTTATCATGTCATGCTGCACATCACTTCTCGAGTGAACCAAGATACCATCCAATGGCAATCATAACAACTTCTCATATCTTCACGCAAACCATCCTAACCGAACTCGACATTCCCCAAGCACAAGCCCCAAAGGCTTAAACCAATATCAGACAAGCACCCAAGGAATATCTCCTCTGAATTCTGACAATCTACGTGATATGATACGATCAAAATAACCAAACATTCGAACATCCATAACTGACTCCGGCTATCCTCACCAATCCTGCTTCGAAACTATCCTTGATCGCACGACGACCCATGCCATATGTCAAGGGTTAATGAAAACCCCAATTCTAACTAGGCTACTGTACGTCCAATGTACACTTGCCTCCCTAACTCCCGTAATCATCTTCATCACTAGGTAGGTAATCCAATACCAACTTCCGTCCATTATCCACTCTAATGGTCACCAAAGACCCTTCATAGTCTACCATTACCTTTAGATTAAATAGACTCCCCAAAATCAAGCCAAACATAGTAAAGCCCAAAACAAAACAATCACGAGCAAACAAGCATCTGCAACTCGATCAGACCAAATTACGACAAATCATACAAAGGCAAGTCGAACCACCAATTGGGTTCATCACAACCAAAGGCCTTTCGATAGCCTCGGGTTCCAATTCCAACCTATCTACCAGGTCACTAGATATGAAGGAATGGGAAACTCCGACATCAAATAAAACTTGAACAGAAACATCATAAATAGAAAGCATACCTCGAATGACAACACCCTTTCCTTTTTCCGCCGCAGTTGGGCCATTAGACAAAGAAGGAACAACGTTGATAGCATATGCTTTCACGATCTTCTTCTCTTTAGGAGGTTGTGGACACTTATCCTTGTGATGTCCCACTTGGCCACAATTGAAGCACTTCCTCTCCTTAGGCCTTTCCTAACAATCTCTAGCATAGTGGCCCTTCTTGCCACAGCTAAAGCACTCGGCATCTTTCTTATTTTTCTTTTCCTCACCATCCTTGGTTTGGTTCTTCTTCCTCTTATTCTGAGAATTATTCTTGCCTCCACCGCTTGCCTGCGGCTTTGGCTCCTCTGTAGATGTAACGACAAACTTTGTCTTCGACTTAGGGTAAAGACTCCCTGACCTCAATGCTTTTCCCACAATAGACTCAAACGCCTTATCAATGTGGTTTATAAGCCTTTCCCCCCAAGTACTCATCTAAGCCAGTTATGAACTTCTCTTTCCTCTTCTCGGCAGTATCGATAAGAGATAATCCATATTTCGATAAAGTATCGAACTCAGCAATATATTCCGAGACTGCCCTACCATCTTGCTTTAGCTCCAAAAATTTACTAAGCAATACTGACTTCTAAGCAACGGGGATAAACTTATCACTAAAGCGAGCCTTGAACTGATCCCAAGTAACTTGATCCTCTGGAGTAGCTGCTTTAATAGCATTCCACCAATTCATTGCCCGTCCTTGCAGCTGATGGGATGCTAGCTTTCTCTTCATTGCATCCTCGATTCCCAAATCTTCGTAGATACGCTCACAACTATCAAGCCAATCTTGAACCTCTGTAGCCGACTCCGTTCTGTGGAATGGCTTCCCACCAAGACTAGTATAATCCTTGTTAAGCTTGGCGAAATTGGCCCTAGGAACCTGCGCTGCTGCACCACCACCGTTAGCTGCACTAGGAACTGCTCCCTGAACATCCCTAAGCATCTTCCTCATGAAGGTAGTAAACATCGTCCTCATATCAGCGACATTCCCATTGTTGACCCCTGAACCTGTACTCCTCGTATATCGACTCGTCATTCAATCTGTAAATAGAAAACGATTAACCATCTATTTAGTGGTGCACGTGCAGTGCGGCTTCTTCCTTAGAAATATTAATAGTATATATATAGCTTTTGAAAACCAAAATTTCACAAATATGCGCTCTCATGTACGTAGACTATCTCTCCCTGGTGTCTTCCCCTAGGTTAGCTATGCAACCTAGTGCTCTGATACCAAGTGTGACGGCCCACCCTAGACCAGTCGACATTTCTCCGAAATGCGATGTGCCGATGCCCGACCAACACGGGAAGGTCGTCAAAAGAAATAAAGCAAGATAAAGAACTATCAACTAACCGACAATATATCTCATAATGCATGGAATAAAATATAATAATAACATAACTTGACATAAAATAGGCGAGACAGTGCATAAGCTGAAAACTAAACGATCATAGCAGCGGAATCTAAAATACAACTTATGATCCAATACCATTATTACAACTTCAAAATACTGTTTGTATAGCAAAATAGAAAAGGTACACTACTAATGCCCAAAGTAGTGACTAGCTACAGCACAGGGAGAATATATATATCATACATGGAAGCCTCCTGCTCGTCTCCAGTACAGCTACTCGTGCAACCACCTAACCTATCTCTAGTCTACTCGTGTGAGCACCTAGAGTAGTAAGAAGAAACATAAAACTCTGGGTCAGACAAAAGTCTGGTATGAGCGATAAGCATCAAAACAAAACAATAACAGGTATAATCTAATCATACCTGAATCTGGACCGGCAACCAAAGAGTTAGCACAACAAGATGTACATTACTCTAAGATAACACTAATATAAAGTGTAAATATGGTAGTGTGCATGACATGGTGATAGCAAACATCCAACATAACAACCATCCTCACATCTCTCACTCAGTGCGTAAAGCATATGATATCTACCGCTTTGATCACCAGAACTATCGGGGCCATGACAGAGTCCAACTCCGTACAACCATCACTACGATCACATTGCGCATAATCCGTCTCTCAGTGGTGAACCAAAATTATGGATATCTATAACCCCTTTGCACACATCCCGCAGCAAAGTCTAACTCAAGAAGTTAACTCATTGGTTCCCATATGGATCCTGAATCCTACTTCCTATTTGGACTACCTTTACATCTCGGGTTTTGGTGATCATCTTGGTTCGTGATCTCTAATCGGTTCGGTTCGGGTGTACCTCTTCGGTTCGGTTCGCGGCATACTCTGGTTCGTGATCTCCATTCGTTGTGCAGCAGGGAGGATCGGTTCGGTTCGGAGTAACACTCAAGTTCATGATCATACAAAGTTCGGATCGTGGGGGTGCATTGGATCGGCTCGTACATAGCAACTCCTCTGGGTCGTGGCCACCAGGCGGTTCGGGTCAGCTCCTTCACTTGAGCGGGTCGGTTCGTGGTCTAGAGATGCCTTCGGATCGGTCAAACCCCACGGTTCGGGTCAGGTATTCTCCTTCGATTCGTGATGCTGCTCACGATCCGGATTGAGGTAACGAACCGATTCGGTTAGGGGGTTTGTGCCACGATTTCTTGCACTTCTTTCCAGCGACTGTTTACGCCATACGATGGCGTTTTCGACCATTCTAACTTGACTATGCAAACTCAAACCATTCCAAAGAGTAATAACATCATATAGAACCAATCATAAACATCAAAACATCAATAGTGTGCTTTATATAGGATCAAACATACCCAAAACCTTGTTTGCCCTTAATCTCCTTAATCATAATTTAACGATACGATTAGCAAAACATGTCCAAATTAACCCAAATTTCTAACAGAGGCCTAAAATAACATTTAAGAATTTCTATATATTTTTCCAGAATTTTAACATGCATAATTTTGCTAATTATTACTAATCACCCCTAATTAACCGTATTTAGTCTAAAAATGTGCAAATCACTCACCTTAGCCACAAATAAGACCTTAGATCTGAAACTCTATCATTTTGGTCGAATTCCTATGCAGCACAGCAGCTCCAACTCTAATTTGGCGTTGATTTGCCTTGATTTGATGTAGCTTAGCTTAATCATTGATTAGAAAGTGATTAGTAGTTGTTTAGAAGAGATTTAGAAGGTGGAAGCCATTGTTAGAGTTGAAGAGAGTTTGTGGCGGCTTGAAAATGACAAAGAAGGGTTTCTCTAGCTCCTATCAGCCCTTATGCAACCCTAATCCCGAAGTACCTAATGGGCCTAGCTGCTAATCACCCTATTAAGTCTGTTGAAGCAGTTTTTCCATCTACAAACCTTATTTCAGCCATATCTCCCAAATGGTAAGTCCGTTTGATTAATGTGACCACTCTACGGAAAGGTAAACCATAATTCGAAATCAATGGAAGTGGTTTTACGTCAACACTCCTTATCAATCAAAAGTGATAGGCAAAACAAGATTCTCCAGGGGAAAAACGGTCATTTAACAATCGGCAAAAATCGTGAACATGGGAAATGACCCCAATAGTCATTCCCCAAAGTTACACGACCATACAACTTCGTATGTTATTGAAATAAATATTCAACAATCCTCCGATGCGTAGAATACATGTCGTTACAGAAAACAAAAAAACTTAGCGCACTTTTCAACCTTAAATTCAACCCTTCAGCAAAATTTCCATTTTCTTGTTTTTTTTGGGGAAAACAACTCGGCACATAACGAACAAGGAGTACAACATAGATGGGCTAGGGCTTGGGCTCGGGGTGGCTGCGCCTGACGTGGGGTCGGAGCAGATGGCTTCAAGCATCGGGCGCAGTGGCTTTGGCCTGGGGTAGGCGGCGACAAAATTGCGTAAAGCAAGGAGAAGGCCACGTTAATTTAGGATTCGGGTATACATCTGTTTGGGTTTTGACTTGCTGGCCTTTAGCAGAGAGGTTGGGCAAGGTGTCGGAGGTCGGACGTCAGGGCTGATGGTGATGCGCTGGTAGGACCATGGTGGACTAATGCGGACTCACAACAAATTTTATTTCGGCAGACGATGATCAGTCAGTGGAATACAACTTATTGTAGGTAGAATCCACAAAATGATCCATCATATTTGTTAACAGAAAGTACTGGAATTAAGTATGATTAGCATCATCATACGCTTTGCTGAATTCGAAGAAAATCAATGCCAGCAATCGCAATTAGCTTACGTGGTATTCAGAGAACCAGCAGTAGCAACGCCAACGCTAGAATCGACAATGGTACTTAGTATTGAACGGTTGGGATTCTTCTGCTCAACAGATCCAGTGGTTGAAACCTCTTCTACCGGACGGCTGAAATAGATAAGATTCTCTTTCCCAATCGCCGTCCCGACAACTAGGATAGATCCAAAAGGACACTTGCCTCATTCCAGAGCTTTGATGGCAGCTAGAACATCGTGAAGACGGAGAGGAGCGCATGGATACACTGAACCATGGAATTTAAGAGTTGATCAATATGGGTACGTCATCTCTACAAATTTGAGAACCATTAGGCAGTCAACCTGATTCAGAAAACTAACTGAAATTTGAATTAATTCATTTGGAAAATGGGATATATCAAATATGTAAAGAATTAATATTTGATCAACATCTGATTGAACCTTATTTCTTTGTTGAAGCAATCCATGGATAGAGAGAAGCTGACGCTCAATTTAATTAAAATGCACTTGATTTCAAGAGATATTCGTAGATTACCTTAAATTTAGAGTGAGGTGAAGTACCTTGTTAAGATGTTCTGCAAGTCCAGTGTCTATATCGGCGAAGATGCGTGAATAGTCTTCGAAGTAAAATTTTGGATTCTACAACACTCATTCGATGCATTTTCAGTTATACATTCACAGACAGACACTTTCACTGTTCTTGTTTTCTGCTTTCTGTCTTCTGGTCTTCTTTCTTCATAGCTTTCAGTCCAGTCACTTCAGTCCAGTCTCATCCTCTTACCTGTCACATGAAACAGAAACACACAGTACACTGCAATAGAAATAAAACTGAATACATGTGTATATAAAATTTATTTTTAAAATTTTATTTGCCTCAGATTTCTGGTGTGTTTCTCATCATTTTTCATGACTCAATCTGATTTGTATATTGTCTAATACCCACTGATCAACCTCAACATACTACACTGGTTTGCCGGTCAGAACCAGTTGATTCTGAATAGCCACAATAAAGTGCAGCAATCTGCTGAAAAATTTATACGTACATGATACATGTATACACACACACACGAATGTGTGTATATTCACATATGTTATGCATGTACAGGCAAAATATGGTCGAGTCTTACTCAAAGCACAATGAAGCATGAAGTTAAAAATGGCCGAGACAAAACAACACATTCAGCATAACAACAAAACAAGAAGGTCAAGTAAAAATGTGTTAAGATTGTGCAGTCAAGCACATGTAAATGGACAATGCAAATCATGGTCAAGTAAACATGCATGGATGGTGTGTATACAGCAAGCATGATGGTTCAACATATAAATGAAGCATGGCAGATCACTATTTCAAGACAGTGAAGCACAAGTGAACACAACAACATAGGATGGCACAACAATACATAGTGGTGTACACAGCTCAAATTCAATGGTGATCAGCATAAAACCATAGTTCAATAGCAAGAGGACAGGGGCACATCCAAGTGACAAGGCTCGGCAACAACATAATGAACAACACATAAAAGTGATTGGGTTCAAGATACAAGTGGCTCAGTGGTGTAGCTACAACACATGAAGCAAGGGAAACATTCAAGTGTATAAGAATTTCATAGATGGTCAAAGAATTTGTGCAACTACATATATAAGCATGGGATATACACAACAAATGCCAAGTCATGATGAACAACAATTAGAAGAGAAAACTTAAAAGAACAGACGCATGTATAATGATGTAGCAAGGCACAGCGACATCATGAAATGAATGGGTGACAGTGCCACACAGGTGAAAAACAGCATGGAGCAAAGAAAATTTGGTGACAGAAATACAAGTTTTTTTTAACATGGTCGAACCAGGGTGGAAATGACGCTACAGACACAAGACATGGTGTGTACACATCGCCAAAATGGTGATGTGCATGTCCAACATGGTTATGGTGACATGTATGTAAGCATAAAGCACCAAAATAGTTCCAGGAAATTCATGTTTTTCTAGTATGCAAAATTTGGCAAATGAACAATTTGTTTTCCATACATTTAATCACGTAGTGGTCCAATGAAAACAAATCAGTGAGCAACATGTTTTTGGAAAGTATATGGATTCCAGAAAAATGCACAATGAAATGTTCAGGTTCAACTTTCTCATGTATATTGGTGCTAATAATACAAAGCTAAATTACAGTAGCTTTTTAATCACAGTGGAGAAACACAAGGAAGTGCTAAAATTCAGACAAGAAACAAATCAGTGCATTGATGCAAATTTGGAAAAAGTTAAAAGTGGCAAGTGATAATCTCTAATCTGTTTTGGCAAGAATTTCTTTTAGCAATCAATTTCTAGAAATAAATTTTAAAAGGGGACAGCAGATTTTTCTCTCCTGAATTGCCAAATTCAATCAGGCAAGTGTTTTAATTTCAAAGGGGCAATTATATTTCCAGAAAATCGAATTACAACTTTCCTGTTTTTGAATCAATCAGGAAACTCATTCAAGGCAACAATCGAAAGGGACAATCTGTGTGAAGGCAAAAAACATCATCAAGTTCCATCACTTATCAATCACGAATTTCTCACAATCAATGCAGACCAAATCAAAAAGGGAAACACAAATCAGCCAAGCAATCAAATCGAGCCAATAAATTGAAATCAGAGTTTTAGGGTTTCGTTTCTACCCCATTTTAACACCGATTACATCATAGGCATATTATCGAAAATCAACCCAATAATTCAGAGCTAAAATCGAATCACATTCAGAGAACTTACAAAAGATTTTCGACCGCAACACAAGACTGTCATTCGATCGAGAGCATCATCAACGTCTTCAAGCTTCAGAGATCAATTTCCAGAATAACATCAACAATCGATCGATTTGGACGAAGCAAGAGAAACCCCAGCAAATTTTCCAGTCGCCATTTTTTTTACAGAGGAAAAGTGATCGGGGAAAACAAACAATGAAGGAGCGGGCCGACCATTTTTCCACTTGGCTTAACCAAGCTTATAAAAGGGGGAAGATTAATTTGTTTTTATTTTTTCTAGGGTTTTTCTTGTTTACTTTTTGTTGTATTTTGATTTGCTTTGTAAAAACCATCGACAAGTTTCTAGTGTCTACAAAATACTAGGGGAAATCAGTCAGGGTGTAGACTGATAGTTGACAGAGTCTGTAAAATCTGGGTTACTGGTTATGGGGTCGTAAACAGGGGAATCTGATCGAGTGTATATCGGTCAGTCTAGGGTTTTGAGCGTAGAGTTAGAATAGGAGCGTGGGGTTCGCAAGTGTACATGGTCTTGTATGCGAGATCTGTTCAATCATCTAGTAGAAACCTTAGGAATGCAGCAGTAGGCAGGATTTTGCTGAAGCTGGGTATATCTTGTGTCATTTACTTTTCTGCATTTCCATTTCTGCTATATTCTGTGATCTGTGAATGTTTTAATATCCCGTGATATTTGAACTCTGTGATATTTTGCAATAAACCCTATTCACCCCCCCCCTCTGGGGTTAATCTAGATCCAACAAGTGGTATCAGAGCAGGTTATTTCATTAACTCTAGAGTCATGGGTCATTCTAGTTGTCAACTGATAGAGAGTCAGTCCAGTTCATCTCCAACTATTTTCGATGGGACAGATTTTTTAAACTGGAAATCCAAAATGGAATTTTATTTAAAATTTGTTAATATTAAATGTTGGGATGCTGTTATCAATGGGTTTGATAGTGTAGATATTACTTTCAATGCTTGTGCTATGAAATTTATATTTGATTATCTTAGCATCGAACAGTTTAATTTTATCTGTCATTGTTTATCTCCACAGGAAATCTGGAGAACTCTTAATGCAAAGTATGGACCAATTGACAACAGCTGTTCAAAACCCTAGGATGACAACTCAGATTCAGATCTATGCTTAACAAGTCATGTAGATGAAACTTCAGATGGATCAGATGACGGAGAATCAACAAATGCTGAAATAGAGAATTTCTCATATGAAGATCTGGTTTACATGTGTCTTGATTTAACAAAATCTGTTGATAAACTCCAACTGAAAAATAAGTCTCTGAAATCTAAGAATTTTGAGTTGACCAACCAAATTGATGATTTGGAATCACAACTTGAATATGTTAAAAATTCTTCAAATTCAGTTTGTAAAAATTGTTTGAAATTGAAAACCAATCTTGTTCATCTCAATAAAAATATTCAAAAGTTTGAAGATGAAATATTGATCCTAAATGAGAACAAGACTGAGTTATCAAATTTGAATAACCTTCTGCAAAAGGAATTTGAAAATTTTAAAATAGATATAAATTCCAAATTTGAAATTGCTGAAAAGGAGAACTTGTTGAAATCAAATTTGATTTTAGAAGGACTTGAAAATGAGATTGAAAAATCCTAGAAATTTGAGTTTGAAAAGCAAAAACGATTTGAATCTGAATTCATGGAATCCCAAGCCAGAATTTAAACTCTTAAAGATGAAAACTTTGGCTAAATTCTCTAACAGTGAAAAATCTCTGAATATGTTATTGAAAAATAAATTTTCATATGGAAATAAAAGTGGGTGAGGCTTTGGAAAAAATATTTTTTTTGAAAAACGAAATTCAAATGATTTGAAAAGTCCCTCAAACTGCTTTGCAAAAAATTGTTTTGATAATTTGAACTTTGATAATTCCAAAGGATTTTTGAATCAAAAGCAAAATGTGAATTTGTTTTGTAATAAATCATTTAAACATTCTTGGATCCTAAAAGGAAATGAAACGGGCTTTGTTAAGTTTAAACAGATTTGGGTTCCTAAGGGTACAAAGATTAATTCTGATGGTTTGTTATACAAACAGGTTCGGGTACCAAAAGTGGTCAACATATTTCAGAGTGGTTTTACAAATTTTGTTAGACCACTTGATTCTCTCAACTGCTTGGTACCAATGAAGGTTGAGGAACTGCTATGCTGAAAAGAGATTGATTTCAAGTTGTTCTATACTTTTGTATTCTTTACAGTTCCTTGGCCAAGACTGTTGAGTTAGAGATTTTGATTTACATTGGATTCTGGTATGATCTCTAAAATCACCATTGCAAATATTCTCTGTTTTTATTTTCTTTGTTTATTTCTCCTTCTATCCCTTCTGTTTATTCTTTTTCTTTGTTTTCTTTGGTTTTTTATTTGTCACTGTCATACCTTTGTAACTTTTTGGGCTTCATTAACTTCCAATTGCTGAATTCATATTTTTCTGGAAATCTGCTTCATTCGATTAAAACTCCAATGTTTTAATCATTTCCAGATATTGAATTTAATCTTGTAAATATCTGCAATTGTTTGAAGTTTTCTGATTATCTGAATTCATAACAGTGTTGATGTATTCTTGTCATATCTTGAACACTGTTGATTTGAATTCTAAATTTTTAAAGATCTGAAAGGTTAATGGAATTTCACACACTTCTGCTGTTCTGAGTTTCTTCTAATTCATTTTAGAAAAGCTTGAAATATTATACTCATTACAACACTCTGCTATTTATCAGTTGTGATAATTTCATTATTTTTCAGATTGGCTTGGATATTTTGAATTGTATTGAATCTCAGTGATACATCCTGAAATTCGTTTTGTATTCATGATCAGTATGGTTGAAATTTGTTTATTTGAAATTTATTTTGAATGTCACATACCTCCTAAATTTTAAATTATCAACCTTGTGTGACTAATTCATTATATTTCAAAACTTAACATTGATTCAAGTGATTTCAAATATATTATTTTGTATCATGAATATCTCTCAAATGTGATGTAAATGATTTGAAATTTTCTTTTGTGATTGTCAGAAATTTTTTGAAAATTCTTTTAAAAAAATGGCCTTAAAACTCATTGTTCTTTCATGATTATTTGATTCGAATATATGTTTATTTAAAATCATTTGAAATTATTGATTTATTGAATCACACACATATCTTAGATCTGAAATTTATAATCTGGTGTGATTAATTCATTAAATCCTGATATTTTCAAATTTCTTCAATTGATTTAAAATAAACTGTATTTTTCATCTTGAGTCATGAATCATGTTTTGTGACCTTCAGAAATATCTTCTAACAAGTCTGCTGTGACATTGTTTTTTGTGCTGCTCTGATACTGTCTTTGAAAAATGTTCACCAAATAACTGCTTGTTTTGTGACTGCTGCTCTGATAGATGAAATTATTGGACCTAATTTGTTATTTTGTCTGCTTGGGTTTTAAATTTCTACTGTTTGTGATATCTTGATTTGTCTCCAGTATCTTGTTACAATCTTCATTAATAGATACACCAATTGGTATCAGTTATGCTGGATTTTTTGTATATATTTTAATCCCTCTTGTCTTGTATAGATATCCATATCCCTCTTGTAATTGATTCTCAATTTTAAAGTTATTTATTGATTATTCATTCAGAAATTGAAATCTATATCCAAATTGAACTGCACTTATAATTCATCAAAATTATTAATAGATTTTGAAATTATGATGAATTGTGACTGCAATATATTTCACAACAAGAGGATATTTTATTTAGACTCTCATGATGGTTGAACATTTATTATAATATCTTTGAATTGGCAATTATTTCACAACCATCCTCATTATCTTTCAACTTTCTACCATCCATCGTGATTTTATATTAATGTGGAGAGTTATTTTTTTTTAAAAAAAAAATCTTTTTGAGCAAACAATAAAATATTTGTGATAGAAATTGGACTATGTTATTATTTAGAATTAGTGATAACTATTTTTTTTCCAATGATCCCGGTACAATTGAGCAAATTTCATAATATAATTAATTTAAAATTTTATTTCACAAACCATTTTTGTACCTACCGCATTTCTATCATCCATTTTTGGTTTTACATACTGAGGAGTTTTTCATTTTGAAACTGAAAATAATAAAAATATAATATTCTTAAGTATTTCTCTAACCTCATTTAAAAATCCAAGATCTGGTTATGCATGGTTATGAGATTACTTATATAAGCTGCAACTGATCTCATTTAAAAATCCAAGCTCTGGTTATGCGTGGTCAGTGTGCTCTTAAATAAAAAAAAAAGAAAATTTAATAAATAATTTTTCTATATGAAATCCTCCTTGGTGTATAAAAACCTGTCTACCAATCCATCTTTCTAATTTGTGAAATGTGTTAACATCTTATGACGTATTATGATTTGTTGATTGATAGCTATTGGGATTTGAGATTATTCGAGTTGGTCGCTTAAATTGAATTAATAATTATAGTCAAAATCCATCAACTGTTTTTATGCTCAATTTTTATAATTTTTTTTAAATAATTGAAATTCATATTTTTATAACTCTCCTCATTTTTATCAAATTCATTGTAAAACCATCGTTCTAAATGTGAAATATGACACATGTTCTCAGTTTATTATGATTTTTGTTTGACTGATTGAGATCTTTGATGGTCGTTCTTCCTCTTAAGCTGAAATTATATTTTTTTGTCATTTTTCATCTATATTTTAAATTCTGTATCCTTTTGATGATAACAAAACGGGGAAAATGGGTTGAGATTTTGATTTATGTGTGAATATTTTATAAATATTTTTAATTTTGAAAATATATTCAGTTTTCATTTTTTTCACTCATTCACAGTTATAGGGGGAGTTTTTGTTGTAGGGGGAGCTTTCAAATAGGGGGAGTTCAATATTCACTGTCAAACACATTTATTGTGATCAAAATCTTTTATTAGTTTGTCATCATCAAAAGGGGGAGATTGTTGTATATAACGGTGTTGTATACACAATTATATGATTTTTGTTTGATGATAACAACCAAATAAATATTATTTCAAATGTGTTTGTTACTGTACTGTTATTCTACATCACAAACAGGAATATAATGTTTATATTTAAATAAAATACGACTGTAAAGAAATTTAAATATTCACACAGTATTTTATTTAAATAGAATATTTTATTTAAATTGGATATTATATTTCAAATATTCAAACAGTACAACTATTTGTAACTCCATTATTTAAACACTTCACTTAAAATTGTACTTACATATAAACTAAATACAATAAACAATTTTGTTTGAACACAAGTTTAAACACAATAAAATAATATTTTATTTCAAACAAATTTGTTTGTTACAAATATCAGTACAATATTCTTTTTCATTCACAGCTCCTACAACACTCATTCGATTATACATTTTCAGTTATACATTCACAGACAGACACTTTCACTGTTCTTGTTTTCTGCCTTCTGTCTTCTGTCTTCACAGCTTTCAGTCCAGTCACTTCAGTCCAGTCTCATCCTCTTACCTATCACATGAAACAGAAACACATAGTACACTGCAATAGAAATAAAACTGAATACATGTGTATATAAAATTTATTTTTAAAATTTTATTTGCCTCAGATTTCTGGTGTGTTTCTCATCATTTTTCATGACTCAATCTGATTTGTATTTTGTCTAATACCCACTAATCAGCCTCAACATACTACACTGGTTTGCTGATCAGAACCAGTTGATTCTGAACAGCCACAACACAGTGCAGCAGTCTGCTGAAAAATTTATACGTACACGATACATGTATACACACACTAGTGTGTGTATGTACAAATATGTTATGCATGTGCAGGCAAAATATGGTCGAGTCTTACTCAAAGCACAATGAAGCATGAAGTTAAAAATGGCCGAGGCAAAATAACACATGCAGCGTAACAACAAAACAAGAAGGTCAAGTAAAAATGTGTTAAGACTGTGCAGTCAAGCACATGTAAATAGACAGTGCAAATCATGGTCAAGTAAACATGCATGGATGTTGTGTATACAGCAAGCATGATGGTTCAGCATGTAAATGAAGCCTGGCAGATCACTATTTCAAGACAGTGAAGCACAAGTGAACACAACAACATAGGACGGCACAACAATACATAGTGGTGTACACAGCTCAAATTCAATGGTGATCAGCATAAAACCAAAGTTCAATAGCAAGAGGACAGGTGCACAACCAAGTGACAAGGCTCGGCAACAACATAATGAACAACACATAAAAGTGATAGGGTTCAAGATACAAGTGGCTCAGTGGTGTAGCTACAACACATAAAGCAAGGGAAACATTCAAGTATACAACCAGTTCATAGATGGTCAAAGCATTTGTGCAACTACATATATAAGCAAGGGATATACACAGCAAATGCCAAGTCATGATGAACAACAAGTAGAAGAGCAAACTTAAAAGAACAGACGCTTGTATAATGATGTAGCAAGGCACAGTGACATCATGAAATGAATGGGTGACGGTGCCACACGGGTGAAAAACAGCATGGAGCAATGAAAAGTTGGTGACCGAAATACAAGTTTTTTTAAACATGGTCGAACCAGGGTGGAAATGACGCTACAGACACAAGACATGGTGTGTACACAGTACCAAAATGGTGATGTGCATGTCCAACATGGTTAGGGTGACATGTATGTAAGCATAAAGCAGCAAAATGGTTCCAGAAAATTCATGTTTTTCTAGTATGAAAATTTTGGCAAATGAACAATTTGTTTTCCAGACATTTAATCACGTAGTGGTACAATGAAAACAAATCAGTGAGCAACATGTTTTTGGCAAGTATATGGATTCCAGAAAAATGCACAATGAAGTGTTCAGGTTCAACTTTCTCATGTATATTGGTGCTAATAATACAAAGCTAAATTACAGCAGCTTTTTAATCACAGTGGAGAAAAACAAGGAAGTGCTAAAATTCAGAAAAGAAACAAATCAGTGAATTGATGCAAATTTGGAAAAAGTTAAAAGTGATAATCTCTAAAAAAAATTGGCAAGAGTTTCTTTTAGCAATCAATTTCTAGAAATAAATTTTAAAAGGGGACAACAGATTCTCTTTTCCTGAATTGCCAAATTCAATCAAGCCAAGTGTTTTAATTTCAAAGGGGCAATTATATTTCCAGAAAATCGAATTACAAATTTCCTGTTTTTGAATCAATCAGGAAATTCATTCAAGGCAACAATGGAAAGGGACAATCTGTGTGAAGTCAAAAACATCATCAAGTTTCATCACTTATCAATCACGAATTTCTCACAATCAATGCAGACCAAATCAAAAAGGGAAACACAAATCAGCCAAGCAATCAAATCGAGCCAATAAATTGAAATCAGAGTTTTAGGGTTTCATTTCTGCCCCATTTTAACACCGATTACATCATAGGCATATTATCGAAAATCAACCTAACAATTCAGAGCTAAAATTGAATCAAATTCAGAGAACTTACAAAAGATTTTCGACCGCAACACAAGATAGTCATTCGATCGAGAGCATCATCAACGTCTTCAAGCTTCAGAGATCAATTTCCAGAATAACATCAACAATCGATCGATTTGGACGAAGCAAGAGAAACCCTAGCAAATTTTCCAGTCGCCATTTTTTTTACAGAGGAAAAGTGATCGGGGAAAACAAACAATAAAGGAGCGGGCCGGCCATTTTTCCACTTGGCTTAACCAAGCTTATTAAAGGGGGAAGATTAATTTGTTTTTATTTTTCTAGGGTTTTCTTGTTTACTTTTTGTTGTATTTTGATTTGCATTGTAAAAACCATCGACCAGTTTCTAGTGTTTGTAAAATACTAGGGGAAATCAGTCAGGGTGTTGACTGACAGTTGACAAAGTCTGTAAATCTGGGTTACTGGTTTGGGGTCGTAAACAGGGGAATCTGATCGAGTGGATATCGGTTAGTCTAGGGTTTTGAGCGTAGAGTTAGAGTAGGAGCGAGGGGTTCGCAAGTGTACATGGTTTTTAATGCGGGATCTGTTCTATCATCTAGTAGAAACCTTAGGAATGCAGCAGTAGGCAGTATTTTGCCGAAGTTGGGTATATCTTGTGTCATTTACTTTTCTGCATTTCTATTTCTGCTATATTCTGTGATCTGTAATGTTTTAATATCCCATGACATTTGAACTCTGTAATATTTTGCAATAAACCCTATTGACCCCCCTATAGGGTTAATCTTGATCCAACAATCATAACCTGCTGCTAATCCAACTTATTCCTACTTCCATTGTAAAAGGTTACCCATTCAAATATTGTAATGACTGGCTCATGTACGATGGGTACGATGAATGTATTATAACGAGGTTTGCAAGCTTCTACTTGGGGTTTTGCAAATTATCGGTTTCATACAAATTAATAGCCTGCAAAATAGAATTGGAAAATTGGAATAAGTTGAGATGTAAACAATCAGACTTTATGAAACATTTAAAGGAACAGTACAAACTTATGGAGGTGGCTATTGATCAAACTCCCACGGACTTGAATCTGTACGAAGACATGCTTAAGGCCAAGCATATGTTTCTGACACAGCAAAATATAGAATATTGGGCTTTGTGGCAGAAAGCTAAGGTATACTGGCTGCAGCAGGGTGATACCAATTCTAGATTTTTATATGCAAAGATATCATCTAGACAGTTTCGTAACAGCATTCGCGGTTTAGTTTCTTCTGATGGTGAGCTTATTCACTCTGATCATGATATAGAAGCAGAAGCTATCACTTATTACTCTTCTTTGTTCAATGGAGAAACGAATAACTCTTTTACTCAATTTGAATTGTTTAATACGATCAATTCTATTGGGAAAGCGTTTTTACTGCATCCTATTTCCATTAACAAAATTAAGTAGTCTGTTTTATCAATTCATGACGATTCAAGTCCAGGACCAGATGGTATGAACTCAAAATTTTACAAGCACCATTGGGATTCTTTGAAGTTTGATTTGCTGAATGCCATGGATGATATGTTCTGTTCGGGTAAGCTTCCCTAAGGAATAAACCACACATTTATAACCCTAATTCCCAAAGGCGAGAACCCTTCAAACATTACACAATATTGTCTTATCTCTTGCTGCAATGTGTACTACAAAATCTTCTCTAAAATATTGTGTAACAGAATCAATCCATTTCTAGTTCACCTTATTTCCGATAGTCAATGTACTTTTGTCCCTGGTAGACACGTAGGCGATAACATTTTGCTAGCTCACAAACTCTTATGTGATTTCAAAAAAAGTGGGATCTCAAAATTTTGCGTTAAGGTAGAACTGAGAAAAGCTTATGACATGGTAAATAGGAACTTAATTTGTTATATGCTTTCTCGAATGGGTTTTCCACTTCGTTTTGTTAACATTATACATGAATGCATTTCAACTCCCACTTTTTCCATCCTAGTTCACAGCATTCCGAAAGGATATATTACGTCGAATCATGGTATTCGACAGGGCGATCCACTTTCTCCGTATTTGTTTACAGTGGTGATGCAATATTTTTCATATCTGCTAGAACATGCCTATGCTTCTCGGACTTTCTCCCCAGTTTTTTCATTCGAGCCTGTGATTTCGTATTTACTATATGCCGATGACTTACTCGTTATTGGAAAAGCTTCTCTTCTCAATGTACACACTTAGAAAGATATTTTCCATAAACTCGGATTGTATGCAGGTCTGCAAGTGAATGATGCCAAAACTAAGATTTTTTTCAACTCTGCCACTAGCAATTCTCAAGCTCTTTCGGAGGTTCTGACGTATGAAACAAGTCAACTACCCATTAAATATTTGGGCGTGCCCTTACCAACGAATTACTTACATTATTCCGAGTGCAACGAGCTTATCCATAAAGTTCAGAGGAAAATTGATGGTTGGCAAGAAAGCATGTTAAGCCTCGCCGGACGCGGGGAACTCATACACACCATTATCTCTCCTATCATTTTGTACTCGCTGTTCGTATATCAGATTCCTGAGTAAACACTCGATAAACTACAAATCATCTGCGCAGATTTCTTTTGGGCTGATTCCAAACATAAGGTATCCTGGAAACAATTATGTAAGCCTAAGAGTGAAGGTGGTGTAGGACTCAAGTTATTATCAGACTTAAAAAAGGCAGCATGTGTTAAATTGTTATGGAACTACTTCTCCAAAGACACGTTATGGAGTGCTCGGATGAGGAGACGATATTGCCACAACAAGCATTTTTGGCCAATGGCTAGTGATAATAACGCGTCTTCCACGTGGAAGGCCATGCTTCGGTTACGGGCAAGTAGTAAACAAATACTGAATAAATTAATTGTGAATGGTAGCGGTACCTCTCTTTGGCTTGAACCCTGGCTTAACTGCAAATGTTTGGTGGGACCTATCATTGTGAACAGGGTACATATGATCGAATATCTGGGTGATAAGGTAAGTCTGTTAGTACAAAATTCGGTGCTAAATCCTCAACTTCACCCAGGTACTCGAGAAGTAGCAGAAGAATTCCAAACCATTCCAATTTATTCTGATTGTCAGCAGGACATGTACGAATGGTGCGACAGGGGATCTGTAACAACCCATAAATTTTAATATATTCAAATTTGGATTTAAAATATATAAGTGGAATAATATTGGATAAAATTAAATTTTGTTGATTATAATGATGGCGATTGTTTGAATTGAGTATAAATAAATTTTAATTTAGTTATCTAGAAAAATGTTGTAGTATGGAATTTAATATTTTAATGAATAACTAAATTTAAGTTGTTTAGGTAAAAAGGGAATTCGAATTAAATTTGTTAAAAGGGGGAATTCTAAGCTGGTTAATAATGACTGAAATTTCAAATCTAAATTCAAATGATAAAATTTTGGGAACTTAAATTTATGAAATCGATTTATAAATTTATTTAAGTTATAATTTGATTTAAATTTGAATTTAATGAATATTTAAATTGAATTAAATGAATAATTGAATATTTATTAGTTAATTAACTGTGGAAATTTAACGGTTTTGACAACTGTCTCAGAATTCAATGAAACCAGTTCCATCAGATTCGGAATGGGGAATATTTATAGTGTTTCAAATTTCGTCGAAATCGGGCTTGTCATTTGAGCGTACTGAAGAAAAACGTGGATGGAATCAATGTAATTGGGTAATTATTGTTCTTCTTATTGGGCCTTCTATATGTATATACTTAAGTTTCTTTTCCACCTTATCAGCCCATTTACACCACACGTTCATTTTCCTTTATTTGATTTCTTCAATGGCAGAAACCATTTTTTTCAAACCCTAGTTGAACTAAAGACTTCAACTTCAAAATTAAATCTTCACAAACCCTATTGTATTATATATCAAAACGAAGATCTCGACGATATGAAGCTACGGCAGTTCTCTATTTTGACATGCAGTGCACTGAGTAGCCGAAAATCGATGGTCAAAGCTTCAAATTGCGTAACCCATGACATCGATTTGGGGATTTGTGATTTGGTGCTTAATCGAAGAAATTGGCATATGGGTTTTGAAGAGGAGGTCGATACGAGATCAACGGTGACGGTGGCATCGTCTAAAAGTCAGTGATGTGGTTAGAATTTGTTATTTAGGGTTTGAAAACCTGTTTGGGCATAGAGTTGCCAGAGGCAGCATGGACGACCGGTGGTGACAACTCTGGTGTGGATAAGAGCGGCTCAGGATGTACTTCGATATGGGGGTGGTCGGAGATTCTCCGGTAGTCGGAGTTGAGTGCTATCGACGGTCAAAGATGCAGTCATGGAGGGTTCTCCGCATCGATGTTCCTATAGCATGTAGGAGAAGCGGGAGAACGGGTGTAAGGGGGTGCTGGCGTGGCGAGGAATGGTTGGTGAGAGTATTATTTAAATTAATTTTTATAATTTCAAATTCAAATAGTAAAATGCAAATAACTTTTACATACTGACTCGGATTTGGACGCGGTTAGATGAGCTGGAACCATGACGAGATTGCGGACGTTCTGGCGCTGGTTTGGTTGCGTTTAGAGACTGTCAAATTTTGGGATTCTTTTGGACGTCCAATCCACTAGAGACCCAATGGTGAGTAATTTTCTCACTCACGAAAAACTAAATTATTCCCATAATTATTGAATTAAATTGTGAAATAAATTTGGTTGCATGATTGTGTACGATTGATGATTGTTGCTTAAAAACTGATATGCAAGTATGTTAATCTGTTAATTTAGATTGATAACTAGTTATGGTAGTTAATTTAATTCTAGTTAGAAATACCGACACTTGTTAATCAGTGAAGTGATTGAAGATTTACCATGAAGAAAGTGGTTGTGATGGATGCCTTGGTTGATTTGATTTTTGAATTTGTGTTACTAGAAATGTTTCCTTATTCAGTATATGGATGTTGTATGCTCAATTGTCGATGAATCCCATTTTTCCACCCTTGATGTTACGGGCATCGAATGAACCCGAGATTTATCGATATAAAATAAATTAAGAACACAGAGTGAAATGATAAATCTCTATTACCCTGATTTGGTTTGAAATGATAGATCCACCCCTGAAATATCGAGAAATTAAATTTAATATCACTTGGCCATAGGATAGGAAATTTTATATACGGACATTGGTTGGTTAAATGATTTTTAAATATTTGAAATTTATTTGTTAGAAATTTCATTTAAAAGAATGAGCCGATACTCGATAAACTTGTTTCCTGTAAAGACCTGGATTGTGAATGTTATTTGAAAAGGGTTAAGGAAATTATCCCAACAAAGTGGAATTCTTAAATTGGGATTTGAATATGATTTGGAATTTTTCATAAAATTTATGGCGTAGATTTGAAGGTAATAAATTCTCATGGAATTCTATTATGGAAACTGAATGAACTCCATTTAGACTGGAGTATAGATTCAGGTATTTGAAATTCGGAAGAAAGGAACAATTTTAGTTTAAATTTTTTTATTTTCAAGGATTCTATTTATATACATACCTTGCTTGATTTTTAATAAACTATTCCTTTCCTTCAAAAAGTATTTCATCCAAACTTTAACCTATAAACTATACTATTATAAAAACTAATTTTCTTTCTATTTTATTTTTCAAAACTATCTAGCAAACTTTTATTTTATGTAAATACATGATATTTAAATTTATCTTATTATTTTTAATTGTTATATTTTATATATATATATATATTATAAAAAAATTCTTATAAAAATTTATTTTCATTTGTATTTTTCTATGAATTGTAAATTTGTTCGGAATGGAAAGTGGTGGATTTAAACCATAGTCGAGACGAAGTTGAGATTAAGTATTCGAATATAAATCGACTTTAACCAATTTTATATGGAAATGAAATTGATATTTTATTCGAATATAATGGATCCCATAAATGATATGAATGAGTTGTTATGGAGATTTATACTCTATTTGAATATGAATGGATTTCGAATTCAAATCGATTTGAAATAATTATGATCTTTGATATGAAGTATATTCTACTTGAATATAAATCGATTTGGTGAAATATTATATGATTATAATATAATGAAATGAAATATATTACAGTTTAGAATATAATCGGTTTTGGTATGATTATGATATGTTGATATGAAAATTATATTCTTTTGAATATAAATTGGGTTCGAAACAAAACATGATATTTTGGATATAAAGCAAACCTTTGGGAAATGTAAAAGAACCGACCGATGTGAAAAATGTAAGCGTTGGTTGTTAAAGAGGTCGGAGTCGACAAATGGCATACTCTCTATCAGTGTCGATACCACTTTAACAACTGTGAACGTTATGACGTATCCAGAATGAAATATGATGACTTGGAGGCAATTATTGGGTTGAAGAAGATGAACGATGACGCAATAGCCCTGACCTTCGGGTCAAAATTGAAATGACTAAAACATGAGCTGTACCATGACTAATTAAGGTAGCACCTTTGATCGGACACACTTCTTCGATACTATTTCTATGACTATGATGATGATGATTTCGGCCATTTATGATTTGGGAGTGTGTTCCAAGGTGGGCAGTAGTGGCTGCTATGCGTTACCACCGGTGCGGGAGTGCAATTAGTAGAATCCTACCCTGGGTATTGCCTCGAGTGCCTTGTCATATTTATCCATATCGATCCCCATACGATTTTGATTTAGCATTGCCTTTCTGTGGAGTGCCCTTTGATAACACCAGTACGGTGAACTTACAGTACTGTATAGACTGTTGATGCCTGTAAACGGCGTAAGGGTAATATGTTAATCCCGCTTACGCTATTTTTATGATATTTACCTTACGTGGATAGACCATTATCATAATAGCGTATTATACTATGTATGTATTAGTTTAACGGATCCTCGAGATATGGAAAAATCTCGTAACATACCTTGAGTTACTGCACTCATGACACTGATGTTATTTCATATTTTAATTTGACTAATATGAGAATAGTTTAGTGCTGATCCGAGTGTTTGTTGTGTTTTCTTTTTATGCAATACGATCGGGTCAGCAAAAGTTGCAGTTTGCGAAAATTTCAATAGTTCGAAGGATGAAGACGAGGATTTGGTGTGTACATATATATATATATGTATATATATATATATATATATCAATTATAAGTATGTGTTTCCGCTGCATTTATTTTCGCTACTTATTATGTACATCTGTATGTATATGTAAATTTGATAATCATTAAGTGTTATAACCAATGTATACATTTCAACCGCTTTTAAACTGCTATTTGTTTATTATATGTTGTCCTTCTGCTGTGAGATTCTATGATTGGTTTTTCTCTTCTTTCTTCCTTTTCCCAATGACTACCTGTATTTGTGGTTTGTTTGGATCGACATGTGTGGATTATTGTCGATTTGAACGGTCAAAAATCTGGGTCATTGCAGTTGGTATCAGAGCGATGGTTAGCGATAACCTTGGCTCTGTTTGGGAAATAACTCATTAGATATGGAGTTAGAAACGCCCTAGAATGGGTTTGAGTGATATATAAGAGTGCATACTTGTGTTTTTGATATAAATTGGTTTTACATTGTGTTGTTTTGTTCTGTTGAATATTTATGGATTCTAGTCGATATATGGGACGCCATAGAATCGATAATTTTTAAATAATCGAACAGAATGATCGACATAATATGTTTTCGATTATATTTTAAAATATATCAAATATATATTATTGGTTCAAGTATATATGTATTCATTTTAGTAGGTGGTAATATTAAGTTATTACCTGTTATGGTTGATTAGATAATAAATCTAATAAGGAAAATTTAATGAATTTAGAATATATTCGAAATGAAATGATATCTTTAAGTATAATTGGGTGCAAACGGTTTGCGATTGAGATGGAAATGAACTTGAGGACCTGATTCTGGTGCTTTTGGAAATAGATTTGCCAAGATTTTTGAAATAGTACAGTATTATAGGTAATAAGTATTTTCGAAATGGAAATGATTTCATATAATTTTAAATGAAATAAGTGTGAAATATCTACTTAGACCTTAGGAATGACTTCGGTAATGAGTGCACACATTATCGATGTTTATTCTGAAGAGTTTAAGTGGGGGAGACCACTCGATGGTTGTTATAACTTGTTTCACAAAGGATTTTGAATTTAATTCCATATGATATAAGTTTTATATATAAGGTATTAAAATATGTTATTTAAAGTTGAAATTTAAATTAAACATACTTTGAAAAAAAATTCTATGTTTTTGGTAATTAAAGATTTGGGTTTAAAAATTTATGGCATGTTTTTCTACAAATAGTATAAGTACTTAGATTATTTTAAACTTGGTTTAAACCCGGAATCAAGGTATTTAAGTTATATCAACTAATAATATTGATGAAGGGCTAAGATAACTCGGTTCATCAGAATCTTAGACTTTGAAACCCAAAATGGGCTTAAGTGTTAAGAGAAAGGGAAATAGTCATTTAAGACTTTTAAGCAGGGCGATAATAAGGTTCAACAAGTTCTCAAGTTTGGTTGATAAGTGTTAGGGAAGTTGAATTTAACTGCAAAATAAAATTTAACCATGTCAACCAGAATAAAATGGAAGATTTAGTTGTGTAAATAAGAGGGATAACAACACCTGACTTAGGTATTTAATGAATATTTTAAGTTAGTTCGAGGGAGAGTGGAAAGAACCTGGGTTTGTGGTAAAAAGTGTATTGCCGATAAATTAAAATTGAAAGGAATGAAGTTGTTAACGGAATTTGAATGGTCGATGAATTGGAAATGAAAGAGATCTAAATGGTAAACCTCATTTGGAAAATACGTCGAATATAAATCTAAGTATGAACAATGAAATGAGTAGGATGTAAACATTGTGCCGAAGGGAATATAACTTCATTTGAGTAGAAGAATCAAACTGAATGAGGTTAACTTAGGAAATCAAACAATAATGATTGAGAACTAAGTATAAAAGTTTAGAGTTAGGAACCGACCTTAATTCAATCTGGAACTGGAAAGTTAGGGTAACAAGTTGAGTTAATGAAACAAACTTTAATATAATATGAGATGAGAATAAGGGAAAAATGGTTAAGGTATGAATCGAAGTGCCAAAATAAGAACAATGGGATGCAGATATAAACTGGCTTATTCAAAATAAAATAATAGTTAAGCGAATCCAAATTTGGGAATTAGAAATATTGAAATGAGATATAAGAATAAAACTTAACCTGAATAGGATGGATTTAATGAAATGAAATCAATTTAGAAGGATTAAATAAGCTGATATAGAATTTATATATTGGTGGATTAGGTAAGTAAAACGAAATTTCGAAAACGAGAGAAATAGAATAGTTGTATAAACCATAACTGATCTTAACCCTTGATTTTTGGAATTGAAGTTAACTAAATGGAACGACGTTCAGGTAGTGTGGATGGAGTAATAAGAGTAGTAATGAAAATTTGATGGGTTGACCCATGTTAATGGGATAATGATTTAAGATAATCAAGTTAGTGAGAAGATTAAAATGAACCAAAGTCTTAACTAGGATTTAATGCTCGACATGAAATGAAAACTTAATAGGAAGAATACCAGAATAGAGTGAGCAATCGAATGTGAATCCGTTTCTCGAGTAAGGAAGTGATAACAATTGTAGAGTGTTGAAGAATTACCAAAATTTTGGAATCGAAAGATTGAAACTTCAAAGAAAAAAATCGATGTTATGTGAAAACCTGAAATATTAGATAAGATGAAGTAAAATGATCATAACTTTTGAATGGATGATCGGAATTTAACGATTCCGGATTTTTCAGAAATCTTAGAAACTGAACTAATTTTTTCTTAATAGTGCCTTGCCTAATTTTCAAGTTTGTTAGGTTGAAATCCAAGCATTAGTTGTAGTGCAACGCGCAGAAAATAAAAAATATGAAGCGTATACCTATATTTTTTTGACCATAACTTTCTAACGGAGCATCAGATTTTAATGTACGAGTACAATTCGGAAAGGCCAAAATCTGAGCTAAAACTTTTCCTAAATTTCCTAGGTATAATTTTGCTGTTAAAGGGTTAAAAACTGGGTTGAACAACTCAGATCTGCATTTTTCAGTGTATGGGCTGAGGTGTTCGCCTTTACTAAAATAGTCATAACTTTTGAACGAATTATCCGAATTCGACGAATCCGGACAATTCGGAAAGCCTGAAACAAATGATACAACTTTTGCCTAGTGTGCTTCAGTCAAATTCCAACATCTAATGGGTGATAAAACGTAATTTGTTCGCTAATCTATTATGAGTATCATGGTTTTGTAGTTGAAATGTTCTATACATGTTGTGTAGGTTATATGCATTTGCTATTTAGTGTATATATGTTTGATCCTCATGTATATGTGAGTATGTAGCAAGTGTAGGGAAGTCGCGTGATGCTGCGGAGCTCGCTTGCGCTAAATGCTAAATGCTAAGATAAATAAAATTGCTAATAACGCTAAAGAAGGTACGTATTTGCGTTATATGGTTTTGTGGTTATATATGTTTTGTTTCCCCATTATTTGGGATGCCTCATCGTGTGATGAGATGAATATCTGGATTTATATATATATATATATATTGTGATTCTCCGGACCTCTCCGTATGAAGGAGATGCTCCGAAATTTTCCGTGATTTCGAGAGTTAGAAAATTTTATGATATTTTACAACTATATAATTTATTTTGTAAATGTTATTTTATAAGTATGGATTTGAATGTATAAATGTGTTTATTACCTTATTTCATTCTCTTTTCGGGGACGAAAAGATTTTAAGTGGGGGAGAATGTAACAACCCATAATTTTTAATATATTCAAATTTGGATTTAAAATATATAAGTGGAATAATATTGGATAAAAATTAAATTTTGTTGATTATAATGATGGTGATTGTTTGAATTGAGTATAAATAAATTTTAATTTAGTTATTAAGAAAAATGTTGTAGTATGGAATTTAATATTTTAATGAATAATTAAATTTAAGTGGTTTAAGTAAAAAGGGAATTCGAATTAAATTTGTTAAAGGGTGGAATTCTAAGCTGGTTAATAATGACTGAAATTTCAAATCTAAATTCAAATGATAAAATTTTGGGAACTTAAATTTATGAAATCGATTTATAAATTTATTTAAGTTATAATTTGATTTTAATTTTAATTTAATGAATATTTAAATTGAATTAAAACAATTAAATGAATAATTGAATATTTATTAGTTAATTAACTGTGGAAATTTAATGGTTTTGACGACTATCGCAGAATTCAACGAAACTGATTCCATCGGATCCGGAATGGGGAATATTTATAGAGTTTCAAATTTCGTCGAAATCGGGCTTGTCATTTGGGCGTACTGAAGAAAAACGTGGATGGAATCAATGTAGTTAGGTAATTGTTGTTCTTCTTATTGGGCCTTCTATATGTATACACTTAAGTATCTTTTCCACCTTATCAGCGCATTTATACCACACGTTCATTTTCCTTTATCTGATTCCTTCAATGGAAGAAACCATTTTTTTCAAACCCTAGCTGAACTAAAGACTTCAACTTCAAAATCAAATCTTCACAAACCCTATCGTATTATATATCAAAACGAAGATCTCGACGAAACGAAGCTACGGCTGTTCTTTGTTTCGACATGCAGTGCTCTGAGTTGCTGGAAATCGATGGTCAAAGCTTCAAATCGCGTAACCCATGACATCGATTTGGGGTTTTGTGATTTGGTGCTTAATCGAAGAAATTGGCATATGAGTTCTTAAGAGGTGGTCGATACGAGATCAACGGTGGCGACGACATCGTCTAAAAGTAAGTGATGTGGTCAGAATTTGCGATTTAGGGTTTGAAAACCCATTTGGGCATAGCATCGCCGGAGGCAGCATAGACGACCGGAGGTGACAACTCTGGTGCGGATAAGAGCGTCTCGGGATGTACTTCGATATGGGGGTGGTCGGAGATTCTCCGGTGGTCGGAGTTGAGCGCTATCGACGGTCAAAGATGCGGTCATGGAGGGTTCTCCATGTCGATGTTCCTGTAGCGTGTAGGAGAAGCGTGAGAATGGGTGTAAGGGGGTGCTGACATGGCGAGGAATGGTTGGTGAGAGTATTATTTAAATTAATTTTTATAATTTCAAATTCAAATAGTAAAATGCAAATAACTTTTACATACTGACTCGGATTTGGACGCGGTTCGGTGCATTGGAATCATGGCGAGTTTGCGGACATTCTGGTGCTAGTTTGGTTGCGTTTGGAGACTATCAAATTTTGGGATTCTTTTGGACGTCCAATCCACTAGAGACCAAATGGTGAGTGATTTTCTCACTCACGAACAACTAAATTATTCCCATATTTATTGAATTAAATTGTGAAATAAATTTGGTTGCATGATTGTGTACGATTGATGATTGTTGCTTAAAAACTAATTTGCAAGTATGTTAATATGTTAATTTAGGTTGATAACTAGTAATGGCAGTTAATTTCATTCTAGTTAGAAATACCGACACTTGTTAATCAGTGAAGTGATTAAATATTTACCATGAAGAAAATGGTTGTGATGGGTGCCTTGGTTGATTTGATTTCTGAATTTGTGTTACTTGAAATGTTCCCTTATTCAGTATATGGATGTTGTATGCTCAATTGTCGAAGAATCCCATTTTTCCACCCTTGATGTTACGGGCATCGAATGAACCCGGGATTTATCGATGTAAAATAAATTAAGAACACAGAGTGAAACAATAAATCTCTGTGACCCTGATTTGGATTGAAATGATAGATCCACCCCTGAAATATTGGGAAATTAAATTTAATATCACTTGGCCATTGGATAGGAAATTTTATATACGGACATCGGTTAGTTAAATGATTTTTAAATATTTGAAATTTATTTGATAGAAATTTCATTTAAAAGAATGAGCCGATACTCGATAAACTTGTTTCCCTTAAAGACCTGGATTGTGAATGTTATTTGAAAAGGGTTAAGGAAATTATCCCAACAAAATGGAATTCTTAAACTGGGATTTGAATATGATTTGGAATTTTTCATAAAAATTTATGGTGTAGATTTGAAGGTAATAAATTCTCATGGAATTTTATTATGGAAACTGAATGAACTCCATTTAGACTGGAGTATAGATTCAGGTATTTGAAATTCGGAAGAAAGGAACAAATTTAATTTAATTTTTTTTATTTTCAAGGATTCTATGTATATACATACCTTGCTTGATTTTTAATAAATTATTCCATTCCTTCAAAAATTATTTTATCCAAACTTTAACCTATAAACTATTCTATTATAAAAACTATTTTTCTTTATATTTTATTTTTAAAAACTATCTAGTAAACTTTTATTTTATGTAAATATATGATATTTAAATTTATCTTATTGTTTTTTAATTGTTATTTATTATATATATATACTTTATATAAAGATTTTCTTATAAACATCTATTTTCATTTGTATTTTTCTATGAATTGTAAATTTCTTCTGAATGGAAAGTGCTGGATTTAAACCATGGTCGAGACGGAGTTGAGATAAAGTATTCGAATATAAATTGACTTTAACCAATTTTATATGGAAATGAAATTGATATTTTATTCGAATATAATGGATCCCATAAATGATATGAATGAGTTGTTATGGTGATTTATACTATATTTGAATATGAATGGATTTCGAATTCAAATCGATTTGAAATAATTATAATATTTGATATGAAGTATATTCTACTTGAATATAAATCGATTTGGTGAAATATTATATAATTATAATATAATGAAATGAAATATATTCCAGTTTAAAATATAAATTGTTTTGGTATGATTATGATATGTTGATATGAAAATTATATTCTTTTGAATATAAATTGGGTTCGAAACAAAACATGATATTTTGGATATAAAGCGAACCTTTGGGAAATGTAAAAGAACCGACCGATGTGAAAGATGTAAGCGTTGGTTGTTAAAGAGGCCGGAGTCGACAAATGACATACTCTCTGTCAGTGTCGATACCACTTTAACAACTGTGAATGTTATGACGTATCCATAATGAAATATGATGACTTGAAGGCAATTATTGGATTGAAGAAGATGAACGATGACGAAATAGCCCTGACCTTCGGGTCAGAATTGAAATGACTAAAACAGGAACTATACCGTGACTAATTGAGGTTACACCTTTGATCGGACACACTTCTTCGATACTATTTCTATGAATATGATGATGATGATGATTTGGGCCCTTTATGATTTGGGAGTGTGTTCCGAGGTGGGCGGTAGTGGCTGCTATGCGTTACCACCGGTTTGGGAGTGCAATTGGTAGAATTCTACCCAGGGTATTGCCTCGAGTGCCTTGTTATATTTATCCATATCGAGCCCCATACGATTTTGATTTAGCATTGCCTTCTATGGAGTGTCCGGCGAATTTACGGTACTGTATAGACTGTTGATGCCTGTAAACGGCGTAAGGGTAATATGGTAATCCCGCTTACACTATTTTTATGATATTTACCTTACTGGATAGACATTATCGTAACAGCGTATTATACTATGTATGTATTAGTTTAACGGATCCTCGTGAGACGGAAAAATCCCGTAACATCCCTTGAGTTACTGCACCCATGACACTGATGTTATTTCGTATTTTAATTTGAATAATATGAGAATGATTTAGTGCTGATCCGAGTGTTTGTTGTGTTTTCTTTTTATGCAATACGCTTGGGTCAGCAGAAGTTGCAGTTAGCAAAGATTTCAATAGTTCAAAGGATGGAGACGAGGATTTGGGGTATATATATCAATTATAAGTATGTGTTTCCGCTACATTTATTTCCGTTGCTTATTATGTACATCTGTATGTATATGTTACTCTGATAGTCATTAAGGGTTATAACCAATGTATACATTTCAACCACTTTTAAACTGCTATTTGTTTATTATATGTTGTCCTTTCGCTGTGAGATTCTGTGACTGGTTTTTCTCTTCTTTCTTCCTTTTTCTTCTTTTTCCAATAACTACCTGTATTTTTCATTTGTTTGGATCGACATGTGTGGATTATTATCGATTTGAACGGTCAAAAATCTCGGTCATTACAGGATCTTTTGTTGGATCTAGATTAACCCTAGAGGGGAGGGGAGGGGAGGGGTGAATAGGGTTTATTACTGTTTATCGAGATATTTAAAAAGGATATCTCAGCATAGAAATCAGCAAGGAAATAAATGTAGTAAGAAAATAACACACAGATATACCCAGCTTCGGCAGAATTTGCCTACTGCTGCATTCACTAAGGTTTCTACTAGGTGTTAATAACAGATCCCGCTTACAAACCCTGTAAACTCGCACTCCTTGCTTCTATACTAACCCTACGCTCAAAACCTTAGACTGATCTAATCCCCTAGATCAGATTTACCCTAGATTTACAGACTCTAGTAAACTGCCTAGTTTTACAAACGAAACTAGGAAACCACCTAGATTTTATAGACTTTAGAAACTGTTAGTTAACCCCTAACTGAATCCCCTAGAATTTTACAGACTCCAGAAAAACTGATAGATCGTTTACAAAACAAATTTAAAACAATACAAAATAAAAAAGAACTAAACCCTTCCCTTTTTAAAACCCTAAGCTAGGTTAACTTGAGCTAGGTCGGTCAAACTGTTTATTTGTCGAGCCCGTGTGTTTCCCTTTCTTTCTGAAGTGATAATGGCGGCCGATAATTGGGAAAAAGGGTTTTCCTCAAATCCCTAAATCGCGATGCTTTGAAAGTTGAAATTTGATTCTCCGACGCTCGAGTCTTTTGGCTTCAATCACTGGCGGCTTGCATTATCGATTGATTTGGGAATTTATGGAGATCGAAACCCATTGGAATTTGTGAGTAATCTGAATTTTCTTTCTTTGAATTGCTATCGGATTATTTTTGGTTTCGATTTTTTTTTTTTGGCCTGTGATGATACTGGTGTATATATATGGATTTAGAAACCCTAGCCTTATTCTCTGATTTCATTAAAAATGGCTTGGAATGATTTGCGTAATTGTTGGGCTGATTGATGTGTGAATTTCCTCTTTTTGGTTTTCCGACTTTGAATGAAATTGATGATGCTTGCGAGAGTATGAATTGATGAACCTGGACATGATTTTATAAACCATTTTGAACTTTGGCAAATCATAATTTCGATTTCCATAATTAATTATTCGCCAATTTTAATGCTTGCCATCTTTTGCTGTAAAAACCAATATGTTTCTTCTTGCCCAAAATTTGCTTTCCAAATATTGTTGTGTGATTACAAAATTTGTGCAAAAGAGATTTGATTGTTTTCCAAAACAAAAAACTGATTTGTGAAGGAAATTAGCCAAGTCATTCATGCTGATACCTGTCCTTAAATGAATTCCTTGAAAGCATTGTTAACCTGCATGAAATGATTTCCAAAATCACTTGTAGATTTCTGGAAATATAATTCAATGCACTGCATTTTTCTTGCATAATTTATGCACTATCCTCCTTTGTAAACACTGGAGAAACATGAATTGATTTTTGCCATATATGTATTGCTGAAATTCTGAAGTGCAACAACAAGCAGATTTGAGATACTTCCCATATATTTCTCTTGTCCAAACTGGAAAGATTCTTGAAATTGCTCTTGAAGATTACACTTGATTTCTGAAATGTTGTGAGTCATAACCTTGCTAGAAATGACACTTGTTCCTGAACTATAGTACTTTAAAAAAAATGGCATTTAAGCAGACATTTACCATTTGTTTGAAAAGTAAACTGCACCTCGTACTACTGCTGTTTCAAGACTGTGCATATCATATGAAAATGTATATATGAATGCAGTCTTGTGTTGTTTGCCAATTGTGTTCGCTTACCAAGTGTACAATAGCACTCCTCTTTGCTGCATCTTGCTTAACTGTGTATATGTTGCCATAATTTCTTGACTGTCTTGATCATGATGTTGTTCAACGCTAATCTGGCCATGATGAGCTTGATCACATTGCCACGTACTGTCTTGTAGTTGAATGCTGCACACTTCACTATTGTTGTTTCTTCTTGCTTGAGCCATGTCTGTCTTGAGGATGAGTTGTTTGATTGGCATGTGCACATATCTTCATCCATGCACCAATTTACTTGCAATTGTGATGCACTGGCCATATTCATGAATATATGCATCCATATACATATGCTCGACCATTTTACACACCCATGAACTTGCACCTTGCTTTGCTTGTATTTGTTGCATTGCTGTTTTGATCACTTCTGGACTGGATACATGCTTGACCATGTTTGCATTCACATGACACTTGCATATCCACTACTAAGTCACTTGCTGCTCCCACTTGTATGTACATTGATGTTGCACCACTGACTTGTATGTGTGAACTGAAACATGATGTCACCTGTTCACTTGTAAAATCTGAAACTACTTTGAGCCATTTGTGTTAGCTTCACTGTTCTGACTTGCATATGACTTTCAAGATTTTGTGTTGTTCTTTGCACCATTCATGTGTGCTGATTCTGCCTTGTATTTGAATATATTCCTATGCACACCTGTACATATGTGTATATATGCACAATAGTGTGTGTATACATATATCGTGCACGTGAAGTTTTATTATATATCAGCAGACCGCTGCACTGAGTTGTGGCTATTCAGAATCAGCTAGTTATGACGCTGATTTTTATCAACAGACCAGTGTGGTGTGTTGAGGCTGATCAGTGGGTATAAGAAAAATGTACATATTAGATCAACTCATGAAAAATGATGAGAAACACACCAGAAAACTGAGGCAAATAAAACTTTAAAAACAAAAATTATATTTGCATGAATTTTGATTATTATTTCTGTTCCATATATTGTGTGTGTGTTTTTCATTTAACAGGTAGGAAGGAGATGACTGGACTAACAATGACTAGCCAGACTGTGAAGTTTGAAGACAGAAGACCGATGCTAGAACAATATTAGTGTTTCAGTGTCGTTGTATGTATGTAACCGAGTGAATGTATGTGTATATGAAAAATGTAAAATGAGTGTTGAGTGAACTGTAGTGAGGAGCATTGTATGAAATTGTATATCGATGAAAATGTACAAATAGTGGAGTTATGAATTTGTACTGTTAAATGATGAAATAAAATATTTATATTAAAAAAAATACTGTTTCAATATTTAAATTTGTGTACTGTAATATTCTGTTTAAATATAAATGTTCTATTCCTGTCTGTGATGTAACAGTACAGTAACAAACACATTTAAAATAATATATACTTGTTTGTTATCATCAAACAAAAATCATATAATTGTTATATACAACTACTTATATACAACAATCTCCCCCTTTTGATGATGACAAACAAATATTAAGATTTTGAATCCAATCAATGTGTTTGAGAGTGAAGAACTGAACTCCCCGTATTTGAAAGCTCCCCCTACAATAGAAACTCCCCATATAACTGTGCATGAGTGAAAAATGGTAATTGAATGAATATTCAAAAATTATAAATATTTATAAAATATTCACTCATAAATCAAAATCTCTATCCATTCTCTCCCATTTGTTATCATCAAAAGGATATAGAGTTTAAAATACAGATGAAAATTGACTAAAAAGATATAATTTCAGCTTAAGAGGAAGAACAGTCATCATAAATCTTAACCAGTCAAACAAAAATCATATTATTCTAAGAACTAGTGGCATATTTCACATTGTAGAGAATGACGGATTTACGATAAAATTTATAAAAATGGAGAGAGTTAAAAACATGATTTCCAATTATTTTCCAAAAATTTATAAAATTGAATTACAAAACAGTGATGGATTTGGACTATAATTATATATTCAATTTAAGTGACGCAATCATATAATCTCAAATACCAATAGCTATCAATTAACAAATCATAATACTTCATAAGATTTCAACACATTTCACAGATTAGAAATGTGGATTGATAGGTAGGTTTTTATACACCAAGGAGAAATTCAAATTAATTTCTATTTATAGCACATTATTTCCTTTTTTTTAAGAGCACACTGACCACGCATAACCAGGGCTTGGATTTTTAAATGAGGTATGTCGCAACTTAAATTATAAGTAATCTCTTAACCATGCATGACCAGAGCTTGGATTTTTAAATGAGGTTAGAGACACACTTATGCATTAATTATATATTTATCATTTTCAGCTTCAAAAGAAAAACTCCTCGGTATATAAAGCCAATATGAATGATAGAAATGTGGTTAGTGTAGAAATGGACTGTGAAATAAATTTCTAAATTAATTATATTATGAAATATGCTCGATTGTACTGGGATCATTGAAAATTTTCAATTGTCACTAATTCTGAAAAATAACATAGTCCCATTTCTATGACAAATATTTCCCCTATTTATTCAAAAAGATTTAAAAAAATATTAACTCTCCACGTTAATATAAAATTATCATGGATGGCAGAATGATGATAGATAACGGAGGTGGTCGGGAAATAATTGTCAATTCAAAGATATTATAATAAATGTTCAACCATCATGAAAAAATTAAATAAAATCTCCTCTTGTTGTGAAATATACTGCAGTTACAATTCATCACAATTTCAAAATCTGATAATAATTTTGATGAATTATAAATATAGTTCAATTTGGATATTGATTTCAATTTCTAAATGAACAGACAATAAATAATTTTAAAATTGGAAATCAATTACAAGAGGAATTTAAAATGATTTTTACAAGACAAAAATAGTGTGTGAAATCTATACAAGATGAAAATTCAAAACAGAAATATGAGCAAAAAATATATGGCACTTCTGATACCAATTGATGTCTCTATTTAGAATGATTTTAACATGACACTGGAGATGGACAAGGATATTACAGACAACATAATTTTAAGCACAAAGCCCAAACAGACAAGATTAACAAATCAAGCAAATTAATTTCATCTATCAGAGCATGGTATATATTTGATACCAAACCAAGCAGTCACCAAAAAATATTTTCAAGAACTATATCCGAACAGCACAAAAATCATTTTCAAAGCAGACTTGTCAAAGAGATGTTTCAAAGATATTTCAAACAGTCAAAGAATGGTTCATGATCCAAGATTAAATATACGGTTTATTTTAAATCATTTGAAGGGATATGAAAGGATCGAGATTCAATTAATTAGTCACACCAGATTATAAATTTTAAATTCACGATGTGCGTGAGATTCAAGAAATCAATAATTTCAAATGATTTTAAACAAACAAATATTTAAATCAAAAAAATCATGAAATAACAATGATTTCAAGACCGGATTTTCAAAGAATTTTTCCAAATTATTTCTGACAAGCCCAAAGAATTTTTCAGAATGTTTACATCAAGTTTGAAGACATATTCATGATCCAAAAATAAAATTAATTTATTTGAAATCACTTGAATGGATGTAGATTTTGAGATATAAAGAATCAATCACACAGGGTTATTAATGTCAAAGCTAAGAGGTGTGTGAGATTAAAAATATCAAGAATTTCAAATGATTTCAAACAAACAAATTCCAAAACAAATGATCATGAATAAAGATAAATTTCAAGATGTAACACAATAAATCAAATCTGAAAATTTCAATTCAGAAATAATCAAGCCAATCTAAAAATTAATGAAATTATCGCAACTGAAAAATAGTAGTATGCTATAATGAGTATATTATTTTAAGCTTTTTCCAAAATGAATCAGAAGAAACTCAAAATAGCTAAAATGTGTGAAATTCCATTAAACTTTCAGATCTTCAAAAATATTTAGAACTCAAATTACAGTGTTCAAGATATGACAAGAATACATCAACACTGTTATAAATTTAGAAAATCAGAAAGCAAACTTCAAAACAATTGCAGAAATTTACAATTTTAGACTCAAAATCTGGAAATGATTAAGAACATCAGAGTTCTATTCAAATGAATCAAATTTCCAGAAAAATATGAGTTCTGCAATTTGAAGTTAAGGAAGCCCAGAATAAAAAATATAGCAATGACAACTCAAAAAAAAATTAAAAAAAAGAAGAGGTAGAAGGAGGAATAAACAAGGAAAAATAAAAACAGAGAATATTTCCAAAGTTTGGTCTAGAGATCATACCTGAATTACAGAAGATGTTGTGGATCTCCAGCTCAACATACTCGGAAGGAACTGTGAATGATACAGAAATATAGTCAAGATTGATTTCAATTCTCTTTTTGCTCAGTAGTTCCTTAGCCTCCTCTGGTACCTAACAGTTTGAATGATCGAGTGGTCTGACAAAATTTGTAAAACCACTCTCAGTTAAATTTGTACGTTTTGGTACGCAAACCTGTTTGTATAACAAACCATCAGAATTTACAAAAGTGCCTTTAGGGACCTAAATCCGTTTGAATTTAAATGAATTCATTTTATTTCTTTTTTGGGTCCAAGAATGATTATTATTTCGTTTAAGATTCAAAAATTCTTTTGAATTACCAGAGTTTAAAATTTCAAAACAATTTGAAGAGTTTTCAAAACCATTTGAATTCATTCTTTAAAGACGATTGATTTTCCCAAACCCAAGACCATATTTATTTCCAACGGAAACTTGGTTTTGTAACAACATATTCAACGATTTTTCTCCATTAGAGAATTTTTCAAAAGTTGATTCTAATCGTTGAATTTTGAGATTAAGATCACTATTTTCTTTTATTAAATCAGAACATCGATTATTAGTGATTTTCCTTTCAATATCATGTTGTTTCAAAACCAAATTTTCAGATTCAAGTAGTCTGATTTTGGCTTGGGACTCAGAGATCTCAGATTCAAATCGTTTTTGTTTTTTAGACTCAAATTTCTTAGATTTTTCAATCTTATTTTCAAGTTCTTTCAAAATCAAATCGGATTTCAACAAATTCTCCTTTTCAGCAATTTCAAATTTTGAATATATATATTAGTCTTAAAAATTTCAAATTCCTTTTGTAGAAAATTGTTCAAACTTGATAACTCAATCTTGTTTTTTTTTAAGATTAGAATTTCCTTTTCAAACTTTTGAATATTTTTATTGAGATGACCAAGATTGGTTTCCAATTTCAAACAATTTTTGCAATCTGAATTTGAATAATTTTTAACAAATTCAAGTTGTGATTCCAAATCATCAATTCTTCTGGTCAACTCAGAATTCTTAGTTTTCAGAGATTTATTTTTCAATTGGAGTTTATCAAGAGATTTGGTTAAATCAACACAAAAATAAACCAGATCTTCATATGAAAATTTTCTTATTTCATCAACTGTTGAATCTCCAACACTATCATCATCTGATTCTTTTTTAGTAAATCCTGTTAGACATACTTCTGAATCTGAGTTGATCTTTGCAAGTTTTGAGCACTTGTCGTTATTTTGTCCAAACTTTGCATTGAGAGTTTTCCAGATTTCCTGCGTAGTCAAACAATGGGAGATAAGATCAAGTTGATTATTACTAAGATGAGAATAGAGAATATGCATAACACGAGCATTAATATTCCTATCCATTAATTATATCACCTCCATTGTTAACAACATCCCAAAATTTAATATTAACAAATTTCAAATAGGATTTCATTTCTGATTTCCAATTCAAAAAATTTGTACCATAAAAAATGTTTGGAATGTGGCTAGACTGACTCTTAAAGGACAGACAACAAGGATCCATGATTCTAGGGTTAATGGAATTATCAGGCTCTAATACCAATTGTTGGATCTAGATTAACCCTAGAGGGGGGTGAATATGATTTAATACAGTTTATCGAGATATTTAAAAAAACAATCTCCGCACAGAAATCAGCAAGGTAATAAATGCAGTAAGAAAATAACATACAGATATACCCAGCTTCGGCAGACTCTACCTACTGCTGCATTCACTAAGGTTTCTACTTGGTGTTAATAACAGATCCCGCTTACAAACCCTGTAAACTTGCACTCCCTGCTTCTGTACTAACCCTACGCTCAAAACTATAGACTGATCTAATCCCCTAGGTCAGATTTTCCCTAGATTTACAGACTCTAGTAAACTGCCTAGTTTTACAGACGAAACTAGGAAACCACCTAGATTTTACAGACTCTAGAAACTGTCAGTTAAACCCCTAGCCGAATCCCCTAGAATTTTATAGACTCTAGAAAAACTGATAGATCATTTATAAAACAAATTTAAAACAATACAAAATAAAAATAAATAAACCCTTCCCTTTTTAGAACCCTAGGCTAGGTTAAATTAAACTAGGCCGGTCCAATTGTTTATTTGTTGAGCCTGTGTGATTCCCTTTCTTTCTGAAGTGATAATGGCGGCAGATAATTGGGAAAAAGGGTTTTCCTCAAATCCCTAAATCGCGATGCTTTGAAAGTTGAAATTTGATTCTCCGACGCTCGAGTCTTTTGGCTTCAATCACTAGCGGCTTGCATTATCGGTTGATTTAGGAATTTGTGGCGATCGGAACCAGTTGGAATTTGTGAGTAATCTGAATTTTCTTTCTTTGAATTGCTGTCGGATTGTTTATGGTTTCGATTTTTTTTTTTGCATGTGATGATACTGGTGTATATATATAGGGATTTAGAAACCCTAGTCTTATTCTCTAATTTCATTAAAAATGGCTTGAAATGATTTGCGTAACTGTTGGGCTGATTGATGTGTGAATTTCCTCTTTCTGGTTTTCCGACTATGAATGAAATTGATGATGCTTGCGTGAGTATGAATTGATGAACCTGGACTTGATTTTATAAACCATTTTGAACTTTGGCAAAACATAATTCCGATTTCCATAATTAATTATTTGCCAATTTTAATGCTTGCCAGCTTTTGCTGTAAAAACCAATCTGTTTCTTCTTGCCCAAAATTTGCTTGCCAAATATTTTTGTGTGATTACAGAATTTGTGCAAAAGAGATTTGATTGTTTTCCAAAACAAAAAACTGATTTATGAAGGAAATTCGGTAAGTCATTCATGTTGGTACCTGTCCTTAAATGAATTCCTTGAAAGCATTGTTAACCTGCGTGAAATGATTTCCAAAACCACTGTAGATTTCTGGAAGTATAATTCAATGCACTGCATTTTTCTTGCATAATTTATGCACTATCCACCTTTGTAAACACTGGAGAAACATGAATTGATTTTTTCCATATATGTATTGCTGAAATTCTAAAGTGCAACAATAAGCAGATTTGAGATACTTCCCATATATTTCTCTTTGTCCAAACTGGAAAGATTTTTGAAATTGCTCTTGAAGATTACACTTGATTTCTGAATTGTTGTTGAGTCATAACCTTGCCAGAAATGACACTTATCCCTGAACCATAGTACTTTAAAAAAATTTTAGCATTTAAGCAGACATTTACCATTTGTTAGAAAAGTAAATTGCGCCTCGTACTACTACTGTTTCATGACTGTGCATATCACATGAAAATGTATATATGAATGCAGTCTTGTGTTGTTTGCCAATTGTGTTCATCCACCAAGTGTACAGTAGCACTCCTCTTTGCTGCATCTTGCTGAACTGTGTATATGTTGCCATAATTTCTTGATTGTCTTGATCAAGATGTTGTTCCACGCTGATCTGGCCATGATGAGCTTGATCACATTGCCACATACTATCTTGTAGTTCAATGCTGCACACTTCACTATTGTTGTGTCTTCTTGCTTGAGCCATGTCTGTCTTGAGGCTGAGTTGTTTGATTGGCATGTACTTCGTTGGCATGTGCACATGTCTTCATCCATGCACCAATTTACTTGCAGTTGTGATGCACTAGCCATATTCATGAATACATGCATCCATATACATATGCTCGACCATTTTACACACCCATGAACTTACACCTTGCTTTGCTTGTATTTGTTGCATTGCTGTTTTGATCACTTCTGGACTGGATACATGCTTGACCATGTTTGCATTCACATGACACTTGCATATCCACCACTGAGTCACTTGCTGCTCCCAGTTGTATGTACATTGATGTTGCACCACTGACTTGTATGTGTGAACTGAATCATGATGTCACTTGTTCACTTATAAAATCTGAAACTACTTTGAGCCATTTGTGTTAGATTCACTGTTCTGACTTGCACATGACTTGCATGATTTTGTATTGTTCTTAGCACCATTCATGTGTGCTGATTCTACCTTGTATTTGAATATATTCCTATGCACACCTGTACATATGTGTATATATACACAACAGTGTGTGTATATCATGCATGTGAAGTTTTATTATATATCAGCAGACCGCTGCATTGAGTTGAGGCTATTCAGAATCAGCTAGTTATGACCCTGATTCTGATCAGCAGGCCAGTGTGGTGTGTTGAAGCTGATCAGTGCGTATAAGAAAAATGTACATATCAGATCAAGTCATGAAAAATGATGAGAAACACACCAGAAAACTGAGTCAAATAAAATTTTAAAAACAAAATTTATATTTGCATGAATTTTGAATATTATTTCTGTTCCATATACTGTGTTTTTTTTCATTTAACAGGTAAGAAGATGATGACTAGACTGACAGTGACTGGACAGATTGTGAAGACAGAAGACCGAAGACAGAACAGTATTAGTGTTTCAGTGTCGCTGTATGTATGTAGCTGAGTGAATGTATGTGTGTATGAAAAATGTAAAATGAGTGTTGAGTGAACTGTAGTGAGGAGCATTGTATGAAATTGTATATCGATGAAAATGTACAAATAGTGGAGTTATGAATTTGTACTGTTAAATGTTGAAATAAAATATTTATATTTAAAAAAATATTGTTTCAATATTTAAGTTTGTGTACAGTAATATTCTGTTTAAATATAAATATTCTATTCCTGTCTGTGATGTGATGTAACAGTACAATAACAAACACATTTAAAATAATATATACTTGTTTGTTATCATCAAACAAAAATCGTATAATTGTTATATACAACTACGTTATATACAACATCTTTTACATTCAACAAAGCATATCATAAATTGAGGGAAAAGGGACTTTCTAAGCCTATTTACCAAATCATATGGCATTCCAAAAATAGCAAGCGAATGAGTTTTGTCTCTTATCTTGCGGCGCTAGACCGGCTTAGTACAAGGAGTAGACTAAATAGATTAGGCATTCTCTCAAACACCACATGCCCTCTATGTAATGAACAAGAGGAAACATCACAGTAGCTTTTCTTCTCTTGCGCATACTCGGCGTTCATTTGGGGATCTACTAAACTTAAACTTAATCTACCTCCTGAACCTCTTAGCACTTTGGATGAGGAAGCCGAACTTCTATTATCTACTTTTACGGTGAAAGATCAGTTGCAGGACATTGCCTTTGGAGTGTTCCCGTGGCTATCTACTCAATATGGCCGAAGAGAAATGACAGACTGTTTTCCAACCGTACAATGCATTCATCTAATAAGCTTGCTCAAATCGAGAAGGATATTCATTATCTGGTTCGAGGAAATGGATCCTCCTCGAGGAGAACGATGAACAATTGTTTGCTATTAAGTCGTCTGGGGATTGAGCTATTGGATTCTGGTTAACAATGATTTTGCCGTTGCAGATTTGAATTTCATGGGCTTTGCCCGTTAGCGGGTTTCGGATTTTGTTTATTGTATTTTGTGTATATGTATCGTTGTTATGTACTGTTAATATGCTGAACTTATATGTACTCTTTTCCCTTGCAAGGTACCCAGTAGGGGGGTTGCAAGGTTTTGATGAGGCATATAACGGAAGCATATGATTAGTTTTGCAATAAAGTGTACCAATTTCCAAAAAAAAATGTATGTATGTATGTATGTATGGAAAAGCATTTCACATTTTCTAATTTTTCTACTCATATCTTCTGTTGTGCATTAAAAATAAATTTCTGCTCGACTCTTTTATCCTAAGAATATGTTGTAGTCGTCATGTTGTATTTGTTTGTCTCATGGAATCAAGATCATGGATCCATTATGTTGTTGTCACAGTGGTTGCACCAAAAGAAATTCAAACAGTGAAGTCATGACCATCAAGACCATTAAGTTGTTGTCACGGTACTCCTACGATAAGGTGTAATCTAGCAAACGACTCATACCAAATGTCTCACTAGCTGAACAGAGTGTGGTTATCGGTGGTATTTTGTTCCACCAAATCAATCTCATATTTCGAGATGATTGAGTTGTTCTGGGATCACGCAACTGTCAACTAAATGCTCCAAACATTTTTACATTTCTATGTATGACATGATTAAATTTTCTTTCCTTATATTTTTTTCTTCAGTTGCCTGTTTCTTTCAAAACCCATCAGTAAATGAATTAGGGAGCGATAAGATGTTGCTAGTTTGAGGTTTATTATGGGCATTAGAATCATCACCCCGTCGTTGTATATGTTTGAAGTATATGTATGGGTTACTTGTATATTCAGAATCAAAATTTGGTTATATATCTCCGTAGAAAAATAAATTGGAGCCATGGAGTTTGACATATAAAAGTAAGTAGGATAATTTGATTTGTCTTGATAAATTTGTAAAAGATCGTGCATGAATGTCATGTATAATTAGCACTGTAGAGTGTGAACAGAGTAGATCTCCAGAGCCAAAAGGCTGGATTGCGTCTATGTATTATGAACTAGTTTCATTTCCTATATATTTTACCCTGTTTTCAGTTCGTTTTTATTTCCTAATGTATTTTTTCCAACTTGTTTCTCCTTATTTCAGTATCTACAATAGCGGATAATATAATTAAAAAAATTAAAAAAATCTTGTGTCACATAGAAAAAAATGATTTCGTGACTACATGAATGTGGCAAATAAACTCCTTATAATATGTTGAATTGATTGTGTCATAGCATAAATTTTACCTTTTATGTTATACCCCTGAACAAGTTCGTATGTCTTTTCTGAAGTTATGCCAGTTTACATTAAGTATACATTGCTTTGTTTAAGCTTCTAAAAGTGCAATTTTAGCATGAAATGTCATAGCATAAATTTTATCTTTTATGGCATACCCTGTTAGAATTTGTGATACAATATTTCCATTTGCTGAAGATTGGAAGATATTATTGATTATGGTGATAGAATATTTCCAATTAGAGAAGATTTGGGAAATATTTTAATTTGGGAATATAATATTTCCAACTGCAGAAGATTTGGAAGATATCAAAAATTTATTGCTCTTTTATTTGTAAAAGGGATAGGCAATAAATTACCTACATAAGTGGAAGGATTTGAAGAAGGTTTCTTTTTGGGATAGTGAAGTAAGGAATTAATTCCCTAATTGGTTGGTTAAACAAGGAAGCCTATCAGGAGAATTGGAGAATTAATTAAGCATTGATTTATATCATAAATCAATTACTTCAACCCCAAGCATTAATCCTTATATAAGGATAGGGATTAAGTGAATGTATTATCATCTCAAAAATGTAAGGTGTATCATCTCTAAAAGTTCTTCTTCCCTACTATCAGTCTTGTAATTTTTTCTTATTGAGAAAAGTAATAAAATCTCCTCTCCCCAAGTGGACGTACACTAACAAGACGTTAGTGGAACCACTATAAACCTCTTGTGTTATTTCTTTTAATTGCTAGATCTGTGATTGTTTTTACTGGTGATTATCAGTTGTTTGTTTTGCCTCACCATCAATCCGTTCCTATTCGTTTTTTTTCTCGCAACAATTGGTATCAGAGCTACGAGGGTGATTGAGAAAGGGTGTTAGGCATTATGGCAGGAGATAAGGAGAATTCAGCAATTGTATCAAGGTCATATGTCAAAGGGACATATATGGCAGCATGATCTCAGTTAGCAATAGAAAGATGGAATGGGGATAAAGACTTCGAGAAGAGGCAATGGAGGATGAAAGCTGTTCTGGTGAGGAATAATGTTCATCCTGTGGTATTTGCTTCTGAGAAGTTGACGGATGATATTTCAGTCGTGGAAAGGAAGGAGATGGAACGATGGGCGTTTACTACTTCACAATTGACAATGAGAGAAAATGTCATTTCAGAGATTAGCGGTGAGACCACTGCTAAGGACATTTGGACCAAGCTGGAAAAACTCTATCTAAAGAAGTCACTAACCAACTGTCTGATTTTGCTGAAGACGTTTTTCACCATGCGGATGAGAGAAGATACTTCAGTGAAGGCACATCTTGATGTGAAGGCAGGTCTTCTATTTGAGGACTTGAAGGATCATATGAAGGGGTTGAGTGAAGGTAGAGGAGAAAGTAGTACAGAAGCCTTATTAGCTGGTATGGAGAAAGGGGAGAAGAAGAAGAAAACAAAGTCAAGAGATGGGAAGTGCTACATTTGCAAGAAACCAGACCATTGGAAGAGAGATTGTCCAGACTCAAAGAAAAAGATTGTAGCTGGAAATTCATCGGTTGCGTTGGAGGAATTTTTATCTGATGACTTGTTGACAGTAGCAGTATCAGATGTATCAGACCATTGGGTGCTTGATACGGGGGCGCCTTTTCATATGACACCTAATAAGAATTATTTTAGTTCTTTTAAAAGAAAAAAAGGGAAACTAATTCTTATGGGAAATGATGCTACTTGTAGAGTCATGGGCGAAGGAACTGTGCAGATTCGCATGTATGACGGGGTAATACGCACTTTGACAGGTGTCCGTTATGTTCCAGGTCTTCGGAAGTCAATGATATCTCTTGGGCAGTTGGCATTGAAAGGATGCGAAGTGACTATTGATAAGGATAGTCTAAGGGTTTCTAAGGGTGCATTTGTAGTGATGAAGGGAGATATGTTTCATAATTTGTATCTCCTGAGGAGAAGCACTGTACTTGGAGAGTCAAGGGTTGGAGCCTACAGTTCTCGTGGAGAAGATGTCAAAGCTAGGCATACGAGAAGGGACTTTGAGTTTCTGCATAGGCAGAATATGATCAAAGGGGAAAGCTTCAACAAAGAGGGATTTTGCCAAAAGGATGGGCTTGATAAGCGGAAGGTGGGATCGTTTGAAGTTAGTCAGAGATCAAAGGAGAAAGCAGTGGATATGCATAAGTCTTTGCAGATTGCTAAGTTCGGGCGTTGCTCGAACTGGAATCGCTTATCGAAATGTTAGGTACCACGTGGTGGCACGGTGTGGGGAGAGGGTTGAGATGGTTCATGAAGACGTTTGTTTTCATGGTGAAGATTGATAGGTCTTACTTGAAGGGGTTACTTTGTACACTTTGTTGGCAGGCGGTGGCGTTGCCGGAGTTTGTTAACAAAGTGCAATGGGTGATGGCCATGCCGAAGCTCATTGGGAAGTAACCATGGTGTCTTGTCTGAGAAAATGCTTAGAGTAAGAGGATGTAGGTGGAGTTGGTATGCTTTCAAGGAAATATAGTATCAAGTTGGAGCTTGCTAGAATTTGTGATACAATATTTCCATTTGCTGAAGATTGGAAGATATTATTGATTATGGTGATAGAATATTTCCAATTAGAGAAGATTTGGGAAATATTTTAATTTGGAAATAGTATATTTCCAACTGCAGAAGATTTGGAAGATATAAGAAATTTATTGCTCTTTTATTTGTAAAAGGGATAGGCAATAAATTATGTACATAAGTGGAAGGATTTGAAGAAGGTTTCTTTTTGGGATAGTGAAGTAAGGAATTAATTCCCTAATTGGTTGGTTAAACAAGGAAGCCTATCAGGAGAATTGGAGAATTGATTAAGCATCATAAATCAATTACTTTAACTTTCAGCATTAATCCTTATATAAGGATAGGGATTAAGTGAATGTATTATCATCTCAAAAATGTGAGGTGTATCATCTCTAAAAGTTCTTCTTCTTCTCTACTATCAGTCTTGTAATTTTTTCTTATTGAGAAAAGTAATAAAATCTCCTCTCTCCAAGTGGACGTACGCTAACAAGACGTTAGTGGAACCACTATAAACCTCTTGTGTTATTTCTTTTATTGCTAGATCTGTGATTGTTTTTGCTGGTGATTATCTGTTGTTTGTTTTGCCTCACCATCAATCCGTTCCTATTCGGTTTTTTTTTCGCAACAGAACACGTTCGTATGTCTTTTCTGAAGTTATGCCATTTACATTAATTAAGTATATATTGCTTGTTTTGCACTTTTAAAGTGCAAATTTAGCATGAAATGTGCATTTCAACTATGTGACACTCAGACCCTATTCGCTATCAGTGCAGCCTGAACTGACTACTGCAAATATGCAATAGTCCATCCCTTGCTGCCACCTGAATTGGCTGCTTTTGTAGCTTGCCTTGAACTGAATTTGATGTTTTGAATTGTTTTTGCAATACTGAAATCGTCGCTCAATTTTCTTGCAATATTGCATAATTGCCCAAGAAAATATTCTGGAGCTATCATCCCCAAACCCTCGACCATTTAAATTGTGCCCCCACCAGGTTCAAATCCTGGCTATCCCAGTGGCGGTACATATTTGTATCGATTTTTGTACATGTTTTTATCTGTTCTGAAAGGTACATATATCAGTTCTGATTATGTTTGTGTTAGTTTTGATACATGCATTTCTATATAATCCAAATTTCAATAATTCCCAAGCTACTTATAATAAAAAATTGTTCATTGTAGAAGATATGCAATTTTTAGCACTTATGAAACATGCATATCTCAGCTTTGTAACATACATCTATCAGTTCTGATTCATAGATGTTGCCATACATATTTTCATCCTTGCTTTACTATCAATTCACTTTTAACATATGTAGTTGTTTCTCAGAAATTTAATATTATAGTTCAAGAAAATCAAAAAATTAATTGTCATTGATTCAGTTTTTCCATATGGTCCATACTATAAGCTCTCTCACCAAGTATCTTAATTCCACATTTCCCTAGTATTGCAGAATATATGCATCGTTGAAATTTTTCTCTGGTACCATTTGACAATGGATGAAAATAACCGAGAACTTAGAATTAAGATTCATCATCTTTTGCAATGCATTGTCAATATGTTCTCAAATGGGTATCTAGATTTGTATATGCCGATTTGTTTGTTTGCTCTTTTTTATGATTTATCATCTTTTCCAATATGTGTTCAATAAGTGCTCAAATGGGTATCCAGATTTGTATATGCTAATTTGCTTGTTTGCTCTTTTTCATGATCATCTGTTTGCTGATTTTGTTTAATTTTATGTCAATGGAATTGTGTTCATTGTCTGTTCACATTCTTCCATGCCTCCACGGACAAAGCAGTCATCAACTATATATGCAATCCATTGTTACAGTTAGGTTTTATACTTCTATTGCTTCTTTTCTTATGTATATCATCGACTAATATGTCAGTAGACCACTTGTTAATAATTAATGTTCCTAATAAATCTGGAACAGGCCGGTTATACCATTTGCGAGACGATGAAACTCTGGTGATAGGTTTAATACTTTGAAGGTACGTCATAAATTTTTCATTAACACCAATTTACCTCTTCTTTACGAAATGACCTGAAATGAAGGCTAAAATATCAAGTCTTTAATGCAACTTAATTATCGTCTATATTATATAACACTATCTATATTGTACAAACTTTTCCTATATGTTGATAAATAGATATAAAGGAGCATACTGTCTTTAGCAAAGGAAATTGTGCAGGAATAGTCTATGCACTTTTGATATCTTGTTTGAAGAAGATTTAACAAACTCTGTACAAACTTTTACTTTTAGCCTCTTTTGCTTATTTTCTGTTTTGTTTCTTCTATAACCTTCAATGATCATGTGCAACTTCAAGTTTCTTCTTTGATTTCCACCTGATGATTAAACTCCTTCCACTATTTAATCAGTGGGAAAAATATATAGGTTAAGCATAATAATACTGGCTCATTTTTTGGAGTTTTGTTTTCTTGACAAGCTAATCTTCTTTAGTAATAACTATTCTTTGAATGGGAAGGCATTTATTGCAACAGGTAACATGAAAATTTTAACTGGTATAACTAAGTTGTAAAATTCCGGACAACCCATCTTAAGGAAAATTTTACCCATATGATTTCAGGTAAGTATGCAATACTTGTATCTCGTCTGGAGTCTGGACACAATAAATGGTCAGTTTCTAACAAACAATGTGTTCTGCGTCCGTAAGGAAATGCAAGTTGGATTTAGATGTTTGGCTGGTTAGCAATAAAATGCTCAAATATTGAAGAACTGGAGTTCGAATATTGGAAATAAGATTACATTTTTTTCCCCCTTTGTTGATTTTATGAACGTTACATTTCAACATCACCAGTTTAAAATGTTCAAAAAGGACGTTCACTGAACCATAGGTTTTTGAATCACGGTTCACTTAAACCTATGTCCCTGTACACACCCTCTGACATTTTGACATCCAAGCCTTTAATTTTCTCTTAGTTTTATCCATACATGTTGTCCTGAATAATGCTATTTTGACACAACCACCCATTGAACTTTGTTAAGTTTGAAATCGCCTTTAGTTATATCCAAAATATCATTGGATAAATGGTTTGGATGTAGCATTTGAAATTTATAATTGCCTTCTTGAAATTGTGAGCCAACATATTGGAATTATCCACGTCATCTTTATTTATTCTATAACACAAAGCACCCATTACTTTTTTCCTCTTCATACTAGTCATGTGGGATGCTATTCTAAACTGTTGCCCGGTGATAAATTCTTCAGCATAAATATCAAACAATTTATTTGAAACATATTTGACTAAGCAGTTTACTATCCCGGCCTGTGAATAAAAGTTGTAACACTACATTATTTACAACTTGAAATGTATTATTAAGCTATTGGTTTTTCAAAATGATTCATTCTAGCATTGCTGATGCAGTTGGAATATTTTGTTTCGTAATTATTGGCTTCATAAGAATGCCACTAGAGTGAATTATTAACTCATTAACTGTATGGTAACATGCTACCATTTGACATGTAATTTCAACTTCGATTACGCTTATTAAGACAAATGATTTTTTTTAATACCAAGCAAATGTTTTTTGACTATCCGTGTAAACTACTTTAGTATCCTTTGTTCGGATTTTTTTTTTTTTTTTTTTTTTTTGGAATTTGTTCATGGGGAATTCGACCGGAGCCGTAAAACCCCCTAATGCACCTAGTCCGGTCAGCGGATACCACATAAGTGGCTAATCGTAGCGTATGGACATGCTAAACCCTTTTAGCATGTCATTCCAAGTTTGGACCTATTGTTATTTTATTTTATTCTATGATTATGTAGTCGTTTTAGTATAACACCTATATCTTCAGTCTATAAAGCTCTAATTATTTTCTAAACTAAGCGACAGGGAAGAGAAAATGACCGTTTCAACAATACTAGTGGCATGGATGTAGTATATAATTTATGCAGTGACTCTGCTTCGATTGTTGTTACTGTTCATGTCATTGCAGATGAACATGATCTACAAATTGATTCAAAGTCAAACGACGGAAGTTCTCTTGAGGGAAATGATCCATCTTTGACACCAATCTATGGATCCATCAACTGAATTTTAGGATGAAGTATTAAGCACATAAAGTAAACACGAGTCATCTAGAAGAAGCTCAGATACAATTGAATCAGCGACTACAGAGCTAGAGGAACTTGCTAACATTATCAGATGGCTTAAAGGACTTTTAAAATCAGGGTCTCAGCAGTCTAATAAGGTGAAACCGTCATGGAAGGTGTTGGAGGATTTTGGGCAGCCCGCAAGGAGATGAATGTTTGGCGAAGGTTAAATTTGTTACTTAGTACTGTATTATTGGCTAATGCCTATCATTCTTAGGTAGTGTTTGATTTTTAAACTGCCCAGTTAATGTTCCCGTCCGCGTCGTACGTTTCCGACGCGTAGATGTGGGGTCCACACCATTTGCTACTTCCAGCCGAACGGTTCAAAAGTTAGCTTTCGCATCCGACGAAGCCAACAGCTAATTTTTTGCCCCTTTTATACATACTCATACAAATAAAACACATATAAATAATTAATAAAGTAATAACTTTACCCTTTTCGTAAAAAAACACATTCCCTTTTTGTAACAGTTCCCCTTCAAATAACTCTTTAAAATGTCCCTTTCATTTTCCTCTTTCCGTTCAAAATCAGACGGACCCTTACTCTGAACTACTATGTGTATTACATAGCAGCAATTTAATTGCTTATTGACCTCTAATAAATACACATGATTTTTTTTTTCAATCCCATAAAAAGCAATGCTGGGACTTAATTGTAATCATTATGTTTGACGAGATAAGCAGTAGTAGTTTGTTGACACCACTTTTAGTGGTGTCAACGTGACACTATCCCCCTATTGGTGGAAATAGGGGGACCTTATATGGGGCTCCCTGAATTCCACTTGTTAAATTTGATGATATAAAATCACAAATTGACTGGAACAAATTTACAAAGAATGGAAAGTGAATATTTTTATAATGGGAATGCATTGATTGCATTTGATGAGGTGGTAGAGAAATAAATGAAGGGATTAATTTCTTCCATCTATGCTAAAGAAACGGATTGATTTACTTCCTATGTTTGCACATTTGTTGTTATGATAATTTGTCTCCATTATATTATTACCATATGTTGGTAATTTAATTGAGGACTCACATAGATTTGCACTGGCTATATATTGAGGGGTAGACTTTAGTGTAAACCCATCCTAGCATAGAGCCAGTGATCCCAATGGTGTCTCTTCTTGTTAAACCTGATTGAAGTTTGGATATGTAAACTCTTATTTTGTAATCTCTTGTAGTTCTCTCATGTGGAATAAAATCTCTCTCTGTTGGACTGGACGTACACTATCTCGAGGATAGTGGAACCAGTATAAATATTGTGTCTCTTTGTTTCTCTGCTATAGTTATTTACTATTTTGTTGATGTAATAGAATAATTGCTATCAGATTAAATTGGTGTTCAATTGGCAAATCTAGATCCTGCTTATTACGCTTCCGCATTTGTGCAATATTTGCAAAACAGATTGGTATCAGAGCGAGGCGGTTTGTTTTAAATTGTGCATCAATTATTTCTACAAAGGTTGGTAGATTCAGTGGTGATTATGTTATTACTGTTTTGGAGAAAAGGAGACTTTGGTGGAGGAGATTATGTTGAGAGAAAAGAGCGTTCCAATCTGGGAACTTTGACGTGATATGGAGTTTACTGCGTTGAAGGGACTATTGGATTTCGGAAGTTTTGATCATGTTTCTGACAGGGGTCTTCATGTTGATGATGCTCGAGGGATCCAAGATGATCAGGAAAGGAACTCAGATCAAGTGATAGACGGGTGTCGAGACAGAGATCATTGTGGTTTAGACATGGGTCTTCACGTTGATGATGCTCGAGGGATCCAGGGTGATCGAGGAAGGAGCTCAGGTCAAGTGTTAGACGGGTGTCGATGTGTATTGCAAGCACTTTTAGACCGTTGGTTTATGTGTGGTGCAGCTCATGGTGGTAGATGCATCTTTTGCAGGCGGTGGGTGAAGCTTGTAATGGTTTTGATTAAGTGGCAGGAGAGAGATTTTTTGTGAGTACAGAGATTTGTATTTTGGCTCTGTATTTGAATTGGTGGTGTTGAGATTACTTTGCTGTCTGCCTTCTTTGTTATTTTGGATATTTGCAACATTTTGTTGGCGGACGGGGACGTAGTCTGAGCTCGTTAACAATTGTGTCATGGGGGGTGACATTGTTGGAACCCGTTTGGTAAATATTCATGTTTGGTGTATCTCGTTGTGAGATTTTGATTGAAGGTGGAGTTATGTTGAAGAGTTTTATGATGAGAAGAGAATTTGACTCAAGGTGGGGTGCTGGAGATATGTGATTTTGCATCAAGGTGGAGTGTTAAATTTGGTGATACAAAATCACAAATTGATTGGAACAAATTTGCAAAGAATGGAAAGTAAATATTTTTATAATGAGAATGCATTGATTGCATTTGATGAGGTGGTAGAGAAATAAATGAAGGGATTAATTTCTTTCATCTATGCTAAAGAAACGGAATGATTTACTTCCTATGTTTGCACATTTGTTGTTATGATAATTTGTCTCCATTATATTATTACCATATGTTGGTAATTTAATTGATGACTCACATAGATTTGCACTGGCTATATATTGAGGGGTAGACTTTAGTGTAAACTCATCCTGGCATGGAGCCAGTGATCCCCAATGGTGTCTCTTCTTGTTAAACCTGATTGAGGTTTGGATATGTAAACTCTTATTTTGTAATCTCTTGTAGTTCTCTCATGTGGAATAAAATCTCTCTCTGTTGGACTGGACGTACACTATCTCGAGGATAGTGGAACCAGTATAAATATTGTGTCTCTTTGTTTCTTTGCAATAGTTATTTACTATTTTGTTGATGTAATAGAATAATTGCTATCAGATTAAATTGGTGTTCAATTGGAAAATCTAGATCCTGCTTATTACACTTCCGCATTTGTGCAATATTTGCATAACACCACCAATAGGAGCCGAGTGTCTGGTGACACCACTAAAAGTGGTGTCAACAAACTCGGACTCCGAGATAAGTGTCATAATATTTGCCCACGATCTTGATTTCAGAACCAACTACTTCGTACTTATTATTGTGCACGCATGCAATGCGCAACGGTAAGTACAATGATCATTAAATGATTTATTATTAGTTTATAACTGTAACAATACATTTTAGTTTCCTAGAGATGAATCAACTATGAAAACAAACCCTCACTTGGTTTCATTTCTTTTCAATTCTTTGTCCATTTTTCTTCTCTGAATTTAATAATACTTACCTTAGTATCAACTCACACTGGATTATTTTTCATCCTTTACTGATTATCATGACTCAGTTCCATGCCAGCATATTCAGTTATGAAACTACTATTATTAATACTTGTTCAGGTGTGAAAACCTTTGTCAAAATCATATTATTAATAAACTTTAGGATGTGAAAACCATCTACGAGTACTTATCTTACTCTCTCAGAACTATTTAATCTACAGTTGTCTTAAACAATGAATTTTCAGGTGCAGGATTTTTGGCGAATACAAAGGAGATGCAGGGAATACAAACAAACTGCGTACAGACGAATTATTACTATACACTTTTGATATCTTGTTTGAAGAAGATTTAACAAACTGACGAATTATTACTAATGGCTAAAAGAAAGAGTGTGTCTGTACATGAGGTTATGTTGTATAATCTTTTAAGAACCGATATGTTTAAGTATTTCTTTTGTAATTCATTAGTGGACCTAAATGTTATTGGTCATACACTTAATGTTCTCTGATTGTTAAATACCATGTGTATCATTCAGAAAGTAATGTTCTAGACGAGCATGTTAATATGAGCATCTCCAGAGCATGTTAATATGAGCATCTCCAGTGTTCTTTTACTGTTGAGAAGTTTGAAGAGATTGCATTTGTGTAAAGAGGTGATTGTAAGAAATAAGTATGCATCTGTTGTAGCAAACCTAAAAGGCTCGTTTTTTTTCAAACAAAAAAACAAATTTGCATTGTTTATAGTAGCAAAATAGATGCAAATGCACTGAAGAGTAAAACAACCACACACAGCAATTTGCATCTGCTATAGTAGCAAGGCAGATGCAAATGCATTTGTAATTGTATTCAATGTACGCTATAACAGGTGCAAAATATATCAAATTCGCATCTACTGTAATAGCAAGACAGATGCAAATGCATTGGTATTTGCATCCAATGTACGTTATAATAGACGCAAATGTGTCAATTTTGCGTCTGTTGGACAGAAGAAAAAATATTTTAACATTGGCGTCCATTGCATTTGCATCCACATTGGAGCAGACGCAAATATTGCAAAATATTGGACGCAAGTACCCTGTTTTGTACTAGTGTGTTTCCGTTATGGGGGTTCCCTCTCAGAGTTTCCTTCTTGGTCTTCTACATCTCCCCTTCTCATGGCTTGGGATCTTGTTAAGACTAATAATTCTTTTCCTATTTCCGACTCTTCCTGCTCGTTGCTAGGCGTTTCCTGATATCCCACCGGTACTATTCGGGTTTCAGGGGCTACTCGGGAGCTGGCTAACTTGGCTAGCGAATCCGCTTGGGCATTCTACCCGCGGGGTATTTGATGAACTGAGAAGTCCTCAAATGGGGAAAGCATCTTTAGTACCCTCTTCGTGTATAGGATGAGCCGTTTGTTATTAGTTTGATATGTCTGTTTTATTTGGTTTACCATTAATTGTGAATCACTAAAGATTTCTATCCTCGATATCTTCAACTGTAGTGACAGATTCAAACCAGCTATCATGGATTCGTATTCAGCAACATTGTTGGTTGCTAGGAACCCTAACTTCATGGCGTAGTGCAAGCGGTGTCCATCAGGGGTGATTATAACGTAACCCGCCCCTGCTCCCTGCTCTTTGGAAGTCCCATCTACGAAGAGCGGTCATTTGGTCTTTAAGTCGTTTTCTTTAATCGATTGTTTTGAAATGAAGTTTGTGCACTCGTTCACGAAATCTACGAGAGCTTGTCCTTTGATTATTGCCCGAGGGTGGAACTCAATTTCAAATTGGCTAAGCTCAATACCCCATTTATTTAGCCTCCCTGAGGTTTTCGGTTTGCTGAACACTTGCTTGAGCGGGAAGCTAGTTAAAACTTTAATAGGTTGAGTCTGGAAATATCCTCTGAGCTTTCGTGCGGTAAGGATTAATCAATACGCTAGTTTCTCTATGACAGGGTATCGGGTTTCCGCGTCCTTTAGCCTTCGGCTAACATAGTAGATAGGATATTGAGTCCCATTATTCTCTCTTATTAGAACTGAGCTTACTGCATGTTCAGAGACAGCCATGTATAGGTATAGATCTTCTCCCTTCTCGGGACTGGATAAAACTGGACGCGTTCCCATATAAACTTTCAATTCCTGGAATGCCTCCCTACGCTCTTCAACCCATTCAAAATACTTCTTTTTCTTTATAACATCGAAGAAATGAACACATTTATTGGCGGCTTTAGAAATGAACTTGTTGAGGGCTGCTACTTTCCCGTTTAGGCTCATGACTTCCTTGCTGGTTTTAGGTTCCTCTATGTCCTTAATAGCTTGTATTTGGATGGGCCTAGCTTCAATTCCTTTCTCGCTTACTACGTATCCCAAAAACTTACCCGATTGAACTCCGAAGGAACACTTTTGAGGATTTAGCTTCATCTGGTAACTTCTCAAGACACCAAACATTTCCTCCTGATCCTTTAGATGGTCCTCTGTTTTGGTGGACTTCACTAGCATGTCATCCGCATATACTTCCATATTGCGCCATATCTACTCTTGGAACATCCTGTTTACCAGTCTTTGGTATGTTGCCCCTGCATTCCTCAAACCGAAGGGCATTACTTTATAACAAAATGTCCCCCAGTCGGTGATAAAGCTTGTATGTTCCTCGTCAAGTTTGTGCATCGGGATTTGGTTGTACCCCAAATAAGCGTCCATAAGGGATAGTATCTTGTGTCCACTCGTAGCATCAACCAATTGATTGATCCGCAGGAGAGGGTAACGATCTTTCGAACAAGCCTTGTTTAAATCCGTGTAATCAACACACGTCCTCCACTTCCCATTGGGCGTCTTTATTAGCACCGGATTGGCTAATCATTTCGGGTAAAAGACCTCTCGGATAAACCCCTTAGTTTCCAACCTTTTGACTTCCTCCTTTAAGGCCTCTATCCGGTCTCTATTATATTGTCTCTTCTTCTGTCGGACCGGGGTTACCGAAGAGTCAATGTTTAAGGCGTGGCTCATAATTGAAGGGTTGATACCATTCACGTCTGAATGGGTCCAGGCGAAAACATATTTGTCGAGCTGTAAGAAACGGATTAAGTCGCTTCGAAGGGGTTCCGTTAACCTTTTCCCTATGTTGACGACCTTCGATTTATCTTTGGAATCAACGTTTACTTCTTCTACTTCTTCTATTGGTTTTATTCTTTCGATGTCCCCTCTAGAATCCAAATCTGTGATGATTTCTCCTTCTTCAGTCGAGTATACCTCTTCGACCTTTTCCGCTTTCTTTTCAAAGAAGCGTACCTACCATTAGTGCGTTTGTCAGTCTTATTTATTTTTATCTTAGCTTCGAATGAGGGATATAAGAATCCCTTATTCGAAGGCATAAGAATAGTGGGAGAATCAAAATACGAAGAATAACCCCTTTTGTATTTTTCGACCGTTGTGAAATACAACTCGCGGGAGCTAAACTGTTCTCCCCTGATGGTACCTATCCCTGTTTGGTCAAAAAATTTAACATGAGATATTTAGGAGAAATAAAGGCATCCATCTCCTCTAAAGCCAGTCGTATAAAGAAGGCGTTGTAATAGGACGGTTGATCAATCACAACGAAGAGAGTTTCGGAAGTCTTGTGAAGAGGGGACAACCCCACTTGAACCATAAGGTTGATTTAACCCACTGGAGTTGATCCCTTGTTGTTGAATCCGAAGATTGGTTCGTTGCTAGGCTCCAGTTTCTATTCGGAAATTCCCATCTGATCGAAGGCGTGCTTGAAGATGACATTGACAGGGCTTCCAGTATCCACCAAGATTTTAGAAATAACCGAAAGCCCTATCTGCACCGTTATCATAAGGGTGTCGTTATGTGGGTGACAGACCTCTTTCTTCATTTCTTCCAGAGAGACCACGAGGCTATGCATGTTGAGGGCATAACGCGCGCTCTTCAACGATGGTTCTTCTTGGATGGAGAAGATTCCCTCCAGGGCTTCCTTCATGTACTGGTTTCTGGCCTTCGGACTGCTTCGGCTGGGTGTGGCCCCCCATGGATCACACTGATTCGGTTTACGGGTGACCCCAAATCCAGATTGCTCTTCCCCATAGCAACTCCTATCATATTTACCGAGACCTTCTGCTGTCCTCCTGCACGTTGAGCTGATACTGTTTTGTTTGAAACAAATCCCTTCAGGTGTCCCTCTTAGATCAGTTTCTGGATAATCCCGTCCAATACCTTGCACTCGTCGGTCTTGTGTCTGTTGGTTTTATGGAACTCGCAATATTTACCACCGGCATGAGGTTCGGGGCAATTTTTGGCTTTGAACGAGATGGGGAAGTTATTGACCTATTCTTTTACAACAACATACACATACGAGATGAGCTTGTTCAAGGCAACCGAGTTGGTATTAGAGTCTTCCCACCTCGACCTCTTCTGATTTCCTTCCGGGATCTTTCGTCTGAAGTTCGGCCTTCCTCCTTCTCCTCGAGGTCCGAACTTTCTCTTCGTGAAGTACAGTTCATCCATGCGGATAAACTTGTCATCTTGGAAATGGAAATCTTGCAAGTCTTTGCAGCCATGGACATATAACTCCTTCCAGAAGGGTGTGTTCTCATTCAATCCTGAGTGTACGGTGATTAGCTTGTCGCTGTCACTCATATCCTTGGCCTTTAAGGCATCGTTGTTGAACCTATTCGGATAGTCCCTGAGAGACTTCCCTTGCCTCTGTTTGATGTTGGCGATGACTGTATAGTCTACGGTTGGATCTTTGCAGATATAGAACTGCGCAGAGAATTCGTAAAAGAATTATTTCCATGAGTAAATGGTGTTTTCCCTATACTGGCGACACCATTTCGTCGCTGCCCCTTAGAAGGTCACCGGGAAGAGGTGGCGCCTAACGGCTCCGGAATCGTTGTAAAGATCCATCTGGCTGTCGAAAGCCATCAAATGATCGTCGGGGTCCGTCGTCCCAAGATATTTTATGGTTGGAACTTTGACTCCTGACGGTATTATGGTGTGCACAATCTCATCAATGAACGGTGCTACTCTTTCGTTGTCATTAACCATGTCATCCTGGGTTCTCTTCCCCTTGCTTCTCAGCAAGTCCTTGATGGTCTTCTGAGCGAGATCTCTGATGTAAGCCTCCGTGTTGTCATAGTTTTTTCTTTTGGGATCGTAGCCTTTGGAGGTGGAGCTCCCAGACTGTTCCTGCTCGCACTGATTCCCTTGATGATCTACTCCCGTCGGATGAAACTTCTTTTTCTTGGAAGAAGTTGCCTTAGGCTTCCCTTTTGCTTCTGACTGTTGAACGAGAGTCTTCCTTTTTGGAGATTCATTCGTCCCTCTCTGACTAGATCTAGTGAGCATTGAGGACTTTTGTGTCTGGACAGAGTTGACTTAAGCCTGCATTTCTTGAAGTTGCCTATCCAAGACCAAGAATCTTGCAACATTATCTTCCATGGCGTTTGAGTCCGGTGGTTGTTGTGGATTGGGCGTGACTTCTTTCTCGTTATTATTTGGGTTAAATGCTAGGACCTCATCCCTTTTAAGGGTGGCGTTGGGATCCAGCTCTTTGTTTCGTTCCCCCAATCTCTTCGATTTCATCTTTCCTACCATGGAACAATAAGTTTACCAAATTAATTTTAACAAATTAACTACAAGGTCGGAGGTTCAAGCCCTCCTTCTAGCACCAAAATATTAAGGACATTTTTCGTCAACACCTGGATTACAGTATGTAAGGCATGCGTTCATGGGATTTGACATCGTCATGACTCAGAGTCATCGGGATATAATCCTAGGCCTGTGATTCTAAGCTGAATCGCCTTCCCCGGGGCATCATAAATTTTAAACCTATGGTCGTTTATCTTGCTCCCGAAGGGTGAACATCGTGCATATTGCACGATGGTATTTCGACTTGACCTTGGGAAGGTTATTTAACTTGATATCATTAGGCTTCATGGAATTGATGATTTTCTAAACCATGACGATGACATTATGTACTACAATAAGAAGAAAATAGTCTAACATTTCCCTCGAGTTCAAGGATGAAGGCATCACAATATTCGTTAACTCCGATGATCCTTCCATGTCAAACCCGCTCAAAAGAGGGGCCTGAGTCACGATAGAGATCGGGTTAGGAATTCATAGACAGTCTTCTTACATCAATGTACGAGAAGCATTAGGCTCAGCATGAGAATACAGACCAATCATGGCGGACCTTTAGGGTGAAGAGAAGGGGAATTCGTGCTTCCACAAAGCCCTCATCCTCCACCGCCGGGGCGCCTTGGTTGATCTCCTCATCAGAAAGGTTAGTGTTAACTCCCTGTTTCATCATTATGGCACAATAAGATTATCGAATCGCAAGATGTATTAGACCCATAATTCTCCACTCATAATTTGTAGATATATTACAAGAATCGATGATTTTATCCTCTTGAGAAGAAAAGAACTAAATTGAGAAATAAAAAGTGTGCCCCCATTATGAAGCTCCTGGAGTCCTATTTATAGAGAATCCGGGGTCCTTCTATCAGTAGGCTGTTAGGCCTGAATGGAATCCTATTGGCCGCTCTTTCCCTTGGTTTTGGGCATCTGGCTACGGCTATCCTCGTGGTGTCGGTTACGGTCTTCGAGGCGAGGGTCCTGGGTGAATTGGGCCTCCCCAAGGTGGAAATGAGTTTGTTGCTGGGACGAATTGCGAAGGCGTTTTGGACTTCTCGGTGGATGCCTCCAAGTGTCGATCCTCTGGCGTAAGTTTTCGGATGTAGGCTTTTAGCTTTATCGTGGATATTCGAGGGCCTGCCCTCACGATGTACGTGTATATCCACCGATTTAGAACCGTTGATGGTTCAGGTACTAGGTGGATTAGTACGAGTAGCCTGTATCTTTGCTTGAGTCTTGGTTTGGCCTTCCGGTTTGGTTTACCGGAAGGTAGCTTCCAGTGATATCTACGTTACTTACGAAGGTAACCCCTTCGTCATTTATGGAGCCATTTTTCAGGAGTCGGTCACAGACATCTTTACGCACTGAACCAATACTCTTCTTCCTCTGATGTGTTGGCGTTAAGTAGGTTAATTCCTGTCGGGTAGACCATGTCAGATAAACCCTTGTTGGTACCCTGTAGGCTTCGGGCCCCTTCTTTTCAGAGGGGGTGTTGGCTTGTGCTGCTCTCGGATTCTTCATCATCCAACATCCCTTCACCGTCAGCCTGTGCTAAGATAATTTTGGTAGTAACAAGTACATTCATGGAAATCAGTTATCATGCGTAGACCATCCTAATCGATATCAACATCTCCCAAGCACAAGCGCCAAAGGCCTAAACCAACATCAGAAAAGCACCCAAGAAATGTCTCCTTCGACGTGAATAATCTACACATAATGATACAAGCGAAACAATCATCATTCATGACTCTGGTTATCACCGCCAATCTGGCTTTGAAACCATCATTGATCATATGACCAGTTCAACATCATGTCGTCCGTCAAGGGCTAATGGTAAACCCCGGTTCTTGCAAAAACACCACATGCCTTTCATCGCTACGTATCGAGGCCTCTCATCGCTACTTAGGGTACTCAACTAATCATCTAGTCTTTTAGGTGTCCCTATTATACCCCTACTTTAAGTCCGCTCGAACCTACGACCACGATAATTCCTCGGCCTTCGATACTCTAGTCGTTATCCTTGACGACCATTAACAAGCTAAAATAATTTTGAGCAAACTTATCCATGAGCTCAAATCATCTTGAGTCGTCTTCACATTCGTAGCATTTCATTGATCAACAAACGTTTTAAAACACTTTGATCATTCCTCCTTGAATTCACATCGAAGCCATGATTGTCGTCGACCCAAAAATATGCATCGTTTGGTCGACACTGCATTTCATGGCATTTTCAGCCTTTTTGCTATGAAAAACATATTACAGCATTAAATTCATCCTTTTACAGCATTTCATAAACACTATCATATCTCCTGGCTTGATCCAAACCCTTTGGCTCATTTTTTATACCACAACGTTTAAAACTGCTTTCCACAGTGTTTGAAATGCTATTATATCAGTCCGATCCATCCTGGATCGGCTGTCCTGATCCATCAAAACTGCTCAAAAACACTGCACAACACCACGTTTTTAGTGCTCGATCCATGCTCCAGAAAGTGGCTGATCCATCGTCTTTCACAACATTTTAGAAGCGCTGCTAAATTTTTCCCAATCCACTTTGTGAACCCTGCCCGATCCATCCAAACCACGTGTGCAACACCATGATTTTAGTGCCTGATCCATGCTCCAGAAAGTGGCCGATCCATCAACATTCCACAGCGTTTGTAAAATACTGTAATCTGTACCTGCTCCATACCCACGCAAAGGTGCCCGATCCATCTTAAAATCATGTGCCGATCCATCAATTTTTCATGCGCAACACTACCTGATCCATGCCAGATCAGCTCTGCCCGATCAATACTTTTCACAGCGTTTAACAAACATTGTCGTACTATGAAAATTCAACCTCTGGCAGATCCATCAAAACATGCCCCATCTATCATTTTTTCGTGCTGATCCGCTGATTTTTGGTGATCGATCCATACTAGAATTTGTGTCCGATCCATGACTTTCTACAGTGTTTGTAAGACGCTGTTAAAACCTGAAAATTCAGCCTTCTCCAAAACACGTTGATCTAAGCCCAAAACTCGCCCAAACACCACCAATCCATCTCAAAGGCCACTGATCCATCTCGAAAACCACTGATCCAATCCATGCATGCGCACCAAATCTCCAACTAAAACCACACTTGAATTCGATTGGATTTCATACTCAAAAATCAATTCGAGTTCAACATTTACAACAACGATTCAACAACAAAATCAACCAATTTTCAATCCAACACGAGTACATTAAACAGCATATGAACTTACCATTTATAAGTTGCTAGATTAAATCCTATGGTGATTCAAATTGAAATCATAAATACCTGGTGTAGATTTAAGTGAAAATAACTTGAAATAACAAAAATAAGATTATACATCCCATATACTCGATTGAATCCGTGTGAGAGATGCTCATCACTCACCAAATCTTCAAAATAGCTTAAAACCCACTAATCTCTAATCCGGACAGCGAAGAACGATGAAGAACGACCTTCGAACCAACCATTTTGATGCGATCTACCTTTCTTCGATGTTGATCTTCGATCTTCTAATATAGAACTATGTTTTTTAATGGAGGAGAGAGATATTTGGTTGAGCAAGCAGGATCACGAGCTCAACCAAATGAGAGAAATGAAGAAACTAAACTATTATCCATACCTCTAACCCCTATTTATAGCTAACAGCCCAAGCCTTAGCGGACCCCACAAATCAGCCTACAAATTAACAATTATTTTAAACTTATCGTTTAATCCATTCCTTGAAAACCGTTTCAAAAGATTTTATAACACCTTTTCACTTCAAAATTACTTACTTAATGATTATTCATTTTTCGAAAATTAATCCCACCTTTACTTGGGTTAAAGAACGAATGTCATTTAAAAACATCGTCCACAATAAACCCCACATCAATGTGGTATTAAATATAAGATCTCGAGTGGAAATCATGTCAGTTTCTATTCAACACCAAATTCCGAAACAAACAGATATCGTATTGGAATAACGATATCAATATCTTCCAAATTCCTCAACAATATCCGTACAATTACGGAATCTGATATTGAAATATCCAAAGATTATTTTCCATTCAAATCCCTTCCAAATTATTTGTTGGAAATCCCTTGTTATATTAAAACCCCTTTTAATCCGGTTTGTTATATTCTACCATTGAGTTTTCCTTGTAGTTGTAAAACAACATTTTTAGATAAGAATAACATTTGTCATTAAAAAAGTGGAATATTTAACCCAAACTCTCTTCGAGTCATTTATTAAGATTTATCACAATTTCTTTAGATTTTTTATAATTTTATTAAGGCCCTTATAGTCGGTTTCCAATATCTGTCATCGAACTGCATTTATAGCGATTTTTTTAAAATTTATTTGGATATATTTTAAAATCTAACCGTTCAAATTTAAACTGCTTATATTCATTTGAAAGATCTTTCAGATAAGAACCCAAAGGTTCCGGTTCAAAGAGAATCCGACGGTCGGATCTACCATTACGTCAGTTGAAAGTTACGGGCTGGCGTTTGCGAACGGTCTCTGCACGACACGTTCTATTCAAGCCCTAATCGAATTATAAATTTTAAATAAATCGAATCACTTCCTTACTTTCTTTACTAATTATATAAAATATATATAATTACCCTTGAAAAGTCATTTCATTCGTTTAACTTCAGAATTAAATATTTCATCCTTTGGCCTATCTTTCGATTATTTTAATGAATAAAGTAGTATTATTTTTCAAAAGCCGTCATTTTACGCTCGAAATTTTCTTACAGTTGTAATAAAAATAAACAAAGAACCTTTGAAAGAAAATTTCTTCTCAAATGTTCGCTACATATCCCAAGCGAACTTCACTTTGAAAAATTACTATTCATTTTAAATTAAAACTCCGACTAGCCATAAATATATTAAAAATACTTTGAAATCATTTGCTTTTGTTACGAATATTCATCAATATTTCAATATAAACGCGTCCATCCAAAATCGCACATCGAAATCTAACTTCGGTTTTCACCACATTTTATTTATTAAAGTATTCATTTTTATTCTGGATTGGAATAAAATTCAACCAAACATCATGCAGTTCCATTCATATGAATTTCAAACACCCAGTAATAGTCGCAAACAATTATCAACATCCAAAATGACATCTAGAGTGCGCTTATTTTCATATAAGCTTCAGTCGAGTAATTGACGCTTATTTTGCTTTGTTAATCAATCGATTAAGACATGAGCTACATATAAGAGAGATGTGTAAATCAAATATCATCCTAAGTCCCGTGTGGGGATTTTCAGTCAACACAAATCAATTTAAATCCACTATGGATTTATGAATTTAACCATACTAATTCAATTCGAATTATTTTTTAAACTAACTAATTTTACTTAAATGTGAAATAATAAAATCACTATTCAAATTACGAATCGGTATTTATATCCAAATTCAACTACCACAAATGTATTAACATTATTTAACATGTTTATTACCCCCGAAATCACAATCACAACATAACCAAACAAATCAACAATTCATCCATCAGGCTTGCAAAAAGTAGCGATGTGAGCTACCATATACCATATAAAATTTTCTGATATCAATCAAATGAAATCTGATATTTTCACTATTATTTAATTTACTAACTGAAAAATATTTTAATTTCATGCTAACTACAAAATTAGCTAATTTCTGACTTGCATATACTTAACTTTTTCATGTTAACTTCTAACATTAAACAGTTAACTAGTCGATTATTTAAACTTATTTATGCTACTCAAATACACTAATTAAAGTGAGAATCTCTCACCCCAACCATCGTATAATAATACAATGCAACTTTAGACTTTTTCCGCATGCGCTATGGCTTAAAAATCCCGCCTTTTTGACTCAGAATAGCGCCAAAATTTCTCGCAACTCTTGTATACACTTTAACTAGTGAATGGAGCTAGAAAGAAAAGATTTTTGGTGAAATGGAGGTCCGTGGATCTCGATTCCTTGTTGTCCAGCAAAGGTAGGGGTGTTGCCGGGTCCACAAAATGCCTCATGGCTTGTAGGATCCACAAAAGTGGTGCTAGAAGTAGTATAAAGCGTAGAAACACTTAAATGGAGGATCTTTGCACCACTGGAAGAAGTTAGGGACGCGAGAAGAGGAGAGAGGGGGGAGACACGTTGTAGATGACGTGGAGAGATGTGGAAGCGACGCAACTGACGTGGCAGGTAGAAGGTGAGCCCTAGGCGGAGAGTGGAGGTGCCAAAGGAGGAAGAGAGGTCTCCATTTTTATGTTTTTGGAAGCTTTAAACTTGTTTTGGAATAGTGAATGAAACCATTAGTTAATTAAACCCTAATAAGGCTCAAATCACTTCATGGAGGCACCAATTAAGGAGAGAGTACCATGTGGAAGAGAGAGGTGCTTGTGTGTCTAACTTTGGTTGGGCGCACACTATTCATGAATTGACTAAAATTGAAGATATATTAATTACAACATATAACCTTTGTTCCAGTCACACGTTAACTCCAAAAATTTTGAAATTTGAAATCTCGCTACGTTATGGAATTATGGTTCCAATTAATCCAACCGCATCGAATTTGTAGACTATTGGAAAAATGACCTTATTCGAGTTAAAATCGAACTCTAGCTGAATTTTCAACATACGTCTATCGGTTGTTCTTCTACATACGAACTCCGTTGAATTTGAAATTTTAAATCCTGACATATTTCAACATTCCGGATCTAATAAAAGTGGTTTCGTCAAATTCTGAGACTGTTTGAAAATGGTCTTTTTATAAGCGATCGATATAACTTTAAAATATCGATATCCAAATTCAAGGCTTATAAATGGATTTAAATATTTTATTGACCTGTTTTAAGAAAAATAAAATATAAAAATTAATTTTAAAATTATTCTCAAATTTTATCGAATAGAAATAAGCAATTTATTTTCAAAATTTATTAAAATATATCAAATTAAAATTTTAAATTAGTTCCAAAATTCCGGGTTGTTACAATCACCCTTGCTTAAAACTTTTTCATTCCGAAAAAGGAATGGAGCTGAAAATTGTTTAACCAAGCAACTTAACTTTCATTCTTGTTTGAGTTCTTCAACTTTTCAGTTTCTAAGAACTTCTAAAATTTCTCAAAATTTGGCTGATGCCTTAAATTTTCGAAAAAATTCGCCATAACCTCCTTTGTACGGGTTGATCTGAACAAATATATATAGCCTTATCTGGCACTCAATAAATCAAATATACATCGAGCAAAGCAATCGTGATTTATCTACATCTAAGGGAAATGTGTGAAAAATCATCCCTTGACCCTGTGATGGGGTTTATTCGCGATCCACGTGCCATATCTACATACTAGAGAGATGTGTATGTTTCTGTCATCTCATGACCCAGTGATGGGGTTTATTATTACATCCTGCAATTTATCATTATATGTTTATTATGTCCATAATCAGTCCTCAGTTCAACCTGCAATTCAGCCCTCGCCATACAAGCATCAGACACTTAAATCCTCATATGTTCATCCAAACCTCGTAATATAAGAATCAAATAATTACATGCTTATATGGATATGTTATGCTATGCGGTCCATAATATATACTATGCGGTGTAGTACTTAGTTATTATTTACTATTCAATGGTGTATGCTTAATTTCACACAAGAAACCATCACAGCGTATCCAATTCACACACAACAATAATAATAATTAAATTGCACAACCAACTAAATAAAGGTGCATCTATTGTTGGGCACACAATTTTATTTATTTTCTCACTTTAAATCCATAATCTACTCAGCACGTGTGTGTGTATTTACACTCAATATAATGTGTCCGCAATTATTTTGTCCATATGGTTTTTCTGCCCTTGTCATATAAGCATCAAGGATTACATACTTATATGGATATGATGTGCTATATAGTCCATGATATATGCTATGCGGTGTAGTCATATCACACAAATATCCAAGCATATATGTAATATCAGCAATCCATGACAAAAGATCAACCACCGTCGTCGTATCATATATATCATAGTGAAGTCATCACCAAAAAAAGATCAACTATATCATAGACATAGCGTATACCCAAGTGGGAAGTGTCACTTAAGGTATAAACCATGTATATGTATCTGACTATCCATATCTATGTACACCCGAGTGCTGTTACGTACTTGAGGCGGCCTATATCACAAAATATCACGTATCCAAAATATACATCACGTGCCTACGTCCTGCCAAAACAGGGCTAGCACATAGACATCACATATATACATATAACTAACGACTATCATAAGTGAACAGTACTGGAGCTCTGCATAGAAGCCCTCGACAAAGTCAGCTCCTTAGGATCATGTGCTAGCCCATCCTCAAACCCTGGAGGGAAAAGAGTCCAATCACCTGGTATAAGACCATCCATCAAAATGTCGTCGGGTTGGTCATCATCGTTATCATGGTCTGACCAAGAAATGATCACTTCATCCTCGTCGTCCTCCTTTACCTCTTCCTCTTCTTCCTCCTCTTCCTCTTCCTCCTCAGTTGGTATAAGAACATCCTATGGTATAATCTGAGCTATGGGTGGCTCATTGACATCCGTTGGTATTGGAGCAGCTAGTGGCTCCTCATCGCCTAGTAGCACAGGGCTAGGTCCCAAACAGGAGGCTCTATTAGTCCTAAAGGCTGAGCATAGTAGGCAATCGTAATGTCGATCTCCTACATATAGTCGGGAAAGATATTTGGAGCTGGAATTGGCTGATCTACTACCATAAAATCGCCCTCAGGAATCACAGGTTGGTCGAAGCCCTCCATCATCATATACTCCCACATCTGAGCATCCATCTCTGGGTGGGGAAGGACTGGGAACTCAGGGCCTTAGTCATGAATCACTAGATCTAACTCGGGCTCTGGGACCTAATTGGGGATAATTGGTAGCTCCAGGGGTAGCTGCTCCTCAACAACAGCATCTATCTCAGGACGGGGCATGGGAACAAGGTATCCCATAATCACATGTCCATACTCGTCAAGAAGGATCCCCTCTTTATCTTCTAGCATCCACGCATCGTAATCCGCTGAATCCTCGGGCTCAGAAGAGCCCAAGTCCATGGAAACATCGTCCGACTCTAAACTCGAATCAGAGTCTAGAAGTATAGGTGGTATTAAAATAGAGGCAACGTCGGATACATAGGCATTATAGCTACTATGGTATGGTGTAACTGGGACACTACTAGGATAAGAATAAACGGAAGTGCTACTGTCCGAGCTATCCAAGGAACTATCTGAGCTATCTGATAAGCCGGTATTGTCCGATCCATAAACATTGTCACCCATATGAAAGGAAACTAAGGAACTATCACCCATACGAAAGGACAAGCTATCATCCAAAGATGAAGAAGATAAAACAAACAGGATCTCATGTTGGCCACCAGGTACTAGCTTACCTCTCTATGTATTCGAAACAAAGGATTTCAGATTAGGACTTAAATTCAAACCAAATCATTTAAAATAAATAACAAGTGGTTGTCATAAATTCACTGCCCCAAATCGTGAATATATTTCCTTTACACATTTAAATCCTAAGGCCTTTCAGAATTCATCGACTGTCCAAAATCGTCAAAGATTTTGTTTAACTTATCCTATCTAAACATCTTATATAATAAAGCAAGAAATCAAACACCCACAAAAACAATTCGTTTATTATTTAAATTTTTAAATCACATATGTTATAAAAGCGTGAATTTATTTCATGTGCATAAAATATAATTGAAAATCATATTATATATATAATAATCACAAATACATTATTCTTAAGCATACAACTCTTAACTCATCCTAGGGCATTACTAACCCTATCTCTAACGAGTTACTCATTCTAAGATGCTACTGATCCTATCTCTAATGAGTATCCTTGAATAGAATATTACTAATTCTATCTCCGATGAATTTTTTCACTTGGTCCTAATGTGTCTTGTTCTCAAGCTCTGTGAACCAAAGCTATGATAACAAGATGACACGATCCGATATCCCCGCCCGGCCTAGACCGAACAAGAATACAGACGGTTTGGGAACACAATGCATCGGAACACAAAACAATATAATTTTTCATTGCTATTACAACAATTTACATCAGAGTACAAGAATATCAGAGTATGGAAAATAAATACACAGCCGAAATACGATTATCAGAGAATAAATAAATTACATAGCAGCGGGAATGTAAAATATAAATACAATGTAGTGAAAAAAAACATCATCAAACACAGCTGAAGGCAATACACAAATACAGAGCTTTCCGAATATAACACCAACCGTAATTTATGATCCTGTTAAAAGAAAATAATATGCGAACCAAAACTACTGACTACCCTTATGGAAAATATGGGCACCCAAAGTTTAGGTAGAAGCAATAAACTCCAGGTCAGTCTGGTACTAGTGTGAGAACTAAAACTGTTACTAAAATTTTACTTTAGAATAGGGTAAGTCACGGATCCACGCCTTATATCACGGAACGGGTTTACCCCATGCATACCTTGAAATAAAAACAATTAATAAACAGTGCAATGCTTTTTGGAAAAATGAAGCTATTATAAGACTCAGATCCCATCACACAACGCAACATAAGCCAGAGGATACTGTTTACCTTATAATAGCCTAACATGCTTGGTACGTCTTAAAAACAAACATTTTTGATATTCATATAAGTGCATAGTGTATAAAGCAACATCGAATACAAAGGTATCAATCATAGACGGCATAGTACCCATCCTTCTATGTTGCCATATATGTTTACAACCAAAATCGAAAAGTTGCGTATGGGAAATTGTATTCCATTTATGAGTTGAGGAAAAGGATCTTCCTCTCAGATTCGAGCCATCTCTAGCGGGATGCCTAGGATCAACACACGTGACCCTTGGATCTTACAGGGCCAGTCTACACTTACTTTTGTGGATTGGCAATTCCTAAACAATACGTTTCCCGGTCCTATCAGACCTATAACCTGGTCAGTACGTCGACCATCTTGACCTTGTGCGGCCATATCTGAGGGCCCTCACTATCCATCATCTACATAAGTTAAATGTCTGGGCTCCATACCATGACATCACCTCTTGCTAGAAAGAAACGCATGCACTCATTGTTGTCCCTAATCCTATTTTTGACTCATACCGAGGTGTGAAGCTTGCGAATCAACACTATACACAAAGCTACGCTATATCAAAGTCGTGCTTTGATCATCATCCACAAGGCACTGCTTTTCAACAAACCTTGATCATTGCATCTCAGCATGCCACATTGTCAGTTCATACCATACAACTAATGTCCACCAATATACAACCTCTGAGCTCGTACGTCTCAGAGAAGGGTGTTGAGCTAAGAGAATAGATTCTCCGTCACCAAACAGATATATATTTAGTAGAGATCAATTAATATAGCACAAAAAATAGTGTCAAACACACAATCCATTTGCAAGTTCGTTTTGGGTCTGAACGAAACCGGGGGCACCTTATTCCTTGTCCCATATAAACAATACAGGAGAGAGGTCCTCGCAATCCAGTCAATTTCCAAGTATGTTTTAGACTACCACCACTTATCACTATGTCTTAGGTGTACGGCCCAATCAAGACATCAGCAATAACCTGGACGATGTGATGATCTCTGGTCTTCATCCACCGTATTCATATCTTTGATTTCTATTCATCGTAATAATTATTCAGAATCGGTTAAACCCAGTCTTTTCGAATAACCCGCGTATCTTTATAATCGTGTGATAAATACACAAAGACGTCACTCATTTCATTCTAATCTAGAATATTCTTTTGATCAAATATTCATACCTTTGAAAAAGGTTCCCATTAATTTTATGAGAGATAAATTATTTTAAATTTATTGTTCAATCCAATCCTCGGAGATCATTTCAAAAGATTTTATAACACCTTTTCACTTCAAAAATCCTTACTTAATGATTATTCATTTTTCGAAAATTAATCTCACCTTTACTTGGGTTAAAGAATAAATGTCATTTAAAAACATCGTCCACAATAAACCCCAACTAAATGTGATATTAAATATAAGATCTCGAATGGAAATCATGCCAGTTTCTATTCAATACAAATTCTGAAACCAACAAATATCATATTGGAATAACGATATCAGTATCTTCCAAATTTCTCATTAATATACATACAATTACGGAATACAATATAGAAATACTTGAATATTATTTTCCATTCAAATCCCTTCCAAATTATTTGTTGGAAATCCTTGGTTATACTAAAACACCTTTTTAATCCAATTTGTTATATTCTATCATTGAGCTTTCCCCGCAGTTGTAAAACAACATTTTTAGACAAGAATAACAATTATCTATCAAAACATGGAATATTTAACCCAAACTCTCTTCGAGTCATTTATTATGATTTGTCACAATTTGTTTATATTTTAAATAATTTTATTAAGGCCCTTACAGTCGGTTTCCAATATCGGCCACCGAACTGCATTCATCGCGACCTTTTTCAAAACTGATTTGGATATATTTTAAAATCTAACTGTTCATATTTAAACCACTTATATTCATTTGAAAGTTCTTTTCGATATGAACCCAACGGTTCTTGTTTTAGGAGAATCTGACAATTGGATCTCTTGTTACGTCAGTTAGAAATTACGGATTGACGTTCGCGAACGGTCGTTGCGTGACACATTCTATTTAAGCTTGAATCGATTTATAAATTTTAAATAAATCAAATCAGTTCCAAACTTTCTTTACTAATTATATAAAATATATATAACTACCTTTGAAAATTCATTTCAATCGTTTATCGTTAGAATCCAATATTTCATTGTTTGGCCTATCTTTGAATTATTTTAATGACTAAAATAATATTATTTTTCGAAACCTGTCATTTTACGCTCAAAATTTCGTTACAGTCGTTGTAAAAATAAACAAAGTACTTTTGAAAGTTTTTTTTTCAAATGTTCGCTACATATCCTAATCGAACTTCACTTTGAAAAATTACTATTCATTTTAAATTAAAACTTCGGATAACCATAAATATATAAAAAATACTTCGAAATCATTCGCTACTGTTACGAATATGTTAATCTATATTTCGGTATAAACTCATCTATCCAAAATCGGACATCGAAATCTAAATTCGGGTTTTCACCACATTTTATATTTTTAAAATATTCATTATTACTCTGGACTGGAATAAAATTCAATCAAACATCATGAAATTCCATTCATATTAATTTCAAACACCCAATAATAGTCGCAAACAACTATCAACATCGAAAATGACATCTAGAGTGCGCTTATTTTCATATAAGCTTCAATCGTGTAATTGACGCTTATTTTCATATAAGCTTCAATCGAGTAATTGACGCTTATTTTGCTTTGTTAATCAATCGATTAACACACGAGCTACATACAAGAGAGATTTGTAAATCAAATATCATACCGAGACCCGTGTGGGGTGTTCAGTCAACACAAATCAATTTAAATACACTATGGATTTATGAATTTAACCATACTAATTCAATTTGAATTATTTTTCAAACTAACTAATTTTACTTCAATGTGAAACAATAAATTCGCTGTTGAAATTACAAATGGATATTTATATCCAATTTCAACTACCACAAATGTATTAACATTATTTAACATGTTTATTATCCCTAAAATCACAATCACAACATAACTAAACAAATAAACAATTCATCCATTGGGTTTGCAAACAACAGTGATGTGAGCCACCATATACCGTATAACCTTTTCCAATATTAATCAAATGAAAGTTTTCACATTTATTTAATTCACTAACTGATGAATATTTTAATGTCATGCTAACTACAAAATTAGCTAATTTCTAACTTGTATTCTACTTAACCTTTTCATGTTAACTTCTAAAATTAAACAGACGATTATTTAAACTTATTTAAGCTACTCAAATGCACTAATTAAAGTGAGAATATCTCACCTCAGTCATTGTATAATAGTGTACTGCAACTTCATACTATTTCAGCATGTGCTATGGCTTAAATATCCCGCCTTTTTGATTCGGAATAGCTCCAAACTTTCTAGCAACTCTTGTATACACTTTAACTAGTGAATGGAGCTTGAAAGCAACGATCTTTGGCGAAATGGAGGTCCGTGGAGCTTGACTCCTTGCTGTCCAACGAAGGTAAAAGGTGTTGCGGGGTCCACAAAGTTTCATGTGGCTTGTCGGGTCCACAAAAGAGGTATTAGAGGTAGTATAAGAGGGTTAAAACACTTAAATAGTGAATCTTTGCACCACTGGAATAAGTTAAGGAGGAGAGAAGAGGAGAGAGAGGGGGGAGGCACGTTGGAGCTGACGTGGACGGAGAGGGAAGCAGTGGAGCTTACGTGGCAGGAAGAGGGTGGGCCCAAGGTGGATGTGGAGGTGCCAAAGGAGGAAGAGAGGTCTCCATTCACTACTACAAAAGTGGGCAAATTCGACACAAGTTTTATGTGGCCTTAGATCGAAAAAGCATTGCATTTTCCCCTTTTTTCAAACAGGCAACACCGGAAGGGCGTGGCATCCGCAGCCATTGCCTTAGCCCTCTAAGGCAACGCTTTAGCCCATCTACTGCCATGGGAAGAAAGTGTTGCATTATAGACGTAATGCAATACTATTTGCACGTAATGCACCAATATTCAGTGTTGCTTGAACATTAGTTAGATCCTGGTTACCAGGTCACGATAGCGGGGGCCACGTTAGCTTTCCATGTCAGCTGCCTATGTGTCACATGACACGTCAGCTCTTCACGTTAGCTGCACACGTGTCACTTGCCACGTCAGCTGTGGGGTCTACGTGCCATGTGGAATAACTACTATTTTATGTAATGCAACACCACTGTATTATGGAATGCAACACCATTATTTTGAAATACAACATCAGGAAAAAAGCAAATGCAACAACAAAAGAAGGCAAATACAACGCTTTAATTATAAATTTTGCAATACCAGTTTTGTACATAGAAGAAACACATACGTTACATTCATCATCACATTCAAACCATCCACATACCATACCAATTCTTCAAATATAACACATACGATCAAATACATAATTTAAAAGTACAATTCAAATATTCTACATACCACAAGTGCTAACACATACCACCTTCAATACAAATGCCAACAAATACGATCAGTGTGCATTCTACAAAGTAGCAATGCCATGAACCAGAAACCGTATCTCTCCATGTCATTTCAGGTCCTCCACTTGTCTCCTGTATATCTCCTCGTCATTTTAGATCCTGCAATTTGATTTTACAAATTATTTGATAAGTGCATTTGTGCATGTATATCCTGTAAATATACCATAGCAATTAACCATTTGGCCATCTTAACTTATAAATCTTATGCATACAATTATAACAGTTGACCATTCACCATTGGTCACTCGTGTCACCTCAGAATTGAGTATGCTTCGTCTTCTGTGCAAACATTTCCAGTTCACATATTTACCTGACACCATCCAGTGGGTCCCTCGCATATCCTTTTAAGCTTCAGAACATCATCATCTCCATATCCCCTAAACCCCAATCTTTGAAAGTTCAAAAAGAAAATTTCAATGGAGGACTCGTCGTTATACATCACTGCCACTGTTCTTAAGGGACATTGGAATGTTGAAGTTTTGCATCACACGCTTCAGGTGACTTTGAATCATAATTCGTGGCTTATGCGGGTAATACCCAATAACTCTTTTTTAGTATTATGACCATCTTACAGTAAGCGTGATCATGCGCTAATGTTGAAAGTTTTTACAAAACCAGGTGGTGCTATTTACCTGCAAGCATGGTCTGATGAAGAATTTGAGCCTGAACCAGCGTTAGAAGTGGAATCATGGGCTAAAGTTGATGGATTTTCCGAGTTCCTAAAGAGTAATGTTCCTGCTGTTGAAGAGATAATGAAGCCAATGAGACATGTGCTTACAATTGACGACTGTAACTGGTCTCAGTATGACCATACATCTTTCTACCTGAAAATGCAATTTTATGAAGGCATTGGCTTAAGTGGTTCCATGTTTATGTAATCACAAAGTGGAAATGGATTTAGGTGAAAGATTTGACGCAATGATACATGAAGCTGCTTTGCTACCCCCTTGCCAAGCTTATTTCCTGAAGCCACCCATGACATACATGTTGATAACCAAGCCCCAATGAATCAAAGGAATGATCAGTGGGTAGATTTGGAAGTTGATCAGGAATATAATTGGCCAAACTACCTCGCCCCTTATCCTGATGCTGCAGGTCCATCACATGTTGCGGGTCCATCGCATGCGGCTGCCCACTTCGGACTGGCTCCCCCACAGCCACAAATCCCTAACGAATCTATTGGAAGTTCCACAGCCCCGCAAAGCCCTGATCTGGTATGAACTGATGCTACTATATATAATGTCATTTTTTGGATGTGTATGTATGTATGTATTAAATTAACTTTTGCTACCTTATGATACTTTTGCTACCCTGATACTACTACAACTTTTGCTAATATATGTATGTATTAAGTTAACTTTTGCTGCCCTAATCTGGTACGAATTGACGCTATAATAATTTTCGCTACCTTATGATACTTTTGCTGCCTTATGATACTTTTTTGTATGACTGCTCTACGATACGTAGTAAGGCATAATATGGATGCATACCTGAAGTGAGCTCAGTTTGCAAAACTGAGCATACGTTTCCAAATCGAAACATTGAAATTGGTGGTTTCTAAAATCAAATGGAAAATACCTGTTTGTATAGCAGATTAGATACGGGTGAATGACTTGTCCGGATCGGGAAGTTGGTAGTTTCCAAAGCCTCTACACAAACACACCGCGGTGCTACACATGTATCTGTATCACAAAACCTCAAGCATACAGTTATATGTTAATGTAAATATACCCAAGTTGTAAATCAATTTTGATGGTAAAGTGATTTACCTTTATATAAAAATACCCTTACTTCAAAGGTTTTTGTACGGTATGTTAGTGTACTGGTCAAGACTCTTCTTATTTCATAATCAGCGTATAAAAAAATGAAAACATGTTGTTGATAACCACACACTCACCCATGCATCCATGCATCGTCTTTGTCATCTTCATCCACGCACGAAGATGAGCTCATCGGACCAACATCAGGAGACATGTTTTGATATTGATCATTATTGATATTATCACTAGTGATTGCTTGAGAGCTCTCCATTAATGCTATTTTATTGCATTGTCCATGGTCCTCTATTTCGGTGCACACAACGTCTTTCTTGAAAACTCTGCATAGTGCTTATGAGTCCTGCAAACCCATAGTGTCTTCGCATTCCTTATCATCAAGCCGATACTCATGCATAACCCAGTTAGTCCTCATTCCTTAAATAGCTCGACCTCAATAATACACCGATGTCTTTTTCACGCCAATAGTCTGGTTCTGATAACCCAGTTAGTGCATACGAGTCCTGCAAACCCATAGTATTTTTGCCAGTAGATTTCCAGTATCCTGCTCTAGTTGCTCTATTCGTTTGGAACCTACTTGGGTACTTCCGATGTCATGGCCCAAAAAAGTACCATTCAGGATCCTTACTTTGCAGAAATGATTTTTCTGACAAATCCCATGGTTCACATTTATGAAGATCAACTTCAGGAACAATATCCAGCTCAATGTTGAGACCATGAACCTTCCTTTTAAGATAATAATTAACAAACTCCTCATCAGTTGGGTGAAACCTAAATCCTAGTGGCAAACCCACCGGCGCCATCTCTTTTTTTTGGTTTATTGTTGGGTATAATTTTCGAACAAACCTTAGCATAATGCCAAATCCCAAATCCCAAATCAATGGTCAAAGCACAACTAATTACTCATAATCTAATCTTTCACCGACTAATCACTCATAAGCGAATGGATTTTCCTAAGTTTGGGATGTCCATGTAACTAATTACTCATAAGCGAATGGGTTTTCCAAAATGTAACAAATGAACTAATTACTAATTACACATAATCTAATCTATAATAAGCGCAACCAAATTCCAGTGCTATCCAAACTGATCCTGAGGGAAAAACCGGCGATGTCAATGCCCCGAGCAATCAAAGGTAGAAAACGTTTCAAAGCTTCAACCTTTACGAAATAAAATTTGCTGTCGAGGAGAGGAGCGATACTGACGTGAATTTAGGTTTAGATTTTTGTCAATAGTAAAAGAGGGAAAGAACGATTAGATGATAGAGAAGAAGAAGATCTATGACTAGATTATTCTTACATTATTTCGTGAAGGGTGAAGATCGCACCAAAATTTCATCAAAAGAATGCAATGAGGTGGCTGTCATTGATTAGATGATGGATAATGTTTAGAATCATCAGAGCCATAGATTGGTTTGAACCATAGGATTAATGATGCATCTACGGTTGGTGTTTTGTTTATGCTGACGCAGATCGCTGAGCTGGATTGTATATATGTAAAGCTACGCTTTTAACTGGTGTTGCACGTCAAAACACTAGAATTCCCACCGCAACAGTGCATTCACGTCTAATGCAACAGAATATTAATATTGTTGCAGAAGATCATAGAAATCATAGCTTTCGCCACACTTTTAATGCAATGCACACAAATTAGTGTCGAATATGCCCACTTTTGTAGTAGTGATTTTTATGTTTTTGGAAGCTTTAAACTTGTTTTGGAAAAGTGAATGAAACCATTAGTTAATTAAACCCTAATTAGGCTTACATCACTTCATGGAGGCACCATTTAAAGAGAGAGTGCCATGTGGAAGAGAGAGGTGCTTGTGTGTTTAGTTTTGGTTGGGCACATACTATTCATGAATTGACTAAAATTGAAGATGTATTAATTACAACATACAACCTTCGTTCCAGTCTCATGACCGCACCTTAACTCCTAAAATTACGAAATTTGAAATCTCGCTAAGTTATGGAATTATGGTCCCAACGAACCTAACCATATCAAATTTGGAGACCATTGGAAAAATGGCCTTATTTTGATTTAAAATCGAATTCAAATTGAATTTTCAACATACGTTTATATGTCGTTCTTCTATATACGAACTCCGTTGAACTTAAAAGTTTAATTCCTGACATATTTCGACATTCCAGATCCAATAAAAGTAGTTTCATCGAATTCTTGAGACAATCCAAAAAATGGTCTTTTTATAAGCGATCGATATAGCTTTAAAATATCAATATTCAAATTCAAGGCTTATAAATGGATTTAAATACTTTACTGACCCTATTTTAAGCAAGATAAAATATTAAAAATAATTTAAAAATTATTCTCAAATTTTATTGTGTAAAAACAAGCAATTTATATTCAAAATTTATTAAAATATATTAAATTAAAATTTTAAATTAGTTCCCAAATTCCAAGTTGTTACTCAAGGAAAGTAGCAATAGCTCGCAGACAAATGCCTCCCGAGCCAGTAGCGAGAAGTGCTAAACCAATGAGCCGAATATATGCAATAGAAAAACCAAATGGCTCCGAGCGCTGCTAGACCAGAACAATGAAAGAGTCCTGCCGTATGATCCCAGGGCACACACGACTAAAACCATGCCGGGAGAAACGTCTTCCAATGCCATTATTCTCCTAGCATAAGCTCCAGCAACTTCTACCGAGCCAACCCCCAAAAAAACCTGTAAATCTAGGACCTGCGCGGCTAGAAAACAACATAAGATGATAAAGGAGGGAGGTGAATAAGGCGAGAAAAACCACGCAAAGAGTCAACCCATCCCTGCACAAGTAGAAGGCTAACCAATAGTAATGTCAAAAGTACGAGTCGATCGCCAAGAGCGGGAGCCAAAATCTCCCTTAAAAGGCCTACCATGAAAATCAAGGAACACATCATTACTTACTCTCCATTTGATAGTGGGAGGGTCCATAGGACACTTGTCAAAAATTGTCTTATTGGGCAACCACCGAATATGCTAGCAGATAAGACAAGGAATCATACGAGAAAGGATGGAACGGATAGATTTGCCTGAGATGTCTACCCACCAATTTCTCAATAAATCTACCAGGGAAGTGGTATTACCTCAGAGAGCAGCCATGTTCCCGAAATAGTTCCAGACAGATCTGGCATAAGAACCGAAGAAAAATAAATGATCACTGGACTCCAAGTCACCTGCTCGACAACATCTGCAATGGGACACGAACGAGATTCCAATCCTCTGGAGGTTCTCGTCTAGCAGTAACCCTTCGTGAAGAGTTCTCCACATAAACAAAGAAACTTGTGGGCATATTCAGACATCCCAAATGAAGGAAAAGATAAGGAGCCTTAGAGATGGGCTCCTCACATCGCTCCATGCCTCCCGGATCGAGAAAGGACCGCCATCCCCACCATATCCACCACCACGTGAGTCATAGAACGGCTTCACAAATTGCATATGTTTCCACGTCTCACTTGCATAGGATGTGACACCAGTGAAATTCGGGGCCAGCAGTCTGCGGTACTTGGAATGGAGATACAATGCCCAAAGGGAATCATTAGCTCCAATCCGTACCCACAACTTATAAGCAAAGGAAGTACATATATCCATAGGATTTCGAAGGCCCAGATCTCCTTCACTTTTATGATGACAAACGATGTCCCAAGAAATCCAGTTATGACGGTTAGCATTGTCCTTTTTTACCCCAAAAAAAGGATGATGCCAATGACCGATAAGATCAGAAGAAGGAAGAAGTAGGAGTCATTGCAGCAAAGATGTGCGACCCTATAGAGTCAAGAACCGACTTTTTAAGAGTCAGTCTCCCTGCCTGAGAAAACATAGATTAGACTTTGCAGCTTGATAATTGCTTTGATTAGATCTTGTGTTATTGATGCAAATATTTGATTCTGTAGTGTTAGAAGGAGAATCATTTGACCCTCCAACCATAATCAATGACCAGAATATCAAGAAGTGATTGGGAACACTAAGGTATCAACAATTTTAGATTGTGCAGTCAACAAAAGCCATCTGAATGATGGAATCTCCACTTATAGTGGCTTCTTAGCCAAGCATAATTAAAGATCAATCAAGTATGGATACGAACACAAGTGATCTTGACACATAAAAAGGTATGGCTGCGCTAGAATAGCAAAAGTGAAGAGAATCTTGATTCTCTAAAGACACGACCTTGATTTCAATGATGAAAATTTACTCTGGGAGATCAATGGCATAGCGACCTTCATTCTTAGGCAATTCAGAATCATTCAAATACAAATTAGAAAAACCAACTGAGACGATTCTATTTCTTCTGTATTTGATGATAGAGATGAATATGAGTTATAGAGAAAGATGTTACAACTAATTGTGAACTTATTTCATTACCACCGAACATAGTATACAAGTTTTTATATAGTTTATACAATACAACTGTTTGATTTGTAATAATTAGATCAAGTATCCTATCAGGTAAAGTAACGCCCCACCTGGAGAACCACATTAACAAAAAGCAATAGCAAGTAATGACATATGTTATGCAGGTAATAGGACTGGTTAGAGTAAGTATCTGTTAGTATTACGTCGAATGAGTATTGAATACGTCAATTGGGTGAATAAAATTTTCGTTTTATTTACCTTAAGTGGTTTGACGTACTCAAGTCATGTTCAATATAAAACTATGGTGGCTAAGGATCTATTCAAAATAGGTTACAAACATATGCAAGTGATCACATAACCTAATTCACATATATACAACATCGGAATATATCATATACATGTATAAATATAATATGTTTCAATACATGAATGTATACACAAGACATGAATACACAATTACATACTCGGGTACTAGCTTCAAGTATGGAAATCTAAAGGTAGAATTAGAGTAATCTATAGCAAATGTCAACCTAAAATATCTCGGTTTGACCCGAGTATAAAATACATCAGTCAGTATAACTTAAACATATCATTTAGAATATGATAAGTGAAATATAATGTCACATAAAAGATAATTCCTTTTCTTTCGAAAAGGAGCAACGTAGACTCGGGTCAACATATGACAAATGAGAAAGGGTTACAGAACCAATGTATAAGTTTCTCACATAAGGTAAGAACACAAGACAAAGATGTTTCTATTAACATGAATCCCTAAACTCTAAGCCTAGGGTTTATTAAATCATAAAACACAGGATGGGAACCATAAAAATCACGAAATACGGCAACTCGATTATGAGATCAAAACATAAAAATGCAAGTCGCAGATTCTAGAAATTAGACATAATGAATTTTGGACAAGATAAAACTGGATCCAAGTTGTATATGGAAAGATGAAGCAACGATGCACGTGCATATCGCAGATGGATGAGGCCTATCAGGTACTAAACAACGAATAAGGTACCTCTCGCAGATGACCCAAGGTCTAGTCACGGATGGCTCGAAAGCCTAACATAAATGACTAGAAGGTCATATATGGCTTGAGTGCCTAATATAAATGACCCGAAGGCCTAGTACTGACAATAACACAGAACATGTCACAAACTCTCCAGTAGTAACCTATATAGTGGTAATAGTGCATTCCATACCGAACGTTTCTCACTTATCGGTTTACTTTTCGTCTAGTGATTCCACATTAAAAATTATAGCTTTGATCAGACAAGTCTAGAATTAATAGATATAATAAACCTCTATGTCCATACCACATGGTATACTACATCATTTAAGTTACTTCCTCCTTTATTCAAAGAGTGCAAAATCATGTAATTTTACATTAGAAAATATATTTCGGGAAAATAGGTTTTTAGATTTGAAACTATTTGGATATCATTTATTTGAAATTTATTTTTAATAGAAAATATTCACATATATATAACTACTTTGAAATAACTATATCTACGAAATAATATTGTAAAACATTTTTCTTAAAACTATATTATACATATACATAAAGTTCTTTCGAAACAGTTTACAAAACAAGTGCAACGTATACACAAAATCACGAAATGATCATAAAGTAAACGCACGATATTCACATGAAAACTTGTTATTTCTATAAAAAACAAGGGAATTCGACCTTCGAATTTCGACACTAATACATTCTCTGCTTTCATGTTCCTAAACTCTAATACTGAAAACCTAGAAAGTTAGAAGAAAGAAGTTAGAGGATGAGAAAGAAGAAAGAAAGGTTAGATATAAGAAGATCACAAACCCAACAAATAACAGAACATCAGAATCTAACAGTGGAAAGAATAAACTGTATTATATCAATATTCTTTACACAAAGAGAAAAATGTACATATAAATAAATAATCGAAGTACACAACTAGATTAACCTATACAATCACGATAAAACATACTTTCATGATTTTTTGCATTGCTGTATAGTTTTTTTCAAACATTTTAAATTTTCATGGAAGGATTCTACCAAAAAATACTGAAATATCAGCATTTTTTGTGAGTAGACATTTCTGTAATTATTTACACAGTGTACTGCATATATTGAAAGATGGAAGAATAGTTGCAGCAATGTCTACAATTATTATAAATGATTGCAGACATATCTGTAACAGTTTTATAGTGCAATGTAAAATGTGTTACTATATGAAAAAGTTGCAGACATGTCTTCAAATTTTGCAAATAGTTGCACCTTTTGCAGCAATTTACTGAAGATGAAATATTCTTCATTTATATATAGTTTTTATCATTTTTATGCAATACTTTGGTGTTTGAATAAGTGTAGGCTTTAAATTTGAATTTTTATGAAAATCAACAAAAATTACATGAAAGTCTGCAATTTTTTGATTTAATTGCTGCAATATCTGCAGTTTTTTTGGAAAATTGCAGTAATTCGGTGGAATGTGTATATTTTCTATTTTTTTTTGTTTTTGAATCATTCTTTTTTTTTTGTAGTTTTCTTGCATGGATATGATGATGATTATATATTGAATTTAATTTTGAATCTTGATAAAACTTTAAGTTGTTTGTTTATTGTTTTTTTTGGTGATATTCGAAAAATAGGGACCTAATTTACAAAGTTTTAAGACTGAGAGTTTTTTCGTATTTTGAAACTTAAATTGGACCTAAGCCAAACTATCCCAATAAAATAATACAAGAAATACGAGAATACGTCTTGGCTTCAGCTCCTCTCGTGCATCTCCAAGCAAACTCAAGCAAGTCTAGAAAAATATACTCGGTCTAACCTGAGCATATCTGGTAAACAAAAACACCCTGATTAGTCTAGGATACAAGAATGAGAAAACCCACATCACAAACAACTTGCCAAACTTTTAGAAAAATCATATAAAAAATGAAACTCTAGTAAAACACGGCCACACATAAACATGGCACATGTTTTTCTCTTATGATAACCAAATCACCTTTATATCAAATCAAATGATATTATTATAATGCCTATTAAGTCATCTTAAAATAAAATAATGAGTATATGTGAAATTGTTACCCATAATTAGATTCTACGCTCTAATGGGATCTACATACAAAAACATGACACGCATGAGGATTTGGATTCCGTACAATTACTAGGAAATAAGGTACCTCCCATCATGGTATCTATCTACATAAGCGTACCGAGGTCGCAAGAACATCTTGCACCTTGCCAACAAAGAACATGTCTATCACTTAACTTAATAGTACTGAATACGTTATCACCATAGTTGTGATCAGCAACCAGACCTAAACCATACAATAATCAAAGGGTTAACGGTTTTAGATGGATGATAACATACCCTAATTGGTGCGACTCACAAAGCCCTGTTGCATCTCCTCTGATTTGAGTCATTACCAACTGATGAGGCTAGAGGCTATGTTTTTATCTTCCACACTTGATACATTTCCATCTTTGAATGTTCATCGCCCTTCGATGCTAATATACTAATAACATTCATCCATATAAGGCGTTCAAGAGCATAATGAACCGAATGCATTACCTCTACAACATCCATAAGATTAGTTGCAAGTAACATTTGCACTCTCGATACTTTGTTTTGCACAAACATACCTCCAAATTCTACTTTGAACGCAAAGTAGATTCAAAGTGGTTTTGGATCTCATTCTAATCCTGGTTACTCGAACCAGCGCATCATAAGTTAAAAATAAATTCTAGTGATAGTCAGTTCTTTATCTATAAATCATAATCATATGGTTAAGTACATTAGTAGCTTAGGCCCTTCTAATTAAAACAATTCATTAAGTTCACTTCTACGATTATCAAGAATCGATTTCATATACTTATCTCAATGGAAAAGGTATATTCACAAATCCCTTATTTTCATTACTTTTAAAACCATAGTCATACACTTATTTCTTTGGAATAACGTATTCACAAACCACATTATTTTCATTGCCTTAAGAGTATTCCTATATACTTAACCAAGTGGTGTAATTATAGTCCACATCATACCTGGGCCAAATAATGTCATGCGATACATTGTTTATTATAATACCTAGACCATTTAACTTAATTACTAAACTTTATCAGTTTAAGTTCACAATATAACTTATGGACATGAAAAATCAATTTCGAACATCACTCCCATTCCAAACTAGTACCATCCCTTTGATAAAAAGAAGTCGTTCAAGTTAGGTATTTTATTTACCTCTCAGACCATGACTCGAGAATATTTTTATCTTAGATAGGAATTTGTAACTTAAAACATGTTATCTAATGTAACCACAAGTTCCATTTACTATTCAATTTAAATGTGGTTTTATAAACCATTCCTTGCATTTTAAGTCTCCTTCTTATTCTAACCAATTTTACTTAATTTGTTATTAGGTAAATCCTTATTAAAACCATCTTATTATCTTTAACCTCTCTTGATAAACTCTGTTTACACTAGTTGGATTTTATTACTTATTAATAAAGATCTCCTTTCTAAAAATCTTATAATAAAACTTGATTTCCTTTTTAAAAATTCATTTCTTATTTAAAACTTCTCGATTTAAATCATGACAGTTATAACTTACTTGAAACCAGATCCAATCAATTAGGTTCTCATCTAAATTTCAAACTTCATGCATTTCTAACCTTAATTTCTACTCTACATAAAATTCATCTTGTAATTTCATAAATCAATTCATAATACTTATTCGAATCATTGAAGCCACTTACAAACTTATAAGTTTATAAAAACTTGGTTTTATAGCCTCATAAACTTATTTATGGAACTTGGTTTTGTTCAACACTCAGAATCTCAGATTATAAAACTTATTTAAAAAAACAAATGTTCGTTATACCAATCATTTTATATTTTTCTTTAAAAAAATCCAATTATAAACATCAATTGATTCATAAAACTAAATTTTATATGACTTATATAAAATTTTAATTCAAAACCTTTTGTCATAAATTATATTTATAATGTCAAACTTAGTAAATTCACCTTATTGAGAATCCACGTCTTCAAAATGTTAAATTCATGTCACCTGCAGCCAATCACTTAACCAATACTGTTAATTGGTTAAATACACATCATGATTGAATTTAATTCAACAATCATCATCCAAATCAAATTTTTAATGTTACGTATGTTAGATAGTTCATGTGTATCCAATATGGAAACTAGATCCAAATCATCATCCAAATCATTGAGAAATCCTACTGGATCCCTTCAATTCCTGTATCGCAACTCTGATATCAATTCGTATATGCATATAAATTAGGTAATCTAATTTAATTCATTTAAGATGAATCTACCGCTTTAAAGCAGGTAGTGTTTATGGTCTCCACTCAAAGGCGAGAATATATAACCACAACCAACACATTAAACAATAAACCATCCAAACAACCAATCACGCATCTTATTATGCAAAAAACGATGAATATTATTATAAAGTATAAGAATATTCAACCATAGTCCAGAAAGTGTGAAAGTTGACTCACCAGCCATTCTAATCAACATTTTCACGTTTCTTTTATCTAATTTCAAACAAACGTTTGAGACTAGATAAAATTCCAATCACCACAAAATTCATTCAATCCAACTCGTACGCGTAGACATATATGAGTTTACCATAACTTGTTTCATCCTAATCTGACCTCGTGTGAACAATATACACATGTTATATATGTGAGCTGAATTATAATGTCATTAACATAAATTTAATAATTATTAATTAACCTAATCCACTTTTGCAAACCTTCTTCCCCAGTTATTAAATTCGAACTTGTTATCCCTGCTCATGGAACCCATAGACGCAACTGTCTCTCCTCCTACCTCTTTCTATGATCCACGGAAATAACTCCACGATCGAGCTCGCCTTCCTGAACTCCACCTTTCTATCACCTTCAGGCTGAACCCGACCCTTCACCACAAACCGCGTCCCCGAGCTTCTCTACCACCTATAGTAAAAACGTGCGCCAATACCAAAAATGAAACTCCACCAAAATATTCCAGATGCGACTCCTTCCTTAAACAAATTCAAATCCACACACAAACCTAATTCCTCTTCGATTTGCTTGAAAATGTAACCCTAGCTGCTGCCTTTGACAAACCCCACTGTCGAGACCGAAGTAACAAGGCCGCAAGCTACTAAGTGGTTGTGGAACTAAAGATCTATCTAAATCAATCTCAACAAAAAATAAATTTCATGATTTTAGGTTGAGTCAAATAATGAATTTTTATTCTCAAAGAGGAGGGTTTCCATTTTACTCAAAAATGATGGCGGCTCTCTCTTTTTTGGTTGCTATAGATAAAAATAAGTAGAAAAATTAGGTTTAGAAGTATGATTATTTATATGTATGAATTTATTTTATTATATTCTATTTATTTTGTAGTCTGACGATTTTAACTCGCATGGTCACACGATAAACCCGATTACTACGAAACTTGGCATTCTGCAATAATCCGATATTCCGGACCCGATGAAACTGGTTTCGTAGAATTCCAAGATCATTTGAAAATTTACTATTTATACATGTTAACGAAAATCAATAAAAGAATAAATTGGGTTTACTCAAATTCTTCAATAATAAACGAGCATTACGGCACACACTTTGCATATGAGTTACTTTTCTATAAATCTTATATGTTGAGCACATTTGAAATAAAATGATTTACATATATAATTTTATGTTAGAATAATTTGATTTTACTTTTTATTTCCGAGTTGCAATATCTAATGTTTTTCAAGTTTGAACCTTTATTTCTATTATTAGTAAACGAAGAATCAATTTGTAAGTAAATCTTATCTATTAGACAATAAATTTAAGCGATGTTAAAACTTATTAATATTTATAGATTGATGTTTTATATTTATAATTAAAGACTATGACTCACACCCTACTTTCAAGCGATATTATAATTTTTATTAATTTCTGTAGAGTGACGTTTTGAATTGGTAATTGAAATTTATATATCAGATCCTATATTTTAGCAATATTAAGATTTAACTATATCCATAAAGGATATTTTCGGTAGTTCTCGCTTACACTAGAAAAGTATGAAACCAAAGGTATTACAACTATTAATAAAGATTATTGTGATCGCTTATATTCAGATAGAATATTACAAAACTTCTAAATAAATTTAACTAGATTTTATACTCAAGATTTTCGATTTCTTGTTATTTCGAAATTTAAGTTCTCATTTTAAATTTAATTCAAGTCATTAAATCCCAAAATTAATCATTTTATATTTAAATTAATTTAATATTCCTATATTAAAATTAGGGTTGTTACAATTTCAGAGTGCAGAATAACGATAACATTGGCATACTTAATATAGGAACAAGCCTCTTGAAAATACACAAAACAAAGCTTTAGGCACCAGTAAACGAATGTAGGAAATCACTTGAAAAATCACTCAGGAATAAGATAAATCATTCAGGAAAATACACGTTTAATATAAAAGCCAAAGTCAACCTTCACTATCCTCAGGTTGAATATAAGGTCGACCTTGATAGTGCTTAGTCCAGGTTGACCTTTACATCGGGATTTTCCACAGGGAGCAATTCTACTTCGAACCAAGTTTTAACACTGATTCTGATCGACTTATTGAACTCAACATGACCTAACATTTGACATGCAAAGAGTTTAATAACACTACCATCAACCAAAAAAGATTTTACACATTTTAAACATAATTTCTATTACGAACACACAAGATTTACATTTATGTAAAAACACTTATTTTAGATTTCAATTGTTAAAACTTATCTTTTTAATATTAAAATTACAAATTAATCCACTTACTTGTTTAAATGAACACCCAAATCACATTAATACTATTTTGTCATTCAAATATTGACTTTTTCAACCAATATGTACATTTTTATTTACAACTCAAATAAAATTTAAAACACACAATTTCACATTAAAATTCATTGTTCGTCTATATATTGTAGTCTGTTGTAATATACACATAAAAATTTTAAACACCTATTTTACCACAAATTTCATAATACAAAGTTTTCCATCTTTATTTTTCTATATTAAATTTATTCAACAACCTAATATGGAATTATATCTTGTTACGAATCTATTTGATTCAATTCCGCTGCAAAACCAATTTGATTACTCAAACTACCTCAAGGTAGCACAAAGTTCATTAGTTAATCAACTTAATGGTTAATAAATTAATTTTCGTAATTCTTAAATTATGATTTACATTATTAATTCACACTATAACAGAAACGCTCTTTCACAACTATCAAAAACAATTGTAATAAGTAGATTACAACTGACAGACACCAGTCGTCATATCCTCACTTGTAATAGCATCAGACTTTTATACAACTCTTTTTGACAGTTGTAGAAATCATTTTTACAACTGTTTATGGCAGTTTTAATAGACTTTACTAAACTGTTTTTCCTATTGTGTTATTCTACTACAACTATTTTTGTCTGTTGTACATTAAATGCAAAACTATATAAAAAAAGCCTAAAAATATTTTGCAAAATAGATAAGCATAAACAATATGTTAAAATTAAGAATACTCTTTAAGAAAATTATATAACAAATCATTACAACTTGTGAATTACTTCTTCTAGCTATGAGAACAAAACTACAGGAATCCAATTTGAACGCCATTCTTTACTACAAAACTACAACTAAAAGACAAACTGCAAATCAATTTCTGTCTACATCATTGGTAGCATTGTTACACTTCCCTTCTTCGTTTCAAAGCATAATTTACTTCTCCTTCATCAACCATCAATTCGCAAGAAAACGACGAAAATAACTTCAAACAATCAACAACCTACTCACAACTTAAATACTGACACAACATCACTCTTTCTATTGCCTTTCTACCTCACCACACTCCCTTCTTCCACATTTCAATGCTTCTTTCACATGTCTAAAGAAAACTACAATAGTAATCAACCATCTTCATAACCTTTCTGCAACCATATCACCAAACTGCCAACTTCCATGTTCATCGCATCAAACAACGAATGCCCCTTACAATCCAACCAGCCCACTCCACACTTCAACCACTGCACTGCATCTCCTACTCACATCGGTCAAACAACTTTCCAGAACTTCACCAACCAAACATAAAAACATCCTCACCATCACACTATTAAAAAACACGAATATATATATTTATAACTCAATCACCAAGAACCACTCAAACAACCTGCGCACCTCCTAAATAAAAGCTCTATTTTGATACACTCACCATACACTGACTATCTTTTTTCAACTTATCCCCTCAAATATTTCAACCCACACCATCAACACAACCACAACCACAACATTCTCCAGCCCCACCAACTCATCACCAGTCTACCACTGATAATCAGATTACAGCCGTCGAAACCAACAAACACCACCTCACATCAAAACACAATTGCCTGAATCATCATCCTCAATGTCACCTACCGATCTCCCTTCTATTCGACACTCCATCTGAACTCCTCCACCTGCAACTCAGCGACCATTTGCCCAAATCAATTTCCTGCAACCGCTGATCTTGATGCCTTCATCACCATCATAACCACCACGAACGAACCCGCCTTCATCAGCTACCTCTGACTACTTCTCTTCAATTCTATGACATCATTCAGTCAGCAACCTGAAATGAAACTAAACACAATACTCCAGATTTAGACTTGGATTAAACTCAAACACGAACTGAAATTGAAATAAAATCAAACTTCAAATTCCTTAGCACTACCGCAAGTCACAGACTCACATTTAGACTTGGATTTACAACAATGGTTGTTTTTTCTTTTTGAACTCGATGACTAGTTTGGAGGGAAGAATTTATTGGTACAGAAGAAAGTAAGAGGCAACGTATTTTTGTTTAGATCTGGGTGTTATGTAAAGATGGTCGGAAAAAATCACTCATTGTCCTGCATAGGGCGCACGCATATGAGTTGACACACATATCCTTGTAACAAAAGGAATCCCTAATTTTACGTGCCTACCAACTCATATTTTTACTCCACTCCTTCAATTTATTCTATGATGTGAGATTATTTATTCAAACTATCATTCCTACCTTAACAACATGCGAGACAATCCTAATAGTCCCCCTTTTGACTCGCATCCTACGAGTATCTTTTGAGAGCGATGCCTTGCCTGCGTAACCCAGTCCGTAATCTTCGGCTTTGATACCACTGTTATGTAACGACGGTCGGAAAAAAATCCCCCTTGTCCCGCATAGGGCGTACGCATATGAGTTGGCACACACATCCTTGTAACAAAAGGAATCCCTATTGTTACGTGCCTACCATCTCATATTTATAATCAACTCTTTCAATTTGTTTTGTGTTGTGAGACTATTTATTCAAATTGTCATTTCTACCTTAACAACATACGAGACAATCCTAACAGTCTCCATCTTAACTCGCATCCTACGAGTATCTTTTGAGAGAACTGCCTTGTCTGCATGGTCCAGGCCCCAGTCCATAACCTTCAGCTTTGATAATACTTTATGTAATGACGGTCGGAACAAAGACGCCATTGTTCTACATAGGGCACACGCATATTAGTAGGCACTCACATCCTTGTACACTACAAGAAAAATACCCTATTGCAACTATCGCGACATATGCCAGTTGCAGTAAATAATATTTAGCAACAGACCTATTATAGCAGTTGCAATAGATGAGATTTAGCAACAGGCCTTTTCTTTCTGTTGCGAAAACATATTTTCAGCAACTGCGCTTCCCTTCCTGTTGCAAAAACACACTTTTAGCAACTATGCTTACATAACAGTTGCAACAAATATATTATTTGCAACTACGCTTCCAAGTTAGTTGCGAATAGATATCTTTAGCAACTGTTTTCGCCACTTGCAATAACAGTAATTTTTTACAACTGGTAAAGCCAGTTGCGAAAAACATACTATTAAAAATAAATATCAGCATTTAATGATTAATTTTTAATAACTAATTTTAAATAGTTACTATTAAATGATTAACTACTAGTAATTATATAATAATTACGATTAATATTTAATAATCATTAATTAATAATAAAATTTAAGTATTATAAAGTGATATTTATAATTGATTATTTAATAATAATAATTAATAATTAACAAATAATAATAATTAACATTTAAAAAATACTAAAACAAATAAATAATTATTATTAATAATAAATTAGTAATAAAAAACTAACAGATAATAAATAATAAATAATTTTAAATACGAATATGTTTAAATATTAAAAAAATAATGAATAATTAAATAATTCATAATAAATAAATAAACGATAATTGATAATTAATAATTTAGTGAAAACATGGCTATATTGCATCTCAATATTCATAATTAATAACTAAATAATTAACAACATTTAATAATAAGTGATAATTAAAAATAATTAAAAATTAATAAATTATAATTAGTTTTTACTACTTAATATTAATAATAAATGCTTCAGAAGAAATAATTAGTATCAATAGTTAAGAAGTAATAATTAAAGTTTAGTTATTAATTTTTGAAAATTAATTATTATTTATTTATAATATTGATAATTACTAATATTAATAATTAATAGTTAGTAGTTAATATTACAAATTGTAATGTGTATTGAAGCCTTACAACTTTGGATTACACAAGACATCGTAAGTTTATAGTTCAGTTTGCTTTTTTTGTTTTAAATTTATATGCTTTAATTTTAAATAAACTTACACTATTTAAAAATTTCGTTTGTCGCCTTTACCTCAAAACCTTGTAACCCAGATCCCCTTTCTTCACGATTGAGGCGACGGCCATAACTTTTGTCTCCATCGATTTTTCATTATTTACATCAGTAAATCAAAATCCCTAAAACCGATCCATTAACAAAAAATAAAAAAAATTCAGCTCGATAACCGCGACTTCATTTCGGCAGCTGCGACTTCAGCTTTTCCAGGGTTTACACCAGCTCAACAGTAAGCGACAGATGACAAGCTTCAGCGCAGAAGGGGACATGTGCGAACTGAACTTTGGCAACCGTGAGTTCAGCTCGGCCAAGGGGGACACCAGCTTAGCAAGGGGCGACTGTTGACAAGCTTCAGCTCGGAAGGGGACAGGTGCGAACTGAACTCTGAAGCTTTCAATTTGATTTCTATTTCGATTTGTGACCTTGATAATTGCAATTATGCGTTTATGTTGTGCCGAAGATTTGCAATTTCGAGCTTTCATCTGCTGCTCAATAGTCAGTACCAATTATGTTGCTATACCAAATTGGATTTCAAATCGAATCTTACTTATCTTAATTTGCTGGTTAAAAACGAAAAAATTAAGAAATTGCAAATGAAAAAATTAAATAGGTCAGATTTTTAATTCGCAGAAGGGTGATTAAATATGTGAGGAAGGTGATTAAATATTGCAAAAGGGTGATTAAAAATTGAAATAGGTCACAAATGAAAAAAATTATGAAATTTGATTAAATTTGTGAATAGCAGGGCTTCCATTTGCAGAAGCTGGAGAAGGACTTTATTTTACAGAAGCAGGCTAGGAGCAGGACTTCATCTCTTCAACTTCAATTTGCAGCTACAATAAAAATGTGAGTTTAATGTTCATTTGAAAATTCTTTACATTTTGTTTGATACCATGTTGACATGTTTTTTTTTTTGTTTTTTTTTTTTTTGTTTAATGTCACATGGACATTAAAATATTTTGGCATGTAAACTAATGATTTAGTTTAACGATATTTTGTAATCAATGTTACATTTTATAATTATATTTTTCTGTGATTTTAAGTAGAGAAAGAATTGTCATTGTAATGGTAATTACCAAGGCCTATGGTTTATGTCAATTTTTGGGGAACAATTTATGTCATATTTTGGGTAAGGCCTTCGATTTCTTTTCAAGTCAATGGCAGATTGAATTTTTGATGTATATGCTAGCGCCGATACACACAACGGTGGAAATTGGTGTATATTTTGGTCAACCGAGCTTTCTTCATAATTGTATGTGATTGGCAAGGTATGTATAGTGGAACCATTTTCAGTTAGTCGTATTGGCTTTGCTATGAAACATGTATTTGGTAACAAAAAATTTAGGTAATGCTCTTATTGACATGAAAAACTTGTTGAATGCAACTTCGGGTCAGCTTTCAGATTGGAACCTAAATTAAGTTAATCCAAGTACATGGAACTCTGTCATTTGTGATGGGAACAACAATGTCATTCAAGTGTAAGCCAATACTTTTAGTTTGTTGTTTGAGTTGAATGTTCATATATTTTATTATCAGAGGATTTTCAATCTTAGGAAAATACTTTAAAATTGAGTTGTGTTGAAGGATTACCAAATTTAGTCCTGTTGAATATGTATATATGATGGAACATCTTATCAAAATTTGGGGTTTCACATATTAATATATAATTTGTTGAATAGTTTAAATATATTAAAAATTTGTCTTGTGTATTTAAGTTAAAGAAGATGAAAAGCATCCCATAAATTAGAAATAAGTTTGTCCTTAATGCCTGTGGAAAATATGTCATTCAAACAAATTTCCTCTTGCTGCAATATTTGATGATAAATGGCGTTGTATATTTGATGATAAATCGCTAAATGATTTGGTGTCTAACTAATACCAAGTTATCTATATTGTCTTCTCCTAATATTTCCCGCACTACATTTGGTTTGGCCCTCAAAGGTTTTGCTTTACTTCAGATCATTTTGACGTATTAAAGCTTGCAATTGTAGATTTTATGTTCATTTGTGCAATTATTTGTTCATGATTGGTGTATTTACCTAATTAAATGTGTTTTCTGATTCTTCCTATCCGGCAGTTTGGATTCCATTCTTACCTATGTTGGCTACCTCCTTCCATGCTTATCGTCGTAGCTTCTGGTTAAACTGCCACAGATTCTACTTCATGTTCAGGTAATTTTGACGTTTATGGTTCTGCTTTCTATGCTCATCGGTCAGTTAGGTAACGTATTTGATCATTTGTATATCCTTCTTTGTGTGATACTGAGTTTTTGTCTTTCCATTGAATTGTCATAGTTCTACTTCATGCTAAAAGGAATTGTGAAATTGGTGCCATTTTGGACATCATGATCGAGGTTTACAGAGCTTGATTTAGGGGTATTTGTTGGTGGTGGTTGTGTTTGGCTTTGGTCAGTTCTGGTGTTAATGTTGGATAGTATGGTGAAGTTGCAGTATGGGATTCTGGTTGATGAAATACAATTGCTGAACTGAAGTTTTGGGTTCTGAGTGATTAGGCAGTGAGGTAGTTTGCTAAAAGTGTCTGATTTGGGTGGTCGCGGTTGGGAGGAGAATGATAGGAAGGGACCGAGGGTAGTTGAGGTGGCAGTTTGATAATAGGAAGGGACAAATGGTGGTTGTTGTATTAGTTGATGGTGATGATTGAAGGCTGTTTGTTGTTGATGGTGATGTATGGAGCCGTATCAGGTTGCAACACCTCTTATTTCAGAAGGTATTTAACGGTAATAAGCTAACACCCTATGTACATATACACATATGTTATAAGGTTGTATTACTGATATGCCAATAATTATCTGAATGAGAGACGCAAAAATTATATATATTTATACTGACCATTCACACACGCCAGTTTATATATGTATTTTGGTTACATGCACAACAAAGAAAGCTCAGGCCATCCGGTATATTCCACTTTTTTTATGGTCAGCATAGTAGACTGTAAGTAAAACACGTGTTGCATAGGTACACAGTCATAAGTGGTGGACAAAAGAAGGGAGAGATTAGTTATATTTGTACGCAGGGTTTACTTTAGAAGGCCAGCATTGAATAGTAAAGAGCTGTTAATTGGTCCTTGTTTCCACTTGTTTAGTACTTTGGTTTCTTCCTTTCTTCCACCGTATATATAATAGGTTACTAGTTTCAACGTAGTATATAGTCAAACTATAAGTATGAGAACCATTCTAGTAATATATATGTTCCAGGTGAACGTGTATCAGTGTCAAACTTATAAGAAACACAATTTGTTACTAAACCAAGGATGCGGTTCAATACTAATAAATCAATAGACCCTTATTCAACTTAACAAGCAAATAAGACAGGAAACAGATTTATTTAGGCAATAGGATAAGTGAAAACGACGGTCGCAACTTCGCCATCTACAGCGTTCTAAAGACGACGTTGTAGTTAGTGCCAGCAGGAAAATGAAGGTGCCTCCTAAGCATGGAAAAAGATAGTTTCACAAGATAACATGCAACAGGTCAATGCTTCAGGTTAATTCTTTAACTTTCTAACATGGCGGTTTCAGGTTTACTAACTAAGTAAACACAAGTGAACCAAGGTGTTCTAGTTTTAAACAAAACCAAGTCTCAAGTCATTAACACACCAACTAGATAATTTATTTTAAGCACAACTCTTGTTTTTTTTAGGGAAGAATAAGGACATGCATTTACCCGAAAACAAGGCACACATAAGGATAAATTCTACCATCATGCATGCAACATAATGGCGGAGCGAATGGCATACAGTGCAACAGCAAATACTCATATATAACCAAGGTGTATCATACATACAAGGTGACTCTTAATTATGTGTACCCGGTGATAAATAATGCGTTAATGGCTATCTGTAGATATTAATTCAGGTGCTCGAAATTCCAAGAATATGCTAGTGCCATATTTAAATACATGTAACATCTGTTCTATGTTAGTGTTAGGTATGTGTGAAAAGCAAAATCAAGGGTAACCAAGAATTAGTGCCAACAACAGCAAACCAAAGGTGCACTCAGTTTATAAAGAAAAAAAGAAAAAAAGGAATGTAAAGCAAGTACAAGAAGAGCAACATATGTGATACTGACAAAGGAAAATCCAAATGGCAACCTAACCAACGAGGGAGGAAACTCAAACTAGTGAGCATGGAAACATTTATGAAGATCAGGATGCCACATATACATGCAAAGTGAATTTCAACACATATAAAGGTGTCCAAAGATTTAAAACAACAAGTGACTTATATAACCCAACTAGATTTGGTGTAGAAACAAAATACAGGGTATGGATGTACACATAGATTTGCTGGGGTACCAATAGATCACAACAATTCAACATCTAGGTTTAACTGCTTATATTTAGTTTAGATTTGAAATCAAAGTTCTTCAACAAAAGAAATCGTGAGCTAACATGTTCAAAAGATATCAAAATTAACCTATACTTTGCGGAATTCCGAGTCAAAACAATCTGATTGGAATTATTGCTAATTCTCTTTCGGGCTTGGTAGCTTAAATGATGTGTAAGTATCTCTTAATGAATATTTACGGTATAGGCAATTTTATCATCCTTCACTGTGCAATTAACACAATTTTTGTTGTTGCTTGCAGCCGCCAAAGCATACGGTCATCTTGTAGAAATATGATTAGAAAAACTTTATTCGTGAAAAAATGTGTGGTGCGAGAAGAAATTGTTATACATGAACGGTGTATGAAAATTGTAGAAATTTTTGTGGCAATTGTTTGTACTATTAAAACTTTGTTAAAATAAAAAATTTATTTGTTTATTTCATTCTGTGACATATACTATTACTAAAACGAATACATTTAATATGTAGTATTTGTAAGCTATAAAAAAAAAAACATATAGATTTATGAATCTATTGCAACGGGCATATACTGTTGCAAAAGGATCTTTTGCAACAGCAAAAACCTGTTGCAAAAAAGTCTACCGCAACATCTAATTGCAACAGGCGGAAAATGTTGCGAACTTTTTGCAACTTCGGCTATACCAACATGCGCTGGTCTGTTGCAATTGGTCTACTGCAACAGATATTGCCTGTTGCGAAAAGTGTTTTTTGTTGTAGTGGTAACAAAAGAAATCTCTAATGTTACGTGCTTTCCAACTCATATTTGTACTCCACCCCTTCAATTTTTCCCATGATGTGGACTATTTATTCAAACCATCATTCTTACCATAACAATATACAAGACAATCCTAACACTAGGAAATTGGAACAAGCAAATGAATAAGGGCACCACATTTATATTATTTAATGGAGGACCTTGAAAACTGGAATGAGCGAATGAACATGAGCAATAAAAACTAATTGTTTAAGGAGGGAAATACGGTAGTTTGGAGCCAAATTTTCTAGAAAAGAAGAAGTAAAAATTCTGGTTTGGAGGGAAATTTTGAACTAAAGCCTAATTTCCAATTTAGGAGGAAAACATTAAGTAAAAGTCAAATTTCTACTACTTAAGTTAAAAGAACACTAGTACATACAAAATAAAATATGTTACTAAAGAAAACCTCAATTGAATAAATAAGTAATAATTTGCAACATAATTTTTACATTTCTCAAATTTTGAAGTTTTTAACATTTATGAGTTTACTTAAATTTGAAGATTATGTTTAGTTTAAATTTATTTGAAGTTTAATTTTTATGGTTTTATGAAAGTTTCAAAATTTTATTTATAAACTTTGTGAATATTTCAAAATTTATTTTAAAAAATTTCAGAATTTCTAAAATAATAAAATATAATTAAAAATTATAATTTGCCAAATAATAAATATGAAATTAGAACTAAGTATTAACAAGAGATAATTATTTACTAATTATTGCTTATTTACAATTAACAATTAGTTATTGATTATTAATAATAAATAGTAGTAGTCATTCTTTCGAAAAATCACATACAACACGTCGCTCTCATGGCTTCCTCTGCCATTCCCATACCCGTACCCTGTCCTTCTCTAATTTCACCTTTCCCGCCCAATCACCTCGCTGTCCCATCACCCGTCCCCTTTCAGCCTGCTCCGCCTCCTCCTGTCCCCATCCCGCCCGCTGTGCCGCCATCTCCTGACCTTCCTCCACCTCTGTCTATCCCTCCTACCTCTTCAATCCTAGGTCCAAAACCAAAGTTCAACTCTCTCTTCTTCAACAAACCCCGCAATGCTGGGTCTTTCCATGCTCCTGACATCCCTCTTGTTTTCCGTGGCAATGCTTTAGTTCCCTCTGCCGAGATTGTCAAGGCAGGTGATGAAATCTGGCAACACTCTATTGTCGGCTTCTTCCTAGACCAGCCTCTGCCTTTCTCGACTGTGATAGCTCATCTTAACAAGATATGGAGACTTAAAGGTCAGGTAACAGTCAAATTTAATGGATTTCTGTTCCTATTCAATATGTCATCGGCTGAAGACAGAAGGAAAATCCTCGAAGCCGATCCGGTTGTCATGAGGAACAAACTATTCATCCTCAAAAGTTGGGACTCTTCTGTTGGCAATTCCAGTAGTGCTATCAAAGCCGTACCCGTTTGGATTAAGCTATTTAACATTCCAATGTACTGCTGGTCTTTGGTTGGAGTTAGCTGGCTTGCTACAAGAATCGGCAAGTTCTTATGCATGGACGAGTCCACTGAGAAAATACAGAGGATTCATTTTGCTAAATGCTTGGTGGAAATCACACCTCAGTCTGAACTACCAGATGAATTTCCTGTCGAGTTATCGGATGGAACTATTCAATTCGTACGAGTAGAATATGTCTGGAGACCTGAAATCTGTTCTTCTTGCCAAGCATTCGGTCATTCTTTGGCTAGTTGTTGTACGACTTCCAATGAAAAAAAGTCGGAGAGTGGTAATCGACAACCGGTATCGGTCGCAGCTAGTGCACCTACTGTAACAGCAAGGCCTTTTGTAGCTAATGATGGAGGAAGGAATAAATTTATACAGCCGATGCCAACCAACAAGCAAGCATGGTCCATAGTGGATAGAAATCATGGAAGGTACACTGGAAAAAAGGGACCTGTAAATGGCAAGGAAGTGAGTGTAAACATTGATATGAACATGCCAATTGATAAGTCTTCTAAGGAAAATGGATCCTCTGGTATTGAGAGGAGTGCTAAACGCACAGATATGCATGGAACTGAGCAGGGCTCACAAGGAAATATGTGCAACTCGAATGATCGAAATGTAACTGTAATAACCCGGAAAATCTGGGCCAGTTTAAAATTTTTATTTTGGCCATTTTAGCGAATTTTGATTATTTAAAATGAATTATTTTAAATAATATCGACCGGAAAATTTATTTTGAATATAATTCGAACGTATATATTTATACGCGTCGTCGTTAGAATATAAATAATTATATATAATTATAAATAGAATTGAAAATGGCGCGGTAGTTCGATAATTCGATTTCAAACTTCAATTGAATGTACCGGGTGCAAAACAATCCGGATTTTAGTGAAACCAAAAATAATGGAATCTAATAGTGAATATCTTTCCAACGAATCCGACTAATCGAAATTTCATGGCAGGAATCAGAAGATATGTCCAGTTGAAAATTCTGAATAGTCGCTATGGAATTCAGGCCCTTAAAAATGGACATTTTGCAAATGACCTCGGATTTCGACGAAACCAGTTTTGTTAGGTCCGTGTTGTCAAGTTATTGCTAGGTTTCAAATTTCATAATTTTTCGAATCAATATGTGAGCGTGGCGAAGGAAAACGCGTTTGACCAGTTTCAGTTGATTTTAATCGACTGGAAAATGGCCATTTTTCAAACGATCTCAGAATTCGACGAAACTAGTCTTGTTAGGACCGTATCGTCAATACGAAGCTAGAAAATATTTTTCTGGAATTTTTCGTGTTCGTATGTGGCCCCGTTAATTCGAAATGTACGTTTAAAGTTCAATATAGTGATTTAAATGTAAATTTAACGGAAACTGATCGAAACGATTGAATCAGCTTGCGATACATATCCCATTGTGTTCGGAATTGGGGTAAAACGCTAGGGGCGACAGTCGTTGGATCTCGATTGGGGTACGATAGCAAAAACAACTTTTTGAAATTAAAAGGAAATAAAATAATTAATTAATTAAATATATACACTCATCCTCTCCCCTCATTTCACCGTTGACCAAAAAAAAAAAAAAAAAAGGAAATGCGATCGACGGAGGGGGGAAACCCTCGCCGCCCGCTTGCTTGGTCCACCGCCACCTCGCTCGAGACCCTCACCCCCTCAGCGGTGCCGCGAGCCACCCAGACCCCCACCCCTCGCCAGAAGCGATCGCGGAGGACCACCAGGCCACCGCCGAAGACCAGGCACCTCCCCCTATCCTCCAACGTCGAACTCGCCCCCACCCCCTCCTCCTGAAGCCGCGATGCACCCCTCCCCTTGGCGCCACCGTGAGCCGCGAAACCCTCCTCCGCCAGTAAAGGCCGCCGAGCCTGGCCATCACCCCCCCCCCTCGGCTGGTATGTTTTTTGTTTTTATTTTACTTTCTTGTTTTATTTTATTTTATTTTATTTTCATTGAGATATGGATAAAAAAAAAACAATTTGGATTTTGAACAATATAAAATTAGAAAAGGTTTGAATTTTAAATGGAAAAAGATTAGAACTTTAAAAGATGAAAAGATAGGATTTTTATTTGGAAAAAGGTATGATCTTTATATTTTTAAAGTGATAAAAATATAGTTTTTATATTTTTAAAGAATTAAAAATATAGTCTTTACTATATAGAAATATTAAAAATATGATTTTTATATTTTTAAAGTATTAAAAATATAATCTTTATGGGATAGAGAATATCATCTTTGTGTATGTAACGAAATAAAAATCTGATTTTTATTTTATATACGTTGAGATAAAGTGGTAATTTTTATAATGATGAAAACTTTATTTTTATAATGATGAAAACTTTATTTTTATAATGATGAAAACTTTATTTTTGAAAGGGTGAAATTTTTATATAAAGAATAAGGTGATAAAAATATAATTTTTATCTATATAGTAGCGTTGTGAAAATATGCTTATTTTTATATATTGAATAGCATAGTAAAAATTCGATTTTTATATATTGAGCAGCGTAGAAAAATTCGATTTTTAAAATATATGAAGTGATTATAAAAATATGACTTTTAAATTGAAAGTGAATAAATAAAAATGTGATTTTTATTTTTAAGACATCAGCAAATATAAAAATGTGTGATTTTTATATATATAGTGACTACGGGCAACGAAGATGGCGAAGATGGGATAACGAAGAAGATTTCTCTAAATAAAGTGCCGTGGAGCTAGGATAGCTATAAGTGAGAATTTCTCACCTTTCAATTTATTTTTCTAGTTATATATATATACTAGGATGCAGACGGTGCTTAGTAGCACCCGACACAATCGTCCACAGACCATGGACTTGTTTGTTTGGCTGTGTTGTTAGTTAGATTGTTTGAGTTGATTTGAATTGTTTGGTGAAATGAAATTGATATGATTGATGTGTGAATGGCGTGGGCCTTCACTAGACCGGGGATAAGGCTAGGCCTTGTCCCGTTTCTAGTATCGTGCCGTTATGCCGCCGAAATTTTCTAAAATAAGTTAGAAAAATAAAAATATCATTTTATTTAAAGAATGAATTGAATAGAAATTCATAGGTTGAAATAAAATGTTTTATCGTTAAAAATATAATTTTTAACGTGAAGTGAATAAAATAGAATATTCATTTACAAACCAGACGGTTTGTTTATGTACACCTATTTGAATGACATTGATTGGGACGATAAATTTTACACATCGCCCAACTGCACCAATAAAATCTGTGTTTGATTGTTTGAAACCCCACACGGGTGTTGGGATGAAATAAGAATTTCACTCATCCTGATTGATTAAATATGTCGATCGATTGATTGACAGGCTGTTATAAGCGTTGAATATCTATATTTGATGCTTATACAGTGTAGTGCACTTTGGTTGATGGTTGATTATTTTTCAATGCTATTATATACATGTGTTGTATAGAAATCCATATAATTAATTTTATATGGTAATTGATTGGGCCTCATTCCAATTTGAATTGAAAACGATTTCGAAATGAATTGAATTGAAAACGATTTCGAAATGAATTGAATTGAAAACGATTTCGAAATGAATTGAATTGAAAACGATTTCGAAATGAATTGAATTGAAAACGATTTCGAAATGAATTGAATTGAAAACGATTTCGAAATGAATTGAATTGAAAACGATTTCGAAATGAATTGAATTGAAAACGATTTCGAAATGAATTGAATTGAAAACGATTTCGAAATGAATTGAATTGAAAACGATTTCGAAATGAATTGAATTGAAAACGATTTCGAAATGAATTGAATTGAAAACGATTTCGAAATGAATTGAATTGAAAACGATTTCGAAATGAATTGAATTGAAAACGATTTCGAAATGAATTGAAAACGAATTCAAATTGAATTGAAAGCAAATTGAAATGAATTCAAATTGAATTGAAATTTGAATTGAATAGAAGTGAATTTTAAAACGAATTTATAAAGAAGAATTCAATTTTGATTTGAATTGAAACGGAAGTTGAAATTGCTTTTGAAACGAATTTAAAACTATTTATATAATTCGTTTTAAATAGAAATCGACGAAATATATTATATATATATTATATATATAATATAATGGCCTGAATAGAACGCGCCGCGCCGCGGCAGTTCGTGAATTTCGACCATTTATTTCAAACGGACATTACGGGAGATCCGACCGTCGGATTCACCTAAAACCGGAACCGTTGGGTTCGTATCGAAAAGAGCTTTCTAAAGAATATTAGAAATTAGAAATCTAACGGTTGGATTTGGAATTATGTCCAAATCAAATTTGAAAAAGGTCGCTATAAGTGCAGTTCGATGGCCATTGATGGAAATCGACTGTACGGGCCTTGATAAAATTATTAAAAATAGTAATAATTTGTGTAAAATCATAAGAAATGATTTATGAAGATTTGGGATGAAAAACTCCATATTTGAAAAGATAAAAATAGATTTTTATCGAAATGAACTAGTTTTGAACTAGAATTATAATTCTATTTATTTTTAAATAAATAAATTGAATTTGAAAAGGGTTTTGAAAATAACCAAAATTTCCAATGATTGCATTGGAGTGGATTTGAATCGAAATTGTCTTCGGAATATTTCGATGTTGGAATTCGTGATTATACAGATGTTGTTATGGAAATTTGAAAGATATATATTTATATCGTTATTTCTAATACGACATTTGTTAGTCGTAGAATTTGATATTGAATATAAGCCGATATATTTTCTATTCAGAGCCTTGTATTGAATATCAAATGTGATTTGGGTTTGTCGCGAATGGTGTCTTCACTAACACTGTTCTTGAACCTAGTTGTGATGAGATTAAATCTTTTTATTTAGATTTAATGAAGTGTACCAATTGAATGATATTTAATTGGAATTGAATTGATATTGATTTTTGGGTTTATCGTGAACAGTGTTTTAAACAACACTCGTTCTTTAACCCGATAATTAATGGAATGTGATTTTTGGGTTTATCGTGAATCGTGTTTTAAATGACACGGATTCTTTAACCCAGTTAAAGATTAAAACTAAGTGGAGTTTTAATGAATCTTTAAATAGATTGAAAAGATCAAGAATGGAGTATCACCAGTTTTACTCCAAGCGATAGTTAAATCTTTAATTAGATTTGAACGTGAAATGGTAATTGAATTACCGATAACATTGTGGTGTTAGATATGAAGTACTACCAGTTTTACTTCATGGGATGAATAGGTTGAGATTGGGAAATAAAATAAATGATTACTTCGGTGTGGTTCGCTAATCCCGACTAGTTTGAATTGATATTCAAAGGAGATTAAAGAATAAATTTAAAGAATTTATCTTGGATAAAATTAATGGGAACTTTTCCCAAAGTATGGGAATATTTGAATAAAACAATATTCTGAAGTGGAATGAGGCGTATGTTGTGTTTGTGTAACACTTTTATAATATATACGCGAGTTATTCAGAAAGACTGGGTTTATCCCATTCTGAATAACTGATTCGACGTGGTGTCGAAGATGAAGACGGTGGTCGAAGACCAGAAGTTTTCACGTCGTTTGGGTGATTACTGATGATCTTGATTGGGCTGTACACCCAAGAAGATGGAAACAGTTGGTGATCGTCCAGACGTACTTGGAGATCGATGGATATGCGGGGTACTAGGTGCCTCCGGTTTCGTTCAGGCCCAGAACGGACTTGTAAATGGACTGTGTGTCTGACATTGGATTTTAGTCTGTGTGCTTGATTTCTTTTAAATATATATCTGTTTGGCGGCGGAGAATTTATTCTCTTGCTTAACGCCCTTCTCTGAGACGTACGAGCTCAGGGGTTATATATTGATGGATATCAAACGCATGGAGTGAATTGCCTGTGTGGCATGCCTAAGTGGCAATTGATCGAGGCTTCTGTTGAAAAGCAAACTCTTGTGGTGATGATCAAAGCACGGCCTTTGTGGCGTAGCTTTGTGTAACGTTTACTTCGCGAGTTTCACACCCGGTATGGACCAAAAACGGGAGGGGACCTCAGGGAGGGCATGCGTTTCTTTCTAGCTAGAAGTGGCGTCAGTGGTTTTACACGCCCTGACGAGTTTGACTTATGTGGTTGTTGCTGTTGCGAGGCGCCTCGGATATATCGGTCGTTCTCGAACCGATGGAGTCATTTGTTGGCTCATTGACACCCCAAAGGGTGGGGAAGCGCATGTTCAGGGTTTAAGTTTAATCCACATCGGTGGACTGGCCCTGACGATCCAAGGGTCACTCGAGCTCTGATCCTGAGACACGGGCTAGAGCGTCTCGAATCGGTTGAGGACTATCTTTTGCCTCGGTTCATAGACGGAAATCCAATTTCCAAATACGTGACCTTGCGGTTTTATTTGTAAAACCTATATATGGCGACATAGTGGCATGAGACACTCATGTCGCCTATGATTGATACTTATGATGTGAAGTTGTTTTATACACTATGCACTTATAATAGTATCAAATGATTTGTTTTAAACGTATCAAGCATTCTTTGGCTGTTATAAGGGAAAACCCTATCCCCCGGCTTGCGTTGCATTGTGTGATAGGACCTGGGTCTTATAACAGCTGCATTTTTCTTTATTTAGCATTGCGTTGTTTGTTTTATGCACTGGTATTCTTGGGAGGAAACCCGTTCCGTGTTATACGGCGTGGTCCCTTGATTTACCTAACTTTAAAATAAAGATAATAACTGTTTTAGTTCTCACACCAGTCACATGACTGACCTGGAGTTTATTGTTTTAACCTAAACTCTGGGTGCCCTTATTTTGACACGGGCAGCTAGTAGTTTTGGTTTTGCAGATTTATATTCACAGGATCCTGGTTTACAGCTGGAATGATATCCGGAAAGCTTTGTATCCGTATATCTCCTTCTAGTTGTGTATTGTATTGTTTTCCGCTGATATGTATTTAAATGTAATTTAAATCTCTGATATTTCTGTGTAATATTCATTTATACTCTGTATATTCTTGTAATCTGATGCATTGTTGTAATATACAATGAAATGTTCTTCTTTATGTGTTCTGTTGTGGTTTGTTCTCGAACTATCCGACGTTTTCCTTTACGGGGAAGTTGCGGGTCTTTACAGTAACGCAACTCAAAGGGATATATAAGTCTCACAATCCCAGGGTGAACCTACCAAATACGAACAGTTTTGCAGCACTTGCGAATGAAATGGATGACCCTAGTAATCTTGCCGAAATGGAGGAAGGTGAGCTTCGCGAAGCTTTGGTTGATGCTATGGATGGCATCGGCTATGAAATTGATTACTCTGTTGATACTGCTTCTACTGCTTGCATGCACAATGTTGTGCACGCGCAGTTACCTTATGTGTCCCCCCTCATAAATCCAATAACCACGTCATTACCTTTACTTCAATCTTCAAAGGCTGTTGCTCCAAGTTCCTCGTTAGTTTCAAAATCTTCTCCTGACAATGTCAAGTGCTTTGACGAAACGGCCTTTGCTAATAATTTTCAACTGGAAATCCTGCAATTATGTCTTACTGTCTCAAATCCTGTTGTGCCTTTGCACTCTAACCCAGATTCTCCTTCTAGCCTCTTTGCTTTTGCAAGTGCTTCTCCTATCCCCGCGCAAATCTCTTTATCTCCAATTGTGTTGCCCTCTGCTTCCTCTTCTCCAACGACCATCGTGCCCCCGAAGCCACCATACAACTTCATTGCTAAGGTGCCTGGGTGGCCTAATTCCCCCCCTAATCCTATCTCTTTTATGTCTTCTGCCCCCATTTCCCCTTCCAAGAACCCTCCACTACCTTTCGTATCTAGACAATCTCCTCAGACGAGGAGCATGACACGTGCTTCGTCTCTCCCTTAAGAGTTTAATTAATGTGTCATAACTTAGCTGTTTGGAATATCCGGGGTGCTCATAAACCCACTAAATTAGATCAAGTCAAAGTAATCATTCAACAACATAATCTCCATCTCTTCGCTATTCTAGAAACGAAACTAAACCTGCCTCTTTCATTAGCTGTTGCGTCATACATTAATCCGTCTTGGATTCCTCATCATAATCTGGACCATGCCGCTTACGGTTGCATCTTAGTCATTCATAACCCCTCATCCTTTCTCTCAATCTCAGTTTGGCTACCAATCAGCTTATACATTTTTGTGTTACCAATGTCCTCGATCTTTCGACTTACTACCTAACCGTTATATATGCGGAGAATTCATGTAATGCAAGACAATCACTCTTCAACACTTTACCTAATTTCAGGCAGGATTCCCACCCTTGGATAGTTCTTGGGGACTTCAATTGTTGCTATAACCTTAACGAAAAGCATGGCGGCAACCCACTGCTTCCTAGAGACGTTCAGCCTCTCTGTTCTGCGATCTTAGACTCTGACCTTTTGCCTATGAGTAAATCAGGTGTTCAGTTTTCCTGGAACAATAGAAATCGCAGTGGCGTTAGAACCTTCACCAATATTGACCACGCTTTCTCCAACTATAAAGCCTTATTAACCTGGCCTAACCTTCATGCAAATTTGCCAAATCCGATCCTGTCCGACCACGCACCAATACTTCTAACATCGGGATTGCCTATGAGCGGCGTAAAAAGAAGTTTCAAATTTTTTAATTCATGGATCCTTGATCCTGAATTTTCTGCTAAAATCACATTTTCTTGGTCTCTTCATTTCTACGGTAATCCCATGTTTATTTTTTGCAGGAAATTGAAAGAAACTAAACATGTTCTTAGGTGTTGGGCTAACTTAAAGTTTGGTTCTGGCTCCAAACTTTCTGATCAACTGAAGATTAATTTGCAGCATGCTCAGAACAACATGTATGATAATCTAGATGACGCGGCCTATGCTATGGAAGAACTAAAAATTTCAAATGATTTGAACAAAGCTCTGGAATTTGAAGCCAGTATGAAGAAACAACAATTGAATTTAAAATGGAAGTTGGAGGGGGATAGGAACACTCAGTTCTATCACGCTGCTGTCAAGGTCAAGCAATCCAAAGAGTTCATTCACAGAATTACTGATGAGGCGGGTAATTCTTATAACTCCCCCGACGAAGTTGATGCGGCTTTGCTTCTTTTCTATGCTGAACTACTTGGCAACGGTAGTAATTTTGTCCCGGATCTTCTTCAAATTGATAATGTGCTTTTGCCTTCGCTTACTGCATTGCAAGCTGGCCCCCTCACCGCCAAAGTAACCGATTCCGAAATCAAAACGGCGTTGTTTTCCATGAAAAAAAAAATCTATAGGGGGTCCGGACGGTTTCAATGTCAACTTCTTTCTTTCATCGTGGGATATTATAGCACCAGATTTCTATAAAGCGATTCACAACTTTTTTGATAAATGCAAAATGCTAACCGAGGTAAATGCGACTAATCTTGTGCTAATTCCCAAAACCAATCACCCTTCCACAGTCTCTTCCTTCAGGCCAATTTCGTGTTGCAATGTCACTTATAAATGCATTTCTAAAATTCTAGCCAATCGCCTTCTTGTTGTCATGCCTTTCTTGACATCAAATAATCAAGCCGCCTTCTTGCCGGATCGTAGCACTTTGGATAATATTGTGTTAACTCATGAGCTTATTAAAGGCTACCCTAGACAAAATGCTGCTCCTGCTGCGCTTTTAAAGCTTGATTTGAGTAAGGCTTATGATTCGATTCAATAGACTTCCCTTGTACGAGTCATGGCTAGAATGAACTTCCCAAAAACTTTTGTCGCTTGGATATATTGTTGTATTTCTACTCCTCTCTTCTCTTTGGCCTATAATGGAAAAACGTCTGGCTTTTTTAAAAGTAAGCAAGGATTGCGACAAGGTGACCCTATATCGTCGTATCTTTTTATTTTGGTCATGGAGCTACTTTCTGCCATGTTTAAAGACAAATTTGATCACGGTTTGATTCTTTACCATCCCAAGTGCAAAGATCTATCAATTTCTACTCTCCTCTTCGCGGATGATATTATGGTTTTCACTAAACCGGATAGATCTTCATTTGTGCATATTCTTGAAACTTTAAGTTCCTTTCGTGATATGACAGGACTGAAGCTCAACTATGACAAGTCCCATGCTTTGTTCGCTGGAGTTCCGCAAAACCATTCTGCTGCCTTGTATGCGTTACTGGACATGCAACCTATGGTGAGAGGTGCTCAGTATTTAGGACTGCCGCTGTGCTCTTCAAGAATCACGAAAGCCAATTGTGTACCGTTATATAATAAAATTACTTCTGTCTTGAACTGCTAGGCAAATAAGTTTCTAACTCAAGCGGGGCGTTTAGTTCTTGTCAAGAGTATTGGCTTCGCCTTATCGGTATATTGGGCTAGAGCTTATGTTCTACCAAAAAAGCTGCTCTCTATGATCAACTCGGCTCTACTTCGGTTTCTATGGACTGGCAACATTAATAATAGGAAGCCTTTTCCTTGTTCTTTCAGCAAGTTGCTTAAGCCTAAATGTAAGGGAGGGCTAGGATTGCTACGTTGGCCCACTGGAATCAAGCTGCTATTAGTTCATTGTTCAATAAATTAACTGAAAGAAAGGATAGCTTATGGGTCAAATGGTTTTGGAAGTACAACGTCAAGAACAAGAAATTCTGGTTAATGGATATACCTCATAGTTGTAGCTGGGTGTGGCGTTGCATGCTGAAGCTACGTTCCAAATTCTTGCCGCACATTCAATACAGTATTTGCGCAACTGGAAAAGTGAGCTTCTGGGATGATCCTTGGATCGCTAAAGGAATTATTTTATCCAAATCTTGCACGTTCGATCTTTTATCACAAACTGGTATTCACAGGAACACGTGTGTTTCCTTCTTTATTGTACATGGTAAGGTCTCTCTCCCGTACAGCTCCAGCTTTGTCATTAGAAGTCTCTAGGCATCTCATATCAAATCGGTTGTATACTCTTGATAACATCTTATGGGAAGGGACTGAACACAGCATTAAGAAGGTTTATTCTTTGCTAATCGGTTTTGACGACATGCCAATGTGTTTATGGTACAAATTTGTGTGGAACAAAGCTGCTATTCCTAAGGACAATTTCATGCTTTGGAAAGCGAGACACGGTGCTCTCTTGACGCTACAACGTCTCTCCGCTATGGGCATGCAAATCTCGAATGAATGTGTTTATTGTGAACATAATGTGGAATCTGTTACACACTTATTTTTTGAATGCAACTGCATTTTCGTCTTGTGGTGTAAGCTGCTGCTGCTCTTTGGTTTGGATAATAATCCGACAGTTTCTGAATTCCAATGGTTGTTGATTCTTAAGTCTACGAGATGGAGAAAGGATATGTACATCCTATTCCAGCTATGCATCAAAAAATTTGTGAAGCTGGTATGGGAGGAGAGAAACAAAAGAATTTTCCTACATAAGAGGATAAGAAGTGAAGAAATGTGGCAAATGTTGAAGTATGAAATTAGGAAAGATCTGGCGTCACCCTCATTCCCACTTAACAGCAATTTTGTTGCTGAATGGATGAATAATTTCTTGTAATTTGTAGTTGTCTTTCTGTTTTCTTGTGTGTTTGTTGTTTCTCCTAGATTGTGCGTTGTTTTTGTGTAAACTTCTCCTTTTTAATAAACGTGGTAGGGGTCCACTCAAGCCCGCTTAACTTCCAAAAATAATAATAATAAATAGTAGTTATTGATTTTTACGGTTAATATTAAACAATGATTACTAATTACTAAAAAACAAACATCTTTTACAAGTAACAAAAAGAGTTGTAATATACACTATTACAACTGATAAAATGGATAAGTTGTCAAAAATAAGTATTTATGACAACTGGCGGAAAGGAACAGTTATAATAGGCATCTGTTACAACTTGCAAAGTAAAATAGTTGTTGAAAACTAGTTTATTAGAACTTTCTAAATAAAACAGTTGTAAAAAACATCTATTACAACTGTCATTTTATGACAGATGTAATAGGGTCTTTTTGTTGTAGTGCACTTACATGGATGGTCAGTACTCGGGTTTTTACAGGTCACATGTGTTTTCTTTATTAAATAAAAATACTCAGATCGATTCAATGGATATCTCATTTTGAGAATATGTTGCTTTTTGTGCAAATATTTGCTTTAAAATCTGCATAAAATGGCACTAAAAACTGCAAATTAAAAAATAATAATCATATAATCAGTTTTTCTTATTCATTTTTTTTGGGAAATAATATGCGTTATTGCAGGCCTAAGTTGTGATAAATTTGTTAAAAACATCTTTTAGGGTGTTTGATGGAGGTTGTTTCTTATGGGAGGGGTAGTGAATAAAATTTGAAAGGATTAGAGGTGAACATTTGGTTGGTTTGGTTTATCCGATTATGAATATTATCAGACCAAAATAAAATCGATAAAAATGAAAACCAAACCAACCAAATTAAGAATGGTTGGTTCGGTTGGTTATCCGATTTAACCGAACTAAAAATATTTTAGACTTTATGTTTGTAATATTAACTATAGTTTTCAATATATTATAAATATATTATTAAACTATTATTATTTATGGTTTTTATCTTCCTAAAGGTAATTTTGGTACACATTTGATGATTAAAATTTATTTAGATAACTAAATTGACCTAAAATATTTTCTATAATGTTGATAATTCTAAAAATATAATAAAAGTTCGGTTAATTTGCTTAAACCGATAACCAAACTAAATATTTTTCCGAACCGATTACAAACTGATCTAATTTCAAAACCAGTCCAAACCGACCAAACTTAATTGGTTTGGTTGGTTTATTTGGTTTAACCAAATAATGCTTACCCCTTCCTCCTTGCTAATTTTTAGTATTGTTAATCAAACGACTTTGTCCGTTTATCTTAATTCTGTTGAGCTAACAAAAACTTTCGTCCGTCTGAAGCCATTTCTTTCCTTCTTCTTCGACGATTTCTTCTCCGTATTTATCTTTCTCCCTACTTCTTCTCCGTTTTTCTTATAAAATCCGATCTCCCATCTATTAACACGGCGAAGAAAGATTAAACCAATCTCCTTTCTAAAATTCAAATTTCCTTTTTTTTTTTTTTTGCATGGCCGACTGGTTTTTATAGTGGACCGGCCACTTAAAATTTCCTATTTTCATTCCAGTACCCGTTCTTTTTATCAGATAACTTCACTGATCGATATACAAAGCTATCGAAACTATCAGAGTTGTTTTTTTAATCACGTTGTCGATAGCATATGCCGATTACCTGCTCAGACTAAACCTATTCCTCTTCAGAACAGGGAAAGAGCAGGTAAAATTAAAGTTTTTTTTTTTTTTAGAATTTCAATTTCAGGTCCCCTCCCCCCCCTCCTCCGGCGTATGGATGACAGTGATAATCTGTAATATATATGGGATGTATTTGGTCCGAGTGCGAGCACAGTAAAGTTTTTCTTTTGTTTACTGATAGTAGTTAAGGATGTCTGTCATTTTATTCTATAATACTGTGGATTCATAGGTCCAAGAAAAAAATGTTTGTATTAAGCTTTGAAATTTGTTAATTTAGTTAGAAAAACATACTGAAGCAAGAAAGCGAATGAAGAAAATAGAGGAAATTTGGATATTATTTATAAAAATTGCTAGAGATATACTAAGTATTCCAAAAATTTGAGATAGCATCCTCATTTGGTGATAGAAGCCTATGCGGTTTGTTTGTATTTAATGTTAGCCTATAAAATTTTATTTGGGAAATCGTATAGTTTTGGGAATACTTCTTTAGTACATAATGAAAACAGAACTTGCTATTTTACTGTTCTACCTTCTATAACACGTATGAAATGTATCGATTTACATGTGTTTATGTGTGTTTTTAATGTATATTGGTACATATTTTTGCATGTAAACTGTAAAACGTATAATTAAAAATACATGCTATACCAAAAAAGTTAATAGATTATATAACAAAGTTGATGTTGGATCAATAAGACAGCTTAGTTTAGATTTACACTTTGTACACATGATTTTATTAGACATTGATGAGAAGTAGAAAATATGCTAATTTGAATCCCTCCCTGCCACCTACTTAAAGAGTTGCAATGTGCTTTCAGTTGCATGTATTCTGCTTAGATGGTGCCAACGAATTCTGCTTGGATGGTTGCAGATTTCTTTAATTTGCATCATTACACTTAGTGTATTATTTCTTTTTCTATGGGTATATTCACTATTTTTTTGCCTATGTTGCTATGCTAACATCAGCAGTTTTCGATAACTAGTAATTTTAGGACCTAACTGTTATTTTTAAACTTTTAGAACTTAAAATTGAGTTTGCAACTTTGCATTTGCTTCCATAGCATCGAATGTAGCTGAAGCCTCTACTATAGCTGCTGACTTTCAAGAGCATGAATTATGCTTTCAGTTTCAACTTTTTCGCTATTTGGCTTTTGCTCAGATTATTATTGCTTGTTGTTACTTTTGCACTGAAGCATGGATGGCGTCCTAGATTTGATTTTTGCTGCAGGTATTTATAGATGCAGCTGATAGGCATGCATGAAATAACTTTATGCATAATTGCTATATTTTCCAATTTGATAGTTGTTGCTGTTTTGACTTGTTTTGGATGCTGGTGGAAGGAATGGAAATAATGAGTTAGTTTTGCTGCATCGGGATTTAAGTTAAACAACGAGGAATATCAATAGCAGAGGACTATGGTTCAATCTTATATACTGCCATTTATTTTCTTATTATTATGCTAGCCCAGTTATCACATGCAACCAAATTATGGCTTTTTTCCTATCATGAAATATTAAGTGTCAACTTTGAAATTATTTTTACTACCACTTGATTTTTATACTACACACGTTAATCCAGAAAAGAGTTAATGTGTTTAACTAACATCGATTAATTTAGGAAATAATTGTTTAATTGTAGAATCATTATTTTTCTTGTTTCTATTGTGTCTTATCTCATAGTTCATAGTTTAACTACTACATTATGTATTTTGGAATTTGATTTTGTACCTCTGGGGATATGGAGGAGCTATACAAATTTGTTTGCATAAGGAGAAACAACTAAAAAATATGAAAAATGTATATTTATTCAGAAATATTAAATAAAAATTTTGTTTCTATAAACTCATCACATATAAGAGGTAGTTCAAATGACCTCATATATCATAAACATCTATTAGTAACTATACCGATTTCTCAATAGTATTTAATATTAGTTATTCATGTACTGTCGAAATGAACTAGTTATGAACTAGAATTATAAATCCAATATTTTTAAAGTAAATAAATTGGATTTGAAATGATTTTAAAATTAACCAGAATTTCCAATATATGAATTGGAATGGATTGGAATCGAAATTATCTTTGGAAAGTTCTGTATCCGTTTATCTCTTTCAGTTGTGTATTGTATTATTTTTCCACTGCTATGTAATGTATTGTAATCTCTAATATTTTTCTGATGTATAATATTTATTTATACTCTGTATATTCTTATATTCTGATGGAATTGTTGTAATAAGCAATGAAATGTTCTTCTGTTTGTGTTCTGATTTGTCTTCTCCTCAAAGCAATCCGGGCTTTCCTTCACGGGGAAGTTCGGGTCGTCACATAACCTTTCTTTTTGCAGTTTGAGATGAAATTCATAGAACATGCCTTACTGTTTGAAGATCAATAGCTGCAGAGTTTGAGTTTAGGTATGTGACCGTTTACAAATTATAAATTCATCCTTTAAATGTGAACTTGTGCTAAAAATGGTAATACTACATCATGGTTATTACGATGGTAAGTCAAGTCGAGTCGATCGGCAAAGGTCCAACTTGTCGACTAGTGGACTAGTCATGGATAAGTCGTAGACTAGTCGACAAATAAATAAACATATACACATATGTAATTCTAATTTTTTAACTAATACATATGTAATTTAGTTATTCGCTTTGGATCCTTAGACGATTCATTTGTTGTAGTTATTTCTGCTACCATATGTAGTGTATAAAAAACAGCAATTTAGAAGTTGGTTTAGAAGTAATTTAGAAACAGCTTTGCAGCAATACGATTGAGATTTGAATTTCAAACATTATGGTTGTACACTTAAACAATTAATTCACGTAGGTACATAATTTAACCGTATGGTTGCCATCTGCAGTGTATAACTCTTTTATCGGTACACTCCAATTTAACCGATTTGAAAGCAGTTTAAACAATTCGAAAGAAATGTAGTATCTGAGATTACTGACCTATTTAGAAGGAAAAAAACTCAAATTTTAACAACCATACAACCATATGGGCTCAAATTTTCGAACTGCAATTTAGATACTGACCTAAGATTTAGCCATTCAATTGGTGGCCATAGTGGAGAGGCAGCGACACAGAAGAGGCGGCGGTTAGGGTTCGACTTCTACTTTTGTTCGAACTATTTTTTTACCGGGTTTTCTTTTTGTTCGTTCTTTCGCTCTGTTTGAATTCTTTTTCTTTTTTCAATCTAACCTGGTTTTCTTTTTGGTCCAATTAAAAATTAGTCGGTGAGTCTTTCCGCCTAGTCAATTTATTCCGTTCCGGTCGCCCGAATATAAAAATGTACTACATACTCGGTAATATAGCATTTGATCGACTGCAATTTAAGAGTTCCTATCAACATATAGATCACCTTCTGACAGCTGAATGTACACAACCAGACATTTAGATTTTTTTTGGTTATTTCATAAATCATTTACATTTGTCTTACAATTATAGTATTCAACATCATAATTTGGTTGAAATACTCATATGTTCGTCAATGCTAGACCACTCTATTAATAGATGTAATCAGACTTTGGGCCAATCTTGTATTTATAATTAAAAGAAATCATGTACATGCATGAATACATTAAGAAGTAACAAATGTTATTTGAAAGCCTATTTTATTTGTAATTGTATATGTTTTGGCCTTTATCCTTTGTTTACAAAATTTTGCAGGGATTATCCCACTGATTAGCGAGTGGTGAGGCGACTGGACATGAGTTTGGAAGGATTACTACTACTTTTCTAGAAAAGTTCAGTCTGTTATATAGACTTCTAGTAAGAAATAACCTTAGTATGATATTTAGTATGGTATGTACTTAAATTTACATACTCTATGGTACGGGTGCAATTTGCATTTATGTAAGCTGTATTACTTGTTACAAATGTGATGAATTGACCATTTATTCCAATTTTATTGTGTTAATTATATTTTGGATGTTCCCCTTTTTTCATATTGAAATGTAGTTTGGATGCATGTACTATGATTTGTGTCGAATCATAGTTATCTACTGTTTCTTTCTTCTGTCTAACGTTTGACAGAAGCATAACTACATAGCCATGTTGTTTGGGGTTATTTGAAATCCAGTTTATAACTATAATTATACATAGCTTCAAGGGCGCTTTTTATGGCCTTTAGAAGTATTTTAGAGGAAATTATAATTGCCTCTGCTGCATATTGCTTGCGTGGAAGGCTCTCCATCAGTGGCAAATTAAGAGAGTTATATGCCTCTATTTATTATTAGAGGCATTAGAGGATTATTAATTTGCCTCTCATGATTGTTGAGGCAATTTAATATCAATTTTGGCCTCTGATAACAATATTAGAGCCAAATGTGAAAGGTCTTAAATTATCTAATCTTTGGTAGTACGGGCATCAAGTTTATCAGTTGCATTTTTTAAGAACCGAAGTATGGCAAGCAAGGAAGCTCAAAAATTAGTCTCAATTCTAGGAGCAACAAGGTTAACAATCACTGAAACCGGAACATACAGTTTAAAAGTGTTCATGTGCATATAAATATTATTTGTGTATTTAATCGGTACGGTTGCATGACTGATTGAAGTAATTATTTTTTATCTATAATAATATATGTAATTTTCTTTTTCGTATTATCATTTGTATGTAGTTTTAAATAATAATAAAAAACTATAATAAAGCAAATTCTTTGATCAGTTGTATATTATTACAAAGTCTGTTTTTCCACCATTATGCGGTTATATTAGTATATCCAATCCTATATTTACCAGGTAAAATGCAACAGTTTGTTATAAAACACCATGTGAAATAAATTTTTCATCGCATCAGGTAAGTCTATAAATAATTTTATGTAATTTCTCTTGCACACCCATTGGCATAGACAGCGATTTACCTGCGGAGTTGTCTGTCCTCGCAAACACATCTATGTGTTTTGTATGTGCGCATGCCTACATATTTAAGAATGCATGTATGCATGCTCCTAAATTGTAAATAGGCCTAAATAAGTTCAGATTTTTTTCATCTATCATATAAATTTATCACTCGATAAGACGTTTCTTATTGGAGATTGTTAAAGGCACTCCATTTTTAGTTAAGGGGAGGATAAATTTAAGACGACTCAATCTTATTTTTTTATTTGTTAAGGGGAGGTTTGGAATTTTAAAAATAAAATAAAATATAGCCTAAAGTACCCTTGGCCTCATCGTCCCTTAAACAACATCGATCAAAATTCAATCTCAGTTCGTTCCGAAAACGCTGCTAGGTGAGGAAAAAAAGAAAACAATATGTACGCTGATAAATCCCCCTTTTGAAATTTTAGATTTTGTTAAAAAAGATGAATACAGTTGTAGAAAGAGAACGAATTTCGTTCATTTGCCCAAATGGTGAATAAAGTTCATCATTGAAATTTTGGATTTTGTTCGAGTGAATACGGTGTAGATCTTACGATTTGATAAGTTAAACAACCTCGCTGTGAGGTGATTTACCAAAAGTAATTACAATAAAACAGTGTATATATTTCAACATTAAAACAAATGTTTGTTAAGTGTATTTATGCTTCTGTTCATACTGTGTTAAGTGCATTTTTATGTTGTTATTTTTTTTCATTTGTGGCTAGTGTGTTTTGTATGTGTTTATTTGTTGTTATTATGTTTCATGCTTACTGTGATGGTGAAAACTAAAGTAAACAATGCTTAAATATGTTATTTTCATTTATTCGGAATGTTTATTTTTCATGTATTATTATTTTTTTATGTATAGAATTAAATTAGGGATTATGTTTTAAGGTTGCATTAATGATGAGTATAAGGTTAATATTCGAAATTTTATTAATATGTTAAAGAGGAGACTCATTTGTTTTACCTCCTCTTAACAATTTTAAAATAAACTGAAAATGGAATTCCCCTTAACCAAACGTGGAGTGTCTTTAGCAATCCCCTTCTTATTTAGTTACAATTACTCCTAATAGTAATTAATAACAAAAGTATGAAAAAACATATAACTGAATATTAGGTTAGTCACCGTAAATTTTTGTCCATTGTGAGTTTATAAGTGGGCTTTTATTCTGGGCATACAGAAAGTACCAATTGAGTATTTAAGCAATTTATTTGCAAAAACAAATAGGAAAAAATAATAAAAATATGCAATACTAAACCGGGAGTGCAACTGCTATGGAAATGACATCTGAGCATTGTTCATTAGGCTTTTTTGCTTGTAAAAAAATTAAAACATTCACAGTCCACTTTTCCTTCCAATTCCTTATAGATTGATAACAATCGAAGGGTGCGTTTTCAACGAGCGGTAACGGGTATTTGAGCGTGGTAATGTTATAAATAGGGATGTTATGATAATGGTTACCGTTACCATTTGGAAAATACCGTACCGTTTTTACTGGTAAGCCAGAATTGGTTACCGTTACCTTTACCAATCGACTGGTATACCGATGACTGGTATACCGATAATCTGGTAACCGTTGCACTGGTAATGGTAAATTACCATTTGTCCATTAAAGTTTATATCTTAACATATTTTTTTGTACATAGTGTGTCTTTATTATACTATGTGTAGTGTTAGTTTATAAAAAACATAAATGAAAAAGAAAATAAGTGTATCTGGAATTATTTCACTTGATTATTGAACCAAATATAATCATTTATTTGGTTCTGCGTGTTGTAATAAAGCATATCAGATGAGTATACTTATGTTTTGAATTAACTGGTAAAATTACCGTTACTGTTGGTATTGAAGAAACGTTACCGATAATTTACCGTTAAAAATGGTAAATTTACCGTTACCATACCGTTTTAACTGGTATACCGATTTTAATCAAAAATGCTTACCGATTGACTGGTAATGGTATGGTAATGGTAAATTTACTGTTACCGTAACAGCCCTAGTTATAAACGGAGAATGTGTTTTTTGGTATGAACTGGATATTTGAGCGTGGTATTTGAACAGGGTAATTATTTGTTAATTTATTTATTTTGAATTAATTAAATATTATTTTTTAATTGGACCGTTAAATCTAATTAGCATTAAGCATTAACAAATAGTCTACAGGAGTCATTAAACATTAATAAACAGCCTACAACAAAAAAAGGGGGGGACTTGATCCATGATCAGTCTCCATGTTCACGCACCAACTAGGCTATGTGTGCTTTGATTTTGATTACTAATTGGGATTAGATAATTTAATGGCTTTGCGTCCGACGTAAGCGGATCAATTTCTCACGTTCGGTTTGGCTGTTGATGAGCGTGATTAAACGTGTTCACGCGTCCAACGCGCCAGACGCGAACGCAACAATAATGGGTTGTTTTTTGGCTGCGAACGGGCCCGAAATCTATTCAATCTTGCCATGGTTGTTTGAAATTTTCTTTTTCAACACCTGTTTCAAAAGGTTTTGTTCATCCAATGAAATTCATTTTTTGAAAATCATCAGGGAATATCCAAGATATCTCATGCAGGTTGGTCATTAGGAGAGCTAATCCTCTGTACCCAAAATTCGTTGTCCCCCTATATCCAATCAATAAGGATCTCTGATTTTCATCTTTTTACAATTAAGTCCAAGAACAAAAGAGGTTTTCATTGCAAAAAGGTGGAATTCATGGGGTGTTAACTGGTTGGGTATAGGGAGATAGAGAATTTTGGGGATAGGTGATTCTATTTGGTCATTAGTACGTAATATTATGCTAGAATATGATAGCTATGATTAGAATGGTGATTACTTTGATGTATACTTTTTGGTGCCAATCATTTTGCTTTCTTATTGGATATCAAAGGTGTGTATACCAAAGCTTCACGGATGTCCTTACCATTCTTTGATAAGTACCCTTTTACAATAAATATAACTCCTTATTTGTCCTAAATTAGTTTTTGTTTTGAACATCAATGGAATATCGGTACAAAGGTACAGTAGTAACCAACCACTATGTCAATTATTTCAATCGAATGATTTACCGAATATGCTTTACTTTTTGACTTCTCTTCAAATATGGATTAATCTTGTACCATAAAAGAATGAATACTGCATCATTCTCTTATTTATCTTCCAACCGATGATTGTGAGTTTAGAGGAGAATCGTTTATAGTAAATTTCAATTGTAATGGAACAGGTTCGCTTTTTTCTATTTAGGAATTTTCCAACTTAATGATCTTGAAAGAAATGAAACATTTGGTAGATTTAAGATTTTTTTTTTTCATTAAAATCAAGCTCTCTATTGAGTATTTGACCATGGTTTTCTTTATGTTAAGGCTTTAAAAAAAAAAAATTGTTTCATGTTAAGATTATAAATCTTTTAACATATACCTCCTTTTGCATCGTTCTTCTCTGAAAACTGGTCATTACTTTCAGCATGATAGTCGGGGTAAGTCTCAAAATCTTAACTTTTTTTTTTAATTGGGCACCGTATATACAAATTTAGGTAGTATAACATACTACATATATGGCAAATGGAATTGATCCCCGATGACAGAAATCGAACCCATGCCCTCCTTCCATGTCCAGGTATTCTAACCCATTTGGATAAGGTGCCTGTCTCAAACACCCAACCTCTTATGAAGCGTAAATATGCATTTCCACCATACCACACTATGTTGGCCAGGGACGGAGCTATGGGAGGTAGGGCTGCACAAAGTATGGGTTGGGTCGGGTTAGACCAAATACTTTATCCGACCCGCATAGGTATGGGTCTAAGGTAGCTCAACCCGTACCCGACCCTATATGAGGTTGGATATGGGTTGGGTTGAAGTATGAGTTGGGTCGGGTTAAGTAAGATTGGGTTGGGTCACTTGAATACAATAAAAAATGAGAATATGAGGGATTTTTTCTAAAAATTATATCAAAATATTCAGCATAATATATCAGATTTTAGCTAGCATAATGCATTTAAAATAACCGATTCATTACAAGACATAATTAAAATTTCATTGTAAAACACGTCATATGAAATTAATTTACTACATAGTTGAGCAAGTGTTTCATTTTAAAATACATTAAAATGCTCTTTAAAATTTATTATCAAATTCTATCTGGTTTGGATTGACATGAAATATTTTTTTTGTACATTTATTATAGAATACATAAACATTATTCTAGGATTATACTATTCTAATTTTAATTGGATGGATATTAAATTAGTTTTTTTTAAATAGGTTTGGGTTGGGTTAAAATGAGGTTGGGTTGAACAAAATGTCAAACCCGACCCGCATATGGTATGGGTTACAAATTGTAACCCATATCCGACCCGAACTAGGATGGGTTGGGTTGGGTTTATGTGGGTTGGGTCGGGTTGGATATGGGTTGTGTGCAGCCCTAATGGGAGGGGTGGAGGTGCAAGTACACTACAAGGAGCGGCTGAATCTGCAACGGGGGAGGGCGACAGCTAAAAAAAGCGGCCGTCGCAAACCGTTGCACGGGGCGAGATAATTAACTCCTACCCCTTCTTCCCCAAATCATTTCTGCAACGCAAATAAAAAAAACCTTGTAACAACCCGTATTTTCAATAACCTGTTATAATGTAAATCGAGGCAGAATTTAATTCTAAAATCTGAATCAAGGGAAACGGGCTATGCCATTGCGTTCGTCTCGGAAATATACGCGAAATAGAGTCCGAGTTTTCGAAAATCGGAGTCCGTATGACCCGATTAGGGCCCAACGAAGTTTTCTGAAAATTTCAAAGTAAAAACAGATTTCAAATTCAAATCTGAATTTGGAAATTTGGGGTTATTGGGCCAGGCGGGAAAATTCCTGCCAGAACACCCCAAGTCGACAACTCAGTCAACTTGGTTAGACCAAGTCGACAGCCCTATCGACTGGGCTGTCGACTTGGCTCAGACGGGCTGTTTAGCTTGGTGCACCATTTTGGGTTTGTGTTGAGCTTGGGGGCCAGATTCGGTTTTGAGGGCTGAGATTGGAACTAGGGTTTAATCCTATGGCCTAAAACACTTGCCTAATCTATAAATAAGACCCTAACCTACCCTAAATCATCATTATTCATTCTAGCAACTAAACTATGGCAAAATCAATCCTCTCATGGCCTCCACTCTCTTCATAAATTCCTAAACAAATTTCTATGAGATTTTCCATGCATACAAGGGTTTTTAGACTTGTATGAGTATCATTAGCTTGCATTCAAGTCAAGTTTCTATATTTGCATCATAAAGAAAGAGTTTTGATCAATTTTGCTTGCATTTTGAGTTCAATTGGTTGCATAAGGGTTTTCTTACATTTGCTATACTCATTTGAGTCCGCATAAGCATTGTAAGCCCTATTCCTTTCATACTTAAACTCTAAAGTTAAATGTATGATATGCAAGATTGTTATATGATATGCAAGTATGTTATGCAAGTTTGATATGCAAGTTGTCATATGATATGCAAGTTATGTTATGCAAGTTTGATATGCAAGTTGCCATATGATATGCAAGTTATGTTATGCAAAGTTTGATATGCAAGTTGCCATATGATATGCAAGTTATGTTATGCAAGTTTGGGGTGATCATTTGGCTCATGATATCATGTTATGCAAGCTTATCTTGGGTTTATGAACATAAAGCTTCAAGCTTTATGCCAAAGGTTGCATTTTGGCAACATGTAAGTTATCATATCTCTTATGATAACTTGCATGTGAGGCTAAATGCGAACTTATGGCCATTTTTACATGTCATTTAGCACCATGTATCACCAATACGCCAAGTTTGGTTTTATGCATGCTTTTGAGGCCTAATGCAAGTATATGAACATATGTACATTTCATATGCCACCATGTTGAACTCGTGGCTTCAACTCTTTTATGTCATGATTATGCTAAGTTCCCTCTTTCTATCCTTTATGCGCTATTGCGATATGTAAGCGATGGGATTGCGTTTGGGGTTGGGTAAACTTAAAAGACATAAAAAACATGAGCTTGGGAATTTACCTATTAAGTTAGGTCTACCCATTGGGAATTTACCTATTAAGTTAGGTCTACCCAATTGCTTGAAAACTTGTAATGTGTTTTGGAAACACGATGGACATGACACTTAGAAAATATAAGTGTGGCCAACTCGAGGTTGGGTTGAGTTTGTAGCGTAAACCTACCCGGAACCGACCGGCTTAACTAGTTGCTACAAACAATAGGACCCAATGTGAGAAGTTGGTCATGTTGTACCTTGAACCCGAGGTTAGACCAAGTTGTGGTGTAAAGCTACCCGGACCCGCCCGGCTTAACTAGTAACCACAACGAAGTCTAATGTGAGAGGTTAAGGCGCATTAATTAATTAATGCCTCGTGATTAGGGTTAAGTCATGGACCATTTAATACTTAACCAATTTGGGCTTGGTAGATTAATCGGGGTTAAGTCGTGAACTCATCGTTACACTTAACCAAGTTAATCCATGATTAGTAAAGGGGTTAAACCGTACTTAACCCACTAGAAAAATCCTAGCAATGGGGGGTCCACTCCAGCAGTAATCCCTAGTTTGTATCATCATGACCCTAGGGACTAGGCTAGGGTGGGGGCACGATTACTGGGCTGGAGGTAAGCGACCAATAAACGACGGCAGGGTGGTACGCCGGTGTAGTTCCGGGCGGACTCTGGTCGTGCACATAGTCCGTAGCCGGAGAAAACATGCACGGATACCAGTAGATCGAGACTGTGCACTCATGTTCATGGTGTCCAGGGGTTGACACCCTAGGGCTTGATACACCCGACGGGTGGACCCGGCACAGTTCGACTACAATCATGTTTGGGCCGTATTGACACCAACACGTGACGAGTTAGGCTTAGGGAGCCAATCGACTAGACCGTTTGGGTTGGACCTCGTGTTAGGGTCACTTCATATTGGACCTTGTGTTAGGGTCACTTCATGTTATTGGACCTCGTACAAGGGTCACTTCATGTTATTGGGCCAAAGCTTGGGCCAAGGGATCAATACTTGTTTATTCAAGTCATGTTAGTTTGCTAGTACACCTGTGGTGCAAAACCTTAATCCTGATTATGCGATGACACCTTTATCTACCTTGTTAGTTAATCATCATGCTAGTATGTTGTTGTCCTTATGTTCATCCCTTCTGCTCATGCCAGTTAACTTTATCAGTTTACATTGATTGTAGTAGGGCTTACTCAGTCTTTTTGACTGACCTGTTTTCTTTCGCCTCTTTTCTTCCATTCCCCCCCCAGGTTCTCAGGGAGGGAATACAGGAGCCTAGCTTGGATTTTGGATTGCTTGCTTGTGGGATTTCAGCTCATGTACGTTTTCGACATGAAGCTAGCTATGGTTCTCACTTATTTTGGGGATAGCACTTATGTATTTCAGTTTGTCAGTTGATGTTGTTTTATCTAGACTTGTTTATTTGGAAAGTTAACATTATGTTGTACCAGACTTGTTTTGAAATGTTTTGAAAATCTTCCGCTATTTTATCTATGTTATTTACTCTGTTTACATATATACATATGTTCTTGTTCTGCCTTGATATATCATTATGCATGTTTACCTGATTCAAACGCCCCTCCAAAGTCAGAGTGCTTGCAAGAGTCACCTTGGCGGAGGTGGGGTGTTACAATTTGGTATCAGAGCATATGGTTTACGAGAAGGAACAAAAAGGTTTTTAGAAAACTTTTGGAAAACTATTTTCAAAACCAAGTATAAAGTATTTTCCAAAGAAAAGTCTAGTTATTTTAAAGGCTATTCCCCAAAAAGCCATTAGCAAAATCCCTTCGTTTTTCTCCATTCTGAATCTGTCTTTTTCTTTTTCAGTATGGCCGATAACTTTGTTATCCTGGAGGGAGTGCACGTACCTGTTTGGTATAGGAGACTTTTGGAGGCTAGGGCGACCGAAGCCGGCCCCGCAGATGTCCCTCCTCCTCCTCCTGTAGTTAATATTCCTCCTCCTGTCGCTAATGTTCCTCCTCCTCCTGTCGCTGAGGTTCCTCTTCCTCCTCCCCCTTAGCATCCTCAGGCTGACTTCGCAAAGACTTGCAAAGATTTCAAAGCAATGGGTGGCAAGAACTTTCAAGGCACTGAGACTTTTGTAGAGGCCAGAAATTGGTTGAAAGAGACCGAGGATTTGTTTGTTATCTTTGGGTTAGACGATCAGAGGAAGATCTTGTTGGTGGTTTGGCTTATGAAGGATGAAGCCGCTTATTGGTGGGAAGTCACCAATGGTACTAGGCCTGTTGAGACTTGGGCCGATTTCAGGGCAAGGTTCATGCTTAAGTTTCTATCTTCTGTCGAGGAGAGTCTGCAAATGGAAAGGTTCATAACTTTGAAACAAGGAGATATGTCTGTCAAAGAATATGTGAACAAGTTCAATCAGTTAGCTCGCTTTGGCTTGGATATGGTGAATACTCTTCAGAAGAAGGCTCTTCGTTTTGCTAGAGGATTGAATGAGCCGTTGCAGGGATTGGCTATGTCACATATTCACCATGGGGCCACGTTTGAGAGCTTGGTTGATATGGCGTTACTTCAGGGAGATGTCAAGAAAAATGATACTCAAGCCAAGAAGACTGATTCCCAGGGAAAAGGAAATCAGGGTAATCCAAGTGGTCAAAGCAGTCAAGGCAATCAGAACAAGAACAAGAGTCAAGGCAACAAGGGGAACAACAAGGGCAAGAACAACAAGGGGAAGTGCCATTATTGCGGTTGAGCTGGGCATCTTATCAAGGATTGTAAGAAGAGGAAAAGGAAGAATGGTGAATGCTTTTTCTGCGGTAAGACTGGACATTTCAGCAAGGATTGCCCGAAGAAGCAAGGGCAAGGCCAGGGTCAGACTCAGCGTGCTGGACCTTCAGGAGGGCAAGTTCATGCTCTCAATACCGCTCCAGTTCCCGATCGAGGTAGTATTTCTGTTGAGAGCCTTGTATATATTTCTGATTTTCCAGTTCGTACCTTGTTTGATTCTGGTGCATCGCATAGCTTTATCTCATCTGATCTTGTTGATAGTTTGCACCTTAGTACTAGCTTGGTAGAGGATCCCGTCTGTGTCTCAAATCCTATTGGGGGTTCCGCCCATTTGTCTATGATATGTGGGAATTTGAGGATCTCTATACTGAGTGTAGAGTTCTTGTGCAGTGCTTATGTTCTGGGTTTCAGGGGATACGGATTGATATTGGGCATGGATTGGTTGTCCAGATATGGAGCCATTCTTGATTGTGAGCATAGGGTTGTGAGGCTCGTGACTCGCCTCGGAAACACCCTAGAGATTTCTTGTGATCCGAGAGGTCCCGTCATGTTGTGTTATCTTGAATCACTCGACTCGTCAATGGAGACTCTTCAATCTGTGAGAGTGGTTCGAGAGTATCCGGATGTTTTCGATGAAGTTAGGGGGTTGCCCCCTAAGCGAGAGATTGATTTCCGCATTTATCTGGTGGATAATGTAAAGCCGGTTTCTTTGCCCGTTCGTCACATGGCCCCGCGTGAAAGGCGGGAGCTAAGTAAGCAAGTAAAGGAGTTGCTTGAGAAGAACTTCATTAGACGAAGTATATCTGAATGGGGAGCGCCTGTGGTATTTGCTACCAAGGCAGATGGTTCTCTCCCACTTTGTGTTGACTATCGAGAATTGAATAAGCAGACTAAGAAGAACAGACACCCGTTATCGAGGATTGATGATCTCTTTGACCAGCTTGTCGGTGCTTCTGTTTTCTCTCAGCTTGATCTTGCTACTGGATTCCATCAGCTCAGGGTAGCTGAGGATAGTATAGACAAGACTGCGTTCAGGACTCCAGATGGATTCTTCGGATGGCTTGTCATGCCGTTCGGCTTGACTAATGCACCCGCATATTTCGTTGACTTGATGAGTAGGGTGTTCAGGGAGTTCTTGAACAAGTTTGTCGTGGTCTTTGTAGATGATATTCTGGTCTTCTCTAAGGATGAGGAAGAGCACGCAAGGCATATCGTGGAGGTGATGGATACGCTTAGAGCGCATCAGTTGAAGGCCAAGTTCTCCAAGTGTCATTTTTGGAGAAGGGAAGTTAGATTCCTTGGGCATATAGTATCCAAGCAAGGCTTATCGGTGGATCCCGCTAAGGTAGTTGCAGTTCAGGATTGGAAGACTCTAAGGAATGCAACCGAAGTGAGAAGTTTTCTGGGTCTTGCAGGCTTTTACCGGAAGTTCATCAAGGACTTCGCGAAGATTTCTGCTCCTCTTACTAAATTGACGAAGAAGAATTTAGTTTTTGCATGGAGCATAGAATGCGAGCTTGCTTTTCAGAAGCTCAAGAGAGCTCTCACATCAGCACCTGTTCTAGCTTTGCCCGATGGAGGGGAGTTATTTACAGTATACACCGATGCATGTGGCACGGGGTTAGGAGCTGTTCTGATGCAAGAAGGAAGAGTGATATGCTTTGGCGGTAGACAACTCAAAGTGCATGAGAAGAATTATCCCACTCATGACTTAGAGTTGGCAGCAATAGTATATGCACTCAAGGCTTGGCGCCATTATCTTCTGGGAGAAAGATTTGAGCTTTATACCGATCACAAGTCATTGAAGTATCTCTTTTCTCAAAAGGATTTGAATCTGAGGCAGCAAAGATGGATGGAATTCTTGGCGACCTATGATTTTGAGATAGCTTATACCCCTGGCAAGGGGAATGTGGTGGCTGATGCATTGAGTAGAAGAAGGTTGACCCTAAGTCCTCTATTCGTTGAGATGAAGAATTTAGAGTATGTGGCAACCTTTGATTTCTCTTTGGCGATTGAGTCGATGACCGGTTCTTTAGCATCTCTGGAACTCAGACCTACCCTTCTTGATCAAGTTGGGGCTTCGCAGAGAGAAGACCCTAAGATAGTTGAGATTATGGATAAGATGATTCGAGGAGAGACGTCTAGTCATCTCGCTCGATATTCTATTGATGACAAGGGTTGGCTGAGGAGAGACGGAAGGTTATGTGTTCCAATGGTAGAAGATCTAGTAAGAAAAGTTCTTGAGGAAGCGCATCGCTCTAAGTTGACTATACATCCAGGCGGAGATAAGATGTATAAAGATATGAAGCGCATTTTCTTTTGGCCTGGGATGAAGAAGGATGTGGCAGAGTTTGTCTCTAGATGTATCATTTGCCAGCAAGTTAAGGCCGAGTCGAAGAAGCCCGGTGGGCTATTGCATCCTCTAGACGTTCCACTATGGAAGTGGGAGAGTATTTCCATGGATTTTATCGATGGGCTACCAAGGTCAAGGAAAGGGAATACGAGCATTTGGGTTATTGTGGACAGACTTACGAAGAGTGCTCATTTCATCCCGGTGAAGAGCAAGAGGACCGCATCTTGGCTAGCGTCTGTATATCTTCGTGAGATTGTGAGACTACATGGAGTCCCTTCTAGTATAGTCAGTGACCGTGACCCAATCTTTGCAAGTCAGTTCTGGAATAGCTTGCAAGAAGCCATGGGCACGAGGTTGAATCTAAGTACTGCTTATCACCCACAGACGGACGGTCAAACCGAAAGGGTGAATAGGGTACTCGAGGATCTGTTGAGGCTTTGTATTCTGGATTTTGGTGGTACTTGGGAAGACCATCTTCCTCTTGTTGAGTTTGCATATAATAATAGTTATCAAGCAAGCATAGGGATGGCACCATTTGAAGCTTTATATGGGAGGCCGTGCAAGTCCCCTACGTGTTGGTGGGAGACTACAGATGAGCTTATACTTGGGCCTGATATGATCAGAGATATATCCGAGAAGATCGAGTTGATTCGGAGACGGATGAAAGCGGCCCAAGATCGTCAGAAATCCTATGCTGATAAGCGAAGAACTGATTTGGAGTTTGATGTTGGGGATATGGTTTTTGTGAAGGTTTCTCCTTTGCGGAATGTGGTCCGATTTGGAGCCGTTGGGAAGTTAGCACCGAGGTTTGTTGGACCATTCCCTATTATAGAGAGGATCGGGCAGATGGCTTATAGAGTGAAGTTGCCCGAGAAGCTTGCCGGAGTACACGATGTTTTTCATGTCTCGCATCTCCGGAAGTGTTTACATGAATCAGCAGAGGTTGTTGAGCCAAGTGTTCTGAAAGATGTGGAAGTGGAAAAAGAAGCTACCTTGAGGAGAGCTCCGATTCGTATCTTGGGGATGGAGACCAAGAAGCTAAGGAATCGAGAGGTCAAGTTGGTAAAGGTTCAATGGGGTGAAGCCGAAGAAGACGCAACTTGGGAAACCGAGGAGAAGATGCGTGGGCTTTATCCATTCCTTTTTGAGGGTACACTCTCAATCTCTTTTCTTTGTTAGCATATCTTTCTCTTTGCTATCCATGATTATCTAGTTTATCGTGCTAATCTTGTCATGAGAACCTTAGGTAGAAACCCTTTGGATGAAACATGTGTTTGAAACATGTTATGCTTGATGGTTGCAAGTGGTTGCAAGTGTTTGCAAGTGGTTACTCGTGGATGCATTATACACGATTAGGCACTAGATCGGCTCACACACTCCTCATATTGCATATGCATGAGTGTTTATGCTTATTCATGGATGAAAATTTTTGTGTTATCACATGGATGTTGCATATGGATGTATGTTATGTGCACACATATAAATGTTATACATTATGTTAGGAATTGCATACATATGGATTCATTTCACTAACATAATTTGCATTGACGATATCTGCATTAGATAAGTACATATACACACACCTTTGCATATGTTCATACAACATTTAGAATCTTGTAAGGACAATGATTGCTCGTGGGTGATGTTTTGAGTAGATGGATGATTGGATGGTAGGATACATTCTTCCTAACTTGAAGATTTCGGGGACAAAATCCTTTAAGGAGGGGAGAATGTAACAACCCGTATTTTCAATAACCTGTTATGATGTAAATCGAGGCAGAATTTAATTCTAAAATCTGAATCAAGGGAAACGAGCTATGCCATTGCTTTCGTCTCGGAAAAATACGCGAAATAGAGTCCGAGTTTTCGAAAATCGGAGTCCGTATGACCCGATTAGGGCCCAACGAAGTTTTCTGAAAATTTCAAAGTAAAAACAGATTTCAAATTCAAATCTGAATTTGGAAATTTTGGGTTATTGGGCCAGGCGGGAAAATTCCCGCTAGAACACCCCAAGTCGACAGCCCTGTCGACTTGGGAGTCGACTTGGTTAGACCAAGTCGACAGCCCTGTCGACTTGGCTCAGACGGGCTGTTTAGCCTGGTGCACCATTTTGGGTTTGTGTTGAGCTTGGGGGTCAGATTCGGTTTTGAGGGCTGAGATTGGAACTAGGGTTTAATCCTATGGCCTAAAACACTTGCCTAATCTATAAATAAGACCCTAACCTACCCTAAATCATCATTATTCATTCTAGCAACTAAACTATGGCAAAATCAATCCTCTCATGGCCTCCACTCTCTTCATAAATTCCTAAACAAATTTCTATGAGATTTTCCATGCATACAAGGGTTTTTAGACTTGTATGAGTATCATTAGCTTGCATTCAAGTCAAGTTTCTATATTTGCATCATAAAGAAAGAGTTTTGATCAATTTTGCTTGCATTTTGGGTTTAATTGGTTGCATAAGGGTTTTCTTACATTTGCTATACTCATTTGAGTCCGCATAAGCATTGTAAGCCCTATTCCTTTCATACTTAAACTCTAAAGTTAAATGTATGATATGCAAGATTGTTATATGATATGCAAGTATGTTATGCAAGTTTGATATGCAAGTTGTCATATGATATGCAAGTTATGTTATGCAAGTTTGATATGCAAGTTGCCATATGATATGCAAGTTATGTTATGCAAAGTTTGATATGCAAGTTGCCATATGATATGCAAGTTATGTTATGCAAGTTTGGGGTGATCATTTGGCTCATGATATCATGTTATGCAAGCTTATCTTGGGTTTATGAACATAAAGCTTCAAGCTTTATGCCAAAGGTTGCATTTTGGCAACATGTAAGTTATCATATCTCTTATGATAACTTGCATGTGAGGCTAAATGCGAACTTATGGCCATTTTTACATGTCATTTAGCACCATGTATCACCAATATGCCAAGTTTGGTTTTATGCATGCTTTTGAGGCCTAATGCAAGTATATGAACATATGTACATTTCATATGCCACCATGTTGAACTCGTGGCTTCAACTCTTTTATGTCATGATTATGCCAAGTTCCCTCTTTCTATCCTTTATGCGCTCTTGTGATATGTAAGCGATGGGATTGCATTTGGGGTTGGGTAAACTTAAAAGACATAAAAAACATGAGCTTGGGAATTTACCTATTAAGTTAGGTCTACCCATTGGGAATTTACCTATTAAGTTAGGTCTACCCAATTGCTTGAAAACTTGTAATGTGTTTTGGAAACACGATGGACATGACACTTAGAAAATATAAGTGTGGCCAACTCGAGGTTGGGTTGAGTTTGTAGCGTAAACCTACCCGGAACCGACCGGCTTAACTAGTTGCTACAAACAATAGGACCCAATGTGAGAAGTTGGTCATGTTGTACCTTGAACCCGAGGTTAGACCAAGTTGTGGTGTAAAGCTACCCGGACCCGCCCAGCTTAACTAGTAACCACAACGAAGTCTAATGTGAGAGGTTAATGCGCATTAATTAATTAATGCCTCGTGATTAGGGTTAAGTCATGGACCATTTAATACTTAACCAATTTGGGCTTGGTAGATTAATCGGGGTTAAGTCGTGAACTCATCGTTACACTTAACCAAGTTAATCCATGATTAGTAAAGGGGTTAAACCGTACTTAACCCACTAGAAAAATCCTAGCAATGGGGGGTCCACTCCAGCAGTAATCCCTAGTTTGTATCATCATGACCCTAGGGACTAGGCTAGGGTGGGGGCACGATTACTGGGCTGGAGGTAAGCGACCAATAAACGATTGTAGGGTGGTACACCGGTGTAGTTCCGGGCGGACTCTGGTCGTGCACATAGTCCGTAGCCGGAGAAAACATGCACGGGTACCAGTAGATCGAGACTGTGCACTCATGTTCATGGTGTCCAGGGGTTGACACCCTAGGGCTTGATACACCCGACGGGTGGACCCGGCACAGTTCGACTACAATCATGTTTGGGTCGTATTGACACCAACACGTGACGAGTTAGGCTTAGGGAGCCGATCGACTAGACCGTTTGGGTTGGACCTCGTGTTAGGGTCACTTCATATTGGACCTTGTGTTAGGGTCACTTCACGTTATTGGACCTCGTACAAGGGTCACTTCATGTTATTGGGCCAAAGCTTGGGCCAAGGGATCAATACTTGTTTATTCAAGTCATATTAGTTTGCTAGTACACCTGTGGTGCAAAACCTTAATCCTGATTATGCGATGACACCTTTATCTACCTTGTTAGTTAATCATCATGCTAGTATGTTGTTGTCCTTATGTTCATCCCTGCTGCTCATGCCAGTTAACTTTATCAGTTTACATTGATTGTAGTAGGGCTTACTCAGTCTTTTTGACTGACCTGTTTTCTTTCGCCTCTTTTCTTCCGTTTCCCCCCCAGGTTCTCAGGGAGGGAATACAGGAGCCTAGCTTGGATTTTGGATTGCTTGCTTGTGGGATTTCAGCTCATGTACGTTTTCGACATGAAGCTAGCTATGGTTCTCACTTATTTTGGGGATAGCACTTATGTATTTCAGTTTGTCAGTTGATGTTGTTTTATCTAGACTTGTTTATTTGGAAAGTTAACATTATGTTGTACCAGACTTGTTTTGAAATGGTTTGAAAATCTTCCGCTGTTTTATCTATGTTATTTACTCTGTTTACATATATACATATGTTCTTGTTCTGCCTTGATATATCATTATGCATGTTTACCTGATTCAAACGCCCCTCCAAAGTCAGAGTGCTTGCAAGAGTCACCTTGGCGGAGGTGGGGTGTTACAAACCTCTTCTCCGCCGTCGCTCGCCCTTGCTCCGATTTCAGCCACTCCAATCCTCTCAAATCGTGCTGGTATGTCTTCTAAACTCTATTTCATGTTTAATTAGGGTTATTTAGAGTTATTTAGGGTTAATTTGTATGTTTAAATTGGGTTGTAAATTCATTGTCTATGGACATGAAATTGGTTGTCTTGTGAGATGCATATGATGTTGCTTTTGTTATACATTGATTTGGGAATAAGTGGAATTGATTAGGAGGTTGAAATCATTGATTATCACATATGTACTTTGATTTAGGAGCATGAAAACGACGATTACCATGTATGTAAACGTGATTGGTTTGCTGTAGTAACTTGATTATGATTATCACATATTTATAACGTAACACCTTAAATTTGAATTGAAATTAAATAATTAACTTGAAAGCTTAGTTTGTATTTCAAAAATTGAAACTAATTTATTAAAATTAACTTCATAATTTATACATTAAACTAAAATTAACTAAAACTAATTTACACTTCATAATTTTCACTGTCATGTTATTTTACAAATTGAAATTAGGCAAAAATATTATATAAACGCTATGTAGTTAACGCGCGAGCGTAGACGGAAAAAGGCGCAAGGCGCAACTAAGGGGTTTTTTGAAGTTTAAGGCGCACCTATTAACAAAGCGCAAAAAAGCCCAAAGCACATAAAGCGCGCTTTTTTCATTTGAATTGTTTTTTTGATTTAAACTTAGGTTAAATGTTTTTTTGACTATTTATGTGAACCCCTTAGATAAATTTGGCCCCGTCCGACATTTGTTGTATATGATCGTTATATGGGTATTCGTTTTTATACAAAACGGAAATCTATATTCATCTGATACAATATTGTTGGATTTGTCCAAGTATTTTGGAAAAGTTACAAATATAGTAACGTAAACATATTTTATAAATCATTCCAGGTTAAATGGTTAACAAAATTTCGATGGCACTTCCTTTTCGTTCCCTGTGTACACGCATTTGTGTACGATACAGGGACCAAAGGGAAGTGCTACCGAAATTTTGTAGAACCGTTTAACCTGAAATGATTTATAAAATATACTTGCGTTATTATATTTGTAATGGGAAGTAGGTAGACTGGCCGTCAAAGCAAAAAGGTAATAAACGAAAACATGTAGTAGTTATAAATGAAATTTTACAAGATTTCAATTAATATAGTATTCGATCGAATTTTCTAACATATTTGTTGAAAATCAGGAAAATGTCCGATTATTTTCGTGATCGTAGTTGGATGTATCAACCCCGAACCGGTAAGAAAGGGTCGATAACAAAACATTTTTGTAATGGAGTCCAAGAATTTATTAGATTCGCTATATCTAACAATCGGGGCAACGTAGACATTCGTTGTCCGTGTAGTAAGTGCAAACATCTGAAGCATTGGAAGCCAGATGTAGTAGAAGTACATCTGTATAAATTCGGTTTTATATCGAATTATTACTTTTGGGATCGTCATGGAGAACTTGTTCAACCTACGTCAGACCCTGTAGTGGTAGAGGACGATAGTACAATGATGAACGATAATACAATGATGAATCCGATAGAAAATATGGTGCAAGATGCAGCACGATCAATGTTTCCTAACATTGGTCCACAAGGCGACGATGAGAATGAAAATGTTGAAGAACCAATGGTAGAAGCGAAATTTTTTTATGATTTATTGAATTCTGCTAAGAGGCCATTGTGGGAAGGATGTACAAGCGGAACCGAATTGTCTGTAACCGCCGAATTCATCACTATGAAATCAAAATTCAATCTTACAGAAGCTACATTTACAGCAGTTGTACAAACTGCAAAAAGACATATGCCGCCCAATAATTTGATGTGCGATAGTCATTATAAAGTGAAAAAACTTATGTCTGCTTTTGGACTACCGTATCATAAGATAGATACATGTGTTAAAGGTTGCATGTTGTATTGGAAAGAAGACGCTCAACGTAAAAGATGCAAATATTGCAACGAAGAAAGATATAAACCAAGGAAAAAGAAAGGAAAAGAAGTTCCGTATAAAAGAATGCATTACCTACCCATAACTCCTAGACTTCAACGGCTATATGCATCTTCTGCTACAGCGTGTCATATGCGATGGCATAGCGTGAGAACAGCAGAAGAAGGAACTATGTTACATCTGTCTGATGGTGAAGCATGGAAACACTTTGATAGGACTTATCCTGAATTTGCTGCAGAGAGCCGTAATGTTATGATCGGTTTATGCACGGATGGGTTTTCGCCATTTTCTCGGTTTGGTAGTAAATATTCATCATGGCCTATCATTGTTGCTCCTTATAACTTACCTCCATGGATGTGTATGAAAAATCCATATATGTTTCTAGTGGTTGTCGTCCCCGGTCCCGATGATCCGACACAAGGAATTGATGTTTATCTACAACCGTTGATTGAAGAGTTGAAAATACTATGGCATGAAGGAGTCGAAACGTACGACGTTTCGAGAAAAAGAAATTTTCGTATGTTTGCATCTATATTATGGACTATTAGCGATTTTCCCGCGTATGGCATGCTTTCGGGTTGGAGCACTGCTGGACGTCTAGCTTGTTCTTCTCGTTTACGAATTATGTAATGATAACGATGACTGATGTTAATAATTCAAGTTATTTTGTATGCACATTATATGATTGCAACAGATATGTCGGATGATAGACAGCGACGACGATCGAGGAGTACATCTCAGCCTACTCCTTCACCATCTCCGCATACTCCTTCACCATCTCAGCATACTCCTTCGCCAGGAGAAGGTCCGAGCAGCTTTGTTCCAGATCAGCGTACTCCTGTGCAGATTCTGTTCCATAAGTAGGATGTCGGGGGTTTGGCCGCATTGGGATTCTATTCCACCCCATATTAAGAATGCCATTCTGGCTGATGTACTTGTAAGTAATTTTTTAAACGAGTGTTGAAAATTGATATACTGTAAATAATTGAAAATAAATCTAATATGCAGGCCGTTGTCCGTGTTGAGGAGCATGACATGAACAATTTTTTTGGATATTTGGAATATGAAAATGCGTAAAAATTATCGGGAGGCAATTTCAAGGGCGAAGACAGGTGGAAAAAAGCCTTCGTGGATGAGTGATGATGTTTGGGCAGCATTTCAACAGTACTGGCAGACGGAAAAAGCTAAAGTAAGATATAATGAAAATATTTACATTTATATTGGTTGCAGTATTTTACATAATCGTGTATCAAATTTAATAGGAAGTAGCATCCAGAAATAAAGCGAACAGAGAAAAGAATCATGGTCTACACCGTGGTGGCTCTAAATCATTTCAAGATCATAGGAGAGAATTGATATAAATTATAAATATTTGTAGCTTATGTTCACGTTAAAATTTAGTGTATATCATTTATTCCTATTTTCAATAATTTTATTACTGTATGTTTACTCAGCATGCAAAGATCGGAAGAGAGCCTTCGATGGCAGAGGTATTCAGACGTACACATGCGGTGGAGCATACCGACGAGGAAATGTTACGTATGAATGGGCGGATTCGAAAAGTGCGGGTGTAATGGTAAATATGCTTATCCGTATGAATTAAAATGTTTCATATTCGTTCATATCACAATATATAAGTAAATTTTACAACATTGGTGTTAAAATTATATTGGTATGTAGGAGAGGTACTACACAGAGTCTACTAGAGTGTTGTAGGCTAGTGGACAAGAGGAGCTTACAGTCGCGCAGTCTGATCATATATGAGACTCTATCATAAAGCCATCTTCTCGTAACAGGCGATATGGATACGGTAATCAGGAGATAAGACTTAAATTACAAACTTAATAATTTACAACGATGTGATGCCATAAATATATAAATTGTGGGTATTAATTAGTGCACTTTATATTAATGTTTTGAATTGGAAACATAACGCGTTTTACTTTACAATCAGGAGCTAATAAATTTAAAGTGAACTTAATTATTTCGCAGGCTACTCAGAGTGCTTTTAGGAGGTCGATGGAGGAGGAGACTATAGCTCGGATGCAGGAGCAGATGAACGAAATGATGGACTGGCGAAAAACCCAGATGCAACATGACGTAGATGAGCGCATTGCAGCTTACCTTCAGGAGTATGGGTTTATGCCTGGGCAGGGAGGAGATGCTACAAGTGAAGGAGGCGAAGACGATGACGATGACGAGGCGGCGGAAGATTAGTTTGGATGACATATACTTTGGTTTATGCTTAGGTATGTACATATACTTTGCTTTCATGACGATATAGTATGTTTGACGATGTTCTGGTGTGTTTTGGTGACGTTATGGTGTGTTTTCATGACGATATGGTATGTTTTGATGTGTATGACGACGATATATGACGATGGATATAGTGTTTTGGATGTTATGTGATGATATTTTATGATGGTGGTTTTAATTTTGGTTTCTTTTTTCATTTGGTTTGAGTTGGTGACGAATTGATGGGATAATAGTGGTCTGATAGTGGCCAATGTGATGGTATTGGATTGGTTTGTGGTTGTGTGGCTTGAAGGAATGGAACTGCTGTTTGCAGTGCAAATTTTTTTTCCAGTATTGCGACGGCTTGCGACGCTCATTTGGTTGGTATGTTGCGACGGCTTGCGACGGCCAAATTGTAACGGTTTTCGACGGCTTGGCGGTAAAATCAACTACTTACCACGTAAGCAATTTACCGTTGTCAGCCGTCGCTAAAATTGCAACGGAGCCGTCGCTCAAGCCGTTGCAATTTGGCATCGCGACGACTAAAATTGCGACGACACATTGCGACGGCTTGCGACGGCCGCCAACGCCTAATAGCCGTCGCAATTCCCTGTGCGTTTTGTAGTGGTAGGAGCGGTGGACCCCCTCTTGATTTTAAAGCTATAGTAATTTTTTTTTTTTTATATGCTTAGTACAAAGTTGATCATTTTTAAGGCATTTCTGATGTAATATTTTTGTCTAAAACTTGATAATATTAGACATTATAGGTTGAAATTATGATAAATTCAGGGTAAACTGGTATAAAAAAAAAAAAAAAAAAAAAAAAAAAAAAATCTCCTTTCAATCCACCCCGCTCAGCGGATTCCTAGCGTTGGCTAAGAGACTTTTCTTATGAACTGAGTACATATGCACTATACCATTAACAAATATGATGTTGGTAAATTACAAGTATAGGTAGTGGGCAGGGACTTAACAGTCGACCTTAAATGTTTTCGCATATCCTAATCGACATAATCTTGGAGGTTGATATTTCTTATCTATCTTACAGGACACTCTAATTATATTTGCCTACGAAGAAGAATGCTTCGTACCCTCTGTCTTTAATAATGGATCACCAGTATATTTCTATTTACATTTTGCTACTTAAATGAAAATGCTGTTCACCCTCTAAAGTGTAATCATTTCTTCCATCATTATATTGCAATTGAATGGAAGAATGCAATAGCCACTGCCACTTAATGCATTAGAAACCCAAAGCCATGCGTCTAGAGAGAGGCCACACTTTCATTCATATATTCATTGTTCATGCATTCATTTAGGCTCCGTTTGATTTTGAACGGAAAGGAGAATTTGAAAAGGGTATTTTGAAGGGTTATTTGAAGGGCATTGTTACGAATGGGAATGTGTTTTTTTTTACGAAAGAGGTAAATTGAAAAGGATAAAATTATTATTTTATTAATTATTTGTATGTGTTTTATTTGTATGAATATGTATAAAAGTGGTGGAAAAAAAAAACTATTGGCTTGCGTTGGACGCGTCGCCACGCCAGACGCGAAAGCTAACTTTTAAACTGTTCGGTTGGAATGGGTAAATGGTGTGGGCCCCACATCGACGCGTTGGAAGCGTTCGACACGTCTGACGCGGATGCGAACATTGACTGTCAGTTGAAAAATCAAACGGTACTTTAGTCATCTAACTCAATTATCATGAAAAATTATATCATACGGCCCACGGTTAATGCTCTAGATTTTTAGTTTGGAAGATTTTGGATATAATCCATTTACATCATTGAAAAATGAAAAATGTTAACACGACCTTTAAGTACAAATTTGATGGAAATAAAAAGTGGATTTAGAAGAGAGATGCGACAGAAGATATATAGAAGAATGATTTTCTAAAGCAAAGCTCCTACTTCGTATGTAGAGTTGTTTTCAGAACTGGGTCAAGGTTACATAACTTGATTACATAATTATTCAAGATAGTCGAATGTACATATGATTAAGTGAGTACCCATAGTTTAATCATAACAGATATCAAAAACATATGAACGATATTCCATTTACCAATAAGCATAAATTTTCATATTTCAAAGTGCACAAAGGTGCACTTACATCAACACTTTCCATTTACTCAAAATATTAGCTAGCCTTTCCTTAGTGGTCTATTTGAAATTCATCTTCACTAATCATTTCACCAGTAATATATAACATAAACTAATTCACTGCTCACTCACCTACAAAACCTCCAGTTCCAGCTCTTACCACCATTGTTAATGCGACCATGCCTTCTTTCTTCGTAAGATCGTAGGGATTCCGTCAGTTGTTCAATTGACAAAGTAGCCATGTCTTTAGATTCTTGGACAGCCACAACGATCGAATCATACTTTTCTGGTAAGCTGATCAGTAGTTTCTCAATAATTTCTTGATCACTCATCTCTTCACCAAGAGTTCTTATTTTATCGACGACCTCGAGTACTCGAGATAAGTACTCTTGGATGCATTCGGATTCTTTCATCTTCATATGATGAAACTTACATCGCAAAAAATCCAGCTTGATGTATTCAGTTTTTCTATTTCCTTGATACTCATTCTCTAAAATTTCCCAAGCTTTTTTTGCTGTTGCTGCTCTGCTTATTCTTGGAAAGATAGTTGCACTGACTCCATTTTGAATTATTGTAAGAGCTCTGGCATCGGTCATCACATCAGCATCGTATTTTCCTTTTAGGGTTTGAGTTGCTTTTTCTTGAATTGTTGGTTGATTTAGTCCATTTTGAACTATGCTCCAAAGCCCTTCAGATCGAAGCAAAACCATCACCTTTACCTTCCAAGAGTCATAGTTATCTCCATGAAATATTGGAACCATTGAGTGAGAAATGGAAATTGCTTCTCTTGAGCGACCTTTGAACATGTTTAGATATTACCAAGGATGGAAACTACTCTGATAGCAATTTGATGAATGGACGCTACTGAAAAATGGCTTTTGTTTACTTGCTTATGTGAAGGATACACACAGGTTTATATAGATGTTAAATAAATGTGAGCGTTAATTAAATTAAATGAATTGATATCTTCGGCTAAAAGTCATTTAATTCTAGGTGTATGAATTCATACTTCAGCGCTTAGAACATTTAATATAATGTGAAAGGAGTTAATGAAGACACTGGTTTAATTTTAGTTTTCTGGTAATTAAATCTATATAAAAAAACATGAGTTTGGTTAATTACTGCACTTCATCTAAATTATTACTCCCTCCGGTTTATAGTATAAGATGCTTTAGAAATTGAAATTAAGAAAACAACCATTTGACACTTTTGGTTCATAATTAAATTAAGCAGGTCCCACAAATTAAGTTCTTTTTTATGTGCAATCTAATTATCACTTCTATTTTCATGTATAAAATACCGTGAAGCAACCATTTAGTCTCAACCGTTTATTATGGATCAAGGACATAATAGGAATAAACAACTTAAATGTTTTATACTTTGAAATAATTAAATAAATGTACAACGTCTTATATTATGAACCGAAGGGAGTATTAGATAATGAAATCTGCAAATAAAATTAGAGGTAGCCTAAATAAACAGAAACACTTCCTTAAAAGTTTAACTTATCAGATACTTTAAAGAAACAAATTTGCAACATGCAAATTTAAACAATAGAGGTAAACTATTGCAAAAAATTAAGGTTGCTTAATTATTAAATGGTTAGGCAGAGATAAAGCACATCTAAAGCATACTTTAAAGAAATCATTTTTTTAACATCTAATTAATTTACTATTTTGACGTCTAAGGGGCAACCACGTTAATTATTTAAAGTTTGGTAATTAATTACATATTATTTGATTTATCATAACTGGCTAATTAATATAGCCATCGACAAGTTGATTAATTTTCCCCTTTTACATTTGGTTGAGAAAACAAAATACTAAATTATTATTATTTTTAAACGCAACCCACAAGCGATAATAAACACATTGTAATATATATAAATAAATTCACTCATAGAAACTTTGCAACTTGCAGGCTAAGGAATTAAAGGAGTTGCATACTTGAAGTTACTAAAAACAATACAAAATTGCAGAATGAATTGCATAAATAAAATTCACGCATACAAATTTAGTGACTATATATATATATATATATACACACACACACACACACACACAGAGACACACACATACATATATATATACATATATACATATATATATATATATACATATATATATAAGCATTCCACATCCATCCATCCATTATCTATATAACTGTTTCCTTTCCTCTCTCTCCAATGGAGAGAGGAGAGGCGATCCATAACAAAAGAAACCGCTCGCAGTTTCTACACTTTCCTCATCCCAAATTTCAACGTAACCTTGTGTCTCCGTTGATAAGCCATCTAACTTTTCATCATCTAACCAACAAATTCTAAATCCAGATTTTTGATTAATCCCAAATCGTACCACATTGAGTTAAAATACTGCATGGTCTTCACTTTCATCTCACGAGATTCCCTTTTTATGTCCAGATCTACTTTCGACTTCAATTCATGTAACAACCGGATTTTCAGAACCAATTTAAAATTTTTATTTTAGCTATTTTAATGTATTTTGAATATTTAAAATGATTTATTTTAAATAATAACGACTAAATATTTATTTAAATCGAAGTTAGAACGAATAATTTTATTATAATTATATAACGAGCCTGAAATGGCGCGGTAGTTTGAAAATTCGATTTCAAATTTTCAATTCAATGCACAGGATCCTGGATTACAGTTGGAGCTATATTCAGAAAGCTTTTTATCCGTATATCTCTTTCAGTTGTGTTAGTTTTTTTTTTCACTACGCATTATACTTATGTATTATTTTCCACTGCTATGTAATTTTAAAACTCTGATATTGTATTTCCAGTGTGTAATATTTATTCATACTCTATTATATTCTCATACTCTAATGTAAATTGTTGTAATAATAATGAAATTTTCTATTGTTTGTGTTCTGATTTGTTGTGTTCTCAACTCAATCTTGGTTTTCTCGAAAGGGGAAGTTTGGGTCGTTTCAGCATGGTACCAGAGCTTTGGTTTACAATGCTAGAGAACAAGACACATTAGAACCAAACAAAAGAATTCATCAGAGACATGATTAGTAATATCCTATAAGAATAACTCGTTAGAGATAGGTTTAGTAATGCCCTAGAACAAGTTTGAAAGGTATTATTTATAAAAAAACAACTTTAGTTTTGAAAATTTTATCTTAAAATACGTATTTGAGTATATTATTTTAAATTGAATTTGGACAATCTAATATAGGGAGATTTTGAGTATATGCCTGACGAGATGTATATTCGAAGCCTCAGATATTAGATAGATATAGAATCACACTCTAGTCGCCTGGAGATGATTCTGATGATGAGGCCTCATCATCAGAGTCTATGTTCGAGTTTCGAGAAGTAGGATATCTATATATTTCCAATTGACTAGTGTGAGAACCAAAACTTAGTTAGAATATATTGCTGTGATTTGCACTAAAAATATGATTTTTGAGTATATATTAAAGTATATGTTTGAAAAGCTAATCAACTAACTGATTGTTGGTTGGGTTGTTTGATTATTAGTTTAATTAATAAAATGGTTGAAACCAATATGTAAATGAAAGTTAAATTTTGCCAAACTGAGGCAAATATTGAACTGAATTGAAAATTTATTGCAATTGCATACATATATATGTATATATAATGAACATGTCATAGCATGGAAGCTAAGAAGAGGAATAAAATTGTATGCCCGACAAATAGGTACATATTTACTGTATTTGTTTGGTTTGATAATTTTATGAGCCGATTGGCAAACCGCTTGGCCTTTTCTTTTTCTTTTGGATTGATGAGGGCCCTGTGAGGCAAGTTGCAGTTTTAAATATCAACCCGTACAAAGGAGGTTATGGAGAAATTTTTCGAAAATTTAGGGTGTTAGCCAAATTTTTGAGAAATTAGAAAATTCTTAGAAACTGAAAAGTTGAAGAATGAAAGCCAGAATGAAATTTGAGTTGGTTAATTAAACAACTTTCAACTCCGTTCCTTTTCGAGGACAAAAGAACTTTTAGTGGGGGAGATTGTAACAGCCCAGATTTTCAAAACTAATTTAAAATTTTTATTTTAGCTATTTTAATGTATTTTGAATATTTAAAATGATTTATTTTAAATAATAACGACTAAAAATTTATTTAAATCGAAGTTAGAACGAATAATTTTATTATAATTATATAACGAGCCTGAAATGGTGCGGTAGTTTGAAAATTCGATTACAAATTTTCAATTCAATGCACAGGATCGTGAATTATAGCTAGAGCTATATTCGAAAAGCTTTTTATCCGTATATCTCTTTCAGTTGTGTCAGTTGTTATTTTCCACTACGCATTATACTTATGTATTATTTTCCGCTGCTATGTAATTTTAAATCTCTGATATTGTATTTCAAATGTGTAATATTTATTCATACTTTGGAATATTTTGTACTCTGATGTAAATTGTTGTAATAACAATGAAATGTTATATTGTTTGTATTCTGATTTGTCGTGTCCTCAACTCAATCCGGGCTTTCTCGAAAGGGGAAGTTTGGGTCGTTTCAATTCATCATCCTCTCTACTTATCGATCGGGAAAACAACGAACTGTTCGACCAAAGGGGATCAAGCCACCAGGGAAATCGGGTTTTGGCATGCTCCAACGTAAGTGAATACATCACTTCCAATTTCTTATTAACAATTCCATCAGTTGTTCGAATTTGCTATGCGAAGGGAATTTGATGATTGGGTGAGTTATAGTGCTTTGATTTGGTTGTTTTTCCCCAAAGGAATTGATGCCTTCTAGACGATGTGTGTTGGATTCATTGTTTGACGATGGGATTTGTTCAATGGGTATTAGATAAACTGCTATTTCAAATATATTTAAATACGTTTGCTCATCATTTGCTAACCCAGAACCAAGTTTGGTAATTAACTACATGTTATTTGATTTCTCATAACTGGCTAATTTATATGCCATCGACAAGTTGATTAACTTTCCCCTTTTACATTTGGTTGAGAAAAACAAAACAGTAAATTATTATTATTTTTATACGCAACCCACAAGCGATAATAAACACATTGTAATATATATAAATAAATTCACTCATAGAAACTTTGCAACTTGCATGCTAAGGAATTGAAGGAGTTGCATACGTGAAGTTACTAAAAACAATACAAAATTGCAGAATGAATTGCATAAATAAAATTCATGCATAGAAATTTTGTAATTACTTAATTCATATAATTAAATTACGGTTGGTTATATATATACATATATATATATATACACACATATATACATACATACATACATACATATATACATATACATATATATACATATACATATACATATACATACATACATACATACATATATATATATAACAAAGTGATATGGTTCAGATCTGGATCAGGCTTCTAAATCTACCAATGGAGCTTTGGACTATTGATGCGATCCAAATGTTAGCTAGTTTTATTTCTAAACTTCTGATAATTGGTGAAAAAACTGCTGAAAAGAGGTTCACAAAGTATGCTAGAGTTCTTCTTGATATAGATACTCAAACTAATTTAAAAACAGAGATCCCTATTTTACTTCATAATGGTCATAAGAGTAGCATTTCAGTAGAGTATGAGTTTGTACCAAGTAAATGCCTTCAGTGTAGTTTATTTGGACATGATGACCTTTATCATGTGGATGTAAGTGATCCTAGATGGATACTTCCGGATTCACAGGAAGATAATGTGGGAGCAATAGAACAAATTCATGCATCTAATATTAACACTGAGGAGCAGAGTAACCCAGTTGCAAAAGCTCAAACTTCATCTGAAATAGTTCATTGTCTTGATTCAGAGGATCCAAACAATCCAACTTAATCTGTTCCTGAAAAGGTGGATGATCTTGATTTCTTAAACTCTAATTCGCCTGATAAGGTAATACCAGATGATTTAAATCATATAGCAGAGGCTATAGAAGAAAATGATAAACTAAATGAAATTGCAAAAGGAAAACAAGTTGATGTTTCTTCCTTGGTTGATAAAAATACAAGTTATGTTTAAGTAACAAAGCAGAAAGTGACAAGTACTACAATCCCTACTCCTTATATAGGACACACAAGGAGTTTAACAAGTATTAAATGACAATTCTATCATGGAATGTTAGGGAAATGAACACAACCTTTCGTATGAAGTCTGTGATCACTCTTCTAAATAATACTAAATCAACTCTCATTGGTTTAGTTGAAACAAAATTATCTCAGGTTAATCTAACTCTTTTTGTATCTTTTCTTCCTAGTTCATGGAAATATTTGACAAACAATTCTGCTGTGTCTAATGGTCGAATATTACTCTTATGGGATTCTAATGTATGGGATGTGAATGAAGTTTCTTCTTCTTTTCAGCACTTATCGGTTAATGCATTGAATAAGGGTGGATTTTGTATGACATATACAACAATATATGGGAGTAATTTTCTTGCAAACAGGCAATTCTTATGGAAATTATTAGTGAATGAATCAAGTTTATTTTATAATGCTTGGGTTATAATGGGAGACTTCAATAATGCTTTATCACCAAAAGATAAGAAAGGTGACCGACCTATCCCCTATCAACAGTTGAGAGATTTTCAAAATTGCTTGATTCATTCTGGATTGTCTGAAGTTAAAGCAATGGGTTTTCGTTTTACTTGGCGTAAAAGGGGAATTGCAACTCATATAGACAAAATTTTGGTAAATAATATATGTATGCAACAATTTTTAAATATGAAAGCTCTCTCTTTATCTCAAAACTCAAGTGATCACAATCCTCTCATGCCTGATCTTATTCCTACACAAGAATCAAAAGGATTTCCATTTAGATATAAAAATGATTGGGTACATTTTCTGGTTATCATGAAGCAGTGCAGAAAGGTTTAAATTTAGTTGTATGGGGTCATCAAAGTTATCAATTATTTTAGAAACTACAAAACTTCAAGAAGGAATTGAAAAATTGGAATAAACAGAGAATCAAAAATGATTCTAACCTCAAACAATTTGAATAGATTGTCTCTCAGCTGGAAATTGAAGTAGATCAAAGCCCTAATGATGTGCAGATTTATGCTAATTACCTACAACATTAAAAAGAGTATCAGAATCTTCAACAAGTATATTTTTGTGGATATAAACAACAAGCCAAAATTTCATGGCTACAGGAAGGAGATACAAACTCAAAAAATTTCTATTCTCGAATGACCAATAGAAATTTTTTTAATCATATAAGAGCATGTATAGATCAGAATGGTAATTTGTTGTTTAAATCAGAAGAGATAAAACATGAAGCTATAAATTACTTCTCTGCTATGTTCAATGGTGCTCAATCTTCTGGATTCCCTAATTTTATTGCTATTGCAACTATCGACCAGAAAGGACAAGAGTTTTTATTGAAGAAAGTGAAACTATCAGAAATTAAAGAAGCATTATTTTCTATTCATGATGAATCAAGCCCAGGTACTGATGGGATTAATTCAAAGTTTCTCAAAGTGCATTGGGATTCAATTAAAAATGATATGTTGAATGCAATCTCTGGTATTTTCCAAGCAGGTAAATTACCAAAATCCCTAAATTATACTTTTATAACACTAATCCCAAAAAATGAAAGACCATCAGAAATATCACATTTCAATCCAATTTCTTATTGCAATGTCTACTACAAATTTTTTTCTAAAGTTCTATGCAATAGGCTTAGGCTTTTTCTCCCATTTCTCATATCAGCAAACCAAAGTGCTTTTATTCAAGATCGATACATTGGAGATAACATACTTTTAGCCCATGAATTATTGCGAGACTTTAGGAAAAAAGGATGCCTAAATTATTTGTGAAAGTAGATTTACAAAAAGCATATGACAAGGTTAATAGGGAATTTATTTGCTTTCTTATGGAAAAAATGAATTTTCCTACACACTTCGTAAATCTAATATAAGAGTGCATCTCAACTGCTACATTTTCAATAATGATTCAAGGCATTCCTAAATGGTTTATATCATCTTCAAGAGGTATTCAACAAGGGGATCCTTTGTCCCCTTATTTGTTTGCTATAGTAATGTAGTTTTTTTATATTTGATGGATGAAGCAACTTTGAATAAAGAATTTCAACCCAACAGTTAGATTCAGCCAATTATTTCACACCTTCTCTATGCAGATGATTTGATGATTTTTGGTAAATCATCAGTCCAAAATGCTTTTTCTTTGAAGAGGTTTTTTCAAAAATTGTGTTTGCATGCTGGTCTAAATGTTAATGCTTCTAAAACTAAGGCCTTCTTCAGTATTTCAGTTCAAAACTCTATAGAAGTTCTTGATATTTTGGGGTTTGATAAAGGAGTTCTGCCTATTAAATACGTAGGAGTGCCACTTTCTTCTAATTACTTGCACTATTCAGAATGCAATTCTTTAATTCAAAGAGTCCAAAGTAAATTTCAAGGTTGGGAAACAAAAATGCTTAGTTTTGCAGGAAGGGCATAGTTAATTAATTCAGTGATTACTCCTATTGCCGTTTATTGGCTTTTTATTTACCAAATACTAGAATTTACTCTAGACAAACTGAAATCTCTATATGATGATTTTTTCTGGGGGAGTTCTTCTCACAAAGTTGCATGGATAAAGTTGTGTAAACCAATATTAGAAGGAGGTATTGGTTCAAAGAGCTTCACTGATTTAAAAAAAGGAGCTTGCATCAGATTACTTTGGAACTTCCTATCTAGTTCATCTTTATAGAGCAAATGGGTTCATAGTAAATATTGTAGAGGAAAGCACTTTTGGTCTATGGCAGTAGATGTTAATGCGTCAAGTACGTGGAAAGCTATGCTTAGATTAAGAACAAGTACAAGGCAATTATTCAACAAAATTATAGCAAAGGGAAAGAATGCTTATTTATGGTATGAGCCTTGGATAAATTGCCAATGTTTGGTCGATCTACTAGGCTATGACAGGTTGCAATTAATCGGTCATCATGAAGAGAAAGTTAGTTCAATTATTAGAGATAAGGAATTAGTACCTGAAGTTCATCCTGCAACTAGAGAGCTAATTGATGAAATTAGTTGCAAAACTTTAAAGCCTGGTTTAAATCAGGACACATACGAATGGTGTGAAGGGGGTAAATTTGTGTTTCATAAAGTTTGGGACCATTCAAGGAATCATAAAGCAATAGATCCAATTTTTTCTATTATATGGCATAAGAAGAACAGTAAAAGGATGGTGTTTATCTCGTACCTTGCTATATTGGGAAGGTTGAATACCATAGATAGGATTGCTCATTATGGAAATGTTACAAATACAAGCTATCCCTTGTGTGGTAATTGTCCAGAATCAATTCAACATGTCTTCTTCCAGTGCGATTTCTCATCTTTTATTTGGCTTTCGCTGAAGCAAAAATTACTCCTACCATTCTATATTCTCTCTGATTTGAAAGAAGAAGCTAAAGAACTTCATTTGAACTTCAAATCAAAGGAGCAACTTAGGGATCTAGCCCGTGGAGCTTTTACTACATCAATTTATTTTATCTGGAAGGAGAGAGACATGAGGGTTTTTTCAGAATCAAAGCACCACTTCAATTTCAATCTTAATGAAGATTGAGTGTGAAATCTTTTTCTTAGTTCATCAGAATGGGAGCAAGACTTCTCGTAATTTGAGGAATGAGCAGCTTTTGAAGAGATGGGGCATAGAATTAAATGATACTGGTTAATGGTGGAACAGTGTTCTAAATTGTTGTGGTGGCGGTAGTCTTCTTTTGGTAGTCGGGCCTAATACATGGGTCGAGGAGATGGTCTTTGTTTTTTTTTCCTGTTTTTTCTTGGTTTTGTAGTTGTATTTGTGTTTTAATTTCTACATTGTATTTCAGCTTGTATACCAAATTTATAAGTACTCTTTTTCCCTTTAAGGTTCCAATTTAGGTTAGAGGGGTTACAAGGTTTTGATGAGGCTTATAAAGGAGGGTTTAAATTGGTCTTTAGCAATAAAGTGAACCAATTTTCAAACACACACACACACACACACACACACACATATATATATATATATATATATATATATATATATAAGCATTCCACATCCATCCATCCATTATCTATATAACCGTTTCCTTTCCTCTCTCTCCAATGGAGAGAGGAGAGGCGATCCATAACAAAAGAAACCGCTCGCAGTTTCTACCCTTTCCTCATCACAAATTTCAATGTAACCTTGTGCTTCTGTTGATAAGCCATCTAACTTTTCTTCATCTAACCAACAAATTCTAAATCCATATTTTTGATTAATCCCAAATCGTACCGCATCTAGTTTCAATCTGCATCGTCTTCACTTTCATCTCATGAGATTCCTTTTTTATGTCTTGATCTACTTACGACTTCAATTCATCATCCTCTCTGCTTATCGATCTGGAAAACGACGAACTGTTCGACTAAAGGGGATCAAGCCACCAAGGAAATTGGGTTTTGGCATGCTCCAACGCAAGTGAATACATCACTTCCAATATTTTAGTACCAATTCCTTCAGTTGTTCAAATTTGCTACTTTTCCTACATTGATTTCTGCGAAGGGAATTTGATGACTGGGTGAGTTATAATGCTTTGATTTGGTTGTTTTTTCCAAAGGAACTGATGCCTTCTAGACGATTGGTGTTGGATTCATTGTTTTACGATGAGACTTGTTCAATGGGTATTAGATAAACTGTTATTTCAAGTATATTTAAATATGTTTGCTTATCATTCGCTAACCCAGAACAAAGATTGTTCTTCTATTGTCGGGTTGTTAGCTATCCATTACAGTACTCTGTTAATGTTTTTTTATGCACTATTATCTCCAAATAATTTCATATATGCTTTATGGAATCGTGTGAACCCTTTTAACGATTTCAAAAAAGGATATTTGAATGTGTGTTGAGATGATAGAGGCTTATGTGATGGTGCTACTTTAAATGGATTATCTATAAGCATGGTTCGATCTCATATATTTGGGTGATAACTGCGCAGTGACAGGGCAACAAACTTTTCATAGCAACCTGAAATAATTTGCTTAGTTTGTAGTTTTATACGACTTTTGGTTTGGATTTTGGTTTGGTTTCCACTAGTTGTTCATCCATAATCTGAAAATGTTTGAAGAATATATATGGGGATTATTGTCTTTAAATTGCATCAGACTCAATATATTTTCACTTTGCAAAGTTTGTGAAGTTAGATTCTAATCTTCCTAGCATTCCTCCAATGTGTTGTCTACATTTGGCTGCGAATGGTTTGCTTTGATACCTATTGACACGTTTTTGGTCAAAGTCATCACATGTGGAATTTCTGGTTAGCAACGCATTCAAGCATTGGTAGCATCGTCAACAATCACAATGCGATTTGGTCGAAGTCGCATCAGATGACCTCTTTGGGCCCGAAAACGTCAATTACGGTGCTTTGCACAGTAACTCTTATAGCCCTCTCGATTAGCTTCATGTAGAACTTTCATTTGTTCCGAACAGTCTTACGGTTTGAAAGTTACGCCTGTTTCCATAAACGCGCGCAGACTTAGGATTTGAATATAAGCTGGCATCGATTTGTGAACACTTAGATGAAGTGTCAAAGTTACGGAAGTTCATGAACTTGGATTGCATGACCCTTCGGGTCGGATCAGGTATAACGGATCGGATGGATGAAGACTCAACTTGATTGCATGAAGCGGCTTGGACTAGAGGAACCCGACCCACATGTGCATGAACCTGGCACTTGGACTTCTGGCTCGAGCACCTTCGGGTCAAATCGGAGAAGAGGACCCGGTTTTCCTGGGGCGAGTTCTGCACAGCTGTGTTGACCTATTCTAATGGCATAACTTCCTCCTACTTGCATGGATCAAGCTCTGCTTGGCATAGCACAATTTTAAGAGCATTCTCCTCCACTTGCCGAGATTGCCTCTAGTCGTGACACTTGGCATCCGACCCAAAGCCACGCCACCCCTATAAATACACCACTACATGGCATTTTGAAAGGACCTTTTGCTACTCTCACTCCCGACCTCCATTACAACAATGCAAGGATATTGCACTTCATTCAAACTAATCTAACATGAGGATTTCATGTATAAAACCACTCTCTTTTCTCCTCTTCTTCATTGAAACACAAGGATGTTGTATGTAAATGAATCTTACAGATTGTAAGACGGCATTGTACTTGTAATTTCTTAGGACTTAAGAAACTATAAAGTGGGCGTAGGCTTGGTTTGAGCCGAGCCGCTGTAAAAACTTCGTGTGTCTCCTGTTATTTTCTGTTTTCTACATTTCGTGATCTGTGATTTGTGATTGTGAGGACTTCACACCACATTTGGGTGTTAGTGCCATTTTTTGGACTATTATTTTGGCGTGCTAGGTAGGAGGCACACGATACAACTTCTTCTTCTAGCTTGAAAGGAAATGGATTTCTTGGCTATTGGATCAATGGTCAAGCGAAAGAAAGATGGAACCTTCTCTCGTACCAAGGAAGGTGGCACTGATGGCGCAAGGAATGAGGCAAGTCAGGAGGCTTCATTTCATGGTGATTTATCATCATACTTGACTAGAGAAGAGATGAATGGTGTTCTAGCTGAATTAAAAATCTAGATGGCAAGACAAGATGATCTCCTTCGGAAACAACAAGACATGATGGATGAATTCTTCGCTCGGATGGATGGAAGGCCGAGCAACAACATACAACTCACTGGAAATGGCACGGAAATGGCTCAAGCAGCAACCAACGACCAAATCGAATCGCCCCAAATTCGAACCGTTGATCAAATTGGAGAAGGGGCAACCTTCATCAGGTTGGATCGGACCTGACTTGATCCTCCTCTAGCAATATGGAGCGAGATGAAGGCAATGCACTTGAGCATGTACCTCCAACCAACTACTTTCTAGGTGGGAACGCGAGAATCACAACAAATTCAGGTTGAGCACGACCCACATCAGCTCCTGTTCGAATGGAACCAACACATCTTCAACGCGAAGCTCCCCGGTTTGGAGCAGGAGAACCAGGTCTGTTCGGCACCTATGAACTACGACCTCTGGGAATCTCCAACCTGCACCATGAAAACCGATGCGAGCCTCTCACTCTCTTGGAATCAACGTTGGGGGCACCAACTCTGATCTTGGCAGCTTGCAATAGCTCTTTGAAGGCGATCGGCTCGCCAATTTGATCGAATGCCTTTCGAGAGGTCGCGCTTATCAGAATGACGTGGATGATGTCAATTACAATCCATTCATTTGGGAAATCAGGAATTCCCACAATCCCCCGGATTTCAAACTTCTAGTTCTGGAGCCTTATAACGACCGGACGAATCCTAACGTGCACCTGATGAGATACAAACGACATATGAAAGTTCAATCGACATCGGATAACGTCATGGCTAAATACTTTCCTCTCTTCTTGACCGATATAGCTGTTATGTGGATTCGGAAGTTGGAGTCTTAATCAATCAACAGCTGGAACCTATTGGTCGTCTGCCTTATTGAACAATTTCGGGTCCACATTGCACGACCGAAGAACGTAATGTCGCTCACTACAATCAAGTAGAAGTCTGGAGAAAGTCTACGCTCGTTTCTAGAAAGATTCAACGTTGTAGCAGTATCGGTTGATCGACCTAAACCATCGATGGTAATGAAGGTAGAAGTATCTGGCATCTTGGATAACTCGAAATTCAGAAAATCATTGCACCGAGCCCCATCGCGAAACCTCGGCTAATTCTACCTTGAAGCAGACAGATTTTTGCGGGAAGAAGATGCTATTTCCAAGAAGAACATTCTTGATGTGAACATGCTTAAAGACGGGGGACCTTCTAATTCTGGAAAAGGAAAAGCTGCTGTTAAGAATGACCGCAACACTCAGCCCCAGAGAGGGCCTAGATATGAAAAGTACTCAGTGCTTCACTATTTGACATCTACATGGACACTAGTGTAACTATCTCCTACCCAAAGCCTCATAGGAGGGAGCCATCGCAAAGGGAACGTGATTCTGGATAACATTCCTTGTTTCATGATATGAACGATCATGAAACAAATGACTACAGGCATCTGCGTGATCTGATAGAGCAAACGGGTTAGACGTGGAGAGCTACCCGAGAATGTGAAACAACCAACAGTGCCTGCATCCAAGCTACCACCACCTTCTTCTCGGAGAGGGAATGACTCTGGATCGAGCTCTCGCGGGATCATTATCAGCTGATCTGGATGGGATCACTTTGCATTTTCGGCATTTCTTAGGATTTAAGACATGTTTTCTTCTTTCTTTAGGTTTTCCAATTGGCTAAACCGGAGTACACACGTTTGTGGTTAGGATTTTGGCCTGAAGCGTGCTTTGGACTTGATGACAAACCAATCAGGATTTTCTTTGTTTTTTTTGTTGAATAAGGAAGGACTTTTCAAGCATGGATTATGATTGGTAAATTTAAGTATGGCTTATACTTATCTCGGACCCCTAGGTATGGATTATGCCTAGGGACGGCCTGTCTTGTAAGGCTTTGGCAAGAATAGCTCTATCTTGATATGAGTATGGATTGTTCTCTATTGGATTTTTAAGGATGAATTATACTCAGGAATGGCGAACGGTCTCATCAGGATATGGCAAAGGAACTCAATAAAACTCGAGCATGGCTTATGCTTGGTTTGAACTTCCTAATATGGCTTATGCTTGGAAGGTTAGGTCCCTAGCCAGGTCTTGGTAGGATGGTTCGAATGTCCCTTGAGTATGGTTTGTGGTCAACTCGACGCTTAAACATGGTTTAAGCTTTGAAAGTTTAGGCAAAGTTATCAGGATTTGACATGTCATTTTGGTTCTTATTCTTTGCAGGTATGGATTATACTCGAAGCCGGCAGGCCCGTCGTGGCCAAGGATTTTTTGGATTATCCAGAACACCTCTTCCTTCAACCAGTAAGATATGTCATGGGGGGAAAACATGTTGACACCCTTTTTAATCAAATCCGTCACACGTGGAATTTCTGGTTAGCAATGCATTCAAGCATTGGGAACATCGTCAGCAATCACAAAGCGATTTGGTCGAAGTCGAATCGCAAACATAAAAGGGCCCAGAACTGCTATCAGATGACCTCTTCTGGGCCCCAAAATGTCAATTATGTTGCTTTGTCTAGTAACACTTGTAGCCATTTGGATTAGCTTTAGGTACAACTTTCATTTGTCCCGACGGCCTTACGGTTTGAAAGTTATGCTAGTTTCCGTAAACGCGCGCAGACTCAGGATTTGAATATAAGATGGCATCGATTGGCGAACACTTGGATGAAGTGTCAAAGTTACGGAAGTTCACGAACTTGGATTGCTTGACCCTTCGGGTCAGATCCGATATAATGGATCGGATGGGTGAAGATCCAACCCGATTGCATGAAGTAGCACAGAATGGAGGAACCCGACCCACCTGCTTATGAACCTGACACTTGGACTTCTGGTTCGAGCACCTCCGGGTTGGATCAGAGAAGAAGAATCGATCCTCCTGGGGCGAGTTTAGCACAGCTGTGTTGACCTATTCTAATGGCATAACTTCCTCTTACTTGTATGGATCAAGCTCCACTTGGCATAGCACGATTTTAAGTGCATTCTCCACTACTTTCTGAGATCGCCTCTGGTTGTGACACTTGGCATCCGACCCAAAGCCTCTGCACCCCTATAATTACACCACTACATGGCATTTTGAAAGGACTTTTGGCCATTCTCACTCTTGGCCTCCATTACAACAATGCAAGGATATTGCGCTTCATTCAAACTAATCTAACATGAGAATTTTGTGTATAAAACCACTGTCTTTTCTCCTCCACTTCATTGAAATACAAGGATGTTGTATGTAAATGAATCTTGTGTATTGTAAGACGGCATTGTACTTGTAATTTCTTAGGACTTTAGAAACTATAAAGTGGATGTAGGCTTGGTTTGAGCTGAACTACTATAAAAACTTCGTATGTCTCCTGTTATTTTCTGTTTTTTGCATTCTGTGATCTGTGATTGTGAGGACTTCACACCACATTTGGGTGTTAGTGCCATTTTTGGGTCTAACAATACCCAACATGTAAACTGTAGTGGATTGTTAATATTCATATTAAATGATTGACAAGGTGGAGTGGCAGTAATTGAATCCGTGTACAACAAAGGAAAGAAGGTTTATCATTTGGGATTTAGTCTGGTATTTCTCCTGTTTTTCATCTATATTCGACGTTGAATTCATAAACATGATTGGAGTGTTGACCATGTGAACCATCTTGGATGCAACTGATAAAATTGTGGATGTTGTTTCATGGTTCATGCCCTATTGAGATAGTGGTATAAGTATGGAGTGAAGTGCACAAGAAGTGCAGCAAGCGAGACGTCTTCCAGACCTGGGAGATGACCTCATTATGGGTCATACTTAGTATTATTTTTATTTGTTTATATTTTACTTTATGTATTTCGTGTGTATTTTCGCAAGCATGTTTTTATTTTATCTTTCTGTATTGATATTTCGTAAGTTTATAAAAGTGTACCATATTTCAAAATAATAACAATATATAAAAGTGGTCCAGGGAATCCATGTCTTGCAGTATCCCTATAGCACCCCTACTCTACTGTGAGCTTCGCCAATCCAAATCCAACAAGATTTTTATAGATGTTCACCCCCCCCCCCACACACATAAATATATAGTATCATTTATCCAAAATTTGATCTCATTCCAACATTCGTAGAATAATACATTTGATGTTTAGATTTAACAGTTCAAATAAATACGTGAACGGTGAATAATTGAGCTAGGATTCCTTAGTCACGGTTTGAGTATGGTTTAACATGGATTAAGTAGAATAATACATTTGAATAAATATGCTTGATGAACTTAATCGTCTTGTCAGGTTATGGCAAGGTCCCTTAGTCACAGTTTGAGTATGGTTTATACTCGATATGGATTTCTAGGTATGGCTTATGTGACGACCGCCCACAACCCCCGCACTACACAAGAGGAATAATGCGCTGAAGGGAGTGCTAGGTAGTTATGGTCCTTATGGATGATCATCAAGGTATAATATATAAGCGGGACCTGTCGTAAACTTAAAGTGCAAGGATAAAGTATAATAGAACATATATAACAGGTAGTGATAGTGAAGCAGAAAACACTAAACTTTCATGACAACTAGAAAGTAATTCCCATACACGTGGATAACAACAATAGTGTTTGTACAATTTGCCTCACTACAACACTTAGAGAAATAGCAAATAGCGGAAAAACAAAGGTACTAGATAGTAGTAAAATAGTACGCCAGCCTCCTGCTCGCCACCGAGTAGCAATCTCGCCAATCACCTGCCACCTAGTCTGCCTATCCAAACAACCGGATGAACAGCCCAAGGTAATAAGAGGAAACATAAAACCATGAATCAGACAACAGCCTTAGTGAGTGGTAAAACAGCTAACAAACGTCATCAATAAAGTCTCTCATATGTAATTACGACCTTGAACTTTGACCACGATCGATGACCATAGCTCTGATACAAAATGTGGCGACCGCCCACAACCCCCGCACTATATAAGAGGAATAATGCGCTGAAGGGTGTGCTAGGTAGTTATGGACGATCATCAAGGTATAATATATAAGCGGGACCTGTCGTAAACTTATAACGCAAGGATAAAATATAATAGAACATATATAATAGGTAGTGATAGTGAAGCAGAAAACACTAAACTTTCATGACAATTAGAAAGTAATTCCCATACACGTGGATAACAACAATATTGTTTGTACAATTTGCCTGGCTACAACACTCAAAGAAATAGCTAACAGCTGAAAAACAAAGGTACTAGATAGTAGTAAAATAGTACGCCAGCCTTTTGCTTTCCACCGAATAGCAACCTCGCCAATCACCTATCACCTGCCACCTAGTATGCCCATCCAAACAACCAGATGAACAGCCCAAGGTAATAAGAGGAAACATAAAACCTTGAGTCGGACAACAGTCTTAGTGAACGGTAAAACAACTAACAAACTTCATCAATAAAGTATATGAGAATGGGTAAATATATAACTAATCTACCTAGCTCTAGAGAAGAACTCTCGATTTCCTTCCCTACTACATGACACTGATAGCCTTTACGATCCATACATCCAAAGGGATAACAATTCCGTCATGGCAATTAAGCATCCATTCACACATGGCAAAGCAACTCAATCATGAACATAACATGCATTCAGACATCTATGACAGACTCTGGCTACCACTGCCAACTTTGCTTTGGAACCCTCGTTATCGTATGATTGGCTAACAACTTGCCATCAATTGTCAAGGACCATACACGACACGCCGGTTCTAACAAAACCCCACAAGCTATATACAACACGTGGTACACACTATCCTCAACACGTGTCTAGGCTATATACGATGCCCAGGGCACTCGACCTACAATTGGTCTTCAATTGTACCCCTGCTTTGAGTCCGTTAGAACCTACGATAAAGGAACTTCATCGGCCTTCTCATCTCTAGTTGTTATCATTTACGACTATTTGTTGGGTCAGAACGCTTTAGAGCAATCACTTCGCACGAACTCAATACATCCTTGAGTCGTTTCCACATTCGTTGCATACGACGAACAACGAACACTTCTCATCACTTCCAGCAATGATTGTAGCAGCACTGTAGCAATTATCCTAGCACCCAAACACTGTAGCATGAACGATCAATCACTATAGCACCCAAACACTGTAGCGAACGACCGATCATTATAGCACGAGTGTGAACGATCACTGTAGCACCCAAACGTTGCAGCATGAACGACCAATCACTGTAGCACCCAAAAAATGTAGCGAATGACCGATCACTGCACCACGAGTGCGACCAATCACTGTAGCACCCAAACACTGTAGCATGAACGACCGATCACTGCAGCACCCAAACACTATAGCGAACGATCGATCACTGTAGCACTCAAACACTGTAGTACGAGCGTGACCGACCATTGTAGCAATCTCCAAAACACTGTAGCATGAACGATCGACCACTGTAGCACGAGCGCGGCCGATCACTGCAGCAATCTCCAAAACACTATAGCGACCGAGCGGTCACTGTTGCAATCTCCAAAACACTGTAGCACGCGACCGATCACTGTAGCAGCTGATCCAAAAATCACCATTTGATCAAAACTTCGCCAAATGATAGATTCGACGAAACCAACTTGTCCAATTCATCAAGTATGATCAAAAACACGGTATGAATCCACAAACAACATGAAAACAAAAGTATTCACCAAATCATGCAAATCATTCAAAAAATCATAATGGATGGTCATATGAAAAAACTATAGATCTATCGTACCCAATCATATGAAATAACATAAAGCCATCAATATAAACTTACTAAATGAGATTATAGGGTGATTCATATGAAAATGGACTATATATGGCATAGATCTATGGTTAAACACTTAAACTTGATGAAAAACATGATCAAACGCTTATACACTTCATTGAATCCATGTGAAAGATGTAAACCACTCACCGATTCTCCAAAATAAGCTAAATTTAATGAAATAAGAATCCGGACAGTAAGCACCTTGCACCAATCTCCTTGATCTGATGAATCCTTGCTTCAATCGATATAGATCTAGCCTCCATGGTGTAGATATATGATTTCCCTCCTTAGATTTGGATTTTTAATGGTGGAAAGGTGTTAGAGGAAGAAGGAGCTCAAGCCCACCAAATGAAAGAATGGGAGATGTAACCTATTCTCCATACCCCTCACCCCCTATTTATAGTTTCCACCAACACCCTAATTGGGCCTTCCCAAATCTGCCCAATTGGCTCCTAAAACCTAGACAACCAACTGAAAAACCTTAAAACAACGATTCCTCCCAAACCACCGGGCCAAATCCTAAATCTAACCACTCTACGGAAAGACAACCATCAATTCCTTTCCAATGGCACAGGTCTCACCCTCTAGTTCGACCTGAGTCAAAAGTTATGCCCTGTACAAGACTGATAGGGGCAAAATGGTCATAAACAAAATCGGTAAAAATTATGGACATGTCTCACATCCCTATAAGCAACACATTAAATGATGAGAATGATCCAACCCTCAGGGAATAAAATAAAAATATTTTACGATCTTCCGATACGTAAAATGCGGGTTGTTACAATTTGTACCTGTGAAGTTGGATTATCTTGTCAGGCTTTGATAGGAAAACTCAATCAAAACTAAATTATGGCTTATGCTCAGTTTGGATTTTCTGGTACGGATTATACCTGAAGGATTGAGCCATCTTTTTAGTTCTTGGCAAGGTGATTCAATAACGACTCGAGTTTGGTGTATACTCAATATGGATTTCCAATCATGGTTTATGTTTGGGAAGGCTATATAGTATTATCAGGATTTGGAAAAACTATTCACTTGATTTATTTGTTGGTATGGATTATAATCTCATTGGATAGGGCCAACGAGACCGCGTAATTCAGATTTTTTGAATTTGGATTTCTCTTATAGTACGATCGGGAATGATCGTTGGGCTTATTGGTATTCTTGTTATATGGTTTTCTTAAATATGATCTGGACTGATCATGGCTTTACGGTAATACAGTGTGGTACGACCATGGATTTCTACTAAATACGATCTTATGTGATCATGATCTTCTAGTTTTCTATTATTACGATCCGGTGCGATCATGGATTTTTGGACCTTGGTTATTAGACTTCTAAGTTGGACTCCTATGGACTTTTGGATATTAAAAACACATCTTCCACTGAAAGATATTGACTTGACTTTTGGCAACGCTGTCACATCTCAGATTTTCTACAAGAGAAGTGCTCAGGATTTGAACATATGCTCAAGAGAGCACGAAAGTGTTTGGATTAAGCATGGAAAACACTCAAATGTATGAGTATGAAACATTCGTGTTTTGGTTCGGTATGGTCGGTTCGAGCTACCTCAGCAATTCATGAGACTTCAGATCCAAGGAGCTCGAGTCGATCGTCTCGGCTTGGTGAAGCTATACACTACCTCTCTTACACTCATGTAATTCGACTCGAATAAATTCATGCTAGAATAAACCTAGAGGAAGAAAAGAAGAACTTTCCTCGGGTCGACAAGACTTGGATCGGATATGCCAATCCAAAGTTAGTCTGACATACCGAATCGAACACAGGCTCAAATGCTGACTTTGTTTTCTAACCTATTCTCTTGGCTTAGGAGGTCGTCGCTACATCCTATTCCTTCGGATCTAAGGACACGTGTTATGCAACTTCCCAGAGAGGATGTCTCCCACTAACTTGAGAAGCGGTCAGCACCTCCATATCGACTTGGATCGTACGCCAGGTGGCATACCGACCCAAGCTCCACCTCCACCTATAAATATGTGTTTTCTTGACTGGAGAAAGGATCGATTCCTTCCCTTACAGCATATGAGTCGGAGATCAAAATCCATTATTCTTTCAAGGATGTTGTTGGATAAAATTACTTCTTTTCTCTTCTTTCTTAGACAAGAAATTGAACTGTATTGTAATCTAACAGTATAAAAAATAGATTATAAAGTGGATGTAAGCTCTTTAATGCCGAACCATTAAAGCATGTTCCCTTATTTTTATGTTTTCAGTTATCTATGATTGGAATAATATGTAATTACCTTTTATTTGTGTACGGTTTGTGCATCTAAGGGTTAATTGTCAAAATAACCACTTTTTGCCTTCAACAAGAGTGCAATCAGAAATTGATGGAAAGCCGACAATTCATAATTGGTGCAAACGAAGTATATTTTGGGAGTTTCCGTATTAGAAACATTCTCTTCTTCTTCATAACATTGATTTTATGCATAATAAGAAATTTGTATTAGATATTATTTTTAATGCAATTTTGAATGTCAAGGGGAAGACTAGGGACAACTTGAAATCAAGACATGATATACAAGAGCTATGCAAATGTCCTGATCTTCATATGAAACCAAATGACAGAATAAACATAAAGTATGTTATAATTTAGATAATAATTAAGTTAAAGTTGTGTTAAAGTGGGTGGAAGGGTTAAGGTTTCCTGATGGGATTTCAAAAAATCTTCGTAGATGCATTGACTTTAAAAATGGTAGATTGAGAAGAATGAAAAGACACGACTATCGCATAAAAATGGAAATTTTATTACCCGTTCTATTCGCAGACCTATTGCCGTCGAAAGTTTGGAAGGTAGTAACGAAGCTTAGTCGGTTTTACAAAGAGATTTGTTTGACTACTTTAAACGTTCTACATCTACATAAACTTAATGTAGATATTTCTATTCAGCTCTTCAAATTGGAAAGAATATTTCTACTATTTTTTTTAATGTAATGAAACATTTACCTGTTCATCTGCTATCTGAAGTATGACTTCGAGATCTAATGCATATGGATGGATGTATCCATTTGAGAGGTATGTAATATGTTACCTAGTTATTTAATTGCGTTCAAAAGTTAAAGTTAATGTAAATTAATTTTTTATGTATGCTCGAATCATCTGAAGAAAAAAGAAAGGAAAAAAGAATGAGTTGGATGTTCAATATGTCTTACATCAAAGAAGAAGCTTTATTCTTTTTCATTGACTATTTCAGTGACCATGTAACATATCATTTAAAAGTGTTCCTAGTAATGACGAAGACAACGAACAAGGGTTCTCTTAAGTAATGTTATCTATTTATAGACAACATTGTCGACCGTTTGGGAGATATGTAGAAATATGGCTAGACGATAGAGATCTTCATGCATCACACACTTATATTCTTCTTAATTGTGCTGAGCTTGCACCATTTATTAGGTGATCTGAAATAATAATACATGGCTTACTCATTTTCGTAATGCTTGTGCATGTAGAATCTAATGCAATATTTTATTCATATATATGGTATTTATGAAAGTGAACATCCGCACAGAGATTTTAGTAAAGAATTTTCCGATTGGTTTTCAAAGTATGTTTACAAGCCAATAAATTGAGTGGTTGTTAAAGGGTTGAAATATCTTGCATTTGGACAAAAAAGAGGTACTAATAAATATCCAATATATTTCTTAACTGATATAAATTTAACACCAAAGAACATGGTGTAGAAAAATTAACTAATAATAAAGGTGTATTTGTAAAAGGCAACGATGATCTAGAAAATAACATAAATGATTTTTATGGCATTTTAACATAAATTTTGCACTTGAAATATTTCTCATGGCCCGCGAATGAGGTGTTTCTTTTGAGATGCAACTAGTTTAGCAATGGTATAGGTTCTAGAATTAATGTGCACAAGGATTATAATCTTATTGAAATAAAGCACATATTGCATTATCACAATTACGATTCTTTTGTACTAGCCAAACATGCATTGCAAGTTTATTACACCCCTTATCCATCTCTAAAAAGACGTAAACAAGATTAGTTGAAAGTTTTTAAAATAATGGCCAGATTTACGTTCGATGAGAAGAATATTCCAAACGAATAAGCTTGTCAGTCAAATTTTGAGCAAAGCAACAAAATAATAATTACAGACAATCTACAATAACCCGCCCGGAATGAGCCTAAATTTCAACCCAAAAAGGTGAATCGAAACTTAAAGACAATCTAAACGGATCGTTGGTTCCTATAAGGAAATGGTATAACAGATAGAACAAAGCATACTAAAAGAAATCAGAATCTCACATGGCTAAAGGGATAAAGTATAATAACTTAAAGTAGATGTGCCTTTAGTTTATAACCATCATTAATATCAGGTGCAGCGAGTCTCATGCAATAATTGGTACATCAGAATTAATTATCCTAACATAATAATACTCCCATAATGCTTAATAGCTATGGATCCTCCACCATTAGGCTCCGTCATTGTTTCGTCCATCGAGGCGCTTCCCCACCTATTAACCTATTGGATATGTTAAGGAGAGGAGTCAGAACATAAAGTCCTGTGTGAGTGAAAACAATAATTGCTTAAAGACTATACCCTAGATTTGGCAAGTTATATAAGTTAAGATATGTCGACGAAACACTTAAGCACACACATATAAAGAAATATTTTATTCAATGAGGTGAATATCCAAATCAATCACTTAGGATCATTATTGATGCACTAAGGGTGAAGATCCAACGAGGTGGACATTCTTGGTCACTTAAAGCCCATTCCAACACAATTATTGAGGGCAGATTCTCATGATCTCTTACAACCCTAAGGCGGACCCTAGCCACTTAAGACCCCATCATAATACGCCAACGTTCTTAAATATCTATTCTCACAAGAAATATGAGAATTAGTATCCCGCCCCTCAGTACCTGTTTAGGGTAGACCTGCACAGAGCCCTTTAAGACCCCTCCGGCGTAAGCCTCATGTTACTACTTAACTGATATTACGGTAGAACACGTATGCCGCTTACGACTTCCCTTAGACAGTTGGTGAAAAAGATTTCATGCAACATCCCATGTATATCAAATATGTCACTAGGTTGGCCCTCCCAAAGCTCCTAGAGGAATTTCACATTCCGGTAAACTATCCTACTCCGTTATTACCATGACTAAACAACTTTTAGAGAAGGAAAACCCATAGACCCACTTCAAATCTAATAAAGGAGGGTCCCATAACTTTGGTCCAAATCTAAGGAATAAACCTTCAGAATTGTCCTAGTCTAAAGCACTTAAGATGCAAACTAGATAAGAAGAAAGTCACTTAATACCATCTCAAGGTGTAGTAAGCCTACCTATTTACACACGTAATAGGTATACACACACACACACTAGACCTCTCAAATTAAATCGTCTACCTGCAGATGTTGGATGTGTCGGGCTATGCCGTGAAGACTTCTACTATAAGTGGGCTTAACCTCGTGTCATAGTGTACTGAACTAAGTGGCCCATGGCATCCAGACCTCTCACAGTAGCCGAACCCACATGCGGTTGCTGGATTTGCCTGTTTGTTACGGGTAGACTTCGACCACAAATGATGACTAACCTCGTGCCTGTGTGTTATTATTTAGTGAATAAATAATCCATTTTATACGCATACATAAACAATAATTTATATGGGGACATTTCAAATTCTAACCTTATTCTAATCGTATTTATTACGTTATTACTGTGCTGATTACGTTTATTACATTATATAAGTAGAATATTTAATACGTATAACAAACGTAATTTGCGTACGAACAAAGAAATGTTTTAATGGTGTAAATTATCAAATTGGTCTACATTTAAGCCATCCCACATCAGACCGCTAAATACGTGGTATAATGGCATAATTAATGATAGTAGTAATGGAAAAAAATACAACATAACTATAAAAACTTGTATCCTAGGCTTGTTAGAATAATTCAACTAATGAATCAAGAACAATGTGTAAATTTCCTACAACATATATACATACATGCATACATACATACACATATATATATACATAGACCTTTATTTAATCTAAATTTAACTCTTCCTATGTTGTACACAAAAACGCAGATATCTAATTTGTTTCAAATCCGAATACGTTCAAATTACCCATTTAGATTGGAAATCAAAACCTATTCAAATAATAAAACTAAATCAAATCCAAACCATTTTACATCACAAACAGTTTCAAATAAAATGATAAATCAAATCACATAAAAATAAATCACCTAAAATGTTCTTCATCCATAACCCAAACAAAGTCACAAATCCAACATTCATTAACAATTCTTGCGAAATACATGAAAATTGGTAATTTAGGGGGTTTTACAGTTTGATATTATCGTTAATCCAAATCTCCGTAGGCATACTAATTTGTATAAGAATTGACAAAATATAGAATATGCCTAAATAATTATTATCTCAACTCACAGTGAATTGACTGTATGGAAATGTCACAGATTTGTCAATATTTGCCTATTAGATCTGAAAACCTTCAAGAACGAAAACGAATGTGAACTCCAAACCCTTATATATATAAGAATTAAACAGTAAAAACTCTTATATATTAAAATTTTATGATTCCAGATTCAGGTCCTATTTAAATTCTACAAGAAAAGGGATTAGAAAAGAAAAGAGATTTAAGTGAGAAAGAAAGAACTATAATATAATTCCCTGGAATCAATGGCAGAGTAGAGGCAGGGAAGGAGGAAAATACTAGGTTTAGGTACGAGGTTTAGGGTGTTATTTATATGTGTGTTAGTGATTAATAAGGATTATTTAGACTAAATCTCAGGTGTCAGTTTATAAACAAACCCCTAAAAACTCAACCAGATCCAAGCCAAATTGGACACTGACCGCACCAGGCGGTCAACACCCCTCCTAGGGGGCGACCGGCCTCCTGGTCGTACTTTTGTCTATTGGCCTGCGTTTAAGGGTGAAGAGATATTTCTTATAATGTTTATTAATATTTATATCTTGTCTTTTAAATGTTATTCTTGTCCTCTGTTGTATACTTATATATACACACAAATTCAAATTTGATGGAATATACCAATCGCTTGTTTATTTGTCATATATTATTCCATATATTTATACTATAATTCGAATTTCAAATATTGTTGCATATATATTTTGTGTACAACTTTTTTAAATGTAATTCTTCCATACAGGCTCGGATTCTGACATATTTTACATGAAAATTGATCAGAACTCCATGATTACAACTATGATATTTTCATGGCCAAATTTCTAATGCTGCAAAATTCCATTTTTAGCCTATTTACATATTATTATTTGTTTGCTGATTTCCATCCATTACTATTAATAATTTGAATTAAATTATACTATGTCTATTTCGGTATATTTTTACGGGGTGTTACATTTTCCCCCTCCCTTAAAATAGTTTTTTCCCCAAAATCTGTCCGATGGGGCGAAAAACAAGACTCGCACAGACACCCATGTTATTTTAAATACATCCATAAAACATCCATGACTCACAATGATTATGCACTATAGATTTACTAAAGTGAGTTCAATACAAACGTGTATGTGAAATAAGTGATGCAGTATGTATGCAAAACAACTGAACATGCATATAATTTCTATATGAGTGCTTGGTGCATTTGTGTTGCTGCCATCCCCTACCATCCAATCTAGCAACCACAACGCAACCAAAAATCCTAAATTTTCGAGGGAGGCTACAAAATTTAATATTTTCATGCCTTTTCTCGAATTTTTCTTCCTTATGTGCTCGAACCAATCTAAATTAATATTGCAGAATCTTGAAGTCCCGTGCTCCAAAATGTCTATGGTGACATGAAACTCCCAATGTTCTATTTTTATCCCCATTTCTTGATTATGCCCTACCAAAAATCAATTGTACCGTAAAGGTATCTTATCAAATATAAAACTTTTATGGGTTCCTATTCGTAATATCATACATCTCCCTAACTTAGGGAAAACCCAAAATATACTATTGACTCGTTACCCTCCACAGTTGGCCTAATCAAATTAGACTTTTTCTAAAGTTTAACCAGAAATTTGGTTTGGGTAGAAATTTGTCAATGGTCATCCCATCAACACTTTGGTATTTTAAGTGGCCTCCTTGAAGTCCTTCAAGAGCGCCCACTAATCACTAAAAAGATAATTATGCTACTCATGTAAATATTACTATTATTCCTATTATCTAAGGGACTAATGCTACAGATCCTTCCTCTTATCCCTAAAGCTTTGGCTGTCTTCATTTTGTTTTCTAGTCTTCAAGCGAAGTTTGTCCCAAAAACAATTTCCTAAATCAAATTTCTAGATCTAACCAATTTATGTCTAATTTATACTAATGACTAGAAATATTTTCCTATGGTCCAATTTGCTAGAATTTAAATCTGAGTAAGGTCTGTTTTTTAACTTTCATAAATTTGCCCAAACGACAATATTGACATATTAAAATTACAAGGAATAAGTACTCTTTTGTTTTGTATGTATAGTGTAATTTGCATGCAAACACGAAAATTCACACATCACATCCTTTTCATTTTAAGTATATTCCTCATAATTTTAAATATGGCCTCATTTTTCTTCTTTTTTTCTTTTGAATTAACGGCAAAAGGGCTAATTTAAAAAAATTAAACAAATATCCTTAAACAAACCAAAAACATGGTTATAAGCAAACTAAAAGATTAATACAAACCTAATTAACTAAGCTTTTTCCTTAATCTCAAATTTTATGTTCTTATTCTTGATGGTGATATTAAGGCTAAATTTTCAAAATCACAATACAAATACACTTCCTCCATGTAGGCTACAAATCAAATTCTGCTATTAACCTCCGGATTCCATATATAGTAAGTCGCTAGGTTGAATGTCCCCATGAGGTTCTTCCTCTTACTTACACATTTATCTTAAGAATTTAATAAGTGTTTTAAATCCCAACATTTCATTCATAACATGGATTTATTACTTATATCACACTTATACCCTTATCCAATCAATACCGGGGAATTACCAACGACACAACCTAAAAAATATTTGGAATATTTCTCTTACAATTAAATGGTCTAAATTGCGGCGAGGCCTTAATACTTTTAATCCAAATCCCTAAGATGCCCATTCCATATCTTTAAATCTTCCATCTTTGTCCTCTTTATAAATGTGGTCCATTCAAATATATATATATATATACCACTGGACTGTTCCCAGAATGCTTATTTAATTCCCTCCAGATCCTTCAAGCTTGAGATATATTCATTTTCTTCAAAACAAGTTATCTTTTAAATCAAACCCCAATATTTCCTTTTGATTTTATTAATTACAAATTCATTTCTTACTAAATCCGCAACTAATTAATAATCATGAATTCTATTTCCAAAAATCATGAATTACGTTGCTTACATTATAGCTATATCTTTATATTTATATCTATGTATTACTAATCATTTGATACAGTTATTAATGTATTAACTCATAACTTAATTATCACTGGCCAATTAGCTTACAGCCAAATATTTTTTTGGGAATCTATAGGATTCACCAACTTTTCAAATATAATCCATTAAAGTTTCCATATTTAGTTGTATAAATCATTCTATCTTAATTATGATTTTCCTAATTTACTACTACAAAATCTATTTCTTTTGTTATAATATAAGTCTCAGTAGTGACATTAAGTGAATTTATTTGTATGCTACTGTCATTTATATGTATGTATATATATATATATCCCATTATGACAACAATCTATTAAGGTTCACTGAACTCCAAAAGATTCACGTTCACTGCCTTTTTAAAATGTTGAAGCATTAAAAATTTGAATTTCCACTTCAAAAATATAATTATATTATTTCTTATGAAAAAATGTCCAATAAATGTCTCGTTTTAGATTTGTCATGTTTTGAAAACATTGTTTACACGTACATAAATCTATGATTTTAGGAGTAGAACAACTTTCTATGCTCTATTGTTTTTTATGAAAGGCAAGCATGAATTATTATTTTTATTCACATCATCAAGGTTAGAATAAACAACAATATTAATACATAATATCTAAATTTCTAATATCAAAGTATTTCCACAAAAGAAAAAACTACAAACAGATATAACTAGATAAACAATTGCAGTTAACATCAATGCCACAATACATGAAGTAGCTTCCTTCATTACTACTCTACATCTTCAATCAGAATTAATTTGTAGAGCGGAAAAGTTCAACACAGAGCAGCTTACTTCAAGAATGAGAAAATATTCGCCATACTGATCACTAGCATAAACCACATCATTATCACCAGTTTGAGAAAGCCTACATTTGCAAACTGAAAGTTGTAAAATAATCAAGAATTAGCCGTTTAAATCCTTACAAAACAAGTAAAGCCATAACCAAAAAACGCATGATGAACTACTTGCACTCACTCAAAATTATAGGCCTTAGAAAACAAAATCTTCATTCAACATATCTACATACTTCAACATGATTCAGGTTCTTCAGAAACTAACAGAATACCATCGTTAACATAGTACTGTGATATCCAGAATTACCAGAAAATCTGCACCAGTTCCATTAAACCCCACTGCGGCTATCATGACTACCATGAAATAACAGAAAAAACCAAAACTAAGCTGAATTTCCGAATTTGGATTCCTTCTCATTTGCCTTTTTCCTGATTTTAGACTGCTACTTGATGGCAGCAAGTCCTCTGGTTTGTAATCATGACCCTCGTCTAAATCATCCGAAAGTTTACCCTTAATACTCTTAGCTTTAGACGAGGGAATATCTCTTATAGACGCAGCAGAGGATAGAGAAGCCAAAAAAGATTTTATATTTGGAAATGTCAAGCCTGCTCCAATAACATTTGAAGGTGGTAGGTGGATATGCGAAGGTGGCTTCAAGTGAGCGTATAAAGAAGTATTTGTTGTGCAGAACCCGAATTGGATGTTGATTTGCTCAAAAAATTACCAGCAGCTGCTAATGAACTATAGGAAGATGAGCAGCATTTTGATGCATTTGCAGAAAAATCAGAGGAGAAAACTTTATTGGCCTGCTTCCCTTTGATATTTGTTTGCAAAGATACATTCTCATCATTAAACAAATTTCTTAAGCCAAAATCCAAATGAATTTGACAATCCGCTTGGAATGGGCCTAAATTTCGACCCATAAAGGTGAATCGGAACTTAGAACCATTCTAAATGGATTGTTGGTTCCTATAAGGAAATGGTATAACAGAAAGAAGAAAGCATACAGAATGAAATCAGAATCTCACATAACGAAAGGGATAAAGTATAATAACTCAGAATATATGTACCTTTAGTTTAAAACCATCATAAATATCAGTTGCAATGAGTGTCATGCAATAATTATTACACCAAAGTGAATCATCCCAACAAAATAATATTGCCATAATGCCTAATAGCTATGAATTCTCCACCATTAGGCTCCATTGTCGTTTCATCCATCAAGTCGCTACCTCACCTAATAACAAGTTGGATATGTTAAGGAGAGGGGTCAGAACATAAAGTCCTGTGTGACTGAAAATAATATTTGGTTAAAGACTATACCCCAGATTTGGCAGGTTATATATATCAAGTTATGTCTACGAAACACTTAAGCACACACATACAAAGAATTATTTTAATCAATGAGGTGGATATCAGAACCAATCACTTAGGACCTTTATTGATGCATTTAGGGTGAAGACCCAACGAGGAGGACATTCTTAGTCACTTAAATCCTATCGTAACATATCTATTAGGGGTAGATTCTCATGATCTCTTATGACCCTAAGGCGGACCCTGTCTACTTAAGACCCCGTCCTAGTATGTCAACGTTCTTAAATATATATTCTCACAAGTAATATGAGAAGTAGTATCTCGCCGCTTAGTGCCAGTTTAGGGTAGACCTGCATAGAGCCCTTTAAGACCCCTCCGATTGACACCTCATGTTACTGCTCAACTGATATTACAGTGGAACACCTATGTCACTTAAGACTTCCCTTAGACAGTTGGCGAAATAGATAGCATCCTACGTCCCACATATACCAAATATGTTGTAATGACCCGGATTTTCAACGACTTTGGTTATCGACATAAGCACGATGTCGATAACCAAAATACCGAAAAATCCTGGTAATTAGTGAAAGAAATTATAGGGTGAGGAAAGATAAGATAGAAACTTAGAATAGAAGAAGAAGAAGAACACAATATCAGAGTAACACGAATCTCACAGCGGAACGAATAAATATATTTCATAACATAACTTTGAAATACAAATCTTTACTTGCATATACATATCATTATCAAAGTACAGCACTTACAACACAGCGGAATAATAATAGCTATATGATCCTGAAGCCTCCTGCTCCAGCTCTTCAATGTATCTGTAAATCCCGACTACTTGACTGCCCATACAAATTTAGGCACCCAAGAGTATAGGTGTAACGACCCGCATTCTACGCATCATAGGATCGTAGGATATTTATTTCTTTCACATACGAAGTCGTATGGTCATGTAACTTTGGGAGACGACTATTGGGGTCATTTCCCATGTTCATGATTTTTCCCGATTTTTAAATGACCATTTTACCCCTAGTTATCACTGTTTTGGCCATAACTTTTGACTGGAAAGGAATTTTGACCTGAAACCACTTCCATTGGCTCCGGATGATGGTTTCTCTTTCCGTAGAGTGGTCACATTAGCCAAACGGACTTACCGTTTGGGAGATATGGCTGAAACAAGTTTCAGATGGTGAAAAACAGCTTAATTGGGCTTAACCGGGTGATTAGCAGCTAGGCCCATAGGGGAATTTCGGGTTTAGAGGTATAGGAGGACTGATTAGGGTTATGTTATCACTTCCATTTCAGTTTTGAGCCGCCACTTTCATTCCTCTTAACCTAGTAATGGCCTCCACTCTCTAAATCTCTCTAAAACACCCAAAAATCACCTTCTAATTGAAGATTAGGCTTAGCAAACATTAAATTAAGAAGAAAAAGCACCAAAGCAAGGTTAGAGCTGCTGTTAGACATCAGTATTCTCCCCAAACCAGAGGAGTTTCAGTTCTTAGAATTTTATTTGTGGCCAAGGTGAGTGATTTGCATAGTTTTTGCACTAATTACGGTAATTAAGGGTAATTAGTGGAAATTAGCGAATTTATACACTAATAAATTCTGGAAAAATTCTTAAAATTCTAAAATAATGTTTTAAGGCTCGGTTAGAAATTTGAGATAATTTCGATGTGTTTTGCTAATTGTATGCTTAAGCATGATTTAGAGTGCTTAAGGGAAAATAAGGAGCTTTGGCTACTTTTGATCTATTTTTGATTCATTTGAGTGATTGTTTGCTGTTGTAGTTGCTATTACATGTTGCTATGACTCTATGGTGTGTTTTGTGATTGCTTAGAAGTGCTAGTTTGGTCAAAAACGCCGTCGAATGGCGAGAAACTGTCGCTGGAACGAAGTACAGGAATTTATCCGGATCGGATCGCCCCCATGCCCACGAACCGACCCGCCTGCTCGAACCGCGCCACGTGCCAGAGCTCGGAGTCACGAAGGGGAGACCACGATCCTACTTGGAGAGGAAGTGCCACGAACTGATAAGCCCGAACCGACCCGACAAGGCGCCACGAGCTGACGAGGTGCGATCCGATGGCGCGACCCGATCCGCTGATGGTTGAAGACCCCGATCTGATCCGTCTCTCGTGAGTATGAGCTACTCCGATCCGAACCGATGTGCCTCCACGACTGAAGGAAAGCTTCCACGATCCGACCCGAGCGTGAAGGATGATCCGAACCGATCCGAGGTTGATGGCTATGAGTTGGGGACTGCGAACCGAACCGGGAAGTTACAAACAGAATGAAGACCGATCCGGAAGGTGATGACAGAAACCCGAGATGCAAAGGAATCCCAAATGAGAAGTTAGAGCTCAAGATTCAGATGGGAATCAACGAGTTCACTTCATGGTTGGGTTTTGCTGCGGGACGTGTGCCAAGGGGTTATCGACATCTATAGCTTTGGACCACTATGGTAGGAGGTTCGAAGGCGGATTCAGGGCCATTATGGCATTGGTAGAACCAAGGGCTATGACCAATGAAGTGGGTCATTGAAATGTTTGGTCATGACTCCAAGTGTTTGGCTTGGTCACAGCAGGGTTTCTACAAGTCGGGATTCGTCGTTGCCTCAGTTTGTCTAGTGCTCCAAAGTGGTAGATGTCGTACGCTTTACGCACTGAGTGAGAGATGTGAGGATGGTTGCTATGGATGATTTGCTTGCTATCGTTGTGACATGCACACCCCACCCCCGTATTCTTACACTATTTATTATGGCACCTTGGAGTATTGTACGGTATGTGGTACTAACTCTTTGGTTGCAGGTCCAGGTTCAGGTATGGTTTAGTATGCCTGTTATTACTCTGTTTAGATGCTTATCGCTCATACCAGGCTTTATGTCTGACCCAGAGTTTTATGTCTCTTCTTATTACTCTGGGTGCTCACACGAGCAGACTAGAGACAGGTTAGCTGGTGACGCACGGGTAGATGATCCGGAGACGAGCAGGAGGCTCCCACGTGATATATATATATATATATTTAGTATTCTCCCTGTGTTGTTGAAGATCACTGCTTGGGCATTGTTGGTGTATCTTCTATTTCAGCTTTCTTTTGTTAGAGACAGTAAATTTGGAAAATTGTAATAAGATGTATTTGGATTTTCCGCTGCTTTGAGATTGATGTTGGTTTTAGTTATCAGCTTATGTACTGTCTCGCCTGTTTTATGTCAAGTATGTTATTATTATATTTTATTCCATGCGCTGTGAGACATTCTACAGGTTCTTTGATTAGTTCATTCTCTTCTTTCCTTTCTTCTGACGACCGTCTTGTGCTAGTCGGGCATGTGTACAACGCACTTTTGGAGGAAATGCATGCTGGTGCGAGGCGGGCCGTCACACTTGGTATCAGAGCTCTAGGTTGCGTAGTTAACCTAGGGAAGATATCAGGGAGAGATAATATACGTATACGAGGGAGCGTATTTGTGATTACTTTGGTTTTTAAAAGCTATATATATATATATATATTATTAGTAGTATAAGGATGAAGTCGTACTGCACTAGCTCCACTATGGAATCGTTAATCGTTTCCTTTTTCAGATTGACGATGAGCCGAGATACTAGAGGTGCTGGTAGGGGAGCCAATAATGGGAATGCTGCTGACATGAGGACGATGTTTACTGACCTCATGAGAGAGATGCTTAGAGATGTACAGAGGGCAGCTCCCAATGGTGGAAATGGTGGTGGTCCAATAGTGCAGGCGCCAAGAGTCGACTTCGCCAAGCTGAATAAGGATTATACTAGTCTTGGTGGGAAGCCGTTCCACGGAACGGAGTCGGCTACGGATGTTCAAGATTGGGTGGATAGTTGCGAACGTATCTTCGAGGATTTGGGTATCGAGGATGCAATGAAGAGGAAGCTAGCATCCCGTCAGCTGCAAGGGCGGGCAATGAATTGGTGGAATGCTATTAAGGCAGCTACTCCCGAAGACCAGATTACTTGGGAGCAGTTTAAGGCTCGCTTTAGCGAGAAGTTCATTCCAGCTGCCCAGAAGTCAGTGTTGTTCAAGAGGTTCTTGGAGCTCAAGCAAAATGGCAGAGCTGTCTCGGAGTACATTGCTGAATTTGACACTTTGTCGAAGTACGGGTTATCTCTTATTGATACTGCCGAGAAAAAAGAATGAGAAATTCATAACTGGTTTGGATCAGTACTTGGGAGAAAAACTTATTAACCACATCGATGAGACGTTTGAATCGATTGTGGGGAAAGCGTTAAGGTCAGAAAGTCTCTACCCTAAGCCAAAGACTGAGGTTGCATCCGCAGATGAGCCAAAGCCACAAGCTAGTGGTGGAGGCAAAGGTGGTTCCCAGAATAAGAGAAAGCAGAATCAGGCTAAGGATGGCCAGAAGAAGAAGAGTAAGCAAGATGTGGAGTGCTTCAGCTGTGGTAAGAAGGGCCATTATGCTAGTAATTGTCGGGCCAAGCCAGCAGATAGGAAGTGCTTCAACTGTGGCCAAATGGGACATCTCAAGGACAAGTGTCCCCAGCCCCCTAAGGAAAAGCAAATGGTAAAAGCCTACGCTCTTAATGCTATTCCTTCTTCGTCGAATGCCCCAACAGCGGCGGAGAAGGGAAAGAATGTCGTCATTCAAGGTATGCTTTCTGTTTATGATGTTCCTGTTAGAGTTTTGTTTGATACCGGAGCTTCCAGTTCTTTCATATCTAGTGACTGGTAGATAGGTTGGGATTGGAGCCCGAGATTGTCGATAGACCTTTAGTAGTGACGAACCCGATTGGTGGTTCGACTAGCCTTAGTATGATTTGTCGTAATGTGGTCTTATCGAGTCATGGATGCATGTTTGTTTGTGATTGCTTTGTTTTGGGCTTTACTGGGTTTGGCATTATTTTGGGAGTAGATTGGCTCCAAAGATACGGGGTGGTGGTAGACTGTGAGAGCTTGTTGGTGACAGCTAGAGCGGATGATGGGCGGAGGATAGTGTTTGGTGGTCTACCCAGTAAGGGGGTATTGGCTAGTTTTCTAAACTCCCTCGACATTCCGCATAGTGAGTTGTCAGGTTTGCCCGTGGTTGGCCAGTATCCGGATGTTTTCAAAGAAGTGACCGGACTTCCACCACACCGAGAGATTGAGTTTCGTATTGATTTGGTAAAAGATGCCAGGCCTATAGTGATGCCACTTCGTCGTATGGCACCAAGAGAGCAGAGGGAGCTCGAGGTGCAAGTCAGCGATCTTTTGAGGAAGGGATTTATCAGAAGGAGTGTTTCTGAATGGGGAGCACCAGTTGTGTTTGCTACCAAGGCGGATGGTTCCCTTCGTTTGTGTGTAGACTACCGCGAATTGATTAAAGTGACGAGGAAGAATAAGTATCCTCTACCGCGGATAGATGATTTGTTCGATCAGTTGAGTGGCGCGAGAATATTTTCTCAGTTGGATCTCGCGACAGGTTTTCATCAGCTTAGAGTGGAAGCTGAGAGTATAGCTAAAACGGCATTTCGAACGCCGTCTGGATTTTATGAATGGTTGGTTATGCCATTTGGGCTGACTAATGCCCCGGCATATTTTGTGGATCTTATGAATAGGGTATTCAGAGATCAGTTGAATAAGTCTGTCCTTGTGTTCGTTGATGATATTTTGGTCTATTCGAGGACAGAGGAAGAACACAAGGAACATTTAAAAGTAGCGATGGAGGTGTTGAGAAAACACCAATTGAAAGCAAAGTTTTCTAAGTGTCACTTCTGGAAGAGGGAAGTGAGGTTCTTGGGCCATGTTGTATCAGAGAATGGTATTGCCGTGGACCCGGCGAAGGTGGCTACGGTACAGGATTGGCCTACGCCCAAGAATGCAACAGATGTAAGGAGTTTCTTGGGGTTAGCGGGATATTATCGTAAGTTTATCCAAGGTTTCTCCAAGATAGCAGCACCATTGACCCAGTTGACCAAGAAGAATCAAGCTTTTGTCTGGGATGAAAGGTGCGAGAATGCATTTAAAAGCCTAAAGGACAAGTTGACAAGCGCACCAGTGTTAGTCATTCCTAAGGGGGATGAAGAGATGACGGTATACACGGATGCCTGTGGTACCGGACTGGGTGCTGTATTGATGCAAGGCGGTAGGGTTGTAGCTTACGCAAGTCGGCAATTGAAACCGCACGAGAGAAGATACCCTACCCATGATTTAGAATTGGCAGCGATCGTGTTCGCGTTAAAGATGTACAGACACTATCTCTTGGGAGAAAGATTTGAGCTGTTTACAGATCATAAGTCGTTGAAGTATCTATTCTCCCAGAAGGATTTAAATCTCCGTCAGCAGAGATGGTTAGAGTTCTTAGCTTCCTATGATTTTGACATCTCATACACACCAGGAAAGGGCAATGCGGTGGCTGATGCATTGAGTAGAAGACATGCCAGCTTAGGGGCTATGTTCCTTGAATGGAAGCAACTGGAGTTTATCGCGGGGTTTGATTTCAGACCAAAGTGCGAATTGGATCCAGAAATGTTAGCAAGTTTGACGATCAGACCCACTTTGATTGAACGGATCGGCTCTAGTCAGAGGGACGATCCTAACCTATTAGAGATCATCTCCAAGTTAGAAATGGGTATCGAAGAGGAAATGAACAAGTATGGGCTTGATCGAGATAGATGGCTTAGAAAGAATGGAAAGCTTGTTGTACCCAATGTCAATGGATTGAGAGATGAAGTGCTTAGAGAATGTCATCACTCAAAGCTGACTATACACCCCGGTGGTAATAAGATGTATAGAGACATGAAACAGACGTACTACTGGGAAGGAATGAAAAGAGACGTTGGGAAGTTTATATCCAAATGCATGAATTGCCAGCTAGTTAAGGCCGAGCAAAAGAAGCCTAGTGGGTTGTTACAGCCCTTAGAAATTCCCGAATGGAAATGGGAGCAAGTCTCGATGGATTTCATCGATGGGTTACCAAGGACTAGATCGGGATATGACAGCATTTGGGTAATTGTGGATCGACTGACTAAAAGTGCAAGGTTTATACCAGTCAAATCGACTAGAACGGCAGCTAAGTTAGCAGAGTTGTATATGAAGTGGGTAGTGAGATTTCATGGAGTACCTAAAAGCATTGTGAGCGACCGAGACCCGTTGTTCACTAGTGGGTTTTGGAGGAGCTTGCAAGAGGCGCTAGGGTCAGATTTACATCTCAGTACCGCATATCATCCTCAGACCGACGGTCAGACGGAAAGGGTGAATCGTATTTTGGAAGATCTCTTGAGAGCATGTATATTGGATTTTGGTGGATCATGGGATGACCAATTGCATCTAGTAGAGTTTGCATATAATAATAGCTACCAATCCAGTATCGGTATGGCTCCGTTTGAAGCTTTGTACGGAAGGCCGTGTAACTCACCATCATGTTGGATAGAGACTGGCGAGAAGTTTATGCTTGGACCAGATGTGGTGAGGGAAACTTCCGATAAAATCAAGATCATTCAGCAACGAATGAAGGCAGCCCAAGATAGGCAGAAGAGTTATGCTGATAAGAGAAGAAGAGACCTAAAATTCTCCGTGGGTGACTTGGTGTTTGTTAAGATTTCTCCGTTGAAGAGCGTAATACGATTTGGCAGGAGAGACAAGTTGACACCAAGATTTGTTGGCCCATTCCCTGTTCTTGAGCTAGTCGGGAATTTGGCATATAGGATTGACTTACCAGAGAAGATGGCGGGAGTTCACAACGTATTTCATGTTTCCCAACTAAGGAAGTTCGTTCACGACTCAGATATGACTATCTCGCCTGATCAGTTGGAGGACTTCGAAGTAGAACCCGAGGCGGTTGGAAATCGCAAGCCGGCCCGTATTGTCGCATACGACATGAAGCAACTTCGAAGGAAGTCGGTGAAGCTAGTCAAGGTACAGTGGAGCGAAGACGAGAATGATTGTACTTGGGAAACAGAGGAGGATATAAGGAAGAAGTATCCAGAACTCTTTGTCTGGTAAGATTTTATTAGCGATTTAGTTTTCCGCATGCGAGGATAGACTTGTTTGCTTGCTTTGCATGTTGATTGTTGTATGTGGTTGTTAGGCATGCGCGATCCTTTGTATGTTTTGGATTAAGGAATTTCGGGGGCGAAATTTCTTAAGGGGGGGAGAGTGTAACGACCCGCATTCTACGCATCATAGGATCGTAGGATATTTATTTCTTTCACATACGAAGTCGTATGGTCATGTAACTTTGGGAGACGACTATTGGGGTCATTTCCCATGTTCATGATTTTTCCCGATTTTTAAATGACCATTTTACCCCTAGTTATCACTGTCTTGGCCATAACTTTTGACTGGAAAGGAATTTTGACCTAAAACCACTTCCATTGGCTCCGGATGATGGTTTCTCTTTCCGTAGAGTGGTCACATTAGCCAAACGGACTTACCGTTTGGGAGATATGGCTGAAACAAGTTTCAGATGGTGAAAAACAGCTTAATTGGGCTTAACCGAGTGATTAGCAGCTAGGCCCATAGGGGAATTTCGGGTTTAGAGGTATAGGAGGACTGATTAGGGTTAGGTTATCACTTCCATTTCAGTTTTGAGCCGCCACTTTCATTCCTCTTAACCTAGTAATGGCCTCCACTCTCTAAATCTCTCTAAAACACCCAAAAATCACCTTCTAATTGAAGATTAGGCTTAGCAAACATTAAATTAAGAAGAAAAAGCACCAAAGCAAGGTTAGAGCTGCTGTTAGACATCAGTATTCGCCCCAAACCAGAGGAGTTTCAGATCTGAGAATTTTATTTGTGGCCAAGGTGAGTGATTTGCATAGTTTTTGCACTAATTACGGTAATTATGGGTAATTAGTGGAAATTAGCGAATTTATACACTAATAAATTCTGGAAAAATTCTTAAAATTCTAAAATAATGTTTTAAGGCTCTGTTAGAAATTTGAGATAATTTCGATGTGTTTTGCTAATTGTATGCTTAAGCATGATTTAGAGTGCTTAAGGGAAAATAAGGAGCTTTGGCTACTTTTGATCTATTTTTGATTCATTTGAGTGATTGTTTGCTGTTGTAGTTGCTATTACATGTTGCTATGACTCTATGGTGTGTTTTGTGATTGCTTAGAAGTGCTAGTTTGGTCAAAAACGTCGTCGAATGGCGAGAAACTGTCGCTGGAACGAAGTACAGGAATTTATCCGGATCGGATCGCCCCCATGCCCACGAACCGACCCGCCTGCTCGAACCGCGCCACGTGCCAGAGCTCGGAGTCACGAAGGGGAGACCACGATCCGACTTGGAGAGGAAGTGCCACTAACTGATAAGCCCGAACCGACCCGACGAGGCGCCACGAGTTGACGAGGTGCGATCCGATGGCGCGACCCGATCCGCTGATGGTTGAAGACCCCGATCCGATCCGTCTCTCGTGAGCATGAGCTACTCCGATCCGAACCGATGTGCCTCCACGACTGAAGGAAAGCTTCCACGATCCGACCCGAGCGTGAAGGATGATCTGAACCGATCCGAGGTTGATGGCTATGAGTTGGGGACTGCGAACCGAACCGGGAAGTTACAAACAGAATGAAGACCGATCCGGAAGGTGATGACAGAAACCCGAGATGCAAAGGAAGCCCAAATGAGAAGTTAGAGCTCAAGATTCAGATGGGAATCAACGAGTTCACTTCATGGTTGGGTTTTGCTGTGGGACGTGTGCCAAGGGGTTATCGACATCTATAGCTTTGGACCACTATGGTAGGAGGTACGAAGGCGGATTCAGGGCCATTATGGCATTGGTAGAACCAAGGGCTATGACCAATGAAGTGGGTCATTGAAATGTTTGGTCATGACTCCAAGTGTTTGGCTTGGTCACAACAGGGTTTCTACAAGTCGGGATTCGTCGTTGCCTCAGTTTGTCTAGTGCTCCAAAGTGGTAGATGTCGTACGCTTTACGCACTGAGTGAGAGATGTGAGGATGGTTGCTATGGATGATTTGCTTGCTATCGTTGTGACATGCACACCCCACCCCCGTATTCTTACACTATTTATTATGGCACCTTGGAGTATTGTACGGTATGTGGTACTAACTCTTTGGTTGCAGGTCCAGGTTCAGGTATGGTTTAGTATGCCTGTTATTACTCTGTTTAGATGCTTATCGCTCATACCAGGCTTTATGTCTGACCCAGAGTTTTATGTCTCTTCTTATTACTCTGGGTGCTCACACGAGCAGACTAGAGACAGGTTAGCTGGTGACGCACGGGTAGATGATCCGGAGACGAGCAGGAGGCTCCCACGTGATATATATATATATTTAGTATTCTCCCTGTGTTGTTGAAGATCACTGCTTGGGCATTGTTGGTGTATCTTCTATTTCAGCTTTCTTTTGTTAGAGACAGTAAATTTGGAAAATTGTAATAAGTTGTATTTGGATTTTCCGCTGCTTTGAGATTGATGTTGGTTTTAGTTATCAGCTTATGTACTGTCTCGCCTGTTTTATGTCAAGTATGTTATTATTATATTTTATTCCATGCACTGTGAGACATTCTACAGGTTCTTTGATTAGTTCATTCTCTTCTTTCCTTTCTTCTGACGACCGTCTTGTGCTAGTCGGGCATGTGTACAGCGCACTTTTGGAGGAAATGCATGCTGGTGCGAGGCGGGCCGTCACATTAGGGAAAACAACAAAGTAAACTCCGGGTCAGTCATGGGACTGGTGTGAGTAAAACAGTTTAAAACAGCTCAAGTAGGTAAATGATATCTCATAAGACCACGCCGTATAACGGAACGGGTTTTTCCCTTATGAGTATCCAAATTATCTTTATATCAAAATCTTTTGATATTATAATAATGTCTATCAACCACAGTATATATATAATCATCTAGCAAAAACGCTTTCATCTCACGTTCTACATATATAGTATACAATCAAAACCGCAAGCACGTATTGGGAATTGGGTTTCCAATTATGATAAGGTATGGAACCACCTTTCGCTCGTGTACCTCTAGAGAGGAATACACTGGGTTCAACAAGAACATCTTGCAACCCGGCCACACATGACCGACCACTCATTTCGCTTGAGTGTATCGAATGTATATCACCAACAGTTGGGATCAGCAACCGTTTCCCGAATGGGACAGCATCAACAATAGATTTTTAGAAGTAAATGAAACTCTAGATCAGGTGATTTTACACCCTACTTCGGTGCGACCGACTTAGCCATGCTGCCTGCCCGATTTCTGTCATTTACCGGATGATGAGGGTAGAAGCTACGCTTATCATCACATCAGATTCACTTTGAATGCCACATCGTCAAATCCATCAAATCACCGATTGACTCCTCAACCATACATTATGTGTTAGCTAAAAGAAGTTTCCTTCTTTGCTTCCACTCTTGGTACGGTTGGAGAAATAAATATACGTGCTCGTCTGGAAATACTCTGTCAGACATCCGTCCATACAAGTCATCCAGGAACAGGATGAACCGAAGGCACTATTCTGTAAACAGGATAGCCCTTGCATAACTCCGTCTTCAATTTCCTTTGGCATATATGATTCGCAACGCTTATGCCAATACAGAGTGGTTCTTTGGATAATAATCCAACCGGTCTCTCCATATTAACAACGTTAAAATGGTCAAAACTTCGATAGTCTGTGATTTAACTACCGAATAAAAACAGGTGTGCAAACAACGATATTATTTCCAAATGGAAATTTATATCGATCAAACATCATTCAACATTTATCTCTTTATTTCATAAATTTACTTATCTCCTGTTTCCCTATATTCCATATTTCTTATTTTCTAAATTTGAAAAATATACGTTATTAACAATGGAAAACATTTCCATTTCTTGTTTTCTTTATTAGAAAACATTTCTGGTTTCTTATTTGGAAAACATTTCCAAAGCTTCTTCATTGGTCTTAGACAGATGTTTAAACAAACCATCGCGATGCCAACTCAAACCATTTCCTTTACTGCCGAACCTTAACTACTCCTTAGTTAAAAACGAAGTCAATCAAGTTGGGGTAGAACTACCTCTCAGACCTTAACTGAACAACATTTCTAACTTTGAAATAGGCAAAGTTCACTTTATATTCCTTTTACTGACTTCCTTACTTAACTCTCGTTCGAATCTTTTCTATTTGATAATCCTTTCCTTTGATAAGGTATATTCGATAACTCTACTCAATTTATCCTATTCACTTAACTCTTTTTATTTAACTCTAACTCTATTCGCTTAACTCCTATCGAATAAACTATATTCGATTAACCCCTTTTACTTTCTATTCGAATAAACTATATTCGATTGACTCCTTTATTCTTTATCTCTAATCGATTAACTAACATCGATTAACTCCTTTTAACTTTATTCTCTAATCGATTAACTAACATCGATTAACTCCTTTTAACTTTATCTCTAATCGATTAACTAACATCGATTAACTCCTTTTAACTTTATCTCTAATTGATTAACTAACATCGATTAACTCCTTTTAACTTTATCTCTAATCGATTAACTAACATCGATTAACTCCTTTTAACTTTATCTCTAATCGATTAACTAACGTCGATTAACTCCTTTTAACTTTATCTCTAATCGATTAACTAACGTCGATTAACTCCTTTATTCTAACACTAATCGATTAACTAACATCGATTAACTCCTTTTACTTTAACACTAATCGATTAACTAACATCGATTAACTCCTTTATTTTATTCGAATAAATTATTCATTTATAAAGATTTACTTTTAGTAACAGTTCTTCACTTTACAAATGATTTCCCTTTTTTAAAACTCTATTCGTTTTAAAAACATTTTTCCCTTTTATTTGTTTTCGAAATATTTCCTTTTTATAAAATCTGTTGATTTTATAAAATCCCTTTATTTCAATATACATTGAAATAAATCCTTTTTACATCCCAGGGTCTTTTATGATATTTAAAATATCGAATAAAAATGATCAACATCATTCCAACACCCATAATCCATAACAGATTATATAACACATCATATATCACAATATATGAAAACAGTAAAATAAATGTTGAGGAATCCAGTTGGATTCCTCCAACCTGTTTCCTTGCATCACAGATGTTAAACAATATAGATAACATCACTTTCAGTTCCATATGATAAATTCTGTTAAACAGAATCAAATATAGAAATTCAACTAACTGACTAGCAGTTCAATCAAACAGTCAACACACAGTCAATCAGCCAATATCTAACAGTTCTAAAAATACAACATGAAATTATAAACTGTTCAGAGTTGGTGAGATTTACTCACATTTCGCGTTAACCGTTAAATAACGATTAACGTTCAGTTGATCATATCAGATGATTAATTCGTCAAAAATTGTAATGATCATCAAACGGTGCCAAACCAGCTTCACCACGTAGTCTGCCTCCGTATGGTTCCAATGAATCAGACTGTTCAAAAATCTAATATTGTATGGATGGAATATAAATATTATAAATTTACGTATTTACTTAATCTAAAATAAACTAAACTATTTAGCAAAATCGAACCTTACCACATTATTTCGAAGTATACTCAAACGCAGAAACCCGACTGTGTCTTATATTTCTCAACAACCCACCGTCTACAACAAAATGTTTGCGCCTGCCCTTCCATCATTCACGATATGCTACATTTTATCCCGTTTTTATTTAAAAATCCGAATAAAAACACTATCCTTCTCCTGTACTTCTTCTAACGCCATTTCTACTCGCCAACCCCCTCATCATCTAACGTTTTGCAACTCCCCTTCCATTTACATAATCCAACAGCAACACCTAAAACGCAAATCAGTAACCAAACCCCACTCACCGCCACCTGTCCTCTCCCCTACTCACGATTCACGAAACAAGACCCAACTTCACCAATGATACAGACCAAACCCACTGACACCATGAAAAATCCCTCCGGCGTCACCAACTCGTCCACCTGACCACTCCTGCTCTTTACTACACGTGCCATCCATCAGACCCAAACACAAAACTGGACAGCCCCCTACACTATTAACTAACTCAACTCCCTCCATGTCAAAACCGTCACTCCCACTTGCCGCCTAAATGAGAACGCAGGCTCCAGATCTCCATGCCGTGACTTTGAAGACCATTTACCCAAAACTAGCGAGACAACTAGACCAAACAGAGTAGCCACACAACCTCGATATGTGTATTTTTGAGTGTTTAGTTTTGAAGCTACATGAGGAAGGCGGTTTAGAGATTTTAGATGGGAAACGAGGTAGGCTGCTGTTTTGATTTACAGTGACAAATGAAATTAGGTTGTAAGGGAACTTAACGAGTATTTATATAGTTTTGTTTTAAGGAGATGGGGCTTCCACGTTTTTCAATTGCAGAAGGAGATGAGGAATAAATGGAGGAGCATGTATATGGATGGGAGGAAGGACGTGCACACGTAAAGGCCAAGGATTTAATATATTTCATTTATTTTGTTTCGGTTATAAAGTTTTGTTTAGCGTACCTCGGTGCATCAACTTCGTTACACAAAAATTTATATGGTTGTACGGACTGCTATAGACAGAGTTGAACATACCGTTGTGACGACCAACGTACCACGATCCCAAAGATATAATAATACCGGTAGATTAACTCATATTGCGAAACCCCGAAATGTCGATACAGGGTGCCAAATACTCCAAATAAAAAGTTGCTTATTTAATTAATTAAAAATTTCCATAAAATTCTAAAAAATTAAATTATCGCTATGTCCCAAAAGAACCTTGTCTAAATTCAAACCCGATATGCAGTTATATCGAATAAACCGTTATGGTCGATAAACGATTCTATAGCGACTATTCTAAAATTTGATTCGGCCATACATCAAAATCTACACGACGAAATCCCGATTCTTCTCTTCCACTAGAAAGATATATTCCACCAGCTCCACACATTTCTTGTTTCACAGAAATCCGGCTTAAAACGAATCCTGTACATTCAGTTGAAGTTCGAATCGCCAAATAACGAACTGCAGCGCCATTTCAACTCGATTTTAATTATATTATAATTCTATGTTCAAACTGACGTCGACTGGATATATTCGTTATTGAAATTCAATTCTAAACTGAAATATATATCACAGATGATCCAATTCACACCATATCGCCATTTCATCCAATTCTGATTATTTCAGAATTGAATATATTATTTAATTTATTATTTTAATTAAATATTCACTATTATTTAATTCCACGACCATCAAATTCTCTAAACCACCATTTATATAATAAAATAAATTAATCATAATACCTCTGCCAATGCGGGTTGTTACATTCTTCCCCACTTAAAATAATTTCGTCCTCGAAATTGCTAAAAAGTAGGGGACGACCCTATCGACTAGTTAGAACATATTTGTTCACTTCTTAAATCTTCAGTTTCAACTGAACGAATTTAATTTCAATTAAATTATTTATTAATTCTTATCCATGAAAATTTTCAAAAATCCTGAAAATTTTCTAACACCTTAACCCTTCGAAAATTTTCGCCAGCACCTCCTTTGTACTGGTCAATCGATCAAACTCCAACTCGCCTCTTTGGGCCATCTCCAACCCAAAAGAAAATCAAACAGCCAAGCGGCTTGCCAATCCAGCTCATCAAAATCACCAATCTCATATGAAATATAAACTTGTACCTTTTTGTCGGCATATCATTATTTCCTTTCCACCTGTTACCAATTCTACATATGCCAATACTACTTCAATCAAACTCCTGTCATTTTGTTCTCAACCAAATCATTCGCTTATACTTAAGCCGAATTCCATTCAAATTCCAATTTCAGATTCCAAATACTTAACTCTCAACACAATTTCCATTCCAATTCAAGTTCAATTCTTGATTTTCAATTCCTTAACTCCTCAATCCAATACCATTTCAGATTCTAATTTCACAAATCCAATCTTATTCGATTTCAATTCAACTTCAGTTACCGCTTAACTGACTTTACTTTAATACAAATCTGCTCTCACAAATTTCTGTTAAATTTATTTTTAATTCAAACAGTCTTTCCCTGGGAGTTTTTAAATAGTTCACCCTTTTCAAAAATCAAATTTTCCTTTTGAACATGTCACTGAGCCCTTAATTAATATTCCATTAGTTAAATCACTTCTTTATTTCTTTATCAATATTTGTTAAACAAATATTTTCAAAAACCATATTGGCCTTTTTTTTTGTTATTTGGAAAACATTCCGAATATTGCATTCCTTTATTTTCTAAACTTTAGAAAATATATGCTATTTATAATTGGAAAATATTCCAATTACTTATCTCTTTTCCGATCTCGTTTATTTCTATACCTAGGAAATATTCTTTATTATATTTCCAAGCTTACACTTATTTGGGTTAAAACGGATGTTGTGTAAAACATCGTTACGACAATCCAAATATTATATTCAACTAGCTCTTGTTCAACATTGATCTCTGAGCCTGAAATCTTACTATTTATTTGTTAATAATGAAATCAATCAAGTTGGGGTATAACTACCTCTCAGATCTTGACTGAATAACATTAATAACGTCAAAACAGATAAGACTACTTACTCGAATAATCAATACCATACAACTGATTATTCACCTTTAAACACATATACACTTTCTTTTTCTATTATTTCGAGATTTTATGCTCAGTATTTCTTTTTGGAATTAACTATTCTATTTCTAAGTTCGTTTCCTTATCGACTTCTATATATATATCGATACGTTGATTTCTAACTATCAAATTATCTTAAAAATATTCTAACCCCTTAAATCCTCGGAAAAATTCGCCATAACCTCCTTTGTACTAGGAGCATCGGGATATTTCAAATAGCCTCCCATGGCCCTTACCAATCCAAAAGAAAAAGAAAAAGCCAAGCGGCTAGCCGATACGGCGCATAAAATCTCATATATGAATTAAATACATACCTTTCCGTCGAGCATTCTATTTATATACCTTCATATCTTATCCATACATATCTCATGTATATTTACCTGCCCAATCTATTTTAACTATACCAATCGTTTTAACTGATTTTGTTAAGTGATTTTCAAACTACTGGTTTGCCCATTTCACCTTTTTATTTGAATATACATGCTCAAATATATTTTAACTTGTTTATCAACTAGTTGAATTCCATTTCAATTTTATTTGAATTTCCTATATTCAAATTCCATTTTAATTCTCTTATTCAAATTCTATATTTGAATTTCATTTCAAATCTCTTATTCAAATTCTATATTTGAATTTCGTTTCAATTTTCTTATTCAAATTCTATATTTGAATTTCATTATTCAAATCTATTTTCAAACTCCATTTGAATTTTCTAAATTCAAATCTATTTGAATTCTCTTTATTTCATTTCAATTCCCTTTGAACCTTCTATATTCAAATTTCAATCTCAATTCTATTTGAATCTTCTTTATTCAAATTTCATTTCACTTTCGATATTCAAATCCTATATTTGAATCCCTTTATATTTCCTATATTCAAATTCTGTATTTGAATTCCATTTGAATTTCTATATTCAAATTCCATTTCAATCTATTTGAATTCTATATTCAAATATCATTATTACTCTATATGAATTCTATATTCAATTTTCCATTATTTAAATCTTCTTTATTCAAATCTCATTTGAATTTCTATATTCAAATCCCCTTTGAATTTCTATATTCAATTCTATTTCAATTCCATTGAATTTCATATATTCAAACTCCCTTTGAATAAGTCTCGATTTTCAATTCCTTTTGAAATCGATATTTCTACCTTTGGAAGATAGATTTCCCTTTCAATTTCACACTTATATTTTTATTTCTGAATTATCCAATGATAATTCTTTTCACTTCATTTTATAAACTTTGTTTATAAAAGAACTATTTATAAACATCGTTTATAAAGGAACTTCTCGTTTTATTTCTTTTAAAACAAGTTAATATTTCAAATCTATTTAAAAGTTCAAATTCTATTTTATAAATCCCATTTTGAAATTCAACACAACTTGTCTTTCCCAAAACAAATTCAAAACAGTGTCTCTGGTAGTAATTTGTCACTTACAACTTGAAAATGAATACTGATGATGCAGCTGTCATCATCAGAATCTATTTTCCAGCGATCGAAGTGAGTTCAATACTATAAAACCATTTCTAAACATTTCCACTTTGAAATTCATTTCAAAATATAATTCACACTGCTGGTAAAATAATTTAAAATCTCCCAGGATCTTAAATTTTCCTTATTTCTAATCCAATTCCATTTACAAACACTTATCAAATTTTTCCAGAATTTTAACTTCAATTTCTGGTTTACATTTCAGATTTAGCTCATCTGATTTCACGTATTTCACTTATATGAATTCTGATTGGTTAATTACATAACCATTTAATTTATAATCTTACTCGATTATAATAACAACCAATATATCCAATATATTATAATTTTGATATATATATCTTCTCTATATCAAGATATACATTGGGTAAACTTATTTTAATTTACCCTCTTTTCAAAACATACCGTGTCGACCCATCGTATTCAAGTGTTTAGTAACTCCTACCGATACAGTGGATCAAACTGATCGACCAGAACTCATAAACAACTCAACTAATGAATCTCCACAATATAAAACAAAATTTTTTTATATTGAATAACAAATACGTTCACTCGTATATATACACTCAATCTCAGTCTAGGGTATTGCTAACCCTATCTCTACCGAGTCACGCCACAGAGCCAAGTAATTCTTAACTTAAGCTCTGATACCAACTGTAATGACCCGGATTTTCAACGACTTTGGTTATCGACATAAGCACGATGTCGATAACCAAAACACCGAAAAATCCTGGTAATTAGTGAAAGAAATTAGAGGGTGAGGAAAGATAAGATAGAAACTTAGAATAGAAGAAGAAGAAGAACACAATATCAGAGTAACACGAATCTCACAGCGGAACGAATAAATATATTTCATAACATAACTTTGAAATACAAATCTTTACTTGCATATACATATCATTATCAAAGTACAGCACTTACAACACATCGGAATAATAATAGCTATATGATCCTGAAGCCTCCTGCTCCAACTCTTCAATGTATCTGTAAATCCCGACTACTTGACTGCCCATACAAATTTAGGCACCCAAGAGTTTAGGGAAAACAACAAAGTAAACTCCGGGTCAGTCATGGGACTGGTGTGAGTAAAACAGTTTAAAACAGCTCAAGCAGGTAAATGATATCTCATAAGACCACGCCGTATAACGGAACGGGTTTTTCCCTTATGAGTATCCAAATTATCTTTATATCAAAATCTTTTGATATTATAATAATGTCTATCAACCACAGTATATATATAATCATCTAGCAGAAACGCTTTCATCTCACGTTCTACATATATAGTATACAATCAAAACCGCAAGCACGTATTGGGAATTGGGTTTCCAACTATGACAAGGTATGGAACCACCTTTCGCTCGTGTACCTCTAGAGAGGAATACACTGGGTTCAACAAGAACATCTTGCAACCCGGCCACACATGACCGACCACTCATTTCGCTTGAGTGTATCGAATGTATATCACCAACAGTTGGGATCAGCAACCGTTTCCCGAATGGGACAGCATCAACAATAGATTTTTAGAAGTAAATGAAACTCTAGATCAGGTGATTTTACACCCTACTTCGGTGCGACCGACTTAGCCATGCTGCCTGCCCGATTTCTGTCATTTACCGGATGATGAGGCTAGAAGCTACGCTTATCATCACATCAGATTCACTTTGAATGCCACATCGTCAAATCCATCAAATCACTGATTGACGTCCTCAACCATACATTATGTGTTAGCTAAAAGAAGTTTCCTTCTTTGCTTCCACTCTTGGTACGGTTGGAGAAATAAATATACGTGATCGTCTGGAAATACTCTGTCAGACATCCGTCCATACAAGTCATCCGGGAACAGGATGAACCGAAGGCACTTTTCCGTAAACAGGATAGCCCTTGCATAACTCCGTCTTCAATTTCCTTTCGCATATATGATTCGCAACGCTTATGCCAATACAGAGTGGTTCTTTGGATAATAATCCAACCGGTCTCTCCATATTAACAACGTTAAAATGGTCAAAACTTCGATAGTCTGTGATTTAACTACCGAATAAAAACAGGTGTGCAAACAACGATATTATTTCCAAATGGAAATTTATATCGATCAAACATCATTCAACATTTATCTCTTTATTTCATAAATTTACTTATCTCCTGTTTCCCTATATTCCATATTTCTTATTTTCTAAATTTGGAAAATATACGTTATTAACAATGGAAAACATTTCCGTTTCTTGTTTTCTTTATTAGAAAACATTTCTGGTTTCTTATTTGGAAAACATTTCCAAAGCTTCTTCATTGGTCTTAGACAGATGTTTAAACAAACCATCGCGATGCCAACTCAAACCATTTCCTTTACTGCCGAACCTTAACTACTCCTTAGTTAAAAACGAAGTCAATCAAGTTGGGGTAGAACTACCTCTCAGACCTTAACTGAACAACAATTCTAACTTTGAAATAGGCAATGTTCACTTTATATTCCTTTTACTGACTTCCTTACTTAACTCTCGTTCGAATCTTTTCTATTTGATAATCCTTTCCTTTGATAAGGTATATTCGATAACTCTACTCAATTTATCCTATTCACTTAACTCTTTTTATTTAACTCTAACTCTATTCGCTTAACTCCTATCGAATAAACTATATTCGATTAACCCCTTTTACTTTCTATTCGAATAAACTATATTCGATTGACTCCTTTATTCTTTATCTCTAATCGATTAACTAACATCGATTAACTCCTTTTAACTTTATTCTCTAATCGATTAACTAACATCGATTAACTCCTTTTAACTTTATCTCTAATCGATTAACTAACATCGATTAACTCCTTTTAACTTTATCTCTAATCGATTAACTAACATCGATTAACTCCTTTTAACTTTATCTCTAATCGATTAACTAACATCGATTAACTCCTTTTAACTTTATCTCTAATCGATTAACTAACGTCGATTAACTCCTTTTAACTTTATCTCTAATCGATTAACTAACGTCGATTAACTCCTTTATTCTAACACTAATCGATTAACTAACATCGATTAACTCCTTTTACTTTAACACTAATCGATTAACTAACATCGATTAACTCCTTTATTTTATTCGAATAAATTATTCATTTATAAAGATTTACTTTTAGTAACAGTTCTTCACTTTACAAATGATTTCCCTTTTTTAAAACTCTATTCGTTTTAAAAACATTTTTCCCTTTTATTTGTTTTCGAAATATTTCCTTTTTATAAAATCTGTTGATTTTATAAAATCCCTTTATTTCAATATACATTGAAATAAATCCTTTTTACATCCCAGGGTCTTTTATGATATATAAAATATCGAATAAAAATGATCAACATCATTCCAACACCCATAATCCATAACAGATTATATAACACATCATATACGACAATATATGAAAACAGTAAAATAAATGTTGAGGAATCCAGTTGGATTCCTCCAACCTGTTTCCTTGCATCACAGATGTTAAACAATATAGATAACATCACTTTCAGTTCCATATGATATATTCTGTTAAACAGAATCAAATATAGAAATTCAACTAACTGACTAGCAGTTCAATCAAACAGTCAACACACAGTCAATCAGCCAATATCTAACAGTTCTAAAAATACAACATGAAATTATAAACTGTTCAGAGTTGGTGAGATTTACTCACATTTCGCGTTAACTGTTAAATAACGATTAACGTTCAGTTGATCATATCAGATGATTAATTCGTCAAAAAATTTAATGATCATCAAATGGTGCCAAACCAGCTTCACCACGTAGTCTGCCTCCGTACGGTTCCAATGAATCAGACTGTTCAAAAATCTAATATTATATGAATGGAATATAAATATTATAAATTTACGTATTTACTTAATCTAAAATAAACTAAACTATTTAGCAAAATCGAACCTTACCACTTTATTTCGACGTATACTCAAACGCAGAAACCCGACCGTGTCTTGTATTTCTCAACAACCCACCGTCTACAACAAAATGTTTGCGCCTGCCCTTCCATCGTTCACGGTATGCTACATTCTATCCCTTTTTTAATTTAAAAATCCGAATAAAAACACTATCCTTCTCCTGTACTTCTTCTAACGCCATTTCTACTCGCCAATCCCCTCATCATCTAACGTTTTGCAACTCCCCTTCCATTTACAAAATCCAACAGCAACACCTAAAACGCAAATCAGTAACCAAACCCCACTCACCGCCACCTGTCCTCTCCCCTACTCACGATTCACGAAACAAGATCCAACTTCACCAACGATACAGACCAAACCTACTGACACCATGAAAAATCCCTCCGGCGTCACCAACTCGTCCACCTGACCACTCCTGCTCTTTACTACACGTGCCATCCATCAGACCCAAACACAAAACTGGACAGCCCTCTACGCTATTAACTAACTCAACTCCCTCCATGTCAAAACCGTCACTCCCACTTGCCGCCTAAATGAGAACGCAGGCTCCAGATCTCCATGCCGTGACTTTGAAGACCATTTACCCAAAACTAGCGAGACAACCAGACCAAACAGAGTAGCCACACAACCTCGATATGTGTATTTTTGAGTGTTTAGTTTTGAAGCTACATGAGGAAGGCGGTTTAGAGATTTTAGATGGGAAACGAGGTAGGCTGCTGTTTTGATTTACAGTGACAAATGAAATTAGGTTGTAAGGGAACTTAACGAGTATTTATATAGTTTTGTTTTAAGGAGATGGGGCTTCCACGTTTTTCAATTGCAGAAGGAGATGAGGAATAAATGGAGGAGCGTGTATATGGATGGGAGGAAGGACGTGCACACGTAAAGGCCAAGGATTTAATATATTTCATTTATATTGTTTCGGTTATAAAGTTTTGTTTAGCGTACCTCGGTGCATCAACTTCGTTACACAAAAATTTATATGGTTGTACGGACTGCTATAGACAGAGTTGAACATACCGTTGTGACGACCAACGTACCACGATCCCAAAGATATAATAATACCGATAGATTAACTCATATTGTGAAACCCCGAAATGTCGATATAAGGTGCCAAATACTCCAAATAAAAAGTTGCTTATTTAATTAATTAAAATTTTCCATAAAATTCTAAAAAAATTAAATTATCGCTATGTCCCAAAAGAACCTTGTCTAAATTCAAACCCGATATGCAGTTATATCGAATAAACCGTTATGGTCGATAAACGATTCTATAGCGACTATTCTAAAATTTGATTTGGCCATACATCAAAATCTACACGACGAAATCCCGATTCTTCTCTTCCACTAGAAAGATATATTCCACCAGCTCCACACATTTCTTGTTTCACAGAAATCCGGCTTAAAACGAATCTTGTACATTCAGTTGAAGTTCGAATCGCCAAATAACGAACTATAGCGCCATTTCAACTCGATTTTAATTATATTATAATTCTACGTTCAAACTGACGTCGATTGAATATATTCGTTATTGAAATTCAATTCTAAACTGAAATATATATCACAGATGATCCAGTTCACACCATATCGCCATTTCATCCAATTCTGATTATTTCAGAATTGAATATATTATTTAATTTATTATTTTAATTAAATATTCACTATTATTTAATTCCACGACCATCAAATTCTCTAAACCACCATTTATATAATAAAATAAAATAATCATAATACCTCTGCCAATGCGGGTCATTACATATATCCCTAGGTTGACCCTCATAAAGCTCCTAGAGGAAGTGCACATTCCGATAAACTACCGTACTCCGTTATTTCCATGACTAAACCACTTTCGTAGAAAGAGGACCCATAGAACCACTTCAAATCTAATAAGGGAGGGTCCCATGACATTGTTCCATATACAAGGAATAAACTTTCGGAATGGTCCTAGTCCTAACCACTTAAGACCCAAACTTGATAAGAATAAAGTCAGCCACTTAATACCATCTCAAGGCGTAGTAAGCCTACCTATTTACACACATTATAGGTGTATACACACACACACACTCTAGACCTATCAGACTAAACCCGCTACCTATTGATGTTGGATATGTCAGGCAGTTCCCAGAAGACTTCTACTACAAGTGGGCTTAACCTCATGTCATAGTGTACTAAACTAAATGGCCCATAGAATCTAGACCTCTCACATTAGCAAAACCCACTTATGATGGTTGGATTTGCCGGTTGTTTTCGGGAAGACTTCTTCCATAAATGACCACTAACCTCATGTCTGTGTGTTATTTTAATGTATAAATAAGCCACTTTATATGCACACACAAACAACAATTTATATGGGGACATTCCAAATTCTAACCTTATTCTAATCGTATTTATTACGTCATTACTATGCTGATTACGTTAATTATGTTATATAAGTAGAATATTTAATATGTATAATAAACACTAATTTTCATATAAATGAAGAAACGTTTTAACAGTGTAAATTGTCAGTTTGGTCTGCATTCAAGGCATACACGTTAATTCCCACATCAGACCACTAAATACATGACATAATGGCATAATTAATGATACTAGCAGTGTGAAAAATACAACATAACAATCAAAACTTGTATCCTAGACTTGTTAGAATAATTCAAGTAATGAATCAAGAACAAGGTGTATATTTCTTACATCATATATACATACATACACACACACACATATATATACCTTTATTTAATATAATTTACCATTTCCTAGGTTGTATATAAAAAAGTTGATATCTGATTTGTTTCAAATTTCAATACATTTAAATTATCCATTTAGAATGGAAATCCAAACCTATTCAAATAATAAGCCTAAATCAAATCCGAATATTTTTACACAACAAACACTTTTAAATAAAAAGGATAAATCAAATCAAACAAAAGTAAATCACCCAAAATGTTCTTCATCCATAACCCAAACAAATTCACAAACCCAACATTCTTTGAAATTCCTGCAAAACATATAAAAATAGGAGATTTGGTGGTTTTACAGTTTGATATTATCGTTAATCCAAATCTCTCTAGGCATACTTATTCATATAAGAATCTACAAAATATAGAATATGCCTAAACAATTATTATTTTCACTCATAGTGATTTGACTGTTTGGAAATGTCACCGATTTGACGAAGTTTGCCTATTTGATCTGAAAACCTTCAGGAACAAACATAAATGCGAACTCCAATCCCTTAGTGATATATATATATATAAGAAATAAACAGTTATAATTCATATATATGTAAATCTTATTATTCTAGATTCAGATCCTATTTAAATTCTATAAGAAAAGGGAATAGAAAAGAAACGAGATTTTTGAGAGGAAGAAGAAAACCTATAATATATTTCTCTGGAATTGTAACGACCCGTCTTTTTGTTCGATTCTCACTGGTAATTAAACCAACTTAAATCTTTCATAAAGACGGATGGTTATGGGTACTAACATACTTGAACACAGATAAAAAAACTTTTATTTCATTACAAAAATTTACATCAGAGTTACAAATAATCAAAGTATACCATAAGTTCAGCGGAAAACAAAATGCTCTCAGCGGAAGAAGTAAACCAAAACAAACTCTAGCTCCAAATCTGAATCCAGCTCTAGAACTAAACGTGCAAAATAAACTATTAGTTGCCCATGCAAGAAAATGGGCATCCAGAGTTTAGGTGTGAAAACAATAAAGCTTAGGTCAGTCGTGGGACTGGTGTGAGAACTCAAAATAGTTATTATTTATGATTTATTTTAAAGTTGGAAAATTCTCTGGACTACGCCGCTAACGCGGAATGGGTTTACTCCATGTGAATCTTGTGCATAGAAATACGCAACGATTTTGAAAATGAAGCTATCATAAGCTCATCCCACATCACATAATGCAGCGCACACCAGATGGGTGAGTTTTGTCTTATGATAGATAATGCTTTAATATGTGAAAATCCTCTTTTAATACTATTATCAGTGCATAGTGTTAAAAATCATTTCACAAGTAAATATCTTAATATTAGTAAGCATAATAACTATGCCCACATATATAGTTTATAAGCAAATCGAAAGGCTGTATTGGTTATTTGGTTTCCAACGTGGTGATTCCTGACACTTAAGATCAATTGAGGACACAAGCTAAGTATCTCTGGTTAACATCCAGACACGGACACCAAATACAGTGAGCAAAGTATATATGCTGGTTTTCATTCAGACCCGGACACCGTATATACTTATTTCCTTATGTTTCGCAAGTAGATCTACCGCCGAAGCTTTCGAGTTACAACAGCGATTATGTATATGTATACAACCTAACTGCCAGTTTACCATCAATCCGGGGTGCGAGGTTCGTCGATGTCACGATATACACAAAGCTACGCTTCAATAAGCCATGCTTTGACCATTACTAGCTTATTTCATAGCTCGAGTACGCCATATTGACAATTCACGACATGTCACTGATTTCTATCAATACATAACCCTTAAGTTCATATGTCTTAGAGACGAGAATAATTTATTACAATAAATCTAATATGAATTAACAGAAATCTGTGCTATGCAGTCAATTTCAATGTTAGACACACAATCCATACAAGTCCGTATTGGGTCTTAACGGAACAACAATCCCAAAATCTCTAAATATATTTAGATCTTCGGTCACTTGTAACCTCATATTGGGTGATCGTCCCAAATCAATTAACACAAATAATTCGCAGATTCTTGATCTTCACTTATCGATTTACAAGTCTTCAATTTCTTCTTACATCGTATTATTACTTGGAATGGTTTCGAGCATACATTCGATCCCGGTCTTTTCCAAGTAATAAGAGCATTTCAAACAATAGTTATGGATCATACCGGATTTCTAATTTAGTTCTCCTTCCAAATCATTATTAATTCATTTTAAATCAAGGTTGGATTTATTCCAGTTTCCATAAACCCTGTTATCTTCTTAACCATTCCTTGAAATTCAAACTTCATTTTCAGATCTTATATTTTAAAACATAATGCTTTTACTCGTTATCCTTTTCAAAATTTTCAAAATTACCAAATCTTAGTTTGGTTTTAAAATTCAATCACTATAATTACAATAATTTATATTCCGACTAAAGTTAAATCGACTTGTTATTCGATATCAATTCACAACCCAAGCAAATATTAGATTTTCATAACAATTTATATTTTTCTTCTCATATCGAATATTCAACTAACCCAACCAACTCATTTCGTTTTCATTTTCAACTTCCCATATCTTACTTAAAATCAGTAATATTTAAATAAATTTCATATGAAATAAGTTTAAGCACTCTAAGTTTTCAAAAATATCTAACAAACTCTTTCCATAGTTTTGACAAAAATTCATGGTTTAAAATCTTCAAACCAAGTTATTTTCAAAGAAAATTCATAATAACTTTAAAAGTGTTACTGAAAGTGCGAACACTATTTAGAGCAAATAGATTCGAATTTATTAAAAATTTAAATATTTCAACTCACATTACTTTTAAATAATAAAATATGATTTATCATAATTTTCCCAAATTTTTAATAAATTTTATAAACCTATTTTTATTCCATTTTCCTTTACGGTCGCTGAACTGCACTTATACGACCCTTTCAAATTTTGTTTTAAACATAACCTTAGAATCATATATTGAAATTTGAAAATTTCCTTTCCATTCAAAAACTATCATTGATAGAATTTTGACGTTTCTCCTTTCACGTCAATCCGATTTAAAACGTTCAAGTTATAATCATTTGAAAATTTGAATCGATATTAACGAACTGTCGCTACGCGATACGTTCGATTCAAGCTATATAACTATTTAATATAAAATGTTCAATTCTTTTCCAACATTTGTGTGTATATATATATATTTCCATAATATAAATTTAGAACTATAATTCCAACTTTCCATTCCAAAATAGTATTTAACATTCCCATTTTGTTTCTAAAATAACCTTATTTCAGAAATCGTCATTTCAAAGTCCAAACTTCCATTTCAAACTAAATTGAAAACTTAATATACCATAATAAACTTGTTCAATCATTCCAAATTTATAACCAATCGCTATATACATAACGCAAACAATTATCTTTCATAAAACACATTTTGATTCATATTCCAAAACTCCTTTTATAATTTAACTGGTACTTAATCAAATAATTTTCCCAACTTATTTAATTATTTCAAAGCTTACCGATAACAGTTATGAAATATATGGAACAAATGTTTGCATAAAACCAACATAATTCGAAATCATCTCCTAAATTAAATTTCAAAACTTGTTGACTTTGAGAGCCCAGCTTTAATTTTAAACATTTTCGAAATCATTTTCATTTTCCACTGAGGTCTTTTATCATTCACAACTTAGATTTCCAAATCCTTTGAAAATCAAAATTTAAAATAAAATTTCCAATTTGATTTAAATAACGAAATCAACATAGGAAGAGGATTTAAAATGATTATCCGTATAATTCCACAACTATGGTGCGTATGTGATACAACCATAATCAATCAATAGACAATCATATGAATATAAATTCTTCAACTAGCATTACCACAATCAAACAACTATTATTGTGCGCTAGCGTTTCGTTCAATAATGCTCAATGTTCAATGTGTTTTAACTACATACACATCCATTCAAACATTTTATACTATCATCTACATACACAAGTACTCAACTAATGTCAACTGATAATAATTATCAACTAATTATAACTCTACCATTTAAACTAAATAAAAAAATAATAATTTAAAGCTCTCACCTTCATGTCTCCAATAATATTCGCCGACAATGTTCTGTATTAGCTGCTGACAAAGCCTACAAACAATCACTAACAACTTCACAGATGACGCGCAACATCTTTACTGCAAACTACCGTGTATATATAAAATATATAAATATATACGCTTCAGCAACGCATGTCATTTACTAGTGTTAATTTACTTAATCAAAATAATGGTCGTGGTGAGTAAAATCACCTTCCGCGGTATGAGAAGAAGATGGGAATGTGAAAGGAAACAACACAGACACAACAACGACTCCAAAAACCCAGGGCGATTATAGCTGAGCTGCGAATGCCAGTATCAATGTTAACCCAAATATTGTACTCAAGATGAACTACTTCGAATACTCTCTGTAGCGACCCGAACTTCCCCAGTCTCCGAAGAGATGAGAAAGAACGAATTACCGTGAGGACAAGACAAATCAGAACGCAGACGGAAGAACATTTCATTGTATATTACAACAATTCCATCAGATACAAGAATATACAGAATATAAATGAATAAATTACATTCGATAAATATAAGAGATTACAATAAATTACATAGCAGCGGAAAGTAATACAAAGCACAACTGAAGGTGATATACGGATACAGAGCTTTCCGGATATCATTCCAGCTGTAAACCAGGATCCTGTGAATATAAATCTGCAAAACCAAAACTACTAGCTGCCCGTGTAGAAAATAGGGGCACCCAGAGTTTAGGTTAAAACAATAAACTCCAGATCAGTCATGTGACTGGTGTGAGAACTAAAACAGTTATTTAAAACTTTACTTTAAAAGAGAGTAATTCAAGGGACCACGCCGTATAACACGGAACGGGTTTCCTCCCAAGAATACCAGTGCATAGGATAAACAACGCAATGCTTTTTCGAAAAATGAAGCTATTATAAGACCCAGGTCCCATCACACAATGCAACGCAAGCCGGAGGATAGGGTTTTCCCTTATAATAGCCAAACATGCTTGGTATGTTTTAAAACAAATCATTTGATACTATAATAAGTGTATAGTGTCAAAACATTTTCAATCATAAATATAAATCATAGACGACATGGGTACCATATATCATGTCGCCATACTAGTTCTACAATTAAAACCGCAATACACGTATTGGAAATTGGATTTCCGTCATGAGTCGAGGCAAGGGGCAAGCTCCTCTCCGCGTTCGAGACACTCTAGCAAATGTCTCAGGACTACACACTCTGGGCAATCCTGGATGCTTCAGGGCCGGTCCTCACTTACGTTAGAGGATTAGTTATGCCTAAACATACGTTTCCCGGTCCTTACAGACCTATAATCGAGGCGCCTCGCATTCCAACAACCACATAGGTGAAAAGTATAAAAATGTCAGGGCTGGTAAGTCACTGACACCACCAAAGCTAGAAAGAAACATCGTGCTCTCCCTGCAGTCTGTATCCCCTTTTTAACTCATACCGAGGTGTGAGGCTCGCGAATTCACGTTATGCACAAAGCTGCCACGTAGGCCGTGCTTTGATCATCAACCAAAAGACTCTGCTTTTCAACAAAAGCCTTGATCATTGCATCTTAGCGTGCCACACAAGCAATTCATGCCATGCGATTGATGTCCATCGATATACAACCTCTGAGCTCGTACGTCTCAGAGAAGGGCGTTAAGCAAAAGAATAAATTCTCCGCCGCCAAACAGATGTACATTTAATAGAAATCAATCAACACAGAATAAAATCCAATGTCATACACACAATCCATTTACAAATCCGTTCTGGGTCTGAACGAAACCGGAGGCACTTTCCTCGCATATCCATCCATCTCCAAGTACGTCTGGACGACCACCAACTATTTCCATCCTCTTGGGTGTACAGCCCAATCAGGATCGTCAGTAATAATCCAAACGATGTGAAGGCTTCCAGTCTTCAACCACCGTCTTCATCTCCGACATATCGTCGTATCGGTTATTCAGAATGGGTATAAACCCGGCCTTTCCGAACAACCCGCGTATATTAAAAACGAATGTTACACAAACACAACATACACCTCATTCCAATTCATATTCTTAGGGAAAAGTTCCCATTAATTTTATCCAAGATAAATTCTTTAAAATTTATCCTTTAATCTTCCTTTGGATGTCGTTTCAAACCAAATTATGGTTTTCTAAACTAGTCGAGATTAGCGAACCACACCGAAGTAATTATTTATTTTATTTCCCAATCCCAACTTATTCATCCCATGAAGCAAAACTGGTAATGCTCCATATCTAATACTATGGTGTTATCTGTAAAATTAATTACCATTTCACGTTCAAATCTATTTAAAGATTCAACTATCGCTTTGGAGCAAAACTGGTGATACTCCATTCTCGCTCATTTTCTAGATTTGATAATTTAAATTATCAATTCACATTTCAATTTAATTGCAGATTTATTAAAACTCCTTTTACTGGGTTAAAGAACTAGTGTTATTTAAAACACAGTTCACGATAAACCCAAATCACATTCTTTTTATTATTGGGTTAAAGAACAAGTGTTATTTAAAACACCCTTCACGATAAGCCCATGAATCAATTCTATTTAGACCCATTTCAAATCCAATTTATTTATTTAAAAATAAATGGGTTTTAATTTTAGTTCAAAACTAGTTCATTTTGATAAAAATCTATTTTTATCTTTTCAAATGTGGAGTTTTTCATCCCAATTTTTCCCAAATCATTTCTTATGATTTTACACAAGTTATTACTATTCTTAATAATTTTATCAAGGCCCGTACAGTCGATTTCCATCAACGGCAATCGAACTGCACTTACAACGACCTTTTTCAAATTTGATTTGGACGTATCTCCAAATCCATCCATTAGATTTCAAATTTCTAAAATTCGTTAGAAAGCTCTTTTCGATACGAACCCAACGATTTCGGTTTTAGGAGAATCCGACGGTCGGATCTCTCGTAATGTCCGTTTGAAGTTAATGGTCGAAATTCGCGAACTGCCGCGGCGCGGCGCGTTCTATTCAGGCCATTATATTATATATATATAATATATATAATATATATTTCGTCGATTTAAGTCGAATTATATAAATAGTTTTGAATTCGTTTTAAAAACATTTTCAACTTTCATTTCAATTCAAATCAAAATTGAATTTTTCCTTATAAATTCGTTTTAAAATTCATTTTTATTCAATTCAAATTCAATTCAATTTGAATTCATTTCAATTCGTTTTATATTCAATTCATTTCGAAATCGTTTTATATTCAATTCATTTCGAAATCGTTTTATATTCAATTCATTTCGAAATCGTTTTATATTCAATTCATTTCGAAATCGTTTTATATTCAATTCATTTCGAAATCGTTTTCAATTCAATTCATTTCGAAATCGTTTTCAATTCAATTCATTTCGAATTGGTTTTCTTATTTGATTCATTTCGAATTGGTTTTCTTATTCGATTCATTTCGAAATCGTTTTCAATTCAATTCATTTCGAATTGGTTTTCTTATTCGATTCATTTCGAAATCGTTTTCAATTCATTTCATTTCAAAATCGTTTTCAATTCATTTCGAAATCATTTTCAATTCAATTCATTTCGAAATCGTTTTCAATTCATTTCATTTCGAAATCGTTTTCAATTCATTTCATTTCGAAATCGTTTTCAATTCATTTCGAAATCATTTTATATTTAATTCTAATTTGTTTTAAATTCAGAAACTGAATATAATCGATATAAATATCGTTCACATCAAAATAGCGCATCACTAATAAACACGGCTTTATATTCAACAAATGGATCTCTATTTCTTTCTATACACGACTCTATATCTTTGTCAACACACAACTAATCTCAGCGAATGAGTACTGTCCACGTGTGACTATTTTTGTTATTTAATATATTTTATGAAAATTAAGGTATCTATCGTTTGATTTAAAATTAGACTCCAACCGTAAACTAGTAAGAGAACAATTCCCTGAATATTAACCCCGAAGGCCGAAACCAACATCAGATCAATATCCAGGAGACCACTCATCTCGTCTATTTTCCAGTTGATTTCTAATTCTATATATGATAAAGATGTAAATTTTATGGTTAAAATATTTCTTTCAACACATGACTAATCTCAACGGATGAGTACAGTCAACACATGAACCCTTACTTTATAGTGATAAAGATATAAATTTTATTGTTAAAATATTTCGTTCAACACATGACTAATCTCAACGGATGAGTACAGTCAACACATTTATTTTATAATATTCTTTATCTTCAAAATTGGAATGAGACACAATCAATCACCATATAATATTAATTATATGGATTTTCATACATCACACGTATATAATAGCATTGAAAAATAATCAACCATCAACCAAAGTGCACTACACTGTATAAGCATCACATATAGATATCTAACGCTTAAAACAGCCTGTCAATCAATCGATCGACATATTCAATCAATCAGGATGAGTGAACTTCAAATTTCATCCCAACACCCGTGTGGGGTTTCAAAAAATCAAACACAGATTTTATTTGTGCAGTTGGGCGATGTGTAAAATTTATCATCCCAATCAGTGTCCTTCAAATAGGTGTACATAAACAAACCGTCCGGTTTGTAAATGAATATTTTATTTTATTCACATTCACGTTAAAAATTATATTTTTAACGATAAAATATTTTATTTTAACACATGAATTTTCATTCAGTTCATTTACACAATAAAAATGATATTTTTATTTTTCTAACATATTTTAGAAAATTTCGGCGGCATAACGGCACGATACTAGAAACGGGACGAGGCCTAGCCTTATCCCTGGTCTAGTGAAGGCCCACGCCATTCACACATCAATCAAATCAATTTCATTTCACCAAACAATTCAATTCGAACCAAATAATCTAACCAACTACACGACCAAACAATTAAACAAACAAGCCATCCATGGTCTGTGGATGACGGGTGTCGGGTGCTACTAAACACCGTCTGCATCCTAGTATATATATATATATATATATATATATATAACTAGAAAAAGAAATTGAAGAGTGAGAAGTTCTCACCAATAGCTATTCCAACTCCACGCCACTTCATTTAGAGAAGTCTTCGTTGTTCTCGCCTTTTTGTCACCTTCGTTGCCCGTATTCACTACATATGTAAAAATCGAATTTTTACTTCGTTAATCAATATATAAAAATCGAATTTTTACTATACTATTCATTATATAAAAATCGAATTTTTATTATGCTATTCAATATATAAAAATCGAATTTTTACTTCGCTATTCAATATATAAAAATCAAAATTTTTCTTCGCTATTCAATATATAAAAATCGAATTTTTAAAATCACGCTATTTGGATAAAAATTCTATTTTTAAAATTGCTACTATATAGATAAAATTCTATGTTTACATCGTTATTCTCTATATAAAGATCTCGCCCTTTCAACTATAAAGATTTCGCCTTTTTATAGTGATGAATATAATTTTAAAGATTGCACCTTTATATCGTCCTTCACATACTAAAAAATCAAATCTTTATGATATTAAAAATCATTTCTTTCTATTGTGAAAAATCAAAGCTTTATATTTACTTTTAAAAATCCTAATAGGCTGATTTTATTTAAAGATCATTGCATAAAAGGATTTAAATAAACTAAAAATCAAAATAAAAAAGGGGGTCAAGAACTTACAGCGGGGGGGGGGGGGGTTTCCAATCGGAGAAGGGGCTGTTGGAGCGGACAGATGGCCGGAGGATAGTGTTGCGGCAGTTGCGGGCGTCGGATGTGGGTCCCATGGCGTCTGGAGGGGACGACTTTCCTTGGGGGTTGCTGCGAGGTGCGTACGGGATGGGGGATTTTCAGGAGGAGGAGAGAGAGGGCAGGGTGGTTGCGTTAGAGGGGCGACGTTAGGGAGGCGGCGGCGACGGTGCCAGAGGCGGCGGGCGACAGGATCGAGCGATTTGTTTTTTTCCTGAATCGATTGAATCGAAAGTTAACGGGGGGGGGGGGGGGGGGGGCAGAGTTAAAGGGGGAGAGATATATTATTATTTATTTATTTATTTAATTATTTAATTTGCAAAAAGTTGACTTTTACATACGACCTCTAAACGAGGCCCACCGCCTGTCGTCCATAGCGTTTCACCCCCATTCCGAACACAATGGGATATGTATCGTAGGTTGATTCGATCGTTTTGACCAGTTTTCGTCAAAACCAACATATAACTCTATATATTGAATTTGAACGCGCATTTCAATTTACCGGGGTCACATACGAACTTTAAAAATTCCGGAAAAATATTTTCTAGCTTCATATCGACGATACGGTCCTAACAAAACTAGTTTCGTCGAATTCTGAGACCGTTGGAAAAATGGCCAATTTCCAGTCGATTAAAATCAACTAAAACTGGTCAAATGCGTTTTCCTTTGCCACGCTCACATATTGATCCGAAAAATTATGAAAATTGGAATCTAGCAATAACTTGACATCACAGACCCAACAAAAGTGGTTTCGTTGAAATCCAAGGTCGTTTGCAAAATTTCCATTTTTAAGGGCCTGAATTCCATAGCGACTATTCAGAATTTTCAACTGGACATATCTTTTGATTCCCGCTATGAAATTTCGACTTTTCAGATTCGTTGGAAAGATATTCACGAATAGATCCTAACGTTTTTGGTTTCACTAAAATCCGGACTGTTTTGCACCCGGTACATTCAATTGAAGTTTGAAATCGAATTATCGAACTACCGCGCCATTTTCAATTCTATTATAATTATATATAAATCTTTATATTCTAACGACGACGTATATAATATATACGTTCTAATTATATTCAAAATAAATTTCTCGTCGATATTATTTAAAATGATCTATTTTAAATGTGCAAAATTCGCTAAAATTGCAAAAATAAAAATTTTAAACTGGCCCAGATTTTCGGGTTGTTACACACTCTCTCTCTTTTTGGAGGAGATTTGACAAAATCTTTCACCAAAACTTCCATACACAAGCTTGGCCTAAGAGAACTTAGCGGCATTAAGTTAAGGTGAAGAGGGGTGCACCAAAATGTTTTCAGTAAGAACAGTTAAACGCATGGACTAGGAAATAAACCAAGACAATGCTCACACACAAAGAAAATAAGGCAGCAGCTCGGGAAGGAAATAGTAAGCTTGGACAAGAGGAGGTGAGAGGGTCAGTTTGGTCGTCGAGGTTTAAGTTGAGAGACTGGTGGGTGCAGGGCAATTTTGTAGGGGACAGACGTGCTATTGCAAGTGGGGAAGTAGGTTTATAAGGAGAGGAGAGAAGTTGGATTGGGGTGTTTAAATGAAGTTGTGGCTGTCGAGATGGGGGGAAAGTCAGTGGCCGAGGGTAATGGATGGACGGTGGACTGATGGGGCGGATGAGGGAATATGTGGGTTTGTAGATGTGGTTGGAGATTAAAAAATGTGGTGTGGGGTTAAATGGGTTGCGTGACTGCCGTTAGAAGAGGGAGATGAGTGGGAAGAGGAAGTGGACTATTGGAGAGTGTGGCACCTGGAAGTGGAAATGTGGTGATGAGGATTGATGGGGAAGGGAGGCCAAGAGCAATTGAAGTGAGAGGAGGGGAACAACTGTTAATGGAGAGGGGAACTGGCTTTCATGTTGGGAGAAGACATTATTTTGTTTTTGTAATTTTCCCAAATGAATATGGGTATGAAATCTTCCTATGGTAGTTGCGGAAGAACATCACAATAAGAGAGAAGAGAAGAAGGCACGTGTTGAACGATTTCAGACATTTAACAACAGATGTTGCTTTATACATACTAATACTACATGTGCTAAGCACCTTGAATAGGTGATACACAGATCCTAGCCTTGTTTAATATGTTTTAGAGTTTTGTTATTTCAAACGTACCATGAGAAAAAAGAGAGAGGACGCAGGCAAAACCATTGGTTCGAGTATACATATTTATTTAGATTATGAACGATAATGAAATTACGGTCGTAGACAACGATGTGTACATATCTCAAAGCAAGAATAAAGTAAACCGATTGATAGCTTCTGTAAAGTGTCAAAGGAACCACAGTTACCCTAACTACGTTAGAAAAATATATGTTAAATTTCCTAATTAAAATTTAAAATAAAATTATATAAAATATTTTAAGACTACGCGTTCATAAACTGAACGATTATTTAAAGCGGACATCCAATTATAATTTTTATTTGAACAATGATCGTTTCAACACTATATTGCAAACCGTTTTCTATTTTTCCAAACGAACACTGTTTTAACTATATTAATTTAAATTAAAATATTATTGTACTTAAAATTTATATGTAACCAAAACAATTTTAAACCAATCTTTATAAAATTTCATATATAACATTTTAAATCTTAATATTCAAAAATAGATTTGTAAAACTCATGTACAACATCTTTTAAAACAATACATACCTATATGTTTAAATATCACACACACACATTACACACACACACATATATTTGTCGAAATTAGGTGATATCATTAAAAATTTATGAAGCAATCGTATCTTAAAATAATTTTCTTTTTTCAATCCCATACTGATAAAGCAAGACAAAATATAAAAGATTATTAAATCAATATTTGTATTAAATCTTATTAATTTTGATTTATATGTAAGAAACCCAAATTATGCAATAGAAATTCAATTTAAACTTAGTTAAAATCCTGGGTTATTATATTCACCCCTACCCCCTTAATACTTCTCGTCCTCGAAAAGGAAAATAGTTAGTTTTAAACACTTATACAAATTTTAAATCAAATCCCCTATATAGTTTTAGGATACGATTTCAAAAGTTGAAACTAACCTATAAAACTAACTCATTAAAACTACCTTATAAAAATATAATTTCTATTAAAATTTGAAATTAACGCATGAAATAATTTCTTTGACTCGAAGTCCCATTTTTATTTTCCAATCACTTGAAATAATATCATTTTCTTTTCATATCGAATCATACTCGCTCGGGATTTAAAAATCAAAACAATTTCGAAAATTTCCATTATTTTACGATAAACGACATAACACTTATGTCCTAAGTCGAGTGGTTTCTCCTAATGACAAGGCCACTAGGCACGGCCAACGTACGTTTCGATAAATGATGTCTTTCCAGACCCCAGAGCAGCCTATCGTCTAGGGCTTACACTCACGTCTTACCTTTCTTTAGTCACTGGTTACTCGAATCTTAGTAACAAATCATTTTATTTCATATCCCGAAGTTATATATTGTTTCACAACAATAATTACTTCCAAATCATATTATTGTTTAAAACATTTCAAAATATCGGGATTTCAATCGTTGGAATTTCTTTGGTTATAAATATTTAACAAACTATTTTCACATTCCAATTATTGAAGAAAATCAATTTATTTCAATCATAAGGGATCAAATTTGATGAATCGAAAATATGATTCTCAAACTTCCAAATATACAAACTCCAGTTTTCAAAATTTCAAAATAAATGATTTTATTCAAGCATTTCAAGCTTGATGAAAATAAGTTCCAAATCATTTTCGAAACATCCTTGAAATAAGATTTCGAACAACTACACAAAAGATAATATTTTTTAAGAGGTTCATAAACCATATAACTTACCATTTCAAATTTTATTTCTAAAATCATTTACACAAATAATATAGGATTTTCATTCTGGTTTAGAATATTAAATCTCATTTGGAAAAAAATACACTATTCAACTTTTATTTAAAATATTCTCTTGCTACATCTTAATTTATTTGCAAATTCAACTTCAGTTTACAACAATGAAGATGTCTCTTATTTAAATTTTTTGCTTATCTATTTCAATTCATATATAATTTTCTAATTGTTTATTAAAATTTTGTGCAAACATTTTCAAACATTTATCAAAACAATTTTAAGTATTTCTCGACGTTTAAATCAGAATCATATAGTTATCACACTTTCGAAACTCGAAAATAATTACTGATGATGTCCGGGTCATGAACAGAATTAACCTCCAGGGACCAGAAGTGATTCTATATCTATCTATCTAGTATATATTGGACTTCGTATATACGTTAGCTAGGCATATATTCAAAATCCATACATACATGACAATCCAACCTTGACATCGAATAAAACACTAAAGATTCTTATTATAAGGGATATTTCAATCATATTTATACTACCAAAAATTATTTATTTAGTTTCAAAATAATTTATATTTTAAAAATACGCTATCTCAAACTTAATACTTCAGAATCTCATTGTAAGGCATTTCTAACCCTATCTCTAATGAGATATTATAACTCCGATGAGTCCTATTCTTTGTTCAAATATTTTGTACCTCATTACTTTGTATGAACCAAGCCTCTGATACCACAATTGTAACGACCTGTCTTTTTGCATGATTCTCGCTGGTAATTAAACCAACTTAAATCGTTCATAAAGACAGATAGTTATGGGTACTAACATATTTGAACACAAATAATAGAACTTTTATTTAATTACCAAAATTTACATCAGAGTTACAAATAACCAAAGTATACCATAAGCTCAGCGGAAAACAAAATGCTCTCATCGAAAGAAGTAAACGAAAACAAACTCTAGCTCTAAATCTGGATCCAGTTCTGAAACTAAACCTACAAACTAAACTACTAGCTTCCCAGTGCAAAAAAAATGGGCACTCAGATTTTAGGTGTGGAAACAATAAACTCTAGGTCAGTTGGGGGACTGGTGTGAGAACTCAAAACAGTTATTATTTATAATTTATTTTAAGTTGGGAAATTCACCGGACCACGCCGCTAAAGCGAAACGTGGTTACTCCATGTGAATCGCGTGCATAGAAAAACGCAACGACTTTGAAAAATTAAGCTATCATAAGCTCATCCCACATCACACAATGCAGCGCACACAAGATGGGTGAGTTTTGTCTTATGATAACCAATAACGCTTGAATACATGAAAATCTTCTTTTAATACAATATCAGTGCATATTGTTGAAAACCATTTCACAAGTAAATATATTTATCTTAGCAAGCATAGTAATTATGCCCGCATACACAGTTTACAAACAAATCGAAAGGCACATATTGGTTATTTGGCTTCCAACATGATGGTTCTTGATACGAAAGATCAATCGAGGACACAAGCTAAGTATCTCCCCGTTAACATCGAGACACGGACACCAAATACAGAGCGCTTAGTATATATACCGATTTTCATCTAGACTCGAACACCGTATATACTTATTTCCTCAGGTATCGTAAGTAGATCTACTGCCGAAGCTTTCAAGTTACAACAGAGATTATGCATATGTATACAACCTAACCACTAGTTTACCATCAATCCGTGGTGTAAGGTTCATCGATGTCATGATATAGACAAGGTTACGCTTCTATAAGCCATGTTGTGACCATCACTAGCTTATATCATAGCTCGAGTATGCCACATAATTCTTGACATATCACTTATTTCTATCTATTCATAACCCCTAAGTTCATATGCCTTAGAGACGAGAATAATTTATTGCCATAAATCCGATATGAATTAACAAAAATCAGTGCTATGCAGCCAATTTCAATGTCAGACGCATAATCCATTCAAGTCCATTCTGGGTCTGAACGGAACAACAATCTGAAAATCTCCAAATATATTCAGATCTCAAGCCACTTATAACCTTGTATTAGGTGATTGTCCCAAACAAGACATTAACAATTAAACCAAATAATTCGCAGATTCTCGATCCTCACTTATCGATTTCCAAGTCTTCAATTTTTTTATACATCGTATTATTACTGGGAATGGTTTTAAACATATATTCGATCCCGATCTTTCCAAGTAATAAACTCATTTCAAAAAATAGTTATGGATCATACCAGATTTCCAATTTAATTCTCCTTCCAAATCGTTATTAATTCATTTAAAATCATGGTTTGATTTATTCTAGTTTCCATAAACCCCGTTATCGTCTTAACCATTCCTTGAAATTCAAACTTCATTTTTAGATCTAATATTTCAAAACATAATGCATTTACTCGTTGTTATCCTTTTCATAAATTTTCAAAATTACTAAATCTTATTTTGGCTTTAAATTCCGTTTACTATAATTCAAACAATTTATATTCCGACTAGAGTTAAATCAACTTGTTATTGGATATCAATTCAAAACCCAAGCAAATATTAGACATTCATAACAATTTATAAATTTCTTCTCATATCGAATATTCAACTAACCCAACCAACTCATTTCCTTTTCCTTTTCATTTTCAAATTCCCATATCTTATTAAAATCATTAATATTTAAATAAATTTCATACGAAATAATTTTAAGCTCTCTCAATCTTCCAAAATATCTAACAAACTCCTTTCCATAGTTTAGACGATAATTCATGGTTTAAAATCTTCAAACCAAGTTATTTTCAAAGAAAATTCATAATAACGTTAAAAGTGGTACTAAAAGTGCCGAACAATAGCTATTTAGATCAAATAGATTCGAGTTTATTAAAAATTTAAATATTTCAACTCACATTACTTTTAAATAATAAAATATGATTTATCATAATTTTCTTAAATTTTATAAATCTATTTTTATTCCATTTTTCTTTACGGTCGCTGAACTGCACTTATAACGACCCTTTCAAATTTTTTTAAACATTACTTAAGAATCATACGTTGAAATTTGAAATTTTCCTTTCTATTCATTAATAGAATTTCGACGTTTCTCTTTTCACGTGATTCGATTTAAAATATTCAAGTTGTAACCATTTGAAAATTTGAATCGATATTAACGAACTGTCGCTACGCAATACGTTCGATTCAAGCTATATAACTATTTATTATAAAACGTCCAATTCTTTTCCAACATATATATATATATAATATTCCATAATTTAAATTTAAAACTATAATTCCAACTTTCCATTCCAAAATAGTATTAAACATTCCCATTTTGTTTCTATAATAACCTTATTTCAAAAACCATCATTTCAAATTCCAAACTTACATTTTAAACTAAATTGAAAACTTAATATACAATAAGAAAACTTGTTCAATCGTTCCAAGTTTATAACTAGTCGTTATATACATAATGGAACCAATTATCTTACATAAAACAAATTTTGATTCATATTCCAAAACTCCTTTTCTAATTCAATTGATACTTAATAAACATAAATTTCCCAACTTATTTAATTATTTCAAAGATTACCGATAATAATTATAAAATATGTGGAACCAAATGTTTACATAAAACCAACATAATTTGAAATCACCTCCTAAATTAAAATTCAAAACTTGTTGACTTTGAGAGCCCAGCTTTAATTTTAAATATTTCCGAAATTGTTTTCGTCTTCAACAAAGGTCTTTTATCATTCACAACTTAGATTTCCAAATCCTTTGAAAATCAAAATTTAAACTAAAATTTCCAATCTTATTTTAATAATGAAACCAATATAGCAAGGGGATTCAAAATGATTATCCGTCTAATTCCATAACTATGGTGTGTATGTGATACAACCATAATATAACATCTCGAATTTTTTTTGACAATTTGAAACATAATATTCGATGTGATTTTGAACAATTTTGGTTTAAATATTAAAATTAATGTTTTATGTCATAGTTTTTTGAAATATGAACTTAACATGATTATTTGATAACTTATTTTCAATGGCTATGTATGATAATGACAGTGTTTGATAATCTATTTATAACGGAATTTGAAATTTATATTGAATTATTTGGATTTAATTAAGTCAATAAGTTATAATTAAACTTTAAATATTGAAATTTCATTGATGTATGGTGGAAACTTAAATAAATTGTTTAAGTAATTAATTTAACTTATTTTGATAATTGTAAAGTGTACTGGTTATAGATAAATATGTGATTTATTTATACTGATTGACAGTGAAAGTTGGAATTTAATAATAATATATTTAAATGAAATTGATTGGTGAAATAAATAATTGAATAAAATTGAATTTGGTAAATAATGAAAACTGAATTCACGGTAAGCGAATGTAAAATTTATAAGTTTATTTGAATTGTATTTGTTTGATTTGGATAAATTTATAAACCTTTGAATTTAATTTAAAGGTGAATAAGCAAAAAATGAATATTTTAATATATTAATGAACTGATTTTGAATGGTAATATTTGAATACGATGGAATTAGGACTCGAGACCTATTCCAATCAATTCAAAAACATCGAAAAAATTATTTTTTGTGATGACCGCCCATAACCCTTACACTAAACAAGAGGAATAATGCACTGAAAGGTGTGCCAGGCAGCTATGGACGATCATCGGAGTAGGTAAACATAAGCAGAACCTGTCGTAGAACTCACAGCGCAAGGATAAAATATAATAGAACTTACACAACATGTAAAAGTAACGAAGCACCATATAACAAACTTTTCAAACTTTCACAACATCCTGAAAGGTTATCCAAGTGATACCAAAGATTGTACATAAGGCCTCACTACAACCCTCATAGAGCACTCAAACAATGGAAATAGAAATACTATATAGTAATAAAACTAGTACTTCGGCCTACTTCTCGCCTTCGCACAGCAGCATCGTCCTCACTAATCACCTGTAACCTGCTACTTAGTCTGCCCATCCACAACCGGATGAACAACCCATGGTGATAAGAAGAGGCATAAAACCTTGAGTCAGACAATAATCTCACTGAGCGATAAAACAGTTAATGAACTTCAACAATAAAGTATATGAGCACAGATAGATAAACATACTAATCTACCCACAATACCAGAAAAGAACTCAACCTTATCTTCCTCACATCAGACAGTGATAGCCTTTACAATAAACAAGTCAACCATTCATCCATGGAAACTAGAACACTCGTTTAATCATGGTAAGCACTCACAACATCCAGATTATATATATATCATGTAAACCGTCCTAATCGGATTCAATATCCCTCAAGAACAAGCCCCAGAGGCCTAAATCAATATCAGACAAGCACCTAAGGAACATTTCCTTTGATGTTGGACAATCTATATGAGACAGTACAAACATAACAACCAATCATCCATGACCGACTCTGGCTATCACCGCCAATCCTACTTTGAAACCATCGTTAATCGTATGACGGCCAACCTTGCCATATGTCAAGGGTTAATGGTAACCCCAGTTCTAGCACAAACTCCATATTACTTTCAACTATACGTATGTATGTTCAACCTTGACAACTAGGCCTTTCAACAATACCCAGGGTACTCGACCTACAACTGGTCTTTTGGGTTCCCCCATCGTACCCCTACTTTGTGCCTGCTAGAACTTATGACAACGATAATCTCTCAGCCTTCTCATCTCTAGTCATCCAACTTGACGGCTTTTCATAGCCCAAGAAACCTTCTTGAGCAACCATTATCCACCAACTCACGACCTTTCAGTTGTCACCTCATTCGTTGTTCTACACCGATCAACGAACACCTTTCAACACTATGAACCTTCCAACTTAAATTTACTTCGAAGTCACATCATCACTGAACAAAGTTACACCACTGCGTTGTGGCTTGAGTAGGATTCGGGGGTTGCCCCTAATTTTTTTTCCAAACCTTTTTGTTCAAATCTGAGTCGTACCCGAAAATATAAATTTTCATAAAATAACACTGTGACTGATCCCTGGCCATGTTTGACCGACCCGTTACCTGGGTGTATGATCGACCCTTCGTTCAACTTCATGACCGACCCACACAATAGGGACCGACCCAACCACTTTGCTCGACCCGGAGCGGCTCGACCAGGTCCATGCTCGACCCCATATGCTTGCTCGACCCAAAGCATGACCGACCAGATTATGGGTGCACAACCGACCCCAAACACATCCACGTCTTAACCGACCCATGCTTCAGACCGACCCATCCATGCTCGGCCCTCCTTACACGGCCAACCCATTATGCTCGACCCTGCATATTTGACCGACCAGGCCTGTTTCTTTTCCTCCAAGAAGTATTTCCATGGTCCGATTGACCCACCATGTTCGACCTACCATGTTCGACCCACAATTTGCATCCTCCAATGCAACTCCAATTTCGAACAAAACTTCGCCAAAATGATTCGTTCAACGAAACCAACTCATCCAATATATCCAATACAATCATAAGCATGTTATGAAACCATTAACATCATGAAAATCACAATTATCGCCAAATTATGCAAATTTCACCAAAAACCATAATAAATGAACATATGATCTATATTGTGGATCCAACATGCATAATCATATGAAATAGCATAGAATTTACCTATCTAAACTTGTTAAATCAAATCATAGGGTGATTAATATGAAAATGGACTTATCAATGCATTAATCTATGAAAAAGCACTTGCATATGATGAATAACATGAAACACTCATACAATTCATTGAATCCATGTGAGAGGTGCATATCATTCACTGATTTGCCAAAACAAGATAAAATTGATGAAATAAGAACCTGGATAGCATGCTCCTTGTACCAAACACCTTGATTCGATGAATTCTTGCCTCAATCGATGTAGATCTAGCCTCAAATGGTGTAGATCTATGATTTCCCTCCTTGGATTTTGATTTTTAATGGTGGAAAGGTGTTAAAGGAAGGAAGAGCACAAGGCACCAAATGAGAGAATGGAAAACTAAAACCAATTCCCATTACCCCCTATTTATACCCTTCCATCAGCCCACTAGTGGGCCTTCCCCAAATCAGCCCACTAGACTCCCAAAACCTGGACAACCAAGTGAAAAAACCTAAAAACAACGATTTCTTCTGAACCATTGAGCCAAATCTTTAGTGTAACCACTCTATGGATTGGCACTCATCAATTCCTTTCCAATGGCATAGGTCTCACCCTCTGATTCAACCTGAGTCAAAAGTTATGCCCTGTACAAGACTGATAGAGGAAAAATGGTCACAAACAAATTTGGTAAAAATTATGGACATGTCTCACATCTCCGTAAACAACATATCAAAAGATGAGAATGATCCAACCCTCAGGGAATAAAATAAAAATATTTTACGATCCTACGATACGTAAAATGTGGGCTGTTACATTCTCCCCCTTAAGAATTTCACCCCGGAAATTCCTAGCAAACACAAGCAACCACAACAATTCCGCATGCCTAACATCCTTGAGAAGTCAACTCTATCATCCAAGCTATCAACCATCAAGCCATACATCCATAGCCTTATCCTAGCACGTGGAATTCAATCAAACAATCAATAAATAAGATACAACGATAAAATGATGATAAGATATCAAAGGCTCCTACCGACGAAGAGTTCCAGATGAGTCGCCCTCATGCTCTCTTCCGTCTCCCACGTACAATCGTCTCCATCTTCACTCCATTGTACTTTGACCAACTTAACCGTCTTCCTCCTAAGCTATTTCGTGTCATCCCCAACAACACAAAATGGCTTACGAAGTCTTGTAATTGCGGTCTCCACCTCAAGGTCTTTGTACTGCTCTGGAGGTACCACCACATTCGAATCATGCACAAACTTTTGTAGAAACGACACATGGAAGAACACATTATGCACACTCGACATCTTCTTAGGCAACTACAATCTATATGTGAGCTTTCCAATTCGCTCGACTATCAGAAATGGTCCAACGAACCTAGGAGCCAACTTTCCTTTACTTCCAAATAGAACCACATGCTTCAACTGTGAAATCTTCACAAAGACCATATTGCCAACGTCAAATTCCAAATCGTTTCGACGCTTATCAGGATAACTCTTTCGACGATCTTGGGTTGCCTTCATTCGTTGTTGAACGATCTCGATACAATATGAGGTCTCTCTAATCATCTGTGGCCCAAGTACCAACTTATCTCTAGTTTCTAACCAACATGCTGGAGAATTACACGGCCTTCCATACAACGCCTCGTATGGTGTCATCCCAATGCTCGATTGGTAGCTATCGTTATATGCAAACTCAACTAGATGCAGATGGTCTTCCCATGATCCTCCGAAGTCTAACACACAAGCCGTCAGGAGATCTTCCAAAACTTGATTAACCCTCTCAGTTGGACCATCTGTTTGGGGACGATAAGCCGTACTCAAACACAACTCAGTTCGCAAAGCTTCTTGTAGACTCTTCCAAAATCCACTCGTGAATAGTGGATCTCGGTCACTCACTATGTTCTTCGGGACACCATGGAACCGAACTATCCATTTCACATAAAGTTCAGCCAATTTCGATGCCATCCTAGTTGACTTGACAGGAATGAACCATGCACTTTTGGTCAAGCGATCTACAATGACCCAAATCACTTTGTTTCTTGTCCTAGTTCTAAGTAGTCCATCGATACTTGCTCCCACTTCCACGTAGGAACTTCCAATGGCTGAAGCAAACCACACGTCTTCTTCTGTTCAGCTTTCACCAACTGACAGTTCATACACTTGGAAATGAACTTTCCAATATCCCGCTTCATCTCCTCCCAGTAGTAGATTCGCTTCATGTGCTAATAAATCTTATTGCCAATAGGATGAATAGTCAACTTCCAGTGATGACATTCTCTCAGAATCTCATCTGTCGATATCGGGAACAACTAACCGCCCTTGCTTTCGAAGCCACCCTTCTCGATCGACCTCGAACTCTTTATCTTCTGGTTCCAGATTCTAGATAAACTCGACAAGCTTTGCATCTCGCTTTTGGATCTCGCCAATCCTTTCGATGAGGGTAGGTCTTATTAATAAGCTTGCCAACATTTCAGGTTCCAACTCACACCTTGGCTTGAAATCGAATCTTGCCAAAAACTCGAGGCTCTTCCATTCTGAAAATATCGCTCCCAAACTTGCGTGTCTTCGACTTAACATATCTGCAACTGCGTCACCTTTGCCAAGAGTATAGGCTATACCAAAATCATATGATGCCAGAAACTCTAACCATCATTGCTGCTGAAGGTTCAAATCCTTTTGGGAGACTTCAACGACTTGTGATCCATAAACAACTCGAATCGAACTCCCAACAGGTAATGTCTCCGCATCTTCAGAGAAAACACAATCGCTACCAACTCTAAATCATGAATTGGGTAATTCCTCTTATGCGGCTTTAGCTGTCGACTCGCGTAGGCTACAACCTTATCCTTCCGCATCAGCACTGCTCCAAGTATAGTACCACACGTATCAGTGTATACCACCATCTCTTCATTCCCACTTGAAATGGCCAACACATGTGCACTCGTCAATTTCTCTTTCAGGATTCCGAAAGCTTGCTCACACTTTGCACCCACGTAAACACTTGGTTCTTTTTCGTCAACCCTGTTAACGGTGCTGCTACCTTGGAGAAATCGTTGATAAACTGTCAGTAATAACCAGCCAGCCCAAAGAAACTCCAAACATCTGTCGCATTCTTAGGCCTATCCCAGTCCTGGATTCTTTCCACTTAAGCGGGGTCCACTACTATCCCATTTCCAGAACAACATGACCTAAGATCCTCACTTCACTCTTCCAGAAGTGACACTTCGAAAACTTATCTCTTAGTTGATGGTTTCACAAGATTTCCAACACCACTCTCATGTGTGTCTTATGCTCATCCTCATTTCGAGAGTAAACAGAATATCATCCACGAACATAAGCACACAAATTGTTCAACTGATCTCTAAAAACCCTATTCATAAGATCCGCAAAATACGCTGGCGCGTTAGTCAACTCAAATGGCATCACCAACCATTCAAAGAAACCAGACGGTGTCCTAAAAGCTGTCTTTGGCACACTATCCTTCGCCACTCTCAACTAGTGAAATCCCGTTGCCAAATCCATCCGAGAAAACACTTCGTGAAGCTGATCGAACAAGTCATCAATCCTTGGCAATAGATACTTGTTCTTCTTAGTCACCTTGTTCAGCTCACGATAGTCTACACACGAACTTAATGAGCCGTCTGCCTTGGTTGCAAATGTGACCGGTGCACCCCATTCGGATACACTTCTTCGAATGAATCCCTTTCCTAGAAGGTCACGAACTTGCACCTCCAACTCTCGCTATTCCTTAGGCGCCATCCGCCTAAGAAGCATAACAATTGGTCTAACACCCTCGACCAAATCGATCCTAAACTCGATCTCACGATGCGGCGGCAACCCTTTGACCTCATTAAAGACATCCTCATACTCATTAGCAATCAGCACAGAAGACACATCTTCCTGTGGAATCCCAAGTGAATATAGATAGCTCATGAAGACACCCTCTTCGCGCTTACATCTAATCAACAACTTTCGCCCTTCCACATCCCCGACCCTCACCTCTAGCTTCTCGCAGTTCACTCTTGCTGCATACCTCTTGATCCAATCCATGCCCAAGATGATCCCAAACCCAACGAAGTTAAGAACAAAGCAATCACACACAAAAGTGAAACCATGACTCGACAACACTAGACCACGACAAATCATGCACAAACTAGACGAACCCCCAACTGGATTAGTCACGATCAATGGTCTACAACAAATCTCGGGTTACAAACCCAAGCGACAAACAAGCTCATTGCAAATGAATGAAAGTGATGCTCCAGTATCAAACGAAACTCGAGCTGAAACACCATTAACAGAAAGAGTATCTTGCACCATGACACCCTTTCCTTTTTCCTCTGCAGTAGGATCTCTCGAATAAGTTGACATGGATTCCAAAGCATATGCCTTCACAACCTGCTTGCCTTTAGCTGATTCTGGACAATCTTTCTTCTCATGCCCAGGCTTCCCAAACTTGAAGCACTTCATCTCAACTTTGGGATTCTTGCACTCATTCGAATAATGACCTTTCTGTTGGCAGTTAAAGCAAACCACCTCACTCTTAGGCTTCTTCTGGCCATCCTTTCCTTCTGTTGTTGCTGTTTCCTCTTCTTATTATTACCACCATGCTGTGGTTTCTGAACTTCTTTGGTTGTAGCAATAACATTTACTTCCTTAGGAAACAAGCTCTCATGGCGAATAGCTTTTTCCACAATCTTCTCGAAGGAATCGTCAAGATGATCCACCAATGACCTTCCAATATAGTTATCTAGACCCATAACAAACTCCTCGTTCTTCTGATAAGGTGTATCAATGTATGAACGAGCGTATTTAGAAAAGGCCTCAAAATCAGAAACATAATTAAGCATAGAACAACCATTCTGTTTCAGCTCCATGAACTTCTTGAAATAGAGCAGATTTCTAAGATGTGGAGATAAACTTTGCTTCAAACTTAGCCTGGAATTGCTCCCATGAAATTTCTTCCTCTGGAGTCTTGAGTGTGACTGAATTCCACCATTCCATGGCCCTGCCTTGCAGTTGCCTATATGCAAGCTTTCTCTTGGTTGCACCATCCAAACTCAAGTCTCCAAAGATACGAACACAAAAATCCATCCACTTCTGAACCTCTTCAGCTGGCTCAGATCATTTGAATGTTTTTCCCCTAAAGATGTAAAGTCCTTGCACAGCTTTGCAAAATCTACTATTCTAGGAACACGCACACCTGCATCTACCACTGCTGCCACTGGAGCGGGCAACCATCGCATAATTTCCTCTTCCATGGCTTCAAACATGGCCGGGTGATTTGGTTCATTGCCATTTCCCCCTCCAGTATTAGCTCCCCTAGTAGTGTGTCTTGATTCTCGTCTACTCATTCTAAATATGCAATTTAGAATAATTAGCCACTTCCATGAAAAAATGCTAAAGAGATACAGCTGTTACTACTATATATGCATACATATAGTAAGCATCCAACTGAAATCTACAAGAACATCTCTCATACGTAATTACGCCATTGAACTTTGGCTAAAATCGTTAGCCAGAGCTTTGATACCAAATGTGACGACTGCCCATATCCCCTGCACTAAATAAGAGGAATAATGCACTGAAAGGTGTGTCAGGCAGCTATGGACGATCATCAGAGTAGGTAAACACAAGCGATACCTATCGTAGAACTCACAACGCAAGGATAAAATATAATAGAACTTATACAACATGTAATAGTAATGAAGCACCATATAGCAAACTTTTCAAACTTTCACAACTTCCTGAAAGGTTATCCAACTTATACCAAAGTTTGTACATAAGGCCTCACTACAACCCTCATAGAGCACTCAAACAACGGAAACAGAAATACTAGATAGTAATAAAACTAGTACGTCAGCCTCCCGTTGTCCTCCGCACAGTGGTATCGTCCTCAGAAATCACCTGTAACCTGCTACTTAGGCTGCCCATGCACAACCGAATGAACAACCCAAGGTAATAAGAGGAGACATAAAACGTTGAGTCAGACAACAGTCTTAATGAGCGATAAAACAGCTAACAAACTTCAACAATTAAGTATATGAGCATGGATATATAAACATACTAATCTACTCACAATACCCGAGAAGAACTCAACCTTATCTTCCCCACATTAGACAGTGATAGCCTTTACAATAAACAAGTCAACCATTCATCCATGGAAACCAGAACACCCATTCAATCATGGTAAGCACTCATAACATCTAGATTATATGTATATATATCTCATGTAGACCATCCTAATCGGATTCAACATTCCTCAAGCACAAGCCCTAGAGGCCTAAACCAATATCAGACAAGCACCCAAGGAACATCTCCTTCGACGTTGGACAATCTATATGAGACAGTATAAACAGAACAACCAATCATCCATGTCTGACTCTGGGTATCACCGCCAATCCTGCTTTGAAACCATCATTAATCGTATGACAGCCAACGTTGTCATATGTCAAGGGCTAATGGTAACCCTAGTTCTAGCATAAACTTCAGACGCCTTTCAACTATACGTATGTATGTCCAACCTTGACAACTAGGACTTTCAACAATACCCAAGGTACTTGACCTACAATTAGTCTTTTGGTTACCCCCATCGTACCCCTGATTTGAGCCTGCTTGAACTTACGACAACGATAGTCTCTCACCTTCTCATCTCTAGTCATCCAACTTGAAAACTTTTCATATCCCAAAGCAAGCTTCTCTAGCAACCATTATCCACCAACTCACGACCTTCGAGTTGTCACCTCATTCGTTGTTCTACACCGATCAACAAACACCTTTCAACACTTTGAACCTTCCAACTTGAATTTACTTCGAAGTCACATCATCACTGAACCAATTTACACCACTAGTTGCGGCTTGAGTAGGGTTCGAGGGGTTGCCTTTGATTTTTTTTCAAACCTTTTTGTTCAAATCTGAGTCGTACCCGAAAATATAAATTTTCAGAAAATAACCGTGTGACCGATCCCTGGCCGTGTTTGACCGACCCCTTACCTGGGTGTACGACCGACCCTTCATTCAGGTTCATGACCGAACCACACAACAGGGACCGACCCAACCATTCTGCTCGACCCAGAGTGGCACGACCAGGTCCATGGTCGACCTCATATGCTTGCTCTACCCAAAGCATGTCCGACCAGATTATGGGTGCACAACCGACCCCAACCACATCCACATCTTAACCAACCTATACTTCAGACCGACCCGTCCATGTTTGACCCTCCTTGCACGACCGACCTACTATGCTCGACCCTGCATGTTTGACCGACTAGGCCTATTTATTTTCCTCCAAGAAATCTTTCCATGGTCCGACCAACCCACCATGTTCGACCCAAAAACTGCGTCCTCCAATGCAACTCCAATTTCGACCAAACTTTGCCAAAACGATTCATTCAATGAAACCAATTCATCCATTACATCCAGTATAATCATAAGCACGTTATGAAACCACTAACATCATGAAAATGACAATTATCACCAAATTTTGCAAACTTCACCAAAAACCATAATAAATGAATATATGAGCTAAATCGTGGATTTAACTTGCATAATCATATGAAATTGCATAGACATTACCTATCTAAACTTGTTAAATCAGATCATAGGGTGATTAAAATGAAAATGGACTTATCAATGCATTGATCTATGGAAAAACACTTGCATATGATGAAAAAACATGAACAAGTACTCATACACTTCATTGAATCCATGTGAGATATGCATATCACTCACCAATTTGCCAAAACAAGCTAAAATTGATGAAATAAGAACCCGGACAGCAAGCACCTCGCACCAAACACCTTGATCCGATGAACTCTTACCTCAATTGATGTAGGTCTACCTTCAAATGGTGTAGATCTATGATTTCCCTCCTTGGATTTTGATTTTTAATGGTGGAAAGGTGTTAGAGGAAGGTGGAGCACAAGACATCAAATGAGAAAGTGGAAAACTAAAACCATTTCCCATATCCCTTACCCCCTATTTATACCCTTCCATCAGCCCACTAATGGTCCTTCCCCAAATTAGCCCATTAGACTTCCAAAACCTGGACAACTTATTGAAAAACCTTAAAACAATGATTTCTGCTAAACCGTTGAGCCAAATCTTTAATGTAACCTCTCTACGGAAAGACAATCATTAGTTCCTTTCCAATGGCACAGGTCTCGCTCTCTGATTCGACCTGAGTCAAAAGTTATGCCCTATACAAGAATTAAAGGGGCAAAATAGTTGCAAATAAAATTGGTAAAAATTATGGACATGTCTCACATCCCCATTAGCAGCATGTCAAAAGATTAGAATGATCCAACCCTTAGGGAATAAAATAAAAATATTTTACAATCCTCCGATACATAAAATGCGGGCTATTACATTTACAATATATAGATTGTTGGGTTTCCGATTAGAATTATGAATACGCAAAATATGACCGCTTTGACGATAAATAGTCTATTTTGGGGTAATTGGGCAAATGCATCTAAAACCATTCGATGAACACTATAAATTATCATTACGAGCCCTAATAGAAGCCTCTATTTCATTTTCTTAACCCTGATTATAGATCTGAAACATTGTCAAAATTTCAAATGTCTCTAACCATATTGAATTATATGTTTTGGAAAGGTCTCGACGATATGAAATGACGGGAAGTGTCTGTTTTCTAAAACAATGCTCAGACCAATAGGAAATCAAGGTCAAAGCATGAAAAGGTGAAATCAATTTTTTGTTTAGGGGTTTTTGATTCGTGCATCAATTGGCGATGGAACCTGAAGAGAAGCTGTACAGCTCTTCATACGAGTCTAATGCAATTGGTCTCGTGTCGATTGGTGGTCGAAAGCTAAAGGACTTCACGATTTAGGGTGCGAAAATCCGCATCTTGCAGGCAGCGGTGCGGGCTCCACATAAAGCCAAGGTGCACGAGATTAGAAGGGAAGATGCTGCTCGTCGAGGGCTTCGATTTGGTTGTGGTCTTGCATCAAACGAATATCGGAGCAAGGAGTTATGGTCAGTCAAAGCTTTGGGGCTGATGGGTGCACTTTGTGGAGTTAAGGTGCGTAGGAGAAATGTGGAGTCTTTCCCTTTTTGTGCTCATTTTATTTTTTTCTATTTATTTAATTTTTAATCGCGTTAACTCCTATAACTTTTTCATACGAGATCCAATTGAAACACGGTTTATTGCATTGGAATCGGATCGACGAGCTCTTCGTGATGGCACTAGTTTGGACAGTTTCTGAGATAGTTAAAATTTGGACCTATGTTGGATTTAAAAATGCGTTCAGAACCAATAGTGAGTGATTAAACCCACTCACACCTAATTAAAGTATTCTAATATTGGTTAAATTAATGTCATGTCATGATATGATTGTATTGATTGGTTTTTGGTAGTTTGAATTCCATATTTATGTTAATTTGCATCATGGTATAGTTTAAACTTGATTGCTAGATTTTTTTATAGTTAAGTTAAAATTCGACATTTAATCAATCATATGAATATGAATTCATCCACTAACATTTCCATAATCAAACAACTAATTAATTTTGCACTAGCGTTACATTAAATAACGCTCAATGTTCAATGTGTGTTAACTACATACCCATCCATTCAAACATTTCATACAACAACCATCTACATATACAAGTAGTCAACTAATGTCAACTTATTATAATTATCAACTAATTATAACTCTACCATTTACACTAAATAAAAAGAATTAATTTAAAGCTCTCACCCTCATGTCTCCAATAATATTCGCCATCAATGTTCCGCATTAGATGCTAACAAAGCCTGCAAATGATAACTAACAACTTCACAGATGAAGCGCAACGTCTTTACCGCAAACTATCGTGTATATATAAAATATATAAATATATACACTTTAGCAACACATGTCATTTACTGTTGTTGATTTACTTAATCAAAATAATGGTCGTGAGTGAGTAAGCTCACCTTCCACGGTATGAGAAGAAGATGGGAATGTGAAAGGAAACAACAAAGGCACAACAACGACTTAAAACATCCAGCGAGATTATAACTGAGGCTGCGAATGCCAGTATCAACGGTAACCCAAATATTGTATTCAAGCTGAACAACTCTGAATTTTCTCTCTCTCTCTCTCTCTTTATTAGAGGAGATTTGACAAAATCTTTCACCAAAACTTCCATAACCAGGCTTGGCCCAAGAGAACTTAGAGGCTTCAAGTTAAGGTGAAGAGGGGTGCACCAAAATGTTTTCGGCAAGAACAGTTCAATGCATGGAATAGGAAATACACCAAGACAATGCTTGCACAAAGAAAATAAGGCAGCAACTCAGGATGGAAATAATAAGCTTGGACAAGAGGAGGTGAGAGGGTCAGTTTGGTGTCGAGGTTTAAGTGGAGAGACTAGTGGGTTCAGGACTGTTTTGGAGGGGACAGACATGCTATTGCAAGTGGGGAAGTAGGTTTCAAAAGGAGAGGAGAGAGAGAAGTTGGAGTTGGGTTTTTAAATGAAGCTGTGGTTGTCGAGATGAGGGGAAAGTCACTGGCCGAGGGTAATGGATCGACGGTGGACTAACGGGGCGGATGAGGGAATACGTGGGTTTACAGATGTGGTTGGAGAGATAAAAAGGTGGCGTGGGGTTAAATGGGGTGCATGACTGCCGTTAGAAGAAGGAGATGTGAATGAAGAGGAAGTGGACTATTGGAGAGTGTGGCACCTAGAAGTGGAAAATGTGGCGGTGAGGATTGAGGGGGAAGGGAGGCCAACAGCAGTGGAAGTGAGAGGAGGGGAACGACCGTTAATGGAGAGCGGAACTAGCTTTCATTTTGGGAAGAAGACATTATTTTGTTTTTTTCCCAAATGAATAGGTGTACGAAATCTTCCCAGAGAAGTTGCGGAAGAATGTCATGATAAGAGAAAAGAGAAGAAGGCACATGTTGAACGATCTCAGACATTTAACGACAGACGTTGCTTTATACATGCCAATACAACAAGTGCTAAGCACCTTGAAAAGGTGATACACAGATCCTAGCCTTGTTTAATATGTTTTAGAGTTTTATTATTTCAAACGTACCACGAGAAAAAAAAGAGTGGACGCAGGCAAAACCATTGGTTCGAGTTTTATTTAGATTACGAACGGTAATGAAATTACAGTCATAAACAACGATGTTCCATATCTCAAAGCAAGAATAAAATAAACCGATTGATAGCTTCTGTAAAGTGTCGAAAGAACCACAGTTACCCTAACTACGTTAGAAAAATATATGTTAAATTTCCTAATTAAAATTTACAATAATATTCTATAATAGATTTTAAGACTACGCGTTTAGAAACTAAATGATTATTTAAAGCGGACATCCAATTATATTTTTTATTTGAACCATGATCGTTTCACCACTACATTGCAAACCATTTTCTATTTTTCCAAATGAACTCTGTTTTAACTGTATTAGTTTGAATCAAAATATTATTGTACTTAAAATTCATATGTAACCAAAACAATTTTAAACTATTTAATACTTAATCAATCTTTATAAAATTTCATATATAACATTTTAAATCTTAATATTCAAAAATGGAATTTGTACAACATCTTTTGAAACAATACATACCTGTATGTTTAAATATCATATATATATATATATAAGTATATATTTGCAAAATTAGATGATATCATTAAAAATTTAGGAATCAATCATATCTTAAAATAAATTTCCTTTTTCAGTCTCAAACTGATAATGCAAGACAAAATATAAAAGATTATTAGATCCATATTTGCATTAAATCTTATTAATTTCGATTTATATATAAGAAACCCAAATTATGCAATAGAAATTCAATTTAAACTTAGTTAAAATCCTGGATTATCACATTCACCCGTCCTTAAAACTTTTCGTCCTCGAAAGGAAAATAGTTAGTTTTAAACCCCCAAACAAATTTTAAATCAAATCCCCTATACAGTTTTTAGATACGATTTCTAAAGGTGAAACTAACCTATAAATCTAACTTATTAAAACTACCTTATAAAAAACTAATTTCTATTAAAATTTGAAATTAATGCATGAAATAATTTATTTAACTGGAAATCCATTTATTTTTTCAAATCACTTGAAATACTATCATTTTCTTTTCATATCGAATCATATTCACTTTGGGATTTCAAAACCAAAACCATTTCGAAAATTTTCGATATCTGACGATTAACAACATAACATTTATGTCCCAAGTCGTGTGGTTCCTCCAATGACAAGGCCACTAGGCATGGCCCACGTACGTTTCGATAAATGATGTCTTTCCAGACCCCAGAGCAGCCCATCGTCAAAGGCTTACACTCACGTCTTACCTTTCTTAAGTCACGGTTTACTCGAATCTTAGTAACAAATCATTTTATTTCATATCCCGAAGTTATATATCATTCCATAATAATAATTACTTCCAAATAATATTATTGTTTAGAACATTTCAAATTTTCGGGATTTCAATTCAACGAAATTTCTTTGGTTATAAACATTTATTGAAGAAAATCAATTTATTTCAATCATAATCTACCAAATTTGATGAATCAAAAATATGATTCTTAAGCTTTCAAATATACAAACTCCAGTTTTCAAATTTTCATAATAAATGATTTTATTCAAACATTTCAAGCTTGATGAAAATAAGTTCCAAATCATTTTCGAAACATTCATGAAATAAGATTTCAAACAACTACACAAAATAGAATATTTTTGAAGAGGTTCATAAATACAATAACTTACCATTTCAAGTTTTATTTCTTAAATAATTTACACAAATAATACAGAATTTTCATTTTGGTTTCAAATATTAAATCTCATTTGGAATTTTTTTACACTATTCAACTTTTATTTAAAACATTCTCTTGGTACATCTTAATTTATTTGCAAATTCAACTTAAGTTTACAATAATGAAGATGTCGCTTATTTAATTTTTTTTTCTTATCTATCTCAATTCATATTTAATTTTCTAATTGTTTATTTAAATTTTATGCAAACATTTTCAAACATTTGTCAAAACGATTTTAAGTATTTCTCGTTGTTTAAATCAGAATCTTAGTCATCACACTTTCGAAACTCGAAAGTAATTTGTGATGATGTATGGATCATCAACAGAATTAACCTCTCGCGACTAGAATGTGATTGTATATCTACCTAGTATATATTGGACTTTGCATATACGTTAGCTAGGCGTATATTCAAAATCCGTACATACTTACAGTCCAACCTTGACGTTGAATGAAACACTCAAAACTCTAATTATAAGGGGTATTCAGTCATAATTACACTTCCTAAAACGATTTATTTAGTTTCAAAATAATTTATATTCTAAAAATATGCTATCTCAAACATAATACTCCAGAATCTCATTGTAGGGCATTTCAAACCCTATCTCTAATGAGATATTATAACTTTGAGGATTCCTATCCTTTGTTCAAATATGTTGTACCTCGTAGCTTTGTATAAACTAAAGCTCTAATGCCACAATTGTAATGACCCGTAGTTTTGACTGATTCTCGCTGGTAATTAAACTAACTTAAATCGTTCATAAAGATGGATGGTTATGGGTACTAACATATTTGAACAGAAGTAACAGAACTTTTATTTCATTACCAAAATTTACATCAGAGTTACAAATAATCAGAGTATACCATAAGCTTAGCGGAAAACAAAATGCTCTCAGTTAAAGAAGCAAAACCAAAACAAATTCTAGCTCCAAATCTGAATCCAGTTCTGAAACTAAGCCTGCAAACTAAACTACTAGCTTGCCATGCAAAAAAATGGGCACCCAGAATTTAGGTGTGGAAACAATAAACTCTAGGTCAGTCGTGGGACTTGTGTTGAACTCAAAACAGTTATTATATGATTATTGTGAAGTTGGGAAATTCACCAGATCATACCGCTAATGCGGAACTGGTTTACTCCATGTGAATCTCATGCATAGAAAAACACAATGACTTTGAAAATGAAGCTATCATAAGCTCATCCCACATCACACAATGCAGCGCCCACCAAATAGGTGAGTTTTTTTCTTATGATAACCAATAATGCTTTAATACGTGAAAATCCTTTCTTAATACTATTATCAATATATATTGTTGAAAACCATTTCACAAGTAAGTATATTAATCTTAGCAAGCATAGCAACCATGCCCACATACATAGTTTACAAACAAATCAAAAGGCTCATATTGGTTATTTGGTTTCCAACATGATGGTTCTTGATACGAAAGATCAATCGAGGATTCAAGCTAAGTATCCCGGTTTTCGTCCAGACTCGAACACCATATATACTTACTTCCTCAGATTTCACAAGTAGATCTACCGCCGAAGCTTTCGTGTTACAACAAAGATTATGTATATGTATACAACCTAAACGTCAGTTTAGCATCAATCCGGGGTGTGAGGTTCGTCGATTTCACGATATAGACAAAGTTGCGCTTCAATAAGCCCTGGTTTGACCATCACTAGCTTATTTCATAGCTCGAGTATGCCACATTGATAATTCATGACATATCACTTATTTCTATTAATACATAACCCCTAAGTTCATATGTCTTAGGGACGAGAATAATTTATTTCCACAAATCCGACATGAATTAACAGAAATAAGTGCTATGCAGTCAATTTCAATGTTAGACGCACTATCCGTACAAGTCCGTTCTGGGTTCGAACGGAATAATAATCCGAAAATCTCCAAATATATTCAGATCTCAGGCCACTTATGACCTTGTATTGGGTGATCTGCCTAAACGAGACATCAGCAATTAACCCAAATAATTTGCAGATTCTTGGTCTTCAATTATCGATTTCCAAGTCTTCAATTTCTTTATACGTCATATCATTACTTGGAATGGTTTCGAACATAAATTCGATCCCAGTCTTTCCATGTAATAAGCGCATTTCAAACAATTGTTATGGATCATACCGGATTTCCAATTTAATTCACCTTCCAAATCATTATTAATTTGTTTAAAATCAATGTTTGATTTATTATAGTTTCCATAAACCCCATTATCATCTTAACCATTCCTTGAAATTCAAATTACATTTTTCAGATCTTATATTTCTAAACATAATGCTTTTACTCGTTTTTATCCTTTTCACAAATTTTCAAAATTACCGAATCATAATTTGGTTTTAAATTCCATTGACTATAATTCAAATTATTTATATTCCGACTAGAGTTAAATCGACTTGTTATTCGATATCAATTCACAACCCAAGCAAATATTAGATTTTCATAATAATTTATATTTTTCTTCTCATATCGAATATTCAGCTAACCCAACCAACTCAATTCATTTTCAACTTCCCATATCTTACTTAAAACCAGTAATATTTAAATAAATTTCGTATGAAATAATTTTAAGCTCTCTCATTCTTCCAAAATATCTAACAAACTCCTTTCCATAGTTTAGATGATAATTCATGGTTTAAAATTTTCAAACCAAGTTATTTTCGAAGAAAATTCATAATAACGTTAAAAGTGTTACAGAAAGTGCTGAACAATAACTATTTAGATCAAATAGATTTGAATTTATTAAAAATTTAAATATTTCAACTCACATTACTTTTAAATAATAAAATATGATTTATCATAATTTTCCTAAATTTTTAATAAATTTTATAAACCTAATTTTTTTTATTTACCTTTACGGTCGCTGAACTACACGTATAATGACAATTTCAAATTTTGTTTTAAACATAATTTGAGAATCATACGTTGAAATTTGAAAATTTCCTTTCTATTCAAAAACTATCATTAATAGAATTTCAATATTTCTCGTTTAATGTCAATATTATCGAACTACGCTACGCGTTACATTCAGTTCAAGTTGTATATCTATTTAATATAAAATGCCCAATTCGTTTCCAACATATATATATATATATAGTTCCATAATATAAATTTAAAACTATAATTCCAACTTTCCATTCCAAAATAGTATTTAACCTTCCTATTTTATTTCTAAAATAACCGTTTTTCAAATATCGTCATTTCAAATTCCGAACTTCCATTTCAAACTAAATTGAAAACTTAATATACCATAATAAAACTTGTTCAATTATTCCAAATTTACAACTGGTCGCTATATACATAATGGAACCAATTATCTTACATAAAACAAATTTTGATTCATATTCCAAAACTCCTTTTCTAATTTAATTGTTACTTAATAAAATAATTTTCCCAACTTATTTAATTATTTCAAAGCTTACCGATAATAGTTATAAAATTTATGGAACCAAATGTTCACATAAAACCAACTTAATTCGAAATCACCTCCTAAATTAAATTTAAAAACTTGTTGACCTTGAGAGCCCAGCTTTAATTTTAAACATTTCTGAAATCGTTTCTGTCTTCCACAAAAGTCTTTTACCATTCACAACTTAGATTTCCAAATCTTTGAAAATCAAAATTTAAACTAAAATTTCCAATTTTATTTAAATAATGAAATCATTATAGGAAGGGGATTTAAAATGATTTTCCATCTAATTCCACAACTACGGTGCATATGGGATACAACCTAGTTGATCAATAATCAACCATATGAATATGAATTCATCCACTAACATTACCACAATCAAACAACTATTTAATTGTGTGCTAGCGTTACGTTCAATAACGCTCAGTGTTCAATGTGTTTCAACTACATACCTTTCCATTCAAAAATTTCACACAACCATCTACATACACAAGTAATCAACTAACATCAACTTATTATAATTATAAAATAATTGTAACTCTACCATTTTAAACTAAATAAAAAATTATTTTAAAGCTCTCACCTTCATGTCTCTAATAATATTCACCGTCAATGCTCCGTATTAGCTGCTAACAAAGCCTACAAACGATCACTAACAACTTCACAGATGATGCGCACCATCTTTACTGCAAACTACTGTGTATATATAAAATATATAAATATATACTCTTCAACAACGCATGTCATTTACTGGTGTTAAATTTACTTAAACAAAATAACGGTCGTGAGCGAGTAAACTCACCTTTCGCGGTATGAGAAGAAGATGGAAACGTGGAAGGAAACAACATAGGCACAACAACGACTTCAAACAGCTAGCACGATTATAACTGAGGCTGTGAATGCCAGTAACAATGGTAACCCAAATATTGAACTCAAGTTGAACCACTCCGAATTCTCTCTTTTTTCTTTTTTTAGAGGAGATTTGACAAAATCTTTCCCCAAAACTTCCTTAACAAGGCATGGCCTAAGAGAACTTAGCGGCTTCAAGTTAAGTTAAAGAGGGGGTGCACCAAAATGTTTTTAGCATGAACAACTCAACGCATGGACTAGGAAATACACCAAGACAATGCTCGCACACAAATAAAATAAGGCAGCATCTCGGGAAGGAAATAACAAGCTAGGAGAAGAGGAGGTGAGATGGTCAGTGTGGTGGTCGAGGTTTAAGTTTAGAGACTGGTGGGTGCAGGACTGTTTTGGAGGGTCCAAACGTGTTGTTTCAATTTGGGAAGTGGGTTTCATAAGGAGAGGAGAGAGAGAAGTTGGAGTGGGGTTTTTAAATGAAGTTGCGGCTGTCGAGATGGGGGAAGTCACTGGCCAAGGGTAATGGATGGACGGTGGACTGATGGGGCAGATGACGGAATAGGTGCGTTTGTAGCTGTGGTTGGAGAGATGAAAATGTAGCGTGGGGTTAAATGGTGTGTGTGGGCACCTTTAGAAGAGGGAGATGTGAGGGAAGAGGAAGTGGACTATTGGAGAATGTGGCACTTGGAAGTGGAAAATGTGGTAGTGAGGCTAAGAGCAGTGGAAGAGAGATGAAAGGTACGACTGTTAATGTAGAGGGGAGTTGGCTACCATTCATGTTGCGAAGAAGACATTCTTTTTTTCAAATGAATATGGGTACGTAATCTTCCCATTGAAGTTGCAGAAGAACATCACGATAAGAGAAAAGAGAAGAAGGCACGTGTTGAACGATCTCATATATTTAACGACATATGTTGCTTTATACATGCCAATACTACACATGCTAAGCACCTTGAAAAGGTGATACACAGATCCTAGTCTTGTTTAATATGTTTTAGAGTTTTATTGAATCAAACGTACCATGAGAAAAAAAAGAGTGAATGCAGGCAAAACATTGGTTCGAGTGTACAAATTTATTTAGATTACGAACGGTAATGAAATTACGGTCATAAACAACGATGTTACATATCTCAAAGCAAGAATAAAATAAACTGATTGATAGCTTCTGTAAAGTGTCGAAACAACTACAGTTACCCTAACTACGTTAGAAAAATATACATTAAATTTCCCAATTAAAATTTATAATAAAATTCTACAAAATATTTTAAGACTGCGTGTTCAGAAACTGGACGATTATTTGAAGCGGACATCCAATTATAATTTTTTTCGAACAATGATCGTTTCAGATCTACATTGAAAATCCTTTAGTATTTTTCCAAACGAACACTCTTTTAACTATATTAATTTAAATCAAAATACTATTGTACTTAAAATTTATATATAACCAAAACAATTTTAAACAAATAAATACTTAATGAGTCTTTAAAAAATTTCATACATAACATTTTAAATCTTAATATTCAAAAATAGAATTGTAAAACTTATGTACGACATCTTTTAAAACAATAAATACCTATATGTTTAAATATAATATATACATATATTTATCAAAATTAGATAATATCATTAAAAATTTATGAATCAATCATATCTTAACATAAATTTCTGTTTTCAATCCTATACTGATAAAGCAAGAAAAAATATAAAAGATTATTAAATCAATATTTGTATTAAATCTTATTAATTTCGATTTATATATAAGAACCCAAATTATTCAATAGAAATCCAATTTAAACTTAGTTAAAATCCTGGGTTATTAAAGGAATCAATGGCAGAGTGGAGGCAGGGAAGAAGGAAAATACTAGGTTTAGGTTTAAGGTATAGGGTGTTATATATGGGTTTGTAAGTGATTAATAGCCATTGGATTATTTAGATTAAATCCCGGCTTTAAATTTATTAACAAACACCGAAAAAGTCAACCTGAACAGGCCAAATTGGGAATTGTCCACACCAGGCAGTCGACCGATCCCATAGAAGGGCGGTCGATCGGCGGTCAAAACCCCTCCTAGAGGGGAAGTCTACCTCCTGGTCGTAATTTTGGCATGTGGCCTGTGTTTAGGGGTGAAGTGATATTTTTATATTACGTTTATTATACTTGGTAATACCTTGCCTTTTAAACGTTATTCTTGTCCCCTATTGTATACTCGTATATACACACAAATTCAAATTGGATGGAATATCCCAATCACTCATTTATTGGTCATGTATTATTGCATATATTTATATTATAACTTGAATTTCAAACAATATTGTATATATTTTTAACGTACGACTTCTTTTAAATGTAATTCTTCCGTACGGACTCAGATTCTGACATATTATTTATGAAAATTTATCAGAATTTCACCACAAATACAACTACGATATTTTCATGGCCAAATTCCTAATTCTGCAAAATTCCATTTTTCAGCCCATTCATATATTATTATTATTATTTAATTTCTAATTTCCATCAATTATTATTATTAATTTAAATTATATATTTTATCTTAAGTCTATTTAGGTATATTTTTATGAGGTGTTACACGATCACATGGATTTTGGACCTCTAGACGGTGAATCAAACATTTTGGTAGAAGTATTTGGGAGTACGAAGGAAAATATCCGAGAATATGAGACCAAATCTGAATTAGAAGACAATGATTATTGATGTAAATGATGAGCTTTTTTTATTGTTATGTAAATGATGAGCTTTATTTTGATAGTCATCTAATTATGCAATACGACATATGCTTTGGAATTGATGTAACTATGTTGAATTCTGGGCGTACTACCAAATTGATGTAACTATGAAACCAAATTTGTTTATCGTTATTTACATCTTTTATGGCATTTCCATTTCTGTCATTTATTTGGAAATTTTATGTCGAAAACTCAGTGTACTTTGCTTATCCTCGGAATATGAGATCCAATCTGAATTGGGTATATTTTGCACTATATGTACTTTACACAGTTTATATCACTTAACTATAAAATATATTTCACTATCATGTTATTGTTTTATTTTAAAATGATGTCCATGGTAGATATATATCATGTCGTCCAGAGAAAGGAATTCTTCCCACTCTTCAAGAGGAGATGTCAGTGGCTCATCGCAACCACCACAATGTAGTGTTGTGACACCCCGTAAAATACATAAACATTAATAATAAATAAATAAATAAATAAAAACAAGCAATTAAATAGTATGGATGGAAAATGAGATTTTGTAGCTTTAGGAATTTGGCTAAGAAATGCTTTTATTTGGATTCGTAGCGAAATTCTGAATCGTTTTCATATATAATATGCTAAAAAAGGTCAAAGTATGAAGAAGTTATGAACAAACGAAATTGGATAGTAAAACGCAAAAAATAATAATTAAATGGATTATATATATATGTATATATATCAAAAATATATTCAAAATAAAGAGGGAGAATTTGAAATTTGAAATAAGGATAAGATCTTGGAGACAAACGATGTTTTATATAAGGAATAAGATAAAGGAAATAAAGAAATGAATTAATTAAATAAACACCTTAGCGCCACAGCGTTTATTAGGCGTTCCAGCCCCTAGGAGGTCGACCGCAAGAGTGGTGTCGACTGCCTAGTGGTTGGACAACCCAATAAATATATGTGGTTAGGGTTTTCTAGAAGGGATATATATATATAAATAAAAGGCCTGGATTGAATTTGAGTGATCCAACGGTCTACGCTCACATGTGCAATTATATATAGTCCCTCATATTATAATTAAAACCCTAACCATTCTCTTATCCCTACTTCCATGCTGCCTCTCTGCCATTACTAAATTCCAGAGAAAAAAAAATAGTTGAGGATTTCTTCTATTCCTCCAACCTTATTCTTAACTTCTCTTTATTCTAATTCAAATAGGTTTAGTATTTTGGAATTTGGTACAAATATATGTATATAAGATTTTAATACATGTTTCTTGTATATATATAGGAGAATTGTTGGAGCACATTTGCAGTAAAGACTGAGCATAAATCTAGATCTACTATAGATTCTTCTTCGTTCTTCCCTAGATTTGTGAGTGGAATGTCGTGTACTTAGGCATATTCATTTTTTTAGATTATCATGTTGATAGATATGCCTAAAAGGATTTTCTAATCAATAACATAATTACCAAAACCCACAAATCCTCTATTTTATATTTGCATAGTAATTGTCATAATATCTGGGTTTTGTGGATTTTTGATTTTAATATTGGATTAAAGATGAAAAAAGGGTGTTGCTACTATTGTTTCTACTTTGTGTAATTCACCTTAACATTTTATTAAAACCTAAAAGGGTTTAAATTTGGGTATTTCATGATTTGATTAGGTTTAGATTCTATTTTGAATCCAATTGTATTCATACTTGAATTATATCAAATGTAAACATTTTTACATGCATAACACCAAAAGGGGTGAATTAGATAAAGTGGAAATTATTAACATACATGTATAAGTGTGTTTACACCAAAAATGGTTTAAACACCCAAGGTACTAAACTTACTTCACCAATTCGGTAAGGAATAAATGGAATCGTGTTTAATCAGCAATAAAAAGTGAAAATGCAAGAAAAGTAAAATAGAGACGAGATTTAGAATGGTTCAGCCGTTAACGAGGCCTACGCCCACTATGAAGGTGATTTCCTGTTTTATAATGAGAATTACAAAATACATCCACTCTCTCTTTTCATACATTTCTATATCCACTCACTGTACCCTCGTTTATATATTTCAATCTAAGGAATTATACAAGAGAGTAGTAGAATTTGAAGAGAAGAAGGATGGATGAATTATTAAGAAGAAGGATGTCTTCGTTTTCCTTCACCGTAAGATTGCCCTTGACGCCATGGCCGAATATATGGTTGACGATGAAATTTAGCATCTCTTTGTGGACTTTTACGAAAAGTCCCCCTTTATGTTGGTAGCCATGGTGTATTTATAGGTGAACTTCCCTTGGTAAATGATCTGGAGTCCATTTATCCAGGTAGTGGATCGTTCATTTTGTTAATTACAACCATGCCACTGGCTAGCTGTAGCCAACTGTCCGTAGCTGTATCCAGTTATTATGTGCGGACGCTCGTCGGAACAAGTATCTTGAATAGCTGAGCAGGTCCATGTAAGAGAGCATCCTGCGAGCGCTTTTGGGAGATTTTGTAAGAGTGGGATTTGGGTCTGGAGTTGATTCTCCTTTGTTCCTTGCACGACCGTCCTTCTCGGTCCAAGGGCGCTCATCTTCTTGCTGCCTTTGTATGGTGTTGTTTGGCTTTACGGCTATGTTATAAGGTCTCTCCCGCTTATGTTGAATGGGCAACTTGCTTTATTTTGGTGTTTGATAGGTTCTCAGGATATGCAACCTTTATCTTTATTGGGTCGCACTTTTCATGATATGTTATGCCGTTATCTTGGTTCGCATCGGTTAACTTGACCTTCCCTGGGTCCGATATTTGGGTCTTGCTCTGTGCGGTTGCATCGTGCACGGATGACCCAGGTGATACCTGCCTTGTACCCTCTACCCAATGTGCATATGGATTTTTAGGGATTTACACTTGCCCCTCGAAGTCCGTGATTTCTTTTTGTATGGAATAACTGGCTTCGACATATTTGATCGCACATTGGTTGGTGGGTTTGTCCTGACTTGTTGATGAGTCGTTCTTGCAGGGACTGAAATTTCTTTGTTGTAGCTGATTGGCTTCTTTACCTTTGGGCGAGACGTTTGGACTACTTTGTCTTTATTGTAAATAGCTAAATTATGGGGAAGTGATTACGCCAACTGATCTTCTGATGGGACACTTGTTTCAGTACTCAAGTGTTATGATGACGTGTCGAAGAGTACCTTTTGAGGTGTTCCTTTTAATCTCCCCTTCATTCTCTTATTTTTCATTCGATTTTGCCTCCATCTATCTTTTAGGAAGGTCTCTTAAATTTGGAAGAAGAACTTCGTATCTCTTTCCACTGCTACTCAGGTTTGTTGATTCTTTCTCGTGCTCATTCTTCCTTTGAGCCTTACAGCTATTCCCTGGTCCGTTTGCAGGATGGTCTCATCTCCAGAACAACGCCAAAAGGGGACTTTTGTTGATTTGAGCATTTCAAGGGATGAGATTCAGTCGGCTGGTCAACCGTCCGTAAATTCTCCTTTCAGCCCTTTTTATACGGAACTTTAAGCTATCATCAATAGGCCTCATAATGCTCCTGGGCCTTGCAGTCCCAGGTTTGCTAAGCGATTTCGAGGATGGAGGTAACAGGTGGTCCCCTCGAATGTGGATGTATCTTTGGCTGGCTCTATGAATTTCACTTACGATATGATTGCAGCGAAAGGTCAAATGTTGGATTGCCTCGAGACCGCTGTGCACCAATTTGGAAAACAGATGGATTTGCTGAAGAATCATTCTGCGAAGCGGATGATCGGCTGGCATAAGTTGGCCTCTGACCTCCAGAAACTTCACAAGGACAACCTTGAGCGTATTTCTGTTTTGGAAAACGATAATGCGAAGTTAATTCAGGCCCTTAGGTCCAAGGATAGCATAGTCGCTTCCTTTTCCCCTGGGGATGTTGAGTCGGTGATTTCCACACATGCGGAAGGGCCTTCATCTTGTTCTGCTCCGGCGAAGAGGAAAGTAGGTAGGCCAAGGAAGGTTAGAGATCTGTAACCTCCTCTCTCTTGGTTGTTTTGCTTTTTGAATTTTAAGACCGGTTATGTAAGCGGGTTCCGGTACTCGCCTATGACATCATGCTAGTTGTTGTTTGTGACTTTGTGTTTGACCTATGACACTTTCTGTGCTCCTAATGAATGGTTACTTAGCTGGTTTTGTGATGCTTTCTATGTCTGTGTTATGCCATGTCCGTAACACCCCATTTCCATTAATGTCACTCACAAAGGGAACACATTAACTTCTATGGAGTGTTTTAAGTAAGTACAGAACAGAAACTTAACAACAAGACAGATATAAATAGTACTCAAAGATTTAAAACTTTATTTCATTGCAGCGGAACACACATATGTTTGCTTACATCATCAAAAACCAGAGTCAAAGTACATAATATCAATCTTGATTACCAAAAGTACATAAATTGAAAGACATAAACCCCAATACAAAATAGCCATAAATAAAAGAGAAGCTGAACTTTACTTCAGCGATCCAAGCAATCTTCTAAAAGCAGAGAAACGGCAATCCAAAATCAAGCTCCACTGGTGCTAGTTCCAACCTGAGCACCTGGGGGGGGGGGGAAGAAGAAAAGTGGAGGAAACAAAGGGGGTCAGACATACAGTCTGGCGAGTGTGATAACTTTAACAATATAATTAACAAAGTAACTAGGCTAAGGCATAAGTTGGAAAATAAGGGAATGACCATGAACCATTGAGTATGGCAGAGTAAATAAGGAAACAAGATGAACAACGATATCGTTAAAGCACCCCTAAACCACTATAAGATAATTACTAAACCACACCAATACTATTGGATAATTGCTATATTGCACCACCACTGGTCACCCTAAGGTTGATCCCGCCTACAGATTTAATAATGATATTGGTAGTTTCGTGCACCCCTAGCTGCCTTCATGGGTGCCGCCTGCCCCTATCTCCACTAGGTGTACCCACTACCTCCAAGCGATCGGCTCCCTAACTCGTAGATACCCGTGTTGGCCCCACAGTGGGGTGTATCACTCCCCAAAGTGGCAACCCGATACAACCAATAATGCACAGCTTATACCTACACGATGCAATAACGTCCTACTTACCAGCCCAGGCCCACACATGCATATGAACCCGTTGGACTTGCGTTGCCACCGCTAACCCGTTTTGGCCACTTACAGTCAAGCCCAATATGCGTGTCCCGTCCTCGACTTGGGTCGAGCCCACAAAGATACGTATGGGTTACTGGCTGAAATGGGCCCCCATTACTTGACACAAGCTATCCACCTAAGCTTGGTCCCCTTTAGTACATCCCACTTAACTCACTTCTTATTCATGTTTCAATTACATGTTCCAATTTTGGTTAAGTGTTTCTAATCGTATTTCCAATTGCCACCAAAGGCACCCACTAGATTCCACATGCCACCCAAGGCACCCACTTAACCCCCTCATGCCCCACTACATGTTTATCTGGTTAAGTGTTTCTTAATTCATTTAAACCGTAACCTCATAAAGACATCTCACATTAGACTGGCATTTGTGGCAGCTGGATTTGCCGGGCGGGTCCGGGCAGTCTTACACCACAAAAGAGCCTAACCTCATGTCTTTACAATTGTTACGTATTTAATTTATGTCTAAGACCTCTCACATTAGACTGGCATTTGTGGCAGCTGGATTTGCCGGGCGGGTCCGGGCAGTCTTACACCATAAAAGAGCCTAACCTCGTGTCATAGATGATTAATTACTCCTAATTAATCATCCCCCAATTTGAATTACTTTCCCTATTCAAATTATCAATCAATTCCAAATTTAAGGATGTCCATAATTGACTCAATTATGTCCACCCATTTATGGTATGTAAAACCATACCAATTTTCATCACAAATTTATTTTATGCCTTTTAAGGCATTTATGCTAAATTAAATCTTTTTAATATCATCCCCTTTACCCTATGTTGTACGTTTGTTCGTTTAACGTAAAATATACGTTAGACTTGAATAGTCTAACTCATGGAATAAAGAGAAAACGTCACAATATACACATAATTAAAACATAGATCTAAACATAGGGGTGAACTTGCATGTGGGAATGATGTTCTACATCTAAAACTTGCATAGGCCGAAGTTACAACTTGCATAAACAACATATGTCATGGATCCAAATCTAAAAGTGTGAACTTGTTGAGATAATGGTCACAAACTTGCATAAATCATGTATGTCATAGATCTACATCTAAAGGTGTAAACTTGCATAGGCAATAACCCTAAACTTGCATAACATGATTCATATTCCAAAAACTCATATATCTATATAAACTTGCATATGTGATTTATGCATCATAACATTGGTGTAAACTTGCATCTAACAAGTAAATTATCATGTAGAATTTATCATATAACTCACACATGTCATAGCCTAACTTTAGATCTAAAATTGATGTCACGAAACATGTAAGGTTATACTAACTTGCCTATGATTCTTGTCTAAATCAATATCTAAACTTGCATACATACTTGTGATCTATCATATGAATTAGCATAACCAAACTAGCATATGAACAACATGATGATTTGAATATACATAAGCCAAATCATAGAATTACAACATAGGTGATAGTATTACATCATAAATGATAACATCACAACATAATGTCATAGAGATTTCAACACAATTCTACAACATAATTACAACATGCGATCAATAATTCACATCACGTCCATACAATCCGCATCATAACTTAATCTAATTAAATTGCTAATTATTTTATTAAAATTATCGAACTCACAACTAAGAGAAGGGCTTGAGTTCTGAATTCTGATTTCTGAAGTTGAATTAGCTCTCCTTTGAAGAAGATTCGTTGTTAGGGTTGAATAGAACTGATTTGGTTTGCTGTTCTTCCTCTCTAATTGGTGGCGGCTACTTTAGGGTTCAAGATGACAGCATGACGACCATAGTTTTAGTTTTAATTCTGATTTAGGGTTTGAGTATATGGGTCTTTTTATAGAGTTTTGAATTAATTTAAGCCGTCGGATGATCTTAGGGTTAATCAAAACCATTCAGTCGGGATAGGGTGACACCTCAGCCCTAATGACTCAGCAAGGACTCAGAAAGGACTCAACAACATGGGTCAGACTGAACCAGAAAGCTGTGCAGGCCTGCAGCCTCGTCCTGGGCGCACTTGGCAGGTGAGCCAGTGAAAATTTGTACTGGCGCACTTCCCAAGTGCGTCTGTGCAATATTTTTTTTTCTTGTTTTGCCACCAATCTTCGTTCATCCATAACTCCTTCATCCAGTACCCGTTTCCCGCAAACTCGGACTCTATTTCAACCAGAATTCCAAAACGAACACAATGGAGCAACCTCATCCCCTTAATTCTCACGTCTAAGATTAATTGTACTTTAATTTAGTTAATTCGATTATTCAAAAATTTGGGGTGTTACATTCTACCCTCCTTAAAGGATTTCACCCCCGAAATCTCCAAGTTAAGGAGAATGCATATCCTACCATCCAAACAACCATCTACTCAACCATCAAACACGGGCATCCATTGTCCTTATAAAATTTCTAATGCTGTATACACATATGTAAGAAGTGTGTGTATATGTTCCTTATCTAATGCAAAATCAGGCGGTCTACTGATTCAGTTGACCTCCTTAATGCAAACCATGATAGTTCCATGCGTCCATTATGTATGCGAAAGAACCTTATTGATATATATTATCTCTACATGTGTGCACAACCATTCTCCAAAATGCAACAGCCATATGATGGTACAACCATTATACATCCATTACTTAAATATGTACACACATTTATATGCAATATGCAATATGAAGTGACTGAGCCGATCTAGTGCCTAAAGTGTGTGTATATGCATCCACGAGCAACCACGAGCAAACACTTGCATCCACATGCATCCATCATACATAACATGTCTCAAACACATGTTTCAACCATAGGACTACCCTATCTAAAGGTCAAAGGTACTAGCGAGAGGACATAATAAAGATAAGATAAGTACAAGGTAAGTGATAAAGGAGAAATTAAAAGACATACCCTCGAAAAGAAAAGGGTACAATGAACGCATCTTCGCTTCCGTCTCCCAAGTAGCGTCTGTCTCATCATCTCCCATTGCACTTTGACTAGCTTGACCTCTCGATTCCTCAACTTCTTAATCTCCGACCCAAGAATACACGTAGGAGCTCGTTGAATCGTCGCATCACGCTCTATCTCCACCTCTCTAAGCAAGCTCAGCTCTACCACTTCCGCGGTCTCATGCAAGCACTTCCTCAAATGTGATACATGGAATACACCGTGTACGCCACTAAGTCTCGTGGGCAACTCCACTCTATATGCCATCTGCCCAATCCTCTCCTTAATAGGAAATGGCCCTACAAACCTTGGTGCTAACTTCCCAACGGACCCAAAGCGAATGACGTTCCGTAATGGAGACACCTTGACAAAGACCATGTCCCCAATATCAAACTCAAGATCTGTCCTCCTCTTGTTCGCATAAGATTTCTGCCTATCTTGCATCGTCTTCATCCTCCTTCGAATCAAATCGATCCTTTCCGAAGTCTCTCTAATCATATCGGGTCCAAGCAAGACCTTGTTTGTAGACTCCCACCAACATGTCGGCGAACGACACGGCCGTCCATAAAGAGCCTCGAACGGTGCCATGCCAATGCTAGACTGAAAGCTGTTATTATATGCGAACTCCACTAATGGAAGATGTTCCTCCCATGTACCTTCGAATTCTAAGACACACTCAATAAGTCCACTAGAATACGATTCACCCTCTCGGTCTGGCCGTCCGTCTGAGGATAATATGCGGTGCTCAAACATAACTGAGTCCCTACCGCCTCTTGCAAGCTCTTCCAAAACTCGCTAGTGAAGATAGGATCGCAGTCGCTCACTATGCTAGAAGGAACACCATGCAAACGAACTATTTCTCGAATGTATACTGAGGCTAACCATGGAGCAGTCCTCTTACTCTTTACGGGAATGAAATGGGCGCTCTTAGTAAGTCTGTCTACCATGACCCAAATCCCCGTATTACCCTTCCTCAATCTTGGTAATCTGTCAACAAAGTCCATCGAAATGCTTTCCCACTTCCATTGTGGGACCTCCAATGGGTGAAGCAATCCACCGGGGTTCTTTTGCTCTGCTTTTGCTTGTTGGCACACCAAGCATCTAGCAACAAACTCTGCCACGTCCTTCTTCATACTGGCCCAAAAGTAAACTCGTCTCATGTCCATGTACATCTTGTCCCCGCCGGGATGGATGGTCATCTTCGAACGATGTGCATCATCAAGAATGGTCTTTCTCAAGTTCTCGTCCTGTGGTACACAAAGTCTATCGTCCCTACGTAACCAACCCTTATCATCTAGGGTATACCTACGGAGATAGCTCGATGACTCCCCTCTTCTGAGCTTTTCTACTAACTCAACCAACTGTGGGTCATCTCGCTGTGCCCCGCCAATCCGTCCCAAAAGCGTAGGTCTGACCTCCAAGGACGCTAGCAAACCGGGTACAAAATCAACGGAAGGTTTAAAGTCAAACGTAGAGATGAACTCTAAGCTTCGCCGCTCAACAAACAACGGAATCAAGGATAACCTTTTTCTACTTAAGGCGTCTGCCACCACGTTACCCTTGCCAGGGGTATATGCTATCTCGAAGTCGTAGGATGCTAAGAATTCCATCCACCTTTGCTGCCTTAAGTTCAAGTCCTTTTGAGAGAACAAGTATTTTAACGATTTGTGGTCAGTGATTAATTCGAATTTTTCGCCAAGAAGATAATGATGCCAAGACGTAAGTGCGAAGACAATAGCGGCCAACTCTAGGTCATGTGTAGGGTAATTTCTCTCATGTACTCTCAATTTCCTTCCACCATAGGATATTACCCTTCCCTCTTGCATTAAGACTGCGCCTAGTCCTGTCCCACAAGCATCGGTATAAACGGTAAATGGCTTACTCCCATCTGGCAACACTAAGACTGGGGCTGTGGCCAAAGCTCTCTTTAAATGTTGGAACGCATCATCACAATCTACGTCCCACATGAAAACTAAGTTCTTCTTTGTCAAGCGTGTTAACGGGGCTGATATTTTTGCGAAGTCTTTGATGAACTTCCTATAGTAGCCAGCCAACCCTAAGAAACTCCTCACCTCGGTAGCATTTTTAGGAACCTTCCAATCTTGGATGGCCACTATCTTCATGGGATCCACAGCTATCCCTTCTTTGGAAACCATGTGCCCTAATAATCACACTTCCTTCCTCCAAAAGTGACATTTAGAAAATTTAGCTTTAAGGCTATGCGCTCGAAGAGTCTCCAACACTTCCCTAAGATGTAGGGCATGCTCTTCCTCGCTTTTAGAAAAGATCAAGATGTCGTCCACAAAGACTACCACGAATCTATTAAAGTACTCCCTAAACACCCTACTCATCAAGTCAACAAAGTATGCAGGGGCGTTTGTCAAACCGAAAGGCATCACAAGCTACTCGAAGAAACCGTCTGGAGTCCTAAAGGCAGTCTTGTCTATGCTATCCTCAGCCACTCTTAACTGATGGAAACCCGTGGCTAAGTCCAACTGCGAAAACACTGAGGCGCCAACTAACTGATCGAAGAGATCGTCAATCCTCGGCAGTGGGTGTCTATTCTTCTTAGTTAGCTTATTAAGTTTTCTGTAGTCCACACAAAGTATAAAGGACCCATCCGCCTTCGTGGCAAATACTACTGGAGCACCTCACTCTGATATACTACGTCTGATGAACCCCTTCTCAAGCAATTCCTTCACTTGCTTACTAAGTTCTCTTCTCTCTCTTGGAGCCATGTGGCGCACTAGTAATGCAACTAGCTTTGCATTATCTACTAGATATATCTGAAAGTTTATCTCACGTTTTGAGGGTAAACCCCTCACCTCATCGAAGACATCAACATATTCACAGACTGTGGGAACCGAATGTAAATCATCATCGAATGCTTCAAGGGATTCTAGGTAGCTAAGCATTACTGGACCTCTAGGGTCACAAGAAATATCAAGGATATTTCCAAAACGAGTCAACAATCTAACGACCCTTCTTTCACAATCTAGGATGGCCCCATATCTAGTTAGCCAATCCATACCAAGAATTAAACCGTAGCCCACGAAGCCAAGAACAAAAGCGTTGCACTCAAACTCAACGCCCAAGATAAACACTCTCAAATCCCGACAAATCATAGAAAGATGAGCCGAACCACTGATAGGATTTGAGACTACTAAGGGATCAGTAACTAGACTAGTATCAGGGTGCAGTGTTTCAACTAATGATGCAGAAATAAACGAATGTGATGCTCCAGAATCGAATAAAGTACGGACAGGATGATCAAACAGAAAAACTAAACTTTCAACGGAAATTTCTCTACCTCATTCTTGCAGCGGTGGGACCATGAGAGCCTGAACTTGTCCCCTTGCCTGCCCTGGTGCCATAAGAGTCTGCACCTGTCCTCCCGAGGTAGACCCTGCCCTCTGCCCTTTCTTTGGACAGTCCTTAATAAGATGCCCCGCCTCGCCACAGTGGAAACAACCAGTCTTCTTTTTCTTCCTACAATCTTTACTTAGATGGTCGGGTGTCTCATAGTTAAAGCATCTTTTCTTTCCCTTAGCATTGTTGCCTTTGCCACCTTTCTTGTTATGTTGTTGCTATTGCGGCTTCTTTTGATCCCCTTTCTTCTCAGGTGCCTTATTAGCATTGGCGCCCTTCTCCTCTTCTGCATGAGCGCCATGTCAACTAGTCTCTCGAAGGTAGCCCCCATGGGAATGTGGGTCAGAGATAACCCATGAAGTGGCTCGTTTAAACCCTTAACAAATCTTAGAGCCTTCTTTTCTGGAGTTTTCACCAAGTCCAAGCCAAATCTTGCCAATTGGTTGAATTTGTTGATGTACTCATTCACCGATAGATTCCATTGCTTCAGCGCCAAAAACCTTTCCATGTATAGATACTCTTCAGCCCGCGAGAGAAACTTCGCCTCAAACCTCTACCTAAAATCTAGCCATGTATCGACTGGACGTCCCCCATTAGTGACCTCCTACCAAAACGAGGCCTCATCCTTCATTAGCCAGGCAGCCAACTGGACCTTTCTTCCTTCATCCACTTCAAGGATTCCAAATAATTCTTCCACTTCCATTAGCCAGTTTTGAGCTTCAACAAATGTCTCCGTCCTATGAAAAGATTTTCCAGCCATTGCCCGAAAGTCCTTACATATCTTAGCAAAAGTATCGATGCGAGGAGGAGGAGGAGCATTTGCTGGACCTACGGTGGCGGCCCTAGCCTCGAGATATTGACGAAACCAACTGGCTACATGAACACCCTATGGTATCTCAGATGCTTCAGACATGCTGAAACGAAAAAAGGAAAGATTCAATATAAAAGAACCGAGGAGAAGATATATGGCTCTTGGGGTTATGCTTTCTAAAATAAGCTTTTCTCTTGAAAATACTTTCCTTAAAACGTACTTTTGAAGACACTTCGTTATAAAAATTATTTTGAAAAATAGTTTTTCAAAATTCATATATGTTCTGGTAACCTTCAGCTCTGATACCACGTGTAACACCCCACTTCCACTAATGTCACTCACAAAGGGAATGCATTAACTTCTATGGAGCGTTTTAAGTAAGTATAGAACAGAAACTTAACAACAAGACAAATATAAATAGTACTCAAAGATTTAAAACTTTATTTCATTGCAGCGGAACACACATATGTTTGCTTACATCATCAAAAACTAGAGTCAAAGTACATAATATCCATCTTGACTACCAAAAGTACATAAATTGAAAGACATAATCCCCAATACAAAATAGCCATAAATAAAAGAGAAGCTGAACTTTACTTCAGCGATCCAAGAAATCTTCTAAAAGAAGAGAAACGGCAGTCCAAAATTAAGCTCCACTGGTGCTAGTTCCAACCTGAGCACCTGGGGGGGGGGGGGGGAGAAGAAAAGAGGAGGAAACAAAGAGGGTCAGACATAAAGTCTGGCGAGTGCGATAACTTTAACAATATAATTAACAAAGTAACTAGGCTAAGGCATAAGTTGGAAAATAAAGGAATGACCATGAACCATTGAGTATGGCAGAGTAAATAAGGAAACAAGATGAACAATGATATCATTAAAGCGCCCCAAAACCACTATAAGATAATTACTAAACTACACCAACACTATTGGATAATTGCTATACTGCACCACCACTAGTCACCCTAAGGTTGATACCGCATACAAACTTAATAATGATATTGGTAGTTTTGTGCACCCCTAGCTGCCTTCATAGGTGCCGCCTGCCCCTATCTCCACTAGGTGTACCAACTACCCCCAAGTGATCGGCTCCCTAACTCAGTGTTGGCCCCACAGTGGGGTGTATCACTCCCCAAAGTGGCAACCCGATACAACCAACAATGCACAGCTTATACCTACATGATGCAACAACGTCTTACCTACCAGCCCGGGCCCACACAGGCATATGAACCCGTTGGACTTGCGTTGCCACAGCTAACCCGTTTTGGCCTCTTATAGTCAATCCCAGTATGTGTGTCCCGTCCTCGACTTGGGTCGAGCCCACAAAGATACGTAAGGGTTACTGGTTGAAATGGACCCCATTACTTGACACAAGCTATCCACCTAAGCTTGGCCCCCTCTAGTACATCCCACTTAATCCACTTCTTATTCATGTTTCAATTACATGTTCCAACTTTGGTTAAGTGTTTCTAATCGTATTTCCAAATGCCACCCAAGGCACCCACTAGATTCCACATGCCACCCAAGGCACCCACTTAACCCCCTCATGTCCCACTACATGTTTATCTGGTTAAGTGTTTCATTATTCATTAAGACCATAACCTCATAAAGACCTCTCACATTAGACTGACATTTGTGGCAGCTGGATTTGCCGGGCGGGTCCGAGCAGTCTTACACCACAAAAGAGCCTAACCTCGTGTCTTTACAATTGTTCCATATTTAATTTATGTCTAAGACCTCTCACATTAGACTGGCATTTGTGGCAGCTAGATTTGCCGGGCGGGTCCGGGCAATCTTACACCACAAAAGAGCCTAACCTCGTGTCTTAGACGATTAATTACTCCTAATTAATCATCCCCCAATTTGAATTACTTTCCCTATTCAAATTTTCAATCAATTCCAAATTTAACGATGTCCATAATTGACTCAATTATGTCCATCCATTTATGGTATGTAAAATCATACAAATTTTCATCACAAATTTATTTTATGTCTTTTAAGGCATTTATGCCAAATTAAATCTTTTTAATATTATCCCCTTTACCCCACGTTGTGCGTTTGTTCGTTTAACGTAAAATATACGTTAGACTCGAATAGTCTAACTCATGGAATAAAGAGAAAACATCACAATATACACATAATTAAAACATAGATCTAAACATAGGGGTGAACTTGCATGTGGGAATGATGTTCTACATCTAAAACTTGAATAGGCCAAAGTTACAACTTGCATAAACAACATATGTCATGGATCCAAATCTAAAGGTGTGAACTTGTTGAGATAATGGTCACAAACTTGCATAAATCATGTATGTCATAGATCTACATCTAAATGTGTAAACTTGCATAGGCAGTAACCCTAAACTTGCATAACATGATTCAATTTCCAAACTCATATATCTATATAAACTTGCATATGTGATTTATGCATCATAACAATGGTGTAAACTTGCATCTAACATGTAAATTATCATGTAGAATTTATCATATAACTCACACATGTCATAGCCTAACTTTAGATCTAAAATTGATGTCACCGAAACATGTAAGGTTATACTAACTTGCCTATGATTCTTGTCTAAATCAATCTCTAAGCTTGCATACATACTTGTGATCTATTATATGAATTAACATAACCAAACTAGCATATGAACAACATGATGATTTGATTATACATAAGCCAAATCATAGAATTACAACATAGGTGATAATATTACATCATAAACGATAGCATCACAACATAACGTCATAGAGATTTCAACACAATTCTACAACATAATTACAACATGCGATCAATAATTCACATCACGTCCATACAATCCGCATCATAACTTAATCCAATTAAATTGCTAATTATTTTATTAAAATTATCGAACTTACAACTCAAAGAAGGTCTTGAGTTCTGAATTCTGATTTCTGAAGTTGAATTAGCTCTCCTTTGAAGAAGATTCGTTGTTAGGGTTGAATAGAACTGATTTGATTTGCTGTTCTTCCTCTCTAATTGGTGGCGGCTACTCTAGGGTTCAAGATGACAGCATGACGGCCATAGTTTTAGTTTTAATTCTGATTTAGGGTTTGAGTCTATGGGCCTTTTTATAGAGTTTTGAATTAATTTAAGCCGTCGGATGATCTTAGGGTTAATCAAAACCATTCAGTCGGGATAGGGTGACACCTCAGCCCTAATGACTCAGCAAGGAGTCAGAAAGGACTCAACAACATGGGTCTGACTGAACCAGAAAGCTGTGCAAGCCTGATGCCTCGTTCTGGGCGCATTTGGCAGGTGCGCCAGTGCAAATTTGTACTGGCGCACTTCCCAAGTGCGCCAGTGCAATTCTTTTTTTCTTATTTTGCCAGCAATCTTCGTTCATCCATAACTCCTTCATCCGGTACCCGTTTCCCGCAAACTCGGACTCTATTTAACCAGAATTCCGAGACGAACACAATGGCGCAACCCCATTCCCTTAATTCTCACATCTGAGATTAATTATTCTTTAATTTAGATAATTTGATTATTCAAAAATCCGGGGTGTTACAATGTCTCTTTGCCCTGTTTTGACAATACACACACATTTTTCTTAAAAGTTTTTCGCAACGACCATGCGTTAGCGTCGTATCACGAGGCGTTCGTTGGTACGTTAATATCGTATCACGAGGCATTCGTTTGTACGTTAATATCGTATTACGGTTAGTCTTGTATTGTTCTTATTAGGCTGGGATTATCCAGCTTTCAGTATTTGACTTGTGTAACACCCCACGTCCGTTAATGTCACTCACAAAGGGAACGCATTAAATTTCGTGGAGCATTATGAGTAAACAGAACAAAATATTACAAGACAGATACATAAGGTAGTACTTGAAAATTTTATAACTTTATTGAAGCGGAAACAAAAATAAAGTTGGGTTACATCTTCAAATATCAAAACCAAGTACATAATATCAGTCTTGTAGAAAAGCCTTCAGAGTGCATAATTTTAAAGCCATAATCCCCAACAAAAACACCGTAAATAGGTAGAATCAAAGCAAAGCAGTTCTTCAAGAAGTTCTAGTACCTCAACCAGAGAGAAATCTGAATCAAACTTGAATATTTCCTCCCTGAAAACCTGGGGAGCGAGGGAATGGAAGAAAAGAGGCGAAGACAAACGAGGTCAGACATAAAGTCTAGCAAGTCCAATAACTTTAACAATATAATTATTAAAGTAATATGACAAGATATAAACTAGAAAATAAGGAATGACTGTGAAACAAGCAGGCATGACTAGGTAAGCAAGATGAATAAGACAACGTTAATTGCGCTTCTAATCACTATCGGATAAATACTACACTGCACCATTACTAGTCACCCTAAAAGTTGATCCCGCCTACTGAACATAATAATCATAATGGTAGTTTCGGGTACCCCTAGCTGACTTCATAGGTGCCGCCTGCCCATATCTCCACTAGTTGTACGCACTACCCCCATGCGATCGGATCCCTAACTCGTAGATACCCGTGCTAGTCCAACAGTGGGGTGTATCACTCCCCAAAATGGCAACCTGATACCACTAAAGATGCACGTCTTATATCTACACGATGCAACAACGTCTTACCTACCAGCCGGGGTCCACGCACGCACATGACCCCGTTGGACTTGCGTTGCCACCGTTAACCCGTTTTGACCTCTTACAATCAAACCCAGTAAGCGTGTCCCGTCCCCGATCTAACTCGAGCTCACAAAGATACTTAATGGGTTACTGGTTTGAAAAGGGTCCCACATGCATGACACAATCTTTACACCTATGCTTGGTCCCCACTAGAATTTTCCACTTAACCCCTTCTTATTTATGTCTTCTTACAAGTTTCATTTTGGTTAAGTGTTTCTATTCGTATTTCACATGTCACACATTTCACCCACTTAACCCCCATGTCCCATTACATGTTTATCTTGGTTATGTAATGACCCGAAAATCCGGTCCAATTTGAGCTGACCAAAAACACAAGTCCAACCCCAAATTAAACTGAAAATTAGGAAAATTAATAGAAAGAAAACAGAGGGTGAGGAAAGATAAGATAGAAACTTATAATAAAAGAAGAAGAAGAAGAAGAAGAAGAATACAACATCAGAGTAACACGAACCTCACAGCGGAACGAATTACATACAATATATATAACATAATTTGAAATATACATCTGTACTGGAATATACATCATTATCAAAGTACAACACTTACAACACAGCGGAAATAACTATAACTATATAATCATGAAGCCTCCTGCTCCAGCTCTTCAAGTATCTGTAAATCCCGACTACTTGACTACCCGTACAAAATTGGGCACCCAAGAGTTTAGGGAAAACAAAACAAAATCAACTCCGGGTAAGTCATGGGACTGGTGTGAGTAAAACAGTTTTAAACAGTTTGAACAAGTAAACGATATCTCATAAGACCACGCCGTATAACAGAACGGGTTTTTCCCTTATGAGAATCAAAAATATCTTTATATCAAAAACCTTTTGATATTATAATAATGTCTATCAACCACAACTATAATAATCATCTAGCAGAAACACTTTCATCTCACGTTCTACATATATAGTATACAATCAAAACCGCAAGCATGTATTGGGTAATGGATTTCCAACTATGACAAGGTATGTAACCACCTTTCGCTAGTGTACCTCTACAGAGGAATACACTAGGTTCAACAAGAACATCTTGCAACCCGGCCACACATGACCGACCACTCATTTCGCTTGAGTGTATCGAATGTATATCACCAACGGTTGGGATCAGCAACTGTTTCCCAAATAGGACAGCATCAACAATAGATTTTTAGAAGTAAATGAAACTCTAGATCAGGTGATTATACACCCTACTTCGGAGCGACCGACTTAGCCATACTGCTTGCCCGATTTCTGTCATTTACCGGTTGATGAGGCTTGAGGTTACGCTTCATCATCACATCATATTCACTTCGAATGCCACATTGTCAGATCCATCGAAAATCACTAATTGACGTCTACAACAGTACATTACGTGTTAGCTAAAGAAGTTTCCTTCTCCGCTTCCACTCTTGGTACGGTTGAAGGAACCAATGTACGTGACATTTCTGGAAATACTCTGTCAGACATCCATCCATACAAGTCATCCAGGAACAGGATGAACCGAAGGCACTATTCAATACATCCATCTTAGGCACTGTTACCTAAGACTCATACAATAGCCCTTGCGCTTTACTCCGTCTTCAATTATCTTTGGCATATATGATTCGCAACGCTTATGCCAATACAGAATGGTTCTTTGGATAATAATCCAACCGGTCTCTCCATATTAACAACGTTAAAATGGTCAAAACTTCGATAGTCTGTGATTTAATTATCAAAGAAAACAGGTGTGCAGACAACGATATTATTTCTAGGAGGAAATTATATCGATTAAACATCATTTCACATTTATCTCCTTAGTTCATTTTTCATCTCCTGTTTCCCTATATTCAACATTTCTTATTTTCTAAATTTAGAAAAATATATGTTATTACCCTTGGAAAACATTTCCATTTCTTGTTTTCTATATCAGAAAACATTTCTGGTTCTTATTTGGAAAACATTTACAAAACTCCTTCATTGGGGTTAGACAGATGTTTAAACAAACCATCGTGAGGCCAACTCAAACCATTACGCTTATTAACTAAATTCCTTTAACCAACCTTCACTATCGAACCTTAACCATTCCTTAGTTAAAAATGGAGTCAATCAAGTTGGGGTTATACTACCTCTCAGACCTTAACTGAACAACGTTTCTAACCTTGAAATAGACAAAGTTCACCCTTTTAATTCTTTAACAACCTCCTTACGTAACTCTCCTTCGAATCATCTCTATTCGATAATTCTTTCCTACGAATAAGGTATATTCGATAACTCTATTCAATTTACTCTATTCGATTAACCCTTATCAATTAACTCTATTGGACTAATGCTATTGGATTAACTCTATTAGACTAACGCTATTGGATTAACTCTATCGGACTAACGCTATTGGATTAACTCTATCGAGCTAACGCTATTGGATTAACTCTATCGGACTAACGCTATTGAATTAACTCATTTCACTTAACTCCTTTCGAATAAACTATATCCTTATAACTCCTTTAACTCTATTCGAATAAACTATATTCGATTAACTCCTTTAAATCTATTCGAATCACTAATATTCGATTAAATCAATTGATTCTATTCGAATAAACTATATCTGATAACTCCTTTTACTTTCTATTTGAATAAACTATATTAGATTAACTCCTTTGATTTAACTCTAATCGATTAACTCCATCGAATAATTAAATTCGATAACTCCTTCGAATAACCAAATTCGATAATTCCTTTCGAATAAACTATATTCGATTATTCACTTCGATTAAACTAATCGATAACTCTTTTCGATTAAACTATAATCGATAACTCCTTCGATTAACTAATAATCGATAACTCCTTTCCTTTAACTATATTCGAATAAACTAATATTCGATAACTCTATTTAAATAACTCTAGTTCGATTTAACTCTATCGATTAACTCTAACTGATTAACTCTTTTAACTCTATTTATTCTAACAAGTAAATATCTCCTTTTATCTCTATTTATTTTAAACAAATAAATATCTCATTTGATTTCTATTTATTTCCTAAATAAATAATTAATCCTATTAAATCTATTTGTAAATGTTCTACAAATATTTCCTTACAATTCTATTTGTACATGACTTACAAATATTTTCTTTTTATCTCTATTCTATTTGTTTGACAAATATTTTCCTTTATATTTGTTTTACAAATATTTTTCCCTTTACATTTGGTTTTCAAATATATTTCCCTTATATCTTTGGTTTACAAATATATTTCCTATTTATTTAACAAATAAATATGTCCTTTCCTTATTCTATTTATTTTCTAAATATTTCCTTTTCGATTTCATTTGTAATGGTTTTACAAATATTCCCTATTCAATCTCATTTGTAAATGGTTTACAAACATTTCTCTTTCTAATTGATTTGTAAATGGTTTACAAACATTTCTCTTTCTAATCTACTTGCAAATGGTTTGAAAATAATTCCTTTAGGGTTTTATTTCTAAGTATTTTCTATTTATAAATAATTCATTTATATATAAATATCTATTTATAAATATTCCATTTATAAATAATTTCTTTTATAAAATCTCCTTTGATTGTTATATATATTATCTCTTTTATAAAATCCTTTGATTTTATAAATAATCTATTTTCAATATTCATTTTGAAAATTCCCTTTTCACCAAATCCCGGTATGTTATGGTATTCAACACATCAAATCACGATGACCAATATCGTTCAAACACATATAATCGACAACAGATTATATATCACATCATATATTACAATATACGAATCACAGTAAAATAAATGTTGAGGAATCCAGTTGGATTCCTCCAACCTGTCTCCCTGCATCCACAGATGTTATACAATATAAAATCAACATCACTTTCAGTTCCATATGATATATTCTGTTAAACAGAATCAATATAGAAATTCAACAAACTGACTAGCAGTTCAATAATATAGTCAACACACAGTCAATCAGACAATATTTAACAGTTTCTAAAAATACAACATGAAATTATAAACTATTCAGAGTTAGTGAGATTTACTCACATTGGACTGTTATCGTTAAAAACGATTAACTGTCTTTGATTCAGACAGACAATTTATTTTGCAAAAAATTTTAACGAGCTTCATTTCATTCCCACTCAGTTCCAGCATGTAGCCACCGTCCATACGATCCTAATGGATCTTGTTTCGTCAATTTCTGATCACGTACGAAGAGATTATCAATTTTACATGTTCAAATTCAAAATAACGGTCATTAACTTTTAAATTAAATATTAATTTACCTAACCTTAATTATAATTTAAACCTTTACTCATCTTTCAAATTATACTTCCCTATTGCTCTAGTAGAAATTTGAGTTATCTAATGCCAGAAACTTGCCTTCAGGGATTTCACACGTATAGTCTAAGTGTGTAAAATGGATTCCATCCAATGACTTTTATAACAAATTTATATAAATAAAAACGTGAGTCCAGCTACCTAAAAATGTTCGGCCCACTTGGGCTTTAACCCCACCCGTCTTTCGGTCCCCTTCTTTAAACCGCTTCTGCTCCAGACTTTTCTCCTTCTTCACCGTAGACAATCCTGACTTCCGCTCCTCACTTATTCCGTCGTCCAGGCTCCCTCAGGAGCAGACCCCGCCAAGTCACCCAACCCTTCAAGAATCTGAAGTTGGACGATAAACCTTCACCGTTGACAACTCCTCCATCTTCCAGTATATATAAAAACCCATCCTCCACCGTAATACAGGCTACTCCCCCCTACCACACGTTTTAAATAAACGGTCCCAATTTCCTACTGTATATTACACAGTCCATCCACCACCACCCTGTCCGCACACCCCTTATTCCACGCATTTGAATCCAGATCCAAACAATGGTCGTCTTACACAGTGCTCCCCCTCCTCCTTCCTCACTGTCTTGCTCCACTCGCCCTCATACTGTCATCACGAGTTCACCAAAGTTCGGCCATCATCACCTCAGTTTGGCGACTTCCAGTCGCTTCCCTTTTTGTTTGTTTTGTGTCTCTCCTTTTTATATATTTTATTTTTATTATAATCGAACGTGATGTATATATTAGGAGAAGAGAAACTTGGGTTTTAATTTGGAGCATTCAGATGGGTTTGCTGAAAACCGAAAGGAAAAATGAAGCTACGACTATTTATACAAGAGGAGACTCAAATTTTACTTTGTTAATTTATGAAGGAGGAGGTTCCACGTTTTAAAGAAGGGAAGTGAAAGAAATTTGTGGCTGAGAAACGTTGAAGCGTGGCCTCTTTTTAGTTCTTTCATTCATGGAAGAAGGGACGTGGCCTAATTCAGGACCATAAATAAGTTACAACTTTATTTTATTAATTTATATAGTTATGTACCACTACAGACGGAAATAAAAACACCATCGTGATGAGCGAGGTGTCCCGACTCTAGAAATGCAATAATATCGGTAGGTTAACCTATATTGTGAAACCCAAAAAATATCGATATAGGGTGCAAAATACTCCAAATAAAAAGTTGCTTATTTAGTTAATTAAAAATTACAATAAAATTCTAAAAATTAAATTATCGCTACGTCTCAAAAGAACCTAGTCTAATTTCGAAACCAGTATCTAGTTATATCGAACAAACCGTTATGGTCGATAAACGATTCCACCGCGACTATGCGAAAATTTGATTGATCATAAATCAAAATCTACATGATGAAATCTCGATTTTTCTCTTCCACTAGAAAAATATACTTCACCAACTCCTAACGTTTCTTGTTTCACAGAAATCCGATTTAAAACGGCTTCTGTATATCCAGTTGAAGTTCAAATCGCCAAATAACGAATTGCAGCGCCATTTCGAGCTCGATTTTAATTATAATATAATTATACATTCAAACTGTCGTTATTTAAATATATTCGTTATTCTAATTCAATTCCAAGCTGAATTAAATATCATTGATGATCCAGTTCACACCATATCGCCATTTCAGCCAATTCTGTTTATTTCAGAATTAAATATATTATCTAATTTATTATTTTAATTTAAATATTCACCATTATTTAATTAAACCCCCATTTAATTCACTAAATCACTATTTATATAATTAAATAAATTAATTATAATACCTCTGCCAATGCGGGTCATTACAATCTTCCCCACTTAAAATAATTTCGTCCTCGAAATTGCTAAGGTAGAGAACGACCCTATTAACTGGTTATAACTTATTTGTTCATTCTTAACTTCAGTTTCAACTGAACCAATTTAATTTTAATTAAATTATTAATTAATTCTTATCAACGAAAATTTTCAAAAATCCTGAAAATTTTCTAACACCTTAACTTTTTGAAATTTTTTGCCAACACCACCTTTGTACTGGTTAATAGCTCAAACTCCAACTTGCCTCTCTGGGCCATCTCCAACCCAAAAGAAAATCAAACAGCTAAGCGGCTTGCCAATTCAGCTTATAAATCTTATATCCAATAGAAATATAAACTTGTACCTTTTGTCGGCATATCATTATATCCTTTCCACCTGTTATCAATTCAGTAGATACAAGGGTCATCCCAATCAAATCCCAATCTGCTTTTATCCATGACACAACCATTCGCTTATATCCGAGTCAAATATCATTTCAACTCGAGTTTCTTCTCGATTCCCAACTCTTAACTTGATTATCACATTACACTTCAAATTTGAATCTCACAATCCAATTTGTCTTGATATCATTCTAATTCAATCTCAGTTACCACTTTACTGGCTTTACTTTAATTCAATTTTGCTTTAACAAATTTCTATTAAATTTGTTTTTAATTTAAACAGTCTTTCCCTGGGAGATTTTAAACAGTTTACTCTTTTCAAAAATCAAATTTTCCTTTTGAACATGTCACTGAGCCCTTAATTAATATTACATTAGTTAAATCACTTCTCTATTTCTTTATCAATATTTGTTAACCAAATATTTTCAATAACCATATTGGCCTTTTATATTATTTGGAAAACATTTCCGAATATCGCCTTCCTTTATTTTCTAAACTTTAGAAAATATATGCTATTTATAATTGGAAGATATTCCAATTACTTACCTCTGTTCCAATCTCGTTTATTTCTATACTTAGGAAATATTCTTTATTATATTTCCAAGCTTACACTTATTTGGGTTAAAACGGATGTTGTGTAAAACATCGTTACGACAACCCAAATACTATATTCAACTAACTCTTATTCAACATTGATCTTCAAGCCTGAAATATTACTATTTATTTGTTAATAATGAAATCAATCAAGTTGGGGTATAACTACCTCTCAGACCTTGACTGAATAACATTTATAACGTCAAAACAAATATGACTACTTACTCGAATAATCAATACCATACAACTACTTATTCACTTTTAAACACGTATACGCTTCCTCTTTCTATTCTTACTAGGTTTTATTCTTAGTCTCCCTTTTTGATTTTACTATTCTATTTCTAAGTTCGTTTCCTTATCGACTTCTATATATATATATATCGATACATTGATTTCTAACTATCAAATTATCTTAAAAATATTCTAACTCCTTAAATTCCCGGAAAAATTCGCCATAACCTACTTTGTACCAGGAGCATCGAGATATTTCAAATAACCTCCCATGGCCCTCACCAATCCAAAAGAAAAAGCAAAGCGGCTAGCCGATACGGCGCATAAAATCTCATATATGAATTAAATACATACCTTTTCGTCGAGCATTCTATTTATATACCTTCATACCTTATCCATACCTATCTCATGTATATTTTACCTTCCCAATCTATTTTAACTATACCTGATCGTTTTAACTCAATTCGTTAATTAATTTATTAATTAACTCTTTAGTCTATTTCACTTTTATATTTGAACATGACATGTTCAAATATATTTTAACTTGCTTATTAACTAATTTGAATCCAAATTTCAAATTTAAGTTCTATATTCGATTTCGAATATCCATTTACAAATCCAATTCACCTTTCAAAGTTCAACTTCAAATTCAAAACTCGATTAACTAATTCCTCTTCGACTTAGTTAATTCTATTCAATTTCTATTCAAATTTTATATCACTTCTATTATTTAAATCTATATATCAAATTCTATTATTCAAATTCTATATAATAAATCCCATTTTGAAATTTAACACAACTTGTCTTTCCCAAAACAAATTCAAAACAGTATCTCTGGTAGTAATTCGTCACTTACAACTCGAAAATGAATACTGATGATGCAGCTGTCATCATCGGAATCTATTTTCCAGTGATCGAAGAGAGTTCAATACTATAAAACCATTTCTAAACATTTCCACTTTGAAATCCATTTCAAAAATATAATTCACACTGCTTATAAAACAATTTAAAATCTCCCAGGATCTTAAATTTTCCTTATTTTTAATCCAAATCCATTTACAAACACTTATCCAATTTTCCAGAATTTTAATTCAATTTCTGGCTTAAATTTCAGATTTAACTCATCTGATTTCACGTATTTCACTTATATGAATTCTGATTGGTTATTTACATAACCATTTAATTTATAATCTTACTCGATTATAATAACAACCAATATATCCATTATATTATAATTCCAATATATATCTTCTCTATATCAAGATATACCTTGGGTAAACTTATTTTAATTTACCCCTTTTTTTTAAAACATATCATGTCGACCCATCGTATTCGAGAGTTTATAAACTCCTACTGATACAGTGGATCAAACTGATCGACCAGAACTCATAAACGACTCAACCAATAAATCTCCACAATATAAAACAAATTTTTATATCAATAACAAATACGTTCACTCGTATATATACACTCAACTCAATCTACGGTATTACTAACCTTATCTCTACTGAGTAACGCCACAGAGCCAAGGTAATTCTTAACTTAAGCTCTGATACCAACTGTAATGACGCGAAAATCTGGTCCAATTTGAGCTGACCAAAAACACAAGTCCATCCCCAAATTAAACTGAAAATCAGGAAAATTAATAGAAAGAAAACAGAGGATGAGGAATGATAAGATAGAAACTTAGAATAGAAGAAGAAGAAGAACACAACATCAGAGTAACACGAACCTCACAGCGGAACGAATAACATACAATATATATAACATAACTTGAAATATACATCTGTACTTGAATATATATCATTATCAAAGTACAACACTTACAACATAGCGGAAATAACTATAGCTATATAATCCTGAAGCCTCCTGCTCCAGCTCTTCAAGTATCTGTAAGTCCCGACTACTTGACTGCCCGTACAAAATTGGGCACCCAAGAGTTTAGGGAAAACAAAACAAAATCAACTCCGGGTAAGTCATGGGACTGGTGTGAGTAAAACAGTTTTAAACAGTTTGAACAAGTAAACGATATCTCATAAGACCACGCCGTATAACGGAACGGGTTTTTCCCTTATGAGAATCAAAAATATCTTTATATCAAAAACCTTTTGATATTATAATAATGTCTATCAACCACAACTATAATAATCATCTAGCAGAAACGCTTTCATCTCACGTTCTACATATATAGTATACAATCAAAACCGCAAGCACGTATTAGGTAATGGATTTCCAACTATGACAAGGTATGGAACCACCTTTCGCTGGTGTACCTCTAGAGAGGAATACACTGGGTTAAACAAGAACATCTTGCAACCCGCCCACACATGATCGACCACTCATTTCGCTTGAGTGTATCGAAAGTATATCACCAACGGTTGGGATCAGCAACCGTTTCCCAAATGGGACAGCATCAACAATAGATTTTTAGAAGTAAATGAAACTCTAGATCAGGTGATTATACACCCTACTTTGGAGCGACCGACTTAGCCATGCTGCCTGCCCAATTTCTGTCATTTATCGGTTGATGAGGCTTGAGGTTACGCTTCATCATCACATCAGATTCACTTCGAATGCCACATTGTCAGATCCATCGAAAATCACTAATTGACGTCTACAACAGTACATTACGTGTTAGCTAAAGAAGTTTCCTTCTCCGCTTCCACTCTTGGTACGGTTGAAGGAACCAATGTACGTGACCTTTCTGGAAATACTCTGTCAGACATCCATCCATACAAGTCATCCAGGAACAGGATGAACCGAAGGAACTATTCAATACATCCATCTTAGGCACTGTTACCTAAGACTCATACAATAGCCCTTGCGCTTTACTCCGTCTTCAATTATCTTTGGCATATATGATTCGCAACGCTTATGCCAATACAAAGTGGTTCTTTGGGTAATAATCCAACCGGTCTCTCGATATTAACAAGGTCAAAATGGTCAAAACTTCGATAGTCTGTGATTTAACTATATAAAAAAACAGGTGTGCAAACAACGATATTATTTCCAGGAGGAAATTATATCGATTAAACATCATTTCACATTTATCTCCTTAGTTCATTTTTCATCTCCTGTTTCCCTATATTCAACATTTCTTATTTTCTAAATTTAGAAAAATATATGTTATTACCCTTGGAAAACATTTCCATTTCTTGTTTTCTATATCAGAAAACATTTCTGGTTCTTATTTGGAAAACATTTCCAAAACTCCTTCATTGGGCTTAGACAGATGTTTAAACAAACCATCGCGATGCCAACTCAAACCATTACGCTTATTAACTAAATTCCTTTAACCAACCTTCACTATCGAACCATAACCATTCCTTAGTTAAAAATTTAGAAAATCAAGTTGGGGTTATACTACCTCTCAGACCTTAACTGAACAACGTTTCTAACCTTGAAATAGACAAACTTCACCCTTTTAATTCTTTAACAACCTCCTTGCGTAACTCTCCTTCGAATCATCTATATTCGATAAGTCTTTCCTTCGAATAAGGTATATTCGATAACTCTATTCAATTTACTCTATTCGATTAACCCTTATCAATTAACTCTATTGCACTAACGCTATTGGATTAACTCTATTGGACTAACGCTATTGGATTAACTCTATCAGATTAACGCTATTGGATTAACTCTATCGGGCTAACGCTATTGGATTAACTCTATCGGACTAACGCTATTGAATTAACTCGTTTCACTTAACTCCTTTCGAATAAACTATATCCTGATAACTCCTTTAACTCCATTCGAATAAACTATATTCGATTAACTCCTTTAACTCTATTCGAATCACTAATATTCGATTAACTCAATTGATTCTATTCGAATAAACTATATCTGATAACTCCTTTTACTTTCTATTTAAATAAACTATATTTGATGTACTCCTTTGATTTAACTCTAATCGATTAACTCCATCGAATAACTAAATTCGATAACTCCTTCGAATAACCAAATTCGATAATTCCTTTCGAATAAACTATATTCGATTATTCACTTCGATTAAACTAATCGATAACTTTTTTCGATTAAACTATAATCGATAACTTCTTCGATTAACTAATAATCCATAACTCCTTTCCTTTAACTCTATTCGAATAAACTAATATTCGATAACTCTATTTAAATAACTCTAGTTCGATTTAACTCTATCGATTAACTCTAACTGATTAACTCTTTTAACTCTATTTATTCTAACAAGTAAATATCTCCTTTTATCTCTATTTATTTTAAACAAATAAATATCTCCTTTGATTTCTATTTATTTCCTAAATAAATAAATAATCCCATTAAATCTATTTGTAAATGTTCTACAAATATTTCCTTTCAATTCTATTTGTACATGACTTACAAATATTTTCTTTTTATCTCTATTCTATTTGTTTGACAAATATTTTCCTTTATATTTGTTGTACAAATATATTTCCCTTTACATTTGGGTTTCAAATATATTTCCCTTATATCTTTGGTTTACAAATATATTTCCTATTTATTTAACAAATAAATATGTCCTTTCCTTATTCTATTTATTTTCTAAATATTTCCTTTTCGATTTCATTTGTAATGGTTTTACAAATATTCCCTATTCAATCTCATTTGTAAATGGTTTACAAACATTTCTCTTTCTAATTGATTTGTAAATGGTTTACAAACATTTCTCTTTCTAATCTATTTGCAAATGGTTTGCAAATAATTCCTTTAGGGTTTTATTTCTAAGTATTTTCTATTTATAAATAATTCATTTATAAATAAATATCTATTTATAAATATTCCATTTACAAATAATTTCTTTTATAAAATCTCCTTTGATTGTTATAAATATTATCTCTTTTATAAAATCCTTTGATTTTATAAATAATCTATTTTCAATATTCATTTTGAAAATTCCCTTTTCACCGAATCCCTGTATGTTATGGTATTCAACACATCAAATCACGATGACCAATATCGTTCAAACACATGTAATCGACAGCAGATTATATATCACATCATATATTATAATATATGAATCACAGTAAAATAAATGTTGAGGAATCCAGCTGGATTCCTCCAACCTGTCTCCTTGCATCCACAGATGTTATACAATATAAAATCAACATCACTTTCTGTTTCATATGATATATTCTGTTAAACAGAATCAATATAGAAATTCAACTAACTGACTAGCAGTTTAATCAAACAGTCAACACACAGTCAATCAGACAATATTTAACAGTTCTAAAAATACAACATGAAATTATAAACTGTTCAGAGTTAGTGAGATTTACTCACATTGGACTGTTATCGTTAAAAACGATTAACTGTCTTTGATTCAGATAGACAATTTATTTTGCAATAAATTGTAACGAGCTTCATTTCATTCCCAGTCAGTTCCAACGTGCAGCCACCGTCCATACGATCCTAATGGATCTTGTTTCGTCAGTTTCTGATCACGTACGAAGAGATTATCAATTTTACATGTTCAAAATCAAAATAACGGTCATTAACTTTCAAATTAAATATTAATTTACCTAACCTTAATTATAATTTAAACCTTTACTCATCTTTCAAATTATACTTCCCTATTGCTCTAGTAGAAATTTGAGTTATCTAATGCCGGAAACTTGCCTTCATGGATTTCACACGTATAGTCTAAGTGTGTAAAATGGATTCCTTCCAATGACTTTTATAACAAATTTATATAAATAAAAACGTGAGTCCGCTACCTCAAAATGTTCGGCCCACTTGGGCTTTAACCCCACCCGTCTTTCGGTCCTCTTCTTTAAACCGCTTCTGCTCTAGACTTTTCTCCTTCTTCACCGTAGACAATCCCGACTCCCGCTCCTCACTTATTCCGTCGTCCAGGCTCCCTCAAGAGCTGACCCCGCCAAGTCACCCAACCCTTCCAGAATCTGCATTTGGACGATAAACCTTCACCGTTGACAACTCATCCATCTTCCAGTATATATAAAAACCCATCCTCCACCGTAATACAGGCTGCTCCCCCCTACCACACGTTTTAAATAAACGATCCCAATTTCCTACTGTATATTACACAGTCCATCCACCACCACCCTGTCCGCACACCCCTTATTCCACGCATTTGAATCCAGATCCAAACAATGGTCGTCTTACATAGTGCTCCCCCTCCTCCTTCCTCGTTGTCTTGCTCCACTCGCCCCCATACTGTCATCACGAGTTCACCAAAGTTCGGCCATCATCCCCTCAGTTTGGCGACTTCCAGTCGCTTCCCTTTTTGTTTGTTTTGTGTCTCTCCTTTTTATATATTTTATTTTTATTATTATCGAACGTTATGTATATATTAGGAGAAGAGAAACTTGGGTTTTAATTTGGAGCGTTCAGATGGGTTTGCTGAAAACCGAAAGGAAAAATGAAGCTGCGACTATTTATACAAGAGGAGACTCAAATTTTACTTTGTTAATTTATGAAGTAGGAGGTTCCACGTTTTAAAGAAGGGAAGAGAAAGAAATCTGTGGCTGAGAAACATTGAAGCGTGGCATCTTTTTAGTTCTTTCATTCATGGAAGAAGGGACGTGGCCTAGTTCAGGACCATAAATAAGTTACAACTTTATTTTATTAACTTATATAGTTACGTACCGCTATAGACAGAAATAAAAACACCATCGTGATGAGCGAGGTGTCCCGACTCCAGAAATGCAATAATATCGGTAGGTTAACCTATATTGTGAAACCCAAAAAATGTCGATATAGGGTGCAAAATACTCCAAATAAAAAGTTGCTTATTTAATTAATTAAAAATTACAGTAAAATTCTAAAAATTAAATTATCGCTACGTCTCAAAAGAACCTAGTCTAATTTCGAAACCGGTATCTAGTTATATCGAATAAACCGTTATGGTCGATAAACGATTCCACAACGACTATTCGAAAATTTGATTTGATCATAATTCAAAGTCTACACGACGAAATCTCGATTTTTCTCTTCCATTAGAAAAATATACTTCACCAGCTCCTAACGTTTCTTGTTTCACAGAAATCCGATTTAAAACGGCTTCTGTATATCTAGTTGAAGTTCAAATCGCCAAATAACAAACTGCAGCGCCATTTCGAGCTCGATTTTAATTATAATATAATTATACGTTCAAACCGTCGTTATTTAAATATATTCGTTATTCTAATTCAATTCCAAGCTGAATTAAATATCACTGATGATCCAGTTCACACCATATCGCCATTTCAGCCAATTCTGTTTATTTCAGAATTAAATATATTATTTAATTTATTATTTTAATTTAAATAATCACCATTATTTTATTAAACCACCATTTAATTCACTAAATCACTATTTAAAAAATTAAATAAATTAATTATAATACCTCTGCCAATGCGGGTCATTACAGGTTAAGTGTTACTTAATTCATTATAACAGTAACCTTGTAAGACCTCTCATATTAGACTCCCATTTGCGGTTGCTGGATTTGGCGGGCGGGCCCGGGCAGTCTTATACCGCAAACGTGCCTAACCTCGTGTCTTTACAATTGTTATGCATTTAATTTATGCCTTCGACCTCTCACATTAGACTACCATTTGTGGTTGCTGGATATGCCGGGCGGGACCGGGCAGTCTTACACCACAAACGAGTCTCATCTCGTGTCTTAGGCATTTATTATTACAAATTACTTCACCTTAATATGAATTAATTATCCCTATTCAAACTTTCAATATTTTCAAAATTAATTATGTCCATAATTATCACCTAAATTATGTCCATACTCTTTAGGTATATAAATTATACCAATTAATGCCTCAATTTAGTTATATGCCTTTTAAAGTTATTTTTATGTCAATTCACAATTTGCATAATTAATATTTTCCCTTTTGTCCCCACGCTATTCGTACGTTCTAATATGAGATAAGTTAGGCTCACAAATAGTCTAACTTATAAAAGAAAAGAAACATCACAACTTGCATAACACATAAAATAGATCTAACTTGCAAATAAGAATTATAACATAAATTTGCATAGCCAATAACTAGCACAGGCATATAGAATCATATATTTGCATAAACTACCATGGATCTAAATATAGATCTAAACATGAAATTGTGAACTTGCATATATGGATTATGGGTTTCACCTAACTTGAATATGTGAATATAATTTTCACCCAAAAATGTGAATATAGTTTTTCACCTAAACTTGCATATGTATTTCTACAACTTGCATATGAATTTATCACATGTTTTTTGCATATAAACTACCATATGTATATACTTGATTCACATATAAACTTGTGTATAGTTCACATATTGACTTGCATAAGATTCATATTCAAACTAGCGTACGATTTAACATCCCAAACTTGCATAAAGTTCACATACGAATTAGCATATGATTTAACATCCCAAACTTGCATAAGATTCACATACGAATTAATATATGTAAAAATGGACTTGCATAAGATTGACATACAAACTAGCATATGATTTAACATCCCAAACTTGCATAAGGTTTCACATACGAACTAGCATATGATTTACATCCCAAACTTGCATAAAATGAATCAAGTTAAGCATGTATAATTGGACATATGAAATAGATCTACCAACATAAGATAACAAAGTTAAACAACATCACGTGATTCAACAGACATGTTCTCATAATCCAATTATAACTTATCATAATTAATTTATTAATTATATTATGAAAGAAATTGTACTCACAAAGATAGGTTAGAGAAGAGAATGATTTGTTCGTCTTTTGAATTAGAATTCTGACTTGCTAATCCTTAAGCTTTGCAGCAACATGGTGGCAAAGAGACAAATTTTGTTTAGGTTTAGGGTTTGAGTCTAGGCACTCTTTTATAGAAGTTTGAATCAACCTAAGCCGTTAGATTATCATAGGAGCAATCCCAACCATCCAAACTAGATAGAGTTATCTAGAACAGCCACATCAGCCCTAATGACTCAGCAAAGAGTCAGAAATTGTCACATTTCAGATCTTCCCGAGGGGGGTAGGCCGACCCCCAGGTCGAGCCCCTGGTCGATCTGTATGGGGTAGGTCGACCCCCTGGTCGACATGGCCTTGGGCGGGAAAATTCACGCCCAGCCCGCTCCCCTATTTGAATTTTGAATTTTTATTCTGAACTGTTTCAATTTATATAAAATTGCTGAAACTTCCGAGGGCCTTAACTTCCTCATACGAAGTCCGATTTACGAAAACTTGGACTCTATTCCAAGCAGAATTTCGAGACGAACGCAATGGAATAACCCATTTCCCTTAATTCTCATTTTAATAATTAAGTATTCTTAGGATTGTTAATTTTAATATTCACAAAAAATTCAGGGTGTTACATTCTCCCCTCCTTAAAGGATTTTGCCCCCGAAATCTTCAAGTTAAGAAGAATGTTACCATCCTACCGACCACAACTATCTACTCATCCATCATACACAAGCATCCATTGTCCTTAGAAGAATTCTAATGCCTGTATGAACATATGCATAAGTGTGTGTATATGTTCCTATATCCTAATGTGGAAATCAGGCGATCCACTGATTCAGTTGACCTCCTTAATGAAAATCATGATAGTGTCATGCGTCCATTATGCATGCAAAAGAATCCTAATGATACATATTACTTCTACATGTGTGCACAACCATTCATCAAAATGCAGCATCCATATGATAAAACAACCATTATACATCCATTAATTTAAAAACGCACACACATTTATATGCAATATGCAAGTGATTGAGCCGATATAGTGCCTAAAGTGTGTGTACATGCATCCACGAGCAATCACTTGCAACCACTCGCAACCATCAATCATAACATGTTTCAAATACATGTTTACATCCATCGGTTTCTATCTAAGGATAAAGAATAGGACTGAGGAGATATACTTAAAAGATAGATATAAGCATGAATAACTTATGGAAAAAGAGATCAAGGAGGTATCCTCAAAGAGAAAAGGGTAGGTTGCGCGTATTTTCCTCTCAGTTTCCCAAGTTGCTTCTTCCTCAACGTCACTCTATTGAACTTTAACAAGCTTGGCTTCACGGTTGCGTAGCTTTTTGACTTCTATACCCAAGATACGAGTTGAAACTCTTCTCATAGTTGCTTCTCGTTCCACTTCTACTTCTTCTAGTATACTTGGCTCCACCACTTCCGCAGATTCATGTAAGCATTTTCGTAGTTGAGAAACATGAAAAACATTATGAACTCCAGCAAGTCTCTCGGGTAGCTCTACTCTGTAAGCTATCGTCCCAATCCTTTCAATGATAGGAAATGGTCCTACAAATCTTGGTGCTAGCTTTCCTACGGACCCAAAGCGAATGACATTCCTCAAAGGAGATACTTTAAGGAACACCCTATCTCTAACCTAAAACTCAAGGTCGGTCCTTCTTTTGTCTGCGTAGGACTTCTATCTATCTTGTGCAGCCTTCATCCGTCTTCTTATCAACTCCACCTTTTCTGAGGTTTCTCTAATCATGTCCGACCCCAGTACGAGCTTGTTTGTAGACTCCCACCAACAAGTTGGTGATCGGCATGGTCTTCCATATAAAGCTTCGAAGGGCGCTATGCCTATGGTGGCTTGGTAGCTATTGTTGTAGGCGAATTCCACCAAAGGAAGATGATCCTCCCATGTCCCTCCAAAGTCAAGAATGCACAATCTCAAAAGGTCTTCCAATACTTTGTTCACCCTTTCCGTCTGACCATCGGTTTGGGGGTGATAGATCATGCTTAAGCATAATGGTGTGCCTACTGCCTCTTGCAAACTTTTCCAAAACTCGCTCGTAAAGATAGGATCTCGATCACTCGCTATGCTGGAGGGTAGCCCATAGAGTCGAACTATTTCTTTAAGATAAATGGATGTTAGGGACGAGGCAGTCCTTCTACTTTTAACAGGTATAAAGTGAGCGCTTTTAGTGAGCCTGTCCACTATTACCCAAATACTGGTATTGCCCCTTCTTGACCTAGGCAACCCATCAACAAAGTCCATCGAAATGCTATCCCACTTCCATTGTGGGACCTCTAGGGGATGATGTAGACCACCAGGCTTCTTCTACTCCGCTTTGACTTGCTGGCATATCAAACACTTAGCGACGAACTCAGCTACGCCACTCTTCATGCCATTCCAAAAGAAAACCCTTTTTATATCTTTATACATCTTGTCTCCGCCTGGATATGTGGTCATCTTAGAATGGTGCGCTTCTTTGATAACCATCTTCACTAAATCCCTTACTTATGGGATGCATAGCCTTCCATCCCGTCTCAACCAATCCTTATCATCGATGGAATATCTATTGAGGTGACTAGAAGTCTCAACCCAAACTAGCTTATCCAACATATCAACTAGCCGAGGGTCTTCTCGTTGCGTGGTTCCTAATTAGTCCAAAAGAGGTGGCCACACCTCTAGCGATGCTAACAGACCAGGCACAATTTCAGAGGAGGGTCTAAAGTTAAAGTTTGCTATATACTCCAAGCTTTGCCTTTCTACAAAGAGAGTACTCAAGGTCAACTTCTTCCTACTTAAGGCATCTGCTACCACATTACCCTTGCCTGGGGTATAGGAAATCTCAAAATCATATGAGGCCAGAAATTCCATCCACCTTTGTTGTCTTAAGTTAAGATCTTTCTACGAGAAAAGGTACTTCAACGATTTATGGTCGATATACAATTCAAACTTCTCACCTAGGAGATAATGGCGCCAAGACTTAAGTGCAAAGACGATGGCAACCAACTCTAGATCGTGGTTTGGGTAGATTTTCTCATGTACTTTCAACTGTCTGCCTCTTTCCAACGTTTGAAGAGGGCTCTAACAACAGCCCCAGTTCTGACATTGTCGGATGGGAGCAAGATGTTTACCGTATACCAGTCAACATCCCAAGAAAAAGTCAAGTTCTTCTTCGTTAACCGAGTAAGTGGAGTTGATATCTTCGCGAAGTCCTTAATGAACTTCCTATAATAGCCCGCCAGCCCTAGAAAGCTTTTACTTCCGTTGCGTTTATAGGATCCTTCCAATCTTGGATTGCCACCACCTTTGCGGGATCCACAGCTATCCCTTCTTTAGAGACCATGTGTCCTAAGGACCTCACTTCTCTTATCCCTCTCGGAGCCATGTGTCATACTGGTAATGCAACTGGCTTTGTATTATCTACTAGGTATATACGAAAGTCTATCTCACGCCTCGGGGGAAAACCCCGAACTTCATCTAAGACGTCACCATACTCACGGACCACACGAACAGATTCCAAATCATCGTTGGATGCGTCAAGAGATTCTAGGTAGCTAAGAATCACTGAACCCCTAGGGTCACAAAAAATATCAAGGGTCTTTCCACAACGAGTCAACGATCTAACTACCCTTCTTACACAGTCTAGGATGGCACCATATCTGGCTAGCCAATCCATGCCTAGAATCAAGCCATAGCCCATGAAGTCAAGAACGTAGGCATTGCATTCAAACCCAACGCCCAAGATAGACACTCTCAAATCCCGACACACCATAAATAAATGAGCCGAAACACCAATAGGATTTGAGACTACCATAGGATTGCTAACTAGACTAGTATTTAGGTGCAGTGTTTCAACTAACAAAGCAGATACAAACGAGTGTGAAGCGCCAGAATAAAACAAAATACGAACAGGATGATCAAACAGAAAACCAAACTTTCAATAGAAATGTTTCTAACTCTCTCCTATCCTGGTGCCATGAGAGCATGAACCTGCCCTCTTGTCTTCCCTGGTGCCATGAGAGCCTGAACCTGCCCTCCTGAAGTAGACCTTGCCCTCTGTCCTTACCCTTGTCTTCTCGGGCAGTCTTTGATCAGATGTCCTGCCTCACCACAGTTGAAGCAGTCGGTCTTCTTCTTCATCCTATAGTCCTTGCTCAGATGGCCTAGTGTTCCACAATTAAAGCATCTTTTCATTCCTTTGCTATTGTTGTCCTTGCCACTTTTCTTAGGTTGCTGCTGTGACTTCTTTTGATTCCCTTTCTTTTCTGGTGCCTTATTAGCATTAGCGCCTTTCTTCTCTTCATGCATAAGCGCCATGTCAACCAGTTTCTCAAAGGTAGCCCCCATAGGAATGTGGGTCATAGCTAGCCTATATAGCTACTCATTCAAACCTTTAACGAATCTCAGGGACTTCTTTTCAGACGTGTTCACCAAGTCTAAGCCAAACCTCGCCAATTGATTGAACTTATTGACGTACTCCTTTACTGACAAATTCCCCTGCTTCAATGCCAAGAACCTTTCCATGTATAAATTCTCTTCTGCTCATGAGAGAAATTTCATCTCGAACCTATGTCTGAAATCCATCCACGTCTCCACCGGACGCTCTCCATTCGTGACCTCCCTCCAAAACGAGGCTTCGTCCTTCATTAACCAAGCAGCCAATCGGACCTTCCTTCCATTTTCTATCTCCAAGATACCAAACATGTCTTCTACCTTCTTAAGCCAATTTCAAGCTTCAACAAATGTCTATGATCCGTGAAAAGGTTTTCCGCCTATTGCTTGAAAGTCTTTGCATATCTTTGAAAAAGTATCAACACGAGAAGGGGGAGGAGCAGCTGCAGCTGGTGGAGGAGGGACGTCTGATGGGCCTGTGGCAGTGGCCCTAGCCTCCAGATACCTTTTGAACCAGGTTGGTATCGGTATTCCCTCGGGTATCTCGGGTAACCCAGACATGCTGAAAAGAAAATGAAAAAAATTCAAAACGGAGAATTCGAAAGAAAGATATATGGCTTTTGGAGGTTATGTTTTTAAAACAAACTTTTCCCTTGAAAATACTCTCCTTAAAACATACTTTTTAATGTATTTCTTTATAAAACGCTTTTGAAAAACAGCTTTTCAAAATCTCTTATCTGTTCAGTTAACCTTCAGCTCTGATACCATGTGTAACACCCCACGTCCGTTAATGTCACTCACAAAGGGAATACATTAAGTTTCGTGGAGCATTATGAGTAAAAAGAATAGAATATTACAAGACAGATACATAAGGTAGTACTTGAAAATTTTATAACTTTATTGCAGTGGAAATAAAATTAAAGTTGGGTTACATCTTCAAATATCAAAACCAAGTACATAATATCAGTCTTGTACAAAAGCCTTCAGAGTGCATAATTTTAAAGCCATAATACCCAACAAAAATGCAGTAAATAGGTAGAATCAAAGCCAAGCAGTTCTTCAAGAACTTCTAGTACCTCAAGCAGAGAGAAATCCGAATCAAACTTGAATATTTCCTCGCTTAAAACCTGGGGAGGGGGAAACGGAAGAAAAGAGGCGAAAACAAACAAGGTCAGACATAAAGTCTGGCGAGTCCAATAACTTTAATAATATAATTATTAAAGTAATATGACAAGACATAAACTGGAAAATAAGGAATGACTGTGAAACAAGCAAGCATGACTAGGTAAGCAAGATGAATAAGACAACGTTAATTGCGCTTCTAATCACTATAGGATTAAAATACTACACTACACCATTACTAATCACCCTAAAAGTTGATCCCGCCTACTGAACATAATAATCATAATGGTAGTTTCGTGTACCCCTAACTGTCTTCATAGGTGTCGCCTACCCCTATCTCCACAAGTTGTACCTAGTACCCCTATGCGATCGGCTCCCTAACTCGTAGATACCCGTGCTGGTCCCATAGTGGGGTGTATCACCCCCCAAAGTGGCAACCCGATACCACTAAAGATGCACGGTTTATATCTACACAATGCAATAACGTCTTACCTACCAGCCCGGGTCTACGCACGCACATGACCCCGTTGGACTTGCGTTGCCACCGTTAACCCGTTTTGACCTCTTACAATCAAACCCAGTAAGCGTGTCCTGTCCTTGATCTAACTCGAGCTCACAAAGATACTTAATGGGTTACTGGTTTGAAAAGGGTCCCCCATGCTTGACACAAGCTTTCCACCTATGCTTGGTCCCCACTAGAATTTTCCACTTAACCCCTTCTTATTCATGTCTTCTTACATGTTTCATTTTGGTTAAGTGTTTCTAATCGTATTTCACATGTCACCCATGTCACCCACTTAACCCTCATGTCCGACCACATGTTTATCTTGGTTAAGTGTTACTTAATTCATTATAACCATAACCTTGTAAGACCTCCCACATTAGACTCCCGTTTGCGGTTGCTGGATTTTTCGAGCGGGTCCGGGCTGTCTTATACCACAAACGTGTCTAACCTCGTGTCTTTACAATTGTTACGCATTTAATTTATGCCTTTGACCTCTCACTTTAGACTACCGTTTGTGGTTGCTGGATTTACCGGGCGCGTCCGAGCAGTCTTACACCACGAACGAGTCTAACCTCGTGTCTTAGGCGTTTATTATTATAAATTACTTCACCCCAATATGAATTAATTATCCCTATTCAAACTTTCACTAATTTCCAAATTAATTATGTCCATAATTGTCACCTAAATTTTGTCCATACTCTTTAGGTATATAAATTATACCAATTAATGTCTCAATTTAATTATATGCCTTTTAAAGTTATTTTTATGTCAATTCACAATTTGCATAATTAATATTTTTCCTTTTGTCCCAACGCTATTCGTACGTTCTAATATGAGATAGGTTAGACTTGCAAATAGTCTAACTTATAAAGAAAAGAAACATCACAACTTGCATAACACATAAAATAGATTTAACTTGAAAATAGGAATTATAACATAAATTTGCATAGCCAATACTAGCACAGGCATATAGAATCATATATTTGCATAAACTACCATGGATCTAAATATAGATCTAAACATGAAATTGTGAATATAGTTTTTCACCTAAACTTGCATATGGATTTCTACAACTTGCATATGAATTTATCACATGTTTTTGCATATAAACTACCATATGTATATACTTGATTCACATATAAACTTGTGTATAGTTCACATATTGACTTGCATAAGATTCATATTCAAAATAGCATACGATTTAACATCCCAAACTTGCATAAAGTTCACATACGAATTAGCATATGATTTAACATCCCAAACTTGCATAAGATTTACTTACGAATTAACATATGTAAAAACGGACTTGCATAAGATTCACATACAAACTAGAATATGATTTAACATCCTAAACTTGCATAAGGTTTCACATACAAACTAGCATATGATTTACATCCCAAACTTGCATAAAATGAATCAAGTTAAACATGTATAATTGGACATATGAAATAGATCTACCAACATAAGATAACAAGTTAAACAACATCACGTGATTCAATAGACATGTTCTCATAATCCAATTATAAATCATCATAATTAATTTGTTAATTATATTGTGAAAGAAATTGTACTCATAAAGATAGGTTAGATAAGAGAATGATTTGTTCGTCTTTTGAATTAGAATTCTGACTTGCTAATCCTTAAGCTTTAGGAAGGAGAACTATCCTAGCAGCAGCATGGTGGCCGAGAGACAAATTTTGTTTAGGTTTAGGGTTTGAGTCTAGGCACTCTTTTATAGAAGTTTGAATCAACCTAAGACGTTAGATTATCATAGAAGAAATCCCAACCATCCAAACTAGATAGAGTTATCTAGAACAGCCACATCAGCCCTAATGACTCAGCAAAGAGTTAGAAATTGTCACATTTCAGATCTGCCCGAGGGGGTTAGGTCGACCCCCAGGTCGGGCCCCTGGTCGACCTGTATACGGTAGGTTGACCCCTTGGTCGCCCTGGCCTTGGACGGGAAAATTCTCGCCCAGCCCGCTCCCCTGTTTGAATTTTGAATTTTGAATTTTTATTCTAAACTGTTTCAATTTATATAAAATTGCTGAAACTTCTAAGGGCCATAACTTCCTCATACGAAGTCCGATTTATGAAAACTTGGACTGTATTCCAAGCAGAATTTCGAGATGAACGCAATGGCATAACCCATTTCCCTTAATTCTCACTTTAATAATTAAATATTATTAGGATTGTTAATTTTAATATTCATAGAAAATTCAGGGTGTTATAGCTTGATTGGTAAGTCTTTAGTTGTTTTAACTTTGGCAAGTCAGCCATTTAGATTTTTATTAAATATCCTGCTTTATTTGTTTGTGATGCATATTCATGCATGCCCCGGTGGGTGGACTTGGGCTCCAATGTAGAATCCGATCTTGGCTTCATTTGACTTGGTTAATCAACAAAGAACAAGAACGGACACCCCCATACGGCTAGGATTTCTACACCCCCATACGGCTAGGATTTCTGCTGTTGTAATACATCCATAGCTTTGTTTGACTTGGTTAACAAAAAAGAACAAGAATGGCAACCTCCTTGGTCTTTCCAGCTTATTTAATCCTTCCCCATTTTATGCTTCATCCGAGGAGCGGGCACTAATTCATCTCATCAAGCTTTTAACTCAAAAGGAAAAATTCGTGTCTTTTACCTACCAAGGTAGGTGCCCCTTGAAATTGGCAATTTTCCATTTCAAGACATGCCAGTTTTTCCGACTTTGTGCTTTGACCTAGGACACAGATGTTGGTTCGCCTAATTGAGTTTCATTTTCTAAAGTTGGAAAACCCGTGTCCAGCACCTAGAAAGGTCACCTAAGAAGGTGCTTCTTCGGTGGACTTAGCAATTTTATCCGTGGGACTTTTGAGTTGCTTTTACTCCAGCATTGACTCTTTTAATCTGGCACCAAGCTTTTGTTGGTCCTGGATTGAGTGGTCCAGCGTTTCCTGATGGAAGGTGGAATTCCTCGAGTTGGTGCTCCCTGATCGCTCGTTTGCCTACACAAGGAAGTCAACTTTTAGTAGAGGATTGTGAATGAGTGTCATGTACATGTAACTAGGACTCCATATTCAGTCACTTCATGTACATCATTAAAAATGCGATAATTTCATGAATCTCTACAGCATTTTCTATGTAATTGAATAACATGCTATAAGAAATAACAACGGATATGCTCGCTATTCCATGCTCGTGGAATCTGGTTCCCATCTGTGGTTGCCAATTTGAAGGTTCTGTCCTGTAGTTTCTGACTTATAACATAAGGTCCTTCCCAATTGGGCCCGAAGACTTCAGTACCGGTCATAATCTTTTTCAGAACGAGGTCTCCGATTTCCAAAGTTCTATGCTTGAAGTGCCTGGCCACCCTCCTTTGGTGCGCAGCTACTCTGAGTTCCGCTTATTTTCTTCTTTCCTCGAGTTGGTCGAAGGCTTCGAGTTGTAGCTTCTCGTTCTCTTTGGGTTCAAAATGTATTCTTCGATGGGTAGGGACTTCCAACTCCACCGGTATCATAGCTTCAGAGCCATAGGATAAAGAAAAGGGAGTATGCCCTGCTGCAGTTTTGTGCGTAGTGCGATACGCCCATAATGACAGCGGGAGTTCATCTACCCATCCACCCTTAGCCTTTTCTAGCCACTTCTTGATGGTAGTCTTGATGATTTTATTTACTGCCTCCACCTGCCCATTCGCTTGTGGATGAGCGACCGCTGAAAAGCTTTTTTGGATTTTATACTTGGCTCAAAAGCTTTGGAATTCTTCACTTTCAAATTGGGTTCCGTTGTCCGTGATTATTTTTTGTGGTACCCCGAACCTGCATATGATATTTTTTAAGACAAAGTTAATAACCTTCTGTGAAGTTATATTGGCCAATGGTTCTGCTTCAGCCCATTTCGTAAAGTAGTAAACGACAACAATTGCGTATTTGAAACCGGATTTTGCAGTGGGAAGGGCTCTTATGAGGTCGATGCCTCAGATAGCAAACGGCCATGGGCTGACTATGTGGGTTATGGTTGTGGATGGCATCCTTGGGATTTTTGCAAATCTTTGGCACCTGTCACATTTTTTAGTGTAGGCCGTGGAATCTTTATTGATATCTGGCCAGAAGTGACCATATCGTAGGATCTTCTTGGCCAAAGTTTGTCCTCCGGTATGACCTCCGCATTCCGCTTCATGCAGTTCCGCCATAATTGCCTTAGACTCCTTCTCTGTAACACAGCGAAGTAAAGTTGTAGAAAATCCCCATCTATATAGTCGTCCATCTTGAATAAGGTATAAAGGAGCTTTTTGTAAGATCTTTCTTTGGAGTTTGGTTTCAGCCGGGAGTACCCCAGTTGCGAATTCTTTAATTGGCGACATCCATAAATTTGATTCATCAGTTGTTTCCATGATCCAATCCATTTCGATCTGCTTTGTAGTTGGATTGGAAAGGACTTCCACTGGGACAAACCCCATTAGCTATGCATCTCCTATGCTCGCGTATTTGGCTAATGAATCAGCTTTAGTATTTTCTTTCCTGGGAATATGAGATATGGTGTAATGCTTGAAAGCTTCCAACAATTCCAAGGCTTTTGTAAGATAATTTGGCAAGTTACCCATTTTTGCTTAGAATTCTCCCCGAATCTAGCATACTACGAGCTGGGAGTCGCTGAAGATCTATATAGTTTTTATTTGCAACTCTTCCGCTAGCTTTATTCTGACGATAAGGGCCTCGTACTCGGCCTCGTTGTTGGTTGCAGTGAATTCTAACCTTAGTGCATAGCATAAGGATCTTCCCTCAGGAGTTTTGAGAACTACCCCTGCCCCCGAACAGCGGTCGTTTGACGCCCCATCTACAAATAGCTTCCACTGGATATTAGTTTCGATATCGTCTAGCTACTTTACTTCCCCTCGGTCGGTAAATTCTGCAATGAAATCGGCAAGCGCTTGTCCGTTGATCGCTTTCCAGGGGTGATACGTAATGTCGTACTGGCTAAGCTCTATATTCCATTTTAATAACTTTCCGGAGGTTTTGGTCGGGATAGGACTTGCCTCAGAGGTTGGTCTGTGAGCACCTTGATGGGATGAGCTTGGAAGTAGGGACGAAGCTTCTTTGATGCAATGAGTGAACAATAAGCAAGTTTTTCAAGTCTTGGATAATTAAGCTCCACTCTGGATAACCTCTTACTGATGTAATAGACCGGTTTTTGTATCTTCAAATCTTCTCTGATTAGAGTTGCGCTTAGAGCATGGGCAGAGACCGCCAGGTATAGAAACAAGTCTTCCCCGTCACTAGGCTTTGACAGCATAGGTGGTGTTGCCAGATGTTGGATTAGTTCTTCGAAGGCTCTCTGGCACTTAGGGGTCCACTGTATCTCCTTTCTTCCTTTTCTGAGGGCATCGAAGAATGGAAGACATTTGTCCATTGCCTTGGATATGAAGCGATTCAAAGCCGTGATCTTCCCATTTAAACACTGAAGCTCCTTCTTGGTTCCTGGGGCACGCATATCTCTCAGAGCTGATATTTTTGCTGGATTAGCTTCTATACCTCTAGTGTGGACCATGTACCCAAGGAACTTGCCTGAGCCAACACCAAAACTACATTTCAAAGGGTTTAACTTCATGCTATATTGTCGTAAGATGTCGAACATTCAAGATAGGTCCTCCAAGTGGTCTATTGCTTTCTTTGACTTAACCAACATGTCATCGACATAGACTTCCATCGTCCTACCAATTTGTTTCTTGAACATAGCATTTACCAGTCGTTGGTAAGTCGCCCCTGCGTTTTTTAGACCAAATGGCATAACCTTATAGCAATATAGGCCGAGATCAGTAATAAAGCTAGTGTTTTCCTGATCTGGGCCATACATCATAATTTGATTGTAACTGGAATATGCATCCATGAAAGATAGCAATTCATGGCCAGCCGTGGAATCCACCAGTTGGCCGATTCTGGGGAGAGGGAAACTATCTTTCGGACAAGCTTTACTTAGATCTGAATAATCCACATAGACCCACCATTTTCCGTTTGATTTCTTTACGAGCACCGGGTTGGATACCCATTTCGGATATGTGGATTCTCTAATAAAACCATTTTCCATTAGTCTATCGATTTCTTCTTTTAAGGCGCGCGATCTCTCCGGCCCCTGGGCTCTCCTTTTTTGTTTGACAGCCGGAATGCGCGGGTCAATGTTTAGCTTATGGACTGCAACATCCATAGATATTCCGCACATGTCAGAATGGTTCTATGCAAACACATCTAAGTTAGCTCTCAAAAAGGTAATCAATTGATTTTTCAATTCAGGGCTCAGCCGAGACCCTATATTCAACACACGGTTTGGGTCCTTTAGATTTACAACTATAAGAATCGTGTCTACGGCCGAGGTCGCCCTTTCGTCCTCTGCACTGGCTTCTCTAGGATCGATCTCTTTTTGCATTCCGCTATGCTCACCAATGCATGGACCTTTCTTTAGTTGCTATAAGGGGGAGTTTTGGATGCAAGGGAGAACCTCTGCATCCTTTCCTGATTCTTTTTTCTTACCCTCTTTCAGTTCTGTCACATAGCAGTTCCTTGCGGCAACTTGATCGACCTTGATTACACCGATTCTCCTTTCGGTTGGAAACTTCATGGTCAAACACCAAGGAGCTAAAGCAATCTTGAAACACGAAAGAGTCAGCCTCCCAAGGAATGCATTGTAAGACGAGAACTTGTCTATTATGACAAAGGTCTGTACCATGGAAACTTGATGCTCCCCATCTGCCAATTCAACAGGTAAATCTATCGTTTCGATGGGTTGCGTAGGTTGACCTGTAAAACCATGGATCTTATATGGGTACGCGCGCACCTTTGCCAGGGAGAGATTCATCTTTTGGAAAGTGTATATAAAATCACATTGACTGATGCCCCGGTGTCAACTAGGACCCTTTTTACCATTACAGGCCCGAGGCCAATTGTGATCACCATGGCATCAATAGTTGGCATAATTAAGCCTTCTGCATCCTTATCTCTGAATATCACATCCTCAGTCGAAGTTTTGTGCATTTTCGTCAGAAGCTCGTTGTACAAGATCATGCACCCTTCCTCTTTCGTAACATCCTTCAATTCGCTAGCGTATCTTTCCATATCAGCCCAACTATTCCCGGCTGGGTGTGGGGACCCCCAAATATCATATTGATTACTGGTCTCGGGTCAACTGACATTTGGTCCTCTTCACTCGAGTTAGGCTGGTTAGCCGCATTGTTGTGCCCCTACGTGGCTGGAGTGGTTTGGGGATTTTTCACATACTGCTGAAGTCGGTTCTTCCTGATGAGCTCCTCAATCAAACTCTTCAGGTGCCGGCATTCGTTAGTGTTGTGCCCTGGTTGGCTATGGAAATGGCAGAATTTCCCAGAATTTGCCTGCTGTTCAGTTACCTTCTGCGGCTTCATCCGAGGAAAAAGCTCCGAGTCCTCCGCAGCTTGGTAAATCCTCTCTGGGGTTTCGTTTAGGAGGGTTAGATCAGATGGTTTGTACATCTGCGTCTTCTTATAAGCTTTGCTATCCCTCTCATCGTTTCCCCTCTTTTGTCTTACATCGCTCTTCCGCTCAACCCTGGGCTCATCGCTCTTTCCTTCTATGGCTGCGTTATTTTCTATAGTCTTCTGGACACATGGAGCTTCATCTTCCACACTCATGTATTCCTCAGCTTTCTTGTATAACTTCTTTAAAGTCTTTGGTTTCTTCATCTTAAGTCACTTTCCAAATTCTGACTTCTTATCGATGGCCCCTTTCAGGGCTGCTAGTAAATACCAAGGTTCTGGTTCTATGACCTCCGCTACTGCAGCATTGAAGCATGTAAGGAAAGCTCTGATGGTTTCCCTATGCTTCTGTTCCATTTTGCTAAGTGACATCACATCCCTTGCCTTGGTAGTCTACAGTCAGAATTGATCCTGAAACCTCCTCGCTAGAATAGCAAACTGATCGATACACCTAGGTGGGAGTCTGGTGAACCATAGCGAGGCACGCCTTCTGGCACATGGGAAAGTATAAGCACTTGATTTCGTCGGTGGCCCTAGCTCCATTCATGTGCTGGTCGTACTTGAACAGGAAAATGGTTGGATCTCCAACTCCGCTATAAGGCGCTATTGTTGGTGGTATAAATTTCTTCGGGAATTTCGCTTGACGGATCTCCTCTGTGAATGGATTTTTGCTGGGAGAAAACTCCCATTCTTCCTCCTCATCCTCTCGAGTCGCCTTCTCCCTCATTACTCGTTGGATTACGTCTGTGATGTGCCTTTCGTCACCTGATTGTTCATTAGGATCGATGCTGATGTTCTTATCAGCACGACCATGGTTTAAGCTTCGGCGCCTTGCATCCTCCTTGAGGGAGGTTATGTTGGTACGACTCGCTGCACGTTCTTCTTTGCGCTGTAGAGATATGACCTTAGGATCCTCAACGCCGACCTTTCCCCTGTCTCTCACTGGGTTGTGAGGTCGTCCAGGGTTTGAGGCTGATGAGTCCTCTTATCCATTAGCATTAGCCACAGTTTTTGGTAGTAATAAATTGGTTTGACCATTGGTCAGGACATCAAACCTTTCCATTATCATCTTCGCTGTATTATCCATTTTCTCGTTCAAGCCGGCTATGACCACATACAATTCATCTCGCGTCACAGATGGCCCCAAGGGTTTCCCCAGCCCCTTGATTCAAGAATTGAGGTGTAGCTTCATAAGCATTATCACCCTCATTGATTGCAGCGACTTTAGTAGATTTACCACTTTTTTTGATCCAACCATGATTCCCAAAGGAGAGAACAATTTTGGGATGTTTTTACTGCTGAACTACAAAAGGAATTTATGAACACGGCCCCACGGTGGGAGCCAAAATGTTTACACCAAAAATGGTCTAAACACCCAAGGTACTAAACTGTACTTCACCAATTCGGTAAGGAATAAATGGAACCGTGTTTAATCAGCAATAAAAAGTGAAATATGCAAGAAAAGTAAAATAGAGACGATATTTAGAGTTGTTCAACCATTAACGAGGCCTACGTCCACTAGGAAGGTTATTTCCTGTCTTATAATGAGAATTTCAAAGTACATCCACTCTCTCTTTTCATACATCTCTATATCCACTCACTATACCCTCATTTATATATTTCAATCTAAGGAATTATACAAGAGAGTAGTAGAATTTGAGGAGAAGAAGAATGGATGAATGATTAAGAAGAAGGATGTCTTCATTTTCCTTCATCATAAGATTTCCCTTGACGCCATGGCAAAATCTGTGGTTGAGGATGAAATTTAGCAGCACTTCGTGGTCTTTTCCGAAAAGTCCCCCTTCATGTTGGTAGCCATGTTGTATTTATAGGTGAACTTCCCTTGGTAAATAATCTGGAATCCATTTATCCAGGCTGTGGATCATTCATTTTGTTAATTACAACCATGCCACTGGCTAGCTGTAGCCAACTGTCCGTAGCTGTATCCAGTTATCATGTGCGGACGGCTCGTTGGAACGAGTATCTTGAATAGCTGAGCGGGTCCATGTAAGCGAGCGTCCTGCGAGCGCCTTTGGGAGATTTTGTAAGAGCGGGATGCGGGTCTGGAGTTGATTCTCCATTGTTCCTTGTGCGACCGACCTTCTCGGTCCAAGGGCGCTCGTCTTCTTGCTGTCTTTGTATGGCGTAGTTTGGCTTTACGGCTATGTTATGAGGTCGCTCCCGCTTATGTTGAATGAGCGACTTGCTTTATTTCGGTGTTTGAGAGGTTCTCAGGATATGCGACCTTTATCTTTATCGGGTCGTACTTTTCATGATATGTTATGCCGTTACCGTTATCTTAGGTCGCATCGGTTAACATGACCTGCCCTAGGTCCACTATTTGGGTCTTGCTCTGTGCGGTTGCATCGTGCACGGACGACCCAGGTGATACCCACATTGTACACTCTACCCAATGTGCATATGGATTTTTAGGGATTAACAATGTGTATGTAATACTCTGTTTTTGATCCAGTATTGAAATCATTCCAACAAGCCTAGGATGCAAGTTGAAATTTGTATGTATGTATATTTTCCATCATCTGCTATTTGTTATCTTATTATTATGCCATATTGCCTAAGTTAGAGCGTTAAAAGTATGGAAGGACTAACTTGTATACCTTGATTTGGAAAAATTTACAATTGCTACCTCGTTAGAACGTTTCCTCGTTTATACAAATACTTATATAAATGTAATCAACGTAATTAACGACTTGTTAGCGTAATAAATGCGGTTAGTATAGAATTCGAATTTGAAATGTCCTCATATATGTAAAATATATTAATTGCTTTTGTGTGTGTATAGAATGGTTATATATATAACGGCCCCATAGACACAAGCTTAATTGCCATTTGTGGTATAAGTCTGCCCGGAACCGACCGGCAAATCCAGAAACCACAAGTAGGCCCAACTAATGTGAGAGGTTTGGGTGCTGTGACATATTCAAGTTTAGTACAATAGACGTGGGAATAAGGCCATAAGTGACCGAGAATGCCCACCTCGTTGGGTCCCTACCCTAAAAACACTAATGAGCGATTGACTTGGATATCCACACCTTTAGTTAGATACTTGGTGTTTGTTTGAATACCATGTGCTACGTAGACAAACCTTGATATATGTAACCTGCTAAAAATATAGAGTATGGACAATAAGTAACACTATATTTCAGTCACACGGAACTTTATGTTCTGACCCCTCTCCTTAACATATCCAACAGTTCAATTGGTGGGGTAAAAGCCATGGACGAAGTCATGATTGGAGCTGAAGAAGAAGACAAAGTTGTTATGCTATTATCAGTGGTTATCGCTTTACTTCTTTTGGAAACTTGTCAGAATGAACTATTTGATGTACCTATTGAACAAATGTAACTATGACTGTTGTATTTCTATGATTTTTAAATAGGTGGTATATCTTATTTCAGTATTATATTTTCTCTTTCCGCTGTGTGAGATTTTGATTCGAAGTATCTGTGTATATATTATATGTACAAATGTAATTCTTACAGGAACCAACGACCCATTTAGAATGGCTCTAAGTTTCAATGGGCCTATTCTGGGTCGAAATTTAGGCCCATTCCGGGCGGGTTTTTACATTTGGTATCAGAGCATAGGTGTTACTACCAAAATAAAGCATTTGGAACATGTTGACGGTGAAGAGGTAGAAAACCGACACGAGCACATAAGAATCTTTTGTCAACAAAGGTTCAACACTAAAAAAGGCCGACAGCACCAGGAAGCAATCTGGATGCTTGCAACTGACACCATCGTGAAAGAGAAGGACCCAAAGCCTATGCAAAAGAATGGCTACTGGCAAGGTAATTCCGACAGGGTAGTTCCGGTAAGGAGGATAACCGACAAGAAGTCATATAAGAACTGGGAGCTGTTAGAGTAGAAAACCAAGGACATCGCAACCCGAGACCCGGAGAGACGGAAGGGCTATCGGAATTAATCGGCTTAATACCGATACGATAAAAACTGGGAGCCATACACCGGAACCTCAATCAAATGGACATCAAGAGGCCACTCTAATAAGCAACTAGTAAAGTTCCGGAAGCAATCTCCTGGAAAAGCAAAGGAACACTCCGTAAATCTACCAATAAGCAAACGAATCCTCTAAAGAAAGACAAGTTATCCACACTAATTTGCTTAGTGTTGATACCGACAGGGGTGACGGTCTCGGTAGCCTTCCACTTGAATCACATAGGCAAGCTCTACAAAGTGTCAATGGAAGGACCGAGAACCCATGACCGGGAGCATACATCCGGAAGTAGAAACCTTCTGAAAGCTATTCGCACTGCCAGGTTCATCAACAATACCAAGAAGGAAGACATGATATTATCAAAAAGCTCCAAAGACCGGGACCATTCCCCCGAGAGCTACAGCCGACACCTCAAAAGCCATTAGCAAAGTTTTCAGAATGCAAAGAAAAGACGGTCGAAAGGCAGAACTTCAGGAACCAAAGGGAAAAGTGGATGACAGAGGGTACCATTGGCCCAATAGCAAAAGGGGCCCTGATTTGTCTATAAATATGACCCCAAGGGTCTCATTTTTGGGGAGATTTCTCCCATTCTCATTCTTGTATCTTTTCTTTAGAGTAAACCCTAATTCCTAAATCAAATTGGGGATTTTGGTGGTAATCACTTGTGTATTCTAAATCAAAAATCAATAAAGAGTGGATGAATACTTAGAGCATTTTCTTATAAGTCTCATATACTATTGGTTAATTATCGCTAGAGCTATATATTGTGTGCTTTCTACATATTTACAAGTTACTGCTCAAGCTTGAACCCTTCTGCAAGGTCAGTGCGGAACCCCTTCCTATAAGCCATTTAGCCCTCAAAGAGGTTTGTACTTAGGAAAGCCTTATCCCAAGATAAATGTTGGTTCTTGAGTCGCCTAAGCATGATACTCACCCCATTGAGAGAAGAGTAACTAATCTTTCGGGCTCAAAACCTTGATATCTTGGAAATGGTGTACTAACTCAAACTCGTGAAAGCTAAATAAACTTATTTTCCCCGTAGGCCCACTTCCGTAGACCTATCTCTGGTGTTGACAAAAAATATCGTTAACATTTTGGTGCTAGAAGGAGGGCCTGAACCTCCGATCCCTAAGCCTACCCTTAATCTTTTAGGTAACCTTTCCTCATATCGAACTGCGTTGTTCCATCCGAGGTTGAACTAGGCTTTAAAGAAGCAAGACCATGGGCAAGAGGTCCTAATGAGAGTCTTCTGGTTCTCAAATGGATATGTTAGACACTACTGACCCAAGAATAATGGAAGAAAAAAGGTAAAGAATGGAGGCTGTGCGAGTCATTAAGCAAAAAGGGGAAGTAGAGAAATATGATTCTAGTTATTGGAGAGACAGTCATTCCTACCTAAAACAAACCTTACCCTTTCCTCTAAACGATTCTACATTAAAGGATTATGACATCTTCTCTCCTGTAAGGAATGCTCTCCATGAACAAATCAAAGGAATGGTGTTCAATAAGGAAATAACAGACAATTTTAACCACTTCTCTTCCAAATGGTCTGAAAGGGTAGATCTCCAACCCCAACCTATCTTGGAAAGAGAAAATAAGAGTGTGAATGGAGCAATAAGGTTAGGAAGAGCTAGGTCTCCGCAACAAGAAAGGAAGTTAACACCAAGACTACTTCACTACTTCAATGGAAAATATCTACTTCCTGACCCAACACGAGCTCAATTATTGGCCATCTACAAAGAAGAAGCCCAAGTACGAAAGAAAATAGGGTGGGCCTTATTGTCACTATCACATGATGAATGGACATGAGACTAATTACTACCGGATCCTCGAAGGAATGATCATTAAGTTCTTCAATCAGGACGAACTATGGGAATTTGTAAAAGGATCAAACTTAATCCAATAAAAATCCTTAGGAAAAGGATTGACTACATGACTCAGGGTACAGAAACCCTTGCGAGAATTAAGGAAACCAAAGATGGGTTAATCCACAAAGGGATAAAAATCCTTGTCACCGCCGAGTTGGGAGGGAAAGGCACCCCCCGAAGGTGGGTGGTGTGTAAGCCTTTCTCCGGGCCCAAATTAGAAAGGGCCAGGTCAAAGCATCAAAAGCATAAGCCTCAAACCCACTTCAGAAACGGTCATGTTGGAGCATCTAATTAGCATGCCCGACCTCTGCTCGTAGAAGAGTATGCCCTGCCTCTGCTATGAACTAAGCGCGTCCTACCTCTGCTCGTAGAAGAGCACATCCTACCTCTGCTTATGTTCCGTGTTACCCGCAGAAGGTAACACAAACCCCTATCATCTCCTACGATGGTCAGGATAGGGCATCCCTTGGAGTGGGGGTAGAGTGTAAGCTTCTATCACCGCCTACGATGGTCAGGGTAGAACATCAAAATAGTGAGCCTTAATTCCATGTCTACAATGGCCCGATTTAAGTATCTAAGACTTTATCATCGCCTACAATGGTCAGGATAAGGCGCCTCCTGGAGGGAGGTCGGGTAAGTCCTTTGGCCCTACTTGTGGATAAGCTAGCCAAGCGTACCGGATGCATAGGCCTAAGGAGTAGCCAACAAAGCACGTACATTCTTTGCTTTGACAACCAAAAGCCCAGAGAGATGCTCAAGGAGAACATATAACCTCTGCTCATAAATAAAACCAAAGTGGTAAATAAAACATTAATACCAGAAGTAGAATTCTACTCTCCAATCTCTAAATGCCCGAATAAAGGGTGGTTCAGGGCTTATATTAATTCCAGAAGTAGAATTCTGGTCTCTAATCTCTAAACACCCGAATAAGGGTTGGTTCAGGGCTTCTATTAATACCAGAAATGGGATTTTGGTCTTCAATCTTTAAATACCCGAATCTGGGGTAATTAGAGACTTCCGTTAAATACCCAAATATGGGTTGATTCAGGTCTTAATCAATGCTAGAAAGGAATTCCAAGCATATTTCTGGTCTTGCATCTCAAATCCGGGAAGTGAATCAAAACCCTATCTCTATCAGGGGGTGATTTCTAGAAACCCATTCTTAATACCCTAATCTGGGTCGTGAAGCTCGAATCCTTGGGAAGGGGATATACGATCAGCCTAGCAGCTAAAGCTCGATTACCTAAGAAGGTCTCCAAGCAAGAACAGGAGGTTTCTGTATCATTTAGGGAAGTTTCCTTAACCCTTACATTCGTCAAATTCATTACTGGCTATGCTTAATACACATGTTTGGGCAAAAGCTTGGGATTGCCTGGAAATATCTATCACTCTAGAAAAACTTGTACTAGCATACAAAGTATAAGTAAACTCAATGATTATTTCATACGTGCAAAACCATGATGCTAATTGAAACACCCCACCTCCGTTAGGGTCACTCTCAAAGGGAATGCCCTAATTTTGGTGGAGGTTTATAAGTACAAGTCACAGATATACAAGACAGATATAAGAACACATATTTGTAAACAGCGGAAGAACAACAAACTTTATTTCATAAAGTCAAATACGTGTTACAACAACATCCTTTCAAAAAAAAACATAACATAACACTTTCATAATCTGTCTTGAGTACATTATTTAAAGAAGCATAAATAAAACATAGATAAACTGCAAAAGCCCCATAGTGGATTGTCCAAAGCCATAGTTCAAAACAGGAAAGTCCAAGCAATACATTTCTCTTCTTCAAGCTGGATGTTGAGGTAGGTCAAGCTGCTGTGTTCCCTCCCTGAGGACCTGGGGGGGAAACGGAAGAAAGACGACGAAAGAAAAGTAGAGTCAGACATAAAGCCTGAGTAAGTCTAGTACTATTTTGTCTATGAATAAAGAACTGGGTATGATAAGTATAAACGAGAAGTGGGCATGCACTATAAACTTGGTTAAGTTGTCTAGGGTCGAATATACTATCGTACCCCATGTTAATCTCTGAACCCATATAAACTAGTTTCCCACTGGCACCCCATAATCAGGGTGATGTGATCCATTCTATGATGATCGGCTCCTACTCGCATAGTTACATGTGTCTTACGGCCCCCGATGCCGTAGTTACCTATGCTGGTCCCACCATGTGGTGTATCAAGTCCCATAGTGGAAACCCGACACAACCTTAGAGTGCACAGGTATGCTACTGGTGTCCAGTGCCTTATTTTTCTGCGCCGGAGTGTGTGCACGCCCGCACTCCGTTAGAACCTACACTGCTACACCACCGCCGTCGATTTTTGACCTCTTACAATCAGCCCAGTAATCGTGCCCCACCCTGCCTAGTTTCAGGGTATCATGATACACCGTGTAGGGTTACTGCTGAAAAGGGTCCCCCGTTACTAGGTTTTCTATCTCTAGCCAACATGCTAAGTTGGTTAAGTGTTTTCTAACCTAACCCCACCAGTCCGTTTAGTTTAGCATGTTCCATTTTGATTAAGTCTTAGTCCACTTAATCCTAACAATCCTGATTCAGCCTTAATTGTCTTATTAAGGCCCTAACCTCTCACATTAGACAGGTATTGCTGTGGCTGCCTGTTGCCGGTTGGTTCCGGGCAGTCTTACGCCACAACTCAGTCTAACCTCGGGTCCTTATTGGGCTCCATGTTTAACCTCCCACATTGGATAGGTATTGTTGTGACTACTGGATAGCCGGGCGGTTCCGGGCAGGTTTACATCACAACTCAATCCAACCTCGGGTTAAACATATCGTATTTTCTACATTTATATATCTTGTCATTCTTCTTTATTTCTTATATGTAAATATTTGCGGCCCATTATTAAGTTAATGGTGTAAAGGTTACACCAATCATGGGCCCAACCCATACTTGAATTTGGGCCCTTTTACTTTAGTTTTCATTCATTAAATTAATTTAGCCCAACGTTATTTACCCCCGTTTTTACACGTCCGTTTTATGTATATTGGGATTAGCCTTTTAAATCCCAATTTAGCCATGCGAAAGGGGAGGCTTATGGCGTAATTACATACACAAAGAGGGGGAAGGTGAGCGCATGAACTTGCATATGACGTTGGAAATACATACTAGAAACTGGTGTACTTGCATAGTGGTAACATAGGTGACATGAATCAAAGCATGTGAACTTGCATAGGTTTAACTGCAACATGAACCTATATCCTTATTTATGCATAATGTCAAACATAAGCATGGCATAAATAAGCATGGCATAATATCAAACATAAGCATGGCATAGGTATAGTTAAATTCGTTCATGGCATAAATATAAACAAGTCATGTTCATAAGGTTTCTACATGTTTACAAAGAGGATACTTTGTTACTAACACAAAAACATAGTTCAACTTAATTAAATTTAATCACATAACGATGGTATACTTATGCATAAATATTCCTAATCATGGTGTTTGCTTTTAACTTGCAAAAAAGGGATTTTTGTGTCTAACTTAGCCATGTCTCACATATGTCATCATATAATTCTTTTAAACAAGATAGACTTGATCATGAATTTCAATTATGCCCAATATCATTCATAGCCTAGCCATATTCATAAGTTTTGCAAAAGCATGACTTAATACATGGATTATGGTGTCAAAATTCCAACATAGTTTCATATGAACTATAACAACCAAACTTGTCTCAATTACTTGCAAAATGATTTATGCACAAAAATAGACATCATGGTGGCATAATAACAAAGCCCCAAACTTGCATGAAATTCCAATCAACTACATACATGTAGCTTCAACATAGGTCACATAATTTGCGAATATTCCAAACGTATATTTGCATAGAACTACCGCATGTAGTTCTTTATAATTGAGTGACATAATTCAGAATATCCAAACGTATATAAATTGATAAGAACGCACAAATATGAATTTTATTGCCACAATTCAAGCATACATATCTACACAATCATTTGTTCATACCAAAGTAATACTCTACTTACAATGGTTGCGGCAAATTCTCTAATTAAGAGATATGATTCCTTTGTTGAATTGATTAGCTTTAGGTTGCTTGAATTGCTTTAGGCTTTAGGACTTTCTCCCTAATCCTCTCTCTCTAGATGGCGGCTACTCTTAGTCGTTCCTCAGCAACATGGCGGCTATGTTCTTAATTTGAATGAATAGATTATGGTTTAGTCTAGGGTTGTTTATATAGAGGTTAGGAATTGATTAGGACCATTGATGTTGCTAGGTTAGATCGTAGCCATTCATTCGATAGAGAGACCAATTAAAACTTGCCACCTAGCCCTAATGACAAAGCAACCCACAGAAATTCGACCAAACACAGACCAGGCCAGCCAGGAGGGACTGGGTTCGATTTTCAAAAATTAAACTTTAAATTGAGCTGTTTTAGTCTGTTTGAATTTTATCTATTGTATACATATATTTTTGCATATATATATATATTCTCATATATATACATATATTTTCTTTATTTCCTTATATGTACGTTCTTATCCTTTCAAAATTTGAATTTGTATACGTACATGTATTTGCATGCTCAGTTGGCCCTCTCTAAAACAGAGATAAAAATTATGTCGCCGCCGGGGTTCGAACCCCCGACCTCCATGCTACAAATCCAATGCCTTAACCAACTGAGCTACAGAGGCTTTTGTTAATAAGTCTTAGAATAATAATAATTATTGTCCTCTCCTTACTTCTCTTTTTCATGTTTTGCTGTAATATTTAAATTAAAGATATCTTCTTCATACGTTATCCGTTTTGCGCAAACTCGGACTCTATCTCAAGCAGAATTCCGAGACGAATGCAATGGTGATGTCCGTTTCCCTTAATTTTTCTGTTACAATTTAATTATACTTTAATTTGTTAATTTACTGTTAACGGAAAAATCCGGGGTGTTACATTCTCCCCCACTTAAAAGGATTTCGTCCCTGAAATCTTCAAGTTTAGGAAGAATGTAAATCCTAACATTCAATCATCCATCTACTCATCCATCAAACACGAGCATCCATTGTCCTTAAAAGACTTCTAATGCTTCATGATCATATGCGAAGTGTGTGTGTTCATGAACTTATCTAATGCAAAATCAGGCGGTCTACTGATTCAGTTGACCTCCTGAATGCGAATCATGTAAGTGCCGTGTATCCATTATGTATGCAGATTTTTCCTATTCATGATTCTACATGGGTGCACAATCTTTCATACAAATGCAACATCCATATGACAACACATTACAATTCAACCATATACGAGTGCAAACATATATGCATATGCAATATGAAGTGACTGAGCCGATCTAAAACCTAGATTGTGTGTGTATATGCAGCCACGAGCAACTACTAGCAATCACTTGCAACCACTTGCAACCATCATACATAACATGTTTCAATTACATGTTTTCATCCAAAAGGGTTTCTACCTAAAAGATAAGGTCGAGGAAATATACCCTAAAAGATAGATAAAAGCGCAACTTAAGGAAAAAGAAAGATCAAGAATGTACCCTCGAACAGAAAAGGGTAGGCAGTACGTATTCTAGCTTCAGTTTCCCAAGTCGCGTCTCCCTCGGCGTCGCTCCACTGGACTTTGACGAGTTTGACTTCGCGGTTGCGTAGCTTCTTCACTTCCGTTCCTAGTATGCGGGTTGGAACCTTCCTTATGGTTGCTTCGCGTTCCACTTCGGCCTCTTCGAGTATATTCGGCTCTACCACTTCAGCGGACTCATGTAGACATTTTCGGAGATGTGAAACGTGAAAAACGTTGTGGACTCCAGCCAACTTCTCGGGTAGCTCTAATCTATAGGCCATTTTCCCAATCTTCTCGATGATAGGGAATGGTCCTACGAACCTTGGTGCTAACTTTCCTGTGGTTCCGAAACGAACAACGTTTCTTAGCGGTGATACCTTGAGAAAAACTCTGTCTCCAACTTCAAATTCAAGGTCGGTTCTCCTCTTGTCGGCATAGGACTTTTGTCTGTCTTGTGCCGTCTTCATCCTTCTTCGTATTAAGTCTACTTTCTCTGAAGTCTCTCGGATCATGTCTGGTCCTAGTACGAGCTTATCAGTAGACTCCCACCAACAAGTGGGCGATCGGCACGGTCTTCCATATAGAGCTTCGAAGGGCGCCATTCCGATGGTTGCTTGATAGCTGTTGTTGTAGGCAAATTCCACCAAAGGAAGGTGGTCTTCCCATGTCCCTCCGAAGTCAAGGACGCATAACCTTAAAAGGTCTTCCAAAACTCTGTTCACTCTCTCCGTTTGGCCATCGGTTTGGGGATGATAGGCTGTGCTCAAGCATAACTGCGTTCCTACTGATTCTTGCAGACTCCGCCAAAACTCGCTGGTGAAAATGGGGTCTCGGTCACTAACAATACTAGATGGTATTCCATGGAGTCGTATGATTTCCTTGAGGTAAAGTGATGCTAGGGATGAGGCAGTTCTTTTGCTTTTAACGGGTAAAAAGTGGGCGCTTTTAGTAAGCCTATCCACTATTACCCAAATGCTAGTGTTGCCTCTCCTAGACCTAGGCAGCCCATCGATGAAGTCCATTGAGATGCTATCCCACTTCCACTGCGGGACCTCTAAAGGATGTAGTAGTCCACCAGGCTTTTTCTGTTCCGCCTTAACCTGTTGGCACACCCTACACTTGGAAACGAACTCTGCCACATCCTTTTTCATGCCGTTCCAAAAGAAAGTCCTTTTTATGTCTTTGTACATTTTATCTCCGCCTGGGTGTATCGTCATCTTGGAGTGATGAGCTTCTTTGAGAACCTTCTTTATTAAATCGTTTGTCTGTGGGACGCATATCCTTCCATCTCGCCTTAGTAAACCCTTATCGTCGATGGAGTATCTGTTGAGGTGACTTGAAGTCTCACCCCTAATTAGCCTATCAATTATTTCTACAAGCTGAGGGTCTTCACGTTGTGCTGTCCCTACTGAATCCACTAAAGTTGGGCGCACTTCGAGAGATGCTAGCAAGCCCGGTACGAAATCGGAGGAAGGCCTAAAGTTGAAGCTGGCTATAAACTCTAGGCTTTATCTTTCAACAAACAACGGGCTTAGGGTCAATTTCTTTCGGCTCAACGCGTCTGCAACTACGTTGCCTTTGCCCGGAGTGTAGGAGATTTCGAAATCGTACGAGGCAAGAAACTCCATCCACCTTTGTTGCCTCAAGTTAAGATCCTTCTGCGAGAAAAGATATTTCAACGATTTATGGTCAGTGTAAAGTTCGAACTTCTCACCTAGGAGATAGTGTCGCCAAGACTTGAGTGCAAAGACGATGGCTGCTAACTCAAGATCGTGGGTTGGGTAGTTCTTTTTGTGCACTTTCAACTGCCCCCCGCCATAAGCTACTACCCTTCCTTCTTGCATTAAGACGGCGCCTAGCCCTGTCCCACATGCATCCGTATAAACAGTGAACATCTTGCTCCCATCTGGCAGCGTCAAAACTGGGGCTGTTGTGAGAGCCCTTTTCAGTCGTTGGAAAGCAAACTCGCAATCCAAGTCCCAATTAAACACCAGATTCTTCTTGGTCAATTTCGTGAGCGGAGCTGAAATTTTCGCAAAATCCCTTATGAATTTTCGATAGAAACCCGCTAGTCCTAGAAAGCTTCGGACCTCAGTTGCATTCCTTGGTGTCTTCCAATCCTGTACCGCCACTACCTTAGCAGGGTCCACCGCTAACCCTTGTTTGGATACTATGTGCCCAAGGAACCTCACCTCTTCTCTCCAAAAGTGGCATTTGGAGAATTTGGCTTTTAGTTGATGGGCTCGCAACGTTTCCATGATTGCCCTTAAGTGCTGAGCATGTTCCTCTTCATTCTTTGAGAAGATAAGGATATCATCTACGAAGACCACTACGAATTTGTTGAGGAAATCTCTAAATACCCTACTCATCAGGTCCACAAAGTAAGCAGGTGCATTTGTCAAGCCGAAAGGCATGACAAGCCATTCAAAGAAGCCGTCTGGGGTTCTGAACGCCGTTTTATCGATGCTATCTTCAGCCACCCTTAGCTGATGAAAACCGGTTGCTAAATCGAGTTGGGAGAAAACAGACGCTCCGACAAGCTGGTCAAATAAATCGTCAATTCTAGGGAGAGGGTGCCTATTCTTTTTCGTTAGCTTGTTGAGCTCCCTATAGTCAACACATAGACGGAGTGAACCATCCGCCTTTGTAGCGAACACCACTGGAGCGCCCCATTCTGAAATGCTCCTCCTAATGAACCCCTTCTCTAGAAGCTCTTTAATATGTTTACTGAGCTCTTTTCTTTCTCGTGGAGCCATGTGTCTAACGGGCAACGCAACGGGCTTTGCATTATCTACAAGATATATGCGGAAGTCTATTTCCCGCTTCGGAGGCAAGCCCTTCACCTCTTCGAAGACATCCGGATATTCCCGGACCACTCTAACTGATTGCAAATTTTCAACAGAGGCATCTAGCGACTCAAGATAACTAAGCATAACCGCATACGAGGGATTACAAGAAATTTCCAAAGTATTACCGAGCTGGGTTAGGAGCCTAACAACCCTTTTCTCACAATCAAGGATGGCCCCATTACTGGATAGCCAATCCATACCCAAAATCAAACCATACCCCGAAAAGCCCAAAACAAAGGCACTACATTCAAATTCTTCACTTAGAATAGAAATTTTCAAATCCAAACAGATCATAGACAAATGAGCTGGGACCCCAATTGGGTTTGAAACAATTAAGGGGTCCTCTACCATACTAGTTTTTAGGTGCAGAGATTCTACTAAAGCAGACGAGATAAAGGAGTGTGATGCGCCAGAATCAAATAAAGTGCAAACGGGGTGATCATAAAGATAAACTACACTTTCTACAGAAGTGTTTGAACCTCGCTGTTGCAAAGGTGGCGCTTCCAGCACATGAACCTGTGCCCCTGGAGTGGATCCAGACCCCTGCCCCTGCCCTCGTTTCTTTGGGCAGTCCTTAGCTCTGTGGCCTGTCTGACCGCAAGAAAAGCACCCACCATTCTCCTTGGCCTTCTTTTTCCGGCAGTCCTTTACTAAGTGCCCCACTTTGCCACAGAAATTACACTTCCTCTTCTCCTTGTTGCCTTTCCCGCCTTTCTTAAAGTCTGTCTTCTTAGGTTGCAAACCCTCTTTCTTCCCTTGAGAGCTTTCTGCCTTTGTCTCCTTCTTGCCCTTATCCTCCTCATTCAGCAATGCCATTTGCACCAATCTTTCATACGTGGCCCCCCATGGGTATATGTGTCATGGCCAAACTGTGTAATGGCTCATTTAACCCTTTGACGAAACGGAGAGCCTTCTTGTGCGGGGTGTTGACTAGGTCAAGCCCAAACCTAGCCAGCTCATCAAACTGATTCACATACTCTCTAACAGTCTTGTCTCCTTGCTTAAGAAATAAGAATTTCTCCAACTGCAAACTTCTTTCCGCATCTGAGAGAAATTTGGTCTCAAACCTTGCCCTAAAGTCCTCCCATGTTTCTACTGGTCTTTCAGCATTAGTGACTTCCCACCAGTAGGAAGCCTCGCCCTTCAATAGCCACACCGCCAATTGTACTTTTTGTCTGTCCTCTACCTCAAAGATGATGAATAGATCCTCAGTTTCCTTCAGCCAATTTCTAGCTGCTACGAAGGACTCAGTTCCATGGAAATCCCTTCCTCCCATAGCTTTAAAATCCTTACATATCTTAGCAAACGCGTTTCCTCGAGGAGGAGGTGGAGGAAGAGGTGCTGCTGCAGCTGGATGATTTCCTGCAGCTGGGGGAGGAGGAACGGTAGGACCTGGCTGAGTGGCCCTTGCTTCTAAGAACCGTCTAAACCAACCAGGTATTGGTACCCCTTCCGGCAAGTTAAGATCTTCGGACATGCTGAAACAAAAAGGATAGGTTCAAAACGAAGGACAAGAGATAGTACCTATGGCTTTGGGGAGTGGACTTTGCCTTTTAAAATAAAATATTATATATATCTTTTAAAAATGCTTCTTTAAATTTCCTTTTTGAAAATAAATTTTCAAAACTTTTTATCTTATCTGGTAAACCTATGCTCTGATACCAAGTGAAACACCCCACCTCCGTTAGGGTCACTCTCAAAGGGAATGCCCTAATTTTGGTGGAGGTTTATAAGTACAAGTCACAGATATACAAGACAGATATAAGAACACATATTTGTAAACAGCGGAAGAACAACAAACTTTATTTCATAAAGTCAAATACGTGTTACAACAACATCCTTTCAAAAAAAAACATAACATAACACTTTCATAATCTGTCTTGAGTACATTATTTAAAGAAGCATAAATAAAACATAGATAAACTGCAAAAGCCACATAGTGGATTGTCCAAAGCCATAGTTCAAAACAGGAAAGTCCAAGCAATACATTTCTCTTCTTCAAGCTGGATGTTGAGGTAGGTCAAGCTGCTGTGTTCCCTCCCTGAGGACCTGGGGGGGGGGAACGGAAGAAAGAAGACGAAAGAAAAGTAGAGTCAGACATAAAGCCTGAGTAAGTCTAGTACTATTTTGTCTATGAATAAAGAACTGGGTATGATAAGTATAAACGAGAAGTGGGCATGCACTATAAACTTGGTTAAGTTGTCTAGGGTCGAATATACTATCGTACCCCATGTTAATCTCTGAACCCATATAAACTAGTTTCCCACTGGCACCCCATAATCAGGGTGATGTGATCCATTCTATGATGATCGGCTCCTACTCGCATAGTTACATGTGTCTTACGGCCCCCGATGTCGTAGTTACCTATGCTGGTCCCACCATGGGGTGTATCAAGTCCTATAGTGGCAACCCGACACAACCTTAGAGTGCACAGGTATGCTACTGGTGTCCAATGCCTTATTTTTCTGCGCCGGAGTGTGTGCACGCCCGCACTCCGTTAGAACCTACACTGCTACACCACCGCCGTCGATTTTTGACCTCTTACAATCAGCCCAGTAATCGTGCCCCACCCTGCCTAGTTTCAGGGTATCATGATACACCGTGTAGGGTTACTGCTGAAAAGGGTCCCCCGTTACTAGGTTTTCTATCTCTAGCCAACATGCTAAGTTGGTTAAGTGTTTTCTAACCTAACCCCACCAGTCCGTTTAGTTTAGCATGTTCCATTTTGATTAAGTCTTAGTCCACTTAATCCTAACAATCTTGATTCAACCTTAATTGTCTTATTAAGGCCCTAACCTCTCACATTAGATAGGTATTGCTATGGCTGCCTGTTGCCGGTTGGTTCCGGGCAGTCTTACGCCACAACTCAGTCTAACCTCGGGTCCTTATTGGGCTCCATGTTTAACCTCCCACATTGGATAGGTATTGTTGTGACTACTGGACAGCCGGGCGGTTCCGGGCAGGTTTACATCACAACTCAATCCAACCTCGGGTTAAACATATCGTATTTTCTACATTTATATATCTTGTCATTCTTCTTTATTTCTTATATGTAAATATTTGCGGCCCATTATTAAGTTAATGGTGTAAAGGTTACACCAATCATGGGCCCAACCCATACTTGAATTTGGGCCCTTTTACTTTAGTTTTCATTCATTAAATTAATTTAGCCCAACGTTATTTACCCCCGTTTTTACACGTCCGTTTTATGTATATTGGGCTTAGCCTTTTAAAGCCCAATTTAGCCATGCGAAAGGGGAGGCTTATGGCGTAATTACATACACAAAGAGGGGGAAGGTGAGCGCAAGAACTTGCATATGACGTTGGAAATACATACTAGAAACTGGTGTACTTGCATAGTGGTAACATAGGTGACATGAATCAAAGCATGTGAACTTGCATAGGTTTAACTGCAACATGAACCGATATCCTTATTTATGCATAATGTCAAACATAAGCATGGCATAAATAAGCATGGCATAATATAAAACGTAAGCATGGCATAGGTATAGTTAAATTTGTTCATGGCATAAATATAAACAAGTCATGTTCATAAGGTTTCTACATGTTTACAAAGAGGATACTTTGTTACTAACACAAAAGCATAGTTCAACTTAATTAAATTTAATCACATAACGATGGTATACTTATGCATAAATATTCCTAATCATGGTGTTTGCTTTTAACTTGCAAAAAAGGGATTTTTGTGTCTAACTTAGCCATGTCTCACATATGTCATCATATAATTCTTTTAAACAAGATAGACTTAATCATGAATTTCAATTATGCCCAATATCATTCATAGCCTAGCCATATTCATAAGTTTTGCAAAAGCATGACTTAATACATGGATTATGGTGTCAAAATTCCAACATAGTTTCATATGAACTATAACAACCAAACTTGTCTCAATTACTTGCAAAATGATTTATGCACAAAAATAGACATCATGGTGGCATAATAACAAAGCCCCAAACTTGCATGAAATTCCAATCAACTACATACATGTAGCTTCAACATAGGTCACATAATTTGCGAATATTCCAAACGTATATTTGCATAGAACTACCGCATGTAGTTCTTTATAATTGAATGACATAATTCAGAATATCCAAACGTATATAAATTGATAAGAACGCACAAATATGAATTTTATTGCCACAATTCAAGCATACATATCTACACAATCATTTGTTCATACCAAAGTAATACTCTACTTACAATGGTTGCAGCAAATTCTCTAATTAAGAGATATGATTCCTTTGTTGAATTGATTAGCTTTAGGTTGCTTGAATTGCTTTAGGCTTTAGGACTTTCTCCCTAATCCTCTCTCTCTAGATGGCGGCTACTCTTAGTCGTTCCTCAGCAACATGGCGGCTATGTTCTTAATTTGAATGAATAGATTAGGGTTTAGTCTAGGGTTGTTTATATAGAGGTTAGGAATTGATTAGGACCATTGATGTTGCTAGGTTAGATCGTAGCCATTCATTCGATAGAGAGACCAATTAAAACTTGCCACCTAGCCCTAATGACAAAGTAACCCACAGAAATTCGACCAAACACAGACCAGGCCAGCCAGGAGGGACTGGGTTCGATTTTCAAAAATTAAACTTTAAATTGAGCTGTTTTAGTCTGTTTGAATTTTATCTATTGTATACATATATTTTTGCATATATATATATATTCTCATATATATACATATATTTTCTTTATTTCCTTATATGTACGTTCTTATCCTTTCAAAATTTGAATTTGTATACGTACATGTATTTGCATGCTCAGTTGGCCCTCTCTAAAACAGAGATAAAAATTATGTCGCCGCCGGGGTTCGAACCCCCTACCTCCATGCTACAAATCCAATGCCTTAACCAACTGAGCTACAGAGGCTTTTGTTAATAAGTCTTAGAATAATAATAATTATTGTCCTCTCCTTACTTCTCTTTTTCATGTTTTGCTGTAATATTTAAATTAAAGATATCTTCTTCATACGTTATCCGTTTTGCGCAAACTCGGACTCTATCTCAAGCAGAATTCCGAGACGAATGCAATGGTGATGTCCGTTTCCCTTAATTTTTCTGTTACAATTTAATTATACTTTAATTTGTTAATTTACTGTTAACGGAAAAATCCGGGGTGTTACACTAATAGTTTCAATAAAACCATGTGATGCATAATGTGTGCCTTATAAGTTAAACAAGGTGCTTCAGATTTATGTAAAAGGGCACATTGAGATTCTGAAAAAAGAAAACGTCTTATAGTCAAAGAAGAATATTGCATTTCAGTTGATACTCACAACACACAAACATGTTTGTATACCATTATGTCATAGACTGTCCCATACACATAGCTGCTGTTTCTGAAAGTCCCAACATTCAAAACACTTAAAAGAGATGTCACACTTTGGTGCACACAAAAAAACCCAGGGCGGCCAAATTCATCAATCTGAGTTGGGGTTATGTAGAGCAAATTCTAGGGAGGCATAATATGCCTTTGCTTTCTTGAACTCCATCTCTAACTCATCAATTCGGTGGTATAAGTTGCTTATCTCCACATCTGAGCTAGTAGAAGGGTTAGCCTTTAACTGGCATTGCAATTCGTGGATGGTCTTATCTTTCTCCTTAAGTTGGTTTTCCAAATAGGATACATGTTCCTCAAGATTTTTAATGGTTATCTTTTGTTGATAATACATCTTTTTCCATCCCGAGAAAAGAGCATCATCAAAGATATCCTTACGACTAGAGATGGATAAAGATTCTCCCCTGAAATGCGAAGGATGAGTCAGGAAGCGATCCTCCTGATCACAAATAAAATGAAAGAAGGGAATGTGTAAAATCTAATTGTCAAATAGCAACACTAATGATGTCATACATGTCAAAGGAAAAACAAACACGTAAACTTATACCACACAAATACTGAATCATTTCAACAAACATACATATCGGCACAATTATAGTAGCACAAATCCGCTGACTAGTATACATGTCATCCAAATTATACATACTATTGCAACCTGCTTGATTGTATAATGTCATAAGAATTAAGCCACAAATCACTAAGATATTAAGAGTGTGTTTTATGAAAACATATAAATCCTGCAATTTAGATAATTCCCCACAGGTCTACAAAACAAGCCCTTCAAAAGTTTTCAGTGGCCGAAAGTGATGCATACGAGACATTACCGTGGTTCATTTCTTCGGGGAAGCAAGGGGCAGCCACACTATGAGAAATTTAATTATTGATACAAAGTCAAGATGGAAAGAAACAATTTAAAAGTGAAAGCCATACCTGGGCAGCAGAAATGTCGGATTGCGTGGAAGTTTCTTTACCCTCTAGCTCCAAGGAGCCAGCCTCCTTGGAAGGAATAGCAATTTAACCTCGGGCAGGTGGGGCACGCAAAGAATTGGTAGTGATTCCCTCATCAATAAAGGAAGAATATCCATCATCCTTGCCAAATTCACCCTGCTGACTTTCATTTCTGCCTGTCTCTTCATCAACAGGCGAACCCCCTTCTTCCTCGCTATCAGAATCCTTGGGAAGTTCCTCAATATACAAGAAAGACTCAGGTTTTATCATATCCTCCAGAAGAACTTTACCCTTCCACTTAACTTGTTGGACTCTTTCTAGAATCCTAATCTTGACAGCGGGAGGAGCTAAAGTAAAGTCGATACCTAGGAATTTCTTATAATTATCTGAATAAGCAAGGAGGAGAGCATCTTCGTAGTACTCCATCACGATGTCACGGAGGTGAACTTTTAGAAATTTGGACATCCTATCGCTAGTTTCGTAGATTATCCGTCTAGCGGTAGAAAGCTCATTGTTCATCCTATCCAGGTCAACGACATGATCAATCTCCATCCCCATCTTCACATTCTAAAGATTCTCAATGTGCATCGACAACATATCCTCGGCCTCCTTCTCCTCCTTTATCTAGGCCATCAATCTCTCACACTCACCGTCGTTTTCAACCTTCTCTTGCAGCAAGGTGTCAACCTTATCCCTCAATGTCTTATTCCCCTCTCTAAGGGTTGTAACCTCGACAGAAGATGAGGAAGCCATTCCTCTTGATAAGAACCATCTTTTCATCATTTGAGAAATAATAAAGAGAGTGAATTAAGCTTCGTATAAACGCAGTATAAGTAGAAAGCAAGATAATACCAAAAGCTGGTCCTTGATTTGTCAATGATAAAAATCCTCTGAGTCCAAAAGCAAAGAAGACGTTGAAATATTAACAACTTAGAAGATGAGATACTGAGACCCATAAGCTTATCAAAATCCAGAGCCGATGGAGGAAGAGCAAGAAAAATAACTTGCTTAGAGGAGGAAGGCATAAATGGGCTACAACCCCCAACATTTAGTTCCTTAGGGGGGACAAGTTATGAAGAATCACTCATAGTGTTGCTTCCTGGAGAAGTGGGAATAATCAATATCAATACACCAGTCGATATCGGAAGTAGTGGAGTCAGAAATGGTATGTGCTCTGGGCATGGTAACCACATCTTTCGAAAAATGAACCATCTTGTCATGCTTCAGCTTTTTGGGCGATGGCTCCATGCCGGAACCACCAAGCCTCTTTAAAACTTTAACATTAAACTGGGAGAAAACATCAAGGTCAGAGGTGCTCTCAGAGGTAGTCGAGCCTAAAACAAAGAGAAATATACCAGGAAAGCAAGGATAAGAGGGCCAACACTGGAAGACAGAAAATCTTATACAAAAGCCATATTTCCCCCATCTAAAATACATGGGAATATGAGAGATGCTACATTAAATGTGCTTGAATTCAGTGTCAGACCCTTAGAACCAGCAAATTGGATAGGCGGTTGCCCCAGAATCATTTACCCCTAAGGAAGAAGGTCATATTGGCGGAGCTTATCGGCAGTAAGCAAGGATGTCGACATCTAAGACCCTCCGGCGCATTAAAAAAAGCCTCAACAGTTTGAGTTTCCTCATCCGATAAAGTAATGCTTCTAGAAAGAGACTATGAAAAGGTCAAGAGTCAAATAAGATATACAAGCTTAATGTGATTACCGTCAAAAGACAAAAAACTTACTATGCTCAATGAACTTTTCCAATACACTAAGATGACATTTAACAAGAAATAATTGGTCTTCCCAAGGCTTAGTCTTGCTAATTCTATCGTTTATCAATCACATTATAGGGTTCGCATGCCAGATAGGAGACACGACACTTTTGGAGAATCGTATCATGTGGCGAATAAGCTTTGGGCTAAGGGAAGGTTGATTTGACGCGAGTGCCAAAACCTCTAAGTATTAGAGCAATGTATAGGTGTTGGGAGAAAGTTGGATAGGAGGAACTCCCAGGTCACACAAAAGCCTGAGCAAGAATGGTGAAAAAGGAAGAAAGCCTCTGTGCCTAATGTGAATTGACGAATACGCAAAGTACCCTTCGGGAGTGTTCCGAAGGGAATCTTGGGGGGAGCCGGTAATGGAATCTATTCCAGCTATCCCAAAACTATCAAGAATAGTCTTCACCATGTCTGGAGAATTAATTAAGGAAGACTTCGAAGTAAACTCCTTTTTGGTTCGCGGAGCATTTCATCTTCGGTTTGGTGGGGCTCTTTCTGCTAGACATAGCGAAGTCAGATGACATCATTTCATGACATATGTGATTAGCACTACACTCTTTTACATAAAATGCGCATGACATCCATAAATAGGTCAACTTAGTAGTACGTGTTGTTGATATACAGGATTTAGGTTATCATGTAACATGCTAGTCATGGATTTTTCGATTAATCCTACTTAGGAAACAATTAGGCTTTTGACGATGATGAAATTGACTATCCCAACGCCGAAATTTAAATAAAAAGACGAAGGGATTATGCCCGGGAAAATCAAATCAGCAACGAAACACCATTTTCATTCAACTGAAACCAAATAGTCTAGTGACACCACCCAAAAACCTAACTAGTTCCCAAATCCGGTACGAGTTAATTTATAAGTAGAAACATACCGTGAAAGTGAAATGCAAAACCTTTTCGACACTCTCAAGAAAACCTGGCACCCCAAGAATGGGAGTTGAATAAATACATATGATAGTGTCGGCAAGGCTGGAAGCGGGAAACGGTAACAACGGGATGATTAAGCTAACTCGTACCGGGGGCATAGCATTTAATTTCATGAATAAATTGACCCTTTTTACATAACCAGTCTTGCATATCAAAATCCCTAAAATGTGCATCTAGCAAATAGATAACCTATCATTCTAGTCATTAACTATTGTCGAAGTTGTTACTATGGGTTCGACCCATGTTAGGGATAATGAAATCGTGGTCGGTTTTCTATATTGATTCAAGTGCATAATTCAAAATTACAACATGTAATGAGGATAAAGGATGCTTACGAAGAATTAACTCGGAATCTAGAAAAAGAAATTTTGGGTAGTTCTCTAAAAACGTGATAATTTGGCTCGAGAATTTGATTGCAGGTGGAAGGCGGAAAGGAAGAAGGAGAAGTATTTGTAGTAAATCTTCTAGTAAATCTGAATCGTACAGATGGAAGCCTGTCAACGGACAAGATCAAAGGATACCAAGAGGCATAGAATCGATGCGTTGAAAGAGACATCGAAGTTTGACTTGGAAAGTCAAAACTACCGCTTCACGGGAGGGGGGGGGGGAGGGAGGGAAATGTTACTACCAAAATAAAGCATCCAGAACATGCTAACAATGAAGGGGTAGAAAACCAACACGAGCACAAAAGAATCTTTCGTCAATAATCATTCAACACCAGAAAAGGCTGACAGCACAAGGAAGCAATCCAGAGGTTAGCAACTGACACCATCATAAATAAAAAGGACCCAAAGCCTATGCAAAAGAAGGGTTACCGATAAGGTAATTCCGACAGTGTAGTTCCGATAGGGAGGATAACCGACAAGAAGTCATATAAGAATTGGGAGCTGTTAGAATAGAATACCAAGGACATCACAACATGAGACCCGGAGAGAAGGAAGGGCTATCGGTATTTACCGACTTAATACCGATATGATAAAACTGGGAGCCATACACCGAAACCTCAATCAGATGAACATCAAGAGGCCACTCTAATAAGAAACTAATAAATCACCAAAATCGATCTCCCGGAAAAGCAAAGGAATACTTCGGAAGTCTACCGACAGGCAAACTCGAACCCCCAAAGAAAGATAAGCTATCCACACTAACTTACTTAGTGTTGATACCAACAGGGGTGACGGTCTCGGTAGCCTTCCACTTGAATCACATAGGCAAGCTCTACAAAGTGTCAATGGCAAGACCGAGAACCCATGACTAACAACCTACATCCGGAAGCAGAAACCTTTCGAAAGCTATTCGCACCGCCAGGTTCATCAGCAATACCAAAAAGGAAGACATGATATTAGCAAATAGCTCAAAAGACCAGGACCATTCCCCAGAGAGTTATAGCTGACACCTCAAAAGTCGTTAGCAAAGTCTTCAGAACCCAAAGAAAAGACGACCGAAAGCCAGAACTTCAGGAATCAAAGGGAAAAGCGACCGACAGGGGGTACCGCTGTCCTAATAGCAAAAGGGGCCCTGATTTGTCTATAAATAAGATCCCAGGGGTCTCATTTTCGGGGCGATTTCTCCCATTCTCTTTCTTGTACTCTTTTCTCTAGAGTAAACCCTAATTACTAAATCAAATTGGGGATTTTTGTGGTAATCACTTGTTTATTTCTAAATCGAAGATCAATAAAGAGTGGATGAATACTTAGAGCATTTTCTTATGAGTCTCTTATACTGTTTGTTAATTATCGCCAGAGCTATATATTGTGTGCTTTCTACATATTTACAAGTTACTGCTAAAGCCTGAACCCTTTTGCAAGGTCAGTGCAGAACCCCTTCCTACAAGCCATTTAGCCCTTGCCGAAGGTTGTGCTTTGGAAACCCTTATCCCAAGATGACTGTTGGTTCTTGAGTCGCCTAAGCGTGATACTCACCCCATTGAGGGAAGAGTAAATAATCTTTTGGACTCAGAACCTTGATATCTAGGAAACAGTGTACTAACTCAAACTCGTGAAAGCTAAATAAACTTATTTTCCGCTTAGGTCCACTTCCGTAGACCTATCTCTGGTGTTGATGAAAAATATCGATAACAATAGGTTACCCGATTATAAGGGAATTGTACGTATGAGAGGCGTATTTATATTTTGAAATGTTTTTTTTCAAACTATGTAAATACGTATAGTATATATTTACCCCCAATAAGCATACGCATTTATGCTAGGCAGCTTTATCGTTTTCTTTCTTTTTCAGCTTAGATACTATCACAGGAGTATCCAGTAAGCGATTCTTCCTTTTCTTTTCAGATAGTAGAATGGCTGAATATCCTACTGAGCAGGGTAACCAGGCAAAGCCTGCTACTTGCCAGAATGGTTCCAATAGTATCTTCATACCATGGAACAGGTCCCTATTGCCAATCCTTCCCCAGCGGCACCTGCAGCTCCTACCACTGAGGTAGAATTTGACTTTTCTCGTTTCTACAAGACTTTTGCAAATCTTAGAGGGAAATCATTCTATGGGATGGAAAGCTTTACTAGTGCCCAATCTTGTATTATGGATTTTGAAAGAATTTTTTGAGCTATTGGCTGGTTTGACAAAGTAAAGAGGAGAATTGCGGCCTAGCATATGAAAGATGAGGCCCCCCGTATGGTGGAACTTAGTATCGATGGAAAACGAGGGATGGATATTTACATGGGCCGAATTCAAATCCTGTTTTGAAGCGAAGTTTTTGCCTAGGGTGGAAATAACTATCTAGCTAGAAAAATTCATCCACCTCAAGCAAGGAAGCTTGAGCTTGCAAGAGTATGTAGCCAAGTTTATCGAGTTGAGTAAGTTTGGAACGGGATTGATAGACACCCCCATGAACAAAGCGCTGAGATTTGTTAAAGGACTGAACTCTCTATTGAAGGAAACTCTATTAGCCCAAGTAAATTTTGGGGAAACTTTTGAAACCCTAGTAGAGACAATTATCCTGTGCACGGCAAAGGGTTCCAAGGAGGAAAAAGAAGGTGAGAAAGGAGTGGGAAGTTCCAACAAAAATAAGAAGGAATGGTGGAAAAATAAGAAAAGGAATAAATTCAAAAAGGAAGAAAAGACATGTACGAGATACAACTGTAAGGGCCATGAGGCCAAAGATTGTATGACCTCGCTGGCTAAGAAGGAATTCAATGGGAAGTGTTACAACTGCCATGAAGAAGGATACATGTCCAAGGACGGCCTAAAGTCATCAAAAGTGGACAGAACTATGTAATAGAGGCAACACCAATTCAAAGTCGACCCCAAAAGACCAAGGGAAACCCACAATGGAAGGTATAACTTCTGTTTTAGGAAATTCGATTTTCACCTTGTTTGATTCTGGAGCGACCCATTCTTTTATCTCTAAGAGACTTATTAATCTGTTGAATCTTCCCATGTCTATCCCTGATAGTCCGATAGAGGTGGCCAAACCTATCAGAGGATCTAAGTATCTTGAACTATTTTGCAAAGACCTAGTATTGGAGGTTGACAATGTTGAGTTCCATGGCAAAGCGTATGCATTGGATTTTATGGGGTATGACCTTATCCTAGGTATGGACTGGCTATAATTTTATGGGGCTGTCCTAGATTGTGACAAGAGAAAAGTTCGTCTTAGGAGCTGAGGAGGACGTAGCCTAAGTATTCCTTGTAATGTTAAGAACAAGAATAAAGCCATGTTATATTCCTTACCTCCTATAAATGACCATCTTCGGTCCCCATAGTTTGTGAGTTCTTAGATGTTTTTGAGGAAGTCGTAGGACTTCTATCCCATAGAGAAATCTCTTTTCGTATTGACCTAGAGAATGACGCTCGACCTGTAGCACTACCCTTGAGGCATATGGCGCCTAAGGAAAGAAGGGAGTTAGATAAACGGATTTCAAAGTTATTACAAAAAGGTTTCATTCGATGAAGTACCTCAGAATGGGGGTGCACCTGTTGTATTTGCCACCAAAGCAAACGGATCTTTAAGGCTTTGTGTGGACTATTGGGAACTCAATAAATTGACCAAGAAGAATAGGTACCCTTTACCTAGAATCGATGACCTTTTTGACCACTTGGGAGGAGTCTAAGTATTTTCCTAACTAGACCTTGCTACCGGATTTCACTAGTTAAGAATTGCGGAGACAGCAAGGACAAAACTGCGTTTAGGTAGTCGGATGGATTATTCCAATGGGAAGTTATGCCCTTCGGACTAACGAATGCACTCGCCTTCTTTGTTGACCTCATGAGTAGGGTATTTTGTGGAATTATAAATAAAATTGTGGTAGTCTTTGTAGATGGTATCCTTATATTTTCAAAATATCATAAAGAGTACGAAAATTGCTTGAGACAAGTGTTAGGGATATTAAGAAAGAACTAACTGAAAGAAAAATTCTCAAACTACCATTTCTGGAGGGAAGAAGTAAGATTTTTAGGACATATTGTGTCAAGTGAAGGCTTGGCCATAGACCCCGCAAAGATCGAGGCAATCAAAGAATGGAAAATACCACGAAATGCTACGGAAGTGCGAAGATTCCTTGGATTGGCCGGATATTATCGAAAATTCATTAAAGACTTTGCAAAGATTTTTACTCCTTTAACCCAATCAATAAAGAAAATTTTGGTGTTTTCTTGGAATAATAAATGTGATATAACCTTTAAGAAATTAAAAAACTATTAACTAGTGCACCAGTCCTAATTATACCCGGCAGTTCAAAATTGTTTACCGTTTACACCGATGCATGTGGGACCAGTTTAGGAGAAGTCCTTATGCAAGAAGAAAGAGTAGTTGCTTACACTAGTAGACAACTCAAGGATCCAGATAAGAGATACCTGGTTCATTGCCTTGAGTTAGCCACAGTAGTGTTCGCCCTTAAAATGTGGAGGCATTATCTTTTAGGGGAGAAATTTGAACTCTTTACTGACCATAAATCCCTAAAGTATCTATTTTCTCAACTTAACCTAAACTTGGAACAACAACAACGGATGGAATATATTGCCTCATTTGATTTCATGATCTAGTACACCTCGGGGAAGGGGAATGTTGTGGCGGATGTTATAAGTAGGAAACTTGCGACATTGAATGCAATCTCAGAGTGGAAACAATTATAGTTTCTCTCTAATTTTAATTTGCAACCCTCACTAACCACTTCTAATGGTTTTCTTGGGGCTATGATAATTATACATATCCTAAGAGAAAGGATCCAAAGCGCACAGGACCTTGACAAGGAATTAAGAAGCATAAAGGAAAAACTGGGAAAGAAGGAGACCTTTCCCCATTCGGTTGGGTATTAGATCGGCGATGATGGAAGTTTACTTTGGGAGAACGACTTTACGTCCCTAAGGATGAAGGGTTGAGGAAAGAAATTCTAGAGGAGTGCCATAGGTCAAAATTGGCCACACACCCCGATGAGGATAAAATGTACAAGGATATGAAGAGGAATCTCCATTGGGAAGAAATGAAGAGAGATGTAGCTAAGTTCGTGGTGAAATGTTTAACATGCCAAAAAGTGAAAGCGGAGCAAGGGAAGCTTGGAGGATTGTAACTACCTTAAGAGATCCCCATGTGGAAATGGGAACATATTCCATGGACTTTGTAGATGGACTTTCTAGAAGCCAAAAGGGAAATGAGGCCATTTGTGTTATGGTGGATCGTCTAATCAAAAGCACCCATTTTATACCAATAAGAAGACAAGGACTGCAGCCTCGTTTGCCTAATTATATGTCAAAGAAAGAGCCAGACAACATGGTATCCCATTGAGTATTGTGAGTGATAGGGACCCCTTATTCACAAGTGAATTTTGGAGAAGCCTACAAACAACATTGGGAACGACCCTCGATCAAAGAATATCCTATCATCCACAAACTGACGGCCAAATGGAAAGAGTGAATTGGATTTTGTTGTACTTGATTAGAGCTTGCATCATCGACTTTGGAGGACTTTGGAATCATCACCTACCTCTCGTTAAGTTCACTACAACAATAGTTTTCAAACGACGATTGGCATGACCCCCTTCGAAGCGCTTTACGAGAGGTCGTGCAAATCGTCAACTTATTAGTGGGAAACTATAGATAAGGTTATACTTGGACAAGACTTCGTCCGTGATTCCACGGAGAAGATATCTTTGATTAGGAAGAGGATGAAGGCAGCACAAGACCATCAGAAATCGTATGCCGATAAGAGATGGAGGGAACTTGAGTTTAATGTTGGAGACTTGGTATTAGTAAAAGTATCCCCTCTCAAGAAGACGGTTCAATTTGGAAAGATTGAGAAGTTGGCTCCCAGATTTATTGGGCCTTTTCGCGTCATCGAGAAGGTAGGATCTTTGGCTTATCGAGTGGATCACCCAGAATGTCTATCGGGAATCCATAATCTTTTTCATGTATCTCATCTAAGGAAATGCCTTCATGGTTCTTCTATAAGACTCGAGCTTGATGAAATTGGGGGCATACAAAAACTAGAGTTGGAGTCCAGGGTGCCCTATTCCATTGCAAGGACTGTAGAGCACGAAATCAGAGACTCCACAACAAAACCGTTCACCTCGTCCGAGTACAATGGGGAAACGATCCTGCAGAAAGCACATGGGAGATAAGATGAGACAGACTCACCTAGAGCTTTTCTCGGGTTATTTTTCCACAAAATTTATGCTTATGGATGCATTGTGATTGCTAGATTGGATGTTAGGAAATGGATGCAACACCATTGCACAAGCGCACTCATATAAAAATATATGCATAATCGTTTGTTTACATACATACAGCATCACTAATTACACCTACATTCTAGGATAGATCTCACTTTTTCGAGTTTGCAGTTTATAATCACTGCGAGTCCAAGATGTTTATGGATGAATTAAAAATAACATGGATGTACAATATGGATGTTTCGAGCAAGTTGTATTTTTCGCTCCTTAAACCTATTTTGGGACGAAATCTATTTTAAGGGGAGGGGGAATGTAACACCCTATAAAATACATAAACATTAATAATAAATAATTAAAAATAAGCAATTAAATAGTATGGATGGAAAATGAGATTTTGCAGATTTAGTAATTTCTCTATGAAATTATTTTATTTGGATTCATGGCGAAATTCCGAATCATTTTCATATATAATATGCTAAAAACGGTCAAAGTATGAAGAAGTTATGAACAAATGAATTTGGACAGTAAAATGCAGAATATATAATTAAATGGGTTATATATATATATATAAATATTTATATATATGTCCAACATATATTCAAAATAAAGAGGGAGAATTTAAAATAAGGATAAGATCTTGGGGACAAAGGATATTTTATATAAGGAATAAGATTAAGGAAATAAAGGAATGAATTAATTAAATAAACACCTTAGCTCCACAACATTTATTGGACGTTCCAGCCCCCAGGAGGTTGACCGCCCCCTTAAGAGAGGTGTCGACCACCGGTCGACCGCTTGGCAGCTAGACAACCCAATTAATATATGCGGTTAGGGTTTTCTTGAAGGGATATATATAAATAAAAGGCCTGGATTAAATCTGAGTGATCCAACGGTCTACGCTCACACAGGCAACTATATATAGTCCCTCATACCACACATTAGAACCCTAACCATTCTCTTATCCCTGCCTCCATGCTCCCTCTCTACCATTATTAATAAATTCCAGAGAAAAAAAGGTTAAGGCTTTCTTTTATTCCTCCAACTTTATTCTTAACTTCTCTCTATTTTAATTCATATAGGTTTAGTATTATGGAATTTGGTATAAATATATGCATATAAGATTCTAATACATGTTTCTAGTACATATATATATGTGTGTGTGTGTGTGTGAGAGAGAGAGAGAGAGAGAGTTTGTGTGTGTGTTAGGAGAATTGTTGGAGCACGTTTTCCGCAAAGATTAAGCACAGACCTAGATCTACTACAGATTCCTCTTTGTTCTTCCCTAGATCCGTGAGTGGAATGTCATGAACTTAGGCATATTCATATTTTTATTAGATTATCATATTGATAGATGTGTCTAAGAGGATTTGGAAATCAATAACATAAATACCAAATCCTCTATTTTATATTTGCGTATGAATTGTCGTGATATGTGGGTTTTGTGGATTTTTGATTTTAATATTGGATTATAGATGAAAAAGAGGTGTTGCTACTATTGTTTCTACGTTTTGTAATTCACCTTTTTTAAACATCTTATTGTAACCTAAAAGGGTTTAAATTTGGGTATTTCTTGATTTGATTAGGTTTGGACTCTATTTTGAGTCCAAACTATTCATACTTGAAATATATCAAATGTAAACATTTTTATGTGCATAACACCAAAAAGGGGTGAACCAGATAAAGTGAAAATTAAAAACATACATGTAAAAGTGTATGTAGTACTCAATTTTTGAACCAGTATTGAAATCATTCCAACAAGCCTAGGATGCAAGTTGAAATTTGTATGTATATTTTCCATCCACTGTTATTTGTTACCTTGTTATTATGCCATCATGCTTAAGTCGTAGTGGTAAAAGTATAGAAAAACTAACTTGTATACCTTGATTTGGACAAATTGACAATTGCCACCTCGTTAGAATGTTTCCTCGTTTATATGAATAGTTAACGTTGTCGTACGTTATTAGTATTATACTTATATAAACGTAATTAATGACTTTTTAGGGTAATAAATTCAATTAGGATAGAATTCAAATTTGGAATGTCCCCATATATGTAAATATATATTGATTGCTTGTGTGTGTGTATAGAATGGTTTTATATATATAAATAATGACACACAGACACAAGGTTAGCCGTCATTTGTGGTATAAGTCTACTCGAACCGACCGGTAAATCCAACAACCACAAGTAGGCCCAACTATTGTGAGAGATCTGTGTTCCACGAACCATTCAAACTTAGTACACTAGACATGATGTTTAACCAACTTGTAGTACAAGTCTTCCCGGAACCGACTGGCATATCTAGTATCCACAAGTATACGGTTTAATGTGATAGGTCTAGTGTGTGTGTGTGTGTGTGTGTATATATATGTCTATTGCATGTGAAAATAGGTAGGTTTACTACACTTTGAGAAGGTCTTATGTGGCTGACTCTCTTTTTATCTAATTTTTGGTGTTAATTGGTTAGGACTAGGATCCCTCCGAAGGTTTACTCCTTGGAGAGGAACCAAAGTCATGGTACCCACCCTTATTAGATTTAAAGTAAGTTGTGACGACCGCCCACAGCCCCCACACTAAATAAGAGGAATAATGTGCTGAAAGGTGTGCCAGGCAGCTTTGGATGATCTACAAGGTATGGTAGATAACCGAAATCTGGTGTAAGCTCACAGCACAAGGATAAAATATAATAAAACATATATAACAGGTAGTGATAGTGAAGCAGAAAACACTAAAATTTCGTCAATAAAGTGATACCTGCCACCTGTTACTCAGTCTGCCCATCCACAACAGGATGAACAGCCCAAGGTAAAAAGAAGAAACATAAAACCTTGAGTCAGACAATAGTCTTAGTGAGCGATAAAAAAACTAACAAACATCATCAATAAAGTATATGAGAATGGGTAAATAATCAACTAATCTACCCAGCTCTGGAGAATAACTCTCAATTTCCTTCTCCGTTACATGACAGCGATAGCCTTTATAATCCATACACCCAAAGGAAAAACAATTCGATAACGGCAATTAAAGCATCCATTCATATATGGCAAAGCAGCTCATTCATAACCACAACATGCATTCAAACATCCATGACTGACTCTGGCTATCACCGCCAACCTTGCTTTGGAAACTTCGTTATCGTATGACTGGCTAACAATTTGCCGTCAATTGTCCAGGACCACACACGACGCCCCAGTTCTAGCAGAACTCCACATGTTATACTCAACACATGCTACACTCTATACTCAACACGTGTCTAGGCCATTCACGACGCCCAAGGCACTCGACCTATAATTGGTCTTCAATTGTACCTCTGCTTTAAGTCCACTAGAATCTACGACAATGATAATTCTCGGCCTTCGTCTCTCAAGTCGTTATCAGTTACGACTATTAATTAGCTTAGAACACTTTAGAGCTATCACTTCACATGAACTCTATATATCCTTGAGTTGTCTCCCTATTTGTTGCATACAACGAACAAAAAACACTTTTCAACACTTCCAAACTTACCTATTGAATTCACTTTGAAGTCACATCATCACCAGAAATGTCTGACCAGAAATAGCTGCCTAGAAATGGAAGAAATTGCTAACCAGAAATGGCCGACCAGAATAGACCGACCCACTTTGGTCTGACCCAACTTCTTCTGACTAGGCCGATCCACTTATAGCCGATACACTTATTCTGACTAGGCCGACTCACTTATGGCCGATCCACTTTTTCTGACTAGGTCGACCCACTTATGGTCGATCCACTCTTCCTGACTAGGCCGGCCCAACTTATGGCCGATCCAACATTAGGCCAATCCACTTTTTCTGACTAGGCCGACCCATTTATGGATGATCCACTTTTTCTGACTAGGCCGACCCACTTATGGCCAACCCAAAACCTGCATATTGCAATTCAACTCCGATTTCAACCAAATCTTCGCCAAACAACGCATCCGACGAAACCAACTCAACAAAATCATCAAACACAATCTTAAACAAGTCATAACATTGCTAATCAATATGAATATGACGATTATCGCAAAAATGATATAAATTCCACCAAAAATCGTTAAAATGAACATATGATCAAAATGAGAGATTTAACTTGCGTAAACATATGAAAAGGTATGAAATCAACCAGTTAAACTTGCTAAATTAGATCATAGGTGATTCATATGAAAATGGACATATAATGATATAGATCCACGATAAAGCACTTACAATTGATGAAAAACATGCATAAACACTCATATACTTCATTGCATTCATGTGAAAGATGTTAATCACTCACCGGTTCTCCAATACAAGCTAAAATGATAGAATTATGAATCTGAACAGCGAGCAGTTCGAATCAAACTCCTCGATCCGATGAATTCACCTTTGAAATATGTAGATCTAGCCTCCAATGATGTAGATCTATGATTTCCCACCTTAGATTTGGATTTTTAATGGTAAAGGGGTTAGAGGAAGAAGGAGATCAATGCCTCCTAATGAGAGAATGGGAAAGTAAACTTTTTCCCTCTACTCTCACCCCTTATTTATAGGATTCCACTAGCCTACTAATGGGCCTTCCCAAATCAAACCATTAAGCTTCCAAAACCTGAACGGCCAACTGATAAAATTTAAAACAGTGATTCCTCCCAAACTGCTGAGCCGAATCTTTAATGTAACCACTCTATGGAAAGGCAATCATCAATTCCTTTCCAATGGCGCAGGTCTCACCCACTAATTAGACATGAGTGAAAAATTATTCCCTTTACAATACTGATAGGGGCAAAATGGTCACGAACAAAATCGGTAAAAATTATGGACATGTCTCACATCCCCATAAGCAACATATTAAAAGATAAGAATGATCTAACTCTTAGGGAATAAAATAAAAATATTTTACGATCTTCCGATACATAAAATGTGGGTTGTTACATACTCCCCCCTTAAGAATTTCGTCCTCGAAAATTTCAAGAAAACACAACAACTCTGCATGCCTACCATCCATGAAAAGCCAATTCTATCATCCAAACTAGCAACCATCAAGCCATGCATCCATAGCCTAATCCTAGTACGCGGAATTCTATCAAACAATCAATAAGATACAGCTATATAACGATGGTACGATATCAAAGGGTACTACCGACGTAGAGTTCTGGATGAGTCGCCTTCATACTCTCTTCCGTCTCCCATGTACAATCGTCACCATCTTCTCTCCATTGTATCTTGACTAGCTTACCCGTCTTCCTCCTAAGCTGTTTCGTGTCATTCTCCACTACATGAAGCGACTTACGAGGTTTAACAACTGCGGTTTCCACTTCAAGGTCTTCGTACTGCTCTGGAGATACCACCACATTCGAATCATGCACGAACTTCTGTAGAAGTGACACATGGAACACATTATGCACGTTCGACATCTTCTCGGGTAGCTCCAATCTATATGCAAGCTTTCCAATTCGCTCGACTATCGGAAATGGTCCAATGAACCTAGGAGCCAACTTTCCTTTACTCCCAAATCGGACCACATGCTTCAATGGCGAAATCTTCACGAAAAGTCAATACCATGTCACTAACTTCGAATTCCTAATCTTTTCGACGCTTATTAGCATAGCTTTTCTAGTGATCTTGGGCCGCCTTTATTCGTTGTCAAACAATATCGATACAATCCAAGGTCTCTCTAATCATCCCTGGCCCAAGTACCAACTTATCTCCAGTTTCTAACCAGCATGCTGTAGAATTGCACGGTCTCTCATACAACGCCTAGTATGGTGCCATCCCAATGCTGGACTAGTAGCCAATGTTATATGCAAACTCAACTAGATGTAGATGGTCCTCCCATGATCCTCTGAAGTCTAACGCACAACCCCTCAGGAGAACTTACAAAACTCGATTGACTCTCTCGGTCTGACCATCAGCTTGGGGATGATATGTCGTACTCAAGCACAACTCAGTTCCCAAAGCTTCTTGCAAACTTTTTCCAAAATCCACTTGTGAATAAAGGATCTCGGTCACTCACTATACACTATGGGACACCATGGAATCATACTATCCATTTCACATAAAGTTCAGCCAATTTCGATGTCGTCCTAATCGACTTGACATGAATGAATCTCGCACATTTGGTCAAACGATCCACAATGACCCAAATTCCTTCATTTCCTGCCCTGGGTCTAGGTAGTCCATGGATAAAATCCATCAATATTTGCTCCCACTTCCACGTAGGAACTTCCAATGGCTGAAGCAAACCACTTGGCTTCTTCTGTTCAGCTTTCACCAACTGACAGTTCATGCACTTGGAAATGAACTTTCGAATATCTCACTTCATCCTCTCCCAGTAGTAAACTCTCTTCATGTCTTAATACATCTTATTAGCACCGGGATGAATCGTCAACTTCGAGTGATGACATTGTCTCAGAACCTCATCTCTCATTCCATCGATATCAAGAACAACTAATCGCCCTTGCTTCTGAAGCCAAACTTCTCAATCGACTTTGAACTCTTTATCATCTGGTTCTAGTCTCTGGATAAACTCAACAAGCTTTGCATCTCGCTTTTGGGTCTTGCCAACCCTTTCGATGAGAGCAGGTCTTATCGATAAGCTTGCCAATATTTCAAGTTCCAACTCACACTTTGGCTTGAAACCAAACCTTGCCGAATACTCAAGGCTCTTCCATTCCGGAAACATCGCTCCCAAACTTGCGTGTCTTTGACTCAACGCATCTACAACTGTATTACCTTTACCAGGAGTATAGGCTATATCAAAATCGTACGATGCCAGAAACTCTAACCATCGTTGCTGCCAAAGATTCAAATCCTTTTGGGAGAAAAGATACTTCAATGACTTGTGATCCGTAAACAACTCGAATCGGACTCCTAACAGGTAATGTCTCTACATCTTCAAAGCAAGCACAATCACTGCCAACTCCAAATCATGAGATGGGTAATTCTTCTTATGCGGCTTTAGCTGTCGACTCACATAGGCCATAACCATATCCTTTTGCATTAGCACTCATCAATCTCTCCTTCAGGATCTCGAACGCTTGTTCACACTTTTCATCCCATGTAAATACTTGGTTCTTCTTCGTTAATCCTGTCAAAGATGCAGCTATCTTGGAGAAATCCTTGATAAACCGTCAATAATAACAAGCCAACCCAAGGAAACTATGGAACATCCATCGCATTCTTAGGTCTATCCCAGTCTTGGATTGCTGCCACTTTAGAAGGTCAAGCGCTATCCCATTTTCAGAAATAACATGACCTAAGAACCTCACTTCATACTTTCAGAAGTGACACTTCAAGAACTTAGCCTTCAATTGATGCTTTCGCAAGATCTGTAACACGCCGGATTTTTGAATAATCGAATTAACTAAATTAAAGAATAATTAATCTCAGACGTGAGAATTAAGGGAAAAGGGTTGCGCCATTGTGTTCGTCTCGGAATTCTGGTTGAGATAGAGTTCGAGTTTGCGTAAATTGAACTCCGTATGAAAAATATATCTTTAAATTAAATATTGCAGCAAAACATGAAAAAAAAGAATGAGAAAATAATAAATATTTAGCATTGTTCTAAGGTTTGTAAGAAAAAGACTTAGTAGCTCATTTGATTGGAACATGTGACTTGCATACAAGAGGTACAGAGTTCGATCCCCGCCAACGCCATATTTTTGTTTTAGGGGAATGGCTAAAAAGCGGCTTAGTGTGAACGCGGTTCAAAAAGTAGTTTAGTGTGAAAATGGTTAATTAGGAAGATAGAAATATATATATATAAAATAAAATTCAACCTAAAATTTAAGAAAAAAATTCAAAACAGCGGAAGCGGGAAGGCAAAACACCAAACCAACCTATTTTATGGGTTGACCCCAGACCCGCTGGGTCGACCCCAGGGTCGACTCAGGAGGTTTGAAATTGGTCCCGTCGGCCCTAAATGGTCTATGACGAAATTTTATGTTTTAGGGTTTAGGTGGTGATTTCTGGTTGGTTTGTTGACATCATTTCTTTGTTTCTAAGGCCTAGATGGATTCTAGAGTGATCTGAAGGCTCTAAATCACCCTATTCTCCTATAAAAACACCGCCAAACCTCACTTTCTCTCCACACAATTTCATTCTGCCTATACTCTGCCTCTATAATAAATAAATACAATAATGGCGTCGCTACTTTGCTGGGATCAAAACTAGAACTAGTACATCTTCTTCCAAATCTGAATAAGATTAAAAGAGAACTACTACAACTCTTCTTCTATAATCCAATCAAGGCAAGTGCAGTTATTTTCCGATATGAATTTTAATCATGATCTTGACATAATTATAAAACTGAATATGAGATTATGCCCTTTTTCTATTTATCAGATCTGTTCCTCTATTTTGTTATTCTGTTTGTTCTGTATTTCTTCCTCCTTTCTTTCTTTTTGCTTGATAGCCAGGCTACCACGAGCCTGAGATAGATGTCATAAGAGATGAACACATAAACGCTAAATTTGGGAAGAATATTGAATGAGGCATATTTGGGCATAATTGATTTGTAACTAATTTGAGGATACAACGCATGTTGTAATTCTGGACATAAATTTGAGGCATATTGTATAAGACGGTCTATGACTTGGAAGGAGAGGATTATTGTGACTTAGAACATAAAGAACATAGATTGAACTTAGAACATAAATCTGAGACATATAATTGGGCATGTAGTATTTAAAACATAAGGTGTATTTAACATATGTCTTGAGTTTTGAGGCATAAAGAATATTGGACATATGACTTGGGATTTGTGGCGTAAAGTTTAACTGTGAACATGTAACTGATTTGGATGCATAGTACAAGTTGTAATTCAAGATCTAGATCTGGACATACTATATATATTATAGTCCGAAATTTGGAAAAAAGAGAATTAATTTGAATTTAACTTAGGTGTAAAGATCCATATTAAGATTGGATAATTATTAAGTGTGAATACATCTAAGCTAGGTTTTTTTTGGGATATGTGACATGCATTGTAATCAATGGCTATATTTGGCATAATTTATATGTAAGGTTTTTCGAGAATATTCTGAACTATGCAAGTTTAACTAAAAATTGGGACATATGTTATATGGTGGATTATGACCATAATTTGGGCATATAAGTTTAGGCTTACCTTATGAATTAGGCAAGATATGTGAATAGGACTTTAAGGAATGTTTAAATCGGCTAAAACTGTTATCTGCTTATTATGTTAAATTTGCCTAATCTGCTAAACCTGTTACCTATTTAATCTGTTGAATTGCCTAAACTGTTACATATGTTGAATCGCCTAATCTGCTAATTTTGTCTAGTCTGCTAAATCTGTTGAACCGCCTGAGCTGCCAAATTTGTTGAAAAGCTGAATGATTGTAATTTGTGTAAAACATGTTAATTTGTTTAATCTGCTGCGACTTGAAAAGAAGTCAAATCTGTTAAATTGACATAATTAGTCTGATATTTGTATAATTTGTAATGGAATAAACTGGTTAAAATAAAAATGCTGAGACATGAGGTTAGACTCATGTTTGCGGTAGAAGCCTGCCCGGACCCAACCGGCTTAACCAACAACCGCAAACTGCTAGTCTAATGTGAGAGGTCGTAGGCATAACTAAAATATGCTTAGACACGAGGTTAGGTCTGGCTTGTGGCAGAAGTCTGCCCGGAACCGCCCAGCTTATCCAGCGGCCACAAGCTACCAACCTAATGTGAGAGGTCTGCGCTTTAATATTTAATTAATGCAAATCTGAGATAAATATGATGTCTAAAACGTGTTGGGTAGATAAGGCTAAACCAACTGGACTAATGAATTAATAAACCTGTTTCGTGAATCTGTAGGACCAATACAAAGTTAGACAATCTGTAAGTCTGTTAAAACTATACATCTGATCTGTTAGTCTAAAAACCTGTTCACTCGATTTTCTGGTCTGTGAACTAGTTGATTCTGAACTCTGTAGGCCTAAAACTTGTAAACAAGTTAATTTGAAATCTGTTTGTCTGGGGACACAAGATTAGGAGGGAAAATACTTGTGTCATCTATTGTTTGGGACCCATATTAGTCAGTAACCCTTTCTGGTATCAAAACTATGACCCAACAGTAGGTAGGGTCCGGGCACGCTTACTGAACTAATTATAAGTGGTTCATTCTGATAATGGCGAGGGGTGTTGATGGTGCGTTCCAACCGGGTCATGTGCGTGCATGGATCCCAGTCTGCCTCTGAGGATGTAAGACGCCGTGAAATCTGTAAATAGGTCTGTGTCATTTAAAGGATGCCACTTTGGGAAGTGATACACCCTTCTGTGGGGCTGGCACAGAGTATTTATGTATTAGGGAGCCGATCGCTTTGGGTAGATTTAGGGTACACTTAGTTCTGTCTGTTTCCGTTGGGGTACCGTCTGTTTCTGTTGGGTGGTAACACCTGTCTGTTTCTGCATGGTACCGTTTGTTGGGGTGGTAAAGGCCCATTTACTAGTGTACACCTAATTCTAACATTCTGTTTCTGTGGGATTATTCTGTTTCTGCCTCTGATTCTATTTATATACCTTTTGTCTGTTGGGGTGGTAAAGGCTCGTTACTGGCATTCTGTTCCTGTATAGGTTATTCTCTTCCGTTTCTGTTTCAGTTTGGACATTAGGGTAATGACTTATCCTATTATACTAGTATTAGTGTAGAGAAGTAAAATATAAGTAAGAAGCATAACTTGGGCTATATCATTCTGTTTCTTCTGATTAGCTTAAGTATACCAGTTATTCTGGTTGTTGTTGTCTCTTATCCAGCTTTATTTCCATGTCATGATATTATTATATGTTCATATGCTGAAAGTCACTGGACTTGCCAGACTTTATGTCTGACCTTGCTTGTTTTCGCCCCTTTTTGTTCCCCCCTCCCCCCCAGGTTTTTTAGGGTGGGAGTATAGGAGCTTGATTCGGATTTTCTCTGCTTGAAGTACTGCTTGGCCTTGGCTCTATCTTTCTATGGCAGTTCATGTTGGGGATTATGATTTTAAAAACTATGCATTATGAAGGCTTTTGTACAAGGCTGATATTTTGTACTTGAATTCTGATATTGTGTTTTGAAAAGATGTAACCAAACTTACTTCGGTTTCTGTTGTAATAAAGTTATTAATTTTTCAAGTATTGTTTTATCTGTCTTGTAAATTTCTGTTCTGCCTACTAAAACGCTCCATCAAAGTTAAGGCATTCCCTTTGTGAGTGACCTTAACGGAGGTGGGGTGTTACAAGATCTTTAACACAACTCTCAAGTGCGTCTCGTGTTCTTCCTCATTCCTAGAGTAAACCAGAATATCATCCACGAACACAAGCACGAACTTGTTCAACTAATCTCTGAACACTTTATTCATAAGATCCACTAAGTACGCTAGCGCGTTAATCAACCCGAATGGCATCACCAACCACTCGAAGAATCCGGATGGTGTCCTAAAAGCAGTCTTTGGTACACTATCCTTGGCCACCCTCAATAGGTGAAATCCCATTGCCAAATCTGTCTAAGAAAACACTTTGGCTTCGTGAAGCTGATCGAACAAGTCATCAATCCTTGGCAACGGATACTTGTTCTTCTTAGTCACCTTGTTCAGCTTATGATAGTCCACATACAATATTAACGAGCCATCTGCCATGGTTACAAACACGACCGGTGCACCCCATTCGGAAACACTTCTCCAAATTAATCCCTTCCTTAGAAGGTCATAAACTTGCACCTCCAACTCTCGCTATTCCTTAGGCGCCATCCGCCTAAGAGGCATAACGATTGGTCTAACACCCTCGACCAAATCGATCCTAAACTCGATCTCTCGATGTCGCAACAACCCTTTGGCCTCGTCAAATATATCCTCATACTTGTTAGCGGTCAGCACAGATAACAAGTCTTCTTGTGGAATCACAAGCGAATATAGATAGCTAAGAAAGACACCCTCTTCACGCTTACGCTTTATCAACACCTTTTGTCGTTCCACATCCCCGACTCTCACCTCTAGCTTCTCGCAATTCACCCTTGCCACATACCTCTTGAGCCAATCCATGCCAAAGATGATCCAAAACCCAGCGAAGTTAAGAACAAAGCAATCACACACAAAAGAGCAATCATGAGTCAACAACACTAGACCATGACAAAACATGCACAAACTGGATGAACCCTCAACTGGATTTGTCACGATCAATGGTCTATCACAAATTTCGGGTTCCAAACCTAAGCGACACACAAGCTCATTGCAAATGAATGAATGCGATGCTCCAGTATCAAACAAAACACGAACTAAAACACCATGTGCAGAAAGAGTACCTTGCACCATGACACCCTTTCCTTTCTCCTCTGCAGTAGGAACCCTCGAAGATAATGGCATTGCCCCAAAGCATAAGCCTTAACCACCTGCTTCCCTTTGGTTGATTCTGGACAATCTTTCTTCTCATGTCTTGGCTTCCCACACTTGAAGCACTTCTTATCAACTTTAGGATTCTTGCATTCACTAGCAAAATGGCCCTTCTATCAACAATTGAAGCAAGTCACTTCTTCTTTCTGCTTCTTTTGGCCATCCTTTCCTTTCTGTTGTTGTTGCTTCCTTTTCTTATTATTACCACCTTGTTGTGGCTTCTGTTCCTCCTTAGGTGCAACAACAGATATCTTCTTAGGGAATGGAATTTCATGCCTCAAAGCCTTCTCAATGATCTTCTCAAAGCTATCATCGAGGTGATCCACAAGCTGATCCCCGAGATATTCATAGAATCCAAAGACAAATTTCTCGTTCTTTTGATAAGGAGTACCCACATATGAACGAGTATACTTCGACAGAGCCTTGAAGTCGAAAATATAGTCAAGAACTGGGCGACCATTCTATTTAAGCTCCACAAACCTCCTAAATAGAATAGACTTTTGCAAAGTGGAGATAAAATTTGCTTCAAACTTATCTTGGAACAGCTCCCATGAAATATCCTCTTCAGGAGTCTCAAGTGTGACAGAGTTCCACTAGTCCGTTGCTCTGCCCTCTAACTGCCTTAATGCAAGCTTCCTCTTGGTTGCATCATTAATGCCCAAGTCCTTGAAAATTCGAACGAAAGTATCCATCCACCTTTGGACTTCCTCAAATGGTTTAGTGCCCTTGAATTTTTTTCCTCCCAATGAACAAAAGTCTTTGTAGAATTTTGCAAATTCTACAGCTTTAGGCACCGGGACTCCAACCTCAACTATACCTATCATTGGAGGGTTCCTTCGAAGGCATGTTTCCATCATAGCTTCAAACATGGTTGGATAGTCATGTTCCCTGCCATTACCCCCTCCAGTACTAGCTTCCCTAGCAGCATGTCTTGATGGTCGTTTACTCATTCTAAATCTGCAAATTAGAATGATTAGCTGCTTATAAGAAAAACTGCAAAGGAAAACAACCGCTACCGCTATATATGCTAATATATGTAGTAAACATCCAAACTAAATCTACAAGTATGTCTCTCATACATGATTAAATAGTTAAAATTTGGCTAAAATTGTTAACCAGAGCTCTGATACCAAATGTGACGACCGCCCACAGCCTCTACACTATAAAAGAGGAATGATGCGCTAAAGGTGTGCCAGGCAGTTATAGACGATCATCAAGGTATGGTAGATAATCGACACCTAGCGTAAACTCACAGCGCAAGGATAAAATATAATAGAACATATATAACAGGTAGTGACAGTGAAGTAGAAAACACTAAACTTTCATAACAACTAGACAGTATTTCCCATACACGTGAATAACAACAATAATGTTTGTACAATTTGCCTCACTACAACACTCAGAGAAATAGCAAACAACGGAAACAAATACTAGATAGTAATAAAACTGGTACATGAGCCTCCTGCTCGCCATCGATCAGCATCGTCGTCCTCAATAAAGCGATACCTTCCACCTGTTACTCAGTTTGCCCATCCACAACCTGATGAACAACCCAAGGTAATAAGAGGAAACATAAAACCTTGAGTCAGACAACAATTTTAGTGAGCGAGAAAACAGCTAACAAACTTCATCAACAAATATATGAGAATGCGTAAATAATCAACGAATCTACCCAGCTTCAGAGAAGAACTCTCAATTTCCTTCCCCGTTACATTACAGTGAAAGCGTTTACAATCCATACACCCAAAGGAATAACAATTCAGTCACGGCAATTAAAGCATCCATTCATATATGGCAAAGCAACTCAATCATTATCACAACATGCATTCAAACATCCATGACTGACTCTGGTTATCACCGCCAACCTTGCTTGGGAAACTTCGTTATCGCGTGACTAGCTAACAATTTTCCGTCAATTGTCATGGACCACACATGACGGCCTAGTACTAACAAAACTCCACACGCTATACTCAACACATGCTACACGCTATACTCAACACGTGTATAGGCCATACACGACGCCCAAGGTACTCGGCCTACAATTAGTCTTCAATTGTACCTCTACTTTGAGTCCGCTAGAACCTACGACAACGATAATTCCTCGGCCTTTGTCTCTCTAGTCGTTATCAATTACCACTATTAATTAGCTCTGAACACTTCAGAGCTATCACTTTACACGAACTCAATACATCCTTGACTTGTCTCCCTATTTGTTGCATACACAACAAACACTTTTCAACACTTCCAAAATTCCCAATTGAATTCACTTAGAAGTCACATCATCACCGGAAATGTACGACCAGAAATGACTGCCCAGAAATGGAAGAAATGGCTAACCAGAAATGGCTGACCAGAATAGGCCGACCCACTTTGGTCCGAACCAACTTCTTATGACAAGGCCGATCCACTTATTCTGACTTGGCCGACCCACTTATGGTCGATCCACTTTTCTAACTAGGGCGACCCACTTATGGCCGATCCACTCTTCCTAACTCGGCCGACCCAATTTGTGGCCGATCCAACATTAGGCCGATCCACTTTTTCTGACTAGGCCGACCTATTTAAGGTCGATCCACTTTTTCTAACTAGGTCGACCCACTTATGGCCGATCCACTTTTTCTGACTAGTCCGAGCCACTTATGGCCGACCCAAAACCTGCATATTGCAATTCAACTCCGATTTCGACCAAATCTTCGCCAAACGACGAATCCGACGAAACCAACTCAACCAAATCATCAAACACAATCATAAACAAGTCATAACATTGCTAATCAATATGAATATGACGATTATCACAAAAATGATGTAAATTCCACCAAAAACCATTAAAATGAACATATGATCAAAATGAGATATTTAACTTGCATAAACATATGAAAAGGTATGAAATCAACCGGTTAAACTTGCTAAATTGGATCATAGGGTGATTCATATGAAAATGGCCATATAATGATATAGATCTATGGTGAAGCACTTGCAATTGATGAAAAACATGCACAAACACTCATATGCATCATTGCATTCATGTGAAAGACGTAAATCACTTACCAATTCTCCAACACAAGCTAAAATGATAGAATTATGAATCCAAACAGCAAGCAATTCGAACCAAACTCCTCAATCCGATGAATTCACCTTTGAAATGATGTAGATCTAGCCTCCAATAGTGTAGATCTATGATTTTCCTCCTTAGATTTGGATTTTTAATGGTGGAAAGGTGTTAAAGGAAGAAGGAGATAAATGCCTCCAAATGAGAGAATGGCAAAGTAAACTATTTCCCTCCACTCTCAACCCCTATTTATAGGATTCCACTAGCCCACTAATGGGCCTTCCCAAATCAACCCACTAAGCTCCCAAAACCTTAACGACCAACTGAAAAACCTTAAAACAGCGATTCTTCCCAAACCGCTAAGCCAAATCTTTAATGTAACCACTCTACGGAAAAGCAGTCATCAATTCTTTTCCAATGACACAAGTCTCATCCTATGATTCAACCTGAGTGAAAAGTTATGCCCTGTACAATACTGACAGGGGCGAAATGTTCATAAACAAAATCGGTAAAAATTATGGACATGTTTCACATCCCCATAAGCAACGTATTTAAAGATGAGAATGATCCAACTCTCAGAGAATAAAATAAAAATATTTTACGATCTTCCGATATGTAAAATACTGGCTGTTACATAATTATTTGGGTCCTCCTTCTCTAAAAGTGGTTAGGCATATACAGTAACAGAGTAGGGTAGTCCATGTAGATGTCCACTTCCTCTAGAGGCTTGTAAGGGCTTAACCAGGGACAAAAATGGTATATGAAAGATATGCAGCTATTGCATGCTAACCAACTGCCTAAGGGAGTCTTCAACAACATAGGTGTCCTACCGTTATATCCGTTAAGTAGTAACGTTCGCAATACTACTTCTCATATTACAAGTGAGAGTATAGACTTAAGAACGCTAACGTATTAGGATGGGGTCTTAAGGGGCTAAGGGTCCGCCTCAGGGTTATAAGAGATCATAAGAGACTATCTTGAATAGGGCCATAAGTGACTGAGAATGCCCACCTCGTTGGATCTTTACCCTAAAAACAATAATTGGCGATTGAGTTGGATATCTACCCCATTAGTTAGATACTTGGTGTTTGTTTGAATACTGTGTGCTGCGTGGACATACCTTGACATATTTATCTTGCTAAAAATATAGGGTATGGACATTAAGTAACACCATATTTCAGTCACACAAAACTTTATGTTCTGATCCCTCTCCTTAACATATCCAACAAGTCAGTAGATGGGGTAAAGCCCATGGACGAAGTCATGATTGGAGTTGAAGAAGAAGAGGAAGTTGCTATACTATTTTCAGTGGTTATCACTTTACTTCTTTTGGAAACTTGTCAGAATGAACTATTTGATGTATCCATTGAGTAGATGTAACTATGACTATTGTATTTATGTGATTTTTAAATGAGTGGTACATCTTATTTCAGTAGTATATTTTATCTTTCCGTTGTGTGTGATTTCCATTCGAAGTATATGTGTATATATTGTTTGTACAAATGTAATCCTTGTAAGAACCAACAACCCGTTTAAAATGGCTCTAAGTTTCGATGGGCCTTTCTAGGTCGAAATTTAGTTCCATTCCCGGCGGGTTGTTACACTAGTACCTAAAGCCAAGGGGTAAGCAATAAATTATTTTCAGCATCTTAAATTTTTGTTTAGGACATTCATACTTATATATATATATCATATTTTTGACACAGTGGGTTCGAGCTACAACCATAAAAAATAATTCTAAATATTTTAAGGGTAGCATACCGGGGTAGGATGTCGACTTGTTGGACGAAATGGGATAACATCCCTCTTCACATCATCAAGTGTATTTGGCAGGATATCATTGTAAGTATATTCATTCATTTTCCATTTTTAATTTGATTTTGCCGCTTATTTGTTGTTTATATTTTATTGTTTAATGTTAGATTGTTTGTTTATCGTAAAACACATGCTGAATTGGACAAACAGGCAGATGACTTGCAGTAGCATGACATTACTGGATGCAAATGACGAGAAAGAACGACATGGATTCCATGTTGTCTATGAAACAAAAAACGCAAAAGCCAATCCGTTGGGGGTGTATAGGAAGGGTGGCTGAATACTGGGATAGTGATGAGGTGAAGGTAAGTGTACTAACCTTTCTTCAATTATTTGATTGATACGTAAATATATCAAAAAATATATTTGTTCGGTAAATAATATATTGAATTTAAATGTACTGGTAGAGTATTAAAAAAACTCTGCAAATAGAAGTAAAAACCTCGTCACTCATCGAGGTAGGTCGAAGTCTTTTAAGCAGTATCGACAGGAGTTGGTAAATTATGTTAATAGTTACTACATTATATAATTTTGAATAAACAATAATAGTATATAATAATCAATTTCAGGAAGCTGAGTCGCATGGTCATGTGTCATATACGGATATGTTTACCCATACGCATGACATCGAGCATGTAAATCCAGATGGGATGGTTTCATATATATGGCACGATGAAAAATCTAGAAAGAGCCATGTAAGTATATTTTAGTTTACTTGGTACTAGTAATTGTTTTAATTGCTAAATTATAATGATAGAAGAAATCATACTATTAATTTTAGCTACATTTTTATTTGTTCATGCAGGCAAAGATTATGAAACAACGCCAGAAACTCTTCCACGATACTGGTCAAGAGCAGCTTTCAACGAATGAGAAGGATGTTATTTTTGAGGTAGTCATGTGAAGGATGTTATTTGTGAGGTAGTCATGTATCCATTGCCGTGAAACAGGCAATACGTCTTTTGCAGCAAGTGGCAATAAATAATATATTATGATATAACAGTGGTATCAGAGCCGTCGTTACATAACAGTGGTATCAGAGCCGAAGGTTACAGACTGGGTCATGCAGGCAAAGGCAGTGCTCTCAAAATATACTCGTAGAATGCGAGTCAAAAGGAAGACCATTAGGATTGTCTCACATGTTGTTAAGGTAGGAATGACGGTTTGAATAAATAAACCAAAATCACGGAATAAATTGAAGAAGTGGAGTACAAATATGAGTTGGTAGACATGTAACAATCAGGATTCCTTTTGTTACAAGGATGTGTGCCAACTCGTATTCATGCACCCTATGCGGAAGTAAGGGCGCTTTGTTTCAACCGTCGTTACATAACAATATGTTAAGTATCTAATTCACACATACACATTGAATTAATAATATGGATTTTAAAAATTCATTGAGCAAATAATAATTTACAAAATGATTATATGCACTATGCTAAAGGTACAACTTGGTAGAACTACAAGACTAATATATAACTTTACTTGTTTGAAACTTCATTAGTTATAGTACATTATAAACTTTATTAAAGTTCATTAGTTGTAGCACACAATAAAATTTATTACATAAAACCTGACGGTTTATCGTTGGATGTAGAGCACGCCAAGGGACTAAATCCCGATCTCATACGTTAGTATATCAACTTAGACATTTATTACCAGATGGTTTTATTGTCGACTCCAGAGCATGCCTAAGGATTAAATCATAATCCTTTGCATGAGTGAGTCGACGTAGCCATCTTGAGAACCAAAACAAACAAAAACACTTATCCTAAAAAGAATCCATAAATCCTGCATGATCTAATCCAGATCAGCCGATGACGATCCCATGCTTGGTCCTAGATCGTACCATCTCCAGGGAACAGAAGGTGGTAGTGCTAGTGTTGGCCTATTAGGTGCTTGACATATTCGAGCAAATCTCTAAATCTGACCCGTTCCTCGATTAAGTCATGTAAATTCCTGCTCGATGTACTAGAACATGAAGGTATGCCCTTACAATTAAATGTACTATCAGCTGCTAATTTGTTTACGGGTTTACATACTGCATATATGATGTTCTATGAACCCATTTCACTTCATGAAGACACGGTATTCAATCCCATGTTCACAAATAACTACGAGGTAGAGTTGCCGAAACAAATTACGGTTTACTCACCCTGTAACAACCCGTATTTTCAATAACCTGTTATTACATAAATGGAGGCAGAATTAAACTGTAAAATCTGAATCAAGGGAAACGGGCTATGCCATTGCGTTCGTCTCGGAAAAATACGCGAAATAGAGTCCGAGTTTTCGAAAATCGGAGTCCGTATGACCAAGATATGGCCTCGCGAAGTTTCACGAAAAATTCCCAAATTAAAGTATACTTAATTAAGTGAAATGGGTTGCGCAGAGAAATATATATATATATTGATATATATATATATAATTGAAAATTTAATAAATAAATATGCAAAAATGTTCAAAACAGCGAATTGGGAGAGGGGAATAACCGAACCGGCCGATTTTTGAGGTCGACCCGAGCACGCTGGGTCGACTAGGGGTTAATCCAGGGTGTTTGGCTGTCAACCCGTGGGCCGATTCGCTCAAATGCAGATTTTGCATTTGGATGGTTCTCATGGTTCATCTTTAATCTAAAGGCCCTATATGGTTCCTACACTTGACTTCTTCCCCAAGACATGCTTTGATGGCTTGGATTGAATCTAGGTTTAATCCTATGGCCTAAAACACTTGCCTAATCTATAAATAAGACCCTAACCTATCCTAAATCCTCATTATTCATTCATGCAACTAAACTATGGAAAAATTTCTACTCTCATGGCCTCCACTCAACTATCCTAGCCTCCACTTCATTTCTATGAAAGGTTTCATGATCATGAGAGTGTTAGAGAGTCCCTATGTTAGTATGAGAGCTTCCCAAGTTGATTTCAAGGCAAAAGCTATGATCTTTGTTCATAAAGATAGTGTTTTTGTTGATTTGGAGGGTTCATCTTTGGGTTTTTGGGTGATGACATGCATAGGCTTCATCACAAGCTTTAGTTTAATCGATTTAGGCCTTCATAGCAATGTAAGCCCTTCTCCTAATATTAGAAATGAACTTTAAACTTAATATGACATGTTGTAAGTGGGTTTAAACATTAGTATGTAGCATGCTATCATCTTATGCAAGCTTATAAAGTCATTACCTTGGTCTTGTGGTCATAAAGCTTTGACCTTTATGTTGAAATGTTGCATTATGCAACATGAGAACCCTTATAACCTTCATGTCAACTTGCATATGAAGCCATAACCCTTATGTGAGGTCATATGCGAGTTACTTGTCATCATTCCATGTTGTTTATCACCATGATTCGCTTATGTGCCAAGTTTGGGTTTATGCATGTTTTTGAGGCTTAACAATGGTATATGCAAGCTAATGAACACATTTGTACCTCATTCGCCACCATGATTAATTTGTGGCTTAATATCCATCTTTGTCATGCTTTTGCCAAGTCTCTTCTTTTAATCCATTACGTTGTTGCGAACGTATATGCGAGTTTAAAAGCGTTGGGTTGTGTTATGGGTAATTTCTAATGGCATGAAAATACAACTTGAAAACATGACTTGAAATATAACATGAAAGTTGACATGTAAGTATGCATAAAACATAAGCTTGGGAATTTACCTATTAAGTTAGGTCTACCCTTTGGGAATTTACCTATTAAGTTAGGTCTACCCAAATGCTTGAAAACTTGTAACATGTTTTGGAAACATGATGAACTTAGATAATATAAGTGTGGCCAACTCGAGGTTGGGTTGAGTTTGCAACGTAAAACTACCCGGAACCGACCGGCCTAACTAGTAGTTGCAAACAATAGGACCCAATGTGAGAAGTTGGTCATGTCGCGCTTAAGACCCGAGGTTAGACTAGGTTGTGGTGTAAATCTACCCGGACCCGCCCGGCTTAACTAGTAACCACAACAAGGTCTAATGTGAGAGGTTAAGAGTGCATTAATTGAATTAATGCCACATGATAAGGTTAAGTAAATTTGACTAATGACACTTAACCGATATGACACGAATGGGTAGGTTAAGTGGGACCGGACTTGATTCCTTAATGACACTTAACCATGCAAGATGATTAGGAGATGGGGTTAAGTAATTTACACTTAACTAATCCGACTGGGTAATTAGATGGGGTTAAGTAATTAAGACTTAACTAACCTAACCACGGTAATTAGATGGGGTTAAGTAATCCACACTTAACTAATCTAAACACGGTAATTTAATGGGGTTAAGTTAAACACTTAACTAATTTAACACGATGATTTGATGAGGTTAAGTGACCTATACTTAACCAATCTAACTCGTTAATTTGATGAGGTTAAGTTAACCTATACTTAACCAATCTAACGTAAAAACATGATAAGGCTAAGTCACGAATCGTTTCGAATACGCTTGACCGATTTGACTCGGTAATTTGATAGGGTCAAATTAATATTTACTTAACCAATCTAAAATGATAATTAGACGAGGTTAAGTCATGGATTGCTTGATATACTTAACCAACTTGACACATGGTCTGTAGGGTTAAGTCTTGGACTTGGATACTTAGCCAATTTTGACATGGTTTGTAGACGGGCTAAGTTATGAACTTAAGTGACACTTAACCCATTAGATAAACCCTAATTCGGAGGATTAGGTAAATAACCATAGTTAACAAGGATTATGGAAATAAGGCTAAGTGGTAAACCTTAGTCAAGGGAAACTAAGTAATAATTCTTAGTCAAGGAAATTTGGACCATTTCTTAGATAGATTAGTAACCCGATACGTTAGGTCAACGTTTAAGTATGCGTGTAGGAGCAGGCTATCTGATTTAGATAAAGGCTCCAACGAACTGGGTAACGAAGCAGCGGCTTCGGGGAACGTGAGGATATTCTTGGGATCCCTCTGTGAGCTGCCAGGTCAATATACTAGGCTCACGAGAGGTTGAGGTCTGCGGTAGAAGAACCAAGAATATGCCTTGGTTGCTATGCGAGCGACCTAAAGACTGGGGTGGATAGCAGTGAGTCGACGAATACATAAGGTGCCCGAGATAGCAAGTTCGTCGATCATCTACCATCTTGAGTCAAGCGTGTACGTACGGAAAGGCGGGGAACACCCAACAGACCATAATTGCTATCTAATTATGGGTGAGGTAGGCCGTAGGATGTGGGCTGGCCGGAGTGTAGTTCTCATGCAAGATTTTCTCTTGTGTTGCCTTTCACTAGTTGAGGGAGGGGTCTCGTGGGACCATAGCCACGTGTAGAAAAGCAGACCTTAGTATCTGCATCAGCAGATAAATCTAAAGCTCCCGACCGAGTCCTGTATTTCTTGTTTTGCCCTGTGACAGGACTCGGATGGCACGATGTGATACATGTGCATACAGTTATAGAAAAACGATTCACGATGAATGCGTGGGAAAAAGGGCGCGGTTGAGGGTTAGCGTAATCCCTAGTGGCCTAGGTGGTTTAACCCAAACCGAAATACGAAAGCGTGCAATAGGTAAGCGTAATCCCTAGTGGTGCTAGGTGGCGTAAGTCCTAGTAGTTCAAACGATGATTCATATGGAAGAGCCTAGCTAGAACAAGGGTGACAGTCCAAACGATTTCAAGGATAATACGACATGAGGAAGCCCGTACGAGGTACGGCAAAGGACTGAACTTATATACATGGAAAGAAACATATGATTTGTGTAACCTATATATGCGATATATTAGGTTGACATGGACCATTACACGACTTTGAGTAAGGGACATTCACGGTTAACACATAACAAGGCTGGGATACTAGTACGGAGGGTGCAGAGCAAATATACATGTTAGAACCAGGAAGAACATACGGAATAGATACCGTGGGATGTTAGATGGGGTAGATACCTTGGGATAGTATACTTGATAGAAATCTGACGATGTGATACTTTGATTTATCATGACACCGTAGTTTATCATGATACCTTAGTTCAGTAGTTTATCCTGTTATTTTGATTTAGCTTATCTATCTTGTTATCATGCTCATGTTCATCTCAGTTTCTCATGTCAGTTAACTTTACTAGTTTCTATACTGATAGTAGATAGGGCTTACTCAGTCTTTTTGACTGACCCGTTTTGTTTCGCCTCTTTCCTTCCGTTTCCCCCCCCCCCCCCAGGTTACAGGGAGGAAACAATGCTGTTTAGTTCGGACTTCTTCTGCTTGAAGGTCATCATGGATGGCTTGGACTTCTCTTGGTTATGGCTACTTTACTGTTTTTACTTGGGGAATAATTTATTAAAAAGTCTTTATGCTTCTTTACTATTGCAAGACAGGTTTTGATGTACTCTGATGTAAAAGGCTTTAGACCTTATGTATTCATGTTATGAAAGATTGATTTTACTTCCGCTATTTTATGTGTTCTGTCTTGTGATATTTCTGTGCATGTTTACCAATAATGCCCCTCTAAAGCTAGTGCATTCCCTTGCGAGTGACCCTAGCGGAGGCGGGGTGTTACATTTGGTATCAGAGCAGAAGGTTACTAGACTGGGCAAAAGTTTTTTTAAAAGACCTTCTGAAAAGTATTTGAAAAACCGTTTACAAAGAAGCATTTTTCAAGAAAATTTTCTTTTAAAAGAAAAAGGCTATTCCCCAAAGGCCATTAGCACTATCCTTGTTTCCTTAATTGAGTCTCTTTTCCTTTCTTTCCTCCATCTGTAGTCACAGTAGTTTTAACTGCGACTAGTCTTTTCTACCTACGAAAGTGCTTTCCATACGATGGAGGTGGTTCTCGAGAGACCAGTGGCCGCGTTATAAGAAAGGACCGTGAGAAAGAAGGATAAAGGATACGAGCTTAAGGATGAGCAACTTGTTGGTATGGCTTAGTCCTCAAAGGAGGGAGAAAGATGAACAATGAAACCCATGACGAGAGAGTACCTTTGGCATGGTAAAACGGGGCGGATAGTTAAGTATTATGGGACAAGGACAAGATCATCGGGAGGGCAGTAGTATGCTCTCATTTCTAGAGTACCTCGGAAGGAGGGTAACGATCTTGTTAAAGGTTTAGCTTTTCTTCTCTATCATCCCGTTAGGACTTCGTTGTTCGTATCATTTAAGTCTGCTTCGATAGTTGAGTCTCTGCACCTTAAGTACTAGCGTAATAGAGAATCCCATTTTTTGTCCCAAGTCCTATTGGAAGATCGGTCCATTTATTCATGACTTGTTTGGATTTGAGAATGTCTATGCCAAGTATTGAGCTTGGAAATAATGCTTATGTTTATAAGCTATGGATGGATTCTAAGGATGAAGTGGTTATCCAGTAAGGGGTGCCACTCTCGGTTTTAGAAGGAGGGTAGTTAGACTCTTGGCTTGTTTTGGTAATACCCTTGAAGTATCGCGTAACCTTTTGGGTTCTGTCATGATTAGTTACTTAGAATCCCTAGATGCCTTTGTTGGGAATTAGAAACCCGATCGAGTGGTGTTCGCTAATAAAACGGATGGTTTACTTCGCTTATGTATGGGTTATGGGAATTACCCTAGTAAGTGCGCATGGTAACCTGTTTACTTGCAAGGGAAAGTTTTTCTACGTGGAATACCTTATGGTACGAGGTCCAGGATTCACTAATGAAATTTTGGAAAGCTTGCGTGGAATCATGAGTACGCAGTCCTGTTTGCACCAAGTATTCGAGAAGGAGAATAAGTGCAAGTGGAACGAGGGGCGACGAGGAAATGAGTTCCAACTCATGTTATGAAAACAGGAAATAAGAAGCTGCGAAATCGTGAAGTAAAAGGGACGGTCAAGGCACAATGGAATTAAGCTCAAGGAAATACGACTTTGATGGTCAAAGACTAGATACGCGCATGATATCTCTTTTTGGGAATATATCCTCGATCCCTGTTTTTCTGTTGAGCTTGCTTGTAGGCTATCTTTTATGGATATCCTCTCGGTCCTGTCTCTGTTACAAACCCCGTACGGAGTTTGTTTTGTTTATCTTCTCGACCCTGTTTCAGGGAATCTTAGGTAGAACCCTATGGATGTAAACATGTATTTGAAACATGTTATGATTGATATGGTTGCAAGTGGTTGCAAGTGGTTGCTCGTGGATGCGCGAATACACATTAGATACTAGCTCGACTCGGTCACATTTCATATTGCATATGCACGAGTATTTATACTTGTTTATGGATGAAATCGAATGTGTTATCATGCGGTTGTTGCATATGAATGAATGATTGTGCACGCATATAGTATCTATATGGCTAGGACTATTTGCATACATGTTGGATTCATGGCACAATACATATTTTTGCATTAGAAAGATTATTCAGGCCTGATCATTAGCATTAGCTAAGGAACATGTACACACACGTTTTGCATATATTCATACAGCATTAGAAATCATCTAAGGACAATGGTTGCTTGTGGATGATGTTTTGAGTAGATGGATGATGGATGGTAGGATATGTTCTTCCTAACTTGGAGATTTCGGGGACGAAATCCTAAAAGGTGGGGAGAATGTAACAACCCGTATTTTCAATAACCTGTTATTACATAAATGGAGGCAGAATTTAACTGTAAAATCTGAATCAAGGGAAACGGGCTATGCCATTGCGTTCGTCTCGGAAAAATACGCGAAATAGAGTCCGAGTTTTCGAAAATCGGAGTCCGTATGACCAAGATATGGCCTCGCGAAGTTTCACGAAAAATTCCCAAATTAAAGTATACTTAATTAAGTGAAATGGGTTGCGCAGAGAAATATATATATATTGATATATATATATATATAATTGAAAATTTAATAAATAAATATGCAAAAATGTTCAAAACAGCGAATTGGGAGAGGGGAATAACCGAACCGGCCGATTTTTGAGGTCGACCCGAGCTCGCTGGGTCGACTAGGGGTTAATCCAGGGTGTTTGGCTGTCAACCCGTGGGTCGATTCGCTCAAATGCAGATTTTGCATTTGGATGGTTCTCATGGTTCATCTTTAATCTAAAGGCCCTATATGGTTCCTACACTTGACTTCTTCCCCAAGACATGCTTTGATGGCTTGGATTGAATCTAGGTTTAATCCTATGGCATAAACACTTGCCTAATCTATAAATAAGACCCTAACCTATCCTAAATCCTCATTATTCATTCATGCAACTAAACTATGGCAAAATTTCTACTCTCATGGCCTCCACTCAACTATCCTAGCCTCCACTTCATTTCTATGAAAGGTTTCATGATCATGAGAGTGTTAGAGAGTCCCTATGTTAGTATGAGAGCTTCCCAAGTTGATTTCAAGGCAAAAGCTATGATCTTTGTTCATAAAGATAGTGTTTTTGTTGATTTGGAGGGTTCATCTTTGGGTTTTTGGGTGATGACATGCATAGGCTTCATCACAAGCTTTAGTTTAATCGATTTAGGCCTTCATAGCAATGTAAGCCCTTCTCCTACTATTAGATATGAACTTTAAACTTAATATGACATGTTGTAAGTGGGTTTAAACATTGGTATGTAGCATGCTATCATCTTATGCAAGCTTATAAAGTCATTACCTTGGTCTTGTGGTCATAAAGCTTTGACCTTTATGTTGAAATGTTGCATTATGCAACATGAGAACCCTTATAACCTTCATGTCAACTTGCATATGAAGCCATAACCCTTATGTGAGGTCATATGCGAGTTACTTGTCATCATTCCATGTTGTTTATCACCATGATTCGCTTATGTGCCAAGTTTGGGTTTATGCATGTTTTTGAGGCTTAACAATGGTATATGCAAGCTAATGAACACATTTGTACCTCATTCGCCACCATGATTAATTTGTGGCTTAATATCCATCTTTGTCATGCTTTTGCCAAGTCTCTTCTTTTAATCCATTACGTTGTTGCGAACGTATATGCGAGTTTAAAAGCGTTGGGTTGTGTTATGGGTAATTTCTAATGGCATGAAAATACAACTTGAAAACATGACTTGAAATATAACATGAAAGTTGACATGTAAGTATGCATAAAACATAAGCTTGGGAATTTACCTATTAAGTTAGGTCTACCCTTTGGGAATTTACCTATTAAGTTAGGTCTACCCAAATGCTTGAAAACTTGTAACATGTTTTGGAAACATGATGAACTTAGATAATATAAGTGTGGCCAACTCGAGGTTGGGTTGAGTTTGCAACGTAAAACTACCCGGAACCGACCGGCCTAACTAGTAGTTGCAAACAATAGGACCCAATGTGGAAGTTGGTCATGTCGCGCTTAAGACCCGAGGTTAGACTAGGTTGTGGTGTAAATCTACCCGGACCCGCCCGGCTTAACTAGTAACCACAACAAGGTCTAATGTGAGAGGTTAAGAGTGCATTAATTGAATTAATGCCACATGATAAGGTTAAGTAAATTTGACTAATGACACTTAACCGATATGACACGAATGGGTAGGTTAAGTGGGATCGGACTTGATTCCTTAATGACACTTAACCATGCAAGATGATTAGGAGATGGGGTTAAGTAATTTACACTTAACTAATCCGACTGGGTAATTAGATGGGGTTAAGTAATTTACACTTAACTAATCCGACTGGGTAATTAGATGGGGTTAAGTAATTAAGACTTAACTAACCTAACCACGGTAATTAGATGGGGTTAAGTAATCCACACTTAACTAATCTAAACACGGTAATTTAATGGGGTTAAGTTAAACACTTAACTAATTTAACACGATGATTTGATGAGGTTAAGTGACCTATACTTAACCAATCTAACTCGTTAATTTGATGAGGTTAAGTTAACCTATACTTAACCAATCTAACGTAAAAACATGATAAGGCTAAGTCACGAATCGTTTCGAATACGCTTGACCGATTTGACTCGGTAATTTGATAGGGTCAAATTAATATTTACTTAACCAATCTAAAATGATAATTAGACGAGGTTAAGTCATGGATTGCTTGATATACTTAACCAACTTGACACATGGTCTGTAGTGTTAAGTCTTGGACTTGGATACTTAGCCAATTTTGACATGGTTTGTAGACGGGCTAAGTTATGAACTTAAGTGACACTTAACCCATTAGATAAACCCTAATTCGGAGGATTAGGTAAATAACCATAGTTAACAAGGATTATGGAAATAAGGCTAAGTGGTAAACCTTAGTCAAGGGAAACTAAGTAATAATTCTTAGTCAAGGAAATTTGGACCATTTCTTAGATAGATTAGTAACCCGATACGTTAGGTCAACGTTTAAGTATGCGTGTAGGAGCAGGCTATCTGATTTAGATAAAGGCTCCAACGAACTGGGTAACGAAGCAGCGGCTTCGGGGAACGTGAGGATATTCTTGGGATCCCTCTGTGAGCTGCCAGGTCAATATACTAGGCTCACGAGAGGTTGAGGTCTGCGGTAGAAGAACCAAGAATATGCCTTGGTTGCTATGCGAGCGACCTAAAGACTGGGGTGGATAGCAGTGAGTCGACGAATACATAAGGTGCCCGAGATAGCAAGTTCGTCGATCATCTACCATCTTGAGTCAAGCGTGTACGTACGGAAAGGCGGGGAACACCCAACAGACCATAATTGCTATCTAATTATGGGTGAGGTAGGCCGTAGGATGTGGGCTGGCCGGAGTGTAGTTCTCATGCAAGATTTTCTCTTGTGTTGCCTTTCACTAGTTGAGGGAGGGGTCTCGTGGGACCATAGCCACGTGTAGAAAAGCAGACCTTAGTATCTGCATCGGCAGATAAATCTAAAGCTCCCGACCGAGTCCTGTATTTCTTGTTTTGCCCTGTGACAGGACTCGGATGGCACGATGTGATACATGTGCATACAGTTATAGAAAAACGATTCACGATGAATGTGTGGGAAAAAGGGCGCGGTTGAGGGTTAGCGTAATCCCTAGTGGCCTAGGTGGTTTAACCCAAACCGAAATACGAAAGCGTGCAATAGGTAAGCGTAATCCCTAGTGGTGCTAGGTGGCGTAAGTCCTAGTAGTTCAAACGATGATTCATATGGAAGAGCCTAGCTAGAACAAGGGTGACAGTCCAAACGATTTCAAGGATAATACGACATGAGGAAGCCCGTACGAGGTACGGCAAAGGACTGAACTTATATACATGGAAAGAAACATATGATTTGTGTAACCTATATATGCGATATATTAGGTTGACATGGACCATTACACGACTTTGAGTAAGGGACATTCACGGTTAACACATAACAAGGCTGGGATACTAGTACGGAGGGTGCAGAGCAAATATACATGTTAGAACCAGGAAGAACATACGGAATAGATACCGTGGGATGTTAGACGGGGTAGATACCTTGAGATAGTATACTTGATAGAAATCTGACGATGTGATACTTTGATTTATCATGACACCGTAGTTTATCATGATACCTTAGTTCAGTAGTTTATCCTATTATTTTGATTTAGCTTATCTATCTTGTTATCATGCTCATGTTCATCTCAGTTTCTCATGTCAGTTAACTTTACTAGTTTCTATACTGATAGTAGATAGGGCTTACTCAGTCTTTTTGACTGACCCGTTTTGTTTCGCCTCTTTCCTTCCGTTTCCCCCCCCAGGTTACAGGGAGGAAACAATGCTGTTTAGTTCGGACTTCTTCTGCTTGAAGGTCATCATGGATGGCTTGGACTTCTCTTGGCTATGGCTACTTTACTGTTTTTACTTGGGGAATAATTTATTAAAAAGTCTTTATGCTTCTTTACTATTGCAAGACAGGTTTTGATGTACTCTGATGTAAAAGGCTTTAGACCTTATGTATTCATGTTATGAAAGATTGATTTTACTTCCGCTATTTTATGTGTTCTGTCTTGTGATATTTCTGTGCATGTTTACCAATAATGCCCCTCTAAAGCTAGTGCATTCCCTTGCGAGTGACCCTAGCGGAGGCGGGGTGTTACATTTGGTATCAGAGCAGAAGGTTACTAGACTGGGCAAAAGTTTTTTTAAAAGGCCTTCTGAAAAGTATTTGAAAAACCGTTTACAAAGAAGCATTTTTCAAGAAAATTTTCTTTTAAAAGAAAAAGGCTATTCCCCAAAGGCCATTAGCACTATCCTGCCCAAATTCCCCTTCTAACTCATCAGCAATATTAACACACATCAGCAATTTTCCTATTTATAACCAAAAATATCTGCCCAAATTCCCCTTCTAACTCATCAGTCAATTAACTTAACTTCGTCAAGTATTTCACAAAATCTTCATTCACTTAGTTAATTATTTCCATTTCGGGACTCACTAATATGATTTGATTTCACAAATCGACAAACTCACTTTTCCTGAGTTCATATCCAATGAATACTTAAGTCCAGACTTAATTTCAGGAAATCCAGATTTTAACACGATTTAAAATTCTAACTCGATTTCCGGTATCAATATGATTGGATATTATTCTAATTTAATCCAACCATATTTAATTTATCTTGAGGCTGACCCTGGTTAATTAACTCCTTTGGTCCTGCCGGACTGGTACAACTTTCCTCACAGTCTCTCCTTGATCCTGGGATCCAGTATTACGACCAGTAGTAGTGGAAATTCCACTAGCTCGACCTCTTCGTCCTTGGTTACTCATTTTAATCACCTAAATATAATAGGTCGTCATTTCAGTCTTGATTGGACATAACTAACTTAGGTATACCATCCAAGTTGATTTATTTTAAATTTTATTATAAAAATACACTCTCTCACACTCACCCAAAGCCTAGGTAATCAGTAACCTAAGCTCTGACACCAACTGTAATGACCCAACTTTTGAACACATCGGAAGTCGTGCCATTAATAAGAATAAGAATAGATAGAAGAAAAAATCACAGAAAACATCAGAATCTCACAGTGGAATTTTTACAAAAGATGATACTTCATAATATTACACAGCAGGACATATTACATCCGAACATCATAGGTCTTGTGATACAAGCCATTCATAGTACATCTTTAATTATACATATCATTGACGACTATCTTGCAGACTTAATATTACAGTAGATAAGATAAGTAGATCAACACACAGAAAGTTCCATTCCAGCTTTTCAAGATTTATCAAGACCTGATTCACTTGTCTATTTATAACAAGTGTTATGAATACCCAAGAGTTTAAGGGAAACACAGAAAAATAAACTCCGGGTCAGTCAGGGGATTGGTATGAGTAAACAGTTTTAAAAAAACAAATAAAAATATCTCATAAGACCTCGCCGTAAATACGGAACGGGTTTTTTACCTTATGGGATCAAAACACTTTGTATACTTGAAATCAAATATTATCATAATGTCTATAAGTTTTCAAAAATAATTTAGAATCTAGAAGAATGCTTGCGTCTCACATTCTCCTATATAGTATACAAATAAAAATGGCTTGGCGCCTATGGAAATTGGATTTCCAACTATGACAAGGTATGGGACCACCTTCCGATGATGTATCCCTAGAGGCGAATACACTTGGGTTTAACAAGAACGTCTTGCAACCTGGCCCACACATGACCGACTACTCATTTTTCTTGATGTATCGAATGTATATCACCAACGGTTAGGCTCAAACCACCATTTCCCAAAAAGGGACCGCATCGAAAAAGATTAAAGAAGTAAAGGAATTTCTCTAGACAGGTGATTATACACCCTAATGGGAGCGACCCACATAGCCATGCTGCCTTCCCGATTTTTGTCATTTCCCGGTTGATGAGGCTTGAGGTTAGAATTCACCTTTAGAACATTTGGCCAGCATTTACTTTGAATGCCACATCGTCAGATCCGTCAAATCACTAATTGACGTCCACAAATAAATTCTGGATGTAAAAGAAGTGCCCTCCTTTTGCCATCAACTCGATATATTTGTAAAAATCAATGTACGTGGTTTTTAGGAAGTACTCTGTCAGACATTCGTCCATACAAGTCATCCAGGAATAGGATGAACCGAAGGTACTCTCCTATAGCATCCAACATAGGAATCACCCCATGGGTCAGTAGCGAGAGGTCCTTGCAATCCGAAGATTTCAATCATGACAGAATCACAAGTCATAATAACTCTGGTGGCCACCAAAGAAATTTGACGAGTAGTTCTTCCGCTCATGAAGATCTACGGTCTTCAAACTCTTAAAATCGTATATTCGTCTTTGTAAGTTAGTTTACGTAAAGTTGGTTCAAAGTGGTTTTGGGTCCAGTTCCCACCCCGGTCTTTTCGAACTAACACGTGAGGAATATTATTAGATAGTCGATGTTTTAACTATCAAAATTCAAACAGTGTAGATGAATGAAAATATTTATACAAATTATTCCATATTTAATTTACATCCCTGTCAATTCAATTTTACTAGCATAAATTTAGAATAACAATTGGCACAAGACGATTTAAATAAAAGGTGTCGACATCTAATTTCACTAATTTGAATTTGTTTATCACTTCATAGTGCAATAGATGATTAACAATAACAGCATCACCATTCAATAATAATTTGAAGTTTTATTTCAAACTAGAAATATCTGATCTTGGATAACCACTATTTCGCAATATCTTTTTACCGAAGATCTTTGGAAATTAAATCAACTTTGTTTATATTCCTATTTATATTTAATAGACTATTTATGTAAATATATACGTATATACATATATATATATATCAGATTCAAATTCACGTTTTTAAGATAAGTCTATTCTGAAATTACAAAATGTTTTAGTAGACTCCCGATCCTCCTCCATTTTTTTACTTATTTATTTTCATGTTTATGTCTTTGTTTAAACCAAATTAAATTAAATGAAAAATAATTTGATATGTCTAAACCTGTATAATCATATCTCTTATCGCCCTCTTAACACTGGTCTTCTTCTTCTCAGTCTCTTTTATCACCTTATATACCATGGAATGTTTTTAATTTGAATTTTATAAACTTAAAATTTCATCTCTTAATTTCTTTTATTTATATTTATTAAAATTATGTATAAATCCTAAGCCTTATTTCTTTTATTAATAAGGATGATAAAACTCTAAGCCTAATTATATACATCACGGCCCATTTGAACAGCCCAGACCCAATCATTTCTTCCCTACTGACGCTCCTCTCTCTTCTATTTCTTTCTTCTTCTTCGGTGGTATACACATGAACGTGTACTGGTGCACGTGCACGCTCCAGCTTACCGCAGATGATCCATCGCCACCATCCCCACACACGTGTTTCCTCCCTCAGTAACCATTTCCGAGCTGTTTCCCTTTCTCCTACCCTTTATAAAAAACTGGTGCTTCCACCAAACACCCCAAAACCCATCACCACTGTCCTACCTTGTCTCGCCACCACAAAGCTCCGATCAACCCCAAATTTGACCCACGTGAAGCTGACATCAGGGTAGACCTCCACCCTAAAAATAAGGCAACTCGAAATTCCAAAATCAAGGTAGTTTACCTTGAAAGTTACCCTCCAATTTGACAGCAAAAACGCAAGAATCGGATTCAATCTTACAATTTAAGCAATGGAAAATTGTATCCATATTTTTCCCATGATTTGGAATCCTACCGCTCCTCCAGTCCCGATTCCATGACTTATCATCAACTATATCATCGAAATTTGGTCAGAATGTATATTCCGATCAACTAGGTCTTCTCTCAGCCTAGATTACTAAAAATTATGAATTTGCCATCAAAAATCATTATTTTCTAATGCCAAACGATCTATGCACCTGAATCAAATCATGGTAATGTTTAAAATATTTGGATTTTATAACCCCTTACTGTTATCTTTAGAATTTACTAATATAAGTTATGACTTGGTGTAAAACTTATTTTTAACATACTCTCTAGGCATCAATGAATCACTTTCATTTAAATCTCAAGCCTCAACATACACTAGAATTTAAGTTTGTTGATTTTTATTTACTAGAACATGAAGGTATACCCTTACTGTTTAATGTACTGTCAGCTGCTAATTTGTTTACAAGTTTACATCCTGCATATATGATGTTCTATGAACCCATTTCACTTCATGAAGACATGGTATTCAATCCCATGTTTACAAATAACTATGAGGTAGAGTTGCCGAAACAAATTACGGTTTACTCACCCAAATATCCTGAGTATATTTACTGTCTTTGTCACTCTGTCTTTCTCAAGAAAAACCATTAAGTTATAGGTTGTCTATTCCTGTATTAACTCTTGACAAACATCGATGTTTGCGTCGAATACCATAGATGCATATCAACGCACTTAGATTTGAGTGTACAGAAGTTAACTATGAGCAAACTAGAGGATTTCTAGGTTGCTTTACTCGTAATTCTCGGATTCTGCATATATTTTATTTGTATAAATCCTTGTCTTTAGCAACTTCTTTTTTATCTTCTATTCAGTACTTAAATGATCAGTTTATACTTGCATACATGCAGCTAGAGCTTAGAAGTATTTAAACATTTTAGAGTTTAAGGTATTTACTCACATATATTATATTAGTGTATTTTTCATTGATGACTCAGGTTGTTTCAAACCTTCAAGTCACCAGTTTTGTTCAGAGTTTTTTTTTTAATTCAATCTAACATCAATATTTGAATCTTATAAAAATGATTTTTATTTTTTTCACCCACATGGTTTGCATTGATTTGAAGTTTTATATAAACAGTTCTTATTTCAATATTGCTGCTTATATATTGTTTTTCCGTAGATTTCAACACTCAAGTCTCTATCTAATTATCCACAGGAATAAATCCTTTAATACCAATATATTTGCACACATATGTATTAAGCTACTAAAACTAATATATAACAGTAAGAAATTTAAGTATTTACTTAGCATACATTGTATTGATAAATTCAAGTACTCAGGTACTCCGTTTTCAGGTACTTCTTATGTTGTTTATTCACTTCTTAAGCTATCATTTCTTTTGATACCCACCACACATGACATGATGTTTGGAAGAAAAAAATGGTCATGAAAAATACTGGAATGCACTCAGTGTTATGCTTCAACTACATGGCCTATTGTTACTCAAAATGTAATGACCCATGATTTTGACGACTTTGGTTATCGACATAAACTCAATGACGACTAACCAAACATCGAAAAATATCGGTCATTAGTGAAAGAAATTAGAGGGTGAGGAAAGATAAGACAGAAACTTAGAATAGAAGAAGAAAAAGAACACAAGATCAGAGTAACACGAATCTCACAGCGGAACGAATAAATATATTTCATAACATAACTTTGAAATACAAATCTGTACTTGAATATATATATCATTGCCAAAGTACAGCACTGACAACACAACGGAAATAAACTATAGCTATATGATCCTGAAGCCTCCTGCTCCAGCTCTTCCAGTATATCTGTAAATCCTGACTACTTGACTGCCCGTACAAATTTAGGCACCAAAGAGTTTAAGGAAAACAACAAAATAAACTCCGGGTCAGTCATGGGACTGGTGTGAGTAAAACAGTTTAAAACAGTTCAAACAGGTAAACGATATCTCATAAGACCACGCCGCATAACGGAACGGGTTTTTCCCTTATGAGAATCCAAATTTATCTTTATATCAAAAGCCTTTTGATATTATAATAATGTCTATCAACCACAATATAATAATCATCTAGCAGAAACTCTCACGTTCTACATATATAGTATAACAATCAAAACCGCAAGCACGTATTGGGTAATGGATTTCCAACTATGACAAGGTATGGAACCACCTTTCGCTAGTGTACCTCTAGAGAGGAATACATTGGGTTCAACAAGAACATCTTGCAACCCGGCCACACATGACCGACCACTCATTTCGCTTGAGTGTATCGAATGTATATCACCAACGGTTGAGATCAGCAACCATTTCCCGAATGGGATAGCATCAACAATAGATTTTTAGAAGTAAATGAAACTCTAGATCAGGTGATTATACACCCTACTTCGGTGCGACCGACTTAGCCATGCTGCCTACCCGACTTCTGTCATTTTCCGAATGTGAGGCTAGAAGCTACGCTTTATAATCACACCAGATTCACTTTGAATGCCACATCGTCAAATCCATCAAATCACCGATTGATGTCCTCAACCATACATTATGTGTTAGGTAAAAGAAGTTTCCTTCTCCGCTTCCACTCTTGGTACGGTTGGAGAAATCAATATACGTGATCGTCTGGAAATACTCTGTCAGACATCCGTCCATACAAGTCATCCAGGAACAGGATGAACCGAAGGTACTATTCAGTATATCCATCTCAGATATTGTTATCTAAGACTTATACAATAACCCTTGCACTTTACTCCGTCTTCAATTATCTTTGGCATATATGATTCGTAACGCTTATTCCAATACACAATGGTTCTTTGGATAATAATCCAACCGGTCTCTCCATATTAACAACGTTAAAATGGTCAAAACTTCGATAGTCTGTGATTTAAGTATCGAATAAAAATAGGTGTGCAAACAACGATATTATTTCCAAATGGAAATTTATATCGATCAAACATCATTCAACATTTATCTCTTTATTTCATTAATTTTACTTATCTCCTGTTTCCCTATATTCAGTATTTCTTATTTTCTAAATTTGGAAAATATACGTTATTAATAATGGAAAACATTTCCATTTCTTGTTTTCTTTATTAGAAAACATTTATGGTTTCTTATTTGGAAAATATTTCCAAAGCTTCTTCATTGGACTTAGACAGATGTTTAAACAAACCATCGCGATGCCAACTCAAACCATTTCCTTTACTGTCGAACCTTAACTATTTCTTAGTTAGAAACGAAGCCAATCAAGTTGGGGTAGAACTACCTCTCAGACCTTAACTGAATAACATTTCTAACTTTGAAATAGGCAAAGTTCACTTTATATTCCTTTTACTAACTTCCTTACTTAACCCTCCTTCGAATAGCTATATTCGATTGACTCTTTTCACTTAACTCTATTCGATTAACCCTTATCAATTAACTCTATTGGACTGACACTATTGGATTAACTCTAGTGGATTAACTCTATTGATTTACTCATTTCACTTAACTCCTTTCGAATAAACTATATTCGATAAATCCTTTTACTTTCTTTTCAAATAAACTATATTCGATTAACTCATTTTACTTTCTATTCGAATAAACTATATTCGATTAACTCCTTTTACTTTCTATTCGAATAAAAATATATCCGATTAACTCATTTGCTTCTATTCGAATAACTATATTCGATTAACTCATTTGCTTCTATTCGAATAACTATATTCGATTAACTCATTTTACTTTCTATTCGAATAAACTATATTCGATTAACTCATTTTACTTTCTATTTAACTATTCATTTATAAAGATTTACTTTTGGTAACGGTTCTTCACTTTACAAATGATTTCCTTCTTATAACAGTTTCCATTTTATAACGTTTATTCATTTTCTAAAAATCTCCTATTTATAAATATTCCAATTTATAAATATTTCTTATTTATAAATATTCCATTTATAAATATTTTATTTTCAAACATCACTTTGAAAATATTCCCTTATCAACATTTCGATATGTTATGGTATTCAACATATCAAATCACGATGATCAGTATCGTCCAAACACATATAATCGACAACAGATTATATTTCACATCATATATCACAATATATGAAAAAAAATAACTTTTGAGGAATCCAGTCGGATTCCTCCAACCTGTTTCCCTGCATCACAGATGTTAAACAATATAGATAACATCACTTTCAGTTCTATATGATATATTCTGTTAAACAGAATCAATTTAGAAAATTCAACTAACTGACTAGCAGTTCAATAAAACAGTCAACATACAGTCAATCAGCCAATATCTAACAGTTCTAAAAATACAACATGAAATTATAAACTGTTCAGAGTTAGTGAGAATTACTCACTTTGGCAGTTCATCGTTAAAGAACGATAAACTATTGTTTGATTTGAATCAAACAGTTTATTTCGCCATAAATTCACACGAGCCGCAATCCACTCCCAGTCAGTTTCATTGTGGAACTCTCGTCCATACGATCCCAACTCAACTTACGGTTCGTCAATCTGATATCGTATGATCAAGTTATAGCCTTTACAAGTTGGTACCATTTTTAATTAAATAAAACTTTAAATAAATTTTGCATTTGGGCCTTAACCTTTAAGACTGGCCCATCCTTATCCACGCTGAAACCAACCCAACCATTCCTTCTTCCCCGATTTCACAATGCAATTCCCTTCAGCAACATTACAAACCGCTGACCCCCTTTGACTGTCGTTGTCCTCCCCCCTCGTTCACCCATCGGCAACACCAATACCACCATTCTACTCCACGTCGAAATCTCCTCGGACCCATCACCACCAACCCAAACTCGTCGCCCCTCAACTGAAACGGCCTGTAGCCCCAATCCCACCATAGCCGACGACGCATTCCATAACTGGCCACCGTTGACAGCCTAACCACCACCATTCGACTTCTCTTCGTACCCCAAACCCAACGACCTCCTCCTCACAAACTCCGACATCACCAATGGAAGTCCGACCACTCTCAAGACTTCACGGAGAAAAACTGGAGCATCCCAAACTTGCGTCGCACTATCCAAAACCAACCTCAACTCAAAGCTCTTCACTCTAGGATGCTCGATCTATCCATTTTTTGATTTATAGAATTTATTTTGAATTGATTGGAATTTTAAAGAATGGATTTCTCACGTTTTTGAAAAGGAAACCGACGGCAAGAATTGTTTGACCGAGGGAAGAATGGAAATTAGGTTTAGAGGGTAAGGGTGGTGTATTTATAGTAGAGACAAATATCTAGATATTTTGTAGAAGCAATATTCCCGGTATATTCTCCATCATTAATTCGTCTTCTAAAAATCCGTGTGATCACACATGATACCTAAAAATCATGAAAATTGACGTGCAGCTAGAGTTCGACATTACGGTCCCAATGAAACGGGTTTCGTCGAATTCCGACTCCGTATGCTCACACAACGTATTTTTAACCATCAAAATACTGACTGTTCCTCACTCTAAAAATTCGTACGATCACATAGTGACTCTAAAAATCACGAAACTGGAAATCTAACAACTATTTGACATTGCGGATCCAACGAAATTGGTTTCGTCAAATTCCGACTTCGTTTGCAAAAGTGGCTATTTTTAAAGCTCTGGATGACCCATTTAAATATATAAATATATTTAAATATAATTAAATTAAATATTTATAAATAAATATTATCGTCTATATTCACAGTGGAATACCATACAGCTCTAGAATATTCTTATATGAATTTCTAGCTTGATATCTCAAATCCTGATTTAATCGATATTCGATTTAAAATGAAATTCCTTTTTTTAAAATATAAATAATTCCTTTATAAATTGTATGGAATTCCACAGCGACTTTTCTAGAATTTGATTTGGACGTAAATAAAAATCTACATGACGAACTCCCGATTTTTCTCTTCCACTAGAAAGATATACTCCACCAGCTCCACACGTTTCTTGTTTCACAGAAATCCGGCTTAAAACGAATCCTGTACATTCAGTTGAAGTTCGAATTGCCAATTTACGAACTGCAGCACCATTTCAAGCTCGTTTATAATTATATTATAAACTATACGTTCAACTGTCGACGATTTTGAATATATTCTTTATTCAAATTCAATTCCAAGCTAAATTAAATATCACAGATGATCCAGTTCACAACATATCGTCATTTCAGTCAATTTTGATTATTTCAGAATTAAATATATTATTTTAATTAAATATTCATCATTATTTAATTCCACGACCATTACATTCTCTATATCACTATTTATATAATTAAATAAATTAATTATAATACCCCTGCCAATGCGGCTCATTACAAAAAACACGGCTGTTCAGAAATCTCTTAGATCAACAGGGTCACATGACTTTACAATCCTACCCTGTATGAAGTTTACTTATGATTGCCTATGAAATTTAATTTTGGATATCAATAGCAACAAATAAATAAATAGATTATTTGAATCCAATCTATATATGCGGAAAAATAAGATTTTGAGTAAGAACAGAATTTGAGTTTACTCACACAGTCAAGAACCAGTTTAACTTATAGTTTAAAACAGAAAAATGCAGGTACTTCAAAACAGATAGTTAAAAGCAGTTTTACTCACCTTAAAGCTTAAAACCCTTAGCTTTCTTTTTCCTTTTACCGATCTTATACAAGTGCTGGAGTGGTGTGAGGAAATGTGTGTGTGCTCAGGCCTTTATACAGTGGTAAAGATCATTAAAAAATGGTGCAAAAGAAATCAGTTTTAGATTTGTTTTATTGACAATTGAGAGACAGATCAAATAAAATTACCTTTCTCTTACCAAATCAAAGTACCACACCATATACACATGGCTTACCTCAGCCATCACCTACCTAGAAAACCTCATGCACATGACATACCCTCTCCCTTATTGGTTCTTATGAATTGTCAGCAATAAATGCTTATGATCTTTCACAAATCTTCCTTGGTTTACACAAATTTATAGCATTCATCTAGTATCATATAGGTTCAGTTTTTCATTGGTTCTCTAACCCAAAATCCTTTCATGAAAACTTGATTTAACAATAAAGATGTATAAAATTCTACTTGCCTTGCAAGGCTTTACAAAATCTGAAAGTTTTTATACCAAAAATGGTCTTGGCATGTGATGATTTTGACATGAAAATATCTTGAAAATCTATGCTTTTGGAGATGATCTAGTGTAGGAAAGATTATGATATGTATGCAAGATTTTGTAAATCTATATGTACATGTTTTATGACAAAACAACCATGATTTTGAAAATGCAAAAGAAAGTGATGTTTTCAAAGAAATCTTGTGAGAAAATAGAATGATTTTAAAACTGAAAATACATAATCTAAATTGATTTGTCATGTGAACAAATATTTCTTTAGATCCTCTTTACTAGTTTATACTAGTGTAGGTGTTATCTCAAGCACTTATACATGAAAACATGTTTACAAGGAAATGGCATTTTATGTTTATGTTGATGATAATGTAAAAGTGAAAATGAAATGGATCTTGAACTTGCTTTGATAAAAGAAAAGGGCTTTGGCATGGCTTTTATTCAAGTGATAAAAGTTTTAAATTAAAAATGTACAAAAACTCAATTTCTAAACCTTTTGAAACAAAGATCAAAACATGTAAATAAAAATGGCAAAATAAAGTTATGCTACGTATAAGTGTTGTTATCTATACATGTTTAAAGTAAATTTAATCAATCGTTATCAAATCCATGCTGTCATACATGAATGAGAAAAAAATGGGTTTAGTAAGTGTTGTAATATATGTATCTATAAATGCTATTATTCACAAGTTATCATGTTTTGAAATTTCAAAAGATCTGGATTTTTAAATCGTATTTATAAATTCGTACTTACGATCAATTTATATCTGTGTCAGTGATCCGTGTAAATACCGGGTCATTACACACCAACCTGAATGTTGGAACGACCTGCCTTTTTGCATGCTACAATTCAGTGTTTAAACCAACTAAGAACATTCAAAATGCCATCTCGTTATTAGCTTACTGGGTGTAAATAGAAAATAACACATAATCACAGTACACAATATTTGCATCGAAATAAAATTTAATAAATATATCAGAGTTCTATACAAAATATTGTACAGCGGAAGAAATGGAATATAATGTACATTCATAAGTTTTTAAAATAAAATTTACATTTCAATCGAGCCTTGCGCACACATATGAGTCTTCACATACCTCTCCAGTTTATGAGCCGAAATCTTTAAATCTGAAAAATTGGGGGCCTGACCCGAGCGTTCCATGCAAAACATAAAAAACTCGAGTCAGGATTAAACTTATTTCGAGTAAGTCAACTTTGCACATACACTAAAATAGGACTAGTTAGTTTAAGCAGTTTATCAATGTTTTGAATATCTCAATCCATGCAAATATTGTCGAAACCAGAACGCACAAGAATAATGGAAAGCAGCAAATATGATGATCAGGTCATGGCACGAACAAAATGCCTAATATATATATACACACATATACACAGTCGATGTATCATCCTAAGGCTTTCCAGGTTTAATAAAACTGGTTTACATAATGATTGTGTGTATTGGGTGTCGCATTCAGCTATATTACCCTATTTCATAAATGACACAGTATAGCAAATTTCAGCAAAGATAAGGATGAACAACTCATTTAAACAACCATATCTGAGTCTTATAGTTGGTCAAACATGGTAACAGATTATAGACTTAAACACCAGACATATGTACAGTCAAAATTCGTGCCTAATGCTAAAAGTGTGGTGCGCAACCCAACCCCTGTGATTGCAAAAGCCAGAATAAACAAAATGACATATATTTAGGATGGCACAACAGGTCTCATTTACTAATTTATAAATCAATTTCAATTCTTTAGAAAAAGTTTCAAGTGAAATGTATATCGGTTCCATGCATAAATAAGCACCATGCAGAATGTATAAGTCTGTCATAAGTATAGGTTCCATGCATAAATATACACCATGCGGGATATATATTCAAAAATGTAAAGGACCAAACCAGGAAATGCATCAAAATCAGCTAGTCTTTGAATGAGGTAACCACTTCATATTTGAACTGTATGTTGCATATATACATGTATTGTGTGATCATAACTTTCTTGGTACCATTTAAATAATTGAAAATTAGGGTCACGTCCTTAAAATGAAACTTAATTAAGCTCACATCCTCCTATTATAAAACATACAAATTTCATCCCTAATTTTAAATAGCGGCTATTATGTTTCCAGAACTGCCCTTTTTTCTTTTTTCACGCCGTAATTACCTAGGTCACATTTTTTTAGTACGTAATTTTTTTTCCTTTTCGCGAATCCAATATTTCTTTGTCCATGGCGGCGCAGTCATCATTTTAGGGTTTTGGATATCAGAATTTTGTAGATCGATCATTCACTTCACACAGAATTTTCGATAGTCGATTTAACTAAAGAGATTCTTTATTTATACACTGGATGTTTGCTCTTCAAGGTAAATTTTACTGTTTAATAATTTAATTTATATTCGGATATCATTTTTTTGATCATTTATTGATTGATTATTCTTAACCAGATTGATCCTTGATTTATATAGTGGATGCGTGTTCTTCAAGGTAAATTTTACTGTTTATTAATTTAATTTCTATTCGGATATCATTTTTTTGATATTTTGTTGAATTATTAGTCTGATTGTTTTTAATTGTCTATTTGTGTCGGTGATTAATGTAATTATTGTAAAATAATTTTTGGTTTTTATGGATCATACAGCTGTATGTATTAATTTTTCATTTTATTTGTTCTTAAATTTTTTATACGCGTATAAAAATATGCGTATATTGTTAATATCAATATGTATGTATGTAACTATTGATAGAACACGTGCATATTGGTTTGGTTATATTCAAGAAAGTTGTATATAAGTACGCATATATTCAGTATATATGCATAATCATACTCAGATTTTTAAAAAAATATGTTTGTGTGGTTGCTGATTAGTTGAATACAAATATGCATATATTTTTAATATATGCGTAGTAATAGTTTTTAGCATATATTGTGGTTAAAAGATTGTTCAACAATTCAGAACATATGCGTACAAGTATCCAGTTATTAGTGATATATGCCTATTTGTATGCATTTATTTATTGTTATTTGAAGATGTTTACGTATTTTTATATGATTATTGCACGTTAGGATTATTAATGTTGATTTTCTTCTTTGTTTAACAGTGTTCCTGAAATTGTGCAACAATTCTGAAAAGACGACTAGATGTGGTATGTGCAAGATACTGGGTCGTAACAAAAGGACTTGTTCTTCGAAATACAATTACGTATGCTTTGTTATTTTATTTTATTATTAAGAAACTTGGTTTTATGTAAATTGTTGTAAACATTTATGTGCTGCTTTAAATTTATTTTAATAATTTAATGTTAAGTTCTCTGATTTTTACATTCATTTTTTTAGACCTTATTTATATGCAATTATTCTGTAAATTTGCATACATGTATACAATTATATTGAATATTTGTTTATTTTTTTTTAGCGTTTTGCATAGATGCATAAACGTGTTTCTTGCGTACAGGTATGAAAGTATTTATACAACAGGATAATGTGCACAACTATTATATTTTGTTTCATATAATTATGAAAGTATTCTTAATACGTGCATGTGAGTCTACAAAAGTTCAGCGTATATGCATATTTTCATTTATCATTGAATATTTGTTCCCTTTGTTTATCATGAATTTTTTTTACCTGTATATTTTCCAGTTTAAATTTTCATATCAAAAAAACAAAGGAACATCGACTGTTGGATTCATTCTGCAAATACTTGCATTTATGTAAGCAACTATATAGAAAATATGCATAAGCGCATGCAAATATTCAAAATATGCTCATAATACAGAAAACTTAAAGCATTTCCATTTACGCTTGCAACTGATAATAATATTTTCATATAACTCTGACATTATCCTGATTATTTTGACAATACAAATATGCATACCATTTAACTACGAAAATTATATGCACGCAATTAGTATTTGTATAGTTTGCATATTCGTATGCGACTAATAATAATAATTTCATATAAGTATTCTAGTATTTAACTTCTGCAATTCAAATTTGCAAATTTTCATAATTTTTGCATATAATGATGCTAATATTTTGAATAAATGCACACCAGTAAGTAAAAATTTCAGGTTATCATATAGAATCAAAATAACTTGAAACCCTACATAATATTCCCCAGTAATTCATTATTGAAAATAATAATCAATAGACCATAGTTTGAAAACAAAGTACTAGTACAAATATTCACAAAAAAACTCTGAATATCAAAATTTCCACTTTTATTTCGCGTTGTTTGCATTCGATAGCAACAAGTTCTCTGTTAGATCTTGACTTGGAGTCCAGCTGTGTGGTTTGTAGTTCAGAATATTTTATGCAACCATCGTTATTTGTAAATCAATAGCCAAAGCATTGTAAAGTTCATCTTTCTTGTCTAGTTCCTTGCCCTCACTTCTTTGATTCATCATGTTCATTACAAACACTGCATATTCGACACTGAATTTTTTTATACAGAAACACCAAATGTTAGTTGCATAATAGTCGTCGTTAAGAAACTGTTTAAAATATTTGCATAAAAGCATGGAATAATTATTAAAAAATGCATATCAGTATTCACAACTGAATGAAGATAACTGCAATAATATTACTTCATCAATAAAATCATGCTACTATTTTTATTATATGCATATATTGTCAACATGAACATAAATGTATGCAACTATTGTTCGAACACCTGGGTTTTCATGTATTCAAAAAAGTTGAGTATAAGTATGCCTATATTGTAGATATATGCATACAAATATGCGTATGTTTTAAATATTTCTATTTAGCATTTTTATGTTAAAATATTGTTTACAAATATGCATCTATTCTTACTATATGCATATTTGCATTCTACTTTTTTTATCAAACATGGAGAAAAATAGAATATAGAATATATGTATATTTGTATGCATATATCTAGAATATTTGCATATAAATATGCAAATATTATTGTTATTTTGCTGAATTGTATAATTCTGAAATTCCAGCATGCATCTACTACGAATAAATGCATTTAAACATTTAATTTTTATGCATACTTGCTTACAATCATACAGATTTACTGAATAAAAATCAGATTACAAGAATACAGTATCTATATTCGGATACAAAAAAAAGCAATTAGATTTATACCTTTTTTTGCTATTTCTTGTTAATTGATGACCAGTGAATCAAAACATGACGATGTTGATTAATATGAAAACCACCGGCTTTTGATTCTACAACGCGATTTACTAATCGAGGGTTTTGCAGAAATGTGGGATTGGGGTTTTGAGCGAGATGAGGAATCGTTGTTTGAGCGAGATGAAAGGAGCGATCAGACTGAATAAATGATGAGGAATCGCTGTTTGAGCGATCGAAGGTTTTGCTGAATTGTGGGATTAGGGCTTTGAGCAAGATTAAAGGAGCGATTGGCTAAGTGAATGAGGAGGAATTGCTGTTGGATAGTTTTTTAGCTGCGTAAGGGTAAATCTGGAATCATTTGTGCAGAATTTCAAAAATAGGGATGTATTCTCTCTTTTTTTATCACCGGGTTTTTTTTTATATTTTGAAACTTAATAGGGACTTGTAAAAAACGCACCCTTTAAATAATTACCAGCAATAGAAATACATTAGTTGTTAGATAATTACATTTAGATAATACCTTATTGCACATAAAATAATGCCTCATTTGAAAACATGCGTATACCTCATTTAAATAATACCTAATCAGAACATTTGAGTCGAGTTTTACGAAAATCCAAGTGCTAAAATACTAATATTTGGCTATACGTTGTGGTTCTGCATCAGTGTCTGTTTCCACATGAGACGACCCGAAATCCCCCTCAGTTTGTTTTGAGAACACGACGCATTAGAACACAAACAATAGGACATTTCATTGTTATTACAACAATTTACATCAGAGTACAAGAATATATCAAAGTGTGAATTAATTACAGTGGAGAAATAATATCATAGATTTAGTAAATTACAAAGCAGCGGAAAATATAATACTTGAATAAAATCTGCAGCGGAAAATATCTACAACCACAACTGAAAGAGATACACAGATATAAAGCGTTCTGAATATAGCTCCATCTGTAATGCAGGATCCTGTGAAAAGTAATATCTGTGAAAACCAAAACTACTAGCTGCCCGTGTGGAAAATATGGGCACCCAGAGTTTAGGTTAAAACATTAAACTCCGAGTTAGTCATGAGACTGGTGTGAGAACTAAAACAGTTATTAACTTGATTTTAAAGATAGGTAATCACGGGACCACACTGTATAACACGGAACGGGTTTATCCGCCATGAATGCCAATGTATAAAAATAACAGTGCAATGCTAAAGAGAAAATTGAAGTTATTATAAGACTTAGGTCCCATCACACAATGAACACTGTCGAGGATAGAGTTTTCCCTTATAATAGCCAAATTTGCTTGATACACGAAATTTCATCTTTTATTATTATTATTATTATTATTATAAGTGAAGAAATCAACTTCAAATATAAATGTATCAATCATAGGCGGCGTAGGTACCATTATATTATGTCGCCATATTGGTTTACAACTAAAACCGTAAAATCGTGTATTGGAAATTGGGTTTCCATCTATGAACCGAGGCAAGGGATCTTCCTCACCCATTTCAAGACAATCTAGCAAATGCCTCGTGATCCCCCGCAGTGAACCCGTGGAATCGGTAGGGCTTGTCGACCATCGATGATTAATTATACCATAAACTATATGTTAGCCGGTTCTATCGAACCTCTAAAATGGTCAGTCACGTCGACCAAAGAGCCACTAGGGTCTCAAATAAAATCCGAGGTACCTCGCTATCCATCAAATAATATGCAACATCCACATGAGTAAAAAACCTAGGCTCCATACTATGATGTTACTCGTAGCTAGAACTAACATATGCCCATTTCCTTGCGGTCACTATCCCGTTTTTGATTCATACCGAGGTGTGAGGCTCACGAATTAACGCTACACAAAGCTATGATAATTAAAGTTGTGCTTTGATCATCAACCACAAGATTCTACTTTTCAACAAAAGCCTTGATCATTTGTGTAACGGCCCAGATTTTTGACCATTTAGTTTAATATTTAAAAATGTTTTTTTTATATTGTTTTGGAATTTTAAATGGTTTAATTTCAATAATTTTGAATATTTTATTAATATAATAATATTTTATTCCGAAATGGTATAAATTTAGTGGATCTGCAATATAATGTGAACTGACAGTATAAAAGGATAAATTTTGAATTAAAAATAGTATGTTTACAAAGGAAGTAGTAGCTAACGAACTCGGATTTCAATGAAATCGGTTTCACTAAATCCGAAATTATGAAATTAGGTAACCAACCAAGTTACGTCAAAAATGACATAGTATGTGGAAAAGAAAAAAATAAAAGGCCAAAATTTGAACTAAATTTTGACGGTAATTGGAATTTGCTAATGGTAACGGCAAAACTGGAACCTGAGATCTATCCAGGAAAATTCTAAACATAGGATATTAGCTATATATGAAGTCTGGGAAAAATCCTATAACGGATATAGAAAGTTATTAAGGAAACAAAATTTAAATAAATTATTTGAAAATCTAAACGAACTACGATTTTTGATTTGAATACATAGAATTGAAGTACGTTAAAAACCGGACCAGATGGTGGAAGAATTTCTGAAAACCGTTATCGTTTGATACTCCAACATGAGACCGGAAGATGTTGAAACTAACACAAAACACTATTTTGAATTTGAATTTAAATTATTTGAAAGTTCAAACGAATTCGAATTTGAAATATTTTTATATATTATTGAAGAGCAAGAAAAATTGAACAACATGGTTGAAAAAGATTTTGGATAAGGTATCAATAAGTAAGTCAAATTAACGTCCGAATAGGGTTGAGAAAACACACTTTACTATTCATAAATTATTAAATTTATTAATAATTTAATTAATTTAAGGATTAATCCTAGCCATCCATTTTCGACCGTTGGATTCGCGCCACCTCGGCAATCCATATGACTTCTTCGGCTATAAATAGCCCCCCCCCCTTTAATTTTAAACTCACTCCTCCTCCTCCTCTTTCAAGCTTTGGCAATGGCAGAAATAATAATAAAATAATAGAAAAATAGGGAAAAGAAGAAAGGAGGGCAATACGGGGAGCTAGGGACTCTCAGGCAGAGGCTTGGGCTTCACGGGGTAAGTTTTTAAATAATATTTATTTATTTATTTTGATAATAAATATATATATATATATTATAATTAAAATAGAATTTGTAAAAATAAATATCGTAACATTCTAAGGGTGACAGAGAGGATAGCGTCTAAGGCTTGAGTTTGGAAAATATAGTTTCCTGCTCTCCCTGGCTATCCCTAACTGACCCGACGGATGGGATGGTTAATTTAAATTTAAATTTAAAATTTAATTTGAATTTAATTTGAATTTAAAATAGACCAGGGGCATTTTCGTAATTTTTAACTATAAACTTTAAAAGCTTATAACTTTTCAAAAACAAGTCGGATTTCCACAAAACAAGGACCGTTGGATTCTTATCGAAAAATACTTTAAAATGAGTTACAGTAGATTTTTGATCTAGGTTATAATTTTTAAGCTATAATTAAATGAATATTTTTAAATATTTTTTTGGAAATTAAATTTAATTAATATTAAAATGGTTTTTTCAATTTTAAAAATTGGATATGGCTAGAGATGGGAAAGTAGGATTTTTTTTAGAAGGGCAGGGAAGGTAATTTGGCTAATAACGCAATTAGGAAATAATTAAGATAAAAATAATTTAATTAATTTAATTAAATATATATATTCATTTAAATTAGGTAAATATTGTAAATAGCATAACTTTTGCATATGTTAACGAAATTTAACGAAACAAGATCCGTTGGGATCGCAGGGACGAGACCTATCCGATGGCACTGACTAGGAGTCAATCTGACGCTATTGAAAATTCAGCTAATTTTGGACGGTCGTCCCAAATTAGAAGCGACAAACGCGTCAACCGTCGACCAGAACAAACTCTGGTGAGTTAATTCTCACACCTTCTGTAATCCTGTGATGTGGTACATTCACAGTAAAATATATTTTACAGTTAACAGTTTAAATTGGCTGATTGGATGCGATGGATGCAAGTTGTTTGTTGTTGTTTGATGGTTGCAGTTATTTATATTCTACCAATTATTTGATTCGTATATTGTTATCAACTTACATCTGTGATGCAGAGAAGGACAGGTTGGAGGGATCCGACCGGATTCCTCAAATTAACTATATTTTGTTTGTTATGCATATATATGAATTGTTCACCTTGACTGACACCAAAACCTGTCTGTATGTTGATGGTTGAATAGATACACACCTGTGTTGTGTTTAAAATCAACCGACAGTGTTAATTTGGTAATTGGCAGTAAACGATCTAGAATGTGTTGTTTTTGACGTTAGTTGATTGTTGGGTGAATCGACGCAGTGTTAGAGTTGTAAGTTATTTTATAACTGGAATTAAGTTTTAAATAAAATTATATAAGGGATTTAAATGGAAATTATAAATATCTATTTTTAATCGGGTTTAAAGGGTTATTTAAATGGATTATACCAGTGTTGAAAGCATAGAAAAACCCAAGGTTTTACCTACGGGTTGGTTAAATTTGACAATTTGTTTTCAAACAATTAAAGGTTAATTTTTAATCAATTAAGTTATTTGATTAATTTAAGAAAAGGGAAATGACAAAGGAAATTCAGTTCACTGTTAACTGATATATATATATATATATATATATACACGGTTGATAAAATCCACCGTTTTCGAGTAAAATAGACAAAGGGATAAATATGAATTTAAATATTCATTAAAGTGTAACGAGTAGAGTTAGAGCATAGTTAATATTTGATTAACTAAAAATCTAAAGAGAATATTGAACTGGGTATTGTTAATAACCTAAATTATTTTGAGTAAGCTTGTAAAAGTAATAATAATCCTATTTTGGTTTTGGGGCAAAGTTAACTATATTTTAATATGGTTAATGGTAAAACTAATTATCCTTTTAATTTAAAATGATTTAAAGTAATGAATTCAATTTGAAATCGAGTAAGAAATAATTAGTTGGAGATAAATTCGATTAAGAGATTATGGAATGTTTTATGACCCAAGTGTTCGACAAACTTGGTAGATGAAGTTGGTAGGTAAGTATAAAGATTTAAATCAGGGTTTACTTAATGTTTCAAATTAAGCAAGGCAAATTCAAATTGGAATGATACTTTACAGGAATTAAGTGATGGAATATTCGAACAAGGATTTCAAATGTAAGGAAAGGTTTTGTAAACCCAAGTTTGAAATCAAGATTTGAAACGAGATTTAGTGTCGGTGATTAAGTGTCGAACTAACATTATTCTGAGGTAAGAACGTTGTTGATCAAGGTCTGAGAGGTAACTAAAATACCCCAACTTGGTTGGCTTCACTATTATCAAGGAATAGTATTAGTTTGGAACGAGTGAAGTGTTGAGATTGGTTTTATCCTATACGATAATATCAAACTCTGATGCAAGGTTTTGGAAATTAAATAATATTACGATATGAGTTCAAAAGAAATAAGAATGTTGTTTTCAAATTATAGTAAACATTTGTTAGTCAATTAGAGTTGATCGAATATAGTTAGAATTAGTCAAACCAAGTTATCTAGGGAAGTTTCCATTGCGTACGACTGCTAGCGTAATTCGCAGGGCTGCAGATAGCCTACGGCGGTCGGATGTTTCCTGAGGGAATCAGGCGTAACCATTGTGATCGCTGCGATCTAGAGTCGAGCGGATGGAGTTAAGTCAAGTATTAATTAATCGATAGTAGTAATCAAGTCGAGTTAGTCTAGTCGAGTTAAATAGGTCGAGTTAGTCAAATTAGAGTTAATCGATCAAAGTAAATCAATCAGAGTTAATCAGAGAAAATTTGGTTTATATCATTAAGTATGTTTTAAAAGGGGTCAAGTTGTGTTAAGTGTTGAATCAGCAAAACCCATTGTATGCACACTATCGTTATTCGATAGTTAAAACACCGACTATCGAAGTTGACCAATATGATTGTTGGTATGGAAAGTCCGGGATCAAATTATATTCGAAAACCATTCCGACCAACAAATACATGTAGAGATCAGAAGATGATCGTAATGGAGCATTGAAGACTGTGGATTTTCATAAGCGGAAGGACTGCTAAAAATCTCCGGTTTAGCGGCCAGCAATAAACTATGGTTCTGTCGTGGTTGGAATCTACAGGTTGCAAGAACTTCTCGCTACTGATCCTTGGGGTGATTCCTATATGAGATGCAGTAGGAGAGTACCTTCGGTTCATCCTGTTCCTGGATGACTTGTATGGACGGATGTCTGACAGAGTATTTTCAAAAGGATTTACATGCGTTGATTTCTCCAAACGTACCATAGCTGATGTCGGAGAAATGGTCATTCTCTAGCCAGATAGCTAGAGTATGTTTGTGGACGTCAATCAGTGTGATCTGGCGGATCTGACGATGTGGCATTAAAAGTATATGATGACCAGATGTGTTCTGACCTCAAGCCTCATCAACCGGAAATGACAAAAATCGGGCATGCAACATGGCTATGTGGGTCGCTCCCATTAGGATGTATGATCACCTATCTAGAGAAATTCCTATTGCTTCTTAATCTATGTTCGATGCTGTCCCTTATCGGGAGACGGTGGTTTGAGCCCAACCGTCGGTGATATACATTCGATACACTCAAGCGAAATGAGTGGTCAGTTATGTGAGGACCGGGTTGCAAGATGTTCTTGTTGAACCCAGTGTATTCGCCTCTAGAGATACACTATCAGCAGGTGGTCCCATACCTTGTCAAGGTTGGAAATCCAAAATCCAATAAGCGCCCGCGGTTTTGATTGTATACTATATATGTGGAGCATGAGATGCAAGCGTTCCACTAGATTGATAATTACTTGTATTTAGACATTATGATAATATCAGAACAAACTATGATTTTGAGAAATGGTTTGGGTTATAGTAAGGTAAAAACCATCCGTGTTTATGTGTGGACTGGTCTTACTATTATCCTTTGTTTCAGAAAGGATTTTCCAAAGTTAAACCAGTGTGTGTGTTCTGTGAATTTATCACTAATAGTATTCCGGACCGACCCGGTGTATTTCGTTTTAAATCAAATGTGCTTGGGTCAGACCAAGCATATGTACAGGTTAGGTTCGCTTGGAGTCTCAGAAGCTGGAAGCAGACGGCTTCACCACAAGTTATATAAAGCTAATTCCGCTGTGCAGTTATATGTTAAACTCTGATGATTGGTATGTATACAAAATTCTTTTGTATATTTGATATTATATTTTATCTGTTCCGCTGTGAGTTCTGATGTGATGTTCTTCTTCTTTCTTCTATTCTAAAATTTCTTTCTTTCTTATCTCACCCTCTAAATTCGTTATAAACTATTCAATGTTTTTCGGTGCTTGGAGGATCGGTATGAGATACTGTAAAGGTATTTATATCGATTTTCGGGGCCGAAAACGCTGGGTCTTTACAATTTGCATCTCAGTATGCCACACTGTCGATCCATACAGTACCGCTGATTTCCACCAATATACAACCTCTAAGCTTGTATGTCTCAGAGAAGGATGTTAAGCAAGAGAATAAATTCTCCGCCACCAAACAGATATATATTTAGCAGAGATCAACGAATACAGTATAAAGGAATACAATGTCAGACACACTATCCATTGGCAAGTCTATTCTGGGTCTGAATGAAACCGGAGGCACCTTATTCCTTATCCCAATGTTCAATACAGGAGAGAGGGCCTCGCATATCTGGTCGATCTCCAACTATGTCTGGACAATCACCACTTATTACCTTGTCCTAGGTGTACATCCTAATCAAGACATCAGTAATCATCCAAACGATGTGAAGATCTGCGGTCTTCAACCATCATCTTCATATCGTAGACATTTAGTCGTTGTATTAGTTATTCAGAATGGGTTAAACCCGGTCTTTCTGAATAACTCGCATATCTTAAAATCAAGTGTTATAAAAACACATCATACACCTCATTCCAATTCAAAATATTATTCTATTCAAATATTCTTTTCACAGTCTAAACCAAATTAAGGTTTATCAAACTAGTTGGGATTATCGAGCATTAACGAAGTAATCATTTATTTTATTTTTCCAATCCTAACCTACTCATCCCATGGAGCAAAACTGGTAGTATTCCATATCTAACACCCACAGTGCTGTAGGAAAATTTAATTACCGTTTCTCGTTTCAAATCTAATTAACGATTTAACTATCGCTTGGAGTAAAATTGGTGGTACTCCATTCTCGATCATTTCATGAATTCGATAAATTTAATTATCCCATTCTCATTTCAGTCTAATCAAAGATTTATTAAAACTCCCCCTTGGTTTTAATATCAAAATCATTACTTTATGATTATTCAACTTTGAGGAATTAATCCTGCCTTTAACAGGGTTAAAGAACCAATGTCACTTAAAACACAATTCACGATAAGCCCCAAAATCCAATTCCATCAAGATGGAATATCCACGGAAATCAGATCGTTTAAAATCAATATGAATTTCCATATCAGACTAATAATATAAACGGAATAACGATGAAGCCTTTTAAATTCCATATATAGTAACGGTCTTCCATCACAGAAGCTCATCTCAATTATTATCAAATCGAATTCCATTCAATTCCAATTTAATATATTAATTAGGAAAACTTTACTTTGGAAATTTTCCTTTAAATCTTAATAAAAAGAATTATAAATTCAAAATCATAACTTCACTATTAATTGGGTTAAAGAACAAATATTATTTAAAACAATGTTCACAATAAACCCAAAAATCCAATTTCAATCTAGTTCCATTTAAATATTAATTAATTGGTAAACTTCTCTAAATCTTAATTAAAAGATTTATTCTTTTATTAACTGGGTTTAAGAACAGTGTGAATAAAGACACCATTCACGACAAACGAAAATCCAATCTAATATTAAATACGAGGCTCTGAATAGAAATTATTTAGACTTATATTCAATATCAAATTCTGAAACCAATTGTAACACCCCGTATGTTGAATAACTTGTTATAATATAAATCAGGGAAGAATTAAATTTTAAGATCTGAATCAGGGGAAACGGGCTATGTCATTGCGTTCGTCTCGGAAAAATACGCGAAATAGAGTCCGAGTTTTTGTAAATCGGAGTCCGTATGACCCAGTTATGGCCCGTGTAAGTTTTCAGAAAATTCTAAGTTCAAAACAGATTTAAATTTCAGGTTCAAAATTCGAAAATCAGGCCAGGCGGGCTGGGCGGGAAAATTCCCGCCAGCCACCCCAAGTCGACTGGGAAGTCGACTTGGGAGTCGACACAGCAGGACCCAATTCGACTTCCCAGTCGAGTTGGGAGTCGACACAGGTGGCCAGGCAGGTTTGGCCTGGGTGCACTGTTTTGGCTGTTGGGCTGTGTTTGGGGGCTTGTGACGAAATCTGATGGCTCTAAACTAATCTAGGGTTAATCTAAGGGCCTAAACTACATCTTAAATCTATAAATACACCCTTAGACTACCCTAATCCATACTAAAAATAGATACAATGTCATCATGCCGTCAAAATACAACTTAGAAGGAGCCTCCACAAATTAGAGAGGAAGATAGCTTCTCAAATCAACTTCTAATCAACTCTAGCTGCTAAATCTTCTTCATAGGAGTGCTAATCAACAAGTTGTGAGTTTCTATGCCTTTAGCAAGCAATTGCTAAACTAATTATGATAGGATGTAATGAGGTTATGGTTATGAATGTGGATCAATGCAAGTTATGTTATCATATGCTATGTGCTCATGATGTTAGTTATGCAAGTTTTATGCTATATGTCCATGATGCTAGTTATGCAAGTTTTATGTTATATGTCCATGATGCTAGTTATGCAAATCACTATGATAAACATTGATCCATTATGACACCATGTTATGCAAGTTTGGTGTTTGATTATATGCAAGTTCATATATGACATGTTATGCAAGTTTGGTGTTTGATTATATGCAAGTTCATATATGACATGTTATGCAAGTTTGGTGTTTGATTATATGCAAGTAACATGTGCAAGTTTACACCTTTGTATGATATGCATACATATGCAAGTTTACCCCCTTTGTATGTCATGCATATATATATATATGCATGTTTACCCCTTTTTATGATATAAGTAACATTTGCAAGTTCATCCCTTTTTAGACCTATGACATGTATGCAAGTTTATCCCTTTAAGATAGGTCTATGACATGAACATCTATGCAAGTTACCCTCTTTATGACATATGTGATTCATGCAAGTTTGGGTTGATTATTTATGCTAGTTGGGTTTGATGCTATGGTCATATATGCAAGTTGACACCTTTAAAACCCATGTTGATACTAATGTTATGCTAAGTTGAACCCATTGTATTTCTGATGAATCTTCCCTTTTAAGTATGTCATGTTAGCGTATTACGTGGGGAACAATGGGGTTAATATTCATGTTAACAAAATTGTGGTGAAATTGGTATGATGTTGCATACCGTAAGTGGATGGACATAATTGAGTCAATTATGTACAACATTAAATTGGAATTAATTAGGGAAAATTAATTCAAAATATGGGGGTGATTAATTAGGTGTAATTAATCGACTAAGACACGAGGTTGGACCCTTTTGTAGCATAAGACTGCCCGGACCCGACCGGCAAATCCAGCGGCTACAAATGATTGGCCCAATGTGAGAGGTCTTAGGCATAAACTAAATACGTGACAAGTGTAAAGACACGAGGTTAGACTCTGTTATGGCTTAAGGCTGCCCGGACCCGACCGGCAAATCCAGCTGCCATAAAAGACAGTCTAATGTGAGAGGTCTTTACGAAGGTTATGGTCTTAATCAATTAAGAAACACTTAACCAGATAAGCATGTAGTGGGGCATGAGGGGTTAAGTGGGTGCCTTGGGTGGCATGTGGAAATCTAGTGGTTGCCTTGGGTGGTAATAGAAAATATGATTAGAATACTTAACCAAAGTGGAAACATGTAATTAAACATGATTAAAGGGTTAAGTGGGATACACGAGAGGGAGCAAGCTTAGGTGGGTCGCTTGTGGGGGCTCATTTCAACCAGTAACCCATATGTATCTTTGTGGGCTCGACCCAGGTCGAGGACGGGACACGCGTACTGGGCTTGACTATAAGAGGCCAAAACGGGTTAGCGGTGGCAACGCAAGTCCAACGGGTTTCATATGCGTGTGGACCCGGGCTGGTAGGTAAGACGTTGTTGCATCATGTAGGTATAAGCCGTGCATCAGTGTTGGTATCGGGTTGCCACTTTGGGGAATGATACACCCCACTGTTGGACCAGCACGGATATCTATGTTAGGGAGCCGATCACTTGGGGAGTAGTGGGTAAACCTAGTGGAGATAGGGGCAGACGGCACCTATGTGGTCAGCTAGGGGTACACGAAACTACTAGTTAAATTTTCTAAGTCCTTGGGTGGGATCAACCTTTAAGTTAGGAATGACTGGTGTGGTGCAGTGTAGTAATTATCCTTGGGTGGGTAGATGCGTCTTTACCGTTATCTTCGTTTTTCCTATGTCTAGTTGGCTGCTTAGTGTAGTCATTTATCCCCAGTCGTTACCGTACCAAGTTTATATCATACCCTAATTACTTTAATGATTGTATTGTTAAGGTTATAGGATTCGCTCAGACTTATGTCTGACCTCGTTGTTTTTTTTATCTTTTTCCCAACCCTCAGGTTCTCAGAGTGGGCGTAGCACTAGTGGGCTTTGATCAGATTGCTTTATCTATCTTTTGGAGCTTGGACCGTTGATGTAAAGCTCAGCTTATCTTTTCTATTGTGGCTATTAGTTATGTAGTGGGATTATGCACTTATGTTTTTATCAGGATGGATATTTAGTACTTGACTCTTGTTTTATGGTTTTGTTATTGTAACCAAACATGTTTACCTTCTGCTGCAATGAAATGATGTTTTAGTTAACAAGTATTATTTATATCTGTCTTGTTGTAATTTTTCTGTTTTATATTCACTTAAAATACTCCACCGAAGTTAAGGCATTCCCTTAGTGAGTGACCTTAGCGGGTGTGGGGTTTTACACCAACAATTATCGTATTGAGAATAATGATATATACATCTTCCAAATTCCTCCACAATATCCATATAATCTCGGAATCCAATACCGAAATATTCTGAAGATTATTTCCATTAAAAACCATTCCAATTTATACGTTGGAAAAATTCTGGTTATTTTAAAACCTATTTTCAATCCAATTTATTATTTCTAAAAATAATTGGATAATTATTCTAGTTATAAACTAGTTCATTTCGATAAAAATATATTTTTATCTTTTCAAATTGGAATTTTTCATCCAAATCATTTATTATGATTTTACATAATTTTTCCATATTTTTTATAATTTTATTAAGGCCCTACATTTAGTTTTCAATAACGGTCACCGCACTACATTCATAACGACCTTTTCTAAAATTGATTTGGACATATTTCCAAATCCAACCATTAGATTTCAAATCTCTTATAATTATTGGAAAGCTCTTCTCGATTCAAACCCAACATTTTTGGTTTTAGGAGAATCCGACGATCAGATCTCTCGTTATATCAATTTGAAGTTAATGGTCGAAATTCGCGAACGGTTGCTACGCAGCACGTTCTATTCAGGCCATTATATATATATATAATATAATTATATATCGCCGATTTCCATTTAAAATGTATTTTATAAATTTGTTTATAAATTCGTTTAAAACATTTTAAACTTCGTTTTCAATTTTAAATCAAAATTGAATATTCCATATAATTATAAAATTAAAATGATAATATTTTCAAAATATTAAATTTTGAAATCACTTATTTTTTATATTCATTATAAAACGAATAAAATCGATCGATAAACCCATTCGAGTTAAAATGGCATTTACTACTTAACTCGGCTTCACATTTCAATATTTTCGTGTCCATCCAAAATCGGACTTCAAAATCACATTTTGATTAATCACTGAATATTATTTTAAAATATTCATTATTTAAAAATATTCTTTGTTTTAAAATATTCTTTATTTCTGAATCGGAATGCAACTCAATCAATTACCATATAATTTCAGTTATATGGATTTCATACATCGCATGTATTCAACAATAATGATAAATAATCATTACACATTCAAACTCATCCAGAGTGCATTCTACAACTATATAAGCATTAAAATAAATAAATAACACTCATCGCAGTCTGTCAACCCATTGATTGACATACAACTAAATATTAGGATTAATATATGTCAAATATCATCCCAATACCCGTGTGGGGTTTCCAAACAAAGAATACTGATTATTATTTGTGCACTTTGGCGATGTGTAAAAAATTATCGTCCCAATCAAGATCCGTTAAATAGGTGTACATAAACATGTCGTCCGACTTGTAATTGAATATTTTTTCCAATTTCTTTTTATAAAATTTTTATATACATTTTATATAAATAATTTATATATTTCAGTGTTTGAAAAATTCGGCATTATAACGGCGCGATATTAGAACCAGAATAATGTCTAGCATTATTCCCCTCCTGATACTGGCTCACGCCATACACAACAATCAATCAATCCAATATTCCACAATACAATGAATTTTCCACCACACAATCATATCACACAAATCATCCAGGGTTTAACAAAAAATAGTGTCAGGAGCTACTAAGCCCCATCTGCAACCTATTATAAAATAAGAGAATGAAAATAGTTTGTGTGAGGGAGTTCTCACTTTTGTTACCATTACGCCAGTCTTTATTTTTGATTTCAGTACAGATTGGATTTGAATTTGCCTGAAATTCCGATTTGCTCCGTTTCTGTCCCAATCAGTTCCATCGCGTAGAATTCGTAGCCACGATTCCAACGTGACTGAAATCACTAGACTTGAACCTCATATGAAGAAGTTACGATAATTTTTACAATATTCACAAAATTAAAATAATTAATTTAAAATTAATTTCCTAATTATCCTTTTAACCTGTTTATTATTTGTGCCTTCTTCGTTTTCATCTGGAACCGAGAACCCATATTCTCGACTTGCACTTCGCGACGCCGCACCGTCATAGAGGCACCGGACCCAAATCGGAGATGCCCCCATGAACCGCCGGAGCATCCCTCCTTCCTCCTCCAATGGCACAACACTCGATGGCTTATTCTCTTTGAAAAACATGCTCGAAGTTGGTCGTTTTGGGCTAAAAAACTAGCCTCCAGGGTGCACTAAATCCGACAATACCCATATAGAATTGAAGACGATAAAAATCTCTACAAAATTCCCCAAAGAACTGGGGTCTAATTCTTTGTATTTTGATCGGGATCTGGGGATAAAATATCGAGCGATTAGGGCCTTTTTTTTTGAAGTGGCAGCGGATTTTGAAACGATGAGGGTTTGGGAAATTTTAGGGTTATATATATATATATTATTTTAACTCGAAAATATGTGTTTTTGCATATGAACTCCAAATCAAACCCAACGGATATCGCCTCTAGCTAAATACCCCCATTCCGAACACAATGGGATAGATTTCATAAGCCAATTCAGTCGTTTCGATCATTTTTGGTCAAAATTAATATATAAATCAATATATATTGAATTTAAATGTACATTTCAATTTATCGGGGCCACATACTGACTCCAAAAATCATAGAAAATTTAATCTAGCTATGTTTTGATGATACGGTCCTAACAAAACTAATTTCATTGAATTTGAGACCGTTTGAAAAATGACCATTTTTCTAGTCGATCAAATCCAATTGAAATTAGCCAAACACGTTTAAATTCACTACGCTCACATATTAGTTCCAGAAATTATGAAAACTGGAATCTAGATATAATTTGACATTCTGGATCCAAGAAAAGTGGTTTCATCGAAAACGGAGGTCGTTTGCAAAATGTCTTTTTTTAAGGGTTATATATTATATTAATATATATAAATTCCATAGCGACTATTTTGAATTTTAAACTAAACATAAGTTACAATTTATAAAGGGAAATCTCAGTTTCTTACATTCGTTAGAAAGATTTAGTTAAATGGATTCTAATGTTTTTTGCTTTACTGAAATCCGATTTTGTTTTGAATCCTGTACATTCATTTGAAATTTAAAATTGAATTTTCAAACTACCGCACCATTTCAGGCTCATTTTATAATTAAAATAAAGTTATATGTTCTAACTTCGATTTAAATAAATTTTTAGTTGTTATTATTTAAAATAAATCATTTTAATAATCAAAATTCATTAAAATAACTAAAATAATTTTTTTAAAATTGGCTCAGAAATTCTGGGTTGTTACAATCTCCCCACTTAAAATCTTTTCGTCGTAAAAAAGAAACGGAGCTGAAGGTTGTTTAACTAACCAACTCAACTTTCATTCTTCAACATTTCAATATCTAAGAATTTTCTCATTTCTCAAAAATTTGGCTAACACCCTAAATTTTCGAAAAATTTCACCATAACCCCCTTTGTACAGCCCTGTCGGTAAAACCACAACTTGCATCACAGGGCCCTCATCAATCCAAAAGAAAAAGAAAAATCCAAGCGGCTTACCAATCGACTCATAAAATCATCAAACCTAATATATATTGTAAATATATACCTTTTTGTCAGGCATACAATTTTATTCCTCTTCTTAGCTTCCATGCTATGACATGTTCAACATATATATGTACATGTATGCAATTTCAATCAATTTTGAATTCAGTTTAATATTTGATTCGATTTGGCTTTACATACCATTCATTCTTATATTGGTTAAATTAATTATCATTCCAGTATTCTTTATTGGTTAAACTAATAATCACACAACACAATCAGCAGTCAATTAGTTGATTAACTTTTCAAACATTTAACTTCCTATATATACTTAAAAATCATACTTTTAGTGCCAAATCACAAAAAATAAATTATAACTAGGTTTTTGTTCTCACACCAGTCAATTGGAAATATATAGACATCCCACTTTCGAAACTCGAACATAAATGCTGATGATGACATGTCAATCATCAAAATCATTTTTGAGCAACTAGAGTGTGATTCTATATCTACCCAGTATATTTGAGACTTCGAATACACGTGGATCAGACGTATACGAAAAATCTTCTTATACTCTATAGTCCAAAATCAATATAAAATAAAATACTCAAATACGTTGAATAAGGTATAATTTTTCAAAATCAATTTGTTTTTAATAAACAACACTCTTCAAACCCATTCTAGGATACTGTTGATCCTATCTCTAACGAGTTATTCTCATAGGATGTTACTAATCCTATCTCTGATGAATTCTTTCATTTGGTTCTAATGTGTCTTGTGCTCGAGCTTTAATATCAAACTGAGATGACCCGAAATCCCCCTTATGTGAAAGCCTGGATTACTTTGAGAACAAGACGCATCAGAACACAAACAATAGGAAATTTCATTGTTAACACAACAATTTACATCAGAGTACAAGAATATATCAGAGTATGAATAAATTACAATGGAAAAATAATATCAGAGATTTAATAAATTAAAAAGCAACAGAAAATATAATGCATGAATAAAATGTGCAGCGGAAAATAACTACAACCGCAACTGAAAGAGATACACGGATACAAAGCTTTCCGAATATAGCTCCAGCTGTAATCTAAGATCATGTGAAAAGTAATATCAGCGAAAACCAAAACTACTAGATGCCTGTGTGGAAAATATGGGCACCCAGAGTTTAGGATAAAACAAGAAACTACGAGTCATTCATGGGACTGGTGTGAGAACTAAAGCAGTTATTAACTTGATTTTAAAGTTAGGTAATCATGGACCACGCTGTATAACACGGAATGAGTTTATCCCTCATGAATACCAATGCATAAAAATAATGGCGCAATGCTAAAGAGAAAAATAAAGTCATTATAAGACTCATGTCCCATCACAAAATGAACGCAATTGAGAATAGAGTTTTCCCTTATAATAGCCAAATATGCTTGATACGCGAAATTTCATCTTTTATTATTACTATAAGTGAAGGAATCAACTTCAAATATAAATATATCAATCATAGGCGGCGTAGGTACCATTATATTACGTCGCCATATAGGTTTACAACTAAAACCGTAAAATCGCGTATTGGAAATTGGGTTTCCATCTATGAACTGAGGCAAGGGATCTTCCTCGCCTATTTCGGGGCATTCTAGCAAATGCCTTAGGGTCCCCCGCAGTGAACCCTAGGAATCGGCAGGGCTGGTCATCAGATGATGATTAATTATACCATAAACTATTTGTTAGCCGGTTCTATCGAACCTCTAAAATAGTCAGTCACGTCGACCAGAGAGCCACTAGGGACTCAAATCAAATCCGAGGTACCTCGCTATCCATCAAATAATATGCAACATTCACATGAGTAAACATTTTGGGCTCTATACCAAGACGTTACTCGTAGCTAGAACTAACATATGTCCATTTCCCTGCGGTCATTATCCCATTTTTGGTTCATACCAGGGTGTGAGGCTCGTGAATTAACGCTACATAAAGCTATGCTAATTAAAGTTGTGCTTTGATCATTAACCACAAGACTCTGTTTTTCAACAAAAGCCTTGATCATTTGCATCTCAGCATGCCACACTGTCAGTCCATACAGTACCACATATTTCCACCAATATATAACCTCTAAGCTCTTATGTCTTCGAGAAGGGTGTTAAGAAAAAGAATAAATTCTCCGCCAGCAAACAGATATATATTTAGCCGAGATCAACGAATATAGTATAAAGGAATACAATGTCAGACACACTATCCATTTGCAAGTCCGTTCTGGGTTTAAACAAAACCGGATACACCTTGTTCCTCATCCCATATGTCCAATACAGGAGAGAGGCCCTCGCATATCCAGTCGATCTCCAAGTACATTTGGACGATCACCACTTATTACCTTATCTTGGGTGTACATCCCAATCAAGACATCAATAATCATCCAAACGATGTGAAGATCTCCGGTCTTTCCGAATAACTCGCGTATCTTAAAATCAAGTGTTATAGAAACACATCATACGCCTTATTCCAATTCAGAATATTATTTTATTCAAATATTCTTTTCATACTTTAAACCAAAATATGGTTTATCAAACTTGTTGGGATTATCGAGCCTTATCGAAGTAATCATTTATTTTATTTTTCCAGTCCCAGCCTATTCATCCTATGGAGTAAAACTGGTAGTACTCCATATCTAACACCCACAGTTCTATCGGTAAATTTAATTACCATTTCTCGTTTCAAATCTAATTAAAGATTTAACTATCGCCTGGACTAAAACTGGTGGTACTCCATTCTCGATCATTTCATGAATTCGATAAATTTAAATATCCCATTCTCATTTCAATATAATTAAAGAATCATTAAAAATCCCCCTTGGTTTTAATATCAAAATCATTACTTTATGACTATTTAAATTTAAGAAATTAATCTTGTCTTTAACTGCATTAAAGAACCAATGTCACTTAAAACACGGTTCACGATAAACCACAAAATCCATTTCCATCAAAATGGAATCTCCACAGAAATCAGATGAGTCAAAATCAATATGAATTTCCATATCAGACTAATAATATAAATGGAATAATGTCGAAGCCTTTTAAATTCCATATATAGTAACGGTCTTCCTTCACAAAAGCTCATCTCGATTATTATCAAATTGAATTCCATTCAATTCCAATTTAATATATTAAATTGAAAAACTTTACTTTGAAAATTTTCCATTAAATCTTATTAAAAAGATTTATAAATTTCAAATCATAATTTCAATGTTAATTGGGTTAAAGAACAAATGTTATTTAGAAGACCGTTCACGATAAACCCAAAAATCCAATTTCAATTCAGTTCTAATTAAATATTAATTAATTGGTAAACTTCTCTAAATCTTAATTAAAAGCGTTATTCTTTTCTCAACTAGGTATAAGAACATTGTTAACAAAGACACCATTCACGAAAAACCCAAAATCCAATTTAATATTAAATACAAGGCTCTGAATTGAAATTATATCGGCTTATATTCAATATCAAATTCTGCAACCAACAAATATCGTATTGGGAATAACGATATATATATATATATATATATATATATCTCTCCCAAATTCCTCCACAATATCCGTATAATCACGGAGTCCAATATTGAAATGTTCCAAAGATTATTTCCATTAAAAGCCATTCTAATTTATATGTTGGAAAAATTCTAGTTATTTTAAAACCATTTTCAATCCAATTTATTATTTCTAAAAATAATTGGATTATTTTCCTAGTTATAAACTAGTTCATTTAGAACAAAAATATATTTTTATCTTTTCAAACTTGGAATTTTTCATCAAAACATTTCCAAATCATTTATTATAATTTTAAATATTTTTTCCATATTTTTAATAATTTTATTAAGGGTCGTACAGTCGGTTTCCAATAACGGCCACCGAACTGCATTCATAGTGACCTTTTCTGAAATTGATTTAGACATATTTCAAAATCCAACAGTTAAATTTCAAATCCTTTATAATCATTGGAAAGCTTTTTTCGATATGAACCCAACGGTTCCAATTTTTGGAGAATCCGACGGTCAGATCTCCCGTTACAACAATTTGAAGTTAATGGTCAAAATTCACGAACGGTCGCTGCGCGGCACATTCTGTTCAGGTCATTATATATATAATATATATATCATTGATTTCCATTTAAAACGTGTTTTATAAATTCGTTTATAAATTCGGTTTAAAACGTTTTCAACTTCATTTTCAATTATAAATCAAAATTGAATATTCCATATCATTATAATATTAAAATGGTAATATTTTCAAAATATTAGATTTTGAAATCCCTTCTTTTCGATATTCATTATAAAATGAATAAAATCTATTGATAAACCCGTTCGAGTTAAAATGGTGTTTACTACTTAACTCGGCTTCACATTTCAATATTTTTGTGTCCATCCAAAATCGGACTTCAAAATCACATTGTGATTATTCACTGGATATTATTTTAAAATATTCTTTATTTCTGAACCAGAATGCGACTTAATCAACTACCATCTAATTTTAGTTATACGGATTTCATACATTGCATGTATTCAACAATAATGATAAATAATCATTACACATTCAAACATCATCCAAAGTGCATTCTGCAACTGTATAAGCATTAAAATAAATAAATAACGCTCATCACAGTCTGTCAACCCATCGATTGACATACAACTAAATATTGGGATTAGTGTATGTCAAATATCATCCCAATACCCGTGTGGGGTTTCCAAACAACAAATACTGATTATTATTTGTCACTTGGGTGATGTGTAAAAATTTATCATCCCAATCAAGATCCGTTAAATAGGTGTACATAAACAAGCCGTCCGACTTGTAAATGAATATTTACTCCTCTTTTTTAATGAAAATTTTATATACATTTTATATAAATAATTTATATATTTCAGTTTCAAAAAAATTCGGCATTGTAACGGCGCGATATTAGAATCGGAATAATGTCTAGCATTATCCCCCTCCTGATACTAGCTCGCGCCATACACAACAATCAATCAATCCAATAATTCCACAATACAATCAATTTTCCCACCACATAATCATATCATACAAATCATCTAGGGTTTAACAAAAAAATAGTGTCAGGAGCTACTAAGCCCCATCTGCAACCTATTATATAATAACAGAATGAAAATAGTTTGAGTGAGAGAGTTCTCACTTTGATTTCCACTCCACCAGTCTTTATTTCTAATTTCAGTACAGTTTGGAATTGAATTTGCCGGAAATTCCAGTTTGCTCCATTTCTGTCCAATTCAGTTTCATCGCGTAGAGTTCGAAGCCACGATTCCAACGTAGCTGAAATCACTGGATTTCGACCTCATATGAAGAAGTTACGATAATTTTTACATTAGTTACAAAATTAAAATATTAATTAAAGCTTAATTTCTTAGTTATCCTTTTAACCTCTTTATTATTTGTGCCTTCTTCGTTTTCAACTGGAACCGAGAACCCATATTCTCGACTTGAACTTCGCGATGTTGCACCCTAATGGAGCCACCGGACCCAAATCGGAGATGCCTCCACGAACCGTCGGAGCTTCGCCTCCTTCCTCCTCCAATGGCGCAGCACTCGGTGGCCTATTCTCCCCAAAAAACATGCTCGAAGTCGGTCGTTTTGGGCTGAAAAGCTGGCCTCCATGGTGCACCCAATCCAACAATACCCATATAGAATTGAAGACAATAAAAATCTCTACAAAATCCCCTAAAGAACTAGGGTCTAATTCTTTGTATTTTGATCGGCATTTTGGGATAAAATATCGAGCGATTAGGGCCTTTGTTTTTGAAGTGGCGGCGGATTTTAAAACGATGAGGGTTTGGGAAATTTTAGGGTTTTATATTTATATATATATATATATTATTTTAATTAGAAAATATGTGTTTTTGCATACGAACTCCAAATCAAACTCAATGACCATTGCCTTTAGCTAAATACCCTAATTCCAGACACAATGGGATATGTTTTGTAAGCCAATTCTATCGTTTCGATCAGTTTTTATCAAAATTAGATTATAAATAAATATATATTGAATTTAAGTGTACATTTTAATTTACCGGGGCTACATACTAACTCCAAAAATTATAGAAAAATTAATCTAGCTATGTTTTGACGATATGGTCCTAACAAAACTAATTTCATCGAATTTGGAGACTGTTTGAAAAATGGCCATTTTCCTGGTCGATCAAATCCAACTGAAATTGGCCAAACTCATTTAAATTCACTGCGCTCACATATTAGTTCCAAAAACTATGAAAATTGGAATCTAGCTATAATTTAACATTCCGGATCCAACAAAAGTATTTCCGTCAAAAACGGAAGTCGTTTGCAAAATGGCTATTTGTAAGGTCTATATATTATATTAATATATATATATTCCATAGCAACTATTTTGAATTTTAAACTGGACATAACTCACAATTTATAAAGGGAAATCTCAGTTTCTTACATTTGTTAGAAAGATATAGTTTAATGGATTCTAATGTTTCTTGTTTGAATGAAATCCAATTTATTTTGAATCTTATACATTCATTTGAAATTTAAAATCGAATTTTCAAACTACCGTGCCATTTCAGGCTCGTTTTATAATTAAAATAAATTTATACATTCTAACTTCGATTCAAATAAATCTTTAGTCGTTATTATTTAAAATAGATCATTTTAAATAATCAAAATTCATTAAAATAGCTAAAATAAAAAATTTAAATTGGTTCAGAAATTTCGGGTTGTTACACCATACACGGGTTAGATTTTACCAAAAACTTTTGCATGTATTATGTATTTCTCATTGCAATTTTTTTGGCCTTCAACGCCACCGGTTTAAGCTTTTTGATTTAGTTTCATTTTGATAGCACCTAGATATTGCTAACAACGCTAGTACGAACATTTTTCAATTGATTAGTTTATTAACACAAATCGTTAGAATACATTATATTACTTTCCCACTACAGTTGCTGCTACTCCCTTACTCTTCCTATACATCAATATAATGATTTGTCCTAAACAAACATTCCAGCTTTCCTCACAAATGTCATACGTAAGTCAAACAGCCAAACAGTATGTGAATTAACCAACCCAACTACTACCATTACATTATAGTGTAATACGTAGATCAACGGACTTGAAAATAAACTGAATCGTGAGTTGAACTCACCTTAGAACGGTAGGAAGAAGGCGCAGCGAGGCGAAGACTGGTGGGTTCGTTGGCACTGGCGATCTACAGTGGTGGCGCTGGCTTCGAGGGAAGCAACGATTCACAATGGTCAAAGGGTTTGACGTCATAGGCTTGAAGTCGATCGGTGGAGCGTGACACAGTTGATGAAGGACCGGAGAAGGAGCTCGATTTGCGGTGGAGTACGAATTGTGGAAGGGAGGAGGCAATGGACGAAGAACGGTGGAGGCCGATTTGTAGGACCGGGCGGATATGATGACAACGCTCGATGGAAGGAAGCTTGATTTGCCGAGGAGGGAGGAGCAATTTAGGGGAGAAAGGTTTCGGTTGAAAACATTTCGAGATTTGCAAAAAATGATTTTTTTTGCTAGAGATGGACAAAAATGAAGAATGATAATGAAAAGGAAAAAGAATGGGTATTTTTAATAATTTAAGTTAAAAGAGATGAAGAGAGAAACAGATTTAAACACGATGAATAGCACATACATGTGAGGAATGTGGATGCGTGTCCTTTCCTAAAGCCTAAGTTTAAACAAATGTCCATTTTACTTTACCTATTCATTTTTATTTTCAATTTTTCAAATGGATATATGTAAACAAACATAAGAGATACAAATGAAATACAAATAGGACGCGCAATAAACGTTGTTAAATCTGTGCATTTTCATACTTGTATAGAGCGAATTACAATAGATGAGAAAGAATTTCAATAAACGACGAACGTTGAATCTCTCAGATTTTTAATTAGTTATTACAAGTTTTTACGCATTATATTAGACCAATAATTTTAATCAAAACCTTAAACTGATTTAAAATTTTTAAATAGGTAAATAGATTAATGGAAAATAGTCAGAATTTTTAGTGAAACTTGCTCAGATTCAGACAATAGTCAATATTCAAATTTTTATAATCGATATTGTATAAAATTTTGAATTCTCAAGTTTATTTTCCATTATAAAAGTACAAATTTTTTGCTGTTTATATATTATATTTTTGAATAAGCAAATGTTTTATTTAGAATATCCTGAATTCAAATATATATGCAGTAAATTGGATCTTAGATTAATAAATTAAAATTTTAAGTTAGCAACCTAAAACAAGTTCAAATATTCAACCATTAAATTTAAATAAGCTAAAATATTGATTTAAATGCTTGACTAAACAAATTCATTATTTTTGAACGTTGAAACCTTAGATCACTACAATCTCGCTCTCTTAAACCTTTTCGTCCTCGAAAAGGTAAGTTGTTAACATTATACTTATGTATGTAACAATTTATTCATTTTATATGCTTATATATATATATATATATATTAAACTTGTAAGAAAATGTAAGTTACTTTTAACTTCAAAATTTTCCTAATGCCCGGATTTACGGAAAATTTCGACAGCATCTCCCCTGTACAGTTCGAGCGGGAAAATTTCTCATACACAAAATATACATCTCATGTATACGATGAGGCATCCCTAATCAGGGGAAAAAAAATATAAACCTAATTACGATATTTAATCCGAAATACGTACTTTTTATTAGCGTTATAAGCAATTTTTCTTATATTTTAGCAAACGGGAGAAAAAGCAAGCTCCAAATTGAAGCACGCCTTTGAAACCTACTAAAATACTTATCAAACAAGTGAGAATCAAGTGTATACATTAATCTGAAAATATATAACATAAATGACAAATACAAGGCATAAATGACAAACAACTAAGCAAGCATGGTACGGCACTAACAAGGCATGAATGGGCACAAATTTATTAACAAAATCAATTGCAATATACAAACAAATGAAATTGTCCATATTCTTATGCTATTTATTTGTCGTTCACATTATACAACTTTATTTTACCTCAACTTTAATTAATCCATGCACATATTCATTATATGTGCTAATTTTTGTTAACGCTCATTCTATTTACACGTCTTATTTTGTTAGCATTTTTTTCTTTCATATACTTCATTTGTTCTTAAATCATTCACTTCTGATTTACTTCCATTCATTTACATTCATTTCACGTATCCATTTAATTTATTTATTCACATATAATTTCGTTCATTTCAATTTTTTCATTTTAATATACTTACGTTGCTTGCAATTCGCTTATTTTGATTTTTTTTTTTAAATTTTTTGGTTTGAAAATACTTAATAACTTGAAGTTTAACGAGTCTATTTATGTTCTCATAGAAGTTTTGAATATGCGTGGTACAGACGCATGACCAAAACGTCTCTAGGTTCGCAATATACTTGCTTTAACTCTAGTGAAACTCTTAAAACATTTCCTTGTATTTCAAAATAGGTATGGAAGTACAATCTAAACGAATTGAGTCATGGATCACGAATACACAATGGTTACGTCTGGTTCCCCCAGATAACATATGTATCCTTGAGCAATCACTACCCTACAAATTACGCCATGACACATAACAAAACTATAGATCGCAGATACGCAATGGTTTCATCTGGATGCCCCAGAAAATATTCGTACCTTTGAGCAATCACTACTCTACGAATTACGCTATGCCAACCTAACTCATGGATCGAAGTCTACTTATAGTAACACTAGTGGTTACGTCGCTATCACTCATGGACCTTAATAAATCATTGCCTCTCAAATTACGCCATGTGGACCACAGATACACAATGGTCACACCTGGATCTCACAAGAAATATCTGTATCTCAGGGCAATCACTACCCAGGTGCATTACGCCATAAATCGACCATAGATCGCAACCACACAATGGTTTTGCTTGGTTCCCCCAAGAAACATCCGTAACCATAAGCTTTCACAGTGTTACGAATTTTGCTATTCAGTCGAGTTCATAAGACAATGAGTTACCCCATGGAATTCAAAGGACAGCTCGAGTATTATACCCGAAAACCTAAACTATAGAAGATGAATCAATATAATGAATCCATAATGTGGACACAATGCGAATATCAAGAAGAATGCACTTCCATATCCTAAGTTCAAAAACATATGTACTATACGTACAGTACTTCATTTCAAATCACATTTATGTAAATATCCATTTACATAAATTTTCCAAATCTCCTTTTCAAATAGTTCTTTCTCATATAAATCCATTATATAAGATTATCAGTTTCACATCAATTATATTCCAAATCAATAGTTTTTTAATCTCATACTTATATAATTCATATATATAAGTTTCAATTTTCATATCAAAATATTCATACATCGGTAATCTTCAAAATTTCAATTTCAAGATCAAATTAAAATGATTTCCAAACGATTCGAGCATTTTATATCATTTCGAAGCTTAAATCTGCAACTACAAATTTGATTCATTATCAACATTCATATTCAATTTGGATTTAACATTACGACTATCGATATTCAATTGAGTTTTTACATTCGATCATTTTGGATCTTAATTTGTTCGAATTGGATATATACTTTTATCAAAATAACTAAGTTTCATAATAATTTTGAAAACAATAATAATAATAGCTTAATGTGAAATTAACTTGAATAAACAGATAGATTTTTAAAATGGGTTTGAAATAAATTGATATGCTTTTGCAAAATAACTAGCTTGAAATAGATAGCTTTGGAAAATAAGTTAAACGATTATATAAGTTTTTCAAATTATTTGAAATAAATAAATAGGTTTTGGGAAAAAATAAGCTTGAAAATTTTGTTTGAAAACAAAGATAATTAGGCTTATAATAAAATAATTTAAATAATATAAATAAAACTAATACCATAATTCCTAATAAATAGTTTTATAATGAGTACTACTTTCAAAAATAATCTAATCAAAATCAATTATCTAAAATTCAAATTATTAATTATTGTCGGTTCCAATTTCGAGATTAAAATCAATTTAACCTCAAATTTAATTCATTTACATTTCTAATTGAACCCAAGGTTCAAATTGGCTCAATACTTGAGTTTCCATTTGCATTTTCAATTTCAATCAAGTTCGAAACTTAAATCTCAATTTCAATTATATTCCAAATTGAATTAATTATTCACATTCAAATTCACTTCTTTTAAGCTTATAAACATATAACTCAAGAAAAAAAATTAAATCTCACTTGAAATAATCAAATTTATTCAACAAGTCGAAAAAACAAACTTCTACTTAATTCATTTGAAATTTAAGTTCGGTCGTTTTCTTCAAGATATTCATTCGAGGTATACATATCATAGTATCCTAATACAATAGGATTATATTATTCAGCTCATACTCGAGAATCAATTCCGAATTAATTTTCCAATCATTACAAATATAGACATTTTTTATATTCAAAAAATTTTCAGAATCAAATACTTGTTTTATCAAAACAAACTAGTAGCAGTGCTACTATAATGGTCTCCTCCACTCTGAAATTTGATAATAAATCTCGATGATATAAAGTTATCATCGAAACTATTATCTAATGAAAAAGTGGGTTATCCGATCAAAATTTCCTTTGAAATCATTCTGAAAATCACTCGACTTATTTTTATTTGAAAATAGTTATATAACTTTTATATTAAATCACTTACCACATTATATTTCCAAAATATTTGAAATCAATTTTCAAAATTTCCGGAATCGAATTCTCCAGTTGTAGTCAAACAATTCTTTTAGACGTAACTAAACTGATATATCGATGGATATACATTTCCTATCCTTCCAATGGTTCGATGTCTTCAATTTATTTATCGACTATTCATTATCATTCATTAATATAATTTAGGTGCATAATAATCGTAGACAAAAACCGATTTGTGAACATCCATAGCATTAATATTTTTATCAATTAAATCCAAAATAAATTCAAGATGAAAACTGAAGAACCCTATCAAATAGAGGTAATTAATAATACAGATTCGAAGAGTGGGGACTTCAAAACGATTTTCAATTCCAAATTAATTTATGTTTAAAATAATTTATCCTCTTGTTTCAAGTTAAATATTGATTTACTAATGGTACACATACCTATTTTACTAAGCAATTTACATGTATACATGATTCAATTTAAATATTTAATCAATTATTACACATAAGTTTATATTTCTAAACAATTTACAAACACAATCTTACTTATGCAAGCCAGATTCTTGCTCTATTCAAATGATATTTTATATAATATCCAAATTTATTTAAGTCTCATTTATTTCCATAGATTTTTGTGGTTTCAATTGATTTAATACCCAAGTTTATTTCAAACTATTTCTTATTATAAACTTCAAAGTTTCAACATACATTGTGTAACAACCCGGAAAATCAGAACCAATTAATTTTTTTATTTTGGCTATTTTACTGAATTTTGAATAGTTAAAATAATTTATTTTAAATAATCACGATTAAAAATTTATTTAAGTCGAAGTTAGAATGAATATATTTATTCTAATTGTAATGACCCGCATTTTTAGAGATATATAATTAATTTATTTAATTATATAATTGGTGATTTAGAGAAGTTAATGATCGTTTAATTAAATAATATTGAATATTTAATTAATATAATAATATAAATAATTCTGAAATAATCAGAATTAGCTGAAATGGCAATATACCGTGAAATGGACAATTTAAAATATATATAATTCAGTTTGGATTTGGATTATATTAACGAATATATTTAAATAACGACAGTTGAACGTATAGTTTATAATATATTTATAAACGAGCTTAAAATGGCGTTGCAGTTCGCGATTTGGCGATTTGAACTTCAACTGAATGTACAGGATTCGTTTTAAGCCGGATTTCTGTGAAACAAGAAACGTGTGGAGCTGGTGGAGTATATCTTTCTAGTGGAAGAGAAAAATCGGGATTTCGTCGGGTAGATTTTGATTTATGTCCAAATCAAATTTTAGAAAAAGTCGTTGTAGAATTCCTTTATAATTTATAAAGGAATTATTTATAATTTTAAAAGAAATTTCAATATAAATCGAATATCAGGTCGACCCAGATTGAGATATCGAGTTAGAAATATATATAGAATTTTTCCGAAGCTGTACGGTATTCCACTATGAATATAGACGATAATATTTATCTTTAAATATTAAATTTAATTATATTTAAATATATTTATATATTTAAATAGGCTATTTAGAGCGTTAAAAATAGCCACTTTTGCATACGAAGTCGGAATTCGACGAAACCAGTTTTGTTGGATCCGAAATGTCAAATAGTTGTTAGATTTCAAGTTTCGTGATTTTTAGAGTCAGTGTGTGGCCGTACGGATTTTTAGAGTGTAAAATAGTCAGTATTTCGACGGTTAAAAATACGCTGTGTGAGCATACGGAGTCGGAATTCCACGAAACCAGTTTCGTTGGGACCGTGATGTCGAACTCTAGCTACATGTCCAGTTTGGCGATTTTTAGGTATCGTATGTGAACACATGGATTTTTAGAAGACAGATATATGAGATATTAGCTAAAGAAAAAAATAAAGCAAAATTCCTAAAGCCAAGAAATGGCCACGTCCTCTTATTTTTCAGCCTCACAAACAAAATATCATCCCTATATATATCAACATTTCAAGCCGCCACCAGAAACTCTCTTAGCTCAAAAACGCAAGAGAAGAAAATCAAAAGAAATTCAAAACTAAATCTATAAATCTCCTCATAAATATATTTGCAATCTCCTTGACCTCCTCTTCAGTTTGGTAAATGATTTACTGGGCTCGAACGCATCTTTGCAGCGCTGAAATAAGGTCGTGTGTACTAGGGTTAAGAAAATCTCGGGATTTAGGTTTCAATCCTCGATTTCAAGTTCGTATTTGGGATCGATGAGGAAATCCGCACCTTGTGTGCTGAAATGGGTGGATTCTGTGTTGACAGTTGTCGATCGAACTGATGGGTTGAGGCCATATCACGTTTCAGGGAGCGGTTCGAGTGTGTTTTAATTGGGGTGAGTAGAAAGAACAGGAGAAGAGGAAGATAAAGATGGTTCCCGTTTTCGAAATCGTGGAGGGGATGAACGTGCGATTTGGGGTAGGCGGAGGGATTTGATACTGGAACCGAAATAAGCATTTGAGGAAGAATGTTTTACGTTGGGCTTGGCAGGAGGAAAATGGGCCGGGGTTTAAAAGGTCAAGGCCCGATTTATTTTACTTAAGTTGTTTTTAATTTAATTTGTATTCAAAACTTTAAAAATGTGTAACTTGATCATACGGTATCAGAATCACGAACCGTAAGTTGCGTTGGGACCGTATGGAGGAGAGCTTCACAATGAAGCTGACTGGGAGTGAATCCGAGCTCATTACAATTTATGGCAAAATAAATTGTCCAGCTGAATAAAGCGATGGTTATCGTCATTGACGATGATCGTCCAAATGTGAGTAAAACTCACCAATTCTGAATAGTTATATTTTTATAATGTATTCTTAGAACTGTTAATCATCTGTTGATTGCTGTGTGTTGGTTGATTGATTGAACTGCTAGACAGTTAATGGGAATTATATATATATATATATAAATATATATATATATAAAAACCGTTAAATATTATATATTGATGCTGTTATCAGAATAATCCGTACTGAACTGAAAGTGATGTTAATTATATGGTTTAACATCTGTGATGCAGAGAAAACAGGTTGGAGGGGTCCAACTGGACTCCTCAATATTTATAATACTGTTTGATTTCATATATTGTGTTATATGATGGGATATATAATCTATTGTCAATTGTATGTGTTTGGACGATATTGATCATCGTTATTTGATATGTTAAGTACCATAACATACCGAAATATTGATAAAGGGAATTTTCACAATAATAGTGAAAATAAAATATTTATAAATGGAAAATTTATAAATAAGAGATATTTATAAATTTGAATATTTATAAATAAGGAATATTTATAAATAGGGGATATTTAGAAAGGAAGTAATTTCAAAATATTTTCTTTTTGAATGGAAAGGCCTGTGTGGCGGGTTTGGGGATTTTCCCGATACTCCCGATACAAAGGAGGTTATGGCGAATTTTCCTGGAAAATTAAGGAGTTAGAATACTTTTAAAGAATAAATTTAAAAAGGGAATATTTGCAAACCATTTGCAAATAGAATAAAATAGAAAAAGAAATATTTGTAAACCATTTACAAATAGAATTGGAAAGGGAATATTTAGAAAATAAATAGAGTTAATAAAAAGGAAATGTGTTTATAACGAAATAAGAAGTTATAAAAAGAAAACCGTTATTAAATGAACATTTATAAAGTGAAGAACTGTTACTAAAAAGTGAATCTTTGTAAATGAATAAACGTTGTTAAAAAGGGGATCTTTTTAATTGGATAAACGTTATCACAAAGGAGAAATCGAATATGGTATTCGAAAGTTAGTAAATCGAATATGGTATTCGAAGTTAGTTAATCGAATATGGTATTCGAAGTTAGTTAATCGAATATGGTATTCGAAGTTAGTTAATCGAATATGGTATTCGAAGTTAGTTAATCGAATATGGTATTCGAAGTTAGTTAATCGAATATGGTATTCGAAGTTAGTTAATCGAATATGGTATTCGAAGTTAGTTAATCGAATATGGTATTCGAAGTTAGTTAATCGAATATGGTATTCGAAGTTAGTTAATCGAATATGTTATACGAAAGGGGTTAGTCGAGTCGAGTTAATCAGTTAGAGTTAATCAGTTTGAGTTAATCAGTTAGAGTTAACCAGTTAGAGTTAACCAGTAGAGTTAATCAGTTAGAGTTAATCAGTTAGAGTTAATCAGTTAGAGTTAATCAGTTAGAGTTAACCAGTTAGAGTTAACCAGTTAGAGTTAATCAGTTAGAGTTAATCAGTTAGAGTTAACCAGATAGAGTAAATCAGTTTGAGTTAATCAGTTTGAGTTAATTAGTTAGAGATAACCAGTTAGAGTTAATCAGTTAAGGTTAATCCAAATGAGATGCCATTTAGCACGACTGCTAGTGTAATTCGTAGGGCTGTAAATAGCCTACGGCGATTGGATGTTTTCTTAGGGAATCAGGCGTAATCATTGTGATCGCTGCGATCTAGAGTCAAGCGAATGGAGTAAATAGAGTTATCGAATATTAGTTATTCGAATGGAGTAAATAGAGTTAGTCGAATATAGTTATTCGAATGGAGTTAAATAGAGTTATCAAATATTAGTTAATCGAATGGAGTAAATAGGTTTAGTCGAATAGAGTTCAACGGAGTTAAATAGAGTTAGTCGGATATAGTTTATTCGAATTGAGTTAAAGGAGTTATCGATTAGTTAATCGAAGGGAGATTATCGATTATAGTTTAATCGAAAGGATTTATCGATTATAGTTTAATCGAAAGGAGTTATCGATTAGTTAATCGAAGGGAGATTATCGAATAAAGCGTATTCGAAAGGAAGAGATCGAATATAGTTTATTCGAAAGATAGAGATTTCGAATATAAGTTATTCGAAGAGAGATAATCGAATATAGGTTATTCGAAGAAGAGTTAATCAAATAGAGATTTATCGAAACAGAATTATATGTCGAATTCAATTATATCGAATTCGGGAAAGTACTATTTACTTTCCGGTTTTTAAATCAAGAGTATACACTAATAAATTAGGGTTAGGTTTAATTATTCGAATTTAAAGAATAAAAGTTACAATTGAAGTTAGATATTTCGAAAGTAGGGATTATAACCTTATCGTTATAATCGAATGTTTTCAATAAAGAGGTGGATTCGTAAATTGAATCCGAGAGTTACGTAAAGAGGTTGTTAAAGGTTTAAAAGATAAATTGTTACTATTTCGAAGTTATAACGTTGTTCAGTTAAGGTCTGAGAGGTAATTATACCCCAACTTGATTGACTTCCTTCTTAACTAAGGAATGGTAAGGTTTGATAGTGAATGATGGTTAAGTGAATTCAGTAAATGGGTTGAGTGGGCATAGCGATGTTTATTTAAACATCAGTTTAAATCCAATAAAGGAACTTTGGAAATGTTTTCCAAATAAGAAATCAGAAATGTTTTCTAATATAGAAAACAAGGAAATGGAAATGTTTTCCATTGTTAATAAAGTATATTTTCTAAAATTAGAAAATAAGAAATTTAGAATATAGGGAAAACAGGAGATAAGTAAATTAATGAACTAAAGAGATAAATGTTAAATGATGATTGGTTGATATAATTTCCGTCTGGAAATAATATCGTTGTTTGCACACGAGTTTTTCTTTGACAGTTAAATCACAGGCTATCAATGTTTTGACCATTTTAACGTTGTTGATATGGAGAGACCGGTTGGATTATTATCCAAAGAACCACTCTGTATTGGCATAAGCGTTGCGAATCATATATGCTGAATATATTGAAGACGGAGTAAAGCGCAAGGGCTGTTGTATAAATCTTAGATAACAATGGACTAAGATGGATGTACTAAATAGTGCCTTTGGTTTCGTTCAGTCCCAGAACGAACGTAAATGGACGAATGTCTGACAAAGTATTTCCAATGATCGAATGGGTTAGTCTGTATAAATATATATATGGTTGCAACGGATTTATCCCTTAGCATAACATCCAGGATATGTGTATAAACCAACTAATGATTTACGGATCTGATAATGTGGCATTCAAAGTGATCGTGTTATAAATGAATGGAAAGTAAGCGAAACCTCTAGCCTCACATCCGGTTAATGACAGAAATCGGGCAGGCAGCATGGCTAAGTCGGTCGCACCGAAGTAGGGTGTATTATCACCTATCTAGAGAATATTCATTGGCTTCTTTTAATCTATCAATGTTGTCCCATATATATACGGGAAACGGTTGCTGATCCCAACCGTTGGTGATGTACATTCGATACACTCAAGCGAAATGAGTGGTCGGTCATGTGTGGCTGAGTTGCAAGATGTTCTTGTTGAACTCCAGTGTATCGTTCCTAGAGTACACTGATCGGAATGTGGTTCCATACCTTGCCATAGTTGGAAATCCATTACCCAATACGTGCTTGCGATTTTGATTGTATACTATATATGTAGTACGTGAGATGAAAGCGTTTCTGCTAGTTGATATCTATTTGTACATAGACATTATTATAACATCAAAAGGTTTTTGATATAAAGATATTTTGGATTCTCATAAGGGAAAAACCCGTTCCGTTCTGCGATGTGGTCTTATGAGATATCGTTTCCTTGTTCATATACCTGTTTAAACTGTTCTACTCATACCAGTCCACGTTGCGTGCTTGAGGCATGTGTTGCATGATAGGGGGTTCTCGCTTTTCGTTAGGTGGCGAACGGGAGACTCTTACTCCTACATGTCCCTTTGGTAGGGTTGGTTGTGAAGTCGAAAGGCTGGCCGTAAAATATGGTATTGGGGGTACCAGTGTAAGCCACAGTGGGTTTTACCTGCTGCTTTGGAGGATGGGGACGGTTGCAAAGCCTACTAAAATTATTTCCGCTGTTGTTGTAAGTGTTGTACTCTGATAAGTGCTATTGTATATATAACTGTTTGTATTTCAAAAGTTATGTTATATTTTATTCGTTCCGCTGTGAGATTCGTGTTTACTCTGATGATGATGTTCTTCTTCTTCTATTCTAATAGTTCTACCTTATCTTTCCTCACCCTCTATCTTCTTTCTATTAGTTTCTTGAATTTCCAGTGCAATTGGTGGTTGGACTTGTGTTATTTAGTCAGCTCAAATTGGACCGGATTTTTGGGTCACTACATTTGGTATCAGAGCGAGGTTTAGTTGATACCTTGGCTCTGTGGCGTAATTCAGTAGAGATGGTATTAGTAATATCCTAGACTGAGTTTGAGTGTATATATACGAGTGTGTATTTGTTAGTTAATATAAAGTGGTTTTATATTGTGGAGATTTATTGGTTGAGTGGCTTATGGATTCTGGACGATTAGTTTGATCCACTGTATCGGTAGGAGTTTTATAAACACTTGAATACGATGAACCGACATGGTATGTTTTGAAAAGAGGGTAAATGGAATGATTTTACCCGAATATATATAGTATAGTATATTGGTTGTATTGGTTGTTATTATAATCGAGTAAGATTATAAAAGTGAAATGGTTATAAATAACTGATCAGAATTCATATAAGTAAAGTATATGAAATAATATGAATTGAAGCTGAATTTAAATCAGAATTTGAATTTAAAATAAGGAAATTTTAAGTTCCTAGGAGATTTTGAAAACGTTTTTCAAACTGAAAGAAATACAGTATTGAACTCACTTTGATTACTGGGAAATAGATTCCGATGGTGAAGTCGACCATCATCGGTGTGCATTTTCGAGTTCTAAGTGACGGATTACTACCAAAGGTTTTGTTTTTGAATTGTTTTGAGGAAACAAGTTGTTTAGAAATTCAAAGGTTTTGAATTGGCATTGTGATTTCAAATTGATTTGAAATTTACTCAGGAATTTAAGTTCTGGAATTAGAATTTAGCTAATGAAGTTAAATAAAATGAGATGGTAAAAATAAATTGAAATTTAACTTGAACTGAGATAACTAGAATTGAATTGGATTAGAGAATAATCTGTTATGGAATTGGGTTGATGAGTTAAGAATTTGAAATTTGATATTGGGGTTCGAATGAAATTCGATTTGGATGTGAGGATATGAACTGATTGGAATTAGATTGAGATAACACTGGTATATGCTGAGTTGATAGCATATGGAAGTGATAGAGTTGATATGCCAACAAAAAGGTACCAGTTTATATTTGATATGAGTTTGAGATTTTGATGAGCCGAATTGGCAAGCCGCTTGGCTGTTTGATTTTCTTTTGGGTGGAGAAGGCCTAGAGAGGAGAGTTGGAGTTTTACCGATAGGGCTATACAAAGGAAGTTATGGCGAAATTTTTTGAAAAGTTAAGGTGTTAGAAAATTTTCAGAATTTTTGAAAATTTAGTTAGTCGGAATAAATTAATATTTTAGTCGATATTAATTGGTCCAGTTGGAAACTGAAGTTGATAAGTGAACAAATAAGTTCTAACCAGTCAATAGGGTTGTTTCCTACCTTAGCAATTTCGAGGACGAAATTATTTTAAGTGGGGAAGAATGTAATGACCCGCATTTTTAGAGATATATAATTAATTTATTTAATTATATAATTGGTGATTTAGAGAAGTTAATGATCGTTTAATTAAATAATATTGAATATTTAATTAATATAATAATATAAATAATTCTGAAATAATCAGAATTAGCTGAAATGGCAATATACCGTGAAATGGACAATTTAAAATATATATAATTCAGTTTGGAGTTGGATTATATTAACGAATATATTTAAATAACGACAGTTGAACGTATAGTTTATAATATATTTATAAACGAGCTTGAAATGGCACAGCAGTTCGCGATTTGGCGATTTGAACTTCAACTGAATGTACAGGATTCGTTTTAAGCCGGATTTCTGTGAAACAAGAAACGTGTGGAGCTGGTGGAGTATATCTTTCTAGTGGAAGAGAAAAATCGGGATTTCGTCGGGTAGATTTTGATTTATGTCCAAATCAAATTTTAGAAAAAGTCGCTGTAGAATTCCTTTATAATTTATAAAGGAATTATTTATAATTTTAAAAGAAATTTCAATATTAATCAAATATCGGGTCGACCCAGATTGAGATATCGAGTTAGAAATATATATAGAATTTTTCTGAAGCTGTACGGTATTCCACTATGAATATAGACGATAATATTTTTCTTTAAATATTAAATTTAATTATATTTAAATATATTTATATATTTAAATAGGCTATTTAGAGCGTTAAAAATAGCCACTTTTGCATACGAAGTCGGAATTCGACGAAACCAGTTTTATTGGATCTGAAATGTCAAATAGTTGTTAGATTTCAATTTTCGTGATTTTTAGAGTCAGTGTGTGGTCGTACGGATTTTTAGAGTGTAAAATAGTCAGTATTTCGACGGTTAAAAATACGCTGTGTGAGCATACGGAGTCGGAATTCCACGAAACCAGTTTCGTTGGGACCGTGATGTCGAACTCTAGCTACATGTCCAGTTTGGCGATTTTTAGGTATCGTATGTGAACACATGGATTTTTAGAAGACAGATATATGAGATATTAGCTAAAGAAAAAAATAAAGCAAAATTCCTAAAGCCAAGAAATGGCCACGTCCTCTTATTTTTCAGCCTCCCAAACAAAATATCATCCCCATATATATCAACATTTCAAGCCGCCACCAGAAACTCTCTTAGCTCAAAAACGCAAGAGAAGAAAATCAAAAGAAATTCAAAACTAAATCTATAAATCTCCTCATAAATATATTTGCAATCTCCTTGACCTCCTCTTCAGTTTGGTATATGATTTACTGGGCTCGAACGCATCTTTGCAGCGCTGAAATAAGGTCGCGTGTACTAGGGTTAAGAAAATCTTGGGATTTAGGTTTCAATCCTCGATTTCAAGTTCATATTTGGGATCGACGAGGAAATCCGCACCTAGTGTGCTGAAATGGGTGGATTCAGTGTTGATAGTTGTCGATCGAACTGATGGGTTGATGCCATATCGCGTTTCAGGGAGCGGTTCGAGTGTGTTTTAATTGGGGTGAGTAGAAAGAACAGGAGAAGAGGAAGATAAAGATGGTTCCCGTTTTCGAAATCGTGGAGGGGATGAACGTGCGATTTGGGGTAGGCGGAGGGATTTGATACTGGAACCGAAATAAGCATTTGGGGAAGATGGTTTTACGTTGGGATTGGCAGGAGGAAAATGGGCCGGGGTTTAAAAGGTCAAGGCCCGATTTATTTTACTTAAGTTGTTTTTAATTTAATTTGTATTCAAAACTTTAAAAATGTGTAACTTGAACATACGGTATCAGAATCACGAACCGTAAGTTGCGTTGGGACCGTATGGAGGAGAGCTTCACAATGAAGCTGACTGGGAGTGAATCCGAGCTCATTACAATTTATGGCAAAATAAATTGTCCAGCTGAATAAAGCGATGGTTATCGTCATTGACCATGATCGTCCAAATGTGAGTAAAACTCACCAACTCTGAACAGTTATATTTTTATAATGTATTCTTAGAACTGTTAATCATCTGTTGATTGCTGTGTGTTGGTTGATTGATTGAACTGCTAGACAGTTAGTGGGAATTATATATATATATATATAAACCGTTAAATATTATATATTGATGCTGTTATAAGAATAATCCGTACTGAACTGAAAGTGATGTTAATTATATGGTTTAACATCTGTGACGCAGGGAAAACAGGTTGGAGGGGTCCAACTGGACTCCTAAATATTTATAATACTGTTTGATTTCATATATTGTGTTATATGATGGGATATATAATCTATTGTCAATTGTATGTGTTTGGACGATATTGATCATCGTTATTTGATATGTTAAGTACCATAACATACTGAAATATTGATAAAGGGAATTTTCACAGTGATAGTGAAAATAAAATATTTATAAATGGAAAATTTATAAATAAGAGATATTTATAAATTTGAATATTTATAAATAAGGAATATTTATAAATGGAATATTTATAAATCGGGGATATTTAGAAAGGAAGTAATTTCAGAACATTTTCTTTTTGAATGGAAAGGCCTGTGTGGCGGGTTTGGGGATTTTCCCGATACTCCGTATACAAATGAGGTTATGGTGAATTTTCCCGGAAAATTAAGGAGTTAGAATATTTTTAAAGAAAAAATTTAAAAAGGGAATATTTGCAAATAGAATAAAATAGAAAAAGTAATATTTGTAAACCATTTACAAATAGAATTGGAAAGGGAATATTTAGAAAATAAATAGAGTTAATAAAAAGGAAATGTGTTTATAACGAAATAAGAAGTTATAAAAAGGAAACCGTTATTAAATGAACATTTATAAAGTGAAGAACCGTTACTAAAAAGTGAATCTTTATAAATGAATAAACTTTGTTAAAAAGGAGTTCTATTTAATTGGATAAACGTTATCACAAAGGATAAACCGAATATGGTATTCGAAAGTTAGTAAATCGAATATGGTATTCGAAGTTAGTTAATCGAATATGGTATTCGAAGTTAGTTAATCGAATATGGTATTCGAAGTTAGTTAATCGAATATGGTATTCGAAGTTAGTTAATCGAATATAGTATTCGAAGTTAGTTAATCGAATATGGTATTCGAAGTTAGTTAATCGAATATGGTATTCAAAGTTAGTTAATCGAATATGGTATTCGAAGTTAGTTAATCGAATATGGTATTCGAAGTTAGTTAATCGAATATGTTATTCGAAAGGGTTTAGTCGAGTCGAGTTAATCAGTTCGAGTTAATCAGTTAGAGTTAATCAGTTAGAGTTAACCAGTTAGAGTTAACCAGTAGAGTCAATCAGTTAGAGTTAATCAGTTAGAGTTAGTCAGTTAGAGTTAATCAGTTAGAGTTAACCAGTTAGAGTTAACCAGTTAGAGTTAATCAGTTAGAGTTAATCAGTTAGAGTTAACCAGTTAGAGTAAATCAGTTAGAGTTAATCAGTTAGAGTTAATCAGTTAGAGTTAACCAGTTAGAGTTAATCAGTTAAGGTTAATCCAAATGAGATGCCATTTAGCACGACTGCTAGCGTAATTCGCAGGGCTGTAAATAGCCTACGGCGGTCGGATGTTTCCTTAGGGAATCAGGCGTAACCATTGTGATCGCTGCGATCTAGAGTCAAGTGAATGGAGTAAATAGAGTTATCGAATATTAGTTATTCGAATGGAGTAAATAGAGTTAGTCGAATATAGTTATTTCAATGAGTTAAATAGAGTTATCAAATATTAGTTATTCGAATGGAGTAAATAGGTTTAGTCGAATATAGTTATTCGAATAGAGTTCAACGGAGTTAAATAGAGTTAGTCGGATATAGTTTATTTGAATAGAGTTAAAGGAGTTATCGATTAGTTAATCGAAGGGAGATTATCGATTATAGTTTAATCGAAAGGATTTATCGATTATAGTTTAATCGAAAGGAGTTATCGATTAATTAATCGAAGGGAGATTATCGAATATAGCGTATTCGAAAGGAAGAGATCGAATATAGTTTATTCGAAAGATAGAGATTTCGAATATAAGTTATTCGAAGAGAGATAATCGAATATAGGTTATTCGAAGAAGAGTTAATCAAATAGAGATTTCTCGAAACAGAATTATATGTCGAATTCAATTATATCGAATTCGGGAAAGTAATATTTACTTTCCGGTTTTTAAATCAAGAGTATACACTAATAAATTAGGGTTAGGTTTAATTATTCGAATTTAAAGAATAAAAGTTACAATTGAAGTTAGATATTTCGAAAGTAGGGATTATAACCTTATCGTTATAATCGAATGTTTTCAATAAAGAGGTGGATTCGTAAATTGAATCCGAGAGTTACGTAAAGAGGTTGTTAAAGGTTTAAAAGATAAGCTGTTACTATTTCGAAGTTATAACGTTGTTCAGTTAAGGTCTGAGAGGTAATTATACCCCAACTTGATTGACTTCCTTCTTAACTAAGGAATGGTAAGGTTTGATAGTGAATGATGGTTAAGTGAATTCAGTAAATGGTTTGAGTGGGCATAGCGATGTTTATTTAAACATCAGTTTAAATCCAATAAAGGAACTTTGGAAATGTTTTCCAAATAAGAAATCAGAAATGTTTTCTAATATAGAAAACAAGGAAATGGAAATGTTTTCCATTGTTAATAAAGTATATTTTCTAAAATCAGAAAATAAGAAATTTAGAATATAGGGAAAACAGGAGATAAGTAAATTAATGAACTAAAGAGATAAATGGTAAATGATGATTGGTTGATATAATTTCCGTCTAGAAAGAATATCGTTGTTTGCACACGAGTTTTTCTTTGATAGTTAAATCACAGACTATCAATGTTTTGACTATTTTAACGTTGTTGATATGGAGAGACCGGTTGGATTATTATCCAAAGAACCACTCTGTATTGGCATAAGCGTTGTGAATCATATATGCTGAATATATTGAAGACGGAGTAAAGCGCAAGGGCTGTTGTATAAATCTTAGATAACAATGTACTAAGATGGATGTACTGAATAGTGCCTTCGGTTTCGTTCAGTCCCAGAACGAACGTAAATGGACGAATGTCTGGCAAAGTATTTCCAATGATCGAATGGGTTGGTCTGTATAAATATATATGGTTGCAACAGATTTATCCCTTAGCATAACATCTAGGATATGTGTATAAACCAACTAATGATTTATGGATCTGATAATGTGGCATTCAAAGTGATCGTGTTATAAATGAATGGAAAGTAAGCGTAACCTCTAGCCTCACATCCGGTAAATGACAGAAATCGGGCAGGCAGCATGGTGTAACAACCCGAAAATCTGGGCCAGTTTAAAATTTTTATTTTTGCAATTTTAATGAATTTTTATTATTTAAAATGAATTATTTTAAATAATATCGATGAGAAATTTATTTTGAATAGAAATTCGACGTATATATTATATACGTCGTCGTTAGAAAATAAATAATTATATATAATTATAAAAGGAATTGAAAATGGCGCGGTAGTTCGATAATTCGATTTCAAACTTCAATTGAATGTACCGGGTGCAAAATAATCCGGATTTTAGTGAAACCAAAAATAATGGGATCTAATTGATAATATCTTTCCAACGAGTACGACAAATCAAAATTTCATAGCGGGAATCAAAAGTTATGCCCGGTTGAAAATTCTGAATAATCGCTATAGAATTCAGGCCCTTAAAAATAGAAATTTTGCAAACGACCTCGGATTTCGACGAAATCAGTTTTGTTGGGTCCGTGATGTCAAATTATTGCTAGGTTTCAAATTTCATAATTTTTCGAATCAATATGTGAGCGTGGCAAAGGAAAACGCGTTTGACCGGTTTCAGTTGATTTTAATCGACTGGAAATTGGCCATTTTTCAAACGGTGTCAGAATTCGACGAAACTAGTTTTGTTAGGACCGTATCGTCAATACGAAGCTAGAAAATATTTTTCGAGAATTTTTAGAGTTAGCATGTGACCCCGGTAATTTGAAATGTACGTTTAAAATTCAATATAGTGATTTAAATGTAAATTTAACGGAAACTGATTCAAACGATCGAATCAACCTGCGATACATATCCCATTGTGTTCGGAATGGGGGTGAAACGCTATGGACGACAGGCGATGGGCCTCGTTTAGAGGTCGTATGTAAAAGTCAACTTTTAGAAATTAAATAATATATAAAATAAATAAAAAACCCTCCTCCTTAAAATCGTTCTGCCCCCCCCCCCCCTTCCCTTCATTTTCGTTCATCACTGAAATAAAAAAAAATAACGAGACTGCGCCCTCGCGATGGCGTCGCTGCCACGCCGGAGACCGCCTGCTCCGCCCCCTACCTCGCCGGACCCCCCCAGCTCGTTGCTCCCCCATCCTTCCTCCTGAAAACCGTGAATCCATGTACCCTCGAACCCCCCCAAATCGATTAGAACCCACCGCCCCTGTAGCACCTCCACACCCCCTCCTGACGACCGCCGACACCTGCAATGACTCCGAGCCCCCTCTTCTTCGATTAAACCTCCTCCAAATCGAATGGAATCAGCCCAAACCCGCTGAAACGCCAGCGCCTCCCCTCCTCTACTGCCATCGCGCGACCTTTGCCCTCCTTCGCACTGCTCCAGTCGTCGCAACCGCCAACCGAGCTCCAGCAGCTCATTCACCTCCAATCCAGCGCCCCCTCCCTCTTAGAAGGAAAAAACCGTTGTAAGCTCTTCTTTATTTTCATTTATTTAATAAAAATCAAATTTTTAATACATTGAAGTGGTGTTTTATTTTCATATAAATAGGAAGTAAAAAAAATTGGATCTTTATATGTTTATCATCGTATTAGGAATGTAATCTTTGTAAAGTAATGATTTTTATCATGATAAAGGCAAGATATGATTTTTGAAAAGATAAAGATTTGATTTTTAACACTATAAAGACAGAATTTCTATTATATAAGTAGCGAGTTAAAAATATAATTTTTATAGAAATGTTAAAAATATAAATTTTATACTAGTGGCATATTAAAAATATGATTTTTATCATATGTGAAGTATAAAAATATAATTTTTATAAAGTAGAAGTATTAAAAATATGATTTTTATATAATAGAGAATATAAAAATATTATCTTTATATAGTTAGCAAAATAAAAATCTGATTTTTATTTTATATACGTTGAAATAAAGTGATGATTTTTATAATGATGAAATCTATATTATTGAAAAGGCGAAATCTTTTTATATAGTAGCGGAAGTAAAAATTCGATTTTTATATATCGAACATCGAAGTAAAAATATGATTTTTATATATTGACTAGCATAGTAAAAATTCGATTTTTACTTATGTAGTGAATGCGGGCGAAGAAAGTGTTAAGAGACGAGAACAGTGAAGGTTTCCTGCATTAGAAGTGCCGTGGAGTTAGGATAGCTATCTGTGAGAATTTCTCACTCTTCAATTTCATTTCTAGTTATATATATAGTAGGATGCAGACGGTGCTTAGTAGCACCCGACACAATCGTCCACAGACCATGGACTTGTTTGTTTGATTGCAAAAATTAGTTAGATTATTTGATTGAAATTGAATTGTGTGGTGAAATGAATTGATTTGATTGATGTGTGAATGGCGTGGGCCTTCACTAGACCGGGGATAAGGCTAGGCCTTGTCCCATTTCTAGTATCGTGCCGTTATGCCGCCGAAATTTTCTAAAATAAGTTAGAAAAATAAAAATATCATTTTATTTAAAGAATGAACTGAATAGAAATTCATATGTTGGAATAAAATGTTTTATCATTAAAAATATAATTTTTAACGTGAATGTGAATAAATAAATATTCATTTACAAACCAGACGGTTTGTTTATGTACACCTGTTTGAAGGACATTGATTGGGTCGATTAATTTTACACATCGCCCAACTGCACAAATAAAAATATGCGTTTGATTGTTTGAAACCCCACACGGGTGTTGGGATGAAATTTGAAGTTGACTCATCCTGATTGATTAAATATGTCGATCGATTGATTGACAGGCTGTTATAAGCGTTAGATATCTATATTTGATGCTTATACAGTGTAGTGCACTTTGGTTGATGGTTGATTATTTTTCAATGCTATTATATGTGTGTAATGTATGAAAATCCATATAATTAACTTTATATGGTAATTGATTGGGCCTCATTCCAATTTGAAAATTAAAGAATATTATAAAATAAAAGTTCATGTGTTGACTTTACTCATCCGTTGAGATTAGTCATGTGTTGAACGAAATATTTTAATAATAAAGTTTACATCTTTATCAATATAAAATAAAGGTTCATGTGTTGACAGTTTCATCCATTGAGATTGGTCATGTGTTGAACGAAATATTTTAATAATAAAGTTTACATCTTTACCAATATAAAATAAAGGTTCATGTGTTGACAGTACTCATCCATTGAGATTGGTCATGTGTTGAACGAAATATTTTGATAATAACAACTATTTTGAAAAACAAATATTTGAAATAGAATATTTGAAAATAGAAATTTATGAAGCCGTGTTGATTAGATTGACGCCATTTTGACGTGAACGATATTTATATCGATTTTAAACGATTTCGAAATGAAATGAATTGAAAACGATTTCGAAATGAAATGAATTGAAAACGATTTCGAAATGAATTGAATTGAAAACGATTTCGAAATGAATTGAATTGAAAACGAATTCAAATTGAATTGAAAGCGAATTGAAATGAATTCAAATTGAATTGAAATTTGAATTGAATAGAAATGAATTGAAAACGATTTCGAAATAAAATGAATTGAAAACGATTTCGAAATGAATTGAATTGAAAACGATTTCGAAATGAATTGAATTGAAAACGATTTCGAAATGAATTGAATTGAAAACGAATTCAAATTGAATTGAAAGCGAATTGAAATGAATTCAAATTGAATTGAAATTTGAATTGAATAGAAATGAATTTTAAAACGAATTTATAAAGAAGAATTCAATTTTGATTTGAATTGAAATGGAAGTTGAAATTGCTTTTGAAACGAATTTAAAACTATTTATATAATTCGTTTTAAATAGAAATCGACGAAATATATTATATATATATATTATATATATAATATAATGGCCTGAATAGAACGCGCCGCGCCGCGGCAGTTCGTAAATTTCGACCATTTATTTCAAACGAACATTACGGGAGATCCGACCGTCGGATTCTCCTAAAACCGGAACCGTTGGGTTCGTATCGAAAAGAGCTTTCTAAAGAATATTAGAAATTAGAAATCTAACAGTTGGATTTGGAGATACGTCCAAATCAAATTCGAAAAAGGTCATTGTAAGTGCAGTTCGATGGCCGTTGATGGAAATCGACTGTACGGGCCTTGATAAAACTATTAAAAATAGTAATAATTTGTGTAAAATCATAAGAAATGGTTTAGAAAGGATTGGGATGAAAAACTCCATATTTGAAAAGATAAAAATAGATTTTTATCTAAATGAACTAGTTTTGAACTAGAATTATAATTCTATTTATTTTTAAATAAATAAATTGAATATGAAAAGGGTTTTAAAAATAACCAGCATTTCCAATGATTACATCAGAGTGGATTTGAATCGAAATTGTCTTCGGAATATTTCGATGTTGGAATTCGTGATTATGCAGATGTTGTTATGGAAATTTGAAAGATATATATATATATATATTTATATCGTTATTTCCAATACGACATTTGTTAATCGTAGAATTTGATATTGAATATAAGCCGGGATATTTTCTATTCAGAGCCTTGTATTTAATATCAAATGTGATTTGGGTTTGTCGTGAATGGTGTCTTCATTAACACTGTTCTTGAACCCAGTGGAGAAAAGATTAAATCTTTTTATTTAGATTTAATGAAGTGTACCAATTAAATAATGTTTAATTGGAATTGAATTGATGTTGATTTTTGGGTTTATCGTGGACAGTGTTTTAAATAACACTCGTTCTTTAACCCGATCATTAATGAAATGTGATTTTGGGTTGTCGTGAACGGTATCTTCAATAATACAGTTCTTAGACCTAAAGGAGTTAAGAAAATCAGAAACTAACTGGAGATTAGTTAAGTTAAATAGTTTCCGAAGTATTGATCTGATGTTGGTTTTGGCCTTCGGGATTAATACTTAGGGAATTGCTCACTTGCTAATTTACAATTAGGGACTGATTGAAATGTGATGTGATTTTGGGTTTATCGTGAACCGTGTTTTAAATGACACTGATTCTTTAACCCAGTCACAGATTAAAACTAAGTGGAGTTTTAATGAATCTTTAATTAGATTGAAATAATCGAAATGGAGTATCACCAGTTTTGCTCCAGGCGATAGTTAAATCTTTAATTAGATTTGAACGTGAAATGGTAATTGAATTTACCGATAACACCGTGGTGTTAGATATGAAGTATAACCAGTTTTACTTCATGGGATGAATAAGTTGGGATTGGGAAATTAAAACAAATGATTACTTCGGTAAGGTTCGCTAATCCCGACTAGTTTGAATTGATATTCAAAAGTAGATTAAAGAATAAATTCAAGAATTTATCTTTGATAAAATTAATGGGAACCTTTCCCTATGAATGTGAAATTTAGAAACTAACTGTCGGTTAGCTAAGCAGAATGGTTTTCTGGATATTGATCTGATGTTGGTTTCGACCTTCGGGGTTAATATTTAGGGAATTATTCTCTTGATTAATTTATGGTTAGTGACTGATGAATTGGAATGAGGCGTATGTTGTATTTGTGTAACACTTATTTAAAATATACGCGAGTTATTCGGAAAGACCGGGTTTATCCCATTCTGAATAACTGATACGACGATAAGTCGAAGATGAAGACGATGGTCGAAGATCGGAGGTCTTCACGTCGTTTGGGTAATTACTGATGATCTTGATTGGGTTGTACACCCAAGAAGATGGAAACAGTTAGTTATCGTCCAGACGTACTTGGAGATCAATGGACATGCGGGGTACTAGGTGCCTCCGGTTTCGTTCAGACCCAGAACGGACTTGTAAATGGACTGTGTGTCTGACATTGGATTTTAGTCCGTGTGATTGATCTCTATTAAATATATATCTGTTTGGCGGCGGAGAATTTATTCTCTTGCTTAACGCCCTTCTCTGAGACGTACGAGCTCAGGGGTTATATATTGATGGATATCAAACGCATGGAGTGAATTGCCTGTGTGGCATGCCTAAGTGGCAATTGATCGAGGCTTCTGCTGAAAAGCAAATTCTTGTGGTGATGATCAAAGCAAGGCCTCTGTGGCGTAGCTTTGTGTAACGTTTACTTCGCGAGTTTCACACCCGGTATGAACCAAAAACGGGAGACGGACCTCAGGGAGGACTTGCGTTTCTTTCTAGCTAAAAAGTGGCGTCAGTGGTTTTACACGCCCTGACGAGTTTGACTTATGTGGTTGTTGCTGTTGCGAGGCGCCTCGGATTGATCGGTCGTTCTCGAACCGATGGAGTCATTTAGTTGGCTCATTTACACCCCATAGGGTGGGGAAACTTAGCGTTCAGGCATTTTAATCCACATCGGTGGACCGGCCCTGTCGCTCCAAGGGCCCACCTGAGTCTGGGTCCTGTGGCTCGGGCTAGAGAGTCACGAATCTGTTGAGGACTATCTTTTGCCTCGGTTCATAGACGGAAATCCAATTTCCAAATACGTGACTTTGCGATTTTATTTGTAGAGCCTAGTATGGCGACATAGTGGGATGGGGCGCTCATGCCGCCTATGATTGATACTTATGATTTGAAGTTGTTTTATACACTATGCACTTATAATAGTATCAAACGATTTGTTTTCAACGTATCAAGCATTCTTTGGCTGTTATAAGGGAAAACCCTATCCTCGGCTGCGTTGCATTGTGTGATGGGACCTGGGTCTTATAACAGCTTCATTTTTCTTTATTTAGCATGGCGCTGTTTGTTTATGCACTGGTGTTCTTGGGAGGAAACCCATTCCGTGTTATACGGCGTGGTCCCTTGATTTACCTAACTTTAAAATAAAAGATTAATAATTGTTTTCGTTCTCACACCAGTCCCATGACTGACTTGGAGTTTATTGTTTTAACCTAAACTCTGGGTGCCCTTATTTTGACACGGGCAGCTAGTAGTTTTGGTTTTGCAGATTTATATTCATAGGATCCTGGTTTACAGCTGGAACGGTATCCGGAAAGCTTTGTATCCGTATATCTTCTTCTAGTTGTGTATTGTATTATTTTCCGCTGCGATGTATTTAAATGTAATTTAAATCTCTGATATTTCTGTGTAATATTTATTCATTAATACTCTGTATATTCTTGTAATCTGATGCATTGTTGTAATATACAGTGAAATGTTCTTTTATATGCGTTCTATTTTGTCGTGTTCTCAACGATAGGGCGTTTCGAACGGTCTGGGTCGGTTTAGCGACCGGTTCGGACCGAGCGAAATTCCTTCTCGTCACAGTTGGTATCAGAGCTTTGGTTTACAGAGCTCGAGAACAAGACACATTAGAACCATACGAAAGAATTCATCAGATATTGGATTAGTAATATCCAATTAGAATGACTCGTTAGAGATAGGATCAGTAGTATCCTAGAACGAGTGTGAAGAGTATATTTTTCAAATGAAAACAATTTTGTTTTGAAAATTTAAACCATTTTATACGTATTTGAATATTTATTTATTTTAAATATGGACAATCCAATATATAAAGGTTTTGTATATATGCGTCATGAACGTATATTCGAAGTTTTAATATACTGGATAGATATAGGATTACACTCTAGTCGCTCGGGGATGATTTTGATGATGGAGCTCCATCACCAAAATTTATGTTCGTGTTTCGAAGGTGTGATTTTCTGTATATTTCCATTAGACTGGTGTGAGAACCAAAATTTATATAGCTAGAACACATTGTTGTGAATTGGCATCAAAAACATGATTTTTGTATATGTATCAAAATTATCAATTTGAAATTCTAATTCACTAATTGATTGATGTTTGTGTTGCTTGTTTAATTGTTTGATAATTTTGAACCATTGAGCCTAATTGAACCAAATATTGGATTATATTGAAAATTGGTTGCGTTTGCTTGCATATACATATACTTACATTGAACAGGTCATAGCAAGGAGGCTAGAGCAGAGAATAAAATTTGTTTGCCCGACAAATAGGTACATGTTTACTACATAATTTACTGTTTTGTTTGGGTGATGATGATTTTATGAGCCTATTGGCTAGCCGCTTGGCTTTTTCTTTTTCTTTTTGAGATCTGAAGGACCGGGGAAGCTATTTGAAATTCCCCGATGCTCCCGGTGCAGGGGAGGTTATGGCGAAATTTTTCGAAAATTTAGGGTGTTAGCCAAATTTTTGAAGAATTTGAAAATTCTCAGAAACTAAAAAGTTGGAGAATGAAAGCCAAATCGAACGTAGAGTTGATTAATCAAACCACTTTCGACTTTGTTCCTTTTCGGGGACGAAAAGTTTTAAGTGGGGGAGATTGTAACAACCCGAAAATCTGGGCCAGTTTAAAATTTTTATTTTTGCAATTTTAATGAATTTTTATTATTTAAAATGAATTATTTTAAATAATATCGACGAGAAATTTATTTTGAATAGAAATTCGACGTATATATTATATACGTCGTCGTTAGAAAATAAATAATTATATATAATTATAAAAGGAATTGAAAATGGCGTGGTAGTTCGATAATTCGATTTCAAACTTCAATTGAATGTACCGGGTGCAAAATAATCCGGATTTTAGTGAAACCAAAAATAATGGGATCTAATTGATAATATCTTTCCAACGAGTACGACAAATCGAAATTTCATAGCGGGAATCAAAAGTTATGCCCAGTTGAAAATTCTGAATAGTCGCTATGGAATTCAGGCCCTTAAAAATAGAAATTTTGCAAACGATCTCGGATTTCGACGAAATCAGTTTTGTTGGGTCCGCGATGTCAAATTATTGCTAGGTTTCAAATTTCATAATTTTTCGAATCAATATGTGAGCGTGGCAAAGGAAAACGCGTTTGACCGGTTTCAGTTGATTTTAATCGACTGGAAATTGGCCATTTTTCAAACGGTCTCAGAATTCGACGAAACTAGTTTGGTTAGGACCGTATCGTCAATACGAAGCTAGAAAATATTTTTCGAGAATTTTTAGAGTTAGCATGTGACCCCGGTAATTTGAAATGTACGTTTAAAATTCAATATAGTGATTTAAATGTAAATTTAACGGAAACTGATTCAAACGATCGAATCAACCTGCGATACATATCCCATTGTGTTCGGAATGGGGGTGAAACGCTATGGACGACAGGCGGTGGGCCTCGTTTAGAGGTCGTATGTAAAAGTCAACTTTTAGAAATTAAATAATATATAAAATAAAAAAATAAAAAAATAAAAACCCCCTCCTCCTTAAAATCGTTCTGGCCCCCCCCCTTCCCTTCATTTTCGTTCATCACTGAAATAAATAAAAAATAACGAGACTGCGCCCTCGCGATGGCGTCGCTGCCACGCCGGAGACCGCCTGCTCCGCCCCCTACCTCGCCGGACCCCCCCCCAGCTCGTTGCTCCCCAATCCTTCCTCCTGAAAACCGTGAATCCATGTACCCCCGAACCCCCCCCCCCAATTGATTAGAACCCACCGCCCCTGTAGCACCTCCACACCGCCTCCTGACGACCGCCGACACCTGCAACGACTCCGAGCCCCCTCTTCTTCGATTAAACCTCCTCCAAATCGAATGGAATCAGCCCAAACCCGCTGAAACGCCAGCGCCTCCCCTCCTCTACTGCCATCGCGCGACCTTTGCCCTCCTTCGCACTGCTCCAGTCGTCGCAACCACCAACCGAGCTCCAGCAGCTCATTCACCTCCAATCCAGCGCCCCCTCCCTCTTAGAAGGAAAAAACCGTTGTAAGCTCTTCTTTATTTTCATTTATTTAATAAAAATCAAATTTTTAATACATTGAAGTGGTGTTTTATTTTCATATAAATAGGAAGTAAAAAAAAATTGGATCTTTATATGTTTATCATCGTATTAGGAATGTAATCTTTGTAAAGTAATGATTTTTATCATGATAAAGGCAAGATATGATTTTTATCATGATAAAGGAAAGATATGATTTTTGAAAAGATAAAGATTTGATTTTTAACACTATAAAGACAGAATTTCTATTATATAAGTAGCGAGTTAAAAATATAATTTTTATAGAAAAGTTAAAAATATAAATTTTATACTAATGGCATATTAAAAATATGATTTTTATCATATGTGAAGTATAAAAATATAATTTTTATAAAGTAGAAGTATTAAAAATATGATTTTTATATAATAGAGAATATAAAAATATTATCTTTATATAGTTAGCAAAATAAAAATCTGATTTTTATTTTATATACGTTGAAATAAAGTGATGATTTTTATAATGATGAAATCTATATTATTGAAAAGGCGAAATCTTTTTATATAGTAGCGGAAGTAAAAATTTGATTTTTATATATCGAACATCGAAGTAAAAATATGATTTTTATATATTGACTAGCATAGTAAAAATTCGATTTTTACTTATGTAGTCAATGCGGGCGAAGAAAGTGTTAAGAGACGAGAACAGTGAAGGTTTCCTACATTAGAAGTGCCGTGGAGTTAGGATAGCTATCTGTGAGAATTTCTCACTCTTCAATTTCATTTCTAGTTATATATATATACTAGGATGCAGACGGTGCTTAGTAGCACCCGACACAATCGTCCACAGACCATGGACTTGCTTGTTTGATTGCAAAAATTAGTTAGATTATTTGATTGAAATTGAATTGTGTGGTGAAATGAATTGATTTGATTGATGTGTGAATGGCGTAGGCCTTCACTAGACCGGGGATAAGGCTAGGCCTTGTCCCGTTTCTAGTATCATGCCGTTATGCCGCCGAAATTTTCTAAAATAAGTTAGAAAAATAAAAATATCATTTTATTTAAAGAATGAACTGAATAGAAATTCATATGTTGGAATAAAATGTTTTATCGTTAAAAATATAATTTTTAACGTGAATGTGAATAAATAAATATTCATTTACAAACCAGACGGTTTGTTTATGTACACCTGTTTGAAGGACATTGATTGGGTCGATAAATTTTACACATCGCCCAACTGCACAAATAAAAATATGCATTTGATTGTTTGAAACCCCACATGGGTGTTGGGATGAAATTTGAAGTTCACTCATCCTGATTGATTAAATATGTCAATCGATTGATTGACAGGCTGTTATAAGCGTTAGATATCTATATTTGATGCTTATACAGTGTAGTGCACTTTGGTTGATGGTTGATTATTTTTCAATGCTATTATATGTGTGTAATGTATGAAAATCCATATAATTAACTTTATATGGTAATTGATTGGGCCTCATTCCAATTTGAAAAATAAAGAATAATATAAAATAAAAGTTCATGTGTTGACTGTACTCATCCGTTGAGATTAGTCATGTGTTGAACGAAATATTTTAATAATAAAGTTTACATCTTTATCAATATAAAATAAAGGTTCATGTGTTGACAGTTTCATCCATTGATATTGGTCATGTGTTGAACGAAATATTTTAATAATAAAGTTTACATCTTTACCAATATAAAATAAAGGTTCATGTGTTGACAGTACTCATCCATTGAGATTGGTCATGTGTTGAACGAAATATTTTGATAATAACAACTATTTTGAAAAGAAAATATTTGAAATAGAATATTTGAAAATAGAAATTTATGAAGCCGTGTTGATTAGATTGACGCCATTTTGACGTGAACGATATTTATATCGATTTTAAACGATTTCGAAATGAAATGAATTGAAAAAGATTTCGAAATGAAATGAATTGAAAACGATTTCAAAATGAATTGAATTGAAAACGATTTCGAAATGAATTGAATTGAAAACGAATTCAAATTGAATTGAAAGCGAATTGAAATGAATTCAAATTGAATTGAAATTTGAATTGAATAGAAATGAATTGAAAACGATTTCGAAATAAAATGAATTGAAAACGATTTCGAAATGAATTGAATTGAAAACGATTTCGAAATGAATTGAATTGAAAACGAATTCAAATTGAATTGAAAGCGAATTGAAATGAATTCAAATTGAATTGAAATTTGAATTGAATAGAAATGAATTTTAAAACGAATTTATAAAGAAGAATTCAATTTTGATTTGAATTGAAATGGAAGTTGAAATTGCTTTTGAAACGAATTTAAAACTATTTATATAATTCGTTTTAAATAGAAATCGATGAAATATATTATATATATATTATATATATATTATATATATAATATAATGGCCTGAATAGAACGCGCCGCGCCGCGGCAGTTCGTAAATTTCGACCATTTATTTCAAACGAACATTACGGGAGATCCGACCGTCGGATTCTCCTGAAACCGGAACCGTTGGGTTCGTATCGAAAAGAGCTTTCTAAAGAATATTAGAAATTAGAAATCTAACGGTTGGATTTGGAGATACGTCCAAATGAAATTCGAAAAAGGTCATTGTAAGTGCAGTTCGATGGCCGTTGATGGAAATCGACTGTACGGGCCTTGATAAAATTATTAAAAATAGTAATAATTTGTGTAAAATCATAAGAAATGGTTTAGAAAGGATTGGGATGAAAAACTCCATATTTGAAAAGATAAAAATAGATTTTTATCTAAATGAACTAGTTTTGAACTAGAATTATAATTCTATTTATTTTTAAATAAATAAATTGAATATGAAAAGGGTTTTAAAAATAACCAGCATTTCCAATGATTACATCAGAGTGGATTTGAATCGAAATTGTCTTCGGAATATTTCGATGTTGGAATTCGTGATTATGTAGATGTTGTTATGGAAATTTGAAAGATATATATATATTTATATCGTTATTTCCAATACGACATTTGTTAATCGTAGAATTTGATATTGAATATAAGCCGTGATATTTTCTATTCAGAGCCTTGTATTTAATATCAAATGTGATTTGGGTTTGTCGTGAATGGTGTCTTCATTAACACTGTTCTTGAACCCAGTGGAGAAAAGATTAAATCTTTTTATTTGGATTTAATGAAGTGTACCAATTAAATAATGTTTAATTGGAATTGAATTGATGTTGATTTTTGGGTTTATCGTGGACAGTGTTTTAAATAACACTCGTTCTTTAACCCTATCATTAATGAAATGAGATTTTGGGTTGTCGTGAACGGTATCTTCAATAATACAGTTCTTAGACCTAAAGGAGTTAAGAAAATCAGAAACTAACTGGAGATTAGTTAAGTTGAATAGTTTTCGAAGTATTGATCTGATGTTGGTTTCGGCCTTCAGGATTAATACTTAGGGAATTGCTCACTTGCTAATTTACAATTAGGGACTGATTGAAATGTGATGTGATTTTGGGTTTATCGTGAACCGTGTTTTAAATGACACTGATTCTTTAACCCAGTCACAGATTAAAACTAAGTGGAGTTTTAATGAATCTTTAATTAGATTGAAATAATCGAAATGGAGTATCACCAGTTTTGCTCCAGGCGATAGTTAAATCTTTAATTAGATTTGAACGTGAAATGGTAATTGAATTTACCGATAACACCGTGGTGTTAGATATGAAGTATAACCAGTTTTACTTCATGGGATGAATAAGTTGGGATTGGGAAATTAAAACAAATGATTACTTCGGTAAGGTTCGCTAATCCCGACTAGTTTGAATTGATATTCAAAAGTAGATTAAAGAATAAATTCAAGAATTTATCTTTGATAAAATTAATGGGAACCTTTCCCTATGAATGTGAAATTTAGAAACTAACTGTCGGTTAGCTAAGCAGAATGGTTTTCTGGATATTGATCTGATGTTGGTTTCGACCTTCGGGGTTAATATTTGGGGAATTATTCTCTTGATTAATTTACGGTTAGTGACTGATGAATTGGAATGAGGCGTATGTTGTGTTTGTGTAACACTTATTTAAAATATACGCGAGTTATTCGGAAAGACCGGGTTTATCCCATTCTGAATAACTGATACGACGATAAGTCGAAGATGAAGACGATGGTCGAAGACCGGAGGTCTTCACGTCGTTTGGGTAATTACTGATGATCTTGATTGGGTTGTACACCCAAGAAGATGGAAACAGTTAGTGATCGTCCAGACGTACTTGGAGATCGATGGACATGCGGGGTACTAGGTGCCTCCGGTTTCGTTCAGACCCAGAACGGACTTGTAAATGGACTGTGTGTCTGACATTGGATTTTAGTCCGTGTGATTGATCTCTATTAAATATATATCTGTTTGGCGGCGGAGAATTTATTCTCTTGCTTAACGCCCTTCTCTGAGACGTACGAGCTCAGGGGTTATATATTGATGGATATCAAACGCATGGAGTGAATTGCCTGTGTGGCATGCCTAAGTGGCAATTGATCGAGGCTTCTGTTGAAAAGCAAAGTCTTGTGGTGATGATCAAAGCAAGGCCTCTGTGGCGTAGCTTTGTGTAACGTTTACTTCGCGAGTTTCACACCCGGTATGAACCAAAAACGGGAGACGGACCTTAGGGAGGACTTGCGTTTCTTTCTAGCTAAAAAGTGGCGTCAGTGGTTTTACACGCCCTGACGAGTTTGACTTATGTGGTTGTTGCTGTTGCGAGGCGCCTCGGATTGATCGGTCGTTCTCGAACCGATGGAGTCATTTAGTTGGCTCATTTACACCCCATAGGGTGGGGAAACGTAGTGTTCAGGCATTTTAATCCACATCGGTGGACCGGCCCTGTCGCTCCAAGGGCCCACCTGAGTCTGGGTCCTGTGGCTCGGGCTAGAGAGTCACGAATCGGTTGAGGACTATCTTTTGCCTCGGTTCATAGACGGAAATCCAATTTCCAAATACGTGACTTTGCGATTTTATTTGTAGAGCCTAGTATGGCGACATAGTGGGATGGGGCGCTCATGCCGCCTATGATTGATACTTATGATTTGAAGTTGTTTTATACACTATGCACTTATAATAGTATCAAACGATTTGTTTTCAACGTATCAAGCATTCTTTGGCTGTTATAAGGGAAAACCCTATCCTCGGCTGCGTTGCATTGTGTGATGGGACCTGGGTCTTATAACAGCTTCATTTTTCTTTATTTAGCATGGCGCTGTTTGTTTATGCACTGGTGTTCTTGGGAGGAAACCCGTTCCGTGTTATACGGCGTGGTCCCTTGATTTACCTAACTTTAAAATAAAAGATTAATAACTGTTTTCGTTCTCACACCAGTCCCATGACTGATCTGGAGTTTATTGTTTTAACCTAAACTCTGGGTGCCCTTATTTTGACACGGGCAGCTAGTAGTTTTGGTTTTGCAGATTTATATTCACAGGATCCTGGTTTACAGCTGGAACGGTATCCGGAAAGCTTTGTATCCGTATATCTTCTTCTAGTTGTGTATTGTATTATTTTCCGCTGCGATGTATTTAAATGTAATTTAAATCTCTGATATTTCTGTGTAATATTTATTCATTAATACTTTGTATATCCTTGTAATCTGATGCATTGTTGTAATATACAGTGAAATGTTCTTTTATATGCGTTCTATTTTGTCGTGTTCTCAACGATAGGGCGTTTCGAACGGTCTGGGTCGGTTTAGCGACCGGTTCGGACCGAGCGAAATTCCTTCTCGTCACACATGGCTAAGTCGGTCGCACCGAAGTAGGGTGTATTATCACCTATCTAGAGAATATCCATTTGCTTCTTTTAATCTATCAATGATGTCCCATATATATACGGGAAACAATTGCTGATCCCAACCGTTGGTGATGTACATTCGATACACTCAAGCGAAATGAGTGGTCGGTCATGTGTGGCTGAGTTGCAAGATGTTCTTGTTGAACTCCAGTGTATCGTTCCTAGAGTACACTGATCGGAAGGTGGTTCCATACCTTGTCATAGTTGGAAATCCATTACCCAATATATGCCTGCGATTTTGATTGTATACTATATATGTAGAACGTGAGATGAAAGCGTTTCTGCTAGTTGATATCTATTTGTACATAGACATTATTATAATATCAAAAGGTTTTTGATATAAAGATATTTTGGATTCTCATAAGGGAAAAACCCGTTCCGTTCTGCGGCGTGGTCTTATGAGATATTGTTTGCTCGTTCATATACCTGTTTAAACTGTTTTACTCATACCAGTCCCATGACTGACCCGGAGTTTATTTTGTTTTGTTTCCCTAAACTCTTGGGTGCCTAAATTTGTACGGGCATTCAAGTAGTCGGGATTTTACAGATACACTTGGAGAGCTTGGAGCAGGAGGCTTCAGGATTCTATAGCTATTATTATTTCCGCTGTTGTTGTAAGTGATGTACTCTGATAAGTGCTATTGTATATATAACTGTTTGTATTTCAAAAGTTATGTTATATTTTATTCGTTCCGCTGTGAGATTCGTGTTTACTCTGATGATGATGTTCTTCTTCTTCTTCTATTCTAATAGTTCTACCTTATCTTTCCTCACCCTCTATCTTCTTTCTATTAGTTTCTTGAATTTCCAGTGCAATTTGTGGTTGGACTTGTGTTATTTAGTCAGCTCAAATTGGACCGGATTTTCGGGTCACTACACTAATTATAAAAGGAGTTAGAAATAGCGCGGCAGTTTGAAAATTTGAACTTTAATTGAATGTACAGGATTCAAAATAAATCCGATTTTGGTGAAACCAAAAATATTTATATCTGTTTAATTATATATTTCCAACGAATCTGAAATATTGAAATTTCATAGCGAAAATAAAAAGTTATGGCCAGTTGTATATTCAGAAATGTCGCTATGGAATTTAATATAACATATAGCCCGTATAAATAGCCATTTTGTAAACGACCTCCGTTTTCGATGAAACCACCATGGTTGGATCCGGAATGTCAAATTATTGCAAGATTCCAATTTTCATAATTTTTGGAATTAATATGTGAGCGTGGCAAAAAAATGTGTTTTGTCAATTTCAGTCAATTTGGATCGACCAGAAATTGGCCATTTTTCAAACGGTCTCCAAATTCGACGAAATTAATTTTGTTAGGACTGTATCATCAAAGCATAGCTAGATCTATTTTTCAGGAATTTTTAAAGTTAGTGTGTGGCCTCGGTAAATTAAAATGTATAATCAAATTAATTAATTAAGTGTTTTATATTTAAATTTAAAGAAAAACTTATCGAAACAATTGAATTGGCTTACGGGACATATCCCATTGTGTCCGGAATGGGGGTATTTCGCTACGGGCGACACTCATTGGGTTTGATTTGGAGTTAGGAGCGATACAGGAAATATTTTGAAATTAAATGGAATTAAATAAAATGGAAATACATATAAATACGTGTATAGCGTATAACACGGCTCTATCGTATGCGCCGCCTCCTTCTTCGATTAATGGCCTAAACTGTTCGATTCTTCCTCTCCAAATAACTTCCAATCCTCTTGACAAAATCGAGCACGCCTTTAGGGAATTCTGTGAGATCTCCATCCTCTTAAATTCCATATCCAATTTGCCCCCTATTGTGGAGTATTCGTCGAGTTTGAAGCTTCCAAAGTGGTCAGTTTCCCGCAGCCGCCGAGATCACCTCCGGCGATCGAAGTGAGCCCCCTCTATGGTGAAGGCGCGCCTTTCCTAGCCCGTCCACGTCGCGCAATCCGATCGTCCTTGAAACGACACGAAGTTCCCCGTGAAGGAAAGCCTGGATTGAGTTGAGAACACGACAAATCAGAACACAAACGATAGAACATTTCATTGCTTATTACAACAATTTCATCAGAATACAAGAATATACAGAGTATGAATAAATATTACACATTTACTAGTATCAGAGATTTACAAGTTACAACGCAGCGGAAAATAATACTAAACACAACTGAAGAGAATATACAGATACAGAGATTTCCGAATATCATTCCAGATGTAAACCAGGATCTTGTGAATATAAATCTGCAAAACCAAAACTACTAGCTACCCGTGCAGAAAATGGGGGCACCCAGAGTTTAGGTTAAAACAATAAACTCCAGGTCAGTCATGTGACTGGTGTGAGAACTAAAACACTTATTTAAAACTTTACTTTTAATCAGATATATCAAGGGACCATGCATATAACACGGAACGGGTTCCCTCCCAAGAATACCAGTGCGTATAACAAAACAGCATAATGCTTTGGAAAAACGAAGATATTATAAGACCCAGGTCCCATCACACAATGCAACGCAAGCCGTAGGATAGGGTTTTCCCTTATAGTAGCCAAACATGCTTGGCACGTTTAAAACAAATCATTTGATACTATTATAAGTGCATAGTGTATAAAACAACTTCAAATATAAATGTATCAATCCTAGACGGCATGGGTACGATATATCATGTCGCCAATACTAGGCTCTACAATCAAAACCTCAAATGTCACGTATTTGGAAGTTGGATTTCCATTTGTGAACCAAGGCAAGGGATCGTCCTTACCGCTTAAAGACCGTCTAACCCGAGCCTCAAGGTCAGAGCGACCCTTGGATCGTTAGGGTCGGTCCACACAGAGTGGATTAAAATGCCTAAACAATGCGTTTCCCCACCCTATGGGACGTAAACTGGTCATATCCCGACCAAACTATCAGCCCCGGAAAGACCGATATAACCGAGGCACCTCGCTATCCATTATCCACATAAGTAAAATGCCAGGGCTAGTAAAACGCTGACACTACTCCTAGCTACAAAGAAACACTTGCCCTCCCTGATGTCCTCTCCCGTTTCTGGTTCATACCGGGGTGTGCGGCTCGCGAATTAACGCTACACAAAGCTATGCTACAAAGGTCGTGCTTTGATCATCAACCACAAGACCCTGCTTTTCAACATAAGCCTTGATCATTTGCATCTCAGCATGCCACACAGGCAATCCACGCTATGCAACCGATGTCTATCAATCACAAAGAATGAAATCCGATGTCATACACACATCCATTTACAAGTTCGTTCTGTGTCTGAACGAAACCGGAGGCACCTTATTCCTCCCCCGTATGTCCAATACAGGGGAGAGGCCCTCACCTACCCTTCGATCTCCAAGTACGTCTGGACGATCACCACTTATTACCTTGCCTTGGGCGTACAACCCAATCAAGACATCAGTAATCATCCAAACGATGTGAAGACCTCCAGTCTTCAACCACTATCATCATCCTCGACATATCGTCGAATCAGTTATTCAGAATGGGATAAACCCGATCTTTTTGAATAAGTCGCGTATATAATAAACAAGTGCTATAAAAACACAATATACGCCACATTCCAATCCAGAATATTTCTTTATTCAAATATTCTTATACTTTGGGAAAGGTTCCCATTAATTTTATCAAAGACAAATTCTTTAAATTTATTTTTTAATCTTCCTTTGGATATCAATTCAATATAATTAAAGATTCATTAAAACTCCATCTAGTTTTAATCTTCCCAAAAATCAATATTAACGATTGTTTAACTTGGAAATCATATCCTATCTTTAACTGGATTAAAGAACCAATGTCATTTAAAACACGGTTCATGATAAACCCAAAATCACATTCCATTCCATCAGCCTTTTACCGTAAATTTGCAAGTGAACAATTCCCTAAGTATTAACCCCGAAGGCCGAAACCAACATCAGATCAATACCCAGGAAACCATTTGACTTAACTAATCTCCAGTTAGTTTCTGATATTCTTAACTCCATTGGGTCTAAGAACAGGATTATTAAAGATAACATTCACGACAACCCAAAATCTTATTCCTGTCTTTAACTAGGTTAAAGAACCAATGTCCTTTATATCACGGTTCACGATAAATTCAAAATCACATTCCATTCCATCAGCCTTTAACCGTAAATTAGCAAGTGAACAATTCCCTAAGTATTAACCCCGAAGGACTAAACCAACGTCAGATCAATACCCAGGAAACCATTCAAATTAACTAATCTAAAGTTAGTTTCTGATTTTCTTAACTCCCTTGGGTTTAAGAACAGTATTATTAAAGATACTATTCACGACAACCCAAAATCTTATTCCATTGTTAATCGGGTTAAAGAACAAGTGTTATTTAAAACACCATTCACGATAAACCCAAAGACCAATTTCAATGCAATTCCAATTGCATATCAATTAATTGGTATACTTCATTAAATATAAATAAAAAATTTAATCCTTTCTCAACTGATTTCAAGAACAGTGTTAATGAGTACACCATTCATGACAAACCCAAAATCACATTTGATATTAAATACAAGGCTCTGAATAGAAAATATATCGGCTTATATTCAATATCAAATTCTGGAATCAACAAATACCGTATTGGAATAACGATATATATATCTTCCAAATTCCTCCACAATATCCGTCTAATCATGGAATCCAATATCGAAATATTCCGAAGATAATTTTGATTCAAATCCATTCCAATTCATATATTGGAAATTCCAGTTATTTTTAAAACCATTTCAAATCCAATTTATTTTAATTAAAAATATTGGATTATAATTCTAGTTCAAAACTAGTTCATTTCGATTCAAATCTATTTTTATCTTTTCAAATATGGAATTTTTCACCCCAATTCTTTCCAAATCATTTCTTATGATTTTACACTAATTATTAATATTTTTAATAGTTTTATCAAGGCCTGTGCAGTCGATTTCCACAAATGGCCATCGAACTACACTTACAACAACCTTTTCCAAATTTGATTTGGACATAATTCCAAATCCAACCATTAGATTTCAATTCTCTAATATTCTTTAGAAAGCACTTTTCGATACGAACCCAACGGTTCTGGTTTTAGGAGAATCCGACAGTCGGATCTCCCGCAATGTCCGTTCGAAGTCAAAGGTCGAAATTCGCAAACTGCCACAGCGCGGCGCGTTCTATTCAGGCCATTATATATATAATATATATTATATATATTTCATCGATTTCCTTTTAAAACGTATTTTATAAATCGTTTTAAATTCGTTTTCAAAATGGTTTCAACTTCATATTCAATTTCTAATCAAAATTGGATATTCCATATCATCGATATATAAATGATAACATTTTCAAAATATTAGATTTTGAAATCATTTGCTTTTCGACATTCATTATAAAAAATAACAAAATCGATATAAATATCGTTCACGTCAAAATGGCGTTAATCTAATCAACACGGCTTCATATATTTAAATATATTCGTGCCATTCCAAATCGGACATCAAAATCATATTTTGATTCTTTTTTGAATATTATTCGAAAATATTCATTATTTTAAAATAATCGTTATTTTAAAATATTCATTCTTTCTGAACTAGAATTAGACACAGTTAATTACCATATAATTTAATTATATGGATTTCATACAATACATGTATCGAACAACAATGATAAACAATCAACCATCATCCAGGGTGCATTCTACACTGCATAAGCATCAAATATAAATATTCAACGCTTATAACAGTTTGTCAACCAATTGACTGACATACAGCTAATTACTGGGACTAGTGTATGTCATATATCATGCAAATACCTGTGTGGGATTTCAATCAATCAAACACATATTTTATTTGTGCAGTTGGGCGATGTGTAAAATTTATCGTCCCAATTAATATCAGTCAAATGTGTGCACATAAACAAATCATCTGATTTGTTTATGAATATCTATTTTATTCATATACACGTTAAAAAAAATGTTTTTAACTATAAAATATTTTATTCCATTCCACATCACACAATCAATTTTCACATCACAGTCAAACAAACAAACAAGTCGCCCATGGTCTGTGGACGACGGGTGTCGGGTGCTGCTAAGCACTGTCTGCATCCTAGTACATATCTTAACTAGAAAATAAAATAAAAGTGAGGAGTTCTCACCGTGGGGTTCCACTCCTCCATTCTCTATTTCTGAACGGTTCAGATTTATCCAAAATTCCAATGCGACCTTTTCCCACTGTTCATAGTAAAAATCACATTTTTATTCCAATGCTAAAAATTATATTTTACTTCGCTAAAAATAATATTTTTACTTCGCTAAAAATTATATTTTTACTTCGCTAAATATTATATTTTTACTTCGCTAAAAGTTATATTTTTACTTCGCTAAATATTATATTTTTACTTTGCTAAAAATTATATTTTTACTTCACTAAAAATTATATTTTTACTTTGCTAAAATTATATTTTTACTTCGAAACCATACGTGTAAAAATCGCATCTTTAACACGATGTTTACATTATAAAGATAATATTTCTATTTCAATGTTCATACAATAAAAATCCTATTTTTATTATCTCTATAACATAAAAATCATATTTTTAGTCTTCCCATATAATAAAAATCATATTTTTAATTCACTACTTATATACAAATCGTATTTTTATATTCCCTATTATATAAAAATCTAATCTAATCTTTTTCAGAATTTTAAAACTGAATTTAAACCATGTTTTTATACTCAAACTAGCTAAATTAAAATAAATAGAACAAATAAATAAAAAAACTCACTGTAAATTGGAGGATGGGATTCACGTTGGCACTGGGTGGCGGAGGAGGCTCGGGAGGGCCGGAGCGCTGGCGGTGGGCCCAGTGAGGAAGGCGGCGGCGGTTTCAGGAGGGTTGGGGTGTTTGGGGTTCGGTTTTCTCGAGGTGGCGCAGGGTTTAGGGGGGCCCTCCGGCGAGGTGGTGACGCTAGGTGTTTTGGCGATGGGGCGTCGGTCAACAATGGCGGCGGCGGTGCAGCCTGGGGGGGCCTAGATTGAGATCGGTTTTTTTCTTTCCTTTGACTGACTAAAAGGAGAGATAAGGGAGGTTATATAAAATATATATTTAATTATTTTTAAATTCCATATAGTTGACTTTTAATTCAAATCTCAAATCGAGTCCAACGACTATCGTTCCTAGCTAATTACCCTCATTCCGAACACAATGGGATATATTTCGCAAGCCAATTCGACTGTTTCGATCGGTTTTCATTTAAATTAACATTTAAATTAATATATATTCAATTCGAATGCACATTTTAATTTACCGGGGCCACATACGGACTTTAAAAATTCAAGAAAATTTATTTCTAGCTTCGTATTGACGATACGGTCCTAAGAAAACCAATTTCGTCAAACTTGGAGACCGTTTGAAAAATGGCCATTTTTTGGTCGATCCAAATTGACCAAAACTAACAAAACACGTTTTCCTTCGCCATGCTCACATATTGATTCAGAAATTATGAAAATTGGAATCTAGCAATAATTTGACATCCCGGATCCAGCAAAAGTGGTTTTGTCGAAAATGGAGGTCGTTTGCAAAATTTCCATTTTAAGGGCTATATTTTCCATAGCGACTATTCTCAATTTTCAACTGGGCATATCTTTTTATTCCCGCTATGAAGTTTCAATTTTTCGGATTCGTTAGAAAGATATTCTCAAATAGATTCAAATATTTTTGGTTTTGCCAAAATCCGGTTTATTTTGAATATTGTACATTCATTTGAAATTTGAAATCAAATTTTCAAACTACCGCGCCATTTCCAATTCATTTTATAATTAAAATAAAATGTTTAAATTCTAACTTCGATCTATATAAATATATATGTTCTAATTCTATTCAAAAATCAATTTCTCTTTGTTATTATTTAAAATAATTCATTTTAAATATTCAAAATTCATTAAAATTGCCAAAATAAATTTTTTAAATTGGTTCAGATTTCTCGGGTTTTTACAATCTCCCCGTCTTTAAATCTTTTCATCCTCGAAAAGAAACGGAGTTGAAAGTTGTTTAACTAACCAACTCAACTCTCGGTTTGGCTTTCATTCTTCACCTTTTCAGTTTCTAAGAATTTTCCAATTCTTCAAAATTTTGGAAAACACCCTAAATTTTCAAAAAAATTCGCCACAACCTCCTTTGTACGGGAGCACTGGGAAAATCCCCAAATCGCCACAAAGGCCTCTCCAATCAAAAAGAAAAAGAAACAGCCAAGCGGCTAGCCAGTCGGCTCATAAAGCCTTTAAAAAACCCCAAGGAATACAATAAACATGTACCTATTTGTCGGGCAAAAAATTTTATTCCTCTTCTCTAGCCTCCTTGCAATGACCTGTTCAATGTATATACATGTATATGCATGCAATTCCAAACAATTTTCAGTACAGTTCAATATTTGGTACAATTTGGTTATATGCACCGTTCATTCACATAATGGCTTTATTGGTTAACAAATAATCGTACAACACAACCATAAATCAATTAGTGGATTATCGTTTCAAACATATAACTTTAATACATAGTCAAAAATCATGTTTTTTTATGCCAAATCACAACAAATAATCCTATCTAGTTTTGGTTCTCACACCAGTCAATTGGAAATATATAGATATCCCACTTTCGAAAATCAAACATAAATTCTGATGATGAAGCTTCAATCATCAGAATCATCTCCGGGCAGCTAGAGTGTGATTCTATATCTATCCAGTATATTAAAACTTCGAATACACATGGATCAGACGTATATACAAAATCTTTATATACTTGATTGTCCAAATCAATATAAACATAATATTCAAATACGAATAATATAATTTAAATCTTCAAAACAAAATTTGTTTCCCTTTTTATTTCAAAACAACACTTTCCGGACTCATTCTAGGATACTACTGATCCTATCTCTAACGAGTCATTCCTATTGGATATTGCTAATCCAATCTCCGATGAATTGTTTCGCTTGGTTCTAATGTGCCTTGTTCTCGAGCTATATAAACCAAAGCTCTGATAACAAACTGAAACGACCCAAACTTCCCCGTGATGGAAAGTCCAGATTGAGTTGAGAACACGACAAATCAGAACACAAACGGTGGAACATTTCATTGCTTATTACAACAATTTCATCAGAATACAAGAATATACAGAGTATGAATAAATATTACACATTTACTAATATCATAGATTTACAAGTTACAACGCAGCGAAAAATAATATAAAACACAACTGAAGAGAATATATGGATACAGAGCTTTCTGAATATCATTCCAGCTGTAAACCGGGATCCTGTGAATATAAATTTGTGAAACCAAAACTACTAGCTTCCCGTGCGGAAAATAGGGGCACCCAGAGTTTAGGTTAAAACAATAAACTCCAGGTCAGTCATGTGACTGGTGTGAGAACTAAAACAGATATTTAAAACTTTACTTTAAATTAAATATATCAAGGGATTACGCCATATAACATGGAACGGGTTTCCTCCCAAGAATACCAGTGCATATAACAAAACAGCGCAATGCTTTTGGAAAAATGAAGCTATTATAAGACCCAGGTCCCATCACACAATGCAACGCAAGCCGGAGGATAGGGTTTTCCCTTATAATAGCCAAACATGCTTGGTACGTTTAAAACAAATCATTTCATACTATTATAAGTGCATAGTGTATAAAACAACTTCAAATATAAATGTATCAATCCTAGACGACATGGGTACGATATATCATGTCGCCAATACTAGGCTCTACAGTCAAAACCGCAAATGTCATGTATTTGAAAGTTGGATTTCCATCTATGAACCAAGGCAAGGGATCGTCCTTACTGCTTTGAGACTATCTAGCCCGAGCCTCAGGGTCAGAGCGCATAGACCCTTGGATCGTCAGGGTCGGTCCGCACGGAGTGGATTAAAATGCCTGAACAATGTGTTTCCCTGCCCTATAGGGCGTAAACTGGCCATATCCGGATCAAACTATCAGCCCCGGAACGACCGATATAATTGAGGCGCCTCGCTATCCATCATCCACATAAGTAAAATGTCAAGGCTGGTAAAATACTGACACTACTCCTAGCTAGAAAGAAACGCATGCCCTCCTTGATGTCCTCTCCTGTTTCTGGTTCACACCGGGGTGTGAGGCTCGCGAATTAACGCTGCACAAAGCTATGCCACAAAGGTCGTGCTTTGATCATCACCACAAGACCCTGGTTTTCAATAGTCCTTGATCATTTGCATCTCAGCATGCCACATAGGCAATCCACACTATGCAATGGATGTCTATCAATCACACAGAATGAAATCCGATGTCAGACACACATCCATTTACAAGTTCGTTCTGGGTCTGAACGAAACCGGAGGCACCTTATTCCTCCCCCATATGTCCAATACAGGGGAGAGGCCCTCGCCTATCCATCGGTCTCCAAGTATGTCTGGACGATCACCACTTATTACCTCGTCTTGGGTGTACAGCCCAATCAATACATCAGTAATCATCCAAACGATGTGAAGACCTTCGATATTCAACCACTGTCTTCATCCTCGACATATCGTCGAATCCATTATTCAGAATGGGATAAACCCTGTCTTTCTGAATAACTCGCATATATAATAAACAAGTGCTATAAAAACACAACATACGCCTCATTCCAGTCAAGAATATTTCTTTATTCAAATATTCTTATACTTTGGGAAAGGTTCCCATTAATTTTATCAAAGATAAATTCTTTAAATTTATTCTTTAATCTTCCTTTGGATATCAATTCAATCTAATTAAAGATGCATTAAAACTCCACTTGGTTTTAATCATCCCAAAAATCAATATTAATGATTGTTTAACTTAGGAAATCATATCCTGTCTTCAACCGGGTTAAAGAACCAATGTCATTTAAAACACAGTTCACGACAAATCCAAAATCACATTCCATTCCATCAGCCTTTAACCGTAAATTTGCAAGTGAACAATTCCCTAAGTATTAACCCCGAAGGCCGTAACCAACATCAGATCAGTACCCAGGAAACCATTCAACTTAACTAATCTCCAGTTAGTTTCTGATTTTCTTAACTCCATTGGATCTAAGAACAGGTTTATTAAAGACACCATTCACGATAACCCAAAATCTTATTCCTGTCTTTAACTGGGTTAAAGAACCAATGTCCTTTAAAACATGGTTCACGATAAACCCAAAATCACATTCCATTCCCTCGGCATTTAACCGTAAATTAGCAAGTGAACAATTCCCTAAGTATTAACCTCGAAGGCCGAAACCAACATCAGATCCATACCCCGGAAACCATTCAACTTAACTAATCTCCAGTTAGTTTCTGATTTTCTTAACTCCATTGGGTCTAAGAACAGTATTATTAAAGATACTATTCACGACAACCCAAAATCTTATTCCATTGTTAATCAGGTTAAAGAACAAGTGTTATTTAAAACACCGTTCATGATAAATCCAAAGACCAATTTCAATTCAATTCCAATTACATATCAATTAATTGGTATACTTCATTAAATCTAAATAAAAAGATTTAATCCTTTCTCAACTGGGTTCAAAAACAGTGTTAATGAGTACACCATTCATGAAAAACCCAAAATCACATTTGATATTAAATACAAGGCTCTGAATAGAAAATATATCGACTTATATTCAATATCAAATTCTGGAATCAACAAATACCGTATTGGAATAACGATATATATATATATATATATCTTCCAAATTCCTCCACAATATCCGTCTAATCACGGAATCCAATATCGAAATATTCCGAAGATAATTTTGATTCAAATCCATTCCAATTCATATATTGGAAATTCCGGTTATTTTTAAAACCATTTCAAATCCAATTTATTTTATTTAAAAATATTGGATTATAATTCTAGTTCAAAACTAGTTCATTTCGATAAAAATCTAATTTTATCTTTTCAAATATGGAATTTTTCACCCCAATTCTTTCCAAATCATTTCTTATGATTTTACACTAATTATTAATATTTTTAATAATTTTATCAAGGCCCGTACAGTCGATTTCCACAAACGGCCATCGAACTGCACTTACAACGACCTTTTCCGAATTTGATTTGAACATAATTCCAAATCCAACCATTAGATTTCAAATCTCTAATACTTGTTAGAAAGCTCTTTTCGATACGACCCCAACGGTTCCGGGTTTAGGAGAATCCGACGGTCGAATCTCCCGCGATGTCTGTTCGAAGTCAATGGTCGAAATTCGCGAACTGCCGCAACGCGGCGCATTCTATTCAAGTCATTATATATATAATATATATATTATATATATATTGTCGGTTTCCTTTTAAAACGTATTTTATAAATCACTTTAAATTTGTTTTCAAAATGATTTCAACTTCATATTCAATTTCTAATCAAAATTGGATATTCCATATCACCGATATATAAATGATAATGTTTTCAAAACATTAGAATTTTAAATCATTTCCTTTTCGATATTCATTATAAAAAGGAATAAAATCGATATAAATATCGTTCATGTCAAAACGGCGTTAACCTAATCAACACGGCTTTATATATTTAAATATATTCGTGTCCATCCCAAATTGGACATCAAAATCATATTTTGATTCTTTTCTGAATATTATTCGAAAATATTCGTTATTTTAAAATAATCGTTATTTTAAAATGTTCATTCTTTCTGAACTAGAATCAGACACAATCAATTACCATATAATTTAATTATGCAGATTTCATACAGTACATGTATCGAACAACAATGATAAACAATCAACCATCATCTAGGGTGCATTCTACACTGCATAAGCATCAAATATAAATATTCAACGTTTATAACAGTCTGTCAATCAATCGATTGACATACAGCTAATTACTAGGACTAGTGTATGTCATATATCATCTCAATAACCGTGTGGGGTTTCAATCAATCAAACACATATTTTATTTGTGCAGTTGGGCGATGTGTAAAATTTATCGTCCCAATCAATATCATTCAAATGTGTGTACATAAACAAATCGTCCGATTTGTTTATGAATGTTTATTTTATTCATATACACGTTAAAAATTATATTTTTAGCTATAAAATATTTTATTCCATTCCACATCACACAATCAATTTTCAAAACGCAGTCAAACAATCAAACAAGTCATCCATGGTCTGTGGACGACGGGTTTCGGGTGCTGCTAAGCATCGTCTGCATCCTAGTATATATCTTGACTAGAAAATAAAATAAAAGTGAGGAGTTCTCACCGTGGGTTCCACTCCTCCATTCTCTATTTCTAAATGGTTCAGATTTTTCCATAATTCCAAAGCGACCTTTTCCCGCTGTTCATAGTAAAAATCACATTTTTATTCCAATGCTAAAAATTATATCTTTACTTCGCTAAAAATTTATTTTTACTTCGCTAAATATTATATTTTTAATTCGCTAAAAATTATAGTTTTACTTCACTAAATATTATATTTTTACTTCGCTAAAAATTATTTTTTTACTTCACTAAAAATAATATTTTTCCTTTGCTAAAAATTATAGTTTTACTTCGCTAAAAGTTATATTTTTACTTCGAAACCATACGTGTAGAAATCGCATCTTTAACACGATGTTTACATTATAAGTTAATATTTTTATTTCGTTGTTCATACAATAAAAGTCCTAATTTTATTTTCTCTATAATATAAAAATCATATTTTTATTCTTCCCATATAATAAAAATCATATATTTATTTTGCTACCTATATAAAAATCGTATTTTTATATTCTCTATTATATAAAAATCTAATCTAATCTTTTTCATATTTTTAAAACTGGATTTAAACCATGTTTTTATGTTCAAACTAGCTAAATTAAAATAAATAAAACAAATAAACAAAAACACTCACTGTAAATTGGAGGAGGGGATTCACATTGGCACTGGGTAGCGGAGGAGGCTCGGGAGGGGCGGATCGCCGGCGGTGGGCCCAGTGAGGGAGGCGGCGGTGGTTTCAGGCGGGTTGGGGTGTTTGGGGTTCGGTTTTCTCGAGGTGGCGGGGGGTGTGGGGGGTCCTCCGGCGAGGTGGTGGCACTAGGAAGGGTTTGGCGGTGGGGCGTCGGTCACCAGCAGCGGCGGCGATGCAGCCTGGAGGGAGGGGGCGAGATCGAGATCGGGATTTTTTTAATTATTTTCTTTCGTTTGACTGAGTAAAAGGAGAGATAAAGGGGGTTATATAAAATATATTTATATTTAATTGTTTTTAAATTCCATATAGTTGACTTTTAATTCGAATCCCAAATCGAGTCCAACGATTGTCGTCCCTAGCTAATTACCCCCATTCTGAACACAATGGGATATGTTTCGCTTAGACTGTTTCGATCGGTTTTCATTTAAATTAACATTTAAATCAATATATATTCAATTCGAACGCACATTTTAATTTTCTGGGGCCACATACGGACTTCAAAAATTCTAGAAAAAATTATTTTTAACTTTGTATTGACAATACGGTCCTAAAAAAACTAATTTCATCAAATTTGAAGACAGTTTGAAAAATGGCCATTTTCTGGTCGATCCAAGTTGACTAAAACTGACAAAACACGTTTTCATTCGCCATGCTCATATATTGATTCAGAAAATTGGAATCTAGAAATAACTTGACATCCCGGATCCAACAAAAATGGTTTCGTCGAAAACGGAGGTCGTTTGCAAAATTTCCATTTTTAAGGGCTATATTTTCTATAGCGACTATTATGTATTTTCAGCTGGGCATATCTTTTTATTCCCGCTATGAAATTTCAATTTTTTGGATTCGTTGGAAAGATATTCTCAAATAGATTCAAATATTTTTGGTTTCTCCAAAATCCGGTTTATTTTGAATCCTGTACATTCATTTGAAATTTGAAATCGAATTTTTAAACTATTGCGCCATTTCTAATTCCTTTTATAATTAAAATAAAATATTTATATTCTAACTTCGATCTATATAAATATATACATTGTAATTCTATTCAGAAATCAATTTCTCATCGTTATTATTTAAAATAATTCATTTTAAATATTCAAAATTCATTAGAGTTGCCAAAATAAAAAAAATTAATTGGTTCAGATTTCCCGGGTTGTTACAGTCCTCATGGGCTACGGATCGGAAGAAATTGCAAAACCTAGTTTGGAACAGTTTGGAAAAAACGATGGCATAGGTATTGCAAGAAGAGAAGGTTATTTTATGTATTTAATTAATTTAATTATTATTTTTAAATTGTTACAAACCTCATAAAATCATATCTCGCTTATACAATGACAAAATTCGATGAGACAGGAAACATTGAAACTGTAAATTCGATATCTACATTTCAGAAGAGACTGCAGAATTTTTGGAGCATTCTACAATTTTAGAAGAAATAAAAAGCGATGTGAGATTTCTAATTCAAAATTAATAAATAAAATTATATTAGGTTGCAGATGGAGTTTAGAAACTCCCGACACCCGTGTCCACCCACCATGGACGACTTGATTGTATTGTATTGTGATGTGGAAATGGTTGATTTTTGGTGATTGATTGTGATTGAAACGAAATCAATCATGTTTGTGGAAAATTCAATTGTGTAGAAAAAAATTTGTATTAGGAAAAATAAAACCCTTGTATTGCCGCGAGGCCTAATTAGCGCGAGGAGCCGTACTAGGGACGGTGCCGCTTTTAATTACCCAGCCGTTATGCTGCCGAAATTTTCTGAAATATTCTTATGTTATAAAATATTCATGTTGTTATATAAAATTGTGTGAATAATATGAAAATAAGATTTTTATTATATATATATATGAATATGAAAATGATCATTATCTGTTAACATAAAATTCAAATTTTTGTTGTAAGTCAAAAATGGTCATTTGTTATATAAAAATGTCTATACTTTAACATTTACATTTTTCATGTATAAGAAAACATTAAAATAATACATTGCTATATAAAAATGTATTACATTGGAATTTACATTTTTAATGTATATGAAAAGATTAAAATAAAACATTGCTATATAAAAATGTATTTACATTGGATTTTACATTTTAATGTATATGAAACATTAAAAATAAACATTGTTAAATAAAAATGTATTCACGTTGGAATTTTACATTTTAATGTATATGAAACATTAAAATAAACATTGTTATAATAAAATTGTTTTACATTAAAATTTACATTTTTATGTAAATGAACCTTTTAAAAATAGCCATTGCAATAATTGTAACACCCCGTATTTCTAACAACAATGATGTTCATAAATTAATGAATAATTAATCTCAGACGTGAGAATTAAGGGGAATGGGTTTCGCGGTTGCGTTCGTCTCGGAAAAATACGCGAAATAGAGTCCGAAATTTCGTGAATCGGAGTCCGTATGACTGAGATATGGCCTTTAGAAGTTTCACGGAAAATCAGAAAATGAAACAGATTTCAAAAATGCAGAATATGGGCTAGGCGGGAAAATTCCCGCCCAGACCAGGTCGACCTGGGAGTCGACCTGGGGGACGACCTGCCAACCAGGTCGACATGGGTGTCGACCCTAGTGTCGACCTTGGGGTCGACCTCCCTGGTCGAGCCCAGGTGACCTAGGTGCACTGATTTGGGATTTGGGCTGTGTTTTGGTGGCTAGTGACGAGATCTGACGGCTCTAATCTGATTTAGGGTTAATCTAATGGCCTAAAACACTTAACTAATCTATAAATACACCCTAAGACAACCCTAATTCATACTAAAATTGGAGACAACGTCGTTATGCCGTCAAAATGCAACTAGAAGGAGCCACCAACAAATTAAAGAGGAAGATAGCTTCTCAAGTCAACTTCTAATCAACTCTAGCAACTTAATCTTCTTCATAGGAGTGCTAATCAACAAGTTGTGAGTTTCTATGCCTTTATCAAGCAATTGCTAAACTAATTATGATAGGATATAATGAGGTTATGGTTATGTATGTGGATCAATGCAAGTTAAGTTATCATATGCTATGTGTTCATGATGTTAGTTATGCAAGTTTTATGCTATGTGTTCATGATGCTAGTTATGCAAGTTGTATGCTATATGTTCATGATGCAAGTTATGCAAGTTTGATGCTATGTGCCCATGAAGCTAGTTATGCAAGTTGGGTGTAATTTATGCTATATGTTCATGATGCTAGTTATGCAAATCACTATGATAAACATTGATCCATTATGACACCATGTTATGCAAGTTTGGTGTTTGATTATATGCAAGTTCATATATGACATGTTATGCAAGTTTGGTGTTTGATTATATGCAAGTTCATATATGACATGTTATGCAAGTTTGGTGTTTGATTATATGCAAGTAGCATGTGCAAGTTTACACCTTTGTATGATATGCATACATATGCAAGTTAACCCCTTTGTATGTCATACATACATATGCAAGTTTACCCCTTTATATGACATAAGTAACTTATGCAAGTTACCCTCTTTATGACATATGTGATTCATGCAAGTTTGGGTTGATTATTTATGCTAGTTGGGTTTGATGCTATGGTCATATATGCAAGTTGACACCTTTAAAACCCATGTGATGCTAATGTTATGCTAAGTTGAACCCATTGTATTTGTGATGAATCTTCCCTTTTAAGTATGTCATGTTAGCATATTACGTGGGGAACGATGGGGTTAATATTCATGTTAACAAAATTGTGGTGAAATTGGTATGAAGTTGCATACCATGAGTGGATGGACATAATTGAGTCAATTATGTACATCATTAAATTGGAATTAATTAGGGAAAATTAATTCAAAATATGGGGGTGATTAATTAGGTGTAATTAATCGACTAAGACACGAGGTTGGACCCTTTTGTAGCATAAGACTGCCCGGAACCGACCGGCAAATCCAGCGGCTACAAATGGTTGGCCCAATGTGAGAGGTCTTAGGCATGAAATAAATATGTGACAAGTGTAAAGACACGAGGTTAGACTCTGTTATGGCGTAAGGCTGCCCGGACCCGACCGGCAAATCCAGCTGCCATAAAAGATAGTCTAATGTGAGAGGTCTTTACAAAGGTTACGTTCTTAATCAATTAAGAAACACTTAACCAGATAAGCATGTAGTGGGGCATGAGGGGTTAAGTGGGTGCCTTGGGTGGCATGTGGAAATCAAGTAAGTGCCTTGGGTGGCATGTGGAAATCTAGTGGGTTGCCTTGGGTGGCAATAGAAAATACGATTAGAATACTTAACCAAGTGGAAACATGTAATCAAACATGATTAAAGGGTTAAGTGGGATACACTAGAAAAAGGGACAAGCTTAGGTGGGTAGCTTGTGGGGGCCCATTTCAACCAGTAACCCATATGTATCATATTGGGCTCGACCCATGTCGAGGACGGGACACGCGTACTGGGCTTGACTATAAGAGGCCAAAAACGGGTTAGCGGTGGCAACGCAAGTCCAACGGGTTTCATATGCATGTGTGGGCCCGGGCTGGTAGGTAAGACGTTGTTGCATCGTGTAGGTATAAGCTGTGCACTCTTAAGTTGTATCGGGTTGCCACTTTGGGGAGTGATACACCCCACTGTGGGGCCAGCACGGGTATCTACGTTTGGGAGCCGATCGCTTGGGGAGTAGTGGGTACACCTAGTGGAGATAGGGGCAGACGGCACCTATGTGGTCAGCTAGGGGTACAAGAAACTACTAGTTATATTTTCTAAGTCCATGAGTGGGATCAACCTTTAAGTAGGAGTGACTGGTGTGGTGCAGTGTAGTAATTACCCTTGGGTGGGTAGATGTGTCTTTACCGATATCTTAGTTCTTCCTATGTCTAGTTGGCTGCTTAGTGTAGTCATTTATCCCCAGTCGTTACCGTGCCAAGTTTATATCATACCCTAATTACTTTAATGATTGTATTGTTAAAGTTATAGGGCTCACTCAGACTTATGTCTGACCCCGTTGTTTTTATCTTTTTTCCCAACCCTCAGGTTCTCAGTGTGGGCCTAGCACTAGTGGGCTTTGATCAGATTGCTTTATCTATCTTTTGGAGCTTGGACCGTGGATATAAAGCCCAGCTTATCTTTTCTATTATGGCTATTAGTATGTAGTGGGATTATGTACTTATGTTTTTAACGAGATGGATATTTAGTACTTGACTCTTGTTTAGTTGGTTTTGGTATTGTAACCAGACATGTTTATCTTCTGCTGCAATGAAATGATGTTTTAAATTTCAAGTATTACTTATATCTGTCTTGTTGTAATTTTTCTGTTCTATATTCACTTAAAATACTCCACCGAAGTTAAGGCATTCCCTTATGAGTGACCTTAGCGGGTGTGGGGTGTTACACGTGGTATCAGAGCATAAGGTTACCAGGACAGATAATTTTTTTAGAAAAACTATTTTTCTAAAACATTTTTGGAAGAAGTATTTTCAAAAACATGTCTTTTAAGAGAAAAGTTTTTGAAAGAAAAGCATAATCCCCAATAGCCATATCTTTATCTTTCGAATTCTCCGTTTTGAATCTTTCCTCTTTCGTTTCAGCATGGCTGAAGATCTTAACTTTCCGGAGGGTGTAGCGATACCAGTATGGTATAGGAGATTGATGGAGGCTAGGGCCGCCACTGCGGGTCCAGCAAATGTTCCTCCAGCAACAGTAGCACCCGATCTTCCTCCTCCTCCTCCTCGCGCGGATACTTTTGCTAAGACTTGCAAGGAATTTAAGGCTATGGGAGGGAAACCTTTTCAAGGATCAGAAACTTTTGTGGAAGCTAGGGATTGGCTTAAGGAGGTGGAAGAGTTGATAGACATCTTTGAGATGGAAGAAGGAAAGAAAGTCAAGTTAGCTGCTTGGTTAATGAAGGGAGAGGCCTCGTTCTGGTGGGAGGTCACTAATGGAGAACGCCTAGTTGACTCTTGGGCGGATTTCAGACAAAGGTTTGTGGCAAAGTTTCTTTCAAGGGCGGAAGAGAATCTGTATATGGAAAGGTTCTTGACTCTAAAGCAAGGAGACCTATCAGTGAAGGAATATGTCAACAAGTTTAATCAGTTGGCAAGGTTTGGCATAGACATGGTGAATACACCGGAGAAGAAGGCTTTGAGGTTCGTTAAAGGCTTGAATGAACCGATGCATGGATTGGCTATGACTCACATCCCTATGGGGGCCACCTTTGAGAAGCTAGTAGACATGGCACTTATGCATGAGGAAGAGAAGGGTCCCAATGCTAATAAGGCACCCAAGAAGAAAGGAGATCAGAAGAGACCTCAACAGCAACATCAAAACAAGGGTGGGAAAGGCAACGGTGGCAAGGGAAAGAAGAAGTGCTTCAATTGCGGGACACCAGGCCACCTAAGCAAAGATTGTCGAAAGAAGAAGAAGACTGGCTGCTTCCACTGTGGCGAAGCAGGGCATCTAGTGAAGGACTGCCTTAAGAAGGGGCAGAGGACGGGATCTACCTCAGGAGGACAGGTGCAAGTTCTTATGGCACCAGGTCAGGCAAGGGGGCAAGTTCAGGCTCTCGCGGTTCCACCGATTCAGGAAAGAGGTAGAACTATTTCCGTTGAAAGTCTGTTTTTTCTGTTTGATCATCCTGTCCGTACTTTGTTTGACTCTGGCGCATCGCATTCGTTTATCTCATCATCATTAGTTGAGTCACTGCACTTAGACACCAGTCTAGTAGATGATCCCTTGGTTGTCTCAAACCCAATTGGGGGCTCCACTTATTTGTCCATTATATGTTTGGGTTTGAGGATTTCTATACTTAGCGTTGAATTTAGATGTGATGCTTTTGTTTTGGGCTTCACGGGCTATGGGTTGATTTTGGGCATGGACGGGTTATCCAGTAATGGTGCCGTTCTTGATTGCAAAAGGAGAGTTGTTAGGCTCATGACCCGCTTGGGTAACACTCTCGAGATCTCTTGTAATCCCATGGATTCTGTTATGCTAAGTTATCTTGAATCGCTTGACGCTTCGGTCGAGAGTTTGCGATCTGTTAGAGTGGTCCGGGAATACTCGGATGTGTTTGAGGAGGTGAAGGGCTTACCTCCGAAGCGGGAGATAGACTTCCGAATATATCTGGTGGACAATGCTAAGCCAGTATCTTTTCCAGTGCGCTACATGGCTCCTCATGAGAGGAGGGAACTCCATAAGCAAGTAGGGGAGTTGCTTGAGAAGGGGTTCATAAGACGAAGTATATCGGAGTGGGGTGCTCCGGTAGTTTTTGCCACGAAGGCGGATGGGTCCCTCAGACTTTGTGTAGACTATAGAGAACTCAACAAGCTTACAAAGAGGAATAGACACCCATTGCCGAGGATTGATGATCTCTTTGATCAGTTGGTTGGCGCCTCAGTGTTTTCGCAGTTGGACTTAGCCACGGGGTTTCATCAGTTGAGAGTGGCTGAGGATAGTATAGAGAAGACTGCCTTTAGGACTCCAGATGGTTTCTATGAGTGGCTTGTGATGCCATTTGGTTTGATGAACGCCCCTGCATACTTTGTTGATTTGATGAGTAGGGTGTTCAGGGAGTACCTAAATAAGTTCGTGGTGGTCTTTGTGGATGACATCTTAGTCTTTTCTAAGAGTGAAGAAGAGCATGCCCTACATCTTAGGGAAGTGTTGGAGACTCTTCGAGCGCATAGCCTTAAGGCTAAATTCTCTAAATGTCACTTCTGGAGGAAGGAAGTGCGGTTCTTAGGGCACGTGGTCTCTAAGGAAGGGATAGCTGTGGATCCCGCGAAGGTAGTGTCCATCCAAGATTGGAAGGTTCCGAAGAATGCTACCGAGGTGAGGAGTTTCTTGGGGTTGGCCGGCTACTATAGGAAGTTTATCAAGGACTTCGCGAAGATATCAGCCCCATTAACTCGCTTGATGAAGAAGAATCTAGTCTTCACATGGGACGTAGATTGTGATGATGCATTCAAATGGTTAAAGAGAGCTTTAACCACAGCTCCAGTCTTAGTGTTGCCAGATGGGAGTAAGCCATTTGTTGTTTATACCGATGCTTGTGGGACAGGACTAGGCGTAGTCTTAATGCAAGAGGGAAGGGTAATAGCCTATGGGGGAAGGCAGTTGAGAAAGCATGATAAAAATTACCCTACCCATGATCTAGAGTTGGCCGCTATTGTTTTTGCGCTTAAGTCTTGGCGCCATTATCTTCTTGGCGAGAGGTTCGAATTGTTCACTGACCACAAATCATTGAAGTACTTGTTTTCTCAGAAGGATTTGAACTTAAGGCAACAAAGGTGGATGGAGTTCTTAGCATCCTATGATTTCGAGATAGCGTATATCCCTGGCAAGGGTAACGTGGTGGCGGACGCCTTAAGCAGAAAAAGGTTGTCTTTGAGTCCATTGTTCGTGGAACGACGAAGCTTGGAATTTATCTCGATGTTTGATTTTAGACCTTCCGTTGACTTTGTACCCAGTTTGCTAGCATCCTTAGAGGTCAGACCTACTCTTTTGGGACGGATTGGCAAGGCACAGCGGGACGACCCACAGTTGGTTGAGTTGGTAGAGAGGCTCATAAGGGGGGAGTCATCCAGCCATTTGAGTAGGTACACCCTAGATGGTAAGGGGTGGTTGCGTAGAGACGGTAGACTTTGTGTACCGCAAGACGAGGGTTTGAGGAAGGCTATACTTGATGATGCACATCGTTCGAAGATGACCATTCATCCCGGTGGGCACAAGATGTACCAAGACATGAAGCGAGTTTTCTTTTGGGCCGGTATGAAGAAAGATGTGGCCGAGTATGTCGCTAGATGCTTGGTGCGCCAACAAGTGAAAGCGGAGCAAAAGAAACCCGGTTGGCTGCTTCACCCATTGGAGGTTCCGCAATGGAAGTGGGATAGCGTCTCGATGGACTTTGTTGATGGGTTACCGAGATCGAGGAAGGGTAATACTGGAATTTGGGTTGTGGTAGACAGACTTACTAAGAGCGCCCATTTTATACCCGTGAAGAGTAAGAGGACTGCTCTATGGCTAGCTTCAGTTTACCTTCGAGAGATAGTTCGGTTGCATGGTGTACCTTCTAGCATAGTGAGCGATCGAGATCCTATCTTCACTAGCGAGTTTTGGAAGAGTTTGCAAGAGGCAGTAGGGACTCAGTTGTGTTTGAGCACCGCATATCATCCTCAGACGGACGGCCAGACCGAGAGGGTGAATCGTGTTCTAGAAGACCTTTTGAGACTATGTATCTTAGATTTTGGAGGTACATGGGAAGAGCATCTTCCATTGGTGGAGTTCGCGTATAATAACAGCTTTCAGTCTAGTATTGGTATGGCTCCTTTTGAAGCTCTTTATGGAAGGCCTTGTCGATCACCTACATGTTGGTGGGAATCTACGGATAAGATCCTGCTTGGGCCTGATATGGTTAGAGAGACTTCGGAAAAGATTGATTTGATTCGAAGAAGGATGAAAGCGGCGCAAGACAGGCAGAAATCTTACGCGGATAAGAGGAGGACGGATCTTGAGTTTAATGTTGGGGACATGGTCTTTGTCAAAGTATCTCCATTACGGAATGTTGTTCGCTTTGGGTCCGTTGGGAAGTTAGCACCAAGGTTTGTAGGACCGTTTCCTATTAAGGAAAGGATTGGACAGATGGCATATAGAGTGGATTTTCCCGAGAGACTTAGTGGAGTACATGATGTATTCCATGTGTCACATTTGAGGAAGTGCCTACATGAGACTGCAGAGGTGGTAGAGCCGAGCTTGCTTAGAGAAGTGGAGGTAGAGCGTGATGCAACGATTCGACGAGCTCCTACTCGCATCCTTGGGTCAGAGATTAGGAAGTTGAGAAACAGAGAGGTTCAACTAGTCAAAGTGCAATGGGGAGATGATGAAAGCAACGCTACTTGGGAGACAGAAGCGAAGATGCGTTCACTGTACCCATTCCTTTTTGAGGGTATGTCTTTTAACTTCTCCTTTATCGTTTGTCTAGTTCTTATCTTATCTTTAGTATGTCCTCTCGTTAGTACCTTTGACCTTTAGATAGGGTAAACCTATGGTTGAAACATGTGTTTGAGACATGTTATGATTGATGGATGCGTGTGGATGCAAGTGTTTAGTAGTGGTTGCTCGTGGATGCATATACACACACTTTAGACACTAGATCGGCTCAGTCACTTCATATTTCATATTGCATATAATTGCGTGTAGGTAGCTATATTAATGGATGTATAATGGTTGTGTTATCATATGGATTATGCATTTTGGTGTATGGTTGTGCACACATGTCGAAATAGTATGTGTCGATAGGGTTCTTTCGCATACATATTGAATGCATGGCACTATCATGGTTTGCATTAAGGAGGTCAACTGAATCTGTAGACCGCCTGATTTTGCATTAGATTGGGAACATATACACACACTTCTTGCATATGTTCATACAGCATTAGAAACTTTAAGGACAATGGATGCCCGTGTTTGATGGTTTAGTAAATGGTTGTTTGGTTGGTAGGATACGTTCTTCTTGACTTAGAGATTTCGGGGACGAAATCCTTTAAGTAGGGGAGAATGTAACACCCCGTATTTCTAACAACAGTGATGTTCATAAATTAATGAATAATTAATCCCAGACGTGAGAATTAAGGGAAACGGGTTTCGCGGTTGTGTTCGTCTCGGAAAAATACGCGAAATAGAGTCCGAAATTTCGTGAATCGGAGTCCGTATGACTGAGATATGGCCTTTAGAAGTTTCACGGAAAATCAGAAAATGAAACAGATTTCAAAAATGCAGAATATGGGCTAGGCGGGAAAATTCCCGCCCAGACCAGGTCGACCTGGGAGTCGACCTGGGGGCCGACCTGCCAACCAGGTCGACATAGGTGTCGACCCTAGTGTCGACCTGGGGGTCGACCTCCCTAGTCGAGCCCAGGTGACCTGGGTGCACTGATTTGGGATTTGAGCTGTGTTTTGGTGGCTAGTGACGAGATCTGACGGCTCTAATCTGATTTAGGGTTAATCTAATGGCCTAAAACACTTAACTAATCTATAAATACACCCTAAGACTACCCTAATTCATACTAAAATTGGAGACAACGTCGTTATGCCGTCAAAATGCAACTAGAAGGAGCCACCAACAAATTAAAGAGGAAGATAGCTTCTCAAATCAACTTCTAATCAACTCTAGCAACTTAATCTTCTTCATAGGAGTGCTAATCAACAAGTTGTGAGTTTCTATGCCTTTAGCAAGCAATTGCTAAACTAATTATGACAGGATATAATGAGGTTATGGTTATGTATGTGGATCAATGCAAGTTATGTTATCATATGCTATGTATTCATGATGTTAGTTATGCAAGTTTTATGCTATGTGTTCATGATGCTAGTTATGCAAGTTGTATGCTATATGTTCATGATGCAAGTTTGATGCTATGTGCCCATGAAGCTAGTTATGCAAGTTGAGTGTAATTTATGCTATATGTTCATGATGCTAGTTATGCAAATCACTATGATAAACATTGATCCATTATGACACCATGTTATGCAAGTTTGGTGTTTGATTATATGCAAGTTCATATATGACATGTTATGCAAGTTTGGTGTTTGATTATATGCAAGTTCATATATGACATGTTATGCAGGTTTGGTGTTTGATTATATGCAAGTTCATATATGAAATGTTATGCAAGTTTGGTGTTTGATTATATGCAAGTAACATGTAACAACCCGTATTTTCAATAACCTGTTATAACGTAAATCGAGGCAAAATTTAATTCTAAAATCTGAATCAAGGGAAACGGGCTATGCCATTGCGTTCGTCTCGGAAAAATACGCGAAATAGAGTCCGAGTTTTCGAAAATCGGAGTCCGTATGACCCGATTAAGGCCCAATGAAGTTTTCAGAAAATTTCAAGTTCAAAACAGATTTCAAATTCAAGTTTGAATTTGGAAATTAGGTCAGATTTGGGCTAGGCGGGAAAATTCCCGCCAGAGCACCCAAGTCGACAGCCCTGTCGACTTGGGGGTCGGCTTGGTTGGACCCAAGTCGACAGCCCTGTCGACTTGGCTGTCGACTTGGTCCAGCCGGGCAGTTTTGCCTGGTGCACCATTTTGGGTTTGTGTTGAGTTTGGGGGCAAGATTCGGTTTTGAGGGCTGAGATTGGAACTAGGGTTCAATCCTAGGGTTGAAACTAATCCTAATCTCTATAAATAAGACCCTAACCTAACCCTAAATCATCATTATTCATTCATACAACTAAACTATGGCAAAATTAATCCTCTCATGGCCTCCACTCTCTTCATAAAATTCCTAAGTCATTTCTATGAGAGATTTTCTATGCATACAAGTGTTTTCAAACTTTTATGAGCATCATTAGCTTGCATTCAAGTCAAGTTTCTATATTTGCATCATAAAGAAAGAGTTTTGATCATTTTGGCTTAAGGGCTTTTCTATTGAAGCTTGCATTTTGGGTTTAATTGGTTGCATAAGGGCTTTGTCATATTTTTGTGTCTTCATAAGCATTGTAAGCCCTATTCTACTTTCATACTTAAACTCTAAAGTTAAATGTATGATATGCAAGTTTGCCATGATATGCAAGTTTACTATGTTATGCTATGCAAGTTTGATATGTTATGATATGCAAGTTTATCATGTTATGATATGCAAGTTTATCATGTTATGTTATGCAAGTATGCCATGTTATGATATGCAAGTTTATCATGTTATGTTATGCAAGTTTGATATGCAAGTTCGTCATATGATATGCAAGTATTTTATGCAAGTTTGGGATGATCATTTGGTTCATGTTATCATGTTATGCAAGCTTATCTTGAGTATATGAACATAAAGCTTCAAGCTTTATGCTAAAGGTTGCATTTTGGCAACATTTAATTATCATATCTCTTATGATAACTTGCATGTGAGGCTAAATGCGAACTTATGGCCATTTCTACATGTCATTTATCACCATGTATCACCAATATGCTAAGTTTGGTTTTATGCATGCTTTTGAGGCCTAATGCAAGTATATGAACATATGTACATTTCATATGCCACCATGTTAAACTTGTGGCTTCAACACTTTTATGTCATGATTATGCCAAGTTCCCTCTTTCTATCCTTTATGCGTTATTGCGATATGTAAGCGATGCGATTGCGTTTGGGGTTGGGTAAACTTAAAAGACATAAAAACATAAGATTGGGAATTTACCTATTAAGTTAGGTCTACCCATTGGGAATTTACCTATTAAGTTAGGTCTACCCAATTGCTTGAAAATTTGTGATATGTTTTGGAAACATGATGGACATGACACTTAGAAAAGATAAGTGTGACCAACTCGAGGTTGGGTTGAGTTTGTAGCGTAAACCTACCCGGAACCGACCGGCTTAACTAGTTGCTACAAACAATAGGACCCAATGTGAGAAGTTGGCCATGTTGTACCTTGAACCCGAGGTTAGACCAAGTTGTGATATATAGCTACCCGGAACCGACCGGCTTAACTAGTAACCACAACGAAGTCTAATGTGAGAGGTTAAGGCACATTAATTAATTAATGCCTCATGATTAGGGTTAAGTCATGGTCCACTTAATACTTAACCAATTTGGGCTTGGTAGATTAATCAGGGTTAAGTCGTGAACTCATCGTTACACTTAACCAAGTTAATCCATGATTAGCAAGAGGGTTAAACCGTACTTAACCCACTAGAAAAATTCTAGCAATGGGGGTCCACTCCAGCAGTAATCCCAAGTTTGTATCATTAAGACCCTAGGGTCTAGGCTAGGGAGGGAGCACGATTACTGGACTGGAGGTAAGTGACCAAAAGCGACGGCAGAGTGGTACGCCGGTGTAGTTCCGGACGGACTATGGTCGTGCACGTAGTCCGGAGCCGAGTAAATCATGCACGGGTACCAGTAGATCGAGACTGTGCACGCATGTTTATGGTGTCCAGGGGTTGACACCCTAGGGCTTGATACACCCGACGGGAGACCCGGCACAGTCTGACTACAATTATGTTTGGGCCGTATGGACACCAACACGTGACGAGTTAGGCTTAGGGAGCCGATCGACTAGACCGTTTGGTTTGACCTCATGTTAGGGTCACTTCATGTTATTGGGCCAAATCTTGGGCCAAGGGATCAATACTTGTTTATTCAAGTCATGTTAGTTTGCTAGTACACCTGTGGTGCAAAACCTTAAACCTGATTATGCGATGACACCTTTATCTACCTTGTTAGTTAATCATCATGCTAGTATGTTGTTATCCTTATGTTCATCCCTGCTGCTCATGCCAGTTAACTTTACCAGTTTACATTGATTGTAGTAGGGCTTACTCAGTCTTTTTGACTGACCTGTTTTCTTTCGCCTCTTTTCTTCCGTCCCCCCCCCCCAGGTTCTCAGGGTGGGAATATTGGAGCTTAGCTTGGATTTCTGATCGCTTGCTTGTGGGATTTAGCTCATGTACGGTTTGACATGAAGCTGGCTATGGTTATCACTTATATTGGGGATATTACTTATGTATTTCAGTTTTTCAGATGATGTTTTTATCTAGACTTGTTTATTAGGAAAGTTGACATTATGTTGTACCAGACTTGTTTTGAAATCTTCCGCTGTTTTATCTATGTTATTTACTCTGTTTACATATATACATATGTTCTTGTTATGCCTTGATATATCATTATGCATGTTTACCTGATTCAAACGCCCCTCCAAAGTCAGAGTGCTTGCAAGAGCCACCCTGGCGGAGGCGGGGTGTTACATTTGGTATCAGAGCATATGGTTTACGAGAAGGAACAAAAAGGTTTTTTAAACTTTTGGAAAACTATTTTCAAAACCAAGTATAAAGTATTTTCCAAAGAAAAATCTAGTTTATTTTAAAGGCTATTCCCCAAAAAGCCATTAGCAAAATTCCTTCGTTTTTCCTCCATTCTGAATATGTCTTTTTCTTCGTTTTCAGTATGGCCGATAACTTTGCTATTCCGGAGGGAGTACATGTACCTGTTTGGTATAGGAGACTTTTGGAGGCTAGGGCGACCGAAGCCGGCCCCGTAGATGTTCCTCCTCCTCCTCCGGTAGTTAATGTTCCTCCTCCTGTCGTTAATGTTCCTCGTCCACCTGTCGCTGAGGTTCCTCTTCCTCCTCCCCCTCAGCATCCTCAAGCTGACTTCGCAAAGACTTGCAAAGATTTCAAAGCAATGGGTGGCAAGAACTTTCAAGGCACTGAGACTTTTGTAGAGGCCAGAAATTGGTTGAAAGAGACCGAGGATTTATTTTCTATCTTTGGGTTAGACGATCAGAGGAAGATTTTGTTGGCGGTTTGGCTTATGAAGGATGAAGCCGCTTATTGGTGGGAAGTCACCAATGGTACTAGGCCTGTTGAGACTTGGGCCGATTTCAGGGCAAGGTTCGTGCTTAAGTTTCTATCTTCTGCTGAGGATAATCTGCAAATGGAGAGGTTCATAACTTTGAAACAAGGAGATATGTCTGTCAAAGAATATGTGAACAAGTTCAATCAGTTAGCTCGTTTTGGCTTGGATATGGTGAATACTCCTCAGAAGAAGGCTCTTCGTTTTGCTAGAGGATTGAATGAGTCGTTGCAGGGATTGGCTATGTCACATATTCCCCATGGGGCCACGTTTGAGAGCTTGGTTGATATGGCGTTACTTCAGGGAGATGCCAAGAAAGAGATCAAGGTGAATGATACTCAAGCCAAGAAGACTGATTCCCAGGGGAAAGGAAATCAGGGTAATCCAAGTGGTCAGAGCAGTCAAGGCAATCAGAACAAGAACAAGAACAAGAGTCAAGGCAACAAGGGGAACAACAACAAGGGCAAGAACAACAAGGGGAAGTTCCATTATTGCGGTTCAGTTGGGCATCTTATTAAGGATTGTAAGAAGAGGAAAAGGAAGAATGGTGAATGCTTTTTCTTCGGTGAGACTGGACATTTCAGTAAGGATTGCCCGAAGAAGCAAGGGCAAGGCCAGGGTCAGACTCAACGTGCTGGACCTTCAGGAGGGCAAGTTCATGCTCTCAATACCGCTCCAGTTCCCGATCGAGGTAGTATTTCTGTTGAGAGCCTTGTATATATTTCTGATTTTCCAGTTCGTACCTTGTTTGATTCTGGTGCATCGCATAGCTTTATCTCATCCGATCTTGTTGATAGTTTGCACCTTAGTACTAGCTTGGTAGAGGATCCCGTCTGTGTCTCAAATCCTATTGGGGGTTCCGCCCATTTGTCTATGATATGTGGGGATTTGAGGATCTCTATACTGAGTGTAGAGTTCTTGTGTAGTGCTTATGTTCTTGGTTTTAGGGGATACGGATTGATATTGGGCATGGATTGGTTGTCCAGACATGGAGCCATCCTTGATTGTGAGCATAGGGTTGTGAGGCTCGTGACTCGCCTCGGAAACACCCTAGAAATTTCTTGTAATCCGAGAGGTCCCGTCATGTTGTGCTATCTTGAATCACTCGACTCGTCAATGGAAACTCTTCAGTCTGTGAGAGTGGTTCGAGAGTATCTGGATGTTTTCGATGAAGTTAGGGGGTTGCCCCCTAAGCGAGAGATTGATTTCCGCATTTACCTGGTGGATAATGCAAAGCCGGTTTCTTTGCCCGTTCGGCACATGGCTCCACGTGAAAGGCGGGAGCTAAGTAAGAAAGTGAAGGAGATGCTTGAGAAGAACTTCATTAGACGAAGTATATCTGAATGGGGAGCGCCTGTTGTATTTGCTACCAAGGCAGATGGTTCTCTCCGACTTTGTGTTGACTATCGAGAATTGAATAAGCTGACTAAGAAGAACAGACACCCGTTACCGAGGATTGATGATCTCTTTGACCAGCTTGTCGGTGCTTCTGTTTTCTCTCAGCTTGATCTTGCTACTGGATTCCATCAGCTCAGGGTAGCTGAAGATAGTATAGACAAGACTGCGTTCAGAACTCCAGATGGATTCTTCGAATGGCTTGTCATGCCGTTCGGCTTGACTAATGCACCCGCATATTTCGTGGACTTGATGAGTAGGGTGTAGATGAGGAAGAGCACGCAAGGCATCTCGTGAAGGTGATGGATACGCTTAGAGCGCATCAGTTGAAGGCCAAGTTCTCCAAGTGTCACTTTTGGAGAAGGGAAGTTAGATTCCTTGGGCATATAGTATCTAAGCAAGGCTTAGAGGTGGATCCCACTAAGGTAGTTGCAGTTCAGGATTGGAAGACTCCAAGGAATGCAACCGAAGTGAGAAGTTTTCTAGGTCTTGCAGGCTTTTACCGGAAGTTCATCAAGGACTTCGCGAAGATTTCCGCTCCTCTCACTAAATTGACGAAGAAGAATTTAGTTTTTTCTTGGAGCATAGAATGCGAGCTTGCTTTTCAGAAGCTCAAGAGAGCTCTCACATCAGCACCTGTTCTAGCTTTGCCCGATGGAGGGAAGGTATTAACAGTATACACCGATGCATGTGGCACGGGGTTAGGAGCTGTTCTGATGCAAGAAGGAAGAGTGATATGCTTTGGCGGTAGACAACTCAAAGTGCATGAGAAGAATTATCCCACTCATGACTTAGAGTTGGCAGCAATAGTATATGCACTCAAGGCTTGGCGCCATTATTTTCTGGGAGAAAGATTTGAGCTTTATACCGATCACAAGTCATTGAAGTATCTCTTTTCTCAGAAGGATCTGAATCTGAGGCAACAAAGATGGATGGAATTCTTGGCATCCTATGATTTTGAGATAACTTATACCCCTGGCAAGGGGAATGTGGTGGCTGATGCATTGAGTAGAAAAAGGTTGACTCTGAGTCCTCTATTCGTTGAGATGAAGAATTTAGAGTATGTGGCAACCTTTGATTTCTCTTTGGAGATTGAGTCGATGACCGGTTCTTTAGCATCTCTGGAGCTCAGACCTACCCTTCTTGATCAAGTTGGGGCTTCGCAGAGAGAAGACCCTCAGATAGTTGAGATTATGGATAAGCTGATTCGAGGAGAGGCGTCTAGTCATCTCGCTCGATATTCTATTGATGACAAGGGTTGGCTGAGGAGAGACGGAAGGTTATGTGTCCCAATGGTAGAAGATTTAGTAAGAAAAGTTCTTGAGGAAGCGCATCGCTCTAAGTTGACTATACATCCGGGCGGAGATAAGATGTATAAAGATATGAAGCGCATTTTCTTTTGGCCTGGGATGAAGAAGGATGTGGCAGAGTTTGTCTCTAGATGTATCATTTGCCAGCAAGTTAAGGCCGAGTCGAAGAAGCCCGGTGGGCTATTGCATCCTCTAGACGTTCCACTATGGAAGTGGGAGAGTATTTCCATGGATTTTATCGATGGGCTACCAAGGTCAAGGAAAGGGAATACGAGCATTTGGGTTATTGTGGATAGACTTACGAAGAGTGCTCATTTCATTCCGGTGAAGAGCAGGAGGACCGCATCTTGGCTAGCGTCTGTATATCTTCGTGAGATTGTGAGACTACATGGAGTCCCTTCTAGTATAATCAGTGACCGTGACCCAATCTTTACAAGTCAATTCTGGAATAGCTTGCAAGAAGCTATGGGCACGAGGTTGAATCTAAGTACGGCTTATCACCTACAGACGGACGGTCAAACCGAAAGGGTGAATAGGGTACTCGAGGATCTATTGAGGCTTTGTATTCTTGATTTTTGTGGTACTTGGGAAGACCATCTTCCTCTTGTTGAGTTTGCATATAATAACAGTTATCAGGCAAGCATAGGGATGGCACCATTTGAAGCTTTATATGGGAGGCCGTGCAAGTCGCCTACATGTTGGTGGGAGACTACAGATGAGCTTATACTTGGGCCTGATATGATCAGAGATACATCCGAGAAGGTCGAGTTGATTCGGAGACGGATGAAAGCGGCCCAAGACCAACAGAAATCCTATGCTGATAAGCGAAGAACTGATTTGGAGTTTGATGTTGGGGATATGGTTTTCGTGAAGGTTTCTCCTTTGCGGAATGTGGTCTGATTTGGAGCCGTAGGGAAGTTAGCACCGAGGTTTGTTGGACCATTCCCTATTATAGAGAGGATCGGGCAGATGGCTTATAGAGTGGAGTTGCCCGAGAAGCTTGCCGGAGTACACAATGTTTTTCATGTCTCGCATCTCCGGAAGTGTTTACATGAATCAGCAGAGGTTGTTGAGCCAAGTGTTCTGAAAGATGTGGAAGTGGAGAAAGAGGCTACCTTGAGGAGAGCTCCGATTCGTATCTTGGGGATGGAGACCAAGAAGCTAAGGAATCGAGAGGTCAAGTTGGTGAAGGTTCAATGGGGTGAAGCCGAAGAAGACGCAACTTGGGAAACCGAGGAGAAGATGCGTGGGCTTTATCCATTCCTTTTTGAGGGTACACTCTCAATCTCTTTTCTTTGTTAGCATATCTTTCTCTTTGCTATCCATGTTTATCTAGTTTATCGTGTTAATCTTGTCATGAGAACCTTAGGAAGAAACCCTTTGGATGAAACATGTGTTTGAAACATGTTATGCTTGATGGTTGCAAGTGTTTGCAAGTGGTTACTCGTGGATGCATTATACACGTTAGGCACTAGATCGGCTCACACACTCCTCATATTGCATATGCATGAGTGTTTATGCTTATTCATGGATGAAAATTTTTGTGTTATCACATGGATGTTGCATATGGATGTATGTTATGTGTACACATATAGATGTTATACATTAAGTTAGGAATTGCATACATATGGATTCATTTCACTAACATAATTTGCATTGATAATATTTGCATTAGATAAGTACATATACACACACCTTTGCATATGTTCATACAACATTTAGAATCTTGTAAGGACAATGATTGCTCGTGGATGATGTTTTGAGTAGATGGATGATTGGATGGTAGGATACGTTCTTCCTAACTTGAAGATTTCGGGGACGAAATCCTTTAAGGAGGGGAGAATGTAACAACCCGTATTTTCAATAACCTGTTATAACGTAAATCGAGGCAGAATTTAATTCTAAAATCTGAATCAAGGGAAACGGGCTATGCCATTGCGTTCGTCTCGGAAAAATACGCGAAATAGAGTCCGAGTTTTCGAAAATCGGAGTCCGTATGACCCGATTAAGGCCCAATGAAGTTTTCAGAAAATTTCAAGTTCAAAACAGATTTCAAATTTAAGTTTGAATTTGGAAATTAGGTCAGATTTGGGCTAGGCGGGAAAATTCCCGCCAGAGCACGCAAGTCGACAGCCCTGTCGACTTGGGGGTCGACTTGGTTGGACCCAAGTCGACAGCCCTGTCGACTTGGCTGTCGACTTGGTCCAGCCGGGCAGTTTTGCCTGGTGCACCATTTTGGGTTTGTGTTGAGTTTGGAGGCCAGATTCGGTTTTGAGGGCTGAGATTGGAACTAGGGTTTAATCCTAGGGTTGAAACTAATCCTAATCTCTATAAATAAGACCCTAACCTAACCCTAAATCATCATTATTCATTCATACAACTAAACTATGGCAAAATTAATCCTCTCATGGCATCCACTCTCTTCATAAAATTCCTAAGTCATTTCCATGAGAGATTTTCCATGCATACAAGTGTTTTCAAACTTGTATGAGCATCATTAGCTTGCATTCAAGTCAAGTTTCTATATTTGCATCATAAAGAAAGAGTTTTGATCATTTTGGCTTAAGGGTTTTTCTATTGAAGCTTGCATTTTGGGTTTAATTGGTTGCATAAGGGCTTTGTCATATTTTTGTGTCTTCATAAGCATTGTAAGCCCTATTCTACTTTCATACTTAAACTCTAAAGTTAAATGTATGATATGCAAGTTTGCCATGATATGCAAGTTTACTATGTTATGCTATGCAAGTTTGATATGTTATGATATGCAAGTTTATCATGTTATGATATGCAAGTTTATCATGTTATGTTATGCAAGTATGCCATGTTATGATATGCAAGTTTATCATGTTATGTTATGCAAGTTTGATATGCAAGTTCGTCACATGATATGCAAGTATGTTATGCAAGTTTGGGATGATCATTTGGTTCATGTTATCATGTTATGCAAGCTTATCTTGAGTATATGAACATAAAGCTTCAAGCTTTATGCTAAAGGTTGCATTTTGGCAACATGTAAGTTATCATATCTCTTATGATAACTTGCATGTGAGGCTAAATGCGAACTTATGGCCATTTCTACATGTCATTTATCACCATGTATCACCAATATGCTAAGTTTGGTTTTATGCATGCTTTTGAGGCCTAATGCAAGTATATGAACATATGTACATTTCATATGCCACCATGTTAAACTTGTGGCTTCAACACTTTTATGTCATGATTATGCCAAGTTCCCTCTTTCTATCCTTTATGCGCTATTGCGATATGTAAGCGATGGGATTGCGTTTGGGGTTGGGTAAACTTAAAATACATAAAAACATAAGATTGAGAATTTACCTATTAAGTTAGGTCTACCCATTGGGAATTTACCTATTAAGTTAGGTCTACCCAATTGCTTGAAAATTTGTGATATGTTTTGGAAACATGATGGACATGACACTTAGAAAAGATAAGTGTGACCAACTCGAGGTTGGGTTGAGTTTGTAGCGTAAACCTACCCGGAACCGACCGGCTTAACTAGTTGCTACAAACAATAGGACCCAATGTGAGAAGTTGGCCATGTTGTACCTTGAACCCGAGGCTAGACCAAGTTGTGGTATAAAGCTACCCGGAACCGACCGACTTAACTAGTAACCGCAACGAAGTCTAATGTGAGAGGTTAAGGCACATTAATTAATTAATGCCTCATGATTAGGGTTAAGTCATGGTCCACTTAATACTTAACCAATTTGGGCTTGGTAGATTAATCAGGGTTAAGTCGTGAACTCATCGTTACACTTAACCAAGTTAATCCATGATTAGCAAGAGGCTTAAACCGTACTTAACCCACTAGAAAAATCCTAGCAATGGGGGTCCACTCCAGTAGTAATCCCAAGTTTGTATCATTAAGACCCTAGGGTTTAGGCTAGGGAGGGAGCACGATTACTGGACTGGAGGTAAGTGACCAAAAGCGACGGCAGAGTGGTGCGCCGGTGTAGTTCCGAACGGACTATGGTCGTGCACGTAGTCCGGAGCCGGGGAAATCATGCACGGGTACCAGTAGATCGAGACTGTGCACGCATGTTTATGGTGTCCAGGGGTTGACACCCTAGGGCTTGATACACCCGACGGGAGACCCGGCACAGTCTGACTACAATTATGTTTGGGCCGTATGGACACCAACACGTGATGAGTTAGGCTTAGGGAGCCGATCGACTAGACCGTTTGGTTTGACCTGATGTTAGGGTCACTTCATGTTATTGGGCCAAATCTTGGGCCAAGGGATCAATACTTGTTTATTCAAGTCATGTTAGTTTGCTAGTACACCTGTGGTGCAAAACCTTAAACCTGATTATGCGATGACACCTTTATCTACCTTGTTAGTTAATCATCATGCTAGTATGTTGTTATCCTTATGTTCATCCCTGCTGCTCATGCCAGTTAACTTTACCAGTTTACATTGATTGTAGTAGGGCTTACTCAGTCTTTTTGACTGATCTGTTTTCTTTCGCCTCTTTTCTTCCATCCCCCCCCCCCCCCCCAGGTTCTCAGGGTGGGAATATCGGAGCTTAGCTTGGATTTCTGATCGCTTGCTTGTGGGATTTAGCTCATGTATGGTTTGACATGAAGCTGGCTATGGTTATCACTTATATTGGGGATAGTACTTATGTATTTCAGTTTTTCAGATGATGTTTTTATCTAGACTTGTTTATTTGGAAAGTTGACATTATGTTGTACCAGACTTGTTTTGAAATGGTTTGAAATCTTCCGCTGTTTTATCTATGTTATTTACTCTGTTTACATATATACATATGTTCTTGTTCTGCCTTGATATATCATTATGCATGTTTACCTGATTCAAACGCCCCTCCAAAGTCAGAGTGCTTGCAAGAGCCACCCTGGCGGAGGCGGGGTGTTACATAACATGTGCAAGTTTACACCTTTGTATGATATGCATACATATGCAAGTTAACCCCTTTGTATGTCATACATACATATGCAAGTTTACCCCTTTATATGACATAAGTAACTTATGCAAGTTACCCTCTTTATGACATATGTGATTCATGCAAGTTTGGGTTGATTATTTATGCTAGTTGGGTTTGATGCTATGGTCATATATGCAAGTTGACACCTTTAAAACCCATGTGATGCTAATGTTATGCTAAGTTGAACCCATTGTATTTGTGATGAATCTTCCCTTTTAAGTATGTCATGTTAGCGTATTACGTGGGGAACGATGGGGTTAATATTCATGTTAACAAAATTGTGGTGAAATTGGTATGAAGTTGCATACCATGAGTGGATGGACATAATTGAGTCAATTATGTACAACATTAAATTGGAATTAATTAGGGAAAATTAATTCAAAATACGGGGTTGATTAATTAGGTGTAATTAATCGACTAAGACACGAGGTTGGACCCTTTTGTAGCATAAGACTGCCCGGAACCGACCGTCAAATCCAGCGGCTACAAATGGTTGGCCCAATGTGAGAGGTCTTAGGCATGAACTAAATACGTGACAAGTGTAAAGACAAAAGGTTAGACTCTGTTATGGGTAAGGCTGCCCGGACCCGACCGGCAAATCCAGCTGCCATAATAGATAGTCTAATGTGAGAGGTCTTTACAAAGGTTACGTTCTTAATCAATTAAGAAACACTTAACCAGATAAGCATGTAGTGGGGCATGAGGGGTTAAGTGGGTGCCTTGGGTGGCATGTGGAAATCAAGTAAGTGCCTTGGGTGGCATGTGGAAATCTAGTGGGTTGCCTTGGGTGGCAATAGAAAATACGATTAGAATACTTAACCAAGTGGAAACATGTAATCAAACATGATTAATGGGTTAAGTGGGATACACTAGAAAAAGGGACAAGCTTAGGTGGGTAGCTTGTGGGGGCCCATTTCAACCAGTAACCCATATGTATCTTATTGGGCTCGACCCATGTCGAGGACGGGACACGCGTACCGGGCTTGACTATAAGAGGCCAAAAACGGGTTAGCGGTGGCAACGCAAGTCCAACAGGTTTCATATGCGTGTGTGGGCCCAGGCTGGTAGGTAAGACATTGTTGCATCATGTAGGTATAAGCCGTGCACTCTTAAGTTGTATCGGGTTGCCACTTTGGGGAGTGATACACCCCACTGTGGGGCCAGCACGGGTATCTACGTTAGGGAGCCGATCGCTTGGGGAGTAGTGGGTACACCTAGTGGAGATAGGGGAAGACGGCACCTATGCGGTCAGCTAGGGGTACACGAAACTACTAGTTATATTTTCTAAGTCCATGAGTGGGATCAACCTTTAAGTAGGAATGACTGGTGTGGTGCAGTGTAGTAATTACCCTTGGGTGGGTAGATGCGTCTTTACTGATATCTTAGTTCTTCCTATGTCTAGTTGGCTGCTTAGTGTAGTCATTTATCCCCAGTCGTTACCGTGCCAAGTTTATATCATACCCTAATTACTTTAATGATTGTATTGTTAAAGTTATAGGGCTCACTCAGACTTATGTCTGACCCCGTTGTTTTTATCTTTTTTCCCAACCCTCAGGTTCTCTGTGTGGGCCTAGCATTAGTGGGCTTTGATCAGATTGCTTTATCTATCTTTTGGAGCTTGGACCGTTGATGTAAAGCCCAGCTTATCTTTTCTATTATGGCTATTAGTATGTAGTGGAATTATGTACTTATATTTTTAACGAGATGGATATTTAGTACTTGACTCTTGTTTAGTTGGTTTTGGTATTGTAACTAGACATGTTTATCTTCTGCTGCAATGAAATGATGTTTTAAATTTCAAGTATTACTTATATCTTTCTTGTTGTAATTTTTCTGTTCTATATTCACTTAAAATCCTCCACCGAAGTTAAGGCATTCCCTTATCAGTGACCTTAGCGGGTGTGGGATGTTACAATAATAAAATGTTTACATTGAAAATATCATTTCTAATGTAAATGAAACATTAAAAATTACATTTATTTTATTAAAGATTACATTTTTCAATGTAATAAAAGATTGAATAAAAAAGATTACATTTTTCATTGTAATAAAAGATTGAATAAAAAAAGGTTACATTTTTCAATGTAATAAAAGATTGAATAAAAAAAGATTACATTTTTCAATGTAATAAAAGATTGGATAAAAAGATTACATTTTTCAATGTAATAAAAGATTGAATAAAAAATATTACATTTTTCAATGTAATAAAAGATTGGATAAAAAGATTACATTTTTCAACGTAATAAAAGATTGAATAAAAAAAGATTACATTTTTCAATGCAATAAAAGATTGAATAAAAAAAGATTACATTTTTAAATGTAATAAAAGAATGAATAAAAAAGATTACATTTTTCAACATAATAAAATATTGAATAAAAAAATATTACATTTTTGAATGTAATAAAAGATTGAATAAAAAAAGATTACACTTTTCCATGTAGTAAAAGATTGGATAAGAAGATTACATTTTTTAATGTAATAAAAGATTGAATAAAAAAAGATTACATTTTTCAATGTAATAAAAGATTGGATAAAAAGATTACATTTTCCAATGTAATTAAAGATTGAATAAAAAAAGATTACATTTTTCAATGTAATAAAAGATTGAATAAAAAAAGATTAAATTTTTCTATGTAATAAAAGATTGGATAAAAAGATTACATTTTTCAGTGTAATAAAAGATTGAATAAAAAGATTACATTGTCAACATAATAAAAGATTGGATAAAAAGATTACATTTTTCAATGCAATAGAAGATTGAATAAAAAAAGATTACATTTTTCAATGTAATAAAAGAATGAAGAAAAAGATTACAGTTTTCATGTAATACAAGAGTAAATAAAAAGATTACATTTTCCATGTAATAAAAGGTTAAATAAAAAAAAGGTTACATTTTTAATGTAACAGACGAATGATTAAAAAGACTACATTTTCTTTTTAATGTAAGATAGAATCATCAAATTATTCAAGTTTTGAATAAGATGGTGTTAACATAAAAATCACATTTTTATGTAAGAGTGAAACATTGGGACATTCAAGTTTGAATGAAATGTATTAACATTAAAATCACATTTTTTAATGTAATGTATGATTTCATATAAAAGAAATCAATGTTGAATTGAAATTGTTTATGGCATTAAAAATTACATTTTTAATGTAATGTATGATCTCATATATAAAAGAAATCAATGTTGAAAAGAAATTGTTTATGACATTAAAAATTACATTTTTAATGCAATGTATGATTTCATATATAAAAGAAATCAATGTTGAAATGAAAATGGTTTGAAATCGTCGAACGAATTAATATATATATATATATATATATATTAAAATAAAACGAATCGTGCTGCTACAGTTCTCAAAGTGGCACAGCGGAAGCGTGGTGGGCCCATAACCCACAGGTCGCAGGATCGAAACCTGGCTCTGATATCAAACTGACACGACCAGAACTTCCCCGGTCTCCGAAGAGAAGAGAAAGAATGGATTGTCTGAGAACACGACAAATCAGAACAAAAACAGAAGAACATCTCATTGCTTATTACAACAATTTACATCAAAGTACAAGAATATACAGAGTATGAATAAATATTACACATTTGATAAATATTAGATATTTACAAATTACAATGCAATGGAAATTAATACAAAACACAACTGAAAGAGATACACTGATACAGAGCTTTCTGAATATCATTCCAGTTGTAACCCAGGAACCTATGAATATAAATCTGCAAAACCAAAATTACTAGCTGCCCGTGTGGAAAATAAGGGCATCCGAAGTTTAGGTTAAAACAATAAACTCCAGGCCAGTCATGTGACTGGTGTGAGAACTAAAACAGTTATTTAAAACTTTACTTTAAAATAAAGTAAATCAAGGGACCATGCCGTATAACACGGAACGGGTTTCCTCCCAAGAACACCAGTGCATAAAACAAACAACATAATGCTTTTTGGAAAAATGAAGCTATTATAAGACTTGGGTCCCATCACATAATGCAACGCGAGCCGGAGGATAGATTTTTACCTTATAATAGCCAAACATGCTTGGTACGTTTAAAACAAATCATTTTGATACTATTATAGTGCAAAGTGTATGAAAATAACTTCAAATATAAATGTATCAATCATAGATGGCATAGTGCCCCATCCTATTATGTCGCCATACTAGGCTCTACAAATAAAACCAAATGTCACGTATTGGAAATTGGATTTTCGTCAAGAGTCTAGGCAAGGGATGTACTCCTTTCCGCTTCGAGACACTCTAGCAAATGCCTCGGGACTACACACTCTGGGCAACCCCTGTGTAATGACCTGCATTGGCAGAGGTATTATAATTAATTAATTTAATTATATAAATGGTGGTTTAGTGAATTAAATGGTCGTGGAATTAAATAATGATGGATATTTAATTAAATTAAATAATAGAATAATATATTTAATTAAGAAATAATCAAAATATTGGAAATCACAATATTCTGTGAACTGGATCGTCCCTAGGATTTAGTTCAGTTTAGAGTTGAATTATATTGACGAATATATTCAATCGACGTCAGTTTGAAACGTAGAATTATAATATAATTAAAATCGAGCGTGTAACGACGCGGCAGTTTGCTATTTGGCGATTTGAACTTCAACTGAATATACAGGGTTCGTTTTAAATCGGATTTCTGTGAAACAAGAAATTGTGGAGCTGGTGGAGTATATCTTTCTAGTGGAAGAGAAAAATCGGGATTTCGTCGTGTAGATTTTGATTTACGTCCAAATCAAATTTCAGAAAAGTTGCTGTGAAATTCCTTTATAATTCATAACGCTTTATATACGTTATAAAAGGGAATTTCAATATAAATTGAAATTCGATTCAATATGGACTCGGAATAGCGAACATATAATTATCCTAGAGCTGTATGATATTCTTCGGTAATTATATATGATAATATAAATTTATTTATATTTAATTTAATTTTATTTAAATATATTTATATATTTAAATGGGTCATTCAGAGCGTTAAAAATAGCCAGTTTTGCAAACGACCTCAGAATTTGACGAAACTAATTTTTGCATCAAATTAATGCTAGATTCCAAGTTTGGTGATTTTTAGAGTCACTGTGTGGTCGTACAGATTTTTAGAGTGAGAAACAGTCAGTATTTCGACAGTTAAAAATATGTTGTGTGAGCATACGAAGTCGGAATTCGACGAAACCAGTTTCGTTGGGACCGTAATGTCGAACTGTAGCTGCATGTCCAGTTTCGTGATTTTTAGGTACCGTATGTGATCGTACGGATTTTTAGAAGACTAATATAAGGAGCAGTTCAATATAAAGGAATAAAATAATCAAAATAAAATATCTAGATATTTTGATTTGGCTATAAATATACGACCCTTTAACACTAAAACCTAATTTCTCTTTTCTCGGTCAAACTCATTTCTTCAGCCGCCACTTTACTGAAGGAAACCAAACGAGTTTCAATCCAAGAAAAAAATCAAAAGGGATTTAAAGAAAAATCTAAAAATCCTAATATATATATATGTTTGGGATCCCATGGCATTTCTCTTCAATCTGGTATCAACATCTGGGGGTTCGACGTTCTTCTCATCGAAAGGGGTTTTCCGACAGTAAGTTAGGGTTGGGTTTTGGTGCGAATTTGATGCATCGACAGTTGATTTGGGTATGGTATTTGGGTTGGTGAAGTGAAGTGAGGTTCGTTGCATGATTTTTGGGATACTCGGTGTTGTTCTGTCGATCAGCCGATGATCGCGTACGGGAAAAACTGGAGGACAGAATTGAAGTGGATGGCTCGAGGTTGTACTGGGTGGTGTGAGGTGAATGAGAGTTCGAAGGGGGTTGTAATGGTGATTTTAGTTGTGGGATCGGTGTGAAGATGATTGCGAACCAAGGATCAGAAGTTCGAAAATGGGATGGGTGAAATACCTGGAACCACGATGACCATTTGGGGAAGATGGATTAGGAGAAAGCGGGTCTGGGCTTTTGAGTTGGGGCGGGCCGGTTTAAATGGGTGAGAGGCCCAATAATAATTGTTTTAAAGTTTTTTTAATTTAAATAATATGTGGTACTTATAATTATTGTATCTCGATCATATGATATCAGAATTTTGAACAGATGGATCCGTTAGGATCGTATGGACGAGAGCTCCACAATGGAACTGACTGGAAGTGGATTAGGGCTCGTATGAATTTATGGTGAAATAAATTGTTTGATTCAAATCAAATAACAGTTTATCGTTCTTTAACGATGAACTGCCAAAGTGAGTAAATCTCTCTAACTCTGAAAAGTGTATAATTTCATGTTGTATTTTTGGAACTGTTAAATATTGGTTGATTGACTGTGTGTTGATTGTTTGATTGAACTGCTAGTCAGTTAGTTGAATTTCTATATTTGATTCTGTTTAACAGAATATATCATATGGAACTGAAAGTGATGTTATCTATATTGTTTAACATCTGTGATGCAGGGAAACAGGTTAGAGGAATCCAACTGGATTCCTCAACAGTTATTTTATTGTTTTTCATAAATTGTGATATATGATGTGATATATAATTTGTTGTCGATTATATGTGTTTAAACGATATTGATCATCGTGATTGGATATGTTGAATACCATAACATACCGGAATGGTGAAAGGAGAATTTTCAAAATGAATATTGAAAATAGATTATTTATAAAATCAAAGGATTTTATAAAAGAGATAATATTTACAACAATCAAAGGAGATTTTTTTAAAAAGGAAATATTTAGAAAATAAATAGAGTTATAAAAAGGAAATTTGTTTATAACCGAATAGGATGTTATAAAAAGGAAAACGTTATAAAAAGGAAAACGTTACTAAAAAGGAAATCATTTGTAAAGTGAATAACCGTTACTAAAAGTAAATCTTTATAAATGAATAGTTTATTCGAAAAGGGGTTAGTCGAGTCGAGTTAGCTGAATAGAGTTAATCGAATATTTGTTATTCGAATAAGAGTTAAGCAGTTAGAATTTATCGAATAGAGTTAAAATAAAGGAATTAATCGAATGTAGTTTATTCGAATAGAATCAGTTGAGTTAATCGAATATTAGTAATTCGAATAAAGTAAAAGGAGTTATCGAATATTAGTTATTCGAAGAAGAGTTAAATTGAGTTAATCGAATACTAGTAATTCGAATAAAGTAAAAGGAGTTATCGAATATTAGTTATACGAAGAAGAGTTAAATAGAGTTATCGAATATTAGTTATTCGAATAGAGTTAAATGGAGTTAAAGGAATAAATTGAATATTAGTAATTCTAATAAAGCAAAAGGAGTTATCAAATATTAGTTATTTGAAGAAGAGTTAAATAGAGTTATCGAATATTAGTTATTCGAATAGAGTTAAATGGAGTTAAATGAATAAATCAAATATAGTTTATTCGAATAGAGTAAAAGCAGTTATCGAATATTAGTTATTCGAAGAAGAGTTAAATTGAGTTAATCGAATATTAGTAATTCAAATAAAGTAAAAGGAGTTATCGAATATTAGTTATTCGAAGAAGAGTTAAATAGAGTTATCGAATATTAGTTATTCGAATAGAGTTAAATGGAGTTAAAGGAATAAATCGAATATAGTTTATTCGAATAGAGTAAAAGGAGTTATCGAATATTAGTTATTCGAAGAAGAGTTAAATTGAGTTAATCGAATATTAGTAATTCGAATAAAGTAAAAGGAGTTATCGAATATTAGTTATTCGAAGAAGAGTTAAATAGAGTTATCGAATATTATTTATTCGAATAGAGTTAAAGGAATAAATCGAATATTAGTGATTCGAATAAAGTAAAAGGAGTTATCGAATATTAGTTATTCTAAGAAGAGTTAAATAGAGTTATCGAATATTATTTATTCGAATAGAGTTAAATGGAGTTAAAGGAATAAATCGAATATAGTTTATTCGAATAGAGTAAAAGGAGTTATCGAAAATAGTTTATTTTAAAGGAGTTAAGTGAAACGTGTAAATCAATAGCGTTAGTCCAATAGTGTTAGTCCAATAGAGTTAATCCAATAGAGTTAATCAATAGCGTTAGTCCAATAGAGTTAATCAATAAGGGTTAATCCAATAGAGTAAATTGAAAAGAGTTATCGAATATACCTTATTCGAAGGAAAGAATTATCGAATAGAGATGATTTGAAAGAGAGTTACGTAGGGAAGTTTGTTAAAGAATTAAAAGGTGAACTTTGTCCATTTCAAGGTTAGAAACGTTATTCAGTTAAGGTCTGAGAGGTAGTATTACCCCAACTAGATTGACTTCATTTTTAACTAAGGAATGGTTAAGGTTCGATAGTAAAGGATGGTTAAGTGAATTTAGTAATTTAAGGAAATGGTTTGATTTGGCATCGCGATGGTTTGTTTAAACATCTGTCTAAGTCCAATGAAGAAGCTTTGGAAATGTTTTCCAAATAAGAAACCAGAAATGTTTTCTAATAAAGAAAACAAGAAATGGAAATGTTTTCCATTGTTATTAACATATATTTTCCAAATTTAGAAAATAAGAAATATTGAATGTAGGGAAAGAGGAGATAAGTAAATTAATGAAATAAAGAGATAAATGTTGAATGATGTTTGATCGATATAAATTTCCATTTTGGAAATAATATCTTTGTTTGCACACCTGTTTTTCTTCGATAGTTAAATCACAGACTATCGAAGTTTTGACCATTTTAACGTGTTAATATGGAGAGACCGGTTGGATTATTATCCAAAGAACCACTCTGTATTGGCATAAGCGTTGCGAATCATATATGCCCAAGGAAATTGAAGACGGAGTTATGCAAGGGCTATCCTGTTTACAGAATAGTGCCTTCGGTTCATCCTGTTCCTAGATGACTTGTATGGATGGATGTCTGACAGAGTATTTCCAGACGATCATGTATATTGATTTCTCCAACCGTACCAAGAGTGAAAGAGGAGAAGGAAAATTCTTTTAGCTAACACATAATGTATGGTTGAGGACGTCAATCGGTGATTTGATGGATTTGACGATGTGGCATTCAAAGTGAATCTGGTGTGATGATAAAGCGCAGCTTCTAGCCTCACATCCGGTAAATGACAGAAATCGGGCAGACAGCATGGCTAAGTCGGTCGCACCGAAGTAGGGTGTATAATCACCTGATCTAGAGTTACATATACTTCTAAAAATCTATTGTTGATGCTGTCCCATTCGGGAAACGGTTGCTGATCCCAACCGTTGGTGATATACATTCGATACACTCAAGCGAAATGAGTTGTCGGTCATGTGTGGTCGGGTTGCAAGATGTTCTTGTTGAACCCAGTGTATTCCTTTCTAGAGATACATTAGCGAAAGGTGGTTCCATATCTTGTCATAGTTGGAGATCCATTACCCAATACATGCTTGCGGTTTCGATTGTATACTATGTATGTAGAACGTGAGATAAAAATGTTTCTGCTAGATGATTAATATAATTGTGGTTGATAGAAATTATTATAATATCAAAAGGTTTTTGATATAAAGATATTTTGGATTCTCATAAGGGAAAAACCCGTTCCGTTATACGGCGTGGTCTTATGAGATATCGTTTACTTGTTCAAACTGTTTTAAACTGTTTTACTCATTCTAGTCCCATGACTGACCCGGAGTTTATTTTGTTGTTTTCCCTAAACTCTTGGGTGCCCAATTTTGTACGGGCAGTCAAGTAGTCGGGATTTACAAATACATTGAAGAGCTGGAGTAGGAGGCTTCAAGATTATATAGCTATAATTATTTCCGCTGTGTTGTAAGTGCTGTACTTTGATAATGATATGTATATTCAAGTACAGATTTGTATTTCAAAGTTATGTTATGAAATATATTTATTCGTTCCGCTGTGAGATTCGTGTTACTCTGATATTGTGTTCTTCTTCTTCTTCTATTCTAAGTTTCTATCCTCACCCTCTAATTTCTTTCATTAATGACCAGTATTTTTCAATGTTTGGTTAGTCATCAGTGAGTTTATGGTGATAACCAAAGTCGTCAAAATCCTGGGTCATTACAGTTGGTATCAGAGCTTAAGGTTAAGTGAATTACCTTGGCTCTGTGGCGTGACTCGGTAGAGATGGGGTTAGTAATACCCTAGGTTGAGTTGAGTGTATATATACGAGTGAACGTATTGTTATTGATATAGTTTTTTTTATATTGTGGTGATTTATTGGTTGAGTTGTTTATGGGTTCTGGTCGATCAGTTTGATCCACTGTATCGGTATGAGTTACTAAACACTCGAATACGATGCGTCGACACGATATGTTTTAAAAAGAGGGTAAATTAAAATAAGTTTACCCAAGGTAATCTTGATATAGAGAAGATATATATATCAAAATTATAATATAGTGGATATATTGGTTGTTATTATAATCGAGTAAGATTATAAATTAAATGGTTACGTAAATAACCAATCAGAATTCATATAAGTGAAATACGTGAAATCAGATGAGTTAAATCTGAAATTTAAGCCAGAAATTGAATTAAAACTCTTGAAAACTGGATAAGTGTTAGTAAATGGATTTGGATTAAAAGTAAGGAAAATTTAAGATCCTGGGAGATTTTAAATTGTTTTACAAGCAGTGTGAATTATATTTTGAAATGAATTTCAAATTGGAAATGTTTAGAAATGGTTTTAGAGTATTGAACTCACTTCGATCGCTGGGAAATAGATTCTGATGATGACAGCTGCAACATCAGTATTCATTTTCGAGTTGTAAGTGATGAATTACTACCAGAGATACTGTTTTGAATTTGTTTTGGGAAAGACAAGTTGTGTTGAATTTCAAAACGGGATTTATAATAAAGAATGAATAAAGAAAAAAAGTTTGAAATGGAAATTGAATATAGAAATTCAAAGGGAGTTTGAATATATGAAATTCAATGGAAGTGATATGGAATTTGAATATAGAATTTGATATATAGAATTTGAATAGAATTTGATATATAGAATTTGAATAGAATTTGATATATAGAATTTGAATAGAATTTGATATATAGAATTTGAATAGATTTGATATATAGAATTTGAATAATAAAATTTGATATATAGATTGAATAATAGAATTTGAATAAAATTTGAATAGAAACTGAATAGAATTAACTAAGTCGAAGAGGAATTAGTTAATCGAGTTTTGAATTTGAAGTTGAACTTTGAAAGGTGAATTGGATTTGTAAATGGATATTCGAAATCGAATATAGAACTTAAATTTGAAATTTGGATTCAAATTAGTTAATAAGCAAGTTAAAATATAGTTGAACGTGTCATGTTCAAATATAAAAGTGAAATAGACTAAAGAGTTAATTAACAAATTAATTAACGAACTGAGTTAAAACGATCAGGTATAGTTAAAATAGATTGGGCAGGTATAAATATACATGAGATAGGTATGGATAAGGTATGGAGGTATATAAATAGAATGCTCGACGAAAAGGTATGTATTTAATTCATATATGAGATTTTATGCGCCGTATCGGCTAGCCGCTTGGCTTTTTCTTTTTCTTTTGGATTGGTGAGGGCCATGGGAGGCTATTTGAAATATCCCGATGCTCCCAGTACAAAGGAGGTTATGGCGAATTTTTCCGGGAATTTAAGGAGTTAGAATATTTTTAAGATAATTTGATAGTTAAAAATCAACGTATCAATATATAGATAGAAGTCGATAAGGAAACGAACTTAGAAATAGAATAGTAAAATCAAAAGGGAAGTCTAGAATAAAATCTAGTAAGAATAGAAAGAGGGAGTGTATACGTGTTTAAAAGTGAATAAGTAGTTGTATGGTATTGATTATTCGAGTAAGTAGTCATATCTGTTTTGACGTTATAAATGTTATTCAGTCAAGGTCTGAGAGGTAGTTATACCCCAACTTGATTGATTTCATTATTAATAAATAAATAGTAAGATTTCAGGCTCGAAGATCAATGTTGAATAAAAGTTAGTTGAATATAGTATTTGGGTTGTCGTAACGATGTTTTACACAACATCCGTTTTAACCCAAATAAGTGTAAACTTGGAAATAGAATAAAGAATATTTCCTAAGTATAGAAATAAACGAGATCGGAAAAGAGATAAGTAATTGGAATATTTTCCAATTATATATAGCATATATTTTCTAAAGTTTAGAAAATAAAGGAAGGCGATATTCGGAAATGTTTTCCAAATAACATAAAAGGCCAATATGGTTATTGAAAATATTTGGTTAACAAATATTGATAAAGAAATAGAGAAGTGATTTAACTAATGGAATATTAATTAAGGGCTCAGTGACATGTTCAAAAGGAAAATTTGACTTTTGAAAAGAGTAAACTGTTTAAAAACTCCCAGGGAAAGACTGTTTAAATTAAAACAAATTTAACAAAAATTTGTGAAAGCAAAATTGAATTAAAGTAAATCCAGTAAAGTGGTAACTGAGATTGAATTAGAATGATACCAAGACAAATTGGATTGTGAGATTCAAATTTGAAGTGTAATGTGATAATCAAGTTAAGAGTTGAGAATCGAGAAGAAACTCGAGTTGAAATGATATTTGTCTCGGATATAAGTGAATGGTTGTGTCGTGGATAAAAGCAGATTGGGATTTGATTGGGATGACCCTTGTATCCGCTGAATTGATAACAGATGAGAGGGATATAATGATATGCCCGACAAAAAGGTACAAGTTTATATTCGATATGAGTTTGGGATTTATGAGCCGAATTGGCAAGCCGTTTGGCTGTTGGATTTTCTTTTGGGTTGGAGAGGGCCTATGTGGCAAGGTTCGAATTCTTCCGGTAACCCCGTACAAAGGAGACGTTGGCGAAATTTTCCAAAAAAATTAAAGGCATTAGAAATTTTTCAGGATTTTTGAAAATTTAGTTAGTCGGAATAAATTAATATTTTAGTCGATATTAATTGGTTCAGTTGAAACTGAAGTTAAGGGATAAACCGATAAATATTTACCCAGTAGATAGGGTCGTCTTCTAGCTTTAGCAATTTCGAGGACGAAATTATTTTAAGTGGGGAAGATTGTAATGACCCGCATTGGCAGAGGTATTATAATTAATTTATTTAATTATATAAATGGTGGTTCAGTGAATTAAATGGTCGCGGAATTAAATAATGATGAATATTTAATTAAATTAAATAATAGAATAATATATTTAATTCAGAAATAATCAAAATATTGGAAATCACAATATTCTGTGAACTGGGTCATCCCTAGGATTTAGTTCAGCTTAGAGTTGAATTATATTGACGAATATATTCAATCGACGTCAGTTTGAAATGTAGAATTATAATATAATTAAAATCGAGCGCGTAACGACGCGGTAGTTCGCTATTTGGCGATTTGAACTTCAACAGAATATACAGGGTTCGTTTTAAATCGGATTTCTGTGAAACAAGAAATGTGTGGAGCTGGTGGAGTGTATCTTTCTAGTGGAAGAGAAAAATCAGGATTTCGTCGTGTAGATTTTGATTTACGTCCAAATCAAATTTCAGAAAAGTCGCTGTGAAATTCCTTTATAATTCGTAACGCTTTATATACGTTATAAAAGGGAATTTCAATATAAATTGAAATTCGATTCAATCTGGACTCGGAATAGCGAACATATAATTATCCTGGAGCTGTATGATATTCCTCGGTAATTATATACGATAATATAAATTTATTTATATTTAATTTAATTTAAATATATTTATATATTTTAAAGGGTCATTCAGAGCGTTAAAAATAGCCAGTTTTGCAAACGACCTCAGAATTTGATGAAACTAATTTTTGTTGGATCCGCAACATCAAATTATTGCTAGATTCCAAGTTTGGTGATTTTTAGAGTCACTGTGTGGTCGTACGGATTTTTAGAGTGAGAAATAGTCAGTATTTCGACAGTTAAAAATATTCTATGTGAGCATACGAAGTCGGAATTCGACGAAACCAGTTTCGTTGGGACCGTAATGTCGAACTATAGCTGCATGTCCAGTTTCGTATTTTTTTGGTACCGTATGTGATCGTACGGATTTTTAGAAGACTAATATAAGGAGCAGTTCAATATAAAGGAATAAAATAATCAAAATAAAATATCTAGATATTTTGATTTGGCTATAAATACACCACCCTTTAACACTAAAACCTAATTTCTCTTTTCTCGGTCAAACTCATTTCTTCAGCCGCCACTTTACTGAAGGAAACCAAACGAGTTTCAATCCAAGAAAAAAATCAAAAGGGATTTAAAGAAAAATCTAAAAATCCTAATATATATATATATGTTTGGGATCCCTTGACATTTCTCTTCAATCTGGTATCAACATCTGGGGGTTCGACGTTTTTCTCATCGAAAGGGGTTTTCAGACAGTAAGTTAGGGTTGGGTTTTGGTGCGAATTTGATGCATCGACAGTTGATTTGAGTATGGTATTTGGGTTGGTGAAATAAAGTGAAGTTCTTTGCATGATTTTTGGGGTACTCGGTGTTGTTCTGTCGATCAGCCGATGATCGCGTACGGGAAAAACTGGAGGACGGAATTGAAGTGGATGGCTCGAGGTTGTACTGGGTGATGTGAGGTGAATGAGAGTTCGAAGGGGGTTGTAATAGTGATTTTAGTTGTGGGATCGGTGTGAAGATGATTGCGAACCAAGGATCAGAAGTTCGAAAATGGGATGGGTGAAATACCTGGAACCACGATGACCATTTGGGGAAGATGGATTGGAGAAAGCGGGTCTGGGGTTTTGAGTTGGGGCGGGCCGGTTTAAATGGGTGAGAGGCCCAATAAAAATTGTTTTAAAGTTTTTTTAATTTAAATAATATGTGGTACTTATAATTATTGTATCTCGATCATATGATATCAGAATTTCGAACGGTTGGATCCGTTTGGATCGTATGGACGAGAGCTCCACAATGGAACTGACTGGAAGTGGATTGGGGCTCGTATGAATTTATGGCGAAATAAATTGTTTGATTCAAATCAAATAACAGTTTATCGTTCTTTAACGATGAACTGCCAAAGTGAGTAAATCTCAATAACTCTGAACAGTGTATAATTTCATGTTGTATTTTTGGAACTGTTAAATATTGGCTGATTGACTGTGTGTTGATTGTTTGATTGAACTGCTAGTCAGTTGGTTGAATTTATATATTTGATTCTGTTTAACATAATATATCATATGGAACTGAAAGTGATGTTATCTATATTGTTTAACATCTGTGATGCAGGGAAACAGGTTGGAGGAATCCAGACTAACAGATTCAGATTTAGATGACACAAGTATTTCCCCTCTTAACCTTGTGTCCCCAGACTAACAGATTTCAGATTAACTTGTTTACAAGTTTCAAACATATAGAGTTCAGATTTTATAGTTCACGGATCAGACAATCAAGTTAACAAATTTTCAGACTAACAGATCAGATGTACAGTTTTAACAGACTTACAGATTGTTTAACTTTGTATTGGGCTTACAGATTCACGAAATGGGTTTGTTAAATTCATCAGTCCAGTTGGTTTAACCCTATCCACCCAATGCGTTTTAGACATCATATTTATCTCGGATTTGCATTAATTAAATATTAATGCACAAACCTCTCACATTAGGTCGGTAGCTTGTGGCCGCTGGATATGCCGGGCGGTTCCGGGCAGACTTCTGCCACAAGCCAGACCTAACCTCGTGTCTAAGCATATTTTAGTTATGCCTACGACCTCTCCCATTAGACTGACATTTTGCGGTCGTTGGTTAAGCCGGTTGGTTCCGGGCAGGCTTCTACCGCAAACAGAGTCTAACCTCATGTCATAGCCACTTTATTCCATTACAGAAAATATCAGACTAATTATGTCCATTTAACAGATTAAACTTCTTTACAGGTTACAGCAGATTAATCAGATTTCCATGTTTTACTAAATCTTAGATCGAGCCTGCGGATTTTCATACCCAAATTACAATTATTCGGCTTTCAACAGATTAGGCAATTCAACAGATAACAGATCTAGCAGATTAGGCGATTCAATAGATTTAGCAGATAAAAATTTAGCATATTAGGCAATTCAACAGATCTAGCAGATAATAGATTTAGCAGATTAGGCAATTCAACAGATTTAGCAGATTAGGCAATTCAATAGATTAAATATTTCTAAAATTCTATTTACATATCTTGCCTAATCATAAATTAAGCCTAAACTTACATGCCTAAATCATGGTCATAATTCATAATACAACATATGCCCAAATTTTTAGTTAAACTTTACACAGTACAGAATATTCTCTAAAAGCCCCCAAATCATGATATACCATATGAATTATGCCAAATTATAGCCTTTAATGCCAAATATCCAAAAATCCACTTTTAGGCGTATTCACATTGATAGTTATCCTATTATAATATAGGTCTCTATGCCTAAGTCACATACTCCTTTTTCAAGTCATGAATCATTACATAAAATTTACCCAAAAATCTAGATCTTTAAATTATAACATTTCAAAATCAGATCTTAATTTTAATATGCATTATGTCCCCAAGTTTCAAGTCACATGTTATCATACAATGATTCCTCTTCTTCCAAATCATAGAGTATGCACATATCTAGATCTAATTTACAACATATATCCCTTTTCTCAAATTAGTCACAGATCAGTCATGTCCATTTATGCATCATTCATTCTTTTTCCCAAAATTTAGTGTTCGTGCATTAATCTCTTATGAGATTTGGCTCAAGCTTATGGTAGCCGGGCTATAGAGCAGAAAGAAGAAAGAGATATAGAATAGTCACAGAAAAACAGATTTGATAGGTAAGAATATGCATAAACTCAGATTCAGATTTATAACCATGTCAAGATCATAATAAAAGATTATATCTGAAAATAACTGTACTCACAAAAAAGGGAACGATTCTTGTATTCTGGAATCTGTACTCTGACACTGAATAGCTCTCCTTTGACGTAGACTATCGATTAGATTAGAAAATAGTTGTTCTCTTTTAATTCTATTCAGATTGGATGAAGATGCACTAGTTCTAGTTTTGATTCTAGCAGAGTAGCGACGCCATTATTTTATTTTAATAAGAATAGAGGCAGAGTATAGGCAGAATAAAATTGTGTGGAGAGAAAGTGAGGTTTAGGGGGTGTTTAAATAGGTCAGAGCTCACGAATCCGGTCAGAAAGGCGTCCGAGTGCAGAAAAATGGATCTGTCTCCGGATCTGGAAAAGAGGGGAGGTCGACCCTGAGGTCGACCCTAGTATCGACCTGTGTACCTAAGTCGACCCTCAGGTCGACCCTAGTGTCGACCTGGGTCCTGGGCAGGAATTTTTCCCGCCCAGCACGGGTATCTGTTTTGAATTTTGAATCTGAATTTTTTTTTGAATTTCGAGCTGGTTTTTATTGAAACTTCAGAAGGCCATATCTTCTTCAAACGTAGTCCGATTTATGCAAACTTGGACTCTATTCCAAGCAGAATTTCGAGACGAACACAATGGCACAACCCGTTTCGCTCAATTATTCTACTACAATTTGATTATTCTCTGATTTGTTACTCTTATGTTCACAGAAAATACAGGGTGTTACAAGGACTGCGGGGGTTGGTGGCGCCGGAGGGTTAGGGGTGGCGCCGGAGGGTTGGGGGTGGCTCAGGCGCGGTGATGGGGCCCTAGGTAGCAATGGTGGACTAATTTGGGTTAGGGTTTCGGGTTGGGGCTCTTGGGGTTCGAGTAGGTTGCGGTGGAGAGGAGAGAGAGGAGGGAGGGGCGGAGGAGGTCGAGCGGGAGGGGGGAGGGAAGCGGCGTTGTTACGCGGTCGCCTGAAGAGGATCGCAACGCCCCTTTTTTATCTTTTCTGAAAGAAAATAACAGAAAATAGAAGTGAGGGAGAGAGAGAGTTGACCATGTTTTATAAATATATATAATTAATTTAATTATATTCCAAAAAGTTACTTTTTATTTTGAACTCCAAATCGAACTCACATACTATCGTCCCTAGCTAATTTCCCCCATTTCGAACATAATGGGATATGTCCCGTGAGCCAATTCGATCGTTTCTCCCGGTTTTCATCAAAATTAAAATATAAGTAAATATAACGTTCAAAATTGATTTCAACGTACATTTTAATTTACAGGGGCCACATACTGACTCCAAAAATCCCAGAAAAATAAATCTAACTAAGTTTTGACAATACGGTCCTAACAAAACTAATTTCTTCAAATTTGGAGACCGTTTGAAAAATGGTCATTTTTCAGTCGATTAAATTCAAATTAAATTGACCAAACAGGTTTAAATTCACCACGCTCACATATTGACTCCAAAAATTATGAAAATTGGAATATAACAATAATTTTACATTTCGGATCCAACAAAAGTGGTTTCATCAAAAACGGAGGTCATTTGCAAAATCACTATATATTATATAAAATTCCATAGCGACTATTCTGAATTTTCAACTGGACATAACTTCTTATTCCCGTTATGAATTCTGGATTTTTCACATCCGTTGGAAAGATATTTTCAAACAGATTCAAATATTTCTGGTTTTATTGAAATCCAATTTATTTTGAATCATGTACATTCATTTGAAATTTGAAATCGAATTTTCAAACTACCGCGCCATTTCCAATTCCTTTTATAATTAAAATAAATATTCATATTCTAATTTTGATTTAAACAAATTTATACGTTCTAATTCTATTCAAAATAAATTTCTAGTCATTATTATTTATAAATATTCAAAATTCATTAAAGTTGCCAAAATAAAAAAATTAAATTGGTTCTGATTTTCTGGGTTGTTACAGCAATTTGAAATTGTAACTTCAAACGATTGTACCGAGAGATCCGACCGTCGGATTTTCCCAAAACTGGAACCGTTGGGTTCGCTTTGAAAAGATCTTTCTAATGATATAAAATTTGCTAAGATCCCACGGTTGGATTTTGAGAAATGTTTAAATCAAATTCTGATGAAAACAGTGCCAGGGCCATGTAATGACCTGAAGCATCGTTTAATTAAAAATGGCTATTTATATATATATATATATATATATAAATAGCGATAAATTATTATAAAATGTTATAAACAATATGGAATGAAAAGAAATGATTTTGAATTATATATATCCGAGAATTATTTGAAAAGACCGAGTGAAATCTCTTTTCAAATAATTATTTGACGATTAGAAGTCGAATATTTAATGACGGTGATTGAAGACCGGCGATCGTCACATAGAATGGATGACAACTGATGCCTTTAATTGGAGTTGCTGCCTTGAAAGGGTTACAGTGGTAGTTGTCCGGACGTACTTGATGATCGTCCAGATATGCGAGAGCCCCTCTTCCGTATTGGACATATGGAACGAGGAATAAGGCGTGTCCGGTTTCATTCAGAACCAAAACGGACTTGTAAATGGATGTATATCTGACATTGGATTTTGTTCTGTGCTGATTGATTTCTATTTAATATATATCTGTTTGGTGGCGGAGAATTTATTCTCTTGCTTAACACCCTTCTCTGAGACGTACGAGCTTAGAGGTTATGTATTGGTAGACATCAGTCGCATGGCGTGAATTGTCAGTGTGGCATGCCAAGATGCAAATGATCAAGGCTTATTATTGAAAAGCAGAGCCTTGTAGTTGGTGATCAAAGCACAGCTATATTTAGCATAGCTTTGTGTATAGCGTTACTTCGCGATCCTCACACCTCGGTATGAACTAGAAACGGGAGAAGGATCCAAGGAGAACACGTGTTTCTTTCTAGCTAGAAGTGGTGTCGTGGTATGGAGCCCAGACATTTTTACTTATGTGGATGATGGAAAGCGAGGTACCTCGGATTGTAGTCCCTAATGTCTCTTTATTTACGCCCCATAGGGCGGGTAAACGTATTGTTCAGGAGTTATAATCCACTAACATATTTGTGGACTGGCCCTGTGGCTCCTAGGTGCAGTTGCGACTGATCCTGAGGCACAGGCTAAAGTGTCTCGAATTTGGTAAGGACGATCCCTTGCCTTAGTTCATGATGGAAATCCAACTTCCAAAACGACACCATATGGTTTTGATTGTAAAACTAGTATGGCGGCATAGTATATCGTAGCTATGCCGTCTATGATTTATACATTATGATTGAAATGTTTTTAAAACATATATACAATAATAGTAATATCAAATCCATTTTATCGTATCAAGCATTTTTGACCATTATAAGGTAAAACTCTATCCTCCGGTTTGCGTTGCATTGTGGATGGGATTTGAGTCTTATAATGGTCTCATTTTTCTAAAAAGCATTACGTTGTTTAACGGTTTACTTTATTTATGCATTGGCAATCCGATGCAGTAAACCCGTTCCGCGTTAGCGGCGTGATCCTGTGATTAACCTTATTATTAAATAGGTTAAGTAGATTTCTCATACCAGTCCCATGACTGACTCGTAGTTTGTTTCACTTTGCAAGCTTGGGTGCCCTCTTTCCACATGGGAAACCTTGTATTCAGGTTTTAGCAGACTCGTTCTGGATAGCTATGGAGCTGAAGATGGATCCTATCATTTCTATTATGTTGTTCAGACTTCATTTAGTATATTATGTTTGATTCCGCTGTAGACATTTTATATTAAGCTGAAACTGTATTATGTACTAAGTATGATCCTATTATGCTGCGTAACTCTGATGGTATATTATTCCCAGTGTAATTTGATGTACTTTATCTGCTGTAATTCTATATTTCTGTTCTGCTGGTATTGTTTCTGTGTTATATTCCAATGATTATCCTTGCTTTCGTACTACGGGAGTTTGGGGTCATCACACATTGTACTCAATTATTTTTTTCTTCACAACACTCAAATTCCAAATTTTATTTATATTTCACATTAATCCATTTCCAAAATAAATTTATATTTCAAAATAATTTATAATTCAAATCACCTTTAGTTTTTAAAGTATTTTTACACACAACTATGCTTCCATTGCGCTACTCTAACAAATATTAGTTTCAAAATAATTTATAATTCAAAAGTACTTTACATTTCCTAATAAATTTATATTTTACAATACTTTATTTTTTCAAATGAATTTCAAAATTCTTTATTTTCAACATCAAAAATATTTTCCAAATAAATTTATATTCAAAGTACTTTTAAAAACTCAAATACCTTACCTTTTAAATTAAATAATATTTCCAAAATAGTTTACATTTCAAAGTACTTTATAATCTCAATTCAAAATATATCATTTTTAAATTAATTTATATTCAAAATATTAAATTTTTAAAATATGCTTTCTCAAGAGATTCTAGTAACAATTCTTGTTAAACCCATAAGTTAAGCTTTGTGTAACCAAAGCTCTGATACCAGATGTAATGACTGCCTTTTTGCCCGCTCCAAGTCGGTGTTTAAACTAACTACGAACGTTCAAAATGACAGCTCTTATTAGCGTACAGGGTTTAAATAGAAAATGACACAGAATCACAGTACACAATATTTGTAGTGAAATAAAATTTAATAAAAATATCAGAGTTTTATGCAATATTGTACAGCGGAAGAAATGAAATATAGTGTACATTCATAAGTTTTTAAAATAAAATTTACATTTCAGTCGAGCCTTGCGCGCACATATGCGTCTTTACATTCCTCTCCAGTTTGCGAGCCGAAATCTTTAAATTTGAAACACTGGCGGCTTGACCTGAGCGTTCCATGCAAAACATAAAACACTTGAGTCAGGATTAAACTTATTTCAAGTAAGCCATCTTTGAATATAGACTAAAATAGGATTAGTTAATTCAAGTAGTTTAACAATGTATCTCAATCCATGCAAATATTGTCGAAACCAGAACGCACAAGAATAATGGAAAGTAACAAATATGATGTTCAGGTCATGGCATGAACAAAATGCCTAGTATACACACACATACAGTCGATGTATCATCCTAAGGCTTTCCATGTTTAAAAAAACTGGTTTACATAATCATTGGGTGTACTGGGTGTCGCATGCAGCTATGTTACCCTATTTCATAAAGTGAGTCCTGACACAGTATAGCAAATTTCTGCAAAGATAAGGTTGAACAACTCATTTTAACAACCATACATGAAGCTTGTAGTTGCTCAAACATGGTAACAGATTATAGACTTAAACACCAAACATATGTAAAGTCAAAATTCATGCCCAGTGCTAAAAGTGTGGTGCGCAACCCGACCCCTGTGATTGCAGAAGCCAGAATAAACAAGACTGCATATATTTGGGTGGTAGAGCGGGACTCATTTACTAAATTATAAATCAGTTCTCAATTCTTTAAAATAAGTTTCAAGTGAAATGTATATCGGTTCCATGCATAAATAAGCACCATGCAGAATGTATAAGTACGTCATAAATATAGGTTCCATGCATAAATAGACAACATGCGGAATATATATTCAAAAGTGTAAAGGACCAAACCAGGAAATGTGTCAAAATCGACTAGTATCTAAATGAGGTAACCACTTCATATTTAAACTGTAAGTTGGATATATACATGTGTTGTATGATCATAACTTTCATGGTAACATTTAAATAATTACCAGCAATAGAAAAACGTTAGTTGCGAGATAATTACATTTAAATAATAGCTTATTGCATAGAAAATATTGCCTCACTTGCATATATGCGTATACCCCTTTAAATAATACCTAATTAGAACATTTGAGTCGAATTTTACGGAAACCCAAGTGCTTAAATACTAATATTTAGTTATACATTATAGTTCTGCATCAGTGTCTGTTTCCATAGATGATTTAGATTTTACCAAAGACTTTTGCATGTATTATGTATTTCTCATTGCAAAAATTTTTCATTTTCAACGCCATTGGTTTTAGCTTTTTTATTTTGTTTCTCTTTGACAACACCTAGATATTCCTAACAATGCTAGTATGAACATTTTTCATTTTCTTAGTTTATTAACACAAATCATTAGAACATTATATTACTTCCCCGCTACAGCTCCTGGTACTCCCTTACTCTTCTTATACATCAATATAATGATTCGTCTTAAACAAACATTCCATCTTTCATCACAAATGTCATATGTAAGTCAAATAGCCAAATAGTATGCGAATTAACCAACCCAACTACTACCATTACATTCTAGTGTAATATGTAGGTCAATGAACTTGAAAGTAAACTGAATCGTGAGTCGAAACTCACATTAGAACGGCAGGAAGAAGGCGTAGTGAGGCGGAGACTAGTGGGTTCGTCAGCGCTGGAGAACTACATTGGTGGCGCTGGGTTCGAGGGGAGCAGGGGTTCACGGTGGCCAAGACGTTCGACGTCATAAGCTTGGCATTGATCGATGGAGCGCGACACAGTTGATGAAGGACCAGAGAAGGAGCTCGATTTGCGGCAGAGTACGAATTGTGGAAGGGAGGAGGCGATGGACGAAGAATGGTGGAGGCCGATTTGCAGGATTAGGCGGAGATGATGACAGCGTTCGGTGGATGGAGGCTTCGATTTGCCGAGGAGGGAGGAGCGATTTAGGGGAGAAAGGTTTCGGTTGAAAACATTTCGAGATTTGGGGAAAACTATTTTTTTGCTGGAAATGGACAAAAAATGAGGAATGAAAATGAAAAGGAAAAAGAATGGGAATTTTTATTGATTTAAGTTAAAAGAGTTGAAGGGAGAAATGAATTAAAACCCAATGAATAGCACATACATGTGAGGAATGCGGACGTGTGTCCTTTCCTAAAGCCTAAGTTTAAACAAGTATCCATTTTACTTTACCTATTCATTTTTATTTTTTTATTTTCAAATGGATATATGTAAACAAATGTAAGAGATAAAAATGAAATATAAATAGGACGCGCAACAAACGTTGTTAAATTTGTGCACTTTCATACTTGTATAGAGAGAATTACAATAGAGGAGATAGAATTTCAATGAACAATGTAAGTTGAATCTCTTAGACTTTTAACTAGTTACTACAAGTTTGTACGCATTATTTTAGACCAATAATTTTAATTAAAACCTGAAACTAATTTAAAATTTTAAAATAGGTTAATGGAACACAGTCAGAATTTTTAGTGAAACTTACTCATATTCAGACAACAGTCAGTACTCAAATCTTTAGAATCGATATTGTATAAAATTTTGAATTCCCATGTTTATTTTCCATTATACGAGTTAAACTTTTTTTTTGTCTTATATTTTTAAATTTGCAAATGTTTTATTTAGAATATCCCGAATTCAAGTATATATACAATAAATTAGATCTTAGATTAATAAATTAAAATTTTAAGTTAGCTACCTAAAACAATTTCAAATATTCAATCATTTAATTTAAATAAGCTAAAATATTGATTTAAATGCTTGACTAAAAAAATTCATTATTTTAGAATGTTAAAATCTTGGAACATTAAAATGCGCACATGAAAAACCTACATGTTTCGGGATAGATCGCCACCTCCATTGATAATGCCGAGATGTGACGGCCTTGCCAGAAGGCTGGTCAACACTTTGCCCCTAGAACATATTTTCTTGAGAAAGGAAGGTGTGTTCTGGATAATCCATAAGCCATAGAAATCCATGAGAATTGAGAAAATATATCCAATATCTGAAATCCAGAAGTCCACAATTGCGCTAGATCATATTAAGTAATAATAGAAAACCAGAAAATCCATGATCGTTGTGGGTCGTATTAATAGAAAACCAAATATCCATGGTCGTGTCGAACCATATAATAAGAAAGCCAGACAACTAGAGTACCAAGAAGTCCGACGATCACACCATATCGTATTATAAAAAAAATCCCAGAAAGCCATGGGCTTGCCAGGTCTATCTATGAGCGAGTACAATTCATACCTGCAAAGAAACCAATTGAATAACTTCGTCAAATCCTGACATTACTATTTTTCCTTTCCAAACATAAACCATGCTTGAAAAACCATAGTGAGTATAATCCATACTCGATCTATGACTGAATCACCTTGCTAAGACCTAACAAGATAAGTCAAACCTTGGTGCATAATACATACCCGGAAATCCAAACCGAGCATAAGCCATACTTGAGTTATGATTGAGTTTTCTTGCCAAATCCTAACGAGTTAATCCGTCCTCACGGGTATAATCCATACCGGGAGTTTTAGATCGAGTATAAACCATACTTTAAACCAAATTAAGAAGTCTTGTCACATCCTGATAAGATAACTAAGTATTGTTAAGCCCAAATCATACTTGGAAACCCATTTTATTAAATATAGAACTATTACATAACCAAAACAAAGACTGATTAGTTTATCGTTGAGTCCAGAGCATACCTAGAAACTAAATCATAATCCCATACGTGGGTACTTCAACTTAGCCATTTATTTATCAGATGGTTTTATTGTCGAGAACAAAGCATGTTTGAGGATTAAATCCTAACTCTTGTACATGTGTGAATTGAAGCAGCCATGCAGAAATTCTAAAACAATAAGAAACATATCTTATTCCGAAGAAATGCAAAAATTCATGGTGATCTAATCCAGGTCAGCTGATGATGATCCCGCGATTGCTCGTTCCCGAATCATTCCCATTCCAATAATTAGATGGTGATAGTGTCGGTGTAGGCGTTGTTGGTTGGTTAACATAGTTGGGAAACTCTCCACGTCTAATCCGCACTTCGATAAGGTCACGCAAATGTCTGCAGTTGTTCGTAGCATGACCTGCCATGTCATGGAACATGTAGTGTAATCCAAAATCCCGCTTCTTTGGTGTTAGCTCCCTCCTGGGTGGTTTTAGGAAAGGAAGAGTTCCTCGCACATCGAGGTATATATCCAATAATTAAGACTTGAGCTCGATATACTTGTTGAATTTGGGCTCTCTTCATAATCGCACATTCCTATCATTCTTCTTCGAGGCCTTTCCTTTTCTCTTGTTCTTTCTAGAGTTGAATGGGCCTCCATCATTTGCTATGTAGACATCAAGATTATGCACCTCGATATTTGCATCCTCTTACCGTAGAAACTTATCTGCCTCAAAGTATAATTCACCCATGTCCTTTAGGGGGTCTCGCTGTAAGAAGACTTTGAAGTCTGTTTTATCCAAGATGTTAGACACGATAGCCATGAGTACCATGGATGGTTCTGGTCGATCCATAGACGACACCGCCTCATTAAACCTTTCCATATATGAGCGTAGGGTCTCTCCAGAACTTTGCCTAAGAGATGCAAGAGTCATGATGTTTTTGAGCCAAGAGATGTGGACCCTAAACTACTCAATGAAGTGGGTGACCAACGCGTTACAACTGGTGATCGATTCGGATTCAAACTGCTGAAACCACATAGCAGCGATATCAGTTAGGAACAAGGGGAAGCACTTTTCCATGACTCTATCCGAGGCCGAAAGTACTTCCATATGGCACATGTAGCGCATTAGATGCATAGTAGGGTCGGTCCTGCAGTTATATGCCTCCAGATATGTTAGTTTTAAGTGAAACGAGTTGCGGAAATTCCTGGTATCTAGTGAGAAAGGGATGCGATTGACGTTATCCACATCTTCTTGAGATGTGTTGACTTTGGAAAGCATTGAACCAAATTGACAATTTGGTTTTCATCTCCAAGAAGTTGCTGCCAATTACACAATCCGGTGCTGGTGACCCCAGCATGAAGTTCAGAAGATGGTGGGATCATGTCCCGAGCATCCAGGTTCGGCTTGGTGCTTCCCCCAGGTCTCGGGTCAATGTAACCAAGCCGACCCTGGCCCGTGTCAGTATGGCCGAGTTAACCTGGGATAGCATTTCCAGTTTCATGATACATGTTGCGCCCATCTAGGGTTGCATTATCGTGGGCTTGTGTAGCATTCCTATCCAAAGTATCACGAGTTGTGTCGGGCGAAGATCAATTAGTGGAGGGTGATTGCCCCCAACTGAGTTCGACTCGGCATGGGCTGTAGGTCGAGCCGAGACTTGCACTGACCCAAGCCGGGGCCTGTCCTGTGGACTATCCTAAGCTACTGCTTCCATCCTTGCACCGTTGCTTGTGCCAGCTCATACTGCCAAGATTGGACCTCCTGGTCGATTAGTCTGTTGGAATCGTGCGAAGAACGTATTCATGATCTCTTCTTATTTTGGAGAAGCTCGTATTCCTTCACCATTCGTTTCCTCAATTCCACGAGCACATTATTCATCTCTTCCTTAGTCAGATAAATAGAGGGTCCTCCATGGGAGGAAGCCTCCTAGCTTGCCTCGTTGCTTGCGGCCTGAGCGTGGGAAGACGCACCATCCTTCTTCCGCTTCACCATCTTTAATCCAAAAATGAGCTATTCAAATCCTTTCAAGCTAAAGATTGAATTAGCCTGCCCTCATCCTGGCACGTCAAAGTGTTGACGTCAAAAAGTGGAGCACTTGAAAATCAAACCCCAAAGTGCGTAATCCACACGCAAATTACAGAATATTCTCATGGTCACAATTATAGAATGCAAGAATTAAAATAAAATAGGGAACATGAAAGAGTTTCTATGGTGGTTCGGCTTAATCCAGGCCTACGTCCACTTACAGTCTTTGTTTACACTGTCGATTACAGGCTATAGTTGCTTGTTTGTAAGAAAGTAGAGAAATGAAACGATTTATACATAAAATCCTTGTGTTAATTACAAGATTTATTCTCCTAGCATTGCAATGTCCTTACGTGGGGAGTACCAAGCAAGCCGATCTGGAAAAAGTCCTCTTTTCAACCTTTGAAAGAAGTATTTATAGTTGAGATCCGGCTCGGGTCGACATGCCATGTGGCAGGAATCCCGGGTCGCCATCTTTCCATATATCATCTGATCCAGGATATCAAGAGTTGATGAAGCTGGGTCTTTACGTAAGTAAAATCCTTCCACTAGTTGTGTGTCATACGTGTTGTTCAATCCAAAAATTAGGAGTTAGAGTGGGTCAATGATTGATCGGGTTTGTTGCAGTGGATAGAGCTTCAGGGCTCGGGTTGGTATGGGTCGGCTCGACATGGCTTACCTGGGGTAGCCGACCCGAGATATTCCAAGCCCGAAGAGGGCTTGGATCCTTAGTGTGACTATGCCGACCCGGGTCAGGCTGACCAGGGGAACTTTAATTTGTAGTTGAGTAGTGACAAGTATTGGGCCGAGCCGGTGTCACCGACCCAAATGTGCACATGCAAAACCTACATGTTTCGGGCTAGTTCGCAACCTCCATTGATAAAGCCAAGATGTGACGGTCTTGCCAAAAGGCTGGTCAACAATTAAGGATTACTCAATTAAAATGATTTAAATGTTGGATACTTATTTATAATGATATCTTAAATTAATAAATATCTTATTGACAATATTATAAAACTATTAATTAGTAATTATTAATGGTTAAAAGATTAGTTATCACTTATTGATAATATATTAAATATAAGATCAAATATTTGCCTACGATATTTTGAAAATTCATTAATTATTTTAAACAATGGATTACTTATCTAATATGTTTTAGAAGTGAAATTATGATTTATTTAGAGGAAGGCTTAGTGACTAGTATGAATAAATTCATGATAAGGTGTTATTATTTGATAGTTGAATATCCAACCACAAAAATCTTAGCAAAAGCAATATTCTGGAAATATATAGGAAAAAATACGTGAGTTATATAGCATAGTCATTGTAACACCTCACATCCGTTAATGTCACTCTTTAACAGAATGCACTAAGTTCCGTGAAGCGTTATAGGTAAACAGAACAAAATATCACAAGACAGATATATAAAAATAGCAGCGGAAATTTAAAATTTTATTTTCCAATAGAAAACATCGTGGTATCAAAGTCCAGTTACAATATCAGACCGAAATACTGGAATAAAATACACCAAATAAAAGCATCTGTGTCTTGCGCTAAAAACAAGTAGATAAGTAGTCAAAGCGATACATCGAAGCAGATCTAAATCCAAGCAGAAACAGAAGAGGTAGTCCTAATCAAGCCTGAGCGTTCCCACCCTGAGAACCTAGGGAGGAAAAGGAAGAGAGAGAAAAGGAAACAAAACGGATCAGACATAAAGTCTGGCGAGTCCAATGACTTTTAGCATATAAAGAAGTAAAAGTATCATGACAGGCATATAAACTGGATGAGAGATAACAGAATCATATAACGGGTATGAACAGGATGAACAGAATAAGCAGATTAAACAGAGTAGATTATGCTTCTCAATTACTTTTCTCTACACCAATACTAGTATACCGAATTAAGTGTTTTTCCAATTGCTTAACAGAAACAGAGTGATCCCAACAGAAACATAATGGTAGACTTAGGTGTACTTCTAGTAACAGGTTTACCCCAAAACAAGAATAATAGGTACCTAAACAGAAATAACGAGTGTTACCCAAATAGAAATAACAAGTACCTAAATAGGACTAGATGTACCCAAATTACTACCCCCAGCGATCGGCTCCCTATCACGTAAATACCCTGTATCGACCCACGGCCGGGTGTGTTACTCCCTAAAGTGGCAACCACCAGAAGAACACAGACCTATTTACAGGTGTCAGCGGCTTATTTTCCCAAGCAAGCCATACCCATGCACGCACATGACTCCGTTGGAACACGCCATCAGAACACCTCCACCCAAATGAACCTCTTATAATTAGTTAAGTAAGCGTGCCCCAACCCCTACCTAGTGTGGGTCCCCCTCTTATACCAGAATGGGTTACTGACTGATATGGGCCCCACACAACAGATGAAATAAGCCACCCTTTAGGTTTGTATCCCCAATTAACTAGGATTTTGACAGGTTATGCCTAACAGATTAACAAGCCCGCATAACCCTAACAGATCAAACAGGTTAAGTTTAACGGGTTCGTATAACCCTCCCCCCATACACATACACACATATTTAACAGATTTACTTAACCCCACAAATTCAATATGTTTACTTAACCCCACCCATCGATTCAACAAGCCATAGATTAACAGGTTTATATGTATATAACCCCCACAGATTAAACATGATAAGAATTACAAGTTAACAGGCATGCATAACCCCCAACATGTTTCACAAGTTACTTACAGTTTCATTGACATGTTCCACTTAATTTCAAATTATGCCTATAGATTTATATGCCCCAAACCAGAGTCATAATAAAATATGCCCCCAAATCATAGTCATGATGCACAGTATAAGTTATTCCCCCAAATCTTAGTCATAATTCATAGTACAGGATATTCCCCCAAATTACCATTCACAATCATTCCCAATTTAACCCAATTTCGTTCATTCGCATATTTTAGCGATATCGTCCTAGGCTCGATGGTAGCCTAGGCTATAATAATAAAAAAGGAATGAGGGAGGAAAAAGAATGGAACTAGGCATAATAACATAATAGGCATATGATAATAGAAATAGGCATATGAAAAATAGGCATATAAGAACTGAACAGCAGATCAGGTGTATGTAATAACAGAACTGTTTAGGTATGAATCAGATTCTCAACAGGCGTAGCTTTAGATCTAGATTTATAAACATGTCAGGATTACTTGTTAAATGTTTATATCCAAAAGTAACATGAACTCACAGAGACTGGATCTACAGAACAGAGAACGATATGATGATGTTGCAGAAGAAATCTTTGAGAATATAAACTAATGTTGAAGAAGATATGCTTAATTCAACCCAAGCTGGGGCAGCATCTCATTGTCTCCATTGTTTTTGGTATAGAAAACAATAGAAATATTATGCTATATATAGCCTACTACCAACGAATATAGTCCAAAAATCGGACCTCGTACACCGAAATGCAGCTCGCTGGATCGGGGACGCGTCGACCCATCCCCACCTTGGTCGACCCGTGGATCGACCCACCTGGCCATGGGTCGAGCTATGGATCGACCCAAACTAAGCGTGGGTCGTCCCATCTCGGCCCAGATCTGACCTACTTTTCCCTTTTACATTTTTGAATTATTTTGAATTCTTATTTGAATTTATTAATATATAAGACCTTTATATGTATACAAATTTCTAACCTTCATATTTTTCTCATACGATGTTCGTTTTACGCAAACTCGAAGTCTATCTTAAGAAGAATCCCGTGATGAACGCAATGGTATGGTCCATTTCACTTAATTCTCAATATTTAATTAAGTATTCTTTATTTTATCATTTTAATGTACTTTAAAATTATGGGGTGTTACATTCTCCCCTATTTAAAGAATTTCTTCCCTAAAATCTCTAAGTTAAGAAGAATGTTTATCCTAACATCCATCAACCATCTACTTATCCATCAATAACATGCATCCATTGTCCTTAAGAGATTTATAATGCTTATATGATCATATGCAAAGGTGTGTGTATATGTCCCTATGCTAATGCGAAAATCAGGCAGTCCACTGATTCAATTGACCTCCTTAATGCAATATATGTTGGTGCCATGAATCTAACATGTATGAAAATAGTCCAAGTATATCATGTAAATTCTATATGTGTGTACAATCATCCATCCAAATGCAACATCTATATGATGATACAATCATTTCCATCCATAAAATTTTAAAATGCACACACATCCATATGCAATATGTAAGTGATTGAGCCGATCTAGTGCCTAGTGTGTGTGTGTGTGTGTATGCATCCACGAGCAACCAATAGCAAACACTTGCATCCACTTTCATCCATCAAACATAACATGACTCAAACACATGTTTACACTCATTGGTTTTTCCTACCTAAAGTTTGAAGATTCGATCGATAGGATATACCCAAATGACAAAAGCAAGTTTGAATAAAAGCTTGGAAAAAGAAGTTAAGGACATAGCCTTGAAAAGAAAATGGTACGAAGCGTGAATCTTGTATTCAGTCTCCCAAGTTGCATATTCGCGGTCTTCTCCCCATTGAACTTTCATCAACTTGACCTCTCGGTTGCAAAGCTTCTTAAACTCTGATCCAAGTATACAGGTAGAAACTCATCTAACTATCACCTCCCATTTTACCTCTACTTCCTCAAGCATGCTCAGCTCAACTACCTATGTTGTATCGTGTAGATACTTCTGCAAATGAGAAATGTGGAAAACATCATGAACACCTGCCAGTATCTTTGGTAGCTTTACTCTATAGGCTATTTGACTTATCCTTTCCACTATGGGAAATAGCCCTACGAACCTTGGCGCCAACTTCCCTACAGATCCAAAGCAAACCACATTCCTCAAAGGTGATACTTTGATGAAAACCATGTCTCCCACCTCAAACTCAATATCAGTCCTTCTCCTATCTACGTAGGACTTCTGCCTGTCCTAAGTTATCTTCATGTGCCTACAGATAAGAACAACCTTTTCTGAAGTTTCTTTGACCATCTCAGGTCCAAGTAGAAGCCTAGCTGTAGGCTCTCACCAACAAGTCGGTGATCTATAAGGTCGTCTATACAATGCATCGAAAGGTGCCATACCTACACTAGCCTGATAACTGTTGTTGTAGGTGAATTCAACCAATGGAAGAAGGTCTTCTCAAGTCCCTCCGAAGTCTAAGATACACAGCCACAAAATATCCTTAAGAACTCTATTCACCTTCTTAGTCTGCCCATCGGTCCGAGGGTGATAAGCGGTGTCCAAATATAACTATGTACCTAATGCCTCTTGCAGGCTCTTCCAGAACTCACTAGTGAAGATGGGGTCACGATCACCCCTAGTACTAGAAGTTACTTCATGTAGACGGACTATCTCACGAAGATAAACTTATGTCAACCAATCTGTCGTTCTCTTACTCTTAACAGGAATGAAATGAGTGCTCTTAGTAAGCTTGTCAACTATAACCCAAAAACTGGTGTTGCCCTTCCTTTATCTAGGCAAACCATCGATGAAATTCATAGAGATGCTCTCCCACTTTCATTGTGGGACCTCCAGAGGATGAAGCAAACTTCTAGGCTTCCTCAGCTCACTTTAACTTGCTGACAAACTAAACATCAAGAGACAAACTCCGCTACATCTATCTTCATCCCAGCCCAAAAGAAAACCCTCTTCATATCTCTATACATCTTATCACCGCCCGGATGGATAATCATCCTAGAATGATGGGCTTGCTCGAGGACTGTCTTTAACAGACTCCCAACTCGGGGAACACAAAGCCTTCCATCCCATCGCAACCACCCTGTATCATCCGTGGAATATCTACTAAGGTGACTAGAAGTCTCCCCTCTACTGAGCTTATCCAAGATGTCTGCTATATGTGGGTCCACTCCCTACAAAGATCCTATCTGATCCATAAGAGTAGGTCGCATATCTAAGGATGCCAACAAACCAGGTGTAAGAACCGTAGATGGCCTAAAATCGAAGGTAGATATGTACTCCAAGCTCCGCCTCTCTACGAATAGAGGACTCAAAGTCATCCTCTTCTTACTCAACGCGTCCGCTACCACATTACCCTTGCCATGGGTATAAGCAATCTCAAAATCATAGGACGCTAGGAACTCCATCCATCACTGCTGTCTCAAATTGACATCCCTTTGCGTGAATAGATACTTGAGAGATTTATGATCCGTGTACAACTTGAACCTCTCTCCAAGTAGATAATGTCGCAAATTCTGAAGGGAAAATACTGTAGCAGCCAGCTCCAAATCATGGGTAGGGTAGTTCCTCTCATGGACTCTCAATTGTCTACCAACGTAACATACTACCCTTCCCTTTTGCATCGAGACTGCACCAAGTCCTGTACCACATGCATCACTATACATTGTGAACACTTTGTTCCCATCAAGCAAAATCAAGATTAGGGTTGTTGTCAGATTCTTCTTCAAGCGTTGAAAACCATCCTCACAATCAATGCTCCAAGAAAAGGTCAGATTCTTCTTCGTCGATCTGGTGAGTAGGGCTGATATCTTTGCGAAGTCCTTGATAAACATGCTATAATAGCTTGCTAAACCAAGAAAACTCCTCAACTGCATTGCATTCTTTGATACCTTCATATCCTAAACTGCAACTACTTTCGCGGGATCCACTATTATCCATTCCTTAGAGACCACATGCCCTAGAAATATTACTTCCTCTCTCCAAAAGTGACATTTGGAGAATTTCGCCTTAAACTGATGCGCCGAAGAGTCCTCAAAACCTCCCCTAAATGTAGGGCATGGTCTTCCTCACTCTTCGAGAAGATCAGAATGTCATCCACAAAGACCACAACAAACTTATTCAGAAACTCCCGAAACACGCTACTCATTAGATCCACAAAATATGCGGGTGCGTTCGTCAACCCAAAAGGCATGACTAGCCATTCAAAGAAACCATCTGGAGTTCTGAAAGCGGCCTTTTCTATACTGTCCTCGGCCCCCTCAACTGATGAAACCCCGTGGCCAAGTCTAACTGAGAGAAAACAGATGCAACAATAAGCTGGTTAAACAGATCATCAATCCTCGGAAGTGGGTACCTATTCTTCTTAGTGAGCTTATTCAACTCCCTATAATCCACACATAAGCGAAGTGAGCCATCCGCTTTAGTTGCAAAGATGACCAGAGCACCCCATTCTGATATGCTTTGCCTAACAAACCCCTTCTCAAGTAGCTCCCATACTTGCTTGCTAAGCTCCCTCCTTTCCCTAGGAGCCATGTAACGCACAAGTAATATGACTGGCTTCGCATTATCCACCAAGTATATCCGAAAATCAATCTCGCGCCTTAGAGGTAAGCCCCTAACCTCCTCAAAAACATCCGGATACTCACAGACAAAAGGTACAGAATGCAAATCATCGACAAAAGCATCAAGTGATTCTAGGAAAAAAAGCATAATAGATCTCTTTGGGTCACAAGAAATCTCGAGAGTCCTCCCTTGGCAAGTCAAAAATCTAACGACCCTCCTCTCACAGTCCAGAATGGCACCATACGTGGCTAGCCAATCCATCCCTAGAATCAGACCATAGCCCATAAAACCAAGCACATATGCATCGCACTCAAACTCGACGCCCAAGATAGATATCCTCAAACCCCGACAAATCATAGACAGATGAGTCGTTCCCCCAATGGGGTTTGAGACAATAACGGAATAAGAAACAATACTAGTACTAAGGTGTAGAGACTCAACCGTAGAATCAGATATAAAAGAGTGAGAAGCACCAGAATCAAAAAGAATCCTAACAGGATGATCGGAAAGATAAATCAAACCTTCAACAGAAAATTTCCTACCTCTGTCCGATACATTTTCCTCGAGAGCATGCACCTGCCCTCCCGAAGATTCTGCCATTTGGCCCTTTCTTTGCTTCTTCGGGTACTCCCTAGAAGTGTCCGACTTCAACACAGTGGAAGCAAGCATTCTTCCTTTTTTTTCTCCAATCTTTGACCAAATGACCTAAGCTCCCACATCCATGACATTTCTTCTTGCCTTGAGCTTTGTCGTTCTTTCTGCCCTTCTTCTGTTGTTCTTTCTTAGGCCACACTTTTTTGTTTTGCGTCTCATCCGTTTAGCCTCCTTTTTCTCATCTTTTCCATCTTCGCGCATCAATGCCATATCAACCAGTCTCTCAAAAGTAGCCCCCATCGGAATGTGAGATAATCCCAATGCTTGAAGGGGCTGATTCAATCCTATTGCAAACCTTAAAGCTTTCTTGTGCGGGGTATTCACCAACTCCAGACCAAACCTCGCCAATTGGTTGAACTTATTGACATACTCTTTGACAGACATGCTTCCTTGCTTAAGTGTCAGAAACCTCTCAATTTGCATACTCTCTTCTTCATGAGAAACAAACTTCATCTCGAACCTCTGTCGGAAATCATCCCAAGTTTCCATAGGACACCTTGCTTGTGTCACTTCCCACTAGAATGAAGCCTCGTCCTTAAGCTTCCATGCAGCCAACTGTATCTTTCTATGGTCATCAACCTCGAAAATCCCAAATAAGTTCTCTGTCTCTTTTAGCCAATTCCATGCTTCCACAAAGTTTTCATATCTTAGAGAAATCATCTGCTATTGGAGGAGGAGGAACAATGGATGCAGCTTGGGGAGGGGTGTTTGCTTGGCCTCCGGCAGGCGCCGTAACCTCAAGATATCTACGGAACCAAGCCGGTATCTGAACGCCTTTGGGAATATTCGATTCCCCAGACATGTTGAAAAGAAAAGGTAAAAGGGATTTAAACAGAGAATTGCAAGAAATTTTATATGGCATTGGGGAATATGTTTTCCAAAAACAGACTTTTCTTCTGAAAATACTTTCTTTTTGAAACCTTTTTGAAATCAGTTTTAAAAATCTTTTATTTGATCCTGTAACCTTCAACTCTGATACCAAATGTGACACCCCACATTCGTTAATGTCACTCTTTAAAAAAATGCATTAAGTTCCGTGAAGCATTATATGTAAACATAAAAAAATATCAAAAGACAGATATATAAAAATAGCAGCGAAAATATAAAACTTTATTTTCCAACAGAAAACATCGTGGTCTCAAAATCCAGTTACAACATCGGATTGAAATACTGGAACAAAATACACCAAATAAAAACATCTGTCTTGCGCTAAAAACCATCAGAGTATAGAAATGAAAAATCATAATCCCCATAAGTAGTCATAAACAAGTAGACAAGTAGTCAAAGCGATACATCGAAGCAGATCCAAATCCAAGTAGAAACAAAAGAGAGAGTCCTAATCAAGTTTGAGCATTCTCACCTTGAGAACCTGAGGGGAAAAGGAAGAGAGAGAAAAGGAAACAAAATGGGTCAGACATAAAGTTTGGCGAGTCCAATGACTTTTAGCATATAAAGAAGTAAAAGTATCATGACAGACATATAAACTGGATGAGAGATAACAGAATCATAAGCTGAACGGAATAAGTAGAATAAACAAAGTAGATTATGCTTCTCAATTACTTTTCTCTGTACCAATACTAGTACACCGAATTAAGTGTTTTCCAATTGCTTAACAAAAACAGAATGACCCCAATAGAAACATAATGGTAGACTTAGGTGTACTTCTAGTAATAGGTTTTACCCCCAAACAGAAATAATAGGTACCTAAACAGAAATAACGGGTGTTACCCCCAAACAAAAATAACAAGTACCTAAACAGGACTAGATGTACCCTAATTACTACCCCTAGTGATCGGCTCCCTACCATGTAAATACCTTGTGTCGGCCCCACGATAGGTTGTATTACTCCCTAAAGTGGCAACCACCAAAAGGACACATACCTATTTACAGGTGTTACATCAGCTTATTTTCCCAAGCAAGCCAGCCCCATGCACGCACATGACTCCGTTGGAACACGCCATTAGAACACCTCCACCCAAATGGACTTCTTATAATCAGTTCAGTAAGCGTGCCCTGACCCCTACTTAGTGTGGGGCCCCCCTTTAATACCAGAATGGGTTACTGACTAATATGGGACCCACATAACAGATGACACAAGCCATCTTTTAGGCTTGTATCCCCAATTAACTAGGATTTTGATAGGTTATGCCTAACAGATTAACAAGCCCGCGTAACCTCAACAGATCAAACAGGTTAAGTTTAACGGGTTCGTATACCCCTCCCCCGACACACACAGAGAGATTTCATTGATTTGCTTAACCCCACAGATTCAATATGTTTATTTAACCCCACCTACCGATTAAACAAGCTACAGATTAACAGGTTTATATGTATATAACCCCCACAGATTAAACAGAATAAGCAATTACAGGATAACAGGTATGCATAACCCCCAATATGTTTCACAGGTTACTTACGGTATCATTAACATGTTCCGCTTAATTTTAAATTAAGCCTACAAATTTATATGCCCCAAACCATAGTCATAATAAAATATACCCCTAAATCATAGTCATGTTGCACAGTATAAGTTATTCCCCCAAATCTCAGTCATAATTCATAGTACAGGATATGGCCCCAAATTATCATTCCTAATTTAACCCAATTTCGTTCGTACACTTATTTCAGCGACGTCGACCCAGGCTCGAAGTTAGCTTAGGCTATAAAAATAAAAAGGGAATGAGGGAGGAAGAAGAACAGAAATATGCATAATAACAGAATAAGCATATGGTAACAGAAATAGGCATATCGGAAATAGACATATAAGAACTGAACAACATATCAGGTATATATAATAACGGAACTGTTTAGGTATGAATCGGATTCTTAACAAGCATAGGTTTAGATACATATTTGTAAACATGTTAGAATTACTTATTAAATGTTCATATCCAAAAGTAACACGAACTCACGGAGACTGGATCTAAAGAACAGAGAATGATATGTTGATATTGCAGAAGAAATTTTTGCGAATATAAACTGATGTTGAAGAAGATAGGCTTAATTCAACCCAAGTTGGGGCAACTTCTAATTGTATCCATTGTTTTTGGTGTAGAAAACAATAGAAATGATGTCATATATATAGCCTACTGCCAACAAAATATAGTCCATAAATCAGACCACGTACACAGAAATGCACCTCGCAGGATCGGGGATGGTTCGACCCATCTCCACCTGGGTCGACCCATGGGTCGACCGACTTGGCCATTGTTTGACCCATAGGTCGGCCCAACCCAGGCGTTGGTCGTCCCATCCCGACCCAGATCTGACCTACTTTTCCTGCTTACGTTTTCTAATTATTTTGAATTCTGATTTGAATTTATTTATACATAAGACTTTTATATGTATACAAACTTCTAACCTTCATATCTTTCCCATACGGTGCCCGTTTTGCGCAAACTCGGAGTTTATCTTAAGAAGAATTCTGATATGAACACAATGGTACAGTCCGTTTTACTTATTTCCGAAAGAACAGGAGCTGAGTCTGCTAAAACCATCCTGGCTTTGATTCCGAAGATACCAAGTTTAGATCTGTTATATGAAACTACTTCGAACCAGCTTAAGCATTCGAATATTGAAGATATCTTAGAGATTCTAAATGGAATACAGAGCTCATAAAGTGCTAAAAGGAATACAGAGCTCATAAAGTGCTAGGGTTATTCGCTACTAATGTTAAGGGTGATTCCAAAATGTATGTAATAGGAGTAGTGCATTCAGTTTCATTCAAGCCCAAAACGAACTTGCATGGACAACTGTTATCGAAATGTTGTCAATGGAGGATAATGTGGCATTCTAATTGGATATACCCAAGAAAAGTATGCATAGCCTTAATCCTTATCAAGCGAGAATGACTAAAAAACAAGGGAGATACAATATGACTATGTGGGGTCGCTCCCACTTGGGCATGTCATCGCCCTTTCTAGATGTAGCTACATATTCCACTGATTAGTGGCATTAGAGATCTCTTTTTAAATGGTTGCAAAGAAACGGGGCCATAGGGGTGGTGACATACATGATACTATTTAGTAAGAGGTGGGTCGGTCCTGTGTTGGTGGGGAGCGAGATGTCGACTCTCGATACATTTTATAGACGTCTGCTCTGGCAGGGGTACCCTGGTGCCTAGTCGTTGTACGAATCCAGTTTTTGATACTTGTCTTAATGGACTTTGTGCCCAACTATGTGAAATATGAGATGCAAGCATTTCAACTATTTTATACATGTATTTTAATATCTAAATGTTATTATAATATCATTGGATTTTCTATAAAAGTGTTTTGGTTATCGTAAAGTAAAACCTCATTTCTGTTTATGTGAAGTGATGCCTTATGAGATGTCTTTTATTTCAAAAGTTTTTAAAAATATAATGAATTAATTACTTATGATCCGAGTTTTCTCAACTTGGTGTTCCAGATTGACTTATACATTATATTCTTATAATATTATGGTCAGGAGCATATTTGTTAGGTTGGCTTTAAAAGCTTCGGAGCTTTGGGGATAAGTTAGAGGCCGAGGATGCACTTTCTCATTTTACTTTTATTATTCCAATATTTGTTATGTTGTATTTTTGTTCAGAAATTATGAGGACATGCTGCTATAGCTGTCAAGACTGAAATAGGTTAGTATACGCTAATTCGTGTGTGTGTATATATAATTCCTTTATATAAAATTTTGCTTATAATATATATTATTCATTGCGTTATGAAATTCTATTGTGCCTATGTTTTCTATCACCCCAACAATCCGTCATTCCAAAATTTGGATATTCGACATGCGAAAAGCGTGCATGTATTAGCATTTATTTTTTAGTGTCAAAAAATAGCTCATTACATTTGGTATTAGATTTGAAGGCTAAGCAAGAACCTTAGCTTTTGTGGTGTTGACTCATTAGAGACAGAGTTATTAGTGCCCTATAATGAGTTTGAATGTATATATATTAGGGTATACTTTTTGTTTAATATAAAAGTAGTTTTTGTTAATTACTCTGTTAAAGTTCGGATTTTGTAATGCTGATCAACATGCCTTATCAAAAGTATTGATCAGGATTCCGAAACACCTAAACATCAGAATTTAGGCACAAGTTTTAAATGAGGTAAATGCAATAATGTATCTAGAAATATATTTTATATACAAGAATGATTTTCAAAATAACATATTATTTTGAGGTGCTTTTTTAGAAGATGATAATAACCTATTATTACCATTAGGTTTGTTTAGTTATGCCACCCAGTTAAGCAATGATTATTAATAGAGGTTTCATAGATAGTTCCCCTAAATACGAATTGAGTAATAAAACATTGAAATGAACAACTAGTGAATTAAGTTTCAAGATTTAACTGTAAGGCATTAGGTGATAATGTGGAATTTAAAACTTAATTTAGTAAGAACTTATATAGGATTGTGCCATACAAGTGGCTTATAGCAAAAATGGATTTAGGTAGGAACGTGAGGTCGTAAACCTAAATATTTTAGAAAATGATACTCTAAGTTGGGAAAGGTAATATTATATATTACATAAACGAATTTTGGTTAAGAATTTCAAAGATGGAAAAGCGTAAAATTTTATTTCCATTGGATAACTCAAAGGAGTCTCGATGTGCTTAGAGTAACATGGATAATCTTCTAATAAGTGACGATCAAGTATTTTCATAGGAAAATGTTGTAGTACACTTAAAAAATTATCCTCTTTATCATTGTACAATCGAAACAAATTTGAATCCAAAGAAACTCAAAACAAGTTAAAGATAGATATTTGTTAAAAGTCATCTACCTTAGTGTGTGTGTGTGTATAGTATCCCCTAATAAAATCTTAGGTAGAACTAGGGTAGTGTGGTCTTGAACTCCTTAGAAGATTAAATTTACAAAAATAAAAGGGTATTTTGATTAGGAATAGGTTAATAGATGAAGTTTTGTATGGGCTAAATTTAATAAAGAGACTTAGATTTGGATATTTTGTGTATGCTTTAAATAAGTTAATGAAGTTAAGTCATTTATAAATTCTTTGTGTTATTAAGCATATATGGACCTGAGTAGGACTTAGTATCTTATTCTAAGGATTTTTTGGACTATTATAGAGGACTCACATTGTCATTAAAGAAGAGTGTATAAAGGTTAGGAGGATTTCCGAGCATGCCACAAACAAAGGAGTCATGGAAGAACTTGTTTATCCATCACTTGAGGAAGAAGAGCCCGAAGAAGAGGATAAACCCATATAAGAGCAAAAGACCTATAGAAAAGGAATAGTTTGAAGAGATCGAAGATGAGGAAAATTTCGGATGCTTGAAGAAGAGGAAGTGTTCGAGCTCAAGGAGGAGAATGAAGAAGAAGAAAAGGTGGAGGCGCCCATCTTGGAGAAGCCAAAATCAGAGAATGGTGATGGTGTTATATGGAAGATGGGAAAGATTATTAATAACCCGATGGAGTTATAAGATTTGTATGCTCTTATTTTAGAAGATGGATGGTTCAGGGCATAGGTGGTAATACATAGGGATCCAGAGATTATACGGACTCATAACAGTAATGATGAGTTTATTGTGACAGACGGACCAAATGCGGAGGACTTCGACGAGGAGAGCCCACCTTGAGGAGTTGGATCCTTGGAGTAGTTATTTTGGTATAATATGTGTGTCTCCTGCTGATGTATTAGTTGCCTCTAGATGTATTATATATATAGGGCAATGTTCCGATACACCTCTTCTATTGCACGTGAATTCTTTGCCTGAATTCCAGCCACTCATTCTGAATTTAATATTCATTCATTCTTTCTCTTTCCATACTATATGATTTAAGTGTAAAGAGAGAAAAAGAATGAATATTAAAATCAGAATGAGTGGCTGAAATTCAGGGGGAGATTCACGTGCAATATAAGAGGTGTAGTGGAATGCTCCTCATATATATTTATATGTGTGTGCCGTTATTATCCCGCTATATCCTGTAACGAATTTCTACTGCTATGCTATTTTCAAGTAGCCTCTAATATAGCCTTTCCGCTTTAAGTCCCGCTATATTTCAATATTCCTGCTATATCGTATTATTTTAGCTGTATTCCGATGTTCCTGTTATAACTTCTATTAAAGAAATGAATTGAAAAATGACATTTTTATATTATAAAAATTATAAAAATAGTTTTTCAATTGAAATATTTAACATATATTTTTCAAAATAAAAAATACTATGATATTCTATTAGATTTAGTTAAGCTAAATAAAATTTTACATTTATTTACATATATTTACACATGTTTTAATTAAAATTAAGAACATAATAATTGTAATCAAATTGAATGTTAAATTTTCATTTATTTATCATTTATATATTTTCAAAAGCACTAAGTATGAGTTTTATATGTTATTTTAGGGTCATCTGCTATATCTTGCTATTTCCTTTCGTTATCTCTGTTATAACTTTTTACACCTCTGCCGCATTGAACCCGCTAAGCGCTTTAACTACATATATATATATGTATATATATATATTCTTTCTTTTTTGAAAATGGGTTTAATCTTTATTAAGAAAATCATCCCATATACCATTCATATGTACAAAGTAGCACAACTCAGCCCACTTAGCTAAGCCAGCCCATTAATCCAAGCCGCAACTTTAATTACACATAAGCAGACAAATCGATTTCAACTAAAACATTCCCAAATTGAAGGCGAATTACCATAACCCTAGCCAATTATGGCGGCTTAAACTGGTTCAAAGTATCTGGGATTCCAACGTCTCTCACTCTTCGATTCGCGTGTACGTCATCATCTTCATTGCTTTCTAGGGATGGTGTAAGTCTCCTCCTCAGTTTTGTCTTCTTCGTGATGTTAACATCAATTTGTATATGTCTACAAATCTCCTTTGACGTTTTTACTCTTGTTGTTATGAACTCTTCTGTTTCGCTCCTTCCAAATCCACCAAATTGCAGTAGTGAAGGTGATGTTGTTTACTTCGGACACCATGTCTTTACTCTTCCAACCACTGAGTAGGTGAGCAATTAGTTCTTCTAGTTTATCTGTGGTGACATGCATGGTGTTTGAACAATATTTCTAGTGTAAGGACATAAGAAAGATAAATGACTATGAGACTCCTCTGCAATGTTGCACAAAACACATTTTGGGTCTACGCTTATACCCCATTTGCACAATCTATCTTTAGTGCTTAAGCGTTGTAATATAGCTTTGTAAGTTGCGCATGCCATCTTCGGTACATTGACTGTATTCCACACAATTTTGTGCCATTCAGCAATTGAGTTTGCATGTCTTCTATTGTCGTAGGCCTTACTAAGAATAAAACTGTCATTCTAGTTCCATGTCCAAATATTTTTGTCTTGAGAATTCAGAATAGGAGTTTGTATGATTTCATTTCTAAGGTCATTAGAAATGGGCAACTAGAAACAATCCCAGTTACTATTTCTTATAATATCATTGACAGTCTTACTCGGACAGCCATATGCTGAATATGTATCCCATTCCAGTCGTTCAACAATAGACTTTCCCTGTAGCCAAGGATCCCTCCACAAATCTGTATCATACCCATTAGCAATTTCTTTCATACAATTTGTCGACAATGTGTCACGAGCTTTGAGAATAGCTTTCCAGGTGGCCAAGGAGTTTTTATCCATTCCCATAGTCTAAAAATTATCTCGAATATATCTTTTCCTCATCCATCTGGCCCATAATCCATTCGAATTTATGATTTTCCATCCCGTCTTAGCCGCATATGCATCTCGCATTACTTTGAGATTACGTAAGCCAACGCCTCCTTCTTTCTTTGGCTTGCAGAGATCAGAATATTTAATTTTATGCAGCCCTCCTCTCCATATAAAGTCCGCACAAACACTTTCAATTTTATTAATAGTTGCATCAGGCAATTGAAAGGTTTATAGCCAAAAATATATCTTTGCTTGAATAACCGTATGAACCAGCTCTATTCTACCAGCAAAGGAAAGTAATCTAGAACTCCATCCTTGTAGCCTGTCTCTTATACCAGTAATGAGGGTAGCACATTCACTGTCTGTAATTTTGTTAGAAGATAGGGGAACCCCTAAGTAGTTAACTGGTAACTCGCCTTCGGAGACATTTAAAATCTTCAAAATATCTTCTCTTCTAGAGCAGAAAGAGTTAAAATAACATTTTGTTTTCTATTCATTAACTTTCAAACCAACATATCTATCAAGGTTAATAAATATGTCCTTAACTTCTTTGGCTGCATCACAATTAGATTTTATACATATGATAAGGTCATCAGTATATGACAAGTGACTAATTTTAGGAGGGAAGTTATGGGTGGTCTGAATTTTCTTATGATGGGTGGCAATTTCCATCTGAAGGGAGAAAAATTCCATAGCAACTGCAAACAAGTAGGGGGATAAGGGATCCCCTTGTCTGATGCCCTGATTACTTGAAATAAAATCTTTCAGAACTCCATTAATCAAAATGGAGAAGGTAGGCGTGATAATGCATTCTCTAATTAGCTCCATAAATTTATCCAGAAAACCCATGCATTTAAGCATATGAATAATGAAAGTTCTGCTAATTTTATCTTACGCTTTCTGAATATCAACTTTCAGGCAAAATTTGTCTGCGCCTTTCTTTTTAAAGTTTATAATCAATTCGTGAGCTAGTAGAGAATTTTCAGATATGTTCCGCCCTTTAATGAATGCACTTTGACACTCGGCAATCAAGTCAAGGAGCACTTTTTTCATTCTGTTGCATATTACTTTACTCAAAATTTTATAAATAACATTGCAACAAGCAATCGATCTGTAATTGGCAATGCAAGAAGGTTTGTCTTTTTTTGGAATGAGACATAAGAATGTATGATTTATTTCTTTGAAAAATTTACCAGATCTGAAGGCTTCTTGTATTCCTAACACTACATATCTCTGCAATAGCTCAGTGGAAAGGCGTGCTCCTACCTGGTAATAGGTCAGGAGTTCGAGGCGTGCTCCTACCTGATATAGTGGAGGTCCAAGGGGAACTGTGATAAATTGTATAGGCTTGCAGTTGCAGACTGTGTAGCCTTATATCCTCCAAGATGAGCGTATTTCCGTAGTCTTCGGTGACCATTCATTATATATATATATGTGTGTGTGTGTGTGTGTGTGTGTAGGCAACGTTCGGCTGCACGTCTTATATTGCATGTGAACTCTCCCCCTGAATCTGAGCCACTCATTCCACCACTCAGAGAGAATGAGTGGGGGAATGAATGGCTGAGATTCAAGGGGAGAGTTCACATGCAATATAAGAGTTGTAGTGGAAAGCTTCCTATATATATATATATGTGTGTGTGTGTGTGTGACTCTAGCATGACGAAGGATCTTATTGGATAGTTATGTAAAAACGCATATTTAACACACATACATATATATACACACACATACATATATATATAGGAGTGATCGGGGGCACCCCTGTTTGTGAGCACTTATGTTGCACTCCCTACCGTTCATGAGCTACGGGGATCCAAATCGAACGAGAATTTGTAAATGTTCAATCCACACATATATAATGATCTGTCCAAAATTTGAGCTCATTCCGACATTCGTATAATAATATATTTGGTGTTTAAATTTAACGGTTTGAATAAATGTCTGAACGGTGAATAATTGAGCTATGATTTTGAAAATGTTACGAATGTCAGAACAAGCTCAAATTTTGGATAGATCATTATATATCTGTGGATTGAACATCTACAAATTCTCGTTCGATTTGGATCGCTGTAGCTCACGACGGCAGGGGGTGCAACAGGGGTGCCCCAGATTGCTATATATATATATATATGTATGTGTATATATATATATTGTCGACTTACTTTGGTACTTTGTGATGATGAACCTTTCGTGCAAAATTTTCTTTAACTTAGTAGGTTGTTAATAATAAATGTGTTAAGGCTTTGTTTAGCCTTGTTTTTGCTGGATTAGATTATGGTAAAATTTAAGAGACAAAATTCTCTAAAGTGGGGAAAGTGCAAAGACCCGAAATTTTATTACTTTAAATTATGAATATTTAAATTATTTTAAATATTCAACCAATAATTTACTAATCAAGTGCTTATGTTTTAAATTGTTTACAAATAACAGGAAGTTGATTTGAATTATGGATTTCAAAAATAAGTAGTCCATGGGTAAACGAAAATGTAACCGAGAATTTCAATTTTGATTTTCATTATTTATTCAAACAAGTTATTGATTTTTTTTAAATGATCATATTTAAATCATTTAACTTGGATATATACGTTTATGTAATGTTATTGTACATGTAGATATATGTATGTATGTATGTATTGAAGGATATGGGAGAAAATATTTGTGTGTTGTGTGTATATAATAAAATAAAATACATATATAAGGGAGTACAACCATGAAAAGATAGGAGTATTAAGTAGATGTGTTAGCACCAAAAACAACAAAGATAAATTGATATCAAGAACCAGGATGAAGGGGTATAAGAACTAGCAGCCCATCAGACGGGATAATATTAAGTTTTCGGCATTTGCTTTCGGAGCACAGAAAGGAAAAGCAAAGAATCTCTCTTCAATCGAGAAAGCCCAATCAGCATAACCCGAAGGGAAATAGCTTCAAAATTACTGTCTCAAAGCGAAGAGCACTATGTGTGGTTTCCTTTTTGGTTCACCCGAAAAAAAAGTACAGGACAACGCTAAAATTCCACCAATAAAGCTCTACATGAACAGGCATCTGGCATAGATGAAGAAAAGATGGAATCCCCAATGGATTCACTCCTCCAAATACGCAGTCAAAGCCAAAGCATTCATAGGTTCCCCTTCAAATAATACTATTCAGAGGTTCCCCTTCAAATAATACTACAGTAATAAGTCCTCTCGCAAGGAAAAGCGGCAGGCGCCCCTATGAAGTTTTCGCATATGCTTCTACCAAAGGACCGGAGCAAAGCCCATAAGTCGGAAGAAGGGTCAACCTGCATCTATAAATACGACCCTAGGGGTCCAGAATCAGGATCGTTCTTCTCATTCTCAATCTTGTACTTCTAAATTCCAACTGTAAACCTTAATTGGAAAAAAAAGTATGTAAATCTCGATGTTCTTAATGAAAATGTTTGATCGTGTCTCTGAGGTAATAATTATCAATCTATTAACTTATTATATCATTATTCTATTCTAACGCTACAGGATTACTCCCAAAATTAAACGGAAATACGGCTGAGTAACCATACTCCCTTTAGAAAGCCTTAAGTGATAGGATTAATTAGCTACATCTGCAATCAGTACAGATCAACCGAAACCCTGTTAAAGATTTATCCATTGAAGGTTCTCTAAGAATATCTAACTTACCTTAGCATTTTTCATTCTGCTATGACCATCCAACGATACCTTTTGTACACCCACTAAAACCTTGCATGAATGCAATAAAACGATGGTTATTTTGAAGGTTCCCATGAAAAGTGTTATTATTGGTACAAAGGGAGCAAGACAAAACTAAACAGGAATTTCCAAAGTGAAACGTTTCTTTGTTAATGGACTACAATCTATTAGCCAACATATTATTAAATTTTGTGACACTATATAGACTATAATTGAAGTGGTTGGAAGTAGATTCATAATGGAGAAGACGGTTCGCAAATCGAAGCTCATAAGAAGAAGAAGAGAAAAGGTGCAGCGGTTTCAGCTGATATCACGATAGACGTCTGAGCTAATGTGATAGACATCTAAGCATGGGTGATGTGCATTCAGAGAGTTGCGAAAGACATTTGTCATTTTGGATAGGCGTCTGAGTTGAAACAGTGAGCTATGATAGACATTTCACAAAGGTGACAGACGTCTAAGCTAAAGCAGGAAATTTACCGGAGTGTTGGGACAGACGTTTGAGCTATATGATAGACGCCTAAGGCGAACTTTGGAGTTATTTCGGACTGTGGACCCAGCAGGACGATTTGTGAAGGTTCAAGAGGAAATTTGGGCAATTGTCAAATATTAATCTCTCCCTGTATAAGCAATTCTTAGACTCAAAAAGGGATTAAGGGATTAATCAAGAGATTGACCTAGGTTTATTCTAATTAGGATTTTGGCAATCTTAATCTTCTTCAATTCTCATCTCCATAAAATCAATTTTTCTAGTGAATTTGATCAATATATTCAATCTCGTGTACTCTTCTATTGATATAGAAGTGGACATACACTAACAAGACGTTAGTGGAACCATAACAAATTCCTGTGTGGTTTACTTTTCATTATTGCTCTATTATTTCTCTGGTTTAGTGATTGTGATTGGTTATTGGACTGGGTTAAGATTGTTTTGAGATAATTGGTTGTTTTTGCACGTTTACCACGATCTCATTTGTCGTTGTGTTTGGGGGTTTGCTTTGAGCTGCCTTGAGTCGAAATTCCCACAACATTTGGTATCGGAGCATTGGTATTGATAGATAGTTGCAGAAATGTCAGAATCAGATTCAAATAATGATTCAACGGTTGGTCCAAGTAGTGTAGCTCCTTATGTATGTGGTTCGTACGTTTCTTCTAGGTCATAATTGGTTATTGACAAGTGAAATGGTGATAATGATTTTGAAAAATGGTAGCAGAAGATGAAAGCGGTTCTTAGTCGAAATTGGGTGCATCGGGTAGTTTTTGATACACATTTATTGTCGGCCGACATCTCGAATCTCGAGAGAGAGGAAATGAAAGAGTGGGCATTTATTATGCTTCAACTTACAATCAGAGAGGATGATATTTCCAAAGTTATTGGTGAGATGACTGTTAAGGGTATTTGGGACAAGTTGGAGGAGTTGTATATGAAAAAGTCACTCATAAATCGATTGGTCTTGTTGCGAACTTTCTTTACCTACAAGATGAAGGAAGGAACTTCATTAAAGGAACACTTGAATGTGTTTGATGATTTACGAATGAAGATGGAGGCAGTAGATCTGAAGATTGAGGAAGAGCAGAAGATAATGATATTGTTGTGTAAGTTTCCAGACTATTATATTGGTTCCTTAAATAGTTTGATCTACGGTTGGGGTACATTGACTCTTAACGACGTCAAGACGAGTCTTCTTTGTGAGGAATTGCGAGATCGGATGAAGGAGCAAAGTGATGAAAGTAATGATGCATGCAGTGGTCACGATTTGTTTGTGGAGAAGGAAAGATATGAAAAAGAAGAGAAACTGGGGGCGCTCTAAGTCTAGAAAGCCCAAGTAGAGAGGAAAGTCAAAAGAAAGAAATAGTAAGTGCCTTATTTCTAAGAAATATGGTCATTGGAAGAATGAGTGTCCAGACAAGGAGAAGAGGAAGAAGGAAGTAGCATCTTTATCAGTTGGAGTGAAGAGAGGTGTTGGTAAGGGAGAAGTGGATGTTTTGTTGGCAGTAGCATCAGCTGTTTTGGGTAGTGAATGAGTGCTCGATTTGGGAGCTTCAAATCCCACGACGCCAAATAAGAATTGTTTTTCTTCGTATGTTGACAAGGAAGGAAATTCAATTGTTATGAGTAATGGTGTTGTTTCTAAGTCGAAGGGCATTGATTCCGTGCAAATTTGAATGTTTGACGGAGTGGTTCGTACTCTCACTAATGTGCGCTATGTTCGGGACTACGGAAGTCACTTATCACTTTGGGACGGTTGGATTCTTTAGGGTGCAAGGTTACTATTGAGAGTGATAGCTTGAGGGTTTCAAAGGGTGCACTTTTGGTGATGAAGGGTGCTAGAACTCATGGTGTATATTTGCTTCAAAGGGTGATCGTAGAAGGCGAAACTTGTGTTGATATTGGTAGTTCTCGTGGCTTGGATGCGACTTGATTGTAGCATTTGAGATTGGGTCATGTCTCGGAGAGGAGTTTGGATATTCTTCGTAAAAGGGAGATAATTGATGGAGAGAGTTTCAAAAAGTTGGAGTTTTGTGAGGAATATATCATGAGGAAGCAAACAAGGGCATCATTTGATGATGGAAAACATGATTCAAGAGAGATTTTTGAGTATGTGCCCACAGATGTTTGGAAACTGGCATAAGTAACTTCTTTAGGAGGAGCAAGATATTATATTTCTTTTATTGATGATTTTTCGTGGAAAATTTGGTTGTATGTAATAAAGGCTAAGTCAGAGGTATTTGCAAGGTTCAAAGAATGGAATACTCTTGTTGAAAATGAAAGTGGTAAGTCTATAAAGGTTCTTAGATCCTACAATGGCGGAGGATATGTTTCCGGAGATTTTCTGAAATTTTGCAAGCATCGTGGTATTTAAAGGCATTTTGCAACATCTGAAATCCACCATCTAAAGGAATAGCAAAAAGTATGAACCGAACTCTATTGAAGAAAGCTCGATGCTTGAGATTGACATCGGGTTTGTCTATGGGATTTTGGGCCGAAGATCTGTCAACTGTGGTGCATATTATTAATCAAAATCCGTGCTCGGCTATTCATAAAAAAATTCCAAAGGAAGTATGGAAGGGAAAGAGCATTGACTTGAGTTATCTTCGTGTATTTGACAATCCTGTTTATGTGCATGATACAGGGAGTGATTAGCTTGCTCCTAAAGCTTTCGAGAGGATTTTTCTTGGATATACGGATGAAGTTAAAGACTATCGAATTTAGAACCCGAAAACGAAGAAGGTTGTAAGTTCTCGTCATGTTACTTTTGATGAGTTAGCTATGTTTAAAGAGAATGAAGACTTATCGAAAGTTCCAGATTTGGTTCATGGTGAATCAAAAGAGAAGGAAATTATTCTCACTTTTAGGCCTAGAGAGAGTAGAGTAGTTAGAGGTGCTTGTGAGGTGAATGTGCTTGATGGTACATCACATGTCCACGGGGTTCCTCTAGCAGTGTTGGTGATGTGCACGATTTTAGAGAAGATTCAGTTCAAAGTGGATCGGGTGAAGGTATTGCTACTCGGGTTGGTCATCGTGCTATAAGGTCACCCGAAAGATATGTTGATTGGAACTATCTTAGCTTTTGTGAGAATTTGGACTATGCACTTCATGTAGTCTAAGATGAGCCGATGGACCTTGATGATGTCATGGATTCAAGTGATAGCTCGAGATGGATTTGTCATGGAGGAAGAGATGCAATCGTTGATGAAGAACTAGACTTAGGAGTTGGTTCCACTTCCTAAAGGAAACCGTGCTATTGGGTGCAAATGGATATACAAGCTAAAGGACGATGGAAGATACAAAGCTAGGCTAGTGGCTAATGGGTTCGCACAGAGGAAGGGGAAGGAATATAATGAGATCTTCGCAGTGATTGTGAGACACACTTCTATTCAAATATTACTTGGCATAGTTGTTATTCACGACTTGGAGTCAAAGCAACTTTGATGTGAAAACCGCCTTCTTGCATGGTGATTTGGATGCAGACATCTATAGGGAGCAACCGTAAGGTTTTGTGGTAGATGGTAAGTTAAAATTGGTTTGCAAGTTGAAGAAATCATATATGGTTTGAAGAAATCACCTAGGCAATGGTACAAGAGATTTGATCATTTTATGCTTGAAAGTGGCTTTGAGAGAAGCATCAAGGATGCTTGTGTTTATTTCAAAAAGTTGAAAATGATAATTGGTTATATTTACTCTTGTATGTAGATGATATGCTCATTCCTTCTTAGGACAAGGAATAAATCAACAAGTTGAAAGTGAGATTAAAAGCGGAATTTGAGATGAAAGACCATGGAGAAGCAAAGAATATTTTTGGCGTGGAAGTTGAAAGGAATCGAAAGCGTTTTAAGTCGAAATTGACTCAAAAGGAGTATATTAGAGAAGCGTTTTTCCAGTTTAGCATAGAGGATGCAAAGGCATCAAATACACCTTCACCTTTGAAAGTAAAGCTTTCGAGTAAGAGATCGTCTATCTAGGAGAAAGACAAGGCTTATATGGAAAAGGTGTCATATGCTAGTGTGGTTGGTAGTTTGATATATGATATGGTACGTACAAGGCCCGATATTGCAAATGCCATCGGGATGGTTAGTCGGCATATGCCTAATCTGCGGAAATCGCATTGGGAAGCAGTGAAGCTTCTTTTGAGAAACTTGAAAGGTACAACATCTCATGGTCTTGTTTCTTGGGGTAGTAAGGAGAAGAATTGCATGCTGGTTGGATATTGTGATTTGGACTACGCTGGTGATAGAGATTAGAAAATTTCAACTTCAGGATGTCTTCACACTTTATGGTACAAACATTAGTTGGAGATCGAGATTGCAAAGCGTAGTTGCTTTACCCACTATGAATGCGGAATTGATAGCCACAGTGAAGGCGGTAAAGGAAGCACTCTATTTGAAGTGATTATTGTGCGACTTATGTTTTGAACATGACGATGTCGATGTTCAATCTGATAACCAAAGTGTTATTCATTTGACGGAGAATTTAATGTTTAGCTTACGGACCAAGCATATTGAAGTGAGAGAGTCATTTCTTATAGCCAAGGATGAAGACAAACATGTATGCCTTCGGAAAATGCACACAGAGGATAATGCAGTGAAGCTTATTTTGAGATACCTGAAAGGTACAACATCTCATGTTCTTATTTTTTAGAGTAGTAAGGAGAAGAATTGCATGTTGGTTGGTTACTGTGATTTGGACTATGGTGGTGATAGGAATCAGATAAAATCAACTTTCGGATGTCTAAGCACTTGGTGGTACAGCCATTAGTTGAAGATCGAGATTGCAAACCGTTATTGCATTATCCACTACGGAGGCGGGGATAATAGCCCCGGTGGAGGCGGCAAAGGAAGCACTCTATTTACAGTGATTGTTGTGTGACTTAAGTTTTGAACATGACAATGTCGATTTTCAATGTTGTTAACGATAAAAATCGTCAACATCTGAATGCAGGGTTACGGTTGTAGACCTTGGGGAAATCTAGCCCTTCCAAGCTCGAGTTAATTCGTCGCTTCCTACATATCAATTTCCCAAGTATGAAGATTAGTTACTCTTTCTTCAAGAGGTGCGTATCATGCTTACACTACTTAGGAAAAGAGTTATCTTGGGATAAGGGCTTCATAAGTTATTGCTAGCTGGAACAAAAAATGTTCACTAGGGATAGTTCGGCAATCTTTTCTAATATAAAGGTTGTATTTGAATCAGTAGCTTAAAGACAAGTACAATTGATAGTAGGTGCTCTGTACTACTTTATTAATCCATTGATGGAGTACATGGAAGTTTACAAGAGAAATCCCCAATTTGATTTCTAAATCAGGGTTTAGTATATAGGAATTGAGTACAAGATTTAGGAACGAGGAAAGTCCCCCAAAATGCGACCCCTAGAGTCTTATTTATAGAGGTTTTAGATCGCCTTTTGTAACAACTTTTCGATATCGGCCCAGGTCCATGCTTCTTGGTTTCAGTGTCGACTTCAATCCTTTGCCGCTTATACTTATGGGTATCGCCTTTGTGCAACGGTATCGACATCAAGCTTGTTAGTGTCGACAACTCTCTTTTGATCCCAACATATTAGTTATTGGTCCTGTGCTTCCCCTTCTTGGTTTCACCTCCCACAATACTAGTTCTCAACAAATTGGCTCTATCCTTGCTGCTTTCACTTTGAATACAAATTCATGTTTCCACCTTTCAGTCTTCGGTTTCATGTCTCTTTCCTCATTACTTTGGTATCGGCCTGTACATTTGTTGCTTTTGTTGTCTTGGTATCGGTCTCATGCATTTGCCTTCATCCTTCGCTAACTGCGTATCGCATGTTTGTGTCAGCAACACGCCTTTATTACATTATTTTCTTGGTATCGGCACCAAGTTGTTTGCTCCTTTATGTTGGTGCTGATAGCATACTTTACAAAGTTATTCTTCTGGTGTTGCCTTCGCTGGTTCCCTCCATATCTTCGGTCTCGACTTTTTGTTCCAATCTTGTTATTTCGGTATCGGTTTCATCGTTATTATTCCAAGCTTCCAATGTCTTCTCCACTTGTTGGTGTCGGGTCTGCTCCTATCTTTTCCTTCTCATTTTGGTGTTCGCTTTTTTCCTTTCATACCTTTTGCTATCGGTTCCGGCTCCACCTACACAAATCTTTGATTTGGCATCGATCGAACTATCCCCAAGCTTATATTTTTTTGTCGACTTTATTTGATACTCCTTCACCTGGTCTTGGCCTCGGTATCGCCTGTATATATTTTGTATTAACAAATGTGATAGCCAAAGTGTTATTCATTTGAGGGAGAATTTGGTGTTTAGCTCACGGACCAAACGTATTGAAGTGAGGGAGTCATTTCTTGTAGTTATGGATAAAGACAAACAAGCATGCCTTCGAAAAGTGAACACGAAGGATAATGCAGCAGATATGTTCACTAAGGCAATGTCGGTTGGAAAGTTCGAGCATTGATCAAGCTTAATTCGCTTGGAGAAGTGCTAGGTGTCACGGGGTGGCACGGTTAAGGGAGAAGCTTGGTTATAGATGAAGAGGAGTATTAATGAGAAGTTGATTCTAACATCCTGGTATGTACTCATTTACTCTCACAAGTATGTTTGTCTTATGGCAAGACTGGTTTTAGAGGTGGATGTTTTCAGCACTTCATTGGCGGGCGGGGACTTTGCCTGAACTCGTTGGTGGAGTGCATTGGGAGGTGACTATGCCGGAGTTTATTGGGAAAACACTCAAGCTTGCTTGGTAGGAGGTACATGATGATATGATGTTGGTGACTGATATGGATATGGTATCAAGGTGGAGTGTTGAATTTTGTGAAACTGTATAGGGTAGAATTGTAGTGATTGGAAATAGCTTCGTAACGAAGAAGAAGGTTCGCAAATCGGAGCTCGTAGGAGGAAGTTAGAGGAAAAAATGTGCAGTGGTTTCAGCTGATTTCATGACAGACGTCTGAGCTAATGTAACAGACGTATGAGCATGGGTGATGTGCAACCAAAGAGCCGTGATAGATGTTTTTCATTTTGGAGAGGCGTTTGAGCTGAAACAGTAAGCTATGACAGATGTCTGACAAAGGTGACAAACTTCTGAGCTAAAGTAGGAAAATGTCCTGAGTGTTCGGACAGACGCCTAAGGCGACTTCTAGAGCTATTTCGGGCTGTGGACTCAAAGAGCTGATTTGTGAAGGTTCAAGGGGCAATTTGGGTAATTGTCAAATATTAGTTTCTCCATATATAAACTATTCTTAATTCAAAAGGGGATTATGGGATTAATCAAGAGATTGACCTAAGTTTATTCTAATTAGGGTTTTGGAAATCCCAATCTTTTTCAATTCTCATCTTCACAAAATCAATTTTTTCTCGTTAATTTAATCAATGTATTCAATCTCTTGTACTCTTTTATTGATATATGTTATTAAGGTTCCCTCTCAAAGTGGACGTACACTAACAAATCTTCCATGGAACCACTATAAATTCATGTATGATTTACTTTTCATTATTGCTCTATTGTTTCATGTTCGGTGATTGTGGTTGGTTATTGAATTGGGTGGAGATTGTTTTGAGATATTGATTGGTTGTATTTGCATATTTACCACAATCTCGTCTTTCGCTATGTTTGAGAGTTTGATTTGAGCGGTCTTGAGTCGAAATTCTCCACAACAAAGATGTCTTGCTGTTAATCTTGCTTTCTACAGGAAATCATTTTCGGAGAGGTACGAAACTATTCTATAGGAAACCCATTATGAAACAATACTCAGTCCGGATCAATTCCTCTCATAAACAAAGGATTTTACGAAAGGGCACGGTTTTGTGGTGTTAACCAAGAATTTGGCTAACAAAATGTAGAACCTAATCTACTTATTCAAAAATATATTTTGCTTTGTACTAAAGGCCACAGGATTTGACAAAATGGCAACTTACATTTCATTCTTTTTCTCTCTTACTCTAAGACTATACACACACACACACAAGAGCATATCACTTAGCCATTCTCATTCTCTTTTCTTTTACTTGTTGCTCTTTCAAAACATAGAAACGTGTCATTTTTTTCCCTCGGAGTTAACAACCACATCATTGGTTTGGATATTTATTTTTACGTTGCAATATTTATTTATTTAATCAATTTTTATTTTTATTTATGGTATTATTAATAAAGAACGATGGTATAAAAAAATGTTTATTTATTGGATCGTATTTTGAGTGATATTAAAATTTGTTTATATGCATAAAAATGCAGTTTGAATTTATAAAAATGGTTATTTGCTTGCTTTCAAGCCGACTTTTAATAAAGATATCACAACTGTGACAAAGATATAGAAAAAATGTACCAATGTCATTGAAAAAATCACCAACTGCAATCGCGACTTTCTATTATATGCTAGAATATATTAAATTAAACATTCTAATCATATTATAATATCCTTTTCTTTAGTTTGAAATGACTGAAGACCAATCCAGCTTTTCAGATTTTTAAATTTACCCGATTAACTTGGTTCTACATTCAAATTTTTTCTGATCTTACTGATTTACTATTTAACTTACAATGTACTATGAATTTTAACAACTTTTAATGTTCAATCATATTTTGTACAAATAGACTTGCGTCCTCATCGTTTTATAGCAGTACAACTGACTAAAGTTTATATACATTTTACCAATGATATTATTTTGTATGTAACCAAGGAGGCTTGCCAATGGGAAACTTCCCACTATACACAAGCAGGACTTCCATCTTTTCTAGGATCACTTACAGCAGTTAGCATTCCTCTAATTATTCCATCTGTCTCCTTATTTGAATTTGAGGAAGTAAGATTTTGTACAACAAATTGGCATACTGCTCCTGCACCTGATTTCATTTGAAGTTGGTGATTCCTTTTGGCTAAGAATTCTTTTGCAGCCTCGGAAAACTCGAAAAGTTCCCCATCAAGGGCAGTCCAATTTTCATACTGCACCAAGTTTGGGATCAACTGCACAAACATCAAAGTTCCAAATAAAATATTTTTATATTATAGTCTAGAACCAAATTACATTTTTGAATCTTTTTTAAGTAACTAAGGGAAATAAATAAAATGTGGGGATAGATAAAATCTTAGAAAGATTACAATTTTATAAAACTATAATTTAAAATAATCATGCTTAAGAAATAGACTTTCAACATTTCAAAATTTGGAAAAATCGAACTATTGCATCTTAAGGAACAAAATCGAAACCTTTTTCGACTGCAAACGTTTTGTGTGTGCACGTGCATGTATGTGTAAGAATTATTATTGTTTCAGAAAAGAGAGGAAAAGATAAGATTTCTATTTTATTTTAACAACTTTGTCCAAGGAGAAAGGAATGTTGTGTTACTGCTGCTTATATCAATTTAATCCATTTTCAAGAACACTTCATTCATCTCTCTTATCCACTATATTATTTGTCTTATATTTTTTCAACCACTCTGAATATTTTTTCTTCTTATAACGTGAAAAAACAAAGCAAGTTATGTTAAAGAAAATTACAGTGTGGTAGAAACGTGGATGTTGTACAGCTTTCAAAGGGTCCACTCCCAAAACAAAATGGTTGATAAAAACTTGAGATACTGCTGGAATTATGTTCATTCCACCACTTGCTCCTAAAACTCCAGCTAGCTGATTGTCCTGCAAAATACAGTCTTGAGTATAAATTTTAACTGAAAACTTGAGTTAAAATCTAATTTGTGTTCATTAACTAACAAGGACAAAAAAAAATATAAACAAGATGAGTTTCAACAATTAAGGGTGCGTTCGCGGTTTAATAATGCACCGTTATCGTTTTTGAACACGTCGGAAGCGATAACGGTAAATTTTAGACCGTTGTCCTAACGGCCAGATTTTGGCTCTTCCTATCAATCTGGCCGTTCGTTTTAAACACAAATTAATTAAATTAAAAAACAAAAATAAAATGATCCGCTTAAACCTGCAAACGCATTTTGCATTTAACTAAATGGTCCGCTAAAATTCTGAACTAAGATACCTCGCTTTCACGTAGGAAGCAGAAGTGGGGAATTTTAGCGGACATTTTAGTTAAGCGGAGAATGTGTTTGCAGGTTTAAGCAGACCGTTTAATTTTTGTTTTTTAATTTAATTAATTTACAATTAAAACCAATGGCCAGATTGAGAGGAACGATCAAAATTTGGTCGTTGGGACAGTGGGGTCATTACGGAGTGTGATTCCCTTAACTGCTGCGTTTTCTTTAAAAGTACAAAAAAATACAGCATTATGAAACAATCCATCGAAATATTAAAAAAAGAATTCAAAATATTCTGCAATAAGTTTATATTGAAAAAAGAAATTAAAACGATTCCTTAAAAGATTCCTTTTGGCATTTGATTTCAAAGGAAAGACAAATTTATAAAAAGAAATCAGGTGTTTTAGATTGTATATTCATTGTCAATTTTTCAAATCAAAGTATTAACTACCTTTACCCTCTGAGAACATTTTTTTTGTTGGTGAAACTCTCATTCTTATACTATAGATTTATCCTACAAAAAGCCTAGATCAAAACGCCACATTCTCCGCCAAAATTGAGACCGCTTGAAACATTGGTTTGGCATACAAATGCCCATCTCAATTTTGTACTCAAGTTTTTTCAGTAATGTATATTTCAGTAAATCGCAACAGTACTTAACTTACCTCAAGATAAGTATGTTGTAAACAATAATTTTTGGATAAGTTGTTGCTTCACTCAACGATTTGGGTTGCCCCCCCCCCCCCAAACAACAATGGCATATTTTGCTTAAAACCCCACATATGGTAGATAGTTAAGGTTACCTTGAGGATAATCAATGGTGACATCGAAGACAGGGGTCTCTTATTAGGTTCAATAAAATTAGAAGGTGCAGGTGGTAGACCGTCTTCGGTTGCATCTGTTGGTATAGAGAAATCGTCCATCTCGTTATTAGCTACGATTCCTGTAGATGGTGACATCACTCCTCCACCAAAATACATGTTAACTGTACTTGTAAAAGCTACTGCATTCCTTTCAGAATCAACTATAGACATATGACTCGTTCCATGGTCTCTTATTTGACTCCACCTACAAACGAAATATTCAAAATCCTCCAAAAATTACAATGGATTTTTCTTTAAATTTTATGCTCACAGACCTGTTCAAATAGTAGCTAGGATCAAAAGTAGTGTTGTCAAATATTCGTTCTTTAACTTGCTCGGCGTATGTTGGTGAAAGCATATCATCAACATATTTTGTACAGTTAACAAACTTCGAGTCTCCAAGATTCATCCGAATAGCAAGTGTATGCTTAACTGCTTCAATTAGACGATGTAACCCATGGAAGCCCTTCATAGCATTAAGTGTCTCATAGCTTCCTAATATATTCAGAACCTAGTATTGAGCATACAGAGCAATGAACAATATTTTTTATTACATAATAATATAATGAGAATATACTAAAAGTGTGATTTATTACCATTGAGACTCCAAGTGTTCCAGAAGAAGGTAGTGGCATTCCAACTAGGGTGTACCCCAAAACATCTGAATACAATGGCTCTGTAATTTCAACTGTATATTTTCTCATATCATTCATAGTTACAATACCTCCAAGATTTCTGATATCTTGGATAAACTTCTGACCAATGCTGCCATTATAAAATGCTTGTGGTCCCTCTTCAGCTATTGCTTCTAATGAATCTGCTAATTTAAAGTTATAGAAAGTATCATTGAGCTGTAACAGTTTTCCATTAGGTGCAAAAACTTCAGCGAGTCCAGGATCAGACATTATTTTATCTTTATTATCATTGATTGATAATGCTAGATATGGCTCGATTTTGACTCCATTTTTTAGGAGTGTTATAGATGGTTCGAAAAGTGACTTCCATGGGAGCTTTCCATATAATAACCATGCAGCATGTAGACCAGCTATTTCACCAGGGATTCCCATTGATAGTGGTCCCAGCGATTTGGCTAATGGATTGTTTTGATACATGTCCTGTTGAAGTAGAGTAACCAAAGTGAGCTCTCCAATCGTCGAACTTTTTTCGATTTACAAAAATATGACTAGTCACTTTGTTAAAAGAGGATATACAAACATCTATATAAGCACAGGCAAAGATGGAATTATGGATCGTTTTATGAACAGTGTGGAATAATCATTTAACTGGCATGGATACATGCATCTTTTCTTTCTTTTAGTCTTTACCACATTAACTGACATCTAATATACAGGTGGAACCCTCACATTTATGCCTTCACATTTCTGTATGTGAATGTTTACGTTCAGAGTGATTGGTCGATGAAAGTGGGAATACATAGGAACAAATAATAATGACAAGATCAGAAAATTGAAATTTTTGTGTAATATGTGTCAAATATTTTATGGACAAAAATACATAAGTTTGCTTTTATTCACTTACTCTATCACTTGATTGAACATGTTGATGAGATTTTATATCACGTGTTTCATATCTTTTGGATAATATTAACAATTTTCTAATAAATTGTATGCCGTTGAGGATATTTAGGTTGGGTTTATACATCACAAATAAAACATTCATAAGACCTCTCGCTAATTCTGTATTTATTAGTAAGCGTAACAGGTGTACGCTTTTGTTTCTAATATTGTAATAGTCTTGATTTTGAAATTCTCGCTTTAAAATGAATTTCTTTGGCCCTTTAGACATCTTTTGTGTGCTCATTTATACATTTCCTTTTGCAATATGGTAGGGTTTCAAACCCAGGACCATGGGATCCTAACTACAAAAACGTTAACAGTTTGCTAGTGGGTCTTAACCTTTACAGAAGTAAGTTACTTGACCACTAGTCCATCATTAGATTATTGGCAAATTAGTTTTGCGATGTCCATGCAAACCATTCATTGTGAAGTAATCATTATGAGTTTCACAATTAGTGAATCTGCCAATCTTGATTGTGGATGCTAGTTTTAGGATCTCGATGACCGTTGATTGGTTACTAGTTACTGTATCTTTCCAGCCAATAACCTTCTCTTAGTTTCACACAGGAACCATATTATTTATTTATTTCTTGCCCTATGGAGAATAACATCGCATCATGGCACATATCACAAATCAACTAATTTGAACTAAGCACATTTTTCAAAAATTGATATCGCTGTTACTTAACCCATCACTTTTCCTGTGAACATCGGTACCGCATATCTTACAACCAATTCCATTTTGCATTGTTGACCGTACTAAGCATACTGTCATAGACTATTCATTCATTCGTAATGAGATAGCTGGTTATTGAAAATCTTAAAATCTTATTAGTTAAATCAAAATTCAGACCAGATCTAACTAATTCTGATTTGATTTATTCAAACTCTGCATAAACCGCATTTAAGAAAATCATTAAATCAATATTTATATATTCAATATGCTAATTTGGGTTTACAATTGCAATTATAGTGCTTTCTAAACAGAATGAAAAGGAAACAATTAAAAAAACTGAGTATCAACTTTTAATGTATAAGACTATAAGTTCAAAGTAACAACATAACGTATTTCAAAGTGTGTACAAAATTCAAAATATGAACATTTTGAATCTATGGTTTAAAATTTAAATTTTGTTTCAGTTTAATTTTTGAATTCTACAGTATACAATTTGAATCCCATTTTCAAAACCTAGCACATTAATGAGGAATAAGTCCAATTTTTTACCTTGTTATAGATCAGATTGTTGGTGGTCAAAGAAAGCCACTTCTCAAAATTTTCCAATCTTGTTTGCACAATATTCATCCTCTAAGATTGAGAGATATGTGTAGTTAATGTCTTACTATTACCCCGCTATAATCCCGCTATATCCCATAGTGGATTAGTACCCTTAAGCTTTTTCAAAATAGTCTCCAATGTATCCTTTTCGCTTTATTCTGTTATTCCGGATATATCCTGTTATTTCTGCTGTATTACGCTACTCTTGCTATATCTTTGATGAAAAATGAACTGAAAAAATAAATTTTATACATTATAAAAAGAGGATTTTAGGGAGAAGGCCAAACTTTGCAATTTTTTTGGCCAAAAGTTTGCAAAGTTTGGTTTTTGGCCAAAAGTCCACCTTTTAGTGCAAATGTGGATTTCAGGGGGTCCCACCACATTTCCCACTTTGCACTAAAAGTTGACCTTTTGGCCAATTTGCAAACTTTTGGCCAAACTTTTTGCAAAGTTTGGCCTTCCCACTATTTTCCACTTATAAAAATTATGAAATTAGGTTTTCTAATTAAATTTTTTAAAATATGTTTTAAGAAACAAAAATACTGTAATATTCTATTGAATTTAATTAAATTAAATAGTAGTTTACATTTATTTACATATATTTGCAATGGTTTTACTTAAGAATGTACAAATTATAGTTAAATTGAGCATTAGTTTCTCATTTAATAATCGTTTATGTTTTCTTTAAAACATTAAAAAAAAAAAGGTTATATGTGTTATTTTAGAGTCATCCGCTATATCTGTTATTTCCTTGCTTTATTATCACCACCGCTTTTTGGACCACCGTTGCATTGGATCCGCTAATCGCTTTAACTGCACAGGTTTAGACTGCGAGTGTCGGAATGCATCATGTGAAATCCACAGTATATAAAAGCATACATTATATGTGCAATATCTTGTGTACAAAACAACTTATTTAATTGATTATGTACAATTCGGTCATAAATAAAATCCCAAAGGTAGTGTGGTTAGTTAAGACGTGCGGTGCTTACATGCAAGAACACTGGTTCAATCCTCACCAACTACATACCTTTGTGATTTCTTGAAATATTTCTTGTGTGCTCAATGTGTACTTCATCAGTGTTTACAAGCGAAGCTTGATTCTTTGGGTCTTAAGAAAACCATGGAAGAAAGGTTGCTAAATTCATTAAAGAAAGAAATACAGATGCATTTTTTCAAATAATTATTATGCACTGATCCATTGCTAAATTAGTAATACAAGGACAAAAAATATTTTATTTATTAGTAATTCGTACAGAACCCTCTTTCGATTTTATACTTCAATAAGACAAAATCAAATAAACCACAAAAAAAAAAAAAAAAAAAAAAAAAAAAAAAACTGATCAAGAAAACTTAAATAAGCATCCTTAGAGCTACCAATGGATAGCTTTCAGCCTATAACGTTTAACCTTTTTTTTGGTTCAAAATGCTCAATAATTTAAAATTGTGTCCTGGGATCAATTTATAAGCAACCTTGCACTCAACTAATTTTATGAGTGGAATACAGCAACCATTTACTACTCATATAGTCACCAACAAAAATTGGTGCTATGTTCACTTTCGGAAAAGGATGTGCACAATATATGTCAGCAGGCACAGCCGTGAGCCTAGGCCCACTAGGCGGTGGCCTAGGGCCTTAGAGTTTTTAGGGCCTCAAAGTTGTTGTTTTTTTTTTTTTTTTTTTTTTTTTTTTTTTTTTTTTGCGATATATAACTGTGTTGTTTTGCAGAATCCAAATGGACGTTTACTTCGCTGGGTTGTTTCCAGCCTGTTTTGTAAGCATCCCCAGTTCGAGTGCTAGCTTCCACAGTTTTTGTTCAATACATTGACGGCTGTTTTACGTGCTTTTAATATACTGACAGCCTTCTAAAACTAGTTTTGTTCCAACTGAAATCAAGCTTTTAATCTTTGTTTAATACCTTGGTTTTGGCCTGCATATTTTTTTTAATTGCATTTGGGGCCTCATAAAAATAGTTTTGGTGCAACTGAAATTTTTTCGCCTTGGGCATCCATTCAGTCCGGGCCGGGCCTGTATGTCAATTGCCTTTCATAACAACCATCAGTAAATCAGTTTCAGTTACAAGCTTCATATCCACATCATAATTCAAGTGGATCAAAAGATATAATGAATCAAGTCAAAATAATCCATCCATAATCAAGGCATTAGTTTTGGACTGAATAAAACTAAGAAAACAATATATTGATATGAAATATCATGTCAAATGAACAAACTTTTAGCAAAATGAATCCCTTCTTACCTTTATTTATCATTATAAATCCAAGTCCAATCTTCCCAAGGGATTAGATACCGTAAACACCTACTCAATATGTTGCATGTGATTACAATATTCAATAATATTAATGACAAGTAGTGAGGTTTTGAGAAATAAATGAGCCAGTCCATATTTCACCGGAGTGTTGCTATTTACACCAAATTTTCCACTTCCTGTTACCCAAATTTCACACAGCAACAAAATGCTGGCTGCGAGAAAGTATCTTTTGTTGATGGGTGTAATAAAGAAATCTTTTGGAATTACACAATTTCACACAGCAATAAAATGAAAACTATTCAACGTTACAGTCAGCGTTTTGTTGCCATCTGATATTTGGGTAACAGTAAGTGGAAAATTTGGTGTTGACGTAAAACTCATTTCATTGATCTTAGAAATAAATGAACCTAGGTAAAATTAGAACTAATCAAAACAACTGTAAGCAATAAAAAGGAGTGGAAAAAAAAGAAATGAACACCTTGGAAGCAGCTAATGGTGCAGTTTCTCTGGCATCAAAAGCTAAAGCTTTGCCATCTTTTGCAGATCTAACGACCATGAACGCACCTCCACCGATTCCGCTCGACATTGGATGTCTAACGCCTTCACATATTGCTGTCGCCACTACAGCATCCACGGCATGTCCTCCTTTTCTCAGAACTGAAGCTCCGATTTCAGAACAGTATCCGTCATCGGCTGCCACTACTCCTTTCTCCGATTCGACTGCATCACTGCCACCTGTGCTTTTTAGCCCTTTTCTAAATTCCCCTAATTCTTCTGAACCGCGATATTGAACTGATGAGAGATGGAGTCCAAGAGCTGTCCAGGAATACCGACTTTTTAAATTCAAAGTTCAAAACCGTGTAATTCAAAAAATAGTCCAATTAGTTTTAAATATCAACACTAAGTTAAAAAAACAAATATAAATTTAAATTAAGAAATGATGTTGTAATGACACTCCAAATTTGTATAAGGATTGTCATTTTTCAAGTATGCTGCTAAGAACACCCGATTTTCTAACTAAAAAAAATCATAAAAATTGCTCTTTCATTCTTTCTAATGTCTCACATTAAAAAATAAGGGCTACCACCGTTTATACCTATTTTTCCATCTCAGCTTCAATTTGTCCTTTCTTTCTCTCACGGAAACCTTAGACCGCCATGATTTTTGTTTTCGACATGTTCATCCTTCTTTTTTTCACGGAATTTTACGCTATTAAAAGAATGAGTGGATGCAAATAAAAGAGTTGTGCATAAAGATCGAATTTAGCAAAATAGAAGAAGAAGTAAAGATGAATTTTGAAGTTGTGAAAAGCTGCGGCAACAAAGAAACGAATGAATTAGGGTTTTAGATTATGGTTGAATACGTGATTATTTCGGCAATCAATGGTTGAGTGAGAGATTACAAAGAGATCAATGTGGTATCATGGCTGCATAGAAAATTTAATGTGTTATATTTTTTTAGTTGTGTTAATTGGAGAAGGAAATTGAGCATCACACTATTTTAGAGGCACACCACATAATTCTGAATTGTTAAGGGGTTTTAAAGCTAATAATAAAATAAAAATTTCACATAAGATTATCCTTAAACTTAACCAATACGGCCAAAACCATAAACTTTCTTGTATTTAAACTCCTTTTCATTTATCACACAAGTCGATCTCAATCGTCTAAACATTTCCATTTCAATTCGTTCTCCTTCAAACATCGAAAATTTGATATCTTTATTTTCTCCATTAAAACTAATGGTACAGATACTGCAATAGCAAATTAGCGTTAGAAAAGTTAAAGAAGTAATTGGTCATATTTTAATTTATAGTTAGGAGATAACTATTTTTAACAGTACATTCCATATTAATTTAAAAAAAAAAATGATCGTCTATTGTTCAAAATTGGAGTTTCATTAGCAATGACCTAAATTTAAATTAATTTGAGACATGCACTATTATTTTAAAAAATGTATTATTTTTGCTCTTCTGTCCAATGTTAAAAACAATAAAATTCCAAATTGACTCCAATAAAAAACTATATACATCAAAAAAAAAAAAAACAAGTTAACTTTTACAGTTATTGTTTGGTACATTTCTTTTATAACAAATATTAGTCACGTTCTTTGGAAAATATATGGTAGTAAGATAACTATACAATTTGACAGCAACATGTCGAACTAAATTATAAAACTCGTGATGAACTACCAAACTAAAATACATATTTCCACAAGGGTCTATCGAAATAAAATAATTAGTTTAGCTAGCTCCCATTGAATTTTTTGTTTGACGGTATTTGCTTTGACAACCGAAAACAGCAATCTCCTAATGATCAATAAACTCGAATTTTTAAAAAACTTAAATATCCGATGGTATTTTCAATTTCAATTAGATGTATTCAATTAATAATTTTAATTTAAAAATTAATGATGTGAAATGTCTATTTGAAAACAAAAACTTGACATAATTGGTGATATAATAAATTTGAACTATTGGATTGTCGTTTGAATTCCACAACTCAAAAAAAAAAGGATACAATGAGCTAATTTTTCATGTAATAAATTGTGTTTTATTTTATGTTCAAATAGTCGGTCTCTGGTGATGCTAACAAAATAAGTGATAATTAGCTAAATGTGATAATAATTTTATACAAAAGCTATTCTAACTAGCACTTCTAAAGTAAGAGCATTTTTCCTTTGTGGCCCTATTTTTTTTTTTAATCTCACTTTTAGCCTCTTTTTATAAAAAATTGCAAATATAGCCCCCTTATGACTAATTCAGCGCTGAGTTGGTCAGCGCTGGACATAATGCACTGGCGCAATTTGGAATTGCGCTGGTACACGTGTACACTGGCGCAATCCCAGATTGCGCCGGTTCAAAAAAAAAAAAATGTCTAGGCGCAATCAGAAATTGCGCCGTGCTGTATGTATAATTATGTACATAACACATCACCCCTGGATTTGCTCTTCTCCATTCATGAACATGTATACAATTCCTCTCCACATTCACCTTCTTGCTTACCCTCCCCAGTTCCATTCCAACCCCCCCCCCCCCCCTCCCAAAAAAAAAAAAAAAAAAAGAACTCAACCCTTCATCCTTATACTACCCACAAACATCGTCCCACTCCCCCAACTGCAGATGTTGTTGCTGCCCCATGCTCGACCGCTCTTTCACAGTATGGTTACTGACCTTGAACTATATTGGTTGTAGTTGATGTTACATAAAATTTGCCTCTTCATACGTTAAACATATAACTTTATATATTCCACTCTATACATATATACTGAACTGATGGGCCCTCATAGCAAAATGTACAGTAAATGACCAACTTTGGACATCAAGCCTGACATTCAAGTATTACAATCAAATGACCAATACATTGCCCTTAATGTTTTCTTTTATTCCTTCTAAGTTCTAACCAAGTAAGATTCAAAATGAATGTAAAAGACATTCAGCTCAAAATGCACATTACTTGCCAAACCTGCTAATCAAAATACCAAACCTCCTAACGCTTTTGAAGTAGAATAAACTCATTTAGTAAGTAACAACAATATGAACTACAACCAATGTATTTCTATAAGGGAGATCATTTAAATTAAGGTTACTGACCTTATAGAAGTAAAATGGAGCTTTCATATATGTGCATACTGGTGAAAGATGTACATGAACAACATGTAAACACACTACATGCATGGTCTCTCACGGTATGGTTTGTTATAAATGTTGTGCGGCCATCCAGTGTTGTAAATACAAAAAATAAATTAGAAATGTAATAAATACAAGATAGATTTGCAGCTTAATAGAAGAATGAACGGTCCAGTATCCACGTATTGCATATTCACGGCTTGCGGCACTCCGCGTCTTGCATATTCGTGGCTTGAGCGCCTTGCGGAGCTCCGCGTCTTGCATATCTGCGGCTTGCGGAGCTCCGCGTCTTGCATATCTGCGGCTTGTGGCGCTCCGCGGCTTGCGGCTCTCCGCGTCTTGCATATCCGTGGCTTGTGGCGCTCCGCATCTTGCATATCCGCGTCTTGCGGCGCTCCGCGTCTTGCAGCTCTCCGCGTCTTGCATATCCGTGGCTTGCGGTGCTCCTCGTCTTGCATATCCGCGGCTTGCGGCGCTCCACGTCTTGCGGCTCTCGATGAGTTGTAGTAGTAGTAGTCTTAATGTATCCATATTCTCCCGGGTGATGCAACCAAATGGAAGTGGAAACACTATGTTTTCCCTTTTTTTGAAGTACTGAGTACTTGAAAGCAGCAGTGTCATCAATTCCTCTAACATATCCAATGGATAAGGCTCTCCATTCACCATTGTAAATGGATTCATCTCAATGAAACTCATATCCAGGTCTTGAAATATGGAAAAGAGTATAGCCTTCTTCCTTGTCTTAACCATCAACTCCAGCTCCTTCACCCATCCTTCATTCTTCTTCACAAAATCCTCCTCTCCTTCCCGGTCTTCACATCCTGATCGGTCATCGGCAACCTACACTGATCGGTCTTCACATCCTGATCGGTCATCGGCAGCATGCACTGCTCAGGGGGATGGCTGGAAGGTCAAGCACGACAGGCTCATGGTCACCATATCTTGAATGACGCAAGCAAGTTTGTATGTTATGAGGGTGAAGGGTTGAGTTCTTTTTCTTGGAGGGAAAATGGAATTGGGTGGGTATGTAAGAAGATGAATGTGGAGAGGAATTGTATACATGTTAATGAATGGAGGAGTAAACCCAGAAGTGATGTGTTATGTAATTATATATATATAGCATGCCGCAATTTTTGATTGAGCCCATGCATTAAATTTTTTTTTTTTTTTTGAACTGGCACAACTTGGTATTGCGCCAGTGTACACGTGTACCGGCGCAATCCCAGATTGTGCCAGTACATTTTGGTCAACGCTGGTCAGTTCGGCGTTGAGCTGGCAAAAAAAAGTCTATATTTGCAATATTTTACGAAATGAGGCTAAAAGTGGGATTAAAAAAAAAAAAAATAGAACCAAAAATGAAAAATGCTCCTAAAGTAATCGTAAAAGAAAATATATTCATTTTCAAAATTGAAGTGTCACTAACAATAACTCACACCAGCTTTCAAGCTGAAATGGACATAGTAATAGGTTAAAAAGTAACTTCAAATTGAAACAAGAAAAATTATAACAAAAAGTCAAAGAATATACAAAATGTTTCAAATAAAAAATAGAAGAAAAAAACGAGAGGTTGTCTGATCAATTACAATGGAATCTCCATCAGAATGTGAAGGGTGACTAGCATGGAGCCCACAGGCGTTTGTATGTATCATCTATTAGGGAGGTTTTAAGTTAACGAACAAGGCAAAGTAAAGAGTTCTGTAGGCTATTAATCAGTTAGAATCTCCGCTTTGATGTGGATGGAATAATTTCACCTTTCGAAACAATTTTAGTCTTTCCTAGCCCCAAACACGTGTCAAAGGGTGCCCTATAGCCATCATATAAGATGCATTCACACGTAACCGATAACAGCCGGGTATCTAAACAAAATTGAAAGTTAAGCGATAAATGCGTTTACGGTGTCAAACAGAAAATAGGATTTAAATGAATTATTTTAATTTATAATTTATATTTTATTGAATTATAGTTAATTAACTAATTACTTTGGTATGTAATGCGTTTAAAGCTTTTTCAAATTTCCTCACATATTCTCGCCTACTAATTACTTTGGTGTGTAATATGTTTCCAGTCATTAGCAATTCATTATGATTAAGAAATTCTAAAGTAATTATCATTAGTAATTCTTGAGAGATAACAATTCATTCGCGCTTAAAATCAATTAATCTCATATGATTAACAACATAATATGTGTTTAATTGTATCAAATGAAATAAGGAGACGTTACAAAAATTAGCCATTAGCATCAGATAAGTTCCATGTTATAGACTCGTTTTGCTCTTTTAAAGCAACGGAGCAATTTGTCCAGATTTCATCGTTCGACGCACTGAAAAGGATTGCATTCGACTTAACGTATACGGATTGTTTTGTCATGTTTGTACTCCAATTGTAGTTTTTTAATCCAAACACTGCGACACAAAATAAAAAGTAGCGTTACTTCCTTAAGTCTCTCTATTACTATTTACTTTATTCTTTGGAAAATGTGTTCTTAATTTTAATTATTTTAAATTTTCTTCCAGCATAGCATCAGTAGATGTCTAACCAAAACCAATGAAAAACATCATTATTTTATTTTTCAAAATTATTCAGTGGAATTATTAGTTTTCTACCATTATAAGGTTTTATTGGAACAAGATACCAATATTTAACTGTCACCTTTTGAATTTATGTGGAAATTGACAACTAATTTACCAGAGCAGAACACCTAAAACAGGGGCTTTCTGATCTTTTTGTCTGTACCAATGAAATTGCCCTATTTTGTAGCAATCATTATTTTAGTTGATCCAAACCAGTCGTTAGTTTCATAAAAAACTGTTACCTAAATTTGAAATTGCTGCTGCTATTTCCATGTTTCTCCTCTACATAACTCTGCTATAGTTTAGTTGATTTAAATGAAGTATTACTCTACCTAACTTAGCCCTGGTCAATGTCAAATCCTGGCTCCGTCCATACATATAATTAAAATTGGTTGCTATGAATAGAAGACGGTGTTACAAACAGGGCAAACACATCCTTCCAATATTTGAATATATATCCAAATATTAAATCACTGATAGAATCATATATCTAAATGAATACCAAATATTCATGCTCATGAAAATCAAATGGGCCGCATTCAAAATCTGATTACTATGTTTTTGAGCTTTCACAATTTGGTGATTCGGGTGGATATATATTATAAGCTTAATTAAAACTACTTGTTAGTGTCGAGATATGCTAGAATACCCGAAAAAGTTTATGTTAAAAACTAAGAAATAGGAGTAATTCCGGAATTCAGGGGTGGTAATAATTGAATTCAGAGGGGTATTTGTGTAATTTAAGGGGTGACCTCCTATTTGTTTGGTGTACTTTTTGACAAAAACCTTTTTTGTCATAGTAGAATTTTTGTTCCGTATAATGTCAACTCGGTAGCAAAGTTTTTGAATAACTGATGTTGTTTTTATACCAAGCTATCGTTACATGTGAACAACACAAATTATTTAAATAAAATTCCTTGCTATCTTCTTCATTCTTGATTACTCAGAATAAGGCTGTCATGATGGTTGTAATACATCATAGGTAGAACTGTATTTACTAAGTTGATACTGCATTCATATAATCAGCAATCTTTGGAATCACCACAAGTATATTGCACAAAGATTTTAAAGAGATATCCAGGAAAAGTTTGCGCCAGATAAATTATATTTCAACTTTCCATGTGATATTATAGATGCAACATAAACAACGTGTAATTTTTGTATTTTGTATATTAGTTCATTGGCGACTTGACACTTAGATTTCCTTTAAATAAAAGTGAACAAATCAATCCTTGAGAAAATAAAAATAAAAATGAATGACAATACAAAACAAGGCTAAAAAAGTTAAAAAGACCAAAGAATTGACAAGTATATATACTGTAAATAGCCATATTTATCTACTGGGTTTCTAAATTTGTATATGAACTCCTATTAATGAGCATTTACAGTTGAGTATATTATCAAGTTCATTTAAGTAAGAAAGTATAAACGCTCATCTTATTTTCTGCAACATTAATGTTGTAAAACTGATGTCTTAAAAGTTCCCCAAGCAATACTACAAAGTCATCTACTGGGTTTCTAAATTTGTATATGAACTCCTATTAACAGTTTACATTTGAGTATACTATCAGGTGTCTGTCTGCTAATTCTTCTCCGCATATCTTTCTTCGTATTCTTCCTCTCACGCACTCTATGTACTCTTGCCCTTAGCTAATTCCGTTTCCCTCAAATTAGCTGAGGGCGGAGTATATAGTAGAGTGCATGAGAAGAAGAATAAGAAGAAAGATATGCGGAGAAGAATTAGCAGACGAGGATGGAGAGATTTTAGTGAGGAAATGGTACGCGAAATTTTGTCGGGTTTCAGACGGACGGAAAGTTTTATTAACGTAGTCGAATTAAGAAAAACCGACAAAGTCGGTTTGATTAGCTAAATGTGATAATAATTTTATACAAAAGCTAATCTGACTGGCAATAGCATACTAGTTTTCAAGCTGAAATGGACAAGGAGGTGGTTATTCGATCAATTACAAGGGAATCTCCATCAGAATGTAAAGGGTGACTATCATGGAGCCCACTTGCTTTTGTATGTATTATAAGTTAACGACAAGGCAAAGTGAAGAGTTTTGTACGCTATTAGTTAGTTGGAATCTCCACTTTGATTTGGATAGAATTTTAGTCTTTCCTAACCCCAAACGCCGCTCATCATATAACTCACGTATATAAAGGTAGTCCATTGTAAAATTATTAGATCTAAAACTTTTATATATTTTAATAAAATAGACTGAAAAATACAGATAAAATATATAATTTTATTGTTGCAAAAGGGATGTAATTGTTTATATTTCGAAATTTTCATTTCAACCACATAACCTAATTTCTCTTTGGGTGCGTCTATTAACACCCCAGTAATTGCTCTTCACCCCCCGCTGATTAAACAATAAAATATGCACCCCATGATTTTCTCTTCCCACCCCATTTAATCCAAAAATGTCCTTATTGCATTTTCATTCTCAATACTATTTTTCTAGTTTCCAACTTGCAACTTTTTCTACTACTCTCCCTTTAAAATTTTGTTTGAATTAATTAAAATTCGTGAACGGTTAAAGTCTTGGTCTCAAAACACATAATGATACACATTGCTAATTGTACTGTTTTTAAATTTTTAATCATTGTTTTAATTTTTTAATCATGATTTATAACTTCTATTTTTAATTTTTCTCTTTTTAATGCTCATATACAATGCTGATTTTTATATTTTAAATTATTGTTTGCAACTTAGCCTCGAACATCCTATATGTATATGACTGGTATTTTTTTAATCATTGTACAACATGTCAACATTAGGCAAGTTATTTAATCAGTTGTTAAAGGGTAAATCTGGAAATAAAATTCTGAAATTTTAATCGGGGGGTGAAGAGTAAATCATGGGGTGCAAATAGACAGATCCTTTCTCTTTTCATCACTAAATCGTGTGGCTAAGATGTAAACAAGTATTTTCATATAGAGGTGGCATTACCCATCATATAGGATGTGTTTGCATATAACAATAACCGACCATTTTACCCGGATATTTAAACAAAATTGAAAGTTAAACGGTGTATGCGTTTACGGCATTAAGCGAAACACGACAATTAAGCGGATTATTTTAGTTTGTAACTTATAATTTAATTAAATTATAATCAATTGACTAATTACTTTGCAACTGCTGCTGTTTTTGAGTTTTTTTTAAATAAATAAAAACAAAAATTCCTTTTTGAAAAGTTTGCAAATTTTAAGATAATATTTTAATATCATCCAACTAAGGATGCGTTTTTGTTTTAAAATTCAAGGGGTTGTGGCCGGAGAAAGTTTGCAAAAGGGAAATGTGTGTTATTTTACAAACAGAACAAGTCGAAAGAGGAAGAAGATGGTTAGTTAAAATTTTATCCGTTCGCGTTAGACGCTTTGGACGTAGCGTCTGACACTTCGGATGCAGGATGAGCGGATAAAATTGCATTGTTCGGTTTGAATGAGAAGTTTGATGGGATTCACGCCGCCCGACGTGTTGAACCCAGACTCCAACATGTATCATCCACATTGAAAAAAGAATTCTACCTAAGTAAAACTAAAGCTAAGTAAAAGGTTGCTAATGTTTTATATACAGGTTGAATCATATATTATACAATACTAGAAATTGATAATATTTTTGCATGTTTTCCTTTTTTTTAAAGTTGATCATATCCTGTATGTTATGGATCTGAAAAAAGGATTCGATTAAATCCATTTTAATAAGGAGTCTTTTTAAAATGCATTAAATTATCTTGTTTTTAAGGTATGAGTTTAGGTATGCATTAATCTGCCTAAATACAGTAATTTACTAAGACACCATTAATAAAATAATTAATACGAGTGCAATATTAAAAGGAAATAGTAAACAATTAATATGAGTGCAACTGAAATCGTTTAAAACGAAAAGACAGCAAAATGTAACTATTTGCATCGTCAATACGAGTACAGCAGGAGGATAAAGACGAGAAACTTTTTTAAGAAGGCCAGAGAACTATTTGTTTTTTTGTTTAAATTACATTTGAGTTGAATTTTTTTTCTTTATATTATTTTACTACTGAGCGGAAAATAGGCTGCAGGCAGGAGTGTAAACGGATGGGACCGGACGGAGGTGTGTCCAGGCTGTCCTATAATAATTCGAATGGACACGGAACGGACATCATATAGCCTCGGACCGAGTCGGACAACAGACTGTCATGTCCGTATAGCCTTGGATAACAGAAAAACATCGGACATTTTAGATCGGACCGAACACTAGTGTGTCCAGCTCTATCCGGCAAGAGAATCAGACGAACACGGACCGAACACCTTATAGCTTCGGACTGAGCCGGACAATGTACTGTCCCGTCTACAGTCCTAGCTGAAGGACAAATTTAGTTAAAAATTTGGTGAAAATATACAAATTTTGAAATTTAACCAAAAGGACACATTTGATCTGGGAACCAAAGAATAAAATACCATCATGCAGAATTCCTCCAAATAAAAACAAGGCATACTATACTATATACTCATGTATAAAACAAAAATAACTTAACATACATAGTTATCTCACTAAGAATATTTATAACTAAATTTTGTTGAAAGTTAAATAATTTACAATATTAGTGTGGAGGCGTCCAATGCTTCAAAAGCAGAATGCTTACCGAACAGAGTGGTGAGAGCAGCGAGAATTAAAATCCAGTGCAGAGCAAAACGACGGTCGGTGGAATTTTCACGAACGATGAGCGATGTTCCCAGTTTCTGATCAGAAGAAGCCGGCGCCATTTGGTTCATATAAAGTGGCGATGATAATGATAAGGAGTAGGAGGAAAAAAAACGGAAGGTTACTGGATCACAAAAACTGTGGAATCTGCGTCAGAATATGAAGGGTCACTGGTATGGAGCCCACTTGCGTTATATTTAATGGTATTAACATGGGCTTAGCAGTAGGTGGAATTCTGCACGCCACTGGTTGCTTGGGTCTTCTTGTTCATCTCCGTGTCAATGTGGCATTTACCTACAAACAAATAATTCACGTTACGGTATTCATTCACGTTACGCAAAGTCAAATGTACACTCATGTTTTACTATTCACGACTACCTCACTTTGTCCAAATGTCGTTTTACATTCCAAGTGGATCGACGTACTCAATTCATCTAATGTTAAACTACATTGGTTAAGGGCCATATTCAAAACGAACTACAATACATCGCAGATAACAGATCACGTAGCAAAATATATATTGGCACAACCACAAAATACAACGTATAGATGTGCTACATACTCGAATGGTTTCATATAAACCATATACATATACAGCAAGTCTCTAAAGAATAAATACACACATGTCACAAATACTCGACTACACAACTATGCAGTGCCGACCCTAGGGCAAGGCCCATCAGGCACCAGCCTCGGGCAACTCCCCTTGAAGGGGGCAACAAGGTGGTGGGGATGATGGTGATGTTAAAAAAATTATATGTTAAATATGTTTATGTACCTTAAGTTTAACAATGCGTGCTTGGTGAAGTTGGTTGGGTATGCAAGTTTGGTGTTTAGGTTCTGTGTTCAATACCCATGGGCAAAATATTTTGCCTGCTGCTTTTTGATGGTTGCCCATCTGCCTTGGGCAACCCAAGGTGTCGGACCGGCCCTGCAACTATGGTAATGGCTTCAAGAAAGATAGTTCAAGATGAATCAGCTAACAGTGAATCAACATCAAACTCTAACCTGAAACAACTTGGTGTGGCCTGAGTATAAATACACGGGACATTCTAGCTTAAACATATCAGTTATAATATGACAAGCGAAATAATAAGTCATATAGATAAAAAATTATTTTCATAGAAAAGGAACAAGTTAATCCCAAATCAACAATTAGTCCATGAGATAAATATAGCTAGACAATGTATATGATCTCATGAACAACCAAAATAGCTAACAATTAGTCCACAGGACGGAATAACATTTCTATTCTAAAATTTCCGGTGCACGCACCGAACGTTGTCACAATGAATCCATATGCAGTTTGATGCTTTGTAACCGACGAATCATTACTCAAAATCAAAGGTCGCTTGAAAAGAAGGTTGTTAGCTTTGAATGATCTTTCTCCACTCGAATGGCTAGGCTAGAGAAAACTATGGAGAAAGTAGTATCGCTTCGGGCAAAGTTTGTTGGAAAGTTCATGGACGCTTTTCCTCCTAGTCATCCCCCTCTCTTACTCTTCCAATAACTCATTTTGCTACTTTTGTGGTTTCTTCATCAGATAGCGTACACAGATATCAAGATAGAGGCAAAACTCCTATCGAAGAGCATACTGAAGAAGAAGCAGAATATCATGGTGAACAACAAAGAGAATAATCTTGACCAAACCTATAACTAAGTAAAAATTTATTTTATACACCATTTGAGGGGTTACCCATCAACAAAGATGAAGAATATAATACTTCACAATGTTAACTACCATGTCACTTCCATGCTAATCAGAATATCATGGTGAACAACAAAGAGAATAATCTTGACCAAACCTATAACTAAGTAAAAATTTATTTTATACACCATTTGAGGGGTTACCCATCAACGAAGATGAAGAATATAATACTTCACAATGTTAACTACCATGTCACTTCCATGCTAATCTGTTTGCCTACTACAAGTACTATGGGCACCATATCGGGATTCCTTTCTTGTGTCTTCCATATTTGTTTTCATTATTCAATTTGTGTTATGCTAACGCATGTTGTTGTTATCTTGTTATGCTTCTTCAAAAATTGTTTAAAGTATTCTTCGTTCTTTTGCACATATCAAGTTTAGTGCTATTGTGCATTTATCAAAAAATCTATGTGTACAATTGTTCTTATTTTTGTGCTCGCTTATATAAACATTTTTTTGTTTCTGACAATGACAATTGGGAGAGAGAGTGTGTGTATGTGTGCGCATTTTAATAAGGAGGCTTTCATGTGTTTGTGTATCATGCCATATCAATATCTTATAAATTGTATTGTTATCATCATAAAAAAAAGGATAAAATATTAAAATCTCATCGATTTTTAATGACAACCATTATACAATCGTATATGTGAAGATATACTTAATCATTTGTAGAAACAAATGATATCATCTTCCAAAAAGAAGACTACTGAAAATTAATGATGTAAGTGTATGTGTGTGTATGTATGTGTGTGTGTCTATATATATATATATATATATGTGTGTGTGTGTGTGTGTGTGTGTGTGTGTGTGTGTGTGTGTGTGTGTGTGTGTGTAGAGAGAGAGCAGCGTTCAAGGGCACCGCAAAAGTGGAGCACCCCAATAGCCCCTTGTTATATATATATATATACACACATATATATATTATATACATACATACATACATACATACATACATACATATATATATATATATATATATAGAGAGAGAGAGAGAGAGAGAGAGAGAGAGACACACACATGTATGTGTTATAGTCTTATAAATTTTTGTACAATCTTCCTTTAACCATACACATACACACTCGAGAAATCAAAATTGATGAAATTCACGTCATATACATCTCCGATTATAATTCATGCATAGTCCTTTAAATTAGACATATGAACATTCAAGTCAGATGTTTCAGACGTCTGAACAATAATCAATTTTTTAGTTTTACTGTAGATCAAACGTTTGACTGGGTGTACCAAATGTTTAATCTAGGTCTTTGGTTCCAACTGAAAACATAAGCTAGACGTTTGAATCATAAGACAAATATTCGACTAAATTTTTAAACCACTCATGTGTCTTAAAGCCAGATGTTTAACTAATGGTCTCAAACGTTTGATCTAGCCTATAACCGACTTCTCTAAATAGACACGATTGTTTCTCTTCACCATTCGCATTTCCTCCTGAAGCATTGCGACTTTTGACCTAAGAGACTTATATAAGAGTTGTAACTCTTAAAGAAAAAAACCACTTATTATGTGGATGTATGTATATATGTGTGTGTGTTTGTCTCTCTCTCTCTCTCTCTCTCTCTCTATATATATATATATATATATATATATTCTTAATTGAGATGAATCTATTTATCTAATTTATTTTCTATTCGCATTAACGTTCTTATATTCTACTGCACTCTAAACATTCAAATGCTCTTGATTGTTGTTGACGTGGGGAATTGTTGTGGATTCAGCACATGCCAAGCCTCGAAATGTTAATGTTGCAGCAACACTGTAATCCAAAGGTATGGTAAAGTAATGCGAGAGAATGCTTTTTTATATAATGGTTCGACACTAACGCATATTTTCACTTTATAGTAATCATTCATCATATAATTGATGATTACAAAATTGTACAAGTTCAGACAATATTTGAGTACAAAGCGTTATAATAAAACAACAAAATGTTTGTTAATTCTATACTTTGATCAAAATGCCATTCATCTTCGTTGAGTGAAAAATGAGTTGACTCGGTCAACAATGTCCAAATATTGGCTTCAATGTCCAAGAAATCCAAATATGTCCAAAACAGTCCAAAAGAAGTCTAATTATCCTTGTAGATGTCCAAAAATTGATGGAAAACGTTTATGCAACGTTTTAATTGTCCATGCTATGTCCAATAGTCATGGAGAAGAAGATGGAAGCCATTAATGGTGATTGAGAGCTTCAAAAAATCCAAAAATCCAAGGGAAAGAGATCCATATGAAGGCCAAGCTCTGAGGTATTTATAGGTGAGTGGGTTAAGTAGAAGTAGGTGAGATTGGGGTTCATTATCAGAAAATTGCATCTCCTACATGGCCCGTATACAAAAAATCGCATCCAACATCACACTTGGATACGAAAAAATCGCATCACACCTTCGTCGCATCCAAGCCTCTGTGAAAAATCGCATCATGACTTTTAAAAACTCGCATTTCGGAAAATTTCGCATCCCTCTTGGGGGATGCGAGTCTGCGCATTCACATCCAAGGGATGCGAACTGCGGTGATTGAAAGTGGGGGATGCGAGATGATGTTGGTGATGCGATACAATGTGAGGTGATGTTGGTGATACGATGCAATGTGAGGTGATGTTGGCGATGCAATGCGATGTGATGTGAAGTGAACGTGTCCAGGGTGATGCGATTTTCTGTACATGCTCATGAAAACGGATGTACCTTTCAAACCGTAAGATCGTTTGGACCAAACGTAATTTGTACATGAAGCTAACTTAGTGAGCTACAAGAGCTACAGTGCAAAGCACCATAATCCATTTTTTTCGGGCCCAAAAGAGGTCATTTAAAAGGGGCTTCGGGCCATTTTTATGTTTACATTGCGACTTCGACCAAATCGCTTTGTATTTTCTGCCGATGTTCTTGATGCTTGAGCGCATTGCTAATTAGAATCTTGACATGTGACATCTTCGAAAAAAAAGCGTGTCAACATTTTGGCCCCCAAAATATGTCTTGCTTGTAGAAGGAAGATGTGTTTTCCAAGAAAAAGAGAAATCCAGATTCTAGAAACTAGCGATCACTTGGTATCGTGTTATTCATGAGTCGAAAAACCAGAAAACTTGAGCTTTGACGAAGGTCAACGATCGATTTGGATTATTTAGGGAGATAACCGGAATACCGAGGTAACCAGAATAACCATAATAGCCAGAATAATCGGAGGACCGCAGGGGTCTGATAACCTAAATAATCAGAAAATTCATAGCCAACAAGTCAGGATAAACCTGAAATTCATAAATCCATAATAGCTAATAATAATATAGTCAGATATTCATATCAATTGCTGTGTGGGGTTGATTCAATAATCCAAACGAGCATGACCCATCGACAATACGCATGAGATTCGAGGCTTGCCACAAGTCAAGGCAATCTTGTCAAAGTAGGAAAAAAGGCCAAGATATCCAGGAGTGGCTAATCTTGTCGCATCACTGACAAGTCCAGTCGATGTTCTACATCAGAGAGTCTCCTTGACAAGACGACACAAATCCACACAAGCTGGAACCGCCGACCAGACGCACAAGAACCAAAACCCGCCACAAATCAAGGTAGTCTTGTCGCAATGGGACAAGAGCCCATGATAGCCAGATGATTATTAGTGTTTGCAATCATCTTGTCGATTTCATATTCCACAAGCAAGCGTCCTTACTTTGCAAAGTAATTTTATTAAAGCTATAAAAGATAAGGATTTTTTAGTAAAGCCAAAGAAAAATCTAACGGTCCACAAAGAGCATGTCTAGGGATGCTTGTTCCCGTACATGGGTAGGCGAATTAAGCCGTTTTTGATTTCAAGTTCATGTCTAGCCATGCCTAGGTATTATAATAGCTTTCATGCAAGGGTAGACCAACTCAATCATCTTGCAGCCAAAATAACCAAAAGAGGATACATCAAGAGGACCGAAGCCCTTAAAGCTAAAACCATGGGCCGAAACCCGAACAACCAAATCCAAGAAACCAAGGGAGCCAAATCAAGAGTTCAGAAAATCCGCAATATCCACAACTCAAACACTAGAAATCAGAGAGCCATAAGTGAGGAGCTCATTATCCGGCAGCCACTAAACGTAGAAGCCAACAAACTAAATAAAGCCACATCCAAAGCCTAAGCACCGAAGGCCACAAAACCAAATTCCAAGAATCCAAAGAGGACTAAAAGCAGGAATCCAAGAGAATCAAAGCCAAGAATCCACAAGAACCATAACCGAGTTACCACAAAAGCCAAGACTAAACATCCACGTGATTCAACTCCACATCAAAAGACCAAATAATCCAAGACCAAATGTGACACCTCACGTCCGTTAATGTCACTCTTTAATAGAACACATTAAGTTTCGTGAAGTGCTATAAGTAAACAAAATTGAATCTCATAAGACAAATATATAAAATAGCAGCGAAAATATAAAACTTTATTTTCCAACAAAAAACATCGTGGTCTCAAATCCGGTTATAACATCAGACTAAAATACTGGAATAAAATACATCAAATAAAAACATCTGTCTTGCGCTAAAAACCAGAGTACAGAAGTAAAAAGCCATAGTGTCTGTAACGTACTAGGATTTTCGACCCAGAAAATTGACATACAACACCATGTCGACTATTCAAGAATCAAAAATACCGGAACATTAATAGAAGAAATTAGAGGGTGAGAATAGATAAGATAGAAAATTAGAATAGAAGAAGTAGAAGAACATAACAATAGAATCATAGTAACACGGATCTCATAGCGGAACGAATAAAATATATTATATAACATAACTTTGAAACAAGATCAGTTTATGTATATAATACCATCACCGAAGTACAACACTTACAACACAGCGGAAATAAACAATAACTATATAATCCTGAAGCCTCTTACTCCAGCTCTTCAAGTATTTGTAAAATCCCGACTACTTGACTGCCCGTACAAAATTGGGCACCCAAGATTTTAGGGAAAACAAAACAAAATAAACTCCGGATCAGTCATGGGACTGGTATGAGTAAACAATTTAAAACAGTTTGTGAAAATAAACGATATCTAATAAGACCACGCCGTATAACACAGAACGGGTTTTTCCCTTATGAGAATCCACAACACTTGATTTAGCATTTCAAAATCCTTTTGAAAGAAACAATAATCTTTATATCAAAACATAATTTGATATCATAATAGTGTCTATCAACCACAACTAAATAATCATCTAGCAGAACGCTTTCATCTCACGTTCCATATACATAATATATAATTAAAATCTACGGGCGCTTATTGGGTAATGGATTCCAATTGGCAAGGTATGGGACCACCTAACGACAGTGTATCTCTAGAGAGGAATACACTGAGTTCAACAAGAACATCTTGTAACCCAGACTAAACAGGATCGGTCACTCATTTCGCTTGAGTGTACCGAATGTATTATCACCAACGGTTGGGATCAGCAACCGTTTCCCGAAAGGAACAACATCGAAATAGGTTAATGAAGTAAATTAAATTTCTCTAGATCAGGTGACAATACACCCTAATTGGAAGCTAACCACTTAGCAATGCGACCTACCCGATTTTATACCATTTCCTGGTTGTGAGGCTTGAGGTCATAACATACATATCACACCTTTATTTACTTTGAATGTCACATCATCATACTCACCAAATCACAAATTGATTTCCCCAAAAATATCACTGGTATACAGTTAAGAGAAACGAATTCTTTCGCCACCAAACGTAAATACGTTTGAAGAGATCAACTTACGCGATCTATTGAATACACTCTGTTAGACATTCTTTCATACAGGTTGTTCTGGGACTGGACAATCCGAAGGCACTATTCTATAAATCCAACTTAGGTAATTTCTACCTAGGATTGCGAGAACAACCCTTGCATAAACTCTGTCTTCAATTATCTTCATCATATTTGATTGCAACGCTAATGCCCATACAGAGTGGTTTTCAGATAATAAATCTGATCTCGATCTCTCTGTATTGACGCCGGAAAAATGTCCAAAGCTTTGATAGTTGGTTATTAATTAACTATCGAAGGAAACATCCAAACACACAATGACCTTATTTCCAAATAGAAATTTTATCGATCAATCATCAATCAACATTTTTCCCTTTTAAATTAATTTATCATTGATTTATTCATTTCCCCATTTCCATATATTCATGAATTCTTATTTTCTAAGTTTAGAAAATATACATTACTAACACGTTTTCATTTCTTATTCGCGCATCATTATCCTTCCCCATTCATCAATCCCTAACTGTAAACTAGTAAGAGAACAATTCCCTGAATATCAAACCCGAAGGCCGAAACCAACATCAGATCGATACCTAGAAAGCTGTTCAACATAACTAATCTCCAATCAGTTTCTAAATTCCTTAAATTTGTTTCTTATCTTCTTATCAAATCATTGCTTACGCAACTCTTGGATCCAGTTTATGAATCCAATTCTTTTATGAAAAACACTGGTTATAACGATAGCTTTATAATCCCTACTTCTGAAATATCTAACTTCAAATAGAACTTTTATTCATTAATTTGAATAAAGAATAATTAATTAATTTATTAAATAAATAAATTTTGATAAAAAAACTTGGAAAGTAAATAATACTTTCCTGCATTTGATATAGTCGAAATCTGATGCATATATCTTTCTCGAATAAACTCTATTCGATAACTCTTTTCCAAATAAACTTTGTTCGATAACTCCCTTTCGAATAAACTATATCTGATAATCTCTCTTTCCTTCGAATAAACTATATTCGATAATCTCTCTTCGAATAACTCTATTCGAATAACTCTATTCGAATAACTAATATTCGACTAACTCTAATTCGATTAACTTTATTCGATTAACTCTTATTCGACTAACTTTATTCGATTAATTAATATTCAACTAACTCTATTCGATTAACTAATATTCGACTAACTCTATTCAACTAACTAATATTCGGTTAACTCTAATTCGATTAACTCTATTCGAATAGCTAATATTCGATTAACTCTTTTCGAATAACTAATATTCGACTAACTCTATTCGAATAACTAATATCCAATTAACTCTATTCGAATAACTAATATTCGACTACCTCTATTCGAATAACTAATATCCGACTAACTCTATCCGAATAACTAATATTCGACTAACTCTATCCGAATAACTAATATTCGACTAACTCTATTCGAATAACTAATATTCGACTAACTCTATCCGAATAACTAATATTCGACTAACTCTATTCGAATAACTAATATTCGACTAACTCTATTCGAATAACTAATATTCGATTAACTCTATTCGAATAACTAATATTCGACTAACTTTATTCGAATAACTAATATTCGATTAACTCTTTTCGAATAACTAATATTCGAGTAACTCTATTCGAATAACTAACATTCGATTATCTCTAATTCGAATAACTAATATTCGATTAACTCTATTCGAATAACTAATATTCGATTAACTCTATTCGAATAACTAATATTATTTTAACCCTGTTTCCTATCTTATTCAAAGTCCCATTTGAATTCCTATTTCAAAACCCAATTTTCCTCGTAAATGTTTTAATTTATAAAATATTCATTTTAATCCATTATTCGCATCGAATGTGAAAAATATTTCTTTTATATAATCCATTAAGTTTGATTTCGTATTTTAAAATAATATCCCATTTCCAAATTCTATTTATACTTCTATTTATAGAATTATTCATATGAAATCTCCTTCTTATTTCTAACACTTAAATCTCATTTATAATTCCCTTTATAAATGTTGAGTTCACATTCTATTAAAAATATCGATGTCAAAACTGATTTCTACTTCTCTATATAAGTTCAGACTTATATATTCCATTTATCAAATGATAAATATTTTATTTAATTTATAATAAACATTATTTATAAATTAATTTTCTCAATTTATTTGTTAAAACAGATTCTATTTAAAATCTACTTTAAATTAATCTTTTCCATTTATTTGTTTAAAACAGATTTCCATTTAATACTTATTTTCCACATATTTCCTTTTATAAAGTTCTATTCATTTCCTAAATATTTCCCTTTATAAAATTATATTATTTTTATAAATATTTCCTTTTATAAATCAATTTATTTTATAAAATCCTTAAATTCAATATCCACTTTGAAATTCCTTTTTACAAAATCATTTGATTTTATATAAATATATTTTATTTTCAATATACACTTTGAAAATTCCCTCTTTAACTCCATTATTAAATATGGTATTTAAAATACCAAATAACAAGGATCAATATTATCCAAACACACATAATCATTAACGGATTATATATCACATCACATATCACAATATATGAAAAACAGTAACATAAATGTTGAGGAATCCAGTTGGATCCCTCCAACCTGTTTCCCTACATCCACAATGTTAAACAATATAATTAACATCAATTTCATTTCAACATGAAATATTATGATCAACAGAATCAATATTTAATTAATGCTATATATATATAACTATATCTATATTTTCAACTAAATAAATTAACAGTTCATCCAAACAATCATCATTTATCAATTCTAAAAATACGTTATAAAAATATGAACTGGTAGAGTTGGTGATTTTTACTCACATTGGTCGGTAATTGTTAAATAACGATAACCGTTCAATAGTTCTGTTCAGATGTTTTTATTTCATTGTAAATTGAGACGAACTCCAAATCACTCCAGACCAGTTCCATAGTGTAGCCCTCGTCCATATGATCCCAATGGATCCTGTTTCGCTGAGTTTCGATCAAGTATAAATAAGTTATTAAATTTACAAGCTTATATACTAATTAAAAAGAATTAACTTAAATTATTATCAAATGGGCCTCACCCTTTCACCACCGACCCAAAATACTTCCTGACACCAACCCATTAAAAACAGTTCCTTCTTCCTGAAAAACTTATACCCGTATGCTCCTTACAACAGACATTGTCGACTGAAAAACACCTCCGCTACTCCTTCTACACACCACCGAATCACGCCAAACCCCCATCAACAAGCTTCCTTGCATACACTCTACTACTCCAACAACACTCACAAAGTCTGAACACTTATATAGAAATCTAGGTTCTCAGTCAGCGCCCGTTGTAACCATATGGTGATCGAACTCTTTCCTCACCGAAACCTCCCAAAAAATCCAACGGTATACCAAACATTCCTCTAAACCCAAATATGAATTCAAAATGATGTAAAACTTCTTCAATCCCACCAAAGAATTAACCCTAGTTTCACGTTAGAGCACTGCTGAACCACCTAGGTGCTGATCGTAGACGAAGAAACCCAAACTGAGTTGAAGCCCTTAATCTGAGGAGCTGGAATATAATCGTATTGAAATTTATAAATTTTTGTTTGAATTTCTTTTGATTTTACAATACACGAATTTTCTGTGTGAAGTAAAAATGAGGACGGCGGAAGAGTTGACCAAAGAAGATAGGGTTAGGAGGAGTAAGGGTATTTTATAGGTAAGTTTGGCTTGTTCCAGAAGCTTCGCATATTTTTATTTTATATCATTTTTCTATTTGTATTTGCCATTTAAAAATTCCTATGATCACACATGATATCCAAAAATCATGAAAATGGACACGCAACTACAGTTCGACATTACGGACCTAACGAAACTTGTTTCGTTGAATTCCGAGTCCGTTTGCTTACATTGTGTATTTTTAAAGGTCAAACTATCGACTATTTTTCTTATTAAAATCCCGTACGGTCACATACTGACTCCAAAAATTACGAAAATTGAAATCTAACAATAATTTAATATTCTGGATCCAACAAAATTAATTTCATCGAAAACGGAGATCGTTTGCCAAAATGGCTATTTTTAAAGCTCTAAATAAACTCATTTAAATATTAATATATTTAAAAATAATTAAATTAAATACTAATAAATTAATATTATCGTATATATTCACAATAGAATATCATATAGCTCGAATTGGATTTTTAACTCGATATTCAAATCCCAGTTGAATCGATATTCAATTTATATATAAAAATCCATTTATAATATAAATAAATCATTATAAATTATAAACGAATTCCATAGCAACTTTCTTGAAATTTTATTTGGACATAACTCCCAATCTACACGAAGAAATCTCAATTTTTCTCTTTTATTAGAAAAATATAGTTCAACAGATTCGAACATTTCTTGTTTCACGTAAATCTGACTTAAAACAAATTCTGTATATTCAATTGAAGTTCACAACTCAATATTAGGAAATACCATGCCATTTCGGGCTCGATTATAATTAAATTATAATTTGTACGTTCAAATGACATTTAAAAATAAATTCATTATTATAATTCAATTCTAAACCGCATTATATATTTTAAATTGTCCAATTCACACAATATTGTCAATTCCACTATTTCCGACTATTTCGGAAATAAATATATTATTCTATTATTTATATAAATTTAAATATTCAATATTATTTAATTAAACAACCATATAAATCTCTAAATCACTATTTCAATAATTAAATAAATAAATTATTAGTCTTGCAAAAATACGGGATGTTATATTCTTCCCCCTTAAAATAATTTCATCCTCGAAATTGCTAAGGTAGAAAACAAACCCTATTAACTGGATTAAAAATTATTTATTTACTTATTTAATTTCAATTCCAGCCAAACCAATTAATTTTAATTAAAATATTAATTTATTTCTATTAACAAAAAAATTCAAAAATTCTGAAAATTTTCTAACACTTGAAAATTTCGAAAAAATTCGCCCGCGTCTCGTTTGTACGGCTCAATCGATACAACTACAACTCGCCCCACTAGGCCCTTTCCATTCAAAAGAAAATCAAACAGCCAAGTGGCTTGCCAAATCGGCCCATAAAAATCTCATACTCATATAAAATATAAACTTGTACCTTTTTGTCGGGCATTTAACTCTATCACTTTCATTTGCTACCAATTCAGCATACATCAATGTCATCCCAATCAAACTCCAATCGGTTTTAATCCTCAATCCAATCATTCGCTTATACCGAAGCCAAATTCCATTTCAAACTTAAGTTTAATTCTTGATTCCAAGCTCCTAACTCATCAATTCAACTTACTTAACCTCGTTAAGTTCCATCCACATATTTTATCAACTAATTAATTCCTCTAATCTGTTATCTTCTTCCCAAAATCAAAATTCTGATTTTTATTTCAAAAATCAACCCATTTACTCAATCGAGTTCAATTATATATCAAATTCCAATTTTACTCGATATTACTCCATTTCAATATAGTTTCCACTTTACCGGCTTTAACTCAATTCTAATTTATTTCCACAAATTTTTATTAATTTGTTTTTAAATCAAACCATCTCTCCTGGGAGTTTTAAACAACTTACCCTTTTCAAAAAAATCAAATATTCCCTTTTGGAATCAAAACAACTTGTTTTCTTAAAACATTTCCAAAAACAATATCTTTGGTAGTAATCCGTCACTTGGAACTCGAAAATGAGCACTGATGTTGTGGCCAACATCATCAGAGTTATTCCCCAGCTATCGAAGTGAGTTCAATACTATATCATTTCAGAACTCAATTTTAAACACTTCCATTTGAAATTATTTCAAAATATTCTTTACAATGCTTGTTAAACAATTTGAAATCTCCTAGTATTTTATATTTCTCATATATTTAATCCAAATCCATTAACAAACACCTTTCCAAATTTCCAGGGTTTTAATTTCAATCCTGATTTTAATTCAGATTTAATTCTTTTGGTAACACTTATACGAATTTTGATTGGTTATTTACATAACCGTTTCAATTATAATCTTATCTGACTATAACCACAACCAACACATCCAATATACGATAATACTTCAAATATTAATCATCCTTTTATATCAAAATATAATTTGGATAAAATTATTTCATTTACCCTCTTTTTCAAAACATACTATGCCGGTTCATCGTATTCAAGTGTTTAGAAACTGCTACCGATACAGTGGATCAATCTGATCGACCAAAACTTACAAACAACTCAACCAATAAATCTCTACAATATAAAATAATTTTTATAAAATCTGCAAATACGTCCTCTCGTATATATACACTCAAACTCAATTTAGGGTATTGTTAACCCCATCTCTATTGAGTCACGCCACAGAGCCAGGTTAATCACTTAACCTTCAGCTCTGATACCACTGTAATGAACTAGGATTTTCGACCCAGAATATCGACATACAACACCATGTCGATTATTCAAGAATCGAAAATACCAAAACGTTAATAGAAGAAGTTAGAGGGTGAGAATAGGAAATTAGAATAAAAGAAGTAGAAGAACATAAAAACAGAATTAGAGTAACACGAATATCACAGCGGAACGAATAAAATATATTATGTAATATAACTTTGAAATAAGATCAGTATATGTATATAATGCCATTACCGAAGTACAACACTTACAACACAGCGGAAATAAACAATAGCTATATAATCCCGAAGCCTCCTGCTCTAGCTCTTCAAGTATATGTAAAATCCCGACTACTTGACTGTCCATACAAAATTGGGCACCCAAGATTTTGGGGAAAACAAAACAAAATAAACTCCGGGTCAGTCGTGGGACTGGTATTAGTAAACAATTTAAAACAGTTTGAGAAAATAAACGATATCTCATAAGACCACGACGTATAACACAGAACAAGTTTTTCCCTTATGAGAATCCACAACACTTGATTTAACATTTCAAAATCCTTTTGAAAGAAACGATAATCGTTATATCAAAACATAATTTGATATTATAATAGTGTCTATCAACCACAACTAAATAATCATCTAGCAGAACGCTTTCATCTCACGTTCCACATACATAATATATAATTAAAATATGCGGGCGATTATTGGGTAATGGATTCCAACTGGCCAGGTATGAGACCACCTTCCGACAGTGTATCTCTAGAGAGGAATACAACGGGTTCAACAAGAACATCTAGTAACCCAGGCTAAACATGACCGGTCACTCATTTCGCTTAAGTGTATCGAATGTATTATCACCATCGGTTGGGATCAACAACCGTTTCCCAAAAGGGACAACATCGAAATAGGTTAAAGAAGCAAATGAAATTTCTCTAGATCAGGTGACAATACACCCTAATTAGCAGCTAACCACTTAGCCATGCGACTGACCCGATTTTATACCATTTCCTGGTTGTGAGGCTTGAGGTCATAACATACATATCACACCTTTATTTACTCTGAATGTCACATCATCATACCCGCCAAATCAAAAATTGATTTCCCCAAAAATATCATGGCTATACAGCTAAGAGAAACGAATTCCTCTACCACCAAACGTAAATACGTTTGAAGAGATCAACTTACACGATCTGTTGAATATACTCTATCAGGCATTCTTCCATACAGGTTGTCCTAGGACTGGAAAATCCGTAGGCACTATTCTATAAATCCATCTTGTTGAGACAAGATTTTGATCGATGCCAACATATAAAGGTGCAATGAAGATCATTTCAAAGAGATCAGGTTTTTTACTTTGAGTCGTGTTAGAAATATGTTAAAATCTATCCTCAAAGTATAACACGAATGCAAAAAACAATATCATATCTTCGATGCTGAAATCTGTATATTTAAGGAATTAAAAAGTCACAGAAAAAACCCAAACGGTCCAGGCTCCGACCGGGAAAGAGTGCAGAGTGATATAGACTATGGACCTAGGTCCCCCGGTCCATAGCCAGAAAACGGTCGGCCGCCCAAAAAGGACCGATCGACCGATTTTACTATGTTTGCACATAACGGCTATTTTTTTTTCTTTAAATTTCCAGAGAGTTGACCAGTCGACTGGTGATTTTCAACCAGTCGACCGGTCCCGAATAGCAAGCCTTTTTTATGAAGGGTTGCTTCCATTCATCAAGAGTTTTCTCTTCAATTTTCAATGGAAACGGATGCAATCTTTTGTAGAAACTCTTCATGAAGGAATGCAACTATTCTATACTATAAATTGACTTGAAATCATACTTTCAAATCACCGATTCTTGCTCTAATTTCTGATCTTACTTTCTAAATACTCTTGCATTCTAAAAGCTCTCAAATATTTCAATTGCTTATTGAATCATTGAAATTATTTCATATCTCTTGATTCAATAAGTAATATACTTCCTTCAATCTTCACATACACATTACATACTTGAGGATAAGAATATAGGAAGGGTGTACTACAAGTGACAAATCTGTGTTATTAAGAACACACATTGTCAAACTACAAGATTATTCATCTTGGTTGAAGTCCTGTGTGTGATCATGCAAGTGTTGAAGTCCTCGGTGTTGTTAGAGGCGTGAAATCCCGTTCGGCTTCTCGGGTAAAGTCCTGTGTGGGTAAGCTTGTAGCCCGTGAAATCAAGTGGGTAAGCTTGTAGCTTATGAAATCAAGTGGGTAAGCTTGTGGCCCGTAAATCAAGTAGTGTTGTATACCTGTTCCTCCGGGTGAAGTGAGGTTGTTAGTGAAAATCCAGAGAGAGGCCTGGGATTGGACGTAGGATGGTGCTCCGAACCAGTATAAAAAGCCCTGGTGTGATTTTTCTATTACTGCATTTACTTATCTGTGATATTGCTACTGTGAGATCTTTCTTAGTATATATCATATATTCCTCATATCCATATTACTGATCCTGCCTAAAGTCGTCTATCGAAACTTTCAATTGGTATCAGAGCCTGGTGTTCTAGAGATCGTAACAACATCTTAGAACAAATGGCAATAAAGAAGTCTAGTCAAGGGATTAGAAAGTGGAAGAGCAACAAAGCCGAATCAGGAGAGCAAGGAAACAAGTGTCTCATGGCTAAAGTCAGATCACAATCGGTATGTACAGATTCATTATATAAAGATCTTTTGTTAGACCATGAAAAATTATTGAAACACAATACAGTTGTTTTAGCTGTGTCAAAAAATTACAAGCAAGAAAATTCCAAATTAAAAGAAGAAAACAATCGTTTGGTAAAACAAGCCAAATGTTTTGAAAATACCTTAGAAGAGCTTGTTTCTCAAAAAGATTTCCTTCAAAAAGAAAATGAGCGATTAGAAGATAAAAACAATATTATTTTAAAGGAAATCGATCTTTTGCAAAATAGAAATAAATCATTAGAAGATTCTTTAAATAATTCTAGTTCTTTAATTTCGTCTCTTGAAAAAGAGAATGGAGCTCTAACTGAAAAGAATTTGGAATTATCTAAAGAATGTGAGACTTTAAAAGTTAATAATAATATTTTGCAAAAAGCAATTTCTGAATCAAAAGAAAATGTTGAAAAATTACAATCACCTTTATATAATTCAGAATCTCAAATTAGTTGTCTCAAAAATGAGAATAGAACTTTAAAAAGGAAGAATTCTGAATTAAATAAGGGTATTAATAGCAAAGTTTCTTTTGAAAATATCAATCGCGATTGTGGAATCAAATATACAAATAAATTCGCGAAATTTAATAAAGGTCAAAATGATTTAAACATGATTTTATCTAGATCTCGACCTTTACATGACAAAAGTGGTATAGGATATAATAATCGTAGAAATAGTACTAGATATGCTTTTATGTACAAAAAGAATATCACTGCTAGTACTAATGCACATCCAAGACCCAATTATTATAGAATTTCAAATACTTCTATGACTAACGGTATTTATAATAAATATAGAAGTACGAAAAGGAATATCACTAGAGATTACTTAAGTATTTGGGTTCTTGTAAGTTGGAAAAACAGAGAAAAATATATCGATGATTATTTTGATTCAGTAGTTAATAATGAAAATTTTATCTTTAAAGGTTCCATTAATCCCTCTTGGGTATGGTTACCTTCCATCTAACCCGTGGACCCAAACAAAGCAAGTGGGTACCAAACTATATATGTTATATTTTTTGCAGGTATACCACAATAAAGAGAAGGTTATTCGGTATCTCCTGAACGTACTATAGTTATTGTATTCTCTACTACTCTCGATTACTGTGCTTATTAAGATATTTATTCTTTTTAATCGATGACAAAGGGGGAGAAATATTTTCTCTTATGATTATTCATACCATTCATGGTACATATACTATCATTTAAAATTATGTGCTTAACATGGTAATAGTATATGTGTGCTAACATTTGTTAATGCAGGAATCAAAAGGTAAGATTATTTATATTATGAACTAACAAATGTTGCAGAAATTCAGGGGGAGCTTTATATTTAGAGGGAGAAAATCCAAGGTGTTGTCATCAATCAAAAAGAGGGAGAATGTTCGGACAAGATTTGATCGATGCTAACATATAAAGGTGCAATGAAGATCATTTCAAAGAGATAAGGTTTTTTTACTTTGAGTCGTGTTAGAAATATGTTAAAATATATCCTCAAAGTATATCACGAATGCAAAAAATAATATCATATCTTCGTTGCTAAAATCTGTATATTTGAGGAATTGAAAAGTCACAGAAAAATCCCAAACGGTCCAGTCTCCGACCGGGAAGGAGTGCAGAGTGATATAGACTATGGACCGAGGTGCTCCGGTCCATAGCCAGAAAACGGTCGACCGCCCAAAAAGTACCGGTCAACCGGTTTTACTGTGTTTGCACATAACGGCTATATTTTTGATTCTTTAAATTTCCAGAGAGTTGACCAGTCGACTGGTGATTTTCAACCAGTCGACCGGTCCCGAACAACAAGCCTTTTTTATGAAGGGTTGCTTCCATTCATCAAGAGTTTTCTCTTCAATTTTCAATGGAAACGGATGCAATCTTTTGTAGAAACTCTTCATGAAGGAATGCAACTATTTTATACTATAAATAGACTTGAAATCATACTTTCAAATCACCGATTCTTGCTCTAATTTCTGATCTTACTTTCTAAATACTCTTGCATTCTAAAAGCTCCCAAATATTTCAATTGCTTATTGAATCATTGAAATTATTTCATATCTCTTGATTCAATAAGTAATATACTTCCTTCAATCTTCACATACACATTACATACTTGAGGATAAGATTATAGGAAGGGTGTACTACAAGTGACAAATCCGTGTTATTAAGAACACACATTGTCAAACTACAAGATTATTCATCTTGGTTGAAGTCCTGTGTGTGATCAGGCAAGTGTTGAAGTCCTTGGTGTTGTTAGAGGCGTGAAATCCCGTTCGGCTGCTCGGGTAAAGTCCTGTGTGGGTAAGCTTGTAGCCCGTGAAATCAAGTGGGTAAGCTTGTAGCCCATGAAATCAAGTGGGTAAGCTTGTGGCCCGTAAATCAAGTAGTGTTGTATACCTGTTCCTCCGGGTGAAGTGAGGTTGTTAGTGAAAATCCAAAGAGAGGTCTGGGACTGGACGTAGGACAGTGCTCCGAACTAGTATAAAAATCCCTGGTGTGATTTTTCTATTACTGCATTTACTTATCTGTGATATTGCTATTGTGAGATCTTTCTTAGTATATATCATATATTCCGCATATCCATATTACTGATCCTGCCTAAAGTCGTCTATCGAAATTTTCACATCTTAGGCAATTTCTACCTAGGATTGCGAGAACAGCCCTTGCATAAACTCCGTCTTTAATTATCTTCATCATATTCGATTCGCAACGCTAATGCCCATACTGTAACACCCCGAATTTTTAACGACACTAAAAGAGAATAAATTGAATAATAATTAATTTATTATTCATAATTAGAGGAAATGGACTGCACCATTGTGTCCGTCTCGAAATTTTGGTCAAGATAGACATTTGTTTTGCGTAAAACGGACACCGTATGAGAAAGTTATGAGGGTTTTAAGTTTGTATACGTGTAGAAAAATTATATACATACGTATGAGTCAGAGATGAGTCAAAGCTGAGTCAGAATTCTATCCATAACAGTTCGAATTTGAAAATTTCATTAGAGCACCAAAATTCCCACTCTAGGAGGCGACCCACCTAGAGGGGTATTGACCTAGGGGTCGACCCCCTTGAAGGGGTGTCGACCTAGCGGTCGACCCATCCACAGGGGTGTCATCACCCCTAGGCTGAGGTGACTGCTGGTTCCAGAGGGCTCTGCAGCTATAAATATGTGGCTATTTCTCATAGTGTCTTCATTGGAAGTCATGGAGGCCATATGCTGCTAGATTACGAACTGAACCGTTTTCTATAACTACATACTATGCAAATCGAATTCAGAATTCAAGATCCATGCTCTCTATTCTCTAAACTTAACGCTGTGAGTTCTAGTTGTTTTTTGGTTTAGATAAATAAAAGTAAATTATGAAAGACTGTGATTTGGATATGTGTTAACCATGAATCTATGATATTATCATATCTGACACTATGTCATGATAGATCTATTTCTTTGTGATTATTCTACTATGTTATGATAAATCTATTTCTTTTTGATTATTCTACTATGTCATGATAGGTCTACTTCTTTAGATTCAAGTCAATTGTGATTATTCTCTTATGGCAGGATAGATCTAATCATTTATGTAAATCATGAACATATGCCACCTTGAATTGGTTAGGATTGGATCTAATTCTTTATTTAAATTGTATCTTCTATGGAACACTATGATGCAGATTTGTGTAGATCTATTCCTAAACTAGTAGATCTAATTTATGTGGACATTGAAACTGTTAGTCATATCTAGATTATCACCTTGTGTTATCATGTTAGATCTATTTTATGTGATCTAATTTATCACCGTGCGTTATCATGTTTGATCTATTTTAACCTCTAGATCTGAATCATGTGATCTAATCTATCACCATGTGTTATGATGTTAGATCTAAACAAATTGGACATCTAAACTGCTGATTTAGATCTTACTATGCTTATTTAGACATCATGTTATGTTCACTAGTTTTATGTTTATCTTGTTATGATGAAAAATACATGTCCACTCACCTTGTTATCATGATAAGTTTATGTTCATGCCAAGATGATCATTTTAGTTATATTCCCATCATTTTCCCTATTATCATTTATGACTAGGCTATTGTCTAGCCTAGGAAAGTTGCCAATTTTGTGAGGGCGCTAGTTGAGGAACGGGGGATAAAGGAAAAATGGTATAGTTTGAATATGAACATTTTTGGACATGTAGTTCGAATTATTAGGTAAAATAGGTATTGACATCTATAAAAGGAAAGGATTAATTAATTGGTAAATTAATTAAAAATGGAATGGTTAGTAATTTACAATTAGGAATTGTAAATTGTACTTATGAAATGAGGTTAGGTTACATAGTGGTGGAAGTCTGCCCGAACCCGACTGGCATGTCCAGCCGCCACTAATGTTGGACCTAATGTGGGAGGTCTAAGTACGTAAATACGAATCGGGCTATGACACGAGGTTGGGCCCAACTGTGGAATAAGTATGCCTGGACCCGAGCGGCATACCCAGCATCCACACGTTATGGGCCTAATGTGGGAGGTCTAGCCTATTATAAACCATAAATGGACATGGTAATGAAGTGGACTACTTAACCAAATCTAATCCATAGGGATTGTATAATATATAACTGAAGTTAGGGTTAAGTAAAATTGATTGGATCAGTGGGAGGTTAATTAAATCTTGGGTATGTAGGTAATATTAGAATATGTAGGCCCATAACTTAACCATTAAACAAACATGCTTGGATCAGTGGGAGGTTAAGTAAACCTTGGGTAGGTGGGTAATAAAAGGATATATAGGCCCACAAACTTAACCGTTAAATAAACGTGCTTGAATCAGTGGGAGGGTTAAGTAAATCTTGGGTAGATGGATAATATTAGTATATATAGGCCCACAAACTTTACACGATAAGGTTATGTAATTAAAGGCACCTAGTGGTATACATAATTGGTCGAAATAATAAAGTTATGTAATTAAAGACACCTTTTAGGGTAAACAAAACTTGTAGAAATGATAGGGTTATGTATTAAAGACACCTATAGGTAAGCATAATCGGTTGGAAGATTGGGGGTTATGCATTAAAGACACCTATAGGTAAGCATCACCGGTTGGAAGGTCGGGGTTTATGTATTAAAGACACCTGTAGGTAAGCATAACTGTTATAAAGATTAGAATTATGTAATTAAAGACACCCTTTGGGGTAAGCATAACTGGTAGAAATAAATAAGATTATGTAATTAATGGCACATAATAGTATACATAACCAGGGGAAAAAATATAATAAAGTTATATAATTAAAGACATCCTTTTAGGGTAAGCATAACTGACATAGGGATATGTAATTAAAAACACCTAAGGGTATACATAGTCAGTGAAAAACCTAGTGGATACAAGGCAAAGGGGAGAGCTTGTATCATATTGTGTGGGACCCATTTCTGTCAGTAACCCGGAGTTGGTATCAAGTAAAGACCTCCGTACTAGGCGGAGAAGGGGCACGCTTACTGATTGATTGTAAGAGATCCAAACGAGGCGGATGATGTGGGCGGCGCAAACTGACCAGGGACATGTGCGTGCATGGGCCGGGTAGAGGGGGCTAAGATGACCGTGACACGAGTAGATATGGTTGTGCACACCATTAGTTTCCACTTTAGGAAGTGATACCTCTTACTGTAGGGCCAACACATGATATCTACAGCGTAGGGAGCCGATCGATTAGGGTAGTGGTTAGGGTATACTTGGACGTATGACCTAAGCCTACCAACTCATAGTAGGAGGGATCATCTCAGTTTAGTTATACTAGTAACAGTGTAGAGTAATCATTAGAAGCATATACACCTTATCCTGTCTACCTTGTCACACCTGCCATTTATGTAGTGATCTCTCTTATCCACTGTAACAACCCGGAATTTTGGAACCAATTTAAATTTTTATTTTAGCAATTTTAGTGGATCTTAAATATTTAAAATAATTTATTTTAAATAATAATGAATAAAAATTTATTTAAATCGAAGTTAGAATGAAATTTTTTAATTTAATTATAAAAGGAATTAGAAATAGCGCGGTAATTTGAAAATTTGAATTTGAACTTTGACTAAATGTACAGGATTCAAAATAAATTGGATTTTGGTGAAACCAAAAATATTTAAATCTGTTTAACTATATCTTTCCAACGAATCCGAAAAGTTGAAATTTCATAGCGGGAATCAAAAGTTATTTCCAGTTTAAAATTCAGAATAGTCGCTATGGAATATATTTTTTTAATATTAAAAATAATCGTTTTGCAAATGACCTCCGTTTTCGATGAAACCACCCTGGTTGGATCCGGAATGTCAAATTATTGCTAGATTCCAATTTTCATAATTTTTGGAATTAAATATGTGTGCGTGGCAAAAGAAAACGTGTTTTGTCAATTTCAGTCAAATTAGATCGACCAGGGAATGACCATTTTTCAAACAGTCTCCAAATTCGATGAAATTAGTTTTGTTAGGACCGTATCGTCAAAACATAGCAAGATTTATTTTTCGGGAAATTTTGGAGTCAATTTGTGGCCCTAGTAATTTAAAATGTACGTTTAAATTAAATATATATTTTAGTTTTGATAAAAACTGATCATAACAGCCGAATTTGGTTATGAAACATGTTCCATTGTGTCCGGAATGGTGGTATTACGCTATGGGCGACAGTCGTTGCGTTGGAAATGGAGTTCATATCAACAAGTGAGTATTTTTGTAATTAATAAAATTAAATATATTAATATTAGAAAACAGTATAAATACCACCATATACCATATTATACACTAAACCCTAATACATTCCCGTAGCTGCCGACCTCGGAAAATGAATGGCCGATTTCATCCCCTTTTTGATCTTTAATTTCTCAAAAACTGCTAGGAATTAAAACATAAATTCTACATGAAGGATCTAGAGATTTGTGTGCTCTTCAAATTGGTAGGGGTATGATCATTTTTAATTGAGCGTGGTGGGAGAAATTCTGGCTCAAAGGTCGGTTTTCGAGGCTGGTGGGGCTGTCGCACTCAAAGCCGTTGATGGTGAGGGGAGGCGGAGGTCAGGCGATCTACGTCGGGACAACCGATCGGAGTCTGGTGGCACAAATTAGCGTGCGCAAGGAGGAATAACGTTGGAGTTTTTCAGCTTGAAAGGGGGAACCAGAAACGAACAAGAAGAAGAGATGAGCGGCCTAATTTTAGGTGATTAAAGATGTAATTAAAAGTTAATTGCTTAATTAATTAATTAATTATGTAATTAACGTATAAAATAGTATAACTTATTCAAATATTAACAGAATTCGATGAAATAAAATGCGTTGGAACCGCAAAATCAAGATCTACGCGATGGAACAGACTAGAATCAAAACAGAGCACTCGGAAATTCAGACAGTAAATTTATGTGAGAAATTCTTTTATATATATATAATTAAAATCAATTAATCAAAACTGTGGTGTTACTCATACGTTGTAATATTCCGTTGATTGTCATACGTGATTTGATCTGTGATTGATGTGTTATGTAGATCAGTTGAAATTAACATTTTTGTTAATTAGAATTGAACTAAACAAACAAAAATTATGTTTTTTGTTTATTAGATTAGTGAATCAAAATTAACTTTTGTGTTAAGTAGAAAATAGTTTAAAAAAAAATATCTTTTTTGTTTATTAGATTTGTCGAATAAAAAAATTACCCTTTTGTTAATTAGAGTTGAATTAAACAAAAAATAACATTTTTTTGGTAATTAGAATCGAGTTAAACAAAAACCATCATTTTTATTAATTAGAATAGCCAAATCATAAAGTATCATTTTTGCCAAATTAGAATAATGGAATTAAAATTATCATTTTTGTCAAAATATAATTATTGAATTAAACTTGTCATTTTGTCAACACAAAATAGTTGAAATAAAAAGGACGTTTTGTTGTAACAAAATATTTGAAATAAAAAGGACATTTTGTTGTAAGAAAATAGTGAAAAAAAATATACGTTTTTGTCAAAATAGAATTGTTGAATCAAAATATACATTTTTTCAAATTAGAATTGTTGAATCAAAATATACATTTTTGTCAAAATAGATTAGTTGAAACAAATTTGACATTTTTGTCAAAATAGATTAATTGAAACAAAATTTACATTTTGTCAAAATATGATGGTTGAAAACAAAAATTTCATTTTTGTTAACTAGATAAGAATTAAAACAAAAATTTCATTTTTGTTAACTAGGTAAGAGTTAAAACAAAAATTACATTTTCGTTAATTAGATAAGAGTTAAAACAAAAATAACATTTTGTAAAGGAGATTTGAGTAAAAACAAAAAAAAATTTGTTAAATAAATTTGTGATAAAACAAAAATATCATTTTTGTTAAATAGAAATTGTAAACAAATAAAATTATTATTTTTATTTGTTATGTTGATTAGAAATTGTACACAAATAAATTATTCTTTTATTTGTCATTAGAATACATAGAAAAATGTATGTAAATAAATATGTCATTTTTATTAAATTAGAATTGTCAAAATAGAAATTGTCATTTTTGGTTGAAACTAGGATTATCGACAAAAATGAATGAATCAGTTGCGTTCATTTTGTTAAATTAGAATTTTTAACAATATGGAATTGTCACTTTTAATCATTTTGTTGAAATAGAATTGTTAACAAAAATGAAAAGATCATTTTTAATCATTTTTTTGAAATAGAATTGTCAACAAAAATGAAAAGATCATTTTTAATCATTTTGTTGAAATAGAATTGTCAACAAAAATGAGAGAATCATTTTTAGTCATTTGGTTAAATTGAAATTGTCAACAAAATAGAAACATCATCTTTATTTGGGTTGTTGAAATAGGATGGTCGAAAAAGTAAAAATATCAATTATTGTTAGACATAGATTTGTATGCAAATAAAAATGACAATTTTTACTGTTAAGTTATACATTAGAAATGTATACAAATTTAAGAGACATTTTGCTGTTAAGTACACATTAGAATTTGGGTACAAATTAAAGAATCATTTTTATTGTCAAGACATACAATAGAATTTATATGTAAGTTAGAGAATCATTTTTATTATCAAAAACATACATTAGAATTTGTATGTAAACTAAAGAATCATTTTTATTTTCAAAACATACATTAGAATTTGTATGTAAATTAAAGTGACATTTGTTTTTTGTTAAATTATACAATAGAATTTGTATGCAAATTAAAGTGACATTTGTATTGTCAAATTATCCATTAGAATTTGTGTACAAAGTAAAGAGGCATTTTATATGTTATGTTATACATTGAAACTATATATACAAACAAAATATTTCTTTTTATTTGTTAAAATTAAAAGTAGAAATTGCATACAAGTAATGAAAATAAAGATTATCTTTTTATTTTTCATTAGCAAGAATGTCATGTGAATAAAATACATACTTGTTTGCCATTAGAAACACGTAGAAATGAATGCAAATAAAATACATATTTATTTGACATTACGAACATTTAGATGTGCTATGCCAAAAAAACATTCTTTTATTTGGTGTGTTAAACACGATAGTGGAATCGTCAAATGATTTATATTATATATATATAAAGATTAAATGAATCGCGCATGGGAATTCGCGTTTCGGAATCGTAACTTTAAACGATTATACCGAAAGATCCGACCGCCGGATTTTCCCAAAACTGGAACCGTTAGAAGTTCTTTGGGAAGATCTTTCCAACGATATAAATTTTGTTAAAATCTAATGGTTAGATTTGGAGATATGCGTAAATCAAATTTTGATAAAAACAACGCTAGGGCCGCCTATTGACCCGAAGCGTCGTTAAACTAAATTGAGCTATTTTTATACAAATAAAAATAGTGATAAGTCGTTACAAAATAATATTAATGATATAAAATGTTTTTTAATTATATATGCGAGAATTATTTGAAAAGACCGAGTTCAATCTCATTTCAAATAATTATACGACGATTTAAATCAAAAATATTGAAGACGGTGATTGAAGACCGACGATCTTCACATCGAATGAGCTACTATTGATGCCCTGAATTGGGTCGCTCCTAGGAAAGGGTTAAATTGGTAGTTGTCCGGACGTACTTGTTGATTGTCCGGATAAACGAGCACCTCTCTTCCGTATTGGACATACAAGACGAGGAATAAGGTGTCTCCTATTTCGTTCAGACCCAGAACGGACTTGTAAATGGATGTGTGTCTGACATTGGATTTCATTCCATGTAAATTGATTTCTATTTAATATATATCTGTTTGGTGGCGGAGAATTTATTCTCTTGCTTAACACCCTTCTCTGAGACGCACGATTTCAGAGGTTATATATTGATAGTTATTGATCGCATGGCGTGGATTGTCAATGTGGCATGCCAAGATGCAAATGATCGAGGCTTTTGTTGAAAAGCAGAGCCTTGTTGTTGATGATCAAAGCACGGCCTGTTTAGGCATAGCTTTGTGTATAACGCAACTTCGCGAGCCCCACACCCCGGTATGAGTCAAAAACGGGATAAGGACCATAGGGAGTGCATGTGTTTCTTTCTAGCTAGTAGTGGTATTAGGGTTTTGCAAGCCCTGACATTTTACTTATGTGGATAATGGATTATGAGGCGCCTCGGAAATATTGGTCGATAGTGGCCAATTGATAGGTCCAATTGGACCGGGAAACGCATTGTTCAGGAATAATTAATCCATTAAAGTATTTGTAGATCGGCCCTACCACATCCAAGGGTTGCCCGTGGGTCTGATCCTGAGACATTTACTAGAGTGTCTCGAATCGGAGAGGACGATCCCTAGCCTCGACTCATGATGGAAACCCAATTTCCAATACGACATTACGGTTTTGACTGTAAACCTATGTATGGCGACATGGTAGGATGAGGTACTATGCCGTCTAGGATTGATGCATTTACTTTGAAGTATTTTAAAACTGATTAGACACTAATAATAATATTAAAATATTATTTTCTGCGTATCAAGCATGTTTGATCATTATAAGGTATAACTTTATCCTCCGGTTTGCGTTTCATTGTGCGATGGGACTTGAGTCTTATAATGATTTCATTTTTCTAAAAAGCATTGCATTTTTTTAAATAAAAATTTATTAAACTTATGCCCTGGCCATCCAATGGAGTAAACCCATCCCGCGTTAGCGGCGTGGTCCTGTGATTAGCCATATTGTTAGATAAGTTAGGAAAGATATCTCATACCAGTCCCATAACTGAATCGTAGTTTGTTTCACTTTGCAAACTCGGGTGCCCTCTTTTCCACACGGGCAGTCGAGTATCTTATTTTGCAGATATATTGAGTAGGATTCTGGATCGAAGCTTAAAGCTGTGTTTAGAGAAATGATAGACTTCCCCTGTATCAATTTATTGGTTCCGCTGCACTGTATTAAATTCATTGTAAATTATCTTCCGCTGTTGTATTATTATATTTGATGTACTCTGATATTTTGTACTCTGATGTAACATTATTATAATGTTTATAAAAGTCTTCTGTTATTTGTTCTGATGTGTTGTATGCTCAAAGTTAGTGCATTCGAGGATCTCCAACTTTTGGATCAGACCTGTGTGATTTATGGTCGATTCAAAGGGCGGAGATTTTTGGGTCATTACACGTGGTATCAGAGCTTTGGTTAACTCAAATCTTTGGGGTACAACTCCTTAGAACTGAACAAAAGACTCATCAGAGGTAGGATTAAAAATATCCTATAAAAGAATACTCATTAGAGATAGGATCATAGTATCCCAGAATGAGAAAACTCGTTAGAGATGGGGTTAGAAATGCCCTAGAATGAGTCGAGAGTGACAAGTATATAATTAACGTACTTGTGATTATATTTATAATCCGATCTTAGAAAATATGATTTTTGAATATATAAAAGTTATATATATTTGAAAAGTTTATCAACTAAAAAAGTTACTGAAACCAATAAAAAATAAAAGTTGAAACAGGTTAGTTAAACAACTTTCAGCTCCGTTCCTTTTCGAGGACTAAAAGATTTTAAGTGGGGGAGATTGTAACAACCCGAAAGTTTGGAACCAATTTAAAAAATTTATTTTAGCAATTTTAGTAGATCTTAAATATTTAAAATAATTTATTTTAAATAATAATGATTAAAAATTTATTTAAATCGAAGTTAGAACGAAAAAATTAATTTAATTATAAAAGGAATTAGAAATAGCACGGTAGTTTGAAATTTTGAACTTTTATTGAATGTACAAGATTCAAAATAAATCGGATTTTGGTGAAACAAAAAATATTTAAATCTGTTTAACTATATCTTTCCAAAGAATCTGAAAAGTTGAAATTTCATAGCGGGAATCAAAAGTTATGTCTAGTTTAAAATTCAGAATAGTCGTTATGGAATTTATATGTATATATTAATATTAAAAATAGCTGTTTTGCAAACGACCTCCGTTTTCAACGAAACCACCCTGGTTGAATCAGGAATGTCAAATTATTGCTAGATTCCAAAATTCATAATTTTTGGAATTAATATGTGTGCGTGGCAAAAGAAAACGTGTTTTATCGATTTCAGTCAAATTGGATCGATTAGAAAATGACCATTTTTCAAACGGTCTCCAAATTCGATGAAATTAATTTTGTTAGGACCGTATCATCAAAACATAGCTAGATTTATTTTTCGGGAATTTTTGGAGACAGTATGTGGCCCTGGTAATTTAAAATGTACGTTTAAATTAAATATATATTTTAGTTTTGATAAAAACTGATCGTAATAGCAGAATTTGGTTACAAAACATGTTCCATTGTGTCTGAAATGGGGGTATTACGCTAGGGGCGACATTTGTTGCATTGGAATTGGAGTTCGTATCAACAAATGAGTATTTTTGTAATTAATAGAATTAAATATATTAATATTAGAAAACAATATAAATACCACCGTATACCGTATTATACACTAAACCCCAATACATTCCTGTAGCCGCCGACTTCAGAAAATGAATGGCCGATTTCATCCTCTTTTTTATCTTTAATTTCTCCAAAACCGCTAGGAATTAAAACATAAATTCTACATGAAGGATCTAGAGATTTGTGTGCTCTTCAAATTGGTAGGGGTATGATCATTTTTAATTGATCGTGGTGGGAGAAATTCTGGTTCAAAGGTCAGTTTTTGAGGCTGGTGGGGATGTCGCATTCAAAGCCGTTGATGGTGAGGGGAGGCGAAGGTCGGGCGATCGACATCGGGACAACCAATCGAAGTCTAGTGGCACAAATCAGGGTGCGCAAGGAGGAATAACATTGGAGCTTTTCAGCGTGAAAGGGGGAACCAGAAACGAACGAGAAGAAGAGATGAGCGGCCTAATTTTAGGTGATAAATGATGTAATTAAAAGTTAATTGCTTGTTTAATTAATTAATTATGTAATTAACGTATAAAATAGTATAACGTATTCAAATCTTAACAGAATTCGATGAAATAAAATGCGTTGGAACCGCAAAATCTAGATCTACGCGATGGAACAGAATGGAATCAAAACAGAGCACGCTGGAAATTCAGATAGAAAATCAATATGAGAAATTCTTTTATATATATAATTAAAATCAATTAATCAAAATTGTGGTATTACTCATACGCTGTAATATTCTGTTGATTGTCATACGTGATTTCATCCGTGATTGATGTGTTATGTAGATCTGTTGAATATCTTTTTTGTTTATTAGATTTGTCGAATCAAAAAAATTAACATTTGTGTTAATTATAAAATAGTTAAACAAAAATTACCATTTTTGTTTATTAGGTTTGTGATTCAAAATTAACATTTTAATTAGGAAATAGTTAAACAAAAATTATTATTTTTGTTTATTAGATTAGTGAATAAAAATTAACTTTTGTGTTAAGTAGAAAATAGTTAAACAAAAATTATCTTTTTTGTTTATTAGATTTGTCGAATCAAAAAATTACCCTTTTTTTAATTAGAGTTGAATTTTTTTTTAAAAAAAAATTGTTAATTAGAATGGAGTTAAACATAAACCATCATTTTTGTTAATTGGAATAGCCAAATCATAAAGTATCATTTTTGCCAAATTAGAATAATGGAATTAAAATTATCGTTTTGTCAAAATATAATTGTTGAATTAAATTTGTCATTTTGTCTAAACAAAATAGTTGAAATAAAAAGGACATTTTATTGTAACAAAATAGTTGAAATAAAAATGACATTTTGTTGTAAGAAAATAGTGAAAACAAAAATATACGTTTTTGTCAAAATAGAATTGTTGAATCAAAATATACATTTTTGTCAAATTAGAATTGTTGAATCAAAATATACATTTTTTTCAAAATAGATTAGTTGAAACAAAATCTAACATTTTTGTCAAAATAGATTAGTTGAAACAAAATTTACATTTTGTCAAAATATGATGGTTGAAAAAAAAATCATTTTTGTTAACTAGATAAGAGTTAAAAAAAATTCATTTTTGTTAACTAGGTAAGAGTTAAAAAACAAAAATTTCATTTTTGTTAACTAGATAAGAGTTAAAACAAAAATTACATTTTTGTTAATTAGACAAGAGTTAAAACAAAAATAACATTTTGTAAAGGAGAATTGAGTTAAAACAAAAAAAATAACATTTTTGTTAAATAGATTTGTGATAAGACAAAAATATCATTTTTGTTAAATAGAAATTGTAAACAAATAAAGTTATTATTTTTATTTGTTATGTTGAATAGAAATTATACATAAATAAATTATTCTTTTATTTATCATTAGAATACATAGAATAATGTATGCGAATAAATTATTCTTTTATTTATCATTAGAATACATAGAAAAATGTATGAAAATAAATATGTCATTTTTATTAAATTAGAATTGTCAAAATAGAAATTGTCATTTTTGGTTGAAACTAGGATTGTCAACAAAAATGAATGAATCATTTGTGTTCATTTTGTTAAATTTGAATTCTTAATAATATGGAATTATCACTTTTAATCATTTTGTTGAAATAGAATTATCAACAAAAATGAAAAGATCATTTTTAATCATTTTGTTGAAATGGAATTGTCAACAAGAATGAGAGAATCATTTTTACTCATTTGGTTAAATTGAACTTGTCAACAAAATAGAAACATCATATTTATTTGAGTTATTGAAATAGAATGGTCGACAAAGTAAAAATATCAATTATTGTTAGACTTAGATTTTTATGCCAATGAAAAATGACAATTTTTACCGTTAATTTATACATTAGAATTGTATACAAATTTAAGAGACATTTTACTGTTAAGTACACATTAGAATTTGGGTACAAATTAAAGAGTCATTTTTATTACAATAGAATTTATATGTAAGTTAGAGAATCATTTTTATTATCAAAAACATACATTAGAATTTGTATGTAAAGTAAAGAATCAATTTTATTTTCAAAACATACATTAGAATTTGTACGTAAATTAAAGTGACAATTTTTTTTGTTAAATTATACAATAGAATTTGTATGCAAATTAAAGTGACATTTGTATTATCAAATTAGGGGATTTTTCCCACAAGGACAAACTCACCCAAAAACTTGCCCAAAAGGACAAGAGCCCAAAAACTTGCCCAAAAGGACAAGTTTTAGTGCAAATGGTGGAATTCACGGGGGTCCCATGTTTTTCCACTTTGCATTAAAACTTGTCCTTTTGAGCAAATTTTTTACCCCTTGTCCTTTTGGGCAATTTTTTTGGTCTTTTCGTCCTTCACAATTTTTTCCTGATCAAATTATCCATTAGAACTTGTGTATAAAGTAAAGAGGCATTTATATGTTATGTTATACATTGAAACTATATATATAAACAAAATATTTCTTTTTATTTGTTAAAATTAAAAGTTGAAATTGCATACAAGTAATGAAAATAAAGATTATCTTTTTACTTGTCATTAGCAAGAATGTCATGTGAATAAAATACATAATTGTTTGCCATTAGAAACACGTAAAAATGAATGCAAATAAAATACATATTTATTTGACATTATGAACATTTAGATGTGTTATGCCAATAAAAACATTCTTTTATTTGGCGTGTTAAACGCGTTAGTGGAATCGTCGAATGATTTATATTTATATATAATTTTATGTATAAATATAAATAGAGATTAAACGAATCGCGCACGGTAATTCGCGTTTCGGAATCGTAACTTTAAACGATTATACCGAAAGATCCGACTGTCGGATTTTCCCAAAACTGAAAAGGTTTGGACCGCTTTGGGAAGATCTTTCCAACGATATAAATTTTGTTAAAATCCAACGATAGATTTGGAGATATGTGTAAATCGAATTTTGATAAAAACAGCGCTAGGGCTGCCTATTGACCCAAAGCGTCATTAAACTAAATTGTACTATTTTTATATAAATAAAAATAACGATATTATTAAATAATATTAACGATATAAAATGGTTTTAAATTATATATGCGAGAATTATTTGAAAAGATCGAGTTCAATCTCATTTCAAATTATTATACGATGATTTAAATCGAAGATATTGAGGACGGTGATTGAAGACTGGCGATATTCACATCGAATGGGCGACTACTGATGCCCTGAACTGGGTCGCTCCTAGGAAAGGGTTAAAGTGGTAGTTGTCCGGACGTACTTGTTGATTGTCCGGATAAGCGAGCACCTCTCTTCCGTATTGGACATACGGGACGAGGAATAAGGTGTCTCTGGTTTCGTTCGGACCCAGAACGGACTTGTAAATGGATGTGTGTCTGACATTGGATTTCATTCCATGTAAATTGATTTCTATTTAATATATATCTGTTTGGTGGCAAAGAATATATTCTCTTGCTTAACACCATTCTCTGAGATGCACGAGCTCAGAGGTTATATATTGATAGTTATTGATCGCATGGCGTGGATTGTCAATGTGGCATGCCAAGATGCAAAGGATCGAGGCTTTTGTTGAAAAGCAAAGCCTTGTGGTTGATGATCAAAGCACGGCCTGTTTAGGCGTAGCTTTGTGTATAGCGCAACTTCGCGAGCCTCACACCCCGGTATGAGTCAAAAACGGGATAAGGACCATAGGGATTGCATGCGTTTCTTTCTAGCTAGAAGTGGTATTAGGGTTTTGCAAGTCCTGACATTTTACTTATGTGGATGATGGATTATGAGGCGCCTCTGATATACTGGTCGATAGTGGCCAATTGATAGGTCCAATAGGACCGAGAAACGCATTGTTCAGAAATAATTATTCTACTAAAGTATTTGTGGACCGGCCCTACCGCATCCAAGGGTTGCCCATAGGCGTGATCCTGAGACATTTGCTAGAGTGTCTTGAATCGGAGAGGACGATCCCTAGCCTCGACTCATGACGGAAACCCAATTTCCAATATGACATTACGGTTTTGATTATAAACCTATATATGGCGACATAATAGGATGGGGTACTATGCCGTCTAGGATTGATACATTTACTTTGAAATATTTTAAAACTGATTAGACACTAATAATAATATTAAAATATTATTTTCCACGTATCAAGCATGTTTGATCATTATAAGGTAAAACTCTATCCTCCGATTTGCGTTGCATTGTGTGATGGGACTTGAGTCTTGTAATGATTTCATTTTTCTAAAAAGCATTGCGTTGTTTTAAACAAAAACTCATTAAACTTATGCATTGGCAATCCAATGGAGTAAACCTGTTCCACGTTAGCGGGGTGATCCTGTGATTAGTCATATTGTTGGACAAGTTAGGAAAGATTTCTCATACCAGTACTATGACTGACTCATAGTTTGTTTAACTTTGCAAACTCGGGTGCCCTCCTTTCCACACGGGTAGTCGAGTAGCTTATTTTGCAGATATATTGAGCAAAATTCTGGATCGAAGCTTAAAGCTGTGTTTAAAGCAATGATAGACTTCCGTTGTATCAGTTTATTGGTTCTGCTGCACTGTATTAAATTCATTGTAAATTATCTTCCGCTGTTGTATTATTATATTCGATGTACTGTGATATTATGTACTATGATGTACATTATTATAATGTTTATAAAAGTCTTATGTTATTTGTTCCGATGTGTTGTATGTCCAAAGTTAGTGCATTCGAGGATCTCCAACTTTTAGATTAGACCTATGTGGTTTATTGTCGATTCAAAAGGCATGGATTTTCGGGTCATTACATCCACTTTATATGCCTATCATTTTACTTTTATTTATTTACTGGCTAAAAGTAACTAGACTCACCAGACCTTTTGTCTGACCCTTTTTGTTTCCTCTTCTTTCTTCCGTTTCCCCCCCAAGGTTCTCAAGGGAGGGAATTCTCAGGCTTAGTCAGGATTATGCTTTCGTCTTGCTTGGAGCTTCTAGATGTATTGCTCAAGCTTCTATCTTTACTACTATGGCTTAAGATTTGGGGATTATGCTTTCATTGTTAGTACACTCTGATATTTAAAGTACAAGACAAAAGTTTTAATGATGTACGGAGTTTATGTATTTTTAGACATATGGTGTAAACGTGCTTTATGATTAATAAAAGTTTTTAATTCCGCTGCTATTTTATATCTGTCTTGTAATGTTTATGTTCTGTTTACCTATAATGCTTTACGAAACATAATGCATTCCCTTAGTGAGTGACACTAACGGACGTGGGGTGTCACACTTGGTATCAGAGCTGAAGGTTACCAGATTGGATAAAAGTTTTTGAAAACTATTTTTCAAAAAGGTTTTAGAAGAAAGCATTTTCAGAAAGAAAAGTCTATTTTGAAAAACATATTCCCCAAAGCCATAGGAAATATCTCTCGATTCTCCGCTTGATTCCTTTTTCTTTTTGTCTGGGGAACCAATTGTTCCTGAAAGGTGTCCCCATTCCGGCACAATGTCGTAGGCATGTTTGAATTATGGCACATGTGGAAGGGCAATGAAGTGCCTAACCCCCATCTGTAGCAATAGTAGTATCACCTGCGGCTAATTTTCTCGAGCTTCGTAAGGATTCCCATGCGATGGAGGCAACTTTCGAGAGACGTGTTAGCTTATTACACAAGGATGGTAAAAAAGGAGAACAAAGGAGTTAGGGCTAAGGAGTACAACCCAAGGATGAGAAAAATGATGGCCCGAGAAGGGAAGATAAATAAAGTTCAAATAAAGGTGAAAAGGAAAAAGTAAAGGTTGAGGAAACACAAAATAAAAAGGTATGGCCCAAGAATATCCTTCCCCATTCATCAGTCCCTAACTGTAAACTAGTAAGAGAACAATTCCTGGAATATCAACCCCGAAGGCCGAAACCAACATCAGATCGATACACAAAAAGCTGTTTAACATAACTAATCTCCAATCAGTTTCTAAATTCCTTAACTCTCTTTCCTATCTTCTTATCAAATCATTGCTTACGCAACTCTTGGACCCAGTTTACGAATCCAATTCTTTTATGAAAAAAATTGGTTATAACGATAGATTTTAATCACTACTTCCAAAATATCTATCTTTAAATAGAACTTTTATTCATTAATTTGAATAAAGAATAATTAATTAATTTATTAAATAAATAAATCTTGATAAAAAACCCGGAAAGTAAATAGTACTTTCCTACATTCGATATAGTCGAAATCTAATGCATAATTCTTTCTCGAATAAACTCTATTCGATAACTCTCTCTCGAATAAACTATATTCGATAACTCGTTTCCGAATAAATTCTATTCGATAACTCCCTTTCGAGTAAACTATATTCGATAATCTCTCTTTTCTTTGAATAAATTATTCGATAATCTCTCTTCGAATAACTATATTCGATTAACTTTATTCGAATAACTAATATTCACTAACTTTAATTCGATTAACTCTTTTCGATTAACTCTTATCCGACTATCTCTATTCGATTAACTAATATTCGACTAAATCTATTCGATTAACTAATATTTGACTAACTCTGTTCGAATAACTAATATTTGATTAACTCTATTTGAATAACTAATATTCGATTAACTCTATTCGAATAACTAATATTCGACTAACTCTATTCGAATAACTAATATTCGATTAAATCTACCTGAATAACTAATATTCGACTAACTCTATTCGGATAATTAATATCCGGCTAACTCTATTCGAATAACCAATATTCGATTAACTCTATTCAAATAACTAATATTCGACTAACTCTATTCGAATAACTAATATTCGACTAACTCTATTCGAATAACTAATATTCGATTAACTCTAATTCGATTAACTCTATTCGAATAACCAATATTAAATTAACTCTATTCGAATAACTAATATTTAATTAACTCTATTCGAATAACTGATATTATTTTAATCCTATTTCCTATCTTATTCAAATTCCCATTTGAATTCCTATTTCAAAATCCAATTTTTCTAATAAATGTTTTAATTTATAAAATATTCATTTTAATACATTATTCGCATTGAATGTGAAAAATATTCCTTTTATATAATCCATTAAGTTTGATTTCATGTTTTAAATAATATCCCATTTTCAAATTCTATTTATACTCCTATTTATAGAATTATTCGTAGGAAATCTCCTTTATATTTATAACACTTAAATCTCATTTATAATTCCCTTTATAAATGCTGAGTTCACATTCTACTAAAAATATTGATGTCAAAACCGATTTCTACTTCTCTATATAAGTTCAGACTTATATATTCCATTTACCAAATGATAAATATTTTATTTAATTTATAAAAAACATTATTTATAAATTAATCTTCTCAATTTATCTGTTAAAATAGATTCCATTTAAAATCTACTTTAAATTAATCATTTTCGTTTATCTATTAAAAACAGATTTCAATTTAATATTTATTTTCCACATATTTCCTTTTATAAAATTCTGTTCATTTCTCAAATATTTCCTTTTATAAAATTCTATTCATTTGATAAATATTTCCTTTTATAAATCTATTTATTTTATAAAATCCTTAAATTCAATATCCACTTGGAAATTCCTTTTTATAAAATCATTTGATTTTATATAAATATATTTTATTTTCAATATACACTTTGAAAATTCCCTTTTTAATTCCAGTATTATATAGGGTATTTAAAGTCCCAAATAACAAGGATCAATATTATCCAAACACACATAATCATTAACAGATTATATATCACATCACATATCACAATATATGAAAAACAGTAACATAAATGTTGAGGAATCCAGTTGGATCCCTCCAACCTGTTTTCCTGCATCCACAGATGTTAAACAATATAATTAACATAAAATTTCATATCAACATGAAAGATTCTGATCAACAGAATCAATATTTAATTAACGCTATATATATAACTATATCTATATTTTCAACCAAATAAATTAACAGTTCATTCAAACAATCATCACACAGCAATCAATCATCATTTATCAGTTCTAAAAATATGTTATAAAAATATGAACCGGTAGAGTTGGTGAGTTTTACTCATATTTGTCGGTCATCGTTAAATAACGATAACCGTTCAATAATTTTGTTCAGACGTTTTTATTTCATTATAAATTGAGATGAGCTACAAATCACTCTAGACCAGTTCCATAGAGTAGCCCTCGACGGATCCTGTTTCGCAGAGTTTCGATCACATATGAATAAGTTATTAAATTACAAGCTTATATACTAATTAAAAAGAATTAAATTAAATTATTATCAAATGGGCCCCACCCTTTCACCACCAGCCCAAATTACTTCCTGACGCCGATCCATTAAAAACGATTCCTTCTTCCCAAAAAACTTAAACCTGTATGCTCCTTACAACAGATATTGTCGACTGAAAAACTCCTCCATCACTCCTACACACCACCGAGTCACGCCGAACCCCCATCAACAAGCTTCCCTGCATACACGCTACTACTCGAACAACACTCACGAAGTTCGAACACTTCTATCGAAATCTGGGTTCTCAGTCTGTGCGCGTTGTAACCATATGGTGATCAAACTCTTTTCTCACTGAAGCCTCCCAACAAATCCAACGAGACACTAAACATTGCTCTAAACCAAAATATGAATTCAAAATGATGCTAAACATCTTCAATCTTACCAAAGAATTATCCCTAGGTTCACGTTGGAGTACTGCTGAACTACCCAGGTGTTGATCGCAGACGAAGAAACCCAAACTGAGTTGAAGCCCTTAATCTGAGGAGTAGGAATATAATCGTATTGAAATTTATAAATTTTTGTTTGAATTTCTTTTGATTTTACAATGCACGAATTTTCTGTGTGAAGTAAAAATGAGGACGGCGGAAGAGTTAACCAAAGAAGAAAATGGTTTAGGTTTAGGAGGAGTAAGGGTATTTTGTGGGATAAGTTTAACTTGTTTCAGAATTTTCACATAATTTTATTATTATTTTATATCATTACTCTATTTGTATTTGCCATCTAAAAATTCCTACGATCACACATGATATCCAAAAAGCACGAAAATGGACAAGTAGCTGCAGTTTGACATTACGGACCTAACGAAACTTGTTTCATCGAATTCTAAGTCTGTTTGCTCACACAACGTATTTTTAAAGGTCAAATTATCAACTGTTTTTCACATGAAAATCTCTTACGGTCACATGCTGACTCCAAAAATTACATAAATTGAAATCTAACAATAATTTAATATTCCGGATCCAACAAAATTAATTTCATCGAAAATGGAGATCGTTTGCAAAAATGGCTATTTTTAAAGCACTAAATAAACCCATTTAAATATTAATATATTTAAAAATAATTAAATTAATATTATCATATATATCACAATAGAATATCATACAACTCCAATTGGATTTATAACTCGATATTCAAATCTCGGTTGAATCGATATTCAATTTATATATAAAAATCCATTTATAATATAAATAAATCGTTATAAATTATAAACGAATTCCATAATGACTTTCTAGAAATTTGATTTGGACATAACTCCCAACCTACATGACGAAATCTCGATTTTTCTCTTTCATTAGAAAAACATAGTTCAACAAATTCGAACATTTCTTGTTTCACATAAATCAGACTTAATACGGATTCTGTATATTCAATTGAAGTTCACAACTCAATATTTCGAACTACCACGCCATTTCGGGCTTGATTATAATTAAATTATAATTTGTATTTTCAAATGACATTTAAAAATAAATTCATTATTATAATTCAATTTTAAACCGAATTATATATTTTAAATTGTCCAATTCACACAATATTGTCAATTCCATTATTTCTGACTATTTCAAAAATAAATATATTATTCTATTATTTATAAAAATTTAAATATTCAATATTATTTAATTAAACAACCATATAAATCTCTAAATCAAAAAATTAAATAAATTTATTATTATTCTTGTAAAAATACGGGACGTTACAGTCCCTATAAGTAGCCATAAACAAGTAGGTAAAAAGTCAAACAGGTACATCTAAGCAAATCCAAATCCAAATAGAAATAGAAGAGAGAATCCTAATTAAGCCTGAGCGTTCCCACCTTGAGAACCTGGGAGAGGAAGAGAGATAAAAGGAAACAAAACGGGCCAGACATAAAGACTGGCGAGTCCAGTTACTTTTAGCATATAAATAAGTAAAAGTATCATGACATGCATATAAACTAGATAAGAGATAATGGTATCATATAACAGGTATGAACAAGATAAGCAGAATGAACTAAACATATTACGCTTCTCAAATACTTTTCTATACACCAATACTAGCATAACAGATGTGATCCTAATAGAAACATAATGGTAGACTTAGTTGTACTTCTAGTAATGGGTTTTACCTCCAAACAGTAATAACAGGTCCCCACAAAAGTAACGTACGTTACCCCCAACTTGAACAACGGGCATCTAAATAGGCAGGACTAGATGTACCCTAATTACTACCCTTAATCGATCGACTCCCTATCCTGTAAATACCCTGTGTTGGCCATATAGTAGGATGTATCACTTCCTAAAGTGACAACCCCTAGAAGGACACAAACTATTTATTGGTGTTATAGCGACTTATTTTCCCAAGCAACCCAGACCCATGCACGGACATGACTTTGTTGGAGCGCCCATCAGAACACCTCCACCTATATGAACCTCTTATAATCAGCTCAGTAAGCATGCCCTGAAACCTACCTAGTGCGGGGTCCCCTTTTGATACAAGAATGGGTTACTGACTGATACAGGTCCCACACAACAGATGACACAAGCTGCCCCTAGGATTGCATCCCCAACTACTAGGATTTTGACAGGTTATGCGTAACAGATTAACAAGCCCGCATAACCCCAACAGATAAAACAAGTTAAGTTTAACGGGTTCGTATAACCCTTCACAGATTTAACAGATTTACTTAACCCCCATTGATTCAAACAAGTTTACTTAACCCCACTATTTATTAGGTTCATATAACCCCCCATAGATTTAAACAAGTTAAGTATTACAGGTTAACAGGTTCATATAACCCCCACGGATCTAAAAAGGTTTCACATGTTGTTTACAGTTTCATTGCATGTTCCGCTTAATATATTAAGCCTACAAATTTACATGCCCTAACCCTCAAGTCATAGTTCATAGTATAAGATATGCCCTAGATTTTAGTCATACATCATAGTATAGGTTATGCCCACGAATCCCAGTCATGATTCATAATACAAGATACACCCCCAATTTATCTTTCCTAACCATTCCCAATTTCGTTCGTTCACATATTTTACCGATATGCCTAGGCTCGAAGGTAGCCTAGGATGTAAAAATAAAAAGGCAAAGAGGGAGAGAAGAGAACAGAAATGGGAATACTAACAGAACATGCATATGATAACAAATATAGACATATAAGAACTGAACAGTAGATCATGTGTACAGAGGAATACATGTAATGGCAGATATGTTTAGGTATGAATCATATTCTTAATAGGCATAGGTTTAGATCCAGGTTTATAAATATGTCAGGATTACTTGTTTAATGTTTATATCTAAAAATAACATGAACACAGAGACTGGATCTAAAGAACATAGAATAACAAGCAGATGTTGTAGGAGAAATTCTTGTATGCTAAGTTGTTGTTAAAGAAAATAGGCTAATTCGATCCAAGTTTGGGCAACATCTCGTTATCTCCATTGTTTTTTATGTGAAAAAACAATGGAGGTAAGGTCCTATTTATAGCCTAAAGCCAACAAACCAAGCCAACATATCAATCCACGTTCAGAAAAGAGAATTCGCCCAGATCTGCATTGGGTCGACCCACCACCCCTAGGTCGACCCAATCAGGTCTCGGGCCGACTCCCGAAGGGTCGATTCCCTCCTATTTTCCACACTTCGCTATTTTAATTTTATTGGAATATTCTGACTTGGTTTGTATATATATAATACTCTTATATGTATACTAACTTCTAGGCTTAATAACCTTTTCATACGAAGTCTGTTTTGCGCAAACTCGGAGTCTATTTTAAGTAGAATTCTGAGACGAATGCAGTAGCACAATCCGTTTACTTAATTCCAAATATTTAATTAAGTATCCCTTAGTTTATTTTCATAGTGTTCTTTAACATTACAGGGTGTTACATTCTCCCCTACTTTACGGATTTCGTCCCCGAAATCTCCAAGTTAAGAAGATTGTATATCCTAACGTCCATCAACCATCTATTCATCCATCAATCATAGGCATCCATTGTCCTTAAGAGATTTTTAATGCTTATATGAACATATGCAAAGATGTGTGTATATGTCCTTATTCTAATGCGACAAAATCAGACGGTCTATTGATTCAGTCGACCTCCTTAATGCATTGTATGTTAGTGCCATGAATCCAACATGTATGCAAGTAGTCCAAGTATATCATATAAACGCTATATGTGTTCACAATCATCCATCCAAATGCATAATCCATATGATGATACAACCATTTCTATTCATAAAATTTAAAATGCACACACATCCATATGCAATATATAAGTAATTGAGCTGATCTAGTGCCTAACATGTGTGTATATGCATCCACTAACAACCACTTACATCCACTTACATCCATCAAACGTAACATGTCTCAAACACATGTTTACACCCATTGGTTTTCTACCTAAAGGTCGAAGATTTAATCGATATGATATGCTCAAATGACAGAAGCATGTATGAATAAAAGCTTGGAAAAAGAAGTTAAGAACATACCCTTGAAAAGAAAAGGGTACGAAGCGCGAATCTTGTCTTCAGTCTCCCAAGTTGCATCTTCGCGGTCCTCTCCCCACTAAACTTTCATCAACTTGACCTCTCGGTTGCGAAGCTTCTTAACCTATGATCTAAGTATATAGGTAGGAACTCGCCTAACTGTCGCCTCCCATTCTACCTCTACTTCCTCAATTATGCTCGACTCAACTACCTCTGTGGTATCATGCCGACACTTCCACAAATGAGAAACGTGGAAAACATCATGAATACTTGCCAATCTTTCTGGTAGCTTCACCCTATAGGTCTTTTGACCTATCCTTTCTACCATGGGAAATGGCCCTAAAAAACTTGGCTCCAGTTTCCCTACAGATCCAAAGCGAATTACTTTGATGAAAACCATGTCTCTCACCTCAAACTCAATATCGACCCTTCTCTTATCAGTGTATGACTTCTATCTATCCTGAGCTATCTTCATGCGTCTACAGATAAGATCAATCTTTTATAAGGTTTCTCTAATCGTCTCTGGCCCATGTAAAAGCCTATCTATAGACTCCCACCAACAAGTTGGTGATCTACAAGGTCGTCCGTAAAATGCTTCGAAGGGTTCCATGCCAATACTAGCTTGATAACTGTTGTTATAGGAGAAGTCAACCAACGGAAGATGCTCCCCCCAAGTCCCTCCAAAGTCTAGGATACACAGCCTCAAAAGATCCTCAAGAACTCTATTCACCCTCTCAGTCTGCCCATCGGTCTGAGGGTGATATGCGGTGCTCAAACACAACCGCGTACCTAATGCCTCTTGCAGGCTCTTCCAGAACTCACTAGTGAAGATGGGGTCACGATCACTCACTATGGTAGAACGTACTCCGTGTAGACAGAATATCTCACGAAGATAAACTGATGCCAACCATGCTGCCGTTCTCTTACTCTTAACAGGAATGAAATGAGCGCTCTTAGTAAGCATGTCTACTATAACCCAGATACTAGTGTTGCCCTTCCTCGATCTAGGAAAACCATCAATGAAATCCATAGAGACGCTCTCCCACTTCCACTTTAGTACCTCCAAAGGATGAAGCAAACTCTGGGCTTCCTTTGCTCAGCTTTGACTTGTTGGCAAACTAAAATTGAGAGACAAACTCCGCTACATATTTCTTCATCCCATCCCAAAAGAAAATTCTCTTCATATATATATATACATCTTATCACCGCCCGGATGGATAGTCATCCTAGAATGATGGGCTTCCTCAAGGGTTGTCTTCAATAGACTCCCAACTCGGGGAACAAAAAGCCTTCCATCCCATCACAGCCACCCTCTATCATTCATGTAATATCTACTAAGGTGACTAGAAGTCTCCCCTCTACTGAGCCTATCCAAGATGTCTGCTATCTGTGGGTCCTCTCACTGCGAAGATTCTATATGATCCATAAGAGTAGGTCGCACCTCTAAGGATGCCAACAAACCAGGTATAAGATCCATAGATGGTCTAAAATCATAGGTCGATATGCACTCCAAGCTCCGCCTCTCTATGAATAGAGGGCTCAAAGTTATCCTCTGCCTACTCAATGCGTCTGTCACCACATTACCCTTGCCAAGGGTATAAGAAATCTCAAAATCATAGGATGCTAGGAACTTCATCCATCTCTGTTGTCTCTAATTGAGATCCCTTTGCAAGAACAAATAATTGAGCAACTTATGGTTTGTGTACAACTCGACCCTCTCTCCAACCAGATAATGCCGCCAAGTCTTAAGCGCGAATACTGTAGTAACCAACTCTAAATCATGGGTAGGGTAGTTCTTCTCGTGAACCCTTAGCTGTTTACCGCCATAACGTACTACCCTTCCCTCTTGCATTAAGATGGCACCAAGCCCTGTACCACATGCATCAGTGTACACTGTGAACACTTTGTTCCCACCAGGAAAAGTCAAGACCTGGGCTGTTGTTAGAGCCCTCTTCAATCGCTCAAAAGCATCTCCACAATCAATATCCCAACAAAAGAGCAGATTCTTCTTCGTAGTCTGGTGAGTGGGGCTGATATTTTTGCAAAGTCCTTAATGAACTTCCTATAATAGCCCGCTAAACCAAGAAAACACTTCATCTGCATTGCATTCTTTGGAACCTTCGAATCCTAAACTGCAATTACTTTCGCGGGATCCACTGCTATCCCATCTTTGGAAATCACATGCCCATGAAATCTCATTTCCTCTCTCCAAAAATGACATTTGAAGAATTTCTCCTTAAGGTGATGCACTTAAAGAGTCTTCAAAACCTCCCCTAAATGTAGGGCATAATCTTCCTTGCTCTTCGAGAAGATCAAAATGTCACCTATAAAGACCGCAACGAAGTTATTCAGAAACTCCCGGAACACCATACTCATCAGCCACAATATACGCATATGCATTCGTCAACCCAAAAGGCATGGATAGTCACTCGAAGAAATCATTTGGAGTTCTAAAAGCAGTCTTGTCTATACTGTCCTCGGCCACCCTCAACTGATGAAACCCCATGGCCAAGTCTAACTGAGAGAAAATAGACGCACCAACAAGTTGGTCAAACAGATTGCCAATCCTCGGAAGTGGGTGCCTATTCTTCTTAGTGAGCTTATTCAACTCCCTGTAGTCCACGCATGAGCGAAGCGAGCCATCCGCCTTAGTTGCAAAGACGACTGGAGCACCCCATTCCGATATGCTTCACTTAATAAACCTCTTCTCAAGTAGCTCCCCTACTTGCTTGTTGAGTTCCCTCCTTTCCCTAGGAGCCATGTGGCGCATAGGAAATGAGATTAATTTCACGTTATCCGCCAATTATATCTGGAAATTAATCTCTCGCCTCAGAGATAAGCCCCTAACCTCCTTAAAAACATCTGAATACTCACAGACTATCGGCATTGATTGCAAATCATCGATAGAAGCATCATGTGATTTTAGGAAACTAAGCATGACAGACCCCCTTGAGTCACAAGAAATCTCAAGAGTCCTTCCTCGGCAAGTCAAAAGTCTAACGACCCTCCTCTAACAGTCTAGAATGGCACCATACATGGATAACCAATCCTTCCCTAGAATCAAACCATAGCCCGTGAAACCACGCACATATGCATCACACTCAAACTCGACGCACAACACAGATATCCTCAAACCCCGACAAACCATAGACAAATGAGTCATGCCCCCAATAGGGTTTGAAACAACAATAGGATCCGAAACCATACTAGTAATAAGGTGCAAAGACTCAACCACATAATTAGATATAAAAGAATGTGTAGCGCCATAATCAAAAAGAGTCATAACAGGATGATCGGAAAAAGAAATCAAACCTTCAACAGAAACTTTCCTACCTCTGTCCGGTACACTGGCCTCGAGAGCATGCACCTACCCTCCAGAAGATGCCTCCCTTTGGCCTTGTCCTTGCTTCCTCGGGCACTCCTAGAATAGTGTCCAACCTCACCACAGAGGAAACAAGCATTCTTCCTTTTTCGGAAATCTTTGACTAAATGACTCACGTTCCCACAACCGTGTCATTTCTTATTGCCTTGAGCTTTGTCGTTCTTTCCGCCTTTCTTTTATTGTTGCTGTTCTTTCTTTGGCCACACTTTCTTATTTTGTGTCTCATCAGTCTTAGCCTCTTTCTTTTCGCCTTTATCTTCTTCGTGCATCAATACCATATCAACGAGCTTCTCGAAAGTTGCCCCCATCATAATATGAGACCTAGTCAATCCACGGAGAGGTGCATATAATCCTCTCGCGAACCTCAAAGCTTTCTTGTGCGGGGTGTTCACCATTTCCAGCCCAAACCTTGCCAGCTGATTGAACTTATTGACATACTCTTTGATATACATGCTTCCTTGCTTAAGTGCCAGAAACCTTTCCATTTACATACTCTCTTCTGCCTGAGAAAGAAACTTCATCTCGAATTTCTATCGGAAATCATCAAAAGTCTCAACTAGACGCCCTGCTCACATCAATTCCCACCAAAGTGAAGCCTCATCCTTCAGCAGCCAACTGAATCTTTCTTTGGTCGTCAACCTTAAAAATCCCAAAAAAATCCTCCATCTTTTTTAGCCAGTTCCATGCTTCCATAAAGCTTTCAGTTCCATGGAATGGTTTTCCTCCCATAGCACAGAAGTCCTTGCATATCTTGGAGAAATTATTTGCTTGCGGAGGAGGAGGAACAATAGCTGCAGCTGGGGGAGGGGCGTTTGCTTGGCCTTTAGCAGGTGTCGTAACCTCTAGATATCTACGGGACCAAGCTGGTATCCAAACGCCCTCGGGAATATTCGGTTTCCCAGACATGTTGAAAAGGAAAGGAAAAAGATATTCAAACAGAGAATCGAAAGATATTTCATATGGCTTTGGGGAATATATTTTTCAAAAATAGACCTTTCCTTTGAAAATACTTTTTTTTTGAAACCTTTTGAAAACAATTTTCAAAACCATTTATCCGATCTTGTAACCTTCAGCTCCGGTACCAAATGTTACACCCCACGTCCGTTAATGTCACTCTTTAGCATAATGCATTAAGTTTCGTGAAGCATTATAGATAATCAGAACCGAATCTCACAAGAAAGATATATAAAACAACAACGGAAATTTAAAACTTTATTTTCCAACATAAAACATCGTGGTCTCAAATCTAGTTACAACATCAGACTAAAATACTGGAATAAAATACATAAAATAAAACATCTTTCTTGCACAAAAAACCATCAGAATATATAAGTAAAAAGTTGTAGTCCCTATATTTAGCCATAAACAAGTAGACAAGAAGTCAAAGCGGTACATCAAAACAAATCCAAATCCAAGCAGAAACAGAAGAGAGGATCTTAATCAAGCATGAGCGTTCCCCGGAGAATCGGGGGGGGGGGGGATAAAGAGAGAGAAAAGGAAATAAAACATGTCAGACATAAAGTCTGACCAGTCTAGTTACTTTTAGCACATAAATAAGTAAAAGTATCCTGACATGCATATAAACTAGATGAGAGAAAACAATATCATATAACATTTATGAACAAGATAAGCAGTATGAACTGAACAGATGACACTTCTCAAATACTTTTCTCTGCACTAATACTATCCTAACAGATGTGATCCCAACAGAAACACAATGGTAGAGTTAGTTGTACTTATAGTAGTGGGTTTTACCCCCAAACAGTAATAATAGGTACCCAAACAGAAATAACGAGTGTTACCCCAACCAGAACAGCCGGGCACCTAAACAGGCAGGACTAGATGTACCCTAATTACTACCCCCAATCGATCGGCTCCATATCCCGTAAATACACTGTGCTGGCCCCACAGTAGGATGTATCACTTCCTAAATTGGCAACCCCCAGAAGGACACAAACCTATTTACTGGTGTTATAGCGGCTTATTTTCCCAAGCAAGTCGAACCCATGCACGCACATGACCCTATTGGAACGCCATCAGAACACCTCCACACATATGTACCTCTTGTAATCAACTCAGTAAGCGTGCCCTGACCCCTACCTAGTGCGGGGTCTCCTTTCGATACCCGAATGGGTTACTGACTGATACAGGTCCCACACAACAGATGAAACAAGCCACCCTCTAGGCTTGCATCCCCAACTGCTAGGATTTTGACAGGTTATGCCTAACAGATTAACAAGCCCGCATAACCCCAATAGATAAAACAAGTTTAACTGGTTCATATAACCCCCCCACAAATTTAATAGATTTACTTAAACCTCACTGATCCAAACAATTTTACTTAACCCCCACTATTTAACAGGTTCATATAATCCCCCACAGATTTAAACAGATTAAGTATTACAGGTAAACAAGTTCATATTACCCCTATGGATCTAAAAAGGTTTCACATGTTGTTTACGGTTTCATTACATGTTCTGCTGAATAAATTAAGCCTACAGATTTACATGCCCCAAACCTCAAATCATAATTCACAGTATAAGATATGCCCTAAATTTTTATCATACATCATACTATAGGTTATGGCCCCAAATCCCAGTCATGATTAATAATACAAGATATGCCCCAGTTTATCTTTCCCAATCATTCCCAATTTTGTTCGTTCGCATATTTTAGCGATAGGCCTAGGCTCGAAGGTAGTCTAGGCTATAAAAATAAAAAGGGAAAGAGGGAGAGAAGATAACAGAATAAGCATACTAAAAGAATAGGCATATGATAAAAGAAATAGGCATATAAGAACTGAATAGTAGATCATGTGTATAGAGGAATTCATTCAACGACAGATCTGTTTAGATACGAATCAGATTCTTAACAAGCATAGGTTTAGATCTAGATTTATAAACATGTTAGGATTACTTTTTAAATGTTTATATCTAAAAATAGCATGAACTCACAGTGATTGGATCTATAGAGCAGAGAATAACAAGCAGATGTTGTAGGAGAAATTCTTATATGTGTGTAAGCTGTTGTTGAAGAAAATAGGCTAATTCAATCCAACCTGGGGCAGCATCTCGTTATCTCCATTATTTTTTATGTATAAAAAAACGAGGTCCTATTTATAGCCTAAAGCCAACAAACCAAGCCAACAAATCAGTCCACGTTTAGAAAAGAAGATAAGAACGTACCCTTGAAAAGAAAAGGGTACGAAGCGCGAATCTTGTCTTCAGTCTCCCAAGTTGCATCTTCACGGTCCTCTCCCCATTGACCTTTCATCAACTTGACCTCTCAGGTGCGAAGATTCTTAACCTCTGATCCAAGTATACCGGTGGGACCTCGTATAACTGTCGCTTCCCGTTCTACCTTTACTTCCTCAAGTATGCTCGACTCAACTACCTCTGCGGTATCATGTAGACACTTCCGCGAATGAGAAACGTGGAAAACATAGTGAACTTATGATCTCCTCGAGAGTGTGAATAATTTTCGAGTAAGTCTTGAACTAGGTCTCCAAGCCTTATTACGATCGCTTCTCGGAGGACAATCATTCCTCGAAGGAGGTTGCTTAGCAGTAGTAGAGTCTTTGCTTTTTCAGAATCGGACTGTTTTCCACCCTTAACGGTATTAACATCGAGAAACTTTTTGTCAGTCCTCGCATCTTCTTCCCAAAGGAATCTTTCAGCTTCAAAATAGAATTCCCCGATATCCCTAAGCGAGTCCCGGTGCGCTGAAGTCTTGAAGTTGGATCTATCCTAAACAATTGAAACGGCGTCCATTAAAACCATAAGAGGATCAGGTCTGTCGTCCGAAGCCACTGCAATATTAAAGCATTTCAAGAGTTTACGCAGAGTATCGCCGGACTTTCGCCTAATGCCGTTGAGAGTCATCATGCTTTTTGGACGGGTGATGTTGAACCTAAACTTTTCCACAAATCTACTAACCAAAGCATTCCAAGATGTAATGGAGTCTACCTCTAGCTCCTTGAACTACATTGCAGCTATATATGTTAAGTAGAACGAAAAGCACTTAGCCATTACATTTTCTGAAGCCGAGCGGAGTTCCATGTGTTTAGGTGACCAGTCAGATCCTTGCGACCGTCATAGGGTTCCAGAACTGGTAGCTTGAAATCCAGTGGATTGCGAGAATTCCTAATATCCAAAAAAACGGACTGCGAGTTGTACAATCTACATCAGAAGAGGAGGTACCGCCTCGAGTGAATCGACAAATAACGTTCGCAGTTTGAGAACCATTTCCACAAGCAAGTAATTGGTTTAGATTATCCAAAGCAATACTAGTGCTCCCAGTGATTAAGTCTATATCGGGAATCAGTTGATTGGGAAGAATATCTGGTTGAATTCCAACCTGAGGGGCCATATCGACATAACCCTGACTCCCGGAACTGTGGTAGCGCTACCATCCAAAGCTGCGTGCATTGGTGCTTGAGCAACATTACCAACAGCGGAGTCTGCGACTTGACCATTCAAAGGGTCACAGGTTGGAGAGATATCGCAATTAGGGGTGCCCCCGAGTGTAGCGGGACCGACACCGTTCCGTGGAGTGGCGTCAGCCTGCTGACTAGTTAGTGGGGTTGCCCCTAAGTCCCGTGTCAGAGGTAGAGAGACATTGGTACTAGTTCCAACAATGTCTTCCTGACCAGTCGGCCTCGAAGCACTTCTTATCCTGTCCTTAATATGATCATGAAAGGTATTGAAAGCATTTTCTTATCGCTTAAGTCGAGCATTCAAATCTGTAGCTAAGTTCTTAATCATTCCATCGACGTCTTCTCAACTGACATAGTTCGATGGAACTCCAGTTGAAGAAAGTTTTTGACTTCTTCCTACTTTTGTACCTTGATCCTCGTTGATTGCGTTGAGCTTCTTGCACTTAACCATGATGAGAAGCGAGTAATTGATTCGAAGTTGAAAACTGAAACTGAAGTCCAAAACCAGAACCGAAGACGAAATTTTAATTTTTTTTCGAGAATCTAATCCAAAGCAGAGGCCCAAGCTATGTGCTCCCCTTCGTGGTGCACCAAAGTGTTGACATGGGGAATTGTCGTGGATTCAGCACACATCAACCCTCGAAATGTTAGTGTTGCAACAATACGCTAATCTAATGATATAGTAAAGTAATGCGGGAAAACACAGCTTTTTATAGTGGTTCGGCATTAACGCCTACATCCACTTTGTAGTAATCATTCATCGTATAATTGTTGATTACAAACTTGTACAAATTCGAACAATATTTGTGTACAAAGCGTTACAATAGAACAACAAAATGTCTGTAATTCTATACTTTGAGCAAAATGCCTTTCTTCTTCCTTATGGAGTGAAAAATGAGTTAACTCGGTCAATAATGTCCAAATAGTGCCTTCAATGTCCAAGAAATCCAAATATGTCCAAAATAGTCCAAAAGCAGTCTAATTACTCTTGTAGATGTCCAAAAATCGACGGAAAATGTTTGTGCAACATTTTAGTGGTCCACGCTATGTCCAATAGTCATGGAGAAGAAGATGGAAGCCATTAATGGTGCTGGAGAGATTCGAGAAGTCCAAAAATTCAAGGGAAAAAATCAACATAAAGTCCAAGCTTTGAGGTATTCATAGGTGAGTAGGTTAGGTTGGCGTAGGTGAGATTTGGTGTGCACTACCAAAAAATCGCACTCTACATAGCCCATATACAAAAATTCATATCCAACATCACACGTGGATATGAAAAAATCGCATCACACCTTTGCCGCACCCAAGGCTTATCGAAGTGCAAAAATCTCATCCTGGCTTTAAAAACTCGCATTTTTGGAAATTTCGCATCCCTCCTGGGGGATGCGAGCATGCGCATTCACATCTGAGGAATGCGAACTACGGTGTTTGAAATTGGGGGATGCAAGTTTATAGAGGATGCGAGGTGATGTTGGTGATGCGATACTATGTGAGGTGATGCGATGCGGCGTGAGGCGAGCATGTTAAGGGTGATGACATTTTGTGCACATGCTCACAAAAACGGGCGTAACTTTCAAACCACAAGGTCGTTTGGCCAAACGAAATTTGTACTTGAAGCTAACTCAGAGGGCTACAACAGTTACAGTGAAAAGCACCATAATCCATGTTTTCGGGCCCAAAAGAGGTCATGTAAAAGGGGTTTCGGGCCATTTTTATTAGGGCTGTCAATGGGTCATGTCGGGTTTTGGTCGGGTCAAGTCGGGTTCAGATTTATTTATAAATGGGTCGGGTCAAGTCGGGTTCGGATTGACTTATAAATGGGTCGGGTCAACCTGTTTATTAAATGGGTCATTTTTTCCCAATCCTAACCCGACCCATTTATAAACGGGTTGACCCAACTTGACCCGTGTAACCCATTTAACTAAACAAGTCGTGTCGGGTCGTGTTGTGTCGGGTTTATCCGTTTGACCCATTAGCAAATATTTCCGACTGATATAAACAACAAAAGAACCAAATCTCTAACATGAAACACTATTATATAATCATCAACATGCAATAAGTTACAAAATCACCAATAAGCAACAAGTTACAAAATCACCAACAAGCAGCACATATATAGAGCATGAAATCACCATACCCAAAATTCATTCTCTATACATAAGAACATAGAGCATACTGCATACATAAAATACTAACAGTATGGAAGAGATATAGTTGTTATAAGTAAAATATAACTAACAACATACAAGAATAAATTAGTAAAATATAACAGCTCACACAATAATATATGAGCATACTGATTACTGCATAAATAAAAGACTAACACTAACAACATACATAAAAGACTAATAGTATGCAAGAGATACAACATTTAATTGGGTTTGGCGCGTCAAAATCGAGTTAGCGGGTCAACCGTAAACCCCACCCATTTATAAATGGGTCAAATTCGGGTTGACTCGAAAATGACGCGCCAACTAAATTGGTCGGGTTAATCTGCTAATTTTCATGTGGGTTTCAGATTGGATTTCGGATCGTTTAGGAAATTGACAGCCTTAATTTTTATGTTTACGTTGCGACTTCAACCAAATCTCTTTGTATTTTCTGATGATTTTCTTGATGCTTGAGCGCGTTGCAAACCAGAAACTTGACGTGTGACGTTTTGACAATAAAGCGTTCAATAATTATATGTTACCAAAATTCGCATTTTGGTAGATATTACTTCCTACAAATGTATACATAGTCACGTGCTATGCTCAAACTAGATTATAGGAAATTTTTATTATCTATTTTGATATTATATATATGTTCATAAGAGTGAGTGTAACGACCACGGGATTTTCGGCTCCGAAAATCAACACAAAACCCAGTGTCGACTGTTCAGACATCGAAAATACCGAATCATTAATAGAAAGAAATTAGAGGGTGAGATAGAAAAGATAGAACTAATAGAATAGAAGAAGAAGAACACAACTGAGCATAATCAAAGTAAACACGAATCTCACAGCGGAACGAATAAAATATATTATATAACATAACTTTTGAAATACAAATCAGTAACTTTATATACATACCATCATCAGAGCACAACAGTCATTTCTGGAACAGTTATAAACACCTGTTTCCAGATACAAACAAGGTCCACAGCGGAATATATGATAGTCTATAGCTAACTGGAGAAGCCTCCGGCTTCCAGCTCCTCCAAATGAATCTGAAAAATCCCGACTACTTGACTGCCCGTACAAATTTGGGCACCCAAGAGTTTAGGGAAAACAAAACAAAATAAACTCTGGGTCAGTCATGGGACTGGTGTGAGTAAACTCCAACCACTTGTTTAACTTTAAAAAAATTCTTTCAAAAGAAAAGATAATAGTAAGACCAGCCCACACATAAACATGGACGGTTTTTACCTTACTATAACCCAAAACACTTTGATACGAAAATCCAGTGATATTATAATAATGTCTACATCAAGTAAATAACCAAATAGCAGAACGCTTGCATCTCACGCTCCACATATATATAGTATAAAATCAAAAACCGCATGGCGCTTATTGGAGATTGGATTTCCAACATGACAAGGTATGGAACTACCTTCCGCTAGTGTATCTCTAGAGAGGAATACACTGGGTTCAACAAGAACATCTTGCAACCCGGCCCACACATGACCGACCACTCATTTCGCTTGAGTGTATCGAATGTATATCACCAACGGTTGGGATCAGCAACCGTCTCCCGACTGGGACAGCATCGAATAGAATAAGAAATCAAATGAACCTCTAGATAGGTGATTATACATCCTAATGGGTGCGACCCACATAGCCATGCTGCCTGCCCGATTTTTGTCCTTTCCCGGTTGTTGAGGCCTGAGGCTACGAATACTTACCCTTCATTGATAGCACAATCACTTTGAATGCCACATTGTCAGATCCGTTAATCACTAGTTGAGTTTGCACAAATATTCTGGATGTTATGCTAAGGGAATAAATCCGTTGCAACCATATATATTTATACAGACCAACCCATTTGATCATTGGAAATACTCTGTCAGACATTCGTCCATTTACGTTCGTTCTGGGATTGAACGAAACCGAAGGCACTATTTCTATTAATAGAAAAAGCCCTTGCACTTTTACTCCGTCTTCAATATATTCAGCATACTTGGTACGCAACGCTAATGCCGATACGGAGTGGTTCTTCGGATAATAATCCAACCGGTCTCTCCAGATTGACAACGATGGTCAAAAACTTCGATAGTCTGTGATTTAACTATCGAATAAAAACAAGTGTTCATCCAAACATATCAAACAAATCACTGGGCTCTTTAATTAATATTTCATTAATTAAATCTCTTCTCCATTTCCCCTATCAATATTTGTTAACCAAATATTTTCAATAACCATATTGGCCCTTTACGCTATTTGGAAAGCATTTCCCAATATCAACTTCTTTTATTTTCTATATATTAGAAAATATCTCTATTTGCAATTGGAAACAATTCCAATCACTTATCTCTATCCCGACTATTTTAATTATACTCAGGAAATATCTACTTGTTATATTTCCAAAATTCCATCACTTGGGTTTAAAACGAATGTTGTGTAAAACATCGTTACAACAACCCAAAATATTTTATTCAACTAACTCTTTTTCAAACACTTCTCTTCGAGACTGGGTCTTGCTATTTATCCATTTAAAAATGAAATCAATCAAGTTGGGGTAAAATTACCTCTCAGACCTTAACTGAAAACATCCTCAACTTCAAAACGGCAAAACCACTTACCTCGAATAAACACACTATACAATCCAATTGTTCATTTTTAAAACATGTATAAAGTTCGCTTTCTATTTCTAATTTATAGATTTCCCTTTTTGTTTACAATATTTGATTTTTATATTCACTTACCTATCGAATTCTATACGTCGATACAATGATTTCTAAATATCAAAATATCTTAAAAATATTCTAACTCCTTAAATTTCCGGAAAATTTCGCCATAACCTCCCCTGTATCGGGAGCATCGGGAAATTTCAAATAGCTTCCCGGTAACTTCTCATCTCAAAAAGAAAAAGAAAAAAAGCCAAGCGGCTTGCCGATACGGCGCATAAAATCTCATATATGAATTAAACATGTACCTTATTGTCGGGCACATAAATAAAATCTTCATATACTTCATCCCATACATGTCTCCTGTATGTCTATACCTGTCCAATTGATTTCAACTATTCCCAATTGCTTTAACTCAATTCGTTAATTAACTTGTTAATTAACTCTTTGGTCTATTTCACTTTTATATTTGGGCATGACATGTTCCAATATATTTTTAACTTGCTTATCAACTAATTGAATTCAAATTTCAATTAAAGTTCTATATTCGATTTCGAATATATATTTACGAACGCCAAATTCACTTTTCAAGGTTCGACTTTAGTTCAAACTCGATTAACTAATTTCTACTTTGACTTAGTTAATCCTAAATAATCAAAATAGGGTTATTGTTTCAAAAATCTCTTTACTTACTTTACTTGAGCTCGCCTTTATTTTCTAACTCAAGTTTAGGCTTTTAAATGGGAATTTGGATTTTTATTTGCTTAAAAATCCTTATATTTATATATAAAATCTATTATGGTTTAAAATGGTTTCTGGCGCTGCACTTTTGAAATTTTGATTTTTGACATATCTCAAAATCTATTCGATGAAATCCAGATTTTTCTCTTCTATTAGAAAACTATTATCTAACGGGTCCTGACGGTTCTTGTTTTAAAGAATTCCGACTTAAATTAACTTCTGTATACTTAATTGAAGTTCGAAACGCCAATTTACGAACTGCAGCGCTGCGGCCAGTTCGTTTTAATTATATATATGTATATATAAACTTTGTTTAAATAAAATTCAACTCCCTTTCTGATATATATATCATATATTCAAATCCATAATTTAAATTCCATTTGAATTCTATATTCAAATCTATTTTCATTTCAAATCCCATATTAAACTTCACTTTGAATTCAAATACCATATTTAATTTTCTCTTGAATTCAAATTCAATATTTATATCTCTTTGGATTCAAATTCTAATTTGTATCTCTTGAATTCCAATTCAGGATTTAAACTCCATTTTCAAATCCGTTTGCAATTCCTATATTTAAAGTCTATTTGAATTCTCGAATATCCCAACTCCATTTTAATTCTATTTGAAATTCAAATATTCAAACTCCATTTAAATTCTATTTAAAATTCTAAATGTTTCAAATTCCATTTTCCCTTATTTGAAATTCCCAATATTTCAAATTACATTTTCTTTTATTTGAAATTCCATTTTTGAATTTCCTTTATTCCAATCCCATTTGAATTCCTTTGAATTCAAATTCTATTTCAATTCCCTTGAATTCAAATTCTATTTCAAAACTATTTGGATTTCCTATTTTGAAATCCTATTTCAATCCTACCTTGAAATCCTATTTTCAAAGTTTATTTCAAATTCTATTTTGAAATTCCATATTCAAATTTCTACTTGAATTCCTATATTCAATTCCATGTTCAAATTCAATACTTGAATTTCTATTTCAAATCTCTATTCAAATTTCATATTTGAATTCCATTTCAAATCTCTATCCAAATTTCATATTTGAATTCCAATTCAAATCTCTATTCAAAATTCATATTTCAATTCTTCTTTGAAATTCTATATTTCAAATTCTATTCAATTCTTCTTTGAAATTCTATATTTCAAAGTCTGTTTCTATTTGAATTCTTATATCCAATTTCTTTAAACAAGTCTCGACTTCAATTCCTTTTGAAATAGATATTTCTATTTTTCTTTGAAGATAGATTTCCCATTCCAATTTCACACTTGTATTTCTATTTCTGAATTATCAAATGATAATTCTTTTCACTTCATTTATAACTTCGTTATAAAAGAACTATTTATAAACTTCTTTTATAAAGGAACTACTTGTTTTATTTTTATTCCATTTAAAATTCAAATTCTATTTAAAAATAGAATTTTCCCTTTAAAATCTCAAATATCCTTCCATGATATTTTAAATAAATTAACACTTAGCCCAGTGATATTTAAAACAATCAAATCACCCAATTTTCAATCATTTTATTTTTAACATATCATATATGAATATATGAAATCAGCAAACAACAAACAGATAATATATTTTTGAGGAATCCAGTTGGATCCCTCCAACCTGTTTTCCTGCATCCACAGATGTTAGCACATACATAATACCCATTCTGCTTCATGGCAGAATATCGCGGTATAGAAGGTCATCCACTAATCATAGCGTGGGGCGTATAGGGTAATCATCCGCTAATGGTACCGCGGGCATCCGCTAATGAGACTGCGGGAATCCAACCAATCAACAACCCAATATATATATGTATATATATAGCCTAAATAACTAATATATATAAAACAACCAGAAAACATTCACACAAGCAACAGACAATTATTTTTAATGAAATAAAAATAATTCTAAAGGTGAGTGAGATTTACTCACTTTGATTTCGTTTGTGCTGAATTTCCCTTTAAATTTAACATTTCGTATCTTCTCGGCTTTGAATCCATTAAAATCTTTTGTCTTGAACCTACGATTATATATTTTAATTTAACGATTAAACACTATATTAATTTAAATTAACCTAACCAATATATTTATTATCCTGAGTATTAAAAATAAAGACGTATACCTTATTATCTCCGCATGACTCGACCAATCCACGAAGTCAACTCAACAAATATCGATCCATTCCCACTTGAATTAGCTTCAAAACTGCGGTCATCCATTATGGCATTTGATCGAACACCTTACTGGCAGCTTCCATATCTTAATATCATATATCGCTGCTGCATATTCTTGCTCCAGTCATCACGAATACTCCTCAACAATCATTCCTATTGGATTTGCTTTAACCCGACAACCTTCATATGCAGATAAACTCCACTGTCGATCCTCTACAAACCATCAGCTTCACTAACCTGACAGTTTCCTCCCCATTCCATCGCTCCTGCCCCATCATCATCCCATTCAAACTCCACAAACTCGAATCCCACCAAAACCATTACCAAGCTCCAATACGCCATCATCACTGCGGCTTTCCCTGTAGGTCGTTGCATCCCCGCCCTAACCGCCATCTCCACTTGCGAGCAACTCCAATACCCTACGCGGCTTTTACAGTGAACGATTTACAGTCTCAGCACCCCCAAATCGCGATACCCTTCATTCACAGAACATCGACTTCCACAAACTCCAGCTTGTTTTCAACATCGCACCCCTCTATCGAGCATCTCCTTCCTCAATCGCGACTTCCACATCCACTTCTGGCCATCGCGACTTAGTCGCTAGTCTCCAACAGCTACCCACAGTTCAACTGGAACCCACAGCTTCTACAAGAACAACCGCCTTCTTCTAGCTTGGAGTAGATGGAAAGTCCATTTAGTCGAACTCGAATAAATGATTTCCGAGATTTTAGTTTCTGAAATCACAAAGGGGAAACGAGAATTTCTTTTAATCAGAAAATGAACAAGAGGAAGTAAAAATATATATAAAGAGGAGTAAAGGGGGATCGCGTTGGTTTATATAGGCGCTAGGGAGGAAACATTTCGTACTCACCCATTAAATCTTGTTTCTGAGATATAGAAGAAGGAAGACAAAAATTTCTGCTCGAGGAATGAAGTAGGTCTGAGCGATTTTATGATTTAGGTCGGCCTAGGTTCTATGAAATGTTTGCTTAAGTACTAACACAGAAATAAAAATATATTTTTTTTATTAATTTCTTTTGATTTGATTTTATATATAATACCCAAAAATATCTCGCGGTCCTTGCTTCAACCACGAACCCTTATTTTTACTTAACGACCGACACCTTTAAGTTATACTACTATTCTGAACTTACCGAATATATTTTATATTTATTTTAAACATATATAGAATAATCATTTTAACTAAATATAAAAATTTATAAACAAATAAATTTCTCAATAATATATCATTATCATTATCGATTACATTCACAGAGAATTTATATTTATTATCTGAACTGTTTTGGTTCAATTCTAACTTCGAATTGAATTATTTTAAATTCCTCGTATTTTGATTATTAAATCGATAACCTAATAAAATACCATTATAAATTCAATATTTTAAAACCATAATAAATATAAATCGATAAAAAATCTGGGTCGTTACATTCTTTCCCCCTTAAAATAATTTCGTCCTCGAAATTGCTAAGATAGGAAAAATGGTACAAACTCATTACTTTTCAAAATCTCACTTATGTTGAAACTCAACTCCTCATATTTCTATGGCTTTAATTTCAACCAAAACTTTTGGTTTCCATTCATATGCATTCTAATTCATATTCATTTCAATCTATTTCAAATTGATTCTAGTCAATTTATTCACCTCGAACCATTTTACTTGCTTTAGTTAAATTTTAATTCCAGAATCCAAATCCCAGGGTTTTCATTTCAAATCCTTTGAAATACATAAATGTATACTTATATTTATTTTCATCTCAATTCAAAACATTTGAATTTTCAATCTACTTGTTTTCTTTCAAAACAAATTTCCATCAAAAACTTTCTAAGGTAGCAATCCATCACTTAGAAACTCGAAAATGAACACTGATGATGTCGCGACCATCATCAGAATTATTTCCCAGCCACCAAAGTGAGTTCAGTGCTTAACAATTTCAAAATCCATTTAAAATCCTTTTAAAACAAGCTATATTGTTCTAATATACTTCCAAAAATATTTCAAACTTCCCAGGATTTAAATTTTCAAATTCTGGTTTGAATTCAATTTCAATTCATTTCATTTGTATATGTTATTCATATACAAGTTTTATTTTGGTTATATATAACCATTCCAATTTTTATAATCAAATTTGATTATAACGATAACAATCAACACATCCAATAATTTCAGAAAATTATTAGTTATATATCAAAATAGAATTTTGGGTAAAATTATTTCATTTACCCATTTTAAAACTATATCCTGTCGTATTTTCTGTTTAAGTGTTTAGAAATCCCTATCGACTTCGTGGCGTCCCATGATTCGACCAGAATTCATAAACCACACTACAGACTAGCCAACACAATATAAAACAACTTTTATATCAATTTACAAATACGCTCTCTCGTATATATACGCTCAACTCATTCTAGGGTACTACTGACCCTATCTCTAATGAGCACATGCCACACAAGCCTAGGTATTCGCTCAACCTAAGCTCTGATACCATTGTAACGACCACGGGATTTTCGGCTCCGAAAATCAACACAAAACCCAGTGTCGACTGTTCAGACATCGAAAATACCGAATCATTAATAGAAAGAAATTAGAGGGTGAGATAGAAAAGATAGAACTAATAGAATAGAAGAAGAAGAACACAACTGAGCATAATCAAAGTAAACACGAATCTCATAGCGGAACGAATAAAATATATTATATAACATAACTTTTGAAATACAAATCAGTAACTTTATATACATACCATCATCAGAGCACAACAGTCATTTCTGGAACAGTTATAAACACCTGTTTCCAGATACAAACAAGGTCCACAGCGGAATATATGATAGTCTATAGCTAACTGGAGAAGCCTCCGGCTTCCAGCTCCTCCAAATGAATCTGAAAAATCCCGACTACTTGACTGCCCGTACAAATTTGGGCACCCAAGAGTTTAGGGAAAACAAAACAAAATAAACTCTGGGTCAGTCATGGGACTGGTGTGAGTAAACTCCAACCACTTGTTTAACTTTAAAAAAATTCTTTCAAAAGAAAAGATAATAGTAAGACCAGCCCACACATAAACATGGACGGTTTTTACCTTACTATAACCCAAAACACTTTGATACGAAAATCCAGTGATATTATAATAATGTCTACATCAAGTAAATAACCAAATAGCAGAACGCTTGCATCTCACGCTCCACATATATATAGTATAAAATCAAAAACCGCATGGCGCTTATTGGAGATTGGATTTCCAACATGACAAGGTATGGAACCACCTTCCGCTAGTGTATCTCTAGAGAGGAATACACTGGGTTCAACAAGAACATCTTGCAACCCGGCCCACACATGACCGACCACTCATTTCGCTTGAGTGTATCGAATGTATATCACCAACGGTTGGGATCAGCAACCGTCTCCCGACTGGGACAGCATCGAATAGAATAAGAAATCAAATGAACCTCTAGATAGGTGATTATACATCCTAATGGGTGCGACCCACATAGCCATGCTGCCTGCCCGATTTTTGTCCTTTCCCGGTTGTTGAGGCCTGAGGCTACGAATACTTACCCTTCATTGATAGCACAATCACTTTGAATGCCACATTGTCAGATCCGTTAATCACTAGTTGAGTTTGCACAAATATTCTGGATGTTATGCTAAGGGAATAAATCCGTTGCAACCATATATATTTATACAGACCAACCCATTTGATCATTGGAAATACTCTGTCAGACATTCGTCCATTTACGTTCGTTCTGGGATTGAACGAAACCGAAGGCACTATTTCTATTAATAGAAAAAGCCCTTGCACTTTTACTCCGTCTTCAATATATTCAGCATACTTGGTACGCAACGCTTATGCCGATACGGAGTGGTTCTTCGGATAATAATCCAACCGGTCTCTCCAGATTGACAACGATGGTCAAAAACTTCGATAGTCTGTGATTTAACTATCGAATAAAAACAAGTGTTCATCCAAACATATCAAACAAATCACTGGGCTCTTTAATTAATATTTCATTAATTAAATCTCTTCTCCATTTCCCCTATCAATATTTGTTAACCAAATATTTTCAATAACCATATTGGCCCTTTACGCTATTTGGAAAGCATTTCCCAATATCAACTTCTTTTATTTTCTATATATTAGAAAATATCTCTATTTGCAATTGGAAACAATTCCAATCACTTATCTCTATCCCGACTATTTTAATTATACTCAGGAAATATCTACTTGTTATATTTCCAAAATTCCATCACTTGGGTTTAAAACGAATGTTGTGTAAAACATCGTTACAACAACCCAAAATATTTTATTCAACTAACTCTTTTTCAAACACTTCTCTTCGAGACTGGGTCTTGCTATTTATCCATTTAAAAATGAAATCAATCAAGTTGGGGTAAAATTACCTCTCAGACCTTAACTGAAAACATCCTCAACTTCAAAACGGCAAAACCACTTACCTCGAATAAACACACTATACAATCCAATTGTTCATTTTTAAAACATGTATAAAGTTCGCTTTCTATTTCTAATTTATAGATTTCCCTTTTTGTTTACAATATTTGATTTTTATATTCACTTACCTATCGAATTCTATACGTCGATACAATGATTTCTAAATATCAAAATATCTTAAAAATATTCTAACTCCTTAAATTTCCGGAAAATTTCGCCATAACCTCCCCTGTATCGGGAGCATCGGGAAATTTCAAATAGCTTCCCGGTAACTTCTCATCTCAAAAAGAAAAAGAAAAAAAGCCAAGCGGCTTGCCGATACGGCGCATAAAATCTCATATATGAATTAAACATGTACCTTATTGTCGGGCACATAAATAAAATCTTCATATACTTCATCCCATACCTGTCTCCTGTATGTCTATACCTGTCCAATTGATTTCAACTATTCCCAATTGCTTTAACTCAATTCGTTAATTAACTTGTTAATTAACTCTTTGGTCTATTTCACTTTTATATTTGGACATGACATGTTCCAATATATTTTTAACTTGCTTATCAACTAATTGAATTCAAATTTCAATTAAAGTTCTATATTCGATTTCGAATATATATTTACGAACGCCAAATTCACTTTTCAAGGTTCGACTTTAGTTCAAACTCGATTAACTAATTTCTACTTTGACTTAGTTAATCCTAAATAATCAAAATAGGGTTATTGTTTCAAAAATCTCTTTACTTACTTTACTTGAGCTCGCCTTTATTTTCTAACTCAAGTTTAGGCTTTTAAATGGGAATTTGGATTTTTATTTGCTTAAAAATCCTTATATTTATATATAAAATCTATTATGGTTTAAAATGGTTTCTGGCGCTGCACTTTTGAAATTTTGATTTTTGAGATATCTCAAAATCTATTCGATGAAATCCAGATTTTTCTCTTCTATTAGAAAACTATTATCTAACGGGTCCTGACGGTTCTTGTTTCAAAGAATTCCAACTTAAATTAACTTCTGTATACTGAATTGAAGTTCGAAACGCCAATTTACGAACTGCAGCGCTGCGGCCAGTTCGTTTTAATTATATATATATATATAAACTTTGTTTAAATAAAATTCAACTCCCTTTCTGATATATATATCATATATTCAAATCCATAATTTAAATTCCATTTGAATTCTATATTCAAATCTATTTTCATTTCAAATCCCATATTAAACTTCACTTTGAATTCAAATACCATATTTAGTTTTCTCTTGAATTCAAATTCAATATTTATATCTCTTTGGATTCAAATTCTAATTTGTATCTCTTGAATTCCAATTCAGGATTTAAACTCCATTTTCAAATCCGTTTGCAATTCCTATATTTAAAGTCTATTTGAATTCTCGAATATCCCAACTCCATTTTAATTCTATTTGAAATTCAAATATTCAAACTCCATTTAAATTCTATTTAAAATTCTAAATGTTTCAAATTCCATTTTCTCTTATTTGAAATTCCCAATATTTCAAATTACATTTTCTTTTATTTGAAATTCCATTTTTGAATTTCCTTTATTCCAATCCCATTTGAATTCCTTTGAATTCAAATTCTATTTCAATTCCCTTGAATTCAAATTCTATTTCAAAACTATTTGGATTTCCTATTTTGAAATCCTATTTCAATCCTACCTTGAAATCCTATTTTCAAAGTTTATTTCAAATTCTATTTTGAAATTCCATATTCAAATTTCTACTTGAATTCCTATATTCAATTCCATGTTCAAATTCAATACTTGAATTTCTATTTCAAATCTCTATTCAAATTTCATATTTGAATTCCATTTCAAATCTCTATCCAAATTTCATATTTGAATTCCAATTCAAATCTCTATTCAAAATTCATATTTCAATTCTTCTTTGAAATTCTATATTTCAAATTCTATTCAATTCTTCTTTGAAATTCTATATTTCAAAGTCTGTTTCTATTTTAATTCTTATATCCAATTTCTTTAAACAAGTCTCGACTTCAATTCCTTTTGAAATAGATATTTCTATTTTTCTTTGAAGATAGATTTCCCATTCCAATTTCACACTTGTATTTCTATTTCTGAATTATCAAATGATAATTCTTTTCACTTCATTTATAACTTCGTTATAAAAGAACTATTTATAAACTTCATTTATAAAAGAACTACTTGTTTTATTTTTATTCCATTTAAAATTCAAATTCTATTTAAAAATAGAATTTTCCCTTTAAAATCTCAAATATCCTTCCATGATATTTTAAATAAATTAACACTTAGCCCAGTGATATTTAAAACAATCAAATCACCCAATTTTCAATCATTTTATTTTTAACATATCATATATGAATATATGAAATCAGCAAACAACAAACAGATAATATATTTTTGAGGAATCCAGTTGGATCCCTCCAACCTGTTTTCCTGCATCCACAGATGTTAGCACATACATAATACCCATTCTGCTTCATGGCAGAATATCGCGGTATAGAAGGTCATCCACTAATCATAGCGTGGGGCGTATAGGGTAATCATCCGCTAATGGTACCGCGGGCATCCGCTAATGAGACTGCGGGAATCCAACCAATCAACAACCCAATATATATATGTATATATATAGCCTAAATAACTAATATATATAAAACAACCAGAAAACATTCACACAAGCAACAGACAATTATTTTTAATGAAATAAAAATAATTCTAAAGGTGAGTGAGATTTACTCACTTTGATTTCGTTTGTGCTGAATTTCCCTTTAAATTTAACATTTCGTATCTTCTCGGCTTTGAATCCATTAAAATCTTTTGTCTTGAACCTACGATTATATATTTTAATTTAACGATTAAACACTATATTAATTTAAATTAACCTAACCAATATATTTATTATCCTGAGTATTAAAAATAAAGACGTATACCTTATTATCTCCGCATGACTCGACCAATCCACGAAGTCAACTCAACAAATATCGATCCATTCCCACTTGAATTAGCTTCAAAACTGCGGTCATCCATTATGGCATTTGATCGAACACCTTACTGGCAGCTTCCATATCTTAATATCATATATCGCTGCTGCATATTCTTGCTCCAGTCATCACGAATACTCCTCAACAATCATTCCTATTGGATTTGCTTTAACCCGACAACCTTCATATGCAGATAAACTCCACTGTCGATCCTCTACAAACCATCAGCTTCACTAACCTGACAGTTTCCTCCCCATTCCATCGCTCCTGCCCCATCATCATCCCATTCAAACTCCACAAACTCGAATCCCACCAAAACCATTACCAAGCTCCAATACGCCATCATCACTGCGGCTTTCCCTGTAGGTCGTCGCATCCCCGCCCTAACCGCCATCTCCACTTGCGAGCAACTCCAATACCCTACGCGGCTTTTACAGTGAACGATTTACAGTCTCAGCACCCCCAAATCGCGATACCCTTCATTCACAGAACATCGACTTCCACAAACTCCAGCTTGTTTTCAACATCGCACCCCTCTATCGAGCATCTCCTTCCTCAATCGCGACTTCCACATCCACTTCTGGCCATCACGACTTAGTCGCTAGTCTCCAACAGCTACCCACAGTTCAACTGGAACCCACGGCTTCTACAAGAACAACCGCCTTCTTCTAGCTTGGAGTAGATGGAAAGTCCATTTAGTCGAACTCGAATAAATGATTTCCGAGATTTTAGTTTCTGAAATCACAAAGGGGAAACGAGAATTTCTTTTAATCATAAAATGAACAAGAGGAAGTAAAAATATATATAAAGAGGAGTAAGGGGGATCGCGTTGGTTTATATAGGCGCTAGGGAGGAAACATTTCGTACTCACCAATTAAATCTTGTTTCTGAGATACAAAAGAAGGAAGACAAAAATTTCTGCTCGAGGAATGAAGTAGGTCTGAGCGATTTTATGATTTAGGTCGGCCTAGGTTCTACGAAATGTTTGCTTAAGTACTAACACAGAAATAAAAATATTTTTTTTTATTAATTTCTTTTGATTTGATTTTATATATAATACCCAAAAATATCTCGCGGTCCTTGCTTCAACCACGAACCCTTATTTTTACTTAACGACCGACACCTCTAAGTTATACTACTATTCTGAACTTACAGAATATATTTTATATTTATTTTAAACATATATAGAATAATCATTTTAACTAAATATAAAAATTTATAAACAAATAAATTTCTCAATAATATATCATTATCGATTACATTCACATAGAATTTATATTTATTATCTGAACTATTTTGATTCAATTCTAACTTCGAATTGAATTATTTTAAATTCCTCGTATTTTGATTATTAAATCGATAACCCAATAAATTACCATTATAAATTCAATATTTTAAAACCATAATAAATATAAATCAACAAAAAATATGGGTCGTTACAGTGAGTGTGTGTGTGTGTGTGTGTTTGTGTGTGTGTGTGTGTGTATGTGTGTGTGTGTGAGAATACTAGATTATAGGATGCGTTCACTTAGATAATAGAATTTTGAGTTCTTCCAAATTAATCGTCGATCGAGGCCCAGCTTTACTTCGCTCATCGAATTTGATTTAAAATTAAAAGATTTTGGTAATGCACTTGAACTTTGTCTCATTACTCAACTAACTATAACATATTTGATTTTTATGAAATCTTATATAGTTCATTAACAAAAGTAAATCTCTAATTTAGTTAATTAGTCTTGATGTGTTATCATTTTATGATAATAAATTAGATTTCTATTTGGCAACCGGGTACAGTTTTTGTTGTATGGAACATGTAATAATCCATATTTTTGGAAGCAATTTAAAATTTATTTTCAATTGATTTTCAGGGAAACTTAATATTTTAAATGATTTATTTTGAGAATAACAATTTAAAATTTATTTAATTCAAAGTTAGAACATATAAAATTATATTAGTTATAAAACGAGCTTGTAATGGCGTGGTAGTTTGAAAATTTATTTTTAAACTTTCAATTGAATTTACAAAATTCAGTATGAGAAATATTAGGATCTAATTAACTTTATCTTTCTGACGAATGTCAGAAATTGGGATTTCGTATTATAATTTGTAAGTTATGTCTAAATTAATATTTAGGATAGTCGTTATGGATATGATTTAAATTTTAATATTATTTATAGCCCTTAAAATAGCCATTTTGCAAACGACCTTCGATTTTGGTGAAACCACTTTTGTTGGATCCGGAATGTCAATTTATTGTCAGGTTTAAAATTTCAATTCATTTGGAATTATTATGTAAGTAAATTTAAACGCCCATTGTAAATTCAGTTGAAAAGCTAGTTAAAAGGCCATTTTTCAAATGGTCTCAAAATTTAACTAAATTAGTTTGTTAGTGCTGTAGTTGAAAAACATAACTAGATTTCAAATTTCATAATTTTTGGAGTCAGTATGTGGTTGTGATAAATTAAAATGTACGTTGAAATCAATTTTGAATGGTATATTGATTTATATTTTAATTTAGATAAAAACCGATCAAAACAGTCGAATCAGCTTACGAAACATATCCCATTGTGTCCGGATGGAGGTAGTTAGCTATGGGGACAGTCGTTGGGGTTCGAAGGTTAAACAAGTAATAAATGAATTAAAATATCATTAATATATATATATATATAACTTGAATCAGAAAAACCCTAATTAATTCTCAGATTTCCGCCGGCTTTAAGAATTCAATGGCCAAGAACTTCCAGATTCGTGCCTCAAATACTCTCAATTGAAGCATTGATTTGCAAAACTTATAATAGCAATATTGTTCAACATCTCGAGATCTTTGAATTCAACGGACATGATCAATTTTAATGCCATGTTTTTCTCGATTTTTGTGCCTGAGCCGTCGTTATTCGCAGACATTTTCCGGTGCCTCAAGGCCGCTGAGATCGCCATCGTTCCAGGCGTGGGATGAGCTTTTGGCGGCGCATCGAATGGCGAAGGTTGATGGTACTCTAGCGCCTTAATTTGTATGCGTGGTGGAGCTTTTAGGGGTGGACAATAGGTTTGAGTGGCTCCAGTAATTAATGAAGGGGAGAAGAATTAGTGAAGTTAATTAAGTTTTAATTATCATAAGCTAATAATTATGTAATTAAAATTTATAACATCGTATCTTTGTCATACGGAATCAGAACTCAGCAAACTTTGGTCCTCGGAATCGCAACGATGAGATCTACAACATGGAACTGACCAGAACGGAGCTAGTCGAGATTTTAGTCAAATTGAACGTGCAGTTTAATTTGATTACAAATTATCGTTTATATAACGATTTGTATCCGACCACTGTGAGAGTTCTTTCTCACTCAACTCTTTTATTATGTCATTGTAGTCATATTTAAAAATATATAAATTGCCTATGTTGATTTTTATCAGTTTTTTATATCATAGAAAGTTGTACGGTATATGTTAGCTCAGCTCACTATTGTTTGCAAATCCATGGATGGTTTGATTGACTGTAATATGTTTTGATTTTGATTTTGAACATATTAAAAATAATGTTAATATTATTATGGTAGGTGAAATTAGATATAAATATACATTTATAATTTGAATAGTGAAAATTGGTAAGCTAAAAAAATAACTCAAATCGAATTAGAACTGGTTAAATTTATCAACCAGTGATGAATTTACATTGATTGATGTTTATTGAAAACCTCACATATGTCTTAGGATGATATTTGACTCACGCATCTCGCTTGTGTGAAATTGCAGTTAATCGGTTGATTGAAAAATGTATATAAGCATCAATTACTTGGTTGAAGCTCATATGAAAATAAATGCACACTATATGATATTTTGGATGTTGATAGCTGTTTACGACTATTGTTGGACGAATAAGATGAATGTCATCCATATAAATATATATATATATATATATATATATATATATATATATATATTGGTTGAAATTTTATTCCAATCCGAAATAAATATGTATATTTTAATAATTTAATATTAAATGAAAGTTGGAAGTTGATTTTGTTGTCCGATTTTGGATGGCACAAGAAAATTAAAATACTAATGGACTAATTTTCATCTAATTATGATTTGTTCAGTTTATTTTGAAGTGAATGATATTTTGAAAATATGAAGCCGAGTTAAGTATATAAGCGCTATTTTAACACGAACAGATTTTTATATCGATTTTATTCATTTTTGTAATGAATATCGAGAGGACTAAATTTCAAAATATGCATTTTGAAAATATTATCATTGTGAGATTATAATTAAATTCGATGTTCAATTTCAATTTAAAATTGAAATGTATGTTTAAATCGTTTTAAACAAACTTTCAGGCGTTTTACAAAATACATTTTGAATAGAAATCAACGACATATATATGGCTTGAATAGAACATGCTGCACAGCGACCGTTCGCGAATTTCAACCATTAAATTTGAATGGACGTAACAGGATATCCGACCATCGGATTATCCTAAAACCAGAACCGTTTTTGTTCGTATCGAAAATATATTTCAAATGAATACATGTGATTTAAATTTGCATGGTTAGATTTTAAAATATGTCCAAAATAATTCCAGAAAAGGTCGCTATGGATGTAGTTCAGTGGCCGATATTGGAAACCGACTGTAAGGACCTTAATAAAATTATTAAAAATATAAATAAATTATGTAAAATCATAATAAATGATTAGGAAAGATTTTGGATGAAATATTCCAAGTTTTGAAAAGATAAAAGATATTTTTATCTAAATGTAGTAGGTAACAACTAGAATAATAATCCAATGATTTCAAATTAATAAAATGGATTTGTGAATGGTTTTTAATATAACCAAAGTTTTCCGACGAATGAAATGTGAATGGATTTGAATGGAAATTATCTACATATATTTCGATATTGGATTCAGTGAGTATATGGATATTTTTTGTGGAAATTTGGAAGATATTGATATCGTTACTCCAAAACGATATCTGTTAGTTTTAGAATTTAGTATTGAATGTAAGTCGACATGATTTCCATTTAAGATCTTATATTTAATATCAAATTGGATTTTGGGTTCACCGTGAATGGTATCTTAAATAATATTGTTCTTAAACCCACTTGTGAAAGAACAAATCCTTCAAACAAGATTTAAAGAAGTTTTCTAGTTTATTTAATTAAATTGGAATTGAATGGAATTCGATTCAATAATAATTGAAATGAGCTTCTGTAAAGGAAGAACCTTACTATTTATGGAATTTAAAAGGCTTCGTCGTTATTTCATTTATAATATTAGTCAGATATGGAAATTTATATAATTATAAATTGTTTAGATTTCCGTGAAGATACCATATTAAATGGAAGGTGATTTTGGGTGTTTTGTGAATGGTGTTTTTACATGACATTTGTTCTTTAACCCAAGTAAAGACAAGATTAATTTCCAAAGGTGGAACAATCATTAAATAATGATTTTTGGGATTAAAATTAAGTTGGAGTTTTAATGAATCCTTAATTAGATTGAAACGAGAATGGGACAATTAAATTTATCAAATTTGAGAAATGTTCGAGATGGAGCACCACCAGTTTTACTCCATGCGATAGTTAAATATTTAACTATATTTACATCATTAAATGGTAATTAGATTTACTAATAACATAATGGGTGTTAAATATGGTGTGCTACCAGTTTTTCTCCATGGTATGAATAGGTTGAGATTGGAAATAATTAAATAAAAGATTACTTTGGTAAGGTTCAATGAATCCCAACTAGTTCTATAAACCTTAATTTGGTTTAATTTGTGTAAAGATATAATAAAATCTTTTGAAATGATATCCAAAGGAAGATTAAATAATAAGTTTAAAAAAATTTATCTTTGATAAAATTAATAGGAACCTTTCCTAATGGTAATGAATATTTGAATTAAAGAATATTCTATATTGGAATGAGGTGTGTGCCATCTTTGTGTATTTATCACATTATTATAAAGATACGCCAGTTATTCAGAAAGACCGGCTTTAACCCATTATGAACAACTATTTACGACGACTAAAAGTCAAAGATACGAAGACAGTGGTTGAAGACCGAAGATCTTCACATCGTTGGGATGATTGTAGATGTCTCGATTGGGGTGTACAACCCAAGACGAGGTAATAAGTGGTGGTCGTCCAAACATACTTGGAAATCGAATGGATATGCGAGGACCTCTCTCCTGTATTGGACATATGAGATGAGGAATAAGGTGCCTTCAATTTCGTTCAGACCCAGAACGGACATGAAAATGGATGTGTGTCTGATGTTGTACTTCGCGCTGTATTTGTTGATCTCTGCTAAATTATATCTGTTTGGTGGCGGAGAATTTATTCTCTTGCTTAACACCCTTCTCTAAGACGTACGAGCTTAGAGATTATATATTGGTAGATGATCAATGATGTGGTATGGATTAACAATGTGGCATGCTAAGATGTAATGATCAAGGCTTTTGTTGAAAAGCAGGGCCTTGTGGATGATGATCAAAGCACAACTTTAAGTAGCATAGCTTTGTGTAAAGCATTAATTCGCGAGCCTCACACCCCGGTATGAGTCAAAAACGAGATAAGGGACGCAGGGAGTGCATACGTTTCTTTCTAGCTATAAGTTGTGTTATGGTATGGAGCATAGATATTTTTACTTATGTGGATGATGGACTGCAAGGTGCCGCGAATATAGAGCTGAGTAAAAGGCTCAAGAGATAGGTCTGATAGGACCGGGAAACGTATTATTAAGGAATAACCAATCCACAAAAGTTAGGTGCGGACCGGCCCTGCAGGATCTAAGGGTTGCCCGTAGGTGTGATCTGAATTCAATAAGGAGACCATCCCTTGCCTTGACTCACGAGGGAAATCAAATTTCCAAAACGCGACTATTTTCGGTTTTAGTTGTAAACCTATATGGTGAAATAATATATGGTACATATGCCGTCTATGATTGATACATTTATATTCAAAGTTGTCTTATACACTATGCACTTATAATAATATCAAAGATATTTGTTTTTAAAATGTACAAAGCATGTTTGGCTATTATAAGGTAAAAATCTATCCTCTGGTTTGTGTTGCATTGTGTGATGAGACATGAGTCTTATAATAGCTTCGTTTTTCCAAAATGCATTGCATTGTTTATAAATTATTTTATTTCAAGCTTTGGTATTCACATGGAGTAAACCCGTCCCGTGATATACAAAATGGTCCCATGATTTACCCTATTTTAAATTAAAGTTTTAATAAATGTTTTTATCTCTCACACCAGTCCCATGACTGACTCAGAGTTTATTGTACCCACCTTAACTCTTAGTGCCCATATTTTCCACACGGGAAGTCTATAGTTTTGATTTTGAAGATTCTTTATTTTCATTGGATTCTGGATTACAGGTGGAGCTATATTCGGAAAGCTCTGTATCTGTGTATTGGTTTCAGATGTGTTAGTTGTTGTATTTCCGTTGTGCACTGTATTTATACATTTTTATTTCCGCTGGTATGTAAATTATTAATCTCTGATAATATTTTTCCGCTGTATAATTATTTTACGCACTTTGATATTCTCGTACTCTGATGTAAATTGTTGTAATAATAATGAAATATTCTATCGTTTTGTGTTCCGATGCGTCATGTTCTCATACAATCCGAGCTTTTCCGTCTCTTCAGAGATCGGGGGATTTCGGAGCATAACAGAACATATTCATTGGATTAGTTTTTATCAATGAAATGATAATAACAATACAAAAAACAAAATGTGTTTTCTAGGTAATGAAAAAGAGATAAACACAATTTGCTAAAATGTGCATTTAACTTGCTTAGACCTACCAGCCTGTTTCTTACTTCTTATTAGGTGGTTTAAATATTTATCTTTTTAGATTGGTAGTTAAGTGTATTACTACAAATTCAGTCACTAATACTACACCATAATAGCAATTTTGACACCCTCCATTATCCGCAAAATTTGATGCAGGTTATTGTCGTATCAAAGTTGACTCGGTTATTAGCCGTATCTAAATAGTTAGATAAGGCTCTGAACCTAATTTAAATTTGATTCGAGTGTTGGCCGTTTCAAAATCATGCCATTTGTGTAAAGTTTTGGCCGAAAATGCACACCCATCCCTTCAAAATTTTAATCCTTTCAGTCTCCCTCCCTCCCTTTTTTTATTTCCCTCGTCTAATATTGTATCCCATGCCCTATTTCCATTTATGAAAATCGCTCCCAAAAAATTATAAAAATCCAAAAGTTGTCTTCTCATATCCGTTTCTATGTCATTGTCTGCAAATCGTGCATCTCTATTGTTGGTAAAGTTTTTGTTTGATTCGGTTTCGAATAATCGATACTTTTTGCGCTATTGTTTCAATTCATGCTCAACATGTTCTAGGCCGGAGAGCTATTAATTGGTTTTTTACGTAAGGGCGGTTACAAAGAAAGGTTGAACGTTGAAGAAAGTAAGGTTTTCGCAGTTGGTCATATATCACCATGGTTAGTGCACACGTTATTTGATCTATTTCCTAGTATTAACTAGTCAAACTTGATATGTAGAATATGAACCTTGAATTTTATTTGTTAGATTGCCATACTCATTCCAATAAAAAAAACTTGTTTTAGGTTAACTAGTTAATTCATGTGTTGAACAACACACAAGAATTAGCCAACTTTATTTACTTTTCGTGCACCGGACTTAGACAAATGTACTGAAACTAACTTGTTAAGGCCTGAAAATGTACTGAACCTAGACTAGTGTGTTGAACCTAGCTAGACAAACTAGGCTCGCTAAGGCCTGAAAATTCCTTTGATGTTTTAACGAAGAAAGATACAGGCATGTGTGAAGGGGGTGGGCCCATTTGTGATCCAGCGATAGATAAAAAAAATCAATTTGCCATGAAAACATACATTTAAATAAATATATGGGCATATATGTAGGGGGAGCCATTAGTTTGATGCGATTTTTAAGTTGTAACAATTTTTGAATATATAGGTAGGCAACATGCCATTCAGTATAGACAAAAAGTGGATTAGTGAATCAAATCAAAGACCCCCATACAATATTGAAAAGGTAAACATGTTTATTTGTTTTATTGAAGAAAACGGTGGTAAGAAAGGAGTGTATTTATGCCCTTGCAATCAGTGCCAAAACATGAAGACATTCAAATTAGATGAAATTCATTTTCATTTGCTTAGATTTGGTTTTATCCAATCGTATAGCGTGTGGTATTTTCATGGGGAGAAAAGGGTGGAGATGGAAAAACAACAACCAATTAGTAATGCCACAAGTACTGACGAGGCTAAACATATTATGATGTAAGACCTATAAATGATGCAAATAGATTTCATGATTTTCATCCTGAAAATCCGTTGTTTGATCATGCTAATGTTGGAGAGCAGTGTATAGATGATGGCAATTAGCAGGCCAATGAAAGTAAGAAGTATTGACCACTTTATGAAAGCACAAAAGAGCCATTGTATCCTTTATGTCCAAAAGCGATAACGAAGCTGTATGCCATTGTGAAACTGAATAGCTTGAAGACCCAATAGGACTTCTCAGATAATGGTGTGACTGCACTACTCGAACTAATAAAGGTGTTACTCCCCAAAGGCAATACACTGCCGAAAAAATACCACGACGTGAAGAAGTTCATTAAGAAAGTTGGGACGAAATACAAAACTTATGACGCATGCATCAATGATTGCATGTTGTACTGGAAGATGATGCGAATAGAGTTTCTTGTACAAATTGCAATGAACCAAGATATATGACATCTTTTAACGAAGAGAGAAAAGGAACCAAAGTACCTCGAAAGACATTAAGACATTTGCCATTAATTTCTAGATTGTATACAGTACCATAGATAACAGATGCAGTAACCTGGCGTGGTCGTGCCAAGTCTGATCCAAACGTAATGCATCATCCATGTGGCACTTCTTAATGGAAATTCATGGATTCTTTTGACAAAACATTCGAGGTCGAGCGACAAAATGTAACACTTGGAATAGCAACAGATCGTTTCTCTCCGAATGCTTCTCTTTCTAAGCCTTATAGTTGTTGGCCGGTAACTGTAGTGCCATATAATCTTCCTCTGTCTATGTGCATAAAACAAGAGTTTTCAATGTTAACACTGTTAACTTCTAGGCCAAAACAATTGGGGTAGAATATTGATGTTTATTTAGAGCCATTGATAGACGAGTTAAGCAGTTATGGGAAGGAGTTGTTACATATGATTCATCAAATAAACACGAGTTCACAATGAGAGCTAGGGTATTGTGGGCGATCCATGATCACCCTTCTCTTGGGACTTTATCGGGATGTACAACTCGCGGTAACTTTGCATGTCCCGTTTGTGGGGAAAACGCTTGTTCTTATCATCTTCCTGAAAGTAAAAAGATGTGTTTTATGGGACATCGAATGTATCTTCCTAATGGACACAGGTTTCGACACGATAAGACAAATTTCAACAATGAACAAGAACTTAGTCGTCCTAAAAGGCCATTGAATGGTTTTGAAGTTGAAAAGAGAGTAGGGAATGTCAAAATGAAAATAGGTAAACACAAAGAAGAATTTGGTCGAAAGAGGAAAAAGTCGGCCGTTGAAGAAGGTGACAATGTTTCTTCTTGGTATAGAAGGTCTGTCTTTTTTGTTTTACCATATTGGAAAGAAAATATGATTCGACATAATATTGATGTTATGCATACGGAGAAGAATGTCACAGAGCATCCCATCAACACCATTATGGAACATAAAGAGAATTCAAAAGATGGCATCAATGCACGCAAGGATATGAAAACCATGGCTATAAAACAAAAGTTGTGGGTGATGGTAGATCCCAAAACAAAACAAAAATCATACCAAGGGCAACTTTCACCTTAAGCATAGAAGAAAAGATAAGGTTTTGCACCGTATTGAAAAATTTGAAAGTAACTAACAAATTATCCTCTAATTTCCACAACAACGTGAGCATCAATCCTCCCGAACTAAGAAATATGAAGTCACATGATTACCATGTCATAATGCAACATCTTCTTCCGGTATTGCTTCAGCATACTTATACGCAACATAAGGATCTATGAAATGTTGTTCATCGTATTATTCTATTCTTTAACATTTTGTGCTCAAAGGTGATCAATAGGGAACACCTTATAAAAGCAAAGTCTATGTTGGTTGTAGAAATGTGTGTTTTTAAAAAACATTTTCCACGTGCATTTTTTGATATCAGCATCCATGTTATGGTTCATTTAGCCGATCAAGCATTGGTTGGTGGCCCTATCAGATATAGATGGATGTATTCTTTTGAGCAGTAAATAACTAATTTCAGTTATGTACATTATTATTCGGTATAAATAGCTATCGTGTGCAATATATAATTGATCACATTCATAGGTTGATGAAAACATAAAAAGGGTATGTGCGCAACGAAATATACATTGAAGGATGTATTGCAGAAGGATATATCGTATAAGAAGCTAGCCTTTATTGCTTGGAATATATCTCAAACAGAGGTTATGGCAATCATAAACACACCAGCGAAGCATTTTTACACGAGGATGATGACTTTGCTGGTGAGATACCTTTGGATAATGGTAAAGATATAACGTTAACCCAAGTGCAATTTGAACAAGTACATAGATGGGTCCTAAATAAATATGATGGGTTGGATCCATGGAAAAAGTAAGTTCATGAAGTAGGTTTCGAAATTCAAATTTATAATTCAATTTATATATTCATTTCGATATGTGTTATCTACGTATAGAAGGTACAACCCCTATGTGAAAAGTACTAAATTTCAACCACAAGGCAGAGGTACAACTGTCGAAGTCGTTAAACCTTTTACTATATGGTTACATAATGAGGTATTACATCATCTAAAGTATTTCACGTGTTTATAAGTTTGCAATACACCTTCGTGAACATGCTTGATTTTCTTCTTTTGTTTTATGTAGTTGTTGAATTACAACGATGTAGACCCAACTCTTTGGCGGCTAGTACACGGGTCGAAGTTCATGGCGCTTTGTTATACAAAGTACCAAGTGAATGGGTTTTTATTTTCCACGAAAATGTATGAAGACCATATGGTAACATAGGAAAGCGGTGTATGCATGAGAGCAATTACAAAATTTAGAGCGAGTGGTAAAGATAAAAATTATAAGGAAGCAGAAACAACATATTACGGAGTCATCCAGCAGATACTTGACTTGGATTACACTGGTTTCAAATAAACAGTTTTTTATCATGATTGGGTAAAAGTCGAGGATAAGGTCAATGGTTGCAAAATAGATCCTGCTTCAAACCTGATCATGGTTAATTTAGGAAAATTATAGAACAAAGACAACGTGAATGATGAGCCATTTATTCTTGCATCAGAAGCGAGTCAAGTGTTCTACGCAAAAGATTTAAAAAATTACAGTTGTTCTATGGTTTTGCATACACCAAAACAGTTGACTACAAATGTGGATGACATTGAGTCTCCTACTGTCTATCAATCAGCTTTTAAAGACAATGAAGAACTAGAAGATCTAACCAAACTCATGTGTTAACCTATGAATTGTTGAATGCTTTTTTTACCAGGGAATCACATGTATTTGGAATGTCCTGAATTACACTTTCTGATCGCACACCATTCTGCTTTTATTATTTCTTTTAACTATTTCAAAGTGAGAAGCCTTATGAATTGTTGAGTGAAAATATAATAGAGAACACGATCACTAATGTAACAACCCGGAATTTTGGGGCCAATTTAAAATTTTTATTTTAGAAATTTTATGGGAAATTGAATATTTAAAATTGTTTATTTTAAATAATAACGACCAAATTCTATTCTAATTGAAGTTAAAATGAATAAATTTAATTTAATTAAAAAAGGAGTTTAAAACAGCGCTGTAGTTTGAAATTTTGATTTTAAACTTTAATTGACTGTACAGGATTCAAAATAAATCAGAATTGAGTGAAACAATAAATATTTAAATCTGTTTAACCATATCTTTCTAACGAATCTGAAAAATTGAAATTTCGTTACAAAAATTAGAAGTTATGTCCAGTTTAAAATTTAGAAAAGTAGCTGTATAAATTATATATATTTTAATATAATATATAACCCTTAAAAATAGCAATTTTGCAAACGACCTCGGTTTTCGACGATACCACTTTTGTTGGAACTGGAATGTCAAATTATTGTTAAGTTTAATTTTCCAGAATTTTTCGAATTAATATGTGAGTGTGGCAAAAGAAAACGTGTTTTGTCAGTTTCAGTCAAATTGGATCGACCAGAAAAAGTCCATTTTTCAAACAGTCTCAGAATTCGATGAAATTAGTCTTGTTAAGACCGTATCGACAAAAGAAAGCCAGAAATAATTTTTTTGTAATTTTTATAGTCCATATGTGGCCCCGGTGAATTTATATGTACGGTTAAATTAAATAATTAAATGATTTATAATTAAAATTTAAGAAAAACATATCGTAACAGCCGAATTGGATTACGAAACATGTTCCATTGTGTCCGCGGTGGGGGTTATTAACTAGGGGCGACACTCGTTGGGTTTGATTCGGGGTTCATATCGATAAACATGAATTTTTGAATTAATTAAATAAATTAAATAGGAAAATACTCTTTGTATACTGTATAAATACCATACTATACCACAAACCCTAATCTATTCCTGTAGCCGCCGAATACCCTCTTCCAATGGCCGAAAATCTCCCACTTTTCCCCATTAAAATTTCCCTCCTCTCTACGAATTAGAAGACAAACTCTATACCATCTTGAAGCTCTTCTCCTCCTCTATGTTTCTATAAGGTTGGATCTCTCCTGGTGCCAGGATTTCCTCGAACCGAGCACCAAAAATCGCGGCAAAAACTCCCGTCGGCCTCCCCCTAGGCTCAGCCGAGCTTCACCATTCCGGCCCCCCTTGTTGCACCTTTCGTAGCTCTCTGTCATGGCGTAACCTTATCATGACGAAGCCCTTTGATTTGGATTAAAAATGGAACCCTAGGAATGGACCAATGGTTTTGACGTCGGCCGAGCTCTTGGATGAGGAAGAAGGTATAATTCTTAATTAATTCACTAATTAATTAATTTAGTAATTAACACTTGAAAAACCATAACTCTTTCGTACGAAGTCCGTTTTACGAACCGTCAGAAGCGTTGGACTCGTCTTTCCAAGATCAACAGCATGACACTGACTAAAGCATGAACAGAGCACTTTGGAATTTCAGAAAATTTTAGATCTGAATTAAAAGAGAAAAAAACTCGGTGAGATTTCTATTTTAAAAATTAAAATTATTTATTTATTTTATTTAGCAATATATATATTCATTCAGTAAGAGATTCATGTTGTATGTATGTATTTATTTCAATGTTGATTGTGTTGCGATTGTGATGAACGATTGATTGTGATTGGGTATTTATGATTGTTAGAATTTTGTGTATACGATAAAATCATATATTATAGTGAATATAGAATATTTTATATTCATGTGTGTTTTAAACTTTTAAGTATAAAATAAAAACAATATTTTTATTTTCATGTTTGGTTTAAATGAATAAAAAGATTAGAATAAATTGTCGTTCTGTTTTAACATATTAGAACAAAAACATACATTAAGGTAGAAATCACCTTTTTGAGTGAAATGGTGCATTAAAATAGAGTATATAAACAAATAATTTTTTTTGTTAAGATTAGAAATGTAAAATTTGTTTTACAAATAAAATCACTTTTTAATTGTCATTAAAGTTTATTCTTTTATTCGCATTCACTAGAGCAAATATACATTAAAAAAATAGAATTTGTTCTTTTATTTGCATTTCACGATGCAAGTATGACATAAAAGAATATGTACATCTTTTATTTATGTCCTCTAATATAAATATATCATAGAAATAGAAGTTCACTTTTTATATGCAAATAAAATTTAGGGATACAAATTACATTTTTATTTGCATTCCACAATGCAAATATGACATGGAAATAAAAGTGCATCTTTTTATTTGTGTTCCCCAATATAAATAAAATTTAGAAGTAAGAGCTCACCTTTTTATTTGCACTCCATAATGCAAATATAACTTGAAGTAAAAGGTAAGACTTTCTGTTGCATTTCACAATGCAAATAAGACATAATTATAAAATTACCTTTTTATATGTAATTAAAGAATGAGGTTTGCATTGAAAATAAAATTACATATTTATATGTAATTAAAGAATGAGTTTTTACATTGTGAAATAAAATTACATTATTATGTATGATTAAAGAATAAGATTTAAAAAAGATGAAACTTGATTTTGTTTAAAAAAGATGAAACTTGATTTTGTTAATAAAAAGATGAAACTTGATTTTGTTGATAAAAAGATTGAAACTTGATTTTGTTAACAAAAAAAATATTTACATTTGTTTTGTAAATAGAAATTGACATTCACTTTTGTTTGGAAGTACATGAAATTCACTTTTGTTTGTATACGAATAAAAATCACTTTTGTTTATAAATAAGAGAATTCATTTTTGTATGTAATGTAATGAAAGAACAAAAGTTCATTCTTGTGTGAAATGAAATAAAAGAACAAAACATTCATTTGTTGTGTTAAAAGTGAGAAGTATGAAATATTTATGTTTGTTAAAAAGGAATAATTTCATGGTTTTGTTAAAAATGAATAACTTCATTGTTTGTAATAAAAAATATAAAGAATGAAATTTAGTGTTGCATTTTTATTTACATGTTTAATGTAAATAAAAGATTAGAGTTTCATTTTTAATCTGAAGAATGAAATTTAGTGTTGCATTTTTATTTGCATGTTTAATGTAAATAAAAGAGTAGAGTTTAATGTTTCATTTTTTAATGTAAACAAAAGATGAAATTTAGCGTAGCATGTTTATTTACATTTTTAATGTAAATAGAAGAAACCTCTTTTATGTCATGTTTTGTCTAGTATAAAAAGGTAGAATGGAATCATGTTACTGCATATGAAATTTATTCATATTTTAGAATCATGTTGATACATATGAAATACAAACTTAAGTATCAAAGGAAAGAAAATTACATTTTTATGTAATTAAGATTAAAGAAAGAAAATTACATCTTTATGTAATTAAAACCAAAAGTAAGAAATATACATTTTTAATGTAAATTAGAAGAAAGAAAAGTATTTATTTTTAATATAAATTAGAAGAATTAGAAAGGTTCACATTTTTAATGTAAATTAGATTAAAAAGGAAAAATTACATTTTTCATGTAATCAGATTAAAAGTGAAAAATTGTATTTTTATGTAATTAGATTAAAGGTGAAAATTTAGATTCCATTTAAAAGAATAAAGATATGAGATTTACATTTTTATGTAAATAGTTTTTCACTGAGAATTATAACGATTGAAATTCACTTTTTATTGAATTGGATTTTCATTAAAAAGAATAAGGACATGAAAGTTGTAACGATGGAAATTTAGTTTTAATGAATTAGATTTTCATTAAAAGATTAACAAAAATATATTCATTTTTGTATAATGAGGTTGACACCAAAATGTATTGCATTTTTGTTAGGGATTGAAATGGTTCAAAATCTTCATTTTTGTTAGTTGAAACGGCCCGGGTTTCGCCCGATCCGATCGATCGCAAAATCGACCAAGACCGTTCAAATCCCGAACACGTTAACTCTGGGAATAAAACACATTAGAACAACAACAACAGACTTTTATAAACATTACAATAATGTTACATCAGAGTACAGAATATATCAGAGTACATTGAATAAAATTACAGCGGAAGATAAATTTCAATAAATTAAATACAATAGACAGCGGAAGACTTCTATGCTCTGGACACAGCTTTAGGCTTCGATCCAGAATCTTGCTCAAGAGATAAATATCTGCAAAAAGCTACTCGACTGCCCGTGTGGAAAAGAGGGCACCCGAGCTTGCAAAGTGAAACAAACTACGAGTCAGTCATGGGACTAGTGTGAGAATTCTTAACTAATATAACTAATAGCAATAAGGCAAATCCAAGGACCACGCCGCTAATGCGGAACGGGTTTTATTCCAATGTATTGCCAGTGCATAAATTAAAGTAAATCGTTAAAACATTGCAATGCTTTTTAGAAAAATGAAACCATTATAAGACCCAAGTCCCATCACACAATGCAACGCAAACCAGAAGATTGGGTTTTACCTTATAATGGTCTAAAATGCTTGGTACGATAAAACGAATTTGATATTATTGTTAGTGTATATATGTTTCAAAAACATTTCAATCATAATGTATCAATCATAGACGGCATATTACCCCATCCTACTATATCGCCATACTAGTTCTACAATCAAAACCGGACGGTGTCGTTTTGGAAATTGGGTTTCCATCATGAGTCAAGGCTAGGGAGGAGCTCCTTACCGATTCGAGACACTCTAGCTAATGTTTCAGGATTCCCCGCAGAGAACCCTTGGAAAGCTGCAGGGCCGGTCCATACTTTCTGTTTGTGGATTAGTTATTCCTGAACACACGTTTCCCGGTCCTATAGGACCTAACATCCGAGGCGCCTCATTCCATCATCCACATAAGTAAATATCAGCCAGTTTAAGCACCGACACTACTTCTAGCTAGACAGAAACGTGTTGCTCTTCCTGCGTTCCCTTCTCCCATTTTAGACTCCACCAGGTTGTGAGGCTTGTGAAGCTACGTAATACACAAAGCTATGCTTATTCAAGCTGTGCTTATTCAAGCTGTGCTTTGATCATCCCACAAGGCCCTGCTTTTCAACAAAAGCCTTGATCGTTTGCATCTTGACGTGCCACATTGACAATTCACGCCATGCGATCAATCACTATTAATATATACCAGGGTGTTAAGCAGAGAATAAATTCTCCACCACCAAACTGATATACATTAATGAAAATCAATTTTATTTACATGGAATGAAATTCAACTTCGGACACACATCCATTTACAAGCTTATGCTCTGGGTCTGAGCGAAAGCCAAATCCGTACAAATCAACACTACGTCCGGACGGCCACCACTGTAGCCCCTTCAAGGTAGCTACTCCAATCACGGGCATCAGCAGTCGTCCATTCGATGTGAAGATCGTCGGTCTTCAATCACCGTCTTCAACTCTTCGACTTTCAATCGTCGTATGATCATTTGAAATGAGATTGAACTCGGACTTTTCAAATGATCCTCGCATATATATATATATATAAATCATTTCATATCGTTGATATTAATTTATAACGATCAACCTTTATTTTTATTTATATAAAAATATTTAAATTCCATTTAACGACGCTTCAAGTCAAAAGGACGACCTTGGCGCTGTTTTCACCCAAATTTGTTTTACACATTTCTCTAAATCTAACCGTTGGAATTTAACACAATTCATAACGTTGGAAAGATCTTCCCAAGGCGAACCTAACGGTTACAGATTTGGGAAAATCCGACGGTTGGATATTTCGGTATAATAAACTAAAAGTACAATTCTATAAAGTGAACTACCAGCTCGATTCGTTCAATTGAAATTTGCTTATATATATGATTATATATATACATACAATTTCTTCGGCCATTTCATTATTGTGGTAATCATGACAAGTAAAGATATATAACATAACACACAATAATGTTTATTTTAATTCACATATACAACCTATACATGTAACGTGTATTTTTTTTTACACTATTTTCAATCTACGCAAACATGCAATTCCTTGTGCATCATTTCTAATTCAACAAAAATGATTATTTTGTGTCATTCTTTTCTTTACCAGCAAAATGATATTCTTGCTTTAATCTTTACACATGAAAATGTAAATTTCATATCTTTAATCTTTTAATGAAAATCTAATTCATTAAAATATAAATTTCATCGTTATAATCTTTACTGAAATTCTTTTACATGAATATGTAAATTTCATACCGTTGTCCTTTTTAATAAAAATTCAATTGATTAAAATGTAAATCTTCTTCTTTAAGTTTTACTCACATGAAAATGTAATTTTCTCCTTCTCTTATTCACATTAAAATGTAAACTTTTCTTTTCACATTAAAAATGTAACTTTCATCTTTTTGATCTTATTTACCTTAAAAATGTAAACTTTATTTCTAATCATTCTTTTATTTTATATTGAGATTGTAAATGTCTATTTCACATTTTATTTACATATAAAAGTGTAACTTTTATTTCCTCCTTTATTTACATATAAAATGCAAATTTCTATTTAATCTTTCATTTACATATAAAATGTGCATTCCCATCAAACCTTTTTATTTACATATAAAATGTAAATTCCTTTATTTCCTTTATTTACATTGAAAAACATAAATTCTTTAATTCCTTTTTATTTACATTGAAAAACATAAATTCTTTAATTCCTTTTTATTTACATTGAAAAACATAAATTCTTTAATTCCTTTTTATTTATATTGAAAAACATTAATTCTTTAATTCCTTTTTATTTACACTGAAAAACATAAATTCTTTAATTCCTTTTTATTTACATTGAAAAACATAAATTCTTTAATTCCTTTTTATTTATATTGAAAAACATAAATTCTTTAATTCCTTTTTATTTACATTGAAAAACATAAATAAAAAAGGATGCACTTTTATTTCCATATCGTATTTGCATTGTGGAATGCAAATAAAAAGGTGAGCTCTTACTTCTAAGTTTTATTTACATTAGAGAACATAAATAAAAGATGTACATATTCTTCTATGTCATTATTGCATTGTGAAATGCAAAATAAAAAGGGAATTTTATTTTCTATGTTATATTTGTGTTAGAGAACACAAATAAAAGACCGTTTATTTGTCCTAAGTTATATTTACATTAAAAAGAATATTTTAATGTACTCACATATTTTTATTTGTGTTTCCTTTTCCTCTTTTCAGCATGTTAAAATTAATGTTTTTAACATATAAATATTTTCTAACATGTATTTTCTATCATGTTAAGAATATGGTTCTTAACCTTTTATATTTTCTAACATGTTCTTCTAGCAATGTTAAAGTTAATGTTTTTAACATACTTATCCTTTTCTAACAAATTTTCTTTCCTTTTTATATAAGCATGTTGAAAATAATGTTTTCAACATATGAAACTTTTCTAACATTACATGTAAACAATGAAAAGAATATTATAATGTTTAACAATTCTACCTATTCATATTAACATAAAAATAATATTTTTAGGTTACATCATTTCTAACACTTCATATTAACATAACAAGAATATTTTTTTGTTGAATCAATGCTAACAAAGTGACTACTTTACATTGTTTTTTTGAAGGAAGACTATTTTACATTGTTGATTCTAATAAAATAAAAAGTGACATTTCTTTCTTCCCAATTCTAATAAATTAAAAAGTGACATTATTATAACATAAATGATATTTTTTTATTCTAATATGTCATTTTTAACAGAAATGTTATTTTTATTTTCCTAACATAATCTTAACAAAATGTCATGTTTAATTACATAACATATTCTTAACAAAAATGGTGTTTTGTTTCTAATGTGACATTCTAACAAAAACGGCATTTTAATCTTAACATTCTATAACCTGTCATTTTTGTTAACATGTCATTATTCTAAACAAAAGATAATTTTGTTTAACATGTCATTTCATAGCCAAATAACAATTTTATATGACATAAAAATTCATAGCCAAAGAAAAATTTTATTATGTTTAACATAAATGACATTTTCTGTAACACCCCACGTCCATTAATGTCACTCACAAAGGGAATGCATTAACTTCCATGGAGGTTTTAAGTGAATATAGAACAGTAAAATTACAACAAGACAGATATAAAATAGTACTTGGAAATTCAAAAACTTTATTTCATTGTAGCAGAAGTCAAAACATGTTTGATTACATCATAACATCATATTCAATGTCAAGTACAATATCTATCTTGATAAAACAAGTACATAATCCCATTACATGAATAGCCATTAAAAAGAAAGATAACAAGCTGGACTTTACTTCAGCAGTCCAAGCTTTCCAGAAGATAAGCGATCCAACTAGACTCCACTAGAACTTGGCCCAACCTGCGGACCTGAAGGGAGAAAAAGGATGGAAAAGAGGGGGTCAGACATAAAGTCTGGTGAATATGATAATTCTACAATACTATTACCAAAATAACTGGACTAAGGCATAAGCTGGAAAACAAGAAAATGTCTATGAAGAGCAGATTAAGGACATAGACAATCGCTAAAGGCAACGTTATAGGCGCTCCTAAATACTAAAGGATAAACACTATACTGCACCACACCAGTCACCCTAAAGATTCATCCCACTTAGCTTCACTTAGAAACTTTCCCAATGGCTTTACGTACCCCTAGCTGACTACATAGGTGCCGCCTGCCCCTATCTCCACTAGGTGTACCCTACTTCCCATTATTCGATCGGCTCCCTAACTCGTAGATACCCGTGCTGGCCCCACAGTGGGGTGTATCACTCCCCTAAAGTGGCAACCTGATATAACGGACATGCACGGCTTATACCTACACGATGCAACAACGTCTTACCTACCAGCCCGGGTCCACACACGCATATGAAACCCGTTGGACTTGCGTTGCCACCGCTCCCTGTTTTGGCCTCTTATAGTCAAACCCAGTATGCGTGTCCCGTCCTCGACTTGGGTCGAGCCCACAAAGATACGTTTTGGGATACTGGTTGAAATGGGCCCCCACTATTTACCACAAGCATTCCACCTAAGCTTGTCCCCATTAGTCCATCCCACTTAACCCACTTAGTCATGTTCATTTACATGTGTGTTTGGTTAAGTCTAATCGTATTTCAAATGCCTCTAAAGGCAACCACCAGATTCCTCATGCCACCCAAGGCACCTACTTAACCCCCATGTCCCACCTTACATGATTATCTGGTTAAGTATTTCTTAGTTCATTAAGGCCATAACCTCATAAAGACCTCTCACATTAGACTGGCATTTATGGCAGCTGGATTTGCCGCGCGGGTCCGGGCAGTCTTACACCATAAAAGAGTCTAACCTCGTGTCTTTACAACTGTTATGCTTTAGTTTGGGCCTAGGACCTCTCACATTGGGCCGACATTTGTGACTACTGGATTTGTCGGGCGGGTCCGGGCAGGTTTACATCACAAACGGGTCCAACCTCGTGTCCTAAGCATTGATTATTAATAATAATCCACTTTCCCCCAATTTTAATAATTCCCTACTTGAATTATTAATTACTTCCAATTTTTAACAATGTCCATAATTGACTCAATTATGGACATTCATTCATGGTATGCAACATCTTACAAAATTGCACCCAATTTATTAATTCCTAATATTACCCCTACCCCACGTTTGAACGTTTATTCGCAAAATATATGTTAGACTCGAATAGCCTAACTCATAGCATAAAAGAGATTATCATAATAACAACATGTATATGTGACCAAATGAATCATAATAAGGGGTGAAACTTGCATATGTCCAACTTGCATAGATTATACATGTCATGGATCTAAAGGTGTCAACTTGTTCAAAATTCACCTAATATGATCTCAATCAATTTTCATAAACTTACATATGAACATGTGTGAATCAACATCATCTAATTTTTTAACAACATGGTTTTATATGGGTACACCTAACTCAATAGGAAAATTCCCATAATCAAGTTTTATTTAATTATAGTTTCAAGTTTATGGGTACACCTAACCTAATAGGCAAATTCCCATAAACAAGATCCATTTAAATTAAGAAAAAAAAACATAACTTTAAGCATGATCCAAGAACATCATGATTTTTCAACATAATATAGCATGATTTATAACATGGCATAGTATGATAGTATAACATAGCTTGACATGATTCTCAACATAGCATGACATAGCATAAGAGAATTTACAACATAGCATGACATAGCATATATAATTTACATCATACGACAACATAATAACATAATAAGAGATCCACAATATATAGAATTTACAATTACAAATCACATCACTTTCTTGTGATCCATTCATAACTGAGTCAAATTAGTTTGTAATAGTCTTGTGAGAATCATCATACTCACCAACAAAAGAAAAGAATTAGAGAAAGAGAGATCTTTTGATTTGATTTGTGTAGATTTAGTTGTAGATGATTAGGCTTCCTCTTCTTAGTTTGTGACTGCTATGCTGAACTCCATGGCAGCAGCATGACGGTAGCTTCTCTAATTTTACAAGTGATTTAGGTATAAGGTCTACCCACTTATTTATAGATTTTAGAATTCATTTAGGCCATTAGATTTAACCTAGAAATAACCGCAGCCGTCCAGACAAGATGGGGTTTATCTTGTTGACTCAGCAATGAGTCAGAAGTGACTCAGCAAACACTCAGCAAAATAAACTTCTATTCATGTTTGCATTAACTGCCCATATATATATATATATATATATATATATATATATATATATATATATTCTACAATGTACATATTAGATACATCCCCCCCTTTTACACACTTATTATTGTTTTTATATACATATTAGATACATCCCCTCTCTTACACACTTATTAATATTTTTATATTCATATTAGATACATCCCCCCTTTTACACACTTATTAATATTTTTATATTCATATTAGATACATCCCCTCTCTTACACACTTATTAATATTTTTATATTCATATTAGATACATCCCCTCTTTTACACACTTATTAATATTTTAGCAACTTTAGTGTTAATAGAAAATTCGGGGTGTTACATTCTCCCCTCCTTTTAGGATTTCGTCCCCGAAATCTTCAAGTCTGGAAGAATGTATATCCTACCATCCAAACGTCCATCTACTCATCCATCATACACAGGCATCCATTGTCCTTAAAAGACTTCTAATGCTTTATGATCATATGCAAGTGTGTGTACATGTCCTTACCTAATGCGAAATCAGGCGGTCTACTGATTCAGTTGACCTCCTTAATGCAAATTATGTAAGTGTCATGAATCCATTATGTATGCAAAAGATCCTAATTGCTTACATACTACTTCTATATGCGTGCACACCCATTCAACCGAATGCAACATCCATATGATGGTACAACCATTATACATCCATTATACTAAATACATCATTATATATGCAATATGCAATATGAAGTGACTGAGCCGATCTAGTGCCTAAAGTGTGTGTATATATGCATCCACGAGCAACCACTAGCAAACACTTGCATCCATTTTGCATCCATCATACATAACATGTCTCAAACACATGTTTCAACCATAGGATTATCCTAACTAAAGGTCAAAGATACTAATGAGAGGACATACTAAAGATAAGATAAGATAAGCTAAGCGATAAAGGAGAAATTAAAAGACATACCCTCAAAAAGAAAAGGGTACAACGAACGCATCTTCTCTTCTGTCTCCCAAGTTGCGTTGCTCTCATCATCTCCCCATTGCACTTTAACCAGTCTGACCTCTCGATTCCTCAACTTTTTGATCTCCGACCCAAGAATGCATGTAGGAGCTCGTCTAATTGTTGCATCACGCTCTATTTCCACCTCTTTAAGCAAGCTCGGCTCTACCACCTCCGCGGTCTTGTGCAAACACTTCCTCAAATGTGATACATGGAATACGTCGTGTATTCCACTAAGTTTCTCAGGCAACTCCACCCTATATGCCATCTTCCCAATCCTGTTTTTTTACAGGAAACGGCCCTACAAACCTTGGTGCTAATTTCCCCACGGACCCAAAGCGAACAACATTCTGTAACGGAGATACTTTGATAAAAACCATGTCCCCAATGTCAAACTCAAGATCTGTCCTCCTCTTATCAGCATACGATTTTTGCCTATCTTGTGCTGCTTTCATCCTCCTTCGAATCAACTCAATCTTCTCCAAGGTTTCCCTAACCATATCGGGCCCAAGTAGGATTTTATCGGTAGATTCCAACCAACATGTAGGCGAACGGCAAGGCCTTCCATAAAGAGCTTCGAAAGGTGCCATGCCAATACTAGACTGAAAGCTATTATTATATGCGAATTCTACTAACGGAAGGTGCTCTTCCCATGTACCCCCAAAGTCTAGGATACAAAGCCTTAAAAGATCCTCTAGAATGCGATTCACCCTCTCGGTCTGGCCGTCTGTCTGAGGATGATATGCGGTGCTCAAACATAGCTGAGTCCCTACCACCTCTTGTAAACTCTTCCAAAATTCGCTAGTAAAGATGGGGTCACGGTCGCTTACTATACTAGAAGGAATACCGTGCAAACGAACTATCTCCTTAATGTATACAGAAGCCAACCACGGAGCAGTCCTCTTACTTTTCACGGGAATAAAATGGGCGCTTTTAGTAAGCCTATCTACTATAACCCAAATCCCCGTGTTACCCTTCCTTGATCTTGGTAATCCATCCACAAAATCCATTGAGATGCTTTCCCATTTCCATAGTGGAACTTCTAATGGGTGAAGCAACCCACCGGGTTTCTTTTGTTCTGCTTTAACTCGTTGGCACACCAAGCATCTAGCGACGTACTCGGCCACATCCTTTTTCATACCGGCCCAAAAGAAAACCCGCTTCATATCTTTGTAGATCTTATCCCCGCCGGGATGAATGGTCATTTTTGAGCGATGAGCATCATCAAGAATGGCCTTCCTTAAGTCTTCGTCTTGTGGTACACAAAGTCTATTATCCCTTCGTAACCAACCCTTATCGTCTAGGGTATACCTACGAAGATGGGTTGACGACTCCCCCCCTTTGAGCTTTTCTACTATCTCAACCAACTGTGGGTCGTCTCGCTGTGCCTCACCAACCCGTCCTAGAAGTGTAGGTCTAACCTCCAAGGATGCTAACAGACCGGGTACTAAGTCAACGGAGGGTCTAAAGTCAAACATAGAGATGAATTCTAAGCTTTGTCGTTCAACAAACAACGGACTCAAGGACAACCTTTTCCTACTTAAGGCGTCTGCCACCACGTTACCCTTGCCCGGGGTATATGCTATTTCAAAATCGTAGGAGGCTAAGAATTCCATCCACCGTTGCTGCCTTAAATTCAAATCCTTCTGAGAGAATAAGTATTTTAATGATTTGTGGTCAGTGAACAGTTCGAATTTCTCACCAAGAAGATAGTGACGCCAAGACTTAAGCGCGAAAACAATTGCGGCTAGCTCTAAGTCATGCGTGGGGTAATTCTTTTCATGAACCCTCAACTGCCTTCCACCATAGGCTATTACTCTTCCCTCTTGCATGAGGACCGCGCCAAGTCCCGTCCCACAAGCATCAGTATAGATGGTAAACGGTTTATTCCCGTCTGGCAGCACTAAGACTGGGGCTGAAGTTAAGGCTCTCTTTAAACGTTGGAACGCATCATCGCAATCTTTGTCCCACGTAAAAACCAGGTTCTTCTTCGTTAACCGTGTTAATGGAGCTAATATTTTTGCGAAGTCTTTGATAAACTTCCTATAATAGCCAGCCAACCCCAAGAAACTTCTTACTTCGGTTGCATTTTTAGGGACCTTCCAATCTTGGATGGCCACCACCTTTGCGGGATCCACTGCTATCCCTTCTTTGGAAACCACGTGCCCTAAGAACCGTACTTCCTTCCTCCAGAAGTGACACTTAGAAAATTTTGCCTTAAGGTTATGCGCTCGAAGGGTTTCCAACACTTCCCTAAGATGTAGGGAGTGCTCTTCTTTATTCTTAGAAAAGACTAAGATGTCATCCACAAAGACTACCACGAATTTGTTAAGGTATTCCCTAAACACCCTACTCATCAAATCAACAAAATATGCAGGGGCGTTTGTCAAACCAAAGGGCATCACTAGCCATTCATAGAATCCGTCAGGAGTCCTAAAAGCAGTCTTATCTATACTATCCTCAGCCACTCTCGGTTGATGAAAGCCAGTGGCTAAGTCCAACTGCGAAAACACTGAGGCGCCAACTAACTGATCAAAGAGATCGTCAATCCTCGGCAGTGGGTGTCGGTTCTTTTTAGTAAGCTTGTTTAGTTCTCTATAGTCCATACAAAGTCTAAGAGACCCATCCGCCTTTGTGGCAAAAACTACTGGAGCACCCCACTCCGATATACTACGTCTTATGAACCCCTTCTCAAGCAACTCCTTTACTTGCTTATTAAGTTCCCTCCTTTCACGAGGAGCCATGTGGCGCACTGGCAAAAATACGGGTTTAGCATTATCCACAAGATAAATTCGAAAGTCTATCTCCCGCTTTGGAGGTAAGCCCTTCACCTCCTCAAACACATCCGGATATTCCCGGACCACTTCTACCGATCGCAGGTTCTCTACAGACGCGTCAAGCGATTCAAGATAACTTAGCATAACGGAATTTATGGGATTACAAAAGATGTCGAGAGCATTACCAAGGCGAGTCACAAGCCTAACTACTCTCCTTTCACAATCAAGAATGGCCCTATTTCTAGACAACCAATCCATTCCTAAAATTAGCCCATAGCCCGTGAAGCCCAATACATAAGCATCACATCTAAATTCAACGCTAAGTATAGAGATTTTCAAATCCAAACATATCATGGTCAAATGAGCTGAACCCCCAATTGGATTTGAAACGACCAAGGGATCCTCTACTAAACTGGTGTTCAAGTGCAGTGATTCAACTAATGATGCAGAGATAAACGAATGAGATGCGCCAGAATCGAATAAGGTACGGACAGGATGATCAAATAGAAAAACTAAGCTTTCAACAGAAATTGTTCTACCTCTTTCTTGCAGCGGTGGGGCCGCAATAGCCTGAACTTGCCCCCTTGCCTACCCTGGTGCCATAAGAGCCTGCACCTGTCCTCCCGAGGTAGACCCTGCCCTCTGCCCCTTCTTTGGACAGTCCTTCACTAAATGTCCCGCATCTCCACAATGAAAACAACCAGTCTTCTTTTTCTTTCTACAATCTTTGCTGAGATGGCCAGGCGTCCCATAATTGAAGCATTTCTTCTTCCCTTTGCCATTATTGTTTTTACCACCCTTCTTATTTTGCTGTTGGGGTTTCTTCTGATCCCCTTTCTTTTCAACTGCCTTATCCTCATGCATAAGTGCCATCTCTACTAGCTTTTCAAAGGTGGCTCCCATAGGGATGTGGGTCATAACCAACCCTTGCAACGGTTCATTCAAGCCTCTAACGAACCTCAAAGCTTTCTTCTTTGGCGTGTTCACCAAGTCCAAGCCAAACCTTGCTAACTGATTAAATTTATTGACATATTCCTTTACTGATGAGCTCCCTTGCTTTAGTGCCAGGAATTTTTCCATATTTAAGTTCTCCTCTGCCCTTGAAAGAAACTTTGCCTCAAACCTTCGTCTGAAATCCGCCAATGAATCAACTGGACGTTCCCCGTTAGTGACCTCCCACCAAAACGAGGCCTCTTCCTTCATTAACCAAGCAGCTAAACGGACTTTCCTCCCATCTTCCACTTCAAAGATATCCAACAATTCCTCAGTCTCCTTAAGCCAATCTCTGGCCTCCACAAACGTCTCAGTCCCTTGAAAAGTTTTTCCTCCCATAGCCTTGAATTCCTTGCACGTCTTTGCAAAAGTGTCAACACGAGGAGGAGGAGGAGGAATGGGTGCAACTAGGGGTGGAGGAGTATCCGCTGGGCCTGCAGTGGTGGCCCTAGCCTCCAAGTATCTCCTAAACCACCCTGGAATCGTCACACCTTCTGGGAGATTAAGATCTTCAGCCATGCTGAAACGAAAAAGGAAAGATTCAAAATGGAGAATTCGAAAGATAAAGATAAGGATGTGGCTATTTGGGATTATGTTTTTCATAAAAACTCTCTTTAAATAACATGTTTTTTTTTTTTTTTGAAAGCACTTCTTCCAAAAATACTTTAGAAAAAAAAATATTTTTCTAAAAATTTTTTTTTATCTGTTTTGGTAACCTTATGCTCTGATACCACGTGTAACACCCCACGTCCATTAATGTCACTCACAAAGGGAATGCATTAACTTCCATGGAGGTTTTAAGTGAATATAGAACAGTAAAATTACAACAAGACAGATATAAAATAGTACTTGGAAATTCAAAAACTTTATTTTATTGTAGCAGAAGTCAAAACATGTTTGATTACATCATAACACCATATTCAATGTCAAGTACAATATCTATCTTGATAAAACAAGTACATAATCCCATTACATGAATAGCCATTAAAAAGAAAGATAACAAGCTGGACTTTACTTCAGCAGTCCAAGCTTTCCAGAAGATAAGCGATCCAACTAGACTCCACTAGAACTTGGCCCAACCTGCGGACCTGAAGGGAGAAAAAGGATGGAAAAGAGGGGGTCAGACATAAAGTCTGGTGAATATGATAATTCTACAATACTATTACCAAAATAACTGGACTAAGGCATAAGCTGGAAAACAAGAAAATGTCTATGAAGAGCAGATTAAGGACATAGACAATCGCTAAAGGCAACGTTATAGGCGCTCCTAAATACTAAAGGATAAACACTATACTGCACCACACCAGTCACCCTAAAGATTCATCCCACTTAGCTTCACTTAGAAACTTTCCCAATGGCTTTACGTACCCCTAGCTGACTACATAGGTGCCGCCTGCCCCTATCTCCACTAGGTGTACCCTACTTCCCATTATTCGATCGGCTCCCTAACTCGTAGATACCCGTGCTGGCCCCACAGTGGGGTGTATCACTCCCCTAAAGTGGCAACCTGATATAACGGACATGCACGGCTTATACCTACACGATGCAACAACGTCTTACCTACCAGCCCGGGTCCACACACGCATATGAAACCCGTTGGACTTGCGTTGCCACCGCTCCCTGTTTTGGCCTCTTATAGTCAAACCCAGTATGCATGTCCCGTCCTAGACTTGGGTCGAGCCCACAAAGATACGTTTTGGGATACTGGTTGAAATGGGCCCCCACTATTTACCACAAGCATTCCACCTAAGCTTGTCCCCATTAGTCCATCCCACTTAACCCACTTAGTCATGTTCATTTACATGTGTGTTTGGTTAAGTCTAATCGTATTTCAAATGCCTCTAAAGGCAACCACCAGATTCCTCATGCCACCCAAGGCACCTACTTAACCCCCATGTCCCACCTTACATGATTATCTGGTTAAGTATTTCTTAGTTCATTAAGGCCATAACCTCATAAAGACCTCTCACATTAGACTGGCATTTATGGCAGCTGGATTTGCCGCGCGGGTCCGGGCAGTCTTACACCATAAAAGAGTCTAACCTCGTGTCTTTACAACTGTTATGCTTTAGTTTGGGCCTATGACCTCTCACATTGGGCCGACATTTGTGACTACTGGATTTGCCGGGTGGGTCCGGGCAGGTTTACATCACAAACGGGTCCAACCTCGTGTCCTAAGCATTGATTATTAATAATAATCCACTTTCCCCCAATTTTAATAATTCCCTACTTGAATTATTAATTACTTCTAATTTTTAACAATGTCCATAATTGACTCAATTATGGACATTCATTCATGGTATGCAACATCTTACAAAATTGCACCCAATTTATTAATTCCTAATATTACCCCTACCCCACGTTTGAACGTTTATTCGCAAAATATATGTTAGACTCGAATAGCCTAACTCATAGCATAAAAGAGATTATCATAATAACAACATGTATATGTGACCAAATGAATCATAATAAGGGGTGAAACTTGCATATGTCCAACTTGCATAGATTATACATGTTATGGATCTAAAGGTGTCAACTTGTTCAAAATTCACCTAATATGATCTCAATCAATTTTCATAAACTTACATATGAACATGTGTGAATCAACATCATCTAATTTTTTAACAACATGGTTTTATATGGGTACACCTAACTCAATAGGCAAATTCCCATAATCAAGTTTTATTTAATTATAGTTTCAAGTTTATGGGTACACCTAACCTAATAGGCAAATTCCCATAAACAAGATCCATTTAAATTAAGAAAAAAAACATAACTTTAAGCATGATCCAACAACATCATGATTTTTCAACATAATATAGCATGATTTATAACATGGCATAGTATGATAGTATAACATAGCTTGACATGATTCTCAACATAGCACGACATAGCATAAGAGAATTTACAACATAGCATGACATAGCATATATAATTTACATCATACGACAACATAATAACATAATAAGAGATCCACAATATATAGAATTTACAATTACAAATCACATCACTTTCTTGTGATCCATTCATAACTGAGTCAAATTAGTTTGTAATAGTCTTGTGAGAATCATCATACTCACCAACAAAAGAAAAGAATTAGAGAAAGAGAGATCTTTTGATTTGATTTGTGTAGATTTAGTTGTAGATGATTAGGCTTCCTCTTCTTAGTTTGTGACGGCTATGCTGAACTCCATGGCAGCAGCATGACGGTAGCTTCTCTAATTTATAAGTGATTTAGGTCTAAGGTCTACCCACTTATTTATAGATTTTAGAATTCATTTAGGCCATTAGATTTAACCTAGAAATAACCGCAGCCGTCCAGACAAGATGGGGTTTATCTTGTTGACTCAGCAATGAGTCAGAAGTGACTCAGCAAACACTCAGCAAATTAATAAACTTCTATTCATGTTTGCATTAACTGCCCATATATATATATATATATATATATATATATATATATATATATATTCTACAATGTACATATTAGATACATCCCCCCTTTTACACACTTATTATTGTTTTTATATACATATTAGATACATCCCCTCTCTTACACACTTATTAATATTTTTATATTCATATTAGATACATCCCCCCTTTTACACACTTATTAATATTTTTATATTCATATTAGATACATCCCCTCTCTTACACACTTATTAATATTTTTATATTCATATTAGATACATCCCCTCTCTTACACACTTATTAATATTTTAGCAACTTTAGTGTTAATAGAAAATTCGGGGTGTTACATTTTCGTTTCACAATGCTAATTTCAAATAAAATGACAAATCATAATTTTGTTGATCTAATTCAACAAAATGACAAATCAAATACAACAATTGTACTTTGACTACAAGGACAATTTTTAATTCAATTATTTCAATTTGTCAAAATTGACAATTTTTGTCCTATCACCCTAACTTGTCCAATTTAAAATTCTAATCTAATTATTCTTCTTCAACAAAAATAAGTATCTTTATTTCCAATAGTTTTGTTCAACAAATTGATATATTCGTTCCATCTAATTTTATTATAACAAATATGATATATTTGGTTTCAATCAACCCATTATAACAAATGTGATATATTTGGTTTCAATTATTCAATCATGATATATTTATTTACAACAATCAAATTTTAACCAACATGAGAATTCTAATCTGCATATCAATACAACAGTATTATCTGCCCAATCAAATCACGTATGTAACAAAAAGAATTTAGCAACATAATTTCACAACATAATTTCTTAGAACAGATTACGTATCATGATTCAATATTTTAATTGTATATAAATAAATAAATAAATAAACAGAATTTCTCACTGAGTTTTTTTCTCTTTTAATTCAGATCTAAAATTTTCTGAAATTCCAAAGTGCTTTGTTCATGCTCTAGTCAGTGTCATGCTGTAGATCTTGGAAAGACGAGTCCAACGCTTCTGACGGTTCGTAAAACGGACCTCGTACGAAAGAGTTATGGTTTTTCAAGTGTTAATTACTAAATTAATTAATTAATTAGTGAATTAATTAAGATTTATACCTTCTTCCTCATCCAAGAGTTCGGCCGACGTCAAAACCCACTGGTCCATTCCTAGGGTTCCATTTTTAATCCAAATCAAAGGGCTTCGTCACGATTAGGTTATGCCACAACAGAGAGCCACGAAAGGTGTACCAAGGGGGGCCGGAATGGTGAAGCTCGGCTGAGCCTAGGGGGAGGCCGACGGGGATTTTTGTCGCGGTTTTGGGTGCTCGGTTCGAGGAAATCCTGGCACCAGGAGAGACCCAACCTTATAGAAACATAGAGGAGGAGAAGAGCTTCAAGATGGTATAGAGTTTGTCTTCAAATTCGTAGAGAGGAGGGAGATTTTAATGGGGGAAAGTGGGAGATTTTCGGCCATTGGAAGAGGGTATTCGGCGACTACAGGAATAGATTAGGGTTCGTGGTATAGTACGGTATTTATACAATATACATAGCGTATTTTCCTATTTAATTTATTTAATTAATTCAAAAATTCATGTTTATCAATATGAACACCGAATCAAACCCAACGAGTGTCGCCCCTAGCTAATAACCCCCATCCCGGACACAATGGAACATGTTTCGTAATCCAATTCGGCAGTTACGATATGTTTTTCTTAAATTTTAATTATAAATCATTTAATTATTTAATTTAACCGTACATATAAATTCACCGGGGCCACATATGGACTCTAAAATTTACAGAAAAATTATTTCTGGCTTTCTTTTGTCGATACGGTCCTAACTAGACTAATTTCATTGAATTCTGAGACTGTTTTAAAAATGGCCTTTTTCTGCTCGATCCAATTTGACTGAAACTGACAAAACACGTTTTCTTTTGCCACGCTCACATATTAATTCGAAAAATTCTGGAAAATCAAACTTAACAATAATTTGACATTCCGGTTCCAACAAAAGTGGTTTCGTCGAAAACCGAGGTCGTTTGCAAAATTGTTATTTTTAAGGGTTATATATTATATTAAAAAATATATAATTTCTACAGCGACTTTTCTAAATTTTAAACTGGACATAACTTCTAATTTTTAAAACGAAATTTCTATTTTTCAGATTCGTTAGAAAGATATGGTTAAACAGATTTAAATATTTCTTGTTTCACTCAATTCTGATTTATTTTGAATCCTATACAGTCAGTTAAAGTTTAAAATCAAAATTTCAAACTGCAACGCTGTTTTAAACTCCTTTTTTAATTAAATTAAATTTATTCGTTTTAACTTTGATTAAAATAGAATTTTGGCCGTTATTATTTAAAATAAATAATTTTAAATATTCAATTTCCCTTAAAATTTCTAAAATAAAAATTTTAAATTGGCCCCAAAATTCTGGGTTGTTACAGTCTCCCCCACTTAAAAACTTTTCGCCCTCGAAAAGGAACGAAGCTAAATTGTTTAATTACCTAACTCAATTTTTCATTCTTTATTATTCATTCATTGGTTTAAATAATTTTATAGTTGATTAACTTTTCAAAAATATAGCTTTAATATATTCAAAAATCATATTTTCTAAAATAGACTATAATTACAAATATGCATATTATAAGCTTGTTACTTTCAACTCACTCTAGGGCATTACTAACCTTATCTCTAATGAGTTTTCTCATTCTAGGATACTGCTGATCCTATCTCCAATGAGTATTCTTATTGGATATTACTAATCCAATCTCTGATGAGTCTTTTGTTCCATTCTAATGAGTTGTATCCCAAAGATTTAAGCTAACCAAAGCTCTGATACCAACTGTAACGGCTTGGGTTTCACCCGACCCGATTGATTGCAAAATCGACCAAGACCGTTCAAATCCCGAGCACATTAACTCTAGGAATACAACACATTAGAACAAAAACAGACTTTTATAAACATTACAATAATGTTACATCAGAGTACAGAATATATCAGAGTACATTGAATAAAATTACAGCGGAAGATAAATTTCAATAAATTAAATACAATAGACAGCGGAAGACTTCTATGCTCTGGACATAGCTTTAGGCTTCGATCCAGAATCTTGCTCAAGAGATAAATATCTGCAAAAAGCTACTCGACTGCCCGTGTGGAAAAGAGGGCACCCGAGTTTGCAAAGTGAAACAAACTACGAGTCAGTCATGGGACTGGTGTGAGAATTCTTAACTAATATAACTAATAGCAATAAGGAAAATCCAAGGACCACGCCGCTAACCCGGAACGGGTTTTATTCCAATGGATTGCGTATGCATAAATTAAAATAAATCGTTAAAACAACGCAATGATTTTTAGAAAAATGAAACCATTATAAGACCCAAGTCCCATCACATAATGCAACGCAAACCGGAGGATAGGTTTTCACCTTATAATGGTAAAAAATGCTTGGTACGATAAAATGGATTTGATATTATTGTTAGTGTATATACGTTTCAAAAACATTTCAATCATAGTGTATCAATCATAGACGGCATAGTACCCCATCCTACTATGTCGCCATACTAGTTCTACAATCAAAACCGCACGGTGTCGTATTGGAAATTGTAACACCCCGTGTATTCTATAACAGTGAAATTCACAAATTAAAGTATAATTAATTTCAAATCAAAGAATTAAGGGAAACGGGATACGCCATTGTGTTCGTCTCGGAAAAATACGCGAAATAGAGTCCGAGTTTCCGAAAAACGGAGTCCGTATGAAGAAGATATGGCCTCCAGAATTTTCAGAATTCAGTTTAAAATTCAAAATCGGGCCCAATTGGCCAGGGCGGGAAAATTCCCGCCTAAGGCACCCAAGGTCGACTGGGCTGTCGACCTGGCTAGCCAGGTCGACAGGGCTATCGACAGGGCTGTCGACAGGGCTGTCGACCTGGCCCCAGAGCCAGGTTGAACCCAGCCCACCCTGGCTGGCCTAGTCTATGTTTGGTCGATTTTCAGAGGCCTGCTTTGTCACTAGGGCTAGGTGGTAGCTCCGGATTGGCCTCCCTTTCAAATGAACGGCTATTGTTGAATCAAGCTCCATCGACGGTCTAAAACAACTCTCAAACATTATAAAAAGGACCTAAGACCTAGCCTAAATCATACTATTTCATTTTAGCCTCAGGCCGCCGCCATTAAACCTAGAGCTCTAAATTAAAAATGCAAAGAATAAGATTATAGAAGATGGAGGATAATTCTTGAAGGCTACAACTAGAAGCTACAACAACTACGACGCTTTAGACAACGAATTTGGGACTATTTAATTTGGGTTATTTGCTTCATATTGTAAGTTCTATGTTACTTTTTAGGCAAAAACGCTAAAACAATATGGACATGCGATGAATTGAAACCGAATTTATGAACTATTGCTAATCCATTGGTTATATTATTTATCGTTGAATTATAATTTGGGGATATTGCTATGGCAACGTTGCAAGTTAAACTTGTCATGATTTTTATGTTGTTATGAATCACTTGGGCTTAATTGTTTGGCAAGTTGGACTAATACATGTCCATGGAATCGCTATGTTTATTGAAATATTTATGTTGATTAAACCATGCCTATGATGCTAATTAGACCATGGCTATGAATATTGATGGAATTATGCCTGTGGTGTTATCATATCCATCATGATTTATGAAAAATAGGGTATTGCTAGGTTATGATGAAAAGTTGGGATTATTATTTTTATAATGTTAGATATGTTAATTTTGTTAAAAACGCCACATTTGGAATCATTATGTCTATCATGTTAATTATGTTAAAAACGCTAAATTAGGATCATTATGTCTATCTTGTTAATTGAGAATCATTATGCTAAAAACGCTAAATAGGAATCATTATGTCTATCATGTTAATCATGTTAAAAATGCTAAGTTGGAACCATTATGTTTATAATATTAGATGAGAATAATTATGATAAATTGGAATCATTATGTCTATGAGAATTATTATGTAAAAATGCTAAATTGGAATCCACTATGCCTATTAGGATTACTATGCCTTTAATGTTTCATGTTTATAATAAAATTATTATGATGTCGCAATGATTATTATGCCTATGATGCAAAGTTGAAAACATCATGTTAAATTAAGTTGGAATCATCACTATGCCAAGTTATCACCATACTAGTATTGCAACTATGTGATATGTTATAGTCTATTTATTATGCAAGTGAGGTTGGAATTATTACATATGCCTATCACATGTTTGGTGTTATTCCCCTCTATTTCTTAAATTTTTTATGCTTGAGAACGAAGTACGTTTATATACGTTGGGGATACGATTGGGTAGAATAGGCAAAAACTTGAATTAATTATACGCATAAACGGTGAAATTTGGCATAAGTAGAACATGAAATATGGCACGAAAACTTAACTTAAACATGCCATATTTTGACTTTAAACCATGCCTTAGTTGGGCACGAAGTTGACATATGAACATGATAGCAAAATCTGATAAGAACATGGGCATGACTTTAGAAAACAAGAAAGTGGCCAACTCGAGGTTGGGTTGAGTTTGTAGTGTAAATCTGCCCGGAACCGCCCGGCAAATCCAGTTGCTACAAACAATAGGATCCAATGTGGGTAGTTGGTCACATCGCGCTTGAAACCCGAGGTTGGGTTGAGTTCGTAGCGTAAACCTGCCCGGAACCGCCCGGCAAATCCAGTGGCTACGAACAACAGGATCCAATGTGAGTGGTTCGGTGCATTAACGAATCAATTAATGCCAAGTAGGGTTAAGTCATGAACCTAAAAAGACAACTTAACAAACTTGAACACGATTTGTAGGGCTAAGTCATGAACTTGAAAACGACAACACTTAGCCAACTTGACATGACACGTAGGCGGGTTAAGTCGTGAACTAAAATGACATGCTTAACCATCTTGACATAACTAGACTAGAAAAGGATTGAGTCACAAATTACATGACTTAATCTGTTAGGCGGGTTAGGTCACGAATTACATGACCTAATCTATCAGGCGAAACCCTAGACACGACCCCTTTCAGCAGTAACCCTCTAGAAGTATCAAGGTACCCTGGGCTAGGCCGGGTGGGGCACGATTACTGGGCTGATTGTAAGAGGTGAACGACGGCAGTGGGGTATGCCAGTGTAGGTTCGGTGGACTACGATCGTGCACGTATCCGGGGCAGACACTGGGTATCCGTAGAATTATCTGTGCATCTTGAATCGTGTCAGGGGTTGACACCCTAGGTCTGATACACCCGAAGGTGGACCCAGCACAGGTGACTACATTCGTGATTAGCCGTATGACACGGACACTTGACGAACTAGAACTTGTAGGGAGCCGATCGACTAGATAATCGCTCCGTAGGACCCCGTACTTGGGTCAGACCCCGTTTCAGGGTCATTTCATGATATTGGGTCGTGGGATTTATTTCGTGATTAACTTGTGACACGGGCTTAGTATACTAGTGAAGTCGATGCAACAGATCTCGAACATGTGATGCTTTACTTGACTTGTCTTGACTTATCCTGATCATCTTAGTCTATCTTGTTCACCTTGACACTATTCTTAAGTCTAGTTCCAGTTCATACATGACAGGTTGTTTTAACCGTTTTTACACTGAAAGTCACTAGAACTTACTCAGTCTTTATGACTGACCCTTTTTCCTTTTGCCTCTTTTTCTTTCGTTCCCCCCCCCCCAGGTTCTCAGGGAGGAATAACTAGCTCTTAGCTTGGATATCACTTGCTTTGGCTCAGCATGTACGGTTTGCTATGGCTGCTTCTTTTTACTGCACTTGAGGAATAAGCTGTTTTACTGTTTTTTTTAAATTATTGCTTCTTTGGCTATTATTACAAGACAGTTGTAATGAAGTTACTTGAAATGTTTGTAAAAGACATGGTTTATTTTGGAATGAAATGAAGTTCTGTTTTGCTCAGAAATTCTTCCGCTGTTTACTTAATTATTTATTTATGTTCTGTCTTGTGATAATTCTGTGATGTTATCTCGATAATACCTCTCCAAAACTAAGGCATTCCCTTTTGTGAGTGACCCTAGCGGAGGTGGGGTGTTACACTTGGTATCAGAGCAGAAGGTTACCAAGACTGGGCAAAAGTTTTGAAAACCTTTTGAATTTTTTTTTTCAAAACCATTTACAAAGAAGCATTTTCCAAGAAAAAGTTTTTAAAGGCTATTCCCCAAAAGCCATAGGCACTATCTCTTATCCTTCGTTTTGAATCTATCCTTCTTGTTTCAGCATCATGTCCGAAGAACTTAACTTGCCAGAGGGTGTACCAATACCTGGTTGGTTTAGACGATTCTTAGAAGCAAGGGACACCCAGCCAGGTCCTACCGTTCCCCCTCCCCCAGCTGCAGGAAATCATCCAGCTGCAGCAGCACCTCTTCCTCCACCTCCTCCACGGGGAAACACTTTTGCTAAGATATGTAAAGATTTTAAGGCTATGGGAGGAAAGGACTTTCATGGAACCGAGTCCTTCATGGCAGCTAGGAATTGGTTAAAGGAAGCTGAGGACTTATTCGTCATCTTTGAGGTAGAAGATAGGCAGAAGGTACAACTGGCAGTGTGGCTACTAAAAGGTGAGGCTTCCTACTGGTGGGAAGTCACTAATGCAGAAAGACCAGTGGAAACATGGGAGGACTTTAGGGCAAGATTTGAGGCTAAATTTCTCTCAGAAGCCGAAAGGAGTTTGCAGTTGGAGAAATTTTTATTTCTTAAGCAAGGAAATATGACAGTCAAAGAGTACGTTAATCAGTTCGACGAGCTGGCTAGGTTCGGACTAGACCTAGTCAACACCCCGCACAAAAAGGCTCTCCGCTTTGTCAAAGGGTTGAATGAGCCATTACACAGTTTGGCCATGACCCATATACCCATGGGAGCTACATACGAAAGGTTGGTGCAGATGGCATTGCTGAACGAGGAAGATAAGGGCAAGAAGGAGACAGAGGCAGAAAACTCTCCAGGGAAGAAAGAGGTCAAGCCTACCGATTCTAAGAATAAGAAGGTAGACTCCGAGAAAAGAGGCAAGAACAACAACTCACGCGATAAAAGGAAATGCAATTACTGTGGTACGGATGGGCACATAGCCAAGGATTGTAGAAAGAGGAAGAGAAAGCACGGTGAATGTTTTCATTGTGGGAAGACTGGACACATCAGCAAAGACTGCCCTGAGAAGCAAACCGGACCTTCTGGCGGTACATCGTTAACCTATTCTAGATGCTTTGTTTTATCCTATTTCTCTCCTCGATCCTATCTTGAGAACCATAGGGAGAATCTTTTTGGATGTAAACATGTAATTGAAACATGTTATGATTGCGAAATGGTTGCAAGTGGTCGCAAGTGGTTGCTCGTGGATGCATGAATACACATTAGGCACTAGATCGGCTCAGGCACATTTTCATATTGCATATGCATGAGTGTTTATTTTGGAAACTTGGTTGTGCTATCATTTGGTTGTTGCATATGATTGAATGTTTGAGCACTCATGTAGAAATTGTGAATTATAGTAGGAAAAATTTGCATACATATTGGATTCATTTCACTAAACATATTTCGCATTTAGAAGATCAATCAGGCCTGATCATTAGCATTAGCTAAGGAACATATACACACACTTGGCATATGATCATAAAGCATTAGAAGTCTTTTAAGGACAATGGATACTCGTGTTTGATGGATGAGTAGATGGATGATTGGATGTTAGGATTTACATTCCTCCTAACTTGAAGATTTCGGGGACGAAATCCTTTTAAGTGGGGGAGAATGTAACACCCCGTGTATTCTATAACAGTGAAATTCACAAATTAAAGTATAATTAATTTCAAATCAAAGAATTAAGGGAAACGGGATACGCCATTGTGTTCGTCTCGGAAAAATATGCGAAATAGAGTCCGAGTTTCCGAAAAACGGAGTCCGTATGAAGAAGAAATGGCCTCCGGAAGTTTCAGAATTCAGTTTAAAATTCAAAATCGGGCCCAATTGGCCAGGGCGGGAAAATTCCCGCCTAAGGCACCCAGGTCGACTGGGCTGTCGACCTGGCCCCAGAGCCAGGTCGAACCCAGCCCACCCTGGCTGGCCTAGTCTATGTTTGGTCGATTTTCAGAGGCCTGCTTTGTCACTAGGGCTAGGTGGCAGCTCCGGATTGGCCTCCCTTTCAAATGAACGGCTATTGTTGAATCAAGCTCCATCGACGGTCTAAAACAACTCTCAAACATTATAAAAAGGACCTAAGACCTAGCCTAAATCATACTATTTCATTTTAGCCTCAGGCCGCCGCCATTAAACCTAGAGCTCTAAATTAAAAATACAAAGAATAAGATTATAGAAGATGGAGGATAATTCTTGAAGGCTACAACTAGAAGCTACAACAACTACGACGCTTTAGACAACGAATTTGGGACTATTTGATTTGGGTTATTTGCTTCATATTGTAAGTTCTATGTTACTTTTTAGGCAAAAACGCTAAAACAATATGGACATGCGATGAATTGAAACCGAATTTATGAACTATTGCTAATCCATTGGTTATATTATTTATCGTTGAATTATAATTTGGGGATATTGCTATGGCAACGTTGCAAGTTAAACTTGTCATGATTTTTATGTTGTTATGAATCACTTGGGCTTAATTGTTTGGCAAGTTGGACTAATACATGTCCATGGAATCGCTATGTTTATTGAAATATTTATGTTGATTAAACCATGCCTATGATGCTAATTAGACCATGGCTATGAATATTGATGGAATTATGCCTGTGGTGTTATCATATCCATCATGATTTATGAAAAATAGGGTATTGCTAGGTTATGATGAAAAGTTGGCATTATTATTTTTATAATGTTAGATATGTTAATTATGTTTAAAACGCCACATTTGGAATCATTATGTCTATCATGTTAATTATGTTAAAAACGCTAAATTAGGATCATTATGTCTATCTTGTTAATTGAGAATCATTATGTTAAAAACGCTAAATAGGAATCATTATGTCTATCATGTTAATCATGTTAAAAATGCTAAGTTGGAACCATTATGTTTATAATATTAGATGAGAATCATTATGATAAATTGGAATCATTATGTCTATGAGAATTATTATGTAAAAATGCTAAATTGGAATCCACTATGCCTATTAGGATTACTATGCCTTTAATGTTTCATGTTTATAATAAAATTATTATGATGCCGCAATGATTATTATGCCTATGATGCAAAGTTGAAAACATCATGTTAAATTAAGTTGGAATCATCACTATGCCAAGTTATCACCATACTAGTATTGCAACTATGTGATATGTTATAGTCTATTTATTATGCAAGTGAGGTTGGAATTATTACATATGCCTATCACATGTTTGGTGTTATTCCCCTCTATTTCTTAAATTTTTTATGCTTGAGAACTAAGTACGTTTATATACGTTGGGGATACGATTGGGTAGAATAGGCAAAAACTTGAATTAATTATACGCATAAACGGTGAAATTTCGCATAAGTAGAACATGAAATATGGCACGAAAACTTGACTTGAACATGCCATATTTTGACTTTAAACCATGCCTTAGTTGGGCACGAAGTTGACATATGAACATGATAGCAAAATCTGATAAGAACATGGGCATGACTTTAGAAAACAAGAAAGTGGCCAACTCGAGGTTGGGTTGAGTTTGTAGTGTAAATCTGCCCGGAACCGCCCGGCAAATCCAGTTGCTACAAACAATAGGATCCAATGTGGGTAGTTGGTCACATCACGCTTGAAACCCGAGGTTGGGTTGAGTTCGTAGCGTAAACCTGCCCGGAACCGCCCGGCAAATCCAGTGGCTACGAACAACAGGATCCAATGTGAGTGGTTCGGTGCATTAACGAATCAATTAATGCCAAGTAGGGTTAAGTCATGAACCTAAAAAGACAACTTAACCAACTTGAACACGATTTGTAGGGCTAAGTCATGAACTTGAAAACGACAACACTTAGCCAACTTGACATGACACGTAGGCGGGTTAAGTCGTGAACTAAAATGACATGCTTAACCATCTTGACATAACTAGACTAGAAAAGGATTGAGTCACGAATTACATGACTTAATCTGTTAGGCGGGTTAGGTCACGAATTACATGACCTAATCTATCAGGCGAAACCCTAGACACGACCCCTTTCAGTAGTAACCCTCTAGAAGTATCAAGGTACCCTGGGCTAGGCCGGGTGGGGCACGATTACTGGGCTGATTGTAAGAGGTGAACGACGGCAGTGGGGTATGCCAGTGTAGGTTCGGTGGACTACGATCGTGCACGTATCCGGGGCAGACACTGGGTATCCGTAGAATTATCTGTGCATCTTGAATCGTGTCAGGGGTTTACACCCTAGGGCTGATACACCCGAAGGTGGACCCAGCACAGGTGACTACATTCGTGATTAGCCGTATGACACGGACACTTGACGAACTAGAACTTGTAGGGAGCCGATCGACTAGATAATCGCTCCGTAGGACCCCGTACTTGGGTCAGACCCCGTTTCAGGGTCATTTCATGATATTGGGTCGCAGGATTTATTTCGTGATTAACTTGTGACACGGGCTTAGTATACTAGTGAAGTCGATGCAACGGATCTCGAACATGTGATGCTTTACTTGACTTGTCTTGACTTATCCTGATCATCTTAGTCTATCTTGTTCACCTTGACACTATTCTTAAGTCTAGTTCCAGTTCATACATGACAGGTTGTTTTAACCGTTTTTACACTGAAACTCACTAGAACTTACTCAGTCTTTATGACTGACCCTTTTTCCTTTCGCCTCTTTTTCTTTCGTCCCCCCCCCCAGGTTCTCAGGGAGGAATAACTAGCTCTTAGCTTGGATATCACTTGCTTTGGCTCAGCATGTACGGTTTGCTATGGCTGCTTCTTTTTACTGCACTTGGGGAATAAGCTGTTTTATTGTTTTTTTTAATTATTGCTTCTTTGGCTATTATTACAAGACAGTTGTAATGAAGTTACTTGAAATGTTTGTAAAAGACATGGTTTATTTTGGAATGAAATGAAGTTCTGTTTTGCTCAGAAATTCTTCCGTTGTTTACTTAATTATTTATTTATGTTCTGTCTTGTGATAATTCTGTGATGTTATCTCGATAATACCTCTCCAAAACTAGGGCATTCCCTTTTGTGAGTGACCCTAGCGGAGGTGGGGTGTTACAGAAATTGGGTTTCCATCATGAGTCAAGGCTATGGAGGAGCTCCTTACCGATTCGAGACACTCTAGATAATGTTTCAGGATTCCCCGCAGAGACCCCTTGGAAAGCTGCAGGGCTGATCCACACTTGCGGTTTGTAGATTAGTTATTCCTGAACACACGTTTCCCGGTCCTATATGACCTAACATCCGAGGCGGCTCATTCCAAATGATTTTTAAATATATATATATATATATGCGAGGATCATTTGAAAAGTCCGAGTTCAATCTCATTTCAAATGATCATACGACGAATGAAAGTCGAGGAGTTGAAGATGATGATTGAAGACCAGTGATCTTCACATCGAATGGACGACGACTGCTGATACCCGTGATTGGAGTAGCTACCTTGAAGGGGCTACAGTGGTGGCCGTCCGGACGTAGTGTTGATTTGTACGGATTTGGCTTTTACTTAGACCCAGAGCATAAGCTTGTAAATGGATGTGTGTCCGACGTTGAATTTCATTCCATGTAAATAAAATTGATTTTCATTAATGTATACCTGTTTGGTGATGGAGAATTTATTCTCTGCTTAACACCTTGGTATATATTAATAGTGATTGATCGCATGGCGTGAATTGTCAATGTGGCACGCCAAGATGCAAATGATCAAGGCTTTTGTTGAAAAGCAGGGCCTTGTGGGATGATCAAAGAACAGCTTGTATAAGCATAGCTTTGTGTATTACGTAGCTTCACGAGCCTCACAACCCGATGGAGTCTAAAACGGGAGAAGGGAACGCAGGGAGAGCAGCACATTTCTTTCTAGCTAGAAGTAGTGTCGGTGCTTAAACTGGCTGATATTTACTTATGTGGAAGATGGAATGAGGTGCCTCGGATGTTAGGTCCTATAGGACCGGGAAACGTGTGTTCAGGAATAAATAATCCACAAACCGCAAGTGGGGACCGGCCCTGCAGCTTTCCAAGGGTTCTCTGTGGGGAATCCTGAAACATTAGCTAGAGTGTCTCGAATCGGTAAGGAGCTCCTCCCTAGCCTTGACTCATGATGGAAACCCAATTTCCAATACGACACCGTGCGGTTTTGATTGTAGAACTAGTATGGCGACATAGTAGGATGGGGTACTATGCCGTCTATGATTGATACATTATGATTGAAATGTTTTTGAAACATATATACACTAACAATAATATCAAATCCGTTTTATCGTACCAAGCATTTTTGACCATTATAAGGTAAAACCCTATCCTCCGGTTTGCGTTGCATTGTGTGATGGGACTTGGGTCTTATAATGGTTTCATTTTTCTAAAAAGCATTGCATTGTTTTAACGATTTACTTTAATTTATGCACCGACAATCCATTGGAATAAAACCCGTTCCGCGTTAGCGGCGTGGTCCTTGGATTTGCCTTATTGCTAATAGTTATATTAGTTAAGAATTCTCACACCAGTCCCATGACTGACTCGTAGTTTGTTTCACTTTGCAAACTTGGGTACCCTCTTTTCCACATGGGCAGTCGAGTAGGTTTTTGCAGATATTTATCTCTTGAGCAAGATTCTGGATCGAAGCCTAAAGCTGTGTCTAGAGCATAGAAGTCTTCCGCTGTCTATTGTATTTAATTTATTGAAATTTATCTTCTGATGTAATTTTATTCAATGTACTCTGATATATTATGTACTCTGATGTAACATTATTGTAATGTTTATAAAAGTATGTTGTTGTTGTTCTAATGTGTTGTATTCCCAGAGTTAACGTATTCGAGATTTGAATGGTCTTGGTCGATTTTGCGATCGATCAGGTCGGACGAAACCCAGGCCGTTACAACTTACGAATGTGATTAATATTCCGATTCATGGTGTTTGTCTTGATTCTTAATGTTGCTTATATTTCGCAGGAAAATACATCGCAAGATCCCACATCATCACATGCATTATGTTCGAAAGAGCAAAAAGTTGACCAAAACCTACTTGGTATTCCAGTCTCTGAAAATGCTCTAAAAATCGCTACTATGCTGGGTAAACTAGTACGAGCTCATGTTCCGATATCTTACATAGGTTGGGATAAAGTACCCAAAACATATAAGGACTACGTTTGAAACCAGTTGGTGGTAAATTTGTGTAAAATAGCATTTAAATGTTATAGTTTATCTGACTCTTAATTTTTGCAGAAAATGTATATGCTTGAGCCATTTTCAAAGGAAATGTTTTTAAAAAGAATGGTCGAGGCTTTTAGAAGAAACAAGAAAAACTTGAGAGAAAATTTTTATGACACTTTCGACAATGACGAAGAACGATTGAAAAATTGTCCACCTACAATTGTTCTAGTTGATTGGAATGAGTTCATAAAGAATGAAGCAATGCCGGAAGCGAGCGGAAGAAGGGAGACAGGCAAAAAAAAAAAAAAATAGATCCAGTCGAAGTTATGCCCATGATGCAGGGTGTAAAAGTCACGCTAGAGTAGAATACGAATTAGTAAATTATTTGATCATTTTCTTTCAACAATAGTAAAATAACACAATTAAGGGAGAGAATATACATGAAATGGAATATATTGCAGACCGTTGCAAGTCCATCTGCAAATATCAATCGTCGTCAAGTATGGGAGAAAACATACACACACGAAAAAAGATGGTAGCATATCAGATGTCATGTCTGTGTACATCGTAAGTTTTTACTTTTATTATGGTTATTATGGTTAACATCGAGCAGTCTATTGTTATGGGATTTTTATTTCCCAACTGAGAAGCTCCTTTCCTTTCAAGCTTTCCATAATTATGATTAGTTTCTTATTACATTATTTTCTATAGGTATTTTTATTGTTATGGTGCTATTGTTTGGTTGAATTTATTCAATTAGGAGTAACATAATATAGTTACAAGCTGTTACAAGTAAACATTGGTGTAAATGCATTCAACTTTTATCCCAGGATCAAATTGCCAAACTGAAGGAAACGATCACCGATAGTGACGGAAAAAAATTGCTTGTGGATGAAGATACCTTATCACAAGTGTTGGGTAAGGATACAAGGGGTAAGAGATATGCTGTTTGGAGCATCATACCAAAGATGCATGTTAAGGCTTGTGTCATTGCACATAAACGATTCAAACTTGTCCGTGAAGACAATGATGGTTTGAAACTGAGGGTGGGAAGCTTGGAGGGTATAATGACTGATATGAAAGGGTACAGTGGGAAATTTGTCTGGGAAAATGAAGGTTCTGATCAACATGGTGGGAACTTTGACTGATCAAGGAATTCGCGCACCGTTAACTATGTCGGAAGGAGGACGCAACAATACACAAATTCGTGCATCCAGGATACGACCAATGTGGCGAACAATCAACGACGTGAAATTCTCAACTCTGATCTAGACATAGTAGCAACAAGTATTTGTTAGCAGTAAGAAATCAAACTTCCCTTCAAATTTCAATCTACTCCGTAATATATAGTTACCTTAAGCATTTACGGATGGATGTTGCATTGTCGGCTCTAGTTCACATATAAATTAAAAAAAGTTTGATTGCATATAACTTGTTTACATGTATTTTTAGATATGCATGATGGTTGAGTGCTTAAAGTCTAATGGATACGTACTCCAGTCTAGCTGTTTTAATAAAATCATATTTTATTAATACTGTCCTTTGAAATTATCGACTTTATTGCAATAAGTATTGTATGTCGAGATTCTACGTCATCCAGATGACATGGGAATGTTGTACCACCTACACATGAAAAACTGATTTTGGACAATATACTGCTACTAGATGAGAAAACCAACAAACTAAAACATCAATTTGCAGAGACCTTTGATGACGTCGGAGTGGGTGGGTTTGTGTGCCATGTGAAATCCCCGATTCAATATCTTTAGATATTGGAGCAGGTATATATATAACTTTACACTTGACTCTTCGTTTACTTAGGAAATAAGAATTCCCTGACACTTGTGTTCGCATTAGTTTCATGAACTCTCTTTGGTGGCATACACATGCATACGTGAGGCACGATATGCACACATGAACACAAAGCCACAATACTGACCTGACCTTAACTGCCACGACGTAAGCAATAATACATCGGAGTGTTCACTCTGAATACTATGGCTTTGTGTTCCATTTTTGTTACTATGAAAATACTCTGAATATTATTTATTAATGTTCTACAAATTGATTGATCCCTTGATAAATTTCCATACTTGAGATGAATAGCAACATTGAAAAAAAAAATTGATCCTAGTTCTCCTTGTGCAACTCACAAATTATATAATAAGGATCAATTGAATTATTCCATTGTATTATCCTATCCTTTATGTTTAATTGTCCACCTAGCTAATGAAGTGCAGATAGCAATTTTATAGTACGAGTGATCAATTTATGTGATTAGGTATGCCAGAGAAAATTTTTGTATACTTAGTTTATCCATGATACACCTTAGCTGGCTTATATTTGCAATGTTTGTCCAAAAATTTCAGACTTTGTTTTATACCGTGTTTTTGGGAAATGCCTGAACTGAACTGACATATCATGCCAGACGCAAATTTTGAAAAAATTTGCTTCCCATTTTCAGTGTTTATTTAGTGTGCGATCGGCATGAGGGTTTGGTTCGTGTGAACTAAACTTAATTGAACTGACATATCATGCATGAGGGCTTGTATTTCCATTGATAATTCATGTGTGCATCTGCGGTTCATGAGGAATTGTTTCGTATTGTTTGCCTTGATCATGTTGCCCTTGACTATTTGCCCATGTATTTGTTACAACACTAAACAAGCAATAATAAATTGTCCTTTGTTGGGCATATGGAAGGTCGCAACACCAAACAAGCGACAACATGAAACAGTTCCATGTACAACAAATTCATGGGCAAACAGGTCAACATGATCAAATACATGTATAACTTGTTATACATGTATAACAAGTTATACATGTATTTGATCATATTGACCTATTTGGCCATGTATTTGTTGTCTATGGAATTGTTTCGTGTTGTCGCTTGTTTGGTGTTGTGTCCTTCCATATGACTATTTATACTAGCTGAACCTGAACTTTGTTGTGACCTTCCATGTAGTTGATCGAAAGTTGGTGGATACCCTGAAAGTAGCAATATATTTGTTGGTAGCAATATATTTGTCAACTATAGTCTACGACAAATCGACGAGTAAACTAACTGGACCTCTGTCGACTCGATTCTTTCCATAATAACAATGATGCCCTTAAACTTGAACATGTATATGCCTATTTGCCCATGTATCTTTGTCGCCATTACTGACCACTATGATGCAGCGCCTATTTGCCCACATGCCATGTATTTGTTACACTTAAACTGTGCACATGATTCGTGCACACATCAACATTTAGCATCTAGCTTATGCACGTCAATGCATGCTTTGAAACATATAAATTTTGTACATTCAATATCAGCATCTGCTTATCACTGCTTTAATTTACAGCAACGTACGTGGACTACACAGCATGATCAACATGCTCAATCTTCCCAGTCTGATCCTATAGTTTTATCAGATATGTTCTTTCTTTAATTAAATTTGCTACTTTTAATAACCATCTTAGTTTTATCAGACTTTGTAATTAGATGAAAAATCTATGATAGTTTTCGTTTAATAATTGTACGACACTCTATAAATTGTGTTATGAAAATTATTGTTATGCTTTTTGTATAATTTGTGTTATGCTTTGTATAAATTGTAATATGGTTTGTGTTATGGAAAATATGTGTTATAGTTTTTGTTTATACATACATACATACATATATATAATTAGATACGGTTTAAGACCGTGCCTGACTGACATCATAGATACGGTCAAAAACCGTTTCTAACATATGAGAAAGCGGCGTAGCTTATAAATTAGATATAGTTTATATTCGTATCAAGTTGCCGTTTAGATACGGCAATGAGTTGCATGGTATGAATTGTGAGACACGGTTAATACCCTTGTTTATCTGAACTTTAGATGCGGCTACGTGGGCGTATCAAATTTTCATTTGGATACGATTTATATCTGTATCTAATAATTAGACTCGCCATTTTTTGATACGGGTTACAGCCATGCCAAATCGCAGTGGATGCGGCCCCTAACACAGTCTAATTAGCGTATATGGTGTAGTGTAATTTGTATCATTCATAATATTGTTATGGTAGATGATAGAGAGAAAGTACAATTTAAGGGAAAGCATATATGTTAAACCAAGTTCAAAACATACTTAAAAGAGCTGGAATATTCCCTGGATATTATAAGCATACTCTCATGTAATTCCACGTTTCTTAGTTGGTTATATATACAAGCAAGGCAGAAAGAACTGCAAGCCAATCATTAGGGGTAGGTTTGTATCCTTACCACACTTTTTATATCTCATAATTCAGCACCTTTTCAATTTCATAAAGTCTATTTCTCTATCACTTTCTCAAATGGGTTCGTAAGTTTCCCGGACTGAGAAATGGAATAGTATAAAAACCTATAATATTAGATTTTAGTATATTGAACTAAAATATTTAAATTGCTGAAGCTATGCAGTTAACATCTATACTATGTGATCATACAATTCTGAGTTAATCTTCTAAACTAATATATTTATTATATTTATGAGATTATATAGGGATTAGAAAGATGAGAAGTACTGAAAGAGCTATCAACCAATTATTAAGGGCTAGAAAGATGAAAAGTATTTAATGAGATATGAGCCAATTAAAGTAAAATCAGGTGTGATTTTTAATGTTATTCGCACAGCCAGTAAGGTAATTGAGTGAAAATTTCTCAGCAGCATATTTGTGCATAATAATGGCTTGAATGGTCAATATGGCATAGCTAGAGTTCCATATGCTGCATTGACCATGAAATTCTAGTGTTTTTTTTTGTAAATTAACATTGCTCGGCTCAATAATCATAAATGGAAAAATGACTCCTACTACTTTTAATGGTAACCTTAGGTGTAACACGTACATATATTTCTATATCTACAAGGTCGCTATTGTGTAATGGATATTTCATGGAGATATGATTGGCATGCTAATATTAACCAGTTGGTATTCTGATTAGATATAAAATAATGCTTTTACATTTTTGCAGATACTATCAAGGCAGGAAATAATAAAAAATGAATCCAACTGAAATTTTTAGGAACCATTTGCAATTTCAGTTTATTCAAGGCACAAGATTCTTAGTGGCGTCTTCGAATACATACGAATATGTGTAACAACCAGATGTTTTAATGATTATTGATTTTATAAATTAAGCATAAATTTTGCGTTTTTTAGATGTACATGTTTTGTTATGTACATTCTACTCTATGTATAGCTAATAAATAAATTATCTTGCTTTCTATGTCATACCCTTTAGAATGCTTGCTGGCTGTAAACGACTATCATGTACTTTCTAGGTCATACATGCTAAATTCCCAAATATTCTCTAATTAGAAGCCTATGTTGCGTCACATATTAAACCATGCATTACTTAGGAACCAGCCCAACTTTTCCTTTTAGATCTAAGTTATTTATATAGAGATTTATCACATATTTAGGTCATTAACATTTTTATAAACTTCTGACACGGGTCCGCGCTTGGATTAGGAAATGTATAGTATGTTAAAGTCTTTTGGGGATATTGCCATATTGTATGTTTACACTAATAGTGGTATTTATATATTAACATGGTGTATGTTTTTATGGTATCATTAACGCAGATAAACTAATAATAAGGAGGATATTAGCTTATTTTATATTTATATATTAACTCATTTCAAAAAATTAACACTAAGATATTAGTTTGATATATTATTTGCACTAAATATTCTACGTTTATAAAATCTTTTAGATCATATTTGCACCACATTTGTATGGGTGGAATAATCCATTATTTTCCTATGTTAACTAGTCCATATGAAATTTTTTTACACAACTATTATGATTGCGAAAATTTTAATAGTGTTATAATCAAGTTATATTAATAATTTTCCCTAAAAGTTTTATTACTGACATGGTACGGTAAGATGAAAAACATAATGGTTTACAGAGGCATAGGAAAAAGGTATTTTCTTAGTGAAGTACTATAAATATATATTAGTAGTTTTCACAAAAAATTTAAATTACCCATCACTAAAAGCTATAAAATGAAGCCTGTGTGCGTAGCACGGGTTCACACTTGTAGTCTTTTATATTATTGATTTGAAGCATGTGCAATTATTAGTTAACAGATGATTTACATTATTACTATAGAGCACATCATTAAGAGTGACAAAATATATGAGCATAACTATTGATATAACATACATAAAAATAAGCAAATAAATACTTTATTTATTCATTAGATTTTTTCTTCAATCATGATAATCAAACATTTGGATATTCGAATAGTAAGTCCTTTGATTCATTCCAAAGCCTTTTTTGCATTCCTCTTCGCACTGCTTTGCACAATCGTCAATACTTCCTTTCTTGTCACTTCCTTTCTTGTTAACTACTAAGAATTAACATAAGTCAGCAATAAATATTCACGATGGGTACAACAAATTTATTATATATAGTTCTATTTCAAATATTTTGTTTACATAGGAGTATGTTCCTAAATATAGATTATTGTGTGGATAATTCATTCACATGTAATTTAATTAAGACGATAAACTATAATTTTGGAAACTTTTTATCAATGAAGTAATAATGAGAAATAAATGGTTCTAGAAAAGCAAATGGACATACATAGAAATAATCAATGCTTACCCTTATATTTGAGGCATTTATCATGGACACATTTAACCTCGCACGGAACACGTTTCATACCAAGTTCACAACCATCTTTGCAAACCGTTGGACAAGCTTTGTTGTTATTTGTTATTCGATTACAAATTGGAATGCATGTTTCTTCACAAACAGTAGCTTGAGTAAAAGATACTAGGAAAAGTAGAGCAATAGAAAATACCAAAGCTTTCTTAGAAAAGTGAGACTCCATCGTACTTTGAAATGTTGGTTCATCAGCATAGATATTAAACCATTTTATAGGAAAAGCCACATGTAATATGGTAACTAAACATGAAAATAAGAGACATGAATGTAATATTTTTTTTTAATTAGTAATTTTAAAAGTATTAGATGCTTATTATTTTTGTATAAGTTGGCCTTATCTATAAATCAAAAATCTTCAAGTTTTTAATAAATGAAATGATAAGGTGCATATCCTCGAGTCTAATGTGAATAAACAACAAGATTGTTATTAATGTACCTAAAGTATAGTACATTATTAAACTTAATTAAATGAAATACAGTGCATTTTATAGTTAAAAGGTAATGATCCACCAAGCCAAGTATCTTAGCACAATTTTTTTATTTCGTAATATGTCATGTTGAACCAGTATACTTCAAACGGTTACATTATAAATGTTTTGTAGTTTTAAATATAATAAAAATTCATTAGATCACTAACTAATTTAATGTATAATCTAGGTCTCATGTATGTTGAAAACAAAAATTTTATGAGCGGGTTTTTTTCGATCCTCAAAAAACGATGCACAAAAACGTGTTGTAGATCCTAAACATAGATTTAAAACCGAAATACTGGGGAAAAGAATGTAGAGGATAAAAGAAGGAAAAGAAATAATTTATTTGGAGAAGAAGCTGACACAACATAGACAAGATAAAAACAAAAATCTCACGGTGGAATGAATAAAATATAATATAACAACACAATCTACATAAAAGGAAAAATTGTATGTACATACATATACACACACATATATATATATATATATACACACACACACACATATAGACCTACATGAATCAATCAGAGTAAGAAATAATAAATCTACCTAGATAGTTATAATAACATGCCCTTAGAATTGCTGATATAAAATGAAACACAGTATAGAAGAATACACATACAACATAGCATAATGGAAAAATAGATAATAAAAGGGTGTGAGAATACGTCTAATTTGATTTGATAATAAAAGGGTGTGAGAATACGTCAAATTTTAACTAAATGCACAGAGTATAAAAGCATGTTAAATTTATTAAATATGCAAATGAAAATGACATTTACTTAGATTCGATACACATTACCTATATTATATATATATATATATATATTTGTATGTGTGTTTCCACTTGTATATATGCATGTGTGTTTGTCCAGTTGTATTCTCAAACCTACTTAAATCCTAATATAAACAGAAGTTGTGCTCAGTATTTATAATATAGCATAGATAAGATAGTGGATGGAGATAAAATAAGTGGAGGGAGAGAGAGTGCAAATAAGAGGTGGAAAACATGGGGCTATTGGGGTGCTCCACTTTTAGGGTGTCATTGAACGTTGCTCAATATACACACACACACATGTGTTATAGTCTTATAATTTTTGTACAATCTTCCTTTAACCATATACATATACACACGAGAAATCAAAATTGACGTAATTCACATTATATACATCTCTGATTATATTTCATGTATAGTCCTTCAAATTAGACATATGAACATTCAATTCAGATGTTTCAGATGTCTGAACAACAATCGATTTTTTGTTTTACTATATGTTAGACCACAAAATGGTCCTAACACCCAAATCGTCGTATTTTGAGCATAGGATATGAAGAAATAATCGAAAAATAGAGAAAAAAGCAAGACAACGAGATTTTTATAGTGGTTCGGCGTTAACGAGCCTACGTCCACTTCATATTTTCTCATTTCACTCATAGATTACAATTACAATGAATATTGTTTTTCAATCACTTGAATTCAATGAATAATTCTCTCTGAATCCATTGAATTTATTGAGGAAGATGGTGGTTATTCATGGAGAAGTGTTGGCCATGGCAGCCATGGATGAGGAGATACCCAAAAAGTCCCCTAAAAATGCCCTCTGAAGGTGTATTTATAGCTGTAGGAAAGCTCCTGGGAGGACTGGTTCGTGATGGGGTACGTGGCAGGCGACCCAGAAAAATAGGAGAGCCAGTAGCCTTGAGAATAGGTCAAAACAAGCTGCGTTTGAACAGGTCCGAAGGTCGGATCGCGGTCATGGGTCGGATCGCGGTCATGGATCGGATCGCGGTCATGGATCGGATCGCGGTCATGGGTCGGTTCGGATCGCGTAGGCCAGGGCGGATCGAATCGCGTAGGCAAGGGCGGATCGGATCGCGTAGGCAAGAGCGGATCGGATCGCGGTCATATGCCAGCTTACACCTGTTCACGGAAATGGGCGTAACTTTCAAACCGTAAGTCCGATTGAGCCAAACCAAAGCTCAAACTGAAGCTAATTCAAAGGGCTACGAGTATATGAGGTGAATAGATCCAGATGAGGTCATTTGATAGGGGTTTTGGGCCAGTTTATACTGATATTGTGATTCTGACCAAACTGCCTTGTGTCTTCTTATGATGCTTCCAATGCCGGAGAGCGATGTTATTTAGAGATTCCATATGAGACAGCATTTACCCAGAGGTATGTCAACATGATCTTTGCTTTGGGTAGCCTGATCACAAAGCAGGTTAACATTTTGCCCCCCAAAGTACATCTTATCGAGGATGAGATGTGCTTTGAATATGTTAAGCTAAATCTTTCTGGAATATCATTTGTCCTTGAGAAGGCTTTATCCAATTGTTGCATTGCTTCCATTGGAGATAATCAGGCTAAGTTCTATGAGAGGAGTATTCGAGATGATCAAGAAATTGTTTAAACCTTGTCAAATCAAAAGATCTAATTCATCCGTCTGAAGTCATGCTAAATTGTCGGCTCCCGAGCGTGATCCTACACGCATAGGTCGTCGCCAAACAACATCATCACTCTATGCAAGCCAAGCGCGTGGTAGGGTTGGACATTCTTTTACATATGAGTCAATAAATGGAGTAGCCAACCAAATCATGGGGCAATGTAAGAATCTTTGGGCTCTGAGCTAACAACTGGACTATTGGGACGAAGCATATCAGAATCAACGTATGAATTTGTCATTTGTATTCAAGTTTGGATCATCTTGATATCTTGGTATTGATCCAGGATCTTAAAATCGCATTGAATCGTAACAGTAGGGAATCTAAAGGTCATGATCACTCTGGATCGTGGTCAAAGGAATCCGCGATCGCTCTGGATTGCTTCGCAATTCAATAATCATATGCAAGTCAGTAAGAGACGTAGTTGATACCATGTGAACCAGTGCTCGTGCGATCGTCACTAAGGCAGTGGAGGAATTTGTCACACCTTCCATCCGGTGTAGCAGCGATTTAAACCTTTGAAGTCACACTTGACCCGTAAACTGACTCATTTGAACGGGCAAGATGCATTCTGTCACATTCTGAAGATATAGGGTATACATTTCGGGTCATGTGCCAGGCCAGGGTCATATTCAATGTCAGCTTGCGAATTGGCATTCATGCTATGAGGGCCACTGGAGGACAAGCGAAGTTAATTCTTATGCCCCCAGCGTGGTGGGGGTGAGCTAAGTTATTGGGGCATACGGTCTTTAAGCTCTTATACTCTCTGCAGTTGATTCAGGCCGTAGCTGAGTTGCAAGTTCAGCTATTCTAGTTGACCCAAGTTGTCCTGTGCTCTTCTTGAGTCAGCAAGAGTTCAAGTTGTACATGCGAATGGTCAAATCACATTTTCTTTGATATCATCTCTTCTCTTTAGTCAGATAGTGAGGATTGCCTCATTGGGCATCAGCGACTTCGGAAACTCTTATCAGATCAATTGCGGAGTCAAGTAAGGTTGTTGAATGCGAGTGAATAAATGTCGTTATGAAGTTAGTTGGGCCCCACCGTTTATGCTTCAGCATAGTCCGAAATGGTTATCACAGTCTTATTGAGTCTCTTTCTCATGCTCGGTTCAATTGTGCTTGACAAACAAGATCATGGGCTCGATAAGTGGTATAGATTCTCTTTGGAATTGCACATTCTTGTCATTGTTTTCCAGGGCTTTTCCTTGGTCCTTATCGTTTCAGGAATTAGAAGGTACCCCATTCTTTAGTCAGGAAGGCATCTAGGTCATTCGTCTCGACGCTAACACCTTTTTGTCATGAAAGTCTATCGACTTCAGGGTTGAATTCATCAAAATCTCTGATAAAGTCTTGTTATAGAGAAAATTTAAAGTCCGGGGGAATAACAGGGGATCCTGACGTCCCACGTGTGAGGGCTGTGATTGTCGTTATCCACATCAACTAGAGGAGTACCGCTCCTCGAGAGGTGCCGAATTAAACTGGCGAGCAGATCACCGTCAAAGAATTGTTGCACATTATCAAGATCCTGGCTGGTGCCCCCAGCATCGAATCTGAGATTACAAAGGGGGTCTTTGCTGATTTCTTGTTTCCACGTCGATATTGCCCCCCAGGTCATGGTTCGAGTCATTTGACCTGACCGGGTTCCTATTTTTCGAATTGTTGCGTTCTTTCTCGGAGCTGAGTATGAAATGTCGCTCGAGTATTCATTCGAGTTGGAGTTAAAACTGGTTGTGCATGATCTGAGTTCATTGTGATTCTTGCATTCTCATCTAGGAAGTTGCAGGTAGCCGTTCCATCGCCCATGTTTCCATCTACGACGTTCTGAATCGAAGCTGCACGTTGTGTGACTGCTGATTGGTTCGTGTTCATCTCGGGTGTTCCCACTTTCTTTCTGCATGAAGGGAGAGGTTGGAGGCGAAATAGCTACATCTTATCCAATTGCTGTATGGGATATATCCAGCCTTATATGAGCTTCCCATTCTAGAAGTCGGTTGGGATCAGCAGATGGACATTCTCTTTGCATTTGTTTCTTGGTCCTCAAGGGGGCCTTTCGAATTCAGACATGTATACATGAGAAGAGGAAGTCACTTTCAGAATTCAAGCGATCATACTATCCAAGCATGGAGTAGGACGTGTTTGGGACGATACAAGAAGCCTGTAATTCATAAATGTCCAGAATTCCACGATCACGTCGAATCGTATTAAGGCCAAGGAATCAATGATCGCTCAAGATCGTACTAAGGTAGGGTAGACATCAAAAAATCTCAGGGCCTCGCCAGGTCCTTCCAGTTACGAGTATGAAGTTGTATAACATGTCGCTGAACAATTTACTATCCAGGCTTCTTTTTCTGTCGTCGCCGTGAGTCGCACAGGCAGCTTAGAATTATACGCCTACGCCATCCTTCTGGACGCGGCCCTTTAGTTATTCCCTACTGGTCTGCTGTTGTTGTGCGAGTTCGAATCTCGCATTTTGTCCAGCTTTGTTTTGTGAGCCTGTACTTAGTGAATGAAATTCGATTTCTTTTTGTACTGTTGTGTTCGTGTGCTTCCCCCCATTCCCGAAACGAGTGGTTCGAGCTCCATTTTCATTCTTGGTCTCAGTCGTGTGACGGGATAGGATCCCTTGAGTGGAATATGTCGTCATGCATTTATACTCTCCTGATCCTTCAGCGGAGAATAAATCATGGGGGGTGCTGAGTCTCCAGCACCTTTCTCAGCGCTTAATCATAGACCATTTTATACTCTCCTGGCGGTCGCCAAGGTTAGAGTTCGAACTCAGTTGTTCTGTCACTCCCCGATCCTTCAGCGGGGTAAGAGTTCTTTCTCAACGCTCACTCGGAGACGCTTTTATACTCTCCTGGCGTTCGCCAAGGTTAGAGTTCAGACTCAGCTGTTCAGTCGCTTCCCGATCCTTCAGCGGGGTGAGAGTCCTTTTGCATTATCCTGTACCTGCGAGCATTCCATAATTAGTTATGCATTTAAACATTTGAAACACAAATAAGCAAACAAGTCATGAAACATTATAAGTTATCAGTGCAACTTATAAGTGAAAGTGCAGTAAAGTAGTATGTATGTATAGGTATGCCCCCAATCAATCATTAACTTAGTGTCTGGCCAGGTCTTGTTGAGGATTGATTAGGACCATAACTGTGTTGCCCCCATGTCCGGACATGGAGGATTTAGGATCAGCTTCCATCCTGCCCCCCTAATCTTTTAACGGGGGAGGAATTTTCCCGTGGCGCTAAGTCTCTAGCGCTTTTATACTCTCCCGATCTTTCAGCGGGTTAGAGTTGCTAGGGCGTTGAATCTCTAGCGCTTTTATACTCTCCCGATCCTTCAGCGGGTTAGAGTTCGAGCTCGGTTCATGATCTGCTCAACGATCCTTCAGCGGAGCAGAAGTTCTCAGCGCTAAATCATAGACGCTTTTATACTCTCTCTCGACTCTGGAGAGTTAGAGTTGGGACTCAGCTGTTCCATCGCTCCCCGATCCTTCAGCGGGGTAAGAGTCCTTTCTCAGCGCCAAATCATGGACGCTTTTATACTCTCTCTCGACTCTGGAGAGTTAGAGTTGGGACTCAGCTGTTCCATTGCTCCCCGATCCTTCAGCGGGGCAAGAGTCCTTTCTCAGCGCCAAATCATGGACGCTTTTATATTCTCCTGGCATTCGCCAAGGTTTGACTTTTTCTCAGGCGGCTCCGATCATGGTACACCGCCATGCCTTGTGGACGTCATCTTCGCGTCCTTTATACTCTCTCTCAGCTCTGGAGAGTTAGAGTCACGGATCAAGCGGTCTACAATCATGCACGCTCATCAAACTCGTCCTAGGTTTACATTTTAATCCAAGCTCCGAGGATTAAAACCAGTCGGACAAGCAGTTGGAGCATTTGCCAAGGCTTCGTGTTCCTCCGAACAGTCTACGGGAGGAATGGTTGGCACCAGACTTCGGGTACCTGCATTATTCATACCGCACGAATTAGTCACGTCAATAACTCGGAAAGCATGTGAAAGAAAATTTTATGATTGAAAAGTAAGCAAATTAAGAGGCAGTGTTGCCTCCTTTATTTGAATTCATGTAATCTGGTGGCGTCGAGCATAGGATCGAGCCATGTAGGCGGTCACACCGCGTCCATCTGGAGTCGGACTATGACATTGTAACTCAATGATTTATGTTCAATTGTCTTGTGGTCTGCCACGTGTGAGCCAAGGATTGGATGGTCATCCCGGATCCACCTTGAGCTATACAGCATTCTTTAGACGAAGAGCGTGGCTTTATAAACGAGCAGTTCAGTCGAGCTCGTTATAGTATTGCTCTATGGCTCTATATGCGGGTGTTACAAGTTTGATCGGTAGCAAATCCTGGATACCTACACCATCCACATATTAATTCATCTGAGTTAATTACATCAATAACTCATAAATCATGCAAATATAAGAGTCATGGTTATAGAATAATCCTGTTAAAGGAATGAGTATCATTCTGAGTGAAAAATGGCGTTGCATATTCATTGCAGGTCCATTTTACTTCGCCCTATCTCTGCCAATAAAGGGCTGCCAAAGTCCTTTAGTTGATGAGGGGTATCCTTTCAGTTTATCATGGGGGTGGCAGTCCCAAAAAATGAATAGACCTTGGTCGGGGTCTTGAGATGGCAAAGGCGGCTAGGTAGGTACTATAAGCGAGTGATGAGGTCGCATCTCCTTCAAATCGTCTTTTTGCCCTCGTACTGAGGGTAAGGATGGAGTGTCAGGAAGTCATGACTGGATTGCTAATGGTAGCACATCTTTGCATTGGTGTTAAGTTGTAAATTAGCATGAGAACAATGGATTCATGCTTATACAAATTTTTGCACTTTCCATGCTAGGAAATAGGATATTACTGCTGGTGGGATAATCATATCACATAAATTTGCTGATATACCCTCGATCCCATATCGGGGACAAGGGTTAGTGCGCCGACAATCAACCAGCATTCATGCGTAAGCGTTCTAGATCTTCAACTCGCTAACTTTCAGGCAAGACTAAGTCAATTGGCCAGGCAAATTCTTGATGTATCAGCTCTGAATTAGATGATGTAATCTCGAGCAATTTATGCTCAAATCTGTAGTTGCCCCCAGCCTTAGGGGAGTGAGTCACTTGGCAGATAATCGATGAAAAGAGTGGAAGTATGAGTCTTCACTTTCTAACTTCAGAACGTCGTTCGCCAGAAGTTTCATTCATGTACATCTCCCATCTAATGGGTGGCTGACTGGTGATTTGGTCGAATCATTCAGGGCGGTGAATTCGGCAATTGCACTCGTTGGTGTTTGTTTTGGGACAATCTTCCAAGAGAAATAGGCAATGTCGAATTGCATGTCATATCTCGAGGCATAAAAAACGATTGCACGCCTTTCACTTCACCTTGTTAGATGCATTCTGTGATGTAGGAAGTTTATCATGGAGTTAACCATGACTCTTTTCCGGGTTTGGTCTCCAACGTTGGATCAATTTTCATTTTATCAATGGTTGTATTTCATAGTGTCTTGATGGGGATCATCTGTATCTTTTCTGGATTATCGGAACTTTCTTATTCGACCAGATGATTCGACTTTGGATCTTCTGTGTATGAAATATGAGGTATGTTGTAACGTTTCAATCCATCCAATAACTCTTCTGCCCATTCTAGTTAAGCTGCGAGTTGTGGTTTCTCCGACTGGAATTCCTTTCGAGTCGTCCTTCGGGGGTTATCTGCAAAACTTCGGCGTTGGATTGCCGATCATTTCTTGCACCATTGCATACGTCTTATTTGCTTGACAGGAGCACACTTCAGGTTTATACTCAAGAAATGACTCATAATTTGGGATAAAATCCCGCAAATATTAGCACTGGTCCAAACGAACACATCCAGGCTCGCCTACAGAAAGCATATGAGTTCTCTCGTTCGGAAGAGGACTAAAGGAGATCCGATGTGAAGACCTTAGTCAGGTCGGCGTCACCAGTCGGAACACGTGCAGTTGCGTTATTAGATGTCACCTTCTTCATCCTGAATCACCATCCTCTCTGGAATCTATGTCTTCGGGCAGGTCGTTTGGCAATTCCTTTTGCAATGCTCCCATTATTCGCAATATTGTCACCTCCTTCACACTCCATTTCATCTGGAGTGGAAGCGTCTTTGGGTTTCACGCAATCTCTGTTGCATAGCATATTCCATCCTTCCTAATCAGTCGGCTTCTCCAATAACTTGGTCACCATAGACCAGTCTCACTCCGTCTTTGGTAGGGATATTTAACGGTTAACACCAAGATGCTATGTAAGCTCTGAATTCCGCTAGACCCGGTTGGTTGAGACCACGATCAGATAAGCTTGAATGCAATAGCATGGCTTGCAAGGCTTTAAGTAATGTTCATACATTCTGTCATAACTGTTGTATGAAGTGGATAGCTAATGGTTGGTTCATATTTGTGTTGATCTCAAGCTCTCATCTCTCAACCGAGATCGTATGGTGGCTGGTGAGCAGTCAAATTGCTATCGCCGGGCAAGGATCCATATGCCCGATCATGGCCCACTGTGGTTCAATTGGTACCTAACTCTGGGCACCAAAGTACACTGATCTACTCTTCATTCTATGGAAATCAGTCTTCCTTGATGCGGTTGACGACAAATAGGCATTGCAAATGTTAGCTAAGCTTTTCAAGAAGTGAACTGTGGGACATATATTTTTCACCACGCCATTCAAGCGAAGGGTAACTTTGTAGTGCTAGGATCCTTTCTTGCTATTGGATATCCCGTCATTGAGAATCATGGCCATTGGGATCTTCTGAGTCACCTTTAGAGTAGTGTCTGGATCGTTCTATGTCAATGGCATCTGGGACTCCGCCTGTTGGACATGTTTAAGCCACATAACTAGGTGATCACCACTCGTTCAGGAACATCATCGGTTGCATTGGGGAGATCTTTACACCGTCGGTGCTCTAGAAGAGGAGGATGTTATGAGACCATCATTATTTTGTATACTGCCATAGTCAGCGTGTCGAATCTTTCCAACAACTCCTCACATTCAATAACATCGGTAGATAGAGGTCATGGCTTCTGGAGGAATTCTAATTGTTGCCATTCCATTGTCAAATTCTTTGACAATCCGTTTATTCTTCATTGACAAGCTTTGATGAATGCTGTTAGCCAACATATATGTTGAGCTGAAGATGAGCCATGCTCCGAGCCGAAGGCGAGGCCGTGCTCCGAGCCGAAGGCGAGGCCGATAGCGGGTCCGGGCGCAGCGCCGACGGGGGTCCGGGGCCCCGCAGTCCCGGCGGCGATCGACCTAGCCGGTTAGGTCGAAAATGTGGGCACCGCACGATTTTTTTGATTTTGGAACATGGAGCCTTTTCTGAAATGATCTGAAAATTGTATTTTTTCCAAAAATTGTCACTTTTTTGGATCGGGTCGTGACCCTTGTTCGTCGTCATTTTTCCGGGTCGCGGTTCGCTACTGTCCTCCGGTTCGCGGTTCGTGACAGTTCTTTAGAATCGGTTCGGTTCGTGGTTGAACACCTTCGGGTCGCGGTTCGCTGAACTTATTCGGGTCGTGGTCCAGCTTGGCGATCGAGATGCTCCAACCTTCCAGCTTCGGATCGGTTCGTGGTCTTCTCCAGTTCGTGGATATGTTCACAACAATTGCTCCAGGTTGGGTCGTGGAAGTATCACCGGGTCGGATCGCGACTTCCTTGCTCGGTCGGGTCGTGGGTTCATCTTGAGACCGGATCGTGGTCTCCCCACGATCCGCGATCCGCGATCCGCGATCCACGAACCGCGATCCGCGATCCGCGATCCGCTCGACCTGCTCCAGCACATTTTCTTTATTATCCTCATTTGGTCGTGAAGCTTGTGAACCCTTAGCTTTTTTTCGAAGGTATGAAGCTCTGATCTTCTGAAATCAACGAAATATTCAAAAATGGTAGAAACGCGGACTGTTTTCTTCGAACTTTCAAATCCAAATAGTAGAATAGCAATCCGATAGGTTGAGAATTCGGCTCTCAATGAAAGCACCAAAATGTTAGACCACAAAATGGTCCTAACACCCAAATCGTCGTATTTTGAGCATAGGATATGAAGAAATAATCGAAAAATAGAGAAAAAAGCAAGACAACGAGATTTTTATAGTGGTTCGGCGTTAACGAGCCTACGTCCACTTCAGATTTTCTCATTTCACTCATAGATTACAATTACAATGAATACTGTTTTTCAATCACTTGAATTCAATGAATAATTCTATCTGAATCCATTGAATTTATTGAGGAAGATGGTGGTTATTCATGGAGAAGTGTTGGCCATGGCAGCCATGGATGAGGAGATGCCCAAAAAGTCCCCTAAAAATGCCCTTTGAAGGTGTATTTATAGTTGTAGGAAAGCTCCTGTGAGGACTGGTTCGTGATGGGGTACGTGGCAGGCGATCCAGAAAAATAGGAGAGCCAGTAGCCTTGAGAATAGGTCAAAACAAGCTGCGTTTGAACAGGTCCGAAGGTCGGATCGCGGTCATGGGTCGGATCGCGGTCATGGGTCGGATCGCGGTCATGGATCGGATCGCGGTCATGGGTCGGTTCGGATCGCGTAGGCTAGTGCGGATCGGATCGCGTAGGCAAGGGCGGATCGGATCGCGGTCATATGTCAGCTTACACCTGTTCACGGAAATGGGCGTAACTTTCAAACCGTAAGTCCGATTGAGCCAAACCAAAGCTCAAACTGAAGCTAATTCAAAGGGCTACGAGTATATGAGGTGAATAGATCCAGATGAGGTCATTTGATAGGGGTTTCGGGCCAGTTTATACTGATATTGTGATTCTGACCAAACTGCCTTGTGTCTTCTTATGATGCTTCCAATGCCGGAAAGCGATGTTATTTAGAGATTCCATATGAGACAGCATTTACCCAGAGGTATGTCAACATGATCTTTGCTTTGGGTAGCCTGATCACAAAGCAGGCTAACACTATACATCAAACGTCTGACTGGGTGTACCAAATGTTTGATTTAGGTCTCTGGTTCCAACTGAAAACATACGCTAGACGTTTGAATCATAAGACAAATATTCGACTAAACTTTTAAACCACTCATGTGTCTTAAAGCTAGATGTCTAACTAATGATCTCAAACGTTTGATCTAACCTATAACCGACTTCTCTAAATAGACACGATTGTTTCTCCTCACCATTCGCATCTCTTCCAGAACCATTGTGACTTCTGACCTAAGATACTTATATAAGAGTTGTAACGCTTGAAGAAGAAAAAAGCCATTTATTATATGTATGTGTGTGTGTTCTGAATTGATATTACACTACACCAAAAATGTCGTTTTGGAACGGTTTTAGACTGTTCCAAAGTGATTTTGGAACAATCAAAAATTGTTATTAAATGAGGAGTGGCTAAAATTTTGGAACGGGCTTAAATTGTTCTAAAATGGATTTTACACCATTCCATAATCATTGTGGCAAGTTTCTTACATGCTTCTTTGGGCACGGTTTTAGACCATTCTGAGTATTTTCTATCAAAATCTTGGCAAACTTCATTTAATACAACAAAATAAAGAATTCTTATTTGATCAAGGTGCAAAAAATACATAATAACCAAAAACATCATATTCAAACAAGTCTAACTGACACTATATTCATCATATAATACCCAAAATACACTCTTACATTAAAAATCATATAAATGTTTCCAAAGCATCACAAAAACTTTTATTAATGCAATAAAACGTACAAGAAAGAAAAGAGATAAAATATTAGCATTTCCATTTCTTTAGCTCCATTCTATAAATAATCGTCCCATATCATACAACAATGTGGTATTTGTAATTTGTAGGCAAGACTAGGAAATTTTCACCTTCACATTCTTTGCACCAACTTCTTTCTAATTTATAGACAAGACTGTGCCATCTGACTCCACCTTCAATAAAAAAATGTGATATTAATGATTTGAAATGCTAGTAGAAATTATATTGATAAAAAAGAAATTAGACCACAAACATAGGAAATAAAAACAATGAAAACACAAGACTTATAACACGTGGCAGTAATTACAGGTTGTATAACAAGGGATTCTTACACATGAACATGGGCGCACAGACTAATATTCAGTTTAACAATTTCTAAGGATACCATGACACATACATAACAAGCAATATACCTGGAATCTATGGGTGTTCTCTTCCTGTTGGATTCTCTTCTACTCTCGAATGATTCCAGTTCTGTATTCTTTTCACATCTCAACGGATTTGAATGGCCAAAAAATTTAGCCGTTTTTCTATCTCAGTAACTAGGTGTCGGGTTATCCCACTCAGCCGATTCATGATCCCCTCCACGGCTGCGAAAATAGTGTATGAAATTGCAAGCAGTTCCACGTGAGCATGTCTGCTCAAATACAATGAAATATATAAGTTCATTTATCTATGCAAACATTTGTATAGAGCTATGTATGATACCAAAACAAGGTAGCAAAACAACACACTTTTAGCCTTGATTTCATATATTCCTCGCATACTACTATCTTCCATTTCGTCACACTGACAAACTGACATGAAAGCTGTGCCAATGGTAAACGATTGCGATTAATGATTAAGACTCCTTAGAAAACATACGAGTATGAGTTTGTTCAAATAAAGAGACTAAACCAACCCAAATGTTACCTTTTTCCTAGCAAAAAAGCAACCATTCATGGTTTAGTATGCAGAAACGACTGACTCCAAAGACCTGTAGTGCACATAAACATTTCCATGAAGATGATATGAGCCGTTTTTGCACACCTGGACCAATGAATAAAGACAATCAATATTGGGGATAGTTTTAAATTTTAAAATAACATTTATGTTCTGCAATGTGATGAATTAACAGTATGAGTTAAATATTATTGCATAAATGAATTATAAAATGATAATATCGTCTATTGGGTTGAAAATAACATGATAGTCGCCATGTTTTTTGAGTATTATAGAAAATGGTGAAGGATTAAATGTTAACTGTTAATGTAAAGACAAACGATTAGGGTAGTTTTCATAGTTTAGAATAATACTCACAACGGTTTTTTTGAAAAAAAGGGTAAAATCAAAAGGGGTATGGTGGAAAAGGGTCCGGTTAACATAAACACAAAATCTCCTACTTTATATCACAAGCAAGATTCGTAGACTTTCTTGGTATTGAACTAAATTTATTGACTATTTACGGCCAGGTTCAAAGATGTTTTCATGGAAAAAAAGGCCAGATCTTGCTCCCAGGCAAGTTATATAACTTGATGCTATACAAAATGTGAATTTAGCAATTACCACATAAACTTGTCCAATAATTAAAGAGTTTGTATTTATTTTCGATAATAGGAGGTTCAACGATAAAAAAGCATGAAGTATCCAAATATAGGATTAGGGAGCTCTAAATGGATGGCAAAGATAAAAGGAATATGAATCGATGACACCACAACACTTGTCCAAAAAAAATGAAGTAACCCGAGACCTTTGGACAAACACTCGCACAATACAATAAAAGTATCAAGCTATGCTCTTTTAAATGGTTCTTTCTTCTTATTCGTCATTGTTAATTTCTAGACATGCATAGATAAGATTATCATGTACTCATACAAGAAGGTAAGTACTTTGGTTTTTACTACAAATCTTCCTACATTGAATTCCTTTCCGTAGTTGGCTAAGAATGTCATGTGTGTACGTAAATAGATTAAAAAATGTGTAGAATTACACAATACGATATCTGATTGCAAAAGGCATAAATGTAGTTGCAAGGTTGAATACAAAAAAATAAGATGGTTAGAACATGTAGATTTTAATATAATAAGCCAATGAGCTTATGCAAACAAAATAGAGCAAATAATGGTAAATATAAATATGAAAGGAGTGATTAATGAGTTACTACTGTTGGTGGGCCTTATGAAACATGAAAATAATTCTTTGGAATTTGAATGAAATAGTAATAGAAAGAAAGCCAACTTTATGCATGTATTTTAAACACACAGATGAATTGAAAAAAGCGCAAGAAACGTTTCTACCATTTTTCTGTCTCCCTCATGACAACCTCCTTTATATGGATTTTCGAGCAGAGAACAAAATAGGTGTAAAAACGATCTTCTTTAGTGCAATGAGGATCAACGTTATTTCTGAAGCAAGCAACTTTACCCTGAGGGTGGCGCAATTGACTATCTGCTCTGCATAGAGCAGACCTGCAAAACGCCTTAAAGAAAGTGACACTGTTCGCAATAGCCATACTTAATCTTTGCTGCTTATTGACTCCAATGGAAGACAAGGATGATAACAGTAGATCGTGCATGCGTTTTGAATGAAGACTTTTGGAAATAAAAAATAAATAAAAATAAAAAGGAAGACAAAAAAGCAGTTTGACCAATTCGTTTATTGGATCAAACAAGCCCTTGCTTGTTTTTTTTCCAGCAGAAATGTGAAGAAAAAAAACAAAATAAAACATTTATCCAAAGAAAATACAAAGTAAAAGAAGATGAAAAAGAATCTATTTATAGATGTTAGCCAACATTCACAATAACCATTGATTCAATTATAACTCTACAATTCAAATTTAAAGGCACTTCGAACAATGACAACTGAAATTTCGTTGAAAATCAACGATCCGAAATTCAATATAGGTAAAGCAGAAGCGTCTATTTTTTTGAAGAAAAAAAAACTATATTTACAAATGAAACTAAATCACATTCACATTCATGTGCGTGTTCTTTGTTACAAAATGAATCTACTGAAATCTTACAGGTTAAGGATAAGTGTCCTAACCAAGCAAACATTCCGAGAAGAAAAATGCTGGGGTGGATAATCACATCCAAGACTGTACATATGCTCAAATAAAATATAGAAAGCAGGAAATATCTCAAAAGATCAGCAGGCCTATATTGCCAAGTGCCCATCATTTTGCTTTACTCAATAAGTAGAAACACAATCGAACGTACTCACAAATAAATACCAAGTGTTGCATAGTCCTAACTTAAATGGATACTCAAGATGGCACTGTCAAATTGACTACGTTAACTTACCCAAATGAGGCTATTTTATTTTTAATGCATATGAACAAAATTTACCTCTAAAATAGCAACAAGTGTTTCATTAAACAAACTGAAAACAATACACATCATTAGAAAACAGAACAACTCTCCGAACATCAAATGCATACTATAAAACAAAGATAAGAATTAAGCAACCACTTTTCTTCAATTGTGTTTGCTCAGCGTCCATATAGATTCAACCCAGGCAAACTTTATGAATCCAAACTATTCATGGATCGGGCTTAACAATAATTATAGAACACTTGAGCAACTTTTATAGAATAAAGGACTGTTAAATGGAAACTGGACACATTTGACTAGAAAGGAATGCTATAATTTTAAGTAATCAAATCCTACCATTTAACATGAGACTGGTACTTATAATTCAAGATTGCATAACTTGTATTACAAAATTTAAGTTTGCCATAGATAAACATGTATTACAAACTCACATAAATGGCTCGTGAAGTTTATTTCCTATCCAATTTAAACAAGTCAAGCAAATAATCAACCTGCTTCTAAACAACATACTAGATCTAACCTTAAAATTTTTGAATCATGAATAGATTAACCCAATTTCTGGAGTCAGAGAAGTAGGTATGAAATCACGGAGTCCAGGATGCTGGCTCTGGTATCAAGGAGTCGAGGAAGAAGATTCTTGAGTTGTGGCGGCGGCCGACGGGCAAAAACTATGGTCCGTTCTGAGTTGCAGCGGTGGTTTTGACAACGAGGAGGGTGAGATTAAAAGGAGGAAAGTATTTTAGGTTTGATACGGAGAAAAATGAATTAGTGAAAGTGGAACCCGCGGAAAGGAATACAAGGGTCCATTTTGGTTAAAAATGAGTTTTGGGTTTTTAGTTTTCAAAATTAATTACAAAACATTAAAGTGGTGAAAGGAGGAATGGTAGAATGAAAGGAAGATGGAGGGGACCGCGGAGGGATGAAGGGGACCGCGGAGGGATGAAGCAATCATGGAAGGAAGAATTGGTCTTCATGTTTGTCTCATTTCTCAAAACATGAAAAATGAATAAAAGTTGTTTTTTATTTTGTGTGTTAGTTTTGTTTTCTAAAATGGTTGTTTTCTATGATATGCATGCGTTGTGCACATTTTTGTATGGACGAAAACCCAAAACTTAAAATGGTAAACAAAACACTACCTAAATTTCGTGCTAGTTTGTGGGGCATCCATAGATGCAGCATGAATTGAAAATCAGCGGAAAAATATGGAACGGCTCAAGACCATGCTAATATTATAACGGTCGCCGACCGTTCTTAATAGTATGCAAATAATTAGAAGCCATGGAAAAATTGGAACGGTCCATAGCAATTCCAAAATTCCCGCATAGTTGTGGTCCAAAATTGTTGTTATGGTGTAGTGTTAATCTATTTATCTAATTAATTTTCTATTCGCACTAACGTTCTTATATTCTACTGCACTCTAAACATTCAGATGCTCTTGATTGTTGATGACGTGGGGAATTGTCGTGGATTCAGCACACGCCAAGCCTCGAAATGTTTGTGTTGCAGCAACACGGTAACCCAAAGGTATGGTAAAGTAATGCGGGAGAACACGGTTTTTTATAGTGGTTTGGCACTAATGTTTATGTCCACTTTATAGCAATCATTAATCAAATAATTGATGATTACAAAGTCGTACAATTTTGGACAATATTTGAGTAAAAAGCATTATAATAGAACAATAAAATGTCTGTTAATTCCATTCTTTGACCAAAATGCCCTTCTTATTCGTTAAGTAAAAAAATGAATTGACTCGGTCAATAATGTCCAAATAGTGGACTCAATGTCCAAGAAATCCAAATATGTACAGAACAGTCCAAAAGAATTCTAATTATCCTTGTAGATGTCCAAAAATCGACGAAAACGTTTATGCAACGTTTTTATGGTCTGTGTTATGTCCAATATCATGGAGAAGAAGATGAAAGCCATTAATGTTGTCTGAGAGCTTCAAGATGTCCAAAAATCCAAGGGGAAAAGATCCATATGAAGGCCAAGCTCAGAGGTATTTATAGATGAGTGGGTTTGGTAGGAGTAGGCGAGATTTGGGGCCCACTTTCAGAAAATCGCATCCTACATGGTTCATATACGAAAAATCGCATCCAACATCATGCTTGGATACGAAAAAATCGCATCACACCTTCGTCGCATCCAAGCCTTGTCAAAGTGCAAAAATCGCATTATAACTTCTAAAAACTCGCATTTCGGAAAATCTCGCATGCCTCCTGGGGGATGCGAGTCTGCGCACTCACATCCAAGGGATGCGAACTACGGTGATTGAAAGTGGGGGATGCGAGTTTATGGAGGATGCGAGATGATGTTGGTGATGCAATACAATGTGAGGTGATGCTGGTGATATGATGCGATGTGAGGTGATGTTGGTGATGCGATGCGATGTGAAGTGAGCGTGTCCAAGGTGATACGATTTTCTGTACATGCTCGAGAAAATGGGTGTAACTTTCAAACCATAAGATTGTTTGGGCCAAACGAAATTTGTACATGAAGCTAACTCAGTCAGCTACAAGAATTACAGTGCAAAGTAACATAATCCATGTTTTTGGGCCCGAAAGAGGTCATCTAAAAGGGGCTTCTGGCCATTTTTATGTTTATGTTGCGACTTCGACCAAATCGCTTTGTATTTTCTAATGATGTTCTTGATGCTTGAGCACATTGATAACTAGAATCTTGATGTGTAACATCTTCAACAAATAAAGCGTGTAACCATTTTGCCCTCCAAAACATGCCTTGCTTGTTGAAGGAAGATGTGTTTTGAAAGAAGAAGATAAATCCAGATTCTAGAAACTCACGATCACTTGGGACCGTATTATTCATAAGTCAAAAAACCAGAAAGTTTGAGCTTTGACAAAGGTCGACGATCGATTTGGATTATTTTGGGAGATAATTGGAATACCTAGGTAACCAGAATAACCATAATAGCCAGAATAACTGGAGGACTGCAGGGGTCTGATAAGCTAAATAACCAGAAAATTCATAGCCAGGACATCAGGATAAACCTGAAATTCGTAAATCCATAATAGCTAATAATAGTATAGTCAGATATTCGTATGAATTATCATGTGAGGGTGATTTAATAATCCAAACGAGCAGGAACCATCGACAAGACGCATGAGATCCGAGGCTCGCCACAAGTCAAGGCAATCTTGTCAAAGTAGGACAAGAGGCCAAGATAGGAAAGAGTGGATAATCTTGTCGCATCACTAACAAGTCCACCCAATGTTCTACATCCAGTGTGTCACCTTGATAGGACGACCCAAATCCAAACAAGCTGTAACCACCAAACAAATGCACAAGAGCCAAAACCTTCCACAAATCAAGGCAGTCTTGTCGGAATGGGACAAGAGCCCAAGATAGCCAGATGATTATTAGAGTTTGCAATCATGTTGTTGATTTCATACTCCACAAGCAAGCATCCTTACTTTGCGAAGTAATTTTATTAAGGCTATAAAAATAGAGGATTTTTTTAGTAAAGCTAAAGAAAAATATAACGGTCCGCAAAGAGCATGTCTATGGATGCTTGTTCCCATACATAGGTAGGCGAACTTAGCCGTTTTCTATTTTAAGTTCATTCATGAAGGAAAGTGAGTGGTTTATTGTTTGTGAAGAACATGCTTAGGATCTCATTGGTTCCTGTTACATGGATAAACAAATTTAACCATTCAAAATCCAAAGTGAGAAAATTAATCTTTTCTTTAATAACCGGAGGAGAGGATGGTGTTTTGTCAAGCAAAGAGCAAGGCTAGGGATTATAATAACTCTCGTGCATGGGTAGTCTAACTCAACCATCTTATAGCCAAAATAACCTAAAGAGGATACATCCAGAGGACCGAAGCCCTAAAAGCTAAAACCATGGGCCGAAGCCCAAATAACCAAATCCAAGAAACCAAGAGAGCCAAACCAAGAGTTCATAAAATAAACATTATCCACAACTTAAAAATCCAGAAATGAGAGATCCATAAGTGAGGAGCTTATTATCCGGCAGCTACAAAACGCAAAAGCCAACAAACTAAATAAAGCCATATCTAAAGCCTAAGCACCGAAGGCCGCAAAACTAAAATCCAAGAATTCAGGGAAGATTAAAACCAAGAATCCACGAGAACTAAAACCATGAATCCACAACAACCATAACCGAGTCACCACAAAAGCCAAGACTAAAAATCCACATGAGTCAACTCCACATCAGAAGACCAAGTAAATCCAAGACGAAATAACCAAAATATCCACAAAGCCAAAAGATCAAAGCCGCAAGCCATAGGATATTGATGCCAAGATGACTTTCATCCAAGAAATCTGATCCAGTAAGAGGTTTATTTGATAACAATGTCATTGGGATGAGTGCTAGTCCCAGGCCTATCCTGATTTCCTTAAGAGGGTTGCGCCTATCCTGACACCACAGCCCTGTTCCAAACAAATCGTTCCAGCTCTCCACGTCTGACACGTTCTTCTATCATATCCCTGAGATGTCGACAATCATTTATATCATGACCATCGATGTCATGGAATATGTTGTGTTGGCCAAAATCTCTTTCTTTCTGAGTTGGCTCCCGAGTGGGAGGCGTTGTGTAGGGAGCAGTAGGTTAAACTTCCTGGTTGATCTCCTCGAGAGTGTGAGTAAGTTCCTAGTCAGTCTAGAACTTGTCTCTAAGCCATTTTACGATCACTTCTCGGAGGATGATCATTCCTCGAAAGAGGTTGCTTAGCGGTAGTAGAGTCTTTAGATTTTTCAAAATTGGATGGTTTCCCACCCTTAATAGTATTAGCATCGAGAACCTTTTTGTCAGTCCTTGCATCTTCTTCCCAAAGGAATCTTTCAGCTTCAAAATAGAATTCCCCAATATCCCAGGCGGGTCCCGATGCACTGAAGTCTTGAAGTCAGATTTATCTGAAACACTTGAAACTGCAGCCAATAAAACAATAGAAGGACTGGGTCTGTTGACCGAAGCCACCAACATTAAAGCATTTCAAGAATTTGCATAGAATCTCGCAGGACTTCTGCCTAATGTCCTTGAGAGTCATGATGCTTTTCGGACGAGTGTTGTTGAACCTAAACTTTTCCCTAAACCTGCTAACCAAAGAATTCCAATAAGTAATGGAGTCCGCCTCTAACTCCCTAAACCACATTGCAGTTATATATATTAAGTAGAGCGAAAAGTACTTCGACATTATATTTTCCGAAGCGGAGGGGAGTTCCATATGTCGAATATATATCATCAGGCGAGCAGTCGGAACCTTATGATCATCATAGGGTCCTATAACTGATAGCCTGAAATTCGGTGGATTGCGAGAACTCCTGATATCCAAAGAAAACGGATTACGAGTTATACAATCTAAGTCAGAAGAAGAAGCACCGCCGCGAGTGAATCGGCGAATGATGTAACACCCCGTAATTTAAAATGCACTATTAACAATAAATTAAGGAATAATAAAATTAATATTCATAATTAAGTGAAACGGACTACGCCATTGCGTTCGTCTCAGAATTCTGGTTAAGATATACACCTGGTTTGCGTAAAACGGACATCGTATGAAGGACTTATTAAGGCCAGAAGTTTGTATATGCATAAGAGAAATATATATACACAAATTAACCTAGAAATTCAAATTAATTCAAAAACCAAATCGGCTGATGGCTATATAAAGGACCCTACACCCATTGTTTTATTCATCTAAATCAATGGCGTTGACAAAATGCTGCTCTAACTCAGATTGAATTAGCCTTTTCTTCAATAAAGACGATTCATACGTATTCAAAGATAGTTGATTCAACATCAACACGCTTTTTTGTTTTGTTTTCTTAGATCCATTCTCTATGAGTTTACGTTACTTTTAGATATAAACACCTAAAATGTAATCTTTATATGTATGTGAATTTGGATCTAAAACTATGCCTAATCACATGTTCATCAGATCTATTCTTATATGCCTATCTTGTCATTATACACAATTCTGTCACTATATGCTTATTCAGTTGCTATGCCTATTTCTGCCATCATATGCCTATCTTATTATTATGTTTATTTCTGTTCTCTTCCCTCCTTCTTTCCCTTTTTATTTTTATAGCCAGGCTACCTTCAAGCCTAGGCATATCATTGAAGTATGTGAACACATGAAATTGGGAACGAGGGGAAACATTAAAATTGGGGCATAACTTATATTGGGAAATTAGGGCATAACTTATATTGAAATTTTGGTGCATAACTTGAATTAAAAACATGAATATGGATTTGGTGCATAAACCAAACTATAGTTAAAGACCTTAATTTGGGGTATATGGTGCTAAGACACAAGGTTAAGTCCAACTTGTGGAAGAAATCTGCCCGGACCAATCGGCATATCCATCATCCATAAGTAGTAGACTTAATGTGGGAGGTCTAGTGCATTAAACCATTAATAAATAAATGGTAATAAATACTTAACCTATTTAAATATGTTGGGGGTTATATGAACTTGTCAGTTGAGTAGGGGTTAAGTAAACTTGCTTGAATCAGTGGGGCTAAGTTAATCCTGTTAGTATCCGGGGGCGGGATATATATATACTCGAAAACTTAACCTGTTGGGGTTATGCAATCTTATTAAACTGTTAGACATAACCTGTTGAAATCCTAGTAGTGGGGATGCAAGAAAAAGTGGATAGCTTGCATCATCTGTAGTGGGGACCTGTATCAGTCGGTAACTTACCTTAGTATCAAATGGAGTACCCCGAGCTAGGTCGGGTTCAGGGCACGCTTGCTGAGCCGGTTATAAGAGGTCATTTTGGTAAAAAGGTGCTTAACAGCGCATTCCATCGGGGTCATGTGCATGCATGGCTCCGCCTGCTCGGGAAGATAATACGCTATGACATCAGTAGATATAACTGTGCATCTTTGAAATAACGGGGTTGCTATTTTAGTAAGTGATACATCCTACTGTGGGGCCAGCACAGGTATCTACAAGAGATAAGGAGCCGACTGATTAGGGTAGTAAAGAGGGTACATCTTGTCTTGGTTGTTCAGGAGCCGTTATTATAGTTGGGGATGACGCTTGTCATGTTAGGCTACCTGTTATGATTGTATGGGTTGAAAACCTCTTACTAGAACTACACCTAAGTCTACCATCTTGTTCTTGTTGTGGTCATCATGTTATAGTTATACTAATAGTGATGCAGAGCAAAGTACTTGAGAAGCACAATATATCATGTTTAGTTTATCTTGCTTATCGTGCTCAGTTTGATATACCTGCCTTATATACTGTTATCCTGTTCATTCAATTTATATGCCTGTCATGATGTTTTACTTATTTATATGCTAAAAGTAACTGGATTCGCTAGATTTTATGTCTGACCCATTTTGTTTCCTTTTCTCTCTCTCTCTCTTCCTTTCTCTCCCTCTGATTCTCAAGTGGGAGTGCTCAGGCTTGATTAGGATTCTCTCTTTTTCTTTAGCTTGAATCTTGGATCTACTTCAATGTACCGCTTTGGTTATTCTTCTTCTGTATTATGGCTCTTTTGGGGATTATGATTTTATAGTACCGTGCTCTGATGATTTAAGTATAAGACAAATATTTTATGTAACTGGTATTCAGTATTTCAAACTTATGATGTAACGGAGTTTTGGACCACGATAGTTTCTTTTAAATAGAGTTTTAAAAATTCCGCTGCTATTTTATATGTCTGTCTTGTGATATTTATGTTCTTGTTTAACTACAACGCTTCATGAAACTTAATACATTCTAATAGAGTGACAATAACGGACGTCGGGTGTCACAATTGGTATCAGAGCTTAAGGTTGCAAGATCAGATAAAAGATTTTTTAAATTGTTTTCAAATGGTTTTAAAAACAAAGTATTTTCAAGCAAAAAAAAAATCTGTTTTTGAAAGCATAATCCCCAAAGCCATAATTTATCTTTTTGATTTTCTGTTTGAATCCTTTTTCCCGTTTTCTTTTCAGCATGTCTGGGGAACCGAATATTCCCAAGGGCGTACCGATACCAGTGTTGTTCCGTTGGTATATGTAGGCTACGACACTTGCTGAAGGCCACGCAGACGCCCCTCCCCCAGCTCCAGCCGTTATTCCTTCGCCTCCTTTGCGTGCTAATAATTTCTCTATGATATCTAATGATTTTTGTGCTATGGGCGAGAAGCCATTCCGAGGGACAAAGACTTTTGTAGAAGCAAGGAATCAGCTCAAAGAGATGGAGGATTTATTTGGGATTTTCGAGGTTGACGACTGTAGGAAGATTCAGTTGGCCATTTGGAAGCTGAAAGATGAAGCTTCATTCTGGTGGGAAGTGACTCAAGCAGGACATCCAATAGATACTTGGAATTATTTCCGACATAGATTCAAAATGAAGTTTCTTTCTCAAGCCGAGCAAAGTATGCAGATGGAAAGGTTTTTGGTGTTAAAGCAAGGAGACATGTTTGTCAAAGAATACGTCATTAAGTTTAATCAATTGGCGAGGTTTGGTTTGGAGCTAATGAATACCCTACAAAAGAAAGCTTTGAGATTTGCTAGAGGATTGAGTGAACCCCTTCATGGGTTGGCTATGTCTCATATTCCGATGTGAGCAACTTTTGAGAAGCTCGTTGATATGGCATTGATGCACGAAGAAGATAAAGGTGAAAATAAAGAGGCTAAGGTTGAGGAAACTTAAAATCAGAAAGTGTGGCCCAAGAAAGGACAACAACAACAAAAGAAGGGCGGGAAGAACGACAAAGCCCAAGACAAGGGCAAATGCCATAATTGTTGTCGAGTGGGTCATGTGATCAAGGATTGCAAGAGAAGGAAGAATTCTTGTTTCCATTGTGTGGAAGTCGGACATATTATTAAGGATTGCCCGAAGCGGTAAGGACAAGGCCAGAAGGCAGGATCTTCTGGAGGGAAGGTGCATACTCTCGTGATAGGTATTCCAGATAGATGTAGGAAAGTTTCTGTTGAAGGTTTGATTTCTCTTTCCAACCATCCTGTTAGAACTCATCTTGATTCTGGCGCTTCGCATTCTTTTATATCTGATTATGTGGTTGATTCTCTACAACTTAGTACTAGTATGGTTTTGGATCCCATAGTTGTCTCAAACCTCATTGGTGGTATGGCTCATTTATCTATGATTTGTTGGGGTTTGAAGATATCGGTGTTGGGCGTCGAGTTTGAGTGCGACACATATGTGCATGGTTTCGTGGGATATGGTTTGCTTCTAGGGATGGATTGGCTAGCCATGTATGGTGCCATTCTGGATTGTGAGAGGAGGGACGTTAGACTTTTGACTTGCCATGGGAGGATACACAAGATTTCTTGTGACCCTAAGGGGTCTGTCGTGCTTACATTCCTAGAGTCACTTGATGCATCTATCGATGATCTGCGATCTGTACCAGTAGTTTGTGAGTATCCTGATGTTTGGGGGGGTTCGGGGCTTTCCTCCAAGGCACGAGATTGATTTCCATATATACTTAGTGGACAATGCAAAGCCAATTGCATTGCCTGTGCGCAACATAGCTCCAAGAGAAAGGAGGGATCTCAGCAAGCAAGTAGGGGAGCTACTTATGAAAGGATTTATTAGGCGAAGCATATCTAAATGGGGTGCTCCAGTAGTATTCGCCACTAAGGCAGATGGTTCGCTTTGCTTATGTGTTAACCACAGGGAGTTGAATAAGCTCAGTAAGAAGAATAGGAACCCACTTCTGAGGATAGATGATCTGTTTGACCAGCTTGTTGGGTATATCTATTTTCTCCCAATTAGACTTTGCCACAGGGTTTCTTAACTGAGGGTGGTCGAGGACAGTATATATAAGACTGCTTTCAGAACTCCAGATGCACTACTACAAAAGTGGGCATATTCGACACTAATTTGTGTGCGTTGCATGAAAAGTGTGGCGAAAGCTATGCTTTCTTTGATCTTCTGCAACAATATTCATATGTTGTTGCATTATATGTGAATGCACTGTTGCGGTGGGAATTCTAGTGTTTTGACGTGCAACACCAGTTAAAAGCGTAGAATTACATATATATAATCCAGCTCAGCGATCCGCCTTATCAATATATTAAAACCCCAACCGTAGATGCAAGATTAATCCAACGGTTCAAACCATCTGTTGGTCTGATGATCTTAACGATAGCCATCATCCAATCATTGACAACCACGTCATTGCATTATTTTGACGAAATTTTGGCGCGATCTTCTCCCTTCACGAAATTGTTTTCTTCTCTATCATCTAATCGTTTTCCCCCTTTTTACTATTGACAAAATTTTAAACCTAAATTCACGTCAGTATCACTCCTCTCCTCGACAGCAAATTCTATTCTGAAAAGGTTGAAGCTTTGAAATGCTTTCTAGCTTTGATTGCTCAGGGCATTGACATCGCCAGTTTTTTCACTCAGGTTCAGTTTGTATAGCACTGTGAATTAGTTACGCTTATTATAGATTGGATTATGAGTAAATAGTAAGTAGTTCATTTGTTACACTTTGGAAAACCCATTCGCTTATGAGTAATTAGTTGCTTGGACATCCCAAACTTAGGGAAACCCGTTCGCTTATGAGTGATTAGTCAATGAAATATTAGATTATGAGTAATTAGTTGCGCTTTGACCATTGATTTGGGATTTGGGATTATGCTGAGGTTTATTCGAAAATTGTACCCAGCAATAAACCATGAGAACCGGGCTATTGGCATGAAAAAGACATTGGTTTATTATAGAGATCGAGCTAGTTAAGGAATGGGGAATGTACAGTCGAAAGTGATTTGCACTTTGCGTTCATTTACACTGACATATAATTGTATGCTTGAGGTTTTGTGATACATATACATGTGTAGTAATGCGGTGTGTTTGCACTGCGGTGTTCTTGAGGCTAACAATTTCCCGATCTGGACGAGTCGTTCACCCGTATCTTATAACACGCAACTGTTTCGATTTTGGAAACATATGCTCAGTTTTGCATCAGTTCATACCATACACATCCAAAAAATGACATACAACTGTATGCTTGAGGTTTTGTGATACAAATACATGTGTCGCACTGCGGTTTTGTGATACAAATACCCGTATCTAACACGCACGCACAAGTATTATAAGGCAGCATCAGTCCATACAATACACATTAGTTCATACCTTACACGCACAAGTATACACACACGCATAAGTATCATAAGGCAGCATCGATCAGTTCATACCATACACGCACAAGTATATACACACGCACAAGTATAATAAGGCAGCATTGATCAGTTCATACCATACACATCCAAAAAATAACATACACATCCACATCCAAAAGTATCATAAAGTTAACTTAATATATACACGTCCAAAAAATGAAATTATAGTAGCATCAATTCATACCAGATCAGGGTTGCGGGGCAGTGGAACTTCCAACTGATTCGTTAGGGCTTTGCGGCTGTGGGAGAGCCGGTCCGAAGTGAGCAGCCGCATGTGATGGACCCGCAGCATCAGGACAAGGGGTGAGGTAGTTTGGCCAGTCAAATTCCTGATCAACTTCTATATCTACCCACTGATCATTCCTCTGGTTCATTGGGGCTTGGTTATCAACATGTATGTCATGGGCGGCTTCCGGAAATAAGCTTGGCAAGGGGGGTAGCTCAGCAGCTTCTTGTATCATTGCATTAAATCTTTCATCTGAATCCATTTCCCATTCCCATCCGTAATGATGCAAACATGGAACCACCTCTTCCTCCCTATTGCTCACAAAAAGAAGTTCAGGCCTTGTCCCAGGATGAGCATGGGTACAGCGTTGAACCTTAATGAAGTAAACCTTGTTATTGATTTGAGCAGCAAAAGTATTTATATTGCCAATGCCTTCATAAAATTGCATTTTCAGGTAGAAAAATGTATGGTCATACTGAGACCAGTAACAGTCGTCAATTGCAAGCACACGTCCCATTGGCTTCATTACTTCTTCAACAGCAAGAACATTACTCTTTAGGAACTCGGGAAAGCCATCAACTTTAGCCCATGATTCCACTTCTAACGCTGGTGAGGGCTCAAATTCTTCATCAGACCATGATTGCAGGTAAATAGCACCATCAGGTTTTGTAAAAACTTTCAACACTAGGGCATGATCACGAATTCTGTACGATGGGCATGATACTAGAAAAGAGTTGTTGGGTATTACCCGTATAGGCCACGAATTATGATTGAGAGCCACCTTAAGAACGTCTTGCATAGCTTCGAAATTCCAATGTCCCTTAATAACAGTGGCTGTGATGTATAGAGACGAGTCCATTGTTTTTGTTTCTTTTTAAAATTTCGAAGATTGGGGTTTAGGGGATATGGAGGAGATGATGTTCTGACGCTGGAAAGGATGTGCGAGGGACCCAATGGATGGTGTCAGGCAGATATGTGAACTGGAAATGCTTGCACAGAAGACGAAGCATACTCAATTCTATTTCTGATGAGGTGGCACGTAGTGACCAATACTGATTGGTCAACTGTTATAATTGTATGCATAACTCACTAAGATTTATAAGTTAATTAGATGGCCAAATGCACAGATGCATGCACACAGCACTCAATGCACTTATCAAATTAATAACTTGTAAATTCAAATTGCAGGATCTGAAATGATGAGGGGAGATACAGCCGGCAAGTGGAGGACCTGAAATGACATAGAGATACAGTTTCTGGTTCATGGCATTGCTACTTTGTAGAATGCACACTAATCGTATTTATTGGCACTTGTATTGAAGGTGGTATGTGTTGGCACTTTTACTACTTTTAAATTATGTATTTGATCGTATGTGTTATATATTTGATCGGATGTATTGAAGGCGGTATGTATTGAAGGTTTGAATGTGATGATGAATGTAACGGATGTGTTTCTTCTATGTAAAAAACTGATATTGCAAAATTTATAATTAAAGCGTTGTATTTGCCTTCTTTTACTGTTGCATTTGCTTTTTTCCTGATGTCGTGTTTCAAGATAATGGTGTCGCATTCCATAATATAGTGATGTTGCATTACGTAAAATAGTAGTAAGTCCATGTGGCACGTAAACGCCACAGCTGACATGGCATGTGACATGTGTGCAGCTGACGTGGAGATCTGACGTGTCGTGTGACACGGTGGTAGCTGACATGGAAAGCTGACGTAGCCGCCGCTATCGTGACCTGGTACCCAGGATCTAACTAATTTTCAAGCAACGCTGAATAATGTTGCATTATGTACAATTAGTGTTGCATTACGTCTATAACGCAACACTTTCTTTCTGTGGCAGTAGATGTGCTAAAGCGTTGCCTTAGATGGCTAATGCAACGGCCGCGGATGCCACGCCCCCCTGGTGTTGCCTATTTGAAAAAAGGGGCTACTGCAATGCTTTTTTGATCTACGGCCACAGTAAAATAGTGTCGAATATGCCCACTTTTGTAGTAGTGATGGTTTCTTCGAGTGGTTAGTCATGCCTTTTGGATTGACTAATGCACCCGCATATTTTGTGGATCTGAAGAGTAGAGTGTTTCAGGAGTTTCTGAACAAGTTTGTTGTGGTCTTTGTTGATGACATCTTGATTTTCTCGAAGAGCGAGGAAGAGCATGCCCTACATTACAGGAGGTTTTGAAAACCCTCCGTACTTACCAACTGAAGGAGAAATTCTCTAAATGTCATTTTTGGAGAAAGGAAGTGAGATTTCTACAGCATGTGGTCTCTAAAGATGGGATAACAGTAAATCCCGCGAAGGTAGTTGCAGTTCAAGATTGGTAAGTTCCAAAGAATGCGATAGAGGTGGGAAGTTTTCTTGGTTTAACGGACTATTATAGCAAGTTCATTAAGGACTTCACGAAGATAACAGCCCCACTCACCAGGTTGACGAAGAAGAATCTGATGTTTTCTTGGTGTATAGATTATGAAGATGATTTTTAGTGATTGAAGAGGGCTCTGACCACAACCCTAGTCTTGACCTTGTCGGATGGGAACAAAGTGTTCGTAATATACACTGATGCATGTGGTACAGGGCTTGGTGCGGTTCTGATGCAAGAGGGAAGGGTAGTATGTTATGGAGGTAGACAGCTAAGCTTTCATGAGAAGAACTACCCTACCCATGACTTGGAGTTAGCTGCCATAGTATTCACGCTTAAGACTCGGCGCCATTATCTACTTGGAGAGAAGTATGAGTTGTACACTGATCATAAATCTCTCAATTACTTGTTCTCGCAGAAAGATCTCAATCTGAGGCAACAGTGATGGATGGAGTTCCTAGCTCCTATGATTTTGAGATTGCTTATACCTTGGAAAGGGTAATGTGGTAGTAGACGCATTGAGTAGGCAGAGGATGACATTTAGTCCTCTGTTTGTAGAGAGGCAGAGCTTGGAGTACATATTGACTTTTGATTTTAGACCCTCCACCGAGTTTACACCTGGTTTATTGGCATCACTAGAGGTGTGACCTACTCTTTTGGATCAGATAGGAACTTCACATCGAGAGTATCCCCAGATTTCAGACATCATGGATAGGTTCAGTAGAGGGAAGACTTCTAGTCACCTCAGTAGATACTCTGTGGACGATAGAGGGTGGTTGCGACTAGATGGAAGGCTTTGTGTTCCCCGAGTTGGGAGTTTGTTGAAGACAGTCCTTGAGGAATTCCATCATTCTAGGATGACTATACATCCGCGCTGTGATAAGGTGTATAGAGATATGAAGAGGTTTACTTTTGGGCTGGGATGAAGAATGATGTAGCAGAGTTCGTTTCTCGATGTTTGATTTGCCAGTAAGTCAAGGCTAAGCAAACGAAGCCTGACGGTTTATTTCATCCTTTTGAGATCCCACAGTGGAAATGAGAGAGCGTCTCTATGGATTTCACTGATGGTTTTCCCAGATCAAGAAAGGGCAATACAAGTATTTGAGTTATAGTTGACAGGCTTACTAAGAGCGCTCATTTCATTCCGGTTAAGAGTAAGAGAGCAACAACATGGTTGGCATCGGTTTATCTTCATGAGATAGTTCGTCTACATGGAGTACCTTCCATCATAGTGAGTGATCTAGATCCTATACTCACTATTGAGTTCTAGAAGAGTCTGCAAGAGGCACTTGGTACACAGTTATGTTTGAGCATTGCATATCATCCTTAGACCGATGGATAGACAGAGAGGGTGAATAGAGTTCTAGAGGATCTTTCGAGGCTGTGTATCTTCGACTTCGGAGGGACTTGGGAGGAGCATCTTCCATTGGTAGAGTTCGCCTACAACAACAGTTATCAGGCTAGTATTTGCATGGAACCCTTCGAGGAATTATACGGATGACCTTGCAGATAGCCGACTTGTTAGTGGGAGTCTATAGATAGACTTCTACTTGGACCTGAGATGATTAGAGAAACTTCAGAAAAGGTTGATCTTATCCGCAGACACATGAAGACAACTCAGGACCGACATAAATCCTACGCAGATAGGAGAAGGACAGATATTTAGTTTGAAGTGGGAGGCGTGGTTTTCATCAAAGTATTACCTTTGAGGAATTGGGAGGCATGGTTTTCATCAAAGTATCACCTTTGAGGAATGTGGTTCGTTTTGGATCTGTAGGGAAATTAGCACCAAGGTTTGTAGGACTATTTCATATTGTGGAAAGGATAGGTCAGATGGCCTATAGGGTGAGACTACAATAGAGACTGGCCAGTGTTCATGATGTTTTCCACGTTTCTCATTTGCGGTAGTACTTCCATAATACTACAGAAGTGGTAGATCCTAGCTTACTTGAGGAAGTAGAGGTAGAAAGGGCAGCGATGATTAGACGAGTGCCTTTCCGCATACTTGGATCGGAGGTTAAGAAACTACACAAGAAGGAGGTTAAGTTAGTAAAAGTGCAATGGGGAGAGGACCGCGAGAATGCAACTTGGAAGACTGAAGACAAGATTCGCGCTTCATATCCTTTCCATTTAGAGAGTACGTTCTTAACTTCTTTTCCCAAAGCTTTTGTTCATGTTGTTTCTATCATTTTAGTATACCCTATCGATCGAATCTTCGACTTTCAGGTAGAAATCCCATGGATGTAAACATGTGTTTGAGACAAGTTATGTTTGATGGATGCAAGTGGGTGCAAGTGTTTCCTAGTGGTTGCTCGTGGATGCATATACACGCACATTAGGCACTAGATCAGCTCAATCACTTACATAATGCATATGGATGTGTGTGCATTTTAATTTTATATGGATGAAAATGGATGTATCATCATATCGATGCTGCATTTGAATAGATGATTGTTCACACGTATAAAACTTACATGTTACATTAGGACAATTTGCATACATTTTGGATTCATGGCACTGACATACATTGCATTAAGGAGGACAACTGAATCAGTAGACCGTCTGATCTTTCGAGTTAGTATAAGGACATATACACACAATTTTGCATATGTTCATAAGCATTAGAAATCTTTTAAGGATGATGGATGCCTGTGATTGGTGGATGAGTAGACAGATGATGGATGTTAGGATAAACAATCTTCTTAACTTGGAGATTTCGGGGACAAAATCCTTTAAGTATGGGAGAATTTAACACCCCATAATTTAAAACAAACTATTAAAAATAATTTAAGGAATACTTAAATAAATATTCGGAATTAAGTGAAATGGACTGCACCAGTACGTTTGTCTTGGAATTCTAGTCAAGATAAACATCTAGTTTGTGTAAAACGGACATCGTATGAAGAAGTTATTAAGGTCAGAAGTTTGTATACGCATTAGAGAAATATATATATATATATATATATATATACACAAATTAATCCAGAAATTCAAATTAATTCAAAAATCAAACAAGCAGGAGGACATGGTAAATTGACCCGTTGGGGGTCGACCCCATGCCCTCAGGGTGTAGACCCATGGGTCGACTCTTCAACAGGGGTGTCGACCCCTATGTCGGCCCCATGGTCGACCCCCTTGGGCGCACATGGACATTTTTTTTGGCTTGGTTCATCGGCTGATGGCTATATAAAGGACCCTATACCCTTTTTTTATTCATCTAAATCAGTGGCGATGATGAAATGCTGCTCCAACTCAAATTGAATTAGCCTTTTCTTCCGCAACGACGATTCATACGTATTCGAAGATCGCTGATTCAACATTAGCATGCTTTTCTCTATTTTCTTAGATCCATTCTCTGTGAGTTTATGTTACTTTTAGATATAAAAACCTAAAATTTAATCTTGACATGTATATGAATTTGCATCTAAACTTTGCCTAATTAGTCCTGTTATCACATGTTCATCAGATCTATTCTTATATGCCTATCATATCATTATACCTAATTCTGTCACTATATGCTGTTTCAGTTGCTATGCCTATTTATGTCATCATATGACCATCTTGTTATTATGCTTGTTTTTGTTCTCTTCCCTCCTTCTTTACCTTTTTATTTTTATTGCCAGGCTACCTTCAAGCCTAGGCATACAAATGAAATACGCGAACGCATGAAACTGGAAACGAGGGGAAACGTTAAAATTGAGGCATAACTAGTATTGGGAAATTGGGGAATAACTTGTATTGAGAAATTGGGGCATAACTTGAATTAAAAACATGAATATGGATTTGGAGCATAAACCAAACTATAATTAAAGGCCTTAATTTGGGGAATATGGTACATGATGAATATGACTTGGGAAAGGGGCATGAAAACCTATATTGAAATAGGATTAATTGTTAAAGAATGAATATGCCAAGATTTACAGTAATTAGAAACTGTAATCATGCTTAGACACAATCATGCTTAGACACGAGGTTTGATTACACTAAGGGTGGAAGCCTGCCCGGAACCAACCGGCATATCCAGCATCCACAAGTGGTAAATCTAATGTGCGGGGTCTAAGTGCATAAACACGTGACGGTGCTAAGACAGAGGCTAAGCCCGACTTGTGGAAGAAGTCTACCTGAACCCAACAGACATATCCAGCATCCACAAGTGTAGACTTAATGTGCGAGGTCTAGCGCATTATAACCAATAATAAATAAATGGTAATAAATACTTAACCTATTTAAATATGTTGGGGGTTATATGAACCTATCAGTAGAGTAGGGATTAAGTAAACTTGCTTGAATCAGTGATGTTAAGTTAATCTTGTTATTATGTGGGGCTGACAATAAATATATATATACCCGACAACTTAACCTGTTGGGGTTATGCAATCTTGTTAAACCATTAGGCATAACCTGTTGAAATACTAGTAGTGGGGATGCAAGATCAAGGGGAGAGCTTGCATCATCTGTAGTGGGGACCTGTGTCGGTCAGTAACCTATCTTGGTATCAAACGGAGTACCCAGAGCTAGGTCGGGTTTAGGACACGCTTACTGAGATGGTTATAAGAGGTCATTTGGGTAAAAAGGTGTCTGACGGCACGTTCCATCGGGGTCATGTGCGTGCATGGCTCCGCTTTCTCGGGAAGATAAGACGTTGTGACATCATAGATATTGTTGTGCATCTTGGAAATAACGGGTTTCCACTTTAGGAAGTGATGCATCCTATTATGGGGCCAGCACGGGTATCTACGAGAGATAGGGAGCCGATTGATTGGGGTAGTAAAGAGGGTACATCTAGTGTTGCTTGTTTAGGAGCCCATTATTATAGTTAGGGATGAAGCTTGTTATGTTGGGCTACTTGTTATGATTATATGGGGTGAAAACCCCTCACTAGAAGTACACCTAAGTCGAACATCTTGTTCTTGTTGGGGTCATCATGTTATAGTTATACTATTAGTGGTGCAGAGCAAAGTACTTGAGAAGCACAATATATCATGTTCAGTTTATCTTGCTAATCATGCTCAGTTTCATATACTTGCCTTATATACTATTATCCTGTTCATCCAGTTTATATGCTTATCACGATGCTTTTACTTATTTATATGCTAAAAGTAATTGGACTCTCCAAACTTTATGTTTGACCCATTTTGTTTCCTTTTCTCTCTCTTCATTTCTCCCCCCAGGTTCTCGAGGTGGGAGTGCTCAACCTTGATTAGGATTCTCTCCTTTGCTTTAGCTTGGATCTTGGATTTGCTTTGATGTACCGCTTTGGTTATTCTTCTTCTCTGTTATGGCTCTTTTGGGATTATGATTTAATTGTACTATACTCTGATGATTTAAGTACAAGACAGATATTTTATGTAACTGGTATTCAGTATTTCAGACATATGATGTAACTGAGTTTTGGACCACGATGTTTTCTTTTAAATAAAGTTTTAAAAATTCCGCTGCTATTTTATATGTCTGTCTTGTGATATTTATGTTCTTGCTTACCTACAACGCATCAAGAAACTTAATGCATTCTAATAGAGTGACATTATCGGACGTATGGTGTCACAAATAACGCCCGCAATTTGAGAACCATTGCCACAAGCAAGCAACTGGTTTAGATTATCCAAAGCTACACTGGTTCCCCCAGTGTTTAAGTCCATATTGGGAATCGGTTGACTGAGATGAATATCTGGTTGAATTCCAACCTAGGGGTACATCGGACGCAATCATGACTCCTGGAACAGTTGGAGCGCTACTATCCAAAGCTGCGCGCATTGGCGCTTGAACAACATTACCAATAGCGGAGACCGTGGCTTGACTAACCAAAGCATCAAGGGCTGAAGCGACATCAAAATTAGGGGTGCTCCCGAGTGTAGCGGGACCGACACAGTTCCGAGGAGTGGCGCCGACCTGCTGATTAGTTTATGGAGCAGCATCCAAGTCCCGACTCGGAGGAGGAGAAACATTGGTACTAGTTCTATGTCTGCCTGACCAATCGGCCTCGAAGCATTTCTTATCATGTCCTCAATCCGGGCAAGAAAGGTATTGAAAGCATTTTCTTGTCACTCAAGTCGTGCGTTCAAATCTGTGGCTAAGTAATCATTCCATTGATGTCTTCTAGAAAGTCATAGTTTGATGGAACTCCAGTTGAAGAAAGTTCTTGACTTCCTCCTCCCTTGAGCCTCGGCGATTGCGCTGAGCTTCTTGCTCTTAACCATGATGAGAAGCGAGCAACTGATTCGAAGTCGAAACCTGAAACTGAAGTCAAAAACCAAAACCGAGGAAGAAATCTAAGAAACTAATCCAAAGAAATGGTCAAAGCTATGCGGTCCTTCCTGAAGGCCAAGCTTGAAGGTATTTATAGGTGATTGGGTTAGGTAGGAGTAGGTGAGATTTGGTGTCCACTATCCGAAAATCGCATCCTACATAGCCCATATACAAAAATACGCATCCGACATCATGCTTGGATACGAAAAAATCACATCACACCTTTGTCGCATCCAAGCCTTGTCAAAGTGCAAAACTCGCATCCTGTCTTTAAAAAATCGCATTTTGGGAAATTTCACATCCCTCCGTGGGGATGTGAGCCTGCGAATTCACATCCAAGGGATGCGAGCCGTGGTGATTGAAAGTGAGGGATACGAGTTCATGGAGGATGTGAGGTAATGTTGGTGATGTAATACGATGTGAGGTGGTGTTGGTGATGCGATGCTATGTGTGGTGATGTTGGTGATGCGATGCAATGTGAGGTGAGCGTGTTCAGGGTGATGCGATTTTCTATACATGCTTACGAAAATAGGCGTAGATTTCAAGCTATAAGGTCGTTTGGCCAAACGAAATTTGTACCTGAAGCTAACTCAAAAGGCTATAAAAGTTACAGTGCAAAGCACCATAATCCATGTTTTCGGGCCCAAAAAAGGTCATCTAAAAGGGATTTCGGGGCATTTTTATTAGGGTTGCCAATGAGTCGTGTCGGATTGGGTTTGTGTTGGGTCAAGTCGAGTTCAGGTTGACTTATAAATTTGAAACACCCCACCTCCGTTAAGGTCACTCACAAAGGGAATGCCTTAACTTTGGTGGAGCATTATAGGTAAAAGACACAGATAATTTACATGACAGATATATATAAGCAACGGGAAAACTAACTTATTTCAAACGTGGTTCATAACAAAACATTTCAGCAAACTGTTTCAAACCAACTTCCATATCATTACATCATAATCTCTGTCTTGATTAATACATAAAGAAGCATAAAAACAAAATAAAACTGCATAAATCCCCAAGTAGTAGTGTATCTAAAGCCATAGCCAAAGATAAGAAGTTCCAAGCTATACATCACAGAGTCTTCAAACTTGGAAAGATGAACAGTCCAAATTAAGCTGAGTTATTCCCTCCCTGAGTACTTGAGGGGAGGGGGAACGGAAGAAAAGAGAGTGAAAGAAAATGGGTCAGACATAAGTCTGGTAAGTCCAGTGATTATTCAGCATGTAAACTGATAAGAGAACCATGACTTGAATAAGCTGGACACAAGACAGTAACAAGGAAATAAGGTAACATAGGGTAAGGTAAGATAAACAGGGCAAGATAAACAAGGCAAGATAAACTAATCATACTATGCACTCATATCCATATTCTCTGCACCTACTAGATATTTCAACCATTATCGTGAGTTCAAAACCCAGTGATCCCTTTTCATTGATCGGCTCCTACTCACACGCGTTTACCACTTGTGTCATACGGCCCCGCTCGTTTGTAGATACCTGTGCTAGTCCCACCATGGGGTGTATCAAATCCTATGGTGGCAACCCAACACGATTCAAGATGCACAGTGTATAACTACTGATGCCCAGTGCCTGCTTTTTTCCACTCCGTCGGAACCTACACTGACGCACCAACCGTCATTGTTTTGTTCGCTTATAATCAGCCCAGTTATCGTACCCCACCCTGCCTAGTTCAGGGTACCATGATACATTTATGTGGGTTACTGCTAAAATGGGTCCCCGTTACTAGGGCTTCCTAGTCAACATGTTAAGTTGGTTAAGTGTCCAAGTTAACCTAACCCCACCCATCAGTTTAATTAACATGTTGCATTGGTTAAGTGTTGCCTTAATTAACTTAACCCTACCATTCCTGACTTAGCTTTAATTTATTTATTAAAGCACCAACCACTCACATTAGACAGGTATTGTTGCGGTTACTTGATGTGCCGGTCGGGTCCAGGCAGTTTTACACCGCAACTCAGTCTAACCTCGGGTTCCTTTGGGCTCGATGTACTAACCTCCCACATTATATATATATATATATATATATATTGTTATGGTTGCTGGATGTGTCGGGTGGTTCCGGGCAGTCTTACACCGTAACTCAATCTAACCTCGGGTTAGGCATATTCGTCTTTTCTAAAATTTACATATTTACTTCTTTATATTTATATGTAAATTATTGTCACTCAAGTCAAGCCCCATTTTCCTTTTTAAATCAAGTTCATAATTTTTGGTATAAAAGTTTATACCACTTTATGCCATAAAGCATTTACATGTTCATGAGCCAAATATGCCAATTATATATAATTTCATATTTTCCCCCAATGTTACCCTCATTAAACGTTCGCATGAATCACGTAAAATGTTAGGCTCGATACATAGCCTAACTTATACACAAATGGGGAAAAAAGAGGAACATGTAATAATTCCAACATCATAAAATATGGATCTAACTACACATGTATCATATAAACTTGGCATAGAATAATATGCATTCAATTATGAACTTGCAAATTTAGATCTACTTAACATGAATCATGAAATAGGGGTTTTACATAGAACTACATAAACTTAACAATAGGCATGTAATTGTGAATTTCGCAAATTAGTTGGATCTAATCTAACATGAACCTAATCATATCAGCATGTAGTTTTGGCCATATATGTGAACATGGTTGAACTTGCATAAACATAGAAAAATTCCGAAATTGTCATATAACATATAGATGTTATTACCAAATCATGCGACATGAAATGTCATCGCCAAATTATACACAATGTGATATCCGTCGCCAAATTATACAATATGGTATGCCATCGCCAAACTACACAATATGATATGCCATCGCCAAATTATAATATGTCATCACCAATTTATGTCATCACCAAGTATACAACATAATATGTCATCTCCAATTTATTCAACATGATATGTCATTACCAAAGTATAATATGTCATCGCTAAGTTACACAACATATATGTCATTGGCAAAGTATACAACATATGGATCCAAAGCATTTAACTTTTATCATCAAATTACGTACAACAAGATCACAACTTAGCATGATAAGAATCATAGTCTCAATCAATTCAGTTTTTTTTAAAAAAGGACAGGCATAGATTTACATTAGGAGATGTTCTATATCAAGTTATTTAGTCACAATTCTAACATCGTTTAGGTCTAAATGATAAATGAACTTACAAAAAGGAGGCTAGTCTTGAGTTTTGGGATCTGTATTCTGAATTTGAATAGCTCTCCTTTATTGTAGACATTGAATTCTCTTAGTTGAATTAGATTTGATTTGTGATTCCTACTTTCTTTCTAGTTGAATGAGAATGGCGACTACTCTAGGTTGAGTGTCGACAGCATGACAGTCTTAGGAATATTTTTGTGTGGCTTTAGGGTTTAGATTTAGGTTACTTATATAGAAGTTTGATTTAATAGGAGACGTCCGATTAACCTAGAGCAAATCAAAGCCATTCAAGCCTAAGAGAACCAACCAGAACTTGCCACGCAAGCCTTAATGACACAGGAATTCGTCACAGGAGAAAACACATCAGAAATCAGATTTGACCCGAGGCGGAGGTCGATACCCAGGTCGACCTGTATGGGGGGAGGTCGACCACTTGGTCGACCTCCTGGTGGACCTGTCCTTGGGTGGGAGATTTCCCCCCAGCCCGCTTCTGCTTCTAATTTTAAATTTTGAATTTTCTGAACTTTATTCTTGGCTGTTTATTTAAATTCTTGAATCTTCTGAAGGTCATAACTCCTTCATACGAATTCTGATTTACCCAAACTCGGACTCTATCTCAAGCAGAATTCTGAGACGAACGCAATGGCGTAACCCGTTTCCCTTAATTCTTAAATTCGAAATTAATTATTCTTTAATTCGTAACTTTAATGTTACAAAAAATACGGGGTGTTACAAAATTGGTCGGGTCATCCTGTTTATTAAACTGGTTATTTTTTCCAACCCTAGCTCGACCCATTTATAAACGGGTTGACCCAACTTAACCCATGTTACCCGTTTAACTAAACAGGTCGTGTCGGTCGTGATGTGTTGGGTTTATCTGTTTGACTCGTTGGCAAATATTGCCGACTAATATAAACAACAAAAGAACCAAATCACTAACAGAAAACACTATTATATAATCGTCAACATGCAACAAGTTACAAAATCACCAACAGGTAACAAGTTATGAAATCTCCAACAAGCAGCACATATATAAAGCATGAAATCACCATATCCAAAATTCATTCTCTATACATAAGAACATAGAGCATATTGCATACAGAAAATACTAATAGTATGGAAGAGATACAGTTGTTATAAGTAAAATTTAACTAACAACATACAAGAATAAATTAGTAAAATATAACAGTTCACATAATAATATATGAGCACACTGATTACTGCATACATAAAAGACTAACACTAATAGTATACATAAAAGACTAACATTATGAAAGAATAATCGGGTTTGGCGGGTCAAAATCGTGTTAGCAGGTCAACCCTAAACCCACCTGTTTATAAATGGGTCAAATTTAGGATGACTCGTGAATGACCCGCCAACTAAACGGGTCAGGTTAACCTGCTAGTTTTCATACGGGTTTCGGATCGGATTTTGGGTCGCGTAGGAAATTGACTGCACTAATTTTTATGTTTACATCGCGACTTCGACCAAATCTCTTTGTGTTTCTAACAATGTTCTTGACGCTTGAGCGCGTTGCTAACCAGGATCTTGACGTGTGACAACTTCGACAAAATAAGTGCGGGAACAATTGTACTTTACCAAAATTAGTATTTTGGTAAATATTACTTCCTACAAATGTATGCAGAGTCCTGTGCTAGAATCAAACTAGATTATAGGAAGCTTTTATTATCTATTTTGTATTCTTTCACCCTTTTATTATCTATTTTGATATTATATATATGTGTGCGTGTGAGAGAGAGAATACTAGATTATAGGGTGTGTCCACTTGGATAATAGAATTTTGAGTTCTTCCAAATTAATTGTCGATCGAGTCCTAGCTTTATTTCGCTCATCGAATTTGATTATGATTATGTACTAGAATTTTTCCTCATTACTCAACTAATTAGAAAATATTTGATTTTTATGAAATCTTATAGAGTTCATTGGCAAAAGTAACTTTTTAAATTTAATTAGTCTCAATGTGTTATCATTCTATGATAAGAATTTAGATTTCTATTTGGCAATCAGGTACAATTTCTTTTGTATGGAACATATACATTGGATTAGTTTTGATCTATTAAAATGATAATAATAATACAAAAAACCAAATGTGTTTTCCAGGTAATGAAAAGGAGATAAACACAATTTGCTAAAATGTGCATTTAACTTGCTTATACCTACTAGCTTGTTTCTTACTTCTTATTAGGTGCTTTAAATATTTATCTTTTTAGATTGGTAATTAAGTGCATTACTACACATTCAGTCACTAATTTGTATCATTCGTAATATTGTTATGGTAGATGATAGAAAGGAAGTACATTTTAAGGGAAAGCGTTTATGTTAAGACGAGTTAAAAAGATACTAAAAGGGTTGGAATATTCCTTGGATATTATGAGTATACTTTCTTGTAATTCCCCATTTCCTAGTTGGTTGTATATGCAAGCGAGGCAGAAAGAACTGCAAGCCAATCATTTGGGTTAGGTTAGTATCCATACCACTCTTTTTATATATCATAATTCAGTACCTTTTCAATTTCATAAAGTCTATTTCTCTATCACTTTATCAAATGGGTTCTTAAGTTTCTCGGACTGAGAAATGTAACAGTATAAAGACCTATAATTTTAGCTTTTAGTATATTGAACTAAAATATTTAAATTGCTGAAGCTATGCAGTTAACATTTATACTATGTGATTATATAATTATGAGTTAATCTTCTAAATTATTATATTTATATATTCAAGAGATTATGTAGGGATTAGAAAGATGAGAAGTACTAAAAGAGCTGTCAACCAATTATTAAGGACTAAAAAGATGAAAAATGTTTAACAAGATATGAACCAATTAAAAGTAAAACGAGGTGTAGTTTTTTATGTTATTCACATAGCCAGTAAAGTATTTGATTGAAAATTTCTCAAGCAACATGTTTGTGCATAATAAAGGCTTGAATGGTCAATATGGCATAGCTAGAGTTCCATATGCTATATTGACCAAGAAATTCTATTGTTTTTTTTGTAAATTAACATTGCTCAGTTTAATAATCGTAAATGGAAAAATAACTCCTACTACTTTTCATGGTAACATTAGGTGTAACACGTCAATATATATTTCTATGTCTGCAGGGTCCCTATTGTGTAATGGATATTTCATGGAGATTTGATTGTCCATCCTAATACTAACCAGTTGGTTTTCTGATTAGATATACAATAATTCTTTAACATTTTTGTAGATACAATCAAGCCAGGAACTGACAAAAAATGAATCCAGTTGAAATTTTGAGGAACCATTGGCAATTTCAGTTTAACCAAGGTACAAGATTCTTAGTGGCGTCATCGAATACAAACAAATAAGTGTAACGACCAGATGTTTTAACTATTATTGATTTTACAAATCAAGTATAAATTTTGCGTTTTTTAGATGTATAGGTTTTGTTCTATACATTCTACTCTATGTATAGCTCATAAATAAATTATCATACTTTCTATGTCATATCCTTTAAAATGCATGCTAGCTGAAAACGATTATCATGTACTTTCTATGTTATACATGCTAAATTCTCAAATATTCACTAATTTGAAGCCAATGTTGTGTCACATATTAAAGTAATGCTTAGGAACCAGCCCAGCTTTGTTTTTAGGTTTAAGTTATTTATATAGCGATTTATCACATATTTGAGTCATTCACATTTTTATAAACTTCTGACATGGGTTCACGCTTAGATTAGGAAACATATAGTATGTTAAAGTCTTTTGGGGACATTTCCATATTGTATGTTTGCACTAATAGTGGTATTTATATATTAACATGGTTTATGTTTGTTTGGTAACATTAACATAGATAAACTAATAATAAGAAGGATATTAGCATATTTTTTGTTTATATATTAATCATTTCAAAAAATTAACACTAAAATATAAATCTGATATATTATTCGCATTAAAATATTCTACGTTTATAAAATCTTATAGATCAGATTTACACCACATTTGTATGGGTGGAATAATCCATTATTTTCCTATGTTAACTATTTCATATGAATTTTTTTACACGACTATTATGATAGCGAAAATTTTAATAGTGTTATAATCAAGTTATATTAATCATTTTCACTAAAAGTTTTATCACTGCATGACAAGGTAAGATGAAAAATATAATGGTTTACAGAAGCATAGTAAAAAGGTATTTTCTTAGTGAAGTACTATAAATATATATTAATAGTTTTCATAAAAAGTTTAAACTACCGATCACTAAAAGCTATAAAACGAAGCCCATGTGCGAAGCACTGGTTCGCACTTGTAGTCTTTTATATTATTGATTTGAAGTATGCGCAATTATTAATTACCAGATGATTTATATCATTACTCTACAGAGCACATCATTAAGAGTAACAGAATATATGAGCATAACTATTGATATAACAGACATAAAAATAAGCAGATAAACTCTTTTATTTATTCATTAGATTTTTTCCTCAATCGTGACAATCAAACATTTGGATATTCGAACAATAAATCCTTTGATGCGTTCCAAAGTCCTTTTTTGCATTTCTCTTCGCACTGCTTCGCACAATCGTCAATACTTCCTTTCTTGTCACTTCCTTTCTTGTTAACTATTAATAAATTAACAAAAGTCAACAATAAATATTCACGATGGGTACAACAAATTTATTACATATCGTTCTATTTCATATATTTTGTTTACATAGGAGTATGTTCCTAAATATAGATTATTGTGTGGATAATTTATTCACATGTAATTTAATTAAGATGATAAACTATAATTTTGGAAACTTTTTATTAATGAAGTAGTAATGAGAAATAAATGGTTCTACAAAAGCAAATGGACACACATAGAAATAATCAATGCTTACCCTTATATTTGAGGCATTTATCATGGACGCAATTAACCTCGCATGGAACACGTTTCATACCAATTTCACAACCATCTTTGCAAGCCATTGGACAAGCTTTGTTGTTATGTGTGATTCAATTACAAATTGGAAGGCATGTTTGTTCACAAACAGTAGCTTGAGTAAAAGATACTAGGAAAAGTAGAGCAATATAAAAAAAACCAAATCTTTCTTAGAAAAGTGAGATTCCATCGTACTTTGAAATGTTGGTCCGTCAGCATAGATATTAAACCATTTTATAGGAAAAGCCACATCTAATACGGCAATTAAACATGAAAATAAGTGACATGAATGTAATATTTTTTTAATTAGTGATTTTAAATGTATTAGATGCTTATTATTTACGTATAAGTTGGTCTTATCTATAAATCAAACATCTTCAAGTTTTTAATAAGTGAAATGATAAGGTACATATCCTCAAGTCTCATGTGAATAAACAACAAGATTGTTAATAACGTACCTAAAGTATAGTACATTATTAAACTCAATGAAATGAAATACAATGCATTTTATAGTTAAAAGGTAATGATCCACAAAGCCACGTATCTTAGTACAATTTTTTATTTCGTAATATGTCATGATGAACCAGTATACTTCAAACAGTTACATTATAAATGTTTTGTAGTTTCAAATATAATAAAAATTCATTAGATCACTAACTAATTTAATGTATAATTTAGGTCTCATGTATGTTGAAAACAAAAATTTTGTGAGTGGGCTTTTGTCGATCCTCCTAAAACGATGCATAAGAATGTGTCGTAGATCCTAAACCTGAAAACCAACCGAAATTCTAGGAAAAGAAGGCAGAGGATAGAAGAAGGAAAAGAAAGAATTTATTTGGAGAAGAAGCTAACACAACATAGACAAGAATAAAAGCAAAAATCTCACGGTGGAATGAATAAAATATAATATAACAATACAATTTACATAAAAGGAAAAACTCTGTGTGTATACATATACATACATACATACATACATACATATATATATATATATACACACACACACACACACCCCTACATGAATGAATCAGAGTAAGAAATAATAAATCTACCTAGACATTTATAATAACATGTCCTTAGAATTGCTGATACAAAAAGAAACGTTGTATAGTAGAATACCCACAACATAGCATAATGGAAAAATAGATAATAAAAGGGTGTGAGAGTACGTCTAATTTGATTTGATAATAAAAGGGCGTGAGAATATGTCAAATGCATAGAGTATAGAAACATGTTAAATCTATTTAATATGCAAAGAAAAATGACGGTTGACTTAGATTCGATACACATTACCAACATTATTATATATATATATATATGTGTGTGTGTGTGTGTGTGTGTGTGTATGTGTGTGTGTGTGCGTGTCCACTTGTATATATGTGCATGTGTGTGTCCACTTGTATTTTCAAACCTACATTAATCCTAATATAAAAAAAAGTTGTGCTCAGTAATTATAATATAGTATAGATAAGATAGTGGATGGAGAGAGAATATGTGGAGGGAGAGAGAATGCAAATGAGAGGTGGAAAACATAGGGCTATTGGGGTGCTGCACTTATAGGGTGTCATTGAACGATCCTTAATATATATATATATATACACACACACACACACATATATATATATATATATATATGTATACATACATACATACATACATACATACAATATATATATATATATATGGACACACATGTATGTGTTATAGTCTTATAAATTTTTGTACAATCTTCCTTTAACCATACAAATACACCTACAAGAAACCAAAATTGACAAAATTCACGTCATATACATCTCTGATTATAATTCATGCACAGTCCTTCAAATTAGACATATGAACATTCAAGTCAGATGTTTTAGACGTTCTTATATTCTACTACACTCTAAACATTCATATGCTCTTGACTGTTAATGACATTGGGAATTGTCGTGGATTCAGAACACGCTAAACCTCGAAATGTTCGTGTTGAAGCAACACGGTAATCCAAAGGTATGGTGAAGTAATGCAGGAGAACACAGATTTTTATAGTGATTCGGCCCTAACGCTTATGAACACTTATAGTAATCATTAATCATATAATTTATGATTACAAAGTTGTACAAGTTTGGACAATATTTGAGTAAAAAGCGTTATCGTAGAACAACAAAATGTCTGTTAATTCTATACTTTGACCAAAATTCCCTTCTTCTTTGTTGAGTGAAAAATGAAGTGACTTGGTCAACAATGTCCAAATAGGGGCTTCAATGTCCAAGGAATCCAAATATGTCCAGAATAGTCCAAAAACAGTCTAATTATCCTCGTAGATGTCCAAAAATTAATGGAAAACATTAGTGCAATGTTTTAATGGTTCATGCTATGTCCAATGGTCATGGAGAAGAAGATGGAAGCCATTAATGGCGTATGAGAGCTTCAAGAAGTCCAAAAATCCAAGGGAAAAAGATCCATATGAAGGCCAAACTCGGAGGTATTTATAGGTGAGTGGGTTAGGTAGGAGTATGTGAGATTTGGGGTCCACTATCAGAAAATCGCATCCTACATAGCTCATATACAAAAAATCGCATCCAACATCACACTTGGATACAAAAAAATCGCATCACACCTTCGTCACATCCAACCCTTGTCAAAGTGCAAAAATCGCAACCTAACTTTTAAAAACTCATTTTGGGAAATTTTGCATCCCTCCTGGGGGATGCAAGTCTGCGCATTCACATCCAAGGGATGCGAATTGCGGTGATTGAAAGTGGTGGATGCAAGTTTATGGAGGATGCGAGATGATGTTGGTGATGTTGATGATACGATGCGATGTGATGTTGGTAATGCGATGTGATGTTGGTAATGCGATGTGGAGTGAGCGTGTCCAGGGTGATGTGATTTTCCGTACATGCTCACGAGAACGGGCTAACTTTCAAACTGTAAGATTGTCTTGGCCAAAAGAAATTTGTACATGATGCTAACTCAGTGAGCTATAAGAGTTATAGTGCAAAGCACCATAATCCATGTTTTCGGGCCCAAAAGAGGTCATCTAAAAGGGCTTCGGGCCATTTTTATGTTTACGTTGCGATGTCAACCAAATCGCTTTGTATTTTTTGACGATGTTCTTGATGCTTGAGAGCATTGCTAACCAGAATCTTGACGTGTGAGATCCTCGACAAAAAAATCGTGTCAACATTTTGCCTCCCAAAACATGTCTTGCTTGTAGAAGGAAGATGTGTTATGCAAGAAGAAGAGAAATCCAGATTCTAGAAACTCACGATCACTTGGGATCGTATTATTCATGAGTCGGAAAAGCAGAAAGCTTAAGCTTTGATGAAGGTCGACGATCAATGTGGATTATTTAGGAAGATTACCGGAATACCGAGGTAACTAGAATAATCATAATATCCAAAATAACCATAGGACTGCAGGGGTCCGATAACCTAAATAACCAGAAAATTCATAGCTAAGGAGTCAGGGTAAACCTGAAATTTTTACATCCATAATAGCCAATAACAGTATAGCTAGATATTTGTATGAATTGTCATGTGGGGGTGATTCAATAATCCAAGCGAGCAAGACCTATCGACAAGACACATGAGATCCGAGGCTTTCCTCAAGTCAAGACAATCTTGTCAAAGTAGGACAAGAGGCCAAGACAGCCAGAGGTGGATAATCATGTCTCATCACTGACAAGTCCACCTGATATTCTACATTTAGTGAGTCGCCTTGACAGGACGACCAAAATCCAAACGAGTTGGAACCGCCGTCCAAACGCACAAGAACCGAAACTTGCCACAAATCAAGGCTGTCTTGTCGCAATGAGACAAGAGCCCAAGATAGCTAGATGATTTTATACTCCACAAGCAAGCATCCTTACTTTGCGAAGTAATTTTAGCTATAAAAGTTGAGGATTTTTATGTAAAGCCAAAGAAAAATCTAACGATCCGCAAAGAACATGTTTACGGATGCTTATTCCTGTACATGGGTAGGAAACTTAGCCGTTTTTGGTTTCAAGTTCATTCGTGAAGGAAAGTGAGTGGTTTATCATTCGTGAAGAGCATGCCTAGGATTTCGTCGGTTCCAGTCACATGGATAAACGAACTTAACCATTCAAAATCCAAAGTCAAGAAAAGTAAACTTTTTATTAAGAACCAGAGGAGGTGATGGTATTTTGTTGAGCAAAGAGCATGCCTATGGATTATAATAGCTCTCGTGCATGGGTAGGATGACTTAACCATCTTACAGCCAAAATAACCAAAAAAGGATACATCCAAAGGACTGAAACCCTTAAAGCTGAATCCATGGGCCGAAGGCCGAACAACCAAATCCAAGAAACGAAGGGAGCCAAACCAAGAGTTCGAAAAATCCACAACTCAAAAAACCATAAATGACAGAGTCATAAGTGAGGAGCTCATTATCCGACTGCCACAAAATGTAGAAGCCAACAAACTAAATAAAGCCACATCTAAAGCCTAAGCACTGAAGGCCACAAAACCAAAATCCAAGAATCTAGAGAAGACTAAAACTAGGAATCCATGAGAAACAAAACCAAGAATCCACAAGAACCATAACTGAGTCACCACAAAAGCCAAGACTAAATAACCACATGAGTCAACTCCACATTAGAAAACCAAGTAAATCCAAGACCAAATATCTACAAACCCGAAAGATAAAGCCGCAAGCCATACGATACTGATGTCAAGGAGACTTTCATCCAAGACATCAGATCTAGTAAGAGGTTTAATTGATAACAATGTCATGGGGCGAGTGCTAGTCCCAGGCCTATCATAATTTCCTTAAGAGGGTTGCTCTTATCCTAGAACCACAGCCCGGTTCCGAACAAATCATGTCAGCACTCAACGTCTGACACATTTTTCTACCATATCCCTGAGATGTCGACAATTGTTTGTAGCGTGGCCATCGATGTCATGGAATATGTGGTGTTGGCCAGAATCTCTTTATTTCAAAGTGGGCTCCCGAACGGGAGGCTTTGTGAGGGGAGCAGTAGGATGAACTTCCTGGTAGATCTCGTGGAGAGTGTGATTCAGTTCCGAGTCAATCTGGAGCTAGGTCTCTAAGCCACATTACGATCACTTCTCGAAGGATGATCATTCCTCAAAGGAGGTTGCTTAGCAGTAGTAGAATCTTTAGCTTTTTCAGAATTGGACGGATTCCCACCCTTAAAGTATTAACATCGAGAACCATTTTGTCAGTCCTCGCATCTTTTTCCCGAAGGAATCTTTCAGCTTCAAAATAGAATTCCCCAATATCCCCAGGAAAGTCCTAGTGCACAGAAGTCTTAAAGTCAGATTTATCCAAAACACTTGAAACTGCGACCATTAAAACCTTAGAAGGATCGAGTTTGTCGGCCGAAGCCACCGCAGCATTAAAGCATTTCAAGAATTTATGCAGAGTCTAGTTGGACTTCTGCATAATTCCGCTGATAGTCAACATGATTTTCGGATAGGTGATGTTGAACCTAAACTGTTCCACAAATCTGCTAACCAAAGCATTCCAAGAAGTAATGGAGTCTACGTCTAGCTACCTGAACCACGTTATAGCTATATATGTTAAGTAGAGAGAAAAGCACTTCACCATGATATTTTCAGAAGTGGGGAGGAGTTCCATGTGTCAAATATATATCATCACGTGAGCGGTCGGATCCTTGCGACCATCATAGGGTTCCAGAACCGGTAGCTTGAAATTTGGTAGATTGCGAGAATTCCTGATATCCAATGAAAAAGGACTGCGAGTTATACAATCTAAGTCAGAAGAAGAGGCACCGCCTCGAGTGAATCGACGAATAACATCCGGAATTTGAGAACCATTGCCACAAGCGAGCAACTGGTTTAGATTGTCCAAAGCTACACCAATGACGTTTAATTCCATGTTGGGAATCAGTTGATTGAGAAGAATATTTGATTGAATTCTAACCAGAAGGGCCACATCGGATGCAATTCTGACTCCCAAAACCGTGGGATCGCTTCCATCCAAAGCTACAGGCACTGGCTCTTGAACAACATCACCAATAGCGGAGCCCGCGACTTGACCAACCAAAGCGTCACGGGCAGGAGGGACATAGGGATTAGGGGTGCCCCCAAGTGTAGCGGGATCGACACTGTTCCGAGGAGTGGCGTCGTCCTGTTGATTCGAAGCGAGTAACTGATTCGAAGTCTTCTCGACTGACGTAGTTTGATGGAACTCCAACTGAAAGAAATTTCTTGCCTTCCTCCTCTTTTTGTATCTTGAGCCTTGGCGATTGCGTTGAGCTTCTTTAGCTTAACTATGATTAGAAGGGAGTAACTGATTCGAAGTCAAAAAACAAAACCAAAACCTTAGACGAAGTCCAAAAATAAATAATAGAATCTAATCCAAAGCAGGGGTCAAGGCTGTGCGTTCCCCTTCCTGGCGCACCAGTGTTGACGTAGGGAATTATCGTGGATTCGGCACATGCCAACTCTTGAAATGTTAGTGTTGTAGCAACACAGTAATCCAAAGATATAGTAAAGTAATGCGGGAAAACACAGCTTTGTATAGTGGTTCAGAACTAACGCCTACGTCCACTTTATAGTAATCGTTCATCATATAATTGTTGATTACAAACTTGTACAGATTCATACAATATTTGAGTACAAAGCATTATAATAAAACAACAAAATGTCTATTAAATTTATACTTAGACCAAAATGCCTTTCTTCTTCTTTGTTGAGTGAAAAATGAGTTAACATGGTCAATAGTGTCCAAATAGTGGCTTCAATGTCAAAGAAATGCAAATATGTCCAAAATTGTCCAAAAGCAGTTTAATTATTCTTATCGATGTCCAAAATTTGATGGAAAATGTTTGTGCAACGTTTTAGTGGTCCATGCTATTTCCAATAGTCATGGAGAAGAAGACGTAAACCATTAATGATGCTTGAGAGCTTCAAGAAGTCCAATGATTCAAGGGAAAAAGGTCCGTATGAAGGTCAAGCTTCGAGGTATTTATAGGTGAGTGGGTTGGGTAGGAGCAGGTGAGATTTGGGGTCCACTATCAGAAAATCGCATCCTATATAGCTTATATACAAAAAATCGCATCCAACATCACACTTGGATACAAAAAAATTGCATTACACCTTTCTCGCACCCAAGCCTTGTCGATGTGCAAAAATCGCATTATGGCTTCAAAAACTTGCATTTCGGGAAATTTCGCATCCCTCATGAGGGATGCGAACCTGCGCATTCACATCCAACGGATGCGAACTGCGGTGATTGAAAGTGGGGGATCCGAGTCTATAGAGGATGCAAGGTGATGTTGGTGATGCGATACGATGTGAGGTGATGTGATGCGATGTGAGGTGATGTTGGTGATGCGATGTGAGGTGAGCATGTTTAGGGTGATGCGATTTTCTATACATGCCCATGAAAATGGGAGTAACTTTCAAACCATAAGGTCGTTTGGCCAAACAAAATTTGTACCTGAAGCTAACTCAGATGGCTACAAGAGTTACCATGCAAAGCAACATAATCCATGTTTTCGGGCCCAAAAGAGGTCATCTAAAAGGGGTTTCGGCCCATTTTCATTAGGGCTGTTAGTGGGTCGGGCTTGGGTCAGGTCAAGTCGGGTTCAGATTGATTTATAAATGGGCCGGGTCAGCTTGTTTATTAAGCAGGTCATTTTTTCCCAACCCTAACCCAACCCATTTATAAACGGGTTGACCCAACTTGATCTGTTTAACTAAACAAGTCATGTTGGGTCGTGTTGTGTTGGGTTTATCTGTTTGACACATTGGCAAATATTGCCAACTAATATAAACAACAAAAGAATCAAATCACTAATAGGAAACACTATTATATAATCATCAGCATACAACAAGTTACAAAATCACCAACAGACAACAAGTTACAAAATCACCAACAAACAGAACATATATAAAGCATGAAATCACCATATCCAAAATTCATTCTCTATACGTAAGAACATAGAGCATACTGCATACAGAAAATACAAACAGTATGGAAGAGATACAGTTGTTATAAGTAAAATATAACTACCTTCATACGAGGTTAAATTATTAAAATATAATAGATCACACAATAATATATGAGCATACTGATTGATGCATACATAAAAGACTAACAGTATGAAAGAGATACAACATATAATCGGGTTTGGCGGGTCAAAATCGGGTTAGCGGCCCATCCCTAAACCCACCCGTTTATAAATAGATTTAATTCCAGTTGACCCGAAAATGACCCACCAGCTAAACGGGTCGGTTAATCTGCTAATTTTCGTGCGGGTTTCAGATCGGATTTCAGGTCGTGTAGGATATTGACAGCCCTTATTTTTATGTTTACGTCGCGACTTCGGCCAACCCTCTTTGTGTTTTTTGATGATGTTATTGATGCTTAAGCGCGTGGCTACCCAGAATCTTAACGTGTGACAGTTTTGACAAAAAAGCGTGTCAATAACTGTACTTTACTAAAATTCGTATTTTGGTAGATATAACGTCCTACAAATGTATATGGAGTCGCGTGCAACACTCAAACTAGATTAGAGGAAACTTTTAATGGCAGTCAATATCCATATTATACGAAACACGAACTTATCATAGGCATATTTTTCTATAAGCCTATTACTTCAGACCATAACAACCATCAATCATCATAAAGCAGTCAATTTCTTCCAATTAACCAACAAGACAACAATCATTTAAACAAAATAATAAAACAATTTCGATTCTGTAATTATGCACAAAACAATAGACAATAACCGTGATGTTGATGGCAAAAAATGTCGTAAACACCAAAAATTCAATTACTAGGAATTATAGTTTCGGTCGTGTAGACAAATATGGGAAAGCGGTAGATAACACGAGGAATTTATAGTGGTTCGGCCTCGAGAGAGGCCTACATCCACTTTGAATATGTGTTGGAATATTATTTATCATGAAGGATTACAAAGTAGTGGCTAAATCATGATATCTCATTACATTCACTTTCATAATCATCATATGCTAAGTATTTGGGAAAAAGACAATTTAGTCCTTCTTCTTCCTTAAAGAGGAGATGCCATTAAAGGGGCTCTTAAAGCTCTCTAGAGGTCCCAAGTGATAGAAAATCCAACCCCTTTGAAATGTGAGGTCATGGGTTATTCATAGGAGAGAGGTTAGCTAGGAGTAGGTAGAAATAGGGGACCACAACCAGAATTTCGCACTTGAACCCTGCACACCCGCAAATTTCGAACCCTACCTCCTGGGGGTTGCAAATTTTGCACCTCATAGGGTGCGAAATTTGTACCCCATGGGGTGCGAAATTCTACCACGTAGGATACAAATATTACAACTTGCCAGGCATGAAACTCCTACCCTTCGAGGGTACGAAATTCATACCCGGAAGGGTACGAATTTCGTACCTCCTGGGGTGCGAAATTTGCACCCTAAGGTACGAATTTCGCATCCTGCTGGGAGCGAATTTCGCACCATACCGAGTACGAATTTTGCACCTCTTATGGGTGCGAAATTCGCACCCCGGGAGGTACGAAGTTCACGTTTCGAGAGGCGTGAAGACCATATGAATGTATGTTTCGGGTTTCGAGATCTGGGCTCGTGGCTCCGAGGGATTCGAAGCCTTGGTTTGGAAATGTTTTAGGGGTGCTGCGAGGTCCTTGGCGGCGCAGTCCCTCTTCTATACTGTCTCCTTCGCTCCTAGGCATCCATCATGGCCTTAGCTTTGCGCGATGCATTGAGTCGAGCATGCCTTAGGTACTTTTGGGAACCGGAACAAAAAGTCGGTTAACATTTGCCCTCCAAAGTACGTCTTCTTTTGACATGGTGTGCTTTGCGTTAGTTGATGTAGTAACTGGGTTGGTGACTCGTCATATAGGCTATATGAAAAGAGATGTCAGTTGTCGGGCTCGTTTGCTATGGTATTGCAATCGAGCTGCCGCTGGTACAATGCCATGCTCATGTCTCTAAGCATTCTCAGTGTACCACCTCCGTGCATTTGCAGTGGTCGGTGTGCATGCTTATGGAATACGTGTACATGAGCGTATTGGCGCGATATTTCAAACCCAGAGGGTACAATTTTTTTCCCCTAGTGGTACGGCATTCTGCACCCAGAGGTGAAAAATTCTGAACTGTGGAGGTTCGAAGTTTCAAACCTTGGGGTGCGAAATTTTGAACCCTTAGAGGTTAGGAATTTCGAACTCTGGGTTATGAAATTTCGAACCCTGAAGGTTCGAAGTTCTGAACCCTAGGGTGCGAAATTCCGAACCCTGGAGGTTCCAAATTTCGAACCCGGGGGGTTCGGAATTCTAAACCTATAGGGGAATTCTAAGAAACATTTTCCCTTTTCCTTATAAATAGGCCCTCCCCCCTTTTATTTCAGTTTCTCCTTTAGAATTTCGAGCTTGGACGCCATTAAAAAGCTACAAACCCTAGTACTTCAAATTTGAATGTGAAATAGGTGGGTCCTCGAGGTTCTTGAAGGCGAGTGTGGGGGAGAGGACGACGCTAGGAGGAGGAAGCCATGGGAAGAACTCTGAACCCTGATGGGTTTGAGTTCTCGAGCCTCACCAGGGCTCAAGCTTTCGAACCTCGGAGGTTTGAGCATTCCAACCCCGTAGGTTCGAGAGTTCGAACCCCGCGAGAGTTCGAGCATTCGAACCCCAGCGAGGTTCGAGCATTCGAACTCTGGTGGGGTTCAAGTTCTCGAGCCTTCGAATCCTGACGCGTTTCGAAATTTCACACCCTGTCAGGGTTCGAGTTTTCAAACTGGGGGTTCGAGTTATTTGAACCCCGTGGGGGTTCAAACCTCCAAACTTTGAGGAGGTGACTCGAGTCTTTAAGCCTCAGGTGTGGTGCATTTTCGTGATTTGTCCCACTACTCCGGTCCTTCGTTCTCCCTTGTCACCTTAGTAACTATATGACTGCATATATTCTGACTTTCCACATAGGATAAAGCACATTTATGAACAATGACTGAGCTACTGGACTGTTTTGAACTTTCTTTATGTACCTCACCTTTGCATAACATTGCACACACACACACATTAGTTAACACCAACACGAGGGGCACAAGTCACTTTACTACAATGTCTAACACTGGTGTGTTAAAGTATAGCTAGTGATGCAGACAAGGTCAAAGACCAGAAAGACCTTGAAAGTCGAGGCTTCCTCCCCATCGTCACATACATCTGATTCTACCGATAGTTGTAGCTCAACTGGCAGCGAGCTTGAGTCTACCGAAGGATCCGTTCTTTCTCAAACGACAAGTTCACCGAAAGTTTTCGAACACGGAAAACAAATAGAAGTTCAACATTCTCTGGTTATTCGCGAGGATGTCGAGAATGTGGACATTATGAGCGGGGATGCATTGGTGGCCCCGTTGTCCCCAGAAATGCTGCCTGACGCAGTTATTTTGGATAATCCGATAGACTCGGTACTGTCGCACATAGATGCTACAACAGTTAGGAAAATGACGTTGTGATTCAACATACCGGTGGGTGATGCCCATTCCCCAGGAAAGGGTGGCAGGGCTCATGCGCCGCCAGAGCGTAACACCCCGCATTTTTAATATAATTAAAAATGAAATAAAATTTATGAAATGCTTATATAGGTAAGTAATGGTGATGTATAATGAGAATTAATTAATACATGGAAGAGAAGAAAAATTAATTTGATAATAGTGTATGTAACGGAGAAGATAGTAAAATAAGTATATTTAATTTAAATATCAAGAATTAAGTAAAATGGACATCACCATTGCGTTCCTCTCAAAAATTTACATGAAATAGAGTCTGAGTTTTCAAAAATCGGAGTCCGTATGAAGGTTTTATGACCTCCCGAAGTTTCAGCGAAAAATCAGAAAACAGCCCAGCCCAGAACAGAAAAAAAAGACCAGGTCTACCCCCAGGTCGACCATAGGGTCGACCTCCTAGGGGGTAGGTCGACCATAGTGTCGACCCACCCTTGGGGAGGTCGACCTGTAGCGACCTGGAGCGGGAATTTTGGTCCAGAAGCGGGAAATTCGCCCCAGAAGCTGTCCAGGTTCATTTTTGAGCACCTGAATGAGTTTTTGGGCCTGGTACGTTGGTCTAACACCTATATAAACATCCTAGGCTCATTGTAAACTCCACAACAATTCATGGCAAGGCCATGGCTCTCTTCTAACTTGATTTCTTCTTCCTCCTCAAGCTATTGATCTAAATAAATATTAGATCTATTCTTCTCCCTTTTCTCTACAACATCTATTCTTAAAATAAAAAAGAATGAGATTTAGAATTACTACAACCATGAATAAAAAGAAAAGAGGCTTAGATCTAAATCACTGCGCAAAGAGATGGAATTCAAATTTGCAACCTACGCCGCATATGAAATCAAAGATAAATTGAATTGGACATGAAATCAACCAAAGATGAATCAAAAGCAACAAAAAGGGAAAGGGGGAAATCAGTTCAAGGATTAATCCAATTCATAAATCAAAGGGGCAATCGAGGATCTACATTTTGAAGATGACAAACACTGTGAGTGGAGTTATAATGCACTTTTTATGTAAAATTATTATTTATCGTTCAAACATTCCCTATGTAAACATGAAATGAAATTATTGAATCCATAATGTTTAATATTATCATGTGCTCGATTTTAATTATTATGCCTACGATTATGTGCCTCCTTTTATTCTTTCCCTTTTTGATTTTTAGTAGCTAGGCTATCTCGAGCCTAGATCTATCATAAAATAAATACGATTGAATGATTATTGCAAGCGAAAAAGGGAAACGCTCGGTTTTGGGCTATGACATGAACTGGAGGGTTTGGTTATAAATTACAAAGTGGGTTGGGCGTAATATAACATTGACAAAACCTGAATGCATAAACCAAATTTAGAATTATACGCATGAACATGATTTGGGGTTTGGCGTAGAATTGACATCATTGATTTAAGCATGAAATTGACTTATAGATTTGTTAATGGGCACATTTCTCTAGAATAAAACCTGTATTATAACTTGAATTTGGATAAGAACACAAACTTGATATGAATTGACATCTGGAATTTGACATGAAGTTTACATCTAGAACTTGAACATGAAATTGACATGAATATGAATTATGAATTTAATGATAGACGTAACATGTTAATGGGATCACAAGCATGAATATAAATTGGGGGTTTTTAGGTAAAGCTTGGATTTGGGGAATTGACACTTGACATCTAGATTGAACTTGATACTCGAATTTTGGCACTATTGAAATGCATTGAACATGAATATGGTTGAGTAATTTGTGTAATGTAAATAGGGACAAGATTATGAAACTTGAAATATGACATTTAGAATATGCTTATGAACTTGACATCTAAAACGAACACGAACATGGCATGAATTGGTAGTTGACATTTATAAGAACATGCTTGTAAGTTGGGTAATTGGCATAACATGAACTTAATATTTTTTGACATGATTATGAACTTGATATATGCCAATTAGAATAGACATGAACCAAACATGAAACGTGGCTAACTCGAGGTTAGGATGAGTTTGCGATGTAATCCTGCCCGGAACCGCCCGGCCTAACCAGTGGTAGCATACAATAGGTCCTAATATGAGAAGTTAGTCATATCGCGCTTGAAACCCGAGGTTAGACTGAGTTGTGGTGTAATTCTGCCCGGAACCGCTCGGCATAACCAGTGACCACAACAACAGGTCTAATGTGAGAGGTTGTGGTGCATTAATAATTAATGGCACATGATTCGTAGGGTTAAGTCATGAATTCAAAGACAACACTTAACCAAATTTGTGAATGAACGTTATAAGTAGATGGGGTTAAGTTGACATGAACATATGAACAAAACTTAACCAAAAATGGAAATAGGGAATGTTAATTACTTATTATAAATCGAAGTTGAAATAGTCGAAGGGTTAATTAGGGGGTAAACCTATCCTAGGAACAGAGAAAGACTATGACATAAGATGTAATGTAAGACCTGAAGGGTGGGATAACCTATAATATGGGGTAAGCTAAGGAAGAACTGTGGGAAAACACCCATGCGCTATCACCGAATAAAAGAGAACTTAAGTTATGCTTGAATTCATGGGAAAACCATAGTCAACAAGTTTAATTAAAGCGAGAATATGTGGTCTGATGTCTAAGGTAACATGAATTGACTAAGTAAAACAACGAGAACGATGACTAAGTAACCATCCTTAGTTAATAGGAACTAAGCAGTAAACCTTAGTTAAGAAAACGGTCGAGAACGAGAACTAAGTTGTAATCCTTAGTTAAGGGGACTAAGTGGTAAACCTTAGTTAACAAGATTAATGGGAAAGGAAACTAAGTGGTAAACATTAGTTAAGAACAACTAAGTAATAATTCTTAGTCAAGGAAACTGAGCCAATCCATAAATAGACGAATAACCCGATACGGTAGATCATCGCTTAACAAACACACGAGGAGGAGCGAACATTTATCTGATTTCGAGAAAGGCTCTAGCGGACTGGGTTACGAAGCACGTAGCTTCGGGGAACGTGAGGGTACTCTTGGTATCTCTCTGTGAGGTTGCAGATGATCCGCCTGGACTCACAGAGGTTAAGGCCTGCGGTAGGAGAACCAAGAGTATGCCTTGGTTGCAATATAAGGCAACCTAAAGACTAGGATGGACCAGAGTGAGGCGGCGATATCTTGTTTAGCCCTTTGATAGCACTCGTCGTCTACCTACCATCTTCAGTCAATCGTAGTACGTATACGGAAAGGCAGAGAACTCCCAACAGACCATATACTTGCTATCTAGTTGTGGGTGAGGCTGGCCAATAGGAAAGTGGGGCATAGGTGGCAAGAGTACAGTTCTCATGCTTGATTTTCTTGGATTGCCTTTCATTAGTTGAGGGAGGGGTCTCGTGGGACCATAACCACTGGTAGAAAAAAAGACCTTAGCATATGCATCGGCAGATAACTTAAAGCTCCCGACCGAGTTCCGTATTTCTTGATTTAGCCCTGTCACGGGGCTCGGGCCGCACATATAGTGTACATGTGCACCTAGACATAAGAAACGATTCGCGATACATACGTGGGAAAAGGGCGTTGTTCGACAGGTAGCATAATCCCTAGTAGTCCTAGGTGGCATAAACCCTAATTGAATCTAGAAAACGTTCAATAGGTAGCATAATCCCTAGTGGTCCTAGGTGGCATAAATCCTAGTTGAACACTCGATAGTTCATGATAAGGAAACCTAGCCAGATCAAGGGTGGCAGTCCAAACGATTTCAAGAATGGTGGCACTACGTTGAAGTAGTATAGAATTACGTGATAAAGCCTGTACGATATACGGCAAGGGACTGTACGTATACATGGAAAGGATTATACAAGTTGGGGAAAAATTACATATACGATGTATTAGGTTAAGTCTACTAGTAATTGGACGAGAATGACACGGGTTTGGCCTTGGGTGCTAATATTGTGAATAACCTAATAAACAAGAAATTATAACTGAACGGTATATGTAGGGTTACACAAGAGTTTATTATAGTCCAGTCACACAGAACTTATGTTCTGACCCCCTCCTCACAGCATGCGCATGTTAGGTTCATGACAGAGATAGTATTTCTTGACTACTGGCTTGGCAGTATTATTATTAAGGTAATGCTATTTTGAATAAATTATATTTTATTCCTTCCGTTGTGAGCTGCTTTTCGAACTCTGGCATGTTTCTTTCTCTCTGTCTTTCCTGCAGGATACCAGAGCACCCAACTCGGGGTCCGATGGATTGGATTTTGAAAATTTTGGTCTGTCAAAACCTGGGTTGTTACATCTAGTATCAGAGCTTCGGTTTAGTGGTCTTAGGGTGATAATGAGTGAACGCATTTGTATTTTCTAAAATATAAATATATTATATATATAAACCTAAATCCATATAGTATCCCACTAGACATGTAAAGAGTTGGGATATTGGTTTGTACACTAAAGGCATGGATATAGAAATTTTGGAAACAATTAGGTGGTTGGGAAAGTGTACAATATGACTTGGAGCTAGAAAGTATCCCATAGAATGGAAACTGAAATAGTAGTATTTCAGGGTAGTGGGTCTAGAAGTAAAACCTTAGAAATTAGAAAAAAAAGGTTAAACTGTGAAAATGGATTAGGAATATATATAGTCGAGAAAATTGAATTTGTGAAAGCACCTAGGAAAGCCTAGTTGAGTGGAAAACCCGCTTTGAGTCTGACCCAATAATAAACTTTTAAGAACTTGAATTTGTAAAAGAGTTTGCGGTATTTTCTGAGTTTTGATCTTAAAAGTATCTTGATGTTTGAAAAGTGCATATTGGGTTTTAAAATAAAGTGGGGTATATTATGTAAAACAACGATTTCTTGGTTTGAAAGAATTCTCTCATGAAAAGGAGCATATATATATAGCTCACTAGTTCTCATATATGAAATTCTTGAAAGGAAAATGTTGTATTTTGTAAAAGGAGTTTTTGAAATCTCTATTCTATTAAATTTTGATTATTGTTAAAAAAAATTGGGTAAACAAATTTCCCGTAGAATGCGTAAGCATTGAGACCTAGAATTGTTGCTTGAGAAAAAGAAAAGGATAGGCTAGTAATAAACAGCATGGACTAGTAGTGACTACTAGGTGATGAAGGGCAAGCAATTATATAGACCCTGTTAGGTGGACTCGCGATTGTCAGAGGTAATAAAGTCTTAAGATCCTTGGCCCATAGTTGTAGCTGTGTAGGATACTTTTTGACTAGAAAACGAAAAAGTTTATTTAGAAAGATAAATAAATAATATAAACATGAGAAACTGGACTAAGCCAAATAAGCTAAAGAATAGCCTAACTAACAAGAAAACAATAAATTCAGTAAAGCAACAAAACAAGACGGGGGAAGGAAAATGAAAATCTCAAGAAAAAGATGAATAAATATGAAATTATTTTAAGATGAAGTCGAAAATACGAGAAATAATTTTTCTTATGTGGTTGTGCTTGGATAAGAAAATAGGAAATCTTAATAGAATAGTTATATAAAAATCCAAGTACAATTAGAAAAGAAAATTGGAGGATGTGAATTTTTCCGTTTTATACCTTTTCGTAACATAAGAAATCGAATTTGGAAAATTAGATTTTTCTAAATCTCGAATTAAAAGATGGTTGGTAGGGTTTTGGATGCGAAAATTGGATGAACTATGCTCTTATTCTATAAGTGTATGGGAAAATTTGAATGGAAAATGTTTTGATTTTTCAAAAATATTGCATCTATATAGAACTGCAAGTATATTTAGGATGTGAGCATCATGTTTTGAAAAGTTTTTTAAAGTTTGTATACATATAGGTGGATCCAAATTAGGCATACATGCGTTACTATAATGTACTTCACTTTGCACATATGCACAATGTTGCAACAATTGGATGAACACTAATTGGATGTTGCGAGGGATTATCTATTTTACTCTTATCGAATTTCAGGGACGAAATTCTTTAAGGGTGGGAGAACGTAACATCCTGCATTTTTAATATAATTAAAAATGAAATAAAATTTATGAAAATATGCTTATATAGGTAAGTAATGGTGATGTATAATGAGAATTAATTAATACATGGAAGAGAAGAAAAATTAATTCGATAATAGTGTATGCAACGGAGAAGATAGTAAAATAAGGATATTTAATATAAATATCAGGAATTAAGTAAAATGGACATCACCATTGAGTTTCTGTCAAAATTTTACATGAAATAGAGTCTGAGTTTTCGAAAATCGGAGTCCGTATGAAGGAGTTATGACCTCCCGAAGTTTCAGCGAAAAATCAGAAAACAGCCCAGCCCAGAACAAAAAAAAAATGACCAGGTCGACCATAGGGTCGACCTCCCAGGGGGGAGTTCGACCATAGGGTCGACCTCCCAGGGGGGAGGTCTACCATAGTGTTGACCCCCCCTTGGGGAGGTCGACCTATAGCGACCTGGAGTGGGAATTTTGGCCCAGAAGCGGGAAATTCGCCCCAGAAGCTGTCCAGGTTCATTTTTGAGCACCTGGATGAGTTTTTGGACCTGGTATGTTGGTATAACACCTATATAAACATCCTAGGCTCATTGTAAACTCCACAACAATTCATGGCAAGGCCATGGCTCTCTTCTAACTTGATTTCTTCTTCCTCGTCAAGCTATTGATCTAAATAAATCTTAGATCTATTCTTCTCTCTTTTCTCTACAACAACTATTCTTAAAATTAAAAAGAATGAGATCTAGAATTACTACAACCATGAATAAAAAGAAAAGAGGCTTAGATCTAAATCACTGCGCAAAGAGAAGGAATTTAGATCTGCAACCTACACCGCATATGAAATCAAAGATAAATTGAATTGGACATGAAATCAGTCAAAGATGAATCAAAAGCAACAAAAAGGGAGAGGGGGAAATCAGTTCAAGGATTAATCCAATTCATAAATCAAAGGGGCAATCGAGGATCTACATTTTGAAGATGACAAACACTGTGAGTGGAGTTATAATGCACTTTTTGTGTAAAATTATTATTTATCGTTCAAACATTCCCTATGTAAACATGAAATGAAATTATTGAATCCATAATGTTTAATATTATCATTTGCTCGATTTTAATTATTATTCCTACGATTATGTGCCTCCTTTTATTCTTTCCCTTTTTGATTTTTAATAGCTAGGCTATCTCGAGCCTAGATCTATCATAAAATAAATACGATTGAATGATTATTGCAAGCGAAAAAGGGAAACGCTCGGTTTTGGGCTATGACATGAACTGGAGGGTTTGGTTATAAATTACAAAGAGGGTTGGGCGTAATATAACATTGACAAAACCTGAATGCGTAAACCAAATTTAGAATTATACGCATGAACATGATTTGGGGCTTGGCGTAGAATTGACATCATTGATTTAAGCATGAAATTGACTTATGGATTTGTTAATGGGCACATGTCTCTAGAATAAAACTTGTATTATAACTTGAATTTGGATAAGAACACAAACTTGATATGAATTGACATCTGGAATTTGACATGAAGTTTACGTCTAGAACTTGAACATGAAATTGACATGAATATGAATTATGAATTTATTGATAGACGTAACCTGTTAATGGGATTACAAGCATGAATATAAATTGAGGGTTTTTAGGTAAAGCTTGGATTTGGGGAATTGACACTTGACATCTAGATTGAACTTGATACTCGAATTTTGGCACTATTGAAATGCATTGAACATGAATATGGTTGAGTAATTTGTGTAATGTAAATAGGGACAAGATTATGAAACTTGAAATATGACATTTAGAATATGCTTATGAACTTGACATCTAAAATGAACACGAACATGGCAAGAATTGGTAGTTGAGATTTATAAGAACATGCTTGTAAGTAGGGTAATTGGCATAACATGAACTTAATATTTTTTGACATAATTATGAACTTGACATATGCCAATTAGAATAGACATGAACCAAACATGAAACGTGGCTAACTCGAGATTAGGATGAGTTTGCGATGTAATCCTGCCCGGAACCGCCCGGCCTAACCAGTGGTAGCAAACAATAGGTCCTAATGTGAGAAGTTAGTCATATCGCGCTTGAAACCCGAGGTTAGACTGAGTTGTGGTGTAATTCTGCCCGGAACCGCCCGGCATAACCAGTGACCACAACAACAGGTCTAATGTGAGAGGTTGTTGTGCATTAATAATTAATGGCACATGATTCGTAGGGTTAAGTCATGAATTCAAAGACAACAGTTAACCTAAGTTATGAATGAACGTTATAAGGAGATGGGGTTAAGTCGACACGAACATATGAACAAAACTTAACCAAAAATGGAAATAGGGAATGTTAACTACCTATTATAAATCGAAGTTGAAATAGTCGAAGGGTTAATTAGGGGGTAAACCTGTCCTAGGGATAGAGAAAGACTATGACATAAGATGTAATGTAAGACTTGAAGGGTGGGATAACATATAATATGGGGTAAGCTAAGCAAGAACTGTGGGAAAACACCCATGCGCTATCACCGAATAAAAGAGAACATAAGTTATGCTTGAACTCATGGGAAAACCTTAGTCAACAAGTTGAATTAAAGCGAGAATATGTGGTCTGATGTCTAAGGTAACGAGAATTGACTAAGTAAAACAACGAGAATGATAACTAAGTAACAAGCCTTAGTTAATAGGAACTAAGCAGTAAACCTTAGTTAAGAAAACGGTCGAGAACGGGAACTAAGTTGTAATCCTTAGTTAAGGGGACTAAGTGGTAAATTTTAGTTAACAAGATTAACGGGAAAGGAAACTAAGTGGTAAACCTTAGTTAAGAACAACTAAGTATTAATTCTTAGTCAAGGAAAATGAGCCAGTCCATAAATAGATGAATAACCCGATACGGTAGATCATCGCTTAACAAACACACGAGGAGGAGCGAACATTTATCTGATTTCGAGAAAGGCTCCAGCGGACTGGGTTACGAAGCACGTAGCTTCGGGGAACTTGAGGGTACTCTTGGTATCCCTCTGTGAGGTGGCAGATGATCCGCCTGGGCTCACAGAGGTTAAGGTCTGCGGTAGGAGAACCAAGAGTATGCCTTGGTTGCAATATAAGGCAACCTAAAGACTAGGACGGACCAGCGTGAGGCGGCGATATCTTGTTTAGCCCTTTGATAGCACTCGTCATCTACCTACCATCTTCAGTCAATCGTAGTACGTATACGGAAAGGCAGAGAACTCCCAACAGACCATATACTTGCTATCTAGTTGTGGGTGAGGCTGGTCAATAGGAAAGTAGGGCATGGGTGGCAGGAGTACAGTTCTCGTGCTTGATTTTCTTGGATTGCCTTTCATTAGTTGAGGGAGGGGTCACGTGGGACCATAACCACTGGTAGAAAAACAGACCTTAGCATCTGCATCGGCAGATTAGTTAAAGCTCCCGACCGAGTTCCGTATTTCTTGATTTAGCACTGTCACGGGACTCAGGCCGCACATAAAATGTACATGTGCACCTAGACATCGGAAACGATTCGCGATACATACGTTGGAAAAGGGCGCTGTTCGACAGGTAGCATAATCCCTTGTAGTCCTAGGTGGCATACACCCTAATCGAATCTAGAAAACGTTCAATAGGTAGCATAATCCCACTATTCGCAATACATACGTGGGAAAAGGGCGATGTTCGACAGGTAGCATAATCCCTAGTAGTCTTAGGTGGAATAAACCCTAATCGAATCTAGAAAACGTTCAATAGGTATCATAATCCCTAGTGGTCCTAGGTGGCATAAATCCTAGTTGAACACTCTATAGTTCATGACAAGGAAACCTAGCCAGGTCAAGGGCGGCAGTCCAAACGATTTCAAGAATGGTGACAGTACGTTGAGGTAGTATAGAATTACGTGATAAAGCCCGTATGATATACGGCAAGGGATTGTACGTATACATGGAAAGGATTATATGAGTTGGGAAAAAATTACATATACGATGTATTAGGTTAAGTCTACTAGTAATTGGACGAGAATGACATGGGTTTGGCCATGGGTGCTAATATTGTGAATAACCTAATAAACAAGAAATTATAACTGAACGGTATATGTAGGGTTACACAAGAGTTTATTATAGTCCAGCCACACAGAACTTATGTTCTGACCCCCTCCTCACAACAAGCGCAGGTTAGGTTCATGACAGAGATAGTATTGATTGACTACTGGCTTGGCAGTATTATTATTAAGGTAATGCTATTTTGAATAAATTATATTTATTCCTTCCGCTGTGAGCTGCTTTTCGAACTCTGACATATTTCTTTCTCTCTGTCTTTCCTGCAGGATACCAGAGCACCCAACTCGGGGTCGGATGGATTGGATTTTGAAAAATTCGGTCTGTTGAAACCCGGGTTGTTACATCGAGGGTCTTACGTCTTGGAACAGACAGGTTTGCTTCTTCGGGTGCGTGCTCCCAGCCAATGATTTTATTCGGGACATTTTAAGCTACTTCTGCCTCGCACCATCGTAACTGCATCCAAACACCTATGCTTCACTCTTAGGCATCTATGTCCTCTACCGCGAATATCAGAATTTGGAAACCCACTGGAGAGGATATTTGGTATTTTTTCCATCTCGGGAGAACGATTAAAACGTCACCCTCCCAATGGTTCCTGGAAGCTTCCTCTGCCACAAAATTCTTTGTTGGTAAGTGGCCTAGGCCGTCAGTGTTTAAGCACGAGTGGTTCTTTGTGTGTTGCAATCCTGGATAGAAGGGAGTGAGTATTCTTGAGATTTGCTTCTTGAGTTACTTGTGTTTTTCATTTCTCTTCTGATCATATTCTAATTTTGATAGGGAATCCTGAGGTGCCTACTAGTGACGAGTATCGTCGCTGCCTTGATGCTCTACGTGCGATCCCCGCAGAGTTTTGCAAAACTGAGACTATGACAAGCCAAGATCTCCTTCACCGTGCAGGATTGCTCCCTGATGATTGGGCCATAATTAGTCCCGCAGTGGCAAGCGGTGGACCGAAGGAGATAACGGCAAAGGACAAAGCAGCTCCCAGCCGGAAGAGAAAGATGCCCCTTGTTGGGTCTAGATCGCTGCAGGGCACCAAGTCCCGAGGGGACGTGGATGAAGATAAGGCTCGCATAGAGGAGGCCACGGTTGGAGATGAAGGTCCATTGAGTGACCCGGTCCCGCCTTTGGTAGGAGAGACGGGGGTAAGGGCATCAGACAGGCTAATGTCTCCAACAACTACCTCTAAGACTACCTCCTCGCTCGAGGCCGAGGGCCAATTTGACGAGCTTAATAGACTTGATCTTGATCTATCCCCATGGTCGGGTGCGGAAAGCATGGAATAACTATCTCTCGCGGCGGAGGGGTTGACTCCATTGAGCGGGTCACACTCTGGTGTGTCGAGAGAACACTTAGGGCATACACTCACAACACTGCATAGCATAATATATACCCTTAGAATGCTGATTGTCTGACTTGGAATCGCTTCCTTGATAGGTGTACTGGCAAGAGGGCGCGGAAGACAAGAGCACGGTCATGGAAGCCGCCGACCTTCTCTAAATATTTTTCTCGATGTCTTTAGGAGAGGGGCCAGGTTGTATGGCGATGCCCCGCCTTCTCAAGTTCGCGGTGAAGAGAGCCGTCATCCGGATTGACCCCGATTGACTTCGTCTCCTCCTCCTCCAATCCAAGTGTCCGTGGGAGATCCCCGACTTGATTTAGGGGGGTCGAGGCTTTTGTCGTCAACAAATCCTTCTCTCGCATTACCTTTGGCTCCCGTTCAGACCACCAAGGGGAAGGAGCCGTTGCTTAGCCAACCAAGGCCGGATAGGGCGAATGTGACGGGAGCACAAGACTTGATGGAAGCTCATATGCAAGGGCTTTCTATAGAGAAGCGAAGGGAGTTTTTGAAGCAGCATTTCCCTCATCGTTAATTTAATGAGATGATATTCGTTCCTGATCTCCGTCCAACTCCTGCTAGGGAATCTGGGAAGATATGGATGCACGTACCATCAAGCCTACGAACTTACCCAGTATTCTTTCCACCTTTCGGAGCTGATCAAGAAGAAAAATTTGGAGCTCATGAAGCGGAAATTGACCGTTGATTACGAAAGGACCACCGTTAGCGAATTGGAAAAAGAGATAGGTAGGTCTATCCATTGTGTAGTGGTCGTTTAACCGTTAGCCCTTACGTTTTTTAACTTTTAACCATGTTGCTGCAGCGGAGATGAAGCATGCATATGAAATTCTAAAGACGGAGGCCGCGCATGACCGCTCAACTTCTAATGAAACCGTAACTAATTGGATAATTGAGAATACAGCCCTCAAGAGAGGCAAGGCCGAGTTGGTACAAACGTGTGCCGACCTAGAAAATGAGAATGCGAGAGTCACCCAAATCCAGAACGACAAAATCGCCTTGAGGGTGGAAAATGAAAGGCAGCGAGCCGAGAATGCCGAGGTAGTTGAGCTGAGGAGGCGCTTGAGGTTATTAGGAAAGCTAAGGAGAATGCTGAAGCTAGTAACAGAGATGTGTTAGGCACGGTGGAGGGACTAAAAGTCGAGCACCTACTCGAGGTGGAGCGGTTAAGAGAGGAGCTTGCGGGTACAAAGTCTTGGGTTGAGAGGTCCTTAGTGGAATATATCCAGGAAATGTTTGTTAAAGTTCTGAAATTTCACGGGCTTTCATGGCTTGAGGATTACCCCCGAGAGATAGCCCGGACCTGGGAGAGGTTGGTGCCCTACGAAGCTCACTTACATCAAGTGGATGTCAGGTCCTTGGACGAACGACAACTCATGATTGATCTCTTGACCGCTGAAGAGCGCGAAATTAGGAGGAGGGTAAAGAGGTTGCTGCTTGAGGATGCCGAGGGAGGGAGGCTAGCAATGTTCACAACCGAGAAAGGGAAATTCATCATGGTTGATAGTGTAGTGGTAGAGAAGACATTCAAAGGGGGAAGCTCTTATCGGCCACCGACCCCTGAATCTTGTATGGCTACCGATCCTGTAGCCTTGGCCCAGGCTTTGACTGAGTATAACCTTGAGTATCCTAGGCTAGGAATGACCGGATTTACATTATCTGCTACAACAAGCATGCTTCCCTCCTTTCCTGCACCATCCCTAACCGGAGATAAATTCCCGTTACCATGTATCGCTGAGGATGCCGTTACCACTGAATTTGCGGACAAAAAGGTTGTGTTTTTAGTGTGCAGCTCTTCCTGAACCCACCATGACACCGGACTTTGCCCCCGTGATTCCTCAAGTAACCAAATTTGGACCAAATCCTATGGAAATGCAATTTGGAGACTGTGGCGATCAATTGGACACCTATTCGTATATAAGGATAACGTCTATTCTTTATGAGGGCCTCATCGACGAAGGAGAGGTGGTTGACGAGCAAAGTGCCCATGCTAGAGGCCCAACGGAAGCCGATGTGCCTTCTATGGCGACCATGGTGGAAGCTCAGAAAGCCAAAATGGTGGCTAAAAGCAAGGAAGTAGAGGAGAAGCGTAGACTAGATGAGGCTGCCACATAGGATGTCCTAATGAAGACGAAACAGGATGCTGAGGGGAGAGCTGCTGAGACGGTTGCACAGAGAAAGGCCGATGAGGAGCCAAAGAAGAAGAGGGCTGCTGACGAGGCTCAGAACGCGAAGAATTATGATGAAGCTTAGTGGAGGGCCACCGATATATATGAGAAACCCAAGGTTGACAATGTTGCGACGCATAAATCCCAAAAGCTACCTGACCGACGGACTGCCAAGGAGACGAAGCAGGAAACCAAGGAGGTCCCAGGGAAAAGCGGTGTTGTGGTAGTCCTGGCTGTCGGGTATGCCCCCAGGTCGAGCTCACATTCCCTTCTGACCGATGTCACGGAGATTTCGATCAGCGATGGTGCAGATGAGAGATGCCTCTTGGTTTCTCACGAGTCGATCACCTCTCAGAAGGGCCGAGGAGGTAGGAGTGGATCGGGAAAGAAGAGGCCTGGCGTGGGGGATGAACCGTCGAGCGTCGAATCTGCAAAGAAAAAGCGCAAGCATAAGAAGAAAAGACACGATTGGTGTTAGCAACTTAAGTAGAAGTCACCATTATTTTGGTAGTGTAGGCCGATAGTTTACGCGAGTACGACCCTCGCTTTTGGTTTTTCAAGACATGGTGTGGTTCTCATTTACACCCACTCATTAGAAAGATGTTAGGCACGTAGTCCGTTTAGTGTGTGTGTGTGTGTGTGTGAAAATGGAAAATGAATTAGTAAACATCGCAGTTTATGTCGAGTGTTCGGATGTTCTTTTTATGTTTTCCAGCGTCCTGTACTTGCATAAGCATACTTATCGTTACACTTGACACAATAGCAATAAGGGATCGCGCTCTGGGTCAATTATTCCAGAGGGGTGAGATAGAGCGCTGGTTTCAGTTAGTTTTTCTCAGCTCAGGAAACCTATAGTTTTGCGAAACTAGGCCGAGCGCCTGCTGTTTTGGGTGGCCCGGGATTAATCCCAAGTATAGTGAAGGCGTAGGAAGTCGCGAATTGCGGTCCGTCTGGTTGGTGGCTCTCCCGTCGTCCATCGGGTTGTGAAGAGCAGCAGGCATCATTTGTTTGCCTAGAAGGTAAGCCCAGATCATCAACTCCTAAGGTCTGATCGTGGCCATGGGCTACCCCTAAGCCTTGAGAGCTTCGGGGAAGAAACGATTTAAGGTCGGTCTTGGTGCTGCACCAAGATTCGACCGGCACCTGCAGCCAGCGGAGAGATTTGCATCACTCTTGATTGGTTTTGGGGTGGTGGCCCCAAGTCACTTTGGGCTTGGGCGCGAAACAATTTATCCTCGGTCTCGGCACGGGGCCGAGGTTCGAGTTAGTGCTTATTTATACTTGATCGCGCCACGGGCTAGCGAATTCGAGTAGCATTGTCGGCTCCCATGCACGGGGTGTCGGTCGTAGCCAGTGCGGTTTGGCCTCGATGTTGGATCAGGGCTTAGATGGCGGCACCGGCTCCCGTGCTCGGGGTGTCAATACGACGTTCGCATGTTTGATACAGGCTAGTTGTTAGGGCTAAACAAGCGCATCTCGTGAGGAGTAAACAGAAAAGAAGTAGGAGGTGAACATCATTTCTACTGATAACTTTGGCAGTAACAGCCTTTACAATGTCTTGATTTGCTAGAAAGCAAAACATCATTGGAAAGCGTAAAAAACTATGCATTAAGTTATGTAAAGTAGCGGCGAAGATGTTCGCTGTCCATGCCCTTGGAAGTTCTGCTCCGTCCAAGGTTGCGAGTTTGAAGGTTCCAATGTTGAGCCTCCGTTATACGGAGTACGGGCCCTCCTAATGAGGTGCGAGGCTTGCTGCCAAGGGAAAAACCGTTTCAGGACGAGGTCGCCGATGTCAAGGTCCGTATGACGGACCCTAGAATTGAAGTATCAGGCTACTCGTTACTGTTGAGCGGCGGCCTGGAGATCCGCTTCGTTCCTCTTTTCTTCTAGCAAATTGAGCGATCCCAAAAGTAAATCTTGGTTCGTCCTTGTATTGTAATAAGTAACCCGATGAGACGGGAGCTTTAGCTCAATGGGGATGACGGCTGTGACGACCCGCATTCTATGCATCGAAGGATCGTATAATATTTATTTCTTTCACATACGAAGTCGTATGGTCATGTAACTTTGGGAGACGACTATTGGGGTCATTTCCCATGTTCATGATTTTTGCAGATTTTTAAATGACCGTTTTGCCCCTAGCTGATCTTCTTTTGGCCATAACTTTTGATTGAAAATAAGTTTTGACTTGAAACCACTTCCATTAGATCCAAATGATGGTTTACCTTTCCGTAGAGTGGTCACATTAGCCAAACGGACTCACCGTTTTGGAGATATGACTGAAACAAGTTTCAGATGGTGAAAAACAGCTTAATTGGGCTTAACAGGGTGATTAACAGCTAAGCCCACCGGGAGATTTCGGGATTTGGAGTATTTAAGGGCTGTTAGGGTTAGGGATTTCGATTTTTAGACATTTTCCAGCCGTCATAGACATTTGTTCAACCCTAACAATGACCTCCAACATCTAAAACATCCCCAAGCCACTTTCTAATTGAAGATTAGGCTTAGCAACATCAAATTAAGGAGAAATAGTACCAAAGCAAGATTAGAGCTGCTGTTAGACATCAGTATTCGCGCCAAATAGAGATTCATTTCAGATCTGAGTTTTATTTGTGGCAAAGGTGAGCGATTAGCATTGCTTTTACACTAATTACAGTTAATAAGGGTGATTAGTGTTAATTAGCGAATTTAAGCATGATTAAAATCTGGAAAAATATTTATAAATTTTAAAATATTGTTTTAGGCCTCTGTTAGAAAGTTTAGTTAAATTGGTTAAGTTTTGTTAATCATATCATTAGTTTTGCTTAAGCACGCTTAAGGGGAAAATATGGGATTTTGGCTATGTTTGATCCATTTTAACCTATCAAGTTATTGTTTTAATGTTTGTGGTTGACGTTATATGTTCTTGTGACTGTTTGGTATGAATTGTGATTGTTTAGAATAGATAGAATGGTTGAAAACGCCGTCGAGTGGCGTATAAACAGTCGCTGGAAGTTGCAGAAAAAGTGCAGGTTGTGACTGAACCGGATCGGATCGGTGGGGACGAACTGAACCGCCCTGAGGAGCATTTCACGACCCGACCACTTGCATCTGAAGCTCTATGATCCGACCCTCTCGTGAAAGGTGGTGCAATCTGATCCGATGGGGGCATTACCCTCCGAACCGATCCGCCTGCCAGACCAAGGAAGCTTGACCCCGAACTGAGGCATCATCACGATCCGACCTGGAGCTGGAACCACCCACGAACCGAACCGAGGTGGACAAGAGCCCACAAACCGAACTAAAGTGGTGAAGCCGACCCGAACCGAGCAATACGATCCGAACCAGGATGGTGACTGCGAACCGAACTAAGGAGCTTGTACGTGAAGTATCAACTATGAACCAAATGAAGACCGATCCGATGACGACCAAAAACCCGAGATGCAAAGGAAGTCCAAATGAGTAGTTTTGACTTGGGATCCAGATGGGAACCAATGAGTGAACTTCATGATTGGGCTTTGCTGCGGTACGTGTGCTAAGGGGTTGTCGATGTCTATAACTTTGGATCACTATGTGTAGGGGGTATGTGAACGGATTCATGGCTACAGTTGCCTAGGTACGACTAAAAGGGCTATAGACCAATGAAGTGGAGTCATTTGTAAAGATTTAGTCATGGCTTCATGAGGTAAGCTTGGTGGTAGCAGTAGTTGTACAAGTCGAACTCCGTCACTACTTCGATGGGTCTAGTGATTGACAGTGGTGGACATCGTATGCTTTATGCACTGAGTGAGAGATGTGAGGATGGTTGCTATGTTTGATTGTTTGCCTTCATTATGACATGCACACCCCTCCCCCGTTATATTTATACCATGTTTAGTGGCACCTTAGAGTATTGTATGATATGTAGTGCTAACTCTTTGGTTGCAGGTCTAGGTTCAGGTATGGTTTAGTATACCTGTTATTGTTCTGTTTTGCTGCTTATCGCTCATACCAGACTTTTTGTCTGACCCAGAGTTTTATGTCTCTTCTTATTACTCTAGGTGCTCTCACGAGCAGACTAGAGACAAGTTAGGTGGTATGCACGAGTAGCTGTACTGGAGACGAGCAGGAGGCTTTCACGTATGATATATAGATATTCTTCCTGTGTCGCTGCTGGTCACTACTTTGGGCATTAGTAGTGTACCCTTCCTTTCTTTTTCTTTAGAGACAGTTTTAAAGTTGTAATAATGATGATGTGGAACATAAGTTGTATTTGGATTTTCCGTTGCTATGATGTTTAGTTTTCAGCTTATGCACTGTCTCGCCTGTTTTATGTCAAGTATGTTGTTATTATATTTTGTTCCTTACGCTGTGAGACATTCTACAGGTTCTTGATTAACTCATTCTCTTCTTCCCTTTCTTTTGCGACCGTTCCGAGCTAGTTGGGCATGTGTACAGCGCACTTTCGGAGGAAATGCCGACTGGTGCGGGGCGGGCCGTCACACTCGGTATCAGAGCAGTAGGTTGCGTAGTTAACCTAGGGAAAGACACCAGGGAGAGATAATACATATATGAGAGCACGTATTTGTGATTATTTTGGTTTTGAAAGCTATATATATATATATTTAGTATAGCTAAGGATGAAGTCGCACTGCACTGACACCACAAAGAGGATGGTTAATCGTTTTCTCTGTGCAGATTAAACGATGAGCCGATACGCAAGGGGTACTGGTAGAGGAGCCAATAATGGGAATGCTGCTGACATGAGGACGATGCTTACTGACCTCATGAGGGAGATGCTTAGAGATGTTCAGGGGGCAGCTCCTAATGCTGGTAATGGCGGTGGTGCAGTGGTGCAGGTGCCTAGAGCCGATTTTGCCAAGCTATGCAAGGATTACACTAGTCTTGGTGGGAAGCCGTTCCACGGAACAGAGTCGACTACAGATGTTCAGGATTGGTTGGATAGCTGCGAGCGTATCTTCGAAGACTTAGGTATCGAAGATGCGATGAAAAGAAAGCTAGCGTCCCGTCAGTTGCAAGGAATGCTATAAAGGCAGCTACTCCCGAGGATCAGATTACTTGGGATCAGTTTAAGGTCCGATTCGGTGAGAAATTTATCCCAGCTGCCCAGAAGCCGGAGTTGTTTAGGAAATTCCTGGAGCTCAAGCAGAATGGTAGGGCAGTCTCGGAGTACATTGCAGAATTCGATACTTTATCGAAGTATGGATTATCCCTCATTGACACTCCCGAGAAGAAGAATGAGAAGTTTATAACAGGTTTGGATCAGTACTTGGGGGAAAGACTTATTAACCACATCGATGAGACGTTTGAATCAATTGTGGGGAAAGCATTGAGGTCAAAGAGTCTTTACCCTAAGTCGAAGACTGAGGTTGCATCTGCAGAGGAGCCAAAGCCGCAAGAAAGCGGTGGAGGCAAGAATGGTTCTCAGAATAAGAGAAAGCAGAGTCAGACTAAGGATGGCCAGAAGAAAAAGAATAAGAAGGATGTTGATTGCTTCAGTTGTGGTAAGAAGGGCCATTATGCTAGTAATTGTCGAGCAAAACAAGCAGACAGGAAGTGCTTCAACTGTGGCCAAGTGGGACATCACAAGGACAAGTGTCCACAACCCCCAAAAGAAAAGCAGATGGTGAAAGCATAGGCCCTTAATGCTGTTCCTTCTTGGTCGAATGCCCCAACTGCGGCGGAGAAAGGAAAGAATGTCGTTATTCAAGGTATGCTTTCTGTATATGTTGTTCCTGTTAGGGTTTTGTTTGATACCGAAGCTTCCAGTTCCTTCATATCCAGTGACCTCGTAGATAGGTTGGGATTGGAACCCGAGATCAACGATAGACCATTAGTATTGACGAACCCGATTGGTGGTTCGACTAGCCTTAGCATGATTTGCCGTAATGTGGTCTTATCGAGTCATGGATGCATTTTGTTTGTGATTGCTTTGTTTTGGGATTTACTGGGTTTGGCATTATTTTGGGAGTCGATTGGCTCCAAAGATACGGGGTGGTGGTAGACTGTGAGGGCTTTTTGGTGACAGCTAGAGCGGATGATGGGCGGAGGGTAGTGTTTGGTGGTCTACCTAGTGATGGGGTAATGGCCAGTTTTCTAAATTCCCTCGACATCTCGCATGATGACTTTTCTGGTTTGCCTGTGGTTAGCCAGTATCCGGACGTCTTCGAGGAAGTGACCGGGCTTCCACCACATCGAGAGATTGAGTTCCATATTGATTTAGTGAAAGATGCCAGACCTATAGTGATGCCACTTCGTCGTATGGCACCAAGGGACCAGCGAGAGCTCAGGGTGCAAGTAATCGATCTTTTAAAGAAGGGATTTATCAGAAGAAGTGTTTCTGAGTAGGGAGCACCCGTTGTATTTGCTACCAAGGTAGATGGTTCCCTTCGATTGTGTGTGGACTACCGTGAGCTAAACAAGGTGACGAGGAAGAATAAGTACCCTCTATCGCGGATAGATGATTTGTTTGATCAGTTGAGTGGCGCGAGAGTGTTCTCCCAGTTGGATCTCGTGACAGGTTTTCATCAGCTTAGGGTGGTAACTGAGAGTATAGCTAAAACGGCATTTCAGACGCCGTCTGGATTTTATGAGTGGTTGGTCATGCCATTTGGGTTGACCAATGCACCAACATATTTTGTGGATCTTATGAATAGAGTATTCAGAGATCAATTGAATAAGTTTGTTCTTGTGTTCGTGGACGATATACATGTTTATTCGAGGACAAAGGAAGAACACAAGGAACATTTGAGAATAGTGATGGAGGTGTTGAGAAGCGATCGATGTCAAATGGCCTTGGGCTAACCGTCGATGTCAGCTCTATAGGAGGGGCTCTCGGGATCTTTGAGAAGCGCTGGCACTTATCGCATTTGTGAGTGTAGTCTATGGCATCTCAATCGAGCGTGGGCCAATAGTAACCATGCCCGAGTATTTTTCTTGCTAGGGTTTGTCCTCCGGTGTGGTCGGCACACTCGCCTTCGTGGACATCAGTTAACACCCGATTGGCATCGCCGTGGGCCATGCATCTGAGAAACGGGACAGAGAACCCTCTGCGGTAGAGAACTTTATCCATAAGATGGTAGCGACCTGATTGGCGAGTAAGTGCTTGTCTTTCTTTATAATGTCCCGGAAGGGTCTCGTGTTGAAGATAGCTTTTAATCGGCGTCATCTAAGAGTCAGGTTCGGGTTCGGTGTTCATGACCACCTCGGTTTGTGTTTGTTTGATGCTTGGCGAGTTTAGCACTTCGATGGGTGCGATCCCAATAAGCTGCAGATCTCTGGAGCTTGCCAATTTGGCTAAGGAATCAGCCTTTTCATTTTGTTCTTAGGGGATGTGCGTGACGACGTAATGGTCGAAGCTAGAGAGCGATCCCTGAACTTGGGCTAGATAGAGGGCGACCCGCTCCCCCTGGTTTGATATTCTCCCTGTACTTGATGCACGACGAGTTGTGAATCGAAGAAGATTTGGATGATCTTTAGCTTTAGTTCGATCGCGATTCTGAGTCTGGCCGTCAAGGCCTCATACTCTGTTTCAATATTGGTAGCAATGAAGTTGAGTTTCAACGCATAGCATATCAGGCGTTCTTCGGGAGTGATGAGCATGACTTTAGCCCCGGAGCATTTGTTGTTGGAGGACCCGTCCACGTATAATTTCCACGAAGAGTTGGGGACTTCGAAGGTCTCTGTAGGAACTTCCTCGGGAGCAGTGAACTCTACTATGAAATCGGCGAGAGCTTTCCCGAGGACGGCTCGACGGGGAACAAATGTTATCTCAAACTGGCTCATCTCCATACTCCATTTTAGTATCCGCCTAGACGCCTCGGGTCGCTGTAGGACCGATCGCAGCGGCTGGCCTGTGTAAACCTTTACGGGATGAGACTTGAAGTATGGTTGAAGCTTCTGAGAGGAAATCAATAGGCAGAATGGCAGCTTTTCCAACTTTGGATAATTATTTTCTGCCCCTGCCAGTCGCTTGCTGATGTAGTAGACGGGTCGTTGGACACGGTTTTCGATGCGCACCAGTGCTGAGCTAAATGCCTACGTGGAAACAACCAAATAAACGTATAAATCCTCATGATCTACGGGCTTAGACAAGATAGGTGGTCGCTCTAAGTGATTCAGAAGGTCCTCGAATGCGGAAACACATTTTGGGTTCCATTCGAAGTTGCGTTTCCCCTTTCGAAGGAAATCGAAAAAGGGAATGCATTTGTCGGTGGCCTTAAAGATAAATCGACTTAAACCGACGACCTTTCCGTTTAAACTTTGGACATCCTTGATATTCTCTGGGATTTGGATATCCCGGATGGCTTGGAATTTTTCTGGATTGGCTTCGATGCCCCCGGAGTTGGCGATGAAACCTAAGAATTTTCCTGAAGCGACACCGAAGGAGCACTTCCGGGGATTGAGTTTCATGTTGTACTGGCGAAGGACATCAAACATTTCGGAGAGGTCGTGGACGTGATTGCTAGACACTTTAGATTTCACTAGCATATCACCACGTACACCTCCATAGATTTCCCGATTTGGTTTTAAAGAGGCGATTGACCATTCGCTGATAAGTAGAGACGGCGTATTTGAGACTGAAGGGCATGACGCGATAGTAGTAAAGTCCGAGATCAGTTATGAAATAGGTATGATCCTAGTCATGAAGGTTCATCGGAATTTAGTTGTACTCTGAATAGGTGTCCATGAAAGACAATAGCTCGTATCCGATGGTTGAATCAACAAGCCGGTCGATCTTTGGCAGTGGGAAGTTGTCCTTGGGACATGCCTTGTTTAGGTCAGAGAAGTCGACGCATGTTCGCCACTTGCCATTGGCTTGTTTGACCAGAACTGGATTAGAGACCCATTCGGGGTAGTCAGCTTCGCAGATGCAGTTGTTGTTGAGTAGATGGTCTACCTCTTCCTCGAGTGCCTTGGACCTCTCGGGTCCCAAGAAGCAGCGCTTTTGCTTGATCAGAGGCATTGTAGGATCGATACTTAGGCAATGGCAAGAAACCGTGGGGTTGATGCCTCTCATGTCAGAGTGAGTCCATGCGAACACGTCTATGTTAGCTTTTAAGAAATTCATAAGATCTTCCTTGATCACTGGATGGAGTCGTGATCCTATCTTTAGCACCCTTGATGGGTCGTCGGGATTGACTGGAATATCCTCCGTGGGTTCAACCGTAGTAGCCCTCTCGTACTCGGGCTCTTCGTCTTTCCTTGGATCGAGGTCGTCGGAAAGACGGCAGTGGCGCCTGAGCCAAGGCCCAAACGCCGCTGATTGCTATGCGGAGATAGTCTTGGCACACGAAGGTGCAGGTATGGTTTTACCCTTGTCCTTGTTGTGCGCACTCTTCCACTCTATGGCATAACATTTTCAGGCATTGGCTTGGTCGTCTCTAACTATTCCAATCCCATTCTCCGTTGGGAATTCCATTAGGAGGGACCACGACAACATGCAGATCCGGAATTCCATGAGAAAAGGGCGTCCGAAGAAGACATTTTATGGGGAAATGATATCGATAACCACGAAAGTGAGAATTTGGAACTGGCTCCCGTCTCCCTCGCTAAGTTCCACAGGCAAGTCGATCATTCCAACTGGGGGGCTGGAAGCTCCGTTGAAACCGTGAATCGTGGCACGACAAGATTTTAAGTCCTTTGCTTCCAGCTTCATCTGGTCATAAGCTGCTTTGAATATAATGTTGACCAAGCTTCCTGAGTCGATCAGCACTTTCTGGATGGAAGCGGCGCCGATCTGAGGTGTGATAACCAGAGGATCGGTGGTTGGGATCTCGAGTCCCGTTGAATCTCTATCGCGGAAGACAATGTTGTCTCACATGGATTTTTTAAGCTTAGCAGGGACGGATTCATCTAGAGCGGAGAAAGCCTCATAAGTAGCATGCTTTATGGAACTCACGTACTCTTTCATTTTTCGAAAGTTTTCATGTGTGGGATACGGTCCATTGCAGATAGTTTTGATTACGATTCCTCGCCTGGGTTTAGTTGGACCCGGAGCAGCCTTGGCGGGCACCGCAGGTGCTGGCACCAGAGGGCTATAGTGGAAAAGGTTATTGGACATACTGTTCGTGTCTCTTTTCTTGGATGAGTTTCTCAATCGCGTCCTTAAGTTGGTGGCACTCATTGGTATTATGTCCGTATACATCATGATAACGACAGTACCTACCGGTTTTTTTCTCGAAGTCAGTGGATTCCCTGGTGCGCGGCATCTTGTATGGCAATGTGTTGCACTTCTCCAGATAAATTGTTTCCAAATCTTTGTTCAACGGGGTGTAGGTCTCGAAGGCGCGGTGAGGAACAGGTTTTCTTGCCTCAGTCGGGGCTTGAGCGTTGTTTTGGGCACCTTGCCTACCGTTAGTGGGTCTTTGCCTATAGGGACCTGCCCTCTTGTTCTGATCAAAGGGCTTTCCAACATGTTTCCCTCTAAAGCTATTGTTTGCAGCATCTGTTAGCAGGTTGTCAGGGCGACTTGTCTCGGAGAGCCGGTTTCGTCTGACCTCCTTTAGCATAAGTACTGTCCTGCCTTTTTGTAGAAGGCGTCGAGGATTTTAGGCTGCTTCCGGTCGATGCACGCCCTAAACTCGGAAGTAGGGAGAACACCTTTTGCTAGTTGAATGAGCACGCGTGAGGATTCGGGTCTTCGACCTCGGCGAGGGTGATGTTGAACCAAGAGAGGTAGCTTTTGAGAAACTCAGTGGGACCTTGGTATAAGATGGATAGAGTGAGGGCTTTTTTGGAGTCGGGATATGCACTCTGAATTGTTTGACTAGTTCTGTTGCTAGTTGGCCGAAGTTGTTGATGGAATCAAGTGGGAGGCGATAGAACCAGAGTAAAGTTGCTCCGGATAGGAAGACTGGGAAGCACTTGCATTTGACTGGGTCATTACCCTGGCTCGAGTCCATTTGTCACTCATAACGATTCAAGAATGCACAAGGATTAGCGGAGCCGTCATAAAGTGGCATCTGCGACATGCTGAAGCGTCACAGCCACTCGTCCTCCTTTACTCTTCTAGTGAAGGGGTTACGCCTAATGTGGGCCTCCGATGAGTCATGTACGTTCCCTCGCATTTCCCTCATGATCCTCTAGACCATGTCGGGGAGATAAGTTGGATGAGGATCCGCCATCGGGATCCACGGATTTTGGCGAGGTTCCGGGGTTCTGTTGCGAGGACGTCTTCGATGATGGATGTCTAGGTCATCTTCTTCCATGTCCTCGATATCTATAATCGGGTCCTAATGCGAATGATGAGGCGGAGCGGGTTGCTGCGGGTCCTGTCCCGGAGGAGCGCGAGCCCTTGGGATAGTATGCCCATCATCGGGGGCGGTGATCATCGGATTTTGTCGAGGAAGGGGTCGGTCGGTCGGACCCTGTCCGTCATTAATGATCAAGCGAGAGTGATCTCGGTAGCATGCCCCCTCATTTTATGGGACTGTAGTTCGGTCGCCATTGCCATTTCCATTGTCGTTGGCGTAGTCATTTCCATTACCGTTGTCGAGGGCGTTGGTGCGGGCAGCGATGGTGTTGATGAGACTAAACCTCCTTCTTTGATACGGGCCCCTCGACTCAGAAGTGGAAGTTTCTGAGGCACTTAGTCGAGGTCGAGTGTTGTTCCGAGTTAGCTGAAGTCGAGCGACGATGCACTGACTCTGTTCAAGTTGTCGCATGAGTTCGATGTTATTACTTAATGCTTGATTGAGCTCGACGGCTGTGTTCTCATATTTCTCACTAAGCGCGCAGATCTGTGCTTGCGCTATGGGCGCTTCGGGGTCCGCAAGAGGAGGGATGTTTTCAGTAGTGGCTGGGATATCCACCAGCAGGGCTTGTTGGGATGTTCCTGCTTCGGCTATGGCTGAAGAACCGATCATTGCGTTCTTTGGTCGCTTTGCCATCGTGAGCTGACTCGGCGGCAGGTTTAGCAAAGGAACTTAAAAAGCTCGTCGAAGTTGAGGTGGCAATGTGCGACAAAGGCGCAAGTCTGAGAGTTTCTCAGTGAAAGCACCAAATGTTGATGGTAAAAAATGTCGTAAACACCAAAGAATCCAATTATTAGGAATTATAGTATCGGTCGTGTAGACAAATATGGGAAAGCGGTAAATAACACGAGGAATTTATAGTGGTTCAGACTCGAGAAAGGCCTACGTCCACTTTGAATAGGCGTTGGAATATTATTTATCACCAAGGATTACAAAGTAGTTGCTAACTCATGATATCTCATTACATTCACTTTCATAATCATCATATGCTAAGAATTTGGGAAAAAGACAATTTAGTCCTTCTTCTTCCTTAAAGAGATGTCATTAAAGGGATCTTGAAGCTCTCTAGAGGTCCTAAGTGATAGAAAATCCAACCCCTTTGATGTGTGAGGCCATGGGGTATTTATAAGAGAAGGGTTAGGTAGGAGCAGGTAGGAGTAGGTAGAAATGGTGGACCACACCCAGAATTTTGCACCTGAACCCTGCACATCCGTAAATTTCGAACCCCGCCCCCAGCGCGGTGCGAATTTCACACCTCATGGGGTGTGAATTTCGCACCTTGTGGGGTGCGAATTTCGCACGATGTGGGGTGCGAAATTCGTACCCCATGGGAGTGCGAAATTCGTACCCCATAGGAGTGCAAAATTCGTACCACGTAGGATATGAATTTCGCACCTTGCCGGGCACGAAACTCGTACCCTTCGGGGGTACGAAATTTGTACCCCGAGGGGTTTGAATTTCGTATCCCGAAGGGTATGAATTTCGTACCTTCTGGAGTGCGAAATTCGTACCCCCAGGTACGAATTTCTCACCCCGCTGAGTGCGAATTTTGCACCCTATTGAGTGCGAATTTTGCACCTCTTAGGGGTGTGAAATTCGCACCCTGAGGGGTACGAAGTCATGTTTCGAGAGGCACGAAGACCATATGAATGGGTGTTTGGGGTTTCAAGACCCAGGCTAGCGAGTCCTAAGGATTCGATGCCTTGGTTCGGAAATGTGTTAGGGGCACTGCGAGGTCCTTGGCGGCGCGGTCCCTCTTCTATCATGTCTCCTTCTCTCCTAGGTGACCCTCTTGGCCTTAGCTCCGCGTGATGTGTTGAGTCGAGCGTGTCTTAGGTACTTTTGGGAACCAGACCAAAATGTCGGTTAACACATGAGTAAAAGAATCACTCACGGAATAAATGCTTGAAGTTCACCAATCATTGCCTTCGAATTCTTGCTATATACTGGAAGAAACTACGTCACTGTCCATCACTCCTATCGCTTGCATCGCATACCCAACATGCCTTACAATCCCCTTCGTTATCAACAAGTCATAACTCTTCCTCAGTCAACATAATCAGCAACCTCGTCCATGTCGCTACATTGCACCATATCCAATCTTCCCCCAGGTTGCTGCTGAACAAGAGAGTGACATCATTGCAACCAACAAAGCATGCGATGTCTCCAAGTCAATCGCAACATCCTGCCCAGTCGCATGCTCGTCACAACCCTCTAACCTACCCGCATGCGCGTCTCTTCCCCTCCGTCGGCAACTTTGATGAGGCAGATGCTAAGATCTCTCCGCAAGTGTTTTTTTTTATTATTACTCTTTTACTTTATATTCGTGATTTTTTTAGAAATTTGATTAATACATCACCATATATGTCTAAAGGGAGTATCAAACTCCCGATCTCTTACTCGGTAGGTACACACCTTACCACTATGCCACGTTCTTTTTGGCATAATTGTGATTTTTTACTTGGGGAAGAATCAGGAAAAAAAATGAAAGTAGGGAGAGCTGTAATGAGCTTAAACTTTTATTTTGGACTAGATTTAAATTTCCAAATTTGCCTATTTGGTTTAAACCTCACTTCATTTAAATTGTAATTAAAATCCTAATTTAATTTATGCATCACCTTACAAAATTTATTTCGCCAATTGGATAAATTTATTTGATTCGATGCTCGCTAATTTTTATTTTATCATTTATTATGGAAAAGTCTATTTAGACACAAAAATTTAACATAAAATGAGAGATGTAAAATCTCAACCATTGAATTTTTCCCCTGAATTTCCACCCTTCATATAAAGACAATTTGATTCAGTGGCTAAGATTTTGTGTTCACTGACTTGTGTTTAAATAGCCTCCCTTTATTATGATATTACAAAACAATTTTCAACTATTTCAATCATATATAAAAAAGGGAGAATCATGAAAAAGTACAAATTTGAAAGAAAAAAAATAGGTTAAGGAACATCAAAATTTATTTTTAGACTGAATGAAGAATGCTATGTATGATTATCATTATGAGCGTTATGGCATGCATTTCGCATGAACTAAATCTTTTACAAATTATTTATACAACAGAAGGGTTACAACATACGCTTTGAGCTTGATGACAGTACATGCTTCGTGGGAATTATATATATATATATATATATATATGTATATGTATATATATATATATATATATATGTATGTATGTATATATGTATGTATGTATTACATATTAAGAAGAAATGATTTTCACGAACCAATTTAGCAAAGTTTTACATTTGGATCATGTGTAGTAAGTTTGAATTATAATTTTTAAGTTACAATACTTTATTTTTTACTGTAAATTTTTGTTTTTGTTAATATATGCGATATTAAGTTTGGTAATATATGTGGAAAAAGCATTTTGAACTTATAAGAAAATACTATTAGATCCTAACTTTAAGTAATGTTAACATTTATAAAAAATAATACGCTTTAATTTAGATGTTACTTTTTAAAATGTCAATCGTTTAAATAATTATATGTGAAGGATAATTTTTGAAGTTTATGATCGGATCAAAAGTTTGTGTTTTAAAGACAATTATTAATAAAGATATATGTAAGCATTTTGAACTTGAAAAAAAAATATTAAACATAAATATAAACATTTATAAAAATTAATACTACTTCATTTATGTGCTTCTTTTTGAATTTCAATTGTTTAAAGAACTATACATGAAGGACAATTTTTTAAGTTCGTGGTCTGACCAAAAGTTTGCGATTTCAAGACAATTATTAGTAAAGTTATATGTGAAAAAAACATTTTTTAATTGTAAAAAGAGATTAGATCCTAATTTTAAGCAATTTTAACATTATAAAAATTAATGCTTTTTCATTTAAATGCTACTTTTTGTAATATCAATTATTTAAATTATTTAAAGAACTGGACATGAAGGCAATTTTGAAAGTGCACGTTGGACCAAAAGTTTGTGCTTCCAAAAAAATTATTAATAAAATATACATTTTGTATACTGTACAAAATATCAGATATATCTAGCATTATATTCAGTTTTGCAATAAATACAATGCTAGTTATAACTATCATTGTCCTTCAGCCAAAAAAAATTGATATTCTTTAGTCTTTCTTTTTGTTAGTTTATCCTTGTGCTTATTTTCCTCTTTAAAAAAAGTATTCACATCTTAAAATATTTCATACTAATTAAACCTATTTATTTAAGGATTAATTGTCAAGAATAATTCGAAGTTTAACGTGTCTTCCCATAATAATCCCAAATTTGGATTATTTCTGAATAATCCGAAGTTTGGAGTGTCTTCTCATATTAATCCCATTTACTTAGTTCTTCCCATATTAATCCGAAGTTTGAGGATGTCTTCTCAAATTGATCCCAAAATAACACGTCAGGGAATCATCGGGATCAATATAGGAAGACATCCCCCAAACTTCGGATTATTCAGAAATAATCCAAACTTGGAATTATTATGAGAAGACACATTAAACTTCGGATTATTCTTGGCAATTGATGCTTTATTTAATTTCAATAAATTGTCCTTTTTTTAAATTTGTTATTAATTCAATTCAGTTCATCACAGTAACATTCTTTTATTAAATAAAGATTAATCTATACTATAATTACCAAGTTTGCTTTAGAGGCCTCACTCTGTTATTTATTTATTTATTTTCTTTCTTATTCCTTCAACGTTCTACACTCCCTTTCCATTCCCAATCTTTCTTCCTCTGTGATCTAGATCATTTCCTCAACTCTAAATCGTTCTTTCTCCGTACTTTTACTATCACATTTATACAGTTTTTTTAGAAATCAACTGTCACACTTTCTATTGTTTTTTCTGTTCATACATCTCTCGCTTCATTCCTTCCGAATCACGCATGTTCCTCCTCTTTTCTGCTCCATCTTCAAACCTCATCTCTTCTCTCTTCCCCTAAATCAAGCAATTTTTTCCAACATCGACTGATTGGTCACGATAATTAATTCTTGAATGTCTTCTTTTTGCCCCTAACTTGCGTTTCCCTTTGAACCCTAAAAATCGCCTTTCCCTTTCAACCTAATCATTCAAGCTAAATCGACCAACCAACAAGAGCCTTGCTTGGTCTTCATTACACGAGCGATCTTCATGGTTGAAGATGCTACCTTGGCCTGCGTTTCAAGGTAATTTCGAATTCTCAATTTTCATTTGTTTCTTCTGATTGTTTAATTTAAATGGTTTCGAATCTTCATCGTTAATTTTACAAATTAAATCCTAAGTTGATGCTTTCTTCTCTGAAATCAAACGCTTTTGATGTTAACTCAATTGTTTTGATATTTTTTTCCCTCATTCTTTGACATTTATCATTGTTGATGAATAGAAAATTATAATTTGATGGTTAAATTTAAATTAATATTCTCTATTTTATCATGAGTTGATGAATATCTAAATTTTGGAATTTAAAGGATAAGCTTAACTTATGCTCCATCTCTCTTTAATATGGAATTACTTCTGTGGTTTAATTACATCAGCTATTTTTAACGAGATTGAGTTGATCCGATCTGTATTTGTATTTGTATGAATGTTTTGTGTGATTCAAACCATAGGTTAAACTGAGGTATCGTTCATGGAGTACTGAAGGCACATTTCTTCCAGTATCTTTTGATAGATTTACATCATTGTGCAGTCCAGACAACAAGATCATAATTATAAGACATTTTTATAGATTATAATTATAAGACACTTTTATGGTGCAATAATTAGTTCTTGCTATATGTTAATATTGGAGACTAATATGGCATAGGTTAAAAGGTGTACAGTACAATATGGTATTACTGAAAAATATTTATTGACTGAAGGAATTATATGTAGCAAACATTAAACTTAATTTGATTGCCAATGTTTCGCAAGTAACATCAACACAAAGAATTTGGGTCTGCGATGTTTTCAAATTTTATTTATGTACAACTATTTTGATGTCAGAAAACATAGGAAATTGTTCTTTACTAGGATAAACAAGTCAATTCTAAGAACATCAAGCCTCTTCGAACTAACATCTCCAAACGAAATACATAATCTAAGTAAAAAAGATGTTGAAATCATCTAAATTGATGAATTGAACCATCTTCATCATGCTTGAAATTGTTTTCCGCCTCTCTTCCTTCTTCGTATCTTTAGTCCAAACTTGGGGGTAACCATAACCTAGATCCTTGATATGGTCAACTCTTCGTTTCTTTATTTTTAACTGTTCCTAGATCTTCTTTGTTTTTATTTTTCAGTTGATAATTGTCTAAGCATTACCAAATAGCTCCCACAATTTTTTTACCCTAACATTTAGTTGTTTCCCAGATCTTATCTTTGAAAGGAAGCATTAAGTGATAGTATGGACCTGTACTATACATGCATTTTGATTCACACATACTCTAGACTGATATTTTACTTCATGATGATTAAGATCCATATAGTCTAATTGTACAGATCATTAATATGTGTTTTTCCCCATAACAAGATCAAGTATACAAACATTTTGTTACCGGATCTATAAATGAATTATATGCTAGACCCGCAAATATAAAAAAATAAATTGTACTAAATAAAAATAGTCTTATATTTTATCACTATTGATAATTGATTTTTTTTTTCAAATGATTTATTGCATAGTTAAAGATATTCACTACCCAATAAGAGCCAACATTACGTTAACTGATTAGTATCTCTGCAGTTGGCATTGCTTTTTATGATGCATTAGCAATACATAATGCATAATATGAATAATATCTACTTATGACATAAATATTTTATATGTATAGTTTGAGTAACTTAAATAGTTATGTACAAAATAGTATGAGTACCCTCAATATTGTCTACAGGGTGTTGGATATTTTACATTTTGACAAAGAATTCATTTAAGAATGAAAAAAGTTATTTGTTTTTTCTAAATTTGAATTTCCATTGTATGAATTTTGGTAATAACTCAGTGATATAGGAAGCACAGTTTGAATTAAGAATTTTTGATGGTTTGGAGAATTAATTTGTTTGTGTATCAGTGAGTGTATGTAGAGTGTGCACTTTATATAGAAGATTAAGTGTAGAAGATTTAATTTTCCTACAATAACATGTCATTCCGTTGAAAAAATAAGCAGTGAAATTGATCATGATACTAGGTCGAAAAAATAAAGGACATAAAGATGTAATACCTCTTCTCCACCCAATGTGTAATATATCCAGAGGAACAGTTAGTTTGGTTTAAACGAGAAAATGTTTCTATCTATAAATTAAATCCAATCGATACACATTTAACACTCACTTTAAAAAAGACAACGTGTATCATCTTCATTGTATTGTCTTTTATTACAGAGACGAAATATGAGTTGATCTTAAAAGATTCAAAGGATGAAATTATAAAGACAGAAATAGCTTGAGCTGTAGCCTTAAGCATGAGTGACCAAAACATTATAGTATACCATTCAGATACATTTAAATCAAGCATCAGGGAATTTATTCAGCTGAATTTGCATTAAATCTTCTTTAAATGCGCTTAATTTGATTAAAATGTAAGCTATATTGAAGTGTACTTCACTCTCTTTTTGGCTATGAATTCAGTCTTTGCAATCAAGGTACGACTTAATTTTAGGAACATGGTTTTCAAGGTAGGTATCTATATGGTGGTTTAGGCGACAGTAAAGTAATTTAACATATGGAATCTCCAAGCAATTGATTCGGATCTAACATTCAAATTTTATGAAATAAATAACTGTTAGAAAATTTCGCTTGGAAATAACTAAAAGATATAAGAACAGTTAATAAGTCATCATAAATGCTACTTAATTCTCAATAATATATTCAAGTGATCCCAGAAACATAATTCTATGGTCATAGTGTAGTTGTATCCACTTCCCATCTATTAAATAAATACCAGTATACCAATTTTGAAAGTTCATTTTGGTTGATTTTATATTTCAAGTATGTCCACACAACTATAATTAAGATTAAGCATAAGAAGTTCATAGTTATGGGCAATATTTTTGTTAGGTAAACATAAAAAAAATTCCATTCTAAGTTTACCGTCATATAAACCCAAATCAATGCAAATAATCTATTGCAGTCGACAAATTTAACTGAACAATCTCACGGTTCCAGTACATTGTCACAAAGAAAATTGAATGATTATTTATAAATTTCCTTTGTTTGGAAGGAATTTAAAAATTAAAAACCTTTTAACTCTTCCACTGGCCATTTATAAATAAAACTAACAATCAAAATTGATGGATGTACTGTACAGCCATGAAACACTTTCAAAAGTTTCAGCTCATTATCACAAAATTAAAAATAATAATCACAGTTAAAAGAACTGTGATATTATTAGAACTATATAAGCGGGAATATATGCTGCAGATTAACTGCTATATGCAGCTTTTAAACATTAACTGTTACAACTATCTCCAATTTCTACATTTTGATGCAAGTAAGTTATGTAGAATTTGAATAATGCTTAAAAAGTTCTATTTTTGCTCTTTGACACGGCGAACGGATGAATGGTAATAATAACTTTAAATTCTGCCATTTTCGCTGAGTAATTTATATATAGTTAGTTTGGAGTAGTCACATATTGAGTTACATTAATTTTGTTTTGTCTATGCTTGAAAAATTCCAATAAAGGAATGTTTCATGATTATGCCTGAAGCGAGATTATAAATGTTAAAATTAGTATAGCTATTGCTTATATCCCTGCATATTAGTAGTCAGCAACTTTGTTTATGGAGTACAAAATTTCCTTCATGAAATATGCAGTATGTGTGTTTAAAGAAGCATGAAACTTTGAACCTTCCAATAGCTGGAGATAGCTGAGCAAGAAGAAGTTTGTTTCATTATTGAATGCTAAGGTTGAGTTTCATCATGAAGGTTGATTGACATATTTGGGGCAAGAGAATTAGAAGAAAAAAAGGATGCTCAGCAAGTTGTCAATAACCATTAGTCTTCTCCAATGTTTGAGCAACATGTTAAAAGATGATTTTTGTAATTAGATAGAGATATCCAATAAATTTATATTTAATATTTAATAAATGTGCATTCTATTGCATGGCAATTATTACCACAGAAATTTTACTTTCATTTGAATATCATGATTTAAATTACACCAGATTATTCATTGCGTAATCATTGAAAATCTGAGGGTCATAAGTTAATAAACTCATAGAGCTTTCTATTTGACCATTATTACTGATCATATGCAATAAGCGACCATTATTACTGATCATATGCGATAAGCTTATGAGTATACCGTTTCTCTATTTAGAGCGGCTACGAAGCTTAGGGAACCCCTTGAAGATAACATCTTAATGTTTAAATTTTGCTTCATACTGATTTATAACATGGTTCAAATGAGTGTGATTTAGCGGTTTGGATGCACAATTCTGCCGGGTTATACCTATAAGTATCAAACCTATGATTGACAGTATTACAAAATAAATGTTCTATATAGAAGTAAATATATGCAATTTAGTTTCCCGTTTTTTGCCTATTGTTCAATAAGGCGTACAAGTACTAATTTAGCCTACCTATAATGACAATAATTTTAACCTTTACTGTAAAATGTCTCCATTATCAACTATAATGTATTATTTTTTGATACAAAGATTAATTAGAGCTGCTTTAGGGAATAAGGTTCTCAGGTGCACATGATTTTTTTGTTAAAAAAAGCATATGAAAACTTGAATTGCCACTGCACTTAATTAATGCATTCTAATTGTTGCAGCTGCCATTTTCTAGATAATTTAATTTGGTTTCTACTGCATCATCGCGCTCATATTATCTTTTATACTATATTTGTATGTAGATATTGCTGGGTTGATTGTGACATGAAAATTAAGGAATATTCCTTTAGATACGGCTTAAGGAAGTGGTAAAAATTAAAAGATATGAATTCATATTAGCGGATAACCAAACAAATTACCTAATAAGACAGTAGCAATGTAAAAATGGGTTAAAAAGGAAATATATTTAGTCATTTATTGGTTCCTTCTAACCTTTACCGACATGAGCAATGATACCGAGTATTAAAACTTAGCTAAGCCAAAACCCTTTGTGTTGCATATAACAACATCGTAAAATTTAGAATCGTACTAAGTATGTATTTCAAATTTGGAAGTAGGAATGCTTAAAACTTGAAAGACCTGAATTAGTATTTCCACAAACAGTAATATACTAACTAACAGGATGTTGTTACTATTAGAACGAGGACTAAGTGGAAATATATTTCATGATTCATAGTCGAGTATCATATTTTTCTAATTAGTTTATTTAGGATCCATGAAATAATTACCCTTTTCAACCAATTTATATTAGCATGTATAATAATACATTGACTAATCAATTAGTCATTAATTTCCGACTGACACTCAGCGAGGCAGGATACTTCATAAATCATTGTTAGACTATTATCTTTTCCTAATTGCTATTTATTTGTGACTATATATAGAATTCAGTTTAATGTGGATTAATTATCATTTCCAATCAGTTTGTTTATTTATGTAAAAAAGTGATGCTAGGATCAGTATGATAGTCTTTACCATATTATACTGGGTTTTAAGGGTTAAATTACCACACCAAGAATTTATTGTGGCAAAATTAGATGCTTTTACAGATTTCATCCTAGTTTATAGTATTTGGTATGAATGAAGAATAGTAATTATTTCCTTTAATATTTAATTGTTGATTTTTCCCCTTAATGTTTCTTATGGCGCCTTTTTTATGTTTCAGGCTGATACTGATACCTATCCATGAGGGTCTGCCTTGAAGAGATTTTTGGAATTAAAATTTGTGGGTGACATCTTAACATGTGAGGAGCAAATGCGTATCCTTAAGGTATGTGAGAATATTGTTTACATAATCAAATTTTACTCGATTATTTTTCCTAAAAACTAGCACTTGATGTTTATAATATTATCATTCTTATTTGCTTAGTTTTGTCCTCAGGAATTGACTTAAATATTTTCCATTTGTGATTAAGTCATAAAGTCATGACATTTTGATTTGTTTTTTACGCTTAGTAGTTCTACTATTTGAGTTGTTTCTTATATTATTCTTTGCAAATATGGTCATAATGTCATATATTGTTTGTGTTTCTATTTTATATGTTACATACTGCAACACAATCTTAATTATTGATTCTGTATATCCCTTTAATTGAAGTTATGATAAAGGTTAGTACTTAAATAATTTTTTTTTATGGCCTAACTGGCTACACAATTAGACAAATTGATCCTACAAAAATTAGGAAAATAATCTTGCACATATTCGACTGTTAATTAATAGTTGCTTATAACTAATAATATACATATTAGAATTATAAATTTCAGAGATGACAATAGCTTGCTCTGTAATACTACAATTTTTCTAGACAAAGCATATATCTTTTAAGCCATGGGAAGATCAAAGAGGAATGCATCTGCACTTGGTACACCGAAAGTAAGTATGGATAAGTACACATTTTTATATAGTTTATACTTCATAGTCTTTTTTTCACATTTACATATAGAACACTTTTTTAATGAATTTAGCACATTTCCTTAGTTTGGACTGTTGCAATTTAGGTTAACAATGTAAACTGGGAAGAAGTTAGTGCGCATGAGGAAGTGAAAAGTCAATTTAGGATTTTGTTCAATTTGCTTTTCTATGAGCTTCATTTGGTGAGAAAATTGATCATTTATAAGAAACTTTCCTTTATTATGTAACTTGGAAGCACATCAAGTGGCTAATTTATGTGTACTTATCCCACCAGCATAAAGATTTGCTTTTATTTGGTTTACGCAACCCTTTGGATTGAAAAGGTTAGTATACTATGGATACTGTGAGCCCTACCTTTTTAGTCTCTAAAGCAACCACTATTTCATGTGTGTTATGTGCATTAATATGTTCTGGAATTTTAAATTGTCATCATCAGATTGTTCTAATTGAGTAGTCAAATATTTTTAACATTAATTTTTAATGGCAATGTTAGGAAAGGCGTTGGCGTTTTTTTCAAACAATGAAAATGATTGCACTGTGTAGAAAGTCATCAATTTTTATTTATAATGGCAGAAATCGATGACAATTTAGAAGGCCAATACATTAAATTTTAAAATATTGGCATCTTTTGAAACATATTCAATATGATTTATTTTTTAAATACATACTAAAGACATTTCAAATATTATTGGTTATTGTTTCCAAACGTGGCGTCGACATGGCCAAAAATGGTCTATATTTGTAAATAGTTTCGAAAATGACATATTCACTTGATACGTTTTTAAATTTGGCTTAAATTAAAAACCTCTGTTAGTAAACAAAAAATAGGCAAAGATGCAACATTTTCATTCTAAAGAGCCTTTGTTGGCAAGTGATATCAAATGTGACCTTATCTTCAAAATTTGAGAATGTATATCATGTCCTAACAATTGATCATCAATCTGTCATATTCTTCTAGAACAATTATATTTGGTTTGTGAAGTTTTATATTTGATTTGATTCCACTTTTATTCTTAACATTATTCGATGTTTTGTTGATATTTTTATTAGAGTAATCGAGTTTACCTTCAAAATTCATCTAAGTTCTCATGACATTTGAGTTATTAAATTTAACATTTGAAGACTTAATTAATTTAGTTTCACTTTTTATGCACAATTATATTTTAAATTTTGTTGGTTTCTTGATTTGACTAACTAAATTTATTTCCTTTACAACTCACTTAATATATCATAAAATTTAATGTTTTATTGGTTTCATGTATTTAATGGTTATCTTTGTTATCTTGGGAACAGAATCAACTTTAAGTGTAGAAAAATTCTACTTCACATGCTAAGAGATTTGGAAAACCATATATAATTTTATATTTGATTTTGTTTCACTTTTTATGCTTAATTATGTTTAATATTTTGTTTGCTTCCTCATGCAGATAATTAATTTTTTTAACTTTGGAATCTTATCCACACTCAAGTGATTGTGTTTTAGTCTGCTCTTCGTTAAAAAAATATTTGATTTGTAGGTTATTTTTTGTAGTAATCAATCTACAGATGCTACTCATGGACAAATTCACTAACGATTTTATTTTGGCTTTTGCACAAACCTTCTAAATTCTCTCATAAGGTATGTTTTCGAGCTCATTGTTTAGTTATCCATCCAAGATAATTTTTTGCTCAGTTTAATATATTAGAAATAGTGATAAACTTCTATGGTGTTGTTACTCGACAATGTTGATTTTTTCCTATAAAGAGGACTTCAGTTTCTTTAATATTGCATTGAATTTTGATGTTTTCTCGAAACTATGGTGAAGTTGCTTTGGTTGAAGCTGGGTTATCTTTCATATATAATTATAAGCATTTACCTTATATGCTTTTACTATCCTAATGTGGACTTCAAATGATTGTTGACTAGATATGGTAATAACTCTGAAGACCATGGCGTTCTACGGTGATGGATAATTGATAAGGGCGGTAGGCAGCAAAATGTGATAGTAGAAGAAGTATGATGTGAGTCATGTTCAAATTTTCTTTTGCAGCTGCAATAATAGCTCTCATTAAGGAAGAAGACATGTTCATACTCAGTTATTTCGGCATGCAAAACTAAGGTAGACGTAGCTTCAAAATGCTACATGGACTGATGGACCTAATTCAATGGATTATTTTGTAATTGTACTATATTTTTGTTGTGCATTAGGATTAAGTGGGTTAATAAACGTGTACTCTTTTGTACTGTACTTTTTTTTCCTTTATGGAGAATTAATAAAGAACTAAGTTTATGCATTTCAAAATTTCAATTTTTCTTACAACAACAATAGTATTCGTGTGTAAATATCTACATTGATTTATTGGATAGGGACGTTGTTGTAATTCTAACTTTAACAAATAAAGCATTGTTAAATTTCTAATTTCATATGGAGTGTTAATGTTAAATGGTTTTATACCTCAAAGCTACAAAGAGTTTCAAGGAAGACAGTAACGTCAGAAGTGCAACTGTTATGGTAACCAAGAAATTATGTATATATACATATGTGGTGATCTTTTACTTTTTGAGACTGTGTTACAACTTACAACAATTTTTCTGGCTTTTGGATTAAAGGAAGTATTAATTTTATTTTTGGTGGCATTTCTCCAGATATTGTTTCAATAACTAATTTTTTCCCTATTCTGTTATATTCTAAAATGTTTTAATCTCATCCAGGTTTTGACATATGTTTGATTTTTGCACACTAAGAAAGTTCATTGATTGGTCTTATGTTCGGAAAATATGTTATTTTGATAATTCTCATATGGTGCGTATTTAAATATCATGATATCTACATCATTTTCCTATGCTTTTGGGAACAAATATTTTGCATTATTATGCAAATATCAAAAGTACTTCTCAACAGTAATATTTCAGTAATATGATGTTTATGTTATAAAATAAAATAGAACATATCATAAAAGAGAAGACATTAGGGAGAACATAAGAGATAAAGGAGGAAGCTTTTTATTTCTCTTGATTCAGTGTGCATAATTCTATTACATTGGCTCTTTTATATATTGGCTTTGGAGCTGATGTTAGCCTTACACCCAAAATGTGGGACTAAAAATAATATGACAAATGCATATTCACTTATATGTATTACAACACTCCCCCTTGAATATGCGTATGTAAAGGTGATAATATTAAATGCCTCATTAAAAACCTTTTTATGAAAAACCCTATGGGAAAAATCATAAACAAAGAAAAGAGTACAATTTTATTTCATCTTCAGGAAACATACTGACAATGTTCCAATGAGGGTTGATACTTCTGGATCAAAATAATGCCTCGTTAAAAACTTTACCAATAAAAACCCAGTGGGAAAAATATTAGTGAAGGAAAAGAGTGCATTACAGCATAATATATGCTCCCCCTGATTTGTAACGCATTATTCAAATAGTTTGGTGATGCAAGCTGCGTATAGCAATTTTATATATTGCCTTCTGCAATGTTGATTATGGAAGTGTCTTCGAGAATATATCTGCTGGATTTTCTTGAGATTGAATTTGCTTCACTTCTATTTTGAAGCTCATGTGTGAAAAAGAATTTAGGAGAAGCATGTTTTGTCCTATCACCCTTAATATATCATGCTTGAATCTGAGCTACGCATGCTGCATTGTCCTCATAAATAATAGTTGATCTTTCTGTAGTTAAGGGAAGTTGACACGTGCTTCGAATATGTTCAATTAATGACCTTAACCAAACATATTCTCAACTCGCTTCATGTAGTGCTATAATTTCAGAATGATTGGATGATGTTGCTTCCAATGTTTGTTTTGTAGATCTTCATGAAATAGCTGCATTGTTGTTTGTAAACACATATCCAGTTTGTGATTTTGTTTTATGTGGATCAGAAAGTAACTTTAACGCTCCTCCTTGAATATGTGTCTTCAAATTCTTGAATGCTTTTATAGTAGCTTGAAATTATCCCCCTTGAAAAATTATTGCTCCCCCTCATAGATATTGTCATATTAAAATGATATTTCTTATAAGAGTTCGATACTTCAAGATCGATGTAATGCCTCATTAAAACCATACTAAGAAAAACCCTATGGGAAAAATCTTAGTGAAGTAAAAAGAGTACAAAAACATATTTTCAATAATTTACTACATTAAATGTAGAATGATGCTTCTGGATCAATATAATTCTTTATTAAAAACCTTACAAAGGAAAACCCAATGGGAAAAACCTTAGTTAAGGATAAAAATACAGATTAACTTAAATAACATATTCGAGATGTTATTCCTTGATGTGGTGCTTGATTCTTCTAGATCAAGATAATGCCTTGTTACAATTTTCAATATTACTTTGAGGATGATACTTCTGGATCAATATAATATCTCATTAGAACTTTACTAAGAAAAATCCGGTGGGAAAAATCTTAGTTAAAGAAAAAGAGTGCATACTTTTTGATATCTCAATTTCGTTATAGATACTTCTGGATCCATAAATATATATCTCATTGATAATATTACTTAAACAAATCTTGTATAGAAAATAAACTCAAGAGATAATAGTCTTTACTCTTCATACTTCCGACGTTCATCATTTGTTAACATTTGCCTCATTAAAACCTTCACAATGGAAAACCTTATGGGAAAAAAACAAAGTGAAGGAAAAAGAGTACAACATCACAAGAAAATTCTTAATGAACTTTTCTTAAAAGATTTTTGTGTGCATTTTCATGCTTCAGGCATGTTTTCTTATTTAAAACACTTTTTGTTTGCGCTTGTTTGCTATACACTTCGAGTGTTTACAATTTTGTGCTTTAATCAGGTTTGCACACTGCAATACATTTGTAATGAACAATAGTAGTTTCATTATAGCAATACTTATAAGCAGGAAGTAATCTACTCATCTTGAATTATATCAAGATTTTCATTACAACAATACTTAGAAGCATGTTGTAATCTATATTCTATGTTCTTTGCATAATCATTAAAGTTATTTATGTTCTTCAGGAACCTGTATACTTCAATGAATTTTACGTATTGCAACTATACTCAAAAGTATATTAAATGTTTCATTACAACAATACTTAAAAGCAGGAAATAATCTACTCATCATGAGTTATATCATGATTTTCATTATAACAATACTTAAAAGAATGTTGTAATCAACTTTCTTTGTTCTTTATATTCTATATAACCAACAAAGTAGTTTATCTTCTTCAAGAACTAATATTCTTTCATCATTTAGTGTGATTTAACAAATATTTGTACCTTCGAGGTTTATTCACTACTTTGTGGACTACAGGTCCACATTTCTCAATTAGAGAAGGATTCATGATGGTCAATCATGATTTAACATAAGCGCTTTACTTTTATAATTTATCATCGATGATTATATATTGTTAGTTCTATATATAATTTATTGAGATCTCTTTATTTATCTATTTTAGGTACCTAAACCACTTCTGGGGTTATTTGACAATTATGTCATGGATCTCTTCAAGAGACTCCTTAGGTCTGGCATCTTTATTACTTACTTCAAAAGTGTCTCGAACTGACTTTTAAACCAATCTTTAAATGTGGTTTATGCATTTTGATCCTTCAGGGATTCAAATATATATTGAAGCAAGTCTACAAGGGATATTATTTATAATTTATTCGTGTGTCAATTATACTGATACTCAAAATGAAATTGTATCCCTTTATTCTCCCCCTCAATGTTGACAAACATTGTCACACTAAATAATAATAATCATGGGATTCTCATTTTGATCCATTATCACATTGCTGCTGGCAAGTATTTTATATGCATATCCATTGTTGGAGGATAACCCATTAATTAGTCGATAAGATGCATTCATCATTTTTATTATTACTTATTCTCTTTCATTGATCTAGCAATATTGGAGGAATTTTCTTATTATATAGGTTATTTGAATACACATATGACTTCAGGTTATTCAACATTCATGTTGACTGCAATTTAAATCACTAAATAATATTTATGCATAATCTATAAAATATGCTTATAACAAACTTCAGGTTGTTAGCTAAATATTTACAGACATGAATATATAAATACGTGCGTCCACGTATTATAAATTTGCATAGTCTTTCTCATTTGAGTTAGTGATTTTAGAATAAATTATTACAAAGATCAAACTATTGATTTCAATGTATTGATCAATGTCATTACAAATTCTTCAGGATCGTATGATAATGTTCAAAACTTCTAGTTTGAAAACATATCGAACTTCTGGTCCAAATAAATATATGAACAACTTCAAGTTGTTAAGTTGATGGAGTTTTAGTATCACTTTTTAATTGTAGAAATATCTTCTGGAGATATTTATTATTTTCATATAAACGGATCTCTTCTAGAGACATCTTATCATTTCCAAATAAATAAATATCCTCTAAAGATATTTTGTTATCACCGCTTCTGGGATGAACTTATCTCCTCCATACAAACTATTGAAATATCATATCAATATACAAAAATACATATCAAACTTTAAATGCAGTAACGAAATTAGATGCAATAAATAAAAATAAGATTCAAGAAAAGAAATCACTACTTCTGGAGTGTATGATATTCCTTCAGGGAACATATTTTTTTATTTATGTAAACGATCATAGTTGATCCGGAATGACCTAAACGATCATGCCAAAGAATCAATTTCTTTGTATCTGTGAGCTTCTAGCTCATGTTTATAAAATGAGATTCAACTATGCCAATTTTGGTAAAGTACAATCTAGTTGAAATTGTACCAATTTTTTCTAAAATAAGCTTTGGCTTTCAATTTTAGAAATAACACAAAGATATTCTTTGTTGTTTTCATTTATGATATTCATTCATTCTTATATCTTTGATGCCAAGCAGATTTCTTTTAGAATTGCTTGAATATAGTGCATTTTGAGTGAATATATGTGTACCATTTGGTAACACTATATGGGCTCTTCTGGACCCTTCAATTATATTGGCTGAACCAACTATAGTTGAAACTTTATATGAAACATTTTCGGATAATTCAAAGAAAAACTTCGGGTTTTTCAATATCGTATGAGTAGTTCCACAATCAACCAGATATATATTATCACTTAAACACTGTCGATCCATACCTTAAGAATTAAAAGCAATACAGCTAGTTGATAACTGAAATAACTTATAAATACAGATAAATGTCCATGGGAATAAACTACTTATCATGTCCAACATTACATATTATTTCTGCAATTCCATAAGCACAAGCTAAAAAGAAAGGCAAATAAACAAAAGTTTCAAACTAATACATGATGAAAGGAAATGAAACAAAAAAAATCACATAGTTAGCTTCTGGCTAATTATTACCATCATAGAAACTACAGGTTCTAAGTTTTCCATTTTATAGCAAAAATTACTTTTGCATTCACTTCCGGTGTGCAAAATTTAGATCTTAACTTAATATGATCTTCAGGATGCATACTTTCTTTATAAAAGTTTTCCTAAGAAACAACAAAATTATTTCTTCTAGAAATATAATATGACTATAATAAAACTTCAAGTTTTATCATAATTCATATAATGTTATTGTAAATTTTTAAATTGAAGCAACTTTTCTAGAAAGTGCCCTTTTTTTCACATATGAGAGTCATTTTACTATTTTTCTTCAAGAAAATAGTATTGATTATAAATGTAATGATCTCTTCCGATAATAAGTTTCTTCAAGAAATTATTTGTAGCATAAATTTGGAATATAATGCTTTTTCCTCTTGTTAAAACTTTTCATTTCATTGATTTTTCAAATCCTTTTCTATTATTGGTCATTTGCTATAAGCAAATATTAAAAGCAATTATAGGCTTTTATGTTTTATTTCATGTTTCTCAATTGAATATGAACTTCAGGTTCCTCGTGAACTTCAAGTCCCTCATTTGAAAGGATTTGTATATGAACTTTAGGTCATATGAACTTCAGGTCATTTGCATGTGAACTTCAGGTTCAACCACTCTTGCCTTGTGTTTGGAAGTATGACCGTCTTCTGGTGGTCATAACGCTCCTTCAGGGAGTTCCATAAGTGGATACGATCTTTTTCAGTTAAATATTTAGATCATCGCGGATATGGCATCTTAAAAAAAATATCAGAGCTTTTGCTTTGTCCTGCTGGGACATAGTATTACCATTTTTAATGGTATCCTCTAAGCATTGAGATCGTAAATGAATTTCAGTGTTTGACATTTTTGTGAACTACACAAAAAATTTGCAGATGCTTAATTAAACAAAATTCACATATCAGTATACATGTTCTATAATTAAATTGAATATATTACAGCACAGAATCATAAAAAAAATTAATCCAAATTTGCAAGTCTTTCTCTATACATTTACAATGAATTAATTACAATAATGAAAGAATACAAACCGTCAAGAAGCCATACACCATATAACAAAAATAATGGCCACAGTAATACATATGTTGGCTAACAAGCAGGTTGCTTGTATTGGAAGATGAAAAAGCATATAAAAGTAAGCCATACATGGAAATGTAATTTTAAATATTTAAAGCATCTCATCTTGCGAGATGAAGCATTAAAAAAATGAGAATAGGTAGTCTATTATTACAAAGTTGAAGTTGTACATCAAGCATTAGATTAAATAAGAAGCAGCCTGCAGTTTACATATATGCATACCTATTATCAATGGCTTCTCTGTTATTGAAGAGATAAAGTAGCAAATGAAGATTATTTATGTATAGCGTATGAGGTAAAAGATCCATATATAATATTATAAAAAGAAAACGAATGGATCTTCCTAAAAATATATTTGGTATACAATAATACCATATCAAATATGAATAGATGGATATCTAAAAACCACTAAGCGAAAAATAATTAGATCTAAAAAGTTAGATCCACTGGAACATAATCTAGATCTACAAAAAAAATATAGATCCATAGATCAAATATTCTCAAATAAAAATTACTTACATGACAAATTCATAGATGTAGATCTAGAAGATCTCAACAAATAACAATAAAAAATCTCGTGCTGATAACGTGTCATAAAATAAAATAGAACATATCATAAAAGAGAAGACATTAGAGAGAACATAAGAGATAAAGGAGGAAGCTTTTTGTTTCTCTTGATTCAGTATACATAATTCTATTACATTGACTCCCTTATATATTGGCTTTGGAGCTGATGTTAGCCTTACACCCAAAATGTGGGACTAAAAATAATATGACAAATGCATATTCGCTTATATGTATTACAACAGTTTATAATTAAGTTTCAATTTATTTCATTGTATATGACTTTGGCTACTGTTTCCATGTATATTTATTAAGCTATTTTCCATTCAATTATTGCTAACGTGCTTACTATAATTTACTGTAACTCACATATTTAACTTTCTCTTCATTTACTGTGCATCCACAATATTTTCGCAACTCCGTATGCGAAGCACGGGTACACACTTGTTGATTAAAATTTCATAACTTCTACAAATTGATCAAAAATCTCCTCTCCTTTTGAAATTAACCTCCTATATCTTTCTTGGCCTGAAATATACCAATGATTGACATTCAAAGAATTAATCAAACTATACAATGTTTATACATGAAAAGATTCTTTCAGAGGTCAATAATACAATGATATATTTTTTAGCTTGTAATAACTAATAACTAATAAGACTATAGCTGTAATACAAGAAAGAATAACCTAAAGAAATTAGATAACATTCAATCTGTCGTTAAAATACAAAAATTACAATGTCTGAAACAGAATTGCAATGCCAACTGATCTCCTGCTTTGTGTCGGTTCTACTGTACATTTGTAAAAACCAGTCAATAAAAATGTATAAAATCAGTTTGTTTCTCTTCTCAATGCGTGTAGTATTCTATTTTTTTGTACAGTGAAGAATGTAGATGGAAAACATCACGAGCTTGACCTCTTCAAGTAAGCTAGCATGCCTAGTCCAGCAATTAGAGCAGCACCAGCTGCAACTGCGCTATACGCAGAGGCCCATGCATCTGTATATGCATAATCCGTCCCTCCTGTGCCTGCCCCTTTCTTTTGCCTCCCACTAATACCACTATAGTCTAAATATAGCCTTAATCCCTAAATCAAAAATAATAACAAGTCTTGTGAATTTCACATGTCATATTTTAGTAACATTTAAACTTTATATCTTGTGAATGCCACATGTGAGAAAGAAAGAAAAAGTGTCAGGTAAATTTTACTTAAAATTTGGGACTTTCAAAATACATATGATAACATATTTCATTTTCATATAAATAAAAATTACCTGAAGCAACCCCAGTATTCAATAATATGATATTAACTAATGGTTGAAATTCACTTATATGCTATTAACTAACAGTTGAAACTGAACAGTATTCACTGGTAAAGTAAAACAGTGTTGACCAACAAAACAAGGGTTCTGACTAGTTAATTGAATTATTTATGATCTAATATGCAGTAAACCAATACTTCCAGCAACTAATTACAAATTATAGTTGCGAGTGTTACGGCACGAGCTTCGCACGTGATCAAGCCTTATGTTTTGCGCATGGATTGTTTTTTAACATACGGTATAGTTTTAACATATTCAAGAGAAAATAATTTACATGAATATTTAGTTATATTTTTCTGCCGAAACCACATGTAATTAGTTTGAATTTTTATTTCTAAGTTGCAATGCTTTTTTATTTAGTTTTAATTTCCACTTGTATTATTAATTGACGAAGAACGACCTAATAGTAAAACTTCATTAGATTCTATTTGTAGGTGATTTTAAAATTTGTTATTATATGGTAAAATGCGGTTTGAATTTATAAAGAAAATATAATTATTAGATATATGATTTTATGAAATATCAAATGGCATTTATGATAGTTTACATTAATATCAAAAATATGCAACAACAAACTTATCAAATCCTACTTAAAATATTTATGGATTTGATAATTTATTCAGAAAAATCTTGCATTATATACTTTAATATAGCCAGATATTTGACTCACCTTTTAATCAAATCTCATTTACATTTGAACAATTCGATTTTATGAATAATTGTAAGAAGATTTTATATTCTAGCTTATTGGGGAAATCAACTAAATATTTAAAAGTTATATTTAATGTTATTTTGTGAAGTTCGCGGTCGGACCGAAAGTTTATGCTTCTAAGCTAACCATTTTTTCAGGATGAGTTTTATAATATTACACCCATAGTTGGGATTTTCCGCCACAAAGTGTATATAAACCACAAATTAGACGTCTATTGAAAAAATATCTAAATAAAAATCAAGCCAGACAATTGCTTAACTAAGGGACAAAAAAACAAAATTGGAAGTGGATGCTCCAATAGGCATTTGGTGAAATTACAGTTTTTAATCCCCTGGTCTTAATTTTTGCAATAGTACGTTTTGTGATCCGACTATTGTAAGCAGTTTTGAGGTTCAAACTCACAAAAATATAATCTATGTGCTCACCATTGAAGATGCTTTAGTAGTGTTTTCTGCTATTAGTAATTTAGTAGTAAAAAGTTGAGATAGTAATGCCCATTACTGCATCTGCTTAACTTGCGATGCTTTCACATATTAAGAAATTCTACGAATTTTGTGCATACTTGATAAATTGTCAACTATCAAATGACTACGAAATCCATCAATACTTTCGCCAATAACAGCATCAAAATGTGTGTTCTATGTTAGTGTACATAATAGCAAAACTATTACCGTCCAACCAACAAATCTAGCATGCTCCACAGCAGCTACAAGGTCGCTGTCTGAAGCTAGGACAACCTTGTCTTTATCTTGATCCTCGTACTAAAGCATTACACATAAATAAATAACAACAGAGAAATACATCTTTTTTTCAAATTACAGGAAATGTCATGTGTCTATATTTAGCATACCAGGATTTGTGGGAGATGATTTCTATCAATGTCACTGCCCACTCGTTGAAGAATGCAAGTGATGAGTTCCGTCATAGACCGTGTATCTATCATGGTAACACAAAATATATTAACTGAAAATTAATAAAAGAACATAACGGCAAAGTAGTTAGCTCAGCACAGCTAACCAAAAAAAAAGGAGGAAAAGGGAGGGGGAAAATGCATTAAATCATGTTAACTCGTATTGTTATCGAAATTTGTAATGTACTATGTATGACATCTTCATGCCTGCATTTTTCACAAATGATTAGATAAATATATTAAGCTGTATATATGTAAGAGATGGTATTAGGTTTTGTTTGTTTGTTTACTACATTAAACTAGATAATATTGAATACACGTCATTCTTATATATATTCCTTTCTAAATACGCAGGTAAGTCAGATGCAATCAATGTTTGATATCTCTAAGTTTTACCAGGCAATCATATTGAGGTCATCCTTATCACTATTATACTATTATCACTTGTCAAAATACAGAAATAACGATAATGGTAAATGTAATTCTTCTTAAATAAAATAACCTAAATAGCAGAGTTAACCTACCACAGTAGAATCTATGCATTCTTCCTTTCCTATCTTCAAGTTTGAATGCAAAGGTATGTGCCACCCCTGACTGACGATGAGCAGGAGAACCTAACGTTTCTGTACCCTCCGATGCGATTTTCAAAGATGCTTCACTGAAATAGAATAACTTTAATAGTATGATCTTTTTATATAAACCTTAAACTATGTTTCAATATATAATGATAGATGTCACCTCCTTGTATCTTCTTCCTCGTCTGTAGGACCTATAGCCATTGCAGAGTCCCAGAACTTCTGCATCATTGAGATTGTTGCTTCATTTCCGACTCCACCACTGTTTTCAACCTACATATTGAGACAAGGTAAAAAAAGTAAGTTATCAATGAATCAAGCTTTCTCTGAATGTGATGGTAGCAAGATATAATATAATGTTCGGATTGAATTCCGACATCATAACGCTTCACCAAAATAAATGGATCAAAGAGTTATATCATTTTATATGACACAAGCTTCTAGTTGGATGTTCATTCTTGAGGTACAGGTCTTTGGATATATCCCAGTCCATGAACAAATGCAGTTGGATTGACATATGTCTACTATTTGCATAAGCAGGGAAATTTAGTAATCCACCGGTAGAACAACATGTTGAAGTAAATATGTTTAGTTTCGCAGAATTAATTGTTTTCACTTTGCTAAATAATGACATAAGACTAACTCATTTTGAATAAATTAATATGGATATAAGAATGTCCCCAATGGGTATGTTTCTAGATTATCCATCTAGAGGTTTTGGGATTAAATTCCTTTGACATCAGTCAGCCATGTTCGATGATAATAATAATATTATTATTATTAATCTCTACTATTAATAATGAAAATTCAATCAATTAAATTTTCACCGCATCTTATTGAAATTCTAAAAATACCCTAAATTGTATCCCTTCGTGATCATCCATCAACAAAACCCCTTCCCGACCATCCATCAACAGAATTTCACTATTGATTTACATCTAACACCACTACCAAGGCCATTTGAAATAAATATGTTGTGTCCACCAAAGCTTTTGCACTTATAAAACACATCCCATTGAATTTTATAAAATAAAAAATAAATACAGCTAGTTATTAGACACACATATATGCGATTTATACTAGCAATAATAATACGAGTACAAAAATCAAACTGCTATATGATTTTTCTTTTTTTCTATTTTAGGATTTTATTAAATGTCAAATAAATAGGTAAAATATATTAAAGAATTGAAAGGTATAAAAGAATAGTTTTACAAATGAAACAAAACAAACTTTGCTGAAAGAAGTTTATAATTTGAAATTTCAATTTTTTTTTTATGAGAAAGGATTAACAGAGTTCAATTATATAAAAGACCCGACTATAAGATATGAGATACAAATGTTGAGCGTATTCCAGGTCCAGAATTACAGGTAAAAGTAGATAATTTACTTCAAAATATAGGAACATTGGGTCGAGGAAAAATATTTTTAATTTTTTTGGTTAAAGGATGTGGGTTTTAAAGTAAGTGTGAAGTACAACAAAATGCTTAATTAATCTAGTTTCAGACAAAATTTAACTTTCTGTTTTATCTGATGCTAGTTCAATCTAGCATTCTATTGTCCGAAAAACTAAAATTTAAAATGTGTCATTGAGACATAAATCAATTTCAATATTTTCCTTTCAACCAATTCCCTCAAATATTATATTATAAATATTGTATCAAACATTTCAGTGTAAAACAAATGAACTGAAAATAAAATAATACAACAGGCGAGTGAGGCACTGCCAGTTCAGCCTAATCGCTAAAAATTGAAGGTGGTGCCTGGCGCAAACGGTAAGGTTACCCGGCTGGTAATCTGGAGCGCAAAGGTTCGAGCCCCGGCCTCTTCACATAATGTGAGGGAAAGGCTGCGCGCGCTAATCGACCACCCCCAGAGCCCGGAAAGCCGTGAGAATAGTACCAGATGGGAGACTGTCTAGGAAGTCCTCACGCTTGAGTATGGGAGCCTTCGGCACGGGGTATACACCTACCTTTTTGTGTGCTTTGTGTTTTCAACGTGTGCTTTAAAATGCACAAAAGAGGAGAAATAGTGGAAAATGATCGATCTAGAAAATGATTTCAACATATAAAATTGAAAATGGTTTTTTCTTGTTTTCCATCTTCTGGAAAATAAGAAAAAGATATTTCTCCCTTTATCTTAACCTCTTTGTTGCTGAAATGTCTATGATTTCCAACTCATGATTTTCCTCAGGTCATACATATTAAAAATGATAAACACATAACTAGTTTCAAGCCAAACAGTCCCTACTATTTTTGAAATAAATGTCAAAGAGTAATAATTCGCATGCTAAAACAAATAAGTATAAAGCCACTTACAGTGGCAACGGCGGCATGTGTAACATGAATTACATCAACAACTGAGACAACATTCCCATCTGTAGCAAAGAAGACCAGAAAGGGAAGAGAGGCAAAATAACATAGAGATATTTAGGTAAAGCTTCATTAGTAAGTGAAACATTATGCATATCATAAAAATTCTATAACTTTATTTTAGCTTAATGGAAATTACCTCGATCCAAAACAGGAAGGTGTAAGAACTTTCCATTATGCATAGTGTGTAGGGCATCCAATATTGATGTATCAATATTTACTGATTCAGGATTTGGAGTCATAACCTATATAATATGTACCACCGTCTAGTTTATTTAAGATGTAGAAGATAAGTTATATATTTTATGTGATATATGTGTCAATGATATATCAAGGCAATAAAAATGAAAATTTAAGATTGAGGAGGATATCATTTCCTCCATGTGACGGGAGTAATATGGCATGCATACCTTCTCTACAGTGGTGGTTTCTGGTGATAAATTTTTAGCAATTACCCGCATCAATATATCACTTGAACTGATTCAAATTTTAACATGGTTAATTATGTCAATTTATGAAACCAATCAACTAAATAAAAAATAAGAGCGAAAAAAATATTTAAAGCAAGGAAAATGAGCTTACGTCAATATACCATGAGGTTTATTTGTCACTGTAACAACAGCTGAGCTTATTTGAACATCGAGCATCTTTTTTGTAGCGGTTAACACCGAATCCGTAGGCGAGACTGTGAGAACCCTAATGAATAATGTCATCGTATATATCAGGTAGTTTCATTTTAAATTACTTCAAGTAGGCACACAGTTACCTACTTTGAATTTGCTGATAGAATAGTTGACAATGAAGGCCGAAACATTAGCTCTCTTAGATTTTCTAGAAATGTGTTGGGACCTGCAGAAAACAGAAAGATCAATGGGAGCTTTGCACATTAGGTCCTTATTTCTAAAATTGTTGTAAGAATAGTCCGTGTAACAACGAATTTGTAAATAAGTTCTCTATTTTCTTTTTTTCAATTAGAAAGCGCAAATTAATTTGATGATTTTCGGGTAAAAAATGCTAGTTAACTTGCACTATTCAAAACATTTTTCAAATTCTGAAAAATCAAATATTTTTATTTATAAATAATAATAATTGTTACTTAAGTATAATTTTAGTAAATTACTGCAATTTTTCGGGTAAAAAATACTAGTTATCTTGCATTTTTCCATGGTTTCAAAAATAGGGATCTAATTTACAAAATCATTTCTACAGGGATTTTTCTTACAATAGCATTAAAAATAGGAACCTGTCCTTTTTTTTTTTTTTTTTGTTGGCAGGATATTACTTAATTTTTTTCCTTAAACAATTTACTGGCATATCAGACCTAAACTTTCATATAATGATACCTGAAACTGAGGACCCCCAGTTTCTCTCTACACCTTCAACAGCAGCTGCAATAGCTTTCCCCTTTTCAGATGCCCTTTCCATTCGAGCAATGGCATCGTACAAACATTTTGCTATATCAAGTAACGCAATTACCTCACCGTTTTCCACAACAGGCAAATGCCTGAATTTGCCTAAAAAGGACATGAAAAACTGTTAGCCAATGGGTCATATAAATACTATCCACACTTCTATTGAATACCAATTCTAGTATCATTGAATGAAAAGTGCTTAAGCGAATATAAATGATGCTAAGTTGCAGCTTGCTCTGCCTTAATGGAAAAAGAATGTGATCCAGCTTTAAAAAATAAACTAAAATTACAAATTTTGGCCAAAAAGAAACAGCGAGCATGAAGTATTATTAAAAATTTATATTGTACTATAGAAGCAAAATTCAGTCCCAATATACAGAATGCTTAAAGCATGATTTTCAAATTTTCAACCTAATGCAAAAAATTATAGTTTCATTTTCTCAAAAATAATAAGCGCTTAAATGCCACTAAGCAAGACAACAATTTTATTGCCTCACTTGAGGTCTAACGCAAATATAGATATTAGCAGAGCAAGTTTAAGAAAGCGAAGATAAAGACAATCGTGAAGCTAAACAAATGTTTTGAAAATAACTTTCTGGACACAGACCTTGGACCATTTTTTGCAATGCTTCAACAGCAAGCGTGTCTGAAAGAACAAATATTGGATTCCGTGTCATCACTTTCGAGACAGGAGTTTCCTCAAGCTTTAGTTCACGAGCAATGACTCTTGTTGCAATATCCTTCAGTCAAAACAAATAATATAAATGAGTTTATCGTTCTGACTACTATTTTACAAAGAAGAAAACCCGACAGTAGGTTAAATATAACCTTGTCTGTTAAGATTCCACAAAGCAAAGCATTTGAGTCCGTGAGTAATACAGCATCAACCTTACGAGCAGCCATTCTTCTACAAATTTCATAAACTGATGAATTCTCAGGCATTGTCAAAGCTTTGGTTAAACGCAGCCTCCTTACTGTTCTCTCGCCGCTTAAAGTCCTAAACAATAAAACAAGAATTAAAGACAAAATATCAATTGAAGAGTTTGCTTTGGATTATCACTATTCACATTGAAACTTCATGCATCTTATACAAAATGCAAATGGGTGACAAAAAGTAGCGAATTATCTTAAGTATGAGTGAGTCTTTCACTCAGCAAATCTCTCGTTCCTGAACATTCATAAAGGTTCTCTTAGATCATGGACGGGAGAGAATGGTTTTCTCAAATCATGAGTTGGAAAGAACGATTTTATCAATTATGTTCATTTTAAGACATAAGTTTGTTAACATTAGCCAAAAGACATGTCTCCAAAAAGATAATTTTCTCTGGTAGGTGTGCAGGCGATGAAGTTGAGAGACATTAGTGGGAGTAGTAAAATAATATTTGGATTTGGATTTGACCCTAACAACAACGAAACTTTGATACCATAAAGACTTCCACAAGGTAAAATTGTTGCAAACTAGCAACTTTATCAATCCCTACAGGTAATAAAATAACCGAGTGGAAAAGCGTATTATCTAGGACATAATAGGGATCAACAGCAAAACATCTTTCTTTTTTTAAATAACCGACTTATGGGGAATTTGGTCTATGTAAGTTCCACAATCTCTATCATTGATTTGTAGGTAAGTGATAGCATTTTATAGCAACTTGGTTTAAGTACCCACTACCATATAACATGAGCATAATTATGGATTGATAGTACAAACTTTCCTGGGGATAACCAAAAAATATTGTCATGCTTTCACTTCCCCAGGTCCATCAAGGAACTCATTATGAAGTATTGGAATTAATGTTAAGTAATGGTACACACTTGTTTACAAATAATGGCATAATCTCCATCAGAATATCTCTGGTAAGAGAAATGCAAGATCAACAAATCTAATTTGTTTGTCATAAAATTAGGTTGACATGATAATAAAATTTTCATGAAAAGCTCCTTGGATAAATACTGAACCAATGTACGAACACACTCTTGTGTAATATTAAATATACAGTGTTTGAGATATTTGGTGATTTTTTTTGTTGTATTGAGGGAATCAAATTTAATCAAAAAAATAAAAAATAAAATACTGCCTTACATGCCACCTCATTTTTAAAATTACAAAAAGAAGAAGAAGAGGAAGTTATTCACGTTTTAGTTCACCTATTCAATAATCCAATATAACAAACTGTCGTAATCACATAGACTGGAAATATACCTGAGATAAAGAACACAAGTATGCTCTTATTAGGGGATGTCCTCCTAAGGCTAAAGGATGGTTCATATAAAGAGAGCCTTAAGGCTTATAAAAAGTGGGTTAATATAGATCAGATGGCGCAGTGTTAGTTTTTTCCATTTAAGCCATATGTGTTGTAATATCAGCATCAGTTCATGCTCACAGCCAGGGACGGAGGTAAGGTTGGGTAAGTAGGGGCCATCCCCCCCCCCCCCCTTAAATTTAAAAAATCAGTACAATTTTTTTCTACCCTGTTAATACAAAAGTGGTCATTTTTATTAGTATTTACACAATATTTTTGCCTAAAACTTGATAATATAAGACATTATAGGTTGAAATTAAGATAAATTCAGGGTAAACTGGTAAAAAAAAATTGGCCCCCCTTCGTATCCGCCCCCCGCTTAGCCAATTCTTGGCTCCGTTCCTGCTCACAGCCTATGACAAGATGCAGAACCTCGAGAGACTCTTTAGACATCAGAGTAAGCAGCTTGCAATGAAAAAATGTCTAAAAGTTTAATGACCCAACAGACGCAAGTTAAGGATCATGTTCTTAAAATGATGGTATATTTGAATGAGATGGAGTTTCTTGAAGCTGAAATGGACCGTATGAAACAAAAGCATATATTAATCTTCAAGCACGGCCCAAAATGTTCTAAGCAATTTTGCCTTAACTACAAAATGAACAAAAAGTTTATATTCTTTGGCAGAACTATAGATAGAACTTCAAGTAGTGGAAGGTTTCTTTAGACGGGATAACATGGCTGAAAGAAATTTTACATCTAATATGAAGGTAAGAAGGGCAGCAGGAAAAAGAAAAGGTTCAAAGGATGAAAATGCTACAAAGAAGGGCACAGCCCTCAGGAATCAGGATGCACTATGAAAACGAGCCCAACAAAAAGAAAAAAGAACTTCAAATGTGAAGAATGAACACAATGAAAACGTCATTGTCCGCTTAAGAATAAGGAAACGATATAAGTATATTTCATTCATTTATCGTTGAAAACATGTTTGATGGTGTTACCAACGACTGGTGTGTAGACACAAAAGTCACTAATCATGTTTGCAATTCATTGTCTCGATTCGTAAAAAACTAGACAACCCAGCGATGATAATATATACTTGTTCATGGGTGTTGTGGCAGCCATTACAGTGAAAGATTGAGGAACCACGGTAAGTTCCTTTCCTCCTTTACTTCATCAATTATCATCGTCATATTATCATTATTGAAAGGTCACAATGGTAAATTCAAAAGCTTCAAAACCAACCGTTCCTATTATATGTAAAAGATATTGAACCGGAATGATTTATCTTATGTTTGAATTAGAGTAACTGATTGGCTATTTGCAACTCCTGTGCCGATTTTTAGGTACATTATTTTCTCTGCTGTTCTTGTTGATAAATTATATTCCAACTCAAGGATTTGCGGTTCACCCATTTGTTTAAGAAAAACACCAAGAAAAAAGTTGCCTCTTTGACTTTCATCTTAGCCATTCTAATTTTACTGAATAATTTAATCTCTTTTGAAATTTTAGCTAAAAAGCCCAAAAGTAGCTTTTACGAAATGATTAATCATAGTGAAGAAAATGGTGCTCTACAACAATCAAAAGAGCCAACCAAATTATTTTCATTTAAAAAAAAAAAAAAAAAAAAAAAAAAAAAAAAAAAACTTATAGAAGGGGAGCTAGAGAGCTCTTTATATAGCCCAATAGACCCATGTATGATTACTTTGAGTTACGAAACAATGAGCTTGAGTTGTAACCAGTATTACCACCCAATCCGACTCTAGCCCAAGGCCAAAAAGATGGTGGCATAGGGTCTCCAAATTTAAGAGGCTTCAATTTCTAAACTACATTATATACACCAGCTATTATTTGTGCTGTGTTTGCTGGATTAGTCATTTGGTTTTGAAGAGGAGACGAAGATGTTTTGTAGTATGAAGAGAGCATGTACAAGTAGAGAGTGAGTTTTATATTTTCATGTTAGTTTAACATAGCAATCTTAGCAGTGTCGTTGTTTTAACATATTTTTGGATGCACTCAGCCAATTTTATGTTTAAATAAAATTTGACTCTTTTTTTGAAAATAATAATTGTTAGGAAACCTTACACCAATTGGTTCGCGTTGCTATCAAATCACATTCACATATGTCCTAAGTTTGTCTATCCCGCTTCAGATAGTTTGTGGTACGAAACGATGAATTTAGCTGATTACTACAGATTAAAAGGAATCAATTTCCAAAACCCTAAACAAAGTTTGAAAAAAGAAATTCGTGTTATGCTCTAAATAAATAATTCGTAATATTCTTGGCCAAAATCGAAACCTCCCTCCATGCCCTGTTAAAGTGAACATTAAATTTTGATCAGGTTCGAAGGAGAAGGATTTGAATAGCTATCACCATGAGCAAAATGGAGAACGAAGCACTAAATAATAATAATAATAATAATAATAATAATAATAATAATAATAATCATGATCTAATTTATCGATGATAACTAACATGGACCGGGAAACTGGAGGCTTTCGAGGCGCAGCAAGTTGCAATGCTCCTGCACCGGCACCGTTAGTACTCTTGTGGCCGGGTGAGCTGCATACGGACGAGCTCCTCTTGTATGACGCGGACGATCCTTGTCCGTCCATTATGTGAACCGACTATGGAGACCGGAGCAGGGGAAAGGAGGAGGATGAAACCCTGGACTGTTGTTTTTTATTTGAGGAGAGGGGAGGAGGAAATGGCGGGAGACTGACGAAGGAAATTAGTGGGTAGAGCTAAATTTGGTTCGGTTCTCGCCTTTTTTTGTTGTTTTTTAAATGCTCCGCGTAAAAGAAAAAAAAAAGTGAACGTCGTGCTTAAATACTTGGAATCAAATTTAATGCATCAAATATTTTCCTCAAACACAAAATTATAAATTAAATCCCTATAGTTTAATTACTGAATAATTACATAAGATTATGTAACTATTCAATAAATAATTGCAGATATCTCTGTAGTTATATAAAAAAAATTGCATAAATATCTATAATTTTTGTGTAAAAAGTTGCGGATACTTCTACAATTTTTTTGATGAATAATTACAGAAATTTCATAATTTTTTTTAAAATAATTGAGCAAATTTTCGTAATTTTTTGATATAATTACATAAATGTATATAACTATTCGTTGAATAATGACATAAATTTATACATTTATTAGTTGACTTGATTCTAAAAGTACTCCCAACGGGGGGTCGGTTCCTTCTCAATTGACCCCCAACGCTGGGTAATTGGGCAAGGTCGGGGTTGCTTTGGCAAGCAACCTGTTGAAGTCAAAATTTGACCACAACACCAAAGTTATCTCTAGGATACTTCACCAAACGGTATGACTTGAAATTATGGAGCCACAAGTACAAAATAAAAGGCAAAAAGTAAAGAACAAAAGACTTTTAAAGTGGTTCGGCTTAGAGATAGCCTATATCCACTATAGAGTCGCTTCTCATTATCATATTTGAGTTTACAAAGTACACACAATACGCTTTTACATTCATTCCCTCCTTTTTTGTAATAATTCTCTACCTACTTCCTTAAACTCTCTTTAATCCACATTAATCTATCAATGGAGTGATAAAATCCCTCTAAGCATGGAGGTTGCTTGATGGAAAGCTTCAACACTTGAGTATTCGAACGATTTTGATCATTTCCATGGAAGATTTCATGATAGATCTTAGTTTGGAGGAGTGCAATGGAGGTTAGAATTGCTTGAAATGGTGGAGACAATAGTTATGCAGCACTTCGTGGTGTGTGGAATCCATCCCCATTAATGTGGAAGTTATGGTCTATTTATAGGAGAAGTTGGAATGAAGTGGTGAGCTGAAACTCATATGTACAGGCTACGGGTCGTTCACGAAGTAATTACGAAAATGCGACTGCCAGTTGTTGCCAGCTGTCGCTAGCTGTATTGCTAGCTGTCCATCTGAACAAACAAGGCATGCTTGACCGACCAAGGCTGATGCGCGACCGACCACTTAGTGCTTGACCGACCCATGTTGGTGTGCGACCTCCTTGCTCAAACCATGCAATGCTTAGCCAATACACATGCTTGACCCACTTTATGCTCGGTCCCTGGCATGCACGACCCATAAACTTTACCACTGATCAACCAGAGATGGTGCTCGAGCAGGCTTGTGACCGACCAACCAGAATGATGTTTGAGCCATAGTGTTGCTCGACCGTAGGAGTGCGCGAAAGACCAGACTGGTGTGCGGCCGACCAATCTTGTATTTGGTGTTTTAAGAGTGCACGGCCGACCAAAAACCAAATGATGACATGCTCGATCCATGTCTTGAGCATAGATTCATTCTATCAGTTGTGTGTGTAGCTTTTAATGGATAAACATTTGCCCTTCGAAGTTTGTAAGTTTTGATTTGTAAAAATTTACAAGCTTCGAAATATAGCATAATTTGATGAATTGAATTTGGTTTCTGGTAGGACGGTTGTGCATAACAGGTCAGTCGCACTTGTGTAAGAACGATCGAGCTATAGGTCGAGCAAGTTCACCTGGTTCGAGCTAGCCCACTAAGACGAGTCAGCTCGTTCAGCTTCCTTGCTTTATATTCTTCCTGGCCTTCATATCTGCACTTCATTTCTTTTTTACATCGAAGTAGCGTTTTAATGGCAACCGTACCCTCTTATAGAATTCTGCATCACAGTATAGTTGGTTCCCTTCATACTCCATCAACTTATCGATCATTTCAGGACCTTAAGCTTATCGGTCGCTCTCGGTTTCTACAACAAAACCCGACCAACTTTGAATCGAATTGGAGCAATCCCCTTGGATGTGAAGCATTAAGTTTGTCACAGGTGATTTTCCCTTTGATTTCGTATTGGATTCATCGATTTCCATTGTAATTATTAAGGGTTTTGGATTGATTGTGATATTTGGTTACGACCTGGATTTGAGCCGAGTTTTTGTGAGTTGTAATTGCTGAAATTTAGGATAGATTTGATTGGATTGAGTTGTATGTGGATGATTGGGGAATTCGAACTATGCAAAATCCCTTGAATACTAATTTGTATTAAGTGCACAAAAGTTGCTCGATGAAATGCTTGAGACACAAAACCTTGCATACTTAGCTGATCATTGTTTAAGCTATTATGTAGTGGAAGTGTTTGCGCTGCCGCTGCACCATTTATGTTCATAGATTCCATGTGTGTACTTTGATATATTGATCACTGTAAATATGTTGTAGCAGCCTCATTCATGTACATTGATGCCACACTTGTTATGTCAATTACTTTGCACTTGTAACTTGAAATCTGAATCTTGTACATGTTGATTTCCACTTAAATTGGTGTCTCTTACATTCACTTTGGTATTGATCTTTATAACTTATTGCTTCTGATCAACACTCTTAATTATCTTCTGCTGTGTGAAGGCTCACAGTTTGAATTAAGCAATATTAGCATGGTGACGTAGTTCAGATTGTCTGAAAGTCTTCAACATCATCCAGTAACACATCAACACAACTGCGCGACCTGTAATAGGTTGCCCAAGTCCGACCCCTATTTGGTCGTTCATGCTCGACCCCTATGGGGAGTCGTTCATGCTCGATCCCTATGGGGGATTGGTCGTGCTCGACCCCTATAGGGAGTCGGTCATGCTTGACCCCTTAAGGGGAGTCGATCATGGTCGACCCCTATGGGGAGTCGATCATGGTCGACCCCTATGGGGAGTCGATCATGCTCGACCTCTTATGGGGAGTCAGTCATGCTCGACCCCTATGGGGAGTCGGTCATGCTCGCCCCTTTATTGGGAGCAGATCATGCTCGACCCTTATAGGGAGTCGGTGATGCTCGACCCCTATGGGGAGTCGGTCATGCTCGACCCCTACACCGGGTCGATCATACTTAGCCTACTCTGGGTCGGCTGGTTCACATTACTTAGAAATTTCTTTGTGTTAAGGCCTTTATTGATCACTGAAGCTTCTTATAATGCTAAACCTGTAATAACTAAAACACTCGCATGCTTACGAGCTTATTATTTTATTATTGACCGCTCGTATCAACAACAGATCGGTCTAAATGTTAAGAATAAACATGTGGAATAACTTATGATTTAGATAGACCGACATATTTGCATAGGATTGTTTTCGTTTGATCGTTTATTGTTAGATTAAATACTCCCTGCACGAATATGGTCATTCTAGGACCAACTGTCAACGACGCTTGGAATTAGATAATCAGTACATGTTAATCGTGAATCCCAAGCCTCGTATTCGTCATAACACATATAACTATGCATATCATTCCTCCTTTGAGTTAGGAAGCGCGTACCTATGATTCATTTTCAAATATACCTGTTTATGTGCAAAAATGGTTACTAGGCAACAGTCATGCCAAATCTCGAGGAAACCACTATGTCTAGTGAAGTTAGCGCTTCCGTTCATGTTACCGAAACTACATCAGCCATTGTCCCCGGAGTAAATGTCATTCAGGATTTTCCTCTACCCCGACCTCTTGCCAATGCACCTCTCGAAAGGCACGAACAAATCTCCTCTTTAGTTCATGTCAGCAAATGTGTAAGCAATTTGGAATCTCAGAAAAGGACAAAGCCAAATTCCCAAGGAAGGAGGACTTTGCTGACCTTCCACCCGCTGGGTATGTTGCGGTTAATCGTCATATGTTATTAAGCAGAGCAATTCCTCCCCTCAATCCTTACTTATAATCAATCCTTCGGCGCTTGGCTATTTCCTCGTACCAACTGCACCCAAACGGTTACTTCATTTTAACGGGCCTTTATGTACTTTTTATAAGGGTCAAACAGCGCGCCAACATTTCAATATATTTTTTCTTTGTATTCTTTTAAAAGGAGGAAGAAGGATCGTCCGTCAATTATTTTTGTTGAAAGTCAGGGATCCAAGATTATTACTGATTTGGTAGAGAGTGTTCGAGGATTTCCGAATCAATATTTCTTCGTCAGGTGCCCTGAAAACTTTTACCGCCAATGGATGGAAGGAGGTGAATATATTTACTTAGAGTCCTTTATTTCTTTTTCCTTCTAAATTTCAGTCCTTGAATTTTTCTTTATTTTACAGAAGTTCCTTTTGATCAAGATACTGCCTTTGATCAAGAACTTCTCGATTCTTTAAAGGCTGTTAGTGAGAATGAACGTAGTAGAAAATTTTTGGTTATAGAAGAATTCCTTCGCCGATGTCATATGCTCCATCCTTCGCTATCTCTTGCAATAGATTCAGCTGATAAGAAAGATACCGGTAGCAAATCTCCAACCAAGAAAGCTCGTCTAAAGAAGTGTTCCGACCCTGCGGGAAGCAGTAAGACACCTCCCAAGTCTAAATTGACCATTATCGAGGAAGAAGCGTTCAAATAGCGTGAGCGTAAGAGTCTTATGACCTTGTCTGAACAGATCAAGAAAGAAGGTACTATCCTGGGTCATACAGAGGAAACCGAACAGGTTGAGGAGGATGAAACTACTTCGAAAAACGTTTCGGGCCCGATGAAGGAGAATGAGCGGTCTGTAGAAGCTGGAGAAACTTCTAAGGACAATTTAGGTACTAAGAAAGTCGACGAGAATCCTATTATTCAAGATAGACAAGGAGAAGGTATCTCATACAATTTAAGGAATCTCGGTGACCTTAGCTCAGCTAAAGATCTTATCTAGAGTGATATTGTTTTCCAAACACTTGAACCCCCGGCCACAAATACAAGAGTTAATACACTCGGAGCTCCCATCTCTTTACCAGGAAAAATGTTTGCGGATCTAGGGATTGACTTAGAACCAACTATAAATATTGTTTCGTTATTAGATACATACCAGCAAATGTTTTACTTATGCCATAAGTTTCCAATACTTTGCATAAGCCTTTTCAATTCCCTTCAGTACTTTCCAATTTAAGTACTAAGATTTTTCTCTCCCCTTTTTCCAGGTTCAGAAATGAGTCATTCATTTGTGAAGAACTTTGAACAAAGCATCAAGTATTAAAATCCAAATAATCTCCTAAGACCTCGGTCATCACAATACCCAAAGCAATCTCACCAATCTCATCATTCTCAGAATCTGCAACCTCCCCATCAACCTTAGCAAATTCCTGAGCTCCCAGAAACTGATGAGCAAAGGAGGAGGAGGAATCTCCAAGATAAAGAAGATGAGGAGGAAAGGAAACGACGTGCTTGGCTTGGTAACGACTATGATCACCTAGATATGCTAGAGGCAAAGAGGAGAAAAGAAGAAGAAAAACAGAAAAAGAAAAGAGAGAAAAGGGGTGATCAAGGCAAGGAAGACTTTCAGAAGCGTCATAAGTCGGACAAACTTCCAGTGCTAGATATTCATATTACTTCTAATCAACCGTCCTTGGCTTCTCCATCCGTCACTCCAACTCCTGCCGACATTCAGGCGATTATAAATAGGCCCCGCTATATTCATAGACCAGCTGACTTTAGTCCTGCCGACTGATTCCCTGGTTGGTGTTTAAGAGTGATGTACCTCAATTTCGATATATACCCTTCTGACAAGCGAGACATTCTTGAATCATTCGATACCTTGAAGAGTCGCATGTTTACACAGTTTGACACAGGCAAGAGTCAACTTGAAGTTCAGTTAGATACAATTAGAGACCATGCTGAGAAGTAATTGGGCCAAAGGTTTGTTGTTGCACACGAACTTCAAAGGCTAAATGGAATCAATATTGATTGAATTGCCACACTAGAGAATGACAAAGCAGAACTTGTCAAGTTTATTGAATCTTGGGACAAACTATTGCATCTTTCACTCAGAGGGATACAGAGCTAGCAGGCTTAAAGGCTGAGAATAAGAGACTCAAGGAAGAGCTTGCCACTGCGAAATAGAAGGAAAGCATGCTAGCGACACAAGTTCAAGAGGCTCAATCTGCTCAACAACTTGCTGAATCTCAACTAGCTATAGAAAGGAGTGCTTCCGCTACTTATCAACAAGAGAATGTGACCCTCCAGAACAAGATTACTTCTCAAAGTATGGCTCTTGAAGTGCTAACTACCAATGTTGAATTTCTTGAAGAGGATAAAGCCAAGGCTATGGCCGCTTATAAGAAAGCTAAGGAAGGTGTTGACGCTACTTTATTCAAATTCTATGTCTACGGTGTCATGAGCCGTGGGAGCCTACGCTACTTGGGAGAGAATTTCCTTGTAACTTTAGCTCTTATCTGCGAAGAGGTACTTAAGATTGATGGAGGCGATCATATTGAAGATGATCTTATTGAAGATCTTTTATTTAAAGAGTCTAGTGAAGCCTTAGCCAAGGGAAAGGTTCGGTTGAAAAAAGTGTGAGGATTGCTAAGCGATGGGGCTGGACCTTCTGGGGAGCAATCCCAGGGTACGACCAATACTGATGTCCCTACCATTCCTGCTAATGGTGAGACCGCTAGCTTGCGAACTCCTGTTGATCCTAATATTGTTCTCAAAGAGAAGGGCACAGTTGCCAAGGAACACAATATTGAAGGAGGCACTACTGAGGAATACAACGGGGATGATGAGGGAGATGATAATGATGCAGACAGATTTAAGGTTGAATATAAAAATATCCAAGCGAGTCTTGAAGCCACAGGTAAAACTGAAATTGTCCAAGCTATGTTATACTTAGACTTCTTGTGCCCTTCACCTGGGACAACTACATTATACGCTTATTGTTCGTCTATTTTAGGTTTAATCTCACCACAACCTTCCCCCACTGTAGGCAAGACAACGACAACTGAGGCCATTGTTACCGATTCAACTTTGATGTCGATTCCTCCTACCTTAGTTACTACTCGTCCTCCGGGTGATGCATCTTTGCTTGGTGCTAAGACCCTAGGATCACAAGATACTCAAATAGGTGTGATTGCCAACTTAGATGATGATCTTTACTATATCCCTAGAGACGAAGATTATGACAACACTAACGAAACTCCAGAAAAAGATGTTGAGGACTTAGAGAAGCAGAAAACCAAGCTTCCATCAACTTCGGGATGTAGGAGAAGGAAGTGCACCGTTAAGAAGAGAGGAGGAGGAGTCATCAACCTATCCTCCCAAGAGAGTCCCAGTGGCACGATGATCAAAGATGGGAGCCAACCAGCTAGTACTCCTCCTCCTTCTTCTACTACATTATCTTTAAGGTCCGATGACTCCAAGAACAGGAAGAAGAAGAAGAAGTAGCACTTATGACCAGCTTTCTTTACCTTCTGTTATCTCCTTTTATGCATTGCATTTAGACCAGTTGTATATGCTAGTGCCGGTCCTCGCTCATCACTTTATGCTTATTACTTTACGCACATTTGTGTCTGAAACTTTTGTACTTGACTTTGCGTCTGACTTGTGTTGTTGCTGATGTTATGAAACTGTATTTTGTGTTTTGTTTGTTGTACTTAAGCTTTTTACTTTGGCTTTATCGTACTTTCTTGTTTTGCATTCCACACCTGTTTCTTTACAAACTATTTTTGTTTAGTAAGTTGTAGCGATCATATAGTATGCTTTGAGAGCATTACTAGTTTGTTTTAATGCGGTAGTGATGCCCCCATGCCAAAAGGTCATTACAAGCTTTATAGATTGGATGTGATCAACTATGCTAGAGTTCCTTGGTTATGGCTAAAATACGGGAGGTTCCTACTTTAATGGCTAAGTCTATTGCTTTCACCATTGTGCTTGGAACTTCCTGATCTGCTTATTAACCAAAGATTTTAGCATAGTTGACCAGATTCATGCCTTTTAGTTTAAGGAATTCCACTGTTTTTGTGCCCTTGCTTGAGAGGTCTTATATTTTTGGCCCAATGCTTATCTTTTTCCGATTAGTTAATACAGACATAGGAGATGCTCATTAGTCTGATGTATTCTAGCATCGGTGATTTCATTGAGTGCCTCCGAAAAGGAGGTCTTTGGTTTAAATCCAACATTCGTTGCGGTCTAAATGGATCAGATGCTAATCAAATTAATTGGATACCTTTAATAAGGTCTTTGTGTCCGTCGATCGAAGAGTTTGGACTAATCGGACTCTGATCTGGTTGGATGCCTCCGTGGAGGTCTTTTGCCTTCGAGGAGGTCTTTAAAGCCCAATGTTTGTTGTAATCAGACAAGCTAATTCCTAGTATTGACAATCAACTGGGGTGCCCCCGAAGAGGTCTTTTTCCCCCGAAGGGGTCTTTTGGGGCCCATTAATCGTTGGGTCTGTGATTAACAGACACTAACGAACTAATCAGGTGCCTCCGAAGAGGTCTTTGTAGCCCGCTGATTGCTGAGTCTGTGATCAACAGACCCTAACAAACTGATCAGATGCCTCGAAGAGGTCTTTAATTAACTTCATTATGAGGGGCTTGGTTATTGCGCAGTTCCGCAGGGAGGACGCCAGTTCCATTACCAGATGCCTGTCATAACAAGCTAATCTAGTATGGGGCTAGGGTCGTGAGTCTCCATTTTCAGGAGTTGCCCCTTTGGTGAAACCTGCAATTTTCCCGTCTTTAAGTTTGACGTTGCACCATTTATTTGTCGGAATCTCGGTGGCCTCCAATTTTTTTGGTAAGGTGGTGCTTTACACCTTCATGTTTACTATGAATGGTGTTTATGACACTCGTTGCTTAAGCTGCCCCTACCGGGATTTGCTGTAGAGGTTATCATATTTTGTTCAGATTGTTGGTAGGCAATCGTTCGATGGCCTGCAATCAAAAATCATTTTTAGAAACTTTGAATGATTAATCAAAAGTTTGCACATATAAGATTTAGGCAAGCAACTTCACTTCTTCATTCATATGTACACAAAGTTTAACTACAATGCACAGAAAGTATTTACAACTTTATAGAAACATGAATGAAAAGTTAATTTTAATAACATCATAGATGATCGCTATTCCATGCCCATGGGATTATTGCTTCATCTGTTGCCTCTAATTTGAAAGTACCGTCCAAGAGTTTCTGACTTATAAGAAAGGGTCCTTCCCAGTTGGGTCCGGAAACCCCAGTTCAAGTCATTATCTTCTTCAACACCAGATCTCCCACTCTAAAGTTCTCGTTTGACTTTCGAATTGAAATTGCTAGCAACCCTCCTTTGGTGGGCAGTGACTCTTAGTTCTGCCTCAGTTCTTCTTTCCTCGAGTAGGTCAAGTGCTTCGAGCTATAGCTTTTCATTCTCTGCCTAGTTAAAGTGAATTCTGCGGTGAGTAGGTACTTCTAGCTCTACTAGAATCATAGCTTCGGACACAAAGGCTGGGGAGAATGGAGTATGCCCCGTTGCAGTTTTGTGAGTCGTGCGATACGCCCATAGTGCAAGTGGAAGTTCGTCTACCCAACTACCTTTGGCTTTTTCAAGATGCTTCTTGATAGTTTATTTTATGATTTTGTTCACTGTTTCAGCTTGCCCGTTGACTGCGGATGAGAAACTGCTGCAAAACTCTTTCGAATCTTGTACCCGGTACAAAAGCTTTTAAACTCATCTCTTTCAAATTGTGTTTCATTGTCTATAATTATCTTCTGTGGCACACTAAACCTGCAAATAATGCTCTTCTAGACGAAATTAATCACTTTCTTTGAGGTGATTGTGGCCAATGGCTCGGCTTCAGCCCATTTGGTGAAGTAATCTACGGCGACAATGACATATTTGAAATTGGATTTTGCTGTAGGGATTGCTCCAAATTAAGTCGATGCCCCCAGATTGCAAAACGGACTGACCATTTGGGTCAACTTTGTAGACGGTGCTCTAGGGATTTTTGCAAACCTCTGACATCGATCACATTTCTTAGTGTAAGTTGCGGAGTCTAAGTTTATATCAGGCCAGAAATAGCTGTATCGTAGAATTTTCTTGGCCAATGTCTATCCTACTATATGACCTCCACACTCTCTCTTATAAAGTTCTGCTAAGATGGCCGTAGATTCCTGTTTAGTCACGCATCATAGCAAAGGCATAGAGAATCCCCATTGGTATAGACGACCATACTGAATGTGATATAAAGATGCTTTTTGAAGCAATTTCGTTCATCTCTTCAAATCATCTGGGAGCTCCCCCTTGAGAAGATAATTTTTGATCGGGGCCATCCACGAGTCTGGCTCTATGGCGGTTTCCATGATCCAATCGATGTCATAATCATCAGTGCTGGGGTTGGAAAGGACTTCAACAGGAACTACTCCCAACACCTGAGCATCTCCTATACTAGCTAGTTTTGCAAATGATCTGCTTTCATGTTTTCTTCTCTAGGAATATGAGATATCACGTAGTACTCCAGGTAATCGAGAAATTCCTTAGCCTTGGACAGGTAAGCTGGGAGATTTCCTCCTTAACTCTCCTTGGACTTGAGATACCACCAGCTGCGGGTTGTTGAAGATTTGTAAGGCTTTCAAGCTCAACTCTTTCGCAATTTTCAACCCAGCGATTAGTGCCTCATATTCTGCCTCGTTGTTAGTTACAGGGAATTCCAACATTATAGCACAACATATTGATCGACCTTAGAGGTTTCTAGAACTATCCCTGCCCCAACGCAATAATCATTCTTAGCTCCATCAGCAAACAACTTCCATTTGGCAATTTCTTCAATAGGTTCTTCCTTCTCGTCCCCTCTGTCCATGAATTCTGCAATGAAATCGGCTAAATCCTACACATTAATTGCTCTTTGAGGATGGTAAGTGATGTCGTATTGACTATGTTCAATATTCCACTTTAACAATCTTCCCGAAGTTTCTATACGGAATAAGACTTGCTTTAGAGGTTGATCTGTGAGAACTTTGATAGAGTGGGCTTGGAAGTATGGTTGGAGTTTCTTCGAGGCTATGAGTAAATTGTACGCAAGCTTCTCCAATTTAGGGTAATTCAGTTCTGCCCCGATAAGTCGCTTACTAATGTAATATACTGGCCATTGAACCTTGTCATCTTCTCGAACTAAAGCTGCACTTAAGGCGTGACATGATACTGCCAGGTATAGGAGTAAGCTTTCTCCATCTTGGGCTTTGATAACATAGGTGGTGATTCCATGTGTTTAATTATCTCCTTGAAAGCTGCTTGGCACTCGGGAGTCCATTGGAAATCTTCCTTCCCCTCTTTAATGCATCAAACAGTGGAATACACCTATCTGTCGCCTTTGAAATGAACCGACTCAAAGCAACTACCTTGCCGTTTAGGCTTTGAAGTTCTTTCTTTGTTTTAGGAGCGCACATCTCTCGCAAAGCTGAGATCTGAGTGGGATTGGCTTCTGTGCCATGGGCATTGACCATAAATCAAAGAAATTTTCCAGATGCAACTACAAATGAGCATTTGAGCGGGTTTAATTTCATCCAATACTTCCTAAGAATGTAGAACATTTTAGCGAGATTCTACAAATGATTTCTGCCTTCTTTGACTTAACCAGCATGTCATCAATATACACTTCCATGGTTTTACCGATTTGTGCTTTAAACATTGCATTCACAAGACGTTGGTAAGTTGCTCCTGCATTTTTCAATCCAAATGGCATGGCCTTGTAGCAATATAAGCCAAGGTCTATTATAAAGCTCGTGTTTTCCTGGTCTGGCTCGTGCATCATTATTTGGCTATACCCCGAATAAGCGTCCACGAAAGATAGAAGCTCGTGCCCTGCGGTTGTGTCAACAAGTTGGTCAATCTTGGGCAGTGGAAAACTATCGTTTGGGTATGCTTTATTGAGATCAGAATAGTCGATACACATTCGCCATTTGTCGTTGGATTTCTTTACAAGTACTAGATTAGAGACCTATTTTGGATATATGGTTTCATGTATGAAATCGTTTTCCATCAACCTATCCACTTCTTCTTTGAATGATCTAGATCTTTAGGTCCTTGAATTCTTCGTTTTTGTTTCACTGGAGTCATATTCAGATCAATATTCAATTTGTGTTCTGCTACATTGGGAGATATACCATACAAATCGGAGTAACTCTAAGCAAAAACATCCAAATTTTCTCTTAAAAACATAGTCAAATCTTTTTGCAGCTTGAGGCCCAGCTGAGAGCCTATCTTCAATACCTTACCCGGATCATTATCATGAATTGGGATCAAAATTGTGGCTTCAGCTAGTGCCTCGTGATCTTCCCCTGTACTGGTCTTCCTTGGATCCATTTCTTCTTGGGCCTTATAATGCTCGCTGGTACAGGGGCCCCGCCCTAGTTGCTATAAGGCGGTGTCGTGAATGTGGAGGGGAGGCCCCGCATTATTTCCCATCTCTTTCCTTTTAGCTTCAACCAACTCTGCCATATAGCATTCCCTAGCCGTCTTTTGATCACCTTTAATCACACCAACCCCCCTTTCGGTCAGAAATTTCATGGTTAAGCACCATGGGGCTAATGCATTCTTGAAAGCGGTTAACGTTGGCCTTCCGAGGAATGCGTTATAAGCTGAAAGTTCGTCCATAAAAACGAAAGTACGTATCATTGCAACCTTTTTCTCTCCTTCGCCGAGTTCCACTAGAAGGTCTATTACGCCCACTGGCTGAGTAGGTTGCCCAGTGAACCGATGTATCTTATTCGGGTAGGCTCGCATATCCGCCATAGAAAGCTTCATTCGGCTAAATGCATTGATGAAAAGCACACTGACGGATGCCCCACTATCAACTAACACCTTCTCACTATAGTCGGCCCAATACCAATGGTAGCAACCATGGGATCTACCGTTGGTGTTAGCAATCAATCAGAGTCCCTATCCTTAAACACCACATCCTCGCCTAAAGTCTTTGATATCTTCATTGGAAATGTGTTGCTTAAGACCATGCATTTCTCCTCTTCTGAGGGGTTTTTCGATTCATTAGCATATTTTTCCATATCCCCCAACTTCCTCCAGATAGATGTGGTCCTTCCGAGATCGTATTGATGATTGGCCGAGGATTGATGGGAGCTTGGGCTCTCTCTCCCGATCCAGATTGATCCTTAGGAGTGTTTTACCCCTGAAAAGCTGGAGCTTTTTATGGATTTCTTACATAATGTTGTAGTCTATTTTTCCAGATTAATTCCTCAACCAAGTTTTTTAAGTGCCTACACTCGTTCGTGTTATGACACGGATGATTATGGAAGTGATAGAACCTTCCCGAACTTATATTAGAATCATTGACCTTCAACGGCTTCGGTTGCAGATAATCTTCGGTATCTTTAGTAGCAAGAAACGCACATTTTCCAAAGTATCCGTAAGTGGAGTCAATTCTAAAATTTTGAAAAAGCGGAGCTTCTTGTTATTCCGATTATCTTTAGAATCATTGCCCCTCTTCTGACATCTGGAGTTCTTTTGACTATCTGGAACATTGTTCTCCTTCTTTGACAGAGCCTTGCTTCCCTCAGCTATGTCCATGACATAGGACGGGTCATCTTCCACATCGATATATTCCTCAGCCTTTGCGTAGAATCTCTCCAAGGTTTTTGGCTTTTTCATTTTTAGCCACTTCCCAAATTTTGATTTCTTGATTATAGCGCCTTTCAATACCATTGGAACTAATCGGGGTTCTGAATCTTCCACTTCTGTAATGACCCGTATTCTACACATCATAGGATCGTAGAATATTTATTTCTTTCCCATATGAAGTTGTATGGTCATGTAACTTTGGGAAACATCTATTAGAGTCATTTCCCATGTTCATGATTTTTGTCGATTTTTAAATGACCATTTTGCCCCTAGTTGGTACTGTTTTGGCCGTAACTTTTGATTGGAAAGGAATTTTGACCTGAAACCACTTCCATTTGATTCGTTTGATGGTTTACCTTTCCGTAGAGTGGTCACATTAGCCAAACGGACTTACCGCTTGGGAGATATGGCTGAAACAAGGTTTGGAGTGTGAAAAACTGCTTAACCGGGCCAAATCGGGTGATTAGTGAGTAGGCCCATAACCCATTTCGGGATTAGGGTTATGGGAGGGCTGAAATGAGATGGAGAATCATTCCATTTCAGTTTTCTAGCCTCCACTTATCACCAAGGATCCGTAAAAATGGCCTCCAACCTCTAAATCACCTGCAAATCATCTTTTGGTCAAGGATTTGGCTTAGCAACCCCTAATCAAGGAGGATCTTCACCAAATCAACAAAGGAGCTGCTGTTTGGCATTGAGATTCACATCAAATCAGATAATTATTTCAGATCTTAGTTTATTTTGTGGCTAAGGTGAGTGATTTGCATAGTTTTACACTAATTATGGCTAATTAGGGGTGATTAGTGTTAATTAGCGAATTTAAACGTGATAAAATTCTGGAAAAATGTTTATAAAATTCAGAATGATGTTTTAGACCTCTGTTAGAAATTTGGTTCCATTTGGTTAAGTTTTGCTAATCATATCATTAGTTTTGCTTAAAACATGCTTAAAGGGAAATATGGGGTTTTGGTCATGTTTGATCCATTTTGATATGTCATATTGTTGTTTTGGTGTTTGTGGTTGATTCCCTATGTTCCTATGATTGTATGATATGCTTTGTGGTTGATTAGAAGTGTTAGATTTGTCGAAAACGCCGTCGAGAGGCGAAAATAGCTTGCTGGAATGGTGCAGGTTTTAGGACCAGGAAAAACCGACCAGGCTTCTGACCGACCAGGTTCTTGACCGACCAGGTTTCGACCGACCGGGGGAAAACAGAACGACCGACCAGGTTCCAGACCGACCAGGAATGAAGGAGGACGACCAGCCAGAAATGGTGAAGGAGACCGACCGACCCGAGCTCCAGAACGACCGACCAGGGATGGTGAAGGTTAGACCGACCAGGGGGACAAAACCGACCGACCAGGTTTGATGAAATGCGACCGACCAGGGGGAAACAAAACCAACCGACCAGCTTTGATGAAATGCGACCGACCAGGGGGAAACAAAACCGACCGACCAGGTTTGGTGAAATGCGACCGACCAGGGGGGAAACAAAACCGACCGACCAGGGATGATGAAAACCGACCAGGATGAAAGATGCTTGATCAACCGACCCAAACAAGAAAGAAGACCAATAACCCGAGATGCAAAGGTAGTCCAAATGGAAGTTAGAGCTCAGGATCCCGGAACCAGTTGGGAACCAATGAGTTCACTTCATGGTTGGGCTTTGCTGCGGGACGTGTGCTAAGGAGTTGTCGACGTTCATAACTTCGATTCACCACTAAAAAGGAACGATGGGCTACTTATCAGTGCAGTAGGGTCATTATGACCTGAGGGGCAAAGTGATGGTAGGAAGACTACGTTATCAGTGCAGTAGGGTCATTACGACCTGAGGGGCAAGGTGATGCGTAGTAAGACTATGAGCCAGTGCAGTGGGGTTCTTGTGACTCCATGGGGCAGAGTGGACATAGTAAGGATTAGTAAGGCTATGAGCCAGTGCAGTGGGGTTCTTGTGACTCCATGGGGCAAAGTGGACATAGCAAAGGATTTGTGGCTACGTTATCAGTGCAGTGAAGCCATTTATGACTTCATGAGGCAAAGTGACTGTAGCAAGGAATGTTGGGTGATCGAAGTGGTGAATATCGTATGCTTTACGCACTGAGTGAGAGATGTGAGGATGGATGCTATGCTTGATTGTTTGCCATCATTATGACATGCACACCTCCCCCACCTCCGTATTTTTACACTGTTTGATATGATACCTTAGAGTGTTGTACAGTATGTAGTGCTAACTCTTTGGTTGCAGGTCCAGGTTCAGGTATGTTTTAGTCTACCTGTTATTGTTCACTTTAGATGCTTATCGCTCATACCAGGCTTTATGTCTGACCCAGAGTTTTATGTCTCCTCTTATTACTCTGGGTGCTCACACGAGCAGACTAGAGACAGGTTAGCTGGTGATGTGCGAGTAGCTGATTCGGAGGCGGGCAGGAGGCTTCCACGTATTATATATATATATATATACACATTCTCCCTGTGTCGTTGGTGGTCGCTACTTGGGCATTAGTAGTGTACCTCATTTATCTTACTTTTGCTTTGAGACAGTTTGAAAATTTGTAATAAGCTGTATTTTGGATTTCCACTGCTATGATGTTTAGTCCTGATTGTCAGCTTATGCACTATCTCACCTGTTTTATGTCAAGTATGTTGTTATTATATTTTATTCTATGCGCTGTGAGACATTCTACAGGTTCTTGTATGTTCATTTCCTCATTTCCTTTTCCTTCTAACGACCCGTTCCGCACTAACTGGACAAGTGTACAGCGCACATTTGGAGTAAATGTCGGTTGGTGCGGGGCGGGCCGTCACACTTGGTATCAGAGCTCTAGGTTGCGTAGTTAACCTAGGGAAAGACACTAGGGAGAGATAGTACGTATATGAGAGCGCGTATTTGTGATTACTTTGGTTTTCAAAAGCTATGTATATATATACTATTAGTAGTATAAAGATGAAGTCGCACTGCACTAGCACCACTATGGGGTCGTTAATCGTTTCCCTTTTTACAGATTAACGATGAGCCGAGACACGAGAGGTGCTGGTAGAGGGACCAACCAAGGGAATGCCGCTGACATGAGGGCTATGTTTACTAACCTCATGAGAGACATGCTTAGAGAAGTGCAAGGGGCAATTCCCAATCCCGGAGTTGGTGTTGGCCCAGTAGTGCAGGCGCCTAGGGTTGATTTCGCCAAGTTGTGCAAAGATTACACTAATCTTGGTGGAAAGCCGTTCCACGGGACGGAATCGGCCACAGATGTTCAGGACTGGATGGATAGCTGTGACCGTATCTTTGATGACTTGGGTCTCGAGGATGCGATGAAGAGAAGGTTAGCGTCTCGTCAACTGCAAGGGCGAGCGATGAATTGGTGGAATGCTATCAGAACAGCTACTCTAGAGGATCAGGTTACTTGGGATCAGTTCAAGGCTCGCTTTAGCGAGAAGTTTATCCCAGCTGCCCAGAAGTCAGTATTGTTCAAGAGGTTCTTGGAACTCAAGCAGAACGGAAGGGCAGTTTCTGATTATATTGCTGAGTTCGACACTTTGTCGAAGTATGGAATGTCTCTTATCGATACTCCTGAAAAGAAGAATGAGAAGTTCATTACTGGTTTGGATGGGTACTTGGGGGAGAAACTTATCAACCACATCGATGAGACTTTTGAATCGATTGTGGGGAAAGCTTTGAGATCAGAGAGTCTTTACCCTAAGTCAAAGACTGAGGCTGCATCTGCAGAAGGGCCAAAGCCGCAAGTAGGTGGTGGAGGCAAGAATAACTCTCAGAATAAGAGGAAGCAGGACCAATCTAAAGGTGGCCAGAAAAAGAGCAAGAAGGATGTTGAGTGCTTCAGCTGTGGAAAGAAAGGCCATTATGCTAAGGAATGTCGGGCCAAGCCAGCGGAAAGGAAGTGCTACAACTGTGGCCAAGTGGGACATCAGAAAGATAAGTGTCTGCAACCTCTTAAGGAGAAGCAGATTATGAAAGCATATGCAATTGATGCTGTTCCTTCTTCGTCGAATGCCCCAACTGCGGCGGAGAAAGGAAAGAATGTTGTTATTCAAGGTATGCTTTCTATTTATGATATACCAGTTCGAGTTTTGTTTGATACTGGGGCTTCCCGTTCCTTCATATCTAGTGACCTGGTAGATAGGTTGGGACTGGAACCCGAGATAGTCGATAGACCATTGATAGTGACGAACCCGATTGGTGGTTCGACTAGCCTTAGTTTGATTTGCAGGAATTTGGTCTTATCGAGTCATGGATGTATGTTTGTATGTGATTGCTTTGTTTTGGGCTTTACGGGGTATGGCATTATATTGGGAGTCGATTGGCTCCAAAGATACAGGGTGGTGGTAGACTGTGAGGGCTTTTTGGTGACAGTGAGGGCGGATGATGGGCGGAGGGTAGTGTTCGGTAGCCTACCTAGTGATGGGGTTATGGCTAGTTTTGTAAATTCCCTCGACATCCCGCAGGATGAGTTGTCAGATGTGCCCGTGGTTGGCTAGTATCCGGACGTCTTCGAGGAGGTGACCGGGCTTCCACCACACCGAAAGATTGAGTTCCGTATTGATTTAGTGAAAGATGCCAGACCTATAGTGATGCCACTTCGTCGTATGGCACCAAGGGAGCAGCGAGAGCTCGGGGTGCAAGTCAGCAATCTTTTGAAGAAGGGATTTATTAGAAGGAGTGTCTCCGAGTGGGGAGCACCAGTTGTGTTTGCCACTAAGGCAGATGGTTCCCTTCGTTTGTGTGTGGACTATCGCGAGTTGAATAAGGTGACGAGGAAGAATAAGTATCCTCTACCGCGTATAGATGATTTGTTTGATCAGCTGGAAGGAGCTAGAGTGTTCTCCCAGTTGGACCTCGCGACAGGATTTCATCAGCTTCGAGTAGCAGATGAGAGTGTTCCGAAAACGGCCTTTAGGACGCCGTCTGGATTTTATGAGTGGTTGGTTATGCCATTTGGGTTGACTAATGCACCAGCCTATTTTGTGGATCTTATGAATCGAGCATTCAGAGATCAGTTGAATAAGTTTGTTCTTGTGTTCGTGGATGATATCCTTGTTTACTCAAGGACAGAGGAGGAACACAAGGGGCACTTGAGGATAGTGATGGAGGTGTTGAGGAAACACCAATTGAAAGCGAAATTCTCTAAGTGTCATTTTTGGAGAAGGGAAGTAAGATTCTTGGGTCATGTTGTTTCAGAGAATGGTATTGCCGTGGACCCTGCGAAGGTGGCTACGGTACAGGATTGGCCTACGCCCAAGAATGCTACAGATGTAAGAAGTTTCTTGGGGTTAGCTGGATATTATCGTAAGTTTATCCAGGACTTCTCCAAGATAGCAGCACCGTTGACTCAGTTGACTAAGAAGAATCAGTCCTTCGTCTGGGACGAAGTGTGTGAGGATGCCTTCAAGAGTCTAAAAGAGAGGTTGACGCGTGCGCCAGTGTTAGTCATTCCTAAAGGGAATGAAGAGATGACGGTATACACGGATGCTTGTGGTACCGGACTGGGTGCAGTATTGATGCAAGGAGGTAGGGTTGTAGCTTATGCTAGTCGACAGCTAAAGCCGCATGAGAAGAAGTATCCTACCCATGATTTGGAATTGGCAGCGATTGTATTTGCGCTGAAGATGTGGAGACACTATCTCTTGGGAGAAAGATTCGAGTTGTTTACCGATCATAAATCGTTAAAGTATCTCTTCTCTCAGAAGGATTTGAATCTCCGTCAGCAGAGATGGTTAGAGTTCTTGGCTTCGTATGATTTTGATATCGCGTATACACCTGGGAAGGGTAATGCGGTAGCCGATGCCTTGAGTAGGAGACATGCCAGCTTAGGGGCAATGTTTCTTGAATGGAAGCAACTGGAGTATATCGCGGGGTTTGATTTCAGAACAAGGTGCGAATTGGATCCAGTTATGCTAGCTAGTTTGACGATCAGACCCACTTTGATAAAGCGGATTGGTTCCAGCCAGAGGGACGATCCTAATCTATTGGAAATCATCTCCAAGTTAGAGATGGGTATCAATGAGGAGATGAATGTGTATGGGCTTGATCGAGATGGATGGCTTCGAAAGAATGGAAGACTAGTTGTGCCCAACGTAAATGGTTTGAGAGATGAAGTGCTTAGAGAATGTCATCACTCAAAATTGACTATACATCCCGGTGGTAATAAGATGTATCGAGACATGAGACAGACTTACTACTGGGAAGGGATGAAAAGAGACGTTGGGAAGTTTATATCCAAATGCATGAATTGCCAGCTAGTTAAAGCCGAGCAAAAGAAGCCTAGTGGTTTGTTGCAACCATTAGAAATTCCCGAATGGAAATGGGAGCAAGTCTCGATGGATTTCATCGATGGTCTACCAAGGACTAGATCGGGATATGATAGCATTTGGGTAATTGTGGATCGATTGACTAAGAGCGCAAGATTTATACCAGTCAAATCGACCAGGACAGCAGCCAAGTTGGCAGAATTGTATATGAAATGGGTAGTGAGATTTCATGGAGTACCCAAAAGCATTGTGAGTGACCGAGACCCGTTGTTCACTAGTGGGTTTTGGAAGAGCTTACAAGAGGCTCTAGGGTCAAGATTACATCTCAGTACCGCATATCATCCTCAGACCGACGGTCAAACGGAGAGGGTGAATCGTATATTGGAAGATCTCTTGAGAGCGTGTATATTGGATTTTGGTGGATCATGGGATGACCATTTGCATCTAGTAGAGTTTGCATATAATAATAGCTACCAATCCAGTATCGGTATGGCTCCATATGAAGCTTTGTACGGAAGACCGTGCAACTCACCATCATGTTGGATAGAGACTGGCGAGAAGTTTGTGCTTGGACCAGATGTGGTGAGGGAAACTTCAGATAAGATTAAGATCATTCAACAACGAATGAAAGCTGCTCAAGATAGGCAGAAGAGTTATGCTGATAAGAGGAGAAGAGACTTGAAATTCTCTGTTGGTGACTTGGTGTTTGTCAAGATCTCTCCGTTAAAGAGCGTGATTCGATTTGGCAGGAAAGGCAAGTTGGCACCAAGATTTGTTGGCCCATTCCCTGTTCTTGAATTAGTCGGGAATTTGGCATATAGAGTTGGCTTACCAGAGAAGATGGCGGGAGTTCACAATGTATTTCATGTTTCCCAACTAAGGAAGTTCGTTCACGACTCAGATGTGACTATTTCACCTGATCAGTTAGAGGACTTCGAAGTAGAACCCGAGGCGGTTGGGAACCGCAAGCCGATTCGTATTGTGGGGCATGATACGAAGCAACTTCGAAGGAAGGCGGTGAAGCTAGTCAAGGTTCAGTGGGGCGAGAACGAGAATGATTGTACTTGGGAGACAGAGGAGAGCATTAGGAAGGCATATCCAGAACTCTTTGCCTGGTAAGATTTACTTTGCGATTTAATTATTCCGCATGCTAGGATAGACTTATTCACTTGTTTTGCATGTTTGATGGTTGTTTTATGATTGACAGCCATGCGGGAACCTTTGTGTGTGTTTTGATTAGGGAATTTCGGGGGCGAAATTTCTTAAGGGGGGGAGAGTGTAATGACCTGTATTCTACACATCATAGGATCGTAGAATATTTATAACTTTCCCATATGAAGTTGTATGGTCATGTAACTTTGGGAAACATCTATTAGAGTCATTTCCCATGTTCATGATTTTTGTCGATTTTTAAATGACCATTTTGCCCCTAGTTGGTACTGTTTTGGCCATAACTTTTGATTGGAAAGGAATTTTGACCTGAAACCACTTCCATTTGATTCGTTTGATGGTTTACCTTTCCGTAGAGTGGTCACATTAGCCAAACGGACTTACCGTTTGGGAGATATGGCTGAAACAAGGTTTGGAGTGTGAAAAACTGCTTAACCGGGCCAAATCGGGTGATTAGTGAGTAGGCCCATAACCCATTTCGGGATTAGGGTTATGGGAGGGCTGAAATGAGATGGAGAATCATTCTATTTCAGTTTTCTAGCCTCCACTTATCACCAAGGATCCGTAAAAATGGCCTCCAACCTCTAAATCACCTCCAAATCATCTTTTGGTCAAGGATTTGGCTTAACAACCCCTAATCAAAGAGGATCTTCACCAAATCAACAAAGGAGCTGCTGTTTGGCATTGAGATTCACATCAAATCAGAGAATTATTTCAGATCTTAGTTTATTTTGTGGCTAAGGTGAGTGATTTGCATAGTTTTACACTAATTATGGCTAATTAGGGGTGATTAGTGTTAATTAGCGAATTTAAACGTGATAAAATTCTGGAAAAATGTTTATAAAATTCGGAATGATGTTTTAGACCTCTGTTAGAAATTTGGTTCCATTTGGTTAAGTTTTGCTAATCATATCATTAGTTTTGCTTAAAACATGCTTAAAGGGAAATATGGGGTTTTGGTCATGTTTGATCCATTTTGATATGTCATATTGTTGTTTTGGTGTTTGTGGTTGATTCCCTATGTTCCTATGATTGTATGATATGCTTTGTGGTTGATTAGAAGTGTTAGATTGGTCGAAAACGCCGTCGAGAGGCGAAAATAGCTTGCTGGAATGGTGCAGGTTTTAGGACCAGGAAAAACCGACCAGGCTTCTGACCGACCAGGTTCTTGACCGACCAGGTTTCGACCGACCGGGGGAAAACAGAACGACCGACCAGGTTCCAGACCGACCAGGAATGAAGGAGGATGACCAGCCAGAAATGGTGAAGGAGACCGACCGACCCGAGCTCCAGAACGACCGACCAGGGATGGTGAAGGTTAGACCGACCAGGGGGACAAAACCGACCGACCAGGTTTGATGAAATGCGACCGACCAGGGGGAAACAAAACCGACCGACCAGGTTTGATGAAATGCGACCGACCAGGGGAAAACAAAACCGACCGACCAGGTTTGGTGAAATGCGACCGACCAGGGGGGAAACAAAACCGACCGACCAGGGATGATGAAAACCGACCAGGATGAAAGATGCTTGATCAACCGACCCAAACAAGAAAGAAGACCAATAACCCGAGATGCAAAGGTAGTCCAAATGGAAGTTAGAGCTCAGGATCCCGGAACCAGTTGGGAACCAATGAGTTCACTTCATGGTTGGGCTTTGCTGCGGGACGTGTGCTAAGGAGTTGTCGACGTTCATAACTTTGATTCACCACTAAAAAGGAACGATGGACTACTTATCAGTGCAGTAGGGTCATTATGACCTGAGGGGCAAAGTGATGGTAGCAAGACTACGTTATTAGTGCAGTAGGTTCATTACGACCTAAGGGGCAAGGTGATGCGTAGTAAGACTATGAGCCAGTGCAGTGGGGTTCTTGTGACTCCATGGGGCAGAGTGGACATAGTAAGGATTAGTAAGGCTATGAGCCAGTGCAGTGGGGTTCTTGTGACTCCATGGGGCAAAGTGGACATAGCAAAGGATTTGTGGCTACGTTATCAGTGCAGTGAAGCCATTTATGACTTCATGGGGCAAAGTGATCGTAGCAAGGAATGTTGGGTGATCGAAGTGGTGAATATCGTATGCTTTACGCACTGAGTGAGAGATGTGAGGATGGATGCTATGCTTGATTGTTTGCCATCATTATGACATGCACACCTCCCCCACCTCCGTATTTTTACACTGTTTGATATGATACCTTAGAGTGTTGTACAGTATGTAGTGCTAACTCTTTGGTTGCAGGTCCAGGTCCAGGTATGTTTTAGTCTACCTGTTATTGTTCACTTTAGATGCTTATCGCTCATACCAGGCTTTATGTCTGACCCAGAGTTTTATGTCTCCTCTTATTACTCTGGGTGCTCACACGAGCAGACTAGAGACAGGTTAGCTGGTGATGTGCGAGTAGCTGATTCGGAGGCGGGCAGGAGGCTTCCACGTATTATATATATATACACATTCTCCCTGTGTCGTTGGTGGTCGCTACTTGGGCATTAGTAGTGTACCTCATTTATCTTACTTTTGCTTTGAGACAGTTTGAAAAGTTGTAATAAGCTGTATTTTGGATTTCCGCTGCTATGATGTTAGTCCTGATTGTCAGCTTATGCACTGTCTCACCTGTTTTATGTCAAGTATGTTGTTATTATATTTTATTCTATGCGCTGTGAGACATTCTACAGGTTCTTGTATGTTCATTTCCTCATTTCCTTTTCCTTCTAATGACCCGTTCCGCACTTACTGGACAAGTGTACAACGCACATTTGGAGTAAATGTCGGTTGGTGCGGGGCGGGCCATCACAACTTCCATCGCTGCAGCGTTGAATCGAGCAAGGAGAGCTTTGATTGATTCTCCTGGCCTTTGCTCCATGTCATTCAATGACATCAGATCTTTGAATTTTGTAGATTGCAGCCTGAACTGTTACCTAATTTTTTTTAGCCAAAGACGAAAAGTCATATACTGATCTCGGCGGGAGCTTTGTGAACCAGAGCGAAGCTACCCCCTCCAAGTACATAGGGAAGTAGAGACACTTAAGTTCATCCGTGACCCTTGCCCCGTCCATGTATTGGTCGTAGTTGTGCAGGAAAAGGTTAGTATCTCCAGTTCCATTATGAGCTTGGATGGTTAGCGGGTTGAACTTGCGTGGGAACTTGGTAAAATTGATCCTTTATGTGAGCGGAGTTTTGGATGGAGCAAACTCCCACTCTCTTTCGTCATCCTTCCGATTAACACTTTCTTTCATGATTTGTCGGACCATATCTTTGACATGCTCCTTCGAATTGTGTTGATCCGTGGGGCGGACGACGTCACCTTCGCCAGATGTTCTCTTACGCAAATGATCTCGACTATGGATCTGGGGTCGGTGCCTCCCTCATGGGGAGGTTCCCCTTTGGCAGAGCTTGTCGCTTTGTGAAAAATTGCTTTCTTAATATGGTTCTGAGTAGGCGGTTTTGAATCTTCACGGTTGGCCCCGTCTGAATCATCAATCTCATGACTTGATTGATTTTGATTTGGACTCGTGGCGGCTTGGAGAGCAAATAGAGCTTCTAGTTTCTTCGTCATAGCATTCGTTGAAATTTCCATTTGACTTGTCAATCCAGCGACTGCTTTATCCAACTCTTCCCCAGTTACACCAGCTCCGGCTCTAGAGGATTCGTCGACCTCAAAGTGGTTGGTAAGTGGCGTAGCTTCATTGGAAACATTATCATTTTCTCCGACGGTTTTACTTGGAGTTTTCTTTGATCTTTCCATTATCTCGGACAAGGTTTTGAACTTTGAAGAGAGTTCGTCAATTGGCCGGATGTTAGATTTGAAGGATCTATAGTAGAAACGGGCCTAAACACTATCTTCACAAAGCACTTAGAGAATGAGAGTGCGAACGTTGCCCCATGGTGGGCATCAAATGTTGAAGTCAGAATTTGACCATAACACCAAAGATATCTCTAAGATACTTCACCAAACGGTATGACTTGAAATTATGGAGCCACAAGCAAAAATTAAAAGGCAGAAAGTAAAGAACAAAGGATTTTTAAAGTGGTTCAACTTAGAGATAGCCTACATCCACTACAGAGTCGCTTCTCATTATCGTATTTGAGTTTACAAAGTACACACAATATGCTTTTACATTCTTTCCCTCCTTTTTTGTAATAATTCTCTCTCTACTTCCTCAAACTCTCTTTGATCCACATGAATCTATCAAAGGAGTGATGAAATCCCTCTAAGTTTGGAGATTTCTAGATGGAAAGCTTCAACACTTGAGTATTCTAACGATTTTGATCATTTCCATGGATGATTTCAAGATAGATATTAGTTTGGAGGAATGTAATGGAGATTAGAATTGCTTGAGATGGTGGAGAGAAAAGTTGGGCAGCACTTCGTGGTTTGTGGAATCCATCCCTATTAATGTGGAAGTCATGGTCTATTTGTAGGAAAAGTAGGAATAAAGTGGTGAGATGAAACTCATATGTACAGGCTACGGGTTGTTCACGAAGTAATTACGAAAATGCCATGTCAGTTGTTGCCAGCTGTCGCCAGCTGTTGCTAAATGTCCATCTAAACGACCAGGGATTGCTCGACCGACTAAGACTGATGCACGACCGACCACTTAGTGCCTGACCGACCCATGTTGGTGTGCAACCTCCATGCTCGAACCATGCAATGCTTGGCCAATACACATGCTCGACCCCTGGCATGCACGACCCATAATATTTGCCACTGATCAACCAAAGATGGTGATCGAGCAAGCTTGTGACTGACCGACCATAATGATGAGTGAGCCATAATGGTGCTTGACCATAGGAGTGCGCGACCGAACAGACTGGTGTGCGACCGATCAATCTTGTATTTGATGTTTTAAGAGTGCACGACCGACCAAAAACCAAACGATGACATGCTCGATCCATGTCTTGAGCATAGATTCATTCTATCAATTGTGTGTAGTTTTTAATGATAAACACGACCCGGCTTATTTAAAGCCGGCTAGGGGCCAGAGATTTATTTTAAAAAAATTCTCTCCCCCTTATCAGCTTTAAATAAGTCGTGTAATCGCTCCCTGTGCTTTTTTTGTGCCTTTTTTTGACTTTTCTGGTCCTTTTTTATCGTTTTTTAATCATTTTTCCTGCTATATTTATATGACCACTATCTAAAAACCAAACAACTCAACTTCTTCTACTACTTCTTCAAAATTTATTTCTGTCAGTAAACTTGTTTGCAATGTCAAAAATGTTAAAGTTCAGAAGAAGGCTTTATCTCAGTCTGCTCAAAATCAACACAACTACCAATCTAAACACCATCAGCTTCCAATGCATTCCTCCTATCAACAAAACCAAACTTCCAACTTTGTTACATTCCTGAATGTTCCAAACAATTATTTTCCCCAACAAAACCAAAATTGCTATCATTCCCAATAAAACCCAAATTATTATCAAAATACCCAAAATTATGGTTTTGCACATAATGCCTCTTTTCAACAAAACTACATTGATCATGACTACGTGTCTCCAAGCAGCCAACAAAGGTTAGTCTCGCTTGATACATCTCCAAACTTATCAAGAAACCTAAATTATTTGTTCGGAGACACCAGTGGAAGAAACGAAGAAACATAAGTTGATGTTACCGAAATTCCAGATTCGTATACGAATACTCCGCCAACTAGATTGCATAAAGCTGTCAAAGGGTCTCCAAATGAACAAGCTATACTAGCTTTTTGTTGGGTTGAAAAGCTCTAGAGACAAGTAAAAGGAACCAGTTAAAGTGGTAGTTCATTTTGGAGTTCTGTTTCAAATTATTCAACGGACGTAGTCCACAAAACCCATCAAGATCCATTGACTCTTTGAAGTAGTCTCGAAAGAGAATTAATGTTAACTGCCAGCGTTGGAATGAGATAATGGCTGTTTTTGAGAGTAGACAACAAAGTGGTGCTATCAACATGGATTTGGTACTTCTAGCAACATAAGTTATTCTAATTTTGTAGTATCATATGTTTCTATCAACTTACATGAATTCATGCCACACAGCTAAACCAAGCAAGTGCACCTATATGAATGAACATAAAAACCAACCATTCAACTTTCACAATTTCTACGCTATACTTTTAAGAGAGGAAAATGGAGCAATGTATGCCAAGAACATTCAGCATCGCGATTTACGCCTAGAACGCTAAAGGAGGAATCAAGCCCCAGTAGTTAGGATCCCCAGGGAAACACCACGTTTATGACTAGTTCAGGTGGTAGGCCACCAGGAAAATATAAATATAAGAAAATAACCACCACCGATTATAGTTCGTGCTATGAACAACTAAATAGTCGAATGATTTTTCTGAAGAAGCGAATAAACTGTTGGTTGAATCAAAGGAAGCTAAGAGATTTGAGAGAGCATAGGAAAAACATCGAAGACATGAAGAAGTTTAAGCACTAAGAGAGCACGAATCAGATTAATAAATAGTGAATTAGTCGACTATAATGAGCTGATGATATGAAACTTATAAGTTGCCACCTTGATACGTTAAACCTAATTCAACATTTGTGTATGGAAAAGGAAATAGAGGAGTGTTGTAAACACCTCAGAAGATAGGATGTAGTTCAGTTTGGCATGTATTAGTTTAGTTATTTGTTGTTTTATCGTTATTCATGTTCTAATTCTTAAGTTAGGTAATGTAGTAGTCGTAGATTTAAGTTTGCCAAGTTTGGTAGTAGTTGTAAAAGTTTATTAATTGAATTTGGTGTTTAAGTCAATATTGCCGTTACTGTAATTGTGTTAAGCTTATCTTTTATAACTAATTCCTAACATCTATTAAGATAATCATGTCATAAGTTTTCGAAACTGAGTCATTAAATGATATATAATAGCTAAAAAGCATACATATTAAAAAATATAACGTAGGTAATTTAACTTAAGTCATTACACATGGTAATCAACTTACTACTGGTTTCTCATATGCTCCCAATAGTGTTCGACTAATTCTTCCCTTAAATCAGGATAGGCTTGAGGAGGATATGTTGCAAGTATTCTGCAAAAGTATTCCGGTCCCTATATGGTTTACTCCTAAATGCCACTGCAATATCTGGATAGTTTCTAAGTTGAAGTTCATATCCACCCCTTTCTTCTTCAACAATTATATTATCCAATATAATACAACAGTACATGATATTAGATAAAACTTCTTGATCATGGTAGTACACTTCCTTTCTTAATATATGAAACCATCCTTGAAGTACTCTAAATGCTCTTTTGACTCTTTTCTTAAACTCTTTTTGTTGTGTAATATTTTCTTCTTTGGCATTGATAGGTTTTTTAAACATTTGCATGAGTGTTTTCCATTTAGGATAAATGTCACCTACCAGAGGAATGATCTTTGTCTCCAATTTTATAGTTGCATGGGGTGCCAGGTCGTTGTACAAGTCATTAAATAGGTACGACTGTCGTAGGACATTTGTATCATTCAAAGAATCAGGTACCCTAAAAAAAGCATGTCATATGTACAAATCGAATGAAGCAACGACTTCTAACACCAACGTTGCCTTTTTGGCATGACCTCTGTACTAGCCTTGTAGTGCCAATGGACAGTTTTTCTACGTCCAATGAATACAAGCTAAGCTCCCCAACATACCAGGATATCCATGTTAAGCACCTATTGCTAGCAATCTATCAATGTCACGTGCCATTGGGGATCTTAGATACTCTTCACCAAAGACGCTAACAACTGTTCTGCAGAACTCTTTCATACATAAGATTGTCGTTGAATCAATGATTCTTATTTTGTCATCCAAGGAATCACCTGAACTTCCGTATGCTATCATACGAAGTGCATTAGTAACTTTTTGTAGGGATGAAACTCCGAGTTCATTGATTCCATTTCTTCTATGCGTAAAAAATATGTTTCATGCAGATACCATGTCCATAACTCGATAAATACATTCTTCGACATACGAAATATGCAACGAAAACACACATCTCCATATATTGGTTTTGCCACAAAATAATCCTTCACCAATTAATTGTGCCCTCCAGTATAGTCACGTTCGTAGCGTAAATCTTTTCTACCAACAACACTTTCTCCTTGGGTCGATGCTGAGCTCTCCGCAATATCACGTTCCATCAAAGCTAATGTTTCAACTTGATACATTAATTGTTGCTTGTTGAATTGTTGTTGATCCTCCTCAAAACTAGAAGATGACGAAGAAGAAGAAGACGTAAGGCACCATAATCTTTTTAAAGCATTCATGAAGTTAATGTAGTTTAAATGGAATTAATAATGTTTTGGTTAAGTTGAATGGAATGTATTTTTAAAGCACTCACAGAGACTGGTACATCTATTGGTGTAGTGCATGTTGAATGGAATGTTTATTTAAAGTAATTTTTAAAGCATTAAAGTTATTTAGTGGTTGGTAAACTGCATGTTGATACTATGCATGCTGTTTTCATCATTATAGCTATGTCAGTGATTGGTATAGTGCATCTACTTTTCAGCATTAAAGTTATGTCAGTGCTTGTATTTTCTAGCACTAAAGTTATGTTAGTGATTGGTACAATGCATATTATTTTTTTTAGCATTAAAGCTATGTCAATGAGTAAGCCACTATAGCCATGTTGCATTGTCTATCATGGATACGCCACTATAACCACATTGTCACGTCTTCATTGGATACCACGTTGCAAGGTCATATGGTCATAACACTATGCTTTATAAACAATGTTTATTAAATGATGGTTGAACGTATAATATATTTAATTAAAAACGAACTCGTAATGTCGAGGTAGTTCGTAGTTTTACGTTTTGAATTTTAAATGAATGTACTAGATCCGATATAAGTCGGAATTCTTTGAAACAAGAATCGTTCGGATATATTGGATTATAAATTTCTAATTGAAGAGAAAAAAACATGTTTTCATTTTGTATATTTTGAGTTATGTTCAAATCAAATTTTCAGAAAGTCAGTATGGATTCGTTTACAAACCGTAACATATATTTATTTAAAATAAATATAAAGACGACGACCCCCGCTAACTTTATTTTTTGTACTTATTAATGAAAATGCTTATGTTTAAGTAAAGTACAAAATCATAATTACTCCATATTTTTCATACAATCATAAAATAAAACACAAGTTTAAACAACCAAATAAAATAGATAAATACCATAAGTCTATTTAGCACCACATCGGGTTAGCCAACTATAGCGAAGTTTATATGCTTTGTGACCAACAAATTCCTTACTATATTCTAATAAGTAACGAGAATCAAAATTGATTTAGTTACTTGAAATATGTATTCATCTTCAATTGTCTCGATAATCTTACGGTACCGGTCACAAGCTTATGCAAAACGACGATGAACCATATGGATTTCAACTGACTGTCGTCTAGCAGGGTAGGTACGATGGTTGTTGTGTAATTTTGTGACCATCGCCCAATACTCTTCATGGGTTAGACCCTTCCACTTTGCAACGATAACCCATCTCTTCGATCAAGTTCAATATAGGCTTTCACGAGGACCAGTAACTCCTGAGAAGAAAATTCGGTGGTCGAAGTACTGGAGCTTGAAGTACTGGGGTTTTGACAAGCAAGCACACTCTTCTATTTATGGATTCCGAACCTCTTCATCATGGTATGATCATGGAGGTGGTTGCGGATTCTGAACCTCTTCATCCACCTCTTCTATTTGTGTATCTGGAATGAATTCACCCTCTGCCTCATCCTATTTGTTCCATTCGTACTCATCAAGTATTTTTCCCATATTTTCATCATTGATTACCCAATCGCCCATTTAACCTATACGAAATCAATAGTACAAAAAATGTTGGGAGAATGCATTTTTTTTATAACAAAAACTGTAACCTTGATGCAAAGAAGTATAATGATTTCTCACCTTATGAACTTGGATGATTGAATGTGCACAAAATATAGTTTATGGTTGGACTTTGAAGTATAAACTATTTAAAAGAATGAACTTGTATGTGGAGGTCGTCCTCAACTACATGGATATAGTTAAAGGTTGTGTGTATAGACCTTGACTAATTATGACATCTCAGCACGCTATCCTAGACCACATGGGTTAGAGTTAAAATATTAGGTCGTCCTATGCACAAGTTGTCGTATTTAATTCAATATGCAAGGTAATTTAAACATAAAGATTTAAACGTAAAGGAGTTAAAAATTAAGGTCATGCTCAACCACATGACTATAATGCATATGACTTCTCAGCACGGTATCCAAAGTGGCTACAATATGCAGTATACAATGCACAGTCATATCCATTCCCAGTACCATCATTGTAGCCACTTTCTCTAAACAGGGTGTTGTCAGCCTCATGGGGTCCATCAGTGTAGCATGCATCAGGGTGTTGTCAACTTCAACGACTACATAAATAAGTATTCATATACAACAGAGTGTTGTTAACCTCAAGGGGTTCATGAGCATGGCATGCATTACCATACATAATGATGTTGTATGTATATATTGTGCATGTGTTGTCAATTCGAACAATGTTCTATCAGTACATTCTTCTCCATGTTAACATAAGTTTACAAATATAAATATGGGTTTGAATTCTATTTCTTCTTTATGGTTCTTTATTCAATTATTCACTTTTCCCTCACTCTTATTCAGTTTAAAAGCAATGTCGTCACGGCCTTCATCAGTGGATTCTGACTGGTGGCCAGCCCGAACCTTCAGATAGTCGACAAACTAACAAAGATTAGCTTATAGAGTATCAGGAGCAACAATATGAGGATGTTCATCGTGAATTCCCGAACCTTGACCAACTACGGTTGCAGGGGCCTGTAGAACCTGCGTATAAATAAGTAGATGATCAAGCATTGGTTGTTCAACCTCCGATTCAACAAGAGACGAACCCACCAGTATTTATGCAAACTCTATAGGTTGATTCGTATCCTGTCACTAGCTACTGTGAATACGCAGTAGAGGTTGTAGTAAGGGAAGATGAAGAAAATATCGGGCATAGAATCATGATATGTCCAAGTTACCCAAATAGTTGCAGCTACTCGGAATGGATAAACAAGCGTTATGTCTATGTGGAATAGCATATGCGAATGGGTTGGAATTAAAGATACAGAGATTTTAGAATGCTTTAGACGAACTGCAGTTCGAATGTAATATATAGTGTATTTGTGTTGTGCGTTATATACTCTAAATGTTGTATCCGTTTACTAAGTATATGCTATTTCATGCTTTGGGTTTTCACAATCAATTATGAGTTAATTAAGTTTCAGTTTACTAAGTATGAGGTTATTTTATGATATTTCATGTTTAGCATGATTCACGCAAACAATTATGAATTAATTTACATATAATTAACGATAAAAAATGAACAGATACAAGTTACAAGTAAGAAGAAACAACACACAAAAAAGGAACAATATCAAAAAGATACAAGTTACATAACACAAATACATGCTTACCAATACTTAGACAAATAAAAGTACACGCTATAACAAAAAACATCAAAATGAACATGACTACTTCAAACAAATAACAACCTAATGGTACATGCATCTAACACTATATAATATTGATACACCCAACTACAGATGTATAATACAAGAACTCAAACTACATCTCATCAATGCGCCACGTATCATCCCAAAGAGAAACTACAGGTTCAGAAGGGTCGTCATCATCGTCGTCGTCATCAACTCTCAATGTAGGATGATATCGATCGTCATCAGCAGCAGTAAGCTTGTTTATACGAGTTGTCAACTCCTCCATGCTTCGACGATGCTCTGTGTACATTTCCTATCGAAGTCCAACATGCATCTGATATAACTCATCATAAGGAAAAACAACTGGATATGGGTACTGCGAAATATGCATGCGGTCGTGAATATTAACGTATCTATCCACTCCATCTGTACCTGGTATGTCAAAAGTCCAACCGTAATATGGTGTTGTAGAAAGTTGCGGTGGATGAGGATGCTGGGGAGGTAGAGGAGGACAATATACCTGCATACTCTATGATAGGTCCTGGAAAATAGGGGGTACAACCCCACTTCTGAAAGAAGAAGGTCCGAAAAATCAACTGCAGCCACACACAAACGTGGTCATATGTGGTGGAGTGTAATACTCATGCAAAAAAGAAATGCAATCCCTATGTGTAATGATGAAACTATTAGCTGACCACCACTCCCCAGCATACTGCTATAAATCTGCACTGGCATAAACCCTGAAATGAGTCATATCAGGGTGTGGATCATCAGTAACAAAATCACAGTCGTATATCTAACTCCAGCTGCGCTCACCCAAGTACTAATGGCATTTTAAACATGGTGGCGATGATACCAATGGAAAGCATCTACTCGAAAGAAAATAAGTCTGCTGAAGTATGGGGTCTGTCAAGAAAGGGGACCATCATTCGGTCTCCATAAAACTGACTCTCGTGTAGTACACATCTCTATATGATTGCGAGCCACAACAAGGTCATAACGTGCATATCCTCCTGGAACATTCCTACAGTTATCTATCTCCCACACTTTCACTCGCGGAAAAAATAATGATAGTGTGGGATCCACCGTAGGACACGTCGTGTTAAGAAAGTACCCGCAATACTAGTACTGAAAAATCTCCCAAAAACCTGTAATCGACTGGTCTTACGATGCAGTAATGGTCCAAACCCTTATACAAATAAGCTAAAATGATGTACCCCAGTTGTATGCAATATAACTTGTATCAAATGACATGTCTGCAACTACCGCCACATACCTACAGGGCAATGTGTTCGAAGCATTTGTAATAAATAAAGTACCCATCATATATAACACAAAAATTCTGACAATCCCTAAATGGTGAACTGCATGTTGAACTTGAGCTAAATTTTGGATAGATTGTTTAATGTACGAGCATCTAATATGATGACTAGATGCGATACCTCCACCTTCTAAGTCGATATGCGGAAATAAACTAGACAAAAGGTCATAGTGTTGATACTGCTCATCATACGGTAATGTCTCACTCTGACCGATGGGTATACCGGTTAGCATGGTAAAATCCAGAGTGGTTAAACCCAACTCGCCAAAACAAAAGTGGAATGTAATTGTAGTTTTCCGCCAATACGTGACCAATGCCACCACATAACTGAACATCGTTATTTAAAAGATTTTCGATATCTAGTAAGAAATTTTATGATATTAAAATCGATAAAATAGATTATGCAAAGTAGTATGCATGTCTGGCAAAAAAACATACTCATAAAATCTCCATAACAGATATATATGAATAACGCCCTCTGTGTCATAATCACGAATAATCCTATATATATGGATGATGCTAACCAAAGATCCTCGTGTTCGATGACGACGAGCCTAATATTAAGCATAGATATTACTGAACGTTTATATGATAATATTTTTGTAAAATAAGGAATTGAATATAATATATTGAAGCCTCTACGGATGTGCTGGTGTGGACTTCGTCGCTAGGTAGTTCGCGGAAATTAGCCAGTTGTTCTCTCGGTCCCAAGTTCTGGTCGATGTAAGGATCCAAAGCTGCATAATCGCTACCTCTAACAATGTGTCTTATCCGAACGGTCGTCATACACCGTCCCCCAGTAACGCTTGTAGCTACTTTTTCTTCTATTATTGTGTCCTCCTCGTGTCGATTAACGTTGCCAGCACTTTTTCTACCGCTACCACGATCTCGTCTCATTTTTTTAAAAGGGGGAGGAAATTGGGTTTTGAAGAGGGAGGTGTCGCCTGAAAATTTTGGAGGAGAAGGGGACGGGTAACAGGGTTTGGGGGGCATAACCTACTTATTAAAAGTTGGCTATGAACAGGGCACCATAGCCGACTTTTAATAAGCCGGCTATGGTTATAGGGAAATATACAGCTTATTTAAAGTTGACTATGGCCCTATGACCCCATTCCCCGTTGGGGGATCTGTAACGACCCAAAAATTTGCGACCTTGATTATCTGATATACAATACATATCGAACATATCAAGAGTCGAAAATACCGGATGGTTAATGAAAGAAATTAGAGGGTGAGAATAGATAAGATAGAAACTTAGAATAGAAGAAGAAGAACAACGACATCAGAGTAACATGAACCTCACAGCGGAATGAATAACATATAATATATAACATAACTTTGAAATATAAATCTGTACTTGAATATACATATCATTTCCAAAGTACAACAATTGCAACACAGCGGAAATAAACAATAGCTATATGATCCTGAAGCCTACTTCTCCAGCTCTTCAAATATCTATAAATCCCGACTACTTGACTGCCCGTACAAAATTGGGCACCCAAGAGTTTAGGGAAAACAAAACAAAATAAACTCTGGGTCAGTCATGGGACTGGTATGAGTAAAACAGTTTAAAACAGTTCAAGCAAGTAAATGATATCTCATAAGACCACGCCGTATAACGGAACGGGTTTTTCCCTTATGAGAATCCAAATATCTTTATATCAAAAACCTTTTGATAATATAATAATGTCTATCAACCACAATATAATAATCATCTAGCAGAAATGCTTTCATCTCACGTTCTACATATACAGTATACAATCAGAACCGCAAGCACGTATTGGGTAATGGATTTCCAACCATGACAAGGTATGGAATCACCTTTCGCTAGTGTACCTCTAGAGAGGAGTACATTGGGTTCAACAAGAACATCTTGCAACCCGGCCACACATGACCGACCACTCATTTCGCTTGAGTGTATCGAACGTATATCACCAATGGTTGGGATCAGCAACCGTTTCCCGAATGGGACAGCATCAACAATAGATTTTTAGAAGTAAATGAAACTCTAGATCAGGTGATTATACACACTAATGGGTGCGACCTACATAGCCATGCTGCCTGCCCAATTTCTATCATTCACCGGATGTGAGGCTAGAAGCTACGCTTATCTTTTACATGTCACATCTTCATTCACTTAGAATGTCACATCGTCATATCCGCCAAATCACAAATTGACTTGTCCAAAAATACCACGGGTATAAAGCTAAGAGAAACAAATTCCTCCACCACCAACGTAAATACATTTGAAATGATCAACTTAGGTGATCTTGCAGATATACTCTGTCAGACCTTCCTCCATACAAGTTGTTCTGGGACTGGACAAACCGAAGGCACTATTCAGTATATCCATCTTAGGCACTGTTATCTAAGATTTATACAACAGCCCTTGCATTTTACTCCGTCTTCAATTATCTTTGGCATATATGATTCGCAACGCTTATGCCAATACAGAGTGGTTCTTTGGATAATAATCCAATCGGTCTCTCCATATTAACAATGTTAAAATGGTCAAAAACTTCGATAGTTGGTGAGTTAACTATCAAAGAAAAATACGTGTGCAAACAACGATATTATTTCCAGATGGAAATTATATCGATCAATCATCATCCAACATTTATCTCTTTAGTTCATTAATTTACTTATCTCCTGTTTCCATATATTTTAAATTCTTATCTTCTATTATTAGAAAACATTTCTGATTTCTTATTTGGAAAACATTTCCAAATCTCCTTCACGATCAAACCTTACCATTCCTTAGTTAAGAAGGAAGTCAATCAAGTTGGGTACCTCTCAGACCTTAACTGAACAATGTTTTAACTTCGAAATGGTCAAAATTTATCTTTTTAAATCTTTAACAAACTTCCTTACGTAACTTTTGGATTCTATTTACGAATCCACTTCTTATTTGAAAACATTGGTTATAACGATAACGTTATAATCCTTAGTTTCGAAATATCTAACTTCCATTATAACTTTTATTCTTTACTGTGAATAAATAATTGAACACCTGATTTGTAAATAAATAAATCTTGATTTAAACACCGGAAAGTATAAGTACTTTCCTGAATTCGATATAATCGAATTCGACGATTAACTCTCTTCGAATAACTAATATTAGATTAACTCGCTTCGAATAACTAATATTCGATTACTCTTTCTTTCGAATAAACGATATTCAATAATCTTTCTTACGAATAACTAGATTTAATAACCTTTCTTCGAATAAACTATATTCGATTTACGCTATTTAATTAACGCTTATCAATTAACTCTATTGGACTAACTCTATTGGAATAACTCTAATCGATTTGCTCTATTTGATTAACTCTATTCACTTGACTCCTTTCGAATAAACTATATTCGATAACTCCTTTAATTCTATTCGAATAAACTATATTCGATAACTCCTTTAATTTTATTCGAATAAACTATATTCGATAATTCTTTTAATTCTATTCGAATAAACTATATTCGATTAACTCCTTTAATTCTATTCGAATAAACTATATTCGATTAACTCCTTTAATTCTATTCGAATAAACTATATTCGATTAACTCCTTTAATTCTATTCGAATAAACTATATTCGATAACTCACTTCGAATAACCAATATTCGATTAACTCACTTCGAATAACCAATATTCGATTAATTCACTTCGAATAACCAATATTCGATAACTCCTCTCGAATAAACTATATTCGATTACTCTTCTCGAATAAACTATATTCGATTACTCTTCTCAAATAAACTATATTCGATAACTCTACTCGATTTACTCCATTGAATAACTCTAACTGGTTAACTCTAACTCTAATTGGTTAACTTTAACTAATTAATTCTAACTGATTAATTCTAACTGATTAATTCTAACTGATTAACTCTAACTGATTAATTCTAACTGATTAATTCTAATGATTAATTCTAACTGATTAATTCTGACTGATTTACTCTATTCGAATAACTCTAACCGAATAACTAATATTCGATTAACTCATTTCGATTAACTCTTTTGAATTAACTCCTTTGATTTATTCCTTTGAATTTTATTTCTTTGAATTATTCCCTTGAATTATCTCCCTTGAATTATCTCCTATCTATATTGTTTATTTAACAAATAAATATTTCCTTTATCTTTTCTATTTATTTAACAAATAAATACTTCCTTTATCTTTTCTATTTATTTAACAAATAAATATCTCATTTATCATATTCTATTAATTTCCTATAAATAAATATTTCCTTTATCTTTCCTTTTAAATTCTATTTGTAATTGTTTTACAAGTATTCTTTTTTTCTATTTTATTTGTAAATGTTTTACAAATATTTCTCTTTCTATTTGTTTTTGCAAATATCATCCTTTGTATTTGTTTTACAAATATATTTCCTTTATATTTGTTTTCACAAATATTTTCTTTTATATTTGTTTTACAAATATATTCCTTTATATTTGTTTTCACAAATATTTCCTTTATAAAATCCCTTGATTTTATAAATATTCCTTCATATAAAATCCTTTGATTTTATAAAGATTTCAATTTCAATATAACATTGAAAATTCCCTTTTTCATATTCCAGTATTTGTTATGGTATTTAACATACCATATATTACTGATCAATATTATCCAAACACACACAATAAACAACAGATTGTATATCACATCATATATCACAATATATGAAAAACAGTAAAATAAATGTTGAGGAATCCTGTTGGAATCCTCCGATCTGTTTCCCTGCATCACAGATGTTAAACAATATAATCAACATCACTTTCATTTCAATAAGAAATATTCTATTAACAGAGTCAATATATATGGATTTAACGGTTTATATATGTATATTTACATATATATATATATATATATATATATAATTTCCACTAACTGACTAGCAGTTCAATCAAACAGTCAACACGCAGTCAATCAGACAATTTTTAACAGTTCTAAAAACACAATATGAAAATATTAAACTATTCAGAGTTAGCGAGATTTGCTCACATTGGACGATCATCATTAATAACGATAACCATCGCATGATTTAGACAGACAATTTATTTTGCCATAAATTGTAACGAGCTCCGATGGACTTCCAGTCAGTTCCATCGTGTAGTGTCCGTCAATACGATCCCAACGGATCTTATTTCCCTGAATTTCGTTAACATATGAAATAGTTATTTAGTTTGCAAGTTTATATAAACATTAAATAGCTAAATGGTTTTAGTTTAAACCTTAATGGGCTTTAACCCTTCCCTCCAGCCCATACCCTATTTGAACAGACCCGACCCACCTATCTCTTCATCTTCTTCACTCGCATAACTCCAGCTCCATTCAATACATACAGCCGATCTTCCTTGAACCCTTCCTCCTTCAGCTTCTCACTAAACTACCAGACTCAATCCCTTTCCAATCTCCATCACCCCAATACCACTCATTCGAACTCGCCCTCAACCTGGAAGTTGCGTCGGAACCTGTAACACCCCACGTCCATTAATGTCACTCACAAAGGGAATGCATTAACTTCCATGGAGGTTTTAAGTGAATATAGAACAGTAAAATTACAACAAGACAGATATAAAATAGTACTTGGAAATTCAAAAACTTTATTTCATTGTAGCAGAAGTCAAAACATGTTTGATTACATCATAACACCATATTCAATGTCAAGTACAATATCTATCTTGATAAAACAAGTACATAATCCCATTACATGAATAGCCATTAAAAAGAAAGATAACAAGCTGGACTTTACTTCAGCAGTCCAAGCTTTCCAGAAGATAAGCGATCCAACTAGACTCCACTAGAACTTGGCCCAACCTGCGGACCTAAAGGGAGAAAAAGGATGGAAAAGAGGGGGGTCAGACATAAAGTCTGGTGAATATGATAATTCTACAATACTATTACCAAAATAACTGGACTAAGGCATAAGCTGGAAAACAAGAAAATGTCTATGAAGAGCAGATTAAGGACATAGACAATCGCTAAAGGCAACGTTATAGGCGCTCCTAAATACTAAAGGATAAACACTATACTGCACCACACCAGTCACCCTAAAGATTCATCCCACTTAGCTTCACTTAGAAACTTTCCCAATGGCTTTACGTACCCCTAGCTGACTACATAGGTGCCGCCTGCCCCTATCTCCACTAGGTGTACCCTACTTCCCATTATTCGATCGGCTCCCTAACTCGTAGATACCCGTGCTGGCCCCACAGTGGGGTGTATCACTCCCCTAAAGTGGCAACCTGATACAACGGACATGCACGGCTTATACCTACACGATGCAACAACGTCTTACCTACCAGCCCGGGTCCACACACGCATATGAAACCCGTTGGACTTGCGTTGCCACCGCTCCCTGTTTTGGCCTCTTATAGTCAAACCCAGTATGCGTGTCCCGTCCTCGACTTGGGTCGAGCCCACAAAGATACGTTTTGGGATACTGGTTGAAATGGGCCCCCACTATTTACCACAAGCATTCCACCTTAGCTTGTCCCCATTAGTCCATCCCACTTAACCCACTTAGTCATGTTCATTTACATGTGTGTTTGGTTAAGTCTAATCGTATTTCAAATGCCTCTAAAGGCAACCACCAGATTCCTCATGCCACCCAAGGCACCTACTTAACCCCCATGTCCCACCTTACATGATTATCTGGTTAAGTATTTCTTAGTTCATTAAGGCCATAACCTCATAAAGACCTCTCACATTACTGGCATTTATGGCAGCTGGATTTGCCGGGCGGGTCCGGGCAGTCTTACACCATAAAAGAGTCTAACCTCGTGTCTTTACAACTGTTATGCTTTAGTTTGGGCCTAGGACCTCTCACATTGGGCCGACATTTGTGACTACTGGATTTGCCGGGCGGGTCCGGGCAGGTTTACATCACAAACGGGTCCAACCTCGTGTCCTAAGCATTGATTATTAATAATAATCCACTTTCCCCCAATTTTAATAATTCCCTACTTGAATTATTAATTACTTCCAATTTTTAACAATGTCCATAATTGACTCAATTATGGACATTCATTCATGGTATGCAACATCTTACAAAATTGCACCCAATTTATTAATTCCTAATATTACCCCTACCCTACATTTGAACGTTTATTCGCAAAATATATGTTAGACTCGAATAGCCTAACTCATAGCATAAAAGAGATTATCATAATAACAACATGTATATGTGACCAAATGAATCATAATAAGGGGTGAAACTTGCATATGTCCAACTTGCATAGATTATACATGTCATGGATCTAAAGGTGTCAACTTGTTCAAAATTCACCTAATATGATCTCAATCAATTTTCATAAACTTACATATGAACATGTGTGAATCAACATCATCTATTTTTTTAACAACATGGTTTTATATGGGTACACCTAACTCAATAGGCAAATTCCCATAATCAAGTTTTATTTAATTATAGTTTCAAGTTTATGGGTACACCTAACCTAATAGGCAAATTCCCATAAACAAGATCCATTTAAATTAAGAAAAAAAAACATAACTTTAAGCATGATCCAACAACATCATGATTTTTCAACATAATATAGCATGATTCATAACATGGCATAGTATGATAGTATAACATAGCTTGACATGATTCTCAACATAGCACGACATAGCATAAGAGAATTTACAACATAGCATGACATAGCATATATAATTTACATCATACGACAGCATAATAACATAATAAGAGATCCACAATATATAGAATTTACAATTACAAATCACATCACTTTCTTGTGATCCATTCATAACTGAGTCAAATTAGTTTGTAATAGTCTTGTGAGAATCATCATACTCACCAACAAAAGAAAAGAATTAGAGAAAGAGAGATCTTTTGATTTGATTTGTGTAGATTTAGTTGTAGATGATTAGGCTTCCTCTTCTTAGTTTGTGACGGCTATGCTGAACTCCATGGCAGCAGCATGACGGTAGCTTCTCTAATTTTACAAGTGATTTAGGTCTAGGGTCTACCCACTTATTTATAGATTTTTAGAATTCATTTAGGCCATTAGATTTAACCTAGAAATAACCGCAGCCGTTCAGACAAGATGGGGTTTATCTTGTTGACTCAGCAATGAGTCAGAAGTGACTCAGCAAACACTCAGCAATATATATATATATATTCTACAATGTACACATTAGATACATCCCCCCCTTTTTACACACTTATTATTGTTTTTATATACATATTAGATACATCCCCTCTCTTACACACTTATTAATATTTTTATATTCATATTAGATACATCCCCTCTCTTACACACTTATTAATATTTTTATATTCATATTAGATACATCCCCTCTCTTACACACTTATTAATATTTTTATATTCATATTAGATACATCCCCTCTCTTACATACTTATTAATATTTTTATATTCATATTAGATGCATCCCCTCTTCTACATGCTTATTAATATTTTAGCAACTTTAGTGTTAATAGAAAATTCGGGGTGTTACATTCTCCCCTCCTTTTAGGATTTCGTCCCCAAAATCTTCTAGTCTGGAAGAATGTATATCCTACCATCCAAACGTCCATCTACTCATCCATCATACACAGGCATCCATTGTCCTTACAGACTTCTAATGCTTTCATGTTTAAATGCACAGTGTGTGTATATGTCCGTATCTAATGCAAAATCAGGCGGTCCACTGATTCAGTTGACCTCCTTAATGCAACTATGATCGTGCCATGCATCCATTATGTATGCAAAAGATTCTTAATGCTACATAATACTTCTATATGCGTGCACAACCATCATCTGAATGCAGCATCCACATTATAATACAACCATCGTTCATCCATTTTACTAAATACATCCATATATATGCAATATGCAATATGTAGTGACTGAGCCGATCTAGTGCCTAAAGTGTGTGTATATATGCATCCACGAGCAACCACTAGCAAACACTTGCATCCATTTTGCATCCATCATACATAACATGTCTCAAACACATGTTTCAACCATAGGATTATCCTAACTAAAGGTCAAAGGTACTAATGAGAGGACATACTAAAGATAAGATAAGATAAGCTAAGCGATAAAGGAGAAATTAAAAGACATACCCTCAAAAAGAAAAGGGTACAACGAACGCATCTTCTCTTCTGTCTCCCAAGTTGCGTTGCTCTCATCATCTGCCCATTGCACTTTAACCAGTCTGACCTCTCGATTCCTCAACTTTTTGATCTCCGACCCAAGAATGCATGTAGGAGCTCGTCTAATTGTTGCATCACGCTCTATTTCCACCTCTTTAAGCAAGCTCGGCTCTACCACCTCCGCGGTCTTGTGCAAACACTTCCTCAAATGTGATACATGGAATACGTCGTGTACTCCACTAAGTTTCTCAGGCAACTCCACCCTATATGCCATCTTCCCAATCCTGTCTTTTACAGGAAACGGCCCTACAAACCTTGGTGCTAATTTCCCCACGGACCCAAAGCGAACAACATTCTGTAACGGAGATACTTTGATAAAAACCATGTCCCCAATGTCAAACTCAAGATCTGTCCTCCTCTTATCAGCATACGATTTCTGCCTATCTTGTGCTGCTTTCATCCTCCTTCGAATCAGCTCAATCTTCTCTGAGGTTTCCCTAACCATATCGGGCCCAAGTAGGATTTTATCGGTAGATTCCCACCAACATGTAGGCGAACGGCAAGGCCTTCCATAAAGAGCTTCGAAAGGTGCCATGCCAATACTAGACTGAAAGCTATTATTATATGCGAATTCTACTAACGGAAGGTGCTCTTCCCATGTACCCCCAAAGTCTAGGATACAAAGCCTTAAAAGATCCTCTAGAATGCGATTCACCCTCTCGGTCTGGCCGTCTGTCTGAGGATGATATGCGGTGCACAAACATAGCTGAGTCCCTACCACCTCTTGTAAACTCTTCCAAAATTCGCTAGTAAAGATGGGGTCACGGTCGCTTACTATACTAGAAGGAATACCGTGCAAACGAACTATCTCCTTAATGTATACAGAAGCCAACCACGGAGCAGTCCTCTTACTTTTCACGGGAATAAAATGGGCGCTTTTAGTAAGTCTATCTACTATAACCCAAATCCCCGTGTTACCCTTCCTTGATCTTGGTAATCCATCCACAAAATCCATTGAGATGCTTTCCCATTTCCATAGTGGAACTTCTAATGGGTGAAGCAACCCACCGGGTTTCTTTTGTTCTGCTTTAACTCGTTGGCACACCAAGCATCTAGCGACGTACTCGGCCACATCCTTTTTCATACCGGCCCAAAAGAAAACCCGCTTCATATCTTTGTACATCTTATCCCCGCCGGGATGAATGGTCATTTTTGAGCGATGAGCATCATCAAGAATGGCCTTCCTTAAGTCTTCGTCTTGTGGTACACAAAGTCTATTATCCCTTCGTAACCAACCCTTATCGTCTAGGGTATACCTACGAAGATGGCTTGACGACTCCCCCCCTTTGAGCTTTTCTACTATCTCAACCAACTGTGGGTCGTCTCGCTGTGCCTCACCAACCCGTCCTAGAAGTGTAGGTCTAACCTCCAAGGATGCTAACAGACCGGGTACTAAGTCAACGGAGGGTCTAAAGTCAAACATAGTGATGAATTCTAAGCTTTGTCGTTCGACAAACAACGGACTCAAGGACAACCTTTTGCTACTTAAGGCGTCTGCCACCACGTTACCCTTGCCCGGGGTATATGCTATTTCAAAATCGTAGGAGGCTAAGAATTCCATCCACCGTTGCTGCCTTAAATTCAAATCCTTCTGAGAGAATAAGTATTTTAATGATTTGTGGTCAGTGAACAGTTCGAATTTCTCACCAAGAAGATAGTGACGCCAAGACTTAAGCGCGAAAACAATTGCGGCTAGCTCTAAGTCATGCGTGGGGTAATTCTTTTCATGAACCCTCAACTGCCTTCCACCATAGGCTATTACTCTTCCCTCTTGCATGAGGACCGCGCCAAGTCCCGTCCCACAAGCATCAGTATAGATGGTAAACGGTTTATTCCCGTCTGGCAGCACTAAGACTGGGGCTGAAGTTAAGGCTCTCTTTAAACGTTGGAACGCATCATCGCAATCTTTGTCCCACGTAAAAACCAGGTTCTTCTTCGTTAACCGTGTTAATAGAGCTGATATTTTTGTGAAGTCTTTGATAAACTTCCTATAATAGCCAGCCAACCCCAAGAAACTTCTTACTTCGGTTGCATTTTTAGGGACCTTCCAATCTTGGATGGCCACCACCTTTGCGGGATCCACTGCTATCCCTTCTTTGGAAACCACGTGCCCTAAGAACCGTACTTCCTTCCTCCAGAAGTGACACTTAGAAAATTTTGCCTTAAGGTTATGCGCTCGAAGGGTTTCCAACACTTCCCTAAGATGTAGGGAGTGCTCTTCTTTATTCTTAGAAAAGACTAAGATGTCATCCACAAAGACTACCACGAATTTGTTAAGGTATTCCCTAAACACCCTACTCATCAAATCAACAAAATATGCAGGGGCGTTTGTCAAACCAAAGGGCATCACTAGCCATTCATAGAATCCGTCAGGAGTCCTAAAAGCAGTCTTATCTATACTATCCTCAGCCACTCTCAGTTGATGAAAGCCAGTGGCTAAGTCCAACTGCGAAAACACTGAGGCGCCAACTAACTGGTCAAAGAGATCGTCAATCCTCGGCAGTGGGTGTCGGTTCTTTTTAGTAAGCTTGTTTAGTTCTCTATAGTCCATACAAAGTCTAAGAGACCCATCCGCCTTTGTGGCAAAAACTACTGGAGCACCCCACTCCGATATACTACGTCTTATGAACCCCTTCTCAAGCAACTCCTTTACTTGCTTATTGAGTTCCCTCCTTTCACGAGGAGCCATGTGGCGCACTGGCAAAGATACGGGTTTAGCATTATCCACAAGATAAATTCGAAAGTCTATCTCCCGCTTTGGAGGTAAGCCCTTCACCTCCTCAAACACATCCGGATATTCCCGGACCACTTCTACCGATCGCAGGTTCTCTACAGACGCGTCAAGCGATTCAAGATAACTTAGCATAACGGAATTTATGGGATTACAAAAGATGTCGAGAGCATTACCAAGGCGAGTCACAAGCCTAACTACTCTCCTTTCACAATCAAGAATGGCTCTATTTCTAGACAACCAATCCATTCCTAAAATTAGCCCATAGCCCGTGAAGCCCAATACATAAGCATCACATCTAAATTCAACGCTAAGTATAGAGATTTTCAAATCCAAACATATCATGGTCAAATGAGCCGAACCCCCAATTGGATTTGAAACGACCAGGGGATCCTCTACTAAACTGGTGTTTAAGTGCAGTGATTCAACTAATGATGCAGAGATAAACGAATGAGATGCGCCAGAATCGAATAAGGTACGGACAGGATGATCAAACAGAAAAACTAAGCTTTCAACAGAAATTGTTCTACCTCTTTCTTGCAGCGGTGGGGCCGCAATAGCCTGAACTTGCCCCCTTGCCTGCCCTGGTGCCATAAGAGCCTGCACCTGTCCTCCCGAGGTAGACCCTGACCTCTGCCCCTTCTTTGGACAGTCCTTCACTAAATGTCCCGCATCTCCACAATGAAAACAACCAGTCTTCTTTTTCTTTCTACAATCTTTGCTGAGATGGCCAGGCGTCCCACAATTGAAGCATTTCTTCTTCCCTTTGCCATTATTGTTTTTACCACCCTTCTTATTTTGCTGTTGGGGTTTCTTCTGATCCCCTTTCTTTTCAACTGCCTTATCCTCATGCATAAGTGCCATTTCTACTAGCTTTTCAAAGGTGGCTCCCATAGGGATGTGGGTCATAGCCAACCCTTGCAACGGTTCATTCAAGCCTCTAACGAACCTCAAAGCTTTCTTCTCTGGCATGTTCACCAACTCCAAGCCAAACCTTGCTAACTGATTAAATTTATTGACATATTCCTTTACTGATGAGCTCCCTTGCTTTAGTGCCAGGAATTTTTCCATATTTAAGTTCTCCTCTGCCCTTGAAAGAAACTTTGCCTCAAACCTTCGTCTGAAATCCGCCCATGAATCAACTGGACGTTCCCCGTTAGTGACCTCCCACCAAAACGAGGCCTCTCCCTTCATTAACCAAGCAGCTAAACGGACTTTCCTCCCATCTTCCACTTCAAAGATATCCAACAATTCCTCAGTCTCCTTAAGCCAATCTCTGGCCTCCACAAACGTCTCAGTCCCTTGAAAAGTTTTTCCTCCCATAGCCTTGCATTCCTTGCACGTCTTTGCAAAAGTGTCAACACGAGGAGGAGGAGGAGGAGGAGGAATGGGTGCAACTAGGGGTGGAGGAGTATCCGCTGGGCCTGCAGTGGTGGCCCTAGCCTCCAAGTATCTCCTAAACCACCCTGGAATCGTCACACCTTCTGGGAGATTAAGATCTTCAGCCATGCTGAAATGAAAAAAGGAAAGATTCAAAATGGAGGATTCGAAAGATAAAGATAAGGATGTGGCTATTTGGGATTATGTTTTTCATAAAAACTCTCTTTAAATAACATGTTTTTTTTTTGAAAGCACTTCTTCCAAAAATACTTTAGAAAAAAAAAATTCTAAATTTTTTTTTATCTGTTCTGGTAACCTTATGCTCTGATACCACGTGTAACACCCCACGTCCATTAATGTCACTCACAAAGGGAATGCATTAACTTCCATGGAGGTTTTAAGTGAATATAGAACAGTAAAATTACAACAAGACAGATATAAAATAGTACTTGGAAATTCAAAAACTTTATTTCATTGTAGCAGAAGTCAAAACATGTTTGATTACATCATAACACCATATTCAATGTCAAGTACAATATCTATCTTGATAAAACAAGTACATAATCCCATTACATGAATAGCCATTAAAAAGAAAGATAACAAGCTGGACTTTACTTCAGCAGTCCAAGCTTTCCAGAAGATAAGCGATCCAACTAGACTCCACTAGAACTTGGCCCAACCTGCGGACCTAAAGGGAGAAAAAGGATGGAAAAGAGGGGGGTCAGACATAAAGTCTGGTGAATATGATAATTCTACAATACTATTACCAAAATAACTGGACTAAGGCATAAGCTGGAAAACAAGAAAATGTCTATGAAGAGCAGATTAAGGACATAGACAATCGCTAAAGGCAACGTTATAGGCGCTCCTAAATACTAAAGGATAAACACTATACTGCACCACACCAGTCACCCTAAAGATTCATCCCACTTAGCTTCACTTAGAAACTTTCCCAATGGCTTTACGTACCCCTAGCTGACTACATAGGTGCCGCCTGCCCCTATCTCCACTAGGTGTACCCTACTTCCCATTATTCGATCGGCTCCCTAACTCGTAGATACCCGTGCTGGCCCCACAGTGGGGTGTATCACTCCCCTAAAGTGGCAACCTGATACAACGGACATGCACGGCTTATACCTACACGATGCAACAACGTCTTACCTACCAGCCCGGGTCCACACACGCATATGAAACCCGTTGGACTTGCGTTGCCACCGCTCCCTGTTTTGGCCTCTTATAGTCAAACCCAGTATGCGTGTCCCGTCCTCGACTTGGGTCGAGCCCACAAAGATACGTTTTGGGATACTGGTTGAAATGGGCCCCCACTATTTACCACAAGCATTCCACCTAAGCTTGTCCCCATTAGTCCATCCCACTTAACCCACTTAGTCATGTTCATTTACATGTGTGTTTGGTTAAGTCTAATCGTATTTCAAATGCCTCTAAAGGCAACCACCAGATTCCTCATGCCACCCAAGGCACCTACTTAACCCCCATGTCCCACCTTACATGATTATCTGGTTAAGTATTTCTTAGTTCATTAAGGCCATAACCTCATAAAGACCTCTCACATTAGACTGGCATTTATGGCAGCTGGATTTGCCGGGCGGGTCCGGGCAGTCTTACACCATAAAAGAGTCTAACCTCGTGTCTTTACAACTGTTATGCTTTAGTTTGGGCCTAGGACCTCTCACATTGGGCCGACATTTGTGACTACTGGATTTGCCGGGCGGGTCCGGGCAGGTTTACATCACAAACGGGTCCAACCTCATGTCCTAAGCATTGATTATTAATAATAATCCACTTTCCCCCAATTTTAATAATTCCCTACTTGAATTATTAATTACTTCCAATTTTTAACAATGTCCATAATTGACTCAATTATGGACATTCATTCATGGTATGCAACATCTTATAAAATTGCACCCAATTTATTAATTCCTAATATTACCCCTACCCCACGTTTGAACGTTTATTCGCAAAATATATGTTAGACTCGAATAGCCTAACTCATAGCATAAAAGAGATTATCATAATAACAACATGTATATGTGACCAAATGAATCATAATAAGGGGTGAAACTTGCATATGTCCAACTTGCATAGATTATACATGTCATGGATCTAAAGGTGTCAACTTGTTCAAAATTCACCTAATATGATCTCAATCAATTTTCATAAACTTACATATGAACATGTGTGAATCAACATCATCTATTTTTTTAACAACATGGTTTTATATGGGTACACCTAACTCAATAGGCAAATTCCCATAATCAAGTTTTATTTAATTATAGTTTCAAGTTTATGGGTACACCTAACCTAATAGGCAAATTCCCATAAACAAGATCCATTTAAATTAAGAAAAAAAACATAACTTTAAGCATGATCCAACAACATCATGATTTTTCAACATAATATAGCATGATTTATAACATGGCATAGTATGATAGTATAACATAGCTTGACATGATTCTCAACATAGCACGACATAGCATAAGAGAATTTACAACATAGCATGACATAGCATATATAATTTACATCATACGACAGCATAATAACATAATAAGAGATCCACAATATATAGAATTTACAATTACAAATCACATCACTTTCTTGTGATCCATTCATAACCGAGTCAAATTAGTTTGTAATAGTCTTGTGAGAATCATCATACTCACCAACAAAAGAAAAGAATTAGAGAAAGAGAGATCTTTTGATTTGATTTGTGTAGATTTAGTTGTAGATGATTAGGCTTCCTCTTCTTAGTTTGTGACGGCTATGCTGAACTCCATGGCAGCAGCATGACGGTAGCTTCTCTAATTTTACAAGTGATTTAGGTCTAGGGTCTACCCACTTATTTATAGATTTTTAGAATTCATTTAGGCCATTAGATTTAACCTAGAAATAACCGCAGCCGTTCAGACAAGATGGGGTTTATCTTGTTGACTCAGCAATGAGTCAGAAGTGACTCAGCAAACACTCAGCAATATATATATATATATATTCTACAATGTACACATTAGATACATCCCCCCCTTTTTACACACTAATTATTGTTTTTATATACATATTAGATACATCCCCTCTCTTACACACTTATTAATATTTTTATATTCATATTAGATACATCCCCTCTCTTACACACTTATTAATATTTTTATATTCATATTAGATACATCCCCTCTCTTACACACTTATTAATATTTTTATATTCATATTAGATACATCCCCTCTCTTACATACTTATTAATATTTTTATATTCATATTAGATGCATCCCCTCTTCTACATGCTTATTAATATTTTAGCAACTTTAGTGTTAATAGAAAATTCGGGGTGTTACAGAACCCCTCAGTGTCGCACCAATAAATTTCATGACACTTTTCTGCTTAGAATTCCATCAAACCCCTTCACGCTGCCGTTAATCAACACCACAAACCCAGATCCAAACTCGAATTCGCGAATCCTAGCTTACAAATTCCAAAATTCTTGAACCCTAGGTTGCCATTGCTCTTCGAGCATCTCTGAATCAGCATCGCAGACACCAAAAAGAGGATAGAATCGAAGAGCATCTCTCCAGGAGTTCGAAAATACTTGAGTTTTGATTTGTAGGAATTGCTATGAATTTATTTGGATTTTTGAAACTTTGTTTTCCACGTTTATTTTACTGGAAGAAGGAAAACATACGGTGCAATTTTCCTTTGACTACAGAAAAGTGAAACTAAGGTATAAGGGAGTAAGTATGGGTATTTATAGGAAGACAAAATATCTAGATATTTTATTTAGATATTTTCTTTTATCTTTTTATATACATTCTTGCCCTTCTAAAAATCCATGTGATCACACACGATATCCAAAAATCACGAAAATGGACATGCAGCTATAGTTCGACATTACGGTCCCAACGAAACTGGTTTCGTCGAATTCCGACTCCATTTGCTCACACAGCGTATTTTTAACCGTCAAAATACTGACTGTTTCTCTCATTAGAAATCCGTACGGCCTCACAGTGACTCTAAAAATCACGGAACTTGGAATCTTGCAATAATTTGATGTTGCGGTTCCAACAAAATTAGTTTGGTCGAATTCCGACTTCGTTTGCAAAGTTGGTTATTCTTAACGCTCTAAATAACCCATTTAAATATATAAATATATTTAAATATAATTTAATTAAATATAAATAAATTAATATTATCGTATATATTCGTATACGATATCATTCAGCTCTAGAATAATCATGTTAGAGTTTATACTCGATATCCCAGAATTCCAGATTATCTCGATATTCATATTTATATTAGAAATCTATTTATAACTTAAACAAAGCGTTGCAAATTATAAACGAATTCCACAGCGACTTTTTCTGAAATTTGATTTGGACATAAATCAAAATCTACACAACGAAATCCCGATTTTTCTCTTCCACTAGAAAAATATACTTCACCAGCTCCTAACATTTCTTGTTTCACAGAAATCCGATTTAAAACGAACCCTGTATATTCAGTTGAAGTTCAAATCGCCAAATCGCGAACTACCACGCCATTTCGAGCTCGATTTTAATTATATTATAATTATACATTCAAACTGTCGTTTATATAATATATTCGTTATTCAAATTCAATTCCAAACTGAATTATATATTTTGAATTGCCCAGTTCACACGATATCGCCATTTCGGCTAATTCTGATTATTTCAAAATTAAATATATTATTTAATTATTATTTTAATTAAATATTCACTATTGTTTCATTAAACGACCATTTACCTCTCTGAATCGATATTTAAATAATTAAATTAATTAATTATTACCTATAAAAATACGGGTCGTTACATTCTTCCCCACTTAAAATAATTTCGTCCTCGAAATTGCTAAGCTAGAAAACAAACCCTATTGATTGGCTAGACTATATTGTTCACTTCTCAACTTCAGTTTCAACTGAACCAATTTAATTTCAATTAAATTATTAATGAATTCTATTAACGAATATTTTCAAAAATCCTGAAATTTTCTAACACCTTTACTTTTCGAAAAATTTCGCCAGCACCTCCTTTGTACAGCCCTATCGGTAAAACCACAACTCTCCTCTCTAGGCCTTCTCCAACCCAAAAGAAAATCAAACAACCAAGCGGCTTGCCAATTCGGCTCATCAAAATCTCAACCCATTTGAAATGTAAACTTGTACCTTTTTGTCGGGCATATCAACTCTATCACTTCCATATGCTATCAACTCAGCATATACCAATATTAATCAAATCGAACTCTGATCAATTTATCCTCAACACAACCATTCGCTTATCGAAGCCAAATATCATTTCAAACTCGAGTTTCATTTCGATTCCAAATTCTTAACTTGATTATCAAATTACACTTCAAATTCGAATCTCACAAATCCAATTTGTCTCTATCATTCTAATTCAATTTCAGTTATCACTAACAGACTTTATTTTAATTCCAATTGGCTTTCCAAATTTCTACTCAATTTGGTTTTAATTCAAACTGCTCTTTCCTGGGAATTTTAAACAGTTTACCACATCAAAATCAAACTTCCCTTTCAGGATTCAAAACAACTCATTTTCCCAAAACAATTTGAAATCAATCTCTTTGGTAGTAATCCGTCACTTACAAACTCAAAAATGAATACTGATGATGTTGCGTAGTCATCGTTTGAATTATTTTCCAGCGACCGAAAAGAGTTCAATACTATATCACTTTTCAAAACCATGTCTAAACACTTCTATTTTGAAATCCATTTTCAAAATACTATTCCCAATGTTTGTAAAACAATTTAAAATCTCCCAGGATTTTAAAATTCTCTTATATTTAATCCAGATTCATTTACCAACACTTTTCCAATTTTTGGGATTTTAATTCCAATAAATTCTGATTTAAATTCTGATTTAACTCATTTCGATTTCATATATTTCACTTATATGAATTCTAATTGGTTATATATAACCATTTCACATTTTATAATCTTATCTGATTATAATCACAACTAACACATCATATATATAATAATATATCACATATCCATACTGTGTCGGTCCATCGTATTCAAGTGTTTATAAACCCCTACCGATAAAGTGGATCAAACTGATCGACCAGAATTCATAAATTACTCAAATAATGAATCTCCACAATATAAAACCATTTTGTATCAAATTACAAATACGCACTCGTATATATACACTCAAACTAAATCTAGGGTATTACTAACCCTATCTCTACCGAGTCATGCCACAGAGCCAAGGTAAAACTTAACTTAAGCTCTGATACCAACAGTAACGACCCGAAAATTTGCGACCTTGATTATCCGATATACAACACATATTGAACATATCAAGAGTCAAAAATACCGGATGGTTAATGAAAGAAATTAGAGGGTGAGAATAGATAAGATAGAAACTTAGAATAGAAGAACAACAACAACAACATCAAAGTAACACGAACCTCACAGCGGAACGAATAACATATAATATATAACATAACTTTGAAATATAAATCTATACTTGAATATACATATCATTTCCAAAGTACAGCACTTACAACACAGCGGAAATAAACAATAGCTATATGATCCTAAAGCCTCCTGCTCCAACTCTTCAAGTATCTGTAAATCCCGACTACTTGACTGCCGGTACAAAATTGGGCACCCAAGAGTTTAGGGAAAACAAAACAAAATAAACTCTGGGTCAGTCATGGGACTGGTATGAGTAAAACAGTTCAAGCAAGTAAATGATATCTCGTAAGACCACGCCGTATAACGGAACGGGTTTTTCCCTTATGAGAATCCAAATATCTTTATATCAAAAACCTTTTGGTATTATAATAATGTCTATCGACCACAATATAATAATCATCTAGCAAAAACGCTTTCATCTCACGTTCAACATATATAGTATACAATCAAAACCGCAAGCACGTATTGGGTAATGGATTTCCAACTATGAAAAGGTATGGAACCACCTTTTGCTAGTGTACCTCTAGAGAGGAATACACTGGGTTCAACAAGAACATCTTGCAACCCGGCCACACATGACCGACCACTCATTTCGCTTGAGTGTATCGAATGTGTATCACCAACGATTGGGATCATCAACCGTTTCCAAAATGGGACAGCATCAACAATAGATTTTTAGAAGTAAATGAAACTCTAGATCAAGTGATTATACACCCTAATAGGTGCGACCTACATAGCCATGCTGCCTGCCCGATTTCTGTCATTTACCGGATGTGAGGCTAGAAGCTACGCTTATCTTTTACATGTTACATCTTCATTCACTTAGAATTTCACATTGTCATACCCGCCAAATCACAAATTGACTTGTCCAAAAATACCACGGGTATAAAGCTAATAGAAACGAATTCCTCCTCCACCAACGTAAATACATTTGAAACGATCAACTTACGTGATCTACCAGATATACTCTGTCAGATCTTCGTCCATACAAGTTGTCCTGGGACTGGACAAACTGAAGGCACTATTCAGTATATCCATCTTAGGCACTGTTATCTAAGATTTATACAACAGCCCTTGCATTTTACTCTGTCTTCAATTATCTTTGGCATATATGATTCGCAACGCTTATGCCAATACAGAGTGGTTCTTTGGATAATAATCCAACCGGTCTCTCCATATTAACAACGTTAAAATGGTCAAAAACTTTGATAGTCGGTGAGTTAACTATCAAAGAAAAACACGTGTGCAAACAACGATATTATTTCAGGATGGAAATTATATCGATCAATCATCATTCAACATTTATCTCTTTAGTTCATTAATTTACTTATCTCCTGTTTCCATATATATTTTAAATTCTTATCTTCTATTATCAGAAAACATTTCTGATTTCTTATTTGGAAAACATTTCCAAATCTCCTTCACGATCAAAGCTTACCATTCCTTAGTTAAGAAGGAAGTCAATCAAGTTGGGGTATAATTACCTCTCAGACCTTAACTGAACAACATTTTAACTTTGATATGGTCAAAGTTTATCTTTTTAAATCTCTAACAAACTTCCTTACGTAAATTTCGGATTCTATTTACGAATCCACTTCTTATTTGAAAACATTGGTTATAACGATAACGTTATAATCCCTACTTTCGAAATATCTAACTTCCATTATAACTTTTATTCTTTACTGTGAATAAATAATTAAACACCTGATTTGTAAATAAATAAATCTTGATTTAAACACCGGAAAGTATAAGTACTTTCCCGAATTCGATATAATTGAATTCGACGATTAACTCTCTTCGAATAACTAATATTCGATTAACTCACTTCGAATAACTAATATTAGATTACTCTTTCTTTCGAATAAACGATATTCGATAATCTCTCTTACAAATTACTAGATTTGATAACCTTTCTTCGAATAAACTATACTTGATTTACTCTATTCAATTAACTCTTATCAATTAACTCTATTGGACTAACTCTATTGGATTAACTCTAATCGATTTACTCTATTTGATTAACTCTATTCACTTAACTCCTTTCGAATAAACTATATTCGATAACTCCTTTAATTCTATTCGAACAAACTATATTCGATAAATCTTTTAATTCTATTCGAATAAACTATATTCGATTAACTCCTTTAATTCTATTCGAATAAACTATATTAGATTAACTCCTTTAATTCTATTCGAATAAACTATATTCGATAACTCACTTCGAATAACCAATATTCGATTAACTCACTTCGAATAACCAATATTCAATTAACTCACTTCGAATAACCAATATTCGATAACTCATCTCGAATAAACTATATTCGATTACTCTTCTCGAATAAACTATATTTGATTACTCTTCTCGAATAAACTATATTCGATAACTCTACTCGATTTACTCCATTTGAATAACTCTAACTGGTTAACTCTAACTCTAACTGGTTAACTCTAACTGATTAATTCTAACTGATTAACTCTAACTGATTAATTCTAACTAATTAATTCTAACTGATTAATTCTAACTGATTTACTCTATTCGAATAACTCTAACCGAATAACTAATATTCGATTAACTCATTTCGATTAACTTTTTTGAATTAACTCCTTTGATTTATTCCTTTGAATTTTATTTCTTTGAATTATTCCCTTGAATTATCTCCTTTGAATTATCTCCTTTTTTATATTGTTTATTTAACAAATAAATATTTCCTTTATCTTTTCTATTTATTTAACAAATAAATACTTCCTTTATCTTTTCTATTTATTTAACACTAATAAATATCTCATTTATCACATTTTATTTATTTCCTATAAATAAATATTTCCTTTATCTTTCCTTTTAAATTCTATTTGTAATTGTTTTACAAATATTCTTTTTTTCTATTTTATTTGTAAATGTTTTACAAATATTTCTCTTTCTATTTGTTTTTGCAAATATCCCGTTGTATTTGTTTTACAAATATATTTCCTTTATATTTGTTTTCACAAATATTTTCTTTTATATTTGTTTCACAAATATATTCCTTTATATTTGTTTTCACAAATATTTCCTTTATAAAATCCATTGATTTTATAAATATTCCTTTATATAAAATCCTTTGATTTTATAAAGATTTCAATTTCAATATAACATTGAAAATTCCCTTTTTCATATTCCAGTATTTGTTATGGTATTTAACATACCATATATTACTGATCAATATTATCCAAACACACACAATCAACAACAGATTGTATATCACATCATATATCACAATATATGAAAAACAGTAAAATAAATGCTGAGGAATCCTGTTGGATTCCTCCGACCTGTTTCCCTGCATCATAGATGTTAATCAATATAATCAACATCACTTTCAGTTCAATATGAAATATTCTATTAACAGAGTCAATATATATGGATTTAACGGTTTATATATATATAAATTTACATATATATATATATAATTTCCACTAACTGACTAGCAGTTCAATCAAACAGTCAACACGCAGTCAATAAGACAATTTTTAACAGTTCTAAAAACACAACATGAAAATATTAAACTGTTCAGAGTTAGTGAGATTTACTAACATTGGATGATCATCGTTAATAACGATAACCATCGCTTGATTTAGACGGACAATTTATTTTGCCATAAATTGTAACGATCTCCAACGGACTTCCAGTCAGTTCCATCGTGTAGTGTTCATCCATACGATCGCAACGGATCTTATTTCGCTGAATTTCGTTAACATATGAAATAGTTATTTAGTTTGCAAGTTTATATAAACATTAATTAGCTAAATGGTTTTAATTTAAACCTTAATGGGCTTTAACCCTTCCCTCCAGCCCATACCCTATTTGAACAGACCCGACCTGCCTATCTCTTCTTCCTCTTCACTCGCATAACTCCAGCTCCATTCAATACATACGGCCGATCTTCCTTGAACCCTTCCTCCTTCAGCTTCTCATTAAACCACAAACAAAAACCACCAAGCTCAATCCCGTTCCAATCTCCATCACCCCAATACCACTCATTCGAACTCGCCCTCAACCTGGAAGTTGCGTCGGAACCCCTCACTGTCGCACCAGTAAATTTCACGACACTTTTCAGCTCAGAATTCTATCAAACTCCTTCAAGCAGCCATTAATCAACACCACAAACCCAGATCCAAACTCGAATTCGCGAATCCTAGCTTACAAATTCCAAAATTCTTGAACCCTAGGTTGCTGTTGCTCTTCGAGCATCTCTGAATCAGAATCGCAGACATCAAAACGAGGATAGAATCGTAGAGCATCTCTCCAGGAGTTCGAAAATACTTGAGTTTTGATTTGTAGGAACTGCTATGAATTTATTAGGATTTTTTGAAACTTTTTTTCCATGTTTATTTTAGTGGAAGAAGGAAAACATACGGCGCAATTTTCCTTTGACTACAGAAAAGTGAAACTAGGGTTTAAGGGAGTAAGTATGGGTATTTATAGGAAGACAAAATATCTAGATATTTTGTTTGGATATTTTCTTTTGTCTTTTTATATACATTCTTGCCCTTCTAAAAATCCGTGTGATCACACACGATATCCAAAAATCACGAAAATGGACATGCAGCTACAGTTCGACATTACGGTCCCTATGAAATTGGTTTCGTCGAATTCCGACTGCGTTTGCTCACACAGCGTATTTTAACCGTCAAAATACTGACTGTTTCTCCGAATAAAAATCCATACGGCCTCACAGTGACTCTAAAAATCACGGAACTTGGAATCTAGCAAAAATTTGATGTTGTGGATCCAACAAAATTAGTTTGGTCGAATTCCGACTTCGTTTGCAAAACTGGCTATTCTTAACGGTCTAAATAACCCATTTAAATATATAAATATATTTAAATATAATTAAATTAAATATAAATAAATTAATATTATCGTATATATTCGTATACGATATCATTCAGCTCCAGAATAATCATATCAGAGTTTATACTCGATATCCCAGAATTCCAGATTATCTCGATATTCATATTAAAAATCTATTTATAACGTAAATAAAGCATTGCAAATTATAAAGGAATTCCACAGTGACTTTTTCTGAAATTTTATTTGGATATAAATCAAAATCTACACGATGAAATCCCGATTTTTCTCTTCCACTAGAAAAATATACTTCACCAGCTCCTAACGTTTCTTGTTTCATAGAAATCCGATTTAAAACGAACCCTGTATATTCAGTTGAAGTTCAAATCGCCAAATCGCGAACTGCCGCACCATTTCGAGCTCGATTTTAATTATATTATAATTATACGTTCAAACTGTCGTTTATATAATATATTCGTTATTCAAATTCAATTCCAAACTGAATTATATATTTTGAATTGCCCAGTTCACACGATATCGCCATTTCGTCTAATTCTGATTATTTCAAAATTAAATATATTATTTAATTATTATTTTAATTAAATATTCACTATTGTTTCATTAAACGACCATTTACCTCTCTGAATCGATATTTAAATAATTAAATAAATTAATTATTACCCGTAAAAATACGAGTCGTTACAGGATCACTTGGGTTAGTTTTCATTGAACTGACCCAAAATGATCCCTTGGGAGTGCTCTAACTACCTAATTTGCATACCTTTATGGACAAGGTTGTTTTGAGTATTTTAAAACTTAATATGGACTTTAGCCGAAATGTGTCAACAAATTACAAATTCAACCAAATTGAATAAACTAAGTATTATTAATCAAAATTTTAAATCTTACAATATTTAGAATTACAACAAAATATTTTTGACATATACTTTTTTGACTACATAAAATAAGAATTGGGCCCTTTCCAAATTGCATTTATAAATTAATTATATCTTTATTTCCAAAATATGATGGAAGGGAGATGTTTGGTTAATTTTACCATCATAAACATGTGCTCGTAAAGTATATTAGAAACTGATAACAATCACAATGCATATCATAATGCCTATTTTTAAATCTAAAAACGGAATAAGTAAAAAAAGAAAGATGTCCATAAAGTGTGGATATACAAAATGGTTTTGAAAGGAATGCAAAAATAATAAGTGTAGAAAAGGTGCATAATGATCCAAAAATCTTAAAGTTTTGGATGGAAATATTTTAACGTGTTTAAATATTCAAATTTGATTCAATTGTAACAAATAATAGAAAAGTCGGTTTCAGTAACGGTTTAAATTTCGACGATTGAAAATGAAAACTTAATTAGTGTAATAACCCAAAATTTAAACAATTGTTTTTTTTTCGAAATTTATGAATTTGAGTTTTGATTCAATGATCTTTTTAAGTATTTAAATTGATGTTTAAATATTAATTAAACAAATTCAATATTCGTATTTTACTCTGGCTAGTTAACTAATATCAATTATAAACTCATTGTGAAATTTTATTTTCAGTAATAAATAATTTGAATTGAAATTTGGAACGGAATATATATTTTATATTTTAATATAGAATATATCGTTTTTGGAAACTGTCTCGGGTTCAGATGAAATCAGTTACATCGATTTTGGAATTTTAAATTATTGCAAAATCTCAAAATTTATGGCAGTCGGACTATCCGTGTGATCCTGCAAACTTGAAACGCTCGAGGAGTTAAATGGGAGTAAATATTAGAAATCTTTGCTTATGAATAATATCTATTTCTACCCTAAACATCCTCCTCTTCATTTTGTTCTCTAAAACCAAAAGAGCTATCACCATTTTTTTATTCTAAAAAAAAATCTACTTTCTTTAAAAATCAAATCAATACCTATGAAATCAAACAAACAAAAAATGAAAGGCCAACCGAAGACATATGGCGGACCGTTCATCTTAGGGAGGTGTAGGGCAACCCAGTCCGGACTACTTTCGTAGTTTCCCTTGGACCTCCACTACACCGGGTTAATTTCTCACGGGAAGATAGTTGCTCTAGGTAGGACTCGAACCCGCAACATATTACCAGGTAGGGGAACTCCTTTCCACTCGACCACTACCGCGGACAAACAAATTATAAAGCTCATATGTAATGACCCAGATTTTTCAATCATTTGAGTTTGAACATTTGAACTTGTTTTAAATGTTGAACTAGAAATATTTATGGATTTTTATATAAAATTTATATAGTAAAACGATGTTTAAATGCACAAATTTATATTCAATTTAAAACAAGCTCGCAGCAGCGCGGTAGTTCGAAAAAATTGAGTTTTTAATTTCAAATGAAAATATAGAATCCAATATAAGTCGGAACTCATTAGAACAAGAATCTCTGAATCTATTTGGTTATAATTTTCAAATAAAAGAGAAAAACCAGGGTTTCATATTGTAGATTTTTGGTTATGTCAAAATCAAATTTTCAGAAGGTCGTTTTGGAATCATTTATGAACCATAACGATTGTAATAACCCGGAGTTTCAGAACCAATTTATAATTTTTATTTTAGATACTTTAATGGATTTTGAAAATTTAAAATGATTTATTTTAAATAATAACGACTTAAAATTTATTTAAATCGAAATCAGAACGAATAAATTTATTTTAATTATATAACGAGCCTGAAATGGCGTGGTAGTTTGAAAATTTGATTTTAAATTTCAATTGAATGTGCAGAATTCAAAATAAATCGAATTTCAATAAAACCAAAATTATCTGAATCTGTTCAATTATATATTTCTAATGAATGTGAAATATCCAGATTTCATAACGAGAATTGAAAGTTATGTCCGGTTTAAAATTTGAAACAGTCGCTATGGAATATATATATATATTATATAATATATATCCCTTAAAAATAGTCATGTTGCAAACGACCTCCGTTTTCGATGAAACAACTTTTGTAGGCTCCGGAATGTCAAATTATTACTAGATTCCAATTTTCATAATTTTTGGAATTAATATGTCAACATGGTGAATTTAAACGTGTTTGGTAATTTCAGTTTGAATTTAATTGACTGGAAATTGGCCATTTTTCAAACAATCTTCGAATTCGATGAAATTAGTTTTGTTAGGACCATATCGTCAAAACATAGCTAGATTTATTTTTCGGGAATTCTTGGAGTTAGTATGGGCCCCGGTAAATTAAAATGTACGTTTAATTTCAATTTATTTTTTAATTTGATGAAAACTGATCGAAACAATCGAATTGGCTCACGGGACATATCTCATTGTGTCCGGAATATGGGTATTTGGCTAGGGGCGATAGTCGTTGGGTTTGATTTGGAGTAAGGATCGATAAACTGGAATTTTGATATTAAAATATTAATTTATATTTCATATATATATATATATATAATCTGGGTCAAAACCCTTTCTTCTCTTTCAGATGGTCAAACTTCCGCCTCCTTCTCCAATTAACGGTGAAAACCGTTCAAGATTTCATTCCCATTTTTCACAAAATCTGCTATGAATCAAAAGATGAATTCAAAGGGAAAATCAAAGGAGTTCGCGAGATCTGCAAAGTGATGTAGGGTTGATGGGATTTCGTTGAGCTTTAGGCCTTACTTTCATGCTCAAATGGCACCAGATCGAAGCGAATTTCAGGGCCATTGGGGCCTACGAGTTGGCCGTGGTGGCCAACATAGGGTGGCGACATCATGGCGCTTGTTGTGGCAGCCTCCGATCGTCCCCAAGTTGCTCCGATGTGCGTGCATCGGTGAAGGATCAAGGCGATGTCGGGTTTTCTTTGAATGGGAAGAAGACGTATTAGGGGTGAGGAATTAATTAAGGAAATTAATTAAAATTTTATTAGTTAATTATTTTATTAAAGTAATTAATTTCTAAATGGCCATAACTCGATCAAATACAATCAGAATTCGACGAAACTGAGTGCGTTGAGATCGTGGTGAAGAGCTCTACAACATAGAACTGACTGGTACAGAGAATTTTAGGCAAATTCAAACCCGAACCATACCATAATTTCAGAAATAAAAACTGGCGGAGTGGATCCCAATGTGAGAACTCTCTCTCACTCAAATTATTTTACTATTATTATATAATAGGTTGCAAACAGGGGTTAGTAGCACCTGACACTCCTTTTTATACAAACCATGGATGATTTGTGTGATATGTGTGTTGAAAAAAAATGTGAAGTCTTAAAATAATATATATATATATATATATATATGAAATGTGAAATATATATATATGAAGTGTGAAAATAATATATATATGAAATGTGAAAAATATACATATGAAGTGTGAATACTATCTATATATATGAAGTGTGAATACTATCTATATATATGAAGTGTGTAGATAATATATATATATATATATATATATATGAAATGTGAAAAATATATATGAAGTGTGAATAAAATATATATATGAAATGAAAATAATATATATATATATATATATATATGAAATGTGAAAAATATATATATGAAGTGTGAATAATATATATATATATATATATATATATATGAAAAGTGAATAATATATATATGAAATGAAAATAATATATATATGAAATGTGAAAAAATATATATGAAGTGTGAATAAAATATATATATGAGGTGTGAATAAAATATATATATGAAATGTGAAACATATATATATGAAGTGTGAATAAAATATATATATATATAATGTGAATAATATATATATATATGTAATGTGAATAATATATATATATATGAAATGTGAATAATATATATATATATATATATGAAATGTGAATAATATATATATATATATGAAATGTGAATAATTATTGGATCGTTAAAAATATAATTTTTAACAAATATATGCGATGTATAAAATTGTTATGATATGGAATATTCAATTTTTATTTATAATTGAAATGTAAGTTGTAATCGTTTTTAAAACGAATTTATAAAACATGTTTTAAATAGAAATCGACGATATTAAATATATACATACATACATATATATATATATATATAATGGATTGAATAGAGCGCACTGTGCAGCGACCGTTCAGGAATTTCGACCATTAACTTCAAATGGACGTAACGGGAGATCCGACCGTCGGATTCTCCTAAAACTGGAACCATTGGGTTCATATCGAAAAGAGATTTCCAATTAATATAAGAGATTTGAAATCTAACGGTTGGATTTCAAAATATGTCCAAATCAATTTCAGAAAAGGTCGTTATGGATGCAGTTCGGTTGTCGTTATTGGAAACCGACTGTAAAGGCCTTAATAAAATTATTAAAAATATGGAAAAATTGTGTAAATTCATAATAAATGATTTGGAAAGATTTTTGGATGAAAAATTCCATATTTTAAAAGATAAACGATATTTTTATTTGAATGAACTAGTTATTAACTAGAATAATAATCCAATGTTTATAAATAAATAAATTGGATTGAAAATGGTTTTATCATAACCAGAATTTTCCAACGTATGAATTGGAATGGAAATAATCTTCGAAATATTTCAGTATTGGATTCCATGATTATACGGATATTGTTGAGGAATTTGGATGATACAAATATCGTTATTCCCAATACGATATCCGTTGGTTTCGAAATTTGGTATTGAATATAAGACGATATAATTTCTATTTAGAGTCTTGTATTTAATATCAAATTGGATTTTTGGATTTTTCGTGAACTATGATTTAAATAACATGAGTTCTTTAACCCGGTTAATAGTAAAGTTATGATTTGAAATTTATAAATCTTTTAATTAAGATTAATGGAATTTTCCAAAGTAAACTTTTCCAATTTAATCTATTAAATTGGAATTGAATGGAATTCGATTTGGTAATAATCGAGATGAGCTTCTGTAAAGGAAGACCGTTACTATGTATGGAATTTAAAAGTCTTTGCCGTTATTCCATTTATAGTATTGATTTGATATGGAAATTTATATCGATTATATACTGTTATGATTTCCGTGAAGAATCCATTTTTATGGAAGATGAATTTGGGTTTATCTTTAATTAGATCAGAATGAATAAATGGTAATTAAATTAGCCAAAACATGAGATGTGGTATAAACCAAATATGCTTGGTTGAAGATATTGATCATGATTGATTGATTGTTTGGATGGTGCTCGACTAGTTTATGAGCAGAAATGCTTTTACATTTAGCATTGGGTTGGGTAGAAATATTTGTATGCTGACATCTTGTGAAACACTTCACGATTTAACTATGAGATGGTTAGCGATGTTGTTGAGTTCATTTCAAATTTAATGGATGACTTTGAAATGATATTTTCTTGAGTGAAAAGAAAAGTATTCCCGATTTTGGATTTGGAATGTTTTATAAAATAGAAAGGATTTCGAGGGCTAAACCCGATGGTTTCGAAATGATTTGGAAATGTATTATGGTTTTACATTGTGGTTCATATCATATCCGATTAGTTGCTATTGATGATGTATCTGTTTGGTGGCGCGGAATTTATTCTCTTGCTTAACACCCTTCTTTGAGATGTACGAGCTTAAAGGTTATGTGATTAATAGTGACTAATCATATGTGTGAATTGCTAATGTGAAGTACTATAGTTTGAAAGTACTTGTGATTATTATGTTGTGAAATGATCTTCCCCACTTCGGGAAATAAAATGATTTAGCACGTTTGTGTCTAAAGATTCGAGTAGCCTGAGAGTGACTAAAAGTATGGGTGTTATAGCCTTAAATGGCTTTAGGCAGTGTATGCTTCCATGCGTGGGAGGTACATCGTCATATAACATGTTCCATAGTGGGAGGTGCACATATATATAAATCGAGTTAGAGGGGCGCGTACATCCTGGTCTGAGGGCCGTGCACGATATTTGGTTGCATACTTATTCATATGCATTGTTATGTTTTGGAATTCATATTTCCAAAGATTTTGGTTTGAGATCCCGAAGTGAAATCTACTTTGATATGAAAGTTAGATATGTATTTCGAATGATTTGAAATAAGAATCAGCAAATAAAGTCCAAAGGAATAATTTCTGTAAAGTGAATTGGATTTCGAAAATCTAAATTTAGGGGTTTAAGCCTAAACGGGTAGATTGGAAAATTTCATGTTTATTGATGCATTGAAGATTCATATCTCTATTATTGGTTGTTGTTTATGCACTGGTATTCATGGGGATAAACCCGTTCCGTGACATGCAGCGTGGTCCCATGATTTACCATATTTTAAAGTAAAAAGTTAATAACTGTTTTTAGTTTTCATACCAGTACCATGACTGACCTGGAGTTTATTGTTTTAACCTAAACTCTAGGTGCCCCTATTTTCCACACGGGCGGCTAGTAATTTTGGTTTTGCAGATATTATATTCACAGGATCCTGGATTTACAACTGGAACTATACTCGGAAAGCTATGTATCCGTGTATTTCTTTCAGTTGTGTTATCTATTATTTTTCCGCTGCACTGTAATTTTAAATCTCTGATATTTTCCAATGTGTAATATTTATTCATACTCTGTGATATTCTCATACTCTGATGTAAATTGTTGTAATAAGCAATGACATGTTCTTCTAATTGCGTTATGATTTGTCGTGTTCTCAACTCAATCTGGGCTTTCTCGTAAGGGCAAGTTTGGGTTGTTTCATTTTGATATAGACCTTTAGTTTACAGAGATCGAGAACAAGACACATTAAAACCGAACGAAAAATTCACCAGGGATTGGATTAGAAATATCCTATGTGAATAACTCGTTAGAGATAGGATCGGTAGTATCCTAGAATGAGTTTGAAGAGTATTATTTATTAAAAACAAATTTAGTTTTAAAATTTTAGTCTAATTATACGTACTTGAGTATATTATTTTATTTTATTTTGGATAATCGAATACATGAAGATTTTGCATATACGCATCATGAACGTATATTCCAAGTCTTAAATATACTGGATAGATATAGAATCACACTCTAGTCGCTCGGGGATGATTCTGGTGATTGATCGATCATTATCAGAATTTATGTTCGAGCTTTGAAAGTGGGATATCTACATATTTCCAATTGGCTGGTGTGAGAACCGAAACTAGATAGGGTTGTTTATTTGTGATCTGGCACTGAAATATGATTTTTGAATATATAAAAGCTATATATATTTGAAAAGTTAATCAACTAATTGATTGCTGGTTGTGATGTGTGATTATTAGTATAGCTAATAAAAATATTGGAATGATAATTAATTTAACTAATATGTAAGTGAAAGGTAAATTTAGCCAAATCGAATCAAATATTGAATTGAACTGAAAATTGATTAGAATTGCATATATGTACATGTATATACAATGAACAGGCCATAGCAAGGAAGCTAAGAAGAGAAATAACCGACAAATAGGTACATGTTTACTATATTTCTTAGGTTTTGATGATTTTTTGAGCCGATTGGCTAGCTGCTTGGCTTTTTTGTTCTTTTGGATTGGTGAGGGCCCTGTTAGGCAAGTTGCGGTTTTAAAGGTCTCCCCGTACAAAGAAGGTTATGGCGAAATTTTCAAAAATTTAGGGTGTTAGCCAAATTTTTGAAGAATTAGAAAATTCTTAGAAATCGAGAAGTTGAAGAATGAAAGCTGAGTTGGTTAGTTAAACAACTTTCAGCACCGTTCCTTTTTGAGGATGAAAAGATTTTAAGTGGAGGAGATTGTAACAAATCGGAATTTCAGAACTAATTTAAAAATTTTATTTTAGCTATTTTAATGGATTTTGAATATTTAAAATGATTTATTTTATATAATAACGACTAAAAGTTTATTAAATCGAAGTTAGAACGAATATTTTTTTTTATTATATAACGAGCCTGAAATGGCGCGATAGTTTGAAAATTTGATTTTAAATTTCAATTGAATGTACATAATTCAAACTAAATCGAATTTCAGTAAAACCCGAAATATTTGAAACTGTTTAATTATATCTCTCTAATGAATGTGAAAAATCCAGATTTATAACGAGAATTGAAAGTTATGTCCAGTTTAAAATTTGAAATAGTCACTATGGAATTTATATATATTTTATATAATATATAGCCCTTAAAAATAGCCATGTTGCAAATGACCTCCATTTTCGACGAAACAACTTTTGTCGTATCCGGAATGTCAAATTATTGCTATATTCCAATTTTCATAATTTTTGGAATTAATATGTGATCGTGGTGAATTTAAATGTGTTTGGTAATTTTAGTTTGAATTTAATCGACTAGAAATTTGCCTTTTTTCGAACGATCTCCAAATTTGACGAAATTAGTTTTGTTAGGACCTTATAGTCAAAATATAGCTAGATTTATTTTTCGGGAATTTTTGGAGTCAGTATGTGGCCCCGGTAAATTAAATTGTATGTTTAAATTCAATATATATTAATTTATATTTTGATGAAAACTGATTGAAACAGTCGAATTGGTTTACGGGACATATCCTATTGTGTCCGAATGGGGGTATTTGTCTAGGGGCGATAGTCGTTGGGCTTGATTTGGAGTAAGGATCGATAAACTAGTATTTTGAAATTAAAATATTAATTAATATTTCATATATATATATATATATATATATAATCCGGGTCAAAACCCTTTCCTCTCTTTCGGATGGTCAAACTTCCGCCTCCTTCTCTAATTAACGGTGAAAATCGTTTAAGAGTTCATTCCCATTTGTCACAAAATCTGCTACGAATTAAAAGATGAATTCAAAGGGAAAATCAAAGGGGTTCGCAAGATCTATAGAGTGATGTAGGGTTGATGGGATTTCATTGAGTTTTAGGCCTGATTTTCGTGCTCAAAGAGCATTAGATCGAAGCGGATTTCAGGGCCATTAGGACCTGCGAGTTAGCCATGGTGGCCAACATAGGGTGGAGGCGCCAAGGCGCTTGTTGTGGCAGCCTCCGATCGTCCCCAGGTTGCTCTGATGTGCTTGCCTCGGTGAAGGATCAAGGCGACGTTAGGTTTTCTTTGAACAGGAAGAAGACATATTAGGGGGTGTGGAATTAATTAAGGAAATTAATTAAAAAATTATTAGTTAATTATTTTATTAAAGTAATTAATCTCTAAATGGCCATAACTCAATCAAATAAAATCATAATTCGACGAAACTGATTACGTTGAGATTGTGGTGAAGAGCTCTGCAACATAGAACTGACTGGGACAGAAATGGTGCACGTTAGAATTTCAAGCAAATTCAAACCTGAACCGTACCATAATTTCAGAAATAAAAACTAGCGGAGTGGATCCCAATGTAAGAACTCTCTCTCACTCAAATTATTTTTCTGTTATTATATAATAGGTTGCAGACGGGGCATAGTATCTCATGACACTATTCTTTGTACAAACCATGGATGATTTGTGTGATATGTGTATTGAATAAAAATATGAAGTATGAAAATAATATATATATGAAATGTGAAAAATATATATGAAGCGTGAAAATAATATATATGAAATGTCGAAAATATATATATGAAATGTGAAAATAATATATATAAATATGAAGTGTGAAAATAATATACATATATATATATATATATATATATATGTGTGTAATGTGAAAAAATATGAAGTGTGAATAAAATATATATATGAAATGAAAATAATATATATATATATATATGAAATGTGAAAAATATATATATGAAGTGTGAATAATATATATATATATATATATATATATATATATGTGGGAAAGTCTATTTAGACACAAAATCTTGACACAAATGGTGACACAGTTAATTTGCACTATTGGATTACCCCATGAATTCCACCTCTCCATATAAAGACAAAAAGATCCAACGGTTGAGGCTTTGTGTCTCCATATTTGTGTCTAATTTTGTGTCCAAATAGCCTCCCCCTCTATATATATATGAAATGTGAATAATATATATATGAAATGAAAATAATATATATATATATATAATGTGAAAAAATATATATATGAAGTGTGAATAAAAAATATATATATATGAAGTGTGAATAAAATATATATATGAAATGCGAATAATATATATATATATATGAAATGTGAATTATATATATATGAAATGTGAATAATATATATATTAAATGTGAATAATATATATATATAATGTGAATAATACATATATATATGAAATGTGAATAATTATTGGATCATTAAAAATTTAATTTTTAACATATATATGCGTTGTATAAAATTGTCATGATATGGAATATTCAATTTCGATTTATAATTGAAATGGAAGTTGGAATCGTTTTTAAAACGAATATATAAAATACATTTTAAATAGAAACGACGATATAATATATATTTATATATATTTATATTTATGTATGTATGATGGCCTGAATAGAACGCGTCGCGCATCGACTGTTCGCGAATTTCGACCATTAACTTCAAATGGACGTAACGGGAGATCCGACCGTCGATTTCTCCTACAACTGGAACCATTGGGTTCGTCTCGAAAAGAGCTTTCCAATGAATATAAGAGATTTGAAATCTAATGGTTGAATTTCAAAATATGTCCAAATCAATTTCAGAAAAGGTCGTTATGGATGTAATTCGGTGGCCGTTATGGAAACCGACTGTAAAGGCCTTAATAAAATTATTAAAAATATGGAAAAATTGTGTAAATTTATAATAAATGATTTGGAAGATTTTTGGATGAAAGATTCCATATTTGAAAAGATAAAGATATTTTTATCTGAATGAACTAGTTATCAACTAGAATAATAATCCAATGTTTATAAATATATAAATTGGATTGAAATTGGTTTTACTATAGCCAGAAGTTTCCAACGGATGAATTGGAATGGATTTGAATGGAAATAATCTTCAGAATATTTCGATATTGGATTCCGTGATTGTCCGAATATTGTTGAGGAATTTGGACGATACAGATATCATTATTCCCTATATGATATCCGTTGGTTCCAGAATTTGGTATTGAATATAAGCCGATATAATTTCTATTTAGAGTTTTGTATTTAATATCAAATCGTATTTTGGGGTTTATCGTGAACTATGCTTTAAATAACATGAGTTCTTTAACCCGGTTAACAGTGAAGTTATGATTTGAAATTTATAAATCTTTTAATTAAGATTAATGGAATTTTCCAAAGTAAACGTTTCCAATTTAATCTATTAAATTGGAATTGAATGGAATTCGATTTGGTAATAATCGAGATGAGCTTCTGTAAAGGAAGACTGTTACTATATATGGAATTTAAAAGGCTTTGCCATTATTACATTTATAGTATTGATCTGATATAGAAATTTATATCGATTATATACTGTTATGATTTCCGTGAAGATTCCATTTTTATGGAAGATGAAGTTGGGTTTATCTTTAATTAGATTAGAATGAATAAATGGTAATTAAATTGGCCAAAACATGAGATGTGGTATAAACCAAATATGCTTGGTTGTAGATATTGATCATGATTGGTTGGTTGATTGGATGGTGCTCGACCAGTTTATGAGCAGAATATGCTTTTACATTTAGCATTGGGTTGGGTAGAAATATTTGTATGCTGACATCTTGTGAAACACTTCACGATTTGACTATGAGATGGTTAGCGATGTTGTTGAGTTCATTTCAAATTTAATGAATGACTTTGAAATGATATTTTCTTAAGTGAAAAGAAAAGTATTCCCAATTTTGGACAGGGATGTTTTATAAAAATGTTTTATAAAACAGAAAGGATTTCGAGGGCTAAACCCGATGATTTCGAAATGATTTGGAATTGTATTATGGTTTTACAATGTGGGTCATCGCGTATCCCAATAGTTGCTATTGATGATGCATCTATTTGGTGGTGGAGAATTTATCTCTTATTTAACACCCTTCTTTGAGACGTACGAGCTCAAAGGTTATGTGATTAATAGTGACTAATCATATGTGTGAATTGCTAATGTGAAGTACTATAGTTTGAAAGTACTTATGATTATTATGTTGTGAAATGATCTTCCCCACTTCGGGATATAAAATGATTTAGCAAACATGTGGCTAAAGATTCGGGTAACTCGAGAGTGACTAAAAGTATGGGTATTATAGCCTTAAATGGCTTTAGGCGATGTATGCTTCCATGCATGGGAGGTGCATCGTCATATAGCCTGCTCCATTTGGAGGTGCATATATATATATATATATATATATATATATATATATATATCGAGTTGGAGGGGCGCGTACAACCTGGTCTGAGGGTCGTGCACGATATTTGGTTGCATACTTGTTTGTATGCATTGTTATGTTTTGGAATTCATATTTCCAAAGATTTTGGTTTGAGATCCTGAAGTGAAATCTAATTTGATATGAAAGTTAGATATGTATTTCGAATGATTTTAAATAAGAATCAGCAAATAAAGTCCAAAGGAATAATTTCTGTAAAGTGAATTGGATTTCTAAAATCTAAATTTAGGGGTTTAAGCCTAAATGGGTAGATTGGAAAATTGCATGTTGATTGATGCATTGTAGATCCATATCTCTATTATTGGTTGTTGTTTATGCACTGTTATTCATGGGGGCAAACTCGTTCCATGACATGCGGCGTGGTCCCGTGATTTACCATACTTTAAAGTAAAGAGTTAATAACTATTTTCAGTTCTTATAACAGTACCATGACTGACCTAGAGTTTATTGTTTTAACCTAAACTCTGGGTGCCCCTATTTTCCACACGGGCAGCTAGTAGTTTCGGTTTTGCAGATTCACAAGATCCTGGATTTACAACTGGAACTATACTCGGAAAGCTCTGTATCCGTGTATTTCTTTCGGTTGTGTTATGTACTTTTTTCCGCTGCAATGTAATTTTAAATCTCTGATATTTTCCAATGTGTAATATTTATTCATACTCTGTTATGTTCTCGTACTCTGATGTAAATTGATGTAATAAGCAATGAAATGTACTTTTATTTGCGTTCAGATTTGTCGTGTTCTCAACTCAATTCAGGCTTTCCCATAAGGGCGAGTTTGGGTCATTTCAACGATTTATTAATATAATAAAAGGGTTTTAATATAAATTGAATATCGATTTAATAATGAAGTTTAATATTGTTGAATTTAAAATCCAAACTTGTTTATCTTGAAGCTATATGGTATTATATTTGAATATACGATAATATGGATTTATTATTTATTAAATTCAATTAATTAATATTTTATTTAAGCCTTAGAAATAGCCTATTTTCAAACGACCTCCATTTCCGACGAAACGAATTTTATTAAATCCATTAATTATTGCTAGATTTCAATTTTGGAGCCAATCAGAGTTGTTTTGTGAGCGTGCGGAGTTTAAATGTGAATCGATTAACAATTTGAAATTAAAATAACTATGTTTTTGCAAACGGAGTTGGTTTTCAACGAAATTAGTTTCATTAGATCCGGAATGTCAAAATATAGCAATACGTCCATTTTCATTTTGATTGGAACTCATGTGCGATAACGCGAATTTAAGAACGCTCGACGATAATTACCGATAGAGTAAAATAATCGAATAAAATGACCATATAAAATCAAAGAAAAATAAAATAAAAATTAGCTAAAACGTTCAGCCCTATGCACATGCTACCACTATAAATGTTCAACCATACGCGCATGCTTGCCTACAAGCTTTCCTTCCTTCTGCACGCATACATGTTTCAAATTTCTGGATGTTGTCTCCACATGCACAGGCTTCCTTCTACATATATGCACATTTCTAAGTAGCCTAATGCAAACCTAGAGATGAAACATGTTGCCCAAACTTCCTTATATATATGCATGCCATTCATTTTCCAGCAAGCAATATGTAGGAAGAAACGAAATCTTCCATTCAAGAATAAAATCAAAACTCGACAAACACTTAGAACTATCCTAAGGCATTAACTAAGAAAATAGAGAGGATAGTGAGATCAACCCTTAGATGAAGCAGGTCAGAGCTTGGTGTTGTGTGGTGATCGTTAGGGGGGATGAACAAATTTTAGGTTGACTTCATTTTTTGGCATAGGGAGGAGTTCGAGTGGAGCAAGCTTCGGGTCATAGGTGGTGCTGGAGAAGGCGCGCGTATTGGTGGGGTCAGGGCCAACTCAAGGTGGTGGTTGTGGAGCAATTCATATTGAGGATTGCGTGGGTTTTAAGTTATCTAGCGTGGGGTTTTAGGTTCATGAGGTCTCGACCTTGGGGCGCACTGGTGATGTGAGGTGGAGACTGGAGAAAGGGGAGGTCAGCGCGTGCTGGTGGTGGTTCTCTGATGATTAGGAATGGGGACGTAAGGTAGTGAAGAAATGGTGAAGTTTGCGCGAAAGAAACAGGTGGGGGAAAAGATATATATGGGTTGGGTTATATTAAACCCAAATCAAGTCATTAACGTAGAGTAATATTTAATTAAGTATTAATCAAATTTAATTTAAAACCATAATCATATAATATATATATATATAAATATATATATATATATAAATATATATAACATGGTCGTATGTTAACAGAATTCAACAAAGTAAGAGATATTGGATTCGTCTTGATGAGATCTTCATTATGGAACAAATTAGAATGAGTTTGGATGCCACTGGAATTTCCAGTTAAATTAAATGCATGTCTAATTAAATTGAAATCAGTTGTTATCTCAATGAATGGAAATCAAGGTGGGTTTACTCATTCAGTTTGTCCCACTTATATTTCATGTAAGTCGGGTTTATAATGTGTGTGCTATGGTTACTGATTGTTGAATGTGTCTTAGTTATATATTCATATATTGAATAAATTGATGAAATTAAACGTCTGTTTAATCCAAGTAACGATTGGAACAGATGACGTAACATACCTTGTTGGTTATGTTTATATTAATATAATCGTGTTAAATAAAATGGTTGATGTTAAATTGTTGTTATTAATTATAGAAATCATCAGTTTAATTGGATATTCTTATGAATAATTATATCGAGGTAATTCTAATTGTGATGCAGGGAAAACAGGTTAGCAGATCCAGCTAGATTCCTCACCAGTACTTGTTAAATTTTGTATATTATAATATATGTTGAAAAATCTGAATTTGTGATGCCGAAAATGATAGGTTGGAGGAATCCAACACGATTCCTCACTGATACTGATAATGTTTATCAATGTGATTAATGGTGTTCGTTTGGATGTGAAATTGGTGATATTTCACTGTTTGGTATTTCAGCAGTCGTTAGTCTTTTTAGTATCGTCAATCAAATAAAAGATTGTTGGAATCGATGTTAAATCGATTCTGAACGTTTTCAAAGTTATATTTATTTTGGAATACGGTGTTTGTTCTAAGAGTAACATCGAATTTTATTTACGTTTTTATAGTCATTTAAATGATAACTAATGGAAATTCCAAGGTATTATTAAATAATTGATTAAAATGTTATATAACTGGTTATACTAATGAATTTAAGTATAATGGCTGTGTTAAGGACATTGAAGTGTCGTAAATGGAATTTACAATATTTCAAGGTATTGGGTTGGTCAAAGTAATTGTAAGTAGACATAAATTGAGTTAAAAGAGACTGAAAGGTAAATTTTGTAACTAATGAACGTTTTTGGTAAAACGTTGTTTATAAATATATAAAACAGGATTAAATAGCATTTTGTGGATAGAATTAGCAAATAAATGGAATTGAAAGTGGGATATGAATTTGGCGTGTAATTGGGATTAGGATAAATACTCAGTAAATGAGATTTCAAGTCAAGATTTTTCAAAAGATAGTTACAAATGGGAATGCATATATAAACCAAGTTATACGGGGAAAGAGATGTGAAACGGATTTCTTGTATAAAGGGAATTTGTAAAATAAGAGTTTAAATGTTGGCAAATTGATATAAGAATACATGAAGTAAAAGAACTTAGTTATTTGCAAAATATTTGCAAATAGAAAAAAATTGATAAATGAAAAGGTTAATGGTTTTGGAAATGAAATCTATAGCATTGTTTACAAACGTTAAGTTGAATAATTTTGGTTAATAAACATGAGATTTGGTAATAGATATTTTTATATACGATTTGAAACAATGGATAATAGTTACTACAAATGATTTGTAAAATAAAATAATGTTTATAAATAGGTTCAAAACATAAATATTTGTTTTAACATATAAGATGAGAAGTTGATTTTATAAACGACGTTTATAAAGAAGCGAAACAATTATCATTGGAAAATTTGGAAAAATATAATTTGAGCGTGAATTTGGAAGAAAAGTGGAAATCAAGTTTGGAACTGATATTTAAATGGATTTGAATTTTCAATTTCAAAAGAAATTATAAATGAGATTATATGAAATAACTCGACAAATAGAAGTTATGAATCAACTTGACTAAATTAGTCAAGTATAGATTTACACTAAGGAATATTTTTTACGATTAAAGTGAATAAGGGGTTAAAGCAAATGGTTTGCAAATGGGAATGTGAATAGAAGGAAAGCTAGGAAGGGTTTTTAAAGTTCTAAATTCTAACTGAACTTAAGTTGAACTGATTTGAGTAATAATATAGAATTTATTAAAGAATTTTATACACGATTTTAGATAATGAATATTAATAATAGTAAAGGATTTGTGTAATGGCCCGAAAATCCTCGCCTTTCGGATCCACCGTAAACCACATAGGTCCGATCCAAAATGGCAGAAATTCTCAAACTGTTAGCTTTGGGTATACAACACATTAGAACAAACACAAAAGAACTTTTCATTTACATCATCTCAGCGTTACATCCGAGTCAAGAATATATATCAAAGTATAAAATAAACATAGAGTAAAATGATTACAATGCACAGTGAAACACAAAATTACATTCAGCGGAAGACTTATCGATGCACTAGACACAACTTTAAACTTCAATCTAGAATCCAGCACAAAATATTTGCTAAAAGAACTACCCGGCTACCCATGGGGAAAAAATGAGCACCTGAATTTGCAAGGGAAAAACAAACTACGAGTTATTCATAGGACTGGTATGAGAAACCATACAGTTATTCTTAACTTATTATAAAATTAGGCATATCACGGGACCATGCCATATAATACGAAATGGGTTTCCTCTACATGAATGTCAATGCACGAACAACTACAAAAAATGGACTTATGGAGCGTACATTGCATCAAACAATGCGTAATTCTTCAAACTACCCATTTAGGCTTAATTCCCAAACTTAGATTTTTAAAATCTAATTAACTTTACAGAAGTTATTTCTTTGGACTTTATTCCCTATTTCTTATTTCAAATCATTTGAAATACATATTTAACTTTCGTATCAAATTAGATTTCACTTCGGGATCTTAATTCAAATCACTTGAAAATTTAAATTTCAAAATATCACAACTAATCCATAACAAAACGTATGCAACCAAATATCAGGAGGTTTCTCCCAACAACATGGAAAGGGCACGTACCATCATTCACTCGATATATAGGTGTATCTCCCACTAACAGGGTCAAATTACACCGACTGGTGCATCTCCCACTAGTGGGTCAGACTACACCAACCAATGACCAATTAAGGTCCTACCACCTATACTTTTAGTTATGGGTTACACAAATCTTTAGCCACATACTAAATCATTTTATATCCAGAAGTGGCAAAATCATTAACACCAATAATCACAAGAAAATCAAATCTATATTGATTTCCATTTCCAAGTCATTTAAAAATCATCGAGTTTAGTCCTCGAAATCCTTTATGTTTTATAAAACATTTTATAAAACATCACTTTAGTTTGTTCAACTCCAAAGGGTAGTTCCCTGTCCAAAATCGGGAAAAAAATTCCTTTCCCTTACCAAAATTCCATTTCAGAAACAATTCATTAAACTGAAATGAACCCAAAACATTGCTAAACACCTCATAGTCAAATCATGAAATAAATTACCAGGTGTTAGCATACAAGTATTTTTACTTAACCCTACATTAAATATAAAAGCATACTTGCTCATAAACTTGTCGAGCACAATCCAAACAATCAATCAACATCAATAAATATCCAAAACCAACTATATTTGGTTCATAACTCTTTCAAATCATTTATTATGATTTAACATGATTTTTCCATATTTTTAGTAATTTTAATATGACCATTTCAGTTGATTTCCAATTACAATCATCGAACTGCATTTACAACGACTTCTTCAAATATTGATTTGGATTTATCTTGAAATCTAACCACAGGGATTTCACCAATCTACTAATCATCCCGACACTTTCAGTTTAGGGAGAATCCGATGGTCGGATCTCCCAGTACATCAGTTTAAAGTTAACGGTCGACATTCGTGAACTATCGCTATGTACGAGTTCTATTCAAACCAAACTTCAATTATAATTAAATATCGAATCTAGTCGCTTCTAAGATAGTTTATTAACTATATAATCACTTTTGGAAATTATATTTCCATTTTCAACTTCAATTTCATACATTTCCAATAAATGGATATTATAATATTATTTTATTATTAAAATAACATTAATTTTCAAACTTCATTATTTTATGTCCAAATTTTCCTGATGACCATTATAAAAATTAAATAAGAAAGTTGGTTTGAAAATTCCTTATATACCCTAACTAAACTTCACTTCTGTCGGTTATTATTCATTTTGAAAACAAAACTTGAATAGGTCATATCTATATGAAAATTAATTCAAATTATCTTGTTACAATTACAAATATTCATCGATATTCCATAATGTTCATGTCCATCCAAAATTGAACATCAAATTCAAACAACCTATTATTATATTAATAAAATATTCATTGAAATCCATTTTTCTTGATGGAGACTTAACCAATAACCACTTTTATTGTTCATTTTCAATCAGTGTATTATGTAACTGTAACAACCCGTGTTTTTATAACGTGTAATAACCATAAATCAAGGTAGATTTTTTTAAAATAAGAATCAAAGGAAACAGGTTATGCCATTGCGTTCGTCTCGAAATTCTGCTTGGAAACGAGTCCGAGTTTTCGAAAATCGGAGCCCGTATGTCCAAGTTATGACCATTCGAAGTTTTCAGAAGTTTTCAGAAGTTTTCAAGTTCAAAACAGCTCAATTCGAATTCACAATTCGAAATTCAAACCTCAGAATGGACTGGGCGGGAAATTTCCGGCCCAGGACCAGGTCGACCTGGGGGTCGACTATGTAGTCGACCTACCCAGGACCAGGTCGACCATAGTGTCGACCTGGGGGTCGACCTGGTGCCCGAGCCCATTTTTGGAGCTGGATTCACTTTGATGTTTCTGGCCTCGTTTCTGTCCACATTCGTTGACCTGACCCTATAAATACAGTCCCTAACACCAGTCTCTCTACACAAAATTCTTTCTGACCTTATGCTGCTCTAATTCTGGTTGAAAAGTTTGAGAAGGGGACTGCTTCTTCTACGTTGAGACTGCGTTAAGAGAATTTCTGATTTGGGAAATTCTATTAGGACTTGACTAAGCATATAAAGATTCAACATCGACTCTCTTTTTCTAATTCTCGAACCACGATCTGTAAGCCCCAGTTATTTTTAGATTTAAACTGTAAATGTAATATGAATATGATGTAAATTGAAATTGGACCTATGTATGATGACTGTTTTACATCCATTCTTGTTCATCTTGGATCTTGACTTTTGGATATATTGTGACATTGATTTGGGGCCTATTCATGTTGTAAATCAAAAAGAAAACCCCTCATATTATCATGTTGAATCTGCTATTAGTCACTAGTTTATGACTATCACCTTATGTCAATCGTTACCATGACTATACTATCACCTTATGACAACTGTTATCTTGACTAGTACCTTATCTTGCTAGATTTGGAATCTTTATGTTTGAGGCCAATATTCCATATGCCAGTAATGTTATAATCTTTTATCAAGTCATACCATGATATGCTAGTAATCACTTTTGCCACCTTATACCCGTCCCTTTTTATGTTATTCCCTAATTAGATTTATTTTTATCGATTCGAGCTTATATGCGATGGGAATACGATTTGGGTAGATTAGGTAAATCCTAAATTGGCTTTAAACATGAACGTTATTATAACTTGAACCTGGATATGGAATTGAACTTGACACGATTTGACATGAAACATGACATGAAAACTCGACATGAATTTTGACATGAAAACTTGAATGTGGGCATGACAATTAGATAAACTTGAAAATGGCCAACTCGAGGTTGGGTTGAGTTTGCAGTGTAAATCTGCCCGGAACCGTCCGACAAATCCAGTGGCTGCAAACAATAGGATCCAATGTGGGTAGTTGGTCATATCGCACGTAAAACCCGAGGTTAGACTATGTTGTGGTGTAAATCTGCCCGGAACCGCCCGGCAAATCCAGTAACCACAACAGTTAGTCTAATGTGAGAGGTTGAGGTGCACTAATGAATTAATGCCACATGATAGGGTTAAGTCATGAACCACTTGAATATACTTAACCAACTTGACACGATGATTTGATAGGGTTAAGTCATGAACCGCTTGAACACGCTTAACCAACTTGATACATGATTTGGATAGGGTTAAGTCACAAATTTGAATGACAACACTTAACCCATTAGATACCCTAGTTACGCGGTCCTTTTCAGCAGTAACCCACTTTGATGTATCACGATACCATGGGACTAGGCAGGGTGGGGCACGATTACTGGGCTGATTGTAAGCGACCAGAACGACGGCTGAGTAGGTGCGCCATTGTAGGTTCAGGCGGAGTATGGTCGTGCACGTAGTCCGGAGTTGAAAAAGCAGGCATTGGGCACCCGTAGATTTACACTGTGCGTGCTTGATTCGTGTCGGTGGTTGGCACCATAGGACTTGATACACCCTATGGTGGACCTAGCACAATTAACTACATTTCAGGATAGGGCCGTATGACACAGACACATGACGAGCTAGAACTTGAAGGGAGCCGATCGATTAGTAGATCGTACCGTAGGACGCCGTAATGGGTCACTTCATGACACTGGCTAAGGGATCATTTCATGATTAATACTTGACATGGGTTAGAATACTAGTACAGTTGGTGCAGCGAACCTTGAATATGCGATGCTAGACTTGACTTATCCTGTTATCTTAATTATCCTACCAGTTAATGTTATCATCCTTATGTTTAATTCCATTTTTCACATATCATGTTACCTTTACTAGTTTTCATACTGAAAGTCACTAGGGTTTACCAGTCTTTATGACCGACCCTTTTTCTTTCGTTCCTCCCCAAGGTTCTCAGGGAGGAAACACTAGCTCTTAGCTTGGACTTAGCTTGCTTTCTGACAGCTCATGTACAGTTTGGTCTTGAGCTATGCTATGGATGCTTCTGCTATTTATGGGGAATAATTTACTTTTGTTATCTTAAGTTTATGCTTCTTTATTTGGAACTTGATGTAATGGGATAATTTGGATATATGAGGTTTTGACTCTTTTCTTGGAAGAAATAAAAAGTTGGTTTTTAATTTCTACCGCTGCTGTATTTATGTTCAATCTTGTGATATCTCTGTGCATGTTTACCTAGATAATACTCCACCAAAACTAGTGCATTCCCTTTGTGAGTGACCCTAGCGGAGGTGGGGTGTTACATTTGATATCAGAGCAGAAGGTTATCAGGCTGGGCAAAAGTTTTAAAAACCTTCCGAAACTATTTTCAAAACCATTTATAAAGAAGCATTTTTCAAAAAAAAAAATGTTTAAAAAAGGTTTTTCCCCAAGAAGCCATTAGCACTTTCCTTCGTTTCCTCGTTTGAATATTTTCTTTTCGTTTTTCAGCATGGCTGATCTTAACCTGCCTGAGGGAATACCCGTGCCTGGATGGTTCCGAAGGTACTTAGAAGCCAGGGCCAACGACGCGGGCACGGCAAACATCCCTCCTCCTCCTCCTCCTCCAGTGGTCGCGGTTCCTCCTCCTCCTGGTACCGCCTTTTCCAAAATATGCAAAGACTTTAAAGCAATGGGCGACAAGAACTTCGTTGGAACTGAAACCTTTGTCGAGGCACGAAACTGGCTAAAGGAGACAGAAGACTTGTTCATTATCTTTGATATGGAGGACCATAGGAAAGTTCAGTTGGCAGCATTGTTGTTGAAAGAGGAAGCTGCATTTTGGTGGGAAGTCACCAACGCTACCAGGCCAATTGAGACTTGGGCAGACTTTAGATAGAGGTTTGGGCTTAAATTCTTATCGTCAGCAGAAGAGAACCTTCAGATGGAGAGGTTCCTAGCACTCAAGTAAGGGGACATGTCTGTTAGGGAGTACGTGAATAAGTTTAATCAGCTTGCTCGGTTCGGTTTGGATTCGGTCAACACAGCCCAGAAAAAGGCTGTACGCTTTGCTCGAGGGTTGAACGAGCCACTACACAGCTTGGCCCTAACTCATACACCCATGGGGGCGACCTTTGAAAGCTTGGTGGATATGGCTCTACTTCATGCGGAAGACAAGAATAGCAAGAAGGAGGTTAAGCCTAAAGAGACTCAGAATAAGAAAGCTGACTTCAAGAAGGGAAACAACAAGAATAACAAGAATAACAAGGGCAACAACAAACCATGTGAGACGAGGAAGTGCAACTTTTGTGGTATTACTAGACATCTAGTTAAAGACTGTAGAAAGAAGAAGAGGAAGTTGGGTGAATGCTTTCATTGTGGAGATACTGGACACATCAGCAAGGATTGCCCTAAGAAGCAAGGGCAGGGGCAAGGGCAGACCCAGTGAGCAGGACCTTTTGGAGGGCAGTTGCATGCTCTCAACACCACTCCAGCTCTTGACCGACGTAGTAATATTTCCGTAGAAAGCCTTGTTTACATTTCTGACTTTCCTGTTCGAACCTTATTTGACTCTGGCGCATCGCATACTTTTATTTCTTCTGATATTGTTGAAAATCTGCACCTAAGTACTAGTCTGGTTGAGGATCCCGTTATAGTTTCAAATCCAATTGGGGGCTCCGCCCATTTATCTATGATGTGTGTGGATTTGAGGATCTCTATCTTAAGCGTAGAATTCACGTGTAATGCTTATGTTCTCGGATTTATTGAATACAGTTTGATCTTGGGTATGGATTGACTGTCCGATTATGGAGCCATTCTTGATTGTGAAAGAAGGGTAGTGTGGCTCATGACTCGCCTTGGTAATACCCTTGAAATTTCTTGTAACCCTAAGGGTCTGGTCATGTTGTGTTATCTTGAATCCCTTGACTCGTTCGACGATAATTTGCAATCTGTAAGAGTGGTCCGAGAATATCCAGATGTCTTTGATGAAGTGAGGGGGTTACCTCCTAAATGCGAGATAGACTTCCGAATTTATCTTGTTGATAATGCCAAGCCAGTTTCATTGCCCGTTAGGCACATGGCCCCGCGAGAAAGAAGAGAGCTCAGTAAACAAGTTAATGAGCTGCTTGAGAAAAATTTCATAAGGCGAAGCATTTCTGAATGGGGTGCTCCAGTGGTATTCGCTACTAAGGCGGATGGATAGCTTCGTCTATGTGTAGATTATCGTGAGTTAAACAAGCTGACAAAGAAGAATAACCACCCACTACCAAGAATCGATGATTTGTTTGACCAGCTTGTGGGAGCATCTGTTTTCTCTCAACTCGATCTAGCCACAGGATTCCATCAGCTTAGAGTGGCTGAGGATAGCATTGACAAAACTGCGTTTAGGACTCCAGATGGGTTCTTCGAATGGCTCGTCATGCCGTTTGGATTAACGAATGCACCCGCATACTTTGTAGATTTGATGAGTAGGGTGTTTCGGGAGTTCCTTAACAAGTTTGTGGTAGTTTTTATGGATGATATTTTGATCTTCTCAAAAGATGAAGAAGAGCATGCTAGACATCTCAAGGAAGTCATGGAAATACTTAGAACACACCAGTTAAAGGCTAAGTTCTCCAAATGCCATTTTTGGAGGAAGGAAGTTCGGTTCCTTGGACATGTAGTTTCTAAGCAAGGCATAGCCATGGACCCCGCAAAGGTAGTCGCAATACAAGACTGGAAAATTCCTAAGAATGCAACGGAGGTGAGGAGCTTTCTCGGTTTGGCGGGCTACTACAGGAAGTTCATTAAGGACTTCGCTAAGATTTCAGCCCCTCTTACTAAGTTAACAAAGAAGAACTTAGCTTTTGTATGGGACATAGAGTGCGACGTTGCTTTTCAGAGACTCAAGAAAGCCCTCACCACAGCTCCAGTTTTGGCATTACCAGATGGAAGTAAGATGTTTACCGTGTACACAGATGCGTGCGGCACGGGATTAGGCGCTGTCCTAATGCAAGAAGGAAGAGTAATATGCTACGGGGGCAGACAACTTAAAGTTCATGAGAAAAACTATCCCACGCATGACTTGGAGTGGGCCGCGATTGTTTTTGCACTTAAAGCATGGCGCCATTATCTTCTAGGGGAGAGGTTCGAGCTGTATACCGACCACAAATCACTTAAGTACCTCTTCTCACAGAAAGATTTGAATCTGAGACAACAGCGGTGGATGGAGTTCTTAGCATCATATGACTTCGATATAGCTTATACCCCTAGCAAGGGTAATGTGGTGGCGGACGCGCTAAGTAGAAAAAGGTTTACTTTGAGCCCCTTGTTTGTTGAAAGGAAAAACCTTGTGTTTACAGCAACCTTTGATTTTACACCTGCTGTTGAGTCATTGACTGCTACGTTTGCATCTCTTGAGTTAAGACCTACACTTCTTGATCAAGTAGGGACTTCACAGAAGGAAGACCCACAGATAGTCGAAATCATGGCCAAGCTGATTAGGGGTGAGACGTCGAGTCACCTCAGTAGGTATGCCATAGATGACAAGGGATGGCTAAGGTGCGATGGAAGGCTATGTGTCCCACAAGTGGGAGACCTGGTAAGGAAAGTTCTCGAAGAAGCGCACCACTCGAGGATGACTATACATCCCTGAGGGGATAAGATGTACAGGGATATGAAACGCATTTTCTTTTGGGCTGGAATGAAAAAGGACGTGGTAGAGTTCGTCTCGAAGTGCATGGTGTGCCAACAAGTAAAGGCCGAGTCGAAGAAGCCCGGTGGGCTATTACATCCTTTGGAGGTTCCGCAATGGAAATGGGAGAGTATCTCGATGGATTTTGTGGATGGACTGCCTAGGTCAAGGAAGGGAAATACTAGTATATGGGTCATAGTTGATAGACTCACAAAGAGTGCTCACTTCATTCCGGTGAAAAGCAAGAGAACCGCATCAGGGCTAGCATTTATCTACCTTCTAGAGATAGTACGATTGCATGGAGTTCCTTCTAGTATAGTTAGTGATCATGACCCGATTTTTACTAGCCAGTTTTTGAATAGTCTGCAAGAAGCAATGGGTACACGATTGAACTTGAGCACGGCCAATCACCCATAGACGGATGGACAAACCGAAAGGGTAAATAGGGTACTAGAAGATCTCCTGAGGCTATGCATTCTTGACTTTGGTGGCACTTGGGAAGACCATCTTCCTCTCGTGGAGTTTGCATATAACAATAGTTACCAAGCTAGCATCGGAATGACACCGTTCGAAGCCCTGTATGGAAGACCGTGCAAATCGCCAACTTGTTGGTGGGAGACGATAGACAGACTTATACTTGGGCCTGACATAATACGGGACACTTCTGAGAAGATTGAGTTGATACGAAGATGGATGAAAACGGCCCAAGATCGACAGAAATCTTATGCGGACCAGATAAGGACAGACCGAGAGTTCGAAGTCAGAGATATGGTCTTTATAAAAGTTTCTCCGTTACGCAATGTAGTTCGTTTTGGAGCAGTTGGAAAGCTAGCACCAAGGTTCGTAGGACCGTTCCCCGTCACTGAGAGGATTGGACGAATGGCCTATAAGGTAGACTTACCCGAGAAACTGAATGGAGTACACAATGTCTTTCACGTCTCGCATCTCCGGAAGTGCTTGCATGAGTTAGCCGAAGTGGTTGAGCCAGGAATCCTTGAAGATGTAGAAGTGGAAAAAGAAGCAACATTGAGGCGAGTTCCGATGCGTATCTTAGGAACAGAGATTAAGAAGCTAAGGAATCGAGAAGTCAAGCTAGTTAAAGTGCAGTGGAGTGAAGCCCAAGAAGATGCAACTTGGGAAACCGAAGAGAAGATACGCGCGCTTTACCCATTTCATTTTGAGGGTACATCCTCGATCTCTTTTTCCTATAAACTTGAAAACCTTTTCGTATCATGCTTCTACTATCCACGTTTGTCTTGTTATCTTCTCGATCTTATCTTGAGAACCTTAGGTAGAACCATATGGATGTAAACATGTGATTGAAACATGTTATGGTTGATGTTTGAAAATGGTTGCAAGTGGTTGCAAGCGGATGCTAGTGGATGCATGACACACATTAGGCACTAGATCGGCTCAGTCACATTTTCATGTTGCATATGCATGAGTGCTTATACTTGTACATGGATGGAACTTGTTATGCTATCACTTGGATGTTGCATATGGATGAATGTTTGTGCACTCATGTAGAGATTATAAACTATGTTAGGAATTTGCATACATGTTGGATTCATGACACTAACATATTTTGCATTAAGGAGGTTTACTGAATCAGTAACCGCCTGATCTTTTGCATTAGATAAGTACATATACACACACTTTCTGCATATGTTCATATAGCACTAGAAATCTTGTAAGGACAATGATTGCATGTGGATGATGCTTTGAGTAGATGGACGATGGATGGTAGGATACATCCTCCCTAACTTAGAGATTTCGGGGATGAAATCCTTTAAGGGGGGAGAATGTAACAACCCGTGTTTTTATAACGTGTAATAACCATAAATCAAGGCAGAATTATTTTTTTAAAATAAGAATCAAAGGAAACAGGTTACGCCATTGCGTTCGTCTTGAAATCCTGCTTGGAAACGAGTCCGAGTTTTCAAAAATCGGAGCCCGTACGACCAAGTTATGACCATTCGAAGTTTTCAGAAGTTTTCAAGTTCAAAACAGCTCAATTCGAATTCAAAATTCAAAATTCAAACCTCAGAATGGACTGGGCGGGAAATTTCCGGCCCAGGACCAGGTCGACTATGTAGTCGACCTACCCAGGACCAGGTTGACCATAGTGTCGACCTGGTGCCCGAGCCCATTTTTGGAGCTGGATTCACTTTGATGTTTCTGGCCTCGTTTCTGTCCACATTCGTTGACCTAACCCTATAAATACAGCCCCTAACACCAGTCTCTCTACACAAAATTCTTTCTGACCTTATGCTACTCTAATTCTGGTTGAAAAGTTTGAGAAGGGGACTGCTTCTTCTACGTTGAGACTGCGTTAAGAGAATTGCTGATTTGGGAAATTCTATTAGGACTTGACAAAGCATATAAAGATTCAACATCGACTCTCTTTTTCTAATTCTCGAACCACGATCTGTAAGCCCCAGTTATTTTTAGATTTAAACTGTAAATGTAATATGAATATGATGTAAATTGAAATTGGACCTATGTATGATGACTGTTTTACATCCATTCTTGTTCATCTTGGATCTTGACTTTTGGATATATTGTGACATTGATTTGGGGCCTATTCATGTTGTAAATCAAAAGGAAAACCCCTCATTATATCATGTTGAATCTGCTATTAGTCACTAGTTTATGACAATCACCTTATGTCAATCGTTACCATAACTATACTATCACCTTATGACAACTGTTATCTTGACTAGTACCTTATCTTGCTAGATTTGGAATCTTTATGTTTGAGGCCAATATTCCATATGCCAGTAATGTTATAATCTTTTATCAAGTCATACCATGCTATGCTAGTAATCACTTTTGCCACCTTATACCCATCCCTTTTTATGTTATTCCCTAATTAGATTTATTTGTATCGATTCGAGCTTATATGCGATGGGAATACGATTTGGGTAGATCAGGTAAATCCTAAATTGACTTTAAACATGAACGTTATTATAACTTGAACCTGGATATGGACTTGAACTTGACACGATTTGACATGTAACATGACATGAAAACTCGACATGAATTTTGACATGAAAACTTGAATGTGGGCATGACAATTAAATAAACTTGAAAATGGCCAACTCGAGTTTGGATTGAGTTTGCAGTGTAAATCTGCCCGGAACCGTCCGGCAAATCCAGTGGCTGCAAACAATAGGATCCAATGTGGGTAGTTGGTCATACCGCACGTAAAACCCGAGGTTAGACTATGTTGTGGTGTAAATCTGCCCGGAACCGCCCGGCAAATCCAGTAACCACAACAGTTAATCTAATGTGAGAGGTTGAGGTGCACTAATGAATTAATGCCACATGATAGGGTTAAGTCATGAACCACTTGAATATACTTAACCAACTTGACACGATGATTTGATAGGGTTAAGTCATGAACCGCTTGAACACACTTAACCAACTTAATACATGATTTGGATAGGGTTAAGTCACGAATTTGAATGACAACACTTAACCCATTAGAAACCCAAGTTACGCGGTCCTTTTCAGCAGTAACCCTCATAGATGTATCACGATACCCTGGGACTAGGCAGGGTGGGGCACGATTACTGGGCTGATTGTAAGCGACCAGAACGACGGCTGAGTAGGTGCGCCATTGTAGGTTCAGGCGGACTATGGTCGTGCACGTGGTCCGGAGTTGAAAAAGCAGGCATTGGGCACCCGTAGATTTACAATGTGCGTGCTTGATTCGTGTCGGTGGTTGGCACCATAGGACTTGATACACCCTATGGTGGACCTAGCACAGGTAACTACATTTCAGGATAGGGTCGTATGACACAGACACATGACGAGCTAGAACTTGTAGGGAGCCGACCGATTAGTAGATCGTACCGTAGGACCCCGTAATGGGTCACTTCATGACACTGGGCTAAGGGATCATTTCATGATTAATATTTGACATGGGTTAGAATAGTAGTACAGTTGGTGCAACGAACCTTGAATATGCGATGCTAGACTTGACTTATCCTGTTATCTTAATTATCCTACCAGTTCTGTTATCATCCTTATGTTTAATTCCAGTTTTCACATATCATGTTACCTTTACTAGTTTTCATACTGAAAGTCACTAGGGCTTACCAGTCTTTATGACTGACCCTTTTTCTTTCGCCTCTTTTTCTTTCATTTTCCACCCCCAGGTTCTCAGGGAGGAAACACTAGCTCTTAGCTTGGACTTAGCTTGCTTTCTGACAGCTCATGTACGGTTTGGTCTTGAGCTATGCTATGGCTGCTTCTGCTATTTATGGGGAATAATTTACTTTTGTTATCTTAAGTTTATGCTTCTTTATTTGGAACTTGATGTAATAGGATAATTTGGATATATGAGGTTTTGACTCTTTTCTTGGAAGAAATAAAAAGTTGGTTTTTAATTTCTACCGCTACTGTATTTATGTTCTGTCTTGTGATATCTCTGTGCATGTTTACCTAGATAGTACTCCACCAAAACTAGTGCATTCCCTTTGTGAGTGACCCTAGCGGAGGTGGGGTATTACAGTAACACTCAATCAATCATCAAACAACATCCAATCCACATATAGAATTGAATTTCACCGTATAAGCCTTAAGTTTATAACACTCATATAGATTTGTCAATCAACAGATTAACCGTAAATTCAAATAGTTGTGATTTGTGTTAATTAATTATCATCCCAATACCTCTGTGTGGTTTACATCACGTTCAGATTAACTGCAGATTCAAACAATTGGGATTTGCGTCAATTAAATATCATCCTAATACCCACGTGGGTTTTACATCATATTCAGATTAATTGCAAATTTAAACAATTAGGATATTTATCAATTAATTATCATCCTAATACCCGTGTGGGGTTTACATCACATTCAATAACCGGTAACTGGTGAATTACTTAACCAAAACCATTTAAGGTTCAACTACTTTCAAATCGACACTATTTATGTTATAAGTGTCATATACCCAAGCAATCTCACACATATCAATTAAAAATGATACGTTTATCATACTACTCAACATTTAGCATCATAATAAACTTATATAATCAATCACTAATTATTTCATTAATCCAAACTTAATCAATTAATTAAAACTATCCCTTTTCAGTTTCGATTTCTCACCATGAGTTCCACTACTTCAATCTTTCACGCGGATGGAAGACGGACACTCTCACACGACTACTACTCTTCTTCGGTATCTTCAAATATTTCCGGTAGCTTATAGGTCCGAGTTTTAAGGCTACGGGGTTCCTACACTTGACAGACGCACTAGCAGACATAAATTAGGGTATACAGAGCAAACGGGCGGAGGTATGGGGTCTAAGATGGTTCGATCATGGGTAGGGTCCATATTTTGGGTTGTACATGGTGAAGGTGTGGGGTGTGGCGGAGGGTGTGATTGAGTGTAGCTTTTGGTATAATTGCAAATTTATGGTAAAAATGATTTTTTTTGGAAGTTAAGGGGGAAAGAGGCTGCGGAAGGAGGAGGAGTGGGAGGAGGCATTGCTCAGGTAGGGGAAGGGCTGGTGAAGGGGGCAGAATGGGGCTAGAGAGGGTGAAGGTAGGTGCGTCCATTGAAATTTGCAAGATAGAGGAGGAGAAAGTTAAAGGAAAAAGTGAAAAGAGAAAGGGAAGAAAAGAAGAAAGGGGAGAGTTTAATAGAAAAGGACTTCACACGGATTGATGACTTGATGAGGAAAGTGGAAAAGGAAGAATAACACTAAAGGAAGCTTAGATAGATGATATCTCATTTTATCATTTTAGGCTTAAAGCTTGTTTTAAACGATGAAGTGTTTTTGTCCAACCTTTCTTCTATCGCTCGTGCGATCAAATGCTAAATCCGTCTAACATGAAATTTTGAACCCTAACATAAATCGTAGTTCCAAATCCAACAGAATAGGTCTCCTCAAAATTGGAGTTCATTTAACCTCTGTTTTATTTTTTTGTATTGTGTTTTTTCTTAATTTTGACCAATTGACCCAGTACACGTATATTTTTCGCACGCTCATATGTTAACTCCAAAAATCATGAAATTTGGAACCTTCTCATTTTCGACGTTACGGATCCGATAAAATTTATTTTGTTGAATTCCGAGATTGTTTGAAAAATGTTCCTTTATAAACTATTGAAATGACGTTAGATTATCGAATTTTTGAAATCGACCATAAATCCTTGCAAAATTAATAAAAAAAATCAAATTTTAAATTTTCCAAAAATTTGGGTTTTTACATTCTCCTCACTTAAAGAATTTTCATCCTCAAAAAGAAAGGAAGGCATAATACTCTTAACTCATTTTGGGGCATTTCTAACCCCATATATAATGAGTTACTCATCCAAGGATACTACTGATCCTATCTCTAATGAGTTGCTCTTATAGGATGTTATTAATCCTATCTCTGATGAATTATTTCATTTTTCTCTAATGACTTGCATCCCAAAGCTTTTGAATTAACCAAAGTTTTAATACCATTTGTAACGACCCGAAATCCCCGCCTTTCGAATCGACTGTAAACCGCACAGGTCCCATCCAAAATGGAAGAAATTCTCGAACCGTTAACTTTGACCGTATAAGACATTAAAACAAATACAAAAGGATTTTTCATTAACATAATCTCATTGTTACATCGGAATACAAGAATATATATCAAAGTATAAAATAAACACAGAGTAAAATGATTACAATGCACAGTGGAAGCAAAAAACTACACTCAGAGGAAGACTTATCGATGCTCGATACAGCTTTAAGCTTCAATCTAGAATCCTACTCAAAATATCTATAAAACAAACTACCTGGATTCCAGTGTGGAAATAATGGGCACCTAAGTTTGCAAGGCAAAAACAAACTACGAGTCAGTCATGAGATTGATATGAGAAACCGTACAGTTATTCTTAACTTATTATAAAATTAGGCACCTCAAGGGACCATGCTGTATAAAATGGAACGCGTTTGCTCTGCATGAATGCCAGTGCACAAACAACTGACAAAAATAGACTTACAGAGCCTATAATACATCAACCAATATGCAATTCCTCAAAACTACCCATTTAGGCTTAGTTCCCAAAATTAGATTTTCAAAATCTAATTAACTTTACAGAAGTTATTTCTTTGGATTTTATTCCCGATTTCTTATTTCAAACCATTTGAAATATATATCTTGCTTTCATATCAAATTAGCTTTCACTTTGGGATCTCAAACCAAATCACTTGGAAAATTAAATTCCAAAATATCACAATTAATGCATAACAAACCGTATGCAACCAAATATCGGGAGGTTTCTCCCATCAACATGGCAAAACACACGTACCATCATTCGCTTGATATATAGGTGTATCTCCTACTAACGGGGTCAAAATACACCAACCGGTGCATCCCCCACTAACGGGGTCAGACTACACCGACCAATGACCAATTAAGGTCCTCCCACCCATACTTTTAGTTGTGGGTTACACGAATTTTTAGCCACATACTAAATCATTTTATATCCCGAAGTGGAAAAATCATTAACAACAATAATCACAAATAAATCAAATCTATATAAATTTTCATTTCCAAACCATTTCAAAATCATCGGGTTTAGTCCTCGAAATCCTTTCTAGTTTATATAACATTTTTATAAAACATCACTTTAGTTTATTCAACTCCAAAGGGTAATTCCCTGTCCAAAATCGGGAAAAACATTTCCTTTCTCTTACCAAAATCTCATTTCAAAACCATTCATTAAATAGAAATGAACCTAAAAACATCGCTAAACATCTCATAGTCAAATCGTGAAATAAATCACCAGGTGTTAGCATACAAGTATTTCTACTCAACCCATTGCTAAATACAAAAGCAAACTTGCTCATAAACCGGTCGAGCGCAATCCAAACAATCAATCAACAACAATAAATATCAAAAACCAAGTATATTTAGTTCATAACTCTTTCAAATCATTTATTATTATTTAACATAATTTTTCCATAATTTTAATATGGCCATTTCAGTTGATTTTCAATTATGTTCAGTGAACATCTTTTACAATTACCTTTTCAAATATTGATTTGGACTTAACTTGAAATCTAACCGTTGGATTTCACTAATCTACTTAAATTTTCGTTTTAGACCCAACACTTTCAGTTTTGGGAAAATCTGATGGTCGGATCTCCCGGTACATCAGTTTGATGTTAATGGTCGACATTCGCGAACTATCGTTGTGCGACGAGTTCTATACAAACCAAACTTTGATTATAATTAAATATCGAATCTGATCACTTCTAAGATAGTTTATTAATTATATAACCAGTTTTGGAAATTATATTTCCATTTTCAACTTCAATTTCAAACATTTCCAATAAATGGATATTATAGTATTATTTTATTATGAAATAATATTATTTTTCAAACTTCGTTATTTTAAATCCAAATTTTCCTGGGGCTTATTATGAAAACAAATAAGTAAATTTTGTAAAGGAAGTTGGTTTAAAACATTCCCTGTATACCCGAACCGAACTTCACTTTTGTCGGTTATAATTTATTTTGAAAATAAAACTTGAATAGGCCATACCTATATGAAAATTAACTCAAATTAACTTGTTACATTTACGAATATTCATAGATATTTCATAATCTTCGTGTCCATCCCAAATCGAACATCAAATTCAAACTTTGTTTTTTATCCTATTATTATATTAACAAAGTATTCATTGAAATCCATTTGTCTTGATGGAGACTTAACAAATGAACCAATAACCACTTTTATTGTTCATTTTCAATTAGTGTATTATGTAACACTCAATCAATCATCAAACAACATCCAATCCACATACAAAGTTGAATTTCACCGTATAAGCCTTAAGTCTATAACGCTCATACGGATTCGTCAATCAACAGATTAACCGTAAATTCAAACAATTGGGATTTGTGTTAAATAATTATCATCCCAACACCTATGTGTTGTTTACATCATGTTCAGGTTAACCACAAATTCAAACAATTGAGATTTGTGTCAATTAATTATCATCCTAATACCCATGTAGGGTTTACATTACATTCAGATTAATCGCAAATTCAAATAATTAGGATTTGCGTCAATTAATTATCATCCCAATACCTGTGTAGGGTTTACATCACATTCAATAACCAGTAATTGGTGAATTACTTAACCAAGACCATTTAAGGTTCAACTACTTTCAACTTGACATTTTTTATGTTATAAGTGTCATACACCCAAGCAATAACACATACATATCAATTAAAATTGGTATTTTTATCATAGTAATAAACTTATATGATCAATCACTAATTATTTCATTAATCCAAACTTAATCAACTAGTTATCAGTTAATTAAAACTAGCCCTCTTCAGTCTCGCTTTCTCACCATGAGTTCCACTCCTTCAATCTTTCACATAGATGGAAGGCGGACACTCTCACACGACTACTACACTTCTACGGTGCCTAAAAATATTTCCGGTAGCTTATGGGTCCAAGTTTTGAGGATACGGGGTTCCTACACTCGACAGACGCACTAATGGATATAGATCTGGGTATACAAAGCAAATGGGATGGGTATGGGGTCTAGGATGGCTCGTTCGTGGGTGAGGTAGACATTTTGGGTTGTACAAGGGGAAGGTGGAGGTTGTGTGGTCTAGTGTGGGGTGTGGAGGAGGGTGTAATTGGGTGTAGCTTTGGGTATAATTGTAATTTAGGGTAATTTTTTGGAAGTTTAAGTGGAAAAGAGGCTACGCAAGGAGGAGGGGGAGCAAGTGTTGATTAGGTGCAGGAGGGGTTGGTGAAGGGGAGGAATGGAGCTGGAAAGGATGAAGTTGGGTGCGGCCGTGGAAATTAGCAAGAAGGAGGAGGAGAAGGTTAAAGGAAAAAGTGAAAAGAGAAAGGGAAGAAAAGAAGAAAGGAGAGAGTTTTATAGAAAAGAACTTCACATGGATTGATGATGTGTTGAGGCAAGGTGGAATGGGAAGAAAAACACCAAGGAAGCTTAACTAGACGACACCTCATTTTAGGCTTTTGTGCTTAAGGCTTGTTTTAAACGATGAAGTGTTTTTGTTCAACCTTGTTTATATCGCTCGCGCGATCACACGTTAAATCCTTTTACACAAAATTTTGAACCCTAACATAAATCGTAATTTTGGATCCAACGAAATAAGTCTCATCGAATTTGGAGTTCGTTTGACCCTCAGTTTTATTTTTATAAAATTGATTTCGTTGAATTCTAAGATCATTTAAAAAATGTTCCTTTGTAAGTTATTGAAATAGCGTTAAATTATCAAATTTTTAAAATCGACCTTAAATCCTTGTGAAATTAAATTTTAAATTGACCAAAAATTTAGGTTGTGACAATTTGCAAATGAGTTTTTTTTTAAATATGTTGTTAAAGAAGTAAAGGAATATTGAAAGAGCTGGAACCTGATGTTTGTTTGGTTGAGTTAAATAAATTTCTAAGTGTTTTTCTAATGTTGGTTTAAGCCGCCGAGGTTGTATACTACGAGAATTATCCACTCACTAGGAATTGATAAAAGTTGAAGCAAAGTGATGAATGAATATCCTTATACTAAGAACAAGAAATGGCGATGTTTTCCAAAGATTAAAGGTTTAAGAAGAGGAGTGATTTGCAAAATAATATTTATAAAGAGATATTTGAGATGAAGTAATAATTGAATATTCTTATATTAAACAAGAAAAGTAAATGTTTTCCTAATATGTTAAGATTTAGGAGTCTGAATTAACATATGGTTTATTAAAGAGGCTAAATTATGTTGGGTATTGAATAAATGAATTCATTTTCTTTTTACGGATGATTAGTTGTTTATTTGATAGTTAAATAATAGACTATCAAATCTGGCTTATACGATTATTGGTACAGAAGAACCGGGATCGAATTTACATTCGAAAACCATTTTGAACCAGTGAATACGTAAACATGGAAGATGTTTGTTGAAGATGGAGTAGTTAAAGACCTTGGATCTTCACATGCGGAAGGGATACTTGATAAATTTTCTTTGAGTTGCAATTAGAGATATTTTGATGGTAATTCGGTCGTGATTGGAATTTGCAGATTGCAAGGACTACTCACTGCTGATCCTTGAGGTGATTCCTATAAAAGGCTGCGGTAGGGGGTAACTTCGGTTCATCCTTTTCTTGGATGACTTGTATGGACGAATATCTAATATAGTATCTCCTGAGAGTCACGCACGTTGATTTTTACAAATACACCAACTTTGGTGGCAGAGAGGGCAACTTCTTTTAACTTAACACCTAGAGTATATTTATGGATGTCAATTAGCGATTGGATGGACCTGACAATGTGACATTCAAAAATAATGTGATGTTCACTGAAAGGTAATTGTGATCTCAAGCCTCATCAACCGGGAAAAGTGACAGAAATCGGGCAGGCAGCATGACTATTTGGGTCATTCCCATTAGGGTGTGTTGTTGCCATCTAGAGAAAATTCTTTTTGTTTCTTCTATCGTTTCTGTATCTCCTGGAATATGATGGTTGGGAAACCGTAGGGTGACAATATATTCGTACACTCAAGTTGAATGAGTGGTCGATCATGTATGGCCAGTTTGCTAGATCTTCTTGTTGAACCCTAGTGTATTTCTCTCTAGAGGTATACTATCGGAAGGTGGTCCCATACCTTGTCATAGTTGGAATCCATTCTCCAATAAGTGCCCTGTGGCTTTTGATTGTATATTAAGTATGTGGAGCGTGAGATGCAAGTGTTCTGCTAGATGGTTATTTATTTGGTATAGACACCATTATAATATCACCAGATTCGATATCAAAAATGTTTTGGGTTATCATAAGGTAAAAATCGTCTGTGTTTATGTCTAGAATGGGCTTATGGTTGTATTTTTGTTTCAAGAAGATTTTTTTTTAACTTTAAGTTAGTTGGATGATACCTATAGTTTAGTGAGTTTTTCTCACGTTGGTTCACTAGACTGATCCGTGGCATTTGCAATGCTCGGGTCAGACCGAGTTTTACAGGTTTAGATAAGATGCTACGAACTTCAGGGGACAATCAAGAGGAGTTTAGACGCATGATTCATATTTGGTGTTTTTTGTAGTGTTTGTATATGAGGACGGGTTGTTATAATTGTCCAAACGTATTTAATAGTCGATGTACTCTAATGATTGTAAGTATTATTCTAAGCTCGCAATAAATATTTGTTTCTGTATTATATTTTATTTCTCCGCGATGTGAGACTTTGATTATTAGTTGGTTCTTCTTCTTTTCTTTTACTCTAATCTTTCTTTCTTATCTATTCTTACCCTCTAAATTCTTTTTATTGGCATCTGGGTTTCCAGTACACTTTGGGTTGAATCTGTGTTGTTTTGGTCAAGTCAAAGGGTACAGGGAGTTGGGGTCATCACATTATATCTTTGAGTTTGTGGAGAAAAGATCTTCATTTTTGTACGTTTGTTGGGAGAGGGGGGTGTGCAATACTCTCTAGTACATGAAGCTGAATCATAGAGAATCAGCACATAAGGCTAAGGTGTCTACTTTTCGACCCAACAAGGTTGCAACAGAAATAAGTGGCTCAGACCTATGATGCCACGACGCTTATTTTATTTATCTTGAATTTACTTTCAGTATAAACCTTGTTGTTTGTTATTAAAGAATAGTTTGATTGCAAGCTTTTACTTCGACATGACCAACTAAAATGTAACCCTTATTCAAAGTGTTAAAGTAACAACTTAAACCTTCATGATTCATCTATGAATCGTTGGAGCACTAATGCAACATATGGAGTCAAATCATTTCACTTTTCAATTACCTTCTAAAATGGGGGAAATATTTTATGCTCGATGGATGTGGCGTGACCAATTTATGCTCTGGCATATTTAGGAGTCTATTCATTGGCACAACCTTAAGGCCGATGATGTGGTGCAACCAATTTATGCTCTGGCATATTTAGGAGTCTATTTGTGGGCAAAAACTTGAACTTACCAAACAAATGTGTGACTATAGTCAAATATGAACCATCCATTTACTCATCGAAACGCACTACTGGTAAGCTCCCAATATGCGCAGTGTGCTAGTTGAGAGACGACTGACTTGCATGCACGATCGCACAATGTTGGATCAACGCCTTAGAGCTTGACAACAATCCACCACTTTGAGTCTGTACATAAACTCTAACCTTATAGGAGGTTATTTGATCCTCTACAAGGAAACTCGAGCCTTGAATCAACGACGAGAACGAGTATAAACAAATAGTGATACTTGCAACTTAAGTATACAACTCCCAGCCCTTAATCTCCAGACTTAGAGGAAATTCACCAGCCAAGTGAATGTGATACCGACCGTTCGCTTGGCTAACTTCGATCGTCAGAGTTTGGATTTGAGTTTAAATTGGCGAACCAATGACGCCCAAAGCTCTAACCCGAACAAACCAATGGGAGAGTATAAAGGATAAAGCAACGAAATCCATCCTTCAGCTCCTAACGACTTGGGATCATCAACAGAAAGGAGGTAAATTTTACTTAAATTTAGGACTATCAAAATACATATGATCACATATTTCCTTTTCATCGGTTCAATTATTGTAAAGTCTTAAGTTTCACAGCAATCATATGATCTATGTGGTCGTGCAAACTTGAAAAGCTCGAGGAGTAAATATCAAAGATCTTTGCCAATGAATAATCTCTAATTCTAACCTAAACATCCTCCTCTTCATTTTATTCTCTAAATCCAAAAGGGTTACCATCATTTTTTCTTCTAAAAAAAGATCTTCTTTCTTTAAAAAATCAAATCAATACCTGTTAATACCAATACCAAACTTTGCCTTGGCCAAATATAAGAAAGCAAAGAATCCAAAGCTGAAAAGGCAGAGGATTTTGGGTAGTAAAACCAGAACTACTTAGAATAAAGCTTGTATGGAAGCCAGGGCTACCGCAAGCAAGGTCCGAAAGCCACCACTGATACCAAAAGATAGAGCAGGAAAATACTCGGATACAAGGACGACAACATCAAGATTAGCAGGCCGAAACATGAACGCCGACAGCAAAAAGGGTCGAGTTGCGGTCGGACATCAGCATCAAGCATTTCTAAAGAAACATTACCAAGGTTACATCAACATCAAAAGAGAAGGCCCGAGTGCTCCAAATTTGGTACCCAAGCACAAGGGTGTCAGTCTGACACAAACAACAGAAGAATAGAGGAAGAAAAAACAATAACGTTAAATCATAATAAGAGAAAAAAGTGAAGGGTCGGTGCCAATACAAAGGGGAATACCGGTAGGCCACAATATCATCACCGAAGGAAATTAGCAAGGGTGCAACTCTGAAAGCATACCACTTAAAACCATAAGGAAACAAAAGTAGGCGACCGAAGGCATATAAACTGAAACTCAAAGCCACGAAAGCGCTACATCATACAAGAGAAGGCAGAAGGTTGTCGGCACTACTTAGTTTAATACTGATGCTAACACTAGGAGAAAGATTGTGAATCACCTAAAAGGGGTCACGGATGAAGCTATCGCTAGATCAAGACCGAAACCAAAGGTTATCGGAAGAAGAAAAGGGGATCCATTCTAACATGCTTAGTTCCGATAATGAAACTGACGAACTAAGGTTACATCTTCGAAAGCCAAATAGAAACAGAGACATCTAAAACAATCACAAGAAAACGGCTTTAAAGTCATCGAGAGGCATACTGAAGGCATGCTATCACAAAGTCAAGCTCTTAGAACCGAAACCATGTTACTGGAACTGAAGGGTATGAAGGCGGCCGAAACCTTGTTTTTGCATCCGAAAGAGGCTTCTGCTGAGTTCATACCAAAAGGAGCCCATTTTGCCTAAAAATAAGACCACAGGGATCTCATTTTAGGGATTTTTTTCCTCATTCCTCAAACTTGCTCTCATTTCTAAGAGAGATAACCCTAATTTATAAATCGATTGGGGAATTTATTATGTAACCTCCTCCATGAATAAAATCATCAATATCCTTAAAGTGGATGTAGGTTCAATCCGAACCGAACCACTATACATTGTGTGTATTTACTGCGTTCGCATATTATATTATATTCTTCTATGCTTCTATATGTATTATGCATGGCTTCCAAATGACCCAAAACACCCTTTTACAAGCCGTTTAGCTTCCTAACTTGTAACAAGCTTACGAAATCCTTATCCCAAGCTAACATTGGTCCTTAAGTCACGTAAGTGTGCTACTCACCCCTTGGAGGGAAGAGTAACTAATCTTTGGGCTTAAGACCTTGATATCTAGTAAACGGTGAACTCACTCAAGCTTGTGGGAATTGAATAATCCTATTTTTAGTTTAGGTCCATTTCCTTAGACCTATCTCCGGTGTTGACGAAAAATATCGTTAACATTCTGGCGCTAGAAGGAGGGCTTGTACCTCCATCCCCTATTCCTACCACCAACCCTTTGGATAACCTTGCCATATTCTTAACTGTGTTGTTCCATCCTGAGTTGGATTAGGTGTTGAAGAAGCAAGATTATAGATAAAGAGTCTCAGTAAAGAGCTTATGAATACCGATCAAGTACTTAAAACATCATTGATCTAAGCTATTTAAAGAGGAGTGTAAACTTGAATCCTCAACCTTATTTCTCATACTTTCGCCCCTGTTGTTAACCCTCATTTTTATTACCTTCGTCCCTATCTTAAACCTTCCATCCTTATTGTCCCCTTTTCAGCATAAGGCCTTTACCTTTTTTCCCTTTCTATCATAAAAAGAGACTCCCAATACCCATTGAAGATGGTCAAACTGAGAAAAAATCATGAGCAAGATTTTAGTGCATCATCCACCCTAGAAGACGGCGTACTTCCGAACTTCCACTTGGCGAATTTTGAATTTGGGAACCTTCAAACCCAGTTAAAGAGGCGGACAACGAATTGGAAGTATTGGTATTAGCTTCATGAATTGATATTACAAGAAAGCATATTGAAGAAAACATGGTCGAAAGAACCTTTGAAGCAGGACCTTATGAAGCAGAATCAACAGCGATAGAACATCAAAATCTTAATACTCAAGTTAGGACTACACTAAGCCCACAGGACAGTCCAGTTATTCAAGGAAGCAACCAATTATTAAAGGAATTGGACGTCCCGAAATGAAGCGAGAGCCTAACATCATCAGAAGATAGGAATTTGCAAGTGATCACCTTCTCTAATGAAATAAAGTGTTGGCTAACTTTTTGACCAAGCCACCAAGGTTCACACACAAGAAGAAAGTATGAGATTTCGCTCCTCAAGTTCACAGAAGATCGGATAGTCCGTGCGGATCGCCCCTTTCGGATCGCACCATCGGATCGCTGAAGCGGGTCGCGACCCGATCCCCCCTTTGCCATCACGAACCGATCCGATCCCCGAAGGCGTGGCGAAGCTGCTGACCAAGTCTACCTCGATCCGCGTATGACGGATCACGAGACACCTGTCCACAACGGCTAATTTGACTGACTCTTCACCAAGCCACGATCCGATCCGATTACAACTCGATCCGAAGTGATGACCGGATTACAACTCGAGCCACCGACGCCAATCCACCACGATCCGAAGTGATGACCGGATTACAACTCGACCCGGAAAGGAGCCTATGGCTTGCTCTTCCCGTCCTGGTCCCTCTGTTCGACCTGGCTCAAGCTCTCTGCGCATAAGGGAAAATGTTGATGATCAGTATGACCCCTCTGCTCCAGTTACTGAAGGAGATCTCTCTCGCTTCGTTGAAATGTGGGATAGGCTGTTTGACAAAATAGCTGCTCAAAGGCAGGAAAGCTCCATGCTGCGACAGAATTTGACTGCTATGGATAGACGTCTGGATGATCTTGTAAGGCAAAGAACGCCTCCTCCAGTCCGTCCGCTCACCCCAGAGTACTCTTCTTCATCGGAGGAATCGCCAAGACCTCCGCAACGACCGTATGAGCGGGCTGAAAACATAGAACAGCTCCGATTTGGAACCCTGCCATCACGGGAGGAAGAGACACTTGGTGAAGGACCCTCAAACCGCAACTTGAACAATCTAGCAATGTCCTGTCGAGAATAGACCACCTCAGCCCCTTCGCTGCACAAATGATCATGGTAGCAGGGGACAACGAAGCCCTATTCGAGCTCCAAATTTCATGGCTATTCCCAGAAGAGAGGTTGGAGACCCCCGCCGAGCGGGAAGTGCTGATCCCGAGCCTATAGTAACCGCTGCAAATCTTGGGCCAATGGTTAGACAAATCTTGGCAGATAGCCGCGGACAAAGGAACGAGGATTGGGGGATTGATCGCAGCCACACCCCTTTTACCAATGACATTCTAGATGTAACATTCCCGAGGTGCTTCAACATGCCTCAGATGAACCGTTACGCAGGTAAATCTGATCCAATCCAACATCTAATGAGATATTCTTGGTCAATGACCGCTGCCGCAGCTTCCGATGCTGTAAAGTGCAAAGCATTCCCTATATTCCTGGAGGATGTAGCGTTATTATGATTTACTCGCTTACCAGCATGATCAATTTCCAGTTTCATGGAATTGAGTGAAAAGTTCGTAGAATAGTTCCGCATTTATGCACAAAGGTCAAAAAGTGTGATTGACCTGTTCCTTGTCAAACAACGACCAGGTGAGAGCTTGAGGGTGTATCTGGATCGTTTCAACCTAGCCGCCACCGAAGTCAAGGATCCACATGAGTCGACTGTTGTGGCAGCCCTAATTGATGGGGTAGATAAAGATACTGAATTTGGGAGATACCTGGCCAGCAAACCACCTCATACTAGAGAATTGTTTTACGAGAAAGCAAATGTACGCTTACGTCAGGAGGAGGTATATGCTAACCGGAAGATGAAAATGGCAAATAAGGAGGAAATCCAAAGTAATGTCGCCATCAAGCAAACCGGAGACAGCTCGGGAAAGGTTGAAGTCAACATTGGGAACCGAAGCCAGGGCGGCGGCCGCCAGTCCGGAAACAATGGTAACAACAGTAATGGCAATAATCGGAAGAGAAATCGGGGGAACGATTCCCAGAGAAGGACCCTTCCCAGGTCTTTCAAAAATTATACGCCAATAAATGATACTTTGGAGAATATATTCGTCGACTCGTACAACGTTCTCCGACATAAAAGGCCTCCTCCAAGAGATTCGACGGAGAAAGAATGTGAGACGGGGAAGTTTTGTCTCTTCCATCAGACTCACGGCCACTCTACAAATGAATGCCATCATCTGAGAAACGTAGTTGAGAGGTTGCTCCGAGAAGGGAAGTTGGATGAGTACCGGGTGACTCCTAGAGACAGGGGGCAAGCTATTCAGACCCCGAACCAAAACCAGAATCAACCTACTGCCAGGCCAACTGTCCAGCAAAAAGGAAAGGATCTTGTTATCAATACCATAATCGGAGGGCTTCACCTAGCCGGGCATAGTTTCAAGGCGATGGACCAGTGCGTAAACGCAGCAAAGCATCATCTTGAGGCAGGAGAGTGTAGCAACCCTGAGGACAATGTCCCGGTAAGACAACAAAAAATGATGTCAGATGACGTCATTTTCCGCAACCGAGAGAGTATTGGAGTCCACGCTCCAACCAAAGATCCATTTGTAATCACAGTTCCTATTGGCCCGGCCACTCTCCATAAAGTTTTAGTGGATAACAGGAGTTCAGTCAACATTCTATTCAAAAAGACGTTCGATCTAATGAACCTTGAATTGAAAGATTTAAAGTCATGTGAAGGATGGATCCATGGATTTAACGGGGCTTCAACTGCTCCAATGGGATATGTAGAGCTGCCGGTGACACTTGGGGAAGGAGAATGCCAGAGAGTGAGAATTCTTCCCTTCATGGTTTTGGATATTGAATCGCCTTATAATGCCTTCTTGGGCCGATCGGCCCTAGCAAAGTTTAGATCTTGTATAGCCCCCTGGTGCTTGTTATTGAAGTTTCCTACGGAAGCTGGTGTTGGCATAGTCATAGGAGATCAGGTTGCTGCACGTGCATGTTACATTGCAGAGCTAAAGCTACTCCGTAAAGGAAAAGATATTGAGACTAAAGACGCTTCTTCCCCCACAAGGGAGGAGACGTCATAGCAATTAAAGAGAATGACTATAGGTGAGTCGCCCAGAGAACTGCCCGAGGATATAGATCCTAGAGAGGACGAAGAGACTGGGGGCAGAATGGAGGCTCCCAACGAAACGACTGTGGATGTACCAATTGATGATAGCGACCCAGAGAAGGTCCTGAAGATTGGATCCCAGTTGGATCCAGTTCGAGCTAAAGAACTGACAGATTTCCTGAAAGATAACTTGGATGTATTTGCTTGGACCCACGCGGACATGTGTGGGATATCTCCATTAATCATGAGCCATTCATTGAGCATTTACCCAAAGCATTCCCCTGTAAAACAAAAAAGGCGAATGCTGGGCCCAGAGAGGTCCGTAGCCTTGAAAGAAGAAGTTGAAAAGTTAAGAAGTAACGGATTCATCAGAGACTCAACCTACCCAGATTGGATTTCAAATCCAGTTTTGGTAAAGAAGGCCAATGGGAAGTGGCGTACGTGTATTGATTTTTCGGATTTGAATAAAGTCTGCCCAAAAGATAGCTTTCCGTTACCCAGAATTGATCAGTTGGTAGATTCAACGGCAGGTCATGAGCTTCTCTCTTTCATGGATGCTTATTCAGGATATAACCAGATTCCTATGCATGTTCCAGATCAAGAACACACTAGCTTCATTACTGATCTGGGATTATACTGCTACGTGTTAATGCCTTTTGGTTTGAAGAACGCAGGCGCTACATATCAACGGTTAGTGAACAGAATGTTCTATAACCAGATTGGGAAAACGATGGAGGTGTACGTTGACGACATTTTGGTTAAGTCCAGACAATCGTCCGATCACACTACAAACTTGGCAGAGATGTTTGGTATTCGTCGAAAGTATGGGATGAAACTCAACCCAACGAAATGCTCATTTGGGGTTGCATCCGGGAATTTCTTGGGATTCATTGTCAGCTCGCGCGGGATTGAAATTAATCTAGACCAGATTGCAGCAATCAGAGACATTCAGGAGCCTAGACAAATCAAAGATGTGCAGAGCCTTGCGGGGAAAGTAGCAGCATTAAGCAGATTCATCTCTAGAGCGACAGACAAATGCATTCCGTTCTTTGAATTGATAAAGTGAGGAAAACACAATTTTAAGTGGACTCCTGATTGTATTGAAGCATTTCAGAGCCTGCTGAATCATCTGGAGAGACCCCCGATACTGTCTAAGCCGGTGGATCACGAGGATTTATTCGTGTACTTAGCAGTGTCGTCCCACGCGATCAGCTCAGCGTTAGTGAGAGAGGAAGACAAGGTTCAAAGGCCAGTGTACTACGTGAGCAAGAAATTGACGGCAGCTGAGCGGAATTATCCAAGGATAGAAAAACTGGCATACAGTTTGTTAATTGCATCTAGAAAGCTTCGACATTGTTTCCAAGCTCATCCCATCACCGTGTACACTGATCATCCGCTCAAGCAAGTTCTACAGAGACCAGAAGCTTCTAGAAGGCTGCTCAAGTGGAACATTGAACTGAGTCAATTTGATTTGAATTTTCAGCCCCGACGATCGATACGGGGGCAAGTGCTGGCAGATTTCATAGCAGAATTTACTGTCTCGGAGGACGACATGGTAAACGAAGAGGCTGACCCACCAAAGTTACTTCTCAATCCTAGTGCATGGAAATTGTATATTGATGGTGCTAGGAATGATAAACGATCTAGTGCCGGAGTGGTGCTTGAAACTCCTGAAAAGCGACTGATATCCTATGCTATCCGATTGGAATTTCATGCCACCAACAACGACACCGAATATGAAGCCCTGGTAGCTGGGCTAAAGATCGCAAAGGAGTTAGAGATCACAAAGCTGGACATATTTTGTGATTCCAAGTTGGTTGTAAATCAGGTCACTGGAAAGTTCCAAGCTAAGAGCCCAAGATTGATTTCGTATTTGGAGAAAGTAAAGGAGTTGCTGATAGGTTTTGATCACTACAGTATCTCTCATATTCCGCGGTCAGAGAACCAACAGGCAGATAAATTAGCCAAGATGGCTAGTTCCGACGATCCTGAAGAGATCGGGCTAGCCCCAGTTGAAGTGCTTCGGTTCCCTAGTATATATCAGATGGAAATTGATCCGGTACTAGAAACTAAGCCGGAAAGGGAGTCATGGATGACCCCTCTAAAGAATTTCCTGATGAATGGAATGCTTCCAACCAAGAAGAGCGAGAGGCATAAAGTAATTCGTAAAGCTTCCCGATATGTTCTGCAAGGCGGAGTCCTGTATAGACAGGGATTTTCGATGCCTCTCCTTCGGTGTATAGCCCATGACGACATCAAACGTGTACTGCAGGAAGTGCACGAAGGTGAATGTGGCGATCACACTGGAGGACAAACTCTGGCAAAAAAAGTGTTGCGGTATGGTTATTTCTGGCCTACCATAAACAAAGACGCGACAAAGTACGCGCGACGTTGTGATGCTTGCCAAAGATTTCCAAGGATTCCCAGGGCACCTTCTGGTCAGTTAAAAACAATGACAAGTCCGTGGCCTTTCGCTATGTGGGGAATTGATATCATTGGAACCCTCCCTATAGCAAAAGGCAGAGCAAAGTTCGCCATTGTAGCTGTAGACTACTTCACCAAATGGGTTGAGGCCGAACCGTTGACTGCAATTACAACCAAGCGATTGATCAATTTCGTTGTTAGGAACATTATTTGCCAGTTCGGGATTCCGAAGATCGTCGTAACTGACAATGGAACCCAATTTGACAGCAGCGAATTCAGGAACTTCTGCCAGAAATACCACATCGAGAAACGGTACACCTCTGTGGCATATCCGCAGTCGAACGGACAGGTTGAAGCGGCGAATAAAGTGATCAAGTACATTCTAAAGAGAAGATTGAAGCGGGCCAAAGCTATGTGGGTCGATGAGTTACCCTTGGCATTATGGGCCTACAGGACGACATATAAATCGGCAACAAGCCATACCCCCTTCTCCCTTGCTTTTGGAGCAGAGGCAGTCATCCCGGTTGAGCTAAAAGTACCATCTCACCGAGTTACTTATTACGATCCGATGACTAATAACGAGTTGCTCCTTGAATCCCTAGATTCAATAGAAGAGAAGAGGGATGAAGCAGACTTGCGTGCCTTGAGACACAAGCAACAGGTCGCTCGATACTACAACAAAAAGGTTTGAGCCCGAACCTTTGAACCCGGAGACTTGGTTCTAAAGCGTGTCTTTCCGCCCCCGACTCATATGGGTGCGAAGTGGGAAGGACCGTACTCCATTCTATGAAGGCTTGATAATGGAACCTTCAAGCTAGCTACCGTAGATGCAGAAGAAATCCCCAGAGTGTGTAATGCCCAACATTTGCGGCCTTATCTGACATAAAGATGTCGGATTTATTCTTTTGTTTCATAGGACCATGTAAAAGGCACGACTTGCCTAGAATAGTCCAATTTTTTTGAGCAAAAGATTATAAAGTGGACGTAGGTCTCGATTTGACCGAACCACTATAAAAATACCGTGTGTCATTTACCTTTATTGCACTATTATTTATCCGCTTTTCTATCTTTATGAAATTTGCTGTAAACTATACGGCAATCACAGGAACATGTGACTCCAGGTGCCTTCCATCAGAATGGGGAGCAATCCGCAGCTAGAACTTTGAAGGTACAATAGAGTGAATCACATCATTGACAGAACTCTAACCTGGGCGACCGCCAGGAGAGTATAAAAGCATCCATGATTGAGCGCTGAGAAAGAACTCTTACCCCGCTGAAGGATCGGGGAGCGACTGAACAACTGGGTTCGAACTCTAACCTGGGCGACCGCCAGGAGAGTATAAAAGCGTCCATGATTGAGCGCTGAGAAAGAACTCTTACCCCGCTGAAGGATCGGGGAGCGACTGAACAGCTGAGTTCGAACTCTAGCTTGGGCGACCGCCAGGAGAGTATAAAAGCGCCTGTGATTAAGCGCTGAGAAGGGTGCTGGAGACTCAGCGCCCGCAGAATTTCTGCCCCGCTGAAGGATCGGTGAGCAGATCTGTAATGACCCGCATTGGCAGAGGTATTATAATTAATTTATTTAATTATATATATCATGAGGTAGGGAATTAAATCGTCGTTTAATTAAATTATAGTGAATATTTAATTAATTTAAATAATTAAATAATATATTTAATTCAGAAATAACCAGAAATAGTGAATTGACAATATAATGTGAATTGGGTCATCCCCGAGATTTAGTTTAGCTTAGAGTTGAGATATATTAGCGAATATATTCAATCGACGACAGTTTGAATGTATAATTATAATATAATTAAAATAGAGCTTGAAATGGCGCGGCAGTTCGCTATTTGGCGATTCGAACTTCAACTGAATGTACAAGATTCGTTTTAAGCCGGATTTCTGTGAAACAAGAAACGTGTGGAGCTGATGGAGTATATCTTTCTAGTGGAAGAGAAAAATCGGGATTTCGTCGTGTAGATTTTGATGTACGTCCAAATCAAATTTCAGAAAATGTCGCTGTGAAATTCCTTTATAATTTGCGACGCTTTATTTACGTTATAAAAGGAATTTTCGATATAAACTGAATATCAATAAATCTAAAATCTGAAATATCAAACTGTAAATTCTGATATGATATTCTGGAGCTGTACGATATCATATGTGAAGATATACAATAATATAAACTTATTAATATTTTATTTAAATATATTTATATATTTAAATGGGTCATCCAAAGCTTTAAAAATAGCCGGTTTTGCAAACGAAGTCGTAATTCGACGAAACCAATTTTGTTGGATCCGCAATATCAAATAGTTGTTAGATTTCCAGTTTCGTGATTTTTAGAGTCACTGTGTGGCCGTACGGATTTTTAGAGTGTAAAACAGTCAGTATTTTGACGGTTAAAAATACGCTGTGTGAGCATACGAAGTCGGAATTCGACGAAACCAGTTTCGTTGGGACCGTAATGTCGAACTCTAATTGCATGTCAATTTTCATGATTTTTAGGCGTCATGTGTGTTCGTAGGGATTTTTATAATGATGAAACAAATATAAAATGATATTAAATAAAAATATCTAGATATTTATCCTACCTATAAATACCCTACCTATCCCTTAAAACCTAATTCATGTTTCCTCTAAGTCAGATTTTTCACAGCCGCCGAATTCCTCTTCACAAAAATCATACCGTAGCTTTTGAAAATCTGAATAAATCATATATATTTCTATAAATTGCAATGTAAGATCCTTTGAGTTCGTATTGCCTTGCTCTTCGATTCTAGAAACGTTTTATTGAGTTCGAGCTCGTTCGTAATCGCTGGGTCCTTAACAGCATTTCCTAAAAGTTGGATTTTGAGGGCGTTTGAGGCTTCGATCCTCGAAGTTGACATTGGATTAGGGTACAGGAAGGAAAACCGCACCTTTGTGCTCAATTTGGTGGGGCGCGATGCATTTTGTTCCGGTGAGGACTGATGGACGGAAAGCGTACGAAGGAGCTGAGCTGAATTTCGAGGATGTAGGGAGAAGGAGAACGAGATGAGGAGAAAGATGGTGGACCTTGTTTTGGGTAGGGTTGAACGATGGGAGTACGGTAGATGTTTGAAGAGGTTTCGGTGATGACGTTGTGTATTGGGAGCGTTGTTGAGTTCGGGGAAGAAGCTTTGGTGAAGTGGGTATGGGTATGTGGGCCGAGATAGTGGTGAGGCCCAATTTCAAGTGTAATTTGAGTTAGTTTAATTTATAAACATCATTAGCTAGTTAACACGATATCTCTCTCATACATCATCAGTTTTACGTACCATTTGTCGCATTGGGATCGTATGGACAGTGGCTACATCGTGGAGCTGACTGAGAGTGAATCCGAGCTCATTACAATTTATAGTGAAATAAATTGTCCAATCTGAATCAACAACAGTTTATCGTTCTTTAACGATGAACTGCCAATGTGAGTAAAAGTCACCAACTCTGAACAGTTTATAATTTCATGTTGTATTGTTAGAACTGTTAAAATTGTCTGACTGACTGTGTGTTGACTGTATGATTGAACTACTAGTCAGTTAGTGGAAAATTATATATATATATATAGATGTTGATTCTGTTTATCAGAATATTTTATACTGGTATGGCCTAACATCTGTGATGCAGGGAAACAGGTTGGAGGAATCCGACTGGATTCCTCAACATTTACTTTACTGTTTTCATATATGTTGATATATGATGTGATATATATAATCTGTTTGATCGTGTATGGTTAGAATGATATTGATCATTGTTATTCGGTATTTTTTTATCATAAGAGACCCTGGGATGTAGAAAGGGAATATTTCAATGTATATTGAAATAAAGGAATTTTATAAAATCAACCTATTTTATAAAAGGGAATATTTTGAAAATAAAATATTTATAAAATCATAGGATTTTATAAAGAGGAATATTTATTGGAAAATAAATAGAATAATTTTTAAAAGGATATTTTCAATGTTATGTTGAAAAGGAAATATTTATAAAATCAATAGGATTTTATAAAAGAGGATATTTATAAATAGAAAATACGTTTAAGTGGAATTATAAATGAGGGGAAACCTTTATAAATGGAACATTTATAAAGTGAATTATTTATTTGTTAAATAAATAAGATAAGAAAATGGATTATTTATTTGTTAAATAAAGAGAATAAGATTTTAGAAATATTTATAAAATCATAAGGTTTTATAAATAAGATATTTAGTTGTTAAATAAATAGGGGATGTTAAATGAGATATTTATTTGGTAAATAAATAAGATATTTTAAAGGGATTTATTTTATAAATCCAAAGCATGGAAAACAGGAAGTTATTTAGAAAATCAAAAGAGGAAGATGTGTAAATCATTTACAAATGAAATAGAAAGAGAAGGGATTTGTAAAACCATTTACAAATCCAAATGAAAGAGAAGGGATTTGTAAAACCATTTACAAATCCAAATGAAAGAGAAGGGATTTGTAAAACCATTTACAAATCCAAACGAAAGAGAAATGTTTGTAAAACCTTTACAAATCAAATAGGATTAATAAAGAGAAATGTTTGTAAAACATTTACAAATGAAATCAAGGAGGAAATATATTTGTAAACCAAATATAAAGGAAATAGATTTATAAAATCAAAGGGGTTTTATAAAAGAAGGAATTTATAAAATCAAAGGATTTTATAAAAGGAGATATTTATTTAGAGATAAATAAATAGGATTATAAAGGTTATTTATTTAGGAAATAAATAAAATAAAAGAAATTATCTATTTGTTAAATAGAATTGAAAGGAGTTAATCGATTTGAATTAATCAAATGGAGTTAAACATAATGAGTTAGCGAAAGGGATAAATCAACGAGTTAGTCAAACCAAGTCAAATGAGTTAATCGAACCAAGTTGATCGAATTGGTTCAACCAGATAAACCGAAAGGAGTAATCGATGTTAATTTCATCGAAAGGAGTTAATCGATGTTAGTTTCATCGAAAGGAGTTTACTTTGTTGTTTTCCCTAAACTCTTGGGTGCCTAAATTTGTACGGGCAGTATTGTAGTCAGGTTTTACAGATATATTTGGAGAGCTTGGAGCAGGAGGTTTCAAGATCATATAGCTATAGTTATTTCCGCTGTGTTGTAAGTGCTGTACTCTGATAAGTGCTATTGTATACATAACTGTTATATTTCAAAGTTATGTTATCTATTATATGTTATTCGTTCCGCTGTGAGGTTCGTGTTACTCTGATGTTGTGTTCTTCTTCTTCTTCTATTCTAAGTTTCTATCTTATCTATTCTCACCCTCTAATTTCTTTCATTAATTATCGAGCTTATGTCGATAATCAAAGTCGCTCAAAATCTGGGTCGTTACAAGATCATGATACGAGTTCGAACTCTAACCCACTAACGGATCGGGAGAGTATAAAGGTACCAGAGATTTGGCGCCGCAAGGGCTATTACCCCACTAAAAGAAATCCAAGTCCCCCGTATTCAGAAATAGGGGGCAACGTGTATATACGTGTACCTTGATGTAGTATTTATATGTATATACGTGTACCTTGATGCAGTACAGAAAATTTTAAACTGTTTTCTGCAACTTGAATAATTTGTAGCATAATTTTAGCTTGGTTATAGCCAAATGACCTGTGACTAAATATGAAGAGTTTATTGACTGCAGGTACACGATGACGCAAAAGAAATAAACTTTCATTCATAAACTGCAAACCTACAAGATAAAGAGGAACCTAAACAAAAGTGTGGGCCATTCTCACAATTACATTTCATGGCCAGTGGAAAGCCTAAAAATCCTAAGGACAAAATATGAACCGATATCTGCATCCTACTTATGCTGGGGGGGAAGGGCCTATGTAGGCTTCTTGCTCTTTTTCTGCTTCCCCGACTCCTCCTTATCAACATCCGAACGATCACCTTTTTTCCTCTTCCTCTTATCAACAAGAGGCTCCGGCGAAGAACTAGAGGATTGAGAGGCTAGTTGTGAAGTTATTGATCGAGAGGAAAATCTTACGACCAACCCAGTTTTGGGGTCGATCTCGGAAATAGGGGGCACATATACTGGATCCAGTCCCCCTTTCATAAGGAGCAACTGCTCCTCCTCTTCGGCCTATTGTTCAGCCAAGGTTTCCTCATCCTCGCCTCTGCTTCCTTTGGTAATGGCGACTTCCTCTTCATCGCCGTCGTGGCGCCCGTCCATGTCTCTCAAAGCCTCGATGGGTTCAGCATCTGTGGGGACATCAGCACCAACACTTGGCAGGATGTCAATCTTCTCTGCCTCTGCCTTCTTTTCAGCATCCTTATCAACTGGCCCGCCACCTGTATCATGAGAAACAAATGTTATTTTGGGAGAGAATGCGGTTTGCTCAGTTGATTGTCCGACAAGACGACGACAAGTGACAATTGCTTTGGCAAGTTGCGGAGAAAATACAGAGATACCTTCTGCCGATCCTCCATCCAAGCTAGCAGCAGAACCCCCGACAGCTGGAGGAGTTGGACCCAGAGGAATTAATGGATAGTCTGGATTGTATTCCTCAATTTCGGAGGCCTTGGGCTCTGCAGCTGAGCTCGGGCCTTCTTCCATTTTATCTTTGCCCTTCGCCTGAGTTTTCTCTTTATCAATTTCTTCTTGGAGTAGGCGTCTGCGTTTCTCTAAATCTCAGTTTCATTATCCCTAAGAATGGTCCGCATCAACTCATTCTCATCAATCTCATCAACTCCTAATCGCTGTTTCTCGCTCTGGACGATTGCATCCCATATGTTGGCTAGAGTGACATGGTAGTCTGGGATCCAGGAGATGTTACGGGTCTTGATGACCTGGCCAAGGAAGCCGAACAGCATTTCTTCAAATCCTTCGATGTCCTTCTCTCTCTCGAGGAGCTTTTCATTAGAAACAGTAGCCATTTCATTGGAACTTTCCACATTATTTTCAGCAAGAATAGCGCTTCTCTGCACGCGCGAGTTGATCATTCAGAATCGCCCTCTCTTTTTCGGCCAAAGCTAAGCTATCTTTCAAGCTTGCCTTTTCTTTCTCCCAAGCAGCTTTTTCGACCTCGAAATGATCCTGTGCTGTTTTCAGTTCGGTGTTGGCCATCCTGAGATCTTCCACCTTTTTCTTCAATAACACTCTCTCTTTGCTGTTAGAATCGAGCTCATTATGAAAACGTTGCCTGGCCTCCTCCAGCTCTGTTTTGTAATTTTTAGCATCTCGTTAAGCCAAGGCAAGCAAAGATTTGTGCATCTTCTAAGTCCTTCTCCATTTTTACCCTGGCCTTTTCATTGTTATCTATCTTCACTTTGGACCAATGCGCTTCCATCTCAAGCGTTCGGATGACGTCTGAAAGATTGACAACATGTTTCTTCATCGCCTCATACTGCTTGGCTACATGGCGAACGTGTCTGATGACTTCAGTATCCCAATTCCTAGGGACTGGTTCCAAGGTTGGAATGAACATCATCCTTTCGAAGAAGATATCAGGGAATTGTTATCGTATTTTTTCCAACTTGGCCTGAGTCTCAGGACCATGGATATAGTCTCGTGACCCGGGGGCACTCAAACTTTGTTGGCTGGAAGGGGCAATGTCAATTTTCTCCTTCTCAGAATCCTTGTTTGGATCCTTGCTTTTATCCTTGGGCTCGTGGTGCTTTTTGGATGATCTGCTGTGAGAGGGTGCACTCTTCGGAGGGGTTAAGTCTTTGGGAGGTTGTTTTCCCCTGTAGGCGGCACCGGATGACTGTGAGGCTTTCCAAAGGTTTGGTTTGATGGAGATCTGGACTGTGAAGAAGTAGGCTTGTGAGAATCCCGGGACCAATGACTGTCTCCCCCTTGGTTGCTGCTACGAGCACGCTCAGGATTTGGATGAAGACTAGGTGTGCCTTCACGAAGAGAGCGATAGGAATAAGATCGTTTGCGAGACATCTTTCCTGCAAAAGAAACCAGTACATATTAAAACCTTGAATGATATTGGTATAAAAGTGTGGGGTCAGATAGTGCATGTGATTTGTGCATCCCATATAATTCCCCCTAACAGACCAGGGCCCGAAGTCAGGCTCATCTGGGTAGTCTCTCGTTCTCCAACTGGAACAGTTTTTTCCTCAGAAATAGGGAAAAGTGGCTCCCCTTCGAAGTCTTCCTGTGTATATACATCATCAGGTAAAGGAATCTTGCTCAGTTCTTTAAATAACCACTCCTCTGTTAAATCATCGGGAGCAGCAGGTTCAACCGGTAGAGAGGCCCTTGAGGGGAAACCCCCCGGAGAGACTGGGATTTCCTTAGACTCGTCAGCACGGACCTCATCTCCTTTATATACATTTAGGTCTTTGTCGTCCTGGATAATTATCGGCGAAGGACTCTTACGAAATTTAGTTGTTTCTGCTGCCTGTGACATTCCTTCTCCCTCGGTCGGGGGCACATATTTGTAAGGTTTGCCACCCGCACCAAGTCCAAACCTTATATCCAAAAGGCGGTGCTTGTGAAGATTCTCGTCAGTAATACATTTCTTGATCTTTAGGAAGTCGGATTTGCTTTTCAGAAGAAGGGATAGTCGATTACTGTACACCGAGCCTTCCATCTTTGGAAAGGTGTGATCTGCATGGGGAAAAAAAGCATGCTAATGCTTCGATTTCTTAAACAGGTTATTTATTCAAAGGTTGAAGATTTACTTGATTTAATCCATCTTCTTGAACATCCAGCCTGTCTCTTTATATAGAACCAATCGGCCTTGGGATCCCCTATGTTGCTGTACCCGTCAGACAAGACCTTCCTATTTGCTACCGATTCGAAGAAAGAAAAATTTGGGGTTGCCGTGGAGCGATGCTTGAAAAGGTAATAAAATTTCAAATCTTTAAATGTGAGCTCAATTTGCAGGATTTCCGCATATGCGATGTATAAAGTGTATAGGGCTGCGTAGGCATTGGGATGAAGCTGCATTGGAGCAATACCCAATCGTTTTAGGGTCTCAATGACGATTGGAGGAAACGGAGGAATATCGCCTACCCAGCACATGAGTCGGCTAATTGTCATGTACCCCTCCGAAATAAGATGAGGTCTATCTTCGCTACCAGGTGTCCTCACATCATCCCAGGGGATCCCGTGTCTCAAGCAAATTCTCTTAAGCTTTATGTCATCAAGTTTGGAAGCTAAAGAGTCAGTGAATTTCTCTATTTCTATTGCACCAGGAATCTCGTCGGGAGCTCGGTCGTCTACTTCGGACTCCTCATCAAGCGAGGTACTCTCGGACGGATCCGATTCCGTTTCTGCCTCATATTCAGGTCCAGAATCCTCACCCTCTGGATTAATTGGAAGAACCTCGGGGTTATGGTGCTCATACACCTCGGGATCCGTCTCTGTATCAGATCTTGAAGGGGAACGGTTATCCGACATTACTGTTTAGGCGAGTAAACATGAGAAATAAGAATATAATTACCCTTACCCCCGTGTGTGCAAGTGCCAGTGTGTGCTTGTGCGTGCATTAAAGAAAAGTACGAAGGTCAACAAAATCATCGAGATATTGGTCAATTGTTCGCTGATAGGTTATGCACATGTTTAGTCCAGAAAGTTCGTCTCAAAGGCTCTAACCTAACTGTCCATCGAGATATCAGGTTTGAGTTGCAATGTTTATTTAACAAGTATATTACATCACTCGGATCGCATAGAAGGGATCGGGTCGCGGTGCATAGTCGGATCGTGAGGTAAACATGGACTCGCAACGAAGCTGCCAGATCGTGGAAGAGCCTCGGGTCACGAAACAGGAGCGGATCGCTGAGACTACTGACGATCCGTTCCCTCCTCCTATGAATTATAGTTTTGCAGCGATCCGACCCGTCGTTTGACTTAAATATCAGCTCCACACCAGCGTCTCCACGACCCAAACCAGTACCTCACCGCCACGATCCGATCCGCTTCCCCTCCTTCGCCACGATCCGACCTAAACCTCTCTTTCCTTCCCTTCCTCTTCTCCTTCCTCTCTTTTCCTTCTCCCTCGATGAACGCAAGTGATTAAACCCATCAGCCATGGCGTCCTGCCATCTTCCAGAACCACGAACATCACGAAATTCCATCGTCTCCCCCCTCAAATCAACAAATAACTCAAGAAAACAGGAAATAGGGGTGTAAGAGTACATCACTAGCTTGATTACCTTTCAGAAAATGACGAAAAACAATTGGAAAATTGGAAAATTAAAAGGGCTAGGGTTTTGTTTCAGAGGATTGGCGGCGAAAGAAGAAGGAAGGAAGGGAGGAGATGGGTTCGATTTATATAGATCAGAAGGCGACCGTTAAAATTCCAGTTGTTGTCTTATTTGAACCGACGAAATAGGCGGGCTGTGAACGAAATCCCATAACGCTTAGAAGCCCGCTTCGACCCACGGATCGTCTCGTGACAGAAGTTGGCCCACCTTACTTAAAGCCTACACGAAAGTCGGAACGAGACGAGCATCTCGCATCACTGGACCGTGACAAAGGACTCACCCCCCGGATCGTGATGAAATGGTGCGAGCCGAACCATCAGACGACGAACAGAAAGGAAAAATTCGAAAAAAAAGGGAAGAAAGAGGAGAGGAAAAGTTCAGAAGCTTACCTGGTATACTCGGCAATGAGGCCCCAAAAAAAAATTCCAGAGATAGAAATTATCCGATAAACAGAGAAATGATCGAAGATTTATCCGATGTTTATACAAATCAAAGGGACACAACTTTCTGAAGCAACACGACATTTCAGACAGATGCGACCATTGGCTTGCACCGTTTTATGAAAAGATATCTTTGCAATTTCGAAGCATGTTCCATCCTCGATAAAACATACTTCGAGGGGGAAAAATGTTGGCTAGCTTTTTGACCAAGCCACCAAGGTTCACACACAAGAAGAAAGTATGAGATTTCGCTCCTCAAGTTCACAGAAGATCGGATAGTCCGTGCGGATCGCCCCCATTCGGATCGCACCATCGGATCGCTGAAGCGGGTCACGACCCGATCCCCCCTTTGACATCACGAACCGATCCGATCCCCGAAGGCGTGGCGAAGCTGCTGACCAAGTCTACCTCGATCCGCGTATGACGGATCATGAGACACCTGTCCAAAACGGCTAATTTGACTGACTCTTTACCAAGCCATGATCCAATCTGATATTCTCGGGATCTGCGCCACATGTGACCGCGATCCGCCTGACAGAATCAGCTATAAATAGCCCAGAGATTGGCATTTTTCAGGATTTTTTTGGGGTAGTTTTGAGTATTGATTCCACCATTACTGTCGCACCACTATTTCTTATCAGTTTTACTCCGAAATTACTGAGAGAAATCACAATTGTAAGAGGGAGATTGAGTGAAACCGTTGATTGTACTAGCATTCAAAGTATAATCAATAATATATAAAGTGGACGTAGGCTCGTTAACGTCGAACCACTATAAATCCTGTGTGTGTCTTCATTTTTCTCTATTCTCTACATATAATTCTCTGTATATTATAACGATTTGGGTGTTAGGTCCAAATTTTGATCTAACATAAAGATAGCTAAAGCTTCATTCGACATGAAGATGCCACAACTTCTATATGTTGGAACTGCAGACCCTAAACAACATCTCTCCATTTTCGAAAGTTATATGGATTTATATAACACATCTGAAACCCTCTGTTGTAAGATCTTCCTTACAACGCTCCGTAAAGAAGCTGTCAAATGGTGCTGACATTACCATGGCACACTCATCACCACTTGGAAAAAACTATCCAATATGTTTAGTACAGAGTTCCTTGTGTGGAAAAACCCAACGATTAGCATTTATGACCTAGCTATTATTAAGCTAGGACCAGAAGAATCGCTTGACGACTATCTGAAAAGATTTCATACTAAGTCGCCTAAAGTGGAAGAAGCAATAGATAGAGAAAAGCTGATAGCTGTGAATTTAGGGTTGCTTGCACCAACACCTTTCTGGTAGGAGCTTATCCTAAACAAATGTGAAAGCTTGTATGATTTTTATTCTAGAGATGACAAATTGATTCACATGTAAGAGATGCTCAACACAAAGAAAAGCTTGGGGTGAAGTCAAAAAGCAGAAGAGTTTGGTTCCGATTCCTTTGCAGTTAGCTCTCCAAAACCAGACAAAGGGAAAGACTATTGTTCATATCATAAGACAGAAAGACATCAAACCAGTCAATGTCGTGGTCTGATAAAGAAGATCCAAACCCAAAAGTAACAGGCACCCCTTCGAAAGGGTTGAAAGATGAACAATGAGAGAAACGACCAAAAACACTCCAGCAAAGGCTTAGGATCTAACAATAAGTTCTTTGTTTCAAATACTTACTTTCATTAGTCATTTCACTTTGTATCTTGTTTATATCCAAACAAATATTAATACAAGTTCAAGTGTCGTTACAAGTAAAACCAAAACATATCCAGTCTTGTGCATGCAACAAAAGCCCAAAGGGAGCGCCTTCTGCTTATGTCTCTTCCCGTGGAAGGAAGCAGAAGCTCAAAAGGAGTACTTAAAGCGAGTCCAATGTATGTTTATGTCTCATCCAACGGGAGGGAACAAATGCTCAAATGGGAGCACTTAAAGAAAGCAATGCATGAACAAGTGCACAACATAGTTATCAATCAATAATAAGCTTCGACAGAAGTTGCCCAAAGAGACATGCGACAAAGAAAACAATCAAATTTCCGATACCATATCAAACTAAATATGATTCTCTAAGATCCCTTTTCCCATGTACTTTAAAATTTCATAAAACACTATCAGTAGGCTTATTCATTAACATGTATAAATGCTTTTATGAGAGGTATGGAACATGCAGTCGATAAACTTTTGAAGAAAAATCAAATCAAATCAATAGAGCCTTCAGTGGGAAGAGAGAATCAATAGAGCCTTTAGAAGAAATGGCACAACATACAAATCTTCCAGAGGGAGAAGCTACATTAACAAATCTTCCAGAGGGAGAAGCTACCACAAACAAAGCCTCCAGAGAGAGATAAAGAGAGAGGCTACATTGAATAGAGCTTCCAGAGAGAGTTGCAACAATCTAGAAAAGCTTCCGGGGAGTGAAGTTACATCCAACAAAGCTTCCAAAGAGAGAAGCCGCAATAAACACAACCTCCCAGAAAGAGTGATAAAAAAAGTCTCCAGAAGGGGAGCAACAAAAGCATCCAAGAAGTGAAGCAACATCTCCTATGATGGAGTGCCTTTCAAGTAGGGCTACAATACTTCCATCTCTAGCAATGGAGTGCCCTACAAGGGGGACTAAATATACTTGCATCTCCATCTAATAGAGTCACCTCCTTTTTTAGGTGGGGCTAGTTATGCTACCCATAAACGGACCAGTGTCGCTCTCTTAGAGGTCATTCATTCATTTGCATAATCCCGAGGGTTAGGAATAAGGCTAGGCGTTAGATACCCAACAGCCAAATAATCAAACGGAACTTCTCGCTGAATGGTTGTAAACTAGATGACCTAACGGAATTTCTTACTGGATGATTGTGGATTCAGATAGCCAAACGAAACTACCTGCTGAAAGACCAAACAATCGAAAATTTGAGTGGAACTTCCTGCTGAATGGCTAAATGATGAATCAATTGAACAAAACTAAAACTGAAGGGTCAAAGGGTTTGAAACTGAACGGAACTACTGGTAAATGACTATTTGGTCTAGGATAAGATTAATTTATTTCAAATGTAGTCCCCTACATATGCGTCCAAGAAATTATTCCTTTGTCTATTTATGACTCTTTCGCTCGTGAGGTTTCTCTAAGTAAACTTCCGAGGAACACAAAATGATTTATGGTTGTCTGGTTACTCTCGATGATGTATGGGATGTTTAACAATGCTTGCGTGAATGATCCATAGATGATTTGTGGTGCTTTCATTGAATGGTTTTCTAGTAGGCTTCCGATAGCACTTTTATGCTTTTATCAAGACATTCCACTTATGACATTTTTAAATAACTACCATTTGGGACATGGTTTCTATATGATTTCTAATTTATGGTTACCCGATTGTGAGTCTCGGAGTTTCCATGTGATTTCTAATTTCCATTTACCCGAGTGTGAGTCTCGGGGTTTATTTCTGATTTCTATTCACCCGACTATGAGCCTCGGGTTTCTATATGATTTTTGATTTCAGTTCACCCGAGTGTGAGTCTCGGGGTTTATTTCTAATTTCTATTTACTCGAGTGTGAATCTCGGGGTTTCTATATCATACTTGATTGCCATTTACCCAAGTGTGAGTTTCAGGGTTTCTATATAATTTTTTATTTCTATTTACCCTACTGTGAGTCTCGGGGTTTATTTCTAGTTTCCATTTACCTGAGTATGAGTCTCGGGATTCTATATAATTTCTGATTTTTATTTACCCGACTGTGAGTCTCGGTGTTTCTATATGATTTCTGATTTCAATTCACCTGAGTGTGAGTCTCGGTTTATTTCTAGTTTCCATTTACTCGAGTATGAGTCTTAGGGTTTCTATATAATTTCTGATTTCTATTTACGCGAGTGTGGGACTCGGGGTTTCTATATGATTTCTACCCAAGTGTGATTCTCGGAGTTTCCGTATGATTTCTAGTTTCTACTTACCCGAGTGTGATTCTCGGGATTTCTACTAATTTCAGATGTGGATTTATGATTTCTATTTTGCTAAGTACGAGTGTTGGATACATGCTACTTTTGAATAAAGATCTTGAGTTTTCTACCTTCACTAGGTGTAAATCTTGGGATTTCTATTATGACCTTCAAATTTCTGTTACATAAGTTCAAATTTTTAATCTTGGAAATTTTCCTTGTCATTCCAGATAAGTATTTTTAAACTTATAGATTTTAAGAGATAAGACCTCTAGATCCATTTACTTCTAACAATCAAGTTTAATTATGATTTTTCTATGTTTATTTTCAAAGAGAATGTTAATTTCCTTCTGTCATATTTACCTACGGAGTTTGAATATACTGTTATTGTTACAAGGTAAAGGTCCCTAAATTAGTGCACAAGAAGGTACTATGGACCTCCCATCTGAAGCCATCGAACAAGTATTATGATCTCGCAACACTTCGTACAGGGAAGTTTTCTAAACACATAACATATTTATCCTAATATTTGCTATCATGAGTATGGTCAAAATTATGTTAGACACATCATAGATAAAACATCAAACACTGTGTAGGTCATATTACCTTTACTGACACATTATGTCTGTCAATAGAGGATGTCTAATTTTCTATTTAGAGATAACCAATAAAGACTTTGGGTTAGTTACCTCACATTTCCCAGAATAAGTTCTTGATAGCTAAATGCCTGAGAAAGAATATTGGGTTTCCCATTTAATGTTGATAGGAGGATGTTAAGCTGTAAAACCATAGAGTTCCACATGGAAACATGTTTGAGTTTGCACACTATTCAGAATTATATTCATAAAGATTCATAACTCGAAGGTTATAATCAAGTTCTATCCATAACAAAGTTTGTGCTCCCCCTTACACTGCCATTTTTGGGTTATACGCAACTATTTCCAAAACTCTTCTAATAATCCTTAAGTTGCAGATAAGCTATACATGAACCACATGATTTTGTCATAAAGAATAAAAGCTTCTTTATACTAAGTGGGGATTGACTGTTAACACCAAAATTTTCATTGGCCAAATATAAAGAAGCAGGGACTCCAAAGCTGAAACGACAAAGGGTTTCAGGCAGCGAAACTAGAACTACTTAGAATAAAGCCTGGAGGAAGCTAGGGGCTACCGCAAGCAAGGTCCGAAAGCCAAGGGTTGGTGCCGATATGAAAAGGGAATTCCGGTAGGATATTATAATTACTTATGGAAATTGGCAAGCATACAACTCCGAAAGCATACCACTTAAAATCGTAAGCAAACAAAAGTAGGAGACCAAAGGCATATAAACAGAAACTCAGAGCCATGAAAGGAAAGCGCTACATCAGGCAAGGACATGCAGAAGGTTTCCAGCATTGCTAAGTTTAATACCGACACTAGCACTAGGAGAAAGTTTATAAATCACCCGAAAGGGGTCACGGATGAAGCTATCGCTAGATCAAGACCGAAACCAAAGGTTATCGAAAGAAGGAAAGGGGGATCCATTCTAACATGCTTAGTTTCGACAATGAAACCGACAAACGATGGCTACATCTCTGGAAGGTAAATAGAAACAGAGACAGCTATAACCATCACAAGGAAACGACTTTAAAGTCACCAAGAGGCATACCGAAGACATGCTATGACAAAGTCAAGCTCTCAGAATCTGAAACCATTCTACTGGAACCAAAGAGTATGAAGGCGGCCTAAACCTTGTTTCTGCATCCGAAAGTGGCTTCTGCTAAGTTCACACCAAAAGGGGGCCCATTTTGCCTATAAATAAGACCCTAGGGGTCTCATTTTTGGGATTTTTTTCCTCACTCCTCAATCTCACTCTCATTTATAAGAGAGAAAACCCTAACTTGTAAACCAATTTGGGAATTTCTTATGTGACCTCCTCCATGAAAAAAATCATAAAAATCCTTAAAGTGGATGTAGGTTCAATCCGAACCGAACCACGATAAATTTTGTATCCTTACTGTGTACGCATATTATATTATATTCTTCTATGCTTATGTATGTATTATGTGTGGCTTCCAAATGACCCAAAACACCCTTCAGTAGGCAATTTAGCTTTATAACTTGCAACAAGCTTACGAAACCCTAATCCCAAGGTAACTGTTGGTCCTTAAGTCTCGTAAGCATGATACTCACCCCTTGGAAGGAAGAGTAACTAATCTTCGGGCTTGAGACCTTGATATCTAGGAAGTAGTGAACTCACTCAAACTTGTGGGAACTGAATAATCCCATTTTCCCCTTAGGTCCGTTTCCTTAGACCTGTCTCCAGTATTGATGAAAAATATTGTTAACAATACCAATAAAATCAAAAAAATTACAAAGCTTATGTCTTTGAGTTTATGAGCGGAAGATCATCATTTTTGTAGGCTTGTCGGGCAACACGCAACCGTTCTTTGGGTTCGACAGTTTTGTAGTGAATAAGGTTTTGCTAGGTTTTGGATTTCTTGATTGTTGAAACAGAGATTGAAGAATCTAGGTTTTGATTTATGTTAGTGGTAGCATTTAGCCTCCGTGGTAGTTTTGTGAAAAAAAAATATCCTACGTAAAGAGGTGTAACAGTTGTAAATGACGGACGTTGGCCTCCAAATCACATCAGAATTTGCTGAGTCGAGCACGGTATGATGAAGTGGGAGTTGAAAATCGTGCAGAAAGGAGCTATATAGAGGTGATGGCGTTGAACTTTGTGGACCAAAGATGGAGAAAGAGTTGGTTGAAGGCATGGAAATGGAGGGTAGAGCTATAGCAGGTTGCGGGATGTATTTTGAACGAAGGGGAAGAAGAAGTCTTAGAGGGTAATTGACTAATTAATACGAGTTGTTAAGTTATTAATTTGATTTAACCAACTGCTTATAAAATTAATTTCTGACTTGAAAGAGGTCATATTGGAGCATCGTTTGTTACGTTGTACTCATACGACTGAAATCTACATTCTGGAATTGGATTTGGTTAAGCTCTGAGCCTTTTGGAATTTAAGCTAAAATCAAATGCTTGTTTGATTTTAGTTTAAATAAAATTGCTTTAACAATAAACAAAATCAGTAGGAGTTTCTCATGACTTTACATTTTTGTGTAGTAAATTTATTGATTTTATGACATATATATTGTATAGTTAAATTATAAGACTATAGTTTATTAATTTAAATGAACGCTGACACTACTACACACTACTAATTGACACCCAAAATTCGAATTGAACTAAATTAATTATTGTTGGTTTATTGGTTGTTGACATATATTGATTGTTAAAGTAAAAATGAATTAAAACCATCGTGTTGAATTTAAAATGAATTACGTGAATTGTTAATTCATTGCAATCGATTTTACAAGAAATAATTATGTGTTGATTTACATAAGATAATTTTTATAAATGAAATAATAGTGATTGATTTATGATTGTTATGATTGTGCTATATTTGTATGTTTGTATGAGTTGTTCATTTATTTTGACATCATCCTTGTTATCACACTGTAAGTTCCCAACATTTTAAAATGTATATAAAACCATTATGAATTTAAATTGGAATTTAAGTTTTACTAATTTGAATATTGTGTTTAAATCAGAATTTTAAATCATTAAGCTTTAAGTCGATGTGAAATTGAAATTTGAAACCTGAATTCATGTTAAAGTCGAATTATGGAAATATTTGATATTTGGATTGGATTTAAAAAATGTTTTAATTTAGTATCATTTTAGATTAACTATATTATTTAAACTAATTTCTCATTTACTATTTATTTTCATTGTGCGCTCATTTTCCTTGTTTTTCTCTATAAATTCCTCATTTTCATTATTTAGTTTAACTTAGATTGAACTCTTTGTATGTTGTTCCACTTTTGGACGGCAACATAAATAATTTAGGAAATAATAATGAAAATTAGTATTTGAACTGAACTAATTTATGACATGAAATACGATGTTTACTTAAACATACCAAAAGGAGTTATTCATGTTCAAGCCATTTTCAACAATACCATTGTAATTGTTACAGATGTACGAGGTCGAGTGGTTTCTTGGGCCTCTGCCGGTACTTCTGGATTCAAAGGAACAAGAAGGGGAACACTGCATGCTGCGCAAGTAGCCGCTTTAGATGTTATTCGTACTGTAGTAGATCAAGGTATGCAACGAGCAGAAGTTATGATAAAAGGTCCTGGTCTTGGAAGAGATGCAACATTACGGGCTATTCGTAGAAGTGGTATACTATTAAGTTTCATAATACGATGTTTACTTAAACTTGATATTTCACTGATTGAATTACTTTTATATTTTCCTTGAACATTATACATGAGTTAATTTAACTATATAAGAATGTTAGTCCTAACTTGAGTGCTTTGTTTGTTAATGTTGGGTCAGACCGAGTATTTTAGTATTCTTAAGACATTATTCTAAAGACAAAGACGGAGTTCGAAGACCATATTTACTGCTATTTTATTTCTGTTACATTATTGGTATGTTATGTAAAACTCTGATATTGTAAACTAAAAGCAAGTGAATATTATTTAATGTTCTGCTTATGTTATTTTAGATTTTATCGTTGCGTTGTGAGATTCTACGCATTGTCTAGTTTCTTTCCTTCTTATTTTCTTTTCTTATATTAATCCTCATTAGTTCATCATTTTGGAATGGTTTGAGTTGGACATGTATGGTTTATTATCGACCTGAACCACTCCATAAAGGCAGGTTGTTACAGTTGGTATTAGAACTTTGGTTGAGTGAATACCAAAGCTTGTTCAAGGTAAAACTCATTACAGATAGGGTCAGCAGTGCCCTAAAATGAGGCGAGCATATTGAGAGAGCATTTCTATATTTTTAGTATATTTTAAGGATTATTATTACAATTTGAAAAAGCTTGAATTGAATAAAATAATTATATAATATGTTAAATGTATTATAAGCCTAGATTTTGATAATTTAAGACTAATTGAATAAGTTGTTAATATAGAAAACGATATCCATTATAAAATCTTTGAATATTTTATTTCTCAGTATTGATAGTATACCTAAAGTAAATAATCGAAATGGAAATTTTTTAAGTAAAGTATATGCATGTTAAATGTATATTATGTATTAATAAGATGTTAGTGTTAGAATATGATTTAATACGAAGTTGTTTATTTAATTTGGAAAACTGAATACATGTAACAAAATTTATGAAATGATAACATATAGATCTAGTTGTATGTAAAAAATTATTCAATTAAAAATTTGAGAACTGAATTCTGAAAATATGAAATTAATTCCTAATATTTCGGAAAAAGATACAAGTACTATTTAAAAGTATTTCCAAATAGAAATGTTTTATGTAATGACCCAATTTTTAGTACGGTTTAAGCCAACATTCATCAAACCATGTCAAGTCAAATTATACAGAAAAGCAGATAGCTATTAGAAAGAAATTAGAGGGTGAGATAAGAAAGAAAGAAATATTAGAATAGAAGAAGAAGAAAACACATCAGAAACAGAGTCTCAGATCGTAGCGGAATAAAATACAATATTGAAATAGTCTTAACTAAGTGCTTGAAAATTTAAAACTTACAGTTACTAGAGTACATCAACACACCTGGACAGTAATAATAATATGTCCTCATATACAACCACACAGCGGAAAAAATATATTATATAATATCATACTTCTGAACAATCCAGCTCGTCTCTGGACTTCGCAACATCCGATAACGTGGACCTGTACACTTCGGTTTAACCCAAGAATTACAAACACCGGGCCAGTTTGGTGAACTAGAGTGAGAAAAACACATTAAGTTTAAAGGAATCACACAACTTAATTTTAACGTCAAAATCTTTTCAAAGGAAAACGGTAGTCGTAAGATCGAATCCACACATAAATACGGATGGTTTTTACCTTGCGATAACCTAAAACATTTCTAAAAAACAATATTATTCTGGTATTATGATAGTGTCTAAATACAATTAAATCACAATCTAGCGGAACGCTTGCATCTCACGCTCCACATATATGGTATGCAATCAAAAACGCTAGCTCTTATTGGAGAATGGATTCCTTGGCAAGGTATGGGACCACCTTCCCGACAATGTACCTCTGGAGATGAATACATTAGGGTTCAACAAGAACATCATGCAATCCAGGCTAAACATGACTGACCCCTCAATCACTCTTGAGAGTACCGAATATATCATTACCACGGTTGAGGGCCAGCCAACTGAACCGATAGCATACATATATAAAAAAAAGGGATAATCGAAGGCATTTGATTTCACCAGATCAGGTAATGATATACCCTTTTGATGGGTGCGACCCACATAGCCATGCGACCTACCTGATTTTATGCCATTTTATAGATGATGGGGCTAAAGGTTAAGCTTATCCTTCAGAACAACACATCTCCATTCACTTTGAATGTCACATCGTCAGATCCGCCAGGTAGCACTAATTGAAGTCCACAAAAATACTCTAGTAGTTAAGCTAAGAGAAGGTGTATTGTCTTCTCCGCCACCAACAGAACTACGTTTGAAGAAATCAACATACGTGATCCCTTTGGAAATACTTTGTCAGATACCCATCCATAAAAGTCATCCAGGAACAGGAAGAACCAAAGGCACCCTCCTACCACATCCTAGTATCATCCTATGGATTAGTAGTGAGTAGTCCTTGCAATCCGTAGGTTCCAACCACGGTAGAATCAAAGTATATCTCTGGCCGCTAAACCAGAGATTTTAAGTAGTTCTTCCGCTTTATGAAGACCCACGGTCTTCAATGCTCCATCTTCAATCTTTATACTTTTGTATTTGCTGGTTCGGAATGGTTTTCGAATATAAATTCGATCCCGGTCTTTCCGTACCAACAACGTCTTTGGCCAAATTTGATTGTTAGTTATTTAACTATCAAAATAAATAGTTTTTCAATTATGAAAATAAATGAGTTAACTACTTCAGTATTCAGTATCGCTTGGCCTCTTTAATTAAAAGTAATTAACAAATAGTTAATTAAAACTCTAAACCTTTCAATATTTTAAATATGGTATTTACTTATTATTTTAATACACTAATGTTCTCAAAACCATTTCATTATAATACTTAGAAAAATATCTTATAACCATATTCAATTTCTCTTTAACTCTCCTTTCAAAACATTTGCACCATCATTCTTTATTATCTATAATTGGGAAATTAATTTAACTTATCTTCCGTAAATAACGTTATGAAATCCCTTTTGTTTCATTACTTGAAAACAATAACCCATGCTTATTCTTATAGAATAAACCTATCTCAGACCTTAACTTTTCATTTCCTTTTAACTCGAAAATATCATTATATTTTCACGTAATCCTCTTTTATTTTCCTTAGCTTTGGATATTATATATTCCCAAATCTTTTTGATTTCCTTTACTTTAGAATCCTCATTATATATCCTTCAAATCTTCATCAATAATGTTACATTATTATTTCTCTCATGGAAATAATAAATTATTACTCCTCTTTACCATTACAACAAATATCATCTCAGATAATAGTAAAGTTGTTCTACTTGGGGTATTTTAATTACCTCTCAGACCTAGATCAACAACATTCTTATCTTAAGATAGATATGAGTTGTAATTTCAAAATCCGATATTTAAATTATCAACACAAATTCCATTTAACTATTTATTTAAAATATGGTTTTGTAAAACCTTCTTATTTTTGAAAATCTCACTATCGAATATAACCATTTTTCCTTAATTCATTGATTAAGTAATTTCTTATTAAAACATCACCTTTCCACTTCTACTTCTTCAAACAATTTTGTTCTGCAACTCGGATTTTGTTCCAAAATCCTATTACTCACTTCTTTACCAAATTCACTTTTAACAATTCTTTTTTCTAATCCATTCAACCATTTCCTACTTTGAAACCTTATTTCAATTCCATTCATCCTCTTAATTTCACTATTAAGCAAAGTTAATTTAAAATTAATGCTTTAACACCTCATCTCATTTTAAAAATTTGTTTATATAACTCTGTTTTAATCTAACCCTTTAATTCCCAATTTCCTTTTACTTAATTCAATTATTCAGTAAACATTTAACTTAAGCTGTTGTATCCGCTTAAACTCCCTTTTATAACTTTGTTATAAACACTCGGGTTTTAATATAAAACCCGTTCGTAAACTCCTTTCACAATTCAATTTAATTTCATTTCAACTTCGATTACCTTTTTATATGAATTTCAATTAAAAAGAAATCTCCTAAATTATTATTAAAAATAATAATTTACTTCAATCATTAACTACTGTAAAAGTAGTTAATTTATTTATTAATTAAATTAAATAGTAAATTCCCTTTTTAAAATTTATAAAAATTTAAAACAAACATTCGTTAAACCATTTCCTTAGATAAATTCAAACAAACTGATTAATAATCACTCTTACTTAAAACGGTTGACTTAGTCAACCCAAACCACAATTATTTCGTTAACTGATTCCAATTACTTCTTCCTTTAAATTAATTAACAATTAATTTAAATAATTTCATTTAATCGTTTCTTTAAAAACAATTATTCAACTTTTAACTGTTAGGTTAATTTTCTGCTCTCTTGCTTATAAATCTGATTAATATCAGAATTTGCTTTATAAAAACATTTAATAATTGATTATAAACTTAAATAATAAATATTTATTTCCTTTTAACAAATTTTTATTCAAAATAATAAATTTAAAAATCTATTTTTAGTTATAAAATAAATTTTATAACTTCCTTTCTATCGGTTCGCCTAATGGTAAATCCATATTTATAAAATAATTTATTTACAGGCTATCTACTGCCAATTACTCAACCAATATCACCCATTGGTTAAAACAAAATGATTGTTGAATTTGGTTTCAATAATTAGTGATCAAGTCGTCCATTAATCATATGGGTTAAACAGTTCATATGATTGTAATATGAAAATAAATAATAAATTTGAGGAATCTCATTGGATCCCTCCAACCTGTTCTTCGCTGTACACAAATGGGCTATCTCAAATAAACTCATTTAATCCAATTTAATTGATCGTTTCTATAATAGTAAATAATGACCATTTAACATCAACCAATTTATCTAATATTAACAAACAATTAAACTAATTTATTTAATTAAATACGTTTATAATATAAACGTGACCAACAAGGTAAGTTACCTAAATTAGGTCCAATCGAAAAAATAACGATTTGGTTTTTTTACCGAAATTAAACAACGTTTAACTTTATCAATTTAATCAATATATGTATATATATTTAACAATAAACAAATAGTCAACTATTAGCAACCATAACACACAATTATAAAACCCGACTTATATAAAATATAAGTGGGAAGAACTGAGTGAGTTTAACTCACCTTGATTTGATTCGCTATTTAAAACAGTCTGTTTATATTAAATTAAATAAACGTTAAATTTAACTGAAAATCTCAGTTGACTCCAGTCGTATCCAGTTCTATTCCATAATGTTGTGCTCGTAATAGCGGTTCCAAAGGTATATGGTTTGTCCGATTCTGTTAAGGGATGAACAAGTTGTAAACATTTTAATCTATACTGCTTTAATTCAATTAACCATTTCATTAAGCTTTAATTATAATTAGTCTTAATTGATAATTAAATAGTTAAACTAGTTACATATAAAATACGGCCGATCTGTATGGGTTCCTAGCTTGTGTTCAGAATTCCAAGCTTCACTAAATACAAACCTTGTGCTGCCTTTTGTCCCATTTGCTTAATCAAAATTTAATTAATTAATATTATTATAAAACACGTTTAATTATTAATATAAGATCCGTAATTATATAAACTTATAGTCTAATTACTTTATTTAAAGGTTAACAAAACAAAATTACAGCATTATTTCCCATAGGTCTGATTCCATTTTAAGTTACATCGTTCCTATACGTCTTGCTCGTGCTTTTGAAATTCACGCTGTATTCGAATAAAACTGCAAAATTTAATTTGTACATTATAATCTTTAATCACTTATTTAAATTATTATTAAAGAAAACTTATTACGTTTCAAATAAAATGCGTTGACCAATTATACCTAATCATCTCGTTTCTCAGAGTTTCCAGGCCAACTGATTCTTCTTTTGCAATCCCTTCCTAAACCCAGTATGGAACCCGTTTCCAACTACTCCCCTTCCAAACAATTACAACACGTGCTAATTCCCTACTCCACCTTCATCAATTACTGCACCACCTTCTGACGCCATGTCAGTTATCCAACGTCACCGGAACACATCCCTCAGTCCCCTCGACCAACGCAAGCAATCCCGAAGATCTCAATCTCCGGTTAAAGACCCAAAGATGTCGTTGCTTGTTGATGGAATTCCGGTCACTACAGACCTCAAACTCCGATCATAACCGCACATAACAAATATCTCGAGGTGTTTAGCATATTACTAGTTGGAAATTTTCGAAACTAAAGAATGGATCGAAAGATAAATGGGAAGAAGGTTCGGATACTGCTGATCGTCCATCGTAATGGATTGGAGGCACAGGTTTCACGTATTTGACCCTTTGACCAACAGATTAGGGCTAACACTGCGTGAGGGTTATATATAGTATGGGATGGGAAAATATTAATATAATATTAATAGAAACTTCGTGATGAAGTATCAAGTTAAAATGAGCTCATATGATCTCCATTTTTAGCATAAAAAAATATCCCGGACCCAATGGGGACATGTTTCGTTGAATTCTAAGGAATTCGTGAAAAGTCCTTTATATATCATAGGCTAACAATCACGGGTTTAAATTTTCCATGATCACAAAATAAATCCAATCAACTTGAAACTTTGAAACTATACTAAACCTCCACCTTACAGATCCAATGGAATTTATTTCGTTAAAATCGGAGTTTGTTTGGCTAGTTGTTTATTCCTTTAAAGTTACCCGTGTCAAATAATATAATCGATTAAATAAAAACAGAGGCGTTTATCGTTGCCACGATCAAACGGTAAGTCCGATTAACATGAAAATTGAAATATTATAATAATTAATTAATACGAATCCAATGGCATAAGTTTCGTCGCATTCCGAGACTATATCCTGGTACGCTATTTTTATATGCACCATAATGTTATTTTGGACACCAAATTACCCGATCTTCAAAAAAAAACTATATAACTATCCTGGCTCTAAATGTCGATACCAACTCAACGAGATTAGTTTCGTGGCTTAGTTTGACCGTCTGCTCAAGTTACAAACAAATACCCCTTTATTAATTTAATTTAATTATGCGCTGTAGAAAATGGTTGGGCGTTTACAGCTGCCATTGTCACATACGACATCGGTTTGCCACAAAATTTAACATCGAACAATAATTTAACGTTACAGTTCCAATGAAACTAATTTCATCGAAAACGGAGACCGTTTGCAAAAATCGTTATTTTAAGGCTTATATAATATAAACAAAATATTATATAAATTCCAAAATAATCAAATTAAATAATAATAACTTATTATTATCATAAATACCCACTAGAAATATCAGATAACTTCAAATAAAAATTATACAAGTCGATACAATCAGTTTCGAGTTATAGGTTATCCAAATTATACAAAAATCTTTATTCATTTATTAAATAAACATTATAATTTAATAACGATTTCCATAGGGCAATTTTAAAATTTGAATTGGACCTAACTAACAATCTATAACACGAAATCTGGATTTTTCTCTTCCATATGAAAATTATAATTAACAAGATTCCAACGTTTCTTGTTTCATAGAATTCCGACTTAAATGAATTCTGTATATTCAATTAAAGTTCAAAACTCAATATTACGAACTATCGCTCCATTTCGAGCTCGTTTTATATTGTATATAAATTTAACGTTCAAACTTCGTTATAAAATTAAAATTTATATTTCAAATCCATTTAAAATTCTAAATAAATATTTAAAATAATAAATTAAATTAAATATTTGACAAACAAAAATATGAGACATTACAATTTAAAATAAATTTTCAATTTTTTAAAAAGATATAAAGGATGAGAACTCACTTTTGTTGTTGGACAATAATTTCAGTGGTATTGGCCACATCGTTGGGATTAATTTTTGAGTTTCAGAGTAGGGGAGACCACTAAAGCAAATTTGCTACTTGTTTAATGAAATAAATTTGACTTAAATCTCTAAAGTATGATTATATATATATATGTATGTATATTAGAATGATAAAAATAAAATCTGGAGTTTTATTCTCAAGTTTTAATTGAATGGTATTATGAACAAAAATCTTATGCCATAGGATATTTTGATTTTAAATCGCGAATAAATGATTGATTGCTAATTCCAAATTATTAAAATGAAATTTGATTTTTCCAACCATTTTAAATAACCTGAGTTCCTAATGAGATTTAAAATTTTAAGATAAGCACAATTTAAATAAGTTCAAAGTAGTTAAATATCTAAAATATAAAATGAATAAAATATTATATTATATAAGCATGAATTGTTTTGAAACGTATAAATGATATTTTGCTCCAAGAAATATCTTGAACAAAGTGACAATTGATAAGAAATTTTGACTAAAGAAATTTTGACTAAAGAAAAATTGACTTTGTATAAATATGACTTTATGAATATAAGTGAATTCCAAAACTATTGATTTTGAAATTTGAAGTATCTGAATGAGAATAATTTTTCATTTGAGGAAATGATTGTTAAAATCATAATATGAATTTGAAACTAAACTGATATCAAAATAAATGAATTTCAAGAACCTTTTATTTTGTAAAAAAAATTGATATAAGATTTCGATCTTATGTGTGAATGATTTGTATAAGTATGAAGTAAATTTGAAAACCATTGATCTAAAAAAAAGAACTTGATATGAAATGATAATCTTATATGTAATGGAATTTATACAAGAATGATATGTTTGAAATTATGGCTTGAAAAATCTAGTTATAATATTATATGCATTTTTGAAATTGTGGTAAGGAAAGTATCTTCCTTTGAAAATTGGATTCCTACTAGATTAAAACATGCTTTGATATTTCTTTGATTCTTAGTTGTCTAGACATAACATTCATGAGTCTCTTTTTTCTTCGACATCATAGCGAAATTTGCAGAGCTGTGAAGGCTCATGGATACGGATGTTTCCTGGGGAAGTAAGCAAAACCATCGTGAAGATATGATTTATGGCCGTTGTTGGGCGTAATTCGCAGGAAAGATAATTACTATGGGTGTGGATGCTTCATGGGGAACTAGGTGTAATCATTGTGCATATGCGGTCCACATAACATAATTCGGGGGGAAGGGACTGCCCAAAGTCTACGGTGATTGAGACGTAACCACCAGTTTTACTAGTAGTAGATTACGATCCATGCATTTGTTTTCTTGAGGTGTTATGACGAAATGCATAGGGCAATGATTGCCTAGCCAGCTAAAGTTGTGACACTTTTTCCTTTTGACCTAGTGATAGAGTGACTTTTGGGGTGACATTCCATGATGATCTCAGGTTTATTCTATTGATTTGTACATGACGAAATTTCTAGGAAAGAGATTTCCTACGGTACAGATACTTAGTGGGGGCGCAGGCGTAACCATTGTGTATTTGCGATTCATGAATAGTCCCATCGATTTTATCGGATGGAACTTCCTGGACCTAATTTTAAAGTTTTCGAAGTATTTTCATTAGATCTTGAAATGGGTCTACAAAGTACTTAAATATTACTTGTCTTGCGCCTAATCAACGTACTACCAAAATATTTAAGAACGAGGATAAACTTATTGAAACATCGAGTTATCCAAAGTATTTTTGACATAAAATTAGTTTCAATGTAAAAGAGATTTCTCTCATTTTTTGTAAATACAAAAAATTTAACATAAAATAAAGCACTTGAACGAATACATTGGGACAATTAAGAAACCAATGGAAATAAAATAAACAAGTTGTACATAATTCATTTTATTCACATGACATGATTAATATCAGGTTACCAATACTAGCTGGAAATAAAAAAATATATTCGAACAAATAATCAAATTTGATATACGCATGAATGGTATACCAATTAAATGCTAGTTTTCTCACTTCGTTCCTTTTTTAGATAGTAACAAATTGGAAATGTTATGACATTATACAAGTTGGAATATTAAAATTTTGTTATAAATAACTTAAGTTGTAATAAAAGGCAAATGAGCTTTTAAAATTTATATAAATATAAGAACGATAAATGAAGTGTTTCACTAATAAATTTTTTATTAAGTGAAAAATATGAATTCTAAATTGAAATTTACTTAGATGTAAAATTAAACATGAGATGAAATAAAAAATGAACTTAAGATGTAAAATGAATATTAATAATTCATTGTAAGAAAATTTGGTTTCATTGAATGTAAATCTATTAAATGTAAATAATTTGAATGTGAATAACTTGAAATTAGAATGTAGGTGAAATAAATGTTAATAAAATATGTGTAATAAAAATAAAAATTATCTATATATAAATTGAATGTTAACATTGGTAATTATATTGTTTATGCTATGTACGTTCTTTCTTCCAATTCACTTGCTCTCACATATTACTATGCTTTTGGTTCTCACTTTTATGAATATACTTTCTAATATTGGAAAAATGCTACACATCTCGGATTATATATCGTAGTTGGGTATTATATATTGTTTCCCCATGTTTTGTGATGCCTTATCACTAAGATGAGATGTAAGTTTTTATGTATATGCATTGTAAAAAAAAACCGATCGAACTGTGCAAAGGAAACACTGCTCAAAATTTTCAAAATTTAGATGTTAATTTTTTCGAGACTTTAGAATCTTATAACTTGTTTTCTTCAAATAAGTTTTAAAACTAAGTAAAAGTTTAATAAGTTGAATGTTTTATTTTAAGTTATATTTAAATATGATTTCTTACAACATTTCTTTACAAGGACAAAAAGTTCTAAGTGAGGAAGATTATAATGACTCATAAATTTTAGCAATTTAAAATGAATATTTAATCTGTGTAATAATCCAAAATTCAAACAATATCTTTTTTGAAATTTGTTAACTTGAATTCCAATTCAACGATTTTTTATGTAATTGAAATGGTTATTAAATATTAATTAAACAGGTTTAATTTTCTTATTTAACTCTGGTTAGTTAATTAATATCAATTATAAATTCATTTTAAAATTTTATTTTCAATAATAAATGGTTTAGATTTGAATTAATATTTGAAGCAGTATATAAAATAATATTTTAATGTAGAAAATATCATTTTTGCTAATTGTCTCAGTTTCCAACGAAAGAAGTTTCATCGAGTTCGGAATTGCAAATTATTATTGAAAGCCTATATAAGTGGATCGTGTGTAGGCAAGTATGAGTATGTATGCTAGAGTGATATAAGAGAATAAATCCTAGTGGGGAAAATGCACACCAGAGTTTTTATACTGGTTCGGACCTCCGGTCCTCCGTCCAGTCCCAAAGCTCCCCTTCGGTATTCTACTACAACAAACCCTCGCTTCGCCCGGAGGAATAGGCTTAATTACAACAAAGTTTCTTTTCAAATGTGTGTTCTTTTATAACATGAATATTGACTAATTAGTACACAATCTTACAAGATATTCCTTGAGTAATAATTTCTTTGAAGTGCAGATATATACATGGAAGAGCAATAGATATTTGTGAGTGATTTGTATCGCTTGAGCGTTGATAGAATATAGAAGTAATGGAATGCAGTGAGAGTGAAAAGATGATATTCTCCTTGAGTATTAATGCCTTAAATAGTGTTAAGGAGTGGTAGTTGAAGAGTAGTATCCACTAGTCTTCGTCCTAGAGTTGTACATATTAACATTGAAGAGTTGTGATGAAGAAGAGTAAAGATGACTATTCAAATGTGATAGTTGCTTATTATTATTTTTGGTTGAACTCTGGGTCAGACGTCTAGTTTTAATTCCAGATGTATGAATGCTACTTCATAAATATATGTTTTAGCCCACGAGAAAATTCAGACTTATGGGTAAAAATATCAGTTGTCTGATCTTCAACAATATGGTTTTCTGATCCTGGAGTCAAGCAAATGGTAATACATCCATACGTCTTACACACTTGTGCCAAATGTGAATGTCTTGATTTTTTTTCTCCTTTCTTTGTGTGTACTCTTATTTCTTCTTGTATCTTGTCCGTGTTGTCGAGTTATGTTTCATGCTATATGTTGAGTCGATCTTGGGCATTTTCCTACATAAACTAATGATCTATCTATATGGTTTCCGTTGTGTAGTTTTTGTTATCGAAATAAAAGAATAGATTTCCAAACAATTGTATGGGTTTAGAATTCACAACAATCAGACGATCTGCATGATCATGCGAACTTGAATTGCTCGACAAGTTAAATGGGAGTAAATATCGGAATACTTTGCCTATAAATAATCTCTATTCTAAACCTAAACATCTTCCTCTTTATTTTAATCTCTAAAACCAAAAGAGCCACCACCATTTATTTTTTGGAAAATCCTCTTCCTTTGAATAATTTAAATCAATACCTATAAAATCAAACAAATTGCTAATCTTGTATCTTTAATTTTATGGGGGGGAGGCCTTCATTTATAAATGCTTTTAGGGGAGAGAGGCGCGCGACCCGTTCTTGTGTTCGACAAGGGTTGGTTAGGGTTTGGATTTCTTGGTGGTTGAAGCGAAGATTGGAGGAATCTAGGTTTACTTTTGTGTTACTAGTGGCATTTTGCATCCGTGGTGGGTTTGTGGAGGAGTTTACCCTATGTGGAGGGGTATCACAGCTATAGATGATGGACATTGGCCTCCAGATCGCATCATGATTTATTGAGTTGAGCGCGGTATGATGGAGTGGGAATTGAAGCTCGTGCGGAAAAGAGTTGTTTAAAGGCAATGATGTTTAACTTCGTGGAACAAAGATGGAGAACGAGGTGGTGGATGGTTCAAAAATGGAAGGTAGATCTCTGGTATATTTTAGGATGTATTTTGAACGAAGGAGAAGGAGAAAATCTTTGAAGGTAATTAACTCATTAATCTAAGTAGTTAAGTTATTAGTTAATCTGATTTAATCAATAGCATACAAAATTAATTTCTAAAAGTATGTGGTTTGATTCTAACGTTGTTTGTCATATTACACTTGTATGACTAAAATCCACATTCTGGTATTGGATTGATGGAATTCTGGGCCTTTTGGAATTGATGCTAAAATCAAATGCCCATTTGATTTTATTATAAATCAAATCACTTTGGAAATAACTAAAATCAGGGGGAATTTCTCATGAATTACATTTTTTGTAGTAAATTAATTGATTTTCCGAACATATATACTTTATACAAGTTAAATTGCTAGATTATGGTTTAGGAATTTAAATTTACACCGACACTTTGACACTACAAATCCACTGCTAATTGACACCTGACATTGGAATTTAATTGAATTAATTATTGTTTTTTTATTTGTTGTTGATATATTTTTGTTTGTTAAATTAAAACTATCATATTGAATTTAAAATGTAATTAGGTGAATTGTCAATTCATTGCAATCGATTTTACATGAAATAATAATATATTTATTTACATACAGTAATAGTTGTTAGTGAATTAATATTGATTGATTTATGAACTTTTATTGTGTTATGTTTGCATGAATTGTCATTTATTTATATATCATCCTCATTTTCACAATTAAAGTGCTCAATGTTTTAAACTGTATATGAAACCATTATAAATTTGAATTTGAATTTAAGTTTTACTAATTTGAATAATAAAATTTAAACCTCTAATCTTTAAGTTGATGTGAAATTGAAATTTGAAACCTTAATTAATGTTAAAGTTGAATTATGAAAATAACTGATATTTAGATTGGATTATGAAAATGTTTTAATTTAGTATTTTTTATTTAAACTATTTTCTCTTCTACTATTTATTTTCATACAACTACTTTTATTTTGTAACTATTTCACTTAAGTTATTTTCAAATTAAATTTAACTATTTATATTTCAAAACTAAAATTTATTTTATCCCAAATTTAACTATTTGTATTCTATAACTATTTTAATAAGATCATTTTAAATTAAATTTAATTATTTGATTTCATAACTATTAAAATATTATATACTTAATATTTTCCACTATATGTTCATATAATTATTTCAAGTAAAGATTTACTTGTAATCCAAGTAGGAAAAAAATCCTAAATGTTTAATACAAGATTTTATTAAGATAAACTGTGGTATAGAAAGCTAAAAAAATTGGGGTTTGAGTTCTGAAAATGAACTATCATAGAATATGCAAATTGAATTTGAACTTGAATCTAATAATTGAAGTTGAATTTGGATTTATATTTGAATTTTCATATTGAATTGATCTGAGAAACGATGATGAAAATTAGTATTCGAACTGAACCATATTATAAAATGTAATATGATGTTTACTTAATGTTGATATTTCACTAATTGAATTACTTGTACATTTTCCTTGAATATTGTACTTTAGTTAATTTAACTACATAAGAGTTTTAGTCCTAACTCGAGTGTTTTGTTTTACTTTGCGCCCAAGTCAGATCGAGTATTTCGAAATTTGGAGACCTCTGTTCTAAAGACGAAACGAAGTTTAAAGACCATATTCTACTGCATTATTGGTATTGTTGACACCAAAAAATGGCATAACACCTAAATGGAGAACGTAAAGAGAATAAAATGAAGAAAAGTAAATAAAAATGAGAATAAAGTAATCACACATAAGTTTATATTGGTTCGACGTTAATGAGTCTATGTCCACTTTATATATTCATATTTAACTTAAAGAAAATGATTACAATAACGAATTATCTCTCTCAAAATTGAGTACAAATCTGAATTATAAAATAAATAAGAGTGCCAAAAGTCCCTTCTCTCGAGCTTTGGTTGAATTTGGGTCGGTATGCACAAGGTGTTCGTCCCAGCTCGATAGGGGGGTGGTAGAACTATTCTTCTATTTGTGGGAGAGTTCCGATACAGGTACCTTGATTCGAAGTAGTAGGAGTTATCAGCCACATATTCAACCAATAGAATAGTTTTTGAGGCATGCTGCGTTTGGATAGGCATGACCCGGGTTGACATGATTCGAGTCGATATACCGAGCCAGACCCATTCCCTATCTTCACGTTCTTCATCTTTTGAAAAGAATGATGTGTCGGGAAAGGCCGAGCCGGGACTTGAATGGAGTACGTGTTGTTTCCTACGACTTAGTAGCAAATGGAGATGCCTGGATCAGGTCCTGAGCGCTTTGTTATGATCTTTTACAGCTTTACCAAAAGGTGGGTCAACACTTTACCCCTCAATGTACATTGCGTTGTAGATGGGGTGTGCTTTGAATTTGTTGATCTGCGCTTCCTGAGATGTCTCTTATCTTGAAAAGAGAATGTTAAACAATCACATCTTTGTCAATAAGTCGTGAACTAGATTTTCTTTTTCGTATAGATAGCTAGCCATTCTTCCTACCGTTCTCAGTGGTATTTTTTAAGCCAAAGTCATTGGCTGAAGTAATCAGGAGGCACAAGCAAATGTTCGAACCCCGTCCAGTGAATAGATTGAATATGCTACTCACATAGTAATTTTCAAGTCTTTGGATCCTACGTGTGATAGTCCATACATAGGTCGTTGTCAAACAACGCCGTCCTTATTCTCCTCTTCACCACGACATCTATAAGTGGAAAAGCCAACATGACCCCCATGAGGGTGATAGACCAACTTTCAAGGCCACGATACCTCCAAAAGAATCGTTACCACAAGTGAAGCCTTTTAAAAAGCATTTTGATCCCAAAGGCAAGGATAAGGAACACACAGTAGTGGTCTTTAGCAAGCGCAAGTCCGTCGATATATCTACTTTACAACCTGTTATCCTCGACGCTTTTATAGATGAAAGAATGAAAATCTTGTTGGGGTTGTTACTTCAGTACTATTTTGGACACTTGCACTTTGTCCCTAATCTGCAGCCCAACAACTTTGGCGACTAGCTTAAAAAGGAAACAGATTTCATCACTAGGCAATAAAAAAAGACCTATGAATATGCCCTAAAACTTTCTGAAATTATTCATGACCACCAGCCGGACTTGGAAAACCAGAAGAAGATGTGGAACAGCGATAAATTGGCTTTGGATTTTGTTGATAAGGAACTTACTGACGCCCAAGCCAAATTGAAAGCGGCGGAAGTAGATGCCGAGAAGTATAAGAAAATGTATAATGGTTTGCATAATCCCTTCCATAGATAGTTTGACTTCCTAAATTTGAAGTCAAAATTCATCGAAGATGATTACAAAGCCCTTACCTATGAAAATACTGATTTAAAACTTAAGTGCAGCGGTCTTGAGGCGGAAAAGAGCTCCTAGTAGAGAGACTTGAAGGCGAAGATAGCAGGGGCCGAGGCATTGGTTAAAAGAACCGAGAATAATGCCAACAGTGCGTTAGATTCTGCCTCCAATCATAAGGTTCATTATGATGTTGAAGTGGTTCGACTACAGTAAGAGATTGCTGAAGAAAAACAAGAAATGGATGACTTTGAGCCTGCGATAATGTCTTTTTTCCCCCAAGTCCTCCGACATCGTGACATCCCTTAGGTGGACGACTACCCCACCACTCTAGCCGATGCGTGAAGTGAACTAGTTGAGGAGGAGAGAAGTAAGTCAGAGAGTGTGGTCATGAACGAAGAGGAGCTACTGAAAATATTCTTAAGGAATGATGAGCCAGAGCGCTTGGTAGAAGGTAGAAGGCTGTAAAAGGAAGTTGGGGACACCTCTAGGAGTCAAGCTAAAGAAAAAAAAACAGTTGAGGGTGGCTCCGGCTCCTCTTCTACAATCCTTAAGTTCGGAGAAGTGGAAGGCTATAATCCTAATTCCGTAGCTCTTAAGGCTCCAAATACACTAGCTCCAATAACTGAAGTGTCTGAGACTCCTGGGCTTATAAATGATGGCTCCATAAAAGGTATTTCTCTGACTTCGCCTGAATTCAAGAGAGTTTATCTTGAGTCAATCGGATCATCCATTGGTCCCGAAGGACTAATCGTGATTGCTCTTCATACTACAGGTACCTGTCCATTCTAGACTTCTTTCGAAACCCAAGCGGAAGTCACGGATGAGCCACAACTGCCCTCTGCCGGCAATCCCGACAAGGATTAAGGCATGACCGACGTACTGAAGGGTTTGGATGGCAAGGGCTCTCAGGGTGAAGGCAATGAAGATGTTACTTGTATCATAGAGTCTAGAAAGAAGGGTTCTTTAAGCATGGCGGAGATCGAAAAGCAGCAAGCATGACAACTTCTGAAGCTAAAAGCGAAGATCACAACAGATCCCTTGTCACTTCCTCCTCTTCAAATGATACCTCCTCTTTGTCTTGTATTTCCAATCAAGCAAACTCCACCGATTCCCTCAACTAAGCACTATAAGAAGAAACAAATGTGCCCACGTCAGAAGCTTCTAATACTTGTGGCGACAAATCCAAAAAGAGGCGCATCCTCACCGTGGATGATTTGGCTGAGAAGAAGGAAAAGAAGAATGATGATAAGTCCTCAAAGGCTTAGTTAATTTTTCATTTGCATCACTCTTAGGCCCATTGGTGTTGTTGCAAGTGCGACCCTCGGGTTTTTATTTGTAAATTTGTAAACATCTACACTTACAAATAAAGCACTATTTTTGTTGATGAAACTAATGCCATCTGTCTGCAAGTTTATAACACTTTGCATTTAATGTACTTGCGATTTAAATATTACTAAATAAAATAATAAGAAATAAACACTACAAGAAACAATTCATAAGCAATCTGGTTCAGAAACTTTAGGTCAGCAGTTGTTTCGCTTATAATTACTAAATGATGCGGTATTTAAGTGTCACAGTACTAGGTGTGGTAGTACCGAGTGTCGTAATATGTAGGTACAGTATATATTTCCATAATTAACTTTTAATTACGAGTCGCATCCAAGTCATGTTCGAAGTTAATTTATGAGTCTATACCTGTTCCCTCGGCGTTGATCGAGATTAGGTTAAGTTAATTGGATGCCCGGTCCTTTAGTGTTTATACTCCTGCCCTCTAATGAAAGGCAACAGTGTTAGTATGGATGTTGTAAAATCTTCCTTTATACTCTGCTAAATTAGTTTGGGTTAGAGTCACAGATTTGTAATCTCTCTCAAGTCTGAGTTATAATTATGCAAATGGTCGTATCACATTCGCTTTGGTCCTTGTGGATTTTTGGAAGTATAATGTCAATGAACGTCATTAGGGATTTAGTTAGTCCCTTCGTCCGAGCCTTCGCATAGGTCACTTGTATCACAACACATAGCCAAATTAATAAACACGATCGTAGGGCACGGAAAGGAGCTTTTATTCGTAAATTTTTTGCAAGTCGTGCTTTATTACATAGATGATAAATGAAATAATAACTACAAAATTTGAAAGAAAATAAAGGCCTAAGTCAAATAAGGCCGTGGGTGCTCAGCATTCCATGTTCTTTGAAGATCTTCTCCATCAAACACTCGTTAGCCTAAAAGTCCCATCATCAACCATCAAATGACGTAGGGCCCTTTCCATTTTGGACCTATATGAACTGGAGTCGGGAAGACGCGCTTTAGTACAAGATTTTCAGGTTCAAAGGTTCTAGGCTGAACCTTTTTATTATAATATCGAGCGATCGTTGTCCATATGCTAAAGTGCATAGGTTAGCTCCCTATCTCTTTTCATCAATCATGTCAAGCGATTCAAGGAGAAGCGCCTTGTTAGTCAAAGGATCATAGTATGTTATTCAATGAGAGGGGATTTCAAGCCCTCCAAGTATCACCGCCCCAGAGCCATAGGACAGGGCGAATGGAGTGTGGCCAGTCGCAAACTTGTTGGTTGTTCAATAAGTCCAAAGGGCTAAACAGTTTTTGTCGACCCATTTGCCTTTGGCCTGCTCCAATCACTTCTTCGGGACGTACTCGATGATCTTGTTCATTTATTTGACTTGTCAATTTGATTGCGGGTGTTGCAACTGCAATGTATTTCTTTTAATGTGATGTCATCAACAAAAATCTCTAAGTTCCGAGCTATCGAATTGGGCTCGTTATTAGTGATGATAGTCTTGGGAAGTCCAAAACAATATATGATGTCTCTGGCAATGAAATTGATCACCCACTTTGTCAAGATCATGGTCAGTGGTTCAACTTTGGCCCATTTCGTAAAATAGTCAACTACCACGATCACATACTCTGCTCCACATTTCAAGATTGGAAGAGTACTGATAATGTCAATCCCCCAGACTGCGAACGACTAAGGACTGACCATTCGAGTGAGTTGAGTTGGTGGAACTCCTGGAATCTTCACAAACCTCTATCACTTGTCGCAACATCGTGCATAAGCAGCCGCATCTTGGTTGACGATATGCCAGAAATAACCAAACCAAAGATACCTTCTTCTCCAAAGTTCACCTCTAGTGTGATCGCCACATTCGACTTCGTAAACTTCTTGCAAAATACATTTGGCCTCATTATTGGCAATAAACCAAAGTAAAGGAACTGAATAGCCCTTCCGATATAGAGACTCTCCTTGGATGATGTATCTCGAGGCTTTGCATATGAGAGCATGCCTTTGTTCCTTCGCTCTAGAAGAGTTCCCTACAAGAGAAAGTCTATAATGGGAGTCATCCACAATTCTTTTTCGGGCTCCGTATCCAGCACTATATCATCTTCCATCTTATTAATGCTGGGAGTTGTCAATGTATCTATCGTGATTGACTCGGTTTGCTCCGATCCATTTGAATTATCCAGCTTAGCTAGTGAGTCAGCATGTTGATTCTTCCCCCTTGGAATATGGAAGAAGCCATAATACTCGAACCATCCCAACAATTGCTCTACCTGACCTAGCTGTTGCTCTCCCTTTGTCTAGAACTCTTTTTTGACCTGAAATACAATAACTCGTGAGTCACAAAAATGTCTAGTGCTTTAGCTCCCAGTTCCTTTGCGATTCTCAACCCGACAATCAGGGATCCATACTCGACTTCATTGCTTGAGGTCGGAAACTCTTGCCTCAAGGCATAACAGATCGGATGTCCCTTTGGAGTTAATAACACAACTCTAGAGCCAGAACGTTGGTCATTTTGGGATCCATCTGTGTATATTTTCCATGTAACAGTCGGAGGAACCATTTCTACGTCCCCATCATCTTCTGAAGCAGTAAACTACGCTATGAAGTCTGCCAATGTATAGCCTATAATAGCCTTATGAGGAATGTAAGCGATATCAAACTGGCTTAACTAAATATTCCATTTGAGCAACCTCCCAAACGCCCCAGGTCGTTGAAGTAACTTTCGTAGCGGTTGGTCAATATACACTTTGATTGGGTAAGCTTGAAAGTAGTGGCGAAGCTTCCTTGAGGTTATCAACAAACTATAAGGAAGTTTCTCGATCTTTGGGTAGTTGCACTATGCTCCTATCACCTTTTTTCTTACATAATAGACTGGCCACTGAACCTGGTCTTCCTCATGAATTAAGGCTGAACTGATTGCATGTGGTGATACTGCTAGGTACACAAACAAGTCCTTATGATCAATGGGCTTTGATAGGATAGGAGGTCTATCCAAGTGACCCAAGAGATTCTAGAATGCTTCGATATAGTTAGATGTCCAAGCAAAATTACGCTTCCTCCGCTTGATTAAGCTCAAAGAAGGTAGGCACTTGTCAAGCATATGAATCTACCTAATGCTACCATCTTCCCAGCCAAGCTCTGAACATCTTTGATCCTTCGAGGTTCCTGATGCCTCTAATAGCCACTATCAACTCAGGGTTGACTTTGATTCCTCGAGAACTAACGATGAAACCCAAGAATTTCTATGAAACAACACCGCATAAGCATTTCAAAGGGTTGAGCTTCATCCTATATCTGCGGAAAACACTTAACATCTCTACCAAGTCTCAGACATGATCATTTGACCATTATGACTTCACTAGTATGTCAACTACATACACCTCAGTTTTCCGATTTTGGTCATGGAACATAAGGTTGACCAACCATTGATATGTTGCTATAGCATTCTTTAGTCCAAATGACATAATCATATAGCAATACAACTCGAAATCCATTATGAAAGTGGTATGCTCCTGGTTTGGGAGATGCATCACAATCTCGTTATATCCTGAATAAGCATCCATGAAAGATAGGAGTACATGTCCAGCTACTGAGTCGACAAGCTGGTCAATCCTAGGAAGTGGAAAGCTATCTTTAGGGCACGCCTTATTAATGTCTGAAATATCAATGCATGTTTGCTACTTCCTATTGGCCTTCTTCACGAGAACTAAGTTCAATATCTACCTGAGGTATGTTGCATCTCTAATGAACCCATTATTCTTTAGTTTTTCGACCTCTTCTTTCAAAGCTACTGACCTCTTCAGGCCAAGCATACGCATGTTCTGCTTCACTAGGACATACTTCGGGTCAATATTCAGCAAGTGGCTCATGATGGATGGAGATATCCTACACATGCTAGCGTAGATCCACACAAATACATCAAGGTTTGCACAAAGATATTTAGTCAACTCCCTTTTCTGAACGGGGTTTAGATGGGATTCGATCTTCAAGACCTTGGTCGGATCATCGTTATCGATCACCTTTATGTGTCCCGGCTCCTCGTACTCCCTTGGATCGAAATCCTTGAGATGGTGAAGGGACGATTCTGGACGGGATGCTTTCTTTATTTTTTATGCTGCATACTTCTTGACAGGAGAAGGATTGTATTCAGACTCCTTATTTTCATTGTCGCGGCTTCTTTCCATTCCATTCAGTAGCATTCTCGTCCTTTTACTTGATCTCCTCGTACAATTCTGACTCCTTCTGTCAGATACGTTAAGAGAAAGTTCCAAGTAGCAATGCGTGCTCAGAATTCAGCAAGGGCCGATCGGCCCAGGAAGGCATTACATGGGGAGTTTATGTATATCACAAGAAATGGGAGGATCCGCACTCTCCTACGATCCCCTTCGCACAACTCCACATGTAGTTCGACTATTCCAATCGGTTCATTTGTTGAGTCATTGAATCCACGTATCCGGACTTTGCATGGCTTTAGATTTCTTCCTTGAAGCCTTATCTGGTCATAAACCCTTTTGAATAAATATTCACAGAACTCCCATAATCCACAAGGACCTTTTATATAGTGTTGGGCCAACGATGGCTATAATCCCCAATGGATTATGCTCAGGGCTTCTACCCACTCGGACTCTTTGTCGTGGAAGATGATGTCGCCATTATCCTCCGCTGCTTCACTAGCACATTTTCTCTAGGAGAGCTGCACTCCCTAATTTCTAGGTGCTTAACAGCATTCACATATTGCTCTATAGTCTTTGTGCTATGACTTGCCGGATGTGGTCCTTTGATGACTGTATTAATCACAATACCTTTCGCCTTTTGTTGGGAGGTGGCTCTAGGAGCTAATTGACCTTGTTTGGGGGCCGAAGTCCGCTACCCCATGTCTCTTAGGGAAATCTTGTATTCATCGAGGTTTACTTCTTTGATTAGCTTCTCGATGATGTCTCTGAGATAAAGGCTTTCAATTTTCATATGCATGTAGATCTTATGAAACAAGCAAAACTTTCCAGCCTCACATTCCTTTATGGATTCTCTCAGAGGTGGTTTCTTGTACTGCATCATATTGCACATACCAAGATAGATATTTCCAGCGTATCACTCAACGAAGTGTAATTATAAAATTACTAGAGTCAGGGTTCCTTCTTCGCATCCCCCTTCTGATTACAGCCTCCTCCACTGTCGTTCTTACACTGTTTATTATTCTGCTTGTTGCGATTACCCGCATTCACCTTCATTTTGCCAGAATTGTATCCAGAATGCTTTATGGCCACATTACTCTACACAGCTGCGTCTGTAGTATCATCCACTCTCCTCTTCTTATTAATCTTTTTGTCTTCAATACATAAATAAACATTTGCCTTGTCATAGAACACGTTAAGGCTTATAGAAGGCGTTCCGGTCAAATATTTCCCAAATTAAGTTTCTTGATCAACTCTGTCTACCAACGCTATCAACACTGACTCTGGGTTGGTGTTGGTGACTTCCATAATAGTCATATTGAAACGTTCGAGATAGAATTTAAGCGTTTCTCCTATGGTTTGATTTATTCAGGAGGGGCATAACATTTTTCAACTTGGTGGTGTGCAAGCGAAACTAGTTTAAGAACTCCCTTTCCAAATCTTTAAAATTTAGCACCAACCTCGAAGGCAGCCTAGTGAACCACATAAGCGCAACCCCCTCGAGGTAAATAGGGAAGGCTTTACATTTAATAGCGTCAAGAGCTGCCACTGCATGCATAAACCATGTATATCGGACAAGGTGCTGGCTAGCTAAATAATGATTAATTTAAGGAAGGTTGAACCTCCTCGGGGATTCAACTTCCAAGATATCATACTTAAAAGTATGTGGCTATGTTCCAAGCTCCAGACTTCATTGGTGAACCATTTACTGTCATGCATAATCTCCCTCACCATGGCGGCCTAGTCTGGAGCATTAAAGATGATGGGTTCTGAGCTCTCGCCTCGCCACCTCTGTCTGCACCTCAATGTTGCCTGGGCTAACATCCGGGCAATGCTTCCTTAAGCTTCATTGTCCCAGTCGTTCATAGGACAAAAGGGGGAAGAATGGGAGTGTGAGAGGTGCCAGGAGCATCGCGATCTCTAGCGTATTTTGAGCCGATAGTGACGTAGGGTCGGCATGGGTCGGGTCGGTAGTACTGAGCCGATCCAAGTCTACGCTATGAGCCGTAGTCCTGTCGAATTGAAGCTCATAAACATTTTGGACCCTATTGAAGTTTTGTATTGCTCCTCCACTTCTCTCTGATGATGAACTCTCGGCCGCTCGGTGGTGAGTTTAGGGAGCAGCTTGCTGATTCCTGAAGTCTTCCCATTGTTGTTCCATTTGAGCCATATCTCTCCTCATCGCAGCGCTCTCGCGTGATCAAGCATTTAACTTTGCGGTGATCTCCCGAAGCTAGTTCACCAGTATCACGAACTCATATCCAGTGGAAAACATAAAAGTGGGAGCTTAACTGGAAGTGGCAACGATCTCCTGGGTCTGGTTCGGTACCGACCTAAATGCGGAAGTAGTGCAGCTCTGTCCACTGCTTGTTGTGCGTTGCTAGAAGATGGCCTGAAGGCAGCCCTATTCTCATCGACTCTTGTGGAAACCATTGCTGCAGAAGTGTAATACCCTGTATTTCTGTTAACACTAAAGTTGCTAATACAAAAATAATAATAAACGTGTAAAGGGGAGATGTATCTAATGTGCATGCAAAAATAATAATAATAACGTGTAAAGGGGAGATGTATCTAATGTGCATGCAAAAATAATAATAAATGTGTAAAGGGGAGATGTATCTAATGCGTACATATTTATATGGATTGACAAATAATAGTAAATGTACATTAAGAAAGAAATGGTGAACATAATTGGCTTCTCTTTACAACGGACGGCTTTGGTTAACCCCAGCTTCATCGAAGGCTCAAATTAACTTGCAACTCTATAAAAAGACCCTAGGTCTCAAACTAAAAATTCACAAAAAAAAAGAATAAGAACTAAAGCCGCCATGCTGTTGGGTGAGAACTAGGGAGAGCCTCCACTTGAAAGAGACGAACAATAAAGCTAAAATCAAATTAAAGATTAAAGCTACAACAAATTAAGATCAAAGCAACGTCTTCCCAAAGGAAAGCTTTGCAAATTCAGAACCTCAGAACTCAGAAAACAAGACCGTCTTACGTTGTAAGTTTAGCTACATTTGTGGAATGCGAAATAAGATGAATATCATGTTTTGCGATGAAATGATAATAGTACGATGCTCGTTATGTTATTAATATACGTTTGTGATTTAATTCTATTATCATGTTGAATTGGGAATTATTAAGTATGATGTTTGTTATGTTGTATAATATTAATCTATGCCAGTGATTTGATTCTATTATTAGGTTGAATTGGAAATTATTTGATAAGTTTATTTGTATAAGTATGGACTTGGATTTGTGACATCTTATGAGGATTGTATAATCTATTATGCAAGTTTATGTTGTAAAGTCATGCGACCAATTGTCAAAATCTATATGTTTATGTTTATGCGAAACATATGCGATATCTCAAGTTCACACTTATCATATGTTGTGATTAATTTGCAAGTATGTTGAATCCATGTTACCAAGTAACACATGTGTATGTTGATTAGCCTATGTCGCTAACTCACATATACGTATGTTGATTTGTCTACGTTGCAAATTAACATATGTATATGGATTAGTTCATATTGCTAATTCTCATTTATGTCGTTAATATAGCCTATGTTAAAAATACACATATATGTTGAATTGGCTTATAATTGCAAGTTCACACCTATGACATTTTAATGTTCATATTAGTCATTTTGCAAGTTCACCCCTGTAATGTTCATGATGGCTATTTTGCAAGTTCACCCCATTATGTTCATATTTATTATGTCATCAATGCCAAAATTATACCATGTCATGTTTATGCTAATTTATGCCAATTTGTTATGTTCATATTTATTATGTCATCAATGCCAAAATTATACCATGTCATGTTTATGCTAATTTATGCCAATTTGTTATGTTCATATTTATTATGTCATCAATGCCAAAATTATACCATGTCATGTTTATGCTAATTTATGCCAATTTGTTATGTTCATATTTATTATGTCATCAATGCCAAAATTATACCATGTCATGTTTATGCTAATTTATGCCAATTTGTGTACATAAATTAGGCTAAGCTTTTAGCCTAATATGTATACCAAAAACCATGCGAACGTAAATTAGGCTAAGTTGGTTAGCCTAATGTTAGACGGGGTAACGTTGGGTTAATAAATGGTAATTTTAGGAAGACTACCATAAATTAGTCATTAATCACATAAGTGATTGATGGCATAAATGGCGTTAATTATATACCTAAATTAATGAGATTAATTGGAAATGAATATGACAGTAATTTGAATTTGAATAATTTACATAATTAAAATGTAAATTAGAAAATACGAACGCGCTTAACCCGAGGTTGGATTGAGTTGTGACGTAAACCTATCCGGACCCGCCTGGCTGTCCAGTTGTCATAACAATAGCTATCCAATGTGAGAGGTTAAGGCATGGGGCCCAATAAAGACTTGAGGTTAAACTGAGTTGTGGCGTAAGACTGCCCGGACCCAACCGGCATACAGGCAGCCACAATAATATCTGTCTAATCTGAGAGGTTGGTGCTCTAATAAGACAGTTAGAGTTGAGTTAGGACTGATAGGGTTAAGTCAATTTAATAAATACTTAACCAAATTCAACATGTTAAATAATTTGGATGGGTGGGGGTTAGGTTCATTCAGACACTTAACCACTTAACATGTTTGACTAGAACACCTAGTAACGGGGACCCGTTTCAGCAGTAACCCAATTAGGTATCATGGTACCCTGAACTAGGCAGGGTGGGGCACGATTACTGGGCTGATTGTAAGCGGTCAAAAGCGATGGCGGTTGGTGCACAGTGTGGGTTCTAATAGAGTGCGGGCGTGCATACACTCTGGAGCAGACAAGTCAGGGCACTGGAGCATCAGTAGTATACCTTATGCATGCTAGAATTGTGTCGGGGCCGCCACCATGGGACTTGATACACCCCATGGTGGGACCAGCATAGGTATCTACCATATAGGGCCGTAGGACACATGTGACTATATGAGTAGGAGTCGATCTTTTAAAGAAAGAGAAAGGGATCACTTCACCCCAATCACGGGGTGCCTGTTGGTATAAGAATTAGTAGGTGCAGAGATAGAGATTTAAAATAGGGTGCGAAGGGATGTTCGTTTTAGGACACCTTATCTAGTTCTAGGATAGTCTATTATCCTGACATCGTCATGTTCTCACTTTATGCAAGTCATGATCTTTTTATTATTAACATTCTAGGAATATAGCTAGACTTACCAGACTTATGTCTGACCCATTTTCCTTTCGTCTTCTTTTCTTCCGTTTCCCCCCAGGTCCACAGGGAGGAAACACCGCAACTTAGTCAGTTTTTCATCCAGCTTGAAGAGAGAGAATGTATTGCTTGGATTTCTTTCATTTGGACCATGGCTTTGGATATCATTTATGGGGATTATGCAGCTTTATTTATGTTTCATGCTTCTTTAACTTTTAAAATCAAGACAGTATTATGGTTGTAATAATTGGAAGTTTGTTTTGAGACAATGTTGGAAATGTTCTGTATAAACACGTATTTATGATAATAAAAGTCTGTTGGTTTTTTCGCTGCTTATTTATATGTGTTTATATCTGTCTTGTGTTTTATCTGTGTCTTTTACTTATAAACCTCCACCAAAATTAAGGCATTCCCTTTGTGAGTGACCTTAACGGAGGTGGGGTGTTTCAAGAAGAATGTATTCTTCCTCTGGACTTGGTGATCCAGAAAGTAGTTACAAATCCTTAAGTGTTGAGAATTATTTCTCAGTGAAAGCACCGAATTCTTGACACCAAAAAAAATGTCACAACACCCAAATAGGGAATAAGAAGAGAATAAAACAAAGAAAAGTAAATGAAAACGAGAATAAAGAAATCACACGCAAGTTTATAGTGGTTCGGGTTAATGAGCCTACATTCACTTTATAAGTTTATATATAACTTGAAGGAAATGATTACAATAATAAATTATCTCTCTCAAAATCGAGTATAAGTATAAAGTACATGGTAAATAAGAGAGAAAAATGCTAAAAGTCCCTTCTCTTAAGCTTTGGGGGACTATTTACAGTTGAGGTTAGATCCAGGTCGGTATGCTATGTGGCGTTCATCCCTGCTTGTTAAGGTGGTGGAGGAAATATTGTTTTGTTCGTGGGAGATTTCCTCTCCTACTTGATATAGGACATGTAATATCCCGTTGATTTTGATCGTTTAAGTTATTGAATTAAATTTAAATTATTGATTTAAAATGGTTTTAAAATAGGCATTAAACGATAAATGTAACTTAGAACGTATTTGTTTAGGAAAACTAAATATGAAATTTATTTATAATGAAATATTGATCTTTAAAATTTATTATTTTCATATAGAAGTGATTTATATAATTTTATATGGAAAAAGTCAAAGTTTCTTCGCTTCATTTGAATCGATTTTGGATGATTATTTGCGGTAGCGGCAACCAATATAGCTCAAATAATAATACAAATGTAAAATAAAAATAAAAATCTGAAAAATTTATATTTTCGATGCGTCTAATTAAACATGGCATAGGAATTAATTTCGTAGAAAAATACGTAAGCTTGTACCATTCGCGTTAATTTAATTAAGCAATTAATAATTGCTATGAACGAAACATTGTCGGAATTCGAGCAAACTTGAATTAAAAATACTAGGCTATATTCTGAAGAGAACATCCTTTTTCATTTCGTGAAATTCGGACATACGAACCACTGTATGCATGTCCTTATATATGATTTTGTAGAAGGTCCGTAATGCGTATTTTATCAGAGCATCATGGCACTGCAAACTATGTACCGACGCGTCCGTCTCATCGCGCTGATCACTGTAATATATTTATTTGTTAGTTTTGGTGCATGGTGCGACACAACATTTCAAAATAGCTTGAGCATTTCATTTTTGAAATAGAGTAATTTGAGTCTAACGTGTCCCTATTCCAGTTAAGCATATTTTTCCAACAATTTTGGGTCCGCAAACCCAGTCTGTAACATTCGTGGGTTGTCTGAAAAGGCAATAATGACAATAGACTTATATATTTTCGAAGCATCATTCATTTTTCCATGCCAAAAAACCGATTCTTTTACTTTCCAATTTGGAATGTTTATTGCCAAACCATTCATGTCTATAACATGCATGCGTTGATCTCATTTGCTTATTTTGTCTGGCCAGCTCATTAGTTGTAAAAAAGAAAGAAAAGATGGCATGCGTGCATGCATGCATTTAAAATGACAATTGAAAAAAAAGTACTAAACATCCATAGAAGACTCACTACAAGAATAAGATAATTATATGTATAGTTAACGTTGCACGCAAACGTTCCCACATGTAACATGTTTATATTACATTCATGCATGGGTTCCTCATGCAACATGTTTATATTCCAAAATGTGCCATAACATATCTCTTTGTCCAACTAAATTCATTAAATTTCGATGCAAGTAAGCTTTGAACTTGTGCTACTTCATAAGGGAAGCAACAAAAATTTGAGAAGAAAAGGTAATGTGGTGAGACAGAGATACTCAGGTTTTAAAAAAGAGAGGGGAAGGGAACGCTTGAGTTATTGCATTTTTTTAACCGTTTCAAGTTTCTTATTAATTCAAGTTTATTAATTTTAGTAATTTAGCATGTGAAAAATTGATTTAGGTGATGAACTTGATATTAAAAATTCGGAAGTTGGCTAAAAACCAATAATATGGAATGAATGAAAAATTCAAACTTCGAATGAAAATTGAAAATGAGAAATTTTATTTGTGATCTAAATAGAACACTTGGTTCAAACTTGAAAGTTTTCAATTGAATCTTATGTTAAATTTAAGTTTGACTTCGATATCCGAATTGGTGTTAGCTAAAATTTTGAAAGGTTCGTAAAATTGGATCGGATTGGAATAATTCTTGAAATTAGTATTATTTATTTTATTATATGTTTTACCAATATTTTACTTGAATTAAATTTATCAATCTTATTTAATTATTCTATACCAATTCTATTTTAATTCTAAGTAATGTTGCAAACTATTTTGTTTCAAAATACATTTAACTTATTCAACTCTATTATATAAAACCTATCTAATTTATTTAAACTATTTTAGACCAAAACCCATTTATTTTATTTAAATCCTTTTTATTTTAAGCTTATTATTTTACTCAAATCTATAGACCGCAAGTGACAGTACATTACAAACACCAACCATATAAGAATCATGATTTTCTCTTCAAATCTTTATATAATCAATTGCACATGTATTTTGGTCCAATGTTTGAACTTTTTACCATGTATAATTTGAAAACCATATAGAGAAATTTGATTACCATAAACATACAAAGAATGAATTAATGATCAGTGTTAAGCATAAAAGTAAGACAATTGCTTTTGAATGGGATGGACATGTACATGGAAGTCAAAATTAGCCTTAGAATGTCAGGTACACATCTGGAACATTAACTGGGAAATGGAAATAGAAATTATTGCTGATTTTCGGTTTTATAAAAAAAACTATAGAATGAATTACAAGATATTTTATTTAATGGCAGTTAAACATGTACTAATCGATGACTGAACATTCCAGTAACTTGGTAATTATTGCTGCACCTTTGTGCATTATGCTTTGATTATATATCTAGGTGCGTGTGGGTGGATACATATGCATATAAACCTGGAAGCTTATATTTTACCTATTTTTGTGTATTATACTTCATATTATAACTTTTGTTTGTAAGGGTATATATATTATGCACATCTTGAGACCTGAAATATGTTATATATATATATATATATATATATATATATATATATATTAGAAAAAATAAAGAAAACATGTGCATTGTTTTGTCACCAGCTGCATCATGATGATAAATATAGGCATTAGTCAATTACATGCAGAAACTTTGAAATAATGTTTTATTTGGCTAATATGGTAGTATGCAACTATGTTGTTATTGCCTTTAAATGCACTATTTTGTGTATATTTATGTTGCTTGTTTTGCTGTTATTGACGCACACCCTATTGAACTTCATTGCATTTGTTTTATCATGGTTCCTGGGATGCTGGGCAGTGCACACGTGTACATGTATGTACATGCAGGCTTCCATGACTGTTTGTCCCTGAAAAAAAAACTGCTGAACATAGATATTATACTTGACATTGAACTAATGCTACACTAGATCTGCACCTAGTTTAAACTGATTTGAATTGACACTACTACAATTTTAAACTGATAGTGAATAGATACTACACAACCGTTTATTTTTCATATGATATATTTGATGTTAGAATTAATAATTATATTCAGTTTTTATTGAAGTTAATTAACTTAAACAATGATTAATCATGACTCGAGTGTTTTATGCTTTTGCATGGAATGCTCGGGTCAGACACGAGTCTTGCAGATTTAAAGATCTCAGTTATTAAAGTTACAAAGTGAAGAACACGCCCGTTATGGTCCGCTTAAAATTCGCAAATTTTTTTGTAAATAAATTAATGTATATTTTTCTTTCGCAGTGTATATGAATTTTCCAAAGTATGGTATTTGGAGAAAATGCTTCCGCTATGAGATATTGTAGGTTTTATTTCTTTGATTTCTAAGTCTGATTCTATTAAACTCGGTAAGTTAAATAACAATCTGTTGTTTCAAACTGTTTGATTTGGTTTAATTACCGACTTGAAGAGGTCGAAAAGGCAGGTCATTACAGGACATGTGTAGCTTGATCAGAAGTAGTAGGAGTTGTTGACCACGTATTCAGCCAATTGAATAGGTCTTTAAGGCATACTGCATTTGGATCGGCATGGTCCTGGTCGGCATGGTTCGGGTCGGTATACCGAGCCAGGCCCACTTCCTATCTTCATTTTCTTAATCGTTCAAAAAGAATGCCATGTTGGGGAAGGCCAAGCCAGGACTTGAATGGAGTACGTGTTGTTTCCTATGATGGAGTAGCAAATGGAGATGCCTGGATCAGGTCCCGGTGCTTTGTATATGAACTTTGATGGCTTTTCCGAAAGGCAGATCAACAGGTACGTTATGTAAAATTCTGATATTGTAAATTGAAATCAAATGAATATTATTTAACAATATTATGAACTGATTATGTTATTGTTATATTTTATCATTTCGCTGTGAGATTGTGTATTGTTTAGTCCCTTTCCTTATTTTCCCTTCTTGTATTAATACCCATTAATATTTTGTCGTTTTGGAATGTTTGAGTTGGACATGAGTAGTTTATTATCGACTCAAACCATCCCGAAAGGCGGATGTTACAATTTTTTATAAAATGATTTGGTTTTTAATGTTGTATTTTAAAATGAATATATAAGATGTGTGCAGTTAAAGCGCTTAGCAATTCTATAGCGGTGGAGGTGAAAAAAGGTGTAGCGGGGATAAAGCTGGAATATAGGGGAGGCGTAAAAAGGTTCATTAGATGAAAACCAAATATTTAAAAACAAATGAATCAACTTTCTCACATTATATGCATTGCAGAAACTAATATTTATTCATCTTATATAACAAAATCATGGAATATTATAGTTATGCATGCTAGATTTGATGAGTGTAATTAATTGTTACCATATAGTTGGTGCTTATGCCCTAAATTTATCCCTTCATGCTAACTTTACTAATTTTTTTAGGAAGAGAACTAGTCAAATCAAGCTCTATATACTAATATCGCTAAAGCGGACGCTAAAAACCCTTGGTTTAGCGGGTGAAGTAGAAAATAGCGGGGCTTGAAGCGGGTCTACTGTTCATCGGCGCTAAATTGAAATAGCATAGCGATTGAAGAATGCTATGGGCTATAGCGGGGATATTGCGGGGCTTTTGCGGGGCTTTAACTGCATAGTATAAGACTTTTCATAATTTTTAATCTGGAAAATATTTAAATTTTCATTTGAACTATAATGTGGCAAGTGACGACGTTTTCACAAATTATGAATAAAATATTACTTATGTATTATAGTATTGTTTTATGATCATATCGATTGTTGTGCAAAATTGTATTTTTTTTATTGTCCGTGACTCGTACGCAAATGTGATCTTGTGTAGCAGAGTATCGAAAAATTTAAAGTTAATAAACATCTTACTTATGACTATTCTTCATTAGTAGTTTTCCCCTTTCTCTCTCTCCTTAATTTCTCCCTATAATGATTTACACAAGCTAATGTTTTAAATTATACAAAGATGAGAAACCATTAGAGAAAGAGGCGAGAGTAAATTTCTCCATTACAAAGATTGGTACATTCATTTCTATTATATTAACTCCTTCATATATTGGCTTTGGAGCATGGGATTGAACTTATCCCATGATGTGAGGCTAAACAGAAAATAAAAACAATATATTACATTTTTAGCATATTCACCCTTATGAATACATATATAATAACGTTTTCACTTAAATATGCATTTTCAAAATCTTGAATGCTCTATTAACTTAAAATTGTCCATTTTGAAACATATAGGGTGTTTTCTCCCCTTGATTATTATCCTGTTGACATATTTTTATTCAATGGATAAAGATATTGTCTATTGCCTCATTAAAAATCTCTATCAGGAAAATTTAATGGGAAAAACTTTGAACGAAGGAAAAAATGCAGCTTGTAAAATTGAAGATTTAAAATGATATTCTGTTTAAAGAGTTTGATGCCTTAGGATCAAACTAATTTCTCATTACAACCTTTGAATAAAAAATCAGTGGAAAAATTCGTAGTGAAGGAAAAACAAGTACAATGACATATTTTAATATCTTACTTTATGGAAAGAAATTTGATACTTTTAAATCAGGATAATGCTTTGTTAAAACCTTAGGAAAAATTCAACTTCCTGCTATTTCGTACCATTCAAGTCGTTAACAAAACCAACTCAAATCGTTTGAAATAACAAATTGTTATTACGATGGGATTAAATATAAAATCACAACAGAAACATAGATATATCACAAATAATGAAAAATAGAACATCTCGAAGTGGAATAAATAAATACAATAATACTTCGTGAAGCTACAAAATACAAAATACAAAATCTCAAAAATTATACATAATATCGGAGTCACAGAATCAAATATAGCGGAAGTCTAAATACAACGAATTTCTAATATAATAGACCAGAATTAAAATAACTGAAATAGATAAATGGATAAAGACACGGTCTTCAAAACTTCTCTAGTTCCGAAAGGTGAAATCACAATACTGTGGTACTTAATCTATCCCAAGCATAAACAAAACACTTGAGTCAGGAGACTAAGGACTAACATTTCCATATAAGTGAATAAACTCTAGTGAAATGTTCGAAGAAATGCACCGATGAATGTTTGGAATTCCCATCCTTTGAGGATCCTTGAAAGTATATACATATTATACAGTATGTTATTATAATAATGTCTATAAGTGGCCTTCCCAAAAATAATGACTATCAGTAAAATATAGTATTGAAAGTAACATAAGCAAGAGTGCATTTTTACCCTTACGTTGTTTATAAGCATCATAGTTAATATAGTACCGTAAATCCTTTGTAAAATAGTGGCATAAGAGGGCACTCCATAGTGAACGACACAAATCAGAATTGTAGTAGGCTGATCAGGATAATATGACAACGCACACGAGATAATACCTAGGGTAGGAGGGTAGGATTATACCATTTTGCAGAGCTAGACTAATGGTAACGCAAACCGACAACTACCACCCACCTCGAACAACACTCCCAAAAATTAGGGATCCACATCAAATCAAATCAAACTGAGGGACCGAGATAATAAATGAAGAAGTGTGTCCGAACGGGGTAACTAACTCAGTTGGCCTCGGCATAGCTCCGGTTTTAGTCATTTCAATTATGACCCGAAAGTCAAGGCTATCCTTTATCATTCTGTTACTTTATTCCAATAGCATTCGCCTAACCGACCTACTTTATTATGGATACTCCAACATATGTGGTTCCCACGTATTGACAAAGTGTATGCCAATATTCGACCTCAGTCTCTTTAACAACCAAACAATTACGTCTTTCACACCGTGGACATTTATATTTGAAATATATTTCAATGCCATAAATTAATTTAACTTCAGGTATTGATTTCTTTAAAATCCTTTATTTAAAGCTACTAAGTATGGGATTCAATTTCAAATCTCATGTCATCAAACAAATCGTTATCAAGTTATGATTTTATATTCTATTTCACAAATATAATTATAAACTGGGATCTTTATCTTATAGCAATTCAGATACAATAGCTCGGATTGGAAATAGATCTTAGTCTAAAATAGTGAAATATATTAAAAAATAGTTTAGTTTGAAAATAATAGAAATATATATATATAATTAAATTTAATATAAATGGTTATAAAATTTTAATAGTTACAATATACAAAATATTTTTATTAAAAGTAGTTAAAATTATAGTAGATAAAATAATTTTAAGTATAATAATCCAATCCGTACCAAATATTAGTATTCAGAATTTGACTTATCATAAATTCAAATTTTAAATTTTTATTCAAGTTAAATTAAATTGAACCAGTCCACGTTTCAAATTCAGTGCTTTGTATTAACCAACTTTCTAACAAGGTCGTTACTCTTTGAACTTGGACATTTGGATCGCTCATGGCTCGATTATGGACTCGTACTAATTTGAACTAAGATTTAGAATCGACATTCACTCAAAAATCAAAAAAGTGACTCAACTCAGATCGATCGCCTTTGGGCATCGTCTAATCACTCAGAAATTGCTTGACCCGCTTGCTAGATCACTTCATAATCACTTGGTAGATCGCGTGCGGGACCGGATCGATCACCTTATCAAAGTAAGAATGACACGTGCCGATCATCTAGAAATCAAGGATCATATCGATTCGGCACTTGTCCGATCATTTAGTAAGTTCGTATCGAAGCTCTTAGAAAATGATGGTTGGCACAGTCTGATAACTCAAAACGAACGGATCGTTACAAAAAAATTCATCTCATAAATTTTTCCCGATCATGTTGGAAACACTGGTCAGTTCAATTCAGGAACATAGTCGGATCAAAAAAATAAGTGATCGGCATGGCATGATCACTCCGAAATTCTTAATCGCATCATAGGCAGGCTTGCCTGATTAGATGTGGGGATCGGTACTACTCCCCAAAGTGGAGTGATCTGGACACATTGATCAACCAAAAGCAGGTGATCACCTCGTGTTTATGAACTTAAAAACTGTGAATCTAGCCCTTGCATGGATATGAAAACTTGAATCTGGAGATCACAAGTAGGGATCCAGCAAATCAAATCAAGGCTGATTAAGCTAAAAAGAGTGATCAGCATGAGGTGATCAACAAAAATGCATGTGGATCAAACTCAATATCGAGATATGAAATATACTGAAGGACTGGGATTTGAAATTCCTTCGAACCCAAAGGGAATGAAGACTGCGATGACCAGATCTAAGAAAAATAGTAGATTAGTACGTGTTTATAGACATTTTTATGCGATTGGACTACATTTTTATAGATATGAAAAATATTGAGTTATTGTGATATGATGTTTGATCGAGTGATATGAGGAATGTGCGGATCCGAGAATTTCATGGGAATGACATATGATTTTTTGACTATTTTCGCATGTATGAGGCACAAAGTTGGGATGCAAGAAAGTATATGAGTCTTGGATACAAAATGGCATCAAGTAAAATATGGGAAATTGGCTAAGTCTCGGGAGTCAGACCGATTCCCCACTCCAAGGGATCAGATATGAAAATTTCCGGGATACGTTCAACTTGTGATTAACCTTTTCCTTCGATATTTTTGGATGAACACATATCTTCTGTAGCTATAAATAGGCCATTTGGAGATCTCTTATCGGCTTTGGAACTCCGTTACACAAGGATATTGTTGAAGAATAATTGTAACTATCTGTCTCCACCTTCTTACCAACAAATCTCATTTTACTTGTAATCAAAAGTGTAATCAATCGATCACTACAAGTGGACGTAGCATGATTTGTCGAAGCACTATAAAACTTGTGTGTTCAATTAATTTTACACACTCTATGCCTGTATAATGATTTTTCTATGATTAGTAAGCATGAAATATATCTATTTCTCATACGAATCAAGTGTCGGGGTGTGATTGACAAAAATCAAGCATCAACATTTTTGGCATACCAGGTTGCGGACGATTACTTCACTTTCTATACTCATGGAACAATGGCTAAGAAGAAGAGTGCTGACAAATGACCATAAGGTGCAACAACAGATGGAGAAAGTATGGAGGCTTTTTTCATGGTAAATCCTTCCCTGTATCTAACAAGGGTAGATGTGAATGAGGCAATTAACACTTTACAAACATGCCTCGAATATCAGGCAACTATACTGAAAAGGTGGAAGGACTTGCTAATAGACTCCTTAATCAAGATGAACGACAAGTTCAACTACTAATAGCAGGGAACTACCTCTATGCTTGAAGGGATCTGTACCGAAACAATAGCAGGGAAACCACTCAGTTCCACTATAGACATGCCATTCAACCCTCCTATGGATCAAAATCTAGGATTTGGATGTGATACCGAGGCGCGCACAGGTCTGAACACTGGACTTGATACTCAAAACGCACCCACAGTGAGTATTGGGACCAGAGATTGGCGTCAGCTACTCAATGGAGATAATCACATCATGGAAATAATTTGAAAACTTTCAAGAGGTAGACTACCCAACTCCTACTGGAACCAAAGCCCTTTCTCTTATGGTATATGGAATTCACAAAATACACCAAATTTCAATCTACCTACGTTAATAGCTTTTTATGCTAAGAAGGATCCTACCACCCATCTAATGCGATGCATCAGACACATAAAACCACATGGGGGCTTCTGATGTTTCATGGCAAAATGCTTCGTTCTATGTCTCTCAGACTTGGTTGTCATGTGGTTCAAGAGCTAGAATCGAACTCTATTAGGAGCTAGAACAAGCTGGTAGAGATTTTTTAAATACTTCAGGGTCCATATTGTTAGACACAAGAATATTATGACACTCACCACTTTTAAATAGAGGAAGGGAGAATCTTTGTGCAAATTCCTGGTGTGCTCTAATGCTATTGTGGCTTTTTTGGATCGACCAGACCCATCAATGGTGTTGACGGTCGTGGTACTAGGCATTTTGGACATCTCAGAGTTCAATATTTCCTTATAAAGAGACCCCCATGAAATCTAGAGGATTTCTACCTTGAAACAAATAGATTCCTTAGGGAGAAGGATGCCAAAGTTGAACGAGAATCTATTTAAGTAAATCATGTCAAGGATAGAGAACTGTCCAATTCTAGGAACAAAAAAGGAAAGGAGAAAGCTAAAGGCAAATCATCCCTAGCAAATCAAATTAGAAAGCGATAGAGATACGACTAGCATATGTAGCTTAATGCGAGTCCAGAGCAGATATTCCTAGATAACAAGAACCGCCTTCCGGCTAGAAGGTAAAGTGGACGGGAGCCCACCGAAAGAGACTTGGTTTCCAAAAAATTATTCCTATTTTATGGAAGGGTCGAGAATGAAATAAATGGATGTTAAAATTTACGAGATGTCATTGAGGACCAAGTGAAAAGCATACAAGTACAATAGTATGTCCATAATAGAATAGCCACGGTGACTCAACAGGAACAACCATTGACTGCCAAGGATATAGGTGAGCCAAGCACTCATTGTGGCCATGTCATCAATTATCAAATAGGAATGGGATGATAACGGTAGCTAAGTCTCCTACCCATATATGGAAATTGGAGAGTTTCCCAGTTATGTTCATGATGACTAATTCACCAGACATCACTTTATTTGTTTTAGTTCCTTATTCTTTTAATCAAGCCATAATAAAAAGGATAAGCTGTTTATTCTTGTAGAGAACATAGAGATCCCTAAGTTATCCCTGGATGGTTAAAAACCTATTAGTTTACAATAAAAAGTTCATGTTTTCCATCCTAATAAAGTTATTTGGCATATATGGATTATGCTTGTCAGATATAGATTTTGTGTTTTTCTACTTTAATAAGATCACTTAACATGTATGGATTGTGCCCGTAATGTGTGAAATATGAAATTGGTAAACTTTAATAAGCTACTTCGTGAGTATGGATTATTCTCATCAGACATTGAAAACCATTCGATGTGTCTGGGTTAAGCACATTGAATGTCAAACAAACAATTTGGTGGGTATAGATTATACTCATCAAATGTTTGATTGGATTTTGACTCTAGTAACTTGGTAAGTATGGATTATGCTTATAAAGTGTAAAACTCTTTAACTGTGATGTCATGTATGGATTATGCATAGCAAGATCCCAGAGAGGCTAGGGATGTATCAAGTATGGATTATGCTCGGCTATAAACTTTTCAAGCATGGATTATGCTTGGTAGAATGAGAATAAATAGGACACTAAGTATGGATTATGCTTGGCGGAAACCCGAGAAATGGGCTACTATAAATGGATTATGCTTGGCAGTCCAAGCAAATCGAGAACCACTAAGTATTTGTTATGGTTGATAGGGGGCAATTGAATTGTGAACTACTAAGTATGAATTATTCTTAGTAGGAATCAAGTCGAAATCGAAATGTTTAGCACAAATTATGCTTAACGACAACCTAGAGAGACTTTAAATCTTCATTTACGGATTATATATGACCAGAAACCAGAGGGGTTTGAATGCAACGAGTATGGATTATGCTTTATCTAAATCCTGGAGAGGCTCGAAACACCTACTGTAATCACAATTAGTAGGGATATGATTCAGACATTCAAGTATGGATTATACCTGGTACGAAATCGACCCAACACGATCATGAACTTCCAACATCAATCCTTAGATTTTGTGGGAGACTCGACCAATCCAAAACACGTCTTCCATAGAAAGACATGATTTGGGTGGAAAGTGTTAACCAGACTATTGACAATGTCGTTACTCTTTGAACTTGAACATCTGGATCGTTGGTGGCTCGAGGGCGGACTCGTACTAACTCGAATTAAGTATCAGAATTGACATTCAATCAAGAATTAAAAAATGAATCAACTTATATCGATCGCCTTTGGATATCGTTCGATCACTCAGAAGTAGCCTGATCGGCTTGTTGAATCACTTCATAATCACTTGATCGATCACGCATGGTATCCGTTCGATCACCTCATAAAAGCATGATCGCCTCATGTCGATCACCTAAAAATCAAGGACCAGGTCAATCCGGAACTTTCCTGATGATGCTCTCAGAAAATGAAGATTGACATATTCCTATCACACAAAATGGATATATCGTTACATGGAAATCGTCTCATAAATCTTGCCTGATCACAGTGCAAACACAGATCAGTACGATTCAGGGATATAGTCGGATCACCTAAAAATAGGTGATCTATATGGCACGATCACTCAGAAATTCATGATCAGATCATAAATTGGATTTTCTAGTCACATATGGAGATAGGTATTACTTAGTGAAATGGAGCAATTGGGATGCATTGATCAAGAAAAATCAGGTGAACACCTTGTGTTGATCAGCTTAAAAACATATGGATCTGGTCTTGTCTCAAATACGAAGTTTTCCCTGTTTTTGAATATGAAATCTTAGATTCAAAAATCCCATGCAGGGATCGGACAAACCAAAAAAAGGCTGTTCAAGCCCAAAAAAGGTGATCAACACGAGGTGGTCAACAAAAAAACGTATGCATCAAACTCCCCACTGGGATATGAAATATACTGAAGGAATTGGATTTGAAAATCCACGAATCCGAAGCGAGTGAGGACTGGATGATCGGATCAAAAAAAAGTAGATCAGCACATGTTTTTTGGACATTTTTATGTGAACGGACTTTGTGTTTAGGATATAAAAGATATTGAGTTCTTGGGACATGATGTTTTGATTGAGCAACATAGCGAACGTGCAAATCTGAGAATTTCAACGGATTGGCATATGGTTCTTTAATATTTGTGTATGTACGATGCACAAAGAGTTGGGATACAAGAAAGTATACAAGTCTTGGATACGAAATGACATGAAGTGGAATATGAGAAATTGGTTAAGCTTCGGGAGTCATACCCGTCCTAGGATCAACACCGAGCCCTCATGTCAAGGGATAATGAAATGAAATGAGGTAAATTACACCTGGATTTTTATACTGGTTTGGATTAACCAATACTACATCCAGTCCAACACTCCACCGTGCAGAATTTCACTATAAATACTTGCTTTCTATGGGTGGCAAGAAAACTTTACGATCTTGGTTTCACGGGCCACAAAATACACCCTCTTAATTTTACTGACTATAGGAACACCTTCTCCTTATCAGCAACAACAAATGATGGCAATTACTAGTATGTTCAATACAGATTCCTTCAGATCTGGTACAATGATCATATAGACCTCTAATGGCAATTTATCTTTGAATCTTTTAAGAAATAGGATGAAGCTAAATCAGAGAAAGAATGATGTGCATTCAGGTAAAACTCTCTGATATTGCGTGACTTGCAAACCTTTGAAGAATTGGAATAAAAGAGAGTGGATTTGTAAAGATAACCGGAAAATATTCAATAAATTTCTATTGCAAATGTTTGAAGAAGAATAGAAGGAGAAAATGAGGATTTTTAATGTTAAAATTCATTTTTCGAGGTCTTCATATAGTGTTTAAAGAGACGTGCTTTTGCTGAAGAGACAGAGGGAAATGTCACTTCATTTAAAATTTGAAATTCTGAAAAAGGGATAGTATGTCAACATGCTAGGATACCCCATGTCGACATGGGGGGTTGCAAAATTGAATAGAAACGCTAATAAGTGTTGCAAAATTCCAATTATTCAAATTTCCATATAATTTTGTATTTTCGAGATTCGGTTGAGTTCAATGGTTAATGATTTTCAAGTATAGTAGCCATGGGATCTTTCTATGGTTCAACCAACTCCTCATCACTTCAAACACCTCTGTACTTCAACATTCTTCTCTAATAGGTTTTGGTTTTCAATTGCTCTTATTTTCCTTCCTCTGTAATTCTTCTATTTATATGAGTAACCTACTTCTATAATCCTTCTTTTATACTCTTTTTTATCTCTATAAATGTTACCATAATATGTCTAATGTAACTACATAGCTTGAAGATACGGTAGTAGTAATGTTTATATGGTTGTTGTCATCAAAATCAATGCTTATGGTGTTTACAATCTCCCCATTTTTGATGATGACAACCATATAAATATTTGAGAGGTAAAATATAATAATTTTATATTTGACTCACGTAACTTTATGCACACCCCTATCATTTTGTCTAGTATATTTATACCTTTTTCGGCTAGTATGTCGATATACTAGGATACCCCATATAGACATAAGGTGTTGCAAAAAGGAATAGTAACACTAATAAGTGTTGCAAATTTTCAGATTTTCAAATTCCTTTTATTTATGGATTTTGGAGATTCGGTTGAGGTCAATGGTTGATGAGCGTCAAGTATAATCGGCATGGGATCTTTAACAAAATATTTTAAGGTTCAAACCAACTCCTCATCACTTCAAACACCTTTGTCCTTCAACATTCTTCTATAACAGGTTTTGGTCTTCAATTGCTTTCATTACACTTCCTCTATAATTCTTCTATTGCTTTGATTAACCTTCTTCTATAATTCTTTTTTGTACTCTTGTTTATCTCTATAAATGTCTCCATAATATATTTGACATAACTGCACAGCTTGAAGGTACATTAGTACTAATGTTTATATGGTTGTCATCATCAAAACCAATATTAATGTATTAACAATCTCCCCTTTTTTGAAAATGACAACCGTATAAATATTTGAGAGATAAAATATAATAATTTTATATTTGTATCCCCTTAACTCTACGCTCTCCCCCTATCATTTTGTCTAGTATATTTATACCTTTTCTCCTTCTTTGTCATTAACAATATGGCAAAAAGTGTCAATTAACTCACTACTAGACAACATATAGAGCTTTTATATAGAGGTAAATGCATAAAACATAAGAGGGGAAATCAAATAAATTCAGAAAATGAAATAAACTAATATTTATTTAACAGCTGATCTAGGATTGTCGATGGATACCCGAAAAATCAGAAATCCATTCGCATTTGTATTTGAAAAGCGAATAAATATCTTATATTTGAAAAATGGATGCAAGTGCGGATATGAAGACATCTGCATCTGCAAATTATCCGTATGGTTTTTGTTAAGATTATAGCTTAAATTATGCATACTTTAGTACATTAAAGATATTTATTTATTTTATTAAGTTTTAATTTCATATTATATGCATTAAATGCATATCAACTGATTAAAACTTTTTACTATCATCATATCTATTTATCTTTAACATTTTAATAATCAATGGAATTGAAAATTGTTTATATTAAATTAAAAAATACATTTATATTAGTTTTTATTTGGCATAGCCGAGCAGTTTTTAAGGTGACCGCAAACACCTTTTATTATGACTAATAATAAAAAATACAATATAGTGCAGGTGACTATAGTTAGCAGTCAGCTAGTTCGGTTTTTAAGGTGGATCATCCACCGTCATCGGAGCTTATAGTGGTCCGTCCACTCTACCTAACAGGCTTACAGTTTTGAAGCTAGCTACATACTAGACTACAAATTACATTGCCTTATGACCTGACTCTCCACGCAGGGAGAGTATGTATTGCATACTACATAAAGCAGTTAATTACATATGGATACATAAGGTTACAATACTTTGACTGTAATAATTAAGCAAGAGTATCCAAAAGCTTACAAGACTAGACCACAATGTACTCAAAGCTGAACAGTGCCGATCAGCAGAAGCAAACTACAGCCAGTCGGTTTACATGAGCTCCACACCAAGGTGTGACTTGCACAACAAAAATGGTAATCTGATATAGGCTACCAAACTGATGTGAGTAACAGAGGGGAAGGAAAGGTAGTATGCACTCTGATAGCTGCGGCAAAATTGAGAGCATCGATCTTCACCTGATTTACCACATCACCAGAGGTTGAAAATATACCAGCACACATAACTAATGCTCACCAATATTGGCACCAAATTGAACATGTACAACATAATAAAGCAGGAAAAGAAGTAGAGAGTAACCCAGTAATTGCACAAGAAGGTTGAAATAACACCAAAAGAAAAATCGACAAGGATCAGTGCTAGACATCTCGTGTTTTGCCGATAATCATTAATGATGACCCAATCGTACAGAAACTAGACTACAACCACTTGTAACCAACATACATCAGAGCAAAAGGGCGAAACAGTTCTCGTCTATCGTGGGAGGGTGCAAAGCACCAGAATTACTAAAGCTAGATCCAAGATTCAGGAATTGAAGAAAACAAACCAAGCTCCTCCATGAATCATTAAACAACCAACAACTGAGACCGTAAACAGAAAAGATATCAGCAAGACGAACTACAATGAGTAGACATTAAATACCCAAAAACCAATTGAGCCATCACAAACGAAGTCAAAATGTGAAATCAGTTGAGTTAATAGGAGTTATTACATACCTCGTAGACTACACGCAAGCTCCTACCCCCCTTCGATGTGCCATAACCTCTGTTGAATAACCTGACGAAGAAAGTAGTTGCCAAAAGGCTGCAACACATGGAAAGGGGAAGTTTACAAAATCAGATCTAGTAGTTAAGAGTTGGGAAGAAGAGGCGATTAAATTGGGGATACCCAGATCTCATATCTATTTCGTGTTATAGCTTAGATCTGACAACGAAAAATAGGTACGCAAGGTGGAGACATGCATGACAAAAAGCAAGGTTATGAGGAGATAAGAAGATGTGGTGACATAGTGGAGAGAAAAGGAGATTTGAAGAGAAAAGAGTGCATGAAGAAAGGAAGAAGATGGAGTGTAACCCTTGTCGCCATTTACATTTCCACCAGCGCACGAAGCGGTTTTTCTTTTCTTTTCATATTAGTTATTTTTTTGATCGTTAGCGGACATGATAATGATTTGATATCTGTTTGTATCTACGAATGCGGATGTCCGATATCTAAAACGATTTTGGATACAGATATGGTACTATTCGAATCCGAAAGCATCCATTGACAGTCCTAAGCCGATTTCACATGATTCTAACTTCCATCTTCTTACTCTTAACCCAAACTATGTTGTGATGAATATAAGAAGGGATAGCACAATTGCATCCGAATGCAGTAACATTTACCCAAAAGGAATAAGGTAGCTTATTATTGAAAGAGCCTGTTTTCTCCTTAGTTAGTGTAACAACCCGGAAATGCGAGCCAATTTAAAAAATTTTATTTTGGCAATTTTAGCGAATTTTGAATATTTAAAATGAATTATTTTAAATGATATCGACGAAAAATTTATTTTGGATAGATTAGAATGTGTATAGTTATATAGATCGTCGTTAGAATATAAATAATTATATATAATTATAAAAGGAATTGAAATGGCACGGTAGTTCGATAATTCAATTTCAAACTTCAATTGAACATACCGGGTGCAAAACAAACCGGATTTTAGTGAAACCAAAAATATTAGGATCTATTTGATAATATCTTTCCAGCGAATCCGAAAAATTGAAATTTCATAGCGGGAATCAAAAGATGCGCCCAGTTGAAAATTCAGAATAGTCGCTATGGAATTCAGGCCCTTAAAAATGGAAACTTTGCAAACGACCTCGAATTTCGACGAAACCACCTTTGTTGGATCCACGATGTCAAATTATTGCTAGATTCCAAATTTCATAATTTTTTGAATCAATATGTGAGCGTGGCAAAGGAAAACGCGTTTGACCAGTTTTAGTTGATTTTAATCGACTAGAAAATGGTCATTTTTCAAACGGTCTCAGAATTCGATGAAATTAGTTTTGTTAGGACCGTATCGTCAATACGAAGCTAGAAAATATTTTTCGAGTATTTTTCTAGTTAGTTTGTGACCCCGGTAAATTGAAATGTGCGTTCAAATTCAATATATAGAGTTATATGTTGATTTTGACGAAAACTGATCGAAACGATCGAATCAGCCTGCGATACATATCCCATTGTGTTCGAAATGGGGGTAATTAGCTATAGACGACAGGCGGTGGGCCTCGTTTAGAGGTCGAATAAAAAAGTCAACTTTTTGAAAATAAAAAAATAAAAAAATAAAACCTCTCTCTCTCCTATATTCCTCCCAGCCCCCCCCCCCCAACCCCCCCGTTCATTTTCACAATCGAGATAAAGAAAAAAAACTCGATCCCTAATATCGTGGCCAGACCTCGTCGCCTTGCACCGCCCGCCGCACCCTCACTAGAGTCGCGCCGCCCCCTTCTTCTCCTCCCTCCTCTCTCCAACGTGCAAACCCCCATGTCCCCAAATCGATTTGAAACCGCCACCTCCTCCTTCACGCGAGACAGTGGGCCGCCGTCCACCCCAGCGTCGGAACCAGCTGAAGTCGCTCCGCCGATGATGTCCTCCGCAATGGCGTACGTGAGTGGGTGTTATGGTAGTGGCGATGGGTTCCTGCTGTTTGGTCTTCACCGGGAAAGGTTAGGGTTTTAATTTAAATCAACGTTATTTTGAATCAGTTTTTATACCATTCACACTGTTTTAAATCTGAAATTTTATATAAATAGGTTAGTTATAAATATGGTTTTTAACTTTATAAAGGTAAGATTTTTTTTAATTAAGTAAAATTCTGATCTTTAAGTATATAAAAGTATGATTTTGCCTTAGTTAAAAATATGATTTTCTACACTATAAAATTCGATTTTTCTTATGAAGTAGCGGGGAAAGATTAAATTTTTAATATAGAAAAGAATGGATTTTTAGCTGAGATTTTTATTTGATAAAAATTCGATTTTTATAGGAGAAGTAGATGTGAAAAGATACGATTTTTAACCGTATAAGGACACGATTTTTATTTAAGTAAAGAAAGGATTTTTATTAACATAAAGATTCGATTTTAATATATTATAAAAATTTGATTTTTATAAATATAGAGAAGTGATAAAAATGTGATTTTTATCATATAAAGGCGAAATCTTTATATTTGAAAAGGCGAAATCTTTATATTTGAAAAGGAGAAATTTTTATTTTTGAAAAGGCGAAATCTTTATATTTGAAAAGGTGAAATCTTTATACAGAGAATGGTGTGATAAAAATATAATCTTTATTATATGAACATCGATGTAAAAATAGAATTTTTATCTATATAGTATTGATGTAAAAATAGAGTTTTTACCTATATAGTATTGATGTAAAAATAGAATTTTTATCTATATAGTATTGATGTAAAAATAGAATTTTTATCTATATAGTTGCGGTGTCAAAATAGAATTTTTATATACATAGCAATAATATAAAAATGTGATTTATATATGTAGTGAATACGGGCAAAGAAAGTGGCAAAAGGCGAGAACGGCGATGACTTCTACATTTGAAGTGTCATGGAGTTGGGATAGCTTTGGTGAGAACTTCTCACTTTAAATTTCTTTTTCTAGTTATATATATATACTAGGATGCAGACAGTGCATAGCAGCACCAGACACCCGTCGTCCACAGACCATGGACGGCTTGTATGTTTGTTTGATGTACTGTGAAATTTGTTTGTGATGTTGATGTGAAATCGATAATAAATTGTAGATGGTTGAAGTAAATTAATTATCATTGAAAATATAATTTTTAACGTGAATGTGAATAAATGAATATTTATAAACAAATCGGCCGATTTGTTTATATACACTGATTTGACTGATATTGATTGGGATGATAAATTTTACACATCGCCCAACTGCACAAATAAAAATCTGTGTTTGTTGATTTGAAAACCCACACGGGTGTTGGGATGATATTTGGCGTACACTAATCCCAATTATTTAATTGTATGTCGATCGATTGGTCGATAGACTGTGTAAGCGTTGATTATTTATATTTGATGCTTATGCAGTTGTGTGGTGCACTTTGGATGATGGTTGATCGTTTATCGTTGCTATTATATACATGTGTTGTATGGAACCCATATAATTAACGTTATATGGTAATTGATTGGGCCTCATTCCAATCGGGAAAATAATGAATATTATAAAAGAAAATTCATGTGTTGAATATAAAAATAGTCATGTGTTGAAGATATTCATGTGTTGAAACTATTTATGTGTTAAGTAAAATATTTAAACAATAAAATTTACATCTTTATCATATTTAAGATTAGAACCACTTTACAGTTGGAGTCTGATTAAAAATCAAACGATAGATACCATAATTTTATAAAATATATTACATAACAAAAATAGTCGTGTGTTGACAGTACTCATGTGTTGAGATTAGTCGTGTGTTGAAAGAAATATAGATTCATGTGTTGAATGGAATAAATATTCATTTGTTGAATAGAATAACGAATTTATTGAAATATATAAAGCCGTGTTGATTAGAGTTGCGCTATTTTGACGTGAACGATATTTATATCGATTATATTCGTTTTTATAATGAATATAGAAAAGAAGTGATTTCAAAATATAACGTTTTGAAAATATTATCATTTATATAGTAATGATATGAAATATTCAATTTTGATTAGAAATTGAACATAGTGTTGAAATGGTTTTGAAAACGAATTTAAAACAATTTATAAAATACGTTTTTAAAAGGAAATCGACGAAATATATAATATATATATATATATATATATATATTATATATAATGGCCTGAATAGAACGCGTCGCGTCGCGGCAGTTCGTGAATTTCGACCATTGACTTTGAATTGACGTTGCGGGAGATACGACCGTCGGATTCTCCTAAAACTGGAACCGTTGGGTTCGTATCGAAAAGATCTTTCTAACGAATATTAGAAATTTGAAATCTAACGGTTGGATTTGGAATTATGTCCAAATCAAATTTGGAAAAGGTCGCTGTAAGTGCAGTTCGATGGCCATAGATGGAAATCGACTGTACGGGCCTTGATAAAATTATTAAAAATTTCAATAATTAGTGTAAAATCATAAGAAATGATTTGAAAAGAACTGGGATGAAAAAATCCATATTTGAAAAGATAAAAATAGATTTTTATCCAAATGAACTAGTTTTGAACTAGAATTAAAATCAATTTATTTTTGAAATAAATAAATTGAATTTGAATTGGTTTTGAAAATAACCAGAATTTCCAATATATATAAAGTGGAAGTGGATTTGAATCGAAATTTTCTTTGGAATATTTCGATGTTGGATTCCGTGATTCTACATATATTGTTATGGGAATTTGAAAGATATATTTATATCGTTATTTCCAATACGATATTTGTTGGTTTCAGAATTTGATATTGAATATAAGCCGGTATATTTTCTATTCAGAGCCTTGTATTTAATATCAAATGTGATGTGGGTTTGTCGTGAATCGTGTTTTAGGTGACATTGGTTCTTTAACCCAGTTAAAGACAGGATATTGATTTTTGAAAAGATTAAAACTAAGTGGAGTTTTAATGATTCTTTAATTAGATTAAAATGTGAATTGATAATTTAAATTATCAAATCTGAAAGATGATCGAGAATGGAGTACCGCCAGTTTTGCTCCAAAGCGATAGTTAAATCTTTAATTAGATTTGAACGTGAAATGGTAATTAACTTTACCGATAACACCGTGGTGTTAGGTATGGAGTATTGCCAGTTTTTCTCCATGGGATGAATAGGTTGGGATTGGGAAATAAAATAAATAATTACTTCAGTGTGGTTCGCTAATCCCGACTAGTTTGGAAAACCATAAAACGGTTTGAAATGATATCCAAAGGAAGATTAAAGAATAAATTTAGAAGAATTTATCTTTGATAAAATTAATGGGAACCTTTCCCTAAGAATGTGAATTTTTGAATAAAAGAGTATCCTGAATTGGAATGAGGCATTTTGTTGTGTTTGTGTAACATTTGTTATTATATACGTGGGTTATTCAGAAAGGCCGGGTTATACCCATTCTGAATAACCGATTCGGCGATAAGTCGAAGAGGAAGACGGTGGTTGAAGACCAGAAGTCTCCACATCGTTTGGGTGGTTACTGATGATCTTGATTGGGTTGTACACCCAAGATGAGGGAATCAGTTGGTGATCGTCCAAACGTACCTGGAGATGGATGGATATCCGAGGAAAGTGCCTCCAGTTTCATTCAAACCCAGAACGAACTTGTAAATGGACTGTGTGTCTGACATTGGATTTTATTCTGTGTTGATTGATCTCTATTAAATATACATCTATTTGGCGGTGGAGAATTTATTCTCTTGCTTAACGCCCTTCTCTGAGACGTAGCTCAGAGGTTGTATATCGATGGACATCAGTCGCATGGAGTGAATTGCCTGTGTGGCACACATAAGTGGCAATTGATCAAGGCTTCTATTGAAAAGCAAAGTTTTGTGGTTGATGATCAAAGCACGGCCTGTGTGGCGCAACTTTGTGTATAACGTGAATTCGCGAGCCTTACACCTCGGTATGAGTCAAAAATGGGATAGTGACTGCAGGGAGAGCACGACGTTTCTTTCTAGCTATGGTGGTGTCAGTGACCTACCAGCCCTGACATTTATATACTTTTCACCTGTGTGGTTGTTGGATACAAGGCGCCTCGGATATAGGTCTGTTAGGACTGGGAAAATTGTGTTCAGGAATTGCCGATCCTCAAAAGTAAGAGAGGACCGGCCCTGAAGATCCAAGGATTGTTGTGTGCGGTCCTGAGACATTTGCTAGAGTGTCTCGAACGGAGAGGAGCTTGCCCCTTGCCTCGACTCATGAAGGAAATCCAATTTCCAATACGTGAGATTGCGGTTTTATTTGTAGAACCTAGTATGGTGACATAGTGGTATGGGTCATTCATGCCGCCTATGATTGATATTTATGATTGAAATTGTTTTGACACTATACACTTATAGTAATATCTAAATAATGTGTTTTTAACCTATCAAGCATGCTTTGGCTATTATAAGGTAAAAACCCTATCCTCCGGCTTGCGTTGCATTGTGTGATGGGACCTGGGTCTTATAATAGCTTCACTTTTCTTTATTTAGCATTGCGCAGTTTGTTTTATGCAGTGGTATTCCTGGGAGGAAACCCATTCCGTGTTATACGACATGGTCCCTTGATTTACCGAACTTTAAAAATAAAGATTTATAACTGTTTTAGTTCTCACACCAGTCACATGACTGACCTGGAGTTTATTGTTTTAACCTAAACTCTGGGTGCCCCTATTTTCTACACGAGCAGCTAGTAGTTTTGGTTTTGCGGATTTATATTCACAGGATCCTGATTTACAACTGGAACGATGCTCGGAAAGCTCTGTATCCGTGTATCACCTTCATTTGTGTTTTGTATATTTTTCCGCTGCTATGTAATTTATTGTAATCTCTGATATTTATCGAATGTATATTTATTCATACTCTGTATATTCTTGTATTCTGATGGAATTGTTGTAATTAACAATGAAATTTTCTTCTGTCTGCGTTCTATTATGTCTTGTCCTCATCGCAATCCATGCTTTCCTTCACGGGGAAGTTCGGGTCGTGTCAGTTAGCTTCATGACATCAGATTCTTACTTTACTAAATTATAAAATTAATACTATCCAGTAGGGTCGATAATCTCCTTAAAGGAACCAGATTTCAGTGCATTAAGAAGTTTCAGTCCAATTAGACATATAAAACCTTAGTTTAATATGCCTTTGGCAACCCTTGCCCCGAAGGTCATAAATATCGGTCTGTGCTAAATAAAAGCTTTCAAAGGCAACAACAGCTGAAGATCATTACCCTCTCGAGATGCGTAATTAGTACGTAAGCCATTGCTTTCGGAAATTATCAATCATAAGCTACTTGGGGGTGTTAACCATCTTTATGGCTAAAAAAATTGGCGTTAGATTGAGGGCTTGAACCTTCGGTCATTTTGCTAATACAAATTAAATTTTCTTTTCGTGTTTTAATGAATATAGGAATAATGAAGACTATGAAATCAAATCAAAAATACTAGACACGATTTACAAAGATGTTGCTCACACCTCTCAGTTAGAGGAGGGCATAACACCGTCCTTCAACTAGGCGGACACTTTACAAGGAAAGCCTTCTATAATCGAGTCAAAGGAGGCAAATGCAAAAGAAATTAAACACATGCAAAAAGAAATCGTTGAATTGAAAACACTACAGAATGAAGTGCTTTCTAAAAAAATCTGCAAGAGGAAGAAGTCTCCAAAATGCACAAAAAAAATAATGAATCAAGTGGTGGAATCTACAGGAAAAAAGTCCAAGTCCACTCAATCGAACAGCAAAAGTAAAATGTCCATGCCGAACTCAAGCTTAAGAAGCCGAAGGATGGATCACAAAAGTTGATTATCAAGGAAGGGTGAAGGATAGAGAGGAGAAATTTGGAAGCTCCACCACTGAAGGATACAACCCCATAGGTTGAATTACCCGGACAAAGATGCTTACATTAAAGATCTGATAGCAAATCTATGAACGATTCCTTCAATTTTAAAGGGAAGAGAACTCTTGGCGCTCATGTAATGATAATGAAATGGTTGATCTATTCACCTAAGAGGTCATGCATGTTATCATCCCACTGCAAGTAAAGATTTTAAAAATCAAGTATACAGGAACCATAGATCATGACGATCATCTAATAGCCTTCTATAACTAGATGGACTTGTATAACGCTTCTGAGGCAGTCCATTGTAGATTTTCCCCATACTTTCAAGGTGTCACTGCCAAATGGTATCAAAATTATCGTGAAAAGACCATCTACTATTGGAAATAGTTCTCATATGAATTTTCTACCCAATTCTATGTCCAAAAGGATCCCACTATACATTATACAATGATTGACAATATCAAGAAATTGTCAGTGGATCCCCGGAGGGTACTTGAAAAGATTTAACGTGGAAGCTATAAGGGAAAATTGGATGAATGATGGAGCCATATTAATAGCCGTCCATGTAGGGCATTAGGAAAACCCCACCTTCTGGAAAGACCTCATGATAAAAGAAGCCAAGTTCCTGCAAGAATACCACTTTTGCATGGGTAAATTTATATGAATGGATGAGATTTATCATGCCAAGAATAAAGGACTCATTCGTAGAGAAAAAATAAAACATAGCATTGAACGGAACTCAAATCGATCCCGATGGGGAAATAATTCAATGGAATTGAATAAGCCAATTTCTTTCATCTATACTAAGATGAAAGGGAAGGAAAACTACCCCACCTCATTTAAAGCTTAGACGAAACTCGAAGGAAAAAATGGTGACACCTACTGTCTTTATCACAAGGCAAATGGCCATATAACCAATGAGTGCAAGGTCCTAGTGTAACACCCTACACTTTTCTAACTCTAAATTTCGACAAAAATTAAAACTCGAACCCGTCTAAGCATGAAGTGTGTAAATATGGTATCTGCAATAAATGAGCATAAGCATAATCAGAGTACGATAAAATAACTCACAGTGGAAACAAAATAGGATAAACTAGTATCAACTCAGGTAACTATCTTATAAGAGCAAGTCTTCATGTCAATATCGAGCATGAGAGAGAATGAGAACTGAAAACCAAACTTAAATACCTATGGAAACCAGACCTTCTCGAGATAACCTAGGAGTTGTAATGACGAGGGGGGTTAGAACAATAAGTTCTGGTGAGCAAAAAGAGTATAACATAATTTACAATACAAAAATATATCCCATTTGGTTCAAACAGAGACATATGTCTTATCAAGGCTAGTGATTCTAACATAACCTTGTAAACACTTACGCATGACTCTAATTACCATACCGACGGTAGCATTCCCAAACGATATACGATATCGCAATACCAAGATAGAACTTTTACGCATAATTATGAAGCCTTTAAACCATCCTTCAACCAATTACCAAAAACTAAGAGTTGGACTCTCAACTACTCACTAATCATACGAAGGTTAATTATTTATATATGAATAGCCAATTAAAACCACACTATCAAACGATAGATAAGGGAGGATAATCTTGATCACATAAGACCCTAATCGGACATACTGGTCACTTATTGCCTCTTTCGATGGTTTATTCTACGCTAATATAAATTAGAGGACACTAGCTACAGATCCTACTAATTAAGGATTCTGTCATTCATGAATATAAACTCATCAACAACATAAGGCGAGATATAGTAAACAGTCGCCTAAGACCGTTTAGACGGGTAGATGTAGCACGCCATTTAAGACCTACCTGTGGTGGACTCTTTCGTTACTATCTAGTTAACCTTAATCGGATAATCCACTAATCACTTAATACTTTATCCTTAGGATAGGTTGGCCTATAGGACCTTCGTAGTGGCCGTTAAAACCTATTCCCAAGATGGACCCTCGTACCCTAGCCACATAAGTCCTAGGAGAAAGCAGACTAATCATGGAGATTATTAAACTCATACCCAATTAGCCTTTAATACCTTTATTTACGGGAGATGGGCTATGTGATCACTTAATACCTTTTTATAGGTGGATCTAACCACTTAAGACCTCAATCCACAAAGAAAGCCATATTATTGACTTATTCCCGTTTGGTTTCTCCTTATGGAAATAATCTACATATGCAAACTAGCTGTCATCACGAGTTCCCATGGTCAATGATGTCCCACATCAGTTGAACATACATTCGACTGCTGGAAAGTGCACATTTCTATCGAATAAGACAGCTGACCTCGCATCATTAACCTACTAAGTACAAGTCTAATTTTTTAATTATTAATTCTAGATTAACAAGCATAAAATAAGGATAATTATATCCTTCCTGCCCTAGGATATTTATTTAGTTGATTCCTTATTGGACTTAGTATTTTGAATGACAATCAATACCCATAAATCTCCTTTTTATTCCATTTATTGCTATTTATTTGGGTTATTGCCACTTATGACCATAATGGCTATATTTTCCTAAGGCACTAATTAACCCCATTAATTTGATTTATTCCTGTACATATATATGTTATATGTTGTAATAAATATTTACTTACTTAATTGAAGTTATGATTCTTGTAAAGATCCGGAATTTTGAAACCAATTCAAAATTTATTTTTACTTTAATTTTATGAGAATTTATGGTTGACTTTGAAATTTTGATGATTTATTGTTGTTTCCGGAATTTTACAAAGGAACATTTGCCAAACAATCTCAAAATTTGACGAAACCAATTTTATCAGATCCCTAACATTGAAAAATGGTAGCATTCCAAATTTCATAATTTTTGGAGTTAGTATGTGAGCGTGCGAGAATTAAACGCGTACCGGGTCAACCCACCGAAATTAAGAGAAAACGCAATAAAAAAATAAAACGAAGGTTTGAACGAACTCCAAACTCGATGAGACCTGTTCCGTTAGATCCGGAATTACAATTAGTTCTAGGGTTCAAATTTCGTGTGAAATGGAATTGTCAATTGATCTCACGAGCAAAAGTACTGACGTTGAACTAAAACACATTCACGTTTGTCAAAGGAACATAAGCCAAAAAGGGCTATTTGAAGTGTCGCGCGATCAAGGGGTTCAAGTGTTTTTCTTCACAACCCTTCCCTCCCTGGCATTTAAGCAATCCGAGTGCTCCCCCTTTTATTTAAAACTCCCCTTCTGTCCCTTTCTTCTCCTTTCCTTTTGTATAAAACTCCGTTTCGTCTTCCTTAAGCTTCCAAGGTTGCCGATCTCCCCTACTCCCCCCTTCCACTGACGTTATCCCTCTACTCTACTTTCACAAAAATACTCCAGCCCTTTCCCTTACCTCCTCCATTATCGTGGCCCTTTTTCGTCCATAAACCCCTAAAAACATAATTTTTACACCTAATTTGCAATCAACCCCCTCCAAGCTCTTACCTTTCACCTCCATACCCCAACAAAATAGCAGTTAAATCCTGTGCCTCCTCCATACCAACCCCCTCCATCCAAAAAGGTGGAATCCCACCCCTTGTCGCACCCCCGAGTCCCATTTCCCCTTCCATTTGCTCTATATACCCAGATTTACACCCGTTTGTGTGCCTGGAAAATTTAGAGAACCTATAGCCTGAAAAATTGAGTCCCATAAGCTTGTGGAAAATTTTATAGGCACTGTAGGAGTGTCTGAGTCGTGTGCGAGAGTTCGAAGTCCATCCGCATAAAAGATTGACGGAGTGGTACCCACGGTGGTAAACTGAAACTGCAAGGGCTAGTTTAATAAGTTGTTTTTAGTTTATTAAGTTTGGATTAATATAATGATTTGTGATTGATCATAGAAATTTAATATGATGTTAAATGTTGAGTAGTGTGATAAAAATATCATTTTTACCTTATATATGTGAAATAACTTGGGTATATGACACATAAAACACAAACAGTATCGATTGAAAATTAGTTGAATCTTAAATGGTCTTGAATAAGTAATTTACTAATTACTGGCTTTTGAATGTGATGTAAACCCCACATGGCTATTAGGATGATAATTGACACTAATCCCAATTGTTTGATTTATGTGTTAATTTGTTGATCGACAAGTTATGTAAGCGTTATTTATTTAAGGCTTAAATGGTGAATTCCACTTTGTGTGTGAATTAGATGTTGTTTGATGGTTGATTGAGTGTTAGATAATACATTGTTCGAAAATGAACTGTAAAAGTGGTTATTGGTTCATTGGTTTAGTCTCCATCAAGAAAAACGATTTTTAATGAATATTTTAATATTATAATAATAAGTTGAAAATCAAAGTTGTGATTTGATGTCCGATTTTAGATGGACATGAAGATTATAAAATATAGATGAATATTTGTAACTGTAACAAGTGATTTTGGAAAAAAAATCATCTAGTTATGGCACATTCAAGTTTTATTTTCAAAATGAATAGTTACCTAGTGTAACAACCCGAAAATCTGGGCCAGTTTAAAATTTTTATTTTGGCAATTTTAGCGAATTTTGAATATTTAAAATAGATTATTTTAAATAATATCGACGAGAAAGTTTATTTCGAATATAATTAGAACGTATATACTATACGCGTCGTCGTTAGAATATAAATATTTATATATAATTATAAATAGAATTGAAAAGGGCGCGGTAGTTCGATAATTCGATTTCAAACTTCAATTGAATGTACCGGGTGCAAAACAATCCGGATTTTAGAGAAACCAAAAATAATGGGATCTAATTGATAATATCTTTCCAACGAATCCGAATAATCAAATTTTCATAGCGGGGATCAAAAGTTATGTCCAGTTGAAAATTCTGAATAGTCGCTATGGAATTCAGGCCCTTAAAAATGGACATTTTGCAAACGACCTCGGATTCCGACGAAACCAGTTTTGTTGGGTCCGTGATATAAAGTTATTGCTAGGTTTCAAATTTCATAATTTTCTGAATTAATATGTGAGCGTGGCACAGTTAAACGCGTTTGACCAGTTTCAGTTGATTTTAATCGACTGGAAATTGGCCATTTTTCCAACGGTTTCAGAATTCGACGAAACTAGTTTTGTTAGGACCGTATAGTCAATACGAAGCTAGAAAATATTTTTATGGGATTTATAGAGTTAGTATGTGACCCCGGTAATTTGAAATGTACGTTTAAAATTCAATATAGTGATTTAAATGTAAATTAAACGGAAACTGATTCAAATGGTCAAATCAGCTTGCGATACATATCCCATTGTGTTCGAAATGGGGGTAAAACGCTATGGACGACAGGCGGTGGGCCTCGTTTCGAGGTCGTATGTGAAAGTCAACTTTTAGAAATTAAATAATATAAAATAAAATAAAATAAAATAAAAAAATATAAAATATATTCCCTCCTCCCCTTTTATCCTCCTGGCCCCCCCGTTCGTTTTAATTTCAAACTAAGGAAAAAAAAAAGAGAACCGAATCCCTAATCGACGTTGACCACCGCTACACCCTCCGGCTCAGGCGTCCACAACTCCACCTCCTCCCAAGTCATCGACGATGATCCCCTCCTTCCTCTGGAACCCGCTGCAACTTCGGAAGTCGCGCCCAAATCGCGAGGCCATCGAGGCGTCGAGTTCAACCGTGGGTGGTGGCGCCGGAGCAGGGAAGAATGGCGGAGGTCGTGGCGGCATCAAATTGAGGCCTCGCGCCTCGAGATGCATGAAACCTGAAGCCCTAGGGGTTGAGAGTCTTCGACAGGCAACGTCCAGAACTGGAAGGAGGAAAGGGTAATTAAAACTTTGTTTTATTTATTTAGAAACATTATTTTTGAATCTGAAAACATTATTTTTAAATCTGAAAATGTGGTCTTTAAAATTGAAATTTGAAAATAAGCATTGTTTTTGAAAATAAAAATAAGCATTTTTTTTGAAAATGGAAAAAAAAAAGAGATTTTAAAAACTGATTTAAAAATTTGAAAACTGGATTTTTAAAAGATTTAAAAAATGTATTTAAAAAGAATTTAAAAAGAGATTTTTAAAGGTGAAAAGGCGAGATTTTTAATATGGAAAAAGATTAGAACTTTGAAAGGTGAAAAGATAGGATTTTTATTTGGTAAAAGGTATGATCTTTATATTTTTAAAAGTGATTAAAAATATGATTTTTATATTTTTAAAGTATTAAAAATATAATCTTTACTATATAGAAATATTAAAAATATGGTTTTTATATATTGAACTTCGAAATAAAAATATGGTTTTTATATATTGAACTTCGAAATAAAAATATGGTTTTTATATATTGAACTTCGAAATAAAAATATGGTTTTTATATATTGAACTTCGAAATAAAAATATGGTTTTTATATATTGAACTTCAAAATAAAAATATGGTTTTTATATATTGAACTTCGAAATAAAAATATGGTTTTTATATATTGAACTTCGAAATAAAAATTCGATTTTTATATATTGAATAGCGTAGTAAAAATTCGATTTTTACATATGTAGTGAAAGCGGACAACGAAAGCGACAAAGGGCAGGTTGGCGAAGATTCCCTGCATTAGAAGTGCCATGGAGCTAGGATAGCTATTTGTGAGAATTTCTCACTCTTCAATTTATTTTCTAGTTATATATATATATATATACTAGGATGCAGACGGTGCTTAGTAGCACCCGACACAATCGTCCACAAACCATGGACTTGTTTGTTTGGTTGCATAGATTAGTTTGATTATGTGATTGAATTGAATTGTTTGAGTGAAATTGAATGGTTTGATTGATGTGTGAATGGCGTGGGCCTTCACTAGACCGGGGATAAGGCTAGGCCTCGTCCCGTTTCTAGTATCGTGCCGTTATGCCGCCGAAATTTTCTAAAATAAGTTAGAAAAATAAAATATCATTTTATTTAAAGAATGAACTGAATAGAAATTCATATGTTGAAATAAAATGTTTTATCGTTAGAAATATAATTTTTTTAACGTGAATGTGAATAAATAAAATATTCATTTACAAACCAGACGGTTTGTTTATGTACACTGATTTGACTGACATTGATTGGGTCGATAAATTTCACACATCGCCCAACTGCACAAATAAAATATGTGTTTGATTGTTTGAAACCCCACACGGGTGTTAGGATGAAATTTGAAGTACACTCATCCTGATTGATTAAATATGTCGATCGATTGATTGACAGGCTGTTATAAGCATTAGATATCTATATTTGATGCTTATACAGTGTAGTGCACTTTGGTTGATGGTTGATTATTTTTCAATGCTATTATACATGTGTTGTATGAAAATCCATATGATTAACTTTATATGGTTATTGATTGGGCCTCATTCCAATTTAGAAAATATAGAATATATAAAATAAAAGTTCATGTGTTGACAGTACTCATTCATTGAGATTGGTCATGTGTTGAACGAAATATTTTAGTAATAAAATTTGCACCTTTATCGATATAAAATAAAAGTTCATGTGTTGACAGTACTCATTCATTGAGATTGGTCATGTGTTGAACGAAATATTTTAGTAATAAAATTTGCACCTTTATCGATATAAAATAAAAGTTCATGTGTTGACAGTACTCATTCATTGAGATTGGTCATGTGTTGAACGAAATATTTTAGTAATAAAATTTACATCTTTATCAATATAAAATAAAAGTTCATGTGTTGACAGTACTCATTCATTGAGATTGGTCATGTGTTGAACGAAATATTTTGATAATAACAACTATTTTGAAAAAGAAATATTTGAAATAGAATATTTGAAAATAGAAATTTATGAAGCCGTGTTGATTAGATTGACGCCATTTTGACGTGAACGATATTTATATCGATTTTAAAACGATTTCGAAATGAATTGAATTTAAAACGATTTCGAAATGAATTGAATTGAAAACGATTTCGAAATGAATTGAATTTAAAACGATTTCGAAATGAATTGAATTTAAAACGATTTCGAAATGAATTGAATTTAAAACGATTTCGAAATGAATTAAATTGAAAACGATTTCGAAATGAATTGAATTGAAAACGATTTCGAAATGAATTAAATTGAAAACGATTTCGAAATGAATTGAATTGAAAACGATTTCGAAATGAATTGAATTTAAAACGATTTCGAAATGAATTGAATTGAAAACGATTTCGAAATGAATTAAATTGAAAACGATTTCGAAATGAAATGAATTGAAAACGATTTCGAAATGAAATGAATTGAAAACGATTTCGAAATGAAATGAATTGAAAACGATTTCGAAATGAAATGAATTGAAAACGATTTCGAAATGAATTGAATTGAAAACGATTTCGAAATGAATTGAATTGAAAATGATTTCGAAATGAATTGAAAGCGAATTGAAAACGAATTCAAATTGAATTGAAATTTGAATTGAATAGAAATGAATTTTAAAACGAATTTATAAAGAAGAATTCATTTTTGATTTGAATTGAAAAGAAAGTTGAAATTGCTTTTGAAACGATTTTAAAACTAATTATATAATTCGTTTTAAATAGAAATCGACGGAATATATATTATATATATATTATATATAATATAATGGCCTGAATAGAACGCGCCGCGCCGCGGCAGTTCGCGAATTTCGACCATTTATTTCAAACGAACATTACAGGAGATCCGACCGTCGGATTCTCCTAAAACCGGAACCGTTGGGTTCGTATCGAAAAGAGCTTTCTAACAAATATTAGAAATTAGAAATCTAACGGTTGGATTTGGAATTATGTCCAAATCAAATTCGAAAAAGGTCGCTGTAAGTGCAGTTCGATGGCCATTGATGGAAATCGACTGTACGGGCCTTGATAAAATTATTAAAAATAGTAATAATTTATGTAAAATCATAAGAAATGATTTAGAAAGAATTGGGATGAAAAACTCCATATTTGAAAAGATAAAAATAGATTTTTATCGAAATGAACTAGTTTTGAACTAGAATTATAATTCTATTTATTTTTAAATAAATAAATTGAATTTGAAAAGGGTTTTAAAAATAACCAAAATTTCCAATGATTGCATTGGAGTGGATTTGAATCGAAATTGTCTTCGGAATATTTCGATGTTGGAATTCGTGATTATACAGATGTTGTTATGGAAATTTGAAAGATATATATTTATATCGTTATTTCCAATACGACATTTGTTAATCGTAGAACTTGATATTGAATATAAGCCGGGATATTTTCTATTCAGAGCCTTGTATTTAATATCAAATGTGATTTGGGTTTGTCGTGAATGGTGTCTTCACTAACACTGTTCTTGAACCCAGTTGAGAAAAGATTAAATCTTTTTATTTAGATTTAATGAAGTGTACCAATTAAATAATATTTAATTGGAATTGAATCGATATTGATTTTTGGGTTTATCGTGGACAGTGTTTTAAATAACACTCGTTCTTTAACCCGATCATTGATGAAATGTGATTTTGGGTTGTCGTGAACGGTATCTTCAATAATACAGTTCTTAGACCTGAAGGAGTTAAGAAAATCAGAAACTAACTGGAGATTAGTTAAGTTGAATAGTTTCCGAGGTATTGATCTGATGTTGGTTTCGGCCTTCGGGATTCATACTTAGGGAATTGCTCACTTGCTAATTTACAATTAGGGACTGATTGAAATGTGATGTGATTTTGGGTTTATCGTGAACCGTGTTTTAAATGACACTGATTCTTTAACCCAGTCACAGATTAAAACTAAGTGGAGTTTTAATGAATCTTTAATTAGATTGAAATAATCGAAATGGAGTATCACCAGTTTTGCTCCAGGCGATAGTTAAATCTTTAATTAGATTTGAACGTGAAATGGTAATTGAATTTACCGATAACACCGTGGTGTTAGATATGAAGTATTACCAGTTTTACTTCATGGGATGAATAGGTTGGGATTGGGAAACTAAAACCAATGATTACTTCGGTAAGGTTCGTTAATCTCGACTAGTTGAATCGAAATTCAAAAGAAGATTAAAGAGTAAATTCAAGGAATTTATCTTGGATAAAATTAATGGGAACCTTTCCCTATGAATGTGAAATTTAGAAACTAACTGTCGGTTAGCCAAGCAGAATGGTTTTCTGGATATTGATCTGATGTTGGTTTCGGCCTTCGGGGTTAATGTTTGGGAAATTATTCTCTTGATTAATTTATGGTTAGTGACTGATGAATTGGAATGAGGCGTATGTTGTGTTTGTGTAAAACTTATTTAAAATATACGCGAGTTATTCGGAAAGACCGGGTTTATCCCATTCTGAATAACTGATACGACGATAAGTCGAAGATGAAGACGATGGTCGAAGACCGGAGGTCTTCACGTCGTTTGGGTAATTACTGATGATCTTGATTGGGCTGTACACCCAAGAAGATGGAAACAGTTAGTGATCGTCCAGACGTACTTGGAGATCGATGGATATGCGGGGTACTAGGTGCCTCCGGTTTCGTTCAGCCCCAGAACGGACTTGTAAATGGACTGTGTGTCTGACATTGGATTTTAGCCCGTGTGGTTGATCTCTATTAAATATATATCTGTTTGGCGACGGAGAATTTATTCTCTTGCTTAACGCCCTTCTCTGAGACGTACGAGCTCAGGGGTTATATATTGATGGATATCAAACGCATGGAGTGAATTGCCTGTGTGGCATGCCTAAGTGGCAATTGATCGAGGCTTCTGTTGAAAAGCAAAGTCTTGTGGTGATGATCAAAGCACGGCCTTTGTGGCGTAGCTTTGTGTAACGTTTACCTCGCGTGTTTCACACCCGGTATGAACCAAAAACGGGAGACGGACCTCAGGGAGGACTTGCGTTTCTTTCTAGCTAAAAGTGGCGTCAGTGGTTTTACACGCCCTGACGAGTTTGACTTATGTGGTTGTTGCTGTTGCGAGGCGCCTCGGTTTGATCGGACGATCCGGGTCTGATGGAGTCATTCGTTGGCTCGTTTGCGCCCCAAAGGGCGGGGAGACGTATTGTTCAGGCATAATAATCCACATCGGTGGACCGGCCCTGACGATCCAGGGGGCAGTTGCGGCTGTTCCTGAGACATGGTAGGCTAGATTGTCTCGAATCGGTTGAGGACTATCTTTTGCCTCGGTTCATAGACGGAAATCCAATTTCCAAATACGTGACTTTGCGGTTTTATTTGTAAACCTATATATGGCGACATAGTGGCATGGGACGCTCATGCCGCCTATGATTGATACTTATGATTTGAAGTTGTTTTATACACTATGCACTTATTATAGTATCAAATGATTTGTTTTAAACGTATCAAGCATTCTTTGGCTGTTATAAGGGAAAACCCTATCCCCCGGCTTGCGTTGCATTGTGTGATAGGACCTGGGTCTTATAACAGCTTCATTTTTCTTTATTTAGCATTGCGCTGTTTGTTTTATGCACTGGTATTCTTGGGAGGAAACCCGTTCCGTGTTATACGGCGTGGTCCCTTGATTTACCTAATTTTAAAATAAAGATTAATAACTGTTTTAGTTCTCACACCAGTCACATGACTGACCTGGAGTTTATTGTTTTAACCTAAACTCTGGGTGCCCTTATTTTGACACGGGCAGCTAGTAGTTTCGGTTTTGCAGATTTATATTCACAGGATCCTGGTTTACAGCTGGAATGATATCCGGAGAGCTTTGTATCCGTATATCTCTTCTAGTTGTGTATTGTATTATTTTCCGCTGCTATGTATTTAAATGTAATTTAAATCTCTGATATTTCTGTGTAATATTCATTTATACTCTGTATATTCTTGTAATCTGATGCATTGTTGTAATATACAATGAGATGTTCTTCTGTATGCGTTCTATTTTGTCCTGTTCTCAAACGATAGGGCGTTTCGAACGGTTTGGGTCGGTTTAGCGACTGGTTCGGATCGAGCGAAATTCCTTGCCGTCACAGTTGGTATTAGAGCTTTGGTTTACAAAGCAGAGAACAAGGCACATTAGAACCGTACGAAAGAATTCATCAGATATTGGATTAGTAATATCCAATGAGAATGACTCGTTAGAGATAGGATCAGTAGTATCCTAGAACGAGTGTGAAGAGTATGTTTTTAAAATAAAAGTCAAATTTGTTTTGAAAATTTAAAATCAATTATTCGTATTTGATTATTTGTTTATATTGATTTTGGACAATCCAGTATATAAAGAATTTGCATATACGCCTTGCAAACGTATATTCGAAGTTTTAATATACTGGATAGATATAGAGTCACATTCTAGACACCCGGGGATAATTCTGATGATGTGGCCACATCATCAGTATTTATATTCGTGTTTCGAAGGTGTGATATCTATATATTTCCATTAGACTGGTGTGAGAACCAAAACTTATATAGTTAGAACACCTTGTTGTGGATTGGCATCAAAAACAAGATTTTCAGTATATGTATCAAAATTATGAATTTGATAATTTAATTCACTAATTGATTGATGTTTGTGTTGCTTGTTTATTTGTTTGCTAATTTTTAACCAATTAGCCTAATTGAATCAAATATTGAATTATACTGAAAATTAGTCGCATTTGCTTGCATATACATATATATCCTTGAACAGGTCATAGCAAGGAGGCTAGAGCAGAGAATAAAATTTGTTTGCCCGACAAATAGGTACACGTTTACTACATAATTTACTGTTTTGTTTGGGTGATGATGATTTTGTGAGCCTATTGGCTAGCCGCTTGGCTTTTTCTTTTTCTTTTTGAGACCTGAAGGACCGGGGAAGCTATTTGAAATTCCCCGATGCTCCTGGTGCAGGGGAGGTTATGGCGAAATTTTTCGAAAATTTAGGGTGTTAGCCAAATTTTTGAAAATTTGAAAATTCTCAGAAACTAAAGAGTTGGAGAATGGAAGTCAGATCGATCGTAGAGCTGAATAATCAAACCACTTGCGACTTTGTTCCTTTTCGGGGACGAAAAGTTTTAAGTGGGGGAGATTGTAACAACCCGAAAATCTGGGCCAGTTTAAAATTTTTATTTTGGCAATTTTAGCGAATTTTGAATATTTAAAATAGATTATTTTAAATAATATCGACGAGAAAGTTTATTTCGAATATAATTAGAACGTATATACTATACGCGTCGTCGTTAGAATATAAATATTTTTATATAATTACAAATAGAATTGAAAAGGGCGCGGTAGTTCGATAATTCGATTTCAAACTTCAATTGAATGTACCGGGTGCAAAACAATCCGGATTTTAGAGAAACCAAAAATAATGGGATCTAATTGATAATATCTTTCCAACGAATCCGAATAATCAAATTTTCATAGCGGGGATCAAAAGTTATGTCCAGTTGAAAATTCTGAATAGTCGCTATGGAATTCAGGCCCTTAAAAATGGACATTTTGCAAACGACCTCGGATTCCGACGAAACCAGTTTTGTTGGGTCCGTGATATAAAGTTATTGCTAGGTTTCAAATTTCATAATTTTCTGAATCAATATGTGAGCGTGGCGCAGTTAAACGCGTTTGACCAGTTTCAGTTGATTTTAATCGACTGGAAATTGGCCATTTTTCCAACGGTTTCAGAATTCGACGAAACTAGTTTTGTTAGGACCGTATAGTCAATACGAAGCTAGAAAATATTTTTATGGGATTTATAGAGTTAGTATGTGACCCCGGTAATTTGAAATGTACGTTTAAAATTCAATATAGTGATTTAAATGTAAATTAAACGGAAACTGATTCAAATGGTCAAATCATCTTGCGATACATATCCCATTGTGTTCGAAATGGGGGTAAAACGCTATGGACGACAGGCGGTGGGCCTCGTTTCGAGGTCGTATGTGAAAGTCAACTTTTAGAAACTAAATAATATAAAATAAAATAAAATAAAATAAAATATAAAATATATTCCCTCCTCCCCTTTTATCCTCCTGCCCCCCCCCCCCCCCCGTTCGTTTTAATTTCAAACTAAGAAGAAAAAAAAAGAGAACCGAATCCCTAATCGACGTTGACCACCGCTACACCCTCCGGCTCAGGCGTCCACAACTCCACCTCCTCCCAAGTCGTCGACGATGATCCCCTCCTTCCTCTGGAACCCGCTGCAACTTCGGAAGTCGCGCCCAAATCGCGAGGCCATCGAGGCGTCGAGTTCAACCGTGGGTGGTGGCGCCGGAGCAGGGAAGAATGGCGGAGGTCGTGGCGGCATCAAATTGAGGCCTCGCGCCTCGAGATGCATGAAATCTGAAGCCCTAGGGGTTGAGAGTCTTCGACAGGCAACGTCCAGAACTGGAAGGAGGAAAGGGTAATTAAAACTTTGTTTTATTTATTTAGAAACATTATTTTTGAATCTGAAAACATTATTTTTAAATCTGGAAATGTGGTCTTTAAAATTGAAATTTGAAAATAAGCATTGTTTTTGAAAATAAAAATAAGCATTGTTTTTGAAAATGGAAAAAAAAAGAGATTTTAAAAACTGATTTAAAAATTTGAAAACTGGATTTTTAAAAGATTTAAAAACTGTATTTAAAAAGAATTTAAAAAGAGATTTTTAAAGGTGAAAAGGCGAGATTTTTAATATGGAAAAAGATTAGAACTTTGAAAGGTGAAAAGATAGGATTTTTATTTGGTAAAAGGTATGATCTTTATATTTTTAAAAGTGATTAAAAATATGATTTTTATATTTTTAAAGTATTAAAAATATAATCTTTACTATATAGAAATATTAAAAATATGGTTTTTATATATTGAACTTCGAAATAAAAATATGGTTTTTATATATTGAACTTCGAAATAAAAATATGGTTTTTATATATTGAACTTCGAAATAAAAATATGGTTTTTATATATTGAACTTCGAAATAAAAATCTGGTTTTTATATATTGAACTTCAAAATAAAAATATGGTTTTTATATATTGAACTTCGAAATAAAAATATGGTTTTTATATATTGAACTTCGAAATAAAAATTCGATTTTTATATATTGAATAGCGTAGTAAAAATTCGATTTTTACATATGTAGTGAAAGCGGACAACGAAAGCGACAAAGGGCAGGTTGGCGAAGATTCCCTGCATTAGAAGTGCCATGGAGCTAGGATAGCTATTTGTGAGAATTTCTCACTCTTCAATTTATTTTCTAGTTATATATATATACTAGGATGCAGACGGTGCTTAGTAGCACCCGACACAATCGTCCACAAACCATGGACTTGTTTGTTTGGTTGCATAGATTAGTTTGATTATGTGATTGAATTGAATTGTTTGAGTGAAATTGAATGGTTTGATTGATGTGTGAATGGCGTGGGCCTTCACTAGACCGGGGATAAGGCTAGGCCTCGTCCCGTTTCTAGTATCGTGCCGTTATGCCGCCGAAATTTTCTAAAATAAGTTAGAAAAATAAAATATCATTTTATTTAAAGAATGAACTGAATAGAAATTCATATGTTGAAATAAAATGTTTTATCGTTAGAAATATAATTTTTTTTAACGTGAATGTGAATAAATAAAATATTCATTTACAAACCAGACGGTTTGTTTATGTACACTGATTTGACTGACATTGATTGGGTCGATAAATTTCACACATCGCCCAACTGCACAAATAAAATATGTGTTTGATTGTTTGAAACCCCACACGGGTGTTAGGATGAAATTTGAAGTACACTCATCCTGATTGATTAAATATGTCGATCGATTGATTGACAGGCTGTTATAAGCATTAGATATCTATATTTGATGCTTATACAGTGTAGTGCACTTTGGTTGATGGTTGATTATTTTTCAATGCTATTATACATGTGTTGTATGAAAATCCATATGATTAACTTTATATGGTTATTGATTGGGCCTCATTCCAATTTAGAAAATATAGAATATATAAAATAAAAGTTCATGTGTTGACAGTACTCATTCATTGAGATTGGTCATGTGTTGAACGAAATATTTTAGTAATAAAATTTGCACCTTTATCGATATAAAATAAAAGTTCATGTGTTGACAGTACTCATTCATTGAGATTGGTCATGTGTTGAACGAAATATTTTAGTAATAAAATTTGCACCTTTATCGATATAAAATAAAAGTTCATGTGTTGACAGTACTCATTCATTGAGATTGGTCATGTGTTGAACGAAATATTTTAGTAATAAAATTTACATCTTTATCAATATAAAATAAAAGTTCATGTGTTGACAGTACTCATTCATTGAGATTGGTCATGTGTTGAACGAAATATTTTGATAATAACAACTATTTTGAAAAAGAAATATTTGAAATAGAATATTTGAAAATAGAAATTTATGAAGCCGTGTTGATTAGATTGACGCCATTTTGACGTGAACGATATTTATATCGATTTTAAAACGATTTCGAAATGAATTGAATTTAAAACGATTTCGAAATGAATTGAATTGAAAACGATTTCGAAATGAATTGAATTTAAAACGATTTCGAAATGAATTGAATTTAAAACGATTTCGAAATGAATTGAATTGAAAACGATTTCGAAATGAATTGAATTGAAAACGATTTCGAAATGAATTGAATTGAAAACGATTTCGAAATGAATTGAATTTAAAACGATTTCGAAATGAATTGAATTTAAAACGATTTCGAAATGAATTGAATTGAAAACGATTTCGAAATGAATTAAATTGAAAACGATTTCGAAATGAAATGAATTGAAAACGATTTCGAAATGAAATGAATTGAAAACGTTTTCGAAATGAAATGAATTGAAAACGATTTCGAAATGAATTGAATTGAAAACGATTTCGAAATGAATTGAATTGAAAATGATTTCGAAATGAATTGAATTGAAAACGATTTCGAAATGAATTGAAAGCGAATTGAAAACGAATTCAAATTGAATTGAAATTTGAATTGAATAGAAATGAATTTTAAAACGAATTTATAAAGAAGAATTCAATTTTGATTTGAATTGAAAAGAAAGTTGAAATTGCTTTTGAAATGATTTTAAAACTAATTATATAATTCGTTTTAAATAGAAATCGACGGAATATATATTATATATATAATATAATGGCCTGAATAGAACGCGCCGCGCCGCGGCAGTTCGCGAATTTCGACCATTTATTTCAAACGGACATTACGGGAGATCCGACCGTCGGATTCTCCTAAAACCGGAGCCGTTGGGTTCGTATCGAAAAGAGCTTTCTAACAAATATTAGAAATTAGAAATCTAACGGTTGGATTTGGAATTATGTCCAAATCAAATTCGAAAAAGGTCGCTGTAAGTGCAGTTCGATGGCCATTGATGGAAATCGACTGTACGGGCCTTGATAAAATTATTAAAAATAGTAATAATTTATGTAAAATCATAAGAAATGATTTAGAAAGAATTGGGATGAAAAACTCCATATTTGAAAAGATAAAAATATATTTTTATCGAAATGAACTAGTTTTGAACTAGAATTATAATTCTATTTATTTTTAAATAAATAAATTGAATTTGAAAAGGGTTTTAAAAATAACCAAAATTTCCAATGATTGCATTGGAGTGGATTTGAATCGAAATTGTCTTCGGAATATTTCGATGTTGGAATTCGTGATTATACAGATGTTGTTATGGAAATTTGAAAGATATATATTTATATCGTTATGTCCAATACGACATTTGTTAATCGTAGAACTTGATATTGAATATAAGCCGGGATATTTTCTATTCAGAGCCTTGTATTTAATATCAAATGTGATTTGGGTTTGTCGTGAATGGTGTCTTCACTAACACTGTTCTTGAACCCAGTTGAGAAAAGATTAAATCTTTTTATTTAGATTTAATGAAGTGTACCAATTAAATAATATTTAATTGGAATTGAATCGATATTGATTTTTGGGTTTATCTTGGACAGTGTTTTAAATAACACTCGTTCTTTAACCCGATCATTGATGAAATGTGATTTTGGGTTGTCGTGAACGGTATCTTCAATAATACAGTTCTTAGACCTGAAGGAGTTAAGAAAATCAGAAACTAACTGGAGATTAGTTAAGTTGAATAGTTTCCGAGGTATTGATCTGATGTTGGTTTCGGCCTTCGGGATTCATACTTAGGGAATTGCTCACTTGCTAATTTACAATTAGGGACTGATTGAAATGTGATGTGATTTTGGGTTTATCGTGAACCGTGTTTTAAATGACACTGATTCTTTAACCCAGTCACAGATTAAAACTAAGTGGAGTTTTAATGAATCTTTAATTAGATTGAAATAATCGAAATGGAGTATCACCAGTTTTGCTCCAGGCGATAGTTAAATCTTTAATTAGATTTGAACGTGAAATGGTAATTGAATTTACCGATAACACCGTGGTGTTAGATATGAAGTATTACCAGTTTTACTTCATGGGATGAATAGGTTGGGATTGGGAAACTAAAACCAATGATTACTTCGGTAAGGTTCGTTAATCTCGACTAGTTGAATCGAAATTCAAAAGAAGATTAAAGAGTAAATTCAAGGAATTTATCTTGGATAAAATTAATGGGAACCTTTCCCTATGAATGTGAAATTTAGAAACTAACTGTCGGTTAGCCAAGCAGAATGGTTTTCTGGATATTGATCTGATGTTGGTTTCGGCCTTCGGGGTTAATGTTTGGGAAATTATTCTCTTGATTAATTTATGGTTAGTGACTGATGAATTGGAATGAGGCGTATGTTGCGTTTGTGTAACACTTATTTAAAATATACGCGAGTTATTCGGAAAGACCGGGTTTATCCCATTCTGAATAACTGATACGACGATAAGTCGAAGATGAAGACGATGGTCGAAGACCGGAGGTCTTCACGTCGTTTGGGTAATTACTGATGATCTTGATTGGGCTGTACACCCAAGAAGATGGAAACAGTTAGTGATCGTCCAGATGTACTTGGAGATCGATGGATATACGGGGTACTAGGTGCCTCCGGTTTCGTTCAGCCCCAGAACTGACTTGTAAATGGACTGTGTGTCTGACATTGGATTTTAGTCCGTGTGGTTGATCTCTATTAAATATATATCTGTTTGGCGGCGGAGAATTTATTCTCTTGCTTAACGCCCTTCTCTGAGACGTACGAGCTCAGGGGTTATATATTGATGGATATCAAACGCATGGAGTGAATTGCCTGTGTGGCATGCCTAAGTGGCAATTGATCGAGGCTTCTGTTGAAAAGCAAAGTCTTGTGGTGATGATCAAAGCACGGCCTTTGTGGCGTAGCTTTGTGTAACGTTTACCTCGCGTGTTTCACACCCGGTATGAACCAAAAACGGGAGACGGACCTCAGGGAGGACTTGCGTTTCTTTCTAGCTAAAAGTGGCGTCAGTGGTTTTACACGCCCTGACGAGTTTGACTTATGTGGTTGTTGCTGTTGCGAGGCGCCTCGGTTTGATCGGACGATCCGGGTCCGATGGAGTCATTCGTTGGCTCGTTTGCGCCCCAAAGGGCGGGGAGACGTATTGTTCAGGCATAATAATCCACATCGGTGGACCGGCCCTGACGATCCAGGGGGCAGTTGCGGCTGTTCCTGAGACATGGTAGGCTAGATTGTCTCGAATCGGTTGAGGACTATCTTTTGCCTCGGTTCATAGACGGAAATCCAATTTCCAAATACGTGACTTTGCGGTTTTATTTGTAAACCTATATATGGCGACATAGTGGCATGGGACGCTCATGCCGCCTATGATTGATACTTATGATTTGAAGTTGTTTTATACACTATGCACTTATTATAGTATCAAATGATTTGTTTTAAACGTATCAAGCATTCTTTGGCTGTTATAAGGGAAAACCCTATCCCCCGGCTTGCGTTGCATTGTGTGATAGGACCTGGGTCTTATAACAGCTTCATTTTTCTTTATTTAGCATTGCGCTGTTTGTTTTATGCACTGGTATTCTTGGGAGGAAACCCGTTCCGTGTTATACGGCGTGGTCCCTTGATTTACCTAATTTTAAAATAAAGATTAATAACTGTTTTAGTTCTCACACCAATCACATGACTGACCTGGAGTTTATTGTTTTAACCTAAACTCTGGGTGCCCTTATTTTGACACGGGCAGCTAGTAGTTTCGGTTTTGCAGATTTATATTCAAAGGATCCTGGTTTACAGCTGGAATGATATCCGGAGAGCTTTGTATCCGTATATCTCTTCTAGTTGTGTATTGTATTATTTTCCGCTGCTATGTATTTAAATGTAATTTAAATCTCTGATATTTCTGTGTAATATTCATTTATACTCTGTATATTCTTGTAATCTGATGCATTGTTGTAATATACAATGAGATGTTCTTCTGTATGCGTTCTGTTTTGTCCTGTTCTCAAACGATAGGGCGTTTCGAACGGTTTGGGTCGGTTTAGCGACTGGTTCGGATCGAGCGAAATTCCTTGCCGTCACACCTAGAAAAGTGAAGTTCGATTAGGATATATAGGGAATGTTTTAAAACAACTACCTCTTCAAAACTTTCTTGTTTATTTCTATAACGAATGTCAGGAAAATTTTGATTAAAAACAATGAAGTTTTAAAAATAATATTATTTTAATTATTTAAGTATTATTGTAATATTGATTTTTGAGATTTGAAAATTTAAATATAACTTTGGAAAATTATTATACATATTTTATATAATAAATAAAACATTTTTGCAGCTATTCGATGTATTTTAAATTATATGTCGAATATTGGTCAGAATATAAGAACGTGTCACGTAGTGGTAGTTCGCGAATTTCGACATGTAACTTTAAATGAATGTACCGGGAGATCTGACCAGAGGATTTTCCCAAAATTGGAACCGTAGGGTTCATAATGAAAAGATCATTCAAATGATAAGAAGATTTTTGAAATCTAATGGTTAGATATTGTGAAATATTCAAATCAAGTTTGAATAAAAACAGCGCCGTAACCCGTAATGACCTGAAATTGGAAATTACGAGTATGGACTATTTTTATATAAATAAAAATATGGGAAATCATTATAAATATTATAAATTATTTGGAATAGATTTAAACCAATTATATATGGTTTTAAATGATAAAGGTGGTTAAGTGGAATTTGATGATTTTCTGTAAAAGCTTTTAAAACGGATTTTGCAAAATGTTTTGAGATAAGCATTCTAATTCGTAAATCAAATTGAATTCTTAAGTAAACCTTTTTATAAGTTTATGAAATGATTTTTGAAAACCAAGTAACATGACCAGGTTTAAGAATAAGATTTTTAAATCTAATGGAAGGATACCAATTAAAGGAGGCTTAATTTGTGAGTCAATAATCCAATAAGGATTTGATTAGATTTAATCTGGTGCAAATTATTCTAAAAGACCATGTTTAACTCATTTTGAATAATTGTACGATGATTAAAATTCGAAGATAATGAAGATGGTGCAAGATCGGAAGCCTTTACATCGAATGGGCTGCTTGTTGATGCCTTGAATTTAGGTTGTTCCCTTGAAGGGGTTATAATGGCAGTGGTCTAGATAGACTTGTTGATGGTCCGGATGTGCAAGGGCCACTTTCCTGTATTAGAAATATGGGGCGTGGAATAGTATGCCTTCAATTTTGTTTATACCTAGAACGGACTTGTATGGATGTATGTCTGACATCGTAATTTATGCTGTATTAATTGATCTCTACTAATTAAATACGTATCTTTTTGGTGGCAGAGAATTTATTCTCTTATCTTAACACCCTTCTCTGAGACGTATGAGCTTAGAGGTTATATATTAATAGACATCATTTGTATGGTATGCACTGACAATGTGGCATGTCAAGTTCTTCTTGCAGATAAATCAAAGTTTTTGTTGAAACGCAGAGCTGTGTGGTGCATTAACTCGTGAGCTTCACACCACGATATGATCCAAAAACGATATGAAGGACAGAAGAGTAAGGACTTATGTTTCCTTCTAGCTAAAAGTGATGTCATGGTATGGATCCCAGACAATTTACTTGTGTGGATGTTGGAATTGAGACACCTCCGATGATGGCCAAATACAACCAGGATGGCAATTAATACGACCGAGGAACGTTATGTTCAGGAGAAACCCGAACTCACCGAGAATTGGTGGGCCTGCTCTGCTGCTCCAAAGGATCATGCGTTGAGTCCTAGATATCTGAGATGTTCCGAACGGATAAGGAAGATCCTTTGCCTTAGTTCATGATGGAATCCAACTTCCAATACGAAACCTTACGTTTTCAGTTGTAAACCTATATGGTGACATAATAGGATGGGGTATTTTGCCATCTAAGATTGATACATTTATTTTCGAATTTTTTTTCAATGCTTAGATACTAATATTGTAACAATTGAGAATTTCACTAGATCCGAATCGATCGCTAAACCGACCAAGACCATTCGAAACCCCTGATTGTTTTGAGAACACGACAAATCGGAACACAAAAAAAAAGAACATTTCATTGTTAATTACAACAATTCCATCAGAATACAAGAATATACAGAGTATGAATAAATATTATACATCAGAGAAATGTCAGAGATTTAAATATATTACTGCAGCGGAAAAATAATATAATACACAACTGAAAGAGATATACGGATACAGAGCTTTCCGGATATCATTCCAGCTGTAAACCAGGTTCCTGTGAATATAATTCTGCAAAACCCAAACTACTAGCTGCCCGTGTGGAAAATAGGGGCACCCAGTGTTTAGGTTAAAACAATAAACTCCAGGTCAGTCATGTGACTGGTGTGAGAACTAAAATAGTTATTAATCTTTATTTTAAAGTTAGGTAAATCAAGGGACCACGCCGTATAACACAGGACGGGTTTTTACCCCAAGAATACCAGTGCATATAACAACAGCGCAATGCTAAATAAAGAAAAATGAAGCTATTATAAGACCCAGGTCCCATCACACAATGGAACACAAGCCGGAAGATATGATTTTACCTTATAATAGCCAAAGAATGCTTGATACGCTAAATTTCATCTTTTATTATTACTATAAGTGTATAGTGTCAAAACAATTTCAATCATAAGTATCAATCATAGACGGCATAAGTGCCCCATACCACTATGTCGCCATATATAGGATTACAACTAAAACCGAAATGTCTCGTATTGGAAAGTGGATTTCCCTCTATGAACCGAGGAAAGGGATCGTCCTCACCGCTTCAAGACAATCTAGCCCATGTCTCAGGATCAGAACGCATCGACCCTTGGAGCGACAGGGCTGGTCCACTGATGTGGATTAAAATGCCTGAACACTGCGTTTCCCCGCCTTTGGGGCGTAAATGAGCCAAATGACTCCATCGGCTCCACATAGTTACAGATATATCCGAGGCGCCTCGCAATCCAACAACCACACAGGTGAAAATAATATACATGCCAGGGCTGGCAGGTCACTGACACCACCCTAGCTAGAAGGAAACGCATGCCCTCCCTCAGGTCCTCTCCCGTTTCTGCTTCACACTGGGGTGTGAGACTCGCGAATTAACGCTACACAAAGTTATGCCACACAGGCGGTGCATTGATCATCAACCACAAGACTTTGCTTTTCAACAGAAGCCTTGATCATCTGCATCTCAGCATGCCACACAGGCAATTCACGCTATGCAACCGATATCAATCACACAGAATGAAATCCAATGTCAGACACACAGTCCATTTACAAGTCCGTTCTGGGTCTAAACGTAACCGGAGGCACCTTTTACCTCGCATATCCATCGATCTCCAAGTACGTCTAGACGATCACCAACTGATTCCCTCCTCTTGGGTGTACAGCCCAATCAAGATCATCGGTAATTATCCAAACGATGTGAAGACCTCCAGTCTTCAACCACCGTCTTCTTCCTCGACACATCGTCGATTCAGTTATTCAGAATGGGATAAACCCGGCCTTTCCGAATAACCCGCGTATATAATAAATAATTGTTACACAAACATAACATACGCCTCATTCCAATTCAGAATATCCTTTTATTCAAATATTCTTATACTTCGGGAAAGGTTCCCATAAATTTTATCAAAGATAAATTCTTTTAAATTTATTCTTTAATCTTCCTTTGTATTTTAATTCAAACCAAATTATGGTTTATCCAAACTAGTCGGGATTAACGAACCTTACCGAAGTAATCATTTGTTTTAAATTTCCCAACCCCAACCTATTCATCCCATGAAGTAAAACTGGAAATACTTCATATCTAACACCACGGTGTTATCGGTAAATTCAATTACCATTTCCCATTCAAATCTAATTAAAGATTTAACTATCGCCTAGAGCAAAACTGGTGATACTCCATTCTCGATCATTTCAATCTAATTAAAGATTCATTAAAACTCCACTTGGTTTTAATCTTCCCAAAAATCAATATTAACGATTGTTTAACTTGGGAAACCATATCCTGTCTTTAACTGGGTTAAAGAACCAATGTCATTTAAAACATGGTTCATGGTAAACCCAAAATCACATTCTATTCCATCAGCCTTTAACCGTAAATTAGCAAGTGAACAATTCCCTAAGTAATAACCCCGAAGGCCGAAACTAACATCTGATCAATACCCAGGAAACCATTCAACTTAACTAATCTCTAGTTAGCTTTTGATTTTCTTAACTACGTTGGGTCTAAGAACGGTATTACTAAAGATACCATTCACGACAACCCAAAATCACATTCCATTTACAAAGGAATCATCATGGAAAATAAGTCAATATATATAATCGATATAAACTTCCATATCCGACTAATAATATAAATGGAATAACGGCAAAGCCTTTTAAATTCCAGATATATTAGTTATCTTCCTCCACAGAAATTCACTTCGATTGTTACCAAATCGAATTCCATTCCATTCCAATTTATTTTATTAAATTGGAAAACTTTACTTTGGAAAATCTCCTTTAAATCTTAACCAAAGATTTATAAATTCCAAATCACATCTCACTGTAAATCGGGTTAAAGAATGAGTGTCGTTAAAACACCGTTCACGATAAACCCAATTCACATTCCATTAATTATCGGGTTAAAGAACAAGTGTTATTAAAAACACCGCTCATGATAAACCCAAAAATCAATTCAAATTCAATTCCAATTAAATACCATTTAATTGGTATACTTCATTAAATCTAAATAAAAAGATTTAATCTTTTTCTCAACTGTGTTTAAGAACAGTGTTAATGAAGACACCATTCACGACAAACCCAAATCCCATTTGATATTAAATACAAGGCTCTGAATAGAAAATATATCGGCTTATATTCAATATCAAATTCTACGACCAACAATATCGTATTGGAAATAACGATATAAATATATCTTTCAAATTTCCATAACAATATCTGTATAATCATAAAATCCAACATCGAAATATTCCAAAGACAATTTCAGTTCAAATCCATTCCAATTCAATTATTGGAAATTCTGATTACTTTTAAAACCCTTTCAAATCTAATTTATTTATTTCAAAAATAAATGGATTATAATTCTAGTTCATTTCGATAAAAATCTATATTTATCTTTTCAAATATGTAATTTTTCATACCAATCCTTTCCAAATCATTTCTTATGATTTTACACAAATTATTGCTATTTTTAATAATTTTATCAAAGCTCGTACAGTCGATTTCCATCAACGGTCATCGAACTGTAGTTACAGCGAACCTTTCAAAATTTGATTTGGACATCATTCCAAATCCAACTATTAGATTTCAAATCTCTAATATTCGTTAGAAAGCTCTTTTCGATACAAACCCAAAGGTTCTGGTTTCAGGAGAATCCAACGGTCGGATCTCCCGTAATGTCCATTTGAAGTCAATGGTCGAAATTTGCGAACTGCCGCGGCGCGGCGCATTCTATTGAGGCCATCATATATATAATATATATATTATATATTTCATCGATTTCCACTCAAAACGTATTTTATAAATCGTTTTAAATTTGTTTTCAAAACGATTTCAACTTCCTATTCAATTTCTAATCAAGATTGAATATTCCATATCATCGACATATAAATGATAATATTTTCAAAATATTATATTTTGAAATCAATTCCTTTTCGATATTCATTATAAAAATGAATAAAACCGATATAAATATCGTTCACGTCAAAATAGCGTCAATCTAACCAACACGGCTTTATGTATTTCAATAACTTCGTTATTCTATTCAACACATGAATATTTTCTTCAACACATGAATATATACTTTATTCAACACATGAATATTTTCTTCAACACATGAATATATACTTTATTCAACACATGAATTTTCATTTTATAATATTCTTTATTTTCCAAATTGGAATGAGGCCCAATCAGTTACCATATAATGTTAATTATATGGATTCCCTAAAACACACGTATATAATAGCAACGATAAATAATCAACCATCATCCAGAGTGCACCACACAACTGCATAAGCATTAAATATAAATAATTAACACTCACACAATCTGTCAACCAATCGATCGACATATAGCTAAATAATTGGGATTAATGTACGCCAAATATTATCCCAACACCCGTGTGGGGTTTCAAATCAACAAACACAGATTTTTTTATTTGTGAAGTTGGGTGATGTGTAAAATTTATCGTTCCAGTCAATATCAGTCAAATGGGTGTACATAAACAAATCGTCCGATTTGTTTATAAATATTTATTTTATATACACGTTAAAAATTATATTTTTAACTATAAAATATTTATTCATCCCACATCACACAATAAAACTTCACAACACATCAATCAAACAAACAAGTCATCCATGGTCTGTGGACGACGGGTGTCGGGTGCTACTAAGCACCGTCTGCATCCTAGTATATATTTCAACTAGAAAATAAATTAAAAGTGAGAAGTTCTCACCTTGGGGTTCCACTCTGCCATTCCTCATTTCTGAACAGTTCGGATTTCGTTTTGATTTCAGTCGATACCATCGCTATCTTTTCCCGCTGTTCACATTAAAAATCACATTTTTATTTCACTTCTTACATAAAAATTAAATATATTTTTTCTACAAACCTTCTTTCTATATAAAAATTATATTTTTACTTCACTTTCAACATAAAAATCAAATTTTTATTTCACTTTCATATATATAAAAATCGCCTCTTTTACATAACCAAAATCACGTCTTTTATATAAACAAAATCACGTCTTTATATCTTTAAAAATCACGTCTTTTCTAAATCAAAAACCAAATCTTTTCTTACTATAAAAATCATATATTTCTTTCTATAAAAACTCTACCTTTTCGTTTATAAAATTCAAGTCTTTAGGTTTATAAAAAAAATCAAATCTTTACGTTTATAAAAATCAAATCTTTACGTTTATAAAAATCAGACCTTTATGTTTGTAAAAATCAAATCTTTATTTCTAAGATATATATATAAATTCCAATAGTTTTTGTATAAACAATCCTATTTAATATAAAAACTGATTTGTTTATCCTTTTCTTTTTCTAAATAAAAACTATAGCATGAAGAACAAAATAAAACTAAAAATATAAACACTCACGGTGTTATCGGAGGAGGAGGGAGGTCTAACGTGCTGGTAGGGGTCAGAAGCGATGCTGGGGTGTCGAGTGGCGAAGAGGGGGTGGTGGTGGCGCTCAGGCGACGCGGGAGGGGGTTGTTCTGTCATCGGCGGTGGGGATTGGGTGTTGGAGGGGCCGTGGCGAGGTTTCAGGCGGGGTTTGGGGGGAATCGAAGAGGAGGGACGCTGGAGAGAGAGGTGGAGGAGAAAGGGAGTCTAGGGTGGAGGCGCGGTAGAGCGGAGGGCGGCTCCGGCGGCGCGAGGTCCAGGGCAGCGACGCGATTCATTTTGTTTTTTTTCCTTAATTTTCGTCGATCTGAGAAAACATGGGGAGGGAGGAAATAAAGGGGAGTGTGTTGACCGGGGAAAAGAAGAAAGAGGAGGTAATATATAATTTTATATTATTTTTAATTTAATTTTCCATAAAAAGCAACCTTCACATTCGAACTCCAAACGGGACCCAACGATTGTCGTCCCTAGAGTAATACCCCCATTCCGAACACAATGGAATATGTTTCGTAAGTCAATTCGACCGTTACGATCAGTTTTTATTTAAATTAAAATATAATTCAATATATTCAATTTTAAACGTACTTTTCAATTTACCAGGGTCACATACAAACTCTGAAAATTCCAGAAAAATTATTTCCTGCTTCGTATTGACGATACGGTCCTAACAAAACTAATTTCGTCAAATTCGAAGACCGTTTGAAAAATGACCATTTTCTGGTCGATCCAAATTGACTGAAACTGTTAAAACACGTTTTCTTTTACCATGCTCACATATTGCCTTCAAAAATTATGGAAATTTGAATCTAGCAATAATTTGACATCCTGGATCCAACAAAAGTGGTTTCGTCGAAAACGAAAGTCGTTTGCAAAATTGCTATTTTTAAGGGCCAGAATTTCATAGCGACTATTCTGAATTTTCAACTGGGCATAATTTTTTAATCCCGCTATGAAATTTCAATTTTTCAGATTCATTGGAAAGATATTTTCATTTAGATTCAAATATTTTTTGTTTCTCTAAAATCCGGTTTAGTTGAATCGTGTACATTCATTTGAAATCGAATTTTCGAACAACCACGCCATTTTCATTTCCTTTTATATTTAAAATAAATATTTATATTCTAACGTCAATTCAAATAAATATATACATTCTAATTCTATTCAAAATAAATTTCTCGCCGTCATTATTTAAAATAATTCATTTTAATATTCAAAATTCACTAAAATTTCCAAAATAATTTTTTTTAAATTGCCTCAGTTTTCCAGGTTATTACAATCTCCCCCACTTAAAACTTTTCATCCCCAAAAAGGAACGAAGCTGAAAGTTGTTTAACTAATCAACTCTACTTTCATTATTTTCATTATGGCTTAAGTTCTTCAACTTTTTAGTTTCTAAGAACTTTCCAAATTTTTCAAAAATTTGGCTAACACCCTAAATTTTCGAAAAATTTCGCTATAACCTCCCCTGCACCGGGAGCTTCGGGATATTTCAAATAGCCTCCCATGGCCCTCACCAATCCAAAAAGAAAACGAAACAACCAAGCGGCTAGCCAATCGGCTCATAAAATCATCAAAAACCCAAAGAAATATAATAAACATGTATCTATTTATCGGGCAAACAATTTTATTCCTCTGCTCTAGCCTCCTTGCTATGACCTGTTCAATGTAAGTACATGTATATGTATGCAAATGTGACAAATTTTCAATACATCTCAACATTTGGTTTAATTTAGCTAAAGATTCAACATTTAATTAATCGAACAATAATCAAACAACACAATCAGCAATCAATTTGTTGATTATCATTTCAAATTCATATCTTTGATATATAGTCAAAAATCATGTTTTTGATGCCAAGTCACAACAATATATTCTAACTATATTTTGGTTCTCACACCAGTCAATTGGAAAATATAAATATCACACCTTCGAAACTCGAACCCAAACGACTGATGTTGTACAGTCATCAATAGTTTCATCTCCGGACGACTAGAGTGTGATTCTATATCTACCCAATATATTAAAACTTCGAATACCCGTGGATCATACGTATATGCAAAATCTTTATATATTGGACTGCCCAAATTCAATACAAATAAATATTCAAATACGTTGAATAAAGTTTAAATTTTCAAAACAAAATTTGTTTTCATTTTAAAAATATACTCTTCACACTCGTTCTAGGATACTACTGATCCCATCTGTAACACCCCACCTCCGCCAGGGTGGCTCTTGCAAGCACTCTGACTTTGGAGGGGCGTTTGAATCAGGTAAACATGCATAATGATATATCAATGCAGAACAAGAACATATGTATATATGTAAACAGAGTAAATAAGATAAGTAAAACAGCGGAAGATTTCAAACTATTTCAAACAAGTCTGGTACAACATAATGTCAACTTTCCAAATACACAAGTCTAGATAAAAACAACATCACTGAAAAACTGAAATACATAAGTAGTATCCCCAAAATAAGTGATGACCATAGCTAGCTTCATGTCAAGACCGTACATGAGCTAAAATCCCACAAGCAAGTGATCAGAAATCCAAGCTAAGCTCCAATATTCCCACCCTGAGAACCTGGGGGGGAAACGGAAGAAAAGAGGCGAAAGAAAAACAGGTCAGTCAAAAAGACTGAGTAAGCCCTACTACAATCAATGTAAACTGATAAAGTTAACTGGCATGAGAAGCAGGGATGAACATAAGGATAACAACATACTAGCATGATGATTAACTAACAAGGTAGATAAAGGTGTCATTGCATAATCAGGTTTAAGGTTTTTGCACCATAGGTGTACTAGCAAACTAACATGACTTGAATAAACAAGTATTGATCCCTTGGCCCAAGCTTTGGCCCAATAACATGAAATGACCCTAATACGAGGTCGAATAACATGAAGTGACCCTAATACGAGGTCGAATAACATGAAGTGACCCTAATACGAGGTCGAATAACATGAAGTGACCCTAATACGAGGTCCAACCAAACGGTCTAATCGATCGGCTCCCTAAGCCTAACTCGTCACGTGTTGGTGTCAATACGGTCCAAACATAATTGTAGTCGGACTGTGCCGGGTCCACCCTTCGGGTGTATCAAGCCCTAGGGTGTAAACCCCTGGACACCATAAACATAAGTGCACAGTCTCGATCTACTGGTACCCGTGCATGTTTTCTCCGGCTACGGACTATGTGCACGACCATAGTCCGTCCGGAACTACACCGGCGTACCACTCTGCCGTCGTTTTTGGTCACTTACCTCAAGTCCAGTAATCGTGCCCCACCCTAGCCTAGTCCCTAGGGTCATAATGATACAAACTTGGGATTACTGCTGGAGTGGACCCCCATTGCTAGGATTTTCTAGTGGGTTAAGTACGGTTTAACCCTCTTGCTAATCATGGATTAACTTGGTTAAGTGTAACGATGAGTTCACGACTTAACCCTGATTAATCTACCAAGCCCAAATTGGTTAAGTATTAAGTGGGCCATGACTTAACCCTAATCATGAGGCATTAATTAATTAATGTGCCTTAACCTCTCACATTAGACTTTGTTGCGGTTACTAGTTAAGCCGGTCGGTTCCGGGTAGCTTTACACCACAACTTGGTCTAACCTCGGGTTCAAGGTACAACATGACCAACTTCTCACATTGGGTCCTATTGTTTGTAGCAACTAGTTAAGCCGGTCGGTTCCGGGTAGGTTTACGCTACAAACTCAACCCAACCTCGAGTTGGACACACTTATATTTTCTAAGTGTCATGTCCATTATGTTTACAAAACATATTACAAGTTTTCAAGCATTTGGGTAGACCTAACTTAATAGGTAAATTCCCAATGGGTAGACCTAACTTAATAGGTAAATTCCCAATCTTATGTTTTTATGTCTTTTAAGTTTACCCAAGCCCAAACGCAATCCCATCGCTTACATATCGCAATAGCGCATAAAGGATAGAAAGAGGGAACTTGGCATAATCATGACATAAAGGTGTTGAAGCCACAAGTTTAACATGGTGGCATATGAAATGTACATATGTTCATATACTTGCATATTACATTTTTAGGCCTCAAAAGCATGCATAAAACCAAACTTAGCATATTGGTGATACATGGTGATAAATGACATGTAGAAATGGCCATAAGTTCGCATTTAGCCTCACATGCAAGTTATCATAAGAGATATGATAACTTACATGTTGCCAAAATGCAACCTTTAGCATAAAGCTTGAAGCTTTATGTTCATATACTCAAGGTAAGCTTGCATAACATGATAACATGAGTAAATGATCCACCCAAACTTGCATACATAACATGACAACTTGCATATCATAACATGGCAACTTGCATAACATAACATGGCAAACTTGCATATCATAACATATCAAACTTGCATAACATGACATAGTAAACTTGCATATCATAACATATCAAACTTGCATAACATGACATAGTAAACTTGCATATCATGGCAAACTTGCATATCATAATGATCAACCCAACTTGCATCATTCATTTAACTTTAGAGTTTAAATATGAAAGTAGAAAAGGGCTTACAATACTTATGAAGGCACAAAAATATATATAGATTGAGACAAAGCCCTTATGCAATCAAATAAACCCAAAATGCAAGCTCTAATAGAAAAACCCTTGAGCAAAAATGATCAAAACTCTTGCTTTATGATGTAAATATGGAAACTTGACTTGAATGCAAGCTAATGACACTCATACAAGCTTGAAAACACTTGTATGCATGGAAAATCTCTCATAGAAATTTATTTAGGAATTTTATGAAGAGAGTGGAGGCCATGAGAGGAATGATTTTGCCATAGTTTAGTTGTATGAATAAATAATGATGATTTAGGGTTAGGTTAGGGTCTTATTTATAGAGATTAGGATTAGTTTTAGCCTTAGGATTAAACCCTAGTTCCAATCTCAGCCCTCAAAACCGAATCTGGCCCCAAAACCTAACCAAGACCCCAAAATGGTGCACTAGGCAAAACTGCCCGGCTGAACCAAGTCGACAGCAAAGTCGACAGGGCTGTCGACTTGGGTCCAACCAAGTCGACTCCCAAGTCGACAGGGCGGTCGACTTGGGTGCTCTGGCGGGAATTTACCCGCCTGGCCCAATCTGACCGTTTTTCGAATTTTGAACCCGAAATTCGAAATCTGTTTTGAACTTGAAATTTTCTGAAAACTTCATTGGGCCTTAATCGGGCCATACGGACTCCGATTTTCGAAAACTCGGACTCTATTTCGCGTATTTTTCCGAGACGAACGCAATGGCATAGCCCGTTTCCCTTGATTCAGATTTATAAATTAAATTCTACCTCGATTTACGTTATAACATGTTATTAAAAATACGGGTTGTTACATTCTCCCCTCCTTAAAGGATTTCGTCCCCGAAATCTTCAAGTTAGGAAGAACGTATCCTACCATCCAACATCCATCTACTCAAAACATCATCCACGAGCAATCATTGTCCTTACAGGATTCTAAATGTTGTATGAACATATGCAAAGGTGTGTGTATATGTACTTATCTAATGCAAATATCATCAATGCAAATTATGTTAGTGAAATGAATCCATATGTATGCAATTCCTAACATAATGTATAACATCTATATGTGTGCACATAACATACATCCATATGCAACATCCATGTGATAACACAAAAAATTTTCATCCATGAATAAGCGTAAACACTCATGCATATGCAATATGAGGAGTGTGTGAGCCGATCTAGTGCCTAATGTGTATAATGCATCCACGCGTAACCACTTGCAAACACTTGCAACCACTTGCAAACATCAAGCATAACATGTTTCAAACACATGTTTCATCCAAAGGGTTTCTACCTAAGGTTCTCATGACGAGATTAACACGTTAAACTAGATAAACATGGATAGCAAAGAGAAAGATATGCTAACAAAGAAAAGAGATTGAGAGTGTACCCTCAAAAAGGAATGGATAAAGGCCATGCATCTTCTCCTCGGTTTCCCAAGTTGCGTCTTCTTCGGCTTCACCCCATTGAACCTTCACCAACTTGACCTCTCGATTCCTTAGCTTCTTGGTCTCCGTCCCCAAGATACGAATCGGAGATCTCCTCAAGGTAGCCTCTTTCTCCACTTCCACATCTTTCAGAACACTTGGCTCAACAACCTCTGCTGATTCATGTAAACACTTCCGGAGATGCGAGACATGAAAAACATCGTGTACTCCAGCAAGCTTCTCGGGCAACTCCACTCTATAAGCCATCTGCCCGATCCTCTCTATAATAGGGAATGGTCCAACAAACCTCGGTGCTAACTTCCCAACGGCTCCAAATCGGACCACATTCCGCAAAGGAGAAACCTTCACGAAAACCATATCCCCAACATCAAACTCCAAATCAGTTCTTCGCTTATCAGCGTAGGATTTCTGTCGGTCTTGGGCCGCTTTCATCCGTCTCCGAATCAACTCGACCTTCTCGGATGTATCTCTAATCATATCAAGCCCAAGTATAAGCTCATCTGTAGTCTCCCACCAACATGTAGGCGACTTGCACGGTCTCCCATATAAAGCTTCAAATGGTGCCATCCCTATGCTTGCCTGATAACTGTTATTATATGCAAACTCAACAAGAGGAAGATGGTCTTCCCAAGTACCACCAAAATCCATAATACAAAGCCTCAACAGATCCTCGAGTACCCTATTCACCCTTTCGGTTTGACCGTCCGTCTGTGGGTGATAAGCCGTACTTAGATTCAACCTCGTGCCCATAGCTTCTTGCAAGCTATTCCAGAATTGACTTGTAAAGATTGGGTCACGGTCACTGACTATACTAGAAGGGACTCCATGTAGTCTCACAATCTCACGAAGATATACAGACGCTAACCACGATGCGGTCCTCTTGCTCTTCACCGGAATGAAATGAGCACTCTTCGTAAGTCTATCCACGATAACCCAAATGCTCGTATTCCCTTTCCTTGACCTTGGTAGCCCATCGATAAAATCCATGGAAATACTCTCCCACTTCCAAAGTGGAACGTCTAGAGGATGCAATAGCCCACCGGGCTTCTTCGACTCAGCCTTAACTTGCTGGCAAATGATACATCTAGAGACAAACTCTGCCACATCCTTCTTCATCCTAGGCCAAAAGAAAATGCGCTTCATATCCTTATACATCTTATCTCCGCCCGGATGTATAGTCAACTTAGAGCGATGCACTTCCTCAAGAACTTTTCTTACTAAATCTTCTACCATTGGAACACATAACCTTCCGTCTCTCCTCAGCCAACCCTTGTCATCAATAGAATATCGAGCGAGATGACTAGACGCCTCTCCTCGAATCAGCTTATCCATAATCTCAACTATCTGAGGGTCTTCTCTCTGCGAAGCCCCAACTTGATCAAGAAGGGTAGGTCTGAGTTCCAGAGATGCTAAAGAACCGGTCATCGACTCAATCGCCAAAGAGAAATCAAAGGTTGCCACATACTCTAAATTCTTCATCTCAACGAATAAAGGACTCAGAGTCAACCTTTTTCTACTCAATGCATCTGCTACCACATTCCCCTTGCCAGGGGTATAAGCTATCTCAAAATCGTAGGACGCCAAGAATTCCATCCATCTTTGTTGCCTCAGATTCAGATCCTTCTGAGAAAAGAGATACTTCAATGACTTGTGATCGGTATAAAGCTCAAATCTTTCTCCCAGAAGATAATGGCGCCAAGCCTTGAGTGCATATACTATTGCTGCCAACTCTAAGTCATGAGTGGGATAATTCTTCTCATGCACTTTGAGTTGTCTACCGCCAAAGCATATCACCCTTCCTTCTTGCATCAGAACAGCTCCTAACCCCGTGCCACATGCATCGGTATATACTGTAAATAACTTCCCTCCATCGGGCAAAGCTAGAACAGGTGCTGATGTGAGAGCTCTCTTGAGCCTCTGAAAAGCAAGCTCGCATTCTATGCTCCAAGCAAAAACTAAATTCTTCTTCGTCAATTTAGTGAGAGGAGCGGAAATCTTCGCGAAGTCCTTGGTGAACTTCCGGTAAAAGCCTGCAAGACCTAGAAAACTTCTCACTTCGGTTGCATTCCTTGGAGTCTTCCAATCCTGAACGGCAACTACCTTAGCGGGATCCACCGCTAAGCCTTGCTTAGATACTATATGCCCAAGGAATCTAACTTCCCTTTTCCAAAAGTGACACTTGGAGAACTTGGCCTTCAATTGATGCGCTCTAAGCGTATCCATCACCTCCACGAGATGCCTTGCGTGCTCTTCCTCATCCTTAGAGAAGATCAGAATATCATCTACGAAGACCACGACAAACTTGTTCAAGAACTCCCTGAACACCCTACTCATCAAGTCCACGAAATATGCGGGTGCATTAGTCAAGCCGAACGGCATGACAAGCCATTCGAAGAATCCATCTGGCGTTCTGAACGCAGTCTTGTCTATACTATCTTCAGCTACCCTGAGCTGATGGAATCCAGAAGCAAGATCAAGCTGAGAGAAAACAGAAGCACCGATAAGCTGGTCAAAGAGATCATCAATCCTCGGTAACGGGTGTCTGTTCTTCTTAGTCAGCTTATTCAACTCTCGATAGTCAAAACAAAGTCGGAGAGAACCATCTGCCTTGGTAGCAAATACCACAGGCACTCCCCATTCAGATATACTTCGTCTAATGAAGTTCTTCTCAAGCAACTCCTTCACTTGCTTACTTAGCTCCCGCCTTTCACGCGGAGCCATGTGCCGAACGGGCAAAGAAACCGGCTTTGCATTATCCACCAGATAAATGCGGAAATCAATCTCTCGCTTAGGGGGCAACCCCCTAACTTCATCGAAAACATCCGGATACTCTCGAACCACTCTCACAGACTGAAGAGTTTCCATTGACGAGTCGAGTGATTCAAGATAGCACAACATGACGGGACCTCTCGGATTACAAGAAATTTCTAGGGTGTTTCCGAGGCGAGTCACGAGCCTCACAACCCTATGCTCACAATCAAGGATGGCTCTATATCTGGACAACCAATCCATGCCCAATATCAATCCGTATCCCCTAAAACTAAGAACATAAGCACTACACAAGAACTCTACACTCAGTATAGAGATCCTCAAATCCCCACATATCATAGACAGATGGGCGGAACCCCCAATAGGATTTGAGACACAGACGGGATCATCTACTAAGCTAGTACTAAGGTGCAAACTATCAACAAGATCAGATGAGATAAAGCTATGCGATGCACCAGAATCAAACAAGGTACGAACTGGAAAATTAGAAATATATACAAGGCTCTCAACAGAAATACTACCTCGATCGGGAACTGAAGCGGCATTGAGAGCATGAACTTGCCCTCCTGAAGGTCCAGCACGCTGAGTCTGACCCTGGCCTTGCCCTTGCTTCTTCGGGCAATCCTTACTGAAATGTCCAGTCTCACCGCAGAAAAAGCATTCACCATTCTTCCTTTTCCTCTTCTTACAATCCTTAATAAGATGCCCAACTGAACCGCAATAATGGCACTTCCCCTTGTTGTTATTGCCCTTGTTGTTGTTCCCCTTGTTGCCTTGACTCTTGTTCTGGTTCTTGTTCTGATTGCCTTGACTGCTCTGACCACTTGGTTTACCCTGATTTCCTTTCCACTGGGAATCAGTCTTCTTGGCTTGAGTATCATTCATCTTGATCTCTTTCTTGACATCTCCCTGAAGTAACGCCATATCAACCAAGCTCTCAAACGTGGCCCCATGGGGAATATGTGACATAGCCAATCCCTGCAACGGCTCATTCAATACTCTAGCAAAACGAAGAGCCTTCTTCTGAGGAGTACTCACCATATCCAAGCCAAAACGAGCTAACTGATTGAACTTGTTCACATATTCTTTGACAGACATATCTCCTTGTTTCAAAGTTATGAACCTCTCCATTTGCAGATTCTCCTCAGCAGAAGATAGAAACTTAAGCACGAACCTTGCCCTGAAATCGGCCCAAGTCTCAACAGGCCTAGTACCATTGGTGACTTCCCACCAATAAGCGGCTTCATCCTTCATAAGCCAAACCGCCAACAAGATCTTCCTCTGATCGTCTAACCCAAAGATAGCAAATAAATCCTCGGTCTCTTTCAACCAATTTCTGGCCTCTACAAAAGTCTCAGTGCCTTGAAAGTTCTTGACACCCATTGCTTTGAAATCTTTGCAAGTCTTTGCGAAGTCCGCTTGAGGATGCTGAGGGGGAGGAGGAAGAGGAACCTCAGCGACAGGAGGAGGAGGAACATCAGCGACAGGAGGAGGAGGAACATTAACTACCGGAGGAGGAGGAGGAGGAACATCTGCGGGGCCGGCTTCGGTCGCCCTAGCCTCCAAAAGTCTCCTATACCAAACAGGTACGTGTACTCCCTCCGGAATAGCAAAGTTATCGGCCATACTGAAAACGAAGAAAAAGACAGATTCAGAATGGAGAAAAACGAAGGAATTTTGCTAATGGCTTTTTGGGGAATAGCCTTTAAAATAAACTAGACTTTTCTTTGGAAAATACTTTATACTTGGTTTTGAAAATAGTTTTCCAAAAGTTTTAAAAACCTTTTTGTTCCTTCTCGTAAACCATATGCTCTGATACCAAATGTAACACCCCACCTCCGCCAGGGTGGCTCTTGCAAGCACTCTGACTTTGGAGGGGCGTTTGAATCAGGTAAACATGCATAATGATATATCAAGGCAAAACAAGAACATATGTATATATGTAAACAGAGTAAATAAGATAAGTAAAACAGCGGAAGATTTCAAACTATTTCAAACAAGTCTGGTACAACATAATGTCAACTTTCCAAATACACAAGTCTAGATAAAAACAACATCACTGAAAAACTGAAATACATAAGTACTATCCCCAAAATAAGTGATGACCATAGCTAGCTTCATGTCAAGACCGTACATGAGCTAAAATCCCACAAGCAAGTGATCAGAAATCCAAGCTAAGCTCCAATATTCCCACCCTGAGAACCTAGGGGGGGAAACGGAAGAAAAGAGGCGAAAGAAAAACAGGTCAGTCAAAAAGACTGAGTAAGCCCTACTACAATCAATGTAAACTGATAAAGTTAACTGGCATGAGAAGTAGGGATGAACATAAGGATAACAACATACTAGCATGATGATTAACTAACAAGGTAGATAAAGGTGTCATCGCATAATCAGGTATAAGGTTTTTGCACCACAGGTGTACTAGCAAACTAACATGACTTGAATAAATAAGTATTGATCCCTTGGCCCAAGCTTTGGCCCAATAACATGAAATGACCCTAATACGAGGTCCAATAACATGAAGTGACCCTAATACGAGGTCCAATAACATGAAGTGACCCTAATACGAGGTCCAATAACATGAAGTGACCCTAATACGAGGTCCAATAACATGAAGTGACCCTAATACGAGGTCCAACCAAACGGTCTAATCGATCGGCTCCCTAAGCCTAACTCGTCACGTGTTGGTGTCAATACGGCCCAAACATAATTGTAGTCGGACTGTGCCGGGTCCACCCTTCGGGTGTATCAAGCCCTAGGGTGTAAACCCCTGGACACCATAAACATAAGTGCACAGTCTCGATCTACTGGTACCCGTGCATGTTTTCTCCGGCTACGGACTATGTGCACGACCATAGTCCGTCCGGAACTACACCGGCGTACCACTCTGCCGTCGTTTTTGGTCACTTACCTCAAGTCCAGTAATCGTGCCCCACCCTAGCCTAGTCCCTAGGGTCATAATGATACAAACTTGGGATTACTGCTGGAGTGGACCCCCATTGCTAGGATTTTCTAGTGGGTTAAGTACGGTTTAACCCTCTTGCTAATCATGGATTAACTTGGTTAAGTGTAACGATGAGTTCACGACTTAACCCTGATTAATCTACCAAGCCCAAATTGGTTAAGTATTAAGTGGACCATGACTTGACCCTAATCATGAGGCATTAATTAATTAATGTGCCTTAACCTCTCACATTAGACTTTGTTGCGGTTACTAGTTAAGCCGGTCGGTTCCGGGTAGCTTTACACCACAACTTGGTCTAACCTCGGGTTCAAGGTACAACATGACCAACTTCTCACATTGGGTCCTATTGTTTGTAGCAACTAGTTAAGCCGGTCGGTTCCGGGTAGGTTTACGCTACAAACTCAACCCAACCTCGAGTTGGTCACACTTATATTTTCTAAGTGTCATGTCCATTATGTTTACAAAACATATTACAAGTTTTCAAGCATTTGGGTAGACCTAACTTAATAGGTAAATTCCCAATCGGTAGACCTAACTTAATAGGTAAATTCCCAATCTTATGTTTTTATGTCTTTTAAGTTTACCCAACCCCAAACGCAATCCCATCGCTTACATATCGCAATAGCGCATAAAGGATAGAAAGAGGGAACTTGGCATAATCATGACATAAAGGTGTTGAAGCCACAAGTTTAACATGGTGGCATATGAAATGTATATAACAACCCATATTTTCAATAAACTGTTATAACATAAATCGAGGGAGAATTTAATTCAAAAATCAGAATCAGGGGAAACGGGCTATGCCATTGCGATCGTCTCGGAAAAATACGCGAAATAGAGTCCGAGTTTTCGAAAATCGGAGTCCGTATGACCCAGTTAAGGCCCATTGAAGTTTTCAGAAATTTCTATGCTAAAGACAGATTTAAATTTCAAATTAAACAAAATGGATTAGGGCTAATCAGGGTTAGGCGGGAAAATTCCCGCCAGGGGCCCATGTCGACAGGCAAGTCGACAGGGCACCCAGGGTGTCGACTGCCCTGTCGACAGCCCTGTCGACAGGGGTGCCCAGGCAGTCCAGCCTGGTGCACCATTTCTGATTTGGGTTGGGTCAAGTGGCTTGGTTCTGGAGAATTCTAAGATCTGACGGGCCAAACCTAATCTAGGGTTAATCCTAGGGCCTAAAACACTCTAATTCTCTATAAATATACCCCTAATCCTACCCTAAAGCCTCATTAATCAATCTTGCAACTAAACTATGCCAAATTGAAACCTCAAATGGCCTCCATCTAAAATCCCTAGCCTCCACCTTCCTCAAAGTTAAATCCTATGATGATATGATGATCATACAACCTTTTCTATGTTGTATGAATGCTTAATAACTTGCATACTTCATTAAGTAGCAAGTTTGATTTGCTAAAGTTTGTGTTTTGGGATTTTGCAAAAGGGTTTTCTTATTTGAGGCTTTGTTTTGGTTTTTAAAAGGGCTTCTTCATCTTATTTGGTGGATTTGTGGCTTGTTTATATTTGTAAGCCCTCTTACCTTCACTTTACAAACTTTAAAGTTAATGTTTGGTGAAAGTTGAAATTTATGTGAGTTTAGTTGATTATGCATGCTTATGCGGACTCACTATGTCATGTTTTATATGATTCATAATTTATGCATGCATATGTGAGATTTCTATGCCATGTTTTACATGTTTCACAAGTTATGTATGCTTATGCGAGCTTATTATGTCATGTTCTACATGTTTCATGGGTTATGCATGTTTATGCAAGATCACCTTACCATATTATGCAAGTTTAATGGATTATGCATGTTCACCTTACCATGTTATGCAAGTTTAATGGATTATGCATGTTCATCTTACCATGTTATGCAAGTTTAATGGATTATGCATGTTCATCTTACCATGTTATGCAAGTTTAATGGATTATGCATGTTTACCTCACCATGTTGTGCATATTTAATAAGCTATGCATGTTTATGCGAATTCACCATGACATGATTTGCAAGTTTAACATGTATGAATGTTTATTATGACATGTGAAGTTCACCATGTATGTTATGCTAAGTTACCTTTTATACCCTTATACGTTATGACGAATATGTAAGCGAGGTAATAACGTTGGGAGGGCTTGGGTAAACTTAAAAATACATCAAACTAAAAGATTGGGAATTTACCTATTAAGTTAGGTCTACCCCTTGGGAATTTACCTATTAAGTTAGGTCTACCCAAGTATATGTTAACTTGTAAATATGTTTTGATGTGGACATGACAATAGATAACATGATATGGCCAACTCGAGGTTAGACCTAGTTGTGGTGTAAATCTTCCCAGGTAACCACAATGTAGGGTCTAATGTGGGTAGTTGGTCATGTTGCACCATAAGACCCGAGGTTAGACCTAGACGTGGTGTAAATCTTCCCAGGTAACCACGGAGGTCTAATGTGAGAGGTTGGGTGCATTAATTAATTAATGCCTCATGATTAGGGTTAAGTCATGGCCCACTAATACTTAACCAATAATGGGAATGCGAGGATTAGATGGGGTTAAGTGAGTACACTTAACTAATTTAATCCATGATTAGTGAGAGGTTAAAACCACACTTAACCCACTTAGAAACCCTAGCAACGTGGTCTGTTCCAGCAGTAATCCCAGTTTGGTATCACCACAACCCTATAGCTAGGTTAGGGCGGGGCACGATTACTGGACTGATGTAAGCGACCAAAGCGACGGCTGAGTGGTACAGCGGTGCGGGTCCGGCGGGCTACGGACGTGCACGTAGTCCGATGTTGGACAAACTCGAGGCACGGGTACCAGTAGGCTTAGACTGTGCATTATTGCTTAGGTGTCTGGGGTTGACACCTTAGGGCTTGATACACCCGAAGGTGGACCCAGCACAGTCTGACTACATCCATGTGGGCCGTATGGACACCAACACTCGACGTGTTAGGTTTATAGGGAGCCGATCGACTAGACCGTTGGGCTGGGCCTTATACTAAGGTCACTTCATGTTATTGAGTCAAAGGTTGGGCTAAGGAATCAAGATCTGTTTTGTGGGTTTGCTAGTACACTGTGGTGCAAAGTTTAATCTCGTCTATGTGATGTCACCTTTATCTATTGCAGGAATGTTCCTCTCAGTTTCCATCATACTGTTAACTTTATTAGTTTATAGATTGATCGTAGTAGGGCTTACCAGTCTTTTTGACTGACCTGTTTTCTTTCGCTTCTTTTCTTCCGTTTCCCCCCCTACAGGTTCTCAGGGAGGGACTACATCTGCTTAGTGGATCTTTGACTTGCTTGTTGGATAGCTCATGTATGGATCTGAGCTAGCTGTGGCTTATCTTTTATTTCTGGGGATTAGTACTGATGTTTTACCATGTATTTTGTTATCACGTATCTAGACTGGAGTTGTATTTTGGATCATGACATTTTGATATTATGTACTTGACTATGTTGGTTTTCTGAGATGATGAGGATGGGTTTTTATCTGCTACCGCTGCTTTACTTATATTTATTTTTATATACTCTGTCTTGCGATATCTCTGTGCATGTTTACCTTCACAATAACGCCCCTCCAAAGCTAGTACATTCTAAGGAGTGATTCTAGTAGAGGTGGGGTGTTACATTTGGTATCAGAGCACAAGGTTAACAAGATTGAACAAAAACTTTTGAAAAAAAAAAAAAAACCCTTTTCGAAAAACTATTTTCAAAAACCTACTAAGTATTTTCCAAAATGAAGTCTAGATTATTTTAAGGCTAATCCCCAAAAGCCATCAGCGTTATCCTTCGTTCCCTTGACCTAATCTTATCTTATCTTTTGTTTCAGTATGGCTGAGAATCTTGACATCCCAGATGGAGTGAACGTACCACTCTGGTATAGAAGACTCCTAGAAGCTAGGGCGGCAGCTGGTCCCGCCAACCCTACTCCCACTCCTCCTCCTGTAGTTGAAAATCCTATCCCTAATATCCCTCCTCCGGTGGTCCCTGTTCCCCCTCCTCCAGCAGTTAATATTCCCCCTCCCGTTGCTAATGTTCCCCCTCCTGTTGCTGAGGCTCCTCTTCCTCCTCCTCCCCCTCAGCATCCTCAGATTGAGTTTACAAAGGTGTGTAAAGACTTCAAAGCAATGGGGGGCAAGAATTTTCTAGGCACAGAATCTTTCGTTGAAGCTAGGAATTGGCTGAAGGACACGGAGGACTTGTTTGCCATTTTTGGAATAGATGACGAGAGGAAGATCTTATTGACCGTATGGCTTCTGAAGGATGAGGCGGCCTATTGGTGGGAGGTCACCAATGGGACGAGGCCCGTTGAGACTTGGGCCGATTTGAGGGCTAGATTTGTGACCAAGTTTCTATCTTCAGCTGAAGCAAACTTACAAATGGAGAAGTTCCTTGCATTAAAGCAAGGGGATATGTCGGTCAAGGAGTATGTGAATAGGTTCAATCAGCTGGCCCGCTTTGGTTTGGATATAGTAAACACCCCGGAGAAGAAGGCTCTTCGATTTGCCAGAGGATTGAATGAGCCACTACAGGGCTTGGCGATGTCACATATTCCGCATGGAGCCACTTTCGAGAGTTTGGTCAATATGGCTCTGCTTCAGGGAGAGGGAAAGAAGGAAGTCAAGTCAGGCGATACTCAGGCAAAGAAGGCTGATTCTCAAGGCAAAGGCAACCAAGGTCAAAGCAGTCAAGGGAATCAGAATAAGAACAAGAAGGGCAACAACAAAGGCAAGGGGAAGTGCAATTACTGTGGCATAGCTGGGCATTTTGCTAAAGATTGCAGGAAGAAGAAAAGGAAGCTTAGTGGTGGATGCTTTTCTTGTGGAGAGGCTGGACACTTCAGCAAAGACTGCCCAAAGAAGAAAGGACAGGCTGGATCTTCAGGAGGGCAAGTTCATGCTCTCAATGCCGCTTCGGTTCCCGAGAGAGGTAGTGTTTCTGTTGAGAACCTTGTTTATATCTCTGATCTTCCGGTACGTACCTTGTTTGATTCCGGTGCATCACATAGCTTTATTTCATCTGATCTTGTTGATAGCTTGCACCTCAGTACTAGCTTAGTGGATGATCCCGTTTGTGTTTCGAATCCCATTGGGGGTTCTGCTCATCTATCCATGATATGTGAGGATCTAAGGATCTCTATACTCAGCGTTGAGTTCTTGTGTAGTGCGTATGTTCTAGGTTTCAGGGGATACGGATTAATCTTGGGCATGGATTGGCTGTCTAGATATGGAGCCATTCTGGATTGTGAGCATAGGGTTGTAAGGCTTGTGACTCGCCTGGGCAACACCTTAGAGATTTCATGCAATCCGAAGAATCCCGTCATGTTATGCTATCTAGAATCTCTCGACTCATCAGAGGAGGCCCTTCAGTCTGTAAGGGTGGTCCGAGATTATCCAGATGTGTTTGAAGAAGTTAAGGGGTTGCCCCCTAAACGAGAGATTGACTTTCGCATCTATCTGGTAGATAATGCTAAACCTGTTTCTTTGCCCGTTCGGCATATGGCTCCGCGTGAGAGACGGGAGTTGAGTAAACAAGTGAAGGAATTGCTTGAGAAGGGCTTCATCAGAAGGAGTATATCCGAATGGGGAGCGCCTGTGGTGTTTGCAACTAAGGCAGATGGCTCTCTTCGACTCTGTGTGGATTATAGAGAATTGAATAAGCTGACTAAGAAGAACCGACACCCGTTACCAAGGATCGATGATCTCTTTGATCAACTTGTTGGTGCTTCTGTTTTCTCTCAGCTTGACCTTGCTACGGGTTTTCATCAGCTCAGAGTGGCTGAAGACAGTATAGACAAGACTGCATTCAGAACTCCAGACGGATTCTTTGAATGGCTTGTTATGCCGTTCGGTTTGACGAATGCACCCGCGTATTTTGTGGATTTGATGAGTAGGGTGTTTCGGGAGTTCTTGAATAAGTTTGTCGTGGTCTTTGTTGATGATATTCTGGTCTTCTCCAAGGATGAGGAAGAGCATGCGAGGCACCTAGTAGAAGTGATGGATACACTCAGAGCACACCAGTTAAAAGCCAAGTTCTCCAAGTGCCACTTTTGGAGAAGGGAAGTCAGATTTCTTGGGCATATCGTATCCAAGCAAGGCTTAGCGGTAGATCCCGCTAAGGTGGTTGCAGTTCAGGATTGGAAGGCGCCAAGGAATGCAACCGAGGTGAGAAGCTTTCTGGGTCTTGCGGGTTTCTATCGGAAGTTCATTAAAGACTTCGCAAAGATATCCGCTCCTCTTACTAAGTTGACGAAGAAGAACTTAGTCTTTGCTTGGGATATGGATTGTGAGCTTGCTTTTCAGAGACTCAAAAGAGCCCTTACCTCCGCACCAGTCCTAGCCTTACCCGATGGTGGTAAGATATTTACCGTGTACACTGACGCTTGTGGCACGGGATTGGGTGCCGTTCTGATGCAAGAGGGCAGAGTTATATGCTTTGGTGGAAGGCAACTAAAGGTGCATGAGAGGAACTATCCCACTCATGATCTAGAGCTAGCAGCGATTGTATATGCACTCAAAGCATGGCGTCATTATCTTCTGGGAGAGAGATTCGAGCTATATACCGATCATAAGTCTTTGAAGTATCTCTTTTCGCAGAAAGATCTGAACTTAAGACAGCAGAGATGGATGGAATTTTTGGCTTCCTATGACTTTGAGATATCCTATACCCCTGGCAAGGGGAATGTTGTAGCGGATGCGTTGAGTAGGAAAAGGTTGACACTAAGTCCTCTGTTTGTTGAGATGAAGAATTTAGAGTTCTTAGCGACCTTTGATTTCTCTTTGGCAATGGGGTCGGTGACCGGTTCCTTGGCATCTTTAGAGCTCAGGCCTACCCTCCTAGGTCAAGTTGGGGCTTCGCAAAAGGAAGACCCTCAGATAATTGAGATCTTGGATAAGCTGGTTCAAGGGGAGACATCTAGTCACCTTGCTCGATATTCTATAGACGATAGGGGTTGGCTGAGGAGGGATGGAAGGCTTTGTGTCCCGATGGTAGAAGACTGGGTGAGGAAAATTCTCGAGGAAGCACATCGCTCCAAGATGACCATACATCCAGGGGGTGATAAGATGTATAAGGACATGAAGCGCGTTTTCTTCTGGCCCGGAATGAAAAAGGATGTGGCGGAGTTTGTCTCGAGATGTGTTATTTGTCAAAGAGTTAAAGCTGAGTCAAAGAAGCCCGGTGGGCTATTACATCCGCTAGAGGTCCCGCTATGGAAGTGGGAGAGCATTTCTATGGACTTTATTGATGGGCTTCCAAGGTCCAGGAAGGGGAATACGAGCATATGGGTCATTGTGGATAGGCTCACGAAGAGTGCTCACTTTATCCCGGTGAAGAGCAAAAGGACAGCATCTGGACTAGCATCAGTGTATCTTCGTGAGATAGTGCGACTACATGGAGTCCCTTCCAGCATAGTCAGTGACCGAGACCCCATCTTTACTAGTCAATTCTGGAACAGTTTGCAGGAGGCTATGGGCACGAAGTTGAACCTGAGTACGGCCTATCACCCACAAACAGACGGCCAGACAGAAAGGGTGAATAGGGTACTTGAGGACTTGTTGAGGCTTTGCATTCTAGATTTTGGTGGTGCTTGGGAAGACCATCTCCCTCTTGTCGAGTTTGCATACAACAACAGTTATCAGGCGAGCATAGGGATGGCACCCTTTGAGGCTTTATATGGGAGGCCGTGCAAGTCACCTACATGTTGGTGGGAATCCACGGATAAGCTTATACTTGGACCCGACATGATTAGGGATACATCCGAGAAGGTTGAGTTGATTAGAAGACGGATGAAAGCGGCCCAAGACCGGCAGAAATCCTATGCTGACAGGCGAAGGTCCGAATTGGAGTTTGAGGTTGGGGACAAGGTTTTCGTGAAGGTTTCTCCTTTGCGGAATGTGGTCCGATTTGGAGCTGTTGGGAAGCTAGCACCGAGATTTGTTGGACCCTTCCCCATCACTGAGAGAATTGGGAAGATGGCTTATAGAGTGCAATTGCCCGAGAAGTTGTCCGGAGTGCATAATGTCTTTCATGTCTCGCATCTCCGAAAGTGCCTGCATGAGTCCGCTAAGGTGGTTGAGCCTAGCATGCTTGAAGACGTGGAGGTAGAGAAAGAAGCAACTTTAAGGAAAGCTCCGATTCGTATCTTGGGGACAGAGACCAAGAAGCTAAGGAATCGCGAGGTCAGGTTAGTGAAAGTTCAATGGGGTGAAGCCGAAGAGGACGCAACTTGGGAAACCGAGGAGAAGATGCGTGGGCTTTATCCATTCCTGTTTGAGGGTACACTCTCAATCTCTTCCCTCTGCTAGTATACCTTTCTCTTTGCTAATCCATATTTATCTAGTTATCGTGCTAAGCTGATCATGAGAACCTTAGGTAGAAACCCTTTGGATGAAACATGTGTTTGAAGCATGTTATGGTTGATGGTTGCAAGTGGTTGCAAGTGTTTGCAAGTGGTCACTCGTGGATGCATGATACACATTAGGCACTAGATCGGCTCACACACTCCTCATATTGCATGTGCATGAGTGTTTATGCTTATTCTTGGATGAAATTTGTATGCAATCACATGGATGTTGCATATGGATGTATGATTGAGCACGCATATAGAGATTATACATTATGTTAGGGATTTGCATACATGTGGATACATTTCACTAACATATTTTGCATTGATCATTGCATTAGATAAGTACATATACACACACTTTTGCATATGTTCATACAGCATTTAGAATCTTTTAAGGACAATGGCTGCTCGTGGATGATGTTTTGAGTAGATGGATGTTGGATGGTAGGATATGTTCTTCCTAACTTGAAGATTTCGGGGACGAAATCCTTTAAGGAGGGGAGAATATAACAACCCATATTTTCAATAAACTGTTATAACATAAATCGAGGGAGAATTTAATTCAAAAGTCAGAATCAGGGGAAACGGGCTATGCCATTGCGATCGTCTCGGAAAAATACGCGAAATAGAGTCCGAGTTTTCGAAAATCGGAGTCCGTATGACCCAGTTAAGGCCCATTGAAGTTTTCAGAAATTTCTATGCTAAAGACAGATTTAAATTTCAAATTAAACAAAATGGATTAGGGCTAATCAGGGTTAGGCGGGAAAATTCCCGCCAGGGGCCCATGTCGACAGGCAAGTCGACAGGGCACCCAGGGTGTCGACTGCCCTGTCGACAGCCCTGTCGACAGGGGTGCCCAGGCAGTCCAGCCTGGTGCACCATTTCTGATTTGGGTTGGGTCAAGTGGCTTGGTTCTGGAGAATTCTAAGATCTGACGGGCCAAACCTAATCTAGGGTTAATCCTAGGGCCTAAAACACTCTAATTCTCTATAAATATACCCCTAATCCTACCCTAAAGCCTCATTAATCAATCTTGCAACTAAACTATGCCAAATTGAAACCTCAAATGGCCTCCATCTAAAATCCCTAGCCTCCACCTTCCTCAAAGTTAAATCCTATGATGATATGATGATCATACAACCTTTTCTATGTTGTATGAATGCTTAATAACTTGCATACTTCATTAAGTAGCAAGTTTGATTTGCTAAAGTTTGTGTTTTGGGATTTTGCAAAAGGGTTTTCTTATTTGAGGCTTTGTTTTGGTTTTTAAAAGGGCTTCTTCATCTTATTTGGTGGATTTGTGGCTTGTTTATATTTGTAAGCCCTCTTACCTTCACTTTACAAACTTTAAAGTTAATGTTTGGTGAAAGTTGAAATTTATGTGAGTTTAGTTGATTATGCATGCTTATGCGGACTCACTATGTCATGTTTTATATGATTCATAATTTATGCATGCATATGTGAGATTTCTATGCCATGTTTTACATGTTTCACAAGTTATGTATGCTTATGCGAGCTTATTATGTCATGTTCTACATGTTTCATGGGTTATGCATGTTTATGCAAGATCACCTTACCATATTATGCAAGTTTAATGGATTATGCATGTTCACCTTACCATGTTATGCAAGTTTAATGGATTATGCATGTTCATCTTACCATGTTATGCAAGTTTAATGGATTATGCATGTTCATCTTACCATGTTATGCAAGTTTAATGGATTATGCATGTTTACCTCACCATGTTGTGCATATTTAATAAGCTATGCATGTTTATGCGAATTCACCATGACATGATTTGCAAGTTTAACATGTATGAATGTTTATTATGACATGTGAAGTTCACCATGTATGTTATGCTAAGTTACCTTTTATACCCTTATACGTTATGACGAATATGTAAGCGAGGTAATAACGTTGGGAGGGCTTGGGTAAACTTAAAAATACATCAAACTAAAAGATTGGGAATTTACCTATTAAGTTAGGTCTACCCCTTGGGAATTTACCTATTAAGTTAGGTCTACCCAAGTATATGTTAACTTGTAAATATGTTTTGATGTGGACATGACAATAGATAACATGATATGGCCAACTCGAGGTTAGACCTAGTTGTGGTGTAAATCTTCCCAGGTAACCACAATGTAGGGTCTAATGTGGGTAGTTGGTCATGTTGCACCATAAGACCCGAGGTTAGACCTAGACGTGGTGTAAATCTTCCCAGGTAACCACGGAGGTCTAATGTGAGAGGTTGGGTGCATTAATTAATTAATGCCTCATGATTAGGGTTAAGTCATGGCCCACTAATACTTAACCAATAATGGGAATGCGAGGATTAGATGGGGTTAAGTGAGTACACTTAACTAATTTAATCCATGATTAGTGAGAGGTTAAAACCACACTTAACCCACTTAGAAACCCTAGCAACGTGGTCTGTTCCAGCAGTAATCCCAGTTTGGTATCACCACAACCCTATAGCTAGGTTAGGGCGGGGCACGATTACTGGACTGATGTAAGCGACCAAAGCGACGGCTGAGTGGTACAGCGGTGCGGGTCCGGCGGGCTACGGACGTGCACGTAGTCCGATGTTGGACAAACTCGAGGCACGGGTACCAGTAGGCTTAGACTGTGCATTATTGCTTAGGTGTCTGGGGTTGACACCTTAGGGCTTGATACACCCGAAGGTGGACCCAGCACAGTCTGACTACATCCATGTGGGCCGTATGGACACCAACACTCGACGTGTTAGGTTTATTGGGAGCCGATCGACTAGACCGTTGGGCTGGGCCTTATACTAAGGTCACTTCATGTTATTGAGTCAAAGGTTGGGCTAAGGAATCAAGATCTGTTTTGTGGGTTTGCTAGTACACTGTGGTGCAAAGTTTAATCTCGTCTATGTGATGTCACCTTTATCTATTGCAGGAATGTTCCTCTCAGTTTCCATCATACTGTTAACTTTATTAGTTTATAGATTGATCGTAGTAGGGCTTACCAGTCTTTTTGACTGACCTGTTTTCTTTCGCTTCTTTTCTTCCGTTTCCCCCCCCCCTACAGGTTCTCAGGGAGGGACTACATCTGCTTAGTGGATCTTTGACTTGCTTGTTGGATAGCTCATGTATGGATCTGAGCTAGCTGTGGCTTATCTTTTATTTCTGGGGATTAGTACTGATGTTTTACCATGTATTTTGTTATCACGTATCTAGACTGGAGTTGTATTTTGGATCATGACATTTTGATATTATGTACTTGACTATGTTGGTTTTCTGAGATGATGAGGATGGGTTTTTATCTGCTACCGCTGCTTTACTTATATTTATTTTTATATACTCTGTCTTGCGATATCTCTGTGCATGTTTACCTTCACAATAACGCCCCTCCAAAGCTAGTACATTCTAAGGAGTGATTCTAGTAGAGGTGGGGTGTTACAATGTACATATGTTCATATACTTGCATATTACATTTTTAGGCCTCAAAAGCATGCATAAAACCAAACTTAGCATATTGGTGATACATGGTGATAAATGACATGTAGAAATGGCCATAAGTTCGCATTTAGCCTCACATGCAAGTTATCATAAGAGATATGATAACTTACATGTTGCCAAAATGCAACCTTTAGCATAAAGCTTGAAGCTTTATGTTCATATACTCAAGGTAAGCTTGCATAACATGATAACATGAGTAAATGATCCACCCAAACTTGCATACATAACATGACAACTTGCATATCATAACATGGCAACTTGCATAACATAACATGACAAACTTGCATATCATAACATATCAAACTTGCATAACATGACATAGTAAACTTGCATATCATAACATATCAAACTTGCATAACATGACATAGTAAACTTGCATATCATGGCAAACTTGCATATCATAATGATCAACCCAACTTGCATCATTCATTTAACTTTAGAGTTTAAATATGAAAGTAGAAAAGGGCTTACAATGCTTATGAAGGCACAAAAATATATATAGATTGAGACAAAGCCCTTATGCAATCAAATAAACCCAAAATGCAAGCTCCAATAGAAAAACCCTTGAGCAAAAATGATCAAAACTCTTGCTTTATGATGTAAATATGGAAACTTGACTTGAATGCAAGCTAATGACACTCATACAAGCTTGAAAACACTTGTATGCATGGAAAATCTCTCATAGAAATTTATTTAGGAATTTTATGAAGAGAGTGGAGGCCATGAGAGGAATGATTTTGCCATAGTTTAGTTGTATGAATGAATAATGATGATTTAGGGTTAGGTTAGGGTCTTATTTATAGATATTAGGATTAGTTTTAGCCTTAGGACTAAACCCTAGTTCCAATCTCAGCCCTCAAAACCGAATCTGGCCCCAAAACCTAACCAAGACCCCAAAATGGTGCACCAGGCAAAACTGCCCGGCTGAACCAAGTCGACAGGGCTGTCGACTTGGGTGCTCTGGCGGGAATTTACCCGCCTGGCCCAATCTGACCGTTTTTCGAATTTCGAACCCGAAATTCGAAATCTGTTTTGAACTTGAAATTTTCTGAAAACTTCATTGGGCCTTATTCGGGCCATACGGACTCCGATTTTCGAAAACTCGGACTCTATTTCGTGTATTTTTCCGAGACGAACGCAATGGCATAGCCCGTTTCCCTTGATTCAGATTTATAAATTAAATTCTGCCTCGATTTACGTTATAACAGGTTATTAAAAATACGGGTTGTTACACCATCTCTAACGAGTCATTCTCATTGGATATTACAAATCCAATCTCTGATGAATTCTTTCGTTTGGTTCTAACGTGTCTTGTTCTCCGAGCTCTGTAAACCAAAGCTCTGATACCACATGTAACAATTGAGAATTTCGCTCGATCTGAATCGATCGCTAAACCGACCATGACCGTTAGAAACCCCTGATTGTTTTGAGAACACGACAAATCAGAACACAAACAGAAGAACATTACATTGTTAATTACAACAATTCCATCAGAATATAAGAATATACAGAGTATAAATAAATACTATACATCAGAGAAATATCAGAGATTTAAATACATTACTGCAGCGGAAAAATAATACAATACACAACTGAAAGAGATATACGGATACAGAGCTTTCCAGATATCATTCCAGCTGTAAACCAGGTTCCTGTGAATATAAATCTGCAAAACCAAAACTACTAGCTGCCCGGGTGGAAAATAGGGGCACCCAGAGTTTAGGTTAAAACAATAAACTCCAGGTCAGTCATGTGACTGGTGTGAGAACTAAAACAGTTATTAATCTTTATTTTAAAGTTAGGTAAATCAAGGGACCACGCCGTATAACACGGAACATGTTTTTACCCCAAGAATACCAGTGCATATAACAACACCGCAATGCTAAATAACGAAAAATGAAGCTATTATAAGACCTAGGTCCTATCACACAATGCAACACAAGCCGGAGGATAGGGTTTTACCTTATAATAGCCAAAGAATGCTTGATACGCTAAATTTCATCTTTTATTATTACTATAAGTGTATAGTGTCAAAACAATTTCAATCATAAGTACCAATCATAGACGGCATAAGTGCCCCATACCACTATGTCGCCATATATAGGATTACAACTAAAAACGAAATGTCTCGAATAGGAAATTGGATTTCCCTCTATGAACCGAGGCAAGGGACCGTCCTCACTGCTTTGAGACAATTTAGCCCATGTCTCAGGATCAGAACGCATCGACCCTTAGAGCGACAGGGCCGGTCCACCGATATGGATTAAAATTCCTGAACACTGCGTTTCCCCGCCCTCTGGGGCGTAAATGAGCCAAATGACTCCATCGGCTCCACATAGTCACCGATATATCTGAGGCGCCTCGCAATCCAACAACTACACATGTGAAAATAATATAAATATCACGGCTGGTAGGTCACTGACACCACCCTAGCTAGAAGGAAACGCATGCCCTCCCTCAGGTCCTCTCCCGTTTCTGGTTCACATCGGGGTGTGAGGCTCACGAATTAACGCTACACAAAGCTATGCCACAAAGAAGGTGCTTTGATCATCAACCACAAGACTTTGCTTTTCAACAGAGCCTTGATCATTTGCATCTTAGCATGCCACACAGGCAATTCACGCTATGCAACCGATATCAGTCACACAGAATGAAATCCAATGTCAGACACACAGTCCATTTACAAGTCCGTTTTGGGTCTGAACGAAACCGGAGGCACCTTGTACCTCGCATATCCATCGATCTCCAAGTACGTCTGGACGATCACCAACTAATTTCCTCCTCTTGGGTGTACAGCCCAATCAAGATCATCAGTAATTATCCAAACGATGTGAAGACCTCCGGTCTTCAACCACCATCTTCATCCTCGACACATCGTCGATTCAGTTATTCAGAATGGGATAAACTCGGCCTTTCCGAATAACTCGCGTATATAATAAACAAGTGTTACACAAACACAACATACGCCTCATTCCAATTCATAATATTCTTTTATTCAAATATTCTTGTACTTTGGGAAAGGTTCCCATAAATTTTATCAAAGATAAATTCTTTTAAATTTATTCTTTAATCTTCCTTTGGATTTCAATTCAAACCAAATTATGGTTTATCCAAACTAGTCGGGATTAACGAACCTTACCGAAGTAATCATTTGTTTTAAATTTCCCAATCCCAACCTATTCATCCCATGAAGTAAAACTGGAAATACTTCATATCTAACACCACGGTGTTATTGATAAACTCAATTACCATTTCCCGTTCAAATCTAATTAAAGATTTAACTATCACCTGGAGCAAAACTGGTGATACTCCATTCTCAATCATTTCAAACTAATTAAAGATTCATTAAAACTCCACTTGGATTTGATCTTCCCAAAAATCAATATTAACGATTGTTTAACTTGGGAAACCATATCCTGTCTTTAACTGGGTTAAAGAACCAATGTCATTTAAAACACGGTTCACGGTAAACCCAAAATCACATTCTATTCCATCAGCCTTTAACCATAAATTAGCAAGTGAACAATTCCCTAAGTAATAACCCCGAAGGCCGAAGCCAACATCAGATCAATACACAGGTAACCATTTAACTTAACTAATCTCCAGTTAATTTCTGATTTTCTTAACTTCGTTGGGTCTAAGAACGGTATTATTAAAGATACCATTCACGACAACCTAAAATCACATTCTATTTACAATGGAATCATCATGGAAAACAAATCGATATATATAATCGATATAAACTTCCATATCCGAGTAATATTATAAATGGAATAACGGCAAAGCCTTTTAAATTCCAGATATATTAGTTGTCTTCCTCCACATAAATTCACTTCGATTATTACCAAATCGAATTCCATTCCATTCCAATTTATTTTATTAAATTGGAAAACTTTACTTTGGAAAATCTCCTTAAAATCTTAACCAAAGATTTATAAATTTCAAATCACATTTCACTATAAATCGGGTTAACGAACGAATGTCGTTAAAACACAGTTCACGATAAACCCAATTCACTTTCCATTAATTATCGGGTTAAGGAACAAGTGTTATTTAAAACACCGCTCACGATAAACCCAAAAATCAATTCAAATTCAATTCCAATTAAATACCATTTAATTTGTATAATCATTAAATCTAAATAAAAAGATTTAATCTTTTTCTCAACTGGGTTTAAGAACAGTGTTAATGAAGACACCATTCACGACAAACCCAAATCCCATTTGATAATAAATACAAGGCTCTGAATAGAAAATATATCGGCTTATATTCAATATCAAATTCTACGACCAACAAATATCGTATTGGAAATAACGATATAAATATATCTTTCAAATTTCCGTAACAATATCTGTATAATCACGAAATCCAACATCGAAATATTCCAAAGACAATTTCGATTCAAATCCATTCCAATTCAATTATTGGAAATTCTGGTTACTTTTAAAACCCTTTCAAATCCAATTTATTTATTTCAAAAATAAATGGATTATAATTCTAGTTCAAAACTAGTTCATTTCGATAAAAATCTATTTTTATCTTTTCGAATATGGAATTTTTCATCCCAGTTCTTTCCAAATCATTTCGTATGATTTTACACAAATTATTGCTATTTTTAATAATTTTATCAAAGCTCGTACAGTCGATTTCCATCAACGGCCATCGACCTACATTTACTGCGACCTTTTCCAAATTTGATTTGGACATAATTCCAAATCCAACCATTAAATTTGAAATCTCTAATATTCATTAGAATGCTCTTTTTGATACGAACCCAATGGTTCCGGTTTCAGGAGAATCCGACGGTCGGATCTCCCGAAATGTCCATTCGAAGTCAATGGTCGAAATTCGCGAACTACCGCGGCGTAGCGCGTTCTATTCAGGCCATTATATAATATATATATATATATAAATATATATATATATATATATATATTATATTTCATCGATTTCCTTTCAAAACGTATTTTATAAATCGTTTTAAATTTGTTTTCAAAACGATTTCAACTTCCTATTCAATTTCTAATCAAAATTGAATATTCCATATCATCGACATATAAATGATAATATTTTCAAAACATTATATTTTGAAATCAATTTCTTTTAGATATTCATTATAAAAATAAATAAAACCGATATAAATATCGTTCACGTTAAAATAGCGTCAATCTAACCAACACGGCTTTATATATTTCAATAACTTCGTTATTCTATTCAACACATGAATATTTTCTTCAACACATGAATATATACTTTATTCAACACATGAATATTTTCTTTAATACATGAATATATACTTTAATCAACACATGAATATTTTCTTCAACAGATGAATATATACTTTATTCAACACATGAATTTTCATTTTATAATATTCTTTATTTTCCAAATTGGAATGAGGCCCAATCAGTTACCATATAATGTTAATTATATGAATTCCCTACAACACACGTATATAATAGCAACGATAAATAATCAACCATCATCCAGAGTGCACCACACAACTGCATAAGCATTAAATATAAACAATTAACGCTTACACAGTCTGTCAACCAATCGATAGACATATAGCTAAATAATTGGGATTAGTGTACGCCAAATATCATCCCGATACCCGTATGGGGTTTCAAATCAACAAACACAGATTTTTTTTATTTGTGCAGTTGGGCGATGTGTAAAATTTATCGTCCCAATCAATACCAGTCAAGTGGGTGTACATAAACAAATCGTCCGATTTGTTTATAAATATTTATTTTATATACACGTTAAAAATTATATTTTTAACTATAAAATATTTATTCATCCCACATCACACAATAAAACTTCATAACACATCAATCAAACAAACAAGTAATCCATGGTCTGTGGACGACGGGTGTCGGGTGCTGCTAAGCACCGTCTGCATCCTAGTAATTATTTCAACTAGAAAATAAATTAAAAGTGAGAAGTTCTCACCTTGGGGTTCCACTCCGCTATTCCTCATTTATGAACAGTTCGGATTTCGTTTTGATTTCAGTCGATACCATCGCTTTCTTTTCCCGCTGTTCACATTAAAAATCACATTTTTATTTCACTTCTTACATAAAAATTAATTTTTTTACAACCCTTCTTTCTATATAAAAATTATATTTTTACTTCGCTTTCAATATAAAAATCTAATTTTTATTTCACTTTCATATATATAAAAATCGCCTCTTTTACATAACCAAAATCACGTCTTTTATATAAACAAAATCACGTCTTTATATTTCTAAAAATCACGTCTTTTCTACATCAAAAATCTAATCTTTTCTTACTATAAAAATCATATATTTCTTTCTATAAAAACTCTACCTTTTCGTTTATAAAATTCAAGTCTTTACGTTTATAAAAAATCAAATCTTTACGTTTATAAAAATCAAATCTTTACGTTTATAAAAATCAGACCTTTATGTTTATAAAAATCAAATCTTTATTTATAAGATATATATATAAATTCCAATAGTGTTTGTATAAACAATCCTATTTAATATAAAAACTGATTTGTTTATCCTTTTCTTTTTCTAAATAAAAACTATAGCTTGAAGAACAAAATAAAACTGAAAATATAAACACTCACGGTGTTGTCGGAGGAGGAGGGAGGTCTAACGTGCTGGTAGGGGTCAGAGGCGGTGCTGGGGTGTCGAGTGGCGAAGAGGGGGTGGTGGTGGCGCTCAGGCGACGCGGGAGGGGGTTGTTCTGTCATCGGCGATGGGGATTGGGTGCTGGAGGGGCCGTGGCGAGGTTTCAGGCGGGGTTTGGGGGGAATCGAAGAGGAGGGACGCTGGAGAGAGAGGTGGAGGAGAAGGGGAGTCTAGGGTGGAGGCGCGGTAGAGCGGAGGGCGGCTCCGGCAGCGCGAGGTCCAGGGCAGCGACGCGATTCATTTTGTTTTTTTTCTTACTTTTCGTCGATCTGAGAAAACGTGGGGAAGGAGGAAATAAAGGGGAGTGTGTTGACCGGGGAAAAGAAGAAAGAGGAGGTAATATATAATTTTATATTATTTTTAATTTAATTTTCCATAAAAAGCAACCTTCACATTCAAACTCCAAACGGGACCCAACGATTGTCGTCCCTAGAGTAATACCCCCATTCCGAACACAATGGGATATGTTTCGTAAGTCAATTCAACCGTTACGATCAGTTTTTATTTAAATTAAAATATAATTCAATATATTCAATTTTAAACGTACTTTTCAATTTACCAGGGTCACATACAAACTCTGAAAATTCCAGAAAAATTATTTCCTGCTTCGTATTGACGATACGATCCTAACAAAACTAATTTCGTCAAATTCGAAGACCGTTTGAAAATGGCCATTTTCTGGTCGATCCAAATTGTTTCCTCTTTGGGTTTTTGATGATTTTATGAGCCAATTGGCTAGCCGCTTGGTTGTTTCTTTTTCTTTTTGGATTGGTGAGGGCCATGGGAGGCTATTTGAAATATCCCGAAGCTCCCGGTGTAGGGGAGGTTATGGCGTGGTTGTTCTTTTACCATGCTCACATATTGCTTTCAAAAATTATGGAAATTTGAATCTAGCAATAATTTGACATCCTGGATCCAACAAAAGTGGTTTCGTCGAAAACGAAAGTCGTTTGCAAAATTTCTATTTTTAAGGGCCAGAATTCCATAGCGACTATTCTGAATTTTCAACTGGGCATAACTTTTTAATCCCGCTATGAAATTTCAATTTTTCAGATTCATTGGAAAGATATTTTCATTTAGATTCAAATATTTTTGGTTTCTCTAAAATCCGGTTTATGTTGAATCGTGTACATTCATTTGAAATCGAATTTTCGAACAACCACGCCATTTTCAATTCCTTTTATATTTAAAATAAATATTTATATTCTAACGTCAATTCAAATAAATATATACATTCTAATTCTATTCAAAATAAATTTCTCGCCGTCATTATTTAAAATAATTCATTTTAATATTCAAAATTCACTAAAATTTCCAAAATAAATTTTTTTAAATTGGCTCAGATTTCCAGGTTATTACAAACTCCCCCACTTAAAACTTTTCGTCCCCGAAAAGGAACGAAGCTGAAAGTTGTTTAACTAATCAACTCTACTTTCATTATTTTCATTATGGCTTAAGTTCTTCAACTTTTTAGTTTTTAAGAACTTTCCAAATTTTTCAAAAATTTGGCTAACAACCTAAATTTTCGAAAAATTTCGCCATAACTTCCCCTACACCGGGAGCTTCGGGATATTTCAAATAGCCTCCCATGGCCCTCACCAATCCAAAAAGAAAAAGAAACAACCAAGCGGCTAGCCAATTGGCTCATAAAATCATCAAAAACCCAAAGAAATATAATAAACATGCATCTATTTATCGGGCAAACAATTTTATTCCTCTGCTCTAGCCTCCTTGCTATGACCTGTTCAATGTAAGTACATGTATATGTATGCAAATGTGACAAATTTTCAATACATCTCAACATTTGGTTTAATTTGGCTAAAGATTCAACATTTAATTAATCGAACAATAATCAAACAACACAATCAGCAATCAATTTGTTGATTATCATTTCAAATTCATAACTTTGATATATAGTCAAAAATCATGTTTTTGATGCCAAGTCACAACAATATATTCTAACTATATTTTGGTTCTCACACCAGTCAATTGGAAAATATAAATATCACACCTTCAAAACTCGAACCCAAACGACTGATGTTGTACAGTCATCAATAGTTTCATCTCCGGACGACTAGAGTGTGATTCTATATCTACCCAATATATTAAAACTTCGAATACCCGTGGATCATACGTATATGCAAAATCTTTATATATTGGACTGCCCAAATTCAATACAAATAAATATTCAAATACATTGAATAAAGTTTAAATTTTCAAAAAAAAATTCGTTTTCATTTTAAAAATATACTCTTCACACTCGTTCTAGGATACTACTGATCCCATCTCTAACGAGTCATTCTCATTGGATATTACAAATCCAATCTCTGATGAATTCTTTCGTTTGGTTCTAACGGGTCTTGTTCTCCGAGCTCTGTAAACCAAAGCTCTGATACCACATGTAACAATTGAGAATTTTGCTCGATCTGAATCGATCGCTAAACCGACCATGACCGTTAGAAACCCCTGATTGTTTTGAGAACACGACAAATCAGAACACAAACAGAAGAACATTTCATTGTTAATTACAACAATTCCATCAGAATACAAGAATATACAGAGTATAAATAAATACTATACATCAGAGAAATATCAGAGATTTAAATACATTACTGCAGCGGAAAAATAATACAATACACAAATGAAAGAGATATACGGATACAGAGCTTTCCAGATATCATTCCAGCTGTAAACCAGGTTCCTGTGAATATAAATCTGCAAAACCAAAACTACTAGCTGCCCGGGTTGAAAATAGGGGCACCCAGAATTTAGGTTAAAACAATAAACTCCAGGTCAGTCATGTGACTGGTGTGAGAACTAAAATAGTTATTAATCTTTATTTTAAAGTTAGGTAAATCAAGGGACCACACCGTATAACACGGAACAGGTTTTTACCCCAAGAATACCAGTGCATATAACAACACCGCAATGCTAAATAACGAAAAATGAAGCTATTATAAGACCTAGGTCCCATCACACAATGCAACACAAGCCGGAGGATAGGGTTTTACCTTATAATAGCCAAAGAATGCTTGATACGCTAAATTTCATCTTTTATTATTACTATAAGTGTATAGTGTCAAAACAATTTCAATCATAAGTATCAATCATAGACGGCATAAGTGCCCCATACCACTATGTCGCCATATATAGGATTACAACTAAAAACGAAATGTCTCGAATAGGAAATTGGATTTCCCTCTATGAACCGAGGCAAGGGATCGTCCTCACTGCTTTGAGACAATTTAGCCCATGTCTCAGGATCAGAACGCATCGACCCTTGGAGCGATAGGGCCGGTCCACCGATATGGATTAAAATTCCTGAACACTGCGTTTCCCCGCCCTTTGGGGCGTAAATGAGCCAAATGACTCCATCGGCTCCACATAGTCACCGATATATCTGAGGCGCCTCGCAATCCAACAACTACACATGTGAAAATAATATAAATGTCACGGCTGGTAGGTCACTAACACCACCCTAGCTAGAAGGAAACGCATGCCCTCCCTGAGGTCCTCTCCCGTTTTTGGTTCACATCGGGGTGTGAGGCTCACGAATTAACGCTACACAAAGCTATGCCACAAAGACGGTGCTTTGATCATCAACCACAAGACTTTGCTTTTCAACAGAGCCTTGATCATTTGCATCTTAGCATGCCACACAGGCGATTCATGCTATGCAACCGATATCAGTCACATAGAATGAAATCCAATGTCAGACACAGTCTCCATTTACAAGTCCGTTTTGGGTTTGAACGAAACCGGAGGCACCTTGTACCTCGCATATCCATCGATCTCCAAGTACGTCTGGACGATCACCAACTGATTTCCTCCTCTTGGGTGTACAGCCCAATTAAGATCATCAGTAATTATCCAAACGATGTGAAGACCTCCGGTCTTCAACCACCATCTTCATCCTCGACACATCGTCGATTCAGTTATTCAGAATGGGATAAACTCGGCCTTTCCGAATAACTCGCGTATATAATAAACAAGTGTTACACAAACACAACATACGCCTCATTCCAATTCAGAATATTCTTTTATTCAAATATTCTTGTACTTTGGGAAAGGTTCCCATAAATTTTATCAAAGATAAATTCTTTTAAATTTATTCTTTAATCTTCCTTTGGATTTCAATTCAAACCAAATTATGGTTTATCCAAACTAGTCGGGATTAACGAACCTTACCGAAGTAATCATTTGTTTTAGATTTCCTAATCCTAACCTATTCATCCCATGAAGTAAAACTGGAAATACTTCATATCTAACACCACGGTGTTATCGATAAACTCAATTACCATTTCCCGTTCAAATCTAATTAATGATTTAACTATCAACTGGAGCAAAACTGGTGATACTCCATTCTCAATCATTTCAAACTAATTAAAGATTCATTAAAACTCCACTAGGTTTTAATCTTCCCAAAAATCAATATTAACGATTGTTTAACTTGGGAAACCATATCCTGTCTTTAACTGGGTTAAAGAACCAATGTCATTTAAAACACAATTCACGGTAAACCCAAAATCACATTCTATTCCATCAGCCTTTAACCATAAATTAGCAAGTGAACAATTCCCTAAGTAATAACCCCGAAGGCCGAAGCCAACATCAGATCAATACCCAGGTAACCATTTAACTTAACTAATCTCCAGTTAATTTCTGATTTTCTTAACTTCGTTGGGTCTAAGAACGGTATTATTAAAGATACCATTCATGACAACTGAAAATCACATTCTATTCACAATGGAATCATCATGGAAAACAAATCGATATAAACTTCCATATCCGACTAATAATATAAATGGAATAACGGCAAAGCCTTTTAAATTCCAGATATATTAGTTGTCTTTCTCCACATAAATTAACTTCGATTATTACCAAATCGAATTCCATTCCATTCCAATTTATTTTATTAAATTGGAAAACTTTACTTTGGAAAATCTCCTTAAAATCTTAACCAAAGATTTATAAATTTCAAATCACATTTCACTAAAAATCGGGTTAAAGAACGAATGTCGTTAAAACACAGTTCACGATAAACCCAATTCACATTCCATTAATTATCGGGTTAAAGAACAAGTGTTATTTAAAACACCGCTCACGATAAACCCAAAAATCAATTCAAATTCAATTCCAATTAAATACCATTTAATTGGTATACTTCATTAAAACTAAATAAAAAGATTTAATCTTTTTCTCAACTGGGTTTAAGAACAGTGTTAATGAAGACACCATTCACGACAAACCCAAATCCCATTTGATATTAAATACAAGGCTCTGAATAGAAAATATATCGGCTTATATTTAATATCAAATTCTACGACCAACAATATCGTATTGGAAATAACGATATAAATATATCTTTCAAATTTCCATAACAATATCTGTATAATCACGAAATCCAACATCGAAATATTCCAAAGACAATTTCGATTCAAATCCATTCCAATTCAATTATTGGAAATTCTGGTTACTTTTAAAACCCTTTCAAATCCAATTTATTTATTTCAAAAATAAATGGATTATAATTCTAGTTCAAAACTAGTTCATTTCGTTAAAAATCTATTTTTATCTTTTCAAATATGGAATTTTTCATCCCAGTTCTTTCCAAATCATTTCGTATGATTTTACACAAATTATTGCTATTTTTAATAATTTTATGAAAGCTCGTACAGTCGATTTCCATCAACGGCCATCGACCTACACTTACTTCGACCTTTTCCAAATTTGATTTGGACATAATTCCAAATCCAACCGTTAAATTTGAAATCTCTAATATTCATTAGAATTCTCTTTTCGATACGAACCCAATGGTTCCGGTTTCAGGAGAATCCGACGGTCGGATCTCCCGAAATGTCCATTCGAAGTCAATGGTCGAAATTCGCGAACGGTCGCGGCGCAGCGCGTTCTATTCAAGCCATTATATATAATATATATATAAATATATATATATATATATATTATATTTCATCGATTTCCTTTCAAAACGTATTTTATAAATCGTTTTAAAATTGTTTTCAAAACGATTTCAACTTCGTATTCAATTTCTAATCAAAATTGAATATTCCATATCATCAACATATAAATGATAATATTTTCAAAACATTATATTTTGAAATCAATTTCTTTTAGATATTCATTATAAAAATAAATAAAACCGATATAAATATCGTTCACGTTAAAATAGCGTCAATCTAACCAACACGGCTTTATATATTTCAATTACTTCGTTATTCTATTCAACACATGAATATTTTCTTCAACACATGAATATATACTTTATTCAACACATGAATATTTTCTTCAATACATGAATATATACTTTAATCTACGCATGAATATTTTCTTCAACAGATGAATATATACTTTATTCAACACATGAATTTTCATTTTATAATATTCTTTATTTTCCAAATTGTAATGAGGCCCAATCAGTTACCATATAATGTTAATTATATGGATTCCCTACAACACACGTATATAATAGCAACGATAAATAATCAACCATCATCCAGAGTGCACCACACAACTGCATAAGCATTAAATATAAACAATTAACGCTTACACAGTCTGTCAACCAATCGATAGACATATAGCTAAATAATTGGGATTAGTGTACGCCAAATATCATCCCGATACCCGTATGGGGTTTCAAATCAACAAACACAGATTTTTTTTTATTTGTGCAGTTGGGCGATGTGTAAAATTTATCGTCCCAATCAATATCAGTCAAATGGGTGTACATAAACAAATCGTCTGATTTTTTTATAAATATTTATTTTATATACACGTTAAAAATTATATTTTTAACTATAAAATATTTATTCATCCCACATCACACAATAAAACTTCATAACACATCAATCAAACAAACAAGTAATCCATGGTCTGTGGACGACGGGTGTCGGGTGCTGCTAAGCACCGTCTGCATCCTAGTATTTATTTCAACTAGAAAATAAATTAAAAGTGAGAAGTTCTCACCTTGGGGTTCCACTCCGCCATTCCTCATTTCTGAACAGTTCGGATTTCGTTTTGATTTCAGTCGATACCATCGCTATCTTTTCCCGCTGTTCACATTAAAAATCACATTTTTATTTCACTTCTTACATAAAAATTAATTTTTTACAACCCTTCTTTCTATATAAAAATTATATTTTTACTTCGCTTTCAACATAAAAATCTAATTTTTATTTCACTTTCATATATATAAAAATCGCCTCTTTTACATAACCAAAATCACGTCTTTTATATAAACAAAATCACGTCTTTATATTTTTAAAAATCACGTCTTTTCTAAATCAAAAATCTAATCTTTTCTTACTATAAAAATCATATATTTCTTTCTATAAAAACTCTACCTTTTCGTTTATAAAATTCAAGTCTTTACGTTTATAAAAAAATCAAATCTTTACGTTTATAAAAATCAAATCTTTACGTTTATAAAAATCAAATCTTTACCTTTATAAAAATCAAATCTTTATGTGTATAAAAATCAAATCTTTATTTCTAAGCTATATATATATATTCCAATAGTTTTTGTATAAACAATCCTATTTAATATAAAAACTGATTTGTTTATCCTTTTCTTTTTCTAAATAAAAACTATAGCATGAAGAACAAAATAAAACTGAAAATATAAACACTCATGGTGTTATCGGAGGAGGAGGGAGGTCTAACGTGTTGGTAGGGGTCAGAAGCGGTGCTGGGGTGTCGAGTGGCGAAGAGGGGGGGTGGTGGCGCTCAGGCGACGCGGGAGGGTGTTGTTCTGTCATCGGCGGGGCTTGGGTGCTGGAGGAGCCATGGCGAGGTTTCAAGCGGGGTTTGGGGGGAATCAAAGAGGAGAGACGCTGGAGAGAGAGGTGGAGGAGAAGGGGGGTCTAGGGTGGAGGCGTGGTTGAGCGGAGGGCGGCTCCGGCGGCGCCAGATCCAAGACAGCGACTCGGTTCATTTTGTTTTTTTGTTTTTTTTCTTTCTTTACGTCGATCTGAGAAAACGTGGGGAGGGAGGAAATAAAGGGGAGTGTGTTGACCGAGGAAAAGAAGAAAGAGGGGGTAATATATAATTTTATATTATTTTTAATTTAATTTTCCATAAAAAGCAACCTTCATATTCGAACTCCAAACGGGACCCAACGACTGTCGTCCCTAGCGTAATACCCCCATTCTGAACACAATGGGATATATTTCATAAGTCAATTCGACCATTACGATCAGTTTTTATTTAAATTAAAATATAATTCAATATATTCAATTTTAAACGTACTTTTCAACTTACCAGGGTCACATACAGACTCTGAAAATTCCAAAAAAAATATTTTCTGCTTCGTATTGACGATACGGTCCTAACAAAACTAATTTCGTCAAATTTGAAGACCGTTTGAAAAATGGCCATTTTCTAGTCGATCCAAATTGACTAAAAATTATGGAAATTTGAATCTAGCAATAATTTGATGTCCCGGATCCAACAAAAGCGGTTTCGTCGAAAACGAAGGTCGTTTGCAAAATTGCTATTTTTAAGGGCCAGAATTCCATAGCGACTATTCTGAATTTTCAACTGGGCATAACTTTTTATTCTTTTTATGAAATTTCAATTTTTCGGATTCATTGGAAAGATATTTTCATTTAGATTCAAATATTTTTTGTTTCACAAAAATCCGGTTTATTTTGAATCCTGTACGTTCATTTGAAATTTGAAATCGAATTTTCGAACTACCGCGCCATTTTCAATTCCTTTTATATTTAAAATAAATATTTATATTCTAATGTCGATTCAAATAAATATATACGTTCTAATTCTATTCGAAATAAATTTCTCGCCGTCATTATTTAAAATAATTCATTTTAAATATTCAATATTCACTAAAATTGCCAAAATAAAAATTTTAATTTGGCTCAGATTTCTGGGGTTTGTGCACTAGCAATTGTTTGGAGTAGACCTGTTCCATGTCATACGGCGTGGTCCCGTTATATGTCTTATTTTAAAATAAGTTAAGTGTAACAACCCGGAAAATCAAAACTGATTTTTTTTTGCTGTTTCAGTGAATTTTGAACAATTAGAATAATTTATTTTAAATAATAACAATTAAAAATTTATTTTAATCGAAGTTAGAACGAATATATTTATTTTAATTTCGAAAGGAATTAGAAATAGCACGGTAGTTTGATAAGTCAAAGCTGTACTTTGACTGAATATACAGGATTCAAAATTAAACGGATTTTAGTGAAACCAAAAATATCTAAATCTATTTAAAAATATCTTTCCAACGAATCCGAAAAATCGAAATGTCATAGCGGTAATCAAAAGTTATGGCCAATTGAATATTCAAAATAGTCGCTATGGAATATAGTATAATTTATAGCTCGTATAAAAGGCCATTTTACAAACGACCTCCGTTTTCAATGAAACCACTTTTGTCGGATCTGAAATGTCAAATTATTGCTAAGTTTAATTTTCCAGAATTTTTGGAATTAATTTGTGAGCGTAGTAAATTAAACTGTGATTCGATCTTTTCTATTGAATTTGATCGACCGTTAAAAAGGCCATTTTTCAAACGGTCTCCAAATTCAATGAAATTAATTTTGTTAGAACCGTATCATCAAAACATAGCTAGATTTATTTTTCGGGAATTTTCGGAGTCCGTATGTGGCCCTGGTGAATTTAAATATACGATCGAATTAATTTAATAAAGGATTTAAATTTTAAATTAAAGAAATCAGGCCATAAACAGTCGTTTGGTCTGACGGGACCTAGCCCATTGGTTCCGAAATAGGGGAAATAAGGTGGGGACAACTCCGATTGGACTGAAATTGGAGTTGTTAAGAATTTATGGATTTAGTTGTAAAATTTAGAAATAAAGTATTATAAAAATCCACTATGTCTTCTACCAAACCCTAATTCTCTTAACCATAGCCACCGCCATCCCTTGCCGTTCATGGCTGAAATTGATTCATAGTTCTTCCACTAATTTCTAGTAATCCTCTCAATAAAACTCCATCCTCCTTTAGAGTTTATTGTAGTGATTCTCCCGAGCTTCGATTCTATACGGGGTGATCATAAAACTGTGAAGTAACCAATAAGTTCTGCCCCTCCAAACCGCCACCATACAAGCCACCGCCCTCTCTCCTAGGTGCGTGCGAGTTGACCACGGGTGGGACACCCTTACGCGCCGTCCTTCCCTCGTCGAAGTGCCACCATCCGATCATCCTCCGGTGCTCCCAATCCGATGTGAAGTTGAACCCTAGAATTGAAGACCAACGTGAAAACCCATGGCCTTGGCCTGAGTTGAAGAAGAAGGTATAAATTCCTTTAATTATTTCCATAATTTATTTTAGAAAATGTTTACTACACAAAATAAATCATAACTCATTCATACTGACTCAGAACTGAACGATTTTCGAAGCGTTGCGATCATAAGCTCGAGCTGCGTTTCTAGACTGACTGGAACCAATTCTAAGCTAATCAAATTTTGGCCAAATTTGCAGATCTGAATCATTCAGATTCAAGCAACTATGAGATTTCTTATATATTTTATAATCAAAAATTTAATTAATTATTGTCAGTTGAATCCATATGGTTATAATAATTAAATCAGATCTGTGATTTGAATCTGTTGAATGTTGATTGTTGATCATGATTCTCATGTTTGTTAGATCTTGTTTGAATCTATGGTTTATTATCTGATCTTGATTTGAAATAAAAAAAATATTTTTATTTCAGATCTATATATAGTGATTTGATGTTATGATATAAATTTCATATTTTATTTAGGGACATGAGACACCGTTTTGTCAAATATAGATCTACAATAAAATGTTCATTTTTTATTATCAAAATGGAATATCACCTTTTATACATTTTGTTGAATCGAAACTTTCAACAAATGAAATACCACCTTTTATACAATTTGTTGAATTAAAATTTTCAACAAAAATGAATCATGCATTGTTGTCATTTTGATTGAACTAAAATTTTCAATCAAATAAAATATCACTTTTGTTATTGTTTGATTGAACTAGAATTTTCAATCAAATAAAATATCACTTATGTTATTGTTTGATTGAACTAGAATTTTCAATCAAATAAAATATCACTTTTGTTATTGTTTGATTAATTTTCTATCAAATAAAATATCACTTTTGTTATTGTTTGATTGAACTAGAATTTTCAATCAAATAAAATATCACTTTTGTTATTGTTTGATTGAACTAGAATTTTCAATCAGAATAAAATATCACTTTTGTTATTGTTTGATTGAACTAAAATTTTCAATCAAATAAAATATCACTTTTTTATTGTCTGATTGAACTAGAATTTTCAATCAGAATAAAATATCACTTTTGTTATTGTTTGATTGAACTAGAATTTTTAATCAAATAAAATATCACTTGTGTTATTGTTTGATTGAACTAGAATTTTCAATCAAATAAAATATCACTTTTGTTATTGTTTGATTAATTTTCTATCAAATAAAATATCACTTTTGTTATTTTTTGATTGAACTAAAATTTTTAGTCAAATAAAATATCATTTTTGTTATTGTTTGATTGAACTAGAATTTTCAATCAAATAAAATATCACTTTTGTTATTGTTTGATTGAACTAGAATTTTCAATCAAATAAAATATCACTTTTGTTATTGTTTGATTGAACTTGAATTTTCAATCAAAACTAAATATCACTTTTGTTTGTTGTTTGATTGAATTAGAATTTTCAATTAAAATATAATATCACTTTTGTTTGTTGTTTGATAGAATTAGAATTATCAATCAAAATGAAATATACACTTTTGTTATTTGATTGAGTTAGAATTTTCAATCAAAAGGAAATATCAAATTTTGTCATTTTGTTGAATTAGAATATTCAACAAAAATGAAATATAAATTTCTATCATTTTATGGAATTATTATAAAAATAGAAATGTTCATGTTTGATTAAAAAAAAGAACATTACATTCAAAAGTTTACATTTTTAATGTTATGTTAGAAAATAGAAAATATACATGTTTTGAATAAAAACATGATTTCATTAAAAATATACATTTTTAATGATAAGAATAGAAAAATAGAAAATGTTCATATTTTGAATAAAAACATGATTTCATTTAAAATTTCATATTTTAGTGTCAAGAATGAAAGTAGTGAAAAGATTCATGTTTTAAAATCAAAACATGATTTCATTAAAAATATACATTTTTAATGTAATGTTAAAAATAAGAAAAGTGTTAATGTTTTAAAATCAAAACATGTTTTTCATTAAAATATTCATTTTAATGTAAAGTTAGAAATTAGTGAAAAGATTCATGTTTTAAAAAGAAAACATGTTTTACATTAAAAATTCACTTTTTAATATAATAATAGAAATGTAGAAAAAGAAACATGTTTTAAAAATGAAAATATGTTTTACATTAAAAATTCACTTTTAGTGTAATAGTAGAAATTTAGATAAAGATTAATGTTTTAAAAAGAAACATGTTTTACATTAAAAATTTACTTTTAATGTAATAATAGAAGTTGGACAAACATGCATGTTTTCAAAATAAAACATGTTTACATTAAAAACTTTGTTTTAATGAAATGGACAAAATTACATTTATATTTACATCGCATATATTAGAATTTATATGCGTTGTTATAATTACATTTATTTTTACATCGCATATATTAGAATTTACATGCGTTGTTATAATTACATTTATATTTACATCGCATATATTAGAATTTACATGCGTTGTTATAATTACATTTGTGCTTGCATCGCATATATAAGAATTTATATGCATTGTTAAAATTACATTTATATTTACATCCATATATTAGAATTTATACGCGTTGTTAAAACTACATTTATACTTACATCGCATATATTACAATTTATATGCATTGTTAAAATTACATTTTTATTACATTACATATATTAGAATTTATATGCATTGTCAAATTTTCATTTATATTTGCATTTGCATATATTAGAATTTATATGCAAAGTTGATTCGTCATTAGATCAATTTTCATGTAAATGAAATATATTATGTTTGACAGTTAAAGATATGATGTGTTAATGAAAACATTCTTTTATTTGGCATGTTAAATACGTTAGTGAAATCATCGAGTGGTTTATATATATATATATATATACATGCATATATATATATATATATAAATTAAAATTAAATGAATCGCGCGCGGTAGTTCGCATTTCGGAATCTTAACTTTAAACAATTATACCGAAAGATCCAACCATCGGATTTTCCCAAAACTGGAGCCGTTAGGACCTCTTTTGGAAGATCTTTCCATATATAAATTTTGTTGAAATACAACAGTTAGATTTCGAGATAAGTGTAAATTAAATTTCGAAAAACAGCGCCAGGGCCACCTATTGACCCGAAGCATCGTTAAATTAATTTAGCTATTTATATATATATATATATATATAGCGATCAATCGTTATAAAATACTATTAACAATATGAAATGGTTTTAAACTATATATATGCGAGAATCATTTGAAAAGACCGAGTCCAATCTCATTTCAAATGATTATACGATGATTTAATTCAAAGATATTGAAGACCGGAGATTTTCACATCGAAAGGAAAACTTCTGATGCCCGACATTGGTTAGCTCCCAGTAAAAGGTTAAAGTGGTAGTTATCCGGACGTACTTGTTGATTGTCTGGATATGCGAGCACCTCTCTTCCGTATTGGACATACTGGGCGAGGAATAAGGTGACCTCGATTTCGTTCAGACCCAGAATGAACTTGTAAATGGATGTGTGTCCGACATTGGATTTCATTCCATGTAAATTGATTTCTATTTAATATATATCTGTTGGTGGTAGAGAATTTATTCTCTTGCTTAACACCCTTCTCTGAGACGCATGAGCTCAGAGGTTATATATTGGTAGTTATCGATCGCATGGCGTGAATTGTCAATGTGACATGCCAAGATGCAATTGATCGAGGCTTTTGTTGAAAAGCAGGGCCTCGTGGATGATGATCAAAGCATAGCCTATTTCGGTATAGCTTTGTGTATTACGTTACCTCGCGAGCCTCACACCCGGTAGAGTCAGAAACGGGACAAGGGAACGCAGGGATGCTCACGCTTCTTTCTAGCTAGAAGTGGTATCAGGGTTTTGCAAGCCCCGACATTTTACTTATATGGTTGATGGAATGAGGCGCCTCGGTTTTATTGGTCGATTGTGACCGTTTTATAGGTCCAATAGATCGGGAAGCATGTGTTCAGGAATTGCCAATCCACTAAAGTATTTGTGGACCAGCCCTGTAGGATCCAAGGGTTGCCCGTAGGTGTGATCCTGAGACATTGCTAGGGTGTCTCGAATCGGTTAGGAGATCGTCCATAGCCTTGACTCATGATAGAAATCCACTCTCCAATACGACATTACGGTTTTGATTGTAAACCTATATATTGCGACATAGTACGATGGGGTACTATGCCATCTAGGATTGATACATTTACTTCAAAATATTTTTGAAACCTATTAGACACTATTATTAATAATAAAAATATTATTTTCTACGTATCAAGCTTTTTTAATCATTATAAGGTAAAACTCTATCCTCCGGTTTGCGTTGCATTTTGTGATGGGACTTGAGTCTTATAATGATTTCATTTTCTAAAAGGCATTGCGTTGTTTTCTTGAAATAAAACTTATTAAACTTATGCACTGGCAAATCCAATGGAGTAAACCCGTTCCGAGTTAGCGGCGTGGTCCTGTGATTAGCCATATTGTTAGTTAGGAAAGATTTCTCATACCAGTCCCATGACTGGCTCGTAGTTTGTTTCACTTTGCAAACTCGGGTGCCCTCTTTCCATATAGGCAGCCAAATGAAAGGTTTAGGTATGAACACATTCTGGACTGGAACTTGCTTATGAAGAAGATGAAGAACCTTTTCCTTTTTATCTTTTTTATTGTTCTTGAGACATTTAGACATTATTAATCTTTGATATATTTGGTGGAGATTGAGACTTATTTCTTTCTTTGTTGAGACTTCTATTCTGCTAAGTGTATCCTGTAACTGCGTACTCTGATGTCTTTGATGTTATGTTGTGATGACATTCTTATTTCCGCTGCAATGATTTATGTGTTATTCTATTATCTGAGATCTGTTATTGTTGTAATTATGTTATGCTCCTATGATTATCCTTACTTTCATACTACGGAAGTTTGGGGTCGTCACAGTTGGTATCAGCGCTAAAGGTTAACCTTAGCTTCGGAGTATAACAATTTTAGAACAATTTGTCTACATAGAATTAACAGTATTCTAAGACGGTTAGCTCAGTAGAGATAGGTTTTGTTATGTCCTAGAATGAGCATAGCAGAATAGCACATATAAATCAGTCATTACATCATTATCATCTTATCATATGTCTCTACTTTTAACCTTTCCTTTAAAATTATCATTTCTGTTAGTCTGACTTTTTCCTTGATAGTACAGAACTAATTAAGAAATGAGCACAAGAGCACGAGCTAGAGCCCGAGGCAGAGGTGGAGCTAGAGGCACAACTAGAGATGAGACTCCTACATCCCAGGGACAGCCCACTCCAGAGGCTGTAACACCACCTCCACCCCCGCAGCCGTTTGACTTGGACAAGAAGTTCAGAAATCTAGGGGGCGTATCCTTTACCGGGCGAGAGACTATGATTGAGGCACAGGCATGGCTTAAGAACTGGGAGAAAATCTTTAAATGCTTGGAATTGGAAGATCAACGCAAGCGCTTTTTGGCAACATGGCTATTGAAAGACCAAGCTGAAAATTAGTGGGGCACAGTCAAAATTGGCAATGATGTGGCCAACATGTCCTGGGCCAGGTTCAAAGAACACTTCAACGATAAGTAATCCCCCCGCAGGAAGTTAGGAGGCTCCATGATCAATTCGCCAATTTACATCAGGGAGAAATGACTATTTCAGAATATGTGCGGAAGTTCGAGGAACTTTCACGCTACGCTCCAGAGTTAGTTCAGGAACCCGTGCAGAAGAACAAGAGATTTATCAATGGCCTTTCCAAGAAATACCTGAATAGGGTCACTGTTCACATCAAGCTCCCCTTTAATGAAGTGATCGAGATGGCTTACCGCTATGAGGATAATGATAGGAATGCACAGTAGGAGCAGAAAAGAATCAGAGTAATAATAAAAGAAAGCAAGCTGATAGGAAAGCAGAGGCAAGTGATTCTTCTACTGCTAAGCCCCAGGGGAAAAAGAAGAGGGACAAATCCAAGGTGAAATGCTTCAATTGCCATAAGATGGGGCACTTTGACTATGAATGCAAAGCCCCGAAGAAACCTAGAAGAAATGAGTCTGGACCGAGTGAGAACCGCGGTCAGAATTCTTGGAACACTTAAGAGTGCTTTAATTGCCATAAGACGGGGCACTTTATCAGAAATTATCCTTTGCTGAAGAAATCTGAGGTAGCACATGTCTATGATGAAGCGGATGCACCAGCTTCTTCTGAAGGAGCAGGTAAACCTGATGTTTTAGTAGGTACTCTTAATATTAAGAACATCCCTATTACACTTTTATTTGACACTGGTGCATCAAGAAGTTTCATTTCTAGTGACACGATTAAAAAGATTAAACTGAAACCAAGAAAACTTAAAGAATCGATAATGGCCCATAGTCCGATAGGAGGTTCACTTATGCTCGATCGGTATTGTAGAGTGCATGTTTCTTATTCTTACTTCCAGTTCCCTTTTGACTTGACCGTTATGAGTTTTTCTGGATATGATATCATACTTGGGCTAGATTGGCTAACTAAGTATGAGGCTGAGTTACTATGCGTTGAAAGAGTAGTCAGAATTAAAACCAAATTCGGAGATATTATTGCTATTCCATGCCACGGCTCAGCCATAGATAGGAAAGAATTTTGGTCTTCTCTAGAAGTCAATCCTGCTTCTATTGAGGATATTCCTGTCGTCAGAGATTATGCAGATGTGCTTGAAGAAGTTGACAGCTTACCTCCGCGCAGAGAAATTGACTTCAGAATTGACTTAGTTTCAAATCCAAGGCCCATGGTGCACCCTATTCGGAGAATGACACTGAAAGAAAAAGAGGAGCTGAGCAATCAAACTAAATAGCTTTTGTGGAAAGGTCTGATCAGGCTTAGCTTCTCAAACTGGGGTGCAGCAGTGGTGTTTGTCCCAAAGTCAGACGGTACCCTCAGACTATATGTGGACTACCATGACCTCAATAAGCAAATGCTGAAAAATAAATACCCACTGCCACGTATCGATGATCTGTTGGACCGCTTGAAAGGAGCACGAGTATTCTTTAGGATGGACCTGGCTACAGGTTTCCACCAATTACGCATTGCCGAGGAATGTGTTCCTTTGACCGCTTTCAGAGGACTAGACTCATTTTGTGAATGGCTAGAGATGCCCTTCGGCTAATGCAACGCTCCAACATACTTTGTTGATCTTATGAACAGAGTATTCCGAGATGATTTAAATAAATTCATGCTAGTGTTCATCGATGACATTTTGATCTTTTCTAAATCTACTGTTGAGCATGAAAAGCATTTGAAAGAAGTCTTAGAGATTTTGCAAAGAAATGTGTTGAAAGCCAAATTCTCCAAATGCATATTCTGGAAAGAAGAGGTGAAATTCCTCAGCTATGTTGTATCAAAGGAAGGCATTTCAGTAGATCTAGGAAAGATCTCGGCCATCCAAGACTAGAACCAGCCTAGCACTCCTACAAAAGTCAGAAGTTTCTTAGGACTAGCTGGCTATTATCGTAAATTCATTAAGGATTTTTTGAAATTATGTTGTCCATTAACGAAGCTGACTAAGAAGCATACAATGTTCATTTGGACACCCGAATGTGAGGCAGCTTTCCAAGAGCTGAAACGAAGGTTGACCACTGCTCCTATGTTGACCATTATGGATGGCAATCAAGATTTGAAAGTCTGGATAGATGCTTCCATTGAAGGTTATTCCTTTTATTTAAACAAACATGTCAGAGATGACATTTTTAATGTCAAATCTTATTTTAACATGTTATCCTTTTATCTATTTAAGGTATTGGTGCGGTGCTAATGCAAAGGGACAAAGTAGTCGCATATACTAGCCGTCAGTTGAAACCACATGAGAAGAAATACCCCACTCATGATCTTGTGTTGATGGCCATCGTATTTGCTCTAAAGATATGGAGGTACTATTTCTTGGGTGAGAAATTCGAGTTGTATACTGATCACAAATCATTGAAGTATCTTTTCACCCAAAGAGATTTGAACTTGAGGCAGCAACGTTGGGTTTAATTTCTTGCGGCCTATGACCTTGACATCTTATATACACCAGGAAAAGCCAATGTTGTAGCCGATGCGCTCAGTAGGAAGAATATGGCCAGCACCAATCTTATCATTGCCAGTCTTATCATCACGCCTACATTGATGGATAAGATCTCTGCTCTTCAGAAAGATGATAAATTTATTTAGATGATTAGTGATCGAGTTCGAAAGGGTGAAGTGTTAAGCTTCCAAATAGATAGCAAGGGAACCCATAGATTGCAAGGGCGAATATGTGTGCCAGATATTCCTGAGCTAAAAAGAGAAGTTATGGATGAATGTCATAAATCTAAACTTAGCATCCAACCAGGAGTAAGCAAGATGTATCATGATCTTAAGCGTACTTTTTGGTAGAAGGTGATGAAGAGAGACATTTCTATATATGTTGCTAGATGTCCCACCAGCCAGCAAGTCAAAAGCGATCAGCAAAAGCTAGCAGGATTGTTGCAACCGTTAGAGGTTCCAGATTGGAAGTGGGACCAAATTTATTTGGACTTTATTGATGGCTTGCCTCGAACTAGAAAAGGGGATGACAGTATATGGGTGATTGTAGATCGCTTCACAAAGACTGCCCATTTCATCCCTGTCAAATCTAATAGAACAGCTCGAAGTTTAGCACAGCTTTATTTCAAAGAGATTGTTAGACTACATGGAGTTCCTAGTAGCATCGTTAGCGATCGCGATCCGATATTTTCTAGCAAATTCTGGGAAGCTTTCCAAGAAGAGCTTGAAACCAAGTTGAATATGAGCACCGCTTATCATCCTCAGACAGATGGCCAGACTGAGAGGGTGAACCGCATATTGGAAGACTTGTTGCAAGCATGCATTCTTGAATTTGGCGGATCATGGGAAGATCACTTGCACTTGGTTGAGTTCTCTTATAATAACAGCTACCAAGCAAGCTTGCAAATGTCTCCATTTGAAGCATTATATGGTAGGCCATGCAGATCTCCCGCATGTTGGGTGGAACCCGGCAATCGATAAGTATTGGGTCCCGACATGATTCGTGAAGCATCAGATAAAGTTGATTTTATTAAGAAGCAATTACTGGCTGCTCAAAGCCGACAGAAGAGCTATGCAGATTCACGAAGAAGGGATTTAGAATTCTCTGTTGGTGATCTTGTATACTTGAGGGTTTCCCCACTGAGAGGTGTAATTCGATTTGGGAAGACTAGGAAATTGGCGCCTAGATTCATTGGTCCATTTCCTATTCTCAAAAGGATAGGAACTCTCGCTTATAGGGTGCAATTGCCTGACTGGTTGCCAGGGGTTCACGATGTATTCCATGTGTCTCAACTCCAGAAGCATGTTCATGATCCAGATTTAGTTGTGAAGGAAGCAGCATAACAAGATTTGGAGATTACCCCGAGCTTAGCAGTAAGAAGGGAGCAGGTGAAAATTGTTGGCAAAGAGACCCGAGTTCTAAGGAGCAAGAAAATCCACTTAGTCAAATTGCAGTGGAGCGGGGATACTAGAGACTGTACATAGGAGACTGAGGATAGCATCAAACAGGCTTATCCCAAGTGTAGAGTGGACATCTCAAAGTAACTCTTGTGTTGAGGTACATTTACAATACCTTGCATTTTCCGTTTTGTTTCCCACATTACTATTGTTTCCTTTTCGAGGACGAAAAGCTTTTAAGTGGGGGAGATTGTAACAACCTGGAAAATCAAAACCAATTTATTTATTTATTTTATTTTGGCAATTTCAGTGAATTTTGAACAATTAAAATAATTTATTTTAAATAATAACGATTAAAAATTTATTTTAATCGAAGTTAGAGTGAATATATTTATTTTAATTTCAAAAGGAATTAGAAATAGCACGGTAATTTGAAAAGTCAAAGCTAAACTTTGACTGAATATACAGGATTCAAAATTAAACGGATTTTAGTGAAACCAAAAATATCTAAATCTGTTTAAAAATATCTTTCCAACGAATTCAAAAAAATGAAATTTCATAACAGGAATCAAAAGTTATGGCCAGTTGAATATTCAAAATAGTCGTTATGGAATATAGTATAATTTATAGCCCGTATAAAAGGTCATTTTACAAACGACCTCCGTTTTCAACTAAACCACTTTTGTCGGATCCGGAATGTCAAATTATTGCTAAATTTAATTTTCCAGAATTTTTAGAATTAATTTGTGAGCGTAGTAAATTAAACTGTGATTCGATAATTTCTATTGAATTTGATCGACCGTTAAAAAGGCCATTTTTCAAACGGTCTCAAAATTCGACGAAATTAATTTTGTTAGAACTGTCTCGTCAAAACATAGCTAGATATATTTTTCGGGAATTTTCGGAGTCCGTATGTGGCCCTGGTGAATTTAAATATACGATCGAATTAATTTAATAAAGGATTTAAATTTTAAATTAAAGAAATCAGGCCAAAAACGGTTGTTTGGGCTGACGGGACCCAGCCCATTGGTTCTGGAACAGGGGCAATCAGGTCGGAACAACTTCGTTTGAACTGAAATTGGAGTTGTTAAGAATTTATGGATTTATTCGTAAAAATTAGAAATAAAATATTATAAAAATCCATTACGTCTTCTTCCAAACCCTAATTCTCTTTACTGTAGCCGCCGCCATCCCTTGCCTTTCATGGCCGAAATTGCTTCATACTTCATCCACTAATTTCTTGCAATCCCATCAACAAAAATCCATCCTCCTTTAGAGTTTATTGTAGAGATTTTCTCGAGCTTCGATTCTATACGGGGTGATCATAAAACCATGAAGTAACCGACGAGTTCTGCCCCTCCAAACTGCCACCGTACAAGACGCCGCCCTCCATCCTAGGTGAATGCGAGTTGACCACGGGTGGGACCCCCTTACGCGTCGTCCTTCCCCTGTTAAAGTGCCACCATCCGATCATCCTCCGGTGCTCCCAATCCGACATGAAGTTGAACCCTAGAATTGAAGACCAACGTGAAAACCCGCGGCTTTGGTCTAAGTTGAAGAAGAAGGTTTAAATTCGTTTAATTAATTCCTTAATTTATTTTAAAAAATGTTAACTGCACAAAATAAATCATAACTCATTCATATTGACTCAGAACTGAACGATTTTCGTAGCGTTGCGATCGTAAGCTCGAGATCTGCGTTTCTAGACTGACTGGAACCAATTCTGAGCTGATCAAATTTTGGCCGAATTTGCAGATCTGAATCATTCGGATTCAAACGACTATGAGATTTCTTATATTTTTTATAATTAAAAATTTAATTAATTATCGTCAGTTGAATCCATATAGTTATGATAATTAAATCAGATATGTGATTTGAATTTATTGAATGTTGATTGTTGATCATGATTCTCATGTTTGCTAGATCGTGTTTGAATCTATGGTTTATTATCTGATCTTAATATCTATGTATAGTGATTTGATGTTATGATATAAATTTCATATTTTATTTTGGGACATGAGACACCGTTTTGTCAAATATAGATCTACAATAAAATGTTCATTTTTTTATTGTCAAAATGGAATATCACCTTTTATACATTTTGTTGAATCAAAACTTTCAACATATGAAATACCACCATTTATACAATTTGTTGAATTAAATTTTTCAACAAAAATGAATCATGCATTGTTGTCATTTTGATTGAACTAGAATTTTCAATCAAATAAAATATCACTTTTGTTATTGTCTGGTTGAACTAGAATTTTCAATCAAATAAAATATCACTTTTGTTATTGTTTGATTGAAATAGAATTTTCAATCAAATAAAATATCACTTTTGTTATTGTTTGATTGAACTAGAATTTTCGATCAAATAAAATATCACTTTTGTTATTGTTTGATTGAACTAGAATTTTCAATCAGAATAAAATATCACTTTTGTTATTGTTTGATTGAACTAGAATTTTCAATTAGAACAAAATATCACTTTTGTTATTGTTTGATTGAACTAGAATTTTCAATCAAACAAAATATTATTATTTGATTGAACTAGAATTTTCAGTCAAATAAAATATCACTTTTGTTATTGTTTGATTGAACTAGAATTTTCAATCAAATAATATATCACTTTTGTTATTGTTTGATTGAACTAGAATTTTCAATCAAATAAAATATCACTTTTGTTATTGTTTGATTGAACTAGAATTTTCAATCAAATAAAATCTCACTTTTGTTGTTGTTTGATTGAACTAGAATTTTCAATCAAATAAAATATCACTTTTGTTATTGTTTGATTGAACTAGAATTTTCAATCAAAATAAATTATCACTTTTGTTTGTTGTTTGATTGAATTAGAATGTTCAATCAAAATAAAATATCATTTTTGTTTGTTGTTTGATAGAATTAGAATTATCGATCAAAATGAAATATACACTTTTGTTATTTGATTGAGTTAGAATTTTCAATCAAAAGGAAATATCAAATTTTGTCATTTTGTTGAATTAGAATATTAAACAAAAATGAAATATAAATTTCTATCATTTTATGGAATTATTATAAAAATAGAAATGTTCATGTTTTAAAAAAAATAAGAACATTACATTCAAAAGTTTACATTTTTAATGTAATGTTAGAAAATAGAAAATATACATGCTTTGAATAAAAACATGATTTCATTAAAAATATACATTTTTAATGACAAGAATAGAAAAATAGAAAATGTTCATGTTTTGAATAAATACATGATTTCATTAAAAAAAAAAAATCATATTTTAGTGTCAAGAATGAAAGTAGCGAAAAGATCTTGTTTTAAAATCAAAACATGATTTCATTAAAAATATACATTTTTAATGTAATGCTAAAAATAAGAAAAGTGTTCATTTTTAAAATCAAACATGTTTTTCATTAAAATATTCATTTTAATGTAAAGTTAGAAATTAGTGAAAAGATTCATGTTTTAAAAAGAAAACATGTTTTACATTAAAAATTCACTTTTTAATGTTATAATAGAAATGTAGAAAAAGAAACATGTTTTAAATAAAAATATGTTTTACATTAAAAATTCACTTTTAACGTAATAGTAGAAATTTAGATAAAGATTCATGTTTTAAAAAGAAACATATTTTACATTAAAATTTCACTTTTAATGTAATAATAGAAGTTGGACAAACATGCATGTTTTCAAAATAAAACATGTTTACATTAAAAACTTTGTTTTAATGAGATAGACAAAATTACATTTATATTTACATCGCATATATTAGAATTTATATGCGTTGTTATAATTACATTTATATTTACATCGCATATATTAGAATTTATATGCGTTGTTATAATTACATTTATATTCACATTGCATATATTAAAATTTATATGCGTTGTTATAATTACATTTAAGCTTACATCACAAATATTAGAATTTATATGCATTGTTAAATTACATTTATATTTACATCGCTTATTAAAATTTATATGCATTATTAAACTACATTTATACTTGCATCGCATATATTAGAATTTATATGCATTGTCAAAATTTCATTTATATTTACATTTGCATATATTAGAATTTATATGCAAAGTTGATTCGTCATTAGATCAATTTTCATGTAAATGAAATGTATTCTGTTTGACAGTACATAGATATGATGTGCCAATGAAAACATTCTTTTATTTGGCATGTTAAATACGTTAGCGAAATCGTCGAATGGGTTATACATATATATTTATATTTATATAATTAAATATATATATATATATATATATATAAATTAAAATTAAATGAATCGCACGCGGTAGTTCGCGTTTCGGAATCGTAACTTTAAACAATTATACCGAAAGATCCAACCGTCGGATTTTCCCAAGATTGGAGTCGGTAGGACCTCTCTGGGAAGTTCTTTCCATCGATTTTTTTTTTTTTTGAAATCCAACGGTTAGATTTCAAGATAAGTGTAAATTAAACTTCGATAAAAACAGCGCCAGGGCCGCCCATTGACCCAAAGTGTCGTTAAATTAATTTAGCTATATATATATATATATATATATATATATATATATATAGCGATCAATCGTTATAAAATACTTTTAACAATATGAAACGGTTTTAAACTATATATATGCGAGGATCATTTGTAAAGACCGAGTCCAATCTCATTTCAAATGATTATACGACGATTTAATTCAAAGATATTGAAGACGACGATTGAAGACTAGTGATTTTCACATTGAAATGATAACTACTGATGGCATTGGTTAGCTCCCAGTAAAGGGTTAAAGTGGTAGTTATCCGGACGTACTTGTTGATTGTCCAACACCTCTCTTCCGTATTGGACATACGGGGCGAGAAATAAGGTGAGTCCGGTTTCGTTTAGACCCAGAACGGACTTGTAAATGGATGTGTGTCCGACATTGGATTTCATTCCATGTAAATTGATTTCTATTTAATATATATCTGTTGGTGGCAGAGAATTTATTCTCTTGCTTAACACCCTTCTCTGAGACGCATGAGCTCAGAGGTTATATATTGGTAGTTATCGATCGCATGGCGTGAATTGTCAATGTGACATGCCAAGATGCAATTGATCGAGGCTTTTGTTGAAAAGCAGGGACTCGTGGATGATGATCAAAGCATAGCCTATTTCGGCATAGCTTTGTATATTACGTTACCTCGTGAGCCTCACACCCCGGTAGAGTCAGAAACGAGACAAGGGAACGCAAGGAGTACACACGCTTCTTTCTAGCTAGAAGTGGTATAATAATTTTGCAAACCCTGAAATTTAACTTATGTGGTTGATGGAATGAGGCGCCTCGGTTTTATTGATCGATTGTGACCATTTTATAGGTCCAATAGGATCAGGAAGCGTGTGTTCAGGAATTGCCAATCCACTAAAGTATTTGTGGACTGACCCTGTAGGATCCAAGGGTTGCCCATAGGTGTGATCCTGAGACATTGCTAGAGTGTCTCGAATCGGTTAGGAGACCGTCCCTAGCCTTAACTCATGATGGAAATCCACTCTCCAATACGACATTACGGTTTTGATTGTAAACCTATATATGGCGACATAGTAGGATGGGGTACTATGCCGTCTAGGATTGATACATTTACTTTGAAGTATTTTTGAAACCTATTAGATACTAATAATAATATTAAAAATATTATTTTCTATGTATCAAGCATTTTTAATCATTATAAGGTAAAACTCTATCCTCCGGTATGCGTTGCATTGTGTGATGGGACTTAAGTCTTATAATGATTTCATTTTCTAAAAAGCATTGCGTTATTTTTTTGAAATAAAATTTATTAAACTTATGCACTGCAAAATCCAATTGAGCAAACCCATTCCGCGTTAGCGGCGTCGTCCTGTGATTATCCATATTGTTAGTTAGGAAAGATTTCTCATACCAGTCCCATGACTGACTCGTAGTTTGTTTCACTTTGCAAACTCGGGTGCCGTCTTTCCACACGGGCAGCCAAATGATAGGTTTAGGTATGGACACATTCTGGACTGGAACTTGCTTATGAAGAAGATGAAGAACCTTTTCTTTTTATCTTTTTATCACTTCTTGAGACATTTAGACATTATTAATCTTTGATGTATTTGGTGGAGATTCAGACTTATTTCTTTCTTTGTTCAGACTTCTATTTTGCTAAGTGTATCTTGTAACTGCGTACTCTGATGTTTTTGATTTTATGTTGTGATGACATTCTTATTTCCGCTGCAATGATTTATGTGTTATGCTATTATTTGAGATTTGTTATTGTTGTAATTATGTTATGCTCCTATGATTATCCTTACTTTCATACTACGGAAGTTTGGGGTCGTCACATTAAGAATAGTTGTAGGATTTCTCATACCAGTCTCATGACTGACTCGTAGTTTGTTTTTCCCTTGCAAACTTGATGGCACATATTTTCACATGGGTAGCCTAGTTCCTAGGTATTTGCTTAAATCTATTGGGATGTGTATGAAGCTATTGTAGTGGGTTTTGGATATGGAGCTGGAGCAGGATTTGGATATATTATTGTAGACTCTACAAGACTTATTATGTTTATCAACTTTTAATCCGATGTGTAGTATTTGAAACTGTTATGTATAATTATGATCCTGAAGATGTATTAAACTCTGATATTACTTCTATTGTAAATTGATGTGCATTATGTTGTGTAATGTAGTTTTTAACTTTTACTGTTTTGTTAATATGTTATATTCCAATGGTTATCCTCTCTTCCGAGGATAAGGAGATTATGTTGTCACATTTGGTATCAGAGCTGAGGGTTAACCTTAGTTATGGAGTATAACACATTAAACAACTCATTAGAGATAGAATCAGTAGTATTCTAGGATGAGTGACTCATTAGAGATAGGATTAGTAATATCCTAGCATGAGTGCAGTAGAAAAACACATAGCCCCAGTAAACACATTTATGTTCAGATGTGCGACTTTATTCTCTTATAGTTTCCTTAAGATATCTTTTCTGTTGGCCTAACTCTTTTTTTTTACTATTTTAAGATATTGTAGGAAATGAGTGGAAAAGGCGGAAGAGGTAGTGGAAAATATAATGTTGCAGTACAGCAATAAAATGAGCCAATTGTGTCCCCATAGCCAGAACCAGATCTAGAAGTTGTAGTTAAGAAGTATAAGAATCTGGGAGGGGTACCATTCTTGGGATAAGAATCCGTTATTGAAGCACAAACATGGATGTGTTCTTGTAAAAGAAGTTTTGAAGGCTTAAGATTGAACGGAGATCAGAAAAGATTCTTAGCATCCTGAATACTTAAAGATGAGGCTTTGATTTGGTGGGAAACAATTACATTAGGGAATCCAGAAGGAGATATCACTTGGGATCGATTTAAAACTTATTCCCCAGAAAGATTTGTTTCCTCAAACGAAGTAGAATGTCTTATTATGAGTTCTCCAACCTGAAGCAAGGAGACATGGCCATTTTGGAGTATTTAATCATGTTCAACAAGATTTATTGCTTTGGCCCTGAGCTAATTGAAGTTCCGTTAAAGAAGAACGTGACGTTTATTGACGGACTTCAAAGATGGTATAGAAGCAGAGTAACTTCTCATGTGAGGCTTCCTTTTTCAAAGATGGTAGAGATGGCTTGTCATTATGAGAATATAGACAATCGAAATGCTTTAGAGGAAAGGAGAAAGGCAACTCTGGGAAGAAATAAAGTTTGAAAGTAAGAAATCTGAGGTAAGTAAGAAACCTGAAGAAAGTAAGGAAGGGAAGAAGCCTAGGGAGGAACCGTTAAAGACTATCACATGCTTCAGCTACAACAAGAAGGGGCATTTGTCAATAGGCTATAAATCTTCGAAGAAGCAAAAGAAAGATGAATCTGAATCCGGCTAGAAATTTCAAGAGAATAGAAAATGCTGAAGTGCCACAAGTTTGGCCTTCTTACAAAGAATTGCCCATTATTGGAGAAGTCTGGAGAGACACATGTCTATAACGTGGAATACGCTCCAACAACATTTGATGGTGGAATAGGTATGAAAGTTCTGGAAGGCACACTTACTGTTAAGGCTATTCCAGTTATAGTGTTGTTTGATACTAAGGCATCACGTAGTTTTGTTTCCAGTAATATGGCTAAGAAACTAAATCTGAAACTCAAATATCTTGAAGAACCCATTTGCGTTGGAAATTCAATAAGTGGCTCCATCAGTCTTTGTTTATTTTGTAAGGTTCCTATCTCTTATTCCCATTACCGATTTCCCTTCAAGTTGGTTGTTTTGGCTTTCACTGAGTTTGTTATTATACTTGGGATGGATTGGCTGACCATAATGAAGTCGATGTTAAGTATGCGGAAAGAATCGTTAGGGCAAAAACCAAGTTTGGAAATTTTATAACAATACCATGTGGAGGTCCAAATTAAGATAGTGAAGAATTTTGGCCTACTCTCAATGTTTCCCTCATTTCCCCAGAGACCAGTCCAGTTGTTAAGGGTTAGGCAGATGTGTTCAAGTAAAGAATCCTCCTCCTCGTGTAGAGATTGACTTCAGGATTGATTTAGTTCCAAATGTGAAGTCTGTGGTGCATGCAATTTGGAGGATGTCGATAAAGGAAAAGGAAGATTGAGCAATAAAACCCAGCAACTTTTATGGAAGGGCCTGATCAGGCCAAGTTTCTCGAGTTAGGGAGCAGTAGTGGTACTCGTTTTGAAGTCCAATGGTACCCTCTGTGTGTAATACCGAGACCTCAACATGAAAATGCTCAAGAATAAGTGCCATCTTCCCCATGTCGATGATTTGTTGGATCGCTTGAATGAAGCTCATGTGTTTTCTAAGATGGACCTAGCTACACGTTTTCATCAGTTGAGAATTGCAGAAGAATGTGTTCCTCTAACTACTATCAGAGGACCAGATTTATTTTATGAATGGTTAGTAGTGCCTTTTGGACTATGCAATGTCCCTGCTTATTTTGTAGATTTGATGAATCGGGTGTTACGATAGGTGTTAAACAAGTTTGTATTGGTCTTTATTGATGATATCCTTATTTTCTCTAAGACGAAAGAAGAGAATGCAAAGCATTTGGAAAATATTGCGGCCATCCAAAATTAGAAGCAACCAAGGACCCCCACTTAGGTTAGAAGTTTTCTTGGGTTATCTAGTTTTTACATAAAGTTTGTAAAGGATTTCTTTAAGTTGTCATGTCCTTTGACGAAGCTGACGAAGAAGCATATTAAGTTTATTTGGACCCTAGAATGTGAAGTAGCCTCCCAAGAATTGAAGGAAAGATTAACCACTGCCCTGGTATTGACTATTATTAATGGTAATCAAGCCGTTTATACATATGCTTCCGGTGAATGAGTTGGCGCTGTGTTAATGTAAAGAGGCAAAGTAATTGCTAATGCAAGTCGACAATTGAAGCCGCATGAGAATAGATGCACCACTCATGATTTGGAGTTGCTAGTTATGGTTTTTGCCTTAAAGACTTGGAGGCACTACCTGTTGGATGAGAAGTTTAAGCTATGTACAGATCATAAATCTTTGAAGTATCTGTTCGCCCATAAAGATTTGAACATGAGGCAACAACGTTGGTTGCAGTTTTTGGCGCTTACGATCTTGATATTCAATACACTCCAGGAAAAGCCAATTTTGTGGCAGTTGCACCCAATAGAAAGAACGCTATTATTGCTAACCTGATTATTACACCCTCATTGATAGAGAAGATTTATGTTTTACAGAAAGATGATGAGTTTATTCAGAAGTTTAGCTAAAGAATTCAGAAAGGTGAATTCTCGAACTCCTAGGTTGATAATAAAGGAGTTCTAAGATTAAAGGGTCGACTCGGTGTTCCGGAATTTTAGAGCTCAGAAGAGAAGTACTGGATGAGTGTCACAAGTCTAAGCTAAGCATCCATCTAGGTGTACAGAAGATGTATCGAGATCTTTGGTGGAAGTCTATGAAAAGAGATATCTTGATATATGTTAGCAGGTGTTCGACTTGTCAATAAGTCAAGAGTGATCAGTAGAAGGTCACTGGCTCACTTCAACCGCTAGAGATAGCGAACTGGAAGAGGAGCCAGATATCGATGGATTTCATTGACGGTTTGCCTAGAACCAAGAAAGGTAATGAAAGTATCTGGGTTATTGTAGATCATTTGATGAAGAGTGCCCATTTCTTCCAGTAAGAGCAAATAAAACAGCTCAAAGTCTTGCTCAGTTGTACATGAAGGAAGTGGTTAGACTCCATGGAATATCCAACAACATTGTTAGTGATAGATATTTTATCTTAACCAATAATTTCTGGGAGGCATTTCAGTCAGCGTTGGGGACAAAGTTGAATCTTAGCACTACTTACTATCCCCGAACAGATGGACAAACTAAAAGGGTATATGGAGTTTTGGAAGATCTGATGCGAGCTTATATCCTTGATTTTGGAGGATCGTGGAAGATCGTTTGCATCTTGTAGAGTTCTCATAACAACAACTTCCAAGCAAGTCTGAAGAAGTCACCGTTCGAAGCATTATATGGTCGACCTTGCAGATCTCCTGCATGTTGGATAGAACCTGGAAATTGACTTGTGCTGGGCCCGGATATGATCCATGAAGAAGCCGATAAGGTGGACTACATTAAGAAAAGATCGAAGGCAACTCAAACCTACAAAAAAGTTATGAAGATTCTAGAAGGAGAGATTTGGAATTTGTTGTTTGTGACCAATATTTTTGAAAGTTTCTCCGTTGTGATAAGTGGTCCAATTTGGGGAAATAGGGAAGTTATCACCCAAGTATATAGGTCCATTCCTGGTATTGGAAAGAGTTGGAACTCTAGCTTACAAGATCCGCTTACCAGAGTGGTTGTCCGGAGTGCATAACGTGTTTCACGTTTCCCATCTTCGGAATTATGTGCATGATCCGGATTTGATTGTTGAAGAATCTACGTAAGAGGACTTGGAAATCACCCCCAAATTTAACAGTTCATAGAAAGCCTTTAAATATAATTGGCAAAGAGATAAAAGAACATAGAAACAAAAGGTTGAAGCTTGTCAAAGTGCAGTGGAGCGGAGATCCAAATGACTACAAATGGGAAATAGAGGATAGCATTACAAAGGCTTATCCCAGGTGCAGAGTGGATATCTCTAATTAACTCTTCCGAGAGGTAAGCTTACTTCTATTTTATCATTCTAATTCAAATTTACTTTCATCAAATTTCAAGGACGAAGTTCTTTTAAGTGGGGGTAATTGTACGACCCGAAATTTTAAAACCAATTTAAAATTTATTTTTGATTTATTTTTATGAGAATTTATGGTCGACTTTGGAAATTTGATAATTAAATGATATTTCCATAATTTTACAAAGGAAATTTTTTCAAACGATTTCGTAATTTGTCGGAACCAATTTTATTTGATCCGTAATGTCGAAAAATGATAGGATTCAAAATTTCATAATTTTTGGAGTTAGTATGTGAGCATGCAAAAATTAAACACGTACCAGGTTAACACGTCGAAATTAAATGAAAACGAAATAAAAAAGTAAAACGGAGGGTCAGACGAACTCAGACTTGATGAGACCTATTACGTTGGATCCAGAATTACGATTTATGTTAGGGTTCAAAATTTCGTGTAAAACGGAATTTCCATTTGATCTCACGAACAAAAGAACCGACGCTGAACTAAAACACATTCACGTTTGTCAAAGGAACTTAAGACCAAAAGGGCTATTTGATGTGTCATGCGATCATGAGGCACAAAATGTTTTTCTTTACGATCCTTCCCTCTTCGAAGACCTAAGCGATCCGAGTGCTCCCCTTTTATTTAAAACTCTCTTTCTTTCTCTTTATTCTCCTTTCCTTTTCATTTTCCTTAAAACTCCATCTCCTCTTCCGTAAGCTTCCATGGTCGTCGCCCTTCCCTATCCCCTACCACTGACTTCCACCCTCTCTCCACCAGCACACACCCACCCTCTCCATCACCTCCTCCCTTGTCGTGGCTCCTTTTCCTCCAGAAACCCCAAAAAAAACCAATTTTTACACCTAATTTGCAATTAACCCCCTTCAAGCTCTCACCTTTCACCTCCATACCCCCACACGACAGCCCTTAAAGCTTGCACCTACCCCATACCAAGGCGCTCCAGCTTAAAACGTGGATCCCCACCCCTTTCCGCACCCCAAGCCCGGTTTCCCCTCCTGTTTGCTCCGTATACCCAGATCTGCACCCGTTTGTGCGTCCAAAATATTTAGAGGCCCTATAGCCTAAAAAATCAAGTCCCGCAAGCTGGTGGAAAATTTTGTAGGCACTATAATAGTGTCGGAGTTGTGTGCAAGAGTTCGGAGTCCATCTACATAAAGGATTGACGGAGTGGAACCCACGGTGAGAAACCAAAACCGGAAGGGCTAGTTTAATTAACTGTTTTTAGTTAATTAAGTTTGGGTTAATATAATGATTTGTGATTGATCATAGAAATTTAATATGATGTTAAATGTTGAGTAGTGTGAAAAAATATCATTTTTACCTTATATATGTGAAATCACATAGGTATACGACACATAAAACACAAATAGCATCGATTGAAAAGTAGTTGAATCTTAAATGGTCTTGAATAAGTAATTTACTAATTATTAGCTTTTGAATGTGATGTAAATCCCAAATGAGTATTGGGATGATAATTGACACTAATTCCGATTGTTTGATTTGTGTGTTAATATGTTGATCGACAAGTTGTGTAAGCGTTATTTATTTAAGGCTTGTACGGTGAATTCTATTTTTTATGTGAATTGGATGTTGTTTGATGGTTGATTGAGTGTTAGATAATACACTATTTGAAAATGAACAATAAAGGCGGTTATTGGTTCATTGGTTAAGTCTCCATCAAGAAAAACGGTTTTTAATGAATATTTTAATAATATAATAACAGGCTGAAAATCAAAGTTGGAATTTGATGTCCGATTTTGGGTGGATGCTAAGATTATAAAATATAGATGAATATTCGTAACTATAACAAGTTGTTTTGAAGTAATTTTCTTCTAGTTATAGCACATTCAAGTTTTATTTTCAAAATGAATAGTAACCGAGAAAAGTGAAGTTCGGTTAGGATATATAGGGAACATTTTAAAATAACTTACTTTACAAAACATTCTTGTTTATTTTTATAAGGAATGTCAAGAAAATTTGGATTATAAATAATGAAGTTTGAAAAATAATATTATTTTAATTATTTAAATATTATTATAATATTGAAATAATTTAGTTTTTAGATTTGAAATTTTGAATATAACTTTGGAAAATTATTTTATATATTTTATATAATAAATAAAACGTTTTTGTAGTTGTTTATGTGTTTTATATTATACGTCGAATATTGGTTAAAATAGAATGTATCACATAGAGGCAGTTCCCGAATTTCGACCTATAACTTTAAATGAGCAGGGAGATCCGACCGTTGGATTTTCCCGAAATTGGAACGGTTGGGTTCATAATGAAAAGATCTTTCAAATGATTCGAAGAGTTTTGAAATTTAATGGTTAGATTTTGTGAAATGTTCAAATCAAGTTTGAACAAAAATAGCATCAGAACCCGTAATGACCTGAAATTGGTAATTACAAGTATGAACGATTTTATATAAATAAAAATAGAGGAAATCATTATAAAATATTATAATTGATTTGGAATAAATTTAAACCAATTATATATGGTTTTAAATGATAAAGGTGGTGGAATTTGGTTGTTTTCTGTAAAAGCTATTAAAATGGATTTTGCAAAACATTTTGAGATAAAGATTCTAATTCGTAAATCGAATTGAATTCTTAAGTAAACCTTTTTATAAGGTTATGAAATGAATTTTGAAACCCAAACAACTTAACCAAGTTTGAGAATAAGATTTTAGATCTTATGAAAGGATATCAATTAAAGGAGACTTAATTGGTGAGTCAATAATCCAATAAGGATTTGATTTGATTTGTTTTGGCGCTAATTATTCGAAAAGACCAGGTATAACCCATTTTGAATAATTGTACGATGATTAAATGTCGAACATAATGAAGATGATGCAAGACCAGGAGTCTTCACATCGAATGGACTGCTTGCTGATGCCCTGGATTTGGCTAGCTCCCTTGAAGGGGTTATAGTGGTAGTGGTCCGGACATACTTGTTGATTGTCAGGATGTGCAAGGGCCTCTCTCCTGTATTGGACATATGGGACTAGCAATAAATGTCTTTGGTTTCGTTCAGACCCAGAACAGACTTGTATGGACGTATGTCTGACATCGTAATTTATGTTGTTTTAAATAATCTCTACGAAATATATATCTGTTTGGTGGGAGAGTTTATTCACTTAGCTTAACACCCTTCTCTGAGACGTATGAGCTTAGAGGTTATATATTAATAGACATAAGCCGTATGGTATGGATTGACAATGTGGCATGCAAAGTGCTGCTGGCAGATAGATCAAAGTTTTTGTTGAAAAGTAGATATTTGTGATGCATTAAATTGTGAGCTTCACACCCCGGTATAAGCCCAAAACGAGATAAAGTACAACATAGTATAGACATACGTTTCCTTCAAGCTAAAAGTAATGTTATGGTATGGATCCCAGGAAATTTACATATGTGGATGTTGGAATCGAGGTACCTCGGATGATGGTCAAATATGACCAGGATGACGGTCAAATACGATCGGGGAATGTTATGTTCATGGGAAACCCGAACTCACTGGGAATTGGTGGGCCCACTCTACCGCTCCAAAGGACCATTCATTTAGTCCTAGACCACTTGCTAGAGATGCTCCGAATGGATAAGGAAGATCCTTTTCCTTGGTTCATGATGGAATCCAACTTCCAATACGAGACCTTACATTTTCAGTTGTAAACCTATATGGTGACATAATTGGATGGGGTATTATGCCGCCTAAGATTGATATATTTATTTTTGAAATTGTTTTCAACGCTCAGGCACTAATAATAATATCAAATGATCTTCACGTATCAAGCATGTTTGGCCATTATAAGGTAAAACTCTATCTGTAAAAACCCGTAACTTCCCCGTTGAGGAAAGCGCGGATAGTTCGAGAACAAGCCACAACGGAACGCACACGGAAGAACATTTCATTGTATATTTTACAACAATGCCATCAGATACAAGAATATACAGAGTATAAATGAATATTACACAGAAATATCAGAGATTTAAATTACATTTAAATACAATGCAGCGGAAAATAATACAATACTCAACTAGAAGAGATATACGGATACAAAGCTTTCCGGATATCGTTCCAGCTGTAAACCAGGATCCTGTGAATATAAATCTGCAAAACCAAAACTACTAGCTGCCCGTGTCAAAATAGGGACACCCAGAGTTTAGCTCAAAACAATAAACTCCAGGTCAGTCATGGGACTGGTGTGAGAACTAAAACAATTATTAATCTTTATTTTTAAAGTTAGGTAAATCAAGGGACCACGCCGTATAACACGGAACGGGTTTCCTCCCAAGAATACCAGTGCATAAAACAAACAGCGCAATGCTAAATAAAGAAAAATGAAGCTGTTATAAGACCCAGGTCCTATCACACAATGCGACGCAAGCCGGGGGATAGGGTTTTCCCTTATAACAGCCAAAGAATGCTTAATACGTTTTAAAACAAATCATTTGATACTATTATCAGTGTATAGTGTATAAACAACTTCAAATCATAAGTATCAATCATAGGCGGCATGGGTACCATATATCATGTCGCCATACTAGTTCTACAATTAAAACCGCAAATGTCACGTATTTGGAAATTGGGTTTCCGTCTGTGAACCGAGGCAAAAGATAGTCCTCAACCGATTCGAGACGCTCTAGCCCGCCCCTCAGGAACAGCCGCAACTGCCCCTTGGATCGTCAGGGCCGGTCCACCGATGTGGATTATAATGCCTGAACAATACGTTTCTCCGCCCTTTGGGGCGTAAATGAGCCAACGAATGACTCCATCGGACCCGGATTGTCCGATCAAACCGAGGCGCCTCGCAATAGCAACAACCACATAGGTGAAAAGTATATAAATGTCAGGGCTGGTAGGTCACTGACACCACCCTAGCTAGAAAGAAAACGCATGTCCCCCCTGAGGTCCGTCTCCCGTTTTTGGTTCACCACCGGGGTGTGAGGCTCACGAATTCACGTTACACAAAGCTGTGCCACACGGGCTATGCTTTGATCATCACCACAAGACTTTGCTTTTCAACAGAAGCCTTGATCATTTGCCACTTAGGCATGCCACACAGGCAATTCACTCCATGCGTTTGATATCCATCAATATATAACCTCTGAGCTCGTACGTCTCAGAGAAGGGCGTTAAGCAAGAGAATAAATTCTCTGCCGCCAAACGGATGTATATTTAATAGAGATCAATCACACGGACTAAAATCCAATGTCAGACACACAGTCCATTTACAAGTTCGCTCTGGGTCTGAACGAAACCGGAGGCACCTAGTACCCCGCATATCCATCGATCTCCAAGTACGTCTGGACGATCACCAACTGTTTCCATCTTCTTGGGTGTACAGCCCAATCAAGATCATCAGTAATCACCCAAACGACGTGAAGACCTCCGGTCTTCGTCCATCGTCTTCATCTTCGACTTATCGTCGAATCAGTTATTCAGAATGGGATAAACCCGGTCTTTCCGAATAACTCGTGTATATTTTAAATAAGTGTTACACAAACACAACATACGCCTCATTCCAATTCATCAGTCACTAACCGTAAATTAATCAAGAGAATAATTCCCCAAATATTAACCCGAAGGCCGAAACCAACATCAGATCAATATCCAGAAAACCATTCTACTTGGCTAACCGACAGTTAGTTTCTAAATTTCACATTCATAGGGAAAGGTTCCCATTAACTTTATCAAAGATAAATTCCTTGAAATTTATTCTTTAATTTTCTTTTGAATTTCGATTCAACTAGTCGGGATTAACGAACCTTACCGAAGTAATCATTTGTTTTAATTTCCCAATCCCAACCTATTCATCCCATGAAGTAAAACTGGTTATACTTCATATCTAACACCATGGGGTTATCGGTAAATTCAATTACCATTTCACGTTCAAATCTAATTAAAGATTTAACTAACGCCTGGAGCAAAACTGGTGATACTCCATCCTTGATTCTTTTAATCTAATTAAAGATTCATTAAAACCCCACTTAGTTTTAATCGGTGACTGGGTTAAAGAATCAGTGTCATTTGAAACACGGTTCACAATAAACTCAAAATCACATCGCATTTCAATCAGTCCCTAACCGTAAATTAGCAAGTGAGCAGTTCCTTAAGTATTAACCCCGAAAGCCGAAACCAACATCAGATCAACACCTCAGAAACCGTTCAACTTAACTAACCTCCAGTTAGTTTCTGATTTTCTTAACTCCTTTGGGTCTAAGAACAGTATTATTGAAGATACCGTTCACGACAACCCAAAATCACATTCTACTAATTATCGGGTTAAAGAACGAGTGTTATTTAAAACACCATTCACGATAAACCCAAGAATCAATTCGAATTCCAATTAAATATCATTTAATTGGTATACTTCATTAAATCTAAATAAAAAGATTTAATCTTTTCTCAACTGGGCTAAAGAACAGTGTTAATGATGACACCATTCACGACAAACCCAAATCACATTTGATATTAAACACAAGGCTACGACTAACAAATATCGTATTGGAAATAACGATATATATATATATATATATATATATATATATATATATCTTTCAAATTCCCAACACAAAATTTGTATCATCACGAAATCCAACATCGAAATAATCCAAAGACAATTTCGATTCAAATCCATTCCAATGAAATAAATGGAAATTCTGGTTATTTTCAAAACCATTTCAAATTCAATTTATTTATTTAAAAATAAATAGAATTATAATTCTAGTTCAAAACTAGTTCATTTCGATAAAAAATCTATTTTTATCTTTTCAAATATGGAGTTTTTCATCAATTCTTTCTCAATCATTTCTTATGATTTTACACAAATTATTACTATTTTTAATAATTTTATCAAGGCCCGTACAGTCGATTTCCATCAACGGCCATCGAACTGCACTTACAACGACCTTTTTCAAATTTGATTTGGACATAATTCCAAATCCAACCATTAGATTTCAAATTTCTAATATTCGTTAGAAAGATCTTTTCGATACGAACCCAACGATTCCGGTTTTAGGAGAATCCGACGGTCGGATCTCCCGTAATATTCGTTCGAAGTCAATGGTCGAAATTTGCGAACTGCCGCGGCGCGGCGCGTTCTATTCAGGCCATTATATTATATATATAATATATACTTCGTCGATTTCAATTCAAAACGTGCTTTATAAATCGTTTTAAATTCATTTTCAAAACGGTTTCGACTTTATATTCAATTTCAAATCAAAATTGAATATTCCAATATAAATTCGTTATAAATTCATTTCAAATTGATTTCAATTCAAATCGATTTTTAATTCAATTTCGATTCGTTTTCAATTAAATTTCGATTCGTATTCAATTAAATTTCAATTCGTATTCAATTAAATTTCAATTTGAATTCATTTCTATTCAATTCTTTTCAAAATATCAGATTTTGAAATCACTTTCGATATTCATTATAAAATGAATAAAATCGATATAAATATCGTTCACGTCAAAATGGCGTCAATCTCATCAATACGGCTTCATATATTCCTATTTTCAAATATTCTATTTCAAATATTTCTTTTTCAAATACTTTTATTTTAAAACTGGAATGAGGCCCAATCAATTACCATATAATGTTAATTATATGGATTTTCTACATCACATGTATATGTCAACAACGATGAATAATCAACCATCATCCAAAGTGCATTCTACACTGTATAAGCATCAAATATAAATATTCAACGCTTATAACAGCCTGTCAATCAATCGATCGACATACAACTAAACAATCGGGATTAGTGTACGTCAAATATCATCCCAATACCCGTGTGAGGTTTCAAGCAATCAAACACAGCTTTTTATTTGTGCAGGGCGATGTGTAAAATTTATCGTCCCAATCAATTTCCTTCAAATAGGTGTACATAAACAAACCGTCCGGTTTGTAAATGAATATTTATTTATTCACATTCACGTTAAAAATTATATTTTTAATGATCAAACTATTTTATTCAACCTATGAAAATATTCTATTCAGTTCATTTATTAAATAAAATGATATCTTTATTTTTCTAACTTATTTTAGAAAATTTTGGCGGCATAACGGCACGATACTAGAAACGGGACAAGGCCTAGCCTTATCCCCAGTCTAGTGAAGGCCCACGCCATTCACACATCAATCAAATCCATTCCATTTCACCAAACAATTCAATTTAAACCAAATAATCTAACCTACTACACAACCAAACAATTAAACAAACAAGCCATCCATGGTCTGTGGATGACGGGTGTCGGGTGCTACTAAACACCGTCTGCATCCTAGTATATATATAACTAGAATAAGAATTTTGAGTGAGGAGTTCTCACCAATAGCTATCCCTACTCCACGGCATTTCTAATGCAGGAAATCTTCACTGTTCTCGCCTTTTTATCACCTTCGTTGCCCGTATACTCTACATATGTAAAAATTGAATTTTTACTTCATTATTCAATATATGAAAATCGAAATTTTACTTTGTTATTCTATATATAAAAATCGAATTTTTACTATGCTATTCAATATATAAAAATCGAATTTTTACTTCGCTATTCAATATATAAAAATCGAATTTTTACTATGCTATTCAATATATAAAAATCAAATTTTTACTATGCTATTCAATATATAAAAATCGAATTTTTACTTCGCTATTCAATATATAAAAATCGAATTTTTACTATGCTATTCAATATATAAAAATCGAATTTTTACTATGCTATTCAATATATAAAAATCGAATTTTTACTATGCTATTCAATATATAAAAATCGAATTTTTACTATGAAAACAATATAAAGATCATATTTTTATTTCGTTAAAAATCATACCTTTAAAGTGTTAAAAATCGAACATTTACAGTGTTAAAAATCGAACATTTACAATGTTAAAAATCTAATCTTGTCTATTCGAAAAAAACTTAACTATTCTATTCTAAAAACCATATTATTTCAGAATTTAAAACATGGCATCTCATATAAAAATTTCATTTTTAATACCACTCTATGTTATATTTATTTAAAAATCAGAAAATAAAATTCAATCGAATTTACATAATAGATCTAGTTAAATAAACAAAAATAAGCTCACTTCTCTTTTCACGTTGAACCAAGAACCCACTGTCGATTCCAGAAGTTCACCTGCGCCTCCCCTTTGACAAAGGTGACCGCACTCCCTCCCCGACGCCAGCAATGGCGTGCGAATGCTGGGTACTGATGGTGGCTCCGATGAGTTCGATTTGGTTCGTCTAGATGTCGGGTTCGGATTTCCGTTGGGTGATGCTTGGTCGACGAGGAGGAGGCGAGTGCCAGAGGGGCAAAGTGGAGGACGGACTCGCGGTGGACGATAGGGGAGGGTAGAGCAGTGGCCACCATGATTTAGGGCTCGGTGGGTTTTTAGAAGGGGAATGAGGAGCGAAGGAGAGGGGAGGGTGCACCAGGGTTCGAGGTGGCGGGCGACGCGAGGTGGGGGGGCCCGGCGGAGGCGCGGTGGCGATAGGTGAAGCAGGCGACGTGATTTTTTTTTATTCTGTAAATCGATTTGGTCAACGGGTATGGGAGGGGAGAGATAAGGAGAGGGAAAAGGATTATATATTATATTATATTTATTTAATTAATTGATCCCTTAAAGCAACCATTGTTTTCGAACTCAAAATCGAACCCACCGACTGTTGTCCTTAGCTAATTACCCCCATTCCGAAAACAATGGGATATGTTTCGTAAGCCAATTCGCTTGTTACGATCAGTTTCCGTTCAAATCAACATATAACTCTATATATTGAATTTGAAGCGCATTTCAATGTACCGGGGTCACATACGAACTCTAAAAATTCCATAAAAATATTTTCTATCTTCGTATTGACGATACGGTCCTAACAAAACTGTTTCGTCGAATTCTGAGACCGTTAGAAAAATGGTCATTTTCCAGTCGATTAAAATCAACTGAAACTGGTCAAACGCGTTTCCCTTTGCCACGCTCACATATTGATTCGAAAAATTATGAAAATTGGAATCTAGCAATAAATTGACATCACGGACCCAACAAAACTGGTTTCGTCGAAATCCGAGGTCGTTTGCAAAATGTCCATTTTTAAGGGCCTGAATTCCATAGCGACTATTCAGAATTTTCAACTGGACATATCTTTTGATTCCCGCTATGAAATTTTGATTTGTCGGATTCATTGTAAAGATATTATCAAATAGATCCTAATGTTTTTGGTTTCGCTAAAATCCGGATTGTTTTGCACCCGGTACATTCAATTGAAGTTTGAAATCGAATTATTGAACTACCGCGCCATTTTCAATTCTATTTATAATTATATATAATTATTATATATTCTAACGACGACGTATATAATATATACGTTCGAATTCTATTCAAAATAAATTTCTCGTCGATATTATTTAAAATAATTCATTTTAAATAATCAAAATTCGCTAAAATTGCCAAAATAAAAATTTTAAACTGGCCCAGATTTTCGGGTTGTTACAATCTCCCCCACTTAAAACTTTTCGTCCCCGAAAAGGAACAAAGTCGGAAGTGGTTTGATTAATCCACTCTACGTTCGATCTGGCTTCCATTCTCCAACTTTTCAGTTTCTGAGAATTTTCAAAAATTTCAAAAATTTGGCTAACACCCTAAATTTTCGAAAAATTTCGCCATAACCTCCCCTACACCGGGAGCCACGGGAAAATCCCGAAATTGCCATACAGGCCTTCTGATCTCAAAAAGAAAAAGCCAAGCGGCTAGCCAATAGGCTCATAAAATCATCATCACCCAAACAAAACAGTAAATTATGTAGTAAACATGTACCTATTTGTCGGGCAAACAAATTTTATTCTCTGCTCTAGCCTCCTTGCTATGACCTGTTCAATGTAAGTATATGTATATGCAAGCAAATGCGACCAATTTTCAATACAATTCAATATTTGGTTCAATTAGCCTAAATGGTTCAAAATTATCAAACAAATAAACAAACAACACAAACATCAATCAATTAGTGAATTAGAGTTTCAAATTCATAATTTGATATATATACAAAAATCATGTTTTTGACGCCAATTCACAACAATGTATTCTAGCTATATTTTGGTTCTCACACCAGTCTAATGGAAATATATAGAAATCACACCTTCGAAACACGAATATAAATACTGATGATGTGGCCACATCATCAGAATTATCCCCGGGTGTCTAGAATGTGACTCTATATCTATCCAGTATATTAAAACTTCGAATATACGTTTGCAAGGCGTATATGCAAATTCTTTATATACTGGACTGTCCAAATCAATACAAATAAATAATCAAATACGAATATTTGATTTAGATTTTCAAAACTAAATTTGCTTTTACTTTAAAAATATACTCTTCACACTCGTTCTAGGATACTACTGATCCCATCTCTAACGAGTCATTCCCGTTGGATATTACTAATCCAATATCTGATGAATTCTTCCGTATGGTTCTAATGTGTCTTGTTTTCTGAGCTTTGTAAACCAAAGCTCTGATACCAACTGTAAAAACCCGTAACTTCTCCGTTGAGGAAAGCGCGGATAGTTCGAGAACAAGCCACAACGGAACGCACACGGAAGAACATTTCATTGTATATTTTACAACAATGCCATCAGAAACAAGAATATACATAGTATAAATGAATATTACACAGAAATATCAGAGATTTAAATTACATTTAAATACAACGCAGCGGAAAATAATACAATACTCAACTAGAAGAGATATACGGATACAAAGCTTTCCGGATATCGTTCCAGCTGTAAACCAGGATCCTGTGAATATAAATCTGCAAAACCAAAACTACTAGCTGCCCGTGTCAAAATAGGGACACCCAGAGTTTAGGTCAAAACAATAAACTCCAGGTCAGTCATGGGACTGGTGTGAGAACTAAAACAGTTATTAATCTTTATTTTTAAAGTTAGGTAAATCAAGGGACAACGCCGTATAACACGGAACGGGTTTCCTCCCAAGAATACCAGTGCATAAAACAAACAGCGCAATGCTAAATAAAGAAAAATGAAGCTGTTATAAGACCCAGGTCCTATCACACAATGCGATGCAAGCCGAGGGATAGGGTTTTCCCTTATAACAGCCAAAGAATGCTTAATACGTTTTAAAACAAATCATTTGATACTATTATCAGTGTATAGTGTATAAACAACTTCAAATCATAAGTATCAATCATAGGCGGCATGGGTACCATATATCATGTCGCCATACTAGTTCTACAATTAAAACCGCAAATGTCACGTATTTGGAAATTGGGTTTCCGTCTGTGAACCGAGGCAAAAGATAGTCCTCAACCGATTCGAGACGCTCTAGCCCGCCCCTCAGGAACAGCCGCAACTGCCCCTTGGATCGTCAGTGCTGGTCCACCGATGTGGATTATAATGCCTGAACAATACGTTTCTCCGCCCTTTGGGGCGTAAATGAGCCAACGAATGACTCCATCGGGCCCGGATTGTCCGATCAAACCGAGGCGCCTCGCAACAGCAACAACCACATAGGTGAAAAGTATATAAATGTCAGGGCTGGTAGGTCACTGACACCACCCTAGCTAGAAAGAAAACGCATGTCCCCCCTGAGGTCCGTCTCCCGTTTTTGGTTCACCACCGGGGTGTGAGGCTCGCGAATTCACGTTACACAAAGTTGTGCCACACGGGCTATGCTTTGATCATCACCACAAGACTTTGCTTTTCAACAGAAGCCTTGATCATTTGCCACTTAGGCATGCCACACAGGCAATTCACTCCATGCGTTTGATATCCATCAATATATAACCTCTGAGCTCGTATGTCTCAGAGAAGGGCGTTAAGCAAGAGAATAAATTCTCTGCCGCCAAACAGATGTATATTTAATAGAGATCAATCACACGGACTAAAATCCAATGACAGACACACAGTCCATTTACAAGTTCGCTCTGGGTCTGAACGAAACCGGAGGCACCTAGTACCCCGCATATCCATCGATCTCCAAGTACGTCTGGACGATCACCAACTGTTTCCATCTTCTTGGGTGTACAGCCCAATCAAGATCATTAGTAATCACCCAAACGACGTGAAGACCTCCGGTCTTCGTCCATCGTCTTCATCTTCGACTTATCGTCGAATCAGTTATTCAGAATGGGATAAACCCGGTCTTTCCAAATAACTCGTGTATATTTTAAATAAGTGTTACAAAAACACAACATACGCCTCATTCCAATTCATCAGTCACTAACCGTAAATTAATCAAGAGAATAATTCCCCAAATATTAACCCCGAAGGCCGAAACCAACATCAGATCAATATCCAGAAAACCATTCTACTTGGCTAACCGACAATTAGTTTCTAAATTTCACATTCATAGGGAAAGGTTCCCATTAACTTTATCAAAGATAAATTCCTTGAAATTTATTCTTTAATTTTCTTTTGAATTTCGATTCAACTAGTCGGGATTAACGAACCTTACCGAAGTAATCATTTGTTTTAATTTCCCAATCCCAACCTATTCATCCCATGAAGTAAAACTGGTTATACTTCATATCTAACACCATGGGGTTATCGGTAAATTCAATTACCATTTCACGTTCAAATCTAATTAAAGATTTAACTAACGCCTGGAGCAAAACTGGTGATACTCCATCCTTGATTCTTTTAATCTAATTAAAGATTCATTAAAACCCCACTTAGTTTTAATCGGTGACTGGGTTAAAGAATCAGTGTCATTTAAAACACGGTTCACAATAAACTCAAAATCACATCGCATTTCAATCAGTCCCTAACCGTAAATTAGCAAGTGAGCAGTTCCTTAAGTATTAACCCCGAAAGCCGAAACCAACATCAGATCAACACCTCAGAAACCGTTCAACTTAACTAACCTCCAGTTAGTTTCTGATTTTCTTAACTCCTTTGGGTCTAAGAACAGTATTATTGAAGATACCGTTCACGACAACCCAAAATCACATTCTATTAATTATCGGGTTAAAGAACGAGTGTTATTTAAAACACCATTCACGATAAACCCAAGAATCAATTCGAATTCCAATTAAATATCATTTAATTGGTATACTTCATTAAATCTAAATAAAAAGATTTAATCTTTTCTCAACTGGGCTTAAGAACAGTGTTAATGAAGACACCATTCACGACAAACCCAAATCACATTTGATATTAAACACAAGGCTACGACTAACAAATATCGTATTGGAAATAACGATATATATATATATATATATATCTTTCAAATTCCCATAACAAAATTTGTATAATCACGAAATCCAACATCGAAATAATCCAAAGACAATTTCGATTCAAATCCATTCCAATGAAATAAATGGAAATTCTGGTTATTTTCAAAACCATTTCAAATTCAATTTATTTATTTAAAAATAAATAGAATTATAATTCTAGTTCAAAACTAGTTCATTTCGATAAAAAATCTATTTTTATCTTTTCAAATATGAAGTTTTTCATCAATTCTTTCTCAATCATTTCTTATGATTTTACACAAATTATTACTATTTTTAATAATTTTATCAAGGCCCGTACAGTCGATTTCCATCAACGGCCATCGAACTGCACTTACAGCGACCTTTTTCAAATTTGATTTGGACATAATTTCAAATCCAACCATTAGATTTCAAATTTCTAATATTCGTTAGAAAGATCTTTTCGATACGAACCCAACGATTCCGGTTTTAGGAGAATCCGACGGTCGGATCTCCCGTAATATTCGTTCGAAGTCAATGGTCGAAATTTGCGAACTGCCGCGGCGCGGCGCGTTCTATTCAGGCCATTATATTATATATATAATATATACTTCGTTGATTTCAATTCAAAACGTGCTTTATAAATCGTTTTAAATTCATTTTCAAAACGGTTTCGACTTTATATTCAATTTCAAATCAAAATTGAATATTCCAATATAAATTCGTTTTAAATTCATTTCAAATTGATTTCAATTCAAATCGATTTTTAATTCAATTTCGATTCGTTTTCAATTAAATTTCGATTCGTATTCAATTAAATTTCAATTCGTATTCAATTAAATTTCAATTTGAATTCATTTCTATTCAATTCTTTTCAAAATATCAGATTTTGAAATCACTTTCGATATTCATTATAAAATGAATAAAATCGATATAAATATCGTTCACGTCAAAATGGCGTCAATCTCATCAATACGGCTTCATATATTCCTATTTTCAAATATTCTATTTCAAATATTTCCTTTTCAAATACTTTTATTTTAAAACTGGAATGAGGCCCAATCAATTACCATATAACGTTAATTATATGGATTTTCTACATCACATGTATATGTCAACAACGATGAATAATCAACCATCATCCAAAGTGCATTCTACACTGTATAAGCATCAAATATAAATATTCAATGCTTATAACAGCCTGTCAATCAATCGATCGACATACAACTAAACAATCGGGATTAGTGTACGTCAAATATCATCCCAATACCCATGTGGGGTTTCAAGCAATCAAACACAGCTTTTTATTTGTGCAGTTGGGCGATGTGTAAAATTTATCGTCCCAATCAATTTCCTTCAAATAGGTGTACATAAACAAACCGTCCGGTTTGTAAATGAATATTTATTTATTCACATTCACATTAAAAATTATATTTTTAATGATCAAACTATTTTATTCAACCTATGAAAATATTCTATTCAGTTCATTTATTAAATAAAATGATATCTTTATTTTTCTAACTTATTTTAGAAAATTTTGGCGGCATAACGGCACGATACTAGAAACGGGACAAGGCCTAGCCTTATCCCCAGTCTAGTGAAGGCCCACGCCATTCACACATCAATCAAATCCATTCCATTTCACCAAACAATTCAATTTAAACCAAATAATCTAACCTACTACACAACCAAACAATTAAACAAACAAGCCATCCATGGTCTGTGGATGACGGGTGTCGGGTGCTACTAAACACCGTCTGCATCCTAGTATATATATAACTAGAATAAGAATTTTGAGTGAGGAGTTCTCACCAATAGCTATCCCAACTCCACAGCATTTCTAGTGCAGGAAATCTTCACTGTTCTCGCCTTTTTATCACCTTCGTTGCCCGTATTCTCTACATATGTAAAAATTGAATTTTTACTTCATTATTCAATATATGAAAATCGAAATTTTACTTTGTTATTCTATATATAAAAATCGAATTTTTACTATGCTGTTCAATATATAAAAATCGAATTTTTACTTTGCTATTCAATATATAAAAATCGAATTTTTACTATGCTATTCAATATATAAAAATCGAATTTTTACTATGCTATTCAATATATAAAAATCGAATTTTTACTTCGCTATTCAATATATAATAATCGAATTTTTACTATGCTATTCAATATATAAAAATCGAATTTTTACTATGCTATTCAATATATAAAAATCGAATTTTTACTATGAAAACAATATAAAGATCATATTTTTATTTCGTTAAAAATCATACCTTTAAAGTGTTAAAAATCGAACATTTACAGTGTTAAAAATCGAACATTTACAATGTTAAAAATCTAATCTTGTCTATTCGAAAAAAACTTAACTATTCTATTCTAAAAACCATATTATTTCAGAATTTAAAACATGGCATCTCATATAAAAATTTCATTTTTAATACCACTCTATGTTATATTTATTTAAAAATCAGAAAATAAAATTCAATCGAATTTACATAATAGATCTAGTTAAATAAACAAAAATAAGCTCACTTCTCTTTTCACGTTGAACCAAGAACCCACTGTCGATTCCAGAAGTTCACCTGCGCCTCCCCTTTGACAACGGTGACCGCACTCCCTCCCCGACGCCAGCAATGGCGTGCGAATGCTGGGTACTGATGGTGGCTCCGATGAGTTCGATTTGGTTCGTCTAGATGTCGGGTTCGGATTTCTGTTGGGTGATGCTTGGTCGACGAGGAGGAGGCGAGTGCTAGAGGGGCGGAGGCCTTCGAGAGGGGCGAAGTGGAGGACGGACTCGCGGTGGACGATAGAGGAGGGTAGAGCAGTGGCCACCATGATTTAGGGCTCGGTGGGTTTTTAGAAGGGGAGTGAGGAGCGAAGGAGAGGGGAGGGTGCGCCAGGGTTCGAGGTGGCGGGCGACGCGAGGTGGGGGGGCCCCCGGTGAAGGCGCGGTGGCGATAGGTGAAGCAGGCGACGTGATTTTTTTTATTCTGTAAATCGATTTGGTCAACGGGTATGGGAGGGGAGAGATAAGGAGAGGGAAAAGGATTATATATTATATTATATTTATTTAATTAATTGATCCCTTAAAGCAACCATTGTTTTCGAACTCAAAATCGAACCCACCGACTGTTGTCCTTAGTTAATTACCCCCATTCCGAAAACAATGGGATATGTTTCGTAAGCCAATTCGCTTGTTACGATCAGTTTCCGTTCAAATCAACATATAACTCTATATATTGAATTTGAACGCGCATTTCAATTTACCGGGGTCACATACGAACTCTAAAAATTCCATAAAAATATTTTCTAGCTTCGTATTGACGATACGGTCCTAACAAAACTAGTTTCGTCGAATTCTGAGACCGTTAGAAAAATGGCCATTTTCCAGTCGATTAAAATCAACTGAAACTGGTCAAACGCGTTTTCCTTTGCCACGCTCACATATTGATTCGAAAAATTATGAAAATTGGAATCTAGCAATAAATTGACATCACGGACCCAACAAAACTAGTTTCGTCGAAATCCGAGGTCGTTTGCAAAATGTCCATTTTTAAGGGCCTGAATTCCATAGCGACTATTCAGAATTTTCAACTGGACATATCTTTTGATTCCCGCTATGAAATTTTGATTTGTCGAATTCATTGTAAAGATATTATCAAATAGATCCTAATGTTTTTAGTTTCGCTAAAATCCGGATTGTTTTGCACCCGGTACATTCAATTGAAGTTTGAAATCGAATTATCGAACTATCGCGCCATTTTCAATTCTATTTATAATTATATATAATTATTATATATTCTAACGACGACGTATATAATATATACGTTCGAATTCTATTCAAAATAAATTTCTCGTCGATATTATTTAAAATAATTCATTTTAAATAATCAAAATTCGCTAAAATTGCCAAAATAAAAATTTTAAACTGGCCCAGATTTTCGGGTTGTTACACTATCCTTCCGCTTGCGCTTGGATTGTGTGATGGGAATTGAGTCTTATAATGGCTTCATTTTTCAAAAAGCATTGCAGGGTTTGTGCACTAGCATTCGTGTGGATTAAACTCGTTCTGTGTCATACAGCATGGTCCCTTGATATGCCTTATTTTAAAATAAGTTAAAAATAAATGTAGGGTTTTTTATACCAGTCCCATGACTGACTTGTAGTTTGTTTTTCCCTTGCAAACTCGGGTGCCTATATTTTCACACGGACAACCTAGTTCCCAGGTATTTGCTTGTATATTTTGGGGTGTGTATAAAAGCTATGGTAGTTGGTTTTGGATATGGAGATGGAGCACGATTTAGATATATTATTGTAGTCTCTCCAAGACTTATTATGTTGATCACCTTTTATTCCGTTGTGTACTATTTGAAATTATTATGTATAATTATGATCCTGAAGATGTATTGAACTCTGATATTACTTCTTTTGTAAATTGATGTACATTATGTTGTGTAATGTAATGTTTAACTTTTGTTGTTATGTTAATGTGTTATATTCCAAGGTGGTTATCCTCTCTTCCGAGAATCGAGAGAATGGGACGTCACAATTCTTATTCCTACCATCATTTCCTATTGTAACCATTAGGCCGAGCTACCTAATTCAATTTATTTTTCCCCAATCAATGATGGTTACAATAGTATTATTTCTTATCAGTCGCTTTTATTGCTACAACGGTCATAATATATATTTCCATTTATTATAGATTAGACTTCTACATGTAATTCCATAAAATGGAAACCATTAAAACACACAAACAGTAAATATAACATATATTTCGCTGTTTAGGTTGAGTTGGGCAAATAATGTGTGTATATATTTATTTATATTTTCACGCAGTTAACGTAGTTATTATTCTTATACTTTTATTATTATTAAATTCAATGTTTTGGTTTAAGCTAACAACTAAACATTCCCTTTTGCGTTCAATTTTGTAATAAGATCCTAAGTCCTACAAAACGGCTATTAACCATAATTATTGTAAATTAAGTGCTAAATATTTAAAAGAGGAATAAACATATTTCAAATCATAAGAAATATATAATATGTATGTTTTTTGAATGGTTGATGTAAACTATGCATATATATATATATATATATATATATATATAAACCTAAGTTTGTACATGAATTTACACAACCTTTTCCTTTTTGTTTTTGAGCATATTCCTTATTGATCTCGAATAATCTCTTTTTATTGAAAAATGAAACAACAACCAAGTTAAAACCCAAACAAAACTGAACACAAACAGGCTTATATATTTTTAATAAAATTTACATAGATTACAATTCAACACCAAAACTACAGATCTTGGATAAAACTATAATTTAACAATGATTTATGGGACTGATTTCTAGATCTATGGTGTTTACAATAACCATAATATTTTAAACACAATTGTAGGCAATGATTTTAGACTACAAATTAATAATATTATTCAAAACCACAATTATAATTCAGATCTGACAAAAACTACATAAATCTGTTGAACATATAGGCATATATTTCAGATTTAATATAAACGAAGTAATCATATTATTATTTGGTTTTGATTGTATATGAACATATTCTTGTTTTAGAACTTGTTTGAGGAGAAAGGGAGATTGTAGAGCTTCGCTGTTGCTCTCAAAAATATATGGAAAAGAATGAGGGCCTAACCCTTTATCTATAGGAGTTGAAATGACCATAAACCATTAGAATTAATTTAATAAACATCTGTCCATCTATATAATAATTTATATATTAAAAACCTATATAACCCTAGCTGTTACTAGGCTGAAAACACCCAAGCGGTCGATCACTCCATCCAAGGGTATCGACAGCCCTTAGACAAAATCGCCCAGTGAAGGCAGGTTATAAGTGGTATTAAATATTACATATATTTTGTTTTATTATTTCCATCTGTTTTTTGTATTTCATTCGTAACTTTTTCTTACGGACTCCGTTCACGAAACTCCAAACATGAAAATTGACCAGAATTCCATGATGAACGCAACGGTGGAAGTTTTGTGGTCAAATTCCATTATTTGCAGAAATTTCTATTTTAGAAAAATCTAATTAAATAAAAAAATTATTTATTGTCAAAATTCTGGGTTTTTACATTCTTTCCCCCTTAAAAGGAATTTCATCCCGAATTCTGACAACTACTTATCCTATTCTACACAACCAATTAGTGTACATCTACTTTGCAACCAGGTGCACATGTGCACAGTGTACATAATGCACTTCAACCGTAAAACATGTATGCACAATTATTCTAAATTGTATCCTCCTACATGTATGCAAAAACTTTTAAAACACTTTCGAAAACATGATGCAAAATGTTCTAAGTATAATGGCAGTTCAATAAGAATACAAATTTTGAAAACCTTTTTTCATCTGTAACCTCACACAACTACGAGTAGATATGTGAAGCAACTAATTTTGCTTCCAAGTCCTACCATCCAAAACACCAATGCATCTAATCGCTTCCTATTTAATTTCTCCTTAGCTAGAAAAAGAAAATCAAAGCAGAGAATTTTAACATTCTTTTCGCTAATAAATATTCCAATTCCCAAGGCTAAATAGACTTTTCCTTGTTGTTGTTAACATTTTTAGCGCATCGTCAGCCCTACCGTAGAGCTAAAACACGCACACAAACCATTCAAAAATCTTCCTCACGCTGTCAATGTGACCAAAAATCGAAATTTTTCACAAAAATAAATTTCTACTTTAAACCTTCTTTTATAAATTTTGAAAATTTCTTTTCTATACCATTTCACTTCCTGTATGAGATTTGTACAAAAACTAATATTTGGTAACATGCGCTTTGCGTTATTCAAATCATCTATTATAATGCAAAACAAATGTTTAAATATATGCAAATTGCTATATCCAAATCCACATTTTCACGCAAACCAAAATAAAAGAATGTAAATCGGTAAAATATAAAATTTAAAAAGGATAAAAGATTTTTTCAAACAACATTTGCAAAAAGTTTAAAAAATGTACTTTATGGAAACTTAAATGATTTAAGTCACATGTTGGCGAAAAAGGAAGTCAGTCACATGAAAAAATACAAATTTTAGCTCAATAAGGAACATGTGATTAATATATCCATGACAAAAAATATGCAAAACCCCGTCCTTTTCTAAAATTTACTCAACATAGAATTTTATTCTTTCCGACCCTAAGACAACTCTTTGTTAGGTAAGAAAAGCTAGATTTCAACTAGATATGCACAAATGACTCAAATATTTCTAAATGTAGAAATCTCATCAAAAAGTCGTGTGATATCAAAGAGAATAAACACTAACTGTTACAAGCACGAATTACCACAAAGCCAAGAACTAAATGTGGGAAAGGGAAAACAACAAAGACGACAACACCAAAACTCCCAAAATAATGCCTATAAACAACAAGATGTCTTGCTCCACGACTGAAGCTCAAACCATTTTTATGACCTTTGACTAGTCATATCATAGTAGCAAAAATGCTCAATCTCGTGCTCCAGATACTGCTGATGTTGTTGTAGGTTTCCACATCAGCATCTCTTGCACGGGAGAATTTGCAATGACAAAAGAAACCCACCACAAATAAGTTTTTCATAGAGATTCATCTAACATTTTCGAAAGACAAAAATGGATAGATGAAAATACAGAAAATAATTTCATGAAACATCGCACAAGGACTACAAGAAGAATCAAATATGATGCGATATAAATTGATGGTTACACCACCGATCAAAGAAAAGATTGATTCCTACATCGTAAGACAGATCTAGTCATACTTCTCATCTATAAAGCAATGTGCTAAATGGGTCACACGTCTACGTGGGCAATTCGAACATAGATTCCCGAACTCTAAAACCGACTTTAAGGAAAAGGAGTTTTGTTGCTAAATCTCCAAAATTAATCAAACAAAAGACCATTCAGGTCCTTGTATAGCACAAATGCCTCTAAAATCTTGTCGAGATTCTCCTCCAAAAGAACCATCCAAAGACAGCTCACTCTTCACCTCCGAAACGATGATGGTCTTCATCAAACATCTATTTTAGTAAGATATAACAAGGGCGAATGTAGCACAACCAACAATCATATACAAATATCTCGAAGCAAAGGAATGGTGCAAGTCCAACTGCTACGACTAATTTTCTAAGCCCAAAGGCGGTGAGACCTTATGCCCATTCTGATCCAACCAATTGATTTTCTTCCTAAGGATGGGACTTAAATGGAACGAGAAAGATAGGATAGTGCAAGTAGGTATTATAGGCTAAGAAAATGATTGGAGAAAAGAAATAGAATTAGACCTTGGATTATTAATGGGGCAAGATCTAATGCACAAACAAGCACGGTAAAGGGAGGGGATGAGGCAACAGTAAAGAAAGAGAAGAAAAATAAGAATAATGTTTAGCTAGATAAGGAAGGAAGAACGAAAAGAAAGGATTAAGGCGGTGTCAAAAACCATATCAAACTCAGAATCGTTTCCAAAGATTCAATGCAGTCTCAAAAAAATGTTGCGACCACACCACAAATGAATTTCCAAAATAATTCAGCTAGAAATCCATAATTAAATTAAAACGAATTTTCCCCTTACCTAGCTGACAACAAATAAACGATTCAAAAATCAAATACCCCAAAATCAGGACAAAAGATTTTCCTTAGTCCTTTCGAAAGAAAATTTAAAACTTTTTAAAAATGGATTTATTATAAACTAAAGGATTCATATTATAAATCCATTTTTTTATTATTTTAATGTTTATATTACTAATTGGAAAGCCGTTTCGCATTCCAAAGCATCAGGACTTTAAATCTCGAAAATAAATGTGATAATTTTGATAAATCATCCAATATATATAAAAAAAGGAACTCTAAAAATCACAAGGAATGATCATTAATTATTTTTAAGTTTCGAGGCATATTCCTTATCAATTCCAATTCCCTTCTTTTTAACAATTGGATTATTTATCAAAATTATGAAAAACCCGAACAATTATGAAACGTGAATAGATTTGAAATTTCAAAACCATATTTTTATAAAACTATTTACTGAAGCCATAGTTTTAAAACTTTTGAAATCCATTTTATTTTCAAAAAAAATTTGAACATGGAATCGAATACAAGACCAAGGACTCAAATGAATGCTTTCAAAATAAGAATATCCAGAATTTTAATGAAGTATTAAATTGATATACCTCATAATTATATTTCTGGATGGATACGTCAAATTAACATGAATTTCCTGTTTCAAAATCAAGGAAAGGTCATTGAATGGAATCACCAACGAAACCAAAAACCAGAAATCGCAACAGTCTCAGTTATAGAAAGATGATCATCCAGTCTCCAAACTCAAATCCGTGGGATTCCCGATATGTCGTCCTCATGCTCTTCACAACTAAATCGCCAATGCACTATGGGGTAAGACATAATAAGATGGAAACTTGAACTCAACTTATTTCAAACTCTTAGTCACTTAAGGCCCATGCTATATAAATAGGCCCATGACTATTTCATCGTTGAAATAATTTAAAGTCGAGTAAGAAAGACAAAAAAAATAGAAAATAAAATCAAATTCTCTCTCTCACGAATCTTGACTTAACTAATTCCTCTGATCATCTAACCTAAGCTCTGATACCCAATGTAACACCCCATGATTTTCTAAGCCTAAATTTCGACAAAATGGAAACTAGAACCCATCCAAGAATGGAGCATGTAAATTTGGTACCTTCACTAAATGAGCATGAGCATAATCACAGTATGACTAAAAAACTCATAGCAGAAATGAAATTGGATAAACTAGTACTAGCTTAGGTAACTACCTTATACGAGTAAGTCACCACGTCTATGCCAAACATGAGAGAAACGAGAACCGAAAATCAAACTTAAACACCTGTTGAAACCAGACCTTCTCGAGATAATCTGGGAGTTGTTATGAGGAGGGGGTCAGAACAATAAGTTAAGGTGAGCAGAAAGAGTATAACACAGTTTACAATACACAGATATATTATGTTTGGTTCAACCAGAGACATAAGTCTTATCAAGGCTAACGATTCTAACCTAACCTTGTAAACAATTACGCATGACTCTGACTACCATACCTAATGTAGCATTTCCAAACGATAAAATAGTACTGAGATAGAACTTTTACACATAATTATGAAGCCTTTAAACCATCATTCAACCAATTACAAAATCTAAGAGGTTGGCTCTCAACTACTCACTAATCATACAGAGGTTAATTATTCTTATATACCTAAGACCTCGCTATCAAACGATTGATAAGGGTGGATCCTCTTGACTACTTAAGACCCTAAGAGGACCTATTGGTCACTTAATGCCCCTTTCGATGGTTTATTCTATGCTAATATTAAAACCATGCCCCGCATAAGGAGAGAGATAGTAAGCAGCCACTTAAGACCAATCAGATAGGTAGACATAGCACGCCATTTAAGACCTCTCTATGGTAGACCCTCTTGTTACTATCTAGCTGACCTTATTAGGATGATCTTCTAATAACTTAATGCTTTCTCCTTAGGATAGGTTGACCTGTGGTACCTCCATAATGGTCATTAAAACCAATTCCCAGGGTCCCTCGAACACTAGACACTTAAGACCCCAGGGGAAAACGGACTAATTATGGAGATTATCAAACTCGTACCCAATTAGCCTTTAATACTTCTATTTATGGGAGGTGGGATACACGATCACTTAATACCTTTTATAGGTGGATCTAACCACTTAATATTCTAATCCCCAGAGTAGGTCATGTTATTGAGTTATTCTCGTTTGATTTCTCCTTACGGAAATAAACTACATACACAAACTAACTATTGTCATGGGTTCTTATGGTCAATGATGTCTCACATCAGTTGGATATATTCGACTGTAGGGAAGTGCAGACTAATGTCAAATAAGACAACTGACCTTGCATTATTAACCTACTAAGTCCAATTCTAATTTTTTAATTATTAATTCTAGATTAACTAGTATAAAATAAGGAAAATTATATCCTTCCTACCCTAGGATATTTATTTAATTGTTTCTTTATTGGGCTTAGTATTTTAAACAATAATCAATACCCATAAATCCACTTTTTATTCCTTTTATTATTATTTATTATTGCCACTTATGACCATAACGGTCATATTTTCCTATGGCACTAATTAACACCTTAAATGTCATTTCCTACACAGTCTAATTATTCTAACTCCTTAAACATTTCCATTTTACTTTGATTTGATTTATTCTTGCATATATATACGTTAGATGTTATAAGAAATATCTACTTACTTAACTGGGTATAATTTTTATTCCTAGCCATCATTTCAAATTGTAACAACTAAGCTTAACTACATAATTCAAATTATTTTTCCTCAACCAATGATGGATACAATAGTTATTATTTCTTTATTGTCTTATTTGTAGCAAATCAATCGCTTTTATTGCTACAACGGTGTAACAACCCGCATTTTTTATTGATTTAAATTTGAATATTTAAATTAGTTTAAATAATGAAATGGTAATATAAATGGATTTTTATATTAATTAAAACAAAGTTTGAAACGTATAAATATATATAAAATATAAACGAGTTCGAAATAGCGTGGTAGTTTGTTATTTTATGATTTGAACTTCAGTTAGTGTACAGGATCCGTTATGGGCCGGAATTTGCTGAAACAAGAAATAATCCAATCTGTTAAACTATAATTTTGTAATAAAGGAGAAAAATCAAATTTTCATATTTTATATTGAAAGTTATGGCCAAATCAAATTTTGAAATAGTCATTATGAAATCCTCTATAAACATTAACGATTTTATTTAATAAAAAAATCGATTTTAAATCAATTTAATATTGATTTAATTTATATTGTGTTTAAAATTTAAGTTAATATATTCTGGAATTTATATGAATTCAGTTGTGTGTAATTAAATAATAAATCAGTAGATTTGTTTATTTTTAAAAAATCAGTTTATATTAAATCAAATTAATGTTAAATTATCAATTTAATTTAATATCTTTGGTATATGGTCAAATTAGAAAGTGGAGACTGTTCCAGTGTGTTCAAAATGGTGGTAGAACCTTGGAAATGTCATTCTTTGCATTCAAATAGCGGTTCAATAGCACAAGATATTTTAAGGTACACGGTTAAAACAAATAAAAACAAAACAAATAAAAGAAAAAATAGTGGATGACTTTTTCCGCAGATTACTCTAAGCTATGACCATCTCCTCCCTTAATTTACACTCCTTCTTCCCTAGCTTTCAGAATTGTACACCGTAATCTTACTCTATCTACAACCTACATGAATCGATATCATTCCAATCCTTCGCATCCCTCATCTATATAAACCCTCTCGCATTCATTTCATTCTAAAACCAGTTCCGTTCAATTCCCTTATTTTTTTCCTTCCTCTTCAGTTAATCGCAGGAATCATTCACTGTAAAAAAAAGAAATTGAAAGATGGAATCAAAATCACGAAGTGCGATGGACTCAAACACAGGTTGGAACACTTGCGAGTTCGGAAAAAGGGGGAAATTAAAATCGCTTGTCACGATTCATACCCGTAGCAACGTTAGTTGATGGAGGAAGTTGTCTGTGGTAGGAAAACCGAGGGGTTTTGTTTGCGAACAAATTATACAATTGTAAACAACTGTAAAATCCGTTCGGCTTTCCTAAACAACAAGGATTGTTGTAGAGGGTGTCGAACTCTGGGACCAAAAATATTTTAATTAATAAATCCAATCAAGTTATTCCAAGATTTTGATTGATTGAAAACACAGAAAATAACAGCAATTAAATAAAGAAGAGAGATTTATCTAATAAGAGAAAGCAATTAGGGGATAATGACATAGATTAGATTCACACTCATCAATAGCCAACAAATAAATATAGATCTAATTCATGTTTCTGTCACAAGCACGAATCAATGATAAATAGATTCTTAGAAACAAATAAGTAAATAACGACAAGCATAGCCTATGCAGGAGCTGAGCTCTTAAACAACCATAGACTATCAGGACAGATTCACTAATTAATTTCTAAAACCCTAAAATTAGATCTAAATCTGATAATTGTTAGATCTAACACGAATATACCCTGTGAAGGAGCATAGCTCTTAAACGACACAGAATATGAAGGTTCAGATCTAACCCTTGATTCAGATCTAGATCTACATATATAAAGTCCTCATCTATTGGCTATGTAATTCATGTTGAATCATATCTATTAGCGTCATCACCGCCTAATCAAGGGGATTAGCTAGACCTAGCTAAAGAAGAAGAAAAACAGAAATTAAATAACATGAACATAAATAAAATTAAAACTAAATAGAACAGAGGAAGAAGAGTTTTATTCCAAGAGAAAGATTACAGAATAAAACTAAGTGTGTTTTGCAATGAATGAGATAAAGTGTATTTATAGCTGATATGACAAAGGCTACTTGGCAAATTCCATAATGTGGGACTAAAGAATTAGCCCAACTAACACATAAGCTAGTGTGAACGCAGCTGTAGAGTGAGAGGCCTTGCAAATGAGCTAATATGAACGCAACATGAGTGAGATGGTTTGCAAATGAGCCAATGTGAACACAATATGAGTCGTTACTGAGCAAAATCTACCCAACTGAACTCTATTTGCAACCGTTCTTCAATCTTTAAACTCTTCAAGCTTTAGTAATTTCAACTTCACTCTTTTTAAGAAAATTCTTCATGCTTTATCCATCAAATGCTCTAAACCAAGCTTTTTATCAACAATCTGAACACACAACTATAAATACACAATATTAATTATTTTAAATAGAAAACTAGATAAATAAGCGGATAAAATATACATAATTACGTGTATATCAAATACCCCCACACTTATCTTTTTATTCGTCCTCGAATAAACTAAACTAAGATATGTCACACTTTCGTAGGAAACACGATTGCATTTAGCGTATGCAACAAGCCGTTAAACTCCTAGGTGTCCCTAGTAGGACGAGTGTTGTCTCGTGAGGGTTTTCAGCGGATACTACCCACAAAATCCAAAGCGTCTTGTGTACGCGGATTAATCAAACAATATATTTAAGGTCTTTCATATTCCAAGGATTTCACCTAACTTCATTAATAACGGTTTAGCCCCAAATTTTCCATCCCATAATTGGTGCAAAAATGAATAAAAAGTTTCAAGCTGAATCATAATTCCTTGATAACACTGTAATTGTCTTGAAGGTTAAGAGCGTGGTGTCAACCAAAGTTCTACACATCGACAATGTGCACCCAATCATTTCTTTATTCATTATTCCCTCTCTTTTTTTGAATGATTTTGCACCAATGTAACTGTAATGTATTGGATATGAGTTATGCATAGATGAAGGAAAATTTTGTAAGTTCTAAAAATATTATAGATAAGAGGGCAAGTGTATTAGTTGAATTTCAAGCTACAAAAGATAAAGTAATACTAAGGCACATATGAACTTTTTTATTTCCTTTCATCTCCTCTACTACAATCCTCACTTCCGAGTACGGTAGAATGGATGTGGATGGAATGGAATTGAATGCTTTATAGTCAAGAATGATGAATGACTATTTTATTCAGAGAGACTCTCTCTTTATTTCATTTTTTCTTCTTTTTCTTTCTTTCTTTTTGTCTTCTTCTTCTTCTTCTTCCTTTTTTTTTGCATGATGAATGATGAATGGAGATGGAATGATGCCATACATTATTTCATTTGATTCCTCCTCTACTAAACCAATACTTCATGAAAGGAAAGTTTTGTGCCCTAGTTACTCTACTTCTATAACCCTAATTCAACACACAAGTCTGGATTGATGTTATACAAAAAGCTGAAAGGAATGATAAGAAAAGTTTCGCAAGATAGATAACCCATATAAAATAAGATGTGGTATATGGTTATCCTACCTTAAAACAAGTACGGAGTGGGTGGTGTAATATTGGTATAAAAAGTGACATTTTTGACCTCTAAACAAAGGTTCTTGAGTATACCAATATAAGATAAACTTGTCGAAACATGGATGTAAATCGACTAAAACTTGGGTTTGAATAATGTGGGGTATCGAAGAAGAACGCTACAATGAGTCATTTCTCCTTAGTTGGGCCAAGTGGATTTTAGAACTTACGATTTTGAAAATTTGAGTGAAAAGAAAATATTATGCATGAAAACGAACTCAGAAAATCCAACAAATGTAGATGCAAAATCATTTTTATTTCTTGATTTTTTTTTTATTTTTTTTTTGTTTTTTTATTTTTTTGAACAGAGGAAGAAGAGTTTTATTCCAAGAGAAAGATTACAGAATAAAACTAAGTGTGTTTTACAATGAATGAGATAAAGTGTATTTATAGCTGGTATGACAAAGGCTACTTGGCAAATTCCATAATGTGGGACTAAAGAATTAGCCCAACTAACACATAAGCTAGTGTGAACGCAGCTGTAGAGTGAGAGGCCTTGCAAATGAGCTAATGTGAACGCAACATGAGTGAGATGGTTTGCAAATGAGCCAATGTGAACACAATATGAGTCGTTACTGAGCCAAATCTACTCAACTGAACTCTATTTGCAACCGTTCTTCAATCTTTAAACTCTTCAAGCTTTAGTAATTTCAACTTCACTCTTTTTAAGCAAATTCTTCATGCTTTATCCATCAAATGCTCTAAACCAAGCTTTTTATCAACAATCTGAACAAACAACTATAAATACACAATATTAATTATTTTAAATAGAAAACTAGATAAATAAGCGGATAAAATATACACATTTACGTGTATATTAGGTTTTAAGGTTTAACAAGGGTAATCAAGGATGTGGTGATATGGAATGTTCGATAGTGGATTAGGGAAGGGGAGAGTTGGATTCACTGGGCTGGACTAGATTAATGTGGAATTGTGTGGGCCGCATGTTTTGTTTGATAGTGAGTATTTGGGAAGGAGGGTTTTGCTTTGTAGATGAGTCCAGTGCGATAGGAGATGATGGAGAAGTCTGGCCCTTTGTTTTTGGAAATGGTATTGCTGATATTGGACTGCGGATTTTGGGGAAACAGTCACTGTTTAAATGCGAGGGACGGGAAGTGGATGCAGGCTGGTCTGTGATCTGGGAGAAGTCAGAATGTCTTGAACAAGGATTGGTGCGTTGGCGTTCGATGAATTGCCGGAAAGGGACGTTGCATTTTTTTTACTGATGTTTTTTTTTATGGATTAGGCAGGTGGTCAGCGGTTAATAAGGTAAACGTTTTACCAAATTTAAACCACATAGTATAGTTCATATTATTCGTTAGCAGTTAGTTCAAAATAAATGAATAGTTAATCATTAAATAAAAATCTAATTATAGTAGGTTTTAGGAAAAATTCAGTCGAGACAATGCTTAGCTGAGACGATACAGAATTTAATTGGATATTCAGCAGAGAAATTCGTGGTGAGTTAAACTCACTCAGTTAATTATTGGGAACTATTTTTAATAGTTCAAAATTTATTTTATTGCTTGATGGTTGATGATTAATTAATATAGAGTAATAATATTATATAATATTGGTGATTGGATATTCCTGCAGTACCATTAGCGGATGCACGCAGTACCATTAGCAGATGATTTCCCTATACGCCCCACAATATATATAGTGGATGACCTTGATACCGCGATATCCTGCCTCAAAGCAGGATAGGTATTATTATTGTTGACTAACATCTGTGGGTGTAGGAAAACAGGTTGGAGGGATCCAAATAGATTCCTCAACATTTATTTATTTGTTTCCATATATATGTTGTTATATGGTATGATTGATCACCTGTGATAGTGTACGACATGTTTGGGTGTATGATGACATTTGACCTCGATTTTTGAGTGTCAAAAATAATATATGGATTTTAAAATAGATATTGAAATATAATAAGAATTTTAAAGGGAGATATTTATTTCCAAATAAAATGGTAATTTAGAACCCAAATTAAATGGAATTTAATATTAAATATTTGTTTAAACAAATACCTTGAGGGGATTTTATAAGCAGCATTTAAGAAGTGAAAATATTTTATTGAGAGATTTAAGAAAATGTAATTTGTGTGGAATTTGTGAAAGAAAAATGAACCATTGTTTTTAAAATAGATTGGAAATTTTCCAATTTGAAAAGGAAGATATAAAGAAGAGTTTATAACAAATAAAAGCTATAAAAGAAAGTAGAATTTAAACTTGAAGTTGGAAGAGCTATTTTAATTCATAAGTTCTAATTGAATCCAAGTTGAACTAATTTGAATGATATAGTCAATATTATATTAAAGAGTTTATATATAAGATTTATAGATAATAATTACGAACCATAAGAATTGGCAAATGATATTCATATACGGATATTTTTATGGAATGAAGTTATTGAAATAAACTGGGATAAGTTATAATAAAACTATAAAAGTGTTATAAAGAATATTTGTGGAATATTCGATGATAGTTTTGTAAATGTAACCGCCGGGAATTTCGCTCAATCCGAATCAGTCGTTAAACCGATCTAGACCGTTCGAAACCCCTGATCGTTTGAGAACAGGACAAATCAGGACACATACAGAAGAGCATTTCATTGTTTTTACAACAATTCCATCAGATACAAGAATATACAGAGTATAAATGAATAAATTACATTCGATAAATATCAGAGATTACCATAAATTACATAGCAGCGGAAAATAATACAAAGCAAAACTGAAGGTGATATAAGGATACAGAGCTTTCCGGGTATCATTCCAGCTGTAAACCAGAATCCTGTGAATATAAATCTGCAAAACCAAAACTACAAGCTGCCCGTGCGGAAAATAGGGGCACCCAGAGTTTAGGTTAAAACAATAAATTCCAGGTCAGTCATGTGACTGGTGTGAGAACTAAAACAGTTATTAATTCAATTTTAAAAGAGAGTAATTCAAGGGACCACGCCGTATAACACGGAACGGGTTTCCTCACAAGAATACCAGTGCATATCAATAAACAACGCAATGCTTTTTCGAAAAATGAAGCTATTATAAGACCCAGGTCCCATCACACAATGCAACGCAAGCCGGAGGATAGGGTTTTCCCTTATAATAGCCAAACATGCTTGGTACGTTTAAAACAAATCATTTTGATACTATAATAAGTGTATAGTGTCAAAACACTTTCAATCATAAATATAAATCATAGACGGCATGGGTACCATATATCATGTCGCCATATTAGTTCTACAATTAAAACCGCAATACACGTATTGGAAATTGGATTTCCGTCATGAGTTGAGGCAAGGGGCAAGCTCCTCTCCGCGTTCGAGACACTCTAGCAAATGTCTCAGGGTTACGCACTCTGGGCAACCCTGGATGCGGCTGGGCCGGTCCTCACTTACGTTAGAGGATTGGCAATTCCTGAACACACGTTTCCCGGTCCTTATAGACCTATAATCGAGACGCCTCATTCCAACAACCACAAAGGTGAAAAGTATATAAATGTCAGGGCTGGTAAGTCACTGACACCACCAAAGCTAGAAAGAAACGTCGTGCTCTCCCAGCGGTCCGTATCCCGTTTTTAACTCATACCGAGGTGTGAGGCTCGCGAATTCACGTTATACACAAAGCTGCCACGTAGGCGTGCTTTGATCATCGACCACAAGACTTTGCTTTTCAACAGAAGCCTTGATCATTGCATCTTAGCGTGCCACACAGGCAATTCATGCGATTGATATCTATCGATATATAACCTCTAAGCTCGTACGTCTCAGAGAAGGGCGTTAAGCAAGAGAATAAATTCTCCGCCGCCAAACAGATATATATTTAACAAAAATCAATCAACACAGAATAAAATCCAATGTCAGACACACAATCCATTTACAAGTTCGTTCTGGGTCTGAACGAAACCGGAGGCACTTTCCTCGCATATCCATCCATCTCCAAGTACGTCTGGACGACCACCAACTATTTCCATCCTCTTGGGTGTACAGCCCAATCAGGATCGTCAGTAATTACCCAAACGATGTGAAGACTTCCGGTCTTCGACCACCGTCTTCATCTTCGACATATCGTCGAATCGATTATTTAGAATGGGTATAAACCCGGCCTTTCCGAACAACCCGCGTATATAAAAAACAAATGTTACACAAACACAACATACGCCTCATTCCAATTCAGAATATTCTTTTATTCACAAAATCACATTTTTAGGGAAAGGTTCCCATTAATTTTATCCAAGATAAATTCTTTCAAATTTATCTTTTAATCTTCCTTTGGATGTCATTTCAAACCAGATTATGGTTTTCCAAACTAGTCGAGATTAGCGAACCACACCGAAGTAATTATTTATTTTATTTCCCAATCCCAACCTATTCATCCCATGAAGCAAAACTGGTAATACTCCATATCTAATACTATGGTGTTATCGGTAAGATTAATTACCATTTCACGTTCAAATCTAATTAAAGATTTAACTATCGCTTTGGAGCAAAACTGGCGATACTCCATTCTCGCTCATTTCTAAATTTGATAATTTAGATTATAGATTTACATTTCAATCTAATTGCAGATTCATTTAAAACTCCTTTTACTGGGTTAAAGAACTAGGTGTTATTTAAAACACAGTTCACGACAAACCCAAATCACATTATTTTTATTATCGGGTTACAGAACTAGTGTTATTTAAAACACCGTTCACGATGAACCCACAAATCAATTCTAGTTCAATTTAAATCAAATATATTAGGAATTCCGATTATTTAAAACCCCTTTTTAAATCTAATTTATTTATTTAAAAACAAATCGGGTTTTAAATTTAGTTCAAACTAGTTCATTTTGATAAAATCTATTTTTATCTTTTCAAATATGGAGTTTTTCATCCCAAATTTTCCCAAATCATTTCTTATGATTTTACACAAATTATCACTATTTTTAATAATTTTATTAAGGCCCGTACAATCGATTTCCAACAATGGCCATCGAACTGCACTTACAGCGACCTTTTTCAAATTTGATTTGGACGTATCTCCAAATCCAACCGTTAGATTTTAAATTTCTAATATTCGTTAGAAAGCTCTTTTCGATACGAACCCAACGGTTCCGGTTTTAGGAGAATCCGACGGTCAGATCTCCCGTAATGTCCGTTTGAAATAAATGGTCGAAATTCACGAACTGCCACGGCGTAGCGCGTACTATTCAGGCCATTATATTATATATATAATATATATTTCGTCGATTACTATTCAAAACGAATTTTATAAATAGTTTTGAATTCGTTTCAAAAACAATTTCAACTTCCATTTCAATCCAAAGCAAAATTGAATTCTTCTTTATAAATTCGTTTTAAAATTCATTTATATTCAATTCAATTTGAATTCATTTCAATTCGTTTTCAATTCACTTCGAATTCGTTTTCAATTCAATTCATTTTCAAAGTCGTTTGCTATTCGATTCAATTCAAATTGGTTTTCTATTCGATTCAATTCAAATTGGTTATCTATTCGATTCAATTCAAATTGGTTTTCTATTCGATTCAATTCAAATTGGTTTTCTATTCGATTCAATTCAAATTGGTTTTCTATTTGATTCAAATTCGTTATATATTCAATTGAAATCAAATTTGTTTTCTATTCAATTCAATTCGAAATCGTTTTATAGTCAATTCATTTCGAAATCGTTTTCAATTCAATTCATTTCGAAATCGTTTTCAATTCAATTCATTTCGAAATCGTTTTATATTCAATTCATTTCGAAATCGTTTTCAATTCAATTCATTTCGAAATGAATAAAATCGGTATAAATATCGTTCACGTCAAAATGGCGTCAATCTAATCAACACGGCTTTATATATTCCTTTATTCTATTCAACAAATGAATATTTATTTTTGTCAACACACGACTAATCTCAACGAATGAGTACTGTCCACGTGTGACTATTTTTGTTAAATTATTTCGTTCAACACATGACTAATCTCAACGGATGAGTACAGTCAACACATGAACCTTTATTTAATATTGATAAAGATGTAAATTTTATTATTAAAATATTTCGTTCAACACATGACTAATCTCAACGGATGAGTACAGTCAACACATGAACCTTTATTTTATATATTCTTTATTTTCTAAATTGGAATGAGGCCCAATCAATCACCATATAATGTTAATTATATGGACTTTTCATACATCACACGTATATAATAGCATTGAAAATAACCAACCATCAACCAAAGTGCACTACACTGTATAAGCATCAAATATAGATATCTAACGCTTATAACAGCCTGTCAATCAATCGATCGACATATTTAATCAATCAGGATGAGTGAACTTCAAATTTCATCCCAACACCCGTGTGGGGTTTCAAGCAATCAAACACAGATTTTAGTTGTGCAGTTGGGCGATGTGTAAAATTTATCGTCCCAATCAATGTCCTTCAAATAGGTGTACATAAACAAACCGTTCGGTTTGTAAATGAATATTTTATTTTATTCACTTCCACGTAAAAAAAATATTTTTAACAACCAAATATTTTATTTTAACACATGAATTTCTATTCAGTTCATTCTTTAAATAAAATGATATTTTTATTTTTCTAACTTATTTTAGAAAATTTCGGCGGCATAACGGCACGATACTAGAAACGGGACGAGGCCTAGCCTTATCCCCGGTCCAGTGAAGGCCCACGCCATTCACACATCAATCAAATTCACCAAACAACCAAATTCAAATCAAATCATCTAACTAATTTATGCAACCAAACAAACAAGTCCATGGTCTGTGGACGATTGTGTCGGGTGCTACTAAGCACCGTCTGCATCCTAGTATATATATATAACTAGAAAAGAAATTGAAAGGTGAGAAATTCTCACCAATAGCTATCCAATACCACGACTCTTCTTTTATAGAAATCTTCTTCGTTATCTCATTTTTGTCATCTTCGTTGCACGTAGCCACTACATATATAAAAATTGAATTTTTACTTCGCTATTCTATATATAAAAATTGAATTTTTACTATGCTATTCAATATATAAAAATCGAATTTTTACTATGCTATTCAATATATAAAAATCGAATTTTTACTATGCTATTCAATATACAAAAATCGAATTTTTACTTCGTTATTCAATATATAAAAATCGAATTTTTACTATGCTATTCAATATATAAAAATTGAATTTTTACTATGCTATTCTCTATATAAAGATTTCGCCTTTTCCATTTCAAAAATCTAATCTTTTCTATTTAAAAATCCAATCTGTTTTATTTTAAAAATCTAATCTTTTCTATTTTAAAAATCCAATCTGTTTTATTTTAAAAATCTAATTTTTTTTTCCTAACTAAAGATTATATTCTTATTCTACAAAAAAAAAATTCACATTTTTATCCGACAAAAATCATGTTCTTACTCACTTAAAAAAACATCTCTTTATGACTTTAACCAATTTAAAAAGAAGTACTTAACAAACTAAATTAACTAATTACCTGATTAAAGTAATAATCCCTCGTTAGGCTTTAAATTGAGTCTCGTCTCCATCTAGGTGTCGAAGAGGACAAACGAACCCACCTCGAGCTCCTAAGGCTCGCTTCGATCATCACTGGAGGGAGAGGGGCGCGCTGCGAACTGGTGGAGGTTAGCTGGTTCTGTCGGGCGCAGGGGCGACGTGATTTTGGTGTTCAGGGGTTTGGACGGCTGGATTTTCGAAGGGGAAAAGGGGGGAGGTTCGACAGTGGAGTGAGGTTGATATGGAGGCCGGCGGTGGCCAGAGGAGAGGGAGGCGGAGCATCTGGGTATCGCGGTGGTGGTCTCGACCTGAGGGGTGGTTCAGGGTTCTCGCGACGTCGAGTAGGCTGGAGGATGGCGTAAAAAGAGGGGAGCGGAGAGAGAACGGGGAGGAGAGGGTGGTGGGCGGCGACGCCTCCGACGATGGCGTTGGGAGGGGCGGCGTTCGATTCGAGCGAGTGTGTTTTTTTTTTAATTTTTCCCTAATCTGAAATGAGAGGAGGGAGAGGGGTGAGGTCAACGCTATATATAATTATATATTAATTTAATTAATTTATTTGCTAAAAAGTAACTTTTTATTACTAACTCAAAATCAAACTTACCGCCTGTCGCCCCTAACTAATTACCTCCATTCCGAACACAATGGGATATGTATCGTAGGCGATTCGATCGTTTCGATCAGTTTTCGTTGAATTTACATTTAAATCACTATATTGAATTTTAAACGTACATTTCAAATTACCGGGGTCACATACTAACTTGAAAAATTCCAGAAAAATATTTTCTAGCTTCGTATTGACGATACGGTCCTAACAAAACTAGTTTCGTCGAATTCTGAGACCGTTGGAAAAATGGCCATTTTCCAGTCGATTAAAATCAACTGAAACTGGTCAAACGCGTTTTCCTTTGCCATGCTCACATATTGATTCGAAAAATTATGAAATTTGAAACCTAGCAATAATTTAACATCACGGACCCAACAAAAGTGGTTTCGTCGAAATCCGAGGTCGTTTGCAAAATTCCCATTTTTAAGGGTCTGAATTCCATAACGACTATTCAGAATTTTCAACTGGACATATCTTTTGATTCCCGCTATGAAATTTTAATTTTTTGGATTCGTTGGAAAGATATTATCAATTAGATCTATTGTTTTTTGTTTCACTAAAATTTGGATTGTTTTGCACCCGGTACATTCAATTGAAGTTTGAAATCGAATTATCGAACTACCGCGCCATTTTCAATTCTATTTATAATTATATATAAATATTTATATTCTAACGACGACGTATATAATATATACGTCGAATTATATTCAAAATAAATTTTCTCGTCGATATTATTTAAAATAATATATTTAAATGTTCAAAATTCGCTAAAATTGCCAAAATAAAATTTTTAAACTGGCTCAGATTTTCTGGGTTATTACAATCTCCCCCACTTAAAACTTTTCGTCCCCGAAAAAGAACAAAGTCGAAAGTGGTTTGATTAATCAACTCTACGTTCGATCTGGCTTCCATTCTCCAACTTTTCAGTTTCTGAGAATTTTCAAATTTTCAAAAATTTGGCTAACACCCTAAATTTTCGAAAAATTTCGCCATAACCTCCCCTGCACCGGGAGCCACGGGTAAATCCCGAAATTGCCATATAGGCCTTCTGATCTCAAAAAGAAAAAGAAAAAGCCAAGCGGCTAGCCAATAGGCTCATAAAATCATCATCACCCAAACAAAACAGTAAATTATGTAGTAAACATGTACCTATTTGTCGGGCAAACAAATTTTATTCTTCGGCTCTAGCCTCCTTGCTATGACCTGTTCAATGTAAGTATATGTATATGCAAGCAAAAGCAACCAATTTTCAATATAATTCAATATTTGATGCAATTAGGCATAATGGTTCAAAATTATCAAACAAATAAACAAACAACACAAACATCAATCAATTAGTGAATTAGAGTTTCAAATTCTTAACTTTGATATATATACTGAAAATCTTGTTTTTGATGCCAATTCACAACAATGTGTTCTAGCTATATTAGTTTTGGTTCTCACACCAGTCTAATGGAAATATATAGATATCAAACCTTTGAAACACGAACACAAATTTTGATGATGATATATCAATCATCAGAATCATCTCCGGGTGTCTACAATGTGATTCTATATCTATCCAGTATATTAAAACTTCAAATATACGTTCATGACGCGTATATGCAAAATCTTTATATAGCGGATTGTCCATATTCAAAATAAATAAATAATCAAATACGTATAAAGCGATTTAAATTTTCAAAACAAAATTGTTTTCATTTGAAAAATATACTCTTCACACCCGTTCTAGGATACTACTGATCCTATCTCTAACGAGTCATTCTAATTGGATATTGCTAATCCAATATCCGATGAATTCTTTCGTATGGTTCTAATGTGTCTTGTTCTCGAGCTCTGTAAACCAAAGCTCTGATACCAAATGTAACCGCCGGGAATTTCGCTCGATCCGAATCAGTCGTTAAACCGATCTAGACCGTTCGAAACCCCTGATCGTTTGAGAACAGGACAAATCAGGACACATACATAAGAACATTTCATTGTTTTTACAACAATTCCATCAGATACAAGAATATACAGAGTATAAATGAATAAATTACATTCGATAAATATCAGAGATTACCATAAATTACATAGCAGCGGAAAATAATACAAAGCACAACTGAAGGTGATATACGGATACAGAGCTTTCCGGGTATTATTCCAGCTGTAAACCAGAATCCTGTGAATATAAATCTGCAAAACCAAAACTACAAGCTGCCCGTGCGAAAAATAGGGGCACCCAGAGTTTAGGTTAAAACAATAAACTCCAGGTCAGTCATGTGACTGGTGTGAGAACTAAAACAGTTATTAATTCAATTTTAAAAGAGAGTAATTCAAGGGACCACGCCGTATAACACGGAACGGGTTTCCTCACAAGAATACCAGTGCATATCAATAAACAACGCAATGCTTTTTTGAAAAATGAAGCTATTATAAGACCCAGGTCCCATCACACAATGCAACGCAAGCCGGAGGATAGGGTTTTCCCTTATAATAGCCAAACATGCTTGGTACGTTTAAAACAAATCATTTTGATACTATAATAAGTGTATAGTGTCAAAACACTTTCAATCATAAATATAAATCATAGACGGCATGGGTACCATATATCATGTCGACATACTAGTTCTATAATTAAAACCGCAATACACATATTGGAAATTGGATTTCCGTCATGAGTCGAGGCAAGGGGCAAGCTCCTCTCCGCGTTCGAGACACTCTAGCAAATGTCTCAGGGTTACGCACTCTGGGCAACCCTGGATGCGGCTGGGCCGGTCCTCACTTACGTTAGAGGATTGGCAATTCCTGAACACACGTTTCCCGGTCCTTACAGACCTATAATCGAGGCGCCTTATTCCAACAACCACAAAGGTGAAAAGTATATAAATGTCAGGGCTGGTAAGTCACTGACACCACCAAAGCTAGAAAGAAACGTCGTGCTCTCCCAGCGGTCCGTATCCCGTTTTTAACTCATACCGAGGTGTGAGGCTCGCGAATTCACGTTATACACAAAGTTGCCACGTAGGCGTGCTTTGATCATCGACCAAAAGACTTTGCTTTTCAACAGAAGCCTTGATCATTGCATCTTAGCGTGCCACACAGGCAATTCATGCCATGCGATTGATATCTATCGATATATAACCTCTAAGCTCGTACGTCTCAGAGAAGGGCGTTAAGCAAGAGAATAAATTCTCCGCCGCCAAACTGATATATATTTAACAAAAATCAATCAACACATAATAAAATCCAATGTCAGACACACAATCCATTTACAAGTTCGTTCTGGGTCTGAACGAAACCGGAGGCACTTTCCTCGCATATCCATCCATCTCCAAGTACGTCTGGACGACCACCAACTATTTCCATCCTCTTGGGTGTACAGCCCAATCAGGATCGTCAGTAATTACCCAAACGATGTGAAAACTTCCGGTCTTCGACCACCGACTTCATCTTCGACATATCATCGAATCGGTTATTCAGAATGGGTATAAACCCGGCCTTTCCGAACAACCCGCGTATATTAAAAACAAATGTTACACAAACACAACATACGCCTCATTCCAATTCAGAATATTCTTTTATTCACAAAATCACATTTTTAGGGAAAGGTTCCCATTAATTTTATCCAAGATAAATTCTTTCAAATTTATCTTTTAATCTTCCTTTGGATGTCATTTCAAACCAGATTATGGTTTTCCAAACTAGTCGAGATTAGCGAACCACACCGAAGTAATTATTTATTTTATTTCCCAATCCCAACCTATTCATCCCATGAAGCAAAACTGGTAATACTCCATATCTAATACTATGGTGTTATCGGTAAGATTAATTACCATTTCACGTTCAAATCTAATTAAAGATTTAACTATCGCTTTGGAGCAAAACTAGCGATACTCCATTCTCGCTCATTTCTAAATTTGATAATTTAGATTATAGATTTACATTTCAATCTAATTGCAGATTCATTTAAAACTCCTTTTACTGGGTTAAAGAACTAGGTGTTATTTAAAACACAATTCACGACAAACCCAAATCACATTATTTTTATTATCGGGTTACAGAACTAGTGTTATTTAAAACACCGTTCACGATGAACCCACAAATCAATTCTAGTTCAATTTAAATCAAACATATTAGGAATTCCGATTATTTAAAACCCCTTTTTAAATCTAATTTATTTATTTAAAAACAAATCGGGTTTTAAATTTAGTTCAAACTAGTTCATTTTGATAAAATCTATTTTTATCTTTTCAAATATGGAGTTTTTCATCCCAAATTTTCCCAAATCATTTCTTATGATTTTACACAAATTATCACTATTTTTAATAATTTTATTAAGGCCCGTACAATCGATTTCCAACAATGGCCATCGAACTGCACTTACAGCGACCTTTCTCAAATTTGATTTGGACGTATCTCCAAATCCAACCGTTAGATTTTAAATTTCTAATATTCGTTAGAAAGCTCTTTTCGATACGAACCCAACGGTTCCGGTTTTAGGAGAATCCGACGGTCAGATCTCCCGTAATGTCCATTTGAAATAAATGGTCGAAATTCACGAACTGCCGCGGCGCGGCGCGTTCTATTCAGGCCATTATATTATATATATAATATATATTTCGTCGATTGCTATTCAAAACGAATTTTATAAATAGTTTTGAATTCGTTTCAAAAACAATTTCAACTTCCATTTCAATCCAAAGCAAAATTGAATTCTTCTTTATAAATTCGTTTTAAAATTCATTTATATTCAATTCAAATTTCAATTCAATTTGAATTCATTTCAATTCGTTTTCAATTCACTTCGAATTCGTTTTCAATTCAATTCATTTTCAAAGTCGTTTGCTATTCGATTCAATTCAAATTGGTTTTCTATTCGATTCAATTCAAATTGGTTTTCTATTCGATTCAATTCAAATTGGTTTTCTATTCGATTCAAATTCGTTATATATTCAATTGAAATCAAATTTGTTTTCTATTCAATTCAATTCGAAATCGTTTTATATTCAATTCATTTCGAAATTGTTTTCAATTCAATTCATTTCGAAATCGTTTTCAATTCAATTCATTTCGAAATCGTTTTATATTCAATTCATTTCGAAATCGTTTTCAATTCAATTCATTTCGAAATGAATAAAATCGGTATAAATATCGTTCACGTCAAAATGGCGTCAATCTAATCAACACGGCTTTATATATTCCTTTATTCTATTCAACAAATGAATATTTATTTTTGTCAACACACGACTAATCTCAACGAATGAGTACTGTCCACGTGTGACTATTTTTGTTAAATTATTTCGTTCAACACATGACTAATCTCAACGGATGAGTACAGTCAACATATGAACCTTTATTTAATATTGATAAAGATGTAAATTTTATTACTAAAAAATTTCGTTCAACACATGACTAATCTCAACGGATGAGTACAGTCAACACATGAACCTTTATTTTATATATTCTTTATTTTCTAAATTGGAATGAGGCCCAATCAATCACCATATAATGTTAATTATATGGACTTTTCATACATCACACGTATATAATAGCATTGAAAATAATCAACCATCAACCAAAGTGCACTACACTGTATAAGCATCAAATATAGATATCTAACGCTTATAACAGCCTGTCAATCAATCGATCGACATATTTAATCAATCAGGATGAGTGAACTTCAAATTTCATCCCAACACCCGTGTGGGGTTTCAAGCAATCAAACACAGATTTTAGTTATGCAGTTGGGCGATGTGTAAAATTTATCGTCCCAATCAATGTCCTTCAAATAGGTGTACATAAACAAATCGTCCGGTTTGTAAATGAATATTTTATTTTATTCACTTCCACGTAAAAAAAAATATTTTTAACAACCAAATATTTTATTTTAACACATGAATTTCTATTCAGTTCATTCTTTAAATAAAATGATATTTTTATTTTTCTAACTTATTTTAGAAAATTTCGGCGGCATAACGGCACGATACTAGAAACGGGATGAGGCCTAGCCTTATCCCCGGTCTAGTGAAGGCCCACGCCATTCACACATCAATCAAATTCACCAAACAACCAAATTCAAATCAAATCATCTAACTAATTTATGCAACCAAACAAACAAGTCCATGGTCTGTGGACGATTGTGTCGGGTGCTACTAAGCACCGTCTGCATCCTAGTATATATATAACTAGAAAAGAAATTGAAAGGTGAGAAATTCTCACCAATAGCTATCCAATACCACGACTCTTCTTTTATAGAAATCTTCTTCGTTATCTCATTTTAGTCATCTTCGTTGCCCGTAGCCACTACATATATAAAAATCGAATTTTTACTTCGCTATTCTATATATAAAAATTGAATTTTTACTATGCTATTCAATATATAAAAATCGAATTTTTACTATGCTATTCAATATATAAAAATCGAATTTTTACTATGCTATTCAATATATAAAAATCGAATTTTTACTTCGTTATTCAATATATAAAAATCGAATTTTTACTATGCTATTCAATATATAAAAATCGAATTTTTACTATGCTATTCTCTATATAAAGATTTCGCCTTTTCCATTTCAAAAATCTAATCTTTTCTATTTAAAAATCCAATCTGTTTTATTTTAAAAATCTAATCTTTTCTATTTTAAAAATTCAATCTGTTTTATTTTAAAAATATAATTTTTTTTTCCTAACTAAAGATTATATTCTTATTCTACAAAAAAAAAATCACATTTTTATCCTACAAAAATCATGTTCTTACTCACTTAAAAAAACATCTCTTTATGACTTTAATCAATTTAAAAAGAAGTACTTAACAAACTAAATTAACTAATTACCTGATTAAAGTAGTAATCCCTCGTTAGGCTTTTAATTGAGTCTCGTCTCCATCTAGGTGTCGAAGAGGACAAACGAACCCACCTCGAGCTCCTAAGGCTCGCTTCGATCATCACTGGAGGGAGAGGGGCGCGCTGCGAACTGGTGGAGGTTGGCTGGTTCTGTCGGGCGCAGGGGCGACGTGATTTTGGTGTTCAGGGGTTTGGACGGCTGGATTTTTGAAGGGGAAAAGGGGGGAAGTTCGACAGTGGAGTGAGGTTGAGATGGAGGCCGGCGGTGGCCAGAGGAGAGGGAGGCGGAGCATCTGGGTATCGCGGTGGTGGTCTCGATCTGAGGGGTGGTTCAGGGTTCTCGCGACGTCGAGTAGGCTGGAGGATGGCGTAAAAGAGGGGAGCGGAGAGAGAACGGGGAGGAGAGGGTGGTGGGCGGCGACGCCTCCGACGATGGCGTTGGGAGGGGCGGCGTTCGATTCGAGCGAGTGTGTTTTCTTTCCCCCTAATCTGAAATGAGAGGAGGGAGAGGGGTGAGGTCAACGCTATATATAATTATATATTAATTTAATTAATTTATTTGCTAAAAAGTAACTTTTTATTACTAACTCAAAATCAAACTTACCGCCTGTCGCCCCTAACTAATTACCTTCATTCCGAACACAATGGGATATGTATCGTAGGCTGATTCGATCATTTCGATCAGTTTTCGTTGAATTTACATTTAAATCACTATATTGAATTTTAAACGTACATTTCAAATTACCGGGGTCACATACTAACTTGAAAAATTCCAGAAAAATATTTTCTAGCTTCGTATTGACGATACGGTCCTAACAAAACTAGTTTCGTCGAATTCTGAGACCGTTGGAAAAATGGTCATTTTCCAGTCGATTAAAATCAACTGAAACTGGTCAAACGCGTTTTCCTTTGCCACGCTCACATATTGATTCGAAAAATTATGAAATTTGAAACCTAGCAATAATTTAACATCACGGACCCAACAAAAGTGGTTTCGTCGAAATCCGAGGTCGTTTGCAATATTCCCATTTTAAGGGCCTGAATTCCATAGCGACTATTCAGAATTTTCAACTGGACATATCTTTTGATTCCCGCTATGAAATTTTAATTTTTTGGATTCGTTAGAAAGATATTATCAATTAGATCCTATTGTTTTTGGTTTCACTAAAATTCGGATTGTTTTGCACCCGGTACATTCAATTGAAGTTTGAAATCGAATTATCGAACTACCGCGCCATTTTCAATTCTATTTATAATTATATATAAATATTTATATTCTAACGACGACGTATATAATATATACGTCGAATTATATTCAAAATAAATTTTCTCGTCGATATTATTTAAAATAATATATTTAAATGTTCAAAATTCACTAAAATTGCCAAAATAAAATTTTTAAACTGGCTCAGATTTTCCGGGTTATTACAGTAAATCATATTTTAAGAAAAATATTTGAATGATGATAAAGTTGAGATAAATATCTCGCTTAAAGTGATAATGAATAAACTAAAATTTTATTCAATAGAAGTAAAGAAATGGAAAACAAAAATAAAAATCGATATTTAAATTGATTGGAATTTCCAGTTATAAGGAAATATATAAAAGAAATTATATAACTCTAAAATTAGAAGTTATAAAGAGATTGAAACTCAAAGTTTCAAGTTGAAATCGAATTTGACCAAATAATTCAAGTACAGATTTGCGTTGAGAAATATTATTCAAGGATGAAGCGAATAGGTGCTAAAGCAAGTGAGATGAAAATGGAAATTCATCAGACGAAAGTTAGGAAGGTTTTTTAATTTATAAATTCTAATAGAATTCAAGTCGAACTGATTTAAATAATGTAATATGGATTTTATTAAAGAATATATATAAGATTTTAGATAATAAATAGTAAAGAATTTACAAATGATATTTATGTACGTATATTTTAGATAGAATACAGCTTATTGAAATAAAGTTAAGATTGAATAAATATTATTGGTATAAACCCTATTTTTATAAAGGTTAAACCAAAATTGAGTGATATCGTTATAGGAAAATATTGTTCCATTTTAGAAATAAATATTTAGCAAAACATTTTGCAAATCATGTCCTTAAATGGAATATTGGATAGTGGAAATAGCTAATGGGTTGAAAATCAGATTTGTAAATAAAATATTTGAAATGGTTATAAGCTGAGATAAATATCTCGTTTGAAGTGACAAGTGATGATTGGAATTTTTATTCGCTAGAAAATAAATAGATGGAGTTAAGGAAATTAGAAACTGACTGGGGATTAGTGATTTGAATGTTTTTCTAAGTGTCGAACTGATGTTGGTTTCGGCCTTCGGGGCTGATACTTAGGGAAGTATTCTCTTACTAATTTATGTTTAGGGACAAATGATCAAGATGATAAATATGTTTTAAATGTATTTAAAATTGAAGGGATTTTGAATATTCTTATATTAATATAAGAAAAGAAATGAGGAGTCCAAAATTGAAAAGGAAGAGAAGTTTTGAATTAACGAATGGTTAATCAAAAGGGGCCAAAATGATGATGAGTATCAAATCAGTGAATTCAATTTTCTTTTATAGATGAATGGTTGTTTTATTTGATAGTTAGATAACCGGCTATCAAATCTAGCCTAATACAATTGTTGGTACTAAGGATGAGTATGGTGCGGTTTGGTGCGGTTTTGACTTAAAACTGCACCCGAAACCGCTAGCATGCAGTTTTCAAAAGTAGGAACCAGAACCGGACCGAAAACCGTTGGTGCGGTTCGGTTTTAAAAGTGCGATTTCGGTTTTTAAAAGTGCGGTTTCGGTTTCATAACCAATTAACAAAAAAAACATCGTTCCCTTAGATGGTGATGCACATGAAATGTTTAAAGCTGAGGCAGAGGCTTTTTTATTTGTCCAGTGCGTGATATTGATCTTCACATGCAAATGAAAATTCTTTTACTGTAATGACCAATCGGTCCAATCCTAATACCATCTTACTATAAATGACATCAAGGCAAAGGATGTAATCCAAATCATAATTCTGATGGACCGAAAGCAGTATGTAGAACTTGTTTTAGATACTTCTCAGCAGTAGCATACTGCCTCTTTTTAAACTCTATAGCTAATACAGTAAGAGCTTTGTCTGGTGGCAGGTCTTGATAGCTTCTCAAGGTGTTCAATATTAATTTTGTTTTCTTTTGTAGATCCTTTCTATGATCAGACATTTCCATCAACACATCATGATTAATCTTGGCAACTTGAGTCAATATAGCCGTGCAGTTAGAGTGCTGCAGCATGTATTGCTTCTCTTTTGCTTCCATGATTGCCAAGTAGTGAACGTGTAGATTTGCCTAAAGCTAAATTTGAGAAGGTAGCGTTAAAATTTACGTATAAGTAACATTCGGTGCGGTTTCGGTTTTGCAGTTTGAAAAAGGATGAAAACCGAACCCGGACCATACTAATGGTGCGGTTTCATCGGTTTTGCGGTTTTACTTCGGTGCGGTTTTTTAAGATGCGGTTTTTATCGGTTTTATGCGGTTTCGGTTCCGTTTTGGTTCGTAATCGGTTTTCCTGCTCATCCCTAGTTGGTACAGAAAGACTGGGATCGAATTTATATTCGAAAACCATTCTGAACCAACAAATATGAAAACATAGGATATACTATTTGAAGATGGAGCAGTGAAGACCATGGATCTTCATAAGCAAAAGGACTACGTCAAATTCTCTGGAGTCGCGCCCGGAGATATTCTAATAGTGATCCTGTCGTGGTTGAAATCGACGGATTGCAAGGACAACTACTCGCTACCAATCTATAGGGTGATTCTTAGGATGTGGAAGGAGAGCGCCTTCGGTTTGTCCAGTCTCAGTACAACTTGTATGGATGGATGTCTAACAGAGTATTTCCAAGGGATCACGTACGTTGATTTTTACAAATGTATTTCTGTTGATGGCGGAGAATGGTCGTTCTCTTAGCTTGAATAATAGAATACTTTTGTGGACGTCAATTAGTGATATCTGACGGATCTGACGATGTGGCATTCAAAGTGAATGGTGGCTAGATGATCTAGAAATACGATTATAACCTCAAGCCTCACAACCGGGAAATGGCAAAAATCGGTTGGGCAGCATGGCTATGTGGGTTGCCCCTATTAGGGTGTATTGTCACCATCTAGAAAATATTCGTATTTGTTACTTCTTTTCACTTCTATATCTCCCGAGAACGGTTATGTTGCTAGCAACCGTAGGTGACAATATATTCGATACACTCAAGAGAAATGAGTGGTCGGTCATGTGTGGGCCGGGTTGCAAGACATTCTTGTTGAACATTGTGTATTCCCCTCTAGAGATACACTATCGGCAGGTGATCCCATACCTTGTCATAGATGGAAATCCAATCTCCAATAAGCGCCCGTGGTTTTAATTGTATACTATATATGTAGAGCGTGAATGCAAGAGTTCTGCTAGATTGATATTTATTTGTATTTAGACACTATTATAATATCAGAAAAGATATTGATTTCAAAAATGTTTTGGGTTATCGTAAGGTAAAAATCGTCCATGTTTATGTGTGGATTGGTCTTACGATTATCCTTTTCTTTCGAAATGATGTTTAAACTTTAAAATCAAGTTGGATGACACCAATAATTTAGTGGGTTTTTCTCACGTTGGCTCACCAGACTGACCTGTGGCGTTTGTAATGCTCGGGTCAGACCCAGTTGGGTCCGACCGAGTTGTACAGGTTCAGGGTAAGATGATACGGCCTTCAGGAGGCAAGCTGGAGGAGTTCAAACATATGATATATATGTAGATATTATTCCGCTGTGTGTTGTAAATGAGGACATACTATTATAACTGTCCAAATGAATTGAATGGCCGTTGTAATCTGATAAATTGTAAGTATTATTTCAAGTTTTCAATAAATAATTATTTATGTATTATATTTTATTTCACTGCGATGTGAGACTCTGATATTGTTGTTAGTAGTTCTTCTTCTTCTATTATAACATTTCTTTCTTTCTCATCTCACTCTCTAACTTCTTCCTTTAATGTTATGGAATTTTGGTAATTGAGTTGGATATGGGATGTATTTGTGTCGGAAATTCGACCATCGAATTTTTCGGTTCGTTACAAACGATCATCATATATATTTCCATTTAATATGGATTACAGTTCCGTTTGTAATTCCATAAAATGGAAATCATTAAAACACATAAACATTAATTATAATATATATTTCATTATTTAAATAAATTTGGACAAATTATAATTATATATATATATTTGCACCTTTAACATAGCTATTATTCTCTAACTGTTATTATAGTTAAATTCAATGTTTTGGTTTAAGCTAACAATCAAACATCCTTTTTTCGTTCAATTTTGTAATAAGATCCTAAATTTTACAAAAAAAGCTATTAACTGCATTGTAAATTATGCCTAAAAAGAGGAATAAACATATTTCAAATCATAAGAAATATATAATATGCATGTTTTTGGAATGGTTGATGTAAACTATGCATATATATAACCTATATTTGTACGTGAATCTACACAATCTTTTCCTTTTTGTTTTTAAGCATATTTCTGGTTGATTTCAAAAAAATGTCTTTTTAGTGAAAAAGAAAAAAAATACATATTTACAAAAGCTAGGCTAAACCCAAACAAAACGGAACACTAATAGGCTTATATCTTTGTAACAAAATTTACATAAATTACAACTCAACACCAAAACTACAGATCTATAATAAAACTACAATTTAACAATGATTCACAACATTTATTTTCAGATCTATGGTGTTTACAATAACAATAATATTTTAAACACAATTGTAGGTAATGATTTTAGACTACATATTAATAATATTATTTAAAACCACAATTATTCTTCAGATCTGACGAAAACTACAATAGATTGTTGAACACATAGGCATATATTTTAGATTTAATACGAACGAAGTAACCAGATTATTATACACTTTGTTTACAAATTTCCAACTCATCTGAAAACATCAAATCTGAATAATCTTTTAGGCCTACAATTCCTAAATTCTTACAGATCTACGATTATTCTGAAAAAGGGATACTTCCATATTTGTCGATTGCAAGAAAATAAGAAAATAGGGGAGAAATCTGATGAAGAAGAACCTAACTGCCAATTCATATTCTTTTCCACTTGAATCTGATTAACCCTTTCAAATCTATATTGTTTATGCTTGATTTTGATTGTATATGAACATATTTTTGTTTTAGAATTTGTTTGAGGAGAACGGGAAATGGCAAAGCTTCATTGCTGTTCTCAGAAATATGTGGAAAATAATAAGGGCCTAACCCTTCATTTATAGGAGTTCAAATCGCCCTGAACCGTTAGATTTAATTTAATAAACATTCGTTTATCTATATAATGATTTATATATTAGAAACCTATATAACTCCAGCTGTCACTGCGCTAAAAACGCCCGAAGTGGTCGACTACTCCACCCAAGGGTGTTGATCGCCATTAGGAAAAATCGCCCAGTAAAGGAAGATTATAAATAGTATTAAATATTATGTATATTCTGTTTTATTATTTCCGTCCATTTTTCGTATTTCATCCGCAACTTTTTCATACATACTCCGTTCGTGAAACTCCAAACATGAACGTTGACCAGAATTCTATGACGAAGGCAATAGTAAAAGTTTTGTGGTCAAATTTCATTGTTTGCAGAAATTCCTATTTCAGAAAAATCTAATTAAATAACAAATTTATTTATTGCCAAAATTTCAGGTTGTTACACCTAGCTTGTATCATCCAAAGAAGCGTACGAGAGGGAAAACTTCAAGAATTTGTCCAAAATGCCTCCTAAGACAGTCAAAAGCCCTCTAGCTTGACTACAGTCAATGTTGTTAAGGAGGAGGATTCTTTAGGGATCAACCACTCACTCAACCATATCAACGTTATCCATGGAGGCCTGAATATTGCTGGGAGTAGGAGTCGTCATGGGGAAAAACCTGTTACATAACTGAAGCTAAAGATGGAGTATTCTCGATCTAAGAAATGGTGGTGGATCATCCCCTAAGAGCGATTCACATGCATACTTTAGTGGTGACCCCGTAAGTGATTCAGAAGGGGATTCATCACTCATATAATGACCCTCTGATGATCACTGCTCAGATAGGGAAGTCTATGGTTACCAAGACCCTGGTTGATACCAGAAGCGCTGTCAACATCATCTTCAAACATGTTTTCAACCAAATGAATATTTTGGAAGAAAAACTATAACCAAGCCCTAATCCAATCCTCATATTCAACAACGAGGGTTCCACACCATTCGGACAAGTAAAACCCAAAGTACAAATGGAACTTCCTCCTTGATACCGCACTTTCGAATCCCTCTTTGCAACATCTACCAACCATCGTTCTATAATGCATACTTTGGGCGCCCGGCTCTAGATGAAATGGACACTTTTTTCTCTTCTAAATACCTGATGGTTAAATTCCTGGTGAATAAGGGTTAGGGAACCATTAAGAGAAAGAAATTTATCTCAAGAGAGACATATTTTGCCACACTCGATTAATGAAGGACGAATACTTAGCTTATTTCTATGCTTCCATTGAGTTTTAGCCTCCAAAACCCAAAAACATAAAGAAGGTAAGAAGTGTTCAAATCATAAAACGTAAAAATAATGATTGCATCTCAAAAGACGGGAAAAGAAAGAAGTAAGAAGTTAGTATTATTGATGAGGAAGAAATCATAACTGACTTGGATAGTCGTGGAGAGGTCAAAGGGTTGAACCTCCGAAGAAGTTGATGAAATAGGCAAAGATTCTATTGATCTAGGAAACACTGTTAAAGTGGGTAAAACCCTAGAATAAAAAGTAAAGAATGAGTTAGTCTACTTCCTCAAGAATAGTAAGGATATCTTCGCATGGGCACATTCCGACATAATAGGTCATGTGCTACTCTCTTAACAATGACCCAAGTGTTACATTCATACGACAAAAGAAAAGGAAGTTCGACAAGGTTCAGTTCAAGGCTTTAAAAGAGGAAATAAGGAAATTGCTTGAGAATGGATCAACTCAGGAAGTCTTTTAACCTAAATGGTTAGAAAATTATGTCTTAGTAAATAAATCCAGTAGGAAGCGAAGAGTGTGTAAGTATATCATTAAAGGGAAATTAATCACTATATAAAATTCTAATGATATTTAATTCATATTCAAATTTGTAAAATACATATCTTGTGCATATAGTATCATAATTGGACGAAACCAGTCACCTTAGAATCATAGCGATGAGATCTACATTATGGAATTAATGTGGCTGAGAACGGAGCTATTGGATATCTGTTTTAAAATTAAATGTTCATTTATTTTCAAACGAAATAAAAGCAGAATTATCAACTGCAAAACAATGTGAGTAAACTCACTATTTCTGGCTTGTCTATACTTTATCTAAATGGGTTTTAAATTAATATATGGTGATTTTATGTTGTGTGATGGTTGTTTGGATAAATTATTGATAAATTGGTTGAAATGATTGATATAGCTATATACATAAATATTTGGTTGAATATTGATTCTATTTACCATGATATCTCATATTGAAATGGAATTAATGTTATTTGCCTTGATTAACATCTGTGGATGCAGGGAAACAGGCTACAGGGATCTAACTGGATTCATCAACATTTATATTTCTATTTTCATTTATTGTGACATAACATGTGATGTATAATCTGTGATTGATTATGTTGTGTTTGAAGTACACTGGCTCTAGAATTTAAGTACTAAAATACCGTAAAATATTTTCGAATGTAGGAAAAAAAATTGAGATTTAAAAAGGAAATTTATTTCCAAAATAGAAATTTAATTTCAAATGGACTTGAAAATAGGAACTTGTTTAAATGTGTAAAACAAGAAGTTAATTATAAACGATGTCATAAATGAAGTAGAATAACTATCACTTGATAGTTGAGAAATTTAAAAATCAAATGTGAATTTAAAAGGGAAATTGGGAATCGATTTAAGAATGATGAATTCTATTTTGAGGTTCGAAATGTAAATTGAGTTCAGATAAATTCATAAGGATTTGTAATTAGAATTCGACTATGTCAAATTTTATTAAAATGATTTATTTCATAAAGGATTTTTGAATTCTATTTAGTATGAAACTATAATTTGAATGAAACATGCTAAAAAGCTAATATTTCAATATTTATAACTATGAAAATAAAATTCTTTGTTGAAATAATTTACGTTTATTTTTAGATAAAATTATTAAACGAGAAGGGATTTTGTAGAAATCAAATAAAGTTGATTTCAGAAGTTATGGAATGTATAGCTCGTAAATACATTCAAAAATAAGTTGAATTATTTTAAATAAACAGAAAAGTGTTAACTGAACAGCGGTTTTATAAACGGAGTTCATCGATAAAGTGTAATATGATGTGAATTTATAAAGTGACTCGATAAGTGTGATTTGAACTTGTAATAGTTTTTATGAATAAAATCAAATTTTGATTTGATATAACGAGTCCAGATTTCTATAAAAGAAATAATATTCACATTTTAAAGTGGATAATGAGTTTAAAACAAAGGTTTTGCAGATTGGAATGGTTATAAAGAAATTTGATAAGGATTTGGAAGGGATAAATTCAAAAGTGAATTTAGAATTTGAGTTAGCCTGAAATGGTAGATTTATTCCGAAGTTCGTAATACTAATCGAATATGGAATATTCGAAAGAGAGTTATTTAATGAATTTCGTCTATATCGAATTTAGGAAAGTACATTTTACTTTCCGCTTTAATCAAGATTTAATTATCTAATTATTTATTTATTTAATTATTCAAATCGATGACTCAAAGTTATTTCAAAATCAAATATTTTGAAAGCAAGAATTATAACACTATCGTTATAATCAATTTTTCCTGTAAAAAGTGGATTTTAAAATTGAATCCGAGTGTTTCGTAAGCGATGTTTGTTAAAGATTTGAGTTGTGGACTTTGTCCGTTTAAAAGTTAAGCATGTTGTTCAATTAAGGTCTGAGAGGTAATTATACCCTAACTCCGTTGGCTTCATGATTGACTGAGGAATGGTTACGGTTCGATGGCGAAGATTGGTTAGAGATACGGTTAGTTAATGAATGATTAATGAGATGAATTGTCATAACGATATTTTATAAACGTTCGTTTAAATCCAAATAAATGGAATTTCGAAACGTTTTCCAAATAGAATCAGAGATGTTACTAAGCATAGAAAATGGAATGTTGTGGTTAATATAGAAAATAAGAAATGGGAATTGGAAATAGTTTCTGATGTTAATAACGTATATTTTCTAAATATAGAAAATAAGATTTTGTTAATATATGGAAATGTTTTCCAATTGTGATAAGAGATATTTTGTGGAATATAGAAAACAATTTGTTTTGATATTGGAAATGTTTTTCCAGAATCGTGAGAGAAAAATGGGTTTTGAGAATATTTGGGAAAAGATATGGGAAACGAGAAAATGGAAATTAGGAAATGATAATTCAATAAAAAATTAATTTAAAAGGGTCCAATTTTGTTTGATGCTTGATCGGTAGAATTTCCATTTGGAAATAGGATTGTTTGTTGCATGGATGTTCCCTTTGTTAGTTAAATTACCGGCTATCAAAGTTTTGGCCTATTTTATATTTTCGTTGTCAATACGGAGAGACCGGGATCGGGTTTAGTACCTGAAACCCACTCCGTAGGAATAAGCGTTGTGAATCAAATAATGCAGAAGAGAATTGAAAACGGAGTAAAGTGCAAGGGTTGTTCTGTTAATCCTAGGTAGAAATTGCCTAAGACGGATTGGTATAATGGTGCCTTCGGTTTGTCTAGTCCTTGGACAACATATATGGATGGATGTCTGACATAGTACGTAGATTGATCTCTTCAAACGTACCATAGTTGGTGGTGGAGAAGGAAACTTCTCTTAGCTAGCTTAACAACCTGTGTGTTTTTAGGGGCGTCAATTAGTGATTTTGATGGATCTGACGATGTGGCATTCAAAATGAATGATGTTGTGATGTTATAATGGTAAGATGTAGTCTCAAGCCTCATCAATTGGAAAATGACAAAAATCGGGTAGGCGGCATGGCTATGAGAGTCATTCCCATTAGGATGTATTATTGTTTGATCTAAAGAAAAATAAATTTCTTCTTATTCTATCGCTGCTGTATGCTTTCGGCAATGGTTGTTGATCACAACCATTGGTGATATACATTCAGTACACTCAAGTTGAATGAGTGCTCGGTCATGTGTGGTCGGGTTGCAAGATGTCCTTGCTGAACCCAGTTTATTCCTCTCTAGAGATACACTATCGGAAGGTGGTCTCATACCTTGTCATAGTTGGAAATCCATTCTCTCTACCGTTTTTGATTATATACTATGTATGTGGAGCGTGAGATGCAAGAATTCTGCTAGATTGCTACTTATTTGATTTAAACACTATTATAATATCAGAATAGTTTTGATACAAAGAACGTTTTAGGTTATCGTAAGGTAAAAGTCATCCATATTTACGTGTGGATCGGTCTTACGATTATCCATTGTTTTAGAAAGGATTTTTAAAGTTAAACTAAGTGATTGGAGTTTACTCACACCAGTCCCACGACTGACCCAGAGTTTATTTTGTTATGTTTTGCCCTAAACTCTTGGGTGCCCAAATTTGTACGGACAGTCGAGTAGTCAGGTTTTTTCAAATACACTAGGAATAGCTTGAAACAAGAGGCTTAAGCATTGGATAACTACTATTTATTTCTGGTGTGATGTGTTGTGTTATAGTCTGATGATGGTATGTATACATAGTTACGGATTGTATTTCAAAAGTTATGTTATATGATATATTTTATTCATTCCGCTGTGAGATTTGTGTTCTTCGTTTTCTTCTATTCCAACTTTTATTTCTTTTTACTACTCACCCTCTAACTTCTTTCTATTAATGATCAAGTAATTTCCGGTGTTTGGTTAGTTGACATGATATTTGTGTCGACGATCAGGATCGGGGATTGGTCAGTTCGTTACATTCATCGTCTAATATGATAAGAATACGAGCATGAAAAAGTCCTCTTTTTTGAAATTCTATAACATGCAAATGTGCTACAATTAAACCAAAAACTTATTTATCACAAATATCATCTTTTTATTATTCGTATCTTGCACAAAATATCTCAATCATAATATATAGACGATCTTGGAGCTGATTGTCCGTGTATTGGTCTAGGAGTAACTTCATCCGATAAAGGATTAAATGTAATCGTAATGAAAAGGTTAAGCTTTCCAAACATCTACACGAAAGCCACAACATCTTATATGTGTTGCATGTTTTTCCACTAAATAAAGCAGGAAATATTGTCCTTCTTCTGATGTTTCCTATATTTAATTTTTTTGACCATTTTTATAATGATGATGAAGTTTTATTGTTACTACCAGATTTCGACACCAAAACCGGATAGAGGTGAAGGGGTATCGAAACACCAAAATAGCCAATATCGAAAGCAGAAAGAGTGATCTAGTCCATATGCCATCGGTATCAACGAAGTAAGCAAAGGCTTGGTACAGATACAAGGAAGAAATCAATAAGGTGACACCGAAACCAACATAAAAAAGAAAAGTGCAACTCAGGGTAATGACAATGACGAAACCAAAAGCAATCAGCCTAATCTCACTTAGGAAGGCATACAGTCTAATACCAAAACTTAGAGCTGTAAAAGAGGAAGCATGAAACCAATTTGGCTTGAACAAAGGGCTAACGATACCAATACACTTGGTATCGGTACTGCTACTAGAAAGTAACTTCGAAGTCACCAAGAAGGGACATCCACACTAACACGCTTAGTGTCGATACCGATACCAAGGAAGAATAAAGTTAACATCATAAGATTATAAAGTGAGTCAGATCCGGTGATTTTCTATTGGCATAGAGGCTCATCATCAAAACGGAAAGAAGTTATCCATACCAATTTTCTTGGTTTCGATACATTGCATGGAGGCGGAACCAACTTCATGAGCAAAACGGAGCTGATAACAACACTCAGGATAAAAAGTGGGTCGACCAAGAAACCGACACTGAAGGCCACTAATGCGGGCCTATACCGACTCCAGATAGCATTGCCAAATCCGAAAGCACTCTAAACCAGGCTTCTGCTGACCTCAACCGAGGGAGGGCCCAATTCATCTGTAAATAAGACCCTAGATTCTCATTTTAGGGGACTTTTTCTCATTCCACAATCTTGTATTCAATTATTAGAGAGAGAAAACCTAATTTGTAAATCGATTTGAGATTTTACATGTAATCGCTTGTGTACCTAATGAGACGATCAATAAAGAGAGAAATTCATCACAAGTCTAATATATTATTTCTTTTCTTACTGCAAACTTCAGCAACTTTTCATACTTAAGCCTAATTACCAAAATACCCTTCCACAAGCTGTTTAGCTTCCTAACTTACATTGCGCTAAGGGAACCCTTGTCCCAAGGTAGTTGTTGGTTCTTAATCCTCGTAAGCGTGATACTCACCTTGAAGGAAGAGCAACTAATCTTCGGGCTTAAGACCTTGATATTTTGGAAACAGTGAACTAACTCAAGCTTGTAGGGACTAAATAATCCCTTATCTCCTTTAGATCCACATCCTAGACCTTAATTTCGGTATTGACAAAAATATCATTAATATTAAGGGGCTAAAAGGAGGGCTTGATCTTCTGATCCTTAGGATAACCTACTACATCCTTGGTTGTTCCATCCCGGTTGGACTAAGACTTGAAAAAGTAAGACATTGGGTAAAAGGTCTTGACAAAGATCTTCCAAGTCTCAAATGGCTATGTCAGATGTTACTGACCCAATAGTGATGGAGGAACAAAGGTTAAGAATGGAAGCTTTATGAATCATAAATAGGAAAAGGGAAGTGGAACAGTACAATCCTGATCGTTGGAGAATTAACCCTTTCCACGTAGGAACAACCCCTATCTTCTCTTTAAGTAATTCTACAATAATGGAATATAACCTATTCTCCTAACTTAGGGAAGCCATCCATGCACAGTCCAAAGGAACTATATTTGAACAAGGAATAATGGAAGAGTTCAACTATTTCACCTCCAAATGGTCTAAAAGAATTGTTCTTCAATCTCAAGATACCTTGGAAAAAAGGTTTGAAGACATGGATGAAGCAAAAAAGCTGAGTAACTAAAGGGCTAAGTTTCGATGACAAAAAGGAATCTTTGAGTTAAGACTACCAAAGGATTATGACCTTACAACATCAATTGAGAATATCTACTTCCTAACCAAACACGAGATTAACTTATGGCCATCAGCAAAGAAGAAACTCAAATACGAAAGGAAATTAGGGGGGTTTTATTGCCCCTACCATATGATGAATGGACATGAAACCAATTATTGTAGAGTCCTCGAAGGGAAGATTATCAAGTTCTTTAATCACGACCAGCTGCATAGATATATAAAGAAGACTTAATCAACTACAACAAAGGATTTCTTGAAGAAATAATGTCTACATGGTTGGGAGTATGAACTCCTTAAATTCTTGGGACCACCTGAAACGGGTGAAGCTACCTACGATGTAGAAAACCCTTGTTACTGCCAAAATGGGCAAGGCACCGCTCGGAGGGGGAGGGTGGTGTGTAAGCCTTTATGCGTGCCCAAAACAGAAAGGGCTGGATCAAAGCATCAAAATTGTAAGCCTCTACCACCATGACGGAGTACCTAAAACCCTTACTTCCGCCTAGGATGGCCTGGGTAAGGCACTCCTTGGGGGGGTGAGTGTAAGCCTTTATCTGCATCCAAATCATACAGGGCCAGGGTAAAGCATCAAAAACCTTTATCCGTACCTATGACGGCCAAGTTAAGGCAACCCTTGGAGGGGTGGAGTGTAAGCCTCTATCACTGCCTACGATGGTCAGAGTAGAACATCGAAAGAGCAAGCCTTTATCCACGCCTATGATGGCCAGGGTTAAGCATCTAAGCCCTTATCATTTCCTACGAGGCCAGGGTAAGGCGCCTTATGGAGAGAGGTTGAGTAAGTCCTTGGACCCTGCTTGAGAATAAGCTAGACAATTGCATCAAACTCACAAGCAAGGAGAGTGGCTAACAAAGTATATACATCCTCTACTTTGACAATCAAAAGCCCAAAGAGTGGCTAACAAAGCACATCCATCCTCTGATTTGAAAATCAAACCTGAAGGGGTAACAAAATTAAAAATAATCAGAAGTGGATTTCTGGTTTTCTATTAAATACCTGGATCTGAGTTATGGTTCAGGACTTTTATTATCACCAGATGTGAATATCTGGTCATCTATTAAATACCTGAATCTGGGTTATGGTTCGGGACTTCTAATTAACTGCCAGAAATGGATTGTTAGTCCTTTATCATTAATTTATGAATATCGAAGCTTCTAACTGATAATACCAGATGTGGATATCTGGTCTTCTATTAAATACCTGAATCTAGGTTTCGAGATCTCTATCTATTAACGCCAGAGGTGGATTTCTGGTCCTTTATCATGAATGCCCAAATATAGGCTATGGAACTTCTATCTACGCTTTCAGAAAAGGATCTCTAAATACCCTAATTTGGGTTACAAAACTCTTATTCTAACTCCTGAAAAAGGGTTTTCAAAACAGAACTCAGGTTGATTTCCACAACCAATTATCTAAAAGCCTTCAAACGAAAATCGTGATCTTCCATCTTGCTCAGGGAGATTTTCTTAACATATATGCACAAAGTTGTTATTCTGACAAAATATGTGATGCGAATAATCACATTATTATATTACATGAGCAAGGCAGCAGGAATCCTAAGATAGTGGGCGTTCGAAAACACAAACAAAGATCACATAGCAGGCAATATCTATGTAATTTACAAATTCATTTACAAAGCTATTTCATTAGTTGTGATAATGTAAATGGTTAGACATTAATGTCACAAATACATCAAGTATCCTACACTTTCTTATCATCAGGTAAAGGAGGGTAAATAGCATGACAAATCTCTATACCCAAAAGCTCGTTGAGCTTTCGTCTCTCTGTCCTAACCTCATCGGCGTTGTCTAGTGGTTTACTCTAAAGTTTCAATGCCTTATTGAAAGCTCTACACATAACTCTTAGACTCTTTTTCTCTCTCTCTCTAAATCAAAGACATTCTTTTGTAAGTCATGTCTCTCCCCCCGTAATTGTCTAATCCGAGAGATGTAATAATTAATGCATCAAAATGTGTCCTCATTGTGTTTTGTATCGTAGTAACTCTTCATTTCAGCTATCACCCTTCTGCACCACTCGGAAATAACCAATTCATCTAACCCACGAGGGGGATTTTTTAGGTGAAAATATTTTTCAGAGGCTGAGGCTTTAGGCTCAGTCGTGGCCTTGCAAAGATGAGGCACAACTATGACAAGAATATGCTCGAAAGAAAATTCCCAAGCTTTACAGCTTGCGTTTGCATTATCTAGATTAATTTCTACCTGCTGGTACAATCCACTCAGCTCCTCATCAAAATCAATAGATGGTTTAGTCTTTATATATTTCTCTAATCTGAGAATGAGTCTATCTTTTTCCTCTAATTGGCCTCTTAAAGCAGCCATTATTCATTCAAATGCTTGGTGGACGAATTCTGAAAGTAAAATTGTTCTTTCTTAGGTTGCAGCAAGCACCTCCCTTAGAAAATCCCTCTGCTCTGCAATCATTAATGATTCATCCTTGGTTTAGGAAATTTCAAGTGGATATCCCTATTTACAAAATGAGATAAAAGTATGCATAAAATCTTATTTCAAAAGAGTAAGACCGATAACCTTATATTTTTCAAGAAAGGTCCGTTACATAAACTTTGCCCAAGCAAGCTTTAACTTTTTTGATGGTACACATGTCAAAGATCATAGAATTCGATCCTACTTATCAGTAAACCTATTGTTTATATTACATATCAATTCAGCATGTCTGATCCTAAGTCTTTTTAAAATTACTTCTCGGTCATCGCCTGTAATACCCCGTAATTTTAAAACGGGACATAAGAGATAATTAAAGAATAATTAATTATTAAAAGAAGAACTTGATAAAATGGGTTACGCCATTGCGTTCGTCTCGAAATTCTGCTTGAGATAGAGTCCAAGCTTGCGTAAAACGGATACCGTATGAAGAAGATATGGACGAACGAAGTTTGGTAGAAAAACTGGAAGTCGACCAGAATGCACTGGCGCACTTCACAAGTGCGCCAGTACAAAAATGCACTGCGCACCTGCCAAGTGCGCCCATACTGATCTAGCATAGAATTCTGGAGTGTTCTGTGATGATGTGTCTTCTTCTGAGTGGCCGGATGATGTGTATTTGAGCTGGGTGGTTCCGATGGACTCCCAGTTCATCTAAGGGTTCTAAATAGTCCTAGACATCTATATATACGTAGCTAAACCTAAACCCTAACATCATAACCCTAAAATTATGGTGCCATCATAATGTTTGTCTACAAGCTAGCCTAAGCCTCCATTCATTCTCTCCAAACTAGAAAATCAAATCCAAACTAGTAATCGATTAAGAAGAACATCAAATCAAATCTAATTTAGAGTATTCAACGATCTACATCAACGGCGAGCAATTCAGTTTCAGAATACAGATTCCAGAAAACAAGACTTGCCTTTATTTTGTAAGTTCACGATTACTTTCAGATTTAGACAACCAATTATAGTATGGACATGGAATAAAATGAATTTGGGCCTATGCTTGATTTTCTATTTGGATCTATTCTTAGCCTTTGTGAATCTATGGCTTTGGGTTGCTTCTAATTGATCCAATCGAACCTATACAAGTTGTCGAACCTAGTTTATTATTCAAGCCTTTCATGTCCATAATATTGTTCATAATCAGATCTATATGCCTACAATGATTCTAAATCAGTTTATTCAGTTATGCTGTAATTATATTAGATCTGTAATTCTTGTGTTTTGGGACTATCATCTTGTGTCAGTTCTTATGCCTATCATTGTCATATTATTCCTATTTGTTCCTTTTTATTTGTGAATCTAGATTGACCTATAATCTAGGTTGAATCGCGATATACGTACGATGGGAATACGGGGAAGTTTTGGGTTATTGGGGCATAAACATGAAATTGACAATATTGGCATAACATAATTGGGGAAAGTAACTGAACAAAACATATTTAGTGAAATGGTTGGGCAAAACTTGTAATTGACATTGGGGCATTGTTATCATTATAACTGCAAGTTTGGGTTAGTTGGCTTGTAAACCAAGTTTTGGCCATACACTATAAACTAGAATATTAAAACTAGATTGGGCTTAACTATTGATTTGGAACGCCAAATATATGAAATAGTGATTTTGGGAATGACTATTATTGCAAGTTTGGGAAGATGGGGTATAGCCTATTTTGATTAATAACTTGAAAGTGGAATTGGTTGGGCATAACTTAAGAAACGGGATCATGACTACTTTTGGTGGATTTGAGTAATTAGCATGAAAACGGTATAACTGGTATGCCATTAATTATGAACATAGTTAATGTTATAATTTAATTGTGAATAATTTACATATACACCATAAATATGTAAATATGCTATAAGATGAGAATGCCTAACCCGAGGTTAGATTGAGTTATGGTGCAAAACTGCCCGGAACCGCCCGGCACATCCAGTAACCATAACAACACCTATCTAATGTGAGAGGTTAGTGCATCATGCCCAAGAAAAACCCGAGGTTAGATTGAGTTGTAGTGTCAAACTGCCCGGAACCGCCAGGCATATCCAGTAACCGCACCAACACATATCTAATGTGAGAGGTTGGTGCATTAATAAATAAATTAATGCTAATAACACATGCTAAGTAAGGGAGGGTTAGGTTAATGATACTTAACCAATATGACATATGGGTGGGTCAAGTTAACTAAGGGAACACTTAACCATTATAACATGTTAACTAAACAGATGGTAGGGTTAAGTTAACTAAGGGAACACTTAATCGTTATAACATGTCAACTAAACAAATGGTAGGGTTAAGTTAACTAAGGTAACACTTAACCAAAATATATAATGACTTGTGGTAGGGTTAAGTAACACAAGAGGATACACTTAACCAATATATAATGACATGTGGTGGGGTTAAGTAATACAAGAGGATAACACTTAACTAATATATAACATGACGTATGGGAAGGGTCATGTTAACACGAGAGGGTAGCACTTAACCAATATAACATGATTTGAGGTAGGGTCTAGTCAACACCAGAAGGAAACACTTGAATTGATTAATGACACTTGACCAATATAACTTGATGAACGAATGGGGTTAAGTTAAATGGGAAATACTTAACCAATATAACCTGATGAATGAACAGGGTTAAGTTAATAAATCACACTTAACCAATCCAACATGATAAGTGAGAAAGGTTAAGTTAATAAGAACCACTTAACCAACATGGCATTACGAGTATGAGGGTTAAGTACACGTCGGGTTGGTGGGTAATATTAGTAAATATATAGGCCCACAAAACTTAACCATTATATAAACATGCTTGAATCCATGGGAAGGTTAAGTATACGTCGGGTTGGTGGGTAATATTAGTAAATAAATAGGCCCACAAAACTTAACCATCATATAAACATGCTTGAATCCGTGGGAAGGTTAAGTATACGTTGGGTTGGTGGGTAATATTAGTAAATATAGGCCCACAAACTTAACCATTATATAAACATGCATGAATCAGTGGGAGGGTTAAGTACATATCTGGTTAGTGGGTAATATTAGTAAATATAGGCCCACAAACTTAACCAGTAGGAAACCCTAGTAAAGGGGACCCATTTCAGCAGTAAGCCACATAGATGTATCACGGTACCCTGAGCTAGGTAGGGTGGGGCATGATTACTGGGTTGATTATAAGCGGTCAAAACAACGGGAGGGGGTACGTCAGTGTAGGTTCCGATGGTTTACGGGCGTGCACGTACTCCGGAGTGGGAAAAAGCAGGCACTGGATACCAGTAGTATACACTGTGCATCTTGATTCGTGTCGAGTCGCTATTATAAGGATTGACACACCTTATAGTGGGGCCAGCGCAGGGTATCTACACGCAAGAGGGGGCCAATTGATACAGACACATGGAACATTTGTACAAGTAGGGAGCTGATCGATAGGGTAGCAAGGGTACATTTAACATCTTTATGACAATTAAGCTGACTGAGGTAGAATCCTCATAATAGATGTACACCTGAAGGCTACCACAATTGCGGGGATTGGGATCACGTTGTAATATTATCCTTTTATATAGGTTACTAGTTGGGACACTAGTTAGGTGGTTCAGAGATATAGAAATCAGAATAACAAGGTAGTAACAAAGCAGAAAAAGAGTAGAAGTGCATTCATTTTGTCTTGCCTTATCATATCTTGTGCTAAACTTATGTTATCTTGTTACCCTTGTTGTCTTACTGTAGAGTATTGTCCTATGTTCAGCTTATCTCATGTCATGATTCTTTTCCTGTTTAAATGCTAGTAATCACTAAACTTACCAGATTTATTGTCTGACCCACTTTCTTTCGCCTTCTTTTCTTCTGTTCCCCTTTCTCCCCTCAGGTAGTCAGGGAGGAAATAGCTCAACTTAGTTTGGACTGTTTCTCTTTGCAAGAATTGAAGATTAGTCAATGTATTGCTCTGGATTTTCTTTTCCACTGCTATGGCTGGCTACTGCTCTATTGGGGAATATTATCGTCATTTATGCTTGTTTATTTTGTTAAACAAGATAGATACTTTGGTATTGTAGACAATCTTTGTACAAGCTATTTTATAAATAAAGTAAAGTTTCATTTTCCGCTGCTTTATTTGTCTATCTTATAATTTATCTGCATCTTTTACCAATAATGCTCCATCAAAGTTAAGGCATTCCCTTTATGAGTGACCTTAACGGAGGTGGGGTGTTTCACTTGGTATCAGAGATGAAGGTTACTGGATCAGATAAAAGATTTGAAAAATTATTTTCGAAACGGTTTTAAAAGAAGCATTTTCAAAAGAAAAGTTTTGTTTTAAAGGCATATTCCCCAAAGCCATATGCACTATCTTTTGATCCCCTGTTTGAATCCTTGTTTCCTTCTTTCTTGAGTCTCCGGGGCTCCTGGTTTTCTAGGAGGTAACCTAATCGCGACATGGTTCCGTAGGCTTTATGAGACTACGACACTTGTCAAAAGGGGAAATAAGTGCCCGACTTCCATCTATAGCCGTTGCACTTTCACCAACGGCTAATTTTCTTTTGAGCTTTGTAGGATTTTCCGTGCGATGGAGGCAGCTTTCGAGAGACTTGTCAACGTGTTACACAAGGATAGCAAAGATGATAATGAGGGAGTTTGGCTAAGGAGCACAACCGAAGGATGAAGAACTCATGGATATAGACTTGGTTCACAAAGGAGGTAAAAAGGAAGGAATAGTAAAACCTAAAACAAGAGGAAGTATCTTTATTATGGTATAACGGGTCATATAATTAAGGACAAGGGCAAGAACAAAGGACAGGATTTTCCGGAAGGCAAGTGCATGCTCTCACTGGCAGCATACCTAAGAGAGAGATGTAGTAAAGCTTCGATTGAAAAAGTTTAGTTTTTTGTTAATCATCCTATTAGTACTCTTTTGATTTTAGCGCTTCACATTCATTTATATTTGCTTCCATAGTTGAGTCTCTGCACCCTAGAGCTTGTATAGTAGAGGATCCCATTATTGTGTCAAATCCAATTGGTGGTTCGGCTCATTTATCTTTGGTTTGTAAGGACTTGAGATACTTATGTTTTTGGGTTTCATGGGCTATGGGTTGATTCTAGGCATGGATTGATTAGCTAGTAATTGTGAAAGGAGGGTAGTTAGACTTTCGACTTGCCTCGGGAATACCCTCGAAATTTCGTGCGACCTAAGGGATCAGTTTGTCTTAGCTACCTAGAATCACTTTATGTATTTATCCACGATTTTCGATTCGTTGGAGTAGTCCATGAGTATGCAGATGTTTTTGATTAAGGTTAGGGGTTTGTCTCCTAAAACGTGAGGTAGACTCCCACATATTTCTAGATGACAATGCAAAGCCAGTTATGCGGTCAACAATGGTTTTGGAGCAAGATTGGCGAGGATAGCCAGAGTCGGTTAAGTGCTCAATTGTTTGGTTGTTTTGCTAGTATCATCTCACATAAATCGTCAAAATTCGGAGGAGGTATTCCTTGGGTGCTTGTCTGATATTGGTTTAGGCCTTTGGGGCTTGTACTTGAGGGATGTCAAGTTCGACTCGGATGGTTTGCGTGAGAGATATAGACCCTCAGATTTGTGACGTGATGGATAAGATAAGTATATGAGAGACCTCTAATCATCTTAGTATATACACTTGGTATCATGGTTAACATCTGTTTATCTTGGAAAGTTAATTCGACTACGTTGGATACCCTCTAGCATAGTGAGTGATCGAGGTCCTATTTTTACTAATAAGTTTTGGAAATGGAGGTCGAGAAGCTTCGCAATCGTGAAGTCAAGACAGTCAGGGCACAATGAAGCAAAGCTCAAGAAGATGCGACTTAAAAGACTGAAGACTAGATACGCGCATCATACCCTTTTTAAGGGTATACCCTTGATTCCTCTTTTTCTGTAAAGTTTATTTGCATTCTAGTCTTTATCTTTTAAGTATATCCTCTCGGTTCTATTCTCGATCCTTAGGTAGAAGCCAATGGATGTAAACATGTGTTTGAGACATGTTATGTTTGGTGGTTGCAAGTGTTTGTTAGTGGTTGCTCGTGGATGCATATACACACATTAGGTACTAGATCGGCTCAGTCACTTTCATATTGCATATGCATGAGTGAACTTTTATATATATGGATTGAAACTTGGTGTGTTATCATATGAATGTTGCATTTGTATGAATGATTAAAGCACTCATGTAGAAATTATAAAGTATGATTAGGAATAATTGCATACATGATGGACTCATGGCACTGACATAATTCGCATTAAGGAGGTCAACTGAATCAGTAAACCGCCTGATTTTGCATTAGATAAGGACATATACACACACTATGCATATGATCATGAAACCATTAGAAATCTTTTCTAAGGACAATGGACGCCCGTGATTGAATGACTGAATAGATGGATGTTGGATGTTAGGATATACGTTCTTCCTAACTTGAAGATTTCGGGGATGAAATCCGTTAAGTAGGGAGAATGTAACACCCCGTAATTTTAAAACAGGACATATGAGATAATTAAAGAATAATTAATTATTAAAAGAAGAAGTAGATGAAATGAGTTATGCCACTGCGTTCGTCTTGGAATTCTGCTTGAGATAGAATCCAATTTTGCGTAAAACGGATACCATATGAAGAAGATATGGACGAACAAAGTTTGGCAGAAAAACCGGAAGTCGACCAGAAAGCACTGGCGCACTTCACAAGTGCGCCAGTACAAAAATGCACTGGCGCACCTACCAAGTGCGCCCATACTGATTCAGCAAAGAATTCTGGAGTGTTCTGTGATGATGTGTCTCCTTCTGCGTGGTCGGATGATGTGTATTTGAGCTAGGTGGTTCTGATGGACTCCCAGTTCATCTAAGGGCTCTAAATATTCCTAGATATCTATATATACGTAGCTAAACCTAAACCCTAACATCATAACCCTAAAACTATGGTGTTGTCATAATGTTTGTCTACAAGCTAGCCTAAGGCTCCATTCATTCTCTCCAAACTAGATAATCAAATCCAAACTAGTAATCGATTAAGAAGAACATCAAATCAAATCTAATTTAGAGTATTCAACGATCTACATCAAAGGCGAGCAATTCAGTTTATGAATACAAATTCCAGAAAACAAGACTTGCCTTTATTTTGTAAGTTCACGATTACTTTCAGATTTAGACAATCAATTATAGTATGGACATGGAATAAAATGAATTTGGACCTATGCTTGATTTTCTATTGGGATCTATTCTTAGCCTTTGTGAATCTATGACTTTGGGTTGCTTCTCATTGATCCAATCGAACCTATACAAGTTGTCGAACCTAGTTTATTATTCAAGCCTTTTATGTCCATAATATTGTTCATAATCAGATCTATATGCCTACAATGATTCTAAATCAGTTTATTCAGTTATGCTATAATTATATTAGATCTGTAATTCTTGTGTTTTGGGACTATCTTCTAGTGCCAGTTCTTATGCCTATCATTGTCATATTATTCCTATTTGTTCCTTTTTATTTGTGAATCTAGATTGACCTATAATCTAGGTTGAATCGCGATATACATACGATGGGAATACGGGGAAGGTTTGGGTTACTAGGGCATAAACATGAAATTGACAATATTGGCATAACATAATTGGGGAAAGTAACTGAACATAACATATTTGGTGAAATGGTTGGGAAAAACTTGTAATTGACATTGGGGGATTGTTATCATTATAACTGCAAGTTTGGGTTAGTTGGCTTGTAAACCAAGTTTTGGCCATACACTGTAAACTAGAATATTAAAACTAGATTGGGCTTAACCATTGATTTGGAACGCCAAATATATGACATAGTGATTTTGGGAATGACTATTATTGCAAGTTTGGGAAGACGGGGTATAGCCTATTTTGATTAATAACTTGAAATTGGAATTGGTTGGCATAACTTGAGAAACGGGATCATGACTAGTTTTGGTGGATTTGGGTAATTAGCATGAAAACGGTATAATTGGTATGCCATTAATTATGAACATAATTAATGTTATAATGTAATTGTGAATAATTTACATATACACCGTAAATATGTAAATATGCTAAAAGATGAGAATGCCTAACCCGATGTTAGATTGAGTTGTGGTGTAAAACTGCCCGGAACCGCCCGGCACATCCAGTAACCACAACAACACCTATCTAATGTCAGAGGTTAGTGCATCATGCCCAAGAAAAACCCGAGGTTAGATTGAGTTGTGGTGTAAAACTGCCCGAAACCGCCCGGCATATCCAACAACCACAACAACACATATCTAATGTGAGAGGTTGGTGCATTAATAAATAAATTAATGCTAATGACACATGCTTAGTATGGGAGGGTTAGGTTAATGATACTTAACCAATATGACATATGGGTGGGTTAAGTTAACTAAGGGAACACTAACCGTTATAACATGTTAACTAAACATATGGGAGGGTTAAGTTAACTAAGGGAACACTTAACCGTTATAACATGTTAACTAAACAGATGGTAGGGTTAAGTTAAATAAGGTAACACTTAAATAAAATATATAATGACTTGTGGTAGGGTTAAGTAACACAAGAGGATACACATAACCAATATATAATGACATGTGGTGGGGTTAAGTAATACAAGAGGATAACACTTAACCAATATATAACATGACGTATGGGAAGGGTTAAGTTAACACGAGAGGGCAGCACTTAACCAATATAGCATGATTTGAGGTAGGGTCAAGTCAACACCAGAAGGAAATACTTAACCAACATGACGTGACGAGTGGGTGGGTTAAGTTAACTTGAATTGATTAATGACACTTGACCAATATAACTTGATGAACAAATGGGGTTAAGTTAAATAGGAAATAATTAACCAGTATAACCTGATGAATGAATATGGTTAAGTTAATAAATCACACTTAACAAATCCAACATGATAAGTGAGAAAGGTTGAGTTAATAAGAACCACTTAACCAACATGGCATGACGAGTAGGAGGGATAAGTACACGTCGGGTTGGTGGGTAATATTAGTAAATATATAGGCCCACAAAACTTAACCATTATATAAACATGCTTGAATCCGTGGGAAGGTTAAGTATACGTCAGGTTGGTGGGTAATATTAGTAAATATATAGGCCCACAAAACTTAATCATTATATAAACATGCTTGAATCCGTGGGAAGGTTAAGTATACGTCGGGTTGGTGGGTAATATTAGTAAATATAGGCCCACAAAACTTAACCATTATATAAACATGCTTGGATCGATGGGAGGGTTAAGTACATATCGGGTTGGTGGGTAATATTAGTAAATATAGGCCCACAAACTTAACCAGTAGGAAACCCTAGTAACGAGGACCCATTTCAGCAGTAACCCACATAGATGTATCACGGTACCCTAAGCTAGGCAGGGTGGGGCACGACTACTGGGCTGATTATAAGCGGTCAAAACAATGACAGGGGGTACGTCACTATAGGTTCCGACGGTTTACGGGCGTGCACCTACTCCGGAGTGGGAAAAGCAGGCACTGGGTACCAGTAGTATACATTGTGCATCTTGATTCGTGTCGAGTTGCTATCATAACGATTGATACACCTTATGGTGGGACCAGCGTAGGGTATCTACACGCAAGAGGGGGTCGATTGACAAGGACACATGGAACATTTGTACAAGTAGGGAGCTGATCGATAGGGTAGTAAGGGTACATCTAACATCTTTATGGCAATTAGGCTGACTGAGGTGGAATCCTCATAATAGATGTACACCTGAAGGCTACCACAATTGCGGGGATTGGGATCACATTGTAATATTATCCTTTTATATAGATTACTAGTTGGGACAGTAGTTAGGTGGTGTAGAGATACAGAAATCAGAATAACAGGGTAGTACCGAAGCAGAGAAAGAGTAGAAGCGCATTCATTTTATCTTGCCTTATCATATCTTGTGCTAAACTTATGTTATCTTGTTACCCTTATTGTCTTACTGTAGAGTATTGTCCTATGTTCAGTTATCTCATGTCATGATTCTTTTCCTGTTTAAATGCTAGTAATCACTGAACTTACTAGACTTATTGTCTGACCCACTTTCTTTCGTCTTCTTTTCTTCCGTTCCCCCCTCCCCCTCCTCTCCCCCAAGTAGTCAGGGAGGAAATAGCTCAACTTAGTTTGGACCGTTTCTCTTTGCAAGAATTGATGATTAGTCGATGTATTGCTCTGGACTTTCTTTTCCACTGCTATGGCTGGCTCCTGCTCTATTAGGAAATATTATCATCATTTATGCTTCTTTATTTTGTTAAACAAGATAGATACTTTGGTATTGTAGATAATCTTTGTACAAGCTATTTTATAAATAAAGTAAAGTTTCATTTTCCGCTACTTTATTTGTCTATCTTGTAATTTATCTGCATCTTTTACCTATAATGCTCCATCAAAGTTAAGGCATTCCCTTTGTGAGTGACCTTAACGGAGGTGGGGTGTTTCCTCGCCCAGGAAGTCAAAAGGAAGCCGAAGGTATTTCATATAAATACGCTTGAGGTCTCTTAGGAGGTGATCCCTTCCAAGTTTATATAATGGTTTCGTTGAAAATTCATTTCTTAATCTAGATAACGGATGTAAAAAATCCCCTTTTGAAACTTCATCATTATGGAAAGTAAGATTATGCCACAACGAGAAATAAAAGTCAGCAATCATAAATAAGAGAAGTTATCATCATAAACATAAGTTCATAATACAAAGTTTTACAAGTATTCCTCATGTTCACACAATATTGACCTTTTAAACAATTCAGTGACAAATCTATTTTTGTTATATTTAAGCTTCTCTGGGGGTAGGCCCTTGGGAATTGAAAGAACCCTTGATAGGTTCCAACAAGCCCTAGGATGGAGGTCAGATCCAAATTCGTCCAAGCAACGTCTGTGAAGACGTCAAAGTAAACCACCACTATACTATACTCGGAAGGAGAAATATGTTGTCATAAATAGATTATAAACTTTATACATGAAATCTATCAAAATGTCCTTATCTTTAATCATCATCCAAAATAGAGTCATTAATTCTTTATTCTCCTCGAGAATTTGCTCTCTTCGAATTCGCATTGCTTTTAATCTTAGTACAGCTTCATGTTCTTTATATATCATAAGGTTCAAAGCACTTTTGTCAAGATCATGATATTTTTGTGATAAGGCATTATAATCTTTCAGTAATTTCTCATACTACAAATGTGAACAAATGATTTCCCTCTGTTTCTTATCTAACTCTGCCTTATCGTACAAGGCATTATTTTCCTTTATCTATATGATATTAAAAGGATATAATTACCATAAACGGAAGAAAACACCTCTAAAATGAAAGCCATGACTGGGAAACAAGAATATCAGATTAGATATGTTTTTCCTTTCCTTTTAGCTCAGAAGAGCCACCCTCCTTGGTAGAGGTCTCTTTCGGGAGTCATTAGCAGCAGGAGGCAGGTTGCCACTATCTTTATCAGAGTTATCATGACGGCTTCTGTCACCAAGACCAAAGTCGTCGTCATCGTCGTCGTCTTCATCATCCTTGGCAATAACTATATCTTCCTCTTCCTCATTAAACAAGTCCTCAATATACAAAAGGTCCTTAAGCTTTGTCTTGTTTTTATTAGGGACTTTAACTCCTTGGTTGGTCAGCTCAATCCTTTCCATAACCTTGTTCCGAATAGAGGGGTCAACAGAAGGAAATTCGATTCTAGGATACTTGCAGAAGTTGAAAGAGTATGCAAGATAAAGAGCATCTTCGTAGTATTCCAATGCTGCCTTTAGGAAATGTGTTCTCAAAAATTCAGAGATCCTATTTTTGGCTTCATAGATTATCTGCTTTGCTTTGGAAAGTATATCATCTTTGCTTTTCAATTCATCAGCTTGATCGACCACCATCTTTAGATGTCTACTCATGAGATCTTTCTTTAACAACCCCAGTGCTGAAGCATTGTCAGATAAAAGATTTTTAGCTTATCTTCCTTTTTGAGGTCCGACTTGGCCCTCTAAGGGAAGCATTTAGTCTCTCGCATTCTCCATCACTTTTCTCCTTCGCTACAGTCAAAGTGTTAACTTTAGCTTCTATGGCAGCCTTCTCTTTTTTAAATTTGACGATCTCGGTGGAAGAAGGGGAAGATGTTTCTTGGAACAGGAGCCAGCTTTTAGTTACCTAAAAAGAAGAGAACCAAATCAGTATTTTTATAAGAACACAAATAGAAGAAATAAGATTATACCGAAAGTTATTGCTTGACAAGATTTCATCGAAAATTATCAAAGTCCGAAGACATGGAAGATAGTGAGATATTGGCAATGTAGGCAGAGGAGAGAGCGAGCCTTACAAATTCATCAAAATCTGAGGTCAGTAAAAGTGACGTAGGGGGGATATGGGAGTGGGGTTAGACCATGTTCCCTAGAATCTGACGCTCCCGGAAGGTTTGACATCAAAATATTATCCATAAACTCACTTCTCGGAGTCTTCTGCTCAGTGATAGTAAATTAATATCTTTGGAAGAGGGAGTGGAAGTGTCACCCTTGTACCTCTTAGAAGTTGAACCTTTGACATGCATGGCAGATGCCTCTTTAGTTACTTGGGTATCTGATCAAAATGGCTATGTCAGGAAAACAGAAATAAGAAAGGTAAAACATGAAATGAAAACTTGGAAACAATTTAGAAAAGCAATCTTACCCGAAGTACCTAGGCACAAGGGAGTCGAGACAACAAACTCGTCAGAGCCTGGGGATAAGTTTCTAGCGCCAGGAAAATGGATGGGTGATTGCCCCCAAATGTTTGGCCTAGAAGGAAGGAGGGCATATTTACAGAGATTATCCAGAGTTAACAATGTTGATCGCCGTCCCAACTTCTCGGACACCTTATAGATGATTTCAACAACTCGAGCTTCCCCGTCCTTCAAATTTTTCTTTTTGAGAGTAGGACATGAAAAGAAACAAAGTCAGACATAGCATGGAAATGGCATAACAAAGGGTAAAAGGCTCACCAAGATTAGAAAAAGTGCCTGAAATTCCAGAGGGGGCACCTAATATAGAAAAACTAGTTTTTCCCAATCCTTGGACTTATTAATGCTATCACTAGTTAACTTCTTTGTAGGATTGGCATTAAGAATGGGTGAATCCGCTCCTTTGGACGAATGCAGCAAGTGATGAAGAAGGTTGGCACTAAGGGAAGCTTGGCCCAACTCAAGTGCTAAAATCTCATGACATAAAAGAAGAGTGTACGTATTTGGGGAGAGATGAATACAAGTGGTTCCCAAACGATGCAAAATCCTAGAAATAAAAGGCGGGAAGGGAAATAAACCTCCATGCCAAATATGAATGGTCGTGTGTGCAAAGTATCTCTCTGGCGGGGTCTGGATAGTATCTTATTCAGTAGCAGAGATGGCATCAACTCCGGTCATGCCAAAACTCTTAAGAATGGCATCCACTTCATCCTGAGTTTGAATAAGGGAGTGCTATGGAACTGTTGCCTTCTTGGGCTGAGGGGTAGCCGAGCTGCTTGGCTTAGAAGTGTCAGCACCTTGCTTCTCAGACATGATGCTGCTTGGTGAAACTATTCCATATAAAACATATAAGAAAATATAAGCTATTTACAAGTTAAAAACCTTCATGAAAGTTTATCATTATTGTTCATCAAACTTTAGTATAAAAATTAGAATGCATCATGAGTTATTAGAATTGGATCCTTAACGTAATTCATATGTGACATGCATTTGTGACGACCCGATTTCCCGTTCTCACAGAAACAAGGGTTATCTTTGGAATATAACACAGAAACAGATAATAGCAGAACAGAATTAAATAAATACACCAGATAATGAACAACAAAATATACTGGATAAAAATAATCATCAGAGTTACACAGTATACAGGATCTTACTTAGTACAAATACAGTTCAGCTATACATAAATGTCTACAGCGGAAATAAACAAAATATGTACAATAGGAGCTGAACAGCATAAAAAGAAATAAATGATAGAATCCATCTTCAGCTCCAGCTATCCAGAAAAAGAACCAGCTAAACCTGAATACAAGGCTGCCCGTGTAGAAAAAGGGGCACCCGAGTTTGAGAGTGAAACAAACTACGAGTCAGTCATGGGACTGGTATGAGAAATCTACTCAACACATATATAATATGGCTAATCACAGGACCACGCCACTTTCGTGGAACGGGTTTACTCCATTGGATTGCCCGTGCTTTAAAACAAATCTTTCTTTTAAACATCGCTATGCTTTTTATAAAAATGAAGCCATTATAAGACTCAGTTCCCATCACACAATGCAACGCAAACCGGAGGATAGAGTTTTACCTTATAATGGCCAAAATATGCTTGATACGAATAAAACAAAGGCATTTGATATTATTACTAGTGTTTATATGTTTTGAAAACAATTTCAAATCATAACTATCAATCATAGACGGCATGGGTACCATATATCATGTCGCCATATATATATATACAATCAAAATCGCACGATGTCGTATTTGGAAATTGGATTTCCGTCATGAACCAAGGCAAAAGATAGTCCTTACCGAATTCGAGACGCTCTAGCCCGTGTCTCAGGATCAGAACGCATCGACCCTTGGAGCGACAGGGCCGGTCCACCGATGTGGATTAAGAATGCCTGAACACTACGTTTCCCCACCCTTTGGGGTGTAAATGAGCCAACGAATGACTCCATCGGACCCGAATTGCCCGATCAAACCGAGGCGCCTCGCAACAGCAACAACCACATAGGTGAAAAGTATATAAATGTCAGGGCTGGTAGGTCACTGACACCACCCTAGCTAGAAAGAAACGCATGCCCTCCCTGAGGTCCTTCTCCCGTTTTAGGTTCATACCGGGGTGTGAGGCTCGCGAATTCACGTTATACACAAAGCTACGCCACACAGGCGGTGCTTTGATCATCACAACAAGACTTTGCTTTTCAACAGAAGCCCTGATCACTGCATCTTAGCATGCCACACAGGCAATTCACGCCATGCGATTGATGTCCATCGATATACAACCTCTGAGCTCGTACGTCTCAGAGAAGGGCGTTAAGCAAAAGAATAAATTCTCCGCCGCCAAACAGATGTATATTTAACAGAGATCAATCAACACATAATAAAATCCAATGTCGGACACACAGTCCATTTACAAGTCCATTCTAGGTCTGAACGAAACCGGAGGCACTAAATACCTCGCAAACCCTTCGATCTACACGTACGTCTGGACGATCACCACTCATTATCCATATTTCGGGATGCCTCCCAATCAGGACCTCGGTTACCATCCAAACGAGATGAAGATCTCCGGTCTTCGACCACCGTTTTCATCTTCGAATTTCAATCGTCGGTCAATTATTTGAAGTGAGAATTAACTCGGCTTTTTCAAATAATTCACGTATATTTAGAATTTCAAATCGATTTATTTCAATGGTTAAATTACTCGACCACACCAATTTTGTTCTTTAATGTAATTTTCACACCAAACACATTCAACCATCAAAAACCACATAAATCAAGCAAATTCAGTTTATTTCCATTCCATATTGTTTCCAATATTTTATAACGATTTATCGCTATTTTTATTTATTTTAAAATAGCCAATTTATTCAAAACGACGCTTCGGGCCATAACGCGGCCGTGGCGCTGTTTTTCTTCAGAATTGATTTACACATATCTGAAAATCTAACCGTTGGATCTTCACAAAATTTACATCATTAGAAAGGTCTTTTCAAAATGAATCCAACGGTTCCAGTTTCGGGAAAATCCGACGGTCGGATCTCCCGGTACAATCGTTTGAATTTTCGATTTCAAAATACGAACTGCAGCGTCGTTATTCGATTAAATATAATTATATTTATATATATAAATATAATCGTTTCTGGCGCTGTTTTTCTTCAAATTTGAATTAAACATTCCAGACAATCCAACCGTTGGATTTTTACAAGGTTGGTGCCGTTGGAAAGATTATTCCAAGGCGAACCCGACGGTTGAGATTTCGGGAAAATCCGATGGTCGGATTTCCCGTACTAGTCGTTTGAAATCACGGTTTCAAAATACGAACTGCACGGCTTCGTTTCGTTTTAATTTTATTTATATTTATATATTTATATAAATATAGTTCATTCAATGATTTCTATATCGTTTTCACTTCAAAAAATTTCTAACTCCTTAAAATTTTGGAAAATTTCGCCATAACCTCCCCTGCACCGGGAGCATCGGGAAATCGCCCGGTCCTTCTAATCTCAAAAAGAAAAAGAAAAAGCCAAGCGGCTAGCCAACAGGCTCAAAATCATCACCCAAACAAATCAGTAAATGTGTACCTATTTGTCGGGCACAAAATTTTATTCCTCTTCTCTAGCCCCTTTGCTATAACCTGTTCAATGAATATACATGTACATATATATACAGTTCTTATCATTTATCATTTTCTATTCAACTTCATATTTGATTTCTATTTGGTTTAAAAACACCATTCATTCTAATGTCACATAAATAGGCGCAAATCATTTCATTAGCTAATTAATGAATATTTCAACTCACATATGTTTATTTTGAACAAGTGGCTATTTTTAACACTTCACATTTCAACGATTTATGCATACCATAAAAATGTGATTTTTATTGTAAAACAATTCATTTCAAAACACTATTTTTCTATATAGTTCAAGTTGGTGATAAAATAGGATTTTTATCATCAAACAATTTATTTCAAAATATGAATACCATTCAACACATGAATTTCTAATCAACGAATGAATATCAATTCAACACATGAATGTTTTCTATAGTTGCTATATATAGATAAAAATGTGATTTTTATTATCGAACAATTTATTTCAAAATATGAATACCATTCAACACATGAATTTCTAATCAACGAATGAATATCAATTCAACACATGAATGTTTTCTATAGTTTCTATATATAGATAAAAATGTGATTTTTATTATCGAACAATTTATTTCAAAATATGAATACCATTCAACACATGAATTTCTAATCAACGAATGAATATCAATTCAACACATGAATGTTTTCTATAGTTGCTATATATAGATAAAAATGTGATTTTTATTATCGAACAATTTATTTCAAAATATGAATACCATTCAACACATGAATTTCTAATCAACGAATGAATATCAATTCAACACATGAATGTTTTCTATAGTTTCTATATATAGATAAAAATGTGATTTTTATTACTGTGACGACCCGCAACTTCCCCGTAAAGGAAAGCGTCGGATAGTTCGAGAACAAGCCACAGCAGAACGCATACAAAAGAACATTTCATTGTATATTACAACAATGCATCAGATTACAGGAATATACAGAGCAAAAATGAATATTACACAGAAATATCAGAGATTTAAATTACATTTAAATACATAGCAGCGGAAAATAATACAATACACAACTAGAAGAAGATATACGGATACAAAGCTTTCCGGATATCGTTCCAGCTGTAAACCAGGATCCTGTGAATATAAATCTGCAAAACCAAAACTACTAGCTGCCCGTGTCGAAAATAAGGGCACCCAGAGTTTAGGTTAAAACAATAAACCCCAGGTCAGTCATGTGACTGGTGTGAGAACTAAAAACAGTTAATCTTTATTTTTAAAGCTAGGTAAATCAAGGGACCACGCCGTATAACACGGAACGGGTTTCCTCCCAAGAATACCAGTGCAAAAACAAACAGCGCAATGCTAAATAAAGAAAAATGAAGCTGTTATAAGACCCAGGTCCTATCACACAATGCAAACGCAAGCCGGGGGATAGGGTTTTCCCTTATAACAGCCAAAGAATGCTTGATACGTTTAAAACAAATCATTTGATACTATTATAAGTGCATAGTGTATAAAACAACTTCAAATCATAAGTATCAATCATAGGCGGCATGGGTACCATATACCATGTCGCCATATATAGGTTTACAAATAAAACCGCAAATGTCACGTATTTGGAAATTGGATTTCCGTCTATGAACCGAGGCAAAAGATAGTCCTCAACCGATTCGTGACTCTCTAGCCCGAGCCACAGGATCAGAACGCATCAACCCTTTAGATCGTCAGGGCCGGTCCACCGATGTGGATTATTATGCCTGAACACTACGTTTCCCCGCCCTTTGGGGCGTAAATGAGCCAACTAAATGACTCCATCGGTTCGAGAACGACCGATCAATCCGAGGCGCCTCGCAACAGCAACAACCACATAAGTCAAACTCGTCAGGGCGTGTAAAACCACTGACGCCACTTCTAACTAGAAAGAAACGCAAGTCCTCCCTGATGTCCTCTCCCGTTTTTGGTTCATACCGGGTGTGAAACACGCGAGGTAAACGTTACACAAAGCTACGCCACAAAGGCCGTGCTTTGATCATCACCACAAGACTTTGCTTTTCAACAGAAGCCTCGATCAATTGCCACTTAGGCATGCCACACGGGCAATTCACTCCATGCGTTTGATATCCATCAGTATATAACCCCTGAGCTCGTACGTCTCAGAGAAGGGCGTTAAGCAAGAGAATAAATTCTCCGCCGCCAAACAGATATATATTTAATAGAAATCAACCACACAGACTAAAATCCAATGTCAGACACACAGTCCATTTACAAGTCCGTTCTGGGTCTGAACGAAACCGAAGGCACCTAGTACCCCGCATATCCATCGATCTCCAAGTACGTCTGGACGATCACTAACTGTTTCCATCTTCTTGGGTGTACAGCCCAATCAAGATCATCAGTTATCACCCAAACGACGTGAAGACCTCCGGTCTTCGACCATCGTCTTCATCTTCGACATATCGTCGCATCAGTTATTCAGAATGGGATAAACCCGGTCTTTCCGAATAACTCGCGTATATTTAAATAAGTGTTACACAAACACAACATACGCCTCATTCCAATTCATTAGTCACTAACCGTAAATTAATCAAGAGAATAATTCCCCAAATATTAACCCCGAAGGCCGAAACCAACATCAGATCAATATCCAGAAAACCATTCTGCTGGGCCAACCGACAGTTAGTTTCTAAATTTCACATTCATAGGGAAATGTTCCCATTAATTCTATCCAAGATAAATTCCTTGAATTTATTCTTCTTTTGAATTTCGATTCAACTAGTCGAGATTAACGAACCTTACCGAAGTAATCATTGGTTTTAATTTCCCAATCCCAACCTATTTATCCCATGAAGTAAAACTGGTAATACTTCATATCTAACACCACAGTGTTATCGGTAAATTCAATTACCATTTCACGTTCAAATCTAATTAAAGATTTACGATCGCCTGGAGCAAAACTGGTGATACTCCATTTCGATTATTTCAATCTAATTAAAGATTCATTAAAACTCCACTTAGTTTTAATCCGTGACTGGGTTAAAGAATCAGTGTCATTTAAAACACGGTTCACGATAAACCCAAAATCACACCACATTTCAATCAGTCCCTAATTGTAAATTAGCAAGTGAGCAATTCCCTAAGTATTAATCCCGAAGGCCGAAACCAACATCAGATCAATACCTCGGAAACTATTCAACTTAACTAATCTCCAGTTAGTTTCTGATTTTCTTAACTCCTTTAGGTCTAAGAACTGTATTATTGAAGATACCGTTCACGACAACCCAAAATCACATTTCATTAATGATCGGGTTAAAGAACGAGTGTTATTTAAAACACTGTTCACGATAAACCCAAAAATCAATATCAATTCAATTCCAATTAAATATTATTTAATTGGTACACTTCATTAAATCTAAATAAAAAGATTTAATCTTTTCTCAACTGGGTTCAAGAACAGTGTTAATGAAGACACCATTCACGACGAACCCAAATCACATTTGATATTAAACACAAGGCTCTGAATAGAAAATATCCCGGCTTATATTCAATATCAAATTCTACGATTAACAAATGTCGTATTAGAAATAACGATATAAATATACATATCTTTCAAATTTCCATAACCACATCTGTATAATCACGAATTCCAACATCGAAATATTCCGAAGACAATTTCGATTCAAATCCACTCCAATGCAATCATTGGAAATTTTGGTTATTTTCAAAACCCTTTTCTAATTCAATTTATTTATTTTAAAAATAAATAGAATTTTAATTCTAGTTCAAAACTAGTTCATTTCGATAAAAATCTATTTTTATCTTTTCAAATATGGAGTTTTTCATCCCAAATCTTCACAAATCATTTCTTATGATTTTACACAAATTATTGCTATTTTTAATAATTTTATCAAGGCCCGTACAGTCGATTTCCATCAATGGCCATCGAACTGCACTTACAGCGACCTTTTTCGAATTTGATTTGGACGTATCTCCAAATCCAACCGTTAGATTTCAAATTTCTAATATTCTTTAGAAAGCTCTTTTCGATACGAACCCAACGGTTCCGGTTTTAGGAGAATCCGACGGTCGGATCTCCCGTAATGTCCCTTTGAAATAAATGGTCGAAATTCGCGAACTGCCGCGGCGCGTTCTATTCAGGCCATTATATTATATATATAATATATACTTCGTCGATTTCTATTTAAAACGAATTATATAAATAGTTTTGAATTCGTTTCAAAAACATTTTCAACTTCCTTTTCAATTCAAATCAAAATTGAATTCTTCTTTATAAATTCGTTTTAAAATTCATTTCTATTCAATTCAAATTTCAATTCAATTTGAATTCATTTCAATTCGCTTTCAATTCAATTTGAATTCGTTTTCAATTCAATTCATTTCGAAATCGTTTTCAATTCATTTCTATTCGAAATCGTTTTAAATCGATATAAATATCGTTTACGTCAAAATGGCGTCAATCTAATCAACACGGCTTCATAAATTTCTATTTTTAAATATTCTATTTCAAATATTTCTTTTTCAAAATAGTTGTTATTATCAAAATATTTCGTTCAACACATGACCAATCTCAATGAATGAGTACTGTCAACACATGAACTTTTATTTTATATCGATAAAGATGTAAATTTTAATATTAAAATATTTCGTTCAACACATGACCAATCTCAATGAATGAGTACTGTCAACACATGAACTTTTATTTTATATCGATAAAGATGTAAATTTTAATATTAAAATATTTCGTTCAACACATGACCAATCTCAATGAATGAGTACTGTCAACACATGAACTTTTATTTTATAATATTCTTTATTTTTCAAATTAGAATGAGGCCCAATCAATTACCATATAAAGTTAATTATATGGATTTTCATGCATTACACACATATAATAGCATTGAAAAATAATCAACCATCAACCAAAGTGCACTACACTGTATAAGCATCAAATATAGATATCTAACGCTTATAACAGCCTGTCAATCAATCGATCGACATATTTAATCAATCAGGATGAGTGAACTTCAAATTTCATCCTAACACCCGTGTGGGGTTTCAAACAATCAAACACAGGTTTTATTTGTGCAGTTGGGCGATGTGTAAAATTTATCGACCCAATCAATGTCCTTCAAATAGGTGTACATAAACAAACCGTCTGGTTTGTAAATGAATATTTATTTATTCACTTTCACTATATTCATATTCACGTTAAAAATTATATTTTTAACGATAAAACATTTTATTCAAACATATGAATTTCTATTATTCATTTACACAATAAAATGGTATTTTTATTTTCTAACATATTTTAGAAAATTTCGGCGGCATAACGGCACGATACTAGAAACGGGACAAGGCCTAGCCTTATCCCTGGTCTAGTGAAGGCCCACGCCATTCACACATCAATCAAATTCACTTTCGTTATGCAAACCACAAAATTTGGAGTAAGGGTCTAACCTAGCCTTACTCCTTCGCCTTATAACGGCGCACGTCTAATCCTAATCAATTTATCGATTCGATTTTTCACACCACAAATCACATTCAAACCAATATCGCAATCAATCACCAAACAGTCAAACAAACAAGTCCATGGTCTGTGGACGATTGTGTCGGGTGCTACTAAGCACCGTCTGCATCCTAGTATATATATATAACTAGAAATAAAATTGAAAGGTGAGAAATTCTCACATATAGCTATCCTAGCTCCCCGGCATTTCATTTGCAGAAGTCTTCGTCGTTTCGCCTTTTTGTCCCCTTCGTTGCTGCTTTCACTACATATAAAAATCATATTTTTATTTCGAAGTTCAATATATAAAAATCATATTTTTATTCTGAAGTTTAATATATAAAAATCATATCTTTACCCCCTTTTTTTTTATAACGCCATTTTCAATATAAAGATTATATATTTTTTTTTCCTTTTCTATAACATAAAAATTATATTTTTATTATCTATAACTATAAATAAAAATCGTTTCTTTATCTACCAAAAAAAAATCAAATCTTTTTATATTTAAAAATATAATCTTTTCTAAACTAAAGACCAAATCCTTTTCATATCAAATATCGAACCTTTTTCATAGTAAAGATTAAATCTTTTCTTTTACTTTTTAAGTTTAAATCTTTTCTATTTTAAAGTTTCAAATCTTCTTCCCTTTAAAATTTTAAAATAAAAATCATATTTTTATTTTGCTTCTCAATATATAAAAATCGAATTTTTACTTTTAATTAAAATTAGTTTTTAAAATCTAATAAAGTCAGTTTTTACTTTTAAACTAAATCGGTTTTATCTTCTTCTTAAAAAAAATTCAGTTTTTATTTTAAAAATCGAAATCAGTTTTTATTTTAAAAAAAACGAAATCAGTTTTTATTTTAAAAAAACGAAATCAGTTTTAAAAAAAACCTTTTAAATCAGTTTTTAAAAATCGAAATCAATTTTAAACTCTGAAATAAAAATAAAATAAAAGTAAAAATGGAAATGCTTACCGTATGCGAAGAGGGGGGGGCCATCGGCTTCGTCGAGGGTTTGCAGGTCGGAGGGGGGGGGTCGGCTTCGTCGAGGGGGGGGGGGGGGTTGCGCGGCGCTTGTCAGCGTTGGAGGAGGGGCTTCGACGAAGGTGCGGCGGCGACAATCCGCCTGGAGGCGGCGGATTCGAACGATTTGTTCTTTTTTTTTTTCTTTTTTTTTTATCTTCCTTCTGAAATCGAAATGATAGAAAGGGGGGGCCAGACGGTTAAAGGGGGAAAGATAATTTTTTTTTTATTATTAATTAATTAATTAATTTTATCCTAAAGAGTTGGCTTTCACATACGACCTCGAAACGAGACCCACCGCCTACCGTCCCTAGCGTATTACCCCCATTCCGAACACAATGGGATATGTACCGCAAGCTGAATCGACCGTTTCGATTAGTTTCCGTTAAATTTACATTTAAATCACTATACTGAATTTTAAACGTACATTTCAAATTACCGGGGTCACATACTAACTAGAAAAATTCCAGAAAAATATTTTCTAGCTTCGTATTGACGATACGGTCCTAACAAAACTAGTTTCGACGAATTCTGAGACCGTTTGAAAAATGGCCAATTTCCAGTCGATTTAAAATCAACTGAAACTGGTCAAACGCGTTTTCCTTTGCCACGCTCACATATTGATTTGAAAAATTATGAAATTTGGAATCTAGCAATAACTCGACATCACGGACCCAACAAAACTGGTTTCGTCGAAATCCGAGGTCGTTTGCAAAATGTCCATTTTTTAAGGGCCTGAATTCCATAGCGACTATTCAGAATTTTCAACTGGACATATCTTTTGATTCACGCTACGAAATTTTGATCTTTCGGATTCGTTGGAAAGATATTCACAATTAGATCCTAATGTTTTTGGTTTCACTAAAATCCGGATTGTTTTGCACCCGGTACATTCAATTGAAGTTTGAAATCGAATTATCGAACTACCGCGCCATTTTCAATTCTATTTATAATTATATATAAATATTTATATTCTAACGACGACGCGTATAAATATATACGTTCGAATTATATTCAAAATAAATTTCTCGTCGATATTATTTAAAATAATTCATTTTAAATAATCAAAATTCGCTAAAATCGCCAAAATAAAAAATTTAAACTGGCCCAGATTTTCGGGTTGTTACAATCTCCCCCACTTAAAACTTTTCGTCCCCGAAAAGGAACAAAGTCGAAAGTGGTTTGATTAATCAGCTCTACGCTCGATCTGGCTTCCATTCTCCAACTTTTCAGTTTCTGAGAATTTCCAAAATTTCAAAAATTTGGCTAACACCCTAAATTTTTGAAAAATTTCGCCATAACCTCCCCTGCACCGGGAGCATCGGGGAATTTCAAATAGCTTCCCCGGTCCTTCAGATCTCAAAAAGAAAAAGAAAAAGCCAAGCGGCTAGCCAATAGGCTCATAAAATCATCATCACCCAAACAAAACAGGAAATTATGTAGTAAACATGTACCTATTTGTCGGGCAAACAAATTTTATTCTCTGCTCTAGCCTCCTTGCTATGACCTGTTCAATGATATACATGTATATGCAAGCAAATGCGACCAATTTTCAATACAATTCAATATTTGTTTCAATTAGGCTAAATGGCTAAAAATTAGCAAACAAATAAACGAACAACACAAACATCAATCAATTTGTGGATTAGAATTTCAAATTCATAATTTTGATACATATACAAAAATCATGTTTTTGATGCCAAATCACAACAATAGGCCCTATCTAATTTTGGTTCTCACACCAGTCAATAGGAAATATATAGGAATCTCACTTTCGTCACTCGAATATAAATGCTGATGATGATGCACCATCATCAGGATCATCCCCGGGTGACTAGTGTGTGGTCCCATATCTATCCAATATATTAAAACTTTGAATACACGCGGATCAGACGAATACGCAAAATCTATATATACTGGATTGTCCACATCAGTATAAATAAATAACCAAATACGAATAATTGATTTAAATTTTCAAAACAAATTTTGTTTTCATTTGAAAAATATACTCTTCACACTCGTTCTAGGATACTACTGATCCCATCTCTAACGAGTCATTCTAATTGGATATTACTAATCCAATATCTGATGAATTCTTTCGTATGGTTCTAATGTGCCTTGTTCTCTGAGCTTTGTAAACCAAAGCTCTGATACCAACTGTGACGACCCGCAACTTCCCCGTAAAGGAAAGCGTCGAATAGTTCGAGAACAAGCCACAGCAGAACGCATACAAAAGAACATTTCATTGTATATTACAACAATGCATCAGATTACAGGAATATACAGAGCAAAAATGAATATTACACAGAAATATCAGAGATTTAAATTACATTTAAATACATAGCAGCGGAAAATAATACAATACACAACTAGAAGAAGATATACGGATACAAAGCTTTCCGGATATCGTTCCAGCTGTAAACCAGGATCCTGTGAATATAAATCTGCAAAACCAAAACTACTAGCTGCCCGTGTCGAAAATAAGGGCACCCAAAGTTTAGGTTAAAACAATAAACCCCAGGTCAGTCATGTGACTGGTGTGAGAACTAAAAACAGTTAATCTTTATTTTTAAAGCTAGGTAAATCAAGGGACCACGCCGTATAACACGGAACGGGTTTCCTCCCAAGAATACCAGTGCAAAAACAAACAGCGCAATGCTAAATAAAGAAAAATGAAGCTGTTATAAGACCCAGGTCCTATCACACAATGCAAACGCAAGCCGGGGGATAGGGTTTTCCCTTATAACAGCCAAAGAATGCTTGATACGTTTAAAACAAATCATTTGATACTATTATAAGTGCATAGTGTATAAAACAACTTCAAATCATAAGTATCAATCATAGGCGGCATGGGTACCATATACCATGTCGCCATATATAGGTTTACAAATAAAACCGCAAATGTCACGTATTTGGAAATTGGATTTCCGTCTATGAACCGAGGCAAAAGATAGTCCTCAACCGATTCGTGACTCTCTAGCCCGAGCCACAGGATCAGAACGCATCAACCCTTTAGATCGTCAGGGCCGGTCCACCGATGTGGATTATTATGCCTGAACACTACGTTTCCCCGCCCTTTGGGGCGTAAATGAGCCAACTAAATGACTCCATCGGTTCGAGAACGACCGATCAATCCGAGGCGCCTCGCAACAGCAACAACCACATAAGTCAAACTCGTCAGGGCGTGTAAAACCACTGACGCCACTTCTAACTAGAAAGAAACGCAAGTCCTCCCTGATGTCCTCTCCCGTTTTTGGTTCATACCGGGTGTGAAACACGCGAGGTAAACGTTACACAAAGCTACGCCACAAAGGCCGTGCTTTGATCATCACCACAAGACTTTGCTTTTCAACAGAAGCCTCGATCAATTGCCACTTAGGCATGCCACACGGGCAATTCACTCCATGCGTTTGATATCCATCAGTATATAACCCCTGAGCTCGTACGTCTCAGAGAAGGGCGTTAAGCAAGAGAATAAATTCTCCGCCGCCAAACAGATATATATTTAATAGAAATCAACCACACAGACTAAAATCCAATGTCAGACACACAGTCCATTTACAAGTCCGTTCTGGGTCTGAACGAAACCGGAGGCACCTAGTACCCCGCATATCCATCGATCTCCAAGTACGTCTGGACGATCACTAACTGTTTCCATCTTCTTGGGTGTACAGCCCAATCAAGATCATCAGTTATCACCCAAACGACGTGAAGACCTCCGGTCTTCGACCATCGTCTTCATCTTCGACATATCGTCGCATCAGTTATTCAGAATGGGATAAACCCGGTCTTTCCGAATAACTCGCGTATATTTAAATAAGTGTTACACAAACACAACATACGCCTCATTCCAATTCATTAGTCACTAACCGTAAATTAATCAAGAGAATAATTCCCCAAATATTAACCCCGAAGGCCGAAACCAACATCAGATCAATATCCAGAAAACCATTCTGCTGGGCCAACCGACAGTTAGTTTCTAAATTTCACATTCATAGGGAAATGTTCCCATTAATTCTATCCAAGATAAATTCCTTGAATTTATTCTTCTTTTGAATTTCGATTCAACTAGTCGAGATTAACGAACCTTACCGAAGTAATCATTGGTTTTAATTTCCCAATCCCAACCTATTTATCCCATGAAGTAAAACTGGTAATACTTCATATCTAACACCACAGTGTTATCGGTAAATTCAATTACCATTTCACGTTCAAATCTAATTAAAGATTTACGATCGCCTGGAGCAAAACTGGTGATACTCCATTTCGATTATTTCAATCTAATTAAAGATTCATTAAAACTCCACTTAGTTTTAATCCGTGACTGGGTTAAAGAATCAGTGTCATTTAAAACACGGTTCACGATAAACCCAAAATCACACCACATTTCAATCAGTCCCTAATTGTAAATTAGCAAGTGAGCAATTCCCTAAGTATTAATCCCGAAGGCCGAAACCAACATCAGATCAATACCTCGGAAACTATTCAACTTAACTAATCTCCAGTTAGTTTCTGATTTTCTTAACTCCTTTAGGTCTAAGAACTGTATTATTGAAGATACCGTTCACGACAACCCAAAATCACATTTCATTAATGATCGGGTTAAAGAACGAGTGTTATTTAAAACACTGTTCACGATAAACCCAAAAATCAATATCAATTCAATTCCAATTAAATATTATTTAATTGGTACACTTCATTAAATCTAAATAAAAAGATTTAATCTTTTCTCAACTGGGTTCAAGAACAGTGTTAATGAAGACACCATTCACGACGAACCCAAATCACATTTGATATTAAACACAAGGCTCTGAATAGAAAATATCCCGGCTTATATTCAATATCAAATTCTACGATTAACAAATGTCGTATTAGAAATAACGATATAAATATACATATCTTTCAAATTTCCATAACCACATCTGTATAATCACGAATTCCAACATCGAAATATTCCGAAGACAATTTCGATTCAAATCCACTCCAATGCAATCATTGGAAATTTTGGTTATTTTCAAAACCCTTTTCTAATTCAATTTATTTATTTTAAAAATAAATAGAATTTTAATTCTAGTTCAAAACTAGTTCATTTCGATAAAAATCTATTTTTATCTTTTCAAATATGGAGTTTTTCATCCCAAATCTTCACAAATCATTTCTTATGATTTTACACAAATTATTGCTATTTTTAATAATTTTATCAAGGCCCGTACAGTCGATTTCCATCAATGGCCATCGAACTGCACTTACAGCGACCTTTTTCGAATTTGATTTGGACGTATCTCCAAATCCAACCGTTAGATTTCAAATTTCTAATATTCTTTAGAAAGCTCTTTTCGATACGAACCCAACGGTTCCGGTTTTAGGAGAATCCGACGGTCGGATCTCCCGTAATGTCCCTTTGAAATAAATGGTCGAAATTCGCGAACTGCCGCGGCGCGGCGCGTTCTATTCAGGCCATTATATTATATATATAATATATATAATATATACTTCGTCGATTTCTATTTAAAACGAATTATATAAATAGTTTTGAATTCGTTTCAAAAACATTTTCAACTTCCTTTTCAATTCAAATCAAAATTGAATTCTTCTTTATAAATTCGTTTTAAAATTCATTTCTATTCAATTCAAATTTCAATTCAATTTGAATTCATTTCAATTCGCTTTCAATTCAATTTGAATTCGTTTTCAATTCAATTCATTTCGAAATCGTTTTCAATTCATTTCTATTCGAAATCGTTTTAAATCGATATAAATATCGTTTACGTCAAAATGGCGTCAATCTAATCAACACGGCTTCATAAATTTCTATTTTTAAATATTCTATTTCAAACATTTCTTTTTCAAAATAGTTGTTATTATCAAAATATTTCGTTCAACACATGACCAATCTCAATGAATGAGTACTGTCAACACATGAACTTTTATTTTATATCGATAAAGATGTAAATTTTAATATTAAAATATTTCGTTCAACACATGACCAATCTCAATGAATGAGTACTGTCAACACATGAACTTTTATTTTATATCGATAAAGATGTAAATTTTAATATTAAAATATTTCGTTCAACACATGACCAATCTCAATGAATGAGTACTGTCAACACATGAACTTTTATTTTATAATATTCTTTATTTTTCAAATTAGAATGAGGCCCAATCAATTACCATATAAAGTTAATTATATGGATTTTCATGCATTACACACATATAATAGCATTGAAAAATAATCAACCATCAACCAAAGTGCACTACACTGTATAAGCATCAAATATAGATATCTAACGCTTATAACAGCCTGTCAATCAATCGATCGACATATTTAATCAATCAGGATGAGTGAACTTCAAATTTCATCCTAACACCCGTGTGGGGTTTCAAACAATCAAACACAGGTTTTATTTGTGCAGTTGGGCGATGTGTAAAATTTATCGACCCAATCAATGTCCTTCAAATAGGTGTACATAAACAAACCGTCTGGTTTGTAAATGAATATTTATTTATTCACTTTCACTATATTCATATTCACGTTAAAAATTATATTTTTAACGATAAAACATTTTATTCAAACATATGAATTTCTATTATTCATTTACACAATAAAATGGTATTTTTATTTTCTAACATATTTTAGAAAATTTCGGCGGCATAACGGCACGATACTAGAAACGGGACAAGGCCTAGCCTTATCCCCGGTCTAGTGAAGGCCCACGCCATTCACACATCAATCAAATTCACTTTCGTTATGCAAACCACAAAATTTGGAGTAAGGGTCTAACCTAGCCTTACTCCTTCGCCTTATAACGGCGCACGTCTAATCCTAATCAATTTATCGATTCGATTTTTCACACCACAAATCACATTCAAACCAATATCTCAATCAATCACCAAACAGTCAAACAAACAAGTCCATGGTCTGTGGACGATTGTGTCGGGTGCTACTAAGCACCGTCTGCATCCTAGTATATATATATAACTAGAAATAAAATTGAAAGGTGAGAAATTCTCATATATAGCTATCCTAGCTCCCCGGCACTTCATTTGCAGAAGTCTTCGTCGTTTCGCCTTTTTGTCCCCTTCGTTGCTGCTTTCACTACATATAAAAATCATATTTTTATTTCGAAGTTCAATATATAAAAATCATATTTTTATTCTGAAGTTTAATATATAAAAATCATATCTTTACCCCCTTTTTTTTTATAACGCCATTTTCAATATAAAGATTATATATTTTTTTTCCTTTTCTATAACATAAAAATTATATTTTTATTATCTATAACTATAAATAAAAATCGTTTCTTTATCTACCAAAAAAAAATCAAATCTTTTTATATTTAAAAATATAATCTTTTCTAAACTAAAGACCAAATCCTTTTCATATCAAATATCGAACCTTTTTCATAGTAAAGATTAAATCTTTTCTTTTACTTTTTAAGTTTAAATCTTTTCTATTTTAAAGTTTCAAATCTTCTTCCCTTTAAAATTTTAAAATAAAAATCATATTTTTATTTTGCTTCTCAATATATAAAAATCGAATTTTTACTTTTAATTAAAATTAGTTTTTAAAATCTAATAAAGTCAGTTTTTACTTTTTAAACTAAATCGGTTTTATCTTCTTCTTAAAAATAATTCAGTTTTTATTTTAAAAATCGAAATCAGTTTTTATTTTAAAAAAAACGAAATCAGTTTTTATTTTAAAAAAACGAAATCAGTTTTAAAAAAAACCTTTTAAATCAGTTTTTAAAAATCGAAATCAATTTTAAACTCTGAAATAAAAATAAAATAAAAGTAAAAATGGAAATGCTTACCGTATGCGAAGAGGGGGGGCCATCGGCTTCGTCGAGGGTTTGCAGGTCGGAGGGGGGGTCGGCTTCGTCGAGGGGGGGGGTTGCGCGGCGCTTGTCAGCGTTGGAGGAGGGGCTTCGACGAAGGTGCGGCGGCGACAATCCGCCTGGAGGCGGCGGATTCGAACGATTTGTTCTTTTTTTTTTTTATCTTCCTTCTGAAATCGAAATGATAGAAAGGGGGGGCCAGACGGTTAAAGGGGGAAAGATAATTTTTTTTTTTTATTAATTAATTAATTTTATCCTAAAGAGTTGGCTTTCACATACGACCTCGAAACGAGACCCACCGCCTACCGTCCCTAGCGTATTACCCCCATTCCGAACACAATGGGATATGTACCGCAAGCTGAATCGACCGTTTCGATTAGTTTCCGTTAAATTTACATTTAAATCACTATACTGAATTTTAAACGAACATTTCAAATTACCGGGGTCACATACTAACTAGAAAAATTCCAGAAAAATATTTTCTAGCTTCGTATTGACGATACGGTCCTAACAAAACTAGTTTCGACGAATTCTGAGACCGTTTGAAAAATGGCCAATTTCCAGTCGATTTAAAATCAACTAAAACTGGTCAAACGCGTTTTCCTTTGCCACGCTCACATATTGATTCGAAAAATTATGAAATTTGGAATCTAGCAATAACTCGACATCACGGACCCAACAAAACTGGTTTCGTCGAAATCCGAGGTCGTTTGCAAAATGTCCATTTTTTAAGGGCCTGAATTCCATAGCGACTATTCAGAATTTTCAACTGGACATATCTTTTGATTCACGCTACGAAATTTTGATCTTTCGGATTCGTTGGAAAGATATTCACAATTAGATCCTAATGTTTTTGGTTTCACTAAAATCCGGATTGTTTTGCACCCGGTACATTCAATTGAAGTTTGAAATCGAATTATCGAACTACCGCGCCATTTTCAATTCTATTTATAATTATATATAAATATTTATATTCTAACGACGACGCGTATAAATATATACGTTCGAATTATATTCAAAATAAATTTCTCGTCGATATTATTTAAAATAATTCATTTTAAATAATCAAAATTCGCTAAAATCGCCAAAATAAAAATTTTAAACTGGCCCAGATTTTCGGGTTGTTACAATTATCGAACAATTTATTTCAAAATATGAATACCATTCAACACATGAATTTCTAAACAACGAATGAATATCAATTCAACACATGAATGTTTTCTATAGTTGCTATATATAGATAAAAATGTGATTTTTATTATCGAACAATTTATTTCAAAATATGAATACCATTCAACACATGAATTTCTAAACAACGAATGAATATCAATTCAACACATGAATGTTTTCTATAGTATCTATATATAGATAAAAATGTGATTTTTATTATCGAACAATTTATTTCAAAATATGAATACCATTCAACACATGAATTTCTAACCAACGAATGAATATCAATTCAACACATGAATGTTTTCTATTCAATGAATAAATATAGTTTAAGCAAATGAAAATAATTCAAACACACGAATATTATTCAAAATTTCGGCAGCATAACGGCAGGGTAGTTACACCGGCACCGTCCCTAGTACGGCTCCTCGCTCTACCTTAAAACCTCGCGGTTTTTGACAATGGGGATCATGCATCTAGTTCGCACGCAGGCGGCATGTATATATTTATTTCATTTCCACAAACTAATCCTATGTGGTTTCAACCAAATATTTTCCAATCACAAACGGGTATTTTTCAACCGCAATCAACCAATATCAATCACAAACAATCCCAAACAATCATTCGCTATCAATCAATTTTCACGACAATTCCAACCAATAAATATCGTCCATGGTTTGTGGACGAGGGGCGTATATATATATATATATATACATATTATAGATATTTATATATAGCTATTCACTTCCATTTCACACATATATAATATTTTTTAATCAGAAATCTCACCAATAGCTATCCAACTTCACGACTCTTCCTTAGAGAAATCTTCGCCTTTCTGTCGCTTTCGCCCGTATTCTCTACATATGTAAAAATCGAATTTTTACGATGCTATTCAATATATAAAAATCGAATTTTTACTGCGCTATTCAATATATAAAAATACGATTTTTACTTCGACTTTCTATATATATAAATATGATTTTTACCTTTTAAATTTCTAATCTCCTTCTATTTTTAAATATTACAATAAATTAGTTTATAAATCATTTTAAAAATCCGTTTTTAATTCTTTTAAAAACCAGTTTTTACCTTTTTATATAAAATCAGTTTTACTTCTTTAAAACAAATCGGTTTTTATTTCTTTAAAACAAATCAGTTTTTAATACTTTAAAAACAAAATCAGTTTTATTTCTTTAAAAACAAAATCAGTTTTACAGAATAAATAAAAAAGAAAATAAATAAATAAATAAAAATAGAAAATGCTCACCGATGTAGCTGCGAAGGGGGGGGTCTTCGCAGACGTCGGAGGGCTTCGAGGTGGTGTTGTTCGTCGATGGCGGCGTCTTCGAGGCTCCAGGGGGGGCGTCGCGATGCTTCGATCGATGAAGGGGGGGAACAGGTCTTCGTCGGCGTCGAGACGAGGGGGGCGGGTCGATTGATTCGATTTAGGTTTTTTTTTTTCCTGATAACTGAAACGGGGGGGGGGGGGCAAGTAGGAGATAAAAGGGGGGAAAAGAAATTAAAATAATATATTTTTTCTCCTTTTATTATTTAATTATTGTAAAAAGGTTGACTTTTACATATGACCTCGAAACGAGGCCCACCGCCTGTCGTCCATAGCGTTTCACCCCCATTCCGAACACAATGGGATATGTATCGCAAGCTGATGTGATCGTTACAATCAGTTTCTGTTGAATTTACATTTAAATCACTATATTGAATTTTAAACGCACATTTCAAATTACCGGAGTCACATACTAACTAGAAAAATTCTAGAAAAATATTTTCTAGCTTCGTATTGACGATACGGTCCTAACAAAACTAGTTTCGTCGAATTCTGAAGCCGTTTGAAAAATGGCCAATTTCCAGTCGATTAAATTCAACAGAAACTGGTCCAACGCGTTTTCTTTTGCCACGCTCACACATTGACTCGAAAAATTATGAAATTTGAAACCTAGCAATAACTTGACACTGCGGATCTAACAAAAGTGGTTTCGTCGAAATCCGAGGTCATTTGCAAAATTTCCATTTTTAAGGGCCTGAATTCTATAGCGACTATTCAGAATTTTCAACTGGACATATCTTTTGATTCCCGCTATCAAATTTCGATTGGTTATATTCGTTGGAAAGATATTATCAATTAGATTCCATTATTTTTGGTTTCGCTAAAATCCGGATTGTTTTGCACCCGGTATAGTCCGACAAAGTTTGAATTCAATTTTTGAAACTGCCACGCCATTTTAGGCCTTGTTTATAATTATAATTAATTATATTCATTTTCAATTGTCGATTCAAACTCAGTTTTCATTGCCTTTATTTAAAATATTTATTTTAAATATTTAAAATCCATTATTTTAGCCAATTTAAAAATTTTAAATTGGTTCAGATTTTCTGGGTCGTTACAATCTCCCTCACTTAAAACTTTTCGTCCCCGAAAAGGAACAAAGTCGAAAGTGGTTTGATAAATCCATAATCATACAACACAACAGCCAATCCAATTGTTTTTATCCTTCTAAAATATACTAATCAAATTTTATATTCCTTTAAAAATCATTCAGAGTATAGAATAAATAGTGCACATCCATGGGAAGAAAATAGCAACAGAATAGAGAATTAAATGGTAATGCAAAGTATGGTAAATGTACCTTGCACCAGAGTCAATCAGAGATATCTACTCGGCATCTAGGATAAGCTTTCTGAATGCTCTCCTCAGTTTCCCAAGTACAATCTCGCGGATCTCCACTCCATTGCACTTTGACTAAGCGAACCTTCTTGTTCCTCAGCTCTTTGGTTTCTTTGCCGATGATCTTCAGCGGCTCTCGCCTCACGGCTAATTCTGGAGTAATCTCAATGTCCTGCTGAGCTGCTTCTTCCACGATCAAGTCTGGATCATGAACGTGCTTTCGAAGTTGAGATATATGAAATACATCATGAACTCCAGGCAACCAATCAGGAAGTTTGACCCTATAAGCGAGAGTTCCGATCCGTTCCAGAATAGGAAACGGACCAATGAATTTGGGTGCCAACTTTCCAGTTTTACCGAACCGGATAACTCCTCTCATCGGCGATACTTTCAAATATACATAGTCGCCAACTTCAAAGGATATATCTCTTCTTCTTCTATCGGCATAGCTCTTTTGTCGGCTTTGAGCGGCGAGTAATCGCTTCTTAATAAAATCGACTTTGTCGGCAGCTTCTCGGATCATATCAGGACCCAACACAAGTCTATTTCCAGGCTCGACCCAACAAGCAGGAAATCGGCAAGGTCTACCATATAATGCTTCGAATGGCGACATTGTCAGACTCGCCTGGTAGCTGTTGTTATAAGAGAATTCAGCCAAATGCAGATTGTCTTCCCATGATCCACCGAAATCTATTACACAAGCCCGCAATAGATCTTCTAAAATGCGATTCACCCTCTCAGTCTGACCGTCTGTCTGAGGATGATAAGCGGTGCTCAAGTTTAGCTTCGTTCCCAGTTCGACTTGAAATGCCTCCCAGAATTCACTAGTGAATATCGTATCTCTATCACTTACTATACTGAGCGGCACTCCATGTAGTCTAACTATTTCCCGGAAGTAAATCTGCGCCAGACTCTGAGCGGTTCTATTTGATTTGACAGGTATGAAATGGGCGGTCTTCGTGAAACGATCTACGATCACCCAAATACTGTCATTTCCCTTTCTGGTTCTGGGCAAACCATCAATGAAATCCATAGAAATATGCTCCCACTTCCAGCCAGGAACTTCTAGTGGTTGTAACAATCCAGCCAATTTCTGTTGGTCGCTTTTGACTAGCTGGCAAGTAGGGCATCGGCTAACATATAAAGAAATGTCCCTTTTCATCGACTTCCACCAGAAAGTGCGCTTGATGTCATTATACATTTTGCTTACTCCCGGATGGATACTGAGCTTTGACTTGTGGCATTCATCCAATACTTCCTTTCGAAGTTCAGGAATGTTAGGGACACAGATTCGACCTTTGAGCCTTAAAATCCCATCATTGTCTACTTGAAAACTCGAGGGTTCGCCTTGTTGAATTATCCCTCTGATCTTCTGAATGAAGTGATCATCCTCCTGAAGAGCAGATATCTTATCTAGCAATGAAGTCGTGATAATAAAACTGGCGATCATTTCATTCTTTCTGCTTAATGCATCGGCCACGACATTGGCTTTTCCTGGAGTATATATAATTTCAAAGTCATATGCTGCAAGAAACTCCAGCCAACGTTGCTGTCTCAGGTTTAAATCCTTCTGAGTGAACAGATACTTTAATGACTGGTGATCTGTAAACAGTTCGAATCTCTCACCGAGAAGATAGTGTCTCCAGATTTTCAAAGAGAATATGATAGCCAATAACTCAAGATCATGAGTTACATAGTTTTTCTCGTGCGGTTTCAGTTGACAGCTAGCATAAGCAATCACTTGGCCCCTTTGCATCAACACTGCACCAAGGCCTTCTCTAGAAGCATCAGTCCAGACTTTTAAATCCTGGTTGCCATCGATGATGGTTAACACTGGAGCTGTGGTTAATCTCAACTTTAGCTCTTCGAAAGCCTCCTCACTCTCTTGAGTCCATTTGAATTTAGAATGCTTCTTTGTAAGCTTCGTTAAGTTACCAGATATCTTCGAAAAGTCTTTAACGAATTTCCGGTAATAACTAGCCAATCCGAAAAAACTGCGGACTTCAGTGGGGGTACTGGGCTGTTTCCAATTCTGAATAGCTGTGATTTTGCTTGGATCCACAGCAATTCCATCTTTCGATACGACATGGCCCAGAAATTTCACTTCATCTTGCCAGAATATACATTTGGAAAACTTGGCTTTTAATACATTCCGTCTGAGGATTTCTAGAACCTGTTCCAGATGCTTTTCATGTTCGGCCTTTGATTTAGAGAAGATTAGAATATCATCAATAAAAACCAGAACAAATTTATTCAAAACTCCTCTGAATACCCTGTTCATTAGATCGACGAAATAGGCTGGAGCGTTACATAAACTGAACGGCATTACTAACCACTCGTAGAATAAGTCGGGGCCTCTGAACGCTGTCATTGGAACACACTCTTCGGCAATTCGAAGTTGATGGAAACCTGTAGCTAGGTCCATTCTTGAAAACACTTGTGCTCCATTTAATCGATCCAATAAATCATCAATCCGCGGCAATGGATACTTGTTCTTTATTGTCTGCTTGTTCAGATCTCGATAGTCCACGCATAGCCGTAGAGTACCGTCAGATTTTGGGACAAACACCACTGCTGCTCCCCAATCCGAGAAACTAGGCCTGATTAGACCCTTCCACACTAGCTGTCGTGTTTGATTGTCTAATTCTTCCTTCTCTTTCAAGGACATTCTTCGAATAGCATGAACTACCGGCCTTGCATTGGGAATTAAAGCAATCTTGAAATCTATTTCTCTCTGCGGAGGTAAGCGAACGACTTCCTCAAACACATCCGCATAATTCTTGACGACAGGAATGTCTTTGATGAGGTCAGGAATATTCTCTGTGATTTCAGGGACATTTTCTATTTGGGCTGGAGAAACATCGAGAGCTGACCAGAAATCTTTTATATTTGCAGTCGGGCCTTCACATGGTATGGTTATATAATTCCCCGATTTTGCCTTAGCCTTTACAACTCTCTCGGCGCATCTAACCTCTGCTTCATACTTGGTTAACCAATCCAATCCCAAAATAAGATCGAATTCATCAAAATTCATGACGACAGAGATAATAGGGAATTTATAGCAAGAAAAAGAGACGGGTACTGCACAAACCCAACTGAGATCGATGGAACCTCCAACTGGATTTCGGACAGTCATTGGCTCTTTGAGCTTCTTCAAATTCAAATCCAACTTCTTGACTGCACCCTTTGCAATAAAGCTTCGCGACGCGCCTGTGTCAAACAGTACTTTAACTGGAATGTTTTTGACATTGAGCGTGCCTTCTAAAACATCAGACCTTTCCTGAGCAGACGGGGATGCAGGCACTTCTACTACTTCATTTACTTGCGCTGCTTTGGACTTCTTAAATTGCCTGCAGTCCTTCTCAAGATGGCCAGTCCGACGGCATTGAACGCACTTTCTATTTTCCAGGAACTTGTCCTTGGATTTAAATTTATTCTTACTTCGTTTCTTCAAGGGTCCACAGTTTATCGACAAATGCCCTTTCTGATGGCAGTTACTGCATACGGTGGTCGTTACGGGTTCTTCCTCAGCTCTGGCCCTTTTTCTCTTGGCACTGGGCTTCTTATTGACCTCTGACCTCGTACTGTTTTCAGGAATATCAGTTTCTGACTCTGTTTTGTCACTAGAACAGACTTCTTCTTCGTCGCGCAACATTCCTTTCTTATGGAGATCTTCATACTGATAAGCCATGTAAATCATTTCTGGAAAAGGAAGTTTCACATGCCCCAATACTTTATTCTGGTATTTCCTTTGAAGCCCATTGATAAATCTCAAATTTTTCCTCTTCAGATTTTGAATTAGATGAGGAGCAAAGTGAGAAAGTTCATTGAATTTCTTATGATATTCGGGAATTGTCATGTCACCTTGTATTAGATAAGAAAATTCATCGCATAATCGCTCAGTTGCTTCGGGAGGAGTAAATCTTTCCAGGAAAATCACTTTGAATCTGTCCCAGGTGATATCACCTTCTGGATTATTTTTGATGATTGTTTCCCACCAGATTAAAGCTTCTTCTTTAAGCGCCCAAGATGCTACTAACCGTTTCTGGTCATCTCTCAGCTGGATATGCTCAAAGATTCTTTCGACAGAACTCAACCAAGCTTGAGTTTGAATAATAGATTCATTGCCCGAGAATTGCGCTCCGTTCAGATTTCGATATTTCTTTAATAGAGCCTCTAGATCGGGTTCTGTATTCCTTCTGTTTCTGGCACTCATTTTTCTAGTACTTCTGCAATTAGCAGATCAAGTGTCAGGTCACAGAAAAGATAGTTTAAAATATAGAAACACATACTTCAATGTAAATGTGTCTATCGAGGTGTAATTTCATTCTGCTTTACTCATACTAGGATCTTGCTGACCCTATCTGTATAGAGTTACCCGTCCTAGAACACTACTGGTTCTATTTCTGACGAGTTCATTCAAATGTTATATTCCAGAACTAAGCTTAACCAAAGCTCTGATACCACGATGTGACGACCCGATTTCCCGTTCTCACGGAAACAAGGGTTATCTTTGGAATATAACACAGAAACAGATAATAGCAGAACAGAATTAAATAAATACACCAGATAATGAACAACAAAATATACTGGATAAAAATAATCATCAGAGTTACACAGTATACAGGATCTTACTTAGTACAAATACAGTTCAGCTATACATAAATGTCTACAGCGGAAATAAACAAAATATGTACAATAGGAGCTGAACAGCATAAAAAGAAATAAATGATAGAATCCATCTTCAGCTCCAGCTATCCAGAAAAAGAACCAGCTAAACCTGAATACAAGGCTGCCCGTGTAGAAAAAGGGGCACCCGAGTTTGAGAGTGAAACAAACTACGAGTCAGTCATGGGACTGGTATGAGAAATCTACTCAACACATATATAATATGGCTAATCACAGGACCACGCCACTTTCGTGGAACGGGTTTACTCCATTGGATTGCCCGTGCTTTAAAACAAATCTTTCTTTTAAACATCGCTATGCTTTTTATAAAAATGAAGCCATTATAAGACTCAGTTCCCATCACACAATGCAACGCAAACCGGAGGATAGAGTTTTACCTTATAATGGCCAAAATATGCTTGATACGAATAAAACAAAGGCATTTGATATTATTACTAGTGTTTATATGTTTTGAAAACAATTTCAAATCATAACTATCAATCATAGACGGCATGGGTACCATATATCATGTCGCCATGTATATATATACAATCAAAATCGCACGATGTCGTATTTGGAAATTGGATTTCCGTCATGAACCAAGGCAAAAGATAGTCCTTACCGAATTCGAGACGCTCTAGCCCGTGTCTCAGGATCAGAACGCATCGACCCTTGGAGCGACAGGGCTGGTCCACCGATGTGGATTAAGAATGCCTGAACACTACGTTTCCCCACCCTTTGGGGTGTAAATGAGCCAACGAATGACTCCATCGGACCCGAATTGCCCGATCAAACCGAGGCGCCTCGCAACAGCAACAACCACATAGGTGAAAAGTATATAAATGTCAGGGCTGGTAGGTCACTGACACCACCCTAGCTAGAAAGAAACGCATGCCCTCCCTGAGGTCCTTCTCCCGTTTTAGGTTCATACCGGGGTGTGAGGCTCGCGAATTCACGTTATACACAAAGCTACGCCACACAGGCGGTGCTTTGATCATCACCACAAGACTTTGCTTTTCAACAGAAGCCCTGATCACTGCATCTTAGCATGCCACACAGGCAATTCACGCCATGCGATTGATGTCCATCGATATACAACCTCTGAGCTCGTATGTCTCAGGGAAGGGCGTTAAGCAAAAGAATAAATTCTCCGCCGCCAAACAGATGTATATTTAACAGAGATCAATCAACACAGAATAAAATCCAATGTCGGACACACAGTCCATTTACAAGTCCGTTCTAGGTCTGAACGAAACCGGAGGCACTAAATACCTCGCAAACCCTTCGATCTACACGTACGTCTGGACGATCACCACTCATTATCCATATTTCGGGATGCCTCCCAATCAGGACCTCGGTTACCATCCAAACGAGATGAAGATCTCCGGTCTTCGACCACCGTTTTCATCTTCGAATTTCAATCGTCGGTCAATTATTTGAAGTGAGAATTAACTCGGCCTTTTCAAATAATTCACGTATATTTAGAATTTCAAATCGATTTATTTCAATGGTTAAATTACTCGACCACACCAATTTTGTTCTTTAATGTAATTTTCACACCAAACACATTCAACCATCAAAAACCACATAAATCAAGCAAATTCAGTTTATTTCCATTCCATATTGTTTCCAATATTTTATAACGATTTATCGCTATTTTTATTTATTTTAAAATAGCCAATTTATTCAAAACGACGCTTCGGGCCATAACGCGGCCGTGGCGCTGTTTTTCTTCAGAATTGATTTACACATATCTGAAAATCTAACCGTTGGATCTTCACAAAATTTACATCATTAGAAAGGTCTTTTCAAAATGAATCCAACGGTTCCAGTTTCGGGAAAATCCGACGGTCGGATCTCCCGGTACAATCGTTTGAATTTTCGATTTCAAAATACGAACTGCAGCATCGTTATTCGATTAAATATAATTATATTTATATATATATATAAATATAATCGTTTCTGGCGCTATTTTTCTTCAAATTTGAATTAAACATTCCAGACAATCCAACCGTTGGATTTTTACAAGGTTGGTGCCGTTGGAAAGATTATTCCAAGGCGAACCCGACGGTTGAGATTTCGGGAAAATCCGATGGTCGGATTTCCCGTACTAGTCGTTTGAAATCACGGTTTCAAAATACGAACTGCACGGCTTCGTTTCGTTTTAATTTTATTTATATTTATATATTTATATAAATATAGTTCATTCAATGATTTCTATATCGTTTTCACTTCAAAAATTTTCTAACTCCTTAAAATTTTGGAAAATTTCGCCATAACCTCCCCTGCACCGGGAGCATCGGGAAATCGCAAATAGCGTTCCCGGTCCTTCTAATCTCAAAAAGAAAAAGAAAAAGCCAACAGGCTCAAAATCATCACCCAAACAAATCAGTAAATGTGTACCTATTTGTCGGGCACAAAATTTTATTCCTCTTCTCTAGCCCCTTTGCTATAACCTGTTCAATGAATATACATGTACATATATATACAGTTCTTATCATTTATCATTTTCTATTCAACTTCATATTTGATTTCTATTTGGTTTAAAAACACCATTCATTCTAATGTCACATAAATAGGCGCAAATCATTTCATTAGCTAATTAATGAATATTTCAACTCACATATGTTTATTTTGAACAAGTGGCTATTTTTAACACTTCACATTTCAACGATTTATGCATACCATAAAAATGTGATTTTTATTGTAAAACAATTCATTTCAAAACACTATTTTTCTATATAGTTCAAGTTGGTGATAAAATAGGATTTTTATCATCAAACAATTTATTTCAAAATATGAATACCATTCAACACATGAATTTCTAATCAACGAATGAATATCAATTCAACACATGAATGTTTTCTATAGTTGCTATATATAGATAAAAATGTGATTTTTATTATCGAACAATTTATTTCAAAATATGAATACCATTCAACACATGAATTTCTAATCAACGAATGAATATCAATTCAACACATGAATGTTTTCTATAGTTTCTATATATAGATAAAAATGTGATTTTTATTATCGAACAATTTATTTCAAAATATGAATACCATTCAACACATGAATTTCTAATCAACGAATGAATATCAATTCAACACATGAATGTTTTCTATAGTTGCTATATATAGATAAAAATGTGATTTTTATTATCGAACAATTTATTTCAAAATATGAATACCATTCAACACATGAATTTCTAATCAACGAATGAATATCAATTCAACACATGAATGTTTTCTATAGTTTCTATATATAGATAAAAATGTGATTTTTATTATCGAACAATTTATTTCAAAATATGAATACCATTCAACACATGAATTTCTAAACAACGAATGAATATCAATTCAACACATGAATGTTTTCTATAGTTGCTATATATAGATAAAAATGTGATTTTTATTATCGAACAATTTATTTCAAAATATGAATACCATTCAACACATGAATTTCTAAACAACGAATGAATATCAATTCAACACATGAATGTTTTCTATAGTTTCTATATATAGATAAAAATGTGATTTTTATTATCGAACAATTTATTTCAAAATATGAATACCATTCAACACATGAATTTCTAACCAACGAATGAATATCAATTCAACACATGAATGTTTTCTATTCAATGAATAAATATAGTTTAAGCAAATGAAAATAATTCAAACACACGAATATTATTCAAAATTTCGGCAGCATAACGGCAGGGTAGTTACACCGGCACCGTCCCTAGTACGGCTCCTCGCTCTACCTTAAAACCTCGCGGTTTTTGACAATGGGGATCATGCATCTAGTTCGCACGCAGGCGGCATGTATATATTTATTTCATTTCCACAAACTAATCCTATGTGGTTTCAACCAAATATTTTCCAATCACAAACGGGTATTTTTCAACCGCAATCAACCAATATCAATCACAAACAATCCCAAACAATCATTCGCTATCAATCAATTTTCACGACAATTCCAACCAATAAATATCGTCCATGGTTTGTGGACGAGGGGCGTATATATATATATATATATATATATATATTATAGATATTTATATATAGCTATTCACTTCCATTTCACACATATATAATATTTTTTAATCAGAAATCTCACCAATAGCTATCCAACTTCACGACTCTTCCTTAGAGAAATCTTCGCCTTTCTGTCGCTTTCGCCCGTATTCTCTACATATGTAAAAATCGAATTTTTACGATGCTATTTAATATATAAAAATCGAATTTTTACTGCGCTATTCAATATATAAAAATACGATTTTTACTTCGACTTTCTATATATATAAATATGATTTTTACCTTTTAAATTTCTAATCTCCTTCTATTTTTAAATCTTACAATAAATTAGTTTATAAATCATTTTAAAAATCCGTTTTTAATTCTTTTAAAAACCAGTTTTTACCTTTTTATATAAAATCAGTTTTACTTCTTTAAAACAAATCGGTTTTTATTTCTTTAAAACAAATCAGTTTTTAATACTTTAAAAACAAAATCAGTTTTATTTCTTTAAAAACAAAATCAGTTTTACAGAATAAATAAAAAAGAAAATAAATAAATAAATAAAAATAGAAAATGCTCACCGATGTAGCTGCGAAGGGGGGGGTCTTCGCAGACGTCGGAGGGCTTCGAGGTGGTGTTGTTCGTCGATGGCGGCGTCTTCGAGGCTCCAGGGGGGGCGTCGCGATGCTTCGATCGATGAAGGGGGGGGAACAGGTCTTCGTCGGCGTCGAGACGAGGAGGGGCGGGTCGATTGATTCGATTTAGGTTTTTTTTTTTCTGATAACTGAAACGGGGGGGGGGCAAGTAGGAGATAAAAAGGGGGAAAAGAAATTAAAATAATATATTTTTTCTCCTTTTATTATTTAATTATTGTAAAAAGGTTGACTTTTACATATGACCTCGAAACGAGGCCCACCGCCTGTCGTCCATAGCGTTTCACCCCCATTCCGAACACAATGGGATATGTATCGCAAGCTGATGTGATCGTTACAATCAGTTTCTGTTGAATTTACATTTAAATCACTATATTGAATTTTAATCGCACATTTCAAATTACCGGAGTCACATACTAACTAGAAAAATTCTAGAAAAATATTTTCTAGCTTCGTATTGACGATGCGGTCCTAACAAAACTAGTTTCGTCGAATTCTGAAGCCGTTTGAAAAATGGCCAATTTCCAGTCGATTAAATTCAACAGAAACTGGTCAAACGCGTTTTCTTTTGCCACGCTCACACATTGACTCGAAAAATTATGAAATTTGAAACCTAGCAATAACTTGACACTGCGGATCTAAAAAAAGTGGTTTCGTCGAAATCCGAGGTCATTTGCAAAATTTCCATTTTTAAGGGCCTGAATTCTATAGCGACTATTCAGAATTTTCAACTGGACATATCTTTTGATTCCCGCTATCAAATTTCGATTGGTTATATTCGTTGGAAAGATATTATCAATTAGATTCCATTATTTTTGGTTTCGCTAAAATCCGGATTGTTTTGCACCCGGTATAGTCCGACAAAGTTTGAATTCAATTTTTGAAACTGCCACGCCATTTTCGGCCTTGTTTATAATTATAATTAATTATATTCGTTTTCAATTGTCGATTCAAACTCAGTTTTCATTGCCTTTATTTAAAATATTTATTTTAAATATTTAAAATCCATTATTTTAGCCAATTTAAAAATTTTAAATTGGTTCAGATTTTCTGGGTCGTTACAGCATTACACATATAAGCCTAAAACCGGTTAAGTATTTAGTACTGATCATACGAACTATCCTAACCAAAACCAAAAATAATGAAAGGCTTTGGCATCAGGAAAGTAAAAGTTAGGATAGCTAAAATTCTTGGTGTCGGCCTAGCCAAAACTAAATATTTGGGTATCGACACCGAAAACCTAACCAGTATTAAGCAAAGTTTAAAACTTGGTATTGATGAAGTCAAAACCGAAAATATTTCAACATCGGTAACGATAAACCTACTCCAAAATCTCGGGTATTGCGATGCTAAAACCAAGACTTTCGGTAACACTTTACACTATTTCAATACAAATTAAGTCGAAAACATAAATAACATCAGTCTTGGCATCGACAAAAACAAAACTAAAGGGAATCGGTAGTGGGTTGAAATTGGATTCACTGGTAACGAAAGAGAAAGTTCATCTTCATGAAAGAAGCTGAAATCCTTCGTATGTGAACTTTGCAATTTAGACCCTGAAAAATATATCGAGAGGGTATGAATGATAAATCCAAACTATCTGCCATTAATGAAGCTATCATTAATATCCATTCTAAGTAGAAAATTAAAGGCTGGTAAATTTTAACCAATTTCATAATTAATCTGGAGGAATAATTTACAAACTCAAATTTCAATTGATTAAAATACTTATAGAGATAGGACTGAGTTCGTGATTCTGAAAAGTTTATAAATGTTTCAAGGAAGAGTAATCCTGCTTGAATATTGTTTCTAGCAGGTGAAGGAATGAAAAAGAAGAAGTATTTTTATACCAAAGAGCTCCACTTAATCCAGACCACACAAATGAGGACAATTCAACGAACCAGATCAATACCAAAAGGGAGGAAATTCAAATAACAGTACTAAAGTCAAAATTTGGCCCGAAAAGTCGAAAATGCCCCTTCACTAGGAGGGATAATGTTACTATCAGATGTCAACACCAAAATCGGATAGAGATAAAGTGGCATAGAAACACCAAAACAGCTGATACTGGAAGCAGGAAGAGAGATATGATCCATATGTTATCGGTACCAACTAAAGAAGCAAAGGCTTGTACCAATACAAGGAAGAAAGTGACAAGGTGGCACTTAAACTAACATAAAAAATCAAAGTGTAACTCAGGGTAATGAAAATGATGACACCCAAAGCAATCAACCTAATCGCACTTCGAAAGGCATACAGTTCGATACCGAAAATTATAGCAGTAAAGGAGGACGCATGAAATAAATTTGGGCTTGAACAAAGGGCTATTGGTATCAATACCGCTACCAGAAAGCAATTTCGAAGTCACCAAGAAGGGACATCCAAGCTAATACACTTAGTGTCGATACCGATACCAAGGAATAATAAAGTTAACATTTAGAAGATAATAAAGTGAGTCAGAGCCGGTGATTTGCTATTGGCACAGAGGCTCATTATCGAAACCGAAAGCAGCTAAAGAAGTTGTCCATACTAATTTGCTTAGAATCATACATTGCATGGAGGCGGCACCAACTTCATGAGAAACACGGAGCCGATGATAACACTCAAGATAAAAAGAGGCCTGAATCCGAGAAACTGGCACCGACGACCACTGATGCGGGCCAACACAGACACCATATAACATTGCCAAAGCTAAAAGCACTCTAAAACAGGCTTCTGCTAATGGCAACCGAAAGGAGGCCCAATTTTTCTATAAATAAGACCCTAGGGGTCTCATTTTGGGGTACTTTTCCTTATTCCACAATATTGTATTTAACTCTTGGAGAGAAAACTCGAATTTGTAAATCAATTTGGGGATGTTACATGTAATCGCTTATGTACCCAATGAGATGATTAATAAAGAGAGAAATTCATTGCAATTCTTATATATTACTTCTTTTCTTATTGCAACTTTCACAAATGCTTCATACATAAGCCAAATTACCGAAATATCCTTCCACAAGCCGTATGGCTTCTTAACTTATTACGCTTAGAGAACCCTGTCCCAAGGTAACTGTTGGTTCTTGAGCCTCGTAAGCATAATACTCACCTCATGAAGGAAGAGCAACCAATCTTCGGGCATAAGACCTTGATATCTAGGAAACGGTGGACTAACTCAAGCTTGTAGGGACTAAATAATCCTTATCTCCTTTAGATCCACCTCCTAGATCTTACTTTCGGCGTTGACGAAAAATATCCTCTCTGTGTGTGTATATATATAACGTATTACATATATTTATTTTAATGATAAATGTAAAAACTAAATTTTACATACCTGCATCGTTCTCTCCAACATTCAATGCATTTTGTAAACCAACATATGGTTCTAATCGTATATGATGTTGTTTTCCCCCAAGCCATCTCATTCGGCTCCCTTCAATTTTTATACAATTTTCCATAGCATGCTATTGCGTTATAGGTCCATCGAGTATAAAAATATGTATGTTCGTGTCAAATCTATCATTAAAATATCCACTTATTATATATGTTTTTTAATAAGATAAATAAAAATTGAGTACTTTATTTGGTTTATACTAAGGTTATAAAGAATATGTAGATTAATTAGTGATCAATTTTTCATATCCGTAAGAGATATGGATAACACTCTCAGTGTGTAATAAGAGTACCATTCTCACTACGAGTATTCAAATCCCAACCATTATTTCCATAAAGCAGTAAAGCAGATACTGTAAGAATCATAACAAGAATATGTCTTTTGGTACTTCCATAAGATATCTCAATATTGTTTGCACAACAATATCCCTACCGTTTATGATACTTCTATCATACCACTATTCCTGCAATTTGTGAAGTTGTCAAAAGTGCGTATTTTTTAAAAATGTGAAACTATCAAATTTTAATTTTCTTTAATATTCACATATTCCTAGTTATAACAATATTTTGCTACTAATTATTTTAAAATATTTAATTTCTAAACTACATTCTATATTTTAGTACAAGCCAACGAAAGTTTTAAGATTTAGGAATTTTATCGAAAGTTGTAAGTCGTTCTTATCTTACATTTGAAAATAATTTTTAACTGATTCTCTTAATGGTTGTATTTTGATTTTGCATTCTAGGAATTTACTTCACATATAACATAATTGAATAAAAATGTAGTTTATGCACTTTAATTATCATGTTGGTTCCTACGGAGTGGTTTCTAATTTTGTGTTTTGCTTTTTTCCCCTTCGAACTACAAGTACTAATATGTATTAACTTCTCATTGTCGGTTACGGTAGAATTTTACATATTTAGTGATAATGAGTGTAATGAATGGTTGCATTAAAAAACATTACTTAATTTCTAAATGAATTCAACTATATTTTAGATTTTTATTTGGTGGGTAGTAACAAAGTTTTTTTTTCAAAGAATTTTCAAATGTTCAATATGTTTTACCTATTACTTTGCCTTTTGCCTTACAAAGCAATCCAAATTTCAAAACTAATACCTTTTCTCATTTATAGCTTATATAGACTAAAGCTGCAGAAATCATGTTTTTGGCAATACAAAAAAGGATGTTCACTTTTATTTAACCATAATTTTATATATTTTGTATCAAATAGGCATAGGTCTATGGTTATAATTATTTGTTTCAAGCGGCATTGAAAAATTCCATTGTTAGAACCAAAAATCAGAAAAGGTGGAACAGGCAACATAATCAAAGTGAAGGGATGTCGAAGACAGAAAGCCCTTTTGCATTTAGAAATTCCACTACTACTAGTAAGCCATTTTCAAATCAAAAGTTGGAAACCCATGCTAACAAAGATCTCTTGAGCTTAGCCTAAGCTTTATGCCCCAGAAACCTCTTTCAGAGTGCATCGCGACAGTCCCCGCGTACTCTTCTAGAATTCGAAAAGATTGCGCTTCTTCAAAGCCTCCATGAGTGCTTTCGCCATAAGCATAAAATCTGCATAAGCATGCAGTTTTACCTAAAGTTGAGCCCATTTTCCAATAAAAATGGTCCAAAGGCACCGTAAGCAAGTCAGTAGCTAGTGGGAATGCTTCAATGAAACATTCGTAATTGCCTTCGAAAGAGTGTCAAGACTAAGACTGAAGAGCAAAAAATGGCAAACTCGTACCTATAAATATGACCTTAGGGGTCCAATTGAAAAGAAAACTCTTATTCTCAATCTTGTACTTATAAGTTTAAGTTGTAACCCTAATTTATTAACCAGTTTGGGGAAATGTCTATCGTTCTTGAAGTCTTTAATAAAGGAATTCAATCAAGCCTTTAAGATAACTATAATGTGTTTACTTAATTATTATGTTATTATTTATTCTAACCTTGTAGTTCCACTCCTTAAGTTGTACAAAAATAGCACAATATAACCAAAAAACCCTTTCGTTTATCCTAGTAGGGTCTGAAGCAACAAGATAATCATCTACATTTTTTATTACTTCGAACCCCCTGTAACGTTCCCTTCCAATGGTTTTGTAAGATAATTGAAAAGGGATATAAATAGTATTCACAAGACCTCTAGGCTAGACTTCCGAAGTTAATTAATAAAAAGATCTGCATGGGTATTCTGCATGAGGATTAGGTATGCGTAAAACTAATTACAAGGATCCCTGAATCACCCGAAAGACTATCTCCGGAACCACTTATTAGCTATCTAAAGAATCCTTCGTAATAGAAACCAAGAGCTTCATTAGGGACCTCTGCCCCGCTTGCTACCAATCATCTAATTATTCTAACCCATTTTCCAATAGGAATACGCTTTTAGAACTAGAAGTAAAAAGTCCCATATGAATTCTATTACAGAATTGTATCCTCGTCAATTCTTCCTTTTCATAAGCATAGGAATTGACAGAAGTACACCACTTGGGGTGTTAACCATAAATTTGGCTAACATTTTTGGCGCTAGAGGGAGGGGTTGAACCTTCGATCCCTTTCTTACCTCCTTTCATCCTTGAAATTGATTCTTAAGAAAGGGAACAAATAGAAATTAAGTATAAGGGAACTCGTAATGGTTTGCGAAGGATCACGGAAACGTCGAAGGACATTTTGTACGAACTAAAGAATAAGGTTTATGGTCAAGAGAATAATCGCTACGAAATAGGAAAACGTTCCCGAAGAGCAAGGGATCAACACAGAGGGAATATTCAGGCGCCTCCACAGTCTAATAATTGAAAAGAGGATGTGACTCCTTCATAGTATCAATACAGAAATAATCGTGGAAAATTAGGAGTAAAGCTAAATCAACTTTAGTGGAAGGAAAGGATGTTATCCCTCTTCCTACATAACAATTTCCTGGTATAGACAATGAATTGAATAAATCAGAGCAAGGATCTTCCAAACCTTTTGAAAATGAAAATTCTTATGTGAATTTAAGGTTCCATGAGGAACAAGTATTATGAACAAAAGCTCTGGGTATGACTAACTAAAAGAAATTAAAAGACTATGAGTCAAGCAGTAAAAGGATAAACCTATTCCGAAGAGAATTGACATCATTATTTACCTATGAGACGGATATGGAAACAAGTAATGAGTTATTCCATCAAATTAAAAAGGAAATATAGCTTATTTATGATGAATAACCTTTGAGGAAGAAATGATAAGGGGTCATGAGACCTTCGACCAAAGATGACAGTTTGACATGGCTAAGCTTCGGACAGCCATAGCCAACATTAATTGGAAGAGAAAAAAGTTTCATCGATAGGGTATCCCTACGCTATCCACCAACAGTAAAACCAAAAATAAAAGTGATTTGTGGTGATCAGGAACAATTGTTAAATGGAAAGAGATTAAAATATGAGCCTTCAGAAAAAGGCCGGAACTTAATTTGACTACAGTGCATGAATTAATTACCTGAATGGAAAATGTCTTTTTCCTAACCAATGAAGAGCTCAATTACTGGCCACCAAAAGAAAAGGAAATAAAATATGAAGGAACAAAGGAGGCAGTTATTGCTATTGCCACTTAATGAATGGTCAGGAAACCAATCAATGCAAAGCTCTCAGGAAAGGACAACCCGCTTCTGTAGACAAGGAAAATTAAGAAAATATATAATGGATTGCAAATGAGACATAAAAATGAAATTTAATTCCAAAGAAAAACTCTTGCAGGGAACTAAGGAAAATCAACCTCAAGGAAAATAAAACTTATTTTTAAATAAGGCAATCTACATAAAATATAGATAAAAATTAACATCAAAACAAGAGACTCTACATGGTCAAGAGTAAAATGACCTTGCATGGATTGACTTAAAAATTCTTGGTATATCCCAGGTCCTTCCCCCAGAAAAGGGAAGGGGTTAAGGCTATGGCATCATGCACCTGGATTCAGGCCTCGGACATATCTTGGGTGCCTCCTGGAGGGAGGAGGATAAGCCCAAGACATAGGAGCCTAGCCATGAAACCCTTGATATGTTAAGGTGCCATCTGAAGGAGGGACGGCTAATCTCTGGTGAACACTCCTGATTTCGAATAAAGCATGCTCCTGCCCTTTTTAAAATCAAGCCCAGTCTGTGCTTTGGCACAAACAAGCGTTGCCTCTGTTTGTGTATTGTCCTTCTGAAGGGAACGAAATCCCTAAAAGAGCACTAAATCATGCCAAGCCTCTAATTTTGTAAAGCCTTCAATGGCAATAGATATATTAAAACCAAAAGCGCTTTTGTACCTATGGTTTCTTGAAGAAGGGTTTTCAGATTCTATCTAGATACCTGAATTTAGGTTTCAGGTCTTCTAAGCGGAAGGGCTTCGCTAGGGGTGTAAATCTATTGGATCGGACCGAGAAGGGGTCTTTTTAGTTTATGTCCTAAATAAAATCGAATAATACATGGAACAAACGAAACTTTTTCTTATCCAAATTTTGTATCCTAGCACGTACCCTAAATGAAATAGATCAGACACAGACATGTGTTTTTCGAACATGGACACAAATGGACTTGGTCATATATGGCTATTTATATTAAGTTTTCTACTTTTTATTAGATTTTCTTCCAGTTGTATGCCAAATTACAAGAAATTTGGACAAAATTTAACAAAAACGGACGAAACGTAATTTTTTCTTATACAAATTTTGTTGTTCTAACTCGTGTTCAAAATGAAAATTGGATGGACTCAAACGAACATATTTCGATCATGGACACGAACAAACATCGGAGTTCGTACAAAATTTACAGCTCTAGGCTTCGCATATTGTAATAACCCGGAAATTCCGAGCCAGTTTAAAATTTTTATTTTGGCAATTTTAGCGAATTTTGAATATTTAAAATAGATTATTTTAAATAGTATCGACGAAAACTTATTTTGAATATAATTCGACGTATATATTATATACGTCGTCGTTAGAATATAAATATTTATATATAATTATAAATAGAATTGAAAATGGCGCGGTAGTTCGATAATTCGATTTCAAACTTCAATTGAATGTACCGGGTGCAAAACAATCCGGATTTTAGTGAAACCGAAACCATTAGGATCTAATTGACAATATCTTTCCAACGAATCCGAAAAATCGAAATTTCATGGCGGGAATCAAAAGATATGTCCGGTAGAAAATTCTGAATAGTCGCTATGGAATTCAGGCCCTTAAAAATTGAAATTTTGCAAACGACCTCGGATTTCGACGAAACTAGTAGGACCGTATCGTCAATACGAAGCTAGAAATAATTTTTCTGGAATTTTTAGAGTTAGTATGTGACCCCGGTAAATTGAAATGTACGTTTAAAATTCAATAAAGTGATTTAAATGTAAATTTAACGGAAACTGATCGAAACAGTCGAATCAGCTTATGGTACATATCCCATTGCGTTCGGAATGGGGGTAATTAGCTATGGATGACAGGCGGTGGGCCTCGTTTTGAGATCGAAAATAAAAGTTGCTTTTTGGCGAAAAATAAATTAATTAAATAAAAAAAATGAAATATACCTTTCTCTCCTTAACTACCCAGCCCCCTCCCCCCCCCCCCCCGTTCGTTTCATTTCAAAATAGAAAGAAAAAAAAATATACTTCGTTCGATTCCTCCCGCCGCCTCCACCCTTCGCCATCATCACCCACGATCGCGCCCCTGCCGATGATCCTCCCCGTCGCCACCTTTCCCTCCTCCTTCTACAACCTTCCGCGAACCCTAGCCGCCGCCTCCCAAACCCTAACCACCCACCACTGGCCGACGCAACCCCCAAACCCCCCCTCGTCAGTTCGAACCCCCCCAGACCCGATTCGAGCCCCCCCCCCTCGAAGGAATCGCGACGAAAACAGCCCCCCCCCCCCCCCGGCTGTAAGTTCTTGACCCATTTTATTTTCATTTTGAATTCTAGTTTATTTAAATCAGTAAAGAAAGATTTTTAAAAATGCAAAAGTTTAGATTTTTAAAATAGAAAAGATGAGATTTTTCATATGGAAAAGATGTAGATTTCTATTATGAGACTATCGAAATAAAAATACGATTTTTATCGAGGTAAAAATATGATTTTTATCATATGAATAAAAATACAATTTTTATATAGTGAAGAGAATAGAAATATAATTTTTATACTAGTGGCATAATAAAAATATGATTTTTATATTATATTTGAAAAGGTTTGATCTTTATTTTTGAAAAGGCGAAAACTTTATTTTTGAAAAGGAGAAAACTTTATATTTGAAAAGGCGAAATCTTTATATGAAGAATAGCGGGATAAAAATATAATCTTTACTATATGAACATCGATGTGAAAATATAATTTTTATCTATATAGTAGCGGTATAAAAATTCGATTTTTATATATTGAACTGCAAAGTAAAAATTCGATTTTTATATATTGAACAGCATAGTAAAAATTCGATTTTTATATATTGAACAACAAAGTAAAAATTCGATTTTTATATATTGAACAGCATAGTAAAAATTCGATTTTTAAATATTGAACAGCATAGTAAAAATTCGATTTTTATATATTGAACAGCATAGTAAAAATTCGATTTTTATATATTGAATAGCGAAGTAAAAATTCGATTTTTATATATTGAATAGCGAAGTAAAAATTTGATTTTTATATATTGAATAGCGAAGTAAAAATTCGATTTTTATACATTGAATAGCGAAATAAAAATGTGATTTTTATATATATAGTGGCTACGGGCAACGAAAGCGACAAAGGGCGAGAATGGAGAAGTTTTCTCTAATTGAAGAGTCGTGGTATTGGATAGCTTTCGGTGAGAATTTCTCACCTTTCAATTTCTTTTCTAATTATATATTTATACTAGGATGCAGACGGTGCTTAGTAGCACCCGACACAATCGTCCACAGACCATGGACTTGTTTGTTTGGTTGCATAGATTAGTTAGATGATTTGATTTGAATTTGGGTTGTTTGGTGAATTTGATTGATGTGTGAATGGCGTGGGCCTTCACTAGACCGGGGATAAGGCTAGGCCTCGTCCCGTTTCTAGTATCGTGCCGTTATGCCGCCGAAATTTTCTAAAATATGTTAGAAAAATAAAAATATCATTTTTATTGTGTAAATGAACTGAATAGAAATTCATATGTTGAAGTAAAATATTTTATCGTTAAAAATATAATTTTTAACGTGAAGTGAATAAAATAAAATATTCATTTACAAACCAGACGGTTTGTTTATGTACACTGATTTGACTGACATTGATTGGGACGATAAATTTTACACATCGCCCAACTGCACAAATAGAACCTGTGTTTGATTGTTTGAAACCCCATACGGGTGTTGGGATGAAATATGAAGTTCACTCATCCTGATTGATTAAATATGTCGATCGATTGATTGACAGGCTGTTATAAGCGTTAGATATTTATATTTGATGCTTATACAGTGTAGTGCACTTTGGTTGATGGTTGATTCTTTTTCAATGCTATTGTATACGTGTGATGTATGAAAATCCATATAATTAACTTTATATGGTGATTGATTGGGCCTCATTCCAATTTAGAAGATAAAGAATAGTATAAAGTAAATGTTCATGTGTTGACTGTACTCATCCGTTGAGATTAGTCATGTGTTGAACGAAATATTTTAACAATAAAATTTATATCTTTATCACTATAAAGTAAATGTTCATGTGTTGACTGTACTCATCCGTTGAGATTAGTCATGTGTTGAACGAAATAATTTAACAAAAATAGTCACACGTAGACAGTACTCATTCGTTGAGATTAGTCGTGTGTTGACTAAAATAAATATTCATTTGTTGAATAGAATATTTGATATGGAATATTTGAAATAATAAAATATTTGAAATAAGAAATATTTGAAATAAAATATTTGAAATAGAAATATTTGAAAAGGAGATATTTGAAAAAGAAATATTTGAAATAGAATATTTGAAAATAGAAATATATGAAGCCGTGTTGATTAGATTGACGCCATTTTGACGTGATCGACATTTATATCGATTTTATTCATTTAAAAATGAATATTGAAAAGTGATTTCGAAATCGAATATTTCGAAATGAATATTGAAAAATGATTTCGAATTTGAATTGAATTGAAACCGAATTCGAATTGAATATAAAACGATTTCGAAATGAATTGAATATAAAACGATTTCGAAGTGAATTAAATATAAAACGATTTCGAAATGAATTGAATATAAAATGATTTCGAAGTGAATTGAATATAAAACGATTTCGAAATGAATTGAATATAAAACCAATTCGAATTGAATTGAAAACCAATTCGAATTGAATTGGAAACAAATCGAAATGAATTCAAATGGAATTGAATAGGAATGAATTCTAAAACGAATTTATAAGGAAGAAATCAATTTTGATTTGAATTTGAAATAAAAGTTGAAATTATTTTTGAAACGAATTTAAAACTAATTATAAAATTTGTTTTAAATAGAAATCGACAAAATATATATTATATATATAATATAATGGCCTGAATAGAACGCGCCGCGCCGAGGCAGTTCGTGAATTTCGACCATTTATTTCAAACGGACATTACGGGAGATCCGACCGTCGGATTCTCCTAAAACCGGAACCATTGGGTTCGTATCGAAAAGAGCTTTCTAACGAATATTAGAAATTCAAAACCTAACGGTTGGATTTGGAGATACGTCCAAATCAAATTTGAAAAAGGTCGCTGTAAGTGCAGTTCGATGGCCGTTATTGGAAACCGACTGTACGGGCCTTGATAAAATTATTAAAAATATCAATAATTTGTGTAAAATCATAAGAAATGATTTGAGAAAAATTAGGGTGAAAAAAAAACTCCATATTTGAAAAGATAAAAATAGATTTTTATCGAAATGAACTATATTGAATTAAATTTAAAACCCGATTTGTTTTAAATAAATTAATTAGATTTAAAAAGGGGTTTTAAATAATCGGAATTTCTAATATATTTGGTTGGATTTGAAATGGATTTATCGTGAACGGTGTTTTAAATAACACTAGTTCTTTAACCCGATAACAAATAGAATGTGATTTAGGTTTGTCGTGAACTGTGTTTTAAATAACACCTAGTTCTTTAACCCAGTAAAAGGAGTTTTAATGAATCTGTAATTAGATTGAAATGTGAATCTATAATCTAAATTATCAAATTTAGAAATGAGCGAGAATGGAGTATCGCCAGTTTTGCTCCAAAGCGATAGTAAAATCTTTAATTAGATTTGAACGTGAAATGGTAATTAATTTTACCGATAACACCGTGGTGTTAGATATGGAGTATTACCAGTTTTGCTTCATGGGATAAATAGGTTGGGATTGGGAAATAAAATAAATAATTACTTCGGTGTGGTTCGCTAATCTCGACTAGTTGGAAAAACCATAATTTGGTTTTAAATGACATCCAAAGGAAGATTAAAAGATAAATTTGAAAGAATTTATCTTGGATAAAATTAATGGGAACCTTTCCCTAAAAGTGTGATTTTATGAATAAAAAAATATTCTGAATTGGGATGAGGTGTATGTTGAGTTTGTGTAACATTTGTTTTTAATATACGCGGGTTGTTCAGAAAGTCCGGGTTTATACCCATTCTGAATAACCAATCCGACGATAAGTCGAAGATGAAGACGGTGGTTGAAGACCGGAAGTCTTCACATCGTTTGGATAATTACTGACGATCCTGATTGGGCTGTACACCCAAGAGGATGGAAATAGTTGGTGGTCTTCCAGACGTACCTGGAGATCGATGGATATGCGAGGAAAGTGCCTCCGGTTTCGTTCAGACCCAGAACGGACTTGTAAATGGATTGTGTGTCTGACACTGGATTTTATTCTATGTTGATTGATTTCTATTAAATATACATCTGTTTGGCGGCGGAGAATTTATTCTTTTGCTTAACGCCCTTCTCTGAGACGTACGAGCTCAGAGGTTGTATATCGATGGACATCAGTCGCATGGCATGAATTGCCTGTGTGGCACGCTAAGATGCAATGATCAAGGCTTCTGTTGAAAAGCAAAGTCTTGTGGTTGATGATCAAAGCACGCCTACGTGGCAGCTTTGTGTATAACGTGTATTCGCGAGCCTCACACCTCGGTATGAGTCAAAAACGGGATAGTGACTGCAGGGAGAGCATGACGTTTATTTCTAGCTTTGGTGGTGTCAGTGACTTACCAGCCCTGACATTTATATACTTTTCACCTATGTGGTTGTTGGAATGCGAGGCGCCTCGATTATAGGTCTGTAAGGACCGGGAAACGTGTGTTCAGGCATAATTAATCCTCTAACGTAAGTGAGGACCGGCCCTGAAGATCCAGGATTTCCCAGAGTGCGTAGTCCTGAGGCATTTGCTAGAGTGTCTCGAACGCGGAGAGGAGCTTGCCCCTTGCCTCGACTCATGGCGGAATCCAATTTCCAATACGTGTAATTCGGCTTTATTTGTAGAGCCTAGTATGGCGACATAGTGGGATGGGGCACTCATGCCGTCTATGATTTATATTTATGATTGAAATTGTTTTGACACTATACACTTATTATAGTATCAAATGATTTGTTTTAAACGTACCAAGCATGTTTGGCTGTTATAAGGTAAAACCCTATCCTCCGGCTTGCGTTGCATTGTGTGATGGGACCTGGGTCTTATAATAGCTTCATTTTTCAAAAAAGCATTGCGATTGTTTATTCTATGCACTGGTATTCTTGGGAGGAAACCCGTTCCGTGTTATACGGCGTGGTCCCTTGAATTACTCTATTTTAAAGTAAAGCTTTAAATAACTGTTTTAGTTCTCACACCAGTCACATGACTGACCTGGAGTTTATTGTTTTAACCTAAACTCTGGGTGCCCCTATTTTCCGCACGGGCAGCTAGTAGTTTTGGTTTTGCAGATTTATATTCACAGGATCCTGGTTTACAGCTGGAATGGTATCCGGAAAGCTCTGTATCCGTATATCACCTTCAGTTGTGTTTTGTATTATTTTTCCGCTGCTATGTAATTTATTGTAATCTCTGATATTTATCAAATGTAATTTATTCATTTATACTCTGTATATTCTTGTATCTGATGGAATTGTAGTAATAGCAATGAAATGTTCTTCCGTCTGCGTTCATTTGTGTGTTGTTCTCAAAGTATCCGCTCTTTCCTTCACGGGGAAGTTACGGGTCCTTACACATATATTCCTTTGGAGGATGGTTCTTAAATTGATATAAATACCCGAATCTAGATTTAAGATCTTCTAAACCGAAAGTGGCTTCATATGCTTTATGCCCAGAAGTGAATTTCTGGGCTTCTATTATCTCAACACTCAAATTTGGTTTTCAAGTCCTCTCAGCCAAAAGAGTCTTCGTAGGCTTTTCGTAATCAAATTTTTGGATTTCCAATATTTTATTCCAAAATTTGGGTTTTGGATCTTCCTTGCCAAAAAGTATTCTTAATCTCTATGATTTATTACCTAAATGAGGGTTTTGAATTACTCGAATAAGGATTCTGAAATTTCTAGCGATTAAAAGGCACTTGTTTCGATCTCTTCTAAAAAGAGCAGGTCTTTTGCTTCCATAATCTCTAGATTAAGGTGTTAAGCCAAAGACAAATTTATACATACCATATAAATATTGAAAGGTGATCTTGGATTTAACAAATAAAGGAGGCTTCCTTTATTTTAAATACCTCCAAAGGGAATATGCTATCCACAAATGATAAATTCAATGTATTATGTTCATAAAGGCAAGGTAAATGAGTTAGTCACATAAACAAGACATATTTAGGACAAGCCGAAAGGTGAAGAAAAATTACCATAAGTTTACAATTATACAATCAATTGAAATATGAACACATGAAAGTTTGCATACAGATAAGTAATATTATAAAAGCATATTTTATAGTCTATCAAGTTTCTCTGCTAAAATCCCTGATAATACAGGGTGAGAAATATGCCTTAAAGAAATTTGAAGCAGTCCCTTGAGCATTGCTTCTTTTTATCTAACTTCACAGGAGTTGTCAATAGAGGTAATTTGAACCTTAAGTGCTTTGTTGAATGCTTTATTGGTTATGGTGAGAAGCTTGTTCGCTCTCTCATACTCACATTACGTTTCATGAAGCTATATATATTTTTCTTCAAAAGTTTAGTCTGGTAAACATATTCACAAATGTGATGATTGGTGTCTTTCACCTGACACTTTACATTCAAAATATTTCCAAACTTCATGATTCACTCTTTTGACCTGGTCCTTCACAAATTCATTTTCTAGACCCTTCGGAGGGTTAATCGGATGAGGAAAGCATTCAGAAATTTCTTTCTGCTGCCTTGTCATTTTGGAAAGGTCCAATGAAACCTTAGAAGAAGACATCAGAAAACCAAGGGCATTATCATGCAAGATGAATTCCGGGGATTAGTAAGAAGGTCGGGTATTCTCTAATTGGAATGTGACGAAGCAAACTTATTCCTGAAGAAAGTTAATGTCCTTATTAAAATATTTCGAAGGATTGGCATTTACTAGATTCTTTGTTGTGACCAGTCCTTTTCTTGACGAACAAGTTTCTTCTCCAGGTCTCTTAACTGCTCACGTAAACTTTAGACAAATACTCTCTGGTCTTAAAACTTTCTAAACCACTCTAAAACAAGAGGCTTACATATAAACTTAAGAGGTATAGATTACATGAAGGCTTTCCCTTCTTAGGAGCTAATCATGAGGGACCTCCAAAGGATTAGATGGGATTGGATGAGAACCCTTGTCATACCGAAGAGGTATGACAATGCTATTAAAAAAACAAAGACATGAAAGGTAACAAAAGCAGCGCAAGCATGCTAAAAGAGAAATTTTTATTATTATTTACATCTAAACACGTATAAAACTCTAAGGTAACTCAACAAAATAGAGTCTTTAACATTTATGAAATAAATTGTTCCTTGTAGTGTGAAGTCTTTTCAGGTGAAAGGTCAAAAGGCAGTGTAAACACTTTAGGGAATCCCCATGTTCCCTTCGGATGCGGATCATGCCCTATTTTTTCTATGTACCTATAATAAAAGCACCCAAGTAAGACCATCTAAGGTCCTCAAAGAAAAAAGGTCATCTTTCATTTAATGGCAGTAAGCTTCCTAGAGTAAACCAAACAAAAAGTTCGTCCCCTCAATTAACATCCAGAAGAGCACCATCAACTCTTTGTTCTCTTGAGTGATTTTTTCCTTTCGAAGGCAAACCTTCTTCAAACAAGGACCCCCTTCGCTGTTCTTAAAAGACGGTAAGGTATAGGCGCTATTGTCAAATTCAAAGTATTTTCAAATAAGTTATTATAATCTCTCACTGATATATCCAGTTCACACTAAAGGGAGCGTATTTCAACTTGCATCTTACTATATTTTCCTTTAAGAGGGGTAGGATGCCCTTGATGAATCTAAGGTTCATGAAATTACTATTTTACTTAAACCACTAACAAGAAAGTGAACAGTAGGCAAAACTAGTAGCAAACTTGAGGAATATGTATCAGAGAAGTCATAGTACAACATACTCCAATGATGGTGTCAGATTCAGACGAAGGCATAGCATGACCAAAAGGGTGTATAGAATCCAGGGTATCAACACCAGAATCTCCCTCCTTTATCTTGGAAGAATTATATTTATGTGAAGAGAAAGCATCACCTTTGTGACCTCCATCCAGGCACGCTTCAGGGACTTTAGTACTTGGATTTCCAGAGTTTCCCTTAGGATCCCTGTCATCATCATCATCGGAAGATTCCTCCAAATGACCACTTGAAGCCTCGTCATCTTCGACATCATCAGCAGAAGAGTCCTCCGAATAAACATCTAAAGCCTCACTATATTCACCATCATCCTCATCAAAAAATTCATTTTCAACTTTAGGAACCTAAAAAGAGAGGAATTTTCGACTTTGATACTCTCCACTTGAGGGAATTCACTGATCACCTTCAAAACGTCTACTTTCCTCAGAAACCTCTCCACTATATACGAAGGCAAGTTGGGGAAGCTTAAGTCTAGGCATTTATCTTTGTCAATATAAGCGGTCACAAGAGCATCTACTAGAGTATTCTTCATGATCTCGCCAAATGAATTGGCAAAGAAATCATCGATCTTCCTCTTAGCATCAGCGAAGGAAGCAAGAACACCTAAAAGGGTTCTTTTTTTTCTTCGAATATTTTCCTTAAGACCCAAATGAATATATGCATATTTCGAATTTGAATCCACTAGCTCTTTCTGGGACTTTTCTAGCTCAGTATTCAACTCTAAATTTCGATTCGTGAGAGATGAAACCAAAGCCTTTTTCTATGAAAGAGATATGATATCTAGATCCTTTAGGGCTTTGTCCCTCATAGTCGATAACTCGGAACTTTTGGTCTTCAAAGTTTCATTTTCTTCCTTAAGAATGAGGAAATCAGCAAGTCTTTTCGGAAAGAAAGCCAATGCCTAACAAGATGAAAAAGTAAAGGGGAACATGAGAAAGAGAATAGAATAACTAAAAAACTTTGAAGGTTCGAAATATTACCGAAAGCTGATGAGCAATATCGGCTTTCTGATCCAAGAAGGAGCTTGGGGGAAATGGGAGGATAAGCATAAGAGAGAGATTCAGCTACCTCCTTAATCAAATCATAGAACCTGACCTCGGGATGAGGGTTTGGGGAGGTTTCGGGTACGTTAGTAGTGAAATAAGGTAGTGAAGAAGTACTAATTGCTCTGCTTATGTCTTCTGCCTAAATAGAAGAACCGGAGAATTGAAAGCGCGATATTATATCCTTCTTGATGGGGAAAGACACTACTGGAACTTCCCTATTAGAGATTTGTTGCAAAGTTCCATAAGGTAGAAGGGTTATTATTATGGGCATAAGGGCTATTGAAGCCCTGCCTTTGCATCTTGTTATAGCGACAGAAATAGATCCAATGACTTTTGCCTTTCTACTTGTCACTTTTTCTAATTTGGATTTCGCTAACCTCTTTCATATTACTTCCCAAGGTTATAGATATTTCGTTCGACTCTCTTATTCTAAGAAGGGATGAAAGCGGGAGTAATGACCGAAAGTGGAGGGACACTCAAAGTATTAAAAGTAGTGGATGAACATGGAAAAGACAAGTTAGAAAGCAAGACGAGGAGCCTTCATGATTTCTGAAGGGAGACATAAAGATTAGGGCTTACTGAAATTGTCAAGACAGATGGAAGACATAATGGAAAATCTATGTCTGTCTCGTCTCACTAAACAAAAAAACCTGAGGATGGGCAACGCATTGCCGGGGGAGGGGAGAGGGACACCTAATATTCTCTGGCCAATCGTAAGAATAAAGTATTTAACAAGAAGGCCGAAGGTCAAAGATAAAGACCTTCCCCTACGGCTTTAAAGACACTTCCATTTGGGTCATGAGAGCCTTAAAGTCAGAACCAGGATTCTTCGGAACGCCATTTGGAAGAAAGAGCATGACATAATTAACTAATGGAGCACGAATTGCAATATGGAAATGAAAAGATATGAAGTGATTATCAAGATTTGTAAAGTTCTCAAAAATCTGAAGAGAACATTGAACAAGAAAGAATCGGTGCTCCCATTCCTAAGATTTGTTACCAGGACCTTTGATTAAATTTGGTGAAGGATTTACCTGATAAATATGAGAATTTTGCTGGCTTGGCTTTTCCAAATGAACTAATTGCTCGAGAGTCGGAGCGCTTGAGGAGAATCCTTTGGACTCTAAAGAAAGGACCTCAAGCCCTATAATGCATGAACAGGCATTGGGAACAAGTTGAATCGGAGGAATCTTCAAATGGTGAAGGAAGTTGTGGATGAATAGAGGAAAGGAGATGAATCCGCAGTGCTAGATAGAGATGGAGGTGAAAGCAAAAAAAACCATTCCAGAGAGTTATTAATGGCATCTCTAGCTTTCGGAGGGATAGCAATGACCCCGAAGATACCCAAGTCCTCAAAAATAATACTCATCTCCACCTGAGATGAAATGGAGGAACACTTCTCCACGGCAGCCACTATGGAAGGAGCATCGTCTTACTGAGAGGACTCAACCTTACGAGGTGCAGGAGCTTTTGGCATGGGGTTCACAATAGACTTCCCCTTATTAGACATAATGTTGCCAGATGATTGTCATTTAATAAAAATGATAAGAGTTGGGAAAAGAATGCGATTATAATAAATACGAAAGGAAATCTTTCGCCATTATCGAAACCCTTTGATAACAAAAGAGAGGAGACATTCAATTAAAGGTGAAAAAGGGATCATAAAGTAGTTTTTTCGTTTATTATAATATGTTCTTTATCATTTCGAGACCAGATCCAAAACCCTAAAAAAAGATTTAGGAAACAACAGCAAATTGAAGTTGTTGAACTTTGAACTTCAATTTTGGGAAATTTTAGTTTTTAAAAAACTGTCTTAAATACTAGATTGCGGTTCGAATCGAATTGAGATCACTATGATGTTCAAACTGGTAACTTGTGGCAATCATTATGATGTTCAAGCAAGCATAATGAGATCTAGGTTAAACATTATGTGTCCAATTACTTAGATATAGCATAGTTAGGGTGATCTAGTAACATGTTTAGATCTAAAGGTGGATTCACATGTCAAGTTTACAACATATCTAAATGTAACACAATATGACAGGTGAAAGGTGATTAACATAAAGATCTAGTTCCAAGTAATGTCACAATTGTCCAAACTAATAGATGTACAACCATCGTAACATGGTTACAAGTCAAGATCCACATAAGCAACATAATCGAATCACCACAATTTATTAGATCTAGGAAAATAGATCTGTTATGACATAGTATAGAATTTCACATTAACATAGAATCATACTTTACAACATATCCAATTCATAGTCTTTCAAAGTATACTTTTATTTATCTAAACCTAAAAGTAATCTAGAAACTCACAGCGTTAGGTTTAGAGAATTTAGGAAGAATGGATCTAGAATTTCTGAATTGGATTTGTAGAATATGTTATTGTATAAAACGGTTTAGTTCGCACTCCAGCAACATATGGCCTCAATGACTCCCGATGAAGAAAATATGAGAAATAGGACATGTATATATAGCTTCCAGACACCCTGAAACCGAGTGCCACCTCAGCCCTAGGGGTGTCGACACCCTTGTGGGTGGATCGACCCCTAGGTCGATACCCCTTCAAGGGGTCGACCCCTAGGTCGACACTCCTCTAGGGGGTCGACCCCCTAGAGCAGGAATTTTGTCGCTCAGAGGAATTTTTCTAATTTAAATCCTCTGGATAGGATTCTGTCTCACCTCTGACTCATGCGTATATACAAAATATTTCTATGCGTATACAAACTTAAAACCGTTATAACTTCTTCATATAGTGTCCATTTTACGCAAACAAAACGTTTATCTTGGCCAGAATTTCGAGACAGACACAATGGTGTAGTATGTTTCCTTTAATTCTGAATATTAAATTAATTATTATATAATTTATTCTCTTTAATGTCGTTAAAAATTCGGGGTGTTACATTCTCCCTTACTCAAAGGATTTCATCCCGAAATCTCTAAGTCGAGAAGAATGCATATCCTACCATCCATCATCCATCTACTCATCCACCAATCACTGGGATTCATTGTCCTTAAAGATTTCTAATGCTTATATGAATATATGCAAAGATGTGTGTATATGTACCAACACTAATGCGAAGATCAGGCAGTCTACTGATTCAGCTGACCTCCTTAATGCAATGTGTGTTAGTGCCACGAATCTAATATGTATGCAAATAAACCTATTGTATCATATAAGTTCTATATGTGTGCACACCCATTCGTCCAAATGCGACATCCATATGCCAGTTCATCCATTTTCATCCATAAAAGAAAAGAAAATGCACACATATCCGTATGCAATATGAAAGTGATTGAGCTGATCTTAGTGCCTAATGTATGTGTATATGCATCGACAGGAAACCATTAGCAAACATTTGCATCCACTTGCATTCATCAAACATAACATGTTTCAAACACATGCTTACATCCATAGGATTCCTATCTAAAGGTCAAAAATACGATGGATAAGATATATTCTATTGACGGAAATAAGCACTGATAAAACTTAGGAAAGGAGTTAAGAGCATACCCTCGAAAAGAAAAGGGGTACGAAGCACGAATCTTGTCTTCGGCCTCCCAAGTCGCATCTTCTGGGTTATCTCCCATTGAATACGGGTTGGGACTCGTCTGACTGTCGCCTCCCATTCCACTTCGACTTCTTCCAACATGCTCGACTCAACAACTTCTATGGTGTCATGCAGGCACTTCCGCAGATGAGAGATATGGAAAATGCAATGAACAACGGATAAATTTTCTGGTAGCTTTACTCTATAGGCCATTTGGACAATCCTCTTGATTATGGGAAATGGTCCCACAAACCTAGGTGCCAACTTCCCTGCTGATCCGAAGCGAACCACATTCCTCAGAGGTAATACTTTGATAAAATCTAAGTCACCCAGTTCGAATTCGATGTCAATCCTTCTCTTGTCTGCATAGGACTTCTGCCTATTTTGAGCTGTCTTCATCCGCCGTCGAATAAGGTCAATCTTTTCGGACGTTTTCCTAACCATATCTGGTCCAAGTAATAACCTTTCTTGTAATGACCCGCATTGGCAGAGGTATTATAATTAATTTATTTATAAAGGTGGTTTGGAGAATTTAATGGTCGTGGAATTAAATAATGGTGAATATTTAATTTGAAATAATAAATTAAAATAATATATCTAATTCTGAAAAATCAGAATTGGCTGAAATGACAATATGGTGTGAACTGGATCATCTGTGATATTTAATTCAGCTTAGAATTGAATTTGAATAACGAATATATTATTTGAACGTCAGTTTGAACGTATAATTATAATATAATTAAAATAGAGCTTGAAATAGCACTGCAGTTCGCTATTTGGCGATTTGAACTTCAACTGAATGTACATGATTCGTTTTAAACCGGATTTCTGTGAAACAAGAAACGTGTGGAGCTGGTGGAGTATATCTTTCTAGTGGAAGAGAAAAATCGAGATTTCGTCGTATAGATTTTGATTTACGTCCAAATCAAATTTCAGAAAAGTCGCTGTGGAATTCCATTATAATTTGCAACGCTTTATTTATGTTATAAAAGGATTTTCAATATAACTAGAGATCGGGTTTGAATTTAGACAAGGTTCTTTTGAGACGTAGTGACAATTTAATTTTTAGAATTTTACTGTAATTTTTAATTAATTAAATAAGCAACTTTTTATTTAGAGTATTTTGCACCCTGTAGTCAACATTTTGGGATTTCAAAATATGAGTTAATCTACCGGTATTATTACATTTATGGGATCGTGACACATTGTACGACTCACTGGTATTTTCATATCAGTCCGTGAACAAATAGAGTTCCGCATAATGGGTTATTCTCAAGCGTAAAATAATTATCCTAACCTAGTCTTCATTATGTGGATCAAACAAAGCCACGTTCATCACTCACGTGGACAGCTATGGACCAAATCAAATTCATGGACGTAAGAGGAAAAGGTGGCCTCTAAATCTTCCATAAAATCAAAAAGGAAACCCCTATATATAATAACCCTTAAAGTCTTTCTAAACCTAATTTCAACCTGAGATTTTGCGCCGTCGGGTTCTTACTCAGAAACATGGATTTCGATCTTCATATATCGAAATAGAAATTCAAACGCAAATCCTAAAATCCAAATAAAAATAGATTGGAAACCCTCGCAGCTTTCTCTTCATTCCTATACCGATGTTGAGGGGTGCGGTTATCATTCAAGGAGCTGGAATCACTCGCAGCGAGCTAGGGTACAGATTTACTCACGAACAGGCATCAATAGGGGTTCCGACAACTGCTTCGAGCTCCTAGAGGGTTTTGGCCTCTGTACGCCATTTTTGGCTTTGTAAAATCTGGAGCAGGAAATGTCGCTCGATCCTTGTCAACGATCGTCGACAGTCAGGGGAAAAGAACGGCAGGTCACGCGAATTGAGGAGATGAAGGATTTGAAGAGTTCGTTTTCTGTAATGGTAAATTGATGTTGGGTGTGTTCTTGGCAGTGTTGTTTTCGAATACAGGTGACATTATGTTTGTCAGTGGGGGTTCGAGTTACCTACATGGTCTACAAACATAGATGAGGAGGCGATGTCTTAAAAATATGATGGAGCAGCGGGTTTATTTGGAGCAAGAAGAAAGGATATGCGGTTTTGTTCTTTGCGTGGATGAGATGACACTGTAGCGGGTTCTGTTCTTGGTTAGAGCGGACGTGAGCAGCAAGGTGAAATCAGTTCGTTAATGGCGTGAACAAGGAGTCGCGTTATCTTGATAAAGGAGAAACATAATGTGGTGGAGTCCGGAAATTTCGGTCATGGCCATTTGATGGGATACGCAAGTTAGGATGTGGAGTAGCGACATGGAAGTTTGTGTACAGAAGTGCGGTTTCTTTTTGAAACATGGAAGAAGTGATAGAATGGGTCAGTGGGGGATTCAAAAGTATCGACAATAATGGTGTGGAATACTGGAAAGAAATTCGGTTTTTGAAGTTGGAGAACCAAACTTGTTGAAAGGATATGGGGGAGGAAGAAGGGCGTGAAGGGTGGGGCTTTCCAAATGGTACGTGGGCTGGGAAATAAAGGGGAGGCCCAATTATTAAATATAATTAAAGTCTAGTTTAATTTATAATGTGTATTAACTTGAACTTGTCATATCTTATACATACGGTATCGGAATTGAACGAAACTGGATCCGGCAGGATCGTATGGACGGGAGCAACACAGTGGAGCTGACTGCGAGCGAATTCGACCTCGTTACAATTTATAGCAAAATAAATTGTCCGTCTGAATCAAGAGATGGTTATCGTTATTAACGATGATCGTCCAATGTGAGTAAATCTCACTAACTCTGAACAGTTTATAATTTCATGTTGTATTTTTAGAACTGTTAGATATTGGCTGATTGACTGTGTGTTGACTGTTTGATTGAACTGCTAGTCAGTTAGTTAAATTTCTATATTGATTCTGTTTAACAGAATATATCATATGGAACTGAAAGTGATGTTATCTATATTGTTTAATATCTGTGATGCAGGTAAACAGGTTGGAGGAATCCAACTGGATTCCTCAACATTTATTTTACTGTTTTCATATATTGTGATATATGATGTGTTATATAATCTGTTATGGATTATGGGTATTGGAATGATGTTGATCATTTTTTCGATATTTTAAATATCATAAAGACCCTGGGATGTAAAAAGAATTATTTCAATGTATATTGAAATAAAAGGATTTGATTTTATTTCGAAAATAAATAAAAGGGAAAATGTTTTTAAAACGAATAGAGTTTTATAAAAGGGAAATCATTTGTAAAGTGAAGAACTGTTACTAAAAGTAAATCTTTATAAATGAATAGTTTATTCGAATAGGTTAAAAGGAGATAATCGATGTTAGTTAATCGATTTGAGTTAAAGTTAAAAGGAGATAATCGATGTTAGTTAATCGATTTGAGAATAAAGTTAAAAGGAATTAATCGATGTTAGTTAATCGATTAGTGTTAAAGTAAAAGGAGTTAATCGATGTTAGTTAATCGATTAGTGTTAAAGTAAAAGGAGTTAATCGATGTTAGTTTAATCGATTAGAATAGAAGCAAATGAGTTAATCGAATATAGTTAATCGATTAGTGTTAAAGTAAAATGAGTTAATCGAATATAGTTATTCGAATAGAAAGTAAAATGAGTTAATCGAATATAGTTATTCTAATAGAAGCAAATGAGTTGGCATTCGAAAGGAGTTAAATCGAATAAGTTATTCGAAAGGAGTTAAATCGAATAAGTGAAATGAGTAAATCAATAGCTTTAGTAAAATAGAGTTAATCCAATAGCGTTAGTCAAATAGAGTTAATCCAATAGTGTTAGTCCAATAGAGTTAACTGATAAGGGTTAATCGAATAGAGTTAAGTGAAAAGAGTCAATCGAATATAGCTATTCGAAGGAGGGTTAAGTAAGGAAGTTAGTAAAGGGATATAAAGTGAACTTTGTCTATTTCAAAGTTAGAAATGTTGTTCAGTTAAGGTCTGAGAGGTAGTTCTACCCCAACTTGATTGGCTCCATTTTAACTAAGGAATAGTTAAGGTTCGGCAATAAAGGAAATGGTTTGAGTTGGCATCGCGATGGTTTGTTTAAAACATCTGTCTAAGACCAATGAAGAAGCTTTGGAAATGTTTTCCAAATAAGAAACCAGAAATGTTTTTCTAATAAAGAAAACAAGAAATGGAAATGTTTTCCATTGTTAATAACGTATATTTTCCAAATTTAGAAAATAAGAAATATTGAATATAGGGAAACAGGAGATAAGTAAATTAATAAACTAAGGAGATATATGATTGATGATTGATTGATAGAATTTCCATTTGGAAATAATATCTTTGTTGGCACACTTGTTTTTATTTGATAGTTAAATCATAGACTATCGAAGTTTTGACCATTTTAACGTTGTTAATATGGAGAGACCGGTTGGATTATTATCCAAGAACCACTCTGTATTGGCATAAGAGTTGCGAATCATATATGCCAAAGGAAATTGAAGATGGAGTTATGCAAGGGCTATCCTGTTTACAGAATAGTGCCTTCGGTTCATCCTGTTCCTGGATGACTTGTATGGACGGATGTCTGACAGAGTATTTCCAGACGATCACATATATTGATTTCTCCAACTGTACCAAGAGTGGAAGCGGAGAAGGAAACTCCTTTTAGCTAACACATAATTTATGGTTGAGGACGTCAATCGGTGATTTGATGGATTTGACGATGTGGCATTCAAAGTGAATCTGATGTGATGATAAAGCGTAGCTTCTGGCCTCACATCCGGTAAATGACAGAAATCGGACAGGCAGCATGGCTAAGTCGGTCGAACCGAAGTAGGGTGTATAATCACCTGATCTAGAGTTTCATTTACTTCTAAAAATCTATTGTTGATGCTGTCCCAATCGGGAAACGGTTGCTGATCCCAACTGTTGGTGATATACATTCGATACGCTCAAGCGAAATGAGTGGTCGGTCATGTGTGGCCGGGTTGCAAGATGTTCTTGTTGAACCCAGTGTATTCTTCTCTAGAGGTACATTAGCGAAAGGTGGTTCCATACCTTGTCATAGTTGGAAATCCATTACCCAATACGTGCTTGCGGTTTTGATTGTATACTATATATGTAGAACGTGAGATGAAAGCGTTTCTGCTAGATGATTATATATATACTGTGGTTGATAGACATTATTATAATATCAAAAGATTTTGGTATAAAGATAATTTGGATACTCATAAGGGAAAAACCCGTTCCGTTATACGGCGTGGTCTTATGAGATATCATTTACCTGCTTGAACTGTTTTAAACTGTTTTACTCACACCAGTCCCATGACTGACCCGGAGTTTACTTTGTTGTTTTCCCTAAACTCTTGGGTGCCTAAATTTGTACGGGCCGTCAAGTAGTCGGGATTTTTCAGATACACTTGAAGAGCTGGAGCAGGAGGCTTCAGGATCATATAGCTATAGTTTATTTCCGCTGTGTTGTAAGTGATGTACTTTGATAATGATATGTATATTCAAGTACCAAGTTTGTATTTCAAAGTTATGTTATGAAATATATTTATTCGTTCCGCTGTGAGATTCGTGTTACTCTGATGTTGTGTTCTTCTTCTTCTTCTATTCTAATTTTCTATCTTATCTTTCCTCACCCTCTAATTTCTTTCACTAATTACCAGGATTTCTCGACGTTTTGGTTATCGACATCGTGTTTATGTCGATAACCAAAGTCGCCGAAAATCCGGGTCATTACAGTTGGTATCAGAGCGTAAGTTAAGAATTACCTTGGCTCTGTGGCGTGACTCGGTAGAGATAGTGTTAGTAACACCCTAGATTGAGTTTGAGTGTATATATACGAGTGAGCGTATTTGTTATTGATATAAAAATTTGTTTTATATTGTGGAGATTTGTTGGTTGAGTCGTTTATGAGTTCTGGTCGATCAGTTTGATCCACTGTATCGGTAGGAGTTACTAAACACTTGAATACGATGAAGCATCATGGTATGTTTTGAAAAGAGGGTAAATAAAAATAATTTTTACCCAAAATATAAATGATATATATTGAATATATTGATTGTTATTATAATCGAGTAAGATTATAAATTAAATGGTTATGTAAATAACCAATCAGAATTCATATAAGTGAAATACGTGAAATCAGATGAGTTGAATCTGAAATTTAAACTAAAAACTGAATTAAAATTCGGGAAAATTTGGATAAGTGTTTGTAAATGATTTGGATTAATAGTAAGGAAAATTTAAGATCCTGGGAGATGTTAAATTGTTTTACAAGCAGTGTGAATTATATTTTGAAATGAATTTCAAAGTGGAAATGTTTAAAAATGGTTTTATAGTATTGAACTCACTTCGATCGCTGGAAAATAGATTCTGATGATGACAGCTGCATCATCAGTATTCATTTTCGAGTTGTAAGTAACGAATTACTACCAGAGATACTGTTTTGAATTTGTTTTGGGAAAGGCAAGTTGTGTTGAATTCCAAATGGGATTTAGAATATAGAATTCGAATTTTGAAATAGATTTGAAATATTAACTTGTTTTAAAAGAAATAAAACGAGAAGTTCCTTTATAAACGAAGTTTATAAATAGTTCTTTTATAAACGAAGTTTATAAAATGAAGTGAAAAGAATTATCATTGGATAATTCAGAAATATAAAAATACAAGTGTGAAATTGAAAGGGAAATCTATTTTCCAAAGGTAGAAATATCGATTTCAAAAGGAATTGAAATCGAGACTTATGTAAAGAATGAATAAAGGAAGTTTGAAAAGGGATTTGAATAAAGGAAGTTCAAACATAGAGTTTGAATAAGAAAATTCAAAGGGGATTTGAATATAGAAATTCAAATGAGATTTGAATAAAGAAGATTTAAATAATGAAATTTGAATATAGAATTCAAATAGTTTGAAATAGAATTTGAATATAGAGATTCAAATGGCATTTGGATATAGAAAATATGAAAGATTTCAAATATAGGATTTGAATATCGAAAGTGAAATGAAATTTGAATGTAGAGGATTCAAATAGAATTGAAAATGAAATTTGAATAAAGAAGATTCCAATAGAATTGAAATTGAAATTTGAATATAGAAGATTCAAAGGGAACTGAAATGAAATAAAGAGAGTTCAAATAGATTTGAATATAGAAATTCAAATGGAGTTTGGAAATAGATTTGAATAATCAAATTCAAATATGGAATTTGAATAAGAAAATTGAAACGAAATTCAAATATAGAATTTGAATAAGAGATTTGAAATGAAATTCAAATATAGAATTTGAATAAGGAAATTGAAACGAAATTCAAATATAAAATTTGAATAGAAATTGAATAGAATTAACTAAGTTGAAGAGGAATTAGTTAATCGAGTTGTGAATTTGAAGTTGGACTTTGAAAGGTGAAATGGGCAAACCAGTAATTTGAAAATCACTTAACGAAATAAGTTAAAATGATTTGATTAAGTTGAAATGAATTAGAAATGTATGGATATACATGAGATAGGTATGGATAAGGTATGAAGGTATTTAAATAGAATGCTCGACGAAAGGTATGTATTTAATTCATATATGAGATTTTATGCGCCGTATCGGCTAGCCGCTTGGCTTTTTCTTTTTTCTTTTGGATTGGTGAGGGCCATGGGAGGCTATTTGAAATATCCCGATGCTCCCGATACAAAGGAGGTTATGGCAAATTTTTCCGGGAATATAAGGAGTTAGAATATTTTTAAGATAATTTGATAGTTAGAAATCAACGTATCGATTTATATAGAAGTCGATGAGGAAATGAACTTAGAAATAGAATAGTATAATCAAAAAGGAAATCTAAGAATAAAATCTAGTAAGAATAGAAAGAGGTAGCGTATATGTGTTTATAGGTGAATAAGTAGTTGTATGGTATTGATTATTCGAATAAGTAGTCATATCTGTTTTGACGTTATAAATGTTATTCAGTCAAGGTCTGAGAGGTAGTTATACCCCAACTTGATTGATTTCATTATTAACAAATAAATAGTAAGATTTCAGGCTCGAAGATCAATGTTGAATAAGAGTTAGTTGAATATAATATTTGGGTTGTCGTAACGATGTTTTACACAACATCCGTTTTAACCCAAATAAGTGTAAGCTTGGAAATATAATAAAGAATATTTCCTAAGTATAGAAATAAACGAGATCGGAAAAGAGATAAATAATTGGAATATTTTCCAATTTTAAATAGCATATATTTCTAAAAGTTTAGAAAATAAAGGAAGGCGATATTCGGAAATGTTCTCTAAATAACATAAAGGGCCAATAGGGTTATTGAAAATTTTTGGTTAACAAATATTGATAAAGAAATAGAGAAGTGATTTAACTAATGGAATATTGATTATGGGCTCAGTTGAATTTCAAAAAGGAAAATTGATTTTTGAAAAGAGTAAACTGTTTAAGAACTCCCAGGGAAAGACTGTTTGAATTAAAAACAAATTTAATAGAAATTTGTGAAAGCAAAATTGAAATAAAGTAAAGCCAGTAAAGTGGTAACTGAGGTTGAATTAGAATGTTATCAAGACAAATTGGATTGTGAGATTCAAATTTGAAGTGTAATGTGATAATCAAGTTAAGAGTTTGAAATCGAGAATGGAACTCGAATTTGAAATGATATTTGGCTTGGATATGAGCAAATGGTTGTGTTGGAGATAAAAACTGGTTGGAATTTGATTGGGATGACCCTTGTATCCGCTGAAGTGATAACAGGTGAACAGGATATAATGATATGCCCGACAAAAAGGTACCAGTTTATATTTCTATTGGATTTAAGATTTATAAGCCGAATTGGTAAGCCGTTTGGCTGTTTGATTTTCTTTTGGATTGGAGATGGCCCAGAGAGGCGAGTTGGAGTTTGGCCGATTGACCAGTACAAAGGAGGTGCTGACGAAATTTTTCGAAGAGTTAAGGCGTTAGAAAATTTTCAGGATTTTTGGAAATTTTCGTTGATAAGAATTAATTAATAATTTAATCGAAATTAAATTGGTTCAGTTGAAACTGAAGATTGAGAAGTGAACAAATATGTTCTAACCAGTTGATAGGGTCGTTCTCTACCTTTTAGCAATCTCGAGGACGAAATTATTTTAAGTGGGGAAGATTGTAATGACCCGCATTGGCAGAGGTATTATAATTAATTTATTTATAAAGGTGGTTTGGACAATTTAATGGTCGTGGAATTAAATAATGGTGAATATTTAATTTGAAATAATAAATTAAAATAATATATCTAATTCTGAAAAATCAGAATTGGCTGAAATGACGATATGGTGTGAACTGGATCATCTGTGATATTTAATTCAGCTTAGAATTGAATTTGAATAACGAATATATTATTTGAACGTCAGTTTGAACGTATAATTATAATATAATTAAAATAGAGCTTGAAATAGCACTGCAGTTCGCTATTTGGCGATTTGAACTTCAACTGAATGTACAGGATTCGTTTTAAACCGGATTTCTGTGAAACAAGAAACGTGTGGAGCTGGTGGAGTATATCTTTCTAGTGGAAGAGAAAAATCGAGATTTCGTCGTATAGATTTTGATTTACGTCCAAATCAAATTTCAGAAAAGTTGCTGTGGAATTCCATTATAATTTGCAACGCTTTATTTATGTTATAAAAGGATTTTCAATATAACTAGAGATCGGGTTTGAATTTAGACAAGGTTCTTTTGAGACGTAGTGACAATTTAATTTTTAGAATTTTACTGTAATTTTTAATTAATTAAATAAGCAACTTTTTATTTATAGTATTTTGCACCCTGTAGTCAACATTTTGGGATTTCAAAATATGAGTTAATCTACCGGTATTATTACATTTCTGGGATCGTGACACATTGTACGACTCACTGGTATTTTCATATCAGTCCGTGAACAAATAGAGTTCCGCATAATGGGTTATTCTCAAGCGTAAAATAATTATCCTAACCTAGTCTTCATTATGTGGATCAAACAAAGCCACGTTCATCACTCACGTGGACAGCTATGGACCAAATCAAATTCATGGACGTAAGAGGAAAAGGTGGCCTCTAAATCTTCCCTAAAATCAAAAAGGAAACCCCTATATATAATAACCCTTAAAGTCTTTCTAAACCTAATTTCAACATGAGATTTTGCTCCGTCGGTTTCTTACTCAGAAACATGGATTTCGATCTTCATATATCGAAATAGAAATTCAAACACAAATCCTAAAATCCAAATAAAAATAGATTGGAAACCCTCGCAGCTTTCTCTTCATTCCTATACCGATGTTGAGGGGTGCGGTTATCATTCAAGGAACTGGAATCACTCGCAGCGAGCTAGGGTACGGATTTACTCACGAACAAGCATCAATAGGGGTTCCGACAACTGCTTCGAGCTCCTAGAGGGTTTTGGCCTCTGTACGCCATTTTTGGCTATGTAAAATCTGGAGCAGGAAATGTCGCTCGATCCTTGTCAACGATCGTCGACAGTCAGGGGAAAAGCACGGCAGGTCACGCGAGTTGAGGAGATGAAGGATTTGAAGAGTTCGTTTTCTGTAATGGTAAATTGATGTTGGGTGTGTTCTTGGCAGTGTTGTTTTCGAATACAGGTGACATTATGTTTGTCAGTGGGGGTTCGAGTTACCTACATGGTCCACAAACATAGATGAGGAGGCGATGTCTTAAAAATATGATGGAGCAGCGGGTTTATTTGGAGCAAGAAGAAAGGATATGCGGTTTTGTTCTTTGCGTGGATGAGATGGCACTGTAGCGGGTTCTGTTCTTGGTTAGAGCGGACGTGAGCAGCAAGGTGAAATCAGTTCGTTAATGGCGTGAACAAGGAGTCGCGTTATCTTGATAAAGGAGAAACATAATGTGGTGGAGTCCGGAAATTTCGGTCATGGCCATTTGATGGGATACGCAAGTTAGGATGTGGAGTAGCGACATGGAAGTTTGTGTACAGAAGTGCGGTTTCTTTTTGAAACATGGAAGAAGTGATAGAATGGGGTCAGTGGGGGATTCAAAAGTATCGACAATAATGGTGTGGAATACTGGAAAGAAATTCGGTTTTTGAAGTTGGAGAACCAAACTTGTTGAAAGGATATGGGGGAGGAAGAAGGGCGTGAAGGGTGGGGCTTTCCAAATGGTACGTGGGCTGGGAAATAAAGGGGAGGCCCAATTATTAAATATAATTAAAGTCTAGTTTAATTTATAATGTGTATTAACTTGAACTTGTCATATCTTATACATACGGTATCGGAATTGAACGAAACTGGATCCGGCAGGATCGTATGGACGGGAGCAACACAGTGGAGCTGACTGCGAGCGAATTCGACCTCGTTACAATTTATAGCAAAATAAATTGTACGTCTGAATCAAGAGATGGTTATCGTTATTAACGATGATCGTCCAATGTGAGTAAATCTCACTAACTCTGAACTGTTTATAATTTCATGTTGTATTTTTAGAACTGTTAGATATTGGCTGATTGACTTTGTGTTGACTGTTTGATTGAACTGCTAGTCAGTTAGTTAAATTTCTATATTGATTCTGTTTAACAGAATATATCATATGGAACTGAAAGTGATGTTATCTATATTGTTTAACATCTGTGATGCAGGGAAACAGGTTGGAGGAATCCAACTGGATTCCTCAACATTTATTTTACTGTTTTCATATATTGTGATATATGATGTGTTATATAATCTGTTATGGATTATGGGTATTGGAATTATGTTGATCATTTTTTCGATATTTTAAATATCATAAAGACCCTGGGATGTAAAAAGAATTATTTCAATGTATATTGAAATAAAAGGATTTGATTTTATTTCGAAAATAAATAAAAGGGAAAATGTTTTTAAAACGAATAGAGTTTTATAAAAGGGAAATCATTTGTAAAGTGAAGAACTGTTACTAAAAGTAAATCTTTATAAATGAATAGTTTATTCGAATAGGTTAAAAGGAGATAATCGATGTTAGTTAATCGATTTGAGTTAAAGTTAAAAGGAGATAATCGATGTTAGTTAATCGATTCGAGAATAAAGTTAAAAGGAATTAATCGATGTTAGTTAATCGATTAGTGTTAAAGTAAAAGGAGTTAATCGATGTTAGTTAATCGATTAGTGTTAAAGTAAAAGGAGTTAATCGATGTTAGTTTAATCGATTAGAATAGAAGCAAATGAGTTAATCGAATATAGTTAATCGATTAGTGTTAAAGTAAAATGAGATAATCGAATATAGTTATTCGAATAGAAAGTAAAATGAGTTAATCGAATATAGTTATTCTAATAGAAGCAAATGAGTTGGCATTCGAAAGGAGTTAAATCGAATAAGTTATTCGAAAGGAGTTAAATCGAATAAGTGAAATGAGTAAATCAATAGCTTTAGTAAAATAGAGTTAATCCAATAGCGTTAGTCAAATAGAGTTAATCCAATAGTGTTAGTCCAATAGAGTTAACTGATAAGGGTTAATCGAATAGAGTTAAGTGAAAAGAGTCAATCGAATATAGCTATTCGAAGGAGGGTTAAGTAAGGAAGTTAGTAAAGGGATATAAAGTGAACTTTGTCTATTTCAAAGTTAGAAATGTTGTTCAGTTAAGGTCTGAGAGGTAGTTCTACCCCAACTTGATTGGCTCCATTTTAACTAAGGAATAGTTAAGATTCAGCAGTAAAGGAAATGGTTTGAGTTGGCATCGCGATGGTTTGTTTAAAACATCTGTCTAAGACCAATGAAGAAGCTTTGGAAATGTTTTCCAAATAAGAAACCAGAAATGTTTTTCTAATAAAGAAAACAAGAAATGGAAATGTTTTCCATTGTTAATAACGTATATTTTCCAAATTTAGAAAATAAGAAATATTGAATATAGGGAAACAGGAGATAAGTAAATTAATAAACTAAGGAGATATATGATTGATGATTGATTGATAGAATTTCCATTTGGAAATAATATCTTTGTTGGCACACTTGTTTTTATTTGATAGTTAAATCATAGACTATCGAAGTTTTGACCATTTTAACGTTGTTAATATGGAGAGACCGGTTGGATTATTATCAAATAACCACTCTGTATTGGCATAAGAGTTGCGAATCATATATGCCAAAGGAAATTGAAGACGGAGTTATGCAAGGGCTATCCTGTTTACAGAATAGTGCCTTCGGTTCATCCTGTTCCTGGATGACTTGTATGGACGGATGTCTGACAGAGTATTTCCAGACGATCACATATATTGATTTCTCCAACTGTACCAAGAGTGGAAGCGGAGAAGGAAACTCCTTTTAGCTAACACATAATTTATGGTTGAGGACGTCAATCGGTGATTTGATGGATTTGACGATGTGGCATTCAAAGTGAATCTGATGTGATGATAAAGCGTAGCTTCTGGCCTCACATCCGGTAAATGACAGAAATCGGACAGGCAGCATGGCTAAGTCGGTCGCACCGAAGTAGGGTGTATAATCACCTGATCTAGAGTTTCATTTACTTCTAAAAATCTATTGTTGATGTTGTCCCATTCGGGAAACGGTTGCTTATCCCAACTGTTGGTGATATACATTCGATACGCTCAAGCGAAATGAGTGGTCGGTCATGTGTGGCCGGGTTGCAAGATGTTCTTGTTGAACCCAGTGTATTCCTCTCTAGAGGTACATTAGCGAAAGGTGGTTCCATACCTTGTCATAGTTGGAAATCCATTACCCAATACGTGCTTGCGGTTTTGATTGTATACTATATATGTAGAACCTGAGATGAAAGCGTTTCTGCTAGATGATTATATATATACTGTGGTTGATAGACATTATTATAATATCAAAAGATTTTGGTATGAAGATAATTTGGATACTCATAAGGGAAAAACCCGTTCCGTTATACGGCGTGGTCTTATGAGATATCATTTACCTGCTTGAACTGTTTTAAACTGTTTTACTCACACCAGTCCCATGACTGACCCGGAGTTTACTTTGTTGTTTTCCCTAAACTCTTGGGTGCCTAAATTTGTACGGGCCGTCAAGTAGTCGGGATTTTTCAGATACACTTGAAGAGCTGGAGCAGGAGGCTTCAGGATCATATAGCTATAGTTTATTTCCGCTGTGTTGTAAGTGCTGTACTTTGATAATGATATGTATATTCAAGTACCAAGTTTGTATTTCAAAGTTATGTTATGAAATATATTTATTCGTTCCGCTGTGAGATTCGTGTTACTCTGATGTTGTGTTCTTCTTCTTCTTCTATTCTAATTTTCTATCTTATCTTTCCTCACCCTATAATTTATTTCACTAATTACCAGGATTTTTCGGTGTTTTGGTTATCGACATCGTGCTTATGTCGATAACCAAAGTCGCCGAAAATCCGGGTCATTACATTTCTGTAGATTCCCACCAACAAGTTGGCGATCTACAAGGTCGTCTGTACAATGCTTCGAAGGGTGCTATATCGATGCTAGCCTGATAGCTGTTATTATTGACAAACTCTACTAAAGGAAGATGCTCTTCCCAAGTCCCTCCGTAGTCAAGGATACACAGCCTTAAAAGATCTTCTAGAATTATGTTCACCCTCTCCGTCTGCCCATCGGTCTGAGGAAGATAAGAGGTGCTCAAACACAACAATGTACCTAATGCTTCTTGCAAGCTCCTCCAAAATTCGCTGGTAAAGATGGGGTCACGATCACTCATGATGCTGGAAGGAACTCCATGGAGACGAACTATCTCACGAACATAAATTGCTCTCAACCATGATGCCGTCCTCTTACTTTTAACAGGAATAAAGGGAGTGCTCTTAGTGAGTCTGTCCACTATCACCCAAATACTGGTATTACCTTTCTTCGATCTAGGCAAACCATCTATGAAATCCATAGAGACGCTCTCCCATTTCCACTGCGGAACCTCCAACGAATGAAGTAATCCACCGGACTTCTTTTGCTCAGCTTTCACTTGCTGGCAAACTTAACATTGATAAACAAATTTAGCCACATCCTTCTTCATCCCAGCCCAGAAGAAAATCCTCTTCATGTCCCTATACATTTTATCACCACCCAGATGAATGGTCATCCTAAAATGGTAGGCTTCTTCTAGGACTGCCTTTATCAAGCTTCCAGTTTGAGGAACACAAAGCCTTCCATCTCGTCGTAACCACTCCTTTTCATCTATGGCATACCTACTGAGGTGACTAGAAGTCTCCCCTATTCTGAGCTTATCCATGATATCTAGAATGTGTGGGTCACCTTGTTGCAAAGCTCCTATCTGATCCACAAGATTCGGTCATACCTCCAAGGATGTAAATAAATCAGGCAAAACCTCGATGGAGGGTCTAAAATCAAAAGCTGATATGAACTCCAAGTTCTTTCTTTCCACAAACAGAGGACTCAGGGTCATCCTCTGCCTACTTAGTGCGTTTGCCACCACATTACTAGGGTATAAGCAATTTCAAAATCATATGAAGCTAAGAACTCCATCCACTGTTGTTGCCTTAAGTTGAGATCCTTCTATGAGAATAGATACTTGAGAGATTTATGATCAGTGTATAATTCGAACTTTTCTCCAAGTAAATAATGACGCCACGTCTTTAACGTGAATACTATGGCAGCTAGCTTTAGATCATGGGTAGGGTAGTTCTTCTCATGAACTCTCAACTATCTGCCCCCATAACATATTACTTTCCCTTCTTGCATCAAAAACGCACCAAGCCCTGTACCGCACGCATCAATGTAAATAGTAAACACTTTACTTCCATCGGGCAAGGTCAAGACTGGGGCTATTCTCAGAGCCCTTTTTAGTCGTTGGAAAGCAACGTCGCAATCTATGTCCCATGAAAATGTTAAATTCTTCTTTGTCAGCCTAGTGAGAGGGGCTGATATCTTCGTGAAGTCCTTAATGAACTTCCTATAGTAACCTACCAACCCAAGAAACTTCTCACCTCAGTTGCATTTTTAGGAATCTGCCAATCTTGTACTGCAACCACTTTGGCGAGATCTACAGCTATCCCTTCTTTGGAGACTACATGCCCCAAGAATCTCACCTCCTTTCTCCAGAAATGACATTTAGAGAATTTTTCTTTTAACTGATGGTCACGAAGAGTTTTCAAAACTTCTTCCAAATGCTAGCCATGCTCTTCTTCACTCTTGGAGAAGATCAAAAAATCATCAATGAAGACTACGACGAATTTGTTTAGGAACTCCCGAAACACCCTACTCATCAAATCAACAAAATAGGCGGGTGCATTTGTCAGCCCAAAAGGCATAACTAGCCATTCAAAGAAACCGCCTGGAGTTCTGAAAGCAGTCTTATCTATGCTGTCCTCAGCCACCCTCAACTGATGGAACCCCGTAGCCATGTCCAATTGAGAAAATACCGAGGAACCAACAAGCTAATCAAATAAATTTTCAATCCTCGAAAGCAGGTGCCTATTCTTCTTAGTGAGCTTATTTAACTCTCTATAGTCAACACACAAATGAAGCGAACCATCAGCTTTAGTTGCGAATACTACTGGAGAACCCCACTCAGATATGCTTCGTCTGATAAACCCTTTTTCAAGTAGCTCCTCTACTTGCTTACTCAGCTCCCTCCTTTCTCTTGGAGCCATGTGGTGCACTGGTAATGCAACTGGCTTTGCATTGTCCATCAGATATATGCAGAAGTCGATCTCGCACCTTGGAGGTAAACCCCTTACCTCATCAAAAACATCAGGATAATCTTGAACCACTGGAACAGATTGCAAATCATATATGGATGCATCTAGAGACTCTAGGAAGATAAGCATAACAGACCCTTGGGGGTCACAAGAAACTTCGAGGGTCTTTCCATGACAAGTCAGGAGTCTAACAACCCTCCTCTCACAATCCAGAATGACCCCATACGTGGTAAGACAATCCATTCCTAGAATCAACCCATAGCCCATAAACCCGAGCACATACGCGTCGTATTCAAACTCGACGCCTAATACAGATACTTTCGAACCCCGACAAATCATTGACAAACGAGCCGAACCACCAATGGGGTTTAAAACAACTACGGGATCTACTACCATACTAGTAATTAAATGCATAAATTCAACCACAGAACTAGATATAAACAAATGTGAAGTAGCAGAATCAAAAAGTGTTCTAACTGGATAGTTTGAAAGAGAAACTAAACTTTCTATGGAAATTTTTCTACCTCTTTCAGGAGCACTGATCGCGAGAGCATGTACCTGCCCTCCAGAAGTCCCTGCTCTTTGCCCTTGTCCATACGATCCCTGTTTCTTCGGGCACTCTTTAGAGAAGTGTCCGACCTCTCCGCAATTAAAGCAACTGACCTTCCTTCTTTTACAATCTTTGATCAAGTGACCCTCCTTTCCACAATTGTGACAATTTCTCTTATCCTTGCCTTTGTCATATTTCCCCCTTTCTTCTATTGTGGCTGGTATTGCTGCCCCTTCTTGGGCCACACCTTCTTATTTTGCTATGTCCCCCCGGTCTTTGTTTCCTTCTTCTCTCCTTTGTCTTCCTTATGCATTAGGGCCATATCTAGAAGCTTTTCAAAAGTAGCCCCCATTGGAATATGGGAAATGGATAAACCATGCAGAGGCTCATTCAGCCCTTTAGCAAACTGCAAAGCCCTTTTGTGTGGTGTGTCTACCAACTCTAACCCGAACCTTGCCAGCTGGTTGAACTTGTTCACATACTCCTTCACCGTAAAATTTCCTTGTTTGAGTGTTAAGAACCTCTCCATATGTATGCTTCTCTCCGCTTGGGAAAGAAATTTCATTTCAAACCTCTGTCTAAAGTCTTCCCAAGTTTCTACCGGACATCCAGCTTGGGTGATTTCCCACCAAAATGAGGCTTTGTCCTTTAACAGCCAAGCAGCTAATTGAATTTTCCTTCGGTCCTCCACTTCAAAGATTACGAATAAGTCTTCTGTCTCCTTAATCCAATTCCGAGCTTCTACGATTCTCATTCCCATGGAATGGCCTTCCTCCCATAGCCCGGAAGTCTTTGCAGATCTTGGCAAAGTTATCAGCTCTTGGAGGGGGAGGAGGAATGACTGGTGCAGCTGAGGGAGGAACGTTTTCTTGGCCTTCGACAGGCGTCGTGCCCTCCAAATACCTATGGAACCATCCGGGTATTGTGACGCCCTCCGGGATATTAGGGATGTTTTATTCCCCAGGCATGCTAAAAAAGAGAAAAGTAAGAGATTTAGATAAAGGACCAAAGGGTACTACATATGGATTTTTGGGGAATGTTTTTCAAAATAGACTTTTCTTTTGAAAATGATTTTCTTTTAAAACCTTTTTGAAAATAATTTCCAAAAACTTTTATCTAATCCGGTAACCTTCAACTCTGATACCAAGTGAAACACCCCACGTCCGTTAATGTTACTCACTAAGGGAATGCATTAAGTTTCATGAAGCGCTATAGGTAAACAGACACAGAATAATTACAAGACATATATAAATAAGGCAACAGTGGAAAATTTAAACTTTTATTTCAAACATAAGTCATAATACCGTGATCCATAATTTCATAAGTCACAAAAACCATTACAATAAAATAACTTCTGTCTTGCACCATCAGAGTACATAAGTAAATAAAAAGCATCATTCCCCCAATAACAATAGTTAAGCCGTGGTAGAGACAAGAACTTGAGCCATACTTCAGAAGTAGCTCCTAGCAAGATGATATATGATTCCTGATTAAGTTTGAGTGTTTCCTCCCTGAGAACCTGGGGAGGAACGGAAGAAAGAAGGAGAAACAACAGGGTCAGACATAAAGTCTAGCGAGTCTAGTTACTTTTAGCCAGTAGATAAATAAAAGCAACATGATAGGCATATAAAGTGGATAAGAGAGATCACTACATAAATGGCAGGTGTGACAAGGTAAGCAAGTTAAGGTGTATGTTCCTTACTAATGGTTACTCTGCATTATTACTAGTATAACTGAAATGAGATGATCCCTTCCACTATAAGTTGGTAGGCTTAGGTAATACGTCCAAGTATACCCTAACCACTGCCCTAATCGATCGGCTCCCTACCCTGTAGATATTCTGTGCTGGCCCAACAGTAGGAGGTATCACTTCTTAAAGTGGCTACCCATGTTGTGCATAACCATATCTATTGGTTTCACGGTCGTCTTAGCCCCCTCTGCCCGACCCATGCACACACATGTCCCCGGTCGATTTGCGCCGCCCACACCATCCGCCTCGTTTGGATCTCTTACAATCAATCAGTAAGCATGCCCCTTCTCCGCCTAGTACGGAGGTCTTTACTTGATACCAACTCCGGGTTACTGACTGAAATGGGTCCCACACCATATGGTACAGCTCTCCCCCTTGTCTTGTATCCCCACTAGGTTTTTCACTATGTATACCCTTAGGTGTCTTTAATTACATAGACCTATACTAGTTATGCTTACCCTAAAGGGTGTCTTTAATTACATAACTTCATTACATTATCTACTAGTTATGTATACTACTAGGTGTCTTTAATTAAATAACGTTATTACATTATCTACCGGTTATGTATACCGTTAGGTGTCTTTAATTACATAACCTTATTGGGTTAAGTTCATGGGCCTATATGTAAATATTACCCACCCCCTCTTAACCCATGCACTACCCATCCAATTTTACTTAATCCTAACTTAAGTTCATATTCATATTAAATTAGGTTAAGTAGTCCATTTCATTACCATGTCCAATTATGGTTATAATGGGCTAGACCTCTCATATTAGGCCTACAACGTGTGGATGCTGGATATGCCTGTCGGGTCCGGGCAGTCTTATTCCACAGTTGGGCCTAACCTCGTGTCTTTGCCTGATTCGTATTTGCGTACTTAGACCTCCCATATTAGGTTCAGCATTAGTGGCTGCTGGATATGTCGGTCGGGTCCGGGCAGACTTCCACACAATGTAACCTAACCTCGTGTCATAAGTACAATTTACAATTACCAATTATAAATTACTAAACATTTCAAACTAATCCAAATCTATCTATGTCATTATAGGTAACTATTTCTATGTTTTCCCCATTTGAGTTACATGTCCCATTTCATATTACATAAATCATGCCAGTTATAATCCTTTTTTCCCCATTTCCTCTCTAATGTATTCATACGTATTTTGGCAGCATCTAGGCTATAAAGTAGCCTAACTATAACAATAAAAAGGGAATACGACAAGGGTGATAGTTTCAACATGTCTTGGCATAAACATGAACATAAACTGGCATAACAACAAAGTGAATGGACATGTGATTAACATCATAATAAAGTGGACATCAAAATGGTAACTTATGGCAATTACTAGGATGTTCAAGCAAGCATAATGAGATCTAGTTAAACATTTGGTGTCCAGTTACTTAGATCTAGCATAGTTAGGGTGACATGGTAACATGTTTAGATCTAAAGGTGGATTCACATGTCAAGTTTACAACATATCTCAATGTATCACAATATAACAGGTGAAAGGTGATTAACATAAAGATCTAGATCCAAGCAATGTCACAATTATCCAAATTAATATATGTAAATCCACCATAACATGGTTACAAGTCAAGATCCACATAAGCAACATAATCGAATCACTGCAATTTTATTAGATCTAAGAAAATAGATATGTCATGACATAGTATAAAATTTCACATTAACATAGAATCATACTTTACAACATATCCAATTCATAGTATTTCAAAGTATACTTTTATTTATCTAACCTAAAAGTAATCTAGAAACTCATAGCTTTAGGTTTAGAGAATTTAGGAAGAACGGATCTAGAATTTCTGAATTGGATTTGTAGAATATGTTGTTGTAGAAAACGGTTCAGTTCGCACTCCAGAATCATATGGCCTCCATGACTCCCACTGAAGAAAATATGAGAAATAGGACACGAACATATAGCTGCCAGACCCCCTGAAACCGAGTGCCACCTCAGCCCTAAGGGTGTCGACACCCCTATGGTTGGGTCGACCCCTAGGTCAACACCCCTTCAGGGGGGTCGACACCTAGAGCGGGAATTTTGCCGCTCAGAGGAATTTTTCGAATTTGAATCTTCTGGATAGGATTATGTCTCACCTATAACTCACCTCTGACTCATGCATATATATATAATATTTCTATGTGTATACAAACTTAAAACCTTCATAGCTTCTTCATACGGTGTCCGTTTTACGTAAACAAAACGTCTATCTTGACCAGAATTTCGAGACGGACGCAATGGTCAGTCCGTTTGCTCTAATTCTGAATATTAAATTAATTATTATATAATTTATTCTCTTTAATGTCGTTTAAAATTCAGGGTGTTACATAACTTGTAATACTTAACCTGTTTAAATCTGCGGGGGTTACATGAACCTGTCAAATTGAGTAGGGGTTAAGTAAACTTGCTTGAATCAGTAAGGGTTAAGTAAATCTTGTTAAATATGTGGGGGCGGGTTATATATATAAACCTGACAAACTTAACATGTTTTATATGTTAGGGTTATAAACTGTTAGGCATAACCTGTCAAATTCCTAGTACTGGGGATGCAAGCCTAGGGAGTAGCTTGTATCATCTTTTGTGTGGGACTCGTATCATCTAGTAACCCATCTTGGTATCAAACGGGAACCCTGATTTAGGGTCAAAGCACGCTTACTGAGCCGATTATAAGAGGTTCATCTAAGTAGAGGTGTCAACGACGCATTCCGTCGGATTCATGTGCGTGCACGAATCTGCTTGCATTGAGACTATAAGATGTTGTGACATTAGTAGATATTGATGTGCCTCTCGTAAAAAAAGGGTTGCCACTTTAGGAAGTGATACATCCTACTGTGGCCCCATCGCAGGGTATCTACGGGATAGGGAGCCGATCGATTGGGTAGTAATGAGGGTACATCTAGTCTTTCTTGTTTAGGAGCCCATTATTATCGTTGGGGGTAACACCTGTCATTTCTATTAGGATACCTGTTATTATTATACGGGGTAAAACCCCTTACTAAAAGTACACCTGAGTCTACCATTTTGTTTATGTTGGATCATCTTATTTCTGTTATACTAGTATTGGTGTAGAGAAAAGTACTTGAGAAGCGTAATATACTCTATTCTGTTTATTTTGTTTATCATGCTCAGTTTGTCATACCTGTCTTATGATACTGTTATCTCTCTCATCCAGTTTATATGCTTGTCATGATGCTTTTACTTATTTATATGCTAAAAGTAACTGGACTTGCCAGACTTTATGTCTGATCCATTTTGTTTCCTTTCCTCTCTCTTCCTCCCTCCAGGTCCTCAGAGTGGGAATACTCTGGCTTGGTTACGATTCTCTCTTTCATTCTGCTTGGAGCTTCTTAGATGTACCGCTTTGATTTCCTGTCTTCTCTGATATGGTTATTTTTGAGGATTATGCTTTTTATATATTACTGTACTCTGATGATTTTAGTATAAGACAGAAATTATAATGGTTTTTTTGTATTTCAGACTTACGATGCAACTGGGTTTTGGACCATGATGTTTTCTGTTTAATAAAGTTTTAAATTCCGCAGCTATTTTATATCTAACTTGTGATGTTTCTGTTTCTGTCTACCTATAACGCTTCACCAAACTTAACACACTCTGATAAAGAGTGACATTAACAGATGTGCGGTGCCGCATTGGGTATCAGAGTTGAAGCTTACTAGATCAGATTAACACATTCTGATAAAGAGTGACATTAACAGACGTGGGGTGCCGCATTTGGTATCAGAGCTGAAGCTTACCAGATCAGATAAAAGATTTTGATTTTTTTTCAAAAAGGTTTTTAAAAGAAAGCATTTTCAAAATAAAAGCCTATTTTGAAAAATATATTCCCCAAAGCCGTATGGAATATCTTTCAATTCTCTGTTTGAATCCCTTTTCTTTTTAGCATGTCTAGGGAAACGAATATTCTCGAGGGTGTATAGATACTGGCTTGGTTCCGTAGGTATCTTGAGGCTACGGCTCCTGCTGGAGGCTAAGTAGATGCCCCTCCCCCAGCTGCAGTCGATGTTCCTCCTCCTCCTCCTCTACAAGCGGATAATTTCTCCAAGATATGCAAGGAATTCTGTGCTACAGGAGGGAAGCCATTCCAAGGAACTGAGACTTTTGTAGAAGCAAGGAATTGGCTTAAAGAGACGGAGGATTTATATGGAAATTTTGAGGTTGACGACCGTAGGAAGATTTAGTTGGTCATTTGGCAGCTGAAAGATGAGGCTTCATTCTGGTGGAAAGTGATGCAAGCAGGGCGTCCAGTTGAGACTTGGGTTGATTTCCGACAGACATTCGAAATGAAGTTTCTTTCTCAAGCCGAGCAAAGTATGCAAATGGAAAGGTTTTTGGTACTTAAGCAAAGAGGCATGTCTGTCAAAGAGTATGTTAATAAGTTCAATCAATTAGCAAGGTTTGGTTTGGAGCTAGTGAATACCCTGCATAAGAAAGCTTTGAGGTTTGCTAGAGGATTGGACAAACCCCTTCATGGGTTGGTTATGTCTCATATTCCGATGGGAGCAACTTTTGAAAAACTCGCTGATATGGCATTGATGCATGAAGAAGATAATAATGAAAAGAAAGAGACTAAGATATATGAAACACATAACAAGAAAGTGTAAGAAATAACAACAATAGAAAAAGAAGGGAGGAAAGAACGACAAAGCCCGAGAAAAGAAGATATTTCATAATAGTGGATAAGTGGGTCATTTGAGTAGAGATTGCAAAAAAAGGAAGAATACTTGTTTCCATTGTGGAGAGGTCAGACATCTTATTAAGGATTTCCTAAAGAAGCAAGGATATGGTCAAAGGGCAGGATCTTCTGGTGGGCATGTGCATGCTCTCAGGGTCGGTGTACCGGATAGAGGTAGGAAAGTTTCTGTTAAAGGTTTGATTTCTCTTTCCAATCATCCTGTTTGAACTCTTTTTTATTCTAGCTCTTCGCATTCTTCTATATCTAATTCTATGGTTGAGTCTCTACACCTTAGTACTAGTATGATTTCGGATCCCGTTGTGATCTCAAACCCCATTGGAGGTACGGCTCATTTGTCTATGATTTGCTAGGGTTTGAGAATATATGTGTTGGGCATCGAGTTTGAGTGTGACGCATATGTGCTTGGTTTCATGGGCTATGGATTGATTCTAGGGATGGATTGGCTAGCCATGTATGGTGCCATTATGGACTGTGAGAGGAGGGTCGTTAGATTTTTGACTTGCCATGAGAGGACCTCGAGATTTCCTATGACCCTATGGGGTCTGTCATGCTTAGTTTGTTAGAGTCGCTTGATGCATATATCGATGATTTACGATCTGTACCAGTAGTCTGTGAGTATCTAGATGTTTTTAAGGAGGTTTCGGGCTTACGTAAGAGGTGCGAGATTGATTTCTGTATATACTTGGTGGACAATGCAAAGCCAGTTTCATTGCCTGTGCACCATATGGCTCTGAGAGAAAGGAGGGAGCTCAGCAAGCAAGTAAGGTTGCTACTTGAGAAAGAGTTTATTAGGCGAAGCATATCTGAATGGGGTGCTCCAATAGTATTCGCCACTAAGGCAGATGGTTCGCTTCGCTTATGCGTGGATTACAGGGAGTTGAATAAGCTCACTAAGAAAAATAGGAACCCACGTCTAAGGATAGATGATCTGTTTAACCAGCTTGTTTATGCACCTGTTTTCTCCTAGTTAGACTTGGCCATGAGGATTCATCAGTTGAGGGTAGCTGAGGATAGTATAGACAATACTGCCTTTAGAACTCTAGATGGCTTCTTTGAGTGACTCGTCATGCCTTTTGGATTGACAAATGCACCCTCCTATTTTGTGGATCTGATAAGTAGGGTGTTTTGGGAGTTTCTAAACAAGTTTGTTGTGGTCTTTGTTAATGACATCTTGATTTTCTCGAAGAGCGAGGAAGAGCATGCCCTACATTTAAGGGAGGTTTTGAAGACTCTACGAGCGCATCAGCTTAAGGCAAAATTCTCCAAATGTCATTTTTGGAGAAAGGAAGTAAGATTTTTAGTGCATGTGGTCTCTAAGGATGGGATAGCAATAGATCACATAAAAGTAGTTGCAGTTCAAGATTGGCATATCCCAAAGAATGCAACGGAGGTGAGGATTTTTCTTGGTTTAGCGGGCTATTATAGGAAGTTCATTAAGGGCTTCGCAAAGACATCGGCCCCACTCACCAGACTGATGAAGAAGAATCTGACATTTTCTTAGTGTATAGACTTTGAGGATGCTTTTCAGCGATTGAAGAGGGCTCTAACAACAGCCCCAGTCTTGACTTTGCTTGATGGAAACAAAGTGTTCACAGTATACACTGATGCATGTGTTACAAGGTTTGGTGTTGTTTTGATGCAAGAGGGAAGGGTAGTATGTTATGTAGGCAGATAATTGAGAGTTCATGAGAAGAACTACCCTACCCATGACTTAGAGCTGGCTGCCATAGTATTCACACTTAAGGCTTGGCATCATTATATACTTGGAAAGAAGTTCGGGTTGTACACCAATCATAAATCTTTCAAGTACTTGTTCTCGCAGAAGGATCTCAATTTGAGGCAATAAAGACGGATGGAGTTCCTAGCGTCCTATGACTTTGAGATTGCTTATACCCTTGGAAACGGTAATGGGGTGGCGGATGCACTAAGTAGGCAGAGGATGACTTTGAGTCCATTATTTGTAGAGAGACCGAGCTTGGAGTATATATCGACCTTTGATTTTAGGCCCTCTACCGAGTTTACACCTAGTTTATTGGCATCATTAGAGGTGTGACCTACTCTTTTGGATCATATAGGAACTTCGCAGCGAGAGGACCTACAAGTAGCAGACATCCTGGATAGGCTCAGTAAAGGGGAGACTTCCAGCACCTCAATAGATATTCCACGAATGATAGAGGGTAGGTGCGACGAGATGGAAGACTTTATGTTTCCCGAGTGGGGAGTTTATTGAAGACAGTCCTTGAGGAAGCCCATCATTCTAGGATGACTATTCATCCAGGTGGTGATAAGGTGTATAGAGATATGAAGAGGGTTTTCTTTTGGGCTGGGATGAAGAAAGATGTAGCGGAGTTTGTTCCTCGATGTTTGATTTGCCAACAAGTCATAGCTGAGCAAAGGAAGCTCGATAATTTACTTCATCCTTCGGAGGTCCCATAGTGGAAGTGGGAGAGCGTCTCTATGGATTTCATTGATGGTTTTCCTATCGAGGAAAGGCAACACCAGTATCTGGGCTGTAGTTGTTCGGCTTACTAAGAGCATTCATTTCGTTCCTGTTAAGAGTAAGAGGACAACAACATGGTTGGCAGCAGTTTATCTTTGTGAGAAAGTCCGTCGACATGGAGTACCTTCCAGTATTGTGAGTAATCGTGACCCCATATTCACCAATGAGTTTTAGAGGAGCTTGCAAGAGCCATTAGGAACACAGTTGTGTTTGAGCACCGCTTATCACCCTCAGACCGATGGACAGACGGAAAGGGTGAATAGAGTTCTTGAGGATCTTTTAAGGCTGTGTGCCCTAGACTTCGGAGGGACTTGGGAAGTGCGTCTTCCATTGGTAGATTTCGCCTACAACAATAGTTATCAGGCTAGTATCGGCATGGAAACCTTCGAGGCATTGTACAGACAACCTTGTAGATCACCGACTTGTTGGAGGGGGTCTATAGATAGACTTCTACTTGGACGTGAGATGATTAGGGAAACTACAGAGAAGATTAATCTAACCCACAGACGCATGAAGACAACTCAGGATAGGTAGAAGTCCTACGCAGATAAGAGAAAAACTGATATTGAGTTTAAAGTAGGAGACATGGTTTTCATCAAGGTATCACCTTTGAGGAATATGGTTCACTTTGTATCTGTAGGGAAATTGATGCCAAGGTTTGTAGGGCCATTTCCCATAAAAGAAAAGATTGGTCAAATGGCCTACAGAGTAAAGCTATCAAAGAGGTTAGCCAGTGTTCATGATGTTTTCCATGATTCTCATTTATGGAAATGCCTACATGATACCGCAGAAGTAGTTGAACCAAGTATGCTTGAGGAAGTAGAAGTGGAACGGGAGGCGACAGTTAGACGAGTTCCTACCGTATACTTATATCAGAGGTTAAGAAGCTACGCAACTGAGAGGTCAAGTAGATGAAAATTCAATGGGGAGAATACCCAGAGTACGCAACTTGGGAGACTGAAGACAAGATTCGCACTTCGTACCCTTTTATTTTCTCGGGTATGTTCTTAACTTCTTTTTCCTAAGCTTTTATTCGTACTTGCTTCTATCATTTAAGTATATCCTATCGATCGAATCTTCGACCTTTAGGTGGGGACCATATGGATGTAAACATGTGTTTGAGACATGTTATGTTTGATAGATGCAAGTGGATGTACGTGTTTGCTAATGGGTGCTCGTGGATGCATCTACACACACTAGGTACTAGATTGGCTCAATCACTCTCATACTGCATATGGATGCGTGTGCATTTTCTTATTTTATGGGTGCAAATGGGTGTATCATCATATGGATGTTGCATTTGGATGAATGATTGTGCACATATATTAAACTTACATGATATGTTGGGATTATTTGCATACATGTTGGAGTCATGGCACTGACATACATTGCATTAAGGAGGTCGACAGAATCAGTAGACGCCTGATCTTCCGCATTAGTATAGGGACATATACACACACCTTTGCATATGTTCATATAAGCATTATAAACCTTTTAATGACAATGGATACCTGTGATTGATGGATGACTAGATGGATGATGGACGTTAGGATATACATTCTTCTTAACTTAGAGATTTCAGGTACGAAATCCTTTAAGTAGGGGACAATGTAACACCCGTAATTTTAAAGAACACTAAAATGATAAACTAAAGAATACTTAATTAAATATTGAGAATTAAGTAAAATGGACTGCATCATTGCGTCCATCTTGGAATTCTGCTTTAGATAGACCCTAAGTTTGCGTAAAACGGACATCGTATGAAGAATATATTAAGGTTTGAGGTTTGTATATATATATTATATATATAAACCAGTCCTAGAAAATCAAAAATCAAAGAGCGGGAGAGGGAGAGAAATCGGCCCGTTAGGGGTCAACCCCATGCCCCATGGGTGTCGACCCATGGATCGACCCTACCCTGATCTGGGGCAAATCCATTCTGTGAACCGGGACATGTTTCTTAATCAGATTCATTGACCGTAGGCTATAAATAGGACCTCATTTCTATTGTTTTATTCATCAAAAACAATGGAGACAACGAGGTGCTGTCCCAACTCAGATTAAACTAGCCTATTCTTCTGCAACAACAATTTATACGTATTCAAGAATCTCTGCTACAACATCTACAGTCATTTTGCTGTTCTTTAGATCCAGTCCTTATGAATTTATGTTGCTTTTAGATGTAAAAATTTAATAAGTAGTCTTGACATGTTTATAAGTTTGGATCTAAGCCTATGTATGTTAATAACCTAAATTATAACTAAGTGGATCTGCTACTACTTGTACACCTAGTTTACTGTTTAGTCCTCATATGCCTATTCCTGATATGCCTGATAGTGTCACCATATGTCTATTCTATTAGTTTGCCTAATCATATCACCATATGTTTATTCTGTTGGCATGTCTATTCTGTTATTATATACCTATCTTGTTATTATGCCCATTTCTGTTCTTTCCCTTTTTATTTTTATAGCCTAGGCTTATCGCTGAAATTTGCGAGCGCAAGAAATTGGGAATGGTTAGGAATGATAAATTGGGGGCATAACTTAAGTTGTAAAACATGATTGGGATTTGGGGGCATAATCTATACCTTGATCTAAAACTTTAATTTGGGGCATAACTTGTATCGTGAATCAGACTGGGATTTGGGGCATAACCATTGATGAACATGAAAAATTGTTTAATAATGAACATGCCTAGGTTTAAAATAATTAGAAACTGTAACCAGACTTAGAAACGAGGTTAGATTACACTTGTGGAAGAAGTCTGCCTGGAACCGCTCAGCAAATCTAGCGTCCACAAGTGGTTAATCTAATATGAGGGGCCGAGAGCGTAAATGTACACGTAATGCTGCTAAGACATGAGGCTAAGTCCGACTTGTGGTAGAAGTTTGCCCGGAACAACCCGGCATATCCAGCAACCACAAGTGGTAGGCTTAATGTGAGAGGTCTAATGCATTAACAACCATAAATGGATGAATGGTAATAACTTGTTAACATGTAATACTAGACCTGTTTAAATCTGTGTGGGTTACATAAACCTGTCATATTGAGTAGGGATTAAGTAAACTTGCTTGAATCAGTGGGAGTTAAGTAAATCTTGTTAAATATATGGGGCCGGGTTATATATATAAACCCGACAAACTTAACCTATTTTATATGCTGGGGTTATGCAACCTTGTCAAACTGTTAAGCATAACCTGTCAAAATCCTAGTAGTGGGGATGCAAGCTTAGGGGGTAGCTTATATCATCTATTGTGTCGGACATGTATCAGTCAATAACTCATCTTGTATCAAACGGGGAACCCCGAACTAGGTAGGGGTCAGGCACGCTTACTGAGCTGATTATAAGAGGTTCATTTAAGTAAGGGTGTCGACGGCGCATTCCGTCAGATTCATGTGCGTGCGTGAATCTGCTTGCGTTGGGACTATAAGATGTTGTGACATCAGTAGATATTGATGTGCCTCTCGAAAAAAAAGGTTGCCACTTTAGGAAGTGATACATCCTACCGTGGGCCCATCGTAGGGTATCTACGTGATAGGGAGCCGATTGATTGTGGTAGTAATGAGAGTACATCTAGTCTTGCTTGTTTAGGAGCCCATTATTATCGTTGGGGGTAACACCTGTCATTTCTATTGGGCTACCTGTTATTATTGTACGGGGTCAAACCTCTCACTAGAAGTACACCTAAGTCTACCATTCTGTTTTTGTTGGGATCATCATATTTCTGTTATACTATTATTGGTGCAGAGAAAAGTACTTAAGAAGTGCAATATACTCAGTTCTGTTTATTCTGTTTATCCTACTCTGTTTGCTATACCTGTCTTGTGATACTATTATCTCTCTCATCCAGTTTATATGTCTGTCATGATGTTTTTACTTATTTATATGCTAAAAGTAACTGGACTCGCTAGACTTTATGTCTGACATGTTTTGTTTCCTTTCCTCTCTCTTCCTTCCTCCCTCAAGGTTCTCAAGGTGGGAATACTCAGGCTGATTAGGATTCTCTCTTTCATTCTTCTGGGAGCTGCTTAGATGTATCGCTTTGATTTCCTATCTTCTTTGATATGGTCATTTTCGGGAATATGCCTTTTATATATTACTGTACTCTGATGATTTTAGTACAAGACAGAATTGTAATGGGTTTTCTGCATTTCAGACTTTGATGTAACTGGGTTTTGGACCATGATATTTTCTGTTTAATAAAGTTTTAAATTCCATTGTTATTTTATATCTATCCTGTGATATTTCTGTTTCTGTTTACCTATAACCCTTCACGAAAGTTAATGCATTCTGATAAAGAGTGACATTAACTGACGTGGGGTGTCACATAAGATTTGAGAATGAAATACGAATACTTACAGTATTCATAGTGTATTCCCTAATCAATCAGCAGAAAAATCGATTTGAGATTATGCTTCAAATACTAGAAGATTCAAGGGAAATATCAAACTTCCAATCAATTCTTATACTCGAGTTTGAAATAAAGTGAGATATTTACCTGAATTCTTAATTTGGAAAGATTGAGATTATTTGTAGGATTACTGAGAAAACTTTTATGCTTGTTCGAAAATCTTTTGTTCGCATGAAAATGTAGAAGAAGTTGGAGGAGTGACAATTTATAAAAGAAGTCCTCAATCATTCGACCATTGGATCAAATATGGAAAGATGGATTAGAATTCTAAAAGGTGGAATAGTTGAATCAACAATTATTTCAGATGTCAGTCGAACTGTTTGACTTTAAAAGTCGAGAATACCCCTTTGTTGGCAGTGGGGTAATTGTTAGCACTAAAATTCACTAAGCGGTAAATAGGCAACAAAATCAAAGTGAAGGGACATCAAAAACAGAAAGCTTTAAGCATTTCAAAAATCCACCTTTGCCAACGAGCCACTTCCAATGGAAAAGTAGGATACCGCTGCCAATAAAATTTCTTAAGCTTAGCCTAAGCTTAATGTCCTGGAAACCTCTTTTCAAGTGCAATGCGACAATACCTTGCATATTCTTCTAGAACTCAAAAAGGGTACACTTCTTCAAAGCTTCCTAGAGTGCTTCCACCATAAGCCGAAAGCATTCACCTTCCCAAAAGTCGAGCCCAACTTTCCTATAAAAGTAGTCCAAAAACACCGTAAGAAAGTCAAGAGCTAGTGGAAATTCCTCTCGGAAACATTCAGAGTTGTCTCCAAAGAGTGTCAAGACGAAGCCTAAAAAGCAAAAAAGGGGACAACCCGCACTTATAAATACGACCCTTAGGGTCCAGAATCAGAATGAATTCTCTCATTATCAATCTTGTACACATAAGTTTAAGTTGTAAACCATAATTTGTAAATATGTTTGAGGAAAAGTGTTTGCAGTTCCTGAAGTCTTTAATAAAGGAATTCAATCAAGCCTTTAAAGTAACTATGGTGTGTTTACTTAATTATTATGTTATCATGTTATTCTAACCTAGTAGAACCACTCCTTGAGTTGTACGGAAATGCCACAATATAAATGAAACCCCCTCTCGTTTATTCCCCAAGGGTCTGAAGCAACGAGATAATCATCTGCATTTTTTGTTAGTTTGAACCCCCTATAACTTTTCCTTCTAATGGTTTTCTGAGACAATCAAAAAGGATATAAATAGCATTCAGAAGACATCTAAGCTATACTTCCAAAGCTATTTAAGAAAAGGACCTACATGGGTATTCTTTATAAGGATTAGGTACTACAAAAACTAATTGCAAGGATCCCTGGATCACCTGAAAGACTATCTCTGAAACCATTGATTAGCCGTCTAAAGAATCCGCCATTATAAAAACCAAGAGCTTCATCTTAAAGATCTCTCACCCAACTTGCCAGCTATCATCTGATTATTCCAACTTATTTTTCTATAGGAACTAGCTTTTTCAACAATAAGTAAAAAGTCCTATAGTAATTCTTTAACGTAATGGTATCCTCATTAATTCTTCCCTTTCGTAAGCAAAGGAATTGACATGAATACATTGCTTAGGGTGTTAACCATAATTCTGGCTAACATCCATTTGTTCCTTCGTAAAAAAAGCATAAACATTACTTTCTCTAATCCTCCACTGCTCTTTGTGCTCTTCTTATGTCAAAAATTTGTGTGCATTTTTCTCCATAAAGTATGTTTCCTTTTGCACCTTATCAACCAAATTAACCATATTTGTTTTTGCTGATTGGAGTTTTAGCTATTAAGTTAGAAATATACTTCGCTTTCATGCTAGTTTAAGTATTTCCAAGAAGTGCTTTCTTTTTTCAACCTAAACTTTTCAACGGTAGAAATGAGTGTATGATTTCTTAAGGCAAGCAAGACAATGATTTCTAATTTTACACTACAAAATAAAGCGTTTGATAAGTTCGCATATTAGAATTTAGAATTTCTAATTTCCAAATTTTGGCATTATATATGTCATACTAAGAAAATTTCCATCCTTTCAATATAGTTTCAAATATTTTTATCAAAAAACTTAGAACCCTATAGTTTGAATCACATTTCAAATTGAATCTTATTTCAAATCAAAGCCCATTTCTATATTTATAATTTTTTTCTTCTTCTGAATTTACCATTTATGACTTAAATCATGTTTTGATTTAAAATATAAATTTAACAATTTATGATTTGGATCCCATTATGATAACCTTTGTTTTAAATATTGTTGACGTCAAAAGTTGTGTGTTGAGTACATATGGAAAACTATCACAGAGATGCAAGAAAAAGTAAATGAACAAGGGACACATAATATTTTATAGTGATTCAGCTTATATCAGTTCCTATGTCCACATAAAATCTTTGTTTATACCGTCGATTACAGTGGTTACAGTGGTTTTGATCTAAAATCCTTTTGTTGCTTGAAGTGCACGGTTGGATATTTCCAGTATACCGAGTGTAAGTTTTCTTCGGAGAATTACCTATCCATTCTCAGCAATGGTGTATTTACAGGTGAAGAAGGTGGGTTGAACCGTATGCCACGTAGCTTGCCTCTTTTTCGGAGTCCAGACACGTGGTGAGCGATCCACTAAAGTAGTACGGCGGGGGGACCCGGTCTACTGTTGATGAATAGTTCTCCTCAAAAATCGTTGTCGACGTGGAGCTTAATATTTGGCATATATAAAGGAGTGCTGGCCGAAACTATCCGTTGCTCCGGCCTTGGGAATAAGGCTTCATCTCATAGCACATAAATTGCTTTGATCTGATTCTGTAGGAGATAATTTTACTAGAAACTTCTACTTTGAGATTCCAGCTCGATCCGCTTTTTCAGGAAACAGGTCGAACAGTCTATTAGCGACTCGACCGACTGATTTCATCTTTTCTTTAGGAAGGCATTGTCTTTACTTGTTATATAGTCTTGGGTCGACCTAAAATGATGAGTTTCCTGGCCTGTTATATACCGATATCTGGTGGTAGGCTTTGACTTCGGGTTGGGACGACTTTTAGCCATAAAGTTGGTTAACACTATGCCCTCCAGAACCCTTTTTGGAGAAGGAAGATGTGTTCTAGATCTTTCGAAGAACGTCGAACAGGAATTCAAGAAACCATGGTTGCATTGAATCATATTAAGGCTAGAAAACCGACAATCGATGATTGTATTAAGACCGAAAAACTGACGATCGCTAAGGATTGTATTAATGCTAGAAAACTGACAACCATTTGAATGATCATATTAAGGCTAGAAGTTAATGAGAGTGAGTCAATCTTCGGTAGAGCAGAAGAACCGGGATCCCGCCCGATAGTACCTGCAAAAACTTGGATTACGAGCATAAACCATGCTCGGTTTATAAAGCGGAATATAATCCTTATCCGGAGGACGAGTATAGTCCATACTTGGTTTTGTTTGGTAAGACGGTCCAACCTTTTGGTACCAAGAGTTTGAACATTAACCATGTTTGCGAAATGACCATAGAGTTTGTCGTATCTGGCAATTGGAATATTCGTGTTGGTATTAACCATACTTGAAGGACGAGCATAAGCCATACTCGGTTTAATGAGTTGGCGAGCATAACCATGCTCGGCTTAGTAAAAGGGGGCAAGTATCAACTGTACTCGGCTTAACAAAATGGAGTAGGAATGATGGCGGGTATCGACCATGCTCGGTTTAGAGATGGTGGCTAGCACTGATCATACTAGGGTTGGCGAGCATAAAACATGCTCGACTTAAGGAGAGGGAGAGTATTAATCATACTTGGTTTAAAAAGGTGGCGAGTATTATCCATACTCGGCTTATGGAGTAGGGAAGATATGGTGGCAGGCGTCGACCATGCTCGGTTTAGAGGTGCTGGCTAGCTCTGACCATACTTGGCGAGTATTAACCATACCCGGCTCAGATTAAGTATCCTGCCAAATCCTGACAAGATTCTTGAATCGACCAAACATAGTCCATGTTCGAGAAAAAAAGTTTATTGCTGCTAAGGAGCTATTACAGAAAAACGAAAATAAATTCTAAGAGGGTGACAGTTGAATCCAGAGCACGCCTAGGAGTTAAATCCTAACCCCATACATATGTACTTCAACATAGCCACATTATTAAAAAAAGGAAAAACGTACATTTCTTATATCCTAAAAAATGGGAAATGTCCATGGTGATCTAAACCAATCAATTAATAATGATGCTGTGATTGTTGGTCTCAGGGTCCTTTCCATTTCGAGAAGCTTGTGGATTGACCTGAGGAGCTTGGGTAGAGGATTGTAGCGACGCGGCATGTGCAGATTTCTTGGTATACTCGGGTAGCTCTCCACATCTAACCCTTTCTTCAATGAGATCACGTAAATGTCTGCATTCATTGGTGCTGTGACCTGCTATGTTATGGTACATGCAATGTTTTTTGGACTCGAGCTCACTCTGAGTCGGCTCCTTCCTAGGAGGCTTTGGGAAAGGTAGAGATCCTTACGTCGAGATAGATGTCCAGCAGGAAGGAATTGAGCTTGGTGTATTGGTCGTACTTGTCTTCTCTCCGGGTTCGTACGTTCCGACCATTCTTTTCCGAGACTTTTCCTTTTTCTTTGTTCTAGCCATTGGTGTTGGATGGACCTCCGTCCTTGGTAGCGAGTACCTCAAGGCTTTCCATCTCGATGCTAGCATCCTCTTGTCGGAGGAACATGTTAGCCTCGGCATAAAAGTCTTCAATGTCTCTGGGTTCTCTAGTTAAAGAGATTCTGAATTCTAATCAGTTCTGGACACCAACTACGGCGGCCATAAGCACCATCGATGGCTCGAGTCGATCGACAGATGCTACAGCCGCATTAAATCTTTCTAAGAAGGTGCGGAGGGTCTCACCGTCCGATATTTGATGGAGGTAAGCAACATGATGCTCTTTGGTTAAGAAATGTGAACTCTGAATTGTTCGATGAAGTAGGTGGCCAACATATATTCCAGCTATTGATCGACTTAGCTGTTAGCTGCCGGAACCACATGCCAGCTATGTCTGTGAGGAAGAGAGGGAAGCACTTAGCCATAACATTGGTTGACGCTGAGAGAACATCCATATGACGCACGTATCACACGAGGAGAATGGTTGGGTCGGTCGTCGTAGGGCTCCATGTAACAACCTGTAATTTTAATAACCTGTTAAGATATAAATGAGGCAGAATTAAATTTAAAAATCTGAATAAAGGGGAACGGGCTATGCCATTGCGTTCGTCTCGGAAAAATACGCGAAATAGAGTCCGAGTTTTCGAGAATCGGAGTCCGTATGACCCGGTTAAGGCCCATTGAAGTTTTCAGAAATTTCTATGCTAAAAACAGATTTAAATTTCAAATTAAGAGCAGGGATTAGGGCTAATCAGGGTTAGGCGGGAAAATTCCCGCCAGGGGCCCCATGTCGACAGGCATGTCGACAGGGCCCCCAGGGTGTCGACAGCCCTGTCGACAGCCCTGTCGACAGGGGGTGACCAGGCAGTTCAGCCTGGTGCACCATTTCTGATTTGGGTTGGGTCATGTGGCTTGGTTCTGGAGAATTCTGAGATCTGACGGGCCTAAACTAATCTAGGGTTAATCCTAGGGCTAAAAACACTCTAATTCTCTATAAATATACCCCTAATCCCACCCTAAAGCCTCATTAATCAATCTTGCAACTAAACTATGTCAATTTGAATCCTCAAATGGCCTCCACCTAAAAACCCTAGCCTCCACCTTCCTCAAAGTTTAATCCTATGAAGATATGATGATCATACAACCTTTTCTATGTTGTATGAATGCTTAATAACTTGCATACTTCATTAAGTTGCAAGTTCGATTTGCTTAAGTTTGTGTTTTTGGGATTTTGCAAAAGGGTTTTCTTATTTGAAGCTTTGTTTGGGTTTTTAAAGGGGCTTCTTCATCTTATTTGGTGGATTTGTGACTTGTTTATAATAGTAAGCCCTCTTACCTTCACTTTGTAAACTCTAAAGTTAATATGTGGTGAAAATTGAGATTTATGTGAGTTCATTTGATTATGCTTGCTTATGCGAACTCACTATGCCATGTTTTACATGTTTCACAAGTTATGCATGCATATGCGGATTTACTATGCCATGTTTTACATGTTTGATGGATTATGCATGTTTATGCAAGTTCACCTTACCATGTTATGCAAGTTTTATGGATTATGCATGTTTATGCAAGTTCACCTTACCATGTTATGCAAGTTTTATGGGTTATGCATGTTTATGCAAGTTCACCTTACCATGTTATGCAAGTTTTATGGGTTATGCATGAGTATGCAAGTTCACCTTACCATGTTATGCAAGTTTTATGGGTTATGCATGTTTATGCGAGTTCACTATGACATGATTTGCAAGTCTAGCATGTTATGCATCATTATTATGATATATGAAGTTCATCATGTATGTTATGCCAAATGTATACCCTTATGCGTTATGACGAATTTGTAAGCGATATAATGACGTTGGAGGGTTTGGGTAAACTTAAAAATACATGAAACTAAAAGATTGGGAATTTACCTATTAAGTTAGGTCTACCCCTTGGGAATTTACCTATTAAGTTAGGTCTACCCAAGTATATGTTAACTTGTAAATTTGTTTTAAAGTGGACATGACGTTAGATAACATGATATGGCCAACTCGAGGTTAGACCTAGTTGTGGTGTAAATCTTCCTAGGTAACCACAACGTGGGGTCTAATGTGGGTAGTTGGTCATGTTGCACCGTAAGACCCGAGGTTAGACCTAGACGTGGTGTAAATCTTCCCAGGTAACCACGGATGTCTAATGTGAGAGGTTGGGTGCATTAATAAACTAATGCCTCATGGTTAGGGTTAAGTCATGGCCCACTAATACTTAACCAATAATGGGGATGCGAGGATTAGATGGGGTTAAGTGGCTACACTTAACTAATTTAATCCAGGATTAGGGAGGGGTTAAAACCACACTTAACCCTCTTAGAAAACCCTAGCAATGTGGTCTGTTCCAGCAGTAATCCCAGTTTGGTATCATTCACAACCCTAGAGGCTAGGCTAGGGTGGGGCACGATTACTGGACGGATGTAAGCGACCAAAGCGACGGCTGAGTGGTACAGCGGTGCGGGTCCGGCGGGCTACGGACGTGCACGTAGTCCGATATTGGACAAACTCGAGGCACGGGTACCAGTAGGTTTAGACTGTGCATTATTGCTTAGGTGTCTGGGGTTGACACCCGAGGGCTTGATACACCCAAAGGTGGACCCAGCGCAGTCTGACTACATCCATGTGGGCCGTATGAAAACCAACACTGGACGTGTTAGGTTTATAGGGAGCCGATCGACTAGACCGTTGGGCTGGACCTTATACTAAGGTCATTTCATGTTATTAGGCCAAAGTTTGGGCTAAGGGATCAAGATCTGTTTTGTGGGATTGCTAGTACACCGTGGTGCAAAGTTTAACCTCATCTATGTGATGTCACCTTTATCTATTGCCAGTATGTTCATCTCAGTTTCCATCATGCTGTTAACTTTATTAGTTTATAGATTGATCGTAGTAGGGCTTACCAGTCTTTTTGACTGACCTGTTTTCTTTCGCTTCTTTTCTTCCGTTTCCCCCCCCCCCCCACAGGTTCTCAGGGAGGGGCTACATCTGCTTAGTGGATCTTTGGCTTGCTTGTTGGATAGCTCATGTATGGATCTGAGCTAGCTGTGGCTTATCTTTTTATTTCTGGGGATTAGTACTGATGTTTTACCATGTATTTTGTTATCACGTATCTAGACTTATGTTGTATTTTGGATCATGACATTTCATGTTGGTTTTCTGAAATGGTGATGATGGGTTTTTATCTGCTACCGCTGCTTTATTTATTTTTACTTTCATATATTCTGTCTTGCGATATCTCTGTGCATGTTTACCCTCACAATAACGCCCCTCCAAAGCTAGTACATTCTAAGGAGTGATCCTAGTGGAGGCGGGGTGTTACATTTGGTATCAGAGCACAAGGTTAACAAGATTGAACAAAATTTTTGAAAAAAAAAGAAGAAACCCTTTTTGAAAAACTATTTATTTTCCAAAATAAAGTCTAGATTATTTTAAGGCTAATCCCCAAAAAGCCACTAGCGTTATCCTTCGTTCCCTTGACCTAATCTTACCTTATCTTATCTTTCGTTTCAGTATGGCTGAGAATCTTGCCATCCCAGATGGAGTAAACGTACCACTCTGGTATAGGAGACTTCTAGAAGCTAGGGCAGTAGCTGGCCCCGCAAATCCTACTCCCACTCCTCCTCCGGTAGTTGAGAATCCTCACCCTAATGTCCCTCCTCCAATGGTTCCTGTTCCCCCTTCTCCAGTTGCTGAGGCTCCTCCTCCTCCCCCTCAGCATCCTCAGGTTGAGTTCACGAAGGTTTGTAAAGACTTCAAGGCAATGGGAGGCAAAAATTTCCTAGGCACGGAATCCTTTGTTGAAGCTAGGAATTGGCTGAAAGACACGGAGGACTTGTTTGCTATCTTTAGAATTGATGACGAGAGGAAGATCTTATTGACAGTGTGGCTTTTGAAGGACGAAGCAGCCTATTGGTAGGAGGTCACCAATGGGACGAGGCCCGTGGAGACTTGGGCCGATTTGAGGGCTAGATTTGTGGCCAAGTTTCTATCCTCCGCCGAGGCGAATTTACAGATGGAGAAGTTCATTGCATTGAAGCAAGATGATATGACTGTCAAGGAGTATGTTAACAAGTTTAATCAGCTGGCCCGTTTTGGTTTGGACTTAGTAAACACTCCTGAGAAGAAAGCTCTCCGATTTGCTAGAGGATTAAATGAACCACTACAGGGTTTGGCGATGTCGCATATTCCGCATGGAGCTACTTTCGAGAGTTTAGTCGATATGGCTCTACTTCAGGGAGAGGGAAAGAAAGAGGTCAAGTCAGGTGATACCCAAGCAAAGAAAACTGATTCTCAGGGTAAAGGCAATCAAGGGGGTCAAAGCAGTCAGGGGAATCATAGCAAAAACAAGAAGGGCAACAATAACAAAGGCAAGGGAAAGTGCAATTACTGTGGCATAGCTGGGCACTTTGCTAAGGATTGCAGGAAGAAGAAAAGGAAACTTAGTGGTGGATGCTTCTCTTGTGGAGAGGCTGGGCACTTTAGCAAGGAATGCCCAAAGAAGAAAGGGCAGGGTCAGGCTCAACGTGCAGGGTCATCTAGAGGGCAAGTGCATGCTCTCAACACCACTACAGTTCCGGAACGAGGTATTGTTTCTGTGGAGAACCTTGTCTATATTTCCGATCTTCCAATTCGTACCTTATTTGATTCTGGTGCATCACATAGCTTTATTTCATCCGATCTTGTTGATAGTTTGCACCTTAGTACTAGCTTAGTGGATGATCCCGTTTGTGTTTCGAATCCCATTGGGGGTTCTGCTCATCTATCTATGATATGTGAGGATCTGAGGATCTCTATACTCAGTGTAGAGTTCTTGTGTAGTGCGTATGTTCTTGGTTTCAGGGGATACGGATTGATCTTGGGCATGGATTGGCTGTCTAAATATGGAGCCATTCTGGATTGTGAGCATAGGGTCGTAAGGCTTGTGACTCGCCTGGGCAACACCTTAGAAATTTCATGCAATCCGAAGAATCCCGTCATGTTGTGCTATCTCGAATCTCTCGACTCGCCAGAGGAAGCCCTTCAGTCTGTAAGGGTGGTCCGAGATTATCCAGATGTTTTTGAAGAAGTGAAGGGGTTGCCCCCTAAACGAGAGATTGATTTTCGCATTTATCTAGTAGATAATGCTAAGCCTGTTTCTTTGCCCGTTCGGCACATGGCTCCGCGTGAGAGACGGGAGCTCAGCAAGCAAGTGAAGGAATTGCTTGAGAAGAACTTCATCAGGAGGAGTATATCCGAATGGGGAGCGCCTGTGGTGTTTGCAACCAAGGCAGATGGTTCTCTTCGGCTCTGTGTGGATTATAGAGAATTGAATAAGCTGACTAAGAAGAACAGACACCCATTACCGAGGATCGATGATCTCTTTGATCAGCTTGTAGGTGCCTCTGTTTTCTCTCAGCTTGATCTTGCTACGGGTTTTCATCAGCTCAGAGTGGCTGAAGATAGTATAGACAAGACCGCATTCAGAACTCCAGACGGATTCTTTGAATGGCTTGTTATGCCGTTCGGTTTAACGAATGCACCCGCGTATTTTGTGGATTTGATGAGTAGGGTGTTTCGGGAGTTCTTGAATAAGTTTGTCGTGGTCTTTGTGGATGATATTCTGGTTTTCTCCAAGGATGAAGAAGAACACGCGAGGCATCTTGTGGAGGTGATGGATACACTCAGAGCGCATCAGTTAAAGGCCAAGTTCTCCAAGTGCCATTTTTGGAGAAGGGAAGTCAGATTCCTTGGGCATATCGTATCCAAGCAAGGCTTAGCGGTGGATCCCGCTAAGGTGGTTGCGGTTCAGGATTGGAAGACTCCAAGGAATGCAACTGAGGTGAGAAGCTTTCTGGGTCTTGCGGGTTTTTACCGGAAGTTCATCAAGGACTTCGCGAAGATATCCGCTCCTCTCACTAAGTTGACGAAGAAGAACTTAGTCTTCGCTTGGGATATGGATTGTGAGCTTGCTTTTCAGAGACTCAAGAGAGCCCTTACCTCCGCACCAGTTCTAGCCTTACCCGATGGTGGTAAGATATTTACCGTGTACACTGATGCTTGTGGCACGGGATTGGGTGCCGTTCTGATGCAAGAGGGCAGAGTTATATGTTTTGGTGGGAGGCAACTTAAGGTGCATGAGAGGAATTATCCCACTCATGATCTAGAGCTGGCAGCGATTGTATATGCACTCAAGGCTTGGCGTCATTATCTTCTGGGAGAGAGATTTGAGCTATATACTGATCATAAGTCTTTAAAGTATCTCTTTTCGCAGAAGGATCTGAACTTAAGGCAGCAGAGATGGATGGAATTCTTGGCTTCCTATGATTTTGAGATATCCTATACCCCTGGCAAGGGGAATGTTGTAGCGGATGCACTGAGTAGGAAAAGGTTGACACTAAGTCCTCTATTTGTCGAGATGAAGAATTTAGAGTTCTTGGCAACCTTTGATTTTTCTTTGACAGTTGAGACGATGACCGGTTCTTTGGCATCTCTAGAGCTCAGGCATACCCTTCTGGATCAAGTCGGGGCTTCACAGAAGGAAGACCCTCAGATAATTGAGATCATGGACAAGCTGGTTCGAGGGGAGACATCTAGTCACCTTGCTCGATATTCTATAGACGATAAGGGTTGGCTGAGGAGAGACGGAAGGCTTTGTGTCCCGATGGTAGACGACTTAGTGAGGAAAGTTCTTGAGGAAGCACATCGCTCCAAGATGACTATACATCCAGGTGGTGATAAGATGTATAAGGATATGAAACGCGTTTTCTTCTGGCCTGGAATGAAGAAGGATGTGGCGGAGTTTGTCTCGAGATGTGTTATTTGTCAGAGAGTAAAAGCTGAGTCGAAGAAGCCCGGTGGGCTATTACATCCGCTAGAGGTCCCGCTATGGAAGTGGGAGAGCATTTCTATGGACTTTATTGATGGGCTTCCAAGGTCAAGGAGAGGGAATACGAGCATATGGGTCATTGTAGATAGACTTACGAAGAGCGCTCATTTTATCCCAGTGAAGAGCAAAAGAACCGCATCTGGCCTAGCATCAGTATATCTTCGTGAGGTAGTGCGACTACATGGAGTCCCTTCTAGCATAATCAGTGACCGAGACCCCATCTTTACTAGTCAGTTCTGGAACAGTTTGCAGGAAGCTTTGGGCTCAAGGTTGAATCTGAGTACAGCTTATCATCCACAGACGGATGGCCAGACCGAAAGGGTGAATCGAGTGCTTGAGGACTTGTTGAGACTTTGCATCTTGGATTTTGGTGGTACTTGGGAAGACCACCTTCCTCTTGTAGAATTTGCCTATAATAACAGTTACCAGGCGAGCATTGGTATGGCACCATTTGAGGCTCTTTATGGGAGGCCGTGCAAGTCGCCTACATGTTGGTGGGAGACTACCGATAAGCTTATACTTGGGCCTGATATGATTAGAGATACATCCGAGAAGGTCGAGTTGATTAGAAGACGAATGAAGGCGGCCCAAGACCGGCAGAAATCCTATGCTGACAGGCGAAGGTCCGAATTGGAGTTTGAGGTTGGGGACAAGGTTTTCGTGAAGGTTTCTCCTTTGCGGAATGTGGTCCGGTTTGGAGCTGTTGGGAAATTAGCACCAAGATTCGTTGGACCCTTCCCCATCATAGAGAGGATCGGGCAGATGGCTTATAGAGTAGAGTTGCCCGAGAAGCTTGCTGGAGTGCATAATGTCTTTCATGTTTCGCATCTCCGAAAGTGCTTGCATGAGTCAGCAGAGGTGGTTGAGCCAAGTGTTCTAGAAGATGTGGAAGTAGAGAAAGAGGCTACCTTAAGGAAAGCTCCGATTCGTATCTTAGGAACAGAGATCAAGAAGCTAAGGAATCGTGAGGTCTAGTTGGTGAAAGTTCAATGGGGTGAAGCCGAGGAAGACGCGACTTGGGAGACTGAAGAGAAGATGCGTAGGCTTTATCCATTTCTTTTTGAGGGTACACTCTCAATCTCTTTCTTTTGCTATCCATGTCTATCTAGTTTATCTAGTTCATCGTATCTATCTTATCATGAGAACCTTAGGTAGAAACCCTTTTGGATGAAACATGTGCTTGAAACATGTTATGATTGATGGACGCAAGTGGTTGCAAGTGTTTGCTAGTGGTTACTCGTGGATGCATGATACACAGTAGGCACTAGATCGGCTCACACACTCCTCATATTGCATATGCATGGGTGTTTATGCTTATTCATGGACGGAATTTTGTATGCTATCACATGGACGTTGCATATGGACGTATGATTGAGCACACATGTAGATATTATGCATTATGTTAGGGATTTGCATACATATGGATACATTCCACTAACATATTTTGCATCGATCTTTGCATTAGATAAGTACATATACACACACTCTTGCATATGTTCATACAGCATTTAGAACCTTTTAAGGACAATGGTTGCTCGTGGGTGATGTTTTGAGTAGATGGATGATTGGATGGTAGGGTATATTCTTCCTAACTTGAAGATTTCGGGGACGAAATCCTTTAAGGAGGGGAGAATGTAACAACCTGTAATTTTAATAACCTGTTAAGATATAAATGAGGCAGAATTAAATTTAAAAATCTGAATAAAGGGGAACGGGCTATGCCATTGCGTTCGTCTCGGAAAAATACGCGAAATAGAGTCCGAGTTTTCGAGAATCGGAGTCCGTATGACCCGGTTAAGGCCCATTGAAGTTTTCAGAAATTTCTATGCTAAAAACAGATTTAAATTTCAAATTAAGAGCAGGGATTAGGGCTAATCAGGGTTAGGCGGGAAAATTCCCGCCAGGGGCCCCATGTCGACAGGCATGTCGACAGGGCCCCCAGGGTGTCGACAGCCCTGTCGACAGGGGGTGACCAGGCAGTTCAGCCTGGTGCACCATTTCTGATTTGGGTTGGGTCATGTGGCTTGGTTCTGGAGAATTCTGAGATCTGACGGGCCTAAACTAATCTAGGGTTAATCCTAGGGCTAAAAACACTCTAATTCTCTATAAATATACCCCTAATCCCACCCTAAAGCCTCATTAATCAATCTTGCAACTAAACTATGTCAATTTGAATCCTCAAATGGCCTCCACCTAAAAACCCTAGCCTCCACCTTCCTCAAAGTTTAATCCTATGAAGATATGATGATCATACAACCTTTTCTATGTTGTATGAATGCTTAATAACTTGCATACTTCATTAAGTTGCAAGTTCGATTTGCTTAAGTTTGTGTTTTTGGGATTTTGCAAAAGGGTTTTCTTATTTGAAGCTTTGTTTGGGTTTTTAAAGGGGCTTCTTCATCTTATTTGGTGGATTTGTGACTTGTTTATAATAGTAAGCCCTCTTACCTTCACTTTGTAAACTCTAAAGTTAATATGTGGTGAAAATTGAGATTTATGTGAGTTCATTTGATTATGCTTGCTTATGCGAACTCACTATGCCATGTTTTACATGTTTCACAAGTTATGCATGCATATGCGGATTTACTATGCCATGTTTTACATGTTTGATGGATTATGCATGTTTATGCAAGTTCACCTTACCATGTTATGCAAGTTTTATGGATTATGCATGTTTATGCAAGTTCACCTTACCATGTTATGCAAGTTTTATGGATTATGCATGTTTATGCAAGTTCACCTTACCATGTTATGCAAGTTTTATGGGTTATGCATGAGTATGCAAGTTCACCTTACCATGTTATGCAAGTTTTATGGGTTATGCATGAGTATGCAAGTTCACCTTACCATGTTATGCAAGTTTTATGGGTTATGCATGTTTATGCGAGTTCACTATGACATGATTTGCAAGTCTAGCATGTTATGCATCATTATTATGATATATGAAGTTCATCATGTATGTTATGCCAAATGTATACCCTTATGCGTTATGACGAATTTGTAAGCGATATAATGACGTTGGAGGGTTTGGGTAAACTTAAAAATACATGAAACTAAAAGATTGGGAATTTACCTATTAAGTTAGGTCTACCCCTTGGGAATTTACCTATTAAGTTAGGTCTACCCAAGTATATGTTAACTTGTAAATTTGTTTTAAAGTGGACATGACGTTAGATAACATGATATGGCCAACTCGAGGTTAGACCTAGTTGTGGTGTAAATCTTCCTAGGTAACCACAACGTGGGGTCTAATGTGGGTAGTTGGTCATGTTGCACCGTAAGACCCGAGGTTAGACCTAGACGTGGTGTAAATCTTCCCAGGTAACCACGGATGTCTAATGTGAGAGGTTGGGTGCATTAATAAACTAATGCCTCATGGTTAGGGTTAAGTCATGGCCCACTAATACTTAACCAATAATGGGGATGCGAGGATTAGATGGGGTTAAGTGGCTACACTTAACTAATTTAATCCAGGATTAGGGAGGGGTTAAAACCACACTTAACCCTCTTAGAAAACCCTAGCAACGTGGTCTGTTCCAGCAGTAATCCCAGTTTGGTATCATTCACAACCCTAGAGGCTAGGCTAGGGCGGGGCACGATTACTGGACGGATGTAAGCGACCAAAGCGACGGCTGAGTGGTACAGCGGTGCGGGTCCGGCGGGCTACGGACGTGCACGTAGTCCGATATTGGACAAACTCGAGGCACGGGTACCAGTAGGTTTAGACTGTGCATTATTGCTTAGGTGTCTGGGGTTGACACCCGAGGGCTTGATACACCCAAAGGTGGACCCAGCGCAGTCTGACTACATCCATGTGGGCCGTATGGACACCAACACTGGACGTGTTAGGTTTATAGGGAGCCGATCGACTAGACCGTTGGGCTGGACCTTATACTAAGGTCATTTCATGTTATTGGGCCAAAGTTTGGGCTAAGGGATCAAGATCTGTTTTGTGGGATTGCTAGTACACCGTGGTGCAAAGTTTAACCTCATCTATGTGATGTCACCTTTATCTATTGCCAGTATGTTCATCTCAGTTTCCATCATGCTGTTAACTTTATTAGTTTATAGATTGATCGTAGTAGGGCTTACCAGTCTTTTTGACTGACCTGTTTTCTTTCGCTTCTTTTCTTCCGTTTCCCCCCCCCCCCCCCACAGGTTCTCAGGGAGGGGCTACATCTGCTTAGTGGATCTTTGGCTTGCTTGTTGGATAGCTCATGTATGGATCTGAGCTAGCTGTGGCTTATCTTTTTATTTCTGGGGATTAGTACTGATGTTTTACCATGTATTTTGTTATCACGTATCTAGACTTATGTTGTATTTTGGATCATGACATTTCATGTTGGTTTTCTGAAATGGTGATGATGGGTTTTTATCTGCTACCGCTGCTTTATTTATTTTTACTTTCATATATTCTGTCTTGCGATATCTCTGTGCATGTTTACCCTCACAATAACGCCCCTCCAAAGCTAGTACATTCTAAGGAGTGATCCTAGTGGAGGCGGGGTGTTACACTCCAGGACCGGAAGCTAGGGTTGCACAAAGTATGGGTTAGATCGAGTTAGACCAAATACTTCAACCAAACCGCATAGTTATGGGTTTAAGGTAGTTCAACTTGTGTCCGACCCTATATGATGTTGGATATGGGTTGGGTCCGATTTAGTAGGGTTGGGTTAGGTTGCTTGGTATAATAAAAAAAATGAGAACATAAGAGATTTTTTTAAATATTATTAAAATATTCGGTATAATATATAAGATTTTAGCTAGCATAAGGCTTTAAAATAGTTGATTCATTATACGACATATTTTATTAAAATTTCATTTTAAAACACATCATCTGAAATTAACTTAATACATAGTAGAACAATACGTTAAAATGCACTTTAAAATATATTTACCAAATTCTATCTAGTTTTGGATTGACATGAAATATGCTTTTTGTATATTTAATATAGAATACATAAACATTATTCTAGTAGTATACTATTCTAATTTTAAGTGGACCGATATTAAATTAGTTTTTTAATATGGGGTTGGGTTAAAATAAGGTTGGGTTGAACAAAATATCAAACCCGACCCGTATATAATATGAGTTATAAATTGTAACCCATATTCGGCCCGAACTATAATGGGTTGGGTCGGGTTGGGTCGAATTGGATATGGGTTGTGTGCAGCCCTACCGAAATCTTGAAGTCTGGAGGATTTCAGGAGTATCTGGTTTCCCGTGTGAATGGACTACGATGGATGTCATCCATATCCTGTTGAGAAGATGTGCCTCGGGTGAAGCATTTTATGTTGCTTGCAAGTTGGCTTCCATCTCCAAGAAGTCATTGCCACAAATCCAATTCTGCACTGAGGACATCAGTGAGAAACCCAGTGCTAAGCCAGGGCGAAAGCATGCCCCGAGCCCCGGGGGTTGGCTCGGCTCAACCTCCAAGAGTTGAGTGAAGGTGAGGGTGTATCCCAGTCTCCGAACCTGGTTCGTCTACAGCTAAAGTAGCTTGGTTATTATTGGATTGAACCATGTTGGATCTAGATTAACCCTTGAGGGGGGTGAATAGGGTTTATTGCAAATTATCGCAAAGTTCGAATATTACGGGATATTAAAACATTCACAGATCACAGAATATAGCAGAAATAGAAATGCAGAAAAGTAAATGACACAAGATATACCCAGCTTCGGCAAAATCCTGCATACTGCTGCATTCCTAAGGTTTCTACTAGATGATAGAACAGATCCCGCATACAAGACCATGTACACTCGCGAACCCCTCGCTCCTATTATAACTCTATGATCAAAACCCTAGATTGATCTAATCCTCTAGATCAGATTTCCCCTGATTACGACCCCGTAACCAGTAATGCAGATTTTACAGACTCTGTCAACTGTTAGTCAACACCCTGACTGAACTCCCTAGTATTTTACAGACACTAGAAACTGATTTGTCGGTTTGTAAAAGAAATTTAGAACAAAATTTAAACCAAAACAAATAAAACCCTAAAAAATAAAGGAGTTTAAAAGACAAGGGGTCATCCCCTTTTTCACTTGAAATGTCGGCCGGTACATTTCCTTTGGTTACACCCGATCGCTTTGCTTCCTTTTGAAAAGGGAAAAAGAATGGCGATGGCAGAACAAATTTCTAGGGTTTCTTTTGATTTCCCAAATCGAATCGCTGCAGGATAATTCGAAGTTGTATTCTCTAATGCTCTCCTTCACGTTGTTTCTCTATGATCAATGATTTGGGGCTTCTCTCTTTCGTCGATTGAATTGGATGGCGATCGAAAATAAATTGTGAGTATTCAAATTTTATTTCTCTGATTGCTCTCGATTTTGTTGTTGATTTTCGATTTGAATTGTTGGGTTGGTTTTTTGATGCCCAAACGCCAATGATGAATTGGTGTTTGTAGGATTATAAAATCCTTAGAATACTCTAATTTCACCTATGATTCGGTCTGTATGCTTGCGTGTTAAATCCATGACTTGCTTGCGTGATTTCCTCTTTTATTATCCTTGATAAAAACGGCTTGAATGATGAACCTAGATGTGAATTAGGCCTTCATTGAATCTGAAAAAATAATAATTTACCACCTCTTTTGAAATTCTTGGTTGAACTTGAATTGCTCTAATTTGTTGTTGTGTAAAAATTTGCCGAGAAGACAGAATCATTTCTGGAAGTTTTGTGATTTCATGCCTTAAATAGCTATCGTGATTTTTTTGGAGACATTAAACAACTTACCAAAATATATTCATTTCAGGAAATTATTTGAATTTATTTCTGCCCAAAAATATGATTTCTGGAATTTTGTAACCATTCATAATTCTTGCCTATTTCTGTTTTATATATTTCTGGAAATCAATGTATTTCTTTTGTCATATCTGGAAACAGAAACTTTTGCACTTAAACTATTGCCATAAATGTCTTGAGCAATTTCTGGAATTTAACATATGCCATTTCCCAATTTCAGTATGCTGTTTTTGCTTTGCCGTATTTGTTCATTGAGAAAACTGGAAACATACGACTTTACTCTTGCCCAAATTGCCACCAGTGAATTGATTTATGAGATATCATTCTTGGCAACTCAATCTTATTTATTCATGCATGATTTAAAACTTTCCCATTCACTTACTTGTTGAATTGATGCTTCATTCCCTATAATATTTCCCATTGTGAATTCAAACTGAAATGATGAATCATCAGTTTCATGTATATTGATCTGGCTAGTATATTTCTGTGCACCATGTCTTGTGCTCCACCATTTAATTACTTGGATCATGTTAAAACACCATATTATTGCTGATCACTTGAGTCTATATCTTTCTGTTCCATGAATGTTGAAACATTTGTAGCTCTTGTACCTTGATGAACTGATTCAATTAGCATGTACATGCTCCATTGCAACATACTTAGCTGCAGTATCACCATAAACTTGCTATGAACACCTGCATCTTGCACTGATATTACATGTACATGTTATATGCTTGCATGCTTCACCATGTTTGTAGATGTCCCTATATTCTTGTACTTGCTTTGGCTTATACTCAATATTGAACTACTGTACACCATTGTATATTTGGCCTTGATCATGCATCTACATCCATGTTACATGCTGACATGTTGTTTCACACATATGCTGCTTTGTTACTTTAATTGTTTCGACACTTTGTGCTGAACCATATTTGTGCGACCATCTCATTCTAGTATTATACTACCATGTTGACTTGAAACCTATTGTGTATTTGTGTTGAACCTCTTGAAACATGTTGTGCACACACCATCTTCACACTGGCTTGACCCATATATGCTCTTGCTTGTTCCATTGGCTTGCATCATGTATACTCCATTGCTTTGTATGTTTTCAGCCTTGACTTTGCACTGCCATATATCATGTGTGACATCTCATTATTGCTTGACCATTTGTGCACTGAGTCGAGATGGTCCACGTGACTACTCTTCAGTTGCTTGCTGATTGGCGAGGCAGTGCACACGTGTGTATATATACACGTGTGTGTATGCAGCCATCAGTGAAGTTTTACTGTCCCTACATTGAGATACATATATGTTGTCTGCCTTGTGGTATTTACAGTGAATCACTGTGAATATCACAAGATGTCTAGACACAGTCGGATAAATCAGATCAAGTTAGAAAAATGATGAGAAACACACCAGAAAACCAAGGCAAATAAAATTTTAAAAATAAAATTTATATTTGTATAAATTTTGAAAATTATTTCTATTCCACATACTTTGTGTGTGCTTCTGTATGTGACAGGCATGAAGATGATGAATGGACTGACAGTGACTGGACTGACTAAGAAGATGCTGTGAAGACAGAAGACTGAAGACAGTAAATGAAGTAGTGTCAGTAAATGTGTCATATTATATATGATTTGTATAGACAAAGTGACTGTATGAGTGCTGTAGAGAGAATTGTATTGATATCTGTATCAAACAAGTTTGAATGAAATAGAATATTATTTTATTGTGTTCAAACAAACTTGTCTATCATATTTAATTTATTTACAAGTACCATATCATGTGTAATATCTATGAATGTGTACAAATAGTGGAGTCATATAATTTGTACTGTTTGAATATGATATTTATTTTAAATAAAATACTGTGTGAATGTATGAAATTATGCACATTTCGTGTTCTGTTTAAATACAAATATTATATTCTTGTCTGTGATGATATATAACAGTACAATAACAAACACATTTATATTAATATATATTTGTTTGTTATCATCAAACAAAAATCATATAATTGTGTATACAACACCGTTATATACAACAATCTCCCCCTTTTGATGATGACAAACAAATATGAAGATTTTGAATATAATAAATGTGTTTGAGATTGAAGAACTGAACTCCCCATGTTTGAAAGCCCCCTCTACAACAGAAACTCCCCATATAACTGTGCATGAGTGAAGAAATATGAAAACTGAATGAATATTCAAAATTAACAATATTTATAAAATATTCACCCATAAATCAAAATCTCAACCTATTCTCCCCCTTTTGTTATCATCAAAAGGATACAGAAATTAAAGTATACATGAAAAGTGACTAAAAAAAATATAATTTCAGCTTAAGAGGAAGAACGGTCATCAAAGATCTCAATCAGTCAAACAGAAATCATAATAAACTAAGAACAGGTGGCATATTTCACATTGTAGAACGATGGATTTACAATGAATTTTATAAAAATGAGGAGGGTTATAAAAATATGAATTTCAATTATTTTCAGAAGATTTTATAAAAATGAAGTTCAAAAAATAGTGACGGATTCAGACTATAATTAATAATTCAATTTAATGACAAAATCAAATACTCTCAAATCCCAGTAGCTATTAATCAACAAATCATAATACGCCATAAAATATTAACACACTTCACAGATTAGAAAGATGGATTGATAGGCTGGTTTTTATATGCCAAGGAGAATTTCAGATTAATTTCAATTTACAGCACAAAATTTCCTTTTTTTATTTTATTTAAGAGCATACTGACCACGCATAACCAGGGCTTGGATTTTTAAATGAGGTCAGTCGCAGCTTAAATTATATGTTGTCTCTTAACCATGCATGACCAGAGCTTGGATTTTTAAATGAGATTAGAGACACACTTAAATATTAATTATATTTATTATTTTCAGCATTTAAAGGAATAACTCCTCAATATATAAAACCAATATATGAATGATAGAAAATGGGGTAAGTACAGAGATGGACTGTGAAGTTTCTAAATTAATTATATTATGAAATATGCTCGATTGTATTGGGATCATTGAAACTGTTCAATTACCACTAATTCTGAATAATAACATAGTTCCATTTCTATCACAAATATTTCCACTGTTTATTCAAAAGGATTTTGAAACATATTAACTCTCCACATTAATATAAAATTATCATGGATGGCAGAAAGACGATAGATAAAGGAGATAATCGTGAAATAATTGCCAATTCAAAGATATTATAATAAATGTTCAACCATCATGAAAAAATTAAATAAAATCTCCTCTTGTTGTGAAATATACTGCAGTCACAATTCATCACAATTTCAAAAACTGATAATAATTTTGATGAATTATAAATACGGTTCAATTTGGATATTGATTTCAATTTCTGAATGAACAATCAATAAATAATTTTAAAATTGAAAATCAATTACAAGAGGAAAATAAAAAAAAATATACAACACAAGAGAGAAAAATATATACAAAAAAAATTCAGCACTACTGATACCAAATGGTGTCTCTATTAATGAGGATTATAAGACGACACTGGAGACAAAACAGAATATCACTGACAATAGAATTTTTTTTTAATCACAAGACCCATGCAGACAAGATTAACCAATCAAGCAATCATCAAAAATATTTACAAATCAATTTCTTTTAATCAAAGCAGCAGATAATTTCAAAACAAACATTTTTCAAAACAGTATCAGAGCAGCACAGAAAATATTTTCAAATCATACTTATCACGATGATGGTCACATAAGATGATTCAAGATTAACAATACAGTTTATTTGAAATTATTTGAGAAAATATGAAGATCTTAAGATTCAATGAATCAATCACACCAGATTAAGTTTTAGATTCAAGATATTTGTGAGATTCAATAAATTAATAATTTCAAATGATTTTAAACAAATTAGTATTCAATCAAATCATCATGAAAAACAGAGAGATTTAAGACCGGATTTTCAAAGAATTTTTCACAAGAATTTCTGACGAGTATAAGAGTAATTTCAGTTCATATACATCAAGTTTGAGAGGTATTCATGAAAAAAAATTAAAAAAAATTTATTTGAAATCACTTGAATCAATGTTAAGTTTGAGATATAATGAATTATTCACACAAGGTTGATAATTTCAAATTTATGAGGTGTGGGAAATTCAAAATATCAAGAATTTCAGATGATTTCAAATAAACAAATTTCAACCATACTGATCTTGAATATAAAAAGAATTTCAAGATGTATCACTGAGATTCAAGACAATTTAACATTTCCAAGCCAATCTGAAAATCAATGAAATTATCACAACTGAGAAGTAGCAGTGTGCTGTAATGAGTATATTATTTCAAGCTTTCCTAAAATGAATTAGAAGGAACTCAAAACAGCAGATTTTTGTGAAATTTCAAATGTTTTTCAGATCTTCAAAAATTTAGAATTCAAATTAACAGTGTTCAAGATATGGTAAGAATACATCAACACTGTTATGAATTCAGAAATCAGAAAATAAACTTCAAAACAATTGCAGATATTTAAAAAGTTAAAATTCAAGATCTGGAAAGTTAAAAAAAAAATCAGAGTTCTATTCAAATAATTTGAATTTCCAGAAGGCCATGAATACTGCAATTGGAAGTTAATGAAGCTCAAGAAGAAAGAAACAGAAAAATATTGCAGTGACAAATCAAATTAAAAATAAAAATAATAACTGGAATTGGAAAAAAATGAAAATACAAAGGAATGAGTATAGAGATATACCTGAAATCCATGTAAACAAATGAATCTCTAACTCAGCATGCTTGGCTAAGGAACTGTGAATGATATAAAATTGTAGACCAGCTTGAAATCAAAACTCTTTTTAGCAAAGCAGTTCCAAGCCTCCTCCGGTACCTAACAGTTTATAGAATCAAGTGGTCTATCAAAGTTTGTAAAATCACTCACAGTTTTATTCACATATTTTGGTACCCAGACTTGTTTACACAACAACCCATCTGAATTTACCTTTGTACCTTTAGGAACCCAGATCTGTTTGAAGTTAACGAATTTTGTTTTATTTCTTTTTGGGATCCAGGATTGTTCAAATGGATTATTATAAAACAAATTCATATCATGTTTATGATTCAAAAATCCTTTGAGATTATCAGAGTTAGAATTTTCAAATCTATTCTTTCTAAAGCAGTTTGAAGGATTTTTAAAATCATTTGAATTGACATTTTCAAAAACATTATTTTTCCCAAAGCCAATACCATATTTATTTCCAATAGAAACATGATTTTGCAACAACATGTTCAATGATTTCTCCCCATTAGAAAATTTATCCAAAGTTGATTCTAATCGTTGAATTTTGGATTTAAGATCACTGTTTTCTTTTATTAAATCAGAACATCGATTATTAGTGATCTTTCTTTCAATATCATGTTGTTTTAAAACCAAATTTTCACATTCAAGTTATTAGATTTTGGCTTGGGACTCAGAAATCTCAAATTCAAAATGTTTTTGGCTTTCAGATTCAAATTTCTTGAACTTTTCAATTTCGTTTTCAAGTTCTTTCAAAATCGAATCACTTTTCAACAAATTTTCTTTTTCAGCAATTTCAAATTTGGAATTTATATCAGTCTTAAAAACTTCAAATTCCTTTTGTAGAAAATTGTTCAAATTTGATAACTCAATCTTGTTTTCTTTTAAGATCAGAATTTCATTTTCAAACCTTTGAATATTTTTATTGAGATGAACAAGATTGGTTTCCAATTTCAAACAACTTTTGCAATCTAAATTTGAAAGGTTTTTAAAATATTCAAGCTGTGATTCCAAATTATCAATTTTGCTGGTCAACTCAGAATTCTTAGATTTCAGAGACTTATTTTTCAGTTGGAGTTTATCAACAGATTTCGTTAAATCAAGACACATGTAAACCAGATCTTCATATGAGAAATTTTCAGATTCAGCATTTGTTGATTCTCCATCATCTGATCCATCTAAAGTTTCATCTACATGACCTGTTAAGCATAGATTTGAAGCTGAGTCGACTTTCTGGGATTTTGAGCAGCTGTTGCCAAATTGTCCATACTTTCTATTGAGAGTATTCCAAATTTCCTGTGCAGATAAACAATGACAGATAGCATTAAACTGTTCAGTACTAAGATAATCAAATATAATTTTCATAGCACGAGCATTGAAAGTAATATCTACACCATTAAACCAATTGATAACAACATCCCAACATTTAATATTAACAGATTTTAAATAAAATTCCATTTTGGATTTCCAGTTTGAAAATTTTGTTCCATCGAAAATAGTTGGAAATAAACTGGACATACTCCCTATGGACTGACAACAAGGATTCACCATTTCTAGAGTTAATGAAATGAACTGCTCTGATATCACTTGTTGGATCTAGATTAACCTTAGAGGGGGGTGAACAGGTTTTTTGCAAATTATCGCAGAGTTCAAATATTACGGGATATTAAATCATTCACAGATCACAGAATATAGCAGAAATAGAAATGCAAAAAAGTAAATGACACAAGATATACCTAGCTTCGGCAAAATCCTGCCTACTGCTGCATTCCTAAGGTTTCTACTAGATGATAGAACAGATCCCGCATACAAGACCATGTATACTTGCGAACCCCTCACTCCAATTCTAATTCTACGATCAAAACCCTAGACTGATCTAATCCCTTAGAACAGATTTCCTCTGATTACGACCTCGTAACCAGTAACCCAGATTTTACAGACTCTGTCAACTGTTAGTCAACACCCTGACTGAACTCCCTAGTATTTTACAGACACTAGAAACTGATTTGCCGGTTTATAAAAGAAATTTACAACAAAATTTAAACCAAAACAAATGAAACCCTAAAAAATAAAGGAGTTTAAAAGATAAGGGGTCATCCCCTTTTTCACTTGAAATGTCGGCCGGTCCATTTCCTTTGGTTACACCCGATCGCTTTGCTTCCTTTTGAAAAGGGAAAAAGAATGGCGGCGGCAGAACAAATTTCTAGGGTTTCTTTTGATTTCCCAAATCGAATCGCTGCAGGATAATTCAAAGTTGTATTCTCTAATGCTCTTCTTCACGTTGTTTTTCTATGATCAATGATTTGGGGCTTCTCTCTTTCGTCGATTGAAATGGATGGCGATCAAAAATAAATTATGAGTATTCGAATTTCATTTCTCTAATTGCTCTCGATTTTTTTGTTGATTTTCGATTTGAATTGTTGGGTTGATTTTTCGATGTTAAAACGCCTATGATGAATTGGTGTTTATAGGATTATAAAATCCTTAGAATACTCTGATTTCACCTGTGATTCGATCTATATGCTTGCGTGATTTCCTCTTCTATTATCCTTGATTAAAACGGCTTAAATGATGAAACTAGATGTGAATTAGGCTTTCATTGAATCTGAAAAAATAATAATTTACCACCTCTTTTGAAATTCTTGGTTGAATTTGAATTGCTCTGGCTTGTTGCTGTGTAAAAATTTGCCAAGAAAACTGAATCATTTCTGGAAGTTTTGTGATTTCATGCCTTAAATAGTTATCATTATTTTTTGGAGACATTAAACAACTTACCAGAATATATTCATTTCAGGGAATTATTTGAATTTATTTCTGCCCAAAAATATGATTTCTGGAATTTTGTAACCATTCATAATTCTTAACTATTTCTGTTTTATATATTTCTGGAAATCATTGTATTTCTTTTGTCATATCTGGAAACAGAAACTTTTGCACTTAAACTATTGCCATAACTGTCTTGAGCAATTTCTGGAATTTAACATATGCCATTTCCCGATTTCAGTATGTTGTTTTTGCTTTGCCATATTTGTTCATTGAGAAAACTGGAAACATACGACTTTACTCTTGCCCAAATTGCCACCAGTGAGTTGATTTCTGAGATATCATTCTTGGCAACTCAATCTTATTTATTCATGCATGATTTAAAACTTTTCCCATTCACTTACTTGCTGAATTGATGCTTCATTCCCTATAATATTTCCCACTGTGAATTCGAACTGAAATAATGAATCATCAGTTTCATGTATATTGATCTGGCTAGTATATTTCTGTGCACCATGTCTTGTGCTCCACCGTTTAATTACTTGGATCATGTTAAAACACCATATTATTGTTGATCACTTGAGTCTATATCTTTCTGTTCCATGAGTGTTGAACCATTCGTAGCTCTTGTACCTTGATGAACTGATTCATTTAGCATGTACATGCTCCATTGCTACATACTTTGCTGCAGTATCACCATAAACTTGCTGTGAGCACTTGCATCTTGCACTAATCTTACATGTACATGTTATATGCTTGCATGCTTCACCATGTTTGCAGATGTCCCTATATTCTTATACTTGTTGTGGCTTATACTCAATATTGAATTGTTGTACACCATTGTATATTTGGCCTTGATCATGCATCTTCATCCATGTTGCATGCTGGCATGTTGTTTTACACATGTGCTGCTTTGTTACTTTAATTGTTTTGACACTTTGTGTTGAACCATATTTGTTCCACCAACTCATTCTAGTATTATACTGCCATGTTGACTTGGAACCTGTTGTGTATTTGTGTTGAACCTCTTGAAACATGTTGTGCACACTCCATCTTCACACTGGCTTGACCCATATATTCTCTTGCTTGTTCCGTTGACTTGCATCATGTACGCTCCATTGCTTTGTATGTTTTCTGCCTTGACTTTGCACTGTCATATATCATGTGTGACATCTCATTATTGCTTGACCATTTGTGCACTGAGTCAAGATGGTCCACGTGACTACTCCTCAATTGCTTGCTGATTGGCGAGGCAGTGCACACGTGTGTATATTCAGCCATCAGTGAAGTATTACTGTCCCTGCATTAAGATACAAATATCTTGTCTGCCTTGTGGTATTTACAGTGAATCACTATGAATATCACAAGCTGTCTAGACACAGTCGGATAAATCAGATCGAGTCAGAAAAATGATGAGAAACACACCAGAAAACTGAGGCAAATAAAATTTTAAAAATAAAATTTATATTTGCATAAATTTTGAAAATTATTTCTGTTCCATATATTGTGTGTGTGCTTCTGTATATGATAGGTATGAAGATGATGACTGGACTGACAATGACTGGACTGACTGAGAAGATGCTGTGAAGACAAAAGACTGAAGACAGTGAATGAAGTAGTGTCAGTAAATGTGTCTGCATATATATGATTTGTATAGACAAAGTGACTATATGAGTGTTGTAGAGAGAATTGTACTAATATTTGTATCAAAGAAGTTTAAATGAAATATAATATTATTTTATTATGTTCAAACAAACTTGTCTATTGTATTTAATTTATTTACAAGTGCCATATCATGTGTAATATCTGTGAATGTGTACAAATAGTGGATTCATATAATTTGTACTGTTTGAATATGATATTTATTTTAAATAAAATACTGTGTGAATGTATGAAATTCTGTACAGTCGTATTCTGTTTAAATATAAATATAATATTTTTGTCTGTGATGTTATATAACTGTACAATAACAAACACATTTATATTAATATATATTTGTTTGTTATCATCAAACAAAAATCATATAATTGTGTATACAACACCGTTATATACAACAAACCATACATATGGCTGTAGGATCGGGCCGATTCAGGTGAGTGGTACCCATCTGGGGCTCGGTGTTGCTTCCGCCCGGAGCGATGTTAGAGTGGTTTATAGTGGTGTTTCCCTCCATCACATTAGGGATTGGTATGGTAGAGTAGTCTTGGTGACGCAGGGTGTTGTTGTCCCCAGCTCTTCATTGAAGGGGAGGCTGCATTAGACGGGTTTGCAGTAAGACGTTGGGTCGAACTGGATGTTGCAACGTTTCTAATTCTAGCCGATCCAAAGATTGCACTGGATCAGGAGATGTCCGTCTAATGGGTTGGGTCGAGCCCTAGAGTGGAGGCAAGGTGGTCGATTGATCTAGGACTTGGCCATGGCCGACCTGCGGATACGCAGCTACCAGAGCTTCGTTTAGCACCAATAGTGATGATCCTAGCACTGGTCCCCAAAGATCTATTATTGCCCCCATCCTCACCCGGTGTAGGAGATGATACTGGAATGTTAGATCCCTTTTCCATCTGTTAACGATATTTTCCGTCAACACCCGGAATAAGTCATATTGAACATGTATTTAGGAAAATTGGTGCAGCCGCAATCTAAGATTACAGAAGGATAACCTGGGACTAGTGCTCCTTGGGTAAATCTACCGTTTCGTAAGTATCAAAATATCCATTCTGAAGATTAGTTATTCTTCCTTCAAGGGGTGAATATCACGCTTACAGGACTACGGAGTTCTGAAGTACCTTGAAGAAGGGTTTATTTAGTTTGGCACAACTAAAGCCTTATGTGTTCAGTTACCCCCTTAGATCATGGTTAAAATGATATACATTGTGATAAGAGAAAAACAAGCTAATGCTTCCTGATATTCGGATAGTAAGGGTGCTACAACACTTATTAACTCAAACGATCCTTCTGCATCGAGCTAGCCCGAAGGGATTTGGTTGCGTCAGTGATCGAGTCATAAGCCTGTAGTCAACCTCCTTTCTAGAATTGAGTAGAATTAGGCTCATTATGAGAGGGTTGATTCACGTTGCCAACCCTCGAGATAAAAAGGGGAAAGACATCGGTTTCTACGAAGCCCTTCCTCTTTATGAAGGTGTCGTGGACAACTTTTTCACACGAATGGTTGGTGTTAACTCCCTGTTTCACCATAAATGGCACAACATGATTATCAAATCACAAGATGTTTAAGTCACGGACTTCTCCATTCATAAATTGTAGATATATTACAAGAGTTCAAGAAATCCCCAATCCGATTTGGAAATTAGGGTTTGCTCCTCAAAGAAGAAGAAACAAGATTGAGAAATGAAAAAATCGTCCTCAAAATGTGAACGCTGGTGTCTTATTTATAGAGAATTCGGAGGCCCTTCTGCTGATGGGCTTGAAAAAGCCTTTATCGACCTCTTTTCTCCTTGGTCTCGGATGTTTAGCTTCTGGTTGCCTCAGTGGTGCTGATTACAGCATCCGAAGTGAGGGTCCCGGTCAATCGAAGCTTCTTCGAGATTGATATGAGATAGTAAAGTTAAACGACTTTCGGAAGGCATTTGTGCTCCTGGTTGTAGCTTCCGAGTGTAGGCTTCCGGTTTTCTCATAAATACTTAGAGGAGCTTGCTCTCGTGATGTACGTAGATAGCTGCCAGTTCGAAACCCCTGTTGGTGTCGGTACTAAGCGAATTAGTATGAATAGTCTATATTCCCTTTTAGGCTTCGGTTTGCCTTCCGGTGGTGCTTTCGGATGATGTCTAGCCTTCCGGAGGGTAACTTCTGGTGTTTTAGGTATTGTTTAATAGAACGACCTCCCGGTGCTTGGTTATTTTGGGGGCTAGTTCAGGATTACCCTTAGGCGCTTTAGGCTTGTTATCTTTGATGCCTTTATCTTCTGATGTGTCAGCGTTAAGCAGGTTAACACTGACAGTCCTTCCATCTTTCTAGGTTTTGGTTACCGGAGTCCTTTTGGCTTTTCCTTGCTAGTCCTCTATCCTAGGCGATCCTTTGTTACGGAACCCCCTGTCGGGCATGCCCTGCCAGATATATCTTGTTGGATATACCCGGCCAGTGTTCCATAGATTTTGAGCTTTTTCTCCCAAGAAGGTGTTGGTTTATGCAACTCTCGGATAATTCTTTCATGCTCTTGGTTCTTTCTAGTATTTGGTTTTTGCTTTCGAAGGCATTTCTGACCATCATAGGCGATCGTAGGCATTTCTAGTATTTAAGTTTCTAAGACCTTATCATCGTAAGCCCCCTAGGATCAGGCTTACACACCACCCCTCTCCAAGGGGTGCCCTATCCTAACCATCGTAGGCAATGACAGGGGTAGGTAGGACATGCTTAATTCATAGCAGAGGCAGGGCGTACTCTTCTGCGAGCAGAGGCAGGGCGTGCTAATTTTAGATGCTCCGCCACAACCATTTCTGGTGTGAAACGAAGGCTTACGCTTTTGATGCTTTAACCTAGCCCCCTCTGATTTGGGCATGGAGAAGGACTAACACACCATCCCCTCTGAGGGATGCCTCTCTTGACTAATTTTCGTGATGACAAAGATTTGATCCATTTGTGGTTTGACACATTTTGAGTTTCCTTAAGCTTTGAAAGGGTTTCTGTACCCTTGGTTATATGATCATCCTAGGAGGAAAACTTTCTTTTATTCTTTTATCATTAAGAAGTATGGTCTTAAGTGTTCCGAGTTCCATGTTCTCGGGACGAGATCACCATTGGGTCTGCACAATCGAAATGTTCCGGGCATAACTTCTTGATGGACGACCAAGGGTCCTTCCCAATTTGGGCCAAGCGGGCCATCTGTCGGGTTCTTTGTGTTAGCCATTACTCTTCGTAAAATTAATTCTCCTTTTGCGAAGGTTCTAGTCTTAATCTTTGTATTGTAGTATTTCGCGATTTTCCTTTGATATTCAGTTGTCCTGATTGCAACCACATCTCTCAATCCTCGTATTAGGTCTAGGGATTCTTTTCTTAACTCCTGATTGAGATTAAACGCATAAGCTACCCTTCTATGCGATGGGATTTCAACCTCAACCAGAAGCATGGCTTCGCATCCATATGTCAAGGAAAAGGGGGTTTCCCATTGTTGTTTTAGCGGAAGTTCTATATGCCCAAAGTACTAAGGGTAACTCTTCGGCCCAATCTCCGTTGGCTTGGTTAAGGCGCTTTTTAAGAATTGTCTTTATGGTTTTGTTGGCAGCTTCGACAGCTCCGTTAGCCCTTAGATGGGCTACCGAGGAAAAGCTTTTGATAATCCCATTTTTCTCGCAAAACTGAGTGAATTCTTTGCTCTTGAATTATGTTCCATTATCTGATATGATCTTGTAAGAGATTCCAAAGCAGGTAAAAATATTCTTTATTACTAATCCTAACACCTTTTTAGACGTGAGTGTTGGAAGGGATTCTGCTTCCACCCATTTGGTGAAGTAATCAATGACTACTACGACATACTTGGCTCCACCTTTGGAAACTGGGAAGGGTCTGATTAGATCTATCCCCCACACATTAAATGGTCAGGGACTTGAGATAGTGGTTAGCTCGCTAGGGGGAAGCTGAGGTATTTTAGAGTACCTTTGATACTTTCCACACTTTTTGATATACTCGATCGCTTGGTTAACCATCTGCGGCCAATAATAGCCTTGCTGCATGACTCTTCTGGCTAGTTTAATTCCATTGGAATTGCCTCCACATAATCCTTCATGAGCCTCTCTTAACAAGTTAAGTCTATTTTCGAAGCTTACACATCTTAAGTAAGGAAGTGAATGTCCTTCTTTATAGAGTATATTATCCATAACCACAAATGTAGGAGCTTGGTGTTTTATCTTTCTTGCGTCTTGTCTACTAAGGGTAAAGTTCCGCATATGAGGTGATCGACCATGGGAGTCATCCAGGTATCTTTATGATGGCGGCTCGTCCCCGTTAAAGGAGGTTCTACATCAGAGTTTTCCTCTTTGTCCATTTCATCTCCCTTTTTCATGGCTTGGGATCTAGTTAGGACTAACTGCTCCTTTCCTGTTTCCGATTCTTCATGCTCGATACTAGGTCTTTCTTGATAACCCATGGGAATTATACGAGTTTCAGGGGCCCCTCGGGAACTGGCTAATTTGCTAGTGAATCCGCTTGGGTATTCTCTCCCTGGGATATTTGATGAATTGAAAAATCCTCAAACTGGGAAAGCATCCACAATATCCTTTTCACATATAGGGTTAGCCGTGCATCCATGGTTTGATTGGTTTGCTTTATCTGGTCTATCATTAGTTGTGAATCATTAAAGATTTCTATTCTAGGTATCTTCAACTGCAGTGCCAAATTCAAACCGACCATCATTGACTCATATTCGGCTACGTTGTTAGTTGCTGGGAATCTTAACTTCATGGCGTAGTGCAAGCTGTGTCCATCTGGGGTAATTATAATATAACCTGCCCCTGCTCCCTGTTCGTTTGAGGCTCCATCTACAAAAAGTTTCCACTTGGCCTTTAAGTCATATTCTTTAGTTGATTGTTCTGTAATGAAGCTTGTGCATTTATTCACGAAGTCTGCGAGAGCTTGTCCTTTAATTTCCGCTCGAGGATGAAACTCAATCTCGTATTGGCTAAGTTCAACTCCCCGTTTGACTAACCTTCCTGAGGTCTCTGGCTTACTGAACGCCTCTTTAAGAGGAAAGCTAGTTAAAACCTTAACGCGGTGAGCTTGGAAGTATCCTCTTAGTTTTTATGCGGTAAGTACTTGGCAATATGCTAGTTTTTCCATTACTGTGTATCGGGTTTCTGCGTCCTTTAGCCTACTGCTAACGTAGTAAATTAGGTGCTGAGTTCCATTACTTTCTCTTATAAGGACCGAGCTTACCGCGTATTCTGGAACGACCATATATAGGTATAGATCTTCTCCTTTCTCTGGACTGGATAGAATCGGAGGTGTTCCCATATAAACTTTCAATTCCTGGATGGCCTTTCTGTATTCTTCATTCCATTCGAAGTTCTTCTTTTTCTTTATAACATCGAAGAAATGAACGCAATTGTCAGTGGCTTCAGAAATGAACCTACTAAGGGCTGTTACTTTTTCGTTCAAGCTCATGACTTCTTCGCTCGTTCTAGGCCCTTCCATGACTCTTATGGCCTGGATTTGGTCAGGGCTATCTTTAATCCCTTGCTCACTTACCACATATCCTAGGAACTTTTCAGGTTGAACTCTAAAAGAAAACTTTTGTGGGTTTAACTTCATTTGGTAACTTCTTAGGATATTGAACATTTGTTCCAAGTCCTTCAAATGGTTTTCTGCTTTGATGGACTTTACTAGCATGTCATCCATATGTACATCCATGTTGTGCCCTATCTGTTCTTGAAACATTCTATTTACTAGCCTTTGGTATGTTGCTCCAGCATTTTTCAATCCAAAGGGCATTACTTTATAGCAAAATTTTCCTCAATCAGTGATAAAGCTTGTATGCTCTTCGTCGGGTTTATGCATTGGAATTTGGTTATACCCCAAGTAAGCATCCATAAGGGATAGTATCTTACGACCACTTGTTGCATCGACCAACTGGTCTATCCACGGATGGGGATAGCAATCCTTTGGGAAAGCCTTATTTAAATCGTGTAGTCAACACATGTTCTCCACTTCCCATTGGACTTCTTTACTAGCACAGGATTGGCTAACCATTTTGGGTAAAGAACTTCTCAGATAAACCCGTTTCTTTCTAACCTTTTGACTTCCTCCTTTAAGGCTTCTAGTCAGTCTCTATTATATTGCCTCTTCTTTGTCGAACAGAGATTACTGAAGGATCAATGTTTAAATCATGACTCATAATAGAAGGGTTGATCCCGACCATGTCCGAGTGGGTCCAAGCAAAGACATCTTTGTTAAGTTGCAGGAACCGAATTAGGTCGCTCTTAAGAGGCTCAGTCAGCCTTTTCCCAATGTTGACAACTTTTGCCTTATCCTTTGAATCAACATTTACCTCTTCCACATCCTCTATTGGTTTCATTACTTCAATAACCTCTCTCGGATTAGCTTCTGAATAATCATGTCCAATACCTTGCACTCGTCAGTCTTATGCCCGTTGGTTTTGTAAAATTCGCAATACTTACCACCGGAATGTGGTTCAGGGCAATTCTTAGCCTTGAATGAGATAAGGAAGTTGTTAACCCTTTCTTTCGCAATAGTATACGCAAAGGAGATGGGCTTACTTAGAGAAACCGAGTTGGTATTAGAATCTTCCCACCTTGATCTCTTTTGATTTCCTTCTTGGGGCTTTCATCAGAAGCTCGACCTTCTTCCTTCCCCTTGAGGTCCGAGATTTCTCTTTGTGAAGTACAGTTTGTCCATGCGAATAAACTTGTCGACTTGGAAGTGAAAGTATTGTAAGTCTTTACAGTCATGAACGTATAATTCTGTCCAGAAGGGGGTATTTTCAATTAACGCTGAATGCACGGCTATCAACTTATCGCGGTCGTTCAAATCCTTGGCCTTTAATGCCTCGATGTTGAACCTTTTTGGGTTATCCTCTAGAGATTCCCCTTGCCTTTGCTTGATGTTAGCAATGACTATGTAGTCAAATGTCGGATCTTTGCAGATGCAAAATTGCATGGAAAACTCATAGGGGAATTGTTTCCATGAGTAAATGGTATTTCTCTTTACTGAGGATACCACTTTGCTGCTGCTTCCTAAAAGGTCACAGAGAAAAGACAACATTGTAGAGATCCATTTGGCTATTGAAAGCCATTTGATGATTGTTAGACCAAAAATTGGTTCTAACACCCAAACTAGTTATGATTTCAATGAAATGGAATCAAAAAGCAGTAAAGAACACACGATTTATAGTGGTTCGGCGTTAACGAGCCTACGTCCATTTTGTTTTCTTTTAATTGATGATTTGAATACAAATACAGCAATGATTCTCACTCAACTTCACAATTACAATGCATAAACTCACTCAAATCTCTTAAAAATGGACTTTAAGAGATGGTTTTGATCTGAATATGATTGTAGAATTCGACTATGGAGGAAGTAAGGACCGAGAATTTGCCAAAAGATCCCCTCCAATGCCTCTAGATGGTGTATTTATAGGTGAAAAATCTCTTCGAAGTGGCTCCGGTTCGGAATTGCGTGGCATCCATCCCTTGAGAGTCGGGTTCGGAGGCTCCAAGATGGCTACAGCGCATTGATTTAGTAGAAGATCGTGGGAGAAATGGTCATATCTTGTCCGAGTCTTCAGGGGATATGCGCAGCAACGATCACAGGCTTAAGGGAAAAAAGGGGCTCGGATCGGCGTCTCCGATCCGGTCCGGTGATGCAACCTGCTATCTCTTGATGTTGCTGACGTACTCATCTGATTCGAACCAATGGGATTGCTTGTTTTCTTCTGATGCCGCTGAAGTGTTCCTCCGATATGAACCGCCGACGCCACCTGCTTCATGATGTTGCTGCCATACTCCTCCGATCTGATCCGATGTGATCTATGCATTCTTGATCTTTACTTACCTCCTGCGCTATCTTCATATGATCCGAACCAGTTGGTGTCTTTCTCACTATTTGCTCTTTGTGTAGCCTAGTTCACAAAGTAGGCTAACATTTTGCCCCCTTGAAGTACACTCTTATTTAAGATAAAGTGTGCTTCGAAGCAATTTACAAAACATCCTTTGAATTAGAATCATTGAATGATCGCCTCCATTTACTTGTAGTGCCATGTCGCTTCATAAAATCATGGCTTTTGCTGCCTATATACATCCATAATCCATATGAATTACTTTCTTCATTTTCAAACAACTTTGAGAGCTTTTATCTAATGTCCAGTGATTCCTCCAGGTAAGCCTTTTCTTTACTTTTCTTTGAGTTTAATTCGAATGCCAAGTTGTTGTGTTCAATCCCATTTAGTTCGGACCCGATCCGCATGCAAGAATATTTTCATAATCTTAACTTCCGGTCCGAATAGTTTTCCTTTTACCCATTTGTTAACAAATGGATGGGCCTGGTCAATCAGCGCAGGCTTTTATTCTGGTCTGAGCGGAATCAAAGGCCTGGAATACAAAGGGCCATCTTGAATCTATATAAATCCACTACTTTTCTTCTTCCACTTCTCTTCCTTTTACTGCTCTCGTTTTCTGTTTCGTACATCAAAAACCCCAGGTCTTAAAAACATCGAACTTCTCGTTTTAATCCCCATATCGAACACATAGGTAGTTCTATAATCTTGAATCTCATCTTTGTAATTGCTTTTAGGTTAGATTCACGGATTCCTTGAACGATTCCAACGAGGTATTCAATGAATTTCGTCGCCATGACCTCCTCCACTCCACCGTTGTCGTTAATGGCATTAAATCTCTCTCGAGGCGACGGTGGAGGGGGTCAAAGTTCTTCGTTGAGCATTTGAATGAATCAGTATTCGATTTCAGTTGGGACTTTCAACATAGGATCGAGCATGACCCCAAAGAGGAGGGAAAAAAGGGAGAGGAGGAGTATAGGGGATCGGTTCGGGTCATAAGACAGAGACGAGGAAAAAGGGAGAGGAGAAGTGCAGGGGATCGGTTCGGGAGACAAGACGGAGATGAAAATGAGGCTCAACTGGTCGGATCGGGTCGGACCTGCAAGCCAAGAGAGGAACAAGACTTATTTGACCGAAACGGATCGGAATGTGAAACAAAGGAGGGGGGTAGCATGGTTGCTCAATTCGGTCCGGACCGTCCAAATACTCACCTCCGAACCAATCCGACTTTGGTTGTTGGGCATCAGCTTTCGTCCCAGGCTAGCACAAGGCTTTCTCCCCGATCCGACCCTAGTGCGTGTATCCGAACCGAACCGAAAATCAGCCCAAGATTGCACATAAGACCTTGCTTAGCTGGTTAAACCAATTCTTAATATAATCTTTAACTTAATGGATAGTTAGGATAGTGCCTTGCGAACATAAACAAATATCAAGAACCGTTCTGAACATTACTGCTTCCTGTGACCTTTACATTATGCTTTCATGTATTTGCTTTGCATCTTTGTCACACGTAGCACACACTTTAGTTCACATACACACACGGGGGTCACGGGCAACTTTACTCTAATTCTTGCTATTGTTTCTTCAATAGTCCAGTGATCATGGCCGAGAGACGTTCTTCTAGATTAGCAAAGAAGACGGAAATTGCAGAAACTTCTGAGAAATATACTCTCGATGACATATCTTCTCCTTCAGTCCCTGAATGGGACGACGAGGACTCAGATTATGAAGTAGGAGCGCATAACAGCAAAACGCCTTCTGGCAGCGAAGTTTCTCTGGGCTATGAAGAGGAAGGGGGGATTGGAGATAATCGAGCTCCTGACGAATTTGAGTCTGCCATCATATTGGAATCACCTCAAGATTCTGTTGAATCGACGATTGACAACGACAGACTTGCTCGAATACGCCTAAAGCATGGGATACTAAAAAGGGATACCCTGGTGCCGTCAAAACCTGATCGTCCTTACAATCCCCCAGAAGGATTTATGGCAGTTACTCGCTTGATGTGTATGGTTGGGGCTATTCCACCGTTTCCGTCTTTTGTTGTAGACTTCCTGAGACAGCTATGGATTGCCCCCATGCAGTTACATCCCAACTCTTATGCCTACTTATATACCTTATATATAGCATACCGAGAGGTTTTAGGTACATAGCTCACTTTCGACGACGTTCACTTTTTTTATAATTTCAAGCATCGAACTCGGGAAACTCCTTCCTTCTCTTACTTCGAATCAGTCCCAAAAAGGAAAATCATTTCAGCGCCATTCAGCAGCAAGGTTGGAGATTCTAAGCTAGAATGGTTTTATATAAGGCTACAGCCGGGATGTGCCAGGAGATGGACAAAATCAAGTAAAGCATTGGCTTCCTAGTTCTCAACTTTAAATGTTCAAACCAACACATTAATCCGTTTTCTTCTTGTTTGCATTTGATAATCCAAAACAAATATCGGGTCAAGTGTACTTTGATAGGATGCACCGGCTCCTCAATGGAGACTAAAAATTTCTAACCAATGATGAAGTCCTTAAGGATGAATATCTTCATCTTCACGGGTTGCCGTCCATTACCCGTAGCATAGGTCACGGGTCGTGTCCATATGTATACATCCCCCTAGTGGACGTAATTCCGGAAATGGGTGAGAGCTCGAAAACCCCCACAATGCCAATTCGAACATCATCTTCTCCATCTTCAACTCAGGACGACGAGCTGGCCAACATGGCCGAAAATCACCTAGAAGGGAACATCGTCCCCGAGGATGCTATCTCTCCTGAAAAGTCGACGTCTTCCAAAGAACCGCCAATAGATGCTTCCCAAAGAGATGCCCCTAGTACCGATGATCCTACATTTCAGGGTTTAGGAGATCTCCCCTTACCTGAAACTATCTACACTTCAGAGGATTTTGGTACAAATCCTTTAGTTTTCACTTCTTCAGAAGAGACCACTCCTGCTAAGGCCAAAGAGCCCACTCGCACTAGTCTAGCTTCGGACTTGGGTTTGTTGGGGGGAACACCACTTAGGACGCACTTAACACAATAGCACCACATTTCGCAGCACTTACTTCTCATGAGAATACTGATTCTGAATTCCATTTGCATTATTGCTCAGGTACAATGTCTCGCCCTCATTATGACATCAGGAAAATTCGTCGCAGCATGACTGGGCCCCCTTATGACGTTGAGCATAATCGCCGCGAAGGACGGGGTAGAGAGGATAGAAGGCCTCATGACTCTTATCAGTCGCGGACCTCGCGCTCTCGCTCCCCCGTTCGGTCGGATCCAGAACGATACAAAAGCTACCAAGGTCGTCGAGGAGAAGACACGTCGCAGTCAAAAGATCAAACCTCTTCTCAAGAAAAACGCAGTAGGGAAAGGAGCCCGCCGAAAGATACCGACTCGCGAGGCAAGCATAAGGTTTCCGATAAGTGGCCTAGGAAGGGTGATACGGCCGTCGTGCCCGCTCATCATAAGGACACTGAGCTAACATATCGCGCACCTCCACCATTGGATGCTGAAGCTAAAGTTAAGCAGGCATATCTGGAGAAACAATTCCCCGAACACTACTTTGAAAACCTGACTTTCTTACCCGCTCTCGAGCCTATTTCCTCAAGGTGGGCAGACGAGGCCAAAGCGAAGATTGACGCAGTTGAAAAACAATATTCGGAGATGTTCAAGTATTCACGTAACCTCTCCAGAATCATCCGAACTATAATTACGAATACTGAGTCGATGAAAAATACTGCAGCAGCTGACGCTAAAGCCTTGAAAATTTTGAGGAAAGATCTTGAGGACACACAGGCCCAACTTGTCGTTGCTCAACGGGATGCTACCAACTTCAAGCAGCAATTTGAAGAGCTATAAAAACGTTATCATGACTTGCTCGAGTCTCATAGTCAAGAGCGCTTGGAGCTGAAAAAGCAAGCAGAAGATGCTAAATCGGATAACGCCAAAATGCAACTTGCTTACACTGCCCTTGAGCAAGAAAAGGCCGAGTTAGCGAGGAAGAACGCTGAATTGTAAAAGCGTAACGCTGACTTGGCTTCCAAGTTGATGGAGGCCGAGAATAGGGCTGCCGTAGCGGAGGGTAATTTTGAAAGTGTTATTAAATCTTCCGAAGAGACCCGCAAGCAGCTGTCATAGGCCAAGGAGGAAGTGCATGGTTTCGGCGAATTAATGATCGAACTCTTTGCGCATATAATCCGCCGCCGAAACATCTCTTGGATTGAATATTATCCAACTACCTTGGTTCACTTATGGAGTCAAATCGTTGAATGGGAGAAAGAGGAACTCAAGGTGGACTCCGTCGACGAGGACAAGCTTATGGAAAAATATCTAAGAGATGATGAACCAGCACGCCTGACCGAGGGACGCCGCCTCATCGCTGCTACTATGGAGGAAGAGAAGCGGAAGGCTAAACAAAAGAATATCTCTGAGGCTGATTCTTCTTCTACTGCAACTGAAACATCTGAAGTAGAGGGATATAACCCCCAAAACCCGGGGATCCCTCAGGCATCTCTTTTATCCCCCATACCCGAGACAGCGTCGGAGACGGTAGTTACTCCCGCTGAGAAATCATCGGAAGGTATTTCTACCTTTTCACCTCAATTCGTCAAGGCCGTCTCCACTTTTCATCACATAATCGGACAATCTATGGAGGACCCTTTATTTTCTCCTGAGTTGATAACTGTTGCTTCTCATTCTGTAGGTGTTGAACCGACCGAGAAGGTTGGTGGGCCTCTGGAAACCACCACTGGAGCAAAATCCGCGGAGAAGGCTAAGGAGAAAAGGATAAGGCTACCACTATTGATTCAGGAGAGGGAGCTGATCTGTCTAAAGATGATGCTCCTCAGGATGACGAGATGATAGATGCCTTGAACGACGATGGAGGCAACGAGGGACATGAGGAAGACCCTGAGGTGGCTATAGTTGTGGAATCAAAAAGTGCCGATGCCATCACTTTGGCTACATTGAAAGCCAAACAAGACAAACGTATGCAGCTTAAAGTTGAAGACCTAGACCCCGAAAGCCTTAAGCCTCTTGCAGTGGTGGATGTTGGATCAAGGTTAGTTGTTAAGCTTTCAACTAGGTCTATTACAGAAGAGCTTGCTAAAAAGTCTTCTCTTGATTCCAGTGTTCCGACTCCTGGGAAAAAATCAACCGATTCCAGCACTTCGGTCATAGGGAGGAAAAAGCCAAAACGCATTTTAACTGATGCTGAAAGAGAGGCGAAGGATGCTCAGAAGGCTGCTAAAAAATCCAAATCCACTCCAAAGTCTAAGTGATGAAGTGCTTTGTTTTATTTTAGCATTTAATTGGTTCGCAACTGTTATTGCGAGTGCGACCCTCGCATCTTCTTTTTTGCTTGTTTTCCTTGTACAAACTCACATGTTTGTAAATAAAAATAATTTACTTCCTGCAATGCCTGATAGTCGTTAGTTCAGCACTTAAGTAAAAATACAAAAGTATGTCATACTAAAGTTATGTAATGAAGTCATGGTGGAGGGGAATATGTGTGCACATGTATGCCCCCAGTCAATCTTGAATAACTGAGCAAGAACTACTCAAGATTAAATTAAATTAAAAAGTCCAAATGTCCCTGATTCTCTGACGGGGGCCATATTCCTTTCGTTATTGATGTCTGTTCTTTCTGGCATCTTTATACTCTCCTGTCCCATATCCAGGTCAGAGTTTTCGCTAAGGCGGTCTCTCATCTGGGTGCACCTTCACGCCTCAAAGGACGTCGTCTTCCCGTCCTTTGTACTCTCTCTCGATTCTTGAGAGTTAGAGTTAAGAATGTCGTCTTCCCATTCTTCTATGTCTTATCGTACAAATAGTCGTTTTGTTTGTTCCTGCATATAAATCATCTCCAACTTTCCAAATTTTAATTTAACATTTCGTATTCCACAGTCATAATAGAATAATAGTTAAAGATATAAATAATGCAGAAAAGTAAATGACACACGATATTTTTATAGTGGTTCGGCTACGTCGTAGCCTACATCCACTTTATAGTCCTTTGTTCACATAAAGAGACTTTTTAAGGCAAGTCGTGCCTTTTTACATAGCTTATGAAAACAAAAGAAATGACATTTCGTATTTAGCCCAGATATCTTCGTAGGTGCTGAGTGTTCCAAGCTCTGGGAATCTCTTCACCGTGCACGGTCGTTAGCTTGAATGGTCCTGTATCAAGCTTCCGTTGGATGGTGAATTTCCCATTTTGGACCCAGTTGGGTCGACGGCGGGAAGACTCGCTTCAGTACTAGGTCTCCTGGTTCAAAGGTTTTGAAGCGAACTTTTTGGTCATAATAGCGTGCCAATTGATGTCGATGTCTTGAGGCACGCAAGTCGGCTTCATCTCTTTTTTCTTCAATCATATCAAGAGATTCTAGGATGAGTGCTTTATTCGTCATCGGGTCATAGTACATAACTCGATGTGAAGGGACTTCTAATTCTACCGGGATCACTGCTTCTGACCCAAAGGAAAGTGAATAGGGAGTATGGCCGGTAGCCGTCTTAAAGGTTGTCTTGTAGGCCCACAGAGCTAATGGCAACTCGTCTACCCATCTAGCTTTGGCCCGCTCCAACCGCTTCTTCAAAATTAATTTAATGACTTTGTTTATGGCTTCGACCTGGCCATTTGATTGTGGGTGAGCTACTGCAGTATATCGTTTATCAATCTAGTATTTCTGGCAAAAATTTCTGAACTCGATGTTGTCAAACTGCATCCCATTATCAGTTATGATGGTCTTCGGTATCCCAAATCGACAAATAATGTTTCTCACCACAAAACTGATCACTTTCCTTGCCGTGATGGTTGTTAGAGGTTCAGCTTCCACCCACTTTGTGAAGTAGTCCATGACAACGATCGCATACTTAGCTCCTCCTCTGGCAATAGGCAGCCCTCCAATAATGTCAACCCCCCACATGGCAAATGGCCACAGACTTGCCATCGACTTGAGCTGAGTCGGTGGCGCTTTGGGAACTTTGGAATATCTTTGACATCTATCGCAACGTCGTGAATAATCAGTCGCGTCTTTATTCACGGTAGGCCAAAAATATCCGTACCTTAATATTTTCTTTGCTAGGGTCTGACCCCAGTGTGATCTCCACACTCACCTTCATGCACTTCTTACAGTACACGTTTGATGTCGTCGTGTGCGATACACCATAACAGGGGCATTGAAAACCCTTGATGATAAAGGACGTTGTCCTGTAACACGTATCTTGTAGCCTTGCGTATTACAGCTCGTCTTTCACTCTTTTTTAATGGGAGGGTTCCATCCTTGAGAAAACTCTTAATTGATGTCATCCAAGATTCTCTTTCTGGTTCGACTTCCAAGGCTAGCTCTGCTTCCATTAGGTCGAAGCTTGGTGATTCCAACACCTCGATCGGGACCGTTTCGGTTTCTTTAGGATTATTAGAACTCGCTAGTTTCACCAGTCGATCTGCTTTCTGATTTTCCGTTCTTGGAATGTGTGTTATGCTATAATGCTCCAAGCCTTCCAATAACTCCTTTACCTTTTTAAGATAAGCACTAAGTCGAGGTCCTTTAGCAGCAAATTCTTCCCGAACTTGACATACAACTATTTTGGAATCGCAATATATGTCTAGTGTATTCACTCCCAATTCTTTGGCGAGTTTCAGCCCGCCAATCAGGACTTCATACTCAGAATCATTGTTAGTAGCAGTAAATTCCAACTGTAATGCATAATAAACAGATCGTCCTTCAGGAGTTATTAAAACAAATCTGGCGTCGGACTTTCTATCATTCTTAGCTCCATCCGTATATAGTCTCCACGGACAAAGCTCCAACTCTTGATCCAAAGTAACTATTTTGTCGCCCACCGTTTCTTCCTCAGGAATTGTAAATTCAACTATGAAGTCAGCCAAGGCCTGCCCCCTTATTGATCTTCGTGGCTGAAAGTTCAGATCAAACTGACTGAGCTCGATATTCCATTTGAGTAATCGCCCTAATGCTTCGGGTTTCTGCAGCACTCGTCTCAAAGGTTGATCGGTATATACAATTATCGGGTGTGCCTGGAAGTAATGACGGAGTTTGCGGGAGGCAATCAGGAGGCTATAAGAAAGCTTCTCTATCTTCGGATAGTTACGTTCTGCAACAGCTAGTTTTTTACTTACGTAATACACAGGTTTCTGGACTTTATCCTCTTCACGTACTAATGCTGTGCTAACGGCGTGAGACGATACTGCCAAGTAGACGAACGAATCCTCGTGTTCCACAGGCTTTGATAATATGGGAGGCTTTTCTAAAAAGTCTAACAAATTCTTGAACGCCTCTACATAGTCGGGAGTCCACTCAAAATTTCGCTTTCCCCGTTTTATGAGATCGAAGAAAGGTATACACTTGTCTGTTGCCTTGGAGATGAACCTGCCTAGTGCTGCAACCTTGCCAGCTAAGCTTTGAACATCCTTAATGTTCCGTGGCTCCTCTATTTTCCTGATTGCTGCTATTTGGTCCGGATTGATTTCAATTCCTCTGGAACTCACGATAAAGCCGAGGAACTTTCCTGATGCCACACCAAAAGAACATTTCAAGGGGTTCAACTTCATCCCGTACTTTTGTAGTATGCCGAACATTTCTACCAAGTCCTTCGTATGATCGGGAGATTGCTTGGACTTCACGAGCATATCATCCACGTACACTTCCATGGTTTTCCCGATTTGATTGTAGAACATGCGGTTGACTAGGCGTTGGTATGTGGCTCCCGCATTTTTTAACCCGAATGGCATTACCACGTAACAACATAATCCCAAGTCTGTGATAAAGCTTGTATGCTCTTGATCTGGTATGTGCATGGGAATTTGATTGTAACCAGAATAGGCGTCCATAAAGGATAAGAATTCATGCCCGGCAGTTGAATCTACTAGTTGATCAATTCTAGGGAGAGGAAAGCTATCCTTCGGGCAAGCCTTGTTCAAATCAGAAAAGTCGATGCACGCTCTCCACTTCCCATTTGACTTTTTGACCAGGACAGGATTTGATATCCAATCGGGATATTTTGAATCCTTAATGAATCCATTACCTTTTAATTTTTCTACTTCTTCTTTCAAAGCTGTTGACCGCTCTGGGCCTAACATCCGTCTCTTCTGCTTGACTGGTAGGTGCTTTGGATTGATACACAAGGAGTGGCTCATGATGGTAGGAGAAATCCCACACATGTCAGCGTGAGTCCAGGCAAACACATCCATATTTGCCTTCAAGAAATCAGCCAATTCCCTTGCTCTGACTGGATCTAGTTGTGTGTCGATCTTCAGTACTTTTACTGGATCAGTTTCATCAATAGGTATGTCGATTGTTATTTTGTTGGGAGTTGCCTTCATGTCCCTAGGTTCTCTATCCTATCTGGGATCTATATCCTCGAGCACGTCTGAGGGCGACTCTCTTAGGGCAGGACCCCTTAGTTGCTATGCTGAGGCCCCTTTTGGAGAGGCGGAATCGTCTTTAGCATCTATATTCAGCCCCTTCATTAGCATCTTTAACTCTGCCACGTAACAAGCTCGTCCCATAGCTTGGTCACCTTTCATCGTCCCAAATCCCGAGTCAGTCAGGAATTTTAGCAGCAAACACCAAGGCGCAATACATGCCCTAAATTCGGCAAGGGTTGGTCGGCCTAAGAAGGCATTGTAAGGTGACTCCAAATCCAGAACTACAAACGGCAGGATCCTTACTCTCTGGCGGTTCCCCTGCCCCAGTGTGACTGGTAATTCCACAAAACCCATTGGAGCGGTAGATACTCCTTTAAAACCGCGTATCCATCCTTGACATGGCTTTAAGTCTTTTGCTTCGAGCCTCATTTGTTCGAAGGCTTTCTTAAAGAGGATATTGACCGAGCTTCCGTTGTCCACTAGCACCTTATGGACCAGAGCGGGACCAATTGTCGTGGTTATCACTAGCGGATCATCGGTTGGGGATTGAACTCCAAACTCGTCTCTATTACGGAATACGACATCATCGGACATCGTTTTTTGCTATTTTATTGGAGTGACGTCTTCAAGGCTGCTTCATTCTCCTACTTCATAATTCTTGGCGGCATTGACGTACTGGTCTAATGCTTTAAAACTACGACCAACTAAGTGAGGCCCGCCTATAATGGAGTTAATGACGATCCTCTTACCTTTTTGCCGAGCCATGGGTTTTGAAGCAGGCTGTTCTTGGTTCGGGGCTTGTCCCCTGTCCCTTGGGGCGGCTTTGTACTCATCCAACTTCCCTTCTCGCAGCAATTTTTCGATGATATCCCTCAAATGACGACACTCATTGGTGGAATGACCGTGTGTACCATGAAACAAGCAAAACTTTCCTGTTTCAATCTCCTTCTCAGTAGAATCTCTGGGTGGTGGTTTTTTGTACTGCAATATGCTGTATGTGTCTAGATAAATGTTATCCAATGTATCATTTAACGGCGTGTAATTTTCAAAACTCTGGAATTTGGGTCTTTTATTATAGCTATTCCCACGGTTTCTGTTCCTTTTATTGTCGTTCCCATTTTTGTTGCTATTGCCACCACTCTGGTTGCCCACATTTACTTCCACTTTTCCTGAACTGTCACCAGACTGTTTCACGGCGACATTGCTCTGGACACCTTCCTTCGTGGCCCCTTCGGACTTTCTCTTCCGATTTGTCTTAGCTTCTTCTCGCCTTAAACGAACATTAGCTTTTTCATAGAATAATTCTCTTGTAGGAGGTGGTTTTCCAGCCAAGTAATCCCTGAACTCTGTGTCGGGATCTACTCCTTCTATCAAGGCCATCAGGATAGTGGGCTCATGGGGATCAGTAACTTTGGTGACGGCCAGGTTTAAGCGATCCAAATATGACTTCAAAGATTCTCCTGGGCCCTGTTTAATTCGTGACAATTATGTGACGGTCTTGGACTTTTGGGCATGGAGTCGGAACTGATTCATGAAACGCTCACTCAATTCTGTGAAATTTGACACCGACCAAGGAGGAAGTCGAGTGAACCACATTAATGCTACATCTTCAAGATAAATGGGAAAAGCTTTGCATTTTACGGCATCTGGAGCTGCTGCCGCGTTCATGAACCATGCATATCTCATCAGATGCTGCCCTGGGTCTGTTCTTCCTGAATATCGATCCATCTGAGGCAAGTTGAATCGTCGGGGGAACTGGAAATTCAGGATGTCATCTGTGAAAGGGGTATGACTTCGCTCAATGCCCCAATCTTCGTTAGTATACCGCCGGCTTTCAGATATAATCTGGCGCACCATTGCCCATACATCGGCGTTGGTTAATGTCTGCACTGGCTCTCTAGATCTGATGTTCAGATTACCCCTGGGTTTCTGATCAGGGGATAACCTTCTGTTTCTGGCGGCAGCCGCTCTACGTTGCTCTCTGCGCTCCCGGTCGACCTCTGGAGGTAGAGGTTAGAGAAGTTGTTGCTGCGTTGGGTTAGTAATATTAGGATCCCTGGGTAAGACGTGGGATCCGCGCATAGGTAGTAACATAGGTTGTTGCAGACTCGGGTCATCAGGGCCCAATACACTAGCAGCATCTTCTCGGGATCCCAAAGATCTGAAAGTCAATTGATCTAGGTTCTGAGGTCGTTCAAACGGCCTTCTCTCGCGAGGACGCTCCTACTCCAAGGAAGACGAATCATCTGTAGGAATGCGGTGCGGTAGGGAAGGAGTTCTCTGCCTCCGGAGCTCTTGTAATTCTCTACCCATGGTGATCATATTTTCCTGCATGCGAAGGTTGTCACGCCTTTGGGCTTCCAATGCTTCCTCTGAAGCATGTCAAGAAAACGTGAAAAATCTCCCTAAGTAATGGGTGCAGATGGATCAGGCTGAACATTAGTCATCGTGGCTGGAATTGGAGCGTTGGAGGGAGCTCGAGTAGAAGTTCCAGCCTCACTCTGGTTCGGATCGGATCGGTCCACAGCAGCCTGGTCAGTGCGGTTCGGGTGGAGAGAGTGAGAGCCCCCCACATCATCGGTTCGGATCGGTGTTAACACGATCCGGTTTGTTTCCTCTCGGTTCGGATCGGCACCTCCGTTCCGGTTCGGATCCTCCTGGTTGGAGTGATCTGCTCCAGATCTTTGAGCGCGTGACCTTGTTAACACAATAGCTTGCTGATTTTCTCTAGCATCATTTCCTCTTGCACCTTGCACTTCCTTTCCTTTAGTCTTAGCCATAACACTTGATTCTTCGATGGTTAGTCAAAAAATACTGAAAGAAGTCCGAGAGAAGGGATTACTTCTTTGAACTTGAAGGTCCAAATAGTAGAATGATAATCCCGAAAAAACTGAGAATTTGGAAAGTTCTCAGTGAAAGCACCAAAATATTAGACCAAAAATTGGTTCTAACACCCAAACTATTATGATTTCAATGAAATAGAATCAAAAAGCAGTAAAGAACACACGATTTATAGTGGTTCGACGTTAACGAGCCTTGTTTTCTTTTAATTGATGATTTGAGTACAAATACAGCAATGATTCTCACTCAACTTCACAGTTACAATGCATAAACTCACTCAAATCTCTCAAAAATGGACTTTAAGAGATGGTTTTGATCTGAATATGACTGTAGAATTCGGCTATGGAGGAAGTAAGGACTGAGAATTTGCCAAAAGATCCCTTCCAATGCCTCTAGATGGTGTATTTATAGGTGAAAAATCTCTTCGAAGTGGCTCCGGTTCGGAATTGCGTGGCATCCATCCCTTGAGAGTCGGGTTCGGAGACTCCAAGATGGCTACAGCGCGTTGATTTAGTAGAAGATCGTGGGAGAAATGGTCAAATCTTGTCCGAGTCTTCAGGGGATATGCGCAACAACGGTCACAGGCTCAAGGGAAAAAAGGGGCTCGGATCGGCGCCTCCGATCCGGTCCGGTGATGCAACCTGCTATCCCTTGATGCTGCTGACGTACTCATCCGATCCGAACTAATGGGATTGATTGCTTTCTTCTGATGTCGTTGAAGTGTTCCTCCGATCCGAACCGCCAAAGCCACCTGCTTCATGATGTTGCTGCCATACTCCTCCGATCCGATCCGATGTGATCTCTACATTCTTGATCTTTACTTACCTCCTGCGCTATCTTCATGTGATCCGATCTAGTTAGTGCCTTTCTCACTATTTGCTCTTTGTGTAGCCTAGTTCACAAAGTAGGCTAACAATGATCATCGGGGTCAGTCATTCCCAGATATTTTATGGTTGGAACCTTCACCCTAGATGGTATTATGGTGGTCATAATTTCATCGATGAAAGGGGCTACTCTCTCATTATCATTAACCCTATCATCCTAGGTTCTCTTCCCCTTGCTTCCCAACAAGTCTTTGACAGTCTTCTGAGCAACATTTTTAAGATAAGCTTATGTGTTGTCGTAATTTGCTCTTTTAGGATCATAACCTTTGGAAGTGGAACTCCCAGATTGTTCTTGTTCGTATTGATTTCCTTGATGGTCTATTCCTGTCAAAAAGAACTTTTTCTTCTTAGAGGTGGTCGCTTTGAGCCTCCCATTTACTTCAGAGTTTTGAATGGGAGCCTTTCTTTTTGGAGATTCATTCGTCTCTCTTTGACTAGACTCGGTGAGCCTTTAAGACTTCTGCGCTTGGGCAACATTCATTTGAGCTTGCATCTCTTAGATTTGCTTTTCCAAGACCATAATTCTTGCGATATTATCTTCCATGGCGTTTGGATTTGGTGGTTGTATCGGGTTGGAAGTTGCTCCTCCTTCATTATTGTTCAGATTGAGCGTTAGATCCATGTTCCCTTCAAGTACTGCATCAGGAGTTAGATCCTTATTTCTCTCTTCCAATCTTTTTGATTTCATCTTTCCTGCCATGGAGCAATAAGTTTACCAAGTTAATTTCTGATGGATTTACCGCAAGATCGGAGGTTCAAGCACTCCTAGTGCAAAAATGTTAACGATATTTTCTGTAAACACCCGGAATAAGTCATATAAAACATGTATTTAGGAAAATTGGGTGCAGCCACGGTCTAAGATTACTGAAGGACAACCTAGGATCAGTGCTTCTTAGCTAAATCAATCATTTCTTAAGTATCAAAATCTTCGTTCTGAAGATTAGTTATTCTTCCCTCAAGGGGTGAATATCACGCGTACAGGACTATGGGGTTCTGAAGTACCTTATAGAAGGGTTAAATTAGTTTGGCACAACTGAAGCCTTACGTAGTCAGTTACCCCTTAAATCATGGGTAAAATGATATACATTGTGATAATAGGGAAACAAGCTAATGCTTCCCGATATTCGGACAGTAAAGGTGCTGCAACACTTATTAACTCAAATGATCCTTCCGCGTCGAGCCAGCCCGAAGGGCCTTGGTTGCGTTAGTGATCGAGTCATAAGCCTATAGTCAACCTCCTTTCCGGAATTGAGTAGCATTGGGCACATTATGATAGGGTTAATTCACGTTGCCAACCCTCGAGATAAAAAAGGGGAAGGCTTCGGGTTTCCACGAAGCTCTTCCCCTTTATGAAGGTGTCGTGAACAACTCTTTCACACAAAAGGTTAGTGTTAATACCCTGGTTCATTATAAATGGCACAACATGATTATCAAATCACAAGATGTTTAAGCCGTGGATTTCTCCACTCATAAATTGTAGATGTATTACAAGAGGAAGAAATCCCCAATTCGATTAGGAAATTAGGGTTTGCTCCTCAAAGAAGAAGAAACAAGATTGAGTAATGGAAAAATCATCCTCAAAATGTGACCCTTGGGGTCTTATTTATAGAGAATTCGGGGTCTCTTCTGTTGTTGGGATATTTTGCCTGTAGAAGCCTCTATCGGCCGCTTTTCTCCTTGGTCTCGGATGTTTAGCTTCTGGTTGCCTTTGTAGTGCTGATTACAGCTTCCGAAGTGAGGGTCCTAGTCAATCGAAACTTCTACGAGATTGATATGAGTTAGTCGACGTAAACAACTTTCGGAAGACATTTGTGCTCCTGGTTGTAGCTTCTAGGTGCAGGCTTCTAGTTTTCTCATGAATACTTAGAGGAGCTTGCTTTCGTGATGTATGTAGATAGCTGCCGGTTCGGAACCCCTGTCGGTGTCAGTACTAAGTGGATTAGTACAGATAGATTGTATTCCCTTTTGGCTTCGGTTTGCCTTCCAGTGGTGCTTTCAGATGATGTCTAGCCTTTCAGAGGGTAACTTCCGGTGCTTTCGGATGATGTCTATTTTATTGTTAATTGAAAGAAATAGTTCAACATATGAGATTTATTCTTTTGAACTGTGCAAAAGATACTTGGTTTTATCTTTTTTGAACTGTGCAAAAGATAATGGATGAAATTTATCATTTTGAAATGGCATCATTTGTTAATGAATTTGTAATGGCTGATGATGTTATTCAGATAAATGAGCATGATTTTTTCTACTGCTTTTTGAATAAAGATAAATCATTTTATCTTTTATTGATAATATTTTTAATTTACCTGAATTTACTGATGAATTTGTAATTGCTGATGTTGAAACTTTAATAATGAATTTGATAGTGAATTTCTAATGGCTGATGCTGTTATTCAAATAACTGAGTATGAGTTTGTATTTTGTAATATGGTTCTACCTCTTTTTGAAGAAAGATAAATCATTTTATCTCTTATTGATAATATTTTTAATTTACAATGATTTTGTAACAGATGATGATGAAACTGTAATGATGAATTTGATAATGAATTTCTAATGGATGATGATGTTTTTTAGATAACCGAGCATGATATTTTTCAGATGATCGCATAATTTATATGTATGTAAATAATGATGTATATAGTGATTTTACTAATTATTTTCATTAGCTAATACAAGTATTTTTGTTTTCAGTCTGCACATTGTTTGCTGTTTTGGTTGTGTTAGTGGGAGCATTGATGGTGATATGTTTTGGATAGAGTTATATTTGATAGTTGAATTTCAAGTTCTCTTTTTGTTTCCTTCATATAATTAGATTATATTCCTTGTTCGAAACAAATTTCAAATCTTAATTGTAGTTAAGCAAAGCTGTTACTGAAGTTCTTGTGTCAACTTTGCAAATTTATTCATATCTGTAATCTTTTTAAAACGTATGTACACCTTTAAGCTTGTCTGTTTGAAATTCCTATAGTTCAATGTTGAATGCGATGGAAATGACAAAATGTTTTTTGTTACATATGTTTTTGCTATCAGCATATTATTTTGCAAAGTGTTTTAAAAAGATAAATGTATTTATCTTCTTTCTATACTTGTGGATATTGTTGACAACTAACTAGAAATTGTTGATACAGTTTAATTTTGGTTTGAATGGTACAAACAGTAAACAAAGCAAAAATGACCATAAGCAAATGCAACTAAAGCACAACGGCCAGATACACAAGATCATAATACAACATCAACGAGCACATAGACAACACCTCGGTAACATATCAAACAACAACTAAGCACATACGTGATATGACAAAACATGGTTGGTAAAAACAATATAACAAAACGTGACTGCGTATAAAGCATAGTGACACGAGTAATAATTTAGTAGAAGATGATGGCTGAACCTTACTAAACTACCAACAAATAATAGCTATAAAAAGATAAAGCAAAGACCGAAGACACTTATAATATAATAAGATACAAAGAAAAGGTATTATAAATAAACAAAATGATTCCAAAACGGAGCATAATGTGCATTGCGTGTCAAACCCAAGAAGAAATAACAATGAGAAGATTTAAAATATACAACAGAAGCAATTCAAATCCTTTCAATCCACAAATTTACCCACTCCATTGCAGTTGCAGGTTCATATTTACCATTATCACTATACATACATAATTCAAAATCACTGCAAAAAGCCTAGTGCTACACGGCAGTAAAATCAGGTTAAAAAGGCTTCTGCAGAAGCATAACAGGGAACCTCTCCTGCAACCTAACTTTCCTAGTCCCATTCCTCAAAGCCCGTAGCGCCTTGGCTGCAAATCATTTACAGTAAAAGATAACGTATTATGAAATCATTTACACTAAAAGATAAATATGTTTATCTTTTATAGCTATTGATTATAGAGGCATCAAAACATAATTGTGTTTATTGAATACATAACAAAAGAATGGATATTTAATACAGTTGAAAGCAATACTAAAAAGTTTGATAAAGCTTGCTTGAAAATAGAACTAAAAATACAACATGAACAAGAACAAAATCTAAACAGTGAACAATAGAAAAATAATAATAGCATATGAATTTAGTTTTTGTAAAATTTTGTTTTTGAAAAGGGACTAAAAATAGAGTAGAAAACAGTATATGAATATAGTTATTAGTTTTTTTATTTTTTTATTTTTGAATTTAATTATTTTTGTAAAAAGATATATGTTTTTATCATTTCTAACTATGGCATTAAATAAGTTGTATATCATATATAATAACTTTAACTTAGGAGGAAAACGGCAAGTATGTTCAACATGTACAATAAATATTTAATATAATTAATGCAAAACTATAATTATATCATTTACAGTAAAAGATATATGAGTTTATCTTTTTTTGCTGTAAGAAAATGAGAAAGAGGAAATACTGGTTATCTAAGTAAATTTTAATTTAAATATTAGGAGAAAATAAATTATAACATTTAAATGCATAAGGAACATACCCAATTATAACTTTCTACATTAATCACAAAGATAAATAGAATCATGTTGAGTAAAAATTGTTAACAATAAAAATGCAATTTTGTAATCAAAAGTTCAGTTTTATCATTAACATTGCATATTTACAACTAGCAATTAACACATGATATATATATATATATATAATTATCTTTTTTTTAAAATATAAAGTTCAACTTTGAAAAGATAGAAGCAACTAGCTTTTTTAAATCTAAAATAAGATATACTGGTAAACATTTAAAAATTATTAATTACAAAGATGCAATTTTGTAATCAAAAGTTCAGTTTTATCATTAACATTACATATTTGCAACTAACAATTAACACATGACATATATATTAAATTATATTTTTAAAATCTGAATTTCGGTTTTGAAAAGATAGATGCAACTATCTTTTTTAAATCTGAAATTAAATAAGATATTCTTCCAAACATTTAAAAATTGTTAATTATTTTGTAATCAAAAGTTCAATTTTATTTTTAATATTGCATATTTGCAAATAAGAATTGACACATGACATATATATTCAACTATCTTTGTTAAATCTCTAGTTTAGTTTTGAAAAGATAGATGCAACTATCTTTTTTAAATCTGAAATTAAAAAAAAAAAATCTACTAATTTTTTTTTTAAAATTAATTACAAAATTGCAACTTTGTAATCAAAAGTTCAGTTTTATCATTAATATTGCATATTTGCAACTAACAATGCACACATGACATATATATTCAACTATCTTTTTTAAATCTCTACTTTAGTTCTGAAAAGATAGATGCAACTATCTCTTTTAAATATGTAATTAAATAAGATATTCTACTAAACATTTAAAAATTGTTAATTAGAAAAATGCAATCTTGTAATCAAAAGTTCAATTTTATCATTAACATTGCATATTTGCAACTAGCAATTAACATATAATATATATATATTTAATTATCTTTTTTAAATCTGAAGTTCGATTTCGAAAAGATAGAAGCAATTATCTTTTTTAAATCTAAAATAAGATAAGATATACTGGTAAACATTTAAAAATTGTTAATTACAAAGATGCAATTTTGTAATCAAAAGTTCAGTTTTATAATTAATATTGCATATTTGCAACTAACAATAGACACATGACATATATATTCAACTATCTATTTTAAATCTCATGTTTAGTTTTGAAAAAATAGATGCAACTATCATTTTTAAATCTGAAATTAAATAATATATTCTACTAAACATTTAAAAATTGTCAATTCTAAAAAATTTAGTTGTTTAGTTTAAAAATAACTAGGAATTATTATTTAAAAATTTTAATAGTAATTAGAAATTATTATTTTTGGTAAAATCTGAATTTCAGTTTTGAAAAGATAGATGCAACTATCTTTTTCAAATCTGAAATTAAATAAGATATTGTACTAAACATTAGAAAATTGTTAATTAACTCAATTTTGTAATAAAATGTTTGGTTTGATCATTAACATTGCATGTTTGCAACTAATAATTAACACATGACATATATATTCAATTATTATTTTCAAATATGATGTTCAGTATTGAAAAGATAGATGCAAATACTTTTTTTAAAATCTGAAATTAAATATGATATTCTACTAAACATTTAAAATTTAATAATTACAAAGATGCAATTTTGTTCAAAATTTCATTTTTATCATGTAACAACCCGGAAAATCTGAGCCAGTTTGAAATTTTTATTTTGGCAATTTTGGGTATTTAAAATAGATTATTTTAAATAATATCGACGAGAAATTTATTTTTGAATATAATTCGAACGTATATATTATATAGTTCGTTGTTAGAATATAAATAATTATATATAATTATAAAAGGAATTGAAAATGGCGCGGTAGTTCGATAATTCGATTTCAAACTTCAATTGAATGTACCGGGTGCAAAACTATCCGGATTTTAGTGAAACCAAAAACATTAGGATCTAATAGTGAATATCTTTCCAACGAATCCGACAAATCCATATTTCATAGCGGGAATCAAAAGATATGTCCAGTTGAAAATTCTGAATAGTCGCTATGGAATTCAGGCCCTTAAAAATGGACATTTTGCAAATGACTTCGGATTTCGACGAAACCAGTTTTGTTAGGACCGTATCGTCAATACGAAGCTAGAAAATATTTTTCGGGAATTTTTAGAGTTAGTATGTGACCCCGGTAATTTGAAAGGTACGTTTAAAATTCAATAAAGTGATTTAAATGTAAATTTAACGGAAACTGATTCAAACGATCATATCAGCTTGCGATATATATCCCATTGTGTTCGGAACGGGGGTAATACGCTAGGGACGACAGGCGGTGGGCCTCGTTTAGAGGTCGTTTGTAAAAGTCAACTTTTTGCAATTAAAATAAATAAAAAAAATTAATTAAATTATATAACCCCCCCCCCCCTTCTCGTTTTCATTCAGAACAAAAAAAAAAAAAAACGAATCGCTCCTCCTAGCGCGCCGCCCCCTCCAGCGAAGTCCGCCACCGCCGTCCTCCCTCCCCTTCCAGTCCTCGACGCCCTCCAGCTTCTCCCTCCTCTCCAATCGAAACCCCTTCTTCCCCCAATCTGCCACCACGTCGCGAAACCCTAGCCTCGCCGCAGGTCAGCGCCGACCATCCCCTCGCCGCCCTGAACCGCCAACCCCAGACCCCCTCTCGCCTCACCCTCGAGACCGCGATGCAACCCCTCCTCTGTAAAGCCGCCGCTGCCAGAAAAGGGACCGCCGGAGCCACCATGTTGGACGCTGCACCTCCCCCTACGTCCGTACGACCGGCAAACCCTCCTCCCTCCTTGGATCCGAATAACAGTGAGTGTTTTATATATTGAGTTTTAAATTTCAGTTCTTCCTTTTAAACAATATTGACAAAAATTTCAGATCTGAGATATATACCTTTAGACGGTGATAAAAATATAATTTTTATATAAGGAAGATAATCAAAATATGATTTTTATATTTTTAAAGAATTAAAAATACGATTTTTATATTTTTAAAGTATTAAAAATATAATCTTTACTATATAGGAAAATTAAAAATATAATTTTTATATAGGTAAAATATTAAAAATATCATCTTTATATGTGTAGGAAAATAGAAAATATGATTTTTAGAAAACTTTATTTTTATAAAGGCGAAAACTTTATTTTTATAAAGGCGAAAACTTTATTTTTATAAAGGCGAAAACTTTATTTTTATAAAGGCGAAAACTTTATTTTTATAAAGGCGAAAACTTTATTTTTGAAAGGGCGAAATCTTTATATGAGGAATAAGGTGATAAAAATATAATCTTTATCTATATAGTAGCGTTGTGAAAATATGCTTATTTTTATATATTGAATAGCATAGTAAAAATTCGATTTTTAAATATATGAAGTGATTATAAAAATATGATTTTTAAATTGAAAGTGAATAAATAAAAATGTGATTTTTATTTTAAAGACATCAAATATAAAAATGTGTGATTTTTATATATATAGTGGCTACGGGCAACAAAGGAGATGAAAAGGCGAGAACGACGAAGATTCCTATAAAAGAAGAGTCGTGGTATTGGATAGCTATCGGTGAGAACTTCTCACCTTTCAATTTCTTTTTCTAGTTATATATATACTAGGATGCAGACGGTGCTTAGTAGCACCCGACACCCGTCATCCACAGACCATGGATGGCTTGTTTGTTAAATTGTTTGGTTGTGTATTTGGTTAGTCTAATTGGTTTGAATTGAATTGTTTGGTGAAATGGAATGGATTTGATTGATGTGTGAATGGCGTGGGCCTTCACTAGACCGGGGATAAGGCTAGGCCTCGTCCCGTTTCTAGTATCGTGCCGTTATGCCGCCGAAATTTTCTAAAATATGTTAGAAAAATAAAAATATCATTTTATTTAAAGAATGAACTGAATAGAAATTCATATGTTGGAATAAAATGTTTTGTCGTTAAAAATATAATTTTTTTAACGTGAATGTGAATAAATAAATATTCATTTACAAACCGGACGGTTTGTTTATGTACACCTATTTGAAGGACATTGATTGGAACGATAAATTTTACACATCGCCCAACTGCACAAATAAAATCTGTGTTTGATTGTTTGAAACCCCACACGGGTGTTGGGATGAAATTTGAAGTTCACTCATCCTGATTGATTAAATATGTTGATCGATTGATTGACAGGCTGTTATAAGCGTTAGATATTTATATTTGATGCTTATACAGTGTAGTGCACTTTCGTTGATGGTTGATTGTTTATCAATGCTATTATATACATGTGTTGTATGGAATCCATATAATTAACGTTATATGGTGATTGATTGGGCCTCATTCCAATCGGGAAAATAAGGAATATTATAAAAGAAAATTCATGTGTTGAATATAAAAATAGTCATGTGTTGACGATGTTCATGTGTTGAGTGAAATATTTTATACAATGAAATTTACATCTTTATCATATTTAAAATTAGAACTACTTCTCAGTAGAAGTCTAATTGAAAATCAAACGATAGATACCATAGTTTTATAAAATATTTTACATAACAAAAATAGTGATGTGTTGACAGTACTCATGTGTTGAGATTAGTCGTGTGTTGAAAGAAATATAGATTCATGTGTTGAATGAAATAAATATTCATTTGTTGAATAGAATAACGAATTTATTGAAATATATAAAGTCGTGTTGATTAGAGATGCGTTATTTTGACGCGAACGATATTTATATCGATTTTATTCGTTGTATAATGAATGTTGAAAAGTGATTTCAAAATTGAATATTTTGAAAGGAAATTCAAATTGAATTAGATTAAAAATTGAAATTGAAATTTTATTGAATCAATTTGAAATGAATTCGAATCGAATAGAAAATGAATTCGATTTGAATTGAATAGAAAGTGAATTTGAATTCGAGTAAAATAGAAATGAATTCAAATTGAATTAGATTGAAATTGAAATTTCAAACAAACTGAAATTGAATTGAAATCAATTTGAAACGAATTCGAATTAGATCAAATAGAAGGTAAATTCGAATTGAATTGAATTGAAACGAATTTGAATTTGAATTTGAATTGAATTGAAATGAACTCGAATTGAATTGAAATCAAATCGATTTGAAATTGAAGATGAAGTTGAAATTGTTTTTGAAACGAATTTAAAACGATTTATAAAATACGTTTTAAAAGGAAATCGACGAAATATATATAATATATATATTATATATATAATGGCCTGAATAGAACGCGCCGCGCCGCGGTAGTTCGTGAATTTCGACCATTGACTTCGAATTGACGTTGCGGGAGATCCGACCGTCGGATTCTCCTAAAACCGGAACCGTTGGGTTCGTATCGAAAAGAGCTTTCCAATGAATATTAGAAATTTGAAATCTAACGGTTGGATTTGGAATTATGTCCAAATCAAATTCGAAAAAGGTCGCTGTAAGTGCAGTTCGATGGCCGTTGTTGGAAATCGACTGTACGGGCCTTGATAAAATTATCAAAAATATCTATAATTTGTGTAAAATTATAATATGTGAATTGGAAAGAATTGGGCTGGAAAATTCCACATTAGAAGGTAAAAATAGATTTTTATCGAAATGAACTAGTTTTGAACTAGAATTAAAATCAATTTATTTTTGAAATAAATAAATTGAATTTGAAAGTGATTTTGAAAATAATCGATAATTTCCAATACGTGGATTGGAATGGAGCTGAATCGAAATTATCTTCGGGATATTTCGATGTTGGATTTCGTGACTATACAGATATTGTTATGGGAATTTGAAAGATATATTTTATATCGTTATTTCCAATACGATATTTGTTGGTTTCAGAATTTGGTATTGAATATAAGTCGATATATTTTCTATTCAGAGCCTTGTATTTAATATCAAATGTGATGTGGGTTTATTGTGAATCGTGTTTTGATGACATTGGTTCTTTAACCCAGTTAAAGGCAGGATATTGATTTTTGAAAAGATTAAAGCTAAGTGGAGTTTTAATGAATCTTTAATTAGATTAAAATGTGAATTGATAATTTAAATTATCAAATCTGAAAAGTGATCGAGAGTGGAGTATCACCAGTTTTGCTCCGAAGCGATAGTTAAATCTTTAATTAGATTTGAACGTGAAATGGTAATTAATTTTACCGATAACACCGGGGTGATAGATGTGGAGTATTACCAGTTTTCTCCATGGGATATATAGGTTGGGATTGGGAAATAAAATAAATAATTACTTCGGTGTGGTTCGTTAATCCCGACTAGTTTGAAGTGATATCCAAAGGAAGATTAAAGAATAAATTTAGAAGAATTTATCTTGGATAAAATTAATGGGAACCTTTCCCTAAGAATGTGATTTTGTGAATAAAAGAATATTCTGAATTGGAATGAGGCGTTTGTGGTGTTTGTGTAACATTTGTTTATCATATACGTGGGTTATTCAGAAAGGCCGGGTTTATACCCATTCTGAATAACCGATTCGACGAGATGTCGAAGATGAAGACGGTGGTTGAAGACCGGAAGTCTTCACATCGTTTGGGTGATTACTGATGATCTTGATTAGGCTGTACACCCAGGATGAGGGAATCAGTTGGTGATCGTCCAGACGTACTTGGAGATGGATGGATATGCGAGGAAAGTGCCTCCGGTTTCGTTCAGACCCAGAACGAACTTGTAAATGGGTTGTGTGTCTGACATTGGATTTTATTCTGTGTTGATTGATCTCTATTAAATATACATCTGTTTGGCGGCGGAGAATTTATTCTCTTGCTTAACGCCTTTCTCTGAGACGTACGAGCTCAGAGGTTGTATATCGATGGACATCAATCGCATGGAGTGAATTGCCAATGTGGCACGCGTAAGTGGCAATTGATCAAGGCTTCTGTTGAAAAGCAAAGTCTTGTGGTTGATGATCAAAGCACGGCCTGTGTGGCATAGCTTTGTGTATAACGTGAATTCGCGAGCCTCACACCTCGGTATGAGTCAAAAACGGGATACGGACCCAAGGAGTGCACGACGTTTCTTTCTAGGTAGGGTGGTGTCAGTGACCTACCAGCCCTGACATTTATATACTTTTCACCTGTGTGGTTGTTGGATACGAGGCGCCTCGGATATAGGTTTGTAAGGACCGGGAAACGTGTGTTCAGGAATTGCCAATCCTCAAAAGTAAGAGAGGACCGGCCTTGGAGGATCCAGGGGATTGCTGTGTGCGGTCCCGAGGCATTTGCTAGAGTGTCTCGAACGCGGAGAGGAGCTTGCCCCTTGCCTCGACTCATGACGGAAATCCAATTTCCAATACGTGATATTGCGGTTTTAATTGTAGAACTAGTATGGCGACATGATATATGGTACCCATGCCGTCTATGATTGATATTTATGATTGAAAATGTTTTGACACTATACACTTATTATAGTATCAAATGATTTGTTTTAAACGTACCAAGCATGTTTGGCTATTATAAGGGAAAACCCTATCCTCCGGCTTGCGTTGCATTGTGTGATGGGACCTGGGTCTTATAATAGCTTCATTTTTCGAAAGAGCATTGTGTTGTTTTGTTATATGCACTAGTATTCTTGGGAGGAAACCCGTTCCGTGTTATACGGCGTGGTCCCTTGAATTACTATCTTTAAGTAAAGTTTTGAATAACTGTTTTAGTTCTCACACCAGTCACATGACTGACCTGGAGTTTATTGTTTTAACCTAAACTCTGGGTGCCCCTATTTTCCACACGGGCAGCTAGTAGTTTTGGTTTTGCAGATTTATATTCACAGGGTCCTGATTTACAGCTGGAACGATGCTCGGAAAGCTCTGTATCCGTGCATTACTTCTAGTTGTGTTTATGTATTATTTTCCGCTGCGATGTATTTAAATGTAATTTAAATCTCTGATATTTGTCGAATGTAATTTATTCAGTTATACTCTGTATATTCTTATATTCTGATGGAATTGTTGTAATAACAATGAAAAGTTCTTCTGTATGCGTTCTATTTTGTCTTGTCCTCAATTCTATCCGTGCTTTCCTTCACGGGGAAGTTCGGGTCCTCTCAGTTTGGTATCAGAGCTTTGGTTTACAGAGCTCGAGAACAAGACACATTAGAACCATACAAAAGAATTCATCAGATATTGGATTAGTAATATCCAATTAGAATTACTCGTTAGAGATAGGATCAGTAGTATCCTAGAACGAGTGTGAAGAGTATATTTTTCAAATGAAAACAATTTTGTTTTGAAAATTTAAGTCGTTTTATACGTATTTGAATATTTATTTATTTTGAATATGGACAATCCAATATATAAAGATTTCGCGTATACGCGTCATGAACGTATATTCGAAGTTTTAATATACTGGGTAGATATAGAATCACATTCTAGATATCCGGGGATGATTCTGATGATGGTGCATCATCATCAGTATTCATGTTCGAATTTCGAAGGTGTGATTTCTATATATTTCCTATTGACTGGTGTGAGAACCAAAAATTAGATAAGGCCTATTGTTGTGATTTGGCATCAAAAACATGATTTTTGTATATGTATCAAAATTATGAATTTGAAACTCTAATTCACTAATTGATTGATGTTTGTGTTGTTTGTTTATTTGTTTGATAATTTTGAACCATTTAGCCTAATTGAACCAAATATTGAATTATATTGAAAATTAGCCGCATTTGCTTGCATGTACATATACTTATATTGAACAGGTCATAGCAAGGAGGCTAGAGCCGAAGAATAAAATTTGTTTGCCCGACAAATAGGTACATGTTTACTACATAATTTACTGTTTTGTTTGGGTGATGATGATTTTATGAGCCTATTGGCTAGCCGCTTGGCTTTTTCTTTTTCTTTTTTGAGATCTGAAGGACCGGGGAAGCTATTTGAAATTCCCCGATGCTCCCGGTGCAGGGGAAGTTATGGCGAAATTTTTCGAAAATTTAGGGTGTTAGCCAAATTTTTGAAAATTTGAAAATTCTCAGAAACTGAAAAGTTGGAGAATGCAAGCCAGACCGAACGTAGAGTTGATTAATCAAACCACTTTCGACTTTGTTCCTTTTCGGGGACGAAAAGTTTTAAGTGGGGGAGATTGTAACAACCCGGAAAATCTGAGCCAGTTTGAAATTTTTATTTTGGCAATTTTAGCGAATTTTGGGTATTTAAAATAGATTATTTTAAATAATATCGACGAGAAATTTATTTTTGAATATAATTCGAACGTATATATTATATAGTTCGTCGTTAGAATATAAATAATTATATATAATTATAAAAGGAATTGAAAATGGCGCGGTAGTTCGATAATTCGATTTCAAACTTCAATTGAATGTACCGGGTGCAAAACAATCCGGATTTTAGTGAAACCAAAAACATTAGGATCTAATAGTGAATATCTTTCCAACGAATCCGACAAATCCAGATTTCATAGCGGGAATCAAAAGATATGTCCAGTTGAAAATTCTGAATAGTCGCTATGGAATTCAGGCCCTTAAAAATGGACATTTTGCAAATGACTTCGGATTTCGACGAAACCAGTTTTGTTAGGACCGTATCGTCAATACGAAGCTAGAAAATATTTTTCGGGAATTTTTAGAGTTAGTATGTGACCCCGGTAATTTGAAAGGTACGTTTAAAATTCAATAAAGTGATTTAAATGTAAATTTAACGGAAACTGATTCAAACGATCATATCAGCTTGCGATATATATCCCATTGTGTTCGGAACGGGGGTAATACGCTAGGGACGACAGGCGGTGGGCCTCGTTTAGAGGTCGTTTGTAAAAGTCAACTTTTTGCAATTAAAATAAATAAAAAAAATTAATTAAATTATATAACCCCCCCCCTTCTCGTTTTCATTCAGAACAAAAAAAAAAAAAACGAATCGCTCCTCCTAGCGCGCCGCCCCCTCCAACGAAGTCCGCCACCGCCGTCCTCCCTCCCCTTCCAGTCCTCGACGCCCTCCAGCTTCTCCCTCCTCTCCAATCGAAACCCCTTCTTCCCCCAATCTGCCACCATGTCGCGAAACCCTAGCCTCGTCGCAGGTCAGCGCCGACCATCCCCTCGCCACCCTGAACCGCCAACCCCAGACCCCTCTCGCCTCACCCTCGAGACCGCGATGCAACCCCTCCTCTGTAAAGCCGCCGCTGCCAGAAAAGGGACCGCCGGAGCCACCATGTTGGACGTTGCACCTCCCCCTACGTCCGTACGACCGACAAACCCTCCTCCCTCCTTGGATCCGAATAACAGTGAGTGTTTTATATATTGAGTTTTAAATTTCAGTTCTTCCTTTTAAACAATATTGACAAAAATTTCAGATCTGAGATATATACCTTTAGACGGTGATAAAAATATAATTTTTATATAAGGAAGATAATCAAAATATGATTTTTATATTTTTAAAGAATTAAAAATACGATTTTTATATTTTTAAAGTATTAAAAATATAATCTTTACTATATAGGAAAATTAAAAATATAATTTTTATATAGGTAAAATATTAAAAATATCATCTTTATATGTGTAGGAAAATAGAAAATATGATTTTTAGAAAACTTTATTTTTATAAAGGCGAAAACTTTATTTTTATAAAGGCGAAAACTTTATTTTTGAAAGGGCGAAATCTTTATATGAGGAATAAGGTGATAAAAATATAATCTTTATCTATATAGTAGCGTTGTGAAAATATGCTTATTTTTATATATTGAATAGCATAGTAAAAATTCGATTTTTAAATATATGAAGTGATTATAAAAATATGATTTTTAAATTGAAAGTGAATAAATAAAAATGTGATTTTTATTTTAAAGACATCAAATATAAAAATGTGTGATTTTTTTATATATAGTGGCTACGGGCAACAAAGGAGATGAAAAGGCGAGAACGACGAAGATTCCTATAAAAGAAGAGTCGTGGTATTGGATAGCTATCGGTGAGAACTTCTCACCTTTCAATTTCTTTTTCTAGTTATATATATACTAGGATGCAGACGGTGCTTAGTAGCACCCGACACCCGTCATCCACAGACCATGGATGGCTTGTTTGTTAAATTGTTTGGTTGTGTAGTTGGTTAGTCTAATTGGTTTGAATTGAATTGTTTGGTGAAATGGAATGGATTTGATTGATGTGTGAATGGCGTGGGCCTTCACTAGACCGGGGATAAGGCTAGGCCTCGTCCCGTTTCTAGTATCGTGCCGTTATGCCGCCGAAATTTTCTAAAATATGTTAGAAAAATAAAAATATCATTTTATTTAAAGAATGAACTGAATAGAAATTCATATGTTGGAATAAAATGTTTTGTCGTTAAAAATATAATTTTTTTAACGTGAATGTGAATAAATAAATATTCATTTACAAACCGGACGGTTTGTTTATGTACACCTATTTGAAGGACATTGATTGGGACGATAAATTTTACACATCGCCCAACTGCACAAATAAAATCTGTGTTTGATTGTTTGAAACCCCACACGGGTGTTGGGATGAAATTTGAAGTTCACTCATCCTGATTGATTAAATATGTTGATCGATTGATTGACAGGCTGTTATAAGCGTTAGATATTTATATTTGATGCTTATACAGTGTAGTGCACTTTCGTTGATGGTTGATTGTTTATCAATGCTATTATATACATGTGTTGTATGGAATCCATATAATTAACGTTATATGGTGATTGATTGGGCCTCATTCCAATCGGGAAAATAAGGAATATTATAAAAGAAAATTCATGTGTTGAATATAAAAATAGTCATGTGTTGACGATGTTCATGTGTTGAGTGAAATATTTTATACAATGAAATTTACATCTTTATCATATTTAAAATTAGAACTACTTCTCAGTAGAAGTCTAATTGAAAATCAAACGATAGATACCATAGTTTTATAAAATATTTTACATAACAAAAATAGTGATGTGTTGACAGTACTCATGTGTTGAGATTAGTCGTGTGTTGAAAGAAATATAGATTCATGTGTTGAATGAAATAAATATTCATTTGTTGAATAGAATAACGAATTTATTGAAATATATAAAGCCGTGTTGATTAGAGATGCGTTATTTTGACGCGAACGATATTTATATCGATTTTATTCGTTGTATAATGAATGTTGAAAAGTGATTTCAAAATTGAATATTTTGAAAGGAAATTCAAATTGAATTAGATTAAAAATTGAAATTGAAATTTTATTGAATCAATTTGAAATGAATTCGAATCGAATAGAAAATGAATTCGATTCGAATTGAATAGAAAGTGAATTTGAATTCGAGTAAAATAGAAATGAATTCAAATTGAATTAGATTGAAATTGAAATTTCAAACAAACTGAAATTGAATTGAAATCAATTTGAAACGAATTCGAATTAGATCAAATAGAAGGTAAATTCAAATTGAATTGAATTGAAACGAATTTGAATTTGAATTTGAATTGAATTGAAATGAACTCGAATTGAATTGAAATCAAATCGATTTGAAATTGAAGATGAAGTTGAAATTGTTTTTGAAACGAATTTAAAACGATTTATAAAATACGTTTTAAAAGGAAATCGACGAAATATATATAATATATATATTATATATATAATGGCCTGAATAGAACGCGCCGCGCCGCGGTAGTTCGTGAATTTCGACCATTGACTTCGAATTGACGTTGCGGGAGATCCGACCGTCGGATTCTCCTAAAACCGGAACCGTTGGGTTCGTATCGAAAAGAGCTTTCCAATGAATATTAGAAATTTGAAATCTAACGGTTGGATTTGGAATTATGTCCAAATCAAATTCGAAAAAGGTCGCTGTAAGTGCAGTTCGATGGCCGTTGTTGGAAATCGACTGTACGGGCCTTGATAAAATTATCAAAAATATCTATAATTTGTGTAAAATTATAATATGTGAATTGGAAAGAATTGGGCTGGAAAATTCCACATTAGAAGGTAAAAATAGATTTTTATCGAAATGAACTAGTTTTGAACTAGAATTAAAATCAATTTATTTTTGAAATAAATAAATTGAATTTGAAAGTGATTTTGAAAATAATCGATAATTTCCAATACGTGGATTGGAATGGAGCTGAATCGAAATTATCTTCGGGATATTTCGATGTTGGATTTCGTGACTATACAGATATTGTTATGGGAATTTGAAAGATATATTTTATATCGTTATTTCCAATACGATATTTGTTGGTTTCAGAATTTGGTATTGAATATAAGTCGATATATTTTCTATTCAGAGCCTTGTATTTAATATCAAATGTGATGTGGGTTTATTGTGAATCGTGTTTTGATGACATTGGTTCTTTAACCCAGTTAAAGGCAGGATATTGATTTTTGAAAAGATTAAAGCTAAGTGGAGTTTTAATGAATCTTTAATTAGATTAAAATGTGAATTGATAATTTAAATTATCAAATCTGAAAAGTGATCGAGAGTGGAGTATCACCAGTTTTGCTCCGAAGCGATAGTTAAATCTTTAATTAGATTTGAACGTGAAATGGTAATTAATTTTACCGATAACACCGGGGTGATAGATGTGGAGTATTACCAGTTTTCTCCATGGGATATATAGGTTGGGATTGGGAAATAAAATAAATAATTACTTCGGTGTGGTTCGTTAATCCCGACTAGTTTGAAGTGATATCCAAAGGAAGATTAAAGAATAAATTTAGAAGAATTTATCTTGGATAAAATTAATGGGAACCTTTCCCTAAGAATGTGATTTTGTGAATAAAAGAATATTCTGAATTGGAATGAGGCGTTTGTGGTGTTTGTGTAACATTTGTTTATCATATACGTGGGTTATTCAGAAAGGCCGGGTTTATACCCATTCTGAATAACCGATTCGACGAGATGTCGAAGATGAAGACGGTGGTTGAAGACCGGAAGTCTTCACATCGTTTGGGTGATTACTGATGATCTTGATTGGGCTGTACACCCAGGATGAGGGAATCAGTTGGTGATCGTCCAGACGTACTTGGAGATGGATGGATATGCGAGGAAAGTGCCTCCGGTTTCGTTCAGACCCAGAACGAACTTGTAAATGGATTGTGTGTCTGACATTGGATTTTATTCTGTGTTGATTGATCTCTATTAAATATACATCTGTTTGGCGGCGGAGAATTTATTCTCTTGCTTAACGCCCTTCTCTGAGACGTACGAGCTCAGAGGTTGTATATCGATGGACATCAATCGCATGGAGTGAATTGCCAATGTGGCACGCGTAAGTGGCAATTGATCAAGGCTTCTGTTGAAAAGCAAAGTCTTGTGGTTGATGATCAAAGCACGGCCTGTGTGGCATAGCTTTGTGTATAACGTGAATCCGCGAGCCTCACACCTCGGTATGAGTCAAAAACGGGATACGGACCCAAGGAGTGCACGACGTTTCTTTCTAGGTAGGGTGGTGTCAGTGACCTACCAGCCCTGACATTTATATACTTTTCACCTGTGTGGTTGTTGGATACGAGGCGCCTCGGATATAGGTCTGTAAGGACCGGGAAACGTGTGTTCAGGAATTGCCAATCCTCAAAAGTAAGAGAGGACCGGCCTTGGAGGATCCAGGGGATTGTTGTGTGCGGTCCCGAGGCATTTGCTAGAGTGTCTCGAACGCGGAAAGGAGCTTGCCCCTTGCCTCGACTCATGACGGAAATCCAATTTCCAATACGTGATATTGCGGTTTTAATTGTAGAACTAGTATGGCGACATGATATATGGTACCCATGCCGTCTATGATTGATATTTATGATTGAAAATGTTTTGACACTATACACTTATTATAGTATCAAATGATTTGTTTTAAACGTACCAAGCATGTTTGGCTATTATAAGGGAAAACCCTATCCTCCGGCTTGCGTTGCATTGTGTGATGGGACCTGGGTCTTATAATAGCTTCATTTTTCGAAAGAGCATTGCGCTGTTTTGTTATATGCACTAGTATTCTTGGGAGGAAACCCGTTCCGTGTTATACGGCGTGGTCCCTTGAATTACTATCTTTAAGTAAAGTTTTGAATAACTGTTTTAGTTCTCACACCAGTCACATGACTGACCTGGAGTTTATTGTTTTAACCTAAACTCTGGGTGCCCCTATTTTCCACACGGGCAGCTAGTAGTTTTGGTTTTGCAGATTTATATTCACAGGGTCCTGATTTACAGCTGGAACGATGCTCGGAAAGCTCTGTATCCGTGCATTACTTCTAGTTGTGTTTATGTATTATTTTCCGCTGCGATGTATTTAAATGTAATTTAAATCTCTGATATTTGTCGAATGTAATTTATTCAGTTATACTCTGTATATTCTTATATTCTGATGGAATTGTTGTAATAACAATGAAAAGTTCTTATGTATGCGTTCTATTTTGTCTTGTCCTCAATTCTATCCGTGCTTTCCTTCACGGGGAAGTTCGGGTCCTCTCATATCATTAATATTGCATATTTGTAGCTAACAATTAACACATGACGTATATATTCAACTAAATTTGTTAAATGTCAAGTTCTGTTTTGAAAAGATAGATGTAACTATCTTTTTTAAATCTGAAATAAAATAGGATATTCTACTAAACATTTAAAATTTGTTAATTACAAAAATGTAATTTTGTAATCAAAAGTTCAATTTTATCATTAACATTGCATCTATCTTTCTTGTCTTTTTAATAAAAGATAATTTCATTTATCTTTTCAAATATAATGAATATGCAAATGAATTTATCCGACCTTTAAAATCAAAAAATGCTACTAAATACACAACCTTAACAACAGTACTGTAACGGCCCGGGGAATTTGCGACCTTGGTCATCGACATAACTCAATGTCTACTATCCAAGCATCGGAAATTCCGGTCGTTAATGAAGGAAAATAGAGGATGAGAATAGATAAGATAGAAAATTAGAATAAAAGAAGGAGAAGTTCACAACAACAGAATCATAGTAACATGAATCTCACAGCGGAACGAATAAAATATAACATAACTTTGAAATAAAACCAGTATATGTATACAGTAACATTTATCATGGTACAACACTAACAACACAGCGGAAATAAACAATTGCTATAAAATCCTGAAGCCGCCTACTCCAAGCTCTCAGTATATCTGTAAAATCCTGAATACTTGACTGCCCATACAAATTTGGGCACCCAAGAGTTTAGGGAAAACAAAACAAAATAAACTCCAGGTCAGTCATGGGACTGGTACGAGTAAACAATTTAAAATAGTTTGAGAAAATAAACGGTATCTCATAAGACCACGCCGTATAACACGGAACGGGTTTTTTCCTTACGAGAATCCAAAACATTTGATTTAACATCAAAAATCCTTTTGCAAGAAACAATGATCTTTTATATCAAAACTCCCTTGATATTATGATAGTGTCTATCAACAATAATATAATAATCATCTAGCAGAACGCTTTCATCTCACGTTTCACATACATAATATATAATCAAAAACCGCGGGCGCTTATTGGTTAATGAATTCCAACTGGCAAGGTATGGGACCACCTTTCGATAGTGTATCTCTAGAGAGGAATACACCGGGTTCAACAAGAACATCTTGTAACCCATGCTAACATGACCGGTCACTCATTTCGCTTGAGTGCACCAAATATATTATCACCAACGGTTGGGATCAGCAACCGTTTCCCAAAAGGGACAACATCGAAATAGATTATAGAAGTAAATGGAATTTCTCTAGATCAGGTGACAATACACCCTAATTGGCAGCTAACCACATAGCCATGCGACCTACCCAATTTTATATCATTTCCTGGTTGTGAGGCTAGAGGCCACAACGTATAGATCACACATTTATTTACTTTGAATGCCACGTCGTCATACCCACCAAATCACAAATTGATTTCCCCAAAAATACCACAGGTATACAACTAAGAGAAATGAATTCCTCCGCCACCAAATGTAAATACGTTTGAAGAGATCAACTTACGCTATCTATTAAATATACTTTATCAGACATTCTTCCATATAGGTTGTCCTGGGACTGGACAAACCGAAGGCACTATTGTGTAAATCCATCTTAGGCAATTTCTACCTAGGATCGCCATAATAGCCCTTGCATAAACTCTGTCTTCAATTATCATCATCATATTTTATTCGCAATGCTAATGCCCATACGGAGTGATTTTCAGATAATAAATCTGATTCCGGTCTCTCTGTATTGACAACGGAAATGGTCAAAAACTTTGATAGTATTCAGTTATTTAACTATCAAAGGAAAATAGGTGCACAAACAACGGTCGTATTTCCAAATGAAAATCTTACTGAACAAATCGTTAAATAATACTAATCCCCTTTAATTTAATTTGTCATTCAATTATCCATTTCCCTATTCCTATTTCCGTATATTCGTAAATTCCTATTTCCTAAATGTAGAAAATGTATGTTATTAATCATTGGAAAACATTTCCATATTTACTCTCATTTCTATTTTTTTATATTAGAAAACATTTTTGATTCTTATTTGGAAAACATTTCCAAAACTCCTTTATTGGATTTAAACAGATGTTTAAATAAAACATCGCTATGCCAACTCAAACCATTACACTCATTAACTAAATTCACTTAACCAACCTTCACCGTTGAACCTTAACCATTCCTTAGTTAAAAATGAAGTCAGTCAAGTTGAGGTATAACTACCTCTCAGACCTTAACTGAACAACATTTCTAACCTCGAAATAAACAAAGTTCACCTTTTAAATCTTTAACAAACTTCCTTACGTAACTCTCGGATTCTATTTACGAATCCACTTCTTTTACCGAAATCATTTGATTATAAAAATAGTATTATAAACCCATGCTTCCGAAATATAATAACTTAAATATAACTTTTATTTATTAATTTGGATAAATAAACAAACAACTAATTTATTAATAAATGAATAAATCTTGATTAAAAACGGAAAGTGAATAGTACTTTCCCAAATTCGATAAAATTGAATTTCAGTGTATAGTTCTTTCTCGAATAATCACTATTCAATACTCTCTTCGAATAACTTATATTCGATTAACTCTATTTGAATAACTTATAGTCGATTAACTCTCTTTGAATAAATTATATTCGATTAACTCTCTTCGAATAACTTATATTCGATTAACTCATTCATTATTTTATCATGATTTGGGGAATTTCACATGTTTGTTGGTGATTATTTGTTATGTTAGTGCTTGTTTGATGATTGCTTTATTATACTATTGAATGTTGGTTTGAGATCGGACGATTTGGATCGAGTATAACTTGGCTCGAATGGCAAAAAGTGGATTTGGGTATGGATCGCACGTATTGATGGATCGTGGATCGTTTGGATTGTTGCGTAAGAAATGGATGGATCGTTTGACTCAAGTTGATGGATCGTGCACCAATGGATCGCTAGATTGTTTGGTGATGGATCGCTGGATCGTTTGATGATGGATCGTTGGATCGTTTAGTGGTAGGTCGTTGGATCGTTTGGTGATGGATTGCTGGATCGTTTGGTGATGGATCGTAGTGTTTGATAGATCAGGATCATATGCATTTATGGATCGGTTTTGGTGGATCAAGTGCAAATACATGGATGGATCAGTGATGGTGCGCACACAGGGGAATGAAGGATCGAGCCGATGTGCGCTTGATGGATCTCAGGCCAAGAGTTGGATCGGGCATGGATGGATTGCGAGTAATCCAGAGATGGATCGCGAGTGACCCAGGGATGGTTCACGATTGATCTAGGGATGGATCATGAATAATCCATGGATGGATCGTGAGTGATCCATCACATAAGCAACGAAGTGATGTTTATTTTGGTTCGGCATTGGACGTAGCTTTGAAGTGAATTCAAGATGGAAGGTTAGAAGTGAGGTGAGGTGTTCGTTTATCGATGAAATGCAACGAATGTAGAGTCTTTTTTGATCGATGAAATACAACGAAGCTGTGAAGACGACTCATGGGTGTTTGAGCTCGTGGATAATGGTTGATCGAGACGGTATCTGAGCTTATGGATAGTCGCCGATAAAGAGAACTAGAGTTATGAAGGACGAGAAATTATATCGTTAGTCGGAGGTTCTAACGGACTCAAAGCAGGGGTATAATGGGGACACCCAAAAGACTAGTGTGACTAGTCGAGTACCCTGGGCAGTCATGGTGGGCCTAGTTGTCCTCGCCGAGTAAGGAAAACATGCGAGTCACGCTGGCGTATGAGTTTTTCTAGAACCGGGGTTTACCACTAGCCCTTGACTAATGGCATGTCGTGGCCAGTCATACGATTAACGATGGTTTCAAGGCAAGACAGACGGTGATAGCCAAAGTCATGGATGTTATTGGTTGTATCATCTTGCGAGGATTATCCGACGTCAAATGAAATATTTTTGGGTGCTTCTATGATGTTGGTTTAGGTCTTTGGGGCTTGTGCTTAGGTAATGTCGAACTCGATTAGCAACTGTTTTCGCCACTTGCAATAACTACATTTATTTACAACTGGTAAAGCCAATTTCGAAAAACATACTATTAAAAATAAGTATCAGCATTTAATAACTTTTAATAATTAATTTTAAATAGTTACTAACTACTAGTAATCATATAATAACTAAGATTAATATTTAATAATCATTAATTAATAATGAAATTTAAGTATTATACAATGATATTTATAACTGATAAGTAAATAATAATTAATAATTAACAAAATAATAACAGTTAACATTGAAAAATTAATAATAATAATAAATAACTATTAATAATAATAAAAACTAATGGTGGCTATACTTTGAAAATTGACATAAGCACAAACTTCTAATTTTAAATACACACCCTTAAATGTAATAAACATTCAAGAATCAAAACTCGCAGCGCTATCTTAAATATTTGCTAACGTGAATGTTCAAATTTGTTAATGTTTATTCATAACAACTTATTTTTCTTCCGCTGTCGTTTTTTAGCATTGGTGTATATTTGGTTTTCACATGTAAAGATCCAAATTGTGGACCTTTTAGCAATGACAGTGTTCTAAACTTTTCATTGAATTGAGTTTGCTATTTTTTGATCATATTTTACTATTTTCAAAAAAAAAATCTGTAAATTACTTCTAAAGCAATACGTTTAACTTGAAATTGCTATTCTCCTTTAACTTGATGTTTCCATTAATGCTTATTTTCTTCACTCTTTAGTCTTTATCATGTATTATTATTTGTTGAAACATGGTTACTGCATAATCAAAACGTATGATCATACTGGAACAATCATGCCGATAAATCCAAACAAACTTCCTGCACACTAATTTCATTTCCCGCTTTCTAATTTCATTTCCTCTTTTCCAAACAAAACCCTAAATTATATTTCCCCTAAATCCTCAGATCCCCTCTTCAATAGCGCAGTCACAAGATTTAATCGTTGCGTTCCTTGAACTTCCCCTCCATATGTTGGATCTGCTTTTTGGATCCGCTCTTCAGATCCACTATTCAATAGCGCAACCACACATCATTCCGTAAACTCCTCTCCCTCGACTTCTTTATTTTTGTCGACCATGATTGTTTATTTCAACCTTTGGTGACTGGAATCGGCTCTGAAAGCTGCCGACTTTTAAATGCTCTTAGGTGCTAAGGAGGACGTCGGGGTGGCTGAGGATCGTGGCGTAGGACGACGATGAGGCGACACACCTTCTAGTGGCACCTGATCGAACCCCGATTGAGGAGATAGGAAGCGACGGTCAGTTCTTCGAAGGGAAGCCGGGTTCTGCGATGTCTGGAGCGAAGAAGATGGAAGTAGAGTCTGCCACATTAATATAACCGTAGCTATAGTGTATTTGAATTAATTACTATAATTAATTAGGAAGTTTATTAAATTAACTTAAATGGTTAACTAAAATACGAATTTGTCACAGATAGGTGCTACGTGAAAGATGCTGGAACATGAACAAAGTCAGAAGCAAACAGGAAGTACCGACCTTGTATTTTCCTGAAGAAAATCACTTGTTATCCTAGTTAGGTAAAGTAATTAGCTATTTTTAAAAAACCTGTTTAGGAACTAAATAATTAAACCTGGCACCGTAAGTTTGAACTAACCAAATAAGGATAAAAGCAGTAAGGGTTGGCCTGTTTTGTTTATAAAGTAATCAGTACATTTCAGTAAAGGTTGAAATAAACAATCATAGCACAACCATATAAGTAAGTTTGAATTTCATTTTTTGCGTTCATGTTTTTTTCCTCTTTCTATGCATAAGTCTGTGATGTTTCTCTTTGTTCCTTTGTCGGCGGCTTGTTGATAGGGAAACATACTTAATTCATCTGTTTCTTCCTGTACTTCATTGGCTCAGGCTCTAAGGGCCGTATTCTTTATTTCAAATGCTCTCCCACTTTTGCATTTATTGAACTGCACGCATCAGCAGATGCACACATGGTTCAGGCATGGTAGTGTATCTCATAATCAACCAATTTTATTGAAAAGGAAATCACTGTAGGCCATTTGTGACTAAACTACAATAAGAGAATACATTACGAGATTATGTGAATTGCATTACCTAGTCATTATGACAAAATTGCAATAAGAGAATATATAATAGGGAATGTCATTGATCATCGGTTTAGCAGTGGGACATTTAACTTTAAGTTTTAGCCAGAGATCTTGAATTTGTAACCCAGGGTGTTAAGATACGAAAAATGTGATCATTTCTTGTTGATGATCAAACAGTGCATGAGTTTTATGATGTTCCAAGTCATTAGATTTAGCTTAATTTTTTTCCTAACATACTAATTCGACTCCTGAAAAATCAAAAGAAACTATGTACTCTTCAAGTCTTTGTTATACCTTTTTTGTTTTATTTGCTGATGATGCATGTATATGTGTGTACAAATTCATTACAGGTGATGAACAAGGTGCTAGGGAGTTCTTAAAACTAGTATTTCGAGCATTGTGCTTATGCTGGGATAGACATACATAGGATGGTAATTATAATTTGTGACTACTTTCTCATCTTTACAGACCTTTTATTTCTTTTACTAACAAAATTTTATCATTCTTATTTCAGGTTCGTTGGAATGACATATATATTCCTAGATAGGCATGTACACGTTTATGATCGACAACAAACTTGGAGTATGAACTGCAGATTTGTTCTGATGAACTGATGATATTTATTCTCTTATCATAGCATATGTATGATAGAGTAGAAATATGAGTAGAAAATACTCTATTCGAAAAAATGTGTTGTGTAGGAGAAGAAATTGTTATACATGAATGGTGTATAAAAATTGTAGAAACTTTTATTGTAATTGTTTGTACTATTAAAACTTTATTAAACTAAATTTTTTATTTGTTTATTTCATTATGTTATATACACTATTATTAAAACAAGTACATTTAATACATAATATCTATAAGTTGTAATATTTTGTTTTTTTACAGATTTATGAATCTAATGCAACAGTCATTTACTGTTGCAAAATGGTCTGCTGCAACAGCAAAAGCCTGTTGCAAAAAAGTCTACCGTAATAGGAATTAACCGTTGTGAAATGGGACCGACCTATTGCAACTTGGGCTATACAGACGTGCCCTTGCCTGTTGCAATAGGTCTACTACAATAGATTTTGCCTATTGCGAAAAGTGTTTTTTGTTGTAGTGATTGTATTGAGATCGTTTGGCAACGAATGAAGGCAGCCCAAGATCAACAGAAGAGTTACGCCGATAAACGTCGAAAGGATTTAGAGTTCAACTTTGGTGATATGGTTTTCGTGATGATTTCGCCTTTGAAGAATGTTGTTCGATTCGAAAATAAGGGAAAGTTGGCCCCAAGATTCGTTCGACCGTTTTCGATAGTCGAGCGAATTGAAAAACTCGCGTATAGATTGAATTTACATGAGAAGATGTCGAGTGTGCACAACGTTTTTCATGTGCCTTTTCTATGGAAGTGTGCATGATTCGAATGTATCTTCGGATCAGTACGAAGACCTGGAAGTCAAGTTCGTTGTTTCGAGACCTCGTAAGCCGCTTCACTTATAGGGAATGACACGAAACAACTTAGGAGGAAGACAACTAAGCTAGTTAAGGTACAATGGAGTGAGGATGGTGCCTCATGTACGTGGGAAACAGAAGAGAGTATGAAGACGATCCATGCAAAACTCTTCGTATGTATGACCCATTAATATCGTGTCACCCTCACACCATTTTAGCTTGTACTATTAGTAGAATTCCACATGCTAGGATAAGACTATGGATGCGTGGCTTAATGGATGCTAGTTTGGGTGATAAATAAGTTGGTTATGGATGGTAGGCATGCGAAATAGTTTTGGTTGCTCGTGTTTGTTTGGAATTTCGAGGGGATAATTTCCTAAAGGAGAGGGGAGAATGTAAGGACCCGCATTTTACGTATCGGAGGATCGTAAAATATTTTTATTTAATTCCCCAAGGGTTGATCATTTTCATATTTTGATATGTTGTTCATGGGGATGTGAAACATGCCCATGATTTTTACCAATTTTGTTTGTGACCATTTTGCCTCTGTTGTTTTTGTTTAGGGAATAACTTTTGAGTGGGATCGAATAAGGAGCTAGAACCGATTTCACTGGATCAGGAGTGGTATTTCCAGTTCCATAGAGTGGTCACATTAAAGATTTTGTTCAGTAGTTTGGGAGGAATCATTGTTTTAGTGTGGCTACTTTTCTGACAGACTAATTAGTCATTATTGGGCCGATTAGTTAGGCCCATTAAGGCTAGCAGCTGTTGGCTATAAATAGGAGGGTAGAGGGAAGGGAAATAGTTTAGTTTCTTCATTTTCTCATTTGGTTGGGGTTTGTGATTCTCCCTACTCCACCAAATATCTCTCCACTTCATTTCATAGATTTACATTAAAAGTTTGCTGATCAACATCGAAGAAGATTAGATCGCATTAACGTGATTGATTCAAAGGTCGTTCTTCGCTATTCTTCGCCGTCTGAATATGTAGATCATTGTTTTCAAGCTATTTTGTGGATTTAATGAGCGATAAGCATCTCTCACATGGATTCAATCAAGTATATGAGTTTGTTTTATCTTATTTCATCAGTTCAAGTTGTTTTCACCTAGATGTAATATAGGTAAGTATATATTCATTTCGAATCACTATAGGATCTAATATAGTAATATTATAATAGTAAATTCATATGCTAATTCTATGTTTACGCAAGTCTAGATCTATTTATTGATTCATTCATTGTTTTATTATGATACGGTGAACTTCACATGTTTATTGGTGATTATTTGTTATGTTAGTGCTTGTTTGATGAGATCTTGATTATGCTATTGAATGTTGGTTTGAAATCAGATGATTTGGATCGAGTATACTTTAGCTCGAATGGCAAAAAGTGGATATGGGTATGGATCACACGTATTGATGGATCGTGGATTGGAAGCAAGCGGATTGTTGTGCCGTAAATGGATGGATCGTTTGACTCAAATTGATGGATCGCCAGATCGTTTGGTGATGGATCGTAGTGTTTGATGGATCGGGGTCATATGCATTTCTGGATCAGTTTTGGTGGATCGACTGCAATTACATGGATGGATCGATAATGGAGCGCACAAAGGGAAATGATGGATCAGGTCGATGTGCACTTGATGGATCGCGTGCCAAGAGTTGGATCAGGGAAGGGATGGATCGCGAGTGACCCAGGGATGGATCGTGAGTGATCCAGGGATGGATAATGAGTGATCCATCACATAAGTAACCAAGTGATGTTTATTTTGGTTAGACATAGCTTCGAAGTGAATTCAAGATGGAATGTTAGATGCGAAGTGAGGTGTTCGTTGATCGATGAAATGCAACAAATGTGGAGTCCTCGTTGATCGACAAAATGCAACAAAGATGTGTGAAGACGACTCAAGGGTGTTTGAGTTCGTGGATAATGGTTGCTCGAGATGGTATCTGAGCTTATGGATAGTCGCCGATGATGACAAGTAGAGTAATTAAGGCCAAGAGATTATCGTTAGTCAGAGGTTCTAGCTGACTCAAAGTAGGGGTATAATGGGGACACCCAAAAGACTAGTGTAACTAGTTGAATACCCTGGGCAGTCATCATGGGCCTAGTTGTCTTCGCCGAGTAAGGCCAACGTACGAGTCACGATGGCATATGGAGTTTTGCTAGAATCGGGTTTTACCATTAGCTCTTAACCGATGGCATGTCGTGACCAGTCATACGGTTAGCAATGGTTTTAAGGAAAAGCAAGCGGTGATAGCCAGAGTCATGGATGTTATTGGTTGTATCGTCTTATGTGGATTATCCGACGTCGAATGAGATATTTCTTGGTGCTTGTCTAATGTTGGTTTAGGCCTTCGAGGCTTGTGCTTGGGTAATGTCGAACTCAATTAGGATGGTCTACGCTTGATTTTTGGTCATTATGAATGTTGCAGTTTGTTTCTCTGCTGATGTTGTAAAGGCTATCACTGTCGGATATGGAGGAAACGGGTTGGGGTTCCTCTCTGTTGATGTGTTGGTATATTGGATGATTAATCTGCATATTACTCATATACTTTATTGATGATGTTAGATAGCAGTTTTATCGCTCAATAAGACTGTTGTCCGACTTAAGGTTTTATGTTTCTCTCTTATTACCTTGGGCTATTCATCCAGTTTTGGATAGGAAAACTGAGTAGCAGGTAACAGGTAGTAGATCTTAGTGGGGACGATGCTGCAGAGCGAAAAAGAGCTGGAGGCTTACATATTAGTTTTTCTACTATACATATCTAGTTGTTTTCGCTGTTATGTTTGATGTATGCTGCTTTGAGTGAACTTGTAGTGAGGATGATTGTACATATTCTAATGATGTAATCAAGTATGATGTAAGGATATTTTCTTTCACGATGATATGAAAGTTTTGATTTTGTTCAATGATGCTTCACAATTACTTGCCTGTTATATATGTTCTATTATATTTTATCCTTGGGCTGTGAATCATACGACATGTTCCGCTTATTATTATATCCTGATGATCGTCCATAGCTGTTTGACATGTCTTTCAGTGCATTATTCCTCTTGTTAAGTGTAGGAGTTATGGACGGTCGTCATATTTGGTATCAGAGCTCTAGTTAATCGATTTTAGCCAAAGTTCAAAGACGTAAAGATGTATGAGAGACGTATTTGTAGTTTTCGTATAGATGTATACTATTTATTTGTGTATGGTATAATAGCGCGTGAACTCCATTGAAGTTTTCTCCAATGTGGACTAATCATTCTATTTTTTGGATTTAAATGAGTCGTCGAACGCCGAGACATACTGCTAGGGAGGAGGCTGTTCCTGGAGGGGGTGATGGAAGTATACCAGATTACCTAGCTATGTTCGAGGCTATGATGGCAGCAATCATGAGGAGGGTATTCGCTCCAGGAGCAACCGTAGCAGATGTTGGTGTTCAGGTGCAGGTGCCGAGGGTGGTTGATTTTGCTACTCTTGGTGCAAGCCATTCAAGGGGACAAAGCCGACAGTTGAGATTCAAGGACGGCTTGATACTTGCATTCGGATATTCAAAGACTTAGGTATTGAGGATGCAACTAAGAGGAAGCTTGCATCGAGGCAGCTACAGGGCAGAGCTATGGATTAGTGGAACTCTGTCACTTTAGAGACTCAAGAAGATGAGATCAGTTGGGATCAGTTCCGAGTCAAGTTCGAGACGAAGTTCATTTCTACCGCCCAGAAGTCGATTCTGTTCAAGAGGTTTGTTGAGCTAAAGCAGAACAATCGACCAGTGTTTGAGTATGTTTTTGAGTTTGAATCCTTGTCCAAGTATGCTCGTTCGTATATTGAGACTCCTTACTGGAAGAACGAGAAGTTCGTCATGGGCTTCGATAAGTATTTTGCGAATAAGCTGGTTGATCATCTGAATGACTCTTAGAAAAAAGATTGTTGAGAAAGCTTTGAGGCATGAGAGCTTGTTTTCCAAGGAAGAAGTTGTTGTTGTAGCCAAAGAGGATCTGAAACCACAGCAAGGTGGTAATAGCAAAAAGGGGAACGGGAAGAGGAAGCAGCAACAAAAGCAAGGGAACGATGCCCAGAAGAAGCCGAAATGCGAGGTGACTTGCTACAACTGCCAGCAGAAGGGCCATTTTTCCAAGGATTGTAAGAATCCAAAAGTCGAGCGGAAGTGCTATAACTGTGGCAAGCCTGGGCATCTCAAAAAGGATTGTCCGGAACCAGCTAAGGGTAAGTAGGTAGTGAAGGCATATGCTTTGGAGGTTGTGTCATCTTCTTCGAAAGCTCCTACGGAGGAGGGGAAAGAGAAGAGTGTTGTTGTTCATGGTACGCTTTCTCTTGGAGGTGTTTCAGTTCGAAGTGTTGTTTGATACTGGAGTATCACATTCTTTCATTTGCAATGAGCTTGTGTGCCGCTTGGGTTTGGAACCCGAGATTTGTGATAAACCATTGGTTGTAACTAATCCAGTCGGGGGTTCATCTAGTTTGTGTATGCTTTGTCGTGGTTTAGTGTTGTCGAGTCATGGTTGCTCTTTTATGTGTGATTGCTTTGTTTCGAACTTCGATAGGTTTGGGATCATTTTGGGTGTGAACTGGCCCAAGAAGTATGCGACAAAAGTGGATTGCGAGAAGCTCGAGGTAACAATCGGGAATTTGGAAGGGCGAATGGTTGCAATTCGATGTTATCTACAAGATGAGGTCTTTGTAAGTTATTTATATTCGCTTGTGATTCCATGGAAATATTTGTCATCTGTGCCAATAGTTAGTGAGTTCGATGATGTCTTTGACGAGGTCAAAGGGTTGTCGCTGCATTGCGAGATTGATTTCAGGATCGATTTGGTCAAAGGTGCTAAACCTATCGTTATGGCACTTAGACGGACGGCACCTAAAAATAGCGAGAGTTAAAGGTGCAAGTTAGAGACCTTTTGGGAAAAGGATTCATTCGGAGGAGTGTGTCCGAATGGGGTGCACAAGTTGTGTTTACAACCAAGGCTGATAGATCTTTGAGATTGTGTATGGATCATCGTGAGCTGAACAAGGTGACCAAGAAGAACAAGTATCTATTGCTGAGGATAGACGACTTGTTTGATCAGCTTCACGAAGCCAAGGTGTTTTCTCAATTAGATTAGGAAACGAGATTTCACCAGTTGAGAACGGCGAAGGATAGTGTGCCGAAGACAACTTTTAGGACACTATCTGGTTTCATTGAGTGGATAGTGATGCAATTTGGATTGATCAACGCACCAACGTATTTTGTGGATCTTATGAATAGGGTTTTCAAAGATTAGTTGAACAAGTTCATGCTTGTGTTCGTGGATGATATCCTAGTTCCACAATGAGGAAGAGCATGAGACACACTTGCGAGTTGTTTTGGAAATCTTACGAAAGCATCAGCTGAGAGCTAAGTTTTCGAAATGTCACTTCTGGAAGAGTAAAGTGAGGTTCTTAGGCCATTTTGTTTCTGGAAATGGAACAGCGGTGGATCCCATTAAGGTGGCAGCAATCCAGGACTGGGATAGACCTAAGAATGTGACGAACATGAGAAGTTTCCTTGGGTAAGTGGGATATTATCGTCGTCTTATCAAGCATTTCTCCAAGATAACTGCACCATTATCAGAATTGACGAAGAAGAACCAAGTGTTCAGATGGAATGCAAAGTGTGAGCGAACTTGCGGAATCCTAAAAGAGAGACTAGCGAGTGCTCCTGTTTTGGCTATTCCAAGTGGGAATGAAGAAATGGTGGTATACACCGATACATGTGGTACTGGACTTGGAGTAGTGCGGATGCAGAAAGATAGAGTTGTGGCATATGCGAGTCGACAACTTAAGCCGCACAAAAGGCATTATCCAACTCATGATTTGGAATTAGCGGCGATCGTGTTTGCTTTGAAGATGTGGAGACATTACCTATTGGGAGTTCGATTTGAGCTATTCACATATCACAAGTCATTGAAGTATTTTTTTCTTCCAGAAGGATATGAATCTCGGCAGCAGCGATGGTTAGAGTTGTTGGCATCTTACGATTTTGGTACAGCCTATATTCCTAGTAAAGGTAATGCAGTGGTGGATGCGTTAAGTCGAAGACATGCAGTATCGGGAGCAAGTATCAATGGATTTTATCGATGGACTACTTGGAACCAGGGCAGGAAATGAAGGGATTTGGGTCATAGTGGATTGCTTGACCAAAAGCGCAAGGTTTATTCCTGTCAGATCGACTAGGACATCATCGAAGTTGGATGAGTTGTATATTAAATGGATAGTTCAATTCCATGGTATCCCAAAGAGCATAGTGAGTGATCAAGATCCATTGTCCACGAATGGATTTTGGAAGAGTTTGCAAGAGACTTTGGGAACCGAGTTATATTTGAGTACGACTTATCATCCCCAGACTGATGGTCAAACCGAGAGAGTTAACCGAGTGTTGGAATATCTCCTTAAAGCTTGTGTATTGAATTTTGGGGATCGTGGGAAGACCATCTACATCTAGTTGAATTTGCATACAACAACTGTTACCAGTCGAGCACCGAGATGGCACCAAATAAGGCGTTATATGGTAGAATGTGTAATTCTCCGGCATGTTGGTTAGAGACTGGAGATAAGCTGATACTTAGGCTCGAGATGATAAGAGAAATATCAGAATGTATTGAGATCGTTCGACAACGAATGAAGACAGCCCAAGATTGTCAGAAAAGTTACGCTGACAAACATCGAAAGGATTTAGAGTTCAACGTTGGTGATATGGTTTTCATGAAGTTTTCACCTTTGAAGAATGTTGTTCGATTCAGAAATAAGGGAAAGTTGGCCTCAAGATTCGTTGGACCGTTTCCGATTGTCGAACGAATTGGAAAACTCGCTTATAGGTTGGATTTACCTAAGAAGATGTCGAGTGTGCACAATGTTATTCATGTGTCTTTTCTACGAAAATGTGTGCATGATTCGAATTTGGTGGTATCTCCGGATCAGTACAAAGACCTAGAAGTCGAGTCCGTTGTTTCAAGACCTCATAAGCCGCTTCGCGTTGTGGGGAATGACATGAAACAACTTAAATGGAAGACGGTTAAGCTAGTCAAGGTGCAATGGAGTGAGGATTATGATGATTGTAAGTGGGAAACACAAGAGAGTATGAAGATGACCCGTTTATAATTCTTCATTGGTATGACCCATTAATATCGTGTCACCCTTACACCAGTGTCGCTTGTATTATTGGTAGAATTCTGCATGCTAGGATAAGACGATAGATGCATGAACTAATGGATTCTAGTTTGGATGATAAATTGGCTGCTTGTGGATGGTAGACATACAAAATGGTTTTGGTTGCTCATGTTTGCTTGGAATTTTGAGGGCGAAATTCCTAAAGAGGGGTGGGGGAGAAGAATGTAATGACCCACATTTTTCGTATTAGAGGATTGTAAGATATAATTTTAATTCCCCAAGGGTCGGATCATTCTCATATTTTGATATGTTATTCATGGGGATGTGAGACATGTCCATGTTTTTTTACCAATTTTGTTTGTGACCATTTTACCCCTGTTGTTTTTGTTTAGGGCATAACTTTTGAGTGAGATCGAATCAGGAGCTGGAATCAATTTCATTGGATCAGGTATGGTGTTTCCAATTCCGTAGAGTGGTCACGTTAAAGATTTGGTTCAACGGTTTGGGAGGAATTATTGTTTTAGTGTTGCTAGTTTTCTAGATAGACTGATTAGTCATTAATGGGCTGATTAGTGAGGCCCATTAAGGCTAGGGGTTGTTGGCTATAAATAGAAGGGTAGATGCAAAGAGAACAGTTTAGTTTCTTCATTTTCTCCTTTGGTTGGGGTTTGTGATTCTCCCTACTCCACCAAATACCTATCCACTTCATTTCATAGATTTACATTAGAGGATTGAAGATCAACATCGAAAAAGATTGGATCACATTAAATTGATTGATTCAGAGGTCGTTCTTCGCTATCCGGATTTGTAAATCATTGTTTTCAAGTTATTTTGTGGATTTGGCGAGTGATAAGCATCTCTCACACGGATTCAATCGAGTATATGAGTTTGTTTGATCTTATTTCATCATTTCAAGTTGTTTTCACCTAAATCTAATGGAGGTAAGTATATATTTAATTCGAATCACCATAGGATGTAATCACGTAAGATTATAACAGTAAATTCACATGCTAATTTTATGTTTATGCAAGTCTAGACCCATTTATTAATTCATTCATTGTTTTATCATGATTTGGTGAATTTCACATGTTTGTTGGTGATTATTTGTTGTGTTAGTGCTTATTTAATGGTTGCTTGATTATGCTATTGAATGTTGGTTTGAAATTGGACGATTTGGATCGAGTATACTTTGGCTCAAATAACAAAAAGTGGATTTGGGTATGGATCACACGTATTGATGGATCGTGGATCGCAAGCAAGTGGATTGTCTGCATTGTTGCGTAAGAAATGGATGGATCGCTCGACTCAAATTGATGGATCGTTGGATCTTTTGATGATGGATCACTAGATTGTTTGATGATGGATCTCAGTGTTTGATGGATCATGGTCATTTGCATTTCTGAATTGGTTCTGGTGGATCGAGTGCAAATATATGGATGGATCGATGATGGAGCACACATAGGGGAATGATGGACCGGGCTGATGTGCACTTGATGGATCGCATGCCAAGAGTTGGACCGGGCAAGAGATGGATCGCGAGTGATACAGGGATGGATCCTGAGTGATCCATCACATAAATAACCAAGTGACGTTTATTTTGGTTTGACATTGGACGTAGATTCGAAGTGAATTCAAGATGGAATGTTAGAAGCGAAGTGAGGTGTTCGTTGATCGATGAAATGCAACGAATTTGGAGTCTTCGTTGATTAATGAAATGCAATGAAGATGTGAAGATGACTCAAGAGCGTAAAATTAGGATCCTTAAATTAAATTTCATTACCAATTCAAAATCATCATCTATAAATATTATTAAATTTTCATTACTTAAAACTAGAATTTAACAAATGAACTTTATTTAGAAATTTATAGAAATTTAAACTAACAAAAATTAGATGTCGTGAAATAGAAATAAAATGCAAAAATATACCTAAAAATCAAAGAAATTCACGCATGTAGCGCGCGGTAACGCTCATTTTAAGGGAGCTGAATTTGTGAACAGTTAAGAAGGGTGAAAAAAAGACACGATTAAGTTGTCGGCTTTGATTGAAGCTTGTCATGTTTGGGAAGTTACATCTCTATCATCATCTTCAGTCCGTTCCTCCGCGCAATTCGAACACTTTCTCCTTAGGTACCGTATATTTATTTACTAGGTTTTCATGGCATCTTTTACTTGGTTGCCTGTACTCGTTCAAGTCTCAATCGTTTTATTGGATCGCGGATCATTTATCTTTGTGTTTCGTCAGAAAAGATTGGGGATTTGTGGCATGACTGTTTTGATAATTTTAATTTCAATACTTTCACTTCGATTAAATTTCCGATCATTTCCCCAGGAATTTATACAAGTATCACTGAATGATATGTGAGTCTTAAATCTTTTTCTCTTTAGAAATCCGTCCATTGTATCTTTTTTTTTTTACTATTCATTCCAGAATTTAGTAAAACTGTTAATTAGCAAAACCAAGTTCGTTGACTCATTTGACTGGTCACATAGATCTAAGTAGACAGCTACATTTGCACTGGATTCCAAGCTGAAAGTGCGGTCGGGCACTTGGCTAATGAAATGAATATCAAAGTATTTTGTAAATTTGCTTATTTTTCTCACTCAATTCTATTATATAATTTATTTTGAGTGTTGGAAGACCCTGAAGCTAGCCAAGTCTCTCATCTTGTGTTTGTCCTCTGGTCTGGTACTAGAAGTTTCAGTCCACAAGTTACTTGTTAAATGTATGACATTACTTGGTTCTGAGCTCATTTTATGAACTAAGAATTTGAAGCTTATAACGGTAATGATGGAAGAATGACGATTGGTAGGAGTGCCGCTGTTATTGATAAGGGTTTAATGTCTATAGAATAAAGTTTTACCCATAAAAGGCATTACTATTTGGTATGGCATTATGATATCATTGGCAAACTTGAGATGAAGGTTATGGATGGTCAGCTTGCTACATTTTCCTGCTATATTTTTAGACGCACGAATCGGAGTTTATGATTGTTTTTGTCTTATATCACGTTCATGCTTGTAGTTTTTTGTTGTTCTCCTAAGTTAATTTTTGATTGGAAAAATGACGGGTGCACCTTTTTTTTTAAACAAGAGATGAAATTTAACCATGAATTTGAATAGGATAAGGATGGAGTCATATGTCAATAAAATCCATTTGAGAATAGACTAAAAAGGCTATGACAAGAGTTGATTTTGTAGGAGAATAAAAAGAAGATTACATGAGCTGTAGTATAAACAAGAACACAAGCAAGAGGAAGAATGAATACACACCCATTATATCATTCTCACTCCTCTTTTCCACATATCAGCGAAAACCATTTAGTGCAAAAGTAGAGCATGGTTTCAGAATGAGATTCAAATCATAAAATTCAAATTTTAAATCAAAATGGATTTAAATGTAAACTATAGATTCAAAAGATTCATATTTTAAAATTTTATGTTCTTTAAAATTGATTTTGACCTTTGACCTTTTAATTCTAAACCTAAAACTCAATTTTCTTCTTCTTCTTCTTCCATTTTCATGCTATTTAGAAAACATATACTTGGAATATGGATCCAAATTAGCATACTTAATATATTAGTATGCATTATTTGAAATTTCTCAATTGCGGTTTTAAATAAGGTTGAATCGGAATGTATATAGATTGTAAACGAAGAGACTCGATCTAAAATTAGATTTAAATAGTAGAATCTTAATATGATTGACATCAATGAAGAGGAGTGTATGTATTAAGAGGAGAGAGAAAATGAAGTGATCAACTAAGAGAATGAATGGTGTATTGCTTTATTGTATATACCTCTTTTGCTCATGTTATAACACTAAGTTATAAGAATATAATCTTATTCAAGCAATTTAATATACATGTATGTTGTGACGAGTTTTGCATCTACATCAATCAAGTTTACCTTCACTCCTGTCGAGGGTATGAGGCAATAATACCTTGAAACGAGTGTTGAAACACATATACACACTTAATTTTTTATGGACTTTTGTGGTACCTCTATTGATCAGATCTCAAAGATCATCCCCCACTTATCTAGTTAGGAGTGTGAGGTGCATTTCCCTTTTTAAAATATTTTTTGGCTTATATTTCTGGTTACATTCTCGTTTTGGTTGATTACTTGTTTTGTATATGAGAACTAATGGACTTTTTATGTTATTTTTTCCAGAAATGCAGTATGGAAGGAACATACTAAATACATATCAAGTTCGAAACTTCCTAATTTTTATGGTCGGGGGTAAGTACCATTTCTTATCACTTATTGCTTTTGAGTTGCCGTTTAAGGGTATGATGTACTTAGTAGACTTGACGTTTTGAAACTGCCAACTTCATTTTCATTTGCTCAATTTATGTTATAATATATATATATATATATATATATATATATATATATGATGGTCTTATTTAAATGTATTTAACAAGTTGCACCTCATATCCATTTTATTGTTATGGATGGATTACGGTGGTAACACCATACTTGATCAATTAACTTGCAGTTCCCCTATTGATTCCTTTATGCTTTGTGTTCCTTGGAGCCTGTATGGTTGATGTCAATTTATGTTTATAATATTATCAAGGTGAAAATCTTAAGAGAACATCATAGAACAAGCGGAACGACAACAAAAAGCAAGACTAAAAAACAACACTAAGAGCACCTCCCATTTAATAAATAATTAAAGTTACTTGTCAGTAGGTCGTAAACAATGCTAATTCAATGTTTGCTTGCATGACAATGATATTTATAATTTTTCTCCATTGCAAATTTTAAAAGTGGTCGCTTTTTGCATACATGTCAATCTATTATTGGTAGACAAATGAAATAATTTATATAAGTCATTACTAATTATTTAAGGGTAGCACTTCACATTGTGATGTGCAATGTCCAAAACTAGAACATTAGCATTAGAGAACGTATTACAAGAGTCAATTTCTAATTGCTGATGTGGTTTTATATTACATTTAAATTAAACATGGGTTGAAGATGCCCTAAGACAAGAACTAAAACAAGATGGGGGTATATGAATAGAATATTTAACATAATATAAAAATTAATATTTTCTGTACATTTCAGCTAAGAAATCACTTTTTTGATGCATGTCGCAAATTTACCTCTTTGACGCATGTCACAAATTTTTTATTTTTTCCCAGTATAAATTTCCACAGCTGCTGCTTTTACATGCGTTACTATATGCACCTCATATCTATTTTATTGTTTTAGGCTAGATTACGGTGGTAACACCATACTATTCCCTCTGACAAGCTAGTCCGGAATAACTACAGCGGAACACAAACACTGATTGTCCAAACACGGGTCTAGAGAGACTATCTCTAATCACCCATAAGGTGGTCAGGTCAATTGATCGATTTTAAACCTTTAACCCATTCTTACTGTTAGGGTTTCCCCGAGATCACTACACAATTAGATTTTGAAAGAGCGAAGAAGATAACAATAACAAGCAAATTTCATCAAATAAACCTTTATTATTCCACTAATTAATTACAAAGAAAGGCCTAAAATTGAGAAGATATCTCAATCCCTAAAAACAAAAACAAGTTTTTCTCCCTCAAAAGTACAAGTAAATCTCTCTCTAATGAGATGCTTATATAGGCAAATATAAAGACTAGGTCTAAACCTAGTTGGACCCTAAAATATCTCAGAAATAAATACTCCTTAAAACTTGTTCAAAATAAAACTTTCTCTAAAATATCTGAACAAATCCATAAAACTTGGTCAATAGATCCTAAAATCCCGCAACTTCCAATATCTCCACTTTAATATCTATGTGATGAATATCACAAACCATAACACTCCACTTTGATATGAAATCACTCCAACACTCAACAAACCACCCCCAAACTATGCATTTCCCTAATGAGATGCACCACATAAAAGATCTCAAAATTGCTTGTAGTATCACAATGACTTCCATGTAGACTTTGTGGCTTTACGGTGATGGCTCCACCTTGATTCAGATGAACTCGCCTCTCCTAATCCAATTTGAGAACTCATAACGTTCTCCACCGTTTTTCCAAGCAATTTATATATGTTATTATTTCCCCGTTTTGCTCGCAGAAGCTCCTTGTTACCCCTCCAAACTCTTGTAACTCCACCTCTAGTCGAGAAATTGCAACCTTTTTGTTCCAACTGTCCAATTGAAGCTAGATTCTTCTTAATTTCTGGGATGTATCTAACTCCCGTTAGCTTCACTAACCTTCCATCATTCATCTTCAATCGAACTGAACCTATACCTTTAACATGCAAATCTCGACCGTCGGCAGATTCCACTTTACTACTTTGTTCTTCATAATCAATAAATGCTTCCATTTGATGGCACACGTGGAAACAAGCTCCTGAATCAAGTATCCAATCTTTGCTTTTGCCTTTATTAACGCATAAAACATTTCCTTCAATCTCCTCACCAAAATTCACCTCATTACCGTTGTTATTTTGTTCATCAATCTTTTCTTCCAATGCCTTCATCTTCTCCTTATCCCTTTTAAGTTTGTGACAAAATCTCAGTTGATGACCGGGTTTGTCACAGTAAAAACAAACATATTTTTTTTCATGTCCGATCTATTCGATTGCCTTTCCATATTTCGTTGACTATCCCTCCTTGCAATAAAAACTTTTTCAATTGGAGTTTCAATTTTCGTTTCCTCCTTGTATTTTCCTTCCTTAAGGCTCATCCTTCGCATCTCTTCATTAAGCAAACTACTAATCACGGACCCCATTGAAACAACGCCATCCGAATTTGAGTTATTCAACGCAACCACAAGTGTTTCCCAACTTTCTGGCAATGAACTCATCATCATTAAAGCTTGTGTTTCATCATCCACCTTGAAATTCACGGCAGCCAATTGATTTACAATTTCCTGAAAATCATTAAGATGCTCCCCAATTGATCCACCTTTCTTAAGCTTCAGATTCACCAACCTTCTCATAAGAAGAGCCTTATTTGTTGCAGAGTTCTTCGCATAAACCCCCTTCCAATTTCTTCCATATAGCATAAGTCGATGTTTCGTTAGCAACAATATGAAACACTGAATTATCCAAAAAACATCGAATAGATGCAGCGGCCTTTCTATCCATAGTCTCCCATTTTGCTTCGGATAGATTGCTAGGTTTTTCCTCATTATTCTCCAGTGGCTGATGAAGATCATTAAGATAAAGGAAATCTTCTATCTTTGCCTTCCATAATCCCCAATTTCTTCCATTAAGCTTTTCAATAACAATTTTATCCATATTCAAACCCTCTCTAAAAAATTTTTGTAGAAGGCTCTGATACCAATTGTTAGGTTTTCCCCGAGATCACTACACAATTAGATTTTGAAAGAGCGAAGAAGATAACAATAACAAGCAAATTCCACCAAATAAACCTTTATTATTCCACCAATTAATTACAAAAAAAGACCTAAAATTGAGAAGATATCTCAATCACTAAAAATAAAAACAAGTTTTTCTCCCTAAAAAATACAAGTAAATCTCTCCCTAATGAGATGCTTATATAGGCAAATAGAAAGACTAGGTCTAAACCTAATTGGACCCTAAAGTATCTCGGAAATAAATACTCCTTAAAACTTGTTCAAAATAAAACTTTCCCTATAATATCTGAACAAATCCATAAAACTTGATCAACAGATCCTAAAAACCCGCAACTTCCAATATCTCCACTTTAATATCCATGTGATGAATATCACAAACCATAACACTTAAAACATGTGGGCTTTCCTTTGGATTTGTTATATTTCTCAGTCGGTTTTTCTATGACACTCATAAATGGAACAGATGTACTTGTCATTTTCGTATACTCAATTTTTGTTAGTTGAATTCGTATTTGAGATAACTTCTCGTTCTCTAAATACTATTCTTAAACATCGCTTTTAAAAAAAAAATCTTTGTTCGTTTTGGAATGATCTAAAATTTGTAAAGTTTAAAAATCAAGAGAATTAACTGGGGAATTTGAGGGGAGTCAACTAATGGAAGATTTTGATCCGTCCTCGCACGTTTAAGGAATACTTACTTTTGAATGCTATACATTTTCAAGATACGTTGTTATAATAGTTGAAGTTGATGTTTAAACGTAACTGAAGTCAATAGTTGAAGTTGATGGTTAACTATTTTTGAGTCGAAGAGGACAGAAATTTTAAAGCAGTCTTACCTTTTGTGTAAATGATATTCATAATGCCGATTAAATATTATTAAATTTTGTGACATTTGAAATTGTATAATAAGAAAATTAAAAGTGCCAATGCTATGCTAAAGAAGTAACATACTACGATTCCCTTCTTCAAGGACGCTATATGTATAACAAGTAACTGCACCAACCCAGGGGTTGATGCTTGATTATCATGGCTAAAGGTGGGTCTGCCCGCTCTTGCCAAGGATAGTTTTCAAAAAATGAAGGACCTGTTTAACTTAATGAGAAAATGCCTGATAATATCTAATACCAAAATAAATACCTTAATTCAAATTTCAAAGTAGAAACCATTATATTAGCTGATCTATTTTCCATTGGATAACCATTTTAATCAGCTGAACATATCCTAGGTCTGACGGTTTACTGTGTGGGGTCAAAAATATGCATACTCCTACTTAGAATTATGAAAATGCGTACTTAATACAAATATCCAATAATAATTAGTTATTTTATGAATTTATGATGTCATTTTACTATATTTTTTATATTTTCTTCAGCTAATGCATTGTTAACTTTGTTGACAGCCATTGCTCTGTACTTGCCTCTTGCTTCCTCAGTTTTAGTGCCGAGCTCAAATTGTTATGTTCTGGATAATAGCAGCTACCTTTTTGACTTTGTATCCAAATGCTCATGCAGTTATTCAAAAAAAAAAAAAGTTTGACTTGGTGCCTGTACTTACCTTCAAACTGAACTTGCCTTCTCATGCAAATTATCTCATAGCACTCTCCAGTGTGTGACTTAATAGCTGGCATCAATTTTTTTTTTTCTTAATTCTTTTCTTTGGCAGATGAGGTGAATCCATGCAAACCGTAATGGGTTTGTGCAACTAATCACTTTATAAGTTTCCGTATTGAACAAAAGCATATAATGGCTTGTTAGTTCCTTATCCCTTCTCTAGACAGACTGGATGGGCCAAACCGTTGAATACGACGGTGAAGGAAGGGTAAGAGCTAGGTACTTGGTTTTTTTTTTTTTTTTTTTTTTTTTTGGGTGTGTGTGTCCCTGCATCCGTTATTTTTGTTACTTCATGTCAAATTGCTTCTTAAAATCACCAGTAACCAGGAAATTTACCAATCACATCTTCCATCTATTATTATGACATGGGAATATGGGCAGGGTATATAGTTAGGTTCAATGCATACTTGTAGCCTATAAGCATTGTGGCAGCTGCTTAATTCTATAATTTGATTAAGTTCCATGTTCGAATGTTTGCACCGCCTTTTATAGTTGCCTTGTAGGCGTTGATGGTATATTGAAGTACATGTCCTTTCGTGATGTTACATATGCTGTTTGGAATTGTTTTTATTCGATATGTTAATTCTGAGAATAAGCTATATTTTATTTTTTATTGCACTGTACAGGAAGATTTAGCTGTGCGGTTCTGTAAAGATGTTGAAAGCAGATCTCAGATGGTATATGGGACAATTATCATATGTTTGTCATGACTTAACTTTGCTGATATCTTCCGAATAGACTTGGCATGCTATTTTTTAAGCAAAACACAGCACATTTTCACAGGCTTGTGTTACATTATAGTATGTATATACTGCATATATCAAACAATTACATGCAAATATTATACTCTCTCTGTGAAATCGTAGTCATTAGCAGTGCATGCCCACAAAGATGTAACAAGCTCATGGTAGACGCATGGCATGGCTTGTATAATATGCAACATGATTATATATAAAAAAGAGAATATAAATATACTTTTCAATTTACATCACAAACTAATACATGAGTTATAAATGATGAACCTAGCCCTGGGCTCAGCTGGACCGCAGCCTAGGGTAATGAAAGATATTCTTTTACTGACGTGTTGGCTTTGAAAAAGAAATCATAGACTTCAACCTAACCTATGAGTATTAAAGTATTATTAGAAAATTTATTGTTATCCTTCCAATCTCCATTCCTTTCCAGCAATCAGGTTTTAATATCCCGCCTCCCTGTTCCCGAATGCACGAGTGATGTCACTTTCACCTGCTATTTACCATCCATAGTTGTGAAAGGCGCGCCTAGGCGTGTGCCATGGCACGCGGCACAACGTTTGCGTCATTTTTGCTTGCGGCGCGGCATATATGAATAGGCGCGCTGTGCAAAATGACATGCCTTTTTTTTTTTTTTTTTTTTTTTTTGCATTTCAAACTGCAATAACTACTGCTATAAATACTTTTACCATCGGTACAACCACCATCACTATTACTATTTTATCATAATGACATGAAATATGAATAACTTTGTTAATATCTTTCTTTCAGTTATATGAAAACATAATTACATCATTATTATTTCCTATTCGATTATCGTTAGCGAGTTAATAACCTTACAATTATGTAATTGGCTGACCTTAGCATGTCGACATTTAGAACTGACATATGTTTTATTATGTAACATAGTATAGATTCGTTTTAATATTGTCAGATGTATATAATGTAATGTATAAAAGATCATAAAATATTGCCTAGCATAGATGTAAAAGAAAATGAATGAGACTGAGAACCCGTGAACGATAAATCAAGAGAAGCAGATTTGGAGGAAGAGAAAGCATTCTCAAAAAATAAACATTCAGGCTGCTTTGAAACATACCCTTGGATGGAAAAAAATTTGTGTGTGTGAATATGTCTAATATCTTTATACGATTTGTCTGATTTTTTCCCCATGATTTGGTATTTGTTATATACAATCGAGCATTAAAAAGAAGGTATAATATTCATGACACCGTTGATCCAATATCTTTGAATGATATTGATGATTGTAATAAATGGTTAACTGAAAATATGGATGGTACATCCGATGCTGAAGATGAACTTGTATTTGACAATGAGAATGACCTGAGTTGGGGTGTTGTTGTTGGAGCAGCAGGAATGGAGGAAGCTAGATATCCAAGTAGACGAACGTCTACATCGAGAGGTTTTTCAGCACCTGATTCAGCCCTTTTACATATTTACGAAGAAAAATAAAATCTAAATGATATGGATGAGGAAGATGCTGAAGCTTATAAATTTGATTATACATACGTTGATTTGGGAAATATATTTGCTGGACCAGATTTAGATTTCTAGTTTATCAGTACTGTGTATTATTATTTTGGATTTGAAAACTATTGTGTTTGAAATATATGCTTTATGTTTTTTTTTTTTTTTGCGCAAAATGCATAAAAATATTGAATTTTTTTTGTTAAAATATTAAATTTATTAAAAAAAGATTAAACACACAGTAAATTAAAAATGTGTGCGCCATGCGCTAAGGCTACAGAGAGGGTTTGCGCCTTTTTGCGCCGTGCGCCATTAATAACACTGTTACCACCTCCATCTTTCTAGTCATGCCCACCTTCATTATCATTGACCCCACCTTGGCCTTTGCTTGAATGATTTGATACATTATGGTTTATACCTAAAAGAACATTTTTTTGTTATGCTTGTTCAATTGTTGTCATTCTGAGATGGGAATGGAGTAATGTTTTTTTGTGTGTGTGTGTGTGTGTGTTGTTGTTGTTGTTGTTGTTGTGGAAATTGCTAAAATAAATTGAAGAACAATATTATTGAGAATTTATCACCTTTCTGTATTTTATGCTGATAATTTTGCTTATTAATCAAATAAAGAAAATTGACAGCGAATCTCTATTTAAGATTGTAATGGATCGGACAATTGAAACAAAGTTATCTTTTCAGTGTGCTGCTATTAATGAATATACTAGATTTTTTTAATAACAGTTTGGATCCAAAATAAAAGGTTCTAAGATAAGTCAAACAAATAATTTCTTATGATATACATAAACTGAAATGAAATATTTGGATTAAAATACAATGTACAAACTCTTTAAGCTAAATATTTTGGAATGAAAAGGGTTTTGCTGAAACTAGTTCTTATTATCTTGCTAGAGTAAATTGTTTGTTAATTTTTTTTATACTAATTATTGCAGCGTAAAATATTTTGTTCTTTTGTTTGTGCTTTTATAAGTAATTACAATAAACACTAGACATAATGAAAAAAATTTGTGATAAAATTCAGCCCACTTCTCTGTTACTGTTTGGAATAGCCCATGCATGTAAATTACTATTTTGCCTTTAAATTTGTGCATGCGGCGAAGAGGTTGTAACACTGTTAAAGAGTCAATTTTCACGTTATGCACACACCAAGAACGAATCCAGAAGATCCTAGAGGGGTGAGTCGGCTTGACTTTCTTCTTTAGTTGTAAATGTAATGCCTGCTATAATCACTGTATAGTGGTCATTCTGGTTGTAATGGTGGCAGTGAAGGTTTTGGAAATTGTTAGATGGATGCTAGGCGGTGGGAATGGACTATGGATTTATATAGTGCAGGCGGGGGTTCATTGGAATTAGATGTTACTGATAAGACTAATAATATTTGATAAAATATTAAATATTAGATATCATACACCAAGTCCTCTTCTTGATTATGAAATGCCATATTATTTAACTATTGAATGGACATCTTTCATGTTTAAGATAGGCGCGTATGCAATATTCCATTTTCACTTAAATTTTTATGTTATTAAGTATTTACATTTTTACAGTTGTGAACTATGGAATATGATCAATTAGAAACAACGATAATGAACTATTTCTGTTTATGCGTGAGAACAACAGTAATGTAAACTTTAAGGTTCAACGAAGTGGCAAAAATCCAAACCAGAAGCTTCAACAAAGCAACCTTTAAAACAAATAGGCCTAGGAAAACCTAGCTATAGGCAGAGATGTAGAATGGTCTATGTGGGATTGGACGGACTCAAGCGGACCTTGGAGGATTTGGGAGGATCTAGGCACTGCCCATGCGGACTGCAGCCACATCTGGGTGGTCTGGTCATCTAGAACAGGTGCCTGGGTTCCAAGATGAGTTGGCAGGCATAACTTAGCGCCTAAGTGCTGACTAGATGGGGTCATCTTGGCCGATTTGAGCGGCACTGGTGGTAGGAGCGATGAATGAATGATACATGTCATACGAAGCTATGGTTGCCACACCACATTTATCACTCACGTTCATTCTATATGTGAACCTAGTAATTTAATCAATTATCATATATATTGGTACTGAGAAAAAAATTTAATAATAAATTTTAATTTTAATTTAGACAGGGTTATGTATGTGTCTATCACGTTTCACTAATTTATTTACTTTTTACTTATGCAATTTGATGCTCACTGAAAGGATCCTGTATGATTTAACACCAAATATAAACCTTCGTTACACTAATACTAATTGTTATTTGACCAATATTTTCTCTTGCTTGGTTTTAAGAAAACTAATTATCACATATACAATGGCATTGTCGTTTATTTGTAAGGTACATTTACCTTGCGCGTTGGCACATTTATCTCACATTTAAATCACAAAGTTTTCAAAGTACTGAGTATATTATGTTTTAGTAGCAAACAATTAATGGTATTAATTAGCATGTAAGCGTGTAAGAAATGATGTACACCCCACATTATAATCCCTTTGCCTGCCACTGTGCACATACATGTATCAGTACAGATATATTAGCTATTGAGCTGTATATGATAGACTCATAGTATGTATTACCTGTTTTGACTGCCCATAGCAACATTGTTTGAAGTTATATTTGAATTTAATGGTACAGGGTTATATTGCTTATGGTCGTTATGCAGGTTCGCAATCCTTCATGGAAGGTTCGGGGTCAATAAACTTTGTTCAAGTGAGTTTACGTTTTTGGATGTATAGTATTCTGCACCATCTTTAGACTGCAAACTTGACAATAGAACTGTAACTACCGAAGAAGGTTCTGGCACTTCAAGTTGCTGTAGTTACTTGCTAACCAATTTTACAAGCAACAGAAGACTATTATAGTTTTTGGTTGCATGATTGTACACCAACAGTCTTTCTTTCGTGTGGTCTTTTCCTTGATTAAAACTGCATAAATTTGCTGGAACCAAAAGTTGAAAAAGTTTTAGGACAGCATTTCAACTATTCTTATTGTTACGGTATCTTATACTGATTTATCATGATCATTATCTCTCAGTTAAATTTTTGTGTACTGCATGCAAAATGCAGAAATATTACAATGGGGATCTAAGGAACTGTGAGTACAGTTTTGATAAATTGGGCCGTACGGCACAGGTACAACTTTTGTTCATAGTCATGGACTCATGATTAAAATTAGACAAGTTTTACTAGCAACTTATAAGCTGTTTTGAGTCATGTATTATATTTCTTCCTTTTTTTTTTAAATACAGTTGAATATTAGATGCGGAGATTGCTTAAATGGCGCATGTAGAGGTAATTTGATATCCTTCAAAGTTCAATCTCATTTTTTTTTACTTCATGATACTAAATGATGTGAAATACCTAAATCCTTTTTCAAAGTTTGTGATAAGTATCAGGTAGTTATCAAAGAGGTTAAGGTTAAGAATTAAATTGACTTCTATTGTATTCAACCTATTCAAGTGTGCAGCATAAATGAAGCTATATTGTGCATAGCCTGTTATAGATATACATTTTTGGAAATTTCTTCCAATACCTCGCGTACCCAAATGCTTTGTCAACTATCTCGTCACAAAATAACGTATAGACTAACAACCATTGTTGTCTAAAATCTTAAAATCCTATGATTTGAATCCCATTTTGAATCGAATATCTCCCTTTACGATTCGATTTATATTCCGATTCAAACCAGGCTAATACCACACTTTAGAAATGCCATTCAATTCAAATTAATACATTCAACATACTTATTTTGGTCTACAATTCCTATTTTAATCATTTAAAAATAAATTCAAATCGAAACAAGAGAGAAAATGATGGTTTAGGTTTAGATGTAGAAATTTAAACATTAAAATTAATTTCAAAGTGTGTGCAAGCTTTAAAATATATGTTTTCTGAATCCACGATTTACGATTTAAATCCCGTTTCGATTCATAGTTTGAACTTTATTATTTACGATTTGAATCTCATTTTGAAAACCTTGCTAACAACACTAATGCTCATGTTTTCGTTATGAATATCTTTATGATGATAATATGCGTTTCAAAATTATTTTATGCATCTATCGTTATGACTTTTTTGCTCCAATGTTTGGTAGGCAATCTTGGCTGCATATGCAGTGTATTATATGATGAGAAGAAATGCAGGTACCTCAATCTTGGTTTATATTTTTATTATTTTTTGCCATCACTGTCATGCTAATGACATCTCAGTATCATAAAAAAAAAACTCGTATTCCTTTGTACTTTTATTGTTTTTAATTCTTCTGTCGGATAATAACATTTGCACATCATCAACTTGAAAAATATACGGATATATAATATAAAACAGATTTACTAATATTACGAAACATGTCTGTATTCACTGATGGAAGAAGTTGTGGAGCATAGTAAATCTGACCAAAGATTGTAGCAAATGGTTGAACAAAACATGAAATTTTCAGATAGATAAAATGATAAGCACATGACTACAGAAAATGCGGATTTAGGAATCAGAAATGTAAGTAGTTGATATTCACTTGTTCATAACAGATAAAATGAAGTTCCTTAACATATGTCTATACAGACCCATAGTGAAAAGTATTGCATTTCATGATTCTCCCTTAATCATGCATGTTTCCTCCAGTTATATAGTTATCTTGAATGTGATGTATGTTCTACTCCTGTATCCGTATAGCCTTTCTTTCTCACACATGCTGTTATTCAATGCGAACATAGGGTGCTTATTGAACTCGCACTTCCATGTGACAAGCGTGGCCCTCGTGTATTTCAAGGTTTCACTGTAGGCTTTCATCCTCGATCTTGGGAAATTGTATGGGTGTTCTGTTTATCGTTTTGTTTTTTTATTATCTGATATCTTCAATTTTAGGCAGATAGATATCTTGTATATTTTTTTTTCTTTTTAAATAACCATAGGTTTACAACGGCATGACTCAGATGGGATATGAGAAGTTCCGGGAACAATTCAGGTGTACTGTTTTTATGCTTCGTCACTAGATTATTAAGGCTTATGCATTCACAAATTTTAACTTTGCTTTACGTGTACTGTTTTTAATAACCATAGTACATTCATGTTTTCTTTATTTTCTACATGTACATAACTCCGATGGTGAGCATAATCTTTGCATTAGTCTTATTTTCTTGGTGATACCATTTCTCCTGTTACCTCACTTAATTTGTATTGTCAGTTTTCCCTTAGCATTCTTCTTCATCTTGATTGTATTTCTTCCATGCTCACTACAGGGCTAATTTACAAGCATGTAACTAACATCGTTTCATTATTGAATGATAAAGACCAAAGGTTTAGAGTTCTTCAAAATTGACTGGTTTTGAGACTTTAAACATCAAATGTTCTTGTGATTATTTTTTACTATATAGAGTCTGTATTACTGTTTATGCAGAGTTGCTTATAACATAGTCACGGTTTGAATCATTCTATGTGTTAGCCGCAAAAACGGTTACCATCCCAAAGCAGTGAGTTCTTTGTAGAATCCTCACACAAAGAGGGTTTTATTGAGTTTCACTTTCCGCTTTAGGAGAAGGTTTAGGTGTCCGCAGCATTAGATAGTTCTGTCGCGTAATTCTATATGAACTTCCAATGTTAATATTTCCCTTTGAATTCCATCGATAGCCTTCGTGCTTCTTAAAAGTAATTTTCTGTTGAAATAAAAGATAATAATTAGATATCTGAAGTTTTAGTCTTGAAATTCCTTTAATGTTGAAGATCTTGTCGCGTATGGCTATATTCCTTTCGATCCAATCTTTAGGGTTTCACTGAGATCCTCCCATTACTATTGGTTTATCTTATTTTTTGTTTTGGTGACTGTCGTTGGTAAAATTCCTATCTAAATCTATTCCAGAGTTATCAAATAGAGGTTTTTGCATGGTCAGGAAGGACATCTATAAATGCAGGCTGACCCCCTTTCCGCCTTAGGGCTCTCATCTTGATGCTTTAGCGGAATCGGATCCGAAGGCCCATTGAAAGCGGCTTTAATAATTTGTGGCTTTGTTCTTTCAATGCAATTTGTAGTGGAGGTTGGCAACGTGTAGCGAAAGCGATTCCTTCTAGGTGTTTTCTGACAGGTAATCACTGTGGAGCCTTCATATCTTTGGAGGGTGTCTTTTGGATGATGAACTTGGTCCTTGCGAGGATAATAGGCTTCTAAAAGCTTCCTCTTTCAAAGATTCCAAAGGGTGGTTTCTTCCAGGGTAGTGCTTTTCCATCCATCATGGGGATTTCAAGTGTCCAAAACATCCATTTCGAATGAATCGAAGGGTGCGTTTAGCTCGGAAAGCCTGGACTATTTCCCCAGAAAGTTATTGCTTTGCGGTGATAGTTGTGCTCTCCGGTATTACCGAAGGGCCTTAGTTTTCCTGACAGGAGTTTATCATTCTCTGTTCCTTCAGAAGTGCTTTACTAACAAAATAGCCTTCAGTTGCTTCAAAAGCCTTTTTCTCTCGATGTCCCTTCACTATAGCTATGTTCACTATACTGCTATGATAATTTTGGTACTAACATCTGCCCCCTCTCCGGCAAGTAATGGGGCGTTCTTGATTTTTCAAGTCATCAGTTTTTGTTTGAAGCTTCTCCAGGATTCTATTTGATTTTTCTGTCTTTTGGTATTCTGATCTCTCCACTCAGATCTCATCATACAGCTGTCCTTTTTCTGTCTGTCCTATAAGTACACATTAAACAGTTCCCTTCAATGTTAAACCTGTAATAGGAAGAAAATAATAATAGCATAATAATCCAAGAATTACCTTTATATTACCTTAATTGTTCTCAATTAAATTCCTTTATTTAAAGATTGAAGATAGAACAAGGACTCAAGTACTTTGATTTCCAAAATTCTCAAATTGATTTAGAAATTATGGTCTACAACTCAGAAATTTAGTTACAAGTAAGAGAATGAGAAAATTCTGTCTGGATTCTGAACCTCTAGGGTTGTATTTATAGATGTGGGTTGACCCCTTTTCCGCCTTAGGGCTCTCTTCTTGATGCTTTCGCGGAATTGGATCCGGAAACCCAGTGAAAGCGGCTTTAATTATCTGTGGCTTTGTTCTTCAATGCAATTTGGAGTGGAGATAGGCAGTGTGCAACGGAAGCGATTCCTTTTGGGTGCTTTCTGATAGATAATCCCTGTGGAGCCTTCATGTCTTTCGGATGGGGTCTTTTGGATGACGAACTCGGTCCTCACGGGAAGAATATGCTCTTGAAGGCTTCTACTTCCGGCGATGCCAAAGGGTGGTTTCTTCCAGGATAGGGATTCTCCTCCCATCATAGGGATTCCTTTCAGGATCAATTGTCTGAAACATCCACTTCGAATGAATCGAATGGTGCATTTAACTCAGAAAAACTGGACTATTTCTCCGAACATTTAACACTTTGCGGCTATAGCTATGCCCTCCGGTATTACCGAAAGAGCTTAGTTTTCCTGAAAGGAGTCTTTCCTTTTCTCTGTTCCTTCAGAAGTGCATTACCGACGAAGTAACCTTCAGTTACTCCGGAAGCTTTTCTCTTGACATCCCTTCACTATGCTTTGTTATCTATGCTGCTATGATAATTTAGGTACTTACTAACACTATGTATATTCTAATTGTAACTTTTTTGGCCAATATTGCAGTTTTGGCACTGAGCAGACCTCTGTTTCACTTTATTTGACCGCAGTTTCTTCCGTTTCTGGTCTTGTGGGAAAACCAATTTTTAAGGTATATTTTTTCCCGCTTACTTTGTTATTGTTTCATTCCGTATTGTGTAAACAAAGGCATGCTCGGTTGGATGGCCCCGACCATGTGGTCTTTGTTTAGAATCTACATCTATTGATTTGTTTAGAGAATCTGATCGTGCATTTTATGTATTTATGACTATTTTAGATATATCCAAATGAAGGGTTGGAAATGAGATTGTCAGGCTCAGGAGCTAGTGGAATCCCCCCTACTACCTTGTCTCCTTCGGTCTTGATAATAAACTGGAGATGTATTGCAGTTATCTTCATTAACATTGTCAGCTTAATCTGTCTTTGTAATTTTTAGTCTTATTTCTTTCTATATTTTTAGGTGAAAAGGCTAGGAACATCCCATATTCGGTCAACATTTCAATCCCGATTGAGAATTATGATCCAGTTGAGTTCACACTGACAAAGTCATGTGGTAATTATCAATTCTTATTGATGTTGTAAGACTGCATATAATTTTATACAAAGTTACGAACCATTCATGCAATACTCTTATTTGTATAACAACATAGGTGCATGATATCAAAAACACATGCTAACCATACTGGTGTATGGCTGATAGAAGATGTTAATAGTTTAATTATTTGAAGTTTCACAACTCCTAAGTATGATCTTCCTTTGGTGATATCTGTAATAAAGAGCTGTAAGGTACATCATACCATGATGCTCATAGCAGGAACATGAACTTATAAAGAATAGTGGACTGCAAACAAGAATCCAGGGCTACTTAAATCTTTTTGTTGTTCGGAACGAGATGAGAACACGCTTTAATGTGAAATAATTAATTACTACTGTCATGAACTTGAGTAATACTGGTGTACTTATCAAATTACAGTTGGTTGTTTATTTACTTGAACTTCAAAACTAAATTATATTTGACATTTAGTTCATATACGATATGATAATAGCTTAGTATGCTAACATTACTTTCTATTAATTAATAAAGTCTGAAAGTTGCTATTCTCCTGTAAGAGAAAGAGTATTATGATTAGTCCTATTTTTTACCTTTCACTTTTGCATGGATGTACAAGAAATTCTTTCTCTCAGAAAATTGTTCCCATTTAATATTTTGATTTTATTAGCAATGTTTGTATTGGTATTGGTTTTTCTATTAGAATATTCCTATCACGAGAGACATGTTTCGCTTATGTTATTAGAAATAGAATATAAAATATTCATGTCATTAAAGTACACATTTTCTCATCTACTCTAAAATACGTACACCAGTTTTTCACAGATTGTTATCTCGAACCATGCAGGAAATGTCGACCTTCTAAAGGCTATGTTGTTCAAGCATCATGCTACAAATTCCAATAGGCTAAGATTTTTTAGGAATAAAAATGATGTGTGTCACCAAAGTAACTAAGAATCTAAGTGCGACGTGACTACTGGCTATCATGGCAAGAATAGATTCCAATTTATTAATTTTAGAACATCACTGATGTATCAATTGATAAAACACTATTTCTAATACGTTAATGACAAAAAATCATATATTTTGATTAAATCTCAAAAGTTCCGAATTATTTTGGTATCAAACTTAAAATCATACCAGTGAACACCAAAATTTGCTTTATTGACACTCATATTTGTTAATGTTTGACTGGTTTATTTACTATTGTATATCAACATATCATACTTATGAAGAACAGGTTAACACTACAAGTGGATGAACTTAATATTTTCCTAAGGGATCTGATCCGCAAAACCTATACAGGCGTAAAATTCGAAGACCTTGGTTGACAATTTTGTGTACTGCTCCTTCTACATGGTATTTACAGTAGTAAGTGGATGTAAGAACAATACTGCAACCATATTGTAGAAAATGGAAAGAGGAGTACAGGAACATCACATTCTTAAGATGTTCAAGTATGGTTAGTATAAACGGAAAATATAAAATTCTCCTTTCTTTTTCCATAGAAACTCGTGTCTGTTTTCCCACTTGTCAAAATAAAATAAAATAAATGAATAATTAGACATACAGTAATATATTGGATTGACTGCATCCCATTTCCACTATACCTCATTTACATCCCCATGATATTTTGAAGTACATAATTTCAATTTTACTACTGCTATTGCACTGCGCTACATCCCATTTCAACTATACTACTAAGTGTATATAATTCAAATAATTCTAACAATTTAAAATATAATTCTTCGGATGAATGGCCAGAATAAATGTTTTAGTTGACCATCTATCAGTAATTCGGTCATGTAAACATTATTTGAGCATCAATATTGTCTTTAAAATTCTTTGAACCTCAGTACCATATAGCGGACAATATCTGATTGGTGTCCTTTAAAATTTACCCTTTGATTATAGAAATATGCTTACTTCACTGATACTGCATGTCCATTTTGACCACTTACAAATAATTTGATTATTTACGTCACTGTTGATCAGTATTTATTTCTAAAATATCCAGGACCCTACTTATATTTATATGCTTATTTCATTTAATTAATTTTTGGTCTATGCTACTGGTTAATTTAGTTGTTTAATACACATAATGTCAACAATAAGTTAACATCATGATCTTTTTGCTTGTATGTGTGTGTAATGCATTATGTTCTGGTTTATCGATGTAGCAGATAATATATGGCTTAGAGATGTTTGTTGGCACAATCTAACAGTGATTGAAAAATCAGTTAAGTATCTATATGTTTTCACAATTTTGAAAGCTCTTTCATATGTTTTTGGCTAGATATACAGACAAACATATCTTTTTATCATACAGACCATCATATGTCTTGTTCTTGTTTGTGACAATAGAAATCATATACAAGTCATTTATCCACATTTTGTTTTATTTCATAATTGAATACGGGAGAAGATTGAAAAATCCCTCACATGAAACCAAATTAGTTTTACAATATGGCTGCATTTCCCTCTCAAATTATAGTTTATCACTCTCATTCATGGCTTTAGTGTATATACAAAGTATTTTAATTTACTGACATATAATATTTTCTTTTCTTAAAGCATATAAGCAAGGGCGAGAAGATGATGGTGTAAGAGGATGGGCTATTTTTGGAGTGATCTCTTGCATGTAGGTTGAAAATAATAATTAATTTTGATATTTCATTATAGTTGGGTGGTATTTATATTCTATTCCATTCGGTGTGATAGATTAGTTAATATTTGATATTTCATTTAATCCTATTGACCCTTTCCAGTGTAATAGTTTTATCAACAATCTCATGTTGCGGAGCATTTATATACAAGACACGTGTTGAAAATCAGGTTCGTTTAATTGATCCTTCTCATTTTCAGAGTATTTTCCTGGATTGATTGCTGGTGGTTTTGTAGTCATTAAGTTTCTAACATTATTATGTAGGATTCTGGTTGAACAGAGTAACTTGTACATTGCCAGAGATAAGTCGTTTTAAAACAGTTTTTAGGCTACAAGGCTCTCAGTAGGTCTGATATTAATCAAGTAATCTCATACATGTTTCCTCCATGTTACATCGTAGTTACAAGTCAAATAAACCGTGCCTGATATAGTTTAAAGACATTATTGATTATAGAATCAGTTGGCACACAAAATAATATACCATCACCAATTAAGGACCACATATACATAAAGTCAGATATGAGAAAGCTGATTTGATGCAACAAAAAGTTGACACAGCAATTAAAAAAATAGTTTTTTTTCTTTTCTTTTTTTCTTTCTTTTTTTGTCGAAAAGAAACGTGGTTAATTTGTGCTGGTGATTCATTCTCACGACTAATTGACAGTTGGTCTTGATACATAACACTCTCTCCTTTAAGGTACATCTCAAAATATCAAGATATCTACACAACCAGTGATCACCACTACAGTGTTAGGACTTTTGATTTTTGATCTAAATGCTCTGGGATCAAATCTGGCTGGCATCAAATAGCATGCTAAGAAATGAAAAAGAAAATGAAACAGTTACTGGCATCTGTTTTCTTTTTATCATACTTCCAAATAAATGCCCTCGCTTCAAAACTTAATCTATTTGAGACAATATTTTACTCTAGAACGTTATACCTTGCCAAAGAGAGATTTTATGATTGATGCTAGGCGCGCGCGTTGCCCATGCATACCTTGTATACAAAATAGGGGGAAAAAGATGCATACCTTGTAGTATATAAAATATAAAAACAGGAATAAAAAGTTAAGCTTTTCGGTATGCCAAGAAAACACAATAATCTATGCTGCTTTTCAACCAAACAAAAAGCAATTTTTTAGTAATGCTGGAAAATAGGAATAAATAATGTAAAATAAAAGTTGAAGTTAGTTGAATAATAGAAGAATGGAGTTCCATTTAGGTACGTATGTTGTAGCTGGGGAAGTTGGTTTATTTGACCAGCCTAAGAAAACATATATTTCACCTAACCTACTATGAGTTTCAATTTGACCAGGATAGGAAGATAGGAAATATGGAAACTATAAGGGAGAAATTAAGCATTAAACCATGATTACATGTTGTATAAAACATTTTGCTTGTGGGTCCTTTAGACTGTTACTCTTGCTTTTAAATTTCATCCTTAATATTAATTAACTCCTTTGTGTATTAGCTTCTATCTTTAATATACATATGCATACTGCATATTCTTCCATTTGACAGCACACACTATTTTGTGCTATTATTAGTACTTCAACATCAATTAAGATGGCGTTGGTTTATTTTTGCTAATTTTGGGTTTTCAACCTTAGCTACAAAAAATAGATAGAGTAAATAGACGAGGGTGGAGATGGAAGGAAAATGGAGGGGACGAGGGGGAGGTTGAAGAGATGATGGAAGGATGAATAGTGTCTCGTTTCTGTTCTCTATGTTAAATTCATTTTCTAAAACGGTCATTTTCACGGTTTATATATGTCGTTTGCAATTTCGTTATGGCGAAAACGGACAACTAAAAAAGGTGAACCAAATGCACCCTAATTGTTTTGACTGTTTTCTCAATTAACCATGATTATGAGATTTTTTTTCCCTTGTATTCTTGCGTAGTCTTAACATATTATTATGTAAACATTTTTGTACGTTGTTGAAAAATGACACTTATCGAGAAGTGATAATTTTTTCGTCAAACCTTCAATGAAAAAGTATATTTTTGTATGGTGTGGCAGTGTCAAAGTCATATTTTGTTTTAACCAAACCACTATATGTATGTACATACTTATATGTACACACACTTCTCTTTGTTTATAGTTGGAATAATGTAATAATTTTCCTATATGGTTATGAAGTTCTTAAAACGCCATTGATTATAAACGAAACACTTGAAACAATAATTCAATTGAAGGAAAAAAAATAGTCAAAGGTTAGTAAAGTATCTCGCGAATAAGCCAAAAATGTGCTATGCCAAAAAAAAAAGCCAAAAATGTCGCGAATTTGATAAAAATTCAAGTAACGTACCGAAGATAATGTAATTGGTAAATAAGTTTCTTTTAATATTTCTATTCAGTTTCTTATAAATGCACATGCTCGTTCTTTTTTGTACATCTGTTATCAGCAAATGATTTCATAAATCAACTTTTTTGTAATAGAAATTATAAAAAAAAAGGATAATATAAGTGGAGAATAATATTGAACAATGACATACTTTTTCATTTTATTTGCAAGTTTCTATTTATTTAAATATACTCTAGGAGTTCTGATGGACTGATAAACTACCGAGGGAAACTAAGTTGTATCTGTCCGCTTCAACTTATGGCACGTTTAATTCCCGGATAATATTTTTACAAGCTTATTTACGCACACGATACATGAATTGGAAATAAAGATTTATTTATAGGCATAGTAAATATCATTCAAATTTCAATTAGGTTTAATTAGTATTTCAATCTAAATTGTGTATGATTATTTATAATATTGACCATATTCAAACTGTACACATTGATTTTAATTTGAGTATTAATGATCATTATTGATAAGTAAATAGAAAATTGAATTTTGATTTAATTATGAAATCCATTAATGCTCTAATATAACCTTTTACCATATCTCCCGCAAGATGGGGCACCTGAGGTGATTTTAGTCTTGCTTGTTAATTATTGGAAACGGCAGCTGGGAAGATGTTTGGAGTGTGCATCTGCTAGCTGATCAAACGATTCAAACCAGAGACATGAACAACTCTAAGAAAGGCCCTTGAACTTGTTTTCGAGTGAAATGATAATCAAGTGCAACATGTTTCAAGAGGAATGGAAAACTGAATTTGAGCACATATTAGTTGCACCAATGTTACTAAACCGAATAATAGGTTGTTAAGGCTATGTTACCTGGTAAGTGAAACAATTTGGTGTGGAACGAAAACGAAACATAATGCTTAATCAGAATGAAATACGTTTTGCCGAAAGATGAAACATTTTCTAAAGTGCTTTCTTACCAATGATTTTGTATAACATATTTATCTGCTACAAATGAATGGATATAAAGTGAAATCATACTTGTATAAATAATCATTACCGTTTCCCATCAATGTTCATTTTCAACTAGTTATAAACCGTAACTTAGATCAATTGATGTTAGAAAGATTGTAAAATGTTCCAATATTGTTTCATTCGTGCTAACACCATGTCTTAGCTTCTTTTTACTAGAGAGCATTGTTTTAAAAAAAACCGCCTCAATACTCGTCTCGCGGAGCGTTTTGAGAAAATAAGAGATAAAACGTCCTGAGGCTTATTTCAAAAAGCTTTTTACCTTAAAAGCTTGGGCCTCAATATCTTGAAACATACAAAGCGTATAAAGCGTACGCCTCGCACGCCGCAAACTGCCGAGGCATATGACTCAAAAATCTTTTTTACCTTCAGTTGTAGATATTGACACTAGTAAAAGCCATTAAACTTTAATTTATTTAATAGGAAAAATAACAAAATTTAAGAAAAAAGTAAAATTTGCACTTTTTAATTTCAACGTTGACGTGATCAAGTAAGATTATTTATTAAACAACAATCAAGAGCCATGTAATGGATTTTTTCATTGTTATTTAAAAAATATTTTTTTAACAGATATCTTTAAATCTCAAAATAAATTTTGTGGATCGATTTGAATTGATAGAATGAATCAAAATTGGTGTTTGATGGAATCTTCAAATAATTTTAAGAAATCAAAATTTGAATCATGTAAGTTTCACTTAGTTATTTTAAATCTATAGTAAAAATATATACTTCAAATTTGGATCTTAAATGATTTGTTTTTAATTTTTTGCATCGGTTAATTTAAAATGCCAAAATTTCTTTATATGTTTTGCATTTTATTTCTACTCGAAAAGCTTACAGCTCAGTGTTTCGAGGCTTATGCTACGCCTCATAGACCTGAAAACGCCTCATGCACGCTTTTCACATTTTAAAACTTTGGTAGAGACCTTTTTTATAGTTTGAGCTGTTGAAAATTATAACGAACTTACCTTTTTTAATAATTTTTTTAATGGCGACCTCCCTAATGCATAGACCTTGAAGTTGGAATAGTTTCCATACATTGATACGTCATTATCTTCTTTAAATATATTATCATTATAATTATTGTTTATTTATACTAAATATCATGTTTTATGTACGAATTACTCTTGAAAAAAACCATTTGGAGCGAGACCACATTTGAAGAATAGTTACGTGAAAGAAGGGAATAATGCAGGAGCATAATGGAGAGCTCATAAATTATGCAGATTAATTTGCATTAGTATGGTAATTGTAATATATATATATATGTGGTCTTCTCTAGGTTGATTTGAAATCATTGTCCATTGTTTTTTTAATCATTATTACTTGTTTTATTTTTTTAATAGAAAATAATTATTACTTGTGTATACTAACATAATACACTTAAAACTGTCAAACTAAACATTTCAGAAAATCGAAATTAACATTTTAAAACATCGAGTTAAATGTTCTGGAACGATGAACAAATATTTTAAAACATCAAAATCAGTGTACAAAATTGTGTGCGCGTTGCGTTTCAAAACATGAATATACTACATTTTGAGACACACATACCAAAATGGAGTGCGGCAGCTAAAGCGAATAGTGGCAACATAGTGTTGAGGTAGACTAGATTACAATATCATGATCAGTAGTACTACAAATATATCAATGTGGATACTTTGCTTTATCACATGTTCTGATTTAGAAGTGCGTAAATTAGGATAAATTGTTGATTGACTAAGCAATATTTGGAGGTGTGATTGGTGAGTGTTATAAATTTCCATTACTGGCTCGGTTGGATCAATTACTGATGAACTAGAGTGAGGAGTAAGAGTTGAATTATTGACAGGTACAAAATTAGACATATGAGTGAGTTAAAATGTCAAAATAAGTCGTTGTTGAGGAAAAAAAGTCTTGTGTGCGAGATATGATTTCAATTTCAAGTAAATATGAAAGTGAACCAAGATCTTAAAAAAATTGGTAATAAATGTTGGATTGTGTTGACCAGCCTTTTGACAAGGCCATCACGCACTTAGTCTCTCGAAGTTAGATCATTCAAGACTTAAACATAATTAAAGTCAAGTCCCAGACGTTCAAAGGTAGACTAACCGGATTGACATGAATTCGGCTTGGCCCTCCCTCAGTTCAGCATTGCCTCTGCCTAGCCTTCATTGTTAGACAAATAGAGCATCCTCCTTCAGTTCGGTCATCCCCAGTTTGGTCTCCTTGGCTGGGCCAAGTGAAACAACTCAACCAACTCCCCTCTTCCAGTTTAGCATGACGTATGTCGAACTAGGACGTGCCGAACCAGGGACAGTTACATGGCTGACGTCGTCACGACCTCCACCGTTTCATACCACGTCTTCCATTTTTCCACTACTCCAACCGCTTTCGCTAAGTGCCATGCTGAACCGGATATGACCCTCTCTATAAATACCATCTTGGGAGGCATCTAAAGAAAAAAAATCTTTCATTTTTTTGCACCGTTTTCTATAACAAGCTTACTCGGGATTCAAGCAATCCTACCCTCTATAATAATTAAATTAGTGCAAAACTAGTGATAACTGTTAATTGGATGTAGGCATATTCAAGTTAAATGACTATAAATCTCTGTCTTCTCATTTTCCATTTATTTTTTTCATTTTTTCTCTGTTTATAGACTTTGGGGTGTTGAACCATTTTTGATGTCAACATTTTTAGTGAGGCAACCTCCTCTCGAAGGCCTCATGCTCCCACTTCATCGTGCGATTGCGACTCACCTGGGCCATTTCGAGTTCCCATGCTTTCTCCCTTGTGTCTTGTGATTGATCAGGACAACATGGGTCAAGGAAGTGATGTCGAGAAGGCGGCGCAGACGACATTACATGCGAGGGTGGCCAGGAGGTCCATACACAATGATGAATCAGAATATGGACCGTTTATTGTCACTCCAGACTTAACTGCCATGGTCAGGTAGATTACGAATGACAGTCGAGGTTACAATAACAAAGATTCACGGATGACATCCTGAACGCTGAGTTTCCACGGAGATTTAATGTGCCGTAGATATCTCATTATTCGAGTAAAACCAATTCTCACCGGCATCTAATGAGATACAGATGGTACGTGGAATCAGCCCTGGTGTTTGACGTCGTGAAGTGCAAGGCCTTCCCTGGAAGGTGTAGCTCTCATGTGGCTTACGAGACTACCATCCAGCCCTCTATCGGCGACTTGAGCAGGAAGTCCATGAATCAGTTTCGCTTGCATGCTACCAAGTCCAAACATGTTATAACCCACTTTCGTGTAAACAAAGCTCACAAGGAGTTACTCAAGGAGTATCTCGAACGCTTCAATATTACTGTCACCAAAGTTAGTAACCTTATTGATAAAACCATTTTGATGGCACTAGTTGATGGCGTCGACCCTGATACGAGATTTAGGAGCTGGCTGATAAGGAAGCCTCCGTCCACTTTAGACCAATTTTATGAGAAAGCAAATCAATTACTCCGCATTGAGGAGGCAGAGAGGACCTATAAGAGGAGGATTGATGGTTATGTGAATTAGGATATACAGAGTAATGTGACAATGAAGCATTTTGGTGATAATTCGGGGAAAGTTCAGGTTAATGTTGAGAACCAGAACAAGAGAAGTGGCTCTCAGCCAAAAGGAGGCAATAAAGGATGCTGCAATTAGAAAAAAGGATGCTAAGAAGCAACCCAGATTCCAGATTTTGATAATTATACACCATTGATTGCTTCGTTGAAAAATGTGTACCTAGATACCTGTAACACGATGTAGTATAAGAAGCCTACACCGAGAGAGTCCACGTAAAAAGAAAGCAGACAGGGAAGCTTGTCGGTCTTCCCTGTAGGTTTCACGAGATTTTCGGCCACACTACTAATGATGTCATCATCTCTGGAATATTATGGAAAAGTTTATTCATGATGGAAAATTAGACGAATACTGAGTGGTTCCGAGGGAAGGGGTAGGGGACTTCACAATTGGAGGTATGCCTACTTATCCTTAGGCTAGGCTTCAGTCTTAGGCTTCTTTGACTTTTCCAAGTCGGACTCTTTGACGATTCTGCGTTTCAGAGGTTTGTCCCTCCCAAATCTCTTGCTACCTTTCCTGGGTTTGTCATGTTCTTTTGGACCACGGTTCTCTACCCAGGGACGACTTCACATCTTCAACGGATACCTCTGGCTTGAACTTATCAGACTTTGGACTGCTAGATGAAGAAGGATGAATCATCTGTATGGGATCCAGAGTAATAACGTCCAACTCAACTTTGATGGCATGGAGCTTACCTTGGTGCAGTGCCTCTAAATCTCCCATTCTCATGTCGCCAATCTTTCCAGACTCTAAGTGACATCCTCTTCCACATCAGACTGGGACCCCTTACCATCTAAGCCCTTTAGGGCACCAATCATTTCTTTGTCTTTCTCAGGTTCTTCGACAGCGACACCTAGGTCTTGTTGGAGGTATTCGACTGTGTTTCAGGAGATGTCCTAGCCTGGTGAGTATCTGCAGCAGGAAGAGTGATAACTGTTAGTCCTTTTGGAGCTATGGATGTTTCGACTGTCCATAGCTCGCCGACACGCGACAATGACCCTCTCAATCTGTGTTAAAGTTAAGGATGTACCTTTGGCAAGGTCACCTCCTGTGAGTCCAAGAATTTCAGGCACTTCAGTAATCGGAGTTTAGAGGCTTGGAATTCTTAGAGGTTGGAAAGTCAGGATTGTAACCCTCAACAGTCTCATATTCATATATGGCGGAGGAAGATTTAGAACTTCCTTCGATAATAGACTTTCGTTTAGCTTGAATTCCAACGGCATCTATGTATGTAAAAGCTCAAGCATCATGATCATCCCAAAGGACACGTCGTTTCCTTATCGCCATCTCAACGAAAATGGCTCCATTAGCAAAAGTATATATCTCGACTTATTCAAAGCACATTCCGTCTACGACGAAATGTATTTTGAGGGGAAAAGTGTTGACCAATCTTTTGATAGGGCCGTCACGTACTTAGTCTTTCGAAGTCAGATTGTTCAAGACTGAAACATAACTAAAGTCAAATCCCAAACATTCAAAGATAAACTAGTCCGAATCGGCATGAGTCCGGCTCGACCCTCCCTTGGTTCGGCATTGCCTCAACCTAGCTTTCGCAGTTAGACGAATGGAGCCTTGTCCTCCGGTTCGGCCTCCTCAGCTCGGCCAAGTGAAGCAACTCCACCAACTCCCGTGTACCGGTTCGACACAACGTATGCCAAACCGGGTTGTGCCTCGTCATGCCGAATCGAGGACAGTTACGTGGCTGACGTGGCCACAACCTCTACCACTTCATACTACATTTTCCCTTCCTTCCACTACAACCACTCATGCTAAGTGCCATGCCGAACCGGATATGAACCTCCCTATAAATATCATCTTGGAAGACATCTACAAGATTTTTTCCCCACTTTTTGCACTGTTTACTTACTGTAACTGTCTGTGCTCAGGATTTAAGCAATCCTACCCTCTGTAATAATCAAATTAGTGCAAAACCAGTGATAATTGTAAAGCGGACGTATGAATATTCAAGTCGAACCACTAAAATCATTGCCTTCTCATTTTCCATTTGTTTTCTTCATTTTTATTCGCTGTTTATAGATTTTTGGGTGTTGAACCATTTTGGTGTCAATAGATTGATATATAAATACTGATCCACATACATGGTTTTTAAATATTGAGTTTCAATCACGTCTTGTCTCAAGAATTTTATGTACAGTACTTTGTGTTGGACGAGATCTTTAGCGAGATGGATATATCTCAGGTCAGGGGCGGAGCCAGGATTCTAACATGCCCCGGGCTAAGATTATACAATTAAAAAATAACACTAAATTTAAAAAATGCAAAAAAAAGATGGTAATAATAAATTCGTTCATTATTGACATAATTGCAGTTCTTTAACAACTAAATGTACATGCATATAAAATATGTAATTAGTAAAAAAAAAAAAAAATACATGTGTTTATGCAAACATCAAATTGTTATGCTTTATAGGAGAAACTGTAATGCTAGGATTAAGAAATATATTTTTCTTGTTTCGGTAGTCGGACTGAAAATAATTGACGTCCAACTGCTCAATGCTTCTGTAAATGGAACCAGTTGAACCTGGCATGTTTTCTTTCGTCAGTAGTTTGGTGATGGTGCCTAGGGATACAACAAGCAATCTGAATGTGAAATCGACCACGTCTTTCCTTGCTTTCGACAAATAGAACTCTTTTTGTTTTTTATTTATCACCAGTTTCATGCTCATTGGTTTACCGCTCATTTTGCGTTCGGACGCGGGATTTTTGAGGTGATGAAAGCTGGTTATTTATATATATATATGTTTAGAATCACAGAGGTGTTATGGAAGACGAAAAGATGGTTTAATTAATGCATTCATTATTATAGACTTCTGTGTTTTATTGGAAGTTGTTCTACTGGGAACATTTCCGCATGAATCTATGGTTCCTCGCATTCCATTAGTCTGACCTTACGTATTTCTAAGAATTAATAATGCACTGATTTTGACGAAGAATGATTGCTAAATGCATAACTGTGCCTATATTATTATATGAGAAATTCGACCCGGGCTATAGCCCAGGGTATCATACACACACCTCCGTCCTTGTCTCAGGTGTACATCTTGCATTTCGATGTCCATTTCAATACTACATTAAAGCAACTTAAGCCCTAAAATTGACATTTTAAATATTTATATTATTTGTTAATCTATGTATAAACCTTTTAACTCACACGGTTCAAATGAGAGTGTTAGCATGATTGATTTAGTATTTTAATCGAATAGACTATACTCATTTAAATCCTAAAAATGGAAGGCTTCATTTTGCCATTCATTAAAATATAGTAAGTTGAAATTTAGGGCTAGTAACTGCAATTTCTTTTTGATACACGATAGAAGTAAAAGAAACAAGTAAATAAAACATAACACATGAGTGATCGTTTAAGATTTTATCTCAAATTTTGCTTGACATCTAATTTCATGAACGTGATGAATATCAAATAAGTTACAAAAGATATTTAATGACCCATTTCGCTAAATCTTATTTCGCTAAATCTTCGAGATCTAGTGTGAGACAAACAAGATTTGGAGCATTGTCCATACACCACGTAGGAAGAGTTTTGCTTTACACCTCTCTCCATGTCCCTACCATTTTGCAAGCTACACAGTTTGAAATTGAATGAAATTTTGTATGTATATTCTTACTTGCCTCAATGGCATCTGTACAATTTTTTTAGTCAATTTGAATAATTTAAAATATTCTAAAATAATATTTCAAATTGATGGTTAAAATAATTTCCTTAAAGGTTGACATTGTCCAAACATTTCAGCATGATTTCATGTTTTGTGGACATGGTGTACATTGTGTAAATTTGCACACTTCGAACTTTCTTTTGGTTCGGGTAGTGCAACAATAATAATAGAGGTGCAAAATGAGATAAAGCTAAATTGTATAATATTTTCTTTATTGTGGAACTTGGAGCCATCTTTACAAAATTTGGACTTTTGAAATTGCTGACCCTTTCAAAAAATGCTTTGTACCTCAACCATTAAGATTAAATCCTCCGGAGCTCATGTTATTATTTCAAGGGGCAAATAATGTTTCCATTGCAGTTCAATTTGTTGGGATTTATCATTCTAAGCTGATATAACTCAACAATACAGATGCAAAAACAAATAAAATTAAAATATAAAACGGTAAACCGACTAAGTAAAATTATTAGGGTTGTTCACGATAATGGTGAAATTAACCAAGTTATAATAAATGAAAGGAGAGTATACCAAATCTTTTTTAAAATGGTTCCATTATTAATTTGATAGTGTACATCTACTAAGTGAAGCTTTTTCATTAATATTTTGAGAAAGAAGATTACAGAGCTTGGCACACTAATTTCAGTTACATCTTTTTATATTTGATGCTTAGAGTTGAAATCATCTCACGATGTGAGACTAAATAATAGAATATTGCATCACATTATTTCAACACTCTACCTTGATATAATATACATTTGTAGCAAAGCTATCCAACTTCATCTTCACCTTCATACCCCGAGCAGTCTCGAGCGTAGCTAATAGTTTCCTAATGAGCTTGACATTGTCATTACCTATTACTTTTTTGACGAACTTCGACAACGCCACCACCACCTATCAACAAAGTGTTCAACATATCCTAACTGTGTAGGATCTATCAATCTTCTCAATGAAAACATCTTCATCTACCAATTCTCTCTTTCCTATGCCACCATGTAGCGCTTAGCGCCTTGATAAGCGGATCAAGTTCGAGGAAAAACTTATAGCAAGTAAGAACTTGATAAAAATGCCTGTTGCATTCTCCTTTGTGTGAACCTTCTGAAAATGGATTAACTTCTCTTCGTTCATTGAGACAAGAAATAATTCTTTTATCCCTATATGTTGTGTTCTTGGGCTGAAAACGAATTTTTTTGCTAAGTGAATTGTACTTTGACTGTCACAATCCATTTTTGCTCTATCGTACTTTGACTGTTACAAGGCACGAGCGTACTAATTGTTTTTGCTCCTTCCATGGTAAACTGAGCAAGTACATTTTTAAAACATTCTTTTGAGTGAGGTTCAAAAGTTCTAGTTTTTTATCTCTTTGGATTTCCATATCAAAAAAAAAAAAAAAAAAAAAAAAAAAAAAGAAGAAGAAGAAGAAGAAGAAGAAAGAAAACTCATTTCCCCAAGGTCTTTCTTCTCGAATCCCCTCTTTTAGTTTTATCTTCAAACTATTAATTACAGTGTCTTTTTTTTGTGTGTGTGTGTGTGTGTGTGTGTGTGAAAACAATCAACATGTAAGAGTAAATGCATCCAGTTGTCACTCTCTAAATGCTTGAAATACACACAAGCATTTTTAATACTACGATCACAACCAAGTAAAAACATAAAAGAATCATATCTCATGTACCATTGTTTAGGCGGATGCTTAAGTCTATAAAAACATAAATTCTTCAACTTGCAAACACATTTCTCTTTCTCGGTTACAATATATCATTTTGATTGCTTCATGTAAATGGTTTTCTTCAGGTCACCATGTAAGAAAACGGTCTTGACATCAAGCTGTTGTAACTCTAAGTTATGAACAACGACAATCACAAGCAGAATGTGGACCAATGTGTGCCTGACAACAATAGAATAGAAATATCTCATCATATCTCACCTCCAATGTGAAAACCGCTTAGCAACTAATCGTTTCTTGTATCTCATATTATCCTTTACTTTGAATACTCATTTGCAACCTATGACTCAACTTCTTTGAGGAGGCGGTATCAAATTTCAAATTTTGTTCTTTCTCGACGATTCTAGCTCCTCTATGCCCTAACTCCTCTTCATAGTGCACATCTATTTCGAGCTATCATTCGACTTCATGACTTCTTTAAGGTCAAGTGGCTCATTACAATCCATATATAGAGCATAATCAAACTGATCGCCAAGGCTAAGGTTTGCATATTGTCAATCACTATACCTCTCGGGCGGTCTAATAGTCCTATGACCAGCCTGAATATGTACAACTTTGCCTAAACTCCTTTTAGCTTCAACTTGAACTGGATTTTCTCTAGTATCATGCACATCACACACACTACTCGAAGGAATCTGCGGATTACTTTGTAATGTCTCATCGGTTGCATCTACATCTCTTACAACAACTCTACTTCCGGGCTGAAATATGGAAATCTCTTTCCAACTTCTTACGTATATGGGCCTCACCTGATGTGGTGGGTAACTCCTTTGGATTGAATGTTGCAGACTCATTAAAAGTTACATGTTTGAAATACACAAATTTCCATCAATAGGGTTCCAAATGCGATACCAGCTGATGCCATCAGTTTATGTCATAAATATGATCTTGTATACTTTAGTTCCAACTTATCATCATCCTTATAGTGAACATACGTAGGATAGCCAAAAATATGAAAGTAATCAAGATACACTGCTTTACACTTACACTTCTCTAAAATCTTCCCATTGGGCAAGGAATTCAATTTATAATATACGTTGCAGTTGATAAAACTTCAGTCCAAAAGCCTCTAGATCATGCCATCAATCTCAAGCAACGTGTCTTTTCAAGAAGAGTTTGATTCATCCTGTCAACAACCTCATTAAATAGTGAATATCTTAGACTAATGAAATGTCCTTGAATATCATGCTGCTTGCAAAAATTGAATTCCTTAAAAACAAATTCATCGTCGTTAGCATATCTAAGCACCTTTAACTTACAACCAGATTGATTCTCAATTAGCGTTTTCCAATCTTTAAACATTTTGAAATTTTTTGGTTTTGCCTTCATCACACGCACCCAAATTTTCCAACAAAAGTCATCAATAAATGAAATAAAATACTTTCTTCCGCCAATGGAAGTGGCGTCTGCCGATCCTCAAGCATTTGCATGCACATAATCAAAGCACTCTCTTCGATCTATGAAGTTCAACTCCAAATGAATTCAAAAGATACATTCTTTTGCTTTCCCAACACACATTTCTAACATAATTCTAACTTGCTGAAGCTTCCTTCTTCGATCATCTTTCAATTATGAAGCAACTCTAAGCCCTTATTCAAAATATGACCTAATCTTAGATGCCAAAATCTAGTAGCATCCAAAGCATGTGAACTATCCACTCCAACATAGGACTATTCATGAATTGTAGTTCCCTTCAGCAAATACTGATTTCGGAATACATCTCCTTTTATCAAGACAAGTCCGCCTCTAGAAACCTTTAAACTATCCATTTCCATAGTTACCTTACGTCCCATGAATGCCGACTGCCCTAAAGAAATCAATGACTTTCAAAGACCTTGAATACAACAGACACTGTTAAAGTGCATATCACTATGTCAAACATTTTGATCTGAACTGTATAATTTTCCATGGCTCGACAACTAGCATTATTTGCTATAAGGACTGCACTTCTTTTCCATCAAAAATGATGAAATAATTCCTGTTTGGCATTATATAGAGTGACACTTCGGAATCACACACAATGGTTTGATTCATGAAATATTTTTGTAGCCAACACATCATCTGATACAGTCTTCTCCACTGCAATCGATGAAGATCCACTCTCAGCCTTCTTCAAATTTAAATAGTCTCTCTTTCAATAGCCTTGGTTTCTTATAGCTGTGGCAAGTTTCCATCTGTATATTTTCCCCTTTAATCATTTTTGGGCTTCCTAGGTTGGGAACGCCCCTTAGCATTCCTACTCATTTTCTCCTCTCTCGACAAAGGCTCTTGACTATCACTTCTTTCTCTTCCTTTACTCATCTTCTTCATCTGATCCTTAAGTCTTCAGATAGGAGACCCGACTTTACACAATCCACAGTCAAAATGTCTCTTCCATAAATCAGACCGTTAGATAAACTCGTGTATCACTCCGAAAGGAAACTCACAAGAATCATTGTATTCTGCTCTTCATTCATCATCAAATCCGCAGCCTTCAACTTCATTACAAGATCATCGAAGAAACTAAGGTGCGCCTGCACTGTAATATTTTCTCTCATATTCATGGTGAAAAAACAATCAAATGGCTTGTGGATGATTTCTTCGGACAGAGATTCTGCTGTTTGATCCAATTTTTTTTACCATGGTTTCCATGCTAATTTTAAGGATAATATTTTTCAGCATATTTTTTAAGAATAGCATTCATCCTTCATTATCACTTCTCGAAGTTAATATCCCCTTCTACCTTTCTATTACCAACTTTGACCCAAATCCAATATATGAGCTCTGACATAAAGTCTTGATACAACATGAATACCCCCATCTTCTGTTATACTGCCTTATACCTTCTGTAAATTAACCCCAATACTCTGATACTAGATTGTTGTGGTTTATCCTTCCAAGATGATATGATCAACAATACAGATGCGGAAACAAATAGGATTAACATATAAAATGGTGAAACAATCAAATAAATTATTTGGGACTGTTCATGACAGTAGGGAAATTAACCAAGCAATAATAGATGAAAGGGAAGCTCATTAATTTTTTTAAAGCGGATTTATCATCAATTTATAGTGTATGTCCAATAATGAGAAGAATTTTTTTTAATAGTTAAGAGAGAAGATTTCTGAGATTGGTACCTTGATTTCAATTACATATGCTTTCTTTTATGATGACTTTGGAGCTTGGAGATGAGACCATCGCACAATGTGAGACTAAACAAAAGAATATTGTATCACATTATTTCAACGTTTTTTTTGTTGTAAAGTTGGAACGTACATGAAAAATATATTATATCTACTTGATGCTAACTGTGAACTGACCTCCCAAAAAAAATGAATGAAAAAAAAAAAAAAAAAAAATCAATTGAGGATACATGGATGACTTAAATTGAGGTGGGAGAAAGCAAGCGTGCACGATTGCGCACATACATACACACATATACTATACACACACACACAAATATAGCATATAGGGAAAATCTACTTAAACATAAGAAATAAACAAGGGGGAGATCTAATTTTGTGTCACCGCTTTGTGTCTAAATAGACTTTTCCACATAAGTGTGTGTGTATGTATGTATGTGTGTGTGTATATATATACACACACACACACACACACACACACACACACACACAAACCAACATAGTGTGGCATAGTGGAAATGTGTGCTTCAACCTGGTAGGAGGTCTGGAGTTCGAGGCCTACCATGACTACCATGTTGGCATATTAACCAATTTTCGCGCGCGCGCGCGCACACACACACACTCACATATATATATATATATATATATATATATATATATATATATATAAGGAATGATCCACTACACCTCTTGTGCTACACCTTTTGCTCCTCCTGATTTCTAGCCACATGTTTGGATTTAAATAATACTTGAATATTATAGGGTAGCGAAAAGAGAAAATAATATTATTTAAACCAAAACGTGTGGTTGGAAATCTGAGGGAGCAAAAGGTGTAGCGGATTATCCCCCCTCTCTCTCTATATATGTATGTGTGTATGTGTGTGTGTGTATATATATATATATATGTGTGTGTGTGTGTGTGTGTGTGTGTATGAGGAGAGTTCCGCTATACCTTTTATATTGCACGTGAACTCTCCCCCTTAATCTTCACCATCCATTTCCCATTTCTCTCAATATAAGAAGTGTAGTGGAACGCTTCTCATTCCGCTACACCTCTTATATTGCATGTGAACTTTCTCTCTTAATCTCCACCACCCATTTCCCCACTCATTCTCTCTCTTCTCACTAAGAAATAATATTGAAATGGAAAGAGAGAGAATGAGTGGGGAAATGGGTGGTGGAGATTGAGAGGGAGAGTTCACGTACAATATAAGAGTTGTAGCGGAACGCTCATATTCATATATATATATATATATATATATATATATATATATATATATATATATATATATGAGATATGATCAAGAGCACCCCAAATTGTGTAGCACCCTTTAGCCCCCTAATTTCCACCACATATTCCTCATTCTCTCTCCTCTCACTAACTCTCTTTCTTCCCACTAACATATTTAAGTATAAATGAGTGACTACAATTCGGGTGCAAATGGGGTGCCACAAAATTGGGGTGCCATAGAGCATGCATATATATATATATATATATATATATATATATATATATGTGTGTGTGTGTGTGTGTGTGATAGGATCAGGGAGCCTCCTGAATTTCAGCCCCCCATTTGCATCCGAATTTCAGCCTCTCATTTATAATAAAGAAAGTGAGTGGGGAGTGAGAGAGTTAGTGGAAGGAGAGAGAATGAGAGTTAGTGGGAAATGAGTGGTGAAAAAGTTGAAGGCTAAAGGGGTGCTCGCTATTTGGGTGTCATTGAACCTGCCTCTATATAGAGGAGCACTCAATGGCACCCCAAATAGTGAGCACCCCATTTACCCCATATATAAACCAAGTGTTTATATTAGAATAAGTGAGTGGGAAGTGAGAGAATGAGTAAAGGGAGAGAGAAACATGATATGTGGAAATCAAGGGGTATTTAGGGGTGCTGCACTGCTTGGGGTGCCATTGAATGCTCGCCATATATATATATATATATATATATATATATATATATATATATATATATATATATATATTCAACTTAGTGGAAGAGAGGAAGGAATGAAATATTTAAATAGGAACATGTGGTGGAAAATAGGAGAGAAGGTTCTATAAAGGGTGTTGCGGATCCCTTTTTGTGCGCCACGCTCTATATATTTGTATGTATGCTGGTTTTAATATTTCCTAATTTTGAAACCATTTGTCTGCTTTGTAATGCAGCGTGGGCTTGATGCGCTGCCTGGAATGTCCATTCTCGCTGCTTGCCTAGAAGCTGTATGAATTAACAAATATTTTATACAGAACCTTTTATCCATGCCCATAATGTCACTACTTAATTTTCAAAATATCCGCAGATGAGCGGGCCAAGGCGTTATGCCCTTGGAGAAGATAGCAGTGGCGATGTTGTAAGTCATGCATCATGGGACCAATCGTCTTCAACTGAAGGAACTCAAAGACCGCGGGGAAGAAGATACGGCTCCCTTTGATTATACGTTATTGTAGTCTTCAAGTTTGACATTTTTGGAATGATTGGTGTTTCGAAACCATATTCTGTTGCAGTGTATGTAAAACCAATGTTCTAAGGGTGACTGCTGAATTTCGATGGGTTGTCTGGGTTGCAGGACTGGGAAGAAAAAAATGAAAATAGAAATAAAGACAGCCTATGTTCCGGATCTTTAGTGTCCTCTATTAGCTGCTAAATGGAACTCTGGCTTCAGTTTTTTATACTTTCTCTTTCTGCAAGCCAGTTTTTTATACTTTCTGCATAAATGTTCAGTAGTGCAGTGTAGCCAGTTAGTGTTAATGATTTCTGAAAAAACGACATGTTATATGCTGTACGGTTTATTTTAACTCTGTAAACATGGTGTGCATGGTTGTTATGGAAACTTGTTGCAATGATTGAAGTTTTGAATCTTTCTGGAAACTTGGAAGTATTCCAGTTTGGAAATAACTGTATATCTGCTGATTTACAATAATATCCCGTATAACTTGTTCACACACAACATCAACATGTATGTAGATCTGGGATCTTGGATAATATCTCGGATTGATTCGCAGAAGACGAGAGATTTGAGCAGGAGTTTCTTGTACATTGTGTAGGTAAAATTATAATGAGGACCTCTGTAGAATGTCTCCCTTTGTTTTGTTATGTATATTTGGAGATTACATTTTGTGCCGCATTCCAGTATCATTTCATATTATAACCGTGCATTGTAGTAACATCTTATATTTTGATGCTAGTTGTATACTTAGGGTGTGTTCAGCAAGTCAAAACGATCCGTTTGCCCAACGGACACGTCTAGACTCGTCCATTAGACAACGGACCATTTTGGTCTATTTGCCCAACGGCTCAAAATCGAGCTGTTGGGCCATGACGCGTCCGACGCGTCGGTTCCAACAGCCCAATTTTGAGCTGTTGGATACATAAATATATTTATTTATTTAATAATTTAAGTTTTTATAAATTTCAGAAATTAATAACTTGTGCAAAAATGATCCGTTTGAGACGTAGTTTTTTGTGTTGCGATCGTATCGAAATGCTCTGCGTAATGGAGTTGATTTCAACTGAATCGGAGCAACTTATAATTTTTCGATTTTTTTTATTTATTTGTGTAAATTATTGATACATATTATTTATTAAAAACAAATAATAAATTAATTAACCATTAATTAATTAAATTACAATATAAAAATAAAATGATCCGCTTAAATGCTACGCTCAAATTCTGCGCTTAACGTGCCAAACGTATTCCTTGTTTAAATTCTCCGCTTAAAATCTTCGCTTTCGCTTGCTCCAGACGCACCTTTATTTTAGCAGTATGTTTGTAGGAACATTGAATGTTGCAATTTATTGTAATATTCTATAATTTATTCTTGATTTTCTCTAATGTACGTCACATGTGTATTAGTTTGTATCTTCTAGTTGGGTTTCTTTTTATCAAATGCTCATTACATTGTTTTTAGGTAATTTTTTTTTTTTTAATATAAGATTTTTTTTTTTTTTTTCAATCTAGTCTCGTTTTACAAACTTATTATTTAAGTAACTCAATATGATAACCGTATTACAAACATAAACTAGTTTTAGCTAATTCAACGTTGAGTTGATCAAAATGCATTGATGCTATTTAAAATGACATGTATTTTTTAAAAGAATTTTTGTAAACTTCATTTGAAATGAAGTCAAGTTAGAAAGAAAAAAAATACATTAAAAATTGCATTGATGCAATTTCAGATGACATCAATGCATTAACACTGCTTTTTAGTTTGATGCTATTTCACGTGGCGTTAATGTTAATAAAATAATAGTAATATTACAATGACACCATTTCAAATGGTTTAAGTGCATTTTGGACAATTTAGTGCTGCGTTGATCAAAACATGAATGTATTTGTAATTATTTTTAAATAAGGTTATTTGCATTATAAGTTTGTTAAAAGGGGCCAAACTAAAAGAAAAATAGCCTTTCCTATTTTGTAGTAGACATCATTCCTTTGTCGTACTTCAGCTGTTACGTTCAAGTATTCAAATTTTCACACCCTTTAAGAAAAAAAAAAAAGACCAATCAGTTGCAAACCTTAATCATCCCTTAATCTGGAGAAACATTGCAAATCTTAACCAGAATAAATGTGTCTATTTCATACCAGTGGTTAACATCCACATACATATCGCAACCGGAGATAAGTTGTTATTTTTTACAGACCAATACTCATAATCAAATAAACGATAAATCATAAAATCCATACAAAATATGTACTTCCCTTTACAGGACACAAAGATCACTATTCATTTCCTCCATTCAGATTCATACACGGAATTTCAACCCGAGGCAGCTCGGGAACAATAACAGGAGGAACAGCGAGAGCTTCAGTAGCAGCTCTCTTCTTCCCTTTACCATTAAAACCTCCTAAAACAAAATCACCAAAAGATTTCACAGGATTGGCCACCATTCCCTTCACGCTGAGGAACAAAGACACCTCCGACAACTGCCAAACTGCGGTCACGACTATCAAAACCGAAACGAGGCAATTTGTTATTCGATTCGACTTCTTCAGGCTTTTCAGCTCTTTCATAATCTCGTCTAGTTTCGCGTCTTTTGAGTCTTCGTTGGTTCTTGTTTCTCCTTCATCTTCTTCTCTGTCCTTCGTGCTTTTGGCTTGATCCATGGAAGCAAGGATAGGCTCCAAATTCTTGTTTGTAGTCGATCGCTCCATGCTAGATAGAGCACTGATCGATGCTTATTTTATTTAATTTGGGGATTTTCTAGTGTATTGTGTATTGTGGCAGAAAGTAGAGGTAGTAGAATCCGCTTAATAATATGTGGGTGATATGCAACGTTGACTTGCTTCAATGGTTGGAAATGATTGTGCTTTTCATAGTTTTCACACATATTGCTGAGGTGCTCCATACTGCATAAACAGCTGCAGTATGTTGGTGCACATAGGCACGGCAGTGCTAGCATTTTTATTTCAATATTTTTGAAAGTCTCTTGTATTCAACTATGTGGATTTTCTTAAGAAAGTTCACAGTTTTTGAAAGTTTGACTGATTAAACCATTGAAATTACAAGTTTTAAGTCATCATGGTTCAACTCACGAGCGAAACATAAAAACTATTTGCGATAAAATCGAGTTTCAAACAAAAGCGTACAAATAATATAAGTGTAGGCATACCAGTAACATACAAATATATACAACTTACCTTATAATTTTAGTACAGTTGACAAGACAATAATCAAGTCTTTCCTAAATTAGACCGCATAATAATGAAATTGAAATAACTCGTATTTTCCATATTAGAGTATCGTAAGTTAATACTATTTTCATATAAGGTTGTATAATTTTATAATTTTGAAAAATGACTACTGGGATTATTTCTCTTTTACAAAAAAAGTTATCGAATTTTCTATGATCGTTTGCCCTTGACATATCATGTTTTTCTCATAATTTTTTATTGGAATGGAATTTAAACCTAAAATAAGTTCCAGTGGCGATGATTTTCCTTTTTCAAACTGGTTTCATTAAGAATACAAACTTATTGCTTGAAAGTTATGGTTATTCTAAGCTTTATAGTGTTTTAAACAGCTTAAAGGAGTGATTAAGGTCATCAAGAGTGGAGTGCACAATTATTTTCGGGATTGAGAGATTAGGAGGCTGAAGTTAACTGTCTAACTTCATTTCCTTTCTTCCTAAAACATGCATAACCTCCGTAAAAACATTTCCCAAGCTAAAATACATGCACGAACCCTAATTTTTTTTAGCTAAATACCAAATAAAAGAAAATTAACAAGAGCTATTCTAAATATTTAAGAATTTTTTCTATTGGTGAGTTGAGATCCGTTTCGTTTGTTGCTCAATTGTAGATCTGCAGGATTGCATATGCTAACATAAGCAATTAGAATTCCCACTTACTAAATAGGATGTTGTAAGCTCTAAATCTTCTAAAAAATTCACTTAAAAGTACTAAAAAATTTCTTATGCTATTTTAAATCATATTCGTAAATTTTGCAAGATTTGGACTTGATCTGCAAAAATTGTGTATTTTATGGATTCCTAAATTATTTTTATGAATCTTCAGTTTCTATGTTAGATCTTAATCCTTCAAAGCTTTTTGAATTTGGTTGTTTGGATGTTTCTATTTTTTATATATGATGTTCGAATGATTTCTCTATGTTTTGATGTTTGAAAACGATGACCGGATAACGATTTAAATCTAGATTTGAATCAGAATTGTCAAAAATCTAAAAAATTCAAAGTGTCAATATTCATATGCGATCAGAAAGAGGCAACAAGCAAGTCCTTCCAAGGTTTCACGTTAAATTTTAGGTTGTTTGGAGTTCATATGAAGGGATTATGATCAATTGAAGATGATATTATAGTTGTATGTGGGACAAGATCGTCCGAGATCCAAAATTTAAAAGTACTCAGAATGGTATGCGATCCCTAAGGGCCGACAAGGAAGGTCCAATGAGGTTGCATGTACAATTCAAGTCAAGTGAAATTCATATGAAGAAGTGATGATCGAGTGGAGATGGATCTATAGCGGGATCGTCATAACAGGATTAGTGAAGCTTAAGAATTTACCAAGGAACAAGATCGACACATAAGGGTCGAAATCAATCCTTATCCTTTGGTACAATAAGAGTGCGACCCTCGGTAGTTGATTATAGAGTATGTTGGAGCTTGTGTGAAGTTGGAGATCGACCACAACGAGCATGTGGCATGAAAAGCAATGAAAGGAATGGCTAAGTATTGTAGATCGTCGCCTATGGGTTTGACGCACAGGAAACACAACCAACCTACGATGTTTCATCCAGTACAGGTGCAACCCTTAGTGTAACGATTTGCCCTTTTGACCCTTTAGAGTTGACACTAATACATCTACGATACTCGTGTGTCGAGCATTCGAGTGCTGGAAAGATAGATTGTTGGGAAAAAGAAAGAAGTTACATAACAAATTCTCACAGCAGAGTGAATAATTTATAATGTAACAATGATTATTACACAAAAAAACTGTAATTTACATATGATATTATTCTATAAATCAACTTAACAGCTATAACAGTCTATCCTTACGATTACTGATATATACAACACAAACACAATTGAAAAATATAAAAGAACATGTTAAGGACCTGCAACTCTTCTCTTAAAACTCTGAAGTCATTTAAATATAATTGGAAATATACTCGACCTAACCTGAGTATTATAAGAAAATAACACCCATACTAGTTTGGTAAACAAGCATGAGAAAACTCAAGTCATAGGAAGTTGATTCTTCAACTTATAAAACCTATGAAATAAAAGATATCTTATGATACCATGCCACACATGAACACGAGCAAGTGTTTACTATATGATAACAAAAACACTTTTATTATAAATCCGATGATATTATAATATAGCTAAAATACTTCCATATCACGTTTCAGCATAGTTGGGCATGACTAAGTCTGCATCATGCATATTGGAAATTGGAATCCTCATAATTACAAGGTAAAGGACTACGTTCTAAATGATACACCTTTGGATAAAATACACCCAGGATTTGATAAGAACTTTTTGTTGTCTTGCTACATAAAGCCGGCCTACTCCCCGAACATGACAAACCAGATTACATAATTCCAATATGAAGGCTCCACTGTGCGCTTTGTAACACCCCACATTTTTAATTAAATAATAAATTAAAATAGTAAATTCCCTTAGAGTGCATAAGCACTATAAAGCCTAGGTTGTTGCTTGAAAAAGACTGTTAGCACACAACAAGGACTAGTTCTGACAGGTAGATGATAGAGGGCAAGTGAGTTGTTAAGATCCTGTGGTTTGGACTTTTCTTTGCAAATGGGACATGGTCCTAAGATTCCTAGGTCTTGGTAGTAGCTGTGTAGTGTGCTTGTTTTCCTAATTTTAGTTTTAAAAGAACTAGAAGGCTTATCAAAATCAAACTTAGATATGCGGATTAAGTTAAGGAAAGAGGTGATGACATAACTAAAAGAAAACGAACAATGATGACAACTGCAAAAACAAAGCAATAAATATGACAATTGAGAAAAGTGGAAAATTTCGCAAAATAAAAAAAGATGGATTTTTCCAAAGTAAGTTGGAAAAGGAAAATTTCTTATGTAAACCGTGCTTGGATAGGGAGATAGGAAATCATTATATAATAGTTGCATGAAATTCAAATAGAGATAAAAAATGTACATAAAAGAAAAATGGAAGATGTGAAGTTTTCCATTTTCCACCTTTTTATAACATAAGAAATCAAATTCAGAAAATTAGACTTTTCTATAATTCGCAAATTTAAAGTTATTCGGTAGGGTTTGGATGCAAAAACTGGATGAACTACATTCTTGCTTTGTAAGAGTGTAGAAAAATTAGATAAAAAAGTATTTTGATTTTCAAAATATTGTATTCATTTAGAAACTGCCAGTATATTTAAGATGTATGCTTCACATTTTTAAAAGATTTTCAAGAAAATTTGCATTCGTATAAGAGGTACCGCTTAGGCATTCATTTCATTCTTGTATTATTATGTTGTATTACACATTGCACATGCACAAATGGTTGGCAAATTGGATGTACACATGATGATTGTAGATTGTGATAGGAATTGCTTAATTTTACCCTTATCAAATTTCAGGAACGAAATTTCCTAGAGGTAGGAGCATGTAACACCCCACATTTTTAATTAAATAATAAACAAAATTTGAAAAGCTTTCAGAATTTGGTCATAGAATTAGCATTATTGCATCTGCGGCAATTTTCTAATCAATTTAGACCTATGATTTGTAGAAAATGGATTTAAGATGAAAAAGATGTCTTTAAATGAAATACGACAACAAACGTGAAAAATAAGATATAAGAACACCTAAAAAGAACAACGGCCACCATTGTTTTTAATCTTGTTAACAAAAGCTTATGTAGCCCAGTTGGTAGTGATATGTCTCTCCCAAGTGAGTGGTGCAAGTTCAAGTCCTGCTGATGCCATATTTTTAATTTTAGGGGGACGGTTAAAGAAATGCATATTGGTTTACGAACAAATTGAAAAATTGTTAAATTCGTACGGCTTTCCTAAACAACCAGAGTTGTTGTAAAGGATGTTGAACTCTAGGACCAAAATTATTTTAATTAATAAATCCAGTTAGATTATTTTGAAAGTTTGATTGTTTGAAAACGACAGAAAATAAATAAAAAGAGAGTTTTTTATAATAAATGAAAGCAAATAGTGAGTAATGACATAAAATGGATTAATAATCATCAATAGCCAAACAAATTAATATAGATCTAACTCATGTTTCTGTCACAAATATAAATCAACTATAATTAGATTTTTAAAAACAAATATGTGAATAACGACAAGCATAACGCATGTAGGAGCTAAGCTCTTAAACAAATATAGGCTATCAGGACAGATTCACTACTTTATTTCTAAAACCCTAGAAACTATATCTAAATCTGAAAAGCATTAGATCGAACTCGAATATAATCTGTGAAGGAGCATAGCTCTTAAACGACACATAATATGAAGGTTTAGATCTAACCCTTGATTAAAATCCAGATCTATATGCATAAAGTCCTCATCCTTTGGCATATTGGATCTAGTCTACAAGCGCCATCACCCCCTAATTAAAGGGGATTAGCTAGATATGGCTAAATGATAAAAGGTGTACAAGAAAAGAATGAAAAAAGCGAAGAAGAAAGGAACAAACATGAATAAAATTAATCAAAAAATAAAGAGAAAAGGAGAAGAGTAGTTTTATTCCAAGAGAAGAGTTTACAGAATAAAATTTGAGACAGTTCCAAATGAAAGAGATACAGTGTATTTATAGCTGCCACGACCAAGACTAAGTGGCCAATTACAAAATGTGGGACAAAAGTCTTTGCCCAAATAACAAATAAACCAATGTGAACGCATGTGAATGGACATGCAAATGTTATGGAAAAATAACTTGCGGGCATCAAACGGGATCAACTTCAATCGTTTTGAGCATGAATAAGAACTCTATAGCATCTAAGACAAGCGATCTTTATGAAAAGGCATTGAATCTTAACTTTAAATATGCGCAGAAAGTGGTTGAACAACAATATTTCTTCAGGTCTTCATGCTTTAATCCAGCTCTAAAAATCAACACTCTTCTTGCACCAATTCTTCAAGCTTTTCAACAATTAAGTGCATTAATCCATTCATCTTAAATAATCAGAAAACACAAATATAAATACATAGTATCAATTATTTTAAAGTGAAAATATGATAAATAAGAGGATAAAATATACACATTTACGTGTATATCAAATACCCCCACACTTATCTTTTTATTCGTCCTCGAATAGACTAAACTAAGATATGTCACACTGTCGTAGGAAATACGATTGCATTTAGCGTATGCAACAAGCCTTTAAACCCCTAGGTGTCCCTAGTAGGATGAGTGTTGTCTCGTGAGAGTTTTTAGCAGATACTACCCATAAAATCCAAAGCGTCTTATGCACGCGGATGAACCAAATAATATATTTAATGTCTTTCAAATTCCAAGTACTTCATTTAATTTCAATAATAATGATTTAGTCCTAAATTGTCCATCCCATTATTGGTGCAAAAATAAACAAAAAATTTCAAGTTGTATCATAATTCCATGATAACACTGTAATTGCCTTGAAGATTAAGAGCGTGGTGTCAACCAAAGTTCTACACATTGACAATGTGCACCCAATCATTTTTTTTGAATAATTTTGCACCAGTGTATCTGTAATGTATTGGATGTGAGTTATGCATAGATGAAGGAGAATTTTGTAAGTTCTAAAAATATTATAGATAAGAGGGCAAGTGTATTAGTTGAAATTCAAACTACAAAAGATAAAGTAATACTAAGACACATATGGACATTTTATTTCCTTTCATCTCCTCTACTAAAATCCTCACTTCTAAGTACGCTAATGGATGTGGATGGAATAGAAATGAATGTTTTATAGTCAAGAAGGATGAATGACTATTTAATTCTTAGAGATTTTCTCTCTCTCTCTTTTTTTTGCAATTTTTTTTCTTTCTTTTTCTTCTTCCTTTTCTTCTTGTTTTTTTTGTGAAAATACATGATGAATGATGAGTGGAGATGGAATGGAATGATACCGTATATTATTCCATTTGATTCCTCCTCTACTAAGCGAATCATAATCAACACTTCATGAAAAGAAAGTTTTGTACCTTAGTTACTCTACTTCTATAACCCTAATTCAACACACAATTCTAGATTGATGTTGTATAAAAAACTAAAAGAAAAGATAAGCAAAGTTTCGTAAGATAGATAACCTATATAAAATAAGATGCGGTATATGGTTATCCTACCTTAAAACAAGTACGGAGTGGGTAGTGTAATATTGGTATAAGAAGTGACATCTTTTAACCTTTGAAAATAAATTAGTCAAAAGGTTCTTAAGTATACCAATATAAGAAAAACTTGTTGAAACAAGGATGTAAATTGACTAAAACTTGGGTTTGAATAATGTGGGGTATAGAAGAAAAATGCTACAATAAGTCATTTCTCCTTAAGTGGGCCAAGTGGAATTTAGAACTTATGAGTTTAAAATTTTGAGTGGAAAATATCATGCATGAAAATGAACTCAGAAAATCAAACAAATGTAGGTGCAAAATCATTTTCATTTGAATTTTTTATGATTTTTTTACTTGCACATTCTAACATGTATAACAAGGTTTGACACGCTTACTCCAGAACACGACTGACGTCTGCATAGTCTCAAGCTAGCATCTTAAATAGACACATTACGACTCAATGAATAATTAATGTTCATTCCCATCACCCAACAATTCAACTTATCAATAAAGAACTAAGGTGTTATTTATGAATTTTAAGTTAGTCCTTGTTCAACGAATGATCTATTCATAAAATTTGATTACTGATGTAATGTAAATCCCCCCACCACACACACACACACTTAAAAATAGACGGTGTCCCCATAGTCGTCAATCAAACATATCTTAGTAAAACGGAAAGAAAATAAGAGGGTAAGCGTGACTTACTGGATACGCATGCAGAAAATACGCAATCATCGAATGCTAATTTTAAAATTTTGAGCTTAAAGTTGATCCTAAAATCGAATTGAATTTCTGTAGCAACTAAAGAGAGGTCATCGAGTCGGGGTTCAAAAAAAAGTTTGACTTGTTCAGTTGATGTATAAATTGGGAGACGTGTGCATCATTCTCACCCCACACTTGTTTTGAGAAATATTTTTCAGTTTTACTTTGATATTAGAAATTTTGTTGACTGAGGGTTCATTCGTAAACCTAAAGTTAAAACCAAACAAATGAATTATTTTCAGTAAATTTCGAAATTGTTTTTCTTAGAAACCATGTTATTCCAAAAAGAGTTCATATACTGCAGAAATTTATCATTGAAAAACAAGTGATCACAGTGAGGTTCAGTTGAAACGATCAAGTCCCAAGGAGTTTCAACAGTTTTAGAAAAATCATCATTGTGTTTAAGATCACATTCAGCAGTTTCATTGTTTTCAACCTTAAGAATTTCAAAAATTTCATTTTCAGTTTCAGACCCAACAACTTTACCGTCAATCAGTTTAAGAAGTTTTTGCTCATCAAAGTCGTCCTCACTTAAACAGTTGTTACCAACTTCATCATTTCTTTCAGGTTGACAATCTAAAGTTGCTAAATTATCAAAATTTTCAGAATCTGAGAGTGGAAGATCAAATTGAAGATAAACATCTTTGTTTTCAAGAGAATTTGAATTCGAATCAATTACAGAGATTTCAACAACTTCATTAAAATTTTCATCAATTTCAAAAGTTGTTGGTTGAAAATTTTTGATTTCAGTAAAAGTTGAATTTTCAATAGAAGCATCAGTTTGAGTTTGAATTTCAGTTTCACAGAAATCAGTGTTTTGCACAAGAGATTTTTCAAAATTTTCGTTTTCATCAACAGTCATATCATCAAAATCATCAATAATTGTTATGTAATGTTGTGACAAAGTTACTGGCTGATTATTCATTTCAAAAGAAGCATTGGCAAAAACTTGTTTGCCACTAGATTGGGATTTATAGTTGTTGTACAAGTTCGTAACTTCAGATTGAAGAAGAGAAATTTGATAAACTATCCCAGCAATTTCAATGCAACTCACTTTGCTATATGTTATTCGTTAAGCTAGTTCTTCGAAGTAAGTCAAGCCAAGTTTCATAAAATCCTCAAATTCATCAACGTCGTTAATTCCCTCCAGTAATTTATTTTTTATTTTTTATCAAAGTTCAATAATGTATCGAGCCTGTTGTTGAATGATATGCATGTTTTCAATATCTTTATTTTCAAAATCTTGTTTTTCATCTAAATTTCGCGCCCATTCCTTGATTTCCTCACGACATATCTAAAATTCATGCATTAATTGATCAATTTCACTCAGGCTTTCTTTAAGAAAATTGATAAACACATCAGACTTCAAGGTTTTTTTTTAAATTTTTTTTTCGTTCTTATGTGCTCCATACCAGTTGACCTTAACAATTCGACCGCCTCATCTCTTAGAAGTTGTTCATTCTTTATTTTCCACAACCAACCTCGTCACAAATTTAGCTTGTTCGCAACACATTTTTCATATTCGATAACCAAAATCACACCCCTACTTATATTATGAAAATCATTTTGGTTGAAAACCGTGTTGAACTTGTTTTGATCGTTGAAATTATTCGAAAAGTTTTTAGCGTGAAATTCATTCTGATTTGAATTGTACCCAAAATCATTGAAATTTTGAAAAGAATTGCAATTTTGGTTGTACATGGGGCAAGCGCGCATGTACTAGAAGAAGAGAGTTTTTCATCGAAAAATCAGTTGCAAAACTTTTGACTCTAAAGAAGCTCCTGAAAAATATGTTAAAATTAACAACTTCGGATTATATGAATACAAGTCTAGGCCAGGCTCGAACAGGGGTTATCAGTGTGCCACGAATCACCGAAGAAACACGACTGAGGGTTTAAGAACCTGTTTGAGTCCTAGACTCTACCATTCCTTAGACACCCACGAGAGTATCAATCCTAATTGTCAATTTAACGAATATTTTGTCTTACGAGCTTTGGGGAATCCTCGATTCGATTTCATAAATAATTTATTTTAAAAACAAACTTTTCAATTTATCCCATGTTTGTTTTAAAATTTTCAACCACACATCAACTGTAACGACCCGGGTTTTCACGATCCTGAGTAATCGACATATAACCCAATGTCGACTATCAAGCATCGAAAATACCGGATAGTTAATGAAAGAAGTTAGAGGGTGAGAATATATAAGATAGAAAATTAGAATAGAAGAAGAAGAAGAAGAAAATACAACAACATCAGAATAACACGAATCTCACAGTGGAACGAAAAACATATAATAGATAACATATCTTTGAAGTAAAATCAGTATATGTATAATGTAACATTATCAGAGTGTAATACTTACAACAAAGCGGAATAAACAATAGCTATATAATCCTGAATTCTCCTACTCCAAGCTCTCCAAGTATTTCTGTAAAACCTGACTACTTGACTGCCCGTACAAATTTGTGCACCCAAGAGTTTAGGGTAAAACAAAACAAAATAAACTCCGGGTCAGTCATGGGACTGGTATGAGTAAACAATTTAAAACAGTTTGAGAAAATAAATGATATCTCATAAGACCATGTCGTATAACGGAACGGGTTTTTCCCTTATGAGAATCCGAAACACTTGATTTAACATTTCAAAATCCTTTTGAAAGAAACAATAATCATTATATAAAAATATATTTGATATTATAATAGTGTCTATCAACCAGAACTAAATAATCATTTAGCAGAACGCTTTCATCTCACGTTCCACATACATAATATATAATCAAAAAACCGTGGGCGCTTATTGGTTAATAAATTCCAACTGGCAAGGCATGGGACCACCTTCTGACAGTGTATCTCTAGAGAGGAATATACCGGGTTCAACAAGAACATCTTGCAGCCCAAGCTAAACATGACCGGTCACTCATTTCGCTTGAGTGTACCGAATGCATTATCATCAAAGGTTGGGATCAACAACCGTTTCCCGAAAGCGACAACATCGAAATAGATTCTAGAAGTAAATGAAGCTCTAGATCTGGTAACAATACACCCTACTTGACAGCTATCCACTTAGCCATGCGACCTACCCGATTTTATACCATTTCCGGTTGTGAGCCTAGAGGCCATAACGGATAGATCACACTTTTATTTACTTTGAATGTCACATCGTCATACCCGCCAAATCACAAATTGATTTCCCCAAAAATACCACGGGTATACAGCTAAGAGAAACAAATTCCTCCTCCACCAAACATAAATACGTTTGAAGAGATCAACTTACGCGATCTATTAAATATACTCTGTCAGACATTCTTCCATACAGGCCGCCCTGGGACTGGACAGACTGAAGGCACTATTATGTAAACAGGACAACCCTTGCATAACTCCGTTTTCAATTATCTTCATCATATTTGATCGCAACGCTAACACACATACAAAGTGGTTTTCAGATAATGAATCTGATCCCGGTCTCTCCGTATTGACGACGAAAAATGGTCAAGAACTTTGATAGTCGGTGGTTTAACTATCAAAGAAAAACATGTGTGCAAACAACGATATTATTTCCAGATGGAAATTCTATCGATCAATCATCAATCAACATTTATTCATTTCCCCATTTCTCGTTTCCATATATTCATCAAATCCTTATTTTCTATTTTTAGAAAATATACGTTATTAACTTTGGAAAACATTTCCATTTCTGATTCACGCATCACTATCTTTTCACATATATCAGTCTCTAACTGTAAACTAGTAAGAGAACAACCCCCTACGTATTAACCCCGAAGGCCGAAACCAACATCAGATCAATACCTAGATAGCTGTTCAACTTAACTAATCTCCAGTCAGTTTCTAATTCTTTTAACTCCATTTTAAATTCCTATTTCAAACCCTATTTCCTTTATATATATTTTATTAGCAAAATATTTATTTATCCTTTATTCACATTAAATTTAAATAATATTTCTTCTTTGAAATCAAAACAGTTTGATTTCGTATTTAAAAACAATATCTCAAACCCAAATTCTATTTATATTTGTATTTGTAGAATTATTCATAAAACTCCCCTTTTTATTTCTAACACTTAAATCTCATTTAAAATTCTCTTTATATAATTCTACTTATTTTATATAAATCCTTTTATGTAATTCTATTTATTTTATATAAGTCCTTTTATATAATTCTATTCGTTTCCCAAATATTTCCTTAATTATATTTTCCAATATCTGTTTTGCAAATATTACCTTTTATAATATCCTATTTATTTCATATATAAATATTTCATTTTCAATATTCACTTTGAAAATTTCCTTTTTACATTCCAGTATTTCATATGGTATTTAAAATACTAAACAACATGACCAGTGTCATCATAATCAATCACAGATTATATATCACATCATATATCACAATATATGAAAACAAACAGTATTATAATATTGAGGAATCCAGTTGGATCCCTCCAACCTGTTTCCCTGCATCACAGATGTTAAACAATATTAATAACATCGATTTCATTTCAATATGAAATATTTTGATAAACAGAATCAATTTTGATTAACGATTTATATGTATATCGTTATATACAATTCCAACCAATAAATCAGCAATTCAAACAAACAATCAACACACAATAATCAATCATCATTTATCAACACTAGATTATATTTATAAAAATATAAACTGTATAGAGTTAGCGAGATTTACGCACACTGGACGATCATCGTTAAATAACGAATATCGGTTGATTTGAATCAGATGAGGACAATTTATTTCACTATGAATTGTAATGAGGTCCAATTCACTCCAAACCAGTTTCATTGTGTAGTTCTCGTCCATCGGATCTTGTTTTGCTGAATTCGGTTAACATACGAATAAGATATTCATTTTATAAGTTCCACGCTATTTGAATTTTAAAACAATCTTAATAACAGTTATATAAATGGGCTTAAGTCATTAAAAATGGCCCATACCCATCAGTTCGATACCCAGACCCGCTCCCAATTGATTCTTCTTCCCCAATCAAAAATTCCGTGCTCCAAAAAAACATTGTCTCACCTTCCTGCTCGCGTAACTCCATCCCCATTCAACGAATCTTCGAACAAAAATCATCGTTAACATCTCCAACACCAACTCCATCTAACCATACCCAAATAATTAAACTCACGTCCTCGTTCTTCTTCCCGGATCTGGAAAACCTGCTTCTCTAATTTGAAGACCACGTCAAATTTTTGAAACTGCTTCTCTCCTTTATCTTCAAACTAGAATTCAAACAAATACTTCCAAAATCCATCCCTTCTTGTTCTCTCCACCTCTATAGAGCTAAACTCGCATTTACTTCCGCTGCGGCATCAGGCCATCTCACGTAAGGTACAGTGGCATGCGACAGTTTCTGGCACAAAATTTCCTCAAAATACTCCTACAAACTCGAAATCTTACACAAAATCCAAATACAAGCTTCAAAGCATGAATTTAAAATTCAAACTTTTCCACAAATCCAACCCTACACTAACGCTGAAACAACGCAGCGATTCAAAGAAGTTTCGAACAGTGTGAAACAGACATGGAATCGAAGGAAATCATGCCAGGAATTCATGTATATACTTTTCTGGATTTATGGATTTTTGAATGATTTTTTTTTTAGATTTCAAAGGCCATGAAAATGTTTGAGGTTCGGGTAGCAAAAAGAAAGAAACAATGAAGGTTCCGTATGTTTATGTTGCGCAGATACTTAACTGTTAAGTAAGTATAGGCACACAAATCTATACGTGGGACTGATGTGAGGTTCTAGGTGATTTGAAAACTCAATGCAGCGGTTTACTTTGGAGCGAAGTTGTAGGAACAATACAAGCTTCAGAATATGTCTGTACGTTTATTTAATATCATACCGTGTAGGCAAAGTACCATGTGAGCCAAGTTGTTTTATTATATTCCTTTTTATTTTTGAAACAAAAATTTGCATCCCTTCATTTAAGATTTTCGAACGGCATGCCTATTCCATCCTTCAACCATGTACATAGAAATACACAAACACATTAATTTACATATCTGCTCATTTGTAAGCATCCTATTTATTGTATTATAAACTCTAATATATATGGGACTTTGGACACAAGAGCTATGCTAATTGCTAAGCCAACTAGGTTCCCTAGTTCTAACGTGTGTTTCCCCATGCGTCCGCCATTCAATTTTAATTCGGTTGTTCTATGTAGTCATTAAACCGTATCCCTTGTTTTAGTTATAAAATGCAGTGTACCTGTTTATATAAAAATTCTATTTGCGTAAGAGCAGTTACAGACTATTTAGGAAATAAAATATATTATTCTATTCTATTATCATTAATTAAATATTCAATATTATTTAATTAAACAACCATTTTAAATTACCAAACCATTATTTAAATAATTAAATAAATTATTTATTATCCATTAAAAATACGGGTCGTTACATTCTTTCCCCCTTAAAATAATTTCGTCCTCGAAATTGCTAAGGTAGAAAACAAACCCTTTTAACTGAGTTACAAATTATTTGTTTACCTTTTTTTCAGTTTCAATTGAACCAATTAATTTCAATTAAAATATTAATTAATTTCTACTAACGAAAATTTTCTAAAATCCTGAAAATTTTCTAACATCTTAACTTTTCGAAAAATTTCGCTAGCACCTCCTTTGTACTAATCAATAGCTCAAACTCCAACTCGCCTCTCTAGGCCTTCTTCAACCCAAAAGAAAATCAAACAGCCAAGCAGCTTGCCAATTCGACTCATAAAAATCTCATACCATATGAAATATAAACTTGTACCTTTTTGTTCGGGAATACAACTCTACCACTTTTAATCTGCTATCAATTAATTCAGCATGCACCAAAGTCATTTCAATCAAACTCCAATCAGTTTTATCCTCAAACCAATCATTTATGTATATCCAAGTCAAATTCCATTTCAAATTCGAGTTGCATTCTCGATTCCAAACTCTAACTCACTAAGCCAATATCATTTCAGATTCCTACCTCACAATCCAAAATCTGATTCTACTTGATATACTATATTCCAATTCAATTTCTAGTTAATTGGTTTCAATTCATATTTGCTTTAACAAATTTCTATTCAAATTTGGTTTTAATTCAAACGATCTTTCCCAGGGAATTTCAAACACTTTAGCTTTTCTAAAACCAAATATCCCTTTTTCAGGATTCAAAACAACTTGCTTTTCACAAAACAATTTAAAAACAAAATCTTTGGTAGTAATCCGTCACTTAGCAACTCGAAAATGAACACTAATGATGTCGCGATTCATCATCAGGGTTATTTCCCAGTTATCGAAGCGAGTTCAATACTATATCACTTTTAAAACCATTTCTAAATACTTCCATTTTGAAATCTATTTCAAAATACTGTTCCCAAATCTTGGAAAACGTTTCTAAAATCTCCCAGGATTTTAAAATTCTATTATACTTAATTCAATTCCATTTACAAACACTTTTCATGTTTTCAGAATTTTAATTCCAAATTCTGATTTTAATCCAGATTTAATTCACCTGATTTCATGTATTAAACTTATATGAATTCTGATTGGCTATTTATATAACCATTCCAATTATAATCTCATTCGATTATAATAACAACCAACACATCCTATATATTATAATAATTCCAATGTATAGATTCTTTTTATAACAAAATATATTTCGGGTGAAATTATTTCATTTACCCTCTTTTTAAAAACATATTGTGCCAGTTCATCGTATTCAAGTGTTTATAAACTCTTACCGATACAGTGGATCAAACCGATCGACCAGAACTCATGAACTTAACCAATTGAATCTCCATAATATAAAACCATTATTTATAAAATCTACACATACACTCTCTCGTCTCAATCTAGAGCATTAATAACCCCATCCTTACTGAGTCACGCCATAGAGCCAAGGTAATTACTTAACCTTAAGCTCTGATACCACTGTAACGATCCGGGTTTTCGCGATCCTGAGTAATCGACATATAACCCAATGTCGACTATCAAGCATCGGAAATACCGGATAGTTAATGAAAGAAGTTAGAGGGTGAGAATAGATAAGATAGAAAATTAGAAACAAAGAAGAAGAAGAACATACAACAACATCAGAGTAACACAAATCTCACAGCGGTACGAACAACATATAATAGATAACATATCTTTGAAATAAAATCAGTATATGTATACAGTAACATTATCAGAGTATAACACTTACAACATAGCGGAATAACCAATAGCTATGTAATCCTGAAGTCTCCTACTCCAAGCTCTCCAAGTATTTCTGTAAAATCTGACTACTTGACTGCCCGTACAAATTTGGGTACCCAAGAGTTTAGGGTAAAACAAAACAAAATAAACTCCGGGTCAGTCATGGGACTGTTGTGAGTAAACAATTTAAAACAGTTTGAGAAAATAAACGATATCTCATAAGACCACGCCGTATAACGGAACGAGTTTTTCCCTTATGAGAATCCAAAACACTTGATTTAACATTTCAAAATCCTTTTAAAAGAAACAATAATCTTTATATCAAAATATATTTGATATTATAATAGTGTCTATCAACCACATCTAAATAATCATTTAGCAGAACGCTTTCATCTCACGTTCCACATACAAAATATATAATCAAAAACCATGGGCGCTTATTGGTTAATGAATTCCAACTGGCAAGGTATGGGAACACCTTCTGACAGTGTATCTCTAGAGAGGAATACACCGGGTTCAACAAGAACATCTTGCAACCTAGGCTAAACATGATAGTCACTCATTTCGCTTGAGTGTACCAAACGTATTATCACCAACGGTTGGATCAACAATTGTTTCCCGAAAGGGAAAACATCGAAATAGATTATAGAAGTAAATGGAACTCTAGATTAGGTGACAATACACCCTACTTGGCAGCTAACCACTTAGCCATGCGACCTACCCGATTTTATACCATTTCCGGCTGTGAGGCTAGAGGCCATAACGTATAGTCACACTTTTATTTACTTTGAATGTCACATCGTCATACCCGCCAAATCACAAATTGATTTCCCCAAAAATACCACGGGTATACAGCTAAGAGAAATGAATTCCTCCGCCACCAAACGTAAAAACATTTGAAGAGATCAGCTTACGCGATCTATTAAATATACTCTATCAGACATTCTTCCATACATGTCTCCCTGGGACTGGATAGACCAAAGACACTATTCTGTAAACAGGACAGCCCTTGCATAACTCTATCTTCAATTATCTTCATCATATTTGATCGCAACGCTAACGCCCATACAAAGTGGTTTTCAGATAATGAATCTGATCCCGGTCTCTCCGTATTGACGACGGAAAAATGGTCAAGAACTTTGATAGTCGGTGATTTAACTATCAAAGAAAAACATGTGTGCAAACAACGATATTATTTCCAGATGGAAATTCTATCGATCAATCATCAATCAACATTTATTCATTTCCCCATTTCTCCTTTCCATATATCCATCAAATCCTTATTTTCTAATTTTAGAAAATATACGTTATTAACTTTGGAAAACTTTTCCATTTCTGATTCACGCATCAATATCTTTTCACATATATCAGTTCTAACTGTAAACTAGTAAGAGAACAAACCCTACGTATTAACCCCGAAGGCCGAAACCAACATCAAATCAATACCCAAATAGCTGTTCAACTTAACTAATCTCCAGTCAGTTTCTAATTCCTTTAACTCCATTTTAAATTCCTATTTTAAACCCTATATCCTTAATAAATATTTTATTAACAAAATATTTACTTATCCTTTATTCACATTAAGTGTAAATAAAATTTCTTCTTTGAAATCAAAACAGTTTGATTTCGTATTTAAAAACAATATCTCAAACCCAAATTCTATTTATATTTGTATTTGTAGAATTATTCATAAAACTCCCCTTTTTACTTCTAACACTTAAATCTCATTTAAAATTTCCTTTATATAATTTTATTTATTTTATATAAATCCTTTTATGTAATTCTATTTATTTTATATAAATCCTTTTATATAATTCTATTCATTTCCCAAATATTTCCTTAATTATATTTTCCAATATTTGTTTTCCAAATATTACCTTTTATAATATCCTATTTATTTCATATATAAATATTTTATTTTCAATATTCACTTTGAAAATTTCCTTTTTACATTCCAGTATTTCATATGGTATTTAAAATACCAAACAACATGACCAGTGTCATCATAATCAATCACAGATTATATATCACATCATATATCACAATATATGATAACAAACAGTATTATAATATTGAGGAATCCAGTTGGATCCCTCCAACCTGTTTCCCTGCATCACAGATGTTAAACAATTTAAATAACATCGATTTCATTTCAATTTGAAATATTCTGATAAACAGTATCAATATTTGATTAACGATTTAGACATATATATCGTTATCTACAATTTCAAGCAATAAATCAGCAATTCAACCAAACAATCAACACACAACAATCAATCATCATTTATCAACACTAGATTATATTTATAAAAATATAAACTGTACAGAGTTAGTGAGATTTACTCACATTGGACGATCATCATTAAATAACGAATATCAATTGATTTGAATTAGACCAGGACAATTTATTTCGCTATAAATTGTAACGAGCTCCAATTTGCTCTAACCAGTTTCATTGTGTATCTCTCGTCCATACGATCCCAACGGATCTTGTTTTGCTGAATTCGGTTAACATACGAATAAGATATTCATTTTATAAGTTGTACGCTATTTGAATTTTAAAACAATCTTAATAACAATTATATAATAAGGGCTTAAGTCATTAAAAATGGCCTATACCCATCAGTTCGATACCCAGACCCGCTCCCAATTGATTCTTTTTCCCCAGTCAGAAATTCCATGATCCAAAAAAACATTGTCTCACATTCCTTCTCGCGTAACTCCATCCCCATTCAACGAATCTTCAAACAAAAATCATCATTAACATCTCCAATGCCAACTCCATCTAACCATACCCAAATAATTAAACTCACGTCCTCGTTCTTCTTCCCAAATCTGGAAAACCCGCTTCTCCAATTTAAAGACCACGTCAGATTCTTGAACATGCTTCTCTCCTTCATCTTCACACTAGAATTCAAACTAATACTACTAAAATCCATCCCTTCTCCTTCTCTTCACCTCCATACCAAAAGAGCTAAACTCAATCCATTTACTTCCGCTGCGGCATCAGGCCATCTCGCGTAAGGTACAATGGCATGCAATAGTTTCTGGCACAAAATTTCCTTAAAATACTCCTACGAACTCGAAATCTTACACAAAATCCAAATACAAGCTTCAAAGCATGAATTTAAACTTCAAAATTTTCCACAAATCCAACCCTGCACTAACGCTGAAACAACGTAGCGATTCAGGGAAGTTTCAAACCATGTGAAACAGACATGGAATCGAAGGAAATCACGCCAGGAATTCATGTATATACTTTTCTGGATTTATGGATTTTTGAATGATTTATTTTAGATTTAGAAAGCCATGAAAATGTTTAAGGCTCGGGAAGGAAAAAGAAAGAAACAACGAAGGCTCCGTATGCTTATGTTGCGCAGATACTTAACTGTTAAGTAAGTATAGGCACACAAATCTATACATGGGACTGATGTGTGGTTCTAGGTGATTTGAAAACTCAGCGCAACGGTTTACTTCAGAATGAAGTTGTAGGAACAATACAGGCTTCAGAATATGTCTGTATGTTTATTTAATATCATACTGTGTAGGCAAAGTACCATATGAGCCAAGTTATTTTATTATATTCCTTTCTATTTTTGAAACAAAAATTTGCATCCCTTCATTTAAGATAGTCGTAACGACATGCTTATTCCATCCTTCAACCATGTACATAGAAATGTACAAACACATTAATTTACGTATCCACTCATTCGTAAGCATCCTATTTATTATATTATAAACTCTAACATATATGGGACCTTGGACACATGAGCTATGCTAATTGCTAAGCCAACTCGGTTCCCTAGTTCTAACGTGTGTTTCCCCATGCATCAATTTTATGCGTCTGCCATTCAATTTTAATTCAGTTGTTCTATGTAGTCATGAAACCGTATCCCTTGTTTTAGTTATAAAATGTAATGTACCTGTTTATATAAAAATTCTATTTGCGTAAGAGCAGTTACAGACTATTTCGAAAATAAAATATATTATTCTATTCTATTATCATTAATTAAATGTTCAATATTATTTAATTAAACAACCATTTCAAATTACCAAACCATTATTTAGATAATTAAATAAATTATTTATTATCCATTAAAAATAGGGTCTTTACATCAACTGGTAAATATTCAATCACAGAATAATAAATTGGTAAAATAAATTTTTACAAGCAAGCTATGACACTTGCACGAAATATTTACAAACAGTATATATATATATATATATATATATATATATATATATTTCAAGAAGCAGTAGACCCTGTAGAGTTTAGAAAATTCTCATCTAGATTGGTTGTCCGTCCAGTGCAACTGAGTAGCGCTAGCATGTTCATACCCCACTTGGTATGCAACCACTCCAACAATTCAAATTCTGCTAATTTTAAATTGCTTGACCTCTGAAATCCCTGTTTGTTGATTGTATTCTACCTCTCGATCTTGAGCAAATTTGACTTCTCTTGATTTTTTTCCTTTTTTTAATTATTTTTTAAGAAAGAAAATGAAACTGAAAATGAAAACATGGTGAGTGAAAATCAAAAGAAAATCAAAAATAAAAATAACAACAAAAGGAAATGAAATGATCTTCATTTTTAAGAGAAAAGAAATTGAATACAAAGGAAATTCAAATAAATAAATAAAAACAAAAAACAAATCATAAAGTAGCAGACAAATCAGAAAGTACACACCCCAAAAGATAACCCACGACTCAAATAAAAGGTTGTACCACCTCCCAGTTATACAATTCACAATATATCACCCTTTTCTTTTTATTTCTCGAATACAGTCAAAACCAACAAAGCAATTGGCTCTTTTTCTTTTCCTTTCGAATTGGAGTTCAGATCTTTACGCCTTCAATTTTGGTAGAAGAACTCATATATCCTTATTTCAATTAGTCACAACTCAAGCTCAATGTTAAATACCCACAATAAACCTTTTCTCTCAACAAAAATAAACAGGAGGCTTCCTTTGGATCACACAAAATAAATTTAGGGTTTCTTGGATCGTGATTTGCGATGAGGTGGTTTGTGAATCGGGATAGGTACCGTGTTTTGAATCTGGGTTCGATTTTGGATATGCAGTTTGGGTGTTTGAGAATCGAGTTGGGTTTTGCGTCACGGTTAGGAGAAGCGGGTTTGTGCGAAGTGGTGATTATGAGTTTGTGAAATATAATGGTGGTCAGGGATTTGTGATGGTAGTTTGATGGATTGGCAGGTCAAGAAGATGGTAGGCGTCGAATGTTTTACTGGGTACTTGTTTGGGTATTTGATGGAGGAGCAATTGTGATGGAAGAATTGGTGTTGATGGGTTGGTGTGATGATCAGCCACTGGTGTGTTGGTGATTAATAAACTCAGAGATGCGAATTTAGCGAATCTGGTGATTGAGTGGGTTTCGAGTGTCGATTTTTGTCTTGTCATGTAAATGATGTTCAGTGATAACCGGGTAAGGTGAAGATGCGTGGATCAGGGAGTTGCCCTCTGATTTGGTTTTGGTTGTGAACGGGTTGTACTGTCTTGTGATGGAGGTGCTGAGTATTGTAGAGTGGATTTGTAATTGGGGTTTTTCTTGAATTGGTGGAACGGTGTGACAAGTCGTGGTGTAATGCGGATTAGCAAAAGAGGCTGGTTTGGTTTGGTCGTGGTTAACAAGGGGAACGTGAGAGGTACAACTAATCAGTTGCGATTTTGAAGTGTGGATCATTTAGAAAGGAGATGATGTTTGTGCGTATGTGATCGGATGTTGAAGTCTGTGTGGGACGTGATGTGTGACGACCCCAAACCCCCGTTCCACGGTGGCAAGGGTAATCTTTGGAATATAACACATAAACAAATAACAACAGAACAGAAATATATAAATACACCAGATAACAACAGAATACATTGGATAAACATAATCATCAGAGTTACACAGTATACAGGATCGTACTTAGTACAACATACAGTTCAGCTTTACATAAAATGTCTATAGCAGAATCAAAACATAATATGTACAATAGGAGCAGAACAACATAAAAAGAAAGAAGTGATAGAATCCATCTTTATCTCCATAACTATCCAGAAAGAGCCTGCTAAAACCTGAATACAAGGCTACCCATATAGAAAATAAGGCACCCGAGTTTACAAGTGAAACAAACTATGAGTCAGTCATGGGACTGGTATGAGAAATCTCCTTAACCTATTTTATAATGAGGCCAATCACAGGACCACGCCGCTAAAGCAGAACAGGTTTACTCCATTGGATTACCAGTGCTTAAAAACAAGTAAATCATTTAAGCATCGCAATGCTTTTTATAAAAATGAAGCCATTATAAGACTCAGTTCCCATCACACAATGCAACGTAAACCAAAGGATAGAGTTTTACCTTATAATGGCCAAAATATGCTTGATATGAATAAAACAAAAGCATTTGATATTATTACTAGTGTTCATATGTTTCAAAAACAATTTCAATCATAAGTATCAATCATAGACGGCATGGGTACCATATATCATGTCGCCATATATAGGTTTACAATCAAAACCGCACAATGTCTTATTTGGAAATTGGATTTCCGTCATGAACCAAGGCAAGGGATCGTCCTTACCGCTTCGAGACAATCTAGCCTACCATGTCTCAGGATTAGAGCTCGAGTGACCCTTGGATCATTAGGGCCGGTCCACACAGAGTGGATTAAAATGCCTGAACACTGCGTTTCCCCGCCCTATGGGGCGTAAACTAGTCATATCCTGACCAAACCATCGGCTCCGAAGAGACCGAAATAACCAAGGCCTTGCTATCCATCATCCACATAAGTAAAATTCCCGGGCGTGTAAAACCCAAAACATCACTCCCAGCTAGAAAGAAACGCATGTCCTCCCTAATGTCCTCTCCTGTTTTTGGCTCATACCGGGGTGCGAGGCCCGCGAATAAACGCCAAACACAAAGCTAGCTATTTAAAACCCTGCTTTGATCATCATCCACAAGGCTCTACTTTTCAACAAAAGCCTTGATCACTGCATCTCAGCATGCCACACAGGCAATTCACGCCATGCAACTGACGTATATCAATCACACAGAATGAAATTCAATGTCGGACACACAGTCCATTTACAAGTCCGTTCTGGGTCTGAACGAAACCGGAGACACCTTATTCCTCTCCCGTATGTCCAATACAGGAGAGAGGCCCTCACACATCCGAACGATCAAAAAGTATGTCCGGACGACCACCATTGTAACCCCTTCGGGGCAGCAACTCCCATCAAAGGCATCAGTAGCCATCCATTCGATGTGAAGATCCCCGGTCCTGCACCGTCATCATATCTTTGACTTCTAATCGTCGATCAATTATTTGAAATGAGAATTAACTCGGCCTTTTCAAATAATTCACATGTATTTAGAATTCAATTCAATTCATTTCCCGATTAAATTATTCGACATCCACAATTCAGTTCATTAATGTAATTTTCATGTCAAACACATTCAACCATCAAATATCCAATAAACCGAGTAAGTTCAGTTTATTTCCATTCCATATCGTTTATAATATTTTATAACGATTTATCTCTATTTTTATTTATTTAAAAATAGCTAATTTATTCGAACAACGCTTCAGGCCATAATACGGCGATGGCGCTGTTTTTCTTCAGATTTGATTTACACATATATGAAAATCTAACCGTTGGATCTTTACAAATTATATACCATTGGAAAGATCTTTTCAACGCGGACCCAATGGTTCCAGTTTTGAGAAAATCCGACGGTCGGATCTCCCGGTATAATCGTTTGAAGTTACGATTTCGAAATACGAATTGCAACATCGTTATTCGATTTATTTTAATTATATATATATATAATCCATTCTGGCGCTGTTTTCATTCATATTTGAATTAAACATTTCACACAATCTAACTGTTGGATCTTTACAAAGTTGGTATCGTTGGAAAGATATTTTCAAAGCGAACCCAATGGTTTCAGTTTCGGGAAAATCTGACGGTCGGATCTCCTGCAATAATCGTTTGAAATCACGATTTCAAAATATGAACTACAACTTTGTTATTCAATTTATTTTAATTATATATATATATATATATAATCCGTTCTTCGATTTCCAAACCATTTCATTTCATATATGTGATAAAAATAATATTTTTATCCAACAAATATTTATTTCAACACATGACTATTTTTAACACTTCATATATATAATAAAAAGGTGATTTTTATTGTTAAAACAATTTATTTTTGACACGATTATTTTATATACTTCATATCGATGATAAAATGTGATTTCTATTGTTAAAACAATTTATTTCAAACATGAATATTTTAGCGATTCATATATATTATAAAAATGTGATTTTTATTATTAAAACAATTTATTTCGAACCTGAATATTTTTAGCGATTCATGTATATATTATAAAAATGTGATTTTTATTGTTAAAACAATTTATTTCAAACATGAATATTTTATATACTTCATACACATGATAAAAATGTGATTTTTATCTTTCAAACCATTTATTCGTCATATGAATATTTTTCCAACACATGAATATATTTCAATACATGAATATATTTCAATACATGAATATAAATCAAACACATGAATATTTCAGAAAATTTCGGCAGCATAACGGCAGGGTAGTTCAAATCGGCACCGTCCCGAGTACGGCTCCTCGCTCTACCTTAAAGCCTTGCAGCTTTTGACAAGAGGGATTTCAATATCTAGTTCGTACGCAGACGAATTTTCCCACAAACTAATCCTATTTGTTTTCAACCACAAACAACCATAATCAAATCAACCATTCACATTTATCAACCAAATTTCACGTCAACCAAAATCCAAACAATCACAACCAATATATATCGTCCATGGTCTGTGGACGAGGGGAGTGTATATACATACATACATATATATATATATACGTATATAAACATATTTCAATTCTATTCAACGCACATATGATTTTTACAACGTATATATAACTTATACATCGCACATAGAACTTATACAACGCTTATACTTGAGGTGTACAATGCTTATATAACTTATATATCGATCATATAATTTATACATCGCTTTTCCATATCGTTTATAATTCAGAAATCTCACAATGGTTTCTACTCCTCCTAAAAATTGTAGGAAGCTCCAAAAATTCTCCGGTCTCTTCTAGAATGTAGAAGACGTCCACACGAGTCCAATGTCTCTTGTTTCACTGAATTTCGACAACCTAGCAAAAAGATATGATTTTTATAAATTAATCATATTTCATGACGGTTTTATGGTGTTAAAATCAGTTTAAATTAATAAACCCGTTACTTCTGAAATGGTTCGAACTACGGTTTTAATTTTTCGATCGAACCGTTGAACGATGGCAAAATAGAATTATACTACGCCGAGGAGAGAGGAAAACTGTACCCAGCGCCGGTGGTTTGGTTTTGATCGACACAGTAGGGGAGGAGATCCGGCACGCTGAACTTTGTGACTTCAAGTGGCCGATTCTTCTCAGATACTTGACGATAAATATCTAACCTTGTATGGATTTGTAGAGGAGAGGAGACTCTACAAAATCCCTAACTGAAGCTGGTGATTTTATTGAGTGATTGGAGAGAAAAAGAGGGGAGAAGGTAAGAGCAGCTTCCGCGGTCGCTCTGTATAGGGTATCGGAATTTCAGAAATGAACGCTGAAATGTGATTGGCCAGGAGAATTTATAACTATTTTTAATTTATTTAAATCCCAAAATACCCTCCAATCCATACGAACCCCAAATCAAACCCAACAACTGTCGCCCCTAGCTAAATACCCCCATTTCGAACACAATGGAATATGTTTCGTAAGCCCATTCGACTGTTTCAGTCAGTTTTTCTTCAAATTAAAATATAAAACATTCAATATTTGATTTGAACGTACATTTTAATTTGCAGGGGCCAAATACTGATCCCAAAAATTCCAGAAAAATAAATCTAGCTATGTTTGGATGATACGGTCCCAACAAAACTAGTTTCGTCGAATTTGGAGACCGTCAGAAAAATGGCCATTTTCTGGTCGATCCAAATTGACTGAAATCAATCAAACACATTTTCTTTTGCCATGCTCACATATTGATTTCAAAAATTATGGAATTTGAAAACTAGCAATAATTTGACATTCCGGACCAACAAAAGTGGTTTCGTCAGAAACGGAGATCGTTTGCAAAATGTCTATTTTCAAGGGTTATATTAATTCCATAACGACCTTTCTGAAAATTCATTTAGCCATAACTTTTGATTCCCGCTGTGAAATTTTGATTTTTCAGATTCGTTAGAAAGATATTCTCTAACAGATTTAAATATTTTTGGTTTTGCCAAAATCCGTTTTATTTTGCATCCTATACAGTCAGTCAAAGTTCGAATTCAAATTTTCAAACTGCCACGCCATTTCAGGCCTTGTTTTATAATTAAAATAAATATATTTATTTTCCAACATCGATTCAAATAGACTTTTGGTCGTTATTATTTAAAATAAATTATTTTAAATATTAAAAATCCAATAAAATAGCCAAATTAAAAATTTTAAATTGGTTCTGATTTTTCGGGTTATTACATGATGAAATATATAAAAAGGAGAGAAAAATTGGAATTTTTTGTTTTTTTATAAGAATTGTAAAAAGGAGGGAAATTTGTAGAAAATTGGAAAGAAATAAATGAAAGAAAGAGAAAGAAATTGTATTGAAAACGTGAAATAAATTGAAAACAAAAGGCAAGTGTTTTTTTCTCTTGTCCTTTATATTATGGTATCAATCAATAATACAAAATCAATTAAACAAGAATTTTCTTATATATATAAAAGAAAACAAAAGGAATAAAATAAAAATATTTTTGTGTGTGTTTGTTTCTTAATGGAAAAATAAGAAAATAAAAATATAACCCAAAGTATTTACTAATAAAAATTATTTTCATCCCCGGCAACGGCGCCAAAATTTGTTTGCAAACGAATTGAACAATTGTTAAATTCATTCAGCTTTCCTAAACAACAAGGGTTGTTGTTAAGGGTGTGGAACTCTAGAACCAAAATTAATTTAATTAATAAATCCAATCAGATTATTCCGAAAGTTTGATTGTTTGAAAACGATAGAAAATAAATAAAAAGAGAATTTTTTATAATAAATGAAAGCAATTAGGGAGTAATGACATAAACTGGATTAATAATCATTAATAGCCAGACAGATTAATATAGATCTAACTCATGTTTCTACCATAGATATGAATCAACGATAATTTGGTTTTTATAAACAAATATGCGAATAACGACAAGCATAGCCTATGTAGGAGCTAAGCTCTTAAACAACCATAGGCTATCAGTACAAATTCACTACTTTTTTTCTAAAACCTAAAAATTATATCTGACTCTGAAAAGCATTAGATCGAACTCGAATATAATCTGTGAAGGAGCATGGCTATTAAATGACACATAATATGAAGGTTCAGATCTAACTCTTGATTAAGATCGAGATCTACATGCATAAAGTCCTCATCTTTTGGCTATGTGATTCATATTGAATCTAGTCTATAAGCGTCATCACCTCCTAATTAAAGGGGATTAGATAGACATGGCTAAATGAGAAAAAGCGAAGAAGAAAAGAATGAGAAAAAGAAAAGAAGAAAAGAACAAACATGAATAAAATTAATCAAAAACTAAAGAGAAAAGGAGAAGAATACTTTTATTCCAAGAGAAGAGTTTACAGAATAAAACCTGAGACAATTCTAAATGAAAGAGATACAGTGTATTTATAGCTGCCATGACCAAGACTAAGTGGCCAATTACAAGATGTGGGACAAAAGTTTTTTCCCAAATAACAAATAAACCAATGTGAACGCATGTGAATGGACATGCAAATGTCATGGAAAAATAACTTGCGGGCATCAAACGCCATCAACTTCAATCGTTTTGAGCATGAATAAGAACTCAATAACATCTAAGACAAGCGATCTTTATGAAAAGGCGTTGAATCTTGACTTTGAAATATGCGGCAGAAGGTGGTTGAACAACAACATTTCTTTTGGTCTTCATGCTTTAATCCAGCTCTAAAAATCAACGCTCTTCTTGCACCAATTCTTCAAGCTTTTCAACAATTAAGTGCATCAATCCATTCATCTTAAATAATTTGAAAACACAACTATAAATACACAATATCAATTATTTTAAAGAGAAAATAAGATAAATAAGCGGATAAAATATACACATTTATGTGTATATCAATATTCTGAGAGGAAAATATGCATAAATGCACATATAAGGAAAATTATGCATAAAGGCGAGTATAAATGTATGTGTATACATGCATATGTAAATATACGTGTATGTGAGTGCAAAAAAATATACGATAGAGAGGTCCAAAATAAACCTACAATCAATGAAAATAGGTAAGAAATAAATGACAACATAACGCTGTTTGAATTCTAAAAAAGAAATAAAGATTGCACGTATATATATGCATGAATTCAAATGTCGAGATAAAAAGTACAAGTTAAGAGCAGAAAGTAATAAATGCATAATAAAGGAAAAATGAACAAGAATATATACAATATATAAAATAAAAATTAACAGCGCAAAAAGCAACGGTCAATGGGCGACCCAGTCATGTCTAAGGCAGGTCGACCTTAGGGTCGACACAAGTAAAGGTGGGTCGACCCACCTGCATATAGGGATGGTGCCTGCTTCTGAATACTGGACAACTTTATTCACTATATGCATTTGCTGACTCGGCTTGAGGCATACGGTTGGATTTACAAACCTAAAATCTAATGGTTAAGGATTATCCAAGCTAATCTATAAATAGGCTAGCAACCTCATTGTTTTCCTACACACAAACATTCTTCATTCTTCTTCCTCCAAACTATTTCTAAGTAAAAATAAGAAGATGATGAGGTGCTGCCTAATCAAAGATTAAAGGGGACAATTCTAGTTTTTCTACAACAACAAAATTAAGAATGTAACTCTACAACATAGACATTCAGATTTTTGATAAATGTGAGGTAAGTTTTTGAATCTGAGGTATTTAGGTTTATTTCTTTACCTTTTATTTTAGTATCAGATTTGTGAATCTGTGGTTGTTTTAATAACATATTCAGTTAGGAAGCCATGGAATAACAAACCTGGATCATATTCAAGGAATGTAAAACTGTCAGGTGAATGGATTTAGAATTATACCTTTTGAATAACAGTATATTTACCGTTTATATTCCTCGTTATTAACATGTTAAATAACTGTAAATTGTGGTAATTGCAATATAAATTATTTTCAGTTATACTAAGAATATTACTATTGTATAGATTTGTTCTATGAATTTGTTAATTGGATTAAAAATCACTGTAATACTGAAATTGTGGAATTTACAATGAAAGTGAATATGTTACTGAAAATGTTGTTAATGACAAATTGGATATTGTAAATAAAATTACAGTGAAAGTGGGAATAAAGGAAAAAGAATAAGATATGCCTAATTTGTATGAAAAATTTACAGTGACTTGAAAACGGTAAATAACATCTAACTCAAAAAAAAAAAAAAAGGAAAAAATTAGTAGTGGGCTAGGCTAGATGGATTTGGGAGAAAATTGGTACATTTCGATAATGGTAAAATTACTAAGAACTTAGTTGCAAGAAAAGAAAGGAAAAGGAGGATTAGTGTGAAATAGGTATACTTTGACCGTATTGCACAGTAATCACATAAAAAGATAAATGTATGTCCATAACAAAAGTAAACAAAGTAGCTTGAAACTACAGATCTTGTTTATGTGCTTTACGGAAATAGATCTTTATATCTTTCCAATAATCAGTCTAATGAGGTATGTGAAATATTTCCCTGAAATAATGAAAATATACAGGATGATAAATAAATGGATGTTACAACTGTAAAAGTCTGGTTAATGTTAAATTAACAATGAAAATGTGATGAACGGGGACCATAACCTATTATAATTAATTATGAGAATACCAATATAATATAATAGGTAGGCTTGTCCTAGAGACATGTGGAAATTATGACGTAAGTTATGATAAATGAAAAGTAAACTTATTAATAAACCTTAGTTGTGACGCCCCGCCCCACACTAGCCGGCATTTTCTCCGAAAATGCGCGGTACACATGCCTGGCTAGCACGGAACGGTCGCCAAAGAAAGGAAAGAAGAGAACGAACTAATCGAAAACCTGTAGAATGTCTCACAGCGCATGGAACAAAATATAATAATAATATAACCTTGACATAAAACAGGTGAGACAGTGCATAAGCTGAAAACTAAACCAACATTGCAGCAGAAATCCAAATACAGCTTTTGATCCAACATCATTATTACATCTTTAAACTGTCTCTAAAGCAAAAGAAAGCTAAAGTAGAAGATGCACTACTAATGCCCAAGCAGTGATCTTCAACAACATAGGGAGAATACTATATGTATCATACGTGGAAGCCTCCTGCTCGTCTCCGGATCAGCTACTCGTGCATACCCAGCTAACCTGTCTCTAGTCTGCTCGTGAGAGCACCCAGAGTAATAAGAAGAGACATAAAACTCCGGGTCAGACAAAAAGTCTGGTATGAGCGATAAGCAGTTAAACAGAATAATAATAGTTACACTAAACCATACCTGAACCTGTACCTGCAACCAAAGAGTTAGCACTACATACCGTACAATACTCTAAGGTGTCATTGAACAGATGGTGTAAAGATAACGGGGGTGGCGGTGTGCATGTCATAATGATGGCAAACAAATCAACCATAGCAATCTTCCTTACATCTCTCACTTAGTGCGTAAGGCATACGATATCCACCACTGTCAATCACTAGACCCATCGAAGTAGTGACGGAGTTCGACTTGTACAACTACTGCTACTACCAGGCTTACCACATGGAGTCATGACCAAACCTTTACAAATGACCTCACTTCATTGGTCTATAGCTCTTTAGTCGTACCTAGGCCACTGTTGCCCTGAATCGTTCACGTACTCGCTACACATAGTGATTCAAAGTTACATACATTGACAACCCCTTAGCACACGTCCCGCAACAAAGCCCAACTCATGAGGTCGACTCGTTGGTTCCCAACTGGATCCTGAGTACAACTTCCCATTAGACTACCTTTGCATCTCGGGTTATTGGTCACCATCTCCGGATCGGGCTTCATTCAGTTCGTGATCATCATATAGGCTCGGGTTCATATCTGTTCGTAGTACCCTCTCCAGATCGGTTCGGATCGGGGTGACCTTCCTCCAGTGGTTCGGATCGGGGTAACCTTTCTCCAGCGGTTCGGATCGGGGTCCACACCTCCTGGCTTCGTGGAAAACTCCTCTGGTTCGGTCCTTCTCCCCAAGCACTCCAGGTCGGGTCGGGTCTCTCAAGCTTCCCCATGGTGCATCGGTTCGGGTAGGAGTGGCACACGAGAGGAGGATCGGGTCGTGGGTTCGGGTCCAGATCGTCTCGTGGATGCAACAGCTTGGAGGGGCGGTTCGGTTCGGGCTCCTTCCTCCGATCCGATCTGGATCGGCCAGATTCCTGCACTTCTTCCAGCGACTGTTTCCGCCATTCGACGGCGTTTTTGATCAATCTAACACTTCTAGACAATCACAAATCATACTATACAGTCATAGCAACATGTACAATCAATCATAAACACCAAAACAACAACTATAACATGTAAAATGGATCAAATATACCCAAAATCCTATATTTTCCCTTAAGCATGTTTAGGCAAAACTAACGATATGATTAGCAAAACTTAATCAAATTCACCCAAGTTTCTAACAGAGGTCTAAAACATCATTTAAGAATTTATAAATTTTTTTCCAAATTTTTATCATGTCAAATTTCATTAATCTTCACTAATTACCCTTAATTAACCGTAATTAGTGCAAAACTATGCAAATCACTCACCTTTGCCACAATTAAACTTTAGAGCTGAAAAATCTACTGTATGGGTCGAGTTCCAATGCCTAACAGCAGCTCCAACTCTGATTTGGTGCTAATCCACCTTGATTTGATGTTGCTAAGCCTAGTCCTTGATTAGAAAGTGATTAGGGATGATTCTAGATGTTGGAGGCCAGTGTTAGGGTTTCCTAAGATGTATATGGCAGCTGGGAAATGAGAAAAACCGAAATCCCTAACCCTAGCAACCCTTAAATACTCCAAATCCCGAAATTCCCCTTTGGGCCTAGCTGTTAATCACCCGGTTAAGCCCAATTAAGCTGTTTTTCACTATCTGAAACTTGTTTCAACCACATCTCCCAGACGGTAAGTCCGTTTGGCTAATGTGACCACTCTACGAAATTGTAAACCATCATCCGGAGCCAATGGAAGTGGTTGTAGGTCAAAAATCCTTTCCAATCAAAAGCTATGGCCAAAACAAGATTAGCTAGGGGCAAAACGGACATTTAAAAATCGGGAAAAATCATGAACATGGGAAATGACCTCAATAGTCGTCTCTCAAAGTTACATGACCATACGACTTCGTATGTGAAACAAATAGATATTCTACGATCCTTCGATGCGTAGAATGCGGGTCGTTACATTAGTTAAGGGAATTAAGTCAATAAGTAAATAACAACAAAATGTTGTGATAACAATTTTATGATTGAATAAGAAAGAATGAAGCAGGCTTATTATTAATAGAATTATAAAATGGAAAAATGAAGTCTAATAAAGAAAATTAATAATAAGCAAAAGCCCGCTTCGCCGGCATAGGGCTGAATAAAGTAAGTAAGCAACCAATTGTGTGCTAGTGAATCTAGTAACTTGAGATAACAGTGAAATAGGGAAAAATCAAATTAATTAGCAACATGATGAGATACAACAAGCATTTGGTTAAAAGATTAGATATAGTGTCTAATAACACGCTTGTGTGACACGCTTGGACCAGTCCGCATGTTCGAAGATGAAGAACCCAACGGGGAGAGATCATCGTGGTGTCTGGAGGCACAAGAGGAGCATGTCTTTCTGATTGTTCTACGTGATTTCTTGGTGGGACTAGAGGGAAGCACACAACTTCCAAGGGACGTGGTAGGGTACTCCGTGGTGGTCCTCTGTGGCCGTACAAGCGCAGGATGTACTCGTAGAGGTGGGTGGGGGGGGGGGTCCGTGAAATACCACCCAGTGGGTATACCTTTACTGCAATGGTAGAGTTGGCAGTCAGAAGGCTATGGCGGATCACGTTGTGTTATTCGGTGATTGGCCTCGGAAGAGGATGGCCAGGACCAAATTAAGGATAATATTTGTAAGGTACCTGTCATCGGTAGTCAAAGGGATGCGAAAAGACCAGAGCTAAACCAAGAGACCATCGATCTTTCAATATCGAGATGCTGGTTGAGGGACACACCAAATTATATGATAGTTATTTTCTAGGGGCACGTCACTTAGCTCTCGAAGTAGTCTTTCACTAGTTGATGGAGGGGCTTGGGTGGGGCCATATCCACTGTGAAAAAGCAGGCCATACTTAGATATTTGTACTATAGGTTCTTTGAGCGGACCTATATAGATATAGAAAGCTCCCAATCAAGTTCTATGCATTGGATGCAGCCCTATTATGGAACTCGGAGTACAATAGATCGTACACACGTGTGACAGTCTAGGTACACATACCGGGTGATGTATCGTAGATGTTAGGGCATTACTCTGTACGCTTGCATGACATAAGGATGATGATTCTATGCGATAACGTGACGTTATGATTTGTATTTTGTACGTTGTTAGGCGTAGGATACAATTCCGTAGCATGATGGTGGATGCCATGCGAGGTGGATACCATGGGAAGTACCTTGATATTTTGGGGGTAGCTACATATATACTATGTTCAATTGATCTACTGAGGTGTAGATGGGTACGACATGAGTATAGAGCCATGAGTGCTGTTAACCCAAACAACGTAATAAATAAGAAAATATAACTAAACGGTATATGTAAGGTTATTTTATTATGTATAATTTGTCCAGTCGCCAGAATTTTTGTCTTCTGACCCCCTCCTTATAACACACTCGCAGGTTGGATTTGTGGCAGAGATATGATAGCTTTTGGACACTGGTTAGACGGTATTATTACTTCGGTAAGGCTATATTTTACTATATTATATTTTATACAATCCGTTGTGAGATGTTTACTGAGCTCTGATATAATTATTATCTCTTTCTTTTTTGTAGGATGCCAGACAAGCCAACTAGAGCTTCGGTAGATTGAGAATAAAAAAGAAACGGTCTATCGAAATTCAGATTGTTACATCTGGTATCAGAGCTTAGGTTTAGGTTTCCTCTATAGGTGGTGAGTGAACATATTTGTATTTTCAAAATATAAACTATATATATACCTAGATTCATAGAAGAACCCACTAAATAGGAATATCGACATATGGAAAGAACTGGAATGTCAGTTATGTACACTAAAGAAATGGTTAAGAAAATTTGAGAGTAAGAGACACTTAGGTGGTTTAGGCGAAAAGATTACAATTTATTTTGTAATAAAGAAACATGGATCCAATATGTTAGTATTTCAGAATAGTGGGTTTAGAACCTTACAAACTGGAAAAGGGTAAAAGGAGAAATGGATTAGGAATATATATATATATATATATATATGTGTGTGTGTGTGTGTGTGTGTGTGTATTGGGGAAAGATGACTTTGTGGGTTTAGGAATGTCTAAGTATGTTAGAAACCGACTTTGAGTCTAGCCCCATTGTTAACTTTTAAGAACTAAAAATTATAAAAGCTTTTGGAAGGTAGTTTATAGTGTTTTTCAAGGTTTGACCTTAAAAAGTTTACAGTTTTGATATATGTACTAGCTAAATTGTATAGAAACAATTTTTAAAACAAAAAGAGGTGTTTTTGACGTTTGAAAAAAAATGTAAGTAACATATTTTGAAAGGTACATAGTGGGTTTTGGGGAAAATGGGGTATATTTTGGAAAGAATGATTTCTTATGAAATTTTTATCAAAATTCAATTCTTTTAGAAAAATGTGCACATTAAAGAGCATGTATAGCTCGCTAGTCTTAAAGCATGAAAGAATTAAAAAATAAAACATGGAAAAGATTACATTTTTGTCAAAAGTAAAATTTTCAGTATAGAAATTTTTTAAAATCCCTATTCTTTTGACAATAAATTTTTGATAATTGTTTTGACATAAATTTTTGAGTGTTGAACAAAATAAGTTGTAAAATTTAGAATAGAATAGATATTTGCACCCGGTTGTGAGTAATTAAACTAATATTATAAACATGAATGGTTGTGAAGTTAATTGAGAATGAGTTGTCCTTGTCTGCTCCAGTTTTTATGATTTGAAAAAAAAAATTATCGTTTTTTATGAGATGTCATTTTTTTGTGGTTTGGAAAAAATAAGTTTTAATGAAGAAAATAATAGAGTTTTGAAGCTTTTAAATTTTTAAAGGAAAATGAAATGATAAAGAAAAACTACATTTTTTAAATCATGGAGTTGGTAAGGATTAGTGTTTAGGAAAGACGCGAATTTTTTTTAGGGCCGAACAGTGGTTAGCAAGAATTATTTTGGAATAATAGTAAATTCCTATAGAGTGTATAAGCACTATAAAGCCTAGGTTGTTTCTTGAAAAAAACTATTAATACACAGCAAGGACTAGCTGTGACAGGTGGATGATAAAGGGCAAGTGAGTTGTTTAGATCTTGTGGTTTGGACTTTTCTTTGTCAGCAGGGACATGGTCCAAGGATTCCTAGCTCTTGCTAGTAGCTGTGTAATGTGCTTGTTTTCCTAATTTTAGTTTTAAAAGAACTAGAAGGCTTAATCAAAATCAATCTTAGATAGGTGGATTAATTTAAGGAAAGAGGCGATGACATAACTAAAAGAAAACAAACAATGATGACAACTGCAAAAAAGCAAAGCAACAAATATGACAGTTGAGAAAAGTGGAAAATTTCGCGAAATAGAAAATATGGATTTTTCCAAAGTAAGCCAGAAAAGAAAATTTAGAATAAAGGAATTTTTCTTATGCAAACTGTGCTAGGATAGGGAGATAGGAAATCTTTATATAATAGGTGCATGAAATCCAAGTACAGATAAAAAGGCACATAAAAGAAAAATGGAAGATGCGAAGTTTTCCGTTTCCACATTTTTGTAACGTAAGAAATCAAATTCAGAAAATTATACTTTTCTGTAATTCGCAGATTTTAAAGTTGTTTGGTAGGGTTTGGATGCGAAAATTGGATGAACTACATTCTTGCTTTGTAAAAGTGTAGGAAAGTTTGAAAAAGTATTTTGATTTTCAAATTATTGCATTCATATAGAAATTGTCAGTATATTTAGGATGTGTGCATCATATTTACGAAAAAAAATTCAAGAAAATTTGCATTCATATAGAAGTTACCGGTTAGGCATTAATTTCATTCATGTATCATTGTGTTGTATTACACTTTGCACAAGCACACAAATGGTTGTAGATTATGCGAGGAATTACTTAATTTTACCCTTACCAAATTTCGGGGAAGAAATTTTCTACGGGTGAGAGAATGTAACACCCCACATTTTTAATTAAATAATAAAATAAATTTTGAAAAGCTTTCAGAATTTGGTCACGGAATTAGCATTATTGCATCCATGACAATTTTCTGATCAATTTAGGCCTATGGTTTGCAGAAAACGGATTTAAGATGAAAAAGGTATATTTAAATTAAATATTACAACAAACGAGAAAAGAAGATATAAGAACACTAAAAAGAATAATGACCACCATTTTTTTAATCTTGTTAACAAAAGTTTATGTAGCCTAGTTGGTAAGGGTATGTCTCTCTCAAGTGAGTGGTGCAAGTTCGAGTCACGTTGGCGCCATATTTTTAATTTTATAGGTACAATTAAAGAAATGCATATTCTAAGAGGAAAATATGCATAAATGCACATATAAGAAAAATTATACATAAAGGTAAGTATAAAAATATATGTAAACAAGCATATGTAAATATATGTGTATGTGAGTGCATATATATATATATATATATATATATATATATATATATATATATGAAAGAGAAATCTAATATAAACCTACAATCAATGAAAATATGTAAGAAATAAATGACGGCATAACACCGTTTGAATTTTGAAAAAGAAATATAGTTTGCGTGTATATGTATATGCCTAAATTCAAATGTCAAGATAAAAATATAAGTTAGGAGCAGAAAGTAATAAATGCATAATAAGGAAAAATGAACAAGAATATATGTATAATATATATAACAAAAATAAACAACGTAGAAAGCAACGGTCGTTAGACCGGTTTGACCCAGGGATCGACCCATGTCCAAAGCAGGTCGACCCTAGGTTCGATACTGGTAAAGGTGGGTCGACCCACCTGTATACAAGTACGGCTCCTGCTTCTGAATCTAGACAACTTTATTCACTATATTCATTTGCTGACTCAACTGGAGGTGTATGGTTGACCTAAAATCTAATGGTTTTGGAATATCCTAGCTAAGCTATAAATAGGCTAGCAGCCTCATTGTTTTCCTACATACAAACATTCTTCTTCCTCTAAACTATTTCTAAATAAAAATAAGAAAATGTTAAGGTGCTGCATAAACGTAGATTAAAGGGGGCAATTCTAGTTTTTCTGCAACAACAAAATAAAGAATGTAAATCTACGATATAGGCATCCAAATTTTTGATCAACGTGAGGTAAGTTCATGAATCTAATTTATTTAGGATTCTTTCTTTCCCTCTTCTTTTAGTATCAGATTTGTGATCCGTGTTTGTTTTAATAATGATTCAGTTAGGAAGCCACGAAATAACAAATCTAGATCAGATTCAAGGATTGGAAAGCTGTCAAGTGTGTGATTTAGAATTATACTTTTTGAATAATGGTATATTTACCTTTCAAATTCTCCATTATTCTTAACATGTTATATAGCTGTAAATTATGTTTATTGCGATATAAATTATTTTCAGTTATGTTAAGAATATTACTGTTGTATAGATCTGTCTTATGAATCTATTAATTGGATTAAAAACCACTGTAATACTGAAATTGTGGAATTTACAATGAAAGTGAATGTGTTACTGAAAATGTTGTTAAGGACAAATTGGATATTGTAAATCAAATTATAGTGAAATTGGGAATAATGGAAAAAGAATTAGATATGCCTAAATTGTATGAAAAATTTACAATGATTTGAAAACGGTAAATAACATCTAACTCAGAAAAAAATGAAAAAAATTAGTAGTGGACTAGGCTAGATGGATCTTGGGAAAAAATGATACATTTCCATAACGGTAAAATTACTAAGAACGTTGTTGCAAGAAAAGAAAGGAAAATGAGGATTAGTGTGAAATAAGTATATTTTTACCGTATTGCACACTAATCAAATAAATAGATATATGTATGCCCACCACAAAAGTAAAAGAAATACCTTGTAACTATGGATCTTAATTTATGCGCGTTATGGAAACAGATCTTTATATCTTTCCACTAATCAATCTAATGAGGTATGTGAAATATTTCCCTGAAATAATGAAAATATACAAGACGATAAAAAATGGATGTTACAACAGTAAAAGTCCTGTTAATGTTAAAGATCTAGGAAACTACGATGAATGGGGAATATAACATATCATAATTAATTATGAGAATAAGAATTCAATATAATAGGTAGGCTTGTCCTAAGGACAAGTGGAAATTATGACGTAAGTTATAATAAATGAAAAGGAAACTTAGTAATAAACCTTAGTTAAGGGAACTAAGTCAATAAGTAAATAACAACAAATGGTTGTGATTGAATAAGAAAGAATGAAGTAGGATTATTATTAATAGACTTATAAAATGGAAAATATGAAGTCTAATAAAGAAAAGTAATAATAAGCGGAAGCCCGCTTTGGCGACATAGGGCTGAATAAAGTAAGCAAGCACCCAATTGTGTGCTAATGGATCTAGTAACTTGACGTAACAGTGAAATAGGAAAAAATCAAGTTAATTAGCAACATGATGAGATACAACAAGCGTTTTATTAGAAGATTAGACATAAGGTCAAATAACATGTTTGTGTGACGCGCTTGGACCGGTCTGCACGTTTGAAGGTAAAGAATCTAACGGGGTTAGATCATCGTGGTGTCTGAAGGCACGAGAGGAGCACGTCCATCTAATTATTCTACGTGATTGCCCGGTGGGACTAGAGGTAAGTACGTTGGTTCTAAGGGATATGGTAGGGTACCCCGTCGTGGTCCTCTATTGCGGTACATGCTCATGATGTACTCGCAGAGGTAGGGGTCTGCGCGATACCACCCGGTGGGTTTACCTTTGCTTCAACGGTAGAGTTGGCAGTCAGAAGACTGTGGCGGATGACGTTATGTAAATCGGCGATTGGCCTCAAAATAGGTTGGTTTGGACCAAAATAAGGATAATAATCATTGCGTACATGTCTTTAGCAGTCAGTAGGATGCAGAAAGGCTAGAGCTAAAACAAGAGACCATCGATCTTTCACTGTAGAGATGCTAATTGAGGGAGATGCCAAACTGGATGATAGATTGTTTGCTAGGGGTACTTCACTTAGCTCTTGATGCGGTCTTTCACTAGTTGAGTGAGGGGGCTTGGGTGGCGCCATAGCCACCGTGTAAAAGCAGACCATACTTGAATATCAGTACTATAGGTCCTTTGAGCAAACCTATACAGATATAGAAAGCTCCCGACCGAGTTCCGGGTGCAGCCCTATTACGGGACTTAGAGAACAGCAGATAGTACGCACGTGTGAGCGTCTAGGTACATGCACTGGGTGGTGTATCGTAGGCGTTAAGGCATTACGTACGCTTGCATGACATTGCGATGATGGTTCTATGCAGTAACGTGGAATTATAATTTGGATTCCCGTTCGTCGTTAGGCGTAGGATATGCTTCCGTAGCCTAACGACGAGAGCATGCGAGGATGGTACCATAGAAAGTACCTTGATATGTTGGGGGTACCTACATATATACTACGTTAGGTTAATCAACTGGGACGTAGATGGGTACAATGTGAGTATAGAGCCTTGAGTGTTGTTAACTCAAACAACTTAATAAATAAGAAAACATATCCGAATGGTATATGTATGGTTATTTCAGAATGTATAATTTGTTTAGTGACTATAACTTTTGCTTTCTGACCCCCTCCTCATAAACACTCATAGGTTAGGTTTGTGGCAGAGATAGTATAGTTTGGATACTGATTAGACAGTATTATTACTTCGGTAAGGCTATATTTGATTATATTATATTTTATCCATTCTGCTGTGAGATATTTACCGAGCTCTAATATATTTATTATCTTTGTCTTTTCTGCAGGGTACCAGACAAGCCGACTCAATCTTTGGTAGATTAGTATTTTTGAAAAAAATCCCGTCTATTGAAATTCGGGTTGTTACACGCTTTCCCTTGGCTCACTCTTGTGTGCCTTTCATGAAATACAAGTATCGAATAAATTTTAGCAATATGCTCCTAATGGTAGCAAAACACATAGCCTACTGCATATCCTTATTTTTCTAATTTCGATTAATGAGGCTAGAGGCTAAAATTACTTTACCTTAGCAACTTTCCCATAGAACGCTACATTTTCTTCCAATGATAATATACTAGTAGAATTCATTCATATAAGTTCTTGTATGATTGGATGAAACTGAGAGCACTATATCTACTACATCGATCCATTTTGGAATTACCCATTGGATTAGTAGCGAATAGCCTTTACACTTCAAGAGATTCATCTATGGTTCTATTATCTTCAAAATGTCTTCTACGTTCGAATGCTAAAGCTGGTTCGAAGTGGTTTCTGATAAAGATCCGACCCCCGTCTCTTTGAAAAATAACCAAAGATATTTTAGTATGAACTCGACTTCGGTTCTTTCAGAAATAACAAACATTACATAAGGGCATGGATCCCCTTTTAACTGTTTAAGTGGACATATCTCCTTATCATTTGTCTTGGATATTTCCAAAGCTAAAACTAGTAAAATCTCGATAGTCAGTTATTTAACTATCGAATAAAACAAATAATCAAATCAACATAACTTTATTTTTCCATGACAACTAGTAAACCTCGTTTAATTAATTAATTATTTTTATATACTTGGAAACATTTTCATGCAATTATCTCAACAACATGTGTATATCCACAACATTATATTTCAGTACTTATATATATATATACATACACACCTATATATTTGTCTTAATAATCTAAGTATTTTCACAAAACATTACAGTCCTAATCTTAGAAAATATATTCATACTCTTAAATCACTTGTATAACTATATTCCGTGATGCATAAAGCTTCCTTATTTATAAATCATATTAAGTGGACCAAACCCATTAATATTCAAAACATGGCTTGTTAATTTCTTTAACAAAATACCTAAATATAATATTATACTTCATAAATTTCCTTTATAAAATATCGCTTATAAATCTCCCTTATAAAATTATTACTTATAAATTAAAATTCTTTTTAAAACAAATTATTAATTATAAAAATTTATTAATAAATTATTAATTTCTATCTAAATTATTATAAATAAATATTTATTAACTTAAAAACATAATTATTATTAAATAATAATAATTAGTTTTGAAAAACCATATAAATTAAATAAGTAACATTCAAACATTGTTAATTAAATAATCAACGTACTTTAAATAACTAATTATTAAAAACATTATTATTTTCTATTGAAATAATTAATCATGTATAAATAATTTTTGTTATTAAACTTGTATAAATTTAAACATTATTATTAAATTTATACATGTATAAATTGTTAGCCAAATTTATGGTTAACACCCCTAAAAATGAGATCTATCTGCAGAATTCCTGCTTTATGACGAAAAAGAGCTCAAACCTTAGAACTGCACATATTTAGGAATTCCTATTGAAATATCACTGTAGAATATCGGAGATATATTTCCTATTGAAGATAAACCTAGTCATAAACTTTTATTTCATTTCTGAATGAAAGGCTCATCCTCTTGTGATTTATATTCCTTAGGAGTGCCTTGAGATTCTTAGGTAGTTTCCTCTGGGTACTCAACGATTATAAAACTGAATCCTAAGAAGGTTAGTTTCCTTAAAGATTATAAATGTTAGGTTCTTGTGAATCTTCTTTATTTTCTTTAATATTTGGTGATATAATGGAAGAAATGCTCCTAATTCTTAGTCAAGCATTTAAATCATATAAGTCACTTGATATGGAGGTGCTAATACGAATTTTAGGTCACCGCCATAACTATTAGATTGAAATGAGCACTTATTTCATGATATAAGAGTCTAAAGGGTGGTCACGAGTCAAGGTATGAAATAAATCTAGTTATGTGTCAATCACATTCTTATACCTGTTACATTAGTGAATGAAAGTAATTATAATACGTAATTGAAACAAAATTCCTCATGATTACCTTAACTGCATGTATTCCACTTTATTGAACATATGCAATGTTACAAGTCTTTTCTCACATTGAACTAGTAATTAGGGCTTCATTCTTCAATAAGAAATTAAGTTTTAAAGAAAAGAAAAATTAATATGAAAAAAGCCCTTCTCTGGGTTTATGGGGTCCTATTTATAAGTGCAGATTGATCCATCCTTCCACTTAAATGCTTCACTTCAGTCACCCTATAGGGTTTAACCACAAAGGCTTTGTGTGCACACTGGTGGCTTTCCTTCGAGAGAAAATCCAAATAGCCACTTTCGAGGGTCTTAGCGGAGAAAGCGTTTAGTTGAATGTGAGAGGTATGGTCTTGCGGGAGCTTTTGGCTTTCTTCTAACTTTCATTTCGTGCTTTTTCTCTGTTGACACAAAAAATTGGTACAACACCCAGGAGATGAATTTGTAGATATTAAATGATGGCAAATAAAATGAAAAATGTAGGAAAGAGCAAACATACACATATTTATAGTGGTTCAGCGTTAACAAGCCTACGTCCACTTAATAATTCTTCTTATATCGGATAATCAATTACAGTCAAACAGTTACAAGGGTGATATAATCATAAAAATACCAAAAGTGCCTTTCTTCTGAGTCTAGAAGGACTATTTATAGATGCTACAATGTTTGAATTGGCTGAAACACGTGTTCTTTGATCCAGGACTTTAGGAGATCCTAGAGATCGGTTCTTTTAGGAGATAGCGACATGATTTGAATTGATGGCAGCAGATGGCAACTGACCTAATCATAAAAGGATGATTATTTGCATTCTATTAGGAGCGAGACCGATTCTTCAGAGGGATTTTGGCACAATGCTAGAATGAATCTAAACTATTTGATTTGGAAGTTGCAGGTTCCAACTGGCTTACACGTTGAGTCCTTGTGTTTGGCTCAAGGCTTAGGTGTCGGTCGACTCTTTAACAATCGGGAATTTTGAGAATAAATAGTTAGTTGATTAGAATCGAAAAAATAGGAGTTTCTGCAAATGATAGAATTTGGCTACGAAACTATAACCAATGCATTCGTCTCGGAATTATAGTCAACTTTGGAGTTTCGCAAATGGAGTCCGTATGAAAAAGTTACGGATGAAATACGAAAACGAATGGAAAATAAATAAAAGAGAATATTATATATATAGTAATATATAATTACCCAGCCACCTCACAGCCAGGTCGACCAATTCGACCACTAGCTGCGACCGCTTGGTCGAGCAAGGCAGTGACGGCTACGATTTCAAGTGTATAATATAATAAACGAATGGGCAAATGATAATTGAATTGAATCCAACGGTTCTAGGCCATTTCCACCCCTATAAATAAAGAGGTAAGGCCTCGACCGGCGGTCAACCGCTAGCTGCGACCGCTTGGTCGAGCTAGACAGTGATGGCTAGGGTTTTAAGTGTATAATATTGTTATAAACGAATGGGCGGATGTTAGGGGTAAGGCCTCGACCGGTAGTCGACCGCTAGCTGCGACCGCTTGGTCGAGCCAGGTAGTAATGGCTATGGTTTTAAGTGTATAATATTATAAACAAATGGGCGGATGTTAATTAAATCGAATCCAATGATTCTAGGCCATTTACACCACTATAAATAAAGGAGTAATGCCTCATTCTTTTTCCATATAAATCTACAGAGGCAGCGAAGCTTTGCCAATTTCATCCTTCTCCATACCTAATTTCTAAAATAAAAATATATTCATACAAAACCAATCAAATCCAATTCGTATTAAATTGAGAGGATAAGCAGAGCAAATGGAAAAGAATGCAAATTGACACTTCAAATCATATTCTCCCTCTTTTCCTGTTTTCTTACATTTCAACAGATCTGGAATTTTCCCCTTTCCAGATAAATTGTAGATTTATAAGAATTTGGGGATTGTAGGCCTAAAGGTTTAAACTTTGGATTTGGAGGGTATAAGGTGAGTGGGAAATTTACGAATACAGTTATAATGACTTATCGATTTTGTTTGAATCAAATCTATGTTTTTATGCCTATCATATATGTTCATTTGAATATTGTGAATTTATTGGCCACCATCAAATCTGATTATAAATATGGTTAGAACTTATGAGTTATAAGTAGTGGTTATGTATAACATAAATTGTAGGATTTTTAAACTTGATCATGCATGTTCTTACAATTATGTCATGAAATATGTTGTACATGTTGCATAGCACTGTGGATCTGGAAATCATTCCCATTAACCACAAATTAGATGTTGTAACATTCTAGATCTTTAGTTCAATGTTGAATAATCAAATATGAGAATTTGGGTAAAAAGATGAAATTGGTGAATTACGTGATTTTGAGAATAAAAGAAATATTCCTGTTTGTAATCAGTATTGTCGGGTTTTAGGCTTAATCAATGTAAACATGTTGTTTTCCTCCTTTCGAATAAAAGGGCATTATTTTGAAATCACAAGAGGCATGATAAAAAAGGATTAAAAAGGGAAAAGTGGTGCAAATGTATGTATAACTATAAATGCATATATTTGTATATAATTTGCATCGACTATTCCAAAATATATATATTTACATATATTTCTTGTGATTTGGAAATATGTCAATTTCACTAATTAGGAATTATTTACAATGATTACGACTAAAGGTCTTTTGTGATATTTGAAACTATTTTGGCAATATTGAATATAAAAAGGAAATGTTTGGTAATTTGATTAGACCAAATCATTAATTTAAAAATAAAAATAAAAATATCAACTACGTTGACCGCATGAAAATATAAAATAAATATAAACATGTTATCCATCAAAATCAGCGTAAAACGGTAAAATATACATTCTATGGAATGTTTGAATGTTCGGATAAGGTTCAATTACGGGATTATATGTAAATGTAATCCATTTTGAATTAATATATTTGTGGTGACCATTTGTAGCAATCAATATAATTAATTGCTATAAATAAGACCGAAAATCAATAAATAACCATTGTAACCAATATTGATTGGGGAAAAATAAATGTGATAGGAAAATGGTTACAATTCCTAAAATCAATTAGGGTAAATTTTGTAAACCCTAATTAGGAAATTTGAATTATAGCCGCATTTAGACACAAGGTAAAACTCAACTTGTGATATAAGCCTGCCTGGAACCGACCGGCAAATCCAGCAACCACAGGTAATCAGCTTATTGTGAGGTGTCTAATGCATAAATATAATCGTATTAAGGCACGAGGTTAAGTTTAACTTGTGGTAGAAGTCTGCCCGGAATCGACCGACAAATCCAACATCCACAAGTTGTCAACTTAATGTGAGAGGCCTGGTATATATATATATGTATATGTATATGTATATAAATTAGTAAAGAAATAAGAATGGAAATTTCTTGTGGGGTACAACAAATACACAACTTGGGACTGATAAATACTTGCCTTAAGATAATATGACCGTTATGGTCATAAAGGGCAATGAAAAGGAAATAGGTATCATAAGGGAATTTGTGATTGTCGTTTAAACACTAAATCCAAATTATGGAAGGTATCAAATAAATATCCTGGGGAAAAAGGGAATATAACCTTCCTTATTTATAGTAATGGAAATAGAAAATAAAGTTGAACTTAGTAGGTTATTAAGGCAAGGTATTATTAACCATATAAACCCGTGATGAAAATGAATCGTGTAAGTATAGTATTTCTGTGTAGAGGGACTAAATAGGAATGACTAAATAACGTAACCTACTTTATCCCAATAGGAAAAGGTGCTAAAGGAAATTGGGGTACGAATCTAATAACCTTCATGTATAGTCCGCTTCCTTGGGTCTTAAGTGGCATTGGGTTGAGGAGCCCACCTGGGAGTAGGTCTTTCAGTTTAGGGGTATTAAACGACATGTGTGAGTAATGTCTGCTGTAACAACCCGGAAAATCTAAGCTAATTTAAATTTTTTATTTTGGCCCTTTTAGTGATTTTGGAATATTTAAAATGAATTGTTTTAAATAATAATGACGAGAAATTTATTTTGTATAGAATTAGAACGTATATATTTATTTGAATCGATGTTAGAATATAAATATTTTATTTTAAATATAAAAGGAATTGAAAATGGCGCGGTAGTTTGAAAATTCGATTTCAAATGAATGTACATGATTCAAAATAAACCGGATTTTGGCGAAACCAAAAATATTAGAATCTATTTGAGAATATCTTTCCAACGAATCCGAAAAATTGAAATTTCATAGCGGGAATAAAAAGTTATTCCCAGTTGAAATTTCAGAATAGTCGCTATGGAAAATATAGCCGTTAAAAATGGAAATTTTGCAAACGACCACCGTTTTCGACGAAACCACTTTTGTTGGATCCGGGATGTCAAGTTATTGCTAGATACCAAAATTCATAATTTTTGGGATTAATGTGTGAGCGTGGCAAAGTGAAACGTGTTTTGACAGTTTCAGTCAATTTGGATCAATAAGAAAATGGCCATTTTTCAAACGGTCTTCAAATTTGACGAAATTGGTTTTGTTAGAACCATATCGTCAATATAAAGCTAGAAAATATTTTTTGGGAATTTTTAGGGTCCGTATGTGGCCCCGGTAAATTGAAATGTGCGTTCAAATTCATTATATAGATTTATACTTTGATTTAAACGGAAACTAATCGAAACAGTCGAATTGGCTTATGAAACATATCCCATTGTGTTCGGGATGGGGGTAACTAGATACGGGCGACAGTCGGTGGGTTTGATTTAGAGTTCGAAATAAAAGTTACTTCATGGAATTAAATAAATATTATATATATATATATATTATGTTCTCCCTACCCTCTTTTCTATTCAGTCAACCTCCGTTCAGAACAAAAAAGAAAAAAGAAAAAGCCCCGATCCCCAAACTCGCGCCCCACGATCCCGTCGCCCTCCCTTCCTGCCACAGCCTCCTCGCCGGAGCGCCGCCCCACCGCCGCCTCCACCCTCGACGATGCCTTCCGACATACTGCCCCCCCGCCCCTCCTCCGTTTTATCCTTAAATCGAAGCAAACCCCACACCTACCACCACCTAGACAATGCCTCATCCCCGATGCGCAAATCCCCCTCTCTCTCCTATCGAACGTGAGCTCCTCCAACCCCCATATCCGAAAATCAGTGAGTCTCTTTATGTATTTACATTTATTTTATTTTATTTTCAGTTTTAAAATATCATAACCGCGTAGAAAGATCTGATTTTTGATTTAGTAAAGACATGATTTTTATAGGAGGAAAGTCGAGATTTTTATATAAGAAAAGATAAGATTTTTAATATAAAAAAAGGTGAGATTTTTTAATAGAAGAAAGTAATGATTTTTATTAGTAGGAAGATTAGATTTTTGTTCATAAAAAGGATAAATTTTTAGACATGAGAGGATTAGATTTTTAAATATATAAAGATTTGATTTTTTTCATTAAAAAGATATGATTTTTAATAGAAGAAAAATTAGATTTTTTCATTGTAGAAAAATTCTATTTTTACATATATGAAGTAGGGATAAAAATCCGATTTTTGTATAGGAGTAGCGATCAAAATTCGATCTTTATATAAGAATTAGAGAAGTAAAAATATAATTTTTATATAGAAAGAAGCATTGTAAAAATATATGATTTTCATATATGAAGTGCCATTATAAAAATATGATTTTTAAAATAAACATCATATTAAAAATGCAATTTTTACTATGAACAATGGCAAAAGGTCGCAGTGGAATTTTGAGCATATCCGAACCGTTCAGAAATAGAGAATGATGGAGTGGATCCCAAAGGTGAGAACTTCTCACTTTTATTTTATTTTTCTAGTTAAAATATATACTAGGATGCAGACGGTGCTTAGCAGCACCCGACACCCAACGTCCACAGACCATGGATGACTTGTTTGTTTGATTGATGGTGTGATGTGGAACGGAATAAATATTTTATAGTTAAAAATATAGTTTTTAATGTGTGTATGAATAAAATAAATATTTATAAACAAATCGGACGATTTGTTTATGTACACACATTTGACTGATATTGAGTGGGACGATAAATTTTACACATCGTCCAACTGCACACATAAAGTTCATATTTGTTGGTTGAAACCCCACACGGGTATTGGGATGATATATGACATACACTAGTCCCAATAATTAGCTATATGTCGATAGATTGATTGACAGGCTGTTGTAAGCATTAAATATTTATATTTGACGCTTATGCAGTGTAGAATGCACTTTGGAAGATGGTTGACTGTGTTTGATTATTGTTGTATACATGTGTGTATGAAATCCATTTATATATCACATTATATGGTAATTGACTGTGTCTGAATCTAGTTCAGAATGAATGAATATTTTAAAATAACGAATATTTTTAAGTAATATTCAGAAAAGAATCAAAATATGATTTTGTTGTCCGATTTGGGATGGACACGAAAATATTTAAATATATAAAGCCGTGTTGATTAGATTGACACCATTTTGATGTGAACGATATTTATATCAATTTTATTCATTTTTATAATGAATATCGAAAAGGAATTGATTTCAAAATATAATATTTTGAAAATATTACCATTTATATATCTATGATATGGAATATTCAATTTTGATTTGAAATTGAATAGGAAGTTGAAATCGTTTTGAAAACGATTTACAAAATACATTTTAAAAGGAAATCGAAAAAATATATATAATATATATTATATATAATAGCCTGAATAGAACGCGCTGCGCTGTGGCAGTTCACGAATTCCGACCATTGACTTCGAACGAACATTACGGGAGATCCGACCGTCGGATTCTCCTAAAACTGGAACCGTTGGGTTCATATCGAAAAGGGTTTTCTAACGAATGCAAGAAATTATAAATCTAACAGTTGGATTTGGAATTATGTCTAAATCAAATTTGGAAAAGGTCGCTGTAAGTGCAGTTCGATGGCCGTTTATGGAAATCGACTGTACGGGCCTTGATAAAATTATTAAAAATATTAATAATTTATGTAAAATCATAAGAAATGATTTGGAAAGAATTGGGATGAAAAATTCCATGTTTGAAAAGATAAAAATATATTTTTATCGAAATGAACTAGTTTAGAACTAGAATTATAATCCAATATTTTTAAATAAATAAATTGGGTTTGAAATGGTTTTAAAAATAACCTGAATTTCCAATATATAAATTAGAAATGGATTTGAATCGAAATTATCTTCGGAATATTCGATGTTGGATTTCGTGATTATACAGATCTTGTTATGGAAATTTGAAAGAAATATATCGTTATTTCCAATAGGATATTTGTTGATTTCAGAATTTGATATTGCATATAAGCCGATATATTTTCTATTTAGAGCCTTGTATTTAATATCAAATTGGATTTTGGGTTGTCGTGAATGGTATCTTTAATAATACTGTTCTTGAACCCAATGGAGTTAAGAAAATTAGAAACTGACTGGAGATTAGTTAAGTCGAATGGTTTCTGGGTATTGATCTGATGTTGGTTTCGGCCTTCGGGGTTAACACTTAGGGAATTATTCTCTTACTAGTTTACGGTTAGAGACTGATGGAATGTGAATTGGGTTTGTTGTGAACTGTGTTTTAGCGACATTCGTTCTTTAACCCGATTTACAGTCAAATGGGATTTGGAATTTATAAATCTTTTGTTAAGATTTAAAGGAGATTTTCCAAAGTAAAGTTTTCCTGTTTAACATATTAAATTGGAATTGAATGGAATTCGATTTGGTAATAATCGAAGTAAGCTTCTGTAGAGGAAGACGGTTAATATATATGGAATTTAAAAGACCTTGTCATTATTCCATTGATATTATCGGTTGGATATGGAAGTTTATATCAATTATATATATCGATTTGTTTTCCATGAAGATTCCATTGTCAATGGAATGTGATTTTGAGTTGTTGTGAGTGGTATCTTTAATAATACTGTTCTTAGGCCCAACGGAGTTAAGAAATTCAGAAACTGACTGGTGATTAGTTAAGTTGAATGGTGTCCTGGGTAATGATCTAATGTTCGTTTCGGCCTTCGGGCTTATTACTTAGGGGATTATTTACTTGTTAATTTACGGTTAAAGGCTGATGGAATGGAATGTGATTTTGGGTTTATCATGAACCGTGTTTTAAATGACATTGGTTCTTTAACCCAGTTAAAGATAGGATATGATTTCCCAAGTTAAACAATCGTTAATATTGATTTTTGGGAAGATTAAAACCAAGTGAAGTTTTAATGAATTTTTAATTAGATTCAAATGATATTCAAAGGAAAATTAAAGAATAAATTTAAAGAATTTATCTTTGATAAAATTAATGGGAACCTTTCCAAAAGTATAAGGATATTTGAATAAAGGAATATTCTGGATTAGAATGAGGCATATGTTGTGTTTTTATAGCACTTGTTTATTATATACTCGAGTTATTCAAAAAGACTAGGTTATCCCATTCTGAATAACGGATTCGACGGTGTGTCGAGGATGAAGATGGTGGTCGAAGATCAGAGTTCTTCACATCGTTTGGATGATAACTAATGTCTTGATTGGGCTATACACCCAAGACAAGGAAATAAGTGGTGATCGTCCAGACGCACTTGGAGATCGACCGGATATGCGAGGGCCTCTCCCCTGTATTGGACATATGGGGGAGGAATAAGGTGCCTCCGGTTTCGTTCAGACCCAGAACGAACATGTAAACGGATGTGTGTCTGACATCGGATTTCATTCTGTGTGATTGATAGACATCGGTTGCATAGCGTGAATTACCTTTGTGGCATGCTGAGATGCAAATGATTAAGGCTTCTGTTGAAAAGCAGAGTCTTGTGGTTGATGATCAAAGCACGACTTTAATATAGCATAGCTTTGTGTAGCGTTAATTCGCGAGCTTCACACCCCGATGTGAACTAGAAACGGGAGAAGGACATTAGGGAAATGGAGATATGCTGGTTTCTAGCAAGGAGTGGTGTTTTGGGTTTTGCACGCCTGGACATTTTACTTATGTGGATGATGGATAACGAGGCGCCTCGGTTATATCGGTCTCTGGGAGCCGATGGAGTCATTTGGCTCATTTATGCCCCATAGGGCAGACTAGCATATCGTTTACGGTATTATTATCCCACTCCGTGTGGACTGGCGCTGACGATCCAAGGGCCCACCTGAGTCTGGGTCCTGAGGCTCAGGCTAGAGAGTCTCGAAGCGGTAAGGACGATCCCTTGCCTTGGTTCATAGATGGAAATCCAACTTACAATACGTGACATTTCGATTTTGATTGTAGAGCCTAGTATTGGCGACATTATATATGGTACCCATGTCATCTAGGATTGATACATTTATATTTGAAGTTGTTTTATACACTGTGCACTTATAATAGTATCAAATGATTTTTTTAACGTACCAAGCATGTTTGGCTACTATAAGGGAAAACCATATCCCCTGGCTTGCGTTGCATTGTGTGATAGGACCTGGGTCTTATAATAGCTTCAGTTTTCCTAGAGGCATTGCGCTGTTTTGTTATATGCACTGGTATTCTTGGGAGGAAACCCATTCCGTGTTATACGGCGTGGTCCATTGATATATCTGATTTAAAGGTAATATTTTAAATAACTGTTTAATTCTCACACCAGTCACATGACTGACTTAGAGTTTATTGTTTTAACCTAAACTCTGGTTGCCCCTATTTTCCACACGGGCAGGTAGTAGTTTTGGTTATAGAGATTTATATTCACAGGATCTTGGTTTACAGCTAGAATGATATTCAGAAAACTCTATGTCTGTGTATCTCTTTCAGTTGTGTTTTGTATTATTTTCGTTGCATTGTAACTTGTAAATCTCTGATATTTATCAAATGTATTTTATTCATTCATACTCTGTAATATTCTTGTATTCTGATGGAATTGTTGTAATAAGCAATGAAATGTTCTTCTGTTTGTGTCCCGATGTGGCTTTTTCTCAAAGCAATCCATTCTTTCCTTCACGGGGAAGTTCGGGTCGTTACAGTTTGGTATCAGAGCTTTGGTTTACAGCGCTCGGAGAACAAGACACGTTAGAACCAAACGAAAGAATTCATCAGAGATTGGATTAGCAATATCCAATGAGAATGACTCGTTAGAGATAGGATCAGTAGTATCCTAAAATGAGTGTGAAGAGTATATTTAAAAAAAAGGAAAACAAATTTTGTTTTGAAAATTTAAACCTTATTCAACGTATTTGAATATTTTATTTATATTGATTTGGACAATCGAGTATATAAAGATTTTGCATATACGCCTTGCAAACGTGTATTCGATGTTTTAATATACTGGATAGATACATAATCGCGCTCTAGTCGCCCGGAGATGACTCTGATGGTACTGGTGATTGACATGTTAGCATCAGTAGTTTATGTTTGAGTTTCGAAAGTGGGATATCTATATATTTCCAATTGGCTGGTGTGAGAACCAAAACTAGATAGTGTCTATTGTTGTGAATTGGCATAAAAAATCTGACTTTTGGACTATGTATTAAAATTTTGAATTTGAAAAGATAATCAACTAATTGATTGCTGGTTGTGTTGTTTGATTATTGGTTGACTGATTAAAATTTTGAACCATTAGCCAAATTGAAACAAATATTGAACTGTATTGAAAATTTATCGCATTTGCATACATGTACATACATGATTATTGAACAGGCCATAGCAAAGAGGCTAGAGCAGAGGAATAAAATTATTTTTCCAACAAATAGGTACATGTTTATTGTATTTTTTGGGGTTTTTGATGATTTTATGAGCCAATTGGATAGCCGCTTGACTGTTTCTTTTTCTTTTTGGATTGGATAGGCCTGTATGGCGATTTCGGGATTTTCCCGGTGCTCCCGTACAGGGGAGGTTATGGCGAAATTTTTAAAAAATTTAGGGCGTTAGCCAAATTTTTGAAAAATTTGAAAAGTTCTTTGAGACTGAAAAGTTGAAGAACTTAAGCCATAATTAAAATAATGAAAGTTGAGTTGATTAGTAAAGTAACTTTCAGCTCCGTTCCTTTTCGAGGACGAAAGGATTTTAAGTGGGGGAGATTGTAACAACACGGAAAATCTGAGCCAATTTTTAAATTTTATTTTGGCCCTTTTAGTGAATTTTGGATATTTAAAATGAATTGTTTTAAATAATAACGACGAGAAATTTATTTTTAATAGAATTAGAACGTATATATTTATTTGAATCGACGTTAGAATATAAATATTTTATTTTAAATATAAAAGGAATTGAAAATGGGGTGGTAGTTTGAAAATTTGATTTCAAATTTCAAATGAATGTACAGGATTCAAAATAAACCGCATTTTGGCAAAACCAAAAATATTAGAATCTGTTTGAGAATATCTTTCCAAAGAATCTGAAAAATTGAAATTTCATTGGGGGAATAAAAAGTTATGCCCAGTTGAAATTTCAGAATAGTCGCTATGGAAAATATAGCCCTTAAAAATTTGCAAACAACCTCCGTTTTTGACGTAGCCACTTTTGTTGGACCCGGGATGTCAAGTTATTGTTAGATTCCAAAATTCAAAATTTTTGGGATTAATATGTGAGCGTAGCGAAGTAAAACGTGTTCAGACAGTTTCAGTCAATTTGGATCGACTAGAAAATGGCCATTTTTCAAACGGTCTTCAAATTTGACGAAACTAGTTTTGTTAGAACCGTATCGTCAATACGAAGCTAGAAAATATTTTTCGGGAATTTTTAGAGTCCGTATGTGGACCCGGTAAATTGAAATGTGCGTTCAAATTCAATATATAGATTTATACTTTGATTTCAACGGAAACTGATCGAAACAGTCGAATTGGCTTACGAAACATATCTCATTGTGTTCGGGATGGGGCTAATTATCTAGGGTCGACAGTCGGTGGGTTTGATTTAGAGTTCGAAATAAAAAGTTACTTTATGGAATTAAATAAATAAATAATATATATATATATATTATATTCTCCCTCACCTCTTTTCTATTCAATCAAACCCCGTTCAGAACAGAAAAAAAGCCCCGATCCCCAAACCCGCGCCCCACAATCCCATCGCCCTCTCTTCTTGCCACCGCCTCCTCGCCGGAGCGCTGCCCCACCGCCGCCCCCACCCTCGACGATGCCCTTCGACGTAAAGCCCCCCTTGCTCCCTCCTCCGTTTTAGCCCCAAATCAAAGAAAACCCCGCGTCTACCACTGCCTAGCTAAAGCCTCGGCCCCGACGCGCAAACCCCCCTCTCTCTCCTGTCCAACGTGAGCTCCTCATACCCCCATTTCCGAAAAACAATGAGTCTCTTTATGTATTTACATTTATGTTATTTTATTTTATTTTCAGTTTTAAAATATAATAACCACGTAGAAAGATCTGATTTTTGATTTAGTAAACATATGATTTTTATAGGAGGAAAGTCGAGATTTTTATATAAGAAAAGATAAGATTTTTAATATAAAAAAAGGTGAGATTTTTAATAGACGAAAGTAATGATTTTTATTAGTAGGAAGATTAGATTTTTGTTCATAAAAAGGATAAATTTTTAGACATGAAAGGATTAGATTTTTAAATATATAAAGATTTGATTTTTTTCGTTAAAAAGATTTGTTTTTTAATAGAAGAAAAATTAGATTTTTTCATTGTAGAAAAATTCTATTTTCACATAAATGAAGTAGGGATAAAAATCCAATTTTTATATATGGAGTTGCGATCAAAATTCGATCTTTATATAAGAAGTAGAGAAGTAAAAATATAATTTTTATATAGAAAGAAGCATTGTAAAAATATATGATTTTCATATATGAAGTGCAATTATAAAAATATGATTTTTAAAATAAACATTATATTAAAAATGCAATTTTTACTATGAACAGCGGGAAAAGGTCGTAGTGGAATTTTGGGCATATCCGAACCGTTCAGAAATAGAGAATGATGGAGTGGATCCCAAAGGTGAGAACTTCACACTTTTATTTTATTTTTCTAGTTAAAATATATACTAGGATGCAGACGGTGCTTAGCAGCACCCGACACCCATCGTCTACAGACCATGGATGACTTGTTTGTTTGATTGATGGTGTGATATGGAATGGAATAAATATTTTATAGTTAAAAATATAGTTTGTAACGTGTGTATGAATAAAATAAATATTTATAAACAAATCGGACGATTTGTTTATGTACACACATTTGACTGATATTGATTGGGACGATAAATTTTACACATCGCCAACTGCACACATAAAATTCATTATTTGTTGGTTGAAACCCCACACGGGTATTGGGATGATATATGACATACACCAGTCCCAATAATTAGCTATATGTCAATCGATTGATTGACAGGCTGTTGTAAGCGTTAAATATTTATATTTGATGCTTATGCAGTGTAGAATGCACTTTGGATGGTGATTGACCGTGTTTGATTATTGTTGTATACATGTGTGTATGAAATCCATATAAATCACATTATATGGTAATTAACTGTGTCTGATTCCAGTTCAGAATGAATGAATATTTTAAAATAATGAATATTTTAAAGTAATATTCAGAAAAGAATCAAAATATGATTTTGATGTCCGATTTGGGATGAACACGAATATATTTAAATATATAAAGCCATGTTGATTAGATTGACGCCATTTTGACGTGAACGATACTAATATCGATTTTATTCATTATTATAATGAATATAAAAAAGGAATTGATTTCAAAATCTGATGTTTTGAAAATATTATCGTTTATATATCGATGATATGGAATATTCAATTTTGATTTGAAATTGAATAGGAAATTGAAATCATTTTGAAAATGAATTTAAAACAATTTATAAAATACGTTTTAAAAGGAAATCAAAGAAATATATACATAATATTATGTATATATATATAATGGCCTGAATGGAACGCGCCGCGCTGCGGCAGTTTGCGAATTTCAACCATTGACTTCGAACGGACATTACGGGAGATCCGACCGTCGGATTCTCCTAAAACCAGAACCGTTGGGTTCATATCGAAAAGAGCTTTCTAACGAATTCAAGAAATTAGAAATCTAATGGTTGAATTTGGAATTATGTCCAAATCAAATTTGGAAAAGGTTGCTGTAAGTGCAGTTCGATGGCCGTTTATGGAAATCGACTGTACGGGCCTTGATAAAATTATTAAAAATATTAATAATTTGTGTAAAATCATAAGAAATGATTTGGAAAGAACTAGGATGAAAAAATCCATGTTTGAAAAGACAAAATTATATTTTTGTCGAAATGAACTAGTTTTGAACTAGAATTATAATCCAATATTTTTAAATAAATAAATTGGGTTTGAAATGGTTTTAAAAATAACCTGAATTTCCAATATATAAATTGGAAATGGATTTGAATCGAAATTGTCTTCGGAATATTTCGATGTTGTTATGGAAATTTGAAAGATATATATCGTTATTTCCAATACGATATTTGTTGAATTCAGAATTTAATATTCAATACAAGCCAATATATTTTCTACTCAGAGCCTTGTATTTAATATCAAATTGGATTTTGGGTTGTCGTGAATGGTATCTTTAATAATGTTGTTCTTGAACCCAATGGAGTTAAGAAAATTAGAAACTGACTGGAGATTAGTTAAGTTGAATGGTTTCCTTGGTATTGATCTGATGTTGGTTTTGGCCTTCGGGATTAACACTTAGGGAATTATTCTCTTACTAATTTATGGATAGAGACTGATGGAATGTGAACTGGGTTTGTTGTGAACTGTGTTTTAGCAACATTCGTTCTTTAACCCGATTTACAGTCAAATGGGATTTGGAATTTATAAATCTTTTGTTAAGATTTAAAGGAGATTTTCCAAAGTAAAGTTTTCCAATTTAACATATTAAATTAGAATTGAATGGATTTCGATTTGGTAATAATCGAAGTAAGCTTCTGTAGAGGAAGACGGTTAACATATATGGAACTTAAAAGACCTTGTAGTTATTCCATTGATATTATCGGTTGGATATGGAAGTTTATATCAATTATATATATCGATTTGTTTTCCATGAAGATTCCATTGCCAATGCAATGTAATTTTGGGTTGTCGTGAATGGTATCTTTAATAATACTGTTCTTATGCCCAACGGAGTTAAGAAATTCAAAAACTGACTGGAGATTAGTTAAGTTGAATGGTTTCCTGGGTATTGATCTGATGTTGGTTTCGGCCTTTGGGGTTATTACTTAGGGGATTGGTCACTTGCTAATTTACAGTTAAAGGATGATGGAATGGAATGTGATTTTGGGTTTATCGTGAACCGTGTTTTAAATGACATTGGTTCTTTAACTCAGTTAAAGACAGGATATGATTTCCCAAGTTAAACAATTGTTAATATTGATTTTTGGGAAGATTAAAACCAAGTGGAGTTTTAATGAATCTTTAATTAGATTAAAATGATATCCAAAGGAAGATTAAAGAATAAATTTGAAGAATTTATCTTTGATAAAATTAATGGGAACCTTTCCTAAAGTATAAGGATATTTGAATAAAGGAATATTCTGGATTGGAATGAGGCATATGTTGTGTTTTTATAGCACTTGTTTATTATATACGCGAGTTATTCAGAAAGACCGGGTTATCCCATCTGAATAACGGATTCGATGATGTGTCGAGGATGAAGACGGTGGTCGAAGACTGGAGGTCTTCACATCGTTTGGATGATCACTGCTGTCTTGATTGGTCTGTACACCTAAGACAAGGTAATAAGTGGTGATCGTCTAGACGTACTTGGAGATCGACCAGATATGCGAGGGCCTCTCTCCTGTATTGGACATTTGGGGGAGGAATATGGTGCCTCTGGTTTCGTTCAGACCCAGAACGAACTTGTAAACAGATGTGTGTCTGACATCGGATTTCATTCTGTGTGATTGATATGCATCGGTTGCATAGCGTGAATTGCCTATGTGGCATGCTGAGATGCAAATGATCAAGGTTTCTGTTGAAAAGTAGAATCTTGTGGTTGATGATCAAAGCACGGCTTTAATATAGCATAGCTTTGTGTAGCGTTAATTTGCGAGCCTCACATCCCACTGTGAACCAGAAACGGGAGAACATCAGGGAAATGGGCATATGCTGGTTTCTAGCTAGGAGTGGTGTTTTGGGTTTTACACACCCGGACATTTTACTTATGTGGATGATGGATAGCGAGGCGCCTCGGGTATATCGGTCTCTGCGGAGCCGATGGAGTCATTTGGCTCATTTATGCCCCATAGGGCAGACTAGCATAACATTTACAGTATTATTAATCCACTCCGTTTGGACCGGCCCTGACGATCCAAGGGTCCACCTGTGTCTGGGTCCTGAGGCTCGGGCTAGAGAGTCTCGAAGCGGTAAGGACGATCCCTTGCCTTGGTTCACAGATGAAAATCCAACTTCCAATACGTGACATTTCGGTTTTGATTGTAGAGCCTAGTATTGGCGACATGATATATGGTACCCATGCCGTCTATAATTGATACATTTATATTTGAAGTTGTTTTATACACTTTGCACTTATAATAGTATCAAATGATTTGTTTTAACGTACCAAGCATGCTTGGCTATTATAACGGAAAACCCTATCCCTCGGCTTGCGTTTGCATTGCGTGATAGGACCTGGGACTTATAATAGCTTCATTTTTCCAAAAAGCATTGCGCTGTTTTGTTATATGCACTGGTATTCTTGGGAGGAAACTCGTTCCGTGTTATACGGCGTGGTCCCTTGATATATCTGATTTAAAGGTAAAATTTTAAATAATTGTTTAGTTCTCACACCAGTCACATGACTGACCTGGAGTTTATTGTTTTAACCTTAACTCTAGGTGCCCCTATTTTCCACACGGGAAGCTAGTAGTTTTGGTTTTGCAGATTTATATTCACAGGATCCTGGTTTACAGCTGGAATGATATTCGAAAAGCTCTGTATCCGTGTATCTCTTTTAGTTGTGTTTTGTATTATTTTTTGTTGCATTTTAACTTGTAAATCTCTGATATTTATCAAATGTATTTTATTCATTCATACTCTGTAATATTCTTGTATTCTGATGGAATTGTTGTAATAAGCAATGAAATGTTCTTCTGTTTGTGTCCCGATGTGGCTTATTTTCAAAGCAATCTGTTCTTTCCTTCACAGGGAAGTTTGGTTCGTAACATCTGCCCAAACCTGGAAACTTAAAATGTCAGATATGGCTACCTATCCTACGGAAAGTAATAAGCGACTGAGGAGATTATCCAATAAGGATAGCTAAATGGTATAACGAATGATAAAATACCACCTCTTACCTTACACGAGGCAAGGGTATATGCGTGAATGGAAGAAGCCTTATCTAGTTGGACCCGTAGCTAGTTCCCTCTAGTTTATGTTAACGTTGAGTATATTATCGATGGTTAATAAGTGACTAGTAGGTCTGCCTAAGGTTTTAAGCAATCAAGTAGAATCTAGCCTATCAATCATTGATAGTGAGGCATTGAATAATAAAGGATTATGAATGAGGATACGTACATATATAGAAACCCCGTAATTAGGGGTCCACTCTCGATTAAATAATCAGTCATGTTGTGGTATAAAGGGTTCACAAATACATGAAGCATTCTATCTCGGTACTATAATTTGGGAATACTACTTTGGGAAGAGTAGTAAAGTCGTGCATAAACAGCAACAAGGTTAGGTTAGAACTACTTATCTTGTTAGGCATACATCGTAGGTTGAACAAAACGGGATACATCTGTTTGTTATAGTCTGTGTTATACATTTCTTAGTCACTAGAAATTGTCGTTTTAACCCCTTCCTCATTGCGACCCCCTGGTTTCCTAGAGAAGGTCAGGTTCTCGTAGATGATTAAGTTTGGCTTTCGGTTCTCGTTCTCTCTCATGCTCGGTATTGGCAAAGTGACTTACTTTGAAAAAGGTAGTTACTTGAGTTAATACTAGATTATCCTATTATTTTTTCGCTGTGAGTTTCTTTTATCGTACTCTGATTATGCTAACACTCATTTATTGCACGTACCAGATATACACGCTCCATGCTTGTATGTGTTTGAGTTTCGATTTTTGCCAAAATTTGGACGCAAAAAAGTGTAGGGTGTTACATTTGGTATCAAACCCTAGGTTAAATGATCAGAGTAATTACTTAAATTAGGAATTGTAAGAGAATGTAATTTGATTTTCTTTTCTATTTTTCTCCGTTGTTCTTACTCGGATTCAATTTATTTCGACGATGAATTAGTCATTGGCCTAATAATAAAAATGGGCTTTAAGCGACTAAGGATTAAAATATGTTGAGTTTGGGTTTCTAGCTAATTTTGTCTTACCCCACAGTATGTTGGCGATCTCGTAGTGAGGAGCACAAGGACGACATATGGAGGAGTCCATTGATTCATGTTTGGAGACTGGACAAAAATCTAGCTACTACCGAGATAGTCGCGATTTCTAGTGTTTATTTCCCTGGTAGTTCCGGTTAAGACCATTACTCAATCTAAAATGGGAAAAGTCCACGTTATTTTGTCGTATCCATTTCGAAAATATACTTACGAGGTTTATCCATTTGTTACTTTGTTGAACTTCCGAAGCTGCCTTTATTGAAATATTCAATTGAGTTGTTGGCCTTGTATTCGAGGAAATTTTATTACTTAAAACTATTTGAAAAATAAAAATGGATTTCAATTGTTTCGAAATACGGTTTCGGAAAAATAGTTTATGAGGATATGGTTTTAAATTCTTAATCTATTCACGTTTTAAAATTTTTAGGGTCCATTCGATAATTTTAATTAATATGGTCTAATTGGTAGGAAAGAAGGAATTAAAAATAACAAGGAATATACCACTAAATTCAAGAATAATAAATATCCATTCCTTGTGATTTTCAGTATCCATCGTCCTATATATGTTGGATAATTTATTAAAGTTATCAAAATTAATCTTAAATGTTTTAGGCTCCAATATTTTGAACTTGATCCAGTTTGAAATATAAACTGGAATATAAATAATAGTAATAATAAACTTAGTTTATAAATATGAAACTGTTAGTTTATAATAAATTCCTTTTTTGGAAAAGTTTTAAAATTTTCTTCGGAAAGGCTAAGAAAAATCCTTCATTTGGGTTTTTGGGTTATTTGATTTCGTGAATCGTCTGTTTGTTGTCGGATAGGAAGGGGGAAAATCTGTTTTTACTTAGATTATGGATTTATAGCTAATTTTTTTTTGGAATTCGTTCGTTCATTGTGTAGTTGCAGTATTGTTGTTGAGACTATAAGTCCTTGGAGTTGGTTCGGAGTTTAATTACGGTCTTTAAATACTGTGGTGATGAGGATAATTAGTTTGCAGATCGCGTCCAATTTTAAAAGATAACGCATGACAATTAATATTTTAATTTGTCCTAATAAGATCAAGGTTCAACCTCTGTCCAAAGCTCATTCGGTAGTTGACCGTTTGGTGCTATACTAAGATGGTCAATTGGTTGATGAGTTTGGTAGAACTTAGACCGAGGACTCAACCATAAAAGTTGCATCCAAATTACCCCTTAACTTCCTTCTTTCGTCGTTTCTTCCTCATCTATCTGAACCATATCTCTATCCTTCTTCTCTTTCTTTGTTGCCGCCTCGTCTCCTTTTTTCGTGCTTGTTTGCGCATTTGATCTTGCCTCACTAATACTCCAAAGATCTAATATCTTCTCTCCGACCATTTCTTAGCCTAAAATACCTAATAGCAATATTCGATCCTATTAACACCATTTAAGTCTCCTCCTTAGGTAGAGGTCATTTGGTTGGATCGGAATGAGAAAAAAGGTCTCACCGCTTTGAGGCTAAGAAAAATTATCGAGGCAGTTGGACTTGCACCGGCTAGTTGCTTCGAGATCATAGAAATAGGGTTGTTTGTGCTACATCCGCCTTTTCTATGCCTTGTTTGAATAAGTTCTTTCGAAGGCAATCATCGTTTTTGAAATGAAGAATAAACTACCTTTGGATGGTTTTTCTGAGGAGAATCTCGATGAGGGTTTTAGAGACATCCGTGTTTTGCACTGACTTGTATGGTCTTTTGTTTGACCGGCTTTGGGGATTTTGCAGTAAATCTCTTTTTCTTGATGTCGGTTTTTGTCTTTGGGAATCTATGTTTGAACTGCCCATGAAGACGTGTGACCCATTTAGAACTCGTTCTATAAATGGGAAGTTATGACTGAATTTGTCTCATGATGCAAAAATCAATCCTTTGTTTGATCGGTGGCATAACTATCATTTAGTGCAGCATCATATTTGATTCATCTTGTTCTTGTGTGTTATCTCATAGGATTACTTTCTATAATTTCATTTATCTATTTTGTCTTTAGACAATATTTGGTGGATTCCCATGAGAAGCAGTTCTGTGTTAGGTTTCTTTTCTCATCATAAATTCTCTCTTAGAAGAGATGGTGATGTGGGAATCTATAACAACACTAGAAGTGTTTGTAAGACGAGATTGAGCATTATGTTACCATGGTATGGTTAATTAAAATATCGTAGAAATTTGTTTGAGCTCCAGCCGTGGAGCAAGACATCTCGTTGTTTATAGCCATTGTTTTAGGAATTTGGAGTTGTTTTGTCGTTGACTTTGTTGTTATCCCTTTCCAACATCAGGATCTTGGTTTTTTGGGGATTCTTGCTTGTAACTGTTAGTGTTGTTTAAAATCACACGACTTAGGTTAATGAGACTTCTAAGTTTGGAAATGTTTATGTCATTCACATATGTGTATCTGAATGAAATCTCATTTTTCTTATCTAAGCTAACAGTTGTCCTAAGATTGGAAAGAATATAATTCCATATTGAATAAATTTTAGTAAAAGACCGATTCTATGTCACAGGTATATAAATAAATCACCATTCTTTGTTAAAGCTAAAATTTATTTTGGTCCTTTTTTGTGTGATTTCAGTTTTTGCATTATTGGTATGACCGACTTCCTTTTTCGTCAACATGCGACTTAAATTATTTAAGTTCACACAAATTATATTTTTGAAAGTTTTTGGTAAACATTATTTGAAAAAAAGAAAACTTTTTACCATTTTCTTATTTTATAGAAAAGTGAAGCGATTTTGAAAGGAAAATTTTAAAATAGACATGAATAAATTTTAAATGGAAATTTATTTTTGTGAAAAATTTCGATTTTTGGTCACATGAATAGTGTAAGGAAGATTTTTGGATGCTTTGTATGTGCGTTTTAGCAGTGCAATAGGACCGACGATACGATAAAAACGTTAATGACAACAAGGAAAAGGCTGTTTTAGCCTTGGAAACGTTGTTTCCGTACCTTGTCATTGATGCACGTGAGCTAATAATTAACTCATTTTATGTTTTAGAGCTTGTTTTACGTCTCCTTTACAGTCTACAAATGGATTTTTTTTGGAGTATTTTGGGTAACTTAGGTGAAATTCCGCTGTAGGGCGGGAAATGGATTATTTGTACGTGGAGGAAACATTGAAGTTCTTCGCTTTAATTTCTTTTTTTCGGTTTAGGAGAGATTAAATAGGAAATAATTAAATTGCGTAACATTTTGGATGGTAGGGTTTGGATGCAAAATTGGTTGCTTCACACTTCTATTCATAGTCGTGTGAGGGCTATGGATGAAAAAAAGAAGTTTCGAAATTTGCATTCATATAGGACTGCTAATATGATTATGATGTTTTGCATCATGTTTTCAAAAGTGTTTTAAAATTTTGTCGCATACATGTAGAGGGCTCGATTTAGAATCATCTTGCATGCATGTTTTATGATTGAAATACATTATGTACACCATGCATATATACACATGGTTGCAAAGTGGATGTACACAAGTTGGTTGTGAGGAATAGGATAACTAGGAGTCATAATTTCAGGATGAAATTCCTTTTAAGTGGGGAGGAATGTAATAATCTGGAATTTTGACAATAAATAGTTATTTAATTAAAACCGCAAAATAGAAATTTCTGCAAATGATGGAATTTGGCCATGAAATTTAACCAATGCATTCGTCTCGTAATTTTGGCCAAGTTTCATGTTTGGAGTTTCGCGAACGGAGTCCGTATGAAAAAGTTACGGATGAAATACGAAAACAGACGGAAAATAAATAAAAGAGAATATTATATATAGTAATATATGATTACCTAGCCACCTCACTACCAGGTCGACGCTGGCTGCGACTTCTTGATCGAGCCAAGAAGTGACGGCTAGGGTTTCAAGTGTATACTATTATAAACGAATGGGCGGATGTTAATTAAATTTAATCTAACGGTTCTAGGCCATTTCTACCCCTATAAATAAAGGGGTAAGACCTCATTCTTTTTTCACATAAATCTGCAGAGGTAGCGGAGCTCTACCATTTTCGTCCCTCTCCAAACCTAATTTCTAAAATAAAAATGTATTCATGCAAAACCAATAAAATCCAATTCATATGAAATTGAGAGGATAAGCATATCAAATGGAAAAGAATGAAAATTGACGCTCAAAATCATATTCTCCCTCCTTTCCTGTTTTCATACATTTTTACATATCTAGAATTTTCCTTTTCTCGGATAAATTTTAGATTTATGAGAATTTGGGGATTGTAGGCCTAAAGGTTTAAACTTTGGATTTGGAGGCTATAAGGTGAGTAAGAAATTTACGAATACAATTATAATGACTTATCTATTTCGTTTGAATCAAATAGATGTTTTTATGCCTATCAGATATGTTCATTTAAATATTGTGAATTTATTGGCATCCATCAGAACTGATTAAAAATATGGTTAGAACTTGTGAATTATATGTTGTGGTTATGTATAACATAAATTGTAGGATTTTTAAGCTTGTTCATACATGTTCCTATAGTTATGTCATGAAATATGTTGTACATGTTGCATAGCACTATGAATCTGGAAATCGGTCCCATTAAAACACAAATTAGATGTTGTAACATTCCAGATCTTTAGTTCAGTGTTGAATAATGAAATATGAGAATTTGGGTAAAAAGATGAAATTAGTGAATTATGAGATTTTGAGAATAAAAGAATATTCCTTTTTGTATTCAATATTGTTAGGTTTTGGGCTTAATCATTGTAAACATGTCGTTTTCCTCCTTTTGAATAAAAATGCATTATTTTGAAATCACAAGAGGTATAATAAAAAGGATTAAAAAGGGAAAAGTAGTGAAAATGTATGTATAAATATAAATGCATATGTTTGTGTATAATTTGCATCGACTATTCCAAAATATATATTACATATATTTCTTGTAATTTGGAAATATGTCAATTCCACTAATTAAGCATTATGTACAATGATTACGACTAATGGTTTTTTTGAGATTTGAAACCTTTTTAGCAATATTGAATATAAAAAGGAAATGTTTGGTAATTTGATTAGATCAAATCATTAATTTAAAAATAAGAATAAAAATAAAAATATCAACTACGTTGACTGTATGAAAATATAAAATAAATATATACATGTTACCCGTCCAAATCAGCGTAAAACGGTAAAATATACATTGTATGGAATGTTTGAATGTTCGGATAAGGTTCAATTATGGGATTATATGTAAATGTAATTCATTTTGAATTAATATATTTATGGTGACCATTTGTAGCAATCAATATAATTAATTGCTATAAATAAGACTGCAAATCAATAGATAACCATTGTAACCAATATTGATTAGGGAAAAATAAATGTGATAAAAAAAATGGTTACAACTCCTAAAATCAATTAGGATATATGCTGTAAACCCTAATTAGGAAATTTGAATTATAGTCGCATTTAGTCATGAGATTAAGCTCAACTTGTGGTATGAGCCTGCCCGGAACCGATCGGAAATCCAGCAATCACAGGTAGTCAGCTTAAGGTGAGGGGTCTAGTGCATAAATATAATCGTATTAAGGCACAAGGTTAAGTTTAACTTGCGGTAGAAGTCTGTCCGGAACCAACCAATAAATCTGGCATCCACAAGTTGTCAACTTAATATGAGAGGCCTGGTATGTAAATATATATATACATATAAATTAGTAAAGAAATAAGAATAGAAATTTCCTGTGGGGTACAATAAATAGACAACTTGGGACTGATAAATAGTCGCCTTAAGAAATGTGACCTGTATGGTCATAAAGGGAAATGAAAAGGAAATAAAAGGAACTATGTGTCATAAGGGAATTTATGATTGTCATTAAAGCACTAAGACCGAATTAGGGAAAAATAAATATCATAGGGAAAAAGGGAATATAACCTTCCTTATTTATAGTAATGGAAATATAAAACATAGTTGGATTTAGTAGGTTAATAAGGTAAGATATTATTAACCATAAAAACCCGTGATGACAATAAATCATGTAACTATAATATTTCCGTGTAGAGGGACTAAACGAGAATGACTTAATAACGTAGCCTACTTTATCCTAATAGAGAAAGTGCTAAAGGCAAATAGGGTACAAATCCAATAACCTTCGCGTATAGTCCGCTTCCTTAGGCCTTAAGTGACTTTGGGTGTAACATCCCGTATTTTAACGGTATAATAATTAATTAATTTAATTATTTAAATAGTGATTTAGCGATTTAAATCGTTGTTAATTAAATAATATGGAATATTTAATTAATATAAATAATAGAATAATATATTTAATTTTGAAATAGTCGGAAATAGCTGAATTCACAATATTGTGTGAATTGGATTATTTATAAGATATAATTCAGTTTAGAGTTGAATTATAGAAACGAATATATTTAATAAACAATGGTTGAACGTATTAAATATATTATAATCGAGCTCGAAATGGTGCTGTAATTCGTTATTTGGCGATTCGAACTGTAAACGAATATACATAATTCATTTTATATCGGATTTCTGTGAAGCAAGAATCGTTTGGAGATGGTGAACTATATTTTTCTAATGGAAGAGAAAAATCGAGATTTCGTTGTATAGATTGTGAGTTATGTCCAAATCAAATTTTCAAATAGTCGCCATGGAATTGTATATAAGACATAACAGTTATTTAATTTTAGTTAAATATCAGTTTTGAATTTGGATAAGATATTTGAGACGTATACTTAGTTTAATTTTTAGAAGTTTACTGAAAATTTTAATTTGGAAAATAAGAAAATTTTCGTTCAACGTGTTTTGCACGCTATATCAGCATTTTGGGATTTCACAATATATTCTAACTTGTCTATATTATTATATTATTTGGATCATAGCATAGTGCTCATCACAAAGATATTTTTATTTTTTGTTGTTAGCGGTCCATAAACGAACGATGGTATACAACTGGGTACCCTTAATAAATTAAAATTTTATATGCTTGAACACTAAGAAAAGAGGACATGTACAGACCCTTCTTTTCACACCGCCTACGGTTCTAAAAAAGTCCTCCTAGCCTATCAACTATCAACTTATGATAAGACCAATCAACGCAGACCTCCTCTGATTTACTTCAAGGCGAAGGAAGAAAATATATAGCTATGAAATGATGTGCCTACTCTAAAATGCGGACTACTTAATGCTTAAGTTTTCGCCCCTTATAAAGACCCCACGAGTACCCCGTCATTTTTTCTTTGGCTTCAACAAAAAAAAATCCATACCGTGAGTCCTTAATTCAAATAAATGTGAAACGCAAGAATCAAAACAACGGTTGCTGAAACTACTCGCATGACCTAAGGCAGCAGAACTGGGAGGATATGGGTTCTACAGTGATCAAGCGGAACTGCGTGGAAGTCATGTACTATAGAAAAGGCGGGATCTTGTGCAAAGTTTGGTAGCGTCAAAACACTGAGGATGAGAGGCTGTTCAAAACAAACATGAAGGGAGGATGAAGTGATACTTTGAATGAAGAATTAATACTGTTTAGAGGAGCTGTGGCGGGTATAAAAGTATACGGGTTCGAAGTTGATGGAGCAGTTTTCAATGAGAGGATTGTTGCATGATATAGTACTTGAGGCGGGCACTATTTTTACTTCAAGCTTTTTGAAGTGTAGAAAACACAGGGATAGGGTAGATGCTAGGAAGTGGTGCAAGCCTGTGCTAATGCGTTTTACGAGGAAAGTGCGGGGAAGTCGTCAGCAATGTCGGATTTCGAAACGGTGGGTTGTGAGGAGGGTAAATGGGAGGAGGAAGTTGTGGCGTTGGGTTGTTTTACTGGGTGTTTGGATTACGTGGGAAGGAGAAAGGAGTAGCAGGTTCATGTTTTAACAGATAGGGAAGAAGCGTGTTCAACAGTAATAATGTGGTATTAATTTTAAATGGTAATTAAGTTCTTAATTAAATATTAATTATATTTAAATTATTAGTTAATGATTTTCTAATATATGCAATCGTATAAAAATGTATAACTTCATCATACATTATCAGCAATTGACGAAACAGGATCCATTGGGATCATATGGACGACGGCTACACCATGAAACTTTTTCAGAGTGGATTGGAGCTCGTTACAATTTATAGCGAAATAAATTGCCTGATCTGAATCGACGATCGCTAATCGTTATTTAATGATAAACGTCCATTGTGAGTAAATCTCACTAACTCTGCACAATTATATTTTTATAATGTATTTTTAAAATTGATATATGATGGTTGATGTCTGTGTGTTGATTGTTCGGATGAACTTCTAATTAATTAGTTGAAAATATAAACATAATTATATATGTGAATCGTTGATCAAATATTGATTTTTTTTATCAGAATAATTCATATTGAATTGAAATTGATGTTATTTATAATGTTTGACATCTGTGGATGCAGGGAAATAGGTTGGAGGGATCCTAATGGATTCCTCAATTTTATAATACTATTCTTTTCATATATTGTGATATATGATGTGATATATAATCTGTGATTGATTATGATGACACTGGTCTTGTTATTTGGTATTTTAAATACCATAAGAAATACTGGAATGTAAAAAGGAAATTTTCAAAGTGTATTTTGAAAATAAAATATTTATATAAAATCAATGGATTTTATATAAAAGGAAATATTTATAAAATGAATAGAATTTTATAAAAGGAAATATTTATAAAATGAATAGAATTATAAAAAGGAATTATTTGGAAAATAAATAGAATTACAAAAAGGAAATGGCAATATATGAAAGAATTATGAGAGATGGATTTAAAGTAGATTTTAAATAGAATCCGTTTTAATAGATAAATTGAAAAGATTATTTATAATTTTTTTTTATAAATTAAGTAAATTATTTATCAGAAATTATATGAAGAACTAGAAATCGGTTTTAACACCAATATTTTTATGTAATGTAAACGTAGCATTTACAAAGGGATTTATAAACGAGATTTTAGGTGATTGGAATTGAAAATAAGATTTTGTATGAATAATAATAGAAGTATAAATTGAATTTGTAAATAGGATATTATTTTTAGATGAAAGATCAAACTGATTGATTATATAAAATCACATTCAATGTGAATAATGGATTAAAATAAATATTTTATAAATTAAAACATTTAAGGTTTTAAATCTCGGATTTTGGCCAATATCTCGAAAAAATATCTCGGCTATCTCGGGCGATATTTGAAACACTTGTAGCTAAACTAACTGCCAATTGAAAAGGGAATTTGAATGAGATAGGAAAGAGTGTTAATCGAATATAAGTTATTTGAAGAGAGTTAATGAAATATATGCTATTCGAAGAGAGTTAATCGAATATAAGTTATTCGAAGAGAGTTAATCTAATATATGTTATTCGAAGAGAGTTAATCGAATATAAGTTATCCGAACAAAGTTAATCGAATATAAGTTATTCGAAGAGAGCTAATCGAATATATGTTATTTGAAGAGAGTTGATTGAATATAAGTTATCCGAAGAGAGTTAATCAATATAAGTTATTCGTAGAGAGTTAATCGAATATAAGTTATTCAAAGAGAGTTAATCGAATACAAGTTATGCGAAGAGAGTTAATCAAATACAAGTTATTCGAAGAGAGTTAACAGCATATATGTTATTCGAAGAGAGTTAATCGAATATAAATTATTCTAAGAGAGTTAATCAAATAGAGTTTATTCGAAAGAGAGTTATATGTTGAAATTCAATTATATCAAATTCAGGAAAGTACTATTTAATTTCCGATTTTTCAATCACGATTTATTATTTATTTATCTACAATGATTATCTATTTAAATAAATAAAATAAAAGTTATATTAAAGTTACTATATTTCAGAGCATGGAATTATAACACTATCGTTACAATCAAATGATTTATGTAAAAGGAGTGGATTCATAAATTTGAAACTTGAGAGTTACATAAGAATAATTTGTTAAAGATTAAAGTGGTGGACTTTGTCTATTTCAAGGTTAATAATGTTGTTCAGTTAAGGTCTTAGAGGTAGTTATACCCCAACTTGATTGACTTCATTGTTAACTTAGGAATAGTTAAGGTCTGATAACGAAGGTTGGTTAAGTGAATTAAGTAATGAGTGTTAATGGTTTGAGTTGGCATAGCAATGTTTTATTTAAACATTTGTTTAATCAAATGAAGGAATTTTGGAAACATTTTCCAAATAAAATTCAGAAATGTTTTCTAATATAGAAAATAAGAAATGGAAGTAAACATGGAAATGTTTTCCGATGTAAATGACATGTAGTTTATAAATATAGAAGCTGTGAATATATATATATATATATATATATATATATATATATATATGAGCATGTTTTACTTTGGTTAAAAACAAATATTTTCTGGAGTATAGAAATAAATAGTTATAAGAAATGGAAACGTTTTCTAATGTTAATAACATATATTTTCTAAACTTAGAAAATAAGGATTTATGAATATATTGAAACAGGAAATGGGGAAATGAATAATTTAATGATAAATTAATTTAAAGGGAAAAATGATGATTGATGATTGATCTATAAATTTTCCATTTGGAAATAAGATCGTTGTGTGTATGGATGTTTACCTTTGATAGTTAAATAACCGACTATCAAATTTAGACCATTTTTCCGACATCAATACGGGGAGACCAGGATCAGATTTATTATCTGAAAACCACTACGTGTGGGCATTAGCGTTGTGAATCAAATACGATCAAGATAATTGAAGACGGAGTTTATGCAAGGGCTGTTTTGGCAAATCTTAGGTAGAAGTTGCCTAAGATGATTTTGCAGAATAGTGACTTCGGTTTGTCCAGTTCTAGGACAACCTGTATGAAAGAATGTCCGACAGAGTATATTTAATAGATAACATAAGTTGATCTCTTCAAACGTATTTACATTTGGTGGCAGAGGAATTCATTTCTCTTAGATGTATACCCGTGGTGTTTTTGGAGAAATCAATTTGTGATTTGGCGAGTATGACGATGTGACATTCAAAGTAAATAAAGTTGTGATTCCTACGTTATGGCTTCTAGCCGCACAATCGAGAAATGGTATAAAATCAAGTAGGTCGCATGGCTAAGTGGTTAGCTGCCAATTAGGGTGTATTGTCACCTGATCTAGAGAAATTTCATTTACTTCTTTAACCTATTTCGATGTTGTCCCTTTCGGGAAACGGTTGTTGATCCCAACCGTTGGTGATAATACATTCGGCACACTCAAGCGAAATGGGTGACCGGTCATGTTTAGCCTGGGTTACAAGATGTTCCTGTTGAACCCGGTGTATCCCTCTCTAGAGATACAGAAGGTGGTCCCATACCTTGCCAATTGGAATCCATTATCCAATAAGCGCCACAGTTTTTGATTATATATTATGTATGTAGAACGTGAGATGAAAGCGTTCTGCTAAATGATTTTTAGTTGTGGTTGTTAGACACTATTGTAATATCAGAAGAATTTTGATATAAAGAATATTTTGGAATATCGTAAGGTAAAAACCATCCGTGTTTATGTATGGATCGGTCTTATGATTATTCTTTCTTTTAAAAGGATTTTAAAAGTTAAACAAATGGTTGGAGTTTACTCACACCAGTCACATGACTGACCCAGAGTTTATTTTGTTTTGTTTTCCTTAAACTCTTGATTGCCCAATTTTGTACGGGCAGTCAAGTACTCAGGATTTTACAGATATACTTGGAAAGCTGGAGCAGGAGGCTTCATGATTATGTAGCTATGGTTTATTTCCGCTGTGATGTAAGTGTTGTACTCAAATATACAAATACAAATGTCTGTTTCAAAGTTATGTTGTATACTATATTTTATTCGTTCCACCGTGAGATTTGTGTTACTCTGATTCTGATGTTATGTTCTTCTTCTTCTCCTATTCTAATTTTCTATCTTATCTATTCTCACCCTCTAACTTCTTTCTATTAACATTTCGGTATTTTCATTGTTTGAATAGTCGACATGATGTGTTGTATGTCGATATTCGAGTTCGAAAATCCCTGTTCGTTACATTGGTATCAAAGCTGAAGGTTAAGTGATTACCTTTTCTGGCGTGACTCAGTAGAGATAGGGTAGCACTACCCTAGATAGAGTTTGAGTGTATACATACGAGTGGACGTATTTGTAGATTTTTTTTCTAAAAATTGTTTTATATTATGGATATTTATTGGTTGAGTTGTTTATGAGTTCTGGTCGATTAGTTTGATCCACTACATCGGTAGGAGTTTCTGAACACTCGAATACAATGAACTAACTAGTATGTTTTGAAAAGAGGGTAAACGAAATAGCTTTACCCAAATTATATTTTGATATAAAATAATCATTAATATTGAAAATATTATGTATATTGGATGTGTTGGTTGTGATATTAATCGAATAAGATTAAAATTGAGTTGATTATATATACATAACCAAATAAAAATTCATGTAAGTGTTACGAAATGAATTAAATCAGAATTGAAATTAAAACCCTAGAAATTTGGAAAAGTATTTGTATATGGATTTGGATTAAAAATATGAGAATTTTAAAATCCTAGGAGATTTTAAATTATTTTGCAAACATTGAGATGGATGTTTTGGAATATATTTCAAAATAGAAGTGTTTAAATATGGGTTTTGAAAGGGATATGGTATTGAACTCACTTCGGTCATTGGGAAATAACTCTGATGATACTGGCCACCTCATCAGTGCTCATTTTCAAGTTGTAAGTGATGGATTACTACCAAATATATTGTTTTGGAATTGTTTTCAGGAAACAAGTTGTTTTGAATCCTGAAAAGGAAAGGTTGATTTTTGATATGGTAAACTGTTTAAAAACTCCCAGGAAAAAGAGTGTTGAACTAAAATAGATTAATTATTAAAATAAAAACCAGAATTGAATTATGAGATAAAGATAATTAATAAGAGAGATTAATTAGTTAATAAATTGTGTGGAGTGAAACTCAATTTGATTATGTATATTGGACTGGTAAGTAAGAGTTGAAACTGGTAATGGAATTTCAGCTGAGGATAAAAACTGATTGCAGATCAAGTTGGAAATGTATCGGTATATGCTGATTGGATAGGAAGTGGAAGAGATCGATTTGAATGCCCGACAAAAAGGTACAAGTTTATTTTTATATTGGGTATGAGATTTTTATGAGCCTATTTGGCAAGCTGCTTGGCTTTTTGATTTTCTTTTGGATTGGAGAAGGCCTAGAGAGGCGAGTTGTAGTTGTACCGATTGGGCTGTACAAAGGAGGTGTTGGTGAAATTTTTCGAAAATTTTGGATGTTAGAATTTTTGTTAATAGAAATGAATTTATATGTAGTTGAAATTAATCAGTGCAGTTGAAACTGAAGTTAAAAAGTAAACAAATAATTTTTTACCCAATTAATAGGGTTTGTTTTCTACCTTAGCAATTTTGTGGATGAAATTATTTTAAGGGAGGAAGAATGTAACGTCCCGTATTTTTATGGTATAATAATTAATTTATTTAATTATCTAAATAGTGATTAAGAGATTTAAATGGTTGTTTAATTAAATAATTTGGAATATTTAATTAATATAAGTAATAGAATAATATATTTAATTCCGAAATAGTCGCAAATAGCTGAATTCACAATATTGTGTGAATTGGATTATTTATAAGATATAATTCAGTTTACGGCTGAATTATAGTAACTAAATTAATAAACAATGGTTGATCGTATTAATTATATTATAATTATAATCGAGCTCGAAATGGCGTGGTAGTTCGTAATTTGGCGATTCGAACTTTAAATGAATATACAAAATTCGCTTTAAGTCGGATTTCTGTGGAACAAGAAATTTTCGAAGCTGGTGAACTATATTTTTCTAATGGAAGAGAAAAATCGAGATTTCGTTGTATAGATTGTGAGTTATGTCCAAATGAAATTTTCAAATAGTTGCCATGGAATCGTATATAAGACATAACAGTTATTTAATTTTAGTTAAATACCAGTTTCGAATTTGGACAACATATTTGAGACGTATACTTAGTTTAATTTTTAGAATTTTACTGAAAATTTTAATTTGGAAAATAAGAAAATTTTCGTTCAACGTGTTTTGCACGCTATATCAGCATTTTGGGATTTCACAATATATGTCAACTTGTCTATATTATTATATTTTGTTTGGATTGTAGCATAGTGCTCATCACAACGGTATTTTTATTTTTTTTGTTAACGGTCCATAAACGAAAGATGGTATACAACTGGGTACCCTTAATAAATTAAAAATTTATATGCTTGAACACTAAGAAAAGAGGACATGTACAGACCCTTCTTTTCACACCGCCTACGGTTCTAGAAAAGTCCTCCTACCCTATCAACTATCAACTTATGATAAGACCAATCAACGCATACCTCCTCTGATTTACTTCACAGCAAAGGAAGAAAATATAGAGCTACGAAATGATGTGCCTACTCTAAAATGTAGACTACTTAATGCTTAAGTTTTCGCCCCTTATAAAGACCCCACGAGTACCCCGTCCTTTTTTCTTTGGCTTCAGCCAAAAAAAAGAAAAAAAAAGAAATCCATACCGTGAATCCTTAATTCAAATAAATGTGAAACGCAAGAGTCAAAACAACGGTTGCTGAAACTACTCGCATGACCTAAGGCAACAGAACTGGGAGGATTTGGGTTCCACAGTGATCAAGCGGAACTGCATGGAAGTCATGTACTATAGAAAAGGTGGGATCTTGTGCAAAGTTTGGTAGCGTCAAAACACTGAGGCTGAGAGGCTGTTCAAAACAAACATGAAGGGAGGATGAAGTGATACTTTGAATGAAGAATTAATACTGTGTAGAGGAGCTGTGGAGGGTATAAAAGTATACGGGTTCGAAGTTGATGGCGTTGTTTTCAATGAGAGGATTGTTGCATGATATAGTACTTGAGGCGAGCACTGTTTTACCTTCAAGCATTTTGAAGTGTAGAAAACATAGGGATAGGTTGGATGCTAGGAAGTGGTGCGAGCCAGTGCTAATGCGTTTTACGAGGAAAGTGCGGGGAAGTCATCGGCAATATCAAATTTCGAAACGATGGGTTATGAGGAGGGTAAATGGGAGGAGGAAGTTGCGGCTTTGGGTTGCTTTACTGGGTGTTTGGATTACGTGGGAAAGATAAAGGAGTAGCAGGTTTATGTTTTAACAGATAGGGAAGAAGCGTGTTCAACAGTAATAATGTGGTATTAATTTTAAATGGTAATTAAGTTCTTAATTAAATATTAATTATATTTAAATTATTAATTAATGATTTTCTATTATACACAATCGTATAAAAATGTATAACTTCGTCATACATTATCAGCAATTGACGAAACAGGATCCATTGGGATCATATGGACGACGGCTACACCATGGAACTTTTTCGGAGTGGATTGGAGCTCGTTACGATTTATAGCGAAATAAATTGCCTGATCTGAATCGACGATCGCTTATCGTTATTTAACGATAAACGTCCAATGTGAGTAAATCTCACTAACTCTACACAGTTATATTTTTATAACGTATTTTTAGAATTGGCAAATGATGGTTGATTTCTGTGTGTTGATTGTTTGGACGAACTGCTAATTAGTTGGTTGAAAATATAAATATAATTATATATTGAGGCGATCCCAAAACCCCGTGACACGGTGTTAAGGATAATCATTGGAATATAACACATTAATCATCATTAGCAGATCACAGATAATAGCATAAACATGAAATAGAATAATTTACACACATATGACAGCGGAATCATATAGATATCACCACATCAGAGAGCAAAGTGCAGGATACAACTTGGTGCATAATAATACATAATCAGTCATCATCGCCAGAGGCGGAATCATACATAAAGAGTACACAAACTAAACATCAGTCTACATCGCCAGTGGCGGAATCATAATACATATACATAATGGCGGAAAAAGTCATAGTCATCACGGTGTAGTCAAGCCTCGCCATGAGCCAAAAGTGCACCTCTACTGCAGTGCCACGCCAAAATATACCAGATACCTGTAACTAGGCTGCCCGTGTGAAAATGAGGGCACCCGAGTTTGCAAGGTGAAACAAACTACGAGTCAGTCATGGGACTGGTATGAGAAATCTACTTAACTTATTAAACAACAATAATAAGGAAAATCAAAGGACCACGCCACTTTCGCGGAACGGATTTACTCCAATGAGTGCTAGTGCATGAAATAAAGTAAATGATTAAATCATCGCAATGCTTTTTATAAAATGAAGCCATTATAAGACTAAGGTCCCATCACACAATGCAACGCAAGCCGAAGGATAGAGTTTTACCTTATAATGGCCAAAAATGCTTAATACGTATAAAACAAAAGTGTTTGATATTATTACTAGTGCATATATGTTTGATATTATTACTAGTGCATATATGTTTTCAAAAGCAAATTCAATCATAAATATCAATCCTAGGCGGCATAGCTACCATCTACTATGTCGCCATAATAGTAAAACAATCACATCCGCAATTTCGTATCGGAAATTGGATTCCATCATGAGTCGAGGCAAGGGGCAAGCTCCTCTCCGTTCGAGACACTCTAGCAAATGCCCCAGGATCGCACACAGCGGTTCTTGGAATCGGCTGGGCCGGTCCTCTCTTACTTTTGAGGATTGGCAATTCCTGAACACACGTTTTCCGGTCCATACAGACCTATAATCGAGGCGCCTCGCATTCCAACAACCACACAGGTGAAAAGTAGATATAAATGTCAGGGCTAATAGGTTACTGACACCACCATAGCTAGAAAGAAACGTCGTGCTCTCCCAGCGGTCCGTCTCCCGTTTTTGACTCATATCGGGGTGTGAGGCTCGTGAATCCATGTTTTACACAAAGCTACGTCACACAGACCATTCTTTGATCATCAACCACAAGACTTTGCTTTGCAACAGAAGCCTTAATCATATACCACTTAGGCGTGCCACATAGGCAATCCACTCCATGCGACTGATTTCTATCGATATATAACCTCTGAGCTCGTACATCTTAGAGAAGCGCGTTAAGCAAGAGAATAAATTCTCCGCTGCCAAACAGATATATATTTAACAGAGATCAATTAGCACAGAAAAAAATCCAATGTCAGACACACAGTCCATTTACAAGTTCGTTCTGGGTTTGAACGAAACCGGAGGCACCAAATTCCTCGCATACCTGCACAATCAACAATACGTCCGGACGGCTACTACTTCAGCCCCTTCATGGTAGCTACTCCAATCACGAGTATCAGTAGCGCCCATCCATCCAAAGTGAAGATCGTCGGTCTTCAACCGTCTTTAACTCTTCGACTTCTCACCGTCGATCGACTATTTGAAATGAGAATGAACTCGGCCTTTTCAAATAATCCATGTATATTTAGATTTTCAAATCAATTTTTCACATGGTTAAACTATTCAACATTCACATTTCAGTTCCTTATTATAATTTTCATGTTAAACACATTCAACCATCACATATCAAGCAAACACAACAAAATTGGTTTATTTCCACTCTATATCGTCTATAGTATTTTATAACGATATATCGCCGTTTTTATTTATTTAAAACGGCCATATTTAATTAAATGACGTTTCAGGTTGTGCCAAGGCACTGGCGCTGTTTTTTCACTAAATTTGTTTTACACATATCTGAAAATCTAACCGTTGGATCTTCACAAATTTTATACCATTAGAAAGATCATTTCAAAACAAATCCAACGGTTTCAGTTTTGGGAAAATCCGACGGTCGGATCTTCCACACTAGTCGTTTGAAGTTACGATTTCAAATTACGAACTGCGGTGTCGTTATTCGATTTAATTTAATTATATATATATAAATATAATCGTTTCTGGCGCTGTTTTTCTTTAGATTTGAATTAAACATTCTAGAAAATCCAACCGTCGGATCTTTACTCAGTTGGTGCCGTTGGAAAGATATTTCCAAGGCGAACCCAATGGTTGCGGTTTCAGGAAAATCCAATAGTCTGATTTCCCGCACTAGTCGTTTGAAACCACAGTTTCAAAACACGAACTGCACGGCCACGATTCCTTTTAATTTTATTTATATTTATATATTTATATAAATATAGTTCATTCGAAAATTCCTATATCGTTTTCACTTCAAATATTTCACTAACGCCTTTAAATTTTGGAAAATTTCGCCATAACGTCCTTTGTACGGGAGGGGCTGGGAAAATTCCTAAATAGCCACACGGGCGTCTCATCTCAAAAAGAAAAAGAAAAAGCCAAGCGGCTAGCCAACAGGCTCATAAAATCATCACCCAAACAAAACATTAAACGTGTACCTATTTGTCGGGCACAAAATTTTATTCCTCTTCTCTAGCCTCTTTGCTATAACCTGTTCAATAAATATGCATGTACATATATGCAATTCTTATCACTTATCAGTTTCCATTCAACTTCATATTTAATTCAATTTGGTTTAAAAACACCATTCAATCTAATGTTGCATACCTAGGCAAAAATCATATCATTAGCTAATTAATGAATATTTCAACTCATGCATATTTATTTGAACAAGTGGTTATTTTTAACACTTCACATTTCAAAAATGATTATTTTGGCGAACTAAAATATATTTCAACACATGACTATTTTATTTAGTTCCTATGCATGTTAAAATAATATTTCTTTCACAAATATTTATTTCAACGCTCGCATATTTTTAGCAAATCACATATATGATAAAAATGGCATTTTTATCATTTAAAATATTTATTCAACATATAAATGTTTTTAACACTTCATAATTTCAATAAAAATGTAATTTTTATTGTTCGATCTTTTTATTCAACACATGAACTTTTCCAACACACGCACTTCTCAACACATGAGCATTTCCACACATGGATATTTTATATAGTTTGTTCATATAAGAAAGATGAAATTTTTATTGTTGAAACTATTTATATATAAGGCGAATATTTTACATACTTCATATATATTATAAAAATGTGATTTTTATTGTTTAAACACTTTATTCATTCACACATGAATTTAATTTTCACACATCACTTCTCAACATATGAGCATTTCCACACATGGATATAATTTCAACACATGACCTTAGTTTCATCGCATGAAAATAATTTCAACATATGAAAATAATTCTAACACATAAATATTATTCAAAATTTCGGCAGCATAACGGCAGGGTAGTTAAAACCGGCACCGTCCCGAGTATGGCTCCTCGCTCTACCTTAAAACCTCGCGGTTTTTGACAATGGGGATTTCATGCATCTAATTCGCACGCAGGCGACATGTTTTATTTTCATTTCCACAATTATTTCCAATTTATTTCAAGCACCAATGGGTATTTTTCAACCACAACCAATCAATATCAACCACAAACAATTATTCAACCATTCGCATTTTTCATCCAATATTTCACACCAATTCACAACAATAAATATCGTCCATGGTTTGTGGACGAGGGGAGTATATATATATTATTTCTATATTTCACTTGCATTTCACCACACATATCATTTATACTATGCATGTATAATTCATACTTCGCTCATATAGCTTACACAACGCATGTACATGAGGTATACAACACGTATATAATTTATACTTCGCTTGTATAATTTATACATGACATTTTCCACTCAATTTCATTTAATTTAGATTTCTCACATTGGTTTTCGGAGTGCTAAAAATCGTAGATGGCTTAGAAAAATCCGCGGTCTCTTCTATGTGGTAGAGAACCTCCTTGCGGTCCCGATGTTTCCTGTTTCATCGAATTTCGTCAACACTCCATAAAGATATGATTTTTCAAAGTTTAAATGTGATAAAGGACTCACCTTTCATGATGGTTCAAAACTAGGTTTCAGATTTGCGGCAAATCCATGCTACGATGTAAGGATCGGGCAGTGCAGCGTCGAAGGGGGAGGAGAGAGCTTCGCGCGCGTGGGGGAGTGGGCCAGTTCGATGGTCCCTGGCGCCGCCGGCGGCGGTCCAAACGTCTGTCGTTCTCGAGCTCGATTCGAGCTCCACAGGCCACGAAAAATTCCAAACTCTATATTGATTTGAAGAGGAGATCTAGAGCTTTAAAATGAATCAAGAATCAAGTGATTTCATTGAGAAACGAGAGAGAAATCAAGCCGGGAAGATCTGGAGCACTTCCGTCGTTGCGACCTGGAGTTGACGATTTTTTTTTAATTTTTAAATTATGAAATGAAATTTCCTATTGGCCGATGGTTTTATTATATTTTAAAATACTATTTCTCCACACGGACACCAATTCAAATCCAATGACTATCGCCCCCAGCTAAATACCCCCATCCCGGACATAATGGGATATGTTTCGTAGGCCAATTCGACTGTTACAGTCAGTTATTCCTCAAATTAAAGTATAAACATTTTATATTCAATTTGAACGTACATTTCAATTTGCCAGGGCCACAAACTGATTCGAAAAATTCCAGAAAAATAAATCTAGCTATGTTTTGACGCTACGGTCCCAACAAAACTAGTTTCGTCGAATTCTGAGATCGTTTGAAAAATGGCCCTTTTCTGGTCAATCCTATTTAATAGAAATTGACCAAACACATTTTCTTTTGCCACGCTCACATACTAGCTTCAAAAATTATGAAATTCGAAACCTAGCAATAGTTTGACATCCCGAACCCAACAAAAGTGGTTTCGTCGAATTTCGAGGTCGTTTGCAAATGTTTTCAAGGGCTATATATTTTATATAGCGATCTTTCTGAAAATTCATTTGGCCATAACTTTTGATTCCCGCTATGAAACTTCGATTTTTCAGATTCGTTAGAAGGATATTCATTAACAGATTTAAATATTTTTTGTTTCACTAAAATCCATTATATTTTGCACCCGGTGCAGCCAGTTAAAGTTTGAATTCAAATTTTCAAACTGACTCACTATTTCTAATTCACTATTTTATTGAAATATTCTATTTCAATTGTTCAAATTCCTTTGAAATAACTAATTTAAAAATTTTAAATTGGCTCGTATTTTCCTGGTTGTTACATTCTCCCCCACTTAAAACTTTTCATCCCCGAAAAGGAAACAACAGTAAAGTAGGAAACAAAATGTAAATACAAAGTATTGAAAAGGTACCTTGCACCGGAGTTAGTCAGAGATGTCCACTCTGCATTTGGGGTAAGCTTGCTTAATGCTTTCCTTAGTCTCCCAAGTATAGTCTCTAGGATCACTACTCCACTGCACTTTAACTAGATGAACCTTTTTGCTTCTTAGCTCTCTAGTTTCTTTGCCAACAATCTTTAATGGCTCTCTTCTGACTGCTAATTCTGGAGTTATTTCCAAGTCCTGTTGCGCTGCTTCTTCTACAACAAGATCCGGATCATGCACATGTCTTCTAAGTTGAGATACGTGAAACACATCATGCACTCCAGGCAACCAATCTGGTAATTGAACCCTATAAGCAAGAGTTCCAATTCATTCAAGTATAGGAAAGGGACCAATAAATCTCAGTGCCAACTTCCCAGTTTTGCCAAATCTGATTACTCCTCTCGTCGGAGAAACTTTCAAATAAACATGGTCACTAATAGCAAATGTCAAATCTCTTCTTCTAGAATCTGCGTAACTTTTCTGTCGGCTTTGCGCGGTTCTCAATCGCTTTTTGATGAAGTCGAATTTATCAGACGCTTCTCTAATCATATCGGGTCCTAACACAAGTCTGTTGCCAGGTTCTACCCAACATGCTGGAGATCTGCACGGTCTGCCATATAATGCTTCAAATGGCGACATTCCCAAACTTGCTTGATAGCTATTGTTATATGAGAATTCTACCAAATGTAAGTGATCTTCCCATGATCCACCAAAATCAATTATACAAGCCCGCAGTAAATTTTCCAGAATTTTATTCACACGCTCAGTTTGGCCATCTGTTTGAGGGTGATAAGCGATGCTCATATTCAGTTTCGTTCCCAATTCGGTCTGGAATGCCTCCCAGAATTTGCTAGCAAATATTGGGTCTCTATCACTGACTATGCTGATGGGAATTCCATGCAGCTTAATGATTTCTTTAAAATATATCTGTGCTAGACTTTGAGCGATTTATTGGATCTGACAGGAATGAAATGGGCAGTCTTCGTGAAGCGATCTACGATTACCCAAATGCTGTCATTACCTTTCCTGGTTCGCGGCAAACCATCTATGAAATCCATGGAAATCTGTTCCCATTTCCAACCTGGGACTTCCAACGGTTGCAACAATCCAGCTAGCTTCTGTTGGTCGCTCTTAACTAATTGACAAGTAGGGCATCTGCTAACATACAAAGAAATATCCCTCTTCATTGCTCTCCACCAGAAAGTGCGTTTGATATCGTTGTACATTTTACTTACCCCAAGATGAATGCAAAGTTTGGATTTATGGCATTCATCTAGCACCTCTCTTCGAAGGCCTGGAATATTTCGGATGCAAATCCTATCATTTAACCTGAGAACCCCCTTATCGTCAATACGGAAACTTGTGGTTTCACCTTCTTTGACCCTCTGACTGATTCTCTGAATAAATTCATCGTCTTTTTGAAGGACTGAAATCTAATCAATCAATCCAGGCATAATTATAAGATTAGAAATGATTGTGTTTTTTCTACTAAGCGCATCCGCTATAACGTTAGCCTTTCCCGGCGTATACAGGATATCTAGATCATACGCTGCAAGAAATTCTAGCCAACGCTGCTGTCTCAAATTCAGATCTTACTGGGTGTATAAATACTTCAATGATCGATGATCTGTGTACAGTACAAATTTCTCGCCCAATAAATAATGCCTCCAGATTTTCAAAGCAAAAACGATAGCTAGCAACTCAAGATCATGAGTTACATAATTCTTCTCATGCGGTTTCAGTTGGCGGCTTGCATAAGCGACTACTTGGCCTCTGTGCATTAACACTGCACCAAGACCTCTAATAGAAGCATCTGTCGAAACCATAAATCCTGATTGCCATCGATAATGGTTAACACTGGAGCAGTTGTCAGTTTCGATTTCAATTCCTGGAAAGCTTCTTCACAGTCGGAAGTCCACTTAAATTTCTCATGCTTCTTCGTGAGCTTCGTTAACGGACCGGATATCTTCGAAAAATCCTTAACGAACTTTCGATAATAACTAGCCAACCCCATAAAACTTCTAACCTCTGTGGGTGTAGTGGGTTGTTTCCAGTCTTGAATCGCTGTTATTTTGCTCGGATCGACAGAAATCCCTTTCTTTGACACGACGTGGCCAAGGAACTTCACTTCTTCTTGCTAGAAGACACATTTTGAGAATTTGGCTTTGAAGACGTTCTTTCTTAGAATCTCCAATACTTGTTCTAAGTGTTTTTCGTGCTCGGGTTTTGATTTGGAGTAGATTAAAATATCATCGATGAATACGAGGACAAATTTATTCAGAACTCCCCTGAACACTCTAATCATTAGATTGACAAAGTATGCTGGAGCATTGCACAGGCCGAATGGCATTACTAACCATTCATAAAATATGTCTGGACCTCTGAAAGCTGTCAAAGGAACACACTCCTCTGCAATTCTCAATTGATGAAAACCCGTAGCTAGGTCCATTCGGGAAAATACTTTCGCCCCATTCAACTGGTCTAGCAGATCATCGATGCGGGGTAATGGGTATTTGTTTTTGAGCGTCTGTTTGTTGAGGTCTCGGTAATCGACACACAATCGAAGAGTACCGTCTGACTTTGGGACAAACACTACAGCTGCACCCCAATTAGAAAAGCTAGGTCTGATTAGACCCTTCCATAGCAGTTGATGAGTTTGATTGCCTAATTCTTCCTTTTCCTTTGGAGTCATTCTTCTAATTGGATGTACCACTGGTCTGGCATTGGGAATTAGATCGATTATGTATTCTATTTCTCTTTGCGGAGGTAAGTTTTCAACTTCTTCAAACACATTCGCATAGTTTTTAACAACAGGAATCTTTTCTAAGGAAGTGGGGATAACTTCTAATGCCGACCAAAATTCCTTTCTATCTGGATTCGAACCATGGCATGGTACAATAATATATCCAAGCTTCGCTCGAATTTTTACTATCCTCTTCGCACACTTCACTTCAGCTTCATATTTCGTTAACCAATCATGCCCGAGAATGATATCGAATTCGGGAAAATCCATGATGATTAGATCAAAAGGAAACTTGTATCGAGAAAAAGAAGCAGGTACTTTACAATATGAACTGAGAATGAGGGATCCTCCTATCGGATTATGAACTTCAACCAATTCTTTCAGCTTTCTTTGTTTTAACTTTAATTTGTGAACTGTGTTACTAGCAATAAAACTACGTGATGCACCCATGTCAAATAATACAGAAACATGAATATTTTTAATTGTAAGGGTACCTCCCAAAACATCGGGTTTACCTGCTCCATCGGAAGCAGCCGGCGGGTTCATCCCGTCATACACGTGAGCTACTGCGGCCTTCTTAAGCAAAGGACAGTCTTTGACAAGATGATCCGTCTTGCGGCAATTAAATCAGGAGCGAGGGTTCTGAGAGCCCTGGCTTGAACCTTGAGAATTTGTCTTCTGCCTCTTCGAGGCTGTGCAAACATTGGAGTAGTGCCCCACCTTGCCACAATTATAGCAGCTTCCTTTTGGCGGCCTGTCAGTTTGTGGTTTCGAGGATACCACTTGGCTTGACTCAGCTTGATTCGCAGCGGGCTTGCGTTTATTTCCGGCTTGGCTTTTAGCACGATCCTGTTCCAAGTGCCTTTGATCCAGGTCTTCGTAGTTGCACGCCATTTCCACCAATTCATTAAACCCCAGCTTGATATGGGCCATGGCTCTATCATGGTACTATCGCTTCAGCCCGAGGATGAACCTCTTATTCTTGGACTTTGCGGTGGCGACGAGCTCTGGAGCATAGCGGGACAATTGTGTAAACTTATTCAGATAATCTTGCTCCGAGAGATCCCCCTGCTGGAGGTTTGCGAAGTCATCGTGCATGCGCTCAAGGGCTTGCTCTGGGACATACTTCTCTTTGAATAGTTCTTTGAATCCGTCCCAGGTTCTACCAGCATTTCTATTCCCAGCGGCGAGAGCTTCCCACCATAGTTCAGCTTCTTCTTATATGAGCCAAGCGCCCATAAAAGCTTTTTCTTGATCACCGAGCCTTAGGCCTTCTAGTATCTTCTCTCATGTTTTCAGCCATGCAAGGGCCTCTATTACAATGCCAGTTCCAGAGAAGGTTTTGCCTCCTAGGTTCTTGTACCTCTTAGCCACGCGGTCCAGCTCGAATTGTTGAGCGGCTGGGGGTTGTATCAAGGGTCCTTCTTCAATTGGGACTTCTCCTCGTCCTCTTCCACGACCAGCTCGGCCTCCTCTAGCAGCGGCTGCTCGGGTAGCCATTGTTCAAGTTCTGTATAAGCAAGAAAAGAGTCAGCCTACAGAAATGATAATTTTATTGCATGGTTAAGCAGAAAACTTAAGGAAAGATAACGATGGACTGATAAAATTGTTTTTGCTATTCTGCTTAGCTCATTCTAGGACTTTACTAGTCCTATCTCTAATGAGATACTCGCCTTAGAATACTACTGATTCTATTTTGACGAAGTGTTTAATGTGTTAGACTCCCGAACTAAGGTTAACCAAAGCTCTAATACCAGCTGAGACGATCCCAAAACCCCGTGACACGGTGTTAAGGATAATCATTGGAATATAACACATTAATCATCATTAGCAGATCACAGATAATAGAATAAACATGAAATAGAATAATTTACACACATATGACAGCGGAATCATATAGATATCACCACATCAGAGAGCACAGTGCAGGATACAACTTAGTGCATAATAATATATAATCAGTCATCATCGCCAGAGGCGGAATCATGCATAAAGAGTATACAAACTAAACATCAGTCTACATCGCCAGTGGTGGAATCATAATACATATACAATAATAGCAGAAAAAATCATAGTCATCACGGTGTAGTCAAGCCTCGCCATGAGCCAAAAGTGCACCTCTCCTGCGGTGCCACGCCAAAATATGCCAGATACCTGTAACTAGGCTGCCCGTGTGAAAATGAGGGCACTCGAGTTTGCAAGGTGAAGCAAACTATGAGTCAGTCATGAGACTGGTATGAGAAATCTACTTAACTTATTAAACAACAATAATAAGGCAAATCAAAGGACCACGCCACTTTCGCGGAACGGGTTTACTCCAATGAGTGCTAGTGCATGAAATAAAGTAAATGATTAAATCATCGCAATGCTTTTTATAAAATGAAGCCATTATAAGATTCAGGTCCCATCACACAATGCAACGCAAGCCGTAGGATAGAGTTTTACCTTATAATGGCCAAAAATGCTTCATACGTATAAAACAAAAGTGTTTGATATTATTACTATTGCATATATGTTTTCAAAAGCAAATTCAATCATAAATATCAATCCTAGGTGGCATAGCTACAATCTACTATGTCGCCATACTAGTAATACAATCACATCCGCAATTTGGTATTGGAAATTGGATTCCATCATGAGTCGGGGCAAAGGGGCAAGCTCCTCTCCGTTCGAGACACTCTAACAAATGCCCCAGGATCGCACACAGCGGTCCTCGGAATCGGCTGGGCCGGTCCTCTCTTACTTTTGAGGATTGGCAATTCCTGAACACACGTTTCCCGGTCCTTACAGACCTATAATCAAGGCGCCTCGCATTCCAACAACCACACAGGTGAAAAGTAGATATAAATGTCAGGGCTACTAGGTCACTGACACCACCATAGCTAGAAAGAAACGCCGTGCTCTCCCAATGGTCCGTCTCCCGTTTTTGACTCATACCGGGGTGTGAGGCTCGTGAATCCACGTTATACACAAAGCTACGTCACACAGACCATGCTTTGATCATCAACCACATGACTTTGCTTTGCAACAGAAGCCTTGATCATATGCCACTTAGGCGTGCCTCACAGGCAATCCACTCCATGCGACTAATTTCTATCGATATATAACCTCTGAGCTCGTACATCTCAGAGAAGGGCGTTAAGCAAGAGAATAAATTCTCCGCCACCAAACAAATATTTATTTAACAGAGATCAATCAGCACAGAACAAAATCCAATGTTAGACACACAGTCCATTTACAAGTTCGTTCTGGGTTTGAACGAAACCGGAGGCACCAAATTCCTCGCATATCCGCACAATCAACAATACGTCCGGATGGCTGCTACTTCAGCCCCTTCAAGGTAGCTACTCCAATCATGAGCATCAGTAGCACCCATCCATCCAAAGTGAAGTTCGTCGGTATTCAACCGTCTTTAACTCTTCGACTTCTCACCGTCGATCGATTATTTGAAATGAGAATGAACTCGGCCTTTTCAAATAATCCACGTATATTAGATTTTCAAATCAATTTTTCACATGGTTAAACTATTCATAATTCACATTTCAGTTCCTTAGTATAATTTTCATGTTAAACACATACAACAATCATATATCAAGCAAACACAACAAAATTGGTTTATTTCCACTCTATATCGTCTATAGTATTTTATAACGATATATCGCCATATTTATTTATTTAAAACGGCCATATTTAATTAAACGACGTTTCAGGTTGTGCCGAGGCACTGGCGCTGTTTTTCACTAAATTTGTTTTACACATATCTGAAAATCTAACCGTTGGATCTTCACAAATTTTATATCATTAGAAAGATCATTTCAAAACAAATCCAACGGTTTCAGTTTTGGGAAAATCCGACGGTCGGATCTTCCACACTAGTCGTTTGAAGTTACGATTTCAAATTACGAACTGCAGCGTCGTTATTCGATTTAATTTAATTATATATATATATATATATAAATATAATCGTTTCTGGCACTGTTTTTCTTCAGATTTGAATTAAACATTCCAGACAATCCAACCGTCGGATCTTTACACAGTTGGTGTCGTTGGAAAGATATTTCCAAGGCGAACCCAACGGTTGCGGTTTCGGGAAAATCCAATGGTCGAATTTCCCGCACTAGTCGTTTGAAATCACGGTTTCAAAACACGAACTGCACGACCACGATTCGTTTTAATTTTATTTATATTTTTAAAATAAATATAGTTCATTCGAAAATTCCTATATCGTTTTCACGTCAAGTATTTCACTAACGCCTTTATATTTTGGAAAATTTCGCCATAACCTCCTTTGTACAGGAGGGGCTGGGAAAATTCCTAAATAGCTACACGTGCGTCTCATCTCAAAAAGAAAAAGAAAAAGCCAAGCGGTTAGCCAACAGGCTCATAAAATCATCTCCCAAACAAAACAGTAAACGTGTACCTATTTGTCGGGCACAAAATTTTATTCCTCTTCTCTAGCCTCTTTGCTATAACCTGTTCAATAAATATGCATGTACATATACGAAATTCTTATCACTTATCATTTTCCATTCAACTTCATATTTAATTCAATTTGGTTTAAAAACACCATTCAATCTAATGTTGCATACATAGGCAAAAATCATATCATTAGCTAATTAATGAATATTTCAACTCATGCATATTTATTTGAACAAGTGGTTATTTTTAACACTTCACATTTCAAAAATGATAATTTTGGCGAACTAAAATATATTTCAACACATGACTATTTTATTTAGTTCCTATGCACGTTAAAATAATATTTCTTTCACAAATATTTTTTTCAACGCTCGCATATTTTTAGCAAATCACATATATGATAAAAATGGCATTTTTATCATTTAAAATATTTATTCAACACATGAATGTTTTTAACACTTCATAATTTCAATAAAAATGTAATTTTTATTGTTCGATCTTTTTATTCAACACATGAACTTTTCCAACACACGCACTTCTCAACACATGATAATTTCCACACATGGATATTTTATATAGTTTGTTCATATAAGAAAGATGAAATTTTTATTGTTGAAACTATTTATATATAAGGCGAATATTTTACATACTTCATATATATTATAAAAATGTGATTTTTATTGTTTAAACACTTTACTCATTCACACATGAATTTAATTTTCACACATCACTTCTCAACACATGAGCATTTCCACACATGGATATAATTTAAACACATGACTTTAGTTTCATCGCATGAAAATAATTTCAACATATGAAAATAATTCTAACACATGAATATTATTCAAAATTTCGGCAGCATAACGGCAGGGTAGTTAAAACCGGCACCGTCCCGAGTACGGCTCCTCGCTCTACCTTAAAACCTCGCGGTTTTTGACAATGGGGATTTTATGCATCTAATTCGCATGCAGGCGGCATGTTTTATTTTCATTTCCACAATTATTCCCAATTTATTTCAATCACCAATGGGTATTTTTCAACCACAAACAATTATTCAACCATTCGCATTTTTCATCCAATATTTCACACCAATTCACAACAATAAATATCGTCCATGGTTTGTGGACGAGGGGAGTATATATATATATATTATTTCTATATTTCACTTGCATTTCACCACACATATCATTTATACTATGCATGTATAATTCATACTTCGCTCATATAGCTTACACAACGCATGTACATGAGGTATACAACACGTATATAATTTATACTTCGCTTGTATAATTTATACATGACATTTTCCACTCAATTTCATTTAATTTAGATTTCTCACATTGGTTTTTGGAGTGCTAAAAATCGTAGATGGCTCAGAAAAATCCGCGGTCTCTTCTAGTGGTAGAGAGCCTCCTTGCGTTCCCGATATTTCCTGTTTCATCGAATTTCGTCAACACACCATAAAGATATGATTTTTCAAAGTTTAAATGTGATAAAGGACTCACCTTTCACGATGGTTCAAAACTAGGTTTCAGATTTGCAGCAAATCCGTGCAACGATGTGAGGATTGGGCAGTGCAGCGTCGAAGGGGGAGGAGAGAGCTTCGCGCGCGTGGGGGGTGGGCCAGTTCGATGGTCCCTGGCGTCGCCGGTCCAAACGTCGGCCGTTCTCGAGCTAGATTCGAGCTCCACAGGCCACGAAAAATTCCAAACTCTATATTAATTTGAAGAGGAGATCTAGAGCTTTAAAATGAATCAAGAATCAAGTGATTTCATTGAGAAACGAGAGAGAAATCTAGCCGGGAAGATCTGGAGCACTTCCGCCGTTTACGACCTGGAGCTGACTGGTTTTTGGTTTTTTATTTATTTTTAAATTATGAAATGAAATTTCCTATTGGCCGATGGTTTTATTATATTTTAAAATACTATTTCTCCACAAGGACACCAATTCAAACCCAACGACTGTCGCCCCTAGCTAAATACCCCTATCCCGGACACAATGGGATATGTTTCGTAGGCCAATTCGACTTTTACAGTCAGTTATTCCTCAAATTAAAGTATAAACATTTTATATCCAATTTGAATGTACATTTCAATGTGCCAGTGCCACAAACTGATTCGAAAAATTCCAGAAAAATAAATCTAGCTATGTTTTGATGCTACGGTCCCAACAAAACTAGTTTCGTCGAATTCTGAGATCGTTTGAAAAAAGACCCTTTTCTGGTCGATCCTATTTAACAGAAATTGACCAAACACATTTTCTTTTGCCACGCTCACATGCTAGCTTCAAAAACTATGAAATTTGAAACCTAGAAATAGTTTGACATCCCGGAGCCAGTGGTTTCGTCAAATTCCGAGGTCGTTTGCAAAATGTCTATTTTCAAGGGCTATATATGTAACACCCCACCTCCGCCAGGGTGGCTCTTGCAAGCACTCTGACTTTGGAGGGGCGTTTGAATCAGGTAAACATGCATAATGATATATGAAGGCAAAACAAGAACATATGTATATATGTAAACAGAGTAAATAAGATAAGTAAAACAGCGGAAGATTTCAAACTATTTCGAAACAAGTCTGGTACAACATAACTTTCCAAATAAACAAGTCTAGATAAAAACAACATCAACTGAAAAACTGAAATACATAAGTACTATCCCCAAAATAAGTGATAACCATAGCTAGCTTCATGTCAAGACCGTACATGAGCTAAAATCCCACAGGCAAGTGATCAGAAATCAAAGCTAAGCTCCAATATTCCCTCCCTGAGAACCTGGGGGGGGGAAACGGATGAAAAGAGGCGAAAGAAAACAGGTCCGTCAAAAAGACTGAGTAAGCCCTACTACAATCAATGTAAACTGATAAAGTTAACTGGCATGAGAAGCCGGGATGATCATAAGGATAACAACATACTAGCATGATGATTAACTAACAAGGTAGATAAAGGTGTCATCGCATAATCAGGTTTAAGGTTTTGCACCACAGGTGTACTAGCAAACTAACATGACTTGAATAAACAAGTATTGATCCCTTGGCCCAAGCTTTGGCCCAATAACATGAAGTGACCCCAATTCGAGGTCCAACCAAACGGTCTAGTCGATTGGCTCCCTATAAGCCTAACTCGTCACGTGTTGGTGTCCATACGGCCCAAACATAATTGTAGTCAGACTGTGCAGGGTCTCCCGTCGGGTGTATCAAGCCCTAGGGTGTCAACCCCTGGACACCATAAACATGAGTGCACAGTCTCGATCTACTGGTACCCGTGCATGTTTTCCCCGGCTTCGGACTATGTGCACGACCATGGTCCGCCCGGAAGTACACCGGCATACCACTCTGCCGTCGTTTTTGGTCGCTTACCTCCAGTCCAGTAATCGTGCTCCCTCCCTAGCCTAGTCCCTAGGGTCTTAATGATACAAACTTGGGATTACTGCTGGAGTGGACCCCCATTACTAGGATTTTTCTAGTGGGTTAAGTACGGTTTAACCCCTTTACTAACCATGGATTAACTTGGTTAAGTGTAACGATGAGTTCACGACTTAACCCTGATTAATCTACCAAGCCCAAATTGGTTAAGTATTAAGTGGACCATGACTTAACCCTAATCATGAGGCATTAATTAATTAATGTGCCTTAACCTCTCACATTAGACTTCGTTGCGGTTACTAGTTAAGCCGGTCGGTTCCGGGTAGCTTTATACCACAACTTGGTCTAACCTCGGGTCCAAGGTACCACATGACCAACTTCTCACATTGGGTCCTATTATTTGTAGCAACTAGTTAAGCCGGTCGGTTCCGGGTAGGTTTACGCTACAAACTCAACCCAACCTCGAGTTGGTCACACTTATATTTTCTAAGTGTCATGTCCATCGTGTTTCCAAAACACATTACAAGTTTTCAAGCAATTGGGTAGACCTAACTTAATAGGTAAATTCCCAATGGGTAGACCTAACTTAATAGGTAAATTCCCAAGCTTATGTTTTTATGTCTTTTAAGTTTACCCAACCCCAAACGCAATCCCATCGCTTACATATCGCAATAGCGCATAAAGGATAGAAAGAGGGAACTTGGCATAATCATGACATAAAAGTGTTGAAGCCACAAGTTTAACATGGTGGCATATGAAATGTACATATGTTCATATACTTGCATATTACATTTTTAGGCCTCAAAAGCATGCATAAAACCAAACTTAGCATATTGGTGATACATGGTGATAAATGACATGTAGAAATGGCCATAAGTTCGCATTTAGCCTCACATGCAAGTTATCATAAGGGATATGATAACTTACATGTTGCCAAAATGCAACCTTTAGCATAAAGCTTGAAGCTTTATGTTCACATACTCAAGATAAGCTTGCATAACATGATAATATGAGCAAAATGATCATCCCAAACTTGCATAACATACATGGCAAACTTGCATATCATAACATAGCAAACTTGCATAACATAACATGGCAAACTTGCATATAAACTTGCATATCATAACATGATAAACTTGCATATCATAACATGGCAAACTTGCATAACATAACATGATTAACTTGCATATCATAACATAGCAAACTTGCATAACATGATAAACTTGCATATCATATCATAATGACCAAACACAACTTGCATCATTCATTAACTTTAGAGTTTAAATTTGAAAGTAGAAAAGGGCTTACAATGCTTATGAAGTCACAAAAATATGACAAAGCCCTTATGCAATCAATTAAACCCCAAAATGCAAGCTTTAATAGAAAAACCCTTAAGCCAAAGTGATCAAAACCCTTGCTTTATGATGCAAATATAGAAACTTGACTTGAATGCAAGCTAATGATGCTCATACAAGCTTGAAAACACTTGTATGCATGGAAAATCTCATAAAAATTTATTTAGGAATTTTATGAAGAGAGTGGAGGCCATGAGAGGGTTGATTTTGCCATAGTTTAGTTGTATGAATGAATAATGATGATTTAGGGTTAGGTTAGGGCCTTATTTATAGAGATTAGGACTAGTTTCAACCTTAGGATTAAACCCTAGTTCCAATCTCAGCCCTCAAAACCGAATCTGGCCCCCAAGCTCAACACAAACCCAAAATGGTGCACCAGGCAAAACTGCTCGGCTGGACCAAGTCGACAGCCAAGTCGACAGGGCTGTCGACTTGGGTCCAACCAAGTCGAATCCCAAGTCGACAGGGCTGTCGACTTGGGTGCTCTGGCGGGAACTTTCCCGCCTAGCCCAATCTGACCTAATTTTTCAAATTCAAACTTGAATTTGAGATCTGTTTTTACTTTGAAATTTTCTGAAAACTTCGTTGGGCCTTAATCGGGTCATACGGACTCCGATTTTCGAAAACTCGGACTCTATTTCGCGTATTTTTCCGAGGCGAACGCAATGGCATAGCCCGTTTCCCTTGATTCAGATTTATAGATTAAATTCTGCCTCGATTTATGTTATAACAGGTTATTGAAAATACGGGTTGTTACATTCTCCCCTCCTTAAAGGATTTCGTCCCCGAAATCTTTAAGTTAGGAAGAACGTATCCTACCATCCAACCATCCATCTACTCAAGACATCATCCACGAGCAATCATTGTCCTTACAAGATTCTAAATGTTGTATGAACATATGCAAAAGTGTGTGTATATGTACTTATCTAATGCAAATATCATCAATGCAAATTATGTTAGTGAAATGAACCCATATGTATGTAATTCCTAACATAATGTATAACATCTATATGCGTGCACATAACATACATCCATATGCAACATCCATGTGATAACACCAAAAAAAATTCATCCATGAATAAGCATAAACACTCATGCATATGCAATATGAGGAGTGTGTGAGCCGATCTAGTGCCTAACGTGTATAATGCATCCACGAGTAACCACTTGCAAACACTTGCAACCATCAAGCATAACATGTTTCAAACACATGTTTCATCCAAAGGGTTTCTACCTAAGGTTCTCATGACAAGATTAACACGATAAACTAGATAAACATGGATAGCAAAGAGAAAGATATGCTAACAAAGAAAAGAGATTGAGAGTGTACCCTCAAAAAGGAATGGATAAAGCCCACGCATCTTCTCCTCGGTTTCCCAAGTTGCGTCTTCTTCGGCTTCACCCCATTGAACCTTCACCAACTTGACCTCTCGATTTCTTAGCTTCTTGGTCTCCGTCCCCAAGATACGAATCGGAGCTCTCCTCAAGGTAGCCTCTTTCTCCACTTCCACATCTTTCAGAACACTTGGCTCAACAACCTCTGCTGATTCATGTAAACACTTCCGGAGATGCGAGACATGAAAAACATCGTGTACTCCGGCAAGCTTCTCGGGCAACTCCACTCTATAAGCCATCTGCCCGATCCTCTCTATAATAGGGAATGGTCCAACAAACCTCGGTGCTAACTTCCCAACGGCTCCAAATCGGACCACATTCCGCAAAGGAGAAACCTTCACGAAAACCATATCCCCAACATCAAACTCCAAATCAGTTCTTCGCTTATCAGCATAGGATTTCTGTCGGTCTTGGGCCGGTTTTATCCGTCTCCGAATCAACTCGACCTTCTCGGATGTATCTCTGATCATATCAGGCCCAAGTATAAGCTCATCTGTAGTCTCCCACCAACATGTAGGCGACTTGCACGGCCTCCCATATAAAGCTTCAAATGGTGCCATCCCTATGCTTGGCTGATAACTGTTATTATATGCAAACTCAATCAGAGGAAGATGGTCTTCCCAAGTACCACCAAAATCCAGAATACAAAGCCTCAACAGATCCTCGAGTACCCTATTCACCCTTTCGGTTTGACCGTCCGTCTGTGGGTGATAAGTCGTACTTAGATTCAACCTTGTGCCCATAGCTTCTTGCAAGCTATTCCAGAATTGACTTGTAAAGATTGGGTCACGGTCACTGACTATACTAGAAGGGACTCCATGTAGTCTCACAATCTCACGAAGATATACAGACGCTAGCCAGGATGCGGTCGTCTTGCTCTTCACCGGAATGAAATGAGCACACTTCGTAAGTCTATCCACAATAACCCAAATGCTCGTATTCCCTTTCCTTGACCTTGGTAGCCCATCGATAAAATCCATGGAAATACTCTCCCACTTCCATAGTGGAACGTCTAGAGGATGCAATAGCCCACCGGGCTTCTTCGACTCGGCCTTAACTTGCTGGCAAATGATACATCTAGAGACAAACTCTGCCACATCCTTCTTCATCCCAGGCCAAAAGAAAATGCGCTTCATATCTTTATACATCTTATCTCCGCCCGGATGTATAGTCAACTTAGAGCGATGCGCTTCCTCAAGAACTTTTCTTACTAAATCTTCTACCATTGGAACACATAACCTTCCATCTCTCCTCAGCCAACCCTTGTCATCAATAGAATATCGAGCGAGATGACTAGACGCCTCTCCTCGAATCAGCTTATCCATAATCTCAACAATCTGAGGGTCTTCTCTCTGCGAAGCCCCAACCCGATCAAGAAGGATAGGTCTGAGTTCCAGAGATGCTAAAGAACCGGTCATCGACTCAATCGCCAAAGAGAAATCAAAGGTTGCCACATACTCTAAATTCTTCATCTCAACGAATAGAGGACTCAGAGTCAACCTTTTTCTACTCAATGCATCTGCTACCACATTCCCCTTACCGGGGGTATAAGCTATCTCAAAATCGTAGGACGCCAAGAATTCCATCCATCTTTGTTGCCTCAGATTCAGATCCTTCTGAGAAAAGAGATACTTCAATGACTTGTGATCGGTATAAAGCTCAAATCTTTCTCCCAGAAGATAATGGCGCCAAGCCTTGAGTGCATATACTATTGCTGCCAACTCTAAGTCATGAGTGGGATAATTCTTCTCATGCACTTTGAGTTGTCTACCGCCAAAGCATATCACTCTTCCTTCTTGCATCAGAACAGCTCCTAATCCCGTGCCACATGCATCGGTGTATACTGTAAATAACTTCCCTCCATTGGGCAAAGCTAGAACAGGTGCTGATGTGAGAGCTCTCTTGAGCTTCTGAAAAGCAAGCTCGCATTCTATGCTCCAAGAAAAAACTAAATTCGTCTTCGTCAATTTAGTGAGAGGAGCGGAAATCTTCGCGAAGTCCTTGATGAACTTCCGGTAAAAGCCTGCAAGACCTAGAAAACTTCTCACTTCAGTTGCATTCCTTGGAGTCTTCCAATCCTGAACTGCAACTACCTTAGCGGGATCCACCGCTAAGCCTTGCTTAGATAGTATATGCCCAAGGAATCTAACTTCCCTTCTCCAAAAGTGACACTTGGAGAACTTGGCCTTCAACCGATGTGCTCTAAGTGTATCCATCACCTCCACGAGATGCCTTGCGTGCTCTTCCTCATCCTTAGAGAAGATCAGAATATCATCTACGAAGACCACGACAAACTTGTTCAAGAACTCCCTGAACACCCTACTCATCAAGTCCACGAAATATGCGGGTGCATTAGTCAAGCCGAACGGCATGACAAGCCATTCGAAGAATCCATCTGGAGTTCTGAACGCAGTCTTGTCTATACTATCTTCAGCTACCCTGAGCTGATGGAATCCAGTAGCAAGATCAAGCTGAGAGAAAACAGAAGCACCGACAAGCTGGTCAAAGAGATCATCAATCCTCGGTAACGGGTGTCTGTTCTTCTTAGTCAGCTTATTCAACTCTCGATAGTCAACACAAAGTCGGAGAGAACCATCTGCCTTGGTAGCAAATACCACAGGCGCTCCCCATTCAGATATACTTCGTCTAATGAAGTTCTTCTCAAGCAACTCCTTCACTTGCTTACTTAGCTCCCGCCTTTCACGCGGAGCCATGTGCCGAACGGGAAAAGAAACCGGCTTTGCATTATCCACCAGATAAATGCGGAAATCAATCTCTCGCTTAGGGGGCAACCCCCTAACTTCATCGAAAACATCCGGATACTCTCGGACCACTCTCACAGACTGAAGAGTTTCCATTGACGAGTCGAGTGATTCAAGATAGCACAACATGACGGGACCTTTCGGATTACAAGAAATCTCTAGGGTGTTTCCGAGGCGAGTCACGAGCCTCACAACCCTATGCTCACAATCAAGGATGGATCCATATCTGGACAACCAATCCATGCCCAATATCAATCCGTATCCCCTAAAACCAAGAACATAAGCACTGCACAAGAACTCTACACTCAGTATAGAGATCCTCAAATCCCCACATATCGTAGACAGATGGGCGGAACCCCCAATAGGATTTGAGACACAGACGGGATCCTCTACCAAGCTAGTACTAAGGTGCAAACTATCAACAAGATCAGATGAGATAAAGCTATGCGATGCACCAGAATCAAACAAGGTACGAACTGGAAAATCAGAAATATATACAAGGCTCTCAACATAAATACTACCTCGATCGGGAACTGGAGCGGCATTGAGAGCATGAACTTGCCCTCCTGAAGGTCCAGCACGCTGAGTCTGACCCTGGCCTTGCCCTTGCTTCTTCGGGCAATCCTTACTGAAATGTCCAGTCTCACCGCAGAAAAAGCATTCACCATTCTTCCTTTTCCTCTTCTTACAATCCTTAACAAGATGCCCAACTGAACCGCAATAATGGCACTTCCCCTTGTTGTTCTTGCCCTTGTTGTTGTTCCCCTTGTTGCCTTGACTCTTGTTCTTGTTCTTATTGCCTTGACTGCTCTGACCACTTGGATTACCCTGATTTCCTTTCCACTGGGAATCAGTCTTCTTAGCTTGAGTGTCATTCATCTTGACCTCTTTCTTGACATCTCCCTGAAGTAACGCCATATCAACCAAGCTCTCAAACGTGGCCCCATGGGGAATATGTGACATAGCCAATCCCTGCAACGGCTCATTCAATCCTCTAGCAAAACGAAGAGCCTTCTTCTGAGGAGTATTCACCATATCCAAGCCAAAACGAGCTAACTGATTGAACTTGTTCACATATTCTTTGACAGACATATCTCCTTGTTTCAAAGTTATGAACCTCTCCATTTGCAGATTCTCCTCAGCAGAAGATAGAAACTTAAGCACGAACCTTGCCCTGAAATCGGCCCAAGTCTCAACAGGCCTAGTACCATTGGTGACTTCCCACCAATAAGCGGCTTCATCCTTCATAAGCCAAAACGCCAACAAGATCTTCCTCTGATCGTCTAACCCAAAGATAGCAAATAAATCCTCGGTCTCTTTCAACCAATTTCTGGCCTCTACAAAAGTCTCAGTGCCTTGAAAGTTCTTGCCACCGATTGCTTTGAAATCTTTGCAAGTCTTTGCGAAGTCAGCTTGAGGATGCTGAGGGGGAGGAGAAAGAGGAACCTCAGCGACAGGAGGAGGAGGAACATTAACTACTGGAGGAGGAGGAGGAACATCTGCGGGGCCGGCTTCGGTCGCCCTAGCCTCCAAAAGTCTCCTATACCAAACAGGTACGTGTACTTCCTCCGGAATAGCAAAGTTATCGGCCATACTGAAAACGAAGAAAAAGACAGATTCAGAATAGAGAAAAACGAAGGAATTTTGCTAATGGCTTTTTGGGGGAATAGCCTTTAAAATAAACTAGACTTTTCTTTGGAAAATACTTTATACTTGGTTTTGAAATTAGTTTTCCAAAAGTTTTAAAAAAAAAACCTTTTTGTTCCTTCTCGTAAACCATATGCTATGATACCAAATGTAACACCCCACCTCCGCCAGGGTGGCTCTTGCAAGCACTCTGACTTTGGAGGGGCGTTTGAATCAGGTAAACATGCATAATGATATATCAAGGCAGAACAAGAACATATGTATATATGTAAACAAAGTAAATAAGATAAGTAAAACAGCGGAAGATTTCAAACTATTTCAAAACAAGTCTGGTACAACATAACTTTCCAAATAAACAAGTCTAGATAAAAACAACATCAACTGAAAAACTGAAATACATAAGTACTATCCCCAAAATAAGTGATAACCATAGCTAGCTTCATGTCAAGACCGTACATGAGCTAAAATCCCATAGGCAAGTGATCAGAAATCCAAGCTAAGCTCCAATATTCCCTCCCTGAGAACCTGGGGGGGGGGGGAACGGATGAAAAGAGGCGAAAGAAAACAGGTCAGTCAAAAAGACTGAGTAAGCCCTACTACAATCAATGTAAACTGATAAAGTTAACTGGCATGAGAAGCCGGGATGATCATAAGGATAACAACATACTAGCATGATGATTAACTAACAAGGTAGATAAAGGTGTCATCGCATAATCAGGTTTAAGGTTTTGCACCACAGGTGTACTAGCAAACTAACATGACTTGAATAAACAAGTATTGATCCCTTGGCCCAAGCTTTGGCCCAATAACATGAAGTGACCCCAATTCGAGGTCCAACCAAACGGTCTAGTCGATCGGCTCCCTATAAGCCTAACTCGTCACGTGTTGGTGTCCATACGGCCCAAACATAATTGTAGTCAGACTGTGCAGGGTCTCCCGTCGGGTGTATCAAGCCCTAGGGTGTCAACCCCTGGACACCATAAACATGAGTGCACAGTCTCGATCTACTGGTACCCGTGCATGTTTTCCTCGGCTTCGGACAATGTGCACGACCATGGTCCGCCCGGAACTACACCGGCGTACCACTCTGCCGTCGTTTTTGGTCGCTTACCTCCAGTCCAGTAATTGTGCTCCCTCCCTAGCCTAGTCCCTAGGGTCTTAATGATACAAACTTGGGATTACTGCTGGAGTGGACCCCCATTACTAGGATTTTTCTAGTGGGTTAAGTACGGTTTAACCCCTTTACTAATCATGGATTAACTTGGTTAAGTGTAACGATGAGTTCACGACTTAACCCTGATTAATCTACCAAGCCCAAATTGGTTAAGTATTAAGTGGACCATGACTTAACCCTAATCATGAGGCATTAATTAATTAATGTGCCTTAACCTCTCACATTAGACTTCGTTGCGGTTACTAGTTAAGCCGGTCGGTTCCGGGTAGCTTTATACCACAACTTGGTCTAACCTCGGGTCCAAGGTACCACATGACCAACTTCTCACATTGGGTCCTATTATTTGTAGCAACTAGTTAAGCCGGTCGGTTCCGGGTAGGTTTACGCTACAAACTCAACCCAACCTCGAGTTGGTCACACTTATATTTTCTAAGCGTCATGTCCATCGTGTTTCCAAAACACATTACAAGTTTTCAAGCAATTGGGTAGACCTAACTTAATAGGTAAATTCCCAATGGGTAGACCTAACTTAATAGGTAAATTCCCAAGCTTATGTTTTTATGTCTTTTAAGTTTACCTAACCCCAAACGCAATCCCATCGCTTACATATCGCAATAGCGCATAAAGGATAGAAAGAGGGAACTTGGCATAATCATGACATAAAAGTGTTGAAGCCACAAGTTTAACATGGTGGCATATGAAATGTACATATGTTCATATACTTGCATATTACATTTTTAGGCCTCAAAAGCATGCATAAAACCAAACTTAGCATATTGGTGATACATGGTGATAAATGACATGTAGAAATGGCCATAAGTTCGCATTTAGCCTCACATGCAAGTTATCATAAGGGATATGATAACTTACATGTTGCCAAAATGCAACCTTTAGCATAAAGCTTGAAGCTTTATGTTCACATACTCAAGATAAGCTTGCATAACATGATAATATGAGCAAAATGATCATCCCAAACTTGCATAACATACATGGCAAACTTGCATATCATAACATAGCAAACTTGCATAACATAACATGGCAAACTTGCATATAAACTTGCATATCATAACATGATAAACTTGCATATCATAACATGGCAAACTTGCATAACATAACATGATTAACTTGCATATCATAACATATCAAACTTGCATAACATGATAAACTTGCATATCATATCATAATGACCAAACACAACTTGCATCATTCATTAACTTTAGAGTTTAAATATGAAAGTAGAAAAGGGCTTACAATGCTTATGAAGTCACAAAAATATGACAAAGCCCTTATGCAATCAATTAAACCCCAAAATGCAAGCTTTAATAGAAAAACCCTTAAGCCAAAGTGATCAAAACCCTTGCTTTATGATGCAAATATAGAAACTTGACTTGAATGCAAGCTAATGATGCTCATACAAGCTTGAAAACACTTGTATGCATGGAAAATCTCATAAAAATTTATTTAGGAATTTTATGAAGAGAGTGGAGGCCATGAGAGGGTTGATTTTGCCATAATTTAGTTGTATGAATGAATAATGATGATTTAGGGTTAGGTTAGGGCCTTATTTATAGAGATTAGGACTAGTTTCAACCTTAGGATTAAACCCTAGTTCCAATCTCAGCCCTCAAAACCGAATCTGGCCCCCAAGCTCAACACAAACCCAAAATGGTGCACCAGGCAAAACTGCCCGGCTGGACCAAGTTGACAGCCAAGTCGACAGGGCTGTCGACTTGGGTCCAACCAAGTTGACTCCCAAGTCGACAGGGCTGTCGACTTGGGTGCTCTGGCGGGAACTTTCCCGCCTAGCCCAATCTGACCTAATTTTTCAAATTCAAACTTGAATTTGAGATCTGTTTTTACTTTGAAATTTTCTGAAAACTTCGTTGGGCCTTAATCGGGTCATACGGACTCCGATTTTCGAAAACTCGGACTCTATTTCGCGTATTTTTCCGAGACGAACGCAATGGCATAGCCCGTTTCCCTTGATTCAGATTTATAGATTAAATTCTGCCTCGATTTATGTTATAACAGGTTATTGAAAATACGGGTTGTTACAATATATTCTATATAGCGACCTTTCTGAAAATTCATTTGGCCATAACTTTTGATTCCCGCTATGAAACTTCGATTTTTCAGATTCGTTAGAAGGATATTCATTAACAGATTTAAATATTTTTGGTTTCACTAAAATCCGTTATATTTTGCACCCGGTGCAGCCAGTTAAAGTTTGAATTCAAATTTTCAAACTGACTCACTATTTCTAATTCACTATTTTATTGAAATATTCTATTTCAATTGTTCAAATTCCTTTGAAATAACCAATTTAAAATTTTTAAATTGGCTCGTATTTTCCGGGTTGTTACATATATATAAATCGTTTATCAAATATTGATTCAGTTTCTCAGAATATTTCATATTGAAATGAAATTGATGTTATTTATATTGTTTAACATCTGTGGATGCAGGGAAACAGGTTAGAGGGATCCAACTAGATTCCTCAATATTTATAATACTGTTCTTTTCATATATTGTGATATATGATGTGACATATAATCTGTGATTGATTATGATGACGCTGGTCTTGTTATTTGGTATTTTAAACACCATAAGAAATACAGGAATGTAAAAAGGAAATTTTCAAAGTGTATTTTGAAAATAAAATATTTATATAAAATCAATGGATTTTATATAAAAGAAAATATTTATAAAATGAATAGAATTTTATAAAAGGAAATATTTATAAAATGAATAGAATTATAAAAGGAATTATTTGGAAAATAAATAGAATTATAAAAAGGAAATGAAAACATACAAAAGTATCATGAGAGATGGATTTAAAGTAGATTTTAGATAGAATATGTTTTAACAGATAAACTGAAAAGATTAATTTATAAATAATGTTTTATAAATTAAGTAAAATATTTATCATTGGTTAAATTGGATATATAAGTCTGAAATTATATGAAGAAGAAATCGGTTTTAACACCGATATTTTTATGGAATGTAAACATAGCATTTATGAAGGGATTTATAAACGAAATTTTAGGTGATTGGAATTGAAAATAAGATTTTATTTGAATAATTCTATAAATATAAGTATAAATAGAATTTGGAAATGGGATATTATTTTTAAATGAAAAATCAAACTGATTGATTATATAAAATAAACATTATTCACATTATGTGAATAATGGATTAAAATAAATATTTAATCAATTAAAACATTTATCAAGGTCTTAAATCTCGGGTTTTGGCCAATATCTCGGAAAAATTCTCGGCTTTCTCGGGCGATATTTGAAACACTTATAACTAAACTAGCTGCCAAATCTCGGATTTTGGCTTATATCTCGAATTTTTCATCTCGGCGATCTTGGGGTGATTTAAAAGCCTGACATTCATAGGGAAACTTGGGTTTTGAAATACCAATTCAAAAGGGAATTTGAATGAGATACGAAAGAAAGTTAATCTAATATAAGTTATTCGAAGAGAGTTAATTGAATATATGTTATTCGAAGAGAGTTAATCAAATATAAGTTATTTGAAGAGAGCTAATTGAATATGTTATTTGAAGAGAGTTAATCGAATATAAGTTATCCGAAGAGAGTTAGTCAAATATAAGTTACTCGAAGAAGATAATCGAACATATGTTATTCGAAGAGAGTTAATTGAATATATGTTATTCGAAGAGAGTTAATCAAATATAAGTTATCTGAAGAGTGTTAATCGAATATAAGTTATTTGAAGAGAGTTAATCGAATATAAGTTATTCAAAGAGAGTTAATCGAATATAAGTTATTCGAAGAGAGTTAATCTAATATAAGTTATTCAAAGAGAGTTAATCGAATATATGTTATTCGAAGAGATTTAATCGAATATAAGTTATTCGAAGAGAGTTAATCGAATATAAGTTATTCGAAGAGAGTTAATCGAACAGAGTTTTTTCGAAAGAGAGTTATATGTTGAAATTCGATTATATCGAATTTGGGAAAGTACTATTTTCTTTCCTTTTTTCAATCATGATTTATTTATTAATTACCTACAATGATTATCTATTCAAATAAATAAAATAAAAGTTATATTCAAGTTATTATATTTCGGAAGCATGGAATAATAACACTATCGTTATAATTTAATGATTTATGTAAAAGGAGTGGATTTGTAAATTTGAAATCTGAGAGATACATAAGAATAATTTGTTAAAGATTAAAGTGGTGGACTTTGTTTATTTCAAGGTTAATAATGATGTTCAGTTAAGGTCTGGGAGGCAGTTATACCCTAACTTGATTGACTTCATTGTTAACTTAGGAATAGTTAAGGTTCGATAGCGAAGGTTGGTTAAGTGAATTAACTAATGAGTGTTAATGGTTTGAGTTGTCATAGCGATGTTTTATTTAAACATCTGTTTAATCAAATTAAGGAGTTTTGGAAATGTTTTCCAAATAAAAATCAGAAATGTTTTCTAATATAGAAAATAAGGAATGGAAGTAAACACGGAAATGTTTTCTGATGTAAATGATGTGTATTTTATAAATATAGAAACTGTGAGTGTGTATATATATATATATACATATATATATACGAGAATGTTTTCCGTTGGTTAAAAGAAATAGTTTCTAGAATATAGAAATAAATAGTTATAAGAAATGGAAACGTTTTCCAATGTTAACAATGTATATTTTCTAAACTTAGAAAATAAGGATTTATGAATACATGGAAACGAGAAATGGGGAAATGAATAAATTAATGATAAATTAATTTAAAGGGAAAAGTGACGATTGATGATAGATCGATAAAATCTCCATCATGAAATAATATCGTTGTGTGCATGGATGTTTTCCTTTGATAGTTAAATAACCGACTGTCAAAGTTTAGACCATTTTTCTGTCGTCAATACGGGGAGACCGGGATCGGATTTATTATCTAAAAACCACTCCGTATGGGCATTAGCGTTGCGAATCAAATACGATCAAGATAATTGAAGGAGTTTATGCAAGGGCTGTTTGGGCAAATCCTAAGTAGAAATTGCTAAGATGGATTTACAAAATAGTGCCTTCGGTTTGTCCAGTCCCAGGACAACCAGTATGGAATAATATCTAATAGAGTATATTTAATAGATCGCATAAGTTGATCTCTTCAAACGTATTTATGTTTGGTGGCGGAGGAATTCGTTTCTCTTAGTTGTATACCCGTGGTTATTTTAGAGAAATAAATTTGTGATTTGGCGGGTATGACGATGTGACATTCAAAGTAAATAAAGTTGTGATTCATACGTTAGGCCTCTAGCCTCACAACCGAGAAATGGTATAAAATCGGGTAGGTCGCATGGCTAAGTGGTTAGCTGCCAATTAGGGTGTATTGTCACTTGATCTAAGGAAATTTTCATTTACTTCTTTAACTTATTTCGATGCTGTCCCTTTCGGGAAATGGTTGATGATCCCAACTGTTGGTGATAATACATTCGGTACACTCAAATGAGTGACCGGTCATGTTTAGTCTGGGTTACAAGATGTTCTTGTTGAACCTGGTGTATTCCTCTCTAGAGATACACTGTCGGAAGGTGGTCCCATACCTTGTCAGTTGGAATCCATTATCCAATAAGTGCCGCGGTTTTTGATTATATATTATGTATGTAGAACGTGAGATGAAAGCGTTCTACTAAATGATTTTTAGTTGTGGTTGTTAGACACTATTGTAATATCAAAAGAATTTTGATACAAAGAATATTTTGGAATATCGTAAGGTAAAAACCATCCGTTTTTATGTGTGGATCAGTCTTACGATTATTCTTTCTTTTAAAAGGATTTTAAAAGTTAAACAAATGGTTGGAGTTTACTCACACCAGTCACATGACTGACCCAGAGTTTATTTTGTTTTGTTTTCCCTAAAATCTTGATTGCCCAATTTTGTACGGACAGTCAAGTAGTCGGGATTTTACAGATATACTTGGAAAGCTGGAGCAGGAGGCTTTAGGATTATGTAGCTATTGTTTATTTCCGCTGTGATGTAAGTGTTGTACTCAAACATACAAATAAAATTTGTATTTCAAAGTTATGTTGTATACTATATTTTATTCGTTCCGCCGTGATTCGTGTTTCTATGATTCTGATGTTATGTTCTTCTTCTTCACCTATTCTAATTTTCTATCTTATCTATTCTCACCCTCTAACTTCTTTCTATTAACGTTCCAGAATTTTTGATGTTCGAATAGTCGACATGGTGTGTTGTATGTCGATATTCGAGGTCGAAAATCCCAGTTCATTACATTGGTTTGAGGAGTCCACCTGGGAGTAGGTCATTCAGTTTAGGAGTATTAAACGGCATGTGTGAGTGTTGTCTTCCCAAACCTGGAAACTTAAAATGTCAGATATGGCTACCTATCCTATAGGAAGTAATAGGCGACTAAGGAGCTTATATAATAAGGTCAACTAAATGGTATAGCGAATGATAAAATACCACCTCTCACCTTACTTGGGGCAAGGTTATATGTGTGAATGACAGAAGCCTTAACTAGTAGGGCCCATAGCTTGTTCCCTCTAGTTTATGTTAACATTGAGTATATTATCGAGGGTCAATAACAGATTAAAAGGTCTGCCTAAGGGCCTTAAGCGATCAGGGAGAATCCAACCTATCTATCATCGATAGTGAGGCATTGAATAATAAAGGATAATGAATGAGGATATGTACATATATAGAAACCCCATAATTTGGGGTCCACTCTCGATTAAATAACCAGTCATGTTCTGGTATAAATGCTTCACAAATACATGCATAAATGTTCTATTTCGGTATTATAATTTGAGAATACTACTTTGGGAAGTGTAGTAAAGTCGTGTGTAAACAACAACAATGTTAAGTTAGAACTACTTACCTTGTTCGGCATACATCTTAGGTTGAACCAAACAGGATACATCTATGTATTATAGTCTGTATTGTACATTTCTTAGTCATCAGAACTTGTTATTCTATGCCTCCTCCTCATTACAACCTCCAGGTTTTCTAGAGAAGGTCGGGTTCTCGCAGATGATTAAGTTTGGCTTTCGTTCTTGTTCTCTCTCATGGTCGGCATTGGCAAAGTGACTTACTTTTAAAATGGCACTTACTTGAGTTAATACTAGTTTATCCTTTTTTTTCCGCTGTGAGTTTTCTTTTATTGTACTCTGATTATTCTCATGCTCATTTATTATAGGTACCAGATATACACGCTCTATACTTGTATATGTTTGAGTTTCGATTTTTGTCAAAATTTGGGCGCAGAAAAGTGTGGGGTGTTACAGACTCTCCCCTGGATCAGTGTTTCGTAGCTAGGATTACGCAGGCTCTCTCGTTATCTGGACCAGATCCCTCAGTGCCAATGGATCTTTACGGCCTTGCCAAAAAGTTGGTTAACACTTTCCCCCCAAAGTATGTCGTGTTAAGAACAGGGCATACTTTGAATATTCTGGATCATTTTCCACTGCAACACAAATTGGAATCACACATCTGTATCGGTTAGAAGGACATTTTTGTAAATCATAGGGTTCATGGGAGGACCAAACGTCTTGGGGACCATCAATCAGTTCGTGTAACAAAAAGCTTCTATGGTTACACGTCTATTCAGTCCGATCTGGCTCAGTTGTAAATCGCCACATCAACTCCCTTGATTGGTTCAATAGTCACATCCACAGAATACGAAGCGTCCCCGTGCTTTTTTATATAAGGTAACTTCACCACCCTTGTTTGGTTTTTTACTTTTTACTGCAGTTGATTTCGTTGCTTTAGTTTTTTCCATAAAATCAAGATCTTCCTCTCAGATTCTTCCGCAGGTATCAATGTTCTTCTTTCTCATCTGTTTAAGCACTTATTTTGCACACAATTTTTTTTCTATTTTTTTTTTTTTTGCCTCAATTTGCTCTCTGTATGATTTGCAGTTTGGGTTGCCGGCGTTGAACTCGCCGGAGCAGTGGTTTAATGATATGATGATGGTCATCCATCTTGTTGACAACATAGGAGGTGGCCATTGGCAATGAGAGTGGATTTTTTATGAGAAAGCGACCTACCTTTAAAAACTTTTAAAATTCCCAAACTCCATCTAATCATAGGACACATGGTAACAAGAGAGAGGAAACGATGGTACGGGTATGGGCAGGTATGGATAATGGCTCTCGATGTGGTCAAGTGGAAGAAGACAAAGGATGATGCCAAAAATCAATGTCTGTTAATTCAGCATTGTAGGATAAATTATTCTTCTTATTGCGCTCGAGATATCGCCTAGTCTTGGGTCAGCAAGGTTACCAGTCGACTCCTTTAGGGCCGAAGATCTTGGAGTTGAATACACTCATGATTATGGATTTTAACTTGAGCTGTTACTTTTTGTAACACGTTCGTAAATGTACATGTCGAGATTCTACGATCTCCTTAATCTGACCAAGGCTTTTCTTTTCATTTTCGCAGGATAATCATAATGCCAGGATGACGCAGTACTCATGCACTAGGCCGAGAAGAAAAAGGCCATGACCGCTGCTACAAACTTGGGGTGTCCCTCAGCTTCTACTTCTCGGACCGACTCCAAGCTCGGACTTAATGCTGACACTCATGGTCAATCGGTCGATTCTCCTCGTGCTATGGAACTCTGAGAATCAAGTGGGACGGTAGCTGCACCCGATACTCTTCATGACGACGATATTTTGAGGAATCCCCCTAACTCCCGGGTTGGTCAGCTGAGCGAGAAACAGTTGGAATCAGATCGTCCTCACAACCCACCGGATGGTTACATGGCACTTTCTCGGCCAATGTGCACCACCGGGGCCATTCTTCCTTTTTCTCCGTTCATACTCGATTTCTTGAGGCAAATGAACCTGGCGCCTATGCAGCTTGCCAATTGGATACACTAATCTTCTACCTTGTATGATCTATACATGAAGCATCTGGATCGGGTCCCCACACTCATCGACATAATAGTTTTCTTCCACTTTAAACACTTAAAAAAACAATCTCCCTCCTTTCTTTATTTTGAGGCAGTCTATAACCGTAAAATCGTCGAGGGTATTCCCTGCAAAATGGAGGACACTAAGCATCACTGTTCTAATTCAAATACCAACCGGGATGTGCTCGCCGGTGGCTCCAATGTCGTAAGTCCTTTCTCCTTTTTTCCTTCCCCTCTTTTTTATGAATTAATCACAAGTGAGCTTTTCGTGTGAATTTTTATACGTAGGTGGCGAGCCAACAAGGCCCGAAGGAGGAGACTTCTAGGCTCATTATGTTACCCTAGAGGCTATCAAGAGGGATGATCGGCAACTACATGAAGCTTGTGACCGATGAAAACCTTCACTATTTTCATCGTTTGGACAAAAAGAGGTCCTTAGGGCCTTCAAGCAGTAAGGGTCCTTCTTTGCATAACGTTAAGTTGGATATGCACCCACTCGAGGGGTCGTCTGTTCAGCCCTCGTTCGGAGGGAAAAAGGATATTCGTCATCAAGTCAAGATGAAGAATCCAGCTGTAATAACATGGAAATCCGAGCCAATTTAAATTTTTTATTTTGGTAATTTTGATGAATTTTGAATATTTAAAATGAATTATTTTAAATAATAAAAACGAGAAATTTATTTTGAATAGAATTAGAACATATATATTTATATAGATCGTCGTTAGAATATAAATATTTTATTTTAATTATAAAAGGAATTGAAAATGGCGCGGTAGTTTGAAAATTCGATTTCAAAGTTCAAATGAACGTTCAGGATTCAAAATAATCCGAATTTAGGCGAAACCAAAAATATTAGAATCTAATTGAAAATATCTTTCCAACGAATCCGAAAATTTGAAATTTCATAGCGGGAATCAAAAGTTACGTCCAGTTGAAAGTTCAGAATAGTCGCTATGGAATTTTGGCCCTTAAAAATAGAAATTTTGCAAACGACCTCGGTTTTGGACGAAACCACTTTTGTTGGATCCGGGATGTCTAGTTATTGCTATATTCCAAAATTCATAATTTTATGAATCAATATGTGAGCGTGGCGAAGTAAAACGTGTTTTTACAGTATTAGTCAATTTCAATTGACCAGAAAATGGCCATTTTTCAAACGGTCTCAGAATTTGACGAAATTAGTTTTGTTAGGACCGTATCGTCAATACGAAGCTAGAAAATATTTTTCGGGAATTTTTAGAGTCCGTATGTGACACTAGTAAATTGAAATGTACGTTTAAAATTCAATATAATGATTTAAATGTTAATCTAAGTGAAAACTGATCGAAACGATGGAATTGGCTTACGAAACATATCCCATTGTGTTCGGAATGGGGGTAATTAGCTAGGGACGACAGGCGGTGGGTCTCGTTTGGAGATCAAATTTAAAGTTACTTTATGGAATTAATTAATTAATTAATATAATTGTATATTCCTCTCTCCTCTCTCTCTCTGTTCACAAGCAGATCGAACAAAAAAAAAGAAAAAAAAGAGAAAAACCGCTCCTCCCCCCTCCGTTGACTTGCGAACCCCAAATCGCCCCCCCTCAAATCGTTGTCTCCACCTCCCATCCTCCACTCCTTCGATCGAGCCCGCGAGAACGAAACCGCGACCCCCCTTCACCAGCCACCGCGACCACTCCCATCTGCCCACCCCCATCGCGCAGCCCCCGCCGCAGTTCCAGACCGCACCCCCTTCCTTTGGCTGACGCACCACCTACGCCACCGCGAACCAGGACCCCCCTCCGTCGCAGTCAATGTTCAGAGCAATAACAATAAGTTTTTGTCCATTTTTAATTTTAATTTAATTATAATACATTGTCTTATTTTCTGGTTTTTATTTATATAACTTTAAACAAAACTATGTTTTTTATTTTAAACAAAGATAAGATTTTTATAAAAGAAAAATATACGATTTTTATACTGTAAAGAAAACGGTTGGATTTTTGTTAGCAAGGATTATATTTTTAGTAGATAAGGAAACGATTTTTATTTATAGTTATAGATAATAAAAATATAATTTTTATATTAATATGAAGTTAAAAATATGATTTTTAAATAAGTAGGAAGATAAGAATATAATTTTTATATAATGTAGAAAATAAAAATATGATTTTTATTAGATGTGAAGAATAAAAAATGATTTTTATATTATAGAGAGAATAAAAATATAATTTTTATACAATGTAAAAAATAAAAATATGATTTTTATATAAAGAGAAGAATAAAAATGTGATTTTTATAGCGTCGAAATAAAAATTCGATCTTTATATAAGAGGTAGAAATATAAAAATATAATTTTTATATAGGAAGGAGCGTTGTAAAAATATATGAAGTAGAAATAAAAATGTGATTTTTACTGTGAACAACGTGAAAAGATTGCATTGGAATTTCGGGCTGATTCAAGCCATTCATAAATGAAATGGCGGAGTGGAACCCAAAGGTGAGAACTCCTCACTTTTAATTTATTTTCTAGTTGAAATATATACTAGGATGTAGACGGTGCTTAGCAGCACCCGACACCCGTCGTCCACAGACTATAGATGACTTGTTTGTTTGATTGATGTGTTATAAAATTTTATTGTGTGATGTGGAATGAATAAATATTTTATAGTTAAAAATATAATTTTTAATGTGTATATAAAATAAATATTTATAAACAAATCAGATGATTTGTTTATATACACACATTTTGTAAGAACCCGTTACTTCCCCGTGGAAGAAAGAGCGGATACTTTGAGAATAACACAAATCAGAACGCAGACGGAAGAACATTTCATTGTTATTGCAACAATTCCATCGGATACAAGAATATACAGAGTATAAATGAATAGATTACATTCGATGAATATCAGAGATTACAATAAATTACATAGCAGCGGAAAATAATACAAAGCACAACTGAAGGTGATATACGGATACAGAGCTTTCCGGATATCATTCCAGCTATAAACCAGGATCCTGTGAATATAAATATGCAAAACCAAAACTACTAGCTGCCCGTGTCGAAAATAAGGGCACCCAGAGTTTAGGTTAAAACAATAAACTCCAGGTCAGTCATGTGACTGGTGTGAGAACTAAAACAGTTATTTAAACATTTACTTTAAAAGAGAGTGATTCAAGGGACCACGCCGTATAACACGGAACAGATTTCCTCCCAAGAATACCACTGCATAGAAAAGACAACGCAATGCTTTTTCGAAAAATGAAGCTATTATAAGACCCAGGTCCCATCACACAATGCAACGCAAGCCGGAGGATAGGGTTTCCCCTTATAATAGCCAAACATGCTTGGTACGTTTAAAACAAATCATTTGATACTATTATAAGTGTATAGTGTCAAAACATTTTCAATCATAAATATCAATCCTAGGCGGCATGGGTACCATCTATCATGTCGCCATACTAGGCTCTACAAATAAAACCGAAATACACGTATTGGAAATTGGATTTCCGTCATGAGTCGAGGCAAGGGGCAAGCTCCTCTCCGCTTCGAGACACTCTAGCAAATGCTCAGGACTACACACTCTGGGCAGCCACTTGGATCGGTTGGGCCGGTCCTCTCTTACGTTTGAGGATTAGTTATTCTTGAATACACGTTTCCCGGTCCTTACAGACCTAATATCGAGGCGCCTCATTCCAACAACCACAAAGGTGAAAAGTATATAAATGTCAGGGCTGGTAAGTCACTGACACCACCAAAGCTAGAAAGAAACGTCGTGTTCTCCCAACGGTCCGTATCCCGTTTTTAACTCATACGAGGTGTGAGGCTCGCGAATCCACGCTAAACACAAAGCTATGCCACGTAGGCCGTGCTTTGATCATCAACCACAAGACTTTGCTTTTCAACAGAAGCCTTGATCCATGCAACTCAGCGTGCCACACAGGCAATTCGTGCCATGCGATTGATATCTATCGATATATAACCTCTAAGCTCGTACGTCTCAGAGAAGGGCGTTAAGCAAGAGAATAAATTCTCCGCCACCAAATAGATATATATTTAACAGAAATCAATCAACACAGAATAAAATCCAATGTCAGACACACAATCCATTTACAAGTTCGCTCTGGGTCTGAACGAAACCGTAGGTACTTTCCTCGCATATCCATCGATCTCCAAGTACGTCTGGACGACCACCAACTGATTCTCTCCTCTTGGGTGTACAGCCCAATCAAGATCATCAGTAATCACCCAAACGATGTGAAGACTTCCGGTCTTCAACCACCGTCTTCATCTTCGACATATCGTCGAATCGGTTATTCAGAATGGGTGTAAACCCGGCCTTTCCGAACAACCCGCGTATATTATAAACAAATGTTACACAAACACAACATACACCTCATTCCAATTCATTAGTCACTAACCGTAAATCAGTAAGAGAGAAATTCCCCAACCCCGAAGGCCAAAACCAACATCAGATCAATACCTAGGAAACCATTCTTCTTAACTAAACTACAGCTAGTTTCTAAATTTCACATTCTTAGGGGAAAGTTCCCATTAATTTTATCCAAGATAAATTCTTTAAATTTATTCTTTAATCTTCCTTTGAATGTCATTTCAAACCAAATTATGGTTTTCCAAACTAGTCGGGATTAGCGAACCACACCGAAGTAATTATGTATTTTATTTCCCAATCCCAACCTATTCATCCCATGAAGCAAAACTGGTAATACTCCATATCTAACACCACGGTGTTATCGGTAAAATTAATTACCATTTCACGTTCAAATCTAATTAAAGATTTGACTATCGTTTTGGAGCAAAACTGGTGATACTCCATTCTCGCTCATTTGCCAAATTTGATAATTTAAATTATCAATTCACATTTCAATCTAATTGCAGATTCATTAAAACTCCCGTTTCTGGTTTAAAGAACTAATGTCATTTGAAACACAGTTCACGATAAACCCAAATAACATTCTAATTATTATCGGGTCAAAGAACAAGTGTTATTTAAAACACCCTTCACGATAAACCCACAAATCAATTCTATTTAAAACCCATTTCGAATCCAATTTATTTATTTAAAAATAAATGGGTTTTAATATTAGTTCAAAACTAGTTCATTTCGATAAAAATCTATTTTTATCTTTTCAAATATGGAGTTTTTCATCCCAATTTTTCCCAAATCATTTCTTATGATTCTACACAAATTATTACTATTTTTAATAATTTTATCAAGGCCCGTACAGTCGATTTCCAACAACGGCTATCGAACTGCACTTACAGCGACCTTTTCCAAATTTTGATTTGGACGTATCTCCAAATCCAACCGTTAGATTTCAAATTTCTAATATTCGTTAGAAAGCTCTTTTCGATACGAACCCAACGGTTCTGGTTTTAGGAGAATCCGACGGTCGGATCTCCCGTAATGTCCGTACGAAGTTAATGGTCGAAATTCGCGAACTACCGCAGCGCGGCGCGTTCTATTCATGCCATTATATTATATATATAATATATATGATATATATTTCGTCAATTTCCATTTAAACGAATTTTATGAATAGTTTTAAATTCGTTTCAAAAACATTTCAACTTCCATTTCCAATTCAATTCAAATCTCGATTCATTCTATATTCAATTCAATTCGAATTTGGTTTATATTCAATTCAATTCGAAATTTGTTTATATTCAATTCAATTTGAAATTGGTTTATATTCAATTCAATTCGAATTCGTTTTATATTCAATTCAATTCGAATTCGTTTTATATTCAATTCAATTCGAATTCGTTTTATATTCAATTTAATTCGAATTCGTTTTCTATTCAATTCAATTCAATTCGAATTCGTTTTCTATTCAATTCAATTCGAATTCGTTTTCTATTCAATTCAATTCGAATTCATTTTCTATTCAATTCGAATTCGTTTTCTATTCAATTTAGTTCGAATTCGTTTTCTATTCAATTCAGTTCGAATTCGTTTTCTATTCAATTCAATTCAAATTCATTTTCTATTCAATTCAATTCAAATTCGTTTTCTATTCAATTCAAATTTGAATTCATTTTCTATTCAATTCAATTCAAATTCATTTTCTATTCAATTCAAATTCGTTTTCTATATATTCGATTTTTAAATCTCTTTTCAATATTCATTCTAAAACGAATATAATCGATATAAATATCGTTCGCGTCAAAATAGCGCATCTCTAATCAACACGGTTTTATATATTTCAATAATTCTGTTATTCTATTCAACAAATGAATATTTATTTTATTCAATACGTGAATCTATTTTTTTTCAACATATGACTAATCTCAACGAATGAGTACTGTCCACGTGTGACTATTTTTTTTATTTAATATATTTTATAAAAATTATGGTATCTATCGTTTGATTTCAAATCAGACTCCAACCGTAAATTAGTAAGAGAACGATTCCCTGAATATTAACCCCGAAGGCCGAAACCAACATCAGATCAATATCCAGGAGACCACTCATCTCATCTATTTTCCAGTTAATTTCTAATTTTATATATGATAAAGATGTAAATTTTATTGTTAAAATATTCCGTTCAACACTTGACTAATCTCAACGGATGAGTACTGTCAACACATGAACCTTTATTTTATAATATTCTTTATTTTCTAAATTGGAATGAGGCCCAATCAATCACCATATAAAGTTAATTACATGGATTCCATACAACACATGTATATAATAGCAACGATACATAATCAACCAGCATCCAAAGTGCACTACACTGTATAAGCATCAAATATAGATATCTAATGCTTATAACAGTCTGTCAATCAATCGATCGACATACAACTAATTATTGGGATTAGTGTATGCCATATTTTATCCCAATACCCATGTGGGGTTTTAAATCAACAAACACAGATTTTTATTTGTGCAGTTGGGCGATGTGTAAAATTTATCGTCCCAATCAAGGTCCTTCAAATAGGTGTACATAAACAAACCGTCCGGTTTGTAAATGAATATTTATTTATTCACATTCACTATATTCATATTCACGTTAAAATTATATTTTTAACGATAAAATATTTTATTTTAACACATGAATTTCTATTCAGTTCATTTACTTTAATAAAATGATATTTTTTATTTTTCTAATTTATTTTAGAAAATTTCGGCGGCATAACGGCACGATACTAGAAACGGGACAAGGCCTAGCCTTATCCCCGGTCTAATAATGGCCCACGCCATACACATATCAATAATATCCATTCCATTTCACCAAACAATCAAATTCAAATCAAATAATCTAACTAATCTATGCAACCAAACAAACAAGTCCATGGTCTGTGGACAGTGGTGTCGGGTGCTACTAAACACCGTCTGCATCCTATTATATATTATAATATAACTAGAAAAAGAAAATTTAAAAGGTGAGAAGTTCTCACCAAAGCTATCCCAATTCCACGACACTTCAAATGTAGGGAATCATCACTGTTCTTGCCTTTTGTCACTTTCATTGCCCGTAGCCACTACATATATAAAAATCACATTTTTATATTGTTGCTATGTATATAAAAATCAAATTTTTACTTCGCTATTCAATATATAAAAATCGAATTTTTACTTCGCTATTCAATATATAAAAATCAAATTTTTTACTTCTCTATTCAATATACAAAAATCAGATTTTTACTTCGCTATTCAATATATAAAAATCAGATTTTTATTTCGCTATATATATAAAGATGATATTTTTACTATCTTACCTATATAAAAATTATATTTTTATACTTCTACAATATAAAAGATTATATTGTTATTATCTATATAATATGAAAATTATATTTTCACCCTTCCTATAATATAAAAATTATATTTTTAACCTTCCTGTAAAATAAAAATTATATTTTTACTGAGCAAAGATCATATTTTTGATTTCATACTTTTCGCTATTTATAGTTATAACCTTTCGCTATTCAAAAATATATAAATCTCGCCTTTGCCATCTAAAAAAAAATCTGGTTTTTATACGATTTAAAAATCATATTTTCTTCTGCTTTAAAAACTGAAAATGAAAAATAAAAACAAATGGAAATAAAATAAGCACTTACAGCGAATAGGGAGGGGTTTTGCTGAGGGGGAGGGAGTCGGCTAGGCGGGGGCTTCGACGAAGGAGGAGGGGGTCGATGAGCGGTTGGAGGAGGTGCTGCGCTGGCCCGCGGTAGCGGAGGTGGGGCCACGACTGGTCGTGCTCGCGGTTTGGTCGGGGGATGGGGACGGAGGGGGTTTCGGGTTCGGTTTCCAGAAGAGGGAGAGGGAGAGACGAAGGGGAGGGGAAGGGGGAGGCTGCCGCGCGTCGGTGGCGGGGGGGGGGGGGGGTGTTCTGGTCAGGGAGGCGGCGGCGCCACCATCGGAGGAGTGACGGCTCCTCCGCCTCCTTTTCTCCTTTTTCTTTTTTCTCTGAAAAGTGAAATCGAGAAAGAGAAAGGAAGGGTGGGGAGGGGGTTTGTAAAAAAATTTCTTTTATAGTATTTTATTTATTTTTGATTTCAAAAAGCAACTTAAAATTTCGGACTCGAAACGGGACCCACCGCTTGTTGTCCATAGCTAATTACCCCCATTCCGAACACAATGGGATATGTATCATAGGCTGATTCGATCGTTTCGATCAATTTTTGTTGAATTTACATTTAAATCTATATATTCTATTTTAAACATGCATTTCAATTTACTGGGGTCACATACGAACTCTAAAAATTTCCGAAAAATATTTTCTAACTTCTTATTGACGATACGGTCCTAACAAAACTAGTTTCGTCGAATTCTGAGACCGCTGGAAAAATGGCCATTTTCCAGTCGATTAAAATCAACTGAAACTGATTAAACGCGTTTTCCTTTGCCACGCTCACATATTGATTCTAAAAGTTATGAAAATTGGAATCTAGCAATAACTTGACATCACGGATCCAACAAAAGTGGTTTCGTCGAAATCCGAGGTCGTTTGCAAAATTCCCATTTTTAAGGGCATGAATTCCATAGCGACTATTCTGAATTTTCAACTGGACATATCTTTTGATTCCCGCTATGAAATTTTGATTTTTCGGATTCGTTCGAAAGATATTCTCAATTAGATTCCATTATTTTTGGTTTTGCTAAAATCCGGTTTATTTTGCACCTGGTATGTTCAATTGAAGTTTGAAATCGAATTATCGAACTACCGCACCATTTTCAATTCCTTTTATAATTATAAATAAATATTTATATTCTAACGACGACGTATATAAATATATACGTTCTAATTCCACTCAAAATAAATCTCTCGTTGATATTATTTAAAATAATTCATTTTAAATATGCAAATTTCATTAAAATTGCCAAAATAAAATTTTTAATCTGGCTCAGAATTTCCGGGTTATTACACATTTGACTAATATTGATTGGGACGATAAATTTTACACATCGCCCAACCGCACAAATAAAAATATGTGTTTGTCAATTTGAAACACCACACGAGTTTTGGGATGATATTTGGCGTACATTAATCCCAATTATTTAGCTGTATGTCGATTGATTGGTTAATAGACTGTGTAAGCGTTAATTATTTATATTTAATGCTTATGTAGTTGTGTGGTGCACTCTGGATGATGGTTGATTATTTATCGTCGCTATTATATACATGTGCTGTAGGGAATCCATATAATTAACATTATATGGTAATTGATTGGGCCTCATTCCAATTTGGAGAATAAAAGAATATATTCATGTGTTGAATAAAATTAAAATTCACGTGTTGAATAAAATATGTATTCATGTGTTGAATAAAAGAATATATTCATGTGTTGAATAAAAAGAAAATTCATGTGTTGAATAATATATATATATTCATGTGTTGATGAAAATATTCATTTGTTGAATTGAATAACGAAGTCATTGAAACATATATAAAGCCGTGTTGATTAGATATGCGCCATTTTGACGCGAACGATATTTATATCGATTATATTCGTTTTAATAAGGAATATAGAAAAGGAATTGATTTCAAAATATAATGTTTTGAAAATATTACCATTTATATATCGATGATATTAAATATTCAATTTTGATTAGGAATTGAATAGGAAGTTGAAACCGTTTTGAAAACGAATTTAAACGATTTATAAAATACGGTTTGAATTGAAATCGACCAAATATATATAATATATATTATATATATTAAATGGCCTGAATAGAACGCACCGCGCCGCGGCAGTTCGCGAATTTCGACCACTGACTTCGAATGGACATTACGGGAGATCTGACCGTCGGATTCTCCTAAAACCAGAACCATTGGGTTCGTATCGAAAAGAGCCTTCTAACGAATATTAGAGGTTTGAAATCTAACAGTTCGATTTGGAATTATGTCCAAATCAAATTTGGAAAAGGTCGCTGTAAGTGCAGTTCGATGGCCGTTTATGGAAATCGACTGTACAGGCCTTGATAAAATTATTAAAAATAGTAATAATTTGTGTAAAATCATAAGAAACGATTTGGAAAGAATTGAGATGAAAAACCCCATATTTGAAAAGATAAAAATAGATTTTTATCGAAATGAACTAGTTTTGAACTAGAATTAAAATCCATTTATTTTTGAAATAAATAAATTGGATTTGAAAGGGTTTTAAAAGTAACTAGAATTTCCAATAATTGAATTGAAATGGATTTGAATTGAAATTGTCTTTGGAATATTTCAATATTGGATTTCGTGATTATACAGATATTGTTGTGGAAGTTTGAAAGATATATTTATATCGTTATTTCCAATACGATATTTTTTGTTTGTAGAGTTTGATATTGAATATAAGCCGATATATTTTCTATTCAGAGCCTTGTATTTAATATCAAATGGGGTTTGGCTTTGTCGTGAATGGTGTCTTCATTAATACTGTTCTTAAACCCAGTTGAGAAAAATATTAAATCTTTTTATTTAGATTTAATGAAGTATACCAATTAAATGGTATTTAATTGGAATTGAATTTGAATTGATTTTAGGGTTTGTCGTGAATCGTGTTTTAAATGACATTGGTTCTTTAACCCAGTTAAAGACATGATATGGTTTCCCAAGTTAAACAATCATTAATATTGATTTTTGGGAAGATTAAAACCTAGTGGAGTTTTACTGAATCTTTAATTAAATTGAAATGATCGAGAATGGAGTATCACCAGTTTTGCTCCAGGCGATAGTTAAATCTTTAATTAGATTTGAACGTGAAATGGTAATTGAATTTACCGATAACACAGTGGTGTTATATATGAAGTATGACCAATTTTACTTCATGGGATGAATAGGTTGGGGTTGGGAAATTTAACAAGTGATTACTTCGGTAAGGTTCGCTAATCCCGATTAGTTTGGATAAACCATAATTTGGTTTGAATTGATATTCAAAAGAAGATTAAAGAATAAATTTAAATAATTTATCTTTGATAAATTTAATGGGAACCTTTCCCAAAGTATAAGAATATTTGAATAAAAGAATATTCTGAATTGGAATGAGGCATACGTTGTGTTTGTGTAACACTTGTTTATTATATACGCGAGTTATTCAGAAAGACTGGGTTTATCCCATTCTGAATAACTGATTCGACGATGTGTCGAGGATGAAGACGGTGGTTAAAGAGCGGAGGTCTTCACATCGTTTGGATACTTACTGTTGATCTTGATTGGGCTGTACACCCAAGAGGAGGGAATTAGTTGGTGATCGTCCCGACGTACATGGAGATCAATGGATATGCGAGGTACAAGGTGCCTCCGGTTTCGTTCAGACCCAGAACGGACTTGTAAATGGACTGTGTGTCTGATATTGGATATCATTCTGTGTGATTGATGGATATCGGTTGCATGGAGTGGTTTGCCTGTGTGGCATGCTAAGATGCAAATGATAAAGGCTTCTGTTGAAAAGCAGAGTCTTGTGGTTGATGATCAAAGCATGGCATGTGTGGCATAGCTTTGTGTAGTGTTAATTCGCGATCCTCACACCCCGGTTGTGAACCAGAAACGGGAGAGGACATCAGGATTTCCTTCTAGCTAGGGTGGTGTCAGTGACCTACCAGCCCTGACATTTATATTATTTTCACCTGTGTGGTTGTTGGATTGCGAGGCGCCACAGATTTATCAGTGACTATGTGGAGCCGATGGAGTCATCTGGCCCATTAACGCCCTTGGGGGCGAGGAAACGCAGTGTTCAGGCATTTTAATCCACATCGGGGGACCGACCATGACGATCCAAGGGACGATGCGTTCTGTTCCTGAGGGGCGGGCTAGAGCGTCTCGAATCGGTGAGGATTCTCTTTTGCCTCGGTTCACATATGGGAATCCAACTTCCAATACATGACTTTGCGGTTTTAATTGTAGAACTAGTATGGCGACATGATATATGGTACCCATGCCGTCTATGATTGATATTTATGATTGAAATTGTTTTGACACTATAAACTTATAGTAATAATAAAAGATGAAATTTAGCGTTTCAAGCATTCTTTGGCTATTGTAAGGTAAAACCCTATCCTCCGGCTTGTGTTGCATCATGTGATGGGACCTGGGTCTTATAATATCTTCATTGTTCTTTATTTAGCATTGGCCTGTTGTTTTATGCACTGGTATTCTTGGGAGGAAACCCGTTCCGTGTTATACGGCGTGGTCCCTTGATTTACCTAACTTTAAAATAAAGATTAATAACTGTTTTAGTTCTCACACCAGTCACATGACTGACCTGGAGTTTATTGTTTTAACCTAAACTCCGGGTGCCCCTATTTTCCGCACAAGCAGCTAGTAGTTTTGGTTTTGTAGATTTATATTCATAGGATCCTGATTTACAGCTGGAACGATATCCGGAAAGCTCCGTATCCGCATATCTCTTTCAATTGTGTTTTGTATTATTTTTCCACTGTTATGTAATGTATTGTAATCTATGATATTTATCAAATGTATTTTATTTATTCATACTCTGTAATATTCTTGTATTCTGATGATATTGTTGTAATAATCAATGAAATGTTCTTCTGTTTGTGTTATGATGTGGCTTGTACTCAAAGCAATTCGTGTTTTCCTTCACGGGGAAGTTCGGGTCGTCTCAGCTGGTATCAGAGCTTTGGTTTACAAAGCTCGAGAACAAGACACATTAGAACCGAACAAAAGAGTTCATCAGAGATTGGATTAGTAATATCCAATGAGAATGACTCGTTAGAGATAGGATCAGTAGTATCCTAGAACGAATGTAAAGATTGTTGTTTTGAAAAATAAAATTGAAAACAAATTTTGTTTTGAAAATTTAAACTTTATTATTCATATTTGAATATTTATTTGTATTGAATTTGGACAATCTAATATAGAAAGATTTTGCATATACGTCTGATCCACGGGTATTCGAAGTTTTAATATACTGGATAGATATAGAATCACGCTCTAGCCGCTCTGGGATAATTCTGGTGATGTCGCGACATCATCAGTATTTGTGTTCGAGTTTCGAACGTGTGATATTTATATATTTCCAATTGACTGGCGTGAGAACCAAAACTAGGTAGGGCTTATTGTTGGGAATTAGCACCAAAAATGTGATTTTTGACAATATATCAAAATTATGGATTTGAAATGATAATCAACTAATTGATTGCTGATTGTGTTATTTGATTATTTCTTGATTAATTAAAATTTGAACCATATAACCAAATTGTACCAAATATTGAAATGTATTGAAAATTGTTTGGAATTGCATACATGTACATATATATGTGTAAACAGGTCAAAGCAAGGAGGCTAGAGAAGTGGAATAAAATTGTTTGCCCGACAAATAGGTACATGTTTATTGTATTTCTTGGGGTTTTTAATGATTTTATGAGCTGACTGGCTAGCCGCTTGGCTCTTTCTTTTTCTTTTTGGATTGGAGAGGCCTGTAAGGCAATTTCGGGATTTTCCCGGTGCTCCCGTGCAGGGGAGGTTATGGCGAAATTTTTCGAAAAATTAGGGTGTTAGCAAATTTTTGAAAATTATGAAAAGTTCTTAGAAACTGAAAAGTTGAAGAACTTAAGCCATAATGAAATTAATGAAAGTTGAGTTGATTAGTTAAATAATTTTCAGCTTTGTTCCTTTTCGGGGATGAAAAGTTTTAAGTGGGGGAAATTGTAATAACCCAGAAATCCGAGCTAATTAAAAAATTTTATTTTTGCAATTTTGTTGAATTTTGAATATTTAAAATAAATTATTTAAAATAATAACGACAAGAAATTTATTTTGAATAGGATTAGAACGTATATATTTATATAGATCGTCGTTAGAATATAGATATTTTATTTTAATTATAAAAGGAATTGAAAATGGCGTGGTAGTTTGAAAATTCGATTTCAAAGTTCAAATGAATGTACAGGATTCAAAATAATCCAGATTTTGGTGAAACAAAAATATTAGAATCTAATTGAAAATATCTTTCCAACGAATCCGAAAAATTGAAATTTCATAGCGGGAATCAAAAGTTATGTCCAGTTGAAAATTCAGAATAGTCACTATGAAATTTTGGCCCTCAAAAATGAAAATTTTGCAAATGACCTCGGTTTTCGACAAAACCACTTTTGTTGGATCCAGGATGTCTAGTTATTGCTAGATTACAAAATTCATAATTTTCTGAATCAATATGTGAGCGTGGCGAAGTAAAACGTGTTTTTATAGTTAAGTCAATTTCAATCGACCAGAAAATGGCCATTTTTCAAACGGTCTCAGAATTTGAAGAAATTAGTTTTGTTAGGACCGTATTGTCAATACGAATCTAGAAAATATTTTTCGGGAATTTTTAGAGTCCGTATGTGACCCCAGTAAATTGAAATGTACGTTTGAAATTCAATATAATTATTTAAATGTTAATCTAAGTGAAAACTGATCGAAATGATGGAATTGGCTTACAAAACATATCCCATTGTGTTCGTAATGGGGGTAATTAGCTAGGAGCGACAGTCGGTGGGTCTCGTTTGGAGATCAAAATTTAAAGTTACTTTATGGAATTAATTAATTAATTAAATAATATAATTATATATTCCTTTCTCCTCTCTCTCTGTTCACAAGCAGATCAAACAAAAAAAAAGAAAAACCACTCCTCCCCCCTTCGTTGACTTGTGAACCCCAAATCGCCCCCCCTCAAATCGTTGCCGCCACCTCCCATCCTCCATTCCTTCGATCGAGCCCGCGAGAACGAGACCGTGACCCCCCTTCAACAGCCACCGCGACCACTCCCATCTGCCCCCATCGCGCAGCCCCCGCCGCAGTTCCAGACCGCACCCCCTTCCTTTGGCTGACGCGCCACCTACGCTACCGCGAACCAGGACCCCCCCTCCGTCGTAGTCAACGTTCAGAGCAATAACAGTAAGTTTTTTTATTTTCTAATTTTTATTTATATAACTTTAAACAAAACTATGTTTTTTTATTTTAAACAAGGGTAAGATTTTTATAAAAGAAAAATATACGATTTTTATAATGTAAAGAAAAATGTTGGATTTTTGTTAGTAAGGATTATATTTTTAGTGGATAAAGAAACAATTTTTATTTAAAGTTATAAATAATAAAAATATAATTTTATATAAACATGAAGTTAAAAATATGATTTTTATATAAGTAGGAAGATAAGAATATAATTTTATATAATGTAGAAAATAAAAATATGATTTTTATTAGATGTGAAGAATAAAAATATGATTTTTATATCATAGAGAGAATAAAAATATAATTTTTATATAATGTAGAAAATAAAATTATGATTTTATATAAAGGGAAGAATAAAAAATTGATTTTTATAGCGTCGAAATAAAAATTCGATCTTTATATAAGAGGTAGAAATATAAAAAATATAATTTTTATATAGGAAGGAGCGTTGTAAAAATATATGAAGTAGAAATAAAAATGTGGTTTTTACTGTGAACAGCGTGAAAAGATTGCATTGGAATTTTGGGCTGATTCAAGCCATTCAGAAATTCAGAAATGAAACGGCGTAGTGGAACCCAAAGGTGAGAACTCCGCACTTTTAATTTATTTTCTAGTTGAAATATATACTAGGATGCAGACGGTGCTTAGCAGCACTCGACACCCGTCGTCCACAGACTATGGATGACTTGTTTGTTTGATTGATGTGTTGTGAAATTTTATTGTGTGATGTGGAATGAATAAATATTTTATAGTTAAAAATATAATTTTTAACGTGTATATAAAATAAATATTTATAAACAAATCGGACGATTTGTTTATATACACACATTTGACTGATATTGATTGGGACGATAAATTTTACACATCGCCCAACTGCACAAATAAAAATCTGTGTTTGTTGATTTGAAACCCCACACGGGTGTTGGGATGATATTTGGCGTACACTAATCCCAATTATTTAGCTATATGTCGATCGATTGGTTGACAGACTGTGTAAGCGTTAATTATTCATATTTAATGCTTATGCGGTTGTGTGGTGCACTCTGAATGATGGTTGATTATTTATCGTTGCTATTATATACATGTGTTGTAGGGAATCCATATAATTAACATTATATGATAATTGATTGGGCCTCATTCCAATTTGGAGAATAAAAGAATATATTCATGTGTTGAATAAAATGAAAATTCATGTGTTGAATAAAATATGTATTCATGTGTTGAATAAAAGAATATAAATAAAAAGAAAATTCATGTGTTGAATATAATATATATATTCATGTGTTGAAGAAAATATTCATTTGTTGAATATAATAACGAAGTTATTGAAATATATATAAAGCCGTGTTGATTAGATATGCGCCATTTTGATGCAAACGATATTCATATCGATTATATTCGTTTTTATAAGGAATATAGAAAAGGAATTGATTTCAAAATATAATGTTTTGAAAATATTATCATTTATATATCGATGATATGGAATATTCAATTTTGATTAGAAATTGAATAGGAGTTGAAACCATTTTGAAAACGAATTTAAACGATTTATAAAATATGTTTTGAATTGAAATCGACGAAATATATATAATATATATATTATATATATTTAATGGCCTGAATAGAACGCGCCGCGCCGCGGCAGTTCACGAATTTCGACCATTGAATTCGAATGGACATTACGGGAGATCCGACCGTCGGATTCTCCTAAAACCAGAACCGTTGGGTTCGTATCGAAAAGAGCCTTCTAACGAATATTAGAGATTTGAAATCTAATGGTTGGGTTTGGAATTATGTCCAAATCAAATTTGGAAAATGTCGCTGTAAGTGCAGTTCGATGGCCGTTTATGGAAATCGACTGCACGGGCCTTGATAAAATTATTAAAAATAGTAATAATTTGTGTAAAATCATAAGAAATGATTTGGAAAGAATTGGATGAAAAACCCCATATTTGAAAAGATAAATATAGATTTCTATCGAAATGAACTAGTTTTGAACTAGAATTAAAATCCATTTAATTTTGAAATAAATAAATTGGATTTGAAAGGGTTTTAAAAGTAACCAGAATTTCCAATAATTGAACTGGAATGGATTTGAATCGAAATTGTCTTTGGAATATTTCGATGTTGGATTTCGTGATTATACAGATATTGTTATGGAAATTTGAAAGATATATTTATATCATTATTTCCAATACGATATTTGTTGGTTGTAGAATTTGATATTAAATATAAGCCGATATATTTTCTATTCAGAGCCTTGTATTTAATATCAAATGGGGTTTGGGTTTGTCGTGAATGGTGTCTTCATTAACACTGTTCTTAAACCCATACGAGAAAAAGATTAAATCTTTTTATTTAGATTTAATGAAGTATACCAATTAAATGGTGTTTAATTGGAATTGAATTTGAATTGATTTTCGGGTTTATCGTAAACCGTGTTTTAAATGATATTGGTTCTTTAACCCATTTAAAGATTGGGTATGGTTTCCCAAGTTAAACAATCATTAATATTGTTTTTTTGGGAAGATTAAAACCAAGTGGAGTTTTAATGAATCTTTAATTAGATTGAAATGATCGAGAATGAAGTATCACCAGTTTTGCTCCAGGCAATAGTTAAATCTTTAATTAGATTTGAACGTGAAATGGTAATTGAATTTACCAATAACACCGTGGTATTAGTTATGAAGTATGACCAGTTTTAATTCATGGGATGAATAGGTTGGGGTTGGGAAATTTAACAAGTGATTACTTCGGTAAGGTTCTCTAATCCCGACTAGTTTGGATAAACCATAATTTGGTTTGAATTGATATTCAAAAGAAGATTAAAGAATAAATTTAAAGAATTTATCTTTGATAAAATTAATGGGAACCTTTCCCAAAGTATAAGAATATTTGAATAAAAGAATATTCTGAATTGGAATGAGGCGTATGTTGTGTTTGTGTAACACTTGTTTATTATATATGCTAGTTATTCAGAAAGACCGGGTTTATCCCATTCTGAATAACTGATTCGACGATGTGTCGAGGATGAAGACGGTGGTTGAAGACCGGAGGTCTTCACATCGTTTGGATAATTACTGATGATCTAGATTGGGCTGTACACCCAAGAGGAGGGAGTCAGTTGTTGATCGTTAAGACGTACGTGGAGATCGATGGATACATGCGAGGTACAAGGTGCCTCCGGTTTCGTTCAGACCCCGAACGGACTTGTAAATGGACTGTGTGTCTGACATTGGATATCATTCTGTGTGATTGATGGAAATCGGTTGCATGGAGTGGTTTGCCTGTGCGGCATGCTAAGATGCAAATGATCAAGGCTTCTATTTAAAAGCAGAGTCTTGTGGTTGATGATCAAAGCACGGCCTGTCTGGCATAGCTTTGTGTAGCGTTAATTCGCGAGCCTCACACCCCGGTTGTGAACCAGAAACGGGAGAGGACATCAGGGAGGGCATGCGTTTCCTTCTATCTAGGGTGGTGTCAGTGACCTACCAGCCTTGACATTTATATTATTTTCACCTGTGTGGTTGTTGGATTGCGAGGCGCCTCGGATATATCGGTTACTATGTGGAGCCGATGGAGTCATCTGGCTCATTGACGCCCTTGGGGGAAGGGAAACGCAGTGTTTAGGCATTTTAATCCACATCGGTGGACCGACCCTAACGATCCAAGGGACGATGCGTTTTGTTCCTGAGGGGCGGCCTTGAGCGTCTCGAATCGGTGAGGACTATCTTTTTCCTTGGTTCACAGATGGAAATCCAACTTCCAATACGTGACTTTGCGGTTTTAATTGTAGAACTAGTATGGCGACATGATATATGGTACCCATGCCGTCTATGATTGATATTTATGATTGAAATTGTTTTGACACTGTACACTTATAGTAATAATAAAAGATGAAATTTAGCGTATCGAGCATTCTTTGGCTATTATAAGGTAAAACCCTATCCTCCGGCTTGTGTTGCATTGTGTGATGGGTCCTGGGTCTTATAATAGCTTCATTGTTCTTTGTTTAGCATTGCGCTATTGTTTTATGCACTGGTATTCTTGGGAGCAAACCCGTTTCGTGTTATACGGCATGGTCCCTTGATTTACCTAACTTTAAAATAAAGATTAATAACTATTTTAGTTCTCACACCAGTCACATAACTGACCTGGAGTTTATTATTTTAACCTAAACTCTGGGTGCCCCTATTTTCCGCACGGGCAGCTAGTAGTTTTGGTTTTGCAGATTTATATTCACAGGATCCTGATTTACAGCTAGAACGATATCCGGAAAGCTCTGTATCCGTATATCTCTTTTAGTTGTGTTTTGTATTATTTTTCCACTGCTATGTAATGTATTGTAATCTCTGATCTTTATCAAATGTATTTTATTTATTCATACTCTGTAATATTCTTGTTTTCTGATGATATTTTTGTAATAAGCAATGAAATGTTCTTCTGTTTGTGTTATGATGTGGCTTGTACTCAAAGCAATCCATGCTTTCCTTCACAGGGAAGTTCAGGTCGTCTCAGCGGCTTATAAGAGATTACGTCGGGAATTTGACCTGATATCAGTGTAGAGGGAACAAGAGGTTGATGCTTCATAAATTGTTTGTGTAGAGATTATGGAGGGAGAGTTCATCAAACAGCAGCTAGAAGATTCTGCTGAGGGAGTAAATCCTTTTCCTGTTCACAGTCTCCGAGAGGAAGAGTCGGTCCCCTCTTTCCTAGAGTTAGATAATGTGGACATGCCCGGTGCATTCATCTCTTCTCAAAATTGGGACCCAGAGGACCATTTCCATACAAAGTCTGGGGTAGACCCCATCCCGACAGACCCGTCAATTACAGGAGACACCTATCGTATTTCGAGCTCAGGTCAGTCAACAAAAAGAAGACTTTATAAACAGCACTAGCACTGTTCGTCGTAGCCTATTTTCTCATACATATATCAACTTAATATTTCATTGTCTTAATACAAGTGCAGTCGATGAGGAGTATTACCACAACAGCTTCGATTCCGTTTTAGAGGGAGGTGGCCCTGCTGGATCAATCTCGTCGCAAGTTAGGCAGGAAGATGATCATGTGGACAAGGATAATAAGAAGAAAGATAAAGAAGAGAGGAGGAAGAAGGAAAAAGAAAAAGAAAAAGAAAAGAAGGCTAAGAAGAGAGAGAGGCAAAATAAGGAGAGTGGAGGTCAAAAGGAGAAAGAAGGAAGTGGTAAATCCAGTGAGAAAGGAGAGGAATCTAAAACCCTAGAGCATTGATCTTCGCCCCATCCTCGGGATGGCGTTCCCAAGGACGGTAATAAAGTCGCTGATGAAGTTTCTCCTAATCATCCCGCTCTTCAAACCAGCCTTTCTTCTAAGGAGCGGCCGGTCAATCCACATGACCACGAATCGATCCCTCTTCCCAATCATCCTGAAAGGAGCCTCAAGAGCTGGACAATTCGAGTTGACTAAGTGCACCCATTGATCAGACCGAGATGGAGAAAATATTACCAGGTCTCTACTTTGCTGGAATCGAGCTGACCCCTACGTTGCAGCCATTTCCTTTGAACTTGCACGATCAGACCAGGTCGAATGTTGACTTCGCACTGAACCAATATGATGCGATGTACGCTCATGCAAAGTTGGTGTGTGAAGTGGTCAGGAGGAGAACGGAAGAGAATGTTGGTTTGAGGAAAGAGCTGGAGGCTGACAAGACGACTTTTGAACTGCTCTAGAAGAGGAAAGCGAAATATAAATCCGACGCGAATGTTGATAAGGAAGAATATTTGGAAAGTTCGAAATTTAAAGGCTCAAATTGAGTCGGTGAGCCAAGTATGCATGACCTTAAAAACCAAAAACAAGAACTTGAAGAAGGAAAAGGATCAGCTGGAGTTGGAAGTACAAGATTATAAGGCCCGTCTCGACTCATCCGAGCTGGCTAGAGAGAAGGCTGAGAATGTTTCCACTGCTGCCATCGATAATGTTAAGAACGCTCATATCCTGCACGAGACCGAAGTTCGTGTGATTAAAGTTGAACACGCCATTGAGAAAGAAGAGACGAGCAGGAAATTCGGTGCTAACATCCTTCGGTTCTTTGCCCATGTTTTTTGTCATAGAAACTTGGCCTAGGCAGCAAATTATCAATGGGTGTTGGCTGACGCATAGGAGGTGTTTATAAAGGAAGAGGTTGAGGCGACAAAAGGCAAGCTGGTAAAAGAGGAGGCTCTAATCGATCGTTATTTATATGATGACGAGCGTGAGGTATTGGCCAAGGGAAAGAAAAACTTACAGGTGCTAAAAGACGCTGCTCGATACACAAATAAGGGAAAGTTAGTCCGCAATGATAGCGCGGGCATAGTTACAGCATCTCCCCCTCCCCCAAGTGTTGAAGTCGGCTACTCTTCTACTCCTCTCCTAAATCAAGCTATTGGTTCGTGAGAGGAATATAGTCCTGATGACCCTCTTCTTACCCTTCCTTAGGAATGCTCAGCTGCTCCGGCTTCACCAAGGAAGTTTTCAGACCGTCCAGCGGGGTCTGTGGCTAAAGGTAACTTCTCTTATTTTTAAGTCTACCGATCATCGTTCTCCTTGTTCATAACTCTTACTTGTCTCGACGTAGGTACATTGTTGATGAGAGACGTTACTGAGGTAGGGAATGATGTGTTGGGGAAGACAACATGTTTCCACTAGGTCTAGTCGATCTGCATCTTCTGGTATCACACATAGAAGCCTGAAACTTGGTTTGACTATTGAGGAGATGAAATAGTGGATTAAGTACAAGGAGCTGGAGGACATGGAGATGCGTGGTGACAAGCCACCCCAAGTGTATGACCTTTTAGTTATTTTGTCTTTGTCAAGTTCCTCATTTTTGAACGAAATTTGATGTATCTGGAAACAAGGTTTAGTTTGTAAGAAAAACTTGTTATGATGTTTGACAATATTTCTTTGTTTTAAAACACTTGTATCATTAATATGTCTGAGTATCGCGAAAGTTAAAGGGGGACGAAGTTAACATCCCCTATCAATTTAAGATTCTGAGGATGGACCAAGTGCAACTCATAGTTGGATCACTTGTTTATCCTCGTACCCCCAGTGTCATGGGGGATTGGCTCTGGCGCCGAGCCTCCCCTTCGATTCCAAGATCGACTCGACCAGTCCATAGGTCGAACTATCGTGGTTAGGGATATGTAAGTCTTTTATACTCTTCCTCCAGTCATTGAGGGTTAGAGTTCTCAAGGGTCGAGCAGTCTTTAGTCGGGGTGCGACTGCCCATAATTTTATACTCCTTCTTAAGTCAAAAGAATCAGAGTTGTTTTTAAGCAGTCGAATATGCTGCTGTACTGGTGTCATCCTCGCTTTCGGTCAACAAAATGGGATTCGAGCGTCAATGCTAAATTTAGGATTAGTCTTCCCAAATTCTTTACCGGTTCCCCAACGAGGTCGGTTCATTATGTCGCGGGTCGGTAAGTCGGGGTGTTAGTATTTGACTTAATGTCGGTCGAATCACAACATTTAGTCATTTCAATAATAATTTAGGGAAGGGAAGGGGCTTTTATTCACAAACTATTGAGAGTGATAAGTTACATCTTATTATGACACTAAAAAAATTAAAACATGGAGACTAAAAATTATAAAAAAGATAAGGTCGCAAGTGCTCCGCATTCCATGCCATCTGAAAAGGCTGGCCATCAATAGTCGATACCCTGAAGGTTCCATTATCAAGCTTAAGCTGGATGACGTAGGGTCCTTCCCACTTGGGGCCTATATGCGCGGGACCCGTCTCAGGACCAGATCGCCAACATCGAAGGTCTTATGTCGGACTTTCTTACTGTAATATCGGGCGACTCTCTTCCAGTGAGCCTCGGCATGAAGGTTTTCTTCTTCTCTTTTCTCATTAACCGTTTCTAATGATTGTAAGAGAAGGTCTTTGTTTGATAATGGCTCTTAGTACATTGTTCTATTAGAAGTAACTTCGAGCTCTATGGGGATGACAACTTTAGATCCGTAAGACAAGGCGAAGGGAGTGTGTCTGGTATTAGTCTTATAGGTGGTCCAATATTCCCAGAGGACTAAGAGGAGCTCGTCGATCCGCTTGCCAATAGCTTGTTCCAATCACTTTTTTAAGATTGATTTAATAAAATTTTTTGACCGCTTCGACTTGTCCATAGACCGTGATGTGCAACCGTAGTTTATTTCTTCTCGATGCGATATTTTCCACAAAAATTTCTGAATTCCGAGCTGTCGAACTGAGTTCCATTATCTGTGATAATAGTTCGTGGTATCCCATATGGACATATGTTGTTTTTGACAATGAAGTTAATGACTGACTTGTTTTGTTGTGATGTGGTCATTTGTTCGGCGTCTGCCCATTTTGTAAAATAGTCTACTGCCACGATCGAATAATCTACACCTTCTTTTGAAATAGGTAGGCTCCCGATAATATCTATCCCCTAAAGGGAAAATGGCCAAGGGATGACCATTTAAGTGAGATCTGTTGGTGGGGCTTGTGGAATCTGTGCAAACCTCTGGCATTTATCACATCGTCCAGAATAATTAGCTGCATCCTTACTTATAGTTGGCCAGAAGTACCCATATCGCAGCACTTTCTTAGCTGGAGTTTGCCCTCCTGTGTGTGCACCACATTCCCCTTCATGTACTTCTCCCAATATCCTCATGATATCATCATTGGCTACACATCGAAACATGGGCAAGAAAAACCCCTTCTATAAAGTTGGTCTTGCTGGATGACATATTTAGAAGCCTGCTGCACGATAGCTCGTCCTTCATTTCTTTTTTCGGGAAGAGTGCCATGTAGGGAAAAATTCTTAATGGGAGTCATCCAAGATCCTCTTTCAGGATCGGCTTCCGCTTGGTCGACCTCCATCTGGTCGATGCCCGGAATGCCCAAAGTCTCTATTGGAACTAACTCCATTTCACTTGGGTTGTTAGAACTAGCGAGTTTTGCCAACTTATCTGCCTTTTGATTTTCCTCTCTAGGACTGTGGGAGATGCTATATTGATCGAAGTCATTTAGCAATCTTTCAACCTGCTTGAGATAGGCAGAAAGCCGAATTGCTTTGGTCTAATATTCTTTCTGAACCTGAAATACAATAAATTGTGAATCATAGAAAATTTCAAGTGATGTTATTCTTAAATCGCTCGCGAGTTTGAGCCTGACAATTAGGGATTCATACTCGGAGGTCATTGTTTGTTGCCAAAAAATCTAGTCTCAAGGTACAATAGATCAACCGCACCTTAGGAGATAACAATACTATGCCAACACCAGAGCGTTGATCATTACGATCCCCATCCGTGTATCTTTTCCAAATGTCCGATCTCGACTCTATATCCGAGGGTTCGGTATGATCTTCGAAGTCGTCATCCTCTGAAGTAGTAAATTCAGAAATGAAATCGGCTAGTGCTTTCCCCCGGATGGATTTCCACGGAACGAGGTCAGGTTGAACTAACTCAACTCAATGTTCCACTTAAGAAGTCTTTCGCTTGCCTCAGGTTTTAGCAAAACTTGCCGAAGTGGTTAGTCGGTGAACACTTTAATAGGGTGAGCCTAGATGTAGTGTTGAAGCTTTCGTGATGCAATCAGTAGACTATAGGCGAGCTTCTTGGGCTTTGGATAGTTGCGTTCAGCCCCTATCAATTTCTTGCTCACATAATAAATTGGTCATTGTATTCGGTCTTCTTCACGGATTAGGAATGAGATGATTGCATGTGCGGACACAACCAAATACAAAAATAGATCTTCACGGTCGATTGGTTTGGACAGGATGGGAGCTTTCTCTAGGTGGTCGAGCATGTTTTGGAAGGCTTCGACATAGTCAGGTGTCCAAGCGAAGTTCCATTTTCCTCTTTTGATCAATTCAAATAAGGGTAAGAACTTATCGGTTGCCTTGGATATGAATCGAACCATTGCTGCAACCTTACCTGCCAAGCTCGGTACATCTTTGGTTCTTTTAGATTCTTGAATTCTTTTAATGGTCAGGATCTGGTCGGGATTGATTTCGATCCCTCGAGAGCTAACGATGAGGCCAAGAAATTTTTCCGATGCTACTCCAAAAGGACACTTCAAGGGATTTAGTTTCATTCCATACCTTCGTAGGATGTCAAACATCTCTGATAAGTATTTAACGTTGTCGGATGATGGTCTCGACTTTACAAACATGTCGTTCACGTACACCTCCATCTTTCTTCCTATTTGATCGTGAAACATTTGGTTGACCAAACGCTGATACGTGTCCCCAACATTCTTCAAGTCGAATGGCATGACTACATAACAGTACAACCCGATATCTCTTATGAAGCTAGTATGGTCTGGGACGTGCATGGATATTTGATTGTACCCCGTGTATGAATCTATAAATGAAAGGAGTTCATGACTAACGGTTGAGTCGACTAGCTGATCAATCCAATGGAAAACTGTCCTTGGCGTAAGCTTTATTTTGAGTCTCAAATATACCCATTGGCTTGTAGCCTTTTAACTTCTTCCTTCAGGGCCGCAGATCTTTCTGGACCGAGTACCCACTTCTTCTTGTTTACAGGGGTTGTGACGGCCACCTCGTACCCTCAGACATTTCCCCACAATGCGTTGTGGCAATGCCCGAATAGCACGGGACAATCGTCAAAAAAGTTGAAAGATGAATTACCAAAGAACTTGTAGTATATATCACAACGCATGGAATAAAATATAGTAATAACATAACTTGATATAAAATAGGCGAGACAGTACATAAGATGAAAACTTAACCATATCCATCAGATTAGCAGAATCCAAAATACGGCCTCATATCCAATTATTACAACTTTAAAATACTATCTCTAAAAGGTAATTAAAGGGGTACACTACTAATTCCCAAAGTAGTGACCAATAACAACACTTGGAGAATATATATAGTATGCGGAAGCCTCCTGCTCGTCTCTGGACAGCTAATCGTGCATAACCACCTTACCTACCTCTAGTCTGCTCGTTTAGGAGCACCCAGAGTAATAAGAAGAGACATAAAACAATGGGTTAGACGAAAGTCTGGTATGAGCGATAGAAAAACTATATCACTAAATAGAGCAATAATAGGTATAAGTAATCATACGTGACCTGGACGTCCAACCAAAGAGTTAGCACAACAAGATGTACAATACTCTAACGTAAACACTAACATAGAGTGTAAAATGGAAGTGTGCATGTCATAGTGATAACAAACATCGATCATAGCAATCATCCTCACATCTATCATTCAGTGCGCAAAGCATAAGATATCCACCGCTTTGATCACCAAATCCATTGGGGTCATGACGGGTCCATACCGCACTGGACTCCGTATAACTATTGCTATGACCATGCCCTTCTGGTTTAAAGTCAATAACCCTAACCAGTCCACACTTCCCTGGCTCTGGTTCGTTTACATGCCCCCTCTCTCAACAGTGAACCAAAATTATAGATATCGATAACCCCTTTGCACACGTCCCGCAGCAAAGCCCAACTCTAGAAGTTAACTCGTTGGTTCACATCTAGATCATGAGTGATAACTTCCCACTTAGACTTCTTTACATCTCTGGTTTAGGTAGAATTGGAGTTGGTCTTCAGAAGAGTTCACGATCATCATCGCGTGATAGTGGTGGAAGTTCAAACTCGGTTCGGTTTGTTCCTCCGTTTCGGTTCAAATATGTGGTGTTCAAGTCCTCCATTCATGTCGGTTCCGTCCTCCTTGTTCGGTTCAGTTCGGCTATGTCGAACCGATCCCATCTGATCCGGTTTCTCCAGCTCCTCTCATCCGATCTGATGCTTCAGCCCACTTTACTCTAGTTCGATCTGATCCGTACTCCAACACCAATCCTATGCAAGTGGCCTTCCATGTTTGCCATACTTCCTTATGCTTAAGTTCCAGTTCGATTCATCCCCTCCGGACTCCCATCCCTGTTCGGTTCGGCTAGCGATCCGATCCGCCCTAGTTGAACCGAGCCCAGTCCTTCCAACAAGCTTGTTTCGTCCATTCTCTCCATACGACGACGTTTTCAACCATTCCAATTTTACTAAACAGCCATTAAACATCCCAAACAACAGTAACAACATATAGGTTCAATTAAAAAGATCAAAACATTAATCACATAGGCTATTTTAGATCAAACATACCCAAATCCATGATTTTCCCATTAATCGCCTAAATTCCGGGATTTAGCAAACTTAATTCAAATCAACCCAAATTACTATTTCTGACATAAAATATAATTCTAGGATTTATGTGTATTTTTCCATTATTTTTAGGTGTTTAATTTCGCTAATTATCACCAATCACCCCTAATTAGTGTATAAATATGTAAATCACTCACCTTAGCCAAAAATAATTGTTCGATCTAAATTTTTTATGGATTTGTCTTGGATTCCAATGTGATGCAGCAGCTCTAACAATAATTTGGTGCTAATTTGGCTTGATTTATTGTAGATTTGATCAATTAGTGATTAGAGAGTGATTGGAGAGAGATTTGGAAGATGAAAGCCATGATTAGGGTTATAGAAAAAATTGTGGCAGCTAGAAAAATGAAATAAGAAGATTCTCCAACTCCTTTCAGCCCTCCCATAACACTAATCCCGAAATAGGTTATGTGCCTAGCTACTAATCACTTAATTAAGCCCAGTTAGGCTGTTTTTCCATCTTCAAATCTTAGTTCATCCATATCTCCCGGATGGTAAGTCCGATCGATTAATGTGATCACTCTACGGGATGGGAAACCATCATCCGAATTCACTAGAAGTAGTTTCAGGTAAAAACTCCTTACCATAGGCAAAACAAGATTTGCCAGGGGCAACACGGTCATTTAAATTCAGAAAAAATCGTGAATGTGGGAAATGACCCCAGTAGTCGTTCACCAAAGTTACACGACCATATGGCTTCGTATGAAAATAAAATAAATATTTTACGATGCTTCGACACATAGAATGCGGGTCGTTACACTCTCCCCCTTAAGAAATTTTGCCTCCGAAATTCCTTTACCAAGAAAAACAAACATTGGTGTCCCGCGTGCCTATCAACCATTTACAAACAATCGAACATGCATAATAAACACACCAAGTCTGTCCTAGAATGTAGTTTACTAACAAGGGAATAACTAAATCGCGATCAAAATTTTCCCAGGTGAAGAGTTCGGGATACGACTTCTTATGCTCTCCTCGGTTTCCCAAGTACATTCATTTTCATTGTTACCCCACCATACCTTAGCCAGTTTCACTGTCTTCCTTCGAAGTTACTTCTTATCGTGTCCAACAATATGAACCGGTATGCAGTTTCCAACAGCCTTGGAGTCTACCTCGATATCATCCAATTGATCTGACGAGATAGTCATATCAGAATCGTGCACGAACTTCCTTAACTGGGAGACATGAAACACGTTGTGCACTCTAGCCATTTTGTCATGTAATCCAACTTTATACGCTAAATTCCTAACTTGTTCGAGAACTGGAAATGGGCCAACAAACCTTGGTGCTAACTTACCTCTCTTAGCAAACCGAATCACACTCTTCAACGGAGAAATCTTGACGAATACCGAGTCACCAACGGAGAATTTCAAATCTCTTCGTTTTTTATCAGCATAACTCTTCTGCCTATCTTGGGTAGCCTTCATTCACTGTTGAATAACCTTGATCTTATCTGAAGCCTCCCCTATCACATCTGGCCCAAGCACAAATTTCTCATCGGTTTCCAACCAACATGATGGTGAGTTGCACGGTCTTCCGTACAAAGCTTCAAATGGAGCCATACCAATACTGGACTGATAACTATTATTATATGCGAACTCAACCAGGTGCAAATGGTCATCCCATGACCCTCCAAAATCCAATATACAAGCTCGCAAGAGATCATCTAATACACGATTCACCCTCTTTGTTTGACCGTCGGTTTGGGGATGATACGCAGTACTAAGATGTAATTCTGACTAAAGCCTCTTGTAAGCTCTTCCAAAACCCACTAGTAAACAATGAATCTCGGTCACTCACAATACCTTTAGGTACTCCATGAAACCTCACTACCCACTTCATATATAGTTCCGCTAACTTAGCTGCCGTTCTATTCGACCTGATCGGCATAAACCTTGCACTTTTGGTCAATCGATCCACAATCACCCAAATACTATCATGACCCGATCTTGTCCTTAGTAAACCATCAACGAAATCCATTGAGAGTTGTTCCCATTTCCGTTCGGGAATTTCCAACGGTTATTACAGACCACTAGGTTTCTTTTGCTCGGCTTTAACTAACTGGCAATTCATGCATTTGGATATGAACTTCCCAACATCTCTCTTCACCCCTTCTATGTAGTAGGTCTGCTTTATATCTCGATACATTTTGTTACCACCATGATGTATTGTCAGTTTCGAGTGATGACACTCTCTAAGAACTTCATCTCTCAATCCATTAACATTGGGTACAACTAGTCTCCACATTATTTCGAAGCCATCCTTCTCTACCAAGTCCATACTTGTTCATCTCCTCACCATTGATACCCATATCTATCTTGGAGATGATTTCCAATAGGTTAGGATCGTCCATCTGACTGAAACCGATCCGCTCAATCAAAGTGGGTCTGATCGTCAAACTTGCTAACATCTATGGATCTAATTCACACTTAGGTTTGAAATCATATTCTGCGATATACTCCAGTTGCTTCCATTCCAGAAACATAGCCCCCAAATTGGCATGTCTCCTACTCAATGCATTCACTACCGCATTGCCCTTCCTAGGTATGTATGCGATATTGAAATCATATGAAGCCAAGAACTCTAATAATCTCTGCTGGTGAAGATTTAAATCCTTCTGAGAGAAAAGATACTTTAATGACTTATGATCAGTAAACAGCTGGAACCTTTCATAATGTCTCCACATCTTTAACACGAACACGATTGCTGCCAATTCCAAATCATGGGTAGGATATCTTTTCTCATGTGGTTTCTGTTGCCGACTAGCATAAGCTACAACCTTACCTCTTTTCATCAGTACAACACCTAGTCTGGTACCACAGGCATCCATGTATACCATTATCTCTTCGTTCCCTTTAGGAATAACTAACACTGGTGCGCACTTTAAGTTCTCCTTTAGGCACTTTAATGCATTCTCACACCTTTCGTCCGAAGCAAAAGCTTGATTCTTCTTGGTCAACTAAGTTAACGGCGTCGCTATCTTGGATAAGTCTTGGATAAAGTTACGATAATATCCAGCTAACCCCGAGAAACTTCTCATGTCTGTTGCATTCTTGGGCGTAGACCAATGTTGCACTGTAGCCACCTTCGTAGGATCCACGGCATTACCATTCTCTGAAACAACATGGCCCAAGAATCTCACTTCCCTCCTCCAGAAGTGACACTTAGAAAATTTTGCTTTCAATTGGTGTTTCCTCAACACCTCCGTCACTGTCCCCAAATGTTCCTTGTTTTCTTCCCCTGTCCTCGAGTAAACCAAGAGATCATCCATGAACACAAGAACAAACTTATTTAATTGATCCCTGAAAACCCTATTCATAAGATCCACAAAATATGCGGGTGCAACGGTCAACCCGAGTGGCATGACAAACCACTCATAGAATCCAGATGGCGTCCAAAATGGCGTTTTAGGTATACTCTCAGCTGTTACTCGGAGCTGATGAAATCTGTCATGAGATCAAACTGGGAGAATACTCTTGCTCCATCTAGTTGATCAAACAAATCATCTATCAGTGGAAGAGGATACTTATTCTTCCTAGTCACCTTGTTTAACTCGCGGTCATAAGCGAAGGGAACCATCGGCCTTAGTAGCAAATACAACTGGTGCTCCCCACTCGGAAACACTTCTTCGGATAAATCCCTTCCTCAAAATATCGCCTACTTGCACTTTGAGCTCTCGCTACTCCCTTGGCACCATATGACGAAGAGGCATCACCACAGGTCTGGCATCTTTCACTAAATCAATCTGAAACTCGATCTCTCGGTGTGGTGGAAGTCTGATCACTTCTTCAAAGATGTCCAGATACATGCCAGAAATAGGCACATCTAATAACTCATCATGCATGATGTCGAGGGAATTTAAAAAAGTAGCCATCACCTCATCACTAGGTAGGCAACCCAATACCACCCTCCTCCCATCATCTGCTCTAATGGTCACCGAAGACCCCTCACAGTCCACCACTACCTCATACCTTTGGAGCCAATCGACTCCCAAAATAATGCCGAACCGAGTAGAGCCCAAAAAAAATCAATCATAAGAAAACATACATCCATGACTCGGTAGGACCAAATTACAACAAATCATACAAAGGCTAGTCGAACCACCGATCGGGTTCATCACAACTAAAGGTCTATCGAAAATCTCTGGTTCCAATTCCGACCTATCTTCCAGGTCACTAGATATGAAGGAATGGGAATCCTCAGTATTAACAATACTTGAACAGGAACATCATAAATAGAAAGCATACCTTAAATAACGACACCCTTTCCCTTCTCCGCCGTAGTTGGGGCATTCGACGGAGAAGGAACAGCGTTGATAACATATTCTTTCACGATCTACTTCTCCTTAGGGGGTTGCGGGCATTCATTCTTAAAATGTCCTACTTGGTCACAGTTGAAGCACTTCCTCTCCCTGGCTTTACTCGACAATCTCTGACATAGTGGCCTGTCTTGCCGCAGCCAAAGCACTGGATATCTTTCTTATTCTTCTTTTTTTGACAATCCTTGGTCTAGTTCTGTTTCCTCTTATTTTGGGAATTCTTCTTGCCTTCACCTCTTGCCTGTGGTTTTGGCTCCTCTGCAGATGTAATAGCAACCTCGGTCTTTGTTTTAGGGTAAAGGCTCTCGATCTCAATGCCATCCCCAAAATAGATTCGAATGTCTCATCGATATGGTTTATAAGTCTTTCCCCCATGTACTCATCTAGGCCAGTTATGAACTTCTCGTCCTTCTTCTCGACAGTATCGATAAGAGATAATCCATATTTCGATAAGGTATCAAATTCAGCAATAAACTCTGAGACTGCCCTACCATTCTGCTTAAGCTCCAAAAACTTCCTGAACAATTCTGATTTCTAAGCAGCTGGAATAAACTTGTCACTAAAGCGAGTCTTAAACTGATCCCAAGTAACTTGGTCCTCGGGAGTAGCCATTTTAATTGCATTCCACCAATTCATTGCCCGTCCTTGAAGCCGACGTGATGCTAGCTTTCTCTTCATTGCATCATCGATCCCCAAATCCTCGAAGATGCGCTCACAACTATCAAGTCAATCTTGGACCTCCGTCGCCGATTCCATTTTTTGGAATGGCTTCCCACCAATACTAGTATAATCTTTATTAAGCTTGGCGAAATCGGCTCTAGGCGCCTGCACTACTGCACCACCACCATTGCAGCATTAGGAACTACTCCGTGAGCATCCCTAAGCATCTCTCGCATGAAGGCAGTAAATATCGTCCTCATATCAAAGACATTCCCATTATTGGTCCATGAACCCGCTCCCTCTTAAACTCTCGATGCGGGGTTCCTCATAGCACTCCTTATATTTCGGCTCATCGTTCAGTCTGTAAAGAGAAAATGATTAAACATCTCCTTAGAGGTGCTCGTGCGGTGCGACTTCATCCTTAGATATACTAATAGTATATATAGTTTTTGAAAACCAAAATATCACAAGTACGCGCTCTCATATAGTATACTATATCTCCCTGATGTCTTCCCCTAGGTTAAACTACGCAACCTGGGCTCTGATACCAAGTGTGACGGCCGCCCGTACCATCAGACATTTCCACGAAATGCGCTGTGCCAATACCCGACTAGCACGGGACGATCGTCAAAAAGGTTGAAACGGTGAATTACCAAAGAACCTGTGGTATATCTCACAACGCATGGAATAAAATATAGTAATAACATAACTTGATCTAAAACAGACAAGGCAATACATAAGCTGGAAACTAAACCATATCGATCAGAGTAGTGGAACACAAAATACAGCTTCATATCCAATTATTACAACTTTAAAATACTGTCTCTAAAAGGAAATAAAAGAGGTACACTACTAATGTCCAAAGCAGTGACCAGCAACAACACAGGGAGAATATATATATATATATATATATATATGTGTATATATATGTATCTACATATAGTACGTGGAAGCCTCCTACTCGTCTCCAGACAACTACTCATGCATAACCACCTAACATGTCTCTAGTTTGCTTGATTAGGAGTACCCAAAGTAATAAGAAGGGGCATAAAACTCTGGGTCAGACGAAATTCTGGTATGAACGATAGAAAATCTATATCACTAAATAGAGCAATAATAGGTATAAGTAATCATACCTGACCTAGACCTGCAACTAAAGAGTTAGCACAACAAGATGTACAATACTCTAAAGTAAACACTAACATAGAGTGTAAAATGGAAGTGTGCATATCATAGTGATAACAAACATCAATCATAGCAATAATCCTCACATCTTTCATTCAGTGCGTAAAGCATACGATATCCATCGCTTTAATCACCCAATCCATTGGGATCATGATGGGTCCATACCGCACTGGACTACGTATAACTATTGCTATGACCATGCCCATCTGGTCTATAGTTAATAACCCTAACCAGTCCATACTTCCCTAGCTCTGGTTCGTCTACATGCCTCATCTATCAAGGTGAACCAAAGTTATAGATATCGATAACCCCTTTGCACACGTCCCGCCGCAAAGCCCAACTCAAGAAGTTAAATCGTTGGTTCCCATCTGGATCTTGAGTGATAACTTCCCACTTAGACTTCCTTTGTATCTTGGGTTTTGATTGAATTGGAGTTGGTCTTCAGAAGAGTTCACGATCATCGTCGCGTGGTAGTGGTGGAAGTTCAAACCCGATTTTCGGTCCTCTGGTTCGGTTCGAATATGTGGTGTTCAAGTCCTCCATTCGGGTCGGTTCGGTCTTCCTTGTTCAGTTCGGTTCGGCTATGTCAAACCAATACCGTTCGATCTGGCTGCTCTAGCTCCTCTCATTAGGTCCGATGCTTCATCCCGTTCTACTCTAGTTCGATCTGATCCCTACTCCAATTCCAACTCCAACTCTATGCAAGTGGCCTTCCTTGTTGCTATACTTCCTAATGCTAAAGTTCCAGTTCGATTCATCCCCTCCGGACTCCCAGCCTGGTTCGGTTTGGCTACTGATCTGATCCGCCTAGGTTGAACCGAACCTGGTCCTTCCAACAAGCTTGTTTCGTCCATTCTCGTTATACGGTGACATTTTCAACCATTCCAATTTTACTAAATAGTCATAAAACATCCTAAACAACAGAAACAACTCGTAGGTTCAATCAAAAAGATCAAAACAACAATCACATAGGTTATTTTAGATCAAACATACCCAAATCCATGACTTTTCCCTTAATCCACTAAATTCCAAGATTTAGAAAACTTAATTCAAATCAACCCAAATTAATATTTGTGACATAAAATATGATTTTTGGATTTATGCATATTTTTCCATAATTTTTAGGTGTATAATTTCGCTAATTATCACTAATCACCCCTAATTAGCCATAATTAGTGTATAAACATGCAAATCACTCACCTTGGCCAAAAATGATTATTAGATCTAATTTTTTTACTGATTTGGCTTGGATTCCAAAGTGGTGCAGTAGCTCTAACTCTAATTTGGTGCTAATTCGGCTTGATTTGTTGTTGATTTGATTAATTAGCGATCAGAGAGTGATTAGAGAGAGATTTGGAAGATGGAAGCCACGATTAGGGTTAGAGAAAGGTTTGTGGCGACTAGAAAAATGTAAGAAGATGATTCTCCAACTCCATTCAACCCTCTCATAACCCTAACCCGAAATGGGTTATTGGACTAGTTGCTAATCACTTAATTAAGCCCAATTAGGCAGTTTTTCCATCTTCAAATCTTATTTCAGCCATATCTCCCAAACGGTAAGTCCGTTTGATTAATTAACCACTCTACGGAATGAGAAACCATCATCCAAATCCAATGGAAGTGGTTTCAAGTCAAAAACCCTTACCAACCAAAAGTTATAGGCAAAAAAAGATTCGCTAGGGGTAAAATGGTCATTTAAAATTCGGCAAAAACCATGAATGTGGGAAATGACTCCAATAGTCGTTTCCTAAAGCTATACGACTATATGATTTCGTATGAAATAAAATAAATATTCTACGATCCTCCGACACGTAGAATGCAGATCATTACAGGGTTGTACTTTGGATTAATACCGAGGGAGTGAGTTATGATGGAGGGTGAAATTACACACATGTTAGAGTGGGTCCATGTAATCACATCAAGGTTAGCATGGAGAAATTTGGTCAACTCCCTCATCCAGAGGGGGTCGAGATGGGATCCGCTCTTCAAAACTGTTGTCGGGTTGTCATCATCGATCGAGATATCCACAGTTGTTTCATTCGGAGCTGCCTTTCTACATCTTGGTTCTTCCTTCTCTCTTGGATCGACATCCTCGAGTTGGTAGATGGACGATCCTCATCTGGATGTTTTCTGTAATTTCTATGCTTCCTTCCCCTCTACATAGGGTGAGGTATCTTCAGACTCTTTTTTACATTTGTTTTGTAGCTCCTTCCATTCCGCCAAGTAGCAAGCTCGCCCAGTTGCTTGATCTCCTTGTACTGTCTCGATTCCATCATCAGTCGGGAATGTCAAAAGCAAGCACCAAGGAGCAATACAGGCTCTAAACTCAGCTAGGACCGGTAGCCCCAGAAATGCGTTATGCTTGGAGTTTATATTCATTACAACAAATGGTAGAATCTGCACCCTTCCTCGGTCTCCGTCTTCTAATTCTACAGAGAGCTTGATCTGGTCGGTCGGTTTTGTAGATGTTCCATTGAAACCATGTATTTGGCCGGTACATACCTCCAAGTCTTTTAATTCTAGCTTCATCTAATCGTAGGCCTGTTTGAATAATATATTCACCGAGCTTCCATTGTCAATTAGGACCTTTCGTACTATGGTTGGCCTATAATGGTCGTTATCACTTAGGGGTCGATGGCCAGGGCTTCTATACCGGTCGACTCCTGGTCACAAAATATAATGTCATCGGTCATCGTCCTTTGCTTTATGGGACTTGCAGCTTCAGGGGTGCTCGTCTCCGCAACGTCCAGATGCTTTGCGTAATTTACATAGTGTTCCATAGTTTGAATGTTATTCCCCACCGGATGTGGTCCTCCAACAATGGCATTGATCACTATCCCCTTTCCCTTCTCTTCGGCCATGACCCTAGGCGTCACCTGACCCTATTGAGGTGCCAAAGTCCCTTGCCCCCTGTCTCTTGGGGCTACTTTATATTCATCGAGTTTTCTTTCTTAAATCAACTTTTCGACGATGTCCTGAAGGTAATGACATTCATTGGTTGTATGCTCATAGATCCCGTGGTATAAACAAAACTTTCTAGTCACTCGCTCTTTCTCGGTAGGCTCAAGCAAAGGTGGCTTCTTATATTGAACTTTGCTGCATGTATTGCAATAAATGTTTTCCAACGCATCATTCAATGCTGTATAAGTTTCGAAAACTTGAAAACGGGGATGCTTTATGGAATTCCCTCTTTGTCTAGGGTTTCCACCGACTCCTTTTGATTCGTTTCCATTTCGCTTACCATGGCTTCCAACGTTTACTTCCACCTCCCCAGAATTATCCCCGGACCGCTTGACTGCTACATTGCTCTGAATAAGCTTGATATATACGTCTTTTGGCCAAACTTCTTCATCTAATTGCACATCCTCTTGCCGCGGTCGGATGTTAGCCTTTTCGTAGGACATTTCAATAGTTGTGGGCGACTTCCGAATTAGATACTTCCCGAACTCTGTCTGCTTGTCAATGCCATCTACCATAGCCATCAACACCGTCTCATGATTAGGGTTGCTTACCTCGGTTGAACTGATTGAGGTAGTTTCTTAGAGATTTGTCACTTCCCTGCTTGACTGCAGAAAGAGCCATGACATGTTTCGACTTAGAGGCGTGGATATAGAATTGGTTTAGGAATTTTTAGCTTAAGTCCTTGAAGCTGGGGACCGACCTCGGGCGTAAACAGGTGAACCACATGAGTGCTACCCCGCTCAGGAAAATTGGGAAAGCTTTGCATTTGATGGTGTCTGGAGCTACCGTCACTTCCATATGCCATGATATCTCATCAAATGCTGTTGCGGGTTGGTGGTTCCATCGTAATGGTTCATCTGGGGCATACTGAGCCTTCTGGGAAGTCTGCCTGTAGGATATCATTTGTGAAAGGCGTATGTCTTCGGCTGATTCCCCAGTCTTCATTCTTGTAGCCCTTACTATCATTCATAATTTATCGTACCATGGCAATCAGATCAAGAGGGATAATTGTGTTGATAACAAGACTTTGATCGATGTCAATGAATGAAGTTGCCATGGGAATCATATCATAGAGATAAGGCTTATATATATACACACATTGAGTCGTGTTAGAATTATGTTAAAATCTATCCTTAAGTATACATGAATGTTCAAAACAGAGTAATATATTTATATATTTATTTATTTATAAACTTTAAAAAGCCAGATGTATGCAGAAACTGGCCTACCAGTCGATTGGTAGGAAAAGGACCAGTCGACTGGTCAGCCTGTTTTTGCATATAACGGCTAGTTTTGAAAAATTTATTTATATGATTTAATTCTACCAGTCAACTGATGATTTATAACCAGTCGACTGATTCGAGCCAGAAATTATTTTGTGAAGAGTCACCATCTTTCATGAAGAGATTCCTCTTCATTAATCAAAGGAAATTGACATATCTTTTTATAGAAAATCTTCATGAAGGATTGCTACTCTTATACTATTACATAAACAAATTCAATCTTGTTTTACAATCACCAAATTTAATTGAATTTTACCAATTTTACTGATCATCATTCTACTCTCTCCATTTACATTCTTTGCAAATAAAAGCTCTCCAATTCAAATACATGTTGAATCCTTGAATCAATTTAATATCGTTTGATTCAACAAGCAATCTTCTTCCCAAAATCTTCGCATTCAAATCATATAATCGAGGATCAGATTATAGGAAGGTTGTACTTAAACTATTGCTATCCATGTTGATTCAAGAACAAAAATCAGAAGTCAAACACTTGTAATCAACTGCTAGACCACCCTTCTTTAATGGCATGGATTATAGTTAGGGCTGTTATGGTAATGGTAAATTTACCATACCATTACCAGTCGATCGGTAACCATTTTTTATTGCAATCCGTATACCAGTCAAAACGGTATGGTAACGGTAAATTTACCAGTTTTAACGGTAAATCATCGGTAACTTTTCTTCAATACCAGCGGTAACGGTAATTTTACCAGTTAATTTGAAATATATGTGTATTCATATGATATGCTTTATTACATGCATTAGAACCAAATTATTAATTATATTTAGTTCAATAATCGGGTGAAACAATTCCAAGATCACTTACTTTCGTTCTCATTTATGTTTTTTTATAAACTAACACAACATATAGTATAATAAAGATGCACTATGTACAAAAAACATGTCAAGATATAAACTTTGATGCACAAACAGTAATTTACCATTACCAGTGTAACGGTTACCAGATTATCGGTATACCAGTCTTCGGTATACCAGTCAATCGGTAACGGTAACGGTAAGCGATTCTAACTTACCAGTAAAAATGGTATGGTAACGGTATTTGCCAAATGGTAACGGTAACCATTACCATAACAGCCCTAATTATAGTTACTGGGATACACGAATGAGAATATACATGCAAGCAAATAGGTATGATGCATGGAATATTACTCAAAAAGAGTATACATCACCTACTACTGCATACACTTAATGGTCAAATATTGAGAAAAACGAAGCTACTGCAAATGCTAAGTCCATAAACATGCTACATTGTGTTCTAGATAGAAATGAGTTCAATCAGTTTTGTATGTGCAACACTGCATATGAAATCTGGAGAACACTTAAAATTACTCATGAAGGCATTAACAAAGTTAAACAAAGTAAAATATCTATGCTCAAGAATCAGTTTCAAAATTTTAAGATGAATGAAAATGAATCCATAGATGATATGTGTTCACGTTTTCAAAACATTTATCATTCTTTATTAGGACTGGGAGAAAAGTATTCCAACTTTGACATAGTTTCAAAAATTTTGAATTCTTTAACAGAGGAATGGGAGAGAAAAGTATTAGCGATCGAAGAAGCTAATGATCTCTCTACCATGAAGCCAGAAGAATTAATCGGTAATCTAATGTCTTATGAACTGAATTTGCAGGTAAAGAAAGCACAGGTACAAGATAAGAAAAAATTAGCTTTCCATGCAGAAAAAGAAGATTCCGATTCAGATGAATAAGATATAGCATTTGTTGCTAAGAATTTTAGAAAATTTCAAAAATACAGAAAAAGTCAAAGCAAAAATATAAAGAAGAATTCATCAAAAGAACCCGACCCTGCTCTAGTAGAATGCTTCAACTGTCACAAGACCAGGTATTATCAAAAGAATTGTCCAGAGTTAAAGAGAAATCGCAAAAATGAAAAATCAAAGAAACGAGCTTTTTCAATCACTTGGGACAACCCGGATTCATCTTTTGAAAGTGATAGCTACAGTGATAGTGAGTAAGCAAACATGTGCTTCATGGCTAAGGACAATGCTGTAAGTGATTTCACTTCTGATGTATTAGTAGAACTTAATACTGAAATTTTAGAGTATAGGAAAATGTTTAAGCGAAAGTTTAAACAAGCTAACGAAGATAAAAATAAAGCTTAATTTGAGAGAGACCTTTTGAAAGATGAGAAAGAAATTTTAGAAGAAATTATAAAATCACAAGAATCTCTTTCAATTGCAAATTCTCAAATTTCTTTGTTGAGTTAAGAAATCGAGACTCAAAAGAATAAAAATGATTTGTTAAATTCTGAAAATCATGATTTAAATAATAAAATTAAAATTATAGTGTTAGAAAATTCTAGTTTAAAAACTAAGTTAGAAAGCATTTCTAAAAATGTGAATAATTTTAACAAAGGTTAGAGAGAATTTATCTAAAATATTGGAAAATTCTCAATCGGCTTTTAATAAAATAGGACCTGGGTATAATAAAGAAATTAATTCAAAAAGGAAATCCAATTCAAAATTTTCTAACATTAAACCAAAAAATTCTGGTAGTAAATTAAATATTTCTACTAAGAAAAAATATTCGGAAAATATTATTATATGGATTCCTAAGACAAATAATATTCTTATTAAGAAAAATACATTAAATTTTTTTTAGATTCTGTTCATTATAATAGTGATTATTCTTTCAAAAAGGAAACCTAAGCCCTCTTGGGTTTGGCTTCCTAAGATTTAACCCTTAGGACCCTAACGAAGGACGTGGGTACCAATGAAATTTTTGATTTATCTTTTGCAGGTCAAACTCAACAAAAACAAAGGAAAATGGATACTAGACAGTGGTTGCTCAAAACATATGACAGGAGACATGGAAATGCTATCAAATATCACTTACTCAAAAGGAGGAACTGTCGCATTTGGAGATAATTCCAAAGGATACATCATCGGCAAAGGCGATGTTAGCAATTACAGCATATCTAATTCACCTCTTATTTCAGATGTTTTATTAGTTAAGAACATAAAACACAATTTATTAATATAAGTCAATTGTGTGATAAAGGTTTTAAAATAACATATTTTGAAAATAAATGTAGTATATTTGATTCAAATCAAAATCTTATTTTTGAAGGAAATCGAGATAAAAATATTTATATTTTAAATTTGGAAATTAACAATAATCAAAGCATGTGTTTATTAGCCAAAAATAATGATCCTTGGTTATGGCACAAACGATTTTGTCATATTAACTTTAAAACAATAAACAAATTATCTAAAAATGATCTTGTAAGAGGATTACCCAAAATAAAATTCAAACTGAAAATTTATGTGATTCTAGTCAACTTGGAAAGTTAACCAAATCCTCTTTTAAATCTTAAAAGGTCATATCAACCTTATAACCACTTAAGTTACTATACACAGATTTATTCGAACCAACTCAAGTTCAGTCCATAAATCATAGTAGATATGTGTTTGTAATTGTTGATGATTTTTCAAGATACACTTGGACTTTGTTTTTAAAGAATAAAAGAGATACTTTTGAAAATTTTAAGAATTTCATCAAAAAAATTCAAGATTTAACTGATTTAAAAATATAAAATATACCAAGTGATCATGGAGGGGAATTTGAAAATGAAAGTTTTAATTTGTTTTGTCAAAAGAAATGAATTTTTCATAACTTTTCATTTCCTAGAACTCCACAACAAAATGGAGTTGTAGAATGTAAGAATAGAATTGTACAAGAATGTGCGAGAACACTATTAAATGGAAGTACACTGCCAAAATATTTTTGGGCTGAAGCAGTTGCAACAGCTTGTTATGTTTTGAATCGTGTTTCCATTCGACCTCTTACTAAAAATACTCCATACGAGCTTTTTACTGGTAGAAAACAAAATATGTCTTATTTTAAAGTTTTTGGTTCAAAATGCTTCATTTTAAATACAAAAGATCAACTTGGAAAATTTGATTCAAAATTCGACGAAGGAATATTCTTTGGATATTCTGAGCATAGCAAAGCTTATCATATTTTCAATAAAAGAACTAGCAAAATAGAAGAATCGCTTGATGTTTCGTTTGACGAAAATTTTATTCAAAGTTCCTTAAAAATAGATATTATAACAAATAACTCTTCTCACTATGATGATCTAATAATATATAGAGAATATGAAAACATTGTTTATAACAGCATAGAGAATAATACTACAGAAACATAAGATAATATCAATAATCAAAATATTCCAATTAATGAAGTTAGATATCCACCACGAATATTAAGAGATCATCCAACGCAAAATAATATTGGAGAAATAACTTAAAACATTAGAACAAGAAGTCAAATTAATTTGGTAAGTAATGTAGCCTTCTTGTTAAAAATTGAACCCAAAAATCCTAAAGAAGCATCTACAGATGAAAATTGGATTATTGCTATGCAAGAATAATTAAACCAGTTTGAACGTAATGAAGTATGGGAATTAGTTCCAAGACAAAGTGATCAAACTGTTATTAGAACAAAATGGTTTTACAAAAATAAAGCAGATGAAATGGGAAACGTCACTAGAAATAAAGCTAGACTTGTTGCATAAGGTTACAATCAAGAAGAAGGCATAGATTATGAAGAAACTTTTGCTCCAGTCGCACGACTAGAAGAAATTCTAATATTATTATTAGCATACGCTTGTCATCATAACTTTAAATGATATCAGATGGACGTTAAAAGTGATTTTTTAAATGGTTACACTAAAGAATGAGTATATATTGAACAACATCCACTATTAGCTCATGAAAATTATCCTCATCATGTTTATAAATTGAAAAAGGCATGAATGTCTCAAAACTTACTTATTAAATTTAGGATTTCAAATTGGAAAGGTTGATCAAACACTTTTTTTATCAAGAAAGACCTTAAAGATATTCTAATAGTTCAAATATATGTAGATGACATTATCTTTGGATCAACAAATGATCAACGATGTCAAGAATTTTTAAAAATAATGACCAATGAATTTGAAATGTCACACATGGGAGAACTATCTTACTTTCTGGGTTTGCAAACTAAGCAATTATTTGACGGAATTTTCATCAATCAAGAAAAAATATTGTACTAGTTTAATAAAATGTTTTGGAATGGAAAACACGTCAAGTAAACCTACACAAACGAGTACGACGACACATTTAGGTAAAGATGAAAATGGTAAAAGTGTTGATCAAAAGTTATATCGAAGCATGATAGGTTCATTTCTATATTTAACTGCAAGTAGACTGGATATTATGATGAGTGTTTGCTTATGCGCCTGATTTCAGGCTAATCCAAAAGAGTCATATTTAAGAGCAGTTAAACGAATATTACAATATCTAAGTAGTACCAAAGATTTTGGACTCTTCTATCCGAAAGACGGTTCCTTTGAAACCGTTCCTAATTGGTTTCATATAGCGACGCTGATTTTGGAGGATCACGAACGGATCGTAAGAATACAAGTGGAACATGTCACTTTATTGGTAAATCGCTTATATCCTGGTTTAGCAAGAAGCAAAATTGTGCTTCATTATTAACATTCATAGCTGAATACATATCTGCTGCACTAGCTTGTGCTCAGGTATTATATATGCAGCAAACACTAAAAGATTTCATTGTAAATTTGTCAAATTCCATAATTTATTGGGACAATACAAGCGTAATAAATTTATCTAAGAATCCGGTAAACCATTCCAAAACTAAACACATTGATATCAGACATCACTTCTTGAGATATAATATTGAAAAACAAACAATTAATTTTGAATTTGTTAACTCAGAAGATAAAATTGCAGATATCTTTACAGACATCACTTCTTGAGATATAATATTGAAAAACAAACAATTAATTTTGAATTTGTCAACTCAGAAGATCAAATTGCAGATATCTTTACTAAACCCCTTTTAGAGAACTGTTTCATTAAACTCTGATGAGAACTAGGAATTGTACCATTCAAAGATGTCTAAAAAGTTCTTCGATTATTCTATGCTTATGTTGTCTTAATTCCTTTTTAATCGATGACAAAGCAGGAGTTTTATCTATGTTTACCATTCTTATTATTCCATGCTAATACTCTTATGTTTTCCATACTACTGAAAAAATTATGCTAACATTTGTGAATACAGGACTCAAATGGTAAGATTATTAAATTATGAACTAACAATTTTTTTGTAGAAATTAAGGGGGAACTAAACATTGGGGGGAGGGGGAATTCAAAGTGTTGTCATCAATCAAAAAGGGGGAGCATGTTGATAAAAAGATTTTGATCGATGCCAACGAATGAAGTTGCAATGGGAATCATATCATATAGAGAAGGTCATATATATATATATATAAATATACATTGAGTCGTGTTAGAATTACGTTAAAATCTATCCTTAAGTATACACGAATGTTCAAAACAAAGTAATATATATATATATTTATATAAACCTTCAAAAGCCAGATGTATGAAGAAACTGGCCTACCAGTCGATTGGTACGAAAAGAACTAGTCGACTGGTCAGCCTGTTTTTGAATATAAGGCTAGTTTTGAAAGATTTATTTACATGATTTAATTCTACTAGTCAACTGATGATTTTTAACCAGTCGACTGATTCGACCTAGAAATTATTCTGTGAAGAGTCACCGTCTTTCATGAAGAGATTCATCTTCATTAATCAAAGGAAAAGGATATATCTTTATATAGAAACACTTCATGAAGGATTGCTACTCTTATACTATTATATAAATAACTTCAATCTTGTTTTACAATCACCGATTTTAACTGAATTTTACCGATTTTGCTGATCATCATTCCACTTTCTCCATTTACATTCACCGCAAATAAAAGCTCTCCAATTCAAATACTTGTTGAATCCTTGAATCAATTTAATATCATTTGATTCAACAAGCAATCTTCTTCCTAAAATCTTTGCATTTAAATCATATACTCGAGGATCAGATTACAGGAAGGTAGTACTTAAACTATTGGCTATCCATGTTGATTCAAGAGCACAAATCATAAGTCAAACACTTGTAATTGTTGAGGACCTGTGTAGTTGCTCAGGTGAGAGGTATCCTTGTTGGGGCTTGGGTTTACTGACCTATTCCTTCGGGTTAAGAGAGGGTGTTGTTAGTGAATTCCGAAGAGGAGCTTCGGGACTGGACGTAGGGCGGGAAGTCTGAACCAGTATAAAAATTTCTGGTGTCACTTTACTTAATTTACTGCATTTATTTACTTGCAACATATCTCTATAACTTAGATTTTACTTGCGTAACTATTGCATATTAACAAGATAGCATATCATCCACTTTCCGCTATATCCATATAGATTCTGCTTGAGTCGTACACATCGACTTTTCAAATTGTACATCGATTGGCCTCCTTAACCGAGCGATCTCTCCATGCCCCCTCTACAGGCAACTCGCCCAAGTCGCCGTCTGGGTGGTCCCTCATCTTTCCCATGCATCACACTCAACCAAAAGATGCCGAGGAGGAAGGTCAAGAACTTGGGTTGCTTGATTGTTGTTTTGGAGAGTTGAGGGAGAGGCACTCCGATCTCGTCGAGCTGCAGAGTCGATGTTTTCCACATCTTCTAAGTTGGCTTGAGTTTGACCTTCTGTTCTTTCTCGATCTGAACCCCCTCCCAAATGCAATTATAGTATATTTTCGGGCCTTTCCAACGGGTACGGTGGTTGACGTTGATCTTTATTCCCCCCAGATGATGATGAGCTCACTGAGTTCTAATCCAGTCGATGAAAGGCAGGTTTATTACTTCTAAATTCTTCCAACTGCGTCGACATTCGGTTCATATCCTGCCTCATTGTAGCATTCTTCCCGACATGAGCATTCAAGGCCTCCGTGGTCTCCCGGAGCTGATTCAATACATTCATGAACTCATCATGGGTAGCAAAGGTTGAGAGGTAAGCTGGATATGCTGTGGAAGGTTGTTTTGAAGGTGGTAAAGCAGTTTGGTCTATATTGGGGTCTGGATCTATCGATCCTCCAGCCACATCTACTGACGTCGTAGTCATTGTTGTTTTCTGGTGGAACGCGTTGATGATTTGACAACTGTGAGTCAACAATGCTGGAGAAAACAAATAGAGGATCTCGTCTCGGACATGGAAATCCAAAAGTAGAGCAAAACCCTTCAAACGCCGAGAATATCAATTCTCAATGAAAGCACCAAAGTGTTGACACCAAAAATTAGTACAACACCCAAGAGATGAATTTGTAGAGATTAAATAAAGACAAATAAAATGAAAAACGTAGGAAAGAGCGATCACACATAGATTTATAGTGGTTCAGCGTTAACGAGCCTACATCCACTTTATAATTCTTCTTATATCAGATAATCTATTACAGTCGAATATTTACAATGGTGATATAATAAAAAAAAATTCCCAAAGGTCCTTTCTTTTGAGTCCAAAAGGACTATTTACGGATGCTACAATGTTTGAATTAGCTAAGACACATGTTCTTTGATCTAGGACTTTAGGAGATCCTGGAGATCAGTTCTTTTAGGAGATAACAGCGTGATTTGAATTGGTGGCAGCAGGTGGCATCTGACCTAATCATAAAAGGATGATTATTTGCATTCTAATAAGAGCGGGACCAATTCTTTAAGGGGATTTTTTCATATTGCTGGAATGAATCTAACCTATTTGGTTTGAAATTTGCAGGTTCCAACTGGCTCAAATGTTGGGTCCTTATGTCTGGCTCAAGGCTTACGTGTCGGTCGACTCTCCCCTAGATTGGTCAGTTTCATATCCAGGATTACACAGGCTCTCTCACTATATAGACTGGATCCCTCTGTGCCAATGGATCTTGACGACCTTGCCAAAAGGCTGGTCAACAGTCTCTAAGGCTTAGAGGTCCAGAATTTAATTTTCTTTCCCTTTGTGCTATATCTGACATGTCTTGTCCTTCATAGGCCTCGATGGTATGCGTCTTAAGCTTTGCTTTATTTCCTCTGAAAGGTTCCTTGAGTACCCATATTGGATTATCCTTCCTGCTTTCATCTTTGGCAACTTTCGGACATCCTTTCCTTTTATTCTGCCCTTTCTTTTGACTCAAATGATCCTCATGCTTTCTTGGCTTCGACTATTTTTCTTTATTAGTATTCCTAGGGTAAACCCCTTTAGTTCTGGTCTTTTCTGACTAGGCTTCGTCTGAGTTCTCTTTCCTTAGTGACTGTGTATCAACCTGCATTTTGACCATTCAAATTGACAATAATTCACACATGTCGACTTAAACAAATCCAAAATACATATAGTTATTGGGATAAATATAAGAAAAAGAAAGAAAGAAGAATCACAGAATCTCACAGTGGAAGGATAAAATTTAATAATCAAGTAACAATTCATGAAGCTATTAAATATATACATTTGATTATACTTCAAAATAGCTTTCAGAATTACCTATCAATAAACATACTAATAAATGCAATGAAATAATACTAATAAATATGCATGTCAAGCTACATCTTCATCTTCGTAACGAGGTCTTCGATAATTGAAAACTAAAGCTGATCCAAGCACGAATGAAAAGAAAAAAAATACGTAGATCAGAATTAAAATATTCTCAAATCAGTGAAACCAAAACCATGTAATAATATGAGTGTTACAATGTCACAAATGTTTATGATAATTAACACCACATATCCAATCTATTCGTGAGTGCAATAACTTAAGAGATATTATGGGATTTCCATCTCATAAGGATCTGTTAAACTAGATATTGTATAATACAGTATGCTATTATGATTAGTATTTATTCATTAACATAAAGTATCAAAATAACATAAGCGAGATTAATTTTTTACCCTTACGCCGTTTATAAACATTGTAGTCTATACAGTACTATAAACTCCACCAAACTGGTGGGCTGTCAGGGAGCACTCCATAGGTACAACGCAAATCAAAATCGTAGGGGGCTCGATCAAGATAATATGACCAGACACATGAGGAATACACAAGGTAGGAATCTGCCAGTTGCATGCCTGGACTGATGGTAACATATGATGATTTCCCCATACCTCTGGCACCGAACTAATAAATGGTGTGTTATATGATGTATAAGGCCGATACGAGACGGTGATCAAGGTAGAATAACTCGAAGCAAACCTGTCGTATAACTCAAGTGCATGGATAACATATACTAGAATATATACAACAAGATATAGTAGTAAAGCACAACTGAATAGAAAACTCAAATTTCATAACATCTCAGAATTACCAATACAAAATATCTTTGGTAATGAGTACTCTGTACATAAGTCTCACTACATTGTAGGATCGAAATTACCCTAGAGGGTGGGTGAATAGTGTTTATTGCAAATTTTCACAGAATAGTAATTAATAATAAATTAGAGTAAATGTGGACAAGAATATAACACACAAAATTTATCCAACTTCAGCAAAACCCTGCATATTGTTGTATTCCCCAAGGTTTCTACTAGGTATTAAACGATATACCACATATAACATTTGTACACTCGCAATCACTCGCTATTGTCCTAATCATACGCTCAAAATCCTGCACTGATATCAGTCCCAAAGATCAGATTTTCCTAACTACAAAACCCTGTAGTTAGTAACCCAAGTTTAGAAAACTAGAAAACATTGGAACAATCAAAAAATAAAAACACTTAAAACTCAAACTTAAAATAAAACCCTATTTTATAAACTAAGTCAAATTAAAATAAGATCGGCCCCTTTATGCTTCGTAACTTGCAAATTTTGGCTTCCTTTTTTAATCTCCAACGGCCACCGATTGCAACACTAGGATGTTTTGCTTTACTCCAAATGAGACTCCTAAAAACTTTGATGAAACTGATTCTCTGATGGCTTCGATTGCGGTGGCTCCCTAATCGAACGATTTGGATTTTGCAGATGATCGAAACAATGAAAATTGTGAGTTCTTTGGTTTGAATTCTTATATGCTTGATTTGATTGCTTGGTTCCGATGCATATGCCAGTGATGATGCTTGGGTTTATGTAGGGTTTCGAAACCCTAATATTTCTAATTCTTGATTCTTCTTATGATTTGAATCGCCCATCCTTGCTATAAATATTTGATTGTGATTTCTGGAGAATTTTTCTTCTATTTGAATTTTCTGAAAATGACCCTTTTCGAACATAACCACTTGCGTTTTTCTGGAAATTTTTGAATAGTTCTCTTGCAAAAAATAATTGTGATTTTTAGAAAGTTGACTTGATCTTATTTCTGAAAATAAAAGGTTGAAATCGCAAGCAATTTTGATCTGACTTGTTCAAAGTATTGTTGTTCTGACTGCTTCAATAAATTTGTTTTTCTTCTTCCTGTGTCCATTCGAAATAAAGAAAACTCTTTGTACTGTTTGAATGGAAGAAAATCTTCCTGCCTCTTTCGATTGATATTCACTGAAAAAGAATTGCACTACTTTGAACTCTACTGCTTGGGCTTTTGTCCATGTCTGTACTTTAGTGCTCTAATTTCGCATGACCATTACCTTTTGCTATTCCTTTTTTGTACTTGCCTCTGTGCCTTATGTTTGCTAATCTAGTTGTTGATCTTTCTTGTAGCACCTCGCCTTTGTTATTCATACTTGTGCACATTTGTGCTTTTGTGCATGTCTTCCCGATTTTGTACTTATTCACCTGAAAATAAATGTATATATGTTTTCTATTTTAATTAGAAGATGAGTTATATGTTGTGTCGAGGTTGGTCAAGATCAAAAACAACATATGTGAGTCGAGGCTGGTCTTGATCAGCAGACCACTATAGCTATGTCGAGATTAATCTGCGAGCACTAGTGTTCAGTCCACCTTGTGGTATTTACAGTGAATCATTGTAAATATCACATGTAGTCTAGACTCAAATAAATAAATATATATATCTGACCAAGTATAGAAAAGTGATGAGAAATACATCAAAAATTTGAGGAAAATAAAATATAAAGATAAACTTATATTCATCGATATTTGGATCTATTTTTGTTCCATTTTACTATGTGTGTTTCTTTGACACGTATACAGGTTACTGATCTTGAAACAATTGAAGACTCAGTGTATGTCAGTGTGTGTATATGAAATTGTGTATGCAACTGAGTAAATTGAGCGATGCAGTGAGGAATGTATGTATATGTGAATTGTACAATAGTGGAGTCAGAAAGGTGTACTAATTCAAATATTAAAATAGAATATTTAATTAAATAAAATAACTTTTGAATATCAAATTCTATGCAATAACATTTTATTCAGTATAAAAAATTATTTTTATATGAGATGTAATGAAGAATAGTATGGTTACAAGCACATTTATATAATAGTAAATTTGTTTGTTATCGTCAAACCAAAAATCATATTGTTATACTCAACAATCTCCCCATTTTGATGATGACAAACATACATTAAGAATTTGAATTGATAAAATGTGTTTGAATATGAAATGTATTACTCCCCCTATTTATATGTCCCCCCTACAAATGAAGATTCTGCTAATTCAGAGCAAATAAATTTAGATGAGATTAATCTATAAAATGAAGATAATGCTAGATTTGAAGAAAGGAATTTAACTCATCTTACCAAAACTAATAAGAAATATGAAATGCAATTCACTTGTAAGCAAGTTGATACTAAGAAGACTGATGTGGTAGGCTCCTCACACATGACTTCTCCAAGTGGAGGATTCTTCTAATTCAGAGCAAATAAATTTAGATGAGATCAATTTATCAAATGAAGATGATATTGGATCTTAAGAAGGAACTCAACTCATCTTAACGAAACTAATAACAGATATGAAATGCAATTCACTAGTAAGAAAGTTGATACTAAGAAGAGAGATGTGGTAGGCTCCTCACACATGACTTTTGAGGAGCAGGCCAGAAAAACTAAATCACCATCGTCTCATGGAATGTTAGAGGTCTTAACAGCGACACTCATCAGTTAGACCTCTACAATGTTAGGACATACGTGCCTTATATATTGTGCAAACTTGGGAATAAGTGTAACACACCATAATTTTAAAACATAACATAAGATATAATTAAAGAATACTTAATTTTTATAAGAAGAATTAAGGGAAACGGGCTGCACCATTTCGTTCATCTCGAAATTCTGCTTGGAATGGAGTTCGAGTTTGCATAATTCAGATATCGTATGAAGAAGTTATGAAGCTTAGAAGATTTCAGTTTAAGCGAAATTTAAATTTAATAATTGAAAATAAAAAACGAATTGGAAATTTGGAATCAGCGAAAAGGGGAAAGCGGGAAAATTCCCACTGGTGGGTGTCGACCCCCCCAGGGGTTGTCGACATAGGTGGCTACCCCCCATAGGGGGTGTCGACAGGGGTGTCGACCCCCATCTGCCCAGATCTGGCCGACGTGTTTTGGTGGTCTAGGGCTGATGTGTCCTTCTGGGATTGGCTGGATGACGTGTTTTTGTGGTTTGGATGGTTCAGATGGTTCCTAGTCTAACCTGAAGGTCCTAATACACCTAGTACTCCTATAAATAGACACTTGAACCTAACCCTAATTTCATTACACTAATCTATGGCGCCTCCATGTTGCTCAAATCTAAATTAACCTAGCCTTTCTTTTCCACCAAAGCAAATCAGAATAGGAGTATTCAAATTGGAAGATAAGAATCAAATTCTACAACAACTATTTAGTTAATCAAATTCATAAATCAGAATTCAGATCTATTCTCTCTTATAAATCCTTTCGCTATGAGTATATGTTACTTTCACATATAATTAAAAAGTAATTGTGATAGGATTGTAAATTGGATTTAATGATCATGCCTGTAAGTAAGACGAATCATATCAAGTTTTGTAGATTTCTTATCTATAAGATTCATACCCAAATTACTATTATCATATGCCTATAGGATCTATTTTATTGTTCTATGCCAGTTCATGTTTCATATGCCTATTTTATGCCAATTTTGATGTCATGATTCTCTTCCCTTCTTCTTTTCTTTTTTCTGTATGAGATTAGGCTAACTTCGAGCCTAACATATTGCGTTGAGGTTTGCGTATGAATAACGCTTGGACGATTGGGAAAAGTTTGGGAAAAGATTGAATAATATGTAATTAGGCATAAATTGAGTTGTAATCATGTAATTGATTTGGGGCATAAATCGATACAATTTATATACATGGAATTATAGGCATGACTTGGATTTGAATTTTAAACGTAACTTGAATTGGAAATTATGGGCAATTGGAATATATGCAATAAGTCAGAACCTGAGTTTGGGTCTGTAGAAAAGAAGAGATAACAAACGCCTAAGACACGAGGTTAGACTTGGTTTGCGGTAGAAGTCTACCCGGAACCGCTCGGCATATCCAGCAACCACAAATGACAGTCTAATGTGCGAGGTCAAAGGCAGAAATTAAATGCGTAATAATGCAAAGACATGAGGTTAGATTCAGACTATGGTATAAGCCTGCCTGGAACCGCCCGGCAAATCCAGCAACAGCAAAACGGTAATCTAATGTGGGAGGTCTTGCAAGATTACAGTTATAATGAATTAATGAACACTTAACCAAGATAAGACATGTGATTAGACATGGGGATGATAAAGGGTTAAGTGGGTAACATGGGTAGCTTGTGAAACATAATAAAAGCACTTAACCAAGATGAGGCACGTGATTTGACATGGGAATAAAGAGGGGTTAAGTGGGAATTCCTAGTGAGGACCAAGCTAAAGAGGAAAGCTTGTGTCAAGTGGATGAACCCTTTTCAACCAGTAACCCATTTTTAGTATCAATATGAGCTCGAACTAGGTCGAAGATAGGGACATGCTTACTAGGCTTGATTGTAAGAGGTCAATAAAGAGTTAGCGATGGCAGTGCAAGTCCAACGGAGTCATGTGCGTGCGTGGGTCCAGGCTGGTTAGTAAGACGTTGTTGCATCGTGTAGGTATAAGCTGTGCATTTCAATAGTATCGAGGTTGCCACCTTAGGGAGTGATACACCCTATTGTGGGACCAGCACAGGTATCTACGAGGTTAGGGAGCCAATCGAACGGGGACGGTAGTGGGTACAACTAGTGGTGGTAGGAGCAAGTGGGCACCTATGAAAGTAGCTAGGGGTACACGAAGCTACCATTATTATGATTAGTAGGGAGGGATCATCTTTTAGTTTGTAACTAGTATGTGGTACGGTGCAGAACATATCTTGTAACACCCCGTATTTTGGGTTAATACTAAAATTCACTAATTACAGAATAAATAATCTCAGACGTGAGAATTGGGGGTAACGGGCTGCGTTATTGCATTCGTCTCGGAAAAATACGCAAAATAGAGTCCGAGTTTTCGAAAATCGGAGTCCGTATGGCCCAGTTATGGCCCGATGAAGTTTGCAGAAAATTCAAAACTAAAAACAGATTTAAGAATTTAAAATTCAGATTTTAAATTGGAACAAGTGGGGTCAGGCGGGAAAAATCCCGCCCTGACCATGTCGACAGGGCTGTCGACAGGCCTGTCGACAGGGGTGTCGACTTGCCTGTCGACAGGGGCGTGGCGTCCAGTGAACCTGGGTGCACCAGGTTGGGCTTTAGGCTGGCTTGGAGGGCTGGTTCTAGAGATTTCCGAAATCTAAGGGTCCTAATCTAATCTAGGGTTAATCTAAGGGCCTAAAACACTCACCTAATCTATAAATACACCCTAAACCCCCCTAATCCTTACCAAAAATAGAGATGATGGCCTCATGCCGCCAAATTAAATCTTAGAGAGAGCCTCCACTAATTCATGAAGGAAGTTGCAAGCTAATCAATCTCTAATCATTATCTTCTTCATATTTAGCAACTAATTCCACTTCATAAGTTTGCTAATATTGGGTTTGGTGAGTTTCTATCACTTTAACATCAATTGTTAAAGTAAGTGGATTGGGTGTAATGAGACTTATGGTCTTGAATGCGGATTATAGAGTTTGAATCATTTATAATGATATGCTACTCTATGTCTTCTTATGTTTATGCATATGTAATAAGTGGTTTTATGCATGTTTAATAAGTTGGATTATGCATGTTTAACAAGTGGGTTTATGCATATTTAATAAGTGGGTTTATGCATGTTTAAACAAGTGAGTTATGCAAGTTATGTATATGCTTAAATGCAAGTTTAACATGATATGCAAGTTATGCATGCTTATGCAAGTATGTGAATGCTCATGCAAGTATGTGAATGCTTATGCAAGTTATGTGTATGCTTAAATGCAAGTTTAACATGATATGCAAGTTATGCATGCTTATGCAAGTATGTGAATGCTTATGCAAGTTAGGTGTATGCTTAAATGCATGTTTAACATGTTATGCAAGTTATGAAAAATGCTTATATGCAAGTTCAACATGTTATGCAAGATATGTGTATGATGATATGCATGTTTGGGTAAATTGTAGTTGGGTTAATATATGCTCATATATGCAAGTTGACATCCTCTTAACCCATGACAAAGATATATGCTAAAGCTTTGGGTAAACCCATGATATTTGTGATGGATCTTTCCTTTATTATGACATGGAAAGAGAACGATTTACGTGGGTAACGATGGGGTGAATAAATATGTTAATAAAAGTGTGATTGGGTATGATTAAGCATACCATAAAAATAAATTAACATAAGTGGGAATTTACCTATTGAGTTAGGTCTACCCCATGGGAATTTACCTATTGAGTTAGGTCTACCCATGTTATGAAAAATGTGTAATTAATTAGGGATAATTAATTATGGGGGTGATTAATTAGGTGTAATTAATCGACTAAGACACGAGGTTGGACCCTTTTGTAGCGTAAGACTGCCCGGAACCGACCGGCAAATCCAGCGGCTACAAATGATTGGCCCAATGTGAGAGGTCTTAGGCATAAATTAAATACGTGACAAGTGTAAAGACACGAGGTTAGACCCTGTTATGGCGTAAGGCTGCCCGGAACCGACCGGCAAATCCAGCTGCCATAAAAGACGGTCTAATGTGAGAGGTCTTTACAAGGGTTACGTTCTTAATTAATTAAGAAACACTTAACCAGATAAGCATGTAGTGGGGCATGAGGGGTTAAGTGGGTGCCTTGGGTGGCACGTGGAAATTCAGTGGTTGCCTTGGGTGGCATGTGGAAATCTAGTGGGTTGCCTTGGGTGGCAATAGAAAATACGATTAGAATACTTAACCAAGTGGAAACATGTAATTAAACATGATTAAAGGGTTAAGTGGGATACACTAGATAAGTGACAAGCTTAGGTGGGTAGCTTGTGGGGGCCCATTTCAACCAGTAACCCATATGTATCTTATTGGGCTCGACCCATGTCGAGGACGGGACACGCGTACTGGGCTTGACTATAAGAGGCCAAAACGGGGTAGCGGTGGCAACGCAAGTCCAACGGGTTTCATATGCGTGTGTGGACCCGGGCTGGTAGGTAAGACGTTGTTGCATCGTGTAGATATAAGCCGTGCACCGCTTGTTGTATCGGGTTGCCACTTTGGGGAGTGATACACCCCACTGTGGGGCCGGCACGGGTGTCTACGGTAGGGAGCCGATCGCTTGGGAGTAGTGGGTACACCTAGTGGAGATAGGGGAAGACGGCACCTATGTAGTCAGCTAGGGGTACAAGAACTACTGGGAAAAATTTTCTAAGTCCTTGGGAGGGATCAATCTTTAAGTAGGGATGACTGGTGTGGTGCAGTGTAGTAATTACCCTTGGGTGGGTAGATGCGTCTTTGCGGTTATCTTAGTTTATCCTAGGTCTACCAAACTGCTTGGTATAGCCATTCATCCCCAGACATTACCATATGTCAAACTTATGTCTTCTCTGGTTATTTTAATGACTGTATTGTTAAAATTATAGGACTCACTCAGACTTATGTCTGACCCCGTTGTTTTTATCTTTTTCCCAACCCTCAGGTCCTACGGTGGATCCTAGCAGTAGTGGAGTTTGATCGGATTGCTGTTCCAGTCTTTAGGAGCTTGGATAGATGTAAAGCTCCAGTTATCCAGTTATCTTTTCTTTGTCATGGCTATTGTTCTTAAGTGGGATTATGTATAAATTTATTTGATGGATATTGTACTTGACTTTTATTGTGGTTTTATGATGTAACCAGACATGTTTTACTTCCGCTGTTATGAGATGATGTTTTAAAATATCAAGTACTATTTATATCTGTCTTGTTGTAATTTGTCTGTTCTATATTCACTAAAATACTCCACCGATGCTATGGCATTCCCTTAGTGAGTGACCATAGCGGGTGTGGGGTGTTACACGTGGTATCAGAGCAAAGGTTACCGGAACAGATAAAATTTTTAGAAAACTATTTTTCTAAAAACATTTTTGGAAGAAATATTTTCAAAAACATGTCTTTAAAGAGAAAAGTTTTTGAAAGAAAAGCATAATCCCCAATAGCCATATCTATATCCTTCGAATTCTCCGTTTTGAATCTTTCCTTTTTCGTTTCAGCATGGCTGAGGATCTTAACTTTCCGGAGGGTGTGACGGTACCAGTATGGTATAGGAGATTGATGGAGGCTAGGGCCACCACTGCGGGTCCGGCAAATGTTCCTCCACCAACCGTAGCACCCGATCTTCCTCCTCCCCCTCCTCCTCGCACGGATACTTTTGCTAAGACTTGCAAGGAATTTAAAGCTATGGGAGGGAAACCTTTTCAAGGATCTGAAACTTTTGTGGAGGCTAGAGATTGGCTTAAGGAGGTGGAAGAGTTGATAGATATCTTTGAGATGGAAGAAGGAAAGAAAGTCAAGTTAGCCGCTTGGTTAATGAAGGGAGAGGCCTCATTCTGGAGGGAGGTCACTAATGGAGAACGCCCTGTTGACTCTTGGGCGGATTTTAGGCAAAGGTTTGTGGCAAAGTTTCTCTCAAGGGCGGAGGAAAACTTGTATATGGAAAGATTCTTGACTCTTAAGCAAGGAAATCTCTCGGTGAAGGAATATGTTAACAAGTTTAATCAATTGGCAAGGTTTGGCCTAGACATGGTGAATACACCGGAGAAGAAGGCTTTGAGGTTCGTGAAAGGCTTGAATGAACCGATGCATGGGTTGGCTATGACTCATATCCCTATGGGGGCCACCTTCGAGAAGCTAGTTGACATGGCACTCATGCATGAAGAAGGGAAGGGTCCCAATGCTAGTCAGGCACCCGAGAAGAAGGGAGATCAAAAGAGACCTCAGCAACAACAGCAAAACAAAGGTGGGAAAGGCAACGGTGGCAAGGGCAAAAAGAAGAAGTGTTTCAATTGTGGGACACCTGGCCACCTAAGCAAGGATTGTCGCAAGAAGAAGAAGACTGGCTGCTTCCACTGTGGCGAAGCAGGGCATCTAGTGAAAGACTGTCCCAAGAAGGGGCAAAGGACGGGGTCTACCTCAGGAGGACAGGTGCAAGCTCTTATGGCACCGAGTCAGGCTAGGGGGCAAGTACAGACTCTCGCGGTTCCACCGATACAGGAGAGAGGTAGAACTATTTCCATGGAAAGTCTGGTTTTTCTATTTGATCATCATGTCCGTACATTGTTTGATTCAGGCGCATCGCATTCTTTTATCTCATCATCATTAGTTGAGTCACTGCACTTAGACACCAGTCTGGTAGATGATCCCTTGGTTGTTTTAAACCCAATTGGGGGCTCCACTTATTTGTCCATGATATGTTTGGGTTTGAAGATTTCTATACTTAGCATTGAGTTTAGATGTGATGCTTTTGTGTTGGGCTTCACGGGCTTTGGGTTGATTTTGGGCATGGACTGGTTATCCAGTAATGGTGCCGTTCTTGATTGCGAAAGGAGAGTTGTTAGGCTCATGACCCGCTTGGGTAACACTCTCGAGATTTCTTGTAATCCCAGGGATTCTGTTATGCTAAGTTATCTTGAATCGCTTGACGCTTCAGTCGAAAGTTTGCAATCTGTTAGAGTGGTCCGGGAATATCCGGATGTGTTTGAGGAGGTGAAGGGCTTACCTCCGAAGCGGGAGATTGACTTCCGAATATATCTGGTGGATAATGCTAAACCTGTATCTTTACCAGTGCGCCACATGGCTCCTCGTGAGAGGAGGGAACTCCATAAGCAAGTAGGGGAGTTGCTTGAGAAGGGGTTCATAAGACGAAGTATATCGGAGTGGGGTGCTCCAGTAGTTTTTGCTACGATGGCGGATGGGTCCCTCAGACTTTGTGTAGACTATAGGGAACTCAACAAGCTCACAAAGAAGAATAGACACCCATTGCCGAGAATTGATGATCTTTTCGATCAGTTGGTTGGCGCTTCAGTATTTTCTCAATTGGACTTAGCAACGGGGTTTCATCAGTTGAGGGTGGCTGAGGATAGCATAGACAAGACTGCCTTTAGGACTCCGGATGGTTTCTATGAGTGGCTGGTGATGCCATTTGGGTTGACGAACGCCCCTGCATACTTTGTTGATTTGATGAGTAGGGTGTTTAGGGAGTTCCTTAATAAATTCGTGGTGGTCTTTGTGGATGATATCTTAGTATTTTCTAAGAGTGAAGAAGAGCATGACTTACATCTTGGGGAGGTATTGAAGACTCTTCGAGCGCATAGCCTTAGGGCTAAATTCTCTAAATGTCACTTCTGGAGGAGGGAAGTGCGGTTCTTGGGGCACATGGTCTCCAAGGAGGGGATAGCTGTGGATCCCGCGAAGGTAGTATCAGTCCAAGATTGGAAGGTTCCTAGAAATGCTACCGAAGTAAGAAGTTTCTTGGGCTTGGCGGGTTATTATAGGAAGTTTATTAAAGACTTCGCAAAGATATCAGCCCCATTAACCCGCTTAACGAAGAAGAATCTTGTTTTCGCATGGGACGTAGATTGTGATGATGCGTTCCGACGGTTAAAGAGAGCTTTAACCACAGCTCCAGTTTTAGTGTTGCCAGAAGGGAGCAAGCCATTTGTTGTCTATACCGATGCTTGTGGGACAGGACTTGGCGCAGTCTTAATGCAAGAGGGAAGGGTAATAGCCTATGGTGGAAGGCAGTTAAGGCCACATGAGAAAAATTACCCTACCCATGATTTAGAGTTGGCTGCTATTGTTTTTGCGCTTAAGATCTGGCGCCATTATCTTCTTGGTGAGAGATTCGAGTTGTTCACTGACCATAAATCATTGAAGTACTTGTTTTCTCAGAAGGATTTGAATCTGAGACAGCAAAGGTGGATGGAATTCTTAGCATCCTATGATTTCGAGATAGCGTATACCCCTGGCAAGGGTAACGTGGTGGCGGACGCCTTAAGCAGGAAGAGGTTGTCCTTGAGTCCATTGTTCGTGGAACGACGAAGCTTGGAATTTATCTCGATGTTTGATTTCAGACCTTCCATTGATTATATACCCGGTTTGCTAGCATCCCTGGAGGTCAGACCTACTCTTCTGGGGAAGATTGGGGAAGCCCAGAAGGACGACCCACAGTTGGTTGAGTTGATAGAGAAGCTCATAAGGGGGGAGTCGTCCAACCATTTGAGTAGGTACACCCTAGACGATAGGGGGTGCTTGCGTAGAGACGGTAGACTTTGTGTACCGCAAGACAAAGGGTTGAGGAAGGCTATTCTTGATGATGCACACCGTTCTAGGATGACCATTCATCCCGGTGGGGACAAGATGTACCAAGATATGAAGAGGGTTTTCTTCTGGGCCGGTATGAAGAAAGATGTGGCCGAATATGTAGCTCGATGCTTGGTATGTCAACAGGTGAAAGCGGAGCAAAATAAACCTGGTGGGTTGCTTCACCCATTAGAAGTTCCGCAATGGAAATGGGATAGCGTCTCGATGGATTTTATTGACGGGTTACCCAGATCGAGAAAGGGTAATACAGGAATTTGGGTGGTGGTAGACAGACTTACTAAGAGCGCCCATTTCATACCTGTGAAGAGCAAGAGGACTGCCCCATGGCTAGCTTCAGTATATCTTCGAGAGATAGTTCGATTGCATGGGGTACCCTCTAGCATAGTGAGTGATCGAGACCCTATCTTCACTAGTGAGTTCTGGAGAAGTTTACAGGAAGCAGTGGGAACTCAATTGTGTTTGAGCACCGCATATCATCCTCAGACGGACGGCCAGACTGAGAGGGTGAATCGTGTCCTAGAAGACCTTTTGAGGCTTTGTATCTTAGATTTTGGAGGTACATGGGAAGAGCATCTTCCATTGGTGGAGTTCGCATATAATAACAGCTTTCAGTCCAGTATTGGTATGGCTCCTTTCGAAGCTCTCTATGGAAGGCCTTGTCGATCACCTACATGTTGGTGGGAATCTACGGATAAGATCTTGCTTGGGCCTGATATGATTAGGGAGACTTCTGAGAAAATTGACTTGATTCGAAGAAGGATGAAAGCAGCGCAGGATAGGCAAAAATCTTATGCGGACAAGAGAAGGACGGACCTTGAGTTTGAAGTTGGGGACATGGTCTTTGTCAAGGTGTCTCCGTTACGAAATGTGGTTCGCTTTGGATCTGTTGGGAAGTTAGCACCAAGGTTCGTAGGGCCGTTTCCTATTAAGGAAAGGGTTGGACGGATGGCATATAGAGTGGAGTTGCCCGACAGACTTAGTGGTGTACATGATGTATTCCACGTATCTCATTTGAGAAAGTGCTTACATGAGACCGCAGAGGTGGTAGAGCCGAGCTTGCTTAAAGAAGTGGAAGTAGAGCGTGATGCGACTATTCGACGAGCTCCGCATCCTTGGGTCAGAGACTAGGAAATTGAGGAATCGAGTGGTTCATCTAGTCAAAGTGCAATGGGGAGAAGACGAGGGCAACGCAACTTGGGAAACGGAAGTAAAGATGCGTTCATTGTACCCGTTCCTTTTTGAGGGTAAGTCTTTTAGCTTCTCCTTTATTTATCTTATCTTTAGTATGTCCTCTCATTAGTACCTTTGACCTTTAGATAGGGTAAACCTATGGTTGAAACATGTGTTTGAGACATGTTATGTTTGGTGGATGCATGTGGATGCAAGTGGTTGCTAGTGGTTGCTCGTGGATGCATATACACACACTCTAGGCACTAGATCGGCTCAATCACTTCATATTGCATATTGCATAAAATTGTGTGCAGGAAGCTATATTTATGGATGTCTAATGATTGTGTTATCATATGGATGATGCATTTTGGTGAATGATTGTGCACTCATGTAGATATTGTATGTGTCGATAGGGTTCTTTCGCATACATAATGGATGCATGGCACTATCATGGTTTGCATATGTTCATACATTAGATAGGGAACATATACACACACTCTTTGCATATGCTCATACATCATTAGAAATTGTTCTAAGGACAATGGATGCCCGTGTTTAATGGATTGAGTAGATGGTTGTTTGGATGGTAGGATATTCATTCTCCTTAGCTTAGAGATTTCGGGGACGAAATCCTTTAAGGAGGGGAGAATGTAACACCCCGTATTTTGGGTTAATACTAAAATTCACTAATTACAGATTAAATAATCTCAGACGTAAGAATTGGGGGTAACGGGCTGCGTTATTGCATTCGTCTCGGAAAAATACGCAAAATAGAGTCCGAATTTTCGAAAATCGGAGTCTGTATGGCCCAGTTATGGCCCGATGAAGTTTGCAGAAAATTCAAAACTAAAAACAGATTTAAGAATTTAAAATTCAGATTTTAAATTGGAACAAGTGGGGTCAGGCGGGAAAAATCCCGCCCTGACCATGTCGACAGGGCTGTCGACAGGCCTGTCGACAGGGGTGTCGACTTGCCTGTCGACAGGGGCGTGGCGTCCAGTGAACCTGGGTGCACCAGGTTGGGCTTTAGGCCGGCTTGGAGGGCTGGTTCTAGAGATTTCCGAAATCTAAGGGTCCTAATCTAATCTAGGGTTAATCTAAGGGCCTAAAACACTCACCTAATCTATAAATACACCCTAAACCCCCCTAATCCTTACCAAAAATAGAGATGATGGCCTCATGCCGCCAAATTAAATCTTAGAGAGAGCCTCCACTAATTCATGAAGGAAGTTGCAAGCTAATCAATCTCTAATCATTATCTTCTTCATATTTAGCAACTAATTCCACTTCATAAGTTTGCTAATATTGGGTTTGGTGAGTTTCTATCACTTTAACATCAATTGTTAAAGTAAGTGGATTGGGTGTAATGAGACTTATGGTCTTGAATGCGGATTATAGAGTTTGAATCATTTATAATGATATGCTACTCTATGTCTTCTTATGTTTATGCATATGTAATAAGTGGTTTTATGCATGTTTAATAAGTTGGATTATGCATGTTTAACAAGTGGGTTTATGCATATTTAATAAGTGGGTTTATGCATGTTTAAACAAGTGAGTTATGCAAGTTATGTATATGCTTAAATGCAAGTTTAACATGATATGCAAGTTATGCATGCTTATGCAAGTATGTGAATGCTCATGCAAGTATGTGAATGCTTATGCAAGTTATGTGTATGCTTAAATGCAAGTTTAACATGATTTGCAAGTTATGCATGCTTATGCAAGTATGTGAATGCTTATGCAAGTTAGGTGTATGCTTAAATGCATGTTTAACATGTTATGCAAGTTATGAGAATGCTTATATGCAAGTTCAACATGTTATGCAAGATATGTGTATGATGATATGCATGTTTGGGTAAATTGTAGTTGGGTTAATATATGCTCATATATGCAAGTTGACATCCTCTTAACCCATGACAAAGATATATGCTAAAGCTTTGGGTAAACCCATGATATTTGTGATGGATCTTTCCTTTATTATGACATGGAAAGAGAACGATTTACGTGGGTAACGATGGGGTGAATAAATATGTTAATAAAAGTGTGATTGGGTATGATTAAGCATACCATAAAAATAAATTAACATAAGTGGGAATTTACCTATTGAGTTAGGTCTACCCCATGGGAATTTACCTATTGAGTTAGGTCTACCCATGTTATGAAAAATGTGTAATTAATTAGGGATAATTAATTATGGGGGTGATTAATTAGGTGTAATTAATCGACTAAGACACGAGGTTGGACCCTTTTGTAGCGTAAGACTGCCCGGAACCGACCGGCAAATCCAGCGGCTACAAATGATTGGCCCAATGTGAGAGGTCTTAGGCACAAATTAAATACGTGACAAGTGTAAAGACACGAGGTTAGACCCTGTTATGGCGTAAGGCTGCCCGGAACCGACCGGCAAATCCAGCTGCCATAAAAGACGGTCTAATGTGAGAGGTCTTTACAAGGGTTACGTTCTTAATTAATTAAGAAACACTTAACCAGATAAGCATGTAGTGGGGCATGAGGGGTTAAGTGGGTGCCTTGGGTGGCACGTGGAAATTCAGTGGTTGCCTTGGGTGGCATGTGGAAATCTAGTGGGTTGCCTTGGGTGGCAATAGAAAATACGATTAGAATACTTAACCAAGTGGAAACATGTAATTAAACATGATTAAAGGGTTAAGTGGGATACACTAGATAAGTGACAAGCTTAGGTGGGTAGCTTGTGGGGGCCCATTTCAACCAGTAACCCATATGTATCTTATTGGGCTCGACCCATGTCGAGGACGGGACACGCGTACTGGGCTTGACTATAAGAGGCCAAAACGGGGTAGCGGTGGCAACGCAAGTCCAACGGGTTTCATATGCGTGTGTGGACCCGGGCTGGTAGGTAAGACGTTGTTGCATCGTGCAGATATAAGTCGTGCACCGCTTGTTGTATCGGGTTGCCACTTTGGGGAGTGATACACCCCACTGTGGGGCCGGCACGGGTGTCTACGGTAGGGAGCCGATCGCTTGGGAGTAGTGGGTACACCTAGTGGAGATAGGGGCAGACGGCACCTATGTAGTCAGCTAGGGGTACAAGAACTACTGGGAAAAATTTTCTAAGTCCTTGGGAGGGATCAATCTTTAAGTAGGGATGACTGGTGTGGTGCAGTGTAGTAATTACCCTTGGGTGGGTAGATGCGTCTTTGCGGTTATCTTAGTTTATCCTAGGTCTACCAAACTGCTTGGTATAGCCATTCATCCCCATACATTACCATATGTCAAACTTATGTCTTCTCTGGTTATTTTAATGACTGTATTGTTAAAGTTATAGGACTCACTCAGACTTATGTCTGACCCCGTTGTTTTTATCTTTTTCCCAACCCTCAGGTCCTACGGTGGATCCTAGCAGTAGTGGAGTTTGATCGGATTGCTGTTCCAGTCTTTAGGAGCTTGGATAGATGTAAAGCTCCAGTTATCCATTTATCTTTTCTTTGTCATGGCTATTGTTCTTAAGTGGGATTATGTATAAATTTATTTGATGGATATTGTACTTGACTTTTATTGTGGTTTTATGATGTAACCAGACATGTTTTACTTCCGCTGTTATGAGATGATGTTTTAAAATATCAAGTACTATTTATATCTGTCTTGTTGTAATTTGTCTGTTCTATATTCACTAAAATACTCCACCGATGCTATGGCATTCCCTTAGTGAGTGACCATAGCGGGTGTGGGGTGTTACATATCTTATAGTGTCTAGAAGCGTAGTCGATGTTCTATCTTACTTACCTTGTTTACCTTGTCATATCTTCTTATGTTACAGTCATCTCTTATATCCAGTTTATGTTCTTATCCTGTTACTTTACTGATTACATTGTTAAAGTCACTAGAACCGCAAGACTTATTTATGACCCTTTTGTTCACCTCTTTTCTTTCTCCCCCCCAGATCCTCAGGGTGGGATTAGTGAAGCTTGACTTTGATCTCTTTCTTCTTGAAGTGCTTGGAAGTGTTGAAAGTACTGCTCAGCTTTATCTCTTTTTCATTATGGCTATTTGGAGTGGGATCATAGTTTTGCTTTTATGTACTCTGATAATAATTATTGTTCAAGATGCATATTTGTGTACTTGGCTTTAATATGTGGTTTTGATGTTGTAACCAAACATGTTTCACTTTTCTGGTGCAATGAATAAATTTTGAAATTTTAAGTACCATTTTATATATCTGTCTTGTGAACTTCTGCTCTATACTCTTATAATGCTCCATGAAAGTTAATGCATTCCCTTAGTGAGTGACATTATGGACGTGGGGTGTTACATGTGGTATCAGAGCTAAAGGTTACCAGAACAGATAAAAGATTTTGGAAACCGTTTTCAAAAGCATTTTTAGAAAGAAGCATTTTCAAATGCATGTTTTAAAGAGGGTATTTTCAAAAGAAAGGTTTATTATGAAAAACATATTACCCAAAAGCCATATATCTATCTTTCGATTTTCTGTTTTGAATCTCTTCCTTTTTCTTTCAGCGTGTCTGGGGAACCCGTTATACCCGAGGGCGTACAGGCTGGTTAGAAGGTATCTGGAGGCTAGGGCTACTGCCGTAGGCCCAGAAGACGTTCCTCCTCCCCTAGATACAGTTACTCCTCTTCCTCCTCCCCTTGTAGACGCTTTTTTTAAGATAGGCAAAGACTTCTGTGCGATGGGTGGAAAACCGTTTTATGGAACTGAGACGTTTGTTGAGGCTCCGTATTGGATCAAGGAAGTGGAGGATTTGTTTGGTATTTTGAGATAGACGACGGAAGGAAAGTTTAGCTAGCTGCTTGGTTAATGAAGGATGAAGCTTCCTTTTGGTGGGAAGTAACAAATGGAGGACATGCAGTGGAGACGTGGATGGACTTTAGACAAATGTTCGAGTTGAAATTTCTTTCACAAGTGGAGGAGAGTTTATACATGGAGAGGTTCTTGGCTTTGAAACAAGGGAGTTTATTTGTGAAGGAGTACATTAACAAGTTTAACTAGTTAGTAAGATTTGGTATGGAATTAGTTAATACACCACATAAGAAGGCTTTGAGATTTGCCAAGGGTCTGAATGAACCATCACACGGGTTGGCTATGTCCCATATTCCTATGGGGGCTACTTTCGAGAATCTTGTTGACATGGCGTTGATGCATGAAGAGGAGAAAGGTGCTAATGTAGATAAGGCACAGGATAAGAAAGAGGATCCAAAGAAGGCACAACAACAAGAAAAGAAGGGCGGCAAGGATAACAAGGGTTCAGAGAAAAGGAAGTGTCACAATTGTGGAATACCTGACCATTTGAAGAAGGACTGTAGGAAGAAGAAGAAGACTTGTTTCTTCCAGTGTGATGAGGAAGGACATATGACTAAAGACTGCTTAAGGAGGCAAGGACAAGGGAAAGGACAGAGGATAGGATCTACTTCTAAAGGGCAGGTTCATGCTCTTATGGCACCTAGACAAGAGAAAGGTAGAAACATTTCTGTTGAAAGTTTGATTTTCCTTTTCGATCATCCTGTACATACTTTGTTTGATTCTGGCACTTCACATTCATTTATATCTGCTTATGTTGTTAAATCTCTGTACCTAGATACTAGTATAGTAGTGGATCCCGTTGTTGTCTCAAATCCTATTGGGGATACGGCTCATCTTTTTATGTTATGTCGGGATTTGAGAATATATGTGTATGGCGTTGAGTTCGAATGCAACGCTTATGTGCTTGGCTTCACGGGCTATGGGTTGATTCTAGGAATGGATTGGTTGGCCAGGTACGGTGCCATTTTCGACCGTGAAAAGAGGGCAGTTAGACTGTTGACTAGTTTGGGCAGTACTTTCGATACCTCATGCGGTCCTAAGGGTTTTGTTATGCTTAACTACCTAGAATCTCTTGACACATCTATTGATGATTTGCAATCTGTTCGAGTAGTCCGTGAGTATGCAGATTTCTTTGAGGAGGTTAGGGGCTTACCTCCAAAACGCGAGATAAATTTCCGTATATATTTGGTGGACAATGCAAAGCCAGTTGCATTGCATGTGCGCCACATGGCTCCAAGGGAAAAGAGGGAGCTTAGTAAACAAGTGAAAGGATTGCTTGAGAAAGGGTTCAAAAGAAGAAGTATCTCGGAGTGGAGTGCTCCTGTTGTTTTTGCTACAAAGGCTGATGGTTCGCTTAGATTTTGCATGGACTATAGGGAGTTGAATAAGCTCACGAAGAAGAACAGACACCCATTGCCGAGGGTAGATGATTTGTTCGATCAGTTGGTTGGTGCTTCGGTTTTCTCATAGTTGGACTTAGCTATAGGATTTCATCAGTTGAGGGTAGCTGAGGATAGTATAGATAAGACTGCTTTTAGGACTCCCGACGGTTTCTTCGAATTTCTCGTCATGCCTTTTGGTTTGATGAATGCACCCGCCTATTTCGTAAACTTGACGAGTAGGGTGTTTAGGGAGTTTCTAAACAAGTTCGTGGTGGTCTTTGTGGATGATATCTTGATATTCTCTAGAAGCTAGGAAGAACATGCCCTATATTTTAGGGAAGTCTTAGAGACCCTTCAAGCACATCAACTCAAAGCTAAGTTCTCCAAATGTCATTTTTCAAGGAAGGAAGTGAGGTTCTTAGGGCATGTGGTTTCCAAGGAAGGGATAGCAGCGGATCCCGCGAAGGTGGTAGCAATCCAAGATCGGAAGATTCCTAGGAACACAACGGAAGTAAGAAGTTTTCTTGGTTTGGCGTACTATTACAGAAAGTTCATCAAGGACTTTGCTAAGATATCAGCCCCACTTACATGGTTGACGAAAAAGAAATTGACCTTTTGTTGGAATGTTGGCTGTGATGATGCTTTCAAATGTTTGAAGAGGGCGTTGACGACAGCTCCAGTTTTACGGATTGGAGTAAACCGTTCATGGTGTATACCGATGCTTGCGGGACATGGCTTGGTGTAGTTTTGATGCAAGAGGGAAGGGTGATATGCTATGGTGGAAGGCAATTAAAGGTACATGAGAAGAATTACCCTACCCATGACTTAGAGTCAGCTGCCATAGTTTTCGCGCTTAAGTCTTGGCGTCACTATTTGCTTGGAGAAAGGTTTGAATTGTATACAGACCATAAGTCACTAAAATACTTGTTCTCTCAAAAAGATCTAAACTTAAGGCAACAGAGATGGATGGAGTTCTTAGCATCCTACGATTTTGAGATTGCATATATTCCTGGCAAGGGTAACGTTGTAGCTGACGCCATGAGTAGAAAGAAGTTGACTTTGAGTCCTTTGTTTGTCGGGCGGCAGAGTTTAGAGTATATCTCTACCTTTGACTTTAGACCCTCTATCGATTATGTACCCGGTTTGTTGGCATCATTAGAGGTTCGACCTACGCTTTTGGGACAGATAGGTGCGACACAGCGAGATGACCCACAATTGATAGAGATAGTAGACAAGATCATAAGAGCGGAGTCCTCGAGTCATCTTAGTAAGTATACTATAGATGACAAAGGTTGCTTGCATAGAGATGGGAGACTTTGCGTATCACGAGACGAGGGTTTGAGGAGGACAATCCTTGGAGAAGCACATCGTTCTAAGATGACCATACATCACGGTGGTGACAAGATGTATAGGGACATGAATCGAGTTTTATTTTGGGCCGGAATGAAGAAAGATGTGTCTAAGTTCGTTTCTAAATGCTTAGTGTGCCAGCAAGTCAAGGCTGAGCAAAAGAAGCCTAGTGGTTTGCTTCACCCTTTAGAGGCTCCACCGTGGAAATGGGAAAGTGTTTCCATGGATTTCGTCGACGGGTTGCCGAGGTCAAGGAAGGGTAATACGGGGATTTGGGTAGTAGTAGATATACTTGCCAAGAGCGCACATTTCATTCCCGTGAAGAGTAAAAGAGCAGCGACATGGTTAGCATATGTTTATTTCCGAGAGATAGTTCGTCTACATGACATACATTCTAGTATCGTAAGCGATCAAGATCCCATTTTCACTAGTGAGTTTTGGAAGAGCTTGTAAGAGGCGGTAGGAACGCAATTGTGTTTGAGCACCGCTTGTCATCCTTAAATGGACGGCCAAACAGAAAGAGTGATTCGAATTCTAGGAAATCTTTTGAGATTATGCATCTTGGACTTCAGATGGACATGGGAGGAACACCTTCCATTAGTAGAGTTCGCCTACAACAACAACTGTCAGGCTAGTATAGGAATGGCACCTTTTGAAGCTCTATATGGACGACCTTGCCGATCACCAACTTGTTGGTGGGAATCTATGGATAAGATTTTGCTTGGGCCCGAGAAGGTTAGGGAAACTTCGGAGAAGATAAACCTGATTCGAAGACGAAAGAAGACGGCACAAGACCGGCAAAAGTCATACACTGATAAGAGACGAACCGATCTTGAGTTCGATGTTGGAGACATGGTTTTTATTAAAGTGTCATCATTGAGGAATGTAGTTCGTTTTGGATCTGTAGGGAAATTGGCACCAAGGTTCGTAGGGCCATTCGCCATTACAGAAAGAATTGGACAGATGGCCTACAGAGTGAAGTTGCCTGAGAAGCTTAGTGGTGTTCATGACATATTTCATGTGTCGCATTTGAGGAAGAGTTTACATGATATTGCGGAAGTAGTATAGCCGAGCATGCTTAGAGAAGCGGAAGTAGAGTAAAATGCCATGGTTAGATGAGTTCCTATATACATCCTTGGATCGGAGGTCAAGAAATTATGCAACCGGCAGGTCAAGTTGGTTAAAGTCCAATGGGGAGAAGATCAAGTAGACGCAACTTGGGAAACAGATGACAAGATATGTGCCTCGTACCCTTTCCTTTTTGAGGGTATGTTCTTAACTTCTCCTTTTTCTACCACTTTGTTTATATTTGTTCTATTGTTTAGTGTATGCTCTCGATTATATCTTCGATCTTTAGGTAGAAAATCCTATGGTTGTAAACATGTGTTTGAGACATGTTATGTTTTGTGGATGCAAGTGTAGGTAAGTGTTTGCTAGTGGTTGCTCGTGGATGCATTTATACACACATTAGGCACTAGATCGGCTCAATCATTTTTATATTGCATATGAATGAGTGTGCATATTTAAGCTAATGGATGTATATTGAATATGTTATCATATGGATGCTGCATTTGAATGAATGGTTGTGCACTCATATAGAAATGATATGTATCATTAGGATTCTTTTGCATGCATAATGGACGCATGACACTATCATGTTTTGCATTAAAGAGGCCAACTGAATCAGTAGACTGCCTGATCTTTGCATTAGATAAGGGACATATACATACACTTTTGCATATGTTCATATAACATTAGAAATCTTTTAAGGAAATGGATTCTTGTGGATGAAGGATGATTAGATGGATGATGGATGGTAGGATACATTCTTCTTAACTTGAAGATTTCGGGGAAGAAATTCTTTAAGGAGGGGAGAATGTAACACCCCGTAATTTTAAAACATGACATAAGAGATAATTAAATAATACTTAATTTTTATAAGAAGAATTAAGGGAAATAGGCTGCACCATTTCGTTCGTCTCGGAATTCTGCTTATGATAGAGTCTAAATTTGCGTAAATTAGATATCGTATGAAGAAGTTATGAAGCTTAGAAGATTTCAGTTCACTACTACAAAAGTGGGCATATTCGACACTTATTTGTGTGCGTTGCATGAAAAGTGTGGCGGCGAAAGCTATGCATTCTTTGATCTTTTGCAACAATATTCATATGTTGTTGCTTTAGATGTGAATGCACTATTGCGGTGGGAATTCTAGTGTATTGACATACAACAGTTAAAAGTGTTGCGTTACACCAGTTAAAAGTACAGCTCATCAATCCACACCCTCAAAAATAAAAAAATCACAACCGTCAATCCACATTACCTTTTTCTCTGTTTCCCGCTAATATTTTCATTCCCGTTGTACTTCTTTTCATTTCGTTCTTACCAAATCACCAATTTCTACTTTAGTCTAAATTTTTAATCTATTTCAAACCTAACCCTTTCGACCTCCCAAAAAAAAAATCATGATCCCCAAATTGGGGTATCACGAGAACAGTGGCTCATCACCTAGCCGGGTTCATGTGTTATCATAGGGGTTGTCGTAATTCCTAAAGGTAGTTAAATTAGAGTTCATGAGTATGGGGGAAGCAGGGGGTAACATAGGGAGATTCAGTTGTCAATAAGTGGGGAATCAAACCTGGAAGCAACGTATACATGGGGTGATTCCAGGAGACGTAGCCGAGTTAATGTCCTGTCAGACTGTTACATGCATGGATTAGAACCAGGACATCGAAGGAAAATGGTTAACGGGGCAAGTGCAACGGATGGGAAATAGAACTTACACAAGTTGTCGGCGGATGCGGTGATGAGAGGAGAATGCAAGGATGGGAAATTAGTCATGCTACTTTGAACTCTAATATGATTGAGGTACATATACTTTGGTTAGATCTGTATTATTTTTTATACCAGTTACACTTACAACATTTGCTTAAAACTGTGTTTACTTGATTGTATGTTTGTGTAAATCTATTAGCATACAAGTTTTACATTGGTGTTTGTCTATTTTTCTTTTACTATAAATATATTCACTTTTATAAATCTACTGTATTTTATGTTTTATCGAATGTTTTGAAATATATGTTATCATCTCTTAGTATTTTGTATTAGCAAACAATTATGTATAGTATAGGACACAATCATAAACGAATATTCAAATCATTCCTTTCACTCAGCATTGAATAAAAAACATTGCGACAAGGTTTAAATTGATATATGACTACTTAATCCACTCCTCATACGTCCTCCATGACTTTGTCATGGTCTCCACCCTGCTCTACCTAGCCTTCTGCCAAATCCCCAAACTACCCTCCTCTTACCACTACCTTGATTGGCCCCTCTACTGGGTTTTCCAGGGCTATGTCCTCATGGGAATTTGGGTCATTGCCCATGAATGCTGCCACCATGCCTTCTCCGACTACTAACTATTAGACGACATAGTCGGCCTTGTTCTCCACTCCACCTTACTAGTGCCTTACTTTTCTTGGAAGTACAGCCACAGTCGCCACCATTCAAACACAGGCTCGTTAGAAAGAGACGAGGTATTCGTACCCAAGCCCAAATCCTCCATCCCATGGTTTACGAAATACCTGAACAACCCACCGGGCCGCTTCATCTTCCTATCCGTTAGCCTCACCATGGGCTGGCCCTCGTACCTCTGCTTCAATGTATCAGGCCATGAGTATCTGCGCTTCACCTGCCACTACGACCTGTATGACCCAATCTACACTGACCGTGAGCATGCACATATTTTCATCTCCGATGTCGGCGTCATCACCATCTTCTACATCATATACAAAGCGGCAATCTCCTATTCCTTTCTTTAGGTCATGCAGATCTACGGTGCGTCACTGATGATAGTGAATGGGTGGCTGGTGTTGATCACTTACCTGCAGCACATGCACCCGGCGCTACCCCATTATGTCTCAAGCGAGTGAGACTGGCTCAGGGGTGTTCTTGCCACGGTGGACAGGGATTATGGGATTCTGAACAAGGTGTTTCATAATATAACTGATACTCATGTCACATACCGGGTGAGTACTATAAGTTGGATACAACTCTGATTTATAAGGCCATGTACTGTGAGGCTAAGGAGTGTGTTTATGTGGAGGAGGACGGTGGTAAAAGCAAGGGAGTTTACTGGTACGGGAACAAGCTTTGAATTCTCTGGAGCAAAAGCAAGGGAGTTTATAAGGCCACTTGTTTTCTCCCCCTCCCCCCTTTTGAAGTGTACTTGTGTGTTCTCTGTCTTTGTGTTTCTCTCTTGTTTTTTTTTTTCCTTTTTTTTCTCTTCTAATAGTTGTTGTGTTGTAATGTTAAAAAAAATAGTAATTTTTATTTCTTATTTCATGAAGCTGGTTATAAAGAATGCTAGTTTCATTTTCAAGTCCCAAAACATAGTTGATCTCTCTAGGTGGGAAGTGTTCATTAATACATATTCAAAACCATATGCATGTAATGCAATAGGCATCTGAGATGGCATCATCCAGTTTCATTATTGTTTCATACTACAACTATCAACTCCTGTCATGTGTAGAATTACCTCTTCGCCTCCCCATGTCCAGCCGTACTTCCACCCCTGGTAGCTAGCTGTATGTGTCTGTATAGTTGGTTGTTGTATATGTTGACTGTCACCTACATAGTACACTATCAATTGCATATTATCAGCTAATATAACTTGCACATACACTCTTTGTTATTATAGTTCTACTAGCAGCACATGTTTACCTTCGAGTTTCAATCTCATGCCAAATTTCAGAAAGAAAAAGAACAAAAATTATCTTATGTTTTTGTGAAGTAAAACATGATGGTTTTAGCAACACATAGTCTATGTAGGTGCTTTTGGGGCACACTAAGAATACTTCAGTTTGACCGTCTTAACAAAGTATTCACATTAATACATACACACACAGGAAGTGAACCTTCGTTTCCAGTCAGAACTCCAAAAAAGGTCCACAAACATTCCGATAACACTTGAGGATGCATCTCTTCCGCTTCTGATAATGGTTTCTGCTCATTTTAGCTTTGGTTTGATATGGTATGAATATACAAGATTTTGTGTAAAAGGTTGCATCTCCGGAGAATGGCATCCACTTCTTTTTCTGCAAGAATGTTGATGTGTGTTTCGATGATTGAGGTCAGATGGTTTACATATTTTGAAGCGACCTCATGCTGTGAAAGTGGATGTTGGATAGATGACGAGCAGTTGATCAAGTAAATCTTTGATGAAGTTTCCGCTGTCTAAGATATATATAAGCAATAATGATAAAGTATCAGACATTGAATTTCAAGTGATTTCTAACATGTTTGCAAATGAATTTGTTTAAAGACTGGGATAGCCTATGATGTTCATTTCTCTTGTTTAATCTTTGAAACATAGTGAAATACAAACATAATTTTTAATGGTGATATATGAGTTCGTCAGCATTCAGTTTAAATGAAACTTCTTCCTTAATGCCTATTTCTTAAGTAAGTTCATCAATCTAGTTGATTTAGTGCTCAAATTGTACTTCAATTTTCTCTACTTGCTCAAATAAGTATTACAAAATTTCATTTGCAGGGATCAACCATACCTTTAGTTGTTAAGTGGACTGAAATAGAGAAAGGAAGACAAGCTCGAAGAGCTCAAAAAGCTCAATCTCATGATCTAAATTCTATGCAACAACATTTGATCGTATGTATTGGCACTTGTATTGAAGGTTTTATGTAGAATATTTGAATTGTACTTCTTAATTATGTATTTGATCGTATGTATTGGCACTTGTAGTGTTTCTTCTATGTACGAAACTGGTATTGCAAAATTTATAATTAAAGCGTTGTATTTGTCCTCTCATAATGTAGCATTTATCTTCTTCTACTGTTGCGTTTGCTTTTTTTCCTGATGTTGTATTCCAAGATAATGGTGTTGCATTACATAATATAGTGGTGTTGCATTAAATAAAATATTATTAATTTCACATGGCATATAGGTCCCACAGCTGATGTGGTGTATGACACGTTGGCAGCTGATGTGGAGAGCTGATGTGTCGTGTGACATGTAGGCAGCTTACGTGGAAAACTGACGTGGCCCCCATATCATGACCTGGCAACCAGGCTGCAACTAATGCTTAAGGCAACGTTGTATATCATCGCATTACATGCAAATAGTGTTGCATTACGGCTATAATGCAACACTTTCTTTCCGTGGTCGTAGATGGGCAAAAGCGTTGCCTTAGATGGCTAATGCAACGGCCGCGGATGTCACTCCCCTCTAGTGTTGCCTATTTGAAAAAAGTGCCTACGACAATGCTTTTTTGATCTATGGCCACAGAAAAATAACGTCGAATATGACCACTTTTGTAGTAGTGGTTTAAGAAGAATTTAAATTAAAGTAATAATTAAAAATAAAAAACGAATTGGAAATTCAAAATCAATGAAAAGGGGAAAGCGGGAAAATTCCTGCTCGTGGGTGTCGACCCCCCAAAGGGTGTCGACATGGGTGTCGATCCCCCATAGGGGTTTTCGACCCCCCATAGGGGGTGTCGACAAGGGTGTCGACCCCCCTATAGGGGTGTCGACCCCCATCTACCGAGATCTGGCCGACGTGTCTTGATTGTCTAGGGCTGGGTGTACTTCTGGGATTGGCTAGATGACGTGTTTTTCTGGTTTGGATGGTTCAGATGGTTCCTAGTCTAATCTAAAGGTCCTAACACACCTAGTACTCCTATAAATAGACAACTAAACCTAACCCTAATTTCATTACACTATTCCATGGCGCCTCCATGCTGCTCAAATCTAAATTAACCTAGCCTTTCTTTTCTACCAAAGCAAATCAGAATAGGAGTATTCAAATCGGAAGATAAGAGTCAAATTCTACAACAACGGTTTAGCTAATCAAATTCAAAAATCAGAATTCAGATCTATTCTCTCTTCTAAATCCTGTTGCTGTGAGTCTATGTTACTTTCACATATAATTAAAAAGTAATTGTGATAGGATTGTAAGTTGGATTTAATGATCCTGCCTGTAAGTAAAACGAATCATATCAAGTTTTGTAGATTTCTTATCTTTTAGATTCATACCCAAATTACTATTATCATATGCCTATTGGATCTATTTTATTGTTCTATGCTAGTTCATGTTTCATATGCCTATTTTATGCCAATTTCGATGTCATGATTCTCTTCCCTTCTTTTTCTTTTTCTTTATGAGATTAGGCTAACTTCGAGCCTAACATATTGCTTTGAGGTTTGCATACGAATAACATTGGAACAATTAGGAAAAGTTTGGAAAATATTGAATAATATGTACTTGGGCATAAATTGATTTGTAATCATGTAATTGATTTGGGGCATATATTGGTACAATTTATATACATGGAATTATAGGCATGACTTGGATTGGAATTATAAATGTAACTTGAATTGGAAATAATGGGCAATTAGAAAATATGTAATAAGTCAGAACTTGAACTTGGGTTTGTAAAAAAGAATAGATAATAAATGCCTAAGACACGAGGTTAGACTTGGTTTGCGATAGAAGTCTGCCCGGAACCGCTCGACATATCCAGCAACCACAAACGGCAGTCTAATGTGAGAGGTCAAAGGTAGAAATTAAATACGTAATAATGCAAAGACACGAGGTTAGATTTGGACTGCGGTATAAGCCTGCCCGGAATCGACCGACAAATCCAGCAACCGCGAAACGATAATCTAATGCGAGTAATTATTCTTATGATAAAAGTGAACTGTTGGTTAAGTTAAAACATCTAGCTAATTTTTTTAATACTCCATGGATAGTGATTAGAGATTTCAATGTTGTTCTTAAAAAAGAAGATAAGATCGAAGGTGTGCCGCTTCGAGTCGCCCAACTTACTAAATTCAACAATTGTATTTCTAGTGCTGGTCAACTTGAGACAGTGCATATCGGCCTGAAATTCACATGGGGAAGTGGTGAAAACAAAATATATCTCGCAAATTAGACATAGTGATTGAAAATATGGATTGTATTATTAAAATTCCTAATATCAACATGGAAATTCTTTCGACTTTCATAAGTGATCAAGGTCCAATTCTTATCCAACTTCTAGATAAACAGAGTAATTCCAAAGGAATTTCGTTATGTTAATGCTTGGCAAGCTATTAAGGGATATAATGGTAATGTTATTAATTTTAACTTGTATGTTACTCAAGATGGATGTACATGGTTTAAAATCATCCAAATGCTTAAATTTGCAAACCATTACCTAAAGGAATGGAATAAATGCATATCAAATGACTCAGATGTTGTTATGTATTTACAAATAATTGACTTCAGAAAGACTGTGCTATGTATTTACAAATAATTGATTATAGTGGTATCTCAGATGAAGTTGGGAGCAAATATAATAAAGCGTACAAAAATTTGAAGAAGGCTTTTGAATTCAAAGCAGTGGAGCTAAAACAAAACGTTAAAGTGCGATGGTTTATAGAAGGGGATGAATGCACCAAGTTTTCTATACCAAAATGTTTATACGAAAGCATATTAAGGGTAGTTTTCATGTGATTGATGATCATGGAAACTACTGTAGTGATTACAATAAGCTTGAAAAAAACAAAATCGAATATTTTACTACTCTTTATAATGGTGAATGTGATATTAATTTACCTATTGTCCAATGTAGGCGCATTGTTAACACCAAGAGGAAACTGCTGCTACCTAGCCAAGTTGTCCATGAAGAAGTTTGGATGGCTCTAAAATTCATCAGTGTCGATTCCTGCCTAGGTCCAGACGGGATGGATGCTGGTTTCTTCATAAAGCACAAGCATCACCTCAATGACAACCTAATTCAAGCTATTCAGGAGGCATTTGATTCTAGTAAAATTATCAAGGTAATGAATCACACTTTCATTTGTCTCATCCCAAAAGTTGAAAATTCGTCCAAACTGGAAGAATTCCGACCTATAGCTTACTGCAATGTTCTATATAAAATTCTAAGCAAGGTTATATGCAAAAGAATGAAAAAGATATTACTGGACATCATCTCTGAGTGAAAGAGCACGTTCATTAAATGTAGAAATATTTCAGAGAAATCTTTGTTGGTCCATGAACTTGTTAGTAATTTTAATAAACCAGGCGCTAACAAATTCTCTTTGAAGGTTCATCTCCATAAGGCATACAATAAAAATAATCACCATTTTATTATTCATATGTTATGTTTCATGGGATTTCCAAGGAAATATGTTAAGTTGGTTAGTGAGTGTATTTTACCTTTATATACACTGTTTTGATCAATGGAGTTCCAAAGGATTCATTGGATCAAATAGGGGTATTAGACAAGGATATCCTTTGTCCCCTTACCTATTTGTTGTTGCAATGTAGTACTTTTTTCCCTAGATGGAATTGTCGGAGCATGACAGACTAATTCAGATAATGTACAATTTCCAGCCTAAGATAAGCCACCTCTTATATACTGATAACCTGATATTATGCATTAAATCGAATTAAACAACAGCCAGAACTATTTAAAGCAATTTTCAACTATTGGATAAGTATGATGGTTTGAAAGTGAGTGGAAATAAAACTAAATGCTATTTTATCAAATTTTGTGACAGAAGAGACCTTATTCTTGCCATTCTACGTGTTACTAAAGGGACTCTTCATGTCAAATACTTGGGTGTTTGTAACGTCCTGGATTTTTTTCGTTTAATATTAAACATTTAAATTAGTTTTAAATGTTGAATTGAAAATATAAATGAATTTTTAATATGGGATTTATCGATTGACTGTACACGCCTAAGAATTATTAAATCGAATTTAATTTAAATCATTAATTTAAATTGTTATCTCATATATGAAGTCGAATTAAATTTCAGAATTTATGCCGTTGAGTTTGGAATAGCGTTACAACCTTGTAACGTCGATCGTTGCGTTAAAATTGCGGTTCAGGATAGCACGTTATGGACCACGAGATATTTCGGTTTATAAAATAAAATCCTAATCTAATCAATTAATTATAGCCGACCTTCGTTCATTTCGCCGACCTAAAAACTGAAATGCGCAGACCTATAATTTTCATTGTGATATAGAAAATAGGGCTGCACACAACCCATATCCAACCCGACCCAACCCAAAGTAGTTCGGATTGGATATGGGTTTCAATTCTTAACCCATAATATATATGGGTCGGGTTTAATTTTTCAATCAACCCAACCCTATATTAACCCAACCCAACCTCACTTTGAAAAAATAAAAAACCTTTCACACTTCTGCTTTGATATCTGCACCGAATTAATGAAAATTTATTCATTCCAGGCAGCCGCTTTTCCATCTAGCTTGGCCTTGGTCTTCATACATTATTAACTTGCTTATATTTGGATATGCATAGGATATTTAGTTATATTGTGTGTTGAGTCTCTTGCGTGGTGTACTAGTGTGAGAAATTGGTTGGTTTTGCATGAGGTATGTTTTGCATGTCTTAAAACATAAATTATTAAGTCAAACTTTTTGTTATGGATTAATCATGCATACAACCCTACCCAACCCTATTTAACCCGACCTAACCCATACTTCAACCCAACCCAACCCAACCCTATATGAGGTTGGGTGCGGGTTCAATTTTCATTAACCCAAACCAATATGGGTCGGATGAAGTATTTGGCTTGACCCGACCCAACCCAAACTTTGTGCAGCCCTAATAGAAAATGTCTCCTATCTTCCATATCAAGGAAACACCATTTTATTGGCCTTGTACTCTCTGTTTCCCCCTTCGCGTTCCTACGCCTCACCTTTATTTCCTCTCTTCAGCAAACCAAGAAAGAATCAAAGGGTTCAAAAAGAAAACGACCCTTTCTTTTCTTAGAATCATGATTACCACCCTTCCTCATTTTCATTTTCGGAAAACAAATCAGAAACTTCGAAAAAATTAAAAATGGCCGCTTTACATTTAAAAATAAAATTCAAAACCTCCAAATTTCCGTGTATTGCAACCTCCATTTGAAGCAAATCGATTTCAAAGAAATCGCGTGTTCAGAAGTCGAGCTCCATGGCATCGCGACTGGGAATGTTTCAAGCAAGGGCATGGGACAGTCTCCAGAATTAGGCAATCACGTGAAGGAGACGTTTTCAACCATGTTGAGAAGTACGATTGGGCATTGGGAATTTTTGAGGAGTGCGAGAACCTAAATGGTACAACTGGGTGGTTAACTGGAGTTCGATGTTGATGATGAAGAGGTTGTTTTAGGGTTTGCCAGTGAACGCATGTTGAGAGTTTAGGGTGGTATGGTTCAACGCGATGCACTGGAGGATCGAAATTTGTGTGGTGAGCTATAGTGGGGCGACTATATATACGTTGATCGATATGGGAAGGGAGGAGTTAAGAAAATGGCTCATTGATTTAAAGAAGCTTGTCCGGAGAGTTAAGGCTGATGGGGCTGCTAATTTTGGGGATGTAACTGAAGTGTATGGTGGAATGCCAATGAGGGATGGTGCTATTCGTTGGACTGATTGACGTAGTTAGGGTTGTTTACAGTACGTATGATCAGTGATTTTGAGGACATGTTCGTGGGTTAGTCGAGGGATTTCAATAATGGCAAGGTATACCATTTTATGAATTAAAAAAATATTAATTCATTGTAGTAGTAATTTTATATGAATAATAGCCTATCGATTAATAATATTTAAATAGTCGTAGGTACTAATAGATTCATTCGAGTAGAGTCGTAGCTGCAACGATATGAAATTTAACCAGGTACTCAACGCAAATAAAATCAAGGTAAGTAATCTCACTCTCTGGAATTCATTTATAATTTTATTATAAATGAAATTTAATTTAAAATAATTTTTATATAATGTTGTTAATTGATTGGATGCATTGAATAATTGTTGATGAATTGTGGCTATTATGTATGATATATGTAACACCCCAAAATTTTATACATTATAACCGTACCTTAAGATAATGAATTAAGTATTACTTAACTAAAACATCCAGAATTAAGTGAAACTGACATTACCGTTGCATTTGTCTCGGAACTAGGGTTCAGATAGGCCCCAAGTTTGCGTAAAACAGACAACCTATGAAGAAGTTATGGGCATTAGAAGTTTGTATACATACAAGGAGCTTACGTGTGAATATAATATAAAAATAATTCAACTCAATTCAAATGAGAAGAGCAGGAAAATGATCGAGAAACCCGACCATTGTGGGACGACCCACAACCATTCTGGGTCGACCCCCAATGGTTGGTGGGTCGACCCACTGCCGATCTAGGCAGTTACATTCTATGAATCTGGACTGTTTTTCAGACTATATTCATCGCTGACTTAGCGCTACATGTATGGTTGAGATTAGAACCCTAGAATATAAAGACTGAGGTTGACTCTGTGAATCTATAAATAGGTGGCTTCTCCCATTCCAATACACGCCATTTCTTCATATCTTCCGCCTCTACGAAATTATTCTAAAAATATATACACATAATGGGGGAATGCTACTGAGATCCAGATTTATAGAGACAACATTCAGGACTTGGATACATACAACAAATAAAAGGATTGGATTAGACTTTTTTACGGTATATTGTTATATATATACATATACATACACACTCACATATACACACACACACACACACACACACACATATATATATATATATATATATATATATAAGACATTCAGTCTCTTCTTCACTAAGACCCACTGTGAGTTCCCTGTCATTTTCAGATTTGATTTCTTAGACTATAACATGACAGTTAAATAAATTTGGTTTAGGACATACAGTGTTTGTAAGTAAATGCTAAACATGTTTTTCATTGTTAATCACCTATGCTGTTACGATAAGTTAAGCATATGCCTTTGTTGTTGGAAAATCAACAAGTTATATGTATCTATCTTCCTTTTCCTTGTTTCTATATTTTAGTTTATATGCCTATGTGATTTTATTATATTCTCCTTCCTTTGTTTTCCCTTTTTTATTTTACGCTCAGCCCAGGCCTTTGGAAGCCTAGGTTATACCCGATCTGAGTGTGCGTATAATTGGGATAATAATTAATGACATAAAAAGAGGAATATAGGAATGTAATTGAATTGTGACTGTTTAACTATAATTTGGGAAAAAGGATAATATACACATGTTTAGACTTGCTGTAAACTAATGAAAAGGGATAATGTATATATACTTGTTGTAAATTTATAATATGCATAAACCTATACATGTTGTAAACTAGGAACATAGCTAATGAATAGTATGCATATATTGGAATGTTAGATTTGACTTAATACAGGCATTAAGTAAATGACATGTTAAGAATATTGTAAGTACCAAATGTAGGTTAATAAATTGAAATGATGTAGAAATTGTATACATCTGGGCAGGTGTTTTGGGGAAGGGTTGTACATACATAATGACATGTAATATTACAACCACACTTATTAGTACACCTAAACCTGCTAGGTTAAACATGAGTATTAATAAGCTAAGAGGTCCCTCAATCTATTATTGTATCGGGTTTTGGGGACTCTTAAATCCTAGTTTTGAGGGAACAGGCTTAGGGGGTTTGGCTTGTGTCAATCTGCTGTTTGGAACCCATATCAATCAGTATCCCTGTTAGTATTTTATTAGAGGGGGCCTCACACTAGGTAGGGGACAGGGCATGCTTAACTGAACTGGATAGTAAGAGGTTCACATGGGGGAGTTGGGTACGGGTGTGTTCCGGCGAATTCATGATCATGCATGAGTTCGATTAGAGAAACTATGCCATTGTAACACCAGTAAATAGGTCTGTTTCATATAGTTGATGGGTTAGGGAGTGATACACCCTACTACCGGGGCTAACATTATGTATTTACGTAGTAGGGAGACGATCGCATGGGTAGCAATTAGGGTACACCTTATCCTGTTGTTATGTAATTAGGGTAACACCTAATCTTGTTATGTAATTGGGGCACGCCTAATACTGCTCTTACTTCTGTTGTTGTGTAATTAGGTTAAATACCTAATCCTGTTATACTAGTATTGGTGAAGACATACATGTTTTTAAGATATAAATGTGAAGCATTACTCGATCATAGTTTATTCCTGTCTATCTTGCTGTTCTGTTTAAGTTTAGTTTGCCTTATATGACACTGTACCTTTCTCATCCAGTCTTATTTACCTATCTTAGCATTTGTATTTTATGCATATTTGGAAATCACTGAAACTTTCCAGACTTTATGTTTAACCCTTTTTCTTTCGCATCATTCTTCCTTTTCCCCACCCCCAGGTCCTCAAAGTGGAAGCACGCAACAGTGACTAGGACTTTCCCTTATATCTTGGACTTGGATTACCTGAGATGTACGGTTTTCGACTTACACTCTATTCTATTATGACTTATGGCAAGGGATATGATTTATGTACTCTGATGTTTGTTTTATGAGATTTTTTTATGGCAAGGAATATGATGTATGATAAATCATGGATGTGTGTTGAATGTTAAATAACACTGGCCCAAAGTATCAATATTTCAAAAAAAAAAAGGATTTCAAAAAAAGGAAAATTTATTTTCTGAAGCAAAAATTGGATTTCAAATGGAATTTGAAATAGAAACTTGTTTTAACATTTAAAACAAGAAGTGAAGTATATAAATGACGTTTATAAATAGAAGAGAGGTATTAGCATTGGATAATTTATAAATTTAAATTCAAGCATGAACTTAAAAGGGGGTTGGGAATCATTTTCAAAGGAAACAATGCAATTTATTCCGATGTTCGGAATGTAAATTGAATTGGAATAAATCCATATGGATTTATAATTAGAATCCGACTATGTTAAATTTATATATATTTAATTCCAAAAAGGATACTGGAATTGTTTTAAATAGAAACTATAATTTGAAATTTAATATAGAAATAGATTCTGTATTTATTTTGATATATAAGTTATAAAAAATAAAATATTCCAAAATAGGAATTTTATTTCAAATGGATTTTGAAATGGAAAACTTGTTCATTATATATAAACACGGAAATTATTTATACATGATGTTATAAATGTAATAAAGAAATTATCATCGGATAATTTAGAAATTAATTTCAAATGTGAAGAGGCATACACCAAAGGAGGAGGTTCAACCTCATCAACCATGTCGCCGCTCGCACCAATGCTCTCGATAATGGTAACGGTCATGCCAACGGGAATGGGAACGGTAATGATGACCGAACTACAGTCACATACAGCGAGGGGGCCCGTTACCGAGACCGCTCTTGCTTGGTTATCAATGATGGACCTGATCCTACAAACCAACCTCTTCCTCGACACAACCCAATGGTCGCTAATCAGGGTTAGGGGCCCGCTATTCCAATAGCTTGCGCTCCTGTAGAACAGGATCTACATCACCCCGCTCCGCCTCAGCATCCATACATAGACCCAATCATAGATGTCGAGGACATGGAAGAAGATGATCCGAATATGCACCATAGAAGGCGACCTCGCAACAGGACTCTGGAACTGTATTAAAACCCTTGGATCCCGATGGAGGATCCACATCTGATATATCTCCCCGACATGATTCGAAGGGTCATGAGGGAGATGCGAGGGGGCGCGCACGGCGCATTGAAAGCTCACATTAGGCATAACCCCTTCACAAGAAGAGTAAATGAAGCCGAATGGCCATGGTGCTTTAGCATGCCACAAATGCCACTCTCTGATGGTACCACTGATCCTTGTGCCTTCTTGAATCGTTATGAATGACAAATGGACTCGAGCCAGGGTGACGATCCGGCCAAATGCAAATGCTTCCCGGTCTTTCTGTCCGGTACTACTCTACTTTTGTTTTCCTGCCTCCCGCTCGATTCCATTAACAAATTCGGGCAATTAGCAACAGAGCTGGTCAAGAAATTCAGGGTGCATATCCCAACTCCGAAGAATGCCCTCACCTTATCCAACCTATACCAGGGGCCTGCCGAGTTGCTCAGGATCTACCTTTCCCGGTTCAACACAGCTCTCGCCGAGGTCAAAGATCCAGATCCTCGCACCATACTCTCTCAGCTAGCAAAAGGGGTCCTCCTCACCTTAGAATTCGGGGCCTGGATCGATCGAAAACAAACAAAGAGCCTCGACGCCTTCTATGAGAAGGAAGATCCGTACCTGTGCTAAGAAGAAGCAAGGCGGAACCAGCTTTTCGCCACAAGTCGCCCTAATGACCCACAAGCCGATGCTGCCAATAACCACTTCAAAGGTAGGCGAGGCAGGGAGCCCTTCGACCAAAACAGGGGGGCAGGTCCCCAAAGGCAAAAACCAAAGAATGGCAGGCCGGATGGATGAAACAATGGGAAAGCCCCAACAGAATTAAGAAAGCCCGTCCCTCGCCAAGATTTCGAGACTTATACCCCATTGAGTGAATACATAGAGACAATCTATTTAGAAACATGTAACACCCTGCCATACAAGAAGCCGCACGTCAGAGAATTAACTGACCGCGAGAAGAACACCAGGAGGTACTATCGATACTATGACATGTACGGGCACGACATCAACGAATGCCGCCAAATTAGGGATGCAATCGAGAAACGTGTTCACGAGAAACGACTCAAGCAATATGTCCAAGATCCCTTTCCCGCCGAAGCAAACTCGCAACCTCCAGCGCTAGCTCCGCAAGCAGCCGCCAAGGGAGCTCTAGGACCATCTAACCCAAGACGAGGAATCATGATCAACACCATATGCGGTGGACCTTACCCCACACATAACAGCTTTTGAAAAATGGAGGAATATCTGAGTTCCATAAAACATGCTACTTACGAAGCCTGCTCTGCTCTCCCTGAGTCCGTCCCATCCATGCTACATAAAATCATGTGGTATGACATCGTCTTTAGAGAAAGGTAATCGACAGGGGTGGAAATAACAACCACATATCCACTAGTCATCACTGCCCAGATCAGTGCCACTTCCGTTCGGAAGGTCTTAATCGACTCGGGAAGCTCGGTCAACATCATCTTTAAGGCCGCCTACGACCAAATGAAGTTGGAAATAAATGACTTTAAGCCATGTCACTCCGCCATTCACGGCTTCAACAGGGCCTCTAGTTCCCCCGTAGGGATGATCGACCTACCCGTAGAACTGGATGAGGGGGACTGAAGCCAAGTCCGGATTCTCACTTTCAAGGTCATAGACATCGACTCCCCCTATAACGCTTTCCTAGGGCACCCCTTCCTCACCGAATTCCGAGTTTACATAGCACATGGTCTCTCCTAATGAAATTCCCAACAGAAAATGGATGGAAATGTCAAGGGTGAACAAGTAAGCGCAAGGGAATGTTACGCAATAGAATGGAAGAATGCGTGCAATAAGGATAAGGGCAAAGCCGTGCCCGTTCCTTCTTGCACCAAGAACTACTTGGCATAGCAATCAGCAGCGTATGGGTCATGGCTCAGGCGCCACTCCTATCTTTTCGACGATCTCGACCTCCGGAAGGACGAAGAACCGAATATGAGAGGGCTACCCCGGTCGAATCCACAGTGGACATTCACGTCAACCTCGACGACCCAACGAGGGTGTTGAAGGTAGGGTCACAACTCCACCCAGCAGTTAAAGAAGATCTCATATGCTTCCTGAAATCCAATTTAGATGTGTTTGCATGGACCCACTTCGAATGAAAGGCATCGATCCCGCAATTGCTTTCCATTCCCTTGGCTTAGATCTTAGAATACCTCTAGTTAAGCAGAAGCGCCGCTTCTTAGGGCCCGAGAGGTCCAAGGCACTCGAAGAAGAGGTAGACCGTCTACTTAACGATGACTTCATCCGTAGATATGATTATCCCGAATGGGTCTCCAATCTAGTTCTGGTTAAGAAGGCCAATGGTAAGTGGCGAACATGCATCGACTTCTCCGATTTAAACAAGGCATGCCCCAAGGACAGCTTCCCGCTCCAGAAGATCAACCGACTAGTCGACTCGACTGCCGAATACCAGCTATTATCCTTCATGGACGCCTACTCAGGCTACAACCAAATCCCAATGAGCCTCCGCGACCAAGATCATACCTCTTGCATAACCGACCTTGGGCTCTACTGCTAGTGTGTTATGCCCTTCGTCCTTAAAAATGTCGGTGCCACTTATCACCGAATGGTTAATCAACTCTTTAAAAATCAAATCGGAAAGTCCATGGAGTTGTACATGGACGGTATGCTAGTAAAATCTAAAATATAAAGCGATCACGTCCACGACCTCTTTGAAATGTTCGAAGTCCTTTGCCAATACGACATGAAACTCAACCCCCTAAAATGCTCCTTCGGAATCGCCTTGGGAAAATTCTTGGGTTTCATTTTCAATTCTCGGGGCATCGAAGCTAACCCAGAAAAAATCTAAGCTATTCGGGACATCTGAATCCTCGAGAATATCAGGGATGTCCAAAGTATGAATGGAAAGGTCCCCACTTTAAGTCGGTTCATCTCTAAGGCCACCGACAAATGCATCCCCTTCTTCGATTTACTTCGAAAGGGGAAACGCAACTTCGAGTGGACCCTCGAATGCGTCTCCGCATTCAAGGAACTTCTGAACCACTTAGAGCGACCACCCATCCTCTCTAAGCTTAGAGACCATGAGGACTTATACATTTACATGGTTGTTTCTTAGCAGGAAGTCAACTCGGCACTAATACGCCTCGAGGATCGCACTCAACGGCCCATCTACTATATTAGCAAGCGGCTGATGGGGGCAGAGAAGAACTACCCGAAGCTCGATAAGATGGCATTCTTCTTATTGATATCCTCTAGAAAACTCCGATCGTACTTCCAGTCGCATCCCATAAAGGTTTTCACCAACTAGCTGCTACGTCAGTTCCTACAATGACCCAAGGCGTCAGGGCGATTATTAAAGTGGAGCATAGAGTTAAGCCAGTTCGAGATAACCTTCATCCCCCGACGAGCCATCCTCGACCAAGCCCTCACCGGGTTCATTGTGGAGTTCACAGCCCCCCGAGGTGGAACCCGGAGTAAACGCTGGCATTCCCGATGCCAAGTGGAAATTGTTCGTAGACGGCTCCTCTAATAGAAAATGCTCAGGGGCCGGAGTTGTGCTCATCACCCCTGAAGAACGCCCGATGTATTACGCGCTATGACTAAATTTCCCTGCTACAAACAACGACGCGGAATATGAGCCCTTAATCGTCGGGCTTAGAATCACGATCGAACTCAAGCTAGAGACTGTCCACATCTTCTACGATTCATAGCTTATCGTCCGAAAAGTACTGGGAGAATATCAAGCGAAAGAGGGACGGCTTGCTTAATACCTGGCCCGAGTTCAGGGGCTACTCATCTGCCTCGAGCATTTCACCTTCACCCATATCCCACGCGAGGAAAATAAAAAAGCAGATTCCCTCGCTAGAATGGCAAGCTCGGAAGATCCGCAACTTAATGGATTCTCCCCTGTTGAAGTCCTCAACTCTCCAAGTATCAACCAAGGGCAAGACGATATGATTATGAGCACCGAACCCGACCCCGAGTCATGGATGACACCGACCTGAAATTACCTACAACACATGATGCTACCAAAACACTATAAGGAAAGGCGCGCGCTCACCTGCCAGTCGGCCTGTTACCTACTTATGGATGGAATACTCTACCATATAGGTTTTTCCATTCCCCTGCTTCGATGCGTACCTCAGGTGACACCCTCCAGGTACTAAGCAATGTGCATGAAGGCGAATGTGGAGACCACACTCGGGGGCAGACCCTGGCCAGAAGGATTCTTAAACATGGTTATTACTGGCCTACGCTTGACCAAGACGCTGCGGACTACACTCACAAATGCGATAAGTGCCAGCGCTTCTCCAAGATTCCAAGAGCCCCGCCTATCGAACTATCATAGATGGTCAGCCCATGGCCGTTCACCATGTGGGGAACCGACATCATCGGAACTCTTCCAATGGCTAGAGGCGGGGCACGGCACGCCGTCGTCGTAGTGGACTATTTCACCAAGTGGGCAGGAGCTGAAGCTCTCGCCACCGTGGTGTAACACCCCGAATTTTAGTTAATACTAAAATTCACTAATTACAGGATAAATAATCTCAGACGTGGGAATTGGGGGTAACGGGCTGCGTTATCGCGTTCGTCTCGGAAAAATACGCGAAATAGAGTCCGAGTTTTCGAGAATCGGAGTCCGTATGGCCCGGTTATGGCCCAAAGAAGTTTGCAGAAAAATTAGAGCTAAAAACAGATTTAGGAATTTAAATTTAGAATTTAAATTAGAACCAGCGGGGCCAGGCGGGAAGATTCCCGCCTAAGCATGTCGACAGGGCTGTCGACAGGCCTGTCGACAGGGGGGGTGTCGACATGCCTGTCGACTTGCCTGTCGACATGGCGTGTCGAACCAGGGTGCTTGGGTGCACCAGATCTGGTTTTCTGGCTAGGACTGGGCTTGGTTCTAGAGGTTTCCTAAATCTAACGGACCTAAATTAATCTAGGGTTAATCTAAGGGCCTAAAACACTCTCTTAATCTATAAATACACCCTAAACCTACCTTAATCCATACTAAAAATAGAAATGAAGGCCTCATGCCGCCAAATTAAATCCTAGAAGGAGTCTCCACTAGTCTAAGAAGGAAGTTGCAAGCTAATCCCTCTCAAATCATTCTCTAATCATCACCATCTTCATAATTAGCAACTAATTCCTCTTCATAAGTTGGTTAATCTTGAGTTTGGTGAGTTTCTATCACTTTAACATCGATTGTTAAAGTAAGTAGATTGGGTGTAATGAGACTTATGGTCTTAAATGCGGATTAGTGAGTTTAAATCATGTATAATGATATGTTACTCTATGTTGTTCTATGTTTATGCATATTTGATAAGTTGGTTTATGCATGCTTAATAAGTTGATTTATGCATGTTTAACAAGTTGGTATATGCATGTTTAACAAGTGAATTTATGCATATTTAATGAGTGGAATTATGCATGTTTAACAAAGTGAGTTATGCAAGTTAAGTATATGTTTAAATGCAAGTTTAATGTGATATGCAAGTTATGCATGCTTATGCAAGTATATGGATGCTTATGCAAGTCATGTATATGTTTAAATGCAAGATTTATGTGATATGCAAGTTATGCATGCTTATGCGAGTATATGAATGCTTATGCAAGATATGTATATGCTTAAATGACATGATATGCAAGTTATGCATGTTTATGCAAGTTATGTATGCTTATGCAAGTATGTGAATGTTTATGCAAGTATGTGAATGCTTATGCAAGTTAAGTGTATGCCTAAATGCATGTTTAACATGTTATGCAAGTCATGAGAATGCTTATATGCAAGTTCAACATGTTATGCAAAATATGTGTATGATAATATGCAAGCTCATATGCAACATGTTATGCAAATCATGTGTATGATAATATGCAAGTTTGGGTTAAATGTGGTTGGGTTAAAATGTGTTCATATATGCAAGTTGACATCCTCTTAACCCATGACAAAGTTATATGCTAAACCCATGATATTTGTGATGGATCTTCCCCTTTTATTATGTCATGAAATGAGAACGATTTACGTGGGGAACGATGGGGTTGGTAAATATGTTAATAAATGAATGATTGGGTATGATTAAGCATACCATAAAAATACATTACCATAAGTGGGAATTTACCTATTAAGTTAGGTCTACCCCATGGGAATTTACCTATTGAGTTAGGTCTACCCATGTTATGGAAAACTTGATATTAATTAGGGATAATTAATATGGGGGTGATTAATTAGGTGTAATTAATCGACTAAGACACGAGGTTGGACTCATTTGTAGTGTAAAACTGCCCGGACCCGACCGGCTTAACCAGTTGCTACAAATGTCAGCCCAATGTGAGAGGTCTTAGCCATGAATTAAATACGTGATTAAAGTAAAGACACGAGGTTAGGCTCTGTTATGACGTAAGACTGCCCGGACTCTACCGGCTTAACCAGGCGGTCATAACAGCTAGTCTAATGTGGGAGGTCTTTATGGGAGATCATGGTCTTAATTAATTAAGAAACACTTAACCATATTAGCATGTAGTGGGACATGAGGGGTTAAGTGGGTGCCTTGGGTGGCATGTGGAAATAGTGTGGTTGCCTTGGGTGGCATGTGGAATCTAGTGGGTTGCCTTGGGTGGCAATAGAAAATACGATTAGAATACTTAACCAAGTGGAAACATGTAATTAAACATGATTAAAGGGTTAAGTGGGATACACTAGATATATGGCAAGCTTAAGTGGGTAGCTTGTGGGGGCCCATTTCAACCAATATCCCAAACGTATCTTTGTGGGCTCGACCCATGTCGAGTGACGGGACACGCATATTGGGCTTGATTATAAGAGGCCAAAACGGGTTAGCGGTGGCAACGCAAGTCCAACGGGTTTCATATGCGTGTGTGGGCCCGGGCTGGTAGATAAGCCGTTGTTGCATCGTGTAGATATAAAGCCGTGCACCGTTGATAGTATTGGGTAGCCACTTTAGGGGAGTGATACACCCCACTGTGGGACCAGCACGGGTATCTACGGTAGGGAGCCGATCGATGGGGAGTAGTGGGTACACCTAATGAAGATAGGGGCAGACGGCACCTATGTAGGGGTACACGAAACTACTGGGTAAGAATTACTGAGTACACCTAGTGGAGATAGGGGCAGACGGCACCTATGTAGTGGGCTAGGAGTACATGAAACTACTGGGGAAATTTTCTAAGTCCTTGGAAGGGATCAACCTTTAAGTAGGAATGACTGGTGTGGTGCAGTTAGTAATTATCCTTGGGTGGGTAGATGCGTCCTGACGGTTATCTTAGTTTATCCTAAGACTACCAAGCTGCTTAGTGTAGCCATTCATCCCCAGATATTACCGTAGGTCAAGTTTATGTCTTCTCTGGTTACCTTAATGATTGTATTGTTAAAGTTATAGGACTCACTCAGACTTATGTCTGACCCCGTTGTTTTTATCTTTTTCCAACCCTCAGGTCCTACGGTGGATCCTAGCGGTAGTAGAGCTTGATCGGATTGCTGTTCCAGTCTTTAGGAGCTTGGGTAGATGTAAAGCTTCAGTTATCCAGTTATCTTTTCTTTTGTTATGGCTATTGTATGAGAGAGTGGGATTATGTACTTCTTTATTTTGATGGATATTGTACTTGACTTTTATCGTGGTTTATGATGTAACCAGACATGTTTATTTCCGCTGTTGTGAGATGATATTTTTAAATTTCAAGTACTAATTATATCTGTCTTGTTGTAATTTTTCTGTTCTATATTCACTAAAATACTCCACCGATGCTATGGCATTCCCTTAGTGAGTGACCATAGCGGGCGTGGGGTGTTACACGTGGTATCAGAGCAAAGGTTACCGGAACAGATAAAATTTTTAGAAAACTATTTTTCTAAAAACATTTTTGGAAGAAATATTTTCAAAAACATGTCTTTTAAGAGAAAAAGTTTTTGAAAGAAAAGCATAATCCCCAATAGCCATATCTATATCCTTCGAATTCTCCGTTTTGAATCCTTTCTTTTTCGTTTCAGCATGGCTGAGGATCTTAACTTTCCGGAGGGTGTGACGGTACCAGTATGGTATAGGAGATTGATGGAGGCTAGGGCCACCACGGCGGGTCCAGCAAATGTTCCTCCACCAACCGTAGCACCCGATCTTCCTCCTCCCCCTCCTCCTCGCACGGATACTTTTGCTAAAACTTGCAAGGAATTCAAAGCTATGGGAGGGAAACCTTTTCAAGGATCTGAAACCTTTGTGGAGGCTAGATATTGGCTTAAGGAGGTGGAAGAGTTGATAGATATCTTTGAGATGGAAGAAGGGAAGAAAGTCAAGTTGGCTGCTTGGTTAATGAAGGGAGAGGCCTCATTCTGGTGGGAGGTCACTAATGGAGAACGCCCCGTTGACTCTTGGGCGGATTTTAGGCAAAGGTTTGTGGCAAAGTTTCTCTCAAGGGCGGAGGAAAACTTGTATATGGAAAGATTCTTGACTCTAAAGCAAGGAAATCTTTCGGTGAAGGAATATATTAACAAGTTTAATCAATTGGCAAGGTTTGGCCTAGATATGGTGAATACACCGGAGAAGAAGGCTTTGCGGTTCGTGAAAGGCTTGAATGAACCTATGCATGGGTTGGCTATGACTCATATCCCTATGGGGGCCACCTTTGAGAAGCTAGTTGACATGGCACTCATGTATGAGGAAGAGAAGGGTCCTAATGCTAATAAGGCACCCGAGAAGAAGGGAGATCAAAAGAGACCTCAACAACAACAACAAAGCAAAGGTGGGAAAGGCAATGGTGGCAAGAGCAAGAAGAAGAAGTGTTTCAATTGTGGGACACCTGGCCACCTAAGCAAAGATTGTCGCAAGAAGAAGAAGACTGGCTGCTTCCACTGTGGCGAAGCAGGGCATTTAGTGAAGGATTGCCCTAAGAAAGGGCAAAGGACGGGGTCTACCTCAGGAGGACAGGTGCAAGCTCTTATGGCACCGAGTCAGGCTAGGGGGCAAGTACAGGCTCTCGCGGTTCCACCAATTCAGGAGAGAGGTAGAACTATTTCCGTTGAAAGTCTGGTTTTTCTATTTGACCATCCTGTCCGTACATTGTTTGATTCAGGCGCATCGCATTCGTTTATCTCATCATCATTAGTTGAGTCACTGCACTTAGACACCAGTCTGGTAGATGATCCCTTGGTTGTTTCAAACCCAATTGGGGGCTCCACTTATTTGTCCATGATATGTTTGGGTTTGAAGATTTCTATACTTAGCATTGAGTTTAGATGTGATGCTTTTGTATTGGGCTTCACGGGCTATGGGTTGATTTTGGGCATGGACTGGTTATCCAGTAATGGTGCCGTTCTTGATTGCGAAAGGAGAGTTGTTAGGCTCATGACCCGCTTGGGTAACACTCTCGAGATTTCTTGTAATCCCATGGACTCTGTTATGCTAAGTTATCTTGAATCGCTTGACGCTTCGGTCGAGAGTTTGCAATCTATGAGAGTGGTACGGGAATATCCGGATGTGTTTGAGGAGGTGAAGGGCTTACCTCCGAAGCGGGAGATTGACTTCCGAATATATTTGGTGGATAATGCTAAACCAGTATCTTTACCAGTGCGCCACATGGCTCCTCGTGAGAGGAGGGAACTCCATAAGCAAGTAGGGGAGTTGCTTGAGAAGGGGTTCATAAGACGAAGTATATCGGAGTGGGGTGCTCCAGTAGTATTTGCTACGAAGGCGGATGGGTCCCTCAGACTTTGTGTAGACTATAGAGAACTCAACAAGCTCACAAAGAAGAATAGACACCCATTGCCGAGAATAGATGATCTTTTAGATCAGTTGGTTGGCGCTTCAGTATTTTCTCAGTTGGACTTAGCCACGGGGTTTCATCAGTTGAGGGTGGCTGAGGATAGCATAGACAAGACTGCCTTTAGAACTCCGGATGGTTTCTATGAGTGGCTGGTGATGCCATTTGGGTTGACGAACGCCCCTGCATACTTTGTTGATTTGATGAGTAGGGTGTTCAGGGAGTTCCTTAATAAATTTGTGGTGGTCTTTGTGGATGATATCTTAGTATTTTCTAAGAGTGAGGAAGAGCATGCCCTACATCTTGGGGAAGTGTTGAGGACTCTTCGAGCACATAGCCTTAAGGCTAAATTCTCAAAATGTCACTTCTGGAGGAAGGAAGTGCGGTTCTTGGGGCACGTGGTCTCCAAGGAAGGGATAGCTGTGGATCCCGCGAAGGTAGTATCGATTCAGGATTGGAAGGTTCCGAAGAATGCTACCGAAGTAAGAAGTTTCTTGGGGTTGGCGGGTTATTATAGGAAGTTTATTAAAGACTTCGCGAAGATATCAGCCCCATTAACCCGCTTAACAAAGAAGAATCTTGTTTTTGCATGGGACGTAGATTGTGATGATGCGTTCCGACGGTTAAAGAGAGCTTTAACCACTGCTCCAGTTTTAGTGTTGCCAGATGGGAGCAAGCCATTTGTTGTTTATACCGATGCCTGTGGGACAGGACTTGGCGCAGTCTTAATGCAAGAGGGAAGGGTAATAGCCTACGGTGGAAGGCAGTTGAGGGCACATGAGAAAAATTACCCTACCCATGATCTAGAGCTGGCCGCTATTGTTTTTGCGCTTAAGATCTGGCGCCATTATCTTCTTGGTGAGAGATTCGAGTTGTTCACCGACCACAAATCATTAAAGTACTTGTTTTCTCAGAAGGATTTGAATCTGAGACAACAAAGGTGGATGGAGTTCTTAGCATCCTATGATTTCGAGATAGCGTATACCCCTGGCAAGGGTAATGTGGTGGCGGACGCCTTGAGTAGGAAGAGGTTGTCCTTGAGTCCATTGTTCGTGGAACGACGAAGCTTGGAGTTTATCTCGATGTTTGATTTCAGACCTTCCATTGATTATGTACCCGGTTTGCTAGCTTCTTTGGAAGTTAGACCTACTCTTTTGGGGCGGATTGGAGAAGCATAGAGGGACGACCCACAGTTGGTTGAGTTGATAGAGAAGCTCATAAGGGGGGAGTCGTCCAGCCATTTGAGTAGGTACACCCTAGATGATAGGGGGTGCTTGCGTAGAGACGGTAGACTTTGCGTACCGCAAGATGAAGGGTTGAGGAAGGTTATTCTTGATGATGCACACCGTTCTAGGATGACCATTCATCCCGGTGGGGACAAGATGTACCAAGACATGAAGAGGGTTTTCTTCTGGGCCGGTATGAAGAAAGATGTGGCCGAGTATGTCGCTCGATGTTTGGTGTGCCAGCAAGTGAAGGCGGAGCAAAGGAAACCAGGTGGGTTGCTTCACCCATTGGAGGTTCCGCAATGGAAGTGGGATAGCGTCTCGATGGATTTTATTGATGGGTTACCCAGATCGAGGAAGGGTAATACAGGAATTTGGGTGGTGGTAGATAGACTTACTAAGAGCGCCCATTTCATACCTGTGAAGAGTAAGAGGACTGCTCCATGGCTAGCTTCAGTATATCTTCGAGAGATAGTTCGATTGCATGGGGTACCCTCTAGCATAGTGAGTGATCGAGATCCTATCTTCACTAGCGAGTTCTGGAGAAGTTTGCAAGAAGCAGTGGGGACTCAATTGTGTCTGAGCACCGCATATCATCCTCAGACAGACGGCCAGACTGAGAGGGTGAATCGTGTTCTAGAAGACCTTTTGAGGCTTTGTATCTTAGATTTTGGAGGTACATGGGAAGAGCATCTTCCATTGGTGGAGTTCGCCTATAATAACAGCTTTCAGTCCAGTATTGGTATGGCTCCTTTCGAAGCTCTCTATGGAAGACCTTGTCGATCACCTACATGTTGGTGGGAATCTACGGATAAGATCTTGCTTGGGCCCGATATGGTTAGGGAGACTTCTGAGAAGATTGACTTGATTCGAAGAAGGATGAAAGCAGCGCAGGATAGGCAAAAATCTTATGCGGACAAAAGAAGGACGGATCTTGAGTTTGAGGTTGGGGATATGGTTTTTGTTAAGGTATCTCCGTTGAGAAATGTTGTTCGCTTCGGATCCGTTGGAAAGTTAGCACCGAGGTTTGTTGGGCCGTTTCCTATCAAGGAAAGGATTGGACGGATGGCATATAGGGTGGAGTTGCCCGACAGACTTAGTGGTGTTCATGATGTATTCCATGTATCACATCTGAGGAAGTGCTTACATGAGACGGCAGAGGTGGTAGAGCCGAGCTTGCTTAGAGATGTAGAGGTAGAGCGTGATGCGACTATTCGACGAGCTCCTACTCGCATCCTTGGGTCAGAGACTAGGAAGTTAAGAAACAGAGAGGTTCAACTAGTCAAGGTGCAATGGGGAGAAGATGAGAGCAACGCAACTTGGGAGACGGAAGCGAAGATGCGTTCATTATACCCATTTCTTTTTTGAGGGTATGTCTTTTATCGCTTGTCTAGTACTTATCTTATCTTTGGTATGTCCTCTCGTTAGTACCTTTGACCTTTAGATAGGGTAAACCTATGGTTGAAACATGTGTTTGAGACATGTTATGGTTGATGGATGCAAGTGGATGCAAGTGTTTGCTAGTGGTTGCTCGTGGATGCATATACACACACTCTAGGCACTAGATCGGCTCAGTCACTTCATATTGCATATTGCATAAAATTGTGTGTAGGAAAATATTTATGGATGTATAATGGTTGTGTTATCACATGGATGATGCATTTTGGTGAATGATTGTGCACTCATGTAGATATTGTATGTGTCGATAGGGTTTTCTCGCATACATAATGGATGCATGGCACTATCATGGTTTGCATATGTTCATACATTAGATAGGGAACATATACACACACTGTTTGCATATGCTCATACATCATTAGAAACTGTTTAAGGACAATGGATGCCCGTGGTTGATGATTTGAGTAGATGGTTGTTTGGATGGTAGGATATGCATTCTCCTTAGCTTAGAGATTTCGGGGACGAAATCCTTTAAGGAGGGGAGAATGTAACACCCCGAATTTTAGTTAATACTAAAATTCACTAATTACAGGATAAATAATCTCAGACGTGGGAATTGGGGGTAACGGGCTGCGTTATCGCGTTCGTCTCGGAAAAATACGCGAAATAGAGTCCGAGTTTTCGAGAATCGGAGTCCGTATGGCCCGGTTATGGCCCAAAGAAGTTTGCAGAAAAATTAGAGCTAAAAACAGATTTAGGAATTTAAATTTAGAATTTAAATTAGAACCAGCGGGGCCAGGCGGGAAGATTCCCGCCTAAGCATGTCGACAGGGCTGTCGACAGGCCTATCGACAGGGGGGGTGTCGACATGCCTGTCGACTTGCCTGTCGACATGGCATGTCGAACCAGGGTGCTTGGGTGCACCAGATCTGGTTTTCTGGCTAGGGCTGGGCTTGGTTCTAGAGGTTTCCTAAATCTAACGGACCTAAATTAATCTAGGGTTAATCTAAGGGCCTAAAACACTCTCTTAATCTATAAATACACCCTAAACCTACCTTAATCCATACTAAAAATAGAAATGAAGGCCTCATGCCGCCAAATTAAATCCTAGAAGGAGTCTCCACTAGTCTAAGAAGGAAGTTGCAAGCTAATCCCTCTCAAATCATTCTCTAATCATCACCATCTTCATAATTAGCAACTAATTCCTCTTCATAAGTTGGTTAATCTTGAGTTTGGTGAGTTTCTATCACTTTAACATCGATTGTTAAAGTAAGTAGATTGGGTGTAATGAGACTTATGGTCTTAAATGCGGATTAGTGAGTTTAAATCATGTATAATGATATGTTACTCTATGTTGTTCTATGTTTATGCATATTTGATAAGTTGGTTTATGCATGTTTAATAAGTTGATTTATGCATGTTTAACAAGTTGGTATATGCATGTTTAACAAGTGAATTTATGCATATTTAATGAGTGGAATTATGCATGTTTAACAAAGTGAGTTATGCAAGTTAAGTATATGTTTAAATGCAAGTTTAATGTGATATGCAAGTTATGCATGCTTATGCAAGTATATGGATGCTTATGCAAGTCATGTATATGTTTAAATGCAAGATTTATGTGATATGCAAGTTATGCATGCTTATGCGAGTATATGAATGCTTATGCAAGATATGTATATGCTTAAATGACATGATATGCAAGTTATGCATGTTTATGCAAGTTATGTATGCTTATGCAAGTATGTGAATGTTTATGCAAGTATGTGAATGCTTATGCAAGTTAAGTGTACGCCTAAATGCATGTTTAACATGTTATGCAAGTCATGAGAATGCTTATATGCAAGTTCAACATGTTATGCAAAATATGTGTATGATAATATGCAAGCTCATATGCAACATGTTATGCAAATCATGTGTATGATAATATGCAAGTTTGGGTTAAATGTGGTTGGGTTAAAATGTGTTCATATATGCAAGTTGACATCCTCTTAACCCATGACAAAGTTATATGCTAAACCCATGATATTTGTGATGGATCTTCCCCTTTTATTATGTCATGAAATGAGAACGATTTACGTGGGGAACGATGGGGTTGGTAAATATGTTAATAAATGAATGATTGGGTATGATTAAGCATACCATAAAAATACATTACCATAAGTGGGAATTTACCTATTAAGTTAGGTCTACCCCATGGGAATTTACCTATTGAGTTAGGTCTACCCATGTTATGGAAAACTTGATATTAATTAGGGATAATTAATATGGGGGTGATTAATTAGGTGTAATTAATCGACTAAGACACGAGGTTGGACTCATTTGTAGTGTAAAACTGCCCGGACCCGACCGGCTTAACCAGTTGCTACAAATGTCAGCCCAATGTGAGAGGTCTTAGCCATGAATTAAATACGTGATTAAAGTAAAGACACGAGGTTAGGCTCTGTTATGACGTAAGACTGCCCGGACTCTACCGGCTTAACCAGGCGGTCATAACAGCTAGTCTAATGTGGGAGGTCTTTATGGGAGATCACGGTCTTAATTAATTAAGAAACACTTAACCATATTAGCATGTAGTGGGACATGAGGGGTTAAGTGGGTGCCTTGGGTGGCATGTGGAAATAGTGTGGTTGCCTTGGGTGGCATGTGGAATCTAGTGGGTTGCCTTGGGTGGCAATAGAAAATACGATTAGAATACTTAACCAAGTGGAAACATGTAATTAAACATGATTAAAGGGTTAAGTGGGATACACTAGATATATGGCAAGCTTAAGTGGGTAGCTTGTGGGGGCCCATTTCAACCAATATCCCAAACGTATCTTTGTGGGCTCGACCCATGTCGAGTGACGGGACACGCATATTGGGCTTGATTATAAGAGGCCAAAACGGGTTAGCGGTGGCAACGCAAGTCCAACGGGTTTCATATGCGTGTATGGGCCCGGGCTGGTAGATAAGCCGTTGTTGCATCGTGTAGATATAAAGCCGTGCACCGTTGATAGTATTGGGTAGCCACTTTAGGGGAGTGATACACCCCACTGTGGGACCAGCACGGGTATCTACGGTAGGGAGCCGATCGATGGGGAGTAGTGGGTACACCTAATGAAGATAGGGGCAGACGGCACCTATGTAGGGGTACACGAAACTACTGGGTAAGAATTACTGAGTACACCTAGTGGAGATAGGGGCAGACGGCACCTATGTAGTGGGCTAGGAGTACATGAAACTACTGGGGAAATTTTCTAAGTCCTTGGAAGGGATCAACCTTTAAGTAGGAATGACTGGTGTGGTGCAGTTAGTAATTATCCTTGGGTGGGTAGATGCGTCCTGACGGTTATCTTAGTTTATCCTAAGACTACCAAGCTGCTTAGTGTAGCCATTCATCCCCAGATATTACCGTAGGTCAAGTTTATGTCTTCTCTGGTTACCTTAATGATTGTATTGTTAAAGTTATAGGACTCACTCAGACTTATGTCTGACCCCGTTGTTTTTATCTTTTTCCAACCCTCAGGTCCTACGGTGGATCCTAGCGGTAGTAGAGCTTGATCGGATTGCTGTTCCAGTCTTTAGGAGCTTGGGTAGATGTAAAGCTTCAGTTATCCAGTTATCTTTTCTTTTGTTATGGCTATTGTATGAGAGAGTGGGATTATGTACTTCTTTATTTTGATGGATATTGTACTTGACTTTTATCGTGGTTTATGATGTAACCAGACATGTTTATTTCCGCTGTTGTGAGATGATATTTTTAAATTTCAAGTACTAATTATATCTGTCTTGTTGTAATTTTTCTGTTCTATATTCACTAAAATACTCCACCGATGCTATGGCATTCCCTTAGTGAGTGACCATAGCGGGCGTGGGGTGTTACACGTGGCCACGAAGAAGATGATTAACTTTGTTGTCCGCAACATCATTACCCGGTATAGAGTGCCTCTGGCTATCATCTCCGACAATGGCACTCAATACGAGAGCACCGAGTTTAAAATTTTTTGTCAGCGCCATGACATCGATAGAAGTTTTACAGCGATGGCTCATCCCTAAGCCAACAGGCAAGTCGAGGCAGTTAAAAATATCATTAAATCCATCATCAACAAGCGTCTGGAAAAGGCTGGGGCCATGTGGGCAGACGAACTCTCTCTAGCTCTATGGGCTTACCACACCACCCACAAAACAACAACTGGCCACACTCCTTTCGCCCTCGCGTACGGATCTGAAGCTGTCATCCCCATTGAACTCATGTTGCAATCCCATCGATTCACTTACTTTGACCCAAAGACAAACCAAGATCTACTTCTGGGATCACTCGACTTGCTGGAAGAAAAAAGGAACGAGATCGATATCAGAGCCGCCGCCCAACAACATCGAGTAGCCCGATACTTCAATTCCAGGGTTCGCCACAAGGACCTCAACATCAGCGACCTCGTTCTAAAGCGAGTGTTTCCCCTGCCGACAGGCCTCGCGCCTCACTGGGAAGGCCCGTACTCCATACATAGAAAGCTCAGTGATGGAACCTTCAGGCTCGCCACCGTCGACGGAGATGAACTCCCAAGGCAATGAACAACGAATATCTCCAACACTACTTCACATATCTCAGTTTATAGTTGTTTATGCATTTCAAACAATGTTCTATTTTGTCAGAAATCCAAGGCATTGTAAAGGCTATTACTGCCAAAGTTATTAGTAGAAATGGTGTTCAATTTTCTGTCTCCTTGTTGTTTACTTCTCACGTAACGCGCCTTGTTTTCCAACAAGCAACTCAATTCTCGCCTACGAAAACCGCATCGACACCCCGGGCATGGGAGCCAGCGCGACCATCCCAATTTCTAGGCAACATTGAGTCTGAAACACTTGGCTATACCCAGCACCTCGAGCATGGGAGTTGGCAACGCTACTCGAATCGTCGGCTCGCGGCGCGACCGGGTCTAAACAACCACGAACTCGAACCTCGACCTAGTGCCGAGGCCGAGGATAAATCGTTCTGCGTCCTAGTCCAGGCGGCTTGGCGCCACTCAACGACCGACTAAGATCAATGCAAATCTCTCTTCGCCAGTTGCGGGTGCCGATCGAATCTTGGCGTAGCACCAAGACTGACCTTAAATCGTTTCTTTCCCTTGGCTCTCAAGGCTAGGGGGCAGCCCATGGCCACGATCGGACCTTACGAGTTGATGATCGGGGATGAAAACTACACCGACGAATAAATGATGTCTGGCGAATCGACGAAACTCAATGAACGACGGGAGCGCCATCCACCTGGAGGACCGCACAACGCACATCCTACGCCTTCGCTATACTCCGGTTTAACCTCGGGCCACCCAAAAAAGCAGGCGTGCATTCTGGTTTTGCAAACTACCGGTTCCCTGAGTTGAGGGGAACTTACTGATCTACCTCACCTCTCTGGAATAATTTACCAAAAGATGGCCCTTAATCGCTTCTGTGACAAATGTAATGATAAGTAAATTTATGCAAGTAAAGGACACTGGAAAACATAAAAAGAACACCCGAACAATTGATATAAACAACAATCTTTACTAATTCACATTTCCTTTTCACATACACACGCACGCTAAACAAACTACATGTCTAATACTTTTACCTTCTAATGGCAGGGTGTACATGAGAACCACACCGTGTCTTGAAAAACCAAAAGCGAGGGCCGTACTCGCATAAACTATCGGCCTACACTACCAAAACAATGGTAACCTCTACTTAGGCTACTAACACTAATCATGTATTTTCTTCTTTTTCTTGTGCCTTTTTGCAGATTCAGCACTCGATGGTTCGTCACCAGCACCAGACCTCTTCCGACCAGATCCCCTTCTGCTCGATCGACCCTTCGAGGAAGTAACTGACTCGTGAGTGACATAGAGGTGATTACCCCCGCACCCATCACTGCTAGAAATCTCTGTGACATTAGTAGTAATGGCATGCGGCGTAGGCACGGGGACACTCCCAGCAGCAGGATCTACAACAGCCTCGCTCATCTGCGGGATCTCCTTCCCGATCGACCCTCTCCGTCTCCTCCACCTTCTCATGCCGGACCACCATCTTGGCTTCTTGAGTCATCCCCATAGCCGACATCGTGAATACATCAGCGTCCACTGAACCTCTGGCCAAGGCACTCTGTCTGTCGACCACCTCTCCCTCCTCGTTGAGAATGTCCACCATGCTAGGAGTTACTCTTATGTCAAAAAAGGTGGCAAGTTGGTAGCCGCCCTCTCCAACTTGTGTCCCTATGAGGCCCGACCCAGTTTCAGTCACTTGGGTGATCATAAGGGCGGGATCCACTGCCATCATAGACTTAGGAGGAACTGCATAGCAAAGACACAACCTTTTTAGTCCATAAATTCGGTAATCACTTCGTTCTCAGGGATGCAGGGTAAAAGGAAATTACCTTTGGTCAGAGGTGGCATAGGAATGACAGGAAGGGTGCTTGTGGCGATAGGCGAAATGAGGCTAGTATCCCCCAGTGCCAGGAAGTCGGGATTATACTCGGTAGCGGCGTGGGTCGAAGCCTCAGGGACACTCACCATAGCTGAACCGGGGGCCAGGGGCTGATAAGAGCTCTCCCCTGCAAATGTTTCTTTCACTACCACGCTATCGGTTGGCACGAACTTCCCCTTCTCCTGGGTAAGCCTCGCCAACCTTTCGTTCTTAGCATTTTCTTGCAACAACCTCCGTCCTTCCTCCAGCTTCTTCCATTCACTACTGTCCAGAAGAACATTCGCAAGTTAGCGCTCATCTATAGTGCTTACATCCACTTGATGCAAGAAATCCTCATACGGAATCAACCTCTTCCAAGTTCTAACAAGCTCGCGGGGGTAGTCTTCAACCCACGTAATCCCTCGGAACCTCAAAGCCTTGACATACATACTATGGATACTTTCCTCGAAGGAGGACCCATCGCGAAACTCTGCATCCCTCAGTTGCTCCTTTAGTAGCTCTACCTCCCTTAAATATTCAGTCTTTATACCCTCCGATTCGCTCAGCATGTCCCTATTGTTGGCTTCGGCATCCTCCTTCGCCTTTCTCATCACCTCGAGCTGCCTCTTCAACTCAGCGACTTCGGCATTCTCAGCCTGCAATCTCTCATTTTCCTCCCTCAAGGCAACGTTGTTATTCTAGAGTTCGGTGAACCTCGCATTGACTTTTTCCAAAACATCACATGCTCGCTTTAGATCGGCCTTGTCATTTTTCAAAGCTGTGGTCTCGGTAGTTAGATCAACCATGGTGGCTTTATAATTCGTGATGGAATGCTCCGACTCACTCTTCAGCGTATCATAAGCCTGCGTCATCTCAGCTGCAACGGCAGAGCTAAAATTAAAGGGTCTGACAGAGCATAAAAGAGAACTTACAATGTGGAGAACGGTCGTACCTATCCTCTTATTCAAAGCTTCAATGGTGGTCTTCTCGGTAGCAAGTTGCAGGTTCTTCTTCCTGATTAGCTCTGAAAGCTCGAAGGAATACTTGCTGAACTCATTAATTTGATGATACAAAGCTTTCACATGCTCCCATTTCTCCCTTGACTATCGCTCGGGAGCTGTTTGGAAGTCGAGGACAAACTTTAACTCGTCAAAGTAGTGCCGGGGAAAGTGATGCTTCAGGAACGCCATTCGCTCCTCTATGGATAGCTCTTATAACTAAGGTCCTGTCAAGTCTGGCACCTCTATCTCGATCTCCCTCTTCTGCCTCGGTTGGCCAAGAGATGCTTCCTTTTCCTTAGCAAGTTGAATAGGAGCCGGAGGGGCGGGTGACGGGGGAGTTGTCGAAGGCAAAGATCGAGACCTGCCTGCTGAACTCATTAATTTGATGATACAAAGCTTTCACATGCTCCCGTTTCTCCCCTGACTGTCGCTCGGGAGCTGGTTGGAAGTCGGGGACAAACTTTAACTCGTCAAAGTAGTGCCGGGGAAAGTGATGCTTCAGGAACGCCATTCGCTCCTCTATGAATAGCTTTTATAACTAAGGTCCTGTCAAGTCTGGCACCTCTATCTCGATCTCCCTCTTCTGCCTCGGTTGGCCAAGAGATGCTTCCTTTTCCTTAGCAAGTTGAACAGGAGCCGGAGGGGCGGGTGACGGGGGAGTTGTCGAAGGCAAAGATCGAGACCCGCCTATGTTGAGCCGAGTATCTCCTGTGGATACGTGAACAGGAGGAGGAGGAGGTGTCGGAGATCACCAAGATTGATCCCGGTCTCGATGACCGCTGCCTCGATCTAACGGAGGTGGAGCACCATCCAAGCCGGCGGATCTTCAGAATCTCTCAAAGGAAGAACTATGGGGATGCTGGAGATCCCCGCGCCCATAGCTTCGTCCGCCATGTCCACCTGCCATATCACCTGCCAATGGAACGAGCCAAATTTAGTCAAGTAACTCGCGTAGGCATACGCCTATGTTATGCAATGTTATGGATGTATGCCCTAAGTGTTCTCTCAACAGGACAGATTGCGGTCCGATGAAGGGGTTAACCCCTCAGCAGCGCAGGAAAGTTCCTCTAGGCTCGTCGTTTTCGGCCTTGGAGTCATTACCAAAGCAAGTCCCTTTAAGCCATCAAACTGGCCCACGGGTTCAAGCGAGGCAGTGGCCCCTGAGAAGTCGCAGGAGAATGTGGTCTACCCAACACTCCTTCCTGGGGGGGGGAGGGGAGGGGGAGGAGTTGTTCGGCAATCCCTCATCTTTGGCAACCTCCTCTTGACCATGAACCTCGCGTCCACACACATCTCCTTGAGGCGGAGCAGTCCTTTGCAATTCTCCTCCCGCTGGGGGCATTTTTCTCTTCCGCCCGCTAGAGGCAGGACCCGCCACAACACCTTCCTTTGGCACACTAGGGGCAACCGCGGGCCTGATCACAGCCCATTTGTTTGGCAGCAACCCAGCGTGGCGGAAGCGATCTTGACCTAGCACCGTGCTGGTATCGTGGAGATTCTCCAGTATTGCCCACAAAGCATTGAGGCGTTGCCGGTATTTATCTCCAATAGGCACCTTTGGATTTTCTATCATATTCCATTCAAAGCCATGAATAAAGGAAGGAATCCCAAAGCTATGGCAAGGAGCGGAGTTAAAGAAACACTTACTTCCTTTGATCCACCTTCTAGCAAATCCAGGAGAACAGCTAACGAAGTACCACTCACGCTTAAACACTAACAGCCTGGGCCACGTCCCGACAAAAAATTTGTTAGCAGCTGTCGCTTCTAGAAACCATTGAGAGGGAGAGGTAGTGCTCATTTTCTTTAGGCGGAATAAATATCGAATGTCGTCCCTAGTGGGCTCCCAGTTCAAAAATGCATGGAAGAGAACGTAAGTTCCTAAAAGAGAAGAATAAGCATTGGGGTGTAGCTGTGATGGCATGAGATGGAAGTAGAACAACATATATCGGATAAAGTTATTGGCCGGGGGCACGCATCCAGCAAGGCAAGCTTGTCGTTTCCAGTTAGTAAGACCCTCGGGTGGTATATGGGCTTTGTCATCTTTCCCGAGGGCATGGGCATCGCCCACCGGATTCTTAAACCGGGCAGCCATTTTCCTGACCGCGGCAGCATCCAGGCTTGACTGCACTGAGTCGATAGGATTCTCTAAGATTACCACATCAGGTAGCATGTCCGGAGCCACCGGAGGTACGGGCTCATCATCGCCCATGATATCTACATTCTTGGCCTCTTCGGTCATGACCGGGGAATATTGTCGCTCAGGATGCTCCTCGTGCTCAGACGTTTCGGGCGAGCTGGTTGGATGAGAAGAAGTCGATCCTCCGGTGGTGGTCTCAAGCTCGCTGGCAGACAATTCACCTCTAGGGCTGGGGTTGGGTGTGTGCAAGTCAGGTTGGGAAGCCATGGATTCCATAGTCTTTCCAGTCCTTGATCTGGTTTGCATCTTTAACTATACTTTAACGCATCAATATTAGAATAGGTAGTATAGTGACCTGTACCCCTCGTGTTGGTAACAACTAACATGTGCGTGCAATGAAATGCAAGGATAAGCTACATAAAGAAAGTTTAGAACGATTTGTAACAGTCCAAGTCCCTATCCGGTTATATGCTCTACCCTATGTGAATACTCCTAAGCCCCTCGTGCGCGGTTAACAATATATGCATCGATGCTGAGCATGCAAACCCAGAGACGAAAATTCAAAAGTCAAAGTCCAATCGGCGTGACAAATCGGAAACCCAGCAACGGCCATGTCCCCGGGCTCGAAGGTTCGAGCTCCAGGTTCAAAATTTCGAACCCGGAAGGGTTCGAAGTCCTGAATCAACCTAGGTTCGAAAACTCGAGCCCCTCTGGGTTCGAAATTTCGAACCCAGGCAAGGCTCGAGAATTCGAACCCACGGGTTCGGAAATTCGAACCCACGGGTTTGGAAATTCGAACCCACGGGTTCGGAAATTCGAACCCAGAAAGGTTTGAAGCTTCGAACCCGCGAGGGTTTGAGACTCGGAACCCTATGGGTTCGGAGTTTCGAACCCACTGAGGTTCGAAAATTCAAACCCACTGGGTTCGAAAAAATCGAGCCCCCCAGGGCTCGATATCTCCTCCATGGCCCTTCGACCTCCTCCTCTTCTCGACTCCTCGACTCAAGGCCCTACCTAGTTCGGGTTCGAAATTCACTGGGTTCGAATTCGTGGGTTTGAAGCTTTCAGCAGTGGTGGCCATAGAGAGAAAAAATAGGAGGGAGAAAGTAAGGGGGGAGGCCCTATTATAAAAGAAAAAACGACCCTTCGCATTCCACTACGGGCTCGAAATTTGGAGCCCATTCCCATTGGGTTCGAAACTTCGAATCCCCGGGTTCCAAATTTCAAACCTTTTGGGTTCGAAATTTCGAACCTTATGGGTTCAAAATTTCGAGCCCCCCAGGGCTCGAAATTACGAGGCCCCTGCGGGCTTCGAGAATTTTTACCCAAAAAAAAGGAAAGAATAATGATGTTGCAACGGTAACGATGACCGCACCTCCAGGATCGGGAACGCTGCGACATGCGGTCTCATATACTTACTCTGCACTCGCGCATACCGACTCCAGTGCATACACAGAGGCCACGCACTATGAATGATCGACGGTCCGAGCACGACACATCCTCCAACGACGTCTCGTCTGCACCGCTAGGAGGAATGGGCCTTACTGCTAACACTTATTTTACCTTTTAAATTATAGGAAAAATTAACAGCTTTGCCACCCCCTCAACCTATGCAGAGCACATCATGTCAAAGACAAGACGTACTTTGGGGGGCAAATGTTAACCGGCTTTTTGGTCCAGTTCCCAGGAAACATCAGACACGCTCAACTCAATGTACCTTGTGAAGCTGAGGCCGAAAAGGAACACACAGGAGTGAAAGAAACGGGATCAAGAAGGGATTACACCGACTGTGGCCTTACGACATGCAAAAGACGTCCGCAAACCAAGGCCTCGGACACCGAAGGAGTTACGAGCCTCGACCACCTGGTCCCAGGACCCTCGCGCCCCTCAGAAGAACCACACCCACCTAGCCGGGTACGAATTCTCGCACCCATGCCTGGGTTCAAAATTTCGAACCTAGTGGGTGCGAGGTCTCGAGCCCAGTAGGTGCGAAATCTCGCACCCACAGCTGGGCTTGAGATCCCGAGCCCAGCGGGCGTGAAATCTCGTGCCCACGGCTGGATTCGAGATCTCGAGCCCAGTGGAGCAAGATTTTGCGCTGGCATCTGGGTTCAAAATTTTGAACCTACCCGGGTTCGAAATTTCGAGGCGCGAGAGTGCCGGGCTCGAATTTCCTGCATTTGGTCCCCCTTTCGACCTAATCCTACCTATTCCTACCTACTCCCACTCCTATAAATAGCCCATGGCCTCACACTTCAAAGGGGTTGGATTTTCTTCACTTGAGACCTCCCTAAAGCTTCATGAACTCCATTAGTGGCATCTCCTATTTGGGGAAGAAGGAGAATTAGATATTCTTTTTCCCAAATACCTAGCATATTTCAATTATGAAAGTGAATGTAATGAGCATGGCTCTACCCTGTAATTCTTGAGTGATTAATAAAAGTTCATCATCTTTCCAAAGTAGACGTAGGCCTAATCCGCGGCCGAACTACTATAAATTCTTGTGTCATTTACTGTTTTCTCTTACTTAGTCTTGCGACCAAATTAACTATTCCTAGTACTAGGAATCTTTGGTGTTTACAACATTTTTTGCCGTCAACATTTCCAATTAAGAATTTGGATGGATGTTTTGTTTTTCTTCGATAGTTAAATAACCGACTATCGAGGTTTATGACCATCGTTGTCAATATATAGAAACTGGTTAGATTTATTATCTGAAAACCACTCCATATAAGCATAGGCACTGCGAATTAGATTATGTTGAAGATATTGGAAGACGAAGTAAAGTGCAACGGTTGTTCTGTTTACATAATAGTGTCTTCAGTTTGTCCTGTCCCAGGACAACTTATATGGACGAATGTCTGATAAAGTAAGCCTAATAGATTACATAAGACGATCTTTTCTAGGTATTATGTTTGGTGGCAGAGGAATTCGTTTCTCTCAGCTTTTTATGTCCGTAATATTTTTGGGAAGATCTACTAGTGATTTAATGGGCTCGACGATGTGGCATTCAAAGTGAATGGTGACCAAAAGTTCTAAAAAGATAAACGTAGCCTCAAGCCTCACAACCGGGAAATGACAAAAATCGGGCAGGCATCATGGCTAGTAGGAGTTCAAAAACTTTATCTTTGGCTGAAAAATAGAATTGGTGCACATTTTTATTCATGCAAAGCTGAATCTTTGGTTACAAACATTTCAAATCCCTGCCGCATCTATTGAGAAGATTGAAAGAGTTTGAGCTAATTTCATATGGAGGGGAGGCTATCACAAAATTGAATATGCTGATTTATATAAGACAAATGAAAAAGAGGTGTTAGACTTAGAAGTATAAAGATATGAGGCACGTATTTAATCTTAAGCAAGGTTGGAAAATTATCACTAGTAATGGGCTATGGGCTAGATTGATGAGACATAGATATGTTGTAGGCAATTTTTGGCTGATGGCTGAGGATAATAAAACTTCTCCAAATTAGAGAGCTATATTACGATTGAGAGACAAACTCACAGCTAATTTCACTCATGAATTTGCAAAAGGAAGGGAAACTAACTTGTGGAAAGATCCTTGGATCTTGGGCAAATCCATGATTAATATTGTGATGGGACACCTACTCAACAATTGGTTCTCCTAATGTTAATGTATATTCTATAACCGATAACCAAACATGGAACTATGAGAATCTGTCATGTAATCCTTTTATCATTCAGAATAGAGAGGCAATGCCTCTCTATACAAGTAGAGATAATGATGTCTGGGCGTGAATAATAGCAATGGAGAATTTTCAGTAAAATATGCTTAGAATGCTATTCGTAATAGGCATGATATCAATTATTGGAGCAAAATTATTTGGGACAAAGCGTTTGCCCCAAAAATTCTCTAATACTTACAATATAATGCTATTTTGCAGTGTATACCTACTCGTGATAGATTGTACAAATGAGGTATTACTGATGAAAGATTATTGTGGTCTTTGTGGGATGGATGAAGAAAATCATGATCATTTATTCTTTGCATGCGAGTTTTCTACAGTTATTACTAGAAATTGCAAAAGTTATAAAGATCCTAGCAATAAAAACATTAATTTGAATGAAATATTTGATTAACTTGCCAGGAATATAAAGCACGAAGATATTGAAACCAAACTGAATAAGATATCTTTGGCATCTGCTATTGCAGCGATTTGGAGGAAGGAAAATGCACGCATTTTCAAGGGAAGGAAGAACACAACAATGGTGGTTAGTAGGTTCAAAATAAATCTTAGCAAATAGAGAATTAAAGGAACGATTTACCGATAGCTTGGGACCATCAACCGATGAAGACTTAAATTTGAATATAACGGATGTGTTGGGACAAATTCTAGGAACCAGTAAGAGTATGGAGCAGCCATGATTCTCCGAGATAGTGGATGAAGACAAACGGTTTGGTGTTATATTTTGGGATATTGCTAGATGGACCTTAATGTATATGTCTACACTGGTGTTGACTTTATTTCATCTCTGTATGTTACATGATATGGTATCTTATAATCACTTCATTTTGGCCTAATTACCTAACAAAAATTTTACCCAATTTTTAAAAAGGTACTATACCCCAAAGTTAACCTTATATTTCTTTCTTTTTGGCCTTGATACTATCGTAGGAAATCCACTGAAGGGATTTTCCTTTTTTAGATAGTAGATATGGTCAGCAATTAGTCTGAGCGGGGAAATCCAACATGGGCTCGTTACTTGCTAGAGTAGTTTCAACAGTATCTTTGGACTGTGGAAAAAGCCTCTGTTGCTAATCATACCACAGCGAAACTAGCCACTCAGCCTATTGAAGGGTCACCCAATTTCCCTTGACTTTGCAAAGATCCTATAAGTTTAGGAGGGTAGACCTTTTCAATAATTGAGAACTTCGTGGAAGTGATAACGCGGATCTCCAGGTGCGAAAGGATTTTTTAGGTTACTAGATGGCAATATGAACTAAGCGTATGGTAGCAGTCTAGCACTTAAAGGGGGAAGCCTCCGAATGGTGGAAAGTGATTTCATAGGAGAACGAAGGTAGAGTGTTTATGTATTACTTGTTTCGAGAACAAATTCCTATCTAATAAAGAGAAGACCCTATAGATAAAACAGTTTATCCATTCAAAGAAAGGAGAGATGGAGTTGAAAGAGTATGTGGCGAAGTTCATTGAGTTGTCTAAGTTTGGTAGGAGGTTGGTGGATACCCCAACGGATAAAGATCTTAGGTTTGTTAAGGGGTTGAATTCACCATTAAAGGAGATGCTTTTCGCATGAGTTACTGTTGGAGCTACATTTGAGGCCTTGGTTGAGTCTACTATCTTATATTTAGCAGAGAATGTCAAGGAATGTAACACCCCGTAATTTTAAAAAGACACTATAATGATAAACTAAAGAATATTAATTAAATATTGGGAATTAAGTAAAACAAACTACGCCACTGCTTTTGTCTCGGAATTCTACTTTAGATAGACTCCGAGTTTGCGTAAACTGGACACCGTATGAAGTAGATATTAAGGATTGAAGTTTATATACATATAAGCCAAATATATATAAATAAATCAATTCCAGAAAATAAAAAATCAGAAGGTGGGGAGGAGCGGGAAATCAGCCCGTTAGGGGTCGACCCATGCCCAATGAGTGTCGACCCCAACAAAGGGGAGTCGATCCCTGGGTCGACCCCACCTAGATCTGGGGTAGATCCATTCTGTGAATGTGTACTCGTTTCTTGACTAGATTCGTCTACATTTGGCTATAAATAGGATCTCATTTCTATTGCTTTGTCCATAAAAAACAATGGAGACAACGAGGTGCTGCCCCAACTCAGATTGAATTAGACCGTTCTTCTGCAACAACAACTTATGAGCATACAAGAATCTTTACTACAACATCAACTATCAATTCTCTAATTCTTTAGATCCACTCATGGTGAGTTTATGTTTTTTTAGATGTAAACATGCAAAAAGTAATCCTGACATGTTCATAAGTTGGATCTAAATGGATGCCTGTTAATAACTTGAATCATAATGTATCAGATCTGCTATTACTAGTTCACCTAATCTACTGACTATTTCTCATATGCCTATTCCCGATATGCCTATTCTGTTATCATGCCTAATTTTTTCATCATATGCCCATTCTACTACTATGCCTATTTCTGTCACCTTATGCCTATTCAGTTAGTATGCCTATTTATGACATAGTATGCATGTTTTGTTATTATGCTTATTCCTGTTCTCTTCTATCCCTCCTTCCCTTTTTATTTTTATAGCCAGGCCACCTTCGAGCCTAGGCCTGCCGCTGAAATATGCAAATGAACGAAATTGGGAATGGTTGGGAATGATATCGGGGCATAACCTATATTGTAGAACATGACTGTGATTTGGGGGCATAATCTATTCCTTTGTCTAAAACCTTAAATTTCGGTATAAATTTTATCATGGACAAGACTGGGAATTGGGGTATAACCTGGGTTGAACGTGATTTTTTTTTTAATAATGAACATACCTAATTTACAGCAAATAGAAATTGTAATTGCACTTAGACACGAGGTTAGATTATGTTTGTAGTAGAAGTCTTCCCGAAACCGCTCAGTAAATCCAGCATCCACAAGTGGTTAATCTAATGAGAGGGGTCTAGTGCATAAACGTACACGTAATGGTGCTGAGACACGAGGTTAAGTCCGACTTATGATATAAGTCTGGCCGGAACCGCCCGGCATATCTAGTATCCACAAGTGGTCAACTTAATGTGAGAGGTCTGGTGCATTAACATGCATAAATGGAAATTGATAAGAACAGGTTAACCTGTAATACTTAATTTGTCAAACTAAGTATGGGTTAAGTAAACTTGCTTTAATCAGTGGGGGTTAAGTAAACTTGTAAAAACTATGGAGGGTTATATAAACCTGACAAACTTAACCTATTTTACATGTTGGAATTATGCAACCTTGTTAAACTTTTAGGCGTAACCTGTCAAAATCCTGGTAGTGAGGTACAGGCCTAGGGGGTGGCTTGTATCATCTGTTGTATGAGACCTATATCAGTCAGTAACCCTTATAGGTATAAAACGGGGAACCCCGAACTATGTCGGGGTCTTGGCACGCTTACTGAGCTGATTATAAGAGGTCACTTAAGTGAGGGTGTTGACACCCGAGGACCTAACAAAGTCATGTGCGTGCATGGGTCCAGCTTGCTCGGAAAATTAAGGCGTTGTGACATCAGTAGATATGGTTGTGCATCTTCAAATAACGGAGTTCCCACTTTGAGAAGTGATACATCCTAATGTGGTGCCAACTCAAGGTATCTATAGGGTAGGGAGCCGATCGATTGGGGTAGTAATTAGGGTACATTTAGTCTTGCTTGTTTAGGAGCCTGTTATTATCGTTGGAGGTAACACCTATCATTTCTGTTGGGCTACCTGTTATTATTGTTGGGGGTAAAAACCCGTCACTAGAAGTACGAAAATGCATGTACGTGCTAATATAATACACACGGATCATGTAACATGGTGTATAACACACATGTATGAAATAATAGCTAATCATATATATATATATAAGAGTAGATGCAGTAAATTAGAAAAATCACATCAGGGATTTTTATACTGGTTCGGAGCACCGTCCTACGTCCAGTCCTAGACTTCTATCTGGATTTTCATTAATAACCACCTCACTTCACCCGGAGGAACAAGTATACAACACCCGAGCAAACGAATGGGATTTCATGCCTCTTACAACACTGAGGACTTCAACACGTGCCTCTTACAACACAGAGGACTTCAGGTAAGATGAATATACTTTGTTGTTGACAATATGTGTTCTTGATAACACGATTTTGTCACTTGTAGTACAAACTTCCTATAATGTTATCCTCAAATAATATATTTGTATATATGAAGATTTGGAAATGGATATTGTATTGAATCAAAAGAATGTTAAATAGATTCTAGGATTCAACCAATATATGATAGAATATGAGAAATTTGAGCGCTTCAGACTTCAAGAATGAAATCAAGAGAATAGAGATTAGATTGATAGAATTGGTGATTTGAAATGATGATTACATGATGTTTATATAAGGAATAAATAGTTGTAACCATTCATGAAGAGTTACAAACAATGGTCATGTTTATTGGAGAGGAGAAAGAGAAGCAACCGTTGAAGAAACGGAAGTGTCTATACGAAAGGTTGCTTTCTAGAATAAAATGGTCGACAGGTCAAAAAGGACCAGTAGACAGGAATTTGAATATATCTGTGTAACCCTGTGCACGTTATATGTGCATTCTGTGCAGAAACGGTCGACCGCCTGGTTTTCAACCGGTCGACCGGTTTAGCCCACATTGCACAGTTAATGTGCACTCATATATTCTAATATATATATATTCAAAGATTGGAGGTGTGATATTATTTGAGGATAGATTTTAACATAATTTACACTACTAACATACCAAATAATCAACTTATAATGTATAATTGTAACGACCTGGGAATCGCGATCCTAAGTAACCGGCATAAACTCAATGTCGACTATTTAAGCATCGGAAATACCAGATAGTTAATGAAAGAAAATAGAGGGTGATAATAGATAAGATAGAAAGATAGAATAGAAGAAGAAGAACATACAATATTAGAGTAAACACGAATCTCACAACGGAACGAACAATATATAATAGATACATAACTTTGAAATAAAATCAATATATGTATACATTAACATTATCGGAGTATAACACTTACATCACAGCGGAAATAAACAATAGCTATAAAAATGCTACTGAAGCCTCCTGCTCCAGCTACTTCTAGTATATCTATAAAAAACCTGACTACTTGACTGCCCGTAGAAAATTGGGCACCCAAGAGTTTAGGGAAAACAAAACAAAATAAACTTTGGGTCAGTCATGGGAGTGGTATGAGTAAAACCATTTAAAACAGTTTGAGTAATTAAACGATATCTCATAAGACCACGTCGTATAACGGAATGGGTTTTTCCCTTATGAGAATCCAAATTAATTTGATTTAACTTTCAAAAATCCTTTTGAAAGACATGGTGATCTTTATATCAAAACTCTTTGGATATTATAATAGTGTCTATCAACCACAATATCATAATCATCTAGCAGAACGCTTTCAACTCACATTCCACATACATAATATATAATCAAAAATTGTGGACGCTTATTGGGTAATGAATTCCAACTGGCAAGGTATAGGACCACCTTCTGACAGTGTATCTCTAGACAGGAATACACCGGGTTCAATAAGAACATCTTGCAACCCAGGCTAAACAAGACCGGTCACTCATTTCCCTTAAGTGTACAGAATGTATTATCACCAACGGTTGGGATCAGCAACCATTTCCTGAAAGGGACGGCATCGAAATAGATTATAGAAGTAAATGAAACTCTAGATCAGATGATAGTGCACCCTACTTGGAAGCTATTCACTTAGCCATTCGACCAACCCGATTTTATACCATTTCCGGTTGTGAGGCTAGAGGCCGTAATGTATTCTTTACAAACCACATCTTCATTAACTTTGAATGTCACGTCGTCATACCCGCTAAATCACAAATTGATTTCTCCAAACATATCACGGCTAAACAATTAAGAGAAACGAATTCCTCCTCCACCAAATGTAAATATGTTTGAAGAGATTAACTTACGCGATATATTAAATATACTCCGTTAGACATTCTTCCATACAGGTCGTCCTGAGACTGGACAGACCAAAGGCACTATTCTGTAAACAGGACAACACTTGCATAACTCCGTCTTCAATTATCTTCATCATATTTGACCGCCACGCTAACGCCCATACAGAGTGGTTTTCAGATAATGAATCTGATCCCGGTCTCTCCGTATTGACGATCGAAAAATGGTTAAAAACTTTGATAGTCGGTGATTTAACTATCAAAGAAAAACACGTGTGCAAACAACGATATTATTTCCAGATGAAAATTCTATCTATCAATCATCATTTCATTTCTCAATTTCCCATTTCTCGTTTCCATATATTCATAAAATCCTTATTCTCTAAAATTAGAAAATATACGTTATTAACTTTGGAAAATGTTTCCGTTTCTGATTCACGCATCAATATCTTCTCACCTCTATCAGTCTCTATCTATAAACTAGTAAGAGAACAACTTCCCTAGTATGAACCCCGAAGGCCGAAACCAACATCAGATCGATACCCAGAAAGCCATTCAACTCAACTAATTTCCAGTTGGTTTCTAATTTTAGTAATTCCATTTAAATTCCTATTTCAAACCTTATTTCCTTTATAACATTTTGTTTGCAAAATATTTACTTTAATCTAATTTTTTCACATAGAATGTGAATAATATTTCTTTATAAAATCAAAACAATTTGATTTCGTATTTAAAAACAATATCTCAAACCTAAATTTTATTTATATTTTTATTTGCAGATTTATTCATACAAATCTTATTTCATTTCTAACATTTAAATCTCATTTATAATTCCCTTTATATAATTCTATTCATTCTATATAAATCCTTTTATATAATTCTATATAAATCCTTTATTGTATTTTCCAATATTTGTTTTCCAAAGATTACCTTTTATAATATCCTATTTATTTCATATATAAATATTTCATTTTCAATATTCACTTTGAAAATTTTCTTTTTACATTCCAATATTTCATATAGCATTTAAAATACCAAATAACATGACTAGTGTCATCATAATCAATCACAGATTATATATCACATCATATATCACAATATATGAAAACAAACAGTACTATAATATTGAGGAATCCAGTTGGATCCCTCCAACCTGTTTCCCTGCATCCATAGATTTAAAACAATATAAATAACATCGATTTCATATCAATATGAAATATTCTGATAAATAGAATCAATATTTGATTAATGATTTATATATATATCGTTATCTATAATTTCAAACAATACAATAGCAATTCACTAAACAATCAACACATAGCAATCAATCATCATTTATCACTACAAGATTATATTTATAAAAATATAAGCTGTACAGAGTTAGTGAGATTTACTTGCGTTGGACGATCATCGTTAAATAACGATAATTGTCGGTTGATTTAGACAGACAATTTATTTCTCTATAAATTGTAACGAGCTACAATTCACTCCCAGTTAGTTCCATTGTGTAGCTCTCGTCCATACGATCCTAGCGGACCTTGTTTTTCTGAATTTTGTTAACATATAAAGAAGTTATTGAATTTTCAAGTTGCATACATTATTTAATTTTAAAACAAGAAAAATATTTTAATTAAATTCTGGCCTCACCCTCCTTGTACCCGGCCCAACCACTCTCTGAAAAGCCCAGACCCACTGAGGAAATATTCCTCTTCTTGCCCGATGATTTTTCCCAACTCCAGGTGTTAGACCAAAAAATGGCACTAACACCCAATTGTCTAGGATTTGCGAGGAATAATAATCAAAAACGTAGAAAATCAAGTAGAGACACGAGATTTATAGTGGTTCGGCGTTAACAAGCCTACATCCACTTTATAATTTCTCATTTCATTCATGGATTACAATTACAAGGAATTTAATCACTCAATCGCTCAAATACAATGAATAATTCTCTCCGAATTCATTGATTTTCATTGATTTTCAGTGGAGAAGAAGGTGGTTATTGGTGGGAGAATTCGGCCATGGCTACCATGAATGAATGAAATGCCCAAAGTCCCTTCAAATGGCCATGTTGTGGTGTATTTATAGCTGTAGAGAAGCTCTGGGCGGTTCCGGTTTGGATGGGCCACGTGGCGTGACCGAAGGAGATCTCAGAAGTAGTGGAGAACGTGGAAAAGTGGTTACCAGGTCGTGCTTTGCCAAGTGGAGTCCGATCCGCAATTGTAGGAGACGGTTATGCCAAGAGAAGAGGTCAAACTCCGTGTGCAGAAGCAGGTCCAGTCGGATCGGATCCGAATCGAACCGGTTGTTCGAGCAGAATGCCTGCACGCACTTCTGTGCAGAATACTTCAAGCGGTTCGGGTAGAGGGTACTCCGATCCGATCCGGGGAGGGGGATCCGATCCGATCCGAATGGGGGATCCGATCCGGTGACATTTGCATGAATAATTCAAAATTTCCATCTTTCTATCACTTCACTCAAGTGATCGCCAATCAATGTAAGCTCATACCCAAGTCCCTGGCTTTTGGGTAGCCTGGTCATAAAGCAGGCTAACATTTTGCCCCCCAAAGTACATCTTATCGCAGATGATATGTGCTTTGATTAAGTCGAGATAAATCTTTTTAGAACTTTTTCTGTATAAATGGCTTGTCATATGCCGCATTGCTTCCGTTGATGCTTATCGGGCCAAATTTCATGGCTAGAGTGGTCAAGATGATCAAGTAATCGTTTAGACTTCGTCGAATCAAGAGGTAGAATTCCTTCAGCATAGGTCATGTGGTATGTTTGGCTCCCGTGTGAGATCGTACATGTAAAAGTTGATGCCAAACGATGCCATCTTCCTAAACAAGTCAAGTGCATTACTAAGCTAAGATTTCTTTAATGTATAAATCAATGTATACAATAGCCCGTCCAAGTCATAGTATGGTGTCAGAATCTTTATATCTTGAGCTAGCATCTGGACCGTTCGGATAGAGCGCATCAGAGTCGGCATATGAATTTGTCGTTTTTTCTCGGATTTGGACTATCTCGATATCAGGATATTAGTCTAGGACTCCATGATTGCATCTAATCGTAATAATAGTGCATCCGAAAGCCATGATCACTTCAGATTGTTTTATAGTCCCGTGATCACATACGAGTCAGTATGAGATGTTGTTGAAAACATGCAAGCCAATAGCTGGTAGGATTATCACAATTGTAAGGCAGCAGAGGAGTTCATCATACTCTCCATTTGATGTAGTTGCAGACCAAGTCTTTGAATTCTTGTTTGATCCGTAATTTCGCTCACTTGGATGGTCGGGATGAATCATGTCATATTCCAGAGATATAAGGTATATGTTCTGAATCAAGCATCGAGTAAGGGTCATGTTCAAAGTCAGTTTGTCAGTTGAAGCTCGTGCTCCCAACATCAGTGGAGGAAAAGCGAAGTCAATGCTTATGCCCTCAGCATCGGTGGTGGTTGGACCAGATCGATCGGACATCCAGTCTGTAAGCCTTTGAACTTTCTTTCTTCACATCGGGTTGGAGCTGCAGGTTCAGCAATCTTAGTCAACCGTGTTATTCTATGTTCATTCTCAAGTCGTCAAGAGTTGGAGTTGTATACGCGAATGGCCGAATCACATTCGTGTCAGGATCGTCTCATCGATTTAGTCAGAAAGCAGGGATCGCCTCTGGTGAAGCATCAATTAACGTTGGAAATATGTCCTTTGTCTTTTGGAAGTTGCCGCCAATTGTTCAATTTAGCGCTTGTGCCCCCAGCATGAAGTCCTGAAGCGGGTGGAAGCCGGCCTCTGGCTTCTTGGTTTTGCATATGTAATAGCCGTCCATCAGGCTTCAGTTCTTTAATTCTGAATGAAAAATTCCTATTCGGATGAATGCAGGTTGATCTTGGCGAGTCATTCTTTTGGTTACAGTCTAGGATCTTGCGGGGCTCCGATGATAATAAATGTGCATAAAGTCGGCAAAAAGTCGAATTATGTTACTCGAAACTTGTGTCCTATGCCCCCCTCTACAGGAGTTCTGCTATGCGGTGAGCACCAAATCCATTTCTTCTCTAAATTCATACTTCTTCATCAAGTCATGAGTTAGAGTTTGACATAAAATAATTTGTTCGTGTCTGACTCATGTTAGTTTTGGATCTCCCATCCAAGCTCTGAGGATTGGGGTCGAATGGCGATATGTCAAATTATTGCCATTCCGAATGCTTCTACTTTCCCACTTCATGGGGAGCCTCATGTTGAGGTTGAGCTGGGTTTTAAACATTCATCTGTATAGAAGCAAAGGTTGGTCGGGCTCCTTTTAAGTTTTTCGGTGGCTCTTACATATCCATCGTTTTCATCCAAAATGTCACGGTTGGAAGTTGCATGTTACAAATGCCTGGGGGGAGGTTGGTTGCATCTTTGTTTCATCAAAGACGACTATGCCAACTTGTCCTAGGGTCCCATATTATCTGGACCACGGGGCAGGGAGTGTATGAGCCAAGTTCATTGTCGTTTGAATTCCCATGGTGCTCGCTCTAGCGAATAAGTCGAAGCTACTAGGCCTTCCACTCATCCGAGTAGAGAAGTTATCCACCATTTTCTGTCGTTTCCAGAGAAGTTTGTCTCACTGAGCCATCTGAGTTCTCAAATCAGCGAGGGTACCATCTATTTCATATCTAGCTTGATATGCTGAGGGATCATTACAAGAAGAAATTTGCTGACTTCCTTCGTTCCAAGCGCATTCTACGCCAATATCCTCAGCACGGAAGAAATTTCTATCTTCCTTCTTCTTAGCCTTTGAGTTTGAGTGTTAGGCAATTTGCCTCCTCGCGAGTTAGAGGTCAAAGTAATGGCGTCCTCCTTTATATGGGGTCTTTCAACCGGGAATTCGGTCTGGACTAGCAAATGGATGTTCATTCTGCATCCATTTCGTGGCCCTCAAGCAGCAATGTGGCCCCAGTCCAGGGGTAATGGCGAAAGGTCGGTAGTTGTATCACCTCCCATTCAAATTTAGACATGGATGCCTGTAAAAGAGACATTGCTTTATAAGCTTATGTGCTCGAGTTATCCAAGTGCTCGAGTTATCACGTTTTCCATTCAACGTATTTGCGAGGTAGCACTCGTCGTTGCACTTGGGCTATGGCCAGTCACATATGGGTGTGTATGTTGATTTGATATATCACTCTTAGGACCTCCTTTCAGTGATTGCATTGAGTCGTGTGGGAAGCTTAGCATTATAAGTCGACGTCATTCCTTCAAACACGACCTCTTTGTTGTTGTACGCGAGTATCCCTCGTGTCTTTGCTTTGTATCTGTACATAATCTTGAAATTCGAAAAAGAATAGTTAGCTTAGTCTTGCAAGCTACTAAGTCAATCCTTAAGTCACAAGCAATTGTAGCTCGAAATGAAAACATGTTGAGTGCTAATCTATCTAGCATAGAATTATTAAATGTCAAAGTGTCAGGTGTCGTAGTTTGGAGGTATAGTGTCTGTAGCCTCCATTTAACTTTGAAACACGGGTCGCGTCTGAAGCGTGTTTGAAGTTAATTCAGAAATCTATGTCCGTGCCCCCAGCGTTGATGGGAACCGGATTAAGTCATTCGGATGTCCGATCCGTAAGTCCTTTATAATCCTGTCCTCAGTCGGAGGGCAATGAAAATTGCATGCACTTCGCAGCATTGTCCTATATACTCTCTCCTAAGTCGTGAGAGTTAGAGTTATGGGTTTAGTGGTCTTAAGTCATGGTGCACCATTCACACTAACCCAACAGATTTATACTCTCTCTCATGTCGTGAGAGTTAGAGTTATGGACGTCGCGGTTCGTCCTTTATACTCTCCCAAAGTCAGTTTGGGTTAGAGTTGTGGATCGAGTGGTCTTAAATCTTGGCGCGCCTGTCACACTCGTCCTAAGTTTATACTCATATCCAAGCTCTGAGGATTAGAGTTAGTCGGGCAAACAGTCGGGTCACATTTGCCTTGGCATCGTCCCTTTGCTCCCATGTCAAGGGCAAAGGTCGCCATCGGGGATGATCGGTTCTCACCCCTATTGAGTTTATACTCCTCCCTTCCGAAGCATGGGAAAGAGTTAGATACGTCGTTAGAGAGCGGTCGAGTCATACTCATCCTCGTCTTAACATATCTCTTTTGCCCCCACTTCGAAGGTAAAAGTTATCTCGTTCATGGTATTGTACCCGTCACTGTTGCACTCTTCCCATCAGATCAAGGGATAGAGTCGTCGATCTACCGAGTGATTATGTCACACTCGAATACATTTCTATGTCTTGCGTGGCGAATCAATGGATAGATGATGAGGAGGCCTCATTAGTATGTCCATATATGGATAACACAGGTCGAACTCGTGTGCATTTACTCTCTTGCCCCCACGTCAGGGGCAAAAGGTCGGTGAATGAATGGTCGAATTTATTTTGCTTTAGAATGTTGTCGTTAGGCCAATAGTAAGCGGGCGAAGGGTCGAATCACCTTCGCCAAAGCTTTACATTCCTCCGATCAAAATATGGCAGGAGTTGTCGGTACCAAACCTCGGGTACCTGCAACATTCATATACGAATTTGCATAAGTTAATCATGTCAATAACTCAAGAAGTATGTAAAGGAAAAATGTATGATTGGAAAATAAGTATGTTGATAGGCGGTGCTGCCTTCTTTATTTGGATTTATGTAATTCGATGGCATCGACTGCAGGATCTGATTGTATGGACGGTCGAACCGCGTCCATCTGGAGTCGGATCTCAACTCTGAAATGCAATGATCGATGCACAATTATCTTGAGATCTGCCACGTGTGAGCCAAGGAGTGGATGGTCACCTCGGATCCATCTTAAGGTATACAACTTCTCTCAGGGGAAGGACGTGGCTCTGTAAACGAGCAGTTCAATCGGGCTCGTTACGGCAATGCTCCAAAATTCTTCCTGTAGGTGCTCAAAGTTTGATCGGTACCAGATTCGGGGTACCTACATCATCCACATATAAATTCATCTGAGTTAGTTACATCAATAACTCATAAAGCATGGAAATATAAGAGTCATGGTTAAAAAGTAATCCTGTTAAAGGAATGAATATCATTCTGTGTGAAGATGGCATTGCACGCTCTTTGCAGGTCCATTTTGCCTCACTACATCTCTGTCAGGGGATGGCTGTCAAAATCTTTAGCTGGCGATGAACGTCTTTTCAAACCGTTGTGGGGGTGGCGGTCCCAAGAATGAACAGACCTTGAAAGAGGACTTGGAGTGACAAAGGCAATTAGGTAAATACTATAAGCGAATGACGAGGTTGCATCTTATTTGAATCGCCTTCTTGCCCCCATGCTAACGGCAAGGATTGAGTATAAGGGAGTCATGGCTGCTAGGGGGATAGTCATATCTCATCCATCCGCGGATATGCCTTTAGTCCCACGTTGGGAATAAGATCTAATGCACAAATAATCAATCAGCATCCAGGCTTAAGTGCTCTAAACCTTTAACTTGCCACCTCCATCGAGTATCATCTCCTAATTAGCTAAATAGCAGGCTTTTCCAGTAACATGGTCGCCATGGACCATTCCCATTCCATCTTTCATTAGGAATTTTAGCAATAGATACCAGGGTGCAATGTAAGCTCTAATCGCCGCTAGAGCTGGTCAGTTTAGACCTTAGTCAGATAAACTTGACTACAATAGCATGGCTTCCAAGGCTTGAAGTAATGTTCACGTTTTCTATCACAATTTATGTATGAAGTCGAGAGCTAACGGTCGATTCATATTTGTTTTGATCTCGAACTCTCATCTCTTGACAAAGGTCATATGGTGACTGGTGAGCAGTCAAGTTGCTATCATCCGAGCAAAGATTCATATGTCCAATCATGGCCTGCAGGGGTTCAGCTGTTACCTATCGCTGGGCACCAAAGTATGTTGTCATAACCCTTATTCGATGGAAATCAGTCTTCCTCAATGCGATTGACAGCAAATAGCCATTGCAAAGGTTAGCTAAGTTCTTCGGGAGGTGAGACGCAGGACATTTTATTCATCACATCATACAATTGAAGTGTAGCTTTGGGATGTTGGGATCCTTAGCTGCTTTCTGGTATCCCACTATTGACAATCATGGTCACTAAGATCATATGAATCATCTTTGAAGTAGTGTTCGAACTGTTCTATATAACTGTCATTCGATGCTCCGCCGATTGGACAGGTTTAAGTCATATAAATGGGATGGTCACTACTCATTAGGGAACAACATCAGTTGCATTGTTGAAATCTACACTACCGGAGTTCCAGAAGATGAGGCTACTATTAGACAATAATTATCTCGTATACTGTCGTTGATAGCAAGCTGAATCTGACTGACAGCTCCTCTCATTGAATGGCATCGGCAAATAGAGGCTATGGCTTCTGTAGGAATCCTAGTCGTTGCCATTGGGTTGTCATATTCTTTGACCATCCACCTTATCTTCATTAATAAACTTTGATGACTACTGTTGGTCAAAATATATGTCGAGCCGAAGGCGAGCCGTGCTCCGAGCCGAAGGCGAGGCCGTCAGCGGGTCCAGGCGCAGCGCCGACGGGGGTCCATACGTATGTGGGCACCGCACGATTTTTTCGATTTTGGAAGATGGAGCCTTTTCTGAAATGATCTTAAAAATGTATTTTTACCAAAAATAGCTGTTTCGGGTCGGATCGGATCATGCCTTCAAATTTGCGGTTCGGAGATCGTCTTCAGGTCGGGTCGGATTGAACTAGTTCCTCCGAGCCGGATCGGAGACGTCATTAGCTAGTCGGTTCGGTATATATGAAAGAGCCGGTTCGGATCTCCTCCTCCTGTTCGGATCGGTCTTCCCTACCCTACATCTCCACTTTCCTGCGGTTCGGGTCGTGGCACCCTCTTCGGTTCGGTTCGGAGATGCATCATTGGGTCGGTTCGGGCCTTCCCATGCAGCTCGGATCGGGGATATGCCTTCGGGTTAGTTCGGGTATGTTATCGAATCGGATCGGATCGGGTATGTCATTAGCAGGCAGCCGGTTCGGATCTCCCCCTCTGGTTCAGATCAGACGTTCTTTTTCAGGTTGGGTAAGACCCGATCCGAACCCCTATGGGAGATTGGACTGCGCCTCCTCTACATCTGATCTAAGGGCTTCAACTGCATCTGACCTGGTCTCTTTGCCTACATCTGATCCGGTCTTTTCGTCTGCATCCGAACCTGTCCCTTCGCTTACATCCGAACCTGTCTCTTCGCCTGCATCTGATCCAAAAGCTTTGCTGGACTCTGTTTTCGATCTTCAGTGATTGCTTCTACATGGCATGGTGGCGACTTCATTTCTGTTAATCTCCACAATTGCAAAGTAAATAGAATTCATAGGATTTCCTCATCGGACTTGGCAATCCAATAAGTAGATTGGAGATTCCTTAAGCGCTGAGAATCTTCATTTCTCAGTGAAAGCACCAAAATGTTAGACCAAAAAATGGCACTAACACCCAATTGTCTAGGATTTGCGAGGAATAATAATCTAAAATGTAGAAAATCAAGTAGAGACACGAGATTTATAGTGGTTCGGCGTTAACAAGCCTACATCCACTTCATAATTTCTCATTTCATTCATGGATTACAATTACAAGGAATTTAATCACTCAATCACTCAAATACAATGAATAATTCTCTCCGAATTCATTGATTTTCATTGGAGAAGAAGGTGGTTATTGGTGGGAGAATTCGGCCATGGCTACCATGAATGAATGAAATGCCCAAAGTCCCTTCAAATGGCCATGTTGTGGTGTATTTATAGTTGTAGAGAAGCTCTGGGAGGTTCCGGTTTGGATGGGCCACGTGGCGTGACCGAAGGAGATCTCAGAAGTAGTGGAGAACGTGGAAAAGTGGTTACCAGGTCGTGCTTTGCCAAGTGGAGTCCGATCCGCAATTGTAGGAGTCGGTTATGCCAAGAGAAGAGGTCAAACTCCGTGTGCAGAAGCAGGTCCAGTCGGATCGGATCCGAACCGAACCGGTTGTTCGAGCAGAATGCCTGCACGCACTTCTGTGCAGAATACTTCAAGCGGTTCGGGTAGGGTACTCCGATCCGATCCGGGGAGGGGGATCCGATCCGATCCGAATGGGGGATCTGATCCGGTGACATTTGCATGAATAATTCAAATTTTCCATCTTTCTATCACTTCACTCAAGTGATCGCCAATCAATGTAAGCTCGTACCCAAGTCCCTGGCTTTTGGGTAGCCTGGTCACAAAGCAGGCTAACACCAGGAAACACTTCACAGCCAAAACTTCGATCCGTTCTCCTCCCCTACTTCATTAATCCACAAACCAACACTACCTCCATTCTTCTCTTTAGAATCCGCTCCTTTCCATACCAACATCATCGAACTCGTACATCCTCCTTGAACGTGACTTCAGGCTTCTCATGCACCTGTACAAATGTCGATTAAACGTTCGTCACCTCGAATCCACCCAAATTTCACACGCAACCTCCACTTGATCTCGAGAACTCAAAAACAATACTCGTTAACTTCATCGATGCTTCCTTTTCACAAAAATCCAAAAGCTAGGTCTACTGTCACACTTTGGAGCATTTCAGAAATTCATCGCATACTGCGATATAGACAGGAGATTGAAGAGCATCTCTCCAGGAGTCTAATTATATATGTTTTAGAATTTATGACGTTTTATCTGATTTTGTTTGGGTTTATGAAGATCGAGATTTGGGTTTCTGGAAAGAAAGACATAGCGGTGGATTTTTTTGATTGACCAGAGAACTAAGAATTAGGTTAGAAGAGTTAAGGAATATTTATAAGAGGATTTAAATATTTTTTTATTCATTATTTAATTAATATCTCACCTACTACTGTTTGTATTCCTCATATAAAATCCGTGTAGTCACACATGATACCCAAAAATCACGAAAATGGATATACACCTTCAGTTCGACATTACGGATCCAACGAAACTAGTTTCATCGAATCACGACTTCGTTTGCTCATACAGCGTATTTTTAAAGTCAGATTATTGACTGTTTTTCACATTAAAATCCCGTATGACCACATACTGAATCCAAAAATTACGGAAATTGAAATCTAGCAATTCCGGGTCTAACAAAATTAGTTTCGTCGAAAACGGAGGTCATTTGCAAAATTGACTATTTTTAATGCTCTAAATAAATCCATTTAAATATTAATATATTTAAAAATAATTAAATTTAATATTAATATATTAATTTTATCGTATATATTCACAATGGAATACCGTACAACTCCAAAATAAATATATCAGGATTTATAACTCGATATTTAAAAATCCAATTAAATTGATATTCCATTTATATTGAGAATAAATTTATAATATAAATAAATCATTATAAATTATAAAGGAATTCCATAACGACTTTTTGAAAATTTGATTTGATCATAAATCAAAATCTACACAATGAGATCCCGATTTTTCTCTTCCATTAGAAAAATATACTTCACCAGCTTCGAACGTTTCTTATTTCACAGAAATCCGATTTAAAACGGATTCTATATATTCAATTAAAGTTCGAATCGCCAAATTATGAACTGCAGTGCCATTTCGAGCTCGATTTTAATTATAATACAATTATACGTTCAATTGTCTTTTTTATAATATATTCGTTAATACAATTCAACTCTAAACTGAATTATATATTATATATGATCCAATTCACACAATACTGTGAATTCTACTATTTCTGACTATTCCAGAAATTAAATATATTATTCTATTATTTAATTTAATTAAATATTCACTATTATTTAATTTTGGTCATTTTAAATTACCAAACCATATTTTAAATAATTAAAAAAATTGTTTATAATACCGTAAAAATACGGGTCGTTACAATAATACCAATGAATATCTTGATTTTCTTCTTTTTGTCGATCACGGCGTATCTCTATGTCAGAAATCAAAACTCAATGAAAATCTTGACTCAACATTCTCCCCCTTTTTGATTGATGACAATATACTTCTGAATCTCTTCCAGTATATGATCTCCTCCTGAGATTGTGCCTGTAAATCTATATTTTCCTGCATATACTGTAAATCTATATTTTCCTGCATATACATTGTTAGCACAATTTTCTCCTCTTTTGTCATCGACAAAGAGGAGTTAATGAATAATTGAGAACATAAATCATATGAGCAAGATTTTAAGCAACATAAACCACTACCATAGATCAAGAGTTATCAAGAGTCACAAAATACGATCATAAACTACAACACTATTTAGATACAAGTGCCGGATCATGTCTTAAAGCAAAATAAAGTCGTAATTACGTAGAAAGAGATAAACTAAGAAATCTCATTCTGACTCCGTCTCATATTCCTCTTCTTCTTCTTCTTCAACTAGCTAACTTTTCCCGCGTCCACGCCCATGACTAGTTCCCGAGCTTGCGCCTTCTTCCGAAGATGTCCAATTAAAAGAAGGAGGAGCTGGACGTGTGTCGGGGTCTTAAGCTTGCATAGATGAGGATGATGCACCACATGATATTGCTTCCCACAAAGATCCGAAGAAAGACTTAAGTTTGTTAAAGCGTTTATCCATCTTTGTATCCATACTCTTACGTCATGCTTCAAGGAGGAATTGATTGCGAGCAATAGTTTCAAGTGATTCCTTGGTAGAGGAAGAAGATCGTAGAAGTTTAACTTCCTCAGGTTTTGGGCGGCATGATTGTAAAGAAGCTCCTTGATGTCCTTTTTCTTTCCATTGTTCAAAGGGCATAACATTGAAGTATGGAGCGAGAAGCTTCATCTATGAAATTGATGCTTTGTTAATGCATTTGGGCTTTGAAACAGTCGAATTAGGAGGTTTGATGCCACAATCAAATAGTAGACACATGATATATTCGTTATAAAATAAATGCAGTTTGGAACTCTCATTAACTTGCAATATCTAATCAAAAATCATGCCAGTCCAGTAGATATGAATATCCCTGTAGACTGCACATAATGCTTTGAAACTTTCTTTATAGACGGCATCAAAATTTCCTATTCTCGGAAAAAGGGAGTGCATAAGGGTGTAATGAATAACTCTCGTAGTAGGTCGTAAACCTATGGATTTTGTACTATCCTTATCATCTTCAATGAATTAATGTCTAACATGATCACATACATGATACTATAAAAATTACATGAGAATTTATCACCTAAAAATGAATAACCAAGGACACTTTCCATTCTTTCACACGAGATAAAGACTTGTTTGCCACATAGTACGGACCAAAGCATTGAGAGGGATTTTCAGGCTTGTATTTCTCTAGGTTTAGGTTAGCATAGAATAACTTGATCATAACATGGTTAATTGCCACATTATTTTGATCAAAGTCAAGTAGGTTTTCAATATCGGCACTCTTTGCTAAGCCAAGAACATGATAATTAGAGAAATCAGCAAATTTAATGTACGAACCCGGATGGATTTTAAAACCTTTCATCTCATTCCACTTTTTGACTGCAATTGGATCTACAAGCCAGTTCTTGATAGAGAGATCGATTGGTTGTGTTTCGGATGATGAAGCTTGCTTTAATTTCTTTTATGGAGGAGCCATTTGGGAGAGATTGGAAGAAGAATTGAATTTTATGGTTATGAAGGTTTTGGAGTAGAAAACATTTGGAGGTAGTAAACGAAGAGATGGAGTAAAAAATTGACTGTATATGTATGTTAAAAACGGAACTTTTCGAGACTGGTCGACCGCCATAATTTCACTGGTCGACCGTTTTCAAATAGAATATAAAACGGTTGACTGGTGGAATTTTGCCGATCGAATAGTTTACCTGTGAGTCGTTTTTATTCCTTACTTTTAATTCTGAGTTTTAATGGTCCATATAATATGGAATTTATTCAAATATGATATATATATATATATTAGTACATGAAAGAAATACAAGAATACAATCACAATATTAATTAAATAAAATCTAATGAGACGTAGAAGAGTTGTGATCGGTAGACTCTTCTTTGACATCGTTAATGCGTGGTTCCCATGGTGACCACTTTTTTTTGCTCCTTTATTCCAATTATAGTTTCTATCCCATGAATTTGGGCTCCAAGAGGATGAAGGTACGTGTGGCATTGGCTCGTATACACCATGTTTGTTTGAACCACAAAATAACATTGCCATTCTTTCTAAAACAGACAGTTGTTCTAAGGTCAGTTGTTGCTCATAATGTAGCTGTCTTTGGAGATCAAGTTGATGTTTTTGGTAATATAAATCTCATCGATCTTCTCTCTAGTGCGGGGTGAACAATACAACACTTTTTTTTGCCCTTTTCGAAGTTGGCGTATTGCCAGGAGTATGATTGCATTTGTGATGACAATTTGATTTGTATTTTGGAGTTTTAGGAGAGTAATACTCCTCCGGCTCAGAACTTGTGATGGAAATATGGGATTTTTGAGCACACTCATCACATATATGTGCCATAAAGAACTATATAAACTTTATGCTTAGATAGGGAGAGATGAAAAAGAGAAATTTTGTCAAGCTTATATCGAGGTTCCTATATATAAACCTATGGATAAGGATTATCAGATAAACTTGGTTGTAGAAAAATTAGAAGTTCATATTTAATTCCCCAAGATAGCAATAGCTAAAAATAGCTAAGATTTTGAGTAAACATAAACCGGATGTGAGAAGAACTAACAAAATATAACATTAGTGATTACGTTACTTGTCAAGTTCCTTTCTAGAGATAAGACCAAGCTCTCTACGTAACTTTATGAAACTAAATTCTAGTAGAGGCTTAGTGAAGATGTACGCTAATTGATTATCAGTTTGGACATATTTGAGACATATATTTTCTTTTTCGATATTATCTCTAAGGAAATGGTGATGAATATCAATGTGTTTGGTTTGAGAGTGATTCACTTGATTCTTAGAAAGGTTTATAAGACTTGTATTATCACAGTATATAATAGAATTTGATAAACGAATATCAAAATCTTGAAGTGTTTGTTGCATGTGTATTACTTGAGTACAAGCGAGAGCTGATGAAATATATTCAGCTTCACACATTGATAGTGAAACACAATTTTGTTTCTTACTAAACTAAGAGGCATGTGATTTTCCAATGAAATGGCTTGTACACTTGTACTCTTTTTATCCATTCGAGAACCTCCGAAATCATCATCGCTATATGATAATAATTCGAATGGACATTCCTTTGGGTAGAAAAGACCGAAATCTTTAGTATTATTAAGATAACGAATTATACGTTTCACTACTCGTAGGTGTGATTCCTTTGGATCTGCATGAAAGCGTGCACATAGACAAAAACTCAACATTATATCTGGACGACTAGCTGTGAGATAAAGAAGAGACCCAATCATGCTTTGAAATAGCTTCTGGTCAATGCTCTTACCATTTTCGTTTTTTCAAGATGTGTAGTTGTACTCATGAGAGCAGGTTTACCAGATGTATTTTCTAATCCGAAGCGTTTGATAAGATTTCCACAGTATTTTTCTTGATTAATAAAAATAACATTTGGAAGTTGTTTGATTTGAAATCCAAGAAAATATGATAGTTCTCCCATATGAGACATTTCAAATTCTTTGGTCATAATATTTGCAAACTCATTGCAGAATTTATCATTTGTTGAACCAAAGATGATGTCGTCTACATATATCTGGATAACTAGAATATCTTTTCGAGAATTTTGATAAACAAAGTTTGATCAACTTTGCCTATCTGAAATCCTGAGTTAATAAGATAGCAACATAGTCTTTCATACTTGTTTTAAACCATATAGAGCTTTCTTAAGTTTGTACACATAGTCAGGATATTTTTCGTGTACGAACAAAGGAGGTTGTTCGACATATACATTCTCTTTGATAAATCCATTTAGAAAAGCACTCTTGACATCCATCTGATAAAATTTGAAATTATGGTGATAAGCAAAAGATAATAGGATCCTAATAGCTTCTAGTCGAGCAACTGGTGCAAATGTTTATTCATAATCGATACCTTCTTCTTGATTATACCCTTGTGCTACTAACCTTGCTTTATTTCTGGTAATATTACCTTGTTCATCAGCCTTATTTTTAAAGACCCACTTAGTACCAATAACTGATTGATCAGTTGGTCTTGGAACAAGTTCCCAGACATCATTGCCCTCGAACTAATTTAGTTCTTCCTGCATGGCAATGATCCAGTAATCATCAGTAGTAGCCTCTTTTGGATTCTTAGGTTCGATATTTGAAAGAAACGCGACATGACCCATTTGATGGAGTTGATTCCTTGTTCTGACTTGTGATGTTACTTCCCCGATTATATTTTGAATAGGATGATTTATTAATATTCTCAGTGGAGATTGTATCCTTGGTGGAGATTGTCTCCTTGGTGGAGATTGTCTCCTTGGTAGAGATCGTAACTCACATGGTTGAGGAATACTTTCAACAACTATTTCAAAGTCAGAATCAACATTTGTGATGACTAGATTATCAGTGACTATAGTTTCGTCATCATCTGATATAATTCGAGGATGCTGATAGAATTCATCAAAAGATACATGAAGTGATTCTTCAATAGTTTTGGTTCATTTATTAAATATACGATAGGCCTTGCTTCGTTCCGAATAACTGACAAATATACCTTCATCGGCCTTTGGATCGAATTTACCGAGATAGTCTTTCGTATTAAAGATAAAGTACTTAGAACCAAATACTTTGAAGTATGAGATATTAGGCTTTCTTTTGTTAAATAATTCATAAGAAGTATTCTTGGTGAGAGGTCGAATGGATACACGATTCAAAACATAACAAGCAGTTGCAACGGCTTCTGCCCAAAAATATTTTGGTAAAGTAGTACCATTTAATAATGTTCTTGCACATTCTTGTAAGGTTCGATTTTTACGTTCTATTACTCCGTTTTGTTGTGGAGTTCTAGGTAACGAAAATTATGATATATACCTTTCTTTGTACAAAAATGTTCAAATTCATTATTTTCGAACTCTCCGCCATGATCACTTCTTATATTTTTTACTTTAAGCCCTTTTAATTTCTGAATTCTCTTGACGAAAGATTTGAAATGTTTGAAAGTGTCACTTTTGTTTTTCAAGAAAATTGTTGTGGTGTAACGAGAGTAATCATCAACAATTACAAACACATATCGACTATGGTTTATTGACTAAACCTGAGTTGGTCTGAATAAATCCATATGTAGTAGCTCAAATGGTTGTAATGTTAATATGACTTTCTTGGATTTAAAAGAAGATTTAGTCAATTTTCCTAATTGACATGCATCACAAATGTTGTCAACCTTAAAGCTCATTTTGGGTAGTCCTCTAACTAGATCGTTTTTGGTTAGCTTGTCGATAGCTCTAAAGTTTATATGACAGAAGCATTTCTGCCATAGCCATGGATCATTATCATTAGCCACAAGACACATATCTGAACTATGATTAATATTCATATTCAGAATATATATATTTCTGTCTCTATAACCTTCAAAAACTAAATTATGGTCTTTATCTAAGATACTACACTTATTATCTGAAAAGGAGATTGTAAAACCCTTATCACATAACTGATTGATACTAAGTAAATTGTGTTCCAAATTTCTAACTAGCATGACATTGGTAATAAGAGGTAAGTTAGATGTACCGCAATTGCTCACATCGCTTTTGCCGATGATATAGCCTTTTGAACTATCTCCAAAAGTGACAGAGCCACCATCTGAGTATGTAATATTTTTCAATAAGCTCTTGTCTCCAGTCATGTGTTTTGAGCAACCACTGTCCAAGATCCACTTTCCTCTTTTCTTAAGTGGGACCTACACTAAATAAAATTAAGTCCATGGTACCCACTTTTTATGGGGTCCTAAGAGTTAGGTCCTAGGAGTCTAAACCCATACGGGTCCAGTATCCCCTTTATATATATAATTAGAATTAAGATGCACAGTATTCATGAAATGTCGAATATATTTGTTCCTAATCAAATTGTTATTTGTTTTAGGAACCCATATCTTGATAGTCTCGACAATTTTCTTTTGAAACTTCACAACTAGTTTTGGCTTGGAATATAATAAACTAGGATTTTTCTTAGCTTCATCTTTCTTCTTCTTGAGATGTTTCTTGGTTTCTTGTTTCTTATATCCCAAACCTTGTTTGTTTGAAGAAGATTGTGAACTTTCAATGATCTTTGTCAAATTTTCTCGACCTTTGTTGAAGTTAGGAACATTTTGAGTAATATCATCTAACTTAGTTTGTAAACTAGTCTTTTTTAGGCCCAGAATTTTGACTTTTTCCTTAAGGTCATGATTTTCAGTAGTAAGAGCATCATTTTTCTCTTTTTGAGTTTCAGTTTCTTGACTCAAAAGAGATAATTGGGAGTCAATATTAGATAATGATTCTTGAAGTTTTTCAAGTTCTTCTTCTAATATTTTCTTCTCGTCTTTTAACATATCTCGTTCAAACTCTGCTCTACACAAATCTGCTTTGGCTTCTTTTAATTGTCATTTTATGTCTTTATATTTAACTATCAATTCGGCATTAATATCAAGTACTTCATCAAATGTAGTAATTTGTACCTCATCTTCTGCTGCCATGAAACAAACATTTGCTTGTTCATTTTCTGTACCACTTTCACTTTCTGATGAAGACGAGTCTGAATCATCCCATGTAACTGAGAATGCTCGTTTCTCTGACTTGTCCATCTTGTATCTGAATTTTTCATTTTCTGACTTCTTCTTTTTCTCTAGACAATCCTTGTGCATGTGCCCCTTTTTGTGGCAGTTGAAACATTCTATAGCTGATGAAGATGGTCTATTTCATCCAGTTTTCTTTTTGTTATATCGACTAGCTTTTTGTTGTTTCAAGAATTTTTTTAAACCTTTTGCAACGAATGCTAGGTCTTCATCTTTAGAATCTGATTCATCTTCATCTTTTTCTGCATGAAATGCTATATTTTTCTTTTCTTCTTTCTGTTCCTTTCTAGGCTGCAAATTAGCTTCATAGGACATTAGATTTCCTATCAATTCATCTGGCTTCATGACGGAAAGGTCATTAGCTTCTTCAATTGCTAATACTTTTCCTTCCCATTCAGTAGTTAGAGAGTATAGGATTGTCGAAACAACATCAAAATCTAAATAGTCCTAAACCAATAAGTTCACGGGGAATAGTTTGAAACCGTGAATACATATCATTGATTGTCTCATTCGGCTTCATTTTGAAATTTTGAAACTGACTTTTCAGCATGGCTATTTTGGCTTGTTTAACCTTGTTAGTACCTTCATAAGTGGTTTTCAGCGTTTAACAAATTTGATATGCAGTGGTACAGATACTAACAAGGTTATATTCATTTTGTTCTAATGCACAAAACAACATGTTTATTACTTTTGCATTTCCGGCTGTTGCCGTTATCTCAGCTGGTGTCCATTCTGAATAATCAGTTATTTGATTCACTATTTCTTTTTGTGTAGCATTCCAGGCATCATAGCTATTTGACTGCATGAAGAATGACATAAATGTTGCCCAGTAGCTATAGTTAATACCATTGAAGAATGGAGGTTTTTGTGTTGATTGACCTTCCGTGTAAGTGGTGTTTTGAGTGCTAGTACTTGCGTTATTTGCCATATTACAAGAATATATCAAATAACTGTGTTATGGTTTTAAGATAACCTTGCTCTGATACCAAATTAAAATGCGTGTACGTGCTAATATAATACACACAGATCATGTAATATGGTGTACAACACACAAGTATGAAATAATAGTTATTCACAGATATATATAAAAGAGTAGATGCAGTAAACTAGAAAAACCACACCAGGGATTTTTATACTAGTTCGGAGCATCGTCCTACGTCCAGTCCCAGATTTCTATCTGTATTTTCACTAATAACCACCTCATTTCACCCGGAGGAACAGGTATACAACACCTGAGTAAACGAACGTGATTTCGCTCCTCTTACAACACTGAGCACTTCAGCACGTGCCTCATACAACACCGAGGACTTCAGGTAAGATGAACATACTTTGTTGTTGAAAATATGTGTTCTTGATAACACGATTTTGTCACTTGTAGTACAAACTTCCTATAATCTTATCCTCAATTAATATATTTGTATATATGAAGATTTGGAAGTGGATATCATATTGAATCAAAAGAATGTTAAATAGATTTTAGGATTCAAATGATATATGATTGAATATGAGAAATTTGAGCGCTTGAGAGTTCAAAAATGAAATCAAGAGAATAGAGATTAGATTGATAGAATTGGAGATTTGAAATGATGATTACATGATGTTTATATAAGGAATAAACAGTTGTAACCATCCATGAAGAGTTACAAACAACGATCATGTTTATTGGAGAGGAGAAAGAGAAGAAACCGTTGAAGAAATGAAAGTGTCTATACAAAAGGTTGCTTTCTGGAATAAAACGGTCGACAAGTCATAAAGGACCAGTAGACAGGAATTTGAATATATATACACGTTATGTATCCTTGTGCATGTTATCTGTGCGTTCTAGGCAGTAACGGTCAACCGCTTGGTTTTCAATCGGTCGACCGGTTTAGCCCAGATTGCACAGTTAATGTGCACTTATATATTCTAATATATATATATATATATTCAAAGATTGTAGGTGTGAGATTATTTGAGGATAGATTTTAACAAAAATAATACTACTAACATTCCAAATAATCAACCACTAATGTATAATACCAATGAATATCTTTATTTTCTTCTTTTTGTCGATCACGGCGTATCTCTATGTTAGAAATCAAAACTCTATGAAAATATTGACTCAACAAAGTATACCTAAGTCTACCATCTTGTTCTTGTTGGGATCATCTTATTCTTGTTGTACTAGTATTAGTGCAGAGAAAAGTATTTAGGAAGTGCAACATATATTCTATCCTTATTATTCCGCTTATCCTTCTCAGTCTGTTATACCTGCCTTATGATGTTGTTATCTCTCTCTCATCCAGTTTCCGTACCAGTCATGATGCTTTTACTTATTTATATGCTAAAAGTAACTAGACCCGCCAGACTTTATGTCTAACCCGTTTTGTTTCCTTTTCTCTCTTCTTCTTCCCCCCAGGTTCTCAGGGTGGGAATACTCAGGCTTGATTAGGATTCTTTCGTTATTACCGTCTGGAGTTTCTTAGATGTACCGGTTTGATTACCTGTCTGCTCTGATATGGCTCTTTTTGAGGGCTATGCTTTTATATTACTGTACTCTTGTGACTTTAGTACAAGGCAGATACTTTAAATTAATGTAATGGGTTTCTTGTATTTTCAAACTTATGTTGTAACTAGATTTGGACCACGATGTTTTCTATTTGAAAAGTAAAGTTTTTAATTCTGTTGTTATTTCATATCTGTCTTGTGATGTTTCTGTTTACCTACAACGCTTCACGAAACTTATTGCATTCTGCTAAATAGTGACATCAACAGATATGGGGTGTCATATTTGGTATCAGAACTGAAGGTTACCAGATCGAATAAAAGATTTTAAAAATTGTTTTCAAAAAGGTTTTAAAAGAAAGCATTTTCAAAAGAAAAGTCTGTTTTGAGAAACATATTCCCCAAAGCCATATTAAATATCATTTGATTCTCTATTTTAATCTCTTTTCCTTTTCTTTTCAACATGTCTGGGGAACCTAATATTCCCGAGGGAGTTCAAATATCGACTTGGTTCCTTAGGTATCTTGAGATTATGGCACCTGCCTAAGGCTAAGCAGACGCCCCTCCCCCAGCTATAGCTGTTGTTCCTCCTCCTCCTCCTCCTCCATGAGTGGATAATTTCTCCAAGACATGCAAGGATTTTTGTACTATGAGAGGAAAGCCATTACGAGGAACTGAGACTTTTGTAGAAGGAAGGAATTAGCTTTAAGAGTCGGAGGATTTATTTAGATTTTTTGAGGTTGACGACCGTAGGAAGATTCAATTGGCCATTTGGCAGCTGAAAAACGAGGCTTTATTTTGGTGGGAAGTGACGCAAGCAGGGCGTCCAGTTGAGACTTGGGATGATTCTGACATAGATTCAAGATAAAGTTTCTTTCTCAAGCTGAGAAAAGTATGCAAATGGAAAGGTTTTTGGAACTTAAGCAAGGAAGCATGTTTGTCAAAGAGTATGTCAATAAGTTCAATCAGTTAGCGAGGTTTGGTTTGGAGCTAGTGAATACCCCGCACAAGAAAGCATTGAGGTTTGCAAGAGGATTGAATGAACCCCTCTATGGATTGGCTATGTCTCATATTTTGATGGGGGGAACTTTCGAGAAACTTGTTGATATGACATTGATGCATGAAGAAGATAAAGGTGAAAAGAAAGAGGCTAAGATTGATGAAACACAAAACAAGAAAGGGTGGCCCAATTAAGAACAACAATAGCGAAATAAGGGTGGAAAGAACGACAAATCCCGAGAAACGAGGAAATGTTATAATTGTGGACGTGTGGACCATATGAGAAAAACTGCAAAAGAAGGAAGGATGCTTGTTTCCTCTGTGGAGAGGTCGAACACCTTATTAGGGAGTGCCCGAAGAAGCAAGGACAGGGCCAAAGGGTTGGGTCTTCTAGAGGGTAGGTGCATGCTCTCGTGGCCGATGTACTAGATAGAGGTAGGAAAGTTTCTGTCGAAGGTTTGATTTCTCTTTCTAATCATTCTATTAGAACTCTTTTTGATTCTGGCGCTTCACATTCTTTTATATCTGATTCTTTGGTTGAGTCTCTACACCTTAGTACTAATATGTTTTTGGATCTCGTTGTTATCACAAACCCCATTGGGGGTATGGCTCATCTGTCTATGATTTGTCGTGGTTTGTGAATATCTGTGTTGGGCGTCGAGTTTGAGTGCGACGCATACGTGCTTGGTTTCATGGGCTATGGTTTGATTATAGGGATAGATTGGCTAGCCATGTATGGTGCCATTCCAGACGGTGAGAGGAGGGTTGTTATACTTTTGACTTTCCATGGGAGGACTCTTGAGATTTCTTGTGACCCTAAAGGGTCTGTCATGCTTAGTTTCCTAGAATCGCTTGATGCATCTATTGATGAATTGCGATATGTACCAGTAGTCTATGAGTATTCAGATGTTTTTGAGGAGGTTCGGGGATTACCTCCAAGGCACGAGATTGATTTTCGGATATACTTGGTGGACAATGCAAAGCCAGTCGCATTGCCTGTGCGCCGTATGGATCCGAGAGAAAGGAGGGAGCTCAACAAGCAAGTAGGGGAGCTACTTGAGAAAGTGTTTATTAGGCGAAGCATATCTGAATGGGGTGCTCCGGTAGTATTCGTCACTAAGGCGGATGGTTTGCTTCGCTTATGCATGGATTACAGGGAGTTGAATACGCTCACTAAGAAAAATAGGAATCCACTTCCGAGGATGGATGATCTGTTTGACCAGCTTGTTGGCACATCTGTTTTCCCTCAGTTAGACTTGGCCATGGGGTTTCCATCAATTGAGGGTGCACAAGGATAATATAGATAAGACTGCCTTTAGAACTCCGGATGGTTTCGTTGAGTGGCTCGTCATGCCTTTTGGGTTGACGAATGCACCCGCCTATTTTGTTGATCTGATGAGTAGGGTGTTTCGAGAGTTTCTAAATAAGTTCGTTGTGGTTATTGTTGATGACATCTTGATTTTCTAAAAGAATGAGAATGAGCATGCCCTACATTTAAGGGAGGTTTTAAAGACTCTCCAAGAGCATCAGCTTAAGGCAAAATTCTGCAAATGTCATTTTTGGAGAAAGGAAGTGAGATTTCTAGGGCATGTGGTCTCTAAGGATGGGATAACGATGGATCCCATGAAAGTTGCAACTCAAGATTGGCATACTCCAAAGAATGCAACAGAGGTGAGAATTTTTCTTAGTTTAGCGGGCTATTATAGGAAGTTCGTTAAGGGCTTCGCGAAGATATCATCCCCACTCACCAGACTGACAAAGAAAAATCTGACATTTTCTTGGGGTGTTGACTGTGATGATGCTTTTCATTGATTGAACAGGGAACTGACAACAGCCCCAGTCTTGACTTTGCCTGATGGAAACAAAGTGTTCATAATATACACTGATTCATATGGTATAGGGCTTGGTGCTGTTTTAATGCAAGAGGGAAGGGTAGTATGTTATGGTGGTGGACAATTAAGAATTCATGAGAAGAAATACCCTACCCATGATTTGGAGTTGGCTACCATAGTATTTGTGCTTAAAATTTTGTGTCATTATCTACTTGGGGGAGAAGTTCGAGTTGTATACCGATCATAAATCTCTCAAGTATTTGTTTTCGTAGAAGGATCTCAATTTGAGGCAACAAAGATGGATGGAGTTCCTAGCATCCTATGATTTTGAGATTGCTTATGCTCCTAGCAAGGGTAATGTGGTGGAAGAAGCACTGAGTAGGCAGAGGATGACTTTAAGTCCACTATTCGTAGAGAGGCAGAGCGTGGAGTATATATTGACCTTTGATTTTAGGCCATCTATAGATCTTATACCTAGTTTGTTGGCATCATTAAAGGTGCGACCTACTCTTATGGAACAGGTAGGAACTTCACAACAAGAGGACCCACAGATAGCAGACATCTTGGATAGGCTCACTAGAATGGAGACTTCTAGTCACCTCAGCAGATATTCCATAGATGATAGCGGTTGGTTGCAACGAGACGGAAGGCTTTGTGTTCCCCGAGTTAGGAGTATGTTGAAGACAATCCTTGATGAAGCCCATTATTCTAGGATGGCAATCCATCCAGGTGGTGATAAGATTTATAGATATATGAAGAGGGTTTTCATTTGGTCCGGGATGAAGAAAGATGTAGCGGAATTTGTTTCTCGGTGTTTGGTTTGTCAGCAAGTCAAAGCTGAGCAAAAGAAGCCCGGTGGTTTACTTCATGCTTTAGAGGTCCTACAGTGGAAGTGGGTGTAATGACCCTTATTTCCGTAACATCAGAGTTGACTATATTCATCATACGTCCAACCCAAATATCACGAAAATACGAAAAAAAAAAATTAGAAGAAAAATATAGAAGAAGAACAGAAATAACAACACAGAATCTCACATCGCAGCGGAACAAAATATAATATATCATATCTTTGAAATACAAAATTTCAACTGTATAACATACACTTATTAGAGTACAACACTTACAACACAACGGAACAAAAACTCTATATAACTAACGCTGAAACCTCCTGCTCCAAGCTCCTTAAGATAGATCTGTAAAATCCTGAACTACTTGACTGCCCGTACAAATTTAGGCACCCAAGAGTTTAGGCAGAACAAAACAAAATAAACCCCGGGTCAGTTATGGGACTGGTATGAGTAAACAGTTTAAAACAGTTTCAAAAACTAAATGATATCTCATAAGACCACGCCGTATAACACGGAACGGGTTTTCCCTTATGAGAATCCAAATACTTGATTTAACTTTCAAATCCTCTTTGAAAGAACAGTATAATCTTTATATCAAAATTCTTTTGATATTATAAAAATGTCTAAATCAAGTAAATAACAATCTAGTGGAATGTTTGCATCTCACGTTCCACATATATATATACAATCAAAACCGCAAGCACGTATTGGGTATTTGGTTTCCAATTATGACAAGGTATGGAACCACCTTCCGTTGGTATACCTCTAGAGGAGAATACACCGAGTTCAACAAGAACATCTTGCAACTCAGCCACACATGACCGACCACTCATTTGGCTTGAGTGTATCGAATGTATATCACCAACGGTTGGGATCAGCAACCGTTTCCCGAATGCAACAGCATCGACAATAGTTTTTAGAAGTAAATGAAACTCTGGATTAGGTGATTATACACCCTAATAGGTGCGACCTACATAGCCATGCTGCTTGCCCGATTTCTGTCATTTAGCGGTTGATGAAGCTTGAGGTTACGCTTTATCATCACATCAGATTCACTTCGAATGCCACATTGTCAGATCCATCGACAATCACTAATTGACATCTACAACAGTACACTACGTGTTAGCTAAAGAAGTTTCCTTCTCCGCTTCCACTCTTGGTACGGTTGAAGAAATCAATGTACGTGACCTTTCTGGAAATACTCTGTCAGACATTCATCCATACAAGTCACCCAGGAACAGGATGAGCCGAAGGTACTATTTCTATTTATAGAAAAAGTCCTTGCACTCTACTCCATCTTCGATTATCTTTATATAATCTGATTCGCACGTTACTGCCAATACGGTGTGGTTCTTCGGATAATAGTCCAACCAGTCTCTCCATATTGACAACGATGGTCAAAACTTCGATAGTCTGTGATTTAACTATCGAATAAAAATAAGTGTTTCGACAGTCGATGATTTAACTATCGAAGAAAAAACAAGTGTTCATTCAACATATCTACAATCACGGAGCCTTTAATTAATATTCCATTAATTAAATGTCTTCTCTATTTCTTATATCAATATTTGTTAACCAAATATTTTCAACAACCATATTGGCCCTTTTACGTTATTTGGAAAACATTTCCGAATACCGCCTTCCTTTATTTTCTAACTTAAGAAAATATATGTTATTTATATTTGGAAAATCTTCCAATTACTTATCTCTTTCCGATCTCGTTTATTTCTATACTTAGGAAATATTCTATAATCTATTTCCAAGCTTACATTTCATTTGGGTTAAAACGGATGTCGTGTAAAACATCGTTACGACAACCCAAATACTATATTCAATTAAATCTTATCCAACATTGATCTTCGAGCCTGAAATCTTACTATTTATTTGTTAATAATGAAATCAATCAAGTTGGGATATAACTACCTCTCAGACCTTGACTGAATAACATTTATAACGTCAAAACAGATAAGACTATGTAACACCCCGTATATTCTATAACAGTAAAATTCACAAATTAAAGTATAATTAATTTCAAATCAAAGAATTAAGGGAAACGGGATACGCCATTGCATTTGTCTCGAAATTCTGCTTGAGATAGAGTCCGAGTTTGCGTAAAACGGACTCCGTATGAGGGAGTTATGGCCTCCGGAAGTTTCAGAATTCAGTTTAAAATTCAAACAGACGAAAACAGCTCAGAAAAACAAGTTTAAAATTCAAAAATCAGGCCCAATTGGCCAGGGCGGGAAAATTCCCGACCAAGGCACCCAGGTCGACTTGGCAGTCGACCTGGGGCTAGCCAGGTCGACTGGGCAGTCGACCTGGGTAACCCGTGTCGACCGCCAAGTCGACACGGTGTCGACTGGGGTGTCGACCTGGCCCCTGAGCCAGGTCGAACCCAGCCCACCCTGGCTGGCCTGGTCTGTGTTTGGTCGATTTTCTGAGCCTTGCCTTGTCACAAGGGCTAGGTGTCAGCTCCTGGTTGGTCTCTCCTTTGAACGAACAGCTATTATTAAACCAAGCTCCATCGACGGTCTAAATCAACTCACAAACTCTATAAAAAGGACCTAAGACTAACCCTAATTCACACAAACTAAAATGGAGATGAGACCGTCATGCTGTTGAGGAGAGACTAAGGATAGCCGTCAGAAATTGGGAGACAATTAGGAGATAAATCAAAAGCTTAAAGCAATGTTAATTGAATCAAAGCAACGCCTACAACAAAGGATAGCATCTCCAAATTCAGAATTCAGATTCCTGAATTGAAGATTCGTCATACGTTGTAAGTAGAGTGCTATTCCGATATGAATAATTAATTGCGTTTGATTTGTGTAAAATGCGAAATGGAATTGTGGCGATAATAATCTATATTTGTATGCTATTTTGATTCTAAACTATTTGGGAATGTTGTGATATACGCTTGGATATTTGCAAGCATGTGATTTACGTTGGAAGTAAACAACGAAATGGAATTGTGGCAATAATAATCTATACTTGTATGTTATTTTGATTCTAAACGATTTGGAAATGTTATACGATTGGATATTTTGCAAGTATGTGATTTGGGATTCATACAAGTATGCGATTTATGTTGACAACTATATGTTGTGGATTCATGCAAGTATATGATGCATTAATATGCCAATATGATGTACATACTTTTATTATCATTTTTAGTGTGTAATTGGACTTGACTAAGTACTATGATTTATATGAATCTATGTTGAAATTCACAAATCATACTTTTGTATTAGAAACAAAAGTAAGCATCTTTATGAACATGACTAAACTATGTTTGGTATTATGCCTAGTTGAAACATGTTTTAGGCCTAAGTTGTTATCAAAACCATATGGTGATATATGTGACACAATTAAGTTAGATTTACATTCCAATTGCAAATTTACATGAATAGAAATGATTCAGGTTTAAGTATTGTTTATGCCATGATTATATGAATAGAATGATTCATGTTTAAGTATTGTTTATGCCATAATTATATGCTGTTACAATTGCAAGTTCACATGTGCCTACTTTATGTTAATTGAATCGTTCGTTGCAAGTTCATGCGTTCACACTCCATTTTTTCATGTTACCTAATAAACACCATGTTATAAGCCTCCCTTTTCATATGGCTAAATTGGGTTTAAATATTAAACCCAACACACCTTACATTGTAGCGAACGTGTAAAACGGGGGTAATGACGTTTGGGTTAAAATATAGAACATATGTGTTGGCATGTTTGGCGCATGCCAACAACCTTGAAAAACAATTAAGTGGCATAAATAAATTTTAACCAATAAAGATGAATTTGAATAATGGACCGCAAATATTTACATAAAAAAGAAAAGAGACAAAATATGTAAATGTAGAAAATACGATGTGTTTAACCCGAGGTTGGATTGAGTTGTGATGTAAACCTGCCCGGAACCGCCCGGCTGTCCAGTAGTCACAACAATACCTATCCAATGTGGGTGGTTAAACACGGAGCCCAATAAGGACCCGAGGTTAGACTGAGTTGTGGCGTAAGACTGCCCGGACCCAACCGGCAAAAGGCAGCCACAACAATACCTGTCTAATGTGAGAGGTCAAGGCTTTAATAAGACAATTAAGGCTGAGTCAGGATTGGTAGGATTAAGTAAATTAAATTAATACTTAATCAAAATGGAAACATGCTAAACTGAACAGACTGATTTGGGGTTAGGTTTATTAAACACTTAACCAACTTAGCATGTTGGCTAGAAATAGAAAACCTAGTAGCGGGGGACCCTTTTCAGCAGTAACCCTACAAGGTGTATCAGGATACCCTGAACTAGGCAGGGTGGGGCACGATTACTGGGCTGACTGTAAGAGGTAAAATCGACGGCGGTGGTGCAGCAGTGTAGGTTCTAACGGGGTGCGGGCGTGCACACACTCCGACGCAGAAAAATAAGGCACTGGGCACCAGTAGCATACCTGTGCATTCTAGAGTTGTGTCGGGCCGCCACCATGGGACTTGATACACCCCACGGTGGGACCTGTAACAACCCGTATTTTTGAGTTCATCTCGGAAAAATACGCGAAATAGAGTCCGAGTTTTCGAAAATCGGAGTCCGTATGACCAAGATATGGCCTCGTGAAGTTTCACGAAAAATTCACAAATTAAAGTATACTTAATTAAGTGAAACGGGTTGCGCAGAGAAATATACATATATTGATATATATATATATATATAATTGAAAATTAAATAAATAAATATGCAAAAATGTTCAAAACAGCGAATTGGGAGAGGGGAATAACCGAACCGGCCGATTTTTGAGGTCGACCCGAGCTCGCTGGGTCGACTAGGGATTAATCCAGGGTGTTTGGCTGTCAACCCGTGGGCCGATTCGCTCAAATGCAGATTTTGCATTTGAATGGTTCTCATGGTTCAGCTTTAATCTAAAGACCCTAGATGGTTCCTACACTTGACTTCTTCCCCAAGACATGCTTTGATGGCTTGGATTGAATCTAGGATTAATCCTATGGCTAATACTATCCAAATCCTCTATAAAAAGACCCCAAAACTAGCCTAAATCACCATTATTCAATCCTACAACTAAACTATGCCAAATTTGTTCCTCTCATGGCCTCCACTCTAATGCTAAAATTTCTAAGTTAATTTCTATGAGAGATTTTGAGTTCATACAAGTGTTTTCAAACTTGTATGAGTGTTCTTAGCTTGCATTCAAGTCAAGTTGCAACATTTCTATTTCAAAGCAAGGGTTTTTATTGAATTGGCTCAAGGGTTTTCATTTGGAGCTTGCATATTTGGGTTTTGGTGCTTGCATAAGGGCTTCGTCTCAATCTTTATAATAAATATTTATTTGTGTCTTCATAGCATTGTAAGCCCTTTTCTACTTTCTTTCTTTGAACTCTAAAGTTAAATGAATGATGCAAGTTTGGGGTTGATCATTATATGCAAGTTTGGTTGATCATTATATGCAAGTTTGGTTGGTCATTATATGCAAGTTTGGTTGATCATTATATGCAAGTTTGGTTGGTCATTATATGCAAGTTTGGTTGATCATTATATGCAAGTTTGATTGATCATTATATGCAAGTTTGGATGATCATTATGCAAGTTGGTTTAATCATTATGTATGACACATGTTGCTATGTTATGCAAGTTTGGGTTGATCATGTTATCATGTTATGCAAGTTAAACTTGTGGTTTTGAGCATAAAGCTCCAAGCTTTATATTAAAGGTTGCATTTTGGCAACATGAAAGTTATCATATCCCTTATGATAACTTGCATGTGAGGCAAAATGCGAACTTCTAGCAACTTCTACATGTCATTTATCACCATGTATCACTCATATGCTAAGTTTGGTTTTATGCATGCTTTTGAAGCCTAATAATGCAATATGCAAGTATATGAACATATGTACATTTCATATGCCACCATGTTAAACTTGTGGATTCAACACCTTTATGTCATGGTTATGCCAAGTTCCCTATTTTATCCTTTATGCGTTGTTGCGATTATGTAAACGATGGGATTACGTTGGGGTTGGGTAACATAATGATATGAACATGATTTTTGTAACATGACGTGATATGTTAACTTGTAATTATGTTTTGGAAACAAAATGGACATGACACTTAGAAAATATGAGTGTGGCCAACTCGAGGTTGGGTTGAGTTTGTAGCATAAATCTACCCGGACCCGCCCGGCTTAACTAGTGGCTACAAACAATAGGACCCAATGTGAGAAGTTGGTCATGTTGTGCTCGAACCCGAGGTTAGACCTAGTTGTGGTGTAAAGCTACCCGGACCCGCCGGGCTTAACTAGTAACCACAACAAAGTCTAATGTGAGAGGTTAAAGCGCATTAAGTTAATTAATGCCTCCTGATTAGGGTTAAGTCATGGTCCACTTAATACTTAACCAATTTGGGCTAGCCTGATGGATTAATCGAGGTTAAGTCAGGAGCCTTGGGTACTCTTAACCGATTTAATCCACGTTTGGATCAGGTTAACCACATTTAACCCGTTAAGAAATCCTAGTTGCGTGGTCCTTTTCAGCAGTAACCTTCTAGGTAGTATCATAAGACCCTAGGACTAGGCTAAGGTGGGGCACGATTACTGGGCTGATTGTAAGAGACCAAAATAGACGGCAGAATGATGCCCCGGTTGTTCAGGCGGACCATGGTCGTGCACATCAAGTCTGGAGTTGAACACGGGCAACGGTAGGTTTGGACTGTGCATCATGGTATGGTGTCAGAGGGTTACACCATAGGGCCTGATACACCCTAGGGTGGACCCTGCACAGTCAACTACATTACATGATTAAGCCGCATGACACCGACACCTGACGAGTTAGGCTTATAGGGAGTCGATCGACTAGACCGTGTAGTTGGACCTTGATTTAGGTCATCTCATGATGTTGGGCCAAGCTTGGGCCAAGGGATCAATTCTTGTTTTTACTTGACATGTTAGAATGCTAGTACACCCGTGGTGCAAAACTTAACCTTAATTATGCGATGACACCTTTATCTATCTTGTTAGTTAATCATCATGCCAGTATGTTGTTATCCTTATGTTCATCTCAGCTTCTCATGCCAGTTAACTTTACTAGTTCATAGACAGATAGTAGTAGGGCTTACCAGTCTTTTTGATTGACCTGTTTTCTTTCGCCTCTTTTCTTCCGTTTCCCCCCCCCCCTCAGGTTCTCAGGGTGGGAACATTGGAGCTTAGCTTGGATCTTTACAGCTTGCTTACTGGATTTGCTCATGTACGGTTTTGGACATTGAGCTAGCTATGGTTTATCACTTCATTTTGGGGATAGTACTTTATGTATTTCAGTTTTTCAGTTTATGCTTTTATCTAGACTTTGTTGTTGGAAAATAATGACCAAGTACTTTGTTGTAACATGACTATGGTTTTGAAATGCTAAGTTTTATCCGCTGCTTTACTACTCTGTTTTACTTATATGTTCTGTCTTGTGATATCTGCATGCATGTTTACCTTGTTTAACGCCCCTCCAAAGCTAATGTCCTTGCAAGAGTGGCATTGGCAGAGGTGGGGTGTTACATTTGGTATCAGAGCATAAGATTTACAAGATTTGAGCAAAAGTGTTTTTGAAACTTACCTTTTGAAAAACTATTTTCAAAACCAATTAAGTATTTTCCAAGAAAAGTCTAGTTATTTTAAAAAGGCTATTCCCCAAAAGCCATAGCACTATCCTTCATTTCTTCGTTCTGAATCTATCTTTTTCTTCGTTTTAGTATGGCCGATCGCTTTAACATCCCGGAAGGCGTACAAGTACCCGTCTGGTTCTGGAGATTTATGGAGGCAAGGGCGAATGAAGCCGGCCCCGCGAACATTCCTCCTCCTTCCCCCGTCGCTAACATCTCTCCTCCTCCCGTAGCTGAGGTTCCTCCTCCCCCTCAGCATCCGCAAGAGGATTTCGCAAAGCTTTGCAAAGACTTTAAGGCGATGGGTTGCAAGAATTTTGTCGGAACGGAGACTCCCGTGGAGGCAAGAAATTGGTTGAAAGAAACTGAAGATCTCTTCGCCATCTTTGAGGTGCAAGATCATAGAAGGGTTCTATTGGCAGCATGGTAATTGAAAGAAGAAGCTGCTTATTGGTGGGAGGTCACCAATGCTACGAGGCCTATAGAGACTTGGGCCGACTTTAGGACAAGATTTGGGCTTAAGTTTCTATCATCAGCTGAGGCGAATTTGTAATTGGAGAAGTTTATATCTTTGAAGCAAGGAGACATGACAGTGAGGGAGTACGTGAATGAGTTTAACAAGCTCGCCCGATTTGGTTTGGACATGATTAATACTCCCCAGAAGAAGGCTTTGCGCTTTGCACGAGGGTTGAATGAGCCACTACAAGGTTTAGCCCTATCTCATATACCTATGGGGGCCACTTTCGAAGGTCTAGTAGACATGGCATTGCTTTAAGGAGACGATAAGAATGGCAAGAAGGAAGTGAAGGCTAATGAGACCCAAGCCAAGAAGACAGACTCCAAGTGGGGAGGAAATCAAAGCAATCAGAACAACAAAACAACAAGACAACAAGGGCAACAAGGCCAAGGCAAAGGACCCAAGAAAATGCCACTACTGTGAGAATGTAGGGCACATAGCTAAAGACTGTAAGAAAAGGAAGAGGAAGTCGGGCGAATGCTTTCATTGTGGAGAGACCGGACATTTTAGCAAGGATTGCCCTAAGAAGCAAGGGCAGAATCAGCGTGCAGGACCTTCTGGAGGGCAAGTGCATGCTCTCAACACCGCTCCAGTTCAGGATCGAGGTAGCATTTCTGTAGAAAGTCTTGTTTATATTTTTGATTATCCTGTTCGCACCTTATTTGATTCTGGCGCATCGCATAGTTTTATTTCTTCTGATTTTGTTGAAAGTTTGCACCTAAGTACTAGTCTAGTTGAGATCCCGTTATTGTTTCAAATCCAATTGGGGGTTCCACCCATCTATCTGTGATTTGTGTGGATTTGAAAATCTCTATCTTGAGCATAGAATTCATGTGTAATGCTTAGGTTCCCGGGTTTATGGGATACGGGTTGATTTGGGTGTGGATTGGTTGTGAACATAGGGTGGTGAGGCTCATGATTCGCCTCGGTAATACCCTATAAATTTCTTGTAACCCTAGAGGTCCCGTCATGTTATGTTATCTTGAATCTCTCGACTCGTCCATCGATGATCTGCAATCTGTAAGGGTGGTCCGAGACTATCCCGATGTCTTTGAAGAAGTTAAGGGGTTACCCCCTAAACGAGAGATAGATTTCCGCATTTATCTAGTCGATAATGCCAAGCCAGTATCATTGCCCGTTAGGCACATGGCCCCTCGTGAGAGAAGGGAGCTCAGTAAGCAAATCAAGGAGCTGCTTGAGAAGAATTTTATTAGGTGAAGCATTTCTGAATGGGGTGCTCCGGTGGTATTCGCTACTAAGGCGGATGGTTCGCTTCATCTATATGTTGATTATCGAGAGTTGAACAAGCTGATAAAGAAGAATAGGCACCCGTTACTGAGAATTGATGATCTCTTTGACCAGCTTGTTGGTGCTTCTGTTTTCTCTCAGCTCGATCTAGCCACCGGATTCCATCAGCTTAGAGTGGCTGAGGATAGCATTGATAAAACTGCGTTTAGGACTCCAGATGGATTCTTTGAATGGCTTGTCATGCCATTCGGTTTGACTAATGCACCCGCCTACTTCGTAGATTTGATGAGTAGGGTGTTCAGGGAGTTCCTTAACAAGGTTGTTGTTGTCTTCGTGGATGATATTCTGATCTTCTCAAAGGATGAGGAAGAGCATGCTAGGCATCTCAAGGAAGTGATGAATACGCTTAGAGCGCATCAGTTGAAAGCCAAGTTCTCCAAATGTCATTTCTGGAGAAGGGAAGTTCGGTTTCTTGGACATATAGTTTCTAAGCAAGGCATAGCGGTGGATCCCGCGAAAGTGGTTGTGGTTCAAGATTGGAAGACTCCTAGGAATGCGACCGAAGTAAGAAGCTTTCTCGGTTTGGCGGGCTACTATAGGAAGTTCATCATGGACTTCGCTAAGATTTCAGCCCCTCTTACTAAGTTGACGAAGAAGAACTTAGTCTGTGCATGGGACTTGGAGTGTGAGCTTGCTTTTTAAAGGCTCAAGAGAGCCCTTACCGCAGCTCCAGTTTGGCAACGTGGATTGGCACTGTTTTCAAGAGATAGTTTTCTGCATGGGATACCGTATAGTATGTAAATGAGATCCAAGATTCACTAACGAATCTTGGAAAGCTTGCATGAACCATGAGCACGCAGTTATGTTTAAGCCAAGTATTTTAGGCAAAGAATAAGTGGAAGTGGAACGAGAAGCAACGGTGAAATGAGTTCTAACTCGTATTTTGGGAACAAGAATTAAGAACTACGGAATTGCGAAGATAAAAGACGGTCAGGGCACGATGGGATTAAGCACAAGAAAATGCGGCTTAGAAGATTGAAGTCTAGATACGCGCATTTAATCTCTTTCTAAGAGTATATCCTTGATCCCTATTGTTCCGTAGAGCTTACTCGCATGCTACCTTTTAAGTATATCCTCTCAGTCCTATCCTCAATCTTAGTTCTGTTACAAACCCCCTAAGGAGTATGGCTAGCCTATTTGTGATATATGGTTGGGGTGAAGAAGTTCGCCACCAAACTATTTGGGCTTTATGGGATATGGGTAATAATTGATAGATTTACTAAGAGAGCCCATTTTATTTCGGTGAACAGCAAGAGGACCGTGTCACGGCTAGCACCTGTTTATCTTCAAAAGACAGTGCGGCTGCATGGAGTTCCTTCTAGCATAGTTAGCGATCGTGACCCAATTTTCACTAGCCAGTTCTGGAACAGTTTGCAAGAAGCGATGGGTACGCGATTAAATCTGAGTACAGCCTATCACCCCCGGACGGATGGCCAAACCGAAAGGGTGAATAGAGTGCTAGAAGATCTTTTGAGGTTTTGTGTTCTCGACTTCGGTGGTACTTGGGAAGACCACCTTCCTCTTGTAGAGTTTGCTTATAATAATAACTATCAAGCCAGCATAGGGATGGCACCATTTGAAGCTTCGTATGGGAGGCCGTGCAAGCCACCAACATGTTGGTGGGAAGATGACGGATAAGCTTATAATTGAGCCCGACGTGATAAGGGACACATCCGAGAGGGTTTAATTGATTCGAAGACGGATAAGAACGGCCCAAGACAGACAGAAATCCTATGCAGACAAGCGAAGGACAGACTTGGAATTTAAAATTGGAGATATGGTCTTTGTGAAGATTTCTCCTTTGCGAAATATGGTTCGCTGACACCAAGGATTATAGGACCCTTCCCTACTATAGAAAGAGTCGGGAAGATGACTTATAAGGTGGGATTGCCCGAGAAGCTAGCCGGAGTGCATAATGTCTTTCATGTCTCGCATCTCCGAAAGTGCCTACATGAGTCCGCTGAGGTGGTTGAACCAAGCATTCTTGAAGACATTGAGGTAGAGAAAGAAGCAACCTTGAGAAGAGCTCCGATTCGTATCTTGGGAACAGAGATTAAGAAGCTAAGTAATCGAGAGGTCAAGTTGGTGAAAGTTCAGTGGGGTGAAGCCGACGAAGATGCAACTTGGGAAACCGAGGACAAGATGCGTGGGCTTTATCCATTTCTTTTTGAGGGTACATTCTCGATCTCTTTTCCTAATTAGCATATCTTTCTTTTTATCCGCATTTATCTAGTTTATCTTGTTTCATAGATCTTGTCATGAGAACCTTATGTAGAAACCCTTGGTTGAAACATGTATTTGAAACATGTTATGCTTGATGGTTGCAAGTGGTTGCAAGTGTTTGCACGTGGATACTCGTGGATGCATAATACACGTTAGGCACTAAGATCGGCTCACACACTTTCATACCGCATATGCATGAGTGTTTATGCTTATTCATGGATGAAAACTTGTTATGCTATCACGTGGATGTTGCATATGGATGAATGTTATGTGCACTCATGTAGAGATTATAAATTATGTTAGGAATTTGCATACATATGGACTCATTTCACTAACATATTTTGCATTAAGGGGGTTTACTGAATCAGTAACCTCCTGATTTTCGCATTAGATAAGTACATATACACACACCTTTGCATATGATCATACATCATTTAGAACCTTTTAAGGACAATGATTGCTCGTGGATGATGTTTTGAGTAGATGGATGATGGATGGTAGGATACGTTCTTCCTAACTTGGAGATTTCGGGGACGAAATCCTTTAAGGAGGGGAGAATGTAACAACCCGTATTTTTGAATAACATGTTATAACATAAATGGAGGCAGAATTAAACTGTAAAATCTGAATCAAGGGAAACGGGCTGTGCCATTGCGTTCGTCTCGGAAAAATACGCGAAATAGAGTCCGAGTTTTCAAAAATCGGAGTCCGTATGACCAAGATATGGCCCCGCGAAGTTTCACGAAAAATTCACAAATTAAAGTATACTTAATTAAGTGAAATGGGTTGCATAGAGAAATATATATATATATATGTATATATATATATAATTGAAAATTAAATAAATAAATATGCAAAAATGTTCAAAACAGCGAATTGGGAGAGAGGAATAACCGAACCGGCCGATTTTTGAGGTCGACCCGAGCTCGCTGGGTCGACTAGGGGTTAATCCAGGGTGTTTGGCTGTCAACCCGTGGGCCGATTCGCTCAAATGCAGATTTTGCATTTGAATGGTTCTCATGGTTCAGCTTTAATCTAAAGGCCCTAGATGGTTCCTACACTTGACTTCTTCCCCAAGACATGCTTTGATGGCTTGGATTGAATCTAGGGTTAATCCTATGGCTAATACTATCCAAATCCTCTATAAAAAGACCCCAAACCTAGCCTAAATCACCATTATTCAATCCTACAACTAAACTATGCCAAATTTGTTCCTCTCATGGCCTCCACTCTCATGCTGAAATTTCTAAGTTAATTTCTATGAGAGATTTTGAGTTCATACAAGTGTTTTCAAACTTGTATGAGTGTTCTTAGCTTGCATTCAAGTCAAGTTGCAACATTTATATTTCAAAGCAAGGGTTTTTATTGAATTGGCTCAAGGGTTTTCATTTGGAGCTTGCATATTTGGGTTTTGGTGCTTGCATAAGGGCTTCGTCTCAATCTTTATAATAAATATTTATTTGTGTCTTCATAGCATTGTAAGCCCTTTTCTACTTTCTTTCTTTGAACTCTAAAGTTAAATGAATGACGCAAGTTTGGGGTTGATCATTATATTCAAGTTTGGTTGATCATTATATGCAAGTTTGGTTGGTCATTATATGCAAGTTTGGTTGATCATTATATGCAAGTTTGGTTGGTCATTATATGCAAGTTTGGTTGATCATTATATGCAAGTTTGGTTGATCATTATATGCAAGTTTGGATGATCATTATGCAAGTTGGTTTAATCATTATGTATGACACATGTTGCTATGTTATGCAAGTTTGGGTTGATCATGTTATCATGTTATGCAAGTTAAACTTGAGGTTTTGAGCATAAAGCTCCAAGCTTTATATTAAAGGTTGCATTTTGGCAACATGAAAGTTATCATATCCCTTATGATAACTTGCATGTGAGGCAAAATGCGAACTTCTAGCAACTTCTACATGTCATTTATCACCATGTATCACTCATATGCTAAGTTTGGTTTTATGCATGCTTTTGAAGCCTAATAATGCAATATGCAAGTATATGAACATATGAACATTTCATATGCCACCATGTTAAACTTGTGGCTTCAACACCTTTATGTCATGGTGATGCCAAGTTCCCTATTTTATCCTTTATGCGTTGTTGCGATTATGTAAACGATGGGATTACGTTGGGGTTGGGTAACATAATGACATGAACATGATTTTTGTAACATGACGTGATATGTTAACTTGTAATTATGTTTTGGAAACATAATGGACATGACACTTAGAAAATATGAGTGTGGCCAACTCGAGGTTGGGTTGAGTTTGTAGCATAAATCTACCCGGACTCGCCCGGCTTAACTAGTGGCTACAAACAATAGGACCCAATGTGAGAAGTTGGTCATGTTGTGCTCGAACCCGAGGTTAGACCTAGTTGTGGTGTAAAGCTACTCGGAGCCGCCCGGCTTAACTAGTAACCACAACAAAGTCTAATGTGAGAGGTTAAAGCGCATTAAGTTAATTAATGCCTCCTGATTAGGGTTAAGTCATGGTCCACTTAATACTTAACCAATTTGGGCTTGATGGATTAATCGAGGTTAAGTCAGGAGCCTTGGGTACTCTTAACCGATTTAATCCACGTTTGGATCGGGTTAACCACATTTAACCCGTTAAGAAACCCTAGTTGCGTGGTCCTTTTCAGCAGTAACCTTCTAGGTAGTATCATAAGACCCTAGGACTAGGCTAGGGTGGGGCACGATTATTGGGCTGATTGTAAGAGACCAAAATAGACGGCGGAATGATGCCCCGGTTGTTCAGGCGGACCATGGTCGTGCACATCAAGTCCGGAGTTGAACACGGGCAACGGTAGGTTTGGACTGTGCATCATGGTATGGTGTTAGAGGGTTACACCATAGGGCCTGATACACCCTAGGGTGGACCCTGCACATTCAACTACATTACATGATTAAGCCGCATGACACCGACACCTGACGAGTTAGGCTTATAGGGAGCCGATCGACTAGACCGTGTAGTTGGACCTTGATTTAGGTCATCTCATGATGTTGGGCCAAGCTTGGGCCAAGGGATCAATTCTTGTTTTTACTTGACATGTTAGAATGCTAGTACACCCGTGGTGCAAAACTTAACCTTAATTATGCGATGACACCTTTATCTATCTTGTTAGTTAATCATCATGCCAGTATGTTGTTATCCTTATGTTCATCTCAGCTTCTCATGCCAGTTAACTTTACTAGTTCATAGACAGATAGTAGTAGGGCTTACCAGTCTTTTTGACTGACCTGTTTTCTTTCGCCTCTTTTCTTCCGTTTCCCCCCCTCAGGTTCTCAGGGTGGGAACATTGGAGCTTAGCTTGGATCTTTACAGCTTGCTTACTGGATTTGCTCATGTACGGTTTTGGACATTGAGCTAGCTATGGTTTATCACTTCATTTTGGGGATAGTACTTTATGTATTTCAGTTTTTCAGTTTATGCTTTTATCTAGACTTTGTTGTTGGAAAATAATAACCAAGTACTTTGTTGTAACATGACTATGGTTTTGAAATGCTAAGTTTTATCCGCTGCTTTACTACTCTGTTTTACTTATATGTTCTGTCTTGTGATATCTGCATGCATGTTTACCTTGTTTAACGCCCCTCCAAAACTAATGTCCTTGCAAGAGTGGCATTGGCGGAGGTGGGGTGTTACAGGACCAGCATAGGTAACTACAACATCGGGGGCCGTAAGACACATGTAACTATGCGAGTAGGAGCTGATCATCAGAAATGGATCACTTCACCCTGATTATGGGGTGCCTGTTGGGAACTAGTTTATATGGGTACAGAGATTAATATGGGGGTACGATAGTATATTCGACCCTAGACAACTTAACATAGTTTATGGTGCATTCCCATTTCCAGTTTATGCTTATCATACCCAGTTCTTTATTCATAGACTGAATAGTCCTAGACTTACTCAGGCTTTATGTCTGACTCTACTTTTCTTTCGCCTTCTTTTCTTTCGTTCCCCCCCCCCCCCCCCAAGGTCCACTGGGAGGGAACACCGCAGCTTGACCAGTTTTCACATCCAGCTTGAAGAGAAAGAATGTATTGCTTGGATCTTTTTCCATTTTGGGCTATGGCTTTGGGCAGCAATGATGGGACTTTTGCAGTTTATTTATGTTTTCTTTATGCTTCTTTAATAATGTAATCAAGACAGTTATGAAGATGTTATGTTTTTGGAAGAATTGTAAAACAAGCATGGTATGTTTTTGTGAACACGTATTTTGATGAAATAAAAGATGTTGTTGATTTTCGCTGTTCAAAAATATGTGTTCTTATATCTGTCTTGTATATCTGTGACTTATACTTATAAACCTCCACCAAAATTAGGGCATTCCCTTTGAGAGTGACCCTAACAGAGGTGGGGTGTTTCACTTGGTATCAGAGCATAGGTTTACCAGATAAGATAAAAAGTTTTGAAAATTTATTTTCAAAAGAAAATTTAAAGAAGCATTTTTAAAAGATAAAGTATTATTTTATTTTAAAGAGGCAAAGTCCCCCAAAGCCATAGGTACTATCTCTTATCCTTCGTTTTGAATCTATCCTTTTTGTTTCAGCATGTCCGAAGAACTTAACTTGCCAGAGGGTGTACCAATACCTGGTTGGTTTAGACGATTCTTAGAAGCAAGGGCCACTCAGCCAGGCCCTACCGTTCCTCCTTCCCCAGCTGCAGGAAATCATCCAGCTGCAGCAGCACCTCTTCCTCCACCTCCTCCGCGGGGAAACACTTTTGCTAAGATATGTAAAGATTTTAAAGCTATGGGAGGAAAGGATTTTCATGGAACTGCATCCTTCGTGGCAGCTAGAAATTGGATGAAAGAAACCGAGGACTTATTCGTCATCTTTGAGGTAGAAGATAGGCAGAAAGTACAACTGGCGGTATGGCTACTAAAGGGCGAGGCTTCCTACTGGTGGGAAGTCACTAATGCAGAAAGACCAGTGGAAACATGGGAGGACTTTAGGGAAAGGTTTGAGGCTAAATTTCTCTCAGATGCGGAAAGGAGTTTGCAGTTGGAAAAATTCTTATTTCTTAAGCAAGGGAGTAAGACAGTCAAAGAGTATGTTAATCAGTTCAATGAGCTGGCTAGGTTCAGACTGGACCTAGTCAACACCCCGCACAAGAAGGCTCTCCGTTTTGTCAAAGGGTTGAATGAGCCATTACACAGTTTGGCCACGACCCATATACCCATGGGAGCTACATATGAAAGGTTGGTATAGATGGCATTGCTGAACGAAGAGGATAAGGGAAAGAAGGAGACAAAGGCAGAAAGCTCTCAAGGGAAGAAAGAGGGTTTACAGCCTAAGAAGACAGACTTTAAGAAGGGCGGGAAAGACAACAAAGAGAAGAGGAAGTGTAATTTCTGTGGCAAAGTGGGGCACTTAGTGAAAGATTGCCGGAAAAAGAAGGCCAACATGAATGGCGGGTGCTTTTCTTGCGCTGAGACAGGCCACATGCCAAAGGACTGCCCAAAGAAACGAGGACAGGGGCAGAGGGCTGGATCCACCTCAGGGGTACAGGTTCATGTGCTAGAAGCGCCACCTCTGCAACAGCGAGGTATAAATACTTCTGTAGAAAGTGTAGTTTATCTTTATGATCACCCCGTTAGCACTTTATTTGATTCTGGCGCATCACACTCCTTTATCTCGTCTGCTTTAGTAGAATCTCTGCACCTAAAAACTAGTATGGTAGAGGACCCCTTAATTGTTTCAAACCCAATTGGGGGCCCGACTCATTTGTCTATGATCTGTGTGGGATTGAAAATTTCTATTCTAAGCGTAGAATATAAATGTAGTGCCTTTGTTTTGGGCTTTTCGGGATATGGTTTGATTTTGGGCATGGATTGGCTATCCAGTAATGGGGTCATCCTTGATTGTGAGAAAAGGGTTGTTAGGCTCCAGACCCAGCTCGGTAACACTTTGGAAATTTCTTGTAATCCCACGTATGCGGTTATGCTTAGTTATCTTGAATCGCTAGATGCCTCTGTTGAAAATTTGCAATCAGTTAGAGTGGTTCGGGAATATCCGGATGTCTTCGAAGAGGTGAAGGGCTTGCCTCCGAAGCGGGAGATAGACTTCCGTATATATCCTGTAGATAATGCAAAGCCCGTTGCGTTGCCCGTTAGACACACGGCTCCACGGGAAAGGAAAGAGCTCAGTAAACAGATTAAAGAGCTTCTAGAGAAGGGGTTCATTAGGAGGAGCATTTCAGAATGGGGCGCTCAAGTGGTGTTCGCTACAAAGGAGGATGGTTCACTCCGTCTATGTGTTGACTATAGGGATCTCAACAAGCTAACGAAAAAGAATAGGCACCCTCTCCCCAGAATTGACGATCTGTTTGATCAGCTTGTAGGAGCGTCTGTTTTCTCCCAACTCGATTTAGCGACCGGTTTTCATCAGCTAAGGGTGGCTGAAGATAGTATCGATAAAACGGCATTCAGAACCCCAGACGGCTTCTTTGAATGGCTTGTCATGCCTTTCGGCTTGACAAACGCACCTGCTTACTTCGTGGACCTGATGAGTAGGGTATTCAGAGATTTCCTCAATAAGTTCGTAGTGGTCTTCGTAGACGATATCCTTATCTTCTCAAAGAGTGAAGAGGAACATGCTCAGCACTTAAGGGCAATCATGGAAACTCTGCGAGTCCATCAGCTAAAAGCTAAATTTCCAAATGCCACTTTTGGAGAGAAGAAGTGAGGTTCCTTGGGCATACAGTATCCAAAGAAGGGTTAGCTGTGGACCCTGCTAAGGTAGTAGCGGTACAGGATTGGAAGACACCAAGGAATGCAACCGAGGTCCGAAGTTTTCTAGGACTGGAAGTGTAACGACACGGATTTTGCCCGGACTTAATCGACCACTAAATCGACCAAGACCGTTCAATTCCCGCATACGTTAACTTTGGGAATACAACAACATCAGAACAATAACAGCAGACTTTTATAACATCATAATAAATGTTACATCAGAGTACATTATATATATCAGAGTACATTAAATAAATTTACAGCGGAAGATAATTTTACATTACTTTAATACAGTGCAGCGGAAATAAAATAACTAAGACAGCGGAAGACTTTCTATGCTCTGGACACAGCTTTGAGCTTCAATCCAGGATCCTGCTAAAGAGATAAATATCTGCAAAAAGCTACTCGACTGCCCGTGTGGAAAAGAGGGCACCCGAGTTTGCAAAAGTGGAAACAAACAACGGGTCAGTCGTGGGACTGGTGTGAGAATTCTTAACTAATATAACTAATAGTAATAAGGCAAATCCAAGGACCACGCCGCTAAAGCGGAACGGGTTTTATTCCAATGGATTGCCGTGCATAATTTAAGTAAATCGTCAAAACAACGCAATGCTTTGTAGAAAAATGAAACCATCATAAGACCCAAGTCCCATCACACAATGCAACGCAAACCGGAGGATAGGGTTTTACCTTATAATGGTCAAACATGCTTGATACGATAAAAACGATATTATTATTAGTGTGTATATGTTTTAAAACATTTCAAAGTAAATGTATCAATCCTAGGAAGCATAGGTACCATATGCTATGCCTCCATACTAGTAATACAATCAAAACCGCAAGGGTCGTATTTGGAATTTGGATTTCCATCTGAGTCAAGGCTAGGGAGGAGCTCCTTACCGATTCGAGACACTCTAGCTAATGTCTCAGGATTCCCCGCAGTGAACCCTTGGATCCTGCAGGGCCGGTCCACACATACAGCTTCGTGGATTGGCAATTCCTGAACACACGTTTCCCGATCCTATAGGACCTATCCAAGGCGCCTCATTCCATCATCCACATAAGTAAAATGTCAGGGCTGGTAGGTCACTGACACCACTCTAGCTAGAAAGAAACGTGCTGCTCTCCCTGCGTTCCCTTCTCCCGTTTTAGACTCCGCCGGTGTGTGAGGCTCGTGAAGTCACGCTATACACAAAGCTATGCCTAAACAGGCTATGCTTTGATCATCCCACAAGGCCTGCTTTTCAACAAAGCCTTGATCATATGCATCTTAGCATGCCACATCGTCAATCCATACCATACCATTGATTTCTACCAACATATAACCTCTGAGCTCATACGTCTCAGAGAAGGGTGTAAAACACCAAACAGATATATGTTAAGCAGAGATCAACGAATACAGTATAAAGGAATACAATGTCAGACATACAATCCATTTACGCGCTTATGCTCTGGGTCTGAGCGAAAGCCAAACCCGTGCAATCAACACTACGTCCGGACGGCTACTACTGTCGCCCCTTCAAGGTAGCTACTCCCATCATGGGTCTCAATAGCAACACACCCATTCGATGTGAAGATCGTCGGTCTTCAATCACCGTCTTCAACTCTTCGAACGTCGTATCATTATTTGGAATGAGAGTAAACTCGGACTTTCCAAATAATTCTCGCATATATAAATTTGCAAACCATTCTTTATCGTTATTTATTCTTTTATAAATATAAATATCGTCCATTCATTTCATGCATATAAATATTGTCCATTCATTTCATGCATATAAATATATCGTCCATTCATTTCATGCATATAAATATATCGTCCATTCATTTATCGTGTCAAAGAATTTATAATTCAACAATTTATTCTTTTTATTTCAACAATCATACAAAATAAAAATGATATTTTATTTTATTTCATTTCATTAAAGCCAACATATATACAATTAAAGTCTTTTAAACGTTTAATTCTTTTCAAATAAAAAGGACCTTATTTCAATATATAGACGACATCAAAAATATGTTCATTTTACTATATGAACATGATCTTAAAAATATATTTATTTTTAATATGGTAGCATAAACTTTAAGTATGTTTGAATATCATACATATATTAACGCTATCTCAAGATTTGCCTTTCATTTCATATGCAGTAATACTACTCTAAACATGAATTTTTATTTCATATGCGGTTTCTTGATTATGCATTTCATATGCGACTTCATGCTTTTTAAAACATGTTAAATTTTCATATGCGGTTCATGCTTCTAAATCATGTTTCATTTCATATTTATATCTTTTTATTCGCATGTGAAATGTAAATAAAAATTCCCTTCTTATTTTCATCTTTTTATTTACATGTGAAAAGTAAATAAAAGTTTCATTCTTATTTTCATTCTTTTTATTTACATGCGAAATGTAAATAAAAGTTTCATTACTATTATTTATATAAAATATATAAATAATATAACCATTTCATGTTTTCATTCATTTATAACATGCAAATATTCATTGCTTTATGGTTCATTTTCCATTTTCGATCACTTTCTTAATTCAGTGATCTTAACTACTTAATTCCCTTTCAATCTAATTAAAGATTTAATTAAAATCTTATTTAGTTTTAATCTTCCAAAGTCATTATTAAATGATTATTCAATTTTTAGGGAATTAATTCTATCATAAATTCGGGTTAAAGAATAAATGTTATTTAAAACATAATTCACGATAAACCCAAATTTAAATTTCATAAACTTCCCATTTAATATATATAATTAAACATCATTTATTTCAGAGTATTTCATTTAATCTTAAATAAAATATTAATCATCTTTGATTTCCTTTATAAAATGTATAACATAATTTATACGGGTTAAAATGGAGTTACTATTTTAAAATGGACTGAATAGCCCAATTCATTTTCCTTATCCATTTATTATGTTTATCTTTACATTTTATTATTTAATAGCGGGCCAGACCTCTCACATTAGGCCTACAACTTGTGGATGCTGGATATGCCGGTTGGTTCCGGGCAGACTTCTACCACAGGTTGGGCTTAACCTCGTGTCTTGACCCAATTCGTATTTGCGCACTTGGACCTCTCACATTAGGCCCAACATTTATGGCTGCTGGATATGCCGGTTGGTTCCGGGCAGACTTCCGCCACAAATGTGACCTAACCTCGTGTCCAAGTACAATTAATAATTATAATTATAATTATCTCTTAAAAGTATTATTTTAAAACATTTCATATTTTAGAATATCTAATTTCTAAAATATCATTCATTCTTTTACTTATCCTTTCATTTCAGTAAACATTAATCTTTCCGTATTAATATCATAAAACTATTCCCAAAATGTTTCAATTGTAATATCAAAACTTACCATTTTGATATTAAATGAAATCTTCCTCAATTAATCCATTTATGTTAAATTTTAAAATCAAATCTTCTAAATTTACAAGTTAACATAAAAACGAGATTTTTCAATTCAAATCTTCATTATTATAATTGGAATGAAATCTTACCAATTTAAACTTTTTATTTCATCCTTTTTAAATGTGCAATCTTCTTAATTAAATCGTCCATTAATTCCATTAATTGAGTAAATAATGAAAACATTTCAAGTTCCTCAATAACGCTAATTATATATTCACTTTCATGTACAACTTTCATGTGCAATATCCATATATAAATTTTTTTATATTTTTAATCAGAAACACTACGAATATATTTATTTACATATTTTACTTAAAAACGCTTAAAATAAACTTGCATTCATGTTTTTGACATAACAATAAAAATAAAGTTGCATTCATATTTTTATGTAAATAAAAAAATAAAGTTTCATTCATATTTTAACAGAACGATGCAAATAAAGTTTGCATTTATATTTTATCAAAACAGTGCAATTAAGTTTGCATTCTTATTTTATCAAAAACAATGCAATTAATGTTGCATTTATATTTTATAATAAACAATGCAATTAAGTTTGCATTCTTATTTTATCAAAAACAATGCAAATAAGTTTGCATTCTTATTTTATCAAAAACAATGCAATTAATGTTGCATTTATATTTTATAATAAACAATGCAATTAAGTTTGCATTCCTATTTTATCAAAAACAATGCAAATAAGTTTGCATTCTTATTTTATTAACAACAATGAAATTAATGTTGCATTTATATGTTATAATAAACAATGCAATTAAGTTTGCATTCCTATTGTGACATCCACTATGAAAATAAGTTTATTTTCTTAAATTTTATTAAGACGCTAAGACTATTTTAATAATCTTATTCTTACTTAAGTGCTAAAAATATAATATAAATTTGCTATTTACACTCACGCACTAAAATGTGGTTATTTTCCCATTTACATGACCGCACTAAAATTATGGTCATCTTCCAATTCACATGACCGCATACGAAAATTAATAACACACAGAATATGGTGTCGCGCTTGCATATCAATAAAATGATAAATAACATAATATGGGGTGTTCAAATCCATTCCAAACCATTCAATGAGCAACATGTAGATTAATGTTAAGCATTCATGTCGACAAACAATAATGACAACATACAATATGGTATTAAATCTTCATGTCATCGCATATAATAACATCATAAGATGTAGTGTCGCATTTTTGTGTCAAGATCCCAACTTTGTTTTTTTTTTATTTAAATAAAATAAGATTTTTTTTTATATATATTATAAAAATCCTAACTTGATTTATAAATATAATTAAAAGATTTAAACTTTCTTTTATAATATAAAAATCCTATCTTTATAAATTTTAAATAAAGATCTAATCTTTATTTTTAACACATCATAAAATAAAAGATCAAATTTTTATTCTCAAAACAACATAAAATACAAAATCTAATTTTTTTATTGCCAAAACAACATAAAAAAAACAAGATCAAATCCATTCGTGTAGATTCCAACAACGCAATTCATATGACAATCATCCAAACACAAATCCAAACCCAAGCATCAACAGGTAGTCATACATCACGGATCTAGTTCACTTCTCATTAAATTATTTAAATAACAAAAAATAATAATTAAATTAAATTAAATTAAAAATAGAATCTCACCTTATTCTCAGTTTTGTTCAAATCTTTGGATTGCGATAACTTTTGATTGGATCGATGAAATTGGACGTCGTTTGTTGGAGAAGGACCGGCTTGGAGAGGAGCATACACTCCTGGAAGCTTGGAGGGTGCAGCGGCGTACAGCGGTTGCGGCGGGAGGAAGAAGGCAGCGGTTGAAGAGATTTTATTTTCGACAAATTTTTGATTGAGGAAGAAGACAACCATTGACAAGAGGAGGAAGGAAGGGAAAAAAAGATGGCTGCTGTAAAATTTCGAATTTCAGCCTAAATTCTGAGGAAAAAGATAATATATACTATGGGTCTAATTTTGGTTTGGGCCCAAATATCATTACGTGTCCAATTGCTAAATTTTCAACTGTTTTCTTCAATTCAAAAATTCTTATAAATACATGCTGATTTCAAAATTAATAAAATTTTAAACATAATTATTTCAGGTCATTACGAATCCAACGAACCTGATTTCGTAATTTTACGAGTCCGTATGAATTTATTATGAATTTCCGAAGTATGAAAATATGCTATTTTTCACTGTAAAAATTATACCGGCCACAAAATAATTCCAAAAATTATAAATTTTAGAATTTAACCTTATTTTAATATTCCGAATCCATAGAAACTGGTCTCGTCGAATTCGGAGTTCGTTTGCAAAAATTCCATTTTTCAGGCGTATATTTTTAATATTTAAAAATACCAAAAATAGTGGAATTTTTCCGAAACTCAAAAATATAAGTTCTTATAGTCATTTTTATATGTAAACAACATTCTGAAACTAATGGAGATGGTTTCGGGTCCTAATTCCTTATTCTGCAAAAAATTTACGTTTCGGGCCTTATATATAATATATACGAATTCTATAGCGTTTTTCTGAAAATTTAATTTTCTCATAACTTACAATTTATAAACTGGAATCTTAATTTCTGAAACTCTTTGGAAAGATATTTTAAATACGGTCCTAACGTTTCTTGTTTCGTCCAATTCCGATTTATATTTTATTTTATATAATTTTTCAAAGTTGGAATTTCAAATCTGAAATTACCGCGCCGTTTTCAGGCTCGGAATGGATTTAATATAAATTTCAAGTTCGCGCTCGAAATAAAATAAGTTTTTCATCGTTATTATTTAAAATAAATAATTTTAAATATATTCATTCATTAAAATTTCTTAAAATAAAATTTTAAAATTAACCCCAAAAATCAGGGTTGTTACAGTCGCCCCCACTTAAAATCTTTTCGTCCTCGAAAAGGAACTAAGGTAAAAGTTGTTTAATTAACTAACTAAATTTTAATTTCTCTTATTAATTTCATTTGTTGACTAACTTATCAAATATACATACTTTTATATATTTAAAAATCATATTTTCAAAAATAGATTATATAATCAAAAATACGCTAATCATAAGCTTATCACTCTGAACTCATTCTAGGGCATTACTAACCCCCTCTCTAATGAGTTTTCTCATTCTAGGATACTGCTGATCCTATCTCTAATGAGTATTCTTATTGGACATTACTAATCCAATCTCTGATGAGTCTTTTGTTCAGTTCTAACGAGTTGTACCCCAAAGATTTGAGCTAACCTGGCTCTGATACCAACTGTAACGACACGGATTTTGCCCGGACTTAATCGACCACTAAATCGACCAAGACCGTTCAATTCCCGCATACGTTAACTTTGGGAATACAACAACATCAGAACAATAACAGCAGACTTTTATAACATCATAATAAATGTTACATCAGAGTACATAATATATATCAGAGTACATTAAATAAATTTACAGCGGAAGATAATTTTACATTACTTTAATACAGTGCAGCGGAAATAAAATAACTAAGACAGCGGAAGACTTTCTATGCTCTGGACACAGCTTTGAGCTTCAATCCAGGATCCTGCTAAAGAGATAAATATATGCAAAAAGCTACTCGACTGCCCGTGTGGAAAAGAGGGCACCCGAGTTTGCAAAAGTGGAAACAAACAACGGGTCAGTCGTGGGACTGGTGTGAGAATTCTTAACTAATATAACTAATAGTAATAAGGCAAATCCAAGGACCACGCCGCTAAAGCGGAACGGGTTTTATTCCAATGGATTGCCGTGCATAATTTAAGTAAATCGTCAAAACAACGCAATGCTTTGTAGAAAAATGAAACCATCATAAGACCCAAGTCCCATCACACAATGCAACGCAAACCGGAGGATAGGGTTTTACCTTATAATGGTCAAACATGCTTGATACGATAAAAACGATATTATTATTAGTGTGTATATGTTTTAAAACATTTCAAAGTAAATGTATCAATCCTAGGAAGCATAGGTACCATATGTTATGCCTCCATACTAGTAATACAATCAAAACCGCAAGGGTCGTATTTGGAATTTGGATTTCCATCTGAGTCAAGGCTAGGGAGGAGCTCCTTACCGATTCGAGACACTCTAGCTAATGTCTCAGGATTCCCCGCAGTGAACCCTTGGATCCTGCAGGGCCGGTCCACACATACAGCTTCGTGGATTGGCAATTCCTGAACACACGTTTCCCGATCCTATAGGACCTATCCAAGGCGCCTCATTCCATCATCCACATAAGTAAAATGTCAGGGCTGGTAGGTCACTGACACCACTCTAGCTAGAAAGAAACGTGCTGCTCTCCCTGCGTTCCCTTCTCCCGTTTTAGACTCCGCCGGTGTGTGAGGCTCGTGAAGTCACGCTATACACAAAGCTATGCCTAAACAGGCTATGCTTTGATCATCCCACAAGGCCTGCTTTTCAACAAAGCCTTGATCATATGCATCTTAGCATGCCACATCGTCAATCCATACCATACCATTGATTTCTACCAACATATAACCTCTGAGCTCATACGTCTCAGAGAAGGGTGTAAAACACCAAACAGATATATGTTAAGCAGAGATCAACGAATACAGTATAAAGGAATACAATGTCAGACATACAATCCATTTACGCGCTTATGCTCTGGGTCTGAGCGAAAGCCAAACCCGTGCAATCAACACTACGTCCGGACGGCTACTACTGTCGCCCCTTCAAGGTAGCTACTCCCATCATGGGTCTCAATAGCAACACACCCATTCGATGTGAAGATCGTCGGTCTTCAATCACCGTCTTCAACTCTTCGAACGTCGTATCATTATTTGGAATGAGAGTAAACTCGGACTTTCCAAATAATTCTCGCATATATAAATTTGCAAACCATTCTTTATCGTTATTTATTCTTTTATAAATATAAATACCGTCCATTCATTTCATGCATATAAATATTGTCCATTCATTTCATGCATATAAATATATCGTCCATTCATTTCATGCATATAAATATATCGTCCATTCATTTATCGTGTCAAAGAATTTATAATTCAACAATTTATTCTTTTTATTTCAACAATCATACAAAATAAAAATGATATTTTATTTTATTTCATTTCATTAAAGCCAACATATATACAATTAAAGTCTTTTAAACGTTTAATTCTTTTCAAATAAAAAGGACCTTATTTCAATATATAGACGACATCAAAAATATGTTCATTTTACTATATGAACATGATCTTAAAAATATATTTATTTTTAATATGGTAGCATAAACTTTAAGTATGTTTGAATATCATACATATATTAACGCTATCTCAAGATTTGCCTTTCATTTCATATGCAGTAATACTACTCTAAACATGAATTTTTATTTCATATGCGGTTTCTTGATTATGCATTTCATATGCGACTTCATGCTTTTTAAAACATGTTAAATTTTCATATGCGGTTCATGCTTCTAAATCATGTTTCATTTCATATTATATCTTTTTATTCGCATGTGAAATGTAAATAAAAATTCCCTTCTTATTTTCATCTTTTTATTTACATGTGAAAAGTAAATAAAAGTTTCATTCTTATTTTCATTCTTTTTATTTACATGCGAAATGTAAATAAAAGTTTCATTACTATTATTTATATAAAATATATAAATAATATAACCATTTCATGTTTTCATTCATTTATAACATGCAAATATTCATTGCTTTATGGTTCATTTTCCATTTTCGATCACTTTCTTAATTCAGTGATCTTAACTACTTAATTCCCTTTCAATCTAATTAAAGATTTAATTAAAATCTTATTTAGTTTTAATCTTCCAAAGTCATTATTAAATGATTATTCAATTTTTAGGGAATTAATTCTATCATAAATTCGGGTTAAAGAATAAATGTTATTTAAAACATAATTCACGATAAACCCAAATTTAAATTTCATAAACTTCCCATTTAATATATATAATTAAACATCATTTATTTCAGAGTATTTCATTTAATCTTAAATAAAATATTAATCATCTTTGATTTCCTTTATAAAATGTATAACATAATTTATACGGGTTAAAATGGAGTTACTATTTTAAAATGGACTGAATAGCCCAATTCATTTTCCTTATCCATTTATTATGTTTATCTTTACATTTTATTATTTAATAGCGGGCCAGACCTCTCACATTAGGCCTACAACTTGTGGATGCTGGATATGCCGGTTGGTTCCGGGCAGACTTCTACCACAGGTTGGGCTTAACCTCGTGTCTTGACCCAATTCGTATTTGCGCACTTGGACCTCTCACATTAGGCCCAACATTTATGGTTGCTGGATATGCCGGTTGGTTCCGGGCAGACTTCCGCCACAAATGTGACCTAACCTCGTGTCCAAGTACAATTAATAATTATAATTATAATTATAATTATCTCTTAAAAGTATTATTTTAAAACATTTCATATTTTAGAATATCTAATTTCTAAAATATCATTCATTCTTTTACTTATCCTTTCATTTCAGTAAACATTAATCTTTCCGTATTAATATCATAAAACTATTCCCAAAATGTTTCAATTGTAATATCAAAACTTACCATTTTGATATTAAATGAAATCTTCCTCAATTAATCCATTTATGTTAAATTTTAAAATCAAATCTTCTAAATTTACAAGTTAACATAAAAACGAGATTTTTCAATTCAAATCTTCATTATTATAATTGGAATGAAATCTTACCAATTTAAACTTTTTATTTCATCCTTTTTAAATGTGCAATCTTCTTAATTAAATCGTCCATTAATTCCATTAATTGAGTAAATAATGAAAACATTTCAAGTTCCTCAATAACGCTAATTATATATTCACTTTCATGTACAACTTTCATGTGCAATATCCATATATAAATTTTTTTATATTTTTAATCAGAAACACTACGAATATATTTATTTACATATTTTACTTAAAAACGCTTAAAATAAACTTGCATTCATGTTTTTGACATAACAATAAAAATAAAGTTGCATTCATATTTTTATGTAAATAAAAAAATAAAGTTTCATTCATATTTTAACAGAACGATGCAAATAAAGTTTGCATTTATATTTTATCAAAACAGTGCAATTAAGTTTGCATTCTTATTTTATCAAAAACAATGCAATTAATGTTGCATTTATATTTTATAATAAATAATGCAATTAAGTTTGCATTCTTATTTTATCAAAAACAATGCAAATAAGTTTGCATTCTTATTTTATCAAAAACAATGCAATTAATGTTGCATTTATATTTTATAATAAACAATGCAATTAAGTTTGCATTCCTATTTTATCAAAAACAATGCAAATAAGTTTGCATTCTTATTTTATTAACAACAATGAAATTAATGTTGCATTTATATTTTATAATAAACAATGCAATTAAGTTTGCATTCCTAGTGTGACATCCACTATGAAAATAAGTTTATTTTCTTAATTTTTATTAAGACGCTAAGACTATTTTAATAATCTTATTCTTACTTAAGTGCTAAAAATATAATATAAATTTGCTATTTACACTCACGCACTAAAATGTGGTTATTTTCCCATTTACATGACCGCACTAAAATTATGGTCATCTTCCAATTCACATGACCGCATACGAAAATTAATATCACACAGAATATGGTGTCGCGCTTGCATATCAATAAAATGATAAATAACATAATATGGGGTGTTCAAATCCATTCCAAACCATTCAATGAGCAACATGTAGATTAATGTTAAGCATTCATGTCGACAAACAATAATGACAACATACAATATGGTATTAAATCTTCATGTCATCGCATATAATAACATCATAAGATGTAGTGTCGCATTTTTGTGTCAAGATCCCAACTTTGTTTTTTTATTATCTAAATAAAATAAGATTTTTTTATATATATATTATAAAAATCCTAACTTGATTTATAAATATAATTAAAAGATTTAAACTTTCTTTTATAATATAAAAATCCTATCTTTATAAATTTTAAATAAAGATCTAATCTTTATTTTTAACACATCATAAAATAAAAGATCAAATTTTTATTCTCAAAACAACATAAAATACAAAATCTAATTTTTTTATTGCCAAAACAACATAAAAAAAAACAAGATCAAATCCATTCGTGTAGATTCCAACAACGCAATTCATATGACAATCATCCAAACACAAATCCAAACCCAAGCATCAACAGGTAGTCATACATCACGGATCTAGTTCACTTCTCATTAAATTATTTAAATAACAAAAAATAATAATTAAATTAAATTAAATTAAAAATAGAATCTCACCTTATTCTCAGTTTTGTTCAAATCTTTGGATTGCGATAACTTTTGATTGGATCGATGAAATTGGACGTCGTTTGTTGGAGAAGGACCGGCTTGGAGAGGAGCATACACTCCTGGAAGCTTGGAGGGTGCAGCGGCGTACGGCGGTTGCGGCGGGAGGAAGAAGGCAGCGGTTGAAGAGATTTTATTTTCGATAAATTTTTGATTGAGGAAGAAGACAGCCATTGACAAGAGGAGGAAGGAAGGGAAAAAAAGATGGCTGCTGTAAAATTTCGAATTTCAGCCTAAATTCTGAGGAAAAAGATAATATATACTATGGGTCTAATTTTGGTTTGGGCCCAAATATCATTACGTGTCCAATTGCTAAATTTTCAACTGTTTTCTTCAATTCAAAAATTCTTATAAATACATGCTGATTTCAAAATTAATAAAATTTTAAACATAATTATTTCAGGTCATTACGAATCCAACGAACCGGATTTCGTAATTTTCCGAGTCCGTATGAATTTATTATGAATTTCCGAAGTCTGAAAATATGCTATTTTTCACTGTAAAAATTATACCGGCCACAATATAATTCCAAAAATTATAAATTTTAGAATTTAACCTTATTTTAATATTCCGAATCCATAGAAACTGGTCTCGTCGAATTCGGAGTTCGTTTGCAAAAATTCCATTTTTCAGGCGTATATTTTTAATATTTAAAAATACCAAAAATAGTGGAATTTTTCCGAAACTCAAAAATATAAGTTCTTATAGTCATTTTTATATGTAAACAACATTCTGAAACCAATGGAGATGGTTTCGGGTCCTAATTCCTTATTCTGCAAAAAATTTACGTTTCGGGCCTTATATATAATATATACGAATTCTATAGCGTTTTTCTGAAAATTTAATTTTCTCATAACTTACAATTTATAAACTGGAATCTTAATTTCCGAAACTCTTTGGAAAGATATTTTAAATACGGTCCTAACGTTTCTTGTTTCGTCCAATTCCGATTTATATTTTATTTTATATAATTTTTCAAAGTTGGAATTTCAAATCTGAAATTACCGCGCCGTTTTCAGGCTCGGAATGGATTTAATATAAATTTCAAGTTCGCGCTCGAAATAAAATAAGTTTTTCATCGTTATTATTTAAAATAAATAATTTTAAATATATTCATTCATTAAAATTTCTTAAAATAAAATTTTAAAATTAACCCCAAAAATCAGGGCTGTTACAGGAAGGTTTCTATCGAAAGTTCATAAGGGATTTTGCGAAAAACTCAGCTCCGCTCACAAAGTTGACCAAGAAGAATCTAGTGTTCAATTGGGACTTGGATTGCGAGTTTGCTTTCCAGCGACTGAAAAGGGCTCTTACAACAACCCCAGTTTTAACGTTGCCAGACGGAAGCAAGATGTTCACAGTTTATACAGATGCATGTGGGACAGGGCTAGGCGTTGTCTTAATGCAAGAAGGGAGGGTAGTTGCTTATGGCGGGAGACAATTGAAAGTGCATGAAAAGAACTACCCGACCCACGATCTTGAGTTAGCCGCCATCGTCTTTGCACTCAAGTCTTGGCGACACTATCTCCTAGGTGAGAAGTTCGAACTTTACACTGATCATAAATCGTTGAAACACCTTTTCTCGCAGAAGGACCTTAACTTGAGGCAACAGAGATGGATGGAGTTTCTTGCCTCGTATGATTTCGAGATCTCCTACACTCCGGGAAAAGGCAATGTAGTGGCAGACGCGTTGAGCTGAAAGAAACTGACCCTAAGCCCGCTGTTTTTGAAAGATAAAGCCTAGAGTTTATAGCCAGCTTTGACTTTAGGCCCTCCTCCGATTTTGTACCAGGCTTGCTAGCATCTCTCGAAGTACGCCCGACTTTAGTGGACTCAATAGGGACAGCACAACGCGAAGACCCTCAGCTTGTGGAAACGATTGATAGGCTAATTAGGGGTGAGACTTCAAGTCACCTCAATAGATACTCCATCGACGATAAGGGTTGGCTAAGGCGAGACGGAAGACTATGCGTCCTACAGACAAGGGATTTAGTATAGAATGTTCTCGAGGAAGCACATCCCTCCTAGATGATGATACACCCAGGCGGAGTTAAAATGTACAAGGACATAAAAAGAACTTTCTTTTGGAACGGCATGAAGAAAGACGTGGCAGAATTTGTTTCTAAGTGTATGGTGTGCCAACAGGTTAAGGCGGAACAGAAAAAGCCTGGCGGTCTGCTCCATCCTCTAGAGGTCCCACAGTGGAAGTGGGATAGCATTTCAATGGACTTCATCGATGGGCTGCCTAGGTCTAGGAGAGGCAACACTAGCATTTGGGTAATAGTGGATAGGCTTACTAAAAGCGCCCACTTTTTACCTGTCAAAAGTAAAAGAACTGCCTCATCCCTAGCATCTCTTTACCTCAAGGAAATCGTTCGACTCCATGGAATACCATCCAGCATTGTTAGTGACCGAGACCCTATCTTCACAAGTGAGTTTTGGCGGAGTCTGCAAGAAGCAGTAGGCACACAGTTATGCTTGAGCACAGCCTATCATCCCCAAACCGACGGCCAAACAGAAAGAGTGAACAGAGTTTTGGAGGACCTTTTAAGACTGTGCGTCCTTGACTTCGGAGGGACGTGGGAATACCATCTTCCTTTGGTGGAATTTGCCTATAACAACAGCTATCAAGCAACCATCGGAATGGTGCCCTTCGAAGCTTTATATGGAAGACTGTGCCGATCGCCCACTTGTTGGTGGGAGTCTACTGATAAGCTCATACTTGGACCAGATATGATCCGAGAGACTTCAGAGAAAGTAGACTTAATACGAAGAAGGATGAAGACGGCCTAAGACAGAAAAAAGTCCTATGCCGAAAAGAGGAGGACCGACCTTGAATTTGAGGTTGGGGACAGAGTTTTTCTTAAGGTATCTCCGCTAAGGAACGTTGTTCATTTTGGAACCACAGGAAAGCTAGCACCAAGGTTCGTAGGGCCATTCCCTATCATCGAGAAAATTGGGGAAATGGCTTATAGATTAGAGCTACCCGAAAAATTGGCCGGAATTCACAACGTCTTTCACGTTTCACACCTCCGAAAATGTATACATGAATCTGCTGAAGTGGTAGAGCCAAATATCTTAGAAGAAGCTGAAGTGGAACGCGAAGCAACCGTAAGGAAAGTTCCAACCCGCATATTAGGAACGGAAGTGAAGAAGCTACGCAACCGCGAAGTCAAGCTCGTCAAAGTTCAGTGGAGCGACGCCGAAGAAGATGCAACTTGGGAAATTGAAGCTAGAATATGCGCAGCCTACCCTTTTCTTTTCGCGGGTACATCTTTGATCTTTCCTTTTTTCCTTAAGTTGCGCTTTTATCTATCTTTTTAGGTATATTTCCTCGACCTTATCTTTTAGGTAGAAACCCTTTGGATGAAAACATGTAATTGAAACATGTTATGGATGATGGTTGCAAGTGGTTGCAAGTGATTTCTAGTGGTTGCTCGTGGTTGCATATACACACACAATCTAGGTTTTAGATCGGCTCAGTCACTTCATATTGCATATGCATAAATGTATTTATATTCGTATATGGTTGAAATTTAATGTGTTGTCATATGGATGTTGCATTTGTATGAATGATTGTGCACTCATGTAGAATCATGAATAGGAGAATTTGCATACAAAATGGATTCATGGCACTTACATAATTTGCATTAAGGAGGTCAACTGAATCAGTATACCGCCTGATTTTGCATTAGATAAGTACATGTACACACACACACACACACTTCGCATATGATCATGAAGCATTAGAAGTCTTTTAAGGACAATGGATGCTCGTGTTTGATGGATGAGTAGATGGATGTTTGGATGTTAGGATATACATTCTTCCTGAACTTGAAGATTTCTGGGACGAAATCCTTTTAAGTGGGGGAGAATGTAACACCCCGTATATTCTATAACAGTAAAATTCACAAATTAAAGTATAATTAATTTCAAATCAAAGAATTAAGGGAAACGGGATACGCTATTGCGTTCGTCTCGAAATTCTGCTTGAGATAGAGTCCGAGTTTGCGTAAAACGGACTCTGTATGAGGGAGTTATGGCCTCTGGAAGTTTCAGAATTCAGTTTAAAATTCAAACAGACGAAAACAGCTCAGAAAAACAAGTTTAAAATTCAAAAATCGGGCCCAATTGGCCAGGGCGGGAAAATTCCCGCCCAAGGCACCCAGGTCGACTTGGCAGTCGACCTGGGCCTAGCCAGGTCGACTGGGCAGTCGACCTGGGTAACCCGTGTCGACTGCCAAGTCGACACGGTGTCGACTGGGGTGTCGACCTGGCCCCTAAGCCAGGTCGAACCCAGCCCACCCTGGCTGGCCTAGTCTGTGTTTGGTCAATTTTCTGAGCCTTGCCTTGTCACTAGGGCTAGGTGTCAGCTCCTGGTTGGTCTCTCCTTTGAACGAACGGCTATTATTAAACCAAGCTCCATCGACGGTCTAAATCAACTCACAAACTCTATAAAAAGGACCAAAGACTAACCCTAATTCACACAAACTAAAATAGAGATGAGACCGTCATGCTGCTGAGGAGAGACTAAGGATAGCCGTCAGAAATTGGGAGACAATTAGGAGATAAATCAAAAGCTTAAAGCAACGTTAATTGAATCAAAGCAACGCCTACAACAAAGGATAGCATCTCCAAATTCAGAATTCAGATTCCTGAATTGAAGATTCGTCATACGTTGTAAGTAGAGTGCTATTCCGATATGAATAATTAATTGCGTTTGATTTATATAAAATGCGAAATGGAATTGTGGCGATAATAATCTATATTTGTATGTTATTTTGATTCTAAACTATTTGGGAATGTTGTGATATACGCTTGGATATTTGCAAGAATGTGATTTACGTTGGAAGTAAACAACGAAATGGAATTGTGGCAATAATAATCTATACTTGTATGTTATTTTGATTCTAAACGATTTGGAAATGTTATACGATTGGATATTTTGCAAGTATGTGATTTGGGATTCATACAAGTATGTGATTTATGTTGACAACTATATGTTGTGGATTCATGCAAGTATATGATGCATTAATATGCCAATATGATGTACATACTTTTATGATCATTTTTAGTGTGTAATTGGACTCGACTAAGTACTATGATTTATATGAATCTATGTTGAAATTTGCAAATCATACTTTTGTATTAGAAACAAAAGTAAGCATCTTTATGAACATGACTAAACTATGTTTGGTATTATGCCTAGTTGAAACATGTTTTAGGCCTAAGTTGTTATCAAAACCATATGGTGATATATGTGACACAATTAAGTTAGATTTACATTCCAATTGCAAGTTTACATGAATAGAAATGATTCAGGTTTAAGTATTGTTTATGCCATGATTATATGAATAGAATGATTCATGTTTAAGTATTGTTTATGCCATAATTATATGCTGTTACAATTGCAAGTTCACATGTGCCTACTTTATGTTAATTGAATCGTTCGTTGCAAGTTCATGCGTTCACACTCCTTTTTTTCATGTTACCTTATAAACACCATGTTATAAGCCTCCCCTTTTCATATGGCTAAATTGGGTTTAAATATTAAACCCAACACACCTTACATTGTAGCGAACGTGTAAAACGGGGGTAATGACGTTTGGGTTAAAATATAGAACATATGTGTTGGCATGTTTGGCGCATGCCAACAACCTTGAAAAACAATTAAGTGGCATAAATAAATTTTAACCAATAAAGATGAATTTGAATAATGGGCCGCAAATATTTACATATAAAAAGAAAAGAGACAAAATTTGTAAATGTAGAAAATACGATGTGTTTAACCCAAGGTTGGATTGAATTGTGATGTAAACCTGCCCGGAACCGCCCGGCTGTCCAGTAGTCACAACAATACCTATCCAATGTGGGTGGTTAAACACGGAGCCCAATAAGGACCCGAGGTTAGACTGAGTTATGGCGTAAGACTGCCCGGACCCAACCGGCAACAGGCAGCCACAACAATACCTGTCTAATGTGAGAGGTCAAGGCTTTAATAAGACAATTAAGGCTGAGTCAGGATTGGTAGGATTAAGTAAATTAAATTAATACTTAATCAAAATGGAAACATGCTAAACTGAACAGACTGATTTGGGGTTAGGTTTATTAAACACTTAACCAACTTAGCATGTTGGCTAGAAATAGAAAACCTAGTAGCAGGGGACCCTTTTCAGCAGTAACCCTACAAGGTGTATCAGGATACCCTGAACTAGGCAGGATGGGGCACGATTACTGGGCTGACTGTAAGAGGTCAAATCGACGGCGGTGGTGCAGCAGTGTAGGTTCTAACGGGGTGCGGGCGTGCACACACTCCGGCGCAGAAAAATAAGGCACTGGGCACCAGTAGCATACCTGTGCATTCTAGAGTTGTGTCGGGCCGCCACCATGGGACTTGATACACCCCATGGTGGGACCAGCATAGGTAACTACAACATCGGGGGCCGTAAGACACATGTAACTATGCGAGTAGGAGACGATCATCAGAAATGGATCACTTCACCCTGATTATGGGGTGCCTGTTGGGAACTAGTTTATATGGGTACAGAGATTAATATGGGGGTACGATAGTATATTCGACCCTAGACAACTTAACTTAGTTTATGGTGCATTCCCATTTCCAGTTTATGCTTATCATACCCAGTTCTTTATTCATAGACTGAATAGTCCTAGACTTACTCAGACTTTATGTCTGACTCTACTTTTCTTTCGCCTTCTTTTCTTTCGTTCCCCCCCAGGTCCATAGGGAGGGAACACCGCAGCTTGACCAGTTTTCACATCCAGCTTGAAGAGAAAGAATGTATTGCTTGGATCTTTTTCCGTTTTGGGCTATGGCTTTGGGCAGCAATGATGGGACTTTTGCAGTTTATTTATGTTTTCTTTATGCTTCTTTAATAATGTAATCAAGACAGTTATGAAGATGTTATGTTTTTGGAAGAATTGTAAAACAAGTATGGTATGTTTTTGTGAACACGTATTTTGATGAAATAAAAGATGTTCTTGATTTTCGCTGTTCAAAAATATGTGTTCTTATATCTGTCTTGTATATCTGTGACTTATACTTATAAACCTCCACCAAAATTAGGGCATTCCCTTTGAGAGTGACCCTAACAGAGGTAGGGTGTTTCAGACTACTTACTCAAATGATCAATACCATACAACTGATTATTCACCTTTAAAAACGTATACCCTTTCTCTTTCTATTCTTACTAGATTTTATTCTTATACTTCCTTTTTGATTATACTATTCTATTTCTAAATTCCTTTTCTTATCGACTTCTATATATATCGATACGTTGATTTCTAACTATCAAATTATCTTAAAAATATTCTAACTCCTTAAATTCCCGGAAAAATTCGCCATAACCTCCTTTATACCGGGAGCATCGGAAAATCCCCAAACTGCCACACAGGCCTCTCTAATCAAAAAGAAAAAGGAAAAGCCAAGCGGCTAGCCGATACGGCGCATAAAATCTCATATATGAATTAAATACATACCTTTTTGTCGGGCATTCTATTTATTTCGCTTCTATACTTTATTCCAAACCTGTCTTCTGTATGTCTATACCTGTCCAATCTATTTTAACTGTACCAATCGTTTTAACTAAATTTGTTAATTAAATTTTGTTAATTTACTCTTCAGTCTATTTCACCTTCATATTTTAACATGACATGTTCAAATATATTTTAACTTGCATATTAACAAATTCTAATTATACTCATACTCTCGTTTCCTTATCGACTTCTTATTCAAATTCCAATTCAATTCTATTTGAATTCTCTTTATTTAAACTTCATTTGAATTCTATTTTCAAATTCTATAGTTTAAAGTCCATTTGAATTCTATATTCAAATTCTATTTGAATTCTCTGCATTATTTATAAACAACGTTTATGACTTCACTTAAAATCCCCCCATTATATATTTATAAACAAAGTTTATAAATTCAATTCAAATCCCACATTTTCATTTATAAACAAAGTTTATAAATTCCATTCAAATCCCACATTTTCATTTATAAACAAAGTTTATAAATTCCATTCAAATCCCCATTTTGATTTATAAACAAAGTTTATAAATTCAATTCAAAACCCACCTTTTCATTTATAAACAGAGTTTATAAATTCAATTACTTGTTTTATATACCTTCAAAACAAGTTAATATTTTCTATAGTTTTATTTAAAATTCAAGTTCTATTTATAAAAATAGAATTCCCTTTTTAAATCTCAAATACCCTTTTCGATATTTTTATAAATCAATATTCAAGCCCCATTGATATTTTAAACAATCAAATCAACCAAATTTCAATCATTTGATTTTTAACACATCATATATGAATATATATGATATCAAACAAACAAACAGATAATATATATATATATATATTTTTGAGGAATCCAGTTGGATTCCTCCAACCTGTTTTTCCTGCATCCACAGATGTTAGTCAACATAGTAATACCCATCCTGCTTCGAGGCAGGATATCGCAGTATGAAGGTCATCCACTATCATAGCGTGGGGCGTATAGGGTAATCATCCGCTATAGTACCGCAGGCGTCCGCTAATGAGATTGCGGGAACAATCCAATCCTCAACCCAATATATATATATATATATAAAATAGTCAATCCTAAATAACTAATATATTTAAATCAACCAAACAGCATTCAAACAAGCAAAAACAATAATTTTTAACACTAAAAATAATTCTAATTAAATGGTGAGTGAGATTTACTCACATTGAATATTTTGTAATCCGTTTCCTTTTTCTTTATCTGTTCCAGCTTTAGAAAAATCTCGAATCCACTTGAACCCGTAATTTCATTCAGCTACAAATCTCATTTGTCCGACTCCATGATTTATGGACCTCGCATGAATTTATTCACGGATTTGTATAAGATATATATTTCTATTTATTTAACAAAAATTAGGCTTTTAAGTAGTTAATTAAAATCTTATACCTTACTTTCTCTAATGTTCAAAACAGTTTGAGCTTCTGCTAATTCCTTCACTTTTGTACCAAAGATGGCTTCCGGAATAACCAAACTGACACCTCCAATCCTCGACTGCTCCACCACCTGTGAAGCAACCTTCTGCCCTTTGCTGGTCGGACTCCCTTACAGTTCCATTACCCTTGTAGCAAATGCCATAGGTCCAAGAACCGAACCCTACTTCCCATCAACGTCAACACAGCTCCGCCTCGTGCAAAACACAGAAGCCCGACCCCACTAAAACAGTTGACATCCGATGCTCAACCTTTCAATCCTCATCAAAAACAACTCGGTGCCCAGAACTGGAATCGCACCACCATACTTCCAGTCAACACAGTTCGTTCATCCCCAGTTTGACCAAAAACAATAGATCGAGCCCTTCCCCGAATGCTGCGATCCCCTAAAATGAAACCAGACAGTACCATCGAAAGCCCTAAATCGAGCGACGTTGAAATCCCATCGTACACAAGACGAGCGATGCCAAGATGAAGCTTTCGAACACCCGATTCCATAAATCCACTTTCAAACGATTTTTTCTCGGTATTTGATTTGGAACTGATAATTGAATGAATTGGGGAATCGGCCTCTTTGGTTTGTTGAGGGATTGATTTTTATAAGGAGAATGGGTGTGGTTTTAAAGAGGAACAACGAGGCCAGAAATTTGTGGAGTTACAGTGGACGATGTGGTTGATTTTCTCCCTTTTGAATTTGAGGAGAAGGAAAAGCTACGTTTATAGTTTGTTGGCAAAGAGAGATCCACTAAATTTTATTTATTTAAAATTAGTTTTAATTTACCGATGATTAAAATTAATTAAATTCCAGACTAATAGATTTCTTCGGAAATAAATTTGTATTATCGTTCTAATTCCAACAGGAGTTGGTATTGATTATCTGGACTGTTTCTAATTCAGTTATAACTTTGAATTCAATTATTCTTCTCATTACGATAATTTAATATATTCGATATTAAATCGAAATTGATTATTAAATTAATAACTCAAATATAAAATTCCACTTATATTATCCACATAATATTTAAACTAAATATTAAATATTCAAAAATTAGCCCATAAGGATCCGGATCATTACAATCTTCCCCACTTAAAATAATTTCGTCCTCGAAATTGCTAATGTAGAAAAAGTGCTCCAAACCCATTTATCTTTTCAAAACTTATTTATGTTGATACTCAACATTTCAAACTTCCTTACGTAACCCTCTTTCGAATAAATCCCTATTCGATAACTCCTCCATTCGAATAACTATATTCGATAATCTCTCTATCGAATAACTAGATTCGAAAACCTTTCTTCGAATAAACTATATTCGATTTACTCTATTCAATTTACTCTTATCAATTAACTCTATAAGATTTAACTCTTATCGATTAACTCTATTTGATTAGCTCTTTTCACTTAACTCCTTCTGAACAAGCTATATTCGATAACTCCTTTAACTCTATTCGAATAAACTATATTCGATTAACTCCTTTAACTATATTCCAATACTATATTCGATTACTCCCTTTAATTCTATTCAAATAACTAATATTCGATTTAACTCCATTCGCTTGACTCTAGATTGCAGCGATCACAATGGTTATGCCTGATTCCCTCAGGAAACATCCGACCGCCCTAGGCTATCTGCAGCCCTGCGAATTACGCTAGCAGTCGTACGAAATGGCAACTTATCCTGAGTAACTATGGTTGACTAACTCTATCTCAATAACTATATTCGATCAACTTTAATTAAATAACTAACATTCAATTAAATCCTAATTCGATTAACAACGTTCAATTAACTCTATCTGGTTAACTCTTATTTTGAATAACAAATATTCGATAAATTCTAATTGAATAACTAATATTCAATTAACCCTACGGATTAACCCTAACTGATTAACTCTAACTGGTTAATTCTTACTTTAATCGATTTATTCTAACTCTAATCGATTATTTCTAACTCTAATCGATTTCTCTTATTCGAATAACTCCTATTGGATAATGTTTATTCATTTATAAAGATTTACTTTTAGTAACGGTTCTTCACTTTATAAATGTTCTCTTTAATGACGTTATTTCACTTATACAAGTGTTGTGTACCCCTTCTATTTAAAACTATCGGTGTTAAAAACCAATATCTCTTCTCTATATAAGTTCAGACTTATATATTCCATCTATCGAATGATAAATATTAATTTAATTTATAAACTGTCATTTTATAAATAAATCTTTTCTATTTATCTGTTAAAAACATATTTCCACTTTCTATTCATCTTCTAAATATTCCTTTGATTAAATTCTATTTATTTAACAAATAAATATCTCATTTATAACATTCTATTCATTTTCTATAAATAAATATTTCCTTTTAATCTATTTGTAAATGTTTTACAAATATTCCCTTCTAAATTCTATTTGTAAATGTTTTTTACAAATATTTCTCCTTCTATTTGTTTGCATATAACTTTCTTTGTATTTGTTTTATAAATATATTTCCTTTATATTTGTTTAAATATATATTTTCTTTTTAACTCTTTTGGTTTTTACTTTATTCACACCCAATTCATATTTCATTCACATTGATTTTACTCAATTTATTCATTTCGATCCATTTAAGTTACTTAAGTTAAATTTAATTTCAATCATTCGAATTCCCATTAACTAGTTGCTAATTAACCGTTTTGCCTATTTCACCCTTTTTATTTGAATATAACTTGTTCAAATATATGTCATCTTAATTATAAACTAATCTAATTATATTTTCAACTCGAGTTATATATTCAATTTCGAATATAAATTCTCAATCTCTTTCACTTATCCAAAAACCCAATTTTGATTCAAATTTCCTTTAACTAATTATTTTCCAATTTAATTAATTCTATTTGACCATTTAAAATATGATTTGTGTCTTAAAAATCATTTCACTTACTTCACTGGAGTTCATATTTATTTTATATCTCCGGTCTGGATTTTTCCAATGCTAATTCGGATTTTATTCCCTAAAGATCCTTTTATTTATTTAATTAAACCGTTATGGTTTTATAATGGTTTTGGCGCTGCTTTTCTAAAAATTTGATTTTGTCATAACTCAAAATCTATACGACGAAATCCAGATTTTTCTCTTTTATTAGAAAACTATTATTCAACCGGTCCCGACGATTCTTGTTTCACAGAATTCCGACTTCAATTGAGTTCTGTATACTAAATTGAAGTTCGAATCGCCAATATAAAAACTACCGCGCTATGGCGAGCTCGTTTAAATTATATTTATAAATATAAACGTTTTAACTTTGTTTATAATAAATTCAACTCCATTCTGATATATTTTTAATGTATATCCAATCCATTTCACATAATATTCCCGATCTATTTCACTTCTAATATTCAAATCCTATATATTTACAATATTCAAATTCCATTTGAATTTCTTTATTCAAAACCCATTTCAAATCCCTTATTCAAATTCCATTTGAAACCCTTTATTCAATTTCTATTTGAATTTCTTATCTTCAATTCCTATTTGAAATCCTTTGAATTTAAATTCTATTTTAACTCCTTTGAATTCAAATTCTATTTCAAACTTTATATTTTCTTTGAATTCTAATATTCAACCTCCACTTTATATTATCTTTGAAATTCTATTTAACCAAATTCCATTTGAATTCTAATATTCAAATCTCTATTTGACTTTTCTTTATTCAAATCCATTTGAATTCCTTTGAATTCAAATTCCATTTCAATTTTTCTTATACAATTTCTATTTGAATTTTCTTTATTCAAATCCTATTTAAATTTCTACGTTTAAATGTTATACTCACATTTTATTTGAATTATATATATTTAAAATTCCATTTCAAATCCTATTTGAATCCCTATATTTTACTTCTATTTGAAATCTATATTCCAATTCCCATTTCACTTCTATTTGAAATCGATATTCCAATTCTCATTTCAAAATTCCTATGAAGTAATATAAATATATACATATATTTATATCTATCTCAATTCAAAACATCTGAATTTTCAAACAACTTGTTTCTTTTCAAACAAATTTTCCATCAAAAACTTTTCTAAGGCAACAATTCATCACTTAGAAACTCGAAAATGAACACTGATGATGTTGCGACCATCATCAGAATTATTTCCCAGCTAATGAAGTGAGTTCAGTGCTATATTTCTTTCAAACTCCATTTAGAAAAATATTTTCCAAACTCCCAGTATTTTAAATTCTGAATTCTGGTTGGAATTCAATTTCAATTTATAACATTTGTATATTTGATTTCATATACAAATTCTATTGGTTATATATATCTATTTCTGTTTTATAATCTCATTCGATTATAATCCTAACAATCAACTCAACTATTTAAAACAATATTGTGTCCAATCTTCTGTTCAAGTGTTTATAAACTCCTATCGACATCGTGGCGTCCCGCGATTCGATCAGAATTCACAAACCACTCAACAGACTAGTCAACACAATATAAAATAGTTTTTATATCACATAACAAATACGCTCTCTCGTATATATATACACTCAACTCATTCTAGGATACTACTGATCCTATCTCTAATGAGCACATTCCAACAAGCCTAGGTATTCGCTCAACCTAAGCTATGATACCAACTGTAATGACCCATATTTCCGTAACATCAGAGTTGACAATATACATCATACGTCCAACCCAAATATCACGAAAATACGAAACATTTTTTTTAGAAGAAAAAGATAGAAGAAGAACAGAAATAACAACACAGAATCTCACATCGCAGCGGAACAAAATATAATATATCATATCTTTGAAATACAAAATTTCAACTGTATAACATACACTTATTAGAGTACAACACTTACAACACAGCGGAACAAAAACTCTATATAACTAACGCTGAAGCCTCCTGCTCCAAGCTCCTTTAGATAGATCTGTAAAATCCTGAACTACTTGACTGCCCGTACAAATTTAGGCACCCAAGAGTTTAGATAGAACAAAACAAAATAAACTCCGGGTCAGTCATGGGACTGGTATGAGTAAACAGTTTAAAACAGTTTCAAAAACTAAATGATATCTCATAAGACCACGCCGTATAACACGGAACGGGTTTTCCCTTATGAGAATCCAAATACTTGATTTAACTTTCAAATCCTCTTTGAAAGAACGGTATAATCTTTATATCAAAATTCTTTTGATATTATAAAAATGTCTAAATCAAGTAAATAACAATCTAGTGGAACGTTTGCATTTCACGTTCCACATATATATATATACAATCAAAACCGCAAGCACGTATTGGGTATTTGGTTTCCAATTATGACAACGTATGGAACCACCTTCCGCTGGTATATCTCTAGAGGAGAATACACCGAGTTCAACAAGAACATCTTGCAACTCAGCCACGCATGACCGACCACTCATTTGGCTTGAGTGTATCAAATGTATATCACCAACGGTTGGGATCAGCAACCGTTTCCCGAATGGGACAACATCGACAATAGATTTTTAGAAGTAAATGAAACTCTAGTTCAGGTGATTATACACCCTAATAGGTGCGACCTACATAGCCATGCTGCTTGCCCGATTTCTGTCATTTACCGGTTGATGAAGCTTGAGGTTACGCTTTATCATCACATCAGATTCACTTCGAATGCCACATTGTCAGATCCATCGACAATCACTAATTAACGTCTACAACAGTACATTATGTGTTAGCTAAAGAAGTTTCCTTCTCCGCTTCCACTCTTGGTACGGTTGAAGAAATCAATGTACGTGACCTTTCTGGAAATACTCTGTCAGACATTCATCCATACAAGTCACCCAGGAACAGGATGAGCCGAAGGTACTATTTCTATTTATAGAAAAAGTCCTTGCACTCTACTCCGTCTTCGATTATCTTTATATAATCTGATTCGCACGCTACTGCCAATACGGAGTGGTTCTTCGGATAATAATCCAACCGGTCTCTCCATATTGACAACGATGGTCAAAACTTCGATAGTCTGTGATTTAACTATCGAATAAAAACAAGTGTTTCGATAGTCGATGATTTAACTATCGAAGAAAAACAAGTGTTCATTCAACATATCTACAATCACGGAGCCTTTAATTAATATTCCATTAATTAAATCTCTTCTCTATTTCTTATATCAATATTTGTTAACCAAATATTTTCAACAACCATATTGGCCCTTTTACGTTATTTGGAAAACATTTCCGAATATCGCCTTACTTTATTTTCTAACTTAAGAACATATATGTTATTTACATTTGGAAAATATTCCAATTACTTATCTCTTTCCGATCTCATTTATTTCTATACTTAGGAAATATTCTATATTCTATTTCCAAGCTTACATTTCATTTGGGTTAAAACGGATGTTGTGTAAAACATCGTTATGACAACCCAAATACTATATTCAATTAAATCTTATCCAACATTGATCTTCGAGCCTGAAATCTTACTATTTATTTGTTAATAATGAAATCAATCAAGTTGGGGTATAACTACCTCTCAGACCTTGACTGAATAACATTTATAATGTCAAAACAGATAAGACTACTTACTCGAATGATCAATACCATACAACTGATTATTCACCTTTAAACACGTATACCCTTTCTCTTTCTATTCTTACTAGATTTTATTCTTATACTTCCTTTTTGATTATACTATTCTATTTCTAAATTCGTTTTCTTATCGACTTCTATATATATCGATACGTTGATTTCTAACTATCAAATTATCTTAAAAATATTCTAACTCCTTAAATTCCCGGAAAAATTCGCCACAACCTCCTTTATACCGGGAGCCTCGGGAAAATCCCCAAACTGCCACACAGGCCTCTCTAATCAAAAAGAAAAAGGAAAAGCCAAGCGGCTAGCCGATACGGCGCATAAAATATCATATATGAATTAAATACATACCTTTTTGTCGGGCATTCTATTTATTTCGCTTCTATACTTTATTCCAAATCTGTCTCCTGTATGTTTATACCTGTCCAATCTATTTTAACTATATCAATCATTTTAACTAAATTTGTTAATTAAATTTTGTTAATTTACTCTTCAGTCTATTTCACCTTCATATTTTAACATGACATGTTCAAATATATTTTAACTTGCATATTAACAAATTCTAATTATACTCATACTCTCGTTTCCTTATCGACTTCTTATTCAAATTCCAATTCAATTCTATTTGAATTCTCTTTATTTAAACTTCATTTGAATTCTATTTTCAAATTCTATAGTTTAAAGTCCATTTGAATTCTATATTCAAATTCTATTTGAATTCTCTGCATTATTTATAAACAACGTTTATGACTTCACTTAAAATCCCCCCATTATATATTTATAAACAAAGTTTATAAATTCAATTCAAATCCCACATTTTCATTTATAAACAAAGTTTATAAATTCCATTCAAATCCCACATTTTCATTTATAAACAAAGTTTATAAATTCCATTCAAATCCCATATTTTGATTTATAAACAAAGTTTATAAATTCAATTCAAAACCCACCTTTTCATTTATAAACAGAGTTTATAAATTCAATTACTTGTTTTATATACCTTCAAAACAAGTTAATATTTTATATAGTTTTATTTAAAATTCAAGTTCTATTTATAAAAATAGAATTCCCTTTTTAAATCTCAAATACCCTTTTCGATATTTTTATAAATCAATATTCAAGCCCCATTGATATTTTAAACAATCAAATCAACCAATTTTTAATCATTTGATTTTTAACACATCATATATGAATATATATGATATCAAACAAACAAACAGATAATTTTTTTTTTGAGTAATCCAGTTGGATTCTTCCTACCTGTTTTTCCTGCATCCACAGACGTTAGTCAACATAGTAATACCCATCCTGCTTCGAGGCAGGATATCGCGGTATGAAGGTCATCCACTATCATAGCGTGGGGCGTATAGGGTAATCATCCGCTATGGTACCGCGGGCATCCGCTAATGAGACTGCGGGAACAATCCAATCCTCAACCTAATATATATATATATATATATATATATATAATAGTCAATCCTAAATAACTAACATATTTAAATCAACCAAACAACATTCAAACAAGCAAAAACAATTATTTTTAACACTAGAAATAATTCTAATTAAATGGTGAGTGAGATTTACTCACATTGAATATTTTGTAATCCGTTTCCTATTTCTTTATTTGTTCCAGCTTCAGAAAAATCTCGAATCCACTTGAACCCATAATTTCATTCAGCTACAAATCTCATTTGTCCGACTCCATGATTTATGGACCTCGCATGAATTTATTCACGGATTTGTATAAGATATATATTTCTATTTATTTAACAAAAATTAGACTTTTAAGTAGTTAATTAAAATCTTATACCTTACTTTCTCTAATGTTCAAAACAGTTTGAGCTTCTGCTAATTCCTTCACTTTCGTACCAAAGATGGCTTCCGGAATAACCAAACTGACACCTCCAATCCTCGAATGCTCCACCACCTGTGAAGCAACCTCCTGCCCTTTGCTGGTCGGACTCCCTTATAGTTCCATTACCCTTGCAGCAAATGCCATAGGTCCAAGAACCGAACCCTACTTCCCATCAACGTCAACACAGCTCCGCCTCGTGCAAAACACAGAAGCCCGACCCCACTAAAACAGTTGACATCCGACGCTCAACCTTTCAATCCTCATCAAAAACAACTCGATGCCCTGAACTGGAATCGCACCACCATAATTCCAGTCAACACAGTTCGTTCATCCCCAGTTTGACCAAAAACAACAGATCGAGCCCTTCCCCGAATGCTGCGATCCCCCAAAAACGAAACCAGACAGTACCATCGAAAGCCCTAAATTGAGCGACGTTGAAATCCCATCGTACACAAGACGAGCGATGCCAAGATGAAGCTTTCGAACACCCGATTCCATAAATCCACTTTCAAACGATTTTTACTCGGTATTTGATTTGGAACTGATAATTGAATGAATTGGGGAATCAACCTCTTTGGTTTGCTGAGGGATTGATTTTTATAAGGAGAATGGGTGTGGTTTTAAAGAGGAACAACGAGGCCAGAAATTCGTGGAGTTACAGTGGACGATGTGGTTGATTTTCTCCCTTTTGAATTTGAGGAGAAGGAAAAGCTACGTTTATAGTTTGTTGGCAAAAAGAGATTCACTAAATTTTATTTATTTAAAATTAGTTTTAATTTACCAATGATTAAAATTAATTAAATTCCAGACTAATAAATTTCTTTGGAAATAAATTTATATTATCGTTCTAATTCCAACAGGAGTTGGTATTGATTATCTGGACTGTTTCTAATTCAGTTATAACTTTGAATTCAATTATTCTTCTCATTACGATAATTTAATATATTCGATATTAAATCGAAATTGATTATTAAATTAATAACTCAAATATAAAATTCCACTTATATTATCCACCCAATATTTAAATTAAATATTAATTATTTAAAAATTAACCCATAAGGATCCGGGTCATTACAGTGGGAGAGCGTCTCTATGGATTTCATTGATGGTTTTCCTAAATCAAGGAAAAGAAACACCAGTATTTGGGTTATAATTGACATGCCTACTAAGAGTGCTCATTTCACTCCTTTTAAGAGTAAAAGGAAGGCAGCATGGTTGGCAGCAGTTTATCTTTGTGAGATAGTCCGTTTACATGGAGTACCTTCTAGTATTGTGAGAGATCGTGACCCCATATTCACTAGTGAGTTTTGGAGGAGCTTCCAGGAGGCATTAGGTACACGGTTGTGTTTGAGCACCGCTTATCACCCTCGGACCGATGGGCAGACAGAAAGGGTGAATAGAGTTCTTGAGGATCTTTTAATATTGTGTATCCTAGACTTTGGAAGGACTTGGAAAGAGCATCTTCCATTATTAGTGTTCGCCTACAATAACAATTATCAATCTAGTATTGGCATGGTACCCTTCGTAGCATTGTATGGATGACCTTGTAGATCACCAAATTGTTGGTGGGAGTCTACAGATAGGCTTCTACTTGGACCTGAGATGATTAGAGAAATTTCAGAGAAGGTTGATTTTATCCGCAGACGCCAAAAGACAGCTTAGAACAGGAAGAAGTCCTACGCAGCCAAGAGAAGAACTGATATTGAGTTCGAGGTGGGAAACATGGTTTTCATCAAGGTATCACCTTTGAGGAATGTGGTTCGCTTTGGATCTGTAGGGAAATTAGCACCAAGGTTTGTAGGGCCATTTCCCATAACAAAAAGGATTGGCTAAATGGCCTATAGAGTAAAGCTACCAGAAAGAATGACGGGTGTTCATGATGTTTTCCATGTTTCTCATTTACGGAAGTTCTTGCATGATACTGCAGAAGTAGTGGAGCCGAGCATGCTTGAGGAAGTAGAGGTGGAACGGGAGGCAACAGTTAGACGAGTTCCTACTTTTATTCTTGGATCAGAGGTTAAAGAAGCTACGCAACCAAAATGTCTAGTTGATGAAAGTTCAATAGGGAGAAGACCACGAGAATGCAACTTGGGAGACTGAAGATAAGATTTGCGCTTCGTACCGTTTTCTTTTCAAGGGTATGTTCTTTACTTCTTTTTCCAAAGCTTTTATTCGTATTTGCTCATATCATTAATTATATCCAATCGATCGAATCTTAGACCTTTAGGTAAAGAACTAATGGACATAAAGATGTGTTTGAGGCATGTAATTTTTGATGGATGCAAATAGATGCAAGTGTTTGCAAATGGGTGCTCGTGGGTGCATATACACACATACATTAGGCACTAGATCGGCTCAATCACTCTCATACTGCATATGGATGTGTATTCATTTTTATTGAATGAAAATGGGTGTATCATCATGTGGATATTGCATTTGGATGATTGATTGTGCACACATATAGAACTTACATGTTATACTAGGATTATTTGGATACATTTTGGTTATATAGCACGAATATAAATTACATTAAGGAGGTCAACCGAATCAGCAGACCGCCTGATCTTTCGCATTATTATAGGGGTATATACACACACATTTGCATATGTTCATATAAGCAATAGAAATTGTTTAAGGACAATGGATGCCTGTCATTGGCGGATAAGAAGATGGATGATGGATGTTAGGATATACATTCTTCTTAACTTGGAGATTTCGGGGATGAAATTCTTTAAGTAGGGGAGAATGTAACACCCCACAATTTTAAAAAAGATACTATAATGATAAACTAAAGAGTACTTAATTAGATATTAGGAACTAAGTAAAATGGACTATGCCATTGCGTTCGTCTCGGAATTCTACTTAAGATAGTCTCTGAGTTTGTGTAAATCGGATATCGTATGAAGAAGATATCAAGGATTGAAGTTTATATACATATAAGCCAAATATATATAAATAACTCAATCCTAGAAAGTTGAAAATCAGAAGGCGGGAAGGAGCAGGAAATCGGCCCATTAGGGGTCGCCCCATGCCCCAGGGGTTTCGACCCATGGATCGACCCCTAGAAGGGGGTGTCGATCCCCGGGGTTGACCCCGGGGTCGACCCCACCCAGATCTGGGGCAGATCTATTCTGTGAACGTGGACTCATTTCTTGACCAGATTCGTTGACATTAGGCTATAAATAGGAACTCATTTCTATTTTTTTGTCCATAAAAAACAATGAAGACAACGAGTGCTGCCCCAACTCAAATTGAATTAGCCTATTCTTCTGCAATAACAACTTATAAGCATATAAGAATCTCTACTACAACATAAACAGTCAATTCTATGATTCTTAAGATCCAGTCGTGGTGAGTTTATGTTATTTTTAGATGTAAACATGTAAAACGTAATCCTGACATGTTCATAAGTTGGATCTAAATCGGTGCCTTTTAATAACTTGAATCATAACGTATCAGATCTGCTATTACTTGTTCATCTAATCTACTGACTAGTTCTCATATGCCTATTCCTGATATGTCTGTTCTGTTATCATGACTAATTTTGTCATCATAGGCCCATTCTGCTACTATGTTTATTTCTGTCACCTTATGCCTATTCAGTTAGTATGCCTATTTCTGACATAGTATACTTGTTTTGTTATTATGCTTATTCCTGTTCTCTTCTCTCCCTCCTTCTCCTTTTATTTTTATAGCCAGACTACCTTCGAGCCTAGGCCTACCGCTAAATATGCAAACGAACGAAATTGGGAATGGTTGGGAATGATATTGGGGCATAACTTGTATCGTGTTCAAGACTGGGAATTGGAGTATAACCTGGGTTGAACATGGAAAATTGTTTAAGAATAAACATGCATAATTTGCAGCAAATAGAAATTGTAACTGCACTTAGACACGAGTTTAGATTACGCTTGTACTAGAAGTCTTCCTGGAACCGCCTGGCAAATCCAGCATCCACAAGTGGTTAATATAATGTGAGTTGTCTAGTGCATAAACGTACACATAACGGTGCTCAGACATGAAGTTAAGTCTGGATTGTGATAGAAATCTGCCCGGAACCTCCCAGCATATCCAACATCCACAAGTGGTCGACTTAATGTGAGAGGTCTGGTGCATTAACAAGCATAAATGGAAATTGATAAGAACCTATTAACCTGTAATACTTAACCTATCAAATTAAGTAGGGGTTAAGTAAACTTGCTTGAATCAGTGAGGGGTTAAGTAAACTTGTTAAAACTATGAGGGGTTATATAAACCTGACAAACTTAACCTATTTTACATGTTGGGGTTATGCAAGCTTGTCGAACTATTAGGCATAACCTATCAAAATCCTAGTAGTGGGGATACAAGCCTAGGGGTGGCTTGTATCATTTGTTGTGTGGGACTGTATCAGTCAGTAACCCTTATTGGTATCAAACGGGGAACCCTAAACTAGTTCGGGGTCTTCGCACACTTGCTGAGCTGATTATAAGAGGTCACTTGAGTGAGGGTGTTGACGGCCGAGGACCTAACAAAGTCATGTGCGTGCATGGATCCGGCTTGCGCGGGAAATTAAGGTGCTGTGACATCAATAGATATGGTTGTGCATCTTAAAAATAACAGGGTTGCCACTTTAGGAAGTGATACATCCTACAGGGTAGGGAGCCGATCGATTGGGGTAGTAATTAGGGTGCATCTAGTCTTGCTTGTTCAGGAGCCTGTTATTATCATTAGGGGTAACACCTGTATTTTCTGTTGAGCTACCTGTTATTATTGTTGGGGGTAAAAACCCGTCACTAGAGCTGTACCTAATTCTACCATCTTGTTCTTGTTGGGATCATCTTGTTCTTCTTGTACTATTATTAGTGCAGAGGAAAGTATTTAGGAAGTGCAATATATGTTATCCGCTTATCCTTCTCAGTCTGTTATACCTGCCTTATGATGTTGTTATCTCTCTCTCATCTAGTTTATATATCTGTCATGATGCTTTTACTTATTTATATGCTAAAAGTAACTGGACTCGCCTGACTTTATGACTGACCCGTTTTGTTTCCTTTTCTCTCTCTTCATCTTTCCTCTAGGTTCTCAGAGTAGGAATACTAAGGCTTGATTAGGATTCTCTCATTATTAATGCTTGGATCTACTTAGATGTACCACTTTGATTACCTGTCTACTCTGATATAGCTCTTTTTGGGGATTATGCTTTTATATTACTGTACTCTAATGATTTTTGTACAGGGCAGAGACTTTAAATTGATGTAATGGGTTTTTTCAGAGTTATGTTGTAATTGGATTAGGACCAAGATGTTTTCTATTTGGAAAATAAAGTTTGAATTCCGCTGTTATTTCATATCTGTCTTGTGATGTTTCTATTTCTGTTTACCTACAACACTTCACAAAACTTAATGCATTCTGTTAAAGAGTGACATTAACAGATGTAAGGTGTCACAAGGTAGTTAAGACTTCTAATAAGGCAGAAGGAATTTCTGGTAATGGAAAGAATAAGAAAAAGATTTCTTGGCTCAAAAAGAAGAAGGGCGGTAAATTCAAGGTGAAAGCCATGACATGTTCTAGATACCACAAGAAAGGGCACGAAGCGAATGACTATAGAGTGAACTTAGCAAAGATTGTATTCAAAGGGAAATGCTTTAACTTTTAGGAAGATAGACATTTAGCGAGGAATTGCCTTAAGCCAAGAGTAGTGCAAGGCAACCAAAACTATGCCTTGGAAGTTACACCGATTCGTAGTCAGCTCCCTGAGGATCAAGGACAACCCGTACTAAAAGGTATAATTTCTAGTCTAGAGAATTCTTTGTGTATCCTATTTAATTCCAGAGTCACCCACTCATTTATTGCTAGAAATATTGTTGATTCTTTGAAAATTTTCTTATCCTTTGATAGCCATCCGATAGAGGTGTCTAACCTTATTGAAGGGACTATGCATTTTTCTATTGTTGGTAAGACCTAGTGTTGGACATCAGTGATGTTGACTTCTTTTGTGATGCGTATATGCTTGATATTGAGTGGTATGGTCTTATTTTGGGTTTGGACTTGATATCATTTTATAAATCCATCCTCTACTGTGATAGGAGAGTGGCTTGTTTGAGAAACCTCAGAGGTCGCAACATAGTGATTCCTTGTAGGACAAGGAGTAGGAATTCAACCTTATTTTCCTTATCTTCTGATTTTGATGGACCATCTTCGGTATTGATTATATGTGAGTTTCCTCGCAATGTGACTGAAGGGTTAGCAGTAGACCCGCCATGATAGAAGTTTCCCGTAAATGGAAGATACCTCGCAATATGACTGAAGTTAGGAGCTTTCTTTGGTTAGCAAGCTATTATCTAAAATTTATTAAAGACTTCGGAAATATTGCTACCCCTCTTACCCAACTGACAAAGAAGGATCATAAGTTTGTATGGATTTAGAAGTGTGGAATTTCCTTTAAGAGATTGAAAGAATATCTCACTAATGCACCTATTCTGATTATCCCGGACGTAGCCAACATGTTCGCTATTTTCACAGATGCATGTGGGACCAGATTAGGATAGGTGCTCATGGAAGAGTGTAGAGTATTTGCCTATATGACCATGAGAAAAGGTACCTTGTCCATGATTTGGAGTTTGCAGTACTGGTTTTTGCTTTTAAGATTTGGAGGCATTATCTTCTTGGGGATAAATTCGAGTTATTCACAGATCATATGTCTCTTAGGTATTTGTTATCTCAGAATGATCTGAACCTTCGATAGTAGAGATGGATGGAATATCTTGCATCTTTTGATTTCTCCATTTGGTATACCCCTTGGAAGGGTAACATCATCGCCGATGCTGTGAGTCGAAAGCACGCTGCCCTTAGTGCGATTATCGAATAGAGGCAGCTAAAGCTTCTCTCTTATTTTAATTTGCAACCAACATATGAGACAGCTCAAGGATTTCTTGGACCAATGGAGATAAGGTCAGTTTTAGTGGAAAGGATCAAGGGTGAGAAAGACCATGACAGCGAGTTGAGGATGCTAAAGGAAAAGTTTCTAGGGGAGAATCTTTCCATCATTCTAATAGATATTCTATTGAAAGTAGTGGTAGCTTGAGAAGAGATAACCGGATATGTGTCCCTTGGAGTATGGACCTTAGGAAGGAAATTCTAGAAGAATGTCATAGGTCAAGAATGACCGTTCATCCCGGAGGTGATAAAATGTTGGAACATGAAGAGAAGTTTCTATTAGGATGGAATGAAGATAGACATGGTAGATTTTGTTTCTAGATGTTTATCTTGCCAAAAGGTAAAGGCAGAACAAGGGAATCCTGGAGGACATTTGTTATAGTTGAAGATTCCCACTTGGAAATGGGAACACATTTCTGTGGATTTTTTTGGGTATAGCTGACCTGTCTTTATAGTGTTCCATAACACTTTTTTATTATAACCAATAGTAAAAATAAAGTATAGTACAGGTGATTATGGTTACAATCAGCTAATTTAGTTTTTAAGGTGGATCATTCACCGCCTACAGAGTTTATAGTGTTCCGTCCACTCTACCTATCAGGCTAACAACGCTATAGCAAGCTCAATTATTAGACTACAATAAGAAGTTTGGTTTTTAAGGCAGTTCATCCACTATTGCTCCACATAGGGAGTCACATGTTTGAAACAAATAGTCTACATAATAAAGAATACATTTAAGTTACATGTTGATAAATAAGACCTAATACAGAAACTAGTTACAATAGGTACTCAGCAGGTAATAGGCAACCGTTCTATGGACTTTATTGATGGGCTTTCTATTAGTAAGAAGGGTAATTAAGCCCATTTTATTCCCACAAAAAAAAAAACAAAGGTGCTGTCTTGTTAGCCCAGTTGTATGTTAAGGACATTATTAGGCTACGTGGGATTCCAACTACTACAGTAAGAGATAGAGATCCATTGTTCACTAGAAAATTTTGGAAGCTTCTTCAAGAAGCATTGGGAACGACCCTAAGTTTAAGCGTAGCATATCATCCGCAGACAGATGGCCAAACAGAGAGAGCTAATAGAGTTTTGGAAGATCGGCTCAGAGCTTGTATATTCGACTTTGAAGGAGCATGGGAACAACAATTAGATTTGGTCGAGTTTTCATATAATAATTGTTATCTAGCAACGATTGGTATGGCCCCTTACAAACCTTTGTATGGACGGCTACGCATCGCCAACTTGTTGGTGGGAAACTACCGACAAGGTTTTACCTGGACAAGACCTTTTCTATGAGTCATGGAGTTTATCGCTTTGATTCCGTAGAGAATGAAGGCGGCCCAAGACTGGCAAAGTTGTATGCAGATAGGAGGAGGTGGGAATTGAAATTTAATGTCGGAGGTTTTGTATTTGTCAAGATATCTCCTCTCAAGAAGACAGTTTGGTTTGGGAAGACTAGGAGGTTGACCCCTACGTTTATTGGGCCTTTTCGGATTTTGGATGGAATTAGAAAGATGGCTTATCGAGTGAATCTTCCTAAGTGTTTGTCGGGAGTCCACAACGTTTTCAGTGTTTCTCATCTTCACAATACCTTCATGGTTCAGCCGAAAGACTCGAGCTAGATGAAATTGGGGAGTTTAGAATCAGAGTCTAGGTTCCCCGTGCCACCAGAAAGATCGTGGAGCATGGAATCCAATGAATCTGCAATAAATCTATTCGACTTGTCCGAGTTCAATGGGGATATAACCTTGCGGAGAGCACATGGGAAACTAAGGAGAAAATTAGACTTAGTCATCCAGAGCTTTTCTCGGGTAATTATTTTCCCTTAGTTTATCATTTTTGGTTGCATCATGGTTTCAAAAGTGGATGATACGATATGAATGTAACATAAATGCACTGTGCACTCATGTAGAATTAAATGCATGTTAGGATGTTCTGCATACATATTGCATCACTTATTACACTTACACGCTAGGACTAAGCTCATTATGTCAAGTCTGTAGTTCATAATCACTATGAGTTGTGGATGTCATGGATGTTTTTAAAATAACATGGGTGCACAACATGGTCGTTTAGAGCGAGTTGTGTTCTTCTCCCGTTCAAAAGATTTCTAGACGAAATCTCTAATAAGGGGGAGAATGTAATACCCCATAAAATTCACTTAATTTAGACATAAGTTAATTTAATTTAAAACTAATGGTAATAATTAATAATATATTAAAAGGCTGAAAATGAAAATTTTGGACAATTTCGAATTTAGCTACGAAAATATCTTAGTTGCGTTCGTGGCGATATTCTGATCTGTTTTCATATTTTATTTGCTGAAAACAGTGTCTGTATGCAGAAGTTATTAATTAATTAAGTTGTATGTATATATTAACGAACAAAGGTTTGAATTTCAAATAAATATGTGTACTAGCCAAGAAGATATTAAATTGGATAAGCATGAAAAGAATATTCCATTTTATTTCAAACTTACGTGTACATATTCACACACAAAGGCGGACAAGAATAAATTAAGTATGGCACTAAATAAAGTGAATTAATTAATGAACGATCAAAAATAAAGCTTTGGAGGAAATTCCTCCTGGGCGTGAACATAGAAGGGGGTCGACCGCCACTCCAGGAGAGGTGTCGATCGCCATCCTAGGGCGTGTCGACCACCCTTCTATAAGGAAGCCCAATGAGGGTTATTTTATGTAGGGACTTATATATATATATATATGTATATGTATATGTATATGAAACAGACTATTTAGAATAAATCAAACAAATCTAATGGTTCATACATACGATAACAACCATAAATAGACCCTCCAACTCTCATTCTTGACCTTACAGCCCTTTCTCCCAACACCTCCATGATTCCTTTCTTCTTTCTCCAATTCTTGAAAGCTTAAAGGATTTAGTTTTCTTTTATTTCTCGAAATCTATTCTTTCCTCTCTATCTTATTATTACATTAGACTTAAGATTTATTTGGAATTTAGATTCACATGTATATATAAGACTCTAATGGGGTTTCATATATATATATATATATATATATACACACACACACATATATTTGAAAGGATTGGAGCATACATTCTTTCTTGAACGTTAAATCAAATTTTTTTTATTCAGTCTTGTTACTACTCTTTCTAATAGCTATGTGAGAAGAAACAATCTGAGTCACTATTTTCTGTAACTTGATAGTTATAGATTTGGATTTTATATTCTGGTTGTGGTATTACTACAGAATATTAAATCTATTATTTTTCTTATGCATTTTAATATCTGAAGCATCTGTCTCAATTATCTTTTCCCAATTTGGGTTTGACAGCATTAGACAAGGCAAAATTTTCACCTTTTCTTTTATTATTTTCACAGCTTGAGTATGCTTCTCAGTCCATGGCCCTGGATCCTTTTTTAACCTTTCATATAATATAGCAGCATCTTTAGCTAAATTCTTATATGTCTAAAAACAAAACAAGAATACTTTGTTAGATTTCATTCTGGGAATTGGTCTAATAGCCAGAAAAACTATGCTACTATAGCCAAAGAAATTCTTGCTATAGTAAAATGTGTTCTAAAATTCCAAGATGACTTATATAATCAAAAGTTTATTATAAGAACTGATTGCAAATAAGCCAAATATATGTTTAATAAAGATTTTAAACATGATGTTTCAAAACAAATGTTTGCTAGATGGCAAGCACACCTCGCATGTGATGGCCCGCCCCGCACCAACCGACATTTACTCCAAAAGTGCGCTGTACACATGTCCATTTAGCACGGAACGGGTCGTCAGAAGGAAAAAGGAATAAGGAAATGAACATACAAAGAACCTGTAGAATGTCTCACAGCGCATAGAACAAAATATAATAATAACATACTTGACATAAAACAGGAGAGACAGTGCATAAGCTAAAAACCAGAACTAAGCATCATAGCAGCGGAAATCCAAAATATAGCTTATTACAACTTTTCAACTGTCTCAAAGCAAAAGCAATATAAAGGAGGTACACTACTAATGCCCAAGTAGCGACCACCAACGACACAGTGAGAATGTGTATCTATATATCATACGTGGAAGCCTCCTGCCCGCCTCCAAATCAGCTACTCGCGCATCACCAGCTAACCTGTCTCTAGTCTGCTCGTGTGAGCACCCAGAGTAATAAGAGGAGACATAAAACTCTGAGTCAGACATAAAGCCTGGTATGAGCGATAAGCATCTAAGGTGAACAATAACAGGTAGACTAAAACATACCTGAACCTGGACCTGCAACCAAAGAGTTAGCACTACGTACCGTACAACACTCTAAGGTGCCATATCAAACAGTGTAAAGATACGGAGGTGGGGGAGGTGTGCATGTCATAGTGATGGCAAACAATCAAACATAGCATCCATCCTCACATCTCTCACTCAGTGCGAAAAGCATACGATATTCACCACTTCGATTACCCACCCTTACTACGATCACTTTGCCCCATGAAGTCATTGATGGCTTCACTGCACTGATAACGTAGCCACTAATCCTTCGCTATGTCCACTTGCCCCATGGAGTTATTCACTCCATCTGCGCTGGCTCATAGCCTTACCAATCCTTACTATGTCCACTTGCCCCATGGAGTTATTCACCCCATCTGCGCTGGTTCATAGTCTTACTACGCATCACCTTGCCCCTCAAATCATAATGACTCTACCGCACTGATAACGTAGTCTTGCTACCATCACCTTGCCCCTCGAGTCGCAGTGACTCTACTGCACTGATAAGTAGCCCATCATTCATTTTTAGTGGTGAATCGAAGTTATGAACGTCGACAACTCCTTAGCACACGTCCCGCAGCAAAGTCCAACCATGAAGTGAACTCATTGGTTCCCAGCTGGATCCTGAGCTCTATCTTCCCATATTGGACTACCTTTGCATCTCAGGTTATTGGTCAATACTGGGTCGGGTCGGGTTCCCTTCAAGCCATCGGTTCGGATCGGGTATCCTCCTTTGGGTCGATTCTTCTTCTGGTACGGTTCGGGTCGGGTGTTTCTCCTCGGGTCGGGTCGGGTGCTTCACTTCGGGTCGAGTGCCATTCCCCCTCCAGTTCATGCTTCTGCTCCGATCCGCCTCCTCATCCTTCATGTGCTTCGATCCGATCCATCCTCCTCTATCCGCTCCGATCCCTCCCCCTTAATCCGATCTGATCCCAGTTCAATTAGCGTGGCCTTCCTTTTTGCCAATTTCCTCGAGTGTCGGGTTCCGATCTGATCGGATTCCTTGCCCAGTTCAACATATCCGATCCGAGCCCCCCATATCCGATCCGATCCGGAACCTGCACTGCTTTCTGAAGTTGTTCCAGCAAGTGTTTACGCCGTTCGACGACGTTTTCGAACATTCTAACTATTGAAATCAATCACAAAGCATATCATACAGTCATAGCAACATGCATAATCAACCACACACATCAAAACATCAATATGATAGGTTAAAATGGATCAAACATACCCCAAAACCCCATATTTCCCCTTAAGCATGTTTAGGTGAAACTAATGATAGGATTAGCAAAACTTAACCAAATTAACCCAAATTCATATCAGAGGTCTAAAACATCATTTAGGAATTTATGAACATTTTCCCCGAATTTTATCATGCTTAGATTCGCTAATTAACACTAATTACCCTTAACTAGCCATAATTAGTGTAAAACTATGCAAATCACTCACCTTAGCCACAAATAAACTAAGATCTGAAATAAATCTCTGATTTGATGCAAATCCCAATACTAAACAGCAGCTCCAAGGTTGATTTGGTGTAGATCTCCCTTGATTAGATGTTGCTAAGCTTAATCCTTGACCAAAAGATGATTTGGAGGTGATTTAGAGGTTGGAGGCCATTTTTAGGGTTCCTTGGTGATAAGTGGAGGCTAGAAAACTGAAATGGAATAATTCTCTATCTCATTTCAGCCCTCCCGTAACCCTAATCCCGAAATGGGTTATGGGCCTATTCACTAATCACCCGATTTGGCCCGGTTAAGCAGTTTTTCACCCTCCAAACTTTATTTTAGCCATATCTCCCAAACGGTAAGTCCGTTTGGCTATTATGACCACTCTACGGAAAGGTAAACCATCAAACGAATCTAATGGAAGTGGTTTCAGGTCAAAATCCATTTCCAATCAAAAGTTATGGCCAAAACAGTACCAACTAGGGGCAAAATGGTCATTTAAAAATTGACAAAAATCATAAGCATGGGAAATGACTCTAATGGATGTTTCCCAAAGTTACATGACCATACGACTTCATACGGAAAAGAAATAAATATTCTACGATCCCCCGATGCGTAGAATGCGGGTCATTACACTCTCCCCTCCTTAAGAAATTTCGCCCCCGAAATTCACTAATCAAAGCACACACTAAGGTCCCGCATGCCTATCAATCATAAAACAACAATCAAACATGCAACCAAGCAAAACAAGTCTACCCTAGCATGCGGAAAACTAAATTGCAAAGTAAATCTTACCAGGCAAAGAGTTCTGGATATGCCTTCCTAATGCTCTCCTCTGTCTCCCAAGTACAATCATTCTCGTCCTCGCCCCACTGAACCTTGACTAGTTTCACCGCCTTCCTTCGAAGTTGCTTCGTATCGTGCCCCACAATACGAATCGGCTTGCGGTTCCCAACCGCCTCGGGTTCTACTTCGAAGTCCTCTAACTGATCAGGTGAAATAGTCATATCTGAGTCGTGAATGAACTTCCTTAGTTGGGAAACATGAAATACATTGTGAACTCCCGCCATTTTCTCTGGTAAGTCAACTCTATATGCCAAATTCCCGAGTAGTTCAAGAACAGGGAATGGGCCAACAAATCTTGGTGCTAACTTGCCTCTCCTGCCAAATCGAATCACGTTCTTTAACGGAGAAATCTTAACAAACACCAAGTCACCAACGGAGAATTTTAAGTCTCTTCTCCTTTTATCAGCATAACTCTTCTGCCTATCCTGGGCAGCTTTCATTCGTTGTCGAATGATCTTAATCTTATCTGAAGTTTCCCTCACCACATCTGGTCCAAGCATAAACTTCTCGCCAGTCTCTATCCAACATGATGGTGAGTTGCACGGTCTTCCGTACAAAGCTTCATATGGAGCCATACCGATACTGGATTGGTAGCTATTATTATATGCAAACTCTACTAGATGCAAATGGTCATCCCACGATCCACCAAAATCCAATATACAAGCTCTCAAGAGATCTTCCAATATACGATTCACCCTCTCCGTCTGACCGTCGGTCTGAGGATGATATGCGGTACTGAGATGTAATCCTGACCCTAGAGTCTCTTGTAAGTTATTCCAAAACCCACTAGTGAACAACGGGTCTCGTTCACTCACAATGCTTTTGGGTACTCCATGGAATCTCACTACCCACTTCATATACAATTCTGCCAACTTGGCTATCGTTCTGGTCGATTTGACTGGTATAAACCTTGCACTCTTAGTCAATCGATCCACAATTACCCAAATGCTATCATATCCCAATCTAGTCCTTAGTAAGCCATCGATGAAATCCATCGAGACTTGTTCCCATTTCCATTCAGGAATTTCTAATGGTTGTAACAACCCACTAGGCTTCCTTTGCTCGGCTTTAACTAGCTGGCAATTCATGCATTTGGATATAAACTTCCCAACGTCTCTTTTCATCCCTTCGCAGTAGTAAGTTTGTTTCATGTCTCGATACATCTTATTACCACCGGGATGTATGGTCAGTTTTGAGTGATGACATTCTCTAAGCACTTCATCTCTCAAACCATTCACGTTGGGCACAACTAGTCTTCCATTCTTTCGAAGCCATCCATCTCGATCAAGCCCATACACATTCATCTCCTCATCGATACCCATCTCTAACTTGGAGATGATTTCCAATAGGTTAGGATCGTCCCTCTGACTAGAGCCGATCCGCTCAATCAAAGTGGGTCTGATCGTCAAACTTGCTAACATAACTGGATCTAAGTCGCACTTTGGTCTGAAATCAAACCTCGCGATATACTCCAGTTGCTTCCACTCAAGAAACATTGCCCCTAAGCTGGAATGTCTCCTACTCAAGGCATCGACTACCGCATTACCTTTCCCAGGTGTGTATGCGATATCAAAATCATACGAAGCCAAGAACTCTAACCATATTTGCTGACGGAGATTCAGATCCTTCTGAGAGAAGAGATATTTTAACGATTTATGATCGGTAAACAAGTCAAATCTTTCTCCCAAGAGATAGTGTCTCCACATCTTCAGCGCAAACACAATCGCTGCTAATTCCAAATCATGGGTAGGATACTTCTTCTCATGAGGCTTTAGCTGTCGACTAGCATAAGCTACAACCCTACCTCCTTGCATCAATACAACACCCAATCCGGTACCACAAGCATCCGTGTATACCGTCATCTCTTCATTCCCTTTAGGAATGACTAACACTGGCGCACGCGTCAACTTCTCTTTTAGACTCTTGAAGGCATCCTCACACACTCCGTCCCAGACGAAGGACTGATTCTTCTTAGTCAATTGAGTCAACGGTGCTGCTATCTTGGAGAAGTCCTGGATAAACTTACGATAATATCAAACTAATCCCAAGAAACTTCTTACATCCGTTACATTCTTGGGCATAGGCCAATCCTGTACCGTAGCCACCTTTGCAGGGTCCACGGCAATACCACTCTCGAAAACAACATGACCCAAGAATCTCACTTCCCTTCTCCAAAAATGTCACTTAGAGAATTTCGCTTTGAATTGGTGTTTCCTCAACACCTCCATCACTATCCTCAAGTGCCCCTTGTGTTCCTCCTCTGTCCTTGAGTAAACAAGGATATCATCCACGAACACAAGAACAAACTTATTCAACTGATCTCTGAATACTCGATTCATAAGATCCACAAAGTAGGCTGGTGCATTGGTCAACCCAAATGGCATGACCAACCACTCATAAAATCCAGACGGCGTCCTAAATGCCGTTTTTGGAACACTCTCATCTGCTATTCGAAGCTGATGAAATCCTGTCGCGAGGTCCAACTGGGAGAACACTTTTGCTCCTTCCAGTTGATCAAACAAATCATCTATCCGCGGTAGAGGATACTTATTCTTCCTTGTTACCTTATTCAACTCGCGATAGTCCACACACAAACGAAGGGAACCATCTGCCTTAGTGGCAAACACAACTGGTGCTCCCCACTCGGAGACACTCCTTCTAATAAATCCCTTCTTCAAAAGATTGCTGACTTGCACCCCGAGCTCTCGCTGCTCTCTTGGTGCCATACGACGAAGTGGCATCACTATAGGTTTGGCATCTTTCACTAAATCAATACGGAACTCAATCTCTCGGTGTGGTGGAAGCCCGGTCACCTCCTCGAAGACGTCCGGATACTGGCCAACCACGGGCACATCTGACAACTCATCCTGCAGGATATCGAGGGAACTTACAAAACTAGCCATAACCCCATCACTAGGTAGGCTACCAAACACTACCCTCCGCCCATCATCCGCCCTCACTGTCACCAAAAAGCCCTCACAGTCTACCACCACCCCGTATCTTTGGAGCCAATCGACTCTTAATATAATGCCATACCCAGTAAAGCCCAAAACAAAGCAATCACAAACAAACATACATCCATAACTCGATAAGACCAAATTCCTGCAAATCATACTAAGGCTAGTCGAACCACCAATCGGGTTCGTCACAACCAATGGTCTATCGACTATCTCGGGTTCCAGTCCCAACCTATCTACCAGGTCACTAGATATGAAGGAACGGGAAGCCCCAGTATCAAACAAAACTCGAACTGGTACATCATAAATAGAAAGCATGCCTTGAATAACAACATTCTTTCCTTTCTCCGCCGCAGTTGGGGCATTCGATGAAGAAGGAACAACATCAATAGCATATGCTTTCACAATCTGCTTCTCCTTAAGAGGTTGCGGACACTTATCCTTGAAATGTCCCACTTGACCACAGTTGAAGCACTTCTTATCCGCTGGCTTGGCCCGACAATCTTTAGCATAATGGCCTTTCTTACCACAGCTGAAGCACTCAACATCCTTCTTGCTCTTTTTCTGACCACCTTTATATTAGTCCTGCTTCCTCTTATTCTGAGAGTTATTCTTGCCTCCACCACCTACTTGCGGCTTTGGCCCTTCTGCAGATGTAGCCTCAGTCTTTGACTTAGGGTAAAGACTCTCTGATCTCAAAGCTTTCCCCACAATCGATTCAAAAGTCTCATCGATGTGGTTGATAAGCCTTTCCCCCAAGTATCCATCCAAACCAGTAATGAACTTCTCATTCTTCTTTTCAGGAGTATCGATAAGAGAAAGTCCATACTTTGACAAGGTGTCGAACTCAGCAATATAATCAGAAACTGCCCTTCCGTTCTGTTTGAGTTCCAAGAACCTCTTGAACAATACTGACTTCTGGGCAGTTGGAATAAAATTCTCGCTAAAGCGAGCCTTGAACTGAACCCAAGTAACCTGATCCTCTGGAGTAGCTTTTCTAATGGCATTCCACCAATTCATCGCTCGCCCTTGCAGCTGACGAGACGCTAGCCTTCTCTTCATCGCATCCTCAAGACCCAAGTCATCGAAGATACGATCACAGCTATCCATCCAGTCTTGAACATCTGTGGCCGACTCCGTCCCATGGAAAGGCTTCCCACCAAGGTTAGTGTAATCCTTGCACAACTTGGCGAAATCGACCATAGGCGCCTGCACTACTGGGCCAACACCAACTCCGAGATTGGGAGCTGCCCCTTGCACTTCTCTAAGCATGTCTCTCATGAGGTCAGTAAACATCGCCCTCATGTCAGCAGCGTTCCCATAGTTGGTTCCTCTACCAGCACCCCTCGTGTCTCGGCTCATCGTCAATCTGAAAAAGGGAAACGATTAATGACCCCATAGTGGTGCTAGTGCAGTGCGACTTCATACTTATACTCCTAATAGTATATATATATACATTGCTTTTGAAAACCAAAGTAATCACAAATACGCGCTCTCATATACGTACTATCTCTCCCTATTGTCTTTCCCTAGGTTAACTACGCAACCTAGAGCTCTGATACCAAGTGTGACGGCCCGCCCCGCACCAACCGACATTTACTCCAAAAGTGCGCTGTACACATGTCCAGTTAGCACGGAACGGGTCGTCAGAAGGAAAAAGGAAGAAGGAAATGAACATACAAAGAACCTGTAGAATGTCTCACAGCGCATATAACAAAATATAATAATAACATACTTGACATAAAACAGGAGAGACAGTGCATAAGCTAAAAACCAGAACTAAGCATCATAGCAGCGGAAATCCAAAATATAGCTTATTACAACTTTTCAACTGTCTCAAAGCAAAAGAAAGATAAAGGAGGTACACTACTAATGCCCAAGTAGCGACCACCAACGACACAGGGAGAATGTGTATATATATATCATACGTGGAAGCCTCCTGCCCGCCTCCAAATCAGCTACTCGCGCATCACCAACTAACCTGTCTCTAGTCTGCTCGTGTGAGCACCCAGAGTAATAAGAGGAGACATAAAAATCTGAGTCAGACATAAAGCCTGGTATGAGCGATAAGCATCTAAGGTGAACAATAACAGGTAGACTAAAACATACCTGAACCTGGACCTGCAACCAAAGAGTTAGCACTACGTACCGTACAACACTCTAAGGTGCCATATCAAACAGTGTAAAGATACGGAGGTGGGGGAGGTGTGCATGCCATAGTGATGGTAAACAATCAAACATAGCATCCATCCTCACATCTCTCACTCAGTGCGTAAAGCATACGATATTCACCACTTCGATCACCCAACCTTGCTACGATCACTTTGCCCCATGAAGTCGTAGATGACTTCACTGCACTGATAACGTAGACACTAATCCTTCGCTATGTCCACTTGCCCCATGGAGTTATTCACTCCATCTGCGCTGGCTCATAGCCTTACCAATCCTTACTATGTCCACTTGCCCCATGGAGTTATTCACCCCATCTGCGCTGGTTCATAGTCTTACTACGCATCACCTTGCCCCTCAAGTCATAATGACTCCACTGCACTGATAACGTAGTCTTGCAACCATCACCTTGCCCCTCGAGTCGCAATGACTCTACTGCACTGATAAGTAGCCCATCATTCATTTTTAGTGGTGAATCGAAGTTATGAACGTCGACAACTCCTTAGCATACGTCCTGCAGCAAAGTCCAACCATGAAGTGAACTCATTGGTTCCCAGCTGGATCCTGAGCTCTATCTTCCCATATTGGACTACCTTTGCATCTCGGGTTATTGGTCAATACTGGGTCGGGTTCCCTTCAAGCCATTGGTTCGGATCAGGTATCCTCCTTTGGGTCGGTTCTTCTTCTGGTACGGGTCGGGTGTTTCTCCTCGGGTCGGGTCGGGTGCTTCACTTCGGGTCGGGTCGGATGCCATTCCCCCTCCAGTTCATGCTTCCTCTCCGATCCGCCTCCTCATCCTTCACGTGCTTCGATCTGATCCATCCTCCTCTATCCTCTCTGATCCCTCCTCCTTATTCCGATCCGATCCCAGTTTAGTTAGCGTGGCCTTCCTTTTTGCCAATTTCCTCGAGTGTCGGGTTCCGATCCGATCGGATTCCTTGCCCAGTTCAACATATCCGATCCGAGCCACCCCATATCCGATCCGATCCGGAACCTGCACTGCTTTCTGAAGTTGTTCTAGCAAGTGTTTACGTCGTTCGACGACGTTTTCGACCATTCTAACTATTGAAATCAATCACAAAGCATATCATACAGTCATAGCAACATGCATAATCAACCACAAACATCAAAACATCAATATGATAGGTTAAAATGGATCAAACATACCCCAAAACCCCATATTTCCCCTTAAGCATGTTTAGGTGAAACTAATGATAGGATTAGCAAAACTTAACCAAATTAACCCAAATTCATATCAGAGGTCTAAAACATCATTTAGGAATTTATAAACATTTTTCCCGAATTTTATCATGCTTAGATTCGCTAATTAACACTAATTACCCTTAACTAGCCGTAATTAGTGTAAAACTATGCAAATCACTCACCTTAACCACAAATAAACTAAGATCTGAAATAAATCTCTGATTTGATGCAAATCCCAATACTAAACAGCAGCTCCAAGGTTGATTTGGTGTAGATCTCCCTTGATTAGATGTTGCTAAGCTTAATCCTTGACCAAAAGATGATTTGGAGGTGATTTAGAGGTTGGAGGCCATTTTTAGGGTTCCTTGGTGATAAGTGGAGGCTAGAAAACTGAAATGGAATGATTCTCTATCTCATTTCAGCCCTCCCATAACCCTAATCCCGAAATGGGTTATGGGCCTATTCACTAATCACCCGATTTGGCCCGGTTAAGCAGTTTTTCACCCTCCAAACCTTATTTTAGCCATATCTCCCAAATGGTAAGTCCGTTTGGCTACTATGACCACTCTACGGAAAGGTAAACCATCAAACGAATCTAATGGAAGTGGTTTCAGGTCAAAATTCCTTGCCAATCAAAAGTTATGGCCAAAACAGTACCAACTAGGGACAAAATGGTCATTTAAAAATCGACAAAAATCATAAGCATGGGAAATAAATCTAATGGATGTTTCCCAAAGTTACATGACCATACGACTTCATACGGAAAAGAAATAAATATTCTACGATCCCCCGATGTGTAGAATGCGGGTCATTACATCGCACCCTTTGATTTTGAGATTCTGTATAAAAAAGGAGAAGAAAATAGTCTTCCTGATTTCTTGACTCGTGAATTTTTACAGGAAAATGATCCCTAGAGGAAGGGGAAATCCTTCTTACAGAGGAATGGGTAGAGGAAATATCCTAGCCCAATATGGAAACAAAAGGCTCATAGCCCAAAATCTGACAAGTTCTGGAAGTAATACCTCTACTGATAGTTTATATAAAGAATTTCTTGAATTCAAGAAAAGGCAAGAAGCAAATAATCAAATAGCAAATAGCCAGTCAGCTTCATCTTCATATGCTAATATAACTAGCAATGAAGAGAGTGAGGAAAACATTACTACATATGCTGAAAATCCTCATAAAGAAGTCATACTTCTTCTGGAGTTTAATGATCTAAAAAGAGATGATTATCCTTGGAATCTAATGCAAAGATATTTAGATACATCATCATTTATTGTGACAGCTTATAAGCAAAGAGGTTATTATGAAGCTATCCTTAAGACCTCTGAAACATGTGAAATAACACATTTAAATGCAGGAGATCCAAATATTTATAGCTTCGGTAAAATAATTGTGAAAAGGCTGATATTGCCAGAAGAATGGGGGCTATCTACCCTTAAAGAAAAGGAAATGTTTCTACCCGACAAAAAGGTTACTATTAGATATAACTATTGGGATTATGATGATGCACTTAATAAAGTGCTTCTCTACGAAAATAATAAAAAGAAACATTCATGGTTTATAAAGATATGCGGAGAGGTTTATAAGCGACCAATTCCAAATTGGTTTTATGAATAGTGGACAAATTATGGACCACCTATTGATATTCTTCCTGAAAAATTCAAAGAATTATATTCCAAATGGACTAATTCTTCACCAAAGATAATTGAACTAGATAAATACATAATGATTGCAGGTTCTGGCCCAATATATTTCTTTATTGAGTTTTCCATTCCTTGGATTTGGAAATGGAAGCCAGAAATTGGTTATACAGAAAAGGAAATTCCTTGCTTACACAGATGTTTTTTCACTAAATTCTGGGACAAATTAATTAGAATTGACAATAGTACAGGTCAGATATTCGGCCACGAATTATTGACAGAAATTGGATATAAAATAAAGGCATATCAGGAACAGCAAAGCTTAAAGAAAGAGAAGGAGGCTCCTAGTCCGTTCCAACATATTTCCAGAAAATTAAAAATGCAGAAGAATGTTGTCACCAAAGAAGATATTCTGTATGCATATATTGAATAAATGAAAAGGGACTTAGTAAAGAATCTCGGCAAGGATGATAATAAGTCAGACACGTCAATGGCATCTTCAAAATTACCAGATAAGGAACAATACTCAGATCTCAGTGATGAGGATTTCGCATAAATGTTCGAGAAGATAGAAAAAGAGGCCCACAATGTGGGACAGGAAAAAGGGAAAATGACGATGGAATAATACAGCCGTGCAAAAGCATTAATCTACTTTTATAAAGTAGTTTGTTCTCATTCATACCGTGGCAACATACTTTCATAAAGTAAACGATAAATGGACAATGACTTTAATCATTAAGGGACAGCTTGCAAATATGCATTACAGATTTGAAATAATTTGAAGTCCGAAGGATTCCATGCCTCGGCTATTTAAGGAGAGCTCTTTCACTTGAAGAAGCAGACTTGAAGTCACAAAAAATCTTCATTCTCTATCTCTTCCAAAATCTTCTGCCACAATTAATATTTAGCTTGTAAAATATAAGTGTGTGCAAGATAAGAAGAAGCCTACTGCCTCCATTAGTACTGTAAGTTTTTCTCTTTTTGAGTTTGTAATTATTATATTTGTGTAAGAAAAGCCTGTATTGCAGGCTAAATTAATTAAGTGTTGAAATACTTCTGTTTTATGTGTATGTGTTCATGTGTTCGGAATATTTAAGAATACAAATCAAACTGAAAATATGAAGTCATGGGTTGAGGACAGCATTAGAAGATAATAGTTTCTGGTTTATGTTTATAATCATGTATTATGTCCACTTTCAAGCCGAGTTAAGGTGTTTTCGGACTTTGTTTACATGATTTATAAGCCAGAAACTATTTTCAGTCCATTACTTGACTTGTAAAATATCCCAATTTTGATTTTTTGTTTCCAATTTGAAACGTAAAATCCTGAAAACACTATAGCAACGTTTACACTGTAGCAGTACTGTAGTAGTCTTGTCCTGTTGTGGTATTACTACAGAAATTGTACTAACTTTGTTTCAGGACGTCTTCAGAATGGTATCAGAAATTGTACTAACTTTGTTTCAGGACGTCTTCAGAATGGTATTATAACATTAGACTCAAGATTTATTTGGAATTTAGATTCGCATGTATATATAAGACTCTAATGGGGTTTCATATATATATATATATATATATATATATATATATGAAAGGATTGGAGCATACATTCTTTCTTGAACGTTAAATCAAAATTTTGTTTTATTCAGTCTTGTTACTACTCTTTCTAATAGCTATGTGAGAAGAAACAATCTGAGTTATTATTTTCTGTAACTTGATAGTTATAGATTTAGATTGTTGTGCCTTGGAGGATTTGGGATATACGAAAAGAAAACATGATTAAACCCCTCAAATCCTCCATTTATTTTTTGTTCAAAGAAATGTTCAATCTAATTATATTTGTGGTTTTGGGTTATTGTAATAACAAAGGAAAAATATGACTCTTGTTATATGGTTTTCTATATTGTTTGAATTCCCTTTATGTTCTATTTTCATGTAAATTCATATGTTTGATTTTTGGGAAAAAGGTTAAGATTGGGATAATTTTTAAATTTAATAGGTTTGAATTTCTGCTATTCAAAATAGAGAATTTGAACATATTATTTACAATATATCTAAATATTAAGGTTTTGCATATAAACAAACATAAGAAAAGGTATCTATTCCAAATAGGAATTATAAACATATATATATGTATATATGGTGTTATATTTATCTATTATTGTAGCAATAATCAAGTCAAAATATAGGTTGCAAGTTTATATGTTGTTGTGATTGTTTTTCTACTTTATTGTCATAAATTAATATGTACATTTATGCCGTCGTTGAGAAAAATATGGGAAATAAGTTGTACACCTTTAAATTGAATAGGGATTGACATTTCAAAAAGGTGGTAAGGACGCTAATCTCGTTCTCTTAATTTACATCTATTATATATATATATATATATATATATATATATATATATATTTGTAACACAGACAACATATATTAATATGTATTAAGTGCGTAACAAATACGATTAAATTAGGAATAGAGTTTGAATGTCCCTATAAGGATTTGTATGTGTGTGAGTTAATGGCTTAATTAATATTAATGACAAACAGACAAGAGGTTAACCGTTACTTATAATAGAAGCCTGCCCGGAACCAACCGGCATATCCAGCGTCTACAAGTAAATCTTATAATTTGAAAGGTCTAGGTGCCATGGACCATTATAATAAGTGCGCTATGATACGAGGTTAGGCCCAACTTGTAGTAGAAGCCTAGCCGGAACCGCCGGCAAATCCAGTATCTACAAGTGGTAGGTCTAATGTGAGACGTCTGGTGTGCATATATATATATATACATACATATATATACATATATATACATATATATACGTATGTTGTGTGTACTGAGTATACCTCCCTTGGGAAAAAGGTATTAAGTTGCAGACCTATTTCTTGTTGGGTATTAAGTGGTTAGGACTAGGTACATTCCTAAGGTTCACTCTTTAGTTTAGAACCCAAGTCATTGAGCCCTCCCTTCGAGAATTAAATGGTTATTTGGTCCGCATTTCTCCTATAAGGTATTAAATTGTCCTTGTAGATGATAACGTGTGTAGGGTGGCTCTCCAAGTAATTCCTATTTCTTATCTAGGGGTTAGTGAGGGCTGACTTAGGGAAAGAATACGTATACATAGCCTAAGGAACCACCGTCGAAGGGAAGTATTAAGTGACTAGGAGTTCACCTGTAGGGACAGCTAGATAGTAACAAGAGGACTCTCCAGGGGTGTTCTTCTTAAAAGAATCTATGTTCCTCACCCAAATCCTGGTAGTAAGTAGTCGTTACTATTTCTTGCACTACAAGGGGAGTTATCATTTATAACGTTAAGCATTAGAACTTGGCCTTAAGTGGCTTGCGGTTCTCCATTAGTATTAAGTGATTCGAGGTATATCCTCCCTGAATAAACTAAATATGATATTAAGTGACCATTGGAGTGCCCACTCTTAAATTTGTTTTTGGATATTAAGCGAATCCTAGGACGTCCGCCTCATATATTTGTATTGTCTGTTTAATTTGTTACATAAACATAACTTGAAAAGATTACAACTGCCAAATATAGGAAATAGCCGTCTTAACATGCATGTATTTCATTCACCATAACTTGTTAGCATTATGTGTCTAGCGTGAATCGTGATAGGGGTTCTCGCATTATAAACAGTGGCGAAGCTTTGTCTCTTTCCTCTACACGTCCTAAGCGAGTGGGTTGATTATTAAGCAGTCAAGTGGCTAGCTGTAAAACAAGTGTGTCTGGGGTTACCATTTATAGCCACACCCTTTAAGGGGTGGGTCATGCCTCCCGTTACATTTGGTATCAGTGCATAGATTACCCGATTACGGGGAAGTATACGTATAAGAGACATATTTGTTATTTGAAAAGGTTTTCAAAACTATATGTTTTATATATAAGTATGATACCCCCATTTTCTGTAATAGCATCCTCATCGAGAGGGAAACCCCTTATTCTTCTAACTCGAATTTTGAATTTTCCTAGAAAGAGGTTAGAAATAGAAAATATAAAACTTTCAAAGAAGTTGTGATCGGTTCGCATCAGGAGAATAGGGAAGCGCACCATGATAATCAACGAAAAAGACAAGCCCAACAGCAATTCAAATTTGGAGCTAGATCTTGGGCACAAGCCATAGCAGAAAACACGAGAATTAAAGGGGATATCGAGTACTTTGAAGTTACGAAGGGCGCTAATGGCTTTTTCGCTGATTTGGATGATTAAGTCTTTTCTAAAGCTAATTCAATGTCGCATAACTCTATTTACATTTATCATGTTGGACATAGACCTTACAATGCACATTTGAATGCATACATCAAAAGAGAATGGAAGCCCTCTGGATCATGGGATGTGTTTTCCCGTGAAAATGGTTTTTATTTGATAAAATATGAATAGGAAGAAAACTGTAAGAAAGTGTTAGATTTTGGGCCATGGTTCATGGACAACAAGCTAATTTTCATCAAAAAGTGGGAATCTAATCTTAGATTGGAACGAGACATGCTTGAATCACACCTGGTATTGGTGAGACTATGAAATTTATACTTGTCTTTATGGAATGGCAGAGGCATTAGTAAAATTGCAAGTCTGATCGGTACTCCACTGGACATAGACGACAATACGAGAAATGTTAAACGACTTAACTATGCTAGAATCCTTATTGACATTAAAGCTACGGATATTCTTGTTAAACAGGTTCGTGCTAAAGACATGGCTGGTAAAGTGTATATTTAAAATGTTGAATATGAATTTGTCCCACCTGCGTGTAAAACATGTAAATGCTATGGACATAGTAATGAGTAATGCTCCAGTATAGTTAACCCCTTACTCAAATTTGGCAAGCTAAAGCTAATAATTTACAATCAAGCATTACATCTGATTATCCAATTGTAGTTACATCACCAGACAAAAACCAAATTCAACTTGGTGAATCTGAGGTGATTCATAATAGTACTTCTGAGACTACACTAAGAATAACATAGACATCTATAGAGGGCATGGTTAACCTAATTACTGCTAAACAAATTTGTACAAGTCCAAATAAGTTACTAGCTCCTAAGTCTTCAATCCAAATGGAATATTCTATTGATCTACCTGTGAAGGAGAAGCATATTGGGCTTCTTTCTGCGAGGATGTCCCTACATGCCCTACCAATGGATCCCTTTTTACAAGTGGAGGATTCTGCTAATTCAGAGCAAATAAATTTAGATGAGATTAATCTATCAAATGAAGATGGTGTTGAATTTGAAGAAAGGATTTCATATAATCTTACCAAAACTAATAAGAAATATGAAACTCAATTCACTGGTAAGCAAGTTGATACTAAGAAGACAGATGTTATACACTCCTCACACATGACTTTGAGGGGCAAGTTAGCACAAACTAAATGACCATTGTCTCATGGAATATTAGAGGTCTTAACAATGACACTCATCAGTTAGACCTCTACGATATTAGAAGGGTATGTGTGCCTTCTATATTGTGCATACTGGAGAATAAGTTTAAAGAGGAAAATTTGCATTATTTTTTAAATTTGTTTGGTGATGAATGAGACTCTTTCCATAATAATGACTCTAGATGAAAAGGAAGAATATTAATTTTATAATGTAAGTCTACATGAAATATGCAAAGAATTGATAAAGATAATCAACAAATTACTGTTAGCGCTAAGAATAAATAAGGACTACATGTTACTTTTACTTCTGTGTATGCGAGTAACTATTCTTATGACAGAAGTGAACCAGGCTAAGTTAAAACATCTTGCTAAAAGAATTTGTACTCCCTGGATAGTGACTGGAGATTTCAGTGTGATATTAATAAATATGATAAGATAGGAGGTGTGCCGCTCCGAGTTTACCAACTTATTGAATTAATAATTGTATTTTTGGTATTGGTCTACTTGAGCCAGTTCATATAGGCCTAAAATTCACATGGAGAAGTAGTGAAAACAAAAAATATTTTGCAAATTAGATAAAGTGCTTGAAAATATGGATTGTATTATTAAAATTCCTAATATCAATATGGAATTTCTTTCAACTTTCATAAGTGATCATAGTCCAATTTATCCAACTTCTGGATAAATAGAGTAGTTCTAAAGGAAAACCATTTCGTTATGTTAATGCTTGGCAAACAATTGAGGGCTATGATGATGATTAATTTTAACCTGTGTGCTACTCAAGATGGATGCACGGGGTTTAAAATCATCCAAACGCATAAATTTGCTAAACATTGCCCAAAGGAATGGAATAAATGCAGACCAAAGGACTCAGATGTTATTAATCAACTTCAGAAAGAATGCGTAATATATTTACAAATGATTGATGATGGTGACAACTTAGATGAAGTTTGGAGAAAATACCATGAAGCATAAAAAACTTTGAAGAAGGCTTTTGAATTTAAAGCAATGTAGCTAAAACAAAAAGCTAAAGTGCAATGGCTTACAAAAGGGGATGAACGTACCAATTTTTTCTATACCAATATATTCATACAAAAGCATATTAACAATAGTTTTCATTTTATTGATGATCATGGAAACCACTATATTGATTACAATAAGCTTGAAAAAGACACATTTAAATATTATTCTACTCTTTATAATGGTGAATGTGAAATTAATTTACCTATTGTCCAACATAGGCACATTGCTAACGCCAAGGGTAAAATGCTGGTGTCCAACCAAGTTGTCCATGAAGAAGTCTAGGTGGCTCTGAAATTCATCAGTGTCGATTCTAGCCCAGGTCCAAACGGGCTGTGTAATGACCCGCATTGGTAGAGGTATTATAATTAATTTATTTAATTATATAAAAGGTGATTAAAAAGATTTAATGGTCGTGGAATTAAATAATGGTGAATATTTAATTAAATTAATAAATTAAATAATATATTTAATTCTGAAATAATCAGAATTGGCTGAAATGACGATATGGTGTGAACTGGATCATCTGTGATATTTAATTCAGCTTGAAATTGAATTTGAATAACGAATATATTATATAAACGACAGTTTGAACGTATAATTATAATATAATTATAATCGAGCTCGAAATGGCGCTACAGTTCGTAAATTGGCGATTCGAACTTCAACTGAATGTACAGGATTCGTTTTAAGCCGGATTTCTGTGAAATAAGAAACGTTGGGAGCTGGTGGAGTATATCTTTCTAGTGGAAGAGAAAAATAGGGATTTCATTGTGTAGATTTTGAGATATGTCCAAATCAAAATTTAGAAAAGTCGCTGTGGAATTCCTTTATAATTCGTAACGCTTTATTTACGTTATAAAAGGGGTTTTCAATATATTTGAATATCGGATTCGAATTTAGATGAGGTTCTTTTGGACATAACGATAATTTAATTTTTAGAATTTTACTGTAATTTTTAATTAATTAAATAAGCAACTTTTTATTTGGAGTATTTTGCACCCTGTAATCAACGTTTTGGGGTTTCAAAATATGAGTTAATCTACCGGTGTTTATATATTTTTGGGATCACGGCACATCACTCGATTTAATGATATTTTTATATCAGTCCATGAACAAACAGAGTTTCGAAAAATGGGGTATTCTCAAATGAAATCCATTCTTTGGATCAAACATAAGCCATGAAACCTCCTTCTCAACCATCCGTTCTCTATGGTCCTCAAAATAGAAATCGTGGCCTATAAATTATCCAATTGTTCTAAATCCAACCTAATTATATAAATATGCAAATTCCTATTCTCCTTTTCCCCAATCAAAAAGTAGCCGCCATCCAAATTCTTTGTTCGCAGCAAAACCGTGAGGAAAACAAAGCAAATCATCCTCTTCAAAAATAAAAATAAATAAATGATATTAATTCCTATAAATGGTAAACCATATGTTATTGGAATCATAAGAGGGTTTTCTTCTTTCCTATCTAAGTTTATTGGGTTCGATACTTTTATGTCGATGGGAAAAAAATAGCCGTGTTCTTACTGTTATGCTAGGGTTCGTGAATTTGAGTTCTGGAAGTTTAAAATCTAGTATTGGTTGTTGTTTTCGGTTTAAGAAGATCAAGTGGCAAGGATTGGAAAAAATTTGAACAACTCCGTGATAAAAAGTTTCGGATACTGTTCCTTGAGCGCACGAGTTTTCTGAAAAACCGAAGTGAGGAGTTTGGCGTCGAGTTAGATGGAAGGGGCATGTAGCCGAGAAGAATGCGGAGAGGGGTTTTTTGGTGGAATCAAAGTGGAGTTTCGTGGGGGTTTGTGTTCGGTGGAGAAAGCAACTGGAATGGAGGAGCAAGCAGCAGGTGATCGCGATTTTCATTTAGGGGAAGAATACTGTTCATTCGGGTGGGCTGACGTTTTGAAAGGGGCAAGGCCCATTTGAAATTAAAGTCCAAACTTTAATTTATTTAATTTAAATAGTGTATGATATTGTAAATTAAATAACTTGAGCATACGTAAACAGAATTTCGAACGGTTGGATCCGTTGGGATAGTATGGACGAGGGCAACGTTATGGAACTGACTGGAAGCGAAATCGAGTTCGTTTGAATTTATGGCGAAATAAACTGTTTGATTCAGATCAAACAACAGTTTATCGTTCTTTAACGATGAACTGCCAAAGTGAGTAAATCTCAATAACTCTGAATAGTTTATAATTTCATGTTGTATTTATAGAACTGTTAAATATTGGCTGATTGACTGTGTGTTGACTGTTTGATTGAACTACTAGTCAGTTAGTTGAATTTCTATATTGATTCTGTTTAACAGAATATATCATATGGAACTGAAAGTGATGTTATCTATATTGTTTAACATCTGTGATGCAGGGAAACAGGTTGGAGGAATCCGACTGGATTTCTCAACATTTATTTACTGTTTTCATATATTGTGATATATGATGTGATGTATATCTGTTATGGATTATGTGTGTTAGAATGATGTTGATCATTGTTATTCGATATATTAAATATCATGAATGACCCTGGGATGTAAAAAGAGTTATTTCAATGTATATTGAAATAAAGGGATTTTATAAAATCAACAGATTTTATAATAGGAAATATTTCGAAAGTAAATAAAAAGGGGAAAATGTGTTTAAAACGAATAGAGTTTTATAAAAGGGAAATCATATGTAAAGTGAAGAACTGTTACTAAAAGTAAATCTTTATCAATGAATAGTTTAATCGAGTTAAAAGAAGTTAATCGATGTTAGTTTAATCAAAAGAAGTTAATCGATGTTAGTTTAATCGAAAAGAGTTAATCGATGTTAGTTTAATCGAAAGGAGTTAATCGATGTTAGTTAAATCAAAAGGAGTTAATTGATGTTAGTTAAATCAAAAGGAGTTAATCGATGTTAGTTTAATCGATTAGAGTTAAATCAAATGAGTTAATCGAATATAGTTTATTCGAATAGAAAGTAAAAGGAGTTAATCGAATATAGTTTATTCGAATAGAAAGTAAAATGAGTTAATCGAATATAGTTTATTCGAATAGAAAGTGAAAGGAGTTAGTCGAATATAGTTTATTCGAATAGAAGCAAATGAATTAATCGAATATAGTTTATTCGAAGAAAGTAAAAGGAGTTATCGAATATAGTTTATTCGAAAGGAGTTAAGTGAAATGAGTAAATCAATAGTGTTAGTCCAATAGAGTTAATTGATAAGGGTTAATCGAATAGAGTTAAGTGAAAAGAGTCAATCGAATATAGCTATTCGAAGGAGGGTTAAGTAAGGAAGTTAGTAAAAGGAATATAAAGTGAACTTTGCCTATTTTAAAGTTAGAAATGTTGTTCAGTTAAGGTCTGAGAGGTAGTTCTACCCCAACTTGATTGGCTTCGTTTTTAAATAAGGAATATTCAAGGTTCGGCAGTAAAGGAAATGGTTTGAGTTGGCATCGCGATGGTTTGTTTAAACATCTGTCTAAGTCCAATGAAGAAGCTTTGGAAATGTTTTCCAAATAAGAAACCAGAAATGTTTTCTAATAAAGGAAACAAGAAATGGATATGTTTTCCATTGTTAATAACGTATATTTTTCCAAATTTAAAAAATAAGAAATATTGAATATAGGGAAATAGGAGATAAGTAAATTTATGAAATAAAGAGATAAATGTTGAATGATGATTGATCGATATAATTTTCCTCTTGGAAATAATATCGTTGTTTGCACACCTGTTTTTCTTCGATAGTTAAATCATAAACTATCGAAGTTTTGAGCATTTTAACGTTGTTAATATGGAGAGACCGGTTGGATTATTATCCAGGGAACCACTCTGTATTGGCATAAGCGTTGCGAATCATATATGCCAACGGAAATTGAAGATGGAGTTATGCAAGGGCTATCCTGTTTACAGAATAGTGCCTTCGGTTCATCCTGTTCCTGGATGACTTGTATGGATGGATGTCTGACAGAGTATTTCCAGACGATCACGTATATTGATTTCTCCAACCGTACCAAGAGTGGAAGCAGAGAAGGAAACTTCTATTAGCTAACACATAATGTATGGTTAAGGACGTCAATCAGTGATTTGATGGATTTGATGATGTGGCATTCAAAGTGAATCTGATGTGATGATAAAGCGTAGCTTCTAGCCTCACATCCGGTAAATGACAGAAATCGGGCAGGCAGCATTGCTAAGTCGGTCGCACCGAAGTAGGGTGTATAATCACCTGATCAAGAGTTTCATTTACTTCTAAAAATCTATTGTTGATGTTGTCCCATTCGGGAAACGGTTGCTGATCCCAACCGTTGGTGATATACATTCGATACACTCAAGCAAAATGAGTGGTCGGTCATGTGTGGCCGGGTCGCAAGATGTTCTTGTTGAACCCAGTGTATTCCTCTCTAGAGGTACACTAGCGAAAGGTGGTTCCATACCTTGTCATAGTTGGAAACCCATTACCAATATGTGCTTGCGGTTTTGATTGTATACTATATATGTAGAACGTGAGATGAAAGCGTTCTGCTAGATGATTATTATTGTGGTTGATAGATATTATTATAATATCAAAGGTTTTTGATATAAAGATAATTTGGATTCTCATAAGGGAAAAACCCGTTCCGTTATACGGCGTGGTCTTATGAGATATCGTTTACCCGCTTAAACTGTTTTTAACTATTTTACTCATACCAGTCCCATGACTGACCCGGAGTTTATTTTGTTATTTTCCCTAAACTCTTGGGTGCCTAAATTTGTACGGGCAGTCAAGTAGTCAGGATTTACAGATATACTGGAAGAGCTGGAGCAGGAGGCTTCAGGATCATATAGCTATAGTTTATTTCCGCTGTGTTGTAAGTGTTGTACTTTGATAATGATATGTATATTCAAGTACAGATTTGTATTTCAAAGTTATGTTATGAAATATAGTTATTCGTTCCGCTATGAGATTCGTGTTACTCTGATATTGTGTTCTTCTTCTTCTTCTATTCTAAGTTTCTATCTTATCTTTCCTCACCCTCTAATTTCTTTCACTAATGACTGGTATTTTTCGATGTTTGGTTAGTCATCATTGAGTTATGGCGATAACCAAAGTCGATAAAATCCCTGGTCATTGCAGTTGGTATCAGAGCATAAGGTTATGAAATTACCTTGGCTCTGTGGTGTGACTCGGTAGAGATAGGGTTAGTAATACCCTAGATTGAGTTTGAATGTATATATACGAGTGAGCGTATTTGTTATTGATATCAAAATTGTTTTATATTGTGGTGATTTATTGGTTGAGTTGTTTATGAGTTCTGGTCGATCAGTTTGATCCACTGTATCGGTAGGAGTTACTAAACACTCGAATACGTTGGGTCGACACGATATGTTTTGAAAAGAGGGTAAATAAAAAAAAGTTTCCCAAGGTATATCTTGATATAGAGAAAATATATATATCAAAATTATAATATAGTGGATATATTGGTTGATATTATAATCGAGTAAGATTATAAATTAAATGGTTATGTAAATAATCAATTAGAATTCATACAAGTGAAATACGTGAAATCAGATGAGTTAAATCTGAAATTTAAACCAGAAAGTGAATTAAAACTCTGGAGAATTGGATAAGTGTTTGTAAATGGATTTGGAATAAAAATAAGGAAAATTTAAGATCCTGGGAGATTTTAAATTGTTTTACAAGTAGTGTGAATTATATTTTGAAATGGATTTCAAAGTGGAAATGTTTAGAAATGGTTTTATAGTATTGAACTCACTTCGATCGCTGGAAAATAGATTCTGATGATGACAGCTGCATTATTAGTATTCATTTTCTAGTTGTAAGTGAGGAATTACTACCATGGATACTGTTTTGAATTTGTTTTGGGAATGACAAGTTGTGTTGAATTTCAAAATGGGATTTATAATATAGAATTTGTATATAGAAATTCAAATGGCATTTATAATATAGAATTTGAATAGAATTGGATATATAGATTTGAATAATAGAAGTGATATAAAATTCAAATAGAAATTGAATATAGAAATTCAAATAGAGTTTGAACATAAAAATTCAAATGGAATTCAAATATAGAATTTGAATATAGAAAATATAAAGGAAATTCAAATATAGGATTTGAATATTGAAAGTGAAATAAAATTGAATATAGAAAGTGAAAATGGAGTTAGAATATTTGGAATTCAAATAGAATTAAATGGAATCAGAATATTTGGAATTTAAATAGAATTGAAGTGGAATTTGAATATAAAATTCAAATAGAGTTGAAATGGAAATTGAATTTAGAAAGTGAAATAAGCAAAAGTGCCAATTAACAAATTAATTAACGAATTGAGTTAAAACGATCAGGTATAGTTAAAATAGATTTGGCAGGTATAAATATACATGAGATAGGTATGGATAAGGTATGAAGGTATATAAATAGAATGCTCGACAAAAAGGTATGTATTTAATTCATATATGAGAATTTATATGCCGTATCGGCTAGCCGCTTGGCTTTTTCTTTTTCTTTTGGATTGGTGAGCACCATGGGAGGCAATTTGAAATGTCCCGATGCTCCTGGTACAAAGGAAGTTATGGCAAATTTTTCCGGGAATTTAAGGAGTTAGAATATTTTTAAGATAATTTGATAGTTAGAAATCAACGTATCGATATATATAGAAGTCGATAAGGAAACGAACTTAGAAATAGAATAGTATAAACAAAAAGGAAGACTAAGAATAAAATCTAGTAAGAATAGAAAGAGGAAGCGTATACGTGTGTAAAAGTGAATAAGTAGTTGTATGGTATTGATTATTCAAGTAAGTAGTCATATCTGTTTTGACGTTATAAATGTTATTCAGTCAAGGTCTGAGAGGTAGTTATACCCCAACTTGATTGATTTCATTATTAACAAATAAATAGTAAGATTTCAGGCTCGAAGATCAATGTTGAATAAGAGTTAGTTGAATATAGTATTTGGGTTGTCGTAACGATGTTTTACACAACATCCGTTTTAACCCAGATAAGTGTAAGCTTGGAAATATAATAAAGAATATTTCCTAAGTACAGAAAATAAACGAGATCGGAAAGGAGATAAGTAATTGGAATATTTTCCAATTATAAATAGCATATATTTTCTAAAGTTTAGAAAATAAAGGAAGGCGATATTCGGAAATGTTTTCCAAATAACAGAATAGGCCAATATGGTTATTGAAAATATTTGGTTAACAAATATTGATAAAGAAATAGAGAAGTGATTTAACTAATGGAATATTAATTAAGGGCTCAGTGACATGTTCAAAAGGAAAATTTGATTTTTGAAAAAGAGCAAACTGTTAAAAATTCCCAAGGAAAGACTATTTGAATTGAAAACAAATTTAAAAGAAATTTGTGGAAGCAAATTTGAATTAAAGTAAAGCCAGAAAAGTGGTAACTGAGATTGAATTAGAATGATATCAAGACAAATTGTATTGTGAGATTCAAATTTGAAGTGTAATGTAATAATCAAGTTAAGAGTTGGGAATCGAGAAGGAACTTGAGTTGGAAATGAAAATTTAGCTTGGTAGAAAGCGAATGGTTGTGTTGGAGATAAAAGTGATTTCAGAATTTGATTGGGATGACCCTTGTATCCGCTGAATTGATAACAGGTGGAAAGGATATAATGAAATGCCGACAAAAAGGTACAAGTTTATATTTCTATTGGATATAAGATTTATGAGCCGAATCGGCAAGCCGCTTGGCTGTTTGATTTTCTTTGGGGTTGGAGAAGGCCTAGAGAGGCGAGTTGTGGTTTTACCGATAGGGCTGTACGAAGGAGGTGTTGGCGAAATTTTTCGAAAAATTAAGACGTTAGAAAATTTTCAGAATTTTTGAAAATTTTCGTTAATAAGAATTAATGAATAATTTAATTGAAATTAAATTGGTTCAGTTGAAACTGAAGTTAAGAAGTGAACAAATACGTTCTAACCAGTCGATAGGGTCGTCCTCTACCTTTTAGCAATTTCGAGGACGAAATTATTTTAAGTGGGGAAGATTGTAATGACCCGCATTGGTAGAGGTATTATAATTAATTTATTTAATTATATAAAAGGTGATTAAAAAGATATAATGGTCGTGGAATTGAATAATGATGAATATTTAATTAAAATAATAAATTAAATAATATATTTAATTCTGAAATAATCAGAATTGGCTGAAATGGCGATATGGTGTGAATTGGATCATCTGTGATATTTAATTCAGCTTGAAATTGAATTTGAATAACGAATATATTATATAAACGACATTTTCAACGTATAATTATAATATAATTATAATCGAGCTCGAAATGGCGCTGCACTTCGTAAATTGGCGATTCGAACTTCAACTGAATGTACAGGATTCGTTTTAAGCCGGATTTCTGTGAAACAAGAAACATTGGGAGCTGGTGGAGTATATCTTTCTAGTGGAAGAGAAAAATAGGGATTTCATTGTGTAGATTTTGAGATATGTCCAAATCAAAATTTAGAAAAGTCGTTGTGGAATTCCTTTATAATTCGTAACGCTTTATTTACGTTATAAAAGGGGTTTTCAATATATTTGAATATCGGATTTGAATTTAGATGAGGTTCTTTTGGACATAACGATAATTTAATTTTTAGAATTTTACTGTAATTTTTGATCAATTAAATAAGCAACTTTTTATTTGGAGTATTTTGCACCCTGTAATCAACGTTTTTGGGTTTCAAAATATGAGTTAATCTACCGATATTTATATATTTTTGGGATCACGGCACATCACTCGATTTAATGATATTTTTATATCAGTCCGTGAACAAACAGAGTTTCGAAAAATGGGGTATTCTCAAATGAAATCCATTCTTTGGATCAAACATAAGCCACAAAACCTCCTTCTCAACCATCCGTTCTCTGTGATCCTCAAAATAGAAATCATGGCCTATAAATTATCCAATTGTTCTAAATCCAACCTAATTATATAAATACGCAAATTCCTATTCTCCTTTTCCCCGATCAAAAAGTAGCCGCCACCCAAATTCTTTGTTCGCAGCAAAACCGTGAGGAAAACAAAGCAAATCATCCTCTTCAAAAATAAAAATAAATAAATTATACTAATTCCTCTAAATGGTAAACCATATGTTATTGGAATCATAAGAGGGTTTTCTTCTTTCCTATCTAAGTTTATTGGGTTCGACACTTTTATGTCAATGGGAAAAAAATAGTCGTGTTCTTACTGTTATGTTAGGGTTCGTGAATTTGAGTTCTGGAAGTTTAAAATCTAGTATTGGTTGTTGTTTTCGGTTTAAGAAGATCAAGTGGTAAGGATTGGAAAAAATTTGAACAACTCCGTGATAAAAAGTTTCGGATACTGTTCCTTGAGCGCACGAGTTTTCTGAAAAACCGAAGTGAGGAGTTTGGCGTCGAGTTAGATGGAAGGGGCGTGTAGCCGAGAAGAATGCGGAGAGGGGTTTGTTGGTGGAATCAAAGTGGAGTATCGTGGGGGTTTGTGTTCAGTGGAGAAAGCAACTGGAATGGAGGAGCAAGCAGCAGGTGATCGCGATTTTCATTTAGGGGAAGAATACTGTTCATTCCGGTGGGCTGACGTTTTGAAAGGGGCAAGGCCCATTTGAAATTAAGGTCCAAACTTTAATTTATTTAATTTAAATAGTGTATGATATTGTAAATTAAATAACTTGAGCACACGTAATCAGAATTTCGAACGGTTGGATCCGTTGGGATCGTATGGACGAAGGCAACGTCATGGAACTGACTGGAAGCGAAATCGAGCTCATTTGAATTTATGGCGAAATAAACTGTTTGATTCAGATCAAACAACAGTTTATCGTTCTTTAACGATGAACTGCCAAAGTGAGTAAATCTCACTAACTCTGAACAGTTTATAATTTCATGTTGTATTTATAGAACTGTTAAATATTGGCTGATTGACTGTGTGTTGACTGTTTGATTGAACTGCTAGTCAGTTAGTTGAATTTCTATATTGATTCTGTTTAACAGAATATATCATGTGGAACTGAAAGTGATGTTATCTATATTGTTTAACATCTGTGATGCAGGGAAACAGGTTGGAGGAATCTGACTGGATTCCTCAACATTTATTTACTGTTTTCATATATTGTGATATATGATGTGATGTATATTTGTTATGGATTATGTGTGTTAGAATGATGTTGATCATTGTTATTCGATATATTAAATATCATGAAAGACCCTGGGATGTAAAAAGAGTTATTTCAATGTATATTGAAATAAAGGGATTTTATAAAATCAACATATTTTATAAAAGGAAATATTTCGAAAGTAAATAAAAAGGAAAAAATGTGTTTAAAACGAATAGAGTTTTATAAAAGGGAAATCATTTGTAAAGTGAAGAACTGTTACTAAAAGTAAATCTTTATCAATGAATAGTTTAATCGAGTTAAAAGAAGTTAATCGATGTTAGTTAATCGAGTTAAAAAGAAGTTAATCGATGTTAGTTTAATCAATAGAAGTTAATCGATGTTAGTTTAATCGAAAAGAGTTAATCGATGTTAGTTTAATCGAAAGGAGTTAATCGATGTTAGTTAAATCAAAAGGAGTTAATTGATGTTAGTTAAATCAAAAGGAGTTAATCGATGTTAGTTTAATTGATTAGAGAGAAAGTAAAAGGAGTTAATCGAATATAGTTTATTCGAATAGAAAGTAAAAGGAGTTAATCGAATATAGTTTATTCGAATAGAAAGTAAAATGAGTTAGTCGAATATAGTTTATTCGAATAGAAAGTGAAAGGATTTAATCGAATATAGTTTATTCGAATAGAATCAAATGAATTAATCGAATATAGTTTATTCGAAGAAAGTAAAAGGAGTTATCGAATATAGTTTATTCGAAAGGAGTTAAGTGAAATGAGTAAATCAATAGTGTTAGTCCAATAGAGTTAATTGATAAGGGTTAATCGAATAGAGTTAAGTGAAAAGAGTCAATCGAATATAGCTATTTGAAGGAGGGTTAAGTAAGGAAGTTAGTAAAAGGAATATAAAGTGAACTTTGCCTATTTTAAAGTTAGAAATGTTGTTCAGTTAAGGTCTGAGAGGTAGTTCTACCCCAACTTGATTGGCTTCGTTTTTAACTAAGCAATAGTTAAGGTTCGGCAGTAAAGGAAATGGTTTGAGTTGGCATCGCGATGGTTTGTTTAAACATCTGTCTAAGTCCAATGAAGAAGCTTTGGAAATGTTTTCCAAATAAGAAACCAGAAATGTTTTCTAATAAAGGAAACAAGAAACGGAAATGTTTTCCATTGTTAATAACGTATATTTTTTCAAATTTAGAAAATAAGAAATATTGAATATAGGGAAACAGAAGATAAGTAAATTTATGAAATAAATAGATAAATGTTTAATGATGATTGATCGATATAATTTTCCTCCTAGAAATAATATCGTTGTTTGCACACCTGTTTTTCTTCGATAGTTAAATCACAGACTATCGAAGTTTTGAGCATTTTAACGTTGTTAATATGGAGAGACCGGTTGGATTATTATCCAAGGAACCACTCTGTATTGGCATAAGCGTTGCGAATCATATATGCCAACGGAAATTGAAGATGGAGTTATGCAAGGGGTATCTTGTTTACAGAATAGTGCCTTCGGTTCATCCTGTTCCTGGATGACTTGTATGGACGGATGTCTGACAGAGTATTTCCAGACGATCACATATATTGAATTCTCCAACCGTACCAAGAGTGGAAGCGGAGAAGGAAACTTCTTTTAGCTAACACATAATGTATGGTTGAGGACGTCAATCGGTGATTTGACGGATTTGATGATGTGGCATTCAAAGTGAATCTGATGTGATGATAAAGCGTAGATTCTAGCCTTACATCCGGTAAATGACAGAAATCGGGCAGGCAGCATGGCTAAGTCGGTCGCACCGAAGTAGGGTGTATAATCACCTGATCTAGAGTTTCATTTACTTCTAAAAATCTATTGTTGATGCTGTCCCATTCGGGAAATGGTTGCTGATCCCAACCGTTGGTGATATACATTCGATACACTCAAGCAAAATGAGTGGTCGGTCATGTGTGGCCGGGTTGCAAGATGTTCTTGTTGAACCCAGTGTATTCCTCTCTAGAGGTACACTAGCGAAAGGTGGTTTCATACCTTGTCGTAGTCGGAAACCCATTACCAATATGTGCTTGCGGTTTTGATTGTATACTATATATGTAGAACGTGAGATGAAAGCGTTCTGCTAGATGATTATTATTATTGTGGTTGATAGACATTATTATAGTATCAAAGGTTTTTGATATAAAGATAATTTGGATTCTCATAAGGGAAAAACCCGTTCCGTTATACGGCGTGGTCTTATGAGATATCGTTTACCCGCTTAAACTGTTTTTAACTGTTTTACTCATACCAGTCCCATGACTGACCCAGAGTTTATTTTGTTGTTTTCCCTAAACTTTTGGGTGCCTAAATTTGTACGGGCAGTCAAGTAGTCAGGATTTACAGATATACTGGAAGAGCTGGAGCAGGAGGCTTCAGGATCATATAGCTATAGTTTATTTCCGCTGTGTTGTAAGTGTTGTACTTTGATAATGATATGTATATTCAAGTACAAATTTGAATTTCAAAGTTATGTTATGAAATATAATTATGCGTTCCGCTATAAGATTCGTGTTACTCTGATATTGTGTTCTTCTTCTTCTTCTATTCTAAGTTTCTATCTTATCTTTCCTCACCCTCTAAGTTCTTTCACTAATGACTGGTATTTTTCGATGTTTGGTTAGTCATCATTGAGTTATGGCGATAACCAAAGTCGACAAAATCCCGGGTTATTACAGGCTGGATACTGGTTTCTTCATAAATCACTGGAATTACCTAAAAACAACCAAATTCAAGCTATTCAGGAGACATTTGATTCTGGTAAAATTATCAAGGAAATGAATCACACTTCCATTTGTCTCATCCCAAAAGTTGAGAATCCCTCCAAACTGGGAGACCTACAGCTTGCTGCAGTATTCTATATAAAACTTTAAGCAAGTTTATATGCAACATAATGAAACAGATATTACTAGACCTTATCTCCGAGTGTCAGAGCATATTCATTAATGGTATAAATATTTCAGAGAACTCTTTGTTGGCGCATGAGCTTGTTAGAAATTTTAACAAACCAGGTGCTAACAAATCCTATTTGAAGGTCGATCTTCGTAAGGCATATAATAAAATTAATCATCATTTTATCATTCATATATTATGTTGCATGGGATTTCCAAGGAAAATTTTCAAGTTGGTTGGCAACTATATTTTTACCTCTACCTTCTCTATTTCGATCAATGGATTTCCAAAAGGATTCATTAGATCACATAGGGGCATTAGACAAGGATATCCTTTGTCTCTTTACCTATTTATTGTTGCAATGGAGTACTTTTCTCTCCAGATGGAATTGTTAGAGCACAACAGACTAATTCAGACAATATACAATTTCTAACCTAAGATAAGCCACCTCTTATATACCGATGACCTGATAATATGCATTAAATTGGATGAAACAGTTGCCAGAACTATTAAAAGCAAATTTCAACTTTTGGAGAAGCATGTTGGTTTGAAAATGTGAGAAAATAAATAAATGCTATTTTAGAAAATTTTGTGATAGAAGAGACCTTATTCTTGACATTCGTGGAGTTACTAAAGGGGATCCTCCTGTCAAATACTTGGGTATTCCTCTTTTTACGAATTAAATCACTAACAGAGAGCGTCTAGATTTAATTAGCAAAATTAAAGATAAGCTGCAAGGTTGGGGTTCAAAATTTTTATCTTTGCTGGGAAAATAGAATTGGTGCACATTGCTATTCAAGCAAAGCTAAATTTCTAGTTACAAACATTTCAAATCCCTGCTGCATCTATTGAGAAGATTGAAAGAGTTTGTGCTAATTTCATTTGGATAAGAGGTAATCATAAAATCAAATATGTTGATTTATGTAGGACAAACGAAGAAGGAGGTATTGGGCTTGGAAATCTTAAAGATATGAGGGACGTATTTACTCTTAAGCAAGGTTGGAAAATTATCACTAGTAATGGGCTATGGGCTAGATGGATGAGACATAGATATGTTGAAGGCAACTTTTTGCAGATGGCTAAGGATAATAATGCTTCTTCCAATTAGAGAGCTATATTATGATTGAGAGACAAACTTGCAGCTAATTGCACTCATGAATTTGAAAAGGTAAGAGAAACAAACTCGTGGAAAGATCTTTAGATCTTAGGCAAATCCATGATTGATATTGTGATGGGACACCTACTCAGCATTTGGTTCTCCTAATTTAATGTAGATTCTATAATCGATAACCAAACCTGGAACTATAAGAATTTGTCATGTAATCGGGCTACCATTCGGAATATAGAGGCAATGCCTCTCTATAGTGGTAGGGATAATGATGTCTGGGCATGGAATAATAACAATGGAGAATTTTCATTTAAATATGCTTGGAATGTTATTCGTAACAGTCATGATATTAAATCTTGGAGAAAAATTATTTGGGAGAAAGCGATTTGCCCTAAAAATTCTCTAATGCTTACAAAGCAATTTTGTAGCATCTACCTACTCATGACAGATTGTACAAATCGGGTATTGCTAGTGAAAGATTATGTGAGGTATTTGTGTGATGGCTAAAGGATATCATGATCATTTACTCTTTGCATGCGAGTTTTCTACAGTTATTGCTAGAAATTGCAAAATTGTTAAAGATCCTAGCAATCAAAACTTAAATTTGTGATAAATAGTTGAATACCTGATCAGGAATATAAAGCACAATGACTTAGAAACCAAACTGAATAAGATATCATTGGCATCTGTTTTTGCATCGATTTAGAGGGAGCGAAATGCACACATTTTCAAAGGAAAGAAGAACACAACAATGGTGGCTAGTTGGTTTACCTTAATCGAAATAAATCTTAGCAAATAGAGAATTTAAGGAAGTAGATTTACCGATATCTTGGGACCATCAACCGATAAGGACTTAAATTTGGATATGGTGGACGTGTTGGGACAAATTCTAGGAAGCAGCACGAGTATGGAGCCACCATGATTCTTCGAGATAGTGGATGAAGGCGAAGGGTTTTCTGTTGTATTTTGGGAAAGTGCGAGATAGACCTTAATGTATATGTCTAAATTGGTGTTGACTTTATTTCAACTCTGTATGCTACATGATCTGGTATCTTGTAATCACTTCATTTTAGGCTAGTTGTCTAACAAAAATTTACCCAATTTTTTTAAAAAAGCACTACACCCCAAAATATATGCAAATATACAAGACAACCTTATCTTTCTTTCTTTTGGGCCTTGTACCTATCATAGGATATCCACTGTAACACCCCGTAATTCTGTGACATTAAGATTCTCAAATTAAAGTATAATTAATTTTTAAAAGAAAAAGATCCATGTAGTTATTTAATTTAAGTATTGTAACTAACATGAAAAAGAGAAGTAAGGAGAGAACAATAATTATTATTGTTCTAAGACTTATTAACAAAAGCCTCTGTAGCTCAGTTGGTTAAGGCATTGGATTTGTAGCATGGAGGTCGGGGGTTCGAACCCCGGCGGCGGCATAATTTTTGTATCTTTGTTTTAGAGAGGGCCAACTGAACATGCAAATATATGTACGTATACAAATTCAAAATTTGAAAGGATAAGGACGTACATATAAGGAAATAAAGAAAAAAAAAATATACATATGAGAATATAAATATATATATATATATATGCAAAAATATATGTATACGAAAGATAAAATTCAAGATAAGGCTACAGTCAATGAAATATGGCAACATCATTTGAATATTGAAAATAAAATGAAAGTTGTGCGTATATATATACGCGTAAAATGGTCGTTAGAGGAATTGTATACATATAAGAATATTTCATGTGAATAAAACAGTTAAATAAATTCCAGAAATTCAAAAGTTCGAAAATCAAACTTCTACGCCAAAACAATTCATTCGAAATTCAAATTTCTACGCCAAAATAGCTTGTGGGACCCAATGCTGACTCAGCACTGCGTGTATGATAAGGTTTGGCTAGATTCATCTACGTACCTGGACTATTTTCTTAACTGGGTTCAATGCTGACTCAGCGCTGCGTGTACGATAAGGTCTTGAGCAGCTATATAAACAGCCCTAGTCTTCATTCTCTTTGCACCAATTCTCTTCTATCCTTATGCTGCTAAGATTCATGGCTTCTTCCCCTCCTCTAAATTTTCTTAAATAATTAAAATAAAATATAAATTCAAGACATGGAGATGCTGCTCGAATCTGTTCAAGAGAAGATTCAAATCAAAGTGAAGAATTCAAAGGCTAAATCAACAAACCTCGAGCAACGACATACGAATCTTAGCATCGCCGTTCTTCTATTCTAGATCTAATTTCTGTAAGTTGGTTATTTCTAGACTTGAACGTTTTATTTTTATTTGTGACATGAAATTAAAAGGATATAAGAAAAATGCCTAATCTCTTCACTTGGATCTGTGTTTATTTAAGTTTTTGGATCTAATTCTTGACTATGGCCCAGAACAAACTATGACTTTGATTGACGGCCTATGACTATTGAACAAAGAGGATATGCCTATGCCTATGATCATGATTATGAGAACTATGACCATGAACCTATTGCCTTTGAATTACGAACATGAACCTTGATTTGGGACATACAACATATGACTATGACATTGCCTATGACAATGACTTATGACTATGGGAATTATTTTCCCTTTTGGACTATGAACATTGCCTATGATTCATAATTAGGAAAATTGTTGCTTAAGTTTTGTTTCTATGAAATTGGGTCTAAACCCGATTATCTATTTTATCTGTTCCTTTTTTTTCTTTGGTTTTAGACTGTGGGAATTTACCTATTCAGTTAGGTCTTCCCATGTTCTTGAACCTATTCTATCTATTGGTTTTAGACCGTGGGAATTTACCTATTAAGTTAGGTCTACCCATATTCTTGAACCTACGTCGTTATCCAAACCTTTTATGCCAGTTATTATCCCTTTTTATAGCATCTTTGGTTCATTCCCTATTTTCTACGAATCTAGATTTATTTACAATCTAGGTTAAATCACGATTATACGAACGGTCGGAATGCAATTTGGGGAAAATATGAAAATGAACATAAATGTAGTTATAAGCTTGGAAATTGGCATAAATTGGGAATATGTATTATGGCATGTTCATAGGAATGCAAATTGGATAAGTTTGACATATTAAATTTAGTATTAGCAAGTAAGCTAAATTTTAGGCATGAAATGTAAACTAGAATAATAATTCTAGTCTTACCATAAACTGTGAATTAGGAATGTTAAATCAAAATTGTGTTAATTAAAGATTTGGAATAAGTATATTAGCACAATTTTGAATTTAGCCATAATTGTGAGAAATTGTCATGTTTAGAATAAATTATGGTTAGTGACACTTAATTTGGTATAATTTACATACCAAAAAGTATAAATATGATAAATAAGAGGGAACGGGCCATAATAATAAATGTGACAATGTACATTAAAAGTGTAATAATGAAATAAGTAAATTAGGAGTAAATTTACTTATATAATTTGTCATAAATGATAAATTGTTCATTTACCACAAAATATGTAACTTGCATGTAGGTAAAGTTTTGGCCATAAATTATAAACTAGGATATTTAATCTAGTTTTGGCAACGAAATAGGAAATGGCCTGAACTGCAAGTTGGGTTAGGACTTGGGCCTAGAATATAAGTATACTAGTGGGCAGGACAAAATGAAAATGGTATAGGCCAAGTTTATTCAAAAAGGGAAAATGGACTTTGAAGATAAATTGTTGACAATTTATATATGGACAAAAGAAAGGTTTTCTCTTTGAATAACACATACACCTGAAAGTTCTAGGGTGACAGAGAGGATAGTGTCTAGGCTTGGGTTTGGAAAATACAAGTTTTCTGCCCTCCCTGGCTATCCCTAACTGATCCGAAGGACGGGATGGTTGTTTTCAAAACCATATTTGGAAATTAATCAAAAACCCTTTGAACTTAGAAAACATGAATATGCCTAACCCGAGGTTAGACTGAGTTGCGGTGTAAACCTGCCCGGAACCGACCGGCACATCCAGTAACCGCAGCAATATCTGTCTAATGTGAGAGGTTGCGGCTTTAATTTATTAATTAAAGCTAGAACAAGAATGGGAGAGTTAAGTCCATAGAAACACTTAACCAATTTAACACAGTTAAGCAAGAATGGGTGGGTTAAGTCCATAGAAACACTTAACCAACTTAACACAGTTAAGCTAGAATGGGAAGGTTAAGTCCATAGGAACACTTAACCAACTTAACACAGTTAAGCTAGAATGGGAAGGTTAAGGAACACTTAACCAACTTAGCACAGTTAAAGCTGGAATGGGAGGGTTAAGTCCATGGGAATACTTAGCCAAATTAACATGTTGACTAGACTAGAAGGTGGGGTTAAGTAAAGTTAATACACTTAGCCAATTTAACATGTTAATTAGACTAGAGGTTGGGGTTAAGTAATACACTTAGCCAATTTAATATGTTAGCTGGACTAGACCATAGGGTTAAGTAAACTTGAACGCTTAACCATCAGAATATGATAAATGAATAGGGTTAAGTAAAAAGCATAAAGGGATAACACTTAACCAGTTTATCAGGATAAATGAAGAGGGTTAAGTCAGCTAGAATTGACTAATGACACTTAACCAACCCAAATTGACGGGAAAGAGAACTAAGTAGTAATTCATAGTATAACACGGGAAGGAGCGAATGTCCGTCCGAGAAGGCTCCAACGAATTGGGTTACGAAGCCCGAGGCTTCGAGGGGACGTGAGGGTACTCTTGGTATCCCTCTGTGAGGCTGCAGATGATACGCCTGGGCCCACAGAGGTTAAGGTCTGCGTAGAAGAACCAGGGGTATGCCTTGGTTGCAATATATATGGCAACCTAAAGACTAGGATGGACCGGCGTGATTCGGCAAGAAAACGGTAGCCCTGTGATAGCAACTCGTCGTCTACCATCCATCTTGAGTCAGTCGAGATACGTGAAGCGGAAAGGCGGAGAACTCCAAAAGACCATAATTGCTATCTAGTTATGGGTGAGGATGGCCATAGGATAGTGGGGCACCGGGGGCCGGCGTATAGTTCTCATTTTACAAAGGGTGCCTTTCATTAGTTGAGGGAGGGGTCAAGTGGGACCATAGCCACTGGAATAAAAACAGACCTTAGCATCTGCATCGGCAGATATCTGAAAGCTCCCGACCGAGTTCTATATTCCTTGATTTGCCCTGTCACAGGACTCGGACCGCACATTACATGACATGTGCATCTAGACAAGAGATAACGATTCGCGATACATGCGTGGGGAAGTATAGGAACATATACCACTCTAGGTAGTGTGTCCTAGACTTGGGGGCATCGTTCGACAGGTAGCGTAATCCCTAGTTGGACTAGGTGGCATAAATCCTGAATCCGAGAAGCGTTCAGCAGATAGCGTAAACTCTAGTTAAATCTAGAAAGCACTTGATAGAAAACCCTAGATTTGATCTAAGTAATAAATAATGAATGTATGCCGGAAGGCAATGGAAAATACAGGGATTGGGATCACGTTATCGTTACTAGTTGGGACACTAGGTAGGTGGTGCAGAGATATAGAAATCAGTATAACAAGGAAATAGCGGAGCGACGAAGTACTAGAGCGAAGCGGCGAAAGTATTAGAGCGTATCCAGTTTATCTTATCTTAACATATCTTGTGATAACCTTGTCCAATCTTGTTGACCCTATCGTCATGGTGTAATCTTGTATTCAGTTAATTCATGTCGTTTTGTTTTCCATGTTCACATGCTAGAAGTTATTGAACTTACTCAGGCTTTATGTCTGACTCTGTTTTTCTTTCGTCTTCTTTTCTTCCGTTTCCCCCCCCCCCAGGTAGTAGAGGAGGGAGTTGTATAGCTCAGGTTAAGTTGGACTGTCACTCTTTCCCAGCTTGAAGATTTATCGAAGTCTGCTTGGATTCTCTTATCAGATGCTATGGCTGGCTCATGCAAAAATTGGGGAATATAAATGTTGTTTTATGCTTCTTTATTTTGTAAGACAGATGATACTCTGATATTGTAAAGAAATCATTGTACAAATTATTTTATCAATAAAGCAAAGTTTTATCTTCCGCTGTTTAATTTCTGTCTGTCTTGTAATTTATCTGCATCTTTTACCCTAAATGCTCCACAGAACTTAGTGCATTCCCTTTGTGAGTGACACTAACGGATATGGGGTGTTACACGTGGTATCAGAGCTGAAGGTTACCATATCAGATAAAGGATTTGAAAAATTATTTTCAAACGGTTTTAAAAGAAGCATTTTCAAAAGAAGAGATTTGTTTTAAAGGCATATTCCCTAAAGCCGTACGCACTATCTTCTCTTCCTCTGTTTAAATTCTTGTCTCCTTCTTTCTTGAGTCTCTGGGGCTCCTGGCTTTCTGGGAGGTAACCTCATCTAAGGGCAAAGTAGTGCCCGGCTTCCATCCATAGCCGTAGTTGTTTCATCTACGGGCAGTTTTTATTCAAAGCTTATAAGGTTTTCCGGACGATGTAGGCAGTTTTCGAGAGATTTGTCAACATGACTACACACGGAAGGGGATGAGGAGTTTGGCTAAGGAGCATAACCCTAGGATGAGGAATTCATGGGTGTAGACTTAGCACACGAAGGAGGAAGAAATTATAAAGCCTAAGACAAGAGGAAGTATCTTTACTAGGGTATGATAGGGCATATACTTAAGGATAAGGGCAAGAACGAGGACGAGATTTTCAGAAGGACAAGTACATGCTTTCGCCACCAAGCGTACCTAGGAGAAAGGTAGTCCGGTTGGAAGAGTCTAGTTTTCTGTTCGTGCTATTTCCTTAGGTTCTAGCGCTTCTCATTTGTTCATATCCACTTTCATAGTTGGGTCTCTGCACCATAGTACTTGTATAGTAGAAAGATCCCACTAGAGTCTCAAATCCAATTGGTGGTCCGACCAGTTTATTTTTTTTGTTAGTAGGGATTTGAGAATAGCTATCGAGTTTGCTTATATCATCTCACGTAGATCGTCTAAATTCGGGGGAGATATTCCTTGGGTGCTTGTCTGATATTGGTTTAGGCCTTTGGGGCTTGTACTTGAGGAATGTCGAGTTCGACTAGGATGGTTTGCGTGAGAGATGAATAGTTGTGACAGGCGCTCTAAAAAGAGCGTAGTGATCTTTCAACCCTTATAGTTATGGCATGGTGGATAAGGGAGAGACCTCTAATCATACACTTGGTACCGTGATTGACATCTGTTTATTTTGGAAATGGAGGTTAGGAACTTCACAATCGTGAAGATAAATTGTTTAAGATACAGTGGAGTAAAGCTCAAGAAGGCTAGATACTAGCAACATGCCCTTTTTCCTTAAGGGTGCATCCTTGATTTCTCTGTTTAGGAGCTTTACGCGTAGTTGTTTCTCTCTTTACAAAGTATATCCTCTAGGTCGTATCTGCGATCCTTAGGTAGAAGCCAATGGATGTAAACATGTATTTGAAACATGTTATGGTTGAATGGTTGCAAGTGGTTGCAAATGGTTGCTCATGGATGCATATGCATACGTATTAGGCACTAGATCAAGTTCGGACGCTCTCATATTGCATTTACATATATGCATTTGTTTATAAGTTGAACTTGATATGATATCATATGGACGTTGCATATGGATGAATGGCTGTGCACGCATGTAGTATTTACATGACTAGGGATGTTTGCTTGCATGATTGTACGCATGGCACTAACATGATTTGCATTAAGGAGGTCAACTGAATCAGTAGACCGCCTGATTTTGCATTAGATAGAGACATACACACACACTATGCATATGAACATGAAAGCATTAGAAATCTTTTAAGGACAATGAATGCCTGTGATTGAATGGTTGAGTAGATGGGTGATTGGATGGTAGGACACATTCTTCCTAACTTGAAGATTTCGAGGACGAAATCCTTTTAAGTGGGGGAGAATGTAACACCCCGTAATTCTGTGACATTAAGATTCTCAAATTAAAGTATAATTAATTTTTAAAAGAAAAAGATCCATGTAGTTGTTTAATTTAAGTATTGTAACTAACATGAAAAAGAGAAGTAAGGAGAGAACAATAATTATTATTGTTCTAAGACTTATTAACAAAAGCCTCTGTAGCTCAGTTGGTTAAGGCATTGGATTTGTAGCATGGAGGTCGGGGGTTCGAACCCCGGCGGCGGCATAATTTTTGTATCTTTGTTTTAGAGAGGGCCAACTGAACATGCAAATATATGTACGTATAAAAATTCAAAATTTGAAAGGATAAGAACGTACATATAAGGAAATAAAGAAAAAATATATATACATATGAGAATATAAATATAAATATATATATGCAAAAATATATGTATACGAAAGATAAAATTCAAGATAAGGCTACAGTCAATGAAATATGGCAACATCATTTGAATATTGAAAATAAAATGAAAGTTGTGCGTATATATATACGCGTAAAATGGTCGTTAGAGGAATTGTATACATATAAGAATATTTCATGTGAATAAAACAGTTAAATAAATTCCAGAAATTCAAAAGTTCGAAAATCAAACTTCTACGCCAAAACAATTCATTCGAAATTCAAATTTCTACGCCAAAATAGCTTGTGGGACCCAATGCTGACTCAGCACTGCATGTATGATAAGGTTTGGCTAGATTCATCTACGTACCTGGACTATTTTCTTAACTGGGTTCAATGCTGACTCAGCGCTGCGTGTACGATAAGGTCTTGAGCAGCTATATAAACAGCCCTAGTCTTCATTCTCTTTGCACCAATTCTCTTCTATCCTTATGCTGCTAAGATTCATGGCTTCTTCCCCTCCTCTAAATTTTCTTAAATAATTAAAATAAAATATAAATTCAAGACATGGAGATGCTGCTCAAATCTGTTCAAGAGAAGATTCAAATCAAAGTGAAGAATTCAAAGGCTAGATCAACAAACCTCGAGCAACGACATACGAATCTTAGCATCGCCGTTCTTCTATTCTAGATCTAATTTCTGTAAGTTGGTTATTTCTAGACTTGAACGTTTTATTTTTATTTGTGACATGAAATTAAAAGGATATAAGAAAAATGCCTAATCTCTTCACTTGGATCTGTGTTTATTTAAGTTTTTGGATCTAATTCTTGACTATGGCCCAGAACATACTATGACTTTGATTGACGGCCTATGACTATTGAACAAAGAGGATATGCCTATGCCTATGACCATGATTATGAGAACTATGACCATGAACCTATTGCCTTTGAATTACGAACATGAACCTTGATTTGGGACATACAACATATGACTATGACATTGCCTATGACAATGACTTATGACTATGGGAATTATTTTCCCTTTTGGACTATGAACATTGCCTATGATTCATAATTAGGAAAATTGTTGCTTAAGTTTTGTGGCTATGAAATTGGGTCTAAACCCGATTATCTATTTTATCTGTTCCTTTTTTTTTCTTTGGTTTTAGACTGTGGGAATTTACCTATTCAGTTAGGTCTACCCATGTTCTTGAACCTATTCTATCTATTGGTTTTAGACCGTGGGAATTTACCTATTAAGTTAGGTCTACCCATATTCTTGAACCTACGTCGTTATCCAAACCTTTTATGCCAGTTATTATCCCTTTTCATAGCATCTTTGGTTCATTCCCTATTTTCTACGAATCTAGATTTATTTACAATCTAGGTTAAATCACGATTATACGAACGGTCGGAATGCAATTTGGGGAAAATATGAAAATGAACATAAATGTAGTTATAAGCTTGGAAATTGGCATAAATTGGGAATATGTATTATGGCATGTTCATAGGAATGCAAATTGGATAAGTTTGACATATTAAATTTAGTATTAGCAAGTAAGCTAAATTTTAGGCATGAAATGTAAACTAGAATAATAATTCTAGTCTTACCATAAACTGTGAATTAGGAATGTTAAATCAAAATTGTGTTAATTAAAGATTTGGAATAAGTATATTAGCACAATTTTGAATTTAGCCATAATTGTGAGAAATTGTCATGTTTAGAATAAATTATGGTTAGTGACACTTAATTTGGTATAATTTACATACCAAAAAGTACAAATATGATAAATAAGAGGGAACGGGCCATAATAATAAATGTGACAATGTACATTAAAAGTGTAATAATGAAATAAGTAAATTAGGAGCAAATTTACTTATAGAATTTGTCATAAATGATAAATTGTTCATTTACCACAAAATATGTAACTTTCATGTAGGTAAAGTTTTGGCTATAAATTATAAACTAGGATATTTAATCTAGTTTTGGCAATGAAATAGGAAATGGCCTGAACTGCAAGTTGGGTTAGGACTTGGGCCTAGAATATAAGTATACTAGTGGGCAGGACAAAATGAAAATGGTATAGGCCAAGTTTATTCAAAAAGGGAAAATGGACTTTGAAGATAAATTGTTGACAATTTATACATGGACAAAAGAAAGGTTTTCTCTTTGAATAACACATACACCTGAAAGTTCTAGGGTGACAGAGAGGATAGTGTCTAGGCTTGGGTTTGGAAAATACAAGTTTTCTTCCCTCCCTGGCTATCCCTAACTGATCCGAAGGACGGGATGGTTGTTTTCAAAACCAGATTTGGAAATTAATCAAAAACCCTTTGAACTTAGAAAACATGAATATGCCTAACCCGAGGTTAGACTGAGTTGCGGTGTAAACCTGCCCGGAACCGACCGGCACATCCAGTAACCGCAGCAATATCTGTCTAATGTGAGAGGTTGCGGCTTTAATTTATTAATTAAAGCTAGAACAAGAATGGGAGAGTTAAGTCCATAGAAACACTTAACCAATTTAACACAGTTAAGCAAGAATGGGTGGGTTAAGTCCATAGAAACACTTAACCAACTTAACACAGTTAAGCTAGAATGGGAAGGTTAAGTCCATAGGAACACTTAACCAACTTAACACAGTTAAGCTAGAATGGGAAGGTTAAGGAACACTTAACCAACTTAGCACAGTTAAAGCTGGAATGGGAGGGTTAAGTCCATGGGAATACTTAGCCAAATTAACATGTTGACTAGACTAGAAGGTGGGGTTAAGTAAAGTTAATACACTTAGCCAATTTAACATGTTAATTAGACTAGAGGTTGGGGTTAAGTAATACACTTAGCCAATTTAATATGTTAGCTGGACTAGACCATAGGGTTAAGTAAACTTGAACGCTTAACCATCAGAATATGATAAATGAATAGGGTTAAGTAAAAAGCATAAAGGGATAACACTTAACCAGTTTATCAGGATAAATGAAGAGGGTTAAGTTAGCTTGAGTTGACTAATGACACTTAACCAACCCAAATTGACGGGAAAGAGAACTAAGTAGTAATTCATAGTATAACACGGGAAGGAGCGAATGTCCGTCCGAGAAGGCTCCAACAAATTGGGTTACGAAGCCCGAGGCTTCGAGGGGACGTGAGGGTACTCTTGGTATCCCTCTGTGAGGCTGCAGATGATACGCCTGGGCCCACAGAGGTTAAGGTCTGCGTAGAAGAACCAGGGGTATGCCTTGGTTGCAATATATATGGCAACCTAAAGACTAGGATGGACCGGCGTGATTCGGCGTGAAAACGGTAGCCCTGTGATAGCAACTCGTCGTCTACCATCCATCTTGAGTCAGTCGAGATACGTGAAGCGGAAAGGCGGAGAACTCCAAAAGACCATAATTGCTATCTAGTTATGGGTGAGGATGGCCATAGGATAGTGGGGCACCGGGGGCCGGCGTATAGTTCTCATTTTACAAAGGGTGCCTTTCATTAGTTGAGGGAGGGGTCAAGTGGGACCATAGCCACTGGAATAAAAACAGACCTTAGCATCTGCATCGACAGATATCTGAAAGCCCCCGACCGAGTTCTGTATTCCTTGATTTGCCCTGTCACAGGACTCGGACCGCACATTACATGACATGTGCATCTAGACAAGCGATAACGATTCGCGATACATGCGTGGGGAAGTATAGGAACATATACCACTCTAGGTAGTGTGTCCTAGACTTGGGGGCATCGTTCGACAGGTAGCGTAATCCCTAGTTGGACTAGGTGGCATAAATCCTGAATCCGAGAAGCGTTCAGCAGATAGCGTAAACTCTAGTTAAATCTAGAAAGCACTTGATAGAAAACCCTAGATTTGATCTAAGTAATAAATAATGAATGTATGCCGGAAGGCAATGGAAAATACAGGGATTGGGATCACGTTATCGTTACTAGTTGGGACACTAGGTAGGTGGTGCAGAGATATAGAAATTAGTATAACAAGGAAATAGCGAAGCGACGAAGTATTAGAGCGAAGCGGCGAAAGTATTAGAGCGTATCCAGTTTATCTTATCTTAGCATATCTTGTGATAACCTTGTCCAATCTTGTTGACCCTATCGTCATGGTGTAATCTTGTATTCAGTTAATTCATGTCGTTTTGTTTTCCATGTTCACATGCTAGAAGTTATTGAACTTACTCAGGCTTTATGTCTGACTCTGTTTTTCTTTCGTCTTCTTTTCTTCCGTTTCCCCCCCAGGTAGTAGAGGAGGGAGTAGTATAGCTCAGGTTAAGTTGGACTGTCACTCTTTCCCAGCTTGAAGATTTATCGAAGTCTGCTTGGATTCTCTTATCAGATGCTATGGCTGGCTCATGCAAAAATTGGGGAATATAAATGTTGTTTTATGCTTCTTTATTTTGTAAGACAGATGATACTCTGATATTGTAAAGAAATCATTGTACAAATTATTTTATCAATAAAGCAAAGTTTTATCTTCCGCTGTTTAATTTCTGTCTGTCTTGTAATTTATCTGCATCTTTTACCCTAAATGCTCCACAGAACTTAGTGCATTCCCTTTTTGAGTGACACTAACGGATATGGGGTGTTACATCCACTGAAGGGTTTTCCTTTTTCAGATAGTAGATATGGTCGACAATCAGTCCGAGCAGGAAAATCCGATAAGGCGTCGTTACTTGCTAGAATGGTTCCAATAGTTTCTTCGGACTGCAGAATAAGTCCCTGTTGCTAATGCTACCCAAGTGGAACCAGTCGCTCAGCCTGCTGAAGGGGTACACAATTTCTCTTGCCTTTGTAAAGATTTTATAAGTTTAGGAGGCAAGACCTTTTTGAGAACTAAGAACTTCGTGGAAGTGATAGTGTGGATCTCCTAATGCAAAAGGATTTTTGAAGCTACACAGTGTGAAGATGAACTAAAGCATAGGGTAATAACCTGGCATTTGAAGGGGGAGGCCCTGGAATAGTGGAACATGATTTCACAGGAGAACGTAGGTAGAGTATTTACGTTGTACCCGTTTCGAGAACAAATTTCTATCTAATGCAGAGAAGACCCTATGGCTAAAAAGAATTATGCATTCAAAGCAAGTAGAAATGGATTTGAAAGAGTGTATGGCGATGTTTATTGATTTGTCTAAGTTTGGTAGGGGGTTGGTGGATACCCCAATGGATAAAGATCTTAGGTTTATTAAGGTGTTTAATTCACCATTGAAGGAGATGCTTTTCGCACAAGTTACTTTTGGAGCTACTTTTGAGGCCTTGATTGAGGTATCTATCATATATTCAGCTGAGAATGTCAAGGAAGTTAAGACTGCTAATAAGGGAGAAGGAACTTCTGGTGATGGAAAGAATAAGAAAAAGAATTGTTGACTCAAGAAGAAGAAGGGCAGTATATTCAAGAAGAAGCCAAGACATGTTCTAGATGCCACAAGAAAGGGAACGAAGTGAAGCACTATAGAGTGAACTTGGCAAAGAAATAGTTCAAAGGGAAATTCTTTGACTTTCACGAAGATGGATACTTAGCGAGGAATTTCCTTAAGCCAAGAGTAGTGCAAGGTTACCACAACTATGCCTTGGAAGTTGCACTGATTCGTAGTCAGCTCCTTAAGGTTCAAGGACAACACGTACTAAAAGGTATAATTTCTACTCTAGGGAATTCTTTGTGTATCCTATTTGATTCCAGACTCACCCACTCATTTATTGCTAGGAAGATTGTTGTTTCTTTGAAACTTCTCTTATCCTTTGATAGCCATAGAGGTATCTAACCTTATTGGGGAGATTACGCATTTTTTCTATTGTTTGTAATGATCTAGTATTGGACATGTAACACACCGTATTTTTTAAGATAATAAAAAATGAGTAACTTAATTAAATGTGAGAATTAAGTAAAAAGGACTACGCCGAATTTTGGTCAAGACAGAAACCTGGTTTGCATAAAACGGACATCGTATGAAGAAGTTATTAAGCCTAGAAGTTTGTATACACACAAGAGAGTTATATATATACACAAATATATATATATATATAAATCAAAACAATAAACGGAAGCCCCTATAGCTGAACCACCCCATTTTGGGGGTTGACCCATGTCCTGTTGGGTCGACCCAGGGGTCAAGCCAGGGTGTTTGAGGGCCGACCCATGGATCGACCCGGGGTCGACACCATAAGAGTGGGGGTCGACCCCTATTCAAATCTGGGCACAATTAATTTTTGTGAATGCGGACTCATTTCTTGACCAAATATGTTGCTGAACACTTATAAATATGCCTGTAGAGCCTACCATAAGTCTCATATTTATGAGACAATGCAAAAGCTCTGCCATTCCTCTTCCTCCTCAAATCTCTTCAGAAAATTTGGATTATTAGTTTAGGAAGCTTCTGAATCTAGATCCGGAGGAAAAGGATAAAAATCAATTAGGTGTTCAAATCTCTTATCGAAGTGAGGTAATTTTCTAGATCTGGTCTATTTCAATTATCTTTTCTTTCTTTCCTTTTTCTTTTAGTAAAAGTTGTAGATCCATGGTGTTAGGTTCTAAATCCAATTATGGGAAAAAACCATGAATGCTAGATTTGGACCAGATCCAGGATTTGGAAAGCATATGAGGTGAGTGGGTTTAAGATATATCATTTTAGATAATGATATATTATCGTTTAGCATTCCCCGTTATTATGAAATGTGGATTTATGAAAAGTGTTAAAATGCTGTAATAACAAGTTGAGATATTAATATGAATATGTTGGAAAAATTCATATGCTGAGATGGTTAAAGTGTTGAAATGTTTGCATGTTGAAAACAATAAACTTGTTCGAATATGGATAGCCACAACTGTTGCTCATATTACATGTTAACTTGTGACATTTATATACATGAACCCTTATTTGTATGAATTGGAATAGTTATACGATTAAATGGTTTCATGTTAGCATAGAAAAAAAGGACATGTGACATAAAATAGGCATAATTTGATGACATGCAATTTAGATTACAGTAAAAATTTGGGAAGGATAATATTCCTAAAATTTACAGTAAATATGAAACTATAACCGCACTTAGACACGAGAAGTCTGCTCGGAACCGTCCGGCACATACAGCATCCACAAGTGGTAAATTTAATGTGAAGGGTCAAAGTGCATAAATAAAACACGTAATGGTGCTAAGACACGAGGTTAAGTCAACTTGTAAAAGAAGTCTGCCCGGAACCGCCCGACAAATCCAGCATCCATAAGTGTAGGCTTAATATGAGAGGTCTAATGCATAAACATACATATATATATATATATGTAAATAGCAGGACTGATAAACAACATTAATTGTAATTAGTGGAAATAAATGGAATTGAAAGAAAGTTACAATAGTAAAAAGGAATGGAATGAACATGGAATTATAATAACCTATTATAAATAAATTACATTAATAAGAATGTTGTATAATAGGTAGACTTGTCTTAGGGACAAGTGAAGATTATAACATAGGTTACAATAAACTAGTAAGGACATGAGATAAATGTGAAATGAAATAAGTGGCACTTTATTATAAATTAAGTAATCAGTAAATGGGAAAAACTGAAACAAGTTGTTTGTAATAATTAGAGAAAAGGGGAAAGTTTATGAAATGTAAGAAGTTGTACTGAATTATAAATTAAGTAATCTGTAAACTTATAAGTATGAAATCTGCTGATAAGAGTAACATGTTTTGGCTTGTCCTAGGGACAAGTGGAAATTATAACTTAGGTTATAATAAATGATAAAGGGAATATAATAACTTATGTAAGGGGATAAGTTGTACTTTCACTACACCAAAACAGGTGATTCCCAACGAGTATAACCGTCGCAAACAATTTCAGCAACGCTTATTAGTGTTGCTATGGAGGGGTGGCAAATTAGTACCAACGCTTATAAGCGTAGGTAGATTTTATGTCCCAACGCTTATGCGTTGGTAGATTTTCTTTAGCAACGCTTATAAGCGTTGGTAGATTTTCTTTACCAACGCTTATAATCGTTGTAAGAATTTTGTTTGCAACGCTTATACATGTTGCAATACATTTGTTTGTAACGCCTATACATGTTACAAAATTTTAATTCACAACAAATATAAATTTTAATAATAACAGAAATATGTATTAACAACTCGCATATTCTAACATTAATATTCAATTAATAACCAACATGATGATAATATAGACGATATTTAATATGAATCAAAAACTAATATTAAACTCAATGCATACTAATAGATAACATTCATAACATAACGACATAGAATATCAGTTAACAATAAACAAACACAATACATAATTAAGATGTCAAATTCAATAATACATAATTAGTTTGCTAAATTCAATACATAAATAAGATTCAACAAATAACGAATACGAAACTCTGGCCATATAACGAAGCCTCCATCTGAAAATTCACATAACTTGTACATTCCATTTTGAGGACCATCATAAATTGGTGCATCCGGTTCAAGAACTTCAACAACCCAAATTACTTTCTCTATATTCGGTACCACTTTCCTAAAATGACAAACTGTTTGTGTTCCAAGATAACCTTTTGCTACCTCCTTCTCTAGATCATTTGACAATAGCATTACATATTTCTTTTCCATTGTAGATGAATGAAGATCATTAAGTGACACATTTGGAGTAACGGTTACATTATTACTTATAGGAGAATCCCTTAAATTAGAAGCACCTTCTGTACGAGGAGTGGAAGGACTTGCAACAAGTTTTTCTTGCAAATTAGGTATAAATTTCATAAAAGTTGAAGTAATTGAATTGATGGCGTTATTAACTTGAGTAGCTACTTGCCTTTCTATCTCCAATTTCCAAATGGACAAATCCACGGCTTGTTTTTTATCAGCTACAGCTTTTACAGCTCGAGCCACCTTTACTTGTTTTATAGAAGAAGTAGAACTAATTGCTCGACAATAATTTTTCTTCATGTCGGAACCAAAAACTTCTGCAATTGGATCGTTATCAAGATCATCTACTACGCCACTAGAACTACCATCCAATTTTCTCTTTTCTTCCGCTGCCTCTAGAAGTGCCTGCATTCATTGAATATCACATTAAATTGAAAATTTCAGTTTCTTGTTAAAAACAGAGAAACATCTCGCACAAAATACCGAATTCACAAAAGTCAAAACTCAGCAAATGCTGAGCCTTACGACTCGGCTCAGCATTAGGTAAGGCTCGGCTCAGCATTAGGTAATTTCTTGCAAATTAGGTAAGGCTCGGCTCAGCAGTTGCTGAGCCAAAAGGCTCAGCATTTGCTGAGTTTTGGCTCAGCAAATGCTGAGCCTTACGGCTCAGCTTTGCTGAGCCACAGCTGAGCAGCATTTGCTGAGCCTCAGGCTCAGCATTCAGCAAATGCTGAGCCTCAGGCTCAGCAAAGCTGAGCCTCAGGCTCAGCATTTGCTGAGCCTGTGGCTCAGCAAAGCTGAGCGGTAAGGCTCAGCAGATGCTGAGCCAAAGCTCAGCAAATGCTGAGCCACGACTCAGCCTGTGGGTCAGCTTTGATGAGCCGTGGGCTCAGCATTTGCTGAGCCTTACGACTCAGCTTTGCTGAGCCTGTGGCTCAGCAAATCTGAGCGGTAAGGCTCAGCAGTTGCTGAGCCGTGGGCTCAGTGTTTGCTGAGCCAAAACTCAGTAAATGCTGAGCCTGTGGCTCAGCAAAGCTGAGCGGTAAGGCTCAGCAGTTGCTGAGCCAAAGCTCAGCAAATGCTGAGCAACGGCTCAGCCTGTGGGTCAGCTTTGCTGAGCCGTGGGCTCAGCATTTGCTGAGCCGTGGGCTCAGCATTTGCTGAGCCGTGGGCTCAGCATTTGCTGAGCCGTGGGCTCAGCATTTGCTGAGCCTTACGGCTCAGCTTTACTGAGCGGCAAGGCTCAGCTAGCTGAGCCTGTGGCTCAGCAAAGCTGTATATGTTTTCGGTATTTGTAGAAACCCAACTTTATGTACTCAACATTGTTCAGGCAAAACATCATGAGTTCAGGCAAATAATGATCAATTAAAATAATTTACTGAGCTTAACAACATATATGCAAACCTACATATGTTTCTGCGGCACATGGTAGTACTTCTCCCGATTTTCTTTTATGTCCAACCTTCCAAATCGTCGTTCGTGAAATATTTGCTTCTGGATTGGATAAGACCTACAAGAAATATCAAAGTTGACAACACATAATTAATATAACATTCTACAAACAACCATTTACAAAAGATAATTTTATTACCATTTCATGGTGCACTCTATGGTAAGGTTTCCTTCCTAGAGTGTGAGTAATTTGGTTTTTCGCTTTGTTTTTTGCATTTTTTTTACATTGCTCCATCTTTTCATTCGTATACTCAATATCAAGGAACTTTTCCCACCACACTCTATCTATATCATCTGGACATCTGTCAATGGCAACACGTTTAGGAATCATAGTGTCATCAACTTTAAGAAGACTTTTTCTTAATGTTGACTTCATTGATCTATAGTACGGTGGGAAATGTTTCTCTAATAACGGTCGAGCTATGCTAGGGTCTACATCCATGTCAAATTCTTCCTATCACGAGAAAAGAAACAAAATAAACGAAATCATGAAACAATCAAATATATGCCGATATCATTCTTGTTTTTCCATTTGTTTACTTTATGGAATGTATGTATGATGAATCCTCCTGTTCTTCTGATATTATAGAATGACATCCATTTACTTTATTATGTTTTCAATGATGTCAAGCTACTGCCCTGATAATATTATTTGACATAAAATTTCCCTTATCTAAGAGCATCTCTATCAGTAATGGAGCGAGCAACTTGTAGAACTGATTATTCAGTATTGGGGTCTGAGTGAGTTGCTAAATATTAAGTTCAGTTTTCGTGGTAGTTCATGGTGTTTTCACATTTCCAACTTAATGTTCAGAAAAGTTTAACAAATTATACAAATCCAGCAGTCATCATATTAGCAATGATCCAAAGAAATAAGATGGTGATAAAAGAGTACAAAAATTGAACAGAGCACAACACACATCACCCAATAACCATTCAAGCAGTAAGACCGAAACTTGTTTCTAATTATTTCTTAAATTTACTAAAATAACAAAAACAAAATTTGAAATTATTGCTTAAATTTACCAAACTATTAATTAATGTATAAATGATATGTTTAAAAGCTTCCATAAAAAGAACCTTTTGTTACTACTTTACACAATTAAGCACTGAAAACACAAATCACAATGGCATACCTTATTATGTTAAAGTTTGTCTCCTATAAAGTTGAGCATCGAGAATCATCGGATCTACTGTAATCTATAAAAGGAAGAAAATTAAAAATCAACAGAAATTAAAAGAAGATAATTAAAAATCAGCAAAATATATATTTTAGTTTCATTCTGTAAAAAATTGTATTTGTCTTTTAGTACACATGAGGTAGTTTATGGAATATCAATATGGATATCTGCTTTTACTTTTTTCACATAAGCAAATAGAGCCATCGTATTGTTAAAAGGTGAAGCAAAACCACAATACGCATAATGATCTACAAAGAGCAGAGTCAATAATGAATACCTTTGGTCATATCCTGACGGAATAGTTAATAAAAATTAGTTAAAACTAACAAAAAAAGAATGAACATGAGCACTCACAAAATTAGTTGTACATATAGCTACAACTATTGTTATCTTTGGAATTAAAGAAAATAAATAACAAATTTTGGCATTTGTACAACAGATATTAGTAAAAGTTCAATAACTACAAAATAAATGTCTACTAATCCTCGCAATCTTATGTTTAAATACTATAATCCCAAGATTCCGCACTACTGTAATCCCAAGTTGAATATGAATTTTCCTAATAAGTACATGAAAATCGAAAATTTTACCTGAATCTGAGTTGAACGCGAGATCCCTAAAATTGAATTCGATTTGCGGATAGAGGAAACCGGATTTCGATTCGATTCGATTGGAGAAAGCGGATTTTGATTCGATTCGATTGGGGAAAGCGGATTTCGATTTGATTTTTTTTTCTTTTTCCGTCAGTTCGATTTGAGAAGTGAAATAGGGTAAGTGGATTTTGCGGCCGTGATACAGCAAAGCGTTGGCCAAAACAAAAGAAAAGGAAAATAGGGTATAAGGATGCAAGTTTACTTTTTTACCCCAACAAATCAGCCTTGCCAACACGAATAAGCGTTGGCAATAAAAAAATTGAATTAATGTATTTTTGGTAACACTTCTTGAACATTGCAACGCTTATTTTGGTTATTACACGGCAACAGAAATAAGTGTTGACAATTGGAAAAAAAAGGGTTACCAAATGGCCATTATGGTGTAGTGTTTATTATAAATTAAGTTATTTAAAAGAACAAGAATCTGAAATCTGTGGATGCGGACAACATAAGTTATATTTATAGGAAGAGAAATTTATTAGTGGACCTTAGTTAAGATAACTAAGTTAATAAGTAAACAACAATAAGTTGTAGTGACAGTGTAAAGTGGAATTATGATTAAACAAGTAAGAATGAGGAAAACTTATGAAATTAAATAAGTTATATTTAATCATAAATAATGATGACATGTTAAAAATAAAACATGTGAATTGAGATATACTTAATTACATATTAAGTAGAACATGTTATTGTAATGATGAAATCAAACAAGAATATAAAGGGATTGTGGATTACAGACCTTGGATCACAATATAGAGAATAACAAGTTATGGGATTATTAATAAATTTAAATGGGTCAAGTTATATGACTGAAACTAATGAGCAAGAGAAACTTGGTAACTTGAACAAGATGTCAATGTGAACGGGGATAACCAAGTTAAGTGGAAACCTGGTGAGGTAAATCACGTGCGTAAAAGAATGTTTAGACATAGAGTCTAATGACACATTAAAATGAGGCACTTGGACCATTCCGTGCGTTTGAGGATGAATAATCCAACGGGGTAGATCATCGTGGTGTCATGAGGCACGATGGCAGTGCACGTTCATCTAGTTATTATGTCGGCTCTGAAGAACTGGAAGGGGAAGCACGCGGCTTCCTGAGATACGTAAGGTGCTCCTGGTAGTCCTCTGTGCGGTGGCAGATGTTTTGGATGTGCTCGCAGAGGTTGGGACTGCGTGTAACTACTAGGTGGGTGGTCCTTAACTGCAAAAGTAGATTTGCAGTTAGAATGTTGTGATGAGGCGACACTAGAGTGAGACGACGATCGCCTCAACGGGGAGGCAGAGGCCAAGACCAACAAGGATAGTAGATTGTCGGGTACCCATCATCGACAACTAGTGGGATGTGAAAATACTAGAGCTAAACCCAATAGACCATTCACCTTTCACTATCGAGGTACGGTGGTTGAGGGGAGACGCCAACTGGATGTTTAGATTGTTTGTTAGGGGCAAGTCGCTTATCGCTCGTAGTCTTTACTGGTTGGGGGAGGGGCCAAGGTGGGACCATAGCCATCATGAAAAACGTATCCTAGGAATATTTGTATTTTGGGGCTCTTAAAGACGGGGCTGTACAGTTATGGAAAAGCTCCCGACCGAGTTCCGTGTTTCTTATATAGCTCTGCCACAGAATTCGGTGCACATTATGTGTGGTTAAGGCATCAAATACGATTGACAAAATGTACGTGGGGCGGTCCAGATACATGCATGTTGGCTCTGAGTAGTGTATCGTAGACTTGAGGGCATTACTCTGCTTTGAAATCTGATTCGATCGACGGTGGCAGTCCATATGCTTAAGTGGCGTAGTAATGATAGACAAATGCGAAATGTAACATTGTTATGTAGATATCCGTATGTCACTCCGACGTAGGATGAGGGACTGCGTTCATTTCTGTGGCATTATGGTGGAGACCGTGCGAGTGGGGTACCATAGGGTGTACCTCAATATTGAGGGGTAGCTACATATATATTGTATTAGGTTTATCCACTGGGAAGTAAATGGGTACGATATGTGTGTGTGCCTTGAGTGTTATTAACCCAAGTAGCCTAATAAATAAGAAAATGTGATTGAAAAGTATATATAGGATTATCCAAAGTGTATAATTTAAATCCAGTCACCAGAACTTGTGTTCTGACCCCCCCCCCTCATAACATGCTCACAGGTTAGATTTTTAGTAAAGACAAGATAGCTTTGCATACTGGTTCGGCAGTATTATTAGTACAGTAAGGCTGTACTTCGATTATATTATATTTTATCCATTCCGTTGTGAGATGTTTTCTGAGCTTTGACATATTTATGTTTGTCTTTTCTGCAGGATAACAGAGAAAACCAACATGAGTTTCGATGGATTAGAAAAAAATCGGTCTGTCGGAATTTGGGTTGTTACATCAGGTATCAGAGCTTAGGTTTAGGATTCCTGTACAGATAGTGAGTGTGCGTATTTGTATTTTTAAAAATATAAATATATTATACATATATACCTAGATTCATAGAGGAACCCACTAAATTGAAATTATAACATGGTAAGAAAAGGGTTGTTTGTTTTGTGCACTAAAGGAATAAATATGGAAATCTGAGATCTTTAAGTAATTTGGGTGGAAAGTGTACAGTGTGCTTTGTATGGAAGTGTAACAACTCGGAATTTTAAATGTATTTTCATTTAATTATTTAATTTAAATTTTGTTTTTATTTTATTTTATTCGTTTAGAACTCAGTTTTTGACGATTATTTGCGGTAGAGGCAACAGATATATCTCAAATAAAAATGAAAATGTAATATAAAAATAAAATCCGAAAAAATATATTTGAGATGCATCTAACCAGAAATAGCATAGAAATTAATTTCCTCGGAAAATTTAAATGTTTGTCGATCGCGCAATTTTTAGTGCAAAGCTATGCATATCAACTCAAATTTTTCACGATTTTGAAATCTCTCCGAATCCAGTTCGGACAAACAAGAAAAATATTCTATTCGTTGTCACGAATCCAACGGTAAAATTCGGACATTTTAACCTTCTTTTAATTGTTTTCACGTGCCATTTTTCCTTTTAAAAGGGGTCCTTAATGCCTTTTTGAACGGAGCGTCCTGACACTGCAAACTATACACCATTGCGACCGTCTAATCGAGCTGATTACCGATATATATTCATTTGTCAGTTTTGGTGCTCGGTTCACGCTGAAACTGCGAAAAGGCTGGCACAATTCATTTTTGAAACATAGCCATTTGACTTCGAAGTGTCCATATTCAGATCCCTCATATTTTTCTAACCATTTTGTGTTTGTGAACCCTGTCTGTAATGTTCGATTGTGTTCGAAAGAACAAAAATGCTAATAGATACATATGTCATGTCCTTTAGTTTCATTCATCCATGTTTTAACCTTTCATGAATATGCATGTAGCGTTTCCTTTAAATATGTATGCATGTCCACGTGAAGCCACACTTTCCCTTTTCCCTTCGCAAGCAATAAATGAAAGCAAGTATACCTTCCAAAGTGCATGTGTTTTCCATGTTTTACATGCATGCGTTTCCCATGATTTACATGCAAGTGTTAATTGAATCCAACCAATATCCAGCTGCACTGAAGGAAAAAAAAAGTTGGATGACTAAATTCTTTCATGCACTTTCATTGTTCCAAATGCCTTTTAGCTTTCCTATGTGTTTCCTTGTTTTGTCACCATTTTCATTTTACTTGCGGATGCCACAATTCCTCTTAGATTTCCAAACAACGTTCCATTTAAACTATGTAATATTTAATTATTTATTTATTTAACATTTACTTTTGAATGTTTGAAATTGAACCAGACGGATTTTTATTTATTTTATCATACTTGAATCGGTGGAATCATTTACCGGTTCCTATGGGATATTTGTAAGACGTGTTAAATTAGTGGTTCGTTCAACATTACCTATTCAACTTCCTTTTCGTTTAGACCGCTTCTCTCTACCCTTCTCGTTTTAAATCTACACATTCTCGATCCTACACTTCATCTTCTTCTTTGTTTAAAATTATCGAAAGGCATACAATGAAAATGGGAGCTGCTTTCCATGTCCCTTCGAATACATGCAAAATAAATAAATAAAAAATCCTCTACTGTTTCTTCCCAACCAAAACAGTCAGAACATGAAAAAAAAGGAACCCAATACGTTCCCATCAAAACCACTCCACTCTCCCTCCGCAGCCTCATCTGTTTAGCGACTCCTGCTAGCCTTCGAAGCTGCCGCATCTATGACCAGCGAATTCCAACCCTGCTGCGTAGCCCTCTTCCCTTCCTTTGTTCATGCTGAGAAAAAAATTGAGGCCAAAAGTCCCAAAATCGAGATTTCCAGTCAATAGCTCAGCATGTGATTCCTCCGAGTTGCTCCACTGTTCGATCATCCGAAGTCACCGCCTTCTTCTTTCTACGCCTGGCTTAAGGTATGTCACCTTACGATTAAAGTTAATTCAAGTTCGCTGCTTCGGAATTTACCAAATAAAATTGCTTTGCTACTGCTTTCCATGACTGTTTGGGGTTGAATATTTTAGTTGGTTGCTTTATTTTTGTTCCCTGTTGGCATGAGTGTTACACTGCCATGAATATGTTAATGTTGAAACATTTTGCCTGCTAGTGATCCTTACTGTCCGTAATGTACTAGCTGTGTTTTGGGTAATTTACATATTGATCTTATATAACACATATGGTCATAAACATGGAGTTGACAGGAATGGGTAAATAATCGGATGGTTATTAACATTATAAATGTGGTGCATGTGTGTTATCATGTGGGTGTGTAAAGAAGTGTGCATACATGAACAGTGTTGATGAATATACTTTGTTACCTATTAAAATATGATCCATACTGTCGTTAACTCTCACCTTTGTTGCATAATGTTAGTGGTATCAGAGCCAGGTTTATACAAAGCTTAGCTTATCGGGTTTAAAAACTCATTAGAGATAGGGTAGCAATACCCTAGAATGAGTGGAATTATCACCGGGATTACTCCAGAGAGAGCGTATTTTGAAAAATAAAGCATTTTGAAATTATAAATTATTTTGAAACATGAAGTATTTTGAAATTTAAAATCCGTTCAAAATCCTATTCTTTGAATCTGTTCTCTTCGATAGCTTTCTTTGTTAAGGCCTTCCTAGACCTGAATTTTGAACCCATTTGAAATCCATCTTAGAGTGGTCAAAATGGCAGGTCTTGAAGGAAGGAAAGCGAATCCCATATGATTAATATTTTGGTTTAGTGAGATTGAAAACCTTATAGATTGGAAAAGGTTAAAAAGAGAAAAATGGATTAGGAATATATATAGTTGGGAGAATTGAACTTGCAAAGTGTCTAAGGAAAGCCTAGAAAAATTGGAAACCCGCTTTGCGTGTAACCCCATTGTTAACTTTTAAGAAATTGAAATTGTAAAAGTATTGGGAAAATGGTTTATGGTATTTTCAGGTTTTAATCTTAAAATATTTAGTTTTAAATATGTAAAGTATACATATTGAGTTTTAAAGTAAAATGGGGTATATTTTGCAAATAGTGATTTCTTGCGAAAACTTTGTCTAAAGAAAAATTCTCTTAGTAAAAGGTGCATATTATAAAGCGTGTATAACTAGCTAGTTTTCTTATTATATTGCATGAATGGATTTAAAAGAAAAACTTATAAAGTATTGCATTTTGCTAAAATTCTCAACAAAGGAAGTTTAGAAATCTCTATTCTTTTCACAATCATTTTTGATAAATTGTTTTAAAAGAGAAAATTTTGTTGGGTGGACAAAATGAGTTGTAGAAATTAAGAATAGAGTAAATGGTTACACCTTGAAGTAAGAGACTGAACTGACCTTATAGGTAAAAACCAGTCGTAAACTTGATTGGGAATTAGTTGTCCTTGTCTACTCCATTTTTTGTGATTAGAAAAAAAAAATGATGATTTACATTTTTTTAAGATGACATGTTTTTTTATGGTTTGGCAAAAGCAAGTTTTGATGAGGATAATAAAGTTTTGACACTTTTAAATTTCCGGAAGAAAATTTAAATAAAAAGGCCAAACCGTGCTTTAAAAGGATGGAGTAGGTAAGGATTAGAGCCTAGGGAAGACGAAAAAAGTTTTAGGGCTATGAAGTAAATAGTGAGAATTATCTTGGAAAAATGGTAAGTTCCCGTAAAATGCATAAGGATGGGAAAGTCTAGGGTGTTGCTTGAAATAATTGTTGGTACACTTCTAGGACTAGTGTTGACTACTAGATAGTAAAAAGGACAAGTAAGTGTTTAGATCTCGTTGCTAATTTTCATGTTAGGGGCAAAACCCGTTACTCCATTTCTGTTAGGATCGTTCCGTTATTTTGTTCTTGTTGGGTAGTTAGGGTAACACATAAACCTATCGTGGATCCCATGGTTTGGACTTTTCTGTCTGAGGGGGACATAGTCCCAAGATTCTTGGCACTTAGTAGTAACTGTGTAGGTTGTTTGTTCTCCTGTTTTAGTTGAAAGACTAGAAGGCTTATTTAAATTTAAACTTAGATCAGATTATTAAATAAGCTAAGAAAAGTGAAATGGCATAACTAAAAAGGAAAGAGCAAATTCAGTAAATGTAATAACCCGGAAAATCTGAACCAGTTTAAAATTTTTATTTCAGCAATTTTAATGAATTTTGAATATTTAAAATGAATTATTTTAAATAATATCGACGAGAAATTTATTTTGAATATATTTCGAACGTATATATTATACGCGTCGTCGTTAGAATATAAATAATTATATATAATTATAAAAGGAATTGAAAATGGCGCGGTAGTTCGATAATTCGATTTCAAACTTCAATTGAATGTACCGGGTGCAAAACAATCCGTATTTTAGTGAAACCAAAAACATTAGGATCTAATTGATGATATCTTTCTAACGAATCCGAAAAATCGAAATTTCATAGCGGGAATCAAAAGATATGTCCAGTTGAAAATTCTGAATAGTCGCTATGGAATTCAGGCCCTTAAAAATGGAAATTTTGCAAACGACCTCGGATTTCGACGAAACCACTTTTGTTGGGTCCGTGATGTCAAATTATCGCTAGATTCCAAATTTCATAATTTTTCATATCAATATGTGAGCGTGGCAAAGGAAAACGCGTTTGACCAGTTTAAGTTGATTTTAATCGACTGGAAAATGGCCATTTTTCCAATGGTCTCAGTAGTTTTGTTAGGACCGTATCGTCAATACGAAGCTAGAAAATATTTTTCTTGGATTTTTCTAGTTAGTATGTGACCCCGGTAATTTGAAATGTAAGTTTAAAATACAATATAGTGATTTAAATGTAAATTCAACGGAAACTGATCAAAGCGATCGAATCAGCTTGCGATACATATCCCATTGTGTTCGAATGGGGGTAAAACGCTATGGACGACAGTCGGTGGGACTCGTTTTGAGATCGAATTAAAAAAGTTACCTTTTTGGGAATTAAAAATTAAATTAAATAATTAAACAAAGTCAAATCTCCTATACCTTGGCCCCCCCACCGATTCATCATTCAACAGAAAATGAAAAAAGAAAAAAAAAACGAACGTCGATCCGCCGCCGCCGCATCTGGCGGAGCGCCGCCGACCTCCCATCGCATCCCCCCTCCCTCTCATCTCCTTCTCCATCGCCTTCCCCGACTCTCTCCTCTGTCGCTCGAACACTGACCCCCCCTGATCAAATCGCCACCGCACCTCCACCCCACCACCGCGGCGCCTCTGCCCAGGCCCACCTTCCCCAATCGCCTTCCCTCACCTGGACGCCAGCGAGCACCCTCCCCCATTTGCCCCAAATCCGACGCCCCACAGCTCTCCAGGCCTACTCCGACCGCCGCCGCCTCTGGATGGACCCCACTGCCAAGCCGACCTCCCCCTCCTTCGTCTGAGCGATGGCGCACCCCCACCCCCTCTGTAAGTCTCCTTTTTATTTTTATTTTGTTTTATTTTTACTTTCTTTTAGGTAATTAGTTTAGAAATTAAACTAGTATGGTTTTAAAAACTGAAATATATTTATATATGTAATTATAAAGCAAAAAGAATTGACTTTCAACAAGCAAAAATAACTGACTTTCAACAGGAAAAAGAATTGATTTTTATACGATTTTTATATTTTTAGAATAATAAAACTATGATTTTTATTATATATAGATAATAAATATATAATATTTACATTATAGGAAGGTTCAAAATATAATTTTTATAATATAGATAGAATAAAAATACGATTTTTATATGATGTAGATAGTAAAAATATCATCTTTATATATATGTAACGAAATAAAAATCTGATTTTTATTGTATATATATAATGAAGGAGAAAAATATGATTTTTATATTTTTAAAAGTATTAAAAATATGATTTTTATATTTTTAAAGTATTAAAAATATAATCTTTACTATACAGAAGATGTAGAAATATGATTTTTGCTTAAATAGGAAAGAGTATATTTTTAGAGAAAAAATAGGATTTTTTGCTTTCGTGAAGTTCGGATTTTTAATATCTAAAAGTTCTGATTTTTAATATTAGAAAAGGCGAAAACTTCATATTAGAAAAGGCGAAAACTTCATATTAGAAAAGGCGAAAACTTCATATTTGAAAAGGCGAAATCTGTATATTTGGAACGGCGAAATCTGTATATTTGAAAAGGCGAAATCTTTATATTTGAAAAGGCGAAATCTTTGTATAGAGAATAACGAGGTAAAAATATTATTTTTATCTATAAAGTAGCAATGTAAAAATAGAATTTTTATCCATATAGCGAAGTAAAAATTCGATTTTTATAAATTGAATAGCATAATAAAATTCGATTTTTATATATTGAATAACGAAGTAAAAATTCGATTTTTGCATATGTAGTGGCTACAGCAACGAAGATGACAAAAATGCGATAACGATGAAGATTTCTATCAAAAGAAGAGTCAAGATGTTTGGATAGCTTTCGGTGAGAATTTCTCACTCTTCAATTTCATTTTCTAGTTATATATATATACTAGGATGCAGACGGTGCTTAGTAGCACCCGACACAATCGTCCACAGACCATGGACTTGTTTGTTTGGTTAGATTGACGCCATTTTGACGTGAACGATATTTATATCGATTTTATTCATTTTAAAATGAATATTGAAAAGCGATTTCGAAATGAATTGAATATAAAACGATTTCGAAATGAATTGAATATAAAACGATTTCGAAATGAATTGAATATAAAACGATTTCGAAATGAATTGAATATAAAACGATTTCCAAATGAATTGAATATTGAAAACGATTTCGAAATGAATTGAATATAAAACGATTTCGAAATGAATTGAATATAAAACGATTTCGAAATGAATTGAAAACGATTTCGAAATGAAATGAATATTGAAAAGCGATTTCGAAATGAATTGAATATAAAACGATTTCGAAATGAATTGAATATAAAACGATTTCGAAATGAATTGAATATAAAACGATTTTGAAATGAATTGAATTGAAAACGATTTCGAAATGAAATGAATATTGAAAAGCGATTTCGAAATGAATTGAATATAAAACGATTTCGAAATGAATTGAATATAAAACGATTTCGAAATGAATTGAATATAAAACGATTTCGAAATGAATTGAATTGAAAACGATTTCGAAATGAATTGAATTGAAAACGATTTCGAAATGAATTGAATTGAAAACGAAATGAAATGAATTCAAATTAAATTAAAATTTGAATTGAATAGAAATGAATGTTAAAACGAATTTATAAGGAAAAATTCAACTTTGATTTGAATTTGAAATAAAGGTTGAAATGTTTTTGAAACGAATTCAAAACCATTTATAAAATTCGTTTTGAATAGTAATCGACGAAATGTATATATTATATATATAATATAATGGCCTGAATAGAACGCGCCGCGCCGCGGCAGTTCGTGAATTTCGACCATTTATTTCGAACGGACATTACGGGAGATCCGACCGTTGGATTCTCCTCAAACAGGAACCGTTGGGTTCGTATCGAAAAAAGCTTTCTAACGAATATTTGAAATTCAAAATCTAACTGTTGGATTTGGAGATACGTCCAAATCAAATTTGAAAAAGGTCGCTGTAAGTGCAGTTCGATGGCCGTTGACGAAAATCGACTGTACGGGCCTTGATAAAATTATTAAAAATATCAATAATTTGTGTAAAATCATAAGAAATGATTTGAGAAAAATTGGGGTGAAAAACTCCATATTTGAAAAGATAAAAATGGATTTTTATCGAAATGAACTAGTTTTGAACTAAATTTAAAACCCAATTATTTTTAAATAATTAAATTAGATTTAAAAAGGGGTTTTAAATAATCGGATTTTCTAATATATTTAATTGGATTTGAAATGGGTTTATCGTGAACAGTGTTTTAAATAACACTAGTTCTTTAACCCGATAATAAATAGAATGTGATTTGGGTTTGTCGTGAACTGTGTTTTAAATAACACCTAGTTCTTTAACCCAGTAAAAAGAGTTTTAATGAATCTGTAATTAGATTGAAATGTGAATCTAAAATCTAAATTATCAAGTTTAGAAATGAGCGAGAATGGAGTATCGCCAGTTTTGCTCCAAAGCGGTAGTTAAATCTTTAATTAGATTTGAACATGAAATGGTAATTAATCTTACCGATAACACCACGGTGTTAGATATGGAGTACTACCAGTTTTGCTTCATGGGTTGAATAGGTTGGGATTGGGAAATAAAATAAATAATTACTTCGGTGTAGTTCGCTAATCTCAACTAGTTTAGAAAACCATAATTTGGTTTGAAATGTCATCCAAAGGAAGATTAAAGGATAAATTTTAAAGAATTTATCTTGGATAAAATTAATGGGAACCTCTCCCTAAAAATGTGATTTCGTGAAAAAAAAGGATATTATGAATTGTAATGAGGCGTATGTCGTGTTTGTGTAACATTTGTTTTAATATACGCGGGTTGTTCGGAAAGTCCGGGTTTATACCCATTCTGAATAACCGATTCGACGATAAGTCGAAGATGAAGACGGTGGTCGAAGACCGGAAGTCTTCACATCGTTTGGATAATTACTGACAATCCTGATTGGGATGTACACCCAAGAGGATGGAAATAGTTGGTGGTCGTCCAGACGTACTTGGAGATGGATGGATATGCAAGGAAAGTGCCTCCGGTTTCGTTCAGACCCAGAACGGACTTGTAAATGGATTGTGTGTCTGACATTGGATTTTATTCTGTGTTGATTGATTTCTGTTAAATATATATCTGTTTGGCGGCGGAGAATTTATTCTCTTGCTTAACGCCCTTCTCTGAGACGTACGAGCTTAGAGGTTATATATCGATAGATATCAATCGCATGGCATGAATTGCCTATGTGGCATGCTGAGTTGCATAGATCAAGGCTTCTATTGAAAAGCAAAGTCTTGTGGTTGATGATCAAAGCACGGCCTTTGGGGCGTAGCTTTGTGTATAACGTAAATTCGCGAGCCTCACACCTCGGTATGAGTTAAAAACGGGATACGGACTGCAGGGAGAGCACGACGTTTCTTTCTAGCTTTGGTGGTGTCAGTGACTTACCAGCCCTGACATTTATATACTTTTCACCTATGTGGTTGTTGGAATGCGAGGCGCCTCGATTATAGGTCTGTAAGGACCGGGAAACGTGTGTTCAGGAATAAATAATCCTCTAACGTAAGTGAGGACCGGCCCTGAAGCATCCAGGGGTTGCCCAGAGTGTGTAGCCCTGAGATATTTGCTAGAGTGTCTCGAGCGCGGAGAGGAGCTTGCCCCTTGCCTCGACTCATGATGGAATCCAATTTCCAATACGAGATATTTCGGTTTTAATTGTAGAACTAGTATGGCGACATAGTAGATGGTAGCTATGCCGCCTATGATTGATATTTATGATTGAAATGTTTTGACACTATACACTTATTATAGTATCAAATGATTTGTTTTAAACGTACCAAGCATGCTTTGGCTGTTATAAGGGAAAACCCTATCCCCCGGCTTGCGTTGCATTGTGTGATAGGACCTGGGTCTTATAACAGCTTCATTTTTCTTTATTTAGCATTGCGCTGTTGTTTTATGCACTGGTATTCTTGGGAGGAAACCCGTTCCGTGTTATACGGCGTGGTCCCTTGATTTACCTAACTTTAAAACCAATATTAATAACTGTTTTAGTTCTCACACCAGTCACATGACTGACCTGGAGTTTATTGTTTTAACCTAAACTCTGGGTGCCCCTATTTTCGACACGGGCAGCTAGTAGTTTTGGTTTTGCAGATTTATATTCACTGGAACCTGGTTTACAGCTGGAATGATATCCGGAAAGCTCTGTATCCGTATATCACCTTCAGTTGTGCTTTGTATTATTTTTCCGCTGCTATGTAATTTATTGTAATCGCTGATATTTATCGAATGTAATTTATTCATTTATACTCTGTATATTCTTGTATCTGATGGAATTGTTGTAATATACAATGAAATGTTCTTCCGTCTGCATTCTATTGTGTGTTGTTCTCAAAGTATCCGCCCTTTCCTTAACGGGGAAGAAACGGGTCGAGCGAAATTCCCTATCGTCACATTTGGTATCAAAGCTTTGGTTTACAGAGCTCGAGAACAAGACACATTAGAACCATACGAAAGAATTCCTCAGATATTGGATTAGTAAAATCCAATTTGAATGACTCGTTAGAGATAGGATCAGTAGTATCCGAGAACGAGTGTGAAGAGTATATTTTCCAAATGAAAACAATTTTTGTTTAGAAAATTTAAACCATTTTATACGTATTTGAATATTTATTTATTTTGAATATGGACAATCCGCTATACAAATATTTTGCATATACGCGTCATGAACGTATATTCGAAGTTTTAATATACCGGATAGATATAGAACCGCACTCTAGTAGCCCGGAGATGTTCTGATGGTGGTTCGAAACATCATCAGCATTTATTTTCGTGTTTCGAAGGTGTGATTTCTATATATTTCCATTAGGCTGGTGTGAGAACCAAAACTTATATAGCTAGAACACATTGTTGTGAATTGGCATCAAAAACATGATTTTCTGTATATGTATCAAATTTTATGAATTTGAAACTCTAATTCACTAAGTGATTGATGTTTGTGTTGTTTGTTTATTTGTTTGATAATTTTGAACCATTATGCCTAATTACATCAAATATTGAATTGTATTGAAAATTAGTTGCATTTGCTTCCATATACATATACTTACATTGAACAGGTCATAGCAAGGAGGCTAGAGCAGAGAATAAAATTTGTTTGCCCGACAAATAGGTACATGTTTACTACATAATTTACTGTTTTGTTTGGGTGATGATGATTTTATGAGCCTATTGGCTAGCCGCTTGGCTTTTTCTTTTTCTTTTTGAGATCAGAAGGCCTATATGGCAATTTCGGGATTTTCCCGTGGCTCCCGGTGCAGGGGAGGTTATGGCGAAATTTTTCGAAAATTTAGGGTGTTAGCCAAATTTTTGAAAATTTGAAAATTCTCAGAAACTGAAAAGTTGGAGAATGGAAGCCAGATTGAACGTAGAGTTAATGAATCAAACCACTTTCGACTTTGTTCCTTTTCGGGGACGAAAAGTTTTAAGTGGGGGAGATTGTAATAACCCGGAAAATCTGAACCAGTTTAAAATTTTTATTTCGGCAATTTTAATGAATTTTGAATATTTAAAATGAATTATTTTAAATAATATCGACGAGAAATTTATTTTGAATATATTTCGAACGTATATATTATACGCGTCGTCGTTAGAATATAAATAATTATATATAATTATAAAAGGAATTGAAAATGGCGCGGTAGTTCGATAATTCGATTTCAAACTTCAATTGAATGTACCGGGTGCAAAACAATCCGGATTTTAGTGAAACCAAAAACATTAGGATCGAATTGATGATATCTTTCTAACGAATCCGAAAAATCGAAATTTCATAGGGGAATCAAAAGATATGTCCAGTTGAAAATTCTGAATAGTCGCTATGGAATTCAGGCCCTTAAAAATGGAAATTTTGCAAACGACCTCGGATTTCGATGAAACCACTTTTGTTGGGTCCGTGATGTCAAATTATCGCTAGATTCCAAATTTCATAATTTTTCGAATCAATATGCGAGCGTGGCAAAGGAAAACGCATTTGACCAGTTTCAGTTGATTTTAATCGACTGGAAAATGGCCATTTTTCCAACGGTCTCAGAATTCAACGAAACTAGTTTTGTTAGGACCGTATCGTCAATACGAAGCTAAAAAATATTTTTCTGGAATTTTTCTAGTTAGTATGTGACCCCGGTAATTTGAAATGTACGTTTAAAATACAATATAGTGATTTAAATGTAAATTCAACGGAAACTGATCAAAGCGATCGAATCAGCTTGCGATACATATCCCATTGTGTTCGGAATGGGGGTAAAACGCTATGGACGACAGTCGGTGGGACTCGTTTTGAGATCGAATTAAAAAGTTACCTTTTTGGGAATTAAAAATTAAATTAAATAATTAAACAAAGTCAACTCTCCTATACCTTGCCCCCCCCCACCGATTCATCATTCAACAGAAAATGAAAAAAGAAAAAAAACAACGAACGTCGATCCGCCGCCGCCGCATCTGGCGGAGCGCCGCCGACCTCCCATCGCATCCCCCCTCCCTCTCATCTCCTTCTCCATCGCCTTCCCCGACTCCCTCCTCTGTCGCTCGAACACTGACCCCCCCTGATCAAATCGCCACCGCACCTCCACCCCACCACCGCAGCGCCTCTGCCCAGACCCACCTTCCCCAATCGACCTCCCTCACCTCGGCGCCAGCGAGCACCCTCCCCCATTTGCCCCAAATCCGACGCCCCACAGCTCTCCAGGCCTACTCCGACCGCCGCCGCCTCTGGATGGACCCCACTGCCAAGCCGACCTCCCCCTCCTTCGCCTGAGCGATGGCGCACCCCCACCCCCCTCTGTAAGTCTCCTTTTTATTTTTATTTTGTTTTATTTTTACTTTCTTTTAGGTAATTAGTTTAGAAATTAAAGTAGTATGGTTTTAAAAACTGAAATATATTTATATATGTAATTGTAAAGAAAAAAGAATTGACTTTCAACAAGCAAAAAGAACTGACTTTCAACAGGAAAAAGAATTGATTTTTATACGATCTTTATATTTTTAGAATAATAAAACTATGATTTTTATTATATATAGATAATAAATATATAATATTTACATTATAGGAAGGTTCAAAATATAATTTTTATAATATAGATAGAATAAAAATACGATTTTTATATGATGTAGATAGTAAAAATATCATCTTTATATATATGTAACGAAATAAAAATCTGATTTTTATTGTATATATATAATGAAGGAGAAAAATATGATTTTTATATTTTTAAAAGTATTAAAAATATGATTTTTATATTTTTAAAGTATTAAAAATATAATCTTTACTATATAGAAGATGTAGAAATATGATTTTTGCTTAAATAGGAAAGAGTATATTTTTAGAGAAAAAATAGGATTTTTGCTTTCGTGAAGTTCGGATTTTTAATATCTAAAAGTTCGGATTTTTAATATTAGAAAAGGCGAAAACTTCATATTAGAAAAGGCGAAAACTTCATATTAGAAAAGGCGAAAACTTCATATTAGAAAAGGCGAAAACTTCATATTTGAAAAGGCGAAATCTTTATATTTGAAAAGGCGAAATCTTTGTATAGAGAATAGCGAGGTAAAAATATTATTTTTATCTATAAAGTAGCAATGTAAAAATAGAATTTTTATCCATATAGCGAAGTAAAAATTCGATTTTTATAAATTGAATAGCATAATAAAATTCGATTTTTATATATTGAATAACGAAGTAAAAATTCGATTTTTGCATATGTAGTGGCTACAGCAACGAAGATGACAAAAATGCGATAACGATGAAGATTTCTATCAAAAGAAGAGTCAAGATGTTTGGATAGCTTTCGGTGAGAATTTCTCACTCTTCAATTTCTTTTTCTAGTTATATATATATATATACTAGGATGCAGACGGTGCTTAGTAGCACCCGACACAATCGTCCACAGACCATGGACTTGTTTTTTGGTTGCATAAATCAGTTAGATGATTTGATTTGAATTTGGTTGTTTGGTGAATTTGATTGATGTGTGAATGGCGTGGGCCTTCACTAGACCGGGGATAAGGCTAGGCCTCGTCCCGTTTCTAGTATCGTGCCGTTATGCCGCCGAAATTTTCTAAAATAAGTTAGAAAAATAAAAATATCATTTTATTTAAAGAATGAACAGAATAAAAATCCATGTGTTGAAATAAAATATTTTATCGTTAAAAATATAATTTTTAGCGTGAATGTGAATAAATAAATATTTATAAACAAATCAGCCGATTTGTTTGTATACACTTATTTGACTGATATTGATTGGGTCGATAAATTTTACACATCGCCCAACTGCACAAATAAAATATGTGTTTGATTGTTTGAAACCCCACACGGGTGTTGGGATGAAATATGAAGTTCACTCATCCTGATTGATTAAATATGTCGATCGATTGATTGACAGGCTGTTATAAGCGTTAGATATCTATATTTGATGCTTATACAGTGTAGTGCACTTTGGTTGATGGTTGATTATTTTTCAATGCTATTATATACATGTGTTGTATGAAAATCCATATAATTAATTTTATATGGTGATTGATTGGGCCTCATTCCAATTTAGAAAATAAAGAATATTATAAAATAAATGTTCATGTGTTGACTATACTCATCCGTTGAGATTAGTCATGTATTGAACGAAATATTTTTATAATAAAATTTACATCTTTATCAATATAATATAAATGTTCATGTGTTGACTGTACTCATCCGTTGAGATTAGTCATGTGTTGAACGAAATATTTTTATAATAAAATTCACATCTTTATCATATATAGAATCAGAAATCAACTGGAAAATAGATGAGATGAGTGGTCTCCTGGATATTAATATGATGTTGGTTTCGGCCTTCGGGGTTAATATTCAGGAAGTTGTTCTCTCACTAAATTACGGTTGGAGTCTGATTCAATATCAAACGATAGATACCTTAATTTTTATAAAATATATTAAATAACAAAAATAGTCACACGTGGACAGTACTCATTCGTTGAGATTAGTCGTGTGTTGACAAAAAAAATATTCATTTGTTGAACAGAATATTTGAAAATAGAAATATATGAAGCCGTGTTGGTTAGATTGACGCCATTTTGACGTGAACGATATTTATATCGATTTTATTCATTTTAAAATGAATATTGAAAAGCGATTTCGAAATGAATTGAATATAAAACGATTTCGAAATGAATTGAATATAAAACGATTTCGAAATGAATTGAATATAAAACGATTTCCAAATGAATTGAATATTGAAAACGATTTCGAAATGAATTGAATATAAAACGATTTCGAAATGAATTGAATATATAACGATTTCGAAATGAATTGAATTGAAAACGATTTCGAAATGAAATGAATATTGAAAAGCGATTTCGAAATGAATTGAATATAAAACGATTTCGAAATGAATTGAATATAAAACGATTTCGAAATGAATTGAATATAAAACGATTTTGAAATGAATTGAATTGAAAACGATTTCGAAATGAAATGAATATTGAAAAGCGATTTCGAAATGAATTGAATATAAAACGATTTCGAAATGAATTGAATATAAAACGATTTCGAAATGAATTGAATATAGAAAACGATTTCGAAATGAATTGAATATAAAATGATTTCGAAATGAATTGAATATAAAATGATTTCGAAATGAATTGAATATAAAACGATTTCGAAATGAATTGAATTGAAAACGATTTCGAAATGAATTGAATTGAAAACGATTTCGAAATGAATTGAATTGAAAACGAAATGAAATGAATTCAAATTAAATTAAAATTTGAATTGAATAGAAATGAATGTTAAAACGAATTTATAAGGAAAAATTCAACTTTGATTTGAATTTGAAATAAAGGTTGAAATGTTTTTGAAACGAATTCAAAACCATTTATAAAATTCGTTTTGAATAGTAATCGACGAAATATATATATTATATATATTATATATATAATATAATGGCCTGAATAGAACGCGCCGCGCCGCGCCGCGGCAGTTCGTGAATTTCGACCATTTATTTCGAACGGACATTACGGGAGATCCGACCGTTGGATTCTCCTCAAACCGGAACCGTTGGGTTCATATCGAAAAAAGCTTTCTAACGAATATTTGAAATTCAAAATCTAACTGTTGTATTTGGAGATACGTCCAAATCAAATTTGAAAAAGGTCGCTGTAAGTGCAGTTCGATGGCCGTTGACGGAAATCGACTGTACGGGCCTTGATAAAATTATTAAAAATATCAATAATTTGTGTAAAATCATAAGAAATGATTTGAGAAAAATTGGGGTGAAAAACTCCATATTTGAAAAGATAAAAATGGATTTTTATCGAAATGAACTAGTTTTGAACTAAATTTAAAACCCAATTATTTTTAAATAATTAAATTAGATTTAAAAAGGGGTTTTAAATAATCGGATTTTCTAATATATTTAATTGGATTTGAAATGGGTTTATCGTGAACAGTGTTTTAAATAACACTAGTTCTTTAACCCGATAATAAATAGAATGTGATTTGGGTTTGTCGTGAACTGTGTTTTAAATATCACCTAGTTCTTTAACCCAGTAAAAGGAGTTTTAATGAATCTGTAATTAGATTGAAATGTGAATCTAAAATCTAAATTATCAAGTTTAGAAATGAGCGAGAATGGAGTATCGCCAGTTTTGCTCCAAAGCGGTAGTTAAATCTTTAAATAGATTTGAACGTGAAATGGTAATTAATCTTACCGATAACACCACGGTGTTAGATATGGAGTACTACCAGTTTTGGTTCATGAGATGAATAGGTTGGGATTGGGAAATAAAATAAATAATTACTTCGGTGTAGTTCGCTAATCTCGACTAGTTTAGAAAACCATAATTTGGTTTGAAATGTCATCCAAAGGAAGATTAAAGGATAAATTTTAAAGAATTTATCTTGGATAAAATTAATGGGAACCTCTCCCTAAAAATGTGATTTCGTGAAAAAAAAGGATATTCTGAATTGGAATGAGGAGTATGTCGTGTTTGTGTAACATTTGTTTTAATATACGCGGGTTGTTCGGAAAGTCCGGGTTTATACCCATTCTGAATAACCGATTCGACGATAAGTCGAAGATGAAGACGGTGGTCGAAGACCGGAAGTCTTCACATCGTTTGGATAATTACTGACAATCCTAATTGGGCTGTACACCCAAGAGGATGGAAATAGTTGGTGGTCGTCCAGACGTACTTGGAGATGGATGGATATGCGAGGAAAGTGCCTCCGGTTTCGTTCAGACCCAGAACGGACTTGTAAATGGATTGTGTGTCTGACATTGGATTTTATTCCGTGTTGATTGATTTCTGTTAAATATATATCTGTTTGGCGGCGGAGAATTTATTCTCTTGCTTAACGCCCTTCTCTGCGACGTACGAGCTTAGAGGTTATATATCGATAGATATCAATGGCATGGCATGAATTGCCTGTGTGGTATGCTGAGTTGCATAGATCAAGGCTTCTGTTGAAAAGCAAAGTCTTGTGGTTGATGATCAAAGCACGGCCTTTGTGGCGTAGCTTTGTGTATAACGTAAATTAGCGAGCCTCACACCTCGGTATGAGTTAAAAACGGGATACGGACTGCAGGGAGAGCACGACGTTTCATTCTAGCTTTGGTGGTGTCAGTGACTTACCAGCCCTGACATTTATATACTTTTCACCTATGTGGTTGTTGGAATGCGAGGCGCCTCGATTATAAGTCTGTAAGGACCGGGAAACGTGTGTTCAGGAATAAATAATCCTCTAACGTAAGTGAGGACCGGCCCTGAAGCATCCAGGGGTTGCCCAGAGTGTGTAGCCCCGAGATATTTGCTAGAGTGTCTCGAGCGCGGAGAGGAGCTTGCCCCTTTCCTCGACTCATGATGGAATCCAATTTCCAATACGAGATATTTCGGTTTTAATTGTAGAACTAGTATGGCGACATAGTAGATGGTAGCTATGCGCCTATGATTGATATTTACGATTGAAATGTTTTGACACTATACACTTATTATAGTATCAAATGATTTGTTTTAAACGTACCAAGCATGCTTTGGATGTTATAAGGGAAAACCCTATCCCCCGGCTTGCGTTGCATTGTGTGATAGGACCTGGGTCTTATAACAGCTTCATTTTTCTTTATTTAGCATTGTGCTGTTGTTTTATGCACTGGTATTCTTGGGAGGAAACCCGTTCCGTGTTATACGGCGTGGTCCCTTGATTTACCTAACTTTAAAACCAATATTAATAACTGTTTTAGTTCTCACACCAATCACATGACTGACCTGGAGTTTATTGTTTTAACCTAAACTCTGGGTGCCCCTATTTTCGACACGGGCAGCTAGTAGTTTTGGTTTTGCAGATTTATATTCACAGGATCCTGGTTTACAGCTGGAATGATATCCGGAAAGCTCTGTATCCGTATATCACCTTCATTTGTGCTTTGTATTATTTTTCCACTGCTATGTAATTTATTGTAATCGCTGATATTTATCGAATGTAATTTATTCATTTATACTCTGTATATTCTTGTATCTGATGGAATTGTTGTAATATACAATGAAATGTTCTTCTGTCTGCATTCTATTGTGTGTTGTTCTCAAAGTATCCGCCCTTTCCTTAACGGGGAAGAAACGGGTCGAGCGAAATTCCCTATCGTCACAGTAAACCAACAAACATGATAAATTATGAGAAAAGATGGATAAAGATAAAAATCTCCAAGATGAGATGAAAAAGAAAATCAGTAACAAAAGAAAATTTTCTTATATGGATTGTGCTTGGATAGGAAAATTGGGAATCTTTATAAATAGTTACATAAAATCCAAGCACGGTTGGAAAAAAGGTACATAAAAGAAAAACAAAAGACGTGAAATTTTCCATTTTCCACTTTTTTGTAACATAAGAAATTGAATTTAGAAAATTAGATTTTTTTGAAATTCGAAAAATTAAGTTGGTTTGTAGGATTATGGATGCCACAATCGGATGACCTATGCTCTTACTCAGTAAGAGCATGGGAAAATTTGGATGAAAAAGCATTTTGATTTTCAAAATATTGCATTCATGTAGAACTGCCAATATATTTAGGATGTGAGCATCATGTTTTAGAAGGATTTTTGAAAAACTTGCATATACATAGGAGGTACCGCTTAGGCATACATGCATTATTATGTTGTATTTCACTTTGGACAAGTGCATAATGTTTGAAAAAATTGGATGCACACATGATGGATGGATATTATGGGAGTCGTTATTTGATTTTAAACTTATCAAATTTCGGGGATGAAATTTCCTAAGGGTGGAAGAATGTAACACCCCGTATTTTTTAAGATAATATAATATGAGTAACTTAATTAAAAAATGAGAATTAAGTAAAACGAATGTGCCATTGCGTCCGTCTCGGAATTCTGGTCAAGATAGACACCTGGTTTGCGTAAAACGAACATCGTATGAAAATTTTATTAAGCCTAGAAGTTTGTATACACATAAGAGAGTTATATATACACAAACAAATATATATATTAAAAAATCAAAACAGCAAATAAAAGTCCCTACAACCGAACCGCCCCATTTTGGGGGTCGACTCGAGACCCGTTGGGTCGACCCGGGGTCGACACCATAAGAGGGGGATCGACCCCTATTCAGATCTTCGCAGAATTAATTTTTGTTAACTTGGACTCGTTTCTTGACCAAATACGTTTCTGAACACCTATAAATAAGCTTGTAGAGCCTACTCTAAGTCTCATATTTCTGAGGCAACGCAGAATCTCTACCATTCCTATTCCTCTTCCTTCTCAAATCTTTTCGGAAAATTTAGATTATTAGTTTAGGAAAATTCTAAATCTAAATCTGAAGGAAAAGGACGAAAATAAATTAGGTTTTAAATATCTTATCGAAGTGAGGTAATTTTCTAGATCTGGTCTATTTCAATTCTCTTTTCTTTCTTTCTTTTTTCTTTTAGTAAAAATTGTAGATCCATAGTTGTTAGGTTCTATATCCAATAAAGTGAAAAACAATGGAATGCTAGATCTGGATCAGATCTAGGATTTGGAAAGCATATGAGGTGAGTGGATTTAATTTATATCATTTTAGATAATTATATATTATCGTTTAGCATTCCCCGTTATTATGAAATGTGAAATTGCCAAAAGTGTTAAAATGTTGTTATAACATGTTGAGATATTAATATGAATATGTTGGAAAAATTCATATGTTGAAACAGTTAAAGTGTTGAAATGTTTACACGTTGAAAACAATAAACTTGTTAGAATATGGGTAGCGACTACTATTGTTCGTATTACATGTTAACTTGTGACATTTATATACATAAACCCTTATTTGTATGAATTGGAATAGTTATATGATTAAATGGTTTCATGTTAGCATAGAAAAAAGGACATGTAACATAAAATAGGCATAATTTGATGACATGCAAATTAGATTACAGTAAAAATTTGGGAAGGATAATATGCCTAAAATTTACATTAAATAGGAAACTGTAACTACGCTTAGACACGTGGTTAGATTACACTTGTGGTAGAAGTCTTCCCGAAACTGCCCGGAACATCCAACATCCACAAGAGGTAAACTAATGTGAGGGGTCTAAGTGCATAAATAAAACATGTAATGGCTCTAAGACACGAGGTTAACTAAGCTTGTGGAAGAAGTCTAGCCGGAACCGCCCAGAAAATCCAGCATCCACAAGTGTAAGCTTAATGTGAGAGGTCTAGTTCATAAATATACATATATATAAATAAATATACGTAAATAGAAGGACTGATAAACAACATTAGTTGTAATTAATGGAAATAAATGGAATTGAAAGAAAGTAACAGCAATAAAAAGGAATGGAACAAACGAGAAATGATAAACCTATACTAAATAAATTACATTAATAAGATTGTTGTATAATAGGTAGATTTGTCCTAGGGACAAGTGAAGATTATAACTTAGGTTATAATAAACTAGTAAGGATATGAGATAACTGGTGAAATGAGCTAAGTGGCACTTAATTATAAATTAAGTAATCAGTAAATGAGGAAAATTGAAACCAGTTGTTTGTAATAAGTAGAGCAAAGGGGGAAAGTTTATGAAATGTAAGAAGTTGTGCTTAATTATAAAATAAGTAATTTGTAAACTTGGAAGTATGAAATCTGCTGATAAGAGTAACATGTTTAGGCTTGTCCTAGGGACAAGTGGAAATTATAACTTAGGTTATAATAAAAGGTAAGAGGAATAGAACAACCTTTGTAAGGGATAAGTTGTACGTAATTGTAAATTAAGTTATTTACAAGAATAAGAATCTGAAATCTATGGATGAGGACAACATAAGTTATATTTATAGGAAGAGAAACTTATTAGTGGACCTTTGTTGATAGAACTAAGTTAATAAATAAACAACGATAAGTTGTAGTGACGATGTAAAATGGAATTATGATTAAATGAGAAAGAATGAGGAAAAATTATGAAATGAAAATTTATATTTAATAATAAATAATAACTGACATGTTAAAAATAAAACTGGTGAATTGAGATATACTTAATTACATATTAAGTAGAACATGTTATTGTAACGATGAAATCAAACAAGAATATAAAGGGATTGTGGATTACATACCTTGGATCACAATCTAGAGAATAACATGTTGTGGGCTTATTAATAAACTTAAATGGGTTAAGTTATATGACTGAAATCAATAAGCATGTGAAACTTGGTAACTTGAATAAGATGTCAATGTGAATGGGGATAGCCAAGTTAAATGGAAACCTGGTGAGGTAAAGCAAGCGCGTAAAAGAATATTCAGGCATAGGGTCTTATGACACATTAAAATGAGGCGCTTGGACCAGTCTGTACGTTTAAAGGTGAATAACCCAATGGGGTAGATCATCATGGTGTCATGAGGAACGAGGGGAGCACACGTTCATCTGATTATTTTATCGGCTACGAAGGACTGGAAGGAGAAGCACGCGGCTTCCTAAGATACATATAGTGTTCCTGGTAGTCCTCTGTGCGGTAGCAGATGTTTAGGCTGTGCTCGCAGAGGTTGGGTCTGCGCATAACTACTAGGTGGGTGGGCCTTGACTGCAAAAGTAAATTTGCAGTCAGAATGTTGTGATGAGGTGACACTAGGGTGATTCGGCGATCGCCTCAATGAGGAGGCTGAGCTCAAGACCAACAAGGATAGTAGATCATTGGGTACCCGTCATCGGCAGCCAGCAGGATGCGAAAAGACTAGAGCTAAACCCAATAGACCATTCACCTTTCACTATCGAGGTACGGTGGTTGAGGGGAGACGTCAACTGGATGCTTATATTGTCTGTTAGGGGCAAGTTGCTTAGCTCTCGTAGTCTTTACTAGTTGAGGGAGGGGCCGTGGTGGGGACATAGCCACTATAAAAATATACCCTAGGAATATATGTATTTTGAGGCTCTTAAAGGCGGACCTGTACAGATATAGAAAAGCTTCCGACCGAGTTCTGTGTTTCTCGTATAGCTCTGCCATGGAATTCAGTGCACATGATGTGCGGTCAAGGCATTGAATACGATTGACGATATGCACGTGGGACATTCTAGATACATGCATGTCGGCTCTGGGTAGTGTGTCGTAGACTTGAGGTGTGACGGCCCGCCCCGAACCAGCCGACACTTCTCCGAAATTCCCTGTATCGATGTCCGACCTACAAGGGACAGTCGTCAAAGAAAGAAATCTGAAACCTGTATATATCTCACAGCGCATGGAACAAAATATAATGATAACATAACTTGATATAAAACAGGGAAGATAGTGCATAAGCTTCAAACTAAATAATATCCATCAGAGTAGCGGAATTCAAAATACATCTTATGATCCAAACAATTATTACAACTTCAAAATACTATCTCTAAAGAAAAATAGAAAGATACACTACTAATGCCCAAATCAGTGAGCATCAACAACACAAGGAGAATATATGTAAATAGTACGAGGAAGCCTCCTGATCGTCTACGGAAAACTACTCGAGCATAACTACCTAACTTGTCTCTAGTTTGCTCGTTTAGGAGCACCCAGAGTAACAAGAAGAGACATAAAACTCTGGTCAGACCAAAGTCTGGTATGAGCGATAGCAGCAAAGTAAAACAATAACAGGTATAAATAACCATAACTGACCTGGACCTGCAACTAAAGAATTAGCACAACAAGATGTACAGTACTCTAAGGTAAACACTAACATAGAGGGTAGAATGGGAGTGTGCGTGTCATGGTGATAGCAAACGTCAAACATAGCAATCAACCTCACATCTCTCACTCAGTGCGTAAAGCATACGATATCCACCGCTTTGATCACCAAATCCATTAGGCCACGACGGGTCCATGCCCTTCTGGACTCCGTACAACTAATTGCCATAACCATGCCTTTCTGGTCTATAGCCAATAACCCTTCCTAGTTCATACACCTCTGGCTCTGGTTCGTCTACATGCCCCCTCTCTCAATGGTGAACCAAAGTTATAGATATCGATAACTCCTTTGCACATGTCCCGCAACAAAACTGTTAGGTTACGAAAACTGGCAAAATTGTCAAAACAGCCTTTTACAACGTTACTGAAATGTTGTTGTATCCCCTGGTTCAATTCTGCATTCATCTGGTGTGAAGAGCTAAACAGAACATCAAAACTGGCTTTCACAGCATTTCTGTCCTTTTTACAGCGTTTCAGAAGTGTTGTCGTAGCTTAGGTGCGGCCGAAACCCATGCGTGACCGACCACATCATTTCACAAATGCTGTTGTAGGTGCAACAGACCATAGCATTTCACGATTGTTGTCGTAGGTTCGACTGACCACAACATTTGACGAATGTTGTCATAGATGCGACCGACCACAGCAGTTCACGAATGCTGTCGTAGGTGCGACCGAAACCCATGCACGACCAACCATAGCATTTCACAAATGATGTCGTAGGTGCAACTGAAACCCATGCACGACCGACCACATCATATCTCAAATGCTTTCATAGGTGCGACCGACCACAGCATTTCACAAATGTTGTCGTAGGTGCGACCGACCATAGCATTTCACAAATGTCGTCGTAGGTGCAACCGATCCCATTTCCTACATACATTCCCGCAAGTAGTCTTCGCTACACGACGTTGTTTTCAACCATTCTAAACTTCCTATATAACCACAAAGCATCCCAAACAGTAATAACAACATATAGAATCAACCATAAACATCCAAACAAAGATTTAACATGTAATTATGGATCAAACATTCCCAAAACCATGATTTTCCCCTTAATAACCTTAACCATGTTTTAACTATAGAATTAGCAAACTTAATCCAAATTAACCTAAATTTTCACTAGTGACATAAAATAATATTTTAGAATTTCTACATATTTTTCCATATTTTTATGATGCATAATTTCACTAATTATAACTAATTACCCTTAATTATCCGTAATTAGTGAATAAAAGTGCAAATCTCTCACCTTAGCCACAAATAAATTTCAGATCTGAAACTCTAACTAATTTGGAACGGATCACAAGGTATTCCAGCAGCTCTATCTTGATTTTTATGCTAATCCGCCTTAATTTGTTGTAGATTTGGCTAATATGTGATTAGAAAGTGATTAAAGGTGAATTTAGAAGGTGGAGGCCATTGCTAGGGTTGAAGAAATGAAAGTGGCGTCTGAGGAAAATGAAAAAAGATGGTTTCTAACTCATTTCAGCCTCCCCATAACCCTGATCCCGAAATGGGTTATGGGCCTATCCACTAATTACCCTATTAAGCCCATTTAAGAAGTTTTTCACCTTCTAAACCTTATTTTAGCCATATCTCCTAAACGGTAAGTCCGTTTGATTAATGTGACCACTCTACAGAAAGGTAACCCATCATCTGAATCCAATGGAAGTAGTTTCAGGTCAAAAATCCTTACTTATCAAAAGTTATAGGCGAAACAAGATTCGCTAGGGGTAAATCGGTCATTTAAAAATCGGTGAAAATCTTGAATAAGGGAAATGACCCCAATATTCGTTCCCCAAAGTCACACGAGTATACGACTTCATATGAGAATAAAATAAATATTTTACGATCCTCCGACGCGTAGAATGTAGGTCGTTACATGAGGGCATTACTCTGGTATGAAATCTGATTCGATCGACTGTTGCAGTCTGTACGCTTACGTAGCGCAGTAATGATAGATATATGCAGAACGTAACATTGTTATGTAGATATCTGTATGTCACTCTGACGTAGGATGAGGCACTGCGTTCATTTCTGTGGCATTACGGCGGAGAACGTGCGAGTGGGGTGCCATGGGGTGTACCTCAACATTGAGGGGTAGCTATATATATACTGTATTAGGTTAATCCACTGGGAAGTAAATGGGTACGACATGTGTGTAAGCCTTGAGTGATGTTAACCCAAGTAACCTAATAAATACAAAAATGTGATTGAATGGTATATATAGGATTATCCCAAGTGTATAATTTTAATCCAGTCGCCAGAACTTGTGTTCTAACCCCCTCCTCATAATATTCTCGCATGTTAGATTTGTGATAGAGACAAGATAGCTTTGGGTACTGGTTAGGCAGTATTATTAATATGGTATGGCTATACTTTGATTATAATATATTTTATCCATTCCGCTGTAAGATGTTTTCTGAGCTATGTCATATTTTATATCTCTGTCTTTTCTGCAGGATAACCAACATGAGTTTCAATAGATTAGAATTTTGAAAAAAATTCGGTCTGTCGGAATTCGGGTTGTTACAGGACACCAGTGATGTTGACTTCTTTTATGATGCATATATGCTTGATTTTGAGTGGTATGGTCTTATTTCGGGTATGGACTTGTTATCATTTTATGGAGTCGCCCTCTACTGTGATAGGGAAGGTTTTTTTTTTGAGAAACCGCGGAGGCCACAGCATAGAGATCCTTGTAGGACAAGGAGTAGGAATTCGACCTTACTTTCATTATCTTCTGATTTTGACGGACCATCCTCAATATCGATTGTATGCAAGCTTCCTGATATTTGAGGAGGTCGTAGGACTCCCAGCCCACCGAGAGATATCATTTACAATAGACCTCGAAAAGGATGTGAGGCTAGTTGCATTGCCTCTAAGGCACATTGCTCCTAAGGAAAGGAGAGATTTATTCAAACAAGTCTCGGAATTATTGCAGAAGGGATCTGCTCAAAGGAGGACCTCAGAGTGGAGTGACCCATTACTATTTGCCACAATGTTGGATGGATCTTTAAGGTTATATGTGGACCATAGAGAACTTGACAAGCTGACCAAAAAGAATAGATATCCCTTACCAAGAATTGATGGATTGTTTGACCATTTGGGAGGAGCACAAATATTTTTTCAGTTAGACTTGGCTACTTGATTTCACCAACTACGGATTTTAGATGAGAGTGATCCCAAGACAATGTTTTAGATGCCATATGGACTAGTCAATTGGAAGGCTATGCCTTTTGGATTTACGATTGCCCCCTCTTTTTTTATAGACCTGATGAGTAGGGTGTTTCGGAGAATACTCAGTAAGATTAAGGTAGTATTTGCGGATGACATCCTTATCATTTCCAAGGACTATAAGGAGCATGAAGATCACTAGAGAAAGGTCCAAGGACTTCTAAGGGAGAACCAACTTAAAGCCAAATTCTCGAAATGCCACTTTTGGAGAATAGAAGTTAAGTTTCTAGGACATATCGTTTCGGCGAAGGGACTAGCAGTAGACCCCACCAAGATAGAAGTTGTCCATAAATGGAAGATACGTCGTAATGTGACTGAAGTTAGGAGCTTTCTTGGGTTAGTAAGCTATTATCTGAAATTTATTAAAGACTTCGCAAATATTGCTACCCCTCTAACCCAACTAAAAAAGAAGGATCATAAGTTTGTATGAATTTAGAAGTGTGGAATTGCCTTTAAGAGATTGAAAGAATATCTCACTAGTGCACCTATTCTGATTATCCCGGACATAGCCAACATGTTCGCTATTTTCACAGATGCATATGGGACCGGGTTAGGATCAGTACTCATGGAAGAGTGTAGAGTAGTTGACTATATGACCATGAGAAAAGATACCTTGTCCATGATTTGAAGTTAGCAGTTGTGGTTTTTGCTCTTAATATTTGGGGGAATTATCTTCTAAGGGAGAAGTTCGAGTTATTCACATATCATAGATCTCTTAGGTATTTGTTTTCCTAGAAAGATTTGAACCTTCAGCAGTAGAGATGTGTGGAATATCTTACATCTTTTGATTTCACCATTCAGTGTACCCCTAGGAAGGCTAACGCCGCGACCGATGCTTTGAGTTAGAAGCTTGCTGTCCTTAGTGCAATTACCGAATGAAAGGAGTTAAAGTTTCTCTCCTGTTTTAATTTGGGACCAACATATGAAAGTCAAGGATTTCTTGAAGCAATGGAGATAAGGCTGGTTTTAATGTAAATGATCAAGGGCAAGAAATACCATGATAATGAGTTGAGGATGCTAAAGGATAAGTTTCTAGGTAGAATCTTTCCATCATTTCGGTAGATATTCTATTAATAGTAGCGGTAGCTTGAGAAGAGATGACTGGATCTGTGTCCCTTGGACTATGGATCCTAGGAAAGAAATTCTAGAAAAATGCCATAACTCAATAATAACTGTTCATCCCGGAGGTGATTAAATGTTGGAACAAGGCGAGAAGTTTCTATTAGGAAGGAATGAAGAGAGACATGGTAGAGTTTGTTTCTAGATGCTTAACTTGCCAAAAGGTGAAGGCGGAACAAGGGAAGCCTGGAGGACTTTTGTTACCGTTGGTGATTCCCACTTGGAAATAGTAACACATTTCTTTGGACTTTATTGATGGGCTTTCTAGGAGTAAGAAGGGGAATGAAGCAATTTTGGTGATAGTAGACCGATTAACTGAGAGTTCCCATTTTATTCCCATAAAAAAGAACATGACTACCGCCTTGTTAGCCCATTTGTATGTTAAGGAAATTATTAGGCTGCATGGGATTCCAACTACTATGGTGAGTGATAGAGATTCATTATTTACTAGCGAATTTTGGAAGATTCTTCAAGAAACATTGGGAATGACCCTAAGTTTAAGCGTAGAATATCATCCGCGGACAGACGACCAAACAGAGAGAGTTAATAGAGCGTTGGAGGATCTGCTCAGAGCTTGCATAGTCGACTTCGGAGGAGCATGGGAGTAGCTCTTATCTTTGTTCAAGTTTTCATGTAATAAGAATTATCAAGCAAAGATTAGTATGGCCCCTTACGAAGCTTTGTATGGACAAACATGCGAATAAATAACTTGTTGGTGGGAAGCTACCGACAAGGTTTTACTTGGATCAAACCTTATCCGTGAGTCCGCGAAGATTATCTCTTTGACTCGATAGAGAGCGAAGGCTACCTAAGATAGAAAAAAGTTGTATGTAGATAGGAGGAGGAGAGGATTGGAATTTATTGTTGGAGGTTTTGTATTTGTCAAGATTTCTCCTCTCAAGAAGACAGTTTGATTTGGGAAGCCTAGAAAGTTAGCTCCCGGGTTTCTTGTGTCTTTTCAGATTTTGGATAGGATTGGGGAGATGCATTACCAAGTGAATCTTCCCAAGCATTTGTCATGAGTCTACAACGTTTCCCATGTTTATCATCTTTGCAAATACCTTCATGATTCAATCGACAGACTTGAGCTTGATGATAATGACGATCCTTGAATTGGAGTCTACGTCGTCCTGTGCCACCCAAAAGATCGTAGAGCACGGAATCAAACGAATCCGCAATAAATATATTCAACTTGTCTGAGTTTAATGGGGAGATAACCCTGCAGAAAGCACATGGGAAATTAAGGAGAAGATTAGACTTACTCATCCAGAGCTTTTCTTGGGTAATTATTTCCCCCAAATTTATCGTTTTTGGTTGCATCGTGGTTTCAAAAGTGGATGGTAGGATATGAATGTTACATAGATGCATTGTGCACTCTTATAGAATTAAATGCATATTAGGATGTTTTGTATACAATTGCATCACTTATTACACTTACACGCTAGGACTAATCTCATTATAGCAAGTCTGGAGTCCATAATCACTGTGAGTTTGGGATGTTCATGGATGTTTTGAAAATAACGTGGGTGTACAACATGGTTGCTTAGAGAAATTTGTGTTCTTCACCCCTTCAAAAGATTTCTAGATGAAATCTCTAATAAGAGGGGAGAAAGTAACACCCCATAAAGTTTACTTAATTTAGACATAAGTTAATTTAATTTAAGACAAACAGTAATAATTAATAATATATTAAAAGACTGAAAATAGAATTTTTGTAAATTTAAAATTCATCTATGGAAGTATTGTAGTTGCGTTCGTGGCAAGAATTTGATCTGTTTTCATATTTTATTTGCTGAAAACGGAGTTTGTATGCAAAAGTTATTAATTAATTAGTTATAAGTATATATTAACGTACAATGGTTTGAATTTCAAATAATACATATATCTTCTTTCTTAAATTGATTAAATTCAGAACTATTATATGTCCAAGGTCCAATATTGAAATCATTTCAGATATTTTCCCTTACTTTGGCCGTGTCAACAAACAATTCACTAACCGAGAATATATTAAATTGGATAAGCATGAAAAGAATATTCCTATTTATTTAAAACTTATGTGTACATATTCACACGTAGAAGGGGTCAAAAATAAATTAATTAAGGCAAGAAATAAAGTGAATTAATTAATGAATGATCAAAAAGTAAAGATCTAGAGGAAATTCCTCTTGGGCATGACCCCGGAAGGGGGTCGACTGCCCCTCTAGGAGGGGTGTCAACTGCCATTCTAGGAAGGTGTTGACCACCCTCCTGTAGGGAAGCCTAGTGAGGGTTATTTTATATAGGAACTTATTTATAATGTATATCAAATGGACTGTTTAGATTAAATAAAACTAATCTAATGGTTCATATACATGATAACAACTATAAATAGACCCTTAAACCCTCATTCTAAACCCCACAACCATTTCTCCTAGCCCCTCCATGATACCTTTCTTCTGTCTCCAATTCTTGAAAGCTTAAAGGATTTAGGTTTAAGATTTATTTGGAATCTAGATTCATATTTCACATGTATATATAAGACTCTAATGGGGTTTCTTATATATATACATATATATATATATGTATGTATATATACTTGAAAGGATTGGAGCATACGTTCTTTCTTGAAGGCCAAATCAAAATTTTCTTCTATTCAGTCTTGTTACTACTCTTCCTAATAGCCATGTGAGAAGAAACAATCTGAGTTACTATTCTCTGTAACTTAGTAGTTATAAATTTGGATTGTTGTGCCTTGGAGGATTTGGGATATACGAAAAGAAAACATGATTAAACCTCTTAAATCCTCCGTTTATTTTATTGTTCATAGAAATGTTCAACCTAATTTTATTTGTGGTTTTGGTTTGTTCTAATAATAAAAGAAAAACATGATTCTTATTATATGGTTTTCTATATTGTTTGGATTCCCTTTTTGTTCTATTTTCGTGTAAATTCATATTTTTAATTTTTTGGAAAAAGGTTAAGATTTGGATAATTTGTAAATTTAATAGGTTTGAATCTTTATTTTTAAAAATAGAGAATTAAACGTATTATTTGCAATATATCTAAATGTTAAGATTTTGCGTATTAACAAACATAAGAAATGAAATCTATTCAAGTAGGAATTATAAACATATATATTTGATATTATGTTTATCATCTATTGTTGCAATAATCAAGTCAAAATCTAGGTTGCAAGTATACAAGTTGTTGTGATTGTTTTTCCTATTTTATTGTCATATATTAATATGTACATATATGATGTGTTTGAGGAAAATATGGGAAATGAATTGTACACCTTTAAATTTAATAGGGAATGACATTTCAAAAACATGGTAAGGACGCTAATCTCGTTTTCTTAGTTTACGTCTATACTACATATATTTGTAACGTAATCAACGTATATTAATACGCATTAAGTGCGCAATAAATACAATTAAATTAGGAATAGAATTAGAATATCCCCATAGGAATTTGTATGTTTGTATGTGTGTTAGTTAATGGCTTAAATAATATTAATCACACATAGACACAAGGCTGACCGTTACTTGTATAGTAGCATTACCAAAACCGACCGACATATCCAGAGTCTACAAGTAAATCTGATAATGTGAGAGGTCTTGGTGCCATGGGCCATTAAAATTAGTATGCTATGATGCGAGGTTAGGCCCAACTTATTGTGGAAACCTGCCCGGAACCACCCAGCAAATCCAACATTTACAACCGTAGGTCTAATGTGAGATGTCTAGTGTGCATATATATATATATATATTGTGTGTGTGACAACCCAATTTCGACAGACCGATTTTTTTTCAAAATTCCAATCTATCGAAACTCGGATTGGTTTGCTCTGGTATCCTGCAGAAAAGGCAGAGTCATAAAACATGTCAAAGCTCAGAAATTATCTCACAGCGGAATAGATAAAATATAATATAATCAAAAAATAGCCTTACCATATTAATAATACTGCCTAAACAATATCCAAAGCTATCATGTCCCTGCCACAAATCTAACCTGCGAGTATCTTATGAGGAGTGGGTCACTGTACGTACCTCAGGAAGCCGCGTGCTTCCCCTACCAGTTCTTTGTATAGTAGAAGACGGGTAAGTGTATGTTATCATCTAGGTACATGTGCTTCCCCTTCCAGTTCTTTGGAGCCGTCAGAATAATCAGATGAATGTGCGCTCCCCTCGTGCCTTATAACACCTCGATGATCTACCCCGTTGAGTTATTCACCCTCAAATGTACGGACTGGTCCAAGTGCCTCACTTTAATATGTTGTTAGACCCTATGTCTAAACATTCTTTTATGCACTTGCTTTTGCTTACCAGGTTTCCTTTTAACTTGGTTATTCCCATTCACATTGAATTCTTATTCAAATTACCAAGTTTCTCTTGCTTATTAATTTCAAATATAACTTAACCCATTTAAGTTTATTAATAAGCCCACAAGATGTTATTCTCCAGATTGTGGCCCAAGGTCTATAATCCACAATCTCTTTTATATTCTTGTTTGATTTCAAAGTCACTATAACATGTTATACTTAATATGTTACTAAGTATCTCATAGTTCACATGTTTTCCGATTAACATGACAATTACCATTTATGATTAAATATAACTTATTTCATTTTATAAGTTTTCCTCATCCTTTCTCATTTAATCATTATTCCATTTTACATCGTCAATGCAACTTATCGTTGTTTACTTATTAACTTAGTTCTATTAACTAAGGCCCATTTATAAGTTTCTCAACCTATTTATTATAACCTAGGTTATAATTTCCCCTTGTTCCTAGGACAAGTCTGAACATGTTATTCTTATCAGCGGGTTTCAGACTTCCTAGTTTACGGATTACTTAATTTATAATTAAGTACAATATATTTTCCCTCTTTTCCTAACTGGTTTCAGGTTTTTCCCTTTTTTCTGATTATTAATTTACAATTAAGTGTCCCTTAACTCAATTCACCAGTTATCCTATTCCCTTACTAGTTTATTATAACCTAAGTTATAATATTCCCTTATCCCTAGGACAACTCTACCTATTATACAACATTTTCATTAATGTTATTTATTATAATAGGTTATTATCATTCCCCTTTTAAAACTTTTACGGTTGGAAACCATTATTCTTCATTCACTTTAATATATATATATATATATATGTATATGTATATATATATTCCTTATTATATTAAGGACACTTCAAGCACCTTATCAGTTTGATAGAAGGAATCAATGATTTATTTTCATAATGTATTCCCATCTAAATTCATGGTAGCAAGTAGTTTCTTTACTTTTCTTTATTTACTAGTGGCTTACTTGCAACAACATTCTCAAAAATAGGTCATTTAGGGAAATACATCACTTTTCCTTCTCATCACACTAACTCAGTTCATTTCACCCCTTTCTTTCTTATTCTCTGAGTTAGACACTTAATTACCACAATTGCAATTTATTCATATCTTGTTTTATATATATATATATAAGCACTAGACCTCTCACATTAAGACTACTCTTGTGGACGCTGGATTTGCCGGGCGGGTCTGGGCGGACTTCTACCACAAGTTGACTTAACCTCGTGTCTTAGCACCATTACTTATTTTTTATTTTTCAATTAGGCCACTCACATTAGGTTCAACATTAGTGGCTGCTGGATAGGCCGGTCGGGTCCGGGCAGACTTCCGCCATTATTGCAACTTAACCTCGTGCCATAAGCGCATTTACAATTTCTAATTGTTATCCTAGGCATATTAATCTTCATTCAAATAATTATGTTCATATCAAATTGCACTCCCAAATTAAAGTCTCAAAACATAATATATATTATGTTCTAAAATCCCATTACAAATTATGTCCTAAATCCCAATATGTGTCGCATGTCTTTCTACATGTAATTAACTTTATTTAAAATAAAGTGTAATTCTCCAATAATGTATCATTTACCCAAAATCTCACTTATCCCAATTGACAAGTTCATAAAATAGATCTTTACAACAATATTCATGTACATCTCAACATATTAACTAATTGAACATATTATCCATTTTAGCGCAATAATTCATTTCATCAAATTAAATCTTCCAATATGTTCATTGTGTATTTTAATGGGGAATGACAAATGATAAGTATACTATCATTCAAATAATATATTTTAAACCACTCACCTAAAAGCCTTCCAAATCTTAAATATGATCCAGATCTATTCTTCCATGGTTTTTCCCTTTTTAATTTGATTTGAAACCTAACGACCATGGATTTATTATTTTCATGAAAAGAGAAGGAAAAGAGAAATAATTTAAATAGATTGGTCTTAGAAGTTTTCCTGGCTTTCATGATTCAATAATATTTTTGTTAATGTTGATTCACTCTTCCAGATCTGGATTCATAATTTTCCTAGGCTAATATTTTAATTTTTAGAATATATTTGAGAAGAGAGAGTGTAATGGCAGAGCTCCGGCGTAGGTACCGAATTATAAGACTTAGGGTTAGGTCTAGGGTCTTATTTATAAGAGTATTAGAGCAACTAGGACCTTTAGATTGGACCAAAATCCATCAGGATCGTCCACGTCAGAGAAGAAGTTCCCAGATGCGCGGGTGGGTCGACCCTCCTTTGGGTGGTCGACCCCCCTGTTGGTGTGTCGACCCCCAATGGTCTAAATTCCTTCCAGATTTTGCCGCTCATGAATTTTGATTTTTGAACTGAAATTCAAATTTTCTGGATATATTTATTAAATATATATGTATATGTATAACCTCCTTATATGTATACAAACTTCTAATACTCATAACTTCTTCATACGGTGTCCGTTTTACGCAAATTAGGTGTCTATCTTGACCAGAATTTTGAGATGGACGCAATGGAACAGTCTGTTTTACTTAATTCTGAATATTCAATTAAGTTATCCTTTTTTTATTATCTTAAGTTAAAAATGCGGGGTATTACATTCTCCCACCCTTAGGAAATTTCATCCCCGAAATTTGATAGGGGTAAAATCAATTTACCCCTCGCGTAAAATACTTCCATCATGTGTGCATCCAATTTTTGCAAACATTGTGCACATGTGCAAAGTGCAATACATCATAGTAATGCATGTATGCCTAAGCGGTACCTCCTATGTGTATGCAAATTTCTCAAAAATCCTTTAAAAATATGATGTTCACATCCTAAATATTTTGCCAATTCAACATGAATGCAATATTTTGAAAATCAAAAAGATTTTTCATCCAAATTTTCCCACACTCTTACCAAGTAAGAGCGTAGTTCATCCAATTATTGCATCCATAATCCTACCAACCAACTTTATTTTTCGAATTTCAGAAAAATCTTATTTTCTAAATTCGATTTCTTATGTTACAAAAAGGTGGAAAACAGAAAACTCCGCGTCTTCCGTTTTTCTTTTTCAACCTTTTTCTAACCATACTTGGATTTTTATACAACTATTTATTTAAATTCCCTGTTTTCCTATCCAAGCACAACCCACATAAAAAAAATTGTTACTGATTTTCTTTTTCATCTTATCTTGGAAGTTTTTATCTTTATCCATCTTTTCTTGTAATTTGTCATGTTTGTTGCTTTACTGAATTTTCTATTTTCTTTTTAGTTGTACTATTTTTCTTTTCTTAGCTTATTTAATCATCTGATCTTAGTTTAAATTTAAATAAGCCTCTAGTCTTTCAACTAAAATAGGAGAACAGACACCCTATACAGCTACTACTAAGGGCCAAGAATCTTGGGACTATGTCCCCCTTTGTCAGAAAAGTCCAAACCATGAGATCTACGACAAGTTCAAGTGTTACCCTAACTTCCCAACAAGAAGAATATAATGGAACAATCCCAACCAAAATGTAGTAATGGGTTTTACCTCAAACCTGAAAATTAGTAACTGGATCTAAACACTTGCTTGCCCTTTTCTATCTAGTAGTCACTACTAACTCTAACTGTGTACCAATAATTATTTCAAGCAACACCCTATGTTATTTAATTCTTACGCAATGTATGGGAAATCATTATTATTCCAAGATAATTCTCGCTACCTGCTTCACAGCCTCAAAACTTTTCCCGTCTTCTCTAGGCACTAATCCTTACCTACTTCATACTTTTAAAACATGGTTTAGCACTTTTTCATTTAAATTTCCTTCCAAAAATTAAAAGTGTCTAAACTTTATTTTCTTATGAAAACTTTCTCTTGCCAAACCATAAAAACATGTCATCTCAAAAAAATGTAAATCGTTTTTTTTTTCAAATCACAAAACTAGAGTAGGAACAGACAACTATTTATCAATCGGATTTATGACTTGTTCTTACCTATAAGGTCGGTTCAGTTTCTTACTACAAGGTGCCAACATTTACTCTATTCTTATTTTCTACAATTTATTTTGTCCACCCACAAAATTATCTTAAAATAATTTATCAAAAAGGGTTGTTATAAGAATAGGGATTTCAAATCATTCTTTATCAAAAATTCTTGCATGAAATATAACAAGAAAACTAGCAAGCTATACATGCTCTATAATATGCACCATTTATTGAGAGAATTTTACTTTAGTAAAAAAATTCGCAAGAAATAACTATTTGCTAAATATACCCCATTTTTCTTCAAAACCCAATATGTGTACTTCACATATTTAAAACTATAACTTTTAAGATTAAAACTTGAAAACACCATAAACCATTTTTCCAAAAGTTTTATAATCTCATGTTCTTAAAAGTTAATAATGGGGTTAGACTCAAAGCGGGTTTCCAATTTTCTTCTAGGCTTTCCTAGACACCCCCCCTAAGGTCAATTCTCTCAACTACATATATTCCTAATTCATTTTTCTCTTTTTAACCTTTTTCAATTTATAAGGCTTTCAAGCCCACTAACCCAAAATACTAACAATATAGGATTCACTTTCCTTCCATACAGAGTACACTGTACATTCTCCACCCAAACTTCCTAAGGGTCTCAAATTTCCATACTTATTCCTTTAGTGTACATAACAAACATCCCATTTATTACCCTGTTATACTCTTTCTATTTAATGGGTTCCTCTATGGATCTAGGTATATATATATATAATATTTATATTTTTAAAAATACAAAAACGTTCGCTCACTGTTTATATAGGAATCCTAAACCTAAGCTCTGATACCAGATGTGACAACCCCAATTTCGACAGACCGATTTTTTTTTAAAATTCTAGTCTATCGAAACTCGGATTGGTTTGCTCTGGTATCCTGCAGAAAAGACAGAGACATAAAACATGTCAGAGATCAGAAATTATCTCACAGCGGAATGGATAAAATATAATATAATCAAAATATAGCCTTACCATATTAATAAAAATGCCTAACCAGTATCCAAGGCTATCATGTCCCTACCACAAATCTAACCTACAAGTATGTTATGAGGAGGGAGTCAGAACACAAGTTCTGGTGACTGGATTTAAACTATACACTTTGGATAATCCTACATATAACGTTCAATCATATTTTCTTATTTATTAGGTTACTTGGGTTAAAAGCGCTCAAGGCTTACACACACGTCACACTCATTTAGTTCCCAGTGGATTAACCTGATACAGTATATGTGTAGCTACCCCCAATATTGAGGTACACCCCATGGTACCCTACTCGCACGGTCTCCACCGTAATGCCATCGAAATGCTTGCAATCCCTCATGCTACGCCGGAGTGACGTATGGATCTCTATAAAACAATGTTATGATCAGCATATTTCGGCTATCACTTTGCTACGTAAGCGTATGGACTTCCACCCTCGATTGAATCAGATCTCATACCGGGGTAATGTTCTCAAGTCTACGATACACTACCCTGAGCAGATATGCATGCATGTGGACTGTCCCTTGTACATACTGTTAACTGTAGCTCGATGCCTCAATCACACGTCCTCTAATGTGCACCGAGTTCAGTAGCAGGGCGATACAAGAAACACGTAACCCCGTTTAAACCTTTTACTGTTATAAACCATTATTCTTCATTCACTGTAATATATATTCCTTACTATATTAAGGAAAAAACTTCATGCACCTTTGTAACAACCCGAAAATCTGGGCCAGTTTAAAATTTTTATTTTGGCAATTTTAGCGAATTTTGATTATTTAAAATAGATTATTTTAAATAATATCGACGAGAAAGTTTAGTTTGAATAGAATTCGATCGTATATATTATATACGTCGTCGTTAGAATATAAATATTTATATATAATTATAAATAGAATTGAAAATGGCGCGGTAGTTCGATAATTCGATTTCAAACTTCAATTGAATGTACCGGGTGCAAAACAATCCGGATTTTAGTGAAACCAAAAATAATGGAATCGAATAGTGAATATCTTTCCAACGAATCCGAAAAATCAAAAGTTCGTAGCGGGAATCAAAAGATATGTCCAGTTGAAAATTCTGAATAGTCGCTATGGAATTCAGGCCCTTAAAAATGGACATTTTGCAAATGACCTCGGATTTCGACGAAACCAGTTTTGTTGGGTCCGGGATGTGAAGTTATTGCTAGATTCCAAATTTCATAATTTTTCGAATCAATATGTGAGCGTGGCAAAGGAAAACGCGTTTGACCAGTTTTAGTTGATTTTAATCGACTGGAAATTGGCCATTTTTCAAACGGTCTCAGAATTCGACGAAACTAGTTTTGTTAGGACCGTATCGTCAATACGAAACTAGAAAATATTTTTCTGGAATTTTTCTAGTTAGTATGTGACCCCGGTAATTTGAAATGTACGTTTAAAATTCAATATAGTGATTTAAATGTAAATTTAACGGAAACTGATTGTAACGATCGAATCAGCTTGCGATACATATCCCATTGTGTTCGGAATGGGGGTTAAACGCTATGGGCGACAGGCGGTGGACCTCGTATCGAGGTCGTATGTAAAAGTCAACCCTTATTACCAAAATTAAATAATTAATTAATAAAAAAAAAATTAATTCCCCCTTCCCTCCTTTATCTCCTTCTGGCCCCCCCCTTTAACGTTTCATTTCGATCCAATAAAAAAAAAAAAAAAAAAAAAGAGGGCGGAGCCCTAAAGGGCTCGACGGAGGACCGTTCGCCCATCGCCAGTGGTCCTGGCGCCGCCACCAGGAGGCCGACCTCCCCCTCTCCCACTTCGACGCGACGAAGACTCCCCTCCCTCTCCTCCACTTGCTCCGTCCTCTCGCCGAACTCGCGGAAAAACCCTTGAACCCCGTCGGCACCCCCCCAAGGTCGAAGCACCATTCGAACGCCCCTCCCCTGCTGCGACAACCACCCCGCCTCTGACGCGACCCCCACCGCCGACGATCGCTGCTTTTCCTCTCCCCTCCGGCGTGAGTTAACAGAAAAAAAAAGAAGGTAATTTAGTTAATTTATTAATTGATGTTGATTAAAAATTGATGTTGATTAAAAACTGATTTTAGGAATTTTAAAAACTGATTTTATGTTAATTTTAAAACTGATTTGAAAAAGGTATTTAAAACTTTAAATAGAAAAAGGTTAAAACTTTAAATAGAAAAAGGTTAAAACTTTAAATAGAAAGTATAAATTTGAAATGATTTTTAAATATAAAAATTAGCATTGTTGAAAATATATCTATATCGCAAGGTTTTGAAAATATATGGGAATGTTTTAAAAATATATATAATATGATTTTTATATATTGAACTTCGATAGAAAAATATGATTTTTATATATTGAACTTCGAAGTAAAAATATGATTTTTATATATTGAACTTCGATAGAAAAATATGATTTTTATATATTGAACTTCGATAGAAAAATATGATTTTTATATATTGAACTTCGATAGAAAAATATGATTTTTATATATTGAACTTCGATAGAAAAATATGATTTTTATATATTGAACTTCAATAGAAAAATTCGATTTTTATATATTGAATAGCGAACTAAAAATTCGATTTTTATATACTGAATAGCGAAGTAAAAATTCGATTTTTACATAGGTAGTGAAAGCGGGCAACGAAGCTGACGAAGATGCGAAAACAATGAAGATTTCCTGCATTAGAAGTGTCGGGGAGCTAGGATAGCTATATGTGAGAATTTCTCACCTTTCAATTTCTTTTCTAGTTATATATAAATACTAGGATGCAGACGGTGCTTAGTAGCACCCGACACAATCGTCCACAGACCATGGACTTGTTTGTTTGGCTGTTTGGTGATTGATTGCGATATTGGTTTGAATGTGGTTTGTGGTGTGAAAAATCGAATCGATAAATTGGTTAGGATTAGACGTGCGCCGTTATAAGGCGAAGGAGTAAGGCTAGGTTAGACTCTTACTCCAAATTTTGTGGTTTGCAAAATGAAATTGATTTGATTGATGTGTGAATGGCGTGGGCCTTCACTAGACCGGGGATAAGGCTAGGCCTCGTCCCGTTTCTAGTATCGTGCCGTTATGCCGCCGAAATTTTCTAAAATAAGTTAGAAAATAAAAATATCATTTTATTGTGTAAATGAATAATAGAAATTCATATGTTGGAATAAAATGTTTTATCGTTAAAAATATAATTTTTAACGTGAGAATGAATATAGTGAAAGTGAATAAAATAAAATATTCATTTACAAACCAGACGGTTTGTTTATGTACACCTATTTGAAGGACATTGATTGGGTCGATAAATTTTACACATCGCCCAACAGCACAAATAAAATATGTGTTTGATTGTTTGAAACCCCACACGGGTGTTGGGATGAAATTTGAAGTTCACTCATCCTGATTGATTAAATATGTCGATCGATTGATTGACAGGCTGTTATAAGCGTTGAATATCTATATTTGATGCTTATACAGTGTAGTGCACTTTGGTTGATGGTTGATTATTTTCAATGCTATTATATACATGTGTTGTATGAAAATCCATATAATTAATTTTATATGGTAATTGATTGGGCCTCATTCCAGTTTTGAAAAAGAAATATTTGAAAAAGAAATATTTGAAATAGAATATTTGAAAATAAAGGAATATATGAAGCCGTGTTGATTAGATTGACGCCATTTTGACGTGAACGATATTTATATCGATTTTAAAAGTGATTTCGAAATGAATTGAATTGAAAACGAATTCAAAGTGAATTGAATTGAAAGTGATTTCGAAGTGAATTGAATTGAAAGTGATTTCGAAGTGAATTGAATTGAAAGTGATTTCGAAATGAATTGAATTGAAAGTGATTTCGAAATGAATTGAATTGAAAACGAATTCAAAGTGAATTGAATTGAAAGTGATTTCGAAGTGAATTGAATTGAAAGTGATTTCGAAGTGAATTGAATTGAAAGTGATTTCGAAATGAATTGAATTGAAGGTGATTTCGAAATGAATTGAATTGAAAACGAATTCAAAGTGAATTGAATTGAAAGTGATTTCGAAATGAATTGAATTGAAAGTGATTTCGAAATGAATTGAATTGAAAACGAATTCAAAGTGAATTGAATTGAAAACGAATTCAAAGTGGATTGAATTGAAAACGAATTCAAAGTGAATTGAATTGAAAGTGATTTCGAAATGAATTGAATTGAAAGTGATTTCGAAATGAATTGAATTGAAAACGAATTCAAATTGAATTGAAAGTGGATTGAAATGAATTCAAATTGAATTGAAATTTGAATTGAATAGAAGTGAACTTTGAAACGAATTTATAAAGAAGAATTCAATTTTGCTTTGAATTGAAATGGAAGTGGAAATAGATTTTGAAACGAATTTTAAAACTATTTATATAATTCGTTTTGAATAGAAAATCGACGAAGTATATATTATATATATTATATATATAATATAATGGCCGAAATAGAACGCGCCGCGCCGCGGCAGTTCGTGAATTTCGACCATTTATTTCAAACGGACATTGCGGGAGATCCGACCGTCGGATTCTCCTAAAACCGGAACCGTTGGGTTCGTATCGAAAAGAGCTTTCTAACGAATATTAGAAATTTGAAATCTAACGGTTGGATTTGGAATTATGTCCAAATCAAATTTGAAAAAAGGTCGCTGTAAGTGCAGTTCGATGGCCATTGATGGAAATCGACTGTACAGGCCTTGATAAAATTATTAAAAATAGTAATAATTTGTGTAAAATCATAAGAAATGATTTGTGAAGATTTGGGATGAAAAACTGCATGTTTGAAAAGATAAAAATAGATTTTTATCGAAATGAACTAGTTTTGAACTAGAATTATAATTCTATTTATTTTTAAATAAATAAATTGAATTTGAAAAGGGTTTTGAAAATAACCAAAATTTCCAATGATTGCATTGGAGTGGATTTGAATCGAAATTGTCTTCGGAATATTTCGATGTTGGAATTCGTGATTATACAGGTGTTGTTATGGAAATTTGAAAGATATATATTTATATCGTTATTTCCAATACGACATTTGTTAGTCGTAGAATTTGATATTGAATATAAGCCGATATATTTTCTATTCAGAGCCTTGTATTGAATATCGAATGTGATTTGGGTTTGTCGTGAATGGTGTCTTCACTAACACTGTTCTTGAACCCAGTTGAGAAAAGATTAAATCTTTTTAGTTAGATTTAATGAAGTGTACCAATTGAATGATATTTAATTGGAATGGAAGTGATATTGATTTTTGGGTTTATCGTGAACCGTGTTTTAAATAACACTCGTTCTTTAACCCGATAATTAATGAATGTGGTTTTGGGTTTATCGTGAACTGTGTTTTTAAATGACACTGATTCTTTAACCCAGTTAAAGATTAAAACTAAGTGGAGTTTTAATGAATCTTTAAATAGATTGAAAAGATCGAGAATGGAGTATCACCAGTTTCACTCCAAGCGATAGTTAAATCTTTAATTAGATTTGAACGTGAAATGGTAATTGAATTTACCGATAACACTGTGGTGTTAGATATGAAGTATTACCAGTTTTACTTCATGGGATGAATAGGTTGGGATTGGGAAATAAATGATTACTTCGGTGTGGTTCGCTAATCCCGACTAGTTTGAATTGATATTCAAAGGAGATTAAAGAATAAATTTAAAGAATTTATCTTGGATAAAATTAATGGGAACTTTTCCCAAAGTATAGGAATATTTGAATAAAAGAATATTCTGAATTGGAATGAGGCGTATGTTGTGTTTGTGTAACACTTTTATAATATATACGCGAGTTATTCAGAAAGACCGGGTTTATCCCATTCTGAATAACTGATTCGACGTGGTGTCGAAGATGAAGACGGTGGTCGAAGACCGGAAGTCTTCACGTCGTTTGGGTGATAACTGATGATCTTGATTGGGCTGTACACCCAAGAAGATGGAAACAGTTGGTGATCGTCCAGACGTACTTGGAGATCGATGGATATGCGGGGTACTAGGTGCCTCCGGTTTCGTTCAGACCCAGAACGGACTTGTAAATGGACTGTGTGTCTGACATTGGATTTTAGTCCGTGTGATTGATCTCTATTAAATATATATCTGTTTGGCGGCGGAGAATTTATTCTCTTGCTTAACGCCCTTCTCTGAGACGTACGAGCTCAGGGGTTATATATTGATGGATATCAAACGCATGGAGTGAATTGCCTGTGTGGCATGCCTAAGTGGCAATTGATCGAGGCTTCTGTTGAAAAGCAAAGTCTTGTGGTGATGATCAAAGCACAGCCTGTGTGGCACAGCTTTGTGTAACGTGAACTCGCGAGCCTCGCACCCCGGTTGTGAACCAAAAACGGGAGAGGACCTCAGGGAGGGCATGCGTTTCCTTCTAGCTAGGGTGGTGTCAGTGACCTACCAGCCCTGACATTTATATACTTTTCACCTGTGTGGTTGTTGCTGTTGCGAGGCGCCTCGGTTTGATCGGACGATCCGGGTCCGATGGAGTCATTCGTTGGCTCATTTACGCCCCAAAGGGCGGGGAAACGTAGTGTTCAGGCATAATAATCCACATCGGTGGACCGGCCCTGTCGCTCCAAGGCTTGCCTGCGCGCTTGCCTGAGACATGGGCTAGATTGTCTCGAATCGGTTGAGGACGATCCCTGGCCTCGGTTCATAGACGGAAATCCAATTTCCAAATACGTGACATTTGCGGTTTTATTTGTAAACCTATATATGGCGACATGATATATGGTACCCATGCCGCCTATGATTGATACTTATGATTTGAAGTTGTTTTATACACTATGCACTTATAATAGTATCAAATGATTTGTTTTAAAACGTATCAAGCATTCTTTGGTTGTTATAAGGGAAAACCCTATCCCCCGGCTTGCGTTGCATTGTGTGATAGGACCTGGGTCTTATAACAGCTTCATTTTTCTTTATTTAGCATTGCGTTGTTTGTTTTATGCACTGGTATTCTTGGGAGGAAACCCGTTCTGTGTTATACGGCGTGGTCCCTTGATTTACCTAATGATTTAAAAATAAAGATTAATAACTGTTTTAGTTCTCACACCAGTCACATGACTGACCTAGAGTTTATTGTTTTAACCTAAACTCTGGGTGCCCCTATCTTTGACACGGGCAGCTAGTAGTTTTGGTTTTGCAGATTTATATGCACAGGATCCTGGTTTACAGCTGGAACGATATCCGGAAAGCTTTGTATCCGTATATCTCATTCTAGTTGTGTATTGTATTATTTTTCCGCTGCTATGTATTTAAATGTAATTTAAATCTCTGATATTTCTGTGTAATATTCATTTATACTCTGTATATTCTTGTATTCTGATGCATTGTTGTAATATACAGTGAAATGTTCTTCTGTATGCGTTCTGTTTTGTCCTGTTCTCAAACGATAGGGCGTTTCGAACGGCCTGGATCGGTTTAGCGACTGGTTCGGACCGAGCGAAATTCTTGCTCGTCACACGTGGTATCAGAGCTTTGGTTTACAAAGCTTAGAGAACAAGACACATTAGAACCATACGAAAGAATTCATCAGATATTGGATTAGTAAAATCCAATGGGAATGACTCGTTAGAGATGGGATCAGTAGTATCCTAGAACGAGTGTGAAGAGTATATTTTTAAAATGAAAACAAAGTTTTGTTTTGAAAATTTAAATCAATTATTCGTATCTGATTATCTATTTATATTGAGTTGGACAGTCCAGTATATAAAGATTTTGCGTATACGTCTGATCCGCGTGTATTCGAAGTTTTAATATATTGGATAGATATAGAATCATACTCTAGTGGCCCGAAGATGATTCTGATGGTTGAGTACTCATCGTCAGAATTTATATTCGTGTGACGAAGGTGTGATATCTATATATTTCCATTAGACTGGTGTGAGAACCAAAAATTAGATAGGGCCTATTGTTGTGAATTGGCATCAAAAACAAGATTTTCAGTATATGTATCAAAATTATGAATTTGATAATCTAATTCACTAATTGATTGATGTTTGTGTTGTTTGTTTATTTGTTTGCTAATTTTTAACCAATTAGCCTAATTGAACCAAATATTGAATTGTATTGAAAATTGGTCGCATTTGCTTGCATATATGTACTTACCTTGAACAGGTCATAGCAAGGAGGCTAGAGCAGAGAATAAAATTTGTTTGCCCGACAAATAGGTACATGTTTACTACATAATTTCCTGTTTCGTTTGGGTGATGATGATTTTGTGAGCCTATTGGCTAGCCGCTTGGCTTTTTCTTTTTCTTTTTGAGATCTGAAGGACCGGGGAAGCTATTTGAAATTCCCCGATGCTCCCGGTGCTGGGGAGGTTATGGCGAAATTTTTCGAAAATTTAGGGTATTAGCCAAATTTTTGAAATTTTAGAAATTCTCAGAAACTGAAAAGTTGGAGAATGGAAGCCAGACCGAACGTAGAGTTGATTAATCAAACCACTTTCGACTTTGTTCCTTTTCGGGGACGAAAAGTTTTAAGTGGGGGAGATTGTAACAACCCGAAAATCTGGGCCAGTTTAAAATTTTTATTTTGGCAATTTTAGCGAATTTTGATTATTTAAAATAGATTATTTTAAATAATATCGACGAGAAAGTTTAGTTTGAATAGAATTCGATCGTATATATTATATACGTCGTCGTTAGAATATAAATATTTATATATAATTATAAATAGAATTGAAAATGGCGCGGTAGTTCGATAATTCGATTTCAAACTTCAATTGAATGTACCGGGTGCAAAACAATCCGGATTTTAAAAATAATGGAATCGAATAGTGAATATCTTTCCAACGAATCCGAAAAATCAAAAGTTCGTAGCGGGAATCAAAAGATATGTCCAGTTGAAAATTCTGAATAGTCGCTATGGAATTCAGGCCCTTAAAAATGGACATTTTGCAAATGACCTCGGATTTCGACGAAACCAGTTTTGTTGGGTCCGGGATGTGAAGTTATTGCTAGATTCCAAATTTTATAATTTTTCGAATCAATATGTGAGCGTGGCAAAGGAAAACGCGTTTGACCAGTTTCAGTTGATTTTAATCGACTGGAAATTGGCCATTTTTCAAACGGTCTCAGAATTCGACGAAACTAGTTTTGTTAGGACCGTATCGTCAATACGAAACTAGAAAATATTTTTCTGGAATTTTTCTAGTTAGTATGTGACCCCGGTAATTTGAAATGTACGTTTAAAATTCAATATAGTGATTTAAATGTAAATTTAACGGAAACTGATTGTAACGATCGAATCAGCTTGCGATACATATCCCATTGTGTTCGGAATGGGGGTTAAACGCTATGGGCGACAGGCGGTGGACCTCGTATCGAGGTCGTATGTAAAAGTCAACCCTTATTACCAAAATTAAATAATTAATTAATAAAAAAAAAAAAAATTAATTCCCCCTTCCCTCCTTTATCTCCTTCTGCCCCCCCCCCCTTTAACGTTTCATTTCGATCCAATAAAAAAAAAAAAAAAAAAAAGAGGGCGGAGCCCTAAAGGGCTCGACGGAGGACCGTTCGCCCATCGCCAGTGGTCCTGGCGCCGCCACCAGGAGGCCGACCTCCCCCTCTCCCACTTCGACGCGACGAAGACTCCCCTCCCTCTCCTCCACTTGCTCCGTCCTCTCGCCGAACTCGCGGAAAAACCCTTGAACCCCGTCGGCACCCCCCCAAGGTCGAAGCACCATTCGAACGCCCCTCCCCTGCTGCGACAACCACCCCGCCTCTGACGCGACCCCCACCGCCGACGATCGCTGCTTTTCCTCTCCCCTCCGGCGTGAGTTAACAGAAAAAAAAAGAAGGTAATTTAGTTAATTTATTAATTGATGTTGATTAAAAATTGATGTTGATTAAAAACTGATTTTAGGAATTTTAAAAACTGATTTTATGTTAATTTTAAAACTGATTTGAAAAAGGTATTTAAAACTTTAAATAGAAAAAGGTTAAAACTTTAAATAGAAAAAGGTTAAAACTTTAAATAGAAAGTATAAATTTGAAATGATTTTTAAATATAAAAATTAGCATTGTTGAAAATATATCTATATCGCAAGGTTTTGAAAATATATGGGAATGTTTTAAAAATATATATAATATGATTTTTATATATTGAACTTCGATAGAAAAATATGATTTTTATATATTGAACTTCGAAGTAAAAATATGATTTTTATATATTGAACTTCGATAGAAAAATATGATTTTTATATATTGAACTTCGATAGAAAAATATGATTTTTATATATTGAACTTCGATAGAAAAATATGATTTTTATATATTGAACTTCGATAGAAAAATATGATTTTTATATATTGAACTTCGATAGAAAAATTCGATTTTTATATATTGAATAGCGAACTAAAAATTCGATTTTTATATATTGAATAGCGAAGTAAAAATTCGATTTTTACATAGGTAGTGAAAGCGGGCAACGAAGCTGACGAAGATGCGAAAACAATGAAGATTTCCTGCATTAGAAGTGCCGGGGAGCTAGGATAGCTATATGTGAGAATTTCTCACCTTTCAATTTCTTTTCTAGTTATATATAAATACTAGGATGCAGACGGTGCTTAGTAGCACCCGACACAATCGTCCACAGACCATGGACTTGTTTGTTTGGCTGTTTGGTGATTGATTGCGATATTGGTTTGAATGTGGTTTGTGGTGTGAAAAATCGAATCGATAAATTGGTTAGGATTAGACGTGCGCCGTTATAAGGCGAAGGAGTAAGGCTAGGTTAGACTCTTACTCCAAATTTTGTGGTTTGCAAAATGAAATTGATTTGATTGATGTGTGAATGGCGTGGGCCTTCACTAGACCGGGGATAAGGCTAGGCCTCGTCCCGTTTCTAGTATCGTGCCGTTATGCCGCCGAAATTTTCTAAAATAAGTTAGAAAATAAAAATATCATTTTATTGTGTAAATGAATAATAGAAATTCATATGTTGGAATAAAATGTTTTATCGTTAAAAATATAATTTTTAACGTGAGAATGAATATAGTGAAAGTGAATAAAATAAAATATTCATTTACAAACCAGACGGTTTGTTTATGTACACCTATTTGAAGGACATTGATTGGGTCGATAAATTTTACACATCGCCCAACAGCACAAATAAAATATGTGTTTGATTGTTTGAAACCCCACACGGGTGTTGGGATGAAATTTGAAGTTCACTCATCCTGATTGATTAAATATGTCGATCGATTGATTGACAGGCTGTTATAAGCGTTGAATATCTATATTTGATGCTTATACAGTGTAGTGCACTTTGGTTGATGGTTGATTATTTTCAATGCTATTATATGCATGTGTTGTATGAAAATCCATATAATTAATTTTATATGGTAATTGATTGGGCCTCATTCCAGTTTTGAAAAAGAAATATTTGAAAAAGAAATATTTGAAATAGAATATTTGAAAATAAAGGAATATATGAAGCCGTGTTGATTAGATTGACGCCATTTTGACGTGAACGATATTTATATCGATTTTAAAAGTGATTTCGAAATGAATTGAATTGAAAACGAATTCAAAGTGAATTGAATTGAAAGTGATTTCGAAGTGAATTGAATTGAAAGTGATTTCGAAGTGAATTGAATTGAAAGTGATTTCGAAATGAATTGAATTGAAAGTGATTTCGAAATGAATTGAATTGAAAACGAATTCAAAGTGAATTGAATTGAAAGTGATTTCGAAGTGAATTGAATTGAAAGTGATTTCGAAGTGAATTGAATTGAAAGTGATTTCGAAATGAATTGAATTGAAGGTGATTTCGAAATGAATTGAATTGAAAACGAATTCAAAGTGAATTGAATTGAAAGTGATTTCGAAATGAATTGAATTGAAAGTGATTTCGAAATGAATTGAATTGAAAACGAATTCAAAGTGAATTGAATTGAAAACGAATTCAAAGTGGATTGAATTGAAAACGAATTCAAAGTGAATTGAATTGAAAGTGATTTCGAAATGAATTGAATTGAAAGTGATTTCGAAATGAATTGAATTGAAAACGAATTCAAATTGAATTGAAAGTGGATTGAAATGAATTCAAATTGAATTGAAATTTGAATTGAATAGAAGTGAACTTTGAAACGAATTTATAAAGAAGAATTCAATTTTGCTTTGAATTGAAATGGAAGTGGAAATAGATTTTGAAACGAATTTTAAAACTATTTATATAATTCGTTTTGAATAGAAAATCGACGAAGTATATATATTATATATTATATATATAATATAATGGCCGGAATAGAACGCGCCGCGCCGCGGCAGTTCGTGAATTTCGACCATTTATTTCAAACGGACATTGCGGGAGATCCGACCGTCGGATTCTCCTAAAACCGGAACCGTTGGGTTCGTATCGAAAAGAGCTTTCTAACGAATATTAGAAATTTGAAATCTAACGGTTGGATTTGGAATTATGTCCAAATCAAATTTGAAAAAAGGTCGCTGTAAGTGCAGTTCGATGGCCATTGATGGAAATCGACTGTACAGGCCTTGATAAAATTATTAAAAATATTAATAATTTGTGTAAAATCATAAGAAATGATTTGTGAAGATTTGGGATGAAAAACTGCATGTTTGAAAAGATAAAAATAGATTTTTATCGAAATGAACTAGTTTTGAACTAGAATTATAATTCTATTTATTTTTAAATAAATAAATTGAATTTGAAAAGGGTTTTGAAAATAACCAAAATTTCCAATGATTGCATTGGAGTGGATTTGAATCGAAATTGTCTTCGGAATATTTCGATGTTGGAATTCGTGATTATACAGGTGTTGTTATGGAAATTTGAAAGATATATATTTATATCGTTATTTCCAATACGACATTTGTTAGTCGTAGAATTTGATATTGAATATAAGCCGATATATTTTCTATTCAGAGCCTTGTATTGAATATCGAATGTGATTTGGGTTTGTCGTGAATGGTGTCTTCACTAACACTGTTCTTGAACCCAGTTGAGAAAAGATTAAATCTTTTTAGTTAGATTTAATGAAGTGTACCAATTGAATGATATTTAATTGGAATGGAAGTGATATTGATTTTTGGGTTTATCGTGAACCGTGTTTTAAATAACACTCGTTCTTTAACCCGATAATTAATGAATGTGGTTTTGGGTTTATCGTGAACTGTGTTTTTAAATGACACTGGTTCTTTAACCCAGTTAAAGATTAAAACTAAGTGGAGTTTTAATGAATCTTTAAATAGATTGAAAAGATCGAGAATGGAGTATCACCAGTTTCACTCCAAGCGATAGTTAAATCTTTAATTAGATTTGAACGTGAAATGGTAATTGAATTTACCGATAACACTGTGGTGTTAGATATGAAGTATTACCAGTTTTACTTCATGGGATGAATAGGTTGGGATTGGGAAATAAATGATTACTTCGGTGTGGTTCGCTAATCCCGACTAGTTTGAATTGATATTCAAAGGAGATTAAAGAATAAATTTAAAGAATTTATCTTGGATAAAATTAATGGGAACTTTTCCCAAAGTATAGGAATATTTGAATAAAAGAATATTCTGAATTGGAATGAGGCGTATGTTGTGTTTGTGTAACACTTTTATAATATATACGCGAGTTATTCAGAAAGACCGGGTTTATCCCATTCTGAATAACTGATTCGACGTGGTGTCGAAGATGAAGACGGTGGTCGAAGACCGGAAGTCTTCACGTCGTTTGGGTGATAACTGATGATCTTGATTGGGCTGTACACCCAAGAAGATGGAAACAGTTGGTGATCGTCCAGACGTACTTGGAGATCGATCGATATGCGGGGTACTAGGTGCCTCCGGTTTCGTTCAGACCCAGAACGGACTTGTAAATGGACTGTGTGTCTGACATTGGATTTTAGTCCGTGTGATTGATCTCTATTAAATATATATCTGTTTGGCAGCGGAGAATTTATTCTCTTGCTTAACGCCCTTCTCTGAGACGTACGAGCTCAGGGGTTATATATTGATGGATATCAAACGCATGGAGTGAATTGCCTGTGTGGCATGCCTAAGTGGCAATTGATCGAGGCTTCTGTTGAAAAGCAAAGTCTTGTGGTGATGATCAAAGCACAGCCTGTGTGGCACAGCTTTGTGTAACGTGAATTCGCGAGCCTCGCACCCCGGTTGTGAACCAAAAACGGGAGAGGACCTCAGGGAGGGCATGCGTTTCCTTCTAGCTAGGGTGGTGTCAGTGACCTACCAGCCCTGACATTTATATACTTTTCACCTGTGTGGTTGTTGCTGTTGCGAGGCGCCTCGGTTTGATCGGACGATCCGGGTCCGATGGAGTCATTCGTTGGCTCATTTACGCCCCAAAGGGCGGGGAAACGTAGTGTTCAGGCATAATAATCCACATCGGTGGACCGGCCCTGTCGCTCCAAGGCTTGCCTGCGCGCTTGCCTGAGACATGGGCTAGATTGTCTCGAATCGGTTGAGGACGATCCCTGGCCTCGGTTCATAGACGGAAATCCAATTTCCAAATACGTGACATTTGCGGTTTTATTTGTAAACCTATATATGGCGACATGATATATGGTACCCATGCCGCCTATGATTGATACTTATGATTTGAAGTTGTTTTATACACTATGCACTTATAATAGTATCAAATGATTTGTTTTAAAACGTATCAAGCATTCTTTGGCTGTTATAAGGGAAAACCCTATCCCCCGGCTTGCGTTGCATTGTGTGATAGGACCTGGGTCTTATAACAGCTTCATTTTTCTTTATTTAGCATTGCGTTGTTTGTTTTATGCACTGGTATTCTTGGGAGGAAACCCGTTCCGTGTTATACGGCGTGGTCCCTTGATTTACCTAATGATTTAAAAATAAAGATTAATAACTGTTTTAGTTCTCACACCAGTCACATGACTGACCTGGAGTTTATTGTTTTAACCTAAACTCTGGGTGCCCCTATTTTTGACACGGGCAGCTAGTAGTTTTGGTTTTGCAGATTTATATGCACAGGATCCTGGTTTACAGCTGGAACGATATCCGGAAAGCTTTGTATCCGTATATCTCATTCTAGTTGTGTATTGTATTATTTTTCCGCTGCTATGTATTTAAATGTAATTTAAATCTCTGATATTTCTGTGTAATATTCATTTATACTCTGTATATTCTTGTATTCTGATGCATTGTTGTAATATACAGTGAAATGTTCTTCTGTATGCGTTCTGTTTTGTCCTGTTCTCAAACGATAGGGCGTTTCGAACGGCCTGGATCGGTTTAGCGACTGGTTCGGACCGAGCGAAATTCTTGCTCGTCACAACCTTATCAGTTTGATAGAAGGAATCAACAATTTATTTTCATAACGTATTCCCATCTAAATCCGTGGTAGCAAGCAATTTCTTTACTTTCGTTTATTTACTATGGCTTACTTGCAACAACGTTCTCAGAAATAGGTCATTTAGGGAAATACATCACTTTTCCTTCTCATCACACTAACCCAGTTCATCACATCCCTTTCTTTCTTATTCTCTGAGTTAGACACTTATTTACCATCATTGCCATTTATTCATATCTGGTTGCATATATATATATAAGCACTAGACCTCTCACATTAAGCCTACACTTGTGGACGCTGGATTTGCAGGCTGGGTCCGGGCAGACTTCTACCACAAGTTGACTTAACCTCATGTCTTAGCACCATTACATGTTTTTAATTTTGCACTTAGGTCACTCACATTAGGTTCAACATTAGTGGCTGCTGGATATGCCTGTTGGGTCCGGGCAGAGTTCCGCCACTAATGCAGCTTAACCTCGTGCCATAAGCGCAGTTACAATTTTTAATTGTAATCCTAGGCATATTCATCTTCATTCAAACATTTATGTTCATATCAAATTGCGCTCCCAAATTAAAGTCTCAAAACATAATATATGTTATGCTCCAAAATCCCATTACAAATTATGCCCTAAATCCCAGTATGTGTCACATGTCTTTCTACATTTAATTAACTTTATTTAAAATAAAGTGTAATTCTCCAGTAATGCATCATTTACCCAAAATCTCAATTATCCCAACTGACAAGTTCATAAAATAGATCTTTACAACAGTATTCATGTATATCTCAACATATTAACCAAATGAACATATTATCCATTTTAGCGCAATAATTCATTTCATCTAATTAAATCTTCCAATATATTCATTGTGTATGTTAATGGGGAATGGAAAACGATAAATATACTATCATTCAAAAAGTATATTTTAAGCCCACTCACCTAAAAGCCTTCCAAATCTTGAATCTGATTCAGATCTATTCTTCCATGGTTTTTCCCTTTTAATTTGATTTGAAACCCGACGACCATGGATTTATTATTTTCATGAAAAAAGAAGGGAAAGAGAAATAATTTAAATAGATTGGTCTTAGAAGTTTACCTTGCATTCATGATTCAATAATCTTTTTATTAATGTTGATTCTCTCTTCCAGATCTGGATTCATAATTTTCCTAGGCTAATATTTTAATTTTCAAAATAGATTTGAGAAGAGAGAGAGTGTGTAACGGCAGAGCTCCAGCGTAGCTACCGAGTTATGAGAATTAGGGTTAGTTCTAGGGTCTTAGTTATAGGACTATTGGAGCAACCAGGACCTTTAGAACAGACCAAAAGCCATCAGAATCATCCACGTCAGAGAAGAAGTTTCCAGATCCGCGGGTAGGTCGACCCTAGGTCGAACTCTTGTTGGTGGATCGACCCCTAGCTCGACCCCCAACGGTCAAAATTCCCTCCAAATTTTCCCGCTCGTGAATTTTGATTTTTGAACTGATTTTCAAATTTTATGGATATATTTGTTTAATATATATAAATATAAGCTCCTTATATGTATACAAACTTCTACTGCTCATAACTTCTTTATATGGTGTCCGTTTTACGCTAACTAGGTGTCTACCTTGACTAGAATTTCAAGATGGACGCAATGACGCGATCCGTTTTACCTAATTCTAAATATTTAATTTAGTTATCTTTATTTTATTATCTTAAATTAAAAATGTGGGGTGTTACATTGTGTGTGTTGAGTATACCTGTCATGGGAAAAAGGTATTAAGTAGCTGACCTGTCTCTTGTTGGGTATTAAGTGGTTAGGACTGGGTATATTCCTAAGGTTTACTCTTTAGTTTAGAACCCAAGTCATTTGGCCTGCCCTTCAAGAACTAAAATTTTATTAGGTCCTCTTTTCTCCTATAAGGTATTAAATGGTCCTAGTAGATGATAACATGTGTAGGGTAGCTCTCCAAATAATGCATGTTTCTTATCTAAGGGCTAGTGAGGGATGACCTAGGGAAAGATTATGTATACATAGCCTAAGGAACCACCGTCTAAAGGAAGTATTATGTGGGGTGTTCTTCTTAAAAGAATCTACGTTCCTGACCCAAATCCTGGTCGTAAGTAGTCGTTACTATTTCTCCTTTACAAGGGGAGTTACTAGTTATAACATTAAGCATTAGAATGGGGTCTTAAGTGGCTTGAGGTTCTCCATTGGGTATTAAGTGACTAGAGGTATGTCATCCCTAAATAAACTAAATATGGTATTAAGTGACCATAGGAGTGTCTGCCCATTAATTAGTTTTGGGTATTAAGTGACTTCTAGGACGTACCTCTTATATGTTTGTATTGTGTGTTTTTGTTATGTAGACATAACTTGAAAAGATTACAACTGCCATGTATAGGAAATAGCCTTCTTAACTTGCATGTATTTAATTAACCAGAACTTTTTGTTCTGGCCTACCTCCTCTTAACATTAATAGGACAATATGTAAGATAGGTGATTAAGGATAGAGAACGATCTCTTAGAGGAGGAGACTCTTGAAGATCTAGTTGTTATAGCTATTGCTTATTTACTGTTATTGGTATGTAATTTGCATGAGTGATGATGTACCTTGTAATTAGAAATAAGTTGTATTATGGAAATTTGGTTTTTAAATACTGGGTATATCTTATATTTATGCTATTATGTTTGTCCCACCCACTGTGTGAGTTTCGGATTTTCGATTTAGACTACTCTGTATATCTGTTTAAGTTAATCCTTATAGGAACCAAAGATCCGTTTAGAGTGGCACCAAGTTCAAATGGACCTTTTTAGGTCAAAATTTAGGCCCATTCTGGGTAGGTTGTTGCAAATTTGCAGAAACTCAAAACAGTAAAGAGGTGTGAAATTTCATTAGCATTTCAGAAAATCAAAATTTTTAGAATTACAAATAACAGAGTTCAAGATATGAGCAAAATACTACAACACTGTCAGAAACTCTGGAATTATCTATAACTTGTACTTCAAATGTATTGCAGTTTTTCATCAATTTAAATTCATAATCTGGAAATATGTGAAACATAAAAGCTATAGATAATTGAATATATTTTCCGTAACATCTTGAATTTTGAATTTTGAATTCTGAAAACTCAAGATATGTCAAAAATACTATGGTAATGCCAAAATAAATCAGCATCAATAGAAAGAAATAAAAATAAAGCCCGAGTTTAGAGATCAGACCGGACTTACCATTGACGTTGTGGATTCTCTAATTCGAAACTCTTGGCTAAGGAAAATTGAACAAACAATTCAATAATAATATGGAACAAATTGAATCTTTTGGAAAGTCGTTCCTTAGCCAGCCTCCGATACCTAGTTCTTTAGGGGATCGAGTGGTCTAACCAAAGTCGTACTACTACTCTTAACTTTGTGTGTGACTTTTGGTACCCAAAGTATTCTAAATAACTATCCATTTGAATCTACCATTGTGCCCTCAGGAACCCTTTTTTTTTAAATTGAGTCATAATTGAATTTTTAAATTTTGGGAACCTCATTTTTTTAAGTTCATTGTTTTCAAACCAGCATTTATTTTGATTGTGATTAGACTTTCCACAATACAAGCAATTTGAAGATATTTTAAATTTATGAGAATTTTCTTTCTCATTTAAACTTCCAAATCCAAATCCTTCCTTATTTTCAAATTTGAAATTATTTTTCAATAGTGAATTCAAAGAATTTTAACTATTTGAAAAAATCTTCAATTTCAACTCTTGATCATTGACTTTGGATTTCAACAAGTTATTCTCATTTATTAGCTTTGAACATCGATTCATAGCAATTTCTCTTTTCTCAGCATCATTTCATTTTAAGACCATATTCTCATTTTCAAGCATTTTAATTTTAGTCTTACGCTCAGTCATCTCAATTTCAAACCGTTTATGTTTTTCAAGCTTATTGAATTTTTCAATTTCTTTCTCCAAATCATTGTTTTTGCTCACTAACTCATTCTCATTATTCTTCGAAATGGAAAGCTTGTTTTTCATCACCTCAAAACTAGTCGTGCATTCAATCAACTCTTTTTAGGTTGCACTTCTCACATTCATGATTTTGAATATTTCTAACTTTTTCAAGCTTTGTTCTTAGCCTATTATTTTCTTGAACTAATTTTATCCTATCAAATTTTAATTTCTTAGCATTTAGATTGAGAGTATCAATAGTTTTTGTGAGGTCATGACACATTAAAGTTAAATCTTTGTAAGTGTAATTTGTTACACACTTGGGTCCTCTTCACTACTTTCAGAATCTGACTGCGTTGTAAGTGTAATTAGCTTCCTTTTTGTCATTGTCAGAAACTTCTTCTCCTTCTTCATCATCACATGTGGCTGCAAAGCCTTCTTTTTATTCTTTACTTTTTTATTCTGAAACCGTAGGCAATCTGGTTTAATATGTCCTGCTTTCTTGCAATTGTAGCAAATAACTTCATCGTCTGAGTTGTCTGACTTTTTGTATTTTGAATTCTTGTTGTGCGGCTTGTAATTTATGCGGGACCACTTATTATGAAATATGGAAAGCACTTCAATAGGATTTTCATATTCATCATCACTTTTAAGAATACCTTTTAAAGCAATCGAATTTTTCTTTGATTTAAAATTGTTGCATTCTTCTCTAGCTTTTGACTCCATCTCATAAGTCATCAAATTTCCAATCAACTCTTCCATGCTCAATTTATTTAGGTCTTTTGACTCTTGAATATACATTACTTTAGCATTAAAATTCATCAGTAGCACTCTCAGTAGCTTCCATATGAATTCCACTTCCATATAAATTTTACCAAGAGTTTTGCATTATAAACTAGCGATGAGAATAAACTAAACATTTAATTATATCTTCATCTTTTCGCATAGAAATTTTTTCATATTCATTGCTGAGTAGATCTTGACAGAGTATTCCAAATTTCTTATGCAGTTAAACAATGAGATATTCGGTTAAACTCAGTTTTATCAAGGGCATATATAAGAGCATTCATGGCTTTAGCATTTAATCATAACAATTTTTTACTAGATGCAACTCGTATTTCTTTGGGTTTAGGAAATTCAACATTATTAATAATAAAAGTGGGAGGCTTATAACATGTTTCAGTAATGTTACACAAATCATAGTCAACTGAACTTAAATAAAATTTCATCCTAGCTTTCCTGTATGCATAATTAGTTCCATTAAACATAGGTGGCCTAGTTATTGAATGACATTCCAAAAAAGTATTATTAGACAAATTTATGACTCTAGAGTAAGAAAAAATAGATGCTCTAATACCACTTATAGGATCGAAATTACCCTAGAAGGGGGGCGTGAATAGGGTTTATTGCAATTTTTCACAGAACAATAACTAATAATAAATTAGTGTAAATGCAAAAAAGAAAATAGCACATAAAGTTTACCTAGCTTCGGCAAAACCCTGCCTACTACTACATTCTCCAAGGTTTCTACTAGGTATTAAACAATATCTTGCATATAACACTTGTGCACTCATGAACACCTCGCTATTGTTCTTATCCTACACTCAAAACCCTGCACTGATCTCAATCCCAAATATCAGATTTTCCTGAAATACAAAACCCTTTAGCTAGTAAACCTAGTTTAGGAAACTAGTAAACATTGGAACAATTAAAAAATAAAAACACTTAAAACTTAAACTTTAAAAAAAAACTATTTTATAAACTAAGTCAAACTAAAATAAGGTCGGCCCCTTTGTGCTTTGTCACTTGCAAATTTCGGCTTCCTATTTTAATCTCCAATGGCTGTCGATTGCAACACTAGGGTTTTTTCTTTACTCCAAATTTTTAGGTAAAAAAATTCTCTGATGGCTTTGATTGTTGTTACTCCCTAGTTGAACAATGTGGATTTTGCATATGATTGAAACAATGAAAATTTTGAGTTCTCTAATTTAAATTCTTCTATACTTGATTTGATTGCTTGGTTTTGATGCATCTGCCAGTGATGATGCTTAGGTTTATATAGGGTTTCAAACCCAGATATCTTCGATTCTCGATTCTTATTGTAATTTTAATCATTCATCCTTGCTAGAAATACTCGGTTGTGATTTCTAAAGAAATTTTCTTCAGTCTGAATTTTCTGAAAATAATCCTTTCCAAATACAACAACTTGTGTTTTTCTGGAAAGCTTTGAATAGTTCTCTTGCGAAAAATAATACTTGTGATTTCTGGAAAGTTGACTTGATCTTATTTCCGATATTAAAAGGTTTAAATCGTATGCAATTTTATCCTGACTTGCTCAAAGTATTGTGGTTCTGGCTACTTCAATAAATTTGTTTTTCTGCTTCCTGTGTCCGTTCGAAATAAAGAAAACCTCTATATTGTTCGAATTAATGAAAATCTTTCTCCTTATTCGATTGATATTCACTGGAAAAAAATTGCATTGCTTTGAACTCCTTATCTTGGTATGATACTCTGCTTAGGCTTTTGTTCATGTTTGTACATTGTTGCTCTGATTTGACATGACCATGACCATTACCTTTTGTTGTTCATTTTTTTGTACTTTCCTTTGTGATCTGTGTTTGTTAACCTAGTTGTTGACCTTTGTTGTTGCACCTTGCCTTTGTTATTCATACTTGTGCACATTTGTGCTTTTGTACATGTCTGTCTAGTTTTGTACTTGTTCACCTAAAAATAACCGTATACATGTGCATATATTTTTTCTATTTTAATTAGCAGACCAATTATATGTTGTGTGGAAGCTGGTAAAGATCAACAGACCATATATGTGAGCCCAGGCTAGCCTTGATTACCATATATCTATAGCTGTGTTGAGATTGATTTGTGAGCAATAGTATTTAGTCTATCATATGGTATTTATAGTGAATCACAATGAAAATCACCAGTAGTCCAGACCCAAATAAATAAATATATATCTGACCAAGTCTAGAAAAGTGATGAAAAACACACCAAAAATTTGAGGCAAATAAAACTTAAAGATAATTTTATATTCTCTAATGTTTAAATTTATTTTTGTTCCATTTTACTATATGTGTTTCTGTGACAGCTATACAGGTGACTAGACTGGATCTTGAAGCCATTGAAGACTTAGTGTGTGCTAGTGTGTGTATATGTAATTGTATATGTAACTGAGTGAATTAAGTGATGTAGTGGAGAATGTGTGTATATGTGAATTGTACAATAGTAGATTCAGAAAGTTGTATTATTTTAAATACTAAAATAAAATATTTAATTGAATAATATAACTGTTTGAGTATAAAATTTTGTGCAATATCATTTTATTTGATATAAATATTTATTTCTATATGAGATGTAATGTAGAATAGTACTGTTACGAACACATTTATATAATAGTGTATATGTTTGTTATCTTCAAACCAAAAATCATATTGTTATACCCAACATACATAACTCTCAAAGTATCATAAAATCCCAATAGACAGTGGAAATAACAAAACATCTATATAACAGGTAGTAGTAATACGCCGGCCTCGTGCTCGCCACCGCACAACATCATTGGCACCAAAACCTATTACCTGTTATCTCAGTCAGCTCATAAACTTAGTGTATGAACAATCCAAGGTAATAAGAGGGAAACTTAAAACTTTGAGCTGGACAACAGTCTTAGTGAGCGATAAAATTGCTAACAACGGTTACACATAATATTATGTGTAAGGACAGTTCAATAATCTAATCTGTCCAGTAATACGAGGATTTGCACAGGATAATCGTCTATCATATGCCACTATAGAATAGGAAAGGACACCCCCTAATCTCACTTCTCTCAGAAAACCTATGATGATATCCTACCAAGAGAATACAGTGAAAAAAGCACACAACCAACCATGCATATGTAGTAAACAATGTCCTAACTGTCACTAACGAAAGCGTTAAATACATCAGTTATCGAACATGCTTTCAATGGTCAAAAGGGCTAATCGGATACCCTGGTTCCAGCCAAACTGCAATACGCAATCATGAATATGTATGTTTTCCTTAATCGTCTAAGACAACTAGGTCCATCATGAATACCCAGGGTGCACGATCCATATATCCAGATCCATATAGGCATCCCCACGACTCCCCTGCTATGAAGTGTCTAGAAACTTTGATAACCAATGATTCCCTGGCACCTCCATCTTTCATGTCATCGTCCTTGATGACTCTATTACTTTCTCGAGTCATTCCATTATCATCCATGATCGACTCCCGTCCAAGTCAATCCATCATCATACTGTATCGTGTATCATTCCACGAACAACATTACATCAATCTAGTTCTGTCCACTCTTACTTGAGTTCACAATCAAAGCATCATTCCTACTTGAGTCATATCTAAATCATCTAAAGTCCTTTACCTTACAAAATTCACTAAACATCCCCAAGCAGTCACACCGTCGTGATCACCAAAGTTGAGCCATCCCTCATGCACCGTTTTGGATCGCACCAATCCATCAAGCGTGGATCGGTACTGATCCATCAACTTAGCTAAATTTAGCTAAATGTTGGAATTCACTCCATCCTTTCCTCAAGAGATCCCTACCGGTCCATCTTCGTAGCAAAATACTAAACGTGCTAAAATTTATGCCGGTCCATCGTATCACTCGAACAACCAACCTTTGACTCATCCAAAATATATCCAAATCTCTTGAAATTTTGCATGGATCTTTGTATCAACCAGCCAAGCCCACGTAAAAAAATTCACCATCATTCATGCTAATCCCATGGATTGGTACCGATCCATGGAGCATGAATCGATCCCGGTGCATGTACTTAGCTAGTTTTTCACATGATATTTTTCGTGCCTCCTTTCGTCTTCCGAAGCTTCCACATCTAGTTTCATATGAATCTAATCATTTGAACCTCCGATTTTCTCTACTCTTTAAGCCTAAGATCTTCGGCAACCAATTCTAACAAACAACTCAAGCAATGCACTCAGTTTAATTGAAAAAACATCGATTTATACGATACTGATCTTAATTTACCCATATAATTCGTAGTTTTCATATGAGAGATATCTATCACTCACCAACTTCTGGATCTGATATAATACCAGTGAAAAAAAATCTGGACAACAATAAAAAACTCCCAAAATTGATGAAATAGTGATGATCTAATCTTCCTTGATGATAATCTATCCACCAAATGCAATCTATGTTGAATTAGAATGAATACGAAGAAGAAGTTAAGGATTAGGTTGAACCGGAGAATCACAGGCGCCCAATCTAATGTTTGAATAGAGAGAGAAACCCTAATCCTCTCCCCAACCTCACTATTTATAGCTACAGTTCGTAAGCTTAATGGGCTTGACTAAGCAGCCCATTAGCATTTAACTAATCTACCTGGCTGCAACTGAAACTTAAAATAGCGATTCCTTCCAAACCACTGAATCAAATTCTTCACCTGACCACTCTATGAAATTGTAAACCACCATTTCGATATAATGAGACTAATTTCAGCACCTGATTTGGTCCCTATCAAAAGTTATATCTAAAACATATTCATAAGGGTAAAAGATCACAATTAAGTTTGTTAAAAGTCATGGACATGTTTCACGTTCCCATGAACAATATATTAAAATCTAAGAATGATCCGTCTAATTAAGAGTTTAAAATAATTATTTTACGATCTCTAGTACGTAAAATACAGGTCGTTATATTCTCAACCCTTTACGAATTTTGCCCTAAAAATTCCAAGCAAACATGAGAAAACAATGAAGTTCACATGCCTACCATTCACTAGTAGCTAACCAATCATGCAATCTAACATCCAACCATCCATGCAATTAAATCTTATCCTAGCATGAGAAGTTTAATAGTGTAAGACACGACATATGGGACATACCACTTAAAGATTTCTAGATGGGTCGACCTCATACTCTCTTCTGTTTCCCATGTGCAACCGTAATTGTCCTCGCCCCATTGTATCTTGACTAGCTTAATGATCTTCCTCCTAAGCTGTTTCGTGTCATTGACTATGACCTGAAGCAGCTTCCAAGGCCTCGAAACTTTGGGTTCCTCTTCAAAATTTTCAATCGGATCAGGAGTTACCACAACATTCAAGTCATGCACAAAATTTTGTTGAAAAGATACATGAAACACATTATGCACACTAGCCATCCTCTCAGGTAAATCCACTCTATATGCGAGCTTCCCAATATGCTCGACAATCGGAAACAGCCCAACAAAGTTTGATGCTAATTTTCCTTTCCTTCCAAAACGAACAATATTACGTAGTGGCGAAATTTTGACAAATACCAAATCTCCAATTGTCAATTCCCAATCCTATCGCATCTTATCGGCATAACTTTGTTGACGATCTTGAGTTGCCTTCATTCGTTCTCGAATGATCCCAATGCTATCCATCATTTATTTTATCATCTCAGGCCCAAGTACCAACTTCTCGTTAGTTTATAACCAACAAGATGGATAATTACACGGTCTACCTTACATCGCCTCATACGGTGTCATCCCAATACTCGACTGGTAGCTGTTATTATAAGCAAACTCAACGAAATGCATGTGGTCTTCCCATGATCCACCAAAATCCAATACACAAGACTTAAGAAGATCTTGCAAAACTCTATTAATCCTCTATTTCTGACCATCTGTTTAGGGATGATAATTCATACTCAAATATAGCTCGGTTCCCAACGTCTCTTGTAAAATCTTTCAGAATCCACAAGTGAATAACGGAACTTGATCACTAACAATACAATTTGGAATCCCATGGAATCGAACAATCCACTTAAGATATAGCTCATCCAACTTCGATGCAGTCCCAGTTGAGCTAACAGGGATAAACCTCTCGCTTTTAGTCAAGAGATCCATGACATCCTAGATACTATCGTTTCCTTCCCTTGTCCTTGGTAGTCTATCGATAAAATCCATTGACAATTGCTCTTATTTCCGTATAGGAACTTCCAATGGCTGTAAAAATCCACCCGACTTTAAATAACTAACAATTCAAACATTTCGGAATAAATTTTCCGATGTCCCTTTTCATGCCTTCCTAGTTGTAAACTCGCTTTATATCTCGATATGTCTTATTACCACCAAGATGAATCGTCACTCTAGAGTGATGGCATTCCCTCACAACATCATCTCTTGATCCATATATATCAGGAACAACCAGTCATCCACTATTACGAAGCCAACCATTTCCACCGACTCCGAAATCCTTAATTTCCTCGACTTAAACTCTCATCCCCAATCTCTGTATGATTTCCATAAGCTTATCATCTCGCTTATGGCTTTCACTAATCCTTTTGATGAGAGTCAGTCTAATCGATATGCTTGCTAACATCTCAGGATCTAACCATAATGAGGTCCAAAATCAAATCCGGCCAAATATTCGAGATGCTTCCACTCCGAAAACATGACTACCAAACTTGCATATATCTGACTTAATGCATTGACCATTGCGTTATCTTTTCCTGGAGTATAAGCTATTCCAAAATCGTATGACGCAAAAAACTCTAAGAATCGATCCTACCAAAGATTCAAAACCCTTCTGGGAGAAAAGATACTTCAATGACTTATGATCCGTAAACAACTCAAATCTAACTCACAACAAATAATGCCTCCAAAATTTCAGAGCAGACATTATCACCGCTAACTCCAAATTGTGAGTCAAGTAACTCCTTTCGTGCGATTATAGTTGTCAACTTGCATAAGCCAAAACTTTATCCTTCTCCATTTTCACTCCTCCTAGTCCAGTGCCACATGCATTGGTATATACCACCATCTCTTCATTACCACTCAGAATAGTCAACACAAGATTATTTTCTAATCTTTCTTTCAGAATTCCAAAGGCTAGCTAACACATCGCATCCTATGCGAAGACCTGACTCTTCTTTGTTGATCCAGTTATTAGTGTAGCTATCTTCGAGAAATCCTTTATAAATCGTCGATAATACCCAGCTAAATCAAGAAATTCCTAAAGTCAGTCACATTCTTGTATCGATCCCAATCCTGGATTTCTGCAATATTAGAAAGATCCATCGCTATTCCTTGTTCCGACAAGACGTAACCCAAGAATCTCAGTTCCTCCTTCAAAAGTGACACTTTGAAAACTTATCCCTCAACTGATATTTTCGTAAGATTTCCATAATAATTCTCAAGTGCGTCTTGTGTTCCTCCTCGGTCCTGAAATAAACCAACATGTCATATACGAACATAAGTACGAACTTGTTTAACTGGACTCTAAAAACTCGATTCATAAGATCTACAACATATGTTGGAGCTTTAGTTAATGCAAATGGCACACCAGGCACTCATAAATTCCGTATGGTGTCCTAAAAGCAGTATTCGACACACTCAGTTAGTGAAATCCCATCGCCAAATCCATTTAGGAAAACGCCTTTGCTTCGTGAAGTTGATGAAACAAGTCATCGGTTCTTGAAAATGGATACTTGTTCTTTTTGGTCACCTTATTCAGCTCACGATAATCCACACACAATCGCAGTGACCCATCCGCATTGGTCACAAACACAACTGGTGCTCCCCACTCAGATAAACTTCTTCGAGTGAATCTTTTACTCAAGAGATCGCTCACTTACACCTCTAACTCTTGTTGTTCCTTAGGCGATATTCGCCTAAGAGGCATACCGATAGGTTTTGCTCCATCCACTAAATCAATCCAAAACCCAGATACTTAATCTAGGGACAATCCTTCGAACTCATATAAAAAATCAAAACTCTCTCAAATGATTGGCACATATGACATTCCATCCCGTGGAATCATAAACGAATAAAGAAAAAACTAACCAGTGCCTCATCCTATGGTAAACAACGTATCATTATAGATCCATATTCCCGGTTGTCATTTTAAGCCCCACGCAATCCACAATAGTTGTATACCTCTTGAGCCAGCCCATATCCAAAACAATCCCAAATACAGCGAAGTCCAAAATAAAACAATAACACATAAAAGAGAAACCATGACCCACTAAAACTAGACCACGACAAAGCATACATAGACTAGACGAACCCACATAGTGGATTAGTCACAACTAATGGTCTATCAACAATCTCAGGTTCTGTACTAACTTGAAACAAGCATATACAGATAAAAGAATGCGATGTTCTAATGATAAACGAAACTTAAGCCGAAACATTTTCGATGGAAACTATACCTTAAACAACAACACCCTTCCCTTAATTCTTAGTAGGAATATGATAAAAAATCGGAATAACTTCCAATACATACGCTTCCACCAATTGCTTATTCTTGAGAAGATTCAGGAAATCCTTCTTCTTATGTCCAAGATTATCACAGTTATGACATTTCCGCTCCACCTTATGGTTCTTACAATCCTTGTGTAACACCCCACCTCCGTTAAGGTCACTCACAAAGGGAATGCCTTAACTTTGGTGGAGCATTTTAGTAAACAGAAACAAAATACTACAAGACAGATAAACAGTACTTGAAAAATATAACTTTATTTCAAACAGAAGCTTGGTTACATCCTTTCAAATCACAATATCAGAATTCAAGTACAAAATATCAGTCTTGTACAAAAGCCTTCAAAATGCATAGTTTAAAATAATAATCCCCAAAGAAGAAGACAAGCCATACTTTAAGCACTGCAAGCGGAAGAAATCTGGATCAAGCTAGAGTATTCCCTTCTACAAAACCTGGGGGGAAACGGAAGAAAGGAGGAGAAACAACAAGGGTCAGACAAAAGTCTGGCAAGTCCAGTGATTTTCAGTTATGAACAGATAATAATAACATGACATGAAAATAAAACTGGATGAGAGATAACTGTAACAGATGTAGCAGATATAACAGGAGAACAGAATGATATAAGCTATTGCTTTACACTTTTCTGTACTAATACTAGTATAACAGAATTAGGTGTCACCCTAATGTCTAAACTGAAACAGAAACGGGTACAGAATAATTTAACCGAAACAGAATGCTAATAATGGGCCTTTACTACCCGATCAGAAACAGACAGAAGCAGAAACAGATTAATCCCTACGGAAACAGAATGTAGAATTAGGTGTACACTAGTAATGGGCCTTTACCACCCGAACAGACGGTACCACGCAGAAATAGACAGGTGTTACCACCCAACAGAAACAGACGGTACCAACAGAAACAGACAGAACTAAGTGTACCCTAAAACCCTACCCCAAGCAGTCGGCTCCCTAATACATAAATATCCTGTGTCGGCCCCACAGTAGGGTGTATCACTCCCTAAAGTGACAACCAATTGGCACAGACCTATTTACAGATGTCACGGCGTCTTACATCCTCAGAGGCAGACCGGGATCCATGCACGCACATGACCCGGTTGGAACGCACCATCAACACCCCTCGCCATTATCAGAATGAACCGCTTATAATTAGTTCAGTAAGCGTGCCTGGACCCTACTTACTGTTGGGTCAAAGTTTTGATACCAGAAAGGGTTACTGACTAATATGGGTCCCAACCAACAGATGACACAAGTAATTCCCCTCCTAACCTTGTGTCCCCAGACTAACAGATTTCAGCTTAACTTGTCTACAAGTTTCAGACATACAAAATTTAGATTAACTAGTTCACAGATCAGACAATCAAGTTAACAGGTTTTCAGACTAACGGATCAGATGTTCGGATTAACAGGCTTACAGATTAACTGGTTACAGATTAATAGACTTACAGATTAACTGGTTACAGATTATCTAACTTTGTATTGGGCCTACGGATTCATGAAACGGGTTTATCAGATTCATTGGTCCAATTGGTTTAGCCTTACCCAACACGTTTTAGACATCATAATTATCTCAGATTTTCATTAATTAAATATTAATGCCCAAACCTCTCACATTAGACTGACAGTTTGCGGCTACTGGTTAGGCCGGTTGGTTCCGGGCAGGTTTCTGTCGCAAACTGAGTCTAACCTCGGGTTTCAAGCATGTTATGACTAACTTCTCACATTAGAACCTATTGTTTGCGACCACTGGAATATGCCGGGTGGTTCCGGGCAGAATTACGCCGCAAACTCATTCTAACCTCGAGTTAGCCATGTTTATCTTTGCGGCCAATTAATTAATGATTCACCATTTATACCCACGCCTAATATACTTGTCAATTATTCATAACTATAGCCAATTCAGATTATGTCAATAGCGGACTAATTATATCAACTCAACAGATATTGCAGATAACAGATTTTTCAGATTAGGCGACTTAACGGATTTAGTAGATTAAGCAAACTAGCAGATCAAGCATATAACAGTTTAGGCATCTTCAGCAGACCTAGCAGATGACAGATTTGGTATATGAACAGATATAGCAGATTATAGCAGAACTAGCAGATTAGGCAATATAACAGAACTAGCAAATTAGGCAATATAACAGAACTAGCAGATTAGGCCATATAACAGATTTAATCACTCCTTAAAGTTTCTAAAACATATCTTGCCTAATTATAAATTTGGCCTTAGTTTGCATGCCTAAATAGTTGTCATGATTCACATTATGATCATATACCCCACGTTTGCATTGAATTTACATGGCACATATTATGGTCATAATTTACCATATAACACACGTCTCAAATTTAGTTAAACTTGCCTAGTACAAAGGATTCACATATAAATTATACCAAATATAGCCATCGATTTCAATGCATGTCATATATTCAAAAATCTCCCACTTAGGTGTTATTCACATTTAATAGTTATCAAATCTTAACATAAATCTTCACACCTAAGTCATATTCCCTTTTTATCCCAAATCATGAATTTCTATATAAACAATATGCCCAACAATCTACAACTTTAAATTATAACAGATCTTTAATTCAAAAATATGCGTTATGTCCAATGTCTCAAGTCACATGTTAATATACAATGGTTCCTCTTCTTCCAATTCACAGAATATGCATAGATCTAAATCTAGTTTACAAGCTATGTCCTTTTAGTCACAGATTAGCCATGTCCAATTATGCCATCATTCATTATTTGTCCCAAAGTTTAACGTTCGTGCGTTAATCTCTTATGAGATTTGGCGCAGGCTCGGGGTAGCCTGGCTATAGAACAGAAAGAAGAAAGAGATATAGAATAAAATAGATCAGAACAGAACATACGCAATCTCAAATTCAGATTTACAATCATATCACAATCACAATTAAAGTTTATATCGGAAAATAACTGCACTTGCCTTGGTTGGATTCTAAAAGAAAAAGGTGTTGTAGTTGTTCTCTTTTAATCCTAATCAGAATTGGAGGAAGAAGAAGCACAAGTCCTAGCTTAGGTTTCAGTAGAGTAGAGACGCCATTGATTTATTTATTTTTAGGGAGGAAGAGAGCAATGGAGGCTAGAGAATTGTATATGAGATTTAGGTTTAGGTTAGGGATGTATATATAGGTGTAGGAAGTTATTTAGGACCATTAGATTAACCCTGAATCATGAGAACCATTCAAATGCAAAATCTGCATTTGAGCGAATCGGCCCACGGGATGACAGCCAAACACCCTGGATTAACCCCTAGTCGACCCAGCGGGGCTTGGGTCGACCTCAAAAATGGGCCGGTTCGGTTATTCCCCCTCCTAATTCGCTGTTTTGAACCTTTTTTGCATGTTTATTTATTTAATTTTTATATATATCTATATATATTTCTCTCATATGCATACAAACTTCAAGGCTTTATAACTTCTTCATAATTAACCATTTTTTTTAATATTCTCAGAAAATACGGGGTGTTACACCTTGGAATGATGGCCTTTCTCCTGGCAGTTCTAACAAATGTCGCCATTTTTGGTTTCTTCTGGCCATTTTCCCTTGTTGTTCCCGCTTCCTTTTTACATTACCCCTCTATTGATTCTTCATACTTTCCTTTGTAGCGTCGGTTTTAGTAGTGGTTTCCTAAGGTGACTCGTTCCTATGACCAAAAGCATTATCCAAAGTAGCCTTGATCTCTTCTTCTTGATCCTTAACTCGATGCCGAAGTTGCTCCAAAGCCATACTCCTCCTTAAGTCATCCTCTTCATCCGAAGAAGGATAATCCTTTTCCGACGTAGTAGAATTAACCGTAGGTTCCTTCATAAGAGTACCACGCTCTACTCCGCTTCTGGAGTAGGCATCCTCCTTATGATCACCGCCATCATGGCCTCGAACATAGCAGGAAAATAAGGCATAGCAGCTATAGCTCTCGACTGGCTACTCTCACCTAAACCTCCAATAGTAGACTCATCCCTATCAGCATGTCTCATACGCTTTGCGCTCATGAACTTTGGGGAAAATCTATGATACCAAATGTCATGACTACCTTGTTCCTCCTCCAACGAACTACAAAATGGTGTGATGTACGGCGTGTCAGGCCGATATGGGACGATCATCAAGGTAATATAACTTGAAGCAAACCTCTAGTATAACCCGCAGTTCATGGATAACACATAATAGAAAATATAAAACAAGGTATAGGAGTGAAGCACAACTGAATATAAAACTCAAATCTCATAACATCTTAGAATCACTAATACACAACATCTCTGGTAATGAGCAGTACATGCATCAATCCTCATTACATTACTCTTAGAGTATGATAAAATCTCAACAGACATTGGAAATAACAAAACATCTATATAGCAGGTAGTAGTAATACGTCGACCTCCTGCTTGTCCCCGCATAACATCATCGGCACCAAAATCTATTACCTGCTATTTTAGTCTGTACATAAACACAATTGATTAATAGCCCAAGGTAATAAGAGTAAAACATAAAAGCTTGAGTCAGACGATAGTCTTAGTGAGCAATAAAATAGCTAACAATAGTTATACAGGATAATATAAGTATGGACAGTTCAATCATTTGATATGTCCAACAATGCACGGATTTGCACAAGATAATCGTCTATTATATGCCACTATAAAATAGGAATGGACATTCCCAAACCCACTTCTCTTGACAACCTACGGTGACAGCCTACCCAGAGAAAACAGAGAAGAAAGCACACAGCCAACCATGCATCCATAGTAACTGATATCCTAGCTATAGCTGACTAAATCCTTAAAACAATCAATTATCAAACTTGCTTTGAACAATCAAAAGGCTAATGGAAAACCCTTGTTCCAGCCAAACTTCCATACGCCATCATTACTATGTATGTTTTCCTTAATCATCTAAAACAACTATCTCCATAATGACTACCTAGGCTACACGATCCATCCATCTGGATCCTAATATGCATCCTCATGATGCCTCTGCTTTGAGTCTGGTAGAACCTTCGATAACCAATGAAACGTTGGCACCTCTATTTTCAAGCCACCATCCTCGATGACTTCATTCCTTTCTTGAGCCATTCCATTATCATCCATGATCGACTCCCGTCCAAGTGAATCCATCATCACACTGCATCGTGTACCTTCCCATAACCAACATTACATCAATCCATCTCTGACCACACCAACTTGAGTTCACAATTGAAGATTCATTCCAAATTGAGTCATACCTCGATCATCTGAAGTCCTTTATCTTCCAAATTTCACGAAACGACCTCATGAAGCCACACCATCATGATCATCAAGGTAATCCATCCCTCATGCCATTATTGATCGGCATCAATCCATTAAGTGTCGATCAGTACCGGTCCATCAACTTAGCTAAATTCAACTAAGTGTTGGACTTCCACCCATCTTTTCCTCGAGAGATCCCTACCGGTCCATCTTCGTAGCCAAATACCAAATGTGCTAAAACCTCTGTCGGTCCATCGTATCACTCGAACAACCAACCTCCAACCCATTCAAAAACTCATCCAAATCTCCTGAAAATTTGCATGCAGCCTTGTATCCACCTCCCAAAACCATGCACGAAAATTCTCCATCATTTATGCTAATTCCATGGATCTGTACCGATCCATGGATCATGGATCGGGAGTGGTCCATCTACATAGTGAGTTTTGGCATGATATTTTTCATGCCTCCTTTCATCTTCCAGTGCTTCCCCACCAAGTTTCGTATAAATCGGATCATATGAACCTCTAATTTGCTCTGTTCTTTAATCCTATGATCTACGCCAACCAATTATAACAAAAAACTGAAACAAAGCAATCAATTCAATAAAAATAAACATCAATTCATATAATACTAATTCCGGTTTACCCATATTTTAGCACCCCATGAATTCTATAACATTAAGCTTCACAAATTAAAGTGTAATTAATTCTAAATGAAAGAATTAAGGGAAATGGGTAACGACATTGCGTTCTTCTCGGAATTATGCTTGAGATAGAGTCCGAGTTTGCGTGAATCGGACTCCGTATGAAGGAGTTATGACCTTCGGAAATTTCAGAATAAAATTTAAAATTCAAACAGCTCAGTTTCAAGTTCAAAATTCGAAAAATAAGCTCAAACTGGGCTGGGCGGGAAAATTCCCGCCCAGGGACCAGGTCGACCATAGGGTCGACCATGGTGTCGACCTGGTCACCCCCTGGTCGACCGTAGTGTCGACCTGGGTGTCGACCTACCTGGTCAACCTGGCTGACTGGGTCTGGCACTGGCTCGTATTTCTGTGGCTCGGTGTGTCATTGGGGCTGACATGTCACCTCTTGATTGGCTCTTTGGACTTTATATGGTCTAGATTCCTCCTGTTTTCATCTGACGGATCAAAACAATCTAAAAATCTATATATACACCCTAAGTCTCAAAAATTAAAGATTGGAGTCGTCATGCTGCCAGGAAGGAATTGGGCGTAGCCATCAAGAGAGAGGAGCTTAGAGACGAATCAAATTAAGAAGATAACTAAAGCTTAATCAAATTATTCAACGCAACGTTAATCTACCCAAAGGAACGCATCTCAATTTCAGAACTCAGAATCCAAAATTCAAGATTCTGCATTCGTTGTAAGTATAGTGATCTTTCAGAATATGAATAAAACTGTGACGTGATTCGATGTAAATGAAAATAAAATTGTGTTATTGTATAATAATGATATGAATTCTGCGTATTGTAATAATTCTATCATGAATTGTGTATTGATATTTGTGGCATAAATTGATTGATGCAAGCCTATTGGACATTTGTATATGAAAATAATGGCACTTGCAAGTTGTGGCAAAAACTAGTAATTGATCCCTTTATGTTTATGTCGATGGCATGGACTATATACATTTCCTAAGTCTAAGTTAAAGCTTATGTAAACATGTTCTAGATTTGAGACCTTTTATGCCTACATGACTCAAAACCTATGAACACATTCTTATGTTTATTTGCAAGTATAATTGGATCTATGTTAAGTACCGTTTGGGTTACATAAACTATGCAAGTTTCATGTTGAAATAGGCTATATGATTAGATGTTAAAATTGGATATTTTGGTGAATATACAACATGTTAGTTTTGTGGTTGACATTATGCCAAGTTAAACATGTTTAAACCCAAGTTTGTATAAGCCTAAACTATGCCATTTCATATGACACCTACTTAGTTATACTCTGATTTGAATGCAAGTTCACATGACCCATAATTTATGTTAGTTGAATCGCTAAATTGCAAGTTCATGCGCCGCACACCTTTATGTATTGTAAAATATTACATGTTTTTGATTTCCCCTTTTCTCACGTTTATAAAGTTGGGCTGAATTGTGTCGAGCCCAACATTTGTTATAATGTTGCGAACGTACAAACGGGGGTAATAACGTTGGGTGTAAAACATGAAAAATATATGTTGGCATGTTTGGCACATGCCAACGACAATGACATTTAAGCGATATGAATTGTTATACCCAAGAATAAAGGACATGACATTTACATATAAAATTGAGAAGTGATAAAATATGTAAATTTAGAAAACACGGTATGCTTAACCCGAGGTTGGATTGAGTTGTGACGTAAACCTGCCTGGACCCGCCCGGCTGTCCAATAGTCACAACAATACCTATCCAATGTGGGTGGTTAAGCATTGAGCCCAATAAGGACTCGAGGTTAGACTGGGCTACCATGTAAACCTGCCCGGAACCGACCGGCACATCCAGTAACCGTAGCAATATCTGTCTAATGTGAGTGGTCGGTGCTTTAAGAGGCTAAGGACAGATGGTCGGGTAAAGTCAACTAAAAACACTTAACCAAATTCAATATGTTAACAAGAATAGATGGGTGAGGTTAGGTAAATACAAACACTTAACCACTTAACATGTTTGACTAGAAAACCCTAGTAACGAGGGACCTTGTTTCAGCAGTAACCCAAGTTATGTATCATGGTACCCTGAAACTAGGCAGGGTGGGGCACGACTACTGGGTTGATTGTAAGCGGTCAAAAACGACGGCGGTGGATGCACAGTGTAGGTTCTAACGGGTTGCGGGGGTGCACACACTCCGGAGCAGACAAGCAGGGCACTAGGGCACTAGTAGTATAACCTATGTATCCTAGAATTGTGTCGGGCCCGCCACCATGGGTCTTGATACACCCCATGGTGGGACCAGCATAGGTGTCTACAATTCTTGGGGGCCGTATGACACATGTTTATGCGAGTAGGAGCCGATCTTTTGAAAATGGGGATCACTTAACCCTCAGCATGGGGTGCCAGTTAGAATAAGCTCAAGTAGGTGCGGAGATATAGTGTGGGTGCGATAGTACATTCGATTCTAAACGAAACTTCCTTAGCTTGTGATACTTTCCTATTTTCAGTTTATATCTATCATGCCCCTTTTTCTTATTCACATACTGAAGAGTCACTAGATTTACTCAGGCTTTATGTCTGACTCTATTTTCTTTTCGTCTTCTTTTCTTTCGTTTCCCCCCCAGGTCCACAGGGAGGAAACAACCCAGCTTAGTCAGACTCTTTGCAAGCTTCAAGACCGTAGATGTATGGTTTGGATCTCTTTTGCTCGGATTATGGCTTTGGTTATCACTATGGGGATTTTTGTTACTTTATTTATGTTTTATGCTTCTTTAATGATCAAGACAGTAATGAGGTTGTAATATTGGAAGTATTTTGAGACAATTATGGAAATGTTTTGTATGAACACGTATTGATGAAATAAAAGCCTGTTTGTTTCCGCTGTTTAAAATATGTGTATTTATATATGTCTTGTGTTTATCTGTGACTTTTACTTATAAACCTCCAACAAAGTTAAGGCATTCCCTTTGTGAGTGACCTTAACGGAGGTGGGGTGTTTCACTTGGTATCAGAGCATAGGTTTACCAGATAAGATAAAAAAATTTGAAATTGTTTTCAAAAGGAAGTTTAAAGAAGCATTTTTCAAGAAAAAGTGTTATATTTTTAAAAAGGCATAATCCCCCAAAGCCATGTGCACTATCTCTCTCTATCCTTCGTTTTGAATCTTTCCTTACTTTTTCAGCATGTCTGGAGACCTTAACCTTCCAGAAGGAGCATCGATACCTGGCTGGTTTAGGAGGTACTTAGAAGCAAGGGCCAATGGCGCGGGCCCATCAGACATTCCTCCTCCAGTGGCCGCGGTTCCTCCTCCTCCTCGTGGAAACGCCTTCGCAAAAACTTGTAGAGACTTCAAGGCTATGGGTGGAAAAGACTTTTATGGGACAGAATCCTTTGTAGGAGCAAGAAACTAGCTAAAGGAGACCGAGGATCTATTTGTCATCTTCGGAATTGATGACAGGCAAAAGATACAGCTAGTAGTGTGGTTGCTTAAAGATGAAGCCTCCTATTGGTGGGAGATTACCAATGCTCAAAGGCCAGTGGAAACATGGGAAGATTTCAGGACAAGATTTGAGATGAAATTCCTCTCCCAAGCTGAAAGAAGCCTGCAAATGGAGAAGTTCCTAACTCTTAAACAGGGGAGCATGACGATCAAGGAGTACGTCAATCAGTTTAATCAGCTGGCCAGATTTGGGCTGGACTTAGTAAACACCCAACACAAGAAGGCGCTTCGCTTCATCAAAGGTTTGAATGAGCCTCTACGCAGCCTTGCTATGACCCATGTATCCACGGGAGCGAATTATGAAAGCTTGGTGGACATGGCGTTGCTACACGAGGAAGACAACGGCAAGAAAGAGACTAAGGTGGAAGAAAAGAAAGAGGGTCTACAAGATAATAAAACAGACTTCAAGAAAGGAGGGAAGAACAATAAGCCCCGTGAGAGGAGAAAGTGCAATTTCTGTGGCATTATTGGACATATATCGAAAGACTGCCGAAAGAGGAAAGCGAAGATGGGTGGGTGCTTCCATTGTGGAGAGACTGGGCACTTGGCTAAGGACTGCCCAAAGAAGCGAGGGCAGGGACAGAAGGTTAGATCCACTTCAGGGGGTCAAGTTCATGCACTGGTGGCACCTCCACAGGAATGAGGTAATAATATTTATGTAGAAAGTGTAGTCTATCTTTATGATCATCCAGTTCGCACACTTTTTGACTATGGCGCATCACACTCCTTTATTTCATTTGCCTTAGTAGAATCTCTGCATCTAGACACTAGTATGGTAGAGGATCCCTTAGTAGTTTCAAATCCAATTGGGGGCTTCGCTTACTTGTCAATGGTTTGTTTGGGTTTGAAAATCTCTATTCTCAGCGTTGAGTTTAGTTGTAATGCCTTTGTTTTGGGCTTCTCGGGATATGGTTTGATCTTAGGCATGGACTGGTTATCCAGAAATGGTTCCATTCTTGATTGTGAGAAAAGAGTAGTTAGACTCTTGACTCGGCTTGGTAACACTCTAGAAATTTCTTGTAATCCCTTAAATGATGTTATGTGTAACAGCCCGCACCTCCGTTCACGCAAGATATTGTCCCCAACTTAGCCACCGTATAGGTGTGGGGTTTTGTTCCTCAAAAGGCCTCGGCGTTAGTAAGAGATGGGATCTACTATATAAGTACCCACTTCACACAGGCTTCCACGATGTGGGACTTAGGGGTGTTACATTATGCTTAGTTATCTAGAGTCGCTTGATGCTTCTGATGAGAATTTGCAGTCAGTTAGAGTAATCCGGGAATATCCGGATGTCTTTGAGGAGGTGAAGGGCTTACCTCCGAGGCGGGAAATAGACTTCCGCATATATCTTGTGGATAATGCAAAGCCTTTAGCTTTACCTGTCAGACACATGCTCCAAAGGAGAGAAAGGAGCTCAGTAAGTAGGTTAAAGAACTTCTCGAAAAGGGGTTCATTAGACAGAGCATTTCGGAATGGGGTGCTCCAGTGGTGTTCGCAACCAAAGCGGACGGTTCACTTCGCCTTTGCGTCGACTATAGGGAATTAAACAAATTGACCAAGAAAAATAGGCACCCTCTTCCCCGAATCGACGATTTGTTTGATCAGCTTGTAGGTGCGTCGGTCTTCTCCCAACTTGATCTGGCAACTGGGTTCCATTGGCTAAGAGTAGCTGAAGACAACATTGATAAAATGGCGTTCAGAACCCCAGACGGTTTCTTCGAGTGGCTTGTTATGCCTTTCGGCTTGACAAACGCACCCGCTTATTTCGTAGACCTAATGAGCAGAGTGTTCAGAGAATTCCTCAAAAAATTTGTGTTTGTCTTCGTAGACGATATTTTGATCTTCTCAAAGAATAAAGAAGAGCATGCTCAACATCTGAAAGAAATCATGGATACTCTCCGAGCACATCGGCTGAAGGCAAAATTTTCCAAATGCCACTTTTGGAGAGAAGAAGTAAGGTTTCTTGGGCATGTGTTGTCCAAAGAAGGGTTGGCCGTGGACCCCGCGAAAGTAGTTGCGGTGCAAGATTGGAAGGCACCAAAGAACGCAACCGAAGTCAGAAGTTTTCTAATGCTGGCGGGTTTCTACCGTAAGTTCATTAGGGATTTTGCAAAAATCTCAGCTCCACTCACAAGGCTAACAAAGAAGAATCTAGCATTAGCTTGGGACTTGGATTGTGAGTCTGCTTTCCAACGCTTGAAAGGGGCTCTTGCAACAGCCCCAGTTTTGACTCTGCCAGATGGAAGCAAGATGTTCACAGTATATACAGATGCATGCGGGACGGGGCTAGGCACTGTTTTGATGCAAGAAGGGAGGGTAGTAGCTTATGGTGGAAAGCAATTGAAAGTTCATGAAAAGAACTACCCAACCCACGATCTTGAGTTAGCCGCCAACGTCTTTGCACTTAAGTCTTGGCGCCATTATCTCCTAGGAGAGAAGTTTGAACTGTATACTGAACATAAATCGTTGAAATATCTTTTCTCGCAGAAAGATCTTAACTTAAGGCAAGAGTGATGGATGGAGTTTCTTGCCTCATATGACTTTGAGATTTCCTATACTCCGGGCACGGGCAATGTAGTAGCAGACGCCTTGAGCAGAAAGAAGTTGACCCTAAGCCCGCTCTTTGTAGAAAGGCAAATTTTGGAGTATATAGCCAATTTTAACTTTAGGCCCTCCTCTGATTTCGTACTGGGTTTTTAGCATCTCTTGAAGTGCGCCCTACTCTTTTGGATACAATAGGGACTGCACAATGTGAAGACCCTCAGCTAGTTGAAGTGGTTGATAAGCTAATTAGGGGTGAGACTTCTAGTCACCTCAATAGGTACACTATCGATGATAAAGACTGGCTGAGACACGATGGAAGACTATGCGTCCCATAAGCAAGGGAGTTGGTAAAGAAGATTCTTGAGGAAGCACATCATTCCAAGATGACAATACACTCAGGCGGAGACAAAATGTACAAGGACATGAAGAGAGTTTTCTTTTGGAGCGGCATGAAGAAGGACGTGGCAGATTTCGTTTCTAAGTGTATGATATGCCAACAGGTCAAGGCGGAACAGAAGAAGCCTGGAGGACTGCTTCATCCTCTAGAGGTCCCACAGTGGAAGTGGGATAGTATTTCAATGGACTTCGTTGATGGGCTGCCTAGGTCGAGAAGGGGCAATACTAGCATTTGGTAATAGTGGATAGGCTTACAAAAAGCGCCCACTTTTTACCTGTCAAGAGTAGAAGGACTGCCTCATCTTTAGCGTCTCTTTACCTTAGGGAGATAGTTCGACTCCATGGGATACCCTCCAGCATTGTTAGTAACAGAGACCCAATCTTCACACGCGAGTTTTGGTGGAGTCTACAAGAAGCCGTAGGCACACAATTATGTTTGAGCACGGCCTATCACCCCCAAACTGATGGCCAAATAGAAAGGGTGAATAGAGTTTTAGAGGATCTTTTAAGACTTTGCGTCCTTGAATTTGGAGGGACATGGGAGGATCACCTTCCTTTAGTGGAATTTGCCTACAACAACATCTACCAGGCTACTATAGGCATGGCACCCTTCGAAGCCTTGTATGGAAGACCGTGCAAATCACCAATATGTTGGTGGGAGTCTACAGATAAGCTTATACTTGGGCCAGACATGATCAGAGAAACCTCAGAGAAAGTGGACTTAATACGAAGAAGGATGAAGACAGCCCAGGATAGACAAAAATCCTACGTAGACAAGAGAACGACCGACCTTGAGTTTGAGGTTGGCGACAGGGTTTTCCTTAAGGTATCTCCTTTAAGGAACGTCATTCGCTTTGGATCCACAAGAAAGTTAGCACCAAGATTTGTAGGACCGTTTCCTATCATCGAGAAGGTTGGGAAGATGGCCTATAGATTAGAGCTACCCGAGAGACTGGCCAGAGTTCACAACGTCTTTCATGTTTCTCACCTCCGGAAGTGTTTGCATGAGTCCGCGGAAGTGGTGGAACCTAGCATTCTAGAAGAAGCCGAAGAGGAACGTGGAGCAACTGTGAGGAGAGTTCCAAGCCGCATCTTAGGAACTGAAGTGAAAAAGCTACGCAACCGCGAAGTCAAAATCGTTAAAGTTCAGTGGAGCGATGCCGAGGTAGACACGACTTAGGAAACTGAGGACAGAATACGCGCTGCCTACCCTTTTCTTTTTGAGGGTACATCATTGATCTCTCTTTTTCCTTAAGTTATGCTTTATCTATCTTTTTAGGTATATCTCCTCGGTCCTTTTCCTAACTCCTTAGGTAGAAAACAAATGGATGCAAACATGTATTTGAAAACAAGTTATGGATGATGGCTGCAAATGGTTGCTATTGGTTGCTCATGGATGCATATACACACACACCATAGGTTTTAGATCGGCTCAGTCACTTAATATTGCGTATGCATATATGTATTCTCATTTGTATATGGTTGAAACTTGATATGCTGTCATATGGTTCTCGCATTTGTATGAATAGTTGGGCACTCATGTAGAATTATGAGTAGGAAAAATTTGCATACATAATGGATTCATGACACTTACATGATTCGCATTAAGGAGGTCAACTGAATTAGTAGACCGCCTGATTTCTGCATTAGATAAGGACATTTACACACACTATGCATATGATCATGAAGCATTAGAAGTCTTTTAAGGACAGTGGACGCCTGTGTTTGTTGGTTGAGTAGATGGGCGACTGGATGGTAGAATACATTCTTCCTAACTTGAGGATTTCGGGGACGAAATCCTTTTAAGAGGGGGAGAATGTAACACCCAGTGAATTCTATAACATTAAGCTTCACAAATTGAAGTGTAATTAAGTCTAAATGAAAGAATTAAGGGAAACGTGTTACACCATTGCGTTCGTCTCAGAATTCTGCTTGAGATAGAGTCCGAGTTTGCATGAATCGGACTCCGTATGAAGGAGTTATGACCTTCGGAAGTTTCAGAATAAAATTTAAAATCCAAACAGCTCGGTTTCAAGTTCAAAATTCAAAAAATAAGCTCAAACTGGGCTGGACGGGAAAATTCCCGCCCAGGGACCAGGTCGACCATAGGGTCGACCATGGTGTCGACCTGGTCACCCCCAGGTCGACCATAGTGTTGACCTGGGTATCGACATGCCAGTCGACCTACTTGGTCGACCTGGCTGGCTGGGTCTGGCTTTGGCTCGAATTTCTGTGGCTCGGTGTGTCATTGGGGCTGACATGCCACCTCTTGATTGGCTCTTTGGACTTTGTATGGTCTAGATTCCTCCTGTCTTCATCTGACGGCTCAAAACAATCTAAAAATCTATATATACACCCTAAGTCTCAACTAAAATTCACACAAAAAAATAAGATTGGAGTCGTCATGCTGCCAGGAAGGAATTGAGCATAACAGTCAAGAGAGAGGAGCTTAGAGACGATTCAAATTAAGAAGAGAACTAAAGATTAATCAAATTATTCAACGCAATGTTAATCTACCCAAAGGAACGCATCTCAATTTCAGAACTCAGAATCCAAAATTCAATATTCTGCATTCGTTGTAAGTATAGTGATCTTTCAGAATATGAATAAAACTGTGACGTGATTCGATGTAAATGAAAATAGAATTGTGTTATTGTATAATAATGATATGAATTATGCGTATTGTAATAATTCTGTCATGACTTGTGTATTGATATTTGTGGCATAAATTGATTGATGCAAGCCTATTGGACATTTGTATATGAAAATAATAGCACTTGCAAGTTGTGGCAAAAACTAGTAATTGATCCCTTTATGTTTATGTCGATGGCATGGGCTATATACATTCCCTAAGTCTAAGTTAAATCTTATGTAAACATGTTCTAGATTTGAGAACTTTTATGCCTACATGACTCAAAACCTATGAACACATTCTTATGTTTGTTTGCAAGTATAATTGGATCTGTGTTAAGTACCGTTTGGGTTACATAAACTATGCAAGTTTCATGTTGAAATAGGCTATATGATTAGATGTTAAAATTGGATATTTTGGTGAATATACAACATGTTAGTTTTGTGGTTGACATTATGCCAAGTTAAACATGTTTAAACCCAAGTTTGTATAAGCCAAAACTGTGCCATTTCATATGACACCTACTTAGTTATACTCTGATTTGAATGCAAGTTCACATGACCCATAATTTATGTTAGTTGAATCGCTAAATTGCAAGTTCATGCGCCACATACCTTTATGTATTGTAAAATATTACATGTTCTTGATTTCCCCTTTTCTCACGTTTATAAAGTTGGGCTGAATTGTGTCGAGCCCAACATTTGTTATAATGTTGCGAACGTACAAACGGGGGTAATAACGTTGGGCGTAAAACATGAAAAATATATGTTGGCATGTTTGGCACATGCCAACGACAATGACATTTAAGCGATATGAATTGTTATACCCAAGAATAAAGGACATGACATTTACATATAAAATTGAGAAGTGATAAAATATGTAAATTTAGAAAACACGGTATGCTTAACCCGAGGTTGGATTGAGTTGTGACGTAAACCTACCCGGACCCGCCCGACTGTCCAGTAGTCACAACAATACCTATCCAATGTGGGTGGTTAAGCATTGAGACCAATAAGGACCCGAGGTTAGACTGAGCTACGGTGTAAACCTTCCCAGAACTGACCGGCACATCCAGTAACCGTAGCAATATCTGTCTAATGTGAGTGGTCGATGCTTTATGAGGCTAAGGATAGATGGTAGGGTTAAGTCAACTAAAATCACTTAACCAAATTCAACATGTTAACAAGAATTGATGGGTGAGGTTAGGTAAATACAGACACTTAACCACTTAACATGTTTGACTAGAAAACCCTAGTAACGAGGGACCTGTTTCAACAGTAACCCAAGTTAGGTATCATGGTACCCTGAAACTAGGTAGTTTGGGGCACGATTACTGGGATGATTGTAAGCGGTCAAAAATGACGGCGGTGGGTGCACAGTGTAGGTTCTAACGGGGTGCGGGCATGCACACACTCCGGAGCAGACAAATAGGGCACTGGGGCACCAGTAGTATAACCTATGTATCCTAGAATTGTGTCGGGGCCGCCACCATGGGTCTTGATACACCCCATGGTGGGACCAGCATAGGTATCTACAATTCTTGGGGGCCGTATGACACATGTTTATGCGAGTAGGAGCCGATCTTTAGAAAATGGGGATCACTTCACCCTCAGCATGGGGTGCCAGTTAGAATAAGCTCAAGTAGGTGAAGAGAAATAGTGTGGGTGCGATAGTAAATGCGATTCTAAATGACACTTCCTTAGCTTGTGATACTTTCTTGTTTTTAGTTTATATCTATCATGCCCTTTTTTCTTATTCACATACTGAAGAGTCACTAGATTTACTCAGGCTTTATGACTGACTCTATTTTCTTTTCTTCTTCTTTTCTTTCGTTCCCCCCAAGGTCCACAGGGAGGAAACAGCCCAACTTAGTCAGACTCTTTGCAAGCTTCAAGACTGTAGATGTATGGTTTGGATCTCTTTTGCTCGGATTATGGCTTTGGATATCACTATGGGGATTTTTGTTACTTTATTTATGTTTTATGCTTCTTTAATGATCAAGACAGTAATAAGGTTGTAATATTGGAAGTATTTTGAGACAATTATGGAAATGTTTTGTATGAACACGTATTGATGAAATAAAAGCCTGTTTGTTTTCCTCTGTTTAAAATATGTGTATTTATATCTGTCTTGTGTTTATCTATGACTTTTACTTATAAACCTCCACCAAAGTTAAGGCATTCCCTTTGTGAGTGACCTTAACGGAGGTGGGGTGTTTCACATATAATCCTTAGTTTCGTGTGAGAGATATCTATCACTCACCAATTTCTAGCTCCAATGCAATACCGGTGAAATCAGATATGGACAGCAATAGAAAACCCACAATATCGATAAATAGTGATGAGCTAATCTTTTTCTTGATGATGATCTAGTATGACACCCTATATCCATTAATATCACTCATAAGAGAATGCATTAAGTTTCGTGAAGCGCAATAGGTAATCATTACAGAGAATATACAGGACAGATAAAATAAGTAACATAAAATTTTAAACTTTATTATAAAGGAAATAAAGCATAGTTTCACAAGTACATCAAAACCAATTACAACTATTCAAATGCCTCAAACCTGTCTCATAAACCATCTCATGAAATAAAATATCAGAGTACATAAAATCATATCCCTTGCTATAAGCCAAACTAAAGTAGAGAGTAAGTCAAAACGATACATCTTAAGAAATCCAAGTCCAAGCTATAAGAGAAACCCTAGTCACTGATGAGTGCTTCCACTCTGAGGATCTTGAAGCGCCTGGGGGGAGGGGGGAAGGAAGAAAAGGACGAAAGAAAAAGGGTCAGACATAATGTTTGGTGACTTCAACTGATTTACAAATATGCATAAAATAGAAATAAGGTAAACTAAACTGAATAAAATAACACGACGGACAAGAATAAAAGGAATAAACTTATGACCGGGTAATGCTTCACGTTTATATCCTAAAACAGGTATGCTTGCACCAATACTAGTATAGCAAGTCCAACACGATTACACAACAGCAGGATTAATAGCAGAAATAAACAACAATATTATGCATACCCTAATTAAATAACCATATTAGGTCTTACCCTAATTATACAACAGTAGGATTAGGTATACCCAATTTACTACCCAAGCGATTGGCTCCCAACTACGTAAATGCCCTGTGTCAGCCCTAGCAGTAGGGTGCATCACTCCCTAACCCAACAACTGTATAACACAGAATCATTTATTGGTGTTATTGTGTCCTATATTCCCTAGTCGGACCCATGCACGCTCATGACTCCAACGGAATGCGCCTGTACCCACCCTCATGTGAACTTCTTACTATCCAGTTCAGTAAAGCGTGCGCTGGCCCCTACCTAGTGTGAGGCCCCTTCTAATAAGATACCAACAGGGATGCTCGACTGATATGGGTCCTAAATAGCAGATTGACACAAGCCATACCTGTGATACCCCACGTCCGTTAATGCCACTCACTAAGGAATGCATTAAGTTTCGTGAAGCGTTATAGGTAAACAGACACAGAATGATTACAAGACAGATATAAATAGGATACCAGCGGAAATTTAAATTTTTATTTCAACATAAATCATAATACCGTGGTCCATAATACCATAAGTCACAAAAACCATTGCAATAAAATAACATCTGTCTTGCATCATCAGAGTACATAAGAATATAAAAACATAATTCCCCAATTGAAAGAGTTAAGCCATAGTAGAGACAAGAACTTGAGCCATACTTTAGAAGTAGCTCCTAGCAAGATGATATCTGAGTCTTGTCTAAGCCTGAGTGTTTCCTCCCTGAGAACCTTGGGGGAGGGAGGGAAGAAAGGAGGAGAAACAAAAGGGTCAGACATAAAGTCTAGCGAGTCTAGTTACTTTTAGCCAGTAAATAAATAAAAGAAACATGATAGGCATATAAAGTGGATAAGGGAGATCACTACATAAATGGCAAGTGTGACAAGGTAGACAAGATAAGGTGTATATGCTTCTAATGATTACTCTGCTTATTCTCTGCACCAGTACTAGTATAACAAGTATGTAACAGGATTACATACTCCCTAATTGCTTAACAGAAACATGATGATCCCAACAAAAATATAATGGTAGTTTTAGGCATACCCTAGTGACAGGTTTTAACCCAAACAGAATTAGCCGGTACCTAAACAGGAATAATGGGTGTTAACCCCAACAGAAACACAGGTACCCCACAGAAACAGACATGACTAGATGTACCCTACTTACTACCCTAGTCGATTGGCTCCCTACTCCGTAGATATCCTGTCTTGTCCCCATAGTAGGGTGTATCACTCCTTAAAGTGGCAACCCTTCATTTCTAGGATGTGCATAACCATATCTACTGATGACACAACATCTTATTTTCCCAAGAAGGCAGAGACATGCACGCACATGACCCCTTTGGAATGCGCCGTCATGACACCATCCTCTACATTTGGGTCTCTTACAATCAGTTTAGTAAGCGTGCCCCACTTCGACGTAGTTCGGAGTACTCGTTTGATAACTATTTAAGGGTTACTGACTGAAATGGGTCCCACACAAGATGATACAAGCTCTCCCATTTGTCTTGTATCCCCCACTAGGTTTTTATTGACTATGTATACCACTAGGTGTCTTTAATTACATAGCCTTATTTATTTCTACTAGTTATGCTTACCCAAAAGGGTGTATTTAGTTACATAACTTTTATTATTTCCTCCGGTTATGTATACCACTAGGTGTCTTTAATTACATAACCTTAACGGGTTAAGTTTGTGGGCCTATATGTGAATATTACCCCCCCCCCCCCCCCGCCCCGCGACTTACTTAACCCACCCCTTTTGTTCAAACAAGTTTACTTAACCCCCAACTTAAATTTAAGTTCATACAATCCCTATGGATTAACTTAGGTAAGTAGTCCAGTTCATTACCATGTCCATTTATGGTTTATAATGGGCTAGACCTCCCACATTAGACCTACAACATGTGGATGCTGGATATGCCGGTCAGTTCCGGGCAGACTTATTCCACAGCTGGGCCTAACCTCGTGTCATAGCCCGATTCGTATTTACGTAGTTAGACCTCCCACATTAGGTTCAATATTATTGGCTGCTGGATATGCCGATTGGGTACGAGCAGATTTCCACCACTAATGCAACCTAACCTCGTGTCATAAATACAATTACAATTCCTAATTGTAATTAGTAAACATTCTATTTTTAATTAGTTAACCAATAAATTAATCCTTTCCTTTTTTAGGTGTTAATACCCATTTTACCCAATAATTTGAATTATATATCCAAAAATGTTCATAATAAAATTATGCCATTTTTAACCCTTTTTCCCTTGTTCCTTAAGTAGCACCCTAACAAAATTGGTAGCATGCCTAGGCTTGACAACAGAATAGTCAAAAACGATAATAGGGAAAATAATGGGAATATAACCAAAGTGATCATCTTGGCATAAACATAAAATAGCATGATAATAAGGTGAACATACATACTGGCATGGACATGAAATTGTCATCATAAAAAGGTGGACATAAAACTGATGAAAGGTTGGCATTCAATTAATTCTAACATAACTATGATGTCACAATAAACATAGTAAGATCTAAATTAGACATCATTTAGATGTCCAATCAGTTTAGATCTAACATGATAACACAAGGTGATAAATTAGATCACATAATTCAGATCTAGAGGTTAGAATAGATCCAACATGATTACACAAGGTGATAAATTAGATCACATAATTCAGATCTAGAGGTTAGAATAGATCTAACATGATAAACACAAGGTGATAATTCATATCACAAAATTCAGATCTAGAGGTTATAATAGATCTAACATGATAAACACAAAGTGATAAACGAGATCTGACTAATAGTTATCGGAACACCCCATAATTTTATAACATTAAAATTCACAAATTGAAGTATACTTAATTTTTAGAAGAAGAATTACGTGAAATGGGTTGCACTATTTTGTTCATCTCAAAATTTTGGGTTACGATAGACATTTGGTTTGTATAGAACAGATAACTTATGAAGAAGTTATTAAGCCTTGAAGTTTGTATGCATATGAGAGAAATATATATATATATATATATATATATTCAAAAAAAAAATCAAAACAGCGAATCGGGAGGGGGAACAGCCGAACCGCACCTTTTTTGTAGTCAACCCGAGCCACGCTGGGTCGACTAGGGGTCGATCCAGGGTGTTTGACTGTCAACCCGCGGCCCGGTTCGCCCTAAGGGCTGATGTGGCATCTGAGTGGTCCTGATGGTTCTGGTTATCCCTAGGCTAATCCGACAGATCTTATTAAATTACACTTCTATAAAAACACTCCTAAACCCCTAACCCTAATCACATTAATTCATAACAAGAGCCGCCATGCCGTCAATGGAGAACCTAGAGTAGCCGCCATACACTTTCAACCCTAAAGCAAGATTGGAGCTTGAATCAAAATCAAAGCAAATCTAAATAATGATTAGTCTACATCAAAGGCGAGCAAATCAGTTTTAGAATACAGATCCCAGAAAGATAAGACTATTGTTTTAAATTGTGAGTATGATAGCTTTCACAAATTAATTAACTAATTTAATAATGATAAGATAAAATTGGGATTATGTGAATATGATTTTGAATCATGTGATGTAAATTATATGTATGTTTGTGGTGTTGAATCATATGTTAATCTTATGCAAGTTGGATCATATGTTAGTTCTTGTGTGAATCTTATGCAAGTTGAATCATATATCTTATGCAAGTTTGTTATGATTGGATCATATATTCATGTATGAATCTTATGCAAGTTTGGGTTGTTAAAATATATGTGAGGCATGTATATGCATATGCTAGTTTATGTGACATTAACCTTTATGTTTAGATCCATATGCAAGTTTACATCTTTATGTTTAGATCTATATGCAAGTTTACATCATTATGTTTAGATCTATATGCAAGTTTACATCTTTATGTTTAGATCCATATGCAAGTTCACACCTTTATGTTTGGATCTATAGCAGTACATAAGTTATGCAAGTTTATGTCCATTACCTATGCTAGTTTTGTATCATATGCTAATTTGAATGAAATCCATATGCAAGTTATTGGCTATGTAATCTTATGTCATGATCCTTAGATCTATTTTATGTGTTATGTGGTGTTGTTTTTCTTTTTATAAGTTAGACTATTTGCGAGTCTAACATATATCATATGAAAACGTACGAATAGCGTGGGGATGATGGGATAATATTGAATATACATAAATTGTGAATTGGCATAAAATGGCCTTAAAAGGCATATAATTAATTTGAGACATTAATTGGCATAATTGGTATTTTTGGACATAATTTTAAGAGACAATTATGGACATAAATAAATTTGGAATTTATTGACAAATTTGAATTGGGATATTAATCCAATTTGGGTTAAATAAAGATGTGTAATAATTAACCGCCTAAGACACGAGGTTAGACCCTTTTGTGGTGTAAGACTGCCCGGACCCGCCCGACAAATCCAGCAGCCACAAATGCCAGTCTAATGTGAGAGGTCAAAGACACGAATTAAATGTGTAATTATTGTAAAGACACGAGGTTAGGCTCGTTTGCGTTATAAGACTGCCCGGTCCCGCCCAGCAAATCCAGCAACTGCGAATGTCAGCCTAATGTGGGAGGTCTTTACAAGGTTATGGTTCTAATGAATTAAGTAACACTTAACCAGATAAACATGTGGTGGGCCATGGGGGGGTTAAGTGGGTGCCTAGGGGTTGCATGTGAAATTAAGTGGGTGCCTTGGGTGGCATGTGAAATACGATTAGATGCACTTAACCAAGATTGAAACATGTAAGAAGACATGAATAAGAATGGGGTTAAGTGGGGAAACCTTAGTGGGGACCAAGTGTAGGTGGAAGGCTTGTGTCAAGCATGGGCCCCTTTTCAAACCTGTAACCCATTAAGTATCTTTGTGAGCTCGACCCAAGTCGAGGACGGGACACGCTTACTAGATTTGATTTTAAGAGGTCAAAACGGGTTAGCGGTGGCAATGCAAGTCCAACGGGATCATGTGCGTGCGTGGGCCCGGGCTGGTAGGTAAGACGTTGTTGCATCGTGTAGATATAAGTCGTCCATCTTTAGTGGTATCGGGTTGCCACTTTGGGGAGTGATACACCCCACTGTGGGACCAACACGGGTATCTACGAGTTAGGGAGCCGATCGAATGGGGGTAGTGGGTACAACTAGTGGAGATAGGGGCAGACGACACCTATGAAGGCAGTTAGGGGTACACGAAACTACCATTATCATTATTAAGTTCTGTAGGCGGGATCAACTTTTAGGGTGACTAGTGGTGGTGCAGTATAGTAATTATCCTATAGTGATTAGGAACGAGATTAATGCTAGAATATTCCTCTTATTTGCTTTGGCATGCCCACTTGTTTCATGGTCATATCTTATCTTACCAGTTTATGTCTTATCCGAGTTACTTTAATAATTATATCGTTAAAGTTATTATGCTCGCCAGACTTTATGTCTGACCCCCTTGTTTTCGCCTCTTTTCTTCCGTCCCCCCTCCCCCCAGGTTCTCAGGGTAGGACTAGTAATTGTGAAGCTTGATCTCAGATCTCTTTCTCTCTCTTTTGGAAGTGCTTGGATTGCTGAAAGTAAAGTTCAGCTCATCTCTTTTATGGCTACTTGTGTTGGGGTTTTATGCTTTTTATTTTATGTACTCTAAAACAATTTATCAAAATGGATATTAAGTGTACTTGGTTTATGAAGTCGTTGTAATCAAAATATTTCTCCGCTGCAATAAAAGTTTTTTTAAATTTTTTAAGTACCATTATTTATATCTGTATTGTTATATTTTGTTCTATACACTAAATACGCTCCATGGAAGTCAATGCATTCCCTTTGTGAGTGACATTAATGGACGTGGGGTGTTACACGTGGTATCAGAGCTGAAGGTTACCAGACCAGATCTGAATTTTGAAAAACTATTTTTCAAAAAGCATTTTATAAAGAAATACTTTCAAAGGTATGTTTTAAGGAAAGTATTTTCAAGAGAAAAGCTTGTTTTAAAAACATAACCCCCAAGAGCCATATATCTTTCTTTCGAATTCTCTGTTTTGAATCTCTTCATTTTCTTTTCAGCATATCTGGAATTCCCGAGATACCCGAGGGGATACCGATACCAGGATGGTTTAAAAGGTATGTGGAAGCTAGGGCCAATGTCGTAGGCCCAGCAAATGCTCCTCCTTCTCCTCCTCCCCGTCTTGATACTTTTGCAAAGATATGCAAAGATTTCAGAGCAATGGGCAGGAAATCTTTTAACGGATTAGAGACGTTTGTTGAAGCTCGAAATTGGCTTAAGGAGGTGGAAGATCAATTTGGTATTTTCAAATTAGAAGATGGAAGGAAGGTCCAATTGGCTGCTTGGTTAATGAAAGACGAAGCCTCATTTTGGTGGGAGGTCACGAACGGAGAGCGTCCGGTGGGGACATGGATGGATTTCAAGCGTAGGTTCGAAATGAAGTTTCTCTCACGAGCAGAAAAGAATTTATATATGGAAAGATTCTTAGCGTTGAAGCAAGGGGATTTATCAGTAAAGGAGTACGTCAACAAGTTCAATCAGTTGGCGAGATTTGCATTGGAATTGGTAAACACACCTGAGAAGAAGACCCTAAGGTTTGTTAAGGGTTTGAATGAGCCACTACATGGGTTAGCTATGACCCACATTCCTATAGGGGCTACCTTTGAGAAATTGGTTGACATGGAACTTATGCATGATGAAGAGAAATATGCTAATGCTAATAAGGCACCAGAGAAGAAAGGGGACCAAAAGAAACCACAACAACAAAACAAGAAAGGCGGGAAGAATAATAATGGCAAAGGAAAGAAGAAGTGCTTTAATTATGGGACACCAGGCCATCTGAGTAAACACTGTAGGAAAAAGAAGAAGATTGGTTGTTTCCACTGTGGAGAGGCAGGTCATCTAGTTAAGGACTGCCCAAGGAAACAGGGGCAAGGGAAAAGAACTTCGGGAGGGCCGCTTCAGGCTCTCATGGCACCAGGGCAGGCAAGAGGGCAGACTCAGGCTCTCATGGTACCAGGACAGGAGAGAGGTAGAAACATTTCCGTTGAAAGTTTATTTTTTCTATTTGATCATCCTGTTCGTACTTTGTTTGACTCTGGCGCTTCACACTCGTTTGTATCTGCTTCATTAGTTGAAACATTGCACCTAAATACTAGTCTAGTCATGAATCCTATAGTAGTCTCAAATCCTATTGGTGGTTTGGCTCATCTTTCTATGATTTGTTGGGATTTGAGAGTGTCTATCTTGGGCATTGGGTTTGAATGCAACGCCTTTGTTCTTGGCTTCATGGGCTACGGCTTGATTCTAGGTATGGATTGGCAAACTAGATACGGTGCCATCCTAGAATGTGAAAGAATGGTGGTTAGATTGTTGACTCATTGTGGAAAGACCCTTGATATTTCTTGTGACCCTAGAGGTCCGGTAATGCTTAGCTATCTAGAATCCCTAGACGCATCTAATGATGATTTGAAATCTGTTCGTGTGGTCCATGAATATAGTGACGTCTTCGATGAAGTTCGAGGTTTACTCCCGAGGCACGAGATAGAATTTCGAATATATCTAGTAGATAATGCAAAGCCAGTTGCATTACTAGTGCGCCACATAGCTCCGAGAGAGAGAAGAGAATTCAGTAAGCATGTGAAAGAATTGCTTGAGAAGGGGTTCATAAGAAGAAGTATTTCGGAGTGGGGTGCTCCAGTCGTTTTTGCTACAAAAGCTAATGGTTCACTTAGATTGTGCGTGGACTATAGAGAGCTGAATAAGGTAACAAAGAAGAACAAGCACCCATTGCCGAGGAAAGACGATTTATTCGATCAGTTGGTGGGTGCTTCAGCTTTCTTGCAACTGGATGTAGCTACAGGGTTTCATCAACTAAGGGTGGCTGAAGATAGCATCGATAAGACTGCCTTTAGAACTCCTGACGGTTTCTTTGAGTGGATCGTCATGCCTTTTGGTTTGACGAATGCACCTGCATACTTTGTTGACTTAATGAATAGGGTGTTTAGGGAGTTTCTAAACAAGTTTGTGGTAGTCTTTGTAGACGATATTCTGGTTTTCTCTAAAAATGAAGAAGAGCATGCCCTACATCTTAGGGAAGTCTTAGAGACTCTACGAGCGCATCAGCTAAAAGCTAAGTTCTCCAAGTGCCATTTTTGGAGAAAAGAAGTGAGGTTCTTAGGACACATTGTCTCTAAGGAAAGGATAGTTGTGGATCCCTCCAAGGTGGTGGCAATCCAAGATTGGAAAACTCCTAAGAACGCATCAGAAGTAAGAAGCTTTTTAGGGCCGGCTGGCTATTATAGGAAGTTCATTAAGGACTTCGCGAAGATATCAGCCCCTCTCACTCGATTAACGAAGAAGAACTTGACTTTTTCTTAGGACGTTGACTGTGACGATGCTTTCCAACGTCTGAAGAGGGCTTTGACGACCGCTCCAGTTTTAGTTTTGCCAGATGGGAGTAAGACATTCACTGTATATACTGATGCTTGCGGGACAGGGCTTGGCGCAGTTTTAATGCAAGAGGGAAGGGTGATATGCTATAGTGGAAGGTAGTTGAAAGCCCACGAGAAAAATTACCCTACCCACGATTTAGAGTTGGCAGCCATAGTTTTTGCGCTTAAGTCATGGTGTCATTATTTGCTTGGCGAGAGGTTTGAGTTGTATACAGACCATAAGTCGCTAAAGTACTTATTCTCTCAGAAGGACCTAAACTTGAGGCAACAAAGATGGATGGAGTTTTTGGCATCCTACGATTTTGAGATCGCATATACCCTTGGCAAGGGTAACGTTGTAGCTGACGCCTTAAGTAGAAAGAAGTTAACTTTAAGTCCTTTGTTCGTAGAGCGGAAGAGTTTGGAGTATATATATCTTCCTTTGACTTCAGACCCTCTGTCAATTATATACCCGGATTATTGGCATCATTATAGGTGCAACCTACACTTTTGGGTCGAGTTGGAGAGGCACAGTGAAACGACCCACAATTGGTTGAGATAGCAGGCAAGCTTATAGGAGGGGAGTCCTCGAGTCATCTGAATAGATATGCTATAGATGAGAGAGGTTGGCTACATAGAGATGGAAGACTTTGCATACCACAAGGCGAGAGTTTGAAGAAGGCAATTCTTGAAGACTCACATCACTCTAAGATGACCATACATCCCGGTGGTGATAAGTTGTATAGGGATATGAAGCGAGTTTTCTTTTGGGCCGAAATGAAGAAGGACGTGGCCGAGTTCATTGCTAGATGCTTAGTGTGCTAGCAAGTCAAGGCGGAGCAAAAGAAGCCCGAATGTTTGATCCACCCTTTGGAGATTCCGCTTTGGAAATGGGAAAGCATTTCCATGGATTTTGTAGATGGGCTAACAAGATCAAGGAAGTGTAATACGGGGATTTGGGTAATTGTAGACCGACTTACTAAAAGTGCCCATTTTATTCCCGTTAAAAGTAGAAGGACCGCCGCATGGTTAGCATCCGTTTACCTTCGAGAGATAGTCCATTTGCACGGCATACCCTCTAGCATTGTGAGCGATAGAGATCCCATTTTCACGAGCGAATTTTGGAAAAGCTTACAAGAGGCGGTTGGAATGCAATTACGCTTAAGTATCGCTTATCATCCACAGACAGACGACTAGACCGAGAGAGTAAATTGGATTCTAGAAGACCTTCTAAGGCTATGCATCCTAGACTTTGGAGGAACATGGGAAGAACATCTTTCACCAGTGGAGTTCGCCTATAATAATAGTTTTTAGGAGCATTGGCATGGCACCTTTTGAGGCTCTTTATGGACGACCGTGCCGATCACCTACTTGTTGGTAGGAATCCACGGACAAGATTTTGCTTGGATACAACATGATTAGGGAGACTTCGGAGAAGACAAACCTGATTCGACGGCGAATGAAGATGGCACAGGACCGACAGAAGTCATATGCTGATAGGAGACGAACCGATCTTGAGTTCGATGTTGGGGACATGATTTTTGTTAAGGTGTCACTGTTGAGAAACGTAGTCCGCTTTGGATCAGTAGGGAAGTTGGCACCAAGGTTCATAGGACCCTTTCCAATCACAGAGTGGATTGGGCAGATGGCATATAGAGTAAAGTTACCAGAGAAGCTCAGCAGAGTTCATGACGTGTTTCATGTTTCACATTTGCGTAAGTGTTTGCACGATACGGCAGAAGTGGTAGAGCCGAGCACGCTGGAAGAAGTAGAAGTAGAGCGCAATGCCACGATCAGACGAGCTCCTACACGCATTCTCGGATCGGAGGTCAAAAAGCTTCGCAACAAAGAGGTTAAGTTGGTCAAAGTGCAATGGGGAGATGATCAAAGAGACGCGACTTGGGAGACGAAAGATAAGATGTGTACGTTGTACCCTTTCCTTTTTGAGGTTATGTTTTAATTTCTCCTTTTTCTACCGCTTTGTTGACACTTGTCCTATCTTTTAGTATTATCTTTGCAATGACATCTTCGATATTTAGTTAGGAAGAACCCTATGGTTGCAAACATGTGTTTGAGACATGTTATGTTTGGTGGATGCAAATGGATGCAAGGGGTTGCTAGTGGTTGCTCGTGGATGCATGTACACACACATTAGGCACTAGATCAACTCAACCACCTCCATGTTGCATATATACGCGTGTGCATATCTAAATTAATGGATGTATAATGGTTGTGTTATCATATGGATGCTGCATTTTGATGAATGGTTGTGCACACATGTAGAAATAATATGTATCGATAGGATTCTTTCGCATACATAATGGACGCATGACACTATCATGATTTGCATTAAGGAGGTCAACTGAATCAGTGGACCGCCTGATCTTTGCATTAGATATGGAACATATACACACATTTTTGCATAAGTTCATATAGCATTAGAAATTTCTTTAAAGACAATGGATGCTTGTGGATGATGGTTGAGTAGATAGATGATTGGTTGTTAGGATACATTCTTCTTAACATAGAGATTTCGGGGATGAAATACTTTAAGCAGGGGAGAATGTAACACCCCGTAATTTTATAACATTAAAATTCACAAATTAAAGTATACTTAATTTTTAGAAGAAGAATTAAGTGAAATGGGTTGCACTATTATGTTCATCTCAAAATTTTGGGTCAAGATAGACGTTTGGTTTGCATAAAACGAATTACTTATGAAGAAGTTATTAAGCCTTGAAGTTTGTATACATATGAGATATATATATAATATTCAAAAAAAAGGTTCAAAACAGCGAATCAGGGGGGGAATAGTCGAACCACACCATTTTTGGAGTCAACCCAAGCCCCGCTGGGTCGACTAGGGGTCGATCCAGGGTGTTTGGTTGTCAACCCATCGCCCGATTCGCGCTAAGGGCTGATGTGGCATCTGAGTGGTCCTGATGGTTCTGGTTATCCATAGGTTAATATGATGGCTCTTATTAAATTAAACTTCTATAAAAATAGTCCTAAACCCCTAACCCTAATCACATTAATTCATAACAAGAGCCGCCATGCCATCAATGGAGAACTTAGAGTAGCCGCCATACACTATCAACCCTAAAGTAAGATAGAAGCTTGAATCAAAATCAAATCAAATCTAAATAACGATTAGTCTACATCAAAGGCAAGGAAATCAGTTTCAGAATACAGATCCTAGAAAGACAAGCCTATTGTTTTTAATTGTGAGTATGATAGCTTTCACAAAATAATTAATTAATTTGATTATGATAAGATATAATTGGGATTATGAGAATATGATTTTGAATCATGTGATGTAAATTGTATGTATGTTTGTGGTGTTGAATCATATGTTAGTTTTATGCAAGTTTGATCATTTGTTAGTTCTTATGTGAATCTTATGCAAATTGAATCATATATCTTATGCAAGTATGTGATGATTGGATCATATATTCATGTATGAATCTTATGCAAGTTTGGGTTGTTAAAATATATGTGAGACATATATATGCATATGCTAGTTTATGTGACATTAACCTTTATGTCTAGATCCATATGCAAGTTTACATCTTTATGTTTAGACCCATATGCAAGTTTGAATCTTTATGTTTAGATCTATATGCAAGTTTACGTCTTTATGTTTAGATCTATATGCAAGTTTACATCTTTACGTTTAGATCCATATGCAAGTTCACACCTTTATGTTTGGATCTATAGCAGTACATAAGTTATGCAATTTTATGCCCATTACCTATGCTAGTTTTGTATCATATGCTAGTTTGAATGAAATTCATATGCAAGTTATTGGCTATGTAATCTTATGTCATGATCCTTAGATCTATTTTATGTGTTATGTGATGTTGTTTTTCTTTTTATAAGTTAGACTATTTGCGAGTCTAACATATGTCATATGAAAACGTACGAATAGCGTGGGGATGATGGGATAATATTGAATATACATAAATTGTGAATTGGCATAAAACGGCCTTAAAAGGCATATAATTAATCTGAGACATTAATTGGCATAATTGGTATTTATGGACATAATTTTAAGAGACAATTACGGACATAAATAAATTTGGAATTTATTGATAAATTTGAATAGGGATATTAATCCAATTTGGGGTTAAACAAAGATGTGTAATAATTAACCGCCTAAGACACGAGGTTAGACTCTTGTGGTGTAAGACTGCCCGGACTCGCCCGGCAAATCCAGCAGCCACAAATGCCAGTCTAATGTGAGGGTCAAAGGCATGAATTAAATGCGTAACAATTGTAAAGACACGAGGTTAGGCTCGTTTACAGTATAAGACTGCCCGGACCCACCCGACAAATCCAACAACCACAAATGTCAGCCTAATGTGGGAGGTCTTTATAAGGTTACGGTTCTAATGAATTAAGTAACATTTAACCAAATAAACATGTGGTGGGACACGGGGGTTTAAGTGGGTGCATTGGGTGGCATGTGAAATACGATTAGATGCACTTAAGCAAGATTGAAACATGTAAAAGACATGAATAAGAATGGGGTTAAGTGGAGTAACCTTAGTGGGGACCAAGCATAGGTGGAAGGCTTGTGTCAAGCATGGGGGCCCTTTTCAAACTAGTAACCCATTAAGTATCTTTGTGAGCTCGACCCAAGTAGAAAATGGGGCATGCTTACTAGATTTGATTGTGAGAGGTCAAAACGAGTTAGCGGTGGCAATGCAAGTCCAACGGGATCATGTGCGTGCGTGGGCCCGGGCTGGTAGGTAAGACGTTGCATCGTGTAGATATAAGCCGTGCATCTTTAGTGGTATCGGGTTGCCACTTTGGGGAGTGATACACCCCACTGTGGGACCAGCACATGTATCTACGAGTTATGAAGCCAATCGAATGGGGGTAGTGGGCACAACTAGTGGAGATAGGGGCAGACGACACCTATGAAGGTAGCTAGGGGTACACGAAACTACCATTATCATTATTAAGTTCTGTAGGCGAGATCAACTTTTAGGGTGATTAGTGGTGGTGCAGTATAGTAATTATCCTATAGTGATTAGGAGTGAGATTAACGCAAGAATATTCCTCTTATTTGCTTTGTCATGCCCACTTGTTTCATGGTCATATCTTATCTTACCAGTTTATGCCTTATCCTAGTTACTTTAATAATTATATTGTTAAAGTTATTATACTTGTCAGACTTTATGTCTGACCCCCTTGTTTTCACATCTTTTCTTCCTTCCCCCGCCCCCTCCCCTCAGGTTCTCAGGGTGGGACTAGTACTAGTGGAGCTTGATCTCGGATCTCTTTCTCTCTCTTTTGGAAGTGCTTGGATTGCTGAAACTAAAGTTAAGCTCATCTCTTTTATGGCTACTTGTGTTGGGGTTTATGCTTTTTATTTTATGTACTCTGAAATAATTTATCAAGATGGATATTAAGTGTACTTGGTTTATGAAGTTGTTGTAATCAAACTATTTCTCCGCTGCAATAAAAGTTGTTTTAAATTTTTCAAGTACCATTATTTATATCTGTCTTGTTATATTCTGTTCTATACACTAAATACGCTCCATGGAAGTTAATGCATTCCCTTTGTGAGTGACATTAATAGACGCGAGGTGTTACAGTTTCAATGTCCACATAAATTAGATCTACTAGTTTAAAAATAGATCTACACAAATCCACCTCATAGCTTGTCATAGAAGTTACAATTAAGACAAAGATATAGATCCAACCCTAACCAATTCAAGGTGACATATGTTCATGATTTACATAAATGATTAGATCTATCCAATGATATAACTGCCAAAATAAATAGATTTACATTCACCACAACATAGTTACAAGTCAAGATCCACATAAGCAATATAATATAATAACCACAATTTCATTAGAGCATCAGATCTAACAATCTCATAGATTCAAGGTTTACAACGTATCCAAATCACAGTCTTTCATAATTTACTTCTATTCATTTAAACCTAAAAATAACTAGAAACTCACAGCATTAGGTTTAGAGAATAAAGAGAATGGATCTTGAATTTCTGGAATTGATTTGAAAAACTGAAATATTGTACATTGTTAAAGAAAATGAATCTGCCTTAGTTCGCACTTCGGTAGAGTTTAGCCGTCATTGTTTCTTTGTGAAGAAAACAAAGGAATTGAGGCATATTTATAGCTACTAGTTTATAGAATTCAGATGCCACCTCAGCCCTACGGTGAATCGGGCCACGAGCCGACACCCAATTGGGTCTGGATGCCCAAAAACAAACATGGGCGCACTTTAGAGGTGCGCCAGTGTAAAAATACATGGGCGCACTTGTCACATGCACCGGGAATTCCTGCTTTTTCTGCCAAACTTCTACCATCCATAACTTCTTAACACGTCATCTGTTTTACGCAAACCAGGCGTCTACTTTGACTAGAATTTCGAGACGGACGCAATGGCCCATTCAGTTTCCCTTAATTCTGAATATTAAATTAATTATTCTTTAATTTATCCACTTTAATGTTGTTAAAATTTCGGGGTGTTACATTCACCCCTACTCAAAGGATTTCGTCCTCGAAATCTTCAAGTTAAAAAGAACGTATCCTACCATCCATCATTCATCTACTCATCCACCAATCATAGGCATCCATTGTCCTTAAAGATTTCTAATGCTTATATGAGTATATGTAAAGGTGTGTTTCTGTATGTCGCAATATTAATGCGAAGATTAGGCAGTCTACTGATTCAGTTGACCTCCTTAATGCAATGTACGTTAGTGCCATGGTATGCAAATAGTCCTATTATAACATGTAAGTTCTATATGTGTGCACACTCATTCGTCCAAATGCAACATCCATATGCTAGTACATCCATTTTCATCCATGAGAGAAAAGAAAATGTACACACATCCATATGCAATATGGGAGTGATTGAGCCGATCTAGTGCCTAATGTGTGTGTATATGCATCCACAGGCAACCACTAGCAAACACTTACTTCCATTTGCATCCATTAAACATAACATGTCTCAAACACATATTTACATCCATGGGTTCCCCACCTAAAGGTCGAAGATTCGATCGATAGGATACAAACGAATGATAGAAACAAGTACGAATAAAAAGCTTTGGAAAAAGAAGTTAAGAACATAGTCCTAAAAAGGAAATGGTATGAAGCGTGATCTTTGTCTTCAGTCTCCCAAGTCGCATCCTCGTTGTCTTCTCCTTATTGCACTTTTATTAACCCAACCTCTCCGTTGCGCAGTTTCTTAACCTCTGATCCAATTATGCAAGTCAGAACTCATCCAATCATTTCTTCCTTCTCTACTTTCACAAGTTTGGCTCCACTACCTCGAAATCTATACATTTTATCGCCGCTTGGATGAATAGTCATCTTAGAATGGTGGGCTTCCTCAAGGACTATCTTCAACATGTTTCCTATCCTGATATGATTCACCTATCAAACCTCTTCTCAAGTAGCTCCCCCACTTGATTATCAAGTTCTCTCTCTCCTTTTAGGAGCCATATGGCGCACAAGTAATGCAACTGGCTTTGCATTGTCCACCAGGTATATACGGAGATCAATCTCGTGCCTCGGGGGTAAACCCCAAACCTCATAAAAGACATCAGGATACTCACGGACTACTGGTACCGATCGCAGATCATCGATAAATTCCTCAAGAGATTCTAGGAAACTAAGCATGACAGACCCTTGCGGGTCACAAGAAATCTCGAGGGTCCTCTCATGACAAGCCAGAATCCTAACGACCCTCCTCTCACAATCCAGAATGGCACCCTACATGGCTAGCCTATCCATCCCTAGAATCAAACCATAGCCGATGAAACAATATTTGCGTTGTACTCAAACTCGACGCCTAACACAGATATTCTCAAACCCCGACAAATAATAAATAAATGAGACGAACCACCAATGGGGTTTGAAACAACTACGGGATACACTACCATACTAGTAATTAAGTGCAGAGATTCAACCACAGAACTAGACATAAATGAATGTGAAGCGCCAGGATCAAAAAGTGTTCTAAGAGAAATTAAACCTTCCACAGAAATATTTCTACCTCTATCAGGAGCACCGATTGCGAGAGCAAGCACCGCCCTCTAGAAGTTCCTGCCCTTTGATCTTGTCCCTGTTTCTTTGGGCAATCCTTAATAAGATGTCCGACCTCTCCACAAGCGAAGCAAGCATTCTTCTTTTAGTGCAGTCCTTGGCTAAGTAACCCTCTCGCCCACAACTATGGCACTTCCTCTTATCTTTAACCTTGTCATTCTTTTCTTCTTTCTTCTGCTGTTGTTGTTTCTGCTGTTGTCCCTTCCTGGGCTACGCCTTCTCATTTTACGTTGCTTCCTCAGCCTTTACCTCCTTCTTTTCTCCCTTGTCCTCCCCATGCATCAGGGCCATATCGAAAAGCTTTTCAAAAGTGGACCCATTGGAATATGGGACATGGCTAACCCATGAAGGGGTTCATTCAGCCCTTTAGCAAACCGCAAAGCCTTTTTGTGTGGCGTATCCACCAACTCTAACCCGAACCTTGCTAGTTGGTTAAATTTGTTCACATATTCTGTCACCGTCAAGTTTCCTTGTTTGAGTGCTAAGAACCTCTCCATCTGCATGCTTTTCTAGGCTTGGGAAATAAATTTCATTTTGAATCTTTGTCTAAAATCTTCCCAAGTTTCCACCGGACGTCCAGCTTGAGTGACTTCCCACCAAATTGAGGCTTTGTCCTTCAGTAGCCAAGCGGCTAACTGAGCCTTCCTTCTATCCTCTACTTCAAAGATTATGAATAAATTCTCGGTCTCCTGAAGCCAATTCCGTGCTTCTATGGATGTCTCGTTCCAATGGAATGGCTTCCCTCCCATAGCAAGGAAGTCTTTGCAGATCTTGGTGAAGTTAACTGCTCTTGGAGGGGGAGGAGGAGGAATGACTGGTGCAGCTGGGGGAGGAACATTTCTTTGGCCTTCGGCAGGTGTCGTGGCCTCCAAATATCTACAGATCCATCTGGGTGTTGTGACACCCTCTAGGATATTAGGAATGTTTTGTTCCCTAGACATGCTGAAAAAGGTAAAAGGAAGAAATTTAGACAAAGGATCGAAGGATACTATATATGGCTTTTTGGGGAATGTTCTTCAAAACAGACTTTTCTTTATGAAAATGTTTTCTTTTAAAACCTTTTTGAAAATAATTTTCAAAAACTTTTATCTAATCTGGTAACCTTCAACTCTGATACCAAGTGTGACACCCCACGTTCATTAATGTCACTCACTAAGGGAATGCATTAAGTTTCGTGAAGCGTTATAGGTAAATAGACACAGAATAATTACAAGATAGATATAAATAGGATAGCAGCGAATTTTTTTATTTTTATTTCAACATAAATCATAATACTGTGGTCCACAATACCATAAGTTACAAAAACCATTACAATAAAATAACTTTTGTCTTGCATCATCAGAGAACATAAGAATATAAAAACATAATTCGCCAATTGAAAAAGTTATGCCATAGTAGAGACAAGAACTTGAGCCATACTTCTGAAGTAGCTACTAGCAAGATGATATCTGAGTCCTGACTCAGCCTGAATGTTTCCTCCCTGAGAACCTGGGGGGAACAGAAGAAAGGAGGAGAAACAAAAGGGTCAGACATAAAGTCCGGCGAGTCTAGTTACTTTTAGCCACTAAATAAATAAAAGTAACATGATAGGCATATAAAGTGGATAAGGGAGATCACTACGTAAATGGCAGGTGTGACAAGGTAGACAGGATAAGGTGTATATGCTTCTAATGATTACTCTACTTATTCTCTGCACCAATTCTAGTGTAACAAGTACGTAACAGGATTACATACTCCCTAATTGCTTAACAGAAACAGGATGATCCCAACAGAAATATAATGGTAGTTTTAGGTGTACTCTAGTAACAGGTTTTAATCCAAACAAAATTAGCCGGTACCTAAACAGGAATAACGGGAGTTAACCCTAACAGAAACACAGGTACCCCACAGAAACAGACAGGACTAGATGTACCCTATTTACTACCCTAGTCGATCAGCCCCCTACTCCGTAGATATCATGTGCCGGCCCCATAGTAGGGTGTATCACTCCCTAAAGTGGCAACCCTTCATTTGCCGGATGTGCATAACCATATTTACTGATGCCACAACATCTTATTTTCCCGAGCAGGCAGAGTCATGCACGCACATGACCCTGTTGGAACGCGCCGTCATGACACTGTCCTCCATATTTGGATCTCTTATAATCAGTTTAATAAGTGTGCCCCACTCCGACCTATTTCGGAGTACCCGTTTGATACCTATTTAAGGGTTACTAATTGAAATGGGTCCCACAAAAGATGATACAAGCAATCCCGTCTTGTATCCCCCACTAGGTTTTTACTGACTATGTATACCACTAGGTGTCTTTAGTTACATAGCCTTATTTATTTCTACCAGTTATGCTTACCCAAAAGGGTGTCTTTAATTACATAACATTATTATTTCCTTCGGTTATGTATACCACTAGGTGTCTTTAATTACATAACAATAACGGGTTAAGTTTGTGGGCCTATATGTGAATATTACCCACCCATCCCTCAGATTTACTTAACCCACCCCTTTTGTTCAACCAAGTTTACTTAACCCCAACTTAAATTTAAGTTCATAAAATCCCTATGGATTAACTTAGGTTAAGTAGTCCAATTCATTACCATGTCCATTTATGGTTTATAATGGGCTAGACCTCCCACATTAGGCCTCTAATATGTGGATGTTGGATATGCCGGTTGGTTCCGGGCAGACTTATTACACAGTTGGGCCTAACCTTGTGTCATAGTCCGATTTGTATTTACATACTTAGACCTCCTACATTAGGTTCAACATTAGTGGCTGTTGGATATGCCGGTCGGGTCCGGGCAGACTTCCACCACTAATGCAACCTAACCTCGTGTCATAAGTACAATTACAATTCCTAATTGTAATAACTAACCATTCCATTTTAATTAATTAACCAATTAATTAACCCTTTCCTTTTTTAGATGTTAATACCCATTTTACCCAGTAATTTGAATTATATGTCCAAAAATGCTCATATTCAAATTATGCCATTTTAAACCCTTTTTACCCCGTTCCTTAACTAGCGCCCCCACATAATTGGCAGCATGCCTAGGCTAGACAATAGCCTAGTCATAAAAGATAGTAGGGAAAATAATGGGAATATAATCAAAGTGATCATCTTGGCATAAACATAAACTAGCATGATAATAAGGCGAACATACATACTGGCATGGACATGAAATTGTCATCATAACAAGGTGGACATAAAACTGATGAATGGTTGGCATTCAATTGATTCTAACATAACTATGATGTCACAATAAACATAGTAAGATCTAAATTAGCAATTTAGATGTAGAATCGATTTTGATCTAACATGATAACACAATGTGATAAATTAGATAACATAATTCAGATCTAGTGGTTAGAATAAATCCAACATGATAACAAAAGGTGATAAATTAGATCACATAATTCAGATCTAGAGGTTACAATAGATCTAACATGATAAACACAAGGTGATAAATTAGATCACATAATTCAGATCTAGAGGTTAGAATAGATCTAACATGATAAACACAAAGTGATAATTTAGATCTGACTAATAGATTCAATGTCCACATAAATTAGATCTACTAGTTTAGAAATAGATCTACACAAATCCACATCATAGCATGTCGTAGAAGTTACAATTAAGACAAAGATTTAGATCTAATCCTAACCAATTCAAGGTGACATATGTTCATGATTTACATAAATGATTAGATCTATCCAATGATATAATTGCGAAAATAAATAGATTTACATTCGCCACAACATAGTTACAAGTCAAGATCCACATAGGCAGTATAATATAATAACCACAATTCCATTAGATCATCTGCTCTAACAATAGCATAGATTCAAGGTTTACAACATAAACAAATCACACTCTTTCATAATTTACTTCTATTGATTTAAACCTAAAAATAACTAGAAACTCACAGCGTTGGCTTAGAGAAAGAGAGAATGGATCTTGAATTTCTGGAATTGATTTGCAAATCTGAAATATTGTATGTTGTTGAAGAAAACGAATTTGTCTTAGTTCGCACTCTGACAGAGTTTAGCCGCCATTGTTTCTTTGTGAAGAAAACAAAGGAATTGAGGTATATTTATAGCTGCTTGGTTATAGAATTCGGAATCCACCTCAACACTTTGGTGAATCGGGCCACGGGCCGACACCCAATTGAGTCCGGATGCCCAGAAACATACAAGGGCACACTTTACAGGTGCGCCAGTGTAAAAATGCATGGGTGCACTTGTCAAGTGCGTCAGGAATTCCTGCTTTTTCCGCCAAACTTCTACCATCCATAACTTCTTCATACGTCATCCGTTTTACGCAAACCAGGTGTCTATTTTGACTTGAATTTCGACACGGTCACAATGGCGCAGTCTGTTTCCCTTACTTCTGAATATTAAATTAATTATTCTTTAATTTATCCACTTTAATGTTGTTAAAATTTCGGTGTATTACAATTCCCCCCAAGTTTGATCCCCCAAAACTAGGATTTAAGAGTCCCCAAAACACGATACAACAACAAGAACGAGGGACCAATTGGCTTATTAATACTCATATTTAAACTAATAGGTTTAGATTTACTAATAAGCGTGGTTGTAATTATTACATGTCATTATGTGTACAACCCTTCCCCAAAACACCTATCATGATGTATACAATTCCCATAGCATTTTAGTTTATCAATCTACATCTGGTACTTACCCTATTCTTAACATGTAATTTACTTAATGTCCGTTTTAAGTCAAATCTAACATGTCCATTTCATATGCATATCAACTATGTCCCCAAATTACAAAAATATATGTTTATGCATATTTCTACCAAATTATAGCAACATATACACATTATCCCTTTTATTAGTTACAGCAAGTCTAAACAGATGTAATCCTTTTTTCCAAAGTATGGCTAATCAGTTCCAAATAAATAATAGGCCCAAATTCTCCTTTTCATATCATTCATTAGTGCCCCAATTATACGCACATTCAAATCGGGTATAGTCTAGGCTTCCAATTGCCTAGGCTTAGCATTAAATAAAAAAGGAAAACAGAGGAAGGGGAATAGAATCAAATCACATAGGCATAAAGGCAAGACTGGAAATAAACATAGAAAATGGGAAAAGGAAGATAGATGTGTATAACTTGTTAATTTTCCAATATCACAGGCATAAGTATAACTTGTTAATTTTCTAACCTTACAGGCATATGTATAACTGATCATAATGGCATGGGTGATTAACAATGAAAATGTGTATAACATTTGTTTTACTATCACCGTAGATCCTAACCAGTTTCATTTAACTATCATGTTTAAACTCTAATAAATCAGATTCGTAAATGAGGGGTAACTCACAGTGAGTCTTAGTGAATATAAACATGTATAACACTATGTCGTAGTAGAGTCCAACTCCAATCCAAGTTGTATGTATGCAAGTCCAGATGTTGTCTCTGTTTGATCCAATCTTTAGCAGCATTCCCCCACTATATGTTTACATTTTACGAATAGATTTATAGAGGGAGAAGGTATGAAGAAATGGTGTAAATCTGAATGGGAGAATCCATTTATTTAAGATGTACAGAGCCAACCTCAGCCTTTAGATCCTAGGTCTTAAATCCAAACCGTACAAGTCATGCTGAGTCAGCATTGAGTACAGTGCATAAAACAGTCCAGATACGTACTCTAAGTCCTCTCGTATCAAGGATGGGTCGGCCTACCTACCACCAGGGTCGACCCATGGGTCGACCCAGGTCGAGCGTGGGTCGCCCCACAACGGGCCTGGTTCCCGCTTATTACTGCTTGCCTCATTTTTGAATTTCTGAAATTTTTATTTTTAATTTATATTCATACGTAAGCTTCATGTGCATGTACAAACTTCAGGAGCCCATAACTTCTTCGTTCCGTTTTACCCAAACTTTGGGTCTTTTTGAACTAAAATTCCGTGACGAATGCAACGGTAACACTAGTTTCACTTAATTCTGAATACTTAATTAAGTTATTCCTAATTTATTATCTTTAAATTTTGGGTTGTTACATTCTCCCATACTTAAAGGATTTCGCCCCTGAAATCTCTAAGTCTAAAAGAATGTTACTTTCCTAATATCCATCTACAACCGTATACTCATCCATCATTTACATGCGTCCATTGTCGTTAGGAGATTTCTAATGCTTGTATGAACTTATGCAAAGTGTTGTGTGTATATATCCTTACACTAATGCGAAAATCAGGAGGTCGACTGATTGAATGTACCTCATTAATGCAATATATGTTTGTGCCATGAATCCAAAATGTATGCAAATAGTCCTGCTATAACATGTAAACTCTATATGTGTGCACAATCATTCATCCAAATGCAGCATCCATATGACGATTCATCCATTTCCATCCATAGAAAACCTAAAATGAACACACATCCATATGAAATATGTAAGTGATTAAGCCGATCTAGTGTCTAGTGTGTGTTATGCATCCTCGTGCAACCACTAGTAAACACTTGCATCCACTTGCAACCATCAATCATAACATGTTTCAAATACATGTTTACAACCATTTGATTCTACCTAAGGATCGAAAGATTCGAATGATAGGATAAACTCGAATGATAGATGCAAATGCAAAGTAAATGCTTGGAAAAGAAGTCAAGGACGTACTTTCAAAAAGAAAAGGATAAGAACGGTGAATCCTGTCTTCTGGTTCCCATGTTGCATCTTCACGGTCTTCTCTCCATTGAAATTTAACCAATTTGATTTCCTTGTTTCGTAATTTCTTGATTTTTGATCCAAGGATATGAGAAGGAAATCGTCTCTCTGATGCTTCCTTCTCAACTTCTACATCCTCAAGATTGCTCGGCTTTACTACCTTTACGGTATCATGGAGACATTTCCTCAAATAGGAAACATGAAATACATTATGTACGCCCGCTAGTCTATCCGGTAGCTTAATCCTATAAGCCATCTGACCAATCCTCTCCACTATAGGGAATGGCCCTATAAATCTCAGTGCCAACTTCCCTACCGATCCAAAGAGAACTACATTCCTTAGCGGTGGCACTTTAATGAAAACCATATCTCCCACTTCAAGTTCCAAATCGGTCCTCCTTTTATCGGCATAGGATTTATGTATATCTTGGGTGGCTTTCATTCTTTGGCAGATAAGATCAATCTTCTTTGAAGTGTCTTGAATCATTTCCGGTCCAAGTAGAAGTCTGTTTCTAGACTCGCACGAACAAGTCGGCAATCTATAAGGTCGTCCACATAATGCTTCCAAAGGTGCCATGCCTATTCTTGATTGGTAACTATTGTTGTAGGCGAACTCCACCAAAGGAAGGTGCTCTTCCCAAGTCCCTAAAAAGTCTAGGATACACAGTCTTAGAAGATCCTCAAGAACTCTATTTACCCTCTCAGTTTGTCCATTTGTCTGAGGGTGGTATATTTGTCTTAAATGTAGCCGTGAACATAGCACCTCTTGCAAAATCTTCCATAACTCGCTAGTAAAGATGGGGTTGCGATCACTAACTATAGTGGAAGGTACCCCATGCAGTCTAACTATCTCTTGAAGACATACTGATGCCAGCCAAGATGCCATCCTCTTGCTCTTCACAATAATAAAATGGGTGCTCTTTGTAAGTCTATCCACTATCACCCAAATGCTCGTATTTCACTTCCTTGATCGTGGAAATCCATCGATGTGTCCATAGAGTCGCTCTCCCACTTCCATTGTGGGATATCCAAAAGCTGAAGAAATCAGCCAGATTTCTTTTGTTCATCTTTTACTCATTGGCAAGTTACGCATGAAGACACAAATTTTGTCACGTCTTTCTCCATGCCAGTCCAAAAGAAAACCCTCTTCATGTCCTGATACATTTTGTCGTCGCCTGGATGAATAGTCATCCGAGAATGATGAGCTTCAACTAGTAATGTCTTAGGCAATTCCCCATTCTTAAGGACACATAGCCTTCCGTCTTGTCTTAGCCACCCCTTATCATCCACACTATATCTGGAAAGGTGACTAGAAGTCTCTCCTCTACTAAGCTTGTCCATGATGACTGAAATCTGTGGGACCTCCCGTTGCATACATCCAACTTGCTCCAATAGATTGGGTTGCATCTCCAACGATGCTAACAATCATAAAGTGAAATTCATAGATGGCTTGAAATTAAAGGTCGAGATGTACTTCAAGCTTTGACTTTCTACGAATAGAGGACTCAAAGTCATCCTCCTCTACCCACTAAATGCATATTCCACTACATTTCCCTTGCTTGGGGTATAAGCTATCTCGAAGTCATAGGACGTTAGGAACTCCATCCACCGCTGTTGTCTAAGATTGAGATCCTTCTGTGAGAACAAGTATTTGAGCGACTTATTATCCCTATATAGCTCAAATCTTTCTCCAAGTACATAATGTCACCGGGACTTCAATGCGAAAACTATAGCAACAAACTCTAGATCATGGGTTATGTATTTCTTCTCGTGAACCCTCAACTGTCTACTTTCATAGCATATTGCCCTTCCCTCTTGCATTAGAACGACACCAATCCCTGTGCCACATGCATCGGTGTAAACCGTAAACATCTTGCTTCCATTTGGGGGAGTCAGAACTGGGGTTGTTGTCAGAGCCATCTTCAATCACTAAAAAGCATCCTCACACTCAACGCTCCATGAAAAAGCAAAGTTCTTTTTCATCAATCGGTTAAGCGGGGCCGATACCATTGCAAAATCTTTGATAAACTTTCTATAGTAGCCCGCTAATCCTAGGTAACTTCTCACCTCTGTTGCTTTCTTTGGAGCCCTCCAATCTTGAACTGCAATGACTTTTGCGAGGTCCACTGCTATTTCATCCTTGGAGACCACATGCCTTTGTAACCTTACATCCTTTCTCTAAAAGTGACACTTATAAAAATTTTCCTTGAGTTGATGTAACCTAAGGGTATGTCGAACGTTTCCTAAATATTGGGAATGCTCCTCCTCGTTCTTTGAGAAGATCAGTATGTATTCCAAAAAGACCACCACAAACTTGTTTAGAAACTCCCTAAACACCCTACTCATCAAATCTACAAAATAGACAGTTGCATTGGTTATCCCAAAAGGCATAACCAACCATTAAAAGAAGCAATCTGGATTTATGAATGCAGTCTTATCAATGTTGTGCTCTACCACTCTCAATTGATGAAACTGTGGTCAGATCCATCTGCGAGGAAACTAATGCGCCGACTAGCTAATCTAACAAATCTTCAATTCTCGGTAGCAGGTGCTTATTCTTCTTAGTGAGCTTATTTAGCTCCCTATAACTTACACATAAACGAAGTGAACCATCTGCCTTAGTTGCGAAGAAGATTGGTGCTCCCCATTCTGAAATGCTTCGCCTAATAAAACCTTTCTCAAATAGCTCCCCTACTTGCTTGCACTACACCAAAAATGCCAATTTGGCAGTGCTCATGGCCGTATCAAAATGGATTTGATACGGTTTTAAGCCGTATCAAAAAATGGCGTCTCTGTTGCTTTGATACGGCTTAAAACCGTATCAAATTGGTATTTTGATACGGTTTTAAGCCGTATCAAATTAATAATTCGATACGGCTTAAAGCCGTATCAAATTAATAATTCGATACGGCTTAAAGCCGTATCAAATTAATATGTTGACACTGTCAACTTCATAGATTGATACGGTTTAAAGTCGTATCAATTTAGTAGATTGATACGGCTTAAAACCGTATTTAATGCCTCATTTTTACAATGCTATCAACGAATTAGATACGGCTTTTAACCATATCAAAATCGGTATATCATATATGCAATATATAGAAACACTATACCCATTGATATATATATAGATATAGATATAGACACACACACACACACACATATATATATATATATATATATATATATATATATATATATATATATATATATGCGCAATAAAGAAGATACGCTGCACCCATATAACAGTATATAAAGAAGATACACAAAACGTAATTCGATTAATATATAAACCATAATTTCAGTTAATACAAACCACATAACACAATATATACAAAGCATAATGTTCACAGTTCTTGCTTAAAAAAAATAACAAAACTGCAGTTGTCGAGCCCATGCAACTCATGCTTGTTCCAAATCCTGAAAAGAAATTAAAATAACAAACATTTGTTTAGTTCCGTCTCCATAACAACAACAAGAAGACAACAATAACAAGCATCATTTTGCCGCAGACTAACTGACATGGACTCAGTTTGCGACAGAAGTCGCAAACTGGACTCAATTTGTGATTTCTGTCGTAAACTGATCCAGTTTGCGACTTCTGTTCGCAAACTGATACAGTGCTTGTCTGCTTATTTTTCAGAATGAATTGCATCAATTTCTGTCTAGTGAACATGAAATAAAATTCTTTAATAGAAGGCCAAACTAACATTTCTTCATAAGGAATATAAATAGTATTAACAATAGGACTCGGTAGTAAAATATTCTTGTAAGTAACCGTGATAAGATGCAATCAATTGTCATTAAGACATCCTTGCGAGTCAATGAAGTTTGACAACATTCTCGCAGTGAAAGACCAGACTAAATGTGCTAGGAACACTTGTAGCCAACCACTGGATGCATGGACGTTTGAGTAATGAATTACTGGAAATAATGTAATCCAATTTGGTACAGAAATTCAGCTCATACTTTTTAATTATTATCATTTTACTTAACTAACCACTTGATCATCTCCTGACACCTATTTTGTACTTCAGTTATGCATTATCGATTTCAATATTGCACTTGATTTGGTTGAAAATGCAGTCAGCATTAAAGTATAGAATGGCTTCACCATTGTGTAGATGTTCATACAAACAAAAAAAACAGTAATGCAGTAACTTTGTGTTTATGAACAACATGAAATTTTGATTTATAAGTAGTAATTAAGTCAGCAAGTCAGTAGTAGAAAATAGTTGCATATTTCATTTCCATTGGATTGAACCAATATTTCAACTTAAATATCCAAAAATTTCAAATACTATTGCCATTTACTATTCATGCAAAACTACCTAAGAGTTGCAAGTTCAAACTGATATTAGTATTTAGAGTCCTAAAGATTTCCAATAAGTCAATGCAAATGTAATGAAATTATAACATTAACATACCGATCATCATCTTAGCATGAACATAAATCATGAACCGCCTTGACTGCTGAGCTCTACTATAGTCGGTATCAGGCTCTGGAGGAACATATTCCACGCTCTTATTCGTCTCTCTATTTCCTAAACAAAAGAAAGTAAGATACTCCTTGAGGTTGGGTGCTCTGAATCCTTTACCTTCAAGTGCAATGGCAATGTCACTATACATCATCTCCATTGTTCTATGCTGCCAGCCTAAAATTGCTTGAACTGATTCACTTTCAGCACTCCCTCAGGTTAGTGAGCAAGTATCAATGTTGGGTCCCTCCAAGGGATATTTAAAGGCATTTCCAGTCCAAACAGTAGGCACAAAAAAATATCTCACAGCATTTATATGTTGTATCCAATGGTGTTAGTAGTATAGTTACTTATGCAAGCAGATTAAGGGTATCAGTGCATGTGTAAGGTAAAGATGTTGATATTAAAACAAATTAATACTATAATCATAAGTTGCAGCTTACATACCATAATTAGTAATAGATTCAAATACATATATCATTTAATCTTAATAAGTAACAATATAATATGATTTAACAAATTTATAAAAATAAGAAGTAAACCTTGAGGCATCCATGTATCCCTTAGCGAATCACGCCGCTTTATGCTAGTGAATGCCGTATTTATACCAACAGCAACAAATGCCTTCTTTTTTCGAGGCACTTTCGCAGTTAGCTGTGAACTCGCACTTGCCTTAATCTCAGTAAGTTCCTTTTGTAGTGAAATTATATCATCCAAACCAATGAAAACAGTAAATCAACATAAGATTAAAAAAAAGAATCGATTGTGACGTTAATATATAAAATTGGATAAACTGATCAAAATTCTTTTACATACTGAAGTACTACAGGAGTTTTGTCCATCTTCATTTCATTTGCATCCTTGTATCGGTCATGCTTCTGGTAAAGGATTGAAGCATATTAATGCATGGTAAGTAAATAGAGCAGTATGAATCTTTGTTAGGAAACATGAATTCACCTGTTATGCCGCAAAGGAGGCTAATATATTATATCAGATAATAATATATACCATGATTTTAGATAAATCTTATAAAGGGATTCAAATAATTTTTCTGTGCATTTATCATATTCGTTTTTGAAGCGAGTAACGAATACACTCAAGAGATAAACTAACCTCATTGGACTTAGAGACATCTGAGATGATTTTAAGTTCTTGATTTCTTTGTCCATCTGAAACTGTGCTCATCTCAGATTCAGGAGTAATCCAGAATCTAATAACAGAAGACAGTGTGGAAAGAAAGCCCAGGCAGTGTATAAAAAGAAAAATCAGCCGAAAAAACCATGTTACCGGTCAGTGAAAAGAAAGCCTAAGCAGAAACACATGCAGGAACCATGTATATTGTTGGGGTCACTAAGAAAATGGCAACTGTTCTTTATAACCATATATGGTGCATTGTTCCTAAAAATACACATGCAGTACCATTCGCTAATTCAGTTCAATCATTGGATAGATGCATTTAAAGGGATATGAGCTCTGAAATAGAAGATCATAATGGGGACTCGGATAAAGGAAAACTTGTTAAGTCAGACAATGCTTCTAGTAGCGAGATGAAAGGTCTGCACAAATCAAGTGTCACTAAAGCTGCTGATTTTGTAATGCGAGAACTATTTCGACGTATAGCAGTAAAATGAATAATAGCGGCATTTCTATGGATTGTCAATGCTCAGGAGTGTGATCAAATCTCATTGGCATCGTTAACAATGCGCTAAAAAAGGAATATTAACATGTATTTTCTAAGGTAAAATGCGACTAAGTTATACTTATGATCGGATCATGGGAAAAAGAAAACATACCACGCTGCAAGTGCTGGCATAAACATTGCAGACCAGATACTCATGAGGACAGCAATTGTAATGATCATCGCAGCAAGTGGCGCCTTCTAGAGGGCAGCAACCCTAGTCGAAGAACAAAATTTTCCCTCTTCTCCTTGGTTCTTGGTAAGAATTATATTTTTTTTTTATCTTGTTTCTTGGTATTTACTAATGGAAGTTAGAAACACAAAATTCAAAACGAATCCAAACTAGACTTAACTTTTTAACATGTGTACTCCATTTCAGTATATATCTATTATAAGAATATTAAATAATCATTTAACACTTATTGCAATCAGGGATTTACAATAATTAGACATAAAACACTTTATTATTCATCAAATTTCTTAATGCTTATCATACTATAAAACCTGCTGATAAAAAATTGCATTTTACTTAAAATAAAATAAAAATCTTTAATTTTTTACTCATATATAAAATGAAATCAACTAGTTCTACCAAATTACTAGTAAACAATATATAGAACACAGTTAACAAAAAATTAAAAACTAAATATTATTCAGCTATCTAACTTCTGATTGGTGAAAAAACACAAACTTTGTATGCCATAACATATATTCATATTGCTACAGCTAACAGACCAAGTTATAGTCATATAAGTTTTAATTTGCTTTGCATATCAAAAACAGGACATACCTCAACAATCCTTCCACTGTCCATCACAATTATTCTGTCAGCAGCTTGTATGGTAGATAGCCTACATATATAGGAACATAAATATAATATAACAATGTTATTTAGTAAGGTTAGCATTGTATAAGCTTAACCACAACAACTATATAACAAACTATAAACATTCATATATGTGTGTGTGTGTGTGTGTGTGTGTGTGTGTGTGTGCGTGTGTGTGTGCAAAACTACAAACATTCATATAGATTTGTTATACTTGAACAATAATACGTATCCAATACTCATTCATTATCCTTAAATGTTCAAGCTTTCTATTCAATTTAACTATAGAGAAACTTCTAGCGATGTTTCAAAAATTACGAGCATACCGTAAGTTTAATTTTATAATTACTTAATAGTAATCATGTTTGCATTCTACTGTGATCATTTATTCTCAAATGTTCCAAGATACTACAAAACGTCGTATTCTCTCTTTTGAGTTCAGAACTTAGAATCTTTCCTTTTAATTCAGATCCCGCGTTAATGCTGTTAAATATTTTTAGAGGTTTATACTTTGCAATGTTACTTGCATTATTTATAATGCAATAAGTTTAAATTTTATTTATTTTTCTGTTGCATTATGTAACTAAAACAGTATGTTTCTACGGTAATAAATGATATAGATTACTAAACATTCATGCTTCTCGTGCAATTTTGGTTGCTCGGACTGTACTTGGTATTTCTACAAGGCGTAGTTGTATTTATTTTTTGAATTTATTTATAGCATGACATTTTTGAAGTAGATATATGACATAAACCGTCAAATCTCATATTCAAACATGATGGCGAAATCATGTTTTCTTAATAACATCATGCGTTATTTATAATGCAAATCGCATAAATATCTCTAGTTTATTACACAGAAAAGATTTTTGTCTAAATATTTCTAGAAGAGTTTCTTCTTTCCCTTTGCTTCTGGAAATCTGGAAATAGAAAAAAATTTGATTTCGCAGAAGTCGCAAGCCAGTGGTAATTCGTTATAGTGTTGTGATTAAATATGCTAGCTCGAGAATTATGACAAATATTCGCGCACATGCAATGAAATAACCACGTTGTTATGACATAGAAAATAGTCATACTCTAAAGCTTACACGTGCTTTAAGACAAAAAACATACTCATATACTAAAGCTTACACATGCTTTACCTTCTTTTGAGTTTTTCAATATTCTTAGACTCAGTACGCTAAAATCTACACGTCTCATGTATCATGTATGGTGGGCATATAGGCAGTTAAACATGTAAATAGCCAGTCCGGTTTGAATGCGTTTTTTACAAAAAAAAAAAGGAAAAAAGAAAATACTATATTGATGATCATTCATGGCCGCATGAAATAAAAATGCTGATATTTCTACAGGAAGTTCTACTATAAACATGCAAAGATTTAAAGTTCTGTAATTTAACTCCACAGAAACTTAAACTGAAACACTTATCTTGTGATTATGAAGTTTAGTAAGGAAAGTTATTGAATAACCAGTCTTAACAAATAACTTGACTTGAATCAAAGATCATGTCAGTTTGAGCTACGGATCGTTTCGGAAAGACAGATTAGAAGCTAGAAACATGTTCTACTCCAATCATGAAAATACAAAACAAGGAAAAATAAAAATACCAAGAGGCGTCATGTTTACGGATTGACTTAGTTCTAATAGCCTATATAAAAACCTATTCTAATCAATAGAGGATAAATTTCAGTAAGATGATAAGAGTAATATATGGGCACAGACGTTTTAATTTTAATAAATGTGAGAGCAAATTCAGATGTAATAATCAGAACTTTGATGGATTTTTTAGAAGTTTACATTCTAACAAAAAGGGTTACAATTTTCACACACCAAACATACATCTCTCATTTTTTTGTCATTCACATTTATCAATTAAAATTTCTTTTTTTCTTACATGAATTTTCTTTTCTATTGAAAAACTGGTATAAGATGTGAGGCAAATGCTCTATATGGTTTCTTCGGTATTCAGATGTGTCTTCTTATGGGACTGGTAACTGTGACAGCTTATAGGTTACGTCTACTTATCTGGTTTTGGATTGCACTAAAATTTCATTTCCTGTCAAACCTATAGTATTGTAAAGCAATTGGTATTCGACACAATTGCTCTTAAAGATGTTGTATGTTACAATGCATCGATGTCAACATACTGTAAAACAGGACTAATAAATAGGCTCTGTTTAGTATTTAATGAGGCATTCTAAAAACAGAAATTAAAACCACACAGCTAGTGAATGAGCAGACACACAAAACATACAACAAAAGTATTCCCTAACCACAATCAAAAGTCTTTGCAAGATAATCTGGTAGGAAAATAAAATAATTTAGATTACCTCTATAGCAACTAGAAATGCTCAGGAGAGGCCTATTCCAATTTCTGCTGAACCTAAACATGCATCTCTAATCTTACAATAGATCAATTGCGATCCAGGTGAAGCTCCATTTAACAAAGGTTCCTGCAAATTACATGCTTGGTCAAAAAATATATGATGTAATGTGGTTGAAGTGGAAATGTTAATGAAATAACTCAAATGTACCACATGACGGTATGCAGAGGTAACGCCTACATCTGATGTCAATATTGTATCCTTTTCTATATTTACACTTACAATTCATTGCTGCTACTATTTCTAACTATCAGGTTTATTGTATTTACTGCAACATATATGTTCTTTGGCACGTTTTCACTGTATAGCAGGGTGAGTGCAAGAGTTAACTATCTAGTTAGTATTTACTATGAAAAACCATAATAATAAATGTAGTTCCAATTCCCTAAACAAAATTATCTGACAGAAACAGGAATAAACAGAGTTAAAGTTTCCTAACCACGGTAATTACTACCGCACGACTATCTGATCAAAACTGGAAAAAATAGACATTAGTAACTACTGGATGATAACGTAAAATCTTACTAAAATTCGAAAAAAATGAAAGTAATTCAAATCAAAGTCCGTTAAACAGCAATAGAATTTGAATATACATATATTTAAACGCGAATAGTAGATCTCGACTCGAACCCTAGATCTCGACTTGAACAGAAATCTGGACTTAGAACCCAAGATCTCGATGTGAACAATCATTCCGATTGGAACCTAATCCCAGATTCTGAATGTGAACTATGCGAAGTGAGTGGATTTAGGGATTGGATAATATTATGGGAAGCGGAAAATGAAATAGCGGGGGAGTGAAAATATGATACGGGTTTTAGTTGTTGGGGGATTTTAGTTGTTGCGCGAAATGAGAACTTTGATACGGCTGAAAGCCTTATTAAATTAACTGATCCGCGATTTCTCAGATCTAGGGTTAGATTTTACTTGTTTGAGGTGGTGTGGATTGCAACCTAGTGTGCCAAATGAATTTGGTACGAATATGGACACTATCAAATTTGATACGGCTTTAAGCCGTATCAAATCTCTAAATCTCGGTGTGCCAAATTTGTTGTTTTGGTGTAGTGTTGCTTAGCTCCTTTCTTTCCCTAGGAGCCATGTGGCGCACTGGTAGAGCAACGGGCTTCGCTTTATCTACCAAGTAAATTTGGAAGTCTATCTCACACTTTGGAGGTAGTCCCTTAACCTCCTCAAACACATCCGGGTAGTCTCTAACTATGGGCACAGATCGCAAGTCGTCAACAGAAGTATCAAGTGATTCTAGAAAACTGATCATCGCTGCAGGAAATCTCGAGAGTCCTACCATGAAAAGAAAGAAGTCTAACCATTCTCTTTTCGCAACCAAGGATGACACCATACATGTATAGCCAATCCATGCCAATAATTAAACCATTGCCCATAAAGCCCAACATGTATGCATCGCATTCAAATTCGACGCCCAAGATAGAAATTCTCAAACCCCTACACATCATGGATAAATGAGCTGACCCTTCTACGGGATTTGAGACCACTGCAAGTTCAAAGACTATACTAGTATCAAGGTGCAGAATATCAACTAAACAACTGGATATAAACCAGTGTGAAGCGCCAAAATCAAACAGGGTTCGAACATGATAGTCAAAAAGGGAAATCAAACCTTCAACCATGACTTTCCTATCTCGATTAGGTCCATTAGATTCCAAACCATGCACTTGTCCAGAAGTTCCTGCCCCTTTTCCTTGCTTGCTAGGGCACTTCTTAGTGAAGTGTCCCATCTTCTCACAATTAAAGCAAGCTCCCTTTGTCTTTCTACAGTCTTTCACAAAATGACCCATAGCTCCGTAACCAAGACACTTGATATCATTCTTAATCTGAGCCTTGTCAGGCTTCGCACCTTTCTTTTGTTGCTTTCCTTTCTTGGGCTACCATTCCTACTTTTTGCACTTAGCTTGAGTCTACTTAGTCTTAGTCTCTTTCTTTTCTTCCTTTCCATCCTTGTGCATAAACCCCATGCCAACTAGCCTTTTAAAATTTGCACCCATTGTATGTGAGACAAAGCAAGCCCTTGGAGAGGTTGATTCAACCCTCTCGAAAATCTATGTGCCTTCTTGTGGGGCGTATTCACCAACCCTAGTCCAAACTTCGCTATTTGATTAAACTTATTCACATATTCCTTAGTCAGTATGTCCCCTTGTTTTAAAGCTAAGAACCTTTCCATTAGCAGTCCCTCTTCTGCATGAGATGAGAATTTCATCTTGAACCTTTTCCCGAAGTCATCCCATCTCACTACTGGTCGTCCAGCCTGGGTTACTTTCCACCAGTAGGAAGCCTCATCCTTAAGTTGCCCTGCAGTCAGTTGTATCTACCTTTGGTCATCGATTTCAAAAAGTTCAAACAAGTTCTCTGTATCGTCCCGTATTCTTGCTAGCCAGATATGTAAATTATTTTATTATTTTATTAGATTTGGTGTTATAAATGAATTTATAATTATAATTTGAACTCATAAACATCGAGGCATTTCGTAATTTACAATTTGAAATTCCTGTTTGTTGGTATGAATATAAAACGCTCAACGACCATTAACGATAAAATTAAATAATCATACGAAATAGAACGCTCAAATCAATGCATTGCTTAGATTATGATGAGGCATGTGCTTTGCACAGGAAATTGTAACATATATTATACGGGCGTTAGAAATGATTTATTTTTCAAACAACCTCCGTTTTCTATGTAACAAGTTTAATTGAAATACATGCAGCTAGTTATTGCTATATTTTTAGTTTAGAGCTAATCGGAGTTATTTTACCGGTACATGAAATTTAAGGATGAACCGATAATTTAAATAAGGTCGGGGTGAAATGGAGTCGGTTTCAACAAAATGAACTTCATTGGGATTGGAACGCTATGACGTAGCAGTGCATACGTTTTCTTTGCATTTGAAGTTCATGTGGAACGTTGAGTATTTAGACCGGTCCACGTAAAATATCGCTACGGTATAACATAAAATAATAAATTGTAGAATCCTTTACATAAGAAAAACCACGTTCAGCCTATCCAAATTTTTTTCCTTCCTTTGCTGGTTGCTAGTGCTGTCATCTTTTCATTTCAGCAGCCTACCATTTATTTCAACATGTCTACTGAAATCACTGCAGCTATACACTAGGCTCCTTCTTTCCTTTAAGCCTAAGCTATTTTCAATTTCAATACGTGTTACAGTGAGTAGCAGCTACCCCTACCAAATCTATATTGCAAACACCACTGAAGCTTTACCCGTATTTTCTTATCATCATACTGCAACTTTATAACATGTTTTAGATAGTAGGATAGGTCATAAGCTGCGGGCTGAATTCTCACCATTTGCGGGATAGCAGCTGCCTCTTCGAAATCAACATCGGGTTATGTCATCTTGGACCTTGAATTTATGTGCATATCATAAGCAAAGAATGCTCCAAGTTGGGATATTTTTAAGCACTACTATTGAAAAAACATACTTCATGAAATAATAAGGTTCATTGAACCGTATATATACTACAAAATATAAGCATGTTATACAAATAAAAGAATGAACAGAACCACACATTCCCATGTCCTCGCCATCAACATCAAATTTATACTACATTTCTCTCCATCAGCTAGCCTAAGATTTAACACGCACATGCTATGCCCTTCACCATCGCAATTTTCCCATAACACAGCTAGCACTTCCATATCCCATCCTTTCTATACGTAACTGCACATGCCAATTTTTATAGCAACACAGCTATTCTATAATCTCCTTTCAGCTCACGCCTTACTTCACTTCAAAGAAAAAAAAACCTATTCTACCCTATACATACATTTTTAGCTATCACGCACATGCTATTGTCTGCACTGACCCTATAAACGACCTTCCTTTAATTTAAATCAACAGCTAACTTCTACATAAAAGAGCTCATAGTATATACAGCTGGTCTGAAGAAACATACAGGCTGTATATTTCACCATCCGTCACACAATTGAGATGAAATATCACTGATCTCTATTCCTCTATGGGCATGGCTATGAGAGTTGGATTTAACTTCATACTTATCTTCTCCAGATATATATATATATATATATATATATATATATATATATATATATATATATATATATATATATATATATATATATATATATATATATATAGAAGAGAGGGTGGAGGAAGCATTCGAAATGGGTGGGCCGGGAAGGAATACAGTTGGAGGCATGTTGCATGAAGACCCTAGCAGGTGATGAACGAACGGTTGGGGAGGCGGACATGTTGTGGAGGAGCAGTTCGGTAGTGGGTGTTTTGTTGAAGCCTGAAAAACGAAAGGGAAGAGGTGACATGTTTCAGTGGGAGGAGAATGACATGCAAAATACATGCAGTAGGAAGATAAGAGAAAATCAGTTGGGAAAGGTGAAAACATGTTAAAAGTGAAGGGGGCCTTGGGCTTGAAAACATTGGGAATATTCATGAAAACGGTGGAGAGGCTGATGGGAAGGAAGTTAGGTTGAAGGCTTGAGTGGAGAAACAGTAAATAGAAAAGTAAACATGATGTGATGGATGGTCAACAGTGAGGAGGAGGGGCGGTGGTGTAGTGGTGAATATGGAGGATAGCATGGGTTCGAGGAGTTTCAATGGGAAGTGTGTTCGAGAGAATGAAACAAGGGAGGGCTCTGAAGCAGTTTCTATAATGAAGGTGAGAAGACAATGAACAGTAATATTTTGGCTCCTAATTTTGTTTAACTATGCCTAATACTGTTATGACGTGACGAGTATTAAGTAATAACATGGACTAACCCAAATATTTTTACATATTATAATGCAAGTAATAATGCATAGTACGTTATTAATGATATTAATGGGTACACTAAATTGAAACGTAAGGGATTAATTAATATTGCCTAATCAGTTTTAAAGTATTAACTAATCAAATCATTATTTAACTTGCCTGACCCTAGTTTATATATAACGTAAGAGTAAGGAAATAAATGTTCCCAGTTTGGGTTTCTAGCGTGCTTAAACACAATAGCAGTATGCCAATTTTATTGATGTACGGTACACCGGGACTCCATTTAGAAAATGAAATGAGTAACGAAATGAAATGTGCTCAAACAAGGTAATTAACGAACGATGGTGTTTAGGTTAATATAAATTACTTTATATAATATTAGTAATGAGCCTGGCTGATATTTTAGAAATGCCTAATGATAGTTTAAGATGATGGATGTGTTACCAAATATTATAGATTTATTAAAAAAGTAAATACAGGTTAGTAGTAAAATATTTTGTAAGTATTATTTAAATTGGGAAATACCGTATTAAAATTATAACCGTGCCATTCGTGCACAGAATCGAACAAACCAAAGGACGTTGGGATCGGACCGACGAACGTAATATTATGGAAATGGAACGAATGGAGTTAAATGCAGCTGGAGGCTTGTGAAATAAACCGTTTTGATGGCGACTAGGTGAGTTCAACTCACTTAGATTTATCCAATTTATATTTTATATAAGTTGGGTTTTTAAATATTTTTGTGCTATGATAGTTAACTAGTTGATGGATGTTTGGATTGCTATTATATATTGTTTAATGGTTGAATATTATATCTGTTGATTGAAATAAAATGATATTGTTAAGATAACGTATTTGGATGCAGGGAAACAGGTTGGAGAGATCCAACTGGATTCCTCAAATTTATTATTTATTTTCATATCGCTTTTATATGAACTGTTTACTGATATGATTAGATGATTGATTGATCACTGTTTGTTGAATCTAAATTCAAAAGTTTTTTATTTTAACCAATAAACAGTATTGGTTGGGTAATTGGCAGCAGCTGAGCTAAAAATAAATGGTGTTACAAATATTGATTTACAGTCGGTTGAATCGACGGTAATAAAGTTAAGAAATTTAATTTATAATTGAAGATAGATTTTTAAATCTATATATTTAAATAAATAAAGGAAATTAAGATTATTATTTATAAGTTTTAAGTATTATTAAGTAGTTTACAAATCAAAGTCTTACGAGATTTATAAAGAGACGAGCAAAAACTAATGCAAGAGTTGAATTAATTGTTTCAATAACAATTAAATAGAATTTATTTAAATTAATTACGTTATTAGTTAATTTACTAGAATGAATAATTTGAATTGGATAACGAGATGATCATGTTTTAGAATTGATTAATTTAGTTTGGTGTTAATTAATCTAATGGAATAAATTAACGTACATTTTTTTTTACTTTAATACGATTTTAAATAAAAAGTTTACTGTTTGTTTTAGTTAAATAAGAAGTGACTATTTCGACAATAGTAAAGATAATGTAAATTGTTATTATTTTAATAATTTAAGCGATCAACTAGTAATGAGATTCATTAAGGTAAGTAATCAAAGTGGATATTGAAATATAATGGGATTCTTGAAAAGAATCGATGAATGGTTTTATACTAAAACCGAATTTTATAACTAAGTTGTAAAAGGGATTTTAAGCCGAGACGATACCTTAAAAGAAGTGTTTGAATTAAGGATAGGAGAAGCAGATTAAAAGGGTTTATATTAAACCTAAGTTTTATAAACAATGTTTATAAAAGGGAGCGTGAGGCTAAAACGTTAAGTTTTAAATTAACGTTACTTAACAATGGAATTTGAAGGGAGTTTTTCAAGTTGGAAATGGTTAAATGAATTCGAAATGGAATTCAAACAGAAATCCAAATTTGAATTAAAGTGATTAGGCGGGTTGAATAATAAAGATGCAAGCTAGAATTCGCTATATTAATTGAGTTATGAGTTTTCAATAAGATAATTAAAATAGGATTTGTTTTGATGTTGGAAATGAATATCGGTTTTGGGTTTACAACTGATACCTATCTTAAGATAAGAACGTTGTTGATCAAGGTCTGAGAGGTAATTAAAATACCCCAACTTGAACGACTTCAGGATTATCGAAGGATGATATTAGTCGTAATGGTGGAGATGTTAAAGTAATTTATTTAAGAAATAATAATGTAACATTATGGGAAGAATTCAGAAATATATATATATATATGATGGGATTCTAAATATAAAAAGAAATGGAATATTATTTCCAAAATTGAAATAAATAAAAGAAGATTTATGAAAGAATACCAATATTTTTAGATAATAAGTTATGTTAAATTAGTACGATTATTGTACGATTATTGTACGGAAACAAAAAGAGAGATTTTGTAACGATTATTGTACGATGTTAAATTAAATCGATTCTGCAGTTTTTAGATAACAAGTTATGTTACGGCAAATATTTGAAATAATAAATTTATATAGTTATAAGATGTTTTTCCCAACTATTGAAGATTGGAAATGGTTTTGAGAATATTACTAAGAGGTAATACCATATTTTAAAATATATCAAAGATTTAGAAGTTTATTTAATAATTCGTTAATTATTTATAATTAAAAGGGCCAAATGTTGCTGAGTACTGAATCAATGAATTCATTTTATTTTCAGGATTGAGTGGTTGTTTATTTGATAGTTAAATAACCGATTATCAAATCTGGTCAATATGATTGTTGGTACGGGAAGTCCGGGATCAAATTTATATTCGAAAACCATTCCGACCAATGAATACGTAAACCCTGAAGATACATATGCTGAGCGAGATGGAGCAATTGAAGACTATGGACCTTCATGAGCATAAAGATTGCTTGTTGAATATCCTCTGGTTGTACAGCCAGAGATATTCTGACGTGATTCGGTCGTAAGTGAGATTATACGGATTGCCAAAACTACTCGTTACTGATCCATAGGGTAATTTAAGGATGCAGTAGGAGAGAGTGCCTTCAGTTTGTCCAGTCCCGGGACAACTTGTATGGATGGATGCCTGACAAAGCATTTCCAAAGGGATTGCGTACGTTGATTTCCTCAAACGTATTTTTGTGGCGGCGGAGAAGACACCTTCTCTTAACTTAACAACCCGATTATTTTTGTGGAAATCAATTAGTGATTTCTGGAGGATCTGACGATGTGGCATTCAAAGTGAATGGTGGCCAGGTGTTCTAAAAATACGTTATGACCTCAAGACTCACAACCGGGAAATGACAAAAATTGGGCAGGCAACACGGCTATGTGGGTCGCTCCCATTAGGGTATATAATCACCTATCTAGAGAAATTCCTTTTGCTTCTTTATCTATCGATGCTGTCCCTTTTCGGGAACAGTTGCTGATCCCAACCATTGGTGATATACATTCGATACACTCAAGCGAAATGAGTGGTCGGTCATGTGTGGCTGGGTTGCAAGACATTCTTGTTGAACCCAGTGTATTCGTCTCTAGAGATACACTATCGGTAGGTGGTTCCATACCTTGTAATAGTCGGAATCCAATCTCCAATAAGTGCCCGCGATTTTGATTGTATACTATATATGTGTAGCATGAGATGCAAGCGTTCCGCTAGATTGCTATTTATTTTTATTTAGACACTATCATAATATCAGACAAGATATGATTTCAAAACTAGTTTGGGCTATAGTAAGGTAAAAACTGTCCGTGTTTATGTGTGGCCTGGTCTTACTATTATCCTTTTCTTTTGAAAAGATTTTTGAACTTTAAAAATCAAGTTGGATGATTCCCTTAAAATTTTGCGAGTTGTTCTCACTCTAGTTCACCAGACTGACCCAGTATTTGTAATGCGCGGGTTAGACTGGGTTGTACAGGTCCAGATTATCGAATGCTACGAGGTCCAGAGACGAGCTGGATGGGTTCAGACATATTATATTACATTATTCCACTGTGTGTTGTTTATAAGGACAGATTATTATAACTGTCCAGATGTGTTGGTTGTAAGCTGTACTATGATGTTTTGTAAGTATTTTCAAGCTCTCAATAAAGATTATTTCTATATTATATTTTGTTCCACTGCGATGTGAGACTCTGATTCTCTGTGTTGGTTCTTCTTCCTCTTCTATTCTAATCTTTCTTTCTTATCTCACCCTCTACCTTCTTTCTAATAACTATCTGGTGTTTTTGATACTTGAGTTTTGACAAGTAATATGGGTATTATGTATTATTGTCGAAGTCTGGGCGTCGATCCCGCTGGGTTTTTACATTCTCCGTCTCTCAAAGCCACTTCCATACTTCAACAAAGCTTTTGGTACCACTTAATGGTTTTCCTCCCATAGCGCAGAAGTCTTTGCATAACTTAGATAAGTTATCTACTCATGGATGTGGAGGAACAACTTATGCAACTGGAGGTAGAGCATCCCCTTGACCACTGGCAGGTGCTGTATCCTCAAGGTACCTTCGAAGCCATGTCGGTAATGAAATGCCCTCAGGAAGATTAGGTGCCCCAGACACGATGAAAAGAAAAGAAAAAGGATTCAATAAGAGATCACGAGAATATTGACTATGGCTTGAGGGGATATGTTTTTCAAAAATAGATTTTTACTTGGAAATACTTTTCTTTTGAAAACGATTTTAAAAGATTTTTTCTATGATCTTGTAACCTTCAGCTCTGATACCAAATGTGACACCCCACGTCCATTAATGTCACTCATAAAAGAATGCATTAAGTTTCGTGAAGCGCAATAGGTAATCATTACAGAGAATATACAAGACAGAAAAGTAAGCATCGGAAAATTTTAAACTTTATTATAAAAGAAATAAAGTATAGTTTCACAAGTACATCAAAACCACTTACAATTACTCAAATGTCTCAAATCTGGCTCATAGAAATAAAATATCAGAGTACATAAAATAATAACCCTTTCCATAAGCAATACTAAAGTTGAGGGCAAGTCAAAAGATACATCTAAAGAAATCCAAGTCCAAGCTGCAAGAGAAATCCTAGTCACTGATGAGTGCTGCCACTCTAAGGACTTGAGGGGGGAAGATGAAAGAGAAGAAAGAAAACAAATCAGACATAAATTCTGGCGAGTTCTACCGATTTACAAATATGTATAAAATAGAAATGCCAAGACAGGTAAATAAGACTGGATGAGAAAGGTACAGTGTCATAGAAGATAACCTAAACTGAACAGAATAGCATGAATAAACTTATGATCGGGTAATGCTTCACATTTATATCCTAAAACAAGTACGTTTGCACCAATACTAGTATAACAAGTTCAACACGATTACATAACAGTAGGATTAACAATAGAAATAAACAGCAGGTTTAAACAGCAGGATTAGGCGTACCCTAATTGTGTAACCATATTATGTGTTACCCTAATTATACAACAACAATATTAGGTGTACCCTAATTATTACCCAAGTGATTGACTCCCTACTACGTAAATACCATGTGTCAGCCCCAGCAGTAGGGTGTATCACTCCCTAACCAACAACTATATAACACAGACCTATTTACTGGTGTTACAGTGTCTTATCTTCCCAAGTCGGACCCATGCATGCCCATGACTCCATCGGAACGCGCCTGTACCCACCCTCATGTGAACCTATTACTATCCAGTTCAGTAAAGCATTCCCTGGCCCTACTTAGTGCGAGGTCCCTTCTAATAAGATACCAACTTGGATACTGACTGACATGGGGCCCAAACAGCAGATTGACCCAAGTAAAAACCCCTAAGCTTATGCCTCCAAAACTAGGATTTAAGAGTCCCCAAACCCGATACAACAACAAGAACTAGGGACATCTTAGCTTATTACCACTCATATTTATCCTAACAGGTTTAGGTTCAATAATAATCGTGGTTGTAATTATTACATGACATTATGTGTATAACCCTTCCCCAAAACACCTGCCTATATGTATACAATTCCCAAAAAAATTTAGTTTATCAATCTACATCTTGTACTTACCCTATTCTTAACATTTCATTTACTTAATGTTTGTTTTAAGTCAAATCTAACATGTCCATTTCATATGCATATCAACTATGTCCCCAAATTACAACATTTATAGGTTTATGCATATTTATACATAGTTATAGCAACATTTACACATTATCCCTTTTGTTAGTTATAGCAAGTCTAAACATGTGTATATTTATCCTTTTTCCCAAAGTATGGCTAATTAGTTCCAAATTAATAATATGCCTAAATTCCTCTTTTCAAATCATTCATTATTGCCCTAATTATACGCACATTCAAATCAGATATAGTCTAAGTTTCCAAGGGCCTAGGCTTAGCGTAAAATAAAAAAGGAAAACAGAGGAAGGGGAATATAATCAAATCACATAGGCATAAAGGAAAGACTGGAAATAAACATAGAAAATGGGAAAAGGAAGATAGACACATACAACTATTTAATTTTCCAACATCACAGGCATAAGTATAACTTGTTAATTTACTAACATTCTGGGCATATGTATGACTGATTATAATGGCATAGGTGATTAATAGTGAAAACATGTAAAACATCTATTTCACTAACACTGTAGATCCTAAACAGTTTTATTTAACGGTCATGTCCAAAGTCTAAGAAATCAGATCTGTAAGTAACGGGTAACTTACAGTGAGTCTTGGTAAAGATAAATATATATAACACTATGCCATAGAAGAGTCCAACTCCAGTCCAAGTTGTATGTATGAAAGTCCTGATGTTTTCTCTGTCTGATCCAATCTTTAACGGTATTCCCCCACTATATGTTTATATTTTAAGAATAGATTTACAGAAGGAGAAGGTACGAAGAAATGGTGTAAATTAGAATGGGAGAAGCCACTTATTTATAGATGTATAGAGCCAACCTCAGCCTTTAGATCCTAAGTCTTAAATCCAAACCGTACAAGTCATGCTAAGCCAACAATGAATACAATGCATAAAATAGTCCAGATACATACTCTATATCCACCCGGATCAGGGATGGGTCCACCGACCTACCACTTACGTCGACCCCTTGGGTCAACCTATGGGTCGACCTAGGTTGAGCATTAGTCGCCCCACAACAGGCCCGTTTCCCGTTTGTTCCCGCTCGCTTCATTTTGACTTTCTGGAATTTTAAATTTATATTCATACATAAGCTTCTTATGCGTATACAAACTTCTAGAGCCCATAACTCCTTCATACGTTATCCGTTTTACGCAAATTTAGGTTCTAGTTGTACCAGAATTCCGAGACGAATGCAATGATAATGTTGTTTTCCCCTTAATTCTGAATATTTAATTAAGTTATTTCTAATTTATTATCTTTAAATGTTGGTGTGTTAAATCTAGCCTCTAGATGCAATTTATGTTGAATTAGAATGAAAAAGAAGAAGAAATTTGGGATTAGGTTGAACTGAAGAATCACAGGCACTAACCTAATGTTTGAGTGAAGAGAGAAAACCTAATTAACTTCCCCAAACATCCATATTTGTAGTTGTAATTCGTTAGCCAATGGGCTTGACTAATCAGCCCATTAACAACTAATTAATCTATCTGGCTGTAACTTAAACTGAAAACAACAATTTCATTCAAACTACTGAACCAAATCCTTCATTTGAACACTCTATGAAATTTTAAACCACTATTATGATCTAATGAGACCAATTTCAGTACCTGATTTGATCTATATCAAAAGTTATCGTGAAAAAATATTCATAAAGGTAAACATGTCACAAATAAGTTTAGTAAAAATCATGGACATGTTTCACATTCCCATGAACAACCTATTAAAATCTGAGAATGATCCGACCACTAGGAAATTTAAAATAATCATTTTACGATTCTCCGATATGTAAAATACGGTTCATTACATAACGCATAGTCGCAGCTACCACCTACCTTGGATGGCATCAAATCAAATCAACCAAGGTGCAATAATAATCAAGGAAGAAGTGTTGCCAATAGGGGTTGATGCCCACTTGGTCATGGTATAACACATGTTTAAGTCATTTTAATTATGAATCTAAAGTCAAGAATATCCATCATTGTTCTCTTACTTCATTCCAGTAGCGTTCGCCAAATAAACCTACTTCATTTTGGATTCTCCACCATGTACACACTTGTTAAAGTGGTTTTTGGTATTAGCGGTGAGCATGAAAGTATCCAATTCCGGTCTCTTTTGCAACCAAACATATATTTCACACTGATTGGTTGTTTATGTTTCCAAAAGGATTCATGTTTTATATCAAAATATCATATTTGCTTTAGAATCATTCCATATCCAAGATAGAATATACTTTCATATAAAATCTCTTTTAAAACCAAACTTAGAATCTTGAAACAATTCCAATTTAAAACAAATTGACTATTAAAAATAGTTGAAAAATAGGTTAAAATAGTTTGGATATATATTAGAAATAATTTGAAAATAATTAGTTAGAACAAGAAAAGATTGAATAAATAGTTTTAATTTAAAATAGTATTTATCAATAAGTAGTTTATAAAATATAAAGTTGATTTTCAAAATAGTTTATTTGAAATTGGTATTATATATATAAGTTTAAAGTAAAATAGTTTATAAAGTAAATAGATATTTATTAAAGCAATTTAAAATAGTTAATTAATGTAGTTTATATAATAATTTAAAATACTATAGTTGAAATTAGAATTTTTTCTTCCAGTATTCAAATAAACTTGAGGTTATGTTTCAATTTGAAATTAAACCGACTCAACTTCGATATTTCAATTCGATTCTGATATTCTAAGCTTTCAATTAGAATATTCATTTGAGTTATTCAATTTGAGGCAATATTTAGTTCACAATTTCAAATATCACTTTATATCAACTAAATTTCAAAGATGGGTAGTTACTTCAAATTATATAACAATTCAATCCCAATAGATTCAATTTATATTTACCTTTAGTTACAATATTAAACAATTTTCTTTGTTTAAACCGAGTAATTCAAAGTTCAAATTTAAAGGTAAAAAATTAATTAAATATTATTTATATTTCTTTTAAAACAATATTAAAAAAGTTCAGAGTTTAAACAAATTTTATATAATCAACTGATATTTATATATAATTTTCTATCCTATGGCCAAGTAATACTTAATTTTAAATTTTAGTATTTCAGGAATAGATATATATTATTTCAATCCAAATCAGAGGGTCATAGGCATTTATCATTTCAACCTATATTCCTAACTGATTTTAATGATTAATCCTGAGTTTGTTTTATGCCTTTAACATCTAAGGTAAATGGTTGGGTCAATCAACCCAAACAGATAGTCATATATAATTAATGTGAATAACAGGGTGAATCACACAATTAAACATCGATATATAAAATATTATTAATCCAAGGCATCTATCAAAATAAATGCTTCCAAACATTTCAATATCACATCAATTTACTAGTCATTAGATATTGAGTTTAAAACTATCAATTTAGTTTAAAATTTTAATCTAATTGTAAAATTTAAACTAACAGCTAAATTAAATTATTCTATCGATGCAAATTAACAAAAATATGCATTTTAAACTACCCAACAACAACCAATACAATCATATCGTAACATGATTTTAATTTAACTAATAATCAAAAAATTATGTTTAGTGTGAGTGTGTTTAATCACTCATCTTTGATTTAGAACACGTTGGAAATCCAAATACATATCTAAAATTTAACGGTTCTAGAATTTGTCTAGAATAGTTCTACGTTGTCTGGAATTTCGAGAAAACCCAACGGAACAAGTTGCGCGTCGATCTGAGTTCATATAAAAAAGTTATGAACATTTGAATTTCAAAATATACAAAAATAAAATAAAAACACCTCACCCTATAACTACTTGCCACGTCAACCTCCTCCCCATTTCATATTCTCGCCTTTTCACGTTCAAGATCTTGCGCATGAACCTATTTAGGCCGACAGTTTGACCAAGCCTCACACTTACGTTCAGCCACTGTTCGAGCTGAAACCACCTCCATCGCGAAGCCACCGCCAAGCAGCACCTCCGCTTGAAAGACCAAGGTTTTGAAACCCTATTTTAGAGATTTCGGTCAATCCCGATACCCATAGATCAAATTGAACCCAACATTGGATTCATATACTCGAGCTCTACAACTTTCGTTTAGGACCCATTACCAAATGTCACACGAATAAAAAACACCAAATCCAACTGTAATTTCACATTTTTTCAGCTTTGATCGAGATTTCTCGTTGGCCCGATCACTATTTCAAAAAATGGATCCTTACCGTCAGTTAGTATCATCGAGATCTTTCCAACGACGTATAGTTCATTAGGGTTTGAGACATTTGAATTTTTTATCATAATTTGATTTGCAAATCGCCATCAAAAAGATATTAGTTTTGAATTTCGAGATTACGGTGGAGGAAATGAAATAGAGGCTATAACAAGGGTTTGTAGCACATATTTATATCAACAGGCACGTGGGTTTAGTTACATAAGCCCGCGTGGCCCTAATGACTGCACAATTTCATGAAAAGACACATTTTCAAATTCGAAAAAAACATAACGTTCTATATATATATATAAAGTGAAGTTTTCAATATTTCTGAGCGCAATGAAACAAGCCTCAAGTCTTGATTCCATCGTATATAGAAGTTAACTTCTAAAATCAGATTATTTCAATTTTGTAGTCTAAAAATTGATTTCTATGCCTTTTGAGCTTGCACGCTAAAACGACTAATCTAATTGCTACAAAATTTGAAATCTAAAAATAATTCACCATTACGTATTTCATAAAATTGGTTTCGTCGAAATCTGAGACCGTTTGAAGAATAGTTGTAACAACCCGCATTTTACGTATCAAAGGATCGTAAAATATTTTTATTTCATTCTCTGAGGGTTGGATCATTCTCATCTTTTGATACGTTGCTTACGGGGAAGTGTGACATGTCCATAATTTTTACCAATTTTGTTTATGACCATTTTTCCCCTATTAGTCTTGTATAGGGCATAACTTTTTACTAAGGTTGAATTAGAGGGTAAGACCTGCACCATTGGAAAGAAATTGATAATTGCCTTTCCGTAGAGTGGTTACATTAAAGATCTGGCTCAGCAATTTGGGATGAATCACTCTTTTAAGGGTTTTCAGTTGGCTATTCAGGTTTGGAGAGCCACAATGGGCTAATTTATGAAGGCCCATTGGTGGGCTATTGGAAGGGTATAAATAGGGGGTAAGGCATATGGGAAATGATTTTACTTTTCCATTCTCCCATTTGGTGCCTCGTGCTCCTCTTTCCTGTAACACCTTTCCACCATTAAAAATCAAAATCCAAGGAGGAAAATCATAGATCTACACCATTGGTGGCTAGATCTACATCAATTGAGGCAAGGATTCATCGGATCAAGGTGTTTGGTGCGAAGTGCTTGCTGTCCGAATTCATTTTCCCTTGATTTTTTCTTCTTTGGGAAAATCGATGAGTGATTTACATCTCTCACGTGAATGCAATGAAGTATATGAATGTTTGATCATGCTTTTCATCATATTTAAGTGTTTTTCCATAGATCTATGCCATACTAAGTTTATTCCCATATGAGTCATCCAATGTTCTATTTAAGCAAGTTTAGTTTAACGATTTCAATCCTATTTCATGTGTATATGCAAATTAGATCTATAATTTTGTCCACATGATCATTTATCATGATTTTCGGGTGATTTGCATAATTTGATGAGAATTGTCGTTTTTATATTATTAGAGAATTCATGTCGTGTTTTTGGTCATATTTGATGAGTCAGATGAGTTGGCTTCATTGAATCTATCGTTTGCGGAAGTTTTGGTTGAAATCATAATTGAAATGGAGATGTGCAGGTTTTGGGTCGTGCAAGCCAGGGTCGAACATGGTTAGTCGAGCCAAATCATGCCTTGGGGATCAAGTCAGGAATGGGTCGGTCTCACTTTTGGGTCTGGGCGTTTGTATCTGAGTGGGTCGGTCCTAAAGGGGAGTTTGGGTTGGCCATTCTAAAGCCCTAGTTTTGGAGTGGGTCGGGTCGGTCACTGGGGAGTTGGTCGGGTCAGTCTCGACGGGTCAGGCTGATCATGATCCGGTTGGTTTGAATATTGAAGTAGTGAAGGTTTGGAATGGGTCGGTCATTGATACTAGGCTTGTCATGTGTGATCGGTCGGGCTAGTACAACAGCTGGAGCTATGTTGAGAGGTCGGGCATGGTTCCAAAATGGGTCAGTCGGTCGGCTGCAATAGGGTAATTTTCTGAAAATTTATATTTACGGGTATGTCTCGGATTTGAAGAAAAGAGCCTGAAAAAAAATATTTTTCGGGGGCAACCCCCGTACCCTAGCCGCAAAGATGTAACTAGCTTGGTGATGGTGTGACTCAGAAGTAAATTCAAGTAGAAAGGTTTGAAGTGTTGAAAGGTGTTCGTTGATTGGTGCAGAATAGCGAATCAGATGCTAACTCAAAGGTCGTGAGTTGGTGAATAATGGTTACTTGAGAAGGTTGCTTGAGCTATGAAAAGTCGTTGTGTAACACCCCATATTTTCTAATAACAAATTAAAGAATACTTAATTATAAATGCGAGAATCAAGGGAAAACATGAAAATTTCTTGGCATAGATTGGTTCATGAAAAGGTATATTTGGTATACCATTTATTGTCGGCAAAATTAAAAGAATAATTATAGCATGATTAAATTAAGATTAATTTACATATATAATTAGACACATATAGAAAATAAGTGAATTTAGAAAAGACGAATTATGACTCACTGCTGAGTCATTAGGGGCTGAGTTGGCTGTTCTAGATAACTCTATCTTGTCTTAATGGTCTTGATTTATTCTGAGATGATCTGACGGCTCCTATTCAATCTAATCTCTATAAAAGCAACCTAGTACCTCACCCCTAAATCATATTAAAATTGAACCTAGAGCCGTCATGCTGCCATTTGACAACCTAGAGTAGCCGGCACTTGAAGCTAACATAGAGACGAACCAAACTAAATCAAAACAACGATTGTCTACATCAAAGGCGAGCATTTCAACTCCAGAATTCGGAATCCAGAAATCAAGACCTTCGTTCGTTGTAAGAGCAGTTATCTTTTAGACGTAAATAAATCTAATACGTGATTTGATATAAAGTGAAATTAGAATTATACCATGTTAATTCATATCGATTGATTTTGATGATTTTATCATGAATTGGAATGATTGTGGATTATTGGATTTGGTATTGGATCTATTTGAAACTATCAATATCATATGCAAGTTATGTGTTTCATGTAAAGATCTACATGTATATGTTTTTATGCAAGTTGTAAGTTTTATATTAGATCTAAGTCAAGATCTACATGTACATATTCCTATGTTTTATGTTAGATCCATATGTTCATATGTAAGTTGCAAGTTTTATGTTAGATCCATATGTTCATATGCAAGTTGCAAGTTTTATGTTAGATCCATATGTTCATATGCAAGTTGAAAGTTTTATGTTAGATCCATATGTTCATATGTAAGTTGCAAATTTTATGTTAGATCCACATGCCTATGTTCATATGTCCATATGCAAGTTACAAACTTTATGACTGGATCCATGTCAAGATCCATTTAGTCTCACATGATTAATGCAAGTTATATAATTTATGACAGATCCAAGTTACGATCTAATTATATATATGTACATATATATATATATATATATATATGTCGTATGCAAGTCACATGTTAGATCCTAAACTAGATCCTTATTTATATGCAAGTTTGTGAAGTGAATTTATGCAAGTTCACCTTATTAGATCTAGTTTACACCTACATGTTAATGTTATAATCATACATGTTTTGGAATTGGACATGTCATGATTATGTCACATGCTAGTCTGTAACTGATGTTTATTCCAAATTACATGATATATGTTGATTGAACCCATGTTACGCATGTTCCCTCCTTTATCTCTCGTTTATAGATAAGGCCAATTAGCGGACCCAATGACTTTATGTGATTAATGTGAATGAACAAACGGGGGTAACGTTGGGGGTAATTATTAAACCAGAACATGTAAATATGTAGGTGGGCCCAAAACCATGTAATTGGTTAAGGCCATGAATGGTATAATTTATATACCATTAGTCATGAATTAAAACATGTGACATGAAATACTTGTAGAAATTAGCATATATAAAAATGTAAATCTAGAAAAGACGAATATGCCTAACCCGAGGTTAGACTGAGTTGAGGTGTAAACCTGCCCGGAACCGACCGGCACATCCAGTAACCACAACAATACCTGTCTAATGTGAGACGTTAGTGCATCAAGCCCAGAAAAGCCCGAGGTTAGACTGAGTTGTGGTGTAAACCTACCCGGAACCGACCGGCACATCCAGTAACCACAATAATACCTGTCTAATGTGAGTGGTTGTTGCTTTAATTAATTAGTTAGTTAAAGCTCATGAACAATAAAGCTAGAAATGGTGAGGCTAAGTAATTAAGGAAACACTTAACCAAATTAACATGTGAACAAGACAAGATTGGTGGGGTTAAGTAATTTAGAAAACACTTAGCCAAATCAACATGTTAACTAGGCAAGATTGATAGGGGTTAAGTCAAGTCAAGAACACTTAACCAATTTAACATGTTGATTAGACAAACCCTAGTAACGGGGACCCGTTTCAGCAGTAACCCGCATGAACCTATCAAGGTACCCTGAACTAGGCAGGGTGGGTCACGATTACTGGGCTGAATATAAGCGGTCAAAAAGGGCGGCGGTTAGGTGCGTTAATGTAGGTTCCGACGGAGTTCGGGCGTGCATGGGCACCGGAGTGGAAAAAGCAGGCACTGGGCACCTGGCGTACACTTATGCATCTAGAATCGTGTAAGGAGTTGCCATTAGAGGACTTGATACACCCTAAAATGGAACCATCACAAGTACTTTATAATCACGTGGGGCCGCATGACACCGAGAATACATGAATGCGAGTAGGAGCCGATCAAAATATGAATGGGATCACTTTATCATGAACATACATTGCTAGTTAAACAAGTTCTTAGTGGGTGCAGAGAAGTAAAAGTGGGTGCGATAGCCAAATCTAGTTAAGTCTTATCTTATCTTATTTTAGGACTACCCTATCCTTGTGGTATCATTCTAAGTTCAGTTTATTCATGTCACGGTCTTTTACTTGTTTACATGCTATTAAATAACTGGGCTTACCAGACTTACGTCTGACTCATTTTCCTTTCACCTCTTTTCTTCCGTCCCCCCCCCCGGTCTGCAGGGAGGGAACACTTCTGCTTGAACGGATCAAATCAAAGCTTGAAGACCGTAGATGTAAGGCTTGGACTTCCTTTTTTGAGCTATAGCTATAGTCAAAGACATGTTGGGGATTTATGTCATTTTATTTTCAGTATTGCTTCTTTATGTTTTCAAGACAGATGTAATAATTTGGAAGATTGAAACTGTTTGTTGAAATGTTATATTGAACAAGTATTTATGGAATGAAGTTGGTTTCTTTTCTGCTGTTTTAATTATCCGCTGCTTTAATTATCTGTCTTGTAATTTATTTGTATCTTGTACCTTAAAACGCTCCACCGAAGTTAAGGCATTCCCTTTGAGAGTGACCTTAACGGAGGTGGGGTGTTACACTTGGTATCAAAGCTAAAGGTTACCAGATTGGATAAAAATTTTGAAACAATTTTTCACAAAGAAGTCATAAAGAAGCATTTTCAAAAAACGTGTTGTTTTAATTTTTTTATAATAAAAAGGCATAATCCGCAAAGCCATATGCACTATCTTTCTATCCCTCGTTTTGAATCTTTCCTTTTGTTTCAGCATGTCTGGGGGCTTTAACATACCTAAGGGCATGCCGATGCCTGGTTGGTTTAGAAGGTACCTTGAAGCTAGGGCCAATGAAGCAGGCCCATCAGACGTTCCTCCGCCTCCCCCAGCTACTGCTCCTCCTCCTCCTCCTCCGAGAGGAAATGCTTTCTCAAAGATCTGTAGAGATTTTAGATCCATGGGTGGAAAAGACTTCAAGGGTAGTGAATCTTTCGTAGAAGCCAAAAATTTGCTCAAAGAAACTAAATATTTATTCGTTATCTTTGAAGTAGATGAGAGGCAGAAACTACAGTTGGTGGTGCGGTTGCTCAAAGATGAGGCCTCCTTCTGGTAGGAGGTCACTAATGCTGAAAGACCGATAAAGACTTGGGAGGACTTCAAGGCAAGACTTGAAATGAAGTTCCTCTCACAAGCTGAGCAAAGTCTGCAAATGGAGAAGTTCCTATCAATTAAGCATGGCAACCTATTAGTCAAAGAATATGTCAATAAATTCAATCAGCTTGCCAGATTTGGACTGGAGTTAGTCAACACTCCACACAAGAAGGCTCTCTGTTTTGCCAAAGGACTGAATGAGACACTGCAGGGCCTGGCAATATCCCATATACCCATGGGAGCAACTTATGAAAGGCTGGTGGACATGACTTTGTTGCAAGAGGAGAACAAAGATGGCAAGAAGGAGGTGAAGAAGGAAGAGCCTCAAAATAAGAAAGGAAAGGGATCTCAAAACAAGAAAGAGGACCCCAAGAAAGGCGGGAAGGATAATAAATCACGTAAGAAGCTGAAGTGCAATTACTGTGGCATACCTGGACATTTGGCTAGGGACTGCAGAAAGAAAAAGAGGAAGTTGGGCGCTTGTTTCCATTGCGGGGAGAGAGGACACTTGGCTAAGGACCGCCCCAAAAGGCAAGGGCAGGGACAGAGAACTAGAGCTTCTTCTGGAGGGAAGGTACATGCTCTCGTAGCACCTCTGCAGGAACGAGGTAGTCATATTTCTGTTGAGAGTATAGTTTATCTGTTTGATAATCCTGTTCGTACTCTCTTTGATTCTGGCGCATCGCACTCTTTTATATCTACTACTTTAGTTGAATCTCTACACCTAGACACCCATATAATAGAGGATCCCTTGGTTGTTTCAAATCCAATTGGGGGCTCAGTTTATTTGTCAATGGTTTGTTTGGATTTGGAAATCTCTATTCTAAGTGTTGGGTTTAAATGTAATGCTTTTGTTTTGGGCTTCACGGGCTGTGGGTTGATTCTAGGCATGGACTGGCTATCTAATAATGGTGTCATCCTTGATTGTGAAAAGAGAGTGGTTAGACTCATGACTCTCCTCAGTAACACTCTAAAAATATCTTATAATCCTATGAGCTCTGTCATGCTTAGTTATCTTGAATCACTTGATGCGTCTGTTGAGAATTTGCAGTCCATTAGAGTAGTCCGTGAATACTCAGATGTGTTTGAAGAGGTGAAGGGATTACCTCTGAAGCGGGAGATAGACTTCCGCATATACTTTGTTAATAATGCAAAGCCCGTTTCTTTACCCGTTAGGCACATGGCCCCAAGGGAGAGAAAGGAGCTCAGCAAGCAAATTAAAGGACTGCTTGACAAGGGGTTCATAAGACGGAGTATTTCTGAATGGGGTTCTCCAGTAGTATTCGCGACCAAAGCTGATGGTTCACTCCGCCTATGCGTAAATTATGGGGAGTTGAACAAGATGACTAAGAAAAATAGGCACCCCTCCTAAGAATTGACAATCTATTTGATTAACTTGTAGGTGCATCCGTTTTCTCCCAACTGGATCTGGCTACTAGGTTTCATCAGCTAAGAGTGGCTGAGGATATCATTGACAAGACCGCATTTAGGACCCCGGATGGTTTCTTCGAGTGGCTTGTCATGCCTTTCGGCTTGACAAACGCACTTGCCTATTTGTAAACTTGATGAGCAGGGTGTTCCACGAATTCCTCAATAAATTTGTAGTGGTCTTCGTAGACGACATCTTAATCTTCTAAAAAAGCGAGGAAGAACATGTTGTGCATTTAAAGGAAGTGTTAGATACTCTTCGAGCACATCAGCTGAAAGCAAAATTCTCCAAATGCCACTTTTGGAGAGAAGAAGTAAGGTTTCTTGGACATGTGGTGTCCAAAGAGGGGATAGCCGTGGACCCCGCAAAAGTAGTCTCGGTGCAAGATTGGAAGATTCCGCGAAATGCAATCGAAGTCCAAACCTTTCTCGGGTTGGCGGGCTATTATCGAAAGTTCATTAAGGACTTTGCGAAGATCTCAGCTCCGCTGACAAGATTGACAAAAAAGAACTTGGCATTTGCTTGGGATTTGGATTGCGACATTGCTTTCCAACGTTTAAAAAGGGCTCTGACAACAGCCCCAGTTCTGACATTGCCTGATGGAAGCAAGATGTTTACAGTATATATAGACGCGTTCAGAATAGGATTGGGTGCTGTCCTAATGCAAGAAGGCAAAGTAGTTTGCTATGGAGGAAGGCAGTTGAAGGTTCATGAGAAGAATTACCCAAATCATGATTTAGAACTAGTTGCCATCGTTTTTGCCCTTAAATCATGGCGTCATTATCTGCTAGGAGAAAGGTTCGAACTATTTATTGATCATAAATCATTAAAATACCTTTTCTTTTAGAAAGATCTTAATTTGAAGCAGAAAAGGTGGATGGTATTCTCGCCTCATATGATTTTGAGATTGCCTATACCCCTGGTAAGGGCAATGTAGTGGAAGGCGCCTTGAGTAGAAAGAAGCTGACTTTAATCCCTCCCTTTGTGGAAAGGCAAAGCTTGGAGTTCATAGCAAGCTATAACTTTAGACCCTCCTCTGACTTTGTACCTGGCTTGCTAGCAACGTTAGAAGTGCGACCAACTCTATTAGACTCCATCGGAGCTGGACAATGAGAAGACCATCAGCTATCCAATGTGATGGACAAGTTAATTAAGGGTAAGACTTCTAGTCACCTCAATAGATACTCCATTGTTGCCAAGAGCTGGTTGAGACGAGATGGAAGACTATGTGTTCCACAAGCAAGGGGTTTGGTAAAGATAGTTCTAGAAGAGGCACACCATCCCATGCTGACCATACACCCAGGCGGAGACAAAATGTATAAAGACATCAAAAGAGTTTTCTTTTGGAATGGCATGAAGAAAGACGTAGCTGAATTTGTTTCCAAGTGTTTAATATGCCAACAAGTCAAGGCGGAGCAGAAGAAGCCTGGTGGTCTACTTCATCCACTAGAGGTCCCACAGTGGAAATGGGATAGCATCTCGATGGACTTTATAGATGGGTTGCCTAGGTCAAGAAGGGGCAATACCAGCATTTGGGTAATAGTGGACAGGCTTACTAAAAGAGCTCACTTTATACCTATCAAAAGTAGAAGGACTGCCTCATCTCTAGCATCCATATATCTTAAAGAGATAGTTCGACTCCATGGGATACCCTCTAGCATAGTAAGTGATTGAGACCTTATCTTTACAAGCGAGTTCTGGATGAGTTTGCAAGAGGCTGTGGGCACACAGCTATGCTTAAGCATGGCTTATCACCCACAAACCGATGGTCAGACAGAAAGGGTGAATAGAGTACTAGAAGATCTCTTGAGACTATGCATTCTTGACTTTGGAGGTACATGGGAGATCATCTTCCTTTAGTGGAGTTCGCTTACAACAATAGTTACCAAGCCACCATAGGCATGGCGCCCTTCGAGGCTTTGTACAGAAGACCATGCTTATCACCAACTTGTTGGTGGGAGTCTACAGCTAAGCTCATACTTAGACCAGACATGATCAGAGAAACTTCAGAGAAAGTAGACTTAATACGAAGGAGAATGAAGACTTCTCAAGATAGACAGAATTCCTACGTAGACAAAAGAAGGACCGACCTTGAGTTTGAAGTTGAAGACAGGGTGTTTCTTAAAGTATCCCCTTTGAGGAACGTCGTTCGTTTCATATCCGCAGGAAACTTAGCACCAAGATTTGTAGATCCGTTTCCTATCATTGAGAAGATCGGGAAGATGGCTTATAGAGTACAGGTGCCCGAAAGATTGGCTGGAGTTCATAATGTATTTCATGTCTCTCACCTGCGAAAGTGATTACATGAGTCTGCGGAAGTGGTGGAACCAAGCATGTTAGAGGAAGTAGAAGTTGAACGAGAAGCAACTGTAAGGAGAGTTCCAACTTGTATCTTGGGTACAGAAGTTAAAAAGTGACGCAACCATGAAGTCAAGTTTGTCAAGGTTCAATGGAGCGACGCCGAGGAAGACGCAACTTGGGAAACTAAGGACAGAATACGCATAGCCTACCCTTTTCTTTTTGAGTGTACATCCTTGATCTCTTTTTCCTTAAGTTTATGATTGTACCTATCCTTTTGAGTATATCTTCTCGATCCTATCCTTTATCCTTAGGTAGAAACCCATTTGGATGAAAACATGTAATTGAAACATGTTATGGTTGATGGTTGCAAGTGGTTGCTCGTGGATGCATATACACACACATTAGGAATTAGATCGGCTCAGTCACTTTCATATTGCATATGCATATATGCATTTGTATATGGATTGAAACTTGATGTGTTACCATATGGACATTGCATTTGTATGAATGATCGTGCACTCATATAGAAATTTTGGATAGAAAAACTGCATACATAACAGACACATGGCACTGACATAATTTGCATTAAGGAGGTCGACTGAATCAATAGACCGCCTGATTTTGCATTAGGTAAGGACATGTACACACACTATGCATATGATCATGAAGCAATAGAAGTCTTTTAAGGACAATGGACGCCTGTGTTTGATGGTTGAGTAGATAAACGATTGGATGGTAAGATATACGTTCTTCTCGACTTGAAGATTTTGGGGACGAAATCCTTAAAGGAGAGGAGAATGTAACAACCTGTATTTTCTGATAACAAATTAAAGAATACATAATTATAAATGCGAGAATCAAGGGAAAACATGAAAATTTCTTGGCATAGATTGGTTCGTGAAATGGTATATTTGGTATACCATTTATTGTGAGCATAATTAAAAGAATATTTATGGCATGATTAAATTAAGATTAATTTACATATATAATTAGACATATATAGAAAATATGTGAATTTAGAAAAGACAAATTATGACTCACGGCCGAGTCATTAGGGGCTGAGTTGGTTGTTCTAGATAAATCTATTTGTCTTAATGGTCTTGATTTATTCTGAGATGATCTGACGGCTCCTATTCAATCTAATCTCTATAAAAGCAACCTAATACCTCAACCCTAAATCATACTAAAAGTTGAACCTAGAGCCATCATGCTGCCATTAAACAACCTAGAGTAGCCGCCACTTGAAGCTAACATAGAGACGAACCAAACTAAATCAAAACAACAATTGTCTACATCAAAGTGAGCATTTCAACACCAAAATTCAGAATCTAGAAATTAAGACCTTCGTTCGTTGTAAGCGCAGTTATCTTTTAGACGTAAATAAATCTAAGACATGATTTGATATAAAGTGAAATTAGAATTATAATATGTTAATTCATATCGATTGATTTTGATGATTTTATCATGAATTGGAATGATTATGGATTATTGGATTTGGTATTGGATCTATTTGAAACTATCAATATCATATGCAAGTTATGTGTTTCATGTAAAGATCTACATGTATATGTTTTTATGCAAGTTGTAAGTTTTATATTAGATCCAAGTCAAGATCTACATGTACATATTCCTATGTTTTATGTTAGATCCATATGTTCATATGTAAGTTGCAAGTTTTATGTTAGATCCATATGTTCATATGCAAGTTGCAAGTTTTATGTTAGATCCATATGTTCATATGTAAGTTGCAAGTTTTATGTTAGATCCACATGCCTATGTTCATATGTCCACATGCAAGTTACAAACTTTATGACTGGATCCATATCAAGATCCATTTAGGCTCACATGATTAATGCAAGTTATATAATTTATGATAGATCCAAATTACGATCTAATTATATATATATGTCATATGCAAGTTTCATGTTAGATCCTAAACTAGATCCTTATTTATATGCAAGTTTGTGAAGTGAATTTATGCAAGTTCACCTTATTAGATCTAGTTTACACCTATATGTTAATGTTATAATCATATATGTTTTGGAATTGGACTTGTCATGATTATGTCACATGCTAGTCTATAACTGATGTTTATGCAAAATTACATGATATATGTTAATTGAACCTATGTTGTGCATGTTCCCTCCTTTATCTCTCGTTTATAGATTAGGCCAATTAGCGGGCCCAATGTCTTTATGTGATTAATGTGAACGAACAAACAGGGGTAACATTGGGGGTAATTATTAAACCAGAACATGTAAATATGTAGGTAGGCCCAAAACCATGTAATTAGTTAAGGCCATGAATGGTATAATTTATATACCATTAGTCTTGAATCAAAACATGTGACATGAAATACTTGTAGAAATTTGCATAAATAAAAATGTAAATATAGAAAAGACGAATATGCCTAACCCGAGTTTAGACTGAGTTGTGGTGTAAACCTGCCCGTAACCGACCGGCACATTGAGTAACCACAACAATACTTGTCTAATGTGAGTGGTTAGTGCATCAAGCCCAGAAAAGCCCGAGGTTAGACTGAGTTGTGGTGTAAACATGCCCGGAACTGACCGGCACATCTAATAACCACCACAATACCTGTCTAATGTGAGTGGTTGTTGCTTTAATTAATTAATTAGTTAAAGCTCATGAACAATAAAGCTAGAAATGGTGAGGTTAAGTAATTAAGGAAACACTTAACCAAATTAACATGTGAACAAGACAAAATTGGTGGGGTTAAGTAATTTAGAAAACACTTAGCCAAATCAACATGTTAACTAGGCAAGATTGATAGGGGTTAAGTCAAGTCAAGAACACTTAACCAATTTAACATGTTGATTAGAAAAACCCTAGTAACGGGGACCCGTTTCAGTAGTAACCCGCATGAATGTATCAAGGTACCCTGAACTAGGCAGGGTAGAGCACGATTACTGGGCTGAATATAAGCGGTCAAAAAGGGTGGCGGTTAGGTGCGTCAATGTAGGCTCCGACGGAGTACGGACGTGCACAGGCTCCGTAGTGAAAAATCAGGCACTGGGCACCAAGCATGCAATTGTGCATCTAGAATCGTGTCAAGGTTGTAATTATAGGACTTGATACACCCTATAATGGAACCAGCACAAGTACTTTATAATCGCGTGGGGCCGCATGACACCGAGAATACATGAATGCGAGTAGGAGCTGATCAATACATGAATGGGATCACTTTCTCGTGAATATACATTGCTAGTTAAACAAGTTCTTAGTGGGTGCAGAGAAGTAAAAGTGGGTGCGATAGCCAAATCTAGTTAAGTCTTACCTTATCTTGTTTTAGGACTACCCTATCATTTTGGTATCATTCTAAGTTCTGTTTATTCATGTCATAATCTTTTACTTGTTTACATGCTATTAAATAGTTGGGCTTACCAGACGTATGTCTGACTCATTTTCCTTTCACCTCTTTTCTTCTGTCCCCCCCTCCCCTCGGTCCGCAGGGAGGGAACAATTCTACTTGACCGGATCAAATCAAAGCTTGAAGACCGTAAATGTAAGGCTTGGACTTTCTTTTTTTGAGCTATGGCTATGGTCAAAGACATGTTGGGGATTTATGTCATTTTATTTTCAGTAGTGCTTCTTTATGTTTTCAAGACAGATGTAATACTTTGGAAGATTGAAACTATTTGTTGAAATGTTGTATTGAACATGTATTTATGGAATGAAGTTGGTTTCTTTTCCGCTGTTTTGATTATCCGCTACTTTAATTATCTATCTTGTAATTTATTAGTATCTTGTACCTTAAAACGCTCCACCGAAGTTAAGGCATTCCCTTTGATAGTGACCTTAACGGAGGTGGGGTGTTACACGTTAGGTTGGATGACTAGAGATACGAAGGTCGAGAGATTATCATTGTCCTAAGTTCTAGCAGGCTCGAAGCAGGGGTACGCTAGAGATGTCTAAAAAGCCGGTTGTAGGTCGAGTACTCTGGGTCTTGTAGAAAGGCCTAGTTGTTAAGGTTAGATATTTTCAAGGTTGTACATATGCTAGAACTGGGGTTACCATTAGCCCTTGACATATGACAAGGTTGGCCGTCATAAATTACGATGGTTTCGAAGCAGGATTAGCGGTGATTGCCAGAGTCAGTCATGGAACATTGGTTGTTATGTTCTTACCGTCTCATGTATGTTGTCCAAAGTCGAAGAATATGTTCCTTGGGTGCCTGTCTGATATTGGTTTAGGCATCTGGGGCTTATGTTTGAGGGACGTTGAATTCGAACATGATGGTTTACATGAGAAACATATAATCTGGATGTATTGAGTATTTTACCATGATTGAGTGGATGTTCTGGTTTTCGTGGATGAATGGTTGAAATTTTTATCCTAAAGGCTATCACTGTCTGATGTGGGGAAGATTGGGTTAGTTCTTCTCTGTTATTGTGGGCAGGTTAGTATGTTTATTTATCCATTCTCATATACTTTATTGTTGAAGTTTGTTAGTTATTTTATCGCTCACTAAGACTGTTTTCTGACTCAAGGTTTTATGTCTCCTCTTCTTACCTTTGGTTGTTCATCCGGTTGTGGATGGGCAGACTAAGTAGTAGGTTACATGTGATTAGTGAGGACGATGCTTTTGTGCGGAGGGGAGTAGGAGGCTGGCGTACCAGTTTTATTATTATATAGTATTTTTGTTTCCGTTGTTTGAGTGCTCTATGAGGGTTGCACTGAGGTCTTATGTACAAACTTTGGAATCCATTGGATAAACTTCAGGATGTTGAGAAAGTTTCAAAAGTTTACTATATGATGCTTCATTACTATTACCTGTTGTATATGTTCTATTTTTTTATCGTTGGTCTATGAGTTCTACGACAGGTTCCGACGTTGTTTACCTACTCTGATGATCTTTTATGGCTGCCTGGCCACTTTTCAATGCATTATTCCTCTTGTTTAGTGCAGGGGTTATGGGCAGCCGTCACATTTGTATCAGAGCTCTGGCCAACGATTTTGGCCAAAGTTCGAAAACGTAATTACGTATGAGAAACGTACTTGTAGATTTCAATTGGATGCTTACTATATATATTAGCATATACAGTAGTAGCGGTTGTATCTCTTTAGCAGTTTTTCTTGGAAGTGGCTAATTATTCTAAATTTCAGATTTAGAATGAGTAGACGAGAATCAAGACATGCTGCTAGGGAAGCTAATAGTGGAGGGGAAATGGCGGTGAACCCAATTACCCGACCACGTTTGAAGCCATGGCAGAGGCGATTATGCGAAGGGTACCCGCTCCAGTGGCAACAACGGTAGATGTTGGTGTGCGAGTTCCTAGAGTAGTAGATTTTGCAAAACTGTGCAAGGACTATACATCTCTAGGGGGAAAATAATTCAAAGGAATTGAGCCAGCTGAAGAGGTTCAGAGATGGATGGATTCATGTGTCTGAATCTTTAGGGACTTGGGTGTTGAGGATGCAATAAAGAGAAAGGTTGCATTAAGGAAGCTGCAGGACAGGGTCACAGAGTGGTGGAATTATTTCATACTTAAGACTTCAGAAGAGGAGATTTCATAATAGAAATTCCAAGCTAAGTTTGAAGCAAAGTTTGTCTCCACTGCACAGAAACCCGTTCTCTTCAAGAAATTCGTAGAATTGAAGCAGAATGGCAGATCAGTTCTTGACGATATTTCTGATTTCGAAGCCTTGTCCAGATATGCTCATTCATACATAGATACACCTTATCAGAAGAATGAGAAGTTTGTTATGGGTCTGGATACCTATATTGGAAGGCCGTTGGTGGATCATCTTGACGGATCGTTAGAGAAGATTATGGAAATGGCTATTTGCCACGAGATCTTATTTCCTAAGGAAGCAAATGTTGTCGCTGCAACCAAAGAAATTCAAAAACTACAAGAAGGTGGTAGTAATAAGAAGAGGAAGCAGCAACAGCAGAAACGAAAGGATGGACGAAAGAAGCCTAAGAGTGGGGTGGTTTGCTTTATCTGCTAACAGAAAGGCCATTTTGCTAGTGAATGCAAGAATCCCAAAGCTGAGAAGAAGTGCTTCAAGTGTGGGAAGCCTGGTCATGAGAAGAAAGATTGTCCAAAATCAGTTAAGGACAAGCAGGTTGTGAAGGCATATGCTTTGGAAGTCGTGCCAACTTCTTCGAGAGCTCCTACTGTAGAGGAAAAGGAAAAGGGTGATGTGGTGCAAGGTACTCTTTCTGTTAATGGTGTTTTAGTTCGTGTGCTTTTTGATACTGGAGCGTCACATTCATTCATTTGCAATGAGCTTGTGTGTCGCTTGGGTTTTGAACCCGAGATTTGTGATAGACCATTAATCATGACTAACCCAATTGTGGTTCGTCTAGTTTGTGCATGATTTTCCGCGGTCTAGTGTTGTCGAGTCATGGTTGCTCTTTTGTGTGTTGATTGCTTTGTTCTTAACTTCGTTGGGTTTGGGAACATCTTGGGCAAGGATTGGCTCAAGAGGTATGTAGCAAGGGTGAATTGCGAGAAGCTAGAGGTGAGGGTAATAGAAGGGCGAAAGGTTTGGATTAGATGTAAGCGCGAAGAGGGTGTCTTTGTGAGCTATCTACATTCGCTTGGGATTCCATAGGAAGACTTGTCATCTGTGTTGATCACTAGTGAGTATGAGGTTGTCTTTGACGAGGTCAAAGGATTGTCGCTGCATCGTGGGATCGAGTTTAGGATCGATTTGTTCGAGGGTGCTAGACCAATCGTTATGCCTCTTAAGCAGATGGGGCCTAAGGAACAGCGAGAGATGGAAGTGCAATTCGTGACCTCTTGGGAAAAGGATTTATTCATAGGAGTGTATCCGAATGAGGTGCACTGGTCGTGTTTGCAATCAAGGCAGATATCTCGCTAAGATTGTGTGTGGACTATCATAAGCTGAACAAGGTGACTAAAAAGAATAAGTATCTGTTGCCGTAAATAGATGACTTGTTCGACCATCTTCACGAAGCCAAAGTGTTTTCTCAGATGGACTTGGCAATGGGATTTCACCAGCTGAGGGTGGCAAAGGATAATGTGCCAAAGATTGCTTTTAGGACACCATCCGGTTTCTTCAAATGGTTAGTGATGCCATTCGAGTTGACTAACGCGCCAGCATACTTCGTGGATCTTATGAATAGAGTGTTTAGATATTAGTTGAACAACTTCATGCTTGTGTTCGTGGATGATATTCAGCTTTACTCTCGGAATGAGGAAGAAAACAAGATGCACTTGAGAGTTATGTTAGAGATCTTGCGAAAGCATCAGCTGCGTGCTAAGTTTTCAAAGTGTCACTTCTGGAAGAATGAAGTGAGGTTCTCAGAACATGTTATTTCTGCATGGGATAGCAGTTGACCCCGCTAAAGTGGCAGCAATCCCGGACCAAGATAGACTTAAGAATGCGATAGATGTTCGGAGTTTCCTTGGGTTGGCCGGTTATTACCGACGGTTTATCAAGGATTTCTCCAAGGTAGCTGCACCATTAAGAAGATTGATGAAGAAGAACCAAGTGTTCACATGGGATGCGAAGTGTGAATAAGCATTCGAAATCTGAAGGAGAGATTGACGAGTGCACCTGTGTTGACCATTCCAAGTAGGAATGAAGAGATGGTGGCGTACACTGATGCATGTGGTACCGGACTTGGAGCAGTGCTAATGCAAAAGGATAAGTTGGTGGCTTACGCGAGTCGACAGCTAAAGCCGCATGAGAAAATTTATCCAACTTATGATTTGGAGTTGTCGGCGATTGTCTTTTCTCTGAAGATGTGGATACATTACCTATTGGTAGTTCAATTCGAGTTATTTACGAATCAAAAGCCGTTGAAGTATATTTTTCTCCCAAAAGGATTTGAATCTTCGGCAGCAATGATGGTTATAGTTTCTAGCGTCATGTGATTTTGGTATAGCTTATACTCCTGGAAAAGGTAACGTAGTTGCAGATGCGTTGAGTCGAAGACACGCAAGTTTAGGGGCAATGTTTTCGGAATGGAAGAGCCTCGAGTATTTGGCAAGGTTTGATTTCAGGCCAAGGTGTGAGTTGGAACCTGAAATGTTGGCAAGCTTGTTGATAAGATCAACTCTAGTCGAAAGGATAGGAGAGTGCCAAAAGCAAGATGCAAAGCTTGTCGGATTTATCCAGAAGCTGGAACCAGAAGATAAAGAGTTTGAGGTTGATCGAGAAGGTTGGCTTCGAAAGCAAGGACGGTTAGTTGTTCCTGATAATGGTGGGTTGAGAGATGAGGTTCTGAGAGAATGTCATCACTCAAAGTTGATGATTCATCCCGGTGGCAATAAGATGTATCAGGACATAAAGCGAGTCTACTACTGGGAAGGGATGAAGCGAGATATTGGAAAGTTCATTTCTAAGTGCATGAACTGTCAGTTGGTGAAAGCTGAATAGAAGAAGCCGAGCAGATTGCTTCAGCCATTAGAAGTTCCTACGTGGAAGTGGGAGCAAATATCAATGGATTTTATCGATGGACTACCTAAAACCAGGGAAGGAAATGAAGGTATTTGGGTCAACGTGGATCGCTTGACAAAAAGTGCGAGATTCCTTCCTATCAAGCCGACTAGGACAGCGTCAAAGTTGGCTGAGCTTTATGTGAAGTAAATAGTTCGATTCCATGGAGTCCCAAAAAGTATAGTAAGTGACCGAGATCCATTATTTACGAGTTGATTTAGGAGAAGTTTGCAAGAATCTTTGGGAATCGAGTTGTGCTTAAGTACGGCTTATTATCCCTAAATGGATGGTCCAACCGATAGGATTAACATAATTTTGGAAGATCTTCTGAGGGCTTATGTGTTAGACTTCAAAGGATCATGGGAAGACCATCTACATCTAGTTGAGTTTGCATATAATAATAGCTACCAATCTAGCATTGGGATGGCACCATACGAGATGTTGTATGGAAGGCCGTGCAATTCTCCAGCTTGTTGGTAAGGAACTGGAGATAAGTCGGTAACTGGGCCAGAGATGATTAGAGAGACCTCAGATTGTATCGAGATCGTTCGGCAACAAATAAAGGCAGCCAAAGATCGTCAAAAGAGTTATGCTGATAAGCATCGAAAAGAGTTGGAATTCGACGTTGGCGACATGGTCTTTGTGAATATTTTGTCGTTGAAGCATGTGGTTCGATTCGGAAATAAAGGAAAGTTAGCTTTAAGGTTCGTTGGACCATTTCTGATAGTCAAGTGAATTGTAAAGCTTGCATATAGATTAGAGTTACCCGATAAGATGTCGAGTGTGCATATTGTGTTCCATGTGTCGTTTTCACGGAAGTTTGTGCATGATTCAAATGTGGTGGTACCCCCAGAGCAATACGAAATCTTGAAGTGAAGACCACAGTTACGAGTCCTCGTATGCCACTTCGTGTTGTGGGGGATGACACGAAAAGCTTAGGAGGAAGACGGTTAAGCTAGTCACAATGGAGTGAAGATGGAGACGATTGTACATGGGAGACAGAAGAGAGAATGGGGGCGACCATCCAGAGCTCTTCGTCCGTAGGACCCTTTGATATTGTATCATTGTTATATCATTGTATCTTGTTGATTGTTGATAGAATTCCATGTGCTAGATAAGGCTGTGGATGTATCGCTTGATGGCTGCTAGTTTGGATGATAGGATTGGCTTCTCATGGATGATAGGCATGCGGGATTGTTGTGGTAGCTTATGTTTACCTGGAATTTCAGGGGCGGAATTTTTACGGAGGGGAGAATGTAATAGCCCGCATTTTACGTATCAGAGGATCGTAAAATATTTTTATTTCATTCCCTGAGGGTTGGATCATTCTCATCTTTTGATATGTTGCTTATAGGGATGTGAGACATGTCCATAATTTTTACCAATTTTGTTTGTGACCATTTTCACCCTGTCAGTCTTGTATAGGACATAACTTTTGACTCAGGTCGAATCAGAGGGTGAGACTTGTGCCATTGGAAAGGAATTAGTGGTTGCCTTTTTGTAGAGTGGTTACATTAAAGATTGGCTCAGCGGTTTGAGAGGAATCACTATTTTAAAGTTTTTCAGTTGGTTGTTAAGGTTTGGAGAGCCACAATGGGCTGATTTGTAAAGGCCCGTTGATGGCTATTAGAAGGGTATAAATGGGGGGGGGGGGGTTAAGGGATATGGGAAATGGTTTTAGTTTTCCATTCTCTCATTTGGTGCCTTGTGCTCCTCCTTCCTCTAACACCTATACACCATTAAAAATCAAAATCCAAGTAGAGAAATCATATATCTACACCATTGGAGGCTAGATCTACGTCAATTGAGACAAGGATTCATCGGATCAAGGTGTCTGATGTGAAGTGCTTGATGTAACACCCCACATCCATTAGTTTCACTCACAAAGGGAATGCACTAAGTTCTGTGAAGTATTATAGGTAAAAGATGCAGATAAATTACGAGACAGATAAATAAAGCAGCGTAAAAGTGAATAAAACTTTATTTCATTTATAAACAGCTTGTACAAAGATTGTTTTCCAACAAAAAAGTATCTATCTTGTTTAACATAATAAAGAAGCATAAATATACAATGATATTCCCCAATAAAACATTAGCCAGCCATAACGGTGGAAAAGAGAGTCCAAAGCAGCACATCAAAGAGTCTTCAAGCTTGGAAAGAGTAACAGGTCCATACAAATCTGAGCTATTCCCTCCCTGACTACCTTGGGGGGGGGGAACAGAAGAGAAGAAGATGAAAGAAAACATAGAGTCAGACATAAAGCCTGTTAAGTCTAGTGGTGTTTCGGTATATGAACAAGGAAAAGGACATGACAGGCATAAAATGAAAAATGGGACAGTACCAGAATAGCAGACTAATATATTCCAAAGCAAGACAGTTTAAACCGAATATACTATCACACACCTTTCTATATCTCTGCACCACCTAACTAGTGTCCCCACTGGTAATCTGTATAAAGATGATAATGTGATCCCAGTCCCTGCAATTGAGGTTGCCTTTAGGTGTACATCTATTATTTATTACCTACATTTAATCTAGGGTTTTCTTATCGAGCGCTTCCTAGATTCAACTAGGGTTTATGCGACTTATCTAATACTTCTCGGATTCAGGATTTATGCCACCTAGGTCCACTAGGGGTTATGCCACCTGTCGAACGATGCCCCTAGTCTAGGACACACTACCTAGAGTGGTATATGTTCCTAGACTTTCCCCACGTATGTGTCGCGAATCGTTTGTCGCTGTCTAGATGCACATGTCCTGAAATGTGCGACTCGAGTCCCGTGGCAGGGCTATTCTAGAAACACGGAACTCGGTCGGGAGCTTTCAGATATCTGCCGATGCAGATGCTAAGGTCTATTTTTCTACCAGTGGTTATGGTCCCACGTGACCCCTCCCTCAACTAATGAAAGGCAATCCAAGAAAATCAAGCACGAGAACTATACTCCTGCCACCTATGCCCCACTTTCCTATTGGCCAGCCTCACCCATAACCAGATAGCAAGTATATGGTCTGTTGGGAGTTCTCTGCCTTTCCACATGCGTACTACGATTGACTCAAAATGGCAGGTAGATGACGAGTCGCTATCACAAGGCTACTGGTCTCGTCGAATCACGCTGGTCCATCCTAGTCTTTAAGTTGCCTTAAATTGCAACCAAGGCATACCCTTGGTTCTTCTGACGTAGACCTTAACCTCTATGAGCCCAGGCGGATCATCTGCAGCCTCACAGTGGGATACCAAGAGTACCCTCACGTCCCCCGAAGCTACGTGCTTCTAAACCCAGTCCGCTGGAGCCTTTTTCGAAATCGAATAAACATTTGCTCCTTCTCATGTATTTGTTAAGCTATGATCTACCATATCGGGTTACTCATCTATTATGGACCGGCTCAGTTTTCTTGACTAAGAATTATTACTTAGTTATTCTCAACTAAGGTATACCACTTAGTATTTTTTCCCATAAATCTTGTTAACTAAGGTTTATCACTTAGTTTCTTTAACTGGGGATTTCAACTTAGCTCCCGTTCTCAATTGTTTCTTAACTAGGGTTTACTACTTAGCCTTCTTTCTCGTCAAGTTGGATTGGTTAAGTGTCATTAGCCAATTCAGGTTAGCTTAACCCATTCCTTTGTAATATTAAACTGGCTAAGTGTTATCAGTAGTTCATGTTGACTTAACCCTATCACAAACCAAGTTATATTGGTTAAGTATTTCTTATTACTTAACCCTACCCATTCATCTTGTATTGGTTAAGTGTCCCTTTTAACCTAACCTTGCCCATCTGTTTTAACTAACATGTTATAACGGCTAAGTGTTCCCTTAGTTAACTTAACCCTAACATCTGTTTAATTAACATGTTCTAATGGTTAGGTATTGTCCCTTCATGTTTCAACTTAACCCTGTTCAATTTATCACACGATGATGATTAAGTGTTCCAAGTTTACTTAACCCTACCTTCTGGTCCAGCTAACATATTAAATTGGCTAAGTGTATTTACTTAACCTTACCCCCTTGTCTAGCTAACGTGTTACAATGGTTAAGTATTCTAAATTTACTTAACCTCACCCACTTATCTAATTATCAGGTTATAACGGTCAAGTGTCCTGAATTTACTTAACCTCACCCTCTAGTCTAGTTAATATGTTAAATTGGCTAAGTATATTAACTTTACTTAACCTCACCTTCTAGTCTAGTTAACAGTTTAAATTGGTTAAATGTTTTTACTTTACTTAACCTCACCTTCTAGTCTAGTTAACATGTTAAATTGGCTAAGTGTTTTCTTAGTTACTTAACCCCTACAAGTCTAACATGTTAAGCTGGTTAAGTGTTTTAGTTAACTTAACCCTACCATCTGCCCTTAGCCTCTTAGAGCACCTGACCACTCACATTAGATAGATATTGCTACAGTTACTGGATGTGCCGGTCGGTTAGGGGCAGGTTTACACCGTAGCTTAGTCTAACCTCGGGTCATTATTGGGCTCAATGCTTAACCACCCACATTGGATAGGTATTGCTGTGCCTACTGGACAGTCGGGCGGGTCCGGGTAGGTTTACATCACAACAATCCAATCTCGGGTTAAGCATACTCGTATTTTCTAGATTTACATATTTGTCACTTTTCATTTTTATATGTAAATGTTTATGGCCCAATTATCCAAATTCACTAATTTTGGGTATAACAATTTATACTGCTTTAAATGTCACTAGTCATTGGCATGTGTCAGACCTGCCAATACATGTATTTTATTTTAAACCCAACGTTTGTTTCCCCCGTTTGTACGTACGCAGCATTATAACATATGTTGGGCTTAACATTTCAGCCCAACTCATAAACATAAAAAGGGGAAGCACAGAATCATGAATTGTTCTAGAATACATAAAAGTGTGTGGCGCATGAACTTGCAACATAGTGTTCTCACTAAAATAGATTGTGGGTCATGTGAACTTGCATTCAATAAGGATATAACTAAATTGGTGTCACATGGGATGGCGTACTTTTAGACTTGTTTAAACATGGTTTTATACACATATAACTAGGCATAATGTCAAATACCAAACTAGCATAAAAATGTCCACTTTTTGACATAACCCAAAGGTGTAAACTAACTTTACATCAAGTAGCCTATTTCAACATGAAACTAGAATAATTTGTGTAACCAAAAGGTACTTGCATAAACCCAATTATCACTTGCAAATAAACATAATAATGTATACAAGGTTTTGAGTCGTGTAGGCATAAAAGGTTTCAACTTGGAATGAGTCTCAACTTAAGACAAAAAAAAAAGAATGTATGCTAACCATGTTAATGACGTAACATAAAGATGTCAATTCTAGTGTTTTACTGCAAACTTGCAAGTGATATTTATTTTAATATACAAATGTCAATAGGCTCGCATCAACCAATTTATGCCACAAACACCCAACACAAAATATGACATAAACAACGCAATACACAGAATTTACATCAATATTTTACGATAGTAAAACCCCAATTTCCTTTACATCGAATCACATCGCAATTTCTATTCATATTCAGAAAACCACTATACTTACAACGGGCGCTGAAACTTGTTTTCTGGTTTCTGTTATTCTGAATTTGCAAAGCTTTCCCTTGGAGTAGAAAACGTTGCGTAGAAATTAGATTAGAGTTTTGTTTTCTTGAATCGTTGTTCATCTCTTTTCAAGCGGAAGCTCTCCTTAGTTTTCTTCTGACATCTTGGCAGCTCAAGTTCTTATTTTTGTGTGAATTTTAGTTGGAGACCTAGGGTGTTTTTATAGAATTGCAAGTTAATTAGAGCCATCGATGAAGCCAGGTTTAATCAAAGCCATCCGTTGTAAAGTGAAACCAATCAAAAGAAGACAACTCAACCCTAGTGACAAGACCAGGCCCAGAAATTCAAGCCAGGACCCAACCAGACAAACCATGCCGACCAGGCAGGTCGACACCCAGGTCGACCTGGGGGTGACCAGGTCGACACCATGGTCGACCTGGGGGTGACCAGGTCGACACCATGGTCGACCCTATGGTCGACCTAGTCTCTGGGCGGGAATTTTCCCGCCCAGCCCAGTTTGAGCTTATTTTTCAAATTTTTAATTTCGTTCTGAACTGTTTTGAATTTTAAATTGAATTCTGAAATTTCGGAAGGCCGTAACTCCTTCATACGGAGTCCGATTTACGCAAACTCGGACTCTATATCAAGCAGAATTCCGAGACGAACGCAACGGCGTAACCCGTTTCCCTTAATTCCTACACTTAGAATTAACTATACTTTAATTTGTGAAACTCAATGTTACAGAACTACGGGGTGTTACACTTGATGTCCGGATTCAATTTCCTTTGATTTTTGCTTGTTTGGGAGAATTGGTGAGTGACTTACATCTCTTACATAAATGCAGTGAAGTATATGAATGATTGATCATGTTTTCCATCATATTTAAGTGTTTTTCCATAAATCTATGCCATATTAAGTTTATTCTCACATAAATCAGCTAATGATCTATTTAAGCAAGTTTAGTTTAACGATTTCAATCCTATTTCATGTGTATATGCAAGTTGGATCTATAATTTTGTCCATATTATCATTTATCTTGATTTTGGGGAGATTTGGATAGTTTGATGAAAATTGTTGTTTTCATGTTGTTAGAGAATTCCTATTGTGTTTTTGGTCATAATTGATGAGTCAGACGAATTGGCTTCGTCGAAGCTATCGTTTGGCGAAGTTTTGGTCGAAATCTGAGTTGAAATGGAGTTGTGCAGGTTTTGGGTCGTGCAGCCCAGGGTCGAATATGGTGGGTCGAGCACGGTGGGTCAGGCGAGCCAAATCATGCCTTGTAGAGCAAGTCAGGAATCAGTTGGTCTCCTTTGGGTCGGTTCGGTCCTATCTGAGTGGGTCAGTCGGTCCTAAAGGGGGGTTTTGGTTGGCCATTCTGAAGTCCTAGTTTTAGAGTGGGTCGGGTCGGTCACTTGGGAGTTGGTTGGGTCAGTCTCGATGGGTCGGGTTGGTCATGATCTAGTATGTCCGAATATTGAAGTAGTGAAGGTTTGTACTGGGTCAGTCGTTGATACTAGGTCGGTCGTGTGGGGTTGGTCAGGTTAGTATGAGAGCTGGAATTATGTTGGGTCGGTCGGGCATGGTTCCAAAATGGGTCAGTCGGTCGGTTACAATATGGTCATTTTCTGAAAATTTATATTATAGGGTACGACTCGGATTTGAAGAAAAGAGCTTGAAAAAAATATTTTTCGGGGGCAACCCCCTGAACCCTAGCCGCAGCGATGTAATTGGCTCATTGATGGTGTTACTTCGAGGTAAATTCAAGTAGGAAGGTTTGAAGTGTTGAAAGGTGTTCGTTGATTGGTGTAGAACAACGAATGAGATGACAACTCAAAGGTCATGAGTTGGTGAATAATTGTTGCTTAAGATGGTTGCTTGAGCTATGAAAAGTCGTCGGGTTGGATGACTAGAGATGTGAAGGCCGAGACATTATCGTTGTCGTAAGTTCTAGCAGACTCAAAGCAAGGGTACAATAGAGACGTCTAAAAGACCGGTTGTATGTCGAGTACCCTAGGTCTTGTAGAAAGGCCTAGTTGTCAAGGTTGGACATTGTCAAGGTTAGACATATGGAGTTTATGCTAGAACTGGGGTTATCATTAGCCCTTGAAATATGGCAAGGTTGTTCGTCATATGATAAACGATGGTTTCGAAGCAGGATTGACGATGATAGCTAGAATCATTCATGGATGATTGGTTGTTCTGTTTGTACCATCTCACGTAGGTTGTCGAAAGTCAAAGAAGATGTTCCTAGGTGCCTGTCTGATGTTGGTTTAAGCCTCTGGGGCTTGTGTTTGAGGGACGTTGAATTCGACGAGGATGGTTTACATGAGATACATATAATCTGCATGTTATGAGTGCTTTACCATGATTGAACGAATTTTCTAGTTTCCTTGGATGAATGGTTGAATTGTCTATCGTAAAGGCTATCACAGTCCGACGTGGGGAAGATAAGGTTGAGTTCTTCTCTAGTGTTGTGGGTACATGAGTATGTTTATCTATCAATTCTCATATACTTTATTATTGAAGTTTGTTAGTTGTTTTATCGTTCACTAAGACTGTTGTTTGACTCAAGGTTTTATGTCTCCTCTTATTACCATGGGTTGTTCATCCTGTTGTGGATGGGCAGACTAAATAGCAGGTTACATGTGATTAGTGAGGACGATGCTACTGTGCGGAGGCGAGCAGGAGGCTGGCATACCAATTTTATTACTATATAGTATTTCTGTTTTCGCTGTTTGAGTGCTCTATAGGGGTTGTAGTGAGGCCTTATGTTCAAACTTTGGTATCAGTTGGATAACCTTTCAGGATGTTGTGAAAGTTTCAAAAGTTTGCCACATGATGCTTCATTACTATTACATGTTGTATATGTTATATTGTATTTTATCCTTGCGTTGTGAGGTCTACGACAGGTTTTGATGTTGTTTACCTACTCTGATGATCGTTCATGGCTGTCTGACACACTTTTCAGTGCATTATTCCTCTTGTTTAGTGCAGGGGTTATAGGCGGTCGTCACGATAATCATTTTAAATCTCAAATCGTTAAATCAATACGCGTTTATATCGCGTGCGATTACACAGTAACTTTGATTGACATAAAACTTGAAATCTTAATTATTTACAATTCCAAATCTAATGAAACTGGTTACGTTAAATTATGAGATCGTTTGCAAAATGGATATTTTAACAGGTTCATTAATATATATTATATTCAGTTTTCATTAATTCACTTTTAATTCAATTACAAAGTTTATTAACTTTGTTCAAATCTGAATAGAATTCTAGTTAGCTTTATAAATGAAATTTCATTTATATTAAATTCAAATTTTGTATTATTTGCCAAATTAAGTTTGAATTCCAATTATACTTTAATAAACTCCATTTCATTTAAAACTTCAATATTTAATTTCAACTTTAATATTTATCAATACAAACCAAATTATGGTTTTATTTACAATCAATACAAGTTATCATTATTATAACAAGTTGAAATTCATTACTTAATCAATTTAGTTCACATCGTTGATCTTCACACTTAAGCCGTTAAATTTTAATTTAAACCATAATTATAATTAAAATCTTATTAAATTTAATAATTTAAATGGTCAAAAATAGGTGTTGTTACAGATCACTTCTTTTGATGGACTTTTTCTCTACCTCTCTCTCTTATAGGGCCAACATGTCTAAAGTTGACACCCCTTCAATTAGAACCAGAATGGGCTTTCGCAACTGAAAAGAAATCCTCCCTTCTTTCTCTTATGCTAATGTTCAACAATATCACTAAGAGTCTGCCACTTCATCCTTCTAAATAGTGCTAGTCTATGCACTCGTTCATCCCAATTCTCATTCTTGAGTTACCCTGGTTATTTTTTGTGCTAACATTTCCCCCTGATGAAGGGGTGTTCTTAACTTTTTAAGTTAACCATTCCAGTTGTCATTTTGCAGTAGGAAACGATTCAATTTTTCCTGCCTTTTGGCGTTATCATCTTTTGCCTCATATTTGATCTAAAGGTCACAATGTGAGAGGCATGCTCTTCTTATAAATAGGCTTATTTCTTCTTTTCTCCTGCTTTCCTAACAATCATCATGGCAGATAAGAAGAAGTCATCTAAGCGATCTGACTAGATTGATTCCAATGGAAGTGAAAATGAATCTTTACAATGAATCAAAGAGGACCCTTTCGGAGGATTGCGATGACTGAAATGCATTCTTTTATTTCTTCCCAATATATGATTATTCGATCTTAGAGAATTTTGGAATTTAGGGAATTGAGGTCATTCCAGCTATAACTAAAGAAACAATAGACAGTCCCGCAGAAGGATTTTTCGCTTTAATTGCCACCCATATCTGGCACAGGGGTTTCCTCCTTTTTCCTCCCTTTATCCACATTTTTCTTCATCATTTGGGGATTTCCTCAATTCAGGTGCCTCCAACGTTTATGTATACATTCTTTGATTATAAATTCCTTCTCGAGAATCTGGAGGTTCTTCTCTCGATTTAGCCGCTTTTGAACAGTTAGTTCCTCTGGCGAAATTTAGTCAAACTAATTCCCAAATCATTGAATCTAATACTTTGCCAAAATTGGTTAAGGGAAGCATTTATAAACCTGAAGAATGGGAACATCGGTTCTTCTTTGTTAAATGACCTTTTGGTAGTACTGGAGCTTCTTCTCAACTGATTAATCTTTCTTCCTCTTTTATGGTTGTGATCCTATGTTGCTATAACAACTTACTTTTTTAGGAGTTATATCTCTTGTTTTTAGGTGGAATATCGAAGACTCCATCCACTGAAGTCGACTTGATTTTGAAGGAAATGGCGAAGGCTTCTTCATCGTTAGGGAGAGATGTTCCCTGTTGACTCGTAATCTTCTTGATAAACATTCCCTTCTTCTGAAGGGCCATAACATCCTCGGACGTCCTCGAATAGTGCTTTAGAAGCGACCCGGTTTCTACCATCTTACGACGGGAGATGCCCAACATTTTTTTCCTTCAATTGCCTTTTCCTATGATTTGTCGTGTAGTATAAACCCTTTTTCTTTATATATTTTAATTGCGGCTTAGCCCATTTATCTTATTAGTTGTAGGTTTTGAGGATGCTTCTCCTCCTGTTATAGGTTCTTCTTTACTTTCCCAGAAACGTCATTACATAAGAAGGATTCATGATGTCACGGATGCAGCATCACGGTCGTGTTTCGAAACTCAACCAGAGAACCAAAAAAAGGATAAGGTTTTTGATTTGACTCGGGTAATATCTTTAAGAGATAAAAACGAAACTCCCATGACTCCTATTCCGCTACATGCCCCGTTTCCCCAATATTCCATAGGCATCTTTCTAATTTTTCCATCCATTGGGTTTAGTCTGCAAATCTCTTCAACGCTTTTCTTTTCCTCTTCTTGGGATGAGATTTTTTGGTCATTAGGACCTCCTCTTAATACTCCTATTTTGATGACTTTAGTTGAAGGTCCCTTGTCTAGTTCTTCTTCGGAGATTTCTTTTCCCAGCTCAGTGAAGGATTCTCCTTCATTTATAATTTATTAGGCTTCTCCCAATGCCTGCCAATGTAGAAGATGGTTGTGGATCATTGTATTTGTGACGCCCCACGTCCGTTAATGTCAATCACAAAGGGAATGCATTAAGTTTCGTGAAGCATTGTAGTAAACAGAACGGAAATATTACAAGGCAGACATATTTAATAACAGCGGAATAATAAAAAAAACTTTATTTCTCATAAGGTACCGTGGTCCAAAAACATCACATGTCTAAAAACGTAAAAGCCCATTACAACATAAAAACTATTGTCTTGTACTTCAAAAATATCAGAGTACATAAAAGAAATAAAATTCCCCTAAAACGAAATATAGCCATAGCAACACGGATAGGAGCTTGAGTCATACTTATCAACAGCTCTAGCAAAAGTAAGTAGAATCACGGTCTAGCCTGAGTGTTTTCTCCCTGAGAACCTGGGGGGGGGGATGGAAGGAAGAAGGAGAAACAAAAAGGGTCAACGAAAAGTCTGGCGAGTCCAGTTACTTTAGCAAGTAAATAAATAAAAGTAGCATGGCATGCATATAAAGTGGATAAGAGATATTTTTACCTAAAAGACAGGTGTGACAAGGTAGACACGATAAGGTGTGTATGCTTCTCTAATGATTACTCTACACTATTACTAGTATATCCAGAATGAGATGATCCCTTCCACTATAAGGTGGTATACTTAGGCATACATCCAAATGTACCCTAACTGCTACCTTAATCGATCGGCTCCCTAATCTGCATAGATACTTTGTGTCGGCCCCACCGCAGGATGTATTACGTCCTAAAGTGGCAACCTCTCGCTGACATGCACAACCCCATATCTACAGGTGTCACGGTCGTCTTATCCCCTTATACCCAGCTCATGCACGCACATGTCCGGGTCGGTTTGCACTGCCTATACCGTCCTCCACGTTTGGATCTCTTACAATCAGTCCAGTAAGCGTGCCCATTCTCCGACCTTGTACGGAGTACACGTTTTGATACCCACTCCGGGTTATTGGATGAAACGGGTTCCACACAATATGATACAAGCTCTACCCTTTGTCTTGTATCCCCCACTAGGTTTTCTTTGACTATGTATACCACTAGGTGTCTTTAATTACATAACCCTATCATTTCTACAAGTTTTGCTTACCCTAAAAGGTTTCTTTAATTACATAACTTTATTATTTCCACCAGTTATGTATACCACTAGGTGTCTTTAATTACATAACCTTATTAAGTTAAGTTTGTGGGCCTATATGTAAATATTACCCACCCCCTTAGATTTACTTAACCCACCCAATGTCCAACCAATTTTTACTTAACCCTAACCTTAGTTCATATTCATACAATCCCTTATGGATTAGATTAGGTTAAGTAGTCCAATGTATTAACCTGTCCATTTATGGTTTATAATGGGCTTAACCTCCCACATTAGGCCTACAACTTGTGGATTCTGGATACAGCAGTCGGGTCCGGGCAGTCTTATTCCACTAGTTGGGCCTAACCTCGTAATTCGTATTTGCGCACTTAGACCTCTCATATTAGGTTCAACATTAGTGGTACTTGGATATGCCAGTTGGGTCCGGGCAGACTTCCACCACTAATGCAACCTATCCTTGTGCCATAAGTGCAATTACCATTTCTAATTGTAATTATTAGACATTTCATTCTTATCTAATTCTTACGTATGTCTTTATAGGTGATTATGTCCCCACTTCCCTATTTTGAATTATATGTCCAATTCATATAAACATTATTTAAATTATGCCAATTCTAACCTTTTTCCCCCATTCCCTAACTAATGCATTCACGCATATTTGGCGGCATCGAAGCTAGAAAGTAGCCTAGTCATAAACAATAAAAAGGGAAAACTGATGGGAATATGACAAAGGTGATTGTTTTGGCATAAATGTAAACTAGCATGGTGATAAGGTGGACATATAAGCATAAATCTAATGAACTATTGGCAGTTAACTAATTCTAACATAACCATGATGTCATAATAGCGTGATAGGATCTAAATTAACAATTTAGATGTTCAAGTGGTTTAGATCTAATATGATAGGCATAAGTTGATAAACTAGATCTGATTAATAATTTAGATGTCTACATAATTCAGAGTCAATAGTAGAAAAATATATCTAACACGAACGAGGTCAAGATCCACATCATAGAATGTCATAGAAATTACAATAGATCCAATAAGATAGATATTTAGATCCAAGTTATAATCAATTTAGAATGGCATATATTTGCAATTTACAATGAATCTAATATAACGTAGGCATATGAACAAATCCAAACTATAGTCATATCGCGTTTACTTCTAAATATTTAAATCTAAAAGAAACTAGGAGCTCACAGAGTTCGGTTTAGAAAATAGAGAAAGAATGGATCTTGAATCCTAATAGATTTTCTTAAGTTGATAGTTGTAGAAGACAACGGTTCCAGTTCAGTTCAGACACCAGCAGAGTTTAGCCCCCATGGATTCTCAATGAAGAAAACAAGAGAAATGGGCACATATTTATAGCTGCCAGCACCTTTGAAACTGACTACCACGTCAGCCCTAGGGGTGTCAACAACCCTATAGGGGGTCGCTCCTGGTGTCGACACCATTGTAGGATGGTCGACCCCCTAGAGCAGGAAATTTACTGCCATATGACATTTTGATTTTTGAATGATTCTGGGTAAGGCTCTTACTCACATCTGACTCATATGTGTGTGTGTGTATTTCTTCTGCGCGTATACAAACTTAAAACCCTCGCAACTTCTTCATACGATGTCTGTTTTGAGCAAACCATATGTCTATCTTGATCAAAATTTCAAGACGGACGTAATGCGCAGTCCGTTACCCTTAATTACGAATATTAAATTAATTATTATTTAATTTATCCTCTTTAATGTTAATAAATTTATGGGGTGTTACAATATTTCGATAATTCCCTTTTCGCATGCTCCTTTTTCTTTGATGGTCTGCCGCTCTTTCATAGTTCTATTGGTTTTTTAGCTAATAATGGAATGGTTTTCTTATCATTGAACTTTTGCTAAGCTACATTCAATTAAAAGGGAAAATAAAGCTTTACAATCATTGAATGCAACTCTATCTTTCGCAAAAGATGAAGCCCTCCAAGAACTCATCGTGATGGAAGCTTCTCCCTTCGACCAAAGGATTCTCTGTGCCTAAAATCTAAGTTTACATGCTAAACTGGATAGGTCCAGCAAAGAATCAGGGGACCTGGGCCTCAAGCATGGCTAACTCACAGTCGGATTAAAGAAGGAGGCTACTGAGAAAAAATGATGCCTTTCGAAGATGCCTACTGCTTTTAATGATGTGAAGAGGAAAGTAGATAACCATTTAAACTATTCTCCAAAGGATATTTTGGATAATGTAGTTTCGTACATGCTCATGTCTATCTTTTTTTAGAACAAGGATAAATTTTCTAATCTCCACCTTTTCAATTTTTCATATGAAGTAATGGGTAGCTTTCACAAAAAGATAAAAGATCTCGAGAGTATAGGGGAGCGCGCTCCTCAAAAGGAACTTTCAGAAGTTATGAAACTCCTTTCTTTCGAATTAACTAATATTAGTGAAGTTGATTCTTATGATGATGAGAAAGAGGACGAGTTTTGTAGGATGCTCTAAATAAGTCTTCTAAGAGCAAAGATGATGATGAAATAGATTCCCGAGATGGTCCTGAAGATCCCAATGCTTTCCCTAATGTTGAACGTGTTAGTACTTTCCCTATTAATAGCACTAACACAAAAAGTTATCCTTCTACGCAGGAAAAATTATCCTATGCCGAGGAGGACGCCCCTACCATTAGGAGAGCTAATCCTTCGATACTTGCATCCACTGTAGAACCTTTCATTACATCTAGGGATGTGAAGACCACCAAATCTGGGTCTACAAAAACTTCTTCGGCTCCTACATTTCAGGTATGGTCACCTTTTTTATTTTTCTCTATTTTCGATGATTAAATCACATGATAACTTCCTACCTTTAGATCCATCAAAGATTTATAAGGACATGATTAATAACATGCAAATGAAGATTATTTTTTGCAGCTATAGTTTACTAACTATATAAAAGATTATAATGATTTATACAGCAAATATATTGAGCTTGATAGGAGTGCCTCCTCCTTAATATCTTTTAAAAATAACGAAGCTGACCCTCGCCTAAAAAAGGTCGTCCTCGGTACAATAGGCTCTATGATGAAAATATAGAGCTAATAACACTTTTTGGGACATTAATTGAAGAAAGGTTCTTCCCTCTCAATTTTCTTTGAGAGGTTTAAAGTCATTATATAAAGGATGATTTTATATTCCTTTGTGACCTTAGTGGATGTTTACTCCGCTGCTTCCACCAGAGGTATTTAAAAGAATATGGATATGATCCAGACTCAAGACGCACATGGAGCCTCCCGGAGGTATATGTACCCCTCCCAGACCTTTAGTTCGATAAAGTTACTTATTGGATAAACAAGTTTATCTCGGAAATTCTAAAGAATTCAATTTTTTATGAGTTACCTTGAGATTCTATTTATGTTTTGTAATTGTTTAAAGATAGAGTGCTATAAAATTTTAGTTTCTATGTGTTATGAATGACATTTTAGTTTTAATTCTTTCTAGATTCGTTCAACATTCCCTCCTTGCTCTTTGGAAGATCCTCTTGATCCCGCTAAACCCAATGTCGGGGATGTAGGTATCTTAGGAATTTCGACTTTCTCAAAGTTTGCAGATAATCCTCTTGCCTAACCTGGTTTAAAAGATTTTAGGAGCAAAGGATTATCTTCAAAAGTCCCCAAGAAGATAAGAGGGAGTTAGAACAAAGGCTTATTCAGCAAGAAAAGTATTTAACAGCCATTAATAATTTTGTGAAGGTTAACCCCATGGTGGATTTTAATGAAGATGTCAAGTTGCTTTAGGAGCAAGTTTATCATTGACTTTTTAACTGGAAAATTATCAAGCTTCCTGCAAAAATTTGGAATTTATACTAAATAGTAGCTCTCTTGATGTTCCAATGCGTTCCCAACAGCTTCTGTTGGAATTACAAGATCTCAAAAGTTGATGGCAGAGAATTTTCCTCATTCTGTGAACCCACCAAAAGGTCTTGATAGCAAACTTGTTAGAGAATGGGTTAAAAGATTTAAGTATGAATTCTGGAAGTACTTTGAGTGTACAGTGAAAGAGGGCACCAATCGTCATGTTCATGAATATGTGGAGCAGATTAAGCTTTTGAATTAAAAATTATATAGTCTTCGAAAACAAAATGTTAAATATGAGAGAGCAAACAAGTTTTTTTTCGAGGACAAATAGGACTCTAAAAAGGGCATATAAAACCCAAGTTTCTTCTATTGATGACACCAATGAGGTTAGAGAGAAAGAGACATTTCTTAAAAGATCACTTCAAAATTCTTTGAAATATATTTCTCACCTAGTGTTATCAGGGATTCTGATGGAGAAACTCAAGAAATTATGATTTTGTATATGGATTCTTTCTTTGGTAGTTTACGATGTTGGCATAGCTACAATCTTGTAGTTATTTTCTTTTGATCATTCAGAGGTTGATTTAATAATATGCTTTTCTTGTATGCAACCCTTTTAGGTGTGTCCCGCACAAAATGCTCTTATGGCTTTTGGAGGTCAGGAGTCTGGATTCGTGTATAAACAGATCGAGGAATCTTCCTCTTGGGAGATCAATAATAATTTTTTCTACCTTTGGAACTACAAAGCCTAGATTTAGTCAGAAGTCCAAAATCCGACTTTTGAAGTGAACAAAATATTTTCTCAGCATTATTATCTTAGATTCATGTCTAAGTACTAAGATAATATAAGTCTATAAGCTTCTCTTCGAAAGGAGGTTGTTACTAACATATTAAAACTAGATTTGTTAAGATAGAGTTAACCCAAAAGTTGTTTTCGGAGAGTAAACGAAGCACCATGTTGCCCAAAAAGCCCAGATATAGGTAATAAAAAGTAAGGACCATCTTAACAAACCCAGATTCACGTGGTAATAGGAACGAAGCCTTTTTTGGCTTAAGAAACTCTGATTCGGGCAATAATAGGAATGAAGCCTCTTTTGACTTAAGAAACTTAGATTCGAGCAATAATAGGAATGAAGCTTATTCCGGCTTAGAAAACAAATGTAGGTAGTTATATAATGGAAGGCCAAAGAATACTTTTCTGGGAATAGGCGAAGCCTTTCTCGGCTTTTTACATAAAACTCGAAATGTCCTCTTCTGGTTTTGATGGAGTCGTATTTGGCATGTTAAACAGAATCTAGAGTGTCCTCTCCTGGTTTTGATGGAGCCATCTTTGAAATGTTAAGGAGAATCTGGAATGTCCTCTTCCGGTTTAGTTATGAAAGCGCATTTGGTTTAAATTTATTTTCAACCATTATAGGCATTTTTCTAAAGCAGAGGCTTTGGTGTGCTTCAACGCTCCTTCTAAGCTTTTGATACCATCTTTGGGATAAGATATAAATAGAGGCAATGTGTTCTTATGCCAAAGCATAGGCAAGGCTTGATCATGTAACGATGAGAGGCAGAGCATGCACCCTTAAAAGCCAGGCGCATGTCCCTGGTCTTACACATCCCTCCTCTAGAGGGCTTTTAACCTGGTCCTTGGACATGGTTATGGGCTTCGGTGCATAACTCTGGCCCTTGGGCACAGATGACGACTTACCCTTCTCCTTTTAGATGACACCAGGTATATTCCATAGGCTTGGAGCCGGGCGCGCTATTTCTTGGGATTTCCCTCTTCTTTTTTTTGAGAGAGGGACTTGAGATATACCCAGTAGTTTCTAAACTAGTCCATTTTAAAAAGGGAAGTTATCCCTCAACTAAGTAGAAATTATATACTTTTACACTATTTTAAAGCGATTCTTAATTTCTTACTTAGATTTCCCTTTGTGGATTGGATTTTACTTCAAACCGATTTTCAGTTCATAAGATAATCCCATAATTTCCCATCCTTACAAAGGTGATACATTCTCTTTTTAAGTGTCCTACACTGACTGGTTTCATAAATATTCATTAGGTGATAGTAGCAATAACTGTCTCCTACATTCCATTCATATTTTATTTCTTTTTTCTTGGCCAATAATCAAATTCCTCTTTAGTTAGGCGGAATATATTTTCTCTTGAAGCGGTTAACTTGTATTCCATAGTTGGGTTAGATTTTCCCCTTTTCCTTAAGGGCTAGGCTTCTAATTCTCTTTTTTGGTTGCGAATCCCGTAGTATTGTAATAAAATTCCCTTTTGATCCTATTATGGAGGGATATTGTGAAGAGGTTATACTGGTTATCCTTCAATGTTTTCTTGATTGATATGAGATTTGTTCCTCCTAGGGCCTGGCTATAGTATCTTGCCATTTTCGAGTGAAAACCTCATAATTCTTAGTTATTTCTTCTTTAAAGATTAAACCTCATGATAAGGTTTTTATAACCATTCTTATCTGATGGAATAACAAGTCACTTTGATTGCTAAAGGATGAGGTTGACTCCCCTTGGGATGAGTTCACCCCTACCTTGCTAGAGTCATAATATCTTTTTCTCTTTTGATCAATCATACTCAGAGCTTGCATTCACAACATTTGTTCCTTATGAAACCTTAAATCCACTTAAGATATTTCCTTCCGGAATGGTTTAGAATATCCTTGTTTTGATTTGGTTGATTGGACTCCGTACCTATGGGCGTTTTAGTAAGTTAAACATTATCTCCACCTCTGACGATTGACTCAACCTTTCTTTTAATTTTTCTTATTTATCCTTATGTTGGCGATAAAAAGGAGTTGCAACCTCTTTACTTTTCCCGGACTGTGGAGGTGCCCGTGTATTCCTACTGATTTAATAGCTTATCCCATGGAGATGTTTTCTTATTTCATAGGGATTTTCATTCTTATGACAACCTTTGCCCTTCAGTTCATTTGAAATATTGTTCGAGGTTTCCGCGATCCATCGTAATCCATTGAGGGTTCTTTTATGTTTACTTCCCACTGGTTTCTATCATCTTAAGGATTTGAGGTTCAAGCCCTTTTCCTAGTGCCAAATATGTTACCTAAATTTATGATTAACATCCCTGAAAATGAAATTTGTCTACAAAACTCCTACTTTATGGCGAAAAGGGCTCAAACTTGAGAACTACCTATATTTAGAAATTCATTCTGAAATATCAATGCAGAATACAGAAGGTATATTTTCTATTGAAAATAAACCTAGTCATAAACTTCTTTTGTTTTCCTGGATGAAAGGCCCATCCTCTTGTGATTTATATTACTTAGGAGTTCCCTAAGATTATGTAGTTTCCTCTGGATACTCAAACGGTCATAAATTTGAATTTTAAAAAGGTAAGTTCCCATAAAGATCATAAATGCTTGGTTCTTTCGAATCTCCTTTAGTTTCTACAAGATTTGGCGAGATTGTAGAAGGAATACTCCAAATTCTTAAACGAGTTTAAATCCTATTGTAACAACCCGTATTTTTATAGCATATTAAAACAAGAAATCAAGGCAGAATTAAATTTTAAAGTCAGAATCAGGGGAAACGGGTAACTCTATTATGTTCGTCTCGAAATTCTACATGAAACAGAGTCCGAGTTTTCGAAAATCGGAGTCCGGATGAAGAAGTTATGGCCTGTACAAGTTTCAGCAGTTTTTAGGCAGGACTGGCCCAGGGGGTCGACCATAGGGTCAACCTACCCCCCCTCCACCCAGGTCGACCATAGAGTCAACCTACCCCCAAGTTGACCATAGTGTCCACCCCCCACCTTATAGGTCGACCTGGTCGGCCTGGTTTGACCCAGAACTCATTTTTGAAGCCTGAGACGTGTTTTGACGGTCCGAATTGATTCTAAGGTTAATCTAAGGGCCTAAACTAGTTGCTACACCTATAAAAACACCCTTAGACCAAACCTAATTCATATCAAATCATTCTTACACTATTATGCTGTTGGACTTCCTCTTGATCATGGCCGTCGCTCTCTAAACTTTTCTCTTAGCCTCCAAACTAGATTCAAACTAGAGATTAAAGCTTCTATAGCAATTCTACAACAATTCAAGAAGATAAATCAATGTCTCTGCAACGTTCTACGACAATTTTAGTTCTTAATTCATTAGCCATGCTCTGTAAGTTCTAGTTATTTTCAGATTAAAATAATTAAATTTAATATGGACATGTGATGAAATGAAATTGGACTTTTGATTCAATTCTTGTTTCTTCTTGGATCTCGATCTTGAGAAACTTTCTATCTTTATTCGCATGACAAGTTTATGGTCTATTCAGCCTGTTGTAAATCAATTTTTCTTGTTTCATGTTAATATTATTATCAAGATCTATTCTTTATGCCTGAGATGATGCTTTTATGTCGTTTCCTCTCTGATCTTGTTTTTATTGCAACTTCTACCTCCCCCTATTTATTTTCTTTTGATGAACCTAGGTCAATTTCGCACCTAGGCCTAAACTACGATATACATGCAATGGTATACAGAGGGAAATATTGGAATATTGCCTAGTGGAATATATGTGTTTGGTGGAATCGAAGGCATAATATGAAAATTCGATGTTTAGGGATAATTTACCATTAACATGAAACTTGATATTTGGGTATTGTCATTATAATGGTAATTGCAAGAATGGGGATTGGCATATATAATTTGATATGGATCTTGATATATATATATATATATATATATATATATATATATATATATATATATATATATATATAATTCGACATGGATCTTGATATATGTAATTTGGCTAGAACTTGTTATGAGTAAATTGGTGTAAACGTAGTATACATGTAATTTTGGGTATAAAACTTGATCTATGTAAATTGGGCATAGCTTTGTAGACATGTAAATCATGAATCTTGACATATGTAAAGCGGCATGAAACTTGGTATATGCGTAAATTGGCATACATGTAAAATGGCTTAAATTGAACATATGTAAATTTGGTACGAATTGGGCATATGTAAAATTTACATGTAATCTAGAACTTGGGCATATGTTAATTTTGTAAAATTTGGAGTTGAAACATATATGAAAATTTATGACTTGGTAAAGGTTTAATATGAACGCGCTTAAGTTGGGTTTTGGGTAGTTGGCACGTATTGTATATAAAAGGCTATAACTTGGCATAACCTTATAGCGAATTATGATAATAATTTAGGAATACGTTTTGGGGCAAAAACGTGAATCATGAACATTTCTATATGTTAAACACATGAACTGATATTGGGGTTTTGGGTGGAATACGACCATTAATGAACCTTTGACACGAGGTTAGACTCAGTTTGTGGTGTAAATCTGCCCGGAACCGCCCGGCAAATCCAGTAGCCACAAAGTGTCAGTCTAATGTGAGAGGTCGAAAGTCGAATTGTAGGCGTAACGATTTATGATACGAGGTTAGACCCAGTTTGTGGTGTAAATCTGCCCGGAACCGCCCGGCAAATCCAGTGACCACAAAATGCACGGTCTAATGTGAGAGGTCATGATTCGTTCGTCATAATGAATGATTTAAGGAATACTAACCATAATAAGACGTGGGTATGGTTGGAGGGTTAGGTGGGATGACATGGAAATTTGACATGTGAATATGGACCTAACCGGCATGAGTTAAGAACATGTAAAACTTATAAATGTGGGTTTCACCAACATAACTGTTAATCAGACTAATGGGTAGGTTAAGTAACATAGCTAGGCTAATGACACTTGACCGTTATAACATGACTAGCGGATGGGTTGGGCTAACTTGAATAGGTTGATAACACCTAATCGATATAACCTGATGCGTGGTAAGGTTAAGTAAACACACGCGGGTAACACTTAACCATTATAATATGACTGGTGGATGGGGTTAAGTCAATATGCAGTTAACCAATATAACGTGATGCGTGGTAAGGTTAAGTAACAACAGAGGGTAACACTTAACCATCACAACATGATAAGTAGGTGGGCTAAGTCAATGTACACTTAACCAATATGACATGACATGCGGTAGGGTTAGGTTAACACAAGGGAGAACACTTAGCCAGTATAACAAGGCTTGCGTAAGGGTTAAGTAACACAAGGAACAACACTTAATCGATATAACATGATGTGTGGTAGGGTTAAGTAAAATAAGATGAAACACTTAACCGACTTAACGTAATGGACGGAGAGGGTTAAGTCATATCGGGTTGGTGGGTAATATTAGTAAATATAGGCCTACAAACTTAACCATTAATAAGCACGCTTGAATAGGTGGGTTAAGTACATCACGGGAAGGTGGGTAATATCTGTATATATAGGCCCCCACCCTTAACCAGTAGGAAAACCTAGTAACGGGGACCCATTTCAGCAGTAACCCAAATCAGGTATCAACGGTACCCTGAAACTAGGCAGGGTGGGGCACGATTACCGGGTTGATTGTAAGCGGTCGAACGACGGCGGTGGGTGCACAGTGTAGGTCTAATGGGGTGCGGGCGTGCACACACTCCGGAGCAGACAACCAGGGCACTGGGGATACCAGTAGTATAACCTATGCCTTCTAGAATTGCATTGGGCTGCCACCATGGGTCTTGATACACCCTATGGTGGGACCAGCATAGGTATATACAATCAATGGGGGCCGTATGACACACATTGGTAGCATAATCCCTAGGTTGGACCTAGGTGGCATAAACCCTAAATCCGAGAAGCGTTCAATAGGTAGCATAATCCCTAGGTTGGACCTAGGTGGCATAAATCCTGGTTGAATCTAGGAAGCGCTCGATAGAAAACCCTAGATTAGATCTAGGTAATAAATAATAGATGTACACGTGAAAGTAACCTTAATTTTCGGGGATTGGGATCAGGTTATGATTTTATCATTTTATATAGATTACTAGTTGGGACACTGGTTAGGTGGTGCAGGGAAAATAGATATCATTTTAGTGGTGAAGCAGAGAAATCTTGCGATGCTTGATAGAAATCTTGCGAAACTATACTTAGTTCATCTTGAATGGGAACTTTGCAATGTTATACACGACAGAAATCCTATGATGTTATTCTTAGTTATCGTGCCTGTAGCTTATCTTGTCATCATGCTTTTGTTTACTTTCAGTTTATTCATGCCATGTTATCTTTACCTGTTTTTATGTTGAAAGTCGCTAGGACATACTCAGTCTTTATGACTGACCCGGTTTGTTTCGTCTCTTTTTCTTCCGTTCCCCCCTCCCCCCGCCAGGTTCATAAGGTGGGAATACAGCTTAATTCGGATCTTACCAAGCTCCAAGACTCTTTCATGTACGGCTTGGATTTCTCTTGGCTATGGCTTGCTTTGCTTTATTGGGGAATGCTACAGTTTATTTTTATGCTTCTTTGTTTTTGAGCAAGACAGATATTTCAGCTATGCATTTGGGTATTGGAAGTTGATGGGCTTTTATTGTAAACAATTCTATTTAATAAATGATTTGAAGTACTTCTACTTCACTTTCCACTATTTTATATATGTATGTCTTGTAATATTTCTGTTCCAGTACCCATAATGCTCCGTTGAAATTAAGGCATTCCCTTTGTGAGTGACCTTAACGGATGTGGGGTGTTGCATTTGGTATCATATCAGAAGGTTACTAGACTGGGCAAAAGCTTTTAAAAAAAACCTTCTGAAATTATTTTCAAAACGTTTACAAAGAAGCATTTTTCCAAAGAAAAGTTTTGTTTTACGAAAGGCATATTCCCCAAAGCCATATGCACAATCTTTTGTTTCTCTCCTTGAGTCTCTTCTCTCTTTCTTTTTCACTATAGTTTGTAGGCATGCGACACATGTCGGAGGGCAAAGTAGTGTCCAACCTCCATCTGTAGCCGCAGTAGTTTTTACTTGCGACTAATCTTATCTCAAGCTTTGTAGGGTTGCCATGCGATGGAAGTAGCTTTCGAGAAACTTTTCAACAAGCTATACAAGGATAGCAGGAACGAGGATAAAGAACACAAGTCTAAGGATGAGAAACTTGTTGATATGGCTTAATCCACGAAGAGGAAAGAGGTAAAAGGAAAGAGGCCAAGTGGAAGAATAATAAAATCCCATAACAAGAGGGAATATCTTTAGTATGGTAAAAAGGGACATGTAATTAAGTATTATAGGACAAGGACAAGGGCAAAGTACAAGATCATCGAGAGGGCAATTGTATGCTCTCACTACTAGCATACCTAAGAGAGGTGGTAACGTTTCTGTTAAAAGTTTAGCTTTTCTTTTCTATCATACCGTGGGAATTTTGTTTTTGGTACATCCCATCCTTTTAATTCTGCTTTGATAGTTGAGTTTCTGCACCTTAGTACTAGCGTAGTAGAGGATCCCATTTTTTGTCTCAAATCCTATTGGGGAATCGGCTCATTTATTCATGACTTGTTTGGATTTGAGAATGTCTATGCTAAGTGTTGAGTTTAGAAGTGATGCTTATGTTTTTGGGTTATGGGTTGTTTTTAGTGATGGAGTGGTTATCCAGAAATGATACCATTCTCGAGTATGAAAGGAGGGTAGTTAGACTCTTGACTTGCCTCCGTAATACCCTCGAAGTCTAGTGTAACCCTTAGGGTTTTGCCATGCTTAGTTACCTAGAATCTCTTGATACATCTATTGATCCCGAGTAGTGTTCGCCACTAAGGTGGATGGTTCATTTCGCTTATGCATGAGTTATAGGAAATCACCTTAGTAAGTACACTTGGCAACATGGTTGACATTTGTTTATTTTCAAGAGATAATTCATTTATGTGGAATACCTACTAGTAAGTGAATGAGATCCAAGATTCACTAGTGAATTTTGGAGAGCTTGCACGAAACCATGAGTACGCAGTTATGTTGAAGTCGAGTATACTAGAAAAAGAATAAGTGAAAGAGGAACAAGAGGCGATAGTGAAATGAGTTCCCACTCATATTTTGGAAATAGGAATTAAGAAGCTACGAAATTGTGAAGTTAAAGATGGTCAAAGCACAACGGGGTTAAGCTCGAGGAAATGCGACTTAGAAGATTGAAGACTAGATACACGTATCATATCTCTTTTTAGCAGTATATCCTTGATCCCTCTTTTCCTGTGGAGCTTATTTGCATGCTATCTTTCAAGTATATCCTCTCGGTCCTATTCTCAATCCCATTTCTGTTAGAAACCCCATAGGGAGCATGATTCGTCTGTTAGTAATACATTTTGGGGTTTGAGGGTGTCCGTTGGGTTGACTAAACTCTTTGGGTTTTATGGGATACGAGTTGGTTTTAGGATGGGATTTACTTGTGACCTAAAAGGAGTCCATCATGCTTAGTTTCCTAGAATCATATACATTGGTTGGGATGAGTAATCCTTTGAGTGTCAGCCTGATGTTGATTTCGGTCTTCGGGGCTGGTACTTAGGGATTTCTTCTCCTAATCAGTATATATGTGACGTAGATTTCCAGTTTTGACATTGCCTAATGGGCACAAAGTTTTCACTTGCTTCTATCATTCGGCTATATCTTTAGGTAGGAACAATTGGGTGTAAACATGTTTTTGAGACATGTTATGATTGATGGTTGCAAGTGGTTGCAAGTGGCTGCTAGTGGTTGCTCATGATTGCATGACACACATTAGGCACTAGATCGGCTCAGACACATTTCCATATTGCATATGCATGGGTGTTTATACTTATTTATGGATGAAATTGAATGTGTTATCATGTGGATGTTGCATATGGATGGATGTTTGTGCACACATAGAGTGTTTATGTGACTAGGATTATTTGCATACATGTTGGACTCATGGCACTAAATATATTTTGCATTTAAAAGATCAATCAGGCCTGATCATTTGCATTAGATAAGGAACATATACACACATTTTCTGCATATGTTCATACCGCATTAGAAATATCTTAAGGATAATGAATGCCTGTGATTGATGATTGAGTAGATGGATGATTGGATGGTCGGACACATTCTTCTTAACTTGAAGATTTCGGGGACGAAATACTTTAAGGAAGGGAGAATGTAACAACCCGTATTTTTATAACATATTAAAACAAAAAGTCAAGGCAGAATTAAATTTTAAATTCAGAATCTGGGGAAACGGGTTACGACATTGCGTTCGTCTCGAAATTTTACATGAAATAGAGTCCGAGTTTTCGAAAATCGGAGTCCGGATGAAGAAGTTATGGCCTGTACAAGTTTCAGCAGTTTTCAGGCAGGACTGGCCCAGGGGGTCGACCATAGGGTCGACCTACCTCCCCCCACCCAGGTCGACATTGCGTTGACCTACCCCCCAGGTCGACCATAGTGTCGATCCCCCCACCTTACAGGTTGGCCTGGTTTGATCCAGAACTCATTTTTGAAGCCTGAGACGTGTTTTGACGGTCCAGATTGATTCTAGGGTTAATCTGAGGGCCTAAACTAGTTGCTACACCTATAAAAACACCCTTAGACCTAACCTAATTCATATCAAATCGTTCTTGCACTATTATGCTGCTGGACTACCTCTTGATCATGGCCGCCGCTCTCTAAACTTTTCTCTTAGCCTCCAAACTAGATTCAAACTAGAGATTAAAGCTTCTACAGCAATTCTACAACAATTCAAGAAGATAAATCAATGTCTCTGCAACGTTCTACGACAATTTTAGTTCATAATTCATTAGCCATGCTCTGTAAGTTCAAGTTATTTTCAGATTAAAATAATTAAATTTAATATGGACATGTGATGAAATGAAATTGGACTTTTGATGCAATTCTTGTTTCTTCTTGGATCTCGATCTTGAGAGCTTTTCTATCTTTATTCGCATGACAAGTTTATGGTCTATTCAGCCTGTTGTAAATTAATTTTTCTTGGTTCATGTTAATATTATTATCAAGATCTATTCTTTATGCCTGAGATGATGCTTTTATGTTGTTTTCTCTCTGATCTTGTTTTTATTGCAACTTCTACCTCCCCCTATTTATTTTCTTTTGATGAACCTATGTCAATTTCGGACCTAGGCCTAAACTACGATATACGTGCGATGGTATACAGGGGAAATATTGGAATATTGCCTAGTGGAATATGTGTGTTTGGTGGAATCGAAGGCATAATATGGAAATTTGATGTTTGGGGATAATTTACCATTAACATGAAAATTGATATTTGGGTATTGTCATTATAATGGTAATTGCAAGAATGGGGATTGGCATATATAATTTGATATGGATCTTGATATATATATATATATATATATATACATATACATATATAATTTGACATGGATCTTGATATATGTAATTTGGCTAGAACTTGTTATGAGTAAATTGGTGTAAACGTAGTATACATGTAATTTTGGGTATAAAACTTGATCTATGTAAATTGGGCATAGCTTTGTAAACATGTAAATCATGAATCTTGACATATGTAAAGCGGCATGAAACTTGGTATATGTGTAAATTGGCATACATGTAAAACGGCTTAAATTGAACATATGTAAATTTGGTATGAATTAGGCATATGCAAAATTTACATGTAATCTAGAACTTGGGTATATGTTAATTTTGTAAAATTTGGAGTTGAAATATATATGAAAATTTATGACTTGGTAAAGGTTTAAAATGAACGCGCCTAAGTTGGGTTTTGGGTAGTTGGCATGTATTGTAAATAAAAGGCTATAACTTGGCATAACCTTATAGCGAATTATTATAATAATTTGGGAATACGTTTTGGGGCAAAAACGTGAATCATGAACATTTCTATATGTTAAACACATGAAATAATATTAGGGTTTTGGGTGGAATACGACCATTAATGATCCTTTGGCACGAGGTTAGACTCGGTTTGTGGTGTAAATCTGCCCGGAACCGCCCGGCAAATCCAGTAGCCACAAAGTGTCAGTCTAGTGTGAGAGGTCGAAGGTCGAATTGTAGGCGTAACGATTTATGACACGGGGTTAGACCCAGTTTGTGGTGTATATCTGCCCGGAAACGCCCGGCAAATCCAGTGGCCACAAAATGCACGGTCTAATGTGAGAGGTCATGATTCGTTCATCATAATGAATGAATTAAGGAATACTAACCATAATAAGATGTGGGTATGGTTAGAGGGTTAGGTGGGATGACATGGAAATTTGACATGTGAATATGGACCTAACCGGTATGAGTTAAGAACATGTAAAACTTATAAATGTGGGCTTAACCAATATAACGGTTAATCAGACTAATGGGTAGGTTAAGTAACATAGCTAGGCTAATGACACTTGACCGTTATAACATGACTAGCGGATGGGTTGGGCTAACTTGAATAGGTTGATAACACCCAATTGATATAACCTGATGTGTGGTAGGGTTAAGTAAACAAACGAGGGTAACACTTAACCATTATAATATGACTGGTGGTTGGAGTTAAGTTAACATGCACTTAACCAATATAACGTGATGCGTGGTAAGGTTAAGTAACAATAGAGGGTAACACTTAACCATCACAACATGATAAGTAGGTGGGCTAAGTCAATGTACACTTAACCAATATGACATGACATGCGGTGGGGTTAAGTTAACACAAGGGAGAACACCTAGCCAGTATAACAAGGCTTGCGGTAGTGTTAAGTAACACAAGGAACAACACTTAACCGATATAACATGATGTGTGGTAGGATTAAGTAAAACAAGATGAAACACTTAACCAACTAAACGTAATGGACGGAGAGGGTTAAGTACATATCGGGTAGGTGGGTAATATTAGTAAATATAGGCCCACAAACTTAACCATTAATAAGCACGCTTGAATAGGTGGGTTAAGTACATCACGGGAAGGTGGGTAATATCTGTATATATAGGCCCACACACTTAACCAGTAGGTAACCCTAGTAACGAGGACCCATTTCAGTAGTAACCCAAATCAGGTATCAATGGTACCCTGAAACTAGGCAGGTTGGGGCACGATTACTGGGCCGATTGTATGCGGTCAAACGACGGCGGTGGGTACACAGTGTAGGTCTAACGGGGTGCGGATGTGCGCACACTCTGGAGCAGACAACCAGGGCACTGGGGACACCAGTAGTATAACCTATGCCTTCTAGAATTGCGTCGGGCCGCCACCATGGGTCTTGATACACCCTATGGTGGGACCAGCATAGGTATCTACAATCATTGGGGGTCGTATGACACACATAGGTAGCATAATCCCTAGGTTGGACCTAGGTGGCATAAACCCTAAATCCGAGAAGCGTTCAATAGGTAGCATAATCCCTAGATTGGACCTAGGTGGCATAAATCCTGGTTGAATCTAGGAGGCGCTCGATAGAAAAACCTAGATTAGATCTAGGTAATAAATAATAGATGTACACATGAAAGTAACCTTAATTTTCGGGGATTGGGATCACGTTATGATTTTATCATTTTATATAGATTACTAGTTGGGACACTAGTTAGGTGGTGCAGAGAAAATAGATATCATTTTAGTGGTGAAGCAGAGAAATCTTGCGATGCTTGATAGAAATCTTGCGAAACTATACTTAGTTCATCTTGAATGGGAACCTTTCAATGTTATACATGACAGAAATCCTATGATGTTATTCTTAGTTATCGTGCATGTAGCTTATCTTGTCATCATGCTTATGTTTACTTTCAGTTTATTCATGCCATGTTATCTTTACCTGTTTTTATGTTGAAAGTCACTAGGACTTACTCAGTATTTATGACTGACCCGGTTTGTTTCGCCTCTTTTTCTTCCGTTCCCCCCTCCCCCCCCCCCCCCCCCCGGCAGGTTTATAGGGTGGGAATACAGCTTAATTCGGATCTTACCAAGCTCCAAGGCTCTTTCATGTACGACTTGGATTTCCCTTGGCTATGGCTTGCTTTGCTTTATTGGGGAATGCTACAGTTTATTTTTATGTTTCTTTGTTTTTGAGCAAGACAGATATTTTAGCTATGCATTTGGGTATTGGAAGTTGATGGGCTTTTATTGTAAACAATTCTATTTAATAAATGATTTGAAGTACTTCTACTTCACTTTCCACTGTTTTATATATGTATGTCTTGTAATATTTCTATTCCAGTACCCATAGTGCTCCATTGAAATTAGGACATTCCCTTTGTGAGTGACCTTAACGGATGTGGGGTGTTACATTTGGTATCATAGCAGAAGGTTACCAGACTGGGCAAAAGCTTTAAAAAAAACTTCTGAAATTATTTTCAAAACGTTTACAAAGAAGCATTTTTCCAAAGAAAAGTTTTGTTTTACGAAAGGCATATTCCCCAATGCCATATGCACTATCTTTTGATTCTCTCCTTGAGTCTCTTCTCTCTTTCTTTTTCACCATAGTTTGTAGGCATGCGACACATGTCGGAGGGCAAAGTAGTGTCCAACCTCCATCTGTAGCCGCAGTAGTTTTTACTTGCGAGTAATCTTATCTCAAGCTTTGTAGGGTTGCCGTGCGATGGAAGTAGCTTTCGAGAAACTTTTCAACAAGCTATACAAGGATAGTAGGAACGAGGATAAAGAACACAAGTCTAAGGATGAGAAACTTGTTGATATGGCTTAATCCACGAAGAGGAAAGAGGTGAAAGAAAAGAGGCCAAGTGGAAGAATAAAAAAAACCCATGACAAGAGAGAATATCTTTAGTATGGTAAAAAGGGACATGTAATTTAGTATTATAGGACAAGGACAAGGGCAAAGTACAAGATCGTCGAGAGGCCAATTGTATGCTCTCATTACTAGTATACCTAAGAGAGGTGGTAACGTTTCTGTTAAAAGTTTAGCTTTTCTTTTCTATCATACCGTGGGAACTTTGTTTTTGGTACATCCCATCCTTTTAATTATGCTTCGATAGTTGAGTCTCTGCACCTTAGTACTAGCATAGTAGAGGATCCCATTTTTTGTCTCAAATCATGTTGGGGAATCGGCTCATTTATTCATGACTTGTTTGGATTTGAGAATGTCTATGCTAAGTGTTGAGTTTAGAAGTAATGCTTTTGTTTTTGGGCTATGGGTTGTTTCTAGGGATGGAGTGGTTATCCAGAAATGATACCATTCTCGAGTATAAAAAGAGGGTAGTTAGACTCTTGACTTGCCTCGGTAATACCCTCGAAGTTTAGTGTAACCCTTAGGGTTATGCCATGCTTAGTTACCAAGAATCTCTTGATACATCTATTGATCCCGAGTAGTGTTCGCCACTAAGGTGGATGGTTCATTTCGCTTATGCATGAGTTATAGGAAATCACCTTAGTAAGTACACTTGGCAACATGGTTGACATTTGTTTATTTTCAAGAGATAATTCATTTATGTGGAATACCTTCTAGTTTGTGAATGAGATCCAAGATTCACTAGTGAATATTGGAGAGCTTGCATGAAACCATGAGTACGCAGTTATGTTGAAGCCGAGTATACTAGAAAAAGAATAAGTGAAAGTGGAACAAGAGGTGACAGTGAAATGAGTTCCCACTCATATTTTGGAAATAGGAATTAAGAAGCTACGAAATTGTGAAGTTAAAGACGGTCAAAGCACAATGGGGTTAAGCTCAAGGAAATGCGACTTAGAAGATTGAAGACTAAATACGCGTATCATATCTCTTTTTAGCAGTATATCCTTGATTCCTCTTTTCCTGTAGAGCTTATTTGCATGTTATCTTTCAAGTATATCCTCTCGGTCCTATTCTCAATCCCATTTCTATTAGAAACCCCATAGGGAGCATGACTCGTCTGTTAGTAATACATTTTGGGGCTTGAGAGTGTCCGTTGGGTTGACTAAACTCTTTGGGTTTTATAGGATACAAGTTGGTTTTAGGAAGGGATTTACTTGTGACCTAAAAGGAGTCCATCATGCTTAGTTTCCTATAATCATATATATTGGTTGGGATGAGTAATCCTTTAAGTGTCATCCTGATGTTGATTTCGGTCTTCAGGGCGGGTTCTTAGGGAGTTCTTCTCCTAATCAGTATATATGTGACATAGATTTCCAGCTTTGACATTGCCTAATGGGCACAAAGTTTTTACTTGCTTCTATCATTCGTCTATATCTTTAGGTAGGAACAATTGGGTGTAAACATGTTTTTGAGACATGTTATGATTGATGGTTGCAAGTGGTTGCAAGTGGCTGCTAGTGGTTGCTCGTGATCGCGTAATACACATTAGGCACTAGATCGGCTCAGACACATTTCCATATTGATTTCGGTCTTCAGGGCTGGTACTTAGGGAGTTCTTCTCCTAATCAGTATATATGTGACGTAGATTTCCAGCTTTGGCATTGCCTAATGGGCACAAAGTTTTTACTTGCTTCTATCATTCGTCTATATCTTTAGGTAGGAACAATTGGGTGTAAAAATGTTTTTGAGACATGTTATGATTGATGGTTGCAAGTGGTTGCAAATGGCTGCTAGTGGTTGCTCGTGATCGCATAACACACATTAGGCACTAGATCGGCTCAGACACATTTCCATATTGCATATGCATGGGTGTTTATACTTATTTATGGATGAAATTGAATGTGTTATCATGTGGATGTTGCATATGGATGGATGTTTGTGCACACATATAGTGTTTATGTGACTAGGATTATTTGCATACATGTTGGACTTATGGCACTAAACATATTTTGCATTTAAAAAGATCAATCAGGCCTGATCATTTGCATTAGATAAGGAACATATACACACACTTTCTGCATAAGTTCATACCGCATTAGAAATCTCTTAAGGACAATGAATGCTTGTGATTGATGATTGAGTAGATGGATGATTGGATGGTAGGACACATTCTTCTTGACTTGAAGATTTCGAGGACGAAATCCTTTAAGGAGGGGAGAATGTAACAACCCGTATTTTTATAGCATATTAAAACAAGAAGTCAAGGCAGAATTAAATTTTAAAGTCAGAATTAGGGGAAACGGGTTATGCCATTGCGTTCATCTCAAAATTTTACATGAAATAGAGTCCGAATTTTCGAAATCGGAGTCCGGATGAAGAAGTTATGGCCTGTACAAGTTTCAGCAGTTTTCAGGCAGGACTGGCCCGGGGGGTCGACCATAGGGTCGATCTACCTCCCCCTCCCCCCAGGTCGACCATAGTGTCGACCCCCCCACCTTACAGGTCGACCTGGTCAGCCCGGTTTGACCCAGAACTCATTTTTGAAGCCTGAGACGTGTTTTGACGGTCCGGATTGATTCTAGGGTTAATCTAAGGGCCTAAACTAGTTGCTACACCTATAAAAACACCCTTAGACCTAACCTAATTCATATCAAATCATTCTTACACTATTATGCTGTTGGACTTCCTCTTGATCATGGCCGCCACTCTCTAAACTTTTCTCTTAGCCTCCAAACTAGATTCAAACTAGAGATTAAAGCTTCTACAACAATTCTACAACAATTCAAGAAGATAAATCAATGTCTCTGCAACGTTCTACGACAATTTTAGTTCTTAAATCATTAGCCATGCTCTGTAAGTTCTAGTTATTTTCAGATTAAAATAATTAAATTTAATATGGACATGTGATGAAATGAAATTGGACTTTTGATTCAATTCTTGTTTCTTCTTGGATCTCGATCTTGAGAACTTTTCTATCTTTATTCGCATGACAAGTTTATGGTCTATTCAGCTTGTTGTAAATCAATTTTTCTTGGTTCATGTTAATATTATTATCAAGATCTATTCTTTATGCCTGAGATGATGCTTTTATGTTGTTTTCTCTCTGATCTTGTTTTTATTGTAACTTCTACCTCCCCCTATTTATTTTATTTTTATGAACCTAGGTCAATTACGGACCTAGGCCTAAACTATGATATACGTGCGATGGTATATGGGGAAAATATTGGAATATTGCCTAGTGGAATATATGTGTTTGGTGGAATTGAAGGCATAATATGAAAATTTGATGTTTGGGGATAATTTACCATTAACATGAAACTTGATATTTGGGTATTGTCATTATAATGGTAATTGCAAGAATGGGGATTGGAATATATAATTTGATATGGATCTTGATATATATATATAATTTGACATGGATCTTGATATATGTAATTTGGCTTGAACTTGTTATGAGTAAATTGGTGTAAACGTAGTATACATGTAATTTTGGATATAAAACTTGATCTATGTAAATTAGGCATAGCTTTGTAAACATGTAAATCATGAATCTTGACATATGTAAAGCGGCATGAAACTTGGTATATGTGTAAATTGGCATACATGTAAAACGACTTAAATTGAACATATGTAAATTTGGTATGAATTGGGCATATGTAAAATTTACATGTAATCTAGAACTTGGGCATATGTTAATTTTGTAAAATTTGGAGTTGAAACATATATGAAAATTTATGACTTGGTAAAGGTTTAATATGAATGCGCCTAAGTTGGGTTTTGGGTAGTTGGCACGTATTGTAAATAAAAGGCTATAACTTGGCATAACCTTATATCAAATTATGATAATAATTTGGGAACACATTTTGGGGCCAAAACATGAGTCATGAACATTTCTATACGTTAAACACATGAACTGATATTGGGGTTTTGGGTGGAATACGACCATTAACGAACCTGTGACACGAGGTTAGACTCGGTTTGTGGTGTAAATCTGCCCGGAACCGCCCGACAAATCCAATAGCCACAAAGTGACAGTCTAATATGAGAGGTCGAAGGTTGAATTGTAAGGGTAACGATTTATGACACGAGGTTAGACCCAGTTTGTGGTGTAAATCTGCCAATCCAGTGGCCACAAAATGCACGGTCTAATGTGAGAGGTCATGATTCGTTCGTCATAATGAATGAATTAAGGAATACTAACCATAATAAGACGTGGGTATGGTTAGAGGGTTAGGTGGGATGACATGGAAATTTGACATGTGAATATGGACTTAACCGGTATGAGTTAAGAACGTGTAAAACTTATAAATGTGGGCTTAACCAACATAACTGTTAATCAGACTAATGGGTAGGTTAAGTAACATAGCTAGGCTAATGACACTTAACCGTTATAACATGACTAGCGGATGGGTTGGGCTAACTTGAATTGGTTGATAACACCCAATCGATATAACCTGATGCGTGGTAGGGTTAAGTAAACACACGAGGGTAACACTTAACCATTATAATATGACTGGTGGATGGGGTTAAGTTAACATGCACTTAACCAATATAACGTGATGCGTGGTAAGGTTAAGTAACAACAGAGGGTAACACTTAACCATCACAACATGAAAAGTAGGTGGGCTAAGTCAATGTACACTTAACCAATATGACATGACATGCGGTGGGGTTAAGTTAACACAAGGGAGAACACTTAGCCAGTATAACAAGGCTTGCGGTAGGGTTAAGTAACACAAGGAACAACACTTAACCGATATAACATGATGTGTGGTAGGGTTAAGTAAAACAAGATGAAACACTTAACCAACTTAACATAATGGACGGAGAGGGTTAAGTACATATCGGGTTAGTGGGTAATATTAGTAAATATAGGCCCACAAACTTAACCAGTAGGAAACCATAGTAACGGGGACCCATTTCAGCAGTAACCCAAATCAGGTTTCACGGTACCCTGAAACTAGGCAGGGTGGGGCACGATTACTGGGCTGATTGTAAGCGATCAAACGACGACGGTGGGTGCACGGTGTAGGTCTAATGGGGTGCGGGCGTGCACACACTCCGGAGCAGACAACCAGGGCACTGGGGACATCAGTAGTATAACCTATGCATGCTAGAATTGCGTCGGGCCGCCACCATGGGTCTTGATACACCCCATGGTGGGACCAACATAGGTATCTACAATCATTTGGGGCCGTATGACACACATAGGTAGCATAATCCCTAGGTTGGACCTAGGTGGCATAAACCATAAATCCGAGAAGCGTTCAATAGGTAGCATAATCCCTAGGTTGGACCTAGGTGGCATAAATCCTTGTTGAATCTAGGAAGCGCTCGATAGAAAACCCTAGATTAGATCTAGGTAATAAATAATAGATGTACACGTGAAAGTAACCTTAATTTTCGGGGATTGGGATCACGTTATGATTTTATCATTTTACATAGATTACTAGTTGGGTCACTAGTTAGGTGGTGCAGAGAAAATAAATATCATTTTAGTGGTGAAGCAGAGAAATCTTGCGATGCTTGATAGAAATCTTGCGAAACTATACTTAGTTCATCTTGAATGGGAACCTTGCAATGTTATACATGACAGAAATCCTATGATGTTATTCTTAGTTATCGTGTCTGTATCTTATCTTGTTATCATGCTTATGTTTACTTTCAGTTTATTCATGCCATGTTATCTTTACCTGTTTTTATGCTGAAAGTCCCTAGGACTTACTCAGTCTTTATGACTGACCCGGTTTGTTTCGCCTCCTTTTCTTCCATTTACCCCCTCCCCAGGTTCACAGGGTGGGAATACAGCTTAATTCGGATCTTACCAAGCTCCAAGGCTCTTTCATGTACGGCTTGGATTTCTCTTGGCTATGGCTTGCTTTGCTTTATTGGGGAATGCTACAGTTTATTTTTATGCTTCTTTGTTTTTGAGCAAGACATATATTTTAGCTATGTATTTGGGTATTGGAAGTTGATGGGATTTTATTGTAAACAATTCTATTAATAAATGATTTGAAGTACTTCAACTTCACTTTCCGTTGTTTTATATATGTCTGTCTTGTAATATTTCTGTTCCAGTACCCATAATGCTCCATTGAAATTAAGGCATTCCCTTTGTGAGTGACCTTAACGGATGTAGGGTGTTACACCTATAAGTTGATCGACAAGATGGTCCTAACACAAATTTTAGGTCATCACCATGGCTACTAGATTAAAATGAGACTTTGTTTCATGATCTAGGAAACTAAAGGGTGGTCACGAGTCAGGGTATGAAATAGATCTGGTTATGTTTCAATCAGGTTCTTGTACCTGTCACATTAGTGTATTAAAGTAACTATAATATATTATTGAAACAATATTCCACATGATTACCTTAACTGTCGTGTATTCCTCTTTATTGAACATAGGTAATGTTACAAGTCTTTTCTCACATTGATCCCGTAACTAAGGTTTCATTCTACACTTTTATGAGTTTCTAGGACTTTATTTACAGGTGCGGATTGATCCTTCCTTTGACTTAAATGCTTCGGTAATCGAATAGAGTTTAACCACGAAGGCTTTGCATGTACAATTGTGGCTTTCCTACGAGAGAAAATCAAATAGCCATTTATGAGGGTCTTAGCGGAGGGAGCTTTAGTTGGATGCGAGAGGGATGGTCTCGACGGGGATTTCGACATTCTTCTAACTATCGTCTTGTGCTTTTTCTCTAAGGCTTAGAGGTCCAGAATTTAGATTTCTTTCCCTTAGTGCTTTGACAAATGTATCTTATCCTTCTTAGGCCTCGAAGGTATGCATCAAAAACCCTGCTTTATTTCCTTCGAAAGGCTCCTCAGTCATCCACATTAGGATATCCTTTTGCTTTTATCTTCGGAAGATTTCATATTTCTTTCTTTTTATTATATTCTTTCTTACTACTCAGGTGATCCTCAATCTTTGTCTATTTACGGAGGACTTTCCGATGGTTATACAAAAGCTATCTTGGCTTGAGTTATTTTAGTATTCCTAGGGAGGACCCCTTCGGTTCTGGTCTATTCTAACTAAGCTTGGTCTGGGTTCCTCCCTTAGCGATCGCTTCCTTTGACGGGTTTTTCTCCGCCTCTACCTTTTACAGGGCCAATATGTCTAAAGTCGACACCCTTTCGGTTAGAACCGGAATGATTATTCATAACTAAAAGTAGACCCTCCCACATCCCTACTCCCTCTTCTACTAATGCTCAAGAATATCACTGGGAGTCAAACAGTTCATCCTACGAAATGCTGCTGGTTTCCACATTCCTTCACCTCAATTCTCATTTTTATTTACCTTGATTGTTTTTGGTGCTAACATAAACCAATCATCTTTACTTCAAAACATCACTGAACAATGATGATTACTTTTGAAAACGTCATTAATCTATTACTTATACTGGAAAGATGAAATCAAGTCATTTTGGTGGTTACATCTGTCCCCTTTTTAATTCAGGCGTTTCTCTTTTTTCTCTGTTCAAATTCAATTAGGTTACAAGACAGTTACTTTGCACTCCCTCCTCCTTCCTAAAACCAAAATGCCAGCCGCCGACACTAAAATCTGCTACTGCAACGCTCTAATCAACGATAACTAACCATCCACGCCAACGCCTTCATGTTGGCTGATTGGCTGCTAAACAAATACCCTCCTTCCAACTCGCGCTTCTTCCAAAACCCCTTTCCCCTCTCCCAGTTTTTTATCCACCGAAGATTTCCACCACAGACTGTCTTCAATCATTAAACCTTCCTCGACACTCAAACTTTCGCCGTCTACCATGTTGACTAAACACGTACAAGTTTCATCCAATCAAGGTACTTCTTTTCCCCATTTGTAACACTACCCGATTTACTTTTTGCCTAACGATTTCTTCTTATACATCTACAGGTTCATTGTTTTGGGTTTACTATCCCGCTACCGACATTATAGGTAAAGAGTCGTAGATTTACAGTTATATGAGGCATTAAACCTAATTTGTATTACAAATCATTGATTTCAGATTCTTTTCCATTAAAAACCGTGGTTTTCACTGTCTTATGTCTCTGTAATATGTACATGTCGTACTTTTTTTGGCTCCAACTGCTTCACTTCTCTGTCTTTGATATTCAAAAAGTACATATTTAAACACAGTTAAATGACTTCATATGCAACTAGTTGTTGAAATGCAAACAAAACTCACGTATTTTCTCACTTCTTTAACATGATAATACCCATCTAGTTTAATACAAACTCATATTTTCTGACAACAAATGAAGACAGCATGAAATTTAATGTATTCATACTCTCCGTGTCATTTATGCATTTAAAAAGGGATCCATTATTTTTTGTTTTCAAATTATCAGACATAAGTTGTTTTCTTAGGACTTAAAAGGAAAACCTTGATTCTTTTTGTTCTGAACATATCTTTCACAAATGCCCAGGTCTACACTTATTCTTCGCTTATCTTTGGATGGTTTTATACTTCCATTCTGTCTTCCATCCAACTAACTTTCACAGCCTTTGACGTTGCTTTATTTGTTTGGTTTTTAACTAATTAAATTTTGACCAAACATTGCTGCTTTATGATCCACTTTCATGCGTATTAATCTTCTCAGCAATTATCTATTACTTATACAGGAAAGGAGATACTAAACGTTCGTTTGATCGACACGTATCTATTACTTAAACAACAAAGCAGGAAAAATAATTTGCTACCATGTCATCGTACATTGTACGTATTTCAAAAACAACCAGATTTCATTGCCTTACAATACCCAGACCCAACGGTCAAAATTTAATTCCACCAATTCCCAAACTTTATTTCCATCCTCTATCCTTTTTCTTCCTTCACCCACTTCCTTCTCCACGTCCGGTCTCCACTCCTTCTACCGTCGCAGCGTCCCATTTCACTACTGACGACGGTCGTTCTTACATACACCTCCTCGCACACGGGTAATTCCTAATTGCTCGATTTCGACCTTCAAAAAAACCCTAGAATACCAACAACATTACCCAATCTCAAAATGGTTACAAATCAGCATCATTCGTGGGTCTCTTCCCCAGAATTGGCATCAAATCCCGGTCACTCACCAGCATCAACCCCCCGGACATAGCGCTGAATTTCAACGACTCTCCCATCACTCAACACCATTTCTGATTAACCAAAATCGCTACTCCATCAAATATCCAACGAATTCATGCCAGCGTGTATCATACCGTCGACTTTATTGTCTGCCGACCAAGTAAAACAATTCTGCTGAGACATGGTGGTTTGCAATAGGGGTGTCAAATGGGTTGGGTTGGGTCTAAATGGGTTGGGTCGAGTTTTGACCCAACCCATTTATGACCCATTCTCTTTGACCCATTTATTACCCAATCCGTTTGTAACCCAACCCACTAATAAGTGGGTTACCCATTTAACCCAGGTATCTAAAGTTGATTTAGCAAATAAAAACAAATGCTAAATTTTTAAAGTTAAAAAGATCAAAATTACGAAAATACCCTTCATTTTGAAAAAAAGAGAAAAAAATAAATAAATTTCAAAAAATCCAGAAAATTACAAAATGAAAAGTAAAGAAAAAATTATTCGAAAATTACGATTTTTAAAGCTAAATATGTCAAAATTACGAAAATGCCCTTCATGTTGAAAAAAGTGAAAAAAACAAATAAATTTTAAAAAATCCAGAAAATTACGAAATGAAAAGTAATAAAAGAATTATTCGAAAATTACGATTTTTGAAGCTAAATATGTCAAAATTACGAAAATGCCCTTCATGTTGAAAAAAGTGAAAAAAACAAATAAATTTTAAAAAATCCAGAAAATTACGAAATGAAATGTAAAAAAAGAATTACTCGAAAATTATGATTTTTAAAGCTAAATATGTCAAAATTACGAAAATGCCCTTCATGCTGAAAAAAGTGAAAAAATAAATAAATTTCAAAAAATCCAAAAAATTTATTATTTTGAAAATCATTATTTTAAAATATCTTTTTTTACTTTTCATTTTTTTTCACTTTTTCTAAAATGAAGGGAATTTTCGTAATTTTAGCATTTTTAGCTTTAAAAATCGTTATTTTAAAATAATTCTTTTTTCATTTTTCATTTCGTAATTTTTTGGATTTTCTGAAAATTTTTCATTTTTTTCACTTTTTCCAATATTAAGGGCATTTTCGTAATTTTGGTTCTTTTAGCTTTAAAAATTGTTATTTTGAATTAATTCTTTTTTAACTTTTCATTTTGGAATTTTCTGGATTTTCTGAAATTTTTTCATTTTTTCCAAAATGAAGGGTATTTTCGTAATTTTAGCATTTTTAGCTTTAAAAATTGTTATTTTAAAATAATTCTTTTTTTTACTTTTCATTTCGTAATTTTTTGGATTTTCTGAAATTTTTTCATTTTTTTCACTTTTTCCAATATTAAGGGCATTTTCGTAATTTTGGTCCTTTTAGCTTTAAAAATCGTTATTTTAAATTAATTCTTTTTTAACTTTTCATTTCGTAATTTTCTGGATTTTTTGAAATTTTTTCATTTTTTCAATATGAAGGGCATTTTCGTAATTTTGGTCCTTCTAGCTTTAAAAATCGTTATTTTAAAATAATTCTTTTTTTTACCTTTCATTTTGTAATTTTCTTGAATTTTTTAAATTTTTCCATTTTTTTCACTTTTTCCAAAACAAAGGGTAGTTTTGTAATTTTGACATTTTTAATTTTTAAATTTTAAGTTTTTATAAATGTGCGTTTTTAATTTTAGATTTTAAGTTTTTTATAAATGGGTATAATGGGTTACCCATTTATGACCCTTTTAAAAATGGGTCAACCTAACCCATTACCCATTTAATAAAATTCATAAATGGGTTAACCCAACCCATTTGTGGATAGGGTAAATGGGTTGGGTAAACGGGTTGGGTCATATTTTGACACCCCTAGTTTGCAACAACTCAAACTCGGTCAATTTTACAGCGGCAATGGTTTGATTTCTCAGCCTACTTACAAATATTTGCTGCAGTGAAATTTAGAACCGCCTACTTCACATTAATACCATGTTGCATGCCTGAAATCAACCTACATATAACTTGCAAACAAAATATTTTGTTACAATTAAACTGTTTCAAATAATTATGATTTTCTGTGCCTTATTTGATGATTCTGTGTTTCAAAATTTTATTATTATGCGCCCAACTCATTGCAGCAACCCGCAACTGACAACCTCAAGTGCATGTTACTTATAACTACAACAACATTGTGTTCGCTTAAGTAGTAAGCGTGTCAATTCCAAAGTCGCCTACTTGATTCACTATAGATTGGCTCAGTTCAAACAAGCAATGAAACAACAGATAACTGCAAACCAATCAAATATCAAATTATCAACACTTCCACATTTTGAGAATCATTTTTCTTCGTTCATTTTGTTACTCTGATTTTAAAGCATAATACTTGCAAACAGTAAACATATGTTGGTATACAAGTGATTTAGTTTTATCTATTTCTGTTGATGATAACACAAAATGTATTTTTAAGTACCCTGCATATTTATTGCCAATCGTCCTTGCCCATGATTAAATTAAAGATCAAACTTCATGCACATTCATCTTAAGAAAAGAGGCAAAACCATCTTTTTGAGTGTATATTGTTCTTTTTTTTTTGGCAGGGAAGATTAACTATTACATATGCAAATGCCCTCCCCTGACCTTCCAACTCTTTATAAGACTGAGTTGCATCGTAAACGTAATCAACATTTTTGGTTGGCAGATTGTTTACATTTACACACTGCACTTATATGAAGAAGCATGCATAATAATTGTTCATATGTGCACTGCGATGTTTTTTTTTCTTTTTCTTATTACCCATGTCTTGTGCCCCATTAAAATTTGCAAACTGCCACAAAAACGACTGCCATATAACATACAATATAATTTTGGCTCGGATTTGATCTTTTACTATGTTCATATAACATTCATTGTAACTGTTACAGGCCGTATTACTAATGTTACTTGCTACTTGATTATCATATTTTCATCCATTGTTGTATGTTTTCCTTCAACGAGCTGGTATTTATAGTTTTCTGTTAGAAAATGCACATAAAGAGGCACTGAGTGCCGGTTCAGCTATTAGCATTTAAAATTGAACAAACATTTTCTATGTTCATCCGTCCCCTTGATATGTTAACGAGTAAAAAATATTTTCTTCACTTTTCATTCCCTATCTGTTTATCGTTACAAAATTTGTATACAAATTGGTTTTGAAGATATATTTTATGATAGCAGTATAACTTATCACTTTACTTGATAACTTGCAATTAATTAATATATAAATAGCAGCACCAGGACCTTATTAACAATTTTCAAAACGGCTATAAATCCTGCAGTACATATTTAACACTTTAAGACTTTTGTTTTCATGACGAGTTTATGGCTTTATAGTTCGTAGACTATTATTATGGAAAGATAACTATGTTAATACCTTATATGCAGCCCAGATATTGTTCTTTTTTTTCTGATTGAAACGATTGCCAACAATTACCAAACTACTTGCTATATTATTGGAAGTCCGGTTCTATTTCTATGGTTTTGATGACCAAAGCATGACTCATTGTAATCATCATTTTTTTTAACTTACAAATGTGATCTGCCTTCACCATTGTGTTTGGAAAACTAAGTTTCATTTTGTTGCATATTTGTAATGATTTAGTTTTTCCATACTGTTGCCTACTTATGAAAATGAAGATAATAATAGTTAATTTTTATATTAATTGTGTATGATTCCTGGAATAATTTTCAATATTTTTGCTCCCACCCAGTTATGCAACTACCATATTTCCAACTACACTTCACAAACACACACTGTAATATATATGACAGCACAATTGTAACATTTTACTACCCAATCAATTAATAGGTGCAACACAGTCCCCAGGCAGAAGACATCAGCTTCTGCAGTTGACCAACAGCATTCATGTTTCCAAATGTAAACTTTCTACTACCTTTTGCCACAAGAACAGTCTTCTCACCTCATCTTTACGACTGTATAAATTACTGCAAATGTTATTTTTTTAGACAGTTTTTTTAAAACAAACAAAAAATAATAAAAAAATTCCTATTCCTACAAATAAGGTGGTGCAAAATGTTGGAAGTTTACATCTTCCAACAATGAATTTTACATCCACATTCTGATATTTACGACCTGGCATGACCTGACAAATCAAAAAAAATTCTATTGCATGTCTATAGTTTGACCCCTTTAGCAATGACTTGGTCTTGATAGCCAATACCAACTTAAATTTAAACGAAAAAGGATACCCAACTTAAATTTGCATTTATTTCTATCCTTTAATGTATTTACGAGCCTTTTCTAATATTCTAGGTTTTTATATTTCCTTTTTTTGTAACATGCACTCTACACACGTATATCCTGCTCCTATATTTACATTTTAAAATGCTTATTATATTGTCGTAGGTAACGATTGTTTGCTGGAACAAAAATTTCAACTGATCATCCAAAACTAGCTTCAGGTATAACAACTAATCTTTTGGTTGCTCCTGAATATGCTACTGAAAGCATACATACGAATGAAACGAAAAGCTAGCAAACAAATTTTTAAGCATTGGATTATCATACAGCAAATTAAATTAAACTGGAATAACAAACTGTTGTTATCTGGATGCTTTGTAGGCCAATTTTGGTAATGTAGTAATTTTTTTTGTACCTGCACAAAGAGCCTTACGGTTAAGACAGCCTACAAGTGTAGATCTGCTTAGTCAAATCTAACGTTACCAGTCTTCTGGAAAATTGACTTACCATTGACGTTTATCAACAGACGCTACAATGGTTGCTGCATGGGATTTGCCTCATGACAGCATTTGCAAATCTTTGGTAATAAACTATGGTCTATAGCTATACCTATATAAATGTATGATGTATTTAATTTCATTACCCAGTTCTGCCACTTTCAACATTTGTTAAATAGCGAACATTAACACTTTGCAATCTTACTACGCCTGATAAGACTAACAGTTGATCTTACCATGTGAAACATCAGAGCTGCAGACATGCACGAACAAGGAGTCTGTTAGTGCTACGCAGTAAACAACTTAAACAGTTTGTTTGTAGTTCAATCTCAGTTTGCCAACGATGCTCGAACATGACCTCAATAGTAGAAAACACCAGCTATTCACATTTCTGCAAAAAGCACACACTAATGTGTGTGTCAATGAATCTACAAATCTACAAGCACCAAAAAGGAGGTATGTTACACTATCTTACGATCATCCCTAAGTGCAACCGCTAGGTGAGCTTACGATATCATCCCATGCTTTCCAATGTCGATTTTGTTGTCCATTGAACTAAAACTTTCAAGCATCAGTGATATTCCTCTGCTGTGTTAAAGTCGATTGTGAATACTAGGGTTTTCCAGGTTAGTAATTTAGACTTAATTTGGGTTTCCATAAATCAGTACATGCAAGTTTTAAACCAACTGATTTTCAAATATAATAATCATGAAGTTTGTTTTTTATGTAAGAAGTAATATTTCTCAATTTCAAAACAAAAAATTGGTTAGAACTTTTTATCTTCTTTCATTTCCAAGCAAACTATCTCAAGTTATTATAAGTGGGCAGCGAGTCTATGATATTTTTCAACCAAATTATTGCACAAACAATTTCTTCGACTGAAGATAAAGTCAGTATTCATAGGATTGTTTAATACTGTTTTGTTTTTAGATATAGACAATCAACATTTCAATCAGAATTTTACCAGTAGTTGTAAATGCGTGTACCTTATGCTGTGGTTGGGTTCATGTTTATGCTTCGGAATGTGAAACGGGAATTAAGTTAACTTACACTTAATTTTGTACATTATTTTGTGTTTGCAATTTTTTGTATTATTATGAATTTAAACCTATGAAATGATCCAAATTGCCTGAAAACCACTCACACATAACTGTAACTGCAGTTTATTGTACTCTGCATTTGTTCTACCTTTCAGTATTGGTAAAATAAATTTTGAGCTACAAACGCGTCGGGATCTTTATGTCTCCTTGCATTATTTGTGTATGTATTACAAAATATGAGAGACAATTTATACATTACACAAAATTATTTTTCCACCTTCTATTAGGAGATTACATGAAACGGATAGCAGCAAACAAAGATCGTAGAAGATGATTGGTGGATTGATATGATTTTTTTCATGTGCCGTTAGAAAAAAAGTTGTTGAACATAAAAATAGTTTAATAACAATTATATATTTAACTGCCATTTACTGTAAGATGGTAGTTTATTAACTTGACACATGTCGATGGAAGATTTCTTTTTCGATATCCGAAAAACTCTTCCAATTTTCTTAAATGAATCTTTATTCCTCTCGGTTATATATCCTTCTCACTTATTCCTAATCCATTGTTTCCTCATATTTCGCCAATGCACATCCCAAATTAATTTCACACTGCATTATTATAGAACATGGGCATTTTGATTGATTCACCAAAGAAGAATAATTAGAGCCTTCATTTTTTCCGATATTATTAGTGCATGGGGTCATGTTTATTCTTGAATCATTATTAACATAGTTTTTTTTCTTTCTTTTTTCCCTTTTATTTTTTGGGTTATCGTTCTTCCCTTATTTTAATTACCCTTTATATGCAAAATTATATTGCATGCTGATGACTTTAGTAACCAGACGATAACACACAAGCGAAACAGGGAAACCTGCACACACGAAGTGTATATATTTGGATGGGTACGGCATCAATATGTTAAGGAAAAAGCAAAAGAAATAACACACAAAAGCTAATAGGTTTATATGCGGTAAGTAAATGAAAGCTAATACAAAATAAAAAAGGAAAATGAATACTACCGTGCATATTCATGTGAATTCAGTAATGCACCAAGGTTCCAATACTCCCTGCAAAGTGTATATATTTGAATTGAATAGTTTTTACTCCATTAGATATTGAATTTCTGTCTTATAGTTTCTGTCTTACAGTTAAATGTATAACGGCTGCTTAACCTTGAGAATAAGCTGGAGGTGCACTTTTTTACTGTGTCGGATACAGATACCTGGACTTTGAGAATCATCGTCAATGACTAAACCTGATATATCTTGACTTATTTTCCGAAACTAAGTTGACAGACATGTTATTCATATTTTCTCACAATGATACCACTGGATTCAATATATATTACTTCAAGCTTGGAACGGGAATTTGGTACTGCTAATTTGGACAAACGAGGTCGTCTCATATCAAATAACACTTCGTCATCCATTCCCTTTTTTACCAAATAAAAATTAATTCAAAACGTGTCCATTTCCAAGGAAAACTGCATAATGCCTTTCCCACTTTCATCCACATTTTACTCCTTCGTTGCCTTTCATTTCTTCACTCACTCACCTTATCCCTTCTCGCCGCATTCTCTTCTTTTTCTACCGAATGATGATGTCAATAAATCAGAAACTGTAACCTGTGATTTTTTGCAAATCACAAGGGACCACTGACAACGATTCATCAATAAAAAATGTTTGTTTTCCCATTTATCAGATGATTTTATGCTTAGCTAAAATGAGAGTTATGAATTTTGTTCTGTCTTTGTTTTGATCAGAAAGCGAGGAGTTATTTTTGTTCATCTTTGTTTAGTTTGTTTCTTCAAATAAAATGAATATGTGTAGAATATGTTTTGTAAAAGTGAAACGTTAAACTTAAATGCCACTATAACCCTGTCCTATTATTTATTTGGTGGGTAAGACGGAACAACCAATATTGATTTTCATTTGTTCTGTTATACTTGCTTTGGTTTATTTCATGATTAAAGTTTCATGATGCATTATGGTTATTATTGCTTAGTTAATAATTTCATTTCTTCATTTCAACTTCCATTCCATTGAATGGTTGGTTCTATTTGAATATTTTATTGTGTCATTGTCTGTGCATTATAGGCAATTAACAATTGTATGATTTGCAACTTGAGGTAGTTTATAGTCATCTTTTATGTATTCACTACCGAAACTAAGGAGGATGAGGTATACAAATATATAACATGATGTTAATAAAAAATTCACGTGAATGCATTCTATAACGGTTTTCATTTTGTATTTCTTGCCTTCTTGTCTGATAATCTACAAATTGCTTTGATCAACATTAGGCGTTGTTTCTTCAAATTGGTGTTGCAGTCATTACATCTGTATCATAGTTTGTAAATCAAATGGATGATTGAAGTTTTTCTATCATGACCATTAAAACAACTTCATACCTTGAATGCATCATTTTTACATCATTAGAATTACAAGATTTTATTTTCAGTTCCACTCACTTTATGGTTTAGGTTCATGATCATGAACACTCATTTGGAACAACTTCCAAATTATTCTCTAAGATTGCTGAATCAAAAATTAGTTTATTTTTTATTAGCTTTTGTTGCTTGCAGTAAATTAAATTTCATTGGTTTCTAACGTTTTGATTTGGTGCAGGCTTTGGTACGGGGGGAAACGATACCTGACATCCATGAATATTAGAAATTTCAAGAGGGGGTTTCTATCTATGTGCTCTTTCCATCTTTGTTGGGTTTTGGCCAGCAATGATTGTTGTTTCTCTAGCACAATAACTCAACAAGTAAGGACAGTCAATGACCGAAACAGGCTTCAGAAATTCAAATTGTATTGCCCCCATTGACCAAAACCATTAACCATCCATGTATAACCATCAACTATGTGTTGTTTTTCTTCAATTTTAATAAAAAACATGTACTCCACTCATGTTATCAAACTATTTTTTTTGGGAATATGCAGATCTATGCAACCATTTTAAAACGAGTGTAATATAAGAGCCTTTCTACCAAAATTAGGCCATTAGGCACTGCTTACAGCAAATGGTTCATCTACTTCTCTTTTCCACTTTTATATTCAAACATATTTTAATATTTCTATATTAGACTGATATTATCATAATATTTTCAAGTATTATGCATAACCATATTGATCACCAAAAATTAATCCAGGATGAAGTAACAAATATGATGCACAAACGGCTTTCAATTCCACATACTAAAATTTTATGTAACTAGATTGTCTACATTCTGCCGCTTCAACTATAGTTGCTCTCATATATATATATATATATATATATATATATATATATATGAGGAAGGTTCGGCTCCTCCTCTTATTTTGCACGTGAGATTCCCCCTGAATCACTACCGCACATCTGGAAGTTGGCTTTTGCGGAACAATGCCGTGTTTACGTTACTGGTGTGGTTGTGCAGTCTATGGTCCGGTTTTGCGGAACAATGCTGTGTTTACATTTTTGATGGTTCGTGATTTAAATTTTGTAGAAGCTTCGTGCACAGGTGGTTGGTTTAGGTTGTGAGTATTAGCAGGTAGAGGGTATTTCCTTTGCCGCATACTGTGTTTGGTATTATACAAATGAGCTCATGTAACATGTGCACAGTATAAAACGCAGGGTTTGCAGTGGGAAATTGTTTTTGTATATTTTCATTTCAATGTTCATCAATACAATTATGAGAAATTTTTGTGTGTATGTGTATTATATATATATAGGAAGGTTCGGCTCCTCCTCGTATTTTGCACGTGAGATTACCCGTGAATCACAGTCGCACATCCACCTTTTGTATTATATTGTGTAGTGGAAAGAGAGAGAAAGAATAATATTGTGTAGTGGAAAGATAGAGAAAGAAAGGTGGATGTGCGGTTGTGATTCAGGCGGAATCTCACGTGCAAAATAAGACGAGGAGCCGAACCTTCCTCATATATATATATACATATATATATACATATACATATATATGTATATATATATATGGGAGCAACTATAGTTGAAGCTGCAGAAAGTAGACAATCTAGTTACATAAAATTTTAGTATATGGAATTGAAAGCCATTTGTGCAGCATATTTGTTACTTCATCCTGGATTAATTTTTGGTGATCACATATGGTTATGGATAATACTTGAAAATATTATGATAATATAAGTCTAAGATAGAAATATCAAAATATGTTTGAATATAAAAGTGGAAAAGAGAAGTAGATGAACCATTTGCTGTAAGCTGTGCCTAATGGCCTAATTTTGGTAGAAAGGCTCTTATATTACACTGGTTTTAAAATGATTGCATAGATCTGCATATTCCAAAAAAAAAAAAGTTTGCTAACATGAGTGGAATGTTGGAATTGGTGATACGCAAATGACAATTTTGGGCAACAAATAATCTTACATATTTTGTGGAGAGATTTTTGTTAGATTTTATGGAGAGACTTGGTGCTAGATTTGATGAAGAGATTTGGTGCTAGATTTGATGCTAGATTTTATGGAGAGATATTGGTTGCTATATTTGTGGACATTTATAGCAAGGATATTTGGTGCTTAACCAAATAGTTATATTTGTGGACATTTATAGCAAGGATATTTGGTGCTTAACCAAATAGTTTTATAACATATATGAAGATATTTTGGGAGCCAAGTTTTTCTTGGGCATGAAGCAATTATCACTATAAAAAACGCTAGCTAAACTTTCCATTAGGTGTGGAAAATTTGCCATTATTCTTCATTGTCTTTCTCCTCAAATTTTTTAGCCATTAGATATTCTCTACCTATTTCTCAATAAGGTTATTGGTTCAAGTTGTAATTGTTTGTAACGATAGTTGAGATCGTTTGTAAACAATTTTTATTAGTGAATCAATAAAGAGGGTGGTTGGGTGGAATATCATGTGCTCATATTTCTGATATTATTCGTGTTTTTTTCAATCAAATTCATCTTCAAGTGATTGGGTGATAAAGATCCAATTTTTCTTGGCATTTTGTCAAGCTTCTGCTGCGCACAAAAATCATAACAGTTTGGGGTATCGGAGCCAAATCATCGCATAGCTTGGAGTGTTTGTTGGATTGAAAATTGGAGATGTCGGAGATGATGACGTTTTCAAAGATGGCTATTTTAAATGAGAAGAATTGGGGTATATGAAAGCCGAAGATGGAGGACATACTATATCTCAATGATTTACATGATCCCATTGATGGAGATGGGGTGAGGCCCTTGAATATGGATGAGGGAATGTGGAAGAAAATGGACAAAAAGGCGATTGCGTTGATTCGTCAATATTTGGATGATTCTGTATTCCACCATGTGGCTAGTTGTGAATCCATGAAGGTGTTGTGGAACAAATTAGTACCTTTGTATGAGTCGAGGAGTGCTATAAGTAAGACTTTTATGGTTCGAAAGTTGGTGCAACCTCGATTGGATGAGGAGAAGTCTGTTGCAGAGCATTTGAACGAGTTTCAGGATGTCATCAATCAACTGGCAAATATGAAGGTCAATTTTGATGATGAGTTGTAGGCTCTTTTGTTGATGAGTTCTCTTTCAGAAAGTTGGGAGACTTTGGTTGTTTCATTGAGTAATTCCAATGCTAATGGAACTATCTCTTTAGAAACGGTTCGAAGCAGTCTTTTGAATGAGGAGCTAAGGAGAAAAGGGTTAGAGTTGAAATCGGTTCAAACTGAGGCGATGGTAGCAAGGGACTCGGGGAAAGATACAAGAAGGAAGAAGAAAGAGGCTAAAGGTAAAGGTGCTTGTTATTATTGTGGTAAGAAAGGCCATAAGCGCATGATTGTTATGCTTATCAGAGGGATAAGAATAAGGCGCAAGGTGATAATAATAATGATTTGGGACAAGCAGGTTTTGCTGAAGGTACCGAAAGCGATTCTTCATGTGATGTCCTATTTAGTGTTGTGGAGCCTTGGAAGATGGATTCAGGAGCCAGTTTTCACATATGTCGTGATGTGAAAAGTTTTTCTTCATATGAGAAGAGTGTTGGCATGATAAAGACAGCCAATGGAGTAGAGCTACCAATTTGTGGAGTTGGAGCTGTTATGTTTCGGATGCATGATGGAGTGGTGAGAGAAGTGGCCGGTGTGAGGCACATACCAACTTGTTTGCATAACCTCATATCGCTCGGTCAGTTAGATCGCCGTGGTTGCACTTATGAGACTCGAGGTCGAGTTTTGAGAGTGAAGAAGGGTGGTCATGTGATGTTGCGAGGAGTTTTGGAGGAGGGAAACCTATATAGTTTGGTCCGTTCGGTGGTCAATAATGAAAGGCGGGTGACAGTTGAAGAACCTAATCCACAGCATGGTGAAGAGGTTAATATGGTCACCGCTGATGGTCCTAAGGTGGAGGATCATGGTATCGACAAGGGTCTAGATGTTGATGATGCTCGAGGGATCCCGGAGATGAAGAGATCATGTCAAGCGGAAGACGGATGTCGAGTTGTGAAATCCACAAAGACGAGATGGAGGTCTTTGTGGTATTACAAATGCTTTTGATGATCTCTAGTGGTGTGGTGCACAGATAAGGGAGGTACATCATTAGTGGGCGATGGTGGAGGTTTGTAATAGTGTTAATTGAGAAAGAAAGGTTGATAGTGAGAGCTAAGGGGCTATTGTTTGAGTGGAGGAGATGTTGTGTTTTGGTATCAAGGTGGAGTGTTGAAATTAGTGATACGCAAATCACAATTTTGGGCAAGAAAAAATCTTACATATTTTGTGGAGAGATTTGTTGTTAGATTTTATGGAGAGATTTGGTGCTAGATTTGATGAAGAGATTTGGTGCTAGATTTGATGAAGAGATTTGATGCTAGATTTTATGGAGAGATATTGGTTGCTATATTTGTGGACATTTATTGCAAGGATATTTGGTGTTTAACCAAATAGTTTTATAACATATATGAAGATATTTTGGGAGCCAAGTTTTTCTTTGGCATGAAGCAATTCTCACTATAAAAAGGGCTAGCTAATTTTTTCATTAGGTGTGGAAAATTTGCCATTATTCTTCATTGTCTTTCTACTCGAATTTTTTAGCTATTAGATATTCTCTACCTATTTCTCAATAAGGTTATTGGTTCAAGTTGTAATTGTTTGTAACGATAGTTGAGATCGTATGCTCATATTTCCGATAATATTTGTGTTTTTTTCAATCAAATTCATCTTCAAGTGATTGGGTGATAAAGATCCAATTTTTCTTGGCATTTTGTCAAGCTTCCGCTGCGCACAAAAATCATAACATGGAGTACATGTTTTTTACTAAAAATGAAGAAAAACAACACACAGTTGATGGTTGTACATGGATTCTTAATGGTTTTGGTCAATAGGTGCATTACAATTTGAATTTCTGAAGCCTGTTTCGGTCATTGACTGTCCTTACTTGTTGAGTTATTGTGCTAGATAAACAACAATCATTGCTTGTCAAAACACAACAAAGATGGAAAGAGCACATAGATAGGAACCCTCTCTTGAAATATCTAATATTCATGGATGACAGGTATCATTTCCCCCCATACCAAAGCCTGCACAAAATCAAAATGTTAGAAAACTATGAAATTTAATTTACTGCAAGCAACAAAAGCTAATAAAAAATAAACTAATTTTTGATTCAGCAATCTTAGAGAATAATTTGGAAGTTGTTCCAAATGAGTGTTCATGATTGAGAACCTAAACCGTAAAGTGAGTGGAACTGAAAATAAAATCTTGTAATTCTAATGATGTAAAAATGATGCATTCAAGGTATGAAGTTGTTTTAATGGTCGTGATAGAAAAACTTCAATCATCCATTTGATTTACAAACTATGATACAGATGTAACGACTGCAACAACAATTTGAAGAAACAACGCCTAATGCTGATCGAAGCAATTTGTAGATTATCAGATAGGAAGGCAAGAAATACAAAATGAAAATCGTTATAGAATGCATTCACGTGAATTTTTAATTAACATCATGTTATATATTTGCAAACCTCAGCCTCCTTAGTTTCGGTAGTGAATACATAAAAGATGACTATAAACTACCTCAGGTTGCAAATCATACAATTGTTAATTGCCTATAATGCACAGACAGTGACACAATAGAATATTCAAATAGAACCAACCATTCAATGGAATGGAAGTTGAAATGAAGAAATGAAATTATTAACTAAGCAATAATAACAATAATGCATCATGAAACTTTAATCATGAAGTAAACCAAAGCAAGTATAACAGAACAAATGAAAATCAATTTTGGTTGTTCCGTCTTACCCACCAAATAAATAATAGGACAAGGCTATAATGGCATGTTAAGTTTAATGTTTCACTTTTACAAAACAGATTCTACACATATTCATTTTATTTGAAGAAACAAACTAAATAAAGATGAACAAAAATAACTCTTCGCTTTCTGATCAAAACAATGACAGAACAAAACTCATAAGTCTCATTTTAGCTAAGCATAAAATCATAAATGGGAAAACAAACATTTTTTATTGAGGAATCATGGTCAATGGTCCCTTGTGATTTGCAAAAAATCACAGGGTACAGTTTTTGATTAATTGACATCATCATTTGGTAGAAAAAGAAGAGAATGTTGCAAGAAGGGATAAGATGAGTGGGTGAAGAAATGAAAGGCAGTGAAGGAGTAAAATGTGGAGGAAAGTAGGAAAGGCATTATGCAGTTTTCCTTGGAAATGGATATGTTTTGAATTAATTTTTATTTGGTAAAAAAGGGAATGGTTGACGAAGTGTTATTTTGATATGAGACGACCTCGTTTGTCCACATTAGCAGTACCAACTTCTCGTTTCAAGCTTGAAGTAATATATATTGAATCCAATGGTATCGTTATGAGAAAATATGAATAACATGTCTATCAACTTAGTTTCAAAAAATAAGTCAAGGCATATCAGGTTTAGTCACTGACGATGATTCTCAAAGTCCATGTATCTGTATCCGACACAGTAAAAAGGTGCACCTCCAGCTTATTCTCAAGGTTAAGCAGCCGTTATACATTTAACTGTAAGACAGAAACTATAAACAAAAATTCAATATCTAATTAAGTAAAAACTATTTAATTCAAATATATACACTTCGCAGGGAGTATTGGAACTTTGGTGCATTATTGAATTCACATGAATATGCACGGTAGTATTCATTTTCCTTTTTTATTTGTATTAGCGTTCATTTACTTACCGCATATAAACCTATTAGCTTTTGTGTGTTATTTCTTTTGCTTTTTCCTTAACATGTTGATGCTGTACCCATCCAAATATATACACTTCGTGTATGCAGGTTTCCATGTTTCGTTTGTGTGTTAACGTTTAGTTACTAAAGTCATCAACATGCAATATAATCTTGCATATAAAGGGTAATTAAAATAAGGGAAGAAGGGTAACCCACAAAAAAAAAAGGAAAAAAAGGAAAAAAAAAACTATGTGAATAATGATTCAAGAATAAACATGAACCCATGCACTTATAATATCGGAAAAAAAATGAAGGCTCTAATTATTTTTCTTTGGTGATTCAATCAACATGGCCATGTTCTATAATAATGCAGTGTGAAATTAATTTGGGACGTACATTGGCGAAATATGAGGAAACAATGGATTAGGAATAAGTGAGCAGGATATATAACCGAGAGGAATAAAAATTCGTTTAAGAAAATGAAAGAGTTTTTGGGATATCGAAAAAGAAATCTTCCATCGACATGTGTCAAGTTAATAAATTACCACCTTACAGTAAATGGCAGTTAAATATATAACTGTTATAAACTATTTTTATGTTCAATAACTTTTGTTCTAACGACATATGAAAAAAATCATATCAATCCACCAATCATCTTCTACGATCTTTGTTTGTTGCTATCCGTTTCATGTAATCTCCTAATAGAAGGTGGAAAAGTAATGTTGTGTAATGTATACATTGGCTCTCATATTTCGTAATACATACACAAATAATGCAAGGAAAAGGTGGACATAAAGATCCTAACGTGTTTGTTGCTCAAAATTTATTTTACCAATACTGAAAGGTAGAACAAATGCAGAGTACAATAAACTGCAATTACAGTTATGTGTGAGTGTTTTTCAGACAATTTGATCATTTCATAGGTTTAAATTCATAGTAATACAAAAACTTGCAGACACAAAATAATGTACAAAATTAAGTGTAAGTTAACTTAATTCCCATTTCACATTCCGAAGCATAAACAGAAACCCAACCACAGCATAAGGTACACGCATTTACAGCTACTGGTAAAATTCTGATCGAAATGTTGATTGTCTATATCTAAAAACAAAACAGTATTAAACAATCTAATGAATACTGACTCTATCTTCAGTCGAAGAAATTGTTTGTGCAATAATTTGGTTGAAAATATCATAGACTCGCTGCCCACTTATAATAACTTGAGATAGTTCGCTTGGAAATGAAAGAAGATAAAAAGTTCTGACCAATTTTTTGTTTTGAAATTGAGAAATATTACTTCTTACGTAAAAAAACAAACTTCACGATTATTATAGTTGAAAAGCAGTTGGTTTAAAACTTGCATGTACTGATTTATGGAAACCCAAATTAAGTCTAAATTACTAACCTGGAAAACCCTAGTATTCACAATTGACTTTAACACAGCGGAGGAATAACACTGATGCTTGAAAGTTTTAGTTCAATGGACAAAAAAATCGACATTGGAAAGCATGGGATGATAACGTAAGCTCACCTAGCAGTTGCACCTAGGGATGATCGTAAGATAGTGTAACATACCTCCTTTTTGGTGCTTGTGGATTTGTAGATTCATTGACTGTATTAGTTGTGTGTGATTTTTGCAGAAATGTGAACAGCTGGTGTTTCCTACTATTGAGGTCATGTTCGAGCATCGTTGGCAAACTGAGATTGAACTGCAAACAAACTTTTTAAGTCGTTTACTGCTCAGCACTAACAGACTCCTTGTTCATGCATGTCTGCAGCTCTGATGTTTCACATGGTAAGATCAACTGTTAGTCTTATCAGGCGTAGTAAGATTGCATAGTGTTAATGTTCGCTATTTAACAAATGTTGAAAGTGGCAGAATAGGGTAATGAAATTAAATGCGTCATACATTTATATAGGTATAGCTATAGACCATAGTTTATTACCAAAGATTTGCAAATGCTGTCATGAGGCAAATCTCGTGCAGCAACCATTGTAGCGTCTGTTGATAAACGTCAATGGTGAGTCAATTTTCCAGAAGACTAGTAACGTTAGATTTGACTAAGAAGATCTGCACTTGTAGACTGTCTTAACCGTAAGGCTCTTTGTGCAGGTACAAAAAAAAACTACATTACCAAAATTGGCCTACAAAGCATCTAGATAACAACAATTTGTTATTCTAGTTTAATTTAATTTGATGTATGATAAACCAATGCTTAAAAATTTGTTTGCTAGCTTTTCGTTTCATTCGTATGTATGCTTTCAGTCGCATATTCGGGAGCAACCAAAAGATTAGTTGTTATACCTGAAGCTAGTTTTGGATGATCAGTTGAAATTTTTGTTCCGGCAAACATACCTACAACAATATAATAGGCATTTTAAAATGTAAATATAAGAGCAGGATATACGTGTGTAGAGTGCATGTTACAAAAAAAAAATATATATATAAAAACCTTGGAATATAAAAAAAAGCGCGTAAATACATTAAAGGATAGAAATAAATGAAAATTTAAGTTGGATATCCTTGTTCATTTAAATTTAAGTTGGTATTGGCTATCAAGACCAAGTCATTGTTAAAGGGGTAAAACTATAGACAGGCAATAGAATTTTTTGATTTGTCAGGTCATGCCACGTTGTAAATATCAGAATGTGGATGTAAAATTCATTGTTGGAAGATGTAAACTTCCAACATTTGGCCCCACTTCATTTGTAGGAATTGGAATTTTATTATTATTATTTGATTGTTTTAACAAAACTGTCTAAAAAAATAACATTTGCAGTAATTTATACAATCGTAAAGATGAGGTGAGAAAACTGTTCATGTGGCAAAAGGTAGTAGAAAGTTTACATTTGGAAACATGAACGATGTTAGTCAACTACAAAAGCTGATGTCTTCTGCCTGGGGACTGTGTTGCACCTGTTAAATATGGTAGTTGCATAACTGGGTGGAAGCAAAAATATTGAAAATTATTCCAGGAATCATACACAATTAATATAAAAATTAACTATTATTATCTTCATAACTCCGCCTGTGTAGTTTTCTATGCAGCCTGTCCCAAGCCAGGATAAAGGAGGAGGGTTGTGATAGGCGTGGCGAGCCAACGTAAAAACTTAGCCTCTCTTATGGATATGGAACCTTATGATATTTCGTTGGGGCGTAACCCTCTTAGCGACGCGCTATATCTAGGCTCGGATATGGTGTTAAATATGCGAGAGTTGGGCCGCCATTCTCTTAGTGGCGCGCTACACCGACGCCCCGGTGTGGTGAAAAATGAGCAAGGGTCCTCGCATTTTTCTTGGCGGGTGCGAGGGGTAAGGAAGCTAGTCGAAGATAGTAGGGTTCTGTTAGGTAGTTGGAATGTAGGGTCCTTAACAGGAAAGTTAAGAGAGATAGTGGATACTATGATTAGGAGACGGTTAAACATCTTGTGCGTTCAAGAGACTAAATGGATGGGCAAGAAGGCGATGGAGGAGGAGAACACTGGTTTCAAATTGTGGTACACGGGAGAAGTACGTAACAAGAACGGGGTTGGCATATTGATTGACAAGGACCTTCAGAACAAAGTGGTCTACGTCAGAAGACGAGGGGATAGGATCATCCTAGTTAAGCTAGTAGTTGGTAAGATGGTTCTGAATGTCATTAGTGCATATGCCCCACAGGTAGGTCTAAGTGAAGAAGCCAAGAGGAAATTCTGGGAAGACCTGGATGTCATGGTTAGAAATGTGCATAGTAGCGAGAAACTTTTTATAGGAGGAGACTTCAATGGCCATATTGGCTCATCTAGTGGGGGTTTTGAGCGAGTGCATGGTGGTTTTGGCTTCGGCAGTAGGAACCAAGAGGGTGAAGATATATTGAATCTCGCTCTCTCTTTTGATCTTATGATTGCTAATACCTTCTTTAGAAAGAGGCAATCACATCTGATCACCTTCAGTAGTGGCCAACAAACTAGTCAGATTGACTTTGTCCTGACTAGAAGAGACAGTAAACGAGATTGTGTTGATTGCAAGGTCATACCTGGAGAATGTGTTGTCTCTCAACACCAGCTCTTGGTATGCGTGTTTCGTCTTCGGGTGGTGAAGGATAAGAGAGCGAAGATTAGTACGACAAAATGGTGGAAACTCAAAGGAGATGCTTCACGGGAGTTTAAAGATAGAATGTTGGGAGAAGGAGCTTGGAATGTAGAAGGAGAAGCAAATGTCATGTGGAATGCGATGTCAACTTGCATTCGCAGAGTGGCTACTGAGGTATTTGGGATAACAAGAGGAAGCAAGCGAGAACCCAAGGATTCGTGGTGGTGGAATGACGAGGTGCAAAAGGCTATCAAAGAGAAGAAGGAATGCTACAAATGCATGCACCATCATAGGAGCGAAGAGAACATGCATAGATACAAAGTGGCAAAGAAGACTGCAAAGAAAGCAGTGAGTGAAGCAAGGGGACGAGCGTACAAGGGTTTGTATCAAAGGCTAAGTACAAAGGAGGGTGAAAAAGACGTATACAGAATAGCTAGGCTACGCGAGAGGAGGACAAGAGACTTCAATCAGGTTAAATGCATTAAGGACGAGAGTGATAGACTTTTGGTGAATGATGATGAGATAATGAATAGGTGGAGATAATACTTTGATAAGCTTTTCAACGAAGAAAGTAATAGCTCCTCGACCGACTTGGAAGACTTTGCCGACAACACCAATAGACATTTTGTGCGGAGATTTCTAGAAGCTGAGGTAAAGGTGGCGTTGAAACGGATGAAATCAGGCAAGTCGGTAGGTCCTGATGACATTCCTATTGAGGTGTGGAGATGTTTTGGAGATGCAGGGATAACCTGGCTAACTAAGTTGTTTAATAATATTTTCAAATCAAACAAAATGCCAGATGAGTGGAGGAGAAGCATTTTAGTTCCATTCTTCAAGAATAAAGGAGATATTCAAAGTTGCACAAACTATAGAGGAATTAAGCTTATGAGTCATACAATGAAGCTTTGGGAGAGAGTTTGCGAGCAACGTTTGAGGAGGTTGACAAGTGTATCTAGGAATCAATTTGGTTTTATGCCTAGAAGGTCAACCACCGAGGCGATTTTCTTGGTTAGGCAACTTATGGAGAGATACAGGGAACAAAAGAAAGATCTTCACATGGTTTTTATTGACTTGGAGAAAGCTTATGACAGAGTGCCGAGGAAGGTTATGTGGTGGGCGCTAGAAAGGAAGAGAGTGCCATCAAAGTATATTACCCTTATCAAGGATATGTACGAGGGGGTTGTGGCTAGTGTAAGGGCATGCGATGGTGAGACCAGAGACTTCCCAATTAACATAGGGTTACATCAAGGTTCGGCTTTGAGCCCCTATATTTTTGCATTAGTGATGGATGAAATCACGAAAGATATACAAAAGGAGACCCCTTGGTGTATGCTCTTTGCCGATGATGTTGTGCTGATTGATGAAAGTAGAATAGGGGTCAATAGACAACTGGAGTTGTGGAGGGAGACCTTGGAATCAAAGGGTTTCAGGCTTAGCAGAACTAAAACTGAGTATATGAAGTGTGAGTTTAGCGGTGCTAGGTCAGATGACGGAGAGGTCACCTTGGCTGGTAGCGTAGTACCCAAGAAGGAATCGTTTCGATACTTAGGATCTATGTTGCAGTTTGATGGAGAGATTGATAAGGATGTTAGTTTTAGAATTCAAGCAGGATGGGTGAAATGGCGGCTAGCATCTGGCATTCTCTGTGATAGGAAGATTCCTCAGAAGCTTAAAGGAAAGTTCTATAGGACAGCAATCAGGCCTGCAATGTTATATGGTGCAGAATGTTGGCCTACTAAGAGACAACACGTGCAGAAGATAAGTGTAGCAGAGATGCGGATGCTGCGTTGGAGCTGTGGGCATACCAGACGAGATCGGATTAGAAATGAGGATATTCGGGAAAAACTTGGAGTTGCACCTATTGAAGAGAAGTTAGTCCAACACCGCTTGAGATGGTTTGGACATATCCAACGTAGACCACGCGATGCTCCTGTGCACGTTTGTAACGGCTGGATATTTTCGACTCCTCGAGAGTCGAAAATTCCGAGACGTTAGTGAAAGAAAGTAGAGGGTGAGGAAGAAAAATAGAACTAATAGAATAGAAGAAGAAGAACTTACATCATCAGAGTAAACACGAATCTCACAGCGGAACGAATAAAATATAACATAACTTTGAAATACAAATCAGTACTCGTATATACATACCATTTCAAAGTACAACACTTAACAACACAGCGGAATAATAATAGCTATAATCCTGAAGTCTCCTGCTCCAAGCTCACCAAGTGTATCTGTAAAATCCCGACTACTTGACTGCCCGTACAAATTTAGGCACCCAAGAGTTTAGGGAAAACAAACAAAATAAACTCCGGGTCAGTCATAGGACAGGTGTGAATAAAATTCCAACACTTGGTTAAATAAAGGATATCTTTCTGATATTATAATAATGTCTAAATACAAATAGATATCAATCTAGCAGAACGCTTGAATCTCACGTTCCACATTCATAGTATACAAATAAAACCGTGAGCGCTTATTGGAGATTGGATTCCAACAGACAAGGTATGGGAGCACCTCCCGATCAGTGTACTCTAGAGGAGATACACTAGGGTTCGACAAGAACGTCTTGCAACCCAGCCACACATGACCGTCCACTCATTTAGCTTGAGTGTAACGAATATATTATCACCGATGGTTGGGATCAGCAACCATCCTTCCCGATAAGGGACAGCATTGAAATAGATTATAAAGAAGTACAATTGAATATTCTCTAGATGGTGATAATACACCCTGCTTGGGTATGGCCCAACTAGCCATGCTGCCTAGCCCAACTTCTGTTATTTCCCGGTGGTGAGGTTTGAGGTCACGTTTATCACTTTGACAGATTATTTCTTCAATTATTTGAATGCCACATCGTCATACCCGCCAAATCATTATCGATTTCTCAAGGCATCACGGGTATAAAAGCTAAGAGAAACGAATTTCTCCACCACCAACGTAATACGTTTGAAGAGATCAACATATATGATTCGTTGAGAATACTTTGTCAGACACTCGTCCATATACGTTGTCCTGGGACTGAACAAACCGAAGGCACTATTCAGTGAATCCATCCTACCTAGGCTTTTCACAACAGCCCTTGCACTTCACTCCGTCTTCAATTATCTTTAGCGTACTTGATTCACAACGCTTGTGCTAATTCGGAGTGGTTCTTCGGATAATAATCCAACCGGTCTCTCCATATTTACAACGTAAATATGGTCAAAACTTTGATAGTCTGTGATTCAACTATCAAATGAAAACATGTCGGTGTACAAACAACGATCTTATTTCCAAATGGAAATTCGATCGATCAATCATCATATGTTCATATTTCCTTATTTTATATATTTAGAAAATATATGTTATTAATCATTGGAAAACATTTCCATAGCTTATTTTCACATCACTATTATTTCGCAACTATCAGTCCCTAACTGTAACTAGTATGAGAACAATTCTCTAAGTATCAATCCGGAAGGTCGAAACCAACATAAGATCGTCACTTAGAAAACCGTTCAACTTACCCTCTCCAGTCAGTTTCTGAATTTGCTTAACTCTATTTCTTAAATTCTTATCATGAAAACATTTCATTTTCTATGTTTAGAAAACATATCTGACTATATTTGGAAAATGTTTCCAAAACTCATTTACGGATTTCCAATGAACGTTGTATAAAACATCGTTTCGCTTAATCCATTTATCGCTTATTCCTTAACTTTATTCCTAATCAACCTTTTAGATCGAACCACAACTATTCCTTTGTCAATTCTGAAGTCAATCAAGTTGGGGTATAATTACCTCGCAGACCTTAATTGAACAACGTCCTTTACTGTGAAATAGATGAAGCTCATCACTCACTTTTTACAATCATTTGTTTACGCAAATTCTCGGATTCAGGTTACAAATCCACTTATTATATGACAACGTTTGATTATGACTATAACGTTATAATTCCTACCCCTAAAATATCTAACCTAAATTATAAATTTATTTCCTAACTCGAATAATTTAACAGGCACCTAATTTCTAAATCAATAACTAAATCTTGATTTAAACCCTAGAAAGTAAGTAGTACTTTCCCGAATTCGCTATAATCGAATTCGACGTATAACTCTCTTTCGAGTAATCTCTATTCGATTAACTCTCCCTTTTTAATAACTGATATTCGATAAACTCTATTTCGATTAACTCCTATCGAATAACAAATATTCGAATAACTCTACTTGGTTGGCTCTATTTCATTAACTCTTATCGAATAACAAATATTCGATTTTCTTAAATGTGTCAATTCTTATCGAATAACTAACATCTGATTTAACTTAAATGGATTTACTCTTATCGAATAACTTATTCGATTAACTCAACTTGATTTTCTTAACTCGATTACTTAACTCGATAAATCTTAACTCGATTACTTAACTCGATAACTTAACTTAACCCCAATCGATTAACTCAACTCTAATCGATTAACTTAATTTGATTTACTCCTTCGAATAACTCATTCGAATAACTTAATTGATTAACTCCTTCGAATAACTAATTCGAATAACTTACCTTCGAATAACTAATATTCGATTTACTCTAACTCGATTAACTTAATTCTAATCGATTTACTCCATTTCGATTCAACTTAATTCAAATCGATTAACTTAACTCAAATTGAATAACTCCTTTCGAATAGCTAAATTCGATTTAACTCTTCTCGAATAACTAAATTCGATTAACTCAAATTGAATAACTAATATTCAATTAACTCTTACGTGTTTAACTCTATTCGAATAACTCTAATGTGTTTAACTCTATTCAAATATCTAATTCAAATAGCTTATATGTGTTTAACTATATTCGAATAACTAATTCGAATAGCTTATATGTGATTAACTCTATTCGAATAACTAATTCGAACAACTTAACTCTATTCGAATAACTAATTCGAATAACTTATTTGATTTACTCCTTCGAATAACTATTATTCGAATACTTTATTTGCTTATAAAGATTTCCCTTTTTATAACGTTTATTCATTAAAAGATTTCCTTTAACAACGTTTATTCATTTATAAAGATTTACTTTTAGTAACGGTTCTTCACTTTATAAATGTTCCTTTAATAACGTTTCTCCCCTTCTAAGGATTTCCCTTTAACAGCGTTTATTTACTTTATCGGTGTTAAAAACAATTTCTACTTCTCTATATAAGTTAAAACTTATATATCCCATTTATCAAACAATAAATATTTTATTTAATTTATAAAACATTATTTATAAATTAAATCTTCTCACTTTATCTGTTAAAAATAGATTTCCTATTTAATATCTCCTTAAAATCCATATCGTGTTATACTTGTGTGCGAAGCACGTGTTTAAATCTATCCTTGTATAATTCTATTTATTTTCCGAACAAGTGTTCCTTTATTTATTCCCTAAATAAATATTCCTTTATTCCATTTATTTATAATCTAAATAAATGTTCCTTTATTTATTTCCTAAATAAATATTCCTTTATATCCTAATTCATTTATCTTCTAAATAAATGTTTCTATTTTATTTCATTTATTTTCTAAATAAATGTTTCCTTTTTTTCATTTATTTATTTTCTAATTAAATAAATGTTTTCCTTTTATAAAATCCTATCGATTTTATAAATAAGATTCATTTTTAATATAAACATTGAAAATCCCCTTATCAACATTTCGGTATGTTATGGTATTCAATCATATCAAATCACGATGTTCAATATCGTCCAAGCACATATAATCGCCCACTGATTTTATATCACATCATATAACAATATATGAAAAACAATAAAATAACTGTTGAGGAATCCAGTTGGATTCCTCCAACCTGTTTCCCTGCATCACAGATGTTAGACAATATAGATAGCATCACTTTCAGTTACATATGATATATTCTGTTAAACAAAATCAATATAGAAATTTAACTAACTAACTAACAGTTCAATCAAACAATCAACACACAGTCAAACAGACAATTTTAACAGTTCTAACAATACAACATGAAATTATAATCTGTTCAAAGTTAGTGAGTTTTACTCACTTTTGCGCGTTAACCGATAAATATCGGTTTGCGTTCATTGACTCAGTCGAACATTTTATTTCGCCATAAATTGTAACTAGCTCGGATTTGCTCGTGGTCAGTCCCATTGTGTTGCTCCTGTCCACACGATCCCAACACAACTTACGGTTCGTCGATCTGATCTTGTATGATCAAGTTATACAATATTAAAGTTTGAACAAATTTAAAACAAAACTCGATTAAATTAAATGGGCTTTACCAAAGCAAATCCGGCCCATCCCACTATTTAAAAGCCACGTCCCCACTATCCTTCTCCCCCAAATCACGACTGCTCCAGAATCAACCGAACACTGCTCCACCTTTTTACCCGACTTCCTCCCCTAACCGCAACTTCGTTCCTCCATGGTTTCCAACGCCGAGACCTCAAATCAACTCCTCGTCTCCAGCTCTTCCTCCTCCTACCGAGGATGCTCAACTCGAGCTCGTCATTTAGGTTGCGTCGTCGGCTATATCTCGACCAAGCCACGACTGCTGTGACACTTTTCCCATCCAATCCTCACTAGAAAATCACAACCACACCCACTCTCCATCGTGAATTCAAATACAACCTTGATTCGAGCTCAAAACTCACGGATTTGAAGGGAACCCGAACCCTAACTTTGCTGTTACAAAACCAGCGAACGGAAGAAGACGTCGAGCCCAAGTTGAAGTACACAGAATCGAAGGATTTTAGAGGATGATTGCGAATATATATATTAGAGGATTTATACACTTTTATTTGAATTTCTATGAATTGTTATGGTTTGCTTTTGATTTCCTTATATTGGGATTTTTCTCTGTATGCTGCTATTATATAATGCGTTGGGGTTGGTAGCACTTGTGGCTGAAATGAGTTGGAACATGGCCTCCCTTTGATCATAGAAGGATTTGGATATTTTTAATTTGATTTTTTCCATTTTATTTTATCGTTTTTAAAAGCTTCTCTCGTCCTTAAGAATCCCTGCATCCACATACGATACCCAAAAATCACGAAAATTGACATGCCCCTAGAGTTTGACATTACGGTCCCAACGAAACTGGTTTCGTCGAATTCCGACTCCGTATGCTCACACAGCATATTTTTAACTGTCAAAATACTGACTGTTTTACACTCTAAAAATCCGTACGACCACACAGTGACTCTAAAAATCACGAAACTAGAAATCTAACAACTATTTGACATTGCGGATCCAACAAACCGTATGCTCACACAGCGTATTTTTAACTGTCAAAATACTGACTGTTTTACACTCTAAAAATCCGTACGGCCACACAGTGACTCTAAAAATCACGAAACAGGAAATCTAACAACTATTTGACATTGCAGATCCAACAAAACTGGTTTCGTCGAATTCCGGCTCCGTATGCTCACACAGCGTATTTTTAACTGTCAAAATACTGACTGTTTTACACTCTAAAAATCCGTACGACCACACAGTGACTCTAAAAATCACGAAACTGGAAATCTAACAACTATTTGACATTGCGGATCCAACAAAACTGGTTTCGTCAAATTCCTGCTCCGTATGCTCACACAGCGTATTTTTAACCGTCAAAATATCGACTGTATTTCACATTAAAATCCCGTACGACCACATAAGGACTCTAAAAATCACGAAACTGGAAATCTAACAACTATTTGATATTGCTGATCCAACAAAACTGGTTTCGTCGAATTCCGACTTCGTTTGCAAAAGTGGCTATTTTTAGACCCTTGGATAATCCATTTAAATATATAAATATATTTAAATAAATTAAATTAAATATAAATAAATTTATATTACCGTATATATTCACAGTGGAATACCATACAACTCCAGAAAAATTATATGTTTGATATTCCAAGTTCAGATTGAATCGAATTTCAATTTATATTGAAATTCCCATTTATAACGTATATAAAGCGTTACGAATTATATACGAATTCCATAGCGACTTTTCTGAAATTTGATTTGGACGTAACTCAAAATCTACACGACGAAATCCCGATTTTTCTTCTCCACTAGAAAGATATACTCCATCAGCTCCACACGTTTCTTATTTCACAGAAATCCGGCTTAAAATGAATCATGTACATTCAGTTGAAGTTCAAATCGCCAAATTGCGAACTACCGCGACGTTTCAGGTTCGTTTTAATTATAATTATAAGTTCGAACATTGTACTTTAAGTTATCGATATCGCCAAATCGATATATAAATCATTAAATAAATTAATTATTCGACAGCTAGCAAAACGCGCCATTACAGACTTTCCTCCTTAAAATAATTTCGTCCTCGAAATTGCTAAGTTAGAAAAATGCTACTAACTCTACTAACTAGATTTAAAAATCTTTTTTGTTTACCTCTAAATTTCAGTTTCGACTGGACCCATTTAATTTTAATTAATTTATTAATTCATTTCTGACCAACTAAAATTCTCAAAAATTCTAAAAATTTTCTAACCCCTTAAATTTTCGAAAAATTTCGCCATAACCTCCTTTGTACGGCTCAATACGTCAAACCACAACTCGCCTCTCTAGTCCTCCAATCCAAAAGGAAATCAAAATAGCCAAGCGGCTTGCCAATTCGGCTCATAAAATCCAAACTCATATATGATATAAACTTGTACCTTTTTGTCGGGCATTTAACTCTATCCCTTTCATTTGCTACCACTTCAACATATACCAATGTTATCCATTCCAATTGATCTCCAATCAGTTCATATCCTCAAATCCAAATCGAATTTCATTCGAACTCTAATATCAAATTCCAAATTATTGACTTATCAATTTGGTTCCATTCTAGATTATCTCTATCCCAATTCAATTTTACTTAACTCGGTTCAAGTTAAATTTCAATTTATTTTTACCATCTCATTTTATTTAACTTCATTAGTTAAATTTTAATTCCAGAACTTAAGTTCCTGGGTTTCTTTCAAATCAATTTGAAATCATAATGCCAATTCAAAACCTTTGAATTTCTAAACAACTTGTTTTCTCAAAACAATTCAAAAACAAAACCTTTGGTAGTAATCCGTCACTTAGAACTCGAAAATGAACACTGATGATGTTTAGATTCATCATCAGAATCTATTTTCCAGCTATCGAAGTGAGTTCAATACTATATCATTTTCAATTTGAAAAACATTTTCAAAATCTCCCAGGAACTTAAAATTTCCTTATTTTAATTCCAAATATGATTTAAATTCAGATTTAATTCATCTTATTTCATATATTTCCTTATATGAATTCTGATTAGTTATTTATAATCATTTCACCTCTTTTTTTTTTCTTTTTCTAATTCGATTATAATAACAAACAACACATCCAATACATACTGTAATTTCAATATATTTTTCTTATAACCAAATATATTTCGGGTAAAATTACTTCATTTACCCTCTTCCAAAACATACCATGACGGTTCATCGTATTCGAGTGTTTAGTAACCCTTATCGATACAGTGGATCAAACTGATCGACCAGAATTCATAAGCCACTCAACCAATGAGTCTCCAAAATAAAAATCACTTTATATTAACAAATACGCACTCGTATATATACATTCAAATTCAGTCTAGGATATTACTAATCCTATCTCTACTGAATTACGCCACAGAGCCAAGGTAAATCTTAACCTGGCTCTGATACCAACTGTAACGGCTGGATATTTTCGACTCCTCGAGAGTCGAAAATTCCGAGACGTTAGTGAAAGAAAGTAGAGGGTGAGGAAGAAAAGATAGAACTAATAGAATAGAAGAAGAAGAAGAACTTACATCATCAGAGTAAACACGAATCTCACAGCGGAACGAATAAAATATAACATAACTTTGAAATACAAATCAGTACTCGTATATACAAACCATTTCAAAGTACAACACTTAACAACACAGCGGAATAATAATAGCTATAATCCTGAAGTCTCCTGCTCCAAGCTCTCCAAGTGTATCTGTAAAATCCCGACTACTTGACTGCCCGTACAAATTTAGGCACCCAAGAGTTTAGGGAAAACAAACAAAATAAACTCCGGGTCAGTCATGGGACTAGTGTGAATAAAATTCCAACACTTGGTTAAATAAAGGATATCTTTCTGATATTATAATAATGTCTAAATACAAATAGATATCAATCTAGCAGAACGCTTGCATCTCACGTTCCACATTCATAGTATACAAATAAAACCGTGAGCGCTTATTGGAGATTGGATTCCAACAGACAAGGTATGGGAGCACCTCCCGATCAGTGTACTCTAGAGGAGATACACTAGGGTTCGACAAGAACGTCTTGCAACCCGGCCACACATGACCGTCCACTCATTTAGCTTGAGTGTAACGAATATATTATCACCGATGGTTGGGATCAGCAACCATCCTTCCCGATAAGGGACAGCATTGAAATAGATTATAAAGAAGTACAATTGAATATTCTCTAGATGGTGATAATACACCCTGCTTGGTACGGGCCAACTAGCCATGCTGCCTAGCCCAACTTCTGTTATTTCCCGGTGGTGAGGTTTGAGGTCACGTTTATCACTTTGACAGATTATTTCTTCAATTACTTTGAATGCCACATCGTCATACCCGCCAAATCATTATTGATTTCTCAAGGCATCACGGGTATAAAAGCTAAGAGAAACGAATTTCTCCGCCACCAACGTAATACGTTTGAAGAGATCAACATATATGATTCGTTGAGAATACTTTGTCAGACACTCGTCCATATACGTTGTCCTGGGACTGAACAAACCGAAGGCACTATTCAGTGAATCCATCCTACCTAGGCTTTTCACAATAGCCCTTGCACTTCACTCCGTCTTCAATTTTCTTCAGCATACTTGATTCACAACGCTTATGCTAATCCGGAGTGGTTCTTCGGATAATAATCCAACCGGTCTCTCCATATTTACAACGTAAATATGGTCAAAACTTTGATAGTCTGTGATTCAACTATCAAATGAAAACATGTCGGTGTACAAACAACGATCTTATTTCCAAATGGAAATTCGATCGATCAATCATCATATGTTCATATTTCCTTATTTCATATATTTAGAAAATATATGTTATTAATCATTGGAAAACATTTCCATAGCTTATTTTCACATCACTATTATTCCGCAACTATCAGTCCCTAACTGTAACTAGTATGAGAACAATTCTCTAAGTATCAATCCGGAAGGTCGAAACCAACATCAGATCGTCACTTAGAAAACCGTTCAACTTACCCTCTCCAGTCAGTTTCTGAATTTGCTTAACTCTATTTCTTAAATTCTTATCATGAAAACATTTCATTTTCTATGTTTAGAAAATATATCTGACTATATTTGGAAAATGTTTCCAAAACTCATTTACGGATTTCCAATGAACGTTGTATAAAACATCGTTTCGCTTAATCCATTTATCGCTTATTCCTTAACTTTATTCCTAATCAACCTTTTAAATCGAACCACAACTATTCCTTTGTCAATTCTGAAGTCAATCAAGTTGGGGTATAATTACCTCGCAGACCTTAATTGAACATCGTCCTTTACTGTGAAATAGATGAAGCTCATCACTCACCTTTTACAATCATTTGTTTACGCAAATTCTCGGATTCAGGTTACGAATCCACTTATTATATGACAACGTTTGATTATAACTATAACGTTATAATTCCTACCCCTAAAATATCTAACCTAAATTATAAATTTATTTCCTAACTCGAATAATTTAACAGGCACCTAATTTCTAAATCAATAACTAAATCTTGATTTAAACCCTGGAAAGTAAATAGTACTTTCCCGAATTCGCTATAATCGAATTCGACGTATAACTCTCTTTCGAGTAATCTCTATTCGATTAACTCTCCCTTTTTAATAACTGATATTCGATAAACTCTATTTCGATTAACTCCTATCGAATAACAAATATTCGAATAACTCTTCTTGGTTGGCTCTATTTCATTAACTCTTATCGAATAACAAATATTCGATTTTCTTAAATGTGTCAATTCTTATCGAATAACTAACATCCGATTTAACTTAAATGGATTTACCCTTATTGAATAACTTATTCGATTAACTTAACTTGATTTTCTTAACTCGATTATCTCAACTCGATTTCTTAACTCGATTACTTAACTCGATAAATCTTAACTCGATTACTTAACTCGATTACTTAACTTAACCCAAATCGATTAACTCAACTCTAATCGATTAACTTAATTTGATTTACTCCTCCGAATAACTCATTCGAATAACTTAATTGATTAACTCGTTCGAATAACTAATTCAAATAACTTACCTTCGAATTACTAATATTCGATTTAATCTAACTCGATTAACTTAATTCTAATCGATTTACTCCATTTCGATTCAACTTAATTCAAATTGATTAACTTAACTCAAATTGAATAAATCCTTTCGAATAGCTAAATTCGATTTAACTCTTCTCGAATAACTAAATTCGATTAACTCAAATTGAATAACTAATATTCAATTAACTCTTACGTGTTTAACTCTATTCGAATAACTAATTCGAATAACTCTAATGTGTTTAACTCTATTCAAATATCTAATTCGAATAGCTTATATGTGTTTAACTATATTCGAATAACTAATTCGAATAACTTATATGTGATTAACTCTATTCGAATAACTAATTCAAATAACTTAACTCTATTCGAATAACTAATTCAAATAACTTATTTGATTTACTCCTTCGAATAACTATTATTCGAATACTTTATTTGCTTATAAAGATTTCCCTTTTTATAACGTTTATTCATTAAAAGATTTCCTTTAACAACATTTATTCATTTATAAAGATTTACTTTTAGTAACGGTTCTTCACTTTATAAATGTTCCTTTAATAACGTTTCTCCCCTTCTAAGGATTTCCCTTTAACAGCGTTTATTTACTTTACCGGTGTTAAAAACAATTTCTACTTCTCTATATAAGTTAAAACTTATATATCCCATTTATCAAACAATAAATATTTTATTTAATTTATAAAACATTATTTATAAATTAAATCTTCTCACTTTATCTGTTAAAAATAGATTTCCTATTTAATATCTCCTTAAAATCCATATCGTGTTAAACTTGTGTGAGAAGCACGTGTTTAAATCTATCCTTGTATAATTCTATTTATTTTCCGAACAAGTGTTCCTTTATTTATTCCCTAAATAAATATTCCTTTATTCCATTTATTTATAATCTAAATAAATGTTCCTTTATTTAATTCCTAAATAAATATTCCTTTATATCCTAATTCATTTATCTTCTAAATAAATGTTTCTATTTTATTTCATTTATTTTCTAAATAAATGTTTCCTTTTTTTCATTTATTTATTTTCTAATTAAATAAATGTTTTCCTTTTATAAAATCCTATCGATTTTATAAATAAGATTCATTTTTAATATAAACATTGAAAATCCCCTTATCAACATTTCAGTATGTTATGGTATTCAATCATATCAAATCACGATGTTCAATATCGTCCAAGCACATATAATCGCCCATAGATTTTATATCACATCATATAACAATATATGAAAAACAATAAAATAACTGTTGAGGAATCCAGTCGGATTCCTCCAACCTGTTTCCCTGCATCACAGATGTTAGACAATATAGATAGCATCACTTTCATTTACATATGATATATTCTGTTAAATAGAATTAATATAGAAATTTAACTAACTGACTAGCAGTTCAATCAAACAATCAACACACAGTCAAACAGAAAATTTTAATAGTTCTAACAATACAACATGAAATTATAAACTGTTCAGAGTTAGTGAGTTTTACTCACTTTTGCGCGTTAACCGATAAATATCGGTTTGCGTTCATTGACTCAGTCGAACAATTTATTTCGCCATAAATTGTAACTAGCTCGGATTTGCTCGTGGTCAGTCCCATTGTGTTGCTCCTGTCCACACGATCCCAACGCAACTTACGGTTCGTCGATCTGATCTTGTATGATCAAGTTATACAATATTAAAGTTTGAACAAATTTAAAACAAAACTCGATTAAATTAAATGGGCTTTACCAAAGCAAATCCGGCCCATCCCACTATTTAAAAGCCACGTCCCCACTATCCTTCTCCCACAAATCACGACAGCTCCAGAATCAACCGAACACAGCTCCACCTTTTTACCCGACTTCCTCCCCTAACCGCAACTTCGTTCCTCCATGGTTTCCAACGCCGAGACCTCAAATCAACTCCTCGTCTCCAGCTCTTCCTCCTCCTACCGAGGATGCTCAACTCGAGCTCGTCATTTAGGTTGCGTCGTCGGCTATATCTCGACCAAGCCACGACTGCTGCGACACTTTTCCCATCCAATCCTCACCAGAAAATCACAACCACACCCACTCTCCATCGTGAATTCAAATACAACCTTGATTCGAGCTCAAAACTCACGGATTTGAAGGGAACCCGAACCCTAACTTTTCTGTTACAAAACCAGCGAACGGAAGAAGACGTCGAGCCCAAGTTGAAGTTCACAGAATCGAAGAATTTTAGAGGATGATTGCGAATATATATATTAGAGGATTTATACACTTTTATTTGAATTTCTATGAATTGTTATGGTTTGCTTTTGATTTCCTTGTATTGGGATTTTTCTCTGTATGCTGCTCTTATATAATGCGTTGGGGTTGGTAGCACTTGTGGCTGAAATTAGTTGGAACATGGACTCCCTTTGATCACAGAAGGATTTGGATATTTTTAATTTGATTTTTTCCATTTTATTTTATCGTTTTTAAAAGCTTCTCTCGTCCTTAAAAATCCCTGCATCCACATACGATACCCAAAAAACACGAAAATTGACATGCCCCTAGAGTTTGACATTACGGTCCCAACGAAACTGGTTTCGTCGAATTCCGACTCCGTATGCTCACACAGCGTATTTTTAACTGTCAAAATACTGACTGTTTTACACTCTAAAAATCCGTACGGCCACACAGTGACTCTAAAAATCTCGAAACTGGAAATCTAACAACTATTTGATATTGCGGATCCAACAAAACCGGTTTCGTCGAATTCCGGCTCCGTATGCTCACACAGCGTATTTTTAACTGTCAAAATACTGACTGTTTTACACTCTAAAAATCCGTACGGCCACACCGTGACTCTAAAAATCACGAAACTGGAAATCTAACAACTATTTGACATTGCGGATCCAACAAAACTGGTTTCGTCGAATTCCGGCTTCGTATGCTCACACAGCGTATTTTTAACTGTCAAAATACTGACTGTTTTACACTCTAAAAATCCGTACGGCCACACAGTGACTCTAAAAATCAGGAAACTTGAAATCTAACAACTATTTGACATTGCGGATCCAACAAAACTTGTTTCGTCAAATTCCGGCTCTGTATGCTCACACAGCGTATTTTTAACCGTCAAAATATCGACTGTATTTCACATTAAAATCCCGTACGGCCACATAAGGACTCTAAAAATCACGAAACTGGAAATCTAACAACTATTTGATATTGCGGATCCTACAAAACTGGTTTCGTCGAATTCCGACTTCGTTTGCAAAAGTGACTATTTTTAGACCCTTGGATAATCCATTTAAATATATAAATATATTTAAATAAATTAAATTAAATATAAATAAATTTATATTACCGTATATATTCACAGTGGAATACCATACAACTCCAGAAAAATTATATGTTTGATATTCCAAGTTCAGATTGAATCGAATTTCAATTTATATTGAAATTCCCTTTTATAACGTATATAAAGCATTACGAATTATATACGAATTCCATAGCGACTTTTCTGAAATTTGATTTGGACGTAACTCAAAATCTACACGACGAAATCCCGATTTTTCTTCTCCACTAGAAAGATATACTCCATCAGCTCCACACGTTTCTTGTTTCACAGAAATCCGGCTTAAAATAAATCATGTACATTCAGTTGAAGTTCAAATCGCCAAATTGCGAACTGCCGCGACGTTTCAGGTTCGTTTTAATTATAATTATAAATTATAAGTTCGAACGTTGTACTTTAATTAAGTTATCGATATCGCCAAATCGATATATAAATCATTAAATAAATTAATTATTCGACAGCTAACAAAACGCGCCATTACAACGTTGGAGTTATAGGTCGTGCCGAAGGCCCAAAGAGAGGTAGAGGTCGACCTAAAATGACATGGGAAGAGATAATAAAGAGAGATCTAAGAAATTGGAGTATATCTGAAGAGCTTGTGGTAGATAGAAGTGCATGGAAGTTGGCAATCCATGTACCAGAACCTTAGGATTTTTTTTTTAAATATATATATATATATGTTAATTATTATTATTTTTAGATCTGTTTAATTATTTTAATTTTAATTTTTTTTAAGGACTTTATTTCACTTTTATTGAACCTTTTTACTTTAATCTGTTTGGTTATTTTAAACTCTTTTTATATATTATTATTAGTTATTTTACCTTAATTTTGGGTTCCATATCTAGCCAACCCCAACTTGTTTGGGATATATGGCTTTGTTGTTGTTGTTGTTGTATTGTCTTCATTTTCATAAGTAGGCAACAGGGTGGAAGAACCAAATCATTACAAATATGCAACAAAATGAAACTTAGTTTTCCAAACACAATGGTGAAGGCAGATCACATTTGTAAGTAAAAAATGATGATTACAATGAGTCATGCTTTGATCATCAAAACCAAAGAAATAGAACAGGACTTACAATAATATAGCAAGTAGTTTGGTAATTGTTGGCAATCGTTTCAACCAGAAAAAAAAAGAACAATATCTGGGCTGCATAGAAGGTATTAACATAGTTATCTTTCCATAATAATAGTCTACGAACTATGAAGCGATTCGTCATGAAAACAAAAGTCTTAATGTGTTACATATGTACTGCAGGATTTATAGCTGTTTTGAAAATTGTTAATAGGTTCTTGGTGTTGCTATTTATATATTAATTAATTGCAAGTTATCAAGTAAAGTGATAAATTATACTACTATCATAAAATATATCTTCAAAACCAATTTGTATACAAATTTTGTAATGATAAATATATAGGGAATGAAAAGTGAAGATAATATCTTTTACTCATTTAACATATCAAGTGCACGGATGAACATAGAAAATGTTTGTTCAATTTTAAATGCTAATAGTTGAACCCGCACTCAGTACCTCTTTATGTGCATTTTCTAACAGAAAACTATAAATACCAGCCAGTTGAAGGAAAACAAACAACAATGGATGAAAATATGATAATCAAGTAGCAAGTAACATTAGTAATACTGCCTGTAACAGTTACAGTGAATGTTATATTAACATAGTAAAAGATCAAATCTGAGCCAAAAATGTATTATATGTTGTATGGAAGTAGTTTTTGTGGAAGTTTGCAAATTTTAACGGGGCACAAGACATGAGTAATAAGAAAAAGGAAAAAAACATCGCAGTGCACATATGAACAATTATTATGCATGCTTCTTCATGTAAGTGCAGTGTGTAAATGTAAGCAATCTACCAACCAAAAATGTTGATTACGTTTACGACGCAACTCAATCTTATAAAGAGTTGGAAGGTCAGAGGAGGGCATTTGCATATCTAATAATTAATCTTTTCTGCCAAAAAAAAAAACAAGAACAATATACACTCAAAAAGATGGTTTTGCCTCTTTTTCTAAAGATGAATGTGCACGAAGTTTGATCTGTAATTTAATCATGGGTAGGGACGAATGACAATAAATATGCAGGGTACTTAAAAATACATTTTGTGTTAGCATCAACAGAAATAGAAAAAACTAAATCACTTGTATACCAACATATGTTTACTGTTTGCAATTATTATGCTTTAAAATCAGAGTAACAAAATGAACGAAGAAAAATGATTCTCAAAATGTGGACGTGTTGATAATTTAAAATTTGATTGCTTTGCAGTTATCTTTTGTTTCATCGCCCGTTTGAACTGGGCCGCTCTATAGTGAATCAAGTAGGTGACTTTGGAATTGACATGCTTACTACTTAAGCGAACACAATGTTGTTGTAGTTATTAGTAACATGAACTTGAGGTTGTCAGTTGCGGGTTGCTGCAATGAGTTGGGTGAACAATAATAAAATTTTGAAAAACAGAATCATCAAATAAGACACAGTAAATCATAATTATTTGAAACAGTGTAATTGTAACAAAATATTTTGTCTGCAAGTTATATGTAGGTTGATTTCAGGCATGCAACATGGTATTAATGTGAAGTAGGCGGTTCTAAATTTCACTGCAGCAAATATTTGTAAGTAGGCTGAGAAATCAAACAATTGCCGATGTAAAATTAACCGAGTTTGAGTTGTTGCAAACCACCATGTCTCAGCAGAATTGTTTTACTTGGTCGGCAGACAATAAAGTCGACGGTATGATACACGCTGGCATGAATTGGTTGGGTATTTGATGGAGTAGCGATTTAGGTTAATCAGAAATGGTGTTGAGTGATGGGAGAGTCGTTGAAATTCAGTGCTATGTCCGGGGGGTTGATGCTGGCGAGTGACCGGGATTCGATGCCAATTCTGGGGAAGAGACCCATGAATGATGCTGAATTGTAACCATTTTGAAATTGGGTAATGTTGTTAGTATTCTAGGGTTTATTTGAAGATCGAAATCGAGCAATTAGGAATTACCTGTGTGCGAGGAGGTGTATGTAAGAATGGTCGTCGTCAGTATTGAAATGGGACGCTGCAACGGTAGAAGGAGTGGAGACCGGACGTGGAGAAGGAAGTGGGTGGAGGAAGAAAAAGGAAGGAGGATGGAAATAGAGTTTGGGAATTGGTGGAATTAAATTTTGACCGTTGGGTCTGGGTATTGTATGGCAATGAAATCTGGTTTTTTTTGAAATATGCACAACATACGATGACACGGTAGCAAATTGTTTTTCCTGCTTTCTTGTTTAAGTAACAGATATAATTGATGACAGACTTACCCCAACCGATTGGAGCTGTGAAAACAAGGTTTGATAATGCAACTCCGGCCACATGCTCCGAAGTGAGATCATACCACCCCCCCCCCCCCCTTTCCCCCACAAACCAAAAGCATTAAGCATTGCCATATGCATATAAGTTGATATAGAATAAATCCTATAAGAATTTATCCTTACAACTGTGTACTTATAGTTTTATTGTGTAATATCATCGAATATTCTCTTTAATTCATCAAGTACTCCACATTGTTCTACATAGTCACAATTTGTTGAATCATCCATTATTTATACATATATTTATAAATGATTTAGATTCATATATTTCCCAATTAAGTGATCTAATGGATGATTACAAATGCAGGTATTAATCAATTTTGGATTCGTTGACAGCTCAGCCTCTTAGAACCTATATAAAGGTACTCCTTCCACTCATTTTATTACCATTTGAATCCTGGGCATAGGAACTTGGTTAACTCTATAGGATAGGGTAAGAAGATGTCTTACACTAGACTGTAAATTTTACTTATGTGTTTGTACCCTCACAACACACTCAAATGTTTTGCTTTTAATGTGTTAGACTGCCATTAAATTATTGTGAGGTGTGGTTGAATCTTACGGTTCAACTAGTTTAATCTTAGTAGGTAATTGTACCATTCTTAGTTATGCTTTTCTCCAAATAAGTCTAAGCTTTTATCATGTTTAACCCATTAGGATAAAGGCTATTTTGAACATATAGAATATACATCTTTTCCTTTTCGACAGCAACCACAACAAGGGTCGGTATTTTTAATTTTTCACTTTTCCAGTGTTATCCTTCAAAGATTTTCAATTTCCATGTTTCCCACCAAATATAATTTGAAAGGAATTCCTTTCGATGTTCGATGGAAACCAAAGAAAATTTCCACTATTTCCTATGGAATTCCAATTCTTTAGACTGCAAACGTATGTTGTAGCTATATAGGGAGTTCTAGCCTTTGGAATGTGTTATACCATTTGATTTGACTATGTACATATTTCGTGTTCTAGCCTTTGGAATGTGTTCTACCATTTGATTTGACTATGTACATATTTCGTGTTTTATCTTTTGGATATATATGTATCCTATCTTTTAGACACACACACACATTATCAACAGCCAAAACGTTAACATGCAAATGAGTTTATTAATATTTCATGTATCAAAGTGTTACCAAGTTTGCAAAACATGTTTGTATTTCTATTTCTTTTTTGAATGTGTACATTTGGTGTCAGTGGCGGACCCAGGTTTTTGGTTGAGACAGGGCAAACTAGTCCCACATCCCAAGATTAGTGTATATTTTGTTGGATATATAAATGTATATGGGTTGTATCAGTGTAAACAAGCAATTAATGGCAAGATTTGGTCCAAAAAGGGGTTGTCATGGGCTGTTTGAAGGCTGAGCTGGGGCATTAATGAATTCTCAGGTAGGGTTGCATTGTAATTTTTTCTACTTTCTGCCAGGTTTTTGTATTCTCAGATGGAGCCTTGGCCCTACCTGAGTTTCAGGTAGGTCCGCCCCTGTTTGGTGTGCTAGCATTATAGACATTTTGTTTGAGTGCAAGTGTGTATTCATATTCTTTAGGTGTTTGTTTTTCTTATTTGGTGCGCTAGCATTATCCAGATTCATGATAGACAATAATTCACTTTTATTCCAAACATTTAATAGTATTTTCATGTGTTTCATGTGGGTGTAAGGTTTCATGCAGGTGAATGGTCGCATTCTCTTAAGCTGTAATGCATCTACATCATTTTAAGTTCTCCTAACATGTTTCATGTCCATGGGAAAAAAAAATTCTGTCTTTTACTATAATTTCCATAAATTTGCTTAAATAATAATATTGACATATCTAAGATGACAAGGAATGAGTATTGTATTATTTTGAATAGATAGTGTAAACTACATGCAAACACGTAAAATTATATATCTCACCTTTTACAATTTATGCATATTCCTTATGATATCAAATATAGTTTTTTTGTGAAAAAACGACAAATATCCCTGAATCATGATCCGTTTCTATCTGCATTGGTACCATTTATGGATGCAGTCCTTGAATCATGATCCAACCTTATAACAGTTGCTGGATTGAATTTGTGCTATTAATTTGGAGGAGGAGAAAAATTCATTGTAACAATAGAGAATGGTATATTTATAATTTACCATAAAGTTTGTCCAAATTCTAAACTTTGAAAAAAGAAATTTAGTTTTCTGAAAAGCAGGGACGGAACTGTGTGGTAGTTGCCCTGGGCTACAGCCCGGGTGCAGATTTAAAAAAAAAAAACAATCGCTATTAGTCAGCACGTGTTCAGTCCAATAGCCTAATTAATATCAGAGGAATAACGTTGCTTTACTTCAGCCGCCTTCTTTTTCTTCCCTACCGCAGCCTTCATCTTTTTCTTCCTACCGCACCGCAACTCTTTTTCTCTCCGCAACGTAGTGTTATCGTCTCGAATTTCGATTCGCTTCCGTTGCTGCTAACCGATTTCTACCGAAGTAGGGCTGTAGGGGTAAAGATTTCTTTTAATTTCATTTTAATTGCAATTGGTACTGTTGAATCAGAATGTTTTCATTGATTTCTTTTAATTCCATTACAGTTATCACTGATTGAAGACAATATGCAGAATACAGTTATTATCTCTTTCATTGTTGTTCAAACCAATATCAACTGAAATAGAGGTATTTTCTAAACGAAAATTTCTTTTAATTTCATTTTAATTTCATTTTAATTGCAATCAGTACTGTTCAAATTGAATTAATATGTTTTCATTGATTTTCTCTTAATTCCATTACAGTTATCATTGATTGCAAACTTTAAATTATTTGTTAAGTTGGATATTCCCTTAATCAATATTGTACCTATTGTTCAAATTGAATCAATATGTTTAAAATTTTATTTTTAGAAACTTTATCTAACTTATCTAATTGCAATTAGTACTATTCAAACAAAACGATGTTCTTAATTTTATTTTTAGAAAATTGATCAAATTTAATCAAATTTTTAGGTAAATGTCGAACTCAAAATCTAGCAAAACATTGCTTTCGTTTTACAAATTGAAAGGAGATAATTCTTTGGATCCAAAAAATGAAACTTCTCCAAGCTCTACCGAACAACGTCCTTGCAAAATTCCAAGAATCATAGTCGATACTAGTGGAGATCATTTTACAAGGGATCCGGGAAGACGTCAACAAGTATGGAAAGAACAAGTAAATGATAGAGATGAAGTTCGAAGAAAATATCTTAGATTAGGACCATTTCTACCACTTCTTGACGTATATGGAAGACGTCAACCACTTCTTGACGTCAACCACTTCTTGACGTCAACCACTTCTTGACGTATATCCACCAACAAAAGATGGAAAACAACTCCGTCGATTTCAAAGTAGTTGGTTTAAGAAATATCCTTGGATTGAGTATTCGATTGATTGCAATATGGCCTTTTGTTTATACTGTTTCTTATTTGAAACTAATCCGCCAACACGTGCATCATTTACAATTGATGGATTTCAAAGTTGGAAAAGAGTGGGAGGGGTTAATTGTGCATTTTTGCAACATGTAGGAGGGTTGGGTTCATCGCATTTGTGTGCTGTTAAGGCCGCTGATGATTTAATGAATCCTTCTTTGCATATCAAAAGAGTATTTGATGTGCAATCTAAAGAAAAGGTTGAGAGAAATCAATTACGTCTTAAAACATCTATTGAATGTGCCTGATGGCTTGCTTTGCACTCTAGCAGAGAAGTACTACCCGCAAGATTTCACATTCCAAGAGATACATATATTAAAGTGTCAGCTACAACATTATGAACTTGATATTCCTTCTCATCCAAAGTTCCAAAATCTATCAACCATCTCTGAGTTGTGTAAACAATTATTTGAGACACGAAAGAAAGACATTTATTACTTGGTAGATCGATTGATTCGTCTTGTTTTAACTCTTCCAGTTTCAACAGCAACGACGGAGCGGGCATTTTCAGCTATGAAACATGTTAAAACTACTATACGGAATAAAATGGGTGATGATTTTCTTGAAGATTGCATGATTATCAACATTGAAAGGGAACTTGCTGAAGATATTGACTTGGATTCGGTAGTTTGTGATTTCAACTCACGTAAAGAACGTAGAGTCCAACTTATTTAGAATATTGTATCTACTTTTTTTTATCTAAGCCGCACATGAGATGTACGTCAATACCTCATGTTTTTGTAAGCTTTTATTGGTATATAATTAAAAACTACTTTTTGCAACTTTTGATACTATTTAGCTATTTTTTTTTGTGCCTTTAACTTAGCCCAGGTCCCACTGAAATCCTGGCTCCGTCCCTGCTGAAAAGTTTGTGATATTCTTGACGAGTAAGTGAAAATTTTGGGTGATTTCAAAGATTGAAAAGGAATGTCTTTCACACTAGAAATACTTTCTTCACATCTGTTGACTCAATATTAAAATAAAATGAGCTTCTATATGACTGAAACTACATTCATCATTTGATCTTAATTAGGGATTTAAGAAATTAATATGCTACACCACCTTTATTGATGAAAGCTAATATTAAAAATATTATAATTTGACGGAAAATTGGAGAGAGAGAAATTAATCACATAATGATTTACCAAATGATTACTATGTATAGGCTTTATATTTGGACCTACATGCATTTCTCAGGATTTTTTTAGTATATCAAATATCTCCTACATATAAAATATCACAAGAATGATTTTACTGTATATATATTTTGAGAAATGAAATTTACAGATAGGAATTTTTATTTTCGTTGAAATTGCACATTCATATGGAAATCAAAATTTTAATAGCATTGTGCTTTGATAGTTTTTATTTATTATGTTTGGGTCCATGTTTATAATTTGTATGTCAAATTCTCCTATCCTGTGAAAATGGATAATATCATATTCAGTTTGTCTGATCCAACGTTTTGGTGTAACTTTTTGCTGAGTGCATTTATCCTTGAAAATTTCATTAAATAAAGTAATATTGCATTGAACATGAATAATTGGAGGCAACTGGATTAAAATACAAGTTCAGTCCATATCGTCACTCTGAAAGGAGAGTCATGCATTTTGACAATCACAATGTTTTGACTATCTACAGTTGATGCTACAGTTTTTCCTTTTTTGTTTTATTTAATGTTAATATCTTATTTCCCTCAAGTCGAAAGGGGAATGACCCGGATGACTAAAAGATACCTAGACTACATTTGTAACTTTGTATCTTTCAAATAATAAAAATGTCATGATACTGTTGAATATTTAACAGCCTTCTCAATCTATTCCTGCTTTTACACATAGTATTTACGGATAGTTTCTTAAAAATTATTTGTCCAGTAAATTAGAATTATTCGTTTTAAATATTGGGATGTATGCAATTTCTAATTGGCTATAGTGTAGTTTTATGTTTACCAGTATATCATGATAACATACTGAGCATATAAATTGTTGCAAAATTCAAAGCCACTTCAAATCTATGTTCAAAAATATTAGAAATATCCATGTTTACATATGTGAATGTGATTGTCCAATTTCCAAATGAAGTTTTAGATATAACATACTGCTATCAGCAGCTGATTCGATAAAAATCCATCTGATTTAAACAAAATATACTTGAGGACAGACTTACCCTAACCGATTGGAGCTGTGAAAAAAAGTTTTGATAATAATTCCAACCACATGCTCCGAAATGAGATATATAGAACAAATCCTATAAGAATTTATCATTACATCTGTGTACTTATAATTTTGTAGTGTAATATCATCAAATATTCTCTTTGATTCAGCAAGTACTCCACATTGTTCTACTTAGTTACTATTAGTTGAATCATTCATTACTTATACATATATTTATAACTGATTTAGGTTCATATATTTCCCAATTAAGTGAGCTAAGGGGTGAGTACAAATTATAGGTATTAAATCAATTGATATTTTTGGATTCGTTGACAGTTCGGCCTCTTAGATTCTATATAAAGGTGGTACTCCTGCTCATTTTATTCAAAGCTTACCATTTGAATCTTGGGCATAGGAACTTGGTTAACTCTATAGGATGGGGTAAGAAGCTGGCTTACGCTAGGCTATAAATTTTTCTTTTGTGTTTGTCCCCTCACAGTACACTCACGTGTTTTTACTTTTAATGTGTTAGACTACAATAAAGCTATTGCGTGGTGTGGCTGAATTCTAAGGTTCAATTGCTTTAAACTTAGTAGGTAATTGTCCTGTTTTTATATATGATTTTCTCTGAATAAGTCCAAAATTTTATCATGTTTAAGCTATTTGGATGAAGGCTATTTTGAATATGTAAAATATACATTTTTTTCCTTTTCGACAGCAACCGCAATAGGGTCGGTATTTTTTCATTTTTTTTCTCATTTCCAGTGTTATCCTTCAAAGATTTTCAATTTCCTTGTTTTGCCATCAAATATATTTTGAAAGGAAATCCTTCTTATGTACGATGGAAACCAAAAGATAATTCCACTATTTGGTATGGAAATCCAATTCTTTCGAGTGCAAACAAAAACATTTTAAAACAAGAGTTACCACCAGCACATAAGCTATATCACTGTGCAACATTCAAGTGTGTTGGTAAACTTATTAATTCTATAACTGCAGGCCGCTCGATGTAAACTGAACAGGGGATGGTTACTGTTTTTAGATTTAAGCAATAGATTCGTATGATATCAATGCTGAATGGTTTATATATGCTAAGACAGTGAGTGTAATACAAAACTTTGAGCATAATTAGTTTCTTTGTAGGGCAATTAGCATTCTATGATTCTGAATATGTTTTTACCAATAATCAACGGCACAAACATGCTTAAAGAGGGAGTAATATACAAATATCAAGTAGAATTAGTTTTGGGCATTACATATGCACTACATATATTGTAAGGCATTTGAGCAACAATTCACTGCTTATAACTTGATAATACCACTGAGACTACTTTCATAAATTATAAGAAGTTCGACTAGATTTACAATTTTGATTTTACCATTTTACGTGATTATTAGCATGATTATGTGACTGATCAAACTAGGATGAATATGAATTAACCTATAAGGAAATGTCATAGAATAAACATAAGGCTTAGAAATTTTCTCTCTACATATAAAATATTCCTGCTAAATCCCAGATTTGGGTTTCAGAGAAAAATAATAATAATTGTCCTTGTTGATTAATTTTTTTGTGCTAACATCAATAGAAGTACTGCATGCATGTAATATCTTAACTAATAAGGGTTACTATATGGTAGGATTGTTGTGTGCAAGATTTATTCTTTGTTTTCTCTCAGTTTCATTCCTCTGTCCACCAAAATGCAGGTTAAGGTTCTTAATTGAGATGAAGTTCATAGGCTCCGCTCAGCATCCAGATATATGTCTAGGGGGGAAAACACACGGTCAATGAATGACTATTAATGTGGAACTTTCAACTTTACAAAAAGATTCAAAGGGATAGACAAGTATATGATCCTTTAAAAAAGGAATAACAAATGTTAGATGTGAAACAAGCTACTGAGTTTGCATCTTCCAAAACCAGTGTGTTTACAGGCTTTTACGTGAACCAACTTATTTGATTGTACTTCCTACAAAGAACCATTAGTTTATCTCAAAGAAATAATCTTAAGTTCTTTTAGTTAAATGTGGCGATTTGGACTGTAATATATAGCTAGGTCACAATTTATTATGATAGCTTTGTTTATACTATTCAGCATTGATAGGAAGGGTTGACTTTACCAATCATCTGTGATACTTTCAGATGTTGTTAACCTCTTAAGGTATCAAGTGCACAGTGCACTGTATATATACTTTTTAATTCATCTAGCATTCAACCAATATCTACCTTTTCTTTATAGCGCATTAGAGAAATGATGCTATGACAAAAAAATCAATCTGACTTTACTGGGCACACAGAATTATAAATAAAAGAAAGTTAACAACGTAATAAAAAAAATGATACATATTTTCTGATTTCACAACTTCTCCGTCTGTATTTGTTTTGTATATTTTGTTTGTAATCCATTGTATTTTCGACTACATGGCACCATTCTATGACAAAAGCGTTATGCTTTTTTTTAAACTTCTCCCTCCAGTGATCAATTATGCTATGTTCTTTCATGCAGCTACATAGGTGCTATGAAGTAAATAACTTGCATACAATTCTGGAGGATGACTATTTGAACACAAAATTAGATACAAACTAAAAGACATAAAGTCTCGACCGTTAGATCTTTTTGTCCATATATGGAGAGGTGAAATTCAGGGAATGATCGAATGGTGGAGTTTATTTGTCAAAATTTTGTGTCTTAATACCCACAATTTTGCCACTATCTTCTTCTTCATTTTCTTTCTTTCTTTTTAATCTAGCTTTCACTGTATGCAATCTATATTAGACCTATGAATGATTTCCTTTTTGCCAAAACAAAAATACGTTCCTTATAAAATTACATGCGCTAATTTGACAATCCAATCCCCTTGATACCATTTTAACATGCACAACGTATTATCAAACACTAAGAACTTCACACGCGAGCTATATCATATTACAAATATCTGACATACTCCCACACTTTTTTGTTTTTACTGCGAATTAAATACTCTCATTACGTCCAACATCAACAATTACACCATCAACGCTTCTATAATTACACTACCCGTATGTGTAGCACGGGCCACACACTTGTAAAATAATGATTTGAAAACTTTTATTCAAATAAGGGTTGGTGATCACAATGGTATTTAAACAAGCTACCATTAATTTAACTTTGCTTTTCCTATCATATCACCGGTACTTACATATGAAAGTGTGTGCGTGTGCTTGCTAAGTATAATACACACAAGGATCGTGTAATATGACGAACAATAGTAAAGTATGAAGTAATAGATAATCACAGAACTGTATAATAGTAAATGCAGTAAAAATAGAAAAATCACACCAGGGATTTTTACACTGATTCGGAGCACCATCCTACGTCCAGTCCCAGACTTCTATCTGGATTTTCACTAATCAACAACCTCACTTCACCCGGAAGAACAGGTATACAACACCCGAGCAGCCGAACGGGATTTCACGCCTCTATCAATACGAGGACTTCACAACTTGCCTCTTACAACACCGAGGACTTCAACAAAGAACAAGAGTTTGACTTCTGATTGTGTTCTTGAATAACACTGAATAGCCAACAGTTGAGCACACCCTTCCTATAATCTTATCCTCAAGTATATAACGTGTATGTAAAGACTGAAGGAAGTATATTACTTATTGAATCAAGAGATATGAAATAATTTCAACGACTCGACAAGTAATTTGAATAATGGAAAGCTTTTTATTATGCAAGAATATATAGAGTTTAAGATCAGAAAATATAAGAAGATTTGGTGATGTGAAAAAAATGCTTGTGATGTATATATAATCGTTGAAGAGTTGTCAACTTCTATGAAGAGTTTTATCAAAGAGATGCACCCATTTCCTTTCAGAAATGAAAAGGAATCTCTTCATGAAATATGATGCCTTTTAGAAAATGTGGCCGTTGTAAAATATGACCGTTGGAAATATGACCGTTAGAAAATATGACCGTTTGAAAATATAGCCGTTGTAAAATATGACCGTTGTAAAATATGACCGTTGGAAATATGAAGTGTCTCTTCGTGAAGTGTCTTTTCGTGAAGTGTCTTTTCGTGAATTGTCTTTTCGAAATATCTTTTCGCGAAGTGATGAAGTGTCTTTTCGTGAAGTGTCCTTTCATGAAGTGTCTTTTCGCGAAGTGTCTTTTCGTGAAGTGATGAAGTATCTTTTCGCGAAATGTCTTTTCATGAAGTGTCCTTTCGTGAAGTGTCTTTTCGTGAAGTGTCAAGTGACGAAGTGTCTTTTCGCGAAGTGTATTTTCGTAAGTGCATTTGTGTATGCTATATATTTTAGGACAAATTTTAACAATATATAACACCTCTAAGACACAATTAAATAGATAATCATTACCTATATCACTTTTCCTTTGATCTTCTCTTCTTTCTTGTCAAGAATCAAAAACTTGTGATCTAACAACATAAGCAGGCACGTAAATAAGTTAAAATTTGCAATCAATAACTAATATAACACTTATTAATATTACCACTGACAACCCAAATTAATATAATAGCAAAAGGGAATTTATTCTGCTAAATAGATGTCATACAACAACCTTTCATTTATTAAATGGTGCTTGTTTTGTCAAATATTTAACAACAAAAACGTAATTTATTTAAGGGTACATTTGGCACAGGTCCTTATTAAGATTTAAAATACACGAAAAGTCCTTCACTAAACTTCAGGGTAAATTAGGTTCTTGTTTTTTATCCCCGATTGCTGCAGATATATCAACAACATTTCATAAAAGTTACTGACATATCAACAACTTTTCTGTATACGGTATAAAAGTTGCTGACATATCAGCAATTATTTACAAATGTTGCTGACATTTCAGCAATTATTTTTCACTTTTCTGTACACTGTATAAAAGTTGCTGACATTCCAGTAATAATTTTTCCATTGTTTCTGGAAAATTGGGGGCGGATTAACAATGAAACTTTACCACTGAAAGTTGTTGTCATATCAACAATTATTTATAAAAGTTGCTGATATATCAACAATAATTTTCTTTATTTCTAGAAAATAGGGACCGGATTTATTATGGAACTTTGACAGGGACCGGCTTTACAATATGAAAGTATAACAGGGATGCCTCCCTAATAACTACATTATGATTTAAATAATGCAACTATATAAGTCAATATCAGTTCATCACTTCATGTATGACCCATTATTTGAAATAAGTTTGAGTACAAATCTAAATTAGAACAATATCTAATAGCATTTCAAAGTGCTATATCATGATTCTAGATTAGATTCAAACAATCTATAGCACTTCAATATGCTATATCGTGATCTTATATCATATGCAAATTCAACAATCTAATCAGGAATGAATAATTTTTATCTACTACGTACTATAATGGTTAACAAAATGATAGGTTTATCTCACCACTATTCCAACTGATGCTTCCTCGTCTTGGTTTTGTCTGGATTTTAGCTTGAAATTCAATAAGCTACGATCTTACTAATTTAATTTCGTTTCACATATCTTTTAGATATGAGCACAATGTAATTGATCGCGTTCGATTTTGACTTAGTATGAATAAGAAATCAAATTTACAAATTTTATGAATTAGTTACTCATTAATTAACCTTAATTGCAGAGTTTACAATTTATTAACCTAATATAAATCAAACCACCGATCTCCTTTACTCTCTCGCCTGAACAAAACTCGACATCGCTTGTTCATGCTTGTTGTTACCATGCTAGGGACCACCGTGCATTGTTGAAACTTTATCGAAGCACCTCCAGACCTCAACAACACCATCACCACCAGTCTCACCTTCGACCATCGCCCTAGTACCGGGTCTAGCCCATAAGCCGAGGCCCGATCAACTCATTTTTCTTCCTCCACTGGCCATGCTGCACCACCACACCACCCTTAATCATTAACCCTACCTCCATCAAACACCATGGCTCCAAATGCTAACCTCAATGCTCCTCCACAACTGTGAAATCCATTGAAACCCAAAACCTAACTTACCACCTTCTAAAGAAAATTTTGACCACGTCTAGGCCTTCTGGCAATGATCCAATTAATTTTCGCCTTCAACGTCGGAACACTTTACTAGTTGGTGTCGAGGGCCAATTTGGCCTTGAGTGGCTCCAGTCGAGAAGAGCCATTGGATGGAGGTTTTATTAATGGCATCTTAGGTTCTAAATGTTAGGGTTTGATGTGGTCGAAATACTTTTTGTGTGACTTGATATTTGTAGAATTGTAGGATTCATTTCTTATTTGCACTATGTTTCTACCAAAAAAATTGGCCAAGCTGGAGGAGTTTGTAACGATAACCTGACTTTTATTTGAAGTTTTGATTAGTAACGGACATAAATTTCATAGTGACGGCCCAAACTGGTGCTAACTCATTCGTGTCAAATTTAAAAGTAAATTATCACAAATAAAAACACACTTTTGAAATAAATTAATACCACAAAATACGGGAATACATCTTGGCTTCATTTCCTCTTTTGAAGCTCCAAGCAAAACCTAACCTGAAAATATACTCAGTCTGGCCTAAGCATATTTGAAACAAAGAAAAATTCTCCTAGATCAAACTGGAATACTTTCAGTGGTAAATTCACAGCACAAACATCTTGCTTAACTTTAGAAAATCCTTTGGAAGAAAAAGATAATCGTAAGACCAGTCCGCATATAAATACAAACGTTTTTTACCTTACGATAACCAAAAACATTTCCAATATCAAATTCGGTGATATTAAAGAAAGAAGTATTCCCAGAATCAATGAGAATTGGACAATGATCAGAGAGGGTGGTGGCAAGACCATGCATAGGAGAAAGGGGATGCAGGTCCTCCCATGTAGAGTTGAATAGGAAACGATCGAGTTTAGCAAGAGATGGCACAGTTTTGTGGTTAGACCACGTTTAAAAGTGATTACTGATGGGAGGGTCAATAAGAAAGCAATCAAAGATGATAGAGTTGGACGATTCAGAGTCCAGTGGGATGTTTCCTGAATTTCTCTCTTTAGGAATTCTAATCATGTTAAAGTCTCTATCAATAACCCATGGTCCATTAAACTGGGAGGCAAAGTCTCAACAATTCGACCAAAGACAAACTTTGTCATGAACAACTTGAGTTGGAAAGTTGTCACTGCTACAATGTATTTTCTGACTTGATATTGTATGTTAGGCGTGCTTGTGTACAACCATTTTATGTTGTGCACGTTTACTTATGTTGTGCCATTTACATTATTTACCATGATGTTGGAAACTTGATACTGGCTTGATCAACCATATGGTTAGGCACTGTCATTTTGTTTGTATTTGAACCATTTACACTATTTGTCACTTGAGTTATTCATGTGTCTATGTTAGTATTTGAACCTGGCCTGCTTGTGTTCAATGTGCATGCTTGGCCATTGTCCTTGGTCACCTGGTTTGTATGCAATGGCTGGTCTGACCTATCATCTTATACATGCTTGATGGCTTGCCATGTGCATGCTTGGCCATTGTCCTTGGTCTCGAATCACCTTGCCGCACCAATTTCTGTTGTGTTGTGACATTATGGCATGTTGTGTTTGCTGTTATGCACAACCTTGTATATATGCACTATATTGCTTGATTTATCTGCCATGCTTCATTTATCTTCCATGCTTCAATTATATATGCATGTAATTTGATGCACCTCTGGTCCATTTGTATGTTGCCTTTGTTATGCCAATTTTGTGTGTTGTATATGTATATTCTGACCCATTATTATTCTAATGTAAATTAGGTTGCAAGTATAGATGAAGTTACTGAACCCGGGGTGTGAGCTAAAATGCATCCAATTGGTTGATCACCCAGTAAATTCTTAACCATAAAGTTAAACCTTCAGCTTGGTGAATGAATTCGTTGCGGATCGAAGTGGTCGATCGCCGAAGTTGAAAAGCGGAGAGTGGTCGCCAAAGTTGCTAAAATACCGAGTTTACCTTCTTTATTGTAATGTAATTATGAAACACATTATATATGAAACAGTATGTATCTTCTTTATTGTAATATAATGAAACAATATGTATATTCTTTATTGTAATGTAATGAAACAACATGTATCTTCTTTATTGTAGTGTAATGAAATATTTCCTACAATTGTTTCATTTACTATTATAATTTGTCAAATAGAGTTTGTATGATATTTACTAGCCTTTTATATATATATTCATATCTATAGATAATTTAGATACGATTTATATTCATATCAAGTAATAAATTAAATATAGCTTAAAGTTGTATATTATTTGCTTTGAGAAATGGTTTACAGCCGTATCTATTTAAACTTTAGACATGGCTAAGAGCCGTAACTTATTCTGATTTTGATATGGCTTATGGGAATATCTAATATTTAAACACGCCATTTTTTGATACGGTGTATTGTCGTGCCTAAATGCATTAGATACAACCTAAAACACAGCCTAATTTGCATATATGGTGTAGTGTGAGCACAATCTTCAACATTTAACCGCACTTTTGGACATTAAAGATTAAACCACCTTTTGGCTATCTTAACATTCGGGAAGAAGATAAAACAACCATCTCCCGATCTACATGCCATCGTGACCATGCTCACTATACGAAAGCGTCAACATTTCCATTACATCATAAAAGGCATTGAGATTCATGTGTACTCGGAGACGTTCCGACCAAATGCTGTAACATGTACCAAAGATATAACAAAGAGAAAAACCATTCAATGTAGACGTAGGCCCCGATAAGACAAACTACTATTAACTTTGTGTGATCGTTTGTTCGCGTTTTACCCCTGCACACTATACTGCTACTTACTCATTTTCCACTGTTAGACGTTTATTTTCATTCACGTGGAAATCACGGGCAATGACGAAAATTATCGGCGTCAACACTAAGCATGGAAATTATAGTTAGAAGTGAGATCGTAAAAGGTATCATGATCATGTTTTGGACAAATATGGTTGTCTTCCTGTGACGACCGCCCACAACCCCCGCGCTAACAAGAGGAATAATCCACTGAAAGGTGTGCCAGGCAGCTACAGACGATCATTAAAGTAGGTAAACACAAGCGGAACCTGCTGTAAAACTCACAGCGCAAGGATAAAATATAATAGAACATATACAACAGGCAATAGTAGTGAAGCATCATATAACAAACTTTTCAAACTTTCACAACATCTTGAAAGATTATCCCAACATCATAGGAAATATCAAGTATGTACATAAGGCCTCACTACAACACTCACAGAGCAACTCAAACAGCGGAAGCAGAAATACTAGATAGTAGTAAAAGTAATACGCCAGCCTCCTGCTCGCCTTCGCACAGCAGCATCGTGCTCACTAATCACCTATCACCTGCTACCTAGTCTGCCCATCCATAACCGGATGAACAACCCAAGGTAATAAGAGGAAACGTAAAACCTTGAGTCAGACAACAGTCTTAGTGAGCGATAAAACAGCTAACAAACTTCAGCAATAAAGTATATGAGGATGGATAAATAAACATACTAATCTACCCACAACACAAGAGAAAAACTCAACCCTATCTTCCCCACATCGGGTAGTGATAACCTTTACAATAAACAATTCAACCATCCATCCATGGTAACCAGAACACCCATTCAATTATGGTAAAGTACTGATAACATCCTGCCGATATATATCTCACATAAACCATCCTAATCGAATTCAACATCCCTCAAGTACAAGCCCTAGAGGCCTAAACCAATATCAGACAAGCTCTCAAGGAACATCTCCTTCGACGTTGGACGACCTACATTTGACGGTACAAACAGAACAACTAATCATCCATGACTAACTCTGGCTATCCGCCAATCCTGCTTTGAAACCATCGTTAATCGTATGACGACCAACTTTGCCATATGTCAAGGGCTAATGGTAAACCCAGTTCTAGCATAAACTCCTTACGCCTTTCAACGATACATATGTATGTCCAACCTTGACAACTAGGCCTTTCAAAGATACCCAGGGTACTCGACCTACAACCGGTCTTTTAGGTGTGCAAGCAGCCTTCTCGAGCAACCATTATCCACCAACTCACGACCTTCGAGTTGTCACCTCATTCTCCATTCAACACCGATCAACGAACGCCTTTCAACACTACAAACCTTCGTACTTGAATTTATTTCGAAGCCACACCATCACCGAGCCAATTACATCATTACGTTGCGCTAGGGTTCGGGGGGGTTGCTCCCGAATTTTTTTTCAAGCTTTTTCTTCAAATCTGAGTCATACCCGAAAAATATAATTTTTCAGAAAATGACCCTATGTTCTTGGTGCGACCGACCCGGCCATTTTTCGACTGACCAAACCCTGGTACAACCGGAACCACCCTTACATCACATGACCGACCAGAGACACAAACCATCTTGACCGACCTGATGCTTGCTCGAACTAACCCTGAGCTCGACCCAACCCTAAGCTCAACCAGATTCTGCTCGACCCAACCAGACCGAACCCCTCTACTCGAGCCCATGCTCGACCCCTCCTTGCACGACCCTGGCCTACTCGATCCAACACTTCGTGCTTGGCCCAACATCTACCCAAAAAGACCAGGACCAAGCTGCTCGACCGACCCGACCCACAGTAACTGACCGACCCAATCTGGCTTGTTTCCCAAGACACGATTTGAGACCAACCGACCCAAAACCTGCATTTTCTAATTCTCGCCAAAACGATAGATTTGATGAAACTAACTTGTCCAACTCATCAAATATGACCACAAACGTGGTATGAAATCAAATACAATATGAAAATGACTATTTCTTCAAAATCATAACAAAGTCATGCCAAATGGATCTATGATCTAAATTGCGAATCTAACTTGCATAAACATATGAAATAACATAAGAATTACCGGTTTAATAATGCTAACTTAGATCCTAGGGTGATTCATATAAAAATGGACTTATCATGGTGTAGATTTATGATGAAACACTTGAATTTGATGATAAACATGATCAAACTTTCATATACTGCATTGAATCTATATGAGAGATGCATATCACTCGCCGATTCTCCCAAACAAGCAAAAATCAATGCAATAAGATTTCGGACAACAAGCAATTGAATCCGAACTCCTCGATTTAATGAATTCTCCCTTTAATTGATGTAGATTTAGCCTCCAAAGGTGTAGATCTTTAATTTTCCTCCTTTAAAGGTTGATTCTAATGGTGGAAAGTTGTTAGAGGAAGGAGGAACATAGGCCACCTAATGAGAGAATAGAGAAACTAAACCATTTCTCATACCTCCCACCCCCTATTTATACCCTTCCACTAGCCCACTAATGGGCCTTCCCAAATCAGCCCATTATGGCTTTCCAATCCTGAACAGCCAACTGAAAAACCTTAAAACAACGATTCCTCCCAAACTGCTGAACCAAAACTTTAATGTAACCACTCTACGGAAAGTGAATCATCATTTCTTTTCCAATGGCACAGGTCTCACTATCTGATTCGACCTGAGTCAAATGTTATTCCCTGTACAAGAGTGACAGCGGTAAAATCGGTAAAAAATTATGGACATGTCTCACATCCCCATGAGCAACAAATCAAAACATGAAAACGTTCCAACCCTCAGGGAATAAAATAAAAATATTTTACGATCTTCCGATACGTAAAATGCGGGTTGTTACATTCTCCCCCCATTAAGATTTTCTCCCCCAAAATTCCAAGCAAACATAAGCAACCACAACAATTCTGCATGCCTATCATCCATGAGAAGCCAATTCTATCACCCAAACAAGCAACCATCAATCCATGCACCCATAGCCTTATCCTAGGACACGGAATTCTATCAAACAACAACAAGATACAACAATATAACCAAGTTACGATATCGAAGGGTCCTACCAATTAAAAGTTCTGGATGATTCTCCCTCATGCACACTTCCGTCTCCCATGTACAATCGTCTCCATCTTCACTCCATTGTACCTTTACTAGCTTAACTGTCTTCCTCCTAAGCTGTTTCGTGTCATTCCCCACAACACGAAGCGGCTTATGAGGTTTCGCAACTTCGATCTCTACTTTTAGGTCTTCGTACTGCTTTGGAGATACCACCACATTCGAATCATGCACAAACTTTCATAAAACGACACATGGAACACATTATTCACACTTGACATCCTCTCGGGTAACTCCAATCTATATGCGAGCTTTCCAATTCGCTCGACTATCGGAAATGGTCCAACGAACCTAGGAGCCAACTTTCCTTTACTTCCGAATCGAACCACATGCTTCAACGGTGAAATCGTCACAAAAAACATATTGCCAATGTCGAATTCCAAATCTTTTCGATGCTTATCAGCATAACTCTTTTGACGATCTTGGACTGCCTTCATTCATTGCCGAACGATCTCGATACAATCTGAGGTTTCTCTAATCATCTCTGGCCCAAGTATCAACTTATCCCCAGTTTCTAACCAACAAGCTGGAGAATTGCACGACCTCCCATTCAACACCTCGTATGATGCCATCCCAATCCTGAATTGGTAGCTATTATTATATGCAAACTCAACTAGATGTAGATGGTCTTCCCATGATCCTCCGAAGTCTAACACACAAGCCCTTAGAAGATCTTCCAAAACTTGATTAACCCTCTCAGTTTGACCATCCGTTTGGGGATGATAAGTCGTACTCAAGCATAACTCGGTTCCCAAAGCTTCTTGCAAACTTTTCCCAAATCCACTCGTAAATAATGGGTCTTGGTCACTTACTATACTCTTTGGGACACCATGGAATCGAACTATCCATTTCACATAAAGTTCATCCAATTTCGATGCCTTCCTAGTCAATTTGACAGGGATGAACTGTGCACTTTTGGTCAAGCGATCCACGATGACCCAAATCCCTTCATTCCCTGCCCTGATTCTTGGTAGTCCATTGATAAAATCCATAGATATTTTCTCCTACTTCCTCGTAGAAACTTCCAATGGCTAAAGCGAACCACTCGGCTTTTTTTGTTCAGCTTTCACCAACTGACAGTTCATGCATTTAGAAATGAACTTTCCAATATCTCGCTTCATCCCCTCCCAGTAGTAGACTCACTTCATGTCCTGATACATCTTATTTCCACCAGGATGAATCGTCAACTTCGAGTAATGACATTCCCTCAAAACCTCATCTCTCAATCCGTTGATATCAGGAACAACTAATCGTCCTTGCTTTCAAAGCCAACCTTCTCGATTGACTTCTAACTCTTTATCTTTTGATTCCAACTTCTGGATAAATTTGACAAACTTTCCATCTCGCTTTGGCTCTTGCCAATCCTTTCAATAATAGTAGGTCTTATCGATAAGCTTGCCAACATTTTAGGTTCCAACTCACACCTTGGTCTGAAATCAAGCCTAGCCAAATACTCAAGGCTCTTCCATTCTAAAAACATCGCCCCAAACTTGCGTGTCTTCGAATCAATGCATCTGCCACTGCGTTGCATTTTCTAGGAGTATAGGATGTACCGAAATCATACAATGCCAAAAACTCCAACCATCTTTGTTGCCGAAGATACAATTCCTTTTGGGAGAAAAGATACTTCAATGACTTGTGATCCGTAAACAACTCGAATCGAACCCCTAATAGATAATGTCTCCACATCTTCAGAGCAAACACAATCGCTGCCAACTCAAATTCATGAGTTAGATAGTTATTCTCATGCGGCTTTAGCTGTCGACTTATGTAGGCCTCAACCTTATCCTTTTGAATTAGCACTGCTCCAAGCCTAGTACCACATGCATCAGTATATACCACCATCCCTTTATTCCCACTTGGAATGGTTAACACAGTTGCGCTCATCAATTTCTCTTTTAGGTTCCTGAACGCTTGCTCACAATTTGCATTCCATGTGAACACTTGGTTCTTTTTCGTCAATCCTGTTAATAGTGCAGCTACCCTGGAAAAATCCTTGATAAACCGTTGGTAATAACCAGCTAACCCAAGGAAACTTCTCACATCCGTCACATTCTTAGGTCTATCCCATTCTTGGATTGATGCTACTTTAGCGGGGTCAACTATTATCCCATTTCCAGAAACAACATGGCATAAGAACCTCACTTTACTCTTCCAGAAGTGACACTTCAAAAACTTAGCTCTCAGTTGATGCTTTCGCAAGATTTCCAACACAACTCTCAAGTGCGTCTTGTGTTCTTCCTCGTTCCGAGAGTAAACCAAAATATCATCCATGAACACAAGTACGAACTTGTTCAACTGATCTCTGAATACTCTATTCATAAGATCTGCGAACTACGCTGGCGCGTACGTCATTCAACCCAAATGGCATCACCGACCATTCGAAGAAACCGGATGGTGTCCTAAAAGCAGTCTTCGGCACACTATCCTTCGTGGCCCTCAACTGTGAAATCCCGTTGCCAAATCCATCTAAGAAAATACTTTGGCTTCGTGAAGATGATCGAACAAGTCATCAATCCTTTGCAACAGATACTTATCCTTTTTGGTCACCTTGTTCAGCTCGCAATAGTCCACACACAATCTTAAGGAGCCATTTGCCTTGGTTGCAAACACGAATGGTGCACCCCATTTGGAAACACTTCTCCGAATGAATCCCTTTCCTAGAAGGTATCGAACTTGCACCTCCAACTCTCGTTGTTCCTTAGGCACCATTCGCCTAAGAGGCATAATAGTTGGTCTAGCACCCTCGACCAAATCGATGCTAAACTCGATCTCAGGATGCGGCGGCAACCCTTTGACCTTGTCAAAGACATCCTTATACTCATTAGCGATTAGCACAGATGACAAGTATTCCTGTGGAACCCAAGCGAATATAGATAGCTCATGAAGATCATGTCTTCGTGCTTACATCTAATCAACACCTTTCGTCCTTCCACATCCCCGACAACTTCTCGCAATATACTCTTGTCGCATACCTCTTAAGCCAATCCATGCCCAAGATGATCCCAAACCCAGCGAAGTTAAGAACAAAGCAGTCACACACAAAACAAAAACCATGACTCGACAACACTAGACCACGACATAACATGCACAAACTGGATGAACCCCCAACCAAATTAGTCACGATCAATGGTCTATCACAAATCTCGGGTTCCAAACCAAAGAGGCACACAAGCTTATTGTAAATGAAAGAATGCGATGCTCCAGTATCGAACAACACACGAACCGAAATACCATTAACTGAAAGAGTACCTTGAACGACGACACCCTTTCCCTTCTCCGTTGCCGTAAGAGCTCTTGAAGAAGATGGCACGGATTCTAAAGCATATGCCTTCACAACCTACTTGTCCTTAGCTGATTCCGGACAAACTTTCTTCTCATGCCCAGGCTTCCCACACTTGAAGCACTTCTTCTCAGCTTTTGGATTCTTGCACTCATTCGAGTAATGACCCTTCTGTTGGCAGTTAAAGCAAGCCACCTCACTCTTAAGCTTCTTCTGGCCATCCTTTCATTTCTAATGTTGCTGCTGCTTCTTCTTGTTATTACCACCTTGTTGTGGTTTCTGTACTTCCTTGGTTGTAGTGACAACATTTGCTTCCTTAGGAAACAAGCTCTCATGGCGAATATCTTTCTCCATAATCTTCTCGAATGAATCATCAAGATGATCCGCCAACGACCTTCCAATATAGGTATCCAGACCCATAACGAACTTCTCGTCCTTCTGATAATGTGTATCAATGTATGAACGAGCATATTTGGACAAGGCCTCGAAATAAAAAATGTAATCAAGCACAGGACGACCATTCTGCTTCAATTCCACAAATTTCTTGAAGAGAACGGATTTCTGAGCCGTTGAAGTAAACTTTGCTTCAAACTTAGCCTGGAATTGTTCCCATGAAATCTCTTCCTCTGGAGTTTCAAATGTAACTGAATTCCACCATTCCATGGCTCTGCCTTGTTGTTGCCTTGATGCAAGCTTTCTCTTGGTTGCACCATCCAAACTCAAGTCTTCAAAGATATAAACAAAAGAATCCATCCACCTCTGAACCTCTTCAGCTAGCTCAGAACCTTTGAATGGTTTTCCTCGTAGAGATGTATATTCCTTGCACAACTTCGCAAAGTCCACAACCCTACGAACTCGCACGCCTACATCTACGGTGGCTGGCACTAGAGCGGGTACCCTTCACATGACTGCTTCCATCATGGCCCCAAACATGGTTGGGTAATCTGGTGTACCTCCATTACCCCCTCTAGGCACATCCCCTTCCCTAGTAGTATGTCTTGTAATTTGTCGGCTCATTCTAAATCTGCAAATTTGAATGATTAGCCACTTGAAAGAAAAGCTGCTAAAGAAATACAAATGCTACAATACTATGTAGTATCATATAGAATACATCCAACTGAAATCTACAAGTATGTCTCTCATACGTGATTACGTCTTCGAACTTTGGCTAAAATCGTTAACCAGAGCTTTGATACCAAATGTGACGACTGCACACAGCACCCGCGCTAACAAGAAGAATAATGCGCGGAAAGGTGTGCCGGGCAGCTATGGACGATCATCAGATTAGGTAAACACAAGAGGAACCTGTCGTAAAACTCACATCGCAAGGATAAAATATAATAGAACATATACAACAGGTAATAGTAGTGAAGCATCATATAGAAAACTTTTCAAACTTTCACAACATCCTGAAAGATTATCCCAACATCATATGAAATATCATGTATGTACATAAGGCCTCAATACAACACTCATAGAGCAACTCAAACAGCGGAAACAGAAATACTAGATAGTAGTAAAAGTAATACGCCAGCCTCCTACTCGCCTTCGCACAACAGCATTATCCTCACTAATAACATGCTACCTAGTCTTCCCATCCATAACCGGATGAACAACCTAAGGTAATAAGAGGAAACATAAAACCTTGAGTCAGACAACAGTCTTAGTGAGTGATAAAACAGCTAACAAACTTCAACAATAAAGTATATGAGGATGGATAGATAAACACACTAATCTACCCACAACACCAGAGAAAAACTCAACCCTATCTTCCCCACATCGGATAGTGATAGCCTTTACAATAAAATATTCAACCATCCATCCATGGAAACCAAAACACCCATTCAATCATGGTAAAGTACTCATAACATCCAGACTATACATGTCTCACGTAAACCATCCTAATCGAATTCAACATCCCTCAAGTACAAGCCCCAGAGGCCTAAACCAATATTAGACAAGCACCCAAGGAACATCTCCTTTGATGTTGGATGACCTACATAAGACGATACAAACAGAACAATTAATCATCTATGACTGACTCTGGCTATCACCGGCAATCCTGCTTTGAAACCATCGTTAATTTTATGACGACCAACCTTACCATATGTCAAGGGCTAATGGTAACCCCAGTTCTAGCATAAACTCCATACGCCTTTCAACGATACATATGTATGTCCAACCTTGACGATTAGGCCTTTCAACGATACCCAGTGTACTCGACCTACAACCAGTCTTTTAGGTGACCCTATCGTGCCCTTGCTTTGAGCCTGCTAGAACTTACGACAACGATAATCTCTCGGCCTTCTCATCTCTAGTCATCCAACTTGATGACTTTTCATAGCCCAAGCAACCTTCTTGAACAACCATTATCCACCAACTCACGACCTTTGTGTTGTCACCTTATTTTCCGTTCTACACTGATCAACAAATGCCTTTCAACACTTCGAACCTTCCTACTTGAATTTACTTCGAAGTCACACCATCACCGAGCCAATTACATCACTGCGATGCAGCTAGGGCTCGGGGGGTTTGCCCCCGAATTTTTTTTCAAGCTTTTTCTTCAAATCTGAGCCGTACCAGAAAAATATAATTTTTCAGAAAATGACCCTGTGTTCTTGGTGCGACCGACCCTGTTATGCACGACTGACCTGGCCATTGTCCGACCGACCAACCCAATCCTGGTATGACCGGAACCACCCTTACATCACACGACCGACCAGAGACACAAACCATCCTTACCGACCTGATGCTTGCTCGACCCAACCCTGAGCTCGACCCGACCCTAAGATCGACTAGAACTCTGCTCGACCAGTGCTCTGCTTGACCCAACCAGACCAAACCCCTCTACTCGAGCCCATGCTCGATGCCTCCTTGCACGACCCTGGCTACTCGATCCAACACTTCGTGCTCGATCCAACATCAACCCAAACCAACCAGGACCAAGCTGCTCGACCAACCCGGTTTGACCGACCCGACCCATAGCAACCGACCGACCTAATCTGACTTGTTTCTCAAGACACGATTTGAGACCGACCCAGCCATGGCTGACCCATAGCCTGCATTTTCTAATTCAACTCCGATTTCGACCAAAACTTCGCCAAAACGATATTTTCGACGAAAACAACTTGTCCAACTCATCAACTATGACCACAAACATGGTATGAAATCAATAACAACATGAAAATAGCTATTTCATCAAAATCATACAAAAATCATGCCAAATGGACATATGATCTAAATTGCGAATCTAACTAGCATAAACATATGAAATAACGTAAGATTTACCGGTATAATCATGCTAACTTAGATCCTAGTGTGATTCCTATGCAAATGGACTTATCATGGTGTAGATTTATGATAAAATACTTGAATTTGAAGAAAAACATGATCAAACATTCATATACTTCATTGAATCTATGTGAGAAATGCATATCACTCACTGATTCTCTCAAACAAGCAAAAATCAATGCAATAAGATTCCGGACAGCAAGCAATTGAATCCAAACTCCTTGATTTGATGAATTCGCCCTTCAATTGATGTAGATCTAGCCTCCAATGGTGTAGATCTTTAATTTTCCTCCTTTAAAGGTTGATTTTAATGGTGGAAAGCTGTTAGAGGAAGAAGGAACATAGACCACCTAATGAAAGAATAGAGAAACTAAACAATTTCTCATTCCTCCCACCCCATATTTATACCATTCCACTAGCCCACTAATGGGCCTTCCTAAATCAACCCATTATGGCTCTCCAAACCTGAACAGTCAACTGAAAAACCTTAAAACAACGATTCCTCCCAAACTACTATGCCAAAACTTTAATGTAACCACTCTATGGAAAGGCAATCATCATTTCCTTTCCAATGGCACTGGTCTCACCATCTGATTCGACCTAAGTCAAAAGTTATTCCCTGTACAAGAATGATAGGGGAAAAATGGTCTCAAACAAAATCGGTAAAAATTATGGACATGTCTCACATCCCCATAAGTAACATATAAAAACATGAAAATGATCCAATCCCCAGGGAATAAAAAAAAAAAATTTTACGATCTTCCGATACGTAAAATGCGGGTTGTTACACTTCCTATGTTATTTTTAGTTATGATATCAGTTTGCATCTTAACTAATAATTTGGTTCTATTGTTATATAGCTAGATCGGACTCCTCATCTATAGAATAACAACCCTAAGAAAATGGCGGTTGCAACCAATACTCATTTCTCAGCTTTGATTACCTATCATTCTGCTTCCAAAGCCTTAAAATGCCCATTTCTACCCGAAATCCTATGTTTCAATTCTAGATTCAAATCTCTTGCCCAAAAGATCCAGTCCCATGGTGGAAAAACTACCATAGGTGCTCGTCTGGTTCAATCTGCGCCATCGATTAGCAAGTATTTCGAGTTTCATTTTGATACTAGTGTTTTTATGAGGGAGAAGGTTACTTGTTCTAGCCAAGATGAGTATATTGGGAAAAAAGCGTGGGTTTTGTTTTGCTTGTTGCCAGAGGATTTCAAGGGGATTAAGCAAATTGGAGTTATCTGTTGGGGATCCCTGGGACCTGCCCAAGCTCAAAATTTGAGAGTCTTGCTTGTTAAGGCCAAGTCAGACATTGTTGTCTAGATTGGCCTGAGGAAGGTTTCACATTCATTTGAAGCATGTGTTGTTCGGTATACGGAAGAAAGTGGAAAGTTGGGTAAGATATGGGAGACCGTCTCAACTATTGATCTTGTTCTGTTGTAAATTTTAGATGCTGCACAGGTGGATCTCTATTAAAAAATCTCACACATGAAACCAAATAGTATTCTTGGTATGACCCATGGAGTCCTTCTAGGCCACCTTTAGTCACTTGGCCTTGATTTTCCTCAGAACATCAGTATTATTGCTGTATGCAACAAGGGCATGGGCCCATCAGCAAGAAGGCTCTATGTCCAAGGAAATTAAATCAATGGGGCTGACATTAATTCTAGCTTTGATTTTCACCAGAACGTTGATGGTAGAGCTACTGATGTTGCTCTTGGATGGTTTATTGCTATAAAGTCACCCTTTACATTTGCTACTACGTTAGAAGACACACCGAGAATTGTATGAGTGAAGAGCAAGCTTATAAGAACATTGTTGAATGCATCAATGGAAGTATATCAAACACAATCTCTACCAAGGGCATGCTTTCTGTCTATAACTCATTATCTGAATAAGGGAAGAAAGAGTTCATCGCTGCATACAGTGCTTCATAGTATCTTTGCATGGATATTTTATATGAGTATTATGAGCATGTTGCTAGTGGAAATGAGTTCAATAGTGTTGTGCTTGTTGGTCTTAGATTTCAAGAAAAGGAGGGTCCCCCAGTGTTCCTAGTGGGCCAAATTGATCAGACACGGATATGGAAAGTTGGTGAAAGAGTTTGTTCTATAGGACCTAAGGGCGATTTGGGGTCTCTTCAACCCATCACTGCTTGAGTTTTTGTCTCTCTTATGATGGCTTAGATTAAAGCTCTAAGAAAGGACATGCATATTCTAAGATCATAAATGAAGGCGTGATCGAATATGTGGACTTGTTATACCTATTTATGCATGCTCATGAAGTTTTGTTCTCGGTAGACAACTGCTCGACAACTGCCAGATTAGGATCCAAAAAATGGGCACCTAGATTCAATTACATACTCGCGCAGCAGGCCTATGTAACTATTGATAATTGCTTTTCTATTAATCAAGACCTTATAAGCAACTTTTTGTCTGATCCAATCCTTGAAGCAATTCAAATATGTGCTAAGTTGATGCCCTCGGTTGATATCTCTATGCCTGTCGATGCTAATTTCGTATGCCCTGAACTTTGTCAAGTTAGCAATTTAGTTGTATTTATCTTTTGTTTATTGCATATTTCTACATCAGGAAAATAGTGTTAAGGAAAAAGTTACAGGCTTATTCAGTCGTAAGGACGACATGCTGAAAATTTATTCTAAAGGACAAAAATGAAATTTTAGGTATCATTTTTACAGTGCGCATGGAATTAGAATTTGACTATCAGTTTTTAGATACCAGCTTTACTGTGTGTATGGTATCAGTTTTAAAGTATGTATTGTCCTTAAAAATAAATTTTTGATGGGTTGTCCTTGAGCTTGAAAAAGTTACGGAATTTGTCCTTCATAATAAAATCCCCACTTTCATATATATATTATTACTTTTTGTCTAGCTAATTTTTTTGAGACAAATTTTTTTTCGAACATTCATACAACTTAACGATTTAAGTTCGAATACATCACAAACTATTCAAATACAAACAAAGTTCAAGAAAAAAGCACAACTTACCATGCAGAAAGGAGATTTTATTGTGAAGGACAAATTTTGTAACTTTTTCAACCTCAAGGACAACCCATCAAAAATTTATTTTTAGGACAATACATACTGTAAAACTGATACCATACAAACCGTAAGGCTGATACAATAAAATAATGTTAAGGACAAAGTTACAGGGTTTTTCAGTCGTAAGAACGACTTACTAAAATTTTATTCTAAAGGATAAAGAATCAAATTTTAGGTATCATTTTTACAGTGTTCATAGTATCAGGATTTGACTATTTAGTTTTAAGAATCAGTTTTACAATGTGTATGGTATCAAAATTTAGCAATATTTTATTAGATATCAGTTTTACGATATGTATGATATCAGTTTTACAATATGTATTGTCCCTAAAAATAATTTTTTGATGGGTTGTCCTTGAGCTTGAAAAAGTTACAAAATTTGTCCTTTACAACAATATCCTCGATTTTATAAACCCTTTCCCAAAGAAATTTGGATCAAGTTTGTCTCAAAAAGAGAGAACCCAGAGGGAAAAAGATTGTATTGTCGAGAATTAGCTAGATGAAGGGGTTTATTTATAGGTTAGGCTAGGGACTACTGGACTTCCAGATTAAACATAGACAAACCACGTCACTCAACCAATCAGAACGTGCTATGTCAACTCATATTTCAATTTCAACCAATAGGAAAAAGCCATACCAGTCCCTTTGTTACTATAGTCAGAGCGTCCAATTTCTAGATGATTTCCCATCCACAACACATTGCAGGTCGACCTAACCATAGCCTAGGACGATCCTAGGATCGACCTCGGGGTTGACCAAACCCTTATATATATACATATATATATATATTCTTCTGAACTTATTCTACGATATCTCTCTCATACAAACTCAGATTTTGACAAGATAAACATTAAAACAATAAAGAAAATCGCCGCGAACGCAATGGAAAAGGTTCCATAGTCGAATTCAACTGTTTGTAAACTTTTCTTTTTATATTCATTCTTCCTCCCCTTTATTAACTTTGGAATTATACTTCTAACTTGTTTGTTTCTTTGATAACTTCTTCATATTAACTCTAATTTTTATAAACTTCATATGTAAATTGATCATAAAATTAGCAATGACACAATAGTGCAACTCTTGTAGCTAAATTTTGATAATTTTTAACTTGTTTATTGATTTAATTAGTTATTTAATTTTCTTTTAATGTTATGGTTTTAATGTTAGTCTTTTAGTTCCTCCATTAGTTATTTTATAACGTTAGTGTAAAGATTTTCATTAATTCTATCTATTACCTTGTAATGTTACATTTTCATAACATTAAATTTTAATATTCAAATTTATTAATTAATTTTTCTTAATTTTTGGTATTTTACACCATCTTCAAGACCTATATCGAGTCATTGTAACTAACTGAAACGTCAATCGTCAACTCAGTTAGTGTAGCCTTTCCACCTTCTGGCTCTTAGCGTGGATACACATCCTCATAGAACCAATAATTCACCCTGATTCATGGCTTAGACTTTATTTGTTATGCGTCTATTACATCGATGGAGAGATTCCTCTTTACATCCTTTTCTCTCGTAGGTACCCCGTTTGTCTTTAATCAACAGTATAGAATTCCCTACCAAACCTTGGGTTTCCCTGCATAATTCCAATGCCATTCTTAGTTGACAATTTCATAGTTATTACCGATGGTCGCTCCAAATTCAACATGGGTTGATAAGCCTAAAAAAGCATTATAAACAAAAGAAATGTCCAACGTCACATAAGGAACAATATATACTCTCCAACCATCGCCCTCTCCAAGCACAATTGGTAATTCGGTATAACCCATTATAGTAGCATCAAAACCTTTAAACCAATGTATCGGGATTTGCACGGCTTTAGGTCCTTTCCTTCTAATGGTGTCTTGTCGTAAGCTTTTTTGAACAAAAAGCAAACTGAACATCTATAGTCAGTCAACAAATTCTTCGCAATCATCAGGTCAATCATGGCATTTATCTTCATAGGATCCACACTCATAGCATCCACCTAACCAGCGCCTTAAAACAAAGTCAACAACAACAGTCATGAATTGTTTCATCGAAGCATCATCCTCTTAGCAAAAAGCCATCGTCATCCACATGACTCAATGTATTAGCATATATTCCTATCTCATTCTGGCTCTTCTTCATCATTTAAGAAAGCAAATAATTGCGTAATAATAAGAAAAAAAAGTGCACATTAATATTCCATTTGCCACTCTAAGACAATAAAAACGAGTGATAGAAAACAATTACCATATCCATAAAATGCAGTAAATTAAACCATAGTGAAATCAAATATCCATATGATATAATAATCCATGGAATTTCACATTAAATCAACTTTAGTCCATCAAAACTCATTTATGAAGCGTATATAACTCAAAATCAATCGAAGATCTCATGTTTAATACTAAATAGGTTATAAAAACACACTTTTACACATGTAAAACTTGTTAGTCGAGATGATATATCACTTACTTAATTAATAAAAGTCTTCAAAATCGAGGCAAACCATATCTAGAGATAAAAGCATGAATCTCAGGGCAACACATTTCTAGGTTCCAAATGTCTACATGCTAATTAATATGATAATCACTATTTAAATGCTTGATTTGGCTAATTTAATTAAAGATTTGATATGATTTGAGCAAACAAATTTGAAGAAAAGTTTGAAAGTATGAGAATAATTTTTAGGGTCTGTCCCATCAATTGTAACTAATGTAAATCCCAAATAGATTCTTGAACAGATTTTTGGCTTAATTTATTTACTCGTCGGTCTCTTCAAAAATTATATAACTCCGAATGGCTATATCTACCAAACCGTAATGCTAGTATTCTACTTTGATCATTTATAGAAAGTGAGACTACTACATATTTCATTCGGAAGTGGTTTCAAACAATCATTCCAATTGTAAAAGAAAATTTAACATTTTTAAGATTACATGATTAAAACTGTCCATAATTTATTCTATAAGTTAAAAATATCAGTACGTAGCATTCCTCAAATTTATGTACATAATTTTTCAAATTTTTTAGGAAAATAATATTTTTTACGTTGTTAGTGCATAAATTGTTGGTTATTACAATGCAACCCAAGAATATAAGTAGTAGAGGGGAATATGGGATGCAAAATGTAACCATATAAATTTAGTTTACCATAAATCGGCACTGCATGTAATTTCATTTATATTAAGATCCAAGTCTGTCCTAAAAGAAAATTCAACAACTAAATTTCCTGACAATTATTTGGTATGTAGATTTTTAAGTTCCTCCTTGATATTTCATTTATTGAAGAGGTCTTTCTTTTCACTAATTTCTCGGTTTCTTTCATCCTGGCACTGTCATGTTTTCTCTTTCTGTTATATATTCTTTTTAAATTGTAATGTTGGTCGCTAGGGATAAAAGTTTATCTACTCACTCAGACGTGAGGTATTTTTAATAATTTAAGCAAAACATGATGATTTCCCTAATTTCAATACATTCGTCATGAATAAATTATTTTAGTTATTTTTGTATGTGCAAAACCATAAAGAAGCTATATTGACATCACGCAAAAATAATCAAATATTTTCATGATTTTCTCAGTATTTCGAGAATGTCAATAAAAATATTGCATCCAAATTTCTCGCATTAGACTCATCTAAATCTGCAATCTCAAATTAGGAGGATGAAAATAAACATACACCAAATTCTAATGCCCACTGTTGCCTTTAGTAATGTTCGGTACACTCACATTTCAATAAGTTTTTAGTTCGAATGGAATGTTTTACAATAATCTGTATATTGCTTTGTCGTTTTACTCTCTAATTACAATAATTTGAAAGCAAATTTTGACACAACCATAGTGCAATTGATAGTTTTCCTCCGCACACCAAGTTTAACACAACAATAATTATTACTTGAAGGATTTAGCAAATTGCATAAGCTATTGTCCAATACAACTATACTAGTGTGAACCCGTGCTAGGCACACGGTTGTTGCTGTAAATATCAGTTAGTGGAATATTGTGTTAAGAATGTTTTCATGACTTAATCCAGTTATTATTCATATGGAAAGCATTGTTAATTTAATGCGATCAAAAGAAAAGAGCAAACTTTCGATGAGTCTTTTTTGAAATACTTAGCTAGTGTTGATGGAAATCATAAGCACCACATATAGACAATATAGACAAAATGGATCAATAGGTTAGAAGCATATTTTTATTTCCTTATTCAATTGTTTGTCCATAAAAAAATATCAATTTGTCAAAAAAAATTGTTCCAATTATGCAGGTATCATTATACATTGGACTCAGAGCGTGATTTGATGTTGGGCACTGAAAATAAAAATTTCAATGATCCTTTAATTTAATTTCAAATGTAAGTAGGTTACTGAAAAACATAATTTTAAGGCTAATGCAGTGAACTTGTTCAAAAATATAAAAAAGAACACATTTCAATCAGTATAACAGCAGGTCGTCACGTATGAACTTAATTTGAGATATATGTGTGACCAGTCCTAAAACTAAAAACTTCATGATGAGGAGCCAACCTTTAGTAAAAACCGACCATACTCCATGATAATTTATTGGAACTTTAGATGTGTCAAATGATTACATGAGCAACAAAGCAATGATTACACAATGGTATGAAAAATATTTCTTTCTAGACAATGAAATTGAAATAATTGATTACATAAGTATTTGTTTGCATACAACTACAATCTTTACAAATCTGCAATTAATTCAAACGTACATCCACACCTGGCTCAGCCTTTGATCAACTAACTGGAAGCTTTCTTCTAATGCATTAATTATGGATGCTACCTCTAAATAAACCTGGCATCAAACGTTCAGCTAATGCAAGCTTTGTCCTTTTAGTTAAAACTTGCAATAGGTTATAATTTTTGAAAATTTCAGATGAATTCTAGAACTAAACGTGGATTTTATTGCCAGCACAATAAAAACTTGATATCATATAAAGGCTGGGAGGGAATTACATTCGTTGATTAGTAATCCAATTTTAATGTAAACTGTTCTCCAGGTTGATGTTTAAAAAGGTAATATATTACCTATCACAGACCCTTAAGACAGTTGTGACATTAATTAAGTTTCATACGACTATTGAATAAACATATATTGTATGACATTAAAAATATATTAAATTTTTGTGACTAATAATCAACTAAACACGTGAACTGATTAATTGACTTCCTCTTTTCTACATCAATTATTGCCTAGTTTTTTATTGTTATTATTTATTACAAGTCAGTTGGGATTTATGGATTTTCGAATAATTCTTTTATTAACTTTTATTTTTGAATAATTCGACACTTGAATTTCAAATTTTGAAAATTCAAAATTTTATGGAATATTTTGAAAATAAAAAAAAAATTAGCATTTGTTTTCATTAGCTAAATCAAATTAAAAACTTTTATTTACTATTAGTGTTATAATGGTTGTAACGGATTAACCCTTTAATCAAGAAAGTCAAAAAGAGTCAAGCCATTGTATGTAGTTAAAGGGTCGGGTCAAATTTTACTTGACCCACATATGACCCTACCTCACCCTTTTGACACGTCTAATTTACAACAACAAAGCCATAAATCCCAAACTGTTGTTATTATTTATTAATGTCCAATAAATAATAGTTAATGTTAACAATGGATGTGCTAGCTATTTATAAATTCATACCTATATATTGTGTTAACTCACCTGCGACGCCATCTCCAAAATCCAAAGTAGGTATTATCACAGGCATTTTCCTTATTTTAAGTGATTAAGCAGTTTCAAATGCCTTCGATATTAAGTAATTGAGCTTTTTACTACCATAATGAACAGGCATTTTTGTCTTCCTTTTCCATTGTAATATTTATTGCTGAACTTGCACAGTTTTGGACAGTGAATCCACAATTTTGTTAACGCCAACCTGAACGAAATCAAAATCAAATGCATTGCTTTAAGACTGAATTCTATACAGATAAAAATGTTTTTCAAAGTACGAATAACTGTTTACCAACATTGGCAATGGATAACTGACATTAGGTCCACTATTTCTAGCATGTAGGATTGGAAATTGTGCAAGGTAATTAATCTAGATGAGAAACTTAATAACTAAATTTGAAATTAGAAGAATATAAAAATTAGCATATCAAAAGTAGAAGAAAATTAGCCAAGTTACGGCACCTTCTACAATAAGTTGATTTACTTACCAAGGCACATCTGATGGACAGTGGCCACATTCAAGTTATTGAATAACTAAAATTAATCACTTTTATGCAGCCATAATCACCCATATAAAAATTATTTTCATGTCTGGTAAAAACATAAACATAACTATTAATAGAAGCGCGAAATGGAGAAGACAAAAATGTACTAACTCAATGCTGAATTTCTTGGTGATCACGGATGAACTTTAGCAAAAAATAATATGCACCAAACCTTGATAGCATTCAGCGTATTCATAATCGTTTTGTTTAGAAATAAGCTTTAGTACAATTGGTTTAGCTCAAATCTGACAAATGGTTCATCTAACGCTAAAGGATCTCTATGCAAAGCCAGAAGGCACATATCTATACTTGCTATGTCGTTGATAGCTCATTTTCTTGCTACATGCTTGGATTTTAAATCCCACACTTTAGATTTCATATCACTACTGATTTCTAAACATCAAACTTATCAATCTGAGCAATAGTCATTGTAAAAAGACCAAGCTGCTAAAAATGTGGATTCAAATAATTTAACATGGGACTATGTGACCGAACAACTTGCCACACTGGATTTTGTTGCAATTTGCAATAGAGATACTAATATAAGTTCCTAAATAAAATTACTATGTACATCGTGGATCATTTTTCGTCTTGTCTTCCATTCCTAAGTTTGAAACAAACAAAATTTACTTGCAGCATCTAATTAGATGTAAAAATTATTAGTTAATGTTATATGTTTAACTAAGCATGGAAAATGATTTCAGTTTGTACGTTTTGCAACCAACTGAAATCAAAGAGTGAAGAAACTTCATATTGATACAGTAAATTATTCTCTGTAGTAACAGTTTTACCGGTACCCTACTTTATTATAGACTCTCAAATACCAAGGGGAATGATCAAAGTAAAGGCAACTACAGATTATTAGATGCCATTTTTTCCTCTAACAGATCAAAGATTTATTTTTTTTCATCAAACACTTCCTCTACCCCAATGAAAATGTAGGGGAAATTGATATGCCTAGAGATTAATGAAGACATCTTGGAAAGTTTCCTAAAGAAAAATTAATCAACAATTACTGAATAAGAATATAGGAATATATATTTTCCATGCACCTTGATCCTCACCCAGCTATGTATGAGAAAGTTGTTATTATGTGTGTGTAACTTATAGAGCAGTGAATATTAAACTTAATCTTGAATGGTACAATAGGAGAAGCTTTCTCCAGGAAAATTGATCAATGATTTTGATTATTATTACCAGTACGCAGGTATGCCCAATGGACGTGTGCATAGATGTATTTGACCAAAGCTGGAAATGATGTTAAAGATGGGCAATTGTTGCAGCGCTTTGGGTGTACAAATTTAGGATATTGCCCTCAGTACTGGAGCAGTTACCTAGAAACACAAAATATGTCAAACGATAGTATAAGCATAGAAAAATCAAAGATGCTTGAAAGTGAATAGGTAAACAGAGGTAAGATTAGTAATTATGCAGTATTCATCAGTTGCAGTATTATAAAACACCCAAAGTCATACATGTGGACAACAATCGAGTTTAGGGTAAGGCAAGCACAATACCAATAAGTCCATTATTGAATAAAGCAATCAGCATAGCAAAAAACACCAAACTGAGAGAAGGAGACGTGTTACGTGTTAACATGTAGAATAAACAAAAAAGAGTTGATATACAGAATCTGATAAATCAGTGAGCTGCTACTGATAATCAACATGATCACACTTAATAAATAATATTTAAAGCATCCTAACATATCATGCCAAAAGCCATGCTCCCCATTTAACATATAGAATAAACCAAAAGGAGTTGATATACATAAATTCAATGAGCTGTCACGGATAACTAACATAAATACCATTAATAAATAATAAAAAACACACTAACATATTATGTTAGCTAAAATTTTATGCATATTTGTCTGTAAGATACATTACATGAATTAAAGTCATACTACACATATTGTTAATGTCACACCTATGAAAATAAACAAACCAATAGAATGTCAAATACATCACGTCCATTTATCAGTCAAAGGAATTTATAGTTGGATCATCAGAGAGTAAACTTACTGTCAATGAATCATCTTTATTCAAATCACCATGGCATGCGAGTACATCACCAGCAGACTCAGGACATTCTCTAGCTTCCATGCTTGCAGTTATATTTTAATCTAATATATTTGCTTCTACTTTATCCGGCTGCAGAGTTGGATCATTGTGCATGAAGGTCATTGTAAAGCTGTTATTATCATTATAGTGAGATATTTGAATAACAATTAATAGCATTGTATAAAAAGGTTAGTAAACGTTGCTTAAATTAAATCAGAAAACACATTTGAATTCAAGAGGCCAAACCATGCAATAATCGCAAGGTAAAAAAGCAATAAAATACAGCTGAAATATAAAGTGACGGTGAAGAAATGATAAGCTATTTGTAAACTTTGAAGCTTCATCCGCATGGACTATTTCACATAAATGTTGAAGTATGTGATACTATATGTTATATTGAATAGGATGAATAAAGCTTCGAGTCGGAGGTGACCATTCGTAAATCAGAGTTCGCACGAGAAAGTTATAAGCTGAAAGGTGCAGGTTTTCAGTGTGCAGCTGCGACAGACGTCTGTCGTAGGGGACGACAGACGTCTGAGTTGTCAGGGTGGATTTTCCCGAGAGTTCTGACAGACGTCTGTCATCCCCATGACAGACGTCTGAGAATGGTACAGACGTTTGTCATATTGGGGAAATACGTCTGAGCTGAGTGTTGGAGCCCAAATAATTCCCTGGGAGGGACAAACGTCATTCACCTCCCATGACAGACGTCTGACGAGTATTAGAGGCTATTTCGGGCTGGAGATTTTGGAAACTGATTCGTGAAGGCTTGGGGGCAATTTGGGTAATTGGCCTATATCTATATAAGCTATTTTCAGGTGTGTTAGTGGGAGGAGCTTGGGACTTGATTGAAATCAAGGGATTATTCTCAAGGGTGAATTAGGGTTTATAACCTAATTCCAACTCTTCAATTCTATTCTCCTCAAACTCTTTTCTATATTGAAATATAGTGACCATTGGATCAATCTCCTATATTCCTTTCATCGTGATAATAAAATACTCTCTCCAAAGTGGATGTACACTAAAAAGATGTTAGTGGAACCACTATAAATCCTTGTGTGATTTATTTTTGCTACTTTGTCATTAGTTTCTAGCTTGTGATTGAGATTTGGATTGTTCGTCATTGGTTTATATTGGTTTGTGACTGGAGTTATTGTTTTCGGTTGTTTTTGCAAGTCTAACAACGATCTAGCGTTCCGCTAGCGCTTTGTGGTTTAGATATTGGACTCGAGTGGTGTCACACCCCACCTCTGCTAGGGTCACTCACAAAGGGAATGCACTAGTTTTGGAGGAGCGTTATCGAGGTAAACAAACACAGAAAATATTACAAGACAGAACATAAATAAAACAGCGGAAGAATCAAACGATAAATTTCATTACTTTCAAAAGAGTCAAAACCTTTTACATCCAAAGTACCAAATAGCCAAGGTCATTATTTTCCTTTACAACAAATTATGTCTTGCATAAACAAAGAAGCATAATCTTAAAACAACAAAAGTAGCTTAATTCCCCAAAGGTAGCAGAAATGCAGCCATAGCATAGCTCAAGATCAAACCATACATGAGCTGAACCGAAAGCAAGTGAAATCCAAGCTAAGTGCTAGAGTTTCCTCCTTGAGAACCTGGGGGGGGGGGGGGGGAACGAAAGAAAAAGAGGCGAAAGAAAATGGGTTAGTCATAAAGACTGGTAAGTCCTAGTGACTTTCAGCATAAAAACAGGTAAAGATAACATGACATGTATAAACTGAAAGTGAACATAAGGATGCTGTCAAGATGGGCATGATAGACTAACATAATCTAATAAATCAGGTATAACATCGCATGTTCAAGGTTCGTTACACCAACCGTACTAATATCCCAAAACCCATATCTTATATAAATTATGAAATGATCCCTTGACCCAATATCATGAAATGACCCATTACTAGGTCCAACGGAACGATCCACTAATCAGTCGGCTCCCTACAAGTTCTAGCCCATCGTGTGTCTGTGTCATACGGCCCTATCATGAATGTAGTCACCTGTGCTAGGTCCACCATAGGGTGTATCAAGCCCTAGGGTGCCAACCATCGACACGAATCAAGTATGCACAGATAAACCTACTGATGCCCAATGCCTGCATTTCCAACTCCGGACCACATGCACGACCATAGCCCGCCTGAACCTACACTGGCGCACCAAGTCAGCTGTCGTTCTGGTCGCTTACAATCAACCCAGTAATCGTGCCCTACCCTGCCTAGTTCCAGGGTACCATGATACATCTAGTGGGTTACTGCTGAAACGGACCGCGTAACTAGGGTTTCCGTCCAATAGGTTAAGTGTCATTTAAATCCGTGACTTAACCCTTATCAGTCTAGCATGTCAAGTTGGTTAAGTGTTGTCATTCAAGTTCGTGACTTAACCCGCCTCCTGTCATGTCATATTGGCTTAGTGTTGTCGTTCAAGTTCATGACTTAGCCCTACGAATCATGTGTCAAGTTGGTTAAGTATTTTCTTTCATGTTCATGACTTAACCCTATCATGTGGCATTAATTCGTTAATGCACCCCAACCTCTCACATCAAACCTGTTGTTGTGGTCACTGGATATACCGGGCGGTTCCGGGCAGATTTACACCACAACTCAGTCTGACCTCGGGTTTTCGAGTGCGGTATGCCCAACTACCCACATTGGATCCTATTGTTTGCAGTAATTGGATTTGTCGGGCGGTTCCGGGCAGAATTACACTGCAAACTCAACCCAACCTCGAGTTGGCCATTTTCAAGTTCATTCTAGTGTCATGTCCATGTCCAAATTTTCATGTCAAGTTCGTGTCAAGTTTTCAAGGCAAGTTTCATGCCCACATCCAGATTCAAGTTATAACAATGTTCATGCTTCAAGTTTTGCCTGTTATCAAGTTCATAATTCATGTTCGTAACCATTTCATGTTTTGCCTAATCTACCCAAATCGTATTCCCATCGTACGTAAACGTGAATCGATCTATACTACAAATAAATCCAAATCCCGAAATAAAGGGAATAACATCAAAACTATGATAGGCAAAAGGGACGAGCATAAAGCGATAAAAGGGATTACAAGACTAGCATGATATAACTTGAGATAATTGGTTACAGCATCACTGGCATATAGAAAATAATAGGATTTCAAATCTAGCAAAATAAGGCGATAGTCATGATAAAAGTTGACATAAAAGAATAGGCATGCAAAAGTAAGCCAAATACAAGGATAATGGATCCAATGGTTTTGGTGTACATAATAGCGAATAAACTAAGCAAGTCACACCCGAGGTATGAGATCCAACAAAATGCCAATTCGGTGTACAACATAGTGTTATGGGCATGAACAATCAACCATAATAGTCTTAGGCAATTAACTACAATAGTTTCAAAGTCATGGTCATAGACAATAGTCTTATGTTCATAATCATAGGCAATAATTCATAGTCATGGGTCATAGGTGATTAGCCACAATTGTCCTTGTCATAGTCATAGGCAATAGTCTTATGTTCACAGTCATAGGCATAGTCTTATGTTTACAGTCATAGTCCTTGGCCATTAACAATAGTTTCAACGTCATAGGCATGATAATGTTATGAAAGAGTTTGATTTACAACGTGAATAGGCCCAAACTGATTTCAAAGCAATATTCCCAAAAAGTCAAGATCCAAGATAAACAAGAATAGATATGAATCAATTATCATACATAGATCCAATTCCAATTTACAACATGTCCATATTAAGTTTATAGTTTTTATCTAAAAGTAACTTGAACTTACAGATCATGGTCTAAGAAATTGAGATGCAGAAGTTGAATCTATAAACTAGTCGTCGAATTGTTGAATCGTTGAACCTTGATTTGATTGTAGAAGCAAATCCCCAATATGCAATTCCTAGCCGTAGTCTTCACGATTTAATTTAATTTAATTTAATTTAGAGGAAGAAGAAGAAGAAGCCATGCCCATCAAGAATTCGTGCAGCATAAGGTTAGAGAAGAATGGTGTAAAGAGAATGAGGCTAGGAGGCTGTTTAAATAGGATTAGGCAGATGAATCTGGTCATGAAATGAGTCTAAATACATCAGAATGCATCAGGTTCAGAAAATGGGTTTGGAAGGCAGGTCGACCTGGTCCCTGGGAGGTCGACACTATGGTCGACCCCAGGTCGACCTGGTCCTGGGAGGGAAATTTCCCGCCCAGCCTGTTCTGGGTTTTGAATTCAAATTTGAATTCCAATTTTCGAGCTGTTTTTGATTCTGAAAATTTCTAAAACTTCGGAGGGTCATATCTCCCTCATACGGACTCCGATTTTCGAAAACTCGGACTCATTTCCAAGCAGAATTTCAAGGCAAATGCAATGGCGCAACCCGTTTCCCTTGATTATTGTTTTAAAAATTAATTCTGCCTTGATTTATGGTTTTAACATGTTATTAAAATTCGGGTTGTTACATTCTCCCCTCCTTAAAGGATTTCGTCCCCGAAATCTTCAAGTTAAGAAGAATGCATCCTATCATCCGATCAACCATCTACTCAACCATCATCCACAAGAAACCATTGTCCTTAAAAGATTTCTAATGCTATATGAACATATGCAGAAAGTGTGTGTATATGTTCCTTATCTAATGCAAATGATCAGGCCTGATTGATCTTCTTAATGCAAAAATGTGTTTAGTGCCATGAATCGAATATGTATGCAAATAGTCCTAGTCACATAAACACTATATTTGTGCACAAACATCCATCCATATGCAACATTCATATGATAACACATTCAATTTCATCCATAAACAAGTATAAACACTCATGCATATGCAATATGAAAATGTGTCTGAGCCGATCTAGTGCTTAATATGTGTTATGCAACCACGAGCAACCACTTGCGACCACTTGCAGCCATTTGCAAACATCAACCATAACATGTTTCAATCACATGTTTACATACAAAAGGGTTTTACCTAAGGTTCTCAAGATAGGATTGAGAAGATAAGCAACATAAAACAAAGCATCTAGGAGAAGAAGTTAAAGATGTACCCCCAGAAGGTCCTGCCTGCGGGCCTTGCCCTTGCTTCTTAGGGCAATTCTAGCTGATATGTCCAGTATCACCACACTGGAAACATGCTCCCATCTTCATCTTCTTCTTTCTACAATCCTGGGCTATATGCCCCTCAATACCACAGAAGTGGCATTTTCTTTTCTCACATGTCTTGTTATCATTATGGTTGTTGTTGTTCTTTCCCCCTTTCAAGGAGTCTACCTTCTTATTTTGAGACTCATTCGCCTTGACCTCCTTCTTGTCATTCTTGTCTTCTTCATTTAAGAGCGCCATGTCTACTAACTTTTCGTAAGTAGCCCCCATAAGTACGTGGGTCATAGCCAAGCTGTGAAGCGGCTCATTCAATCCCTTGACAAAACGGAGAGCCTTCTTATGAGGGGTATTTACTAAGTCTAGTCCAAATCGGGCCAGCTGATTGAATTGATTGACGTACTCTTTGACAGTCATACTTCCTTGCTTAAGAGATAAGAAATTTTCCAGCTGTAAACTTCGTTCAGCTTGCGAGAGGAATTTTGTCTCAAACCTTATCCAGAAATCCATCCATGTGTCAACGGGTCTTTCAGCGTTCGTGACTTCCCACCAATAGGAAGCTTCGTCTTTCAGCAACCATACCGCCAACTATACCTTCTGTCTATCGTCCACCTCGAAGATAATGAACAGATCCTCAGTTTCTTTGAGCCAGTTCCTCGCTTCTACGAATGATTCAGTTCCCTTGAAATCCTTTCCACCCATGACCCTAAAATCTTTACAGATCTTTGAGAAAGCAATTGCGTGAGGAGGGGGAGGAGGAGGAGGAATCGTTGCAGCTGGAGGAGGAATATCTGCTGGGCCTGCATCGTTGGCCCTAGCCTCTAAGTACCTCCTGAACCAGCCAGGTATTGGCACGCCCTCTGGAAAGTTAAGATTCCCAGACATGCTGAAATGAAAAAGAAGAGATTCAAACGAGGAAACAAAGGATAATGCTAATGGCTTTTGGGGAATAGCCTTTGAATAAAACGAGATTTTTCTTGAAAAATGCTTCTTTGTAAACGTTTTTGAAAATAGTTTTAGAAGGTTTTCTAAAAACTTTTGCCCAGTCTGGTAACCTTTTGCTCTGATACCAAATGTAACACCCCACCTCCTCTAGGGTCACTCACAAAGGGAATGCACTAGTTTTGGAGGAGCGTTATCGAGGTAAACAAACACATAAAATATTACAAGACAGAACATAAATAAAACAGCGGAAGAATCAAAAGATAAATTTCATTACTTTCAAAAGAGTCAAAACCTTTTACATCCAAAGTACCAAATATCCAAGGTCATTGTTTTCCTTTACAACAAATTCTGTCTTCCATAAACAAAGAAGCATAATCTTAAAACAACAAAAGTAGCTTAATTCCCCAAAGGTAGCAGAAATGCAGCCATAGCATAGCTCAAGATCAAACCATACATGAGCTAAACCGAAAGCAAGTGAAATCCAAGCTAAGTGCCATAGTTTCCTCCCTGAGAACCTGGGGGGAGGGACGAAAGAAAAAGAGGCGAAAGAAAATGGGTCAGTCATAAAGACTGGTAAGTCCTAGTGACTTTCAGCATAAAAATAGGTAAAGGTAAAATGACATGTATAAACTGAAAGTAAACATAAGGATGCTGTCAAGATGGGCAAGATAGACTAAGATAATCTAATAAATCAGGTATAACATCGCATGTTCAAGGTTCGTTACACCAACCGTACTAATATCCCAAAACCCATGTCTTATATAAATCATGAAATGATCCCTCGGCCCAATATCATGAAATGACCCATTACAAGGTCCAATGAAACGATCCACTAATCGATCAACTCCCTACAAGTTCTAGCTCGTCGTGTGTCTGTGTCATACGGCCCTATCACGAATGTAGTCACCTGTGCTAGGTCCACCATAGGGTGTATCAAGACCTAGGGTGCCAACCATCGACACGAATCAAGCATGAACAGATAAACCTACTGATGCCCAATGCCTGCTTTTTCAACTCCGGACCACGTGCACGACCATAGCCCGCCTGAACCTACACTGGCGCATCTACTCAGCCGTCGTTCTGGCCGCTTACAATCAGCCCAGTAATCGTGCCCCACCCTGCCTAGTTCCAAGGTACCATGATACATCTAGTGGGTTACTGCTGAAACAGACCGCGTAACTAGGGTTTCCGTCCAATAGGTTAAGTGTCATTTAAATCTGTGACTTAACCCATATCAGTCTAGCATGTCAAGTTGGTTAAGTGTTGTCATTCAAGTTCGTGACTTAACCCGCCTCCGTGTCATGTCAGATTGGCTAAGTGTTGTCGTTCAAGTTCATGACTTAGCCTTATGAATCATGTGTCAAGTTGGTTAAGTGTTTTCTTTCATGTTCATGACTTAACCCTATCATGTGGCATTAATTCATTAATGCACCCCAACCTCTCACATCAGACCTGTTGTTGTGGTCACTGGATATGCCGGGCGGTTCCGGGTAGATTTACACAACAACTCAGTATGACCTCGGGTTTTCGAGTGCGGTATTCCCAACTACCCACATTGGATCCTATTGTTTGCAGTAACTGGATTTGTCGGGTGGTTCCGGGTAGAATTACACTGCAAACTCAACCTAACCTCGAGTTGGCCATTTTCAAGTTCATCTAGTGTCATGTCCATGTCCAAATTTTCATGTCAAGTTCGTGTCAAGTTTTCAAGGCAAGTTTCATGCTCACATCCAGATTCAAGTTATAACAATGTTCATGCTTCAAGTTTTGCCTATTATCAAGTTCATAATTCATGTTCGTAACCATTTCATGTTTTGCCTAATCTACCCAAATCGTATTCCCATCGTACGTAAACGTGAATCGATCTATACTACAAATAAATCCAAATCCCGAAATAAAGGGAATAACATCAAAACTATGATAGGAAAAAGGGACGAGCATAAAGCGATAAAAGGGACTACAAGACTAGCATGATATAACTTGAGATAATTGGTTACAGCATCACTGACATATAGAAAATAATAGAATTTCAAATCTAGCAAAATAAGGCGATAGTCATGATAAAAGTTGACATAAAAGAATAGGCATGCAAAAGTAAGGCAAATACAAGGATAATGGATCCAATGGTTTTGGTGTACATAACAGCGAATAAACTAAGCAAGTCACACCCGAGGTATGAGATCCAACAAAATGCCAATTCAGTGTACACCATAATGTTATGGGCACGAACAATCAACCATAATAGTCTTAGGCAATTAACTACAATAATTTCAAAGTCATGGTCATAGACAATAGTCTTATGTTCATAATCATAGGCAATAATTCATAGTCATGGGTCATAAGTGATTAGCCACAATTGTCCTTGTCATAGTCATAGGCAATAGTCTTATGTTCACAGTCATAGGCATAGGCATAGTCTTATGTTCACAGTCATAGTCCTTGGCCATTAACAATAGTTTCAATGTCATAGGCATGATAATGTTATGAAAGAGTTTGATTTACAACGTGAATAAGCCCGAACTGATTTCAAAGCAATATTCCCAAAAAGTCAAGATCCAAGATGAACAAGAATAGATATGAATCAATTATCATACATAGATCCAATTCCAATTTACAACATGTCCATATTAAGTTTATAGTTTTTATCTAAAAGTAACTTGAACTTATAGATCGTGGTCTAAGAAATTGAGATGCAGAAGTTGAATCTATAAATTAGTCGTCGAATTGTTGAATCGTTGAATCTTGATTTGATTACAGAAGCAAATCCTCAATATGCAATTCCTAGCCGTAGTCAATCAAGAAATAGTCTTCACGATTTAATTTAATTTAATTTAGAGGAAGAAGAAGAAGAAGCCATGTCCATCAAGAATTCGTGCAGCATAAGGTTAGAGAAGAATGGTGTAAAGAGAATGAGGCTAGGAGGCTGTTTAAATAGGATTAGGCAGATGAATCTGGTCATGAAACAAGTCTAAATACATCAGAATGCATCAGGTTCAGAAAATGGGTTCGGGAGGTAGGTCGACCCCCAGGTCGACACTATGGTCGACCCCCAGGTCGACACTATGGTCGACCTGGTCCCTGGGAGGTCGACACTATGGTCGACCTGGTCCCTAGGAGGTCGACACTATGGTCGACCCACAGGTCGACCTGGTCCTAGGCGGAAAATTTCCCGCCCAGCCTGTTCTGGGTTTTGAATTCAAATTTGAATTCGAATTTTCGAGCTATTTTTGATTCTGAAAATTTCTGAAACTTCGGAGGGTCATATCTCCCTCATACGGACTCCGATTTTCGAAAACTCGGAATTGTTTCCAAGCAGAATTTCGAGACGAACGCAATGGCACAACCTGTTTCCCTTGATTCTTCTTTTAAAAATTAATTCTGCCTTGATTTATGGTTTTAACATGTTATTAAAATTCGGGTTGTTACAAGTGGTCTTGAATCGGATTAATCATAACAGTTAAAATAGTTGGTGTTGGAGCTATTTCGTGCTTGTTAGGTGTTTGTGAAAATGCCGGAGACGGATAGTAGCTAGGCAAGTCCTTCAACCGGAAGTCTGAATAGTGTGGCGCCTTATGTACAGGGTTCGTATGCGGCATCGGGTTCTCAATTGGTTATTGACAAGTGGAATGGTGATAATTATTTTGAGAAGTGGCAATGGAAAATGAAAGCGGTTCTTAGGCAGAATTGGGTGCTCTGAGTGGTATTTGATACTCACTTATTGCCAAGTGATATCTCGGATGTTGAGAGAGAGGAGATGGAGGAATGGGCTTAACTACTCTACAACTTGCTATGGGGGAGAATGTGATCTCCGAAATTTGTGGTGAGAGAACCGTTAAAGGTATTTGGGATAAGTTGGAGGAACTTTATATGAAGAAGTCACTCACTAACCGTTTGATCTTGTTGCGAACGTTTTTCACCTTCAAGATGAAGGAGGGTAATTCGCTTAAGGCACATTTGAATGCCTTTGATGACTTGCTCATGAAAATAAAGGCCGTTGATTTGAAGATTAAGGAAGAGCAAAAGGCGATGATAATATTGTGTTCGTTACCGGACCGCTATACGGGTTTCTCAAATAGTTTGATCTATGGTTGGCATACCTTGACTCTTGATGATGTCAAGGAGGGCCTTCTTAGTGAGGAGTTGAGAGATCAAATGAAAGAGATGAGTGAGGGTAGTAGTGGAGCTAGTAATGGTCACGGGTTGTTTGTGGAGAAAGAAAAGAATGTAAAGAAAGGAAACCGTGGGCATTCTAAATCAAAAAAGCCCGGTGGAAGAGGTAAATCAAAAGAGAGAAATGGAAAGTGCTTTATTTGCAAGAAACCGGGACATTGGAAGAATGAAAGTCCGAACAGAGATAAGCAGGAAGTAGAGTCTTCATCCGTGGCGGTGGAGAATAGGGATGGTGAGATAGATGAGAATGTGTTGACGGCGGTGGCATCGGGTGTTTTAAGTAACGAATGGGTACTCGATTCGGGTGCATCGTATCATATGACGCTAAATAGAGATTGTTTTTCATCCTTTGAGGTCAAAGAGGGAAATGCAATTGCTATGGGAAATGGTGCTATTTGCAAGTCGATGGGTAGTGGCTCCATGCAAATAAGGATGTTTGATGGAGTTGTTCGCAAGCTCACCAATGTTCGCTATGTTCCGGGACTTAGGAAGTTGCTTATATCTTCGGGGAAATTGGATTCTCTAGGATGCAATATCACTATCGAGAAGGATTGATTGAGGGTTTCGAAGGGGGCGCTTGTGGTTATGAAGGGTGCTAGGACTCATGGTATATATTTGCTTCAAGGTGTGACAGTAGGAGGTGATACTTGTGCGGGTGTTGATAGTTCTTGTGACTTGGATGCGACATGGTTGTGGCATTTGAGATTGGGTCATGTCTCAGAGAGGAGTTTGGATATTCTTCGGAAGTGGGAGATGATCGAGGGTGAGAGTTTCAACAAACTAGAGTTTTGCGAGGAATATGTCATGGGGAAGCAAATAAGGGTATCATTCGATGAAGGCAAACATGACTCGAAGGAGGTTCTTGAGTATGTTCATTCAGATGTTTGGGGACCGGCATCGATTGCTTCTTTGGGAGGAGCTCGTTATTATATTTCTTTCATTGATGATTTGTCTCGCAAGGTATGGCTGTATGTAATGAAGGCCAAGTCGGAGGCATTTTCTAAGTTCAAAGTGTGGAAGGCTCTTATTGTGCATGAGAGTGGTAAGACTTTGAAGGTGTTAAGGACCAACAATGGCGGCGAACATGTTTTCCGGGAATTCCTGGAGTATTGTAAGCATCACAGAATCCGGAGACATTTTACTACACCGGGAGATCCGCAATCTAATGGAGTAGCGGAGAGAATGAACCGAACTCTACTTGAGAAAGCTCAATGCTTAAGATTGACATCGGGTTTGTCTAAGGGATTCTGGGCCGAAGCTTTGTCAGCCGCGGTGCATATTGTGAATCGAATTCCTTGCTCGGCCATTAATAACAAAATTCCGGAGGAAGTGTGGAAAGGAAGAGTGTTGACTTGAGATATCTTCGTGTGTTTGGTAGCCTAGTTTATGTGCATGATCCGGGGAATGATAAGCTTAAAGCTAGAGCTTTCAAAGGGGTCTTGCTTGGTTTCACAGACGGCATGAAAGGCTATGGGATTTGGAATCCAGAAACGAAGAAGGTTGTTAATTCTCATCATGTCACTTTTGATGAGTCAGCTTTATTCAAGGAGAATGAGAGCTCATCGGATGTTCCGGATTTAGTTCATAGTGAATCAAGGGAGAAGGAAGTCATTCCCACATTCCGTCCAAGTGGTAGTTGAGTTGAAGAAGCTCGTGGGGTTGAAGCGGTTGATGAAACATCACATAGTCCACATGATTCTTCTAGTGATGTTGGTGATGTACATGATACTAGAGAAGTTTCGACTCAAGGTGGAGCCGAAAGGGGTTTGGGTGATAGTATTGCTACTCGGGTTGGTCGACGTGCAATAAGACATCCTGAAAGATATGGTGATTGGAACTACTTTAGCTTTTGTGTTCATTTGGACTATGCTCTCAATGTAGTCCAAGATGAGACAATGGACCTTGATGATGTCATGGAGTCGAGAGAGCTCGAAGTGGATTTGCGCCATGGAGGAAGAGATGCAATCGCTTATGATGAACCGAACTTGGGAGTTGGTTCCACTTCCTCAAGGAAACCGTGCTATAGGGTGCAAATGGATTTACAAGGTGAAGGATGATGGAAATTACAAAGCAATATTAGTAGCAAAGGGGTTTGCATAAAGGAAAGGAAAGGAGTATGATGAAATTTTTGCACCGGTGGTTCTTCATACATCTATCCGGGTTTTACAAGCCATAGTTGTTATCCATGACTTGGAGTTGGAGAAACTTGATGTGAAAACCACCTTTTTGCATGGAGACTTGGATGAAGACATCTACATGGAGCAACCAGAAGGGTTTGTTGTAGATGGTAAGTCTAAAATGGTTTGCAAGTTGAAGAAATCACTATATGGCAATCGCCTAGACAATGGTACAAGAGATTCGATCATTTCATGCTTGAAAGTGGCTTCCATCGAAGCATAAAGGATGCTTGCGTATATTTCAAGAGGTTGGGAAATGAATGCTAGGTGTATTTACTCTTGTATGTGGATGATATGCTCATTGCTTCCAAGGATCAAAATGAAATCAACAAGTTGAAGATGTTTTTGAAATCGGAATTCGAAATGAAAGACCTTGGAGAAGCAAGGAAAATCTTGGGCATGGAAATTGGAAGGGACCGAAAGCGTTTTGAGTTAAGATTGACTCAAAAGGAGTACATTAAGAAAGTGCTTTGCTGGCTTAGCATGGAGGATGCAAAGGCGTTAAATACACCTTTACCTTTGCATATGAAGCTTTCGGATAAGGGATCACCTATCGGGGATAAAGACAAGGCTTATATGGCAAAGGTTCCATATGCAAGTGCGGTTGGTAGTTTGATGTACGCAATGGTGTGTACGAGGCCCGATATTGCAAATGCCATCGGGGTGGTTAGTCGGCATATGGCTAATCCGGGGAAATCGCATTGGGAAGCCGTGAAGGCTATTATGAGATACTTGAAAGGCACAACATCTCGTGGACTTATCTTTGGCGGTAGTAATGAGAGGAGTTGCAAGTTGGTTGGTTATTGTGACTCGGACTACGCTGGTGATAGGAATCGGAGGAAATCAACTTCCGGGTATGTCTTCACACTTGGCGGGACAGCCATTAGTTGGAGATCAAGATTGCAAACCGTAGTTGCTTTATCCATAACGGAGGTGGAGTTGACTGCCGGTATGGAAGCAGCCAAGGAGGCACCCACTTGAAGCGATTGTTGTATGACTTGGGTTTCGAACATGAGAGTGTTGATGTTTGATGTGATAGCCAAAGTGCTATCCATTTGACAGATAATTTGGCGTTTAACTCACGGACCAAGCATATTGAGGTGAGGGAGTCATTTCTTGTAGCCATGGATGAGGGTAAGCTAGTATACCTTCGTAAAGTGCACACAAAGGATAATGCAGCAGACATGTTTACTAAAGCATTGCCTTATGAGAAGTTCGAGCATTGCTCGAACTTAATTCGCTTGTTGAGTTGCTAGGTGCCACAGCGTGGCACAGGATGGAGAGAGTGATTTTGTTTGTGTTTGAAGGAAAGGAATAGCGGTGAGAGATTGGAAATCTATCTTCATGGTAAGTACTCATTACACTCCTGAGTACATTGTCTTTTGGTGAGACTAGTTTAGGAGTTGAATGTTTTCAACACTACATTGGTGGATGGGGGCTTTGCCTGAACTCGTTGATGTAGTGCAATGGGTGATAGCCATGCCAGAGCTCATTTGGAAAACATTCAAGCTGGCTTGGTAGAAGGTAGAAGGAAATGCCTGGGTGCATTGGAGTTTAAAGTTGAGATGTTTATAGTATCGAGGTGGAGTGTTGAAGTATGGGATACTATATGTTGGATTGAAGAGGATGAAGATAGCTTCGACTCGGAGGTGACCGTTCGCAAATCGGAGTTCGCATGAGAAATTTATAAGCTGAAAGGTGCAGGTTTTCAGTGTGCAGTTGCGACAGTCGTCTGTCGTAGGGGACGACAGACGTCTGAGTTGTCAGGGTGGATTTTCCCGAGAGTTCTGACAAACGTATGTCATCCCCATGACATACATCTGAGAATGGGACAAACGTCTGTCATATTGGGGACATACGTCTGAGTTGAGTGCTGGAGCCTAAATAATTCCCTGGGAGGGATAGACGTCTGTCACCTCCCACGATAGACGTCTGACGAGTGTTATGGGCTATTTCGAGTTGGAGATTTTGGCAACTGATTTGTGAAGGCTTGGGGGCAATTTGAGTAATTTGCCTATCTCTATTTAAGTTATTTTCAGGTATGCTAGTGGGAGGAGCTTGGGACTTTATTGAAATCAAGGGTTTATTCTCAAGGGTGAATTAGGGTTTATAACCTAATTCCAATTCTTCAATTCTATTATCCTCGAACTCTTTTCTGTATTGAAATATAGTGATCATTGGATCAATCTCTTGTATTCCTTTCATCGTAGTAATAAAATACTCTCTCTCTCTCCAAAGTGGATGTACACTAACAAGATGTTAGTGGAACCACTATAAATCCTTATGTGGTTTATTTTTGCTACTTTGCCATTATTTTCTGGCTTGTCATTGAGATTTTGATTGTTCGTGATTGGTTGATATTGGTTTGTGACTGGAGTTATTGTTTTTGGTTATTTTTGCAAGACTAACAACGGTCTAGTCTTCTGCTAGCACTTTATGGTTTAGATATCGGATTCAAGTGGTCTTGGATCAGATTAATCACAACGGTTACAACAATAAACGCAGATAGCTGCAATTTTGGCTACAAATTATTGCAAAATGAAAATGTTAAATACTTGTAGTTATTATAAACAAAAAAATCACATGGAGAAAGTTAATTTTTTTTCTTGTGCTTATAAATAATCACCAGTTTTAAAAGATTTTGGTAAATTAAAAAACTGAAATAATATTAGTTATTATTACCTGAGAAAGTGCGGGACACGCATTGTAAAAGCACCGCAACTATTGATTGTCACCCTTCTTTCCTTGCAAAGCAATGAATCCAAGCCAAGGTTTTCCATCTAAAAGCTGTAATTATACAATTGTGAACACTGTGAATAAGAGTTGTTTGTTTTTCCTAATTCTTTTTTAATTAATCAGAAGGTAATAGCAAAACATATATTACGTGAAAAAGTTCAAGTATGGAAATGTCCTAGGTGTTTATGCTCCATACAGTGTTAAAACTGAGGAAAACAATACTTGATTTTCTTGGCACACATTATTTACTGTACTCCTCACCTTGGGTGCATAATTCTGTTATCAAACTGGTATTTGGTGCCTTGCACCCATCCTCCTTGTATTGGTTCTTTCTGGTTATCATAAAGTACTAAGGTAAGTTGCTTATTTATAAGAATTGTAAAACAACTACTTTTTACGCAGAAGAATACACAAATGATCTGCTTTTCATTCTAGCAAGTAAAGCTTTAATCTTAATCAGATTAGTTTAAGATTGTGACTATCATAGTGAAAAACACATTTGTCTAACATTGAGAAATATGATTTTAAAAAAAAGTAGTAATGAAACATGAAAGGACATAAAGATGCAAGCAGTAAAATTGAATACCTAGGAAACATTGAGAAATCCTAATCTCCATTGTATGTCAATATGCTGAACCTCAACGCCGCAATAGATAAAAGTACAGAAGATTTCATATGGAAAACTTGAAAATTTTGTTAAAAGCCCGGTCCTAAAATACTATTCAGTATATTGTAAAACTAATGTATAGTAAATAGCACAATACAATTAACATTGTACGTTATTACATGGAAAACAACTAATGAAATAAAGGAGTAATTTTTTGTTAGAAAACCTATAAGGTAATTATTAAAACACCAGTATAGAACAATCTTATTAGGTAAAATTCAAATGTATTAAAGATACCTAAAATAAAAGGTGGAAAAACGATATTGTTACCTAAAATGTTTTTAATGGTAAATAACAGGTACAGGCACAAAGTGCATAAATACCATGCACGTTGTCTAATAGGAGAGAAGGTATACTAAGCGTTTTGATGTTTTCGTCTTCTTGTCATAGAATACAAAACAAACAAATACCAATAATTTAGATTTCATTCCAATGAAGATACGGAGAGAGGATAAGTTGTATATTGCTATGAAATCAAAAAATAAAAACTTTGCTTCATTTTTGTACATTTAACAGTAAATTATCTCACATAAATGACAAAATATGAAAATTCGGATATTGCATCACAATATGTGTGGAAAATTATTACATTTTTTTCTAATTTTTGAAATACCGAAATACTTAAATGATGAATAATTTAATTTGATATAATTAGTTGATATCTGAACCGTATGTGATTTCTGCAAAAGATAATAAGTTACAGGAAACTACATGCTCATCAAACATAAATATAAACATTAATACTCAAGTTGTTATTTCTGTCACTTATTAGCTCTTATATTTTCTATATTTTTAAACAATACAAATATTACTTTGTTAATTAGCTATAGATTTTAAACCCATAACAAATAAACAAATATCTATTTCCCTGTGTGAAGCTTCTGATTGGAGTGAAAATTAAATAGAATCATGTGAAATGAAGTAAAAAATTAAAAATATATGGTACAAATAATACAAATCATATAATTGAAGACTTGACAGCAACAACTAAGGAAAATACACGTTAATCAAATAACAAACGTAGAAATACTGATCCTATTATAAATTTTAGGAGAAAAAATATTTATTATGCAAAGTAACAAAGAGAAAATGCTAACTGAAAATGCCAATGCAAAAACTTAAGGACATGGCCTAATCGTTCAAATAAGATGACATTCACAATAGAAAATGTATAGAAAGTTCATGAACAATGGACTTAAAGTCTACAACAGTCCCTCTTTTAAAACGGCCAAATAAGTTATGCATACAATATGAATATATATTATTCATCCAACATGTTAAAAGAAAAAACACAGTAGTCATAAAAGAATAAATTCAGGATTTCAAGTAGAAAACAGAAAAGGAGCCTAGAACTGTAGAAAATAATAAGTTAAATTATTATAGAAGATATCAAAGTTTGGAAGTGAAATTTATTATCAAAGCCTACAAATTCACACTTATTTTAAACCTTATTTTTACTGGTTAGCGTATTTGTATAAGATATGTCAAACTGCTAAATACATTTAACGGTATTATACATTCTAATATAGCAGAATTGTTACCATAAATCTATTTGGACTTCTTAGTCTATACACTCAACACATATGACATGGTTAATCTTCCTAAGAAAATAGGAAAGATAAAAAAGAGGAGTGCACATGGTTCAAAAATATAAACAAATTTATGTACTAAAATGAAGTAGTATATTCAACATTTGGTTCATATAATATGTAACTAACCAATATTTAGCATATACTTTAACTTTCATGTGGAGCTTAAAATCCGATTAAGCAGAAGCACATAAAAAAAATATGAAAACCAATAGAAGGAACAAACTGTAACAACCCGCAAATTCTGGGCCAGTTTAAAATTTTTGTTTTGGCAATTTTAGCGAATTTCGAATATTTAAAATAGATTATTTTAAATAATATCGACGAGAAATTTATTTTGAATATAATTCGAACGTATATATTTATACGCGTCGTCGTTAGAATTAAATATTTATATATAATTATAAATAGAATTGAAAATGGCGCGGTAGTTCGATAATTCGATTTCAAACTTCGATGGAATGTACCGGGTGCAAAACAATCCGGATTTTTGTGAAACCAAAAATAATGGGATCTAATTGATAATATCTTTCCAACGAATCCGAAAAATCAAAAGTTCATAGCGGGAATCAAAAGATATGTCCAGTTGAAAATTCTGAATAGTCGCTATGGAATTCAGGCCCTTAAAAATGGACATTTTGCAAACGACCTCGGATTTCGACGAAACCAGTTTTGTTGGGTCCGGGATGTAAAGTTATTGCTAGGTTTCAAATTTCATAATTTTTCGAATCAATATGTGAGCGTGGCAAAGGAAAACGCGTTTGACCGGTTTCAGTTGATTTTAATCGACTGGAAATTGGCCATTTTTCTAACGGTCTCAGAATTCGATGAAACTAGTTTTGTTAGGACCGTATCGTCAATACGAAGCTAGAAAATATTTTTCTGTAATTTTCCGAGTTAATATGTGACCCCGGTAATTTGAAATGTACGTTTAAAATTCAATATAGTGATTTAAATGTAAATTTAACGGAAACTGACTCAAACGATCAAATCAGCTTGCGATACATATCCAATTGTGTTCGGAATGGGGGTAAAACGCTATGGGCGACAGTTGGTGGGCCTCGTTTAGGGGTCGTTTGTGAAAGTCAACTTTTTGCAAAATAAAATAATTAAATTAAATGAAAAAAAAAACTTATCTCCCCCTTTAACTACCAGCCCCCCCCCCCCCGATAATTTCAATTCACTTTTAAAAAAAGAAAAAAACTTCGATGACGAATCGCGCCACCACAGCCCCGACGCCGCCACCGCCGACCGCGACCTCCCCCAGTCCGGCGCCTCCTCCTGCTACGCCCCCTTCACCATCTCCCCTTCCATTCGATCGAACGCGCGAACCCTTTCCCCCTCCGCCTCCCTGAGCCCTAGCCACCCATCCTCCCACCGCCGCCTCGTCCAGATCGCCAGACCCCGGCGTCGACAGTCCCCCCCCCATGTAAGTCGTTTTTTTTTTATTTATTTGTTTTATTTTTATTTTATATAAACAGGAAAATTAAAAACTGATTTTTATAGAAATTAAAAACTGATTTTTATAGCAATTAAAAACTGATTTTTATAGAAATTAAAAACTGATTTTTATAGCAATTAAAAACTGATTTTTTATAGAAATTAAAAACTGATTTTTATAGAAATTAAAAACTGATTTTTATAGCAATTAAAAACTGATTTTTATAGAAATTAAAAACTGATTTTTATAGCAATTAAAAACTGATTTTTATAGCAATTAAAAACTGATTTTTATAGCAATTAAAAACTGATTTTTATAGAGAATAAAAACTGATTTTAATTATAAGGTTAAAAACAGATTTTTAAAATGATTAAAAACAGGTTTTTAAATATGAAAAGGCGATGTTTTTAAATATGAAAAGGCGATGTTTTTTAAATATGAAAAGGCGATGTTTTTAAATATGAAAAGGCGATGTTTATAAATATGAAAAGGCGATGTTTTTAAATATGAAAAGGCGATGTTTTTAAATATGAAAAGGCGATGTTTTTAAATATGAAAAGGCGATGTTTTTAAATATGAAAAGGCGATGTTTTTAAATATGAAAAGGCGAATTTTAGATGTAAAAATGCGAAATCTATATTTTTGAAATGGATTTTTATATATTGAATAGCGAACTAAAAATTCGATTTTTATATATTGAATAGCGAACTAAAAATTCGATTTTTATATATTGAATAGCGAACTAAAAATATGATTTTTATATATTGAATAGCGAGACAAAAATTCGATTTTTATATATTGAATAGCGCAGTAAAAATGTGATTTTTATATATGTAGTGGCTACGGGCAACGAAGATGACGAAGATGCGATAGCGATGAAGATTTCTATCAAAGAAGTGCCGTGGAGCTAGGATAGCTATATGTGAGAATTTCTCACCTTTCAATTTCTTTTTTTCTAGTTATATATATACTAGGATGCAGACGGTGCTTAGTAGCACCCGACACAATCGTCCACAGACCATGGACTTGTTTGTTTGGCTGTTTGGTGATTGATTGCGATATTGGTTTGAATGTGGTTTGTGGTGTGAAAAATCGAATCGATAAATTGGTTAGGATTAGACGTGCGCCGTTATAAGGCGAAGGAGTAAGGCTAGGTTAGACTCTTACTCCAAATTTTGTGGTTTGCATAACGAATTGATTTGATTGATGTGTGAATGGCGTGGGCCTTCACTAGACCGGGGATAAGGCTAGGCCTCGTCCCGTTTCTAGTATCGTGCCGTTATGCCGCCGAAATTTTCTAAAATAAGTTAGAAAAATAAAAATATCATTTTATTTAAAGAATGAATTGAATAGAAATTCATAGGTTGAAATAAAATGTTTTATCGTTAAAAATATAATTTTTAACGTGAAGTGAATAAAATAGAATATTCATTTACAAACCAGACGGTTTGTTTATGTACACCTATTTGAATGACATTGATTGGGACGATAAATTTTACACATCGCCCAACAGCACAAATAAAATATGTGTTTGATTGTTTGAAACCCCACACGGGTGTTAGGATGAAATTTGAAGTTCACTCATCCTGATTGATTAAATATGTCGATCGATCGATTGACAGGCTGTTATAAGCGTTAGATATCTATATTTGATGCTTATACAGTGTAGTGCACTTTAGTTGATGGTTGATTATTTTCCATGCTATTATATACATGTGTTGTATGAAAATCCATATAATTAACGTTATATGGTAATTGATTGGGCCTCATTCCAATTTGAAAAATAAAGAATATTATAAAATAAAAGTTCATGTGTTGACAGTACTCATTCATTGAGATTGGTCATGTGTTGAACGAAATATTTTAGTAATAAAATTTACATCTTTATCAATATAAAATAAAAGTTCATGTGTTGACAGTACTCATCCATTGAGATTGGTCATGTGTTGAACGAAATATTTTGATAATAACAACTATTTTGAAGAAGAAATATTTGAAATAAAATATTTGAAAATAAGAATTTATGAAGCCGTGTTGATTAGATTGACGCCATTTTGACGTGAACGATATTTATATCGATTTTATCGATTTCGAAATGAATTGAATTGAAAACGATTTCGAAATGAAGTGAATATATAACGATTTCGAAATGAATTGAATATATAACGATTTTGAAATGAATTGAAAACGATTTCGAAATGAAATGGATTGAAAACGATTTCGAAATGAATTGAATTGAAAACGAATTCAAATTGAATGGAAAGCGAATTGAAAGGAATTCAAATTGAATTGAAATTTGAATTGAATAGAAATGAATTTGAAACGAATTTATAAAGAAGAATTCAATTTTGATTTGAATTGAAAAGGAAGTTGAAATTGCTTTTGAAACGAATTTAAAAACTATTTATATAATTCGTTTTAAATAGAAATCGACGATATATATATTATATATAATATATATATATATAATATAATGGCCTGAATAGAACGCGCCGCGCCGCGGCAGTTCGTGAATTTCGACCATTTATTTCAAACGGACATTACGGGAGATCCGACCGTCGAATTCTCCTAAAACCGGAACCGTTGGGTTCGTATCGAAAAGAGCTTTCTAATGAATATTAGAAATTTGAAATCTAACGGTTGGATTTGGAATTATGTCCAAATCAAATTCGAAAAAGGTCGCTGTAAGTGCAGTTCGATGGCCATTGATGGAAATCGACTGTACAGGCCTTGATAAAATTATTAAAAATAGTAATAATTTGTGTAAAATCATAAGAAATGATTTGTGAAGATTTGGGATGAAAAACTCCATATTTGAAAAGATAAAAATAGATTTTTATCGAAATGAACTAGTTTTGAACTAGAAACATAATTCTATTTATTTTTAAATAAATAAATTGAATTTGAAATGGTTTTGAAAATAACCAAAACTTCCAATGATTGCATTGGAATGGACTTGAATCGAAATTGTCTTCGGAATATTTCGATGTTGGATTTCGTGATTATACAAATGTTATGGAAATTTGAAAGATATAGACATGTATATCGTTATTTCCAATACGATATTTGTTAGTCGTAGAATTTGATATTGAATATAAGCCGGTATATTTTCTATTCAGAGCCTTGTATTGAATATCAAATGTGATTTGGGTTTGTCGTGAATGGTGTCTTCACTAACACTGTTCTTGAACCCAGTTAAGAAAAGATTAAATCTTTTTATTTAGATTTAATGAAGTGTACCAATTAAATAATATTTAATTGGAATTGAATTGATATTGATTTTTGGGTTCATCGTGAACAGTGTTTTAAATAACACTTGTTCTTTAACCCGATAATTAATGAATGTGACTTTGGGTTTATCGTGAACCGTGTTTTAAATGACACTTAATTCTTTAACCCAGTCAAAGATTAAAACTAAGTGGAGTTTTAATGAATCTTTAATTAGATTGAAATAATCGAAATGGAGTATCACCAGTTTTACTCCAGGCGATAGTTAAATCTTTAATTAGATTTGAACGTGAAATGGTAATTGAATTTACCAATAACACCATGGTGTTAGATATGAAGTATTACCAGTTTTACTTCATGGGATGAATAGGTTGGGATTGGGAAACTAAAACCAATGATTACTTCGGTAAGGTTCGTTAATCTCGACTAGTTGAATCGAAATTCAAAAGAAGATTAAAGAGTAAATTCAAGGAATTTATCTTGGATAAAATTAATGGGAACCTTTCCCTATGAATGTGAAATTTAGAAACTAACTGTCGGTTAGCCAAGCAGAATGGTTTTCTGGATATTGATCTGATGTTGGTTTCGGCCTTCGGGGTTAATATTTGGGAAATTATTCTCTTGACTAATTTACTGTCAGTGACTAATGAATTGGAATGAGGCGTATGTTGTGTTTGTGTAACACTTATTTAAAAATATACGCGAGTTATTCGGAAAGACCGGGTTTATCCCATTCTGAATAACTGATACGACGATAAGTCGAAGATGAAGACGATGGTCGAAGACCGGAGGTCTTCACGTCGTTTGGGTGATAACTGATGATCTTGATTGGGCTGTACACCCAAGAAGATGGAAACAGTTAGTGATCGTCCAGACGTACTTGGAGATCGATGGATATGCGGGGTACTAGGTGCCTCCGGTTTCGTTCAGACCCAGAACGGACTTGTAAATGGACTGTGTGTCTGACATTGGATTTTAGTCTGTGTGTTTGATTTCTATTAAATATATATCTGTTTGGCGGCGGAGAATTTATTCTCTTGCTTAACGCCCTTCTCTGAGACGTACGAGCTCAGGGGTTATATATTGATAGATATCAAACGCATGGAGTGAATTGCCTGTGTGGCATGCCTAAGTGGCAATTGATCGAGGCTTCTGTTGAAAAGCAAAGTCTTGTGGTGATGATCAAAGCACGGCCTTTGTGGCGTAGCTTTGTGTAACGTTTACCTCGCGTGTTTCACACCCGGTATGAACCAAAAACGGGAGACGGACCTCAGGGAGGACTTGCGTTTCTTTCTAGCTAGAAGTGGCGTCAGTGGTTTTACACGCCCTGACGAGTTTGACTTATGTGGTGTTGTTGTTGCGAGGCGCCTCGGATTGATCGGTCGTTCTCGAACCGATGGAGTCATTTAGTTGGCTCGTTTACGCCCCAAAGGGCGGAGAGACGTATTGTTCAGGCATAATAATCCACATCGGTGGACCGGCCCTGACGATCCAAGGCCCACCTGAGTCTGGGACCTGAGACATGGGCTAGATTGTCTCGAATCGGTTGAGGACTATCTTTTGCCTCGGTTCATAGACGGAAATCCAATTTCCAAATACGTGACATTTGCGGTTTTATTTGTAAACCTATATATGGCGACATAGTGGTATGGGGCATTCATGCCGCCTATGATTGATACTTATGATTTGAAGTTGTTTTATACACTATGCACTTATTATAGTATCAAATAATCTGTTTTTAAACGTATCAAGCATTCTTTGGCTGTTATAAGGGAAAACCCTATCCCCCGGCTTGCGTTGCATTGTGTGATAGGACCTGGGTCTTATAACAGCTTCATTTTTCCCTATTTAGCATTGCGCTGTTTGTTTTATGCACTGGTATTCTTGGGAGGAAACCCGTTCCGTGTTATACGGCGTGGTCCCTTGATTTACCTAATGATTTAAAATAAAGATTAACTGTTTTAGTTCTCACACCAGTCACATGACTGACCTGGAGTTTATTGTTTTAACCTAAACTCTGGGTGCCCCTATTTTGACACGGGCAGCTAGTAGTTTCGGTTTTGCAGATTTATATTCACAGGATCCTGGTTTACAGCTGGAACGATATCCGGAAAGCTTTGTATCCGTATATCTCATTCTAGTGTGTATTGTATTATTTTCCGCTGCAATGTATTTAAATGTAATTTAAATCTCTGATATTTCTGTGTAATATTTATTCATACTCTGTATATTCTTGTAATCTGATGCGTTGTTGTAATATACAATGAAATGTTCTTCCGTATGCGTTCTGCTGTGGTTTGTTCTCGAACTATCCGACGCTTTCCTTTACGGGGAAGTTACGGGTTTTCACAGTTGGTATCAGAGCTTTGGTTTACAAAGCGGAGAACAAGGCACATTAGAACCATACGAAAGAATTCATCAGATATTGGATTAGTAATATCCAATGGGAATGACTCGTTAGAGATGGGGTCAGTAGTATCCTAGAACGAGTGTGAAGAGTATATTTTTAAAATGAAAACAATTTTTGTTTTGCAAATTTAAATCAACTATTCGTATTTGATTATTTGTTTATATTGATTTTGGACAATTCAGTATATAAAGAATTTGCATATACGCCTTGCAAACGTATATTCGAAGTTTTAATATACTGGATAGATATAGGACCGCACTCTAGGAGCCCGGAGATGTTCTGATGGTGGTTCGAAACATCATCAGCATTTATTTTCGAGTGACGAAGGTGTGATACCTATATATTTCCATTAGACTGGTGTGAGAACCAAAACCTATATATATAGCTAGGACACTTTGTTGTGAATTGGCATCAAAAACATGATTTTTGTATAATATATCAAATTATGAATTTGAGACTCTAATCAACTAATTGATTGATGTTTGTGTTGTTTGTTTATTTGTTTGCTAATTTTGAACCATTAAGCCTAATAGGATCAAATATTGACTTGTATCGAAAATTGGTCGCATTTGCTTGCATATACATATACTTACATTGAACAGGTCATAGCAAGGAGGCTAGAGCAGAGAATAAAATTTGTTTGCCCGACAAATAGGTACATGTTTACTACATAATTTACTGTTTTGTTTGGGTGATGATGATTTTATGAGCCTATTGGCTAGCCGCTTGGCTTTTTCTTTTTCTTTTTGAGATCTGAAGGACCGGGGAAGCTATTTGAAATTCCCCGATGCTCCCATTGCAGGGGAGGTTATGGCGAAATTTTTCGAAAATTTAGGGTGTTAGCCAAATTTTTGAAATTTTTGGAAATTCTCAGAAACTAAAGAGTTGGAGAATGCAAGCCAGATCGAGCGTAGAGTCGATTAATCAAACCACTTTCGACTTTGTTCCTTTTCGGGGACAAAAAGTTTTAAGTGGGGGAGATTGTAACAACCCGCAAATTCTGGGCCAGTTTAAAATTTTTGTTTTGGCAATTTTAGCGAATTTCGAATATTTAAAATAGATTATTTTAAATAATATCGACGAGAAATTTATTTTGAATATAATTCGAACGTATATATTTATACGCGTCGTCGTTAGAATTAAATATTTATATATAATTATAAATAGAATTGAAAATGGCGCGGTAGTTCGATAATTCGATTTCAAACTTCGATGGAATGTACCGGGTGCAAAACAATCCGGATTTTTGTGAAACCAAAAATAATGGGATCTAATTGATAATATCTTTCCAACGAATCCGAAAAATCAAAAGTTCATAGCGGGAATCAAAAGATATGTCCAGTTGAAAATTCTGAATAGTCGCTATGGAATTCAGGCCCTTAAAAATGGACATTTTGCAAACGACCTCGGATTTCGACGAAACCAGTTTTGTTGGGTCCGGGATGTAAAGTTATTGCTAGGTTTCAAATTTCATAATTTTTCGAATCAATATGTGAGCGTGGCAAAGGAAAACGCGTTTGACCGGTTTCAGTTGATTTTAATCGACTGGAAATTGGCCATTTTTCTAACGGTCTCAGAATTCGATGAAACTAGTTTTGTTAGGACCGTATCGTCAATACGAAGCTAGAAAATATTTTTCTGTAATTTTCCGAGTTAATATGTGACCCCGGTAATTTGAAATGTACGTTTAAAATTCAATATAGTGATTTAAATGTAAATTTAACGGAAACTGACTCAAACGATCAAATCAGCTTGCGATACATATCCAATTGTGTTCGGAATGGGGGTAAAACGCTATGGGCGACAGTTGGTGGGCCTCGTTTAGGGGTCGTTTGTGAAAGTCAACTTTTTGCAAAATAAAATAATTAAATTAAATGAAAAAAAAAACTTATCTCCCCCTTTAACTACCAGCCCCCCCCCCCGATAATTTCAATTCACTTTTAAAAAAAGAAAAAAACTTCGATGACGAATCGCGCCACCACAGCCCCGACGCCGCCACCGCCGACCGCGACCTCCCCCAGTCCGGCGCCTCCTCCTGCTACGCCCCCTTCACCATCTCCCCTTCCATTCGATCGAACGCGCGAACCCTTTCCCCCTCCGCCTCCCTGAGCCCTAGCCACCCATCCTCCCACCGCCGCCTCGTCCAGATCGCCAGACCCCGGCGTCGACAGTCCCCCCCCCATGTAAGTCGTTTTTTTTTTATTTATTTGTTTTATTTTTATTTTATATAAACAGGAAAATTAAAAACTGATTTTTATAGAAATTAAAAACTGATTTTTATAGCAATTAAAAACTGATTTTTATAGAAATTAAAAACTGATTTTTATAGCAATTAAAAACTGATTTTTATAGAAATTAAAAACTGATTTTTATAGAAATTAAAAACTGATTTTTATAGCAATTAAAAACTGATTTTTATAGAAATTAAAAACTGATTTTTATAGCAATTAAAAACTGATTTTTATAGCAATTAAAAACTGATTTTTATAGCAATTAAAAACTGATTTTTATAGAGAATAAAAACTGATTTTAATTATAAGGTTAAAAACAGATTTTTAAAATGATTAAAAACAGGTTTTTAAATATGAAAAGGCGATGTTTTTAAATATGAAAAGGCGATGTTTTTTAAATATGAAAAGGCGATGTTTTTAAATATGAAAAGGCGATGTTTATAAATATGAAAAGGCGATGTTTTTAAATATGAAAAGGCGATGTTTTTAAATATGAAAAGGCGATGTTTTTAAATATGAAAAGGCGATGTTTTTAAATATGAAAAGGCGATGTTTTTAAATATGAAAAGGCGAATTTTAGATGTAAAAATGCGAAATCTATATTTTTGAAATGGATTTTTATATATTGAATAGCGAACTAAAAATTCGATTTTTATATATTGAATAGCGAACTAAAAATTCGATTTTTATATATTGAATAGCGAACTAAAAATATGATTTTTATATATTGAATAGCGAGACAAAAATTCGATTTTTATATATTGAATAGCGCAGTAAAAATGTGATTTTTATATATGTAGTGGCTACGGGCAACGAAGATGACGAAGATGCGATAGCGATGAAGATTTCTATCAAAGAAGTGCCGTGGAGCTAGGATAGCTATATGTGAGAATTTCTCACCTTTCAATTTCTTTTTTTCTAGTTATATATATACTAGGATGCAGACGGTGCTTAGTAGCACCCGACACAATCGTCCACAGACCATGGACTTGTTTGTTTGGCTGTTTGGTGATTGATTGCGATATTGGTTTGAATGTGGTTTGTGGTGTGAAAAATCGAATCGATAAATTGGTTAGGATTAGACGTGCGCCGTTATAAGGCGAAGGAGTAAGGCTAGGTTAGACTCTTACTCCAAATTTTGTGGTTTGCATAACGAATTGATTTGATTGATGTGTGAATGGCGTGGGCCTTCACTAGACCGGGGATAAGGCTAGGCCTCGTCCCGTTTCTAGTATCGTGCCGTTATGCCGCCGAAATTTTCTAAAATAAGTTAGAAAAATAAAAATATCATTTTATTTAAAGAATGAATTGAATAGAAATTCATAGGTTGAAATAAAATGTTTTATCGTTAAAAATATAATTTTTAACGTGAAGTGAATAAAATAGAATATTCATTTACAAACCAGACGGTTTGTTTATGTACACCTATTTGAATGACATTGATTGGGACGATAAATTTTACACATCGCCCAACAGCACAAATAAAATATGTGTTTGATTGTTTGAAACCCCACACGGGTGTTAGGATGAAATTTGAAGTTCACTCATCCTGATTGATTAAATATGTCGATCGATCGATTGACAGGCTGTTATAAGCGTTAGATATCTATATTTGATGCTTATACAGTGTAGTGCACTTTAGTTGATGGTTGATTATTTTCCATGCTATTATATACATGTGTTGTATGAAAATCCATATAATTAACGTTATATGGTAATTGATTGGGCCTCATTCCAATTTGAAAAATAAAGAATATTATAAAATAAAAGTTCATGTGTTGACAGTACTCATTCATTGAGATTGGTCATGTGTTGAACGAAATATTTTAGTAATAAAATTTACATCTTTATCAATATAAAATAAAAGTTCATGTGTTGACAGTACTCATCCATTGAGATTGGTCATGTGTTGAACGAAATATTTTGATAATAACAACTATTTTGAAGAAGAAATATTTGAAATAAAATATTTGAAAATAAGAATTTATGAAGCCGTGTTGATTAGATTGACGCCATTTTGACGTGAACGATATTTATATCGATTTTATCGATTTCGAAATGAATTGAATTGAAAACGATTTCGAAATGAAGTGAATATATAACGATTTCGAAATGAATTGAATATATAACGATTTTGAAATGAATTGAAAACGATTTCGAAATGAAATGGATTGAAAACGATTTCGAAATGAATTGAATTGAAAACGAATTCAAATTGAATGGAAAGCGAATTGAAAGGAATTCAAATTGAATTGAAATTTGAATTGAATAGAAATGAATTTGAAACGAATTTATAAAGAAGAATTCAATTTTGATTTGAATTGAAAAGGAAGTTGAAATTGCTTTTGAAACGAATTTAAAAACTATTTATATAATTCGTTTTAAATAGAAATCGACGATATATATATTATATATAATATATATATATAATATAATGGCCTGAATAGAACGCGCCGCGCCGCGGCAGTTCGTGAATTTCGACCATTTATTTCAAACGGACATTACGGGAGATCCGACCGTCGAATTCTCCTAAAACCGGAACCGTTGGGTTCGTATCGAAAAGAGCTTTCTAATGAATATTAGAAATTTGAAATCTAACGGTTGGATTTGGAATTATGTCCAAATCAAATTCGAAAAAGGTCGCTGTAAGTGCAGTTCGATGGCCATTGATGGAAATCGACTGTACAGGCCTTGATAAAATTATTAAAAATAGTAATAATTTGTGTAAAATCATAAGAAATGATTTGTGAAGATTTGGGATGAAAAACTCCATATTTGAAAAGATAAAAATAGATTTTTATCGAAATGAACTAGTTTTGAACTAGAAACATAATTCTATTTATTTTTAAATAAATAAATTGAATTTGAAATGGTTTTGAAAATAACCAAAACTTCCAATGATTGCATTGGAATGGACTTGAATCGAAATTGTCTTCGGAATATTTCGATGTTGGATTTCGTGATTATACAAATGTTATGGAAATTTGAAAGATATAGACATGTATATCGTTATTTCCAATACGATATTTGTTAGTCGTAGAATTTGATATTGAATATAAGCCGGTATATTTTCTATTCAGAGCCTTGTATTGAATATCAAATGTGATTTGGGTTTGTCGTGAATGGTGTCTTCACTAACACTGTTCTTGAACCCAGTTAAGAAAAGATTAAATCTTTTTATTTAGATTTAATGAAGTGTACCAATTAAATAATATTTAATTGGAATTGAATTGATATTGATTTTTGGGTTCATCGTGAACAGTGTTTTAAATAACACTTGTTCTTTAACCCGATAATTAATGAATGTGACTTTGGGTTTATCGTGAACCGTGTTTTAAATGACACTTAATTCTTTAACCCAGTCAAAGATTAAAACTAAGTGGAGTTTTAATGAATCTTTAATTAGATTGAAATAATCGAAATGGAGTATCACCAGTTTTACTCCAGGCGATAGTTAAATCTTTAATTAGATTTGAACGTGAAATGGTAATTGAATTTACCAATAACACCATGGTGTTAGATATGAAGTATTACCAGTTTTACTTCATGGGATGAATAGGTTGGGATTGGGAAACTAAAACCAATGATTACTTCGGTAAGGTTCGTTAATCTCGACTAGTTGAATCGAAATTCAAAAGAAGATTAAAGAGTAAATTCAAGGAATTTATCTTGGATAAAATTAATGGGAACCTTTCCCTATGAATGTGAAATTTAGAAACTAACTGTCGGTTAGCCAAGCAGAATGGTTTTCTGGATATTGATCTGATGTTGGTTTCGGCCTTCGGGGTTAATATTTGGGAAATTATTCTCTTGACTAATTTACTGTCAGTGACTAATGAATTGGAATGAGGCGTATGTTGTGTTTGTGTAACACTTATTTAAAAATATACGCGAGTTATTCGGAAAGACCGGGTTTATCCCATTCTGAATAACTGATACGACGATAAGTCGAAGATGAAGACGATGGTTGAAGACCGGAGGTCTTCACGTCGTTTGGGTGATAACTGATGATCTTGATTGGGCTGTACACCCAAGAAGATGGAAACAGTTAGTGATCGTCCAGACGTACTTGGAGATCGATGGATATGCGGGGTACTAGGTGCCTCCGGTTTCGTTCAGACCCAGAACGGACTTGTAAATGGACTGTGTGTCTGACATTGGATTTTAGTCTGTGTGTTTGATTTCTATTAAATATATATCTGTTTGGCGGCGGAGAATTTATTCTCTTGCTTAACGCCCTTCTCTGAGACGTACGAGCTCAGGGGTTATATATTGATAGATATCAAACGCATGGAGTGAATTGCCTGTGTGGCATGCCTAAGTGGCAATTGATCGAGGCTTCTGTTGAAAAGCAAAGTCTTGTGGTGATGATCAAAGCACGGCCTTTGTGGCGTAGCTTTGTGTAACGTTTACCTCGCGTGTTTCACACCCGGTATGAACCAAAAACGGGAGACGGACCTCAGGGAGGACTTGCGTTTCTTTCTAGCTAGAAGTGGCGTCAGTGGTTTTACACGCCCTGACGAGTTTGACTTATGTGGTGTTGTTGTTGCGAGGCGCCTCGGATTGATCGGTCGTTCTCGAACCGATGGAGTCATTTAGTTGGCTCGTTTACGCCCCAAAGGGCGGAGAGACGTATTGTTCAGGCATAATAATCCACATCGGTGGACCGGCCCTGACGATCCAAGGCCCACCTGAGTCTGGGACCTGAGACATGGGCTAGATTGTCTCGAATCGGTTGAGGACTATCTTTTGCCTCGGTTCATAGACGGAAATCCAATTTCCAAATACGTGACATTTGCGGTTTTATTTGTAAACCTATATATGGCGACATAGTGGTATGGGGCATTCATGCCGCCTATGATTGATACTTATGATTTGAAGTTGTTTTATACACTATGCACTTATTATAGTATCAAATAATCTGTTTTTAAACGTATCAAGCATTCTTTGGCTGTTATAAGGGAAAACCCTATCCCCCGGCTTGCGTTGCATTGTGTGATAGGACCTGGGTCTTATAACAGCTTCATTTTTCCCTATTTAGCATTGCGCTGTTTGTTTTATGCACTGGTATTCTTGGGAGGAAACCCGTTCCGTGTTATACGGCGTGGTCCCTTGATTTACCTAATGATTTAAAATAAAGATTAACTGTTTTAGTTCTCACACCAGTCACATGACTGACCTGGAGTTTATTGTTTTAACCTAAACTCTGGGTGCCCCTATTTTGACACGGGCAGCTAGTAGTTTCGGTTTTGCAGATTTATATTCACAGGATCCTGGTTTACAGCTGGAACGATATCCGGAAAGCTTTGTATCCGTATATCTCATTCTAGTGTGTATTGTATTATTTTCCGCTGCAATGTATTTAAATGTAATTTAAATCTCTGATATTTCTGTGTAATATTTATTCATACTCTGTATATTCTTGTAATCTGATGCGTTGTTGTAATATACAATGAAATGTTCTTCCGTATGCGTTCTGCTGTGGTTTGTTCTCGAACTATCCGACGCTTTCCTTTACGGGGAAGTTACGGGTTTTCACAGTTGGTATCAGAGCTTTGGTTTACAAAGCGGAGAACAAGGCACATTAGAACCATACGAAAGAATTCATCAGATATTGGATTAGTAATATCCAATGGGAATGACTCGTTAGAGATGGGGTCAGTAGTATCCTAGAACGAGTGTGAAGAGTATATTTTTAAAATGAAAACAATTTTTGTTTTGCAAATTTAAATCAACTATTCGTATTTGATTATTTGTTTATATTGATTTTGGACAATTCAGTATATAAAGAATTTGCATATACGCCTTGCAAACGTATATTCGAAGTTTTAATATACTGGATAGATATAGGACCGCACTCTAGGAGCCCGGAGATGTTCTGATGGTGGTTCGAAACATCATCAGCATTTATTTTCGAGTGACGAAGGTGTGATACCTATATATTTCCATTAGACTGGTGTGAGAACCAAAACCTATATATATAGCTAGGACACTTTGTTGTGAATTGGCATCAAAAACATGATTTTTGTATAATATATCAAATTATGAATTTGAGACTCTAATCAACTAATTGATTGATGTTTGTGTTGTTTGTTTATTTGTTTGCTAATTTTGAACCATTAAGCCTAATAGGATCAAATATTGACTTGTATCGAAAATTGGTCGCATTTGCTTGCATATACATATACTTACATTGAACAGGTCATAGCAAGGAGGCTAGAGCAGAGAATAAAATTTGTTTGCCCGACAAATAGGTACATGTTTACTACATAATTTACTGTTTTGTTTGGGTGATGATGATTTTATGAGCCTATTGGCTAGCCGCTTGGCTTTTTCTTTTTCTTTTTGAGATCTGAAGGACCGGGGAAGCTATTTGAAATTCCCCGATGCTCCCATTGCAGGGGAGGTTATGGCGAAATTTTTCGAAAATTTAGGGTGTTAGCCAAATTTTTGAAATTTTTGGAAATTCTCAGAAACTAAAGAGTTGGAGAATGCAAGCCAGATCGAGCGTAGAGTCGATTAATCAAACCACTTTCGACTTTGTTCCTTTTCGGGGACAAAAAGTTTTAAGTGGGGGAGATTGTAACAACCCGCAAATTCTGGGCCAGTTTAAAATTTTTGTTTTGGCAATTTTAGCGAATTTCGAATATTTAAAATAGATTATTTTAAATAATATCGACGAGAAATTTATTTTGAATATAATTCGAACGTATATATTTATACGCGTCGTCGTTAGAATTAAATATTTATATATAATTATAAATAGAATTGAAAATGGCGCGGTAGTTCGATAATTCGATTTCAAACTTCGATGGAATGTACCGGGTGCAAAACAATCCGGATTTTTGTGAAACCAAAAATAATGGGATCTAATTGATAATATCTTTCCAACGAATCCGAAAAATCAAAAGTTCATAGCGGGAATCAAAAGATATGTCCAGTTGAAAATTCTGAATAGTCGCTATGGAATTCAGGCCCTTAAAAATGGACATTTTGCAAACGACCTCGGATTTCGACGAAACCAGTTTTGTTGGGTCCGGGATGTAAAGTTATTGCTAGGTTTCAAATTTCATAATTTTTCGAATCAATATGTGAGCGTGGCAAAGGAAAACGCGTTTGACCGGTTTCAGTTGATTTTAATCGACTGGAAATTGGCCATTTTTCTAACGGTCTCAGAATTCGATGAAACTAGTTTTGTTAGGACCGTATCGTCAATACGAAGCTAGAAAATATTTTTCTGTAATTTTCCGAGTTAATATGTGACCCCGGTAATTTGAAATGTACGTTTAAAATTCAATATAGTGATTTAAATGTAAATTTAACGGAAACTGACTCAAACGATCAAATCAGCTTGCGATACATATCCCATTGTGTTCGGAATGGGGGTAAAACGCTATGGACGACAGTCGGTGGGCCTCGTTTAGGGGTCGTTTGTGAAAGTCAACTTTTTGCAAAATAAAATAATTAAATAAATTGAAAAAAAAAACTTATCTCCCCCTTTAACTACCAGCCCCCCCCCCCCCCGATAATTTCAATTCACTTTTTAAAAAAGAAAAAAAAAACTTTGATGACGAATCGCGCCACCACAGCCCCGACGCCGCCACCGCCGACCGCGACCTCCCCCAGTCCGGCGCCTCCTCCTGCTACGCCCCCTTCACCATCTCCCCTTCCATTCGATCGAACGCGCGAACCCTTTCCCCCTCCGCCTCCCTGAGCCCTAGCCACCCATCCTCCCACCGCCGCCTCGTCCAGATCGCCAGACCCCGGCGTCGACAGTCCCCCCCCCCTGTAAGTCGTTTTTTTTTTATTTATTTGTTTTATTTTTATTTTATATAAACAGGGAAATTAAAAACTGATTTTTATAGAAATTAAAAACTGATTTTTATAGCAATTAAAAACTGATTTTTATAGAAATTAAAAACTGATTTTTATAGCAATTAAAAACTGATTTTTATAGAAATTAAAAACTGATTTTTATAGCAATTAAAAACTGATTTTTATAGCAATTAAAAACTGATTTTTATAGCAATTAAAAACTGATTTTTATAGAGAATAAAAACTGATTTTAATTATAAGGTTAAAAACAGATTTTTAAAATGATTAAAAACAGGTTTTTAATTATGAAAAGGCGACGTTTTTAAATATGAAAAGGCGATGTTTTTTAAATATGAAAAGGCGATGTTTTTAAATATGAAAAGGCGATGTTTTTAAATATGAAAAGGCGATGTTTTTAAATATGAAAAGGCGATGTTTTTAAATATGAAAAGGCGATGTTTTTAAATATGAAAAGGCGAATTTTAGATGTAAAAATGCGAAATCTATATTTTTGAAATGGATTTTTATATATTGAATAGCGAACTAAAAATTCGATTTTTATATATTGAATAGCGAACTAAAAATTCGATTTTTATATATTGAATAGCGAACTAAAAATATGATTTTTATATATTGAATAGCGAGACAAAAATTCGATTTTTATATATTGAATAGCGTAGTAAAAATGTGATTTTTATATATGTAGTGGCTACGGGCAACGAAGATGACGAAGATGCGATAGCGATGAAGATTTCTATCAAAGAAGTGCCGTGGAGCTAGGATAGCTATATGTGAGAATTTCTCACCTTTCAATTTCTTTTTTTCTAGTTATATATATACTAGGATGCAGACGGTGCTTAGTAGCACCCGACACAATCGTCCACAGACCATGGACTTGTTTGTTTGGCTGTTTGGTGATTGATTGCGATATTGGTTTGAATGTGGTTTGTGGTGTGAAAAATCGAATCGATAAATTGGTTAGGATTAGACGTGCGCCGTTATAAGGCGAAGGAGTAAGGCTAGGTTAGACTCTTACTCCAAATTTTGTGGTTTGCATAACGAATTGATTTGATTGATGTGTGAATGGCGTGGGCCTTCACTAGACCGGGGATAAGGCTAGGCCTCGTCCCGTTTCTAGTATCGTGCCGTTATGCCGCCGAAATTTTCTAAAATAAGTTAGAAAAATAAAAATATCATTTTATTTAAAGAATGAATTGAATAGAAATTCATAGGTTGAAATAAAATGTTTTATCGTTAAAAATATAATTTTTAACGTGAAGTGAATAAAATAGAATATTCATTTACAAACCAGACGGTTTGTTTATGTACACCTATTTGAATGACATTGATTGGGACGATAAATTTTACACATCGCCCAACAGCACAAATAAAATATGTGTTTGATTGTTTGAAACCCCACACGGGTGTTAGGATGAAATTTGAAGTTCACTCATCCTGATTGATTAAATATGTCGATCGATCGATTGACAGGCTGTTATAAGCGTTAGATATCTATATTTGATGCTTATACAGTGTAGTGCACTTTAGTTGATGGTTGATTATTTTCCATGCTATTATATACATGTGTTGTATGAAAATCCATATAATTAACGTTATATGGTAATTGATTGGGCCTCATTCCAATTTGAAAAATAAAGAATATTATAAAATAAAAGTTCATGTGTTGACAGTACTCATTCATTGAGATTGGTCATGTGTTGAACGAAATATTTTAGTAATAAAATTTACATCTTTATCAATATAAAATAAAAGTTCATGTGTTGACAGTACTCATCCATTGAGATTGGTCATGTGTTGAACGAAATATTTTGATAATAACAACTATTTTGAAGAAGAAATATTTGAAATAAAATATTTGAAAATAAGAATTTATGAAGCCGTGTTGATTAGATTGACGCCATTTTGACGTGAACGATATTTATATCGATTTTATCGATTTCGAAATGAATTGAAAACGATTTCGAAATGAAGTGAATATATAACGATTTCGAAATGAATTGAATATATAACGATTTTGAAATGAATTGAAAACGATTTCGAAATGAAATGGATTGAAAACGATTTCGAAATGAATTGAATTGAAAACGAATTCAAATTGAATGGAAAGCGAATTGAAAGGAATTCAAATTGAATTGAAATTTGAATTGAATAGAAATGAATTTGAAACGAATTTATAAAGAAGAATTCAATTTTGATTTGAATTGAAAAGGAAGTTGAAATTGCTTTTGAAACGAATTTAAAAACTATTTATATAATTCGTTTTAAATAGAAATCGACGATATATATATTATATATAATATATATATATAATATAATGGCCTGAATAGAACGCGCCGCGCCGCGGCAGTTCGTGAATTTCGACCATTTATTTCAAACGGACATTACGGGAGATCCGACCGTCGAATTCTCCTAAAACCGGAACCGTTGGGTTCGTATCGAAAAGAGCTTTCTAATGAATATTAGAAATTTGAAATCTAACGGTTGGATTTGGAATTATGTCCAAATCAAATTCGAAAAAGGTCGCTGTAAGTGCAGTTCGATGGCCATTGATGGAAATCGACTGTACAGGCCTTGATAAAATTATTAAAAATAGTAATAATTTGTGTAAAATCATAAGAAATGATTTGTGAAGATTTGGGATGAAAAACTCCATATTTGAAAAGATAAAAATAGATTTTTATCGAAATGAACTAGTTTTGAACTAGAAACATAATTCTATTTATTTTTAAATAAATAAATTGAATTTGAAATGGTTTTGAAAATAACCAAAACTTCCAATGATTGCATTGGAATGGACTTGAATCGAAATTGTCTTCGGAATATTTCGATGTTGGATTTCGTGATTATACAAATGTTATGGAAATTTGAAAGATATAGACATGTATATCGTTATTTCCAATACGATATTTGTTAGTCGTAGAATTTGATATTGAATATAAGCCGGTATATTTTTTATTCAGAGCCTTGTATTGAATATCAAATGTGATTTGGGTTTGTCGTGAATGGTGTCTTCACTAACACTGTTCTTGAACCCAGTTAAGAAAAGATTAAATCTTTTTATTTAGATTTAATGAAGTGTACCAATTAAATAATATTTAATTGGAATTGAATTGATATTGATTTTTGGGTTCATCGTGAACAGTGTTTTAAATAACACTTGTTCTTTAACCCGATAATTAATGAATGTGACTTTGGGTTTATCGTGAACCGTGTTTTAAATGACACTGATTCTTTAACCCAGTCAAAGATTAAAACTAAGTGGAGTTTTAATGAATCTTTAATTAGATTGAAATAATCGAAATGGAGTATCACCAGTTTTACTCCAGGCGATAGTTAAATCTTTAATTAGATTTGAACGTGAAATGGTAATTGAATTTACCGATAACACCATGGTGTTAGATATGAAGTATTACCAGTTTTACTTCATGGGATGAATAGGTTGGGATTGGGAAACTAAAACCAATGATTACTTCGGTAAGGTTCGTTAATCTCGACTAGTTGAATCGAAATTCAAAAGAAGATTAAAGAGTAAATTCAAGGAATTTATCTTGGATAAAATTAATGGGAACCTTTCCCTATGAATGTGAAATTTAGAAACTAACTGTCGGTTAGCCAAGCAGAATGGTTTTCTGGATATTGATCTGATGTTGGTTTCGGCCTTCGGGGTTAATATTTGGGAAATTATTCTCTTGACTAATTTACTGTCAGTGACTAATGAATTGGAATGAGGCGTATGTTGTGTTTGTGTAACACTTATTTAAAAATATACGCGAGTTATTCGGAAAGACCGGGTTTATCCCATTCTGAATAACTGATACGACGATAAGTCGAAGATGAAGACGATGGTCGAAGACCGGAGGTCTTCACGTCGTTTGGGTGATAACTGATGATCTTGATTGGGCTGTACACCCAAGAAGATGGAAACAGTTAGTGATCGTCCAGACGTACTTGGAGATCGATGGATATGCGGGGTACTAGGTGCCTCCGGTTTCGTTCAGACCCAGAACGGACTTGTAAATGGACTGTGTGTCTGACATTGGATTTTAGTCTGTGTGTTTGATTTCTATTAAATATATATCTGTTTGGCGGCGGAGAATTTATTCTCTTGCTTAACGCCCTTCTCTGAGACGTACGAGCTCAGGGGTTATATATTGATAGATATCAAACGCATGGAGTGAATTGCCTGTGTGGCATGCCTAAGTGGCAATTGATCGAGGCTTCTTTTGAAAAGCAAAGTCTTGTGGTGATGATCAAAGCACGGCCTTTGTGGCGTAGCTTTGTGTAACGTTTACCTCGCGTGTTTCACACCCGGTATGAACCAAAAACGGGAGACGGACCTCAGGGAGGACTTGCGTTTCTTTCTAGCTAGAAGTGGCGTCAGTGGTTTTACACGCCCTGACGAGTTTGACTTATGTGGTTGTTGCTGTTGCGAGGCGCCTCGGATTGATCGGTCGTTCTCGAACCGATGGAGTCATTTAGTTGGCTCGTTTACGCCCCAAAGGGCGGAGAGACGTATTGTTCAGGCATAATAATCCACATCGGTGGACCGGCCCTGACGATCCAAGGCCCACCTGAGTCTGGGACCTGAGACATGGGCTAGATTGTCTCGAATCGGTTGAGGACTATCTTTTGCCTCGGTTCATAGACGGAAATCCAATTTCCAAATACGTGACATTTGCGGTTTTATTTGTAAACCTATATATGGCGACATAGTGGTATGGGGCATTCATGCCGCCTATGATTGATACTTATGATTTGAAGTTGTTTTATACACTATGCACTTATTATAGTATCAAATAATCTGTTTTTAAACGTATCAAGCATTCTTTGGCTGTTATAAGGGAAAACCCTATCCCCCGGCTTGCGTTGCATTGTGTGATAGGACCTGGGTCTTATAACAGCTTCATTTTTCCCTATTTAGCATTGCGCTGTTTGTTTTATGCACTGGTATTCTTGGGAGGAAACCCGTTCCGTGTTATACGGCGTGGTCCCTTGATTTACCTAATGATTTAAAATAAAGATTAACTGTTTTAGTTCTCACACCAGTCACATGACTGACCTGGAGTTTATTGTTTTAACCTAAACTCTGGGTGCCCCTATTTTGACACGGGCAGCTAGTAGTTTCGGTTTTGCAGATTTATATTCACAGGATCCTGGTTTACAGCTGGAACGATATCCGGAAAGCTTTGTATCCGTATATCTCATTCTAGTGTGTATTGTATTATTTTCCGCTGCAATGTATTTAAATGTAATTTAAATCTCTGATATTTCTGTGTAATATTTATTCATACTCTGTATATTCTTGTAATCTGATGCGTTGTTGTAATATACAATGAAATGTTCTTCCGTATGCGTTCTGCTGTGGTTTGTTCTCGAACTATCCGACGCTTTCCTTTACGGGGAAGTTACGGGTTTTCACACAAACACATGGGGAAATAGTTATTTTACAAAAATACGGATTAAGTTAATATTTGGGGCTTTCCGTACAGGAGTTATTGACATATATACGTGGATTACCTTCAAACAAAGCCCTATGAATTCTTCAATTTCGCTAAAGAAATATCATCATCATCTACATAATATAAATCTTAAAGATAAGAGAAAATGTTATTACTACAATTTTGATGTTATGTATTCATTATAGCATTAAGATACATAATATTGAATTGAACATAAATGTATAAAACATATGATCTGGTTTTCAACTATTAGTTCTTCAATTACAACATGAATGTTCGACAATCATCAATATTCACCAAAAATTGGTACATGAAACAAGAAAATTGAGGTTTATGCTTAAGCCTAGTAAGGAATGATGATGTAGTGGAAATATTTCATGGATGTTGTGTCATTATTAGAGATAGAATAGGTAGTAAAGAAGGAGAAACATAAGCACTGTGTGTTTTCCAGAACAATGATATGGCGAGGATGATTACCTTATCAATAACATACTATAAAAGAGTGTGCCTCCTCCTAATATATGATAGCATAAGCACAAACTTTGGCTAGGATAATACAACGAAAAATGCGTGCAGCTTAATTCACAGCCATTCAGTAAATAAATACTTTTAGTAATGGGCAGAAGCCAATGAATGCATATCTGATGGTATGCATGGTGACATAAGCATGGACATAACATCAACCTTTGGACAAAATAGTAATCAATGTTAATATAATAGCCAAGACGATTTAAACACTAAATTGTTTTACATGCTTGAGGCTTTAAAGAGAGCAAACCACTAACAAAAAGATGTTACAACATGATAATATAATACACGCAATAGGCACGAATAAGAACCAATTAACAATCCAAACCTTATTAATGCCCTTCAGTATATGAACTATTTATAGCCCCAAACAAAACTGATATGTACACCCCAAAGAGATATGAATATGTTAGCAAATTACAACTTCATGGGTAAATTTGTCTATATGCATATAAGGATCCTGAATGCTTTATGCATCACCAATAATTTCAAATGCTAACAAATAAGAAAACGCTTTTAGTTATAGTAAGTTAAAGCAAATGAATTGCATCTACATAAGGCATAGCACATACAAATTCTTTACATATTATTTAGTCTATACATTTCCAAAGTCACTCAAGATATATATTAGTTTACAAATATATCACATTGCTTCCAGCTTATATATGTGTGGCTCAACAAACACAATTTTACTATTATTATTATATTTAATAACATGTGTAATCTTAATAATGCACCAAAATATTTTTTAACCTCTGATAGAAGTTCCAAATAATAAATTTAGGGTTATCATTCTCCCCATTTATAAGAGCTCTCCATTTCATCCTACATAGAATTATTTTAATAGCAACTCTTCAAGTGTTTTACAACAAAATCTTATACCTAAAACACCAAACCTCTGTTTCTAGACTACAAATAAACATTCAATCAAAGATTGATAGGACAATGATAGAAAAAACATTCAACCTTAGTATGCTAAAAAAATTGAATTTATTTTAGAACTTTTTTGCTGAGGGATAATCTCAACTATAAGTGGTTTGTTTACTTTTTTGGGCATATATTAAAATCTTTAAATTAACATAGTAAACCCATATAATAATTCTTAAAAAAAACACGTAGTTGGAAAATGTGGCAATTTCATGCAGGTCACATTCATTAAGGTTTTTTAAACTTCTAAACTGTGGAATTTATGCCAACCATGTAGCTTGAGTAGAATAAAAAATGGTAATAAACAACAGTCAACTGATATGTTTTGTGAAACAAACATTTGAGTGCATCAAAATCTCAGCTTGTGATTTAGTTGAAGTAGCAACATCACAACTACCATCGCCATAATGACCTCTTATCTAAGAGAAAATTATTCCATTATAAGTATTTTTTATAAATTGAAATAATTGGTTCTTAGCAATCATGTTACTAAAATTATCTAGTCCATATGTAAAATATTGATCCATGTCTAATGAATATGACTAAAGTGTTTTGATGACACTCTTCCACTTAAAAATAGATGGTTTACCTATAATGTGTTCATCACATCAGATATAGACTGTATGAACATTTTATGATTTGCATTAAATACATATTTTACAATTTAGTCACCAGATAATAAGGATCTAAAGAATCTAATGTACATAACAAACAATGATTTTTTTTGCTAGTAAACCAAAAAATGCATGGCTATTCGATCTAATTATGGGCAACCTTTTCTTTATTAGCCACGATGCTAGGTCAAACCGTTAGGTGTTAAATGTTGGCAATAGATTGAATTTATGGGAAGGTTTTGACCATGAGCGCATAAACTACATGCAAAATTTAATTTTGAATCATAAATGGTTACTTGTGAAAGTTCAGTGCTATTAATTTTCAAACTATAGCATGCATTTTATAACATTTTTATAGGAAAAAACACATACAAACATATACCTTCTTGCAGTTTATAGGGATGCTGCATTATGTAGCTTATGCTCTCGTTAGCTTCTAATTTGTATGACATGTTTATTAATTAGAAGATGGGTAATTTCGAGTAGTGGCAAGGTTATTCAACTTAATAAATCTAAAAATATAATCATTTCATCATAAGAAGGTAGAAAAATCATAAGAAAAATGTAATGCAAGAACCATGCAATTAGTTGAGTTAATTGACTCCTACATCAAAACTGGAACGACATTAATAGACTCTTTTCATTGTCTTAACTAACGAAGGCATAAAATTAAAGATAAACATTGAAGACATAATTACCTGTTGAATACAGGTCTGGCGATGTAGATATCAATGAAAACAATTCTGAATCCATAGCTTCTTCTAAATTCTTTTGATCTCCAATTGCACTCCCAATCTGCTAGCAAGTTAAGCCAAAATAGATGACCCAAGTTGACATGATTAAATACTTACATAAGATTCCAAGGGGAAGAAACCGCATGGTGACGTATGGCCTATCGATGGGGTGGACTTAAGGGAAAACTGACGAAAAAGGGAAAAAGTAGGAAGTGAGGACACTTAGGGTTTGCGGAGCAGGAGGTGATGACGGCAAGGATAGAGAAGGTCGGTACTAAGATTGTATGCACTAAAGGAATCATTGGGTATGGACGAAGGCTGAAGATGAAAGGGGAAAATGAAGGCGTAGTGCGTCAGGTGGAATAAAAAGTAAGATGAGGTGAATGGGAGGAACGCGAAAATGTGATCTTGGGAAAGAGACGGTTTGGTAAACATTCCGCGTAGTGTGCAGAAATTGAAGGGGGCTTGAGAGCTTACGAAAAATAACTCAGCTTTAATAGTATAGTATAGATATGAAAGATCATCCACCACAATTATGTAATTCATTGAAAGGAGCAAATAAAAGTTATTCATGTGTTTCATTATAAATAAATGAATTATATTAAATATACATTAAAAATAAAAATAGTTGTCTACAATGCAAAGTACAAAAGGTCGTGCACTTGAAAGCGCTTTGACTTAATCATACTTATCCACCAATGACATGATTTGCAATATTAATTATCATCATTTACTTGTTTCTTTTTCTTATTCCCAATCCAATTGACAAAGCTAAGATTTCATTGTCATTTCTAGTTCATTCCTGGCACTACATCATATGAAATAATTATTGATTGCATCCTACCATGCTTTTTATATGTTTATTCGATAAAAAAAATTAATGAATGGTTTAAAGTAAGGCATATGATAATTTGAACAGGGATAGGAAAGTTGAACCCTCGCATTCTCATCAGCTTAAAAAACTATGATCACTTGACTAAGACAGCATAATTATATTTGTGCCAGACATGCACCGAACAACATGTTGAATCTATCTTAAGAACTTTGTAGTTGTTCATCATTAGTTTGCAGATTTACCTATCCTCTCTTCTTAAACATTAAATTGCAATATTATTTTATTTTTTTTGCAATTATATGCTTAGGTTCTATTTTGAGGCTAGTACTACTAAAGACATCTCGAAAAAAGCGAATAACACCATGAACGTTGGTTTAGCATCAATTGTAGTGTTGAAAAAAAATATTATTCCAAAAGCCATTTCTCTTGGAATATTGAAATTTTAATTTAATTATACCAAAAGTTAAATTGCTTCTCTTTTAGAGTTTGCCTAATTTTTTTATACGCCCATTGGCAGTGTTAAATCTTTTGACTTTTCTTATTAAAGCTTGTTGTTTCGACCATCATACAAAACTTTATACATTACTGGAAAGAGGACCACTTTTTTCAAGAATTTAACGCCTATATAATCATGTTAACAGTGTCTGAGCACTTAGTTTCAGAATTTCCTTGCATAATTCATGAAATTGACCAGCAAATATATTAGTTCCTACACCTGTGTACCGCTTTATATAAAAGTGATTTCTGCGCAATTGAAAAACCATTTGAACCACAATAGAAGAAGTTAAAAATTTGGCACATATGCATTTGTGCATGGGAGTGGCTATCAAAAAATTTAAACTATTACCTAACATCATCCATTATAATGTAGAAATTATGCATACCTGTCAGTTTTTTAAACATCGTCCGGCATAATAATATGCAAAATATAAGTTTATACAAAAAAATTGAACTAGTTGACAAAAAATATTATATGATATTGTTGTCATACTCCGAATGGTTGTGATGGACTAATTAATATTGTTTGGTAAACTTAATATGATTGAACTATCAACATCAAAGCTATAAACACATAATACTATAAGGTTCGAGTATGAACTGGTTAATATATTGTTTTGAATAACAATCATCGAAGATAGGATTTTATTATAAATAGATTTATCAACATTGATGGTATAAATTCCTGATTATTACAACATTATTGAAATCTGAATGCGTCAAGGGATCAACAACAGATTAAGGAGATATCCCTTTATAATAACAGAACATATGGACATAATTACGCACTGTAAATGAGGAATACTATCATAATCTAGGATGATTGATAGATCTTAATAATCAAATTCATCTACGATGTTGTGTTTAGGGGCAGGAGCTGGAGCATGATGCTTATGGTAGTGATGGTGACCATGGTGTTGGTGGTGATGGTGAGGAGAAGGAGCAGGACCATGGTGCTTGTGGTGGTGGCTGTGAGGAGCAGGAGCATGATGTTTGTGAAGATCATGGTAGTGTCCATGAGGAGAAGGAGCATGACCATGGTGTTGGTGATGGTTGTTGTGGGGTGAAGGAGCAGGACCATGGTGCTTGTGGTGGTGGCTGTGAGGAGCAGGAGCATGGGCATGATGTTTGTGAAGATCATGGTAGTGTCCATGAGGAGAAGGAGCATGACCAGGGTGGTGGTGGTGGTGGGGAGAAGGAGCAGGACCATGGTGCTTGTGGTGGTGGCTGTGAGGAGCAGGAGCATGGGCATGATGTTTGTGAAGATCATGGTATTGTCCATGAGGAGAAGGAGCATGAACATGGTGCTGGGGATGGTGGTGGTGGGGAGAAGGAGCAGGACCATGGTGCTTGTGGTGGTGGTTGTGAGGAGCAGGAGCATGGGCGTGATGTTTGTGAAGATCTTGGTAGTGTCCATGAGGAGAAGGAGCATGACCATGGTGGTGGTGGGGAGAAGGAGCAGAACCATGGTGCTTATGGCGATGATGGTGGTGGCGGTGAGGAGGAGCAGGACCATGACCATGACCATGGTGGTGGTTTTTATCAGCATTCTCGTATGCCATCATTTCTTTCATTGTTTCTTCCCATAAATTTTCAAGCTCGGATTGTGTAATGTCTATTTGTGGAATGTCTTTCTCACCCTCTCCCATTGATGAAATTTCTATGTTGGAATAACAAGATACCATTGTGACATTTAGCATTGCTGCTGCAATAACTACCAAAAAAAAGCTCTTTACAAGATCCATTTTCAATTTTGTTATATTGTAGTGTAAGCTGTACTGGCATTGCCTATGTATTTATATAGATGATTTGGTATTTGGTACATCCCCTTTGTTAGTGGAAATCCATAATCCAGAATAATATGTCTTATTACATGCAGTAACCAAATTATCTGTATTTATTATTAAAATTACTTATCTTTTGTACTAAAAATTTGATATTTATTATATTAATAATATTTTGTTATTTTCATATGTACATTCCAAATATATTAACATTTGCATATTTTTAAAATCTTTGTGTGTAGAATCAAGAAAAAACAATATAGTGTAGCTCATATATTTGCAAATAGATATAACTTTTGGAAGTACAATTGTGGAAAAACAATAAGTAGTAATATAATGTAATGCTAATTCGTATTCCATTAACCTTTTGAATTTCATGATCTTAACAAGTATGTGAACCATTGAAAACAAATATTTTGATATGCTATTTTTCTAGAGAATGCTAAAATATTTCGTTTTACATATATCTTGAAAAAGAAGTTTGTTATGTATGTTTCTATCAAATGTATGAAATAATAATCTGTCTATTTTTTAGCGGTAATAGATCTATACATTATAAATTCAAAATAATTCTTTTCGATCATTATTTATCTTAACTAATACCATTCATAAATCGATAATCTCTTATTATTTAATAGTAAGACAATATATGTCAAATATTAGTTATGCATGCCATCACTTCTACAGAATTACCCTTAAATTTCATCCTTGTGGATTGAATGCGTTTTTCTTAGCCAATTGCCCTATTACAAGACAAACACTTGAACCGTTCTTGGGCGAATATTTTGCCGCTGATTGCCCACATCAATGACAAATTAGTTTAATCATTAAAACTCGAACTTCAGTGAACTTCTTGACTTAAAATGAATCAAGTACCTATACGGAATCTTTTCGTTCAACCATTTATAACTCTTCGAATGTCGCCTGCACAGACACAATGCTCTAAACTGAATTCGCAAGACGCTTGAGATCAACTAACTGACACACGCCGACCATAGATTTCAAGCTTCGTTTTTCAATAAGTTGTATAATTTTTCACAACACTTTGCACTTAGGAAATGCACACCTGCAAAAATATATACAAACAAGATTGTTTGTGTTGAATGGATACTCGATAGAAGACTTGTCATCACTGAAGTGACAACTACTTCTGCTCAAGTTGGAGCTTCTACACAAAGCTCTAAAGCTGGAACGACTGCAGCTCTTGGGTCGATAGCAAATTAGCCTATTCCTGTTCCCCGTCACCTTAGCAACCCGCCGTCGGAGAGATGCACCTCTACACTTACTCGGCGTACTTTTAAACAACTATGTGCTCAATTTGGGATCCCTGAGACTGACGCGAGATTACCGGGGAAGGATGAGTTTGTTGATCGTCTGCCTTTCGGCTTTATTGAAGTTAATCGTCAAATGCTAATGAGCGGAACCGTTCCTTCCTTCAACCCAATTCTGCAGATGGTCCTTCGACATTTAGCGATCTCCCCCTTTCACCTACACCTAAATGGCTATGCCACTTTAATAGGGCTAAGCGTGCTTTTAATGAGGACGATCCAATCCATGCCTACATTTCAGGACATTTGCTACTAATACGTATTTATAAGGAAGAAAGAACACCCTGCTGTTGTATTTGTCGAAAGCGCTCGAAATTGCCAGCTTATCCTTGACTTGCAAGATAGCGCTTCAAGTATCCTAAGCCAATTCTTTTATGTTCGAAGCCCGAAGAGCTTCTATGGAATATGAATGGAAGGAGGTGAACATATTTTCTCAGTACTCTTCATCTAGTTTTTTTCCAAGTCTCGATTGCTAAATTTTCCTTTTCTTTGCAGAATTGTCGTATCTTGTCAAGGACTCCATCATTTGTAAATCTACTCTTGAAACACTGAAGGTTGTTATTGACCAAGAGAGGACGAAAAAGTTCTTGATCAAGGAGGAATTTATCCATTAATTTGGGTTGCTCGACCCGTCTCGATCTTTCCTTTCTCGACAAATTTCTTCTTCATCTCCTTCAATTCCCGAAGCATTGGATGCGCCAGGCTCTGGAGAAGATGTTGCTTTGAAAAGATCAACCTAGGAGTCCATATTAAAGAAATGCTCGGACCTTGTCGGCCAAGGTAGTTCATTTGATTAGCTTAAATTACTTCATATTATCGAGGAAGAGATTACACATCACGAGGGTAAAGCTCTTGCAAAGACTGGTGAACAACTCGAGGAAGGAGAGATCGTAGGCAAAGGCGATTTTGTTGTTGAACGAGGCAATGTCAGCCCCATGCTTCCAGCTGCAACTAAGGAAGACTTTTCAGATATTTACAATGTTTTGAGTGTTATCGATGTAACTTCTGGCGACCCTTTGACATGCAATTTTGTGACTTCCCAACTTACTTCATCGGTTTCAAAGACAACTTTGGAATTGGCTATAACTCCTCCATCTAGAAAACCGTTCTTTAAATTGCAACTACTTTAACTTCGATTAAGACGAGTGGTCTGTTGAATCAGACAACTGCTTTAGTCAACGTTTCTGACATCAAGTTTTCGTAATTTTGGATATTTTGTTTTCGGTATGATAAAACGACAACTAAGCATGCTGGCAAAATATTAAGCCTAATTCAGGCAACTTCAAAAAATTTACCATAGGGTTTCAATTCTCATAATACTGAAAATTTTACTACTATTTTATGATATATTTCCTGGAATACGACGACCAGATCATGTATGTTAACCCATTTTTCTCTGATGGTAGTCCGAAGGAAAGAAAATGCTCAGGCTTTTCTATCCCAAGTAAAGTTTTGTTCTTCTGTAACAGATCTGATTTTATTTTGCATTTCCCTTTTAATTCAAATCTTCCTGATATTTTTCTTTTATGTTTTTGTTTCTATGTTGCAGGTTTTAAAAAAAATGTATAACACCGAAGCCGTAATATTCATGAATGTGGATGAGGCATCAAAGAATCTTTGTGTACAAAAGGAGGAGGAGGATCTATGATATTGTTGATGCTTTAGAAATTATTGGCGTAAGAAATTTATTTCTAATATTATTTTTTTAGATTTGTTCTGATGTTTAAAAATATTACTATTTACGTTCTGCAGTTTGTATTTTAAGGTTTAGCCGAGAAAGGCCAAGTATTGGAAAAATAACATATTACACTTGGATTGGCTTTTCTGAAATGGAATGAAATCCCCTGCACCAAATTTCCCCTGTCCTCCTATACCCAACCAATAAAGACCCCCTGAATTCCACCTTTTTATAATTAAGCCCTCAGAATTAATTGCAAAAAGGTGAAAAACAAATATTCTGATTGGTTGGGTTGGGTATAGAGGGGACAGAGGATTTAGATACAGGTGATTTGCTCTCTTCTGAAATTTCTAGGTCCTTGGAAAATATTGGCGTATGCTTTTATTAAGAATTAGATTAAGCGTTATGACAATGCAGGTTGTTTGCAAAACTTGATTTTTTAATAATGTCTGAAAATTCATTTTCCCGAGTTCAACAAATAACAAGTTTCCAAGCTATAGGGACCAGTTTTGGCATCATAAATATTGTTGGTTCATAGGCAATTTTAATGTTTTATTAGATTGTAACAAGTTATGTTCATCATTTTCTATTTGTTTTTTCCAATTTCGTTGTAGTTTTATCTGTTGGTTTAATTTCACTAATTTTATGTTAATTTGTTCGAAAATTTCAACCGTTTACATTCATCGCACTGTCACATCATGGTTTTTGATCATTTTTCCAATAGCATCACTAGCCGCTGCACTTTTTTCCTTGAACATCCAGGAAGATCTTCCCTAAGCTTAGATAGGCCATCGCGTGTACAGTATCTTCACCATTTTTTCCTTTGCTAATTTGAGTTGATTTCACAATTACTTATTTTGAGGTTTGTATTTTATACTATTGTATTATTGCTGAATAACATTTCATGGGAGAATAAACCCCCTTCCTATATTGACAGAATAGTCATGATCATTTCACTTCTCTTTTTTTTCTCGCTTCTTTCTTCTTTCTCCATTCCAGTCCACCTTGCCTAACAAATTCCAACCTCGATTAAGAAATTTTCTTTCTTCATTTCAGTCCGACCTACGTGCTAGCTTCCCTCCTCAATTTATTTGTTCTACATGCTTTCATCATTGTAACTCCCTCCTGCCACCGTCTACGTCCCAATTAATTCTGATTCGTATACATGAAGCCTATAGAGTACTTTGTATGGTTTTGATGAAGTTAAACCTATTTTTAAGGGTCCTGTTTTATATGGAAGTCTGCATTAGTTAAATTGTTAAATAGCATGCCTAATTAACTTCAAATTTAATATCCACCATCTTATTTTAACAAATATTCTCAATTTCATACATACTTTCCTTTTATAACTGGCATATGGTTGCAATTAAAGTTGGTCGTCTCCATAATGTTGATTCTTTTTTGCCCCCTTAAAACAAAACTTTCAGTTATACATTTGCTGGAATGTTGACTTCTAGAACTGGATTTAAAAATTTGTCATCTTAATGATGCATGGTGTTGGAATATTTCGACAATTGGGTAACATATGTAAAATAAAATGTGTTGTGCTATTTTAGTGTAAAGCCTAATTAAAGTGATCTAATTTTAGATTAGAATTAATAGGCTTAAAGTTTAAGTTATCATGGGCCTAATGTGTAGATACCGCAGTATTTTATAATTTGTTGAAGGGTCGAATTACAAAATGTCAACTCTATCAATAAAGGGTTATGGTCCCCAAATTACACAAGCCTTAGCAACTCTCTAACCTCTTCTACGGAGAGCTGATTTCAGATCTAGGGTTTGTGTCAATTTGGAAGACCAAACCTAATTCATCTTCTCGTTTAACAACCGACTACAGATTCAGGTATTGAACTGATTAAATACAGAATCAGGTATGCTTCCGCTAATCAAGTTATTTATTTTTCTGATTTGTTCTCAATTAAATCAATATAGTTACATATTTGGATCTAGGGTTTCACAATTGGATATTGTTAAAGTATACTGAAATCCTAACAAGTGGTATCAGAGCCAAACATTATTGATTTTGTCGCGAAAAAAAATTGATTTTTTTTTAAAGATCTGAATTTGGCTTCACATCCCATTGCATTCGGATATTTGCACCTACTATGTCAAATGTCTTTGGCATAAAGTAGCATTATATATTAATTCATCTTTGGCTGCATGGTGTTCGTATTTTGAAGTTGTAGCTAATAAACCATGGATTCAGATTTGGAAAAGAGTCCCCATGCTATTTCATTAACTACCTTAGTCAGTCTTACTATCCTAGCTTCATTTATTCCTCTTATATTTCATTTTGTGTTCGGATTTGTGTACATAATTGTTGAAATTCATATTTTGGCTCAACAATTGAAAGCTATTAAAAAAACAATTTTTTATTTTATTTTATTGTTTTGAGCGGTCGACTTTCACTATTAAGTTTTAAGTTTCTAGCATCATCTCATATTAAGTTTTTTCTTAGAATCTTAATGCATTGATTCGGTAATAATGCATTTTTTTAAACAATGAACGCACATATCAGGCAATGTAATGTTTTGTACATTTTTTTTAATTATATCTGACACAATGAAGAATCAACAACATGTATAATTATTTATTGATGTATGGTAAAAGCCATGCTAATGTCTCATATTATTGTTCAGTATATTATGCTTCAGCCATGCATGAGTCACGCAATTGATGTGATGTGAACTGACATAGTTTTGTTGTTAAGCAATTGTTACCATTTGGATTTTTTTTTTGTTTTTTTTTGAAACAGTAAATGATACGCCACCTTTGGGAATGCAAAATATATGTTAGTTGCATTATATTTCAATGTGAAGACCCGTAACTTCCCCGTAAAGGAAAGCGCCGGATAGTTCGAGAACAAGCCAAAACAGAACGCATATAGAAGAACATTTCATTGTTATTACAACAATGCATCAGATTACAAGAATATACAGAGTATGAATAAATATTACACAGAAATATCAGAGATTTAAATTACATTTAAATACATAGCAGCGGAAAATAATACAATACACAACTAGAATGAGATATACGGATACAAAGCTTTCCGGATATCGTTCCAGCTGTAAACCAGGATCCTGTGAATATAAATCTGCAAAACCAAAACTACTAGCTGCCCGTGTCGAAAATAAGGGCACCCAGAGTTTAGGTTAAAACAATAAACTCCAGGTCAGTCATGTGACTGGTGTGAGAACTAAAACAGTTAATCTTTATTTTAAAATTAGGTAAATCAAGGGACCACGCCGTATAACACGGAACGGGTTTTCTTCCAAGAATACCAGTGCATAAAACAAACAGCGCAATGCTAAATAAAGAAAAATGAAGCTGTTATAAGACCCAGGTCCTATCACACAATGCAACGCAAGCCGGGGGATAGGGTTTTTCCTTATAACAGCCAAAGAATGCTTGATACGGTGAAAACAAATCGTTTGATACTATAATAAGTGCATAGTGTATAAAACAACTTCAAATCATAAGTATCAATCATAGGCGGCATGAGCGTCCCATGCCACTATGTCGCCATATATAGGTTTACAAATAAAACCGCAAAGTCACGTATTTGGAAATTGGATTTCCGTCTATGAACCGAGGCAAAAGATAGTCCTCAACCGATTCGAGACAATCTAGCCCATGTCTCAGGATCAGAGCTCGAGTGACCCTTGGATCGTCAGGGCCGGTCCACCGATGTGGATTAAAATGCCTGAACACTACGTTTCCCCGCCCTTTGGGGCGTAAATGAGCCAACTAAATGACTCCATCGGTTCGAGAACGACCGATCAATCCGAGGCGCCTCGCAACAGCAACAACCACATAAGTCAAACTCGTCAGGGCGTGTAAAACCACTGACGCCACTTTTTATTTAGAAGGAAACGCAGGCCCTCCCTGAGGTCCGTCTCCCGTTTTTGGTTCATACCGGGTGTGAAACCCGCGAGGTAAACGTTACACAAAGCTACGCCACAAAGGCCGTGCTTTGATCATCAACCACAAGACTTTGCTTTTCAACAGAAGCCTTGATCATTTGCATCTTAGCATGCCACACAGGCAAGCCATCCTATGCAACCGATATCAGTCACACAGAATGAAATCCGATGTCAGACACACAGTCCATTTACAAGTCCGTTCTGGGTCTGAACGAAACCGGAGGCACCTAGTACCCCGCATATCCATCGATCTCCAAGTACGTCTGGACGATCACTAACTGTTTCCATCTTCTTGGGTGTACAGCCCAATCAAGATCATCAGTAATTACCCAAACGACGTGAAGACCTCCGGTCTTCGGCCATCGTCTTCATCTTCGACTTATCGTCGTATCAGTTACTCAGAATGGGATAAACCCGGTCTTTCCGAATAACTCGCGTATATTTTAAATAAGTGTTACACAAACACAACATACGCCTCATTCCAATTCATTAGTCACTAACCGTAAATTAATCAAGAGAATAATTCCCCAAATATTAACCCCGAAGGCCGAAACCAACATCAGATCAATATCCAGAAAACCATTCTGCTTGGCTAACCGCCAGTTAGTTTCTAAATTTCACATTCAAATCTAATTAAAGATTTAACTATCGCCTGGAGCAAAACTGGTGATACTCCATTCTCGATCTTTTCAATCTAATTAAAGATTCATTAAAACTCCACTTAGTTTTAATCTGTGACTGGGTTAAAGAATCAGTGTCATTTAAAACACGGTTCACGATAAACCCAAAGTCACATCCCATTAATTATCGGGTTAAAGAACAAGTGTTATTTAAAACACTGTTCACGATAAACCCAAAAATCAATATCCATTCAATTCCAATTAAATATTATTTAATTGGTACACTTCATTAAATCTAAATAAAAAGATTTAATCTTTTCTCAACTGGGTTCAAGAACAGTGTTAGTGAAGACACCATTCACGACAAACCCAAATCACATTCATTAATTATCGGGTTAAAGAACAAGTGTTATTTAAAACACTGTTCACGATAAACCCAAAAATCAATATCAATTCAATTCCAATTAAATATTATTTAATTGGTACACTTCATTAAATCTAAATAAAAAGATTTAATCTTTTCTCAACTGGGTTCAAGAACAGTGTTAGTGAAGACACCATTCACGACAAACCCAAATCACATTTGATATTCAATATAAGGCTCTGAATAGAAAATATATCGGCTTATATTCAATATCAAATTCTACGATTAACAAATGTCGTATTGGAAATAACGATATATATATATATCTTTCAAATTTCCGTAACAACATCCGTATAATCACAAATTCCAACATCGAAATATTCCGAAGACAATTTCGATTCAAATCCACTCCAATGCAATCATTGGAAATTTTGGTTATTTTCAAAACCCTTTTCCAATTCAATTTATTTATTTAAAAATAAATAGAATTATAATTCTAGTTCAAAACTAGTTCATTTCGATAAAAAATCTATTTTTATCTTTTCAAATAGGGAGTTTTTCATCCCAATTCTTTCTAAATCATTTCTTATGATTTTACACAAATTATTACTATTTTTAATAATTTTATCAAGGCCCGTACAGTCGATTTCCATCAATGGCCATCGAACTGCACTTACAGCGACCTTTTTCGAATTTGATTTGGACATAATTCCAAATCCAACCGTTAGATTTCAAATTTCTAATTTTCATTAGAAAGCTCTTTTCGATACGAACCCAACGGTTCCGGTTTTAGGAGAATCCGACGGTCGGATCTCCCGCAATGTCCGTTTGAAATAAATGGTCGAAATTCGCGAACTACCGCGGCGCGACGCGTTCTATTCAGGCCATTATATTATATATATAATATATATAATATATATTTCGTCGATTCCTATTTAAAACGGATTATATAAATAGTTTTAAATTCGTTTCAAATTCTATTTCAACTTCTATTTCAATTCAAAGCCAAAATTGAATTCTTCTTTATAAATTCGTTTTAAAATTCATTTCTATTCAATTCGAATTTCAATTCAATTTGAATTCATTTCAATTCGCTTTCAATTCCATTTGAATTCGTTTTCAATTCAATTCATTTCGAAATCGTTTTCAATTCATTTTGAATTCGTTTTCAATTCAATTCATTTCGAAATCGTTTTCAATTCAATTCATTTCGAAATCGTTTTCAATTCAATTCATTTCGAAATCGTTTTCAATTCAATTCATTTCGAAATCGTTTTCAATTCAATTCATTTCGAAATCGTTTTCAATTCAATTCATTTCGAAATCGTTTTCAATTCAATTCATTTCGAAATCGTTTTCAATTCAATTCATTTCGAAATCGTTTTCAATTCAATTCATTTCGAAATCGTTTTCAATTCAATTCATTTCGAAATGGTTTTCAATTCAATTCATTTCGAAATGAATAAAATCGATATAAATATCGTTTACGTCAAAATGGCGTCAATCTAATCAACACGGCTTCATAATTTCTATTTTCGAATTTTCTTTATTTTTCAAATTGGAATGAGGCCCAATCAATTACCATATAAAATTAATTATATGGATTTCCATACAACACATGTATATAATAGCATTGAAAAATAATCAACCATCAACCAAAGTGCACTACACTGTATAAGCATCAAATATAGATATTCAACGCTTATAACAGCCTGTCAATCCATCGATCGACACATTTAATCAATCAGGATGAGTGAAATTCATATTTCATCCCAACACCCGTGTGGGGTTTCAAACAAACAAACACAGATTTTATTTGTGCAGTTGGGCGATGTGTAAAATTTATCGTCCCAATCAATGTCATTCAAATAAGTGTACATAAACAAACCGTCTGGTTTGTAAATAAATATTTATTTATTCACATTCACGTTAAAAATTATATTTTTAACGATAAAACATTTTATTTCAACCTATGAATTTCTATTCAATTCATTTACACAATAAAATGATATTTTTATTTTCTAACATATTTTAGAAAATTTCGGCGGCATAACGGCACGATACTAGAAACGGGACGAGGCCTAGCCTTATCCCCGGTCTAGTGAAGGCCCACGCCATTCACACATCAATCATATCAATTCATTTAACCAAACAATTCAATTTCAATCAATAATCTAACTAATTTGCAACCAAACAAACAAGTCCATGGTCTGTGGACGATTGTGTCGGGTGCTACTAAGCACCGTCTGCATCCTAGTATATATATATAAATAGAAAAAGAAATTGAAAGGTGAGAAATTCTCACAAATAGCTATCCAAGCTCCACGGCTCTTCTTTGATAGAAATCTTCATTGTTTTCGCATCTTCGTCGCCCGTAGCCACTACATACATAAAAAATCGAATTTTTACTTCGCTATTCAATATTTAAAAATCCTATTTTTCTATCGAAGTTCAATATATAAAAATTCTATTTTTCTATCGAAGTTCAATATATAAAAATTCTATATTTTTTTTTTAACCATATTTTTATATTCAAAGCAAATTTATTTTTAAAAACTGATTTTTATATTCGAAGCAAATTCATTTTTAAAAACTGATTTTTATATTCGAAGCAAATTCATTTTTTAAAAAATGATTTTTATATTCAAAGCAAATTCATATTTAAAAACTGATTTTTATATTCGAAGCAAATTCATTTTTAAAAACTGATTTTTATATTCAAAGCAAATTCATTTTTTAAAAACTGATTTTTATATTCGAAGCAAATTCATTTTTAAAAACTGATTTTTATATTCAAAGCAAATTCATTTTTAAAAACTGATTTTTTTTTTCTTTTTTTTTTTATCACTGTATTTATTTTTCAAAACAGATAAAATAAAATAAAAAAAAACAAAACAAAACAAAAAAAAACATCGTTATAAAAATAAAATAAGGAATGCTCACCGTTTATCTTCCTTGGGAAGATGAACCCGTCGTTCAAGAGAAGGGCTCCGGATAGCGCGAGATTCGAGACGCCAGATGACGATCGAGACCATCCCCTCCGTGCGCCTCGACGATGCCTGCCACCACCCGGAAGCGCGTTGAACTCGGCCCCCCCATCTTGTCTAGAATCGCGTGTAACGCAGCGAACTTCGTGGCAGAAAATCACCCAAAACATTGAACGAAGGACGGTCTCGACCATACCCATTTGAAGATCCAACCTTGCTCTGCGATCTTGGTTTGGAGATTGAAATCCAATTCGAGAGGTTCGATGATCGATTTTGGGAAGAAAAGGAAAAAATATCCGTCGTTCTTTTTTATCTGGGGGCGGGTTTGAATTTTGACTGGTTTGACTAGGGTTTGCCAACTAATAAGGGTTTATATAATATTTATTTTTAATTTAATTTTAATTCGAAAACAGTGATTTCACATTCGAACTCCAAACAAGACCCAACGACTATCGCCCCTAGCTAATTACCCCAATCCCGGACACATTGGAATATGTTTCGTAGGCCATTTCGGCTGCTACATTCAGTTATTCTTCAAATTAAAGTATAAAACATTTAATTTTCAAATTTGAACGTACATTCTAATTTGCCGGGATCACAAACTAACTAGAAAAATTCCAGAAAAATATTTTCTAGCTTCGTATTGACGATACGGTCCTAACAAAACTAGTTTCGTCGAATTCTGAGACCGTTGGAAAAATGGCCATTTTCCAGTCGATTAAAATCAACTGAAACTGGTCAAACGCGTTTTCCTTTGCCACGCTCACATATCGATTGGAAAAATTATGAAATTTGGAATCTAGCAATTACTTGACATCACGGACCCAACAAAACTGGTTTCGTCGAAATCCGAGGTTGTTTGCAAAACGGCTATTTTTAAGGGCCTTATATATATAAAAATATATATAAATTCCACAGCGACTATTTCTAATTTTAAACTGGACATATCTTATCATTTCTAAGATGAAATCCCAGTTTGTTAACTTCGTTACAAAGATATAGTTATACAGATTCAAATATTTCTTGTTTCGTTCAATTCTGACTTATATTGAATTCTGTATATTCATTTGAAATTAGAAATCGAATTTTCGAACTACCGCGCCATTTTCAATTCTATTTATAATTATATATAAATATTTATATTCTAACGACGACGTATATAATATATACGTTCGAATTCCATTCAAAATAAATTTCTCGACGATATTATTTAAAATAATTCATTTTAAATAATTAAAATTCGCTAAAATGGCCAAAATAAAAATTTTAAACTGGCCCGGATTTTACGGGTTGTTACAATCTCCCCCACTTAAAACTTTTCGTCCCCGAAAAGGAACAAAGTCGAAAGTGGTTTGATTAATCAACTCTACGATCGATCAGGCTTCCATTCTCCAACTTTTCAGTTTCTGAGAATTTTCAAAATTTCAAAAATTTGGCTAACACCCTAAATTTTCGAAAAATTTCGCCATAACCTCCCCTGCACCGGGAGCATCGGGGAATTTCAAATAGCTTCCCCGGTCCTTCAGATCTCAAAAAGAAAAAGAAAAAGCCAAGCGGCTAGCCAATAGGCTCATAAAATCATCATCACCCAAACAAAACAGGAAATTATGTAATAAACATGTACCTATTTGTCGGGCAAACAAATTTTATTCTCTGCTCTAGCCTCCTTGCTATGACCTGTTCAATGTAAGTATATGTATATGCAAGCAAATGCGACCAATTTCAATATAATTCAATATGCGGTTCAATTAGGCTAAATGGCTAAAAATTAGCAAACAATTAAACAAGCAACACAAACATCAATCAATTAGTGAATTAGAGTTTCAAATTCATAATTTTGATATATATAAAGAAAATCATGTTTTGATGCCAAATCACAACAATAGGCCCTATCTAATTTTGGTCTCACACCAGTCAATAGGAAATATATAGATATCACACCTTCGAAACACGAATACCAATTCTGATGATGTTCGAACTATCATCAGAATCATCTTCGGGCGACTAGAGTGTGATTCTATATCTATCCAATATATTAAAACTTCGAATACACGCGGATCAGACGTATACGCAAAATCTTTATATACTGGACTGTCCAACTCAATATAAATAGGTAATCAGATACGAATAATTGATTTAAATTTCCAAAACAAAAATTGTTTTCATTTGAAAAATATACTCTTCACACTCGTTCTAGGATACTACTGATCCTATCTCTAACGAGTCATTCCCATTGGATATTACTAACCCAATATCTGATGAATTCTTTCGTACAGTTCTAATGTGTCTTGTTCTCTGAGCTTTGTAAACCAAAGCTCTGATACCAACTGTGAAGACCCGTAACTTCCCCGTAAAGGAAAGCGCCGGATAGTTCGAGAACAAGCCAAAACAGAACGCATATAGAAGAACATTTCATTGTTATTACAACAATGCATCAGATTACAAGAATATACAGAGTATGAATAAATATTACACAGAAATATCAGAGATTTAAATTACATTTAAATACATAGCAGCGGAAAATAATACAATACACAACTAGAATGAGATATACGGATACAAAGCTTTCCGGATATCGTTCCAGCTGTAAACCAGGATCCTGTGAATATAAATCTGCAAAACCAAAACTACTAGCTGCCCGTGTCGAAAATAAGGGCACCCAGAGTTTAGGTTAAAACAATAAACTCCAGGTCAGTCATGTGACTGGTGTGAGAACTAAAACAGTTAATCTTTATTTTAAAATTAGGTAAATCAAGGGACCACGCCGTATAACACGGAACGGGTTTTCTTCCAAGAATACCAGTGCATAAAACAAACAGCGCAATGCTAAATAAAGAAAAATGAAGCTGTTATAAGACCCAGGTCCTATCACACAATGCAACGCAAGCCGGGGGATAGGGTTTTTCCTTATAACAGCCAAAGAATGCTTGATACGGTGAAAACAAATCGTTTGATACTATAATAAGTGCATAGTGTATAAAACAACTTCAAATCATAAGTATCAATCATAGGCGGCATGAGCGTCCCATGCCACTATGTCGCCATATATAGGTTTACAAATAAAACCGCAAAGTCACGTATTTGGAAATTGGATTTCCGTCTATGAACCGAGGCAAAAGATAGTCCTCAACCGATTCGAGACAATCTAGCCCATGTCTCAGGATCAGAGCTCGAGTGACCCTTGGATCGTCAGGGCCGGTCCACCGATGTGGATTAAAATGCCTGAACACTACGTTTCCCCGCCCTTTGGGGCGTAAATGAGCCAACTAAATGACTCCATCGGTTCGAGAACGACCGATCAATCCGAGGCGCCTCGCAACAGCAACAACCACATAAGTCAAACTCGTCAGGGCGTGTAAAACCACTGACGCCACTTTTTATCTAGAAGGAAACGCAGGCCCTCCCTGAGGTCCGTCTCCCGTTTTTGGTTCATACCGGGTGTGAAACCCGCGAGGTAAACGTTACACAAAGCTACGCCACAAAGGCCGTGCTTTGATCATCAACCACAAGACTTTGCTTTTCAACAGAAGCCTTGATCATTTGCATCTTAGCATGCCACACAGGCAAGCCATCCTATGCAACCGATATCAGTCACACAGAATGAAATCCGATGTCAGACACACAGTCCATTTACAAGTCCGTTCTGGGTCTGAACGAAACCGGAGGCACCTAGTACCCCGCATATCCATCGATCTCCAAGTACGTCTGGACGATCACTAACTGTTTCCATCTTCTTGGGTGTACAGCCCAATCAAGATCATCAGTAATTACCCAAACGACGTGAAGACCTCCGGTCTTCGGCCATCGTCTTCATCTTCGACTTATCGTCGTATCAGTTACTCAGAATGGGATAAACCCGGTCTTTCCGAATAACTCGCGTATATTTTAAATAAGTGTTACACAAACACAACATACGCCTCATTCCAATTCATTAGTCACTAACCGTAAATTAATCAAGAGAATAATTCCCCAAATATTAACCCCGAAGGCCGAAACCAACATCAGATCAATATCCAGAAAACCATTCTGCTTGGCTAACCGCCAGTTAGTTTCTAAATTTCACATTCAAATCTAATTAAAGATTTAACTATCGCCTGGAGCAAAACTGGTGATACTCCATTCTCGATCTTTTCAATCTAATTAAAGATTCATTAAAACTCCACTTAGTTTTAATCTGTGACTGGGTTAAAGAATCAGTGTCATTTAAAACACGGTTCACGATAAACCCAAAGTCACATCCCATTAATTATCGGGTTAAAGAACAAGTGTTATTTAAAACACTGTTCACGATAAACCCAAAAATCAATATCCATTCAATTCCAATTAAATATTATTTAATTGGTACACTTCATTAAATCTAAATAAAAAGATTTAATCTTTTCTCAACTGGGTTCAAGAACAGTGTTAGTGAAGACACCATTCACGACAAACCCAAATCACATTCATTAATTATCGGGTTAAAGAACAAGTGTTATTTAAAACACTGTTCACGATAAACCCAAAAATCAATATCAATTCAATTCCAATTAAATATTATTTAATTGGTACACTTCATTAAATCTAAATAAAAAGATTTAATCTTTTCTCAACTGGGTTCAAGAACAGTGTTAGTGAAGACACCATTCACGACAAACCCAAATCACATTTGATATTCAATATAAGGCTCTGAATAGAAAATATATCGGCTTATATTCAATATCAAATTCTACGATTAACAAATGTCGTATTGGAAATAACGATATATATATATATATCTTTCAAATTTCCGTAACAACATCCGTATAATCACAAATTCCAACATCGAAATATTCCGAAGACAATTTCGATTCAAATCCACTCCAATGCAATCATTGGAAATTTTGGTTATTTTCAAAACCCTTTTCCAATTCAATTTATTTATTTAAAAATAAATAGAATTATAATTCTAGTTCAAAACTAGTTCATTTCGATAAAAAATCTATTTTTATCTTTTCAAATAGGGAGTTTTTCATCCCAATTCTTTCTAAATCATTTCTTATGATTTTACACAAATTATTACTATTTTTAATAATTTTATCAAGGCCCGTACAGTCGATTTCCATCAATGGCCATCGAACTGCACTTACAGCGACCTTTTTCGAATTTGATTTGGACATAATTCCAAATCCAACCGTTAGATTTCAAATTTCTAATTTTCATTAGAAAGCTCTTTTCGATACGAACCCAACGGTTCCGGTTTTAGGAGAATCCGACGGTCGGATCTCCCGCAATGTCCGTTTGAAATAAATGGTCGAAATTCGCGAACTACCGCGGCGCGACGCGTTCTATTCAGGCCATTATATTATATATATAATATATATAATATATATTTCGTCGATTCCTATTTAAAACGGATTATATAAATAGTTTTAAATTCGTTTCAAATTCTATTTCAACTTCTATTTCAATTCAAAGCCAAAATTGAATTCTTCTTTATAAATTCGTTTTAAAATTCATTTCTATTCAATTCGAATTTCAATTCAATTTGAATTCATTTCAATTCGCTTTCAATTCCATTTGAATTCGTTTTCAATTCAATTCATTTCGAAATCGTTTTCAATTCATTTCGAATTCGTTTTCAATTCAATTCATTTCGAAATCGTTTTCAATTCAATTCATTTCGAAATCGTTTTCAATTCAATTCATTTCGAAATCGTTTTCAATTCAATTCATTTCGAAATGGTTTTCAATTCAATTCATTTCGAAATGAATAAAATCGATATAAATATCGTTTACGTCAAAATGGCGTCAATCTAATCAACACGGCTTCATAATTTCTATTTTCGAATTTTCTTTATTTTTCAAATTGGAATGAGGCCCAATCAATTACCATATAAAATTAATTATATGGATTTCCATACAACACATGTATATAATAGCATTGAAAAATAATCAACCATCAACCAAAGTGCACTACACTGTATAAGCATCAAATATAGATATTCAACGCTTATAACAGCCTGTCAATCCATCGATCGACACATTTAATCAATCAGGATGAGTGAAATTCATATTTCATCCCAACACCCGTGTGGGGTTTCAAACAAACAAACACAGATTTTATTTGTGCAGTTGGGCGATGTGTAAAATTTATCGTCCCAATCAATGTCATTCAAATAAGTGTACATAAACAAACCGTCTGGTTTGTAAATAAATATTTATTTATTCACATTCACGTTAAAAATTATATTTTTAACGATAAAACATTTTATTTCAACCTATGAATTTCTATTCAATTCATTTACACAATAAAATGATATTTTTATTTTCTAACATATTTTAGAAAATTTCGGCGGCATAACGGCACGATACTAGAAACGGGACGAGGCCTAGCCTTATCCCCGGTCTAGTGAAGGCCCACGCCATTCACACATCAATCATATCAATTCATTTCACCAAACAATTCAATTTCAATCAATAATCTAACTAATTTGCAACCAAACAAACAAGTCCATGGTCTGTGGACGATTGTGTCGGGTGCTACTAAGCACCGTCTGCATCCTAGTATATATATATAAATAGAAAAAGAAATTGAAAGGTGAGAAATTCTCACAAATAGCTATCCAAGCTCCACGGCTCTTCTTTGATAGAAATCTTCATTGTTTTCGCATCTTCGTCGCCCGTAGCCACTACATACATAAAAAATCGAATTTTTACTTCGCTATTCAATATTTAAAAATCCTATTTTTCTATCGAAGTTCAATATATAAAAATTCTATTTTTCTATCGAAGTTCAATATATAAAAATTCTATTTTTTTTTTTTAACCATATTTTTATATTCAAAGCAAATTCATTTTTAAAAACTGATTTTTATATTCGAAGCAAATTCATTTTTAAAAACTGATTTTTATATTCGAAGCAAATTCATTTTTTAAAAAATGATTTTTATATTCAAAGCAAATTCATATTTAAAAACTGATTTTTATATTCGAAGCAAATTCATTTTTAAAAACTGATTTTTATATTCAAAGCAAATTCATTTTTTAAAAACTGATTTTTATATTCGAAGCAAATTCATTTTTAAAAACTGATTTTTATATTCAAAGCAAATTCATTTTTAAAAACTGATTTTTTTTTTCTTTTTTTTTTATCACTGTATTTATTTTTCAAAACAGATAAAATAAAATAAAAAAAAACAAAACAAAACAAAAAAAAACATCGTTATAAAAATAAAATAAGGAATGCTCACCGTTTATCTTCCTTGGGAAGATGAACCCGTCGTTCAAGAGAAGGGCTCCGGATAGCGCGAGATTCGAGGCGCCAGATGACGATCGAGACCATCCCCTCCGTGCGCCTCGACGATGCCTGCCACCACCCGGAAGCGCGTTGAACTCGGCCCCCCCATCTTGTCTAGAATCGCGTGTAACGCAGCGAACTTCGTGGCAGAAAATCACCCAAAACATTGAACGAAGGACGGTCTCGACCATACCCATTTGAAGATCCAACCTTGCTCTGCGATCTTGGTTTGGAGATTGAAATCCAATTCGAGAGGTTCGATGATCGATTTTGGGAAGAAAAGGAAAAAATATCCGTCGTTCTTTTTTATCTGGGGGCGGGTTTGAATTTTGACTGGTTTGACTAGGGTTTGCCAACTAATAAGGGTTTATATAATATTTATTTTTAATTTAATTTTAATTCGAAAACAGTGATTTCACATTCGAACTCCAAACAAGACCCAACGACTATCGCCCCTAGCTAATTACCCCAATCCCGGACACATTGGAATATGTTTCGTAGGCCATTTCGGCTGCTACATTCAGTTATTCTTCAAATTAAAGTATAAAACATTTAATTTTCAAATTTGAACGTACATTCTAATTTGCCGGGATCACAAACTAACTAGAAAAATTCCAGAAAAATATTTTCTAGCTTCGTATTGACGATACGGTCCTAACAAAACTAGTTTCGTCGAATTCTGAGACCGTTGGAAAAATGGCCATTTTCCAGTCGATTAAAATCAACTGAAACTGGTCAAACGCGTTTTCCTTTGCCACGCTCACATATCGATTGGAAAAATTATGAAATTTGGAATCTAGCAATTACTTGACATCACGGACCCAACAAAACTGGTTTCGTCGAAATCCGAGGTTGTTTGCAAAACGGCTATTTTTAAGGGCCTTATATATAAAAAAATATATATAAATTCCACAGCGACTATTTCTAATTTTAAACTGGACATATCTTATCATTTCTAAGATGAAATCCCAGTTTGTTAACTTCGTTACAAAGATATAGTTATACAGATTCAAATATTTCTTGTTTCGTTCAATTCTGACTTATATTGAATTCTGTATATTCATTTGAAATTAGAAATCGAATTTTCGAACTACCGCGCCATTTTCAATTCTATTTATAATTATATATAAATATTTATATTCTAACGACGACGTATATAATATATACGTTCGAATTCCATTCAAAATAAATTTCTCGACGATATTATTTAAAATAATTCATTTTAAATAATTAAAATTCGCTAAAATGGCCAAAATAAAAATTTTAAACTGGCCCGGATTTTACGGGTTGTTACAATCAATGTTGCATGGTGCGCAAGATAAAGTCTTTACAACTTCATCGTACCTTAGGTTTATCATGAATTAAATTCACATTATTCATTGCAAGTTGAATATATATTCATGAACTGTCCAGAATTTTATTAAACTGTCATCATTACTTTCAGACTTGAACATTTTGGTTTACATAAGTCTATTTGGTGCTTCATGTTACACAACAGTGAGGTAATATTATGATCTTCGGACACACTGACAATGCATGTGTAAATCAAATATAAACTAATACAGGAAGAACAAATAATAATAAAGACTGCATATGTCCACTCTTGAAACTCAACAGATATAATTGAACTTATGCATCCGTACTCTGATATTACTAAAAAAATTGCAATGGGGATAACCAAATGGAGTTCAACACAGATTTTATGATATTAGAATTTTATGATATAAGAATTTGTGAAAAATACTCTATTCCAACATTTTTTTTAAGACGCAACCATTATTATAACCACTGCTCATGCATAAATTGTCATTGGTTCCAACATTCATTGGTTCCTTCAAAACTTAAATTGTCATGCGTGGTTCTCATTCTCTCATTATTTCACTTACTCATGCATAAACGTTTTCCTCCTCATGTTCATATTCCCTTTCCTATTCTTCCTTCACGCAAGCTTCAGATCTTTAACAAAAGTTAGCCAAACCTTGCAACATGCAGTAAATGCATTTGCTACAGGGAAGTCCCAAACCATCCAAGCAACTTTATCGTTCCACTTCCTGAAACAAACATCACGCATGATCTCCACCGTACTCCCTCCTCACCGCCACTCATCCCCACTGCTATAGCCTGATCTCTGTAAATCTTAAGGTATAGCTCTAAACAAAACTACTATTCATGACCAACTAAAGAACATCATCTACTTTCTACTATCCATTCCAGCTTACATATTGCAGTGTGGCAAGTGATTTTCCGTGTTTTTGAAGCTTTCCAAAAAGGGAGGGGAAAAAAATAATATGTTTGAATTGCACTACTCAAAATCATATTTTCTAATTGATCGCCTTTTCCATATCTTCGGACATACATCTGGAAAACATAGAGCATGGTACACCAGGCTCAGGCCAATGAACCCTAACAAGCTTGTATGGTTCATATCTCCAAGGCGATTTATAATTTTAGTTCATTATATTACAATTCTTTACCAACTTTAAAATGACGTTGACTACAAATATGTTAAAGATTCATGATAAACTTATATAACTTAAGAACGATTGACTATGGTAATAATCACATCCAAAAATTTATGATGGAAGTCTACTAATCCTAAATGTATAATGCGTACAGTTTAAGCAAACCTCGTAAAAGATTAAATTATATAAAATCATACGAGATTTCATCTTGGCAATCATTAATATGAATGTGATAATTGGGAAACCAGTCACAAAAGCTGTGGACCAACACCACAAGCTAACCAAATTTAAACTCCATAAATAATAAAGAAATGGTGATTATTCAACTGATAAAAAAAACCAAACAACAAATAAATAGTTCAATCAATATAACAAGGAGACTAAGACAAGGTAACATAATTTAGTCATTTGAGCAGTTTCCATGTCGTAAGAAGGCATTTTATTTTGAGAAGAAAAATATTGTCTACTTTCAATCTTCTTGAGCTCCTATTTGCAAAATTGAGCAAATATTTTAATACCATTAATTTGCTAAGAACTGTTGAGTGGATGATATTTAGTACGTTCCATGATATTTGGTTTGTTCTATTTCCACCTTACTGTCTGGTATCTTTTGTTTTGTCATTTTTTTTGTCTCATAATTCACACGGTATTTGGATGCATGGGTTATAAATGTTTTGTTAACTGATGTCAACAGCACAAGTTCTTGAGATCGCTTTTTTTTTTCTTTTCAGAAGAGCATATTTTAAGAGCTCAATTAAGTAATATAGTATAGCATCGGTTTTCAAGGTGCAAAATTATGGATTTGATAATTACTAGTGCTTACTTGTGCCTCCATAGGCACAAAAAACAATACATCAAGCTGGGTCTTTTTTTATGGATATCGGTACATCAGACAATAATTCAAAAAAAGGGTAATGTATTTTCTGTTCATTCGTTTTTACTTGCATTCAGTATCTACCCTTTCTTTGCAAAAAAGGGTAATGTAGCGAATACTGTCAACCTTCATATGAGTGCCTACTGGTGCCTAAATTGTAACTGTAATGACTGTGTACTGGTGCCTGAATTGTAACTGTTATGGGCACAGTGAAAGGAATCGTAATGCAACATTATACATGCTTGCGTGATTTTCAATACGACGTTCACAATATTAGTTGGTACAGTGGGAACTAGTATTTTCCATTATATATATGTTTTTCTATTTATTAATAGACCTATGTAGATCTGCTGAAACCTAAAACTGTCATGCACTACAATCATCTCACAAATCAACAATTAGCAACCACCAAAAAGGAGATTAAAAATCAAGTTCACACCTAGTTAAAAATCATGTGTAAATCAAATATAAATGAATTATATTAAATATACTTTAAAAATAAAAATAGTTGTCTACAATGCAAAGTACAAAAGGTCGTGCACTTGAAAGCGCTTTGACTTTATCATACTTATCCACCAATGACATGATTTGTAATATTAATTCTCATCATTTACTTGTTTCTTTTTCTTATTCCCAATCCAATTGACAAAGCTAAGATTTCATTGTCATTTCTAGTTCAGTCCTGGCACTACATCATATGAAATAATTATTGATTGAATCCTACCATGCTTTTTATATGTTTATTCGATAAAAAAAATTAATGAATGGTTTAAAGTAGGGCATATGATAATTTGGACAGGGATAGGAAAGTTTAACCCTCGCATTCTCATCACCTTAAAAAACTATGATCACTTGACTAAGCCAACATAATTATATTTGTGCCAGAAATGCACCAAACAACATGTTGAATCTATCTTAAGAACTTTGTAGTTGTTCATCATTAGTTTGTAGATTTGACTATCCTCTCTTCTTAAACATTAAATTGCAATATTATTTTAATTTTTTTGTAATTATATGCTTGGGTTATTTTGAGACTAGTACTGCTAAAGACATCTCGAAAAAAGCGAATAACACCATGATCGTTGGTTTAGCATCAATTGTAGTGTTTAAAAAAATATTATTCCAAAAGCCATTTCTCTTGGAATATTGAAGTTTTAATTTAATTATACCAAAACTTAAATTGCTTCTCCTTTAGAGTTTGCCTAATTTTTTTTATATGCCCATTGGCAGTGTTAAATCTTTTGACTTTTCTTATTAAAGCTTGTTGTTTCGACCATCATGCAAAACTTTATACATTACTGGAAAGAGGACCACTTTTTTCAAGAATTTAATGCCTATATAATCATGTTAACAGTGTCTGAGCACTTAGTTTCAGAATTTCCTTGCATATTTCATGAAATTGACCAGCAAATATATCAGTTCCTACAGTTGTGTACCGCTTTATATAAAAGTGATTTCTGCGCAATTGAAAAACCATTTGAACCATAATAGAAGAAGTTAAAAATTAGGCACATATGCATTTGTGCATGGGAGTGGCTATCAAAAAAAATTAAACTATTACCTAACATCAGCCATTATAATGTAGAAATTATGCATACCTGTCAGTTTCTTAAACATCTTTCGACATAATAATATGCAAAATATAAGTTTATACAAAAAAATTGAACTATTTGACAAAAAACATTATATGATATTGTTGTCATACTCCGATTGGTTGTGATGGACTAATTAATATTGTTTGGTAAACTTAATATGATTGAACTATCGACATCAAAGCTATAAACACATAATACTATAAGGTTCGAGTATGAACTAGTTAATATATTGTTTTGAATAACAATCATCGAAGATAGGATTTTATTATAAATAGATTTATCAACATTGATGTTATAAATTCCCGATTATTACAACATTATTGAAATCCGAATGCGTCAAGGGATCAACAACAGATTAAGGAGATATCCCTTTATTATAACAGAACATATGGACATAATTATGCACTGTAAATGAGGAATACTATCATAATCTAGGATGATTGATAGATCTTAATAATCCAATTCATCTACAATGTTGTGTTTAGGGGCAGGAGCTGGAGCATGATGCTTATGGTAGTGGTGGTGACCATGGTGTTGGTGGTGATGGTGAGGAGAAGGAGCAGGACCATGGTGCTTGTGGTGGTGGCTGTGAGGAGCAGGAGCATGATGTTTGTGAAGATCATGGTAGTGTCCATGAGGAGAAGGAGCATGACCATGGTGTTGGTGATGGTTGTTGTGGGGTGAAGGAGCAGGACCATGGTGCTTGTGGTGGTGGCTGTGAGGAGCAGGAGCATGGGCATGATGTTTGTGAAGATCATGGTAGTGTCCATGAGGAGAAGGAGCATGACCAGGGTGGTGGTGGTGGTAGGGAGAAGGAGCAGGACCATGGTGCTTGTGGTGGTGGCTGTGAGGAGCAGGAGCATGCGCATGATGTTTGTAAAGATCATGGTAGTGTCCATGAGGAGAAGGAGCATGACCATGTTGCTGGGGATGGTGGTGGTTGGGAGAAGGAGCAGGACCATGGTGCTTGTGGTGGTGGCTGTGAGGAGCAGGAGCATGGGCGTGATGTTTGTGAAGATCTTGGTAGTGTCCATGAGGAGAAGGAGCATGACCATGGTGGTGGTGGGGAGAAGGAGCAGAACCATGGTGCTTATGGCGATGATGGTGGTGGCGGTGAGGAGGAGCAGGACCATGACCATGACCATGACCATGGTGGTGGTTTTTATCAGCATTCTCGTATGCCATCATTTCTTTCATTGTTTCTTCCCATAAATTTTCAAGCTCGGATTGTGTAATGTCTATTTGTGGAATGTCTTTCTCACCCTCTCCCATTGATGAAATTTCTATGTTGGAATAACAAGATACCATTGTGACATTTAGCATTGCTGCTGCAATAACTACCAAAAAAAAGCTCTTTACAAGATCCATTTTCAATTTTGTTATATTGTAGTGTAAGTTGTACTGGCATTGCCTATGTATTTATATAGATGATTTGGTATTTGGTACATCCCCTTTGTTAGTGGAAATCCATAATCCAGAATAATATGTCTTATTACATGCAGTAACCAAATTATCTGTATTTATTATTAAAATTACTTATCTTTTGTACTAAAAATTTGATATTTATTATATTAATAATATTTTGTTATTTTCATATGTACATTCCAAATATATTAACCTTTGCATATTTTTAAAATCTTTGTGGGTAGAATCAAGAAAAAACAATATAGTGTAGCTCATATATTTGCAAATAGATATAACTTTTGGAAGTACAATTGTGGAAAAACAATAAGTAGTAATATAATATAATGCTAATCCGTATTCCATTAACCTTTTGAATTTCATGATCTTAACAAGTATGTGAACCATTGAAAACAAATATTTTGATATGCTATTTTTCTAGAGAATGCTAAAATATTTTGTTTGACATATATCTTGAAAAAGAAGTTTGTTATGTATGTTTCTATCAAATGTATGAAATAATAATCTGTCTATTTTTTAGCGGTAATATATCTATACATTATAAATTCAAAATAATTCTTTTCGATCATTATTTATCTTAACTAATACCATTCATAAATCGATAATCTCTTATTATTTAATAGTAAGACAATATATGTCAAATATTAGTTATGCATGCCATCTCTTCTACAAAATTACCCTCATCCTTGTAGATTGAATGCGTTTTTCTTAGCCAATTGCCCTATTAGAAGACAAACACTTGAACCGTTCTTGGGCGAATATTTTGCCGCTGATTGCCCACATCAATGACAAATTAGTTTAATCATTAAAAATCGAACTTCAGTGAACTTCTTGACTTAAAATGAATCAAGTACCTATACGGAATCTTTTCGTTTGACCATTTATAACTCTTCGAACATCGCCTGCACAGACACAACACTCTAAACTGAATTCGCAAGACGCTTGAGACCAACTAACTGACACACGCCGACCATAGATTTCAAGCTTCGTTTTTCAATAAGTTGTATAATTTTTCACAACACTTCGCACTTAGGAAATGCGTACCTGCAAAAATATATACAAACAAGATTGTTTGTGTTGAATGGATACTCGATAGAAGACTTGTCATCACTGAAGTGACAACTACTTCTGCTCAAGTTGGAGCTTCTACACAAAGCTCTAAAGCTGGAACGACTGCAGCTCTAGGGTCGATAGCAAATTAGCCTATTTCTGTTCCCCGTCACCTTAGCAACCCGTCGTCGGAGAGATGCACTTCCGCACTTACTCGAGGTACTTTTAAATAACTATGTGCTCAATTTGGGATCCCTGAGACTGACGCGAGATTACCGGGGAAGGATGAGTTTGCTGATCGTCTTCCCTTCGGCTTTATTGAAGTTAATCGTCAAATGCTAATGAGCGGAACCGTTCCTTCCTTTAACCCATTTCTACAGATGGTCGTTCGACATTTAGCAATCTCCCCCTTTCACCTACACCTAAATGGCTATGCCACTTTAATAGGACTAAGCGTGCTTTTTATGAGGACGATCCAATCCATGCCTACATTTCAGGACATCTGCTACTTATACGTATTTAAAAGGAAGAATGAACACCCTACTGTTGTATTTGTCGAAAGCGCTCGAAATTGCCGGCTTATCTTTGACTTGCAAGATAGCGCTTCAAGTATCCTAACCCAATTCTTTTATGTTCGAAGCCCGAAGAGCTTCTATGGAATATGAATGGAAGGTGGTGAACATATTTTCTCAAAACTCTTCATCTAGTTTTTTTCCAAGTCTCGATTGCTAAATTTTCCTTTTCTTTGCAGAATTGTCGTATCTTGTCAAGGACTCCATCGTTTGTAAATCTACTCTTGAAACACTGAAGGTTGTTATTGACCAAGAGAGGACTAAAAAGTTTTTGATCAAGGAGGAATATATCCATTAATTTGGGTTGCTCGACCCGTCTCGAACTTTCCTTTCTCAACAAATTTCTTCTGCATCTCCTTCAATTCCCGAAGCATTGGATGCGCCAGGCTCTGGAGAAGATGCTGCTTTGAAAAGCTCTACCTAGGAGTCCATATTGAAGAAATGCTCGGACCTTGTCGGCCAAGATAGTTCATTTGATTAGCTTAAATTACTTCATATTATCGAGGTAGAGATTACACATCACGAGGGTAAAGCTCTTGCAAAGACTGGTGAACAACTTGAGGAAGGAGAGATCGTAGGCAAAGGCGATTTTGTTGTTGAACGAGGCGATGTCAGCCCCATGCTTCCAGCTACAACTAAGGATGACTTTTCAGATATTTACGATGGTTTGAGTGATATCGATGTAACTTCTGGCGAGCCTTTGACGTGCGATTTTGTGACTTCCCAACTTACTTCATTGGTTTCGAAGAGAACTTTGGAATTGGCTGTAACTCCTCCATCTAGAAAATCGTTCTTTAAATTTCAACTACTTTAACTTCAATTATGACAAGTGGTCTGTTGAATCAGACAACTGCTTTAGTCAATGTTTCTGACATCAAGTTTTCATAATTTTGGATATTTTGTTTCCAGTATGATAAAACAACAACTAAGCATGCTGGCAAAATTTTAAGCCTAATTCAGGCAACTTCAAAAAATTTATCATATGCTTTCAATTCTCTTAATACTGAAAATTTTGCTACTATTTTATGATATATTTTCTGGAATACGACGACCAGATCATGTATGTTAACCCATTTTCCTCTGATGATAGTCCGAAGGAAAGAAATTGCTCGGGCTTTTCTATCCCAAGTAAAGTTTTGTTCTTCTGTAACAGATCTGATTTTATTTTGCATTTCCCTTTTAATTCGAATCTTCCTAATATTTTTCTTTTACTTATGTTTTTGTTTCTATGTTGCAGGTTTTAAAAAAAAAATGTATAACACTGAAGCCGTAATATTCGTGAATGTGGATGAGGCATCAAAGAATCTTGGTGCATAAAAGGAGGAGGATCTATGATACTGTTGATGCTTTAGAAATTATTGGCATAAGAAACTTTCTAACTTCTAATATTATTTTTTTAGATTTGTTCTGATGTTCAGAAATATTACTATTTACGTTCTGCAGTTTGTATTTTAAGGTTTAGCCGAGAAAGGCCAAGTATTGGAAAAATAACATATTGCACTTGGATTGGCTTTTCTGAAATGGAATGAAATCCCCTGTACCCAATTTCCCATGTCCCTATATACCCAACCAATAAAGACCACCTGAATTCCACCTTTTTATAATTAAACCCTCGGACTTAATTGCAAAAAAGTGAAAAACAAATAATCTGATTGGTTGGGTATAGATGGGACAGAGGATTTGGGTACAGGTGATTTGCTCTCTTCTGAAATTTCTAGGGCCTTGGAAAATATTGGCGTATGATTTACTAAGAATTAGATTAAGCATTATGACAATGCAGGCTGTTTGCAAAACTTCATTTTTTAATAGTGTTTGAAAATTCATTTTCCCGAGTTCAACAAATAACAAGTTTCCAAGCTGTAGGGACCAGTTTTGGCATCATAAATATTGTTGGTTCATTGGTAATTTTAATGTTTTATTAGATTGTAACAAGTTATGTTCATCATTTTCTATTTGTTTTTTCCAATTTCGTTGTAGTTTTATCTGTTGGTTTAATTTCACTAATTTTATGTTAATTTGTTCGAAAATTTCCACCGTTTACAGTCATCGCACTGTCACATCATGGTTTTTGATCATTTTTCCACTAGCATCACTAGCCACTGCACTTTTTTCCTTGAACATCCAGGAAGATCTTCCCTAAGCTTAGATAGGCCATCGCGTGTACAGTATCTTCACCATTTTTTCCTTTGCTAATTTGAGTTGATTTCACAATTATTTATTTTGAGGTTTGTATTTTATACTATTGTATTATTGCTGAATAACATTTCATGGGAGAATAAACCCCCTTCCTATATTGACAGAATAGTCATGATCATTTCACTTCTCTTTTTTCTCTCGCTTCTTTCTTCTTTCTCCATTCCAGTCCACCTTGCCTAACAAATTCCAACCTCGATTAGGAATTTTTCTTTCTTCATTTCAGTTCGACCTACGTGCTAGCTTCCCTCCTCAATTTATTTGTTCTACATGCTTTCATTATTGTAACTCCCTCCTGCCACCGTCTACGTCTCAATTAATTCTGATTCGTATACATGAAGCCTATAGAGTACTTTGTATGGTTTTGATGAAGTTAAACCTATTTTTAAGGGTCCTGTTTTATATGGAAGTCTGCATTAGTTAAATTATTACATAGCATGCCTAATTAACTTCAAATTTAATATCCACCATCTTATTTTAACAAATATTCTCAATTTCATACATACTTTCCTTTTATAACTGGCATATGGTTGCAATTAAAGTTGGTCGTCACCATAATGTTGATTCTTTTTTGCCCCCTTAAAACAAAACTTTCAGTTATACATTTGCTGGAATGTGGACTTCTAGAACTGGATTTAAAAATTTGCCATCTTATTGATGCATGGTGTTGGAATATTCCGACAATTGGGTCACATATGTAAAATAAAATGTATTGTGCTATTTTGATGTAAAGTCTAATTAAAGTGATCTAATTTTAGATTAGAATTAATAGGCTTAAAGTTTAAGTTATCATGGGCCTAATGTGTAGATACCGGGGCATTTTATAATTTGTTGAAGGGCCGAATTACAAAATGTCAACTCTATTAATAAAGGGTTATGGTCCTCGAATTACACAAGCCTTAACAACTCTCTAACCTCTTCTACGGAGAGCTGATTTCAGATCTAGGGTTTGTGTCAATTTGGAAGACCAAACCTAATTCATCTTCTCGTTTAACAACCGACTACGGATTCAGGTATTGAACTGATTAAATACAGATTCAGTTATGCTTCTGCTAATCAAGTTATTTATTTTTCTGATTTGTTCTCAATTAAATCAATATAGTTACATATTTGGATCTTGGGTTTCACAATTGGATGTTGTTAAAGTATACTGAAATCCTAACAAGTGGTATCAGAGCCAATCATTATTGATTTTGTTGAGAAAAAAAATTGATTTTTTTTTAAAGATCTGAATTTGGCTTCACATCCCATTGCATTCGGATATTTGCACCTACTATGTCAAATGTCTTTGGCATAAAGTAGCATTATATATTAATTCATCTTTGGCTGCATGGTGTTCGTATTTTGAAGTTGTAGCTAATAAACCATGGATTCAGATTTAGAAAACAGTCCCCATGCTATTTCATTAACTACCTTAGTCAGTCTTACTATCCTAGCTTCATTTATTCCTCTTATGTTTCATTTTGTGTTCGGATCTGTGTACATAATTGTTGAAATTCATATTTTGGCTCAGCAATTGAAAGCTATTAAAAAAATAGTTTTTTATTTTATTTTATTGTTTTGAGCGGTCGACTTTCACTATTAGGTTTTAAGTTTCTAGCATCATCTCATATTAAGTTTTTTCTTAATGCATTAATTCGTTAACAATGCATTTTTTTCAAACAATGAACGCACATATCAGGCAATGTAATGTTTTGTGCATTTTTTTTAATTATATCTGACATAATGAAGAATCAACAACTTGTATTATTATTTATTGATGTATGGTAAAAGCCATGCTAATGTCTCATATTATTGTTCAGTATATTATGCTTCAGCCATGCATGAGTCACGCAATTAATGTGATGTGAACTGACATAGTTTTGTTATTAAGCAATTGTTACCATTTGGATTTTTTTTATTTTTTTGAAACAGTAAATGATACGCCACCTTTGGGAATGCAAAATATATGTTAGTTGCATTATATTTCAATGTTGCATGGTGCGCAAGATAAAGACTTTACAACTTCATCGTACCTTAGGTTTATCGTGAATTAAATTCACATTTTTCATTGCAAGTTGAATATATATTCATGAACTGTCCAGAATTTTATTAAACTGTCATCATTACTTTCAGACTTGAACATTTTGGTTTACATAAGCCTATTTGGTGCTTCATGTTACACGACAATGAAATAATATTATGATCTTCGGACACACTGACAATGCATGTGTAAATCAAATATAAAGTAAAGTGGCATGGTAGCATTTTATGTAGTTGCATTACGGTTCAGACATGCATATAGTAGCTACTTCATTGATTCAAGTTATCTTGTATGACATTTACATTGTCATTTATATGTCACTTAATTGTGGCGTTCACATGTGATATTTATTATGTGATTTATTAATGATGTTTTATATCATCGTATTTATTTCGGGAATATCACGAATATAATCACATACCTAAAGCAAAAGATTATGACAACTATAATTAAAAATCTATCGTGCTATGGTTATAATTTTTGATATTTTAGTTGTCATATGGACCTAAAGAGAAGTGTTTTATAACACTCAAAATATATTGTACATATATTAAGGATAAATTCAAATATAATTTTGGCGTCTCTTTGTAACCATAAATATCCTACATACATAGTGAATTGACTGAAATAATATGTCACCAAAGTGACCTCTATATTTTGGTGGTTCATGAAAATGTTTGATACTTGTGTGTAGTTGTTCATGCGAGTATTAACCGGCCCAAAGGAAGACTAATATTTGACCGAATCGCTTACACATGTATGATGATAAATACGTGACAATTATAAGGTTTTTCGAGTGAATAATTAATCGGTCCAAAGGAAGGTTGTTATTTGTCTTGAACTTATTGTCAGTGTTTGATCATTACAACAAGAGTATCACTCATAGTTAATATTACTGTCCAAAGACTTGATATTAATGTGTACTAGGTATCTTGAGAAGAGACTTACCAATTATTTGAATTTACTATAGTTGATATTTGGCTATGAGCATATACGGTCAATCTTCATTTTATTTTTTGTTCATTTTCAGCTAATTTAACTGAATTATCTGCCACTTTAAAGAATATTTCCATCTTGTTTTGGGATGAATATAAGGATTTGTATGAGAGCATGTTATTTGTTCTTGACTTTATATATTTAACTCTTGTAACTAAGAGGGTTACAGCCAACCCTACTATGGTTAAATATTCTTATAATGTTATGAAGAATATTGAAAGGTGATATATTTCAAAGGCAAGAGTAAAATGATTATTAAGTAAATACTTCAGAAGTTTTCAAGGATGTGCTATAGGTAACGATAACTAATTTTGTATAAGTTGTCTACTGAGAATGGAAACGGTTTTTGTGAAAACAATAAGGGAAATCAAGCACTGTTTATGGTGCTTGATTACATAAAGTCAAAGTAAAAGAAATATAAATGAGTACTATACGGAAAAATATATTGCTTCAAAAGCTAAAGACGCTCAAGTTATTGTTATTTTTGGTGCTATCTTCAGTATATTCATTTAAAGATTAAAATTATTTTAAGAATAATATGTTATCTTATTGGGTTAATTTAGCGCTTTGGTAATTAAAATAGAGATTGAAGTCTTTTATGATTAAAAAGTACTCATTTGATATACATTGTAAATAAATGTATGAATAAGGATTAAGAAGTCGCTAAGGATATCAAAGAAAAGAAATAACATACGGATATTTTTTTTATAGTTGTTTCTTTAATGAGATATACAGACATATAAAGTAAAATATACTTGATATTTTATAGTTATTATTGAGATTTAAGTCAATTTTTTTGGATTTATTTGATATATTTTTTATGCTGTCATTTAGACAGATTTCAGTTTTATATTTCTAATGTGAACATATTAGGTTATTATTGTTCATCAAGAAATAGTAATGTTAATTTATGAATAAATTCAAAATCTTATGTAATTGAAGCTCATATAAATTATGGCTACTTATGCTAAATAACTTATGTAATGCTATCTCAAATTTTGTTTCGGTGACTAATATAATTTTTGTTTCAGTTTACTGAGGAATTATAGATTGAGATATCATAAAGATAGAAAATGCTTGATATTCTAAGGGATTTAAAGTTTATAATTTTTTATGAACCCACATTAAGGAAAAGTTTCAAAGCGGGAATTGCAATAGTTATTTTTGAGGATGTTGAGTTTGGGGGGAGAAATAAAGTAATATCATTGTCTTTAAAAAGAATCATTATCTTTGATTCAACTGCGGTTGCTTCTTCGCTTAAAATTTAATATTTGTTTTCTTTTATTAAGAAGAAGTAAATTAAGAACCATAATAAGACAATGTTGAAGATAATTTTTTCCGTAAGCTATGGTTACTGTTTCAAGAAAACAATTTCAATAACCTCAAAATGCAAGATCACTTAAGGAAATCCACTAAGTGGGAAGAAATGCTATTTCAGATGATTGTGTTATATTTCTTCATAAAGATAAATAAAGGATTGATAAAGATGGTGTTATGGACTTACATCAATCCATGTAAGGTACTAATTTAAAATGTGGATTTAAGAAATGAACATATAGTATAAATCTATATGGATAATAAAATTTGAAATTTCCCTCTAACTTAAGTAATAAGATCATTGGTTATGAATAACTATTCAAAGCCAAAAGGGATCAAGTGGGTAATATTGAATTCTATATGGCATTTTTATTGAAATCACTATTATTAAAAGAAAATTTTATTTTCTTTTAAGAATGTTTCATTTTGGACTTAGTATACGATTCTGAATCGATAACTTTGGAGCTTACTGTAGTTTGTACTTTTGAGCATTATTTGATGGAAATTAAAGTCATGTTTCTCAATGGAGACATTGGCGAAACTACTTAAGAAACTCATTTATGGATTAGTCTTTTGTATTTGGGATTCAAATTCACCATTATTGTTCATGGAGTGATATTTGGATTATTACAAAAGAATTAGGAAGATAAATGCTTAAAAGGTTAAGTATGTAAACTGCGAACCAGATAATTTTCTTTTATCAAAACAGATAAATGCTACCATCCTTGAAATGAAAGAAATGCAAAATATTTCTAATGCATTTGCAGTGTGAATTCTAATGCATACTAGTGTATATACACATATGGATATGCGTGTATTATTTGGCAGATACCTTACTGATATTAAAAGTGGATCAATGATTTAGTAGCCAAAATGGTTATGATATATGTGATATATCTTTAAAAGACAAAATAAAAGATTATATGCTCATAGATAAAAGATCGGATTGGGTGGAGATCATAAAGAATTATGATCTGGATATTTTGGATGTCACTACTGTAAAAGATCCACTTCTAGCAATGATAATATATTTTATGGGTGAAACTATATAAGGGAAAAGTGTCATTTAAGCACTTATAGTTTTCGCCATTTTGAAAATATCGTCTTTGGTTAATTATAAGACATCCAAATATGGAAAATAATAATGAAATTTTGTCTCAAGACTCTAGTTATAGATAAAGAATTGAAAGACCAAGTAATATTGTGATAGTAAAGAATATATTATTTTCCAATAAGGGAAGAGTGCAAAATATATTGTAATTCATAGAGAACACTTAGACAAACTCCATTATGGCGGATCCGCTTACCAAAAGGCTATCACCTAAGGTCTTTCATGAGCATGTAGCTCAACTGGTGTAACTTTTATGTAAGGATATTTTGGTTCAGGGGGAGTTTGTATTTGGTATTATCATATTACTCATTGCTTTATACTTCAGTTACAGATATATGCATATCAAATTCTTTTTCTGATCAGAAGTAAAGTAATGAATTTTTCTTTGCACTCAGGTTGTTTAAATATTAAACATTTGATCTCACTAAAGAAGGACCAGTTGGAAATAGACATGTATAGATCACATTTCATGTAATTTCCATGCTACGCATCCAAGATTGATCTATGTCGTTTGATTGTATTGATATATGTGACCGTTGATGGGTTTAGTTACGATAAATGTAATGAATGCCGCTTTGATCCTTTGTCAACCCAATTAATGGACGAGATTGTTTCAGATACACCATATGTTATAAATAGCTAATTTTGAAGCTCATAAAGTTAAACACATTTTAAGGTTATTTCATATGTGGCCCAGGGGGAGATTGTTGGAATATTTCGACAATTGGGTCACATATGTAAAATAAAATGTGTTGTGCTATTTTGGTGTAAAGCCTAATTAGAGTGATCTAATTTTAGATTAGAATTAATAGGCTTAAAGTTTAAGTTATCATGGGCCTAATGTGTAGATACCAGGGCATTTTATAATTTGTTGAAGGGCCGAATTACAAAATGCCAACTCTATAAATAAAGGGTTATGATCCCCGAATTACACAAGCATTAGCAACTCTCTAACCTCTTCTACGGAGAGCTGATTTCAGATCTAGGGTTTGTGTCAATTTGGAAGACCAAACCTAATTCATCTTCTCCTCTAACAACCGACTACGGATTCATATATTAAACTGATTAAATACAGATTCAGGTACGCTTCTGCTAATCACGTTATTTATTTTTCTGATTTGTTCTCAATTAAATCAATATGGTTACATATTTGGATCTAGGGTTTCACAATTGGATATTGTTAAAGTATACTGAAATCCTAACACATGGATCATTGTCTAACAAAATATGATTTTATCTATAAATAAACAAGTGAAGTAGTTTCAAAACCCTGTAAATTGTATGTCTTAGGGGAATTGCATATGAAATTGTTTATGGCCCTAGTAGTGCAACCAGAAAGGGGTAAGACTACTACAAGTATTACCTTACATGCATATGCATGTTTATTTATATGTGTGCATATACTTATACATCATAAAAAAATCATATAATTTTTATTGATATATATGAGGTTGAATCTCTCCCAAATACAACTACTTGCCGGTGGTATAAATTAGCCGAGGTTGTCACCTTACAGGCAAGGTGGGATATTCTGCTTATTTGATTAATTATAGTTAATAAATAACGTTTCATCAATTATTTGTGTCAGTGACATCATGAGGTTTATGGTCTTATTTTTTTGTTTGTATTTCAATTTACAAAGTTTTATATATTATGCCAATTAAAGTTATTGTGAAATCGGTGAACATATCTAAAGATAAAATGGAAAAGGCTAGACTAATGATAATAACAATATCATAATTTTGCATTTACTTTAATGACTTCTCTTAAAGATAATAAGAGAAAATGAGGTAAACCATTCACATATATGGTAGGTTATATCAAATAACTACTTTATCTAGCTTTATTCCATGTGTATTAATAGTCTTCTTACCATTAAAGTGTTATATATATGCGACCTAGCATATGTGATAAAATATGTCAATGGGCTAAAGTATTTTAGCTAGTTTTATATAATCTATATGTATTAATGATTGTCTTACCCTTTAGTGTGTTAGTTATATGTGCTACTACAATTTATTATTCAATTTTCTAACATAAAAGAAAGAAAAGAAATTCATTTTAATGTCTCTTTCGGATTTAAACTAGATATGGAATTTAGGTCCATGTTGTAGGTTTAGTTAGAAACTGAGAATAAAATAAAGAATTACGAAATGAAAATATCAATACTCTGTAGTCCATTAAGCTTAACGAATATCTACAATAGTTTGTCATGTGCTGAACTCTTATAGGTTATATATTAACACGTGTTGCGCTAAGTATAACAGAATGGCAATCAACAAGCAATGCGCACAGAAGTGCCAATGAGTATTGTGCGTGCAGTAGCGGTAGAAAGAAGGAAGAAGAGAAGATAGAAGGCAGTACCGTATAGTATGTCCGAGCCCAATATTGTGTACTATTCCCTTAAAGCGATATTGCTCCCGCACAGGCGCACAGGAGATGATCAGTAATTCGCCTCCCAAGGTAGAACGGACCGTACACTGCACTGATGCGCTATAGTGCAGGGTTAGACGAACTCAAGAAAGTATTATTGCAAAAACAGAATACACAGAGGAGAAGAGAAGGGGAGCGCAGAAAAAGATAATTTGATTTGATTTCCGCAAGCCTTAATATAGCCAGGAAGAGACATGTTTTCATGAGGGACTGCTTTTGTTTGAATTGCAACGGTAATGTCTGTAGGAAAGGTTGCGACCGTTTACCAACAGATATTTCCGTTGGTAACCGCGCGACTAATGTTAAAAAATAATTTCGCACCGTAGCAAGCCCATATGCATTTGGAGGCCCAATCGATCAGGAGAACCCAAGAGCCCCAAGGCCCAAGGCCCTAATCTTTGACTTTTAAATATTACATGAGTGCTTTATCATGCCATTGCTTCTCTCTCTCTCTTCCATCTCCTCTTTCTTTTGATATAGCATATCAAACCTTAGTATAAGTAGTGACTAAGGCACAAATTTCCCCGATGTGGGACTTAGTTTGACTCAAACGCTTGTTCATTCTTCCAACAATCCCCCACATGAATGAGTGGTTGTCTAATCTGTTTTTGAAATTTTGAGTAACATTTATCATATCGGTAAAAGTAGCACAATGGCCTTGAACTTTTCCTAGTGTTTTATCATTATAACCTACTGGCGAATCAGTGGACTAGATTGTCTTTGAACTGTAAGCCTTTTGCGTAAGTTTATAAAGATAACACATGATAAATGTTTCTTAACCTCTTGGTTCTCTGTTTGTGTTCATTTTTTCCATGAACACCAGCTTGGTCTCATAAGTGCTTGGAGAACTTGGCCCCCCAATTCTCTTTGAAGCGGCGAGTTCGCACTTACATAGGTGATTCTATAAAGAAAATTCTTAATTTCCGACTTGGTTCTTTAGTCTTTACCAAGAATAGAGATCATTAAAAGTATTAGTACTTATCTTATTCTCCAAATTAATGCACTGACTTATCATAGGAATGGTAAGTGGGTAACAGTGCTTTCAAGTTTTTCTTGAACTTAGTTGTCCCCTTGAACCTAGATCTTGGGATCTCCAGTCAACTAGGTGGGGTTTCCGTTTTGGAAAATTTTTTAATCCATAGTCCTTAGTCCCATTCCCTTCGATAAGATTTGAACTGTCTCTCTTGGAAAGCCTTTTGTTAGTGGATCCCCTATGTTATCTTTTGACCATATATAGTCTATAGTGATAACTCCATTAGAGAGAAGTTGTCTTATTGTTTTATGTCTACGACGAATATGACTAGATTTACCATTGTATAGTGTACTATTGGCTTTTCCAATAGCTGATTGACTATCACAATGTATACTTATTGGAGGCACGGGTTTGCTCCAATTTGGAATGTCTTCGAGAAAATTTCGAAGCTAGTCTGCTTCTTCTGCAGCTTTATCTAGTGCAATAAATTCTGATTCCATTATTGATCTTGCTATGCAAGTCTGTTTGGACGATTTCCAAGAAATTGCTCCATTTGCTAATGTGAATACGTATCCACTTGTGGATTTAGTATAATGTGACCTAGTTATCCAGTTTGTGTCACTGTAACCTTCCACTACTGAAGGATAATTTGTATAATGCAAACGAAAGTTCTGTGTATATTTTAGATATCCAAGAACTCTTATTATCGCTTTCCAATGATGTTTACCAGGATTGTTGGTAAATCTACTAAGCTTACTTACAGCTAGGGCTGTCAATTTCCTACCCGACCCGTAATCCGACCCGAAATCCGCACGGAAATTAGCAGGTTAACCCGACCCTTTTAGTTAGCGGGTCATAAACAGGTCAACCCGAAATTGACATGTTTATAAACGGCTGGGTTTAGGGTTGACCCGCTAACCCGATTTTGACCCGCCAAACCCGTTTATAATATTAAAAAAATGTTGGGTAGTCACATATGTAACAATAATATGTTGGACTACATCTACATGCTTATTTATCTATCTATGACCGTGAGAATGCTCTTTGTTGGTGATTGTAAATAAAAAAGAACAACACTTTCACCGTGCATTAAAATTCTTGATGTTTTTAAGTAATTCTAACATGCGGATGCTAATGCTATCGCAGTATCGCTCCCATCGTTAGCACAAAATAACAAACATGCGGATGCTTTTAAGTAATTCTCCAGCGTGATCCTTTCCACCAAACTTCTCATCTGCTATTCTCACCCTCCTTTTTCCTCCACTCATTCCTACCTCACCCTCTTCCACCAAATGTTGCATCACAACTCTTACACCTACAACTCCATCTTATCCATCCTCACTCGATCTTCTTCGAACCCTAACAACCTGTTCCCCCTGAATGCCTTTCATATCTTTATGTCAATGCATGCACGAGGTGTCCACATTGACAGATACAGCCAAATTTGGTTACTTTATGTCAATGCATGCACGAGATGTCAATGCATGCCCTTCGCATCTTTATGTCAATGCATGTATGAGGTGGTCACGGGTTGAATGGGAATGCTTTCAAAGCTTTAGGGCTGTTCGAACAGATGAGGGAAGAAAAGATAAGGCCAAATTCGGTTACTTTTCTTGGACTGTTATCTGCATGTGCACATTCAAGAATGGTAGGTAAGGCATGAGAGTTCTTCAATATGATGAAGATGTACAATATAGTTCCTGAATTTAAGCATTATGCTTGCATTGTTGACGCTTTAGGGAGAGCAGGACAAGTGGCAGAAGTAGAGAAGTTTATGGATGAAATGCCAGTGGATCCTGATGAGGCGGTTCTGGGAGCATTATTGTTTGGTTGCATAGTGCATGGAAATATTGATGTAGGAGAGAGAGAGTTGCAAGAAAGTTGATGGCAATGAGGCCTGACAAGAGCGGTTATTTTGTAATTTTGGAAAATTTATATTTGGATGCGGACTCTATGTGCTTCCTGGTAGTTATTTTGATCTTTTGCTGCTTATAATTCCATATATTGGTGATTTTTGGAAATGTTGGTAATTTTGTATATTGTGTTGCTTGGTGATTTTATTTGGTAGGTTTACGTCTTTTCATGTTTTCATGTTCATTCACATCATTTTATACAAATATTTTTCTTAACGGGTTACACGAATCAAACCCGAAACCTACACGATTATAAATGGGTCAACCCGAACCCGACCCGTTTAATAAACGGGTTAAGCTGACCCGACCCGAACTCAAACCGAACACGACTTGACCCGAACCCGACCCAACCCGACCTATTGGCAGCCCTACTTACAGCATATGCGATATCTGGTCTTGTGCAGTTCATTACATACATGATACTTCCTAATATACGAGAGTATTCAAGTTGATATATACTATCACCAGTGTTCTTAACCCAATTTTGGTTCATATCTACTGGTGATTTTGCAATTGTTATATTGTATTGCTTGAATTTTTCGACTATCTTGGTTATGTAATGTGATTGGGATAATGCAGATCCCTGTGGTGTTCTCACAATTTTAATACCCAAGATTACATCAGCCATTCCAAGGTCCTTCATATCGAATCTAGAGGATAACATATCTTTTGTTGATGTTATTATGGCCTTATTATTAGCTAGGATCAATAAGTCATCAACATAGACACATACAATGACACATCCAATATGTGTGTATTTTATATAATCACATTTATCTGATTCATTTATAGTGAATCCATTTGATAACATAGTTTCAACAATTTTTTCATGCCATTGTTTTGGTGCTTGTTTAAGGCCATATAGCGATATAACCAATTTACACACTTTGTTTTCATTTCCCGAGCTTACAAACCCTTCTGGTTGTAGCATATATATTTCTTCCTCTAACTCACTATTCAAAAATGTTGTTTTTACATTCATTTGATGTATTTCCAAATTTAGTATAGAGGCGATTGCAATAATCATTCTAATGGATGATATTATAGTTACTGGTGAGTAAGTGCCAGAATAATCCAGATCTTCTTTCTGTCTGAATCCTTCGACTACTATACGAGCTTTATATTTATCTATTGAGCCGTCAGCCTTGAGTTTTTTCTTAAATATCCGTTTATATCCTAGTGGTTTTGAACCTTTAGGTAGATCCAATAGTTCCCATGTATGGTTTTGCAAAATGGATTCTATTTCGTTGTTGACAGCTTCCTTCCAGTAACGAGCATCTGGAGATGACATTGCTTGTTGATAGGTTAGAGGTTCATTTTCTATCATGTATGCATAGAAATCGGGTCCAAAGTTTTTAGAGATCCGTTGTCGTTTGCTCCTTCTTGGTTCCTCTACCTCTGTTTCAACATTTCTTTTATGTATTCTTTGATCAATATTATCCTCGTGAGTATCTGAATCTCTAGATCTTTCTTGAACAACAGTTTCAATAGAGGGTTTTAGAGGATAAATATGTCCAAAGAATCTAGCATTTCGAGATTCGACAATAGTGTTTTCATGAATGTCATCAATTTCAGATTTGTACACCAAAAATCGATAAGCATTACTATTATGAGCATATCCTATAAATATGCAATCTATAGTCTTTGGTCCAATTTTGACCTTTTTTGGTTTTGGTATTTCTACTTTGGCAAGACACCCCCACACTCTCAAGTATTTGTAGGACGGTGGTCTGCCTTTCCACAGTTCATGCGGTGATTTAGAAGTCTTCTTTCGAGGCACTTTATTAAGAATATGATTAGCAGAAAGTATAGCTTCTCCCCAAAGGTTATCTGGTAGACCAGAGCTAATGAGTAGAGCATTCATCATTTCTTTTAGTGTACGGTTTTTACATTCTACTATCCCATTTGATTGAGGGGAATATGGTGCCATCGTCTGGTGTATAATACCATGTTCAGCGCAGAACTCCTCAAAACGAAATTCGTGCTCACCTCCTCTATCACTTCTTAATGATTTTATATTTTTATTAAGTTGATTTTCAACTTCTTCTTTGTATTGTTTGAATACATCGAATGCCTCGTCCTTGCTTCTAAGGAGATATACATAACAGTATCTTGTACAATCGTCAATAAAGGTAATGAAATACCGTTTTCCACCTCTAGTTTGGCACAATTTTAAGTCGCACACATCTGTGTGTATTAAGTCTAGAGGTTCCGTATTCCATTCAACTTGATGAAAAGAAGTTCTAGTCAGTTTTGATTCGGCAAATGCCTCACATTTGTAATTAGAATCTGTTGTAAACTTAGGTATAAATTCTAGGTTTATCATTTTTCGCAATGTATCAAAGTTAACATGGCCTAATCTAGCATGCCACATACTACATGACTCGGTGATATAAACAGAAGAGTCTATTTTATTATCACTATCTTTTGGTACAATAGTCATTACATTCATTTTGAATAGACCATCACTCACATACCCTTTTCCAACATATACTCCATTTTTAGACAATACAAAATTATCAGAAAAAAGACCAATTTGAAGCCATTTTTACTCAGCAATGATCCTGAAACTAAGTTCTTGCGGATATCTAGAACGTGTAGAACATCATTTAGAGTAAGCTCCTTTCCAGAAGTCAACTTAAGAACCCCTTTTCCTTTGCCTTCAACCTTTGACGTAGAGGAGTTTCCCATAAAGAGTTGCTCTTCCTCTGTCGCGGGTTTATAGTCGGAAAACATCTACTTGTTGGCGCAAATGTGTTTCGTGGCACCAGTGTCCACAAACCATTCTTTCGTGTTACCAACTAAGTTGCGTTCTGGGATCACCGCTGAAAAATTCATTTCAAAGACATTCTCTAAAAGCTCTTCGAATTCCGTAACATTAACTTGGTCTTTCTTCTTGTTCTGATTCTTTGGACCTCGACACTCGCTTGCCTTATGTCCTTTCTTCCCGCAATTATGGCAGTTTACCTTGAACTTCTTTGCCTTCTTTGCGTTTGGATTGTTTTCCCTCTTTCTTTTGTTGTTCTTTTCAGACTCGACCACATTTGCCTTTGCCACAATGGTATTAGTTGCTTTCTTTTTAGACTATCGATTGTCCTCTTCAATTCTGAGTCGAACAATCAAATCTTCCATTGTCATCTCCTTTCATTTGTGCTTCAGATAATTCTTGAAGTCTTTCCATAACGGAGGCAATTTCTCTATTGCGGCAACCACTTGAAATGATTCGCTTAGAGACATTCCTTCATCATGTATTTCATGTATAATAACCTGCAACTCCTGAATTTGGCTAATCACTGTCTTGGAGTCTATCATTTTAAAGTCCAGAAATTTACCAACGATGAATTTCTTCGTGCCAGCATCTTCCGTCTTGTACTTTTTGTCCTGAGACATCCAAAGTTCCTTCGATGTCTTCATTGTAAAATACACATTGTACAGACTGTTATCCAGTCCGTTTAATATGTAATTCTTGCATATGAAGTCAGAACTTTTCCAAGTAGTGATTGCCTCGACTTTTGTAGCATCAGGCTCCAATTCATCGACTTTAGGAGGATCCTCTGTAAGGAAATTTTTCAATCCCAAAGTTGTTAGGTAGAACAACATCTTTTGCTGCCATCGCTTGAAGTCAACACCGGTGAATTTTTCCGGCCGTTCTCCATGCGAGAAAGTGACAGTCGGAGGAACTAATGGTCCTGTTGGTGGTGGAGTGACAACAGGTTTACTTGCCAAACTTTTGCTTTCCTGAGCCATCGTCTGGAAGCAAAAGGAATTACTCAGGGAAAACAAATAAAATCGCTTTAAGATGGTTGCGCTAAGTATAACAGAATGGCAATCAGCAAGCAATGCGCACAGAAGTGCCAATGAGTACTGTGCATGCAGTAGCAGTAGAAAGTAGGAAGAAGAGAAGATAGAAGGCAGTACCGTATAGTATGTCCAAACCCGGTATTGTGTACTGTTCCCTTAAAGCGATATTGCTCCCCCACAGGAGCACAAGAGATTATCAGCAATTCGCCTCCTAAGGTAGAATGGACCGTACAATGCACTGATGCGCTATAGTGCACGGTTAGACGAACTCAAGAAAGTATTTTTGCAAAAACAGAATACACAAAGGAGAAGAGAAGGGGAACGCAGAAAAAGATCATTTGATTTGATTTCCGCAGACCTTTATATAGCCAGGAAGAGACATGTTTTCATGAGGGGCTGCTTCTATTTCAATTGCAATGGTAATGTCTGTAGGAAAGGTTGCGACCCTTTACCAACAGACATTTCCGTTGGTAACCGCGCAGCTAATGTTAAAAAATAATTTCGCACCGTAGCAAGCCTATTTGCGTTTGGAGGCCCAATCGATCAGGAGAACCCAAGAGCCCCAAGGCCCAAGGCCCTAATCTTTGACTTTTAAATATTACATGAGTGCTTTATCATGCTATTGCTTCTCTCTCTCTTCCATCTCCTCTTTCTTTTGATATAGCATATCAAACCTTAGTATAAGTAGTGAACTAAGGCACAAATTTCCCCGATGTGGGACTTAGTTTGCCTCAAACACTTGTTCATTCTTCCAACAATCCCCCACATGAATGAGTGGTTGTCTAATCTATTTTTGAAATTTTGAGTAACATTTATCATATCGGTAAAAGTAGCACAATGACCTTGAACTTTTCCTAGTGTTTTATCGTTATAACCTACTGGCGAATCAGTGGACTAGATTGTCTTTGAACTGTAAGCCTTTTGTGTAAGTTTATAAAGATAACACATGATAAATGTTTCTTAACCTCTTTGTTCTCTGTTTGTGTTCGTTTTTTCCATGAACACCAGCTTGGTCTCATAAGTGCTTGGAGAACTTGGCCTCACAATTCTTTTTGATGCAACGACTTTGCACTAACGTAGGTGATTCTATAAAGAAAATTCTTAATTTCCGACTTGGTTCTTTAGTCTTTACCAAGTATAGAGATCATTAAAAGTATTAGTACTTATCCTATTCTCCAAATTAATGCACTGACTTATCATAGGAATGGTTAGTGGGTAACGGTGCTTTCAAGTTTTTCTTGAACTTAGTTGTCCCTTTGAACCAAGATCTTGGGATCTCCAGTCAACTAGGTGGGGTTTCCATTTTGGAAAAACTTTTAATCCATAGGCCTTAGTCCCATTCCCTTCGATAAGATTTGAACTTTCTCTCTTGGCAAGCCTTTTGTTAGTGTATCCGCTATGTTATCTTTTGACCGTATATAGTCTATAGTGATAACTCCATTAGAGAGAAGTTGTCTTATTGTTTTATGTCTACGACGAATATGCCTAGATTTACCATTGTATAGTGTACTATTGGCTCATCCAATAGCTGATTGACTATCACAATGTATACATATTGGAGGCACGGGTTTGCTCCAATTTGGAATGTCTTCGAGAAAATTTCGAAACCAGTCTACTTCTTCTGCAGCTTTATCTAGTGCAATAAATTCTGATTCCATTGTTGATCTTGCTATGCAAGTCTGTTTGGACGATTTACAAGAAATTGCTCCATTTCCTAATGTGAATACGTATCCACTTGTGGATTTAATATCATGTGAACCAGTTATCCAGTTTGCGTCACTGTTATCTTCCACTACTGAAGGATAATTTGTATAATGCAAACCAAAGTTGTGTGTATATTTTAGATATCCAAGAACTCTTATTATCGCTTTCCAATGATGTTAACCAGGATTGCTGGTAAATCTACTAAGCTTACTTACAACATATGCGATATCTGGTCTTGTGCAGTTCATTACATACATGATACTTCCTAATATACGAGAGTATTCAAGTTGATATATACCGTCACCAGTGCTCTTAACCCAATTTTGGTTCATATCTACTGGTGATTTTGCAATTGTTATATTGTATTGCTTGAATTTTTCGAGTATCTTGGTTATGAAATGTGATTGGTATAATGCATATCCCTGTGGTGTTCTCACAATTTTAACACCCAAAATTACATCAGCCATTCCAAGGTCTTTCATATCGAATCTAGAGGATAACATATATTTTGTTGATGTTATTATGGCCTTATTATTGCCTAGGATCAATAAGTCATCAACATAGAGACATACAATGACATATCCAATATGTGTGTATTTTATATAAACACATTTATCTGATTCATTTATAGTGAATCCATTTGATAACATAGTATCACCAAATTTTTCATGCCATTGTTTTGGTGCTTGTTTAAGGCCATAAAGCGATTTCACCAATTTACACACTTTGTTTTCATTTCCTGAGCTTACAAACCCTTCTGCTTGTAGCATATATATTTCTTCCTCTGGCTCACCATTCAAAAATGCTGTTTTTACATCCATTTGATGTATTTCCAAATTTAGTATAGAGGCAATTGCAATAAGCATCCTAATGGATTTTATTCTAGTTACTAGTGAGTAAGTGTCAAAATAATCCAGATCTTCTTTCTGTCTGAATCCTTTGACTACTATACGAGCTTTATATTTATCTATTGAGCCGTCAGCCTTGAGTTTTTTTTTCTTAGATATCCATTTATAACCTAGTGGTTTTGAACCTTTATGTAGATCCACTAGTTCCCAAGTATGGTTTTGTAAAATGGATTCTATTTCGTTGTTGACAGCTTCCTTTCAGTAAGGTGCATCTGGAGATGACATTGCTTGTTGATAGGTTAGAGGTTCATTTTCTATCATGTATGCATTGAAATCAGGTCCAAAGTTTTTAGAGATCCGTTGTCGTTTGCTCCTTCTTGGTCCCTCTACCTCTGTTTCAACATATCTTTTATGTATTCTTTGATCAATATTATCCTCGTGAGTATCTAAATCTCTAGATCTTTCTTGAACAACAGTTTCAATAGAGGGTTTTAGAGGATAAATATGTTCAAAGAATCTAGCATTTCGAGATTCGACAATGGTGTTTTCATGAATGTCATCAATTTCAGATGTTTACACCAAAAATCGATAAGCAGTACTATTATGAGCATATCCTATAAATATGCAATCTACAGTCTTTGGTCCAATTTTGACCTCTTTTGTTTTCGGTATTTCTACTTTGTCAAGTGACCCCCACACTCTCAAGTATTTGTAGGATGGTGGTCTGCCTTTCCACAGTTCATGCGGTGATTTAGAATCTTCTTTCGAGGCACTTTATTAAGAATATGATTAGCAGAAAGTATAGCTTCTCCCCAAAGGTTACCTGGTAGACCAGAGCTAATGAGTAAAGCATTCATCATTTCTTTTAGTGTACGGTTTTTACGTTCTGCTATCCCATTTGATTGAGGGGAATATGGAGTCGTTGTCTGGTGTATATTACCATGTTCGGCGCAGAACTCCTCAAAAGGAAATTCGTACTCTCCTCCTCTATCACTTCTTAATGATTTTATCTTTTTATCAAGTTGATTTTCAACTTCTGCTTTGTATTGTTTAAACACATCGAATGCCTCGTCCTTGCTTCTAAGGAGACATACATAACAGTATCTCGTACAATCGTCAATAAAGGTAATGAAATACCGTTTTCCACCTCTAGTTTGACACAATTTTTAGTCGCACACATCTGTGTGTAATAAGTCAAGAGGTTCTGTATTCCTTTCAACTTGATGAAAAGAAGTTCTAGTCAGTTTTGATTCGGCACATGTTTCACATTTGTACTTAGAATCTATTGTAAACTTAGGTATAAATTCTAAGTTTATCATTTTTCGCAATGTATCAAAGTTAACATGGCCTAATCTAGCATGCCATATACTAATTGACTCAGTGATATAAACAGAAGAGTCTATTTTATTATCACTATCTTTTGGAACAATAGTCATTACATTCATTTTGAACAGACCATCACTCACATACCCTCTTCCAACATATACTCCATTTTTAGAAAATACAAAATTATCAGAAAAAAAGACCAATTTGAAGCCATTTTTACTCACCAATGATCCTGAAACTTAGTTCTTGCGAATATCTGGAACGTGTAGAACATCATTTAGAGTAATCTCCTTTCCAGAAGTCTTCTTAAGAACCACTTTTCCTTTGCCTTCAACCTTTGACGTAGAGTAGTTTCCCATAAAGAGTTGCTCTTCCTGTGTCGTGGGTTTATAGTCGGAAAACATCCACTTGTTGGCGCAAATGTGTTTCGTGGCACCAGTGTCCACAAACCATTCTTTCGTGTTACCAACTAAGTTGCATTCTGAGATTACCGCTGACAAATTCATTTCAGAGACATTCTCTGAAAGCTCTTCAAATTCCGTAACATTAACTTGGTCTTTCTTCTTGTTCTGATTCTTTGGACCTCGACACTCGCTTGCTTTATGTCCTTTCTTCCCGCAATTATCGCAGTTTCCCTAGAACTTCTTTGCCTTTTTTGCGTTTGGATTGTTTTCCCTCTTTCTTTTGTTGTTCTTTTCAGACTCGACCACATTTGCCTTTGCCACAATGGTATTAGTTGCTTTCTTTTCAGATTTTCGGTTTTCCTCTTCAATTCTGAGTCGAATAATATAATCTTCCATTGTCATCTCCTTTCGTTTGTGCTTCAGATAATTCTTGAAGTCTTCCCATAATAGAGGCAATTTCTCTATTGCGGCAGCCACTTGAAATGATTCGCTTAGAGACATTCCTTCATCATGTATTTCATGTATAATAACTGCAACTCCTGAATTTGGCTAATCACTGTCTTAGAGTCTATCATTTTAAAGTCCAGAAATTTACCGACGATGAATTTCTTCATGCCAGCATCTTTCGTCTTGTACTTTTTGTCCTGAGACATCCATAGTTCCTTCGATGTCTTCATTGTACAATACGCATTGTACAGACTGTTATCTAGTCCGTTTAATATGTAATTCTTACATATGAATTCAGAACTTTTCCAAGCAGTGAGTGCCTCAACTTTTGTAGCATCAGGCTCCAATTCATCGACTTTAGGAGGATCCTCTGTTAGGAAATTCGCCAATCCCAAAGTGGTTAGGTAGAACAACATCTTTTGCTGCAATCGCTTGAAGTCAACACCGGTGAATTTTTCTGCTTGTTCTCCATGCGAGAAAGTGACAGTCGGAGGAACTAATGGTCCAGTTGGTTGTGCGGTGACAACAGGTTTACTTGCCGAACTTTTGCTTTCCTGAGCCATCGTCTGGAAGCAAAATAAATTACTCAGGGAAAACAAACAAAATCGCTTTAAGATTGTTGCGCTAAGTATAACAGAATGGCAATCAGCAAGCAATGCGCACAGAAGTGCCAATGAGTACTGTGCATGCAGTAGCGGTAGAAAGTAGGAAAAAGAGACGATAGAAGACAGTACCGTATTGTATGTACGAGCCCAGTATTGTGTACTGTTCCCTTAAAGAGATATTGCTCCCCCATAGGCGCACAGGAGATGATCAGCGATTCGCCTCCCAAGGTAGAACAAATCGTACACTGCACTGATGCGCTATAGTGCAGGGTTAGACGAACTCAAGAAAGTATTATTGCAAAAATAGAATATACAGAGGAGAAGAGAAGGGGAGCACAGAGAAAGATCATTTGATTTGTTTTCTGCAGGCCTTTATATAGCCAGGAAGAGACATGTTTTCATGAGGGGCCGCTTCTGTTTGAATTGCAACGGTAATGTCTGTAGGAAATGTTGCGACCCTTTACCAACAGATATTTCCGTTGGTAACCGCCCGACTAATGTTAAAAAATAATTTCGCACCGTAGCAAGCCCATATGCATTTGGAGGCCCAATCGATCAGGAGACCCCAAGAGCCCCAAGGCCCAAGGCCCTAATCTTTGACTTTTAAATATTACATGAGTGCTTTATCATGCCATTGCTTCTCTCTCTCTTCCATCTCCTCTTTCTTTTGATATAGCATATCAAACCTTAGTATAAGTAGTGAACTAAGGCACAACTTTCCCCGATGTGGGACTTAGTTTGCCTCAAACACTTGTTCATTCTTCTAACAATCCGCCACATGAATGAGTGGTTGTCTAATCTGTTTTTGAAATTTTGAGTAACAATTATCATATCAGTAAAAGTAACACAATGGCCTTGAACTTTTCATAGTGTTTTATCATTATAACCTACTGGAAAATCAGTGGACTAGATTGTCTTTGAAATGTAAGCCTTTTGTGTAAGTTTATAAAGATAACACATGATATATGTTTCTTAATCTCTTGGTTCTCTGTTTGTGTTCGTTTTTGCCATGAACACCAGCTTGGTCTTATAAGTCTTGGAGAAGTTGGCCTCACAATTCTCTTTGAAGTGGCGACTTCGCACTTACATAGGTGATTCTATAAAGAAAATTCTTAATTTCCCACTTGGTTCTTTAGTCTTTACCAAATATAGAGATCATTAAAATTATTAGTACTTATCCTATTCTCCAAATTAATGAACTGACTTATCATAGGAATTGTTAATGGGTAACAGTTCTTTCAAGTTTTTCTTGAACTTAGTTGTCCTTTGAACCTAGATCTTGAGATCTCTAGTCAACTAGGAGGGGTTTCCGTTTTGGAAAAACTTTTAATCCATAGGCCTTAGTCCCATTCCCTTCGATAAGATTTGAACTTTCTCTCTTGGCAAGCCTTTTGTTAGTGGATCCGCTATGTTATCTTTTTACCGTATATAGTCTATAGTGATAACTCCATTAGAGAGAAGTTGTCTTATTGTTTTATGTCTACGACGAATATGCCTAGATTTACCATTGTATAGTGTACTATTGGCTCTTCCAATAGCTGATTGACTATCACAATGTATACATATTGGAGGCACGGGTTTGCTCCAATTTGGAATGTCTTCCAGAAAATTTCGAAGCCAGTCTGCTTCTTCTGCAGCTTTATCTAGTGCAATAAATTCTGATTCCATTGTTGATCTTGCTATGCAAGTCTGTTTGGACAATTTCCAAGAAATAGCTCCATTTCCTAATGTGAATACGTATCCACTTGTGGATTTAGTATCATGTGACCCAGTTATCCAGTTTGCGTCACTGTTACCTTCCACTACTGAAGGATAATTTGTATAATGCAAACCAAAGTTCTGTGTACATTTTAGATATCCAATAACTCTTATTATAGCTTCCCAATGATGTTTACCAGGATTGCTGGTAAATCTACTAAGCTTACTTACAGCATATGCGATATCTGGTCTTGTGAAGTTCATTACATACATGATACTTCCTAATATACGAGAGTATTCAAGTTGATATATACTGTCACCAGTGTTCTTAACCCAATTTTGGTTCATATCTACTGGTGATTTTGCAATTGTTATATTGTATTGCTTGAATATTTCGACTATCTTGGTTATGTAATGTGATAGGGATAATGCATATCCCTGTGGTGTTCTCACAATTTTAACACCCAAGATTACATCAGCCATTCCAAGGTCTTTCATATTGAATCTAGAGGATAACATATCTTTTGTTGATGTTATTATGGCCTTATTATTGCTTAGGATCAATAAGTCATCAACATAGAGACATACAATGACATATCCAATATGTGTGTATTTTGTATAAACACATTTATCTGATTCATTTATAGTGAATCCATTTGATAACATAGTTTCATCAAATTTTTCATGCCATTGTTTTGGTGCTTGTTTAAGGCTATAAAGCGATTTCACCAATTTACACACTTTGTTTTCATTTCCTGAGCTTACAAACCCTTATAGTTGTAGCATATATATTTCTTCCTTTAACTCACCATTCAAAAATGATGTTTTTACATCCATTTGATGTATTTCCAAATTTATTATAGAGGCGATTGCAATAAGCATCCTAATGGATGTTGTTCTAGTTACTGGTGAGTAAGTGTCAAAATAATCCAGATCTTCTTCCTGTCTGAATCCTTTGACTACTATACGAGCTTTATATTTATCTATTGAGCCGTCAGCCTTGTGTTTTTTTCTTAAATATCGATTTATATCCTAGTGGTTTTGAACCTTTAGGTAGATCCACTAGTTCCCATGTATGGTTTTGCAAAATGGATTCTATTTCATTGTTGACAGCTTCCTTCCAGTAAGGAGCATTTGGAGATGACATTGCTTGTTGATAGGTTAGAGGTTCATTTTCTATCATGTATGCATAGAAATCAGGTCCAAAGTTTTCAGAGATCCGTTGTCGTTTGCTCCTTCTTGGTTCCTCTACCCCTTTTTCAACATTTCTTTTATGTATTCTTTGATCAACATTATCCTCGTGAGTATCTGAATCTCTAGATCTTTCTTGAACAACAGTTTCAATAGAGGGTTTTAGAGGATAAATATGTTCAAAGAATCTAGCGTTTCGACATTTGACAATGGTGTTTTCATGAATGTCATCAATTTCAGATTTGTACACCGAAAATCGATAAGTAGTACTATTATGAGCATATCCTATAAATATGCAATCTATAGTCTTTGGTCCAATTTTGACCTTTTTTGGTTTTGTTATTTCTACTTTGGCAAGACACCCCCACACTCTCAAGTATTTATAGGATGGTGGTCTGCCTTTCCATAATTCATGCGGTGATTTAGAAGTCTTCTTTCAAGGCACTTTATTAAGAATATGATTAGCAGAAAGTATAGCTTCTCCACAAAGGTTAGACCAGAGCTAATGAGTAGAGCATTCATCATTTCTTTTCGTGTACCGTTTTTATGTTCTGCTATTCCATTTGATTGAGGGGAATATGGTGTCGTTGTCTGGTGAATATTACCTATTTCGGCGCAGAACTCCTCAAAAGGAAATTCGTACTGTCCTCCTCTATCACTTCTTAATGACTTTATCTTTTTATTAAGTTGATTTTCAACTTCTGCTTTGTATTGTTTAAATACATCGAATGCCTCGTCCTTGCTTCTAAGGAGATATACATAACAGTATCTCGTACAATCGTCAATAAAGGTAATGAAATACCATTTTCCACCTCTAGTTTGGCACAATTTTAAGTCGCACACATCTGTGTGTATTAAGTCTAGAGGTTCCGTATTCCTTTCAACTTGATGAAAAGAAGTTCTAGTCGGTTTTGATTCGGCACATGTTTCACATTTGTAATTAGAATCTATTGTAAACTTAGGTATAAATTCTAAGTTTATCATTTTTCGCAATGTATCAAAGTTAACATGGCCTAATTTAGCATGCCATATACTACATGACTCATTGATATAAACAGAAGAGTCTATTTTATTATCACTATCTTTTGGTACAATAGTCATTACATTCATTTTGAATAGACCATCACTCACATACCCTTTTCCAACATATACTCCATTTTTAGGCAATACAAAATTATCAGAAACAAAGACCAATTTGAAGCCATTTTTACTCAGCAATGATCCTGAAACTATGTTCTTGCGGATATCGGGAACGTGTAGAAAAACATTTAGAGTAAGCTCCTTTCAAGAAGTCATCTTAAGAACCACTTTTCCTTTGCCTTCAACCTTTGACGTAGAGGAGTTTCCCATAAAGAGTTGATCTTCCGGTGTCGCGGGTTTATAGTCGGAAAACATCCACTTGTGGGCGCAAATGTGTTTCGTGGACCCAGTGTGCACAAACTATTCTTTCGTGTTACCAACTAAGTTGCATTCTGAGATCACTGCTGACAAATTCATTTCAGAGACATTCTCTGAAATCTCTTCGAATTCCGTAACATTAACTTGGTCTTTCTTCTTGTTATGATTCTTTGGACCTCGACACTCGCTTTCCTTATGTCCTTTCTTCCCGCAATTATGGCAGTTTCCCTTAACTTCTTTGCCTTCTTTGCGTTTGGATGGTTTTCCCTCTTTCTTTTGTTGTTCTTTTCAGACTCGGCCACATTTGCCTTTGCCACAATGGTATTAGTTGTCTTTTCAGATTTTCGGTTGTGCTCATCAATTCTGAGTCGAACAATCAAATCTTCCATTGTCATCTCCTTTCATTTGTGCTTCAGATAATTCTTGAAGTCTTTCCATAACGGAGGCAATTTCTCTATCGCGGCAGCCACTTGAAATGATTCGCTTAGAGACATTCCTTCATCATGTATTTCAAGTATAATAACCTGCAACTCCTGAATTTGGCTAATCACTGTCTTGGAGTCTATCATTTTAAAGTCCATAAATTTACCGACGATGAATTTCTTCATGCTAGCATCTTCCGTCTTGTACTTTTTGTCCTGAGACATCCAAAGTTCCTTCGATGTCTTCATTGAACAATACACATTGTACAGACTGTTATCCAGTCCGTTTAATATGTAATTCTTGCATATGAAGTCAGAACTTTTCCATGCAGTGAGTGCCTCGACTTTTGTAGCGTCAGGCTCCAATTCATCGACTTTAGGAGGATCCTCTGTAAGGAAATTTGCCAATCCCAAAGTGGTTAGGTAGAACAACATCTTTTGCTGCCATCGCTTGAAGTCAACACCGGTGAATTTTTCCAGCCGTTCTCCATGCGAGAAAGTGACAGTCGGAGGAACTAATGGTCATGTTGGTGGTGCGGTGACAACAGGTTTACTTGCCGAACTTTTGCTTTCCTGAGCCATCATCTGGAAGCAAAAGAAATTACTCGGGGAAAACAAACAAAATCGCTTTAAGATTTTTGCGCTAAGTATAACAGAATGGCAATCATCAAGCAATGCACACTAAAGTGCCAATGAGTACTATGCATGCAGTAGCGGTAGAAAGTAGGAAGAAGAGAAGATAGAAGGCAGTACCGTATAGTACGTCCGAGCCCAGTATTGTGTATTTTTGCCTTAAAGCGATATTGCTTCCCCACAGGCGCACAAGAGATGATCAGCAATTCGCCTCCCAAGGTAGAATGGACCGTACACTGCACTGATGCGCTACAGTGCAGGGTTAGACGAACTCAAGAAAGTATTATTGCAAAAACAGAATATACAGAGGAGAAGAGAAGGGGAGCGCAGAAAAAGATCATTTGATTTGATTTCCGCAGGCCTTTATATAGCCAGGAAGAGACATGTTTTCATGAGGGGCTGCTTCTATTTGAATTGCAACGGTAATGTCTGTAGGAAAGGTTGCGACCCTTTACCAACAGATATTACCGTTGGTAACCGCGCGACAAATGTTAAAAAACAATTTCGCACCGTAGCAAGCCCATATGCATTTAGAGGCCCAATCGATCAACAGACCCCAAGAGCCCTAAGGCCCTAATCTTTGACTTTTAAATATTACATGAGTGCTTTATCATGCCATTGCTTCTCTCTCTCTCTTCCATCTCCTCTTTCTTTTGATATAGGCTATCAAACCTTAATATAAGTAGTGAACTAAGGCAAAAATTTCCCCGACGTGGGACTTTGTTTGCCTCAAACACTTGTTCATTCTTCCAACAATCCCCCACATGAATGAGTGGTTGTCTAATCTGTTTTTGAAATTTTGAGTAATATTTATCATATCGGTAAAAGTAGCACAATGGCCTTGAACTTTTCCAATTGTTTTATCGTTATAACCTACTGGCGAATCAGTGGACTAGATTGTCTTTGAACTGTAAGCCTTTTGTATAAGTTTATAAAGATAACACATGATAAATGTTTCTTAACCTCTTGGTTCTCTGTTTGTGTTCGTTTTTTCCATGAACACCAGCTTGGTCTCATAAGTGCTTGGAGAACTTGGCCTCACAATTCTCTTTGAAGCGGCGACTTCGCACTTACGTAGGTGATTCTATAAAGAAAACTCTTAATTTACCTCTTAGTTCTTTAGTCTTTACCAAGCGTAGAGATCATTAAAAGTATTAGTACTTATCCTATTCACCAAATTAATGCACTGGCTTATCATAGGAATGGTTAGTGGGTAACAGTGCTTTCAAGTTTTTCTTGAACTTAGTTGTCCCTTTGAACCTAGATCTTGGGATCTCCAGTCAACTAGGTGGGGTTTCCGTTTTGGAAAAACTTTTAATCCATAGACCTTAGTCCCATTCCCTTCGATAAGATTTGAACTTTCTCTCTTGGCAAGCCTTTTGTTAGTGGATCCGCTATGTTATCTTTTGACTGTATGTAGTCTATAGCAATGACTCCATTAGAGAGAAGTTGTCTTATTGTTTTATGTCTATGACGAATATGCCTAGATTTACCATTGTATAGTGTACTATTGGCTCTTCCAATAGTTGATTGACTATCACAATGTATACATATTGGAGGCACGGTTTTGCTCCAATTTGGAATGTCTTCCAGAAAATTTTGAACCCAGTCTGCTTCTTCTGCAGCTTTATCTAGTGCAATAAATTCGGATTCCATTGTTGATCTTGCTATGCAAGTCTGTTTGGACGATTTCCAAGAAATTGCTCCATTTCCTAATGTGAATACATATCCACTTGTGGATTTAGTATCATGTGACCCAGTTATCCAGTTTGCGTCACTATAAACTTCCACTACTGAAGGATAATTTGTATAATGCAAACCAAAGTTCTGTGAATATTTTAGATATCCAAGAACTCTTATTATCGCTTTCCAATGATGTTTAGCAGGATTGCTGGTAAATCTACTAAGCTTGCTTACAGTATATGCGATATCTGGTCTTGTGCAGTTCATTACATACATGATACTTCCTAATATACGAGAGTATTCAAGTTGATATATACTATCACTAGTGTCCTGAACCCAATTTTGGTTCATATCTACTGGTGATTTTGCAATTGTTATATTTTATTGCTTGAATTTTTCGAGTATCTTGGTTATGTAATGTGATTGGGATAATGCATATCCCTGTGGTGTTCTCACAATTTTAACACCTAAGATTACATCAGCCATTCCAAGGTCTTTCATATCGAATCTAGAGGATAACATATCTTTTGTTGATGTTATTATGGCCTTATTATTGCCTAGGATCAATAAGTCTTCAACATAGAGACATACAATGACATATCCAATATGTGTGTATTTTATATAAACACATTTATCTGATTCATTTATAGTGAATCCATTTGATAACATAGTTTCATCAAATTTTTCATGCCATTGTTTTGGTGCTTGTTTAAGGCCATAAAGCGATTTCACCAATTTACACACTTTGTTTTCATTTCCTGAGCTTACAAACCCTTCTGGTTGTAGCATATATATTTCTTCCTCTAACTCACCATTCAAAAATGCCGTTTTTACATCCATTTGATGTATTTCCAAATTTAGTATAGAGGCGATTGCAATAAGCATCCTAATGGATGTTATTCTAGTTACTGGTGAGTAAGTGTCAAAATAATCCAGATCTTCTTTCTGTCTGAATCCTTTGACTACTATACGAGCTTTATATTTATCTATTGAGCCGTCAGCCTTGAGTGTTTTCTTAAATATCCATTTATATCCTAGTGGTTTTGAACCTCTAGGTAGATCCACTAGTTCCCATGTATGGTTTTGCTAAATGGATTCTATATCATTGTTGACATCTTCCTTCCGGTAAGGAATATATGGAGATGACATTGCTTGTTGATAGGTTAGAGGTTCATTTTCTATCATGTATGCATAGAAATCGGGTCCAAAGTTTTTAGAGATCCGTTGTCGTTTGCTCCTTCTTGGTTCCTCTACCTCTGTTTCAACATTTCTTTTATGTATTCTTTAATCAATATCATCCTCGTGAGTATCAGAATCTCTAGATCTTTCTTGAACAACTGTTTCAATAGAGGGTTTTAGAGGATAAATATGTTCAAAGAATCTAGCATTTCGAGATTCGACAATGGTGTTTTCATGAATGTCATTAATTTCAGATTTGTAGACCAAAAATCGATAAGCAATATGATTATGAGCATATCCTATAAATATGCAATCTATAGTCTTTGGTCCAATTTTGACCTTTTTTGGTTTCGGTATTTCTACTTTGGCAAGACACCCCCACTCTCAAGTATTTATAGGATGGTGGTCTGCCTTTCCACAGTTCATGTGGTGATTTAGAAGCCTTCTTTCAAGGCACTTTATTAAGAATATGATTAGCAGAAAGTATAGCTTCTCCCCAAAGGTTATTTGGTAGACCAGAGCTAATGAGTAGAGCATTCATCATTTCTTTTAGTGTACGGTTTTTACGTTCTGCTATCCCATTTGATTGAGGGGAATATGGTGCCATTGTCTGGTGTATAATACCATGTTCGGCGTAGAACTCCTCAAAAGGAAATTCGTACTCTCTTCCTCTATCACTTCTTAATGATTTTATCTTTTTATTAAGTTGATTTTCAACTTCTGCTTTGTATTGTTTAAATACATTGAATGCCTCGTCCTTGCTTCTAAGGAGATATACATAACAGTATCTCGTACAATCGTCAATAACGGTAATGAAATACCGTTTTCCACCTCTAGTTAGATACAATTTTAAGTCGCACACATCTGTGTGTATTAAGTCTAGAGGTTCCGTATTCCTTTCAACTTGATGAAAAGAAGTTCTAGTCAGTTTTGATTCGGCACATGTTTCACATTTGTAATTAGAATCTATTGTAAACTTAGGTATAAATTCTAAGTTTATCATTTTTCGCAATGTATCAAAGTTAACATGGCCTAGTCTAGCATGCTATATACTAAATGACTCAGTGATATATAAGCAGAAGAGTCTATTTTATTATCACTATCTTTTGGTACAATAGTCATTACATTTTTTTTGAACAGACCGTCACTCACATACCCTTTTCCAAAATATACTCCATTTTTAGACAATACAAAATTATCAGAAACAAAGACCAATTTGAAGCCATTTTTACTCAGCAATGATCCTGAAACTAAGCTCTTGCGGATATCTGGAACGTGTAGAACATCATTTATAGTAATCTCCTTTCCAGAAGTCATCTTAAGAACCACTTTTCCTTTGCCTTCAACCTTTGACGTAGAGGAGTTCCCATAAAGAGTTGCTCTTCCTGTGTCACGGGCTATAGTCGGAAAACATCCACTAGTTGGCGCAAATGTGTTTCGTGGCACCACTGTCCACAAACCATTTTTTCATGTTACCAACTAAGTTGCATTCTGAGATCTCCGCTGACAAATTCATTTCAAAGACATTCTCTGAAAGCTCTTCGAATTCCGTAACATTAACTTGGTCTTTCTTCCAGTTCTGATTCTTTGGACCTCGATACTCGCTTTCCTTATGTCCTTTCTTCCCGCAATTATCGCAGTTTCCCTTGAACTTCTTTTCCTTCTTTGCGTTTGGATTGTTTTCCCTCTTTCTTTTGTTGTTCTTTTCAGACTCGACCACATTTGCCTTTGCCACAATGGTATTCGTTGCTTTCTTTTCAGATTTTCGGTTGTCCTCTTCAATTTTGAGTCGAACAATCAAATCTTCCATTGTCATCTCCTTTCGTTTGTGCTTCAGATAATTCTTGAAGTCTTCCCCTAACGGAGGCAATTTCTCTATTGCGGCAGCCACTTGAAATGATTCGCTTAGAGACATTCCTTCATCATGTATTTCATGTACAATAACCTGCAACTCCTGAATTTGGCTAATCACTGTCTTGGAGTCTATCATTAAAGTCCAGAAATTTACCGACGATGAATTTCTTCAAGCCAGCATCTTCCGTCTTGTACTTTTTGTCCTGAGACATCCAAAGTTCCTTCGATGTCTTAATTGTACAACATACATAGTACAGACTGTTACCTAGTCCGTTTAATATGTAATTCTTGCATATGAAGTCAGAACTTTTCCAAGCAGTGAGTGCCTCGACTTTTGTAGCGTCAGGCTCCAATACATCGACTTTAGGAGGATCCTCTATAAGGAAATTTTCCAATCCCAAAGTGGTTAGGTAGAACAACATCTTTTGCTGCCATCGCTTGAAGTCAACACCGGTGAATTTTTCCGGCCGTTCTCCATGCGAGAAAGTGACAGTCGGAGTAACTAACGGTCCTGTTGGTGGTGCGGTGACAACATGTTTACTTGCCGAACTTTTGCTTTCCTGATCCATCATCTGGAAGCAAAAGAAATTACTCAGGGAAAACAAACAAAATCGCTTTAAGATTGTTGCGCTAAGTATAACAGAATGGCAATCAGCAAGCAATGCACACAGAAGTGCCAATGAGTACTGTGCATGCAGTAGCGGTAGAAAGTAGGAAGAAGAGAAGATAGAAGGCAGTACCGTACAGTATGTCCAAGCCCAGTATTGTGTACTATTCCCTTAAAGCGATATTGCTCCCCCACCGGCGCACAGGAGATGGTCAGTAATTCGCCTCCCAAGGTAGAACGGACCGTACACTACACTGATGCGCTACAGTGCAGGGTTAGACGAACTCAAGAAAGTATTATTGCAAAAAAAGAATATACAGAGGAGAAGAGAAGGTGTAACACCCCGTATTTTCTGAGAATATTAAAAATACAAATTAAAGAATAATTAATTTGAAAAGGAGGAATGAGAAAAGAATGATAGCATTGTTCTTAGTTTTGTAAGCAAAAGATTTAGTATCTCATTTGGTTAGAACATGTGACTTGCATACAAGAGGTACAGAGTTCGATCCCTGCCAGCGCCATATTTTTGTTTTAGGGGAATGGCTAAAAAGTGGCTTAGTGTGAACGCAGTTCAAAGAGTGGTTTAGTGTGAAAATGGTTAATTATGAAGAAGTTATTAAGCCTTGAAGTTTGTATGCATATGAGAGAAATATATATATATATATAAATTAAATAAATAAATTTGCAAAAAAGTTCAAAACAGCGAATTGGGAGGGGGGAAAACTGAACTGGCCCATTTTTGAGGTCGACCCGAGCCTTGCTGGGTCGACTAGGGGTTAATCCAGGGTGTTTGGCTGTCATCCCGTGGGCCGATTCGCTCAAATGCAGATTTTGCATTTGAATGGTTCTCATGATTCAGGGTTAATCTAATGGTCCTAAATAACTTCCTACACCTATATATATATCCCTAACCTAAACCTAAATCTCATATACAATTCTCTAGCCTCCATTGCTCTCTTCCTCTCTAAAAATAAATAAATCAATGGCGTCTCTACTCTGCTGAAACCTAAGCTAGGACTCGTGCTTCTTTTCCTCCAATTCTGATTAGGATTAAAAGAGAACAGCTACAACACCTTTTTCTTTTAGAATCCAACCAAGGCAAGTGCAGTTATTTTCCGATATAAACTTTAATTATAATTGCGACATGAAGGTAAATCTAAATTTGAGATTGCGTATGTTCTGTTTTGATCTATTTTATTCTATATCTCTTTCTTCTTTCTGTTCTATAGCCAGGCTACCCCGAGCCTGCGCCTAATCTCATAAGAGATTAACGCACGAACGTTAAACTTTGGGATAAATAATGAATGATGGCATAATTGGACATGGCTAATCTGTGACTAAAAGGACATAGGTTGTAAACTAGATTTAGATCTGTGCATATTCTGTGAATTGGAAGAAGAGGAACCATTGTATATTAACATGTGACTTGAGACATTGGACATAACGCATATTTTTGAATTAAAGATCTGTTATAATTTAAAGTTCTAGATTGTTGGGCATATTGTTTATATAGAAATTCATGATTTGGGATAAAAAGGGAATATGACTTAGGTGTGAAGATTTATGTTAAGATTTGATAACTATTAAATGTGAATAACACCTAAGTGGGAGATTTTTGAATATATGACATGCATTGAAATCGATGGCTATATTTGGTATAATTTATATGTGGATCTTTTGTACTAGGCAAGTTTAACTAAATTTGAGACGTGTGTTATATGGTAAATTATGACCATAATCTGTGCCATGTAAATTCAATGCAAACGTGGGGTATATGATCATAATGTGAATCATGACAACTATTTAGGCATGCAAACTTAGGCCAAATTTATAATTAGGCAAGATATGTTTATGAAACTTTAAGGAATGATTAAATCTATTATATGGCCTAATCTGCTAGTTCTGTTATATTGCCTAATTTGCTAGTACTGTTATATTGCCTAATCTGCTAGTTCTGCTACAATCTGCTATATCTGTTCATATACCAAATCTGTCATCTGCTAAGTCTGCTGAAGATGCCTAAACTGTTATATGCTTGATCTGCTAGTTTGCTTAATCTGCTAAATCCGTTAAGTCGCCTAATCTGAAAAATCTGTTATCTTTAATATCTGTTGAGTTGATATAATTAGTCCGCTATTGACATAATCTGAATTGGCTATAGTTATGAATAATTGACATGTATATTAGGCGTGGGTATAAATGGTGAATCATTAATTAATTGGCCGCAAAGATAAACATGGCTAACTCGAGGTTAGAATGAGTTTGCGGCGTAATTCTGCCCGGAACCGCCTGGCATATTCCAGTGGTTGCAAACAATAGGTTCTAATGTGAGAAGTTAGTCATAACGTGCTTGAAACCCGAGGTTAGACTCAGTTTGCGACAGAAACCTGCCCGGAACCAACCGGCCTAACCAGTAGCCGCAAATTGTCAGTCTAATGTGAGAGGTTTGGGCATTAATATTTAATTAATGAAAATCTGAGATAATTATGATGTCTAAAACGTGTTGGGTAAGGCTAAACCAATTGGACCAATGAATCTGATAAACCCGTTTCGTGAATCCGTAGGCCCAATACAAAGTTAGATAATCTGTAACCAGTTAATCTGTAAGTCTGTTAATCTGTAACCAGTTAATCTGTAAGCCTGTTAATCCGAACATCTGATCCGTTAGTCTGAAAACCTGTTAACTTGATTGTTTGATCTGTGAACTAGTTAATCTAAATTTTGTATGTCTGAAACTTGTAGACAAGTTAAGCTGAAATCTGTTAGTCTGGGGACACAAGGTTAGGAGGGGAATTTCTTGTGTCATCTGTTGTTTGGGACCCATATTAGTCAGTAACCCTTTCTGGTATCAAAACTTTGACCCAACAGTAAGTAGGGTCTGGGCACGCTTACTGAATTAATTATAAGCGGTTCATTCTGATAATGGCGAGGGGTGTTGATGGTGCGTTCCAACCGGGTCATGTGCGTGCATGGATCCTGGTCTGCCTCTGAGGATGTAAGACGCTGTGACATCTGTAAATAGGTCTGTGTCATTCAAAGGTTGCCACTTTAGGGAATGATACACCCTTCGGTGGGGCTGGCACAGGGTATTTATGTATTAGGGAGCCGATCGCTTGGGGTAGGGTTTTAGGGTACACTTAGTTCTATCTGTTTCTGTTGGTACCGTCTGTTTCTGTTGGGTGGCAACACCTGTCTGTTTCTGCGTGGTACCGTCTGTTTGGGTGGTAAAGGCCCAATTACTAGTGTACACCTTATGCTACATTCTGCTTCTGTCTGTTTCTGATCGGGTGGTAAAGGCCCATTACTAGCGTGGAAATTATTTTGTACCTGTTTCTGTTTCATTTTAGACATTAGGGTGACACCTAATTCTGTTATACTAGTATTAGTGCAGAGAAGTGTAAAGCAATAGCTTATATCAATCTGTTCTTCTGTCATATCTGCTACATCTGTTACAGTTATCTCTCATCCAGTTTTATTTTCATGTCATGTTATTATTATCTGTTCATAACTGAAAATCACTGGACTTGCCAGACTTTTGTCTGACCCTTGTTGTTTCGCCTCCTTTCTTCCATTTCTCCCCCCAGGTTCTGTAGAAGGGAATACTCTAGCTTGATCCAGATTTCTTCCGCTTGCAGTGCTTAAAGTATGGCTTGTCTTCTTCTGTGGGGATTATGATTTTAAACTATGCATTCTGAAGGCTTTTGTACAAGACTGATATTTTGTACTTGAATTCTGATATTGTGATTTGAAAGGATGTAACCAAGCTTCTGTTGAAATAAAGTTATAAATTTTTCAAGTACTGTTTTATCTGTCTTGTAAGTTTCTGTTCTGTTTACTAAAATGCTCCACCAAAGTTAAGGCATTCCCTTGTGAGTGACCTTAACGGAGGTGGGGTGTTGCACTTGGTATCAGAGCTGAAGGTTACCAGTTTTGATAAAAAGTTTTTGAAAACTATGTTTTAAAAAGGAAGTATTTTCAAAAGTAAAGCTTATTTTGAAAAAAAAATCATAATCCCCAAAAGCCATATATCTTTCTTTCGATTCTTTGTTTCGAGTTCCTTCCTCTTTCCCTTTTGAATTTCTTCCTCCGCGTATAGATGCTTTTTCTAAGATATGTAAGAACTTCCGTGCGATGGGCGGAAAACCGCTTTATGGGACTGAGACGTTGTCGAGGCTAGAAGTTGGCTCAACGGAGTAGAGGACTTGTTGGTACCTTTGAGATAGACGATGGGAGGAAGGTTCAACCAACTGCTTGGTTAATGAAAGATGAAGCTTCATTTTGGTGGAAGGTCACGAATGGAGAACGTACATGGGAGATATGGATAGGACACACGATAAGAAAGTGGATCCAAAGAAGGCCGCTTGCTTCAATTGTGGTGAGATGCGACACTTCACTAGGGACTGCCCGAAGAAACGAGGGCAAGGGCAGAAGATAGGACCTACTTCTGGAGGGCGGGCGAACACTCTCGAGGCTAGTGGATAGGATAGAATTAGGAAAAGTTTCTGTGAGAGGTTTAATTTCTTTATCTGATTGTTGAGTTTAAACTCTTTCTGATTCTGTAATCGATGCTCTGCACTTTAATACTAGTATTGTTTCTGATTCCGCTGTAGACTCAAACCCATAAGGGTTATGACTCATCTGCTTGTGATAAATTGGGGTTTGAGAGATATCTGTATTAGGCGTCAAGTAGGACGCATACATTCTGGGTTTTATCATGCTTAGTTTTCTAAGAATCATTTGGTAATCTGATCTGTACTAGTAGTCTGTAAATATCTGAATATCTCCGATAAGGTTAAGATTTCTAGTTTTAACATTGTCTAAAGAGGGTAATCCTCTGAGTGTCAATCTGATATTGATTTCGGTCTTTGGGGTTGAAACTTAGGGGAATTATTCTCTCAACCAATGTCTAATGGGAACCAAGTTTTTGTTTTATCTGTACTCGCTTCCATCGTTCGATTGTATCCTATCGATCGAATCTTCAAATTTTAGGTAGAAACTAATGGGTGTAAACATGTGTTTGAGACATGTTATGTTTGATGGTTGCAAGTGGATGCAAGTGGTTGCTAGTGGTTGCTCGTGGATGCATATACACACACTAGGCACTAGATCGGCTCAAAAACACTCTCATACTGCATATGGATGTGTGTGCATTTTTCAATTTTTGTGGATGCAGAATGATTGACTCCTCACATGGATGTTGCATTTGGATGAATGGTTATGCACTCATATAGAAATGATGTGTATCAAATAGGATTCTTGCATACATATTTGGACTCATGGCACTAACATGATTCGCATTAAGGAGGTCACCTGGATCAGTAGACCGCCTGATTTGGCATTAGATAAGAAACATATACACACACTTTGCATATGTTCATACGACATTAGAAACCTTTTAAGGACAATGGATGCCTGTGATTGAATGGTTGAGTAGATGGATGTTGGATGTTAGGATACATTCTTCTTAACTTGAAGATTTCGGGGACGAAATCTTTTTAAGGAGGGGAGAATGTAACACCCCGTATTTTCTGAGAATATTAAAAATACAAATTAAAGAATAATTAATTTGAAAAAGAGGAATGAGAAAAGAATGATAGCATTGTCCTAAGTTTTGTAAGCAAAAGATTTAGTAGCTCATTTGGTTAGAACATGTGACTTGCATACAAGAGGTACAGAGTTCGATCCCCGCCAGCGCCATATTTTTGTTTTAGGGGAATGGCTAAAAAGTGGCTTAGTGTGAACGCAGTTCAAAGAGTGGTTTAGTGTGAAAATGGTTAATTATGAAGAAGTTATTAAGCCTTGAAGTTTGTATGCATATGAGAGAAATATATATAGATATATATATAAATTAAATAAATAAATATGCAAAAAAGTTCAAAACAGCGAATTGGGAGGGGGAAAAAACCGAACCGACCCATTTTTGAGGTCGACCCAAGCCCCGCTGGGTCGACTAGGGTTAATCAAGGGTGTTTGGCTGTCATCCTGTGGGCCGATTCGCTCAAATGCAGATTTTGCATTTGAATGGTTCTCATGATTCAGGGTTAATCTAATGGTCCTAAATAACTTCCTACACCTATATATACATCCCTAACCTAAACCTAAATCTCATATACAATTCTCTAGCCTCCATTGCTCTCTTCCTCTCTAAAAATAAATAAATCAATGGCGTCTCTACTCTGCTGAAACCTAAGCTAGGAATTGTGCTTCTTCTTCCTCCAATTCTGATTTGGATTAAAAGAGAACAACTACAACACCTTTTTCTTTTAGAATCCAACCAAGGCAAGTGCAGTTATTTTCCGATATAAACTTTAATTATAATTGTGATATGATTGTAAATCTGAATTTGAGATTGCGTATGTTCTGTTCTGATCTATTTTATTCTACATCTCTTTCTTCTTTCTGTTCTATAGCCAGGCTACCCCAAGCCTGCGCCAAATCTCATAAGAGATTAACGCACGAACGTTAAACTTTGGGATAAATAATGAATGATGGCATAATTGGACATGGCTAATCTGTGACTAAAAGGACATAGGTTGTAAACTAGATTTAGATCTGTGCATATTCTGTGAATTGGAAGAAGAGGAACCATTGTATATTAACATTTGACTTGAGACATTGGACATAACGCATATTTTTGAATTAAAGATCTGTTATAATTTAAAGTTCTAGATTGTTGGGCATATTGTTTATATAGAAATTCATGATTTGGGATAAAAAGGGAATATGACTTAGGTGTGAAGATTTATGTTAAGATTTGATAACTATTAAATGTGAATAACACCTAAGTGGGAGATTTTTGAATATATGACATGCATTGAAATCGATGGCTATATTTGGTATAATTTATATGTGGATCTTTTGTACTAGGCAAGTTTAACTAAATTTGAGACGTGTGTTATATGGTAAATTATGACCATAATCTGTGCCATGTAAATTCAATGCAAACGTGGGGTATATGATCATAACGTGAATCATGACAACTATTTAGGCATGCAAACTTAGGCCAAATTTATAATTAGGCAAGATATGTTTATGAAACTTTAAGGAATGATTAAATCTGTTATATGGCCTAATCTGCTAGTTCTGTTATAATGCCTAATTTGCTAATTCTGTTATATTGCCTAATCTGCTAGTTCTGCTATAATCTGCTATATCTGTTCATATACCAAATCTGTCATCTGCTAAGTCTGCTGAAGATGCCTAAACTGTTATATGCTTGATCTGTTAGTTTGCTTAATCTGCTAAATACGTTAAGTCGCCTAATCTGAAAAATCTGTTATCTGTAATATCTGTTGAGTTGATATAATTAGTCCGCTATTGACATAATATGAATTGGCTATAGTTATGAATAATTGACATGTATATTAGGCGTGGGTATAAATGGTGAATCATTAATTAATTGGTCGCAAAGATAAACATGGCTAACTCGAGGTTAGAATGAGTTTGCGGCGTAATTCTGCCCGGAACCGCCCGGCATATTCCAGTGGTCGCAAACAATAGGTTCTAATGTGAGAAGTTAGTCATAACGTGCTTGAAACCCGATGTTAGACTCAGTTTGCGACAGAAACCTGCCCGGAACCAACCGGCCTAACCAGTAGCCGCAAACTGTCAGTCTAATGTGAGAGGTTTGGGAATTAATATTTAATTAATGAAAATCTGAGATAATTATGATGTCTAAAACATGTTGGGTAAGGCTAAACCAATTGGACCAATGAATCTGATAAACCCGTTTCGTGAATCCGTAGGCCCAATACAAAGTTAGATAATCTGTAACCAGTTAATCTTTAAGTCTGTTAATCTGTAAGCCTGTTAATCCGAACATCTGATCCGTTAGTCTGAAAACTAGTTAACTTGATTGTCTGATCTGTGAACTAGTTAATCTAAATTTTGTATGTCTGAAACATGTAGACAAGTTAAGCTGAAATCTGTTAGTATGGGGACACAAGGTTAGGAGGGGAATTACTTGTGTCATCTGTTGTTTGGGACCCATATTAGTCAGTAACCCTTTCTGGTATCAAAACTTTGACCCAACAGTAAGTAGGGTCCGGGCACGCTTATTGAACTAATTATTAGCGGTTCATTCTGATAATGGCGAGGGGTGTTGATGGTGCGTTCCAACCGGGTCATGTGTGTGCATGGATCCCGGTCTGCCTCTGAGGATGTAAGACGCCTTGACATCTGTAAATAGGTCTGTGTCATTCAAAGGTTGCCACTTTAGGGAATGATACACCCTTCGGTGGGGCTGGCATAGGGTATTTATGTATTAGGGAGCCGATCGCTTGGGGTAGGGTTTTAGCGTATACTTAGTTCTGTCTGTTTCTGTTGGTACCGTTTGTTTCTGTTGGGTGGCAACACCTGTCTGTTTCTACGTGGTACCGTCTGTTCGGGTGGTAAAGGCCCAATTACTAGTGTACACCTTATGCTACATTCTGCTTCTGTCTGTTTCTGATCGGGTGGTAAAGGCCCATTACTAGCGTGGAAATTATTCTGTACCTGTTTCTGTTTCAGTTTAGACATTAGGGTGACACCTAATTATGTTATACTAGTATTAGTGCAGAGAAGTGTAAAGCAATAGCTTATATCATTTTGTTCTTCAGTCATATTGGCTACATCTGTTACAGTTATCTCTCATCCAATTTTATTTTCATGTCATGTTATTATTATCTGTTCATAACTGAAAATCAGTGGACTTGCCATACTTTTGTCTGACCCTTGTTGTTTCGCCTCCTTTCTTCCGTTTCTCCCCCCAGGTTTTGTAGAAGGGAATACTCTAGCTTGATCCAGATTTCTTCCGCTTGCAGTGCTTAAAGTATGGCTTGTCTTCTTCTGTAGGGATTATGATTTTAAACTATGCATTCTGAAGGCTTTTGTACAAGACTGATATTTTGTACTTGAATTCTGATATTGTGATTTGAAAGGATGTAACCAAGCTTTTGTTGAAATAAAGTTATAAATTTTTCAAGTACTGTTTTATCTGTCTTGTAAGTTTATGTTCTGTTTACTAAAATGCTCCACCAAAGTTAAGGCATTCCCTTGTGAGTGACCTTAACGGAGGTGGTGTGTTACAGAAGGGGAGCGCAGAAAAAGATCATTTGATTTGATTTCCCCAGGCCTTTATATAGCCAGGAAGAGACATGTTTTCATGAGGGGCTGCTTCTGTTTGAATTGCAACGGTAATGTCTGTAGGAAAGGTTGCGACCCTTTACAACCAGATATTTCCATTGGTAAACGCGCGGCTAATGTTAAAAAATAATTTCGCACCGTAGCAAGCCCATATGCATTTGGAGGCCTAATCGATCAGGAGATCCCAAGAGCCCCAAGGCCCAAGGACCTAATCATTGACTTTTAAATATTACGTTAGTGCTTTATCATGTCATTGCTTCTCTCTCTCTTCCATCTCATCTTTCTTTTGATATAGCATACCGAACCTGAGTATAAGTAGTGAACTAAGGCACAAATTTCCCCGATGTGGGACTTAGTTTGCCTCAAACACTTGTTCATTCTTCCAACAATCCCCCATATGAATGAGTGGTTCTATAATCTATTTTTGAAATTTTGAGTAACATTTATCATTTCGGTAAAAGAAGCACAATGGCCTTGAACTTTTCCTAGTGTTTTATTGTTATAACCTACTGGCGAATCAGTGGACTAGATTGTCGTTGAACTGTAAGCCTTTTGTGTAAGTTTATAAAGATAACACATGATAAATGTTTCTTAACCTCTTGGTTCTCTGTTTGTGTTCGTTTTTGCCATGAACACCAGCTTGGTCTCATAAGTGCTTGGAGAACTTGGCCTCCCAATTCTCTTTGAAGCGGCGAGTTCGCACTTACATAGGTGGTTCTATAAAGAAAATTCTTAATTTCCGACTTGGTTCTTTAGTCTTTACCAAGAATAGAGATCATTAAAAGTATTAGTACTTATCCTATTCTCCAAATTAATGCACTGACTTATCATAGGAATGGTTAGTGGGTAACGGTGCTTTCAAGTTTTTCTTGAACTTAGTTGTCCCTTTGAACCTAGATCTGGGGATCTCCAGTCAACTAGGTGGGGTTTCCGTTTTGGAAAAACTTTTAATCCATAGGCCTTAGTCCCATTCCCTTCGATAAGATTTGAACTTTCTCTCTTGGCAAGCCTTTTGTTAGTGGATCCGCTATGTTATCTTTTGACCGTATATAGTCTATAGTGATAACTCCATTAGAGAGAAGTTGTCTTATTCTTTTATGTCTATGACGAATATGCCTAGATTTACCATTGTATAGTGTGCTATTGGCTCTTCCAATAGCTAATTGACTATCACAATGTATACATATTGGAGGCACGGGTTTGCTCCAATTTGGAAAGACTTCTAGAAAATTTCTAAGCGAGTCTGCTTCTTCCGCAGCTTTATCTAGTGCAATAAATTCTGATTCCATTGTTGATCTTGCTATGCAAGTCTGTTTGGACGATTTCCAAGAAATTGCTCTTTTTCCTAATGTGAATACGTATCCACTTGTGGATTTAGTATCATATGACCCAGTTATCCAGTTTGCGTCACTGTAACCTTCCACTACTGAAGGATAATTTGTATAATGCAAACCAAAGTTCTGCGTATATTTTAGATATCCAAGAACTCTTATTATCGCTTCCCAATGATGTTTACAAGGATTGCTGGTAATTCTACTAAGCTTACTTACAGCATACGTGATATCTAGTCTTGTGCAGTTCATTACATACATGATACTTCCGTATATACGAGGGTATTCAAGTTGATATATACTGTCACCAGTGTTCTTAACCCAATTTTGGTTCATATCTACTGGTGATTTTGCAATTGTTATATTGTATTGCTTGAATTTTTCGAGTATCTTAGTTATGTAATGTGATTGGGATAATGCATATCCCTATTGTGTTCTCACAATTTTAACACCCAAGATTACATCAGCCATTCCAAGGTCTTTCATATCGAATCTAGAGGATAACATATCTTTTGTTGATTTTATTATGGCCTAGGATCAATAAGTCATCAACATAGAGACATACAATGACATATCCAATATGCGTGTATTTTATATAAACACATTTATCTGATTAATTTATAGTGAATCCATTTGATAACATAGTTTCATCAAATTTTTCATGCCATTGTTTTGGTGCTTGTTTAAGGCCATAAAGCGATTTCACCGATTTACACACTTTGTTTTCATTTCCTGAGCTTACAAACCCTTCTGGTTGTAGCATATATATTTCTTCCTCTAACTCACCATTCAAAAATGTTGTTTTTACATCCATTTGATGTATTTCCAAATTTAGTATAGAGGCAATTGCAATAAGCATCCGAATGGATGTTATTCTAGTTACTGGTGAGTAAGTGTCAAAATAATCCAGATCTTCTTTCTGTCTGAATCCTTTGACTACTATACGAGCTTTATACTTATCTATTGAGCCGTCAGCCTTGATTTTTTTCTTAAATATCCATTTATATCCTAGTGGTTTTGAACCTTTAGGTAGATCCACTAGTTCCCATGTATGGTTTTGCAAAATGGATTCTATTTCGTTGTTGACAGCTTCCTTCCAGTAAGGAGCATCTGGAGATGACATTGCTTGTTGATAGGTTAGAGGTTCATTTTCTATCATGTATGCATAGAAATCGGATCCAAAGTTTTAAGAGATCCGTATTCGTTTGCTCCTTCTTGGTTCCTCTACCTCTGTTTCAACATTTCTTTTATGTATTCTTTGATTAATATTATCCTTGTGAGTACCTGAATCTCTGGATCTTTCTTGAACAATAGTTTCAATAGAGGGTTTTAGAGGATAAATTTGTTCAAATAATTTAGCATTTCGAGATTCGACAATAATGTTTAAATGAATGTCATCAATTTCAGATTTGTACACCAAAAATTGATAAGTAGTACTATTATGAGCGTATCCTATAAATATGCAATCTATAGTCTTTGGTCCAATTTTGACCTTTTTTGGTTTCGGTATTTCTACTTTGGCAAGACACCCCCACACTCTCAAGTATTTGTAAGATGGTGGTCTGCCTTTCCACAGTTCATGCGGTGATTTAGAAGCCTTCTTTCAAGGCACTTTATTAAGAATATGATTAACAGAAAGTATAGCTTCCCCCCAAAAGTTATCTGGTAGACCAGAGTTAATGAGTAGAGCATTCATCATTTCTTTCAGTGTACGGTTTTTACGTTCTGCTATCCCATTTGATTGAGGGGAATATGGTGCCGTTGTCTAGTGTATAATACCATGTTCGGCGCAGAACTCCTCGAAAGGAAATTCGTACTCTCCTCCTCTATCACTTCTTAATGATTTTATCTTTTTTATTAAGTTGATTTTCAACTTCTGCTTTGTATTGTCTAAATACATCGAATGCCTCGTCCTTGCTTCTAAGGAGATATACATAACAGTATCTCGTACAATCGTCAATAAAGGTAACGAAATACCATTTTCTACCTCTAGTTTGACACAATTTTAAGTCGCACGCATCTGTGTGTATTAAGTCTAGAGGTTATGTATTCCTTTCAACTTGATGAAAAGAAGTTCTAGTCAGTTTTGATTCGGCACATGTTTCACATTTGTAATTAGAATCTATTGTAAACTTAGGTAAAATTCTATGTTTATCATTTTTCGCAATGTATCAAAGTTAACATGGCCTAATCTAGCATGCCATATACTAAATGACTCAGTGATATATAAACATAAGAGTCTATTTTATTATCACTATCTTTTGGTACAATAGTCATTACATTCATTTTGAACAGGCCATCACTCACATAACCTTTTCCAACATATACTCCATTTTTAGACAATACAAAATTATCATAAACAAAGACCAATTTTGTAACACCCCGTAATTTGAACATAAAAATTCACAAATTAAAGTATACTTAATTAAGTGAAATGGGTTGCGCAGAGAAATATATATATATTGATATATATATATAATTGAAAATTAAATAAATAAATATGCAAAAATGTTCAAAACAACGAATTGGGAGAGGGGAATAACCGAACCGGCCGATTTTTGAGGTCGACCCAAGCCCGCTGGGTCGACTAGGGGTTAATCCAGGGTGTTTGGCTGTCAACCCGTGGGCCGATTCGCTCAAATGCAGATTTTGCATTTGAATGGTTCTCATGGTTCAGCTTTAATCTAAAGGCCCTAGATGGTTCCTACACTTGACTTCTTCCAGAAGACATGCTTTGATGGCTAGGATCTAAACTAAGGTTTATCCTATGGCTAAAACTATCCTAGTCTTCTATAAAAAGACCCCTAACCTAAACCTAAATGCTCATTATTCAATCCTATAGCTAAACTATGCCAAAATGTTCTCTCATGGCCTCCACCCTCATCCTCTTGTCATAATCTCCATCTCTAATCATATGAGAGAGTTTCTAAAGAAGTATAAGAGTTCCTAAGCTTGCTTACGTGTTTCTAAGTTTGATTCAAGGCTTTTCTTCATCAAAGCTAGGATCTTTATTATTGATTTGGCTCAAGGGTTTTCATTTGGAGCATTCTTATTTGGAGTTTTTGAGTTGATAGCTTAGTGGCTTCGTCTCAATCTTTTAATATATTCATAAGAAGGCTAATCAACAAGTTGTGAGTTTTCTATAGCCTTAATGACCAATTATTGAAGTGATTATGATAGGATATGATGAGGTTATGGCTATGAATGTGGATCAATGCATGTTATGCAAGTTATATGCTATGTGTTAATGATGTTATGCATGTTATGCAAGTTATGTTCTATATGTTCATGAAGTTATGCAAGTTATGCAAGTCATATGATACATGTTCATGATGTTATGCAAGTTATGCAAGTCATATGCTATGTGTTTGAGGTATTATGCAAGTTATGCAAGTCATATGATATATGTTCATGAAGTTATGCAAGTCATATGATACATGTTCATGATGTTATACAAGTTATGCAAGTCATATGCTAGGTGTTTATGATGTTATGCAAGATATGCAAGTCATATGAGGAACATTGATCCATTATGACACCATGATATGCAAGTTTGGTGTATGATTATATGCTAGTTCATACATGATATGTTATGCAAGTTTGGTGTATGATTATATGCTAGTTCATACATGATATGTTATGCAAGTTTGGTGTATGATTATATGCAAGTTCACATATGACATGTTATGCAAGTTTGGTGTTTGAAGATATGCAAGTAACATGTGCAAGTTTACACCTTAGTATGATATGCATACATATGCAAGTTAACCCCTTTGTATGTCATACATACATATGCAAGTTTACCCCTTTGAATGATATAAGACACTTATGCAAGTTAACCTCTTTATGACATATTTGATTCATGCAAGTTTGGGTTGATTATTTATGCTAGTTGGGTTGATGCTATATGCATGTTGACACCTTTAAACCCATGTTGATGCTAATGTTATGCAAGTTGAACCCATTGTATTTGTGATGAATCTTCCCTTTTATGTCATGTTGGCGAAGGGAACGATGGGGTTAATAAACATGTTAATGAAATGGTGTGAAGTTGGTATGTGTGACGGCAAGGAATTTCGCTCGGTCCGAACCAGTCGCTAAACCGACCCAGACCGTTCGAAACGCCCTATCGTTTGAGAACAGGACAAAACAGAACGCATACAGAAGAACATTTCATTGTATATTACAACAATGCATCAGATCACAAGAATATACAGAGTATAAACAAATATTACACAGAAATATCAGAGATTTAAATTACATTTAAATACATAGCAGCGGAAAATAATACAATACACAACTAGAAGTAGATATACGGATACAAAGCTTTCCGGATATCGTTCCAGCTGTAAACCAGGATCCTGTGAATATAAATCTGCAAAACCAAAACTACTAGCTGCCCGTGTCAAAATAGGGGCACCCAGAGTTTAGGTTAAAACAATAAACTCCAGGTCAGTCATGTGACTGGTGTGAGAACTAAAACAGTTAATCTTTATTTCAAAGTTAGGTAAATCAAGGGACCACGCCGTATAACACGGAACGGGTTTCCTCCCAAGAATACCAGTGCATAAAACAAACAGCGCAATGCTAAATAAAGAAAAATGAAGCTGTTATAAGACCCAGTTCCTATCACACAATGCAACGCAAGCCGGGGGATAGGGTTTTCCCTTATAACAGCCAAGGAATGCTTGATACGTTTAAAACAAATCATTTGATACTATAATAGGTGCATAGTGTATAAAACATCTTCAAATCATAAGTATCAATCATAAGCGGCATAAGCGCCCCATCCCACTATGTCGCCATATATAGGTTTACAAATAAAACCGCAAATGTCACGTATTTGGAAATTGGGTTTCCATCTATGAACCGAGGCTAGGGGCAAGATCCTCAACCGATTCGTGACTCTCTAGCCCGAGCCACAGGAACAGCCGCAACTGCCCCTTGGATCGTCAGGGCCGGTCCACACGGAGTGGATTATTATGCCTGAACAATACGTCTCCCCACCCTATGGGGTGTAAGTCTGGTCCGTCAGCCGACCAGAATGCATTCGGCCGAAACCGATATAACCGAGGCGCCTCGCAACAGCAACAACCACATAAGTCAAACTCGTCAGGGCGTGTAAAACCACTGACGCCACTTCTAGCTAGAAAGAAACGCAAGTCCTCCCTGAGGTCCGTCTCCCGTTTTTGGTTCATACCTGGTGTGAAACACGCGAGGTAAACGTTACACAAAGCTACGCCACAAAGGCCGTGCTTTGATCATCACCACAAGACTTTGCTTTTCAACAGAAGCCTTGATCATTTGCATCTTAGCATGCCACACAGGCAAACCATCCTATGCAACCGATATCAGTCACACAGAATGAAATCCGATGTCAGACACACAGTCCATTTACAAGTCCGTTCTGGGGCTGAACGAAACCGGAGGCACCTAGTACCCCGCATATCCATCGATCTCCAAGTACGTCTGGACGATCACTAACTGTTTCCATCTTCTTGGGTGTACAGCCCAATCAAGATCATCAGTTATCACCCAAACGACGTGAAGACCTCCGGTCTTCGACCATCGTCTTCATCTTCGACTTATCGTCGCATCAGTTATTCAGAATGGGATAAACCCGGCCTTTCCGAATAACTCGCGTATATTTTAAATAAGTGTTACACAAACACAACATACGCCTCATTCCAATCCATCAGTCACTAACCGTAAATTAATCAAGAGAATAATTCCCCAAATATTAACCCCGAAGGCCGAAACCAACATCAGATCAATATCCAGAAAACCATTCTGCTTGGCTAACCGACAGTTAGTTTCTAAATTTCACGTTCAAATCAAATTAAAGATTTAACTATCGCCTGGAGCAAAACTGGTGATACTCCATTCTCGATCTTTTCAATCTAATTAAAGATTCATTAAAACTCCACTTAGTTTTAATCTGTGACTGGGTTAAAGAATCAGTGTCATCTAAAAACACGGTTCGCGATAAACCCAAAGTCACATTCTATTAATTATCGGGTTAAAGAACGAGTGTTATTTAAAACACTGTTCACGATAAACCCAAAAATCAATATCAATTCAATTCCAATTAAATATCATTTAATTGGTACACTTCATTAAATCTAAATAAAAAGATTTAATCTTTTCTCAACTGGGTTCAAGAACAGTGTTAGTGAAGACACCATTCACGACAAACCCAAATCACATTCGATATTCAATACAAGGCTCTGAATAGAAAATATATCGGCTTATATTCAATATCGAATTCTACGACTAACAAATGTCGTATTGGAAATAACGATATACATATATATCTTTCAAATTTCCATAACAACACCTGTATAATCACGAATTCCAACATCGAAATATTCCGAAGACAATTTCGATTCAAATCCACTCCAATGCAATCATTGGAATTTTGGTTATTTTCAAAACCATTTCAAATTCAATTTATTTATTTAAAAATAAATAGAATTATAATTCTAGTTCAAACTAGTTCATTTCGATAAAAATCTATTTTTATCTTTTCAAATATGGAGTTTTTCATCCCAAATCTTCACAAATCATTTCTTATGATTTTACACAAATTATTACTATTTTTAATAATTTTATCAAGGCCCGTACAGCCGATTTCCAACAACGGTCATCGAACTGCACTTACAGCGACCTTTTTCGAATTTGATTTGGACATAATTCCAAATCCAACCGTTAGATTTCAAATTTCTAACATTCGCTAGAAAGCTCTTTTCGATACGAACCCAACGGTTCCGGTTTTAGGAGAATCCGACGGTTGGATCTCCCGTAATGTCCGTTTGAAATAAATGGTCGAAATTCACGAACTACCGCGGCGCGGCGCGTCCTATTCAGGCCATTATATTATATATAATATATATATAATATATTTCGTCGATTACTATTCAAAACGAATTATATAAATAGTTTTAAAATCGTTTCAAAACCTATTTCAACTTCCATTTCAATTCAAAGCAAAATTGAATTCTTCTTTATAAATTCGTTTCAAAATTCATTTCTATTCAATTCGAATTTCAATTCAATTTGAATTCATTTCAATTCGCTTTCAATTCCATTTGAATTCGTTTTCAATTCAATTCATTTCGAAATCGTTTTCAATTCAATTCATTTCGAAATCGTTTTCAATTCATTTTGAATTCGTTTTCAATTCAATTCATTTCGAAATCGTTTTCAATTCAATTCATTTCGAAATCGTTTTCAAATCGATATAAATATCGTTCACGTCAAAATGGCGTCCATACACGGCTTCATAAATTTCTATTTTCAAATATTCTATTTCAAATATTTCTTTTTCAAAATAGTTGTTATTATCAAAATATTTCGTTCAACACATGACCAATCTCAATGAATGAGTACTGTCAACACATGAACTTTTATTTTATAATATTCTTTATTTTTCAAATTGGAATGAGGCCCAATCAATTACCATATAAAGTTAATTATATGGATTTTCATACAACACATGTATATCATAGCATTGAAAAATAATCAACCATCAACCAAAGTGCACTACACTGCATAAGCATCAAATACAGATATTCAACGCTTATAACAGCCTGTCAATCAATCGATCGACATATTTAATCAATCAGGATGAGTGAACTGCATATTTCATCCTAACACCCGTGTGGGGTTTCAAACAATCAAACACAGATTTTATTTGTGCAGTTGGGCGATGTGTGAAATTTATCGACCCAATCAATATCATTCAAATAAGTGTACATAAACAAACCATCTGGTTTGTAAATGAATATTTATTTATTCACTTCACTATTTTCATATTCACGTTAAAAATTATATTTTTAACGATAAAACATTTTATTTCAACCTATGAATTTCTATTCAATTCATTTATTCAATAAAATGATATTTTTATTTTTCTAACATGTTTTAGAAAATTTCGGCGGCATAACGGCACGATACTAGAAACGGGACGAGGCCTAGCCTTATCCCCGGTCTAGTGAAGGCCCACGCCATTCACATATCAATCAAATCCATTCATCTCACCAAACAATTTAATTTCGATCAAATAATCTAACCAACTACACAACCAATCAAACAAGTCCATGGTCTGTGGACGGGTGTCGGGTGCTTCTAATAAGCACCGTCTGCATCCTAGTATATATATATATAACTAGAAATAAAATTGAAAGGTGAGAAATTCTCACTTATTGCTATCCTAGCTCCACGGCTCTTCATTTGCAGAAGTCTTCATTGTTTTCGCATCTTCGTCAGCTTCGTCGTCCGTAGCCACTACATATATAAAAATCGAATTTTTCTCTTATGCTATTCAATATATAAAAATCATATTTTTCTTATGCTATTCAATATATAAAAATCATATTTTTCTTATGTTATTCAATATATAAAAATCATATTTTTCTTATGCTATTCAATATATAAAAATCGAATTTTTCTTATGCTATTCAATATATAAAAATCGAATTTTTAGTATGCTATTCAATATATAAAAATCGAATTTTTAGTATGCTATTCAATATATAAAAATCGAATTTTTAGTATGCTATTCAATATATAAAAATCGAATTTTTACTTTTGACTTCTTAAAGAAATCAGTTTTTATATCTTTTTAAAATCAGTTTTCCTAAACCAAAAAAATAAATAAAATAAAAATCAGTTTTTCTAAACCAAAAAAATAAATAAAATAAAATCAGTTTTTCTAAACTGAAAAATAAAATAAAATCAGTTTTAACTTTTTATTTAAAATCAGTTTTAAAATCTAAAACAAAATCAGTTTTTACTTAATTAAAATTTCAGTTTTAAAGTAAATAAACAAAAAAAAAAAAACAGTACAGTGAACTTACCGGGGGGGCTGATGTCGGGTCGGCTCGGAGGGGTGCGCCTGAGGCGGTTGAGGTGGGGGAAGGTCGGGTTGCGGAGGAGGGGAGGAGCAGGCGGGGAAGAAGGAGCGGGAGGAGAAGAAGAAGGGGAGGGGGGGTTTCGCTGCGGAGGCGCCAGGCTGCGGCGCCGCTATGGGGGGGGCGCGCGCGAGGCGGCGGCTCTTCCCCCCGTCGCCCTCGTCTGTCCTCTTTTCTTTTTTTTTTCTTTTTTTTCCGTTTATCTGATTTGATTTCAACGGGTAAAAAGGGGGAGATAGTATATTTTTTTTTTTTTTATTAATTAATTAATAAATTTTATCCTAAAGAGTTGACTTTCACATACGACCTCGAAACGAGGCCCACCGCCTGTCGCCCATAGCGTTTTACCCCCATTCCGAATACAATGGGATATGTATCGCAAGCTGATTTGATCGTTACAATCAGTTTCCGTTGAATTTGCATTTAAATCACTATATTGAATTTTAAACGTACATTTCAAATTACCGGGGGCACATACTAACTAGAAAAATTCCAGAAAAATATTTTCTAGCTTCGTATTGACGATACTATCCTAACAAAACTAGTTTCGTCGAATTCTGAGACCGTTAGAAAAATGGCCAATTCCCAGTCGATTAAAATCAACTGAAACTGGTCAAACGCGTTTTCCTTTGCCACGCTCACATATTGATTCAAAAAATTATGAAATTTGGAATCTAGCAATAACTTAACATCACGGACCCAACAAAACTAGTTTCGTCGAAATCCGAGGTCGTTTGCAAAATTGCTATTTTTAAGGGCCTTATATATATAAAAATATATATAAATTCCACAGCGACTATTCTGAATTTTCAACTGGACATATCTTATCATTTCTAAAGTGAAATCTCGGTTTGTTAACTTCGTTAGAAAGATATTCACTATTAGATTCCATTATTTTTGGTTTCACTAAAATCCGGATTATTTTGCACCCGGTACATTCAATTGAAGTTTGAAATCGAATTATCGAACTACCGCGCCATTTTCAATTCTATTTATAATTATATATAAATATTTATATTCTAACGACGACGCGTATAAATATATACGTTCGAATTGTATTCAAAATAAATTTCTCGTTGATATTATTTAAAATAATTCATTTTAAATAATCGAAATTCGCTAAAATTGCCAAAATAAAAATTTTAAACTGGCCCAGATTTTGCGGGTTGTTACAATCTCCCCCACTTAAAACTTTTCGTCCCCGAAAAGGAACAAAGTCGAAAGTGGTTTGATTATTCAGCTCTACGTTCGATCTGTCTTCCATTCTCCAACTCTTTAGTTTCTGAGAATTTTCAAATTTTCAAAAATTTGGCTAACACCCTAAATTTTCGAAAAATTTCGCCATAACCTCCCCTGCAATGGGAGCATCGGGGAATTTCAAATAGCTTCCCCGGTCCTTCAGATCTCAAAAAGAAAAAGAAAAAGCCAAGCGGCTAGCCAATAGGCTCACAAAATCATCATCACCCAAACAAAACAGGAAATTATGTAGTAAACATGTACCTATTTGTCGGGCAAACAAATTTTATTCTCTGGCTCTAGCCTCCTTGCTATGACCTGTTCAATGATATATATGTATATGCAAGCAAATGCAACCAATTTTCAATACAATTCAATATTCGATCAAATTAGGCATAATGGTTCAAAATTATCAAACAACTAAACAAATAACACAAACATCAATCAATTAGTGAATTAGAGTTTCAAATTCATAATTTTGATACATATACAAAAATCATGTTTTTGATGCCAAATCACAACAATAAGCCCTATCTAATTTTGGTTCTCACACCAGCCTAATGGAAATATATAGATATCACACCTTCGTCACTCGAAAATAAATACTGGTAACGCTGCAGCATTATCAGAATCATCCTCGGGCAACTAGAATGTGATTCTATATCTACCCAATATATTAAAACTTTGAATACACGCGGATCAGACGTATACGCAAAACCTATATATACTGGATTGTCCAACTCAATATAAATAGATAATCAAATACGAATAATTGATTTAAATTTGCAAAACAAAATTTGTTTTCATTTTAAAAATATACTCTTCACACTCGTTCTAGGATACTACTGATCCCATCTCTAACGAGTCATTCTAATTGGATATTACTAATCCAATATCTGATGAATTCTTTCGTATGTTTCTAATGTGCCTTGTTCTCTGCTTTGTAAACCAAAGCTCTGATACCAACTGTGACGGCAAGGAATTTCGCTCGGTCCGAACCAGTCGCTAAACCGACCCAGACCGTTCGAAACGCCCTATCGTTTGAGAACAGGACAAAACAGAACGCATACAGAAGAACATTTCATTGTATATTACAACAATGCATCAGATCACAAGAATATACAGAGTATAAACAAATATTACACAGAAATATCAGAGATTTAAATTACATTTAAATACATAGCAGCGGAAAATAATACAATACACAACTAGAAGTAGATATACGGATACAAAGCTTTCCGGATATCGTTCCAGCTGTAAACCAGGATCCTGTGAATATAAATCTGCAAAACCAAAACTACTAGCTGCCCGTGTCAAAATAGGGGCACCCAGAGTTTAGGTTAAAACAATAAACTCCAGGTCAGTCATGTGACTGGTGTGAGAACTAAAACAGTTAATCTTTATTTCAAAGTTAGGTAAATCAAGGGACCACGCCGTATAACACGGAACGGGTTTCCTCCCAAGAATACCAGTGCATAAAACAAACAGCGCAATGCTAAATAAAGAAAAATGAAGCTGTTATAAGACCCAGTTCCTATCACACAATGCAACGCAAGCCGGGGGATAGGGTTTTCCCTTATAACAGCCAAGGAATGCTTGATACGTTTAAAACAAATCATTTGATACTATAATAGGTGCATAGTGTATAAAACATCTTCAAATCATAAGTATCAATCATAAGCGGCATAAGCGCCCCATCCCACTATGTCGCCATATATAGGTTTACAAATAAAACCGCAAATGTCACGTATTTGGAAATTGGGTTTCCATCTATGAACCGAGGCTAGGGGCAAGATCCTCAACCGATTCGTGACTCTCTAGCCCGAGCCACAGGAACAGCCGCAACTGCCCCTTGGATCGTCAGGGCCGGTCCACACGGAGTGGATTATTATGCCTGAACAATACGTCTCCCCACCCTATGGGGTGTAAGTCTGGTCCGTCAGCCGACCAGAATGCATTCGGCCGAAACCGATATAACCGAGGCGCCTCGCAACAGCAACAACCACATAAGTCAAACTCGTCAGGGCGTGTAAAACCACTGACGCCACTTCTAGCTAGAAAGAAACGCAAGTCCTCCCTGAGGTCCGTCTCCCGTTTTTGGTTCATACCTGGTGTGAAACACGCGAGGTAAACGTTACACAAAGCTACGCCACAAAGGCCGTGCTTTGATCATCACCACAAGACTTTGCTTTTCAACAGAAGCCTTGATCATTTGCATCTTAGCATGCCACACAGGCAAACCATCCTATGCAACCGATATCAGTCACACAGAATGAAATCCGATGTCAGACACACAGTCCATTTACAAGTCCGTTCTGGGGCTGAACGAAACCGGAGGCACCTAGTACCCCGCATATCCATCGATCTCCAAGTACGTCTGGACGATCACTAACTGTTTCCATCTTCTTGGGTGTACAGCCCAATCAAGATCATCAGTTATCACCCAAACGACGTGAAGACCTCCGGTCTTCGACCATCGTCTTCATCTTCGACTTATCGTCGCATCAGTTATTCAGAATGGGATAAACCCGGCCTTTCCGAATAACTCGCGTATATTTTAAATAAGTGTTACACAAACACAACATACGCCTCATTCCAATCCATCAGTCACTAACCATAAATTAATCAAGAGAATAATTCCCCAAATATTAACCCCGAAGGCCGAAACCAACATCAGATCAATATCCAGAAAACCATTCTGCTTGGCTAACCGACAGTTAGTTTCTAAATTTCACGTTCAAATCTAATTAAAGATTTAACTTTCGCCTGGAGCAAAACTGGTGATACTCCATTCTCGATCTTTTCAATCTAATTAAAGATTCATTAAAACTCCACTTAGTTTTAATCTGTGACTGGGTTAAAGAATCAGTGTCATCTAAAAACACGGTTCGCGATAAACCCAAAGTCACATTCCATTAATTATCGGGTTAAAGAACGAGTGTTATTTAAAACACTGTTCACGATAAACCCAAAAATCAATATCAATTCAATTCCAATTAAATATCATTTAATTGGTACACTTCATTAAATCTAAATAAAAAGATTTAATCTTTTCTCAACTGGGTTCAAGAACAGTGTTAGTGAAGACACCATTCACGACAAACCCAAATCACATTCGATATTCAATACAAGGCTCTGAATAGAAAATATATCGGCTTATATTCAATATCGAATTCTACGACTAACAAATGTCGTATTGGAAATAACGATATACATATATATCTTTCAAATTTCCATAACAACACCTATATAATCACGAATTCCAACATCGAAATATTCCGAAGACAATTTCGATTCAAATCCACTCCAATGCAATCATTGGAATTTTGGTTATTTTCAAAACCATTTCAAATTCAATTTATTTATTTAAAAATAAATAGAATTATAATTCTAGTTCAAACTAGTTCATTTCGATAAAAATCTATTTTTATCTTTTCAAATATGGAGTTTTTCATCCCAAATCTTCACAAATCATTTCTTATGATTTTACACAAATTATTACTATTTTTAATAATTTTATCAAGGCCCGTACAGCCGATTTCCAACAACGGTCATCGAACTGCACTTACAGCGACCTTTTTCGAATTTGATTTGGACATAATTCCAAATCCAACCGTTAGATTTCAAATTTCTAACATTCGCTAGAAAGCTCTTTTCGATACGAACCCAACGGTTCCGGTTTTAGGAGAATTCGACGGTTGGATCTCCCGTAATGTCCGTTTGAAATAAATGGTCGAAATTCACGAACTGCCGCGGCGCGGCGCGTCCTATTCAGGCCATTATATTATATATAATATATATATAATATATTTCGTCGATTACTATTCAAAACGAATTATATAAATAGTTTTAAAATCGTTTCAAAACCTATTTCAACTTCCATTTCAATTCAAAGCAAAATTGAATTCTTCTTTATAAATTCGTTTCAAAATTCATTTCTATTCAATTCGAATTTCAATTCAATTTGAATTCATTTCAATTCGCTTTCAATTCCATTTGAATTCGTTTTCAATTCAATTCATTTCGAAATCGTTTTCAATTCAATTCATTTCGAAATCGTTTTCAATTCATTTTGAATTCGTTTTCAATTCAATTCATTTCGAAATCGTTTTCAATTCAATTCATTTCGAAATCGTTTTCAAATCGATATAAATATCGTTCACGTCAAAATGGCGTCCATACACGGCTTCATAAATTTCTATTTTCAAATATTCTATTTCAAATATTTCTTTTTCAAAATAGTTGTTATTATCAAAATATTTCGTTCAACACATGACCAATCTCAATGAATGAGTACTGTCAACACATGAACTTTTATTTTATAATATTCTTTATTTTTCAAATTGGAATGAGGCCCAATCAATTACCATATAAAGTTAATTATATGGATTTTCATACAACACATGTATATCATAGCATTGAAAAATAATCAACCATCAACCAAAGTGCACTACACTGCATAAGCATCAAATACAGATATTCAACGCTTATAACAGCCTGTCAATCAATCGATCGACATATTTAATCAATCAGGATGAGTGAACTGCATATTTCATCCTAACACCCGTGTGGGGTTTCAAACAATCAAACACAGATTTTATTTGTGCAGTTGGGCGATGTGTGAAATTTATCGACCCAATCAATATCATTCAAATAAGTGTACATAAACAAACCATCTGGTTTGTAAATGAATATTTATTTATTCACTTCACTATTTTCATATTCACGTTAAAAATTATATTTTTAACGATAAAACATTTTATTTCAACCTATGAATTTCTATTCAATTCATTTATTCAATAAAATGATATTTTTATTTTTCTAACATGTTTTAGAAAATTTCGGCGGCATAACGGCACGATACTAGAAACGGGACGAGGCCTAGCCTTATCCCCGGTCTAGTGAAGGCCCACGCCATTCACATATCAATCAAATCCATTCATCTCACCAAACAATTTAATTTCGATCAAATAATCTAACCAACTACACAACCAATCAAACAAGTCCATGGTCTGTGGACGGGTGTCGGGTGCTTCTAATAAGCACCGTCTGCATCCTAGTATATATATATATAACTAGAAATAAAATTGAAAGGTGAGAAATTCTCACTTATTGCTATCCTAGCTCCACGGCTCTTCATTTGCAGAAGTCTTCATTGTTTTCGCATCTTCGTCAGCTTCGTCGTCCGTAGCCACTACATATATAAAAATCGAATTTTTCTCTTATGCTATTCAATATATAAAAATCATATTTTTCTTATGCTATTCAATATATAAAAATCATATTTTTCTTATGCTATTCAATATATAAAAATCATATTTTTCTTATGCTATTCAATATATAAAAATCGAATTTTTCTTATGCTATTCAATATATAAAAATCGAATTTTTAGTACGCTATTCAATATATAAAAATCGAATTTTTAGTATGCTATTCAATATATAAAAATCGAATTTTTAGTATGCTATTCAATATATAAAAATCGAATTTTTACTTTTGACTTCTTAAAGAAATCAGTTTTTATATCTTTTAAAAATCAGTTTTCCTAAACCAAAAAAATAAATAAAATAAAATCAGTTTTTCTAAACCAAAAAAATAAATAAAATAAAATCAGTTTTTCTAAACTGAAAAATAAAATAAAATCAGTTTTAACTTTTTATTTAAAATCAGTTTTAAAATCTAAAACAAAATCAGTTTTTACTTAATTAAAATTTCAGTTTTAAAGTAAATAAATAAAAAAAAAAACAGTACAGTGAACTTACCGGGGGGGGCTGATGTCGGGTCGGCTCGGAGGGGTGCGCCTGAGGCGGTTGAGGTGGGGGAAGGTCGGGTTGCGGAGGAGGGGAGGAGCAGGCGGGGAAGAAGGAGCGGGAGGAGAAGAAGAAGGGGAGGGGGGGTTTCGCTGCGGAGGCGCCAGGCTGCGGCGCCGCTATGGGGGGGGCGCGCGCGAGGCGGCGGCGGCTCTTCCCCCCGTCGCCCTCGTCTGTCCTCTTTTTTTTTTTTTTTTTTTTCCGTTTATCTGATTTGATTTCAACGGGGGGGGGGCAACGGGTAAAAAGGGGGAGATAGTATATTTTTTTTTTTTTATTAATTAATTAATAAATTTTATCCTAAAGAGTTGACTTTCACATACGACCTCGAAACGAGGCCCACCGCCTGTCGCCCATAGCGTTTTACCCCCATTCCGAATACAATGGGATATGTATCGCAAGCTGATTTGATCGTTACAATCAGTTTCCGTTGAATTTGCATTTAAATCACTATATTGAATTTTAAACGTACATTTCAAATTACCGGGGGCACATACTAACTAGAAAAATTCCAGAAAAATATTTTCTAGCTTCGTATTGACGATACTATCCTAACAAAACTAGTTTCGTCGAATTCTGAGACCGTTAGAAAAATGGCCAATTCCCAGTCGATTAAAATCAACTGAAACTGGTCAAACGCGTTTTCCTTTGCCACGCTCACATATTGATTCGAAAAATTATGAAATTTGGAATCTAGCAATAACTTAACATCACGGACCCAACAAAACTGGTTTCGTCGAAATCCGAGGTCGTTTGCAAAATTGCTATTTTTAAGGGCCTTATATATATAAAAATATATATAAATTCCACAGCGACTATTCTGAATTTTCAACTGGACATATCTTATCATTTCTAAAGTGAAATCTCGGTTTGTTAACTTCGTTAGAAAGATATTCACTATTAGATTCCATTATTTTTGGTTTCACTAAAATCCGGATTATTTTGCACCCGGTACATTCAATTGAAGTTTGAAATCGAATTATCGAACTACCGCGCCATTTTCAATTCTATTTATAATTATATATAAATATTTATATTCTAACGACGACGCGTATAAATATATACGTTCGAATTGTATTCAAAATAAATTTCTCGTTGATATTATTTAAAATAATTCATTTTAAATAATCGAAATTCGCTAAAATTGCCAAAATAAAAATTTTAAACTGGCCCAGATTTTGCGGGTTGTTACAGTATGATTATGCATACCATAAAGTGGATGGACATAATTGAGTCAATTATGTACATCGTTAAATTTGTAATTAATTAGGGATAATTAATACAAATTATGGGGGTGATTAATTAGGTGTAATTAATCGACTAAGACACGAGGTTGGACCCTTTTGTAGCATAAGACTGCCCGGAACCGACCGGCATATCCAGCGGCTACAAATGATTGGCTCAATGTGAGAGGTCTTAGGCACAAACTAAATACGTGACAAGTGTAAAGACACGAGGTTAGACTCGGTTATGGCGTAAGGCTGCCCGGACCCGACCGGCAAATCCAGCTGCCATGAGAGATAGTCTAATGTGAGAGGTCTCTACAACGGTTACGTTCTTAATCAATTAAGAAACACTTAACCATATTAGCATGTAGAGGACATGGGGGGGTTAAGTGGGTGCCTTTTGTGGCATGTGGAAAAATCTAGTAGTTGCCTTGGGTGGCAATAGAAAATACGATTAGAACACTTAACCGAAGTGGAACATGTAATTAAAAATGATTAAAGGGTTAAGTAAGTGCCTTGGGTGGCATGGGAAAATCTAGTGGTTGCCTTGGGTGGCAATAGAAGATAAGATTAAAATACTTAACCAAAGGGGAACATGTAACTAAACATGATTAAAGGGTTAAGTGGGTGCCTTGGGTGGCATGTAGAAATCTAGTGGGTGCCTTGAGTGGCAATTAAAATGTGATTAGATGACTTAACCAAACCTTAACATGTAGGTGGGCATGATTATGAAAAAGGGGTTAAGTGGGATGCACTAGATTAAATGACAAGCTTAAGTAGTAGCTTGTGGGGGCCTTGAGTGGCAATTGAAATAAGATTAAATGACAAGCTTAAGTAGTAGCTTGTGAGGGCCTTGAGTGGCAAATTGAAATAAGATTAAATGACAAGCTTAAGTAGTAGCTTGTGGGGGCCTTGAGTGGCAATTAAAATATGATTAGATGACTTAACCAAACCTTAACATGTAAGTGGGCATGATTATAAAAAGGGGTTAAGTGGGACGCACTAGATAAAATGACAAGCTCAAGTAGTAGCTTGTGGGGGGTCCATTTCAACCAGTAACCCATATGTATCTTATTGGGCTCGACCCAAGTCGAGGACGGGACACGCGTACTGGGCTTGACTGTAAGAGGCCAAAACGGGGTAGCGGTGGCAATGCGAGTCCAACGGGTTTCATATGCGTGTGTGGACCCGGGCTGGTAGGTAAGACGTTGTTGCATCGTGTAGGTATAAGCCGTGCACCATTGACTATCGGGTTGCCACTTTGGGGAGTGATACACCCCACTGTGGGGCCAGCACGGGTATCTACGTTAGGGAGCCGATCGCTTGGGGAGTAGTGGGTACACCTAGTGGAGATAGGGGCAGACGGCACTTATGTAGTCAGCTAGGGGTACAAGAAACTACTGGGTAAAATTACTAAGTACACTTAGTGGGATCGACCTTTAAGTAGGAATTACCCTTGGTGGGTAGAACTGGTGTGGTGCAGTGTAGGAATTACCCTTGGGTGGGTAGATCTGGGGTGGTGCAATATAGTAATTATCCTTGGGTGGATAGGCGCGTCTTTACCGTTATCTTAGTTTATCCTAAGTCTAGTTGGCTACTTAGTGTAGTCATTTATCCCCAGTCGTACCGTACCAGGTTTATATCATACCCTAATTACTTTAATGATTGTATTGTTAAGGTTATAGGGCTCACTCAGACTTATGTCTGACCCCGTTGTTTTTATCTTTTTTTTCCCAACCCTCAGGTTCTCAGAGTGGGCCTAGCACTAGTGGGCTTTGATCAGATTGCTTTATCTATCTTTTGGAGCTTGGACTCTTGAAGAAAAGCTCGGTTATCTTTTCTATTATGGCTATTAGTATGTAGTGGGATTATGTACTTATGTTTTAACGAGATGGATATTTTGTACTTGACTCTTGTTGGTTTTTGAGATGTAACCAAACATGTTTACCTTCTGCTGCAATGAAATGATGTTTTAAATTTTCAAGTATTACTTATATCTGTCTTGTTGTAATTTTTCAGTTCTATATTCACTTAAATACTCCACCGAAGCTAAGGCATTCCCTTTGTGAGTGACCTTAGCGGGTGTGGGGTGTTACACGTGGTATCAGAGCTTGGTTACCAGAACAGATAAAATTTTTAGAAAACTATTTTTCTAAAAACATTTTTGGAAGAAGTATTTTCAAAAACATGTCTTTTAAGAGAAAAGTTTTTGAAAGAAAAGCATAATCCCCAAATAGCCATATCTTTATCCTTCGGATTCTCCGTTTTGAATCTCTTCCTCTTTCTCTTTTTGAATTTCCCCTCCACGAATAGATGTCTTTTTAAGATAAATAAGGACTTCCGCATGAAGGACGGAAGAACCACTTCAAGGGACTAGGACGTTTGCCAGGCTAAGAAGTTAGTCCAAGGAGGTGGAGGGCTTATGGGTACCTTTAAGATGGACGAGAGAGGAAGGTTCAAATAGCTATTAGGTAAATAAAGGACGAAACCTTATCATGGTAAGAAGGCCACGAAAGGAGAATGGGAATGGGAAGGCTAGTTGTTTTGGAGAAATAGGACACCTTATTAGGGTTGTCCAAAGAGGTAAAGACGAAGTACAGGATCTTCGGGAGGGTAGATGTATTCCCTCACGACGGGTATACCTGATGGGGGTAGGACCTTCTAAGTTGAAATTTGGTTCTCTCGATCATCCTGTTCGAACTTTATTCGACTCTGGCGCACCACATTCGTTTATCTCATCATCATTAGTTGAGTCACTGCACCTTGACACCAGTTTGGTAGATGATCCCGTGGTTGTTTCAAACCCAATTAGGAGGGCTCCACTTATTTGTCCATGATATGTTTGGGTTTGAAGATTTCCATACTTAGCGTTGAGTTTAGAGGTGATGCTTTTGTTTGGGCTTCACGGGCTATGGGTTGATTTTGGGCATGGACTGGTTATCCAGTAATGGTGCCGTTCTTGATTAGAGAGTTGTTGGGCTCATAACCCGCTTAGGTAACACTCTCGAGATCTCTTGTAATCCCATAGATTTTGTTATGCTGAGTTATCTTGAATCGCTTGACGCTTCGGTCAAGAGTTTGCGATCTGTTAGAGTGGTCCGGGAATACTCGGATGAGTTTGGGGAGGTGAAGGGCTTACCTCCGAAGCGGGAGATAGACCTCCGAATATATCTGGTAGATGATGCTAAACCAGTATCTTTGTCAGTGCGCCACATGGCTCCTCGTGAGAGGAGGGAACTCCATAAGCAAGTAGGGGAGTTGCTTGAGAAGGGGTTCATAAGACGAAGTATATCGGAGTGGGGTGCTCCAGTAGTCTTTGCCACGAAGGCGAATGGGTCCCTCAGACTTTGTGTAGACTATAGAGAACTCAACAAGCTCATTAAGAAGAATAGACACCCATTGCCAAGGATTGATGATCTTTTTGATCAGTTGGTTGGCGCCTCAGTGTTTCACGGTTGGACTTAGCCAAGGGGTTTCATCAGTTGGGAGTGACTGAGGATAGTATAGAGAAGACCGCCTTTAGGGCTCCGGATGGTTTTTATGAGTGGCTGGTGATGCCATTTGGTTTGACGAACGCCCCCGCGTACTTTGTTGATTTGATGAGTAGGGTGTTCAGGGAGTACCTAAACAACTTCGTAGTGGTCTTTGTGGATGACATCTTGGTCTTTTCTAAGAACGAAATAAGTTTTCGTATGTGCTTAATAGGTTAAGCAAAGCCAGTTATTTGATCAACGGTGGTTTTGAAGCGAGACTGGCAAGGATATCCAGAGTTGGACAAGGACTTAATCATTTAGCCGTTTTACTAGTATCATCTCACGTAGGTCGTCTAAATTCGAAGGAGGTATCCTTTGGGTGTTTGTCTGATATTGGTTTAGGCCTTTGGGGCTTGTACTTGGGGGATGTCGTGTTCGACTAGGATGGTCTGCGTGAGAGATGGATAGTTGTGACGATTTTGTATGAGAGAATATCCTGGTTTTCTCCAGAAGTGGAGAAAAGCATGCCCTACATCTTAGGGAAGTGTTGGAGACACTTCGAGCGCATAGTCTTGAGACAGCAAAGGTGGATGGAGTTCTTAGCATCCTATGATTTCGAGATAGCGTGGTGGCGGACGCCTTGAGCGGAAAAAGGTTGTCCTTGAGTCCATTGTTAGTGGAACGACGAAGCTTGGAATTTATCTCGATGTTTGATTTCAGACCTTCCATTGACTTTATACCCGATTAGCTAGCATCCTTAGAGGTCAGACCTACCCTTTTTAGATGGATTGGCGAGGCACAGAGCACTACAACAAAATGACCCTATTACAACGGTGGAACACCGTTGTAATAGGTTTTTACAACGGTGGGCAAACCGTCGTGTCTTAAGAAGTTGTAATAGCCTAATATCTTTTACAACTTTTCTGCACTGTTGCAAAACCGTTGTAATATGTATATTTTACAACTTTTTTCCACCGTTGTAATAAACTTTATTACAACAATTATGCACCGTTGTGATTGATATTTGGGTTTTAAAAAAAATAAATTTTGCAAATGCAACAAAAGCTGAATAAACAGAAAACAAATTGATATAAATTCAAAGCAACAGATCCATTCATACAAAAAACATTACAACTTTCTATTCAAAATGCAAAAAATGAATCATACATCATCACGTTAATATATCAATTCTTCATTACAAATAATGATTACAAATTAGTACCATCCAAAAACTTTGCTTCAACTATCAGCTTGCTTCATCTTTGCACTTCCTCAACTTCCCCACCAACATAAGACACCACCTGCACAATCACAAAACATGCATATATATAAACATAACCTTAAGCTTGTTGTAAACATAAAATGGTGGATATCTACTTTTCTTCCAAGTTGGATGAGGAGTTGAAACTATGTAAAATGCAATGCATGTATTTTTGTAGTAAGCTAAGACTATATAAGAGTTTTACTGGTTTAAGAAATACGTAATGACCATGAACTGCTTCGCTCTTTTAATGTGTTTAAGTTAATTAAGGTAATGAAAGATGATAGTAAGGATTAAGCCAAAAAGGCTGTTAAAGAATTTTGTTTTAACTGTATATATTTACTGAAGCAAATGAAATGAGATTTAAAGCATGGTATGTTTAGACAGTCATGAGAAATGTATCATTAGTGAAATTCTTAGTTTCAATCACTAACTTAAAAGTTTGGATTGGAATAGCTAAACGTATGTACTGGAAATGAATCATTCTTCTTACGTTAAAAGGGAGTTTTCATGAGGTTGTTTTCATTGCTAATAAACTGGAATTGAGTACAACTGTATGTTAAAAATGAGTTTGCATGAGTTTGATTTTATTGCTAATAATCTGAGACTGAATACAACCGTGAATATAAAATAAAGTTAAGAGATATTATATAAAAGACATGAGTATGTGAAGCTGCGTTGATGTGATAGCATTTAGCTGTCATGATAAGGTGTATGGATGTAGATAAATTCATATATAAATGAACGTATTTGGCAGTATGGCCATAGAATTGGACACAATTGTATATTTAAACCGGTGAGGTAATTATTTGGTACCAATTACGAGCTTACAATACAAATATGATTACAATAGTCAAACTAGTTCCGTATTTGCACACAACTGCAAAAATAAGCAGCACGGTGTTTATTCTAATCAATACAACAATAAATTGAGCAAACAAAAGTAATGGGTATAAAGAAGTAGAACTAACCAGACAGAAGAATTGCTATGCTGCTTTAGCTGTTGAAGTACATCAATCTCGATCATAGCATCCTCACGATACTTATCTACAGCTCGAACAATTTTTACGGCTACCATTTCTTTACCTTCCCTGTCCCAACTCCCAACACTCCAATACTTGACCAAACGTGCCTTCTCCTATCTTATATATGAGAAGCGCAACAACTGAAAAAACAAATTAAAACTTATCATGTCTTCAAAACTTAAATAGTAAAAGAAACAAAATGACAAACAATAGCAATCCTCATTTACTCATAGCCACCCTTTCATGGAACCAGTATAACAACAACCTACTTTTTCTGTATAAGGAAAACATCTAAAAACTTATTGAACGACATCGGATTGATCCTCCTAGACTCGCTGCATCATCTTTCTTCTGTTGAGCATAGTTTAACAAGTTTTTATAATCAACACTACTCTTATCTCCAAATTATTAAAGACCCTTAACAGTATACCTTAACCAATTTTATTATTACTTGAAAAAAAAAACGAACTACAAAGATTAAGTCATATGACTCCTTTCAGTGCAGTACAAGAGACCCCAACAAAGACAGCGTCGAAAAATTGAAAATGCATAGCCAACTCATCGACTACTCAAAAATTCAATGTCTAAAAAAAAATTTGGGTTGATAAAGCACAAGTGCATAAATCAGACTCACGCTAATGTTTAAGCAATTCAGGCCAGGTCAACATGTAGTTAGCAAAAGCAACTTATGGCAAACATCACAAGTGCAGTAGGCAAGCATGCACGACATAAAGCAAAGAAAAAGTAGGAACTGTGCACCTGAATATCAGACCAAGGCTCACCAATAACATTCAAATAATAAAATGATCAAAGTTTTAATATAATCTGTACAAATTAGACGCTCTCAGGACTAAACAATCCTTGTGTATGCAAGGGACAAAGAGTAATGGCCGAAACATACCCTTTAACGTGAATCCTCTACAGCAGACCCAAAGTAGCACTAACATTTATCATAATTTCTAATTATAGGTTGAGCGGGTTATCTAATACCAAAAGTTCTCACCCTTCATTTTAATTAAAAGAAGTAAAGAAAATAGAACAGGAAAAAGTGATAGAAGCAAAATGAATTACCAGCGTTGACGACCGAGAAGCAAGAAGAGCGAGCAAGAGTTCACGGTGACTGAGCTCCATTGGGTGAAGTTGTGGCACTGGTCTGAGCTGTGCGTTGTCCGATGGCAGCTCTGGCGATTTGGTTGACTGACTATGGGAAGGAGGAGATGGCAGCGCGATTGCTGAAAGGTGAAGCGGAGCAATCGGTTGAAGGAGCGGCTTCCGATGAGGATGGAGGTCGGCTATTGGTTCAGGTGGCGACGGTGGAAGAAAGCGAACGGGTAGTGCAGCAGAGGGATGACGGCGATGGCCATTTCAGTGGCCATTCATTTCGAAATTTTTGGAGGATTTAATTTTGGGGGAAAAATGCTGAAATCTCATGGGAACAAACGTGCCTTCTCCTAGACTCGCTGCTCTCGCCCTCGAGTTCGTCTCCATCACGAATCCGACTACAAATCTGATGCGAGGCATCGGATTGATCGATTTTCCCCCAATTTCCAGTCGCTAGGGCTTCGGCCATTATTGTTGCCTTTTATTTTGAACGAGATAAATGAAAATGACGGCTCGTTTCTCCTTTCTTACATTAACACGGCTAGGGTTATTTTCCTGCCAATTGACAGCTTTGGCCCTAGGGTTTTATTGGGCTTTATAACCCTTAAGCCATTTTATAATACTTAAATCAATATTTACAACACTTGGACGAATTTTAATGTCGCACACACACACAATATATAAATTAGCATGTATATTTGTTCACAATTTAAAAAATGTACAATTTTTATATATTCAATATGTACATAAATAAATGATTTATTTATTTATTCATTTATCCACCCTAAATATATATATATACATAAATATATATATATATAATTGAGATCAATATTTTTTTTTTGAAAATTGAGATCAATATTATAAATTAACTATTAAATATAATCTTAGTTATTAATCTCTTCTTCTTAATTATTAATCTCTACTTCTTAATTATTAATAGCAATCATTGATTATTCATGATTAGCATTAATTATTATATTTTAATTATTAGTATTGAACAGTGAATTATTATTTTATAATTTTTAATTAGTATTTGATTAATTATTATTTATTGAAAATTATTATCAATCATTAATTACTAGTATTTAACAGTGAATTATTTGTAAATTATTAATTAATTAATTAATATTTATTTGTTTACTTATTATCGATTATTAATTATTACTTACTAATTAGTTATTAATTAAATGTTAATTATTAATTAGGATTATTTCATATTTTAAATTAATTATTAATTAGGATTATTTCATATTAACAATAGTTATTATTTAACTTTTACTTATTTCTACTTAGTTATAATCGAGTAATAACTATTAAAAGCTTATAATGTATATGTCACCTAAATATTAATTAATAAGCAGTTAACATTAACTATTAAACATTAATTACCACTTATTAACTATTAATTATTTAATAAATATTATTGATTCCTAAGTTTATTATTAATTATTAATTATTATTAAATATTAATATAATTAGTTATTAAATATAGATATTATAAACATGAAGTTTGTAATGGGCATCTATTACAACTAACAAAACAAAAAGTTGTTAAAAATACGTTTATTACAACTTTAGGGAATACCACCATTGTAAAAAACCATTTATTACAACGGTGCTTTTACCACCGTTGTAAAAAACCATTTATTACAACGGTGTCTTTACCACCGTTGTAAAAAATCATTTATTACAACGATGCTTTTACCACCGTTGTAAAAAACCATTTATTACAACGGTGCTTTTACCACCGTTGTAAAATTAAAGTTGTAATAGGGTCATTTTATTGTAGTGGAGGGACGACCCACAGTTGGTTGAGTTGGTATAGAGGCTCATAAGGGGGGAGTTGTCCAGCCATTTGAGTAGGTACACCCTAGACGATAGGGGGTGCTTGCGTAGAGACAGTAGACTTTGCGTACCGCAAGACGAGGGTTTGAGGAAGGCTATTCTTGATAAGGCGCATCGTTTTAGGATGACCATTCATCCCGGTGGGGACAAGATGTACCAGGACATGAAGCGAGTTTTCATTTGGGCCGGTTTGAAGAAAGATGTGGCCGAGTATGTCGCTAGATGTTTGGTGTGCCAACAGGTGAAAGCGGAGCAAAAGAAACCCGGTGGGTTGCTTCACCCATTGGAAGTTCCGCAATGGAAGTGGGATAGTGTCTCGATGGATTTTATTGATGGGCTACCTAGATCGAGGAAGGGTAATACGGGAATTTGGGTTGTGGTAGACAGACTTACTAAGAGTGCCCATTTCATACCCGTGAAGAGCAAGAGGACTGCTCCATGGCTAGCTTCAGTTTATCTTCGAGAGATAATTCAGTTGCATAGGGAACATGACGTATTCCATGTGTCACATTTAAGGAAGTGCCTACATGAGACCATAGAGGTGGTAGAGCCGAGCCTGCTTAGGGAAGTAAAGGTTGAGCGTGATGCGATTATTCGACGAGCTCCTACCTGCCTTTTTGGGTCAGAGATTAGGAAGTTGGGAAACAGAGAGGTTCGACTAGTCAAAGTGCCAAGGGGAGAAGATGAGAGTAGTGTTACTTGGGAGACAGAAGCGAAGATGCGTTCATTGTACCCATTCCTTTTTGAGGGTATGTCCTTTAAACTACTCCTTTATCGTTTGTCTAGTGCTTATCTTATCTTTAGTATGTCCTCTCATTAGTACCTTTGACCTTTAGATAGGGAAAACCTATGGTTGAAACATGTGTTTGAGACATGTTATGTTTGATGGATGCGTGTGGATGCAAGTGGTTGCTAGTGGTTGCTCGTGGATGCATATACACACACTCTAGGCACTAGATCGGCTCAATCACTTCATATTGCATATTGCATAAAATTGTGTGTAGGTAGCTATATTAATGGATGTATAATGGTTGTATTATCACATGGATGATGCATTTTGGTGAATGATTGTGCACTCATGTAGAAATAGTATTTGTCGATAGGGATCTTTCGCATATATATTGGATGCATGGCACTATCATGGTTTGCATTAAGCAGGTCAACTGAATCAGTAGACCGCCTGATTTAGCATTAGTATACGGGCATATACACACACTTTTTGCATATGTTCATACGTCATTAGAAATTTTAAGGACAATGGATGCCAGTGTTTGATGGTTTAGTAGATGGTTGGTAGGATACGTTCTTCTTGACTTAGAGATTTCGGGGACGAAATCCTTTAAGGAGGGGAGAATGTAACACCCCGTAATTTGAACATAAAAATTCACAAATTAAAGTATACTTAATTAAGTGAAATGGGTTGCGCAGAGAAATATATATATATTGATATATATATATATAATTGAAAATTAAATAAATAAATATGCAAAAATGTTCAAAACAGCGAACTGGGAGAGGGGAATAACCGAACCGGCCGATTTTTGAGGTTGACCCGAGCCTGCTGGGTCGACCAGGGGTTAATCCAGGGTGTTTGGCTGTCAACCCGTGGGCCGATTCGCTCGAATACAGATTTTGCATTTGAATGGTTCTCATGGTTCAGCTTTAATCTAAAGGCCCTAGATGGTTCCTACACTTGACTTCTTCCCCAAGACATGCTTTGATGGCTAGGATCTAAACTAAGGTTTATCCTATGGCTAAAACTATCCTAGTCTTCTATAAAAAGACCCCTAACCTAAACCTAAATGCTCATTATTCAATCCTATAGCTAAACTATGCCAAAATGTTCTCTCATGGCCTCCACCCTCATCCTCTTGTCATAATCTCCATCTCTAATCATATGAGAGAGTTTCTAAAGAAGTATAAGAGTTCCTAAGCTTGCTTAAGTGTTTCTAAGTTTGATTCAAGGCTTTTCTTCATCAAAGCTAGGATCTTTATTATTGATTTGGCTCAAGGGTTTTCATTTGGAGCATTCTTATTTGGAGTTTTTGAGTTGATAGATTAGTGGCTTCGTCTCAATCTTTTAATATATTCATAAGAAGGCTAATCAACAAGTTGTGAGTTTTCTATAGCCTTAATGACCAATTATTGAAGTGATTATGATAGGATATGATGAGGTTATGGCTATGAATGTGGATCAATGCATGTTATACAAGTTATATGCTATGTGTTAATGATGTTATGCATGTTATGCAAGTTATGTTCTATATGTTCATGAAGTTATGCAAGTTATGCAAGTCATACGATACATGTTCATGATGTTATGCAAGTTATGCAAGTCATATGCTATGTGTTTGAGGTATTATGCAAGTTATGCAAGTCATATGATATATGTTCATGAAGTTATGCAAGTCATATGATACATGTTCATGATGTTATACAAGTTATGCAAGTCATATGCTAGGTGTTTATGATGTTATGCAAGATATGCAAGTCATATGAGGAACATTGATCCATTATGACACCATGATATGCAAGTTTGGTGTATGATTATATGCTAGTTCATACATGATATGTTATGCAAGTTTGGTGTATGATTATATGCTAGTTCATACATGATATGTTATGTAAGTTTGGTGTATGATTATATGCAAGTTCACATATGACATGTTATGCAAGTTTGGTGTTTGAAGATATGCAAGTAACATGTGCAAGTTTACACCTTAGTATGATATGCATACATATGCAAGTTAACCCCTTTGTATGTCATACATACATATGCAAGTTTACCCCTTTGAATGATATAAGACACTTATGCAAGTTAACCTCTTTATGACATATGTGATTCATGCAAGTTTGGGTTGATTATTTATGCTAGTTGGGTTGATGCTATATGCATGTTGACACCTTTAAACCCATGTTGATGCTAATGTTATGCAAGTTGAACCCATTGTATTTGTGATGAATCTTCCCTTTTATGTCATGTTGGCGAATTACGTGGGGAACGATGGGGTTAATAAACATGTTAATGAAATGGTGTGAAGTTGGTATGATTATGCATACCATAAAGTGGATGGACATAATTGAGTCAATTATGTACATCGTTAAATTTGTAATTAATTAGGTATAATTAATACAAATTATGGGGGTGATTAATTAGGTGTAATTAATCGACTAAGACACGAGGTTGGACCCTTTTGTAGCATAAGACTGCCCGGAACCGACCGGCATATCCAGCGTCTACAAATGATTGGCCCAATGTCAGAGGTCTTAGGCACAAACTATATACGTGACAAGTGTAAAGACACGAGGTTAGACTCGGTTATGGCGTAAGGCTGCCCGGACCCGACCGGCAAATCCAGCTGCCATGAGAGATAGTCTAATGTGAGAGGTCTCTACAACGGTTACGTTCTTAATCATTTAAGAAACACTTAACCATATTAGCATGTAGAGGACATGAGGGGGGGTTAAGTGGGTGCCTTCGGTGGCATGTGGAAAAATCTAGTAGTTGCCTTGGGTGGCAATAGAAAATGCGATTAGAACACTTAACCGAAGTGGAACATGTAATTAAAAATGATTAAAGGGTTAAGTAAGTGCCTTGGGTGGCATGGGAAAATCTAGTGGTTGCCTTGGGTGGCAATAGAAGATAAGATTAGAATACTTAACCAAAGGGGAACATGTAACTAAACATGATTAAAGGGTTAAGTGGGTGCCTTGGGTGGCACGTAGAAATCTAGTGGCAATTAAAATGTGATTAGATGACTTAACCAAACCTTAACATGTAGGTGGGCATGATTATGAAAAAGGGGTTAAGTGGGATACACTAGATTAAATGACAAGCTTAAGTAGTAGCTTGTGGGGGCCTTGAGTGGCAATTGAAATAAGATTAAATGACAAGCTTATGTAGTAGCTTGTGGGGGCCTTGAGTGGAAAATTGAAATAAGATTAAATGACAAGCTTAAGTAGTAGCTTGTGGGGGCCTTGAGTGGCAATTAAAATATGATTAGATGACTTAACCAAACCTTAACATGTAAGTGGGCATGATTATAAAAAGGGGTTAAGTGGGATGCACTAGATAAAATGACAAGCTCAAGTAGTAGCTTGTGGGGGCCCATTTCAACCAGTAACCCATATGTATCTTATTGGGCTCGACCCAAGTCGAGGACGGGACACGCATACTGGGCTTGACTGTAAGAGGCCAAAACGGGGTAGCGGTGGCAACGCGAGTCCAACGGGTTTCATATGCGTGTGTGGACCCGAGCTGGTAGGTAAGACGTTGTTGCATCGTGTAGGTATAAGCCGTGGACCATTGACTATCGGGTTGCCACTTTGGGGAGTGATACACCCCACTGTGGGGCCAGCACGGGTATCTACGTTAGGGAGCCGATCGCTTGGGGAGTAGTGGGTACACCTAGTGGAGATAGGGGCAGACGACACCTATGTAGTCAGCTAGGGGTACAAGAAACTACTGGGTAAAATTACTAAGTACACTTAGTGGGATCGACCTTTAAGTAGGAATTACCCTTGGTGGGTAGAACTGGTGTGGTGCAGTGTAGGAATTACCCTTGGGTGGGTAGATCTAGGGTGGTGCAATATAGTAATTATCCTTGGGTGGATAGGCGCGTCTTTACCGTTATCTTAGTTTATCCTAAGTCTAGTTGGCTACTTAGTGTAGTCATTTATCCCCAGTCGTACCGTACCAGGTTTATATTATACCCTAATTACTTTAATGATTGTATTGTTAAGGTTATAGGGCTCACTCAGACTTATGTCTGACCCCGTTGTTTTTATCTTTTTTTCCCCAACCCTCAGGTTCTCAGAGTGGGCCTAGCACTAGTGGGCTTTGATCAGATTGCTTTATCTATCTTTTGGAGCTTGGACTCTTGAAGAAAAGCTCGGTTATCTTTTCTATTATGGCTATTAGTATGTAGTGGGATTATGTACTTATGTTTTAACGAGATGGATATTTTGTACTTGACTCTTGTTGGTTTTTGAGATGTAACCAAACATGTTTACCTTCTGCTGCAATGAAATGATGTTTTAAATTTTCAAGTATTACTTATATCTGTCTTGTTGTAATTTTTCAGTTCTATATTCTCTTAAATACTCCACCAAAGCTAAGGCATTCCCTTTGTGAGTGACCTTAGCGGGTGTGGGGTGTTACAAATTTGAAGCCATTTTTACACCGCAATGATCCCGAAACTAAGTTCTTGCGGATATCTGGAACGTGTAGAACATCATTTAGAGTAAGCTCCTTTCCAGAAGTCATCTTAAGAACCACTTTTCCTTTGCCTTCAACCTTTGACGTAGAGGAGTTTCCCATAACGAGTTGCTCTTCCTGTGTCGCGGGTTCATAGTCGGAAAACATCCACTTGTTGGCGCAAATGTGTTTCGTGGCCCCAGTGTCCACAAACCATTCTTTCGTGTTACCAACTAAGTTGCATTCTGAGATCACCGCTGACAAATTCATTTCAGAGACATTCTCTGAAAGCTCTTTGAATTCCGTAATATTAACTTGGTCTTTCTTCTTGTTATGATTCTTTGGACCTCGACACTCTCTTGCCTTATGTCCTTTCTTCCCGCAATTATGGCAGTTTCCCTTGAACTTCTTTGCCTTCTTTGCGTTTGGATTGTTTTCCCTCTTTCTTTTGTTGTTCTTTTCAGACTCGACCACATTTGCCTTTGCCACAATGGTATTAGTTGCTTTCTTTTCAAATTTTCGGTTGTCCTCTTCAATTCTGAGTCGAACAATCAAATCTTCCATTGTCATCTCCTTTCGTTTGTGCTTCAGATAATTCTTGAAGTCTTTCCATAACGGAGGAAATTTCTCTATTGAGGCATCCACTTGAAATGATTTGCTTAGATACATACCTACATCATGTATTTCATGTATAATAACCTGTAACTCCTGAATTTGGCTAATCTCTTTCTTGATGTCTATCATTTTAAAGTCCAGAAATTTAGCGACGATGAATTTCTTTATGCCAGCATCTTCCGTTTTGTACTTTTTGTCCTGTGACATCCAAAGTTCCTTCGATGTCTTTATTGTACAATACACATTTTACAGACTGTTATTCAGTCCGTTTAATATGTAATTCTTGCATATAAAGTCAGAACTTTTCCAAGCAGTGAGTGCCTCGTCTTTTGTAGCATCAGGCTCCAATTCATCGACTTTAGGAGGATCCTCTATAAGGAAATTTGCCAATCCCAAAGTGGTTAGGTATAACAGCATCTTTTGCTGCCATCGCTTGAAGTCAACACCGGTGAATTTTTCCGGCCGTTCTCGATGCGAGAAAGTGACAGTCGGAGGAACTAATGGTCCTGTTGGTGGTGCGATGACAACAGGTTTACTTGCCGAACTTTTTCTTTCCTGAGCCATCGTCTGAAAGCAAAAGAAATTACTCAGGGAAAACAAACAAAATCACTTTAAGATTGTTGCGCTAAGTATAACAGAATGGCAATCAGCAAGCAATGCGCACAGAAGTGCCAATGAGTACTGTGCATGTAGTAGCGGTAGAAAGTAGGAAGAAGAGAAGATAGAAGGTAGTACCGTATAGTATGTCCAAGCCCAATATCGTGTACTGTTCCCTTAAAGCGATATTACTCCCCCATAGGCGCACAGGAGATGATCAGCAATTCGCCTCCCAAGGTAGAACGGACCGTACACTGCACTGATGCGCTATAGTGCAGGGTTAGACGAACTCAAGAAAGTATTATTGCAAAAACAGAATATACAGAGGAGAAGGGAAGGGGAGCGCAGAAAAAGATCATTTGATTTGATTTTCACAGGCCTTTATATAACCATGAAGAGACATGTTTTCATGAGGGGCTTCTCCTGTTTGAATTGCAACGGTAATGTCTGTAAGAAAGGTGGCGAACCTTTACCAACAGATATTTCCGTTGGTAACCGCACGGCTAATGTTAAAAAATAATTTCGCACCGTAGCAAGCCCATATGCATTTGAGGCCTAATCGATTAGGAGACCCCAAGAGCCCCAAGGCCCAAGGCCCTAATATTTGACTTTTAAATATTACATGAGTGCTTTATCATGCCATTGCTTCTCTCTCTCTCTTCCATCTCCTCTTTCTTTTGATATAGCATATCAAACCTTAGTATAAGTAGTGAACTAAGGCACAAATTTCCCCGATGTGGGACTTAGTTTGCCTCAAACACTTGTTCATTCTTTCAACAATCCCCCACATGAATGAGTGGTTGTCTAATCTATTTTTGAAATTTTGAGTAACATTTATCATATCGGTAAAAGTAACACAATGGCCTTGAACTTTTCCTAATGTTTTATCGTTATAACCTACTGGCAAATCAGTGGACTAGATTGTCTTTGAACTGTAAGCCTTTTGTGTAAGTTTATAAAGATAACACATGATAAATGTTTCTTAACCTCTTGGTTCTCTGTTTGTGTTTGTTTTTTCCATGAACACCAACTTGGTCTCATAAGTGCTTAGAGAACTTGGCCTCAAAATTCTCTTTGAAGCGGCGACTTCGCACTTACTTAGGTGATTCTATAAAGAAAATTCTTAATTTCCCACTTGGTTCTTTTGTCTTTACCAAGTATAGAGATCATTAAAAGTATTAGTACTTATCCTATTCTCCAAATTAATGCACTGACTTATCATAAGAATAGTTAGTGGGTAACAGTGCTTTCAAGTTTTTCTTGAACTAATTTGCCCGTTTGAACCTAGATCTTGGGATCTCCAGTCAACTAGGTGAGGTTTCCGTTTTGGAAAAACTTTTAATCCATAGGCCTTAGTCCCATTACCTTCGATAAGATTTGAACTTTCTCTCTTGGCAAGCCTTTTGTTAATGGATCCGCTATGTTATCTTTTGACCGTATATAGTCTATAGTGATAACCCCACTAGAGAGAAGCTGTCTTATTGTTTTATGTTTACAACGAATATGCCTAGATTTACCATTGTATAGTGTACTATTGGCTCTTCCAATAGCTGATTGACTATCACAATGTATACATATTGGAGGCACGGGTTTGCTCCAATTTGGAATGTATTCCAGAATATTTTGAAGCCAGTCTGCTTCTTCTGCAGCTTTATCTAGTGCAATAAATTCTGATTCGATTGTTGATCGTGCTATGCAAGTCTGTTTGGACGATTTCCAAGAAATTGCTCCATTTCCTAATGTGAATACGTATCCACTTGTGGATTTAGTATCATATGACCCAGTTATCTAGTTTGCGTCACTGTAACCTTCCACTACTGAAGGATAATTTGTATAATGCAAACCAAAGTTCTGTGTATATTTTAGATATCCAAGAACTCTTATTATCTATTTCCAATGATGTTTACCAGGATTGCTGGTAAATCTACTAAGCTTACTTATAGCATATGCGATAGCTGGTCTTGTGCAGTTCATTACATACATGATACTTCCTAATATACGAGAGTATTCAAGTTGATATATACTGTCACCGGTGTTCTTAACCCAATTTGGGTTCATATCTACGGGTGATTTTGTAATTGTTATATTGTATTTCTTGAATTTTTCGAGTATCTTGGTTATGTAAGGTGATTGGGATAATGCATGTCCCTGTGGTGTTCTCACAATTTTAACACCCAAGATTACATCAGCCATTCCAAGGTCTTTCATATCGAATCTAGAGGATAACATATCTTTTGTTGATGTAATTATGGCCTTATTATTGCCCAGGATCAATAAGTCATCAACACAGAGACATACACTGACATATCCAATATGTGTGTATTTTATATAAACACATTTATCTGATTAATTTATAGTGAATCCATTTGATAACATAGTTTCATCAAAATTTTCATGCCATTGTTTTGGAGCTTGTTTAAGGCCATAAAGCGATTTCACCAATTTATACACTTTGTTTTCATTTCCTGAGCTTACAAACCCTTCTGTTTGTAGCATATATATTTCTTCCTCTAACTCACCATTCAAAAATGCTGTTTTTACATCCATTTGATGTATTTCCAAATTTAGTGTAGAGGCGATTGCAATAAGCATCTTAATGGATGTTATTCTAGTTACTGGTGAGTAAGTGTCAAAATAATCCAGATCTTCTTTCTGTCTGAATCATTTGACTACTATATGAGCTTTATATTTATCTATTGAGCCGTCAGCCTTGAGTTTTTTCTCAAATATCCATTTATATCCTAGTGGTTTTGAAACTTTAGGTAGATCCACTAACATGTATGGTTTTGCAAAATGGATTCTATTTCGTTGTTGACAGCTTCCTTCCAGTAAGGAGCATTTGGAGATGACATTGCTTGTTGATAAGTTAGAGGTTCATTTTCTATCATGTATGCATAGAAATCGGGTCCAAAGTTTTTAGAGATCCATTGTCGTTTGCTCCTTCTTGGTTCCTCCACCTTTGTTTCAACATTTCTTTTATGTATTCTTTGATCTAAATTATCCTCATGAGTATCTGAATCTCTAGATCTTTCTTGAACAACAGTTTCAATAGAGGGTTTTAGAGGATAAATATGTTCAAAGAATCTAGCATTTCGAGATTTGACAATGGTGTTTTCATGAATGTCATCAATTTCAGTTTTGTACACCAAAAATCGATAAGTAGTACTATTATGAGCATATCCTATAAATATGCAATCTATAGTCTTTGGTCCAATTTTGACCTTTTTTGGTTTCGGTATTTCTACTTTGGCAAGACACCCCCATACTCTCAAGTATTTGTAGGATGGTGGTCTGCCTTTCCACAGTTCACGCAGTGATTTAGAAGCCTTCTTTCGAGGAACTTTGTTAAGAATATGATTAGCAGAATGTATAGCTTCTCCCGAAAGGTTATCTGGTAGACCAGAGCTAATGAGTAGAGCATTCATCATTTCTTTTAGTGTACGGTTTTTACGTTCTGCTATCCCATTTGATTGAGGGGAATATGGTGCCGTTGTCTGATGTATAATACCATGTTCGGCGCAGAACTCATCAAAAGAAAATTCGTACTCTCCTCCTTTATCACTTCTTAATGATTTTATCTTTTTATTAAGTTGATTTTCAACTTCTGCTTTGTATTATTTAAATACATCGAATGCCTCGTCCTTGCTTCAAAGGAGATATACATAATTGTATCTCGTACAATCGTCAATAAAGGTAATGAAATACCGTTTTCCACCTCTAGTTTGACACAATTTTAAGTCGCACACATCTGTGTGTATTAAGTCTAGAGGTTTCGTATTCCTTTCAACTTGATGAAAAGAAGTTCTAGTCAATTTTGATTTGGCACATGTTTCGCATTTGTAATTAGAATTTATTGTAAACTTAGGTATAAATTCTAAGTTTATCATTTTTCGCAATGTATCAAAGTTAACATGGCCTAATCTAGCATGCCATATACTAAATGACTCAATGATATATAAACAGAAGAGTCTATTTTATTATCACTATCTTTTGGTACAATAGTCATTACATTCATTTTGAACAGACCATCACCCACATACCCTTTTCCAACATATACTCCATTTTTAGACAATACAAAATTATCAGAAACAAAGACCAATTTGTAGCCATTTTTACTCAGCAATGATCCTGAAACTAAGTTCTTGCGGATATATGGAACGTGTAGAACATCATTTAGAGCAAGCTCCTTTCCAGAAGTCATCTTAAGAACCGCTTTTCCTTTGCCTTCAACCTTTGACGTAGAGGAGTTTCCCATAAAGAGTTGCTCTTCCTGTGTCGCGGGTTTATAGTCGGAAAACATCCACTTGTTGGCGCAAATGTGTTTTGTGGCACCAGTGTCCACAAACCATTCTTTCGTGTTACCAACTAAGTTGCATTCCGAGATCACCACTGACAACATTTCAGAGACATTCTCTGAAAGCTCTTCGAATTTCATAACATTAACTTGGTCTTTCTTCTTGTTCTGATTCTTTGGACCTCAACACTCACTTGCCTTATGTTCTTTCTTTCCGCAATTATGGCAGTTTCCCTTGAACTTCTTTGTCTTCTTTGCATTTGGATGGTTTTCCCTCTTTCTTTTGTTGTTCTTTTCAGACTCGACCACATTTGCCTTTGCCACAATGGTATTAGTTGCTTTCTTTTCAGATTTTCGGTTGTCCTCTTCAATTCTGAGTCGAACAATCAAATCTTCCATTGTCATCTCCTTTCGTTTGTGCTTCAGATAATTCTTGAAGTCTTTCCATAACGGAGGCAATTTCTCTATTGCGGCAGACACTTGAAATGATTCGCTTTGAGACATTCGTTCATCATGTATTTCATGTATAATAACCTGCAACTCCTGAATTTGGCTAATCACTGTCTTGGATTCTATCATTTTAAAGTCCAGAAATTTACCGATGATGAATTTCTTCAAGCCAGCATCTTCCGTCTTGTACTTTTTGTCCTGAGACATCCAAAGTTCCTTCGATGTCTTCATTGTATAATACACATTGTACAGACTGTTATCCAGTCCGTTTAATATGTAATTCTTGCATATGAATTCAGAACTTTTCCAAGCAGTGAGTGCCTCAACTTTAGTAGCGTCAGGCTCCAATTCATCGACTTTAGGAGGATCCTCTATAAGGAAATTTGTCAATCCCAAAGTGGTTAGGTAGAACAACATCTTTTGCTGTCATCGCTTGAAGTCAACACCGGTGAATTTTTCTGGCCGTTCTCCATGCGAGAAAGTGACAGTCGGAGGAACTAATGGTCCTGTTGGTGGTGCGGTGACAACAGGTTTACTTGCCAAACTTTTGCTTTCTTGAGCCATCATCTGGAAGCCAAAGAAATTACTCAGGGAAAACAAACAAAATCGCTTTAAGATTGTTGCGCTAAGTATAACAGAATGGCAATCAGCAAGCACTGCGCACAGAAGTGCCAATGAGTACTGTGCAAGCAGTAGCGGTAGAAAGTAGGAAGAAGAGAAGATAGAAGGCAGTACCATATAGTATGTCCGAGACCAGTATTGTGTACTGTTCCCTTAAAGCGATATTGCTCCCCCATAGGCGCACAGGAGATAATCAGCAATTCGGCTCCCAAGGTAGAACGGACCGTACACTGCACTGATGAGCTACAGTGCAGGGTTAGACGAACTCAAGAAAGTATTATTGCAAAAGCAGAATATACAGAGGAGAAGAGAAGGGGAGCGTAGAAAAAGATCATTTGATTTGATTTCCGCAGGCCTTTATATAGCCAGGAAGAGACATATTTTCATGAGGGGCTGCTTCTGTTTGAATTGCAACGGTAATGTCTGTTGGAAAGGTTGCAACTCTTTACCAATAGATATTTCCATTGGTAACCGCGCGAATGGCCCAAGGCCTTAATCTTTGAATTTTAAATATTACATGAGTGCTTTATCATGCCATTGCTTCTCTCTCTCTCTTCCATCTCCTCTTTCTTTTGATATAGCATATCAAACCTTAGTATAAGTAATGAACTAAGGCACAAATTTCCCCGATGTGGGACTTAGTTTGCCTCAAACACTTGTTCATTCTTCCAACAACACGTTCTTTTGATAAAGCGATTGAATATATATTGGAAAAATTGAATGTTAAATTAGTGATCTGAAGCACTTATAGTATATAAACAGCATTATAAATATGTATGCATCTCATGTTTTTTTACAGTAAGTTAATTGATGTATACTATAAGCACTATATTTCTCCGTTTTATAATCTGGTGGGTTAAATTAATGCAATAAAGCAAAAGAGCAGAAAGATTAATGTTCACATTATAGCCAAAATATCATTGGGTAGAGTAGTATGTTATTTCGTGGATAAATTAGGATAATGTAATTGATGCAGTTGCGTTACCTTGACTACAACTGCAGTTATTGTGTGGGCTAAAAATATTTATTTACATGTTCTTATTGCGAAAGCATATAATTTTGAGCCAGTAATATTTTCATTAGTAATGAGTACAACTGCTTATACCATTTGACCCAATAATACGTAGCAACAATCTTGGGCCAACGGACTGAATGCTAAGTTTTGCTCTCAATCATAAATTTTTCCCTATTGTTCATTCTCATTGCTGAAGTGGCATTATAGTATTATACCCTTTTGTGCTTAACTTTTTACGTATATTCTAACTAGATTTTTTTATACTAAACCTTGTTTTTGAATTTTGTCTTTTTTTCCTTCATCCAGTCTAACGATGCAACGATTTTCTGATTTTCTCCGAATTCAAATTTCAATTTTTTTTAATATTTAGCAATCTAAAACATTCTTTGGGTTTAAGGCATCAACTATAATGAATTACATAAGTTCAATATTTGAATTTATAATCACAACTAACATGTATTCCACTAACATAAATAAAGTAACTCAAACTAGCATACGTTCTTCGATAATGTAATGGACATACATGTTTCATAGTTTCACATGCATATAATTAGATTGGCCAACAAAAATATATACGATGGACTCAACATGTAGGAGAGATTCATTTTATTATAGGATAAAAGTAGAAAGGTAAAGAATATCAACTTATATTTGGATAAAGGAAAAAACAGTAATCCTTTTATACAACGTTAAACTCATTGTCTTTAGATGAATGGTTGATGCTTTCACGATTACCATTTTAACAACTACTACTTTCTAGATGTGATGAATAGAAACTAATCTGTCATGTGAGAGATTTTTATGTATGTACCTAGAGACATAGCCGAGATTTCAACCCTTTTTAGCATTATAAGAAAATTATACATCAAAATAGTTTAAAAATTACATAAGATTATACAAAACTGAAAATTGAAAACTACATTTTGTTAAATATATGCATTGAAGATATACATATATTGAATTTATGAAAAAAAGGGATAAAATTAAAAATAAAAACATATTTCAATCTAATCTTATTACAACTGCACAACAGTTGTAGACTATTTTACTATATACACATACATACATATACACACATACTAACATTTGGATTTATTCATTTTGCTATACATAAAAATTATGGTTATTTGTTTGAGCTCATCGCCAAAAATATTTTGTTTCCTAACATACTACCTCTGTTGTTTTACTACTACTATAGAAATGTTTACAGTCATACGGCGATAGGGCTTAAGGTATCACATACTCTAAATAAGCACGTGTATCAAACTTTAAATCATGTCTAAAGGATTTTTCAGATCGTATAGTTTGATAGATTACCTAAGACAATAAGAGTAGATATTTGACTAGCTGCATAATCCAATAGTAGACAAGAATGATTTTGCCGAGTATTTATACACTCTCAAGTTCCATCGGTGAAAATCAGGGGTTCCTCTGGTTTTTTTTATGGAAATCAGGAAAAATCAGAGGGATCCCCTGATTTTCACCAATTGGATCCGAGAGTTATGTTCACACTTATGGATAAAGTGTGAACAGACTCGGACTAGTATTTATAGCCACGAATGTGAGAAAACCAACACCAGACATTTGATGGCCACAATCGTACGGAACTTTACTTCAGTACGGATCTAGAAATTGGTGGGATTCAGAGTCAATCCTTTAGTAAAATGCATTCATTTCATTGCTCCTGCTGGTTTTGGGTTTTTACATATTTACCTATTGTTTCTATACTGAATCAACATATTAAAAAACTAATTTCACCGATTCATCCTTGCATACATCTTTTCAAATAGAAAAATATTATTATTATGGAACAATTGAAGTTATTATAGGCAGAGTAAAATTAACAGAAATGCAGTAAACATTATAGAATAACTTTGCATTTCTGTCAAATTATAATTATCATTTGCTAACGTTTGACATATATGCATGGAAAGTGAAGTACCAAAAAGGTAATAGACTTTAAAAATTACTCAGGTTCGTCATTCACTATTACACGTTGATAAGTCAACACATGTCATCAAAAGCACACTTTTATATGGAAATAATGAATCTTCGGATTTATGCTTTAAATTAATAACCGACACCTTTTCGTACAATGTTCGCTAAATGGATATTCTATTAAATTAGAAAACCATTAACACGAAATATCGTGATAATACCGCAAGCGCATGGCGTACAATTATTAGTACATGGTGAATACGAGTCGATCTGCAGGGAAAGAAGTAATTTCAATCTTATTCAATCGAATTAAACCAGACTTTGGATTGCTTAAACTAATATAAACTAATGAAAACAAGAACTAAGTTGAGAGCTAAATATGAAACGAAAGCAATTTAGAGGCAAATAAATTCTCATATTTATGTAATTTAACAAACATACAATTTATGATCTACATTAAGTGATATAAATGCAACATTTAAACCACTTATGATTCTCATGAACATGAAACTAAAGCAAAACTATTTTAAGTATGGCCTATGAATTATTAACTAAAACTGTAGACCATCAAATTTTGTTCTTACTTTCATTTCAAAATCAATAACCACTTAGCAAATATTGATGTAACTTGTGTTTATATTGAATAAGAATAGCTCATTTGAAAATGAAACATAAGCTATCAAACTCATATGTATAAACTTACATCAATATTCACTAACATGAAGCACATATTAGAGATCACAAATCATACAAATGTTGAACTTACATAAAGTTAGAGAGCATCACTACCCCTAAATCAAGGGATTAGCCACTCATATGTGTTATCTTATCAACACATGTAAGTTTCAACATTAGAATATAAAGCAAAATGAAAGAAAAACTAAGTAGAACAAGAAGAGAACTAAACTAAGAACATAAAGTAAATCTAAGCTATGAACATAAAGTAAACGAACATGAAAGTAAATCTAGACTATGAACATGAATGTAAATCTAAGCTATGAACATGAAAGTAAAGAGCATAGAAATTAAATTGCACTAAAACAAAGAAGTTACATAAAGAAAATGGCTAAGTAGCCATGGAAATACAAGAGAGCTTGTGCTCCTCTCAACTAAACTAAAGAAGGGGATAAAAGAGAAGAGAAGAGAAGAGAAGAGAATATTTACATTACATAAAGGGGTATATATACATGTTTGAAACCCTAAAACCCTAATCACTTTTGTTGGGAACTCCCCAAAGTATCCCTTCATGAAGCTTCTAATTCTCTCTTAGCCACTAATGAGCCATGTAGGATGTATGAGACCTTTTGTCTTATTCAATTAGTATTTAATAAAAAGCTTAAGAGAAAGAGGGTAATTTAAGAGGTGGGGTCCTCCATGATTATGTATGAGAATTATTTCCTCCTCATTCCTTTGTATGCATGCATTTGTGCTCCAAATCTTCATGTGTATGCATTATTTATGCTCCAAAATTCCTATAAGAGACAAATACAAAGAACAAGTAAATGCAATCACTAATTAAAACATGCACAAATGACCAATTTGCATCTTAAATGAGGATGAATGCATGACAATTTGAGAATTTTAGGATTTTGGTTTAAAACATGTAAAACTAGCCAATTATGTTATTTATTTAATTAAAATAAGAATAAATGTTTGAATATAAATGTGCACATTTACGTGCACATCATACAAAAAGGAACCATATGATGAAAATTTATGAAAATCAAGTGAACAAATTTATTTATAAATGGTAAATAAATAATTAAGAATTAAATAATATTTTGACGTAACGTTTTATGTTTATAGATAACAGACCAAATTGTAATAATTCATGTATGAAATATATTTAGATACAGCTGCTAACTAGCAAACATAATTTTGTTTATTAGTAGTATTTTCATCGATAGTGAATACAACTGCTTAGCATTTTATCCATGATATGTAGGAACAATCAAATGACAACAGGGTGAGTGCAAAAATCTGCTCTGGGTTCTATTTTCAAAGGTTTTATCCACTATTCCCCAACTTATCGACTGTTTTCCTGCATCTGTAATTGCTTCAGAGTACTACTTGACAACTTGGCTTATACTACATGCGTTAGCAATATGCATGTCTACATTTAGCTGTTTTTCAAGGCTGATGATGTACATGCGGAGGACTTATATCCAAAAGTTATGCAATAATGTCACAGGTGAATGCAACAAGTGCTGAGATCCAAACGAATACAAGGATGGAAAGAGCAAGGGCAACAAATGTTATTGTTGTCCACTAAAGTGCCACCCTTACCTGTTATTTGCTATATCAATTTGATTGTAATGTGAGTATCACAAGTAATCTGAAATCAATCATGCTTTAATAATTCAGTAGTAATTGCGACTGCTGGTTTCAAATAATATTTCATTGTTTTCAATCCGTTTTATTTTTCTATGCATCATAGGTTATAAGTTCTTTGTTGATGATATATAAGCATAAATGAAATCAAATATCGTTTTGATGATATTTCATTTTTTAACTGTTCCTCACATACAAGCTTCTGCTCTGTTTATGGCTCATGGTCTACTATATTGCCAGGTGCTCACATCCAAATACAAGTAAGGTGCCTGCTGCTTTTGAAGTCTTAGTTTTAATTTTTTTGTAAGGTTAGTTTGGGATGTTTCATTAGTGTTATACAAGGCGGCTGCTGCTTTAAGGGACCTTTTGTTTATGAAATTTTATGTTGCCTCTTGTTACGTTATACATTTTTTATAGAAATATAACGTCCATGCTGTACTTGCGGTATGAATAGTCTTGTCATCTCGAACCATGTCGCACTAGACTGAACAACACAAAACCATGTCGTACAAGCGTATTAAACCAGTGATCTGTCATGACTCAGAGTCGTAGGGAACGGACTGAATCCATGCCATGGAGAACAGCTTGAGACCATGGCGAGCTGAACGCTTTAATACCATGTCGTGCTAACGACTTAATACCATGGCGTCAGAACAATATTTTGTGAAACTTCCTAGTCCATTGTGTATTATATCGTCTACATATTTTTCTGAGCCGCGTTTTTATAACGGGGTTAACATTTGCCCCTCGAAGCTTGTATTTCTTGCTTGCGGGAGATGCGGGCTTCGAAATGAACATTGTTAATATAATTTGGATTGAGTAGCTTTTGTTCGCTATAGAAAATCATGCTTTGACGCTTCGACTCAATGATTCCAAATGATCCAAGTGCAGAACTTGTTAATCGAATTTATATGCTTCATGCCATCTGTTCTGCAATTAAAACAAGCATTTGCATGATTCTGGACTTATATTTTGTTATTGATCATCCACATCAATAACATATTAGTTAATCACTGAAAATGAATTATAGTGAATTTTGTGACTGGAATTGAATAACATGTTTATACAGAACTATTTTGTTTAACTGTTTATAATTCATTAAACATTGTCTGCATAAATATGATATTCTAACCCGAATTCATAACTGCACTTGAGTTCTGATAATCGATATGTATATCGAATACAAATTTCCAGCCTCTCCCTTTTAATGACTTATATAATCTTGTACAATGGTTCATATTTTACGAAACGTGTACCTGTTCAAATCGGAGCTTCGATTTGAGTTCCTGAGGCTAGAGCGACCGCAGCTTTTAGGTCGTAAACGGATCAATCTTTGGTTATTCCCTATCTCTTTGATAAATTGTCGGGAAGATGCCATTTGTGCTTAACTTAATATGTTTTTTAATTAAGCATGCACTTATTTTGGCATTCTTGAATTCGACGCAGAATCGTCACGGGTTGCTAATTGTTCATCTTTAGACCTGTTGCAGTAGCTTAGTTAGATTTAGAAATTCGAATTTGAATTCGTTTTGACACCATGGATCATCCTGCGACGTATAAAACTGTGAATCTCTGTTTCATGACGGCTTTCTTAGTGCTTTATTATTGCTCAATCTCCTTTTTATATCTCTTATTGAAATTGTTGACGGACATTAGCTTCAATTCCGCATTACTTTTCTATTAGATTTGAACCATGACACAGTCGTGCAGTTACCTTTTATGCATCACTCATCTTTAAATTTGAAGCAAAATATCGTCGAGTTTTTTTGTGAGATATTTATGGTTGGAGCCTTGCAGATGAGGAAGCCTTAGCATTAAGAGATTCTAATTGGGTTTCCCAAGTTGATCCTTATTGGTGCAACGAGTTTTATCGACTTTGTCGAACTTTTCAAATGCCCCATTTTTTCAAGACAAGACCTGGCCAAGTGTATTGATTTTCTCTGATGAGAATAAATTGGTCTTTGGCTTGTTATGGGCCCATGGTATTTTCCGGTCATTATTCAACTCCTATGTGGTTGTGTTGCCTCAGTATCGTGGGCCGCCACGAATTGCAAGAGCTCAATGCGATAGGCTTATCGAGGTTCCTTGATTGTGGTTGACGCGCTAGAAGCTTCTACTTTGTTGGCTAAAGTTATTTAAACTTGCCAATCACAAGTATAACCTCTGATCTTTGTCAATACAATAGGAATTCCGACCTTACTAACTGGTTTGGTATTTCTACTTGGAGAATTTTTTGTATCTTTGTGCCCCTGCTACGGGAGGACTTATATATTGTTCCCCCACTAGGGGAGGACTTTGGATTTAGAGCCCCCGCTCGGGGAGGTTTTTGGGTTTTTTGCCCCCGCTAGAGGAGGTATTTTGATTTATTGCCCCCATTAGGGGAGGACTTTGAATTTTGTGCCCCCGCTCGGGGAGGTCTTTGGATTTATTGCCCCCGCCAGGGGACGAATTTGAATTTAGTGCCCTCGCTCGGGGAGGTCTTTAGATTTATTGCCCCTGCTAAGGGAGGACTTTGAATTTAGTGCCCCCGCTCAGGTAGGTCTTTCGATTTATTGCCCTCGCTAGGGGAGGACTTTGAATTTAGTGCCCCCGCTTGGGGAGGTCGTTGGATTTATTGCCCCCGCTAGGGGAGGACTTTGAATTTAGTGCCTCCGTTCAGGTAGGTCTTTGGATTTATTGCCCCAGCTCGGGGAGGTCTTTAGATTTATTGCCCCCACTAAGGGAGGACTTTGAATTTAGTGCCCCCACTCAGGTAGGTCTTTGGATTTATTGCCCTCGCTATGGGAGGACTTTGAATTAAGTGCCCCTGCTCTGGAAGGTCTTTGGATTTTGTGCCCTCGGTCGGGGAGGTCTTTATATTTCGTGCCCCCGCTAGGGGAGGACTTTGGATTTAGTGCCCCTGCAACGGGAGGACTTTGAATTTAGTGCCCCCGCTCGGGAAGGTCTTTTGCACTTCACTCAGGAAGTGTTTGCTTTATTGTGAAGGGTTTTTCTTGTAAAATCTTTTCATGGGGCTGGCAACAGTTCCTTTGTTGGACACTTGACTTGGCAGGCTATCTCAATTAAGGAACTGGGGCTTTTGACCTCTCATTTGGGAAAATGCCCTTTCGACAAAGGTTACAACCCTCTCGTTCATTTGTCATCGCTCTTGCTCATTATTTGGATCTTTGCGACTCTTCCCATTCACTTTTCAAGACGGTGCTTTTCTATTTTTTGCATTTGTGCATGTTGATATTTACAGCATTTGGCATTTGAATTAGCGTTGTTGGGGTCGCCATGTTTCGTCAGATTTTACAGGAACAAGCACTCGACAGATGGCCTGCAATATGAAATCATCTTTTAAGTAAGTTTTGATTTGACATAAAATTTTGCAAGCAAGAAATTTATTCATTTAGATATGTTGTAAAGCTAATGTTCAAAATAATGTTTGTAAAATATTACAGATTTGTTTACAAGAATTCTGAATATAGCAGTAAGTGAAGCATAAAGTAAAATAACGGCGATAGTGATCGCTTATTTCGAGCTATTGAAATTAGAGCACCACTGGTTGTCAGTAGATGATTGGCTTCAGTCTGGTTTGAGTAGAAGCTTCGTTTCTTGGAACGAACTGGTTTCTTGATGTCCCTTGCCCTTAGGGAGTTGGAGCAGTGTTTGAGGATAATGGATTTTTCACATATTGTTGTAATCTGTTCTTCTAAATCAACTCCTCAATCAAACTTTTGAGATGCCTACATTCATTTGTATCATGACTGATCTGATTGTGCAATCGGCGGAACTTTCCAGAGTTCGCAACCTTCTTTGAAATCTTCAGCGTCGGTGGTTCTGGATAGTGTTATGTATCTTTTGTGGCAAAGAAAATGTTCTTCAGGGTGTCATTCAGAGGGGTGAGCTCTAACAGGTTGTGAAAGCTAAACTTCTTGTTATCCTTGTTGTCTTTCCTGTCATTGGCTCGCTTCTGCCCCTAATTACTCTTCTGATTATGTTGGATAGCAGCATTTTTGGGAGCTTCAAGAAGCGAGTTAGCATCAATAATCTGAAGAGGTACAGGATTATTGTCCACTCTCATGTACTCCTCGGTCTTTTTATAGAATTTCTCAAGCATGCTTGGTTCTTTAATTTTAATCCATCTACCAAATTCTCTCTTCTCATCTATGGTTCCGATTAGAGACATTAAGATCATGCGGGGCTCGGGATTCCCTACTTTGGACGTGGAAGCATTGAATCTTTTGACTCTGATAGATTCTCCCGGATTTTGCTTCATTGATGTAAGAGAAATAACGTCCTTAGCCTTCGTAGCTTGCAGCGTGAACTGCTCTTTGAATTTCAGAATCAAATCGATCGACGGATTTGGGTGGGAGCCTTATGAGCCATAATGATGCCACACCTTCTAAATAGAGAGGGAAACACAGACACTTGATCTCATTTGTTTCTTTGGCTGCATTCATATGCCATTCATATCTAGAGGAAGTGATTTGGATCAGAAGTCCCATTGTATGGAGGCAAAGTAGGATGAGTGAACTTTTTGGGGAATTCTGCTTTGCGGATCCTCTTTGTGAATGGATTTTTGCTGAGGGAGAAGTCCCATTCCCTTTCACTATCCTTGTGAGCCATGTTATCTTTCATGATTTGATTTACCATATCCGCGATGTATTCCTTCAAGTTGTGTCGCTCCGGAGAGCAGATTTCGATCTCTTTTCCGGATGCTCGTCGTGGCGAGCGATCATGATAAGAGGATCTAGGTCTTTTACTTCCACCATGGGAAGGTGCTCCCATAACAGGACTTGCAACTTGTCGGTTATTTCGATTGGAATGGTTTTTAGCTTTCAACTTTGAGTCTTAGATATTAGCATTGCCTTTGTCGACAAGTCCTTCCAAGTTGTTGTTATGTTGAAAATCAAAGGATGATGAATTTGCATTCTCTTCAAGATTGACATGGATTCTCGGAGGAGGAGCGGGATTCCCTTGAACGTTCATGAGAGCACTCATTTTATCCATTAAAGCTTGATTATCATCCATTAGTGTTTTATTAGAATCCAATAAAGCTTTGTTGGAGGCTTCCATTCGTTGACTCAAGTTAGCGATGACGACATCTAATTCAGCTTTGGTTACTCCAGCTCCACTTATTGAGTTTTCCCCAACTTCAAAGCGGTTGGTAAATGGAGTAGCATCGTTGTTAGCAACCATTTCATTTTATTCAATGGCTTTACTTGTGGTTTTCTTAGATTTAGCCATTATCTCGGACAAGGACTTGAATTTGGAAGAGAGTTTATCGATTGGCCTAGATCTTAGACTTGTAGAATCTATGGTAGAAGTAGGTTTAGAACTTCAATGCAAGGCTCTTAAATTTGAGAGAAGTGTGAACGTAGCCCCACTGTGGGTGCCAAATGCTGAAACCAAAATTGGTCTACAACACCAAAGGTGTTATAGAAACACTTCACCCAATGGTTAGAATTGGAAAAATGGGACCACTCACAAAATAAAGACCAAAAATGAAGAACAAGAAATTTTTAGAGTGGTTCGGTCAATTTAGACCTACATCCACTATGGAATCACTTCTCATTATCATACTTTGTTTTACAAAATATGTGAATTCACTCATATTGTTCATCTCTCCCTTTTCTCTCTTTTTATGATCTAAATTTCTCTTAAATTTGCAAAGGAATCAGTGAGATCTCTTGCTTTGTGATAGTGGATGTATAAATCTTCGATCACTCTAGCAATTGAACAATCTTCATGGATTCCATGGCAATAGCGTTAGATCTAAGATTTATAGAAGATTAGAGGAGATTAGAGTAGCTTGGGATTGAACTTGAGAGAGAATTAACGGTGTTTAGAGAAGATTAGATCCATTTGTTGTTGGAGAGAAGTTAATGGATCCTTGGAAGCCATTAATGAAGCTCGGAATGAAGCTTGAAGTGTTGGAGAAATGATTCGGTGGCCCTTTAGGGTAGAAATTTTGGTCCCCCTTCAAGTGTTATGTGTGGGGGGTATTTATAAGAGTGTTCAAAGAGGAGTGGCAAAGTGGTAAACAGGGGTGTACAACTGGCAGCCGTCCTTTACAGCTGTCGCTAGTTGTCATGGGACATGGTCTTGGTCTCATGGCATGCAGCTTTATGGTACGCGGCATTAAAAAATGCGGCATGGATTTCTTTACAAATTAATCAGTGCGGCATGACTTTTTCTATTGCTAGCACTAGCCTGTCATTCTTAAATTACTTACTCCCATGGACTGGCACGTGCTTTATAACTTGCTGCAGGTTAGAAACTTGGTCCAAAGCTTTTACACCAGCTGTCACTTAGTTAACGGCATGGTTATAGTCAAACAGCATTTTACGACTTCATTATTGTCGTATAGATTGAAATTCCTTCATAGAATATGACATGCTTTTCCAACTGAATGGTGGCATGCAACCGACATAATAGCTTGAATAAATGAATACATAGGATCACATGCATGTTTCATGACTTGGTTATCTCTTATACACATTTGCAGCATGAGGAGTTTGTGACATAGTGATGCTCACGGCTTGACTTGGCAAGTGGAAGCACTCCGCAACCTACAGCTCGTAGAACTTTAACTTGACGTCATGCTGAAGGTGCCAACGACATGGAGGTGCCAATGACATGCTTTTTGGGCGACCTATATTCAACCACATTGCTTGTTGGCATCACGCTGACGTGTCCACGTGTTTGGTCAGCTTAAATCATATCGCTGGGTACATAGAGTTCACCATCACGTCATGCATGTATACTTTGAGTTCCTGAGGCATATTTTCCATCATGCAATTTGTGTGTGCATGTGAATTGTTCTACACGTTGGTGAATGGCATGCTTCATGTCGAGGAGAACAACTTGAGTGTTAAGGAGTTGAATCATGAAATATGCTCAATGACTTGATTATTCCCCCATTAGCTAATTCGTTTCTACGTCCCCAGCTTTTACGTTGCACTCAATTCTGGTCTTGCTCTCACTACGTTGTGCAAGGTGTTCTTCATTTCACGCTAGCAACGACATGAGGGCGAGCACGGCTTACGACTTGGATGTGTCAGGAAACGGCCTGACACTTCGTTCCATAAGAAATGACATAATTTTAGCTATACTCACTAACTCTGTTCAGTTTTACGATATTATAAACATATGTTAGAATTTATAAATGGTGGTTGAATGTTGTGTGTTGGTTGTTTGGATGAATTGCTTATAAATTGGTTGAAATAATATTTATCGTTATTGTTGATTGAATACTGAATCTTTTTACAAGAATATTTCATATTGATGTGAAATTAGTGTTATTTATGTTGACTAACATCTGTGGATGCAGGGAAATGGGTTGTAGGGATTCAACTGGATTCCTCAACAATTATATTGTTGTTTTTCATGTATTGCATTATATGTTGTGACAAATAAGCTAGTAGTGATTATTGTGTGATTAGGATGTTTGAATAACATTGACCCTTAAATAATTAGTATTTAAAATACCATAAAATATGTTTGACTAAAATGAAAATATGAATTTGGATTTTGGAAAAGATAAATCTATTTTTGAATAGAAATTGAATTCTGATTGGAATCGTATACAATATGTAACATCCCGTATTTTTGGTAGTCATATATTTAATCTATTTTATTATTTTAAATATTGATTTGGAATTTATAAATGAACTTATAATATATAATTCGTTAGTAAACAAAGTTTAATCATTTAATTTATATTTAAATTATAATCGAGCTCGTAAACAACGCGGTAGTTCGTAATTTACGATTTAAAATTCAACTGAATATACATAATCCATTTTAAGTCGGAATTCTGTGAAACAAGAATCGTCCGGATCAATTTGATTATAATTTTCTAATGAAAGAGAAAATTGGAGATTTCATGTTATAGATTATAAGTTATGTCCAATTCAAATTTTCAAATAGTCGCTATGGTATCGTTTATAAATTATAACGATTAATTTAATAAATTTAATTCGATTTAGAAGTGAATTTATTTATAACTTGAGATAACGATCCAATTAAGATGCGAAACGAATTCTACTGAATTTGTTTTGACGTTTAGAGTCAAGATACATATATAATTTGTTATTTTTGAAGATCAGTTATCTTGGTGTCCAAAATAGTGTTGTTTTACGCGTAACATAGAATAACAGATATGCAAATGAACTCCGTTTTCAGTGAAACTAATTTTATTAAATCGTAGTGATTAATATTGTAATATTTCAAGTTTCAAGTTATTTGGATTAAATTTGTGATCGTACACAATTTAAACGAGTGTTTTCACCTATGAATTTAGAAAGGGATTTTTACAACGACCTCGGAATTCGACGAAACAATCCCATCGCTTCCGGAATATTTTTCTACGCTAAAATTACGAGTTTCTATCTTGATTAGGGATCGTACATGCGTATTTTAATGCGTTACTTCATGGTCAAGTATCTTTTAATAAAATATTAATAAATTCGACCCTATAATACGCCACATTATAACCTAATCCTAATTTCTCGTCTATTTTCCTATTTTGTGGTCAAAGTTATTCTGTCGCCACCCTAAATATAACCAATGACTGCAATCTTCCCTCCTCTTCACGGATTTATCTCCCCATCCTTACATTGAATCCAAAACTTATCAACTACAAAGTGGTGCAGCTTAGTGAGATCTAACGATTGTACGGTTGAGATTGGATTTAGCCTGCTGTGGTGGTCGGGAACTTGCCAGGAACACACGATGGTTTAGGGTTCGTTGGCATCAAACGGTGGAGCTACTCGTGGCGAGGAAGACGTCAAGGGCTAAGGGGACGAGGGCGCATGTGTGGATGGCATCGGATCGAACCCTGGTGGGCGGAGTACAATGGGCAAGGTGAGGTTAGAGAATGTGCTGGGTGTTCACGGTTGGATTGAAGCAGAGAATGGGGATGAAGGAAATGGAACAAAAGGCGGTGAAGAGTTTGTAACATGAGTGAAGGGATGAGCGCGCTAATGTGTAAATCAAAGCATGAGTCCTAAAGGGAAATGAGAAGAGATATTGAGTCGGGCAGAATTATTGGCAGAAGGAAGAAATACAAAGTTGGGCAAATTCGAATGAAGATAGTACATGGAAATTTAACAAAGTTGGCTTGGAGAATTATTTACACAGGAGCAAAACATTGGGCATATTTTGGTCAGAAGAAAAGAAAACGATCTGGGTGCAGGAAGAAAATTGGACAGTTTCTTTTAGTCAACGTGAGCAAAATGAAATAAAGCTGAAGAATGTGGGAAGATTTAAAGAAGTAAAACAGTTTAGGGTAACAGTTTTGTTTTGTTTGACTAAGGTAACATATTAAATGTTAATAATAAAATAATTTGAAGTTATTTGTTTTAGAATCTAAAAACTGTATATAATAAAATGCTAATAACTTGTCAGGTTCATGGAATCCAACGAAACAAAAAAACAGTGGGATCGTGGTAACGAGATTTATATTCTGGAACTAATCTGAACAATCCAGGGGACGACTGGAATTTATAGTTAAAATTAAAAGACTGCTTAATTTAACTGTAACCAATTGTTTCAGAATAAGCAAATCAAAGTGAGTATAACTCACCCAGTTTTTACCCACTTATATTTTATATAAGTCAGAATTTATTTTGTCTGTTATGGTTGATAATTGTTTGTTATATGCTGAATAGTATTTATATATTGAATCAATTGGTTGATTTAAGTGTTCGTTTAATTTAAAAGAAATTTAATCGTTATTTTTAACAGTTATTTCCAAATGAAATAACTTACCTTGTTGGTTACATTTATAATAATATAAACGTATTAAATTAAAATATGGATGCTTGGATTACTGTTATTTATTTATTGTTGAATTTTACATCTGTTTATTGAACTGAATAATATTATTTGAGATAACGTATTTAGATGCAAAAAAAAAAAAACAGGTTGGAGGAATCCAACTGGATTCCTTAAATTTATTGATTATTTTCATATCACCATTATATGAAATGTATGACCAACCTGATTAGATGATTGATTTTTTTATTGATTGGTGAATCGTAATTCAACATTTTTTATGATATTAACCAATGGGCAGTATTGGTTGAGTACGTAATTGGCACCACATGGCTTGTAAATCAATCATTCTATAAATATGAATTTACTATCAGGTGAATTGACATAAATGAAGTTATAAATTTTATTTTATAATTGAAAATAGATTTCTAAATCTATTATTTTGAATGGAAGTTATTTAAAAGGAAAGATATATTTATTATTTAAATATATAAGTACTTAATACGTGATTTTATAAAATAAATTCTTATGTAAATAAGATTTATAAGTAAATGAGCAGAAATTAACCAACGGTTAAGTGTGGGATTCATTGTTTCTGAGAAAAAATTAAATGGGAATATTTAAATTATATTATTAATTAATTTAAAGGAATAATTAATTGGAAATTGATTAATGAGATAAATCATGGGTTGAGTTGACTAATTCAACCGTTTTAATTGGAATTGGTTATTTGATTAATTTACTTTTAAGTTTTCAAATGGAATAGTAACAAATAGTTTTTTAATTTTTATAAGACTTTAAAAGGAAATTTATTATTTATTTTAGTTAATAAAGTAATTAACTAGTTTACAGTAGTTAATGTTGAAGTAAATTTATTTTTTAATTTAATAGATTAGTTTTTAAAGGAAAATGATTTAAGTAATCAAGAGTGTAATGGAATATAGTTAAATTGTGAAAAGAGTTTATGATCGGGTATTTATTTTAAAACCCGAGTTTTTGTAAATGAAGTTATAAAGAGATTTAAGTGAATACGATAGCTTAAAATGAATATTTACTTAACATTTGGATTAAGTGAAAAGAAATCGAGATATAAAAGAGATTTATATTAAAACTAAGTTTATAAATAATATTTATAAAAGAGATGGAGTTAAAATGTCGATTTTGAGTGGGCGAGATTTAATGACGAAATTAAGTGAAATGAATGGAATTGAAACAAGATTTTCAAAAGGGAAATGGTTGAGTGGATTACAAGTGAAATATAATGGGTTGATAACGAGTTAAGATAAGAATTGGAACCTTATTGGAGATTGGTTGAGTTGAGTAATTTTCTGAGTCTTAATCTTGTGTTGATTTCGGTCTTCGGGATTGATACTTAGGGAGTTATTCTCTTACCAATTTACGGTCAGGGACTAATGGATGTTGAAGTACAGAAATGCGTGAATAAGAAATAGAAATGTTTCCAACTATAAAAAGGAATTTAGAGTATATATAATGAATTTCCGCGGGAACGGAAATAAAAGAAGGTTTACGAAAATATAACGATATTTTCATGATAAAAAGGAAGTTAAGGAATGTGTTCGAATAAGTTTATTCTAATAAGGTAAGTGTCGATAATTGTTTTCAAAATTTTTGGTAATGATTATTTTATGAATAATAAGTTAAAAGTAATTTCCCAGTTTAGATAATGAATAATGTTGTGCAAATGATAATTAAATGGAATACTGGATGTTGTTATAATATATTTTTCTGAGTATTAAGCTAGAATGGTTTGCTGAATATTAATATATATAAGTAAAAAAGATATATTCGAATTATTAAAAGATTTGAGGTTTATTAAATGAATATTTTTAATTAAAGAAGCCAAGTAATGCTGAGTAATAAACTAGTAAATATATTTTTATTTTTGTGATTGAATGGTTATTTATCTGATAGTTAAATCAAATCTGGCCTATACGATTGTCAGTACGAAAAGACCGGAATCGAATTTATATTCGAATACCATTCCGACTAGCAGATACGAAATTGTAGAAGATATCAGATGATAATCGAGACAGAGCGATTGAAGACCATTGATCTTCATAAATGGAAGAACCACTTAAAATCTCTAAGTCGACGCGGAGATATATTGTGATTCGGTCGTGGTTGAAATCTACAGATTGCAAGGACTACTTTCTACTGATCCATAGGATTATACCTAGGATGTGGTAGAACGGTGCCTTCAGTTTGTCTTGTTCCTGGATGACTTTTATGGATGAATGTCTGATAAAGAATTTCTTAAAAATCACGTACGTTGATTTTTACAAACGTATTTCTATTAGTGGCGAAGAAGGACACTTCTCTTAGCTTAACTACCCGATTATTTTTATGGATGTCAATTAGTGATTTGGCGGATCTGACGATGTTGCATTCAAAGTGAATGGTGGACAGATGTTCTAAAAATAAAAAAATAAGAATAAATAAAGAAATAAATAATTTAAGACCTCAAGCCTCATCAACCGGGAAATGGTATAAAATCGGGTAGGCCGCATGGCTATGTGGGTCACATCCATTAAAAGGGTATGTCATTACCTGATCTAGAGAAATCAAATGCCTTTAGTTGTTCCTTTATTTTTGTATGTTATTGATTCAGTTGGCCAACCCCCAACTGTGGTAATGATATATTCGGTACTCTCAAGCGAAATGAGGGTCCAATCATGTTTAGCCGGGTTGCAAGATGTTTTTGTTGAACCCCAATTATTCATCTCCGAAGTTAAAATTGTTGGAAGGTGGTTTCCGATACCGTGCCTTGGAAATCCATTCTCCAATAAGCTCCCACGATTTTGGTTGTATACTTTGTATGTAGAGCGTGGGATGCCAGCATTCTGTTAGATTGCTATTTACTTGATTTACATCACTATTATAATATCATAATAGTATTGATTTCAAAAACAATTTGGGTTATCGTAAGTTAAAAATCATCCGTATTTATGTGTGGATTTGGTCTTATGATTAACCTTTCGTCTGAAAATATTTTTAACTTTAAAATCAAGTTGGATGTCACCCATAAACTTGGGGAATTTTTCTCACTCTGGTTCACCAGACTGATCCGACGTTTGTAATGCTCGGGTTAGACCGGGTTGTATTGGTTCAGGTTATCGAATGTAGTAAAGAGACGAGCTGGAAGAGTCAAGTCGTATGACATTATAAAGTTGTGTTTCTGCTGTGTGTTGTATATGAGAACATATTATTATTACTGTCCATATGTGTTGATATACTTTGATGATTGTAAGTTGTATTTGAAAGCTCTCAATAAAGTTTTATTTCTATATTACACTTTATTCCGCTGCGATTGACACTCTGATTATGTGTTGGTTCTTCTTCTTTTTATTATATTCTAATATTTCTTTCTTTCTTATCTCACCCTTTAATTTCTTTCTATAAACTATCTGGTGTTTTCGATACTCGAGTTCTGGCAAGTAATACACGTTTATGCATTATTATTGGAAATGGGTAAATATTTGAAGTGATAAATTCAAAAGTTAATATAGAAGTTGAATTAACCTGAAACGGTGAATTTATTCTAACATTCGGAATGTTTATCGAATATTGATTTTTCAAAAAAAAAGTTATAAATTGAAATTCGATTATATCGAATTCAGGAAGATACTATATACTTTCCGTTTTTAAATTAAGATTTATTTATTTAATTATTATTTATTTATTCTGGATAAAGAATCAAAGTTATATTTTTAATTTAAATATTTTGGAAGCAGGTATTATAACGATATCGTTATAACTAGTGTTTTATACAGTGTTCAACCAATGACTTCTTGAGATGAAAAAAGAAACAGAATTAAAGTTTTATCCCTTTCGTTTCAAAGGGGGCTGACTTAGTAGTGTCCAGTACGCTACTAGGAATAGCAGCCGCAACTTCTCGAAGCTGCGCACCTCCGTTTAAATCTATATAAATGGATTTTGGAAATGTTTTCCAAGTATAACCAGAGATGTTTTCTAAGTATAGAAAATGAAATGATTTTTGTTAATAAGAAATTAAGAAATGGAATTAAGGAAATTAGAAACTGACTAGAAATTAGTTAAGATGAATAACATCTTGAGTGTCGATCTAATGTTGGTTTCGGCCTTCGGGGCTGATACTTAGGGAGTTGTTCTCTTACTAGTTTACAGTTAGGGACAGATGGATATGGAAGGATGGCGACACGAATGGAAATGTTTTCCAATATTAATAACGTATATTTTCTAGATATATAAAATAATAAAATGTGAATATATATGGGAAAATTTTCGATATCAATAAGAAAGATTTTCTAGAGTGTAGAAAATAAATAGTTTATAACATATGGAAACGTTTTCCGAAAATCATGAGAGGTTAAACGAGTTGGAGAGATATTTGGTTGAAGATATTTAAGAGAAATTGGGAATATAATCATTGGTTGTATGGATGTTTTTCCTTTGATAGTTAAATCACCGGCTATCAAAGTTTTCTTTTGACCATCGTTGTCAATACGAAGAGACCGATTGGATTTATTATCCGAAAACCAGTACGTATAGGCATAGGCGTTGCAAATTAGATTATGCTGAAGATAATTGAAGATGGAGTAAAGTGCAAGAGTTGTTCTGTTTACAGGACAGTGCCTTCGGTTTGTCCATTCCCAGGACAACCTGTACGGAAGAATGTCTGGCAGAGTAATCCTAACATATCACATAAGATAATCTTTTCAAGATATATGTCTGGTGGCGCAGGAATCCGTTTCTCTTAGCTTTTTATGCACGAAATATTTTTGCGAGGATCAACTAGTGATTTGATGGGTTTGCCAATGTGGCATTCAAAGTGTAAGGTGGCCAGATGTTCTAAAAAGATAAACGTGACCTCAAGCCTCAACTACCGGGAAACGACAAAAATCGGGCAGGCAGCATGGCTAGTTGGGACATATACAAGCAGAATGTATTATCACCGATCTAGAGAACCTCCTTATTTGTTCTTCTTTCGCTTTTGTATCTCTGCGAATGGACGGTGGGCCCTTCAAACCGTCGGGTGATAATACATTCGCTACAATCAAGCTAAATGAGTGGGCGACCGTGTGTGGCTGGGTTTCAAGATGTTCTTGTTGAACCCCAGGTATCCCCTCTAGAGTACACTAATCGGAAGGTGGTCTTATACCTTGTCATAGTTGGAATCCAATTTCCAATAAGCACCCTGCGGTTTTTGATTATATAATGAATATGTAGAGCGTGAGATGTAAGCGTTCTACTACTTGGTTATTTACTTGATTTACATCACTATTATAATATCATAATAGTATTGATTTCAGAAATATTTTGGTTATACTAAGGTAAAAATCGTCCGTGTTTACGTGTGGAACGATCTTACTATTAACCTTTCTTTCAAAAGGTTTTTCAAATTTAAACAATATGATTGGATCTTACTCACAACAGTCCCATGACTGACACAAAGTTTTTTTTTTTACTCTACACTCTTGGGTGCCCAAATTTGTATGGGCAGTCAAGTGTTTCAAGCTTTTACAGATACACTTAGAGGAGCTTGAAGAAGGAGGCTTCACCGTTAGATATTTTAGAGTTATTTTCCACTGTATCAAATGTTGTGTTGTACTCTGATATGGTACGTATATACAATACAGATTTTGCATTTCAAATTTATGATATATTATATTATTTTTTATTCGTTCTGCTGTGAGATTCATGTTTACTCTGATCCTGTTGTATTTGTGATTCTTCTTCATCTATTCTAACTTTCTTTCTATTTCTCACCCTCTAACTTTTTTCTATTAATGACTTGTATTTCTCTAAAATTTGGGATGGATGTGTGTTGTTTTTAGTCAACTCAGATAGTACGGATTTGCGGGCCGTTACAGTGGTATCAAAGCTAAAGGTTAAGTGATTACCTTGGCTCCGTGGCATGACTTAATTGATACCGGGTTAATAATAATCTAGATTGAGTTTGAGTATATATATGAGCACGTATTTGTAAATTTATATAAAAACTATTTTATATTATGTTGATTGATTTGTCGAGTGGTTTAAAAATTTGGGTAGATATGGTAGTGCACACTATATCGAAAAGTTTTTCTAAACTCTTGAACAGGGTAATTCAAGACAATATTGTTTTAAAAGCTGGTTAAATGAAATAATTTTACCCAAAATATATTTTAATATAAAAAGAAGTATATATCTTGAGATTTATTACAATTTATTGGATGTGTTGGTTGTTATTGTAATAGAATAAGAATATAATTGAAATGATTATACATAACCAATCAGAATTCATACAAATGTAATATATATAAAATCAGATGAATTAAATCTTAATTTATACTAGAATTGGAATTAAAACTCTAGAAACTTGGGAAGGTGTTGTAAATGGATATGAATTTATTATATGGAAATTTTAAGATGTTGAGGGAATCTGGAAAATGTTTTCCAAGTAATTGCAAAAGGATATTGGTTTGAAAATAAGTTTTGATATAGTATTGAACTCACTTCGGTTGCTGGAAAATAATGCCGATGACGGATCCGAACATCATTAGTATTCATTTTCGAGTTTCTAAATGGCGGATCACTACCAAAATTAGTGTTTTGAAGTGTTTTGAATTTTTTTGAGGAACAAGTTTTCAAAAGATTCAAATGTTTTGAATTACTATTACTGTATGTAGATATATATAATTTCAACTGATTGAAATAAAACCCAAGAATTTGAATTCTGAAATTTAAATTTAACTTATGAAGTTAAATAGATTGAAATGGTAAAAGTGAATAAATAAATTGGAATTTAACTTAAACTAAGTTAAATAAAAATTGGATTGGATTAGAGATAATCTGGAATGGAATTGGATTGTTGAGTAAGAATTTGGAATTGAGATTGGAACTAGAGTTTGGAATGGAATTTGGCTCGGGTATAAGAGAATGATTGGTTTGAGATGAATTGATTCGAGATCAATTGGGGATGCATGGATATGTGCTAAAGTGATAGCAAATGGAAGAGATAGAGTTATATGCCTAACAAAAAGGTACAAGTTTATATTTTATATTGGATATGAGTTTTTTATGAGTCTGTTTGGCATGCCGCTTGGCTGTTTAATTTTCTTTTGGATTGGAGCAGGCCTAGAAAGGCGAGTTGTAGTTGTACCGATTGAGCCGTGCGAAAGAGACGCTGGTGAATTTTTTCAAAAATTTAAGATGTTAGGAAAATTTCAGAACTTTCACTACAACAAAACAGATCTATTACAACGTCCATTTTACAACGGGCGTTTGCTGCCCGTTGTAATAGACTGCTGTTACAACGGTCATTTCCTGGACCGTTGTAATAGATGCCTGTACAACACCCTTTCTACAACGGGCATAAAATGCCCGTTGTAATAAATGATATTACAACGGTCATTTTTAGGCCCGTTGTAATAAATATCTATTTTACAACGGTCACAAAACGCCCGTTGTAATAGATGTCTATTTTACAACGGTCACAAAATGTCCGTTGTAATAGACGCTAATTTTTGACAATTAATAATTACAATACTTCCATAAAATTAATTTTGATTATTTAATAATTAATCATTAATCATATATTACTTATTATTAAGTATAATATCATATTACTAATTACTAATCATTAATATATTATATTATATTATTTATTAATATTTAATAATCAATCATTAATAATATTATATTAATCATTTATAAATTATAATAATTAATGATTATTAATAAATAATCTCTAATTATTAATTATTATATATAATCAATATTCCAACAAACTTAATTTTACTTTCCAGTTATTAGTAAATAATATATATCCAGTAATCAATATCAATAATTTATAATTAACAATAAACATTAATATAATTTATGATTAATAATATTACTACACTATATGAAAAATAATCATTTTAACCGATGTTAATTTTACAATGATCATATAAATTTATGCTAATTAACAATAAACATTAATAATTTATGCTAATTTTTAATTTTGAAGGTTGTTTTTTATTTTTTAATTAATTTAGAAATGATGAGAAATTAAAGTCAATTTCAACAAATATAATATAATATAATTTTTGTTTTTGGTCTAGTTATTAAACTTAGTTATCCGTAAACCTAATTTTATTTTGAATTGTGTTATTAAAACATCAGTTAACCGACCATCTTAACCGAATATTTTCGGTTCGGTTAACCAAATTTTTGTCAGTCAGTTAACCGTCCCAAGTGTATTCTGGCGCTGAAATGCAGGAGATTGTGCCAAGTGTATTTTGGCGCTGAACCGTCCCAACAAAAATTTCCCCTTTTGATTCCTTGCACATCTATTCCCTAACCCTAATTTCAAATTGGGGATTCGGTGGAACTAAATATCTGGTTGACGAACGGTGCTTCACTGATCATCGATATTAGGTTTGAAGGCCGTTCTTCGTCGTACTCTCAGCAATTCACCAATCTTTCCTTGTAACGAACCAGAATTTTGACATTTAAAATTTTAAAGTTAATTTGATTTAGTAATGAAATTTTTTATGTTTATACATGATATTTGATTTTAATTTGAATTTTAGTAGTTTTGAATTAATTTGTATAAGCGAATTTAAAATTTTAATGTTTGAAATTAGAATTGTTTTGTTAAACTTACTGATAGTAGTATTTCAAAATTTATTGAAATACATTATTTGAGAAACTATAAATTTGTTTAAAAAAATTTAAACTTTGGATAGTAATTTATTTTAGACTAGAGTTTAGCTTTTGAAAATCCATTTTGATATGTATTTGAAATATAAAATATACGTGTATGGTGTTTGTATGGTATATGATATGTATATATTAAGAGAAATATCAAAATTTTGATTTCTAAATTTAGTTTGGGATTTACTTGTGTAATTTTTGGATTTGAATTTGGTTTAGGAAAAAAAATTCAACTTGGGTTTGGTGTATGTATATGATATAAATAAATGATATTTACACTTTAAAAATATTTGTTTAATCGTGTGACCACGTGTTCAACTACTAAGGCAACATCTACCATGTGTAAATTTTTTTCCTGTATTTTGCACCACATATCTTTACCCGGTTTCGTTACTTTTAATCCACCGCCTCCTTTCATTTTATCCATCACTCCATCCTTCGTCCTCTTCACTTTCCATTTCCAGCCAAATAGCTCTTCCCCAAAATCAAATCCCTAAATCAATCCAAATCGCTTCGCCAGCTTCATTCCCGCAACCAACGAACTCCGATTGATTTCAAGATGCCATCGCCCAACCCCTGCTCTCCTCATAGCCGCGCCACTCGAGACCGGCATCCATCTCCGCAGTCCTCCCTCCGCTTCTTTGTCTGCATCTGCCACACTCCGCCACGTCAATAGCTTGAGCCGCATCTCCTCACTATCGAACCTGGAGCCACCCACGCACTGACTGTCATCGCAAGCAACCCACCGCCGCAAGCTCCGATGCGAGCGCTCCGACCCCCTCAAGCCGCCGCCATATCCTGTTCCAACCCCGCGCCGTTGCCCTGTGCTTGCAGCCACCAACTTGAGCTTCGCTTCCGCCAGTTCCCCTCCTTTCTGTCGAGTTCGCCTCCACCTAGTCGGGCCTTAATCGTCTGCATCTTGTTCTGCCTTTCAAGGTGAGTTTCGACTCACAATTGATTTTTTTTTCTTCAAGAATTGGACCTCGATTTAACTAAATAGGGTAGTTGATTTATTGTGTGCATTGTTGTTGGGTAATTGTTGTTCGGTTGTCTACCTGAGTATTCATGTGCCACTAGTTTTCCTTGATTATATATTGGATATACAGTTGTCGTAGGAGCACAAGAATTCAAAATGATTGAACTGTGAACTCGTCAAAATAAACTAATATGTGGTGTTCCAAGTTTTCTTTTCTTTTTTGATTTCTGTGTGATAAATTTTGTCATGAGGATTGTAAGCAAGTGTTCGATGAATAATAATGTGAATCACCCTTTTTTGCTTCATATTATTATGTAGCTAACAAAAAGTAAATTGTTATGGGACTCGGGAGGGTGATGATTTTATTTTTATTTTCAAAAAACAAATTAAGGCAATGCAAGTTTGCTGCTAAAAACCGACTTATGTAATTGTGTGTATAAAGATGTCATGTTAAGTCATCCTCCCACAACTGAGTAGCACCATTTATTATTTTATTGTTCATCCTGTAAACTGAGTGATGTAACCGAGTGATAGTTATTATTTTAATTATTGTTATAAGGAATTACTGATAAACTGAGTAATATAATAATTTTATTATAAAATTTGCACTCTAAATTTTGACCGTAAGTATTATTTACTATGAAGCAAAAATTGGTATAACTCATAATTTACTATGAATTATGGGTAGTACGAAAAGTTTACCGGTATAAATTATAAGTAGCACCAACTGAGTAGCACCAAAAGTTGAAGATACATAAACTTTTTATATATTGAACATGAACTGTAAGAAGGGGAATTTTTTTTCTTTTACATGGACTGTAAAACTTAACCACTAATTTATAAAGTTTAATATAATTTATAAACTTAACCACTAAATTACACAGTCTTCTGCTGTGCGGAGGCTTCGGTTAGAAGGGCTCACTGATTTACCCACCTCTACAAACATTAAGCTTGTATCCTCATTGTCTCATTTGCGGCTGTTTTTCTCCTTCGAAACTGAACATGAAAACATATTTAATCAATTGCATTGTTGAACTACATTTTACCACGTAGCACATTCAATATTAGGCAATCCCGTTTTCTTCTTTTAGCAAAGGAAATGGAAAAAAAATTGCTTTTCTTCTAAATGCACACACATAAACACACTCGAACTTAGCTAATATGGATAGGTTAGTGGTTCTATTTGATTTTATATGAAGTACCATAACTAATTTGTTTATGTTTATTCAATTAAATAATACTAAACTTCAGGAGAATGTGTAGCCATAAACATATCACCTAAACAATTGCATTGGGCATTTTGAAATCTCAATGAATGCTGCACCCAATAAATGGAGTTGTATTTACTTTTGCTTGGCACGGTTCTATATGACTGTGCTAACTACAAGCACATAATTTAACATGACATATCAATTATTGCCTCACTAAACATGGCACTAACTCAAAAGTCTTCAGCTGATTTAGATGTACTTTGTAATGCAAGTCCTGATGGTTGGGCTGACATTAGCATTGTATACACAGTTGTTTACACAGAGCTACAAAAGTACGTGCATTGAAATGAAACAGAAACACAAGGCAACTTATTTTTTTGGGCCAGTGTAGCCATATAATGACCCAACAACGCTGCAATACACTCTCATATCCAAAAAAAAAGCCTTGTTTGAAATTCTGAAAATGGCATCAAAATACGATCATTGTTGCCTATTGTTTTGTTCTTAAACTGTGGTAATGCTCTTAAGAGTACACTTACTAGTATCAAGGGCATAACCAAATATGAAGTTTAGTATACTAAATTAGATTTGTTAACATTATACGGTGATAAAGGGAGAGGTGGATTAAGGTTAAGATGGTATTTGCTGAAGTTAGCCGACTGAGTTCAGTGTGGAGTAGGAAGAGCACCGATATAGTGTATGTCAACAATATAGATCAAGTGATTGTAGTAACACATTTTTTTATTTTTATTTTGGTTTTTCTCTTCTGAAAACCGGATGTTGTAATGTCCTTTGATTGTTTCTCCCGTAATACCTGTCTGCTATTTTTCATCGATGATGATAGTTGCTATTTTTTACAGCCCTTCCACCAAGCCTAAATTTTCTGTCAGTCACTGGTGATTATTGCGAGGGTAAGCAGTTGACTGCTTCATATGGATATATAGGTGGTCATGAGGGCAAAAGTTTGTATGATTGGTATATTCATGATGTAAGCATCCTTATATGTCTTTGTGCCTTTTCTCTATTCAATTCAAAAAGTACTTGTGGATCAAATCCATTTGTATTACTTAGTAGTTACATTTTGCACTTTTTTTTTTCTTGATTTTACAAGTAGAAGCCGATGAAGGATTATTAATACTAGAAGCCTCCGGCCTTCTTCAGTATCGCATAACTAAAGATGCTATTGGCAAGTTTGTTTGTTTTAAATGCACTCCTGTGCGAGATGATGGTTGTATTGGTGAACCCAAAATTTCATTTGCACAAGAGCGAGTTCGTCCAGGTATCGTATATAATTTATTCGAGTTGTGGTTTTTCACTATAATATATGAAATATGAATTGAATTGTACCATTATGCAGGTTCCACCATTCTGTATATTTATGATCGAGTATTTCTACTTTTTCATGCGCTGAATAGTGTTCAAATTCTATCATCTAGACACCAATAGTGTTGATAACCGTATAATATGCGATCAGTGGTTATAACTGACCACCTTGTGACTTGCACAGAATCATGTAAAGCCAACTTTGTTGTAGCTTGCATCAAATTATGATTGAGTATCCTATAATTGTTTACAATTTGATAAGAAAAAGTGTCGTTTTCCATACATCAGTATGCTGTATCGCTTGCCTATAAATAACTCTATGGTCATTGCGTAAAACTAATGATTAAATGCTTGATGGTTGCAGAATTTTATCCTATTTCTCTATTTTCTGTGGCAAAATCCATGTTTTTCTTGTCCATAATTTCAAAGAAAATCCTTTTTCCTTCATTTTTGTAGGAAGTCCGAGATTGTTGTCTCTCCGTATATTGGGCAGTTGCGTCGAAGGCACTAAACTAACTGCTGAGAAGAAATACTGGGGAGGAGAAGAGGGAAGTTCAATTTACCGTTGGTTTCTGGTAAGGGGATTTATTTATTTATTTTTAGTTGTATCAATAAACATCATTTCCTAACCAGCATACAAATGTTGTTCCTGCAAATGTTCCTATGATTAATTTATAATTTTTTGCTACCTGTACTGTTGGTATGGGTATGCGTGTGCATGCAACTTTTTTAGGGTAAATAACATTGGCCAAATAATAAGCATCCAGATCCGTCTGAAGCAATAAGTGAATTTTATTTTGCCAACTATTGATATAAAGAAAAGAAAAGGAAAGAAAGCACCTCCAGTCTTAAATAAATATACATGTGTAAAAAAGCATTGCAAAATCTTAAAATAAAAAGTTTCATATGTTATACAAAATTTTAGCGCAGCATTTTCTCTCTATAAATTTGAAATCAACAAGACCCATAAAATGTTAAGAATTGTTCTTATTCAAAATTTAGTTGAAAACACAATATTAATGGATAGATCGTTAAGAAAAGCATTTATAATTTGGGAGTACATCATTAGATGTTGCTCATCCCTATTAATGTCTAATTTTGGGTTGGACTTGGGATTTAAGAATAAAGTTAGTCTTTTCACTTCTTGCAAATGAAACATTAGTCAATAAGGGATAAATTATTTAGCAAATTTTCCCTCTTCTATTACTACCAATTAGTGGCTGATGCATCAAATCTTTTAGGTTCTTTGATCAGCTTAATTTGATTGATACTAAACTAATGTGGTAAGAATTGCTATTGATATCTGTAAGATTATAGACAGAGCATATACGAGTTTCTTACCCTCCCCCGATTATGTTATTTGGTTATATTCATAAACACATCCATTACATAGCTTTGATGTAGTTCATTACAGAATGCATTTCAGATTTATGGGTCTAAAAATTGCCTTCAAATCAATAAATAGTTATGCCTTAATGTTTAGAACAACTTAGATATGTGGATAATGCTAATTCCTCATCAAAATTGGTATTTGCAGAGATAATTTCCATACCAGTGGACATGCATGCTACAAAGGTTTATTTGGGTAATGCTAATTCCTCATCAAAATGTGGTAACTTTTTTTTTTTTTTTTTGCAGTCGCACCGTGCTAGTAAATATATGCAGTCTCAAGATCAACAGGCCGTTGGATCTGCCGTCGCGTGGCACAAAGATTACATTTCTTGGTCTAGTTTTGGTACTTATGAAACTAGTTATGTTATTTATGTTAGAACTATGTCGACGTAACTTATGTAACCTTTTGGAATGTAAACTTATCTAGTCTTTTGGAGTATAAACTTATCGAACTTTTTGAAATGTGTTGGAATTATATGATTCTTGCTTCAGTCTTTTAGTATGTGTTATTATGTGATTTTGATTGTTGCATTACAGTATTTATTGCATGTTAAAATATTCATTATGATTATGGATGCATATCGCAGCAGTTATATTTAAATTTTCTATTACAACGGGCAAAAACCGTTGTAATATACTGTATTACAACGGGCAAAGGCCGCTTGTAATTTATTAGCTATTACAACGGGTTAATAACCATTTTCATTGAGTCATTGCACGTGACAGAGCCAGTTATTACAACGGTCTTTTACAACAGTCATTGCCCGTTGTCAAATAGTCAGGAGCTATTACGACGGGTCATATTAAGACAGACATATGCCAGTTGTGAAATACATATTACAACGGTTTTTGCCCATTGTAAAAGGACTGTTTTGTTGTAGTTTATTGTCAATAGGAATAATTAATATTTTAATTAAAATAACTTGGTTCAGTTGAATTTGAAGTTAAGATGTAAAATAAATGATTTTTACCTAGTTTGCAACATTTTGCCTACCTTAGTAATTTTGAGGACGAAATTCTTTTAAAGGGAAAGGAATGTAACGACCCGAATTTTTAAGCATTTTATTTTGAATATGTAAATTTATTTTAATATTTAATTAATAATATAAGTGAATTATTAATGATGAAAATATTTATAAACAGCGATTTAACGTATTAATATTAATACAATTATAAAACGAGCTCGTAACATCGCGGTAGTTCATTATATTTCGTTTTGAACATTAAACGAACATAAAGGAGTCGTTATAAGTTGATTTTCTTCGAAATAAGAATCGTTGGAATCTATTTAACTGTGTTTTTCTAATGGAAGTGAAAAACGAGATTTCGGCTTACAGATTGTAAGTTATGTCCAAACCAATTTTTCAGAAAAACAGCGGCATAATCGTTTTTGACCATAACAGTTATTTAAATATATTTAAATATTGGTTTTGAATTTGGATAAAATTTTCAATACGTATTGTTAGTTTAATTTATAGAATTTTTCTGTAATTTTAATTTTCGAAAATAAGCTACCTTTTGTCTAACATATTCTGCGCCTTAAATTAGCATTTTTGGACTTCTACAAAATAAGTTATCTTGTTTATATTATTATATTTTTGGGATCGTAGTGCATTACTCGACACGAACATACTTTTATTTCTATCCACACGTAAGTGGAGTTTTACGTAATGAGGAAAATCATACTTTAAACTTAAATAACGTCATGTTATCACCTTAAAAAAGCATCAAGATTTTAGATTACACCTGTAGCATTGGGACAATAAATCCAAAGAAAAATTTAATCCAACCACTTCATTATTTTGTTCAACCTGACTTATGCATTTGCAGTCTTATGTTGAAAATCAAAATGCGTGCCACCGTTCAAATAAAGAAAAACAAAAATGGCAAAACCTTCCTTCGCAAGCTGCTGTTCCTTCATACTGAAGCAAGTAAAACAGTACCACCTAAAGGCTATGATGTACAAGAACCTTCTGCCTTAGTTATCTTCATGTTGTCTACTTCAACGAGAAGATTCAAATGAAAAATGTACCCAAGCTCATAGTCTATTAAAAAAAATGCAGGTGCCAAAGATTTTACGCGACAGGGTTCGAAATCACATCCTAGTATTCATAAATGAATGCACATGCCCTGTATCCTATCCACATGCCTTTAAAAACACACTGCAGACCTAAATACTGGTCCTAATCCTTCCTTCATAAGAAAACGTACACCGCAAACATAAACCTGCTGCAACCTATGTTTTCAAATCCATAAGAACATAGAAAAGAAACCTATGAAAAGAAAACTCACCCCATAGAAACAACTATTCTATGTAGCTAAACCACGTGTTTCAAGGAAAACTTACCCTATATAATCGCTGTGCACTTCCTGTTTTTCTTCTTCTGTAAATCCACTGTGCTTTTTAATGGCTCCATAAAATTAAAAGCAAATAAAATCTACCACTAATGATCTCGAAATTTATATATTCACAACCCTGGAGTAAGAAGCTTCATTCTCTATATATTTTAAGAGGGTCGGTGCCATTCTTTTTCCTGTTGGTTTCAAGACAGCGTGCGTTGAAAGCATCGACGGAGGAAACGAATACTCTTTTGTGATTTGTGAGGTTATTTAACATGTATTTCAAAATTATGAGTGTTTGCGTGATCAACTTATTTGCATGTGTGTTGTTCACGTCTATGGTAGCGTTGGAGTCGCGGTTTTAGAAATGCGTGCGAGTTGCATTCGAGGGTGATAAGAGTGTGAAGCTGGGAAAGATATGATCAGCGATGGGTTTGGTTTGGGATATAGTGGTGTATTTTAGAGCGTAATAGGTCTGAAAGAAGGCGCAATGGCCATGAAAAAGAACTGGAGTCGGGTTGCCTTAGTTCAGGACCTCAGGTAGAAGAAGGGTTAGTTACAGCTAGCCATGGATTAAGGCTAAGGGTTGATTAGTGGTGTTAATTAAGGGTGAAGTTAGTTTTTTTTACTGAGGTGAAGGAGAATAAGATGGAAGTGGGAGTTTGGATTTTGTAAAGCGTCGGACTGGAGTTTTTTCTGCAGAAGTTCAAAACGAGAAAAAGAAGAATGAAGTCGTTCTGGTGAACGGGTATTATTTTTAATTAAGGTTTATATATTAACTAATTAATTTTTTAATTTAGCTAATGACTTAAATATATACTGCATACAAATGTATAAAGTCATAACTTCTTCATGTATGATCAAAATCTGATGAAACAGGATCCTTTGGAGTCATATAGTCGTAGGCTACACAATGGAACTAGTTTGGAGAGAATCGGAGCACGTTACAATTTTAGGTTAAATAAAATGCTCAATTGAATCAACCAACGTTAATCATTTTTCAATGATAACGACCAAGGTGAGTAAACTCACTGACTCTGTTCAGTTTTTTGATATTATAAATATATGTTAGAATTTATAAATGATGATTGAATGTTGTGTGTTGGTTGTTTGGATGAATTGCTTGTAAATTGGTTGAAATAATATATGTCGTTATCGTTGATTGATACTGAATCCATTTACTTGTATATTTCAACTGATATGAAATTGGTGCTGTTTATAATCTATGGATGCAGGTAAACAGGTTGTAGAGATCCAACTGGATTCCTCAACAACTATATTGTTGTTTTTCGTATATTGCATTATATGTTGTGAAAAATAAGCTGGTATTGATTATTGTGTGATTGGGATGTTTGAATAACATTGACCTGAAATAATTGTTATTTAAAATACCATAAAATATATTTGATTGAAATGAATTTGGGTTTTGGAAAAGTTAAATCTATTTTTGAATAGAAATTGAATTCCGATTGGAATTGTATACAATAACTTGTGTAAGTATATAAAAACAAGTAGTTGATTTAAAAACAAATGTTTTGCGAATTAAAATGGTTATAAAAATAAATTGGTAAATATTTGAAGTGATAAATTCAAAAGTGAATTTAGAAGTTGAATTAACATGAAAGGATGTATTTATTCTGAAGTTCAGAATGTTAATCAAATATATATTTTTCAAAAGAAAGTTATAAATTGAAATCCGATTATATCGAATTCAGGAAGATACTATTTACTTTCCATTTTTAAATAAAGATTTAATTAATTAATTAATTAATTTTTATTTATTATAGATAAAAAATCAAAGTTATATTTTTAATTTAAATATTTTGGAAGTACATATTATAACGCTATCGTTATAACCAATGTTGTGTACAATGTTCATTTAAATCTATATAAATGGATTTTGGAAATGTTTTCCAAATATAACAAAAGATGTTTTCTAAGTATAGAAAATGAAATGATTTTTGTTAATAAGGAATTAAGAAATGGAATTAAGTAAATTAGAAACTGACTGGAAATTAGTTAAGACGAAGGGCTTCTTGAGTGTTGATGTGATGTTGGTTTCGGCCTTCGGGGTAGATACTTAGGGAGTTGTTCTCTTACTAATTTACAGTTAGGGACAGATGGATGTGAAAGGATAGTGACGCGAATGTATGTTTTCCAATATTAATAACGTATTTTTTCTAGATATAGAAAATAATAAAATGTCAATATATATGGGAATGTTTCTGATATCAATAAGAAAGATTTTCTAGAATATAGAAAATAAATAGTTTATAATATATGGAAACGTTTCCCAAAAATAGTGAGAGGTTAAACGAGCTAGAGAGATATTTGGTTGAAGATATTTAAGAGAAACTAGGAACATGATCGTTGGTTGTACGGATGTTTTTCCTTTGATAGTTAAATCACCGGCTATCAAAGTTTTCTTTTGACCATCATTTTCAATAAGGAGATAACGGTTGGATTTATTATCCGAAAAGCACTTCGTATGGGCACAGGCACTGCGAATTAGATTATGCTAAAGATAATTGAAGACAGAGTAAAGTGCAAGGGTTGTTCTGTTTATAGGATAGCGCCTTCGGTTTTTCCAGTCCCAGGACAACCTGTATGGACGAATGTATGACCGAGTACTCCTAACATATCACATAAGACAATCTTTTCAAGATATTACTTCTGGTGGCGCAGGAATCCGTTTCTCCTAGCTTTTTATACCCGTAATGACCTCTTATCTAAGAGAAGTGTATGGTAGTCAGATGTTCTAAAAAGATAAACTCGACTTCAAGCCTCAACAATCGGGAAATGACAATGTCTTTAGTTTGATAGGACATGACATAGCACATACAAATTATATATATATTTTTTAGTCAACACATTTCCAAAGTCACTCAAGATACATATTAGTTTACAAATATGTCACATTGCGTCCAGCTTATATACGTGTGGCTCAACAAACACAATTTTACTGTTGTTATTATATTTAATAATCCAAATAATAAATTTAGGGTAATCATTCTCCAATTTTAGAAGAGCTCTCAATTTCATCCTACATAGAATTATTTTAAGAACACCTCTTCAAGTGTTTTACGACAAAATCTTATACCTAAAACACCAAACCTCTTTTCCTAGACTACAATTAAATATTCAATCAAAGATCGATCGAACAGTGATAGAAAAAACATCCAATTTAGACATAAAAATAGAAACCTTGGTGTGCTAAAAAAATTGAATTTATTTAAGAACTTTTTGCCGGGGGATAATCTCAATTATAAGTGGTTTTTTTTTTTTACTTTTTTGGGCATATATTAAAATCTTTAAAATTAACGTAGTAAACCCACATAATAATTCTTTAAAAAAACACGCAGTCGGAAAATGTGGCAATTTCATGCAGGTCACATTCATTAAGGTTTTTTAAACTTCTAAACTATGGTATTTATGCCAACCATGTAGCTTGAGTAGAATAAAAAGTGGTAATAAACAACTGTAAACTGATATGTTTTGTGAAATAGACATTTGAGTGCATCAAAATCTCAGCATGTGATTTAGTTGAAGTAGTAACATCATAGCTACCATCGCCGTAATGACCTCTTATCTAAGAGAAAATTATTCCACTATATGTACTTTTTATAAATTGAAATAATTGGTTCTTAGCAATCATGTTACTAAAATTATCTAGTCCATATGTAAAATATTGATCCATGTCTAATGAATATGACTAAAGTGTTTTGATGACACTCTTCCACTTATAAATAGATTGTTTACCTATAATGTGTTCATCACATCAGATATAGACTGTATGAACATTTTATGATTTCCATTAAATACATTTTTTACAATTTAGTTGCCAGATAATAAGGATCTAAAGAATCCAATGTACATAACAAACAATGATTTTTTTTGCTAGTAAACCAAAAAATGCATGGCAATTCGATCTAATTATGGGCAACCTTTTCTTTATTAGCCACGACGCTAAGTCGAACCTTTAGGTGTTAAATGTTTGCAATAGATTGAATTTATGGGAAGGTTTTGGCAATGAGCGCATAAACTACATGCAAAATTGAATTATGAATCATAAATGGTTACTTGTGAAATTCAGTGTTGTTAATTTTTAAACTATAACATGCATTTTATAACATTTTTATAGAAAAAACACACACAAACATATACCTTCATGCAGTTTATAGAGATGTTGCATTATGTAGCTTATGCTATCGTAAACAGCTAATTTGTATGACATGTTTATTACTTAGAAGATCAGTAATTTCGAGTAGTAGCACGGTTATTCAACTTAATAGATCTAAAAATATAACCATTTCATCATAAGAAGGTAGAAAAATCATTAAAAAAATGTAATGCAAGCACCATGGAATTCGTTGAGTTAATTGACTCCTACATCAAAACTGGAACAACAACAATAGACTCTTTTCATTGTCTTAAGTAACAAAGGCATAAAATTAAGATAAGCATTGAAGACATAATTACCTATTGAATACAGGTCTGATGATGGCAGATATCAACGGAAACAATTCTAAATCCATAGCTTCTTCCAAATTCTTTTGATCTCCAATTGCATTCCCAATCTACTAGCAAGTCAAGCCAAAATAGACGACCCAAGATGACATGATTAAATACTTACATAAGATTCCAATGGGAGGAAACCGCATGGCGACGTATGGTGTAACAACCCGGATTTTCAGAACCAATTTATAATTTTTATTTTAGCTATTTTAGTGGATTTTGGATATTTAAAATGATTTATTTTAAATAATAACGATTTAAAATTTATTTAAATCAAAGTTAGAACGTATAAATTTATTTTAATTATAAAACGAGCCTGAAATGGCGTGGTAGTTTGAAAATTTTATTTCTAATTTCAAATGAATATACATAATTCAATATAAGTCTGAATTGGACGAAACAAGAAACGTTGTAATCTATATAACTATATCTTTCTAATGAATGTGAAAAACTAAGATTTCATAATATAAATTGAAAGTTAAGTCCAGTTTAAAATTCAGAATAGTCGCTATGGAATTTATATATATTTGATATAATATATAGCCCTTAAAAATAACCATTTTGCAAACGACCTCCATTTTTGACGAAATCATTTTTGTTGGATCTAGAATGTCAAATTATTGTTATATTCCAATTTTCATAATTTTTCGAATTAATATGTGAGAGTGGTGAATTTAAACGCATTTGGTCAATTCGGTTTGAATTTAATTGACTGGAAAATGACCATTTTTCAAACGGTCTCCAAATTCGACGTAATTAGCTTTGTTAGGACCGTGTCGTCAAAATATAGCTAGATTTACGTTTCCGGAATTTTTGGAGTTAGTATGTGGCTCCAGTAAATTAAAAGGTACGTTAAAATCAATTTTGAACGTTATATTAATTTATATTTTAATTTTGATGAAAATTGATTGAAACAGTCGAACTGGCTTACGGAACATATTCCATTGTGCCCGGACTGGGGTTATTTGGCTAGGGTCGACAATCTGTTGGTTCGATTTGGAGTCCGAACGAAAAAGTAACTTTTTGGGAAAAAATAAAATAAATATATATATTATATACCCCTTATTTCTCTCAGAACAAAACCCGCCCCCTCTTTCTTCAAAATCCCATCGCCCCTCTCAGCCCTAACCGTCGCCGCCGTCACATCGGAGCCCCCTAGGCCGCGCCGCCACTACTCTGGCCATCCCCTCCTCCTTCACCCCTTCTCTTTCTTCTTCCTCCGCTTCCAAACCCTAAAACGCCCAAAACCAGCTGCCGTGGGCCCACCTCCGACCACCGCCGATCAGGCACGCCACCCCCTCCACCTCAGATTCCCTGCACCACCTCCCCGCCACTAACAACCGACCATGGACCTCCTCCGATTAAAAATCCAATTTTTTACTATTTTTCAGTTTTACATCTAACACCCTGAGCTTACGAAGCCAATAACTTCCAATCCGAGCCCCTCTGGCCAAAACTCCACAGTAACAAAATCGAAGAGCACGATTATCTCTTTGATTTGGGTATATGGAAGTCATATTTTGGATCGCGGATTTGTTCAGAAAACGCGTCTAATGTCTGTTGTCCAAATACCGTGTTTTCGCAATTTCCGGCGAAATGGAGCATTTTCGGGTAAAAAGTCCATTAGGCGAAAGTTGTCCAGAATGGCGCGTTTAAGCTAGCAAAAAGACCGTGTGAAGATTGGAGCTCGTTTGCAAATTATGGAGCCAGAACAGCAAGTCAGAACGTCAAAAAACAACGGCGGAGTGGATTCCAATGTGAGAACTCCTTCTCACTCAAATTATTTTATAGTTAAATATATCCTAGGTTGTAGACGGGGCTTAGTAGCCCCCGACACGATTTATTTGTACAAACCATGGTTGTTTGTTTGTTTGGATTGAATTTTAGGAAAATTGACTGTATTGTGGTGAAATAGATTTTACTGTGGTTTGGTTGATTATTGTGTATGGCGCGATCCAGTATCAGGAGAGGGGTAATGCTAGATATTACTCCAGTTTTAATATCACGCCCTTATAATGCCGAAATTTTCTGAAATAAATATTTATTCATTAAAAATATCATTTTTAATGTGAATATGAACTATGTAAAATAGTCAAGTGTTGAAATAAATATTTTATCGTTAAAAATATATTTTTTAACGTATATATGAACGACATAAAATTCTCCTAAAATGAAAATAAATATTCATTTACAAATCGAACGATTTGTTTATTTACACCCATTGAATCGACATTGATTGGGATGATAAATTTTACACATTGACCAACTGCACAAATAATATTCAGTATTTGTTTGTTGAAACACCAAACGGGTATTGGGATGATATTTGACGTACACTAATTGTAACACCCCGAATTTAGGGTTAATACTAAAATTCACTAATTACAGGATAAATAATCTCAGATGTGGGAATTAGGGGAAACGGGCTGCGTAATTGCGTTCGTCTCTGAAAAATACGCAAAATAGAGTCCGAGTTTTCGAAAATCGGAGTCCGTATGGCCCAGTTATGGCCCGATGAAGTTTGCAGAAAATTCAAAACTAAAAACAGATTTAAAAATTTAAATTTCAGATTTTGGAATGGAAAAGCGGGGTCAGGCGGGAAGTTTCCCGCCCTACCCATGTCGACAGGGCTGTCGACAGGCCTGTCGACAGGGGTGTCGACTTGCCTGTCGACTTGCCTGTCGACAGGGGCACGGCGTCCAGTGAACCTGGGTGCACCAGGTTGGGTTCTAGGCTGGCTTAGAGGGCTGGTTCTAGAAATTTCTTAAATCTAAGGGTCCTAATCTAACCTAGGGTTAATCTAAGGGCCTAAAACACTCACCTAATCTATAAATACACCCTAAACCCCCCCTAATCCTTACCAAAAATAGAAATGATGGCCTCATGCCGCCAAATTAAATCTTAAGAGGAGCCTCCACTAATCTATGAAGGAAGTTGCAAGCTAATCAACCTCTAATCATCATCTTCTTCATATTTAGCAACTAATTCCACTTCATAAGTTTGCTAATATTGGGTTTGGTGAGTTTCTATCACTTTAACATCAATTGTTAAAGTAAGTAGATTGGGTGTAATGAGACTTATGGTCTTGAATGCGGATTATAGAGTTTGAATCATTTATAATGATATGCTACTCTATGTCGTCTTATGTTTATGCATATGTAATAAGTGGTTTTATGCATGCTTAATAAGTTGGATTATGCATGTTTTACAAGTGGGTTTATGCATATTTAATAAGTGGGTTTATGCATGTTTAAGCAAGTGAGTTATGCAAGTTCATATGCAAGTTATGTGTATGCTTAAATGCAAGTTTAACATGATATGCAAGTTATGCATGCTTATGCAAGTATGTGAATGCTCATGCAAGTATGTGAATGCCTATGCAAGTTATGTGTATGCTTAAATGCATGTTTAACATGTTCTGCAAGTTATGAGAATGCTTATATGCAAGTTCAACATGTTATGCAAGATATATGTATGATGATATGCAAGTTTGGGTTAAATGTAGTTGGGTTAATATATGCTCATATATGCAAGTTGACATCCTCTTAACCCATGATAAAGTTATATGCTAAGATGTGGTGAAACCCATGATACTTGTGATGGATCTTTCCTTTATTATGTCATGGAAAGAGAACGATTTACGTGGGTAACGATGGGGTGAATAAATATGTTAATAAAAGTGTGATTGGGTATGATTAAGCATACCATAAAAATGAATTAACATAAGTGGGAATTTACCTATTGAGTTAGGTCTACCCCATGGGAATTTACCTATTGAGTTAGGTCTACCCATGTTATGAAAAATGTGTAATTAATTAGGGATAATTAATTATGGGGGTGATTAATTAGGTGTAATTAATCGACTAAGACACGAGGTTGGACCCTTTTGTAGCGTAAGACTGCCCGGAACCGACCGGCAAATCCAGCGGCTACAAATGATTGGCCCAATGTGAGAGGTCTTAGGCATAAATTAAATACGTGATTAAAGTAAAGACACGAGGTTAGACTCTGTTATGACGTAAGACTGCCCGGACTCTACCGGCTTAACCAGGCGGTCATAACAGCCAGTCTAATGTGGGAGGTCTTTAGGGGAGATCACGGTCTTAATTAATTAAGAAACACTTAACCATATTAGCATGTAGTGGGACATGAGGGGTTAAGTGGGTGCCTTGGGTGGCATGTGGGAATTTAGTGGTTGCCTTGGGTGGCATGTGGAATCTAGTGGGTTGCCTTGGGTGGCAATGGAAAATACGATTAGAATACTTAACCAAGTGGAAACATGTAATTAAACATGATTAAAGGGTTAAGTGGGATACACTAGATAAGTGACAAGCTTAGGTGGGTAGCTTGTGGGGGCCCATTTCAACCAGTAACCCATATGTATTTTATTGGGCTCGACCCATGTCGAGGACGGGACACGCGTACTGGGCTTGATTATAAGAGGCCAAAACGGGGTAGCGGTGGCAACGCAAGTCCAACGGGTTTCATATGCGTGTGTGGACCCGGGCTGGTAGGTAAGACGTTGTTGCATCGTGTAGATATAAGCCGTGCACCGTTTGTTGTATCGGGTTGCCACTTTGGGGAGTGATACACCCCACTGTGGGGCCGGCACGGGTATCTACGGTAGGGAGCCGATCGCTTGGGGGTGGTGGGTACACCTAGTGGAGATAGGGGCAGACGACACCTATGTAGTCAGCTAGGGGTACACGAAACCACTGGGAAAATTTTCTAAGTCCTTGGAGGGATCAACCTTTAAGTAGGGATGACTGGTGTGGTGCAGTGTAGTAATTACCCTTGGGTGGGCAGATGCGTCTTTGCGGTTATCTTAGTTTATCCTTGATCTACCAAACTGCTTGGTATAGCCATTCATCCCCAGACATTACCGTATATCAACTTATGTCTTCTCTGGTTACTTTAATGATTGTATTGTTAAAGTTATAGGACTCACTCAGACTTATGTCTGACCCCGTTGTTTTTATCTTTTTTTTCCAACCCTCAGGTCCTACGGTGGATCCTAGCAGTAGTGGAGTTTGATCGGATTTCTGTTCCAGTCTTTAGTAGCTTGGATAGATGTAAAGCTCCAGTTATCCAGTTATCTTTTCTTTTGTCATGGCTATTGTATGAGAGTGGGATTATGTACAAATTTATTTGATGGATATTGTACTTGACTTTTATTGTGGTTTTATGATGTAACCAGACATGTTTTACTTCCGCTGTTATGAGATGATGTTTTAAAATTTCAAGTACTATTTATATCTGTCTTGTGGTAATTTTTCTGTTCTATATTCACTAAAATACTCCACCGATGTTATGGCATTCCCTTAGAGAGTGTCCATAGCGGGAGTGGGGTGTTACACGTGGTATCAGAGCAAAGGTTACCGGAACAGATAAAATTTTTAGAAAACTATTTTTCTAAAACATTTTTGGAAGAAATATTTTCAAAAACATGTCTTTAAAAAGAAAAGTTTTTGAAAGAAAAGCATAATCCCCAATAGCCATATCTATATCCTTCGAATCCTCTGTTTTGAATCTTTCCTTTTTCGTTTCAGCATGGCTGAGGATCTTAACTTCCCGGAGGGTGTGACGGTACCAGTATGGTATAGGAGATTGATGGAGGCTAGGGCCACCACTGCAGGTCCAACAAATATTCCTCCACCAACCGTAGCACCCGATCTTCCTCCTCCCCCTCCTCCTCGCACGGATACTTTTGCTAAGACTTGCAAGGAATTTAAAGCTATGGGAGGGAAACCTTTTCAAGGATCTGAAACTTTTGTGGAGGTTAGAGATTGGATTAAGGAGGTGGAAGAGTTGATAGATATCTTTGAGATGGAAGAAGGAAAGAAAGTCAAGTTGGCTGCTTGGTTAATGAAAGGAGAGGCCTCATTCTGGTGGGAGGTCACTAATGGAGAACGCCCCGTTGACTCTTGGGCGGATTTTAGGCAAAGATTTGTGGCAAAGTTTCTCTCAAGGGCGGAGGAAAACTTGTATATGGAGAGATTCTTGACTCTAAAGCAAGGAAATCTCTCGGTGAAGGAATATGTTAACAAGTTTAATCAATTGGCAAGGTTTGGCCTAGATATGGTGAATACACCGGAGAAGAAGGCTTTGAGGTTCGTGAAAGGCTTGAATGAACCGATGCATGGGTTGGCTATGACTCATATCCCTATGGGGGCCACCTTTGAGAAGCTAGTTGACATGGCACTCATGCATGAAGAAGAGAAGGGTCCCAATGCTAATAGGGCACCCGAGAAGAAGGGAGATCAAAAGAGACCCCAGCAACAACAACAAAACAAAGGTGGGAAAGGCAACGGTGGCAAAGGCAAGAAGAAGAAGTGTTTCAATTGTGGAACACCTGGCCACCTAAGCAAGGATTGTCGCAAGAAGAAGAAGACCGGCTGCTTCCACTGTGGTGAAGCAGGGCATCTAGTGAAAGACTGTCCTAAGAAAGGGCAAAGGACGGGGTCTACCTCAGGAGGACAGGTGCAAGCTCTTATGGCACCGGGTCAGGCTAGGGGGCAAGTACAGGCTCTCGCGGTTCCACCGATTCAGGAGAGAGGTAGAACTATTTCCGTGGAAAGTCTGGTTTTACTATTTGATCATCCTGTCCGTACATTGTTTGATTCAGGCGCATCGCATTCTTTTATCTCATCATCATTAGTTGAGTCACTGCACTTAGACACCAGTCTGGTAGATGATCCCTTGGTTGTTTCAAACCCAATTGGGGGCTCCACTTATTTGTCCATGATATGTTTGGGTTTGAAGATTTCTATACTTAGCATTGAGTTTAGATGTGATGCTTTTGTTTTGGGCTTCACGGGCTATGGGTTGATTTTGGGCATGGACTGGTTATCCAGTAATGGTGCCGTTCTTGATTGCGAAAGGAGAGTTGTTAGGCTCATGACCCGCTTGGGTAACACTCTCGAGATTTCTTGTAATCCCAGGGATTCTGTTATGCTAAGTTATCTGGAAACGCTTGACGCTTCAGTCGAGAGTTTACAATCTGTTAGAGTGGTCCGGGAATATCCGGATGTGTTTGAGGAGGTGAAGGGCTTACCTCCGAAGCGGGAGATTGACTTCCGTATATATCTGGTGGATAATGCTAAACCTGTATCTTTACCAGTGCGCCACATGGCTCCTCGTGAGAGGAGGGAACTCCATAAGCAAGTAGGGGAGTTGCTTGAGAAGGGGTTCATAAGACGAAGTATATCGGAGTGGGGTGCTCCAGTAGTTTTTGCTACGAAGGCGGATGGGTCCCTCAGACTTTGTGTAGACTATAGAGAACTCAACAAACTCACAAAGAAGAATAGACACCCATTGCCGAGGATTGATGATCTTTTCGATCAGTTGGTTGGCGCTTCAGTATTTTCTCAGTTGGACTTAGCCACGGGGTTTCATCAGTTGAGGGTGGCTGAGGATAGCATAGACAAGACTGCCTTTAGGACTCCGGATGGTTTCTATGAGTGGCTGGTGATGCCATTTGGGTTGACGAACGCCCCTGCATACTTTGTTGATTTGATGAGTAGGGTGTTCAGGGAGTTCCTTAATAAGTTCGTGGTGGTCTTTGCGGATGATATCTTAGTATTTTCTAAGAGTGAAGAAGAGCATGCCTTACATCTTGGGGAGGTGTTGAAGACTCTTCGAGCACATAGCCTTAAGGCTAAATTCTCTAAATGCCACTTCTGGAGGAGGGAAGTGCGGTTCTTGGGGCACGTGGTCTCCAAGGAAGGGATAGCTGTGGATCCCGCGAAGGTAGTATCAATTCAGGATTGGAAGGTTCCGAAGAATGCTACCGAAGTAAGAAGTTTCTTGGGTTTGGCGGGTTATTATAGGAAGTTTATTAAAGACTTCGCGAAAATATCAGCCCCATTAACCCGCTTAACGAAGAAGAATCTTGTTTTCGCATGGGACGTAGATTGTGATGATGCGTTCCGACGGTTAAAGAGAGCTTTAACCACTGCTCCAGTTTTAGTGTTGCCAGATGGGAGCAAGCCATTTGTTGTCTATACTGATGCTTATGGGACAGGACTTGGCGCAGTCTTAATGCAAGAGGGAAGGGTAATAGCCTATGGTGGAAGGCAGTTGAGAGTGCATGAGAAAAACTACCCTACCCATGATTTAGAGTTGGCTGCTATTGTTTTTGCGCTTAAGATTTGGCGCCATTATCTTCTTGGAGAGAGATTCGAATTGTTCACTGACCACAAATCATTGAAGTACTTGTTTTCTCAGAAGGATTTGAATCTGAGACAGCAAAGGTGGATGGAGTTCTTAGCATCCTATGATTTCGAGATAGCGTATACCCCTGGCAAGGGTAACGTGGTGGCGGACGCCTTGAGCAGAAAAAGGTTGTCCTTGAGTCCGTTGTTCGTGGAACGACGAAGCTTGGAATTTATCTCGATGTTTGATTTTAGACCTTCCATTGATTATATACCCGGTTTGCTAGCATCCTTGGAGGTCAGACCTACTCTTCTGGGGCAGATTGGGGAAGCCCAGAGGGACGACCCACAGTTGGTTGAGTTGATAGAGAAGCTCATAAGGGGGAGTCGTCCAGCCATTTGAGTAGGTACACCCTAGACGATAGGGGGTGCTTGCGTAGAGACGGTAGACTTTGTGTACCGCAGGACGAAGGGTTGAGGAAGGCTATTCTTGATGATGCACACCGTTCTAGGATGACTATTCATCCCGGTGGGGACAAGATGTACCAAGACATGAAGAGGGTTTTCTTCTGGGCTGGTATGAAGAAAGATGTGGCCGAGTATGTCGCTCGATGCTTGGTGTGCCAACAAGTGAAGGCGGAGCAAAAGAAACCAGGTGGGTTACTTCACCCATTGGAAGTTCCGCAATGGAAGTGGGATAGCGTCTCGATGGATTTTATTGACGGGTTACCCAGATCGAGGAAGGGTAATACAGGAATTTGGGTGGTGGTAGACAGACTTACTAAGAGCGCCCATTTCATACCTGTGAAGAGCAAGAGGACTGCCCCATGGCTAGCTTCAGTATATCTTCGAGAGATAGTTCGATTGCATGGGGTACCCTCTAGCATAGTGAGTGATCGAGACCCTATCTTCACGAGCGAGTTCTGGAGAAGTTTGCAGGAAGCAGTGGGAACTCAATTGTGTCTGAGCACCGCATATCATCCTCAGACGGACGGCCAGACTGAGAGGGTGAATCGTGTGCTAGAAGACCTTTTGAGGCTTTGTATCTTAGATTTTGGAGGTACATGGGAAGAGCATCTTCCATTGGTGGAGTTCGCATATAATAACAGCTTTCAGTCCAGTATTGGTATGGCTCCTTTCGAAGCTCTTTATGGGAGGCCTTGTCGATCTCCTACATGTTGGTGGGAATCTACGGATAAGATCTTGCTTGGGCCTGATATGATTAGGGAGACTTCTGAGAAGATTGACTTGATTCGAAGGAGGATGAAAGCAGCACAAGATAGGCAAAAATCTTATGCGGACAAGAGGAGGACGGATCTTGAGTTTGAAGTTGGGGACATGGTCTTTGTCAAAGTGTCTCCATTGCGAAATGTTGTTCGCTTTGGATCCGTTGGGAAGTTAGCACCGAGGTTTGTTGGGTCGTTTCCTATTAAGGAAAGGATTGGACGGATGGCATATAGAGTGGAGTTGCCCGACAGATTTGGTGGCATACATGATGTATTCCATGTATCTCATTTGAGGAAGTGCTTACATGAGACCGCAGAGGTGGTAGAACCGAGCTTGCTTAGAGATGTAGAGATAGAGCGTGATGCAACGATTCGACGAGCTCCTACTCGCATCCTTGGGTCAGAGACTAGGAAGTTGAGAAACAGAGAGGTTCAACTAGTCAAAGTACAATGGGGAGAAGATGAGAGTGACGCAACTTGGGAAACGGAAGTGAAGATGCGTTCATTGTACCCGTTCCTTTTTGAGGGTATGTCTTTTAACTTCTCCTTTATCGCTTGTCTAGTGCTTATCTTATCTTTAGTATGTCCTCTCATTAGTACCTTTGACCTTTAGATAGGGTAAACCTATGGTTGAAACATGTGTTTGAGACATGTTATGGTTGATGGATGCAAGTGGATGCAAGTGTTTGCTAGTGGTTGCTCGTAGATGCATATACACACACTCTAGGCACTAGATCGGCTCAGTCACTTCATATTGCATATTGCATAAAAATTGTGTGTAGGAGGCTATATTTATGGATGTATAATGATTGTGTTATCATATGGATGATGCATTTTGGTGAATGATTGTGCACTCAAGTAGATATTGTATGTGTCGATAGGGTTCTCTCGCATACATAATGGATGCATGGCACTATCATGGTTTGCAAATGTTCATACATTAGATAGGGAACATATACACACACTTTTTGCATATGCTCATACATCATTAGAAATTGTTCTAAGGACAATGGATGCCTGTGTTTGATGGATTGAGTAGATGGTTGTTTGGATGGTAGGATATGCATTCTCCTTAGCTTAGAGATTTCGGGGACGAAATCCTTTAAGGAGGGGAGAATGTAACACCCCGAATTTAGGGTTAATACTAAAATTCACTAATTACAGGATAAATAATCTCAGATGTGGGAATTAGGGGAAACGGGCTGCGTAATTGCGTTCGTCTCGGAAAAATACGCAAAATAGAGTCCGAGTTTTCGAAAATCGGAGTCCGTATGGCCCAGTTATGGCCCGATGAAGTTTGCAGAAAATTCAAAACTAAAAACAGATTTAAAAATTTAAATTTCAGATTTTGGAATGGAAAAGCGGGATCAGGCGGGAAGTTTCCCGCCCTACCCATGTCGACAGGGCTGTCGACAGGGCTGTCGACAGGCCTGTCGACAGGGGTGTCGACTTGCCTGTCGACTTGCCTGTCGACAGGGGCACGACGTCCAGTGAACCTGGGTGCACCAGGTTGGGTTCTAGGCTGGCTTAGAGGGCTGGTTCTAGAAATTTCTTAAATCTAAGGGTCCTAATCTAACCTAGAGTTAATCTAAGGGCCTAAAACACTCACCTAATCTATAAATACACCCTAAACCCCCCCTAATCCTTACCAAAAATAGAAATGATGGCCTCATGCCGCCAAATTAAATCTTAAGAGGAGCCTCCACTAATCTATGAAGGAAGTTGCAAGCTAATCAACCTCTAATCATCATCTTCTTCATATTTAGCAACTAATTCCACTTCATAAGTTTGCTAATATTGGGTTTGGTGAGTTTCTATCACTTTAACATCAATTGTTAAAGTAAGTAGATTGGGTGTAATGAGACTTATGGTCTTGAATGCGGATTATAGAGTTTGAATCATTTATAATGATATGCTACTCTATGTCGTCTTATGTTTATGCATATGTAATAAGTGGTTTTATGCATGCTTAATAAGTTGGATTATGCATGTTTTACAAGTGGGTTTATGCATATTTAATAAGTGGGTTTATGCATGTTTAAGCAAGTGAGTTATGCAAGTTCATATGCAAGTTATGTGTATGCTTAAATGCAAGTTTAACATGATATGCAAGTTATGCATGCTTATGCAAGTATGTGAATGCTCATGCAAGTATGTGAATGCCTATGCAAGTTATGTGTATGCTTAAATGCATGTTTAACATGTTATGCAAGTTATGAGAATGCTTATATGCAAGTTCAACATGTTATGCAAGATATATGTATGATGATATGCAAGTTTGGGTTAAATGTAGTTGGGTTAATATATGCTCATATATGCAAGTTGACATCCTCTTAACCCATGATAAAGTTATATGCTAAGATGTGGTGAAACCCATGATACTTGTGATGGATCTTTCCTTTATTATGTCATGGAAAGAGAACGATTTACGTGGGTAACGATGGGGTGAATAAATATGTTAATAAAAGTGTGATTGGGTATGATTAAGCATACCATAAAAATGAATTAACATAAGTGGGAATTTACCTATTGAGTTAGGTCTACCCCATGGGAATTTACCTATTGAGTTAGGTCTACCCATGTTATGAAAAATGTGTAATTAATTAGGGATAATTAATTATGGGGGTGATTAATTAGGTGTAATTAATCGACTAAGACACGAGGTTGGACCCTTTTGTAGCGTAAGACTGCCCGGAACCGACCGGCAAATCCAGCGGCTACAAATGATTGGCCCAATGTGAGAGGTCTTAGGCATAAATTAAATACGTGATTAAAGTAAAGACACGAGGTTAGACTCTGTTATGACGTAAGACTGCCCAGACTCTACCGGCTTAACCAGGCGGTCATAACAGCCAGTCTAATGTGGGAGGTCTTTAGGGGAGATCACGGTCTTAATTAATTAAGAAACACTTAACCATATTAGCATGTAGTGGGACATGAGGGGTTAAGTGGGTGCCTTGGGTGGCATGTGGGAATTTAGTGGTTGCCTTGGGTGGCATGTGGAATCTAGTGGGTTGCCTTGGGTGGCAATGGAAAATACGATTAGAATACTTAACCAAGTGGAAACATGTAATTAAACATGATTAAAGGGTTAAGTGGGATACACTAGATAAGTGACAAGCTTAGGTGGGTAGCTTGTGGGGGCCCATTTCGACCAGTAACCCATATGTATCTTATTGGGCTCGACCCATGTCGAGGACGGGACACGCGTACTGGGCTTGATTATAAGAGGCCAAAACGGGGTAGCGGTGGCAACGCAAGTCCAACGGGTTTCATATGCGTGTGTGGACCCGGGCTGGTAGGTAAGACGTTGTTGCATCGTGTAGATATAAGCCGTGCACCGTTTGTTGAATCGGGTTGCCACTTTGGGGAGTGATACACCCCACTGTGGGGCCGGCACGGGTATCTACGGTAGGGAGCCGATCGCTTGGGGGTGGTGGGTACACCTAGTGGAGATAGGGGCAGACGGCACCTATGTAGTCAGCTAGGGGTACACGAAACCACTGGGAAAATTTCTAAGTCCTTGGAGGGATCAACCTTTAAGTAGGGATGACTGGTGTGGTGCAGTGTAGTAATTACCCTTGGGTGGGCAGATGCGTCTTTGCGGTTATCTTAGTTTATCCTTGATCTACCAAACTGCTTGGTATAGCCATTCATCCCCAGACATTACCGTATATCAACTTATGTCTTCTCTGGTTACTTTAATGATTGTATTGTTAAAGTTATAGGACTCACTCAGACTTATGTCTGACCCCGTTGTTTTTATCTTTTTTTTCCAACCCTCAGGTCCTACGGTGGATCCTAGCAGTAGTGGAGTTTGATCGGATTTCTGTTCCAGTCTTTAGGAGCTTGGATAGATGTAAAGCTCCAGTTATCCAGTTATCTTTTCTTTTGTCATGGCTATTGTATGAGAGTGGGATTATGTACAAATTTATTTGATGGATATTGTACTTGACTTTTATTGTGGTTTTATGATGTAACCAGACATGTTTTACTTCCGCTGTTATGAGATGATGTTTTAAAATTTCAAGTACTATTTATATCTGTCTTGTGGTAATTTTTCTGTTCTATATTCACTAAAATACTCCACCGATGTTATGGCATTCCCTTAGAGAGTGTCCATAGCGGGAGTGGGGTGTTACACTAATCCCAATTGTTTAGTTGTATGTCAATCGATTGGTTGTCGGACTGTTGTAAGCGTTAATTATTTATATTTAATGCTTATGTAGTTGTGTAATGCACTTTGGATGATGGTTGATTGTTTATCATTGATGTTGTATACATGTTGTGTATGAAATCCATATAACTAACATTATATGGTAATTGGTTGGGTCTGATTCCAATTCAGAAATAACAAATATTTTAAAATAACGAATATTTAAAAATAACGAATATCTTAAAATAATGATCTGTAAAGGATTAAAATATGATTTTGATGTCCGATTTGGGATGGACACGAAAATATTGAAATATGTGAAGCCGTATTGATTAGATTTGCGCCATTTTAACGCGAACGATTTTTATACCGATTTTATTCATTTTTATAATGAATATCGAAAAGGAAATGATTTGAAAATCTGATATTTTGAAAATATTATCATTTAAATATTATAATAATAAGGAGTATTCAATTTTGATTTAAAATTGAAATGAAAGTTGGAATCGTTTTTAAAACGAATTTATAAAATACGTTTTGAACGAAATATATATAATATATAATATATATATATATTACATATATATTAATGGCTTGAATAGAACGCTCCGCGCCGCGACCGTTCGCGAATTTTGACCATTGACTTCGAATTGACATTATGGGAGATCCGACCGTCGGATTCTCTTAAAACCTGAACTGTTGGGTTCGTATCGGAAAGAACTTTCCAATGAATATAAGAGATTTGAAATCTAATGGTTGGATTTGGAATTATGTCCAAATCAAATTTGGAAATGGTCGCTATGGATGCAGTTCGGTGGCCGTTATTAGAAACCGACTGTACGGGCCTTAGTAAAATTATTAAAAATATTAATAATTTGTGTAAATTCATAATAAATGAATTGGAATGATTTGGGATGAAAAATTCCACGTTTGTTAAAATAAAAATTTATTTGTATCAAAATGAACTAGTAATTAACTAGAAAGATAATCTAATGTTTTTAAATAAATAAATTAGGTTTGTGAATGGTTTTAATCTAACCAGAATTTTCCAATATATTATTGGAATGGATTTGAATAGAAATCATCTTCGGGACATTTCGATATTGCATTTCGTGACTATACGGATATTGTGGAGGAATTTGGAAGATAGATATATATCGTTATTCCCATACGATATGTGTTGGTTTAAGAATTTGATATTGAATGTAAACCGATATAATTTCTGTTCAGAGCCTTATATTTAATATCAAATCGAATTTTGGGTTTGTCGTGAATGGTGTCTTAAATAACACTGTTCTTAAACCCCGTGTGAAAAGAATAAGTCTTTTAATTAAGATTACTAGGGGTTCCAGTTATATTTAGTAATTGGAATAAAATGGAATGTAATTTTGGGGTTTATCGTGAACTGTGTTTTAAATGACATTGGTTATTTAACCCAATTAAAGACAGGATTTCACGTCTAACATTGTATTTCAAACTGTGTTGTTGATCTCTGCTAAATATATATCTGTTTGGTGGCGGAGAATTTATTTTCTTGCTTAACACCCTTCTCTGAGAAGTATGAGCTTAGAGGTTATATACCAGCAGAAATCAATAGTACGGTGTAGATTGCCAATGTGGCATGTTTGATTTCCCAAAGTTAAATAATCATTGAGTAATGATTTATGAGATTAAAACTAAGTAGAGTTTTAATGAATCTTTAATTAGATTGAAATGTCAATGTGATAATTTAAATTATCAAATTTGGGAAATGATCGAGAATGGAGTACCACCAGTTTTTACTTTAGGAGATAGTTAAATCATTTGAACGTGAAATGGTAACTAAACTTACCAATAACACTGTGGTATTAGATATGGAGTACTACCAGTTTTTCTCCATGGGATGAATAGGTTGGGATTGGGATTAATAAATAAATGATTACTTTAGTAAATTGATATCCAAAGGAAGATTAAAGTATAAATTTAAAAGAATTTATCTTTGATAAAATTAATGGGAACCTTTCCCTTATGATGTGAATATTTGAATAAAAGAATATTCTTTATTGGAAAGCGTCGTATGATGTGTTTTTATAGCACTTGATTATTGGTTATAAAATACGTGCGTTATTCGGAAAGACCAGGTTTAACCATTCTGAATAATTAATACGATGACTAAAGGTCGACGATGAAGACGGTGGTCGAAGACCGGAGTTCTTCACATCGTTTGGATGATTACTGATGTCTTGATTGGGTTGTACACCCAAGACAAGGAAATAAGTGGTGATCGTACAGACGTACTTGGAGATCGACCGGATATGCAAGGATCTCTCTCCTGTATTGGACATATGGGATGGGGATAAGGTGCCTCCGGTTTCTTTCAGACCCAAAATGGACTTGTAAATGGATGTGTGTCTAACTTGGATTTTATTCCGTTTTTATTGATTTCTATTAAATATGTATCTGTTTGGTGGCGGAGAATTTATTCTCTTGCTTAACACCCTTCTTTGAGACGTACGAGCTTAGAGGTTATATATTGATAGACATCAGTTGCATAGCATGAATTGTCATGTGGCATGCTGAGATGCAAATTATCAAGGATTTTGTTGAAAAGCAAAGTCTTGTGGTTGATGATCAAAGCAAGGCTTTAAATAGCATAGCTTTGTGTATAGCGTTAATTCGCGAGCCTCACACCCGGTATGAGTCAAAAACAGGATCATGACTGCAGGGAGTCCATGCGTTTCTTTCTAGCTAGAAGTGGCGTCATGTTATGGATCCCGGACATTTTTACTTATGTGGTGATGGATTGCGAGGCACCTCGGTTTGAGTCACTAGTGGCTCTAGATATTGGTTGCTACTGGCCAAGTGATAGGTCCGATAGGACTAGGAAACGTATTGTTTAGGAATAACCAATCCCCTAAAGTATGTGTGGACCGGCCTTGAAGATCCAAGGGTTGCCCATAGGTGTGATCCTGAGGCATTTGCTAAAGTGTCTCGAATCGGTGAGGAGCCATCCCTGGCCTTGACTTATAGATGGAAATCCAATTTCCAATATGTGACTTTTCGGTTTTAGTTGTAGAACTAGTATGGAGACATAGTAGGATGGGGTACTATGTCGTCTATGATTGATGCATTTATATTTGAAGTTTATTTTGACACTATACACTTACAGTAATATCAAATGAATTTTTTTAAAATGTACCAAGCATGTTTGGCTATTATAAGGTAAAACTCTATCCTCCGGCTTGTGTTGCATTGTGTGATGGGACCTGAGTCTTATAATTGCTTCATTTTTCTAAAAAGCATTGTGTTGTTCGTTTTATGCACTGGTATTCTCGGGAGAAAACTCGTTCTGTGTTATATGGTGTGGTCCCTTGATTTACTTTATTTTAAAGTAAAGTTTTAAATAATAGTTTTAGTTCTCACACCAGCCCCGTTACTGATTCGGAGTTTATTCTTTCTACCTAAACTCTGGGTTCCCCTATTTTCCACACGTGAAGCTAGTAGTTTTGGTTTCGCAGATATTTCTTTTCACAGGATCCTGTATTTACAGCTGGAGCTATATTCGGAAAGCTTTGTATCTGTGTATTTCTTTCAGTTGTGTTATGTATTATTTTTCCGCTGCTATGTAAATTATTTTAATCTTTGATATTTTTCTGATGTATATTATTTATTCGTACTTTATTATATTTTTTTACTCTGATGTAAATTGTTGTAACAGCACTAAAATTTTCTATTGTTTGTGCTCTGATTTGTCGTGTTCTCAACTCAATCCGGGCTTTTCCGAAAGTAAGAGTTTGGGTCATTTCATATGGCCTATCGATGGGGTGGCCCTAAGGGAAAACAGATGAAAAGGGGAAAAAGTAGGAAGTGAGAACACCTAGGGTTTGCGGAGCAGGAGGTGCAGATGGCAAGGATAGAGAAAGTCGGTACTGAGATTGTATGCACTAAAGGAATCGTTGGGTATGGACGAAGGAAGAAGATGAAAGAGGATAATGAAGGTGAAGTGCGTTAGATGGAATAAAAAGTAAGATGAGGAGGTGAATGGAAGGAACGCGAATATGCGATTTAGGAAAAGAGACGGTTCGGTAAACATTCCACGTGGCATGCAGAAATTGAAGGGGGCTTGAGAGCTTTCGTAAAATAACTCAGCTTTAATAATATAGTATAGATATGAAAGATCATACACAATGATGAAATTCATTGAAAGGAAGAAATAAAAGTTATTTACGTATTTCATTATAAATAAATGAATTATATTAAATATACTTTAAAAATAGAAATAGTTGTCTACAATGCAAAGTACAAAAGGTCGTGAATTTGATAGCGCTTTGACTTTATCATAGTTATCCACCAATGACATGAGTTGTAATATTAATTATCTTCATTTACTTTTTTCTATTTCTTATTCCCAATCCAATTGACAAAGCTAAGATTTCGTTGTCATTTCTATTTCAGTCCCGGCACTACATCATATGAAATAATTATTGATTGAATCCTACCATACTTTTTATATGTTTATTCGATAAGAAAATTTAATGAATGGTTTAAAGTAGGGCACATGATAATTTAAACAGGGATAGGAAAGTTGAACCCTCGCATTCTCATCATCTTGGAGACTAGTACTGCTAAAGACATCTCGAAAAAAGTGAATAACACCGTGATCATTGGTTTACCATCAATTGTAGTGTTGAAAAAATATTATTCCAAAAGCCATTTCTCTTGGAATATTGAAGTTCTAATTTAATTATACCATTTGAATTGCTTCTCCATTAGAGTTTTCCTAAAAAAAATTGTGCGCCCATTGGCGGTGTTAAATCTTTTGACTTTTCTTATTAAAGCTTGTTGTTTCGACCATCATGCAAAACTTTACACATTACTGGAAAGAGAACCACTTTTTGAAGAATTTAATGCTATATAATCATGTTAATAGTGTCCGAGCACTTAGTTTTAGAATTTCCATGCATATTTCATGAAATTGACCAACAAATATATTAATTCCTACAACTGTGTACCGCTTTATATAAAAGTGATTTCTGCGCAATTGGAAAACCATTTGAACCATAATAGAAGAAGTTTAAAATTTGGCACATATGCATTTGTGCATAGGAGTGGATATCAAAAAAATTTAAACTATTATCTAACATCATCCATTATAATGTAGAAATTATGCATACCTGTCAGTTTCTTAAACATCTTTCGACCTAATAATATGCAAAATATAAGTTATACAACAAAATTGAACTAGTTAACAAAAAACATTATATGATATTGTTGTCATACTCCGAGTGGTTGCGATGGACTAATTAATATTCTTTGATAAACTTAATATGATCGAACTATCAACATCAAAGCTATAAACATAATACTATAAGGTTCGAGTATAAACTAGTTAATATATTGTTTTAAATAACAATCATCGAAGACATAATTTTATTAGAAATCAATTTATCAACATTGATGGCATAACTTCCCGGTTATTACAACATTATTGAAATCCAAATGCATCAAGGGATCAACAACAGATTAAGGAGATATCCCTTTATAATAGCATAACATATGGACATAATTATACACTGTAAATGAGGAATACTGTCATAATCCAGGATGCTTGATAGATCTTAAGAATCCAACTCATCTATGAAGTTGTGTTTAGGGGCAGGAGCTGGAGCATGATGCTTATGGTAATGGTGGTAACCATGGTGTTGGTGGTGATGGTGAGGAGAAGGAGCAGGACCATGGTGCTTGTGGTGGTGGCTGTGAGGAGCAGGAGCATGATGTTTGTGAAGATCATGGTAGTGTCCATGAGGAGAAGGAGCCTGACCATGGTGTTGGTGATGCTTGTTGTGGGGTGAAGGAGCAGGACCATGGTGCTTGTGAGAAGAAGGAGCATGGGCATGGTGTTTGTGAACATCATGGTAGTGTCCATGAGGAGAAGGAGCAGGACCATGGTGCTTGTGGTGGTGGTTGTGAGGAGCAGGAGCACGGGCATGATGTTTGTGAAGATCATGGTAGTGTCCATGAGGAGAAGGAGCATGACCAGGTTGCTGGTGATGGTGTTGGTGGGGAGAAGGAGCAGGACCATGGTGCTTGAAGTGGTGGCTGTGAGGAGCAGGAGCATGGGCATGTTGTTTGTGAAGATCTTGGTAGTGTCCATGAGGAGAAGGATCATGGCCATGGTGGTGGTGGGGAGAAGAACCAGGACCATGATGCCTATGGTGATGATGGTGATGGTGGTGATGAGCAGAACCATGACCATGGTGGTGGTTTTTACCAGTATTCTCATATGCCATCATTTCTTTCATTGTTTCTTCCCATAAAGTTTCAAGCTCGGATTGTGTAATGTCTATTTGTGGAATGTCTTTCTCACCCTCTCCCATTGATGAAATTTCAATGTTGGAATAACAAAATACCATTGTGACATTTAGCATTGTTGTTGCAACAACTACCAAAAAAAAGCTCTTTACAAGATCCATTTTCAATTTTGTTATGTTGTAGTGTAATCTTTACTAGCATTGCCTATGTATTTATATAGGTGATTTGGTATTTGGTACATCCCCTTTGTTACTGGAAATCCATAATCCAGAATAATATGTCTTATTACATGCATTAACCAAATTATCTGTATTTATTATTAAAATTACTTATCTTTTGTATTAAAAATTTGATATTTATTATATTAATAATATTTTGTTATTTTCATATGTACATTCCAAACATATTAACCTTTGCATATTTTTAAAATCTTTGTGGGTAGAATTAAGAAAAAATAATATTGTAGCTCATATATTTGCAAATAGATACAATTTTTGGAAGTACAATTGTGGAAAAACAATGAGTAGTAATATAATATAATGCTAATCTATATTCCATTAACCTTTTGAATTTCATAATCTTAGCAAGTATGTGAACCATTGAAAACAAACATTTTGATATACTATTTTTCTAGAGAATGTTAAAATATTTTGTTTGACATATATCTTGAAAAAGAAGTTTGTTATGTATGTTTCTATCAAATGTAAGAAATAATAACCAGTCTGTTTTTTAACGCTAATATATCTATACATTATAAATTCAAAATAATTCTTTTTGATCATTATTTATCTTAACTAATACCATTCATAAATGGATAATCTCTTATTATTATTATAAGATAGTATATGCCAAATATTAGTTATGCAAGCCATCTCTTTTACAAAATTACCCTTAAATTTCATCCTTGTAGATTGAACGTGTTTTTCTTAGCCAATTGCCCTATTACAAGACTAACACTTGCACCGTTCTTGGATGAATATTTTGCCGTTTATTGCCCACATCAATGACAAATTAGTTTAATCATTAGAAAACGAACTATAGTGAACTTCTTGACTTAAACTGAATTAAGTACCTATACAGAATCATTTCGTTCAACCTTTTATAACTTGTCAAACGTCGCCTGCACAGACACAACACCCTAAATTGAATTCGCAATGACGATTGAGATCAACTAATTAACACACGCCGACCGTAGATTTCAAGCTTTGTTTTTCAATAACTTGTATAATTTTTCACAACATTTCTCACTTAGGAAATGCACACCTGCAAAATTATTTACAAACAAGATTGTTTGTGTTGAATGGATACTCGGTAGAAGACTTGTCATCACTCTGGAGTGACAACTACTTCTGCTCAAGTTAAAGCTTCTACACAAAGCTCTAAAGCTGGAATGACTGCAGCTCTAGGGTCGATAGCAAATTAGCCTGTTCCTATTCCCCGTCACCTTGGCAACCCGTCGTCGGAGAGATGCACTTCCACACTTACTCAGCGTACTTTTAAGCAACTATGTGCTTAATTTGGCATCCCCGAGACTGACGCAAGATTACCGGGGAAGGATGAGTTTGCTGATCGTCTCGACTTTATTGAAATTAATCCTCATATGCTAATGAGCGGAACCGTTTCTCCCTTCAACCCATTTCTGCAGATGGTCCTTCGACATTTAGCGATCTCCCCCTTTCACGTACACCCAAATGGCTATGCCACTTTAATAGGGCTAGGCGTTCTTTTAAAAAGGACGATACAATCCATGCCTACATTTCAGGACTCTACTATTTATGCGTCTTTGAAAGGAGGAAAGAACACCATGCTATTGTATTTGTTGAAAGCACTCGAAATTGCCGGCTTATCCTTGACTTGCAAGATAGCGCTTCTGGAATCTTGAGCCAGTTCTTTTATGTTCGATGCCCGAAGAGCTTCTATGGAATATGAATGGAAGGAGGTGAACATATTTGCTAAGAACGCCTCATATAGTTTTTTCCAAGTCTCGATTGCTAAATTTTCCTTTTCTTTGCAGAATTGTCATCTCTTGTCAAGGACTCCATCGTTTGTAAATCTACTCTTGAAACACTGAAGGATGTTATTGACCAAGAGAGTGCAAAGAAGTGTTTGATTAAGGAGGAATTTATCTATCAATTTGGGTTGCTCGACCCGTCTCGATCTTTCCTTTCTCGAGAAATTTCTTCTGCATCTCCTTTAGTTCCCTAAGCATCGGATGCGCCAACCTCTGGAGAAGATGCTGCTTTGAAAAGCTCTACAGAGGAGTCCACATTAAATAAATGCTCGGACCCTGTCGGTGAAGGTAGTTCACTTGATCAACTTAAATTACCTCCTATTATCGAGGAAGAGATTACACATCGCAAGGGTAAATCTCTTTCAAAGACTGGTGAACAACTCGAGGAAGGAGAGATCATAGGCAAAGCGATTCTGTTGTTGAACGAGGCGATGTCAGCCCCATGCTTCTAGTTACAACTAAGGAAGACTTTTCAGATATTTATGGTGGTTTGAGTGATATTGATGTAACTTCTGGCGAGCCTTTGATGTGCGATTTTGTGACTTCCCGACTTACTTCATCGGTTTCAAAGACAACTTTGGAATTGGCTGTAATTCCTCCATCTAGAAAGCTTATCTTTGAATTGCAACTACTTTAACTTCGATTAAGACGAGTGAGATGTTGTTCGATGCGTGTTACATCACACACAACACGCACTTAGAGCTTTCAATATCTTACATGTGATATTATTTCTTTCCCCAGTGCTTCCTCCTTTAAAGACTGAACTCTTGTTCTATTTTGTTCAGGTCAAACCAAGAACCGTTAATACATGGATGAATTCAACCTCTACACAAGTTCTTATAATCTGCTCCGGTATGTGCCAACTCTTCGTCATAGAAGGGAGACTGATGAAGAAAGGAGAGTGAGAAAAGACCAAGAGGCACTGTACCATCAAGAGATGGATGGGCGGAGCAGAAAAGCCCGAGATGATCGCCATGATAGGGATAGACGGGAGGAAGATGTGAGGAGGAAAAGGAAGGAGCGGGATGATAAGGAAAACGATCATGGTGGAGATGAGAAGCGTGTCACAACCGACAAGGATCGTGTTTCCGTCGTTCAAACTTCCATAAGCCTTCAACCAATTGCACCTCCAGCTGCTACCTCTCCTCCTGTTGACATCTAGAAAATTATTCAGTGACCACCTTTCTCTCTCCCAAAAGCACCTAGCACACTCTCTTCTCGATTTCCCAACTGGTTTCTAAAAGGAGTTCGTTTTGAGTTGAACATAACTCCAGTGGACAAATAGGTCATGCTTAGGAATCCTCAAACTATAAAAGACAATGTCGAAAGGCTGACCAATTGGAAAAAGCTGGGTGATGAACTCCATAGAATCAACAAACTTAACTATGTAGCTCTTATGACTATGGAGAATGATAAAGCTGAACGAGACAGAACACTTAAGGCCCACAACATCGACATCGAATCCCTCTCTAAGTAGAACTAGGAGCTGGAGGCTGAGAGTACAAGTATTAAGGAGGTGCATTCTTTTGCTACCTCTTCACATAAGGAAAAAGAAGCCATGATGACTGCTCAAGTTAAAGATGCTCACTCAGCTCAAAAGAATCCTGAAGATAGATTAGCCGTGGAGCACGGAGCCATAGATATAAAGCTCTCCTTCTTCTTCCTTAATTTGTTATCTAGAAACAACCATTTCCCACAAAATCACCATTCCTCGTATATTTTCAAGACTGTAAGTTCAACCCGTGATTTTGTATGTACTTTAATAGAATTCAATTTAGTAATCTGAGAAGGCGTCTTTTCTATTTAACCTGTGGATTCTAATTAGAATCCACAAGATCTTAGTTTTATTGTAATAGTTCGATTTATAGAGAGCAGCTAATGATCAATAATGGTGAATTATATGCAATTAACACATACAACCTTATTATATTTTCTACGGTTTAAAATGTAAAATTGTTTGTATAATTTTTTCATTAGTATGGGGATGAAAATGAAATTTTCCTTTCGGTGTCGACAAGATCAACATTTCCTCTTCCGATCCCTTTCGGCTTCGGCTTCCTGATCACCGATATCAATACTTGTTCTTGATCCAAAATTAGGTGTTATCGAAACGGGATACGACCAATAAAACCTTAATATATAGGTATATTAGGGTTAACCTTGCTGGTATGCCACTTTTGATTTCTGTTGAGTTAACTTCAATTATTAACAATGAGGCAATTAGTATGACTAAAATTAAATTCTGAATAATACTTTAGACATGCATGTATAATACACAACAATATGTGATACATGGCAAGGTTTTTAACTCCTATAACTTATGGCATGCTTTTAACTATTTTAAGGGAATATCAGGATCTTGCATGAAAGAGTGTATACTAGTTTTGTAAAATTAATGTTAACATATTTATTGTGGAATAATATAACCTGACAATATTGAACCTAAGAAATTCTCTTTGAGATCTCCAGATGGGAAGCTTTTCGCGGTATTCTCATATTTAGACTCAGGATGAGATAAGGGCCATTCCTGATAGCTATGGTATGACTAGAGTTGATACTATTCCTGCTTCCGGGAGAGACACTATTCAAAGTCCTCCAGAGGGATTCTTTGATTATTCCTACGTTCACATTTTGCATGGCATCTTTTTCCCACTTCCAAACTTCATCGTAAAATTCCTGCAACATATGAAGTAGGCCCCCATTCAATTGACTCCGAATACATATACCTGCCTTTCACGCCTCGAGCTTCTGGCATTGGAGTCTGGACAGCCTTCTCTTAGTCCTCGCCTCCTACATTTTTTGCTACAATTGTCTATAATTAAAAGGGACAATTGCCCTCTTTCATGCTAACCTTTCTAAAAAAGTTGGTTAGTGATAATCTCACACATCTTACAGACCGGGATACACAATTCTTCTTTATCATATGTCCCCCGGGTATTGTAGGCACTTTTTCCACTCTAGGTAAATTGTACTTCTCAATATTTGTTATTTTCTATCTTGGGCTTTGTTTTACCCCAGCCCATGTTCCTACGAAAAAAGACCTGAGTAGCGAGGAGATTCAAGTTGTCATCAATATATTTAAGGTTTCCGAGAAATTAGGAAGACGACCCATCCTGTTGACTTTGACTACCCTACATAAGTATGGTTTTTCTTCCTTTAGGACAAAAGATGTAGGAAAGGCCTCCTTTACAATTTCCTAGGTCTACGCATCTTTCCACGAGTTCTTATGTGTTTACCGATTTGTCCCCTTTATCACTTGGGTCTTCAGGTAATTACTACTCTCGAATGTGATTATAAAATCCTACCTATATTCAACATGTCTTTACTTCATGATTTCTTTGATAAGCTTCCCAAGATTTTGATGGGGAATCTGCTTTAGATGTCGTATCCCAATCTGATATTGTGGCTAAGAGAAATCTTGTTTTTACTGCCGAGGAGCCAGTTTCTAAGAGAAACAAAGATGAGACCTCAGCCCTTCTTGTTTTTCATGAAGCCAGCTTTGCTGATCCTAATGAGTTCCATATCCCAGTTTCTACTATTCTTTCTACTAGTGTGACTCCTAGCACTATTCCTTTTTCAACTGAAATGTCGAGTTGCGACTTTCTTCACCATATCCATGTTCTAGACACGCCTGCACTACAAGAAAAAGTCACAAAGACATCGACTAAAAAACGATGTCCTCGTTTTTCTGGAGCGATGTCTTTGTCAGTGATGTCTAAAGTACCCCCTTTTTACACCAATTAAAAGACGATGTCAAAGTAGCTTTAAGACATCATAAATTAATTAATTAACTATTGTAATAAGTATTTTACCATATCAGCTTTTGAATGATATTTATGATGGCTTTATATTGATGTCTATGATGGGTTGTTTATGTTATTTTCTCATCTCATATACAAAAATAAATATTTATTAAATGAAATACTATTGCACAGAATTTAATATTCAAACAATATATTTATCTAATTAAATATTTTATTTCAACATATGAAATAACACAAATTTCTGGCTCCAACTATGTTACATTCACATTTCTCATACACAATTTAATACATTACACAATCAGTTTTACATTGCCACCTCGCTACAACACTCATCACTCTAGCTGACTTGATCTTGATTTTCATTGTCTAGCTTGTGCTCCAGCTGTCCATTCTTTTGTACTTGTGACGTACATTTCTAGAGCAATAAACTATAAAATATAATATAATTTGAATAGTAATTCAAGGCCACATGTGGCAGCAAGTATAACAAGTGACAGCCAAGTTTCTAACATAAGGCATGATCAAAACATCATAGATATGGAAATGGACTCACAAGCTCGACAACAAAACCAAGTGCAGATTCTCAAGTAACATGAACAGCCCAGAATGAACATGAATCAGCATTGCACAACAAGTTCAACACTACAAATAATAGCATGGGTGTAAAACAGAATGGCTTGGTCAAGTCTGGACTCAACAGTGAACATGAACATGGTGCTAGGTGAAACACAAGTGGTGAACAAGTATATAACATATATGAGAGAGCGTGAACAAGATCGGTGAACATCATGGTGGAACAACAAACTCAATAAGATGAAGTACACATTCTGGACTCGACATGGAAAAATCAACATGGTCTTGTGTACATAAATATAAAAATAGCAAATGAACAAGACAATATTATTGTTTTACTAAGTTTTACTTGGTAAAATAGGATTGACTGGATTTTTTAAAATTAATACGAACAGTCTTTACAGCTGATACGCAGATATTTATGTCTCCACATGCACAACTGACGCTGAACTAAAACAGAAATGTTAAAGACCAACTCTATTGTAAAATCAAGATTTGCAGTGTTAACTACCAACATTGAACATGTATTAATGAGAAGAAGAAGAAAAAAAATCCATAAGCACATTTATTGGAGAAGACTGCCCCAAGTTAAAAGCCAATGAGTTTTAGCTTAAGGCATATAGTAATATAACCTAATTCAACAAGAATATCTCTACTACTAATAAAACTACTAATTTTGTGCCCCATTGATACTCCTGATAGTGAAACTCAATTTACAAATATACAAGCTAAGTAGAACAACTGAAATATGCCATTTGTTTTGACATCCAAAGCTAAAGTCTTTTTTCTTAGTAGGAGTAATTGATGTGAATGGGATTCAACAACAAGACCAATGACTGTTTCTCTTTAGAGGTTCAAATCTTCTTTTAGCCCAACTGGTTTAATTATTTCATTAGTCACAAATTTCACTGTTGCAACATAAAGCCCTATTCAGCTTTTACTCTCAGTTTAACAGCCAAAAGAAAATGTATAAAAGCTAAGTCATCAACATCTGCAACTTTGAACCAAAATAATCACATGCATTTTACAGCTACCATAAAGCTAGCGTAATTCCTTATTCTTGAACAATATGTTCCTACATGAACACCCCTTCGTATTTTTACCAAATAGAAATGCAACTGAATAAAGGCAACTCTTTCAACAAATTTCGATTAATTAAAAGGGAATAAAAAGTGAGCAGAAAAACACTAATCGAAGGAGAAGAGAGAGGCGGAAGAAAAGGTTTCAGGTGCAAGTTTATGGTCGCATGCTCGGATCTGGGCACGGCTTAGGAGGTGGTGGCGATGCACTGTACTTGCACGGTGGCGATGGGGCAATCAACGACGAACGGGAGGGATTTGCTTTGGTTTGAAGTTAGAATCTTTTGTGGAGCTAGTAGTTTAGGCTGATGGTTAACAGGGAGGTGGTTGTGTTTTGTCAGAACGGAGGCAGTCAGGTCAGCACCGATAAGGTGGTGGCGACAACAAGGAGGAATGATGGAGGAGCGATTTTGATTTGGGGATGGAGAATTTTCGGATGCCACAGATTTTAACTTGGGGATAAATGTGTTTGCTGGAAGAAATAAAAATGAGGAAGGAACGGATTCGATTCAGTGAAGAAAGGGGAAGGAAATTGCTGATAACGTGGAAGAGGCTGATTGGAGGATTTTGATAGTTGTAGATTAGGAAAAGTGATCAACGACTAGATATAGGAAATTATGGGTGATGCGTATTGACAAGGAAAGCAAATTATAAGACCTTTAACATCATGCATGAAGCTGATGTAAATGATGCATAAAAACTGATGTTAAAGCACATTTTAATTTATTTATTAATGAAAGATATAATCTAATTTGTATTTTTCTAAGAAACAAAATATACCCTTTTTAAATGGGGCGCTGCCCCACAACCCGCCGGGGGCGCTGCCCTTTGGACAACGCGACCTGTCCGGGCAGGTCGACCCCCGTCCGGGACGTCAACCGTAATAGGTAACAACTATTTTAATAATTTTTGGGTAAAATCCATCTCAGTAATAATACATAATTTTACTATAAAATATAAATAATAAGTAATAACTATAATTTACTAATTTTTAATCATTAATAATAATACATTTAACAAGTTATTTAATTGACAACAACTATTTTAATAAGTGATGTAGTAGCCAAGATTTTTGGTATGGCCTAAGTTCAATTTTTTAAAAGTGTATCTAAGACATCAGTCGTTCAATAAGTCGGTGTCTGAGAAACCAACAACATCACTTTAAAAATTATCGATGTTAAAAAAACATTTTGAATCGGCTGAATTTACGATCGATGTTGAAACTGTGATGTCTATTCTACTTTTTCTTGTAGTGCTGTATCTTTGAATTTGACAGAGCATGAGTTAATGTTTGGTTCTTCGCCCGGTCATGCTAGTTCCCTAACTTCATGTTTTGATGAAATTAAAAGGCTTGCCCTTTCTTCTGATGAAGTGGCCAATTTTTCACTTTCATCTATACCTTCGGGTTTAAGGGGCATTTCTCAACCGCTTGTTGAGAAACAGCTACTAGTATGGCCTTTTTTTTCTTTCTTTTTTTCACTTTTATGCGAGTTCTGATCCTTACTTTCTTTTAGATATCCAAAAAATGATTTACTCTTCTAGAGAGGCTTAGTACCCTGGAAGCCCTGTCCCTTAAGGAGGAGAAAGATGCCCTAACTCATAAAGTTGAATCTTTGACAGAGGGCACAAGAAAGAATGTGTAAAAATGAAGCTGTCTCTAAAAAGGGTTAGAACGAAATTTGAGAATGAGAGGAAAGCTAAGTTCCTTTTGGATGATCAGGTGTTAGCGCTTCAATTGTTTAAGCGAGAGGTTGAGGATGAGAAGGCTAGGATGGTAATTAGTCGTAATAAAAGGTAGAAAGAGAAGGACACTCAACTTTCCCAAGTCCAAAATGCATTGTCCATTTATAAGCGCATAATTTGTGAAGCTAAGAACAGAATCTTTGAATTTCTAAAAGAGCATTTCCCAAAAATGTTATTGGAATATTACAAGGATGCCCTTTTCCTAGCATTTTCTGACAACTTCAAAAAAGTTTCTTGAGATATATTTTCCTTCTGTTCATCCTTCTGTCCGAGGCAGAGTTATCGAAGGATTGAGTTACTCAAAAGGAGAATCACGGTTCCATGAAAGGGTAAGTCCAAGCCTGAAGAATTTTTGTTCATTGAAGACCTTCCGGATGACCTTGATTCAGGCATGGAAGGATCCAAGTCTATGGAATCTGATTATAACTAGGATGATGATGATGACCATAGTCCCAAAGGAAAGGAGCTTCTCTAAGACTTAGACGAAGGAGGGAATCAACCTCCCTCCTACAAGGGAAGTTCATGCTTTTGTGGAGACAGATTCAGGTCCTTCGTATGCTTCCAATGATCCGGACTTGGTAGAAACCCCTTCTAAGGACAACGTTTCTTCAGGCTTAGGGCAAGAAGAAACGGTGCATATTGTACTCCCTGAAGTTTCAGCAGCTCAGGTATGGTTCCTACTTTTTTTATGCTATCGCTCCTGGATTTTGAGCTTCCTGCAAAAATTCATAGACAATGGAAAACCAAATTTTGACAATATGACATGTAAAATAATTTTCTTTTGTATTCAAACTTTCTATTTTTTTTGTGTTGCGACAGAATTCTATCTCATTTGAGGACGTGCTTTCAAGAGATGTTTTATACTCATGTTCTAATTTGATGAATGGGTGTATGCCAGGTGATATTATACAAGCCACACCTTTACTTGAAGATGGTCCTATAATATGTAACCTTCGTCGTATTTGTGTGAAATACAGATTTCCTCTAGGTTATCTAAGTGATGAACAAGGAAGCCGTTCCAAAAGAAACTTAAAACATTTAGTCTGCTGACCCAAACGTATGTTTGATGTACTTTTTTCCAATAGTATTATTATTGCAACCTTTGATATGCGCACGCATTCGTAGTAATACTCTTTCAGCATGAACCATGATTGATCAGTGTTATTCTTTTAAGGTAGGATTTATAAACGATTATGTTTTGTTCTTTACATAAATTGGGAAGCCAATCTAAAGTTCCGCTTTATTTACTTGGGGAAGATCCATCAGTAAACATAAGGCCGAAAAGCCTTTTAAAATATGCCCCTTTTTCAAAGTGGGAACAGATGTACTATCTCCAAATGGTGACGATTACAAATCAGGGTGAACAAATATTCTCTTTAAACGGTCAACTTAAAAAGAAGGATAAAACAATTCTTGAGTTGCAGAGATAACTAAAGGCTAACCCTTCCACTAGTTTAGATGAGGAAATGGGAAAATTAATTCGTTGGATTGACAAACTGGAAGCTGAGTTAACAAAGACAAAAGCAGACTATGTGTCTTTGGAATTTGCTCCGAAGCATCCTGACTCGAATTAAAGGACCTGCTTATTACGTCACTTCTTTTGTGTGACAAATGTGATATTGTATTTGTGTGTCTTCAATTTAAAACACTTGATGCAGCAGTAGCATGTATGTAATAACTTTGTAAAGTACAGTCATGTAAACAAGTTTGTAGGTCGTATGGATATCACCTGTAACACCCCGAATTTCGGTTAATGCTAAAATTCACAAATTAAAGAATAACTAATCCCAGATGTGGGAATTAGGGGAAACGGGTTGCACCATTGCGTTCGTCTCGGAAAAATACGCGAAATAGAGTCTGAGTTTTCGAAAATCGGAGTCCGTATGAAGAAGATATGGACGAACGAAGTTAGGCAGAAAAACCGAAAAACTAGCCAGAATGCACTGGCGCACTTGTGAAGTGCGCCAACACAAAAATGCACTGGCGCACTTGTGAAGTGTGCCAACAAATTTTTACACTGGCGCACTTGGGAAGTGCGCCCGTGTCGAGCCAGAAACCTGCACAGCTTTCTGGCTGGCCTGGTGCACCATTTTAGGGTTTAGGCTGTGTTTTGGGGCTGGTTTCTGGAAGCTTCCGAGATCGGATGGTCCTAATCTAATTTAGGGTTAATCTAATGGCCTAAAACACTTGCCTAATCCTATAAATAAGACCCTAAGCTAGCCCTAAATGGTCATAATCCTATCTCCTAACTAAACTATGCCAAAATTTTCTATGATCATGGCCTCCACTCAAACCCCTAGCCTCCATCCTATTTCTAAACTATTTCTATGAAGGCTTTCATGTGCATACAAGCATCTTTGAGTTGTATGAGTGATCATTGGCTTGCATTCATCATCAAGTTGCAAGCTTTATGTTCAAGGCTAGAGTTTTTGGGTGATTTGTGGCAAGGGTTTGCTTATTGGAGTTTAGTGGTGAGTTTCTATAGACTTAACAATCAATTGTTAAATTGATTATGATAGGATATGATAAGATATGGCTATGTTTGTGGAATCAATGTGTTTATGCAAGTTTAGTATAGTGTATGTTGTGTGCTATATGCAAGTTTAATGCTATGTTTTATGATGCAAAACACTATGTTGAACATTGATTCATATGTAACATGTTATGCAAGCTATATGGGAGATTATATGCAAGTCTATATGTAACATGTTATGCAAGTTATGTATTTGGTTTTATGCATGCTAAGTATTTGGTTTTATGCATGCTATGTATGTGGTTTTATGCATGCTAAGTATTTGGTTTTATGCATGCTAAGTGTTTGGTTTTATGCAAGTTTGTCTCTTTTTATGATATGCATAATATATGCAAGTTTGTCTCTAAGTATGGCATGTTATGCAAGTTATGATACATATTCATATGCAAGTTATGATGATACATGTTCATATGCAAGTTATGATGCAAGTTCATATGCAAGTTATGATGCAAGTTCATATGCAAGTTATGATGCAAGTTCATATGCAAGTTATGATGCAAGTTCATATGCAAGTTATGATACATGTTCATATGCAAGTTATGATGCAAGTTCATATGCAAGTTATGATGCAAGTTCATATGCAAGTTTATGTGCAAGTTCATATGCAAGTTGTCTCTTTTATGATATGCATAATGCAAGTTTGGGTTAAATACTAGTTGGGTTTAATGTATGTTCATATATGCAAGTTGACACCTTTTGAACCCATGATAAAGTTACATGCTATGTTGGCTAAACCCATGACCTTTGTGATGAATCTTCCCTTTATTATGTCGTGTTATGAGAACGAACTACGTGGGGAACGATGGGGTTAATATGCATGTTAATAAAATGATGTGAAATGGGTATGATTAATCATACCACAAATTAAATGGACGTAATTGGGAATTTACCTATTAAGTTAGGTCTACCCATATTACGGAGTTGGGAATTTACCTATTAAGTTAGGTCTACCCATACTATGGAATTGGGAATTTACCTATTGAGTTAGGTCTACCCATATTCTTAAAAATGTGTAATTAATTAGGCATAATTAATTCAAATTATGGGGGTGATTAATTAGGTGTAATTAATCAACTAAGACACGAGGTTGGACCCTTTTGTAGCGGAAGTCTGCCCGGAACCGACCGGCCATCCAGCAGCTACAAATGATTGGCCCAATGTGAGAGGTCTTAGTCATAAATTAAATACGTGATTAAAGTAAAGACACGAGGTTAGACCTTTTTATGACAGAAGTCTGCCCGGAACCAACCGGCATATCCAGCAGTCATAAAAGATGGTCTAATGTGAGAGGTCTTTATGAGGTCATGATCTTAATTAATTAAGAATACTTAACCAAAGGGGAACATGTAATTAAACATGGGTAAAGGGTTAAGTAAGTGCTTTGGGTGGCATGTGGAAATCTAGTGGGTGCCTTAAGTGGCAATTGATATATGATTAGATGACTTAACCAAACCTTAACATGTAGGTGGGCATGATTATAAAAGGGGTTAAGTGGGATACACTAGATAAAATAACAAGCTTAGGTGGTAGCTTGTGGGGGCCCATTTCAACCAATATCCCAAACGTATCTTAGTGGGCTCGACTCTAGTCGAGTGACGGGACACGCATATTGGGCTTGACTATAAGAGGCCAAAATGGGTTAGCGGTGGCAACGCATGACCAACGGGTTTCATATGCGTGTGTGGACCCGGGCTGGTAAATAAGACGTTGTTGCATCGTGTAGATATAAGCCGTGCACCGTTAGTTTTATCAGTTTGCCACGTTGGGGAATGGTACACCCCACGGTGGGGCCAGCACGGGTATCTACGTTAGGGAGCCGATCGAATGGGGAGTAGTGTGTACACCTAGTGGATTGTAGGGCCCCGAGGCGTCTACTTAGTCACCTATGGGTACGCGAGAACTATTAAGTTAATTTTATAAGTCCATGGGTGGGATCAACCTTTAAGTTAGGAATGACTGGTGTGGTGCAGTGTAGGAATTACCCTTGGGTAGGTAGATCTGGGGTGGTGTAATCCAGTAATTATCCTTGGGTGGATAAATGCGTCTTTTCGGTTATCTTAGTACGTCCTGTGTTTAGTTGGCTACTTAGTGTAGTCATTATCCCCAGAGGTACCGTACCTTGTTTATATCATACCCTAATTACTTTAATGATTGTATTGTTAGGGTTATAGGACTCACTCAGACTTATGTTTGACCCCGTTGTTTCTTTATCTTTTTCCCAAGCCTCAGGTTTTCAGAGTGGGCCTAGCACTAGTGGGCTTTGATCAGACTGCTTTATCTATCTTTTGGAGCTTGGACCGTGGATGTAAAGCTCAGTTTATCTTTTCTATTATGGCTATTAGGTTATGTAGTGGGATTATGTACTTTCGTTTTTATCAGGATGGATATTATGTACTTGACTCTTATTTATGGTTTTGGTGTAACCAAACATGTTTTACTTTCCGCTGAAATGAAATGATGTTTTAAATTCTCAAGTATTACTTATATCTGTCTTGTTGTAATTTTTCTGTTCTATATTCACTTAAAATACTCCACCGATGTTATGGCATTCCCTTAGTGAGTGACCGTAGCGGGTGTGGGGTGTTACACGTGGTATCAGAGCTTAAGGTTACCAGAACAGATAAAATTTTTAGAAAAACTATTTTCTAAGAATATTTTTGAAAGGAGTATTTTCAAAAACATGTCTTTTAAAAGAAAAGTTTTTGAAGAAAAGCATAATCCCCAATAGCCATATCTATATCTTTCGAATTCTCCGTTTTGAATCTCTTCCTCTCTCGTTTTGAGTTTCCCCTCCGCGTATAGATGACCTTTCTAAGATAGATAAAAATGGAAAACCACTTCAAGGGACTTAGACGTTAGTCAGATTAGAAGTTGGTTCAAGAAGGAGGAGGACTGGTAGGTATCTATTGGATAGACGAAGGGAGGAAGGCTCAAATAGTTGTTTGGTTAATGAAGGATGAAACCTCATTGGTGGGAGGTTACGAGTGGAGAATGGGATGAAGAAGGCGAGTAGTTATCCTTTTGGGAGGAATAGGACACCTTATTAGGATTGTCCAAAGAGGCAAGGGCAAGGTACGGAATCTCCTAGAGGGTAGTTGTATTCCCTCACGACTAGGGTACCAAATGGGGATAGACCGTCTAGGTTGGAATTTGGATTTCTTTATTATCCGATTCGAACTTTATTTAATTCTGACGCATCGAGTTCGTTTATCTCATCATTGTTAGTTGAGTCACTGCACTTAGACACCAGTTAGTAGATGATCCCTTAGTTGTTTCAAACCCAATTGGGGCTCCATGAAGTGTTTGGGTTTGAAAGTTGCTATACTTAGCGTTGAGAGTAGATGTGATGCTTTTTGGGCTTCACGAGCTATGGGTTAGTTTTGGGCATGGACTGGTTATCCAGTAGGGGTGCCGTTCTTGATTTTGAAGGGAGAGTTGTTAGGCTTATGACCCGCTTGGGTAACACTCTCGAGATCTCTTGTAATCCCATGGAATCTGTTATGCTAAGTTATCTAGAATCGCTTGACACGTCAGTCGAGAGTTTGCGATCTGTTAGAGTGGTCCGGGAATACTCGGATGTGTTGAGGAGGTGAAGGGCTTACCTCCGGAGCGGGAGATTGACTTCCGAATATATCTGGTAGACAATGCTAAACCTGTATCTTTACCAGTGCGCCACATGGCTCCTCGCGAGAGGAGGGAACTCCATAAGCAAATAGGGGAGTTGCTTGAGAAGGGGTCCATAAGACAAAGTATATCGGAGTGGGGTGCTCCAGTAGTTTTTGCTACGAAGGCGGATGTGTCCCTCAAACTTTGTGTAGGCTAAAGAGAACTAAATAAACTCACAAAGAAGAATAGACACCCATTGCCGAGGATTGATGATCTCTTTGATCAGTTGGTTGGCGCCTCAGTATTTTCGCAGTTGGACTCAGCCACGGGGTTTCGTCAGTTGAGAGTGGCTGAGGATAGTATAGAGAAGATTGCCTTTAGGACTCCGGATGGTTTTATGAGTGGCTGGTGATGCCATTTGGTTAGACGAACGCCTCCGCATACTTTGTTGATTTGATGAGAAGGGTGTTCAGGGAGTACCTAAATAAGTTCGTGATGATCATGGTGGATGACATCTTGGTCTTTTCTAGGAGCGAAATAAGTTTTCGTATGTGCTCAATAGGTTGAGCAAAGCCAGTTATGGGATAAACGGTGGTTTTGGAGCGAGACTGGCAAGGACATCCAGAGTTGGACAAGGGCTTAATTATTTAGCCGTTTTTACTAGTATCATCTCACGTAGGTCGTCTGAATTCGAAGGAGGTATCCCTTGGGTGTTTGTCTGATATTGGTTTAGGCCTTTGGGGCTTGCATTTGGGGGATGTCGAGTTCGACTAAGGTGGTCTGCGTGAGAGATGGATAGTTGTGACGATTTTGCATGGGAGAATATCCTGATTTTCTCTAGAAGTGGAGAAAAGCATGCCCTACATCTTAGGGAAGTGTTGGAGACTCTTTGAGCGCATTGTCTTAAGACAACAAAGGTGGATGGAATTCTTAGCATCCTATGAGTTTGAGATAGCGTATACCCCTGGCAAGGGTAACGTGGTGGCAGACGCCTTGAGCAGAAAAAGGCTGTCTTTGAGTCCATTGTTCGTGGAATGGCGAAGCTTGGAGTTTAATTCTATGATTGACTTTAGACCTTCCGTTGACTTTGTACCCGGTTTGCTAGCCTCCTTGGAGGTTAGGCCTACTCTTTTGGGGCGGATTGGCGAGGCACAGCGAGACGACCCACAGTTGGTTGAGTTAGTAGAGAAGCTCATAAGGGGGGAGTCGTCTATCCATTTGAGTAGGTACACCCTAGATGGTAAGGGGTGGTTGCGTAGAGACGGTAGACTTTGTGTACCGCAAGACGAGGGTCTGAGGAAGGCTATACTTGATGATGCACATCGGTCGAAGAAGACCATTCATCCTGGTAGGGACAAGATGTACCAAGACATGAAGCGAGTTTTCTTTTTTGGGCCAGTATGGAGAAAGATGTGGCCGAGTATGTCGCTAGATGCTTGGTGTGCTAGCAAATGAAAGCAGAGCAGAAGAAACCCGATGGGTTGCTTCACCCATTTGGAAGTTCCGCTATGGAAGTGGGATAGTGTCTCGATGGATTTCATCGATGGGTTACCGAGATCGAGGAAGGGCAATACGGGAATTTGGGTTGTGGTAGACAGACTTACCAAGAGTGCCCATTTTATACCCGTGAAGAGTAAGAGGACCGCTCCATGGCTTGCTTCAGTCTATGTTAGAGAGATTGTTAGATTGCATGGCGTACCATCCAGCATTGTGAGTGATCGAGATCCTATCTTCACTAGTGAGTTTTGGAGAAGTTTGCAAGAGGCGGTAGGGACTCAGTTGTGTTTGAGCACCGCATATCATCCTCAGACGGACGGTCAGACCGAGAGGGTGAACCGTATCTTAGAAGATCTCTTGAGGCTTTGTATCTTGGATTTTGGAGGTACATGGGAAGAACATCTTCCTTTGGTGGAGTTCGCATACAATAACAGCTTTCAATCTAGTATTGGCATGGCACCTTTCGAAGCTCTTTATGGAAGGCCTTGTCGATCTCCTACATGTTGGTGGGAATCTACGGATAAGATCTTGCTTGGGCCAGATATGGTTAAAGAGACTTCAGAGAAGATTGATTTGATTCGAAGAAGGATGAAGGCAGCGCAAGATAGACAGAAATCTTATGCGGATCGGAGAAGGACGGATCTTGAGTTTGAGGTTGGGGACATGGTTTTTGTCAAAGTATCTCCGTTGAGAAATGTTGTTCGCTTTGGGTCCGTTGGGAAGTTAGCACCGAGGTTTGTTGGACCGTTTCCTATTAAGGAAAGGATTGGACGGATGGCATATAGGGTGGAGTTGCCCGACAGACTTAGTGGTGTTCATGATGTATTCCATGTATCACATTTGAGGAAGTGCTTACTTGAGACCGCAGAGGTGGTAGAGCCGAGCTTGCTTAGAGATGTAGAGGTAGAGCGTGATGCGATGATTCGACGAGCTCCTACTCGCATCCTTGGGTCAGAAACTAGGAAGTTGAGGAACAGAGAAGTTCAGCTAGTTAAAGTGCAATGGGGAGATGACGAAAGCAATGCTACTTGGGAGACGGAAGCGAAGATGCGTTCTTTGTACCCATTTCTTTTTGAGAGTATGTCTTTTAACTTCTCCTTTATCGCTTGTCTAGTACTTATCTTATCTTTAGTATATCCTCTCGCTAGTACCTATGACCTTTAGATAGGGTAAATCTATGGTTGAAACATGTGTTTGAGACATGTTATGTTTGATGAATGCGTGTGGATGCAAGTGGTTGCTAGTGGTTGCTCGTGGATGCATATACACACACTCTAGACACTAGATCGGCTCAATCACTTCATATGGCATATTGCATAAAATTGTGTGTAGGAAGCTATATTTATGGATGTATAATGATTGTGTTATCATATGGATGATGCATTTTGGTGAATGATTGTGCACTCATGTAGATATTGTATGTGTCGATAGGGTTCTCTCGCATACATAATGGATGCATGGCACTATCATGGTTTGCATATGTTCATACATTAGATAGGGAACATATACACACACTTTTTGCATATGCTCATACATCATTAGAAACTGTTTTAAGGACAATGGATGCCCGTGTTTGATGGATTGAGTAGATGGTAGTTTGGATGGTAGGATATGCATTCTCCTTAGCTTAGAGATTTCGGGGACGAAATCCTTTAAGGAGGGGAGAATGTAACACCCCGAATTTCGGTTAATGCTAAAATTCACAAATTAAAGAATAACTAATCTCAGATGTGGGAATTAGGGGAAACGGGTTGCACCATTGCGTTCGTCTCGGAAAAATACGCGAAATAGAGTCTGATTTTTCGAAAATCGGAGTCCGTATGAAGAAGATATGGACGAACGAAGTTAGGCAGAAAAACCGAAAAACTAGCCAGAATGCACTGGCGCACTTGTGAAGTGCGCCAACACAAAAATGCACTGGCGCACTTATGAAGTGCGCCAACACATTTTTACACTGGCGCACTTGGGAAGTGCGCCCGTGTCGAGCCAGAAACCTGCACAGCTTTCTGGCTGGCCTGGTGCACCATTTTAGGGTTTAGGCTGTGTTTTGGGGCTGGTTTCTGGAAGCTTCCGAGATCGGATGGTCCTAATCTAATTTAGGGTTAATCTAATGGCCTAAAACACTTGCCTAATCCTATAAATAAGACCCTAAGCTAGCCCTAAATGGTCATAATCCTATCTCCTAACTAAACTATGCCAAAATTTTCTATGATCATGGCCTCCACTCAAAACCCTAGCCTCCATCCTATTTCTAAACTATTTCTATGAAGGCTTTCATGTGCATACAAGCATCTTTGAGTTGTATGAGTGATCATTGGCTTGCATTCATCATCAAGTTGCAAGCTTTATGTTCAAGGCTAGAGTTTTTGGGTGATTTGTGGCAAGGGTTTGCTTATTGGAGTTTAGTGGTGAGTTTCTATAGACTTAACAATCAATTGTTAAATTGATTATGATAGGATATGATAAGATATGGCTATGTTTGTGGAATCAATGTGTTTATGCAAGTTTAGTATAGTGTATGTTGTGTGCTATATGCAAGTTTAATGCTATGTTTTATGATGCAAAACACTATGTTGAACATTGATTCATATGTAACATGTTATGCAAGCTATATGGGAGATTATATGCAAGTCTATATGTAACATGTTACGCAAGTTATGTATTTGGTTTTATGCATGCTAAGTATTTGGTTTTATGCATGCTATGTATGTGGTTTTATGCATGCTAAGTATTTGGTTTTATGCATGCTAAGTGTTTGGTTTTATGCAAGTTTGTCTCTTTTTATGATATGCATAATATATGCAAGTTTGTCTCTAAGTATGGCATGTTATGCAAGTTCATATGCAAGTTATGATACATATTCATATGCAAGTTATGATGCAAGTTCATATGCAAGTTATGATACATGTTCATATGCAAGTTATGATGCAAGTTCATATGCAATTTATGATGCAAGTTCATATGCAAGTTATGATGCAAGTTCATATGCAAGTTATGATGCAAGTTCATATGCAAGTTATGATGCAAGTTCATATGCAAGTTATGATGCAAGTTCATATGCAAGTTTATGTGCAAGTTCATATGCAAGTTGTCTCTTTTATGATATGCATAATGCAAGTTTGGGTAAAATACTAGTTGGGTTTAATGTATGTTCATATATGCAAGTTGACACCTTTTGAACCCATGATAAAGTTACATGCTATGTTGGCTAAACCCATGACCTTTGTGATGAATCTTCCCTTTATTATGTCGTGTTATGAGAACGAACTACGTGGGGAACGATGGGGTTAATATGCATGTTAATAAAATGATGCGAAATGGGTATGATTAATCATACCACAAATTAAATGGACGTAATTGGGAATTTACCTATTAAGTTAGGTATACCCATATTACGGAGTTGGAAATTTACCTATTAAGTTAGGTCTACCCATACTATGGAATTGGGAATTTACCTATTGAGTTAGATCTACCCATATTCTTAAAAATGTGTAATTAATTAGGCATAATTAATTCAAATTATGGGGGTGATTAATTAGGTGTAATTAATCAACTAAGACACGAGGTTGGACCCTTTTGTAGCGGAAGTCTGCCCGGAACCGACCGGCCATCCAGCAGCTACAAATGATTGGCCCAATGTGAGAGGTCTTAGTCATAAATTAAATACGTGATTAAAGTAAAGACACGAGGTTAGACCTTTTTATGACAGAAGTCTGCCCGGAACCAACCGGCATATCCAGCAGTCATAAAAGATGGTCTAATGTGAGAGGTCTTTATGAGGTCATGATCTTAATTAATTAAGAATACTTAACCAAAGGGGAACATGTAATTAAACATGGGTAAAGGGTTAAGTAAGTGCTTTGGGTGGCATGTGGAAATCTAGTGGGTGCCTTAAGTGGCAATTGATATATGATTAGATGACTTAACCAAACCTTAACATGTAGGTGGGCATGATTATAAAAGGGGTTAAGTGGGATACACTAGATAAAATAACAAGCTTAGGTGGTAGCTTGTGGGGGCCCATTTCAACCAATATCCCAAACGTATCTTAGTGGGCTCGACTCTAGTCGAGTGACGGGACACGCATATTGGGCTTGACTATAAGAGGCCAAAATGGGTTAGCGGTGGCAACGCATGACCAACGGGTTTCATATGCGTGTGTGGACCCGGGCTGGTAAATAAGACGTTGTTGCATCGTGTAGATATAAGCTGTGCACCGTTAGTTTTATCAGGTTGCCACGTTGGGGAATGGTACACCCCACGGTGGGGCCAACACGGGTATCTACGTTAGGGAGCCGATCGAATGGGGAGTAGTGTGTACACCTAGTGGATTGTAGGGCCCCGAGGCGTCTACTTAGTCACCTAGGGGTACGCGAGAACTATTAAGTTAATTTTATAAGTCCATGGGTGGGATCAACCTTTAAGTTAGGAATGACTGGTGTGGTGCAGTGTAGGAATTACCCTTGGGTGGGTAGATCTGGGGTGGTGTAATCCAGTAATTATCCTTGGGTGGATAAATGCGTCTTTTCGGTTATCTTAGTACGTCCTGTGTTTAGTTGGCTACTTAGTGTAGTCATTATCCCCAGAGGTACCGTACCTTGTTTATATCATACCCTAATTACTTTAATGATTGTATTGTTAGGGTTATAGGACTCACTCAGACTTATGTCTGACCCCGTTGTTTCTTTATCTTTTTCCCAAGCCTCAGGTTTTCAGAGTGGGCCTAGCACTAGTGGGCTTTGATCAGACTGCTTTATCTATCTTTTGGAGCTTGGACCGTGGATGTAAAGCTCAGTTTATCTTTTCTATTATGGCTATTAGGTTATGTAGTGGGATTATGTACTTTCGTTTTTATCAGGATGGATATTATGTACTTGACTCTTATTTATGGTTTTGGTGTAACCAAACATGTTTTACTTTCCGCTGAAATGAAATGATGTTTTAAATTCTCAAGTATTACTTATATCTGTCTTGTTGTAATTTTTCTGTTCTATATTCACTTAAAATACTCCACCGATGTTATGGCATTCCCTTAGTGAGTGACCGTAGCGGGTGTGGGGTGTTACATCACCTGAAATATGATATTTTCCCTTGCTAAGGAGGCCCTTTTTCCAAAGTCCAATTGCACTGCTCTACACAGATATAACACTTTGTCTTGTGCTAGCTTCAGAAGATACATATGCTAACTTGCATGCTTTTGTTGAAATTGTTAGTATTGTACCAATAAATATATGATAAGATAATAAGCTTATTTGCATTATCTTGTAAGTAAAAGCATCTTTGTTTAATGGGTATTCCCAATTAAAAACAGTGTAACCTTTGTTAGAAGGTTCTATCAAGGAAACCAAAGGTGTTGCCTTGAGCTCTTTCTTGAGCTAATATTTTTTTATAATGTGATTACTTGTACAACCTATTTAATTGGAATAATTAGTGAGGACTTGATATGTAAATGAGTTAAGAAAATTTCCCTGAGCAAGATGGAAGATCATAACCTTCGTCTGAATGCTCTTAGGTAGTAGACTCAAGTCATCGCCTTGAGTGCGGATAAATGATCCTTTCCTTAAGGGATAAGAATTAGAATCTTATGACCCAGATTAGGGTATTATTAAGCGAAGTCCAGAATCTTCCCTCTAGTGAGTAATTAGGAGCCTTCCATTGACTTAAGTTAAGATATTTGTTAACAAACCAGAATTCCACTTCTGGCTATTAAGATAAGTCTCGAACCATGCTTTAGATTCGGCTATTTAACGTAGGACCATAAATTCACTTCGAGTAATAGTGAAAATCCTAAATCAACCCCGACTCTAGTATTGATGATGTAAGATCAGAAATCCACTTCTGGTAATTAATAGAAGTCCTCAACTAACCTGGATTCGGGTATTACGATAGAAGACCAGATATCCACTTCTGGAAATTAAAAGAAGTCGGGGACCAACCCAGATTCAGGTATTAAGATTGAAGACTAGAAATTCATTTCTGGCAATTAGTTTGGTTACCCCCCTTAGGTTTTATTTATGAAGCAGAGGATGTACGTGATTCGTGAGCCACTTTCTGGGCATTGGATTGTCAAACTAGAGGATGTACGTGCTTTGTTGGCCACCCTCTAGGCTTGTGCCTCCATTTCGCTTGGCTAGCTTATTCTCAAGTAGGGCCCAATGACTAACCCGACCTCCCTCCAGGAGGCGCCCTACCCCGACCATTGTAGGTTATGATAAGGGCTTAAATGCTGAAACCGGGCCATTGTCGACATGAAATTAAGGCCTACTCTTTTGATGTTCTACACCGGTCATCGTAGGCGATGATAAAGGCTTACACTCTGCCCCAAAGGGTGCCCTACCTTGGCCATCATAGATGGTGATAAGGTTTTTCGTTCCCATCTGCGGGTAACGAGGAACATAAGCAGAGGTAGGACATGTTTAGTTCATAGCAGAGGCAGGGCGTGCTCTTCTATGAGCAGAGGCAGGGCGTGCTAATTAGCCACTCCGTCCTAACCATTTCTGGCGTGGATCAGAGGCTTATGATTTCGATGCTTTAACCTGAACCTTTCTGATTTGGATGATGTTAAAGGCTTACATACCACCCCCATTCGAGAGGTGCCTTGCCTCGGCCAACTTGGCAATGAAAAGGGTGTTTATCCATTTGCAATTTGACCCTTTTCGGGTTTTTCCAAAGCTTGAGAGGGTTTTCCCCTTTATCTATGTTAATAAATTTTTTTCCAAAGAACCTTTGTTGGACTTAGTTAAATTCTTTTACAAAGTCTTGTACTTGGTCTTGATTAAGGAACTTGATAATCATCCCTTCCAGGATTCTACAGTGGTTGGTTTCGTGTCCGTTCATCATATGGTAATGGCAGTAAGGCCCGCCCAACTTTCTTTCGCACTTGAGCTTTTTCTATTTGGATGGCCAGAAATTAAGCTCATGTTTAGTTAGTAAATAGATATTTCCCATTGAAGTGGTAAAGTGGTATCCATTGGGTAATTTTGATATAAAGTTCTTTTCCTGTTGTGGGAGCTTAGCCCTTGTTACTTGGCCTTATTTCTTCATCCATATCCGTGTTTCTCCTTTTCAAGGTGTATCGAGATTGAAGTACTGTACTTTCAGTCCATTTGAAAGCAAAAAGGTTAAAACCCTTCATTATTTCTTGTTCGAATATCCTTCCTTTGGCTTGTTCATGGATAGCATCTCTTGTGTAAAAGAATGGGTCATACTCCCTTAATGTAGAACCACTTAGGGTGTAGATTGAGATTTGTCCTAAGAAGGAAGTGTTGTTGCTTTAATAATCAGGATCATATCGTTCTATTTCCTTTTTCCACTTGACTATTCGCAAGGCTTCCATTTGTAACCTCTGCTCTTCCATCACTCTCGGGTCAGCAAAATACCCGACATAGCCATTTGTGATCCAAAAGACTCTTGTTGGGTCCCTTTTCCCACATTCTTGCTTCTTCAAAGCTTAGTCCTATCCGGGACGGAACAACACAGTTAGATATGTGCCTGTTGAACATAAGGTCGGAGGTTCAAGCCCTCCTTCTAGCGCCAAAATGTTAACGATAATTTTCATCAACACCAGAGATAAGTCTAAGGAAATGGACCTAATGGGAAAATGGCATTATTAAGTTCCTACAAGCTTGAGTTAGTTCACTGTTTCTTAGATATCAAGGTCTTAATCACGAAGATTAGTTACTCTTCCCTCAAGGGGTGCGTGTCGCGCTTACGAGACTCAATAACCAACATTTATGTTGGGATAAAGGTTCGCTAAGCACAACACAAGATAGAAAGTTAAACGGTTTATAAAAAGGGGTTTTTCAATGATCAGGAGAAAGGGTTAGGGCTTGTGTGGAACATTTTGTCATATAGAAACCATAAGGTAATATATAAAGGAAGTAGCAAAGTAACTTATAGAAATTAAGCTAAGTGTCAATCCACTCTTTATTGCTTATTGACTTGAATACATAAGTGTTTACAAAGAAAATCCCCAAATTGATTTAGAAATTAGGGTTTACTCTATTAGAAAAGAATACAAGATTGGGGAATGAGAATTTAGCCTCGAAAATGTGACTCCTAGATTCTTATTTATAGACAAATTGGGACACTTTTTGTCATTGGGTCAGCAGAAGCCTCTTTTGGGTGTAACAACTATGTGTCGGCCGCCCTTTACCTTTCTGTTCTGGTTGCCTTGGCTCTCGGACGTTCTTTTGGCATTGTTAATAGATATAACGGAGCCTTCGGTGTGTCGGTCCTGGCTCTCAGAAAATTGGTCTTGATCTTTGGAGCCTCTCTTTGATGTTACTTCTTCCTCTCATATCGATACAAACCCCGTTGGTATGTATATCTTTGAGAAAGGATTATGACTTTCAGTTATAAGCTTCCGGACTTGTCTTCAAGTCTTCGTAGTGTTAGTATTCGTGCTTCAACTTCCTATGTTCCGGGAACTGTTACCCCTTTCGGTATTGACATTAAGCAAGTTAGTGTGGATGACTCTTCTTTTCAAAAGCTATGGATTGCTCTTGGTGAATTTTTCGAAAGGGTTTCGTTCTTCTGGGAGGATGCTCTTGGGGTATTACTTGTTGATTTCTAAAGTTGTCCCTTGGTGACCATAAAGCTTATGTACCTATAACTGGCTTTCATAAGGTTCCTCTTCTGTTTTGGCTTCTTGGGCATTTGGCTCCTTCATCTCCTTTTGTATCGCCATTAAGCAAGTTAATGCAGATAGCGCTTTCATCTTCCTTTACTTTGCTTGATACTTCTTGTCAAGTCATTGGCCTCGTATCATAGGCTTTCGTGATTTCTTTCCATTTGCCCCCGGCTTGAGAAGATAACTTGTTCGACGACGAATATTCTATCAATTAAAAAATCGTCGCGAAGTGTAATAAACCGCAAGCGCATGACGTACATTTGTAGTACGTTAGCGAATACGAGTAAATCCACGGGGAAAGAAATAATTCTAATTTTTATTCAATCAAATTAAACCAAATTCGACTGAAATTTTAACTACAACCAAACTAGTCTAACAAACTAAGATTGATTAAAAACTATGAGATTAAATGACAACCTAGGAATAGATCCACTCACTTGATTGCATGAATCAATATAAAATGAAACCATGATCTCTCCTTCTTTGGTCATTTCCGAATTTAGTTGATATGATTATTATAAGTATAGCTTATTAATGCTATTAATTAGCACAACATAAACTATAACATACCCACTAAATCACCTTACTGGTTCTAATGAAAAATGAACAAGTTGAAATTGAAATATACTTTAAGCATGGCCGATGAACTATTAATTAGAACTATATACAGTCAAATTTTTATTTCAACCTCCACTTAATCAACATCATCATATGTAGATGAAGCGGTAATTAGTGAACATATGACTAAGCGTGAACTATTTGGTGCCAACAATATAGGCTATCAAATTCAGTAATGAACACAAACCAATAACATAAACATGACATGAAGAACAAAAAGAGAGCATGAATAAACAAATTTTGTTGCATCTACTTAATCAAGAGAGCTTAATTATCCCTAAATTGAAAGGGGTTAGCCTCTAATGTATGTAATCATGACAACAAAGATAGATTGCAACATTAAAAATAAAGGAAAAAGAGAGAACTAATTAACAAAAATAAACTAAACTACTTGCATAAAATAAAACTACACTAATGCATAAAGTCAATAACAAGAATTGAATGGACAAGAAATTAAGTTGCATTAACATGAAAATTACATAAAAGGGAAATGGCTAAGAAACCATGAAAGAAAGAACTTTTGTTTTTGATCCTACAAACTAACTAAAAGAGAGAGTATAAAGGAGATGATTTATTTACATGACATAAAGGGGCATATATACATGTTTGAAACCTTAAAACCCTAATCCCATTTGTTAGGGAGTACAAAAAATATCCCTTCATGAAGCTTCCATTTGTATTTAGCCTCTAATTAATCATTAAAAGTTCAGAAGCTTTTTTGTTTCCACTTGCCAATATATTAGCTTTTAATTGTTCTATTAAAGAAAGAGTGATAATGTTAGGGTCCTCCACTAAGTTGTGTGCGAATTAATTCCATCTCCATTCCTTTATATATAGTTTTCACTTTGTGTAAAGAGTATTGATAGATTATATTTTTTCGTTCCACTGTGAGATTTTGATCTTCTTTTTCTTCTATTCTAATATTTCTTTCTACTATTCTAATATTTTTTTCTTCCTTTCCTCATCCTCTAACTTCCTTTTATTAACAATCTGGTTTTTCTGTGCTTTTGAGTTGGACATGAATAGTTAAATGTTAGCTTAAACGATATGAAAAAGTTAGGTCGTTAAAACACCAGGTCCGCTCGACTCAACACATCGCGTAGAACCAAAGACCGTAACATTTCCAAAGCACTAAGGATCAACCCCGAGAGAAGTCGTGCAAGTGTAGGCCTCACAACTCCTTAAAATGGTGCACTTAGCATATTTCGAATCCCCTATGCAATAAATTTGGAATCCCATATGCCATACATTTCGCATCCTATATGCCATACATTTTGAATCCCCTATGCCACACATTTCGAACCCCTCAACACGGCGTAGTTCGAATCCCTCAACTCTCCATAATCCAATGCAACAAAAACCACGTACTCCCTCAGAGGATAAAAATTTCGTATCCCATAAGGGATAAGAATTTTTATCCCTTTATGGGATACGAATTTCATATCCCTCAAGGGATATGAATTTGTATCCCTCAAGGGATATGAATTCGTATCCCTTCGAGGGATACGAGTTTACATACCTTTGAGGGATGCGAGTTCACCTCCCTTTGCATCCCTCGAAGGGATGCGATAATTTGCATCCCTCTAGGATGCAAATTTCATATCCTCCCAGATGCAAAATTCGCATCTTTCTAGGATGTAAAATTTGCATCCCTAGGTGGATGCAAAATTTGCTAAGAATGGGGATACATGATACGAAATTCTACCCTTCTCACCTATTTTTCACTTACTCCACTACCAACCAATTCCCATAATACACCCTCATTTCCAATGTGAAAAGGGTTGGTTGAAGCTCTCCTCCAAGCTCTAATAGCGGTCTAAGAAAAAGATAATCTTCCCAAAGCCTCCTAAACTTCTTCCTTCATCCAAAAAAGAAGAAGAGCATGTTCTTAGACACATGACACTACACCATATATGCAAAATTGGCACATGAGGATGCAGAGACTTGATAATGCTTTTAGCCGTATCAAATTTGAAACTGCTAATAGATGTATTGAATTTCCTCCTGGCGATCCGCACCTCCCCAAACACATAAGATCTAACTATACATCTAAAAATCTCTGGATTAGTACATTTGATACAGTTTGTAACCATATAAGATCCGTATCAAAATTTTCCCCCGCTATTTTCTTTCTGGCACCATCCTGTTTTGACACTTCGAAACTTTCGGTCGGCTTCTTCCCTCTTTCAAAATTTCCATGGTGACCAAAAACCCAAATTAGGGTTTTGGTACTCAGCGCACCATCTTCCCTTATGAATAAACCATCCAGCGCTATCCATCTTACTCGTCATCTCGCGCTGCCTTCAGGTGACCGGCGAACTTTCAATCCACCGCTGTCCATCTTTATCGTCGCCACTGAAGGTGAGTAAGTTTAATTTGAATCTGAATTGGGTTTAAATCGGGTTTAATTTGAATTTGAGTTTGGTTTACTTTGAATTTGCATCGCTTGGTTCAAAAATATGAATGACAGATATGTGCATGTGCTTGTCTACCTCGAATTCACGCTGCTATTATGTTATTGGGTTTAAATTAGGTTTGAATTAGGTATTTTCAGACAGCTTTGTAATGTTTCATATATTCTTGCTCGAATTCATGCTGCTACGTTGATCAAACTTGAAAATTGCCTTATCGTATAGGGTTGTTGTTAGGATTTCTGACTGATAAGAACAATTACTAAACTTGGTCTTCTTTGTCACCGCTACAATGTATGATATGTTGAAAACTTGTCACTGTTATAATGTATTTTACAAAATACGGGAATACATGCATAAGGGTAGTGGCAAGACCGTCCTTATATAGGTCTTCGGCTCCTATATGTAGGTAATCCGCTCAATAATATTCACGTTCAGAATTTTTGAACTCCAAGTAAGGCGTTTTCACTAGCATACTATACCAAATACTCCTATTTTGAACTCAACAAAACTATTTTCAAAGCCCATTCCAACATATACAAAAATTAACTTTCAAAATTGAATTATATTTTTTAACATCTTTAAAATTAATTACTCTATGTTTCAAGCCCTCACGACCACATTATATATTTGATTATTACGAAACTTGACGAAAAACAACAATACGCTACTGCAGATTCAATTGCATTTTTTGAGCTTAACGGGTATGTAGCATGATACTACACAGCCGATTAGTTATGTGTTATAAATATCATAATAATACCAGCTGACATGCCCAACTGGTGGCATCCTACGCACCAAAACGAAGACAGAAGAAAGTCATCTTGCATCATACATACATAACATATATTACATCAAAACACAAGATAAGAAATATAAAGAAGATGCAAACTAAGAGCAGGAGGAAGAGTAGATCATGTAAGATCATCATTGGTGCTTCCAAGTGATTTAACCGGACAGTGCGCCTGTGGTAATGCAAGCCTGAAAGGTGCAGAATGAGGACCTACCCATGTATGAAAAAAATATGAGAAATACGTCTGTAAATTCCTTCAATGTGATTCTTAGGTTTATTGAAAACTGTGACATTTCTTTCTTTCCACATACACCAACAATAAATAGCAAAAAAAGAATCTATCAGATAATCCTCAGTATCGTACTGCCACTGATCAAACACAAATATAATATCAAGAATGAAGCCTAGAAGATGGATACTGGAAGTGACCCAAATCGGATAAGAGACATCACATTCGAAGAAAAGATGATGAATAATTTACTCATGATTGGAACAAAGTGCATAGTTAGGGTTCACAACTAAGTTATGACGAAACAGCCATGCTCGAGTGTTGATCCTAGCATGAATGAGACACCATTGAATGAAGAGAATATTTAGGGGCAAGCAACACTTCCAAAGACTGGCAAAGGAGAAAGAACGACCATCATGATTAAGAAAATAGTTGCATGATGCAACAGAAAAACCACTAATTGGAGACAATGCCCAAATGTAACGATCAGGGAGGTTGGAAAGCTGAGTTTGAAAAAGTAAGTTTGATGTAGCTAAAAGTTCCAAGAAGACTGGTACATCAAAAAGAACATGAGGGAAGAGGCCAGTTGGGCCAAGGCCCATTGTTCACCAATAGAGAATCCCAAATGTGAAAAAAAATAGGAAAAAGGGTAGGGAAAACACGAGATAAAGGATGTTGGTCATGCCATGTGTCAAACCAGAAAAGACAATTAACTCCATTGCCCAGTTTAACATGGAGCTGATTCTTGAAGCAGGGAAGGGTGAGAAGAACTCCAGACTAGAACAGAGAGCCTTTAGCGGGGGAGTGAAGAACTAGACGATGATTAGAAGAATAGTGAAGAGAAATTATCCATTCTTTCCACATGAAGCTACCCGGGGAAACGAGACGCCAGATCCACTTTGAGAGAAGTGCTAAGTTAAACAAGGATAGGTTGACAACACCAAGCCCACCCTGATTACAATGCAAGCATGCAGTCTGCCAATTGACTAATATCTTAATATTACTACCATTCCAAAGAAGGGAGCTTCTAGTGGAATCAATTTTGTTGATAACCCAGGTGGGAAGTTTGTGAAAAGACATCCAATATGTGGAAATAGCAGAAAGAACGGATTTGACTAGGATCAAACGACCAGCCGATGTAAGGGAATTAGCCTTCTAAAATGCCAATCTAGATTTAGTTTTGTTGATAAGATGAAGCCAGTCAGATTTGATGAGTTTGGCAGGTCTGAGAGGAATGCCGCGGTATTTAATGGGTAAAAGCCCGATCGAATAGTTAAGAAGAGAGGATATGAAAGGACCTTAGCGAGAAGAATTGCCGAACATAATAATGGAGCTCTTACTGAAGTAGATAGAGAGACCCGAGACAAGTTCAAAGACTTATAAAAGGACCTTGATACAATGGATATGATTAGGTTCAAGAGAAGCGAAAATGATAGTTTCATCTGTAAACTGCAGATTGGATACAACCGTGTTTGAGTTAGGGAGATGAATACCAGACAAAAATTCATTAGCAATAACCCTCTTAACCATTTGATTGAACACATCAACTATCAACATAAAGATGAGGTGTGATAAAGGATCGCCTTGTCTCAAACCACACGTCGATTTAATTAGCCCACCAGAATCACCGTTAACTGAAACAGATGAAAAACTAGCATAGAGGATGCATTCAATCAATTTACACCATTTGTCAGGGAACCCTCTGTGTTACATAAGGTCCAAAATAAAGGTCCAATTGACCGGATCAAAAGCTTTCGAAAAGTATAGCTTGAAAAAAACACCACGTGTGGAAGTGTGATGGCAAAAAGAGATGATTTCGTGAGTAGCAGTGACACAATCAAGTATATTTCGACCTAGGATGAAAGATGAATGCTAAAGCTCAACCAGTGGAGAAATGACAGTTTGGAGGCGATTAGAGAGAACCATGGTAATGATTTTGAAGGTTGCGTTGAGGAGAGATGGGTCGAAAGGATGTCAGGGTATTAGCTCCAAAAGATTTGGGGAGAAGGATAATATTAGCGTAGTTCAATCTAGTAATGCACATTGGGTTCTCCTGACACATATCCAAAATATCCTGTCTAACAGTAGCCTAAAAGTGTTTAAAGTAAACTGGCCCAATACCATCAGGCCCAGGGGCTTTATCATCCGACATATCTTTAAATGCAACCTATATCTCTTCTTCGGTGAATGGTTGATCAACATGAATAGGAGAGGGATTGGGATAGAGGAGAATCCAGTCAATGTCAGGCAAGGAAGGAGGTGAATTGCCAAGGATGGTATGGTAAAAATCAGTGAAAAGACGACGAATATCACTCTAATCAATGAATATTTGATCATTATGGATAATCTTTGAGAAGAAAATCGATCTACGACGACTATTGGTAAATCGATGAAAATATGATGTTTTCTTATCACCCTCATCAATCCATTTAGCTTTTGAACGTTGTTTCCAGCCAATCTCTTCCTGTTTGATCAGTATGTCCAATTCAGTTTCAAGTTCTATAAATTGTTGCTTTCCATATCATCTAAAGGACGAGATTCTTCAAGAATGTTAAGGTCAAGGATAACATCTTGAATGGAAGAAATACGTGTACGAAGGGAACCCCATACAGATATGGCTCATGCTTTAATGATTTTTCTCAAGAATCTGAGTTTCTGTGCCATTCTATGGCTAGCATACTAGGACTGTATTGGATGTGCCCATGCTATGTTGATAAAATCTGCAAAAGATTGTTCAAGAATCCAAAGTCATTCGAATTTGAAAGGATGTTTTGGGTTAGATAGGGCATCGAAATTAAGGAGAATTGGACAATGATCAGAGAGGGTGGTGGCAAGACCATGTACAAGAGAAAGGGGATGCAGGCCCTCCCATGCATAGTTGAATAGGAAACAATCAAGTTTAGCAAGAGATGGCACAGTTTTGTGGTTAGACCATGTGTAAAAGTGATTACTGATGGGAGGGTCAATGAGAAAGTAATCAAAGATGAAAGAGTTGAATGATTCAGAGTCTAGTGAGATGTTTCCTGAGTTTCTCTCTTTAGAAATTCTAGTCGTTTTAAAGTCTCAGCCAATAACCCATGGTCCATTAAATTGGGAGGCTAAGTCTCGACAATTAGACCAAAGACAAACTTTGTCTTGAACTACTTAAGGACCATATATACTGGAAAAGAAATATGTTGCGTTAGAGGAAAGGTGACGAAGTGCAATATTTAAACCTGAAGTGTTCGAAAAAGATTAACAAAGGGTCCAAGCCGATTCATTCCATGTTGTAATTAATCCACCTCTATTGTCGATAGCATTAACATAAGCCCAACCAGTTAAAAAAGATCCAGCAATAAGTCTAATGTGATAGTTAGAAGGATTATGCAGTTTTGTTTCTTGTAAAAAAGTATATAAATCTTAAGAGGGGACAATATTAAGTTGATAGCATGGCATTTAAATGGGTCCCCCAAACATAGTACATTCCAAGAAGCAATCTTTATAGGGATTTGTTGACATGCTCCAATTCTAGTGAATGCATGGCAGTGTAGTGTGTATCATGCAAACTCATACTCAAGCAACATGAAATTCTCTTATTCAGACTCTTATTAACTGAAGAAAAAACAACAAGAGTAAAAAAATACTCGAAGCGTCCGGGCAAGAGCTAGCTCGGTTGTGCCGGCTGCTACGTCGAACTAGAACCGGCGAGAGAAACTATGGCCAGTCCTACTCCATAACAATTTGTGGAAGCGCAGAAAGTTGAGGGGATGCTTGATGAACTAGAGAACCATCTTGCACTGGACTGATAATTGGACCATCCTCTTGATCCCCACCAACTGGACCGTCTACCTCGACGGACTCTTCTTGAACAACATCTTGTGGCCAAGCTGACAGTGGTAGAAACATGGCAACTTCCTGGATCATCACATCATAACGCTCATTTAAGTTCAGTTCTGGAGTATGTTCTTGGATGCATGGTACACCAGCTCTTCCATATTTCCCAAAAAAAAGAGTCTCTGGTCTCATTCCTGGATGTGCATGAATGCAACGATGATCTTTGATGAGATGATCAGTATTGTTGAAGCGTTCCCTGAAAGAACTAAGTCTGCCAATACCCTTAAAAAATTGCATCTTGAGGAAGAGAAAACGATGATCAAAATGATCCCAATCACAATCATCCAACGCCATAACTCGACCCATAGGTTTCATAATTTTTTTTATTGCATTGACGTTGTACCTTAAAAACTCAGAAAACCCTCTACCTTAGCCCATGATTTTGTTTCCAATGCTGGAGGAGGTTCCACTTCCTTGACTGACCATGGTTGGAGAAAAACAACCCAGCCTGGTTTAGATAGAACTTTTAAAAGAAGTGCATGATCTCGCTTACTGAAAGAAGGACAAAAGATGAGAAAAGCGTTATCAAAAAAGATCCACATAGGCTAAGCGTCATGGTCCAGCGTCGTCTTGAGAGTATGATGAAGCATTTTGATGGACCAGTGACCTGAAAGAACAGTGGCAGTGATGCACAGAGATGAATCCTTCATGGGAAAATATCTCGAAGATGGGGGTTTAGGAGATAACGGAGAGGATGGCCGAATGTTATGAGGAAAATTCAAATTTGTGTGGTTATTATGCTTAAGAGGTGAATTACGAGATGGAGTATGTATAGACGTTTTGGCATATTGAATAGATACGTGCGGGACCCACTGCACTTGAGTACCCATTTTCAGATCGGCACTTGTGCGTGCAGAAGTCGAAGCACTCTGGTTCCTTTTTTAGTTGGACAATGTGCACAAGCATGTCCATAAAAGCCATAATAATAAGATATTTTCGGTTCCCTGCATTATTTTGTAACGTGTACTCTGCATGCACACTGTAGACAATGTCGTTTCATCTTCAGAAAGTTAATGGTTTGAGAAATTGTTTTGAACTGTGGCAGTGGGTTGCGCCTCTTCACCGGTGGAGGTTTTGGTAAAAGAGGCGGTGGAGAAGCCACCGCCTGTGCATATGATCTGACACGTGAGGTAGAGTCATAGTTGGAAAGAGGTGAAAAAAGATTTGAACGATGTGATTGTGAAACAATTTTGTGAGAATGAAGCAGAGAAAGGGACTGAGAATGGTTGGATGGAGGAGCTTTAGCCTGAGATTATCATGGAAGAGAAGGCGATGATGAACGGGGAGGTTGAAGAGAAAAGAGGAAAGATTTGTATTTTGGAGGAATTAAAGAGATGAAAGGAGGATGAGGATGAGATGAGCAAGACGCCATTGATTTGCGTAATTAGTGCTTGATTTGTAATATACCCATTGCACTTGCTTCGAAAAAAATCCAAGACAGTGCTCTGGAATGCTAGTTTCACTAATTAGTTTAAGATAATTATTATTAAATAATGTTATTCACTTCAAATTTATTATCATCATTTTTGTTCATATAGAATTTTAAATAAGCTATCGGATTTTATATATATATATATATTCACAATAAATCCAAGATTCTCTTATTCAAATAATCCTAACATTTGAATTAATATTTCCTAATTAAATTCATAGTTCACCTATTCAAATATATTAAATAATCCCTATATTTTGAAATCAGGTTATTTGTAACGAATTGAAATTTTAGTCAATTTAAAATCCAATAGTTTTAATATAATTTCAACAGCCGAAAAATAGAGATTTTGCAAATGATCTTGGAATTCGACGAAACCACTTTCATCAGATCTACATGTTAAATTATTTTAAGATTCCAAATTTTGCGTCAATAGGAGTTCGTATGTCAGCATATGAAATATAAACACGTGTTGAAAAATAAATTAAAATTGAATAAAGTTTAGAAAATGGCTATTTATGTAAACAGACTCTGAATTTGGCAAAACTAATTTCATTGGATCCGTATTCGTGAAATGTAGTAGTGTTTCTATTTTCCATTGAAATCAATATTAGTATGTTGTCATGAGAATAGTAAACGTGTAGGTAGATTTAGCGTAACCTAAGTTAAGTGTTCACACTTAACTAGTTATTTGTTATTGTGTTTTCTTTGAGGTGTCCTGCACTGAAGCATACATAGTGTGTTTTCTCTCCTTCCATCTCATGGAAAAAACTTATCAATCCATTTCGATTCCACTTCTATAAAAAGAACACCTCCTCTCTACTAAATTACTTTACTTTCTCCTTTCTTTCTTTACTTCTCCTTCTTTCTACCTTCTCTTCTTGGTCAGCTACCACCTCAACCTGCCTGCTCCATCTCCTCCCCCACTGGCCTGACGTCACCAGTCCCCTCCTCCTCCTCCCTGTTGACCCCACCACTTACAAATACCCTAAAAGCCCATTAAAAACTCTAAAACCCCACACCTCCTCCTCTCTACAGCCCAAACCGACCACCCTAGCCCCAAACCAGCCACGCTTGGGTCCCAACAGCCCCACCCGTCCTTACACCAGCCTCCCGTAAGTCCCACCTTCCAACCCGAACCGCCATTGCTCTAAAACTCTGCTTAGTTTGCTCCTCAAACCAAAATATACTCCCCTAATTCACATGTAAATTTATAAATCCCATAGTGTCGAACCTCTGTCCAATTTATTTTTAGAAAACCTTGGTGACGCCGGAATGCTGCCGAAATTATCCGGAATTGCTAAGACGTCTTACATGTAAAGTAAGGAGGAGTGGAATATTAGGTAAGAAACCTAAATTGTAAATATAGTTATGTGAAATAGCCATACACTTAAGGTTAAACATAGTATATGTTAGCTTATGTATATGTTTGGTTTTGGTTAGATGATGGATGGAAGAGATTTGAGTTGTATTGGATGTTAATAAGTGTTGAAAGTTGTAAACACTAGTTCAAAGTGACAAAGCTACCTCCTTTATGTATTAACAATGGGGGCACCAAGCTTAAAGTGTTAAAAATGTCACATTTATGTGTAAATGGTGTAAATCCTTGAATAAATGACACCCTATGTCGTTATTGGAAGTTGTATGCGTTATTGAATGCTTTGTTCTATGATGATTGTATATTGCGGTTAATTCGTTGATTGATAAAACCATATAAGCGTTAATGGTTTATGGCCTATATGGTATGAACTATGCCACAATGTGTGCGGATGGATGTTATAATTATTGTGAATGCTGTGGTACAGATTACTATTATGAAATATACCCAAAAAGTTGAATTATTGGGTATTAAATAAGTTTGAATGATTCAAATGAATATTTTATTCGTTTAAAGTGAAAAATAAAGGCCCAAAATTGATATTCGATTTTTCCTGGTGGTAGATCCAAAATTGGCTCTAACACCCAGACTAGTAATGATTCTATTGAAATGAAATAAAAAACGAAGAAAACACACAATTTATAGTGGTTCGGCGTTAAATTGCCTACGTCCACTTTCTACTCTTTGAATTGATGATTTGAATGCAAGTACAACAATAATTCTCACTCAATTTTCACTCATACAATGTATTGATTCACTCAATTTCCTCTACAATGTGCTTCAAAAGGTGATTGTAATCTGAATAAGTTGATGAAATTCGGATAGCAAAGGAGTTTGAGTTCTGAAAATGCAAAAAGATCCTTCAAAATATCCCTTGACGGTGTATTTATAGGTGGAAAATGCCCCTGGAATGGCTTCGGTTCGAATCCACGTGGAACTCATCCCGTTACTATCGGGTTCAGATGGGATATGATAGTGATAGCACACCAGGTTAGTGGCAAACATGGGTAGAACGTCGGTATAACCGCTCCGAATATTAAGGAAAACGTGGAGTGAAACTGTCGTGACTATGGGTTTGGATCGGGGGTGCTAGCAATCAGGGGATCGGATCAGTTTTGTCCCCTTCGATCCGATTCGACCTGTATTCTTTCTTTCTTGGCTTTGTGCTGGTCTGCCCCTTTTCAAAAGAAATCCGATCCGACTTGTAATGAGAAAACATTGTTCATTTTTTGATCTTTTAATCTTTGTGTGTCCTAGTTCACAAAGTATGCTAACATTTTACCCCCTCAAAGGACGCTTCTATTGAAGATGGAGCGTGCTTTGACATTATCCGTACACTAGTCTCTGAATTTGAATTGTTGAATAGTTGCTTCCATTCGCGTGTAGGAATGCGTTGCTTCATAAAGTCATGTCTCTTGTTACTTATATATATACATCATAGAATGTATGAATTATCTTTCTCATTTTAAACAGCTCCGAGAATTCTTCTTGATGTCCAGTGATTCCTCTAGGTAAGCTTTTTGTTTATTTTTCTTTTTGTTCATTTCAAGTATCAAATTAACTCTGGTAACCAAATTTGGACTCGGTCTCGGTCCGAGCAGCATTTCTTACACTCCACTATCACTGAATGAATGGGCTAAATACCTATATGGGCCAGCACTCCGGTCCAATCGGAATGAAGTGTTGGGAATACTAAGAGCCATTTCAAACTATATAAATTCGCTTTTCATCCCCTTCTTCCTTCTTTCCTTCATTATCACCGTCCCCCAAGTTTTGCAAAAAGAGAAACCCTAATTTCTGAAGTATCAAAATTCCTTTCAATTCTCGAAGTAATTACATAGGTAGGTTACAAAACTTTAGATAATTCCTTTTTAATTGATCTCGATTCGAATTCGTGGATGATTCAGAAGATTTGAGCATGGAACTTGGCTAACCTTGACGTCATGACCCCCCTCGCCATCGTCGTTAATGGGCTCGTCGCCATCTCGAGGTAGTAACGGAGGGGGTTAGAATCCGTTGTTGAATGTGCCAGTGCATAAATGCTTGGCTTTGATTTGGGTGTTTGCCATGAGACTGGGTTCGGTGTTGGTTAAGGAAGAAAGAGGATGGAGAAGAAGAAGAAGAGGGAATGGTTTGGGATCGGTTCGGGTGAAGAGGCATAAGAGTGAATAGGAGGAAGGGTTTCATCTAACCGGGTCGGGTCGGAGTGAGAGAAATGGTCATGGAAAGTTATAGGTATTCGGACCGATCCGGATTGCTTGAAGTACTAACTTTCGAACCGAACCGATTTGCATGTAGTGCATTAACTTCTGCTTTGGACCTCACATGGTCCTGCCCCCGGTCTGAACCCATTCCTCTATGGGCGTCCGATCTGATCCCAACATATATATCTGAACCGAACTGGAACCATCCAACTTAATGCACAAGAAATGTCCGACTTGCTCAATCAATGCTTGCCGTTACTTTACAACATAATGAATAGCTACGATAGTGCCCTATGGTCATGAGTAAATATTTAAGACTATCGTAAACATTACTACTTCGCCAAGCTTTGGCATTATGCTATTACGTATTTACTTTGCATCTTTTGCACACACTGTTCACACCTTAGTTCACACATATGCACGGGGGGATACGGGATATTTTACTCTAACTTATGTTATTGCTTCTTCAGTAGTTTAGTGACCATGGCAGAGAGACGTTCATCTAGATTAGCAAAAGATGGAGAAGTCATAGAAACATCCAAGAAACTTACTCTTGATGACATATCCCCTTCCTCAGACCCAGAATGGGATGATGAGGGCCAAGATTATGAAATGGAAGCGCACAGTAGTGAAATATCTTCCAAGGGTGATGTCTCTCTTAGTGAGGAAGAGGAAGGAGAGGTAGGAGATGATCGTGCTCCCGACAAGTTTGAAACTGCCACCATACTGGAGTTAGCCAAAGATTCTGTTGAGTCGACGATCGATGATGATAAACTCATCTGAATATGTCTAAAGCATGGGATACTAAGAGGAGATACCCAGTTGCCTTCGAAAACAGATCGCCCCCACAATCCACTGGAGGGATTTATGGCTATCACCCAATTAATGTGTCTAGTTGGGGAAATACCTCCGTTTCCGCCTTTTGTTGTTGATTTTCTGAGACAGATGTGGATTGCCCCCAAGAAGTTACATCCCAACGCTTATGCTTATTTATACACCTTGTATATAACATACAAAGAGATTTTAGGTGTAGAGCCTACCTTCGATGACATCCACTTCTTTTATAATTTCAAGCATCGGACTCAAGAGACTCCCTCCTTCTCATACTTTGAATCAGTTTCGAAAAGGAAAATTATCGTTGTTCCATATAGCAGCAAAGCTGGTGACTCAAAACCTAAATGGTTTTATATCAGACAACAACCGGGGTGTGCCAGGAGATGGACCAAATCAAGTAAAGCACCGACTTTCTAGATTCCAACTTTGAATGTTTATGCCAACACATTAACTTGCTTTCATTTTCATTCGCAGTTGATAACCCAAAGCAAATATCGGGTCAATTATACTTTGATCGTTTACACCAGCTGCTCAATGGCGACCAAAAGTTCTTAACCATCGACGCTGTCCTTAAGGATGAGTATCTCCATCGTCATGGGTTACTATCTATTACCCGTAGTATAGGTCATGGGACAGGTCCATATGTGTATATACCCCCGGTCGACATTATCCCTGAGGCGGGTGAGGGCTCAAAAGGTCCAACGATACCTCTTAGGACTCCTCCCTTTCCGTCCTCAACTCAGGACGATGAATTAGCCAACATAGCTGAGAAGTACAGAGAAGGATATACCCTTCCTGATGATGCCATTTCTCCTGAAAAGTCAACATCCCCTAAAGAGCTGCCACTAGACGCTTCCCAAGAAGATGCTCCTACTACCGACGATTCTACATTTAAGGGTTTAGGAAATCATCCCCTGCCCGAAACTATTTATACTTCAGAGGACTTCGGAACGAATCCTTTAACCCTCACTTCTTCAGAGGAGACTACTCCCGTGAAGTCCAAAGAGCCTACCAATGCTAGTCTGGCTTCAGGCTCGAGTTTGTTGGGGGGAACGTCACTTAGGATGTACATAACACATTAGCACCGCACATCACAACATATATGTCTTATATGAACGTCGATTCTGAACTCCACTTATATTATTGTGCAGGTACAATGTCACGCCCTTACTATGATGTCGGGAAGATTCGCCGTAGCATGTCCAGACCTCCTCCTGACACCGAGCATGATCGCCGTGAGAACCGGGGTAGAGATGACAGAAGGCATCATGATTCTCATCGATCTCACACTTCACGCTCTCGTTCTCCTGTTCGGTCGAATACGGACAGATATAAGAGCCACCAAAGTCGTCGTGGGGGAGACACATCACAATCCAAAGACCGAATTTCTCCCCAAGATAAATATAATCGAGAAAAAAGTCCACCGAAATACACTGATTCGTGAGACAAGCACAAAGCTTCTGAGAAGCGATCTGAAAAAGGCGATGCAGCCATCGTCCCTACTAAGCGGAAACATATTGAACTATCATTTTGCAAATCCCTACCACTGGACGCTGATTCCAAAACGAAACTGGCATATCTAGAGAAGCAGTTCCTAGATCACTACTTTGAGAATTTAACTTTCTTACCCGCACTCGAGCCTATTTCTTCAAAGTGGGCAGATGAGGCTAGGGCAAAGATCGACGCAGTAGAAAAACAGTACTCGGAGATGTATAAGTATTCACACAATCTCTCTAAAATCATTCGAGCCTTAATTACAGACGTCGATGCAATGAAGAAAGTTGTAGATTCTGATGAGAATGCTTTGAAAAATCTGGAGAAGGACTTGGAAGATACGCAGGCTCGACTTGCCATTGCTCAACGAGATGCCAACAACTTCAAAAAGCAATTTAAGGAATTGCAAAAGCATTATCATGACCTACTGGAATCCCACAGTCAAGAGCGTTTAGATCTGAAGAAACAAGCTGAAGATGCTAAGTCAGAAAGTGTCAAGGTGCAACTAGCTTACAGTACTCTTGAGCAAGAAAAGGCCGAGTTAGCGACGAAGAATGTCGAGTTGGAGAAACGAAATGCTGACTTGGAGTCCAAGTTAATGGAAGACGAGACTAGAGCTGCCTTAGCTGAGGGGAATGTGGATAGCACTATTAAGCCTGCTAAAGAAACTCATAACAGCTATCAGAGGCTCAAAAAGAATTGCATGGCTTTGGCGAACTGATGATTGAATTCTTTGCACACATAATCCGTCGCCGAAACATCTCTTGGATTGAAGATTATCCGACTACCTTAGTTCATGTATGGAATCAAATCATCGAATGGGAAAAAGATGAACTTAAGGTAGACTTCGTTGATGAAGACAAACTCATGGAGAAGTATCTGAAAGATGATGAACTGGCACGCCTGGCCGAGGGGCGTCACCTTATTGCTGCTGCCATAGAGGAGGAGAAACTCCAAGTCAAAGGAAAGAATGTCCTTGAAGTTGGTTCCTCTTCTATTACCGTCAAAGATACTGGAGTAGAGGAATATGATCCCGAAAATTCGGGAATTCCTAGAGCGCCTCTTTTATCTCCTATACCCGAATCAGCATCAGAGACAATAGCCGCCCCAATTGAGAAATCATCAGAAGGTATTTCCACCTTTTCACCCCAATTTGTCAAGGCAGTCTCCACCTTTCGTCACATCATTGGGCAATCGATCGAGGATTCTTTGTTTTCTCCTGAGTTGATAACTGTTGCTTCTCATTCTGTAGGTGCTGAACCAACCGAGAAGACTGACGAGCATCGGGGAACCACCACTGGGGAAAATCCATGGAAGAGACTCAGGGAGGACAGGATAAGGCTACCATCGTTGAGCCCGGAGGGGGAGCTGAAGGTAAAAAGGAGGAGGCTATCAATAAGACTCCCATACCCCCTAACGCCAACACTTCTCATGATGATGAAATGATAGACGCTTTGAAAGATGACGGTGGTAATGATGGGCATGAAGAAGATCCTGATGTTGCTATAATTGGGGATTCAAAGAATGTTGATGACGTGACTTTTGCTGAAATGAAAGCCAAACAAGACAAGCGCATGCAGCTGAAAGTTGAGGAGATAGACCCCGAAAGCCTTAAGCCCCTTGCAGTGGTGGATGATGGATCGAGGTTAGTTGTTAAGCTTTCAACTAGGTCAATTATAGAGGAGCTTGCTAAAAATCTTCTCTTGATCCCAGTGCTCCGACTCCTGGGAAGAAATCTATCGACTCTAGTACCTCAATTACATAGAAGAAGAAACCAAAGCATCTCATGTCTGATGCTGAAAAACAAGCTAAAAAAGCTCTTAAGGCTACCAAGAAGCCCAAGTCTACTCCAAAGCCCAAGTGACAATGTGCTTTGTTTTTTATTTTGATATTCCACTAGTCCGCTATTGTTGCAGCGAGTGCGGCCTTCGCATCTTTTTGCTTAGCTTTCCTGTATAAACTTGCGTGTTTGTAAATAAAGTAGTTTATTCCCTGCAATGTCTGATATTTGTAAATTTAGCATTTAAGTAAAAATGCAAATGAATAGCATGTCATATCACAGTTATATAATAAAGTCATTATTAAGGGGAACATGTGTACATATATATGCCCCCAATCAATCTTGGATAACTGATTAAGACTTATTCAAGATTGATTAAATTCAGAATCCTGTTGCCCTCGATTCTCTGATGGGGCCATATTCCTTTTGTCATTGATGCTTATTCTTTGTAGCATCTTTATACTCTCCTGTATCATAACTAGGTTAGAGTATTACTGAGGCGGTCTCTTATCGGGGTGCACCTTCACGCCTCAAGGGACGTCGTCTTCCCGTCCTTTATGCTATCTCGATTCATGAGAGTTAGAGTTAAGAATGTCGTCTTCCCATTCTTTGCATCTTATCATGCAAGCGGTCATTTTTTTCGCTCTTGCACATAGGTTATCCCCAACTTTCCAAATCTAATTTAATGTTTTGTGTTTCATAGTCATGATAGAATAATTGTTGAAGATAGAAATAATGCAGGAAAGTAAATGACACACGATATTTTGATAGTGGTTCAGCAAAGTCATAGGCTACATCCACTTCATAATCCTTTGTTCATATAAACAGACTTTTTAAGGAAAGTCGCGCTTTTTTACATAACCTATAAAAAACAAAAAGGAAGACATTTCATATTTAGCTCAGGTATCGTCGCAAGTGCTGAGCGTTCGAAGCTCTGGGAATCTCTTCACCGTCCACGGTCGTTAGCTTGAATGCTCCTGTATCAAGCTTCCGCTGGATGGCGTATGGCCCTTCCCATTTTGGATCCAATTGGGTTGAAGGGGGGAAGACTCGTTTCAATACTAAGTCTCCTGGTTCAAAGGTTTTGAAGCGAACTTTCCGGTCATAATAACATGCTACTTGATGTCGATGTCTTGAGGCATGCAAGCCTGCTTCGTCTCTTTTTTCTTCAACCATATCAAGAGACTCTAGGAGGAGTGTTCTATTCGTCATCGGGTCATAGTATGCTACTCGATGAGAAGGGACTTCTAGTTCTATCGGGATTGCTTCTTCTGACCCGAAGGAGAGTGAAAAAGGGGTATGGTCAGTGATCGTCTTAAAGTTTGTCCTGTAAGCCCACAAAGCTAGTGGCAACTCATCTACCCACTTGGCTTTGGCCCGCTCCAACCGCTTATTGAGAATAGATTTAATGACCTTGTTTATTGCTTCGACCTATCCGTTTGACTGCGGGTGAGCTACAGCGGTGTATCGTTTATCAATCTTGTATTTTTGGTAGAAGTTTCTGAATTCGACGCTGTCAAATTGTGTCCCATTATCAGTTATGATGGTCTTCGGTATCCCAAATCGATAGATAATGTTTCTGACCACAAAACTAATCACCTTTCTTGCCATGATCGTTGTTAAAGGTTCAGCTTCCACCCATTTCGTGAAATAGTCCACGGTGACGATCGCGTACTTTGCTCCCCCTTTGGCAATAGGTAACACTCCAATAATATCATTTCCCCACATGGCAAATGGTCATGGGCTTACCATTGACTTAAGCTGAGTCGGAGGTGCTTTGGTAATTCTAGAGAATCTTTGACATTTGTCGCAGCGTCGTGAATAATCAGCCGCGTCTTTATTCACGGTAGGCCAAAAATATCCATACCGCAACACTTTCTTTGTTAGGTTTTGGCCCCCGGTGTGGTCCCCACACTCACCTTCGTGTACTTCTCGCAGTACACCTTTGATGTCGTCATGTGCGATACACCATAGTAGGGGCATTGAAAACCCTTGGCGATAAAGGATGTTGTCCTGTAAAACGTATCTTGTAGCTTTACGTGTTACAGCTCGTATTTCGCTTTTCTTCAATGGGAGGGTTCCACTTTTGAGAAAATTCTTGATCGGTGTCATCCATGAGGCTCTCTCTGGATCAACTTCTAAGGCTAGTTCCACCTCCATCAGATCGAAACTCGGTGATTCCAAAATTTCTATCGGAACGATTTCAGTTTCTTCGGGGTTATCAGAACTTGCTAGTTTTGCCAACCGATCTACTTTCTTATTCTCCGTTCTTGGAATATGCGTTAAACTGTAATGCTCCAAATTGTCCAACAACTCCTTTACTTTTTTGAGATAAGTAACGAGCCGAGGTCCTTTAGTATCAAACTCCTCTCGTACATGGCATACAACTATCTTGGAGTCGCGGTATATATCAAGTGTCTTCACTCCTAATTCTTTGTCGAGCTTCAGCGCGGCAATTAGGGCTTCATACTCGGAATCATTATTGGTAGAAGTAAATTCTAATAGCAATGCATAATAAATTGATAGTCCTTCAGGAGTGATTAAAACAACTTCGGTGTCGGACCTTCGATCATTTTTTGCTCCGTCCGTATATAGCTTCCATGGACTAAGTTCTAGTTCTTGTTCTAAAGTAACCACCTTGTCACCCACCGTTTTCTCTTCAGGAATTGTGAATTCGTCTATGAAGTCGGCCAATGCCTGCCCCCTTATTGACCTCCATGGCTGAAAATTCAAATCGAATTGACTCAACTCGATGTTCCATTTAAGTAACCGCTCCGACTCTTCGGGTTTTTGCAACACTTGCCTTAAAGGTTGATCGGTGTATACAACTATCGGGTGAGCCTGAAAGTAATGACGAAGTTTGCGGGAAGAAATCAGGAGGCTATAAGCAAGTTTTTCTATTTTCGGATAATTATGTTCCGTAGCGGCTAGCTTCTTACTTACGTAGTATACAGGCCTCCGGACTTTATTTTCTTCACGTACCAACGCTGTACTGACGGCATGAGATTATACTGCTAGGTAGACATAAAATCCTCATGTTCCACGGGTTTTGATAATATTGGAGGCTTTTCTAATAAGTCTAAAAGATTCTGGAAAGCCTCCTCACAATCAGGAGTCCACTCAAAATTTCGTTTTCCTTATTTTATCAGATCGAAGAAAGGTACTCATTTATCTGTGGCTTTGGAGATAAACCTGCTCAATGCAACAACTTTTCTGGCCAGGCTTTGAATATCCTTAATCTTTCGTGGTTCTTCAATATTCCTTATTGCTGCTATTTGACTAGGATTTATCTCAATTCCTCGAGAACTCACGATAAACCCAAGGAATTTCCTGGATGCGACCCCAAATGAGCATTTTAGGGGGTTTAACTTCATTCCATACCTTCGAAGAATGTCAAACATTTTGGCTAAGTCCTTTGTATGGTCGGAAGATTGTTTAGACTTCACAGGCATGTCGTCCACATAAACCTCCATGGTTTTTCCGATTTGATTATAGAACATGCGGTTGACAAAACGCTGATACGTGGCTCCTGCATTCTTTAATCCAAATGGCATTACCACATAACAATATAACCCCAAGTCTGTGATGAAACTTGTATGCACCTGATCTGGTATGTGTATGGGAATTTGATTGTACCCTGAATAGGCATCCATAAAGGATAAAAGCTCGTGTCCGGCCGTCGAGTCTACTAGCTGATCAATCCTGGGAAGAGGAAAACTATCCTTCGGACAAGCCTTGTTCAAATCAGAGAAATCAATACATGTACGCCACTTCCTGTTAGATTTTTTGACCAGGACAGGATTTGATATCCAGTCGGGATATTTCGAATCCTTAATGAATCCATTATCCTTTAATTTCTCTACCTCTTCTTTTAAAGCTGCTGACCGCTCTGGGCTTAACATCCGTCTCTTCTGCTTGACCGGCGGGTGCTTTGGATTGACGCTTAAACAGTGGCTCATAATAGCAGGCGAAATCCCACACATGTCAGCATGAGTCCAGGCAAACACATCTAAATTTGCCCTTAAGAAATCAGCCAACTCTTTCGCTTGAATTGGATCTAGCTGCGATCCGATCTTTAGTACTTTTGTCGAATCTACCTCATCAATAGATATATCCATTATTGTCTCGTTGGGAGTCGCCTTTATGTCCTCGGGTTCTCTATCCTCTCTGGGATCTATATCCTCGAGCACATCTAAGGGCGACTCTCTTGGGGCTGGACCCCTTAATTGCTATGTTGAGTTTTCCTTCGAAGGGGGAGAATAGTCCTTAGATTCTATATTCAACCCCTTCATTAGCATCTTCAACTCCGTCATGTAACAAGCTCGTCTCGTAGCTTGGTCGCCTCTCATCACCCATGTTCCTGCATCAGTTGGGAATTTAAGCAGCAAGCACTAAGGTGCAATACATGCCCTAATCTCGGCGAGGGTCGGTCGGCCTAGGAAAGCGTTGTAGGGTGACTCTACATCCAAAACTACAAATGGCAGGATCCTCACTCTCGCGATCTCCCTGTCCTAATGTTACTGGTAATTCTACATAGCCCATCGGAGCCGTTGACGCCCCATTGAAGCCCCGTACCCATCCTTCGCAGGGCTGTAAATCTTTCGCTTCAAGTCTCATTTGTTCAAAAGCTTTATTGAAGAGGATATTGACTGAACTCCCGTTGTCCACCAACACTTTATGGACTAAGGCGGGGGCAATGGCCGTGGTAATTACCAGTGGGTCTTCAGTTGGTGATTGAATTACGGTATCATCTCTACTACGGAATATGACGTTGTCTGACATTGTCTTTTGTTGTTTTACTGGAGTAATGTCTTCGAGGTTACTGCATTCCCCTACCTCAAATTGCTTTGCAGCATTAACGTACTGAACCATTGCTTTGAAACTACGGCTAGCTAGATGGGGTCTGCCTATAATGGTATTAATGACAATCCCTTTACCTTTCTGCTGTGCTGTAGGTTTGGAAGTAGGCTGACTTTGGTTCGGGTCTTGCCCTCCTTGCCCCCTGTCCCGTGGGGCAACCTTGTACTCGTCTAACTTCCCTTCCCGCAACAACTTTTCAACTACATCTCTCAAATGACGACATTCGTTAGTCGAATGGCCATGGGTTCCGTGGAATAAACAAAACCTTCCCGTTGCGATCTCTTTCTCAATAGAGTCTCTAGGCGGTGGCTTTTTGCATTGCAATATGTTGTATGTATCCAAGTAAATATTCTCCAACGTATCACTTAACGGTGAATAGTTTTCAAAAGTTTGGAATCGAGGTCTTTTACTAGAGTTATTCCCTCGGTTCCTATTCCTCCTATTTCCGTTCCCATTCCTTTTGTTATTACCTCCATTTTGGTTACCGACGTTTACCTCAACCTTCCCCGAACTGTCACTGGATTGCTTCACAACAACATTACTTTGGACATCTTCCCTCGAAGCCCCTTCGGACTTTCTCTTCCTATTTGCATGGGCTTCTTCTCACCTTAAGAAAATATTGGCCTTTTCATAGAACAATTCCCTAGTGGGGGGTGGTTTCCCGGATAGATAATCCCCAAATTCTGTGTCCGGGTCAACTCCTTCTATTAGTGCCATCAGAATAGTCGGTTCATGAGGGTCACTAACTTCGGTGACAGCCAGGTTGAAGCGGTCTAAATATGATTTCAAAGATTCACCTGGAGCCTTCTTAATCCTTGACAACTCTATGACGCTCTAGGACTTTCGGGCGTGAAGTCGGAATTGGTTCATATAGCGCTCACTTAATTCTGTGAAATTTGATATCGATCGTGGAGGGAGTCGGGTGAACTACGTTAATGCCACGTCTTCTAGATAAATCGGAAAGGCCTTGCATTTGACAGCATCTGGCGCTGCTGCGGCATTCATGAACCATGCATGCCTCATCAGATGCTGCCCTGGGTCCGTTCTTCCTGAATACCGATCCATCTGAGGCAACTTGAACCACCGAGGGAACTGGAAATCCAATATATCATCTGTGAAGGGTGTATGACTTCGCTCAATGCCCCAGTCCTCATTAGTGTATCGTCGGCTTTCAGACATAATCTGACGCACCATTGGCCATACATCGACATTTGTTAATGTCTGCACAGGTTCTCTAGGTCTGATATTCGGATTACCCCTAGGTTCCTGATTAGGGGATAACCTCCTGTTTCTAGCGGTGGTTGCTCTACATTACTCCCTATGCTCCCAATCGATCTCAGAAGGAAGGGGCTGGAGAAGTTGTTGCATAGGATTAGTAATATTAGGATCCCTGGGTAGAACGTGGGATCCACGCATGGGCAACAGCATAGGCTCTCTCAAGCTCGAGTCATCAGACCCTAGCACACGAGCGGCATCTTCGCGGGATACTAAAGATCCAAAAGTTATCTGATCAAGGTTCTGAGGTCGCTCATGCGGCCTTCTTTCACGAGGACATCCCTCATCTGAAGAAGATGAATAATCTGCAGCAAGGTGGCGTGTTGGGGATGGTGTCTTTTGCCTCTGGAGCTCCTTGAGTTCCCTACTCATGGTGATCATGTTCTCTTGCATGCGAAGACTGTCATGCTTATGGGCTTCCAATGCCTCCTTAGTACTGTGGAGCATGTCAAGAAAGCGTGAAAAATCTCCTTGTGTGACGGGTGCATATGGGTTAGGCTGATCATTGGTCATAGCGGCTGGAATCGGAGCATTGGTAGGAGCTCGAGTAGAAGTTCCAGCTTCACTTTGGTTCGGGTCGGATCAGAGCACAGTGGTACGGCCGGACCGGTTAGGATGGGTAAAGTGGGCGACCTCAACATCATTAGATTGGGGTCTTCTGTTCAGTTCAGACCTTCTTGACCGGAGCGGCCTGCTCCAGAGTCTTGACCACGCGACCTCGTCACGACCATTGTTTGCTGATCTTCGTTAACTTCATTCTCTCGATTACTTTGGATTTCTTTTCCTTTTCCTTTGGTCATAATCTCTAATTCTTCAGTGATTAACCAACAGGTACTTAAAGATGTCGAAAATAGAGGATTAACTTCTTTGAACTTGAAGGTCCAAATAGTAGAATGATAATCCCAAAAAGCGGAGAATTCAAAAACTCTCAGTGAAAGCACCAAAATGTTAGATCCAAAATTGGCTCTAACACCCAGACTAGTAATGATTCTACTGAAATGAAATCAAAAATGAAGAAAACACAAAATTTATAGTGGTTCGGCGTTAAATAGCTTACGTCCACTTTCTACTCTTTGAATTGATGATTTGAATGCAAGTATAACAATAATTCTCACTCAATTTTCACTCATACAATGTATTGATTCACTCAGTTTCCTCCACAATATGCTTCAAAAGGTGATTGTAATTTGAATAAGTTGGTGAAATTCGGATAGCAAAGGAGTTTGAGTTCTGAAAATGCAAAAAGATCCTTCCAAATGTCCCTTGATGGTGTATTTATAAGTGGAAAATGCTCCTGGAATAGCTTCGGTTCGGATCCACGTGGCACCTATCCGGTTACTATCGGGTTCGAATGGGATAAGATAGTGACAGCACACCAGGTTAGTGGAAAACATGGGTATAATGTGGGAATAACCGCTCCGAATATTAAGGAAAATGTGGAGCGAAACTGTCGTGACTCTGGGTTCGGATCGGGGGTGCTAGCAATCAGGGGGTCGGATCGGTTTTGTCCCCTCCGATCCGATTCAAGTTGTATTCTATCTTTCTTGGCTTTGTGCTGGTCTGCCCCTTTTCAAAAGAAATCCGATCCAATCCGACTTGTAATAAGAAAATGTTCTTCTTTTTTTGATCTTTTAATCTTTGTGTAGCCTAGTTCACAAAGTAGGCTAACACCTGGACATAAAGTTAAATTCATTTCCATTAACCTTTGCAAAAGAAAGAAATGGATATGGAGAAACTAAAGGTAGGCTATTACCTGTCGATGTTTTTATTTAAAAATTAATAGTAACTAGGAAAAGTGAAGTTTGGTCAGGGTATTTCGGAAAGGTTTCAAGAATTTTTTATTTTTAAAACTATCATATTTATTTTCATAAGGGACATTAGAAAAGTTTGGGTTTAAGATAATGAAGTTTGTAAAATAATATTATTTTAATGATTGAAATAAGTAATTAAATAATGGAAATTTTGAATTTGAATATGGGAAATATAGTTTTCAAAAATTAATATATATATATATATATTGTATACAATTAATAAACTATTTTGAATAGAATTCGATTCGATTTTTAATTAAAATCGAAGTTCAGTCAGAATAGAACTAGTTGTGCAGCAGCTCGCGAATTTCGACCATTAACTTCAAACCGACGTACGAGGGATCCGACTGTTGGATTTTCCCAAAACAAAAAACATTGGGTCTAAAATGAAACGCACTTTCAAATGGATTATAAAGTTTTAAAATCTAATTTTTAGATTTTGAAATATGTCAAAAACAAATTTTGAAAAGGTCGCTATGGTTGTAGCTTAGTGATCAAATTTGGAAATCAATAAAAATATTTTTTTTAATTATTAGTAATAGGAAAATAATCTTATATATCATAATAAATAGTTTCATAGTGATTTGAACCAAATTTGTGAAGATTTGAAGTTGATTTAACGAAAATGTGAAATTGGCTATTTTGAGTAGCCTTTGGTAACGCTATTACCGAGAATGAAGTTTTTTAAAATTCATAATTATATTCCAAACTTTAAGAAATGATTTAAGATAAAATTGGAATATTTTAATGAAGTTTGAAGTGGGATTGAATAAAGACTTATACACTTGTAAGTTTTAATATAACGATTCTATTTGGAAAGACCAGGATCAGACTTAGGTCTGAAGACCATTCCAAATAAGAATAAAATGTAATGAAAGGTATTTAAGGTTTTGTTGAAGACTGGGAGCCTTCACATCAAAAGCACTGCTTGTTGAATGTCTTAATGGTTAGCTGCCATTTGAAGATGGATTTTATATCTGCTAAATGGAAGTGGTCCGGACTTATTTAAAGGAATTATGGATTGCAAGGCCTCTCTCTAATTTATTGGACGAAGAATAAGGTGCCTTCGGTTTCGTTTAGACCAAGAACAGACTTGCATGGATGTGTGTCTGATGTTGTATCTTGTTGTTTATGATTGATTTTTTGCTAAACGTATTTTTGACGATGGTAGAGAGTTTATTCTCTTAGCTTAACACCCTTCTTTGAGACACACGAGCTCAAACGTGACATGGATAGCGATTATCGATTATATGTTATGGGATGACAGTGTGAAATGCCAAGTGATGTGCAATGATGATCAAACCATGGCTAAGTGTAGCGTAGCTTTGTGTAATGAGACTTCGACAATACATACAACCCGGAAATAGCCAAAACAGGATTGATGAGGCATGGTATGAGTTATTACCTCTTTTTAGATAGAAAAATGTACCATGGTATGGAGCCCAGGTATTACTTTAGTGGTGACTTCTACTTTTTGTGGTTGTTGATGTTGCGGGGATCCCCGGTTTATAGGTTGGCAACGACCGATGGATGATATACTCAGGGATGATCCAAGTAAGCAGATCCTGCCTTGTGTTGGCATAAAATAGATCTGATGCGTTCAAAGTTCTCGGGGCATCTCTCTAGAGATATTCCCATCGGTAAGGAAGTTCCTTAGCCTGGTCATTTGATTGAAATCAATTCTCCACTACGAGTCTGTATAGTTTTAGTTGTAAACCTATATGGCGGCATAGTGGTATGGAACAATCAAATCATCTAGGATTGATACTTTTATTTACAAAATGATTTCCACACTATGCACTAATAATAACTAAAGATAATATTCCGCATCAAGCATGTTTGGCTATGATAAGGAGAAACTTTTCTAATGTCTGTGATTGCAGTGTGTGTGTGCCGAGAGACCTTATGATAGCTTCATTTTCCAAAAACATTACGAGTTTTATGAACCGGTATTCGTATGGAGGAAACACGTTCCATGTAATATGGCATGGTCCTATGATTTACCTTATTTTAAGTAAATGTGAATAATTGGTTTGTTTCTCATACCAGTCCCATGATTGACTTGGAGTTTTTTTTCCTCTTAAACTCTAGGTGCCCATAACTTTTGCACGGGCAGCCTAAGAGTCAGGTTGTAGCAGTTTCTGGATCTATCATTTTGGAGCAATACCTTTTGGGGAGAATTTATCTATCTTTTGGATCCAGAAGTGAAGATGGAAGCAAATTTTGGATTCACCCTCTTTAGTTTTATTTCCACGCTACTTTTATCCAGTAGTTCATGTAACTTGATATGTACATCAGTCTGATGTTGATATAAACTCTGATGTACCTCACATTAATTAATGAGATGTTGTTTTATTTTTTTATGATTGTTTCTGATACGTTATAACCCTTAGACAACTAGGGATTAGGTATGTGTAGTCCGACACTTGACGCTTGAGTTGTGTCGGATGTCGAGGTTCAAGCGCCGAAATCCGGGGCCGTCACATTATTTAACTTTAAAATCAATATTTATTTTTGACATAGTTCGATGCATGAGTTTCTAAATTCCATTTATGAGTAAATGGATTTTTAAACCTACTTCTCATCCTTAAACCGATTTTCATATATCATTTGTCAAGAAACAATTAATTCATTTTTCTTGTTGGACCGGTTTTTGAAACACCATTTTAATTTTTTTTTGATTTTTTTCCTTTTCTGAATAAACTGAAAAGTCATTGGAAAAAAATGTGTTGACTGTTGAAAATGTGGAGATTTCCCATGCTTTTTTTTTCTTCTCCTTACACCATATCTAATATTAACATTTAATATTTCAATGTTTATTTAGATTAAAACTATGAGAGTTTGAAAACTGAATAGAACATTTTCATTTTGTAATGTTTAGTTGTATCATCTTTTACCTATTTGTGGTGGTCTGATTTTACCTGTTTATGTGTTTCTCTATGATTTAGTGATATGTTTCAATACTATTTAGTTGCATTTCTTAATTTTTTTTACAAGCTACAGCGATGCTTTTAAGTATTATTTTTTCATTTTCATGTTTCTTATATTTTTTTCTTTTTAGGTTATGTTATCTTGATACTTCTATTTGTACTTAAATGCGATAACACATGTTGAACACATGCATATATACATAAAATATATTTTTTGAATATGCATCATATTCACATCCACTACACATCTGTTTTTTGAATATCGAATGGTTATGCAAACATGTGAAATTTGATGACTATTCCATACCATCTGTACCCAATGGAAGCACCGCACACATGACACCAATATTCATAATCAAATAAACAATAAATTATAAATCATTTATGTCTATAAAATGTGTGCTACAAGTACAAGATATAAGAATTTCTATTAATCTCCTCCATTTAAGTTTATAAACTCGGGAACAATAACAGAAGGAACAACGAGAGGTTCAGTTTCTCTCTTCTCCATTTTATCATTAAAACCTTCTGAAACAAAATCACATGAAAAATTCACAGGATTGGCCACCATTACCTTTACACTAAGGAACAAAGACACCTCCGACATTTTCCAAACTACGGTCACGACTATCAAAACCAGAATAAGGCAACTGGTTATTTGATTCTGTTGAGACAAAATTTTGATCGATGCCAACATATAAAGCTGCAATGAAGATCATTTCATAGAGATAAGGTTTTTTACTTTGACTCGTACTAGAAATATGTTAAAATCTATCCTCAAAGTATAACACGAATGCACAAAACAATATCATATCTTCGTTGCTGAAATCTGTATATTTGAGGAATTGAAAAGTCACAAAAAAAGCCCAAACGGTCCAGGATCCGACCGGGAAAGAGTGCAGAGTGATATAGACTGTGGACCGAGGTCCTCTAGTCCACAGCCATAAACCGGTCGACCGGTCCAAATATGGGCGGTCGACCGGTCAGGCTGTTTTTTGCGCAAAACGGCTATTTTTCTGGAATTTTTAATTTTACAGAAACTCAACCAGTCAACTGGTGATTTTCAACCAGTCGACCGTTTTCGAACAGCAAGCTTTTTTATGAAAGGTTGCTTCTATTTGTGAAGATATTTCTATTCAATAATCAAAGAAAATGGACATAACTTTTTATAGAAACTCTTCATGAAGAATTACTACCTTTCTACTATTATATAAACAACTTCAAACTTGTTTACAATAACGAAATCATTCTATATTCTCTCTAATTTCTGAATTGCATTTTCATACTCTTTGCAAAACAAAAGTTCTCCAAATTTAAAAACTTGTTTGAATCCTTGAATCAATTTAATATCATTTGATTCAACAAGCATTCTACTTCCTTAAATCTATGCATTCAAAGTATATACTCGAGGATAAGATTATAGGAAGGGTATACTACAAGTGACTAGTCCGTGTATTGAAGACACAATATATAGTCAATCATCAACTACTTTGTATTGAAATTCCGGTAAGCCTGTAGCCATTCAAATCAAGTGGGTAAGCTTTTGGCCCGTGAAATCAAGTGGGTAAGCTTGTGGCCCGTGAAATCAAGTGGGTAAGCTTGTAGCCCGTGAAATCAAGTGGTGTGTTGTAAACTTGTTACTCCGGGTGAAGCGAGGTTGTTGATTAGTAAAAATCCAGAGAGAGGTCTGGGACTGGATGTAGGACGATGCTCCGAACCTGTATAAAAATCCCTGGTGTGATTTTTCCTTTTACTACATTTACTATTTTATATCTGTGATTAGCTATTACTTCATACTTGATTATTGTTTGTCATATTACACGATCTGAGTGTACTATTACCTGACGAGTACACACACTCCCACTTTCAATTGGTATCAGAGCCTGGCGTTCTAGAGATCGTAACAACATCTTAGAACAAATGGCTATAAAGAAATCTAGTCAGGGAATGAGAAAATGGAAGAGCAGCAAAGCAGGATCAGGAGAGCAAGGAAACAAATGTCTCATGGCTAAAGTCAGATCACAATCGGTTTGTATAGATTCTTTATATAAAGATCTGTTGTTAAACCATGAAAAATTGTTGAAAGATTTTAAAAGTTAGAGTAAACTTAATGTAATCATTGTAGCCAAGGCTAAAAATTGTGAGCAAGAAAATTCCAAATTAAAAGAAGAAAACAATTTTTTGGTAAAACAAGCCAAATGTTTTGAAAACACCTTAGAAAAGCTTGTTTCTCAAAAAGATTCCCTTCAAAAAGAAAATGAGCGATTAGAAGATAAAAACAATGTTCTTTTAAAGAAAATTGATCTTTTGCAAAATAAAAATAAATCATTAGAAGATTCTTTAAATAATTCTAGTTCTTTAATTTCGTCTCTTGAAAAAGAGAATGAAGCTCTAATTGAAAAGAATTTGGAATTATCTAAAGAATGTGAGACTTTAAAAGTTAATAAAAATATTTTGCAAAAAGCAATCTCTGAATCAAAAGAAAATGTTGAGAAATTACAATCATCTTTATATAATTCATAATCTCAAATTAGTTGTCTCGAAAATGAGAATAGAACTTTAAAAAGGAAGAATTCTGAATTAAATTATGGTATTAATAGCAAAGTTTCTTTTGAAAATATCAATCGCGACTATGGAATCAAATGTACAAATAAATTTGTGAAATTTAATAAAGGTCAAAATGATTTAAACATGATTTTATCTAGATCTCGACCTTTACTTGACAAAAGTGGTATAGGTTATAATAAAACCAATCATAGAAATAGTACTATATATGCTTTTATGTACAAAAAGAATATCACTGCTAGTACTAATGCACATCCAAGACCCAATTATTATAGAAATTCGAATACTTCTATGACTAACGATATTTATAATAAATATAGAAGTACGAAAAGGAATATCACTAGAGATTACTTAAGTATTTGGGTTCCTGTAAGTTGGAAAAACAGAGAAAAATATATCGATGATTATTTTGATTCAGTAGTTAATAATGAAAATTTTATCTTTAAAGGTTCCATTAATCCCTCTTGGGTATGGTTACCTTCCATCTAAACCACGGACTCAAACAAAGCAAGTGGGTACCAAACTATATATGTTATATTTTTTGCAGGTATACCACAATAAAGAAAAGGTTATTCGGTATCTCCTAAACATAATATAATTATTGTATTCTCTACTACTCTCGATTACTATGCTTATTATGGTATTTATTCTTTTTAATCGATGACAAAGGGGGAGAAATATTTCCTCTTATGATTATTCATATCATTCATGGAATCAAATGGTAAGATTGTTTATATTATGAACTGACAAATGTTGCAGAAATTCAGGGGGGGCTTTATATTTAGAGGGAGAAAATCCAAGGTGTTGTCATCAATCAAAAAGGGGGAGAATGTTGAGACAAGATTTTGATCGATGCCAACATATAAAGCTGCAATGAAGATCATTTCATAGAGATAAGGTTTTTTACTTTGAGTCGTATTAGAAATATGTTAAAATCTATCCTCAAAGTATAACACGAATGCACAAAACAATATCATATCTTCGTTGCTGAAATATGTATATTTGAGGAATTGAAAAGTCACAGAAAAAGCCCAAACGGTCCAGGATCCGACCGGGAAAGAGTGCAGAGTGATATAGACTGTGGACCGAGGTCCTCTAGTCCACAGCCATAAACCGGTCGACCGGTCCAAATATGGGCGGTCGACCGGTCAGGCTGTTTTTTGCGCATAACGGCTATTTTTCTGGAATTTTTTATTTTACAGAAACTCAACCAGTTGACCGGTGATTTTCAACCAGTCGAACGTTTTCGAACAGCAAGCTTTTTTATGAAAGGTTGCTTCTATTTGTGAAGAGATTTCTATTCAATAATCAAAGGAAATGGACATAACTTTTTATAGAAACTCTTCATGAAGAATTACTACCTTTCTACTATTATATAAACAACTTCAAACTTGTTTACAATAACGAAATCATTCTATATTCTCTCTAATTTCTGAATTGCATTTTCATACTCTTTGCAAAACAAAAGCTCTCCAAATTTAAAAACTTGTTTGAATCCTTGAATCAATTTAATACCATTTGATTCAACAAGCATTCTACTTCCTTAAATCTACGCATTCAAAGTATATACTCGAGGATAAGATTATAGGAAGGGTGTACTACAAGTGACTAGTCCGTGTATTGAAGACACAATATATAGACAATCATCAACTACTTTGTATTGAAATTCCGGTAAGCCTGTAGCCGTTCAAATCAGGTGGGTAAGCTTGTGGCCCGTGAAATCAAGTGGGTAAGCTTGTGGCCCGTGAAATCAAGTGGGTAAGCTTGTAGCCCGTGAAATAAAGTGGTGTGTTGTGAACCTGTTCCTCCGGGTGAAGCGAGGTTGTTGATTAGTAAAAATCCAGAGAGAGGTCTGGGACTGGATGTAGGACGGTGCTCCGAACCAGTATAAAAATCCCTGGTGTGATTTTTCCTTTTACTGCATTTACTATTTTATATCTGTGATTAGCTATTACTTCATACTTGATTATTATTTGTCATATTACACGATCTGAGTGTACTATTACCTGACGAGTACACGCACTCACACTTTCAGATTCAAATAATTTTAATTTTTGATGCTAATGCTTTTTCGTCCTCTACAACCTATACTTTTTGCGATTTTTTCATTTTTACCCTTTTTCAGCTATGCTGCACGATTCATTTGCCTCTTCCCTGCTTATTGCTTTGTAGAACAATAAGTGAATGTCCATTTTTATTGAGCTTTGCTGCATCTACAGTGGGCTCGCACCTATACGTACTCATTTTTTATCTAGTTGTTACTGTGGAGTTCAACACATAAACTAGGATGGATTATATAGACAGTCGTGTGAAGAATACATGAGATTTTAAAGGGGGCATAAACAGACTCGAATTCCCTTATTTGGATTCAAGGAGGAGAATGGAATGTTGAAAAAGATTATATGAAAAGCGCAAATGAGTGGTGGAATACTACAATGAAACTCTATAAAAAAATTAAGTGCAAGTCCCCAATCAAATTCCCCCAACTAGATATAATGCGCGAGGGTGCAATCATAAAGGGCACCAATGCTTACGTCATTCCTCCGATTCCTCTATTTACCGTCGAGGAAACTGCTATTTAAGAACCATTTTTGTGGATGGATGCATATCCACCTCCTCATCCATCAGCTGAATATGCTTTTGCATGATCATCCTTTATAGGCTCTACAATATAGAGTGCGTCTGTGCTCAGGTGCGGCGATAGAACGAGTTGGTAGCATTACATTTTTCCAACCAAAGATAAGAACCTAGGCTGATTCAATGCAGCAAGACTGAGTTTTTAGATATTCTCAACGAGACTACGGATGATGAAGTCCTGACTTTAGTCATGTACCTAATCTCGGACTCCTATAGTCGGAGTTTGTCGTGTGTTTGATGTGTTTTTTCTTTTATTATTGTATGGAATGTAATCTGATTTTATTAGGCTATTACGAAAAAACTAGAATTTCATACTTGTTTTATTGTTACAAAATCTCTATTGTAAATAAATATATACATTCACTCAATACACCACTTAATACCATGCTCATTTTTATGCAATGTATTCCCGTCATGAGATTTTTGAGTTAAAATACTTTTTTCCCAAACGATATAACTTTTCTTTAAAATTTCACCATGTCTTCTGGATGACGAATGTGTGTTGTTGGACAAAATTTCACTATTTCGGCTAAGCATGATGGATCGGTATGGTCCATAGGGCATGAATCGATATTGGTCCTCATACTTGGCAAAATATTATGCTAAAGTTCCCTAAGGCTACAAAGGCCAAGTCAGACAATTCTTATTTTATTACTTTTCACTTTGTAGGCTTTTAGGGTTTCTGTCCATCTTGTTGCCTTACTACCTATCCCTCCTTTCAACAACCATCATCGACTGATCCAAGCCACCACCGATTGATGTACTGTCATGTCTTCACCGTCGATCCAAGCCACCACCGATTGCATCAATAGAACATCTAGATTAAATCAAACAAATACAATGGTTTATATACACACTTGAAACTATAAATATAGCACCATAGCCTCGCTTTAGACCCTACTCTCATTTCATTCTACATCTCCATATTGTCCTTCTACCATTGCTGAATTCTAGAAAAAAGGTTTGGATTCTTTTCTATTCCTCTAAACACCATTCAATCCTTTCTGATCAAGATTTACATAGATTTAGATTCTAAAATTTAGTTATATATATATATGAGATTCTATATTTGATTCTTATATATTTATATAAATTAGGAGGATTGGAGTACGATTATTTCAAAGGCTGAATCCTAATCAATTCTGTGAATTCTATTATTCTTCCTTATCAAATTTTTGTGAGTGGAATTTTCATAAGTTTGCTATTTTCTATACTTTGATAGTGTAAAATTCGTATTATTATGCCGAAAAGGGATATGGACATACGCGTAAACAAAACCATATCAAAACCCAAAATCTCTTATTATTTATGTTTGTTTGAAGAAATGATCAACCTAGTACATTTGGGTTTGGATTATTGATATAACAAAAGAAAAGGCATTTGGGTTGTTAACCCTCTTTTTGGCAAGAGTTTTAACGAGCCAGACCAAAACCCAAACACGCAAATGGATATAAGCCGCGCTTCAGGAAGCCCAGCAGACGCACGGTCCGAAGCAGTCACATATCGGCCCAAGTCCAGCCTAGTCAATCGACAACTCACTCCGAAAGAATCGCTCTCCCAGTCGACCAAATATCTCGCTTTCGTGAAAGGCGCGTTGACCGATTATCTCGGGCCAGCGTGGAAATCTTCTATAGAGCCATTCCACTGTATATCCTGACTTCCAAGGCAATAAAAACAGTCAAACCACATCCGAACAAAGCTCTACTTTTGATATACCTTTCCGTAAAGGCCACGTCAGCCGCAACTTCTGAGGATACTATTTATGAACAGCGGAATCAGTCCCCAGCCAGTATTCAAACCAACTGATGGGTTCCACATGTCCAGGCTTTCTCGAAATGGCCGGATCATATTGCAATAGCCCATGCTGCACTTTCCTCCTATAAATACCCCCAATCTAAAAGAGAAAAAGGGACTCTTTCCTTCTGCCAACTTCTTTTGCACTTCGATTCTGAAGTTCATTCCTCTTAACCTCTCTCAAAAAGAAGAAAGGAAAATAGCCATCTTCTCCTTCTTCTTCAAACAAAAAAAGCATTGTACTTGTAATCAAAAAAGAGAAATAATATACAAAGTGGACGTAGGCACCGTCTTTGCCGAACCACTATAAAAATTCTGTGTGTGCTCCTCATTCTTTTTGCTTTTACTGCATTTTATAATCTTTACTCATGTGTTGATCACACGATTGGGGGTTGATTGTCACTAGTAACCAACTTTTGACGTCAACACTTTTGGCATACCAGGTAGGGGCTAAGTACTGGTATTCCGTTAGAGCCTATGCTCAATTCTGCTTATGGCGAACAAACGAAAGAAAGATGCAACATCCTCTCGTCCTGCAAACACTGATGCAGCCGATACAGATGCTGCGGAAGCAAGTCACGAAGTTTCATCTCATGACGACATGTCTGATTCCTTACCCGGGATGACATGGATAAGATAATGGTCGAATTCAGAGAACAAATGGCATCTTAGGGTAAACTCCTCGAACGACAGCAGCATTTGATGGATCACCTTCTCGGTCAACTGGAGACAGGATTGAATGCTTCAACATCAATTCCTCCACCGGCCGAGACTGGGGCAACAACTGATCTTCGGTCTGCACAAAATCAGACCACTGATCAGGTTACGCCTTTGTTTCATCCTGTTTTGGTCCCACCAACCAATCCTTCACAACTAGGAGCATCACTTCTAGCAACCAGCGCAGGTGCAGTAGAAGAAGCTCATGAGGTAGGCGATCGAGATCTAGGTCGTCTGGAAAATTTGCCCCCACTCTTGGGAGCAAGTCGATCCATCGAACCAGTCAAGCTACCTCCGGGTCCCTCAGAATCAACGCCATTCCCATTACAATCCGAAATCTTACCATAGACCAGTCTAACCACTCTTCACCTTTAACGAAGAGCTGGTGCAGCCTTCCCTTCGAACGAGAGAAGCCACCCTACTATACCGGTCCTCACCATAGCGGAAGAAAACACTACCGTAGACCCTCCTAACCTCGCTCCAAACGAGGGAAACCCCGAGCCCCGAACATCACATGCTATGCTGGATCACCCTAGACCCTTTGTTACAGGCATGGCTCGACTAACAACTCATCATGTTCCAGAGGGGCCATTCTACCTAGAACCACCTACTGTGGCACAACTTCCCTCACACCTTCACTCAACTCTCGGAAGCCGAGCCCCACCAATGGTCGCCCTTCCGAGCATGCTTTTGCCAGATCCCCGCACAGAAGCTCTTCCAAATGCAGAGTTAAATTCATGGCAACGACTCCTCGGAGATGGGAGCCAGCTTGCAAGCATTATTCGACGCTTCACTCGGGGCAACTCTTCGCAGCAAGACATAGACAATGTCAATCGTAGCCCCTTCACCAGGGAAATCAGAAATTCTCAAAACCCTCCGAACTTCAAGTTCCCAGCTATCGAGCCATACAACGGTCGCACTGACCAGACCGTTCACCTCATGCGATACATGCGACATATGGAAGTACTGGGTGCATCGACCAACGTCATGGCTAAGTGTTTTCCCCTCTTTCTCACAGATATAGCCGACATGTGGTTTCGGCAGCTAACAACAGAGTCGATCAGCAGTCGGAACACCCTGGTCACCCGCTTCATCGAACAATTCCAAGTGCATATTTCCCAACCAAAAAGTGTTATGTTCTTGTCTACCATCAAGCAGCGATCCGGAGAGATGCTCAGGTCCTTCCTTGAAAGATTCAACGCGGCCGTAGCATCTGTCGATCGGCCCGAACCATCGATGGTACTCATGGCCGCCATCGTAGGAGTTCAAAATCGATCAGAATTCTCAATCTCTTTAACTATAGATCCTCCTAAGGATATAGACGACTTTTACTCTAAGGTCGAAAGATTCCTCTGACAAGAAGATGCCGGCCTTGAAATGGAGAGCCTCGAGGGTTTAGTAGCCAAACAACAAGGTCCATTCAATGGTAACAGCCAGAATAAAGGAAGAGGAAAGGCCCTGAAAAAAACTGAGTGCAATGTGCGACCTCGAAATAAAAATAAATACGATCAGTACACCGAGCTCAATTCCTCTTTACTCGATATCTATCTCGACATATGCGAGTCCTTACCAACTCCAAGACCACCTCGACAAGAGCCGACCTAGATGGAACTCGATTCTGGCAAGCATCGTATATTCCACAACGTAACTGGACATAATACAAATGAATGCCGACATCTACGCGATCTCATTGAAGGGCAAGTCAGAAAAGGAGAGCTCCCCGAATATGTCAAAGATCGCGCCCCGACCATGCCGCCGCGACCTTTTGCCCAAGCTCCTCAGGTCGGTCCTCGAGACTCCTAGAAACGGAAAGGACCCCGCGATTAGCACTCGTGGCATTATCATTGATTAGATTTCATTTCTTTTGATGTATTCCTTTCAATAATAAGGACACCTTGATATACACATGTATGGGGTTAGGATTTAGCTCCTAGGCATGCTTTGAGATAAACTGATATCCCCTTAGAATTTCTTTTCTTTGTAATATTTGTTTAACAGTTATGAATTTTATTTTTCCAAAATATCGATCATGTTTGGAAACCTTTAAGCCGGGCATGAATAACGCTCGCCCCTTGTTTTATGTGGTCAGCGCGAAAGCCCACCACCCTTTCTTTTCTTCTAAACGCCTATTCCCTTAGCCGAGTGAGGCCATGTTTTCTAATTACAAAGTATAGATTATACTCCCTCTTTTCTTTTTACACCACGAGCATTCATACCTCACTGGACAAACTAACTTAACATGAGTCGAGCATTAAAAACACACTTGCCCTAAGCTGAGTATGATTAATACTCGCCACCTCTCTAAGCCGAGCATGGTTAATGCTCGCCACTAAGCCGAACCTGGTTAAGCATTCGCCATTAAGCCGAACCTGGATAAGCATTCGCCATTAAGCCGGACATGGTTAACGTTCGCTACTGAGCGGAGCATGGTTAATGCTCACCACCCTTCAAAGCCAAGTGAAATAAAATGCTTGACCCATTAGCCTTCTCCAAAACGAGAATGGTTTATTTTGTATTTGTAAGAACTAACTCTCATACAAATAGCGATCATCAACTCCGCCTTAATACGGTTCCTGATCGTTGTCGATTTTCCGGCCTTAATATGACCTGATATGGTCATCGGTTTTCTGGCCTTAATACAACATCGGAACCGTCAGTTTTTTGGCCTTAATATGGTCCGGCGTGACCATAGCTGCTCGAGCGTTTGTGCTTTGGTTCAAATTTCAGAACACACCTCCCTTTACCGATGAAGATGCATTCTGAGCGGCAAAGGTTTAACCCTCTTTTTGGCAAGAGTCTCAACGAGCCAGACCAAAGCCCAAACGCGCAAATGGATATAAGCCACGCTTCAGGAAGCCCAGCAGACGCACAGTCTGAAGCAGTCACATATCGGCCCAAGTCCAGCCTAGTCAATCGACAGCTCACTCCGGAAGAATCGCTCTCCCAGTCGACCGAATATCTCGCTTCCGTGAAAGGCGCATCGACCTATTATCTCGGGCCAGTCTGGAAATCTTCTACAGAGCCATTCCACTGTATATCCCAACTTCTAAGGCAATAAAAGCAGTCAAACCACATCTGGACAAAGCTCTACTTTTGATATACCTTTCCTTGGAGGCCACGTCAGCCGCAACTTCTGAGGATACTATATATGAACAGCGGAATCAGTCCCCAACCGCTATTCAAACCAACTGATGGGTTCCACATGTCCAGGATTTCCCGGAATGGCCAGATCATATTGCAATAGCCCAAGCTGCACTTTCCTCCTATAAATACCCCTAAGCTAAAAGAGAAAAAGGGACGCTTCCCTTCCGCCAACTTCTTTTGCATTTCGTCTGAAGTTCATTCCTCTTAACCTCTCTCAAAAAGAAGAAAGGAAAATAACCATCTTCTCTTTCTTCTTCAAACAAAAAAAGCATTGTACTTGTAATCAAAAAAGAGAAATAATATATAAAGTGGACGTAGGCACCGTCTTTGCTGAAACACTATAAAAGTTCTATGTGTGCTTCTCATTCTTTTTTGCTTTTACTGCATTTTATAATCTTTACTCGTGTGTTGATCGCACGATTGGGGGTTGATTGTCACTAGTAACCACATTTTGACGTCAACATGGGTGTTTGTATAATTCTTGAAATTGGTCTAATTCACTTCGTTGTAAATATGTAGATTCATGTATATGTATTTTTGTTGCAAAAGTTTAAGAACTTGAGCGTTGTGAATTGAATAGGTTTAAATATCTATTTTCAAAATAGATTGTTTGAACGTATTATTTGCAAGTCACTAAGTATTAAGTTTTTTTGTACGAAAATTATATAAAAAGCGAGTTAGTACCAAAATGAGGAATTTACATATGTATTTGGAAATATTACACCTTGTCTCTTTTTTGTTATTTAGATAATCACTCAAACCTTGGTTATAAGTTATGCTATGAATGTATGTTATATGCCTATCATTTGAATGTGAATATACATTTTTGTTATGATTGGAGAAATTAGGGAAATAAACTTGTATACCCTTATTATTTGTTAGGATTGATATTTCAAACAAATTAGGATTTTCCTTTACATATGTGTTATTTACGCCTCATTTATTACTATACATTTATAATGTAATTGACGTAATATTAATGTGTACTAAATATGTTTAAATTAGGTAATTAAAAATATGTCCCCATAGGAATTTTTACATGTGTGAGTTGATGGCTTTAACTATAGTTAATGACACATAAACACTAGGTTAACCATTACTTGTAGTAGAAGCCTGCCCGAAACCGACCGACATATCCAGCGTCTACAATTTAGAGTGGTTAATGTGAGAGGTCTAGGTGTCATGGATCATTATAACTAGTACACTAAGATGCGAGGTTAATCCCAACTTGTAGTCGAATCCTGCATGGAATCGTCTAACAAATCCAGCATCTATAAGTGGTCGGCTTAATGTGAGATGTCTAGTGTGTGTATATATATATATATGTGTGTGTGTGTGTGTGTATGTGTGTGAAGTATGTCGGCCGTGAGAATGTATTAAGTGGTTGACCTACCTTGTTAGGTTTTAAGTGGTTAGGACTAGGTTCGTTCATAAAGTTCACTCCTTGGTTTTGGTCCAGAATCATGGGACCCACCCTTATTAGGTCTTAAATGGTCATTGGGTCCGCTTTTCTCTTACAAGGTATTAAATGGTCCTAGTAACAATGGCGTATGAATGAGGTAGTTCTCCAGAAGTGTCCGCTTCTTATCTAGGAGCTAAGTGAGGGCTGACCTCAGCATGGGCTACTAAGAGTTTCATTGATCATGTAAGGGGAACCACCTGTCTAAGGGAAGTACTAAGTGTCTAGGAGTTCACCTGTAATACCATTAAATAGTAACGCATGGGTCCGCCATAGGGGTCTTAAATGACGATGAGGGTCTACCTTAGCCTAGTATTAATTGGTAGATTAATATTTCTCGTATTGTAATGGAGAGAATATTTAATAGCATTGACGATTATAAGACGGGGTCTTAAGTAACTAGGTTCTGCCATAAGATATTAAGTAATAGTGAGAATCCGCCAAAGAATAAATATAAATTAATGGCCTTAGGTGACTAAAGGTTAGTCTTCCTCATAGGGTATTTACTGTGATAGTGAATTCGCCCTAAAATAAATAAGTATTGTATGACTTAAGTGACTATAGGATAATCCACCTTATAAATTTATGTCATTGATTGTGTGTGCAATTGTGTAGACATAATATGACGAATTTATAGTGCTAAATATAGGAAATGTTTATCCCTTAAAACTTATGTGATTTTCATTCCCCAGAACTTTATGTTCTGACCTCCCTCCGCTTAACATAAGCAGTTTAGTAGGTGGGAACACTCAGGATCAATGATGCTTTGGAGATGGAGCCCGATGATGGAAAATTTTTGTTATTTATGGCAATATTATTATTATTGTATTATTGGGATAGTTATTGATGTACTTTTTATTGTTTGAGACTTGTTGTAACTTACATTGATGATGGTTTTATTTATGGTACATCTAGTTTGAGATATTATATTTTATCCCTTTCGCTATTATGGAATGCGATTTCGTTTTACAATGCTCTTTTACAACTACTTAAATATTTCCATATAGGAACCAACGATCCGTTTAGAACGACTCTAATAACTGATAAGCCTTTTTTGGATCAGAATTTAGGCTCATTCCGAGCGTGTTGTTACATGTGGTATCAGAGCATGGGTTACCTGGTTATGGGAAAATATACATAAGAGATACGTATTTGTTACTTGAAAATGTTTTTAAACTATATATATACACATACTACACCCCTAAAGACATACGCAATTATACCAAGCAACCTTTATCTTTCTTCCTTTTGGGATTAAATACTATCTTAAGAAGTCCACTGAAGGGTTTTTCCTTTTTCAGATAGTAGAAATGGCTGGTAATCACCCCCAAGCAGGGGAACCCAGCAAGGCCTCAGTACTAGCTTGAATGGTTCCAGCAGTACCATAAGACTGTGGAACAGATACCTACTTTTAACCCAGATATAACCTCGAAAGATGTCCACACAGAATCATTAAGAGGACCTGAGTCACATGATATTATAATCAAATGGAATTTTACCATAAAGCTTAGAAGAATGAAGCAAAGGCAGCTGTAAGAGTTCCGTAGCTAAAAAGGTTATGTACATAGATCGGTACCGACCCATTATAGGTCGGAACTGACCCATGAGAATTATCTTAGGACTTTTGAGACTTGCTCCAACCTCTTTGTATCATTGATAAGAAGTCATTCACACAATTCCAATACAATTAAACCCACCTAGGTACATCGCTCATTGGATCAAAGAAAAGCATCAAGACGACAAAAAGTAAAGAATGAAATAGTGTCAAACCAAGTCCAATTGATATCATATCTCACCAAATACTAAACAAGATACGTACATCGCTACTGTAAAATCTAGTGTGAAGAATAGAAAAACATTATGGGTCAGCACCGGCCCATCGTATTAATGTATTTTGCTACATAACTTATAAGTGAAGGTTGGCACATCAGAGGCTCTTTACTCGTGGGTTTGGCCCAACTCCTCCCAGAACACCTATAAATACCTCCCTAGCTCCAACATAAAAAGGGACTGATTTCCTTGCTCTGCCAATCCCTAAAAAGATGTTTCTTCGTCTCCAGAGATAACTACTCCAAGTCACATAGGCTGATTATCGTGATTCCCTGATAACCAATAATACTAGTGATTGTTTGTTATTCTTTGTTTGGAGATCGTTGTAATTATATATACCATTCTGTATTTGGCATGGCAAGGTGTATAATAATATTGTTCAAAGTAGATGTAGGATTGATCCCAAGCTGCACCACTATAAAATTGCCTTCTTTTTTACCTACTCTTTGTTTCTTTCCTATTTTCATTTATTTTTTTACTACTTTATTTGTTTCCCCATCACGGGGTGGTGCTTTCGCAATTAATCAGGTGTTACTGCCATTTTTGAAGTTAACATTTGGTGCTTTGACAAAGAACTGAATCTAAGGCCCAGATTTGAGCTTCTACTGTAGATTACAAAGGTCTACTAGGAAGATCCATGGAAAAAGTTGCATTGAAAACCCGAAGCTTGGTTGATATCATGGCTCCACTTAGAAAGAACGCAAGTAAAAGAAAATCCGGAGCGGTTGCAACTTCTGGAAACATGGCTGGTAATACTCAGGTTTTCCCCATAGCTAACAACCCTAGAGCATCTCAAACTCTCGGAGAAGCTATTACCTGGAGATAACTTGATAGCATAGTAGAAGGAATAAACCAATGATTTTAAGCCACGAACTTGATGTTGATGGAAAAGTTGGATGCTTTCTTGACTACCAGGCCAAACCTGAGAACTGATAGAGTCGAGATTGACTTGGAGGAGCATGCTCATTCTTCAGGTTCAAACCAGAGGAGGGTAGATCTGAAAATTTCTCCCATATCACGTAATGCTAATGTTGCCAGAACCAATGCAGGAAGGAGTGGTAGCGTTATTCGCAGAAACCTCAATATGGGAGGTAATCCGGAGCGACATATCAATGATGGTTATAAACTTGATAAAATGTATGTTTCTAATGATAATCCATGCAATGGTGCCAATTCCGACAACAAAGGAGTTGATATCGACGAGAACAAGAAGAAATAGACTATGAGACCCTCCTCCCAGAAAATTGTAAGTACCACCTGAGGGACACTTCCGCGAACCGAAGGATCAAGACCCTAGCCAACCCACCGAGGTCGTCTGTTTAACAAAACACCCGAGAAGGCAGTTGGTGTCTGCCCTATGGAGCGTAACGATAACGAAGAGTATATCTCAGAAATGATCAAACAAATTATGAGGGAAAGCTTTGCTAAAAAAGAGGAAGAAGAAGATTGGGGTTTCGATCCTAGTAAGACTTCGTTTATTAGCAAGATATTGAAAGATGATTATCCTAAGAAATTTTTCCACCAATGATACTGGCATACAATGGAACAACAGATCCCAACTTGTTCCTATTTAAGTATGATTGTCATATGAACGATTCTCTGGTAACCGATGAGTTAAAGTGTCGATATTTCCCGGTATTCTTGAAGGAGTAGCATCATTATGGTTCACAAAGCTTGCCTCAAATTATATCGATATATTTGAGTACTTATCTCGAAAGTTTAAACAATAGTTTAGGTTGTACACCTCAAAGGAAAAAAGACGACCTGTCTTTGTCTGGGATAGCTCAAAAGCCGGAAGAACCCTTGAAATCTTTTTTAAACTGATTCAACATTGCAGTAACAGAGGTTTGTAACTCAAAGTCGAGAATGGTGCTAGTGGCTCTGGTCTGAGCTATTGATAAGCAAAATGAATTTGGAAAATGGGTAAAGATGAAAGAACCTAACACCTTGGAGGAATTCTACAAGAAGGTCGATGAATTCCTCAAATAGGAAGAGGCAAATCCGATAGCCGAAGGTGTAGATATTCTATGCAAAACCATCTTAATAACAATCGCAAGGAAGATGCATCTACCCAATAAGAAGAAAACAAGGGAGAGGTCATAAGAGAGCCAATGAAGAAGAAGGTAAGGGTAAACCCAAAGACTTCACGCCTCTAAACGACATGCCTGAAAACATCTTCTTAGCCACAGACAAGTAGTAACGCTATCCAAAGCCACCTCCTTTAAAGATGACTGAGAATCAGAGGAATTTCAGCAGGTTTTGTCGCTTTCGTAATCAGCCGAGACATAACATTAATGAATGTATACACTTAAAGAACTTGATAGAAGAGCTTAGTAGGGATAATAAGTTGTAGCAGTACGTCAAGAAACCTCAGGTTGCTCATCCAGTCCCAACAACTCAGGGGAAGGTTGTTCCTGCAAATCAACCAGGATCCAACAATCAAAATGGGGGTCAAAGAAACGGAAAATTGGTTATTCATACCATTTCGGTGGCCTGCAGTACCCTTTACAGAAGAGTTGGGGAGAGATGGAAAGGTAGTCAGGTGCCTTGAAGTATGCTCCAAAAGACGAAACTTGCCTCATTTTAGAAGATACAAACCCAGAAAAAACAAAGGAAATTTAACAACGATGTAGTTTTTAGGGCCAGGGACACAGAAGGGCTCGAAGGTCCAACGCTCGATCCAATGGTAGTGACAATTGGCATTGGGCCGGCTACATAAAGATGGTACTCATTGATTGTGGAGAATCTGTGAATATTATCTTCAGAAAGACATTCAACCAGATGAAATTGTCAATGACAGATGTATCGGCTTGTCAAGCCAAAATCCAAGGTTTCTCTGGCAAGCCATAGCAACCTATCGGAACAATCGATCTGCCTGTCTAGCTCGGATAAGGCAAAAGGAAGGTGGTATTAATCCGAACTTTTGTAATTGTTGATGAAGTTCTAGGGTATAATTCATTTCTCGGCAGACCTACGTTAATGGATTTCAAGATCACCCTAGCATCGTGGTTCCTCATGATGAAGCTCCCGATCGATAATGGTGTTGGAGTCGTAAAAGGGAAGCATAATGCTACTCGAGAATGTTATATAAATGAGTTGCGAGAATCCAAGAGGAAAGAAAAGAAGAAGGTTGTGGAGGGATCCCTCCACATTAAAGAGACCATCTTATAGAAATTAAAGGGCAACCCTTGCACTAGAGAGCACGGTCTTGCTCGGGAAAATATGGATCCTCGAAAAAAATGCACGAGATAATGGGGTAGCTCCTGCAGAGATGACGATAACTGTCTCAGTAGACCTAAAGGATTCGACCCAAATGTTGAGTAACGGATCACAGCTTGATATAAAGATACAGATAGAGTTGATTGTTTTTCTAATGTCTAATTTGGATGTGTTTGTTTAGATTCACGCAGATAGTGCCTAATTTCGTCAAAGGTGGAAAGTCATGTTTTGAACATTGACGCTTGATACACCCCCGTAAAACAAAAAAAGAGAACTCAAGGTCCAGAGAGATCAATAACCCTAAAGGAGGAAGTCAATTGTCTTATGTATAATGGGTTCATTAAGGAATCAACATATCCAGACTGGGTGTCTAATCCAGTTTTGGTTAAGAAGACCAATGGCAAGTGGCGAGTATGTGTAGACTTTTTAGATCTCAATAAGTAATTTCCCGAGGAAAATTTCCCATTACCGCGGATTAACCAACTCGTGGATGGAACGACAAGCCATGAACTACTATCCATCATGGATGCATACTCGTGATATAATCAAATCATGATGCATGAACCCGATCAATAAAATACCAGCTTTGTAACGGATTTGGGATTGTATTATTATAAATTAATGCCTTTAGGATTGAAGAATGCCGAGGCAACCTACCAACGGTTAGTCAACATGATGCTCATATCCCAAATTGGTAAGACCATAGAGGTGCATGTCGACAATATGCTCGTCAAGTCAAAGAAAAAAAATCACATGAATAACTTAGTTGAGATGTTTGCAATTCTGACAAAGTATGTAATGAAGTTAAATCCATTGAATTTTCATTTGGCCTGTCATCTAGAAAATTCCTGGGATTCATGGTTAGAGCAAGAGGCATCAAGGCTTTAAGTAACGACCCTGAGAGACATAAGGGCTCCCCAATATAAAAAAGAACTTCATAGTTTCAATGGAAAGATCACAGAACTAAGCAGGTTTATATCTAAGGCACCTGACAGATGCCTACCTTTCTTTGATTCTTTGAAAAAAGGGAAGAAGAAACTTCGAGTAGACAACGGAATGTCAAGCCTCTTTTGAAGAGATTATACGACACATGAAAGCCCATCCAATTCTCTCTAAACCTAATGGTGGGGAAGGTCTGTTTATTTATTTAGTAGTATCCCACGCCTTGAGTACAACTTTGGTACGAGAAGAATCACGAGTCCAATGGCTGATATACTATATCAGCAAACGATTTACTAAGGCAGAAAGGAATTATTCGAAGCTTGGAAAACTTGCATATTGCTTACTAATTGCATCAAGGAAGTTACGACCCTATTTCCAAGCCCATCAGATTAAGGTACTAATGGATCAACCATTGAAGCAAGTTATATTTAGACCAAAAACGTCGGGACATATGTTAAAATGGAATATTGAATTCAGCCAGTACGAGATAACCTACTGTCCTCATAGAGCAATCAATGGTCAGGCTCTGGCTGACTTTATTAAGGAGTTCACTTTACAGGAAGAAGGCGAGGTAGAAACGGTAAAACTAATCACTCAATGGAGACTATATGTGGCGGAGCTATGAATGAATATTGTTTGGGCGCAGTAGTAGTATTAGAAAACCGCGAGAGACGATCGGTCTATTATGCTTTGTGATTAGAGTTCCCAGCCACCACCAACGAGGCAGAATACGAGGCCTTGATAGTTGGACTAAGAATACCAAAAGAATAAAATCTCAAGAATCTCCAAATATTCGGTGACTCCCAACTCGTGGTATGTTAGGTTTGGAGGGAGTTCCACGCTAAGGAAGGAAATTTGGCCCTATACTTATTAAAGGCAAGGGAGCTCCTTGATCATTTTGAACACTATGTTATTATGCACATCCCAAGAGAGGAAAACATAAAAGCTAATTCGCTCGTGAAGTACGCTACATGTGATGCTCAGCTTCTGGGACTAGTGCCAATAGAAATCCACAGCAATCCAAGCATTGATGAAATGGAAGTTGAGTATTCTATGAAGTCATCGGAGAAACCAAAGTCCTTGATGACCCCTACAAAGGAATATCTAACTAACATAGCACTCTCCACAAGTCAAGCAGAACGAAAGAAGCTGCTTAGAAAAGACCAAAGAATTATTGTGCAAGACGGGAAAGCTGTAAAGAAGGGGATTTTCTATGCCATTACTACGATGTGCGACTCGGGAAGAGGCTAAAAGGATTTTGTTCGAAGTACATGAGGGAGAATGTGGGGATCATTCCAACAGTCAGACTTTGGCAAAAATGTACTTCGATACGGCTAATTCTGGCTCGAAGTGAATAGAGATGCTATAGATTACGCTCAGAAATGTGATAGATGCTAGAGTTTCGCAAAAATTCCAAGTACCCATCATCCGAACTAACTTAAATGGTAAGCCCATGGTTGTTTGCAATATGGGGCGTCGATTTGATCAGATATTGCCTATAACCAAAGTAGGCACTAAATATGCAATACTTGATGTGGACTACTTTACGAAGTGGGCCGAAGCGGAGCCGCTGGCCACGATTACCACTAAGAAAGTTATTATCTTTGTTACTAAAAATATCATTTGCTGGTCTAGTGTTCTAAAAAAGATCATCACCGATAATGGGACACAATTTGTAAGTGGGGAGTTTCAGGACATCTGCAAACGGTACCACATCTAGAAGATTTTCATAGCAGTAGCTCACCCGCAGGCGAATGGACAAGTGGAGGTTGTCAACAAAATTATCAAACCAACTATCAAGAAGCAACTAATGAAAGCCAAAGGTGGATGGGTCGATGAGTTACTGCTCGCTCTTTGGGCCTATCGAACAACTCACAAATCCACGACCGAGCTTTCACCATTTTCCTTGGCATTCAGCGCTGAAGCTATGATTCTGGTAGAGATAGAAGTTCCAACCCATCGAGGAGTTCATTTTAATCATGCTGATAATGAGCAGTTGATGCTGAAAGCTATCGATCAGCTAGACGAAAGAAGGGAGGAAGCAGAATTCAGACTGGCAAAACATTAGAGAAAAGTCGTAAACATTTCAACTGTAGAGTCTTCCACCGCACCTTTAAAGTCGACAATCTAGCTCTGAAAAAGATAATGACTAGCACGGATGTGTTTAGGCCAAGTTGGGATTGACCTTGTTAGAACAAGATTAACCCTAGAGTGGATGAATAGGGCTTACTGGAGTTTACAAGTTATTAAAATTATCACACCATGGATTGTAACAGAGAAAATAAATGCAAAAAGTAAATGACACAATTTTTACGCAGCTTTGGTAAACTCTTCCTACTGCTGTATTCAACAAGATTTCTACTAGGTATTAAACCATATCCCTCTTACAAACCTTGTAAACCGGCAAACCCTGCTTCTGTTCTAATCCTACGCTCAAAACTTTGCACTGATCTTTATCCCCAACATCAAATTTTCCCTGAATCACAAACCCGTAGCTTGTATACCCTAACTATAAATCCTATAGCTATTAAACGCCTAGTTTTATAGACAAACTAGAAAACCAATGGACAATTACAAAAGAAATAAAAAAACAATAAAACAGAAACCAAAAACAAAAACCCCTCCCTTCCAAATAGAAAATAGTCAGACTCCTTGTTTTATCACTTAAGAAAATAATGTCGGCCTCTTTCTTTAATGACCACTGAGATAAAAAAATAGGGTTTTTGACAAATCCCTAAATTGTATCACGTCTTCAATTCTGGATGAATATTTTGATGGCTCGATTGTTGTTGCTTACTTGTCAATCAGATTTGGGGGTTACGATCGAAAACGTGAGTTTCTCTTAATTGATTTTTCCAATTTTCTTTTAGTATTTGTTGCTTGGTTTTCGATATAATTGTCGACGATGAAGTAGGTGTTAAATAGGGTATAGAAACCCTTGAATTATTCTCTGATTTCCTCAATGACTTAGCCTGATTTGTTTGTGATTGTTACATGATTGTCCATTGTTTTAAATGATTCTTGCATGACTTTTAGCCGTGAATCCTCTGTTTGATTTTATGAAAAGATTTGAATTGTTTCTTTCCCAAAATATGCACTATGATTTCTGGAAACAAAATTCGTTTTTGCCATATATTCATTAGAAGTCTGGAAATCTTCATAGCAGATTATTCACTTGCCATATATATGCATTTCTGGAAATATTTGAAATTGTTTTCTTGCCTTGAATCCCCTATTGATTTGTTGCCGAGAAAGATTTGCTGCTTGCTTGCCGTATATAACATTTCCAATGGATTTGTCGACGTTAAAAACTCATGAGATTTTCTGGAAACAAATAAATGATTCCATGCATGATTAAATGGATGTGTGTTCTTCATTTTGAAATGCAACATTTACTACTTTCCCAAACATTGATTCCCTAATTTTTTGATGATCCCTTGATTTCTAGATCTTCAATTTTGTAAACTTTATAGTTCTTCGAACCATTATTGAACCTTGAAGAATTTGTGACACATGGTATTCAAACTGGTCTACCATTCCTTTTGAACTTGAGTTTAGTCAATGCCCATGTCTGTGTTGTTGCACCAAGGATTGAACTGTGCACTTATTTGTATTTCCCGACTTGTGCCATTAGGGCTATAAATTTTGTACGAATATCACGTCCATTCGTGTGTGTGACCGAAATACGTCCGCTCGAGTCCGTCTGATTCCCATTTAGGACACGAGTTAGGACAACAAAATTTGTACGAAAAAAATCATGTTTAGTCCGTGTTCGTTCAAATTTGTCCAAATTTCTTATAATCCGGTATATAGTTGAGAGAAAATCTAATGAAATGTGATATAAATAACCATGTACGATCGAGTCCGTTTGTGTCTGTGTTCGAAAACATATGTTCGTGCCCACCAATTTTATTTAAGACACGAATTAGGATAGCGCAATTTTTCCTAGAAAAAATTTCATTTGTTCCGTGTTCGGTCCGATTTTTTTAGGATAGAAACTGAACACACCTCGTCTGGGCCGATCGCACTGATTTACACCCCTGTGTTCCATATGGACACACTTTATATTACATGACATTGTACACATATTTGGCTTTGGGCTGCCTTTGTAACAACCCAGATTTTTAGGTAATCGGGAAGTGCACATTTATTGTTTTTTGCGATTCTTGAGATAATATGTTGGTGATACGAGTTTGTGAGACTAACTCATATAACATTTAAATTAGAAAAAATAAAGTTTTGAGCATTTATTAAAACTAAATATTTGGAATAAATTATATAATTTTGTTATAATTGAAATTTATTCCAATCTATAACCATAAAATCATAATTTAATAATTAAAGGGGATATTGAAAATATATTTTGTGAATCTATATTTAGGGGGAAATGTAATTTGAATATCAAAGAGTAAAGTGTTGATCTAGTTATTAAATTACTAATTGGGGTTCTAAATACAAAGATGTAATTCGATAATAATATTAACAAAGGGACTGTGTTCAAATTACATTAATGAATTTAAAGTGTACATGTGGATTTTATAATATAATTAATGAACAAGTTGGTTTGTTGATTTTACAAGAGTATAAATTGTTGTGAATAAATATTGATAGAATTCATGTGTTTTAATCGTTGATAATAAATTTAATTTGTTGAGATAATTAATGTACGTGTTGTAGAATTTAAACAAAAGTAAAAATATGTGTTTAGCATGGCTAATAATTTATTTTGTTAAAATAAGTCATTGTCGTTCGTATTTTGTTATGTTGTAGAGATTATACAAATAAATGAAGACATTTTTATCAAACCCATTTTAATTAGGGCATTATGTTGCAACCTATATCTAAAATAGTGCAAATGTGTTTATTAACTTGTTCGTTAAGTTGTTAAAAGTTAACACAGCTTAATTAATTATGTGTCGGGGGGGGTTGTGTATTATGTTTTGTAAATTAAAAACAATTTGATTTGTATGTGTATGTTTAAGAGGCATTAAAGGTGTATTAGTGTTAATTTTAAAAGCATTGTTATTTGTAAATGCATATTTAAGCACTTAGCTTTGTGTTTTAGCCTTATTAATCAATTTGGGCTTGGTTAGTGTTAGGGCCCATTTCCTCCTTCTAAATGTTTCTAGAGAGAAAAGTGAAGCATGACACCTTTTTCTTCCTTTCCACTTTCTGTTTTTCAACTGAAGCTTTTAGGGAAAAAACTATGGCCTCCATCAACCTCAAAATTCAATCCTTTAACCCAAATCATTATAAGATAGATGTAAAACTCCTCCACTTCCAACTAGAATATGCTTCAATCAATATATCAAGCCTCCTCTTCCTCTCAAAATAAAAACTCTAGGATAGTTGGAAATTCATAACAAATCAAATAAAATTCCAAAAATTCTAAAATTTGGATATGTTGTTCTCAACTCATTAACATGTCTTCTTTAAAAATTTCGTAGGAAAATATTTAAGTTTGCTACGTCAAACCCTTGTTGCAAAAGAGGTTAAAAATGCATTTTTTTTGGGAAATTGATGAGTTGAGCCTTGCATGATAGTTCGTGAGGTTAAGGTTAGTTGTTACACTCACGCATTCTAGTTTAAACATTTACCTTTGCATGTGATTTGAGTTTGGTTGAATTTCATGTTAATGTTTAGTTTTAATGAAACCGACTTTGATTGCTATTTGCATATAGTTTGTCTCAATTCCGACAATGGAATGTTGCCTGATTTTCTTCTATTGATAGTTTATGCTTTGTGGTATTTATATGTGAAAATTTATGTGTAAAACTACTTCATTTGATATCTAAAACTATTGTTGTGAAATCAATTCAGCCGTAAGATTTTGCAAGTGCATGTTTTGTTGCTGCAAACATGGCCTGAGTCCATTTTTGAGAGTCCATAACTCTTTCATATCAAGTCGGAATTCATTGATTACTTTTTTATTGGAAAGCTAAGGTTTTCTACTGTGTGCGTTTTAGTTTTCAGATCATTTAGAAGTCATTTGAATGCTTTAAACTGACCTCAAAGCCGAACTTTGGTCGTGATTCAGACCTGCGTTTGAATTTCCAGAGTGAAAACAACGCTAAGACCTAACTTTGGGATTCTATATCTCCTTCGTTATCTATCAGTTTTGAGTGATTCTTTTTCTGTTATAAATTTTGGGATCTTGTCTATATGGTTGCAAATTTTTAGGTCAGTCCGAGATATTTTGGCTGTTCAAACCTGGTTACAAAGTTGGACTTTGAAGTGATTTCAGCCCAGCTGAAATTCAGTCCAAAGTCTAAGTTTGGAGGACCATATCTTTTTCATGCGATGTCGGAATTTAGTGAATCTTTTTTTATTTGAAAGCCTGGTCTTTCTAGTTATACATATCAAATTTTAGACCATTCGGATATCGGTTGGTCATTTAAAACTATTCTGAAAATTGCAACCTTGATTGATTTCTGCGCATATTTCGTGCCTTAATGTAAGTTTGGGAGTCTTTCCTTAAATGTTTTTATGATTTTCTTGATCTACTTTTAAACCATGCTTTTTGTGTTATGTTTTGGCTTTCTTTATTAAAGGAGAAGCCTAAATTATCACTAATGCATAATTTGGGTTTTATGTATATAATGATGAGTTTTGAGCACACATTGCACAATTTAAACTAGTTTTTTGATATACATATAAATTAAGTTTTCATTATAGTTTTGAGGATAAATGAGATTTATAATTTTAGTTTTTACACTAAGTGTCCTCGAAACAATAGTAGAAAAAACTATCTTCAAAACTATAGCTTTCAAAGAAAGAAAACTATTGGTTTTGTAAAATATTTCATAGCTTGTATCGAAATCAAGTATTTTCTTATCTATATTAATTGCACAACCTTTCACCCTTCAACATAATGTATTGGATTTTAAACGACCTCGTACACTCTGTGGTATAGGGCACGGAAGTATACGAAGTCAGTTAATTCCAGTATAGTTAGATTGAAGCTGATGTCTTATTAATGATGATTTGGTGTTTTCGATGTTTTCCATTGCGAATTTGATAAGCAGCCAGTGAACCAGTAGTGAGAACGTGTGGTATGGGACGCACTGTTACCACTACTTGGGTTACAGACTGTGAGTCAATGACACATATTTTGTTTTGTTAAACCATTACTTTGCTTCGGGGGGAAGCTGAGACTCGGGGGGAGTCATGTATACGTATTCACTTGAACCGGGGGGGGAGGGGGGTCAAGATACACTCGGTCAGGGGGTCGCAGTGATGGGCGCCTAACTTTGATACATATAAGTACTGAGCTAATTTCGGGGGGAGCTATATTATCATGTGGTTGCACCTGCATATTTATTTCTAATGGATCCATAATGTGATGATATTTTGTGATTTGATCGATACGATCATACATTGTATATTATTGGATTATAAATTTACATAAACATTTTGTGATTTTCTATGTTAGAGCGTGATGCTCCTTCCATGATATTTGACTCACTCGAGTTATATGATGATTCTGATGATTTTCATTTGATGATACATGGCTATTGCTCGGGATGAGCAACATTATAGCTTGCGATGGGCTTTATTATTATGGCATGTGTATATTTCTTATGATTTCTTTTATGATTTGGGTTTGATGATTTTAACTCAATTGGGATGATGGTACATTTGTAAAGAGTATTTGGATTTCTAATTCATCATATAATAGGATTTAGATTTCTTGGAGTGGGGTACACCCTTTATTGATGATTTAACTCGCTTGTGATTTCACTACTACAAAAGTGGGAATATTCGACACTAATTTGTGTGCGTTGCATGAAAAGTGTGGTGAAAGCTATGATTTCTTTGATCTTCTGCAACAATATTCATATGTTGTTGCAATATACGTGAATGCACTGTTGCGGTGGGAATTCTAGTGTTTTGATGTGCAACACCAGTTAAAAGCGTAGCATTACGTATATATAATCCAGCTTAGCGATCCGCGTTATCAACATATAAAAACCCCAACCGTAGATGCAAGATTAATCTGTAACAACCCGCATTTTTATGGTAATATATTTAAATATTTTATTCAAATATAACGTCGTTAATCCTTAATCGTGTGTACGACCAAAAAGTCATATTTTGCATATGGATGAATTCGGATTCGAAACTACTTCCATTGAGTCCGGATCATCGTTTACAACTTTTTGACTATAAGCTTTGATATATTTCGAGCATGTCAAAATTTGGACTTTGGACTTGCGTTTGGGTTAGCCAACCTAGCTCACCCTTATATCTCCCATAACCCTCTCCCCTTTCATTCACTTCCAACACTTAGCAAAAATTAGAAAATGGGGAGTGGGAAAGGGGTTTAGAAATTCCTAAGCTAGGTTTTGCAATTAGAAGCTCAAATCAAAGGGGAAATCAAAGTGACAACTTGAGTAAGCTTCTCCATCTCCTTCTCCATCTTCTCCTACTTGTTTTCTCTTCGATTTCTAAGATTTCTTATGATCTAACTCTTAGGAAATTCAATTATATGTGTTTAGATTGAAGAATATAGAGCTATATTAGAGGAGAGCATGCTCTGGCTGGCTTTTGGATCAATTCTTTGTTTCTAAACAAGAGAAGGTGAGTTCTTCATGAACTCACATCTATGCCACAAGCCATAGGCTTGTAAAATTGTAATTTATTGCTCATTGAGTTTGCATATGCAATTGAATTGGTTAGGCTAATGTAACTTAGTCGATTTCATGTGTTCGTGTTTTCATTGAATTGAAAATTATGATTAGAATTGTCCATACAATCTAATTCATATGTTATGAGTTGATTTGGTGATATTGTGAAGCTCCGTTGCCGCCCCAGCATAGTTCTAACCCTTCAAAAGTCATTTGAATCGTATATGATTGTCTTGGTTAGAAAATTTGTCCTTTTGGAATTTATAATCAAAACCATTGCTAATCTCTTGTATGAATGTTTGTGCATACGCTTTTGGGTGTTATAAGTTGTTTCAGCACGTCTTTGAAGCCTCATATACATGTATATAACATCATAGGCCTTCGGGCATTCGTCGATATCATTTTGAACATGTTTTCAAGGCTAATTGTGCCTTGGAACAGGATTCAGACGTCTGAATATTATAGGTCCGACGTCTGACCTGCTTCAAATAATTATCCCAACAAGAAGAGCAATTCAAAAGTCTTAATTTTAATTTTTGGAAGTCTGAATTGTAATTCAGACATCTTACCCAAACATTTCATACATCTGAAAGGGGGCCAAAATGAATTAACCATCCGATACATCAAACAATACACAATACAATCAACTCATTCCATATTTTACTTAGTTTAAGTTTAATTCTGATTTATTTAATTCTATATTAAATTTCACATTCACAAATACTTTTGGTTATATTAAACAATCCCGAATCTCATTTGAATTCCATAATCAAATTGAATTCTAATTCAAATCAATACCGATATAATATTATAAGCAAATTCAAATTTACCTCCGCTATAAAATAATTTAAAAATAATTTTATATCAAATTACAAATATGCACTCTTGTATATATATGCACTCATACTCAATCTTGGGTATTACTAACCCCATCTCTATTGAGTAATGCCACAGAGCCAAGATTATCACTAAACCTCGCTCTGATACCAGCAGTAGCGACCCAGAAATTTCGACACTCGAATTCAGACACTAACACATCCTTTGTCCAAATTCAAGTATCAAAAAAACCAGAAAGCTAATAGAAAGAAGTTAGAGGGTGAGGAAAGAAAGAAATATTAGAATAGAAGAATAAGAAGATCAGAATCTCACAGCGGAATGGACAAAATATAATAATCAGTAATACTTTATAAAAAGAATTACATTACAGCTTCAAAGTATACATTCACAACAATACAACACACAGCAGAAATAAACTAATACCAGTAAATATAAGGAATATGTCTCGACTTCAACTCCTTCTCTGGAACTCCAGCGAAATCGAACCTGTAAATAACCATAAATTTGGGTCAGATTTTGATTTGGGTCGGATTTTGATAGTCGGTTATTTAACTATCAAAATAAACAACCATAAATATGTAACAAATCCATTGGTTTATTACCCAGCATCACTTGGCCATTTAAAATAATATCACGGTTCTAATATATTCACATTCTTAAATTATTTATTTATGTATTTGGAAAATTTTCTTAAAACCATATCCAATTACTCGTCAACAACCATTTCAAAACATCTGCCATAACATTACTTATTATCTATAATTTGGACATCGATTCAACTTATCAGCGTAAACAATCGTTACAAATCTCCTTTAGTTTTATTTGAACACAATAATCGTCGCTTATTCTTTTAGAATGAACTCATTCTAAATCTCATTTCTTACCTTTGAAAATGTCGTTATATTCCCACCAATCTCCTGTTATATATTTCTATTATGGAAATATCATCTCACATCTTCAAGCCCCTTTTATTTCCTTTTATATGTGGAATCCCGCCATATATATATATATATTCCCAACATTTTCAAATAACGTTACATTATTATTTCTCAAAATAAATGTACTTCCAACATCTCCCCCATTACAACTAATATCATCCTTCGATAATGCAACAACCCGAATTTTAATAATGTGTTAAAACCATAAATCAAGGCAGAATTAAATTTTAAAATAAGAAACAAGGGAAATGGGTTACGCCATTGTGTTCGTCTCAAAATTCTGCTTGGAAACGAGTCTGAGTTTTCGAAAATCGGAGTTCGTATGACCAAGTTATGACCCTCAAAAGTTCCAAGAAGTTGAATAAAATAAAACAGCTCGAAATAAAGCCAGAAATTCGAAATTCAAACCCAGAGAAGGCTGGCGGGAAAATTCTCGCCCATATACCCAGGTCGACTGGGGAGTTGACCCCCCCCCCAACCAGGTCGACTGGGGAGTCGACTGGGGTGTCGACCTCCCCATGACCAGGTCGACCTGGTGCCAAATCCTGGTTTTCAGCCTGGGTTCATTCTGATGTATTTGGACCAATTTTTTGACTAGATTCGTGACTCTAAACCTATATAAACAGCCTCCTAGCCTCATTCTCTCTACACCAATTCTTTCTGTCCTTATGCTGCTTCTGAAATAATTAAATTAAAGAGAGAATGGCTACTTCTTCTTCGTCAAGACAACATCTAGGAATTGCAAATTGGGGGTTTTCGACTAGAACAAGTCTAAACAAATAGAGATTCAACAGCTGCAACAACCATTTCTAGGATCAAGTCTCTGCACTCTAATTCTTGATCCGCGCTCTGTAAGTTCTAGTTACTTTGAGATTGAAACTTGTTAAATTTGATATGGATATGGAATAAAATGAAATTGGACCTAAGCTTGATTATCCATTTGGATCTGTTCTTGTCTCTTCTTGAATCTATGATTTTGGGTTATTTCTTATCGACTGAATCATGCCCATTCATGTTGTTGGACCTAGTTTATTATTCAAACGCTAGATTGTAAAATGAATTCTTGGATCTTGACTTGATGATAAATCTATGCCTATACCTATGACTGTGAACATAAGACTATGCCTATACCTATGACTGTGAACATAAGACTATGCCTATGCCTATGACTGTGAACATAAGACTATGCCTATGCCTATGACTGTGAACATAAGACTATTGCCTATGACTATGACAAGGACAATTATGGCTAATCACCTATGACTCATGACTATGAATTATTGCCTATGATTATGAACATAAGGCTATCGTCTATGACCATGACTTTGAAACTATTACAGTTAATTGCCTATGACTATTTAGGGTAGTTGCCTAGAACTATTTTGGATAATTATCCATGACTATTGAGATTAATCTCTCATGATTCACTATGACTATGACTGTTGTGGTTAATTGACTATTATAGTTGATTGTTCATAACACTCTAGTTGAAAACCAAGTTGTACACCGAATTGGTATTTTGTTGGATCGTATACCTAGGGTGTGACTTGCTTAATTTATTCGCTATTATGTACACCAAAACCATTGGATCCATTATCCTTGTATTTGGCTTGCTTTTCCATGCCTATTCTTTTATGTCAGTGTTTACCATGACTATCGCCTTATCTTGCTAGATTTGAAATCCTATATGCCAGTGATGTTGTAACCAATTATCTCAAGTTATGTCATGCTAGTCCTGTAACCCCTTTTATCGCTTTATGCTCGTCCCTCTTGCCTATCATAGTTTTGATGTTATTCCCTTTATTATGAGATTTGGATTTATTTGTAGTATGGATCGGTTCACGTTTAAGTGCGATGGGAATGCGATTTGGGGAAAATTAGGCAAAACATGAATTGGTTATGAATATGAATCATGAACCTGATAATAGGCATAAGTTGAAACCTAAAAACTTGACATGAAAACTTGACAGGAAACTCGCTTAGAAACTTGACACGAACTTGACATGAAACTTGAACATGGACATGACATTAGAATGAACTTGAAAATGGCCAACTCGAGGTTGGGTTGAGTTTGCAGTGTAATTCTGCCCGGAACCGCCCGGTAAATCCAGTTACTGCAAACAATAGGATCCAATGTGGGTAGTTGGTCATATCACACTTGAAAACCCGAGGTCAGACTGAGTTGTGGTGTAATTCTGCCCGGAACCGCCCGGCATATCCAATGACCACAACAACAGGTCTGATGTGAGAGGTTGGGGTACATTAATGAATTAATGCCATTTGATAGGGTTAAGTCATGAACTACTTGAATATACTTAACCAATTTGACACGATAATTTGATAGGGTTAGGTCATGAACCGCTTGAATACACTTAACCAATTTGACACGATGATTTGGTAGGGTTAATTCATGAACCGCTTGAGTATATTTAACCAATTTAACACGATAATTTGATAGGGTTAAGTCATGAACCACTTGGGTTAAGTCGTGAACCGCTTGAATACACTTAACCAATTTGACACGATGATTTGATAGGGTTAAGTCAAGAACCGCTTGAACATACTTAACCAACTTGACACATGATTCGTAGGGCTAAGTCATGAACTTGAACGACAACACTTAGCCAATTTAACATGACACGTATACGGGTTAAGTCACGAACTTGAATGACCACACTTAACCAACTTGACATGCTAGACTGATGGGGTTAAGTCTCGAATCTAAATGACAACACTTAACCTGCTGGACGGAAACCCTAGTTACGAGGTCCTTTTCAGCAGTAACCCACTAGATGTATCATGGTACCCTAGAACTAGGCAGGGTGGGGCACGATTACTGGGCTGATTGTAAGCGACCAGAACGACGGCTGAGTTGGTGCGCCATTGTAGGTTCAGAAGGACTATGGTCGTGCACGTAGTCCGGAGTTGAAAAAGCAGGCATTGGGCACCGGTAGGTTTACATTGTGCGTGCTTGATTCGTGTCGGTGGTTGGCACTCTAGGGCTTGATGCACCCTATGGTGGACCTAGCATATGTGACTACATTTCGTGATTTGGCCGTATGACACAGACACACGAACGAGCTAAGACTTATAGGGAGCCAATCGATTAATAGATCGTTACGTGGAAAAAGGGTGTTGTTCGTTAGGTAGCATAATCCCTAGTGGTCCTAGGTGGCATAAACCCTAATCGAATCTAGAAAACGTTCAATAGGTAGCATAATCCCTAGTGGTCCTAGGTGGCATAAATCCTAGTTGAACACGCGATAGTTCATGATAAGGAAACCTAGCCAGAACAAGGGTGGCAGTCCAAACGATTTCAAGAATGATGGCTCTACGTTGGAGTAGTATAGAATTACGTGATGAAACCCGTACGATATACGGCAGGGGACTGTACATATACATGGAAAGGATGATACGGGTTGGGGGTACTAGTACAGTTGGTGGAGAGAATGTTAAACATGCGATGCTATACATAGTTTATCTGGTTAGCATAGTTTATCTTGTTACCATAGTTTATCTGGTTAGTATAATTTATCTTGTCATCTTAGTTTAACTTGCCTATATTGTCGTCATCCTTATGTTTACTTTCAGTTTATACATGTCATGTTATCTTTACTTGTTTCTATGCTGAAAGTCACTAGGACTTACTCAGTCTTTATGACTGACCCGTTTTGTTTTGCCTCTTTTTCTTCCGTTCTCCCCCCCCCCCCCCCCCCAGGTTCGCAGGGTGGGAATATAGCTTAGTTCGGATCTTACCAAGCTCCAAGGCTCTTTCACGAACGGCTTGGATTTCTCTTGGCTATGGCTTGCTTTACTGTTTTACTTAGGGAATGATTTATGACCATGGTTTTATGCTTCTTTACTATTGCAAGACAGATTTCGATGTAATGGATTTAATGGCATTTTGATGTAAAAGGCTTTGGACCTTTCTAGATTTTAAAGAAATGAAATTTGGTTTTTCTTCCGCTGTTTTATATGTTCTGTCTTGTAATATTTCTGTGTATGTTTACCTAGATAATGCTCCACAAAAGCTAGTGCATTCCCTTGTGAGTGACCCTAGCGGAGGTGGGGTGTTACATTTGGTATCAGAGCAGAAGGTTACCAGACTGGGCAAAAGTTTTTAAAAACCTTTTGAAATTATTCTCAAAACCATTTACAAAGAAGCATTTTTCAAGAAAAGTTTTATTTTTAAAGGCTATCCCCCAAAGGCCATTAGCATTATCCTTTATTTCCTTGTTTGAATCACTTTTCCTTTCTTTCCTCCATCTGTGGTCACATTAGTTCCATCTGCGACTAATCTTATTTCAAGCTTTGTAGAGTTGTCGTGCGATGGAGGTAGTTCTCGAGAGACTTGTTAACAAGTTAAATAAGAGGGGATAAGAGTGGTTAAGGCGAATGAGGCTCAGAACAAGATGGTAGAAATGTTTCTGAAGGAAAGTCTAGTTTATCTTTCTATCCTGTTTACATCGCATCCTTTTTATTTCTGCTTCGATAGTTGGGTCGCTGCACCTTAGTACTAGCATAGTAGAGGATCCCATTTTTTTTTCAAATCCTGTTGGGGAATCGACTCATTTATTCATGACTTATTTGGATTTATGCTAAGCGTTGAGTTTAGAATAAATGCTTATGTTTTTTTTGGGCTCTGGGTCGATTCTAGGGATGGAGTGGTTGTTCAGAAATGATACCATTCTCGAGTATGAAAAGAGGGTAGTTAGACTCTTGACTTGCCCAGGTAATGCCCTCGAAGTCTAGTGTAACTCTTAGGGTTCTGCCATGCTTAGTTACCTAGAATCTCTTGATATATTTATTGATCTGCTCGAGTAGTGTTCGCCACTAAGGCGGATGGTTCATCTCGCTTATGCATGAGTTATAGAAAATCACCTTAGTAAGTACACTTGGCAACATGGTTAGCATTTGTTTATTTTCAAGAGATAATTCATTTATGTGGAATACCTTCTAGTAAGTGAACGAGATCCGAGATTCACTAGTGAATTTTGGAGAGCTTGTATGAAACCATGAGTACGCAGTTATGTTTGGGCCGAATATACTAGAAGGAGAATAAGTGAAACGAGAGGCAACAGTGGAATGAGTTCCAACTCATATTTTGGAAGCAATAATTAAGAAGCTACGAAATTGTGAAGTTAAAGACGGTGAAAGCACAATGGAGTTAAGCTCAAGGAAATGTGACTCAGAAGATTGAAGACTAGATATGCGCTTCATATCTCTTTTTAAGAGTATATCCTTGATCCCTCTTTTCCTGTAGAGCTTATTTGCACGATATCTTTCAAGTATATCCTCTCGGTCCTGTTCTCAATCCCATTTATGTTAGAAACCCCATAGGGAGCATGACTCGCCTGTTAGTAATACATGTTGGGGCTTGAGGGTGTACGTTGGGTTGACTAAACTTTTTGGGTTTTATAGGATACGGGTTGGTTTTAGGAAGGGATTTCCTTGTGACAAAAAAGGAGTCCATCATGCTTAATTTCCTAGAACCATATATATTGGTTTTGGGCTGGTGTTTAGGGGAGTTTTTCTCCTAATCAACATATCTGAGGAAGATTTCCAGTTTAAGACATTGCCTAATCGGTGCAAAGTTTTTCTTTACTGGCTTCTATCATTCGGCTATACCTTTAGGTAGGAACTAATGGATGTAAACATGTGTTTGAGACATGTTATGGTTGATGGGTGCAAGTGGTTGCAAGTGGTTGCTAGTTGTTGCTCGTGGATGCATGAACACACATTAGGCACTAGATCGGCTCAGTCACATCTCATATTGCATATGCATGAATGTTTATACTTGTACATGGATGGAAACTTGATATGCTATCATTTGGATATTGCATATGAATGAATGTTTGTGCACACATATAGTGTTTATGTGACTAGGACTATTTGCATACATGTTGGACTCATGGCACTAAACATATTTTGCATTAAGAAGATCAATCAGGCCTGATCATTTGCATTAGACAAGGAACATATACACACACTTCTTGCATATGTTCATACAGCATTAGAAATCTCTTAAGGACAATGGTTGCTTGTGGATGATGGTTGAGTAGATGGTTGATTGGATGATAGGATGCATTCTTCTTAACCTGAAGATTTCGGGGACGAAATCCTTTAAGGAGGGGAGAATGTAACAACCCGAATTTTAATAATGTGTTAAAACCATAAATCAAGGAAGAATTAAATTTTAAAATAAGAATTAAGGGAAACGGGTTGTGCCATTGCGTTCGTCTCGAAATTCTGCTTGGAAAAGAGTCTGAGTTTTCGAAAATCGGAGTTCGTATGACCAAGTTATGACCCTCAGAAGTTCCAGGAATTTGAATAAAATAAAACAGCTCGAAAATAAAGCCAGAAATTCGAAATTCAAACCCAAAGAAGGCTGACGGGAAAATTCCCGCCCATATACCTAGTTCGACTGGGGAGTCGACCCCCTCCCCCCAACCAGGTCGACTGGGGAGTCGACTGGGGTGTCGACCTCCGCATGACCAGGTCGACCCTATGGTCGACCTGGTGCCAAAACCTGGTTTTCAGCCTGGGTTCATTCTGATGTATTTGGACCAATTTTCTGACTAGATTCGTGACTCTAAACCAATATAAACAGCCTCCTAGCCTCATTCTCTCTACACCAATTCTTTTTGTCCTTATGCTGCTTCTGAAATAATTAAATTAAAGAGAGAATGGCTACATCTTCTTCGTCAAGACAACATCTAGGAATTGCAAATTGGGGGTTTTCAACTAGAACAAAAACAAATAGAGATTCAACAACTGCGACAACCGTTTCTAGGATCAAATCTCTGCACTCTAATTCTTGATCCGTGCTCTGTAAGTTCTAATTACTTTGAGATTGAAACTTGTTAAATTTGATATGGACATGGAATAAAATGAAATTGGACCTAAGCTTGATTATCCATTTGGATTTGTTCTTGTCTCTTCTTGAAATCTATGATTTTGGGTTATTTCTTATCGACTGAATCATGCCCATTCATGTTGTTGGACCTAGTTTATTATTCAAACGCTAGATTGTAAAATGAGTTCTTGGATCTTGACTTGATGATAAAACTATTCCTATACCAATGACTGTGAACATAAGACTATGCATATACCTATGACTGTGAACATAAGACTATGCCTATGCCTATGACTGTGAACATAAGACTATGCCTATGCCTATGACTGTGAACATAAGACTATTTTCTATGACTATGACAAGGACAATTGTGGCTAATCACCTATGACTCATGACTATGAATTATTGCCTATGATTATAAACATAAAGCTATCGTCTATGAACATGACTTTGAAACTATTACAGTGCCTATGACTATTTAGGGTAGTTGCCTAGAACTATTTTGGATAATTATCCATGACTATTGAGATTAATCGCTCATGATTCACTATGACTATGACTGTTGTGGTTAATTGACTATTATAGTTGATTGTTCATAACACTATAGTTGAAAACCAAGTTGTACACCGAATTGGAATTTTGTTGGATCGTATACCTAGGGTGTGTCTTGCTTAGTTTATTCGCTATTATGTACACCAAAACCATTGGATCCGTTATCCTTGTATTTGGCTTGCTTTTGCATTCCTGTTCTTTTATGTCAGCGTTTACCATGACTAACGCCTTATCTTGCTAGATTTGAAATCCTATATGCCAGTGATGTTGTAACCAATTATCTCAAGTTATGTCATGCTAGTCCTGTAACCCCTTTTATCGCTTTATGCTCGTCCCTCTTGCCTATCATAGTTTTGATGTTATTCCCTTTATTCTGAGATTTGGATTTATTTGTAGTATGGATCGGTTCACGTTTACGTGCGATGGGAATACGATTTGGGGAAAATTAGGCAAAACATGAATTGGTTATGAATATGAATCATGAACTTAATAATAGGAATAAGTTGAAACCTGAAAACTAGACATGAAAACTTGACAGGAAACTCGCTTAGAAACTTGACACGAACTTGACATGAAACTTGAACATGGACATGACATTAGAATGAACTTGAAAATGTCCAACTCGAGGCTGGGTTGAGTTTGCAGTGTAATTCTTCCCGGAACCGCCCGGCAAATCCAGTTACTACAAACAATAGGATCCAATGTGGGTAGTTGGTCATATCGCACTTGAAAACCCGTGGTCAGACTGAGTTATGGTGTAATTCTGCCCGGAACCACCCGGCATATCCAGTGACCACAACAACAGGTCTGATGTGAGAGGTTGGGGTGCATTAATGAATTAATGTCATTTGATAGGGTTAAGTCATGAACCGCTTGAATATACTTAACCAATTTGACACGATAATTTGATAGAGTTAAGTCATGAACCGCTTGAATACACTTAACCAATTTGACATGATGTTTTGGTAGGGTTAAGTCATGAACCGCTTGAATATACTTAACCAATTTAGCACGATAATTTGACAGGGTTCAGTCATGAACCGCTTGAATACACTTAACCAATTTGACATGATGATTTGGTAGGGTTAAGTCATTAACCGCTTGAATACACTTAACCAATTTGACACGACGATTTGATAGGGTTAAGTCATGAACCGCTTGAACATACTTAACCAACTTGACACATGATTCGTAGGGCTAAGTCACGAACTTGAACGATAACACTTAGCCAATTTAACATGACACGTAGACGGGTTAAGTCACAAACTTGAATGACCATACTTAACCAACTTGACATGCTAGACTGATGGGATTAATTCTCGAATCTAAATGACAACACTTAACCTGCTGGACGGAAACCCTAGTTACGCGCTCCTTTTCAGCAGTAACCCACTAGATGTATCATGGTACCCTGGAACTAGGCAGGGTGGGGCACGATTACTGGGCTGATTGTAAGCGACCAGAACGACGGCTGAGTTGGTGCGCCATTGTAGGTTCAGGCTGACTATGGTCGTGCACGTAGTCCGGAGTTGAAAAAGCAGGCATTGGGCACCGGTAGGTTTACACTGTGCGTGCTTGATTCGTGTCGGTGGTTGGCACTCTAGGGCTTGATACACCCTATGGTGGACCTAGCACAGGTGACTACATTACGTGATTGGGCCGTATGACACAGACACATAAACGAGCTAGGACTTATAGGGAGTCGATCGATTAATAGATCGTTACGTGGAAAAAGGGTGTTGTTCGTTAGGTAGCATAATCCCTAGTGGTCCTAGGTGGCATAAACCCTAATCGAATCTAGAAAATGTTCAATAGGTAGCATAATCCCTAATGGTCCTAGGTGGCATAAATCCTAGTTGAACACGCGATAGTTCATGATAAGGAAACCTAGCCAGAACAAGGGTGGCAGTCCAAACGATTTCAAGAATGATGGCTCTACATTGGAGTAGTATAGAATTACGTGATGAAACCCGTACGATATACGACAGGGGACTGTACATATACATGGAAAGGATGATACGGGTTGGGGTACTAGTACAGTTGGTGGAGAGAATGTTAAACATGCGATGCTAAACGTAGTTTATCTGGTTAGCATAGTTTATCTTGTTACCATAGTTTATCTGGTTAGTATAATTTATCTTGTCATCTTAGTTTAACTTGCCTATCTTGTCATCATCCTTATGTTGACTTTCAGTTTATACATGTCATGTTATCTTTACTTGTTTCTATGCTGAAAGTCACTAGGACTTACTCAGTATTTATGACTGACCCGTTTTGTTTCGCCTCTTTTTCTTCCGTTCTCCCCCCCAGGTTCGCAGGGTGGGAATACAGCTTAGTTCGGATCTTACCAAGCTCCAAGGCTCCTTCACGAACTGCTTGGATTTCTCTTGGCTATGGCTTGCTTTACTGTTTTACTTGGGTAATGATTTATGACCATGGTTTTATGCTTCTTTACTATTGCAAGACAGATTTCGATATAATGGATTTAATGGCATTTTGATGTAAAAGGCTTTGGACCTTTCTAGATTTTAAAGAAATGAAATTTGGTTTTTCTTCCGCTGTTTTATATGTTCTGTCTTGTAATATTTCTGTGTATGTTTACCTTGATAATGCTCCACCAAAGCTAGTGCATTCCCTTGCGAGTGACCCTAGCGGAGGTGGGGTGTTACAGATAATCCTGAAATTGTTCAAGTTGGGGTATTTTAATTACCTCTCAGACCTTGATCAACAACGTTCTTACCTGAAGATAAGTATCAGTTGTAATATAAAAACCAATATTCATTCCTAATATATAATCAAACCCCATTTTAGTTATACTTTAATGAAATCTCATCTCTTATAACGATTTTATATCACATCTTTTTGACTCTGCTCGTCTCACCCCTTTGATTCAAACTTGGGTTTCCATTTTTACTTCCCATATCATATCCCCATTAATTCCTAACCGTAAATCTATGAGAAACTAATTTCCTAAATATCAACCCCGAAGGCCGAAACCAACATCAGATCAACATTCAGAAAATCATTAATCTCAACTGATCTCCAGTTAAGTTCCAATTCTTCAATTTCATATCCTGATTTATATTTCCATTCAAAAATCCATTTCTATATCGCTGTTCTAAAATATATTCAATAAACTTGGTTTTATAGCATTGTCGAATCTTGGATTTTTATAGCATCAAATTAAATATCATTCCAATAAGAATTTACTAGCATTTAAAACTTAACTTATATTGTGATTAATATAATTTACTTAAAAATATTGTTCAACTTTTATTCCATTTACCGGTCATATCAAAGTTTATAACTTTAATCATTCGTTCAATAATTGAAATCATTTACATTGTACCTAATAACTTGATTTCAATAACTTCGTCGAATGCTTGGATCCAATTATATATATAATTCCAAATAATCATTTTAATTAAAACTTCGATTTCAAACATAACTCATATCAAATAGCTTAAATACTCATTAAATTATAAATGGTGCTTTAAACTTTATAAACCTCCATACATTTTAAATTCCAGTATTGCCACTTTGATTATTATAGATAATAATCAAATAAAAATGTTTACTTTACCTATTTCTACCTCCATTAGATTTTAATAAACCAATCTAATAATCCAATTTAGTTAACACGGTTGACCTATTCAACTCAAACCTGATTAATTTGTTAATCAACTTCAATTAGCCTTTTCGTTTTAAATTAATATAATTAATTTAAACAATCCTCCTTACTTTGATTCTTATTAAATAACCAATAATAATTTCCAGCATAATTCCATTTTAATTGTTCTCTAAAACAATTTATCGTTATGTCAACTTCTGACCACTTACTTATCGACCTTATTATTTTAAGAATTAATCTTTACGAAATCATTTAATAATTACTTAATTAAATGAATAACAATATTTATTTCCTTTATCATCTTCCCTTTAAAATAATGGAGTTTTAAAATCGATACTCGGTTATAAAATAAATTTTATAACTTCATTTCTATCAATTTACCTGGCGGTAAACCAATCTTTATAAAATAGTGTATATTTGGACCATTTGCTATAATTTCCTCGACCAATACTATATATTGATTCAAAACTCAACCTCATTCAACAACGAACAGGTTTTAAAGTCAACAGGGTTTAATCAGTTCATAAATAATATGAAACAAACAGCATATTAAATATTTGAGGAATCCGGTTTGATTCCTCCTACCTGTTCTCCCCTGCATCACAGATCATTATTTCATAACAGCATATAATTAATGTTAATCATCCAATCAACAATAGGCATCCATAGCATCCAATCAACCAATATATATATCGACGATAAATTATAACTATATGAATTTAGCACATCACAGTATTTCAGAAATGTGTGAGAATTAACTCACCTTTATTTCGATGATCGATACACGTTGTTTGTAACAACCCGAATTTTAACAACGTGTTAAGACAAGAATCAAGGCAGAATTAAATGTTAAAATCCGAATCAGGGAAAACGGGTTGCGCCATTGCGTTCGTCTCGGAAAAATACGCGAAATAGAGTCCGAAATTTCGTAAATCGGAGTCCGTATGACCAAGATATGGCCTCGCAAAGTTTCACGAAAAATTCAAATTCGAAAACAGATTCAAATTTTCAGAATTCAGAGTAGGCGGGAAAAATCCCGCCCAGGCAGGTCGACAGGGGGGTCGACACTAGGGTCGACCTCCCCCCCCCCAACCAGGTCGACACTAGAGTCGACCTGGGGGTCGACCTGGGTGTCGACCTCCCTGGTCGGCCAGGTCGGCCTGGTGCACCTGTTTTGGCTCCTGGGTCTTGTTTTGGAGGCTTGTGACGATTTTTCAGTGGCTAGGATCTAAACTAGGGTTAATCCTATGGCCTAAACTATCCTAATCTTCTATAAAAAGACCCCTAACCTAATCTAAAACCTTCATAAATTGATCCTACAACTAAACTATGCCAAAATGTTTAGTCATGGCCTCCATCCTCTTGTCATAAATTCTATCTTCATTTACATGAGAGATTACATGATCATATGAGTGTATGAGAGTTTCTATGTTCATATGAGAGCTTCTAAACTTGATTTCAAGGCAAATCTTCATCAAAGCAAGGATCTTTCTTATTATTTTCTCAAGGGTTTTATTGGAGCTTATTGATTTAGGGTTTTTGCTAGTGTGGCTTCGTCTCAATCTTTTTATATATTGATTTGTGCCTTCATAGCATTGTAAGCCCCCTCCTACTCTTAGATATTAACTATGAAGTTAAATGTTCATGTTGCAAGTTTTGGGTTTGAACTTGAGTAGGTTACATGCTTAGAAACTATCATGTTATGTGTAGATTAATCCTATGCATATTCGTAAAGTTATCACCTTGATTTTGTGGGCTAAAAGCTATAAGCTTTATGTTGAAATGTTGCATTATGCAACATAAGAACTCTCTTATCCCTTAAGTTAACTCGCATAGAATGCTATATGCGAACTACTAGCCATTTTTCTATGTCATCTATCACCATGATTCACCTATATGCTAAGTTTTGGGGTTATGCATGTTTTTGAGGCTCAACAATGTAACATGCAAATTAATGAACACATTTATGCCTCATATGCCACCATGATTAACTAGTGGCCTTATACCCTTTTTGTCATGCTTTCGCCAAGTTCCTTCTTAAATCCATTATGCGTTGTTGCGAATGTATATGCGAGTTTAAAAGCGTTGGGGTTACATTATGGGTAAACTTTAATGACATGAAACACGACTTGGGGCAAATTGGTATAAACATGACAACTTGTAACTTTGGCTATGAACATGGAACTTGGAAACTAGACGTGTAGGGGTTGTAAGTGTAATATGACACTAGACCAAACATGAAAGTGGCCAACTCGAGGTTGGGTTGAGTTTGTAGCATAAATCTACCCGGACCCGCCCGGCTTAACTAGTGGCTACAAACAATAGGACCCAATGTGAGTAGTTGGTCACATAACACTTAAAACCCGAGGTTAGACTAGGTTGTGGTGTAAATCTACCCGGACCCGCCCGACTTAACTAGTAACCACAAAGTCTAATGTGAGAGGTTGGGGTGCATTAATCTAATTAATGCCACATGAAAAGGTTAAGTAATTTTGATTAATGACACTTAACCGATATGACACGAATGGGTAGGTTAAGTTAAACCGGACTTGGTTCCTTAATGACACTTAACCATATAAGACAATTAGGGGATGGGGTTAAGTAATTTACACTTAACTAATCCGACTTGGTAATTAGATGGGGTTAAGTAATCCATACTTAACTAATCTAACACGGTAAATTCGGTGGGGTTAGGTAATTTACACTCAACTAATCCGACTTGGTAAATTAGATGGGGTTAAGTAACTTAGACTTAACTAATCTAAACATGGTAATTAGATGGGGTTAAGTAACCTTCACTTAACTAATCTAAGCACGGTAATTAGATGGGGTTAAGTAACCTTCACTTAACTAATCTAAGCACGGTAATTCGATGGGGTTAAGTTAAACACTTAACCAATCTAAACTTGGTAATTCAATGAGGTTAAGTAACCGATACTTAACCAACTTAACATGATAAATTTAATGGGGTTAAGTAACTTATACTTAACCAATTATACATAAGGATTTGATGAGGTTAAGTAACATATACTTAACCAATCTAATATGCGGACCTGATAAGGTTAAGTCACAAGACCTTTTTAAATATACTTAACCATTGTAATACGATTAGTGGATGGGGTTAAGCTAACCCATACTTAACCAATCCGACTCGATAATCTGATGGGATTAAGATAATCTATGCTTAATCAATCTAACACAATAATCGGATAGGGTTAAGACAAATAAATACTTAACCAATTTGACTTGGTAGGGTTAAGTCATGAACTTCTTGGTACACTTAACCAACTTGTAGGGCTAAGCCTTGAACTTGAGTACTTAGCCAACCTTGACATGATTCGTGGGTGGGTTAAGTCATGAACTTGAATGACAACACTTAACCCATTTGACAAGACCCTAGCTCAGGGGACTAGGTTGAAAATCGTAGTTAATCAAGGATAACGGGAAAAGAAGCTAAGTGGTAAACCTTAGTTAAGAATAATTAAGTAATAATTCTTAGCCAAGGACATGGGACTAGTTCATAAATAGATGAGTAACCTGATACGGTAGGTCATCGCTTAGTATACGAGGAGGAGCAACTTATCTGACTTTGATAAAAAGCTCCAGCGAACTGGGTGGCGAAGCGGTAGCTTCAGGGGACGTGAGGGTACTCTTGGTATCCCTCTGTGAGGTGGCAGATGGTCCATGAAACCCGGCCTCACAGAGGTTAAGGTCTGCGGTAGAAGAGCCAAGAGTATGCCTTGGTTGCTATGCGAGCGACCTAAAGACTGGGATGGATTAGCGTGGAGTCGACGATACTTGTTTTTGCCCTGGATAGCACGTCGCCGACTACCTACCATCTTTGGTCAATCGTGTACGAACAGAAAGGCAGAGAGCTCCCAACAGACCATGTTCTTGCTATCGAGTCATGGGTGAGGTTGGCCCATAGGAAAGTGGGGCTATAGTGGGACCGGGATGTAGTTCTCATACATGATTTTTCTTGGATTGTCTTTCAGTAGTTGAGGGAGGGGTCACGTGGGACCATAGACACGGATACAAAAACAGACCTTGATATCCGCATTAGCAGACGACTTAAAGCTCCCGACCGAGTTCCGTATTTCTTGATTTGCCCTGGCACGGAACTCGGATGGCACATTGAGATACATGTGCGTCTAGACATGGAAAACGATTCACGATACATACGTGGGATAAATGGCGCGGTTGACGGGTGGCATAATCCCTAGTGGCCCTAGGTGGCCTGAACCCAAACCGAGACACGGGAATGTTCATTAGGTAGCATAATCCCTAGTGGTCCTAGGTGGCATAAATCCTAAGTGAACATGCGATAGTTCATGGTAAGAAACATAACTAGATCAAGGGAAGCAGTCCAAGACAACTTCAAGGATAAAATGGTACTACGTTGAGGTGGTATAGATTTACATGGGAAAGCCCGTACGACCTACGGCAAAGGACTGAACTTAAACATGGAAAGAAACATACGAGTGGGAAAAACCTACATATGCTATATATTAGGTTGACATGGACCATTACATGACATTGGGCATGGGACATTCATAGTTAACACATGATGCGGGTTGGGATACTAGTACGAGAGGTGCAGAGCAAATATACATGTTAGAACCATGAGAAATATACATGATAGATACCGTGGGATGTTATACATGATAGATACCTTGGGATAATATACTTGGTAGAAACCTGACGACGTGATACCTTGACTTATCCAGACACCGTAGTTTATCATGACACACTTGTTTATCTTGGTACAGTAGTTCATCCTGTTATTTTGGTTTAGCTTATCTATCTTGTCATCATACTTATGTTCATCTCAGTTCCTCATGCCAGTTAACTTTACTAGTTTATATACTGATAGTAGATAGGGCTTACCAGTCTTTATGACTGACCCCGTTTTGTTTCGCCTCTTTGTCTTCCGTCCCCCCCCCCCCCCAGGTTACAGGGAGGAAATGCTATTGTTAGTTCGGACTTCTTCTATTTGAAGGTCATCATGTATGACTTGGACTTTTCTTGGCTATGGCTACTTTACTGTTTCACTTGGGGAATAATTTATGAAAAGGTTTTTTTTATGCTTCTTTACTATTGCAAGACAGGTTTTCATGTAAGAAATTCTCCGATGTAAAAGGCTTTAGACCTTATTTATTAATGATATGAAAGTTGGTTTTACTTCCGCTATTTTATATGTTCTGTCTTGTGATATTTCTGTACATGTTTACCAATAATATCCCTCTAAAGCTAGTGCATTTCTTTGCGAGTGATCCTAGCGGAGGTGGTGTGTTACATTGTTTTCATTTAATTTTAAACAATCATTTAAAATTAAATGTAATTTGACTGCTTCTGATCCTGTTCGAAACTGCTTAGCAGCGTAGTATTTTCCTTTGTGATTCCAACAAGCCCGGCTTCGCTAAATTCTGATAGCCAACGGAAAAATATGGTTGTTTCAAGATTTAAACAATTATGCGATTATATATGTAACTATAATTAATTTATTTAATTAATAATAATAAGGGGGTTTTACCCTCAAGGACAAAAGGAACAATAAATTTTTCCATAAGGACAAGGGGGCAAAATTTTATCCTCAAGGACAAAATTTAGTGTAAAGGGTGGAATTCAGGGGCCCGCTATAATTCATCACTTTATACTAAAACTAGTCCTTATGGACAAAAATTTCCCCCCTTGTCCTTATGGAACAATTTATTGTTCATTTTGTCCTTTAGGATATTTTCCATTAATAATAATTGCCGCTTAATCTTCTAGTTAACCTTTGACTAAGTTTGAACCACGTCATCAAATCGGCTAAGACAATTCTTCTCGTGTACTTCGAAAGGTACCAAAATGAATTTCCAGATGATCAAACCGGCCCATCACTTTATATATTATTATTATATTTTTCTTCCGTGAGGCCCAACCCATAAATAACAAGGCAGCGGCCCACCCTTAATTCCCCTTCTCGCAAATTACTTCAGCACTGTCACTTTTTCTTCCCACATAATCCTTCTACCGCATACACCCATCTTCTTCCCTCCATACTCTATTGTGACCCATCCCATTCACATAAAAACACTACTGGACTCCCATGTCCTTTTTTTTTTTCTTCAAATACCTTGCGTTTGCACGCATATAAGCTGGCACACAACTCTCATATAATAAAAGGAATTCCTGATGTTACGTGCTTACCAGCTCATATTTGAACTCAACTCCTTCAATTTATTCGATGATGTGGGACTATTAATTCCAAACCATCATCCCTTCTTAACAACATACGAGGCAATCCTAACAGTCACCACCTACCTCCACATGCAAAAGCCCCTCCATTAAACTTCTAGCGCACTACCAGAAGGAGACCCGTGTATCTCCATGATCATTTCGGCGCAGCTCTCCATGAACGGCTTCAACCCAGTGGCACCTCACGCCGAAGGGCTTTCATACATACCCACCTATACTGATGCCCTTTACCATTGAACAACCGGAAAGAAAATACCACATGCGACACCAACTTCAGTTGCACATCTCCCCTGCTATCCCATCAAGCCCGAACGCCACTGCCAGGGTGGCGCATGCTCTCCGGTCCAATCGCGTCCAACCACCCCGCCTACGCCATGCACAGTACACCACGACACCAAGTGATGTCGATCTCACCCAGCTTTTTTTATTTCCACCTCCCTTCACGCGTCTGTAGCCTCATACACCCACATTCATGTTTTGAAATATCACGCCTTCTATCAATCTCCACTGCCGATGCCTTCGATAACCCTGACGCTGACACCTGAATGCCACTGCTGTCCGACTCTTCTCTTCAGTTGACCCACAATGTTCAGACCGCCGGCAAGACACCACTGTTGGAATATTTCGACAATTGGGCCACATATGTAAAATAAAATGTGTTGTGCTATTTTGGTGTAAAGCCTAATTAAAGTGATCTAATTTTGGATTAGAATTAATAGGCTTAAAGTTTAAGTTATCATGGGCCTAACGTGTAGATATCGGGGCATTTTATAATTTGTTGAAGGGCCAAATTACAAAATGTCAACTCTATAAATAAAGGGTTATGGTCCCCGAATTACACAAGCCTTAGCAACTCTCTAACCTCTTCTACGGAGAGCTGATTTCAGATCTAGGGGTTGTATCAATTTGGAAGACCAAACCTAATTCATTTTCTTGTTTAACAACCGACTACGGATTCAGGTATTGCACTGATTGAATACAGATTCAGGTACGCTTCCGCTAATCAAGTTATTTATTTTCTGATTTGTTCTCAATTAAATCAATATGGGTTACATATTTGGATCTAGGGTTTCATTACTATCTATTGTTACCATATATTGAAATTTTAACAAGTGGTATCAGAGCCACCCATAATTGGTTTTATTGAGAATTATCCTTTGTTGGTCTGATTAATGAAACAAGGATCCGTGGATTTAACAATCTTTTGTCTGTTAATCTTATGCCTCATTTTTTTTTTTTTTTTGGATCCATGTACATAATTATTGAAATCGATATTTTGGATCAGTAATTAAAAAAAAAAAAAAAAAAAAATTTTTGTTATGTTGATTTCACTAGGTATGCACCGTCCGATTACTTTGAAAATAAAAAATCAGATCGATCTGACACTTGCTCGATCACTTCGGAAAGTTCAAATCAATATCACGAAAAGCATGATCGTCATCGTCACTCAAAACATATGAACCATCATACGGAAATCATTTCATCATGCTTGCTCGATGACGTTGGAAACTCGGATCGGCACAACTTCGTATCACGTCTGAAACTGGTGATCAACATGATGCAATCGCTCAAAATTAAGGATCGAGATATGGAGAATTTGCTCGATCATTTACAAGGATTGACATTGTTGATGGAAATTGAGGGATTAGTACGATTCCTATGTCAGAACGTATTGGTTTGGAACAGATCGATCATTACTTCAGATCACGCAAAACTGAGTGATCGGGATGACATGATCACATATAATCAAGTGGTCGGGACTACATGATCACATAAAATCAAGTGATCGAGACGGCACAATCACATAAAATCAAGTGATCGTAGGCCAGTTGTTCAGATACGAAAATCACTGACTCCCGAATGTGAAACTTGGATTGGATCCAAAAGAGGTTAGTGATCAATCACTTAAAGATGAAGCAGATCACGCAAGAACACTTAGTCAACAAGATGTGATCAATCAGAAATAAGAGATGAGTATGATAGCTCAGATCAAAATTTGCCATAGTAGTCCGATCCGAAGATGGTCGATCAATGAACTTTGAGCGATCCCGTGTGGCGATCATGTCTTTTTTAGAGATCGGACCGTGCCAATCATGCTTTTTCTAGGTGATCAATCTGATTCTTTATGCGATCGGTCAAGTAAATATTAAGTGGTTCAATGGGCTAGTCAGGCTATTTCTAAGTAATTAGACAATGCCCATTTATGATTGTTACGAGTCGAGTCATTGTCCAATTTTCAAGCAACATCAATTCCGATGCTTACGAGTCCGCACTCGAGTCGTGAGCGATCCGAATGTCCCAAATCAAAAGTAACAGCCTTGTCACACAGAAGGTTAACAAAAATAATAGAAAACGAAGATTGATGCTTCCAAACCATAAGATACTGCACTAACAAAAATTATAAAAACACATGATTTTAACATTAAAATCCATTGGCAAATCATAAGCGCACTAAATGTTTTTATTAAGTAAATATCAAAATTCAGATTTACCATTAATAATGTTATTAGTCTTTCTTTTTTTGAATCAAATTGGTATGAGTTAGAAAATCACTTTTGCACTAAATATCCAATGTCAGTCACGGGTTTGGAAGAGATACATCCAATGACAGAGAGAAATTACATAAGAAAATAATAAAACAATCATGTATTATTGTGGAAGTTTATAAACTCATCATAAAGAGAATACGCTTCAAAAATGTTCAAAATTATCTTTTTAAAAATTGTCAGAGAACGTTACAACTTACAACTTGCAAAAAAAAATTCATTGAAGATCATGATCCCATAAAAGTTTTAAATCGCAAAAGCGAATACAGTGGAAAATCTAAAAATACGAGTGTTAAAAAATATTGAATTTAAAAAATTGTATAAAATTTGAAACAAAAAAATTGTATTTGAACATTGAATCTTAAAGAAAGCCATGGAAATATTGAGAATTTTAAAAGGAAAAAAATTGAGAAAATATTTTATATTAAGTCTGTTTGTTTCGGCATCTAATAGTCTAAAAATTGGGAAAAATTATTCAAGGTTTGCTTCAAAAAAGTTTCTTGTATTATCAACAAGCATTGAGCTCCTAAATTACCCATCCTTGGATCTACAACCCATAGATAATCATTTACCAATTGCTTGTACAAATCATTTCTCCTACATCTTCATCAATCCACGTGCTATAATTGAAGGGCCCTCAACCGTTGGATCTGTAATCCAACTAGCGATCTAAGTCATTCGCAGAAAGCACATTTGTGCTAGCACTTGAGGAGCCTCAACCATCCGATCTCTATCACAATTTAGCAATCTGCGTCATCCAGGGAAAGCATTGCCATTTTTTTTCCTGAATTCTTATCGTTTATTTTCTCATTCATCAAACCCTAACCCCAATTCCACCGCCACCCCAAATCCTAAAGATCCTATTTCCATCACAAACCCTAACCCCAATTCCATCCTCACCTGAAACCCTACTAGCAAAAACTCGATCCTTCCGTCCTAGACGAAGATTCCTACGTCGCCTCCGTTGAAAAGATAACCGAGCGCGACTTTCCCATGATATTTTTTTGCTTTGCGACCGTCTCGATCTGGGGATTGTTCAAGAAGGCGAACGAAGTTTCTGTGCTCTGTGGGGATGAGGTGTTAGCATTGGCGTTTTCTCCTACAGGGAAAGCATTCACTTTTGGGTCGAGTTCTTGGTGAAAGAATCGAGGAAGGACCAAAATGGTTTTGTGATTTTGCGATTGACAAGTTGGATCTGGATGAGCTGAAATTATTGGAACAATATGTAAGTGCCATTTTATTTCTTGGGTGTTTAAACCTTTTTATTCTAAATCTTTTACTCATGGAATACTTTGGTACAATGATGCAATTCAAGGACTCCATGTCTCTTCAATTTTTTTTCTTAGGTACATGCATTTGCACTTTTGTTTTCACTATTGATCCTAAGTTACAAACTATGTAATGCAAAAGTGTAATCTTTTTGAGTGAGGTTGGACCATTGGCTAGTGATGATAATGCTAGTACTCAGTTTATATAACTTGTTGTAGCTGCATAGAGCATAACTCATTGTAACTGCTCTGAGTTATAGTGTAGCAGTGCATTGCTGCTGTGAATCAAACTAGAGCGAGTCAACTTTGAAAATAATTGTTTAAGAAATACAATTGATTTTTTGTTGCTAGAAGCTGGTACTTTTTAAGTATATTATTCTGTCTTACATGGATCTGAAATCATTAGTTCATATTACTTGAAAAAATCAGGCTTTCAGCAGGCTCAACCCAAATGACCTTCCTTGTAGGATTTTTCATTTTCAGGTATTTTCCAACACCAGATACTGTACCACAAGTTCGAGCATCCACTAAAAAATGTCCACCTTGTTTCATGTATCTTTCCATATTTTTGGTCCTACATTTCATTACCATACGTAATTCCATTTTCAGTTTCAGCGTGAATTGAAAACAAACTCTGTAAAATGTTTTTAAATAGCAATCACCTGTGGCATTAGTAGAACAAGATAAACTTTAAAATATTATGAATTTCATATAAAAGAATTTGCAATGAAAGCTTATCTCCACCACTTAATTACGAATTTAACAAGCTTTTTAAGGTGAAGCACAACAGATATATTTACGGGTAGATTTCAAATATGGAATTGTCGAAAAACTTATTTCAAAAATAAGCTCTGTTGGAAATTTACTATAAAAATAAGTCTGGCATTTTAGAGTTTGTACATGCTTGTTTCAAAGTGTGCATGTACGAATTTGTATTTTGTTACATATTTTTTTCTAATAAAAAAGAGCCTATGGGCAATTTTAAAATTAGCACGTTCAAAAGGTAGTTCTGGAGAAAATTAGATCCATTTATGTAATAAGTTTTCAGTAACATTTTTTCGTCATAGTTGTTTAGATCATCCTATATCTAAAACTGTGCACTATATTTATGTAAGTAATTTTCTTTCTGAATTCAGTGTCTTTTTCAAAAAATTACTATGATGGTCTAGCTTCATCATTTACACATGCAAATCAAAATATTTTATCGATATACAGTTCACTGATTACCATCAATTGTTTGACAAAAAAGACCTTTCTTCATAAGATTATCTTCTTTTTACAATCTAGGAAGGAAAGTGATTGTTGTCCAAGTAGTGTGATTTTTTTCCTTCTTCCACAGTTCAAGGATGAACGTATCTTTCTTTTTTTACAGTTCAAGAAGAAAAATGAATTCCATTCTAAAAATAGAAACTCATTCACAATTTTAGGAGAAAACTGTTCCTCATTTTGGCTATTAATTAGAGAAAGAAGGGTGATAGTTCTTCTCAAAAAAGGCAAAAGGTGTTTTTTTTTGTAGTTTAAGTATGAAGATAACCTTTCTTCACAGTTTGAGAAGGAAAATGATACTTTTTTCTCATTATTCGATAAGGAGAATGATTTTTCTTTTCTAAAAAAGAAGACATCTTTCTTCATATTATGAGATGGAAGTTTTTTTTAACACTTCAAGAAAGTTTAATCTTCTTATGGAAAAAAATAAAGATGAAATTTAATTATATGAGTATTTGAATAGCTTTTGGACCATATATTTCAAGGTGATGATTAGTCACTATTTCGACCTTTATACAAAATAAATAAATCAAAAATTAATGCTTAAAACGAATTTCTTACAAATTCGAATCTTATGTAAACAAGGAATCTGATGTGAATAACGAATCTTATGAATACAACGTTCATCATTAGATAGTAATTTATGATCTGACAATGGAAATTGGTTTCTGTCAGGTATTTGTATAAAAATTATACTGTCGCGAAGATTAAGAGAAATGATATTGAAAAAAAATTAGAAATGCTTATCCCAGATCCCCTCTGCAATTTCGTAAATTTGCATCCAAACTTGCCTACCCCGCGTCCATTTTTTCCAAATTGAGTGAGCCCTACCTTGAGGTTCTCCATGTGCATGGTTCGGCTATCTTAAGGTTCTTTGACTTTTTACTGCCGATGTAGGGTCGGGAATTGGTTTGGGTGTTTTCTGGCAAGCTGGGAGAATCTCAACCAAACAATTGTAAGTTATTTCTTTCTTTTTTTTATCATATCTTGCACTCTCCTATTTGTTTGAATCCTGTTAAACGGTACCGTTTGTTTTTTGGAAGGGATATGTTCGCGTCCGCGTCGGAAGCGTCCGACACGTCATCGTGAGACCCACCAATTTGCCCCTTCTAAAAGCTGGGAAATGAACCTTTCGTAATAACCCTTCCAGCAGTTACCCCTTTTACACCTCTTTGTCCCTTTCATGTGCCCCTTCTTGTTAAAATAAAAACACATACCCCTTTCATCAATTTTTCCCCTTCTCAACCCTTTCCACATACCCCTTCCAAATACTCATTCCCGTTAAAAATCAAACGCACCCATAGAGTCCATGTTTGAGTTAGGAAAGGTGTACTGTATTGGTAATGGGTATGGTATAACGTTTAAAACAAAAGAGAACAAGGTGTTTGATATATAATTACATGAACAAGAAAATCGCTACTATAACCGAAATGTTGGACTGCAGAAAAGCGAACCGTAATATAAAGGGAGGAAAACAGAGGGTGCAGTTTAGTAGGATGGCTGCCACTGAAAAAAGGCACAAAATCATACCCTACTCCCCGGATGAAGTAGAAATTTTGCATGAACAATTACAATTTCAGGTCTAACTAGTAATGAATAGACTTTGACTAATGTTGAAAAATTGTGCAATGCAAATATAAAGCTCGATGAAGTGTTAGTCATCGCTGGCCTAGTCTGTCTACTTGGTCGATGGAAATCTGACTGAATGGGAAAAATTCGATATCACGGTGAGTTTTTGTGGGAAAGACATGCCCTGGGACATACAAGCACTTCATCGGTAAAATTTATCATGCTTTAGATCTTGAGGGCAAGGTCCATTCTCAAGGGTGATTGAATGTTATGTACCAAGTTGGCAGTTCCACTGTAATAAGGCCATTAGAGCATTATCAATTACTACAAAGAATTTCCTACAAGGCTGCAATAGAATGTATTTACCAGAATAGATGAATAAAAATCGTTATTCTTCTTTCTATTTCATTTTACTATGCTTCGCTATTTTCTTTCTTATTTAAATCATTTATCTCTCATGTTTATGAGCAGCTCCAGATTACCTTCTCTTTTTTTCCAAGACTAAAGCTCCATTCAACCTTAGGTTGGCATAGGGCATTCCATAAATTTTGGGTAGTTTACCATCCTAGAAATATCAGCACACAAGTTTCTATCTTGAACATCTAAGTTGTCCGTCATTTTTTTGCAGTGAAGGAGCACACTTAGCATAATTCATATGCTCAGATGACAAGGGAACACCGACATATGAAAGTCCACGTTGCATTTCTACAAATAGTATAATGCCTTGTTTAAGTAATACAATATCGCTAAAATATATCTTTAATTTCATAAAACTTACTTATAAACCGGTGGAAGCATTCGAATGAAAGATTTATTCTCATAGCATTAGTATTATTGTTACCAACAGTACTAGCAAAACTTAACTGGGCCAATCTTCCTGATAAACATTACTTTTTTATGTCTGATAACTTCATCTAACTTGGGCACAAAGTATTCATTGTATGCAGAATAAATTGAGTGATAAGGGTTCCCTCAATCTTATCCATCTGTTGAAATGTATGAATCCAGCAGGAACACCATCTAATACAATACAATATGTAGAATTAGAAATGCACTCATATGCAAGATTACTCAATGAAATAGGAAAAACCCATTAGATTCATCATACGGCGTATAAGTTCTCTACTTATCTTATCATGCAAGTTTTGCACGTCAATTTTGATTGTATCGTCATAGAGGTCACCCTTAATGCCATGCCAACAGAGTTTCAACGAATAACGGATAAGCCTGGGCATTTCGAATCAACAAAAAAAAATTGCCTGCTTGATATCCTCCATAGATAGATAAATTCCTCATAGATTATTGATTCTTTTCTTGCAAGTAATAACTGGTTGCAAGTTGTATTGTTTATCTGAGTTATATAGAACATTACAACGGTTGAAGGCTTCCTTTTCAATTTTTGATTTAACATAAACTACTTTGTTCATTAACAAGCGCCTGCACTCTGTTTCCCGGAGTTCTAATTGTCATTTTGGCACAAATCAATTTAGTATTTGTATCGCCCTCTTGTTGTTGCTGGATAACTTTACCTTCTTCCACCTTCATTTCATATTGTAAATGCAGTTCTTTCTGTTGTATCAGGTGCATTTACAGTACACTATACACTTACTATATCCAGTTGTATCGGTTAAGTGCATATCACCAGCTAATAACCATGGATAATCAATGCCAATCGAAACTGAATGTGATTCCAAATATTTTCTCTCCAGTACAAATTACATGCATGGATAAAACTGCAACAGATTGGCAAACCTCCGCCATTGGTAAATAGACCAGTGGAATGTTGTATACTTTTCTTCACCTCTAAGTAATCCAAACAAATGAATCAACAGAAACTAATGCTCTGCCTTCAGGTCCCAAGTCATTATTATAGATATAAGTCCATTGTTTTAGCAAGAATAACATGAGATTTTACATTTTGTTGACTGAAAATTTGAGCTCCAACAAATCAAAAATAGATGGTTTATAGGAGTTGAGAAGTTTGAATACATGATTAATTTCAAAGCATTCACCTTATAGCATAACATTGTCATTTATCCTTAAATGTGCTCCTTGATCTTTTAGAAGGAGCATGGTTCTGAATTCTTGCGTTTCCTTTCATTTTATTTGAAAATTTCTTCTAAATACATTAGGTTGGAGCATCTCGATTGGAGATTACAGCTACGTAACTCGAGCACTAAATAAACTTTCAATGGTCGATTATAATACATATTACTACGTAAATGAGCCAAATTGGTTATTAACTGAAGCTAGGCTAGAATATGAGAACTTCGATATTAGTCATGTAACTAAAGACAACTTGAATTACAATTATGTAATTCAAACTCTAAATAAGCTTTCAACAATCGATTACATTCCAAAATTCTACGTAACTGGAGCCAATTTGGTTACAAGTTTGTAACCATTGTTTAATTTCTATTATGTTGCAACTTTGTATTGTTAAAATACGTTGAATTCATTGGACCAAAGAAAAATTTGGTCTCTATTTGTGCTCATTTTTCCTTCTTGATGTGTTTAGATATTCTATCACTGTCTTTGGATTCTTTACATTATTATTCTGAATCATTTAAACTGCTGGATTTTACAATGTGCCTTAGAAAGACCGGTCGGATCTGGGGAAAAAAGAGGAGTCTATTTGTGCAAACTTTTCTAATAAATTGTTTTTGCTGGTATGCTTAATTGACTGGCTTTGTTGAACGAAAAAATAACCGGCATAAGTCCAACTTCCCTTCTGAATTACACCAGTTTAATGCGACGCTGCAGGTATTCTCCGTATCTAAATTGACTGAAATTGGCCAGTTGAAGTAGTAGAGTCCTTGTTTTTGTTATAATTTTGTGCATTCAATTAAGTGTACATATATGTATATTTAAGCATAATGGACGATTGTGTTGATCATTTTATTAGGTAATAAAAATAAATAAATAAATAATAGTTCTTTCTTTTTGTATCTGCCAGATTTAGTTCTGGATCCTGCAATGCTGAAGGTGAAAGATAATTCCTGCAATTCTAGCAAGAAGGAAAGAGCTGCTGCTGTCATCATGTTTTCATTTGAAGTAGCATCTTCGTTCTAATCTATATATAGAAACCACGTATGCTTTTTAACACGTTGTCAAGGAAAGAGCTGCTGCTGTCATCATGTTTTCATTTGAAGTAGTATCTTCTTTGTTCTAATTTATATGTAGATTCTCGTTGTGTATGCATGTGTTCCACACCATACAACATTTTAATGATGTATGCAATAGATTTTTCTATTGGTAAATAGTTATTTGTTCCTAGATTATGTGATTTTTATAGATTTTGTCATGTTTAGCTGTTTATGAATAAATGTAGTTGGATATTTAATAATATTTTGTGATTATAGTAGATATATTGTTGTGATATATTAATGTTATTGAAACGTATGCAATGTTGTAATATACGCATGCACAACGTTTGTCATTAGTTGTAGTGTACGTATTCACAACGTCTATTAAATGAATTAATTTATTTTTATGTTAACGCAAATGTCGTAGAAAATTCATTTACCACGGTGTACAATCAAGGTGGTTATAAAATATATAATAGTTAAAAACAGTTGTAAAACCTTGTTATGCAATGTACAAAAACTGACGTACATGAAGTTTAGTTAACGTTTAAATAATGTCGTCTAGCTTTTATTTACAACGTTGATTAAATATAATTATAGAATAAATATTACGTTTGAAAAAAGTTAAAAAAAAGTAATACAGAACATCTACTAAATGGCGTGACTGATGATTCTACAATAGGTGAATAAAGTTGTTGAAATTAAATTACAATATATGAAAATCATTGAAAAAACATATACACAAAGTATAAATATTATCGTAAAAAAACCATGTCGTAATATTTGAAATATGTTGTAACTTGCTATCCCATAACATTCAAAAAACGTGGTATATAGTTTTTCTCTATATTTTTGGGTGCTTTCACTATATTTATATTTTGTTATAACTAACTTTTCAACAACATTTTTTACAACATTTAGGTAAACGTTGTAAAAGATTCCCCCGCTTTTATAACAATGGATATAACAACATTATGATAAATGTTGTTAAAATACATAGACAACATTTATTCAATGTTGTAAAATGCAATTTTTGTTGTAGTGATATATGAATTGTTGATTAAGTCAGCTTTTGACCGGGTCAAATGTTTGTGATTTTTTTGTTCACATGCTATGTATCCATTGAGTTTTGATTAAGTGACTCCAACGGTAATGGGATGTTCGCTCCATTCGCGAAAGAGTCTGAAAACCGTAAGCCAGTGGCGACCGTATAACCCAGAGGAACTGCAACCCTGCTCCCATATTCAGTGAACATCGAATAGCTCAGATCTACCTTTTCTTCCATGATTCGTAAGAACGCCCAAATTACGAATCCTAAGGTAATTGACATGCTTCTGTTCAAAGGAATGGAAGAGCTAACAAACATTGTTCACCTGTGATTTTGCATGCATTTTTTACTCTTCTGTTTGAAGTTTGTCATTTTGCTCAACCTGCATCAATAAGGTTTATGCTGAATCATTCATCTCGCCTGTTAGAGGTGAAAACATTCTTATATGGGTTGGTTTTAGTTTTCATATGTTCAAAGTTCCTTCTGATTATCATCAATATCCACATTTTCAAAGTGGCAGTGAGCTTGTTTGAATTATGTAAACTGCTAGGTAATCTTGTTGATGCCATGCTCAGATTGGTTCATTGTTAATATGTTAATTTTTGGGGCTGTTGATGAAACTTGTATATAATAGCGTGCGGATGTCTTTCGGTTTGCGCGCATATATAAAGATTTTGACTGCATCGTAATACCAAGTATTATGTTTATTCTACATTATTTCCTATGGGATTTGTTTATGTAGAATGCAACCTGAGTTTGAATTAGGCATAGTGACACAATATCATGTATGGATGTATTATGGTTTAGATATGCATTAAGCTACTAATTAATTCATGTTATTCAGTGCAACATCCATTATGATATTTATATGTGTTTTTTTTTATGTGACACTTAATTCTGATATTCATTTATGACATTTATTATGTGATATATTTATGATATATCATTTCATCATATTTATTTAGAGAATGTCATGAATGTAACCATATAAAGAAAGTGATTACAGTAGCTTTGATTGAATCTTGCTATGATACAGTTATAATTTTGAAATTTTCAAGTATCACAAATACCTAAAGTTCTTTCGGGAGTGTTTTATGGCACTCAAAGTGCATTGTACACACATAAAGTGACAAATTCAAATATTTTTTGGTGTCTCTTTACAGCTGTAAATATTTTACATTAGTAGTGAATTAACTTTAAAATAATATGTCACCAAAGTGACCTCTATATTTTAGTGGTTCATGAAAATGTTTAATATTTGTGTGTAGTTATTCATGCCAATATTAGTCGGCCCAAAGGAAGGCTAATGTTTGGCCGAATCACTTACACATGTGTGATGATAAATACGTGACAATTATAAGGTTTTTCGAGTGAATAATTAATCGGCCCAAAGGAAGGTTGTTATTTGACTTGAATTTATTGTCAGTATTTGATCATTACAACAAGAGTACCACTTACAGTTAATATTACTGTCCAAAGACTTGATATTAATGTGTACTAGGTATCTTGAGAAGAGACTTGCCAATTATTTGAATTTACTATGGTTGATATTTGGCTATGAGCATATGCGATCAATCTTCATTTTATTTTTTGTTCATTTTCAACTAATTTAACCGAATTATCTGTCAATTTAAAGAATATTTCCATCTTGTTTTGGGATAAACATAAGGATTTGTATGAGAGCATGTTATTTGTTCTTGACTTTATAGATTTAACTCTTGTAACTAAGAGGGTTACAACCAACCCTACTACGGTTAAATATTCTTATAATGTTATGAAGAATATTGAAAGGTGATAGAACTCAAAGGCAAGAGTTAAATGATCATTAAGTAAATACTTCAAAAGTTTTCAAGGATGTGCTATAGGTAACGATAACTAATTTTGTATAAGTTATCTACTGAGAATTGAAACGGTTTTTGTGAAAACAATAAGGGAAATCAAGCTCTCTTTGTGGTGCTTGATTACATAAAGTCAAAGTAAAAGAAATATAAATGAGTACTATACGGAAAAAGATATTGCTTCAAAATTTAAAAATGCTCAAGTTATCGTTATTTTTGGTGCTATCTTCAGTATATTCATTTAAAGATTAAAATTATTTTAAGAATAATATGTTATCTTATTGGGCTAATTTAGCGCTTTGGTAACTAAAATAGAGATTGAAGTTTTTATGATTGAAAAGTACTCATTTGATATACATTATAAATAAATGTATGAATAAGGATTAAGAAGTCGCTAAGGATCTCAAAGAAAAGAAATAACATACGGATATTTTTTTATAGTTGTTTCTTTAACGAGATATACAGACATATAAAGTAAAATATACTTGATATTTTATAGTTATTATTGAAATTTAAGTCAATTTTTGGATTTATTTGATATATTTTTTATGCTGTCATTTAGACAGATTTCGGTTTTATATTTCTAACGTGAACATATTAGGTTATTATTGTTCATCAAGAAATAGTAATGTTAATTTATGAATAAATTCCAAATCTTATGTAATTGAAGCTCATACAAGTTATGGCTACTTATGCTAAATAACTTATGTAATGATATCTCAAATTTTGTTTTGGTGACTAATATATTTTTTGTTTCAGTTTACTGAGGAATTATAGATTGAGGTATCATAAATATAGAAAATGCTTTATTGATATTCTAAGGGATTTAAAGTTTATATTTTTTATGAACCCACACTAAGGAAAAGTTTTAAAGCGGGAATTGCAAAAGTTATTTTGAAGATGTTGAGTTTGGGGGGGAGAAATAAAGTAATATCATTGTCTTTAAAGAGAATCATTATCTTTGATTCAACTGCGGTTGCTTCTTCGCTTAAAGTTTAAGATTTGTTTTCTTTTATTAGGAAGAAGTAAATTAAGAATCATAATAAGACGATGTTGAAGATAATTTTTTCTATTGTTCCAAGAAAACAAACTCAACAACCTCAAAATCCAAAGATCACTATGGAAATCCACCTAAATAGAAAGAAATGCTATTTCAGATTATTGTGTAGTATTTCTTCATAAAGATAAATAATGCATTGATAAAGATGATGCTATGGACTTACATCAATCCATGTAAGGTACTAATTTAAAATGTGGATTTAAGAAATGAATATATAGCACAAATCTATATGAATAATGAAGTTTGAAATCTCCCTCTAACTTAAGTAATAAGATCATCGGTTATGAATAACTATTCAAAGCCAAAAGGGATCAAGTGGGTAATATTGAATTTTATAAGGCACTTTTATTGAAATCGCTATTATTAAAAGGAAATTTTATTTTCTTTAAAGAATGTTTCATTTTGGACTTAGTAAACGATTCTTTAGAATCGATCACTTTGGAGCTTACTACAGTTTGTACTTTTGAGCATTATCTGATGGAGATTAAAGTTATGTTTCAATGGAGACATTGGTGAAACTACTTAAGAAACTCATTTATGGATTAGTCTTTTGTATTTGGGATTCAAATACACCATTATTTTTCATGGGGTGATATTTGGATTATTACAAAAGAATTAGGAAGATAAATGCTTAAAAGATTTGGTATGTAAACTTCGATTCAGTTGATTTTCTTTTACCAAAACAGATAAATGTTGCCATCCTTGAAACTAAAGAAATGCAAAAGATTTTTCATGCATTTGCAGTTTGAATTCCAGTGCATACTAATGTATATACACATATGGATATGCGTGCATTATTTTATTTGACAGATACCTTACTGATATTAAAAGTGGATCACTGATTTAGTAGCCAAAATGGTTATGAGATATCTTTAAGGAATAAAATAAAAGATCATATGCTCATAGATAAAAGATCGGATCGGTTGGAGATCATAAAGAATTACGATCCAGATATTTTGGATGTCATTATCGTAAAAGATCCACTTCTAGCAATGATAATATATTTTATGGGTGAAACTATATAAGGGAAAAGTGTCACTTAGGCACTTATAGTTTTCACCACTTTGAAAATATCATCTTTGGTTAATTATAAGACATCCAAATATGAAAAATGATAATGAAATTTTGTCACAAGACTTCAGTTATTGATAAAGAATTGAAAGACCTAGTAATATTGTGACAGTAAAGTATATATTATTTTCCAATAAGGGAAGAGTGCAAAATATACTGTAAATCATAGAGCATATTTAAACAAACTCCATTATGGCGGATCCGCTTACCAAATGGTTATCACCTAAGGTCTTTCATGAGCATGTAGCTCAATTGGTGTAACTTTATGTAAGGATATTTTGGTTCAGGGGGAGTTTGTATTTGGTATTGTCATATGACTCATTGCTCTATACTTCAGTTACAGATATATGCATATCAAGTTCTTTTTTCTGATCAGAAATAAAGTAATGAATTTTTCTTTGCACTCAGGTTGTTTAAATATTAAACATTTGATCTCACTAAAGAAGGACCAGTTGGAAATAGACATGTATAGATCACATTTCATGTAATTTCCATGCTACGCATCCATGATTGATCTATGTCGTTTGATTGTATTGATATATGTGACCACTGATGGGTATAGTTACGATAAATGTAACGAATGTCGCTTTGGTCCTTTGTCAACCCAATTAATGGACGAGATTGTTTCAGATACACCATATGTTATAAATAGCAAATTTTGGAGCTCATAAAGTCAAACACATTTTAAGGTTATTTCATATGTGACCCAGGGGGAGATTGTTGGAATATTTCGACAATTGGGTCACATATGTAAAATAAAATGTGTTGTGCTATTTTAGTGTAAAGCCTAATTAAAGTGATCTAATTTTGGATTAGAATTAATAGGCTTAAAGTTTAAGTTATCATGGGCCTAATGTGTAGATACCGGGGCATTTTATAATTTGTTGAAGGGCCGAATTACAAAATGCCAACTCTACAAATAAAGGGTTATGGTCCCCGAATTACACAAGCCTTAGCAACTCTCTAACCTCTTCTACGGAGAGCTGATTTCAGATCTAGGGTTTGTGTCAAATTGGAAGACCAAACCTAATTCATCTTCTTGTTTAACAACCGACTACAGATTCAGGTATTGCACTGATTAAATACAGATTCAGGTACGCTTCCGCTAATCAAGCTATTTATTTTCTGATTTGTTCTCAATTAAATCAATATGGGTTACATATTTGGATCTAGGGTTTCGTGACTATCTATTGTTAACATATATTGAAATTTTAACAACCACATCAGTGCCTTCGACTCTCTACTCAGCTCCACTCCTTCCGCCATGTCATGCCGCCTCCAAACTGCGTCGATCACTTGCAAGACGCCTCACTGTCCGTATTCGCGGCCACTTTTCCAGTACCTTTCCTCTTCTTCTTTTGTTTAGGCTAGTACTTCAAAGTTTGAGTGGGATAATTGAGTTTGTTTTATTTTACAAATATGCTACCATTTTTGTTTTTCACTGTGTTTGTTTCCGGAGATGGAGATAACGCTGGAGCTCGCATATAAATAGCTCGAAGAACCTTGTCCTCCACGGAATGAAGTGTGGTCATCGCGGCACTAGGTTTGGCAAACACGCAAACATGATTTGGGAAGCAAGGCATCGGATTGGGTAGGTAATAGCGTAGGGTTGAGGTAGCTGCTGTTCTTTCCTTTTCAAAACAGTACTGATGATGGGAGCTTAGACTTGCATGTACGGGACATGAGAAGCTAGGTTAGGCACATGCGAAGGTAGTTTGTAAACTTAACGTAGAATAAATATAAAGTTTAGGGTGCGTTCGCAGCCAAAATTTGGCATGCTCATTTTTTTTTAGGCGTCCGACACGTCGGACGCTAGCACATTTTACCCCTTCCAGATTCCACGATTCTCGAACGTTGGAAAAGTAACTGTTGGCGTCCGACGCGTCGGACGCGTCAGACGCCAACGGTTAATTTTCCAATGTATCCTTTCGCTGGCTATAAGAACGGACTCCCCCCTTTTCCTCCCCATCCCAACCCGAAACCTCTCCCCTTTTACCCCATATTTCGAATTTTTTGAGCAATTTCGAGCTGCAAAAAGGTAAATTTTTTTATAGTTGAGTTTATTTTTCAATTCTCTACCATATATATTTTTTTCGATTTTTTTTTGTTTACGCAGATGGCTTCCACTTCACCACTGCTACCTCGCAGCCATTTGCGAATTGGATGGACGACCGGGAGTCCGCTTTCATATATGTTTGCGTTGAGTTCATAGCGGAGCGCGATACAAGCGTCAGTGGGTTCTACGCAACAGTCGCAACAACAATGAACAACCGTTTTAATCTGGTGTTCACAGAAAACCAGATTAAAAACAAATGGCACAACATGAAGCGAGCTTTTCGCGATTGGGACATGCTGCTTAGAACACGTGGGGGTGTATGGAATGCAGAGTTCGATTATCTAGACGGTCCTGATGATTTTTGGAGTACCGGCGGTGGCAGATCATTCAGAAAACTTAGGAAGCACTCGCCGATGAAGTTTCGAGAGCAGGACATTATGTTCGAGGGTTGTTCGCGGAAAGATACTTGTGCGTATCCGATTCCTCCGGTTGCACCTCCTACTGCACCAGCACCTCCACCAGCGCCTGTGCCAACTGCTTTTTTCTCCCATGCCGACGCGGGTTTCTATACCGGTTGGATGGCTTCGGGCGATCCCCCTTCTGCTCAGCCCTCTAGGCGCAGACAGGCAGCGCGTGCCAGCTCGTTTATGACCGACGATACGAGACAGCTTGCTGCTCGTTGCTTGGAGCTTCTTCAGAGATCGGGTACGCGTGCGGACCTTTGGGAGATTCTGACGATTTTCCGCAATTATGAGCGGAATGTGGATATTGTTCAGGAGCTTAGCGATGAGGGCATATGTGGGTTTATTTCAGCGGAGTTGAGTCATTTACCTCATCGTCGTTTATTTTAGATTTTCATGTACTTGTTTTAGTTCCAGTCTTGGTGTGTTTGCTATGTTTTATGAAAAACGTTGTCGTTTATTTTATGAAATATGTTGTCGTTTTGTTTGATGCAATTAGAATTTAATTAAATCAAAACCATTAATTTAACAATTAAATACCACGCTCAAATACCCCGTTCGTAGCTAAAAACACATTTCCCCTTCGCTACAGTACCACGCTCAAATGGCACCCTCACGTTAATTAAGAACGCACCCTTAGGGTGGACATATATAAAGTTTTGATGGAAAAAGGCACGACTGTGTAATATATAGGTAGAGGAGGTTTCAGCTATAGGATGTGAGAGGTTATAAATATCGTGTATTTTAAATTAGGCATGTGCAGTGTTAAAGTTTGATTAGCTTTGTTACGGAATGGACAGGCTACGTATTTCTTTTCGTACATTAAGTTGGGTCAATACTTCATTTCTTAATATTTAAGCAACATTTCTTTGCCTCGGAAGCAACGGTCTAATTTTATTATATATTTCATTTCGTAGATGCAACATGTATTTTCTTGTCACAAATATGGATAGCTATATGTAATGTCTTATCATAAATATAGGTAGCTAGCTGTATTTGTATATATGTAGAGGGGTACAAGATTTTTACTTCAGCTTGAAGTAGTGAGGTCTTTGTTATCTTTTAGTATTTGCGGTACAAGCTTGGGAAGTAACATCTAACGTAGGCAAACGAGGATTCGAAATACTCTTACGTATCTATATTATTTATTTGATTTTATTTCGGTGAGAGCTACTAACGATTTGTAGTTTTAAAGTTAACATACCCTGCTATATACAACTCTGTCCGTATACGACCGGCTATCGACAAAAATAAAAATACCATCGCGCCCAGCATTGTGCTATGATCACAACCATATCATAAAATAGACGGATTAACTTCTTCTGTGAACCCCCAAACTGCTGATACAGGGTGTAAAATACTCTAAATAAAAAGTTGCTTATTTTATGAATTAAAAATTATAGTAAAATTCTAAAAAATAAATTATGGCTACGCCTCAAAGATCTCATCCAAATTCGAAACCAATATTTAATTATATTAAATAACTCGTTATGGCTTATAAACGATTCCACGACAACTATTCTAAATTTTGATTTGGACATATCTTACAATATATAAGCTGAAAATTTTCTTTTCCAATGGAAAATAATAATCAAATAGATCCCAACGTTTCTTGTTTCACAGAAATCCGACTTAAAACGGATTCGGTATATTCACTTGAAGTTCGAATTTCAATATCGCGAACTACCGTGTTTTCCGGGTTCATTTTAAATTAAATATAAATTATATATTAAAATTTCGTTTTAATAAATGAAATAAATCCATTTATAACTCCAATTTAACATTTAATATTATAAAAATACATCAAATATCATACCGCTGAAAATACGGGATGTTACATGCGGGATCACGACCCACGATCTTTGGACCATCGTAGGAGCTTTGTCTCAACACTATGGCTTATGCCTTGAGATCGCGTCTCACCTTCGATATTGGGTTGGTTGAGTCTTCAGACTCCCATATTTACTTGGTTGAGTCTTCGGACTCCCATATTGCTTTTGATGAGCCTACGGGCTCCCGCCTTGACTTACGCCTTCCCTTTCTTTGGGATCTTCGAGATTTCTAATTTATTCGATCTTATTTTTATTGACATATGTGTTGTCAATCTCGTATTGATATTAATTTATCAATCTTAATTTCTTTGTTATCGAGATATCTTATATAGTGTCGAGATTTCCTTGGCATATTTTCTGGACATATCGAGTCTTCACATTTTACATGTGAACATTGTTGTTATTTTATATATGTCATTTTCTGTTCATATCTCTGATTCTATTTTAGTTTATTTTGATGAGTACAACTAGACTGACCCGTTTATTGTTTATTCCTATAAATAATATTCGGGTCATACCGAGTATTTAGGTGCTTATACAGGGCTTCTGGCAGGGACCACCTTTTGGATTTTTTCTATCTACATTTGTGTTGTAGTTATTGATTTCATGTATATGAGATAGTGACATCTTTGTATACATATTCTTCTGGCTAGAGCCTATACCTGTCTTTTGTTGTTTAGTGGATCGACTATGACCACTAGCATGTATATTTACTCATGTGTTATATTCATATCTTTTTCCGCCTTTGTGATGAGAATACTTGTGTCTGATTCTGATTTTATTGTTATGTATTTTATATTGTTTTCCGAATTATATATAGCCACTGTGTAGTAGATTGGGAAATGATTTAGATGTGTCGGATTTCCTCATGAGATTTAAAAAGTTAAACCACATCATCCGACATATATAACATTCGTTCAAAGCTAATATATAGCTGGTCGCTCCTCAACAACCTTATTCTTCGGATTAGTTGACACCATTGCGTGCAATAGCCTTGGCTAACGCGAGTATAGAGGCGGGGCATCACACTTGGTATCAGGGCCAAGTTCGAAACAATATAAGATATTATGGCGAGGATCATTGTCCTAAGTTTCTTATGAAATCGTGTTTAGGGTTTTATTCGAGTCTTGGGACCCGTCATATCCTATCTTATATCTTGATCATTTGTTTGACCAATCAAATTTATTTGAATCTAATATTTGTCTTCTTCTCTCTTTGGGAGGATAAAAATGGTTAGGAACATACTTTGTTTCCTTCGTTATTTTTAATAATTGTTAGTACGATCTATAATTAAGTTTCATTGCTCATATCTATCGCTATCGAGACATCTTTAGCTTTCTTTGGGTGCTGATTTAGTAATCATTTTAGCATCATTTAGTTACTTGTTGCATACAAGTAGGTCTTGCTTTTTTGGTTGAATATGGACTTTAATTAAACGTTTTGGTAAAAACAAGGGGGTCGACACTCTTGCATTTACTTCGGTAGTTAATTTCTGTACTTAAACAATTGAAAATATTTTTGTATCCTAGTTGGTTACTTAAGTCTTAGCTAAGCAATGATTTTGCACTTCTTGAGTTATCTAGCTCATTTTTATGAAGTGGCAATTTATTGTTCTTACTGACCTCTTAGAAAAGTTCCAATTGGACTTGGTTCGGAAGTGTATCTGCAGGTGCATTGCCATTTGTCCGAGTTCATTTATTTTAGAGGTTTGTCTGACGTGTTTACAGGTTCATCAACTTACCAATTTCGTCAGTTCGTTTAATGTGTTTACAGGCTCATCGATGATCTGAACTTGATGGTTCGTTTGAGGTGTTTACAGATTCGTCGACTTACCAATTTCGTCTGATGTGTTTACATGCTCATCGACGTTCCGTTATTGCGGATTCATAAGATGTGTTTACAGGCCCATCGATGATCCAATCTTTGTAGTCTCATGTGTTGTGTATCTTTATATGCATCCCTGAGAGAGCTCGTGTGGTGTATGTCTTTATGTACATTGGCGGGAACCTTATGTGTTGTATATCTTTATATACATTGGTAAGGAGATGATCACATGTGTTGTATATCTTTATATACATCGATGTTGATCATTTTTCATTTGATCTCGTGTGTTGTATATCTTTATATACATCCTCATTGATCATCTTTGTTGTTCTCTTGTGTTGTGTATCTTTATATGCATCCCTGAGAGATCTCGTGTGCTGTATATCTTTATATACATCCTCATTGATCATCTTTGTTGTACTCTTGTGTTGTGTATCTTTATATGCATCCCTGAGAGATCTTGTGTGTTGTATATCTTTATATACATCCTCGTTGATCATCTTTGTTTTTATTTTTTGTTGTGTATCTTTATATGCATCCCTGGGAGATCTCGTGTGTTGTATATCTTTATATGTATATGTACATCCTCGTTGATCATCTTTGTTGATCTCTTGTGTTGTGTATCTTTATATGCATCCCTGAGAGATCTTGTGTGTTGTATATCTTTATATACATCCTCGTTGATCATCTTTGTTGCTCTCTTGTGTTGTGTATCTTTATATGCATCCCTGAGAGATCTCGTGTGTTGTATATCTTTATATACATCCTCGTTGATCATCTTTGTTTTCCTCTTGTGTTAAATATCTTTTATATGCATCCCTGAGAGATCTCTTATATTGTATATCTTTATATACATCCTCATTGATCATCTTTGTTATTCTCATGTGTTGTATATCTTTATATACATCCTTGAGAGATCTTGTGGGTTGTATATCTTCATGTACATCAACGAGAATCTTATGTATTCTATAATCGATAAATGGTTGACAACATTGCTTTTGGGAGGTGTCAGCATCCTGGCCATTATAGACAAAACTACTTTTGGGTGGTGTCAGTAACCTTATCATTATGGTCAAATTGCTTTTGGGAGGTGTCACCGACCTTGTCGACGCCATGGTTGTCGGACCAACTTGTCGAAAGGCAAAAGGTCTCGTGTGATTATTTGCAACTTTGTGGTGAACGAAGCTGCTTATTCCTTCACAAAGTTTAGAACTAAATAACTTGGTGATTTTCGGTTTGAAATCAGCCATTTCTTTCTTTTGGCTAATTCTTTGTTCATGGATGTCCAAACTCTTTTTCTTGAAGAGTGATCATCCTATACATACCTATTTGCATGCCTTGTTCGTTCGGAGTTTGTGGTGATTTTTAGGAATGAATTGGCCTAATCGCTTTTAGGTCCATATTTTATTTTTCCAAAAAGAATCATCCAGTTTCGACATCCCCTTTTCATGGCACAAGTTTGTTATGTGTTTATCTTTGGAGCCTTGTGCTCATTTGTGATTAATAGTGGATTTTTGCAATTTTTTTGTAAATACTTGAGTTAAGTCAGTGGTTATGGGACATTTGGAAAAATTCGCTTACTTACTAACTTAATGTAAATTTTCTCTTTTCCTAGTGATCATTTATGATCACTTTTCTATTTTTGGAATTTTTACGCTCTTACTTATTGTTGTTCGAGCATCTTTCCATATTTAGGTTCTTCTAGATCTCTTTGTGTGATTTCTAGAAGTTGAGTGGTTCGAGTTTTCATTTGAAAATTTATCTCGAATCTTCTTTCGAAAAATGATAAGCTACATTTTGCTAATCTATCTTAGTCTCTTGTTTCTGGATTTCGAATTTGTGATCTCTAGGATCTCATAAATATTAGTTAATGATTATTCCAATTTTGTTAACCTTATTGAACCAAGTTTTCGAGATCATAACCCGACTGGTTTGACCTCATTCTTCTGGGTAACGTCCTTGCGAATTGGAAAACCCAAAAATTTTCAAGTCTTGTGAAATTCTTCTAATTTCAACCATTTATCATGTTTTCATGATTTGAAATTGTTTCTGAAATATTAGAGGATGTGCTAATATTTCAAATTTGTGATTTTTAGGGTTTATTGGAAATTTAAAAGTTCTAGTTGAATTGTTCATGAAATATTAGAGAACGTGCTAATATTTCCAATTCGGGATATATAAACCAAATTTTTAGTTCATGATCTTGTTTCCCAAACAAGATCGCTTATCCTATTCAATGTAAGAAAATTTTATAAGCTAGGATACTTTTGTGGAATTGTTAATTCTGAGTTGTTATCTATATTGAGTTTTTCATTAAATAATTACGAGGACGCAATTTCTTTAATGGGGAAGTCTGTAACAACCCATATATTTGATGATAATATATTTAAATATTTTATCCAAATATAACGTCGTTAATCCTTAACCATGTGTACGACCAAAAAGTCACATTTTGCATATGGATGAATTTGGACTCGAAACTACTTCCATTGAGTCCGGATCATCGTTTACAACCTTTTTGACTATAAGCTTCGATATATTTCGAGCATGTCAAAATTTGAACTTTGGACTTGGGTTTGGGTTAGTTAACCAAGCTCACCCTTATATCTCCCGTAACCCTCCCCCTTTCATTCACTTCCAACACTTAGCAAAAATTAGAAAATGGGGAGTGGGAAAGGGAAATGGAAATTCCTACGCTAGGTTTTGCAATTAGAAGCTCAAATCAAAGGGCAAATTAAAGAGACAACTTGAGTAAACTTCTCCATCTTCTCCTACTTGTTTTCTCTTCGATTTCTAAGATTTCCTATGACCTAACTCTTAGGAAATTCAATTATATGTGTTTAGATTGAAGAATATCAAGCTATATTGGAGGAAAGCTTGCTCTAGCTTGCTTTTGGATCAATTCTTTGTTTCTAGACAAGAAAAGGTGAGTTCTTCATGAACTCGCATCTATGCTACAAGTCATTGGCTTGTAAAAGTATAATTTAGTGTTCATTGAGTTTGCATATGCTAGTGAATTGGTTAGGCTAGTGTAACTTTGCCAACTTCATGTGTTCGTGTTTTCATTGAATTGAAAATTATGATTAGAATTGTCCACACAATCTAATACATATGCTATGAGTTGATTTGGTGATATTGTGAAGCTCTGTTGCCGCCCCGGCATAGTTCTAAGCCTTCACAAGTCGCTTGAATCATATTTGATTGCTTCGGTTAGAAAATTTGTCCATTTTGGAATTTATAATCAAAACCATTGCTAATCTCTTGTATGAATGTTTGTGCATACGTTTTTGGGTGTTATAAGTTGTTTCGGCAAGTCTTTGAAGCCTCATATACATGTATATAACATCATAGGCCTTCGGGTATTCGTCGATATCGTTTTGAACATGTTTTCAAGGCTAATTGTGCTCTGGAATAGGATTCAGACGTCTGAATATTATAGGTTAGATGTCTGACCTGCTTCAAATAATTATGGCAACAAGCAGAGCAATTCAGAAGTATGAATTTTATTTTTCAGACATCTGAATTGTAATTCAAACATTTGACCCAAACATTTCAAACGTCTGAAAGGGGGCCAAAATGAACTAAAACCTTGCTGGTTCTAGAAATTGCAAATTCAAACGTCCGAATTTTTAATTTAGGCGCCTGAATCCTGTTTTTCTATTGTTGATTGGTGTAGGCCACGATCAACAGTTTATGGCCACTTGAGCTCATTCCCGGCCATGTTTCGGCCTATTTCGACTTCGTTTGTTACTTTGTAGTTTCTCTGGTTCGCAGATTTCTGCATCTCGATTTCATGAACTTTTGATTTATTCGTGGTGAATGAATTTTATAATCGATAGTCGTGGGGTTTCGTCTACATTATTAAAACGTGAATTCTTCATTTAATCATTAATTCGATCAATATCACACAAGATTTGCCACTTCGAAACTATATAAAAAGGGGTTTTAAAATTATTAGTAGATACCAATCTTTTACTAAACGGTTTCAAATTCTACTTCATTATATGAGGTTATTTTCCAATTTTGTTTTACTATCTACTAGTATATGATTTCATGAACCTTTTTCTTGTTCGTATGAGAAATCTAATTAAACGCCTTAGTAAAAACAAGGACTATGACCCCTTGTGTTTGCTTTGATGGTTAATTCTTGGACTCGTTCAATTGAACACCGTGGCATTGATCGTTTCGTATTTCTAGTGGAATATACAACATGTTCGTTAATAATCGAGTAGAGCAAGTGGTTATGGGACGTGTAGCTTAACTCTTGTATTTACTAGCTTGGAGTAGTTACACAATATTTGATCTTCGGATCAATCCGATGTTCGGGTCACTTTGATGATCTTCTGATCATCCTGAGGAACTTCAGTTCATCTTGAGAGTCTTCAGACTAATTGAGGAACTTCGGTTCCGTCTTATCGCAGGAACTTCGGTTTCGGTGGATCTTCAGATCGCTCCAATCTCTGGGTCATTTTGATGATCTTCAGATCATCCTAGGGAACATCGGTTCATTGGTTTTATCTATGATCTTCGAATCATCTTGTAGTGTCGCGACCTGCGGTCTTCGGACCATCGTAGGAGCTTCGTCTGAACACTATGGCTTATGCCTTGAGATCGCGTCTCACCTTTGATATTGGGTTGGTTGAGTCTTCGGACTCCATATTTACTTGGTTGAGTCTTTCGTACTCCCATATTGCTTTTGATGAGCCTTCGGGCTCCCACCTTGACTTAGCTCTTCCCCTTCTTTGGAATTTTCGAGATTTCTAATTTATTGATTTCTTCGATCTTATTTTTAATTACATATGTGTTGTCAATATCGTATTGATATTAATTTATCAATCTTAGTTTCTTTGTTATTGAGATATCCTTATATAATGTTGAGATTTCTTTGGCATATTTTCTGGACATATCGAGTCTTCACATTTTATATATGAACATTGTAGTTATTTTATATATGTCATTTTTTGTTCATATCTCTGATTCTATTTCAGTTTATTACTATGAGTACAACTAGACTAATCTGTTTATTGTTTATTCTTATAAATAATACTCGGGTCAGACGAGTATTCAGGTGCTTATACAGGGCTTCTAGCAGGGACCACCTTTTGGATTTTTTTCTATCTACATTCATGTTGTAGTTATTGATTTTCATATATATGAGATAGTGACATCTTTTTATACATATTCTTTTGGCTAGAGCTTGTACCTATTCTTTGTTGTTTAGTGGATCGATAATGACCATTAACATGTATTTTTACTCGTGTGTTATATTCATATCTTTTTCCGCCTTTGCGATGTGAATATTTGTGTCTGACTCTGATTTTATTGTTATGTATTTCATATTGCTTTCCAAATTATTTATAGCCATTGTGTACTAGATTTGGACTTGATTTATATGTGTCGGATTTCCTCATGAGATTTAAAAAGTTAAACCACATTATCCGACATATATAACACTCGTTCAAAGCTAATATACAGATGGTCGCTCCTCAACAACCTTATTCTTCGGGTTAGTTGACACCAATGCGTGCAATGGCCTTGGCTAACGTAAGTATAGAGGCGGGGCATCACATAGTTCAATGGTTCAAACCATCTATGGTTCTGATGATTCTAAACGTTAGCCATCATCCAATCATTGACAGCCACGTCATTGCATTTTTTTGATGAAATTTTGGCACGATCTTCTCCCTTCACGAAATAATGTAAAAACAATCTAGTCACAAATCATTCTTCTTCTCTATCATCTAATCGTTTTTCCCCTTTTTACTATTGATAAAAATTTTAACCAAAATTCACGTCTGTATCGCTCCTCTCCTCGATTGCAAATTTTATTCCAAAAAGGTTGAAGCTTTGAAACGCTTTCTAACTTTGATTGCTCAGGGAGTTTACATTGCAATTTTTTTCTCTCAGGTTCAGTGTGCATAGAATTGTGAATTAGTTGCGCTTATTATAGATTGGATTATGAGTAATTAGTGATTAGTTCATTTATTTTGGAAAACCCATTCGCCTATGAGTAATTAGTTGATTGGACATCTCGAACTTAGGAAAACCCATTCGCTTATGAGTGATTAGTCGGTGAAAGATTTGATTACGAGTAATTAGTTGCGCTTTGACCATTGATATGGGATTTGGGATTATGCTGAGGTTTATTCGAAAATTATACCCAGGAATAAACCAAAAAAAGGAGATGGCGGCGGTGAGTTTGCCACTAGGATTTAGGTTTCACCTAACTGAGTGGTACCTTTTTGGGCTATGAGAACCGGGCTATTGGCATGAAAAACACATTGGTTTATTATAGAGGTCGAGCAAGTTAAGGAATGGGAACTTTACCATCGAAATTGATTTGCACTTTGCGTACATGTACATTAACATATAATTGTATGCTTGAGGTGTGTTTGCACTACGGTGTGCTTGAGGCTATCAATTTCTCGATCTGGACGAGTCGTTCACCCGTATCTAACACGCACAGGTATTTTCCATTTAATTTTGGAAACTACCAATTTCAATATTTCGATTTTGGAAATGTATGCTCAGTTTTGCATCTATATTATACCCTACTACATATCATAAAGCAGTCATACAAAAAAGTATCATAAGGCAGCATCATTTCATACCATACACATCCAAAAAATGACATACAATTGTTTGCTTGAGGTTTTTTGATACAAATATATGTGTAGCACTGCGGTGTGTTTGCACTGCGGTGTGTTTATGCCATAAAGTTCATACAAATACATGTGTAGCACTGCGGTGTGTTGGCACTGCGGTGTGTTTGTACCATAAAGTTCATACAAATACAGGCTTAAGAACAGTGTTAATGAAGACACCATTCACGACAAACCCAAATCCCATTTGATATTAAATACAAGGCTCTGAATAGAAAATATACCGGCAAATATACCGGCTTATATTCAATATCAAATTCTACGACTAACAAATATCGTATTGGAAATAACGATATTAATATATCTTTTAAATTCCCATAACAATATCTGTATCATCACGAAATCCAAACATCAAAATATTCCGAAGACAATTTCGATTCAAATCCATTCCAATTCCATTATTGGAAATTCTGGTTACTTTTAAAACCCTTTTCAAATTTAATATATTTATTTTAAAAAAATAAATAAATTATAATTCTAGTTCAAAACTAGTTCACTTCGATAAAAATCTATTTTTATCTTTTCAAACATTGAAGTAGTCCTCTAACAACCGACTACGGATTCAGGTATTAAACTGATTAAATACAGATTCAGGTACGCTTCCGCTAATCAACTTATTTATTTTTCTGATTTGTTCTCAATTAAATCAATATGGTTACATATTTGGATCTAGGGTTTCACAATTGGATATTGTTAAAGTATACTGAAATCCTAACACATGGATCATTGTCTAACAAAATATGAGTTTATCTTTAAATAAACAAGTGAAGTAGTTACAAAACCATGTAAATTGTATGTCTTAGGGGAATTGCATATGAAATTGTTTATGGCCCTAGTAGTGCAACCAGAAAGGGGTAAGACTACTACAAGTATTACCTTACATGCATATGCATGTTTATTTATATGTGTGCATATACTTATACATCATAAAAAAATCATATAATTTTTATTGATATATATGAGGTTGAATCTCTCCCAAATACAACTACTTGCCGGTGGTATAAATTAGCCGAGGTCGTCACCTTACAGGCAAGGTGGGATATTCTGCTTATTTGATTAATTATAGTTAATAAATAACATTTCATCAATTATTTGTGTCAGTGACATCATGAGGTTTATGGTCTTATTTTTTTGTTTGTATTTCAATTTACAAATTTTTATATATTATTCCAATTAAAGTTATTGTGAAATGGGTGAACATATCTAAAGATAAAATGGAAAAGGCCAGACTAATGATAATAACAATATCATAATTTTGCATTTACTTTAATGACTTCTCTTAAAGATAATAAGAGAAAATAAGGTAAACCATTCACATATATGGTAGGTTATATCAAATAACTACTTTATCTAGCTTTGTTCCATGTGTATTAATAGTCTTCTTACCCTTACAGTGTTATATATATGCGACCTAGCATATGTGATAAAATATGTCAATGGGCTAAAGTGTTTTAGCTAGCTTTATATAATCTATATGTATTAATGATTGTCTTACCCTTTAGTGTGTTAGTTATATGTGCTACAACAATTTATTATTCAATTTCCTAACATAAAAGAAAGAAAAGAAATTCATTTTAATGTCTCTTTCGGATTTAAACTAGATATGGTCCATGTTGTAGGTTTAGTTAGAAACTGAGAATAAAATAAAGAATTACGAAATGAAAATATCAATACTCTATAGTCCATTAAGCTTAACGAATATCTATAATAGTTTGTCATATGCGGAACTCTTATAGGTTATATATTAACACGTGTTGCGCTAAGTATAACATAATGGCAATCAACAAGCAATGCGCACAGAAGTGCCAATGAGTACTGTGCATGCAGTAGCGGTAGAAAGTAAGAAGAAGAGAAGATAGAAGGCAGTACCATATAGTACGTCCGAGCCCAGTATTATGTACTGTTCCCTTAAAGCGATATTGCTCCCTACAGGCGCACAGGAGATGATCAGCAATTAGCCTCACAAGGCAGAACGGACCGTACACTGAACTGATGCGCTATAGTGCAGGGTTAGACGAACTCAAGAAAGTATTATTGCAAAAACAGAATACACAGAGGAGAAGAGAAGGGGAGCGCAGAAAAAGATAATTTGATTTGATTTCCGCAAGCCTTTATATAGCCAGGAAGAGACATGTTTTCATGAGGGACTGCTTCTGTTTGAATTGCAACGGTAATTTCTGTAGGAAAGGTTGCAACCCTTTACCAAACGATATTTCCGTTGGTAACCGCGCGGCTAATGTTAAAAAATAATTTCGCACCGTAGCAAGCCCATATGCATTTGGAGGCCCAATCGATCAGGAGAACCCAAGAGCCCCAAGGCCCAAGGCCCTAATCTTTGACTTTTAAATATTACATGAGTGCTTTATCATGCCATTGCTTCTCTTTATCTTCCATCTCCTCTTTCTTTTGATATAGCATATCAAACCTTAGTATAAGTAGTGAACTAAGGCACAAATTTCCCCGATGTGAGACTTAGTTTGCCTCAAATGCTTGTTCATTCTTCCAACAATCCCCCACATGAATGAGTGGTTGTCTAATCTGTTTTTGAAATTTTGAGTAACATTTATCATATCGGTAAAAGTAGCACAACGACCTTCAACTTTTCCTAGTGTTTTATCGTTATAACCTACTGGCGAATCAGTGGACTAGATTGTCTTTGAACTGTAAGCCTTTTGCGTAAGTTTATAAAGATAATACATGATAAATGTTTCTTAACTTCTTGGTTCTCTGTTTGTGTTCGTTTTTGCCATGAACACCAGCTTGGTCTCATAAGTGCTTGGAGAACTTGGCCTCACAATTCTCTTTGAAGCAGCGAGTTCGCACTTACGTAGGTGATTCTATAAAGAAAATTCTTAATTTCCGACTTGGTTCTTTAGTCTTTACCAAGAATAGAGATCATTAAAAGTATTAGTAGTTATCTTATTCTCCAAATTAACGCACATACTTATCATAGGAATGGTTAGTGGGTAACAGTGCTTTCAAGTTTTTCTTGAACTTAGTTGTCCCTTTGAATCTAGATCTTAGGATCTCCAGTCAACTAGGTGAGGTTTCCATTTTGGAAAAACTTTTAATCCATAGGCCTTAGTCCCATTCCCTTCGATAAGATTTGAACTTTCTCTCTTGGCAAGCCTTTTGTTAGTGGATCCGCTATGTTATCTTTTGACCGTATATAGTCTATAATGATAAATCCATTAGAGAGAAGTTGTCTTATTGTTTTATGTCTACGACGAATATGCCTAGATTTACCATTGTATAGTGTACTATTGGCTCTTCCAATAGCTGATTAACTATCACAATGTATACTTACTAGAGGCACGGTTTTGCTCCAATTTGGAATGTCTTTGAGAAAATTTCGTAGCTAGTCTCCTTCTTCTGCAGCTTTATCTAGTGCAATAAATTCAGATTCCATTGTTGATCTTGCTATGCAAGTCTGTTTGGACGATTTCCAAGAAATTGCTCCATTTCCTAATATGAATACGTATCCACTTGTGGATTAGTATAATGTGTCCCAGTTATCCAGTTTGTGTCACTGTAACCTTCCACTACTGAAGGATAATTTGTATAATGCAAACCAAAGCTCTGTGTATATTTTAGATATCCAAGAACTCTTATTATCGCTTTCCAATGATGTTTACCAGGATTGTTGGTAAATCTACTAAGCATACTTACATCATATGTGATATCTGGTCTTGTGCAGTTCATTACATACATGATACTTCCAAATATACGAGAGTATTCAAGTTGATATATACTGTCACCAGTGTTCTTAACCCAATTTTGGTTCATATCTACTGGTGATTTTGCAATTGTTATATTGTATTGCTTGAATTTTTCGACTATCTTGGTTATGTAATGTGATTGGGATAATGCATATCCCTGTGGTGTTCTCACAATTTTAACACCCAAGATTACATCAGCCATTCCAAGGTCTTTCATATCGAATCTAGAGGATAACATATCTTTTGTTGATGTTATTATGGCCTTATTATTGCCTAGGATCAATAAGTCATCAACATAGACACATACAATGACACATCCAATATGTGTGTGTATGTATTTTATATAAACACATTTATCTGATTCATTTATAGTGAATCCATTTGATAACATAGTTTCATCAAAATTTTCATGCCATTGTTTTGGTGCTTGTTTAAGGCTATAAAGCGATATCACCAATTTACACGCTTTGTTTTCATTTCCCGAGCTTACAAACCCTTCTGGTTGTAGCATATATATATTTCTTCCTCTAACTCACTATTCATAAATGCTGTTTTTACATCCATTTGATGTATTTCCAAATTTAGTATAGAGGCGATTGCAATAATCATTCTAATGGATGATATTCTAACAGTAAGTGCCAAAATAATCCAGATCTTCTTTCTGTCTGAATCCTTTGACTACTATACGAGCTTTATATTTATCTATTGAGCCGTCAGCCTTGAGTTTTTTCTCAAATATCCATTTATATCCTAGTGGTTTTGAACCTTTAGGTAGATCCACTAGTTCCCATGTATGGTTTTGCAAAATGGATTCTATTTCGTTGTTGACAGCTTCCTTCCAGCAAGGAGCATCTGGAGATGACATTGCTTATTGATAGGTTAGAGGTTCATTTTCTATCATGTATGCATAGAAATTGGGTCCAATGTTTTTAGATATCCGTTGTCGTTTGCTCCTTCTTGGTTCCTCTGCCTCTGTTTCAACACTTCTTTTATGTATTCCTTGATCAATATTATCCTCGTGAGTATCTGAATCTCTAGATCTTTCTTGAACAACAGTTTCAATAGAGGGTTTTAGAGGATATTTAATGACCCGAAAAACCGGTCCAATTTGAGCTGACTAAATAACACAAGTCCAACCCCAATTACACTGGAAATTCAGAACACTCATAGAAAGAAGATAGAGGGTGAAGAAAGATAAGATAGAAATTTAGAATAGAAGAAGAAGAACAACACCACATCAGAGTAACACGAATCTCACAGCGGAACGAATAACATATAATATATATAACATAACTTGAAATATACATCTGTACTTGAATATACATCATTATCAAAGTACAACACTTACAACACAGCGGAAATAACTATAGTTATATAATCCTGAAGCCTCCTGCTCCAAGATCTTCCAGTATATCTGTAAATCCCGACAACTTGACTGCCCGTACAAATTTAGGCACCCAAGAGTTTAGGGAAAACAAAACAAAATAAACTCCGGGTCAGTTATGGGACTGGTACGAGTAATACAGTTTAAAATAGTTTGAGCCATTAAACGATATCTCATAAGACCACGCCGTATAACGGAATGGTTTTTTCCCTTATGAGAATCCAAATTATCTTTATATCAAAACCTTTTGATATTATAATAATGTCTATCAACCACAGTATAATAATCATCTAGCAGAAACGCTTTCATCTCACGTTCTATATATGTAGTACATAATCAAAACCGCAAGCACGTATTGGGTAATGGATTTCCAACTATGACAAGGTATGGAACCACCTTTCGCTAGTGTACCTCTAGAAAGGAATACACTGGGTTCAATAAGAACATCTTGCAACCCGGCCACACATGACCGACCACTCATTTCGCTTGAGTGTATCGAATGTATATCACCAACGGTTGGGATCAGCAACCGTTTCCCGAATGGGACAGTAACGACAATAGATTTTTAGAAGTAAATGAAACTCTAGATCAGATGATTATACACCCTACTTCGGAGCGACCGACTTAGCCATGCTGCCTGCCCGATTTCTGTCATTTACCGCATGTGAGGCTAGAGGTTACGCTTCATCATCACATCAGATTCACTTTGAATGTCACATCGTCAAATCCATCAAATCACCGATTGACGTCTACAACAATACATTATGTGTTAGCTAAAATAAGTTTCCTTCTCCGCTTCCACTCTTGGTACGGTTGGAGAAATCAATGTACGTGACCTTTCTGGAAATACTCTGTCAGACATTCATCCATACAAGTCATCCAGGAACAGGATGAACCGAAGGCACTATTCAATACATCCATCTTAGACACTGTTATCAAAGACTTATACAATAGCCCTTGCACTTTACTCCGTCTTCAATTATCTTTGGCATATATGATTTGCAACGCTTATGCCAATACAGAGTGGTTCTTTGGATAATAATCCAATCGGTCTCTCCATATTAACAACGTTAAAATGGTTAAAAACTTCGATAGTCTGTGACATAACTATCGAAGAAAAACACGTGTGCAAAATTATTTCCAGATGGAAATTCTATCAATCAAACATCATTTAACATTTATCTCCTTAGTTCATTTTTCAACTCCTATTTCCCTATATTCAACATTTGCTATTTTCTATATTTAGAAAATATACGTTATTAATACTGGAAACATTTCCATTCCTTGTTTTCTATATTAGAAAACATTTCTGATTCTTGTTTGGAAAACATTTCCAAAAACTCATACATTTGGATTAAGCAGATGTTTAGATAAAACATCGCTATGTCAACTCAACCATTTCCTTAATTTACTAAATTCACTTTACCATCCTTTCTTCCGAACCTTAGCCATTCCTTAGTTAAAACGAAGCCAATCAAGTTGGGGTAGAACTACCTCTCAGACCTTAACTGAACAACATTTCTAACCTCGAAATAGGCAAAGTTCTTTTTAAATTTCTTTAACTAACTTCCTTACTTAACCTTTCTTTCGAATAACTATATTCGATTAACTCTTTTCACTTAACTCTTATCAATTAACTCTATTGGCTTAACTCTATTTGATTAACTCTATTTGATTTACTCTATTCACTTAACTCCTGTCGAATAAACTAGATTCGATAACTCCTCTAACTCTATTCGAATAAACTATTCGATAACTACTCTAACTCTATTCGAATAAACTATTCGATAACTACTCTAACTCTATTCGAATAAACTATTCGATAACTACTCTAACTCTATTCGAATAAACTATTCGATAACTACATTCAAATAACTAGATTTGATAACTCCTCTCAAATAACTAGATTCGATAACTCCTTTCGAATAACTAGATTCGATTAACTCACCTCGAATAACCAATATTCGATTATTCCTTTCTCGAATACACTATATTCGATAACTCTACTTCGAATAAGTGATATTCGATAACTCTACTTCGAATAAGTGATATTCGATAACTCTACTCGATTAACTCCTATTTGATTAACTCTAATTAGTTAACTCTAACTCTAACTGGTCAACCCTCACTGATTATCTCTAATCGATCATTTCTAACTCTAATTGATTTGTCTTATTCGAATAACTCCTATTTGATAACGTTTATTCATTTATAAAGATTTACTTTTGGTAATGGTTCTTCACTTTATAAATGTTCTCTTTAATAACGTTACTTCACTTATACAAGTGTTGTGTACCCATTCTATTTAAAACTATCAGTGTTAAAACCAATATCTCTTATCTATATAAGTTCAGACTTATATATTCCATTTATCGAATGATAAATAATTACTAAATTTATAAATATCAATTATAAATTTATCTATTCCATTTATCTGTTTTTCTCCATATATAAATTATGAGTTATATATATATATATATATCCCAAGATAAATATTCCCTTTTAAATCCTATTTGTCAATGGTCTACAAAAATCCCTTTTTTTCTAGTATATTTGTTTTGCAAATATTTTCCTTTATATTTGTTTGACAAATATAACTCCTTTTATTTGATTGACAAATATAACTCCTTTATATTTGATTCACAAATATTTTTCTTTAACTCTATTGATTTTATAATTATTTCCTTATATAAAAATCCTTTCTCCTTTTATATATAAAATCTAGTGATTTTATATAAATAAATGATTTTCAAAATATACTTTGAAAATCTCCTTTTATCTTTCTAGTATTTCTTATGGTATTTAACATACCATATAACAACGATAAAAATCGTCCAAACACATATAATCAACAACAGATTATATATCACATCATATATCACAATATATGAATCACAGTAAAATAAATGTTGAGGAATCTAGTTGGATTCCTCCAACATGTCTCCCTGCATCACAGATGTTAAACAATATAGATAACATCACTTTCAGTTCCATATGTTATATTCTGTTAAACAGAATCAATATAGAAATTCAATCAACTGACTAGCAGTTTAATCAAACAGTCAACACACAGTCAATCAGCCAATATTTAACAGTTCTAAAAATAAAACATGAAATTTTAAATTGTTCAGAGTTAGTGATATTTACTCACATTTGACGATCATCGTTAATAACGATAACCATCGCTTGATTCGGACGGACAATTTATTTTGCGATAAATTGTAACGAGCTTCCATTCGCTCCTCGTCAGTTCCAGTGTGTAGCCCTCGTCCATACGATCCCAACGGACCCGACGGTTTGAAATTCTGATATCGTATGACCTCGATATTAGATTTACAAATTTCAATACATTTTTAAATAAATTAAACACTTAAAACAATTATGATTTGGGCCTCACCACTCACTTGTCTTGGCCCATCTCCCTTGTATTACCAGGCCCGCTCAAGCACCCTTCTTCCCCAAATAAGAATCCGACTTCTGCAAATTCCAGCTACTCCAACATTTGCCATTCGATCCTTCTCTTCTTCATAGATATCCAAACACAACCAACCATTCAACTCAACAACAAAATCTCGTTAACCATGTACCCTCATTTCTCAACTCGATCCCCTACTTCTCGTCGCGATTCACTAGTTTTACCGCACCCCTACAGTGACATTGCGTCACTAAATACCATCGATTTCTCTCAGAAAATGCACTCAAGTGCGATTCCGCTCCCTGAACCCAAATCCAACACTAATATCCTCTCTAGTCGCTGACAATCGCCACAAAGCCCAACCCTATCACTACTGTTGTTCTTCAACTAGTCCAACACAGTCATCGCACTCACTGAAAAATTCATGAGGCTGAAGAGAACGATGACAGGAGATCCAATATACATGTATTAAATTTTTTTGGATTTTGTTTGAATTGTGATTGATTTTAGAAGAGGTATGGCTGTTTTCAAAAGAATATAGAGGCGGCCTCTTTCCACGATGGAGATGTTAGGTTATAAGGATTTAGAAAAGGTATACTTATAGGTAAACAAAATATCTTAGATATTTTTATTATTATATTCCATTTTAATAAATGGCTATCTCTGTTTGTCTTTAAAAATTCCTATAATCACACCTGACATCTAAAAATCACGAAACTGGACATGCAGCTACAGCTCGACATCACGGTCCCAACGAAACTGGTTTCGTCGAATTCCGACTACGTTTGCAAAACTGGCTATTTTTAAAGCTCTGGATGAGCCATTTAAATATATAAATATATTTAAATATAATTAAATTAAATATTTATAAATAAATATTATCGTATATATATTCACACTGGAATACCATATAGCTCTAGAATATTCCTATATGAATTTCTAACTTGATATTTCAATCTGGGTCAACCCGGTATTCGATTTATATTGAAATTCCTTTTAAAAATATAAATAATTCCTTTATAAATTATAAAGGAATTCCACAGCGACTTTTCTGAAATTTGATTTGGATGTGAATCAAAATCTACACGACGAAATCCCGATTTTTCTCTTCCACTAGAAAGATATACTCCACCAGCTCCACACGTTTCTTGTTTCACAAAAATCCGGCTTAAAACGAATCCTGTACATTCAGTTGAAGTTCGAATCGCCAATTTACGAACTACAGCGCCATTTCGAGCTCGATTATAATTATTTTATAATCTATACGTTCAAACTGTCGTTTATATAATATATTCGTTATTCAAATTCAATTCTAAATTGAATTAAATATCACAGATGATCCAGTTCACACCATATCGCCATTTCAGCCAATTATGATTATTTCAGAATTAAATATATTATTAAATATATTATTTTAATTAAATATTCATCATTATTTAATTCCACGACCATTTAATTCACTATATCACTATTTATATAATTAAATTAATTAATTATAATACCTCTGCCAATGCGGGTCATTACAATCTTCCCCACTTAAAATGATTTCGTCCTCGAAATTGCTAAGGTAGAGAACGACCCTATCGACTGGTTAGAACATATTTGTTCACTTCTTAACTTCAGTTTCCAACTAGACCAATTTAATTTCAATTTAATATTAATTAATTCTTATCAACGAAAATTTTCAAAAATCCTGAAAATTTTCTTCCGCCTTAACTCTTCAAAAAATTTCGCCAGTACCTCCTTTGTACTGGCCACTAGGTCAAACTCCAACTCGCCTCTCTAGGCCATCAGCATCCCAAAAGAAAATCAAACAGCCAAGCGGCTTGCCAATTCGGCTCATAAATCTTATATCCAATAGAAATATAAACTTGTACCTTTTTGTCGGGAATATCAACTCTATCACTTCCATATGCTATCAATTCAGCGGATACAAGGGTCATCCCATTCAAATTCCAATCTTCTTTTATCCACAACACAACCATTCACTTATATCCGAGCCAAATATCATTTCAACTTGAGTTTCTTCTCGATTCCCAACTCTTAACTTGATTATCACATTACACTTCAAATTTGAATCTCACAATCCAATTTGTCTTGATATCATTCTAATTCAATCTCCGTTACCACTTTACTGGCTTTACTTTAATTCAAATTTGCTTTCACAAATTTCTGTTAAATTTGTTTTTAATTCAAGCAGTCTTTCCTTGGGAGTTTTTAAATAGTTTACTCTTTTCAAAAATAAAAATTTCCTTTTGAACATGTCACTGAGCCCTTAATTAATATTCCATTAGTTAAATCACTTCTCTATTTCTTTATCAATATTTGTTAACCAAATATTTTCAATAACCATATTGGCCTTTTATGTTATTTGGAAAACATTTCCGAATATCGCCTTCCTTTATTTTCTAAGCTTTTTAGAAAATATATGCTATTTATAATTGGAAAATATTCCAATTACTTGTCTCTTTTCCGATCTCGTTTATTTCTATACTTAGGAAATATTCTTTATTATATTTCCAAGCTTACACTTATTTGGGTTTAAAGGGATGTTGTGTAAAACATTGTTATGACAACCCAAATACTATATTCAACTAACTCTTATTCAACATTGATCTTCGAGCCTGAAATCTTACTATTTATTTGTTAATAATGAAATCAATCAAGTTGGGGTATAACTACCTCTCAGACCTTGACTGAATAACATTTATAACGTCAAAACAAATATGACTACTTACTCGAATAATCAATACCATACAGCTACTTATTCACTTTTAAACACGTATACGCTTCCTCTTTCTATTCTTACTAGATTTTATTCTTAGTCTTCCTTTTTGATTTTTACTATTTTATTTCTAAGTTCGTTTCCTTATCGACTTCTTATATATATCGATACATTGATTTCTAACTATCAAATTATCTTAAAAATATTCTAACTCCTTAAATTCCCGGAAAAATTCGCCATAACCTCCTTTGTACTAGGAGCATCGGGATATTTCAAATAGCCTTCCATGGCCCTCACCAATCCAAAAGAAAAAGAAAAAGCCAAGCGGCTAGCCGATACGGCGCATAAAATCTCATATATGAATTAAATACATACCTTTTCGTCGAGCATTCTATTTATATACCTTCATACCTTATCCATACCAATCTCATGTATATTTATACCTGCCCAATCTATTTTAGCTATACCTGATCATTTTAACTCAATTCGTTAATTAATTTGTTAATTAACTCTTTAGTCTATTTCACTTTTATATTTGAACATGACATGTTCAAATATATTTTAACTTGCTTATTAACTAACTTGAATCCAAATTTCAAATTTAAGTTCTATATTCGATTTCGAATATCCATTTACAAATCCAATTCACCTTTCAAAGTTCAACTTCAAATTCAAAACTCGATTAACTAATTCCTCTTCGACTTAGCTAATTCTATTCAATTTCAATTCAAATTTTATATCACTTCTATTATTCAAATTCTATATATCAAATTCTATTATTCAAATTCTATATATCAACTTCTATATTATAAATCCCATTTGAATTTCAACACAACTTGTCTTTCCCAAAAAAAATTCAAAACAGTATCTCTGGTAGTAATTCGTCAATTCCAACTCGAAAATGAATACTGATGATGCAGCTGTCATCATCGGAATCTATTTTCCAGCGATCGAAGTGAGTTCAATACTATAAAACCATTTCTAAACATTTCCACTTTGAAATTCATTTCAAAATATAATTCGCACTACTTGTAAAACAATTTAAAATCTCCTAGGATCTTAAATTTTCCTTATTTTTAATCCAAATTCATTTACAAACACTTATCTAATTTTCCAGAATTTTAATTCCATTTCTGGTTTAAATTTCAAATTTAACTCATCTGATTTCACGTATTTCACTTATATGAATTCTGATTTGTAATTTACATAACCATTTAATTTATAATCTTACTTGATTATAATAACAACTAATATATCCGCTATATTATAATTTTGATATATATATCTTCTCTATATCAAGATATACCGTGGGTAAACTTATTTTAATTTACCCTCTTGTCAAAACATATCGTGTCGACCCATCGTATTCGAGTGTTTACAAAATCCCTACCGATACAGTGGATCAAACTGATCGACCTGAACCCATAAACAACTCAACCAATGAATCTCCACAATATAAAACCACTTTATATCAAATTAGTAATACGCACTCGTATATATACACTCAAACTCAATCTAGGGTATTACTAACCCTATCTCCACCGAGTCACGCCACAGAGCCAAGGTAATCCACTTAACTTAAGCTCTGATACCAACTGTAATGACCCGAAAATCCGATCCAATTTGAGCTGACTAAATAACACAAGTCCGACCCCAATTACACTGGAAAATCATAACACTAATAGAAAGAAGATAGAGGGTGAAGAAAGATAAGATAGAAATTTAGAATAGAAGAAGAAGAACAACACCACATCAGAGTAACACGAATCTCACAGCGGAACGAATAACATATAATATATATAACATAGTTTGAAATATACATCTGTACTTGAATATACATCATTATCAAAGTACAACACTTACAACACAGCGGAAATAACTATAGTTATATAATCCTAAAGCCTCCTGCTCCAAGCTCTTCCAGTATATCTGTAAATCCCGACTACTTGACTGCCCGTACAAATTTAGGCACCCAAGAGTTTAGGGAAAACAAAGAAAAATAAACTCCGGGTCAGTCATGGGACTGGTATGAGTAAAACAGTTCAAAACAGTTTGAGCCATTAAACGATATCTCATAAGACCACGCCGTATAACGGAACGGGTTTTTCCCTTATGATAATCCAAATTATCTTTATATCAAAACCTTTTGATATTATAATAATGTCTATCAACCACAGTATAATAATCATCTAGCAGAAATGCTTTCATCTCACGTTATATATATATATATAGTATACAATCAAAACCGCAAGCACGTATTGGGTAATGGATTTCCAACTATGACAAGGTATGGAACCACCTTTCGCTAGTGTACCTCTAGAAAGGAATACACCGGGTTCAACAAGAACATCTTGCAACCCGGCCACACATGACCGACCACTCATTTCGCTTGAGTGTATCGAATGTATATCACCAACGGTTGGGATCAGCAACCGTTTCCCGAATGGGACAATATCGACAATAGATTTTTAGAAGTAAATGAAACTCTAGATCAGGTGATTATACACCCTACTTCGGAGCGACCGACTTAGCCATGATGCCTGACCGATTTCTGTCATTTACCGGATGTGAGGCTAGAGGTTACGCTTCATCATCACATCAGATTCACTTCGAATGTCACATCGTCAAATCCATCAAATCACCGATTGACGTCTACAACAATACATTATGTGTTAGCTAAAAGAAGTTTCCTTCTCCGCTTCCACTCTTGGTATGGTTGGAGAAATCAATGTATGTGACCATTCTGGAAATACTCTGTCAGACATTCATCCATACAAGTCATCCAGGAACAGGATGAACCGAAGGCACTATTCAATACATCCATCTTAGACACTGTTATCTAAGACTTATACAATAGCCCTTGCACTTTACTCCATCTTCAATTATCTTTGACATATATGATTCGCAACGCTTATGCCAATACAGAGTGGTTCTTTGGATAATAATCCAACCGGTCTCTCCATATTAACAATGTTAAAATGGTTAAAAACTTCGATAGTCTGTGATTTAACTATCAAAGAAAAACACGTGTGCAAACAACGATATTATTTCCAGATGGAAATTCTATCAATCAAACATCATTTAACATTTATCTCCTTAGTTCATTTTTCATCTCCCGTTTCCCTATATTCAACATTTGCTATTTTCTATATTCAGAAAATATACGTTATTAATACTGGAAACATTTCCATTCCTTGTTTTCTGTATTAGAAAACATTTCTGATTCTTGTTTGGAAAACATTTCCAAAAACTCCTATGTTTGGATTAAGCAGATCTTTAGATAAAACATCGCTATGTCAACTCAACCATTTCCTTAAATTACTAAATTCACTTTACCATCCTTTCTGCTGAACCTTAGCCATTCCTTAGTTAAAACGAAGCCAATCAAGTTGGGGTAGAACTACCTCTCAGACCATAACTGAACAACATTTCTAACCTCGAAATAGGCAAAGTTCTTTTTAAATTTCTTTAACTAACTTCCTTACTTAACCTTTCTTTCGAATAACTATATTCGATTAACTCTTTTCACTTAACTCTTATCAATTAACTCTATTGGCTTAACTCTATTTGATTAACTCTATTTGATTAACTCTATTCACTTAACTCCTGTCGAATAAACTAGATTTGATAACTCCTCTAACTCTATTCGAATAAACTATTTGATAACTACTCTAACTCTATTCGAATAAACTATTCGATAACTACTCTAACTCTATTCGAATAAACTATTCGATAACTACTCTAACTCTATTCGAATAAACTATTCGATAACTACATTCAAATAACTAGATTTGATAACTCCTCTCGAATAACTAGATTCGATAACTCCTTTCGAATAACTAGATTCGATTAACTCACCTCGAATAACCAATATTCGATTATTCCTTTCTCGAATACACTATATTCGATAATTCTACTTCGAATAATTGATATTCGATAACTCTACTTCGAATAAGTGATAATTGATAACTCTAATCGATTAACTCCTATTTGATTAACTCTAATTAGTTAACTCTAACTCTAACTGGTCAACCCTCACTGATTAACTCTAATCGATCATTTCTAACTCTAATCGATTTCTCTTATTCGAATAACTCCTATTTGATAACGTTTATTCATTTATAAAGATTTACTTTTGGTAATGGTTCTTCACTTTATAAATGTTCTCTTTAATAACGTTACTTCACTTATACAAGTGTTGTGTACCCATTCTATTTAAAACTATCGGTGTTAAAACCAATATCTCTTATCTATATAAGTTCAGACTTATATATTCCATTTATCGAATGATAAATAATTACTAAATTTATAGATATCATTTATAAATTTATCTATTCGATTTATCTGTTTTTCTCCATATATAAGTTCTGACTTATATATATATATATATATACATATATATATATCTTAAATATTCCCTTTTAAATCCTATTTGTCAATGGTTTAAAAATATCCCCTTTTTTCTAATATATTTGTTTTGCAAATATTTTCCTTTATATTTGTTTGACAAATATAACTCCTTTTATTTGATTGACAAATATAACTCCTTTATATTTGATTCACAAATATTTTCTTTAACTCTATTGATTTTATAATTATTTCCTTATATAAAAATCCTTTTACTTTTTATATATAAAATCCAGTGATTTTATATAAATAAATGATTTTCAAAATATACTTTGAAAATCTCCTTTTATCTTTCTAATATTTCTTATGGTATTTAACATACCATATAACAACGATAAAAATCGTCCAAACACATATAATCAACAACAGATTATATATCACATCATATATCACAATATATGAATCACAGTAAAATAAATGTTGAGGAATCTAGTTGGATTCCTCCAACATGTTTCCCTGCATCACAGATGTTAAACAATATAGATAACGTCACTTTCAGTTCCATATTTTATATTCTGTTAAACAGAATCAATTTAGAAATTCAATCAACTGACTAGTAGTTCAATCAAACAATCAACACACAGTCAATCAGCCAATATTTAACAGTTCTAAAAATACAACATGAAATTATAAACTGTTCAGAGTTAGTGAGATTTACTCACATTTGACGATCATCGTTAATAACGATAACCATCGCTTGATTCGGACGGACAACTTATTTTGCGATAAATTGTAACGAGCTTCGATTCGCTCCCCGTCAGTTCTAGTGTGTAGGCCTCGTCCATACGATCCCAACGGACCTGACGGTTTGAAATTCTGGTATCGTATGACCTCTATATTATATTTACAAGTTTCAATACATTTTTAAATAAATTAAACACTTAAAACAATTATGATTTGGGCCTCACCCCTCAGTTGTCTTGGCCCATCTCCCTTATATTACCAGGCCTGCTCAAGCACCCTTCTTCCCCAAATAAGAATCCGACTTCTGCAAATTCCAGCTACTCCAACACAAATATCCTCTATAGTCGCTGACAATCGCCACAAAGCCCAACCCTATCACTACTGTTGTTCTTCAACTAGTCCAACACAGTCATCGCACTCACTGAAAACTTCATGAGGCTGAAGAGAACGATGACAGGAGATCCAATATACATGTATTAAATTTTTTTGGATTTTGTTTGAATTGTGATTGATTTTAGAAGAGGTATGGCTGTTTTCAGAAGAATATAGAGGCGGCCTCTTTCCACGATGGAGATGTTAGGTTATAAGGATTTAGAAAGGGTATACTTATAGGCAGACAAAATATCTTAGATATTTTTATTATTATATTCCATTTTAATAAATGGCTATCTCTGTTTGTCTTTAAAAAATCCTATAATCACACCTGACATCTAAAAATCACGAAACTGGACATGCAGCTACAGCTCGACATCACGGTCCCAACGAAACTGGTTTCGTCGAATTCGGACTTCGTTTGCAAAACTAGCTATTTTTAAAGCTCTGGATGACCCATTTAAATATATAAATATATTTAAATATAATTAAATTAAATATTTATAAATAAATATTATCGTATATATATTCACAGTGGAATACCATATAGCTCTAGAGTATTCCTATATGAATTTCTAACTTGATATTTCAATCTAGGTCAACCCGGTATTCGATTTATATTGAAATTTCTTTTAAAAATATAAATAATTCCTTTATAAATTATAAAGGAATTCCACGGCGACTTTTCTGAAATTTGATTTGGACGTGAATCAAAATCTACACAACGAAATCCTGATTTTTCTCTTCCACTAGAAAGATATACTCCACCAGCTCCACACGTTTCTTGTTTCATAGAAATCCGGCTTAAAACAAATCCTGTACATTCAGTTGAAGTTCGAATCGCCAATTTACGAACTGCAGCGCCATTTCAAGCTCGATTATAATTATACTATAATCTATACGTTCAAACTGTCGTTTATATAATATATTCGTTATTCAAATTCAATTCTAAACTGAATTAAATATCACAGATGATCCAGTTCACACCATATCGCCATTTCAACCAATTCTGATTATTTCAGAATTAAATATATTATTTAATTTATTATTTTAATTAAATATTCATCATTATTTAATTCCACGACCATTTAATTCACTATATCACTATTTATATAATTAAATAAATTAATTATAATACCTCTGCCAATGCGGGTCATTACAGGATAAATATGTTCAAAGAATCTAGCATTTCGAGATTCGACAATGGTGTTTTCATGAATGTCATCAATTTCAGATTTGTGGACCAAAAATCGATAAGCAGTACTATTATGAGCATATCCTATAAATATGCAATCTGTAGTCTTTGGTCCAACTTTGACCTTTTTTGGTTTCGGTATTTCTACTTTGGCAAGACACCCCCACACTCTCAAGTATTTGTAGGATGGTGGTCTGCCTTTCCACAGTTCATGCGGTGATTTAGAAGTCTTCTTTTGAGGCACTTTATTAAGAATATGATTAGCAGAAAGTATAGCTTCTCCCCAAAGGTTATCTGGTAGACCAAAGCTAATGAGTAGAGCATTCATCATTTCTTTTAGTGTACGGTTTTTCCATTCTACTATCCCATTTGATTGGGGGAATATGGTGCCGTTGTCTGGTGTATAATACCATGTTCGGCGCAGAACTCCTCAAAAGGAAATTCGTACTCACCTCCTCTATCACTTCTTAATGATTTTATCTTTTTATTAAGTTGATTTTCAACTTCTTCTTTGTATTGTTTGAATACATCGAATGCCTCGTCCTTGCTTCTAAGGAGATATACATAACAATAACTCGTACAATCGTCAATAAAGTAATGAAATACCGTTTTCCACCTCTAGTTTGACACAATTTTAAGTCACACACATCTGTGTGTATTAAGTCCAGAGGTTCCGTATTCCATTCAACTTGAAGAAAAGAAGTTCTAGTCAGTTTTGATTCGGCACATGTTTCACATTTGTAATTAGAATCGATTGTAAACTTAGGTATAAATTCTAGGTTTATCATTTTTCGCAATGTATCAAAGTTAACATGGCCTAATCTAGCATGCCATATACTAAATGACTCAGTGATACAAACAGAAGAGTCTATTTTATTATCACTATCTTTTGGTACAATAGTCATTACATTCATTTTGCATAGACCATCACTCACATACCCTTTTCCAACATATACTCCATTTTTAGACAATACAAAATTATTAGAAAAAAGACCAATTTGAAGCCATTTTTACTCAGCAATGATCCTGAAACTAAGTTCTTGCGGATATCTGGAACGTGTAGAACATCATTTAGAGTAAGCTCCTTTCCAGAATTCATCTTAAGAACCCCTTTTCCTTTGCCTTCAACCTTTCACGTAGAGGAGTTTCCCCTAAAGAGTTGCTCTTCCTGTGTCGCAGGTTTATAGTCGGAAAACATCCACTTGTTGGCGCAAATGTGTTTCGTGGCACCAGTGTCCACAAACCATTCTTTCGTGCTACTAACTAAGTTGCATTCTGAGATCACCGCTGACAAATTAATTTCAGAGACATTCTCTGAAAGCTCTTCGAATTCTGTAACATTAACTTGGTCTTTCTTCTTGTTCTGATTCTTTGGACCTCGACACTCGCTTGCCTTATGTCCTTTCTTCCCGCAATTATGGCAGTTTCCCTTGAACTTCTTTGCCTTCTTTGCGTTTGGATTGTTTTCCCTCTTTCTTTTGTTGTTCTTTTCAGACTCGACCACATTTGCCTTTGCCGCAATGGTATTAGTTGCTTTCTTTTAAGATTTTCGATTGTCCTCTTCAATTCTGAGTCGAACAATCAAATCTTCCATTGTCATCTCCTTTCGTTTGTGCTTCAGATAATTCTTGAAGTCTTTCCATAACGGAGGCAATTTCTCTATTGCAGCAGCCACTTGAAATGATTCTCTTAGAGACATTCCTTCATCATGTATTTCATGTATAATAACCTGCAACTCCAGAATTTGGCTAATCACTGTCTTGAAGTCTATCATTTTAAAGTCCAGAAATTTACCAACGATGAATTTCTTCATGCCAGCATCTTCCGTCTTGTACTTTTTGTCCTGAGACATCCAAAGTTCATTCGATGTCTTCATTGTACAATACACATTGTACAGACTGTTATCCAGTCCGTTTAATATGTAATTCTTGCATATGAAGTCAGAACTTTTCCAAGTTGTGAGTGCCTCGACTTTTGTAGCGTCAGGCTCCAATTCATCGACTTTAGGAGGATCCTCTATAAGGAAATTTGCCAATCCTAAAGTGGTTAGGTAGAACAACATCTTTTGCTGCCATTGCTTGAAGTCAACACCGGTGAATTTTTCCGGCCGTTCTCCATGCGAGAAAGTGACAGTCGGAGGAACTAATGGTCCTGTTGGTGGTGCGGTGACAACAGGTTTACTTTCCAAACTTTTGCTTTCTTGAGCCATCGTCTGGAAGAAAAAGGAATTACTCAGGGAAAACAAGTAAAATAGCTTTAAGATTGTTGCGCAAAGTATAACCGAATGGCAATCAGCAAGCAATGCGCACAGAAGTGCCAATGAGTACTGTGCATGCAGTAGCAGTAGAAAGTAGGAAGAAGAGATGATAGAAGGCAGTACCGTATATTATGTCCAAGCCCAGTATTGTGTACTGTTCCCTTAAAGCGATATTGCTCCCCCACAGGCGCACAACAGATGATCAGCAATTCGCCTCCCAAGGTAGAATGGACCATACAATGCACTGATGCGCTATAGTGCATGGTTAGATGAACTCAAGAAAGTATTATTGCAAAAACAGAATACACAAAGAAGAAGAGAAGGGGAGCACAGAAAAAGATCATTTGATTTGATTTCCGCAGGCCTTTATATAGCCATGAAGAGACATGTTTTCGTGAGGGGCTGCTTCTGTTTCAATTGCAATGGTAATGTCTATAGGAAAGGTTGCAACCCTTTACCAACAGATATTTCCGTTGGTAACCGCGCAGCTAATGTTAAAAAATAATTTCGCACCGTAGCATGCCCATATGCGTTTGGAGGCCCAATCGATCAGGAGAACCCAAGAGCCCCAAGGCCCAAGGCCCTAATCCTTGACTTTTAAATATTACATGAGTGCTTTATCATGCCATTGCTTCTCTCTCTCTTCCATCTCCTCTTTCTTTTGATATAGCATATCAAACCTTAGTATAATAGTGAACTAAGGCACAAATTTCGCTGATGTGGGACATAGTTTGCCTCAAACACTTGTATATTCTTCCAACAATCCCCCACATGAGTGAGTGATTGTATAATCTATTTTTGAAATTTTGAGTAACATTTATCATATCGGTAAAAGTAGCACAATGGCCTTGAACTTTTCCTAGTGTTTTATCGTTATAACCTACTGGCGAATCAGTGGACTAGATTGTCATTGAACTGTAAGCCTTTTGTGTAAGTTTATAAAGATAACACATGATAAATGTTTCTTAACCTCTTGGTTCTCTGTTTGTGTTCGTTTTTGCCATGAACACCAGCTTGGTCTCATAAGTGCTTGGAGAACTTGGCCTCACATTTCTCTTTGAAGCGGCGACTTCGCACTTATGTAGGAGATTCTATCAAGAAAATTCTTAATTTCCGACTTGGTTCTTTAGTCTTTAACAAGAATAGAGATCATTAAAAGTATCAGTACTTATCTTATTCTCTAAATTAATGCACTGACTTATCATAGGAATGGTTAGTGGGTAACAGTGATTTCAAGTTTTTCTTGAACTTAGTTGTCCCTTTGAACCTAGATCTTGGGATCTCCAGTCAACTAGGTGGAGTTTCCATTTTGGAAAAACTTTTAATCCATAGGCCTTAGTCCCATTCCCTTTGATAAGATTTGAACTTTCTCTCTTGGCAAGCCTTTTGTTAGTGTATCCGCTATGTTATCTTTTGACCGTATATAGTCTATAGTGATAACTCCATTAGAGAGAAGTTGTTTTATTGTTTTATGTCTACGATGAATATGCCTAGATTTACCATTGTATAGTGTACTATTGGCTCTTCCAATAGCTGATTGACTATCACAATGTATACATATTGGAGGCACGGGTTTGCTCCAATTTGGAATGTCTTCCAGAAAATTTCGAAGCCAGTCTACTTCTTCTGCAGCTTTATCTAGTGCAATAAATTCTGATTCCATTGTTGATCTTGCTATGCAAGTCTGTTTGGATGATGTACAAGAAATTGCTCCATTTCCTAATGTGAATACGTATCCACTTGTGGATTTAATATCATGTGAACCAGTTATCCAGTTTGCGTCACTGTTAGCTTCCACTACTGAAGGATAATTTGTATAATGCAAACCAAAGCTCTGTGTATATTTTAGATATCCAAGAACTCTTATTATCGCTTTCCAATGATGTTTACCAGGATTGTTGGTAAATCTACTAAGCATACTTACAGCATATGCGATATCTGGTCTTGTGCAGTTCATTACATACATGATACTTCCAAACATACGAGAGTATTCAAGTTGATATATACTGTCACCAGTGTTCTTAACCCAATTTTGGTTCATATCTACTGGTGATTTTGCAATTGTTATATTGTATTGCTTGAATTTTTGGATTATCTTGGTTATGTAATGTGATTGGGATAATGCATATCCCTGTGGTGTTCTCACAATTTTAACACCCAAGATTACATCAGCCATTCCAAGGTCTTTCATATCGAATCCGAAGGAAAACATATCTTTTGTTGATGTTATTATGGCCTTATTATTGCCTAGGATCAATAAGTCATCAACATAGAGACATACAATGACATATCCAATATGTGTGTATTTTATATAACCACATTTATCTGATTCGTTTATAGTGAATCCATTTGATAACATAGTATCACCAAATTTTTCATGCCATTGTTTTGGTGCTTGTTTAAGGCCATAAAGCGATTTCACCAATTTACACACTTTGTTTTCATTTCCTGAGCTTACAAACCCTTCTGCTTGTAGCATATATATTTCTTCCTCTAGCTAACGATTCAAAAATGTTGTTTTTACATCCATTTAATGTATTTCCAAATTTAGTATAGAGGCAATAACCATAAGCATCCTAATGGATGTTATTCTAGTTACTAGAGAGTAAGTGTCAAAATAATCCAGATATTCTTTCTGTCTGAATCCTTTAACTACTACACGAGCTTTATATTTATCTATTGAGCCTTCAGCCTTTAGTTTTTTTTTCTTAAATATCCATTTATATCCTAGTGGTTTTGAACCTTTAGGTAGATCCAGTAGTTCCCATGTATGGTTTTGTAAAATGGATTCTATTTCGTTGTTGATAGCTTCCTTCCAGTAAGGAGCATCTGGAGATGACATTGCTTGTTGATAGGTTAGAGGTTCATTTTCTATCATGTATGCATAGAAATTGGGTCCAAGGTTCTTAGAGATCCATTGTCGTTTGCTCCTTCTTGGTTCCTCTACCTCTGTTTCAACATTTCTTTTATGTATTCTTTGATCATTATTATCCTCGTGAGTATCCAAATCTCTAGATCTTTCTTGAACAACAGTTTCAATAGAGGGTTTTAGAGGATAAATATGTTCAAAGAATCTAGCATTTCGAGATTCGACAATGGTGTTTTCATGAATGTCATCAATTTCAGTTGTTTACACCAAAAATCGATAAGTAGTACTATTATGAGCATATCCTATAAATATGAAATCTATAGTCTTTGGTCCAATTTTGACCTCTTTTGTTTTTGGTATTTCTACTTTGTCAAGACACCCCCACACTCTCAAGTATTTGTAGGATGGTGGTCTGCCTTTCCACAGTTCATGCGGTGATTTAGAAGACTTCTTTCGAGGCACTTTATTAAGAATATGATTAGCAGAAAGTATAGCTTCTCCCCAAAGGTTATCTGGTAGACCAGAGCTAATGAGTAGAGCATTCATCATTTCTTTTAGTGTATGGTTTTTACGTTCTGCTATCCCATTTGATTGAGGGGAATATGGTGTCGTTGTCTGGTGTATAATACCATGTTCGGCGCAGAAATCCTCAAAAGGAAATTCGTACTCTCCTCCTCTATCACTTCTTAATGATTTTATCTTTTTATTAAGTTGATTTTCAACTTCTGCTTTGTATTGTTTAAATACATCGAATGCCTCGTCCTTGCTTCTAAGGAGATATACATAACAGTATCTCGTACAATCATCAATAAAGGTAATGAAATACCGTTTTCCACCTCTAGTTTGACACAATTTTTAGTCGCACACATCTGTGTGTAATAAGTCTAGAGGTTCCGTATTCCTTTCAACTTGATGAAAAGAAGTTCTAATCAGTTTTGATTCGGCACATGTTTCACATTTGTAATTAGAATCTATTGTAAACTTAGGTATAAATTCTAAGTTTATCATTTTTCGCAATGTATCAAAGTTAACATGGCCTAATCTAGCATGCCATATACTAAATGACTCAGTGATATAAACAGAAGAGTCTATTTTATTATCACTATCTTTTGGTACAATAGTCATTACATTCATTTTGAATAGACCATCACTCACATACCCTTTTCCAACATATACTCCATTTTTAGACAATACAAAATTATCAGAAACAAAGACCAATTTGAAGCCATTTTTACTTAGAAATGATCCTGAAACTAAGTTCTTGCGGATATCTGGAACGTGTAGAACATCATTTAGAGTAAGCTACTTTCCAGAAGTCATCTTAAGAACCACTTTTTCTTTGCCCTCAACCTTTGACGTAGAGGAGTTTCCCATAAAGAGTTGCTCTTCCTATGTTGCGGGTTTATAGTCGGAAAACATCCACTTGTTGGCGCAAATGTGTTTCGTGGCACCAGTGTCCACAAACCATTCTTTCGTGTTACCAACTAAATTGCATTCTAAGATCACCGCTGACAAATTCATTTCAGAGACATTCTCTGAAAGCTCTTCGAATTCCGTAACATTAACTCGGTCTTTCTTCTTGTTCTGATTCTTTGGACCTCGACACCCGCTTGCTTTATGTCCTTTCTTCGTGCAATTATGGCAGTTTCCCTTGAACTTCTTTGCCTTCTTTGCGTTTGGATTGTTTTCCCTCTTTCTTTTGTTGTTCTTTTCAGACTCGACCACATTTGCCTTTGCCACAATAGTATTAGTTGCTTTCTTTTCAGATTTTCAGTTGTCCTCTTCAATTCTGAGTCGAATAATCAAATCTTCCATTGTCATCTCCTTTTGTTTGTGCTTCAGATAATTCTTGAAGTCTTCCCATAATAGAGGTAATTTCTCTATTGCGGCAGCCACTTGAAATGATTCGCTTAGAGACATTCCTTCATCATGTATTTCATGTATAATAACCGCAACTCCTGAATTTGGCTAATCACTGTCTTGGAGTCTATCATTTTAAAGTCCATAAATTTACCGACGATGAATTTTTTTGTGCCAGCATCTTTCGTCTTGTACTTTTTGTCCTGAGACATCCAAAGATCCTTTGATGTCTTCATTGTACAATACACATTGTACAGTCTGTTATCCAAGCCGTTTAACATGTAATTCTTGCATATGAAGTCAGAACTTTTCCAAGCAGTGAGTGACTCGACTTTTGTAACATCAGGCTCCAATTCATCGACTTTAGGAGGATCCTCTATAAGGAAATTTGCCAATCCCAAAGTGGTTAGGTAGAACAACATCTTTTGCTGTCATCGCTTGAAGTCAACACCGGTGAATTTTTCTGGCTGTTCTCCATGCGAGAAAGTGACAGTCGGAGGAACTAATGGTCCTGTTGGTTGTGCGGTGACAACAGGTTTACTTGCCGAACTTTTGCTTTCCTGAGCCATCGTATGGAAGCAAAATAAATTACTCAAGGAAAACAAACAAAATTGCTTTAAGATTGTTGCGCTAAGTATAACAGAATGGCAATCAGCAAGCAATGCGCACAGTAGTGCCAATGAGTACTGTGCATGCAGTAGCGGTAGAAAGTAGGAAGAAGAGAAGATAGAAGGCAGTACCGTATAGTATGTCCGAGCCCAGTATTGTGTACTGTTCCCTTAAAGAGATATTGCTCCCTCATAGGCGCACAGGAGATGATCAACAATTCGCCTCCCAAGGTAGAACAGATCGTACACTGCACTGATGCGCTACAGTGCTGGGTTAGACGAACTCAAGAAGGTATTATTGCCAAAACATAATATACAGAGGAGAAGAGAAGGGGAGCGCAGAAAAAAATCATTTGATTTGTTTTATGCAGGCCTTTATATAGCCCGGAAGAGACATGTTTTCATGAGGGGCTGCTTCTATTTGAATTGCAACGGTAATGTCTGTAGGAAATGTTGCGACCCTTTACCAACAGATATTTCCGTTAGTAGCTGCGCGACTAATGTTAAAAAATAATTTTGCACCGTAGCAAGCCCATATGCATTTGGAGGCCCAATCGATCAGGAGACCCCAAGAGCCCCAAGGCCCAAGGCCCTAATCTTTGACTTTTAAATATTACATGAGTGCTTTATCATGCCATTGTTTCTCTCTCTCTTCCATCTCCTCTTTCTTTTGATATAGCATACCAAACCTTAGTATAATAGTGAACTAAGGCACAACTTTCCCCGATGTGGGACTTAGTTTGCCTCAAACACTTGTTCATTCTTCCAACAATCTGCCACATGAATGAGTGGTTGTCTAATCTGTTTTTGAAATTTTGAGTAACAATTATCATATCGGTAAAAGTAGCACAATGGCCTTGAACTTTTCCTAGTGTTTTATCGTTATAACCTACTGGCGAATCAGTGGACTAGATTGTCTTTGAACTGTAAGCCTTTTGTGTAAGTTTATAAAGATAACACATGATATATGTTTCTTAACCTCTTGGTTCTCTGTTTGTGTTCGTTTTTGCCATAAACACCAGCTTGGTCTCATAAGTCTTGGAGAACTTGGCCTCACAATTCTCTTTGAAGTGGCGACTTCGCACTTACATAGGTGATTCTATAAAGAAAATTCTTAATTTCCCACTCGGTTCTTTAGTCTTTACCAAGTATATAGATCATTAAAAGTATTAGTACTTATCCTATTCTCCAAATTAATAAACTGACTTATCATAGGAATGGTTAGTGGGTAACAGTTCTTTCAAGTTTTTCTTGAACTTAGTTGTCCCTTTGAACCTAGATCTTGAGATCTCTAGTCAACTAGGTGGGGTTTCCGTTTTGGAAAAACTTTTAATCCATAGGCCTTAGTCCCATTCCCTTCGATAAGATTTGAACTTTCTCTCTTGGCAAGCCTTTTATTAGCGGATCCGCTATGTTAACTTTTGACCGTATATAGTCTATAGTGATAACTCCATTAGAGAGAAGTTGTCTTATTGTTTTATGTCTACGAAGAATATGCCTAGATTTACCATTGTATAGTGTACTATTGGCTCTTCAATTAGCTGATTGACTATCACAATGTATACATATTAGAGGCACGGGTTTGCTCCAATTTGGAATGTCTTCCAGAAAATTTCGAAGCCAGTCTACTTCTTCTGCAGTTTTATCTAGTGCAATAAATTCTTATTCCATTGTTGATCTTTCTATGTAAGTCTGTTTGGACGATTTCCAAGAAATTGCTCCATTTCCTAATGTGAATACATATCCACTTGTGGATTTAGTATCATGTGACCCAGTTATCCAGTTTGCGTCACTGTTACCTTCCACTATTGAAGGATAATTTGTATAATGCAAACCAAAGTTCTGTGTACATTTTAGATATCCAAGAACTCTTATTATCGCTTTCCAACGATGTTTACCAGGATTGCTGGTAAATCTACTAAGCTTACTTACAGCGTATGCGATATCTGGTCTCGTGAAGTTCATTACAAACATGATACTTCCTAATATACGAGAGTATTCAAGTTGATATATACTGTCACCAGTGTTCTTAACCCAATTTTGTTTCGTATCTACTGGTGATTTTGCAATTGTTATATTGTATTGCTTGAATTTTTTGACTATCTTGGTTATGTAATGTGATAGGGATAATGCATATCCCTGTGGTGTTCCCATAATTTTAACACCAAAGATTACATCAGCCATTCCAAGGTCTTTCATATCGAATCTAGAGGATAACATATCTTTTGCTGATGTTATTATGGCCTTATTATTGCCTAGGATCAATAAGTCATCAACATAGAGACATACAATGACATATCCAATATGTGTGTATTTTGTATAAAAACATTTATCTGTTTCATTTATCGTGAATCCATTTGATAACATAGTTTCATCAAATTTTTCATGCCATTGTTTTGGTGCTTGTTTAAGCCCATAAAGCGATTTCACCAATTTACACACTTTGTTTCCATTTCCTGAGCATACAAACCCTTATAGTTGTAGCATATATATTTCTTCCTCCAACTCACCATTCAAAAATGCTGTTTTTACAGCCACTTGATGTATTTCCAAATTTAGTATAGAAGCGATTGCAATAAGCATCCAAATGGATGTTGTTCTAGTTACTGGTGAGTAAGTGTCAAAATAATCCAGATCTTCTTCCTGTCTGAATCCTTTGACTGCTATACGAGCTTTATATTTATCTATTGAGCCGTCAGCCTTGAGTTTTTTCTTAAACATCCATTTATATCCTAGTGGTTTTGAACATTTAGGTAGATCCACTAGTTCCCATGTATGGTCTTGCAAAATGGATTCTATTTCATTGTTGACAACTTCCTTCTAGTAAGGAGCATCTGGAGATGACAGTGCTTGTTGATAGCTTAGAGGTTCATTTTCTATCATTTATGCATAGGATTCGGGTCCAAAGTTTTTAGAGATCCGTTGTCGTTTGCTCCTTCTTGGTTCCTCTACCCCTTATTCAACATTTCTTTTATGTATTCTTTGATCAATATAATCCTTGTGAGTATATGAATCTCTGGATCTTTCTTGAACAACAGTTTCAATAGAGGGTTTTAGAGGATAAATATGTTCAAAGAACCTAGCATTTCGAGATTTGACAATGGTGTTTTCATGAATGTCATCAATTTCAGATTTGTACACCAAAAATCGATAAGTAGTACTATTATGAGCATATCCTATAAATATGCAATTTATAGTCTTTGGTCCAATTTTGACCTTTTTTGGTTTTGGTATTTCTACTTTGGCAAGACACCCCCACACTCTCAAGTATTTGTAGGATGGTGGTCTGCCTTTCCACAGTTCATGCAGTGATTTAGAAGTCTTCTTTCGAGGCACTTTATTAAGAATATGATTAGCAGAAAGTATAGCTTCTCCCCAAAGATTATCTAGTAGACCAGAGCTAATGTGTAGAGCATTCATCATTTCTTTTCGTGTACGGTTTTTCCGTTCTGCTATTCCATTTGATTGAGGGGAATATGGGGCCGTTGTCTGGTGTATAATACCATGTTCGGTGCAGAACTCCTCAAAAGGTTATTCGAACTCTCCTTCTCTATCACTTCTTAATTATTTTACCTTTTTATTAAGTTGATTTTCAACTTCTTCTTTGTATTGTTTAAATACATCGAATGCCTCGTCCTTGCTTCTAAGGAGATATACATAACAGTATCTCGTACAATCGTCAATAAAGGTAATGAAATACCGTTTTCCATCTCTAGTTTGACACAATTTTAAGTCGCAAACATCTGTGTGTATTATGTCTAGAGGTTCTGTATTCCTTACAACTTGATGAAAAGAAGTTCTAGTCGGTTTTGATTCGGTACATGTTTCACATTTGTAATTAGAATCTATTGTAAACTTAGGTATAAATTCTAAGTTTATCATTTTTTGCAATGTATCAAAGTTAACATGGCCTAATCTAGCATGCCATATACTAAATGACTCGGTGATATAAACAAAAGAGTCTATTTTATTATCACTATCTTTTGGTACAATAGTCATTAGACTCATTTTGAATAGACCATCACTCACATACCCTTTTCCAACATATACTCCATTTTTAGACAATACAAAATTATCAGAAACAAAGACCAATTTGAAGCCATTTTTACTCAGCAATGATCCTGAAACTATGTTTTTGCGGATATCTGGAACGTGTAGAACAACATTTAGAGTAAGCTCCTTTCCAAAAGTCATCTTAAGAACCACTTTTCCTTTGCCTTCAACCTTTGACGTAGAGGAGTTCCCCATAAAGAGTTGCTCTTCCTTTGTCGCGGGTTTATAGTCGGAAAACATCCACTTGTTGGTGCAAATGTGTTTCGTGGACCCAGTGTCCACAAACCATTCTTTCGTGTTACCAACTAAGTTGCATTCTGAAATCACCGCTGACAAATTCATTTCAGAGACATTCTCTGAAAGCTCTTCGAATTCCATAACATTAACTTGGTCTTTCTTCTTGTTCTGATTCTTTGGACCTCGACACTCGCTTGCCTTATGTCCTTTCTTCCCGCAATTATGGCAGTTTCCCTTAACTTCTTTGCCTTCTTTGCGTTTGGATTGTTTTCCCTCTTTCTTTTGTTGTTCTTTTCAGACTCGACCACATTTGCCTTTGCCATAATGGTATTAGTTGATTTCTTTTCAGATTTTCGGTTGTCCTCATCAATTCTGAGTCGAACAATCAAATCTTCCATTGTCATCTCCTTTCGTTTGTGCTTCAGATAATTCTTGAAGTCTTTCCATAATGGAGGAAATTTCTCTATTGTGGCAGCCACTTGAACTGATTTGCTTAGAGACTTTTGTAGCGCCAGGCTCCAATTCATTGACTTTAGGAGGATCCTCTGTAAGGAAATTTGCCAATCCCAAAGTGGTTAGGTCGAACAACATCTTTTGCTGCCATCGCTTGAAGTCAACACCGGTGAATTTTTCCGGCCGTTCTCCATGCGAGAAAGTGACAGTCAGAGGAACTAATGGTCTTGCTGGTGGTGCGTTGACAACAGGTTTACTTGTCAAACTTTTGCTTTCCTGATCCATCGGCTGGAAGCAAAAGAAATTACTCAGGGAAAACAAACAACATCGCTTTAAGATTGTTGCGCTAAGTATAACAGAATGGCAATCAGCAAGCAATGCGCACAGAAGTGCCAATAAGTACTGTGCATGCAGTAGCGGTAGAAAGTAGGAAGAAGAGAAGATAGAAGGCAGTACCGTATAGTACGTCTGAGTCCAGTATTGTGTACTGTTCCCTTAAAGCGATATTGCTCCCCCGCAGGCGCACAGGAGATGATCAGCAATTCGCCTCCCAAGGTAGAACGGACTGTACACTGCACTGATGCACTACAGTGCAGGGTTAGACAAACTTAATGAAAGTATTATTGCAAAAATAGAATATATAGAGGAGAAGAGAAGGAGAGCGCAGAAAAAGATCATTTGATTTGATTTATGCAGGCCTTTATATAGCTAGGAAGAGACATGTTTTCATGAGGGGCTGCTTCTGTTTGAATTGCAAAGGTAATGTCTGTAGGAAAGGTTGTGACCCTTTACCAATAGATATTTCCGTTGGTAACCGTACGGCTAATGATAAAAAAAATCGCACCGTAGCAAGTCCATATGCATTAGGAGGCCCAATTGATCAGGAGACCCCAAGAGTCCCAAGGCCCTAATCTTTGACTTTTAAATATTACACGAGTGCTTTATCATGCCATTGCTTCTCTCTCTCTCTTCCATCTCATCTTTCTTTTGATATAGCATGTCAAACCTTAGTATAAGTAGTGAACTAAGGCACAAATTTCCCCTATGTGGGACTTAGTTTGCCTCAAACACTTGTTCAATCTTCCAACAATCCCCCCATGAATGAGTGGTTGTCTAATCTTTTTTTGAAATTTTGGGTAACATTTATCATATCGGTAAAAGTAGCACAATGGCCTTGAAATTTTCCTAGTGTTTTATCGTTATAACCTACTGGCGAATCAGTGGACTAGATTGTCTTTGAACTGTAAGCCTTTTGTGTATGTTTATTAAGATAACACATGATAAATGTTTCTTAACCTCTTGGTTCTCTGTTTGTGTTTGTTTTTGCCATGAACACCAGCTTGGTCTCATAATTGCTTGGAGAACTTGGCCTCACAATTCTCTTTGAAGTGGCGACTTCGCACTTACGTAGGTGATTCTATAAAGAAAATTCTTAATTTCCCACTTGGTTCTTTAGTATTTACCAAGTATAGAGATGATTAAAAGTATTAGTACTTATCCTTTTCTCCAAATTAATGCACTGACTTATCATAGGAATGGTTAGTGGGTAACAGTGCTTTCAAGTTTTTCTTGAACTTAGTTATCCCTTTGGACCTAGATCTTGGGATCTCCAGTCAACTAGGTGGGGTTTCCATTTTGGAAAAACTTTTAATCCATAGGCCTTAGTCCCATTCCCTTCGATAAGATTTGAACTTTCTCTCTTGGCAAGCCTTTTGTTAGTGGATCCGCTATGTTATCTTTTGACCGTATATAGTCTATAGTGATAACTCCATTAGAGAGAACTTGTCTTATTGTTTTATGTCTACGACGAATATGCCTAGATTTACCATTGTATAGTGTACTATTGTCTCTTCCAATAGCTGATCGACTATCACAATATATACATATTGGAGGCACGGGTTTACTCCAATTTGGAATGTCTTCCAGAAAATTTAGAAGCCAGTCTGCTTCTTCTGCAGCTTTATCTAGTGCAATAAATTCTGATTCCATTGTTGATCTTGCTATGCAAGTCTGTTTGGATGATTTCCAAGAAATTGCTCCATTTTCTAATATGAATACGTATCCACTTGTGGATTTATTATCATGTGAACCAGTTATTCAGTTTGCATCACTGTTACCTTCCACTACTGAAGGATACTTTGTATAAAGTAAACCAAAGTTCAGTGTGTATTTTAGATATCCAAGAACTCTTATTATCGCTTTCTAATGATGTTTACCAGGATTGCTGGTAAATCTACCAAGCTTACTTATTACAACATATGCGATATCTGGTCTTCTTCAGTTCATTACATACATGATACTTCCTAATATACGAGAGTATTCAAGTTGATATATACTGTCACCAGTGTTCTTAACCCAATTTTGGTTCATATCTACTGTTGATTTTGCAATTGTTATATTATATTACTTGAATTTTCCGAGTATCTTGGTTACGTAATGTGATTAGGATAATGCATATCCCTGTGGTGTTCTCACAAATTTAACACCCAAGATTACATCAGCCATTCCAAGGTCTTTCATATTGAATCTAGGGGATAACATATCTTTTGTTGATGTTATTATGGCCTTATTATTGCCTAGGATCAATAAGTCATCAACATAGAGACATACAATGACATATCCAATATGTGTGTATTTTGTATAAACACATTTATCTGATTCATTTATAGTGAATCCATTTGATAACATAGTTTCATCAAATTTTTCATGTCATTGTTTTGGTGCTTGTTTAAGGCCATAAAGCGATTTCACCAATTTACACACTTTGTTTTCATTTCCTGAGCTTACAAACCCTTCTGGTTGTAGTATATATATTTCTTCCTCTAACTCACCTTTCAAAAATGCTGTTTTTACATCCATTTGATGTATTTCCAAATTTAGTATAGAGGCGATTGCAATAAGCAACCTAATGGATGTTATTCTAGTTACTGGTGAGTAAGTGTCAAAATAATCCAGATCTTCTTTCTGTCTGAATCCTTTGACTACTATATAAGCTTTATATTTATCTATTGAGCCGTCAGCCTTGAGTTTTTTTTTAAATATCCATTTATATGCTAGTGGTTTTGAACCTTTAGGTAGATCCACTAGTTCCCATGTATGGTTTTGCAAAATGGATTCTATTTAGTTGTTGACAGCTTCCTTCCAGTAACGAGCATCTGGAGATGACATTGCTTGTTGATAGGATAGAGGTTCATTTTCTATCATGTATGCATAGAAATCGGGTCCACAGTTTTTAGAGATCCGTTGTCATTTTCTCCTTCTTGGTTCCTCTACCTCTGTTTCAACATTTCTTTTATGTATTCTTTGATCAATATTATCCTCGTGAGTATTTGAATCTCTAGATCTTTCTTGAACAACAGTTTCAATAGGGGGTTTTAGAGGATAAATATGTTCAAAGAATCTAGCATTTAGAGATTCGACAATGGTGTTTTCATGAATGTCATCAATTTCAGATTTGTACACCAAAAATCGATAAGCAGTACTATTATGAGCATATCCTATAAATATGCAATCTATAGTCTTTGGTCCAATTTCGACCTTTTTTAGTTTCGGTATTTCTACTTTGGCAAGACACCCCCACACTCTCAAGTATTTGTAGGATGGTGGTCTACCTTTCCATAGTTCATGCGGTGATTTAGAAGTCTTCTTTCGAGGCCCTTTATTAAGAATATGATTAGCAGAAAGTATAGCTTCTCCCCAACGGTTATCTGGTAGACCATATCTAATGCGTAGATGAATATTCTTTTAGTGTACGGTTTTTACGTTCTGCTATCCCATTTGATTGAGGGGAATATGATGCCTTTGTCTGGTGTATAATACCATGTTCGGCGCAGAACTCCTCAAAAGGAAATTCGTACTCTCCTCCTCTATCACTTCTTAATGATTTTTTTTATTAAGTTGATTTTCAACTTCTGCTTTGTAAATACGTCAAATCCGTCGTTCTTGCTTCTAAGGAGATATACATAACAGTATCTCGTACAATCGTTAATAAAGGTAATGAAATACCGTTTTCCACCTCTAGTTTGACACAGTTTTAAGTCAATAACATCTGTGTGTATTAAGTCTAGAGGTTCTGTATTCCTTTCAACTTGATGAAAAGAAGTTCTAGTCAGTTTTGATTTGGCACATTTTTCACATTTGTAATTAGAATCTATTGTAAATTTAGGTATAAATTCTAAGTTTATCATTTTTCGCAATGTATCAAAGTTAACATGGCCAAATCTAGCATGCCATATACTAAATGACTCGGTGATACAAACAGAAGAGTCTATTTTATTATCACTATCTTTTGGTACAATAGTTATTATATTCATTTTGAACAGACCATCACACACATACCCTTTTCCAACATATACTCCATTTTTAGACAATACAAAATTATTTGAAACAAAGACCAATTTAAAGCCATTTTTACATAGAAATGATCCTGAAACTAAGTTCTTGCGGATATCTGGAGCGTGTAGAACATCATTTTGCGTAAGCTCCTTTCCAGAAGTCATCTTAAGAACCACTTTTCCTTTGCCTTCAACCTTTGAAGTAGAGGAGTTTCCCATAAAGAGTTGCTCTTCCTGTGTCGCAGGTTTATAGTCGGAAAACATCCACTTGTTGGCGCAAATGTGTTTCGTGGCACCAATGTCCACAAACCATTCTTTCGTGTTACCAACTAAGTTGCATTCTGAGATCATCGCTGACAAATTCATTTCAGAGACATTCTCTGAAAGCTCTTCGAATTACGTAACATTAACATGGTCTTTCTTCTTGTTCTGATTCTTTGGACCTCGACACTCGCTTGCCTTATGTCCTTTCTTCCCACAATTATTGCAGTTTCCCTTAAACTTCTTTGCCTTCTTTGCGTTTGGATTGTTTTCCCCCCTTTCTTTTGTTGTCTTTTCAGACTCGACCACAGTTTCCTTTGCCACATTGGTACTAGTTGCTTTCTTCTCAGATTTTCGGTTGTTCTCTTCAATTCTGAGTCGAACAATCAAATCTTCCATTGTCATCTCCTTTCGTTTGTGCTTTAGATAATTCTTGAAGTCTTTCCATAATGGAGGCAATTTCTCTATTGCGGCAGCCACTTGAAATGATTCGCTTAGAGACATTCCTTCATCATTTATTTAATGTATAATAACCTGCAACTCCTAAATTTGGCTATTCACTGTCTTAGAGTCTATCATTTTAAAGTCCAAAAATTTACTGACGATAAATTTCTTCATGCCAGCATCTTCCGTCTTGTACTTTTTGTCCTGAGACATCTAAAGTTCCTTCGATGTCTTCATTGTACAATATACATTGTATAGACTGTTATCCAGTCCGTTTAATATGTAATTCTTGCATATGAAGTCAGAACTTTTCCAAGCAGTGAGTGCCTCGACTTTTGTAGTGTTAGGCTCCAATTCAACGACTTTAGGAGGATCCTCTATAAGGAAATTTTCCAATCCCAAAGTGGTTAGTTAGAACAACATCTTTTGCTGCCATCGCTTGAAGTCAACATCGGTGAATTTTTCTGGTCGTTCTCCATGCGAGAAAGTGACAGTCGGGGGAACTAATGGTCCTGTTGGTGGGGCGATGACAACAGGTTTATTTGCCGAACTTTTGCTTTCCTGAGCCATCGTCTGGAAGCAAAAGAAATTACTCAGGGAAAACAAACAAAATCGCTTTAAGATTGTTGCGCTAAGTATAACAGAATGGAAATCAGCAAGCAATACGCACAGAAGTGCCAATGAGTACTGTGTATGCAGTAGCGGTAGAAAGTAGGAAGAAGAGAAGATAGAAGGCAGTACCGTACAGTATGTCCGAGCCCAGTATTGTGTATTGTTCCTTTAAAGCGATATTGCTCCCCCACTGGCGCACAGGAGATGATCGGTAATTCGCCTCCCAAGGTAGAACGGACTGTACACTGCACTGACGTGCTACAGTATAGGGTTAGACGAACTCAAGAAAGTATTATTGCAAAAACAGAATATACAATGGAGAAGAGAAGGGGAGCGCAGAAAAAGATCATTTGATTTGATTTCCGTAGGCCTTTATATAGCCAGGAAGAGACATGTTTTCATAAGGGGCTGCTTCTGTTTGAATTGCAACGGTAATGTCTGTAGGAAAGGTTGCGACCCTTTACCAACAGATATTTCCGTTGGTAACCGCGCGGCTAATGTTAAAAAATAATTTCGCACCGTAGCAAGCCCATATGCATTTGGAGGCCCAATCGAGCAGGAGACCCCAAGAGCCCCAAGGCCCTAATCTTTGACTTTTAAATATTACATGAGTGCGTTATCATGCCATTGCTTCTCTCTCTCTTCCATCTCCTCTTTCTTTTGATATAGCATATCAAACCTTAGTATAAGTAGTGAACTAAGGCACAAATTTCCCCGATGTGGGGCTTAGTTTGCCTCAAACACTTGTTCATTCTTCCAACAATCCACCACATGAATGAGTGGTTTTATAATCCGTTTTTGAAATTTTGAGTAACATTTATCATATCGGTAAAAGTAGCACAATGGCCTTGAACTTTTCCTAGTGTTTTATCGTTATAACCTACTTGCGAATCAGTGGACTAGATTGTCTTTGAACTGTAAGCCTTTTGCGTAAGTTTATAAAGATAACACATGATAAATGTTTCTTAACCTCTTGGTTCTCTGTTTGTGTTCGTTTTTCTCATGAACACCAGCTTGGTCTCATAAGTGCTTGGAGAACTTGGCCTCACAATTCTCTTTGAAGCGTCGACTTCGCACTTACGTAGGTGATTCTATAAAGAAAATTCTTAATTTCCCACTTGGTTCTTTAGTCTTGACCAAGTATAGAGATCATTAAAAGTATTAGTACTTATCCTATTATCCAAATTAATGCACTGACTTATCATAGGAATGGTTAGTGGGTAACAGTGCTTTCAAGTTTTTCTGGAACTTAGTTGTCCCTTTGAACCTAGATCTTGGGATCTCCAGTCAACTAGGTGGGGTTTCCATTTTGGAAAAACATTTAATCCATAGGCCTTAGTCCCATTCCCTTCGATAATATTTGAACTTTCTCTCTTGGCAAGCCTTTTGTTAGTGGATTCGCTATGTTATCTTTTGACCGTATATATTCTATAGTGATAACTCCATTAGAGAGAAGTTGTCTTATTGTTTTATGTCTACGACGAATATGCCTAGATTTACCATTGTATAGTGCACTATTGTCTCTTACAATAGCAGATTGACTATCACAATGTATACATATTGGAGGCACGGGTTTGCTCCAATTTGGGATGTCTTCCAGAAAATTTCGAAGCCAGTCTGCTTCTTTTGCAGCTTTATCTAGTGCAATAAATTCTGATTCCATTGTTGATCTTGCTATGCAAGTTTGTTTGGACGATTTCCAAGAAATTGCTCCATTTCCTAATATGAATACGTATCCACTTGTGGATTTAGTATCATGTGAACCAGTTATCCAGTTTGTGTCACTGTTACCTGCCACTACTGAAGGATAATTTGTATAATGCAAACCAAAGTTCTGTGTATATTTTAGATATCCAAGAAATCTTATTATCGCTTTCCAATGATGTTTACCAGGATTGCTGGTAAATCTACTAAGCTTACTTACAGCATATGCGATATCTAGTCTTCTGCAGTTCATTACATACATGATACTTCCTAATATATGAGAGTATTCTAGTTGATATATACTATCACCAGTGTTCTTAACCCAATTTTGGTTCGTATCTACTGGTGATTTTGCAATTGTTATATTGTATTGCTTGAATTTTTCGAGTATCTTGGTTATGTAATGTGACGGGGATAATGCATATCCCTGTGGTGTTCTCACAATTTTAACACCCAAGATTACATCAGCCATTCCGAGGTCTTTCATATCGAATCCGGAGGAAAACATATCTTTTGTTGATGTTATTATGGCCTTATTATTGCCTAGGATCAATAAGTCATCAACATAGAGACATACAATGACATATCCAATATGTGTGTATTTTATATAAAGACATTTACCTGATTCATTTATAGTGAATCCATTTGATAACATAGTTTCATCAAATTTTTCATGCCATTGTTTTAGTGCTTGTTTGAGGCCATGAAGCGATTTCACCAATTTACACACTTTGTTTCCATTTCCTGAGCTTACAAACCCTTATAGTTGTAGCATATATATTTCTTCCTCTAACTCACCATTCAAAAATGCTGTTTTTACATCCATTTGATGTATTTCCAAATTTAGTATAGAGGCGATTGCAATAAGCATCCTAATGGATGTTATTCTAGTTACTGATGAGTAAGTGTCAAAATAATCCAGATCTTCTTTCTGTCTGAATCCTTTGACTACTATATGAGCTTTATATTTATCTTAAGAGCCGTTAGCCTTGAGTTTATTCTTAAATATCCATTTATATCCTAGTGATTTTTAACCTTTAGGTAGATCCACTAGTTCCCATGTACGGTTTTGCAAAATGGATTCTATTTCGTTGTTGACAGCTTCCTTCCAGTAACGAGCATCTGGAGATGACATTGCTTGGTGATAGGTTAGAGGTTCATTTTCTATCATGTATGCATAGAAATCGGGTCCAAAGTTTTTAGAGATCCGTTGTTGTTTGCTCCTTCTTGGTTTCTCTACCTCTGTTTCAACATTTCTTTAATGTATTCTTTGATCAATATTATCCTCGTGAGTATCTGAATCTCTAGATCTTTCTTGAACAACAGTTTCAATAGAGGGTTTTAGAGGATAAATATGTTCAAAGAATCTAGCATTTCGAGATTCGACAATGGTGTTTTCATGAATGTCATCAATTTCAGATTTGTACACCAAAAATCGATAAGTAGTGCTATTATGAGCATATCCTATAAATATGCAATCTATAGTCTTTAGTCCAATTTTGACCTTTTTTGATTTCGGTATTTCTACTTTGGCAAGACACCCCCACACTCTCAAGTATTTGTAGGATGGTGGTCTGCCTTTCCACAGTTCATGCGGTGATTTAGAAGTCTTCTTTCGAGGCACTTTATTAAGAATATGATTAACAAAAAGTATAGCTTCTCCCCAACGGTTATCTGGTAGACCAGAGCTAATGAGTAGAGCAGTCATCATTTCTTTTAGTGCACGGTTTTTATGCTCTGCTATCCCATTTGATTGAGGGGAATATGGTGCCATTGTTTGGTGTATAATACCGTGTTCGGCGCAAAACACCTCAAAAGGAAATATGTACTCTCCTCCTCTATCACTTCTTAATGATTTTTTTTATTAAGTTGATTTTCAACTTCTGCTTTGTAAATACATCGAATGCGTCGTCCTTGCTTCTAAGGAGATATACACAACAGTATCTCGTACAATCGTCAATAAAGGTAATGAAATACCGTTTTCCACCACTAGTTTAACATAATTTTAAGTCAAAAACATCTATGTGTATTAAGTCTAGAGGTTCTGTATTCCTTCCAACTTGAGGAAAAGAAGTTCTAGCCAGTTTTGATTTGTCACATGTTTCACATTTGTAATTAGAATCTATTGTAAATTTAGGTATAAATTCTAAGTTTATCATTTTTCGCAATGTATCAAAGTTAACATGGCCTAATCTAGCATGCCATATACTAAATGAATCAGTGATATAAACAAAAGAGTCTATTTTACTATCACTATCTTTTGGTACAATAGTCATTATATTCATTTTGAACAGACCATCACTCACATACCCTTTTCCAACATATACTCCATTTTTATACAATACAAAATTATCAGAAACAAAGACCAATTTGAAGCCGTTTTTACTCAGAAATGATTCTGAAACTAAGTTCTTGCGGATATCTGGAACGTGTAGAACATCATTTAGAGTAAGCTCCTTTCCAGAAGTCATCTTAAGAACCACTTTTCCTTTTCCTTCAACCTTTGACGTAGAGGAGTTTCCAACAAAGAGTTTCTCTTCCTGTGTCGCGGGTTTATAGTTGGAAAACATCCACTTGTTGGCGCAAATGTGTTTCGTGGCACCAGTGTCCAAAAACCATTCTTTCTTGTTACCAACTAAGTTGCATTCTGAGATCACCGCAGACAAATTCATTTCAGAGACATTCTCTGAAAGCTCTTCGAATTTCGTAACATTAACTTGTTCTTTCTTCTTGTTCTGATTCTTTGGACCTCGACACTCGCTTGCCTTATGTCCTTTCTTCCCACAATTATCGCAGTTTCCCTTGAACTTCTTTGCCTTCTTTGCGTTTGTATTGTTTTCCCTCTTTCTTTTGTTGTTCTTTTCAGACTCGACCACATTTGCCTTTGCCACATTGGTATTAGTTGCTTTCTTTTCAGATTTTCGGTTGTCCCCTTCAATTCTGAGTCGAACAATCAAATCTTCCATTGTCATCTCCTTTCGTTTGTGCTTTAGATAATTCTTGAAGTCTTTCCATAACGGAGGCAATTTCTCTATTGCGGCAGCCACTTGAAATGATTCGCTTAGAGACATTCCTTCATCATTTATTTCATGTATAATAACCTGCAACTCCTAAATTTGGCTAATCACTGTCTTGGAGTCTATCATTTTAAAGTCCAAAAATTTACTGACTATGAATTTCTTCATGCCATCATCTTCCGTCTTGTACTTTTTGTCCCGAGACATCTAAAGTTCCTTTGATGTCTTCATTGTACAATACATATTGTACAGACTGTTAACCAGTCCGTTTAATATGTAATTCTTGCATATGAATTCAGAACCTTTCCAAGCAGTGAGTGCCTTGACTTTTGTAGCGTCAGGCTCCAATTCATCGACTTTAGGAGGATCCTCTGTAAGGAAATTTGCCAATCCAAAAGTGGTTAGTTAGAACAACATCTTTTGCTTCCATAGATTGAAGTCAACAACGGTGAATTTTTCCGACCATTCTCCATGCGAGAAAGTGACAGTCGGAGGAACTAATGGTCCTGTTGGTGGTGCGGTGACAACAGGTTTACTTGCCGAACTTTTGCTTTCCTGAGCCATCGTCTGGAAGCAAAAGAAATTACTCAGGGAAAACAAACAAAATCGCTTTAAGATTGTTGCGCTAAGTATAACAGAATGGCAATCAGCAAGTAATGCGCACAGAAGTGCCAATGAGTACTATGCATGCAGTTGCGGTAGAAAGTAGGAAAAATAGAAGATAGAAGGCAGTACCGTATAGTATGTCCGAGCCCAGTATTGTGTACTGTTCCCTTAAAGCGATATTGCTCCCCCACAGGCGCACAAGAGATGATCAGTAATTCGCCTCCCAAGGTAGAACGGACCGCACACTGTACTGATGCGCTACCGTGCAGGGTTAGACGAAATCAAAAAGTATTATTACAAAAACAGAATATACAGAGGAGAAGAGAAGGGAGCGCAGAAAAAGATCATTTGATTTGATTTCTGCAGGCCTTTATATAGCCAGGAAGAGACATATTTTCATTGGGGCTGCTACTGTTTGAATTGCAAGGGTAATGTCTGTAGGAAAGGTTGCGACCCTTTACCAATAGATATTTCCATTGGTAACCGCGCGGCCAATGTTAAAAAATAATTTCGCACTATAGCAAGCCCAGATGCATTTGGAGGCCCAATCGAGCAGAAGACCCCAAGAGCCCCAAGGCCCTAATCTTTGAATTTTAAATATTACATGAGTGCTTTATCATGCCATTGCTTCTCTCTCTCTTCCATCTCCTCTTTCTTTTGATATAGCATAACAAACCTTAGTATAAGTAGTGAACTATGGCACAAATTTCCCCGATGTGGGACTTAGTTTGCCTCAAACACTTGTTCATTCTTCCAACAATCCCCCACATGAATGAGTGGTTGTCTAATCTATTTTTGAAATTTTGAGTAACATTTATCATATAGGTAAAAGTAGCACAATGGCCATGAACTTTTCCTAGTGTTTTATCATTATAACCTACTGGCGAATAAGTGGACTAGATTGTCTTTGAACTGTAAGCCTTTTGTGTAAGTTTATAAAGATAACACATGATAAATGTTTCTTAACCTCTTGGTTCTCTGTTCGTGTTCATTTTTGCCATGAACACCAGATTGGTCTCATAAGTGCTTGGAGGCATGGGTTTTCTCCAATTTGGAATGTCTTCCAAAAAATTTCGAAGCCAGTCTGCTTCTCCTGCAACTTTATCTAGTGCAATAAATTCTGATTCCATTGTTTATCTTGCTATGCAAATCTGTTTGGACGATTTCCAAGAAATTGCTCCATTTCCTAATGTGAATACGTATCCACTTGTGGATTTAGTATCATGTGACCCAGTTATCCAGTTTGCGTCACTGTAACATTCCACTACTGAAGGATAATTTGTATATTGCATACCAAAGTTCTGTGTATATTCTAGATATCCAAGAACTCTTATTATCGCTTTCCAATGATGTTTACCAGGATTGCTGGTAAATCTACTAAGCTTACATACATCATATGCGATATCTGGTCTTGTGCAGTTCATTACATATATGATACTTCCTAATATACGAGAGTAATCAAGTTGATATATACTATCACCAGTGTTCTTAACCCAAATTTGGTTCATACCTACTGGTGATTTTCCAATTGTTGTATTGTATTGCTTGAATTTTTCGAGTATCTTGGTTATGTAATGTGATTGGGATAATGCATATCCCTGTGGTATTCTCACAATTTTAACACCCAAGATTACATCAGCCATTCCAAGGTCTTTCATATCGAATCTAAAGGATAACATATCTTTGGTTTATGTTATTATGGCCTTATTATTGCCTAGGATCAATAAGTCATCAACATAGAGACATACAATGACATATCCAATATGTGTGTATTTTATATAAACGCATTTATCTGATTCATTTATAGTGAATCCATTTGATAACATAGTTTCATCAAATTTTTCATGCCATTGTTTTGGTGCTTGTTTAAGCCCATAAAGCGATTTCAACTATTTACACACTTTGTTTTCATTTCCTGAGCTTACAAACCCTTCTGGTTGTAGCATATATATTTCTTCCTCTAACTCACCATTCAAAAATGATGTTTTTACATCCATTTGATGTATTTCCAAATTTAGTATAGCGGCGATTGCAATAAGCATCCTAATGGATGTTATTCTAGTTACTGGTGAGTAAGTGTCAAAATAATCCAGATCTTCTTTCTGCCTGAATCCTTTAACCACTATAGGAGCTTTATATTTATCTATTGAGCCGTAAGCCTTGAGTTTTTTTATTAAATATCCATTTATATCCTAGTGGTTTTGAACCTTTAGGTATATCCACTAGTTCCCATGTATGGTTTTGCAAAATGGATTCTATTTCGTTGTTGACAGCTTCCTTCCAGTAAGTTGCAACTGGAGATGACATTGCTTGTCTATAGGTTAGAGGTTCATTTTCTATCATGTATGCATAGAAATCGGGTCCAAAGTTTTTAGAGATCCGTTGTCATTTGCTCCTTCTTGGCTCCTCTACCTCTGTTTCAACATTTCTATTATGTATTCTTTGATCAGTATTATCCTCGTGAGTATCTGAATCTCTAGATCTTTCTTGAACAATAGTTTCAATATAGGGTTTTAGAGGATAAATATGTTCAAAGAATCTAGCATTTCGATATTCGACAATGGTGTTTCCATGAATGTCATCAATTTCATATTTTTACACCAAAAATCGATAATCAGTACTATTATGAGCAAATCCTATAAATATGCAATCTATAATCTTTAGTCCAATTTTGACCTTTTTTGGTTTTGGTATTTCTACTTTGGCAAGACACCCCCACACTCTCAAGTATTTGTAGGATGGTGGTCTGCCTTTCCGCAGTTCATGCGGTGATTTAGAAGCCTTCTTTCGAGGCACTTTATTAAGAATATGATAAGCAGAAAGTATAGCTTCTCCCCAATGGTTATCTGGTAGACCAGAGCTAACGAGTAGAGCATTCATCATTTCTTTTAGTGTGTACGGTTTTTACGTTCTGCTATCCCATTTGATTGAGGGGAATATGGTGCCGTTGTCTGTTGTATAATACCATGTTCGGCGCAGAACTCCTCAAAAGGAAATTAGTACTCTCCTCCTCTATCACTTCTTAATGATTTTATCTTTTTATTAAGTTGATTTTCAACTTCTGCTTTTTATTGTTTAAATACATCGAATGCCACGTCCTTGCTCCTAAGGAGATATACATAACAGTATCTCGTACAATCGTCAATAAAGGTAATGAAATACCATTTTCCACCTCTAGTTTGACACAATTTTATGTCGCACGCATCTTTGTGTATTAAGTCTAGAGGTTCCGTATTCCTTTCAACTTGATGGAAAGAAGTTTAAGTCAGTTTGATTCGGCACGTGTTTCACAAATGCAATTAGAATCTATTGTAAACTTAGGTATAAATTCTAAGTTTATCATTTTTCGCAATGTATCAAAGTTAACATGGCCTAAACTAGCATGCCATATACTAAATGACTCAGTGATATAAACAGAAGAGTCTATTTTATTATCACTATCTTTTGGTACAATAGTCATTACATTCATTTTGAACAGACCATCACTCACATACCCTTTTCCAACATATACTCCATTTTTAGACAATACAAAATTATCAGAAACAAAGACCAATTTGAAGCCATTTTTACTCAGCAATGATCCTGAAACTAAATTCTTGCGGATATCTGGAACGTGTAGAACAACATTTAGAGTAAGCTCCTTTCCAGAAGTCATCTTAAGAAACACTTTTCCTTTGCCTTCAACCTTTGACGTAGAGGAGTTTCCCATAAAGAGTTGCTCTTCCTATGTCGTGGGTTTATAGTCGGAAAACATGCGCTTGTTGGCGCAAATGTGTTTCGTGGCACCAGTGACCACAAACCATTCTTCTGTGTTACTAACTAAGTTGCATTCTGAGATCACCGCTGACAAATTCATTTCATAGACATTCTCTGAAAGCTCTTTGAATTCCGTAACATTAACTTGGTCTTCCTTTTTGTTCTGATTCTTTGGACCTCGACACTCGCTTGCCTTATGTCCTTTCTTCCCTCAATTTTGGCAGTTTCCCTTGAACTTCTTTGCCTTCTTTGCGTTTGGATTGTTTTCCCTCTTTCTTTTGTTGGTCTTTTCAGACTCGACCACATTTGCCTTTGCCACAATGGTATTAATTGCTTTCTTTTCAGATTTTCTGTTGTCCTCTTCAATTCTTAGTCGAACAATCAAATCTTCCATTGTCATCTCCTTTCATTTGTGCTTCAGATAATTCTTGAAGTCTTTCCTTAACGGAGGCAATTTCTCTATCGTGGCAGCCACTTGATATGATTCGCTTAGAGGCATTCCTTCATCATGTATTTCATGTATAATAACCTGCAACTCCTGAATTTAGCTAATCACTTTCTTGGAGTCTATCATTTTAAAGTCCATAAATTTAACGACGATGAATTTCTTCATGCCAGCATCTTTCGTCTTGTAATTTTTGTCCTGGGACATCCAAAGTTCCTTCGATGTCTTCAATGTACAATACACATTGTACAGACTGTTATCCAGTCCGTTTAATATGTAATTCTTGCATATGAAGTCAGAACTTTTCCAAGTAGTGAGTGCCTCGACTTTTGTAGCGTCATGCTCCAATTCATCGACTTCAGGAGGATCCTCTGTAAGGAAATTTGCCAATCCCAAAGTTGTTAGGTAGAACAACATCTTTTGCTGCCATCGCTTGAAGTCAACACCAGTGAATTTTTCCGGCCATTCTCCATGAGAGAAAGTGACAGTCGGAGGAACTAGTGGTCCTGTTGGTGGTGCGGTGACAACAGGTTTACTTGCCGAACTTTTGCTTTCCTGAGCCATCATCTAGAAGCAAAAGAAATTACTCGGGGAAAACAAATAAAATCGCTTTAAGATTGTTGCGCTAAGTATAACAGAATGGCAATCAGCAAGCAATGCACACAGAAGTTCCAATGAGTACTATGCATGCAGTAGCGGTAGAAAGTAGGAAAAAGAGAAGATAGAAGGCAGTACCGTATAGTGTGTCCGAGCCCAGTACTGTGTACTGTTCCCTTAAAGCGATATTGCTCCCCCACCGGCGCACAGGAGATGGTCAGCAATTCGCCTCCCATGGTAGAACGGACCGTACACTGCACTGATGCGCTACAGTGCAGGGTTAGACGAACTCCAGGAAGTATTATTGCAAAAACAGAATATACAAAGGAGAAGAGAAGAGGAGCGCAGAAAAAGATCATTTGATTTGATTTCCGCATTCCTTTATATAGCCAGGAAGAGACATGTTTTCATGAGGGGCTGCTTCTGTTTGAATTGCAACGGTAATGTCTGTAGGAAAGGTTGCGACCCTTTACCAACAGATATTTCCGTTGGTAAACGCGCGACTAATGTTAAAAAATAATTTCGCACCGTAGCAAGCCCATATGCATTTGGAGGCCTAACCGATCAGGAGACCCTAAGAGCCCCAAGGCCCAAGGACCTAATCATTTACTTTTAAATATTACGTTAGTGCTTTATCATGCCATTGCTTCTCTCTCTTCTATCTCATCTTTCTTTTGATATAGCATACCAAACCCGAGTATAAGTAGTGAACTAAGGCACAAATTTTCCCGATGTGGGACTTAGTTTGCCTCAAACACTTGTTCATTCTTCCAACAATCCCCCACATTAATGAGTGGTTGTATATTCTATTTTTGAAATTTTGAGTAACATTTATCATATCGGTAAAAGTAGCACAATGGCCTTGAACTTTTCCTAGTGTTTTATTGTTATAACCTACTGGCGAATCAGTGGACTAGATTGTCTTTGAACTGTAAGCCTTTTGTGTAAGTTTATAAAGATAACACATGATAAATGTTTCTTAACCTCTTGGTTCTCTGTTTGTGTTCGTTTTTGCCATGAACACTAGCTTGTTCTCATAAGTGCTTGGAGAACTTGGCCTCACAATTCTCTTTGAAGCAGCGACTTTGCACTAACGTAGGTGATTCTATAAAGAAAATTCTTAATTTCCGACTTGGTTCTTTAGTCTTTACCAAGTATAGAGATCATTAAAAGTATTAGTACTTGTCATATTCTCCAAATTAAAGCACTGACTTATCATAGGAATGGTTAGTGGGTAACGGTGCTTTCAAGTTGTTCTTGAACTTAGTTGTCCCTTTGAACCTAGATCTGCGGATCTCCAGTCAACTAGGTGGGGTTTCCGTTTTGGAAAAACTTTTAATCCATAGGCCTAAGTCCCATTCCCTTCGATAAGATTTGAACTTTCTCTCTTGGCAAGCCTTTTGTTAGTGGATCCACTATGTTATCTTTTGAACGTATATAGTCTATAGTGATAACTCCATTAGAAAGAAGTTGTCTTGTTGTTTTATGTCTACGACGAATATGCCTAGATTTACCATTGTATAGTGTACTGTTGGCTCTTCCAGTAGCTAATTGACTATCAAAATGTATACATATTGGAGGCACATGTTTGCTCCTATTAGGAATGACTTCCAAAAAATTTCTAAGCGAGTCAGCTTCTTCCGCAGCTTTATCTAGTGCAATAAATTCTGATTCCATTGTTGATCTTGCTATGCAAGTCTGTTTGGATGATTTCCAAGAAATTGCTCCATTTCCTAATGTGAATACGTATCCACTTGTGGATTTAGTATCATCTGACCCAGTTGTCCAGTTTGTGTCACTGTAACCTTCCACTACTGAAGGATAATTTGTGTAATGCAAACCAAAGTTCTGTGTATATTTTAGATATCCAAGAACTCTTATTATCGCTTTCAAACGACGTTTACAAGGATTGCTGGTAAATCTACTAAGCTTACTTACAGCATACGCGATATCTAGTCTTGTGCAGTTCATTACATACATGATACGTCCTAATATACGAGAGTATTCAAGTTGATATATACTGTCACCAGTGTTCTTAACCCAATTTTGGTTCATATCTAGTGGTGATTTTGCAATTGTTATATTTTATTGCTTGAATTTTTCGAGTATCTTAGTTCTGTAATGTGATTGGGATAATGCATATCCCTATTGTGTGCTCACAATTTTAACACCCAAGATTACATCAGCCATTCCAAGGTCTTTCATATCGAATCTAGAGGATAACATATCTTTTGTTGATGATATTATGGCCTTATTATTGCATAGGATCAATAAGTCATCAACATAGAGACATGCAATGACATATCCAATATGTGTGCATTTTATATAAACACATTTATCTGATTCATTTATAGTGAATCCATTTGATAACATAGTTTCATCAAATTTTTCATGCCATTGTTTTGGTGCTTGTTTAAGGCCATAAAGCGATTTCACCAATTTACACACTTTGTTTTCATTTCCTGAGCTTTATAACCCTTCTGGTTGTAGCATATATATTTCTTCCTCTAACTCACCATTCAAAAAAGCTGTTTTTATATCCATTTGATGTATTTCTAAATTTAGTATAGAGGCGATTGAAATAAGTATCCGAATGGATGTTATTCTAGTTACTGGTGAGTAAGTGTCAAAATAATCCAGATCTTCTTTCTGTCTGAATCCTTTAACTGCTATACGAGCTTTATATTTATCTATTGAGCCGTCAGCCTTGAGTTTTTTTTCTTAAATATCCATTTATATCCTAGTGGTTTTGAACCTTTAGGTAGATCCACTAGTTCCCATGTATTGTTTTGCAAAATGGATTCTATTTCGTTGTTGACAGCTTCCTTCCAGTAAGGAGCATCTGGAGATGACATTGCTTGTTGATAGGTTAGAGGTTCATTTTCTATCATGTATGCATAGAAATCGGGTCCAAAGTTTTTAGAGATCCGTTGTCGTTTGCTCCTTCTTGGTTCCTCTACCTCTGTTTCAACATTTCTTTTATGTATTCTTTGATTAATATTATCCTCGTGAGTATCTAAATCTCTAGATCTTTCTTGAACAACAGTTTCAATAGAGGTTTTTAGAGGATAAATATATTCAAAGAATCTAGCATTTCGAGATTCGACAATGGTGTTTAAATGAATGTCATCAATTTCAGATTTGTACACCAAAAATCGAAAAGTAGTACTATTATGAGCATATCCTATAATTATGCAATCTATAGTCTTTGGTCCAATTTTGACCTTTTTTGGTTTCGGTATCTCTACTTTGGCAAGACACCCCCACACTCTCAAGTATTTCTATGATGGTGGTCTGCCTTTCCATAGCTCTTGCGGTGATTTAGAAGCCTTCTTTCGAGGCACTTTATTAAGAATATGATTAACAGAAAGTATAGCTTCCCCCAAAAGTTATCTGGTAGACCAGATCTAATGAGTAGAGCATTCATCATTTGTTTTAGTGTACGGTTTTTACGTTCTGCTATCCCATTTGATTGAGGGGAATATGGTGCCGTTGTCTGGTGTATAATACCATGTTCGGCGCAGAACTCCACAAAAGGAAATTTGTACTTTCCTCCTCTATCACTTCTTAATGATTTTATCTTTTTATTAAGTTGATTTTCAAATTCTTCTCTGTATTGTTTAAATACATCGAATGCCTCGTCCTTCCTTCTAAGGAGAGATACATAACAGTATCTCATACAATCGTCAATAAAGGTAATGAAATACCGTTTTCTAGCTCTAGTTTGACACAATTTTATGTCGCACACATCTGTGTGTATTAAGTCTAGAGGTTCCGTATTCCTTTCAACTTGATGAAAAGAAGTTCTAGTCAGTTTTGATTCGGCACTCGTTTCACATTTGTAATTAGAATCTATTGTAAACTTAGGTATAAATTCTAAGTTTATCATTTTTCGCAACGTATCAAAATTAACATGGCCTAATCTAGCATGCCATATACTAAATGACTCAGTGATATATAAACAGAAGAGTCTATTTTATTATCACTATCTTTTGGTACAATAGTCATTACATTCATTTTGAACAGACCATCACTCACATACCCTTTTCCAACATATACTCCATTTTTAGACAATACAAAATTATCAGAAACAAAGACCAATTTGAAGCCATTTTTACTCAGCAATGATCCCGAAACTAAGTTCTTGCGGATATCTGGAACGTGTAGAACATCATTTAGAGTAAGCTCCTTTCCAGAAGTCATCTTAAGAACCACTTTTCCTTTGCCTTCAACCTTTGACGTAGAGGAGTTTCCCATAAAGAGTTGCTCTACCTGTGTCGTGGGTTTATAGTCGGAAAACATCCACTTGTTGGCGCAAATGTGTTTTGTGGCACCAGTGTCCACAAACCATTCTTTCATGTTACCAACTAAGTTGCATTCTGAGATCACCGCTGACAAATTCATTTCATAGACATTCTTTGAAAGCTCTTCGAATTCCATAATATTAACTTGGTCTTTCTTCTTGTTATGATTCTTTGGACCTTGACACTCACTTGTTTTATGTCCTTTCTTCCAGCAATTATGGCAGTTTCCCTTGAACTTCTTTGCCTTGTTTGCGTTTGGATTGTTTTCCCTCTTTCTTTTTTTTGTTCTTTTCAGACTCGACCACATTTGCCTTTGCCACAATGGTATTAGTTGCTTTCTTTTCAGATTTTCGGTTGTCCTCTTCAATTCTGAGTCGAACAATCAAATCTTCCATTGTCATCTCCTTTCATGCGTGCTTCAGATAATTCTTGAAGTCTTTCCGTAACGGAGGAAATTTCTCTATTGAGGCAGCCACTTGAAATGATTTGCTTAGATACATTCCTACATCATGTATTTCATGTATAATAACCTGTAGCTACTGAATTTGGCTAATCTTTGCCTTGATGTCTATCATTTTAAAGTCCAGAAATTTACCGACGATGAATTTCTTCATGCCAGCATCTTACGTCTTGTACTTTTTGTCCTGAGACATCCAAAGTTCCTTCGATGTCTTTATTGTACAATACACATTTTACAGACTGTTATCCGGTCCGTTTCATATGTAATTCTTGCATATAAAGTCATAACTTTTCCAAGCAGTGAGTGCCTCAACTTTTGTAGCATCAGGCTCCAATTCATCGACTTTAAGAGGATCCTCTGTAAGGAAATTTGCCAATCCCAAAGTGGTTAGGTAGAACAGCATCTTTTGCTGCCATCGCTTGAAGTCAACACTGGTGAATTTTTCTGGCCGTTCTCCATGCGAGAAAGTGACAGTCGGAGGAACTAATGGTCCTATTGGTGGTGCGATGACAACAGGTTTACTTGCCGAACTTTTGCTTTGCTGAGCTATCGTCTGAAAGCAAAAAAAATTACTCAGGAAAAACAAACAAAATCACTTTAAGATTGTTGCGCTAAGTATAACAGACTGGCAATCAGCAAGCAATGCGCACAAAAGTGCCAATGAGTACTGTGCATGCAGTAGCGGTAGAAAGTAGGAAGAAGAGAATATAGAAGGCAGTACCGTATAGTATATCCAAGCCCAATATTGTGTGATGTTCCCTTAAAGCGATATTGCTCCCCCACCGGCGCACAGGAGATGATCAGCAATTCGCCTCCCAAGGTAGAACGGACCGTACACTGCACTGATGCGCTACAATGCATGGTTAGATGAACTCAAGAAAGTATTATTGCAAAAACAGAATATACAGAGGAGAAGAGAAGGGGAGCGTAGAAAAAGATCATTTGATTTGATTTCCGCAGGCCTTTATATAGCCATGAAGAGACATGTTTTCATGAGGGGCTGCTTCTATTTGAATTGCAACGGTAATGCCTATAGGAAAGGTTGCGAACCTTTACCAACAGATATTTCCGTTGGTAACCGCGCGGCTAATGTTAAAAAATAATTTCGCACCGTTGCAAGCCCATATGCATTGGAGGCCCAATCGATTAGGAGACCACAAGAGCCCCAAGGCCCAAGGCCCTAATCTTTGACTTTTAAATATTACATGAGTGCTTTATCATGCCATTGCTTCTCTCTCTCTTCCATCTCCTCTTTCTTTTGATATAGCATATCAAACCTTAGTATAAGTAGTGAACTAAGGCACAAATTTCCCCGATGTGGGACTTAGTTTGCCTCAAACACTTGTTCAATCTTTCAACAATCCCCCACATGAATGAGTGGTTGTCTAATCTGTTTTTGAAATTTTGAGTAACATTTATCATATCGGTAAAAGTAACACAATGGCCTTGAACTTTTCCTAATGTTTTATCGTTATAACCTACTGGCAAATCAGTGGACTAGATTGTCTTTGAACTATAAGCCTTTTGCGTAAGTTTATAAAGATAACACATGATAAATGCTTCTTAATCTCTTGGTTCTTTGTTTGTGTTCGTTTTTGCCATGAACACCAGCTTGGTCTCATAAGTGCTTAGAGAACTTGGCCTCACAATTCTCTTTGAAGTGGCGACTTCGCACTTACGTAGGTGATTCTATAAAGAAAATTCTTAATTTCCCACTTGGTTCTTTTGTCTTTACCAAGTATAGAGATCATTAAAAGTATTAGTACTTATCCTATTCTCCAAATTAATGCACTGACTTATCATAAGAATGGTTAGTGGGTAACGGTGCTTTCAAGTTTTTCTTGAACTTAGTTGTCCGTTTGAACCTAGATCTTGAGATCTCCAGTCAACTAGGTGGGGTTTCCGTTTTGGAAAAACTTTTAATCCATAGGCCTTAGTCCCATTCCCTTCGATAAGATTTGAACTTTCTCTCTTGGCAAACCTTTTGTTAATGGATCCGCTATGTTATCTTTTGACCGTATATAGTCTATAGTGCTAACTCCATTAGAGAGAATTTGTCTTATTGTTTTATGTCTACGACGAATATGCCTAGGTTTACCATTGTATAGTGTACTATTGGCTTTTCCAATAGCTGATTGACTATCACAATGTATACATATTGGAGGCACGGGTTTGCTCCAATTTGGAATGTCTTCCAGAATATTTCGAAGCCAGTCTTCTTCTTCTGCAGCTTTATCTAGTGCAATAAATTCTGATTCGATTGTTGATCGTGCTATGCAAGTCTGTTTTGATGATTTCCAAGAAATTGTTCCATTTCCTAATGTGAATATGTATCCACTTGTGGATTTTGTATCATGTGACCCAGTTATCTAGTTTACGTCACTGTAAGCTTCCACTACTGAAGGATAATTTGTATAATGCAAACCAAAGTTCTGTGTATATTTTAGATATCCAAGAACTTTTGTTATCGCTTTCCAATGATGTTTACCAGGATTGCTGGTAAATCTACTAAGCTTACTTACAGCATATGCGATAGCTGGTCTTGTGCAGTTCATTACAAACATGATACTTCCTAATATATGAGAGTATTCAAGTTGATATATACTGTGACCAGTGTTCTTAACCCAATTTTGGTTCATATCTACTGGTGATTTTGCAATTGTTATGTTGTATTGCTTGAATTTTTCGAGTATCTTAGTTATGTAAGGTGATTGGGATAATGCATGTCCCTGTGGTGTTCTCACAATTTTAACACCCAAGATTACATCAGCCATTCCAAGGTCTTTCATATCGAATCTAGAGGATAACATATCTTTTGTTGATGTAATTATGGCCTTATTATTGCCCAGGATCAATAAGTCATCAACACAGAGACATACACTGACATATCCAATATGTGTGTATTTTATATAAACACATTTATCTAATTCATTTATAGTGAATCCATTTGATAACATAGTTTCATCAAATTTTCCATACCATTGTTTTGGTGCTTGTTTAAGGCCATAAATCGGTTTCACCAATTTATACACTTTGTTTTCATTTCCTGAGCTTACAAACCCTTCTGTTTGTAGCATATTTATTTCTTCCTCTAACTCACCATTCAAAAATGTTGTTTTTACATCCATTTGATGTATTTCCAAATTTAGCATAGAGGCGATCGCAATAAGCATCCTAATGGATGTTATTCTAGTTACTAATGAGTAAGTGTCAAAATAATCCAGATCTTCTTTATGTCTGAATCCTTTGACTACTATGCGAGCTTTATATTTATCAATTGAGCCGTCCGCCTTGAGTTTTTTCTCAAATATCCATTTATATCCTAGTGGTTTTGAACCTTTAGGTAGATCCACAAGTTCCTATGTATGGATTTGCCAAATGGATTCTATTTCGTTGTTGACAGCTTCCTTCCAGTAAGGAGCATTTGGAGATGACATTGCTTGTTGATAGGTTAGAGGTTCATTTTCTATCATGTATGCATAGAAATCGGGTCCAAAGTTTTTAGAGATCCATTGTCATTTGCTCCTTCTTGGTTCCTCCACCTTTGTTTCAACATTTCTTTTATGTATTATTTGATCAATATTATCCTCATGAGTATCTGAATCTTTAGATCTTTCTTGAACAACAGTTTCAATAGAGGGTTTTAGAGGATAAATATGTTCATAGAATCTAACATTTCGAGATTTGACAATGGTGTTTTCATGAATGTCATCAATTTCAGATTTGTACACCAAAAATCGATAAGTAGTACTATTATGAGCATATCCCATAAATATGCAATCTATAGTCTTTGGTCCAATTTTGACCTTTTTTGGTTTCGGTATTTCTACTTTGGCAAGACACCCCCATACTCTCAAGTATTTGTAGGATGGTGGTCTGCCTTTCCACTGTTCAAGCGGTGATTTAGAAGCCTTCTTTCGAGGAACTTTATTAAGAATATGATTAGCAGAAAGTATAGCTTCTCCCGAAAGGTTATCCGGTAGACCAGAGATAATGAGTACAGCATTCATCATTTCTTTTAGTGTACGTTTTTTACGTTCTGCTATCCCATTTTATTGAGGGGAATATGGTGTCGTTGTCTGATGTATAATACCATGTTCGACGCGGAACTCATCAAAAGGAAATTCGTACTCTCCTCCTCTATCACTTCTTAATGATTTTATCTTTTTATTAAGTTGATTTTCAACTTCTGCTTTGTATTATTTAAATACATCGAATGCCTCGTCCTTGCTTCAAAGGAGATATACATAACAATATCTCGTACAATCGTCAATAAAGGTAATGAAATACTGTTTTCCACCTCTAGTTTGACACAATTTTAAGTCGCACACATCTGTGTGTATTAAGTCTAGAGGTTCCGTATTCCTTTCAACTTGATGAAAAGAAGTTCCAGTCAATTTTGATTCGGCACATGTTTCACATTTGTAATTAGAATTTATTGCAAACTTTGGTATAAATACTAAGTTTATCATTTTTCGCAGTGTATCAAAGTTAACATGGCCTAATCTAGCATGCCATATACTAAATGACTCAATGATATATAAACAGAAGAGTCTATTTTATTATCACTATCTTTTGGTACAATAGCCATTACATTCATTTTGAACAGACTGTCACCCACATACCCTTTTCCAGCATATACTCCATTTTTAGACAATACAAAATTCTCAGAAACAAAGACCAATTTGAAAACATTTTTACTCAGCAATGATCCTGAAACTAAGTTCTTGCGGATATCTGGAACGTGTAGAACGTCATTTAGAGCAAGCTCCTTTCCAGAAGTCATCTTAAGAACCACTGTTCCTTTGCCTTCAGCCTTTGACGTAGAGGAGTTTCCCATGAAGAGTTGCTCTTCCTGTGTCGCGGGTTTATAGTTGGAAAACATCCACTTGTTGCGCAAATGTGTTTCGTGGCACCTGTGTCCACAAACCATTCTTTTGTGTTACCAACTAAGTTGCATTCCGAAATCACCGCTGACAACATTTCAGAGACATTCTCTGAAAGCTCTTCGAATTTCATAACATTAACTTGGTCTTTCTTCTTGTTCTGATTCTTTGGACCTCAACACTCGCTTGCCTTATGTTCTTTCTTTCCGCAATTATGGCAGTTTCCCTTGAACTTCTTTGTCTTCTTTGCGTTTGGATTGTTTTCCCTCTTTCTTTTGTTGTTCTTTTCAAACTCGACCACATTTGCCTTTGCCACAATGGTATTAGTTGCTTTCTTTTCTGATTTTCGGTTGTCCTCTTCAAATCTGAGTCGAACAATCAAATCTTCCATTGTCATCCCCTTTCGTTTGTGCTTCAGATAATTCTTGAAGTCTTTCCATAACGGAGGCAAATTCTCTATTGCGGCAGCCACTTGAAATGATTCGCTTAGAGACATTCCTTCATCATGTGTTTAATGTATAATAACCTACAACTCCTGAATTTGGCTAATCACTATCTTGGAGTCTATCATTTTAAAGTCCATAAATGTACCGACGATGAATTTCTTCATGCTAGCATCTTCCGTCTTGTACTTTTTGTCCTGAGACATCCAAAGTTCCTTCGATGTCTTCATTGTATAATACATATTGTACAGGGTTATCCAGTCCGTTAAATATGCAATTCTTGCATATGAAGTCAGAACTTTTCCAAGCAGTGAGTGCCTCAACTTTTGTAGCGTCAGGCTCCAATTCATCGACTTTAGGAGGATCCTCTATAAAGAAATATGTCAATCCCAAAGTGGTTAGGTAGAACAACATCTTTTGTTGCCATCGCTTGAAGTCAACACCAGTGAATTTTTCCGGTCGTTCTCCATGAGAGAAAGTGAGAGTCGGAGGAACTAATGGTCCTGTTGGTGGTGCGGTGACAACAGGTTTACTTGCCGAACTTTTGCTTTCCTGATCCATCGTCTGGAAGCCAAAGAAATTACTTAGGGAAACAAACAAAATCGCTTTAAGATTGTTGCGCTAAGTATAACAGAATGGCAATCAGCAAGCAATGCGCACAGAAGTGCCAATGAGTACTGTGCATGCAGTAGCGGTAGAAAGTAGGAAGAAGAGAAGATATAAGGCAACACCATATAGTATGTCCGAGCCCAGTATTGTGTACTGTTCCCTTAAAGCGATATTGCTCCCCCATAGCCGCACAGGAGATAATCAGCAATTCGCCTCCCAAGGTAGAACGGACCGTACACTGCACTGATGAGCTACAGTGCGGGGTTAGACGAACTCAAGAAAGTATTATTGCAAAAACAGAATATACAGAGGAGAAGTGAAGGGGAGCGTAGAAAAAGATCATTTGATTTGATTTCTGCAGGCCTTTATATAGCCAGGAAGATACATGTTTTCATGAGGGGCTGCTTCTGTTTGAATTGCAACGGTCATGTCTGTAGGAAAGGTTGCAACTCTTTACCAACAGATATTTCCGTTGGTAACCGCGCGAAAGGCCCAAGGCCTTAATCTTTGAATTTTAAATATTACATGACTGCTTTATCATGCCATTGCTTCTCTCTCTCTTCCATCTCCTCTTTCTTTTGATATAGCATATCAAACCTTAGTATAAGTCGTGAACTAAGGCACAAATTTCCCCGATGTGGGACTTAGTTTGCCTCAAACACTTGTTCATTCTTCCAACAACACGTTCTTTTGATAAAGCATTTGAATATATATTGGAAAATTTGAATGTTAAATTAGTGATCTGAAGCACTTATAGTATATAAACAGCATTATAAATATGTATGCATCTCATGTTTTTTTTACAGTAAGTTAATTGATGTATACTATAAGCACTATATTTCTCCGTTTTACAATCTGTTGGGTTAAATTAATGAAATAAAGAAAAAGAGCAGAAAGATTAATGTTCACATTATAGCCAAAATATCATTGGGTAGAGTAGTATGTTATTTCGTGGATAAATTAGGATAATGTAATTGATGCAGTTGCGTTACCTTGAGTACAACTGCAGTTATTGTGTGGGCTAAAAATATTTATTTACATGTTCTTATTGCGAAAGCATATAATTTTGAGCCAGTAATATTTTCATTAGTAATGAGTACAACTGCTTATACCGTTTGACCCAAAAAAACGTAGCAACAATCTTGGGCCAACGGACTGAATGCTAAGTTTTGCTCTCAATCATAAATTTTTCCCTATTGTTCATTCTCATTGCTGAAGTGGCATTATAGTATTATACCCTTTTGTGCTTAACTTTTTACGTATATTCTAACTAGATTTTTTTATACTAAACCTTGTTTTTGAATTTTGTCTTTTTTTTTCCTTCATCCAGTCTAACGATGCAACGATTTTCTAATTTTCTCCAAATTCAAATTTCAAATTTTTTTAATATTTAGCAATCTAAAACATTCTTTGGGTTTAAGGCATCAACTATAATGAATTACATAAGTTCAATATCTGAATTTATAATCACAACTAACATGTATTCCACTAACATAAATAAAGTAACTCAAACTAGCATACGTTCTTCGATAATGTAACGGACATACATCTTTCATAGTTTCACATGCATATAATTAGATTGGCCAACAAAAATATATACGATGGACTCAACACGTAGGAGAGATTCATTTTATTATAGGATAAAAGTAGGAAGGTAAAGAATATCAACTTATATTTGGATAAAGGAAAAAACAGTAATCCTTTTATACAACGTTAAACTCATTGTCTTTAGATGAATGGTTGATGCTTTCACGATTACCATTTTAATAACTACTACTTTCTAGATGTGATGAATAGAAAATAATCTGACATGTGAGAGATTTTTATGTATGTACCTAGAGACATAGCCGAGATTTCAACCCTTTTTAGCATTATAAGAAAATTATACATCAAAATAGTTTAAAAATTACATAAGATTATACAAAACTGAAAATTGAAAACTACATTTTGTTAAATATATGCATTGAAGATATACATATATTGAATTTCTGGAAAAAAAAGGGATAAAACTAAAAATAAAAACATATTTCAAACTAATCTTATTACAACTGCACAACAGTTGTAGACTATTTTACTATATACACATACAAACATATACACACATACTAACATTTGGATTTATTCATTTTGCTATACATAAAAATGATGGTTATTTGATTGAGCTCATCGCCAAAAATAATTTGTTTCCTAACATACTACCTCTGTTGTTTTACTACTACTATAGAAATGTTCACAGTCATACGGCGATAGGGCATAAGGTATCACATACTCTAAATAAGCACGTGTATAAAACTTTAAATCATGTCTAAAGGAATTTTCAGATCGTATAGTTTGATAGATTACCTAAGACAATAAGAGTAGATATTTGACTAGCTGCATAATCCAATAGTAGACAAGAATGATTTTGCCGAGTATTTATACACTCTCAAGTTCCATCGGTGAAAATCAGGGGGTTCCTCTGGTTTTTTTATGGAAATCAGGAAAAATCAGAGGGATCCCCTGATTTCCACCAATTGGATCCGAGAGTTATATTCACACTTGTGGATAAAGTGTGAACAGACTCAGACTAGTATTTGTAGCCACGAATGTGAGAAAACCAGGACCAGAGATTTGATGGCCACAATCGTAGGGAACTTTATTTCAGTACGGATCCAGAAATTGGTGGTATTCAGAGTCAATCCTTTAGTAAAATGCATTCATTTCATTGCTCTGCTGGTTTTGGGTTTTTACATATTTACCTATTGTTTCTATACCGAATCAACATATTAAAAATCTAATTTCACCGATTCATCCTTGCATACATCTTTTCAAATAGAAAATTATTATTATTATGGAACAATTGAAGTTATTATAGGCAGAGTAAAATTAACAGAAATGCAGTAAACATTATAGAATAACTTTGCATTTCTGTCAAATTATAATTATCATTTGCTAACGTTTGACATATATGCATGGAAAGTGAAGTACCAAAAAGTAATAGACTTGAAAAATTACTCAGGTTCGTCGTTCACTATTACACATTGATAAGTCAACACATGTCGTCAAAAGCACACTTGTATATGGAAATAATGAATCTTCGGATTTATGCTTTAAATTAATAACCGACATCTTTTAGTCCAATGTTCGCTAAATGGATATTCTATTAAATTAGAAAACTATTAACACGAAATATCGTGATAATACCGCAAGCGCATGGCGTACAATTATTAGTACATGGCGAATACGAGTCGATCCGCAGGGAAAGAAGTAATTTCAATCTTATTCAGTCGAATTAAACCAAACTTTGGATTGCTTAAACTAATATAAGCTAATGAAAACAAGAACTAAGTTGAGAGCTAAATATGAAACGAAAGCAATTTAGAGGCAAATCAACTCTCATATTTATGTAAATTAACAAACATACAATTTATGATCTCCATTAAGTGATATAAATGCAACATTTAAACCACTTATGATTCTCATGAACATGAAACTAAAGCAAAACTATTTTAAGTATGGCCTATGAATTATTAACTAAAACTATAGACCATCAAATTTTGTTCTTACTTTCATTTCAAAATCAATAACCACTTAGCAAATATTGATGTAACTTGGGTTTATATTTAATAAGAATAGCTCATTTGCAAATGCAATATAAGCTATCAAACTCATATGTATAAACTTACATCAATATTCACTAACATGAAGCACATAGTAGAGATCACAAATCATACAAATGTTGAACTTACATAAAGTTAGAGAGCATCATTACCCCTAAATCAAGGGATTAGCCACTCATATGTGTTATCATATCAACACATGTAAGTTTCAACATTAGAATATAAAGCAAAATGAAAGAAAAACTAAGTAGAACAAGAAGAGAACTAAACTAAGAACATAAAGTAAATCTAAGCTATGAACATAAAGTAAACGAACATGAAAGTAAATCTAAGCTATGAACATGAATGTAAATCTAAGCTATGAACATGAAAGTAAAGAGTATAGAAATTAAATTGCACTAAAACAAAGAAGTTATATTAAGAAAATGGCTAAGTAGCCATGGAAATACAAGAAAGCTTGTGTTCCTTTCAACTAAACTAAAGAAGGGGATAAAAGAGAAGAGAATATTTACATTATATAAATGGGTATATATATATATATACATGTTTGAAACCCTAAAACCCTAATCATTTTTGTTGGGAACTCCCCAAAGTATCCCTTCATGAAGCTTCTAATTCTCTCTTAGCCACTAATGAGCCATGTAGGATGCATGAGACCTTTTGTCTTATTCAATTAGTCTTTAATAAAAAGCTTAAGAGAAAGAGGGTAATTTAAGAGCTGGGGTCCTCCATGATTATGTATGAGAATTATTTCCTCCTCATTCCTTTGTATGCATGCATTTGTGCTCCAAATCTTCATGTGTATGCATTGTTTGTGCTCCAAAATTCCTATAAGAGACAAATACAAAGAACAAGTAAATGCAACCACTAATTAAAACATGCACAAGTGACCATTTTGCATCTTAAATGAGGATGAATGCATGACAATTTGAGAATTTTAGGGTTTTGGTTTAAAACATGTAAAATTAGCCAATTGTGTTATTTATTTATTTAAAATAAGAATAAACGTTTGAATATAAATGTGCACATTTACGTGCACATCATATAAAAAGGAACCATATGATGAAAATTTCTGAAAATCAAATGAACAAATTTATTTATAAATGGTAAATAAATAACTAAGAATTAAATAATATTTTGACGTAACGTTTTATGTTTATAGATAACAGACCAAATTGTAATAATTCATGTATGAAATATATTTAGATATAGCTGCTAACTAGCAAACATAATTTTGTTTATTAGTAATATTTTCATCGATAGTGAATACAACGGCTCAGCATTTTATCCATGATATGCAGGAACAATCAAATGACAATAGGGTGAGTGCAAAAATCTGCTCTGGGTTCTATTTTCAAAGGTTTTATCCACTATTCCCCAACTTATCGACTGTTTTCCTGCATCTGTAATTGCTTCAGAGTACTGATTGACAACTCGGTTTATACTCCATGCGTTAGCAATGTGCATGTCTACATTTAGCTGTTTTTCAAGGCTGATGATGTACATGCGGAGGACTTATATCCAAAGTTATGCAATAATGTCACAGGTGAATGCAACAAGTGCTGAGATCCAAACGAATACAAGGATGGAAAGAGCAAGGGCAACAAATGTTATTGTTGTCCACTAAAGTGCCACCCTTACCTGTTATTTGCTATATCAATTTGATTGTAATGTGAGTATCACAAGTAATCTGAAATCGATCATGCTTTAATAATTCAATAGTAATTGCGACTGCTAGTTTCAAATAATATTTCATTGTTTTCAATCCATTTTATTTTTCTATGCATCATAGGTTATAAGTTCTTTGTTGATGATATATAAGCATAAATGAAATCAAATATCATTTTGATGATATTTCAATTTTTAACTGTTCCTCACATACAAGCTTCTGCTTTGTTTATGGCTCATGGTCTACTATATTGCCAGGTGCTCACATCCAAATACAAGTAAGGTGCCTGCTGCTTTTGAAGTCTTAGTTTTAATTTATTTTTTGTAAGGTTAGTTTGGGATGTTTCATTAGTGTTATACAAGGCGGCTGCTGCTTTAAGGGACCTTTTGTTTATGAAATTTTATGTTGCCTCTTGTTACTTTATACATTTTTTATAGAAATATAACGTCCATGTTGTACTTGCGGTATGAATAGTCATGTCATCTCGAACCATGTCTCACTAGATTGAACAACACAAAACCATGTCGTACAAGCGTATTAAACCAGTGATCTGTCATGACTCAGAGTCGTAGGGAAAGGACTGAGTCCATGCCGTGGAGAACAGCTTGAGACCATAGCGAGCTGAACACTTTAATACCATGTCGTGCTAACGACTTAAGACCATGGCGTCAGAACAATATTTTGTGAAGCTGCCTAGTCCATTGGGTATTATATCGTCTACATATTTTTCTGAGCCGCGTTTTTATAACGGGGTTAACATTTGCCCCTCGAAACTTGTATTTCTTGCTTGCGAGAGATGCAGGCTTCGAAATGAAAATTGTTAATATAATTTGGATTGAGTAGCTTTTGTTCGCTGTGGCAAATCATGCTTTGACGCTTCGACTCATTGATTCCAAATGATCCAAGTGCAGAACTTGTTAATCGAATTTATATGCTTCATGCCATCTGTTTTGTAATTAAAACAGGCATTTGCATGATTCTGAACTTATATTTTTTAGTTAATCACTGAAAATGAATTATAGTGAATTTTGTGACTGGAATTGAATAACATGTTTATACCGAACTATTTTGTTTAACTGTTTATAATTCATTAAACATTGTCTGCATAAATACGATATTCTAACCCGAATTCATAACTGCACTTGAGTTTTGATAATCGATATGTATATCGAATACAAATTTCCAGCCTCTCCCTTTTAATGACTTATGTAATCTTGTACAATGGTTCATATTTTACTAAACGTGTACCTGTTCAAATCGGAGCTTCGATTTGAGTTCCTGAGGCTAGAGCGACCGCAGCTTTTAGGTCATAAACGGATCAATCTTTGGTTATTCCCTATCTCTTTGATAAATTGTCGGGAAGATGCCATTTGTGCTTAACTTAATATGTTTTTTAATTAAGCATGCACTTATTTTGGCATTCTTGAACTCGATGCAGAATCGTCACGGGTTACTAATTGTTCATCTTTAGACCTGTTGCAGTAGCTTAGTTAGATTTAGAAATTCGAATTCGAATTCGTTTTGACACCATGGATCATCCTGCGATGTATAAAACTGTGAATCTCTGTTTCACGACGGCTTTCTCAGTGCTTTATTATTGCTCAATCTCCTTTTTACATCTCTTATTGAAATTGTTGACGGACATTAGCTTCAATTCCGCATTACTTCTCTATTAGATTTGAACCATGCCACATTCGCGCAGTTACCTTTTATGCATCACTCATCTTCAAATTTGAAGCAAAATATCATCGGGTTTTTTTGTGAGATATTTATTGTTGGAGCCTTGCAGATGAGGAAGCCTTAGCATTAAGAGATTCTAATTGGGTTTCCCAAGTTGATCCTTATTGGTGCAACGAGTTTTATCGACATATCGACTTTGTCGAACTTTTCAAATGCCCCATTTTTTCAAGACAAGACCTGGTCAAGTGTATTGATTTTCTCTGATGAGAATAAATTGGTTTTTGGCTTGTTATGGGCCCATGGTATTTTCCGGTCATTATTCAACTCCTATGTGGTTGTGTTGCCTCAGTATCGTGGGCCGCCACGAATTACAAGAGCTCAATGCGATAGGCTTATCAAGGTTCCTTGATTATGGTTGACGCGCTAGAAGCTTCTACTTTGTTGGCTAACGTTATTTAAACTTGCCAATCACAAGTATAACCTCTGATCTTTGTCAATACAATAGGAATTCCGACCTTACTAACTGGTTTAGTATTTCTACTTGAAGAATTTTTTGTATCTTTGTGCCCTTACTACGGGAGGACTTATATATTGCTCCCCCACTAGGGGAGGACTTTGGATTTAGAGCCCCCGCTCGGGGAGGTTTTTGGGTTTTGTGCCCTCGCTAGAGGAGGTATTTTGATATATTGCCCCCATTAGGGGAGGACTTTGAATTTTGTGCCCCCGCTCGGGGAGGTCTTTGGATTTATTGCCCCCGCTAGGGGACGAATTTGAATTTAGTGCCCTCGCTCGGGGAGGTCTTTAGATTTATTGCCCCCGCTATGGGAGGACTTTGAATTTAGTGCCCCCGCTCGGGTAGGTCTTTGGATTTATTGCCCTCGCTAGGGGAGGACTTTGAATTTAGTGCCCCGACTCGGGAAGCTCTTTTGATTTAGTGCCCTCGCTCGGGGAGGTCGTTGGATTTATTGCCCCCGATAGGGGAGGACTTTGAATTTAGTGCCCCCGTTCAGGGAGGTCTTTGGATTTATTGCCCCCGCTAGGGGAGGACTTTGAATTAATTGCCCCAGATCGGGGAGGTCTTTAGATTTATTGCCCCCGCTAAGGGAGGACATTGAATTTAGTGCCCCCGCTCAGGTAGGTCTTTGGATTTATTGCCCTCGCTATGGGAGGACTTTGAATTAAGTTCCCCTGCTCGGGAAGGTCTTCAGATTTAGTGCCCTCGGTCGGGGAGGTCTTTATATTTCGTGCCCCCGCTAGGGGAGGACTTTGGATTTAATGCCCCTGCAAGGGGAAGACTTTGAATTTAGTGCCCCCGCTCGGGAAGGTCTTTTGCAATTCACTCAGGAAGTGTTTGCTTTATTGTGAAGGGTTTTTCTTGTAAAATCGTTTCATGGGGCTGGCAACAGTTCCTTTGTTGGACACTCGACTTGGCAGGCTATTTCAATTAAGGAACTGGGGCTTTTGACCTCTCATTTGGGAAAATGCCCTTTTGACAAAGGTTACAACCCTCTCGTTCGTTTGTCACTGCTCTTGCTCGTTATTTGGATCTTTGCGACTCTTCCCATTCACTTTTCAAGACGGTGCTTTTCTATTTTTTTGCATTTGTGCATGTTGATATTTACAGCATTTGGCATTTGAATTAGCATTGTTGGGGTCGCCATGTTTCGTCAGATTTTACAGGAACAAGCACTCGACAGATGGCCTACAATATGAAATCATCTTTTAAGCAAGTTTTGATTTGACATAAAATTTTGCAAGCAAGAAATTTATTCAGGTAGATATGTTGTAAAGCTAATGTTCAAAATAATGTTCGTAAAATATTACAAACTTGTTTACAAGAATTCTGAATATAGCAGTAAGTGAAGCATAAAGTAAAATAATGGCGATAGTGATCGCTTATTCCGAGCCATTGAAATTAGAGAACCACTGGTTGTCAGTAGATGATTGGCTTCAGTCTGGTTTGAGTAGAAGCTTCGTTGCTTGGAACGAACTGGTTTCTTGATGTCCCTTGCCCTTAGGGAGTTGGAGCAGTGTTTGAGGATAATGGATTTTTCACATATTGTTGTAGTCTGTTCTTCTAAATCAACTCCTCAATCAAACTTTTGAGATGCCTACATTCATTTGTATCATGACTGATCTGATTGTGCAATCGGCGGAACTTTCCAGAGTTCGCAACCTTCTTTGAAAGCTTCAGCGTCGGTGGTTCTGGATAGCGTTATGTATCTTTTGTGGCAGAGAAAATGTTCTTCAGGGTGTCATTCAGAGGGGTGAGCTCTAACGGGTTGTGAAAGATAAACTTCTTGTTATCCTTGTTGTCTTTCCTGTCATTGGCTCGCTTCTGCCCCTAATTACTCTTCTGATTATGTTGGGTAGCATCATTTTTGGGAGCTTCAAGAAGCGAGTTAGCATCAATAATCTGAAGAGGTACAGGATTATTGTCCACTCTCATGTACTCCTCGGTCTTTTTATAGAATTTCTCAAGTGTGCTTGGTTCTTTAATTTTAATCCATCTACCAAATTCGCTCTTCTCATCTATGGTACCGATTAGAGACATTAAGATCATGCGGGGCTCGGGATTCCCTACTTTGGACGCGGAAGCATTAAATCTTTTGAGGAAAGCTCTGACAGATTCTCCCAGATTCTGCTTCATTGATGTAAGAGAAATAACATCCTTAGCCTTCGTAGCTTGCAGCGTGAACTGCTCTTTGAATTTCAGAATCAAATCGATCGACGGATTTGGGCGGGAGCCTTATGAGCCATAATGATGCCACACCTTCTAAATAGAGAGGAAAGCATAGGCACTTGATCTCATTTATTGCTTTGGCTGCATTAATATGCCATTCATATCTAGAGGAAGTGATTTGGATCAGAAGTCCCATTGTATGGAGGCAAAGTAGGATGAGTGAACTTTTTGGGGAATTCTGCTTTGCGGATCCTCTTTGTGAATGGATTTTTGCTGAGAGAGAAGTCCCATTCCCTTTCACTATCCTTGTGAGCCATGTTATCTTTCATGATTTGCTTTACCATATCCGCGATTTATTCCTTCAAGTTTTGTCGCTCCGGAGAGCGGATTTCGATCTCTTTTCTGGATGCTCGTCATGGCGAGCGATCGTGATTAGAGGATCTAGGTCTTTTACTTCCACCATGGGAAGGTGCTCCCATAACAGGACTCGCAAGTTGTCGTTTATTTCGATTGGAATGGTTTTTAGCATTCAACTTTGAGTCTTCGATATTAGCATTGTCTTTGTCAACAAGTCCTTCCAAGTTGTTGTTATGTTGAAAATCAAAGGCTGATGAATTTGCATTCTCTTTAAGGTTGATATGGATTCTCGGAGGAGGAGCGGGATTCCCTTGAACGTTCATGAGAGCACTCATTTTATCCATTAAATCTTGATTATCATCCACTAGTATTTTATTAGAATCCAATAAAGCTTTGTTGGAGGCTTCCATTCGTTGACTCAAGTTAGCGACGACGACATCTAATTCAGCTTTGGTTACTCCAACTCCACTCATTGAGTTTTCGCCAACTTCAAAGCGGTTGGTAAATGGAGTAGCATCGTTGTTAGCAACCATTTCATTTTCTTCAATGGCTTTACTTGTGGTTTTCTTAGATGTAGCCATTATCTCGGACAAGGAATTGAATTTGGAAGAGAGTTCATCGATTGGCCTAGATCTTAGACTTGTAGAATCTATGGTAGAAGTAGGTTTAGAACTTCAATGCAAGGCTCTTAAATTTGAGAGAAGTGTGAACGTAGCCCCACTGTGGGTGCCAAATGCTGAAACCAAAATTGGTCTACAACACCAAAGGTGTTATGGAAACACTTCACCTAATGGTTAGAATTGGAAAAATGGGACCACTCACAAAATGAAGAACAAGAAATTTTTAGAGTGGTTCGGTCAATTTAGACCTACATCCACAATGGAATCACTTCTCATTATCATACTTTGTTTTACAAAGTATGTGCATTCACTCATATTGTTCATCTATCTCTTTTCTCTCTTTTTATGATCTAAATTTCTCTTAAATTTGCAAAGGAATCAGTGAGATCTCTTGGTTTGTGATAGTGGATGTATAAATTTTCGATCACTTTAGCAATTGAACAATCTTCATGGATTCCATGGCAATAGCGTTAGATCTAAGCTTTATAGAAGATTAGAGGAAATTAGAGTAGCTTGGGATTGAACTTGAGAGAGAATTAACGATGTTTAGAGAAGATTATATCCATTTGTTGTTGGAGAGAAGTTAATGGATCCTTGGAAGCCATTAATGAAGCTCGGAATGAAGCTTGAAGTGTTGGAGAAATGATTCGGTGGCCCTTTAGGGTAGAAATTTTGGTCCCCCTTCAAGTGTTATGTGTGGGGGGTATTTATAGGAGTGTTCAAAGAGGAGTGGCAAAGTGGTAAATAGAGGTGTACAACTGGTAGCCGTCCTTTACAGCTGTCGCTAGTTATCATGGGACATGGTCTTGGTCTCATGGCATGCAGCTTTAAGGTACGCGGCATTAAAAATGCGGCATGGATTTCTTTACAAATTAATCAGTGCGGCACGTGCTTTATAACTTGCTGCAGGTTAGAAATTTGGTCCAAAGCTTTTAAACCAGTTGTCACTTAGTTAACGACATGGTTATAGTCAAACAACATTTTACGACTTCATTATTGTCGTATAGATTGAAATTCCTTCATAGAATATAACATGCTTTTCCAATTGAATAGTGGCATGCAACCGACATAATAGCTTGAATAAATGAATACATAGGATCACATGCATGTTTCATGACTTGGTTATCTCTTATACACATTTGTGGCATGAGGAGTTTGTGACATAGTGATGCTCACGGCTTGACTTGGCAAGTGGAAGCACTCTGCAACCTACAGCTCGTAGAACTTTAAATTGACGTCATGCTGAAGGTGCCAACGACATGGAGGTGCCAATGACATGCTTTTTGGGCGACCCACATTCAACCACATTGCTTGCTGGCATCACGCTGACGTGTCCACGTGTTTGGTCAGCTTAAATCATATCGCTTGGTACATGGATCTTACGCTGGGTACATAGAGTTCACCATCACGTCATGCATGTATACTTTGAGTTCCTGAGGCATATTTTCCATCATGCAATTTGTGTGTGCATGCGAATTGTTCTACATGTTGGTGAATGGCATGCTTCATGTCGAGGAGAACAACTTGAGTGTTAAGGAGTTGAATCATGAAATATGCTCAATGACTTGATTATTCCCCCATGAGCTAATTCGTTTCTACATCCCCAGCTTTTACATTGCACTCAATTCTGGTCTTGCTCTCACTACGTTGTGCAAGGTGTTCTTCATTTCACGTTAGCAACGACATGAGCGCGAGCACGGCTTACGACTTGGATGTGTCAGGAAACGGCCTGACACATCGTTCCATAAGAAATGACATAATTTTAGCTATACTCACTAACTCTGTTCAGTTTTACGATATTATAAACATATGTTTGAATTTATAAATGGTGGTTGAATGTTGTGTGTTGGTTGTTTGGATGAATTGCTTATAAATTGGTTGAAATAATATTTATCGTTATTATTGATTGAATACTGAATCTTTTTACAAGAATATTTCATATTGATATGAAATTAGTGCTATTTATGTTGACTAACATCTGTGGATGCAGGGAAACGGGTTATAGGGATTCAACTGGATTCCTCAACAATTATATTGTTGTTTTTCATGTATTGCATTATATGTTGTGACAAATAAGCTAGTAGTGATTATTGTGTGATTAGGATGTTTGAATAACATTGACCCTTAAATAATTAGTATTTAAAATACCATAAAATATGTTTGACTAAAATGAAAATATGAATTTGGATTTTGGAAAAGATAAATCTATTTTTGAATAGAAATTGAATTCTGATTGGAATTGTATACAATATGTAACATCCCGTATTTTTGGTAGTCATATATTTAATCTATTTTATTATTTTAAATATTGATTTGGAATTTATAAATGGACTTATAATATATAATTCGTTAGTAAACGAAGTTTAATCATTTAGTTTATATTTAAATTATAATCGAGTTCGTAAACAACGCAGTAGTTCGTAATTTATGATTTGAAATTCAACTGAATATACATAATCCATTTTAAGTCAAAATTCTGTGAAACAAGAATTGTCCAGATCAATTTGATTATAATTTTCTAATGAAAGAGAAAAATGGAGATTTCATGTTATAGATTATAAGTTATGTCCAATTCAAATTTTCAAATAGTCGTTATGGTATTGTTTATAAATTATAACGATTAATTTAATAAATTTAATTCGATTTAGAAGTGAATTTATTTATAACTTGAGATAACGATCGAATTAAGATGCGAAACAAATTCTACTGAATTTGTTTTGACGTTTAGAGTCAAGATACATATATAATTTGTTATTTTTGAAGATCAGTTATCTTGGTTCCAAAATAGTGTTATTTTACGCGTAACATAGAATAAAAGATATGCAAATGAACTCCGTTTTCAGCGAAACTAATTTTATTAAATCGTAGTGATTAATATTGTAATATTTCAAGTTTCAAGTTATTTGGAATTTATTTGTGATCGTACACAATTTAAACGAGTGTTTTCACCTATGAATGTAGAAAGGGATTTTTACAAACGACCTCGGAATTCGATGAAACAATCCCATCGCTTCCGGAATATTTTTCTATGCTAAAATTACGAGTTTCTGTCTTGATTAGGGATCGTACATGCATATTTTAATGCGTTACTTCATGGTCAAGTATCTTTTAATAAAATATTAATAAATTCGACCCTATAATACCCCACATTATAACCTAATCCTAATTTCTCGTCTATTTTCCTATTTTGTGGTCAAAGCTGTTCTGCCGCCACCCTAAATATAACCAATGACTGCAATCTTCCCTCCTCTTCACGGATTTATCTCCCCGTCCTTACATTGAATCCAAAACTTATCAACTACAAAATGGTGCAGCTTAGTGAGATCTAACGATTGTATGGTTGAGATCGGATTTAGCCTGCTGTGGTGGTCGGGAACTTGCCAGGAACACACAATGGTTTAGGGTTCGTTGGCATCAAACGGTGGAGCTACTCGTGGCGAGGATGACGTCAAAGGCTAAGGGGACGAGGGCGCATGTGTGGATGGCATCGGATCGAACCCTGGTGGGCGGAGTACAATGGGCGAGGTGAAGTTAGAGAATGTGTTGGGTGTTCACGGTTGAATTGAAGCAGAGAATGGGGATGAAGGAAATGGAACAAAAGGCGGTGAAGAGTTTGTAACATGAGTGAAGGGATGAGCGCGCTAATGTGTAAATCAAAGCATGAGTCCTAAATGGAAATGAGAAGAGATATTGAGTCGGGCAGAATTATTGGCAGAAGGAAGAAATACAAAGTTGGGCAAATTCGAATGAAGATAGTACATGGAAATTTAACAAAGTTGGCTTAGAGAATTATTTACACAGGAGCAAAACATTGGGCATATTTTGGTCAGAAGAAAAGAAAACGATCTGGGTGCAGGAAGAAAATTGGACAGTTTCTTTTAGTCAACGAAAGCAAAATGAAATAAAGCTTAAGAATGTGGGAAGATTTAAAGAAGTAAAACAGTTTAGGGTAACAGTTTTGTTTTGTTTGACTAAGGTAACATATTAAATGTTAATAATAAATAATTTGAAGTTATTTGTTTTAGAATCTAAAAACTGTATATAATAAAATGCTAATAACTTGTCAGGTTCATAATCCAACGAAACAAAAAAACAGTGGGATCGTGGTAACGAGATTTATATTCTGGAACTGATCTGAACAATCCAGGGGATGATTGGAATTTATAGTGAAAATTAAAAGACTGCTTAATTTAACTGTAACCAATCGTTTCAGAATAATCAAATCAAAGTGAGTATAACTCACCCAGTTTTTACCCACTTATATTTTATATAAGTCAGAATTTATTTTGTCTGTTATGGTTGATAATTGTTTGTTATATGCTGAATAGTATTTATATATTGAATCAATTGGTTGATTTAAGTGTTCATTTAATTTAAAAGAAATTTAATCGTTATTTTTAATGGTTATTTCCAAATGAAATAACTTACCTTGTTGGTTACGTTTATAATAATATAAACATATTAAATTAAAATATGGATGCTTGGATTACTGTTATTTATTTACTGTTGAATTTTACATCTGTTTATTGAACTGAATAATATTATTTGAGATAACGTATTTAGATGCAAAAAAAAACAGGTTGGAGGAATCCAACTGGATTCCTCAAATTTATTGATTATTTTCATATCACCATTATATGAACTGTATGACCAACCTGATTAGAAGATTGATTTTTTTATTGATTGGTGAATCGTAATTCAACATTTTTTATGATATTAACCAATGGGCAGTATTGGTTGAGTACGTAATTGGCACCACACGGCCTGTAAATCAATCATTCTATAAACATGAATTTACTATCAGGTGAATTGACATAAATGAAGTTATAAAATTTATTTTATAATTGAAAATAGATTTCTAAATCTATTATTTTGAATGGAAGTTATTTAAAAGGAAAGATATATTTATTATTTAAATAAATAAGTACTTAATACGTGATTTTATAAAACAAATTCTTATGTAAATAAGATTTATAAGTAAATGAGCAGAAATTAACCAACGGTCAAGTGTGGGATTCATTGTTACTGAGAAAAAATTAAATGGGAATATTTAAATTATATTATTAATTAATTTAAAGGAAGAATTAATTGGAAATTGATTAATGAGATAAATCATGGGTTGAGTTGACTAATTCAACTGTTTTAATTGGAATTGGTTATTTGATTAATTTACTTTTAAGTTTTCAAATGGAATAGTAACAAATAGTTTTTTAATTTTTATAAGACTTTAAAAGGAAATTTATTATTTATTTTAGTTAATAAAGTAACTAACTAGTTTTACAGTAGTAAATGTTGAAGTAAATTTATTTTTAATTTAAGAGATTAGTTTTTAAAGGAAAATGATTTAAGTAATCAAGCGTGTAATGGAATATAGTTAAATTGTGAAAAGAGTTTATGATCGGGTATTTATTTTAAAACCCGAGTTTTTGTAAATGAAGTTATAAAGAGATTTAAGTGAATACGATATCTTAAATTGAATATTTACTTAACATTTGGATTAAGTGAAAAGAAATCGAGATATAAAAGGGATTATATTAAAGCTAAGTTTATAAATAATATTTATAAAAGAGATGGAGTTAAAATGTCGATTTTGAGTGGGCGAGATTTAATAACGAAATTAAGTGAAATGAATGGAATTGAAACAAGATTTTCAAAAGGGAAATGGTTGAGTGGATTACAAGTGAAATATAATGGGTTGATAACGAGTTAAAATAAGAATTGGAACCTTATTGGAGATTGGTTGAGTTGAGTAATTTTTTGAGTCTTAATCTTGTGTTGATTTCGGTCTTCAGGATTGATACTTAGGGAGTTATTCTCTTACCAATTTACGGTCAGGGACTAATGGATGTTGAAGTACAGATATAATGAATTTCAACGGGAACAGAAATAAAAGAAGGTTTGCGAAAATATAACGATATTTTCAAGATAAAAAGGAAGTTAAGGAATGTGTTCGAATAAGTTTATTCTAATATGGTAAGTGTCGATAATTGTTTTCAAAATTTTTGGTAATGATTATTTTATGAATAATAAGTTAAAACTAATTTCCCAGTTTAGATAATGAATAATGTTGTGCAAATGATAATTAAATGGAATACTGGATGTTGTTATAATATATTTTTCTGAGTATTAACCTAGAATGGTTTGGTGAATATTAATATATATAAGTAAAAAAGCTATATTCGAATTATTAAAAGATTTTGAGGTTTATTAAATGAATATTTTTAATTAAAGAAGCCAAGTAATGCTGAGTACTAAACTAGTAAATATATTTTTATTTTTGTGATTGAATGGTTATTTATCTGATAGTTAAATCAAATCTGGCCTATACGATTGTCAGTACGGAAAGACCGGAATCGAATTTATATTCGAATACTATTCCGACTAGCAGATGCAAAATTGTAGAAGATATCAGATGATAATCGAGACAGAGCAATTGAAGACCATTGATCTTCATAAATGGAAGAACCACTTAAAATCTCTAAGTCGACGCGGAGATATATTGTGATTCGGTCGTGGTTGAAATCTACAGATTACAAGGACTACTTGCTACTGATCCATAGGATTATACCTAGGATGTGGTAGAACGGTGCCTTCAGTTTATCTTATTCCTGGATGACTTGTATGGATGAATGTATGATAAAGCATTTCTTAAAAATCACGTACGTTGATTTTTACAAACGTATTTCTATTAGTGGCAAAGAAGGACACTTCTCTTAGCTTAACTACCAGATTATTTTTATGTATGTCAATTAGTGATTTGGCGGATCTGACGATGTTGCATTCAAAGTGAATGGTGGACAGATGTTCTAAAAATAAAAAAATAAGAATAAATAAAGAAATAAATAATTTAAGACCTTAAGCCTCATCAACCGGGAAATGGTATAAAATCGGGTAGGTCGCATGGCTATGTGGGTCACATCCATTAAAAGGGTATGTCATTACCTGATCTAGAGAAATCAAATGCCTTTCGTTGTTCCTTTATTTTTGTATGTTATAGATTCGGTTGGCCAACCCCCAACTGTGGTAATGATATATTCGGTACTCTCAAGCGAAATGAGGGTCCAATCATGTTTAGTCGGGTTGCAAGATGTTTTTGTTGAACCCCAATTTATTCATCTCCGAAGTTAAAATTGTCAGAAGGTGGTTTCCGATACCGTGCCTTGGAAATCCATTCTCCAATAAGCTCCCACGATTTTGGTTGTATACTTTGTATGTAGAGCGTGGGATGCAAGCATTCTGCTAGATTGCTATTTACTTGATTTACATCACTATTATAATATCATAATAGTCTTGATTTCAAAAACAATTTGGGTTATCGTAAGTTAAAAATCGTCCGTATTTATGTGTGGGTTTGGTCTTACGATTAAACTTTCGTCTGAAAATATTTTTAACTTTAAAATCAAGTTGGATGTCACCCATAAACTTGGGAAATTTTTCTCACTCTGGTTCATCAGACTGATCCGACGTTTGTAATGCTCGGGTTAGACCGGGTTGTATAGGTTCAGGTTATCGAATGTAGTAAAGAGACGAGCTGGAAGAGTCAATTCGTATGACATTATATAGTTGTGTTTCTGCTGTGTGTTGTATATGAGAACATATTATTATTACTGTCCATATGTGTTGATGTACTTTGATGATTGTAAGTTGTATTTCAAAGCTCTCAATAAAGTTTTATTTCTATATTACACTTTATTCCGCTGCGATGCGTGACACTCTGATTATGTGTTGGTTCTTCTTCTTTTTATTATATTATAATATTTCTTTCTTTCTTATCTCACCCCTTAATTTCTTTCTATAAACTATCTGGTGTTTTCGATACTTGAGTTCTGGCAAGTAATACACGTTTATGCATTATTATTGGAAATTGGTAAATATTTGAAGTGATAAATTCAAAAGTTAATATAGAAGTTGAATTAACCTGAAACGGTGAATTTATTCTAACATTCTGAATGTTTATCGAATATTGATTTTTCAAAAAAAAAGTTATAAATTGAAATTCGATTATATCGAATTCAGGAAGATACTATATACTTTCCGTTTTTAAATTAAGATTTAATTAATTAATTATTATTTATTTATTCTGGATAAAGAATCAAAGTTATATTTTTAATTTAAATATTTAGGAAGCAGGTATTATAACGATATCGTTATAACTAGTGTTTTATACAGTGTTCAACCAATGACTTCTTGAGATGAAAAAAAGAAAAAGAATTAAAGTTTTATCCCTTTCGTTTCAAGGGGGTCGACTTAGTAGTGTCCGGTACGCTACTAGGAATAGCAGCCGCAACTTCTCGAAGCTGCGCACCTCCGTTTAAATATATATAAATGGATTTTGGAAATGTTTTCCAAGTACAACCAGAGATGATTTCTAAGTATAGAAAATGAAATGATTTTTGTTAATAAGAAATTAAGAAATGGAATTAAGGAAATTAGAAACGGACTGGAAATTAGTTAAGATGAATAACATCATGAGTGTCGATCTAATGTTGGTTTCGGCCTTCGGGGCTGATACTTAGGGAGTTGTTCTCTTACTAGTTTACAGTTAGGGACAGATGGATATGAAAGGATGGTGACACGAATGGAAATGTTTTCCAATATTAATAACGTATATTTTCTAGATATATAAAATAATAAAATGTGAATATATATGGGAAAATTTTCGATATCAATAAGAAGGATTTTCTAGAGTATAGAAAATAAATAGTTTATAACATATGGAAACATTTTCCAAAAATCATGAGAGGTTAAACGAGTTGGAGGTTGAAGATATTTAAGAGAAATTGGGAATATAATCATTGGTTGTATGGATGTTTTTCCTTTGATAGTTAAATCACTGGCTATCAAAGTTTTCTTTTGACCATCGTTGTCAATACGAAGAGACCGATTGGATTTATTATCCGAAAACCACTACGTATAGGCATAGGCGTTGCGAATTAGATTATGCTGAAGATAAATGAAGATGGAGTAAAGTGCAAGAGTTGTTCTGTTTATAGGACAGTGCCTTCGGTTTGTCCATTCCCAGGACAACCTGTACGGAAGAATGTCTGGCAGAGTAATCCTAATAGATCACATAAGATAATCTTTTAAAGATATATGTCTGGTGGCGTAGGAATCCATTTCTCTTAGCTTTTTATGCACGAAATATTTTTGCGAGGATCAACTAGTGATTTGATGGGTTTGCCAATGTGGCATTCAAAGTGTATGGTGGCCAGATGTTCTAAAAAGATAAACGTGACCTCAAGCCTCAACTACCGGGAAACGACAAAAATCGGGCAGGCAGCATGGCTAGTTGGGTCATATACAAGCAGGTTATATTATCACCGATCTAGAGAACCTCTTTATTTGTTCTTCTTTCGCTTTTGTATCTCTGCGAATGGACGGTGGGCCCTTCAAACCTTCGGGTGATAATACATTCGCTACAATCAAGCTAAATGAGTGGGCAATCGTGTGTGGCTGGGTTTCAAGATGTTCTTGTTGAACCCCAGGTATACCCTCTAGAGTACACTAATCGGAAGGTGGTCTTATACCTTGTCATAGTTGGAATCCAATTTCTAATAAGCACCCTGCGGTTTTTGATTATATAATGAATATGTAGAGCGTGAGATGTAAGCGTTCTACTACTTGGTTATTTACTTGATTTACATCACTATTATAATATCAGAATAGTATTGATTTCATAAATATTTTGGTTATACTAAGGTAAAAATCGTCCGTGTTTACGTGTGGACCGATCTTACTATTAACATTTCTTTCAAAAGGTTTTTCAAATTTAAACAATATGATTGGAGCTTACTCACAACAGTCCCATGACTGACCCAGAGTTTTTTTTTTACTCTACACTCTTGGGTGCCCAAATTTGTATGGGCAGTCAAGTGTTTCAAGCTTTTACAGATACACTTAGAGGAGCTTGAAGAAGGAGGCTTCACCGTTAGATATTTTAGAGTTATTTTCCGCTGTATCAAATGTTGTGTTGTACTCTGATATGGTACGTATATACAATACAGATTTTTCATTTCAAATTTATGATATATTATATTATTTTTTATTCGTTCTACTGTGAGATTCGTGTTTACTCTGATCATGTTGTATTTGTGATTCTTCTTCATCTATTCTAACTTTCTTTCTATTTCTCACCCTCTAACTTTTTTCTATTAATGACTTGTATTTCTATAAAATTTGGGATGGATGTGTGTTGTTTTTAGTCAACTCAGATAGTATGGATTTGCGGGCCATTACAGTGGTATCAAAGCTAAAGGTTAAGTGATTACCTTGGCTTCGTGGCATGACTTAATTGATACAGGGTTAATAATAATCTAGATTGAGTTTGAGTATATATATGAGCGCATATTTGTAAATTTATATAAAAACTATTTTATATTGTGTTGATTGATTTGTCGAGTGGTTTAAAAATTCGGGTAGATATGGTAGTGCACATTATATCGAAAAGTTTTTCTAAACTCTTGAACAGGGTAATTCAAGACAATATTGTTTTAAAAGCTGGTTAAATGAAATAATTTTACCCAAAATATATTTTAATATAAAAAGAAGTATATATCTTGAGATTTATTACAATTTATTGGATGTGTTGGTTGTTATTGTAATCGAATAAGAATATAATTGAAATGATTATACATAACCAATCACAATTCATACAAATGTAATATATATAAAATCAGATGAATTAAATCTTAATTTATACTAGAATTGGAATTAAAACTCTAGAAACTTGGGAAGGTGTTTTAAATGGATATGAATTTAATATTTGAAAATTTTAAGATCCTAAGGGAATCTGGAAAATGTTTTCCAAGTAATTGCAAAAGGATATTGGTTTGAAAATAAGTTTTGATATAGTATTGAACTCACTTCGGTTGCTGGAAAATAATACCGATGACGAATCCGAACATCATTAGTATTCATTTTCGAGTTTCTAAATGGCGGATCACTACCAAAGTTAGTGTTTTGAAGTGTTTTGAATTGTTTTGAATTGTTTTGAGGAACAAGTTTTCAAAAGATTCAAACGTTTTGAATTACTATTACTGTATGTAGATATATATAATTTCAACTAATTGAAATAAAACCCAAGAATTTGGATTCTGAAATTTAAATTTAACTTATGAAGTTAAATAGATTGAAATGGTAAAAGTGAATAAATAAATTGGAATTTAACTTAAACTAAGTTAAATAAAAATTGGATTGGATTAGAGATAATCTGGAATGGAATTGGATTGTTGAGTAAGAATTTGGAATTGAGATTGGAACTAGAGTTTGGAATGGAATTTGGCTTGGGTATAAGAGAATGATTGGTTTGAGAAGAATTGATTCGAGATCAATTGGGGATGCATGGATATGTGCTAAAGTGATAGCAAATGGAAGAGATAGAGTTGTATGCCTAACAAAAAGGTACAAGTTTATATTTTATATTGGATATGAGTTTTTTATGAGTCTGTTTGGCATGCCGCTTGGCTGTTTAATTTTCTTTCGGATTGGAGCAGGCCTAGAAAAGCGAGTTGTAGTTGTACCAATTGAGCCGTGCGAAAGAGACGCTGGTGAAAATTTTAAAAAAATTCAGATGTTAGGAAAATTTCAGAACTTTGAAATTTATTGTCAATAGGAATAATTAATATTTTAATTAAAATAACTTGGTTCAGATGAATTTGAAGTTAAGATGTAAAATAAATGATTTTTACCTAGTTTGCAACATTTTGCCTACCTTAGTAATTTTGAGGACGAAATTCTTTTAAAGGAAAAGGAATGTAACGGCCCGAATTTTTAAGCATTTTATTTTGAATATGTAAATTTATTTTAATATTTAATTAATAATATAAGTGAATTTTTAATGATGAAAATATTTATAAACAGCGATTTAACGTATTAATATTAATACAATTATAAAACGAGCTCGTAACATCGCGGTAGTTCATTATATTTCGTTTTGAACATTAAACGAACATAAAGGAGTCGTTATAAGTTGATTTTCTTCGAAATAAGAATCGTTGGAATTTATTTAACTGTGTTTTTCTAATGGAAGTGAAAAACCGAGATTTCGGCTTACAGATTGTAAGTTATGTCCAAACCAATTTTTCAGAAAAACAGCGGCATAATCGTTTTTTACCATAACAGTTATTTAAATATATTTAAATATTGGTTTTGAATTTGGATAAGATTTTCAATACGTATTGTTAGTTTAATTTATAGAATTTTTCTGTAAGTTTATGTAATAACCCGGAAAATCTGAGCTAGTTTAAAATTTTTATTTTGGCAATTTTAGCGAATTTTGAATATTTAAAATAGATTATTTTAAGTAATATCGACGAGAAATTTATTTTGAATATAGTTTGAACGTATATATTATATACGTCGTCGTTAGAATATAAATATTTATATATGAATATAAATAGAATTGAAAATGGCGCGGTAGTTCGATAATTCGATTTCAAACTTCAATTGAATATACCGGGTGCAAAACAATCCGGATTTTAGTGAAACCAAAAACATTAGGATCTAATTGATGATATCTTTCCAACGAATCCAACAAATCAAAATTTCATAACGGGAATCAAAAGATATGTCCAGTTGAAAATTCTGAATAGTCGCTATGGAATTCAGGCCCTTAAAAATGGGAATTTTGCAAATGACCTCGGATTTCGACGAAACCACTTTTGTTGGGTCCGCAGTGTCAAATTATTGCTAGATTCCAAATTTCATAATTTTTCGAATCAATATGTGAGCGTGGCAAAGGAAAACGCGTTTGACCAGTTTCAGTTGATTTTAATCGACGGGAAATTGGCCATTTTTCAAACGGTCTCGGAATTCGACGAAATTAGTTTTGTTAGGACCATATCGTCAATACGAAGCTAGAAATTATTTTTCTGGAATTTTTAAAGTTAGTATGTGACCCCGGTAATTTGAAATGTACGTTTAAAATTCAATATAGTGATTTAAATGTAAATTTAACGGAAACTGATTCAAACAGTCGAATCAGCCTACGATACATATCCCATTGTGTTCGGAATGGGGGTAAAACGCTATGGACGACAGGCGGTGAGCCTCGTTTAGAGGTCGTATGTAAAAGTCAACTTTTTGCAATTAAAATAAATAAAAAATTAAATTATATAACCCCCCCTCTTCTATTTTCTTTCATTCGATTTACCCCCCTCCCTTTTCTGATTTCTTCGATCGAAGATGGCGTCTCATTCACCACCTCCCGCCGCTATCATCAGGCGCGCGCCCCCACCACGTCGCCATCGCCACCACCCTTGCGCTCTCCTCCTCCAGCTGTTCGAATGCCTCCCCCATCTCCTCCAGTTCGAGCGTGACTCCCCACGAAACCCCCAACCGCCGAACCCCCTTCACCTGCACCGCAACCCACCGCCATCCAACGGCCGCCACCCTCCCTTTGCTCCGCCTGTGCGCCCTCCGCACCACTATGGGGCCCCCTGAAATAAAAAAAGAAGGTAAACAACCTTAAATTCTAGTTTTATTTTTCAGTTTTATTTATTTTTATTTATATATAACATTGAGAAAGTAGAAAAAAAGGGGGATTTTTATATACATAACATTAGCATGATAAAAATATGGTTTTTATGGCCAAATAAAATCTGATTTTTAAAGGTATGAAGCGATTGTAAAAATATGATTTTTATATTTTTAAAGTAATAAAAATACGATCTTTATATTTTTAAAGTATTAAAAATATAATCTTTATTAAATAGAAGATGTAAAAATATGATTTTTATATTTTTAAAGTATTAAAAATATAATTTTTACATGTTAGGAATATTAAAAATACCATCTTTATATGTGTAGAAAAATAAAAATGAGATTTTTATAAAGATGAAATCTTTAAATTTGAAAAGACGAAGTCTATGTTTTAGAAAAGGCGAAATCTTTATTTTAGAAAAGGCGAAATCTTTATATGGAAAATAGCGTGATAAAAATATAATTTTTATCTATATAACAAGGTAAAAATTCGATTTTTATATATTGAATAGCAAAGTAAAAATTCGATTTTTATATATTGAATAGCAAAGTAAAAATTCGATTTTTATATATTGAATAGCAAAGTAAAAATTCGATTTTTATATATTGAATAGCAAAGTAAAAATTCGATTTTTATATATTGAATAGCAAAGTAAAAATTCGATTTTTATATATTGAATAGCAAAGTAAAAATTCGATTTTTATATATTGAATAGCAAAATAAAAATTCGATTTTTATATATTGAATAGCAAAGTGAAAATGTGGTTTTTACATATGTAGTGGCTACGGCAACGAAGATGATAAAAATGCGACAACGATGAAGATTTCTATCAAAGAAGAGTCAAGAGGATTGGATAGCTATATGTGAGAATTTCTCACCTTTCACTTTCTTTTCTCTAGTTATATATATATATACTAGGATGCAGACGGTGCTTAGTAGCACCCGACACAATCGTCCACAGACCATGGACTTGTTTGTTTAGTTGCATAGATTAGTTATATGATGTGATTTGAATTTGGTTGTTTGGTGATTTTGATTGATGTGTGAATGGCGTGGGCCTTCACTAGACCGGGGATAAGGCTGGGCCTTGTCCCGTTTCTAGTATCGTGCCGTTATGCCGCCGAAATTTTCTAAAATATGTTAGAAAAATAGAAAGATCATTTTATTTAAAGAATGAACAGAATAGATATTCATATGTTAAAATAAAATGTTTTATCGTTAAAAATATAATTTTTAACGTGAATGTGAATAAATAAATATTCATTTACAAACCGGACGGTTTGTTTATGTACACCTATTTGACTGATATTGATTGGGTCGATAAATTTTACACATCGCCCAGCTGCACGAATAAAATCTGTGTTTGATTGTTTGAAACCCCACACGGGTGTTGGGATGAAATTTGAAGTTCACTCATCCTGATTGATTAAATATGTCGATCGATTGATTGATTGACACCCCGTATTTTCTGTAAACATAAGAGTTAAAAATCAAGGTATAATTAATTTTTAGGAGAAGAAATAAGGGAAACGGGTTGCGCCATTGTGTTCGTCTCGGAAAAATACGCGAAATAGAGTCCGAATTTGCGTAAATCGGAGTCCGTATGAAGAAGATATGGACGAACGAAGTTAGGCAGAAAAACCGGAAACATGCCAGAATACACTGGCGCACTTGTGAAGTGCGCCAGTACAAAAATACACTGGCGCACCTGCCAAGTGCGCCCATACAAATCCAGCACCGAATTCTGGAGTGTTCTGAGGTGACGTGTCTTCTTTTGAGTGGCTGGATGATGTGTATTCGAGCTGTGCGATTCTGATGACTTCTGGACTGATCTGAAGGCTCTAAATCACCCTATCCTCCTATAAATACATCCCTAACCTAGACCTAAGTCTCTTACACAATTCTTTAGCCTCCATTGCTCTCTTCTTCTAATTAAAAATAAAAATGGCGTCGCTACTCTGCTAGAATCAAAACTAGAAGTCAATCAACATCATCCTAAATTCAAATTTGAGATAAAAGCTTCTGCAACAATTCTGTAACAACTAAAGTTCTTTCTTTAATCCAATCAAGGCAAGTACAGTTATTTTCTGCTATAAACATTAATTATAATTCTGATATGCTTTTAAATCTGAATCTGAGATTGTATATCTGTCAGATCTGTTTTTCTGTGACTGTTCTGTATCTCTTTCTGCTTCCTTTCTGTTTCTATAGCCAGGCTACCACGAGCCTGTGCCTAATCTCATAAGAGATTAACGTATGAACGCAAATTTTGGGATAAATAATGAATGATGCGAAATTTGACGAGACTGAATTGAACATATGACTTTAGATCTGAGGCATAAAATATATTGACATATGACTTGGGATTGGATGCATGAATTTGACTGTAAACATATAATTTATATATGTTGTATGCATAGTGTACGTTGTAATCTAGATCTGTAACTAATTAGAGAAATGAACATATGTTATTTAGATCTGTAATTAATTAGAAAAATAAGCATATGTTATAAAATAGTTTTAGACCTATGCATATTCTGTGATAAAAGAAGAAGAGGAACCACTGTAAGATTACATATGATTTGAGACTTTGGACAAAATGCATATAAAAGTCAAGATCTGATTTTTAGAAGATATGATTTAAAGATTTAGATTGTTGGGTATAGTTTGCATAATGATTCATGACTTAAAAAGAAGAAGATATGGAAACTTAGGTGTAAAGATTTACATTAATTAGGATATCTATTATTGTGATTACACCTAAATAGGGATTTTTGGATATATGGCATGCATTGAAATTAATGGTTATATTTGGTATAATTTATATGTGAATCTGCTGTAAAATGCTAGTTTAACAAAAATTGGAACATATGTTATATGGCAAATTATGTCCATATTCTGCGCTTATGCAAACATGGAGTATATGTTGTGAATCATGACAATTATGTAGGCATATGAATTTAGGCCAATTTATGATTAGGCAAGGCATGTAAATAGAACCTTTAGAAATATTAAATTTGCTAAATCTGCTAATTTGCCAAGTTGCCTAAACTGCTAGTTTTGTTATATTGCCTAGACTGCTAATTAGATTGAAATGCCTAATCTGTTAAATTTGTCGGTTGAAATGCCTAACCTGTTATATGCCAAAATCTGCTAAGTTGCTAAATCTGTTAAATCCGTTATGTCATATAAAATCTGTTATCTGCTAAAATATGTTATCTGCTGTGTTGATATAATTATCCTGTTATTGATATAATCTGAATTGGCATATACATTGGGCGTGCGCATAAACGGTAAATTATTAATTAATTGGCCGCAAAGATAAACGTGACTAACTCGAGGTTAGAATGAGTTTGCAGCGTAATTCTGCCCGGAACCGCCCGGCACATCCAGTGGCCGCAAACAATAGGTTCTAATGTGAGAAGTTAGTCATAACCTGCTTAAGACACGAGGTTAGGTCTGGCTTGTGGCAGAAGTCTGCCCGGAACCGCCCGGCCCATCCAGCGGCCACAAGCTAGCGACCTAATGTGAGAGGTCTGGGCATTAATAATTAATTAATGCAAATCTAAGATAAGAATGACGTCTAAAACGTATTGGGGGAAAATAGGGTTAAACCAACTGGATTAATAGGTGTAGTAAACCCGTCCATGAATCTGTAGGCCCAATACAAAGTTAGACAAATCTGAAAAATCTGTACATCTGATCTGTTAGTCTGAAAACTTGTTAACTTAATCTGTGAACTAGTAAATCTGAATTCTGTATGTCTGAACTTGTAAACAAGTTAATCTGAGATCTGTTAGTCTGGGGACACAAGGTTAGGAGGGGAATTACTTGTGTCATCTGTTGTTTGGGACCCATATTAGTCAGTAACCCTTTCTGGTATCAAAACTTTGACCCAACAGTAGGTAGGGTCCGGGCACGCTTACTGAACTAATTATAAGTGGTTCATTCTGATAATGGCGAGGGGTGTTGATGGTGCGTTCCAACCGGGTCATGTGCGTGCATGGATCCCGGTCTGCCTCTGAGGATGTAAGACGCCGTGACATCTGTAAATAGGTCTGTGCCAATTGGTTGTCACTTTAGGGAGTGATACACCCTACTGTGGGGCCGACACAGGATATTTATGTATTAGGGAGCCGATCGCTTGGGGTAGGGTTTTAGGGTACACTTAGTTCTGTCTGTTTCTGTTGGTACCGTCTGTTTCTGTTGGGTGGTAACACCTGTCTGTTTCTGTGTGGTACCGTCTGTTCGGGTGGTAAAGGCCCATTACTAGTGTACACCTAATTCTACATTCTGTTTCCGTAGGGATAAATCTGTTTCTGCTTCTGTCTGTTTCTGATCGGGTAGTAAAGGCCCATTATTAGCATTCTGTTTCTGTTAAAGTATTATGTACCCGTTCCTGCTTCAATTTAGACATTAGGGTGACACCTAATTCTGTTATACTAGTATTAGTGCAGAGAAGTGTAAAACAATAGTTTATATCATTCTGTTTTTCTGTTATATCTGCTACACCTGTTACAGTTATCTCACATCCAGTTTTATGTTCATATCATATTATTATTATCTGTTCATATGCTGAAAGTCACTGGACTTGCCAGACTTTTTGTCTGACCCTTGTTGTTTCGCCTCCTTTCTTCCGTTCCCCCCAGGTTATCCAAGGAGGGAAATACTTTAGCTTGATCCGGATTTCTCTTTGCTTGAAGTGCTTAAAGTATGGCTTGGCTCTGTATAGCTTCCGTTCCATGGGGATTATGATTTTAAACCATGCATTTTGAAGGCTTTTGTACAAGACTGATATTTTGTACTTGAATTCTGAAATTTGAAAGGATGTAACCATATTAATTTCTGTTTCCGCTGTAATAAAGTTAAAAACTTTCAAGTACTGTTTTATCTGTCTTGTAAGTTTCTGTTCTGTTTACTAAAATGCTCCACCAAAGTTAAGGCATTCCCTTTGTGAGTGACCTTAACGGAGGTGGGGTGTTACAAGACATCTCGAAAAAAGTGAATAACACCGTGATCATTGGTTTACCATCAATTGTAGTGTTGAAAAAATATTATTCCAAAAGCCATTTCTCTTGGAATATTGAAGTTTTAATTTAATTATACCATTTGAATTGCTTCTCCATTATAGTTTTCCTAAAAAAAATTGTGCGCCCATTGGCGGTGTTAAATCTTTTGACTTTTCTTATTAAAGCTTGTTGTTTCGACCATCATGCAAAACTTTACACATTACTGGAAAGAGAACCACTTTTTGAAGAATTTAATGCTATATAATCATGTTAATAGTGTCCGAGCACTTAGTTTTAGAATTTCCATGCATATTTCATGAATTGACCAACAAATATATTAATTCCTACAACTGTGTACCGCTTTATATAAAAGTGATTTCTGCGCGATTGGAAAACCATTTGAACCATAATAGAAGAAGTTTAAAATTTGGCACATATGCATTTGTGCATAGGAGTGGATATCAAAAAAATTTAAACTATTATCTAACATCATCCATTATAATGTAGAAATTATGCATACCTGTCAGTTTCGACCTAATAATATGCAAAATATAAGTTATACAACAAAATTGAACTAGTTAACAAAAAACATTATATGATATTGTTGTCATACTCCGAGTGGTTGCGATGGACTAATTAATATTCTTTGATAAACTTAATATGATCGAACTATCAACATCAAAGCTATAAACATAATACTATAAGGTTCGAGTATAAACTAGTTAATATATTGTTTTAAATAACAACCATCGAAGGTATAATTTTATTAGAAATCAATTTATCAACATTGATGGCATAACTTCCCGGTTATTACAACATTATTGAAATCCAAATGCATCAAGGGATCAACAACAGAATAAGGAGATATCCCTTTATAATAGCATAACATATGGACATAATTACACACTGTAAATGAGGAATACTATCATAATCCAGGATGCTTGATAGATCTTAAGAATCCAACTCATCTATGAAGTTGTGTTTAGGGGCAGGAGCTGGAGCATGATGCTTATGGTAATGGTGGTAACCATGGTGTTGGTGGTGATGGTGAGGAGAAGGAGCAGGACCATGGTGCTTGTGGTGGTGGCTGTGAGGAGCAGGAGCATGATGTTTGTGAAGATCATGGTAGTGTCCATGAGGAGAAGGAGCCTGGCCATGGTGTTGGTGATGCTTGTTGTGGGGTGAAGGAGCAGGACCATGGTGCTTGTGAGGAGAAGGAGCATGGGCATGGTGTTTGTGAAGATCATGGTAGTGTCCATGAGGAGAAGGAGCATGACCATGGTGGTGGTGGTGGGGGGGGAGAAGGAGCAGGACCATGGTGCTTGTGGTGGTGGTTGTGAGGAGCAGGAGCATGGGCATGATGTTTGTGAAGATCATGGTAGTGTCCATGAGGAGAAGGAGCATGACCAGGTTGCTGGTGATGGTGTTGGTGAGGAGAAGGAGCAGGACCATGGTGCTTGAAGTGGTGGCTATGAGGAGCAGGAGCATGGGCATGTTGTTTGTGAAGATCTTGGTAGTGTCCATGAGGAGAAGGATCATGGCCATGGTGGTGGTGAGGAGAAGAACCAGGACCATGATGATTATGGTGATGATGGTGATGGTGGTGATGAGCAGAACCATGACCATGGTGGTGGTTTTTACCAGTATTCTCATATGCCATCATTTCTTTCATTGTTTCTTCCCATAAAGTTTCAAGCTCGGATTGTGTAATGTCTATTTGTGGAATGTCTTTCTCACCCTCTCCCATTGATGAAATTTCAATGTTGGAATAACAAAATACCATTGTGACATTTAGCATTGTTGTTGCAACAACTACCAAAAAAAAGCTCTTTACAAGATCCATTTTCAATTTTGTTATGTTGTAGTGTAATCTTTACTAGCATTGCCTATGTATTTATATAGGTGATTTGGTATTTGGTACATCCCCTTTGTTACTGGAAATCCATAATCCAGAATAATATGTCTTATTACATGCATTAACCAAATTATCTGTATTTATTATTAAAATTACTTATCTTTTGTATTAAAAATTTGATATTTATTATATTAATAATATTTTGTTATTTTCATATGTACATTCCAAACATATTAACCTTTGCATATTTTTAAAATCTTTGTGGGTAGAATTAAGAAAAAATAATATTGTAGCTCATATATTTGCAAATAGATACAATTTTTGGAAGTACAATTGTGGAAAAACAATGAGTAGTAATATAATATAATGCTAATCTATATTCCATTAACCTTTTGAATTTCATAATCTTAGCAAGTATGTGAACCATTGAAAACAAACATTTTGATGTACTATTTTTCTAGAGAATGTTAAAATATTTTGTTTGACATATATATTGAAAAAGAAGTTTGTTATGTATGTTTCTATCAAATGTAAGAAATAATAACCAGTCTGTTTTTTAACGCTAATATATCTATACATTATAAATTCAAAATAATTCTTTTTGATCATTATTTATCTTAACTAATACCATTCATAAATGGATAATCTCTTATTATTATAATAAGATAGTATATGCCAAATATTAGTTATGCAAGCCATCTCTTTTACAAAATTACCCTTAAATTTCATCCTTGTAGATTGAACGTTTTTTTCTTAGCCAATTGCCCTATTACAAGACTAACACTTGCACCGTTCTTGGATGAATATTTTGCCGTTTATTGCCCACATCAATGACAAATTAGTTTAATCATTCGAAAACGAACTATAGTGAACTTCTTGACTTAAACTGAATTAAGTACCTATGCAGAATCATTTCGTTCAACCTTTTATAACTTGTCGAACGTCGCCTACACAGACACAACACCCTAAATTGAATTCGCAATGACGATTGAGATCAACTAACTAACACACGCCGACCGTAGATTTCAAGCTTTGTTTTTCAATAACTTGTATAATTTTTCACAACATTTCTCACTTAGGAAATGCACACCTGCAAAATTATTTATAAACAAGATTGTTTGTGTTGAATGGATACTCGGTAGAAGACTTGTCATCACTCTGGAGTGACAACTACTTCTGCTCAAGTTAAAGCTTCTACACAAAGCTCTAAAGCTGGAATGACTGCAGCTCTAGGGTCGATAGCAAATTAGCCTGTTCCTATTCCCCGTCACCTTGGCAACCCGTCGTCGGAGAGATGCACTTCCACACTTACTCAGCGTACTTTTAAGCAACTATGTGCTTAATTTGGCATCCCCGAGACTGACGCAAGATTACCGGGGAAGGATGAGTTTGCTGATCATCTCGACTTTATTGAAATTAATCGTCATATGCTAATGAGCGGAATGGTTTCTCCCTTCAACCCATTTCTGCAGATGGTCCTTCGACATTTAGCGATCTCCCCCTTTCACGTACACCCAAATGGCTATGCCACTTTAATAGGGCTAGGCGTTCTTTTAAAAAGGACGATACAACCCATGCCTACATTTCAGGACTCTGCTATTTATGCGTCTTTGAAAGGAGGAAAGAACACCATGCTATTGTATTTGTTGAAAGCACTCGAAATTGCCGGCTTATCCTTGACTTGCAAGATAGCGCTTCTGGAATCTTGAGCCAGTTCTTTTATGTTCGATGCCCGAAGAGCTTCTATGGAATATGAATGGAAGGAGGTGAACATATTTGCTAAGAACGCTTCATATAGTTTTTTCCAAGTCTCGATTGCTAAATTTTCCTTTTCTTTGCAGAATTGTCATCTCTTGTCAAGGACTCCATCGTTTGTAAATCTACTCTTGAAACACTGAAGGATGTTATTGACCAAGAGAGTGCAAAGAAGTGTTTGATTAAGGAGGAATTTATCTATCAATTTGGGTTGCTCGACCCATCTCGATCTTTCCTTTCTCGAGAAATTTCTTCTGCATCTCCTTTAGTTCCCTAAGCATCAGATGCGCCAACCTCTGGAGAAGATGCTGCTTTGAAAAGCTCTACAGAGGAGTCCACATTAAATAAATGCTTGGACCCTGTCGGTGAAGGTAGTTCACTTGATCAACTTAAATTACCTCCTATTATCGAGGAAGAGATTACACATCGCAAGGGTAAATCTCTTTCAAAGACTGGTGAACAACTCGAGGAAGGAGAGATCATAGGCAAAGCGATTCTGTTGTTGAACGAGGCGATGTCAGCCCCATGCTTCTAGTTACAACTAAGGAAGACTTTTCAGATATTTATGGTGGTTTGAGTGATATTGATGTAACTTCTGGCGAGCCTTTGATGTGCGATTTTGTGACTTCCCGACTTACTTCATCGGTTTCAAAGACAACTTTGGAATTGGCTGTAATTCCTCCATCTAGAAAGCTTATCTTTGAATTGCAACTACTTTAACTTCGATTAAGACGAGTGAGATGTTGTTCGATGCGTGTTACATCATACACAACACGCACTTAGAGCTTTCAATATCTTACATGTGATATTATTTCTTTCCCCAGTGCTTCCTCCTTTAAAGAATGAACTCTTGTTCTATTTTGTTCAGGTCAAACCAAGAACCGTTAATACATGGATGAATTCAACCTCTACACAAGTTCTTATAATCCGCTCCGGTATGTGCCAAATTTTCGTCATAGAAGGGAGACTGATGAAGAGAGGAGAGTGAGAAAAGACCAAGTGGCACTGTACCGTCAAGAGATGGATGGGCGGAGCAGAAAAGCCCGAGATGATCGCCATGATAGGGATAGACGGGATGAAGATGTGAGGAGGAAAAGGAAGGAGCGGGATGATAAGGAAAACGATCATGGTGGAGATGAGAAGCGTGTCACAACCGACAAGGATCGTGTTTCCGTCGTTCAAACTTCCATAAGCCTTCAACCAATTGCACCTCCGGCTGCTACCTCTCCTCCTGTTGACATCTAGAAAATTATTCAGTGACCACCTTTCTCTCTCCCAAAAGCACCTAGCACACTCTCTTCTCGATTTCCCAACTGGTTTCTAAAAGGAGTTCGTTTTGAGTTGAACATAACTCCAGTGGACAAATAGGTCATGCTTAGGAATCCTCAAACTATAAAAGACAATGTCGAAAAGCTGACCAATTGGAAAAAGCTGGGTGATGAACTCCATAGAATCAACAAACTTAACTATGTAGCTCTTATGACTATGGAGAATGATAAAGCTGAATGAGACAGAACACTTAAGGCCCACAACTTCGACATCGAATCCCTCTCTAAGTAGAACTAAGAGCCGGAGGCTGAGAGTACAAGTATTAAGGAGGTGCATTCTTTTGCTACCTCTTCACATAAGGAAAAAGAAGCCATGATGGCTGCTCAAGTTAAAGATGCTCACTCAGCTCAAAAGAATCCTGAAGATAGATTAGCCGTGGAGCACGGAGCCATAGATATAAAGCTCTCCTTCTTCTTCCTTAATTTGTTGTCTAGAAACAACCATTTCCCACAAAATCACCATTCCTCGTATATTTTCAGGACTGTAAGTTCAACCCGTGATTTTGTATGTACTTTAATAGAATTCAATTTAGTAATCTGAGAAGGCGTCTTTTCTATTTAACCTGTGGATTCTAATTAGAATCCACAAGATCTTAGTTTTATTGTAATAGTTCGATTTATAGAGAGCAGCTAATGATCAATAATGGTGAATTATGTGCAATTAACACATACAACCTTATTATATTTTCTACGGTTTAAAATGTAAAATTGTTTGTATAATTTTTTCATTAGTATGGGGATGAAAATGAAATTTTCCTTCCGGTGTCGACAGGATCAACATTTCCTCTACCGATCCCTTTCGGCTTCGGCTTCCTGATCACCGATATCAATACTTGTTCTTGATCCAAAATTAGGTGTTATCGAAACGGGATACGACCAATAAAACCTTAATATATAGCTATATTAGGGTTAACCTTGCTGGTATGCCACTTTTGATTTCTGTCGAGTTAACTTCAATTATTAACAATGAGGCAATTAGTATGACTAAAATTAAATTCTGAATAATACTTTAGACACGCATGTATAATACACAACAATATGTGATACATGGCAAGGTTTTTAACTCCTATAACTTATGGCATGCTTTTAACTATTTCAAGGGAATATCAGGAACTTGCATGAAAGAGTGTATACTAGTTTTGTAAAATTAATGTTAACATATTTATTGTGGAATAATATAACCTAACAATATTGAACCTAAGAAATTCTCTTTGAGATCTCCAGATGGGAAACTTTTCGCGGTATTCTCATATTTAGACTCAGGATGAGATAAGGGCCATTCCTGATAGCTATGGTATGACTAGAGTTGATACTATTCCTACTTCCGGGAGAGACACTATTCAAAGTCCTCCAGAGGGATTCTTTGCTTATTCCTACGTTCACATTTTGCATGGCATCTTTTTCCCACTTCCAAACTTCATCGTAAAATTCCTGCAACATTTGAAGTAGGCCCCCATTCAATTGACTCCGAACACATATACCTGCCTTTCACGCCTCGAGCTTCTGGCATTGGAGTCTGGACAGCCTTCTCTTAGTCCTCGCCTCCTACATTTTTTGCTACAATTGTCTATAATTAAAAGGGAAAATTGCCCTCTTTCATGCTAACCTTTCTAAAAAGTTGGTTAGTGATAATCTCACTCATCTTACAGACCGGGATACACAATTCTTCTTTATCATATGTCCCCCGGGTATTGTAGGCACTTTTTCCACTCTAGGTAAATTGTACTTCTCAATATTTGTTATTTTCTATCTTGGGCTTTGTTTTACCCCAGCCCATGTTCCTACGAAAAAAGACCTGAGTAGCGAGGAGATTCAAGTTGTCATCAATATATTTAAGGTTTCCGAGAAATTAGGAAGACGATCCATCCTGTTGACTTTGACTACCCTACATAAGTATGGTTTTCTTCCTTTAGGACAAAAGATGTAGGAAAGGCCTCCTTTACAATTTCCTAGGTCTACGCATCTTTCCACGAGTTCTTATGTGTTTACCGATTTGTCCCCTTTATCACTTGGGTCTTCAGGTAATTACTACTCTCGAATGTGATTATAAAATCCTACCTATATTCAACATGTCTTTACTTCATGATTTCTTTGATAAGCTTCCCAAGATTTTGATGGGGAATCTGCTTTAGATGTCGTATCCCAATCTGATATTGTGGCTAAGAGAAAGCTTGTTTTTACTGCCGAGGAGCCAGTTTCTAAGAGAAACAAAGATGAGACCTCAGCCCTTCTTGTTTTTCATGAAGCCAGCTTTGCTGATCCTAATGAGTTCCATATCCCAGTTTCTGCTATTCTTTCTACTAGTGTGACTCCTAGCACTATTCCTTTTTCAACTGAAATGTCGAGTTGCGACTTTCTTCACCATATCCATGTTCTAGACACGCCTGCACTACAAGAAAAAGTCACAAAGACATCGACTAAAAAACGATGTCCTCGTTTTTCTGGAGCGATGTCTTTGTCGGTGATGTCTAAAGTACCCCCTTTTTACACCAATTAAAAGACGATGTCAAAGCAGCTTTAAGACATCATAAATTAATTAATTAACTGTTGTAATAAGTATTTTACCATATCAGCTTTTGAATGATATCTATGATGGCTTTATATTGATGTCTATGATGGGTTGTTTATGTTATTTTCTCATCTCATATACAAAAATAAATATTTATTAAATGAAATACTATTGCACAGAATTTAATATTCAAACAATATATTTATCTAATTAAATATTTTATTTCAACATATGAAATAACACAAATTTCTGGCTCCAACTATGTTACTTTCACATTTCTCATACACAATTTAATACATTACACAATCAGTTTTACATTGCCACCTCGCTACAACACTCATCACTCTAGCTGACTTGATCCTGATTTTCATTGTCTAGCTTGTGCTCCAGCTGTCCATTCTTTTGTACTTGTCACGTACATTTCTAGAGCAATAAACTATAAAATATAATATAATTTGAATAGTAATTCAAGGCCACATGTGGCAGCAAGTATAACAAGTGACAACCAAGTTTCTAACATAAGGCATGATCAAAACATCATAGATATGGAAATGGACTCACAAGCTCGACAACAAAACCAAGTGCAGATTCTCAAGTAACATGAACAGCCCAGAATGAACATGAATCAGCATTGCACAACAAGTTCAACACTGCAAATAATAACATGGGTGTAAAACAGAATGGCTTGGTCAAGTCTGGACTCAACATTGAACATGAACATGGTGCTAGGTGAAACACAAGTGGTGAACAAGTACATAACATATATGAGAGAGCGTGAACAAGATCGGTGAACATCATGGTGGAACAACAAACTCAATAAGATGAAGTACACATTCTGGACTCGACATGGAAAAATCAACATGGTCTTGTGTACATAAATATAAAAATAGAAAATGAACAAGACAATATTATTGTTTTACTAAGTTTTACTTGGTAAAATAGGATTGACTGGATTTTTTAAAATTAATACGAACAGTCTTTACAGCTGATACGCAGATATTTATGTCTCCACATGCACAACTGACGCTGAACTAAAACAAAAATGTTAAAGACCAACTCTATTGTAAAATCAAGATTTGCAGTGTTAACTACCAACATTGAACATGTATTAATGAGAAGAAGAAGAAAAAAAAATCCATAAGCACATTTATTGGAGAAGACTGCCCCAAGTTAAAAGCCAATGAGTTTTAGCTTAAGGCATATAGTAATATAACCTAATTCAACAAGAATATCTCTACTACTAATAAAACTACTAATTTTGTGCCCCATTGATACTCCTGATAGTGAAACTCAATTTACAAATATACAAGCTAAGTAGAACAACTGAAATATGCCATTTGTTTTGACATCCAAAGCTAAAGTCTTTTTTCTTAGTAGGAGTAATTGATGTGAATGGGATTCAACAACAAGACCAATGACTGTTTCTCTTTTGAGGTTCCAATCTTCTTTTAGCCCAACTGGTTTAATTATTTCATTAGTCACAAATTTCACTGTTGCAACATAAAGCCCTATTCAGCTTTTACTCTCAGTTTAACAGCCAAAAGAAAATGTATAAAAGCTAAGTCATCAACATCTGCAACTTTGAACCAAAATAATCACATGCATTTTACAGCTACCATAAAGCTAGCGTAATTCCTTATTCTTGAACAATATGTTCCTACATGAACACCCCTTCGTATTTTTACCAAATAGAAATGCAACTGAATAAAGGCAACTCTTTCAACAAATTTCGATTAATTAAAAGGGAATAAAAAATGAGTAGAAAAACACTAATCAAAGGAGAAGAGAGAGGCGGAAGAAAAGGTTTCAGGTGCAAGTTTATGGTCGCATGCTCGGATCTGGGCACGGCTTAGGAGGTGGTGGCGATGCACTGTACTTGCATGGTGGCGATGGGGCAATCAACGACGAACGGGAGGGATTTGCTTTGGTTTGAAGTTAGAATCTTTTGTGGAGCTAGTAGTTTAGGCTGATGGTTAACAGGGAGGTGGTTGTGTTTTGTCAGAACGGAGGCAGTCAGGTCAGCACCGATAAGGTGGTGGCGACAACAAGGAGGAATGATGGAGGAGCGATTTTGATTTGGGGATGGAGAATTTTCGGATGCTACGGATTTTAACTTGGGGATAAATGTGTTTGCTGGAATAAATAAAAATGAGGAAGGAACGGATTCGATTCAGTGAAGACAGGGGAAGGAAATTGCTGATAACGTGGAAGAGGCTGATTGGAGGATTTTATGGGTGATGCGGATTGACAAGGAAAGCAAATTATAAGACCTTTAACATCATGCATGAAGCTGATGTAAATGATGCATAAAAACTGATGTTAAAGCACATTTTAATTTATTTATTAATGAAAGATATAATTTAATTTGTATTTTTCTAAGAAACAAAATATACCCTTTTTAAATGGGGCGCTGCCCCACAACCCGCCGGGGGCGCTGCCCTTTGGACAACGCGACCTGTCCGGGCAGGTCGACCCCGTCCGGGACGTCAACCGTAATAGGTAACAACTATTTTAATAATTTTTGGGTAAAATCCATCTCAGCAATAATACATAATTTTACTATAAAATATAAATAATAAGTAATAACTATAATTTACTAATTTTTAGTCATTAATAATAATACATTTAACAAGTTACGTAATTGACAACAACTATTTTAATAAGTGATGTAGTAGCCAAGATTTTTGGTATAGCCTAAGTTCAATTTTTTAAAAGTGTATCTAAGACATCAGTCGTTCAATAAGTCGGTGTCTGAGAAACCAACAACATCACTTTAAAAATTATCGATGTTAAAAAAAACATTTTGAATCGGCTGAATTTACGATCGATGTTGAAACTGTGATGTCTATTCTACTTTTTCTTGTAGTGCTGTATCTTTGAATTTGACAGAGCATGAGTTAATGTTTGGTTCTTCGCCCGGTCATGCTAGTTCCCTAACTTCATGTTTTGATGAAATTAAAAGGCTTGCCCTTTCTTCTGATGAAGTGGCCAATTTTTCACTTTCATCTATACCTTCGGGTTTAAGGGGCATTTCTCAACCGCTTGTTGAGAAACAGCTACTAGTATGGCCTTTTTTTTCTTTCTTTTTTTCACTTTTATGCGAGTTCTGATCCTTACTTTCTTTTAGATATCCAAAAAATGATTTACTCTTCTAGAGAGGCTTAGTACCCTGGAAGCCCTGTCCCTTAAGGAGGAGAAAGATGCCCTAACTCATAAAGTTGAATCTTTGACAGAGGGCACAAGAAAGAATGTGTAAAAATGAAGCTGTCTCTAAAAAGGGTTAGAACGATAATTTGTGAAGCTAAGAACAGAATCTTTGAATTTCTAAAAGAGCATTTCCCAAAAATGTTATTGGAATATTACAAGGATGCCCTTTTCCTAGCATTTTCTGACAACTTCAAAAAAGTTTCTTGAGATATATTTTCCTTCTGTTCATCCTTCTGTCCGAGGCAGAGTTATCGAAGGATTGAGTTACTCAAAAGGAGAATCACGGTTCCATGAAAGGGTAAGTCCAAGCCTGAAGAATTTTTGTTCATTGAAGACCTTCCGGATGACCTTGATTCAGGCATGGAAGGATCCAAGTCTATGGAATCTGATTATAACTAGGATGATGATGATGACCATAGTCCCAAAGGAAAGGAGCTTCTCTAAGACTTAGACGAAGGAGGGAATCAACCTCCCTCCCACAAGGGAAGTTCATGCTTTTGTGGAGACAGTTTCAGGTCCTTCGTATGCTTCCAATGATCCGGACTTGGTAGAAACCCCTTCTAAGGACAACATTTCTTCAGGCTTAGGGCAAGAAGAAACGGTGAATATTGTACACCGTGAAGTTTCAGGAGCTCAGGTATGGTTCCTACTTTTTTTATGCTATCGCTCCTGGATTTTGAGCTTCCTGCAAAAATTCATTGACAATGGAAAACCAAATTTTGACAATATGACATGTAAAATAATTTTCTTTTGTATTCAAACTTTCTATTTTTTTTGTGTTGCAACAGAATTCTATCTCATTTGAGGACGTGCTTTCAAGAGATGTTTTATACTCATGTTCTAATTTGATGAATGGGTGTATGCCAGGTGATATTATACAAGCCACACCTTTACTTGAAGATGGTCCTATAATATGTAACCTTCGTCGTATTTGTGTGAAATACAGATTTCCTCTAGGTTATCTAAGTGATGAACAAGGAAGCCGTTCCAAAAGAAACTTAAAACATTTAGTCTGCTGACCCAAACGTATGTTTGATGTACTTTTTTCCAATAGTATTATTATTGCAACCTTTGATATGCGCACGCATTCGTAGTAATACTCTTTCAGCATGAACCATGATTGATCAGTGTTATTCTTTTAAGGTAGGATTTATAAACGATTATGTTTTGTTCTTTACATAAATTGGGAAGCCAATCTAAAGTTCCGCTTTATTTACTTGGGGAAGATCCATCAGTAAGCATAAGGCCGAAAAGCCTTTTAAAATATGCCCCTTTTTCAAAGTGGGAACAGATGTACTATCTCCAAATGGTGACGATTAGAAATCAGGGTGAACAAATATTCTCTTTAAACGGTCAACTTAAAAAGAAGGATAAAACAATTCTTGAGTTGCAAAGATAACTAAAGGCTAACCCTTCCACTAGTTTAGATGAGGAAATGGGAAAATTAATTCGTTGGATTGACGAACTGGAAGCTGAGTTAACAAAGACAAAAGCAGACTATGTGTCTTTGGAATTTGCTCCGAAGCATCCTGACTCGAATTAAAGGACCTGGTTATTACGTCACTTCTTTTGTGTGACAAATGTGATATTGTATTTGTGTGTCTTTCAATTTAAAACATTTGATGCAGCAGTAGCGTGTATGTAATAACTTTGTAAAGTACAGTCATGTAAACAAGTTTGTAGGTCGTATGGATATCACCTGACATATGATATTTTCCCTTGCTAAGGAGGCCCTTTTTCCAAAGTCCAATTGCACTGCTCTACACAGACATAACACTTTGTCTTGTGCTAGCTTCAGAAGATACATATGCTAACTTGCTTGCTTTTGTTGAAATTGTTAGTATTGTACAAATAAATATATGATAAGATAATAAGCTTATTTGCATTATCTTGTAAGTAGAACCATCTTTGTTTAATGGGTATTCCCAATTAAAAACAGTGTAACCTTTGTTAGAAGGTTCTATCAAGGAAACCAAAGGTGTTGCCTTGAGCTCTTTCTTGAGCTAATATTTTTTTATAATGTGATTACTTGTACAACCTATTTAATTGGAATAATTAGTAAGGACTTGATATGTAAATGAGTTAAGAAAATTTCCCTGAGCAAGATGGAAGATCATAACCATCGTCTGAATGCTCTTAGGTAGTAGACTCAAGTCATCGCCTTGAGTGCGGATAAATGATCCTTTCCTTAAGGGATAAGAATTAGAATCTTATGACCCAGATTAGGGTATTATTAAGCGAAGTCCAGAATCTTCCCTCTAGTGAGTAATTAGGAGCCTTCCATTGACTTAAGTTAAGATATTTGTTAATAAACCAGAATTCCACTTCTGGCTATTAAGATAAGTCTCGAACCATGCTTTAGATTCGGCTATTTAACGTAGGACCATAAATTAACTTCGAGTAATAGTGAAAATCCTAAATCAACCCCGACTCTAGTATTGATGATGTGAGATCAGAAATCCACTTCTGGTAATTAATAGAAGTCCTCAACTAACCTGGATTCGGGTATTACGATAGAAGACCAGATATCCACTTCTGGAAATTGAAAGAAGTCCGGGACCAACCCAGATTCAGGTATTAAGATAGAAAACTAGAAATTCATTTCCGGCAATTAGTTTGGTTACCCCCCTTAGGTTTTATTTATGAAGCAGAGGATGTACGTGATTCGTGAGCCACTTTCTGGGCATTGGATTGTCGAACTAGAGGATGTACGTGCTTTGTTGGCCACCCTCTAGGCTTGTGCCTCCATTTCGCTTGGCTAGCTTATTCTCAAGTAGGGCCCAATGACTAACCCGACCTCCCTCCAGGAGGCGCCCTACCCCGACCATTGTAGGTTATGATAAGGGCTTAAATGCTGAAACCGGGCCATTGTCGACATGAAATTAAGGCCTACTCTTTTGATGTTCTACACCGGCCATCGTAGGCGATGATAAAGGCTTACACTCTGCCCCAAAGGGTGCCCTACCTTGGCCATCGTAGATGGTGATAAGGTTTTTCGTTCCCATCTACGAGTAACGAGGAACATAAGCAGAGGTAGGACATGCTTAGTTCATAGTAGAGGCAGGGCGTGCTCTTCTATGAGCAGAGGCAGGACGTGCTAATTAGCCACTCCGTCCTAACCATTTCTGGCGTGGATCAGAGGCTTATGATTTCGATGCTTTAACCTGAACCTTTCTGATTTGGATGATGTTAAAGGCTTACATACCACCCCCATTCGAGAGGTGCCTTGCCTCGGCCAACTTGGCAATGAAAAGGGTGTTTATCCATTTGCAATTTGACCCTTTTCGGGTTTTTCCAAAGCTTGAGAGGGTTTTCCCCTTTATTTATGTTAATAATTTTTTCCAAAGAACCTTTGTTGGACTTAGTTAAATTCTTTTACAAAGTCTTGTAATTGGTCTTGACTAAGGAACTTGATAATCATCCCTTCTAGGATTCTACAGTGGTTGGTTTCGTGTCCGTTCATCATATGGTAATGGCAGTAAGGCCCGCCTAACTTTCTTTTGTACTTGAGCTTTTTCTATTTGGATGGCCAGAAATTAAGCTCATGTTTAGTTAGTAAATAGATATTTCCCATTGAAGTGGTAAAGTGGTATCCATTGGGTAATTTTGATATAAAGTTCTTGTAACAACCCGTAAAATGCGAGCCAGTTTGAAATTTTTATTTTGGCAATTTTGGCGAATTTTGATTATTTAAAATGAATTATTTTAAATAATATCGACGAAAAATCTATTCTGAATAGAATTCGAACGTATATATTATACGCGTCGTCGTTAGAATATAAATATTTATATATAATTATAAATAGAATTGGAAATGGCACGGTAGTTCGATAATTCGATTTCAAACTTCAATCGAATGTATCGGGTGCAAAACAATCCGGATTTTAGTGAAACCAAAAACATTGAGATCTAATTGTGAATATCTTTCCAACGAATCCGAAAAATCAAGATTTCATGGCGGGGATCAAAAGATATGTCCAGTTGAAAATTCTGAATAGTCGCTATGGAATTCAGGCCCTTAAAAATGGACATTTTGCAAATGACCTCGGATCTCGACGAAACTAGTTTTGTTGGGTCCGCAGTGTCGAATTATTGCTAGGTTTCAAACTTCATAATTTTTCGAATCAATACGTGAGCGTGGCAAAGGAAAACGCGTTTGACCAGTTTCAGTTGATTTTAATCGACTGGAAATTGGCCATTTTTCAAACGGTCTCAGAATTCGACGAAACTAGTTTTGTTAGGACCGTATCGTCAATACGAAGCTAGAAAATATTTTTCTGGAATTTTTAAAGTTCGTATGTGACCTCGGTAATTTGAAATGCGCGTTTAAAATTCAATATATAGATTTAAATGTAAATTTAACGGAAACTGATTCAAACAGCCGAACCAGCCTACGATACATATACCATTGTGTTCGGAATAGGGGTAATTAGCTAAGGACGACAGGCGGTGGGTCTCGTTTCGAGGTCAAAAATAAAAGTTGCTTTTTAGAAAATTAAATAATAAAATAATATAATAAATATTATAAAACCTTTCTCTCTCACTCTCTCTCCCCTCATAACTGTCAGCGATAAAAAAAAAAGAGATCGAACCCACGAACCCGCCGCCCCCTGCGCCTCACCGACGCACTGCGATCTCCCCCCCCCCCGATGATCGGCGATCCCCCACCCAACCTCCAAAAAGCTGCCGCCTCCATCGAAGATCAACATCGCCCCCTGAACCCTAAATCGATCTGATGCCCGTCGCCCTAAACCCCCCCCAACCGCCTCCGATGACCGCCGCCTTGACCTCGCCGCCTCCCCCTCCCACTCGCCGCCGGCGCCTCCCTCCCCCGCCGATGCCCCTCCTCACGAGCGACGCCCGAACCCCCCCCCTCTGTAAGTCCTTTTTTTTCTTCTTCTTTATTTATTATTTTATTTCTGCTTTTATTTTAAAGATTAAATACTGTTTTTATTTTAAAGTTTAGAAAACTGATTTCTGTTTTAATTTAAAAACTGATTTCTGTTTTAATTTAAAAACTGATTTCTGTTTTAATTTAAAAACTGATTTTTCTTTTAATTTAAAAACTGATTTTTGTTAATTTAAAAACTGATTTTATAAGATTTTAAAACTGATTTTAAAATAGGATAAAAACTGTTTTTTTTAAGATTAAAAAATGATTTTTTTTTAAAAGCTTTAAAAACTGATTTAAAAACTGATTTTTGATTCAAACTTTAAAAGTAAAAATCAGATTTTTATATATTGAAAGCCGAAGTAAAAATCAGATTTTTATATATTGAATAGCGAAGTCAAAATTCGATTTTTATATATTGAATAGCGAAGTCAAAATCAGATTTTTATATATTGAATAGCGAAGTCAAAATTCGATTTTTATATATTGAATAGCGAAGTCAAAATTCGATTTTTATATATTGAATAGCGAAGTCAAAATTCGATTTTTATATATTGAATAGCGAAGTCAAAATCAGATTTTTATATATTGAATAGCGAAGTCAAAATTCGATTTTTATATATTGAATAGCGAACTAAAAATATGATTTTTATATATTGAACTTCGATAGAAAAATCAGATTTTTATATATTGAATAGCATAGTAAAAATTCGATTTTTACATATGTAGTGAAAGCGGACAACGAAAGCGACAAAAGGCGGGTTGGCGAAGATTTCCTGCATTAGAAGTGCCGTGGAGCTAGGATAGCTATATGTGAGAATTTCTCACCTTTCAATTTATTTTTCTAGTTATATATATATACTAGGATGCAGACGGTGCTTAGTAGCACCCGACACAATCGTCCACAGACCATGGACTTGTTTGTTTGGTTGCATAGATTAGTTGAATTATTTGTTTGAAATGAATTGAATTGTTTGGTGAGATGAAATTGATTTGATTGATGTGTGAATGGCGTGGGCCTTCACTAGACCGGGGATAAGGCTAGGCCTTGTCCCGTTTCTAGTATCGTGCCGTTATGCCGCCGAAATTTTCTAAAATATGTTAGAAAAATAAAAATATCATTTTATTTAAAGAATGAACTAAATAGAAATTCATATGTTGGAATAAAATGTTTTATCGTTAAAAATATAATTTTTAACGTGAAAGTGAATAAAATAAAATAAAATATTCATTTATAAACCGGACGGTTTGTTTATGTACACCTATTTGAATGACATTGATTGGGACGATAAATTTTACACATCGCCCAACAGCACAAATAAAATAGGTGTTTGATTGTTTGAAACCCCACACGGGTGTTGGGATGAAATTTGAAGTTCACTCATCCTGATTGATTAAATATGTCGATCGATTGATTGACAGGCTGTTATAAGCGTTGAATATCTATACTTGATGCTTATACAGTGTAGTGCACTTTGGTTGATGGTTGATTATTTTCAATGCTATTATATACATGTGTTGTATGAAAATCCATATAATTAACTTTGTATGGTAATTGATTGGGCCTCATTCCAATTTGAAAAATAAAGAATATTATAAAATAAAAGTTCATGTGTTGACAGTACTCATCCATTGAGATTGGTCATGTGTTGAACGAAATATTTTAGTAATAAAATTTACATCTTTAATATTATAAAATAAAAGTTCATGTGTTGACAGTACTCATCCATTGAGATTGGTCATGTGTTGAACGAAATATTTTGATAATAACAACTATTTTGAAAAAGAAATATTTGAAATAGAATATTCGAAGATAGAAATTTATGAAGCCGTGTTGATTAGATTGACGCCATTTTGACGTGAACGATATTCATATCGATTGAAAACGATTTCGAAATGAAATAAATTGAAAACGATTTCGAAATGAATTGAAAACGAATTCAAATTGAATTGAAAACGATTTCGAAATGAATTGAATTGAAAGCGATTTCGAAATGAATTGAATTGAAAACGATTTCGAAATGAATTGAATTGAAAGCGATTTCGAAATGAATTGAATTGAAAACGATTTCGAAATGAATTGAATTGAAAACGATTTCGAAATGAATTGAATTGAAAACGATTTCGAAATGAATTGAATTGAAAACGATTTCGAAATGAATTGAATTGAAAACGATTTCGAAATGAATTGAATTGAAAACGATTTCGAAATGAATTGAATTGAAAACGATTTCGAAATGAATTAAATTGAAAACGATTTCGAAATGAATTGAAAACGAATTCAAATTGAATTGAAAACGAATTGAAATGAATTCAAATTGAATTGAAATTTGAATTGAATAGAAATGAATTTTGAAACGAATTTATAAAGAAGAATTCAATTTTGATTTGAATTGAAAAGGAAGTTGAAATTGCTTTTGAAACGAATTCAAAACTATTTATATAATTCGTTTTAAATAGAAATCGACGAAATATATATTATATATATAATATATATAATATAATGGCCTGAATAGAACGCGCCGCGGCAGTTCGCGAATTTCGACCATTTATTTCAAACGGACATTACGGGAGATCCGACCGTCGGATTCTCCTAAAACCGGAACCGTTGGGTTCGTATCGAAAAGAGCTTTCTAACGAATATTAGAAATTAGAAATTAGAAATCTAACGGTTGGATTTGGAATTATGTCCAGATCAAATTGGAAAAAGGTCGCTGTAAGTGCAGTTCGATGGCCGTTGATGGAAATCGACTGTACGGGCCTTGATAAAATTATTAAAAATAGTAATAATTTGTGTAAAATCATAAGAAATGGTTTAGAAAGAATTGGGATGAAAAACTCCATATTTGAAAAGATAAAAATAGATTTTTATCTAAATGAACTAGTTTTGAACTAGAATTATAATTCTATTTATTTTTTTAAATAAATAAATTGAATTCGAGAAATGGTTTTGAAAATAACCAGAATTTCCAATAATTGCATTGGAATGGATTTGAATCGAAATTGTCTTTGGAACATTTCGATGTCGAATTTCGGGATTATACAGGTGTTGTTATGGAAATTTGAAAGATATTTATATATCGTTATTTCCAATACGGCATTTGTTAGTCGTAGAATTTGATATTGAATATAAGCCGATATATTTTCTATTCAGAGCCTTGTATTGAATATCAAATGTGATTTGGGTTTGTCGTGAATGGTGTCTTCACTAACACTGTTCTTGAACCCAGTTGAGAAAAGATTAAATCTTTTTATTTAGATTTGATGAAGTGTACCAATTAAATAATATTTAATTGGAATTTAATTGGTATTGATTTTTGGGTTTATCGTGAACAGTGTTTTAAATAACGCTTGTTCTTTAACCCGATAATTAATGAATGGGATTTTGGGTTTATCGTGAACCGTGTTTTAAATGACACTGATTCTTTAACCTAGTTAACGATTAAAACTAAGTGGAGTTTTAATGAATCTTTAATTAGATTGAGATAATCGAGAATGGAGTATCACCAGTTTTGCTCCAGGCGATAGTTAAATCTTTAATTAGATTTGAACGTGAAATGGTAATTGAATTTACCGATAACACTGTGGTGTTAGATATGAAGTATTACCAGTTTTACTTCATGGGATGAATAAGTTGGGATTGGGAAATTAAAACAAATGATTACTTCGGTAAGTTTTGTTAATCCCGACTAGTTTGAATTGAGATTCAAAAATAGAATAAAGAATAAATTCAAGGAATTTATCTTGGATAAAATGAATGGGAACCTTTCCCTATGAATGTGAAAGTTAGAAACTAACTGTCGGTTAGCCAAGCAGAATGGTTTTCTGGATATTGATCTGATGTTGGTTTCGGCCTTCGGGGTTAATATTTGGGGAATTATTCTCTTGATTAATTTACTGTTAGTGACTGATGAATTGGAATGAGGTGTATGTTGTGTTTGTGTAACACTTATTTAGAATATACGCGAGTTATTCGGAAAGACCGGGTTTATCCCATTCTGAATAACTGATACGACGATTAGTCGAAGATGAAGACGGTGGTCGAAGACCGGAAGTCTTCACGTCGTTTGGGTAATTACTGATGATCTTGATTGGGCTGTACACCCAAGAAGATGGAAACAGTTAGTGATCGTCCAGACGTGCTTGGAGATCGATGGATATGCGGGGTACTAGGTGCCTCCGGTTTCGTTCAGACCCAGGACGGACTTGTAAATGGACTGTGTGTCTGACATCGGATTTCATTTTGTGTGACTGATATCGGTTGCATAGGATGGTTTGCCTGTGTGGCATGCTAAGATGCAAATGATCAAGGCTTCTGTTGAAAAGCAAAGTCTTGTGGTGATGATCAAAGCACGGCCTTTGTGGCGTAGCTTTGTGTAACGTTTACGTCGCGTGTTTCACACCCGGTATGAACCAAAAACGGGAGACGGACCTCAGGGAGGACTTGCGTTTCTTTCTAGCTAGAAGTGGCGTCAGTGGTTTTACACGCCCTGACGAGTTTGACTTATGTGGTTGTTGCGGTTGCGAGGCACCTCGGTTATATCGGTTTCGGCCGATGCATTCTGGTCGGCTGACGGACCAGACTTACACCCCATAGGGTGGGGAGACGTAGTGTTCAGGCATAATAATCCACATCGGTGGACCGGCCCTGACGATCCAAGGGGCAGTTGCGGCTGTTCCTGAGGCTCGGGCTAGACAGTCTCGAATCGGTTGAGGACTATCTTTTGCCTCGGTTCATAGATGGAAGTCCAATTTCCAAATACGAGACTTTGCGATTTCGATTGTATAACCTATATATGGCGACATAGCGGGATGGGGCGCTCATGCCGCCTATGATTGATACTTATGATTTGAAGTGGTTTTATACCCTATGCACTTATAATAGTATCAAATGATTTGTTTTAAACGTATCAAGCATTCTTTGGCTGTTATAAGGGAAAACCCTATCCTCGACTGCGTTGCATTGTGTGATGGGACCTGGGTCTTATAACAGCTTCATTTTCTTTATTTAGCATTGCGCTGTTTGTTTTATGCACTGGTATTCTTGGGAGGAAACCCGTTCCGTGTTATACGGCGTGGTCCCTTGATTTACCTGACTTTAAAATAAAGATTAACTGTTTTAGTTCTCACACCAGTCCCATGACTGACCTGGAGTTTATTGTTTTAACCTAAACTCTGGGTGCCCCTATTTTCGACACGGGCAGCTAGTAGTTTTGGTTTTGCAGATTTATATTCACAGGATCCTGGTTTACAGCTGGAACGATATCCGGAAAGCTTTGTATCCGTATATCTTCTTCTGGTTGTGTATTGTATTATTTTTCCGCTGCTATGTATTTAAATGTAATTTAAATCTCTGATATTTCTGTGTAATATTCTTTTATACTCTGTATATTCTTGTAATCTGATGCATTGTTGTAATATACAATGAAATGTTCTTTTATACGCGTTCTGTTGTGGTTTGTTCTCGAACTATCCGACACTTTCCTTTACGGGGAAGTTACGGGGCGTCACAGTTGGTATCAGAGCTTTGGTTTACAAAGCTCAGAGAACAAGGCACATTAGAACCATACGAAAGAATTCATCAGATATTGGATTAGTAATATCCAATGTGGATGACTCGTTAGAGATGGGATCAGTAGTATCCTAGAACGAGTGTGAAGAGTATATTTTTCAAATGAAAACAAATTTTTGTTTTGAAAATTTAAATCAATTATTCGTATTTGATTATCTCTTTATATTGAGTTGGACAGTCCAGTATATAAAGATTTTGCGTATACGTCTGATCCGCGTGTATTTGAAATTTTAATATACTGGATAGATATAGAGTCACATTCTAGACACTCGGGGATAATTCTGATGATGTGGCCACATCATCAATATTTATATTCGTGTTTCGAAGGTGTGATATCTATATATTTCCATTAGACTGGTGTGAGAACCAAATCTTATATAGCTAGAACACTTTGTTGTGAATTGGCATCAAAACATGATTTTCTGTATATGTATCAAAGTTATGAATTTGAAACTCTAATTCACTAATTGATTGATGTTTGCGTTGTTTGTTTATTTGTTTGCTAATTTTTAGCCATTTAGCCTAATTGAAACAAATATTGAATTGTATTGAAAATTGGTCGCATTTGTTTGCATATACATATATATCATTGAACAGGTCATAGCAAGGAGGCTAGAGCAAAGAATAAAATTTGTTTGCCCGACAAATAGGTACATGTTTACTACATAATTTCCTGTTTTTTTTTGGTGATGATGATTTTATGAGCCTATTGGCTAGCCGCTTGGCTTTTTCTTTTTCTTTTTTGAGATCTGAAGGACCGGGGAAGCTATTTGAAATTCCCCGATGCTCCCGGTGCAGGGGAGGTTATGGCGAAATTTTTCGAAAATTTAGGGTGTTAGCCAAATTTTTGAAATTTTGAAAATTCTCAGAAACTAAAGAGTTGGAGAATGGAAGCCAGATCGAGCGTAGAACTGAATAATCAAACCACTTTCGACTTTGTTCCTTTTCGGGGACGAAAAGTTTTAAGTGGGGGAGATTGTAACAACCCGTAAAATGCGAGCCAGTTTGAAATTTTTATTTTGGCAATTTTGGCGAATTTTGATTATTTAAAATGAATTATTTTAAATAATATCGACGAAAAATCTATTCTGAATAGAATTCGAACGTATATATTATACGCGTCGTCGTTAGAATATAAATATTTATATATAATTATAAATAGAATTGGAAATGGCACGGTAGTTCGATAATTCGATTTCAAACTTCAATTGAATGTATCGGGTGCAAAACAATCCGGATTTTAGTGAAACCAAAAACATTGAGATCTAATTGTGAATATCTTTCCAACGAATCCGAAAAATCAAGATTTCATGGCGGGGATCAAAAGATATGTCCAGTTGAAAATTCTGAATAGTCGCTATGGAATTCAGGCCCTTAAAAATGGACATTTTGCAAAAGACCTCGGATCTCGACGAAACTAGTTTTGTTGGGTCCGCAGTGTCGAATTATTGCTAGGTTTCAAACTTCATAATTTTTCGAATCAATACGTGAGCGTGGCAAAGGAAAACGCGTTTGACCAGTTTCAGTTGATTTTAATCGACTGGAAATTGGCCATTTTTCAAACGGTCTCAGAATTCGACGAAACTAGTTTTGTTAGGACCGTATCGTCAATACGAAGCTAGAAAATATTTTTCTGGAATTTTTAAAGTTCGTATGTGACCTCGGTAATTTGAAATGCGCGTTTAAAATTCAATATATAGATTTAAATGTAAATTTAACGGAAACTGATTCAAACAGCCGAACCAGCCTACGATACATATACCATTGTGTTCGGAATAGGGGTAATTAACTAAGGACGACAGGCGGTGGGTCTCGTTTCGAGGTCAAAAATAAAAGTTGCTTTTTAGAAAATTAAATAATAAAATAATATAATAAATATTATAAAACCTTTCTCTCTCACTCTCTCTCCCCTCATAACTGTCAGCGATAAAAAAAAAAAAAAAGAGATCGAACCCACGAACCCGCCGCCCCCTGCGCCTCACCGACGCACTGCGATCTCCCCCCCCCCGATGATCGGCGATCCCCCACCCAACCTCCAAAAAGCTGCCGCCTCCATCGAAGATCGACATCGCCCCCTGAACCCTAAATCGATCTGATGCCCGTCGCCCTAAACCCCCCCCCCCCCCAACCGCCTCCGATGACCGCCGCCTTGACCTCACCGCCTCCCCCTCCCACTCGCCGCCGGCGCCTCCCTCCCCCGCCGATGCCCCTCCTCACGAGCGACGCCCGAACCCCCCCCCCCCTCTGTAAGTCCTTTTTTTTCTTCTTCTTTATTTATTATTTTATTTCTGCTTTTATTTTAAAGATTAAATACTGTTTTTATTTTAAAGTTTAGAAAACTGATTTCTGTTTTAATTTAAAAACTGATTTCTGTTTTAATTTAAAAACTGATTTCTGTTTTAATTTAAAAACTGATTTTTCTTTTAATTTAAAAACTGATTTTTGTTAATTTAAAAACTGATTTTATAAGATTTTAAAACTGATTTTAAAATAGGATAAAAACTGTTTTTTTTTAGATTAAAAACTGATTTTTTTTGAAAAGCTTTAAAAACTGATTTAAAAACTGATTTTTGATTCAAACTTTAAAAGTAAAAATCAGATTTTTATATATTGAAAGCCGAAGTAAAAATCAGATTTTTATATATTGAATAGCGAAGTCAAAATTCGATTTTTATATATTGAATAGCGAAGTCAAAATCAGATTTTTATATATTGAATAGCGAAGTCAAAATTCGATTTTTATATATTGAATAGCGAAGTCAAAATTCGATTTTTATATATTGAATAGCGAAGTCAAAATTCGATTTTTATATATTGAATAGCGAAGTCAAAATCAGATTTTTATATATTGAATAGCGAAGTCAAAATTCGATTTTTATATATTGAATAGCAAACTAAAAATATGATTTTTATATATTGAACTTCGATAGAAAAAACTGATTTTTATATATTGAATAGCATAGTAAAAATTCGATTTTTACATATGTAGTGAAAGCGGACAACGAAAGCGACAAAAGGCGGGTTGGCGAAGATTTCCTGCATTAGAAGTGCCGTGGAGCTAGGATAGCTATATGTGAGAATTTCTCACCTTTCAATTTATTTTTCTAGTTATATATATATATATATACTAGGATGCAGACGGTGCTTAGTAGCACCCGACACAATCGTCCACAGACCATGGACTTGTTTGTTTGGTTGCATAGATTAGTTGAATTATTTGTTTGAAATGAATTGAATTGTTTGGTGAGATGAAATTGATTTGATTGATGTGTGAATGGCGTGGGCCTTCACTAGACCGGGGATAAGGCTAGGCCTTGTCCCGTTTCTAGTATCGTGTCGTTATGCCGCCGAAATTTTCTAAAATATGTTAGAAAAATAAAAATATCATTTTATTTAAAGAATGAACTAAATAGAAATTCATATGTTGGAATAAAATGTTTTATCGTTAAAAATATAATTTTTAACGTGAAAGTGAATAAAATAAAATAAAATATTCATTTATAAACCGGACGGTTTGTTTATGTACACCTATTTGAATGACATTGATTGGGACGATAAATTTTACACATCGCCCAACAGCACAAATAAAATAGGTGTTTGATTGTTTGAAACCCCACACGGGTGTTGGGATGAAATTTGAAGTTCACTCATCCTGATTGATTAAATATGTCGATCGATTGATTGACAGGCTGTTATAAGCGTTGAATATCTATACTTGATGCTTATACAGTGTAGTGCACTTTGGTTGATGGTTGATTATTTTCAATGCTATTATATACATGTGTTGTATGAAAATCCATATAATTAACTTTGTATGGTAATTGATTGGGCCTCATTCCAATTTGAAAAATAAAGAATATTATAAAATAAAAGTTCATGTGTTGACAGTACTCATCCATTGAGATTGGTCATGTGTTGAACGAAATATTTTAGTAATAAAATTTACATCTTTAATATTATAAAATAAAAGTTCATGTGTTGACAGTACTCATCCATTGAGATTGGTCATGTGTTGAACGAAATATTTTGATAATAACAACTATTTTGAAAAAGAAATATTTGAAATAGAATATTCGAAGATAGAAATTTATGAAGCCGTGTTGATTAGATTGACGCCATTTTGACGTGAACGATATTCATATCGATTGAAAACGATTTCGAAATGAAATAAATTGAAAACGATTTCGAAATGAATTGAAAACGAATTCAAATTGAATTGAAAACGATTTCGAAATGAATTGAATTGAAAGCGATTTCGAAATGAATTGAATTGAAAACGATTTCGAAATGAATTGAATTGAAAACGATTTCGAAATGAATTGAATTGAAAACGATTTCGAAATGAATTGAATTGAAAACGATTTCGAAATGAATTGAATTGAAAACGATTTCGAAATGAATTGAATTGAAAACGATTTCGAAATGAATTGAATTGAAAACGATTTCGAAATGAATTGAATACGATTTCGAAATGAATTGAATTGAAAACGATTTCGAAATGAATTAAATTGAAAACGATTTCGAAATGAATTGAAAACGAATTCAAATTGAATTGAAAACGAATTGAAATGAATTCAAATTGAATTGAAATTTGAATTGAATAGAAATGAATTTTGAAACGAATTTATAAAGAAGAATTCAATTTTGATTTGAATTGAAAAGGAAGTTGAAATTGCTTTTGAAACGAATTCAAAACTATTTATATAATTCGTTTTAAATAGAAATCGACGAAATATATATTATATATATAATATATATAATATAATGGCCTGAATAGAACGCGCCGCGGCAGTTCGCGAATTTCGACCATTTATTTCAAACGGACATTACGGGAGATCCGACCGTCGGATTCTCCTAAAACCGGAACCGTTGGGTTCGTATCGAAAAGAGCTTTCTAACGAATATTAGAAATTAGAAATCTAACGGTTGGATTTGGAATTATGTCCAGATCAAATTGGAAAAAGGTCGTTGTAAGTGCAGTTCGATGGCCGTTGATGGAAATCGACTGTACGGGCCTTGATATAATTATTAAAAATAGTAATAATTTGTGTAAAATCATAAGAAATGGTTTAGAAAGAATTGGGATGAAAAACTCCATATTTGAAAAGATAAAAATAGATTTTTATCTAAATGAACTAGTTTTGAACTAGAATTATAATTCTATTTATTTTTTTAAATAAATAAATTGAATTCGAGAAATGGTTTTGAAAATAACCAGAATTTCCAATAATTGCATTGGAATGGATTTGAATCAAAATTGTCTTCGGAACATTTCGATGTCGAATTTCGGGATTATACAGGTGTTGTTATGGAAATTTGAAAGATATTTATATATCGTTATTTCCAATACGGCATTTGTTAGTCGTAGAATTTGATATTGAATATAAGCCGATATATTTTCTATTCAGAGCCTTGTATTGAATATCAAATGTGATTTGGGTTTGTCGTGAATGGTGTCTTCACTAACACTGTTCTTGAACCCAGTTGAGAAAAGATTAAATCTTTTTATTTAGATTTGATGAAGTGTACCAATTAAATAATATTTAATTGGAATTTAATTGGTATTGATTTTTGGGTTTATCGTGAACAGTGTTTTAAATAACGCTTGTTCTTTAACCCGATAATTAATGAATGGGATTTTGGGTTTATCGTGAACCGTGTTTTAAATGACACTGATTCTTTAACCCAGTTAACGATTAAAACTAAGTGGAGTTTTAATGAATCTTTAATTAGATTGAGATAATCGAGAATGGAGTATCACCAGTTTTGCTCCAGGCGATAGTTAAATCTTTAATTAGATTTGAACGTGAAATGGTAATTGAATTTACCGATAACACTGTGGTGTTAGATATGAAGTATTACCAGTTTTACTTCATGGGATGAATAAGTTGGGATTGGGAAATTAAAACAAATGATTACTTCGGTAAGTTTCGTTAATCCCGACTAGTTTGAATTGAGATTCAAAAATAGAATAAAGAATAAATTCAAGGAATTTATCTTGGATAAAATGAATGGGAACCTTTCCCTATGAATGTGAAAGTTAGAAACTAACTGTCGGTTAGCCAAGCAGAATGGTTTTCTGGATATTGATCTGATGTTGGTTTCGGCCTTCGGGGTTAATATTTGGGGAATTATTCTCTTGATTAATTTACTGTTAGTGACTGATGAATTGGAATGAGGCGTATGTTGTGTTTGTGTAACACTTATTTAGAATATACGCGAGTTATTCGGAAAGACCGGGTTTATCCCATTCTGAATAACTGATACGACGATTAGTCGAAGATGAAGACGGTGGTCGAAGACCGGAAGTCTTCACGTCGTTTGGGTAATTACTGATGATCTTGATTGGGCTGTACACCCAAGAAGATGGAAACAGTTAGTGATCGTCCAGACGTGCTTGGAGATCGATGGATATGCGGGGTACTAGGTGCCTCCGGTTTCGTTCAGACCCAGGACGGACTTGTAAATGGACTGTGTGTCTGACATCGGATTTCATTCTGTGTGACTGATATCGGTTGCATAGGATGGTTTGCCTGTGTGGCATGCTAAGATGCAAATGATCAAGGCTTCTGTTGAAAAGCAAAGTCTTGTGGTGATGATCAAAGCACGGCCTTTGTGGCGTAGCTTTGTGTAACGTTTACCTCGCGTGTTTCACACCCGGTATGAACCAAAAACGGGAGACGGACCTCAGGGAGGACTTGCGTTTCTTTCTAGCTAGAAGTGGCGTCAGTGGTTTTACACGCCCTGACGAGTTTGACTTATGTGGTTGTTGCGGTTGCGAGGCGCCTCGGTTATATCGGTTTCGGCCGATGCATTCTGGTCGGCTGACGGACCAGACTTACACCCCATAGGGTGGGGAGACGTAGTGTTCAGGCATAATAATCCACATCGGTGGACCGGCCCTGACGATCCAAGGGGCAGTTGCGGCTGTTCCTGAGGCTCGGGCTAGACAGTCTCGAATCGGTTGAGGACTATCTTTTGCCTCGGTTCATAGATGGAAGTCCAATTTCCAAATACGAGACTTTGCGATTTCGATTGTATAACCTATATATGGCGACATAGCGGGATGGGGCGCTCATGCCGCCTATGATTGATACTTATGATTTGAAGTGGTTTTATACCCTATGCACTTATAATAGTATCAAATGATTTGTTTTAAACGTATCAAGCATTCTTTGGCTGTTATAAGGGAAAACCCTATCCTCGACTGCGTTGCATTGTGTGATGGGACCTGGGTCTTATAACAGCTTCATTTTCTTTATTTAGCATTGCGCTGTTTGTTTTATGCACTGGTATTCTTGGGAGGAAACCCGTTCTGTGTTATACGGCGTGGTCCCTTGATTTACCTGACTTTAAAATAAAGATTAACTGTTTTAGTTCTCACACCAGTCCCATGACTGACCTGGAGTTTATTGTTTTAACCTAAACTCTGGGTGCCCCTATTTTCGACACGGGCAGCTAGTAGTTTTGGTTTTGCAGATTTATATTCACAGGATCCTGGTTCACAGCTGGAACGATATCCGGAAAGCTTTGTATCCGTATATCTTCTTCTGGTTGTGTATTGTATTATTTTTCCGCTGCTATGTATTTAAATGTAATTTAAATCTCTGATATTTCTGTGTAATATTCTTTTATACTCTGTATATTCTTGTAATCTGATGCATTGTTGTAATATACAATGAAATGTTCTTTTATACGCGTTCTGTTGTGGTTTGTTCTCGAACTATCCGACACTTTCCTTTACGGGGAAGTTACGGGGCGTCACAGTTCTTTTCCTGTTGTGGGAGCTTAGCCCTTGTTACTTGGCCTTATTTCTTCATCCATATCCGTGTTTCTCCTTTTCAAGGTGTATCGAGATTGAAGTACTGTACTTTCAGTCCATTTGAAAGCAAAAAGGTTAAAACCCTTCATTATTTCTTGTTCGAATATCCTTCCTTTGGCTTGTTCATGGATAGCATCTCTTGTGTAAGAGAATGGGTCATACTCCCTTAATGTAGAACCACTTAGGGTGTAGATTGAGATTTGTCCTAAGAAGGAAGTGTTGTTGCTTTAATAATCAGGATCATATCGTTCTATTTCCTTTTTCCACTTGACTATTCGCAAGGCTTCCATTTGTAACCTCTGCTCTTCCATCACTCTCGGGTCAGCAAAATACCTGGCATAGCCATTTGTGATCCAGAAGACTCTTGTTGGGTCCCTTTTCCCACATTCTTGCTTCTTCAAAGCTTAGTCCTATCCGGGACGGAACAACACAGTTAGATATGTGCCTGTTGAACATAAGGTTGGAGGTTCAAGCCCTCCTTCTAGCGCCAAAATGTTAACGATATTTTTCATCAACACCAGAGATAAGTCTAAGGAAATGGACCTAATGGGAAAATGGCATTATTAAGTTCCTACAAGCTTGAGTTAGTTCACTGTTTCTTAGATATCAAGGTCTTAATCACGAAGATTAGTTACTCTTCCCTCAAGGGGTGCGTGTCGCGCTTACGAGACTCAATAACCAACATTTATGTTGGGATAAAGGTTCGCTAAGCACAACACAAGATAGAAAGTTAAACGGTTTATAAAAAGGGGTTTTTCAATGATCAGGAGAAAGGGTTAGGGCTTGTGTGGAACATTTTGTCATATAGAAACCATAAGGTAATATATAAAGGAAGTAGCAAAGCAACTTATAGAAATTAAGCTAAGTGTCAATCCACTCTTTATTGCTTATTGACTTGAATACATAAGTGTTTACAAAGAAAATCCCCAAATTGATTTAGAAATTAGGGTTTACTCTATTAGAAAAGAATACAAGATTGGGGAATGAGAATTTAGCCTCGAAAATGTGACTTCTAGATTCTTATTTATAGACAAATTGGGACACTTTTTGTCATTGGGTCAGCAGAAGCCTCTTTTGGGTGTAACAACTATGTGTCGGCCGCCCTTTACCTTTCTGTTCTGGTTGCCTTGGCTCTCGGACGTTCTTTTGGCATTGTTAATAGATATAACGGAGCCTTCGGTGTGTCGGTCCTGGCTCTCAGAAAATTGGTCTTGATCTTTGGAGCCTCTCTTTGATGTTACTTCTTCCTCTCATATCGATACCAAGCCCGTTGGTATGTATATCTTTGAGAAAGGATTACGACTTTCAGTTATAAGCTTCCGGACTTGTCTTCAAGTCTTCGTAGTGTTAGTATTCGTGCTTCAACTTCCTATGTTCCGGGAACTGTCACCCCTTTCGGTATTGACATTAAGCAAGTTAGTGTGGATGACTCTTCTTTTCAAAAGCTATGGATTGCTCTTGGTGAATTTTTCGAAAGGGTTTCGTTCTTCTGGAAGGATGCTCTTGGGGTATAACTTGTTGATTTCTAAAGTTGTCCCTTGGTGACCATAAAGCTTATGTCCCTATAACTGGCTTTCATAAGGTTCCTCTTCTGTTTTGGCTTCTTGGGCATTTGGCTCCTTCATCTCCTTTTGTATCGCCATTAAGCAAGTTAATGCAGATAGCGCTTTCATCTTCCTTTACTTTGCTTGATACTTCTTGTCAAGTCATTGGCCTCGTATCATAGGCTTTCGTGATTTCTTTCCATTTGCCCCCGGCTTGAGAAGATAACTTGTTCGACGACGAATATTCTACCAATTAAAAAATCGTCGCGAAGTGTAATAAACCGCAAGCGCATGACGTACATTTGTAGTACGTTAGCGAATACGAGTAAATCCACGGGGAAAGAAATAATTCTAATTTTTATTCAATCAAATTAAATCAAATTCAACAGAAATTTTAACTACAACCAAACTAGTCTAACAAACTAAGATTGATTAAAAACTATGAGATTAAATGACAACCTAGGAATAGATCCACTCACTTGATCACATGAATCAATATAAAATGAAACCATGATCTCTCCTTCTTTGGTCATTTGCGAATTTAGTTGATATGATTATTATAAGTATAGCTTATTAATGCTATTAATTAGCACAACATAAACTATAACATACCCACTAAATCACCTTACTGGTTCTAATGAAAAATGAACAAGTTGAAATTGAAATATACTTTAAGCATGGCCGATGAACTATTAATTAGAACTATATACAGTCATATTTTTATTTCAACCTCCACTTAATCAACATCATCATATGTAGATGAAGCGGTAATTAGTGAACATATGACTAAGCGTGAACTATTTGGTGCCAACAATATAGGCTATCAAATTCAGTAATGAACACAAACCAATAACATAAACATGACATGAAGAACAAAAAGAGAGCATGAATAAACAAATTTTGTTGCATCTACATAATCAAGAGAGCTTAATTATCCCTAAATTGAAAGGGGTTAGCCTCTAATGTATGTAATCATGACAACAAAGATAGATTGCAACATTAAAAATAAAGGAAAAAGAGAGAAATAATTAACAAAAATAAACTAAACTATTTGCATAAAATAAAACTACACTAATGCATAAAGTCAATAACAAGAATTGAATGGACAAGAAATTAAGTTGCATTAACATGAAAATTACATAAAAGAGAAATGGCTAAGAAACCATGAAAGAAAGAACTTTTGTTTTTGATCCTACAAACTAACTAAAAGAGAGAGTATAAAGGAGATGATTTATTTACATGACATAAAGGGGCATATATACATGTTTGAAACCATAAAACCCTAATCCCATTTGTTAGGGAGTACAAAAAATAACCCTTCATGAAGCTTCCATTTGTCTTTAGCCTCTAATTAATCATTAAAAGTTCAGAAGCTTTTTTGTCTCCACTTGCCAATATATTAGCTTTTAATTGTTCCATTAAAGAAAGAGTGATAATGTTAGGGTCCTCCACTAAGTTGTGTGCGAATTAATTCCATCTCCATTCCTTAATATATAGTTTTCACTTTGTGTAAAGAGTATTGATAGATTATATTTTTTCGTTCCACTGTGAGATTTTGATCTTCTTTTTCTTCTATTCTAATATTTCTTTCTACTATTCTAATATTTTTTTCTTCCTTTCCTCATCCTCTAACTTCCTTTTATTAACAATCTGGTTTTTCTGTGCTTTTGAGTTGGACATGAATAGTTAAATGTTAGCTTAAACGATATGAAAAAGTTAGGTCGTTAAAACACCAGGTCCGCTCGACTCAGCACATCGCGTAGAACCAAAGACCGTAGCATTTTCAAAGCACTAAGGATCAAGCCCGAGAGAAGTCGTGCAAGTGTAGGCCTCACAACTCCTTAAAACGGTGCACTTAGCATATTTCGAATCCCCTATGCAATAAATTTGGAATCCCATATGCCATACATTTCGCATCCTATATGCCATACATTTTGAATCCCCTATGCCACACATTTCGAACCCCTCAACACGGCGTAGTTCGAATCCCTCAACTCTCCATAATCCAATGCAACAAAAACCTCGTACTCCCTCAGAGGATAAAAATTTCGTATCCCATAAGGGATAAGAATTTTTATCCCTTTATGGGATACGAATTTCGTATCCCTCAAGGGATATGAATTTGTATCCCTCAAGGGATATGAATTCGTATCCCTTCGAGGGATACGAGTTTACATACCTTTGAGGGATGCGAGTTCACCTCACTTTGCATCCCTCGAAGGGATGCGATAATTTGCATCCCTCTAGGATGCAAATTTCATATCCTCCCAGATGCAAAATTCACATCTTTCTAGGATGTAAAATTTGCATCCCTAGGTGGATGCGAAATTTGCTAAGAATGGGGATACGTGATACGAAATTCTACCCTTCTCACCTACTTTTCACTTACTCCACTACCAACCAATTCCCATAATACACCCTCATTTCCAATGTGAAAAGGGTTGGTTGAAGCTCTCCTCCAAGCTCTAATAGCGGTCTAAGAAAAAAATAATCTTCCCAAAGCCTCCTAAACTTCTTCCTTCATCCAAAAAAGAAGAAGAGCATGTTCTTAGACACATGACACTACACCATATATGCAAAATGGGCACATGAGGATGCAGAGACTTGATAATGCTTTTAGCCGTATCAAATTTGAAACTGCTAATAGATGTATTGAATTTCCTCCTGGCGATCCGCACCTCCCCAAACACATAAGATCTAACTATACATCTAAATATCTCTGGATTAGTACATTTGATACAGTTTGTAACCATATAAGATCCGTATCAAAATTTTCCCCCGCTATTTTCTTTCTGGCACCATCCTGTTTTGACACTTTGAAACTTTCGGTCGGCTTCTTCCCTCTTTCGAAATTTCCATGGTGACCAAAAACCCAAATTAGGGTTTTGGTACTCAGCGCACCATCTTCCCTTATGAATAAACCATCCAGCGCTATCCATCTTACTCGTCATCTCGCGCTGCCTTCAGGTGACCGGCGAACTTTCAGTCCACCGCTGTCCATCTTTATCGTCGCCACTGAAGGTGAGTAAGTTTAATTTGAATCTGAATTGGGTTTAAATCGGGTTTAATTTGAATTTGAGTTCGGTTTACTTTGAATTTGCATCGCTTGGTTCAAAAATATGAATGATAGATATGTGCATGTGCTTGTCTACCTCGAATTCACGCTTCTATTATGTTATTGGGTTTAAATTAGGTTTTAATTAGGTATTTTCAGACAGCTTTGTAATGTTTCATATCTTCTTGCTCGAATTCATGCTGCTACGTTGATCAAACTTGAAAATTGCCTTATGGTATAGGGTTGTTGTTAGGATTTCTGACTGATAAGAACAATTACTAAACTTGGTCTTCTTTGTCACCGCTACAATGTATGATATGTTGAAAACTTGTCACTGTTATAATGTATTTTACAAAATACGGGAATACATGCATAAGGGTAGTGGCAAGACCGTCCTTATATAGGTCTTCGGCTCCTATATGTAGGTAATCTGCTCAATACTATTCACGTTCAGAATTTTTGAACTCCAAGTAAGGCGTTTTCACTAGCATACTATACCAAATACTCCTATTTTGAACTCAACGAAACTATTTTCAAAGCCCATTCCAACATATACAAAAATTAACTTTCAAAATTGAATTATATTTTTTAACATCTTTAAAATTAATTACTCTATGTTTCAAGCCCTCACGACCACATTATATATTTGATTATCACGAAACTTGACGAAAAACAACAATATGCTACTGCAGATTCAATTGCATTTTTTGAGCTTAACGGGTATGTAGCATGATACTACACAGCCGATTAGTTATGTGTTATAAATATCATAATAATACCAGCTGACATGCCCAATTGGTGGCATCCTACGCACCAAAACGAAGACAGAAGAAAGTCATCTTGCATCATACATACATAACATATATTACATTAAAACACAAGATAAGAAATATAAAGAAGATGCAAACTAAGAGCAGGAGGAAGAGTAGATCATGTAAGATCATCATTGGTGCTTCCAAGTGATTTAACCGGACAGTGCGCCTGTGGTAATGCAAGCCTGAAAGGTGCAGAATGAGGACCTACCCATATATGAAAAAAATATGAGAAATACGTCTGTAAATTCCTTCAATGTGATTCTTAGGTTTATTGAAAACTGTGGCATTTCTTTCTTTCCACATACACCAACAATAAATAGCAAAAAAAGAATCTATCAGATAATCCTCAGTATCGTACTGCCACTGATCAAACACAGATATAATATCAAGAATGAAGCCTAGAAGATGGATACTGGAAGTGACCCAAATCGGATAAGAGACATCACATTCGAAGAAAAGATGATGAATAATTTACTCATGATTGGAACAAAGTGCATAGTTAGGGTTCACAACTAAGTTATGACGAAACAGCCATGCTCGAGTGTTGATCCTAGCATGAATGAGACACCATTGAATGAAGAGAATATTTAGGGGCAAGCAACACTTCCAAAGACTGGCAAAGGAGAAAGAACGACCATCATGATTAAGAAAATAGTTGCATGATGCAACAGAAAAACCACTAATTGGAGACAATGCCCAAATGTAACGATCAGGGAGGTTGGAAAGCTGAGTTTGAAAAAGTAAGTTTGATGTAGCTAAAAGTTCCAAGAAGACTGGTACATCAAAAAGAACATGAGGGAAGAGGCCAGTTGGGCCAAGGCCCATTGTTCACCAATAGAGAATCCCAAATGTGAAAAAAATAGGAAAAAGGGTAGGGAAAACATGAGATAAAGGATGTTGGTCATGCCATGTGTCAAACCAGAAAAGACAATTAACTCCATTGCCCAGTTTAACATGGAGCTGATTCTTGAAGCAGGGAAGGGTGAGAAGAACTCCAGACTAGAACAGAGAGCCTTTAGCGGGGGAGTGAAGAACTAGACGATGATTAGAAGAATAGTGAAGAGAAATTATCCAGTCTTTCCACATGAAGCTACCCAGGGAAACGAGACGCCAGATCCACTTTGAGAGAAGTGCTAAGTTAAACAAGGATAGGTTGACAACACCAAGCCCACCCTGATTACAATGCAAGCATGCAGTCTGCCAATTGACTAATATCTTAATATTACTACCATTCCAAAGAAGGGAGCTTCTAGTGGAATCAATTTTGTTGATAACCCAGGTGGGAAGTTTGTGAAAAGACATCCAATATGTGGAAATAGCAGAAAGAACGGATTTGACTAGGATCAAACGACCAGCCGATGTAAGGGAATTAGCCTTCTAAAATGCCAATCTAGATTTAGTTTTGTTGATAAGATGAAGCCAGTCAGATTTGATGAGTTTGGCAGGTCTGAGAGGAATGCCGCGGTATTTAATGGGTAAAAGCCCGATCGAATAGTTAAGAAGAGAAGATATGAAAGGACCTTAGCGAGAAGAATTGCCGAACATAATAATGGAGCTCTTACTGAAGTAGATAGAGAGACCCGAGACAAGTTCAAAGACTTATAAAAGGACCTTGATACAATGGATATGATTAGGTTCAAGAGAAGCGAAAATGATAGTTTCATCTGTAAACTGCAGATTGGATACAACCGTGTTTGAGTTAGGGAGATGAATACCAGACAAAAATTCATTAGCAATAACCCTCTTAACCATTTGATTGAACACATCAACTATCAACATAAAGATAAGGTGTGATAAAGGATCGCCTTGTCTCAAACCACACGTCGATTTAATTAGCCCACCAGAATCACCGTTAACTGAAACAGATGAAAAACTAGCATAGAGGATGCATTCAATCAATTTACACCATTTGTCAGGGAACCCTCTGTGTTACATAAGGTCCAAAATAAAGGTCCAATTGACCGGATCAAAAGCTTTCGAAAAGTATAGCTTGAAAAAAACACCAGGTGTGGAAGTGTGATGGCAAAAAGAGATGATTTCTTGAGTAGCAGTGACACAATCAAGTATATTTCGACCGAGGATGAAAGATGAATGCTAAAGCTCAACCAGTGGAGAAATGACAGTTTGGAGGCGATTAGAAAGAACCATGGTAATGATTTTGAAGGTTGCGTTGAGGAGAGATGGGTCGAAAGGATGTCAGGGTATTAGCTCCAAAAGATTTGGGGAGAAGGATAATATTAGCGTAGTTCAATCTAGTAATGCACATTGGGTTCTCCTGATACATATCCAAAATATCCTGTCTAACAGTAGCCTAAAAGTGTTTAAAGTAAACTGGCCCAATACCATCAGGCCCAGGGGCTTTATCATCCGACATATCTTTAAATGCAACCTATATCTCTTCTTCGGTGAATGGTTGATCAACATGAATAGGAGAGGGATTGGGATAGAGGAGAATCCAGTCAATGTCAGGCAAGGAAGGAGGTGAATTGCCAAGGATGGTATGGTAAAAATCAGTGAAAAGACGACGAATATCACTCTAATCAATGAATATTTGATCATTATGGATAATCTTTGAGAAGAAAATCGATCTACGACGACTATTGGTAAATCGATGAAAATATGATGTTTTCTTATCACCCTCATCAATCCATTTAGCTTTTGAACGTTGTTTCCAGCCAATCTCTTCCTGTTTGATCAGTATGTCCAATTCAGTTTCAAGTTCTATAAATTATTGCTTTCCATATCATCTAAAGGACGAGATTCTTCAAGAATGTTAAGGTCAAGGATAACATCTTGAATGGAAGAAATACGTGTACGAAGGGAACCCCATACAGATTTGGCTCATGCTTTAATGATTTTTCTCAAGAATCTGAGTTTCACTGCCATTCTATGGCTAGCATACTAGGACTGTATTGGATGTGCCCATGCTATGTTGATAAAATCTGCAAAAGATTGTTCAAGAATCCAAAGTCATTCAAATTTGAAAGGATGTTTTGGGTTAGATAGGGCATCGAAATTAAGGAGAATTGGACAATGATCAGAGAGGGTGGTGGCAAGACCATGTACAAGAGAAAGGGGATGCAGGCCCTCCCATGCATAGTTGAATAGGAAACAATCAAGTTTAGCAAGAGATGGCACAGTTTTGTGGTTAGACCATGTGTAAAAGTGATTACTGATGGGAGGGTCAATGAGAGAGTAATCAAAGATGAAAGAGTTGAATGATTCAGAGTCTAGTGAGATGTTTCCTGAGTTTCTCTCTTTAGAAATTCTAGTCGTGTTAAAGTCTCAGTCAATAACCCATGGTCCATTAAATTGGGAGGCTAAGTCTCGACAATTAGACCAAAGACAAACTTTGTCTTGAACTACTTAAGGACCATATATACTGGAAAAGAAATATGTTGCGTTAGAGGAAAGGTGACGAAGTGCAATATTTAAACCTGAAGTGTTCGAAAAAGATTAACAAAGGGTCCAAGCCGATTCATTCCATGTTGTAATTAATCCACCTCTATTGTCGATAGCATTAACATAAGCCCAATTAGTTAAAAAAGATCCAGCAAAAAGTCTAATGTGATAGTTAGAAGGATTATGCAGTTTTGTTTCTTGTAAAAAAGTATATAAATCTTAAGAGGGGACAATATTAAGTTGATAGCATGGCATTTAAATGGGTACCCCAAACATAGTACATTCCAAGAAGCAATCTTTATAGGGATTTGTTGACATGCTCCAATTCTAGTGAATGCATGGCAGTGTAGTGTGTATCATGCAAACTCATACTCAAGCAACATGAAATTCTCTTATTCAGACTCTTATTAACTGAAGAAAAAACAACAAGAGTAAAATAATACTCGAAGCGTCCGGGCAAGAGCTAGCTCGGTTGTGCCGGCTGCTACGTCGAACTAGAACCGGCGAGAGAAACTATGGCCAGTCCTACTCCATAACAATTTGTGGAAGCGCAGAAAGTTGAGGGGATGCTTGATGAACTAGAGAACCATCTTGCACTGGACTGATAATTGGACCATCCTCTTGATCCCCACCAACTGGACCGTCTACCTCGACGGACTCTTCTTGATTAGCATCTTGTGGCCAAGCTGACAGTGGTAGAAACATGGCAACTTCCTGGATCATCACATCATAACGCTCATTTAAGTTCAGTTCTGGAGTATGTTCTTGGATGCATGGTACACCAGCTCTTCCATATTTCCCAAAAAAAAAAGAGTCTCTAGTCTCATTCCTGGATGTGCATGAATGCAACAATGATCTTTGATGAGATGATTAGAATTTATTGAGAATGCTGCAAATTTCTAGAGAATTCCAAAGTATTGAAGATAATACAAATTTCTAGAATTCTCAGAGATTAATAAATTGCTTTGTATTATTGAATAAGTATTTCTTACTTTATCTAGAGTATTGTATCTAGAATATTCTTATGTATTATTATTAAATAAATTACTTGATGAATGTGGAATGTTCTCTCTAGAGAATTCTACATAATTGTAATGAGATGCCTATAAATATGAGCATGGGCACATTGTAAGGTTGTAGCAAAAACTATAAGCAATAAAATTGTTGTATTACAAAAACCATTGAGTAATTTCTCCATTAAACTTTCTTTCAACTATTCAACTATTTCAATCATTTATCCACAACAACTATTCAACTATTTCCTCTACTACAACTACTAACAAGTGGTATCAGAGCTTCGTTCGTTCGCATATTGGGCGAAAAAACATTGCAACAATTATAAGCTATGGCAAACATTGCTCAATCTTCAACACCTTCTGTCCCTATTTTTGCCGGTGAAAATTATGATTTTTGGAGCATAAAAATGAAGACATTTCTTAGCTCTCAAGATCTATGGGATATTGTAGATGAAGGGTTCCCTATTCCTGAAGATACTTCAACTCTTAGCCAAGCTCAGAAAAAGGAGATAAAGGAAAATAAACTAAAAAATTCAAAAGCGTTAAGTTTTCTACAACAAGCGGTGACCAACGCTATCTTTCCTAGAATAATGGGAGCTTCAAACGCCAAAGAAGCATGGACCACATTACAGGAGGAGTTTCAAGGAAGTGCAAAGGTACGTGCCATTAAACTTCAAACATTAAGGCGTGAGTTTGAATTAATAAAAATGAAGGAGTCGGATACCGTAAAGGATTATTACTCCAAAATAAAAGAAATAGTTAGTCAAATAAGAGCTTATGGGGATAATATTCTTGACAAGAGGATTGTTGAGAAAATTTTAATTTCAATTCCCCGTAAGTATGACACAATCGTGACTACGATCGAGCAAACTAAAGATTTGTCTACCTTATCGGTGACTGAATTAATGGGCTCCCTTGAAGCATTTGAACAAAGAATGAGCAGGCATGATGAAGACTCGATTGAAAATGCTTTTCAGTCGAAACTCAAGCTATCATCCCAAAATAAAGCATATGGAGAAAATAAGAATGATGGAGAAGATTCTAGAAACAAAGGAAATTCTAGAAATTTCTCAAAGAATAAACAAGGCAAATATCCTCCATGTGGAATTTGTAAGATGACAAATCACTTGGAGAAGTTCTGTCGGAATCGTGAAAAGCCGCAATGTCGACACTGTAAGAAATTTGGACATTTGGAGAAGAATTGTTTCAGCCTAAATAAGCATCAAGCAAATTTCATTGAAGAGCATGACAGAGAACAACATCAATATGATCGAGATCAAAATCTTTTTTATGCTACCCAAGATTCTAGTGAAGAAAATGGAGGAAACTGGTACTTGGATAGCGGTTGCAGCAATCACATGGCTAAAGATGGGAGCATCTTCAAGGATATTGATGATATTGTCAAAGTAAAAGTACGTTTGGGGAATGACACCGTCGTGGAATCAAAAGGCAGAGGCACTGTTATGGTGGAAACAAAGAAAGGTACAAAATTTATCAAAGATGTTTTACTTGTTCCAAATTTAAAAGAAAATTTGTTGAGCATTGGTCAGATGATGGAGAAAGGCTACGCTCTTCACTTCGAAGGAGACATTTGCAAAATATATGATAACAACAATAAAAGACTAGAGATAGCTCAAGTAAAAATGGAGAAGAGAAATAGAAGTTTTCCAATAAGTTTTAAATATGCTACTAATATAGCCATGAAAGCACAAGTTGATGATTCATGGTTATGGCATCGAAGATTTGGCCACTTCAACATTCAAGCCTTGAAATTGTTGTATCAAAAGAATATGATGAGAGATTTTCCATGCATAAAAGAAAATAATGAAGCCTGTGAAGGATGTCTTCTCGGAAAGCAACACAGATCATCATTTCCATCACGAAGCACTTGGAGAGCAAAAGACTTGTTGGAGTTAATTCACACTGACGTTTGTGGAACAATGAGAACACCTTCACTTCATAACAACAGGTATTTCATTCTCTTTATTGACGATTTTTCTAGAATGACATGGGTCTACTTCATTAAAGAAAAATCAGAAGTCTTTGGAATATTCAAGAAGTTTAAAGCTCTTGTCGAAAATCAAAGTGGAAAACGTATAAGGAAGCTGCGAAGTGATCATGGTAAAGAGTACAACTCCCATGAGTTTGATAAATTTTGTGATGATGAAGGCATTGAGAGGCAACTTACAGTTGCATATACTCCACAACAAAATGGAGTATTTGAAAGAAAAAATCGCACAGTCATGGAGATGGCAAGATCAATGCTGAAGGAGAAGGGCTTACCCAACACTTTTTGGGCAGAAGCAGTTTATACTGCTGTCTATATACTCAACCGATGTCCAACTAGAGCAGTTGAAGACAAGACTCCTATAGAGGCATGGAGTGGACGAAAGCCAACAGCCAATCATCTAAGAATTTTTGGATCGATTTGCTACATACATGTTCCAGACCAAAAGAGACACAAACTAGAAGAGAAGACCATACGAGGAATTTTTTTGGGGTATAGCACACAATCAAAAGGATACAGAGTTTATAACTTGCAAACAAAGAAACTGACGATTAGTCGAGATGTCGAAGTTGATGAGAATGCTTCTTGGAATTGGGATGAACAAAAAGTTGAAAAAAGAAACATTTATATTCCAGTACATCAATCTCATGAAGATGTAGAAGTGGAAGAAATGGAAGAACCAACAGAAGAACCAGGTACGCCCCTTTCACCATCTCAACAACAAACTTCTTCACCAGAGTCTACTCCAAGAAGAGTTAGATCTTTGGTAGATATATATGAAACTTGCAACATGGCTATATTTGAACCCGAAAGGTATGAAGTAGCATCTAAACAAGAAGTATGGATCAAAGCAATGGAAGAAGAGATAAAAATGATTGAAAAAAATAATACCTGGGAGCTTGTAGATTGTCCTAAAGATAAAGAAATCATTGGAGTGAAATGGGTTTATAAGACAAAGCTAAATCCAGATGGCTCAATACAAAAACACAAGGCTAGGCTCGTAGCAAAGGGCTACTCGCAACAATATGGAGTCGACTATAATGAGACATTTGCTCCAGTTGCACGTCTGGACACAATTAGAGCTTTAGTTGCTCTTGCAGCTCAGAAAGGATGGAATGTTTTTCAACTAGATGTCAAATCAGCCTTCTTAAATGGAGTATTAGAAGAAGAGATCTATGTGGAGCAACCACAAGGCTTCATAAGTAAGGGCAATGAAGACAAAGTGCTAAGACTAAGAAAAGCTTTATATGGCTTGAAGCAAGCACCTCGAGCATGGTACAATAGAATCGACCAATACTTCATTAATCAACGATTTAGGAGGAGCAAGAGTGAGCCTACATTATACATCAAGACACAAGGTCAGTATGATACTCTCATTGTCTCTCTATATGTAGATGATCTTATCTACATGGGAAATAATATGAAGATGATAACTGCATTTAAAGAAGACATGATGAAAACATTCGAGATGACCGATCTTGGCTTAATGAATTACTTCCTTGGCATCGAGGTGAAACAACATAAGGAAGGTATATTTATCTCTCAAAAGAAATATACCGAAGAACTATTAAAGAAATTTAGAATGAATGATTGCAAACCAGTAGCTACTCCACTCGTAACAAATGAGAAGTTGCAAAAGGATGACGGAGCCCCAGAAGCTGATGCATCTCGCTACAGAAGTTTGATTGGAAGTCTTTTATATCTTACTGCTACGCGACCGGATATCATGTACGCTACAAGTCTTCTATCAAGATTCATGCAAAGTCCAAGTCAAATTCATCTTGGAGTTGCTAAAAGAGTTTTAAGATATTTGCAAGGAACAAAGGAGTATGGAATATGGTACAAGACCATAACCAACTCAAAGTTGATTGGCTACACTGATAGTGATTGGGCAGGTTCAGTAGATGACATGAAAAGCACGTCGGGCTATGCCTTTTCACTTGGATCAGGAATACTCTCATGGGCATCAAAGAAGCAAGCAACAGTTGCACAATCAACAGCTGAAGCAGAATATGTGGCAGCAGCGGAAGCAACAAGTCAAGCTATATGGCTTCGGAAGATATTTGAAGAAATAGGTGAGCATCAAGATCAACCTACTACAATCTACTATGACAGCAAATCAGCAATAGCAATCACAAAGAATCCGGTTCATCATAATCGAACTAAGCATATAGCTATCAAGTATCACTTCATCAGAGATGCAGAAGCAGCAAAAGAAATTCAGCTCAAGTACTGCAGAACAGAAGATCAAGTTGCAGACATCTTCACAAAGGCACTGCCAAGAACAAGATTTGAGCAACTACGAACTATGCTTGGAGTATCTGAAATTTGCATCAAGGAGGAGTATTGAGAATGCTGCAAATTTCTAGAGAATTCCAAAGTATTGAAGATAATACAAATTTCTAGAATTCTCAGAGATTAATAAATTGCTTTGTATTATTGAATAAGTATTTCTTACTTTATCTAGAGTATTGTATCTAGAATATTCTTATGTATTATTATTAAATAAATTACTTGATGAATGTGGAATGTTCTCTCTAGAGAATTCTACATAATTGTAATGAGATGCCTATAAATATGAGCATGGGCACATTGTAAGGTTGTAGCAAAAACTATAAGCAATAAAATTGTTGTATTACAAAAACCATTGAGTAATTTCTCCATTAAACTTTCTTTCAACTATTCAACTATTTCAATCATTTATCCACAACAACTATTCAACTATTTCCTCTACTACAACTACTAACAGAATTGTTGAAGCGTTCCCTGAAAGAACTAAGTCTGCCAATACCCTCAAAAAAATGCATCTTGAGGAAGAGAAAACGATGATCAAAATGATCCCAATCCCAATCATCCAACGCCAGAACTCGACCCATAGGTTTCATAATTTTTTTATTGCATTGACGTTGTACCTTAAAAACTCAGAAAACCCTCTACCTTAGCCCATGATTTTGTTTCCAATGCTGGAGGAGGTTCCCTTGACTGACCATGGTTGGAGAAAAACAACCCAGCCTGGTTTAGACAGAACTTTTAAAAGAAGTGCATGATCTCGCTTACTGAAAGAAGGACAAAAGATGAGAAAAGCGTTATAAAAAAAAGATCCACATAGGCTAAGCGTCATGGTCCAACGTCGTCTTGAGAGTATGATGAAGCATTTTGATGGCCCAGTGACCTGAAAGAACAGTGGCAATGATGCAGAGAGATGAATCCTTCATGGGAGAATATTTTGAAGATGGGGGTTTAGGAGATAATGGAGAGGATGGCCGAATGTTATGAGGAAAATTCAATTTTTTGTGGTTATTATGCTTAAGAGGTGAATTACGAGATGGAGTATGTATAGACGTTTTGGCATATTGAATAGATACGTGCGGGACCCACTGCACTTGAGTACCCATTTTCAGATCGGCACTGGTGCGTGCAGAAGTCGAAGCACTCTGGTTCCTTTTTTAGTTGGACAATGTGCATAAGCATGTCCATAAAAGCCATAATAATAAGATATTTTCGGTTCCCTGCATTATTTTGTAACGTGTACTCTGCATGCACACTGTAGACAATGTCGTTTCATCTTCAGAAAGTTAATGGTTTGAGAAATTGTTTTGAACTGTGGCAGTGGGTTGCGCCTCTTCACCGGTGGAGGTTTTGGTAAAAGAGGCGGTGGAGAAGCCACCGCCTGTGCATATGACCTGACACGTGAGGTAGAGTCATAGTTGGAAAGAGGTGAAAAAAGATTTGAACGATGTGATTGTGAAACAATTTTGTGAGAATGAAGCAGAGAAAGGGACTGAGAATGGTTGGATGGAGGAGCTTTAGCCTGAGATTATCATGGAAGAGAAGGCGATGATGAATGGGGAGGTTGAAGAGAAAAGAGGAAAGATTTGTATTTTGGAGGAATTAAAGAGATGAAAGGAGGATGAGGATGAGATGAGCAAGACGCCATTGATTTGCGTAATTAGTGCTTGATTTGTAATATACCCATTGCACTTGCTTCGAAAAAAATCCAAGACAGTGCTCTGGAATGCAAGTTTCACTAATTAGTTTAAGATAATTAATTTAAGATGATTATTATTAAATAGCGTTATTCACTTCAATTTTATTATAATAATTTATTATTATCATTTTTGTTCAAATAGAATTTTAAATAAGCTATCGGATCATACATATATATATATATGTATATATATATATATATATATATATATGTATATATGTATGTATGTATATATTCACAATAAATACAAGATTCTCTTATTCAAATAATCCTAACATTTGAATTAATATTTCCTAATTAAATTCATAGTTCACCTATTCAAATATATTAAATAATCCCGATATTTTGAAATCAGGTTATTTGTAACGACTTGAAATTTTAGTCAATTTAAAATTTGATAGTTCTAATATTATTTCAATAGCCTAAAAATAGAGATTTTGCGAACAATCTTGGAATTCGACGAAACCACTTTCATTAGATCAAATGTTAAATTATTTTAAGATTCCAAATTTTGTGTCAATAGGAGTTTGTATGCCAGCATATGAAAAATAACACGTGTTGAAAAATAAATTAAAATTGGATAAAAGTTTAGGAAATGGCTATTTATGCAAACAGACTCCGAATTTGTCAAAACTAATTTCATTGGATTCGTATTCGTGAAATATAGTAGTGTTTCAATTTTCCATTGAAATCATGATTAGTATGTTGTCATGAGAGTAGTAAACGTGTAGGTAAATTTAACGTAACCTAAGTTAAGTGTTCACACTTAACTAGTTATTTGTTGTTGTGTTTTCTTTGTGGTGTCCTGCACTGAAGCATACATAATGTGTTTTCTCTCCTTCCATCTCATGGAAACAACTTATCAATCCATTCTGATTCCACTTCTATAAAAAGAACACCTCCTATCTACTAAATTACTTTACGTTCTCCTTTCTTTCTTTACTTCTCCTTCTTCCTTTCTTCTCTTCTTGGTCGGCTACCACCTCAACCTGCCTGCTCCATCTCCTCCCCCACTGGCCTGACGTCACCAGTCCCCTCCTCCTCCCTGTGGACCCCACCACTTACAAATACCTTAAAAGCCCATTAAAAACTCTAAAACCCCACACCTCCTCCTCTCTACACCCCAAACCGACCACCCCAGCCCCAAACCAGCCACACTTGGGCCCCAACAGCCCCACCCGTCCTTACACCAGCCTCTCGTAAGTCCCACCTTCCAACCCGAACCCCTATTGCTCTAAAACTCCGCTTAGTTTGCTCCTCAAACCAAAATATACTTCCCCTAATTCACATGTAAATTTATAAATCCCATAGTGTCGAACCTCTGTCTAATTTATTTTCAAAAAATCTTGGTGATGCTGAAAGGCTGCCGAAATTATCCAGAATTGCTAAGACGTCCTACACGTAAAGTAAGGAGGAGTGGAATATCAGGTGAGAAACCTAAATTGTAAATATAGTTATGTGAAATAGGCATACACTTAAGGTTAAACATAGTATATGTTAGCTTATGTATATGTTTGGTTTTGCTTAGATGATGGATGGAAGAGATTTGAGTTGTACTGGATGTTAATAAGTGTTGAAAGTTGTAAACACTAGTTCAAAGTGACAGAGCTACCACCTTTATGTATTAACAATGTGGGCACCTAGCTTAAAGTGTTAAAAATGTCACCTTTATGTGTAAATGGTGTAAATCCTTGAATAAATGACACCCAATGTCGTTATTGGAAGTTGTATGCGTTATTGAATGCTTTGTTCTATGATGATTGTATATTGCGGTTAATCCGTTGATTGATAAAACCATATAAGCGTTAATGGTTTATGAACTATATGGTATGAACTATGCCACAATGTGGGCGGATGGATGTTATAATTTCTGTGAATGCTGTGGTACAGATTACTATTACGAAATATACCCAAAATGTTGAATTATTGGGTATTGAATCAGTTCGAATGATTCAAATGAATATTTTATTCGTTTAAATAATAAGTGAAAATTAAAAGCCCAAAATTGATATTCGATTTTTCCTGATGTTAGATCCAAAATTGGCTCTAACACCCAGACTAGTAATGATTCTACTGAAATGAAATCAAAAACGAAGAAAACACACAATTTATAGTGGTTCGACATTAAATAGCATACGTCCACTTTCTACTCTTTGAATTGATGATTTGAATGCAAGTACAACAATAATTCTCACTCAATTTTCACTCATACAATGTATTGATTCACTCATTTTCCTCCATAATATGCTTCAAAAGGTGATTGTAATCTGAATAAGTTGATGAAATTCGGATAGCAAAGGAGTTTGAGTTCTGAAAATGCAAAAAGATCCTTCCAAATGTCCCTTGACGTTGTATTTATAGGTGGAAAATGCTCCTGGAATGGCTTCGATTCGGATCCATGTGGCACCCATCCCGTTACTATCGGGTTCGGATAGGATATGATAGTGACAGCGCACTAGGTTAGTGGAAAACATGGGCAGAACGTGAGTATAACCGCTCTGAATATTAAGGAAAACGTGGAGTGAAACTGTCGTGACTATGGGTTCGGATCGGGGGTGCTAGCAATCAGGGGATCGGATCAGTTTTGTCCCCTCCAATCCGATTTGACCTGTATTCTTTCTTTCTTGGCTTTGTTCTAGTCTACTCCTTTTCAAAATAAATCTGATCCGATCCGACTTGTAATAAGAAAACATTCTTCATTTTTTGAACTTTTAATCTTTGTGTATCCTAGTTCACAAAGTAGGCTAACATTTTACCCCCTCAAAGGACGCTTCTATTGAAGATGGAGCGTGCTTTGACATTATCCGTACACTTGTCTCTGAATTTGAACTGTTGAATAGTTGCTTCCATTCGCGTGTAGGAATGCGTTGCTTCATAAAGTCATGTCTCTTCTTGCGCTTATATATATACATCATAGAATGTATGAATTTCTTTCTCATTTTAAACAGCTCTGGGAATTCTTCTTGATGTCCAGTGATTCCTCTAGGTAAGCTTTTTGTTTAATTTTCTTTTTGTTCATTTCACGTATCGAACTAACTCCGGTATCCAAATTTGGGCTCGGTCCCGGTCCGAACAACATTTCTTACACTCCACTATCACTGAATGAATGGGCTAAATACCTATATGGGCCAGCACTCCGGTCCGATCGGAATGAAGTGTTGGGAATACTAAGAGCCATTTCAAACTATATAAATTCTCTTTTCATCCCCTTCTTACTTCTTTCCTTCATTATCACCATCCCCCAAGTTTTGCAAAAAGAGAAACCCTAATTTCTGAAGTATCAAAATTCCTTTCACTTCTCCAAGTAATTACATAGGTAGGTTACAAAACTTTAGATAATTCCTTTTTAATTGATCTCGATTCGAATTCGTGGATGATTCGGATGATTTGAGCGGGGAACTTGGCTGACCCTGACGCCGTAACCCCCCCCCCCCCCCGCTGGCCTGCCATCGTCGTTAATGGCCTCGTCGCCATCTCGAGGTAGTAACGGAGGGGGTTAGAATCCATTGTTGAATGTGCCAGCGCATAAATGCTCGGCTTTGATTTGGGTGTTTGGCATAAGACTGGGTTCGGTGTTGGTTAAGAAAGAAAGAGGATGGAGAAGAAGAAGAAGAGGGAAAGGTTTGAGATCGGTTCGGGTGAACAAGCGTAAGAGTGAATAGGAGGAAGGGTTTCATCTGACCAGGTCAGGTCGGAGTGAGAGAAATTGTCATGGAAAGATATGGGTATTCGAGCTGATCCGGACTGCTTGAAGTACTAACTTTCGAACCGAACCGATTTGCATGTAGTTGCATTAACTTCTGCTTTGGACCTCACATGGTTCCGCCCCCGGTCTGAACCCATTCCTCTATGGGCGTCCGATCTGATCCCAATATATATATCCGAACCGAACTGAAACCATCCAACTTAATGCACAGGAAATGTCTGACTTGCTCAATCAATGCTTGCCGTTACTTTACAACTTAATGAACAGCTATGATAGTGCCCTATGGACATGAGCAAATATTTAAGACTATCGTAAACATTACTGCTTCGCCAAGCTTCGGCATTATGCTATTATGTATTTACTTTGCATCTCTTGCACACACTGTTCACACCATAGCTCACACATATGCACGGGGGGATACGGGATATTTTACTCTAACTTATGTTATTGCTTCTTCAGTAGTTTAGTGACCATGGCAGAGAGACGTTCATTTAGATTAGCAAAAAACTGAGAAGTCATAGGAACATCCAAGAAACTTACTCTTGATGACATATCCCCTTCCTCAGACCCAGAATGGGATGATGAGGGCCCAGATTATGAAATGGAAGTGCACAACGGCGAAGTATCTTCTAGGGGTGATGTCTCTCTTGGTAAGGAAGAGGAAGGAGAGGTAGGAGATGATCGTGCTCCCCACGAGTTTGAAACTGCCACCATACTGGAGTTAGCCAAAGATTTTGTTGAGTCGACGATCGATGATGATAAACTCATCCGAATATGTCTAAAGCATAGGATACTAATAGGAGATACCCAGTTGCCTTCAAAAACAGATCTCCCCCAAAATCCACCGGAGGGATTTGTGGCTATCACCTGATTAATGTGTCTAGTTGGGGCAATACCTCTGTTTCCACCTTTTGTTGTTGATTTTCTGAGACATATGCGGATTGCCCCATGCAGTTACATTCCAACTCTTATGCTTATTTATACACCTTGTATATAGCATACAAAGAGATTTTAGGTGTAGAGCCTACCTTTGATGACATCCACTTCTTTTATAATTTCAAGCATCGGACTCAAGAGACTCCCTCCTTCTCATACTTTGAATTAGTTCCGAAAAGGAAAATTATCACTGTTCCATGTAGCAACAAAGCTGGTGACTCAAAACCTAAATGGTTTTATATCAGACAACAACCGGGGTGCGCCAGGAGATGGACCAAATCAAGTAAAGAACCGACTTTCTAGATTCCAACTTTGAATGTTTATGCCAACACATTAACTTGCTTTCATTTTCATTCACAGTTGATAACCCAAGCAAATATCGAGTCAATTATACTTTGATCGTTTACACCAGCTGCTCAATGGCGACCAAAAGTTCTTAACCATTGACGCTGTCCTTAAGGATGAGTATCTCCATCATCATGGGTTACTATCTATTACCAGTAGTATAGGTCATGGGATAGGTCCGTATGTGTACATACCCCCGGTCGACAATATACCTGAGGCGGGTGAAGGCTCAAAAGGTCCAACGATACCTCATAGGACTCCTCCCTCTCCGTCCTCAACTCAGGACGATGAATTAGCCAACATAGCTGAGAAGTACTGATAAGAATATACCCTTCCTGATGACGCCATTTCTCCTGAAAAGTCAACATCCCCTAAACAGCTGCCACTAGACGCTTCTCAACGAGATGCTCCTACTACCGACGATTCTACATTTAAGGGTTTAGGAAATCTTCCCCTGCCCGAAACTATTTATACCTTATAGGACTTCGAAATGAATCCTTTAACCTTCACTTCTTCAGAGGAGACTACTCCCATGAAGACCAAAGAGCCTACCCATGCTAGTCTGGCTTCAGTCTCGGGTTTGTTGGGGGAACGTCACTTAGGATGCACATAACACATTAACACCACACGTCGCAGCACTTATGTCTTATGTGAAGGTCGATTTTGAACTCCACTTATATTGTTGCGCAGGTACAATGTCACGCCCTTACTATGTTGTCGAGAAGATTCGCCGTAGCATGTCTAGTCCTCCTCCTGACACCGAGCATGATCGCCGTGAGAACCGGGGCAGAGATGACATAAGGCATTATGATTCTCATCGACCTCACGCTTCACGCTCTCGTTCTCCTATTCGATCGGATCTAGACATATATAAGAGCCACCAAAGTCATCGTGGGGGAGACACATCACAATCCAAAGACCGAATTTCTCCCTAAGATAAATATAATCGAGAAAAAAGTCCACCGAAACACACTGATTCGCGAGACAAGCACAAAGCTTCTGAGAAGCGATCTGAAAAAGGTGATGCAGCCATCGTCCCTGCTAAGCGGAAACATATTGAACTATCATATTGCAAATCCCCACCACTGGACGCTGATTCCAAAACGAAACTGGCATATCTGGAGAAGCAGTTCCCAGATCACTACTTTGAGAATTTAACTTTCTTACCGCACTCGAGCTAATTTCTTCAAAGTGGGAAGATGAGGTTAGGGCAAAGATCGACGCAGTAGAGAAACAGTACTCGGAAATGTACAAGTATTCACACTATCTCTCTAGAATCATTCGGGCCTTAATTACAGGCTTCAATGCAATGAAGAAAGTTGCAGATTCGGATGAGAATGCTTTGAAAAATCTAGAGAAGGACTTGGAAGATACGCAGGCTCGACTTGCCATTGCTCAACGAGATGCCAACAACTTCAAAAAGCAATTTGAGGAATTACAAAAGCGTTATCATGACCTACTGGAATCCCACAGTCAAGAGCGTTTAGATCTGAAGAAACAAGCTGAAGATGCTAAGTCAGAAAGTGTCAAGGTGCAACTAGCTTACAGTACTCTTGAGCAAGAAAAGGCCGAGTTAGCAAGGAATAACGTCGAGTTGGAGAAACGAAATGCTGACTTGGAGTCCAAGTTAATGGAAGACGATACTAGAGCTGCCTTAGCTGAAGGGAATGTGGATAGCGCTATTAAGCCTGCTAAAGAAACTTATAAACAGTTATCAGAGGCTAAAAAAGAATTGCATGGCTTTGGCGAACTGATGATTGAATTCTTTGCACACATAATCCGTCACCGAAACATCTCTTAGATTGAAGACTATCTGACTACCTTAGTTCATGTGTGGAATCAAATCATCGGATGGGAAAAAGATGAACTTAAGGTAGACTTCGTTGATGAAGACAAACTCATGGAGAAGTATCTGAAAGATGATGAACTGGCACTCCTGGCCGAGGGGCGTCGCCTTATTGCTGCTGCCATGGAGGAGGAGAAACGCCAGGTCAAAGGAAAGAATATCCTTGAAGTTGGTTCCTCTTCTGTTATTGTCAAAGCTACTGGAGTAGAGGAATATGATCTCGAAAATCCGGGAATTCCTAGAGCGCCTCTTTTATCTCCTATACCTGAATCAGCAACAGAGACAATAGCTGCCCCAATTGAGAAATCATCAGAAGGTATTTCCACCTTTTCACCCCAATTTGTCAAGGCAGTCTCCACCTTTCGTCACATCATTGGGCAATCGATCGAGGATTCTTTGTTTTCTCCTGAGTTGATAACTGTTGCTTCTCATTCTGTAGGTGCTGAAACAAACGAGATGACTAACAAGCATCGGGGAACCACCACTGGGGAAAATCCATGGAAGAGACCCAGGGAGGAAAGGATAAGGCTACCATCTTGAGTTCGAAGGTGGGGATGAAGGTAAAAAGGAGGAGGCTATTAATAAGACTCCCATACCGCCTAACGCCAACACTTCTCATGATGATGAAATGATAGACGCTTTGAAAGATGACGGTGGTAATGATGGGCATGAAGAAGATCCTGATGATGCTATAATTGGGGATTCGAAGAATGCTGATGACGTGACTTTGGCTAAAATGAAAGCCAAACAAGACAAGCGCATGCAGCTGAAAGTTGAGGAGATAGACCCTGAAAGCCTTAAGCCCTTGCAGTGGTGGATGCTGGATCGAGGTTAGTTGTTAGGCTTTCAACTAGGTCAATTATAGAGGAGCTTGCTAAAAAAATCTTCTCTTGATCCCAGTGCTCCGACTCCTGGGAAGAAATCTATCGACTCTAGTACCTCAATTACAGAGAAGAAGAAACCAAAGCGTCTGATGTCCGATGCTGAAAACAAGCTAAAAAAGCTCTTACAGCTGCCAAGAAGCCCAAGTCTACTCCAAAGCCCAAGTGACAATGTGCTTTGTTTTTTATTTTGATATTCCACTGGTCTGCTATTGTTGCAGCGAGTGCGGCCCTCACATCTTTTTGCTTAGCTTTCCTGTATAAACTTACGTGTTTGTAAATAAAGTAGTTTGTTCCCTTCAATGTATGATATTTGTAAATTTAGCATTTAAGTAAAAATGCAAATGAATAGCATGTCATATCACAGTTATATAATAAAGTCATTATTAAGGGGAACATGTGTACATATATATGCCCCCAATCAATCTTGGATAACTGATTAAGACTTATTCAAGATTGACTAAATTCAGAATCCAGTTGCCCCCGATTCTCTGACGGGGCCATATTCCTTTTGTCATTGATGCTTATTCTTTTTAGCATCTTTATACTCTCCTGTCTCATAACTAGGTTAGAGTATTACTAAGGCGGTCTCTTATCGGGGTGCACCTTCACGCCTCAAGGGACGTCGTCTTCCCGTCCTTTACACTCTCTCTCGATTCATGAGAGTTAGAGTTAAGAATGTCGTCCTCCCATTCTTTGCATCTTATCATGCAAGCGGTTATTTTGTTCGCTCCTGCACATAGGTTATCCCCAACTTTCCAAATCTAATTTAATGTTTTGTGTTTCATAGTCATGATAGAATAATTGTTGAGGATAGAAATAATGCAGGAAAGTAAATGACACACGATATTTTTATAGTGGTTCAGCAAAGTTGTAGCCTACATCCACTTCATAATCCTTTGTTCATATAAACATACTTTTTAAGGCAGGTCGCGCCTTTTTCCATAACCTATAAAAAACAAAAAGGAAGACATTTCATATTTAGCTCAGGTATCGTCACAAGTGCTGAGTGTTCCAAGCTTTGGGAATCTCTTCACCATTCATGGTCGTTAGCTTGAATGCTCCTGTATCAAGCTTCCACTTGATGGCATATGGCCCTTCCCATTTTGGATCCAATTGGGTTGAAGGCAGGAAGACTCGTTTCAATACTAAGTCTCCTTGTTCAAAGTTTTTGAAGCGAACTTTTCGGTCATAATAACGTGCTACTTGATGTCGATGTCTTGAGGCACGCAAGTCTGCTTCGTCTCTTTTTTCTTCAACCATATCAAGAGACTCTAGGAGTGTTCTATTCGTCATCGGGTCATAGTATGCTACTCGATGAGAAGGGACTTCTAGTTCTATCAGGATTACTACTTCTGACCCGAAGGAGAGTGAAAAAGGGGTATGGCCAATGGTCGTCTTAAAGTTTGTCCTGTAAGCCCACAAAGCTAGTGGAAACTCATCTACCCGCTTGTCTTTGGCCTGCTCCAACCGCTTCTTGAGAATAGATTTAATGACCTTGTTTATTGCTTCGACCTGGCCGTTTGACTGCGGGTGAGCTACAACGGTGTATCGTTTATCAATCTTGTATTCCTGGTAGAAGTTTCTGAATTCGACGCTGTCAAATTGTGTCTCATTATCAGTTATGATGATCTTGGGTATCCCAAATCGATAGATAATGTTTCTGACCACAAAACTAATCACCTTTCTTGCCATGATCGTTGTTAAGGGTTCATCTTCCACACATTTCGTGAAATAGTCCACGGCGACGATCGCGTCTTTGCTCCCCCTTTGGAAATAGGTAACACTCCAATAATATCAATTCCCGACATGGAAAACAACCATGGGCTCACCATTTACTTAAGCTGAGTCGGAGGTGCTTTGGGAATTCTGGAGAATCTTTGACATTTGTCGCAGCGTCGTGAATAATCAACCGCGTCTTTATTCATGATAGGCCAAAAATATCCATACCGCAACACTTTCTTTGTTAGGGTTTGGCCCTCGGTGTGGTCCCTACACTCACCTTTGTGTACTTCTCGCAATATACGTTTGATGTCGTCATGTGCGATACACCGTAGTAGGGGCATTGAAAACCCTTGGCGATAAAGGACGTTGTCATGTAAAACATATCTTGCAGCTTTACGTGTTACAGCTCGTCTTTCGCTTTTCTTCAATGGGAGGTTTCCACTTTTGAGAAATTTTTTGATTGGTGTCATCCATGAGGCTCTCTCTGGATCAACTTAATAAGGCTAGTTCCACCTCCATCAGATCAAAACTCGGTGATTCCAAAATTTCTATCGGAACCATTTCAGTTTCTTCGGGGTTATCAGTCCTTGCTAGTTTTGCCAACCGATCTACTTTCTGATTCTCTGTTCTTGGAATATGTGTTACGCTGTAATGCTCCAAATTGTCCAACAACTCCTTTACTTTTTTGAGATAAGTAACGAGCCGAGGTCCTTTAGTATCAAACTCCTCTCATACCTGGCATACAACTATCTTGGAGTCGCAGTATTTATCTAGTGTCTTCACTCCTAATTCTTTGTCGAGCTTCATCCCGGCAATTAGGGCTTCATACTCGGAATCGTTATTGGTAGTAATAAATTCTAATCACAATGCATAATAAATAGATCATAATTCAAGAGTGATTAAAACAACTCCGGTGCCGGACCTTCGATCATTTTTGGCTCCGTCCGTATATAGCTTCCACGGACTAAGTTCTAGTTCTTATTCCAAAGTAACCACTTTGTCACCCACCGTTTTCTCTTCGGGAATTGTGAATTCGGCTATGAAGTCGGCCAATGCCTGCCCCCTTATTGACCTCCATGGCTGAAAATTCAAATAGAATTGACTCAACTCGATGGTCCATTTAAGTAACTGCCCCGACGCTTCGGGTTTTTGCAACACTTGCCTTAAAGGTTGATCGGTGTATACAACTATCGGGTGAGCCTGAAAGTAATGACGAAGTTTGCGGGAAGAAATCAGGAGGCTATACGCAAGTTTTTCCATTTTCAGATAATTATGTTCCGCAACGGCTAGCTTCTTACTTACGTAGTATACAGGCCTATGGACTTTTTCTTCTTCACGTACCAACACTGTACTGACGGCATGAGATTATACGCTAGGTAGACAAAAAATCCTCATGTTCCACGGGTTTTGATAATATTGGAGGCTTTTTTGATAAGTCTAATAGATTCTGGAAAGCCTCCTCACAATCAGGAGTCCACCCAAAATTTCATTTTCCTCGTTTTATCAGATCGAAGAAAGGTACGCACTTATCTGTGGCTTTGGAGATAAACCTGCTCAATGCAACAACTTTTCTAGCCGGGCTTTGAACATTCTTAATCTTTCGTGGTTATTCAATATTCCTTATTGCTGCTATTTGACTAGGATTTATCTCAATCCCTCTAGAACTCACGATAAACCCAAGGAATTTCCCAGATGCGACTCCAAATAAGCATTTTAGGGGGTTTAACTTCATTCCATACCTTCGAAGAATGTCAAACATTTCGGCTAAGTCCGTTGCATGGTCGGAAGATTGTCTAGACTTCACAAGCATGTCGTCCACATAAACTTCCATGGTTTTTCCGATTTGATTATAGAACATGAGGTTGACAAAACGCTGATACGTGGCTCCTGCATTCTTTAATCCAAATGGCATTACCACATAACAATATAACCCCAACTCTGTGATGAAACTTGTATGCTCCTAATCTGGTATGCTCATGGGAATTTGATTGTACCATGAACAGGCATCCATAAAGGATAAAAGCCCGTGTCCGGCCTTCGAGTAAGCTAACTGATCAATCCTGGGAAGAGGAAAACTATCCTTCGGACAAGCCTTGTTCAAATCAGAGAAATCAATACATGTACGCCACTTCCTGTTAGATATTTTGACCAGGACAGGATTTGATATCCAGTCGAGATATTTCGAATCCTTAATAAATCCATTATCCTTTAATTTCTCTACCTCTTCTTTTAAAGTTGCTGACCGCTCTGGGCCTAACATCCGTCTCTTCTGCTTGACCGGCGGGTGCTTTGGATTGACGCTTAAAGAGTGGCTCATAATAGCAAGCGAAATCCCACACATGTCAGTGTGAGTTCAGGAAAACACATCTAAATTTTGCCTTAAGAAATCAGCTAACTCTTTCGCTCTAATTGGATCTAGCTACGATCCAATTTTTAGTACTTTTGTTGAATCTACCTCATTAATAGATATATCTATTGTTGTCTCGTTGGGAGTCGCCTTTTTGTCCTCGGGTTCTCTACCCTCTCTGGGATTTATATCCGAGAGCACATCTAAGGGCGACTCTCTTGGGGTTGGACCCCTTAATTGCTATACTGAGTTTTCCTTCGAAGGGGGAGGATCGTCCTTAGATTCTATATTCAACCCCTTTATTATCATCCTCAACTCCGTCATGTAACAAGCTTGTCTTGTAGCTTGGTCGCCTCTCATCACCCCTGTTCCTGTGTCAGTCGGGAATTTAAGCAGCAAGCACCAAGGTGCAATACATGCCCTAAACTCGGCGAGGGCCGATCGGCCTAGGAAAGCGTTGTAGAGTGAATCTACATCCAAAACTACAAATGGCAGGATCCACACTCTCGCGATCTCCCTATCCTAATGTCACTGGTAATTCTACGTAGCCCATCGGAGCCGTTGATGCCTCATTGAAGCCGCCTACCCATCCTTCGTAGGGCTTTAAATCTTTCGCTTCAAGTATCGTTTGTTCAAAAGCTTTCTTGAAGAGGATATTGACTGAACTCCCGTTGTCCACCAACACTTTATGGACTAAGGCGGGGCCAATTGCCGTGGTAATTACCAGTGGGTCTTCAGTTGGTGATTGAATTACGGTATCTTATCTACTACGGAATATGACGTCGTCTAACATCGTCTTTTGTTGTTTTACTGGAGTAATGTCTTCGAGGTTACTGCATTCCCCTACCTCAAAGTGCTTGGCAACATTAGCGTACAAATCCATTGCTTTGAAACTACGGCTAGCTAGATGGGGTCCGCCTATAATGGTATTAATGACAATCCCTTTACCTTTCTGTTGTGCTGTAGGTTTGGAAGTAGGCTGACTTTGGTTCGGGGCTTGTCCTCCATGCCCCCTGTCCCGTGGGGCAACCTTGTAATCGTCTAACTTCCCTTCCCGCAACAACTTTTCAACTACGTCTCTCAAATGACGGCATTCGTTAGTGGAATGGCCGTGGGTTCCGTGGAACAAACAAAACCTTCCCGTTGCGATCTCTTTTTCAGTGGAGTCTCTAGGTGGTGGCTTTTTGTATTGTAATATGTTGTATGTATCCAAGTAAATATTCTCCAACGTATCACTTAACGGAGAATAGTTTTCAAAAGTTTGGAATCGAGGTCTTTTACTAGAGTTATTCCCTCGGTTCTTTTTCCTCCTATTTCCGTTCCCATTCCTGTTGTTATTACCTCCGTTCTGGTTGCCGACGTTTACCTCAACCTTCCCCGAACTGTCACTGGATTGCTTCACAACAACATTACTTTAGACATCTTCCCTCGAAGCCCCTTCGGACTTTCTCTTCCTATTTGCATGGGCTTCTTCTCTCCTTAAGCAAATATTGGCCTTTTCGTAGAACAATTCCCTAGTGGGGATGGTTTCCCGGATAGATAATCCCCAAATTCTGTGTTCGGGTCAACTCCTTCTATTAGTGCCATCAGAATAGTGGGTTTATGAGGGTCACTAACTTCGGTGACAACCAGGTTGAAGCGGTCTAAATATGATTTCAAAGATTCACCTGGAGCCTGCTTAATCCTTGACAATATGACGCTCTTAGACTTTCGGGCGTAAAGTCGGAATTGGTTCATAAAGCGCTCAATCAATTCTATGAAATATGATATCGACCAAGGAGGGAGTCGGGTGAACCACATTAATGCCACGTCTTCAAGATAAATCGGAAAGGCCTTGCATTTGACAGCATCTAGAGCTGCTGCGGCATTCATGAACCATGCATACCTCATCAGATGCTGCCCTGGGTCCGTTTTTCCTGAATACCGATCCATCTGAGGCAACTTGAACCACCGAGGGAACTAGAAATCCAACATATCATCTATGAAGGGGGTATGACTTTGCTCAATGCCCCAGTCCTCATTAGTGTATCATCGTCTTTTGGACATAATCTGACGCACCATTGAACATACATCGACATTTGTTAATGTCTGCACAGGTTCTCTAGGTCTGATATTTGGATTACCCCTGGGTTCCTGATTAGGGGATAACCTCATGTTTCTAGTGGTGGCTGCTCTACATTGCTCCTTATACTCCCGGTCGATCTCAGGAGGAAGGGGCTGGAGAAGTTGTTGTTGCATAGGATTAGTAATATTAGGATCCCTGGGTAGAACGTGGGATCCACGCATGGGCAACATCATATGATCTCTCAAGCTCGGGTCATCAGGCCCTAACACATGAGCGGCATCTTCGCGGGATCCTAAAGATCCAAAAGTTAACTGATCAAGGTTCTGAGGTCGCTCAATCGGCATTCTTTCATGAGGACGTCCCTCATCCAAAGAAGATGAATAATCTGCAACAAGGTGGCGTGTTGGGGAAGGTGTCTTTTGCCTCCGGAGCTCCTTGAGTTCCTAACTCATGGTGATCATGTTCTCTTGCATGCGAAGATTGTCATGCTTATGGGCTTCCAATGCCTCCTTAGTATTGTGGAGCATGTCAACAAAGCATGAAAAATCTCCTTGAGTGACGGGTGCAGATGGGACAGGCTGATCATTGGTCATAGCAGCTGGAATCGGAGCATTGGTAGGAGCTCGAGTAGAAGTTCTAGCTTCACTTTGGTTCGGGTCGGATCAGAGCACAGTGGTACGGCCGGACCGATTCGGATGGGGAGAGTGGGCGACCTCAACATCATTAGATCGACTCGGATCAGGGTCTTCTGTTCAGTTCGGACCTTCCTGACCGGACCGGCCTGCTCTAGATTCTTGACCACGCGACCTCATCACGACCATTGTTTGTTGATCTTCGTTAACTTCATTCTCTCGATTACTTTGGATTTCTTTGCCTTTTCCTTTGATCATAATCTCTAATTCTTTAGTGATTAACCAACAGATACTTAAAGATGTCGAAAACAAAGGATTGACTTCTTTGAACTTGAAGGTCCAAATAGTAGAATGATAATCCCAAAAAGCGGAGAATTCAAAAACTCTCAGTGAATGCACCAAAATGTTAGATCCAAAATTGGCTCTAACACCCAGACTAGTAATGATTCTACTGAAATGAAATCAAAAATGAAGAAAACACACAATTTATAGTGGTTCGGCGTTAAATAGCCTACGTCCACTTTCTACTCTTTGAATTGATGATTTGAATGTAAGTACAACAATAATTCTCACTCAATTTTCACCCATACAGTGTATTGATTCACTCAATTTCCTCCACAATATGCTTCAAGAGGTGATTGTAATTTGAATAAGTTGATGAAATTTGGATAGCAAAGGAGTTTGAGTTCTGAAAATGCAAAAAGATCCTTCCAAATGTCCCTTGATGGCGTATTTATAGGTGGAAAATGCACCTGGAATGGCTTCGGTTCAGATCCACGTAAAACCCATCCCGTTACTATCGGGTTCGAATGGGACAAGATAGTAACAGCGCACCAGGTTAGTGGCAAACATGGGTAGAACGTGGGTATAACCGCTCCGAATATTAAGGAAAACGTAGAGTGAAATTTTCGTGACTCTGGGTTCGGATCGGGGGTGCTAGCAATCAGGGGATCGGATCGGTTTTGTCCCCTCCGATCCGATTCGACCTGTATTCTATCTTTCTTGGCTTTGTGCTGGTCTTCCCCTTTTCAAAAGAAATCCGATCCGATCTGACTTGTAATGAGAAAACATTCTTCATTTTTTGATCTTTTGATCTTTGTGTAGCCTAGTTCACAAAGTAGGCTAACACCTGGACATAAAGTTAAATTCATTTCCATTAACCTTTGCAAAAGAAAGAAATGGATATGGAGAAACTAAAGGTAGGCTATTATCTGTCGAAGTTTTTATTTAAAAATTAATAGTAACTAGAAAAAGTAAAGTTTGGTCAGGGTATTTCAGAAAGGTTTAAAGAATTTTTTATTTTTAAAAATATCATATTTATTTTCATAAGGGATGTTAGAAAAGTTTGGGTTTAAGATAATGAAGTTTACAAAATAATATTATTTTAATGATTAAAATAAGTAATTAAATAATGGAAATTTTGAAGTTGAATATGGGAAATATTGTTTTCAAAAATTGATATATATGTTGTATAAAATTAACAAACTGTTTTGAATAGAATTCGATTCGGTTTTTTTATTAAAATCGAAGTTCGGTCAAAATAGAGCTAGTAATGCAGCAGCTCGCGAATTTCGATCATTGACTTCAAACCGACGTACGAGGGATCCGACTGTTGGATTTTCCCAAAACAAAAAACATTGGGTATAAAATGAAAAGAGCTTTCAAATGGATTATTAAGTTTTAAAATCTAATTTTTAGATTTTGAAATAAGTCAAAAACAAATTTTGAAAAGGTCGTTATGGTTGCAGTTTAGTGATCGAATTTGGAAATCATTAAAAATAGTTTTTTTTTAAATTATTAGTAATAGGAAAATAATCTTATATATCATAATAAATAGTTTCATAGTGATTTGAACCAAATTTGTGAAGATTTGAAGTTAATTTAACGGAAATGTGAAATTGGCTATTTTGAGTAGCCTTTGGTAACGCTTTTAACGCTATTACTGAGAATGAAGTTTTAAAAGGGTTTAAAATTCATAATTATATTCCAAACTTTAAGAAACGATTTAAGATGAAATTGGAATATTTTAATGCAGTTTAATGTGGGATTGAATAAAGACTTATACACTTGTAAGTTTTAATATAACGATTCTATTTGGAAAGACCAGGATCAGACTTAGGTCTGAAGACCATTCCAAATAAGAATAAGATGTAATGAAAGGTATTTAAGGTGGTGTTGAAGACTGGGAGCGTTCACATTGAAAGCACTGCTTGTTGAATGTCTTAATGGTTAGCTTCCATTTGAAGATGGATTTTATATCTGCTAAATGGAAGTGGTACGGACGTATTTAAAGGAATTATGGATTGCAAGGGTCTCTCTCTCGTTTATTGGACGAAGAATAAGGTGCCTTCGGTTTCGTTTAGACCGAGAACGGACTTGCATGGATGTGTGTCTGACGTTGTATCTTGTGGTTTATGACTGATTTTTTGCTAAATGTATTTTTGACGATGGTAGAGATTTTATCCTCTTAGTTTAACACCCTTCGTTGAGATGCACAAGCTCAAACGTGACATGGATAGCGATTATCGATTATATGTTATGGGATGGCAGTGTGAAATGCCAAGTGATGTGCAATGATGATCAAAGCATGGCTAAGTGTAGCGTAGCTTTGTGTAATGAGACTTCGACAATCCATACAACCCGGAAATGGCCAAAACCCCTGATGAGGCATGGTATGAGTTATTATCTCTTTTTAGATAGAAAAATGTACCACGGTATGGAGTCCAGGTATTACTTTAGTGGTGACTTCTGCTTTTGTGGTTGTTGATGTTGCGGGGATCCCCGGTTTATAGGTTGGCAACGACCGATAGATGATATACTCAGGGATGATCCAGGTAAAGAGATCCTTCCTTGTGTTGGCATAGAATAGATCTGATGCGTTCAAAGTTCTCGGGGCATCTCTCTAGAGATATTCTCATCGGTAAGGAAGTTCCTTAGCCTGGTCATTTGGTTGAAATCCATTCTCCATTACGAGTCTGTATAGTTTTAGTTGTAAACCTATATGGCGGCATAGTGGTATGGAACAATCAAATCGTCTAGGATTGATACTTTTATTTACAAAATGATTTCCACACAATGCACTAATAATAATAAAAGATAATATTTCGCATCAAGCATGTTTGGCTATGATAAGGAGAAACTTTTCTAATATCTGTGATTGCAGTGTTTATGTGCCGAGAGACCTTATGATAGCTTCATTTTCCAAAAATATTACGAGTTTTATGAACCGGTATTCGTATGAAGGAAACATGTTCCGTGTAATATGGCATGGTCCTATGATTTGCCTTATTTTAAGTAAATGTGAATATTGTTTTGTTTCTCATACCCGTCCCATGGTTGACTTGAAGTTTTTTTGCCTTTTAAACTCTAGGTGCCCATAACTTTTGCACGGGCAGCCTATGAGTCAGGTTGTAACAATTTCTGGATCTAGCATTTTGAAGCAATACCTTTTGGGGAGAATTTATCTATCTTTTGGACCCAGAAGTGAAGATGGAAGCATATTTTGGATTCACCCTCTTTAGTTTTATTTCCACGCTACTTTTATCCAGTAGTTCATGTAACTTGATATGTACATCAGTCTGATGTTGATGTAAACTCTGATGTACCTCACATTAATTAATGAGATGTCGTTTTATTTTTTATGATTGTTTCTGATACGTTATAACCCCTAGACAACTAGGGATTAGGTATGTGGAGTCCGACATTTGACGCTTGAGTTGCGTCGGATGTCGAGCTTCAAGCGCCGAAATCCGGGGCCGTCACATTATTTAACTTTAAAATCAATATTTATTTTTGACATAGTTCGATGGATGAGTTTCTAATTCCATTTATGAGTAAATGGCTTTTTAAACCTTCTTCTCATCCTTAAACCGATTTTCATACATCATTTGTCAAGAAACACTTAATTCATTTTTCTTGTTAGACCGGTTTTTGAAACACCATTTTAATTTCATTTAATTTTTTTGCCTTTTGTGAATAAACTGAAAAGTCATTGGAAAAAAATGTGTTGACAGTTGAAAATGTGGAGAGATTTCCCATGCTTTTTATTCTTCTCCTTACGCCATATCTAATATTAACATTTAATATTTCAATGTTTATATAGATTAAAACTATGAGAGTTTGAAAGCTGAATAGAACATTTTCATTTTGTAATGTTTAGTTGTATCATCTTTTACCTATTTGTGGTGGTCTGATTTTACCTGCTTATGTGTTTCTCTATGATTTAGTGATATGTTTCAATACTATTTGGTTCCATTTCTTATTTTTTTTTACAAGCTATAGCGATGCTTTTAACTATTATTTTTTCATTTTCATTTTTCTTTTCATGTTTCTTATATTTTTTTTTCTTTTTAGGTTATGCCATCTTGATACTTCTATTTGTACTTAAATGCGATAACACATGTTGAACACATGCATATATACATAAAATATAATTTTTGAATATACATCATATTCACATCCACTACACATCTGTTTTTTGAATATCGAATGGTTATGCAAACATGTGAAATTTGGTGGCTATTGTTGGAATATTTCGACAATCGGGTCACATATGTAAAATAAAATGTGTTGTGCTATTTTGGTGTAAAGCCTAATTAAAGTGATCTAATTTTGGATTAGAATTAATAGGCTTAAAGTTTAAGTTATCATGGGCCTAATGTGTAGATACCGGGGCATTTTATAATTTGTTGAAGGGCCGAATTACAAAATGCCAACTCTATAAATAAAGGGTTATGGTCCCCGAATTACACAAGCCTTAGCAACTCTCTAACCTCTTTTACGGAGAGCTGAATCTAATCTAGGGTTTGTGTCAATTTGGAAGACCGAACCAAACTCTTCTTCTTCTACAACAGATAATCTTCTCCGTGGCAACCAATTATGGGATTCAGGTATAGCAATAATTAAATACAGATTCAGGTACGCTTCCGCTAATCAAGTTATCTATTTTCTGATTTGTTCTCGATTAAATCAATATGGTTACATTTCAGATCTAGGGTTTCACAATTGGGTATTGTTAAAGTATACTGAAATTCTAACAAGTGGTATCAGAGCAGTCCATATTTGATTTTATTGGGAAAATTTTGGTTTTAAAAAATTTGAATTAATGAAACTTGGGTTGAGGTTTGCAATTCATAATTTTTGTTGTCATATATTTATTCGGATCATTCTAGCAATTCATTAAATCCATCCTGCGGCTGTAGGCTATCAACACGGGAATGGAATTATAAGCTGGACTATAAGTTTTTGAAATATGCAAAACTACTGTTAAATGGTGCATGAATTATACAAGATGGCACAGTTTTCGTTCTATTATTATTGCTTGTTTGAATCGTCACATTACTTAAGTATCTATTTCGTTCCCATGTTTGTAATGTAAACTATTTGTTTCAGTTTTTGGTTTTGACAAGCCAATGAAACAATATTGATATGCAGGTTTAGTTAAGATCTGGATAAGGTGCTATAGACCGTTTCAAACCTAGACCTTTTATCATTATAATATGCTATTGAGTTGCGGATAACATTATGTTGACTATTTCAAACTGAAGTATGTTTTATTTTTATTTTCATCTTTTTAGTCTGCCGTTGACCTACATTTAAGGGTAAGGTTTCGACACAAATTATGATGTCTCAGCATAATTCTGATCCTATAAATTTACATAATAATTTCTTATGTTTGAATTTCCAAAATAATAGCATCGGTTACCTCTTCCGAGCTTTTGAATCTTCTACCCTTTAGTGCGGATACAATTAAATTCTAATGCAACATCATCAGTTAATCAGATGGTTATCTGTATTCAGGCGGACGATATAATAACATAGAAATGAATTCAAAACATCTATTGTAAACTTGTCTGCATGCGTTTCATGTTATAATTGTAGATCTATAAATATAAGGCATGCAGACGTTATCTTGTCACATTGTATATCCATATAAATTATAAACGTAAAGTGATTATGTTGCTGCGATGTGATGTGTTGACCTTAGAATCAAATAATGAAGACAGGTTGAATTTTAGAATGTATGGTCATTAATTTGACTGGTGCTTCAGCATTTTGTTAACACTAGATTCACAGTCCAGATCCTAACTGGCTATATGTGCATTTTTTTTTTCTTTCTTATAATACAGAACCACATCACTACGTCAACCTATAATCATGCATTAAAGTTTCCTACTAAGTTCATTATAAACAATAACATAGCTACGGTTTCAGATAACATGTTTCTAGATTTCACTATCTATAATCATGGTTTGAGCATAGATGGTTATACAATTTTTGATAATACTGATGTTATTGTACATACTGGCTATCATTATTTTCAGATACTTCGGTGATTTAAATATGACTTGACTATTGATCTCGGTTTGCATAAGTCTATCTGGTACTTCATATTACAATACGGTGAAATGATAACATGGTCTACACACAAAGTGACACTTTATGTGTAAATCAAACATGGAGTGACTCGGTAGCATAATGTTTAGCCATATTGTCGTTTAGATATATAACTACGTTCATTCATTTAATTCAGTGTGACATCCATTATGTCATTTAGATTTACTTTTTATATGGCGCTCGATTCTGACATTCATTTATGACATTATTAAGTGATTTATTTATGATGTCTCATTTCAGCATATCTATTAAGAGAATGTCATGAATGTAATCATATAAAGCAAGTGAATGCATTAGCTATGATTCAAAGTATTTTCAGAAGTGTTTTATAGCACTCAAAATATATTATATATGTAGTAAGTATAAATTCAAATATAATTTTGGCGTCTCTTTACAGCTGTAAATATTTTACATTAGTAGTGAATTAACTTTAAAATAATATGTCACCAAAGTGACCTCTATATTTTGGTGGTTCATGAAAATGTTTAATATTTGTGTGTAGTTATTCATGCGAATATTAGTCGGCCCAAAGGAAGGCTAATGTTTGGCCGAATCACTTATACATGTGTGATGATAAATACGTGACAATTATAAAGTTTTTCGAGTGAATAATTAATCGGCCCAAAGGAAGATTGTTATTTGACTTGAATTTATTGTCAGTGTTTGATCATTACAACAAGAGTACCACTTACAGTTAATATTACTGTCCAAAGACTTGATATTAATGTGTACTAGGTATTTTGAGAAGAGATTTACCAATTATTTGAATTTACTATGGTTGATATTTGGCTATGAGCATATACGGTCAATCTTCATTTTATTTTTTGTTCATTTTCAGCTAATTTAACTGAATTATCTGTCAATTTAAAGAATATTTCCATCTTGTTTTGGGATAAATATAAGGATTTGTATGAGAGCATGTTATTTGTTCTTGACTTTATAGATTTAACTCTTGTAACTAAGAGGGTTACAGCCAACCCTACTACGGTTAAATATTCTTATAATGTTATGAAGAATATTGAAAGGTGATAGAATTCAATGGCAAGAGTTAAATGATCATTAAGTAAATACTTCAGAAGTTTTCAAGGATGTGCTATAGGTAACGATAACTAATTTTGTATAAGTTATCTACTGAGAATGGAAACGGTTTTTTGTGAAAACAGTAAGGGAAATCAAGCACTCTTTGTGGTGCTTGATTACATAAAGTCAAAGTAAAAGAAATAACATACAGATATTTTTTTTATAGTTGTTTCTTTAATGAGATATACAGATATATAAAGTAAAATATACATGATATTTTATAGTTCTTATTGAGGTTTAAGTCAAAAATTTTGGATTTATTTGATTTTTTTTTTTTTTTAATGTTGTCATTTAGACAGGTTTCGGTTTTATATTTCCATGAACATATTAGGTTATTATTGTTCATCAAGAAATAGTAATGTTAATTTATGAATAAATTCAAAATTTGAAGTAAATGAAGCTATCGATGTCTGATATATAAGTTATGACTACTTATGCTAAATAGCTTGTGTAATGATATCTCAAATTTTGTTTTTTGGTGACTAATATAATTATTTGTTTCAGTTTACTGAGGAATTATAGATTGAGATATCATAAGGATAGAAAATACTTTATTAATATTCTAAGGAATTTAAAGTTTATAATCTTTATGAACCCACACTAAGGAAAAGTTTTAATGCGGGAAATGCAATAGTTTTTGAGAATGTTGAGTTTGGGGGGAGAAATAAAGTAATATCATTGTCTTTAAAGAGAACCATTATCTTTGATTCAACTACGGTTACTTCTTCGCTTAAAGTTTAAGATTAGTTTTCTTTTATTAGGAAGAAGTAAATTAAGAACCATAATAAGACGATGTAGAAGATAATTTTTTCTATAAGCTAAGATTACTGTTTCAAGAAAACAAACTCAACAACCTCAAAATGCAAGATCACTATGGAAATCCACCTAAATGGGAAGAAATGCTCTATTTCAGATTATTGTGTAGTATTTCTTCATAAAGATAAATAATGGATTGATAAAGATAATGCTATGGACTTACATCAATCCATGTAAGGTACTAATTGAAAATGTGGATTTAAGAAATGAACATATAGCTAAATCTATATGGATAATAAAGTTTGAAATCTCCCTCTAACTTAAGTAATAAGATCATCGGTTATGAATAACTATTCAAAGCCAAAAGGGATCAAGTGGGTAATATTGAATTTTATAAGGCACTTTTATTGAAATCGCTATTATTAAAAGGAAATTTTATTTTCTTTAAAGAATGTTTCATTTTGGACTTAGTAAACGATTCTTTAGAATCGATCGCTTTGGAGCTTACTACAGTTTGTACTTTTGAGCATTATCTGATGGAGATTAAAGTTATGTTTCAATGGAGACATTGGTGAAACTACTTAAGAAACTCATTCATGGATTAGTCTTTTGTATTTGGGATTCAAATACACCATTATTTTTCATGGGGTGATATTTGGATTATGACAAAAGAATTAGGAAGATAAATGCTTAAAAGATTTGGTATGTAAACTGTGATTCAGTTGATTTTCTTTTACCAAAACAGATAAATGTTGCCATCCTTGAAACTAAAGAAATGCAAAAGATTTTTCATGCATTTGCAGTTTGAATTCCAATGCATACTAATGTATATACACATATGGATATGCGTGTATTATTTTTATTTGACAGATACCTTACTGATATTAAAAGTGGATCACTGATTTAGTAGTCAAAATGGTTATGAGATATCTTTAAGGAATAAAATAAAAGATCATATGCTCATAGATAAAAGATCGGATCGGTTGGAGATCATAAAGAATTACGATCCAGATATTTTGGATGTCATTACCGTAAAAGATCCACTTCTAGCAATGATAATATATTTTATGGGTGAAACTATATAAGGGAAAAGTGTCACTTAGGCACTTATAGTTTTCACCACTTTGAAAATATCGTCTTTGGTTAATTATAAGACATCCAAATATGGAAAATAATAATGAAATTTTGTCAAAAGACTCCAGTTATTGATAAAGAATTGAAAGACCAAGTAATATTGTGACAGTAAAGTATATATTATTTTCCAATAAGGGAAGAGTGCAAAATATATTGTAAATCATAGAGCATATTTAAACAAACTCCATTATGGCGGATCCGCTTACCAAAAGGTTATCACCTAAGGTCTTTCATGAGCATGTAGCTCAATTGGTGTAACTTTTATGTAAGGATATTTTGGTTCAGGGGGAGTTTGTATTTGGTATTGTCATATGACTCATTGCTCTATACTTCAGTTACAGATATATGCATATCAAGTTCTTTTTCTGATCAGAAATAAAGTAATGAATTTTTCTTTGCACTCAGGTTGTTTAAATATTAAACATTTGATCTCACTAAAGAAGGACCAGTTGGAAATAGACATGTATAGATCACATTTCATGTAATTTCCATGCTACGCATCCATGATTGATCTATGTCGTTTGATTGTATTGATATATGTGACCATTGATGGGTATAGTTACGATAAATGTAACGAATGCCGCTTTGATCCTTTGTCAACCTAATTAATGGACGAGATTGTTTCAGATACACCATATGTTATAAATAGCAAATTTTGGAGCTCATAAAGTCAAACACATTTTAAGGTTATTTCATATGTGACCCAGGGGGAGATTGTTGGAATATTTCGACAATCGGGTCACATATGTAAAATAAAATGTGTTGTGCTATTTTGGTGTAAAGCCTAATTAAAGTGATCTAATTTTGGATTAGAATTAATAGGCTTAAAGTTTAAGTTATCATGGGCCTAATGTGTAGATACCGGGGCATTTTATAATTTGTTGAAGGGCCGAATTACAAAATGCCAACTCTATAAATAAAGGGTTATGGTCCCCGAATTACACAAGCCTTAGCAACTCTCTAACCTCTTTTACGGAGAGCTGAATCTAATCTAGGGTTTGTGTCAATTTGGAAGACCGAACCAAACTCTTCTTCTTCTACAACAGATAATCTTCTCCGTGGCAACCAATTATGGGATTCAGGTATAGCAATAATTAAATACAGATTCAGGTACGCTTCCGCTAATCAAGTTATCTATTTTCTGATTTGTTCTCGATTAAATCAATATGGTTACATTTCAGATCTAGGGTTTCACAATTGGGTATTGTTAAAGTATACTGAAATTCTAACAGCTATTCCATACCATCTGTACCAAATGGAAGCTCCGCACACGTGACACCAATATTCATAATCAAATAAACAATAAGTTATAAATCATTTATGCCTATAAAATGTGTGCTACAAGTACAAGATATAAGAATTTCTATTAATTTCCTCCATTTAAGTTTATAAACTCGGGAACAATAACAGAAGGAACGACGAGAGGTTCAGTTTCTCTCTTCTTCCTTTTATCATTAAAACCTTCTGAAACAAAATCACATGAAGAATTCACAGGATTGGCCACCATTACCTTCACACTAAGGAACAAAGACACCTCCGACATTTTCCAAACTACGGTCACGACTATCAAAACCAGAATAAGGCAACTGGTTATTTGATTCAACTCCTTCATGATTTCAAACTCTTTCAATATCGTCTAGTTTCACATCTTTTGAATCTTCATTGATTGTTGTTTCTTTGTTCAGTGTGTCCAGCTGATAACGAAACTGCATGAGTAAACGAAATAAGAAATATGTTTAAAGTCTGTTCTTAATGTTGGTGAGAGGATGAAATGAACGTGTTGACCAAGCAGTGAATTAAGTAGTTAAAATTGAGTAGGCAGAAGATGTGTTGTCGAGCAGAGAATTGAGCGGTAAAAAATGAGCATGGTATTAAGTGGCGTATTGAGTGATTGTATATATTTATTTATAATAGAGATTTTGTAACAATAAAACAAGTATGAAATGCTGGTTTTTTCATAATGGCCTAATAAAATCAAATTACATTCCATACAATAATAAAATAAAAAACACATCAAACACACGACAAACTCCGACTATAGGAGTCCGAGATTAGGTACATGACTAAAGCCTGCAGGACTTCATCATCCGTAGTCTCGTTGAGAATATCTAAAAACTCATTCTTGCTGCATTGAATCAGCCTAGGTTCTTATCTTTGGTTGGAAAAATGTAACGCTACCAACTCGTTCCATCGCCGCACCTGAGCATAGACACACTCTATATTGTAGAGCCTATAAAGGATGATCACGCAAAAGCATATTCAGCTGATGGATGAGGAGGTGGATATGCATCCATCCACAAAAATGATCCTTAAATAGCAGTTTCCTCGACGGTAAATAGAGCAATCGGAGGAATGAGGTAAGCATTGGTGCCCTTTATGATTGCCACTACAACAAAAGCTTGGTTTTAATACCAAATCTAAAGACTACATGTTATTGGGTCTTAAAGGAAGGCCCATTTAAGGACAAAACTTTGTTGTCTTAACGCACAGGATAAGAGACCTCATATTGGTTATTAATAGGTCTCAAGTATTAATTATATACCAAAATAATTCTGCCGCCTATCTTCTCTCTGCCGCCAATTCACAATCCACAACCCAGTATTCTCGCATGTCTTACTAGGTCTCTCCAGTATGCAGTTCGTGCGCTCAAAAAAGCGGAGAAAAAGAGAGGGAAAATCTGAACAGAATAATGGCAAGAGGTATTCAGCGGTAATCGATCTGAACGGAAAATCTGAAGAACACGGTTTGCTTTTACATAATCTTGTACGATATCTATCTTATCTATTATTCCGAATTCTCTATTCTCATGGTATTGTAAAACCCTTCTTATCCGATTCGATTTTAGACTGTATTTTATATTTTCGTGGAAATTAGAATTTTTAAGTTGGATTAGATTAACCACCATCTAGATCACCGAATCTGAATTTCATCTATTTAATGTGATTATGTCACAATATATTGATTTAGCTGGTTGTTAGGAAACTATTAGAAAAAAAATTCCTTTCTCTTATCATATATGGGAATGCAAATATCGTGTTTGTTTAAATGACCCAATCATGTTTTTATGCCCATCTTGTAATTTTATACCCAGAAAAGTACCATAAGGCCCAGGCCAGGCATGTACTAAAAATATGTTTGTTTAAATGGCTTCTTTATTTATATTTTTTATTATTTTTCTTAGTTTAACACACACACACACATTTGAAAGTGGCATATTTCCTCTAATCAACTCTGCTTATATTTTGACTGTAATCACCATGAATTTAGAGTGATAGGTTTGAATTTTCCATCGAACAATTTAATGGTCCTGGACTGTTTCGCCAAAATTATATAATAACTAATGTAACTACAGGTATCCCCGGTACTATATAATTTTGGATACCCTGCATATTTTATGCTACAACGGGTTTTGTAGAAGGCAAGCTAGCTGCATGCTTTTATGTGTAGTAATGAACTACGCAAATTTTCACAATATTATAGTAGTTTTCAGTTTTCAACTTCATCACCACCGATAATGACTGCAAAAGATTTGTTTCCAACCTGAAGAAATATAAATTAAGTGTAGAAGTAAATTTACAGTATATATATGTTCCAGCTTCATATAAAATCTTTGCTTCAATCTGAAATATTGGTGAACTAGAAGTTAAAGCAATGGTCACTCTTGTACTTCATAATATATGCACCGTATATAGAAGGACATCATCCAAGTAAAGAATAACATGTGACTTATGTTCATCTCGGCTATATTAACTGAACTACATAAGCATGATGATAAAATTATTCACTGGCAGTTTTGATTTTTTTTTTAAGGTTATTGTTGTTGTTTTTTTAGGAAACATTATCTACATATGGAATAAAGCTGTCATGTAGGCTATGAATGCTTTTTTACTAAACATATTACAATGACTTGTACATCATTCACAAATATTTGAATTTCATTAACAGAAAAAACCTGTATAATAATAATTCGCTTGCATATTGCAATGTTGTGCTTGAGATTTTTTCCTCCAATCATTGATGTTTAATCACCTTTCACATATTGCAGCCTCTTGTATTCAATTTTTGTTGCACATCAACTTACCTTCGACAGCCAAATATTATATATTGCAATGGTTATCTTTATGTGGTCGACGTCTAGTTTTATTTTCCTATGTATAGTTACATCAAAATTTAATGTAGTTCTTAAGATATTTTCCTCCAATCGGCAATCACTATAGGGCCAAAATGTTGCTAACATGTTTATTGCATCACCAATTTAGTGCCTTGAAACAGAATATGTTTCCTACAAAGGTGAGATAATCTTTTTCATAATGTTGATCTGTACGCATTAAGAATTAAAATGCATATTTGATGGCTAAATAAGCATGAATAACAGAGCATGGACGAACAAATCACATTAATAGATAACTCCTGTGTTCTTCCTTTGTTGTAATATGTTGTGCTTACTACCTTCTTTTATGATTAATTATTATAGTAGAAAACTTCTCTATAACCAGCTTTTTGTTAAACTATAGCATATTTGATTAGAGGGTATTTATTTTAAATTATATACTAAAAGATGCTATAGGTATTTGTCTTTTAGTTTTTATTTATATAAGATGATGCATGTAGTTAGTACGCCGAAAACTAATTGCACCATCAAAACCTGAACACTTCACTAGTTATTTTTTATAATGTTGTACAAGGATTTACTATATATTAAACTTCACAAGACACTTAGATTGATAGATGACCTCCAACTCTTATCCGAAAGACTGAAAGCTAAGCCATAATTAACCAAGTTTCTGTGAGAATGACTTTTAGCTTATATGCAGGAAACTCTTAATCATATATTTATTTATATATAAATATAATATAACATATATATATATATACATGCATGCGTACATACATATATATATATATGTGTGTGTGTGTGTGTACCTATGTATATGTATACACTACAATTTCTATGAAAAAAAAATTTATATCTACATTATACGATTAAACATGAGTTATCACCCTAAGCTTATTCTTGCTTCTAACTTGTCAACTTCTCACAACACTCATTCTACCGCCTATCCCACTGCAAAAAAATCTTTCATTTGCTCGCTCTTAATCTTTAATTTTTAAGTTAAAGATGATTCCTATGATTTCTTTCCTGCTAGGCCTATTTTATTTCTTCATTTCTCATAGTGAAAAAATAATAAAAACAGTAAGAAAATATTTAGCAGATTGAAAAGATAATGTTTTACTACTATATAGTTCACCCTTAGTTATTCATTCATCCTTTGATATATCAGCTCAAACAATATATTTCCAATGGTTCTGTAAACACATAACCAGGGACGTAACTAATAATAGCGTCGGGCGGGCATCTGCCGTACCCAAGAAAACAAAGACAACAGGCACGAAAAAACTGAGAAATAATGCACATAAACTCAATAGGTAAATTCTAAAAGTTATTCCTTCTGTCTTTCACTGGCCTCTAAATAAAAATAATAATGTTCACAAGAATTTTAGCTTGCGTTTCTTCCATTTTCGCACCTTACGCTTTGCAGTTCTTCCACAATTTATTTGCTGATTGAACAACCAAAATCCTGAATTTCTCATCACTTGGTATGAGATATTGTAATTGATATTTTAATGCAATTTTTCTGCTAAGGATGGAAAAAATCCAACAGTTGAATTGAAAATCCTAACATGCGATTCTTGTAGTTCAACATGAATATGTCATTGAGTGAGTTTTCTAAAGTTAATTATATCTTACATATTAAGCTTATATGTAGTATTTTATTAATTGACTGGTGTCATAAATAATAAGCTCACTTTGATTTACATGTTTCATGCTTTGCATCATTCAAGTTGCAGCTTTGAAAACTCTATTGACAAATTGGATGCAAGTTTTTATACATTCTTCTCTTTAGGTTTTGATACTAGTTAGATACAAATGTAAAAAAATTTGCATGTGGGAACTATTGATCTTTTGATATAGTATAAATGTTTCTATTGATCTTCGTTTTAATTATCTTTCTTCCATCCGATATTCATCAGTTATATAATCTGTCCACTCCAAACAAAATTTCTGGTTACATCTTTGCACATAACTATAAACAAACAACATGAATAGACCTAATTTTTTTCTTGTCAAACGTGGTTAAACAAAAGATTCATATAAATTTTAGTTTCAAGAAGTACAGTTTAACAACAATTGTTTGTTCGAATGTCAAATTTAAATATTTGCACAACCGACCTTAAACTGATGCTAATAATTCAAAATTAACAAAAGATCACTATGCATGGACAAAAGACTTTGTAATGGCTATGCACATACCTTAGTTAATACCAAAATTCAAATAAATTATCTGAACTACTTCATTGTCCTTGTTGAATGCTACTTTGAGATTGTGTAATAATAATATTCAGAACAACCACTTTACGTTACTTACTTAGAACTTTTCTATAAATTCCGGATGGCTATGGAAATACAAATGCTAATAGTATGTTTGAATTTATTTTTAGAGATCAATTCTAATGGCTCGGCAACATACAATTCAAATGTGTGCAAATGTAATTACATATATTTATAAGATATATGGCATATATATTTTAAGGTGTGGGAAGCCAATGTAGATAAAAAAATTCACACTAGAATTGCATAAATGGTCATGGATAAAAAACTTTTATGTAGTATAAATCTGTTCATTTTTTAACTTTTATGGTGATAATAAAGTAACCGAAATTTGTCTTGTTCGTAGGATTGATACCAAAATGAATGATCGATCATGGATGTATTGTAGACTTAAAGATGGATATATAAATCTAGAATTTGTTGATGGTGTCAACAATTTTGTTGAATTTGCATTTCTACAAGTGGAACATGGAGGAACCATTAGATGCCCATGCTCCATGTGCAAAAACGAAAAATTTCAACTAAAGGAAGAAGTCTCTAAACATTTACTACGAAAAGGTTTTGTTCCACTTTATTCTACCTGGATTTTTCATGGAGAGGCAGAACTTGATGAGTCAACAATGTCTGAACCACAAGCTAGTGATTTCAATGATGAAAACCCATATAGGGACATGGTTTTAGATGCAATGGGTGTTGATCATAATATGGATGAGCAACCACCCAATGTCGAAGCTCAAAAGTTCTTAGATATACTTAAAGCAGCTGATGAACCTTTGTGGGATGGATGCAGAAAAGAGACCAAATTATCAGCATGCGCGAAGATGATGGCCCTTAAATCTCGAAGAGGTCTGACTGAGGCAAGTTTTAAAGATATGAGTAAGCTGATTAGCAATATGTTAGCAGATGGACATAAGCTAGTTCAAAATTTTTATGAAGCTAAAAAATTATTGAAACCTCTTGGGCTTGGTTATGAAAAAATTGATGTTTGTCCTAATTTATGTATGTTGTATTACAAAGAAAACAGTTCCAAGGTTTTTTGTGAAATTTGTAAAAGTCCTCGCTACAAAACTAGAGATGCTCAAAATAATTCCAAAAATATTTCTGAGAGACAAGTTCGCTACTTCCCAATCATTCCAAGATTGAAAAGGTTATTCATGTCACCAAATCATGCTAAAGACATGACATGGCACTATTATAATCGATCCAATGATGGTACAATGGCTCATCCAACCGACGGTGAGGCATGGAAAGAGTTTGATCGTCGACATCCAGAATTTGCATCTTCTGAGCGAAATGTTCGATTAGGCTTATGCACTGATGGTTTTAGCCCGTTTGGAGTTTCTGCAAAAGTTTATTCTTGTTGGCCAGTGATTTTGACAGTTTATAATTTACCACCTTGGAAGTGCATGAAACAACCATTTTTGTTTTTAAACACAATTATTCCAGGACCTAAAAATCCTGGAAAAAATTTAGATGTATTCTTACGACCTTTAATTGACGAGCTACTAGAGTTGTGGAACGGTGTTTTAGCTTATGATGTGCATAAAAAAGAAAACTTTGTTCTAAGAGCAGCTTTGATGTGGACTATTAGTGATTTTCCTGCATATGGTATGTTATCTGGATGGAGTACTCATGGAAGATTGGCGTGTCCTTATTGTATGGAGAAAACAAAGTCTTTCACTCTTGAACATGGTGGAAAAGCATGTTTTTTTGATTGTCATCGACAATTCTTGCCATTGGACCATCCATTTAGAAGGCAAAAGGATAAGTTTAAAAGGAATAATATTGAAGCAGGTATACTACTACATCGACGTTCTGGTGTTGAGATGGAAGATATAGTGTCAAGCTTGCCTGACGTTGTATTTGGATTTAAATCAGGAAATCATAAAATACCAGGATTTGGTGAATCACACAATTGGGTACGCAGAAGTATATTTTGGGATCTTCCTTATTGGAATTCAAATTTGATTCGTCATAATTTAGATGTGATGCATGTTGAAAAGAATTTTTTTGACAACGTATTCCATACATTAATGGACACCGATAAAACAAAAGATAATTTAAAAGCTAGACTTGATCTTGAAAAAATTTGCAGTAAGCCACGATGGATGAGTTTAATTCAGCGTTCAAATGGTAATTATTACAAGCCAAAAGCTCCTTATTGTCTTTTGAAAAAAGATCAAAAAGTTGTTTGCAAATGGGTAAAAAGTATACGCTTTCCCGATGGATATGCCTCAAACATTCAAAGATGTGTTAACGAGTCTGAAACTAAAATCAGTGGGTTTAAAAGCCATGATTGTCATGTATTTATGCAAAGGCTTCTTCCGATCGCATTTCGCCCCTTTTTACCAAAAAATATTTGGGAAACATTAGTAGAACTTAGCAATTTCTTTCGTGATCTCTGTGCAAAAAATCTAATTGTTGAAAATGTGAGTTGCCTAGAGAAAAACGTTGTCGAAATAATTTGTAAACTTGAGAAAATATTTCCTCCTTCTTTTTTTGATCCTATGGAGCATTTGTCCATTCATCTTCCTTATGAAGCTAAAGTTGGAGGTCCTGTTCAATATCGATGGATGTACCCTTTTGAAAGGTATATTCAATATTTATTTTTAATATTGTCATTTAGTTTCCAACCATTCTATACAATGTAGGTATTTATTTTATTTAAAAAAGAAAGTGGGTAACAAGGCACATGTTGAAGGTTCCATCGCCGAAGCATATCTTATTGATGAAATTGCAAATTTTACATCATGTTATTTTGGTCCTAATGTTGAAACAATATGGAATCAAGTACCAAGGAATGATGATGGTGGAGAAGTTAAGTCAGCTGAACGATTATCAATCTTTTGTCATGCGGGTAGGGTATTATCAAATGCGTTCATTAAGAGGATGCTCACCGCAGAGGAACACCAAGCTATACATAAATATGTGATTTTCAACTGACCTGAATTGAAGGATTTAATGATGTAAGTAACATCAATTTTTATTATAATTAAATATACATATGCATAACATTGTTAATAATTTTATTACTGTGTAGCAAATGCAAGGATGAGTTGCGAGGACAACATCCATATGAGAATGAGAATTCCATCGATATGCATTTGGAGACAATATTTCCTGATTGGTTAAAATCAAATGTACTTTTTCGGATTTGAGATCAAACTAATCTTTTTATATAATTTCTGAAATAATAGTGGGTAATATTAACATGGTAATTTAATTTTGTTTGATAGGTTCCATTTCATCTCGACGGTATTGAGCATCAGTTATATTTACTAGCACAGGGACCAAATTTTGTAGTAGAGTGTTACAATGGATTTTTTGTTAATGGTTTTAAATTTCATACAATGCAGTATGGAAAGAACAAAAAAACAATGAATAGTGGTGTATGTGTAAAAGGAAGCTGTTATGATGATTTAGAAAGTGATTATTACGGGATGATCAAGGAAGTTATTAAGTTGACATATCTTGGTGACAAAAATGAAATATTTTTATTCAATTGTGACTGGTTTGACACTTTAACCAGAGAAGGAATAAGAGTGCACCATACAAATGGTTTGATTGAACTAAGAAAAAATTCTAGACTTCGCACAAATGATGTGTTTGTGTTTGCTCAACAGTGCCAGCAAGCTTATTTCACATGTCAGCCTAATGCTTCAGATGAATGGTTAGCCGTTATTAAAACTGCTGCTAGAAGTCGTTTTGCACTTGATATACTCAATTTAGAAGAAGATGCAGATGTGGCTCAAGCAGATGAGATACATACACCCTCTGATATTCAACTTGATGATAGTCTTGATCAACCGGTAACATTTGAACATTATGGTCTTGTTGATAACGAAGAACTTGAGTTTGCAATGGAAAACATTGATGAAATGGAAGATGAATCGGAAGAGGACATAGAAGTTGATGACGAAGATGATGAATTTAGGGAGAGTGATGATGATTTGGTAGAGATAGAGGGTGAACTTGCCGTTGAAGAGGAATATTCTCAATATTAGTTTAAGAATAACATTTGATGATGTCATGAATGTTATTTTGTAAAATAATTGAATTCATTAAAAGCTTTATAAACATTTGCTATTTTGTTTAATGCAATAATAATTGATGTTGTTAGTCCTTAATTTAATGCAATGTTTGACTTCACACGTGTATTTTCTAACCCTAACCATATGATGTATGTAATCTTTTTCATTATTCATGTATACAATATTTATGTTTACCACAAAATGCACTTTATGAACAATGACTTTGTTATTAAAATATTATGTGGCTGAGCATTGTTTATTCATGTATAATTGCACTTATTTGATTGCTTCTTCATTTCAGATTTTCAAAGAGAATTTCAAGCTCGTTTGAAGAACAAGGAAATACCATAGTACGTTATAAAGTGGCTTAGTTTCCAAATTAACTCCAGGTAAAGATCTTTATAATATATCAACTTCAGGTAAAGATCTTTATAATATATCCACCCTTAGTTTTATTGTTTTATCTTGTCATTTTTTGGGTTCCAGTCTTTGTTTAATGCTCTGATTGTGGTTTGTTAGGTTTTTTATTACGTTTGAGACCCCTTTTGTTGCAACTGAATTTTTCTGACCTTGGGCCTCCAAACAGACCACATGCATACAAAATTTTGGCTATGAACTATCTTGTATAGATACTACCCACTGACCCTTCTGGCAAAACATGTTTTAAATAATATTATCTGAAATATTATTTCCAGTGTCCACCAAACAGAGCATATGCGTATGAAATTTTGGCTATGAACTATTTTATGATATATTCCATTTTAACACGTGATCATTTGTTTGTTCATATATAATTTCTAGAACGTATAAATTAGTTTGGATGTAGGTCAAGTTCATTCATCCATAAGAATCCTATATTCCTATTACCAAGTTACCAACACATGGACACACTTACTTAATGGTTATATACCGTATATAATTACCCTTATTCCTCTTAACTATAAACACATATATTTTTGCCATGTAAATTCCCTAAAATCTCCTAAACTTTCCCATGAATTAACTGGTATCTATAAAATGATTGCCAAATGAACACGCATACTCTTTTGCCCTGTTTATGTAATTAATGTGTCAAAATATTTACAACATGTAAGACCATGTACAAGCTTCATTTTGATAATGATCTACTTTTAATATTTTATCGAAATAGATGGTTCAGCAACTTTGGTGCTTTGTTTTGTAGCACACTGTACGAATCAAATGGATTTATATAGTAAATTTTATAAGCACCAACTCTACAAGGTAAACCCATAATGGGAAAGCAATGACTTATCGTCAATCGATATTAGTCAAGTTTAAACTTCAAATGGTGGGTGTAAATTAAACTGAAGTAAACAGATATAAATTAATAAGGACATGATCAACAATTTTCAAGAAATTAGTTAAACAGTAGGAGCATACACTGCGAAAGCAAGTAATATAGCTAGTGAGTCAACACCGGATTACCAAATTTTATAAACCTAAGTAAAAAATTATTTAAATATAATGAGGGCAAATAATCGATGTTAGTTAGTTAAGTTTATTTACTTGTTGCCCTTGTTTATTTTATAGCGAGCACCTTTGATCTTTGGCTATTGTTTTTTTTTGCCTACATGAGTAAATGGGTTGAGAATATTTATACATGCATCGCTTAATTGATGAAACTTAGCAAAGATTGAATATTTGACATAAGTTGGTATTTCTTTATTTTATTACAAACTAGCATATGTTAAAATTTTATTTTATGCAGTAAACATAATGACAGGCTTAGCATTTTGAGGTCTTATTAGAAAAATGACAAGCACACATTCTAGCCTGCCGCAAAGGAAAATGACATATTGAGACAGTTTAATCATAACACAAGCACAAATGCAATGACCGACATGATGGGGGAGAGAGTCGAAGATGGAGGCGAAAGAGGCGAGGATGAGCTTGAAGAAGCACAAGAAGAGATGAGACGTGGTCCACAAGAAATGGAAGAGACTAGTGTGGAAGAAAGAGAGGAAGAAGCAACAGAAGTGGGTAGGAGATGCATTCCAGTTTGTGGATATGATACTCCAATCGATCCTGTTACCCAAAAAAGACCGTTGGAGTGGAGAGGAAACCAGTAAAGATTTAATCATACTTTTTTTTAATATATAATTGACTTTATGAATATCCTGACAATTATTGCAATATGCTTTTTAGCTTTAGAAACAAATCCGCCTCCCGTCTTATTGGGAGAATTTGGAACTTGCGGTTTACGGAACCATGGTATACGTTCTCTAAAGTGCCTCATGAGAAAAGAATAATACTATTTAACGAGTTTAAGGTATGGTTATTTTATTTTGGTTGGTAAATTTATTTTAATGCAATATATTTAAATGACATTTCTATGCACAGCGAGCATACACATATGATGTTGTGTATGAGCAAAGGGTATTTGAGATTTGGACAAAAACAGCTTCCTCGATTCTAAAAAAGAAACTATACCGCGCACGACAGCAAGCAAAAATGTTACGGCAAACTAATAGGATGATTAATTGTCGTGACACACCTCCTAATTGGATACAAAAAAATGTTTGGAATCAAATGATTGATATGGAATGGCATAAAAGTACATATGATGCTAAAGGAACCAAGATGAGAAACAATCGTTTGACATCAAAAGAAGGGACCCACACACGGCATTCTGCTGGTTCGGTGTCTATTGCTTCACATGATGCACAAGTGGTAAGCTATAATTGTCTTTCATACTCATGGTTCATAAGGATAATATCAAATTGTATTTTGAATAATTGGATCTTAGATTTTTTTTCTTTTTCTTTTGTTTTTACAAATGCAAAAGTTATAGAAAATTTGCTTTATTTTGAACTTAGCTTTCTTGCGGAATAGCATAATATAACCAAATAAGAACTGAACCTTAACACACACACACACACACACACACACACACACACATATATATATATATATATATATATTTATCTATATGTGCGTGCAGTGGTGCAGCCTGACAAAAACATTGGTGAGGTCACTTAATATGTGCATGATCGTTTTTCCTCACGTAATGGAACAGTCTTCTAAAATAAATATGCATATTTTATTTTGTGTTAAAAAAAAGAACAAGTAGCAAATGAGGGAGGGAAGAAAAACTACTTTTGAAAAGGAAACGCTATAAACAATAAGGGCTGAAAATGGAAAAACATTGTAGTAGTTTGGTCTGACATGCAGAAAACACTGATTAATGCACATAATCTATTTTGTATTCTTCTCAAATTTCCTTTTAGTTTTGCATCTGAAAATTGAACAATACCTGAAAAGCATTTTTGCTTCAAATTTTTTGTCCAACATCCTGATGAGGTCCCTTGACCTCCTCGAATGTATCTTGGCTCCGCCTCTGTGTGCGTACGTAACAACTTGTTATAATTACTGATGCCTAGTTGTAATGGATTGATTTTGATGTTCATCTTTGAAGGAACATGAAACTGGCCAACCGGTATCCTTCGCTGACAGTTTTCGTTATTGGCATACGAAAAGGGAGAAAGGAAAAGACAAAACAAAGGCCTTATCATCACCAAGTGGCACATTTGTTGACAACAAATCGAAAAAAGTTTATGTAAGTTTTTTTCTTCAACCTGAATGGTATCAAGCTGCTGATTTCTATGCCTGTGCAAGTATAGGTGAGGAATATAATACCCACCTCCTTGCATGCAGTTGATCTCTATGTTTTGCCTTAAGGCACAACAAGAATCACCTGCTTGCACAAACAAATGAGTAATATAAGTCATCTGTTTGCGCAGATGAGTAAAATTACTCACTTGCTTGCACAAACAGGTGGGTATATTTCTCACCTGCGCAAGAGGTGAATAATATTACTCACCTGCTTGCACATGCAGGTGAGTAAGATCATCTTTTCGGATTTTTTAACTTGCAAAATACGTCAGTAAATGTCTAATACTCCAAATTAAAATCATGCAAGATTAATTATTCATTTTACCCATATGCCATACCTGAGATTCTGCAATGTCATTTGGACCAGGATGCATTTTCTTCTTCTATTTTATCTTTTATATTTATATTTCCATGAGAATATCGATAATGGAGGGAAATATATAGTATCATCCAAAGAAAAAAAGTTAGATAAGATGACTGGTCACCTTTGTAATTTTCATGTGAAAGGAAGAGAACCGTCTTGTTTTTTAGTTAGAGCCTTTTCTGCTACTACATTAATTGTGCTAAATACAACTTGCATTGTACATATCCGTGGGTATCATGATAAACGGAAAGCTAATAAGATACATTACTATATTATATCATTTTTAAATATGGACGTTAATTTTCCACTTGATGAAGGAACCAATGAGATAACGTACATAACTCGCAAGAAACAATAGCTGTGATTGATTTGGAGACCGATCAGATATAATTAATTGGTTTAAGAAACTGCTCATTTATTTTTATGTTTTTACATACATATGCTTCCAAAGTTTATACAAGAAACACAATGATATATCTGAGCTGGCAACAGCTATAAAAAACAAATGAAATAGTGAAATACATGTGCGAATTCTGTAATGAATAACCTTTATCTTAATTGTAATAACAATGTCTATTTCCAAGCAAGCGACGTCCTCGGATGTTTGCTCCTCTTACTTTGATCGTCAAAGTGAGCCAAAGCCTTGTTCTGCCTTTCGATCTCAGATCTCATATCAACAGCCATGTTCTTCAACTCTCCTAATAGCTTGCTAAGGTCTGTCAAAGCACCGTCTTGCTTCTTCTCCATCTGAACTTTTTCTATAGCCGAAGAAGGTTCATAATTAACTTTCCGTGGATTTGAACTTTTCTTATCAGGAGTTGAGTACAGCTCCATTCTCATTTTTTGCTTTGTGTTACCACTTCCTGTATAGAACTTGTCTGTGCATGCATGAACATAGTCAAAACAATGATTTTTTAACTTATGAATGCGATTTGAGATTTTTAAAATGGGATTTAAATCACAGATCAAAGAAGTTCAGACTTAAAATCAAACCTCAAAAGTTATACCCCTATACTTATATGCCGCGAATTTTGCTCCATACGGATTTCTAGATAACAAATGTATGTAAAAGCATAAATTATTCTCTATATAATATTCATATGAAATTGATTTCACTGCATGAGGATTTCCATCCAAACTTACATTTTCATTCTTTCTACATCTCAGATAATTCTTAACTTAGCATTGATTGAAAGAGTTTTCTTAATGACAATTATAATTGAAGAACTATCGCCAATAAAATTTAATTTAAAACAGCTTTATAAATACCAGGAGTCAAAACAGGCCCTTTGATTTCTCTAGTCTTTTTAGGTCTCCAAGTCTTTGAAAACAGACTACTTAGGCTTCCAAAAAGTTTCTCTCCCTTCAAAAGTACCAAAATAATCAAACTACATAAATGTATACAATTGAAACTTATCAAAAGAAGACAACTGAAATTCATACTCTACTGAGATCATGCTCGATATCAGCAATAGTCATATGTGTACGTGTAATCTGCTCCCATGATGATGCAAGTTAACAAGAGTTTTTTATGCATCTTCCCTCATTTCTTCTGCAATTTTCAAACATTCGTTCACTGTCTTTGTAGTTTCTTCTGATTTGTGCTCAACATAGCCTTCTAGTTCTTGCACAGATTGGTGTTCTATTCCACCATTGTTGCTGAAGTCATTCCTATAATTCTTCCTTGTTTGATAAGAAGAGGATGAAAAATGATTCTCGATCTCACTGGCTTGCAGTAGTTTAGTGCTTCCTTTGTTTAGAACAGGAGCAGAAGTATCTCTTTCCGGTTTGAAGTTGGTCTCGAAATCTGAAACTGAATCGAATGGGATGAAGGTTGAAAATTTCTTTTGAACTTCAAATTGTAAGGTAGGCGCCATTTAGTACCTGAGAAGCACAAATGGAGCCTACACTTGAATATTTCCAAAGAGAAGAAGAGTTCTTTTCTTACTAAAAAGGAGACTTTGCTTATAAAACACAAAGTTGAATCCTGGGAAAATTTTAGGATCAGTTGAATGAAATAGTGAAATACAGCACGTGAGAATTCTGTTGTGGTTAATTAACATAAGTAGACGGTTTACTAATAATAGCAATGCACTGTTTACTGTCTTACCATCTCCTTTAGTGTAAAAATATGCATACTCATGCTTTTCACTTGATTATCTTTAAACCAACTGTCAGTTAAACAAACTAGTATACTAAACACATTGTAAAAATATGCATACTCATGCTTTTCACACTAAAAATATGCATACCTGAGAAGCACAATAGGCAATTTGGAATTGGAATTATTAGTGAAAACTGGTACACTAAAAATATGCATATTTTAGGATCACTTGATTCCAATCTTTAAACCAACTGTCATTTGGAATTGGAATTGCTTATTGTGTTTAGTGTAAAAATATGCACACTCATGCTTTTCGCTTGATTGTTTACAGTTTTCTAGCTGCCCTTTTTTTCCCCAATCTTGTGATTATAAACTAACTATTATACGTACCATTTTTTGAACTGTTATACATACCATCTTTTTGAACTATTATCCGCGGGTATATATACCTCCCCCGCCTCAATACTGTGTTTTTAGTTGTTCTACTTTTTGAAAGTCCAATCAGACCTCATGATCTTTTTTGCTGTTTTCAGGAAGCATACATGAACAAAAAGGCTGAGTTAAACGAAGATGTAGCCGAATGGAATCCACGACTATGGATGGAAGCTTCTGGGGGACTAACACGAGGCAGAGTATATGGAGCGCCGTACGTAGATGCAAGCGGTCTGTTAAACAAAGGCTCTAAATCTTCTATTTTGGCTGATAATACCGCTAACTACGCCACACCATCGGATTCATCCACAAGCATGTTGACACCGGAGATCAAAAAATTAATTGAAAAGGAAGTACAATTGGCATTGAGCAACAAGTATGGGTCTGCTGCACCACCACAGCCACCACAGCCACAACCACAACCATCTCAAGAAACACTTCAAGAGCGTTCATTTCTTCAACATGCTAATCAAGTTTCGCAACAATCCATACCATTTCCGCAATCTTCTTTTCAGTTTCCGCAAGCATCAATTCCATATAACCAAACATTAGGAAGCTTTCAGTCTATGCCTATGTCGTTTCAATCAACTTTTGGAAACTTTGCGCAACCTGGATCATTCACACAGCTACTCGGACCTATCACCAATGAGTATAACTTCCAACCTGGGCAGCATCAAGCAGCAGCCAATCATGGTACTTTTCAGCGTTCTCTCAATGATGACAACGTGGAGTGAAACTGTATTTCTCTTCCTTTATCAACATATTTAGTGTTTGTTTTTGTTTTGGCTTTGATTTGGATACTAGGACATCTTTATTTGTAGTTTGGCTTGTGGTTTATGTAGTGGATCTGCTAATTTAAAGGTTACCTTGCTTTTTTTTAGTGTACTTGTTCTTTTATACTTTTATGGTATTTTTGCGTATGGTATAGCTTCCTTTAGTGTTATATATTTGCATTGTTGAGTTTTGGCCATGGGAAGCAGTGGAGTTGGTATATATTTGCACTGTTGAGGTTGAACTTGGGGTTAATTTATTGCACTGTTGCGGTTGTTCTTTTATAAGTGCATGTATATGAATTATTCTAATGTATGGTAGGATATTGCTCCATGATATGTTGTAGCAGGCTTTATGTTCACTTCAGGTTGTTTTATACCGTGCTGAATAGGGAGGTACATATTAAAATAGTGATTTGTCACCTCTTTGTCTCTGCGTGTTGGTCCTTACTGTGTTCAATGGGACGCCATGTGTATTAAACTTAGGGACATATTTAAGATAGACTTAGTGGTCTTAAGGTTTATTGAGACATATTTTGCTTGTCTTTAAAAAATTAGGAACTTAATTTTAAGGACAACATTATTTATCTTAAAGGGGTCTTAAAGAAAAATTAGAGACATAATAAGTTAAGTTAGGACCAATATAGCTTGTCTTAAATCATTGAAATTTTTGTAGTGTGCACCCTCGCGCATTATATCTAGTTGGGGGAATTTGACAGGGGACTTGCGCTTAATTTTTTTATAGAGTTTCGTTGTAGTATTCCACCACTCGTTTGCGCTTTTCATATAATCTTTTTCAACATTCCATTTTCCTCCTGGATGCCGAATTAGGGAATTCGAGTCTGTTTATGCCCCCTTTAAAATCTCATGTATTCTTCATACATCTGTCTGTATAATCCACCCTAGTTTGTGTGTCGAACTCCACAGTAACAACCAGATAAAAAATGAGTTTGTAGAGGTGCAAGCGCCACGGTAGATGCAGCAAAGCTCAATAAAAATGGACATTCACTTATCGTTTTACATAGCAATGGGCTGGGAAGAGGCAAATGAACCGTGCAGCATAGCTGAGAAAAGGGTAAAAATGAAAAAATCAAAAAAAGTATAGCTTGTAGAGGACGAAAAAGCATTAGCATCAAAAATGAAAATTATTTGAATCATAGGTCGTTTGGCCATGGAAAAATTGTTTCATGGCTTTTATTTGGTGTTTGGCTTGGGTGGCAGAAGTGATTTTTTATGAAGAGGAAAGGAGTGAACATATGGTTTTTGAAGCTGTGAATGGAGTCGTTATTGTCTCATGTATCATACGCGGATGCACATTCTCGAAGCGTTAGAGCAAAATATTAAAATTTTGAGTCTAATCATTGGGTTGACGTCCGACGGGTTGGACACCTAAATGGTCAAACCCAAAATTTTAATTGCGAAAGATACCTGAATTTAATATGATGAAAATGAAGGAAAGAAAGAAACTTTTACATTGGAAACTAATATGTCCTTGTTAACACAAAAAATGACACTGACACCTAGTTTAAGCGAAAGCACCACCACTTTGCGGAGAAAATAATACATAATATATTAAAATTAAATGGAAAAAAGTAAGAAACTAAAAGTAAGAAGAGAGAGAAATTTTATTGTGGTTCAACTGTTAATGAGGCATATGTCCACTCTGAACATCTTTATTGTCATTATCTTTTCCATGCCTGATTACAATGAATATTGATTTGATTACAATGATTTCCGCAGTAATAACAGACAAGAATTACAAGTACTAATGGTTATCATAGTAAATCTTAATAACTAGCCTAGGTGACCTGAGTTTTATGTCCTTGATGCTGAGAAAGGGCTATTGCTGAAGTTTAGAAGAGTTCCAACTGGTAAATAATCAATCCCCTTCCATGTAATAATAGGTAGGGTATTTATAAGAGTTGAGGAGGGAGTTGGGCCAAGACCATTTGCTGTTAGGCTCGAGATCGTGTTAGCCAACTGCCATCAAAAATTCATCATCATACAAGCTAATCTCATGGATCAGTACCGGTCCATGCGCTGTGGACTGGTATCGGTCCATGCCAGCACAAGACGTTGCACTTTTTACTTCATCTTCGACTCCCTTGTACCCTTTTTAGTGTGTGTGTGCAAAGTCTTGTCTTGATTGGGTTTGATAGTGTTTAGAAGTTCGTCACTTCATTGCACATGCCTTTTTCTTCATTCCTTTAAGCGATGCTCGCTAAACTGGTTCAATTGCTTCAAAACCTCAGCAAAGGGTCCTATAGTGATGACATAAGTCTCGTGTACTCAAAATACACCGACCATATGGACTGGTACCGGTGCATAGGGTATGGACCAGTATTAGTACTTGAGGTTAGCGTATTTTGACTTGAAACTTTGGTGGATGCTTCTTCTTTCTATTTATGTAATGTTTGCCAAATTTGAGTTGATTTGGAAATAATGCTATCTTTCTTTTTCTTTAACTTCTTATGTACGACTCTTTTGGGCTTATAACCGGGTTAACATTTGCCTCCCCCTTTATGCAATGTATTCCCATCGTGAGATTTTTGAGTTAAAATACTTTTTGTCCCAAACCATATAACTATGCTTTAAAATTTCACCATGTCTTCTGGACTACAAATGTGTGTTGTCGGACAAAATTTCACTATTTCGGCTAAGCGTGATGGATCGGTATGGTCCATAGGGCATGAATCTATATTGGTCCTCATACTTGGCAAAATATTATGCTAGAGTTCCTTAAGGCTACATAGGCCGGGTCAAACACTTCTTATTTTACTACTTTTCACTTTGTAGGCTTTTAGGGCTTTTGTCCATCTTGTTGCCTTACTACCGATCTCTCCTTTCAACCACCATCATCGACTGATCCAAGCCACCACCGATTGATGAACTATCATGTCTTCATCGTCGATCCAAGCCACCACCGATTGCATCAATAGAACATCCAGATTAAATCAAACAAATCCAATGATTTATACACACACTTGAAACTATAAATATAACACCATAGCCTCACTTTAGACCCTACTCTCATTTCATTCTGCATCTCCATATTGTCCTTCTACCATTGCTGAATTCTAGAAAAAAGTTTTGGATTCTTTTCTATACCTCTAAATACTATTCAGTCCTTTCTAATTAAGGTTTATATAGATTTAGATTCTAAAATTTAGTTTCATATATATATATATATATGAGATTCTATATTTGATTCTTATATATTTATATATATTAGGAGGATTGGAGTACAATTATTTCAAAAGCTGAATCGCAATCAATTCTGTGAATTCTATTATTCTTCCTTATCAAATTTTTGTGAGTGGAATTTTCATAAGTTTGATATTTTCTATACTCTGATAGTGTAAAATTAGTATTATTATGCCTAAAAGGGATTTGGACATACATGTAAACAAAACAATATCATAACCCAAAATCACTTATTATTTATGTTTGTTTGAGGAAATGATCAATCTAGTACATTTGCGTTTGGATTATTGATATAACGAACGAAAAGGCATTTGGGTGTTTGTATAATTCTTGAAATTGGTATAATTTACTTCATTGTAAAATATGTAAATTCATGTATATGTATTTTTGTTGCAAAAGTTTAAGAACTTGAGTGTTGTGAATTGAATAGGTTTAAACACCTATGTTCAAAATAGTTTGCTTGAACGTATTATTTGCAAGTCACTAAGTATTAAGATTTTTTGTACGATAATTATATAGAAAGCGAGTTAGTACCAAAATGAGGAATTTACATATGTATTTGGAAATATTATACCTTGTCTCTTTTTTGTTATTTAGATAATCACTCAAACCTTGGTTATAAGTTATGCAATGAATGTATGTTATTTTCCTATCATTTGAATGTATACATTTTTGTTATGTTTGGAGAAATTAGGGAAATAAACTTGTATACCCTTATTATGTGTTAGAATTGATGTTTCAAACAAATTAGGACGTTCCTTTACATATATGTGATTTACGCCTCATTTATTACTATATATTTATAATGTAATTGACGTAATATTAATGTTTATTAGATGTGTACTAAATACGTTCAAATTAGGTAATTAGAAATATGTCCCCATAGGAATTTTTACGTGTGTGAGTTGATGGCTTTAACTATAGTTAATGACACACAAACACTAGGCTAACCATTACTTGTAGTAAAAGCCTGCCCGAAATTGACCGACATATCCAGCGTCTGCAGGTTAGAGTGGTTAATGTGAGAGGTTTAAGTGTCATGGATCATTATAACTAGTACACTAAGACGTGAGGTAAATCCCAACTTGTAGTAGAATCCTGCATGGAATCGTCTAACAAATCCAATATCCATAAGTGGTCGGCTTAATGTGAGATGTCTAGTGTGTGTGTGTATATATGTGTGTGTGAAGTATGTCGGCCGTGAGAATGTATTAAGTTGTTGACCTACCATGTTAGGTTTTAAGTGGTTAGGAATAGGTTCGTTCATAAAGTTCACTCCTTTGTTTTGGACCTAAATCATGAGACCGACCCTTATTAGCTCTTAAATGGTCATTGGGTCCGCCTTTCTCTTATAAGGTATTAAGTGGTCCTAGTAACAATGGTGTATGAATGAGGTAGTTCTCCGGAAGTGTCCGCTTCTTATCTAGGAGCTAAGTGAGGGCTAACCTGAGGATGGGCTACTAAGAGTTTCGTCGATCATGTAAGGGGAACCACCTGTCTAAGGGAAGTACTAAGTGTCTAGGAGTTCACCAGTAATACCATTAAATAGTAACGCATGGGTCCGCCAGAGGGGTCTTAAATGACGATGAGGGTCTACCTTAGCCCAATATTAATCGGTAGATTAATATTTCTCGTACTGCAATGGAGAGAATATTTAATAGCATTGACGATTATAAGACGGGGTCTTAAGTAACTAGGTTCCGCCATAAGATATTAAGTAATAATGAGAATCTGCTAAAGAATAAATATAAATTAATGGCCTTAGGTGACCAAAGGTTAGTCCTCCTCATGGGGTATTTACTGTGATAGAGAATTCGCCCTAAAATAAATAAGTATTTTATGCCTTAAGTGACTATAGGATAATCCACCTTACAAATTTATGTCATTGATTGTGTGTGCAATTGCATAGACATAATATGACGAATTTATAGTGCTAAATATAGGAAATGGTTATCCCTTAAAACTTATGTGATTTTCATTCCCCAAAACTTTATGTTCTGACATCCCTCTGCTTAACATAAACAGGTTAGTAGGTGGGAACACTTTGGATCAATGATGCTTTGGAGATGGAGCCCGGTGTTGGAAAAAATTTGTTATTTATGGCAGTATTATTATTATTATTATTGTGTTATTGGGATAGTTATTGATGTACTTTTTATTGTTTGAGACTTGTTGTAATTACAATGATGATGGTTTTATTTATGGTGCATCTAGTTTGAGATATTATATTTTATCCCTTTCGCTATTATAGAATGTGATTTCGTTTTACACTGCTCTTTTATATCTACTTAAGTATTTCCACGTAGGAACCAATGATCCGTTTAGAATGACTCTAATAACTGATAAGCCTTTTTTGGGTCAGAATTTAGGCTTATTCCGAGCGGATTGTTACATGTGGTATCAGAGCATGGGTTACCCGGTTATGGGGAAATATACATAAGAGATACGTATTGGTTACTTGAAAATGTTTTTAAACTATATATACACATACTACACCCCCAAAGACATACGCAATTATACTAAGCAACCTTTATCTTTCTTCCTTTTTGATTAAATACTATCTTAAGAAGTCCACTGAAGGGTTTTTCCGTTTTCAGATAGTAGAAATGGCTGATAATCACCCCCAAGCAAGGGAACCCAGCAAGGCCTTAATACTTGCTTGAATGGTTCCAGCAGTACCATAAGACTATGGAACAGATCCTTACTGTTAACCCAGATATAACCTCGAAAGATGTCCACACAGAATCATTAAGAGGACCGGAGTCACATGATATTAGAATCAAATGGAATTTTACCAGAAAGCTTAGAAGAATGAAGCAAGGGAAGTTGTAAAAGTTCCATAGCTAAAAAGGTTACGTACATAGATCGGTACCGACCCATTTTAGGTTGGCACCGACCCATGAACATTATCTTAGGACTTTTGAGACTTGCTCCAGCCTCTCTGTATCATTGCCAAGAAGTCATTCACACAATTCCAATACAATTCAACCCACCTAGGTACCTCGCTCAATGGATCAAAGAAAAGCATCAAGATAACAAGAAGTAAAGAATGAAATAGTGTCAAACCAAGTCCAATTGATATCATATCTCACCAAATACTAAACAAGATACGTACATTGCTACCGTAAAATCTGGTGTGAAAATTAGAAAAACAATATGGGTCGGTACCAACCCATCGTATTAATGTATTTTGCTACATAACTTATAAGTGAAGGTCGGCACAGGTGCTCTTTACTCGTGGGTTTGGCCCAACTCCTTCCAGAACACCTATAAATACCTCCCTAGCTCCAACATAAAAAGGGATTGATTTCCTTGCTCTGCCAAATCCCTACAAAGATATTCCTTCGTCTCCAGCAACCATTACTCTCCTCCAACAACAAAGCTTCTTCTCCATAGACAACTACTCCAAGTCACCTAGGCTGATTATCGTGACTCTCTGATAACCAATAGTACTAGTGATTGTTTGTTATTCTCTATTTGGAGATCGTTGTAATCATATATACCATTCTGTATTTGGCATGGCAAGGTGTATAATAATATTGTTCAAAGTGGATGTAGGATTGATCCCAAGCCGAACCACTATAAAATTTCCTTCTTTTTTACCTACTTTCTATTTCTTTCCTATTTTCATTTATTTTTTATTACTTTATTTTGTTTCCCCATCACAAGGTGGTGCTTTCGCAATTAATCAGGTGTTACTGCCATTTTTGGAGTTAACATTTCGTGCTTTCGCTAAGAACTGAATCTAAGGCCCAGATTTGAGCTTCTACTATAGATTATCAAGGTCCTAGGAAGATCCATGAAAAAAGTTGCATTGAGAACCCGAAGCTTGGTTGATATCATGGCTCCACTTAGAAAGAAGGCAAGTAAAAGAAATTCCGGAGCGGTTGCAACTTTTGGAAACATGGCTGGTAATACTCAGGTTTCCTTCATAGCTAACAACACTGGAGCAACTCAAACTCCCAGAGAAGCTGTTACCCGGAGAGAACTTGATAGTGTAGTAGAAGGAATAAACCAATGATTTTAAGCAAAGAACTTGATGTTGATGGAAAAGTTGGATGCTTTCTTGACTATCAGGCCAAACCTGAGAACTGATAGAGTCGAGATTGACTTGAAGGAGCAGGCTCATTCTTCAGCTTCAAACTGGAGGAGGGTAGATCTGAAAATTTCTCCCATACCACATAATGCTAATGTTGCCAGAACCAATGCAGGAAGGAGTGGTAGCGTTATTCGCAGTAACCTCAATATGGGAGGTAATCTGGAGCAACATGTCAATGATGGTTATGATCTTAAAAAAATGTCTGTTTCTAATGATAATCCATGCAATGGTGCTAATTACGACAACGAAGGAGTTGATATTGACGAGAACAAGCAGAAACAAACTATGAGACCCTCTTCCCAGAAAATTGGAAGTACCATCTGAGGGACACTTCCGCGAACCAGAGGATCAAGACCCTAGCCAACCCACCAAGGTCGTCTATTTAACCAAACACCCGGGAAGGCAATTGGTGTCTGCCCTATGGAGCGAAACGATAACGAAGAGTATATCTCAGAAATGATCAAAAAAATTATGAAGGAAAGCTTTTCTAGAAAAGAGGAAGAAGAAGATTGGGGTTTTAATCCCAGTAAGACTTCGTTTACTAGCAAGGTATTGAAAGATGATTATCCTAAGAAATTTTTCGACCAACGATACTGGCATACAATGGAACAACGGATCCCAACCTGTTCCTATTTATGTATGATTGTCATACGAATGACGCTCTGGTAACTGATGAGTTAAAGTGTAGATATTTCCAGGTATTCTTGAAGGAGTAGCATCATTATGATTCACAAAGCTTGCCTCAAATTATATCGATACAGTTGAGTACTTATCTTGGAAGTTTAAACAATAGTTTAGGTTGTACACCTCAAAAGAAAAAAGAGTCTTGTCTTTGTCTGGGATAGCTCAAAAGTCGGAAGAACCCTTGAATTTTTTTTGAACTGATTCAACATTGCAGTAACGGAGGTTTGTAACTCAAAGCCGAGAATGGTGGTGCTAATTGCTCTGGTTTGAGCTATTGATAAGCAAAATGAATTTAGAAAATGGGTAAAGATGAAAGAACCTAACATCTTGGAGAAATTCTACAAGAAGGTCGATGATTTCCTCAGATAGGAAGAGGTAGATCTGACAGCCAAGGGTGTAGATATTCTATGCAAAATCATCTTAATAACGATCACAAGGAAGATGCATCTACCCAAGAAGAAGAAAAGAAGGGAGAGGTCATAAGAGAGCAATTGAAGAAGAAGGTAAGGGTAAAAAGGGTGGGAAACGTCTTCGATATTACAAACCCAAAGACTTCACGACTCTAAACAACATGCCTGAAAACATCTTCTTAGCCACAGACAGAAAAGAACGCTATCCAAAGCCACCTCCTTTAAAGATGACCGAGAATCAGAGGAATTTTGGCAGGTTTTGTCGCTTTCGTAATCATCCGAGACATAACATTAATAAATGTAGACACTTAAAGAACTTGATAGAAGAGCTTAGTAGGGACAATAAGTTGCAGCAATACGTCAAGAAACCTCATGTTTCTCATCCATCCCCAACAATTCAAGGGAAGGTTGTTCCTGCAAATCAACCAGGACCCAACAATCAAAATGGGGGTCAAAGAAATGGAAAATTGGTTATTCATACCATTTCAGGTGGCCTATAACACCCTTCACAGAAGAGTGGGGGAGAGATGGAAAGATAGTCAAGTGCCTTGAAATATGCTCCAAAAGACGAAATTTGCCTCGTTTTAGAAGATACAAACCCAGAAAACAAAGGAAATTTAACAACGCCGTAGTTTTCAGGGCTCGGGACACAAAGGGCTCGAAGGTCCTACGCTCGATCCAATGGTAGTGACAATTGGCATTGGGCTGGCTACATAAAGAAGGTACTAGTTGACTGTGGATCATCTGTGAATATTCTCTTCAGAAAGGCATTCAACCAAATGAAATTTTCAATGACAGATGTATCAGGTTGTCAAGTCAAAATCCAAGGTTTCTCTGGCAAGCCATAGCAACCTATCAGAACAATCGATCTGCCTGTCGAGCTCGGATAAGGCGAAAGGAAGGTGGTGTTAATCCGAACTTTTGCAATTGTTAATGAAGTTCCAGGGCATAATTCATTTCTCGGCAGACATACGTTAATGGATTTCAAGATCGCCCTAGCACCATGGTTCCTCATGATGAAGCTCCCGATCGATAATGGTGTTGGAGTCGTAAAAGGGAAGCATAATGCTACTCGAGAATGTTATATAACTGAGTTGCGAGAATCCAAGAGGAAAGAAAAGAAGAAGGTTGTGGAGGGATCCCTCTGCATTAAAGAGACCATCTTATAGCAATTAAAGGGCAACCCTTGCACTGGAGAGCATAGTCTTGCTCGAAAAACTATGGATCGTCGAAGAAATAATGCAAGAGATAATGGGGTAGCTCCTGCAGAGATGACGATATCTGTCTCAGTAGACCTAAAGTATCCGACCCAAATGTTGAGTAATAGATCACAGCTTGTATAAAGATACAGATAGAGTTGACTGTTTTTCTAAAGTCTAATTTGGATGTGTTCGTTTAGATTCACGCAGATAGTGCGGAATTTCGTCAAAGGTGGAAAGTCATGTTTAAACATTGACCCTCGATACACCCTCATAAAACAAAAAAAGAGAACTCAAGGTCCGGAAAGATCAATAGCCCTAAAGGAGGAAGTAAATTGTCTTATGGATAATGGGTTTATTAAGGAATCAACATACCCAGACTGGGTGTCTAATCCTGTTTTGGTTAAGAAGGCCAATGGCAAGTTGTGAGTATGCATAGACTATTCAGATCTCAATAAGTAATTTCCCGAGGATAATTTCCCATTACTGCGGTTTAAGCAATGCGTGGATGGAACGGCAGGGCATGAACTACTATCCTTCATGCATGCATACTCACGATATAATCAAATCATGATGCACGAACCCTATCAAGAAAATACCAGCTTTATAACGGATTTGGGATTGTATAATTATAAAGTAATTTCTTTAGGATTGAAGAATGTTGGGGCAACCTACCAACGGTTAGTCTACATGATGCTCAAATCCCAAATTGGTAAGACAATGGAGGTGCATGTCGACAATATGCTCGTCAAGTTGAAGAAAAAAAAATCACATGGATAACTTAACTGAGATGTTTGAAATTCTGAGAAGGTATGGAATGAAGTTAAATCCATTGAAATTTTCATTCGGCGTGTCATCCAGAAAATTTCTGGGATTCATGGTCATTGCAAGAGGCATCAAGGCTAACCCGACTCAAGTAACGACCCCGAGGGACATAAGGGCTCCCCGAAATAAAAAAGAACTTCATAGTTTCAATGGAAAAATCGCAGCACTAAGCAGGTTTATATCCAAGGCAACTGACAGATGCCTACCCTTCTTTGATGCTTTGAAAAAGGGGAAGAAGAAACTTCGAGTAGACAACGGAATGTCAAGCCTCTTTTGAAGAAATTATACGACACATGAAAGCCCATCTAATGCTCTCTAAACCTAATGATGGGGAAGGTCTGTTTATTTATTTGACAGTATCCCACGCCCTGAGTACAACTTTGGTATGAGAAGAATCACGAATCTAATGGCTGGTATACTATATCAGCAAATGATTTACTAAGGCAGAAAGGAATTATTCGAAGCTTGGAAAACTCGCATATTGTTTACTAATTGCATCAAGGAAGTTACGACCCTATTTCCAAGCCAACCCGATTAAGGTGCTAATGGATCATACATTAAAGCAAGTTCTATTTAGACCAAAAACGACGGGACGTCTGTTAAAATATTGAATTCAGCCAGTACAAGATAACCTACTATCCTCGTAGAGCAATCAATGGTCAGGCTCTGGCTGACTTTATTACGGAGTTCACTTTACAGGAAGAAGGCGAGGAAGAAACAGTAGAAATAATCGCTCAATCGATACTATATGTGGATAGAGCTTTGAATGAATATTGTTCGAGCGCAACAGTATTAGAAACCCGCGAGAGACAATCGGTCTATTATGCTTCGTGATTAGAGTTCCCAGCCACCAACAATGAGGCAGAATATGAGGCCTTGATAGTTGGATTAGGAATTCCAAAAGAATAAAATCTCAAGACTCTCCAGATATTCGATGACTCCCAACTCGTGGTATGTCAGGTTCGGAGGGAGTTCCAGGCTAAAGGAGGAAATTTGGCCCTATACTTATTAAAGCCATGGAAGCCCCTAGATCATTTTGTATACTATGTTATTATGCACATCCTAAGAGAGGAAAACATAAAAGCTAATTCGCTCTCTAAGTACGGTACATGAGATGCTCAACTTCTGGGACTAGTGCCAATAGAAATACGTTGCAATCCAAGCATTGATGAAATGTGGAAGTTGAGTTTTCTATGAAGTCATGGGAGAAACCAAAGTCCTTGATGACCCTTACAAAGGAATATCTAACTAACAGAACACTCTTCACAAGTCAAGAAGAACGAAAGAAGCTGCTTACAAAAGACCCAAGAATCATCGTGCAAGACACGAAAGCTGTAAAGAAGGGGATTTTCTATGCCATTACAACAATGTGTGACTTGGGAAGAGGCTAAAAGGATTTTGTTCGAAGTACATGAGGGAGAATGTGGGGATCATTCCAACGGTCAGACATTGGCAAAAATATACTTCGATACGGTTATTTCTGGCCTGAATTGAATAGAGATGCTATAGATTACACTCGAAAAAGTGATTGATGCTAGAGGTTCGCAAAAATTCCAAGCGCCTCATCATCCGAACTAACTCAAATGGTCAGCTCATGGATGTTCACAATATGGGGCGTCGATTTGATCAGATATTGCCTATAACCAAAGTAGGCGCTAAATATGCAATAGTTGATGTGGACTGCTTTACGAAGTGGGACGAAGCGGAGCTGCTGACCACGATTGCCACTAAGAAAGTTATTATATTTGTTACTAAAAATATCATTTGTAGGTTTGGTGTTCTATAAAAGATCTCACCGATAATGGGACACAATTTGTAAGTGGGGAGTTTCAGGACATCTGCAGATGGTACCACATCCAGAAGATTTTCGCAGCAGTAGCTCACCCGCAGGCGAATGGACAAGTGGAGGTTGTCAACAAAATTATCAAACCCACTATCAAGAAGCAACTAATGAAATCCAAAGGTGGATGGGTCAATGAGTTACTGCTCACTCTTTGGGCCTATCGGAAAACTCAAAAATCCACGACCGGGCATTCACCATTTTCCTTGGCATTCAGCGCTGAAGCTATGATTCTGATAGAGATAGAAGTTCCAACCCATCGAGGAGTTCATTTTAATCATGCTGATAATGAGCAGTTGATGCTGAAAGCTATCGATAAGTTAGACGAAAGAAGGGAGGAAGCAGAATTCGGAATGGCAACACACTAGAGAAAAGTCGCAAACATTTCAACTCTAGAGTCCGCCACCGCACCTTTTAAGTTGAAGATCTAGCCCTGAAAAAGATAATGACTAGCACGGATGTGTTTAGGCCAAGTTGGGATGAACCTTGTTAGATATAGATTAACCCTAGAGTGGGTGAATAGGGCTTACTGGAGTTTACAAGTTATTAAAATTATCACGCCATAGATTGTAACAGAGAAAATAAATGCAAAAAGTAAATCGCACAATTTTTACCCAGCTTCGGTAAACTCTTCCTACTGCTGCATTCAACAAGATTTCTACTAGGTATTAAACCAGATCCTGCTTACAAACCTTGTAAACTGGCAAACCCTGCTTCTGTTCAAATCTTATGCTCAAAACTCTTGCACTAATCTTTATCCCCAACATCAAATTTCCCCCGAATCACAAACACGTAACTCGTATACCCTAAATATAAATCCTACAGCTATTAAACGCCTAGTTTTACAGACAAACTAGAAAATCAGTGGACGATTACAAAAGAAATAAAAAAAAATACAGTAGAAACCAAAAACAAAAACCCCTCCCTTCAAAATAGAAAATAGCAGGCCTCCTTGTTTTATCACTTAAAAAAATAATGTCGGCCTCTTTCTTTAATGACCACTGAGATTAAAAAAAGTTTTTGACAAATCCCTAAATCTTATCGCGTCTTCGATTCTGGATGAATATTTTGATGCCTCGGTTGTTGTTGCTTACTTGTCAATCAATTTGGGGATTGCGATCGAAAACATGAGTTTCTCTTAATTTGTTTTTATGAATTTCTTTTAGTGTTTGTTGCTTGGTTTTCAGTACAATTGTCGACGATGAAGTATGTGTAAAATAGGGTATAGAAACCCTTGAATTATTCTCTGATTTCCTTAATGACTTGGTTTGATTTGTTCGTGATTGTTATGTGATTGTCCACTGTTTTAAATGATTCTTGCGTAACTTTTAGCCGTGAATCCCCTGTTTGATTTTGTGGAAAGATTTGAATTGTTTCTTTCCCAAAATATGCATTGTGATTTCTGGAAACAAAATTCATTTTTGCCATATATTCATTAGAAGTCCGGAAATCTTCATAGCACATTATTCACTTGCAATATATATGCATTTCTAGAAATATTTGAAATTGCTTTCTTACCTTGAATCCCCTGTTGATTTGTTGCCGAGAAAGATATTTTGCTTACATGACGTATATAACATTTTCAATGGATTTGTTGGCGTTACAAACTCATGAGATCTTCTGGAAAAAACTAAATGATTCCATGCGTGATTAAATGGATGTGTGTCCTTCATTTTGAAATGCAACATTTACTACTTTACCAAATATTGATTCCCCAATTTGTTGATGATCCCTTGATTTCTAGATCTTTGATTTTGTAAACTTTATTGTTCTTCGAACCATTATTGAACCTTAAAGAATTTGCGATGCATGGTATTCAAACTGGTCTACCATTCCTTTTAAACTTGGGTTTAGTCAATGCCCATGTCCATGTTGTTGCACGAAGGACTGAGCTGTGCACTTGTTTGTATTTCTCGACTTGTGCCATTAGGGCTATAAATTTTGTACAAATGTCACGTCTGTTCGTGTCTGTGACCGAAATACGTCCGTTCGAGTCCATATGATTCTCATTTATGACACGAGTTAGGACAACAAAATTTGTACGAAAAAAAAATCATGTCTGGTCCGTGCTCGTTCAAATTCGTCCGAAATTCTTATAATGCGGTATATAGTGAAGAGAAAATCTAATGAAATGTGATATAAATAACGATGTACGATTGAGTCCATTTGTGTCCGTGTTTGGAAACATATGTTCGTGTCTGCCAATTTTATTTAACAAACGAATTAGGACAGCGAAATTTGTCCGAGAAAAAATTTCGTTTGGTCCGTGTTCGGTCCGATTTTTTTAGGATAGAAACTGAACACACCTCCGTCTGGTCCGATCCCACTTATTTACACCCCTATGTTCCATGTGGACACACTTTATATTATATGACATTGTACACACATCTGGCTTTGGGCTGCCTTGGTAACAACCCGGATTTTTAGGTATCCGGGAAGTGCAGATTTATTATGTTTTGCGATTCTTGAGATAATATGTTGGTGATACGAGTTTGTGAGACTAACTCATGTAACATTTAAATTAGAAAAAAATAAAGTTTTGAGCATTTGTTAAAACTAAACATTTGGAATAAATTATATAATTTTGTTATAATAGAAATTTATTCCAATCTATAACCATAAGATCATAATTTAATAATTAAAGGGGATATTGATAATATATTTGGGAATCTATATTTAAGGGGAAATGTAGTTTGAATATCAAAGAGTAAAGCGTTGAACTAGTTATTAAATTACTAATTGGGGTTCTAAATGCAAAGATGTAATTCGATAATAATATCAACAAAGGGATTGTGTTCAAATTACATTAATGAATTTAAAGTGTACATGTGGATTTTAAAATATAATTAATGAACAAGTTGGTTTGTTGATTTTATAAGAGTATAAATATTGTTGTGAATAAATATTGATAGAATTCGTGTGTTTTAATCATTGATAATAAATTAAATTTGTTGAGATAATTAATGTACATGTTGTAGAATTTAAATAAAAGTAAAAATATGTGTTTACCATGGTCAATAATTTATTTTGTTAAAATAAGTCATTGTGATTCTTATTTTGTTATGTTGTAGTGATTATACAAATAAATGAAGACATTTTTGTCAATCCCATTTTAATTAGTGCATTATGTTGCAACTTATATCTAAAATAGTGCAAATGTGTTTATTAACTTGTTCGTTAAGTTGTTAAAAGTTAACACAACTTAACTAATTTTGTGTGTATGTGTGTGTGGGGGGGGGGGGTTGTTGTGTATTATGTTTTGAAAATTGAAAACAATTTGACTTGTGTGTATATGTTTAAGAGGCGTTAAAGGTGTATTAGTGTTAATTCAAAAAGTATTGTTAGTTGTAAATGCATATTTAAGCACTTAGCTTTGTGTTTTAGCCTTATTAATCAATTTGGGCTTGGTTGGGGTTAGGGCCCATTTCCTCCTTCTAAATGTTTCTAGAGCGAAAAGAGAAGTACGACACATTTTTCTTCCTTTTCTCTTTCTGTTTTTAAGCTGAAGCTTTTAGGAAGAAAAAATATGGCCTCCATCTACCTCAAAATTCAATCCTTTAACCCAAATCATTATAAGTAAGATGTAAAACTTCTCCTCTTCCAACTAGAATATGCTTCAATCAATATATCGAGCCTTCGCTTCCTCTCAAAATAAAAACCCTAGGATGGTTGGAAATTCATAACAAATCAAATAAAATTCCAAAAATTTTGAAATTTGGATATATTGTTCTCAACACAATAACACATCTTCTTTAAAAAATTCATAGGAAAATACTTAAGTTTGCTATGTCAAACCCTTGTTGCAACGGAGGTTAAAAATACAGGTTTTTTGGGGAATTGATGAGTTGAGCCTTGCATGATAGTTCGCGAGGTTAAGGTGAGTAGTTACACTCATGCATTATAGTTTAAACATTTACCTTTGCACATGACTTGAGTTTGGTTGAATTTCGTGTAAATGTTTAGTTTTAATGAAACCGAATTTGATTACTATTTGCATATAGTTTATCTCAATTCCGACAATGGAATGTTGCCAGATTTTCTTCTATTGATAGTTCATGCTTTGTGGTATAGATATGTGAAAATTTCTGTGCAAAACTACTTCGTTTGATATCTAAAACCATTGCTGCGAAATCAATTCGGCCGCAAGATTTTGCAAGTGAATATTTTGTTGCTGCAAACATGGCCTGAGTCCATTTTTGAGAGTCCATAACTCTTTCATATCAAGTCGGACTTCATTTATTCTTTTTTTATTGGAAAGCTAAGGTTTTATACTATGTGCATGTCAGTTTTCAGATCATTTAGAGGTAATTTGAATGCTTTAAACTGACCTCAAAGCCGAACTTTGGTCGTGATTCAAACCTGCATTTGAATTTCCAGAGTGAAAACAACGTCAAGACCTGACTTTCGTGTTCTATATCTCCTTTGTTATCTATCAGTTTTGAGTGATTCTTTTTCTGTTATATAAAGTGTGGATTCTTGTCTATATGCTTGCAAATTTTTAGGTAAGTCCGAGATATTTTGGCTGTTCAAACCTGGTCAAAAAGTTGGACCTGGAAGTGATTTCAGCCCAGCTAAAATTTAGTCCCAAGTCTAAGTTTGGAGGATCGTATCTTTTTCATGCGATGTCAAAATTCAGTGAATCTTTTTTCATTTGAAAGCCTGGTCTTTCCAGTTATGCATATCAAATTTTAGTCCATTCGGAGATCGTTTGGTCATTTAAAACTGTTCTGAAAGCTGCAACCTTGATTGATTTCTGGACATATTTCATGCCTTAATGTAAATTTGGGCATCTTTCCTTAAATGTTTTTATGTTTTTCTTGATCTACTTTTAAACCATGTTTTTTTTGTTATGTTTTGGTTTGCTTTATTAAAGGAGAAGCCTAAATTATCACTAATGCATAATTTTGGTTTTATGTATTTAATGATGAGTTTTGAGCACACATTGCACGATTTAAACTAGTTTTCTGATATATGTACAAATTAAGTTTTCATTATAGTTTTGAGGCTAAATGAGATTTATAATTTTAGTTTTTACACTAAGTGGACTCGAAACAATAGTAGAAAAAAAAACTATCATCAAAACTATAGCTTTCAAAGAAAGAAAACTATTGGTTTTGTAAAATATTTCATAACTTGTATCGAAATCAAGTATTTTCTTATCTATATAAATTACACAACCTTGCTCCCTTCAAGATAATGTATTGGATTTTAAACGACCTCGTACACTCTGTGGTATGGGGCACGGAAGTATACGAAGTCGATTAATTCCAGTATAGTTAGATTGAAGCTGATGTCTTATTAATGATGATTTGGTGTTTTCGATGTTTTCCATTGCGAAGTTGATAAGTGGCTAGTGAACCAGTAGTGAGACCCTGTGGTATGGGACACACTGTTACCACTACTCGGATTACGGACTGTGAGTAAGTGACGCATATTGTGTTTTGTTAAACCAGTACTTTGCTTTGGGAGGATGCCGAGACTCGGGGGGAGTCATGTATACGTATTCGCTTAACCGGGGGGGGGTCAAGATACACTCGGCCGGGGGGGAGGGGGTCACAATGATGGGTGCCTAACTTGAATACATATAAGTACTGAGCTAAGCTCGGGGGGAGCTATATTATCATATGGTTGCACGTGCATATTTATTTCTAATGGATCCATATTGTGATGATATTTTGTGATTTGATTTATACGATCATACATTGAAGATTATTGGATTATAAATTTACATAAACATTTTGTGATTTTCTATGTTGGAGTGTGATGCTCCTTCCGTGATATTTGACTCATTCGAGTTATATGATGATTTTGATGATTTTCATTTGATGATACATGGCTATTTTTTGGGATGAGCAACACTATAGCTTGGGATGAGCTTTATTATTATGGCATGTGTATATTTCTTATGATTTCTTTTATGATTTGGGTTTGATGACTTTAACTCAATTGGGATGACGATACATTTGTAAAGAGTATTTGGATTTCTAATTCATCATATAATGGGATTTAGAAGTCTTGGAGTGGGGTACACCCTTTATTGATGATTTAACTCGCTTGAGATGTCACTACTACTAAAGTGGGCATATTCGACACTAATTTGTGTGCGTTGCATTGTGGCGAAAGCTATGATTTCTTTGATCTTCTACAACAATATTCATATCTTGTTGCATTATACGTGAATGCACTGTTGTGGTGGGAATTCTAGTGTTTTGATGTGCAACACTAGTTAAAAGCGTAGCATTACATATTTACAATCTAGCTCAGCAATCTACGTTATCAACATGTAAAATACCCAACTGTAGATGCAAGATTAATTTGTAACAACCCGCATAATTGATGATAATATATTTGAATATTTTTGTAACACCCCGTAATTCTGTAACACTAAGATTCAAAAATAAAGGCAGAATTATAATTTAAAATCAAAATCAAGGGAAACGGGCTGCGCCATTGTGTTCGTCTCGGAATTCTGCATGAAAACGAGTCCGAGTTTGCATAAATCGGAGTCCGTATGAGGGAGATATGGCCTCCGGAAGTTTCAGAGTTTAGTTTAAAATTCGAACAGACAGAAAACAAATTCAGATTTCAAAAAAATCGGGCCGGATTGGCCAGGGCGGGAATTTTCCCGCCCAAGACACCCAGGTCGACTGGGTAGTCGACCTGGGCTACCCAGGTCGACTGGGTAGTCGACCTGGGGCACCCAGGTCGACTACATAGTCGACCTGGGGGTTGACCCCCTGTTTTTCCAGCTTTCTACAGCAGGTTTGTTCTGATGTATTTGGTTGCGTTATCTGACCAGGTTCATCCTCCTAACACTATATAAACAGTCCTGGTCTTCTTCTCTATTCACAATTCTCCTCTACCCTTATGCTGCAAAGATTCTTGGTGAAACATGGCCTCTTCCTCTCCTCTTAACTAAATAAATAATATATATAAAATAAATCAAGACGAGGAGATGATGCTAAAAGACTTTCAAGAAAAGGTTCAAGTCAAGCTAGGATTCAAGAGGAGGTTCAAACGACTTCAACAACTGTTTTTCTACGAATCTTAGCAACGCCATCTTTCTTTTCCGATCTAATCTCTGTAAGTCAGTTATTTCTAGATTTGAACGTTTTCTCTGTTTGTGACATGAAATTAAAGGAATAAAAGAATATGCCAATTCTCTCTCTCTATTTGAATCAGTGCCTATACTCTAGAACCTAATTAAGAACTGTTATGATTCGAGGACAAAATAGACCATGACTATGAAACTATGGACCTTAAAACCATATGCCTATGACTATGGACATTGCCTATGACTATGAACATTGCCTATGACTGTGACTGTGACTATGAGGATTATTTCCTTGACTAAGCCTATGCCTTTGATTAGGAAACATAAACTATTGCCTATGACAAAACAAGGACATCTGTGATTAAACACCTATGATTCATGACTTGGAAAGTGTTGCTTAAGTTATGTGATTATGAGATTGGGTCTAAACCCGATTATTTATTCTGCTCTTCCTTGGTTTTCTTTGGTTTTAGACCCTGGGAATTTACCTATTAAGTTAGGTCTACCCATGTTCTTGAACCTGCGTCTCTATTTTGTCTATCCTTGGTTTTCTTTGGTTTTAGACCTTGGGAATTTACCTATTAAGTTAGGACTACCCATGTTCTTGAACCGACGTCGTTATTCAACCCTTTTTATGCCAGTTAGTATGTCTATCTTTATCATAGCATCTTTGGTTCATTCCCTAATTTCTACGAGTCTAGATTTATCCATAATCCAGATTGAATCGCAATTATACGAACGGTGGGAATACGATTTGGGCATAATGTGAAATGTACTAAAACATAGTTGTAAAACATGGAATTTGGCATAAATTGGGAACATGTATTATGGCATGTTCATAGAAATGCAAATCGGATAAATTTGACATGAATTATAAGATGTGTAATTTGAATCTAGTATTGACGTGTAAATCTAGCATTTATACGAATAGGGAACTAGAGTAATAAGTCTAGTTTGACGCAAATTAGAATGTTTAATCGGAATTGGATTAGCTAATTTGGCACGGTAAGTATATTGGCATAAAAGTGAAATTGGCCATAATTAGGAATAACTGTCAGGTTTAGCAAAATCATGGTTAGTGACACTTAATTGGTATAGTTTACATACCAAAAGCCATAAATATGATATAGAGGGGAAAATGGGCCATAAGAATAAATGTTGACAGTTTACATTAAAAGGGTAATTAGGAAATAAGTAAATTAGGAATAATTTACTTATAAGAATTTGGCCTAAATGAAGAAATGTAAATTTAGACAAATTAAAGGTTTATTAACGACATCTCTTTTAATAATAAACCAGAAAGTTCTAGGATGACAGAGAGGATAGTGTCTAGGCTTGGGTTTGGAAAATACAAGTTTCCTGCTCTCCCTGGCTATCCCTAACTGATCCGACGGACGGGATGGTTACTTTTAAAACCTGATTTGAAAATTAATCAAAACCCTTTGAACAAGAAAACACGAGTTGGCCTAACCCGAGGTTTGACTGAGTTGCGATGTAAATCTGCCCGGAACCACCCGGCACATCCAGTAATCGCAACAATATCCGTATAATGTGAGTGGTCGTGGCTTTAATCTATTTAATTAAAGCTAGAACAAGAATGGTAGGGTTAAGTTCACTAAGACACTTAACCAATTCAACATGATAACCAGACTGGTGGGTGGGGTTAGGGCCATACAGTTAAGCTAGAATGGGAGGGTTAAGTCCATAGGAACACTTAACCAACTTAACACGGTTAAGCTAGAATGGGAGGGTTAAGTCCATAGGAACACTTAACCAACTTAACACAGTTAAGCTAGAATGGGAGGGCTAAGCCCATAGAGACACTTAACCAAACTTAAGATAGCAAAACGAGACTTCTAGGGGTTAAGTAAAGTTAATACACTTAGCCAAATTAACATGTTAACTAGTCTAGAAGGTGGGGTTAAGTAAAGTTAATACACTTAGCCAAATTAACATGTTAACTAGACTAGAGGTTGGGGTTAAGTAAGATTTAATACACTTAGCCAATTTGATATGATAGCTGGGCTAGACTGTAGGGTTTAGTAAACTTGAACACTTAACCATCGGATTGTGATAAAGGAATAGGGTTAAGTCTGGAGCATGAAGAGATAATACTTAGCCATTAATAACATGTTAGTGGAAAACAGACGGGCAAGGTTAAGTTAAAAAGGAACACTTAACCAATACATGATGAATGGGTAGGGTTAAGTAATAAGAAATACTTAACCAGTATAACTTGGTTTGTGGTGGGGTTAAGTCAACATGAATTACTGATAACACTTAACCAGCTTAACAGGATAAATGAAGAGGGTTAAGTTAGCTTGAATTGACTAATGACACTTAACCAATCCAAATAGACGGGAAAGAGAAACTAAGTGGTAAACCTTAGTTGACAAAACTAAGTAGTAATTCTTAGTATAACACGAGGAGGAGCGAACGTCCGTCTGGTTAAAAAGAAGGCTCCAACGAATTGGATTACGAAGCCCGAGGCGTCGAGGGGACGTGAGGGTACTCTTGGTATCCCTCTGTGAGGCTGCAGATGATCTGCCTGGGCCCACAGAGGTTAAGGTCTGCGTAGAAGAACCAGGGGTATGCCTTGGTTGCAATATATGGCAACCTAAAGACTAGGATGGACCGGCGTGATTCGGCGAGTAAACGGTAGCCCTGTGATAGCGACTCGTCGTCTACCATCCATCTTGAGTCAATCGAGATACGTGAAGCGGAAAGGCGGAGAACTCCAAAAGACCATATACTTGCTATCTAGTTATGGGTGAGGATGGCCATAGGATAGTGGGGCACCGGGGGCCGGCGTATAGTTCTCATTTTACAAGGTGTGCCTTTCATTAGTTGAGGGAGGGGTCAAGTGGGACCATAGCCACTGGAATAAAAACAGACCTTAGCATCTGCATCGACAGATATCTGAAAGCTCCCGACCGAGTTCTGTATTCCTTGATTTGCCCTAACACAGGACTCGGGTCGCACATTACAGGACATGTGCATCTAGACAAGAGATAACGATTCGCGGTACATGCGTGGGGAAGTATAGGAACATATACCACTCTAGGTAGTGTGTCCTAGACTTGGGGGCATCGTTCGACAGGTAGCATAATTCCTAGTTGAACTAGGTGGCATAAATCCTTAATCCGAGAAGCGTTCAGCAGATAGCGTAAACTCTAATTTAGAAAGCATTTGATAGAAAACCCTAGATTAAGATCTAGGTAATAAATAATAAAGGGATGCCCGAAGGCAATGAAAGATACAGGGATTGAGATCACGTTATCGTTACTAGTTGGGACACTAGTTAGGCGGTGCAGAGATATAGAAACCAGTATAACAAGGAAATAGCGAAGCAGCGAAAGTATTAGAGCGTATCCAGTTTATCTTATCTTAGCATATCTTGTGATTACCTTGTCTAATCTTGTTGACCCTATCGTCATGGTGTAATCTTGTATTCAGTTAATTCATGTCGTTTTGTTTTTCCATGTTCACATGCTAGAAGTTACTGAACTTACTCAGGCTTTATGTCTGATTCTATTTTTCTTTCATCTTCTTTTCTTCCGTTCCCCCCCCTCCCCAGGTAGTAAAGGAGGGAATAGTTTAGCTCAGGTTAATTTCGACTGCCACTCTTTCCCAGCTTGAAAATTTGCCGAAGTTTTGCTTGGATTCTCTTTTCAGATGCAATGGCTGACTCTTGCTTAAATTGGGGAATATAAAAGTATTTTTATGCTTCTTTATTTTGAAAGACAGATGATACTATGATATTGTAAAGAAATCATTGTACAAACTATTTTATCAATAAAGCAAAGTTTTATTTTCTGCTATTTAATTTCTGCCTGTCTTGTAATTTATCTGCATCTTTTACCCTAAATGCTCCACAGAACTTAGTGCATTCCCTTTGTGAGTGACACTAACGGATGTGGGGTGTTACACGTGGTATCAGGGCTGAAGGTTACCAGATCAGATAAAGGATTTGAAAAATTATTTTCAAAACGGTTTTAAAAGAAGCATTTTCAAAAGAAAAGTTTTGTTTTAAAGGCATATTCCCCAAAGCCATACGCACTATTTTCTCTTCCTCTGTTTGAATTCTTGTCTCCTTCTTTCTTGAGTCTCTGGGGCTCCTGGCTTTCTGGGAGGTAACCTCATCGATGGGCGAAGTCGTGTCTGGCTTCCATCCATAGCCGTAGTTGTTTCACCTACGGCCTGTTTTCTTTCGAAGCTTATAGGGTTTTCCGGACGATGGAGGCAGTTTTCGAGAGATTTGTCAACATGACTACACACGGAAGGGGATGAGGAGTTTAGCTAAGGAGCATAACCCTAGGATGAGGAATTCATGGATGTAGACTTAGCACACGAAGGAGGAAGAAATTATAAAACCTAAGACAAGAGGAAGTATCTTTACTAGGGTATGATAGGGCAAGAACGAGGACGAGATTTTCAAAAGGACAAGTACATGCTTTCACCACCAAGCGTACCTAGGAGAAAGGTAGTCCGGTTGGATGAGTCTAGTTTTCTGTTCGTACAATTTCCTTAGGTTCCAGCGCTTCTCATTTGTTCATATCCACTTCCATAGTTGGGTCTCTGCACCATTGTACTTGTATAGTAGAAAGATCCCACTAGAGTCTCAAATCCAATTGGTGGTCCGACCAGTTTATTTTTGGTTAGTAGGGATTTGAGAGTAGCTATCGAGTTTGCTTATATCATCTCACGTAGATCTTTTAAATTCGAGGGAGATATTCCTTGGGTGCTTGTCTGATATTGGTTTAGGCCTTTGGGGCTTCTACTTGAGGAATGTCGAGTTCGGTTTGGATGGTTTGCGTGAGAGATGAGTAGTTGTGGCAGGCACTCCAAAGAGCACGTAGTGACCTTTCGACTCTTATAGTTATGGCATGGCGGATAAGAGGGAAACCTCTAATCATCTTAGTACGTATACCTGGTACCGTGATTGACATCTGTTTATTTTGGAAATGGAGATCCGGAACTTCACAACCGTGAAGTTAAATTAGTTAAGATACAGTGGAGTAAATCTCAAGAAGGCTAGATACTAGAATCATACCCTTTTCCTTGAGGGTGCATCCTTGATTTCTTTGTTTTAGGAGCTTTACGCATAATTGTTTCTCTCTTTCCAAAGTATATCATCTAGGCCGTATCTTCGATCCTTAGATAGAAGCCAATGGATGTAAACATGTATTTGAAACATGTTATGGTTGATGGTTGCAAGTGGTTGCTTGTGAATGCATATGCATATGTATTAGGCACTAGATCAGTTCAGACGCTTTCATATTGCATTTACAGATATGTATTTGTTTGTAAATTTAACTTGATATTTTATCATATGGGTGTTGCATATGGATGAATGGTCGTGCACGCATATAGTATTTACATAACTAGGGATGCTTGCATACATGGTTGGACGCATGGCACTTACATGACTCGCATTAAGGAGGTCGACTGAATCAGTAGACCGCCAAATTTTACAGTAGATAAAGACATATACACACACACTATGCATATGAACATGAAAGCATTAGAAATCTTTTAAGGACAATGGATGCCTGTGAGTGAATGGTTGAGTAGATGGGTGATTGGATGGCAGGACACATTCTTCCTAACTTGAAGATTTCGAGGACGAAATCCTTTTAAAAGGGGGAGAATGTAACACCCCATAATTCTATAACACTAAGATTCACAAATCAATGTAGAATTATAATTTAAAATCAAAATCAAGGGAAACGGGCTGCGCCATTGTGTTCGTCTCGGAATTCTGCATGAAAACGAGTCCGAGTTTGCGTAAATCGGAGTCCGTATGAGGGAGATATGGCCTCCGGAAGTTTCAGAGTTTAGTTTAAAATTCGAACAGACAGAAAACAGATTCAAATTTCAAAAAAATCGGGCCGGATTGGCCAGGGCGGGAATTTTCCCGCCCAAGACACCCAGGTCGACTGGGTAGTCGACCTGGGCTACCCAGGTCGATTGGGTAGTCGACCTGGGGCACCCAGGTCGACTACATAGTCGACCTGGGGGACGACCCCCCATGTTTTTCCAGCTTTCTGCAGCTGGTTCGTTCTGATGTATTTGGTCGCGTTATCTGACCAGGTTCGTCCTCCTAACACTATATAAACAGCCCTGGTCTTCTTCTCTATTCACAATTCTCCTCTACCCTTATGCTGCAAAGATTCTTGGTGAAACATGGCCTCTTCCTCTCCTCTTAACTAAATAAATAGTATATATAAAATAAATCAAGACGAGGAGATGTTGCTAAAAGACTTTCAAGAATAGGTTCAAGTCAAGCTAGGATTCAAGAGGAGGTTCAAACGACTTCAACGACTGTTTTTCTACGAATCTTAGCAACGCCATCTTTCTGTTCCGATCTAATCTCTGTAAGTCGGTTATTTCTAGATTTGAATGTTTTCTCTGTTCGTGACATGAAATTAAAGGAATAAAAGAATATGCCAATTCTCTCTCTCTCTATTCGAATCAGTGCCTATACTCTTGAACCTAATTAAGAACTGTTATGATTTGAGGACAAAATAGACCATGACTATGAAACTATGGACCTTAAAACCATATGCCTATGACTATGGACATTGCCTATGACTATGAACATTGCCTATGACTGTGACTGTGACTATGAGGATTATTTCCTTGACTAAGCCTATGCCTTTGATTAGGAAACATAAACTATTGCCTATGACAAAACAAGGACATCTGTGATTAAACACCTATGATTCATGACTAGGAAAGTGTTGCTCAAGTTCTGTGATTATGAGATTGGGTCTAAACCCGATTATTTATTCTGCTCGTCCTTGGTTTTCTTTGGTTTTAGACCCTGGGAATTTACCTATTAAGTTAGGTCTACCCATGTTCTTGAACCTGCGTCTCTATTTTGTCTATCCTTGGTTTTCTTTGGTTTTAGACCTTGGGAATTTACCTATTAAGTTAGGTCTACCCATGTTCTTGAACCGACGTCGTTATTCAACCCTTTTTATGCCAGTTAGTATGTCTATCTTTCTCATAGCATCTATGGTTCATTCCCTAATTTCTACGAGTCTAGATTTATCCATAATCTAGATTGAATCGCAATTATACGAACGGTGGGAATACGATTTGGGCATAATGTGAAATGTACTAAAACATAGTTGTAAAACATGGAATTTGGAATAAATTGGGAACATGTATTATGGCATGTTCATTGAAATGAAAATTGGATAAATTTGACATGAATTATAAGATGTGTAATTTGAATCTAGTATTGACGTGTAAATCTAGCATTTACACGAATAGGGAACTAGAGTAATAAGTCTAGTTTGACGTAAATTAGAATGTTGAATAGGAATTAGATTAGCTAATTTGGCATGGTAAGTATATTGGCATAAAAGTGAAATTGGCCATAATTAGGAATAACTGTCAGGTTTAGCAAAATCATGGTTAGTGACACTTAATTGGTATAGTTTACATACCAAAAGTCATAAATATGATATAGAGGGGAAAATGGGCCATAAGAATAAATGTTGACAGTTTACATTAAAAGAGTAATTAGGAAATAAGTTAATTAGGAATAATTTACTTATAAGAATTTGGCCTAAATGAAGAAATGTAAATTTAGACAAATTAAAGGTTTATTAACGATATCTCTTTTAATAATAAACCAGAAAGTTCTAGGATGACAGAGAGGATAGTGTCTAGGCTTGGTTTTGGAAAATACAAGTTTCCTGCTCTCCCTGGCTATCCCTAGCTGATCTGACGGACGGGATGGTTACTTTCAAAACCTGATTTGAAAATTAATCAAAACCCTTTGAACTAGAAAACACGAGTAGGCCTAACCAGAGGTTAGACTGAGTTGCGATGTAAATCTGCCCGGAACCAACCGGCACATCCAGTAATCGCAACAATATCCATCTAATGTGAGTGGTCATGGCTTTAATCTATTTAATTAAAGCTAGAACAAGAATGGTAGGGTTAAGTTCACTAAGACACTTAAACAATTCAACATGATAACCAGACTGGTGGGTGGGGTTAGGGCCATACAGTTAAGCTAGAATGGGAGGGTTAAGTCCATAGGAACACTTAACCAACTTAACACAGTTAAGCTAGAATGGGAGGGTTAAGTCCATAGGAACACTTAACCAACTTAACACAGTTAAGCTAGAATGGGAGGGCTAAGCCCAGAGAAACACTTAACCAAACTCAAGATAGCAAAACGAGACTTGTAGGGGTTAAGTAAAGTTAATACGCTTAGCCAAATTAACATGTTAACTAGTCTAGAAGGTGGGGTTAAGTAAAGTTAATACACTTAGCCAAATTAACATGTTAACTAGACTAGAGGTTGGGGTTAAGTAAGATTTAATACACTTAGCCAATTTGATATGATAGCTGGGCTAGACTGTAGGGTTAAGTAAACTTGAACACTTAACCATCGGATTGTGATAAAGGAATAGGGTTAAGTCTAGAGCATGAAGGGATAATACTTAACCATTAATAACATGTTAGTGGAAAACAGACGGGCAAGGTTAAGTTAAAAAGGAACACTTAACCAATACAGGATGAACGGGTAGGGTTAACTAATAAGAAATACTTAACCAGTATAACTTGGTTTGTGGTGGGGTTAAGTCAACATGAATTACTGATAACACTTAACCAGCTTAACAGGATAAATGAAGAGGGTTAAGTTAGCTTGAATTGACTAATGACACTTAACCAATCCAAATTTACGGGAAAGAGAAACTAAGTGGTAAACCTTAGTTGACAAAACTAAGTAGTAATTCTTAGTATAACACGAGGAGGAGCGAACGTCCGTCTGGTTAAAAAGAAGGCTCCAACGAATTGGGTTACGTAGCCCGAGGCTTCGAGGGGACGTGAGGGTACTCTTGGTATCCCTCTGTGAGGCTGCAGATGATCCGCCTGAGCCCACAGAGGTTAAGGTCTGCGTAGAAGACCACGGGTATGCCTTGGTTGTAATATATGGCAACCTAAAGACTAGGATGGACCGGCGTGATTCGACGAGTAAACGGTAGCCCTGTGATAGCGACTCGTCGTCTACCATCCATCTTGAGTCAATCGAGATACGTGAAGCGGAAAGGCGGATAACTCCAAAAGACCATATACTTGCTATCTAGTTATGGGTGAGGATGGCCATAGGATAGTGGGGCACCGGGGGCCGGCGTATAGTTCTCATTTTACAAGGTGTGCCTTTCATTAGTTGAGGGAGGGGTCAAGTGAGACCACAGCCACTGGAATAAAAACAGACCTTAGCATCTGCATCGACAGATATCTGAAAGCTCCCGACCGAGTTCTGTATTCCTTGATTTGCCCTAAAACAGGACTCGGGTCGCACATTACAGGACATGTGCATCTAGACAAGCGATAACGATTCGCGGTACATGCGTGGGGAAGTATAGGAACATATACCACTCTAGGTAGTGTGTCCTAGACTTGGTGACATCGTTCGACAGGTAGCATAATTCCTAGTTGAACTAGGTGGCATAAATCCTTAATCCGAGAAGCGTTCAACAGATAACGTAAACTCTAATTTAGAAAGCATTTGATAGAAAACCCTAGATTAAGATCTTGGTAATAAATAATAAAGGGATGCCCGAAGGCAATGAAAGATACAGGGAATGGGATCACGTTATCGTTACTAGTTGGGACACTAGTTAGGCGGTGCAGAGATATAGAAACCAGTATAACAAGGAAATAGCGAAGCGGCGAAAGTATTAGAGCGTACCCAGTTTATCTTATCTTAGCATGTCTTGTGATTACCTTGTCTAATCTTGTTGACCCTATCGTCGTGGTGTAATCTTGTATTCAGTTAATTCATGTCGTTTTGTTTTTCCATGTTCACACGCTAGAAGTTATTGAACTTACTTAGGCTTTATGTCTGACTCTGTTTTTCTTTCGTCTTCTTTTATTCTGTTCCCCCCCCCCCCCAAGGTAGTAAAGGAGGGAATAGCTTAGCTCAGGTTAAGTTGGACTGCCACTCTTTCCCAGCTTGAAGATTTGCCGAAGTTTTGCTTGTATTCTCTTTACAGATGCTATGGCTGGCTCTTGCTTAAATTGGGGAATATAAATGTATTTTTATGCTTCTTTATTTTGAAAGACATATGATACTCTGATATTGTAAAGAAATCATTGTACAAACTATTTTATCAATAAAGCAAAGTTTTATTTTCCGCTGTTTAATTTCTGCCTGTCTTGTAATTTATCTGCATCCTTTACCCTAAATGCTCCACAGAACTTAGTGCATTCCCTTTGTGAGTGACACTAACGGACGTGGGGTGTTACAATTTTATTCAAATATAACATCGTTAATCCTTAATCGTGTGTACGACCAAAAAGTCACATTTTGTATATGGATGAATTTGGACTCGAAACTACTTCCATTGAGTCTGGATCATCGTTTACAACCTTTTTGACTATAAGCTTCGATATATTTCGAACACGTCAAAATTTGAACTTTGGACTTGGGTTTCGGTTAGCCAACCTAGCTCACCCTTATATCTCCTATAACCCTCTCCCCTTTCATTCACTTCCAACACTTAGCAAAAATTAGAAAATTGGGAGTGGGAAAGGGAAATTCCTAAGCTAGATTTTGCAATTCGAAGCTCAAATCAAAGGGGAAATCAAAGAGATAACTTACTCCATCTCCTTCTTCATCTTCTCCTACTTGTTTTCTCTTCGATTTCTAAGATTTCCTTTGACCTAACTCTTAGGAAATTCAATTATATGTGTTTAGGTAGAAGAATATCAAGTATATTGGAGGAGAGCTTGCTCTAGCTTTCTTTTGGGTCAGTTCTTTGTTACTAAACAAGAAAAGGTGAGTTCTTCATGAACTCACATCTATGCCACAAGTCATTGGCCTGTAAAAGTGTAATTTAGGGTTCACTGAGTTTGCATATGCTAGTGAACTGGTTAGGCTCATGTAACTTTGTTGATTTCATGTGTTTGTGTTTTCATTGAATTGAAAATTTTGATTAGAATTGTCCACACAATCTAATTCATATGCTATCAGTTGATTTGGTGATGTTGTGAAGCACTGTTGTCGCCCCGGCATAGTTCTAAGCCTTCACAAGTCGCTTAATCGTAATTGATTGCTTTGGTAAGAAAATTTGTCTGTTTTGGAATCTATAATCAAAACCATTGCTAATCTCTTGTATGAATGTTTGTGCATGCGTTTTTGGTGTTATAAGTTGTTTCGGCAAGTCTTTGAAGCCTCATATACATGTATATAACATCATAGGCCTTTGAGCCTTCGTCAATATCGTTTTGAACATGTTTTCAAGGCTAATTGTGCTTTGGAACAGGATTCAAACATTTGAATATCATAGGTCAGGCGTCTGACCTGCTTTAAATAATTATGGCAACAATCAGAGCTGAATTTTATTTTTTAGACGTCTGAATTGTAATTCAGACGTCTGACCAAACATTTCAGACATCTGAAGGGAGCCAAAATGAACTAAAACCTTACTGGTTCTGGAAATTGCAAATTCATATGTTTGAATTTTTAATACAGACGTTTGAATCATTTTTTCTACTGTTGACCAGTGGAAACCACGATCAACAGTTTAGGGCCATTTGAGCTTATTCCCTGCCGAGTTTCAGCCCATTTCGTCTTCGTTTGTAACTTTGCTATTTCTTTGGTTCGTAGATTTCTACATCTCGATTTCATGAAATTTCTAATCATTTGTGGTGAACCAATTTTATAATCGATAGTCATTGGGTTTCGTCTACATTATTAAAACGTGAATTCTTCGTTTGATCGTTAATTCGATCAATATCACACGAGATTTGCCATTTCGAAACTATATAAAAAGGGGTTTTAAAATTATTAGTAGATACCAATCTTTTACTAAACGGTTTCAAATTCTACTTCATTATATGAGGTCATTTTCCAATTTTGTTTTACTATCTACTAGTATATGATTTCATAAACTTTTTCTCGTTTGTATGAGAAATCTAATTAAACGTCTTAGTAAAAACAAGGACTATAACCCCTTGTGTTTGCTTTGACGGTTAATTCTTGGACTCGTTCAATTGAACACAATGGCAATGATCATTTCGTATTTCTAGTGGAATATACAACTTATTCATAAATATTCGAGTAGAGCAAGTGGTTATGGGACATGCAGCTTAACTCTTATATTTACTAGCTTAGCGATCATTTCGTATTTCTAGTGGAATATACAACTTATTCATAAATATTCGAGTAGAGCAAGTGGTTATGGGACATGCAGCTTAACTCTTATATTTACTAGCTTAGCGTAGTTACACTATATTTGATCTTCAGATCAATCCGACCTTCGGGTCACTTTGATGGTCTTCTGGTCATCCTCAGGAACTTCGGTTCATCTCCAGAGTCTTCGGACTAATTGAGGAACTTCGGTTCCATCTTACCGCAGTAACTTCGGTTCCAGCGGATCTTTGGATCATTCCAACCTTCGGGTCATTCTGATGATCTTCAGATCATCCTGGGGAACTTTGGTTCATTGGTTTTATCTATGATCTACGGATCATCTTGCGAGGTCGCGACCCACGGTCTTCGGACCATCGTAGGAGCTTCGGCTCGACACTATGGCTTATGCCTTGAGATCGCGTCTCACCTTCGATATTTGGCTGGTTGAGTCTTCGGACTCCCATATTTACTTGGTTGAGTCTTCGGACTCCCATATTGCTTTTGATGGGCCTTCGGGCTCCCGCCTTGACTTACGTCTTCCCCTTCTTTGGGATCTTCGAGATTTCTAATTTATTGATTTCTTCGATCTTATTTTTATTGACATATGTGTTGTCAATCTCGTATTGATATTAATTTATCAATCTTAGTTTCTTTGTTATCAAGATGTCCTTTTGTAGTGTCGAGATTTCTTTGGCATATTTTCTGGACATATCGAGTCTTCACATTTTACATGCAAACATTGTAGTTATTTTATATATTTCATTTTCTATTCATATTTCTGATTCTATTTCAGTTTATTATGATGAATACAACTAGACTGATCCGTTTATTGTTTATTCTTATAAATAATACTCGGGTCAGATCGAGTATTCAGGTGCTTATACATGGCTTCTAGCAGGGACCACCTTTTGGATTTTTTCTATCTACATTTGTGTTTTAGATATTGATTTTTCATGTATATGAGATAGTGACATCTTTGTATACATATTCTTTTGGGTAGAGCTTGTACCTATTCTTTTGTTGTTTAGTGGATCGACTATGACCGCTAACATGTATTTTTACTCATGTGTTATATTCATATCTTTTTTCGCCTTTGTGATGTGAATATTTGTGTCTGACTCTGATTTTATTGTTATGTATTTTATATTGCTTTCCGAAATATATATAGCCACTGTGTAGTAGATTTGGACTTGATTTAAATGTGTTGGATTTCTTCATGAGATTTAAAAAGTTAGATCACATTATCCGACATGTATAATACTCGTTCAAAGCTAATATACAAATGGTCGTTCCTCAACAACCTTATTCTTTGGGTTAGTTGACGCCATTGCTTGCAATGGCCTTGGCTAACGCGAGTACAGAGGCGGGGCATCACACTTGGTATCAGAGCCAAGTTCGGAACAGTGTAAGATATTATGGTGAGGATCATTGTCCTAAGTTTCTTAGGGAATCGTGTTTAGGATTTTATTCGAGTCTTAGGACCTGTCATATCCTATCTTATCTCTTGATCCTTTGTTTGACCAATCAAATTTATTTGAATCTAATATTTGTCTTCTTCTCTCTTTTGGAGGAGAAGAATGGTTAGGAACATACTTTGTTTCCTTGGTTATTTTTACTAATCGTTAGTATGATGTTATAATTAAGTTTCATTGCCCATATCTATCGCTATCAAGACGTCTTTAGCTTTCTTTGGGTGGTGATTTAGTAATCATTTTAGCATCATTTAGTTACTTGTTGCATACAAGTAAGTCTTGCTTTTTCGGTTGAATAAGGACTTCAATTAAACGTTTTGGTAAAAACAAGGGGGTCGACACTCTTATGTTTACTTCGGCGGTTAATTTCTGTACTTAACGATTGAAAATATTTTTGTATCCCAGTTGGTCACTTAAGTCTTAGCTAAGCAATGATTTTGCACTTCTTGAGTTATCTAGCTCATTTTTATGAAGTGGCAATTTATTGTTCTTACTGGCCTCTTAGAAAAGTTCCAGTCGGACTTGGTTCGGAAGTGTATCTGCAGGTGCATTGCCATTTGTCCGAGTTCATTTATTTTAGAGGTTTGTTTGACATGTTTACAGGCTTGGCGACTTACCAATTTCGCCAGTTCATTTAATATGTTTACAGGCCCATCGATGATCTAAACTTGATGGTTCGTCTGACTTGTTTACAGGTTCGTCGACTTTCCAATTTCGTCGTTTCGTCTGATGTGTTTACAAGCTCATCGACGTTCCGTTAATGCAGATTCGTATGATGTGTTTACAGGCCCATTGATGATCCAATCTTTGTAGTCTCATGAGTTGTGTATATTTATATGCTTCTCTGAGAGAGCTCGTGTGGTATATATCTTTATGTACATTGGCGGGAACCTTATATGTTGTATATCTTTATATACATCGGTAAGGAGATGATCGCATGTGTTGTATATCTTTACATACATCGATGTTGATCATTTTTCGTTTGATCTCGTGTGCTGTATATCTTTATATACATCCTCTTTGATCATCTTTGTTGTTCTCTTGTGTTGTGTATCTTTATATGCATCCTTGAGAGATCTCGTGTGTTGTATATCTTTATATACATCATCGTTGATCATCTTTGTTTTTCTCTTGTGTTGTGTATCTTTATACGCATCCCTGAGAGATCTTGTGTGTTGTATATCTTTATATACTTCCTCGTTGATCATCTTTGTTGTTCTCTTGTGTTATGTATCTTTATATGCATCCCTGAGAGATCTCGTGTGTTGTATATCTTTATATACATCCTCGTTGATCATCTTTGTTGCTCTCTTGTGTTGTGTATCTTTATATGCATCCCTGAGAGATCTCGTATGTTGTATATCTTTATATACATCCTTGTTGATCATCTTTGTTTTCCTCTTGTGTTATGTATCTTTTATATGCATCCCTGAGAGATCTCGTGTGTTGTATATATTTGTATACATCCTCGTTGATCATCTTTGTTGTTCTCATGTGTTGTATATCTTTGTATACATCCTTGAGAGATCTTGTGGGTTTTATATCTTTATGTACATCAACGAGAATCTTATGTATTCTATATCGATAAATGGCTGACAACACTGCTTTTGGGAGGTGTCAGCAACCTGACCATTATAGACAAAACTGCTTTTGGGTGGTGTCAATAACCTTATTATTATGGTCAGATTGCTTTTGGGAGGTCTCAACGACCTTGTCGATGCCATGGGTGTTGGACCACCTTGTCAAAAGGCGAAAGGTCCCATGTGATGATTTGCAACTTTGTGATGAACGAAGTTGCTTATTCCTTCACCAAGTTTAGAACTAAATAACTTGGTGATTTTCGGTTTGGAATCAGCCATTTCTTTCTTTTCGCTAATTCTTTGTTCATGGATGTCCAAACTCTTTTTCTTGAAGAGTGATCATCCTATACATGCCTATTTGCATGCCTTGTTCGTTCGGAGTTTGTGGTATTTTAGGAATGAATTGGCCTAATCGCTTTGAGATCCATATTTTATTTTTCCAAAAAGAATCATCCATTTTCGACATCCCCTTTTTATGACACAAGTTTGTTATTTGTTCATCTTTGGAGCCATGTGCTCATTTGTTATTAATAGTAGATTTTTTTTCAATTTGTTTGTAAATACTTGAGTTAAGTCAGTGGTTATGGGACATTTGGCTAAACTTGCTTACTTACTAACTTAATGTAAAATTTCTCTTTTCCTATTGATCATTTATGATCACTTTGCTATTTATGGAATTCTTACGCTCTTACTTATTGTTGTTCGAGCATCTTTCCATATTTAGGTACTTCTAGATCTCTTTGTGTGATTTCTAAAAGTTGAGTGGTTTGAGTTTTCTTTTGAAAATTTATCTCGAATCTTCTTTTGCAAAATGATAAGCTACATTTTACTTATCTATCTTAGTCTCATGTTTCTGGATTTCGAATTTGTGATCTCCAGGCTCTTATAAATATGGGTTAATGATTATTCCAATTTTTTAACCTTATTGAACCAAGTTTTCAAGATCATAACCCGACTAGTTTGACCTCATTCTTCTGGGTAACGTCCTTGTGAATTTGAAAACCCAAAAGTTTTCAAGTCTTATGAAATTCTTCTAATCTCTACCATTTATCATGTTTTCATGATTTGAAATTGTTTCTGAAATATTAGAGGACGTGCTAATATTTTAAAATTTTGATTTCTAGGGTTTATTGGAAACTTAAAAGTTTTAGTTGAACTATTCATGAAATATTAGAGAACGTGCTAACATTTCCAATTTGGAATATAGAACCTAGATTTTTAGTTCAATATCTTGTTTCCCAAACAAGATCGCTTATCCTATTCAATGTAAGAAAATTTTATAAGCCAAGATGCTTTTGTGGAATTGTTAATGTTGGGCTGTTATCTATATTGAGTTTTTCATTAAATAATTGTGAGGACGCAATTTATTTAAGGGGGGAAGTCTGTAACAACCCGCATATTTGATCATAATATATTTATATATTTTATTCAAATATAACGTCGTTAATCCTTAATCGTGTGTACGACCAAAAAGTCACATTTTGCATATGGATGAATTTGGACTCGAAACTACTTCCATTGAGTCCGGATCATCGTTTACAATCTTTTTGGCTATAAGCTTCAATATATTTCGAGCATGTCAAAATTTGAACTTTGGACTTGGGTTTAGGTTAGCCAACCTAGCTCACCCTTATATCTCCCATAATCCTCTCCCCTTTCATTCACTTCCAACACTTAGCAAAAATTAGAAAATGGGGAGTGGGAAAAGGAAATGGAAATTCCTAAGCTAAGTTTTGCAATTAGAAGCTCAAATCAAAGGGGAAATCAAAGAGACAACTTGAGTAAGCTTCTCCATCTCCTTCTCCATCTTCTCCTACTTGTTTTATCTTCGATTTCTAAGATTTCCCATGTTCTAACTCTTAGGAAATTACATTATATGTGTTTAGATTGAAGAATATCAAGTTATGTTGGGGGAGAGCTTGCTCTAGCTTGCTTTTGGATCAATTCTTTGTTTCTAAACAAGAAAAGGTGAGATCTTCTTGAACTCACATCTATGCCACAAGCCATTGGCTTGTAAAAGTATAATTTAGTGTTCATTGAGTTTGCATATGCTAGTTAATTGGTTAGGCCAGCGTAACGAAGCCAATTTCATGTGTTCGTGTTTTCAATGAATTGAAAATTATGATTAGAATTGTCCACACAATCCAATTTATATGCCATGAGTTGATTTGGTGATATTGTGAAGCTTCGTTGTCGCCCCGACATAGTTCTAAGCTTTCACAAGTCGCTTGAATCGTATTTGATTGCTACGGTTTGAAAATATGTCCATTTTGGAATTTATAATCAAAGCCATTGCTAATCTCTTGTATGAATGTTTGTGCATGCTTTTTTGGGTGTTATAAGTTGTTTCGGTAAGTCTTTGAAGCCTCATATACACGTATATAACATCATAGGCTTTCGGGCATTCGTCGATATCGTTTTGAACATGTTTTCAAGGCTAATTTGCTTTGGAACAGAATTCAGACGTCTGAATATTATAGGTCAGACGTCTGACCTGCTTTAGATAATTATGGGAATAAGCAGAGCAATTCAAAAGTCAGAATTTTATTTTTTAGATGTCTGAATTGCAATTCAGACGTCTAACCCAAACATTTCAGACGTTTGAAAGGGGGCCAAAATGAACTTAAACCTTGCTGGTTCTGGAAATTGCAAAATCAGACGTTTGAATTTTTAATTCAGACGTCTGAATCCCATTTTTCTGCTGTTGACCGGTGGAGGCCATGGTCAGCAGTTTAGGGCCATTTGAGCTCGTTCATCGTCGAGTTTCGGCCCATTTCGACTTCGTTTGTGACTATCTAGTTTCTCTGGTTCGCAGATTTCTGCATCTTGATTTCATGAACTTTCGATTCATTCGTGGTGAACGAATTTTATAATCGATAGTCGTGGGGTTTTGTCTACATTATTAAAATGTGAATTCTTCATTTGATCGTTAATTCGATCAATATCACACGAGATTTGCCACTTCGAAACTACATAAAAAGGGGTCTTAAAATTATTAATAGATGCCAATCTTTTACTAAACGGTTACAAATTCAACATCATTATATGAGGTTATTTTCCAATTTTGTTTTACTGTCTACAAGTATATGATTTCATAAACCTTTTTCTCGTTTGTATGAGAAATCTAATTAAACGCCTTAGTAAAAACAAGGACTATGACCCCTTGTGTTTGCTTTGACGGTTAATTCTTGTACTCGTTCGATTGAACACTGTGGCAATGATCGTTTCATATTTCTAGTAGAATATACAACTTGTTCGTAAATATTCAAAGTAGAGCAAGTGGCTATGGGACATGTAGCTTAACTCTTATATTTACTAGCTTGGCGTAGTTACACTATATTTGATCTTCGGATCAATCCGACCTTTGGGTCACTTTGATGATCTTCTGATCATCTTAAGGAACTTCGGTTCATCTCGAGAGTCTTCAGACTAATTGAGGAACTTTGGTTCCATCTTATCACAGGAACTTCGGGTCCGGTGGATCTTCGGATCGTTCCAACCTTTGGGTCATTCTGATGATCTTCGTATCAACCTAAGGAACTTCGTTTCATTGGTTTTATCTATAATCTTTGGATCATCTTGCGGGGTCGTGACCCGCGATCTTCAGACCATCATAGGAGCTTCGGCTCAACACTATGGCTTGTGCCTTGAGTTCGCGTCTCACCTTCGATATTGGGTTGGTTGAGTCTTCAGACTCCTATATTTACTTGGTTGTGTCTTCGGACTCCCATATTGCTTTTGATGGGCCTTCGGGGTCCCGCCTTGACTTATGTCTTCCCCTTCTTTGGGATCTTCAAGATTTCTAATTTATTGATTTCTTTGTTCTTATTTTTATTGACATATGTGCTGTCAATCTCATATTGATATTAATTTATCAATCTTAGTATCTTTGTTATTGAGATATCCTTATATAGTGTCGAGATTTCTTTGGCGTATTTTCTGGACATATCGAGTCTTCAAATTTTTCATGTGAACATTGTAGTTATTTTATATATGTCATTTTCTGTTCATATCTCTAATTCTATTTCAATTTATTATGATGAGTACAACTAGACTGATCCGTTTATTGTTTATTCTTATAAATAATACTCGGGTCAGACTGAATATTCAGTGCTTATATAGGGCTTTTAGCAGGGATCACCTTTTAGATATTTTCTATCTACATTTGTGTTGTAGTTATTGATTTTCATGTATATGAGATAGTGACATCTTTGCATACATGTTCTTTTGGGTAGAGCATGTACCTATTTTTTTGTTGTTCAGTGGATCGACTATGACCACTAACTTGTATTTTTATTCGTGTGTTTTATTCATATCTTTTTCTACCTTGGTAATTTGAATATTTGTGTCTGGCTCTGATTTAATTGTTATGTATTTTATATTGCTTTCCGAATTCTATATAGCCACTGTGTAGTAGATTTGGACTTGATTCAGATGTGTCGGATTTCCTTATGAGATTCAAAAAGTTAGACCACATTATCCGACATATATAACACTCGTTCAAAGCTAATATATAGATGGTCACTCCTCAACTACCTTATTCTTTAGGTTGGTTGACACCATTGCTTGTAATGGCCTTGGATAACGTGAGTATAGAGGCGGGGCGTCACATAATTCAATGGTTCAGACCATCTATGGTTTTGATGATTCTAAACATTAGCCATCATCCAATCATTTACATCCATGTCATTGCATTCTTTTGACGAAATTTAGGCGTGATCTTCTCCCTTCACGAAAAAAAGTAAAAACAGTCTGGTCACAAATCGTTCTTCTTCTCTATCATCAAATCGTTTTTCCTCCTTTTTACTATTGACAAAAATTTAAACCTAAATTCACGTCAGTATCGCTCCTCTCCTCGACAGCAAATTTTATTCCAAAAAGGTTGAAGCTTTGGAACTCTTTCTAGCTTTGATTGCTCAGGGTGTTTACATCGCTAGTTTTTCCCTCGGGTTTAGTTTGTATAGCATTATGAATTAGTTGTGCTTATTATAGATTGGATTATGGGTAATTAGTAATTAGTTCATTTGTTACATTTTGGAAAACCCATTCGCTTATGAGTAATTAATTGATTGGACATCCCATACATAGGGAAACCCGTTCGCTTATGAGTGATTAGTCAGTGAAAGATTAGATTATGAGTAATTAGTTGTGCTTTGACCATTGATTTGGGATTTGGGATTATGCTGAGGTTTATTCGAAAATTAAACCCAGCAATAAACCAAAAAAAAGGAGATGGCGCCGGTGGGTTTGCCACCAGGATTTAGGTTTCACCTAACTGAGTGGTACCTTTTTAGGCCATGAGAACTGGGCTATTGGCATGAAAAAGTCATTGGATTATTATAGAAGTCGAGCTAGTTAAGGAATGGGGACTTTACCGTTGAAATTGATTTGCACTTTGCGTTCATTTACATTAACATATAGTTGTATGCTAGAGGTGTGTTTGCACTACGGTGTGCTTGAGGCTGCCAATTTCCCGATCTGGACGAGTCGTTCACCCGTATCTAACACGCACAGGTATTTTCCATTTGATTTTGGAAACTACCAATTTCAATGTTTCAATTTTGGAAACGTATGCTCAGTTTTGCATCCATATTATAGCTTACTACATATCATAAAGCAGTCAAACAAAAAAGTATCATAAGGCAGCAAAAGTATCATAAGGCAGCATCAGTTCATAACACACACATCCAAAAAATGACATACAATTGTATGCTTGAGGTTTTGTGATACAAGTACACATGTAGCACTGCGGTGTGTTTCACTGCGATGTGTTTGTACCATAAAATTCATACAAATACATGTGTAGCACTGCGGTGTGTTTGCACTGCAGTGTGTATGCACTGCGATGTGTTTGCATTGCGGTGTGTATGCACTACGGTGTGTTTGCACTGAGGTTTTGTGATACAAATACCCGTATCTAAAACACACGCACAAGTATCATAAGGCAACATCAGTCCATACAATATACATCAGTTCATACCATACATGCACGCATAAGTATCATAAGGTTGCATCAGTCCATACAATACACATCAGTTCATACCATACACGCACAAGTATCATAAGGCAACATCGATCAGTTCATACCATACACATCCAAAAAAATGACATATACATCCACATCCAAAAGTATCATAATGTTAACTTAATACATACACATCCAAAAAATTACATTATAGTAGCATCAGTTCATACCAGATCAGGGATTTGCGGGGCTATGGAACTTCCAACTAATTTGTTAGGGCTTTGCGGCTGTGGGAGAGCCAGTCTGAAGTGAGAAGCCGCATGTGATGGACCTACAGCATGTGATGGACCCCCAGCATCAGGACAAGGGGTGAGGTAGTTTGGCTAGTCAAATTCCTGATCAACTTCTATATCTATCCACTGATCATTTCTCTACTTCATTGGGGCTTGGTTATCAACATATACGTCATGGGTAGCTTCAAGAAATAAGCTTGGCAAGGGGGTAGCACAACAGCTTCTTGTATCATTGAGTCAAATCTTTCATCTGAATCCATTTCCCATTCCCATCCGTAATGATGCAAACATGGAACTACCTGTTCCTCCCTATTGCTCATAAAAAGAAGTTCAGGCCTTGTTCCAGGATGAGCATGGGTACAGCGCTGAAGCTTAATGAGGTAAACCTTGTTATTGAATTGATCAATAAAGGTATTGATATTTATAATGCCTTCATAAAATTGCATTTTCAGTAGAAAGATGTTGGTCATACTAAGACCAGTTGCAGTCGTCAACTACAAGCACACGTCCCATTGGCTTCATTATTTCTTCAACAGTAGGATACACTTTAGGAGCTCGGGAAAGCCATCAACTTTAGCCCATGATTCCACTTCTAACGCAGGTTCATGCTCAAATTCTTCATCAAACCATGCTTGCAGGTAAATAGCACCACCAGGTTTTGTAAAAAACTTTCAACATTAGTGCATGATTACGCTTACTGTACGATGGGCATGATACTAGAAAAGAGTTATTTGGTATTGCCCGTATAGGCCATGAATTATAATTGAGAGTCACCTTAAGAATGTCATGCACAGCTTCTAAATTCCATCATCCCTTAAGAACAGTGGCAGTGATGTATAGAGACGAGTCCTCCATTGTTTTTTTTTTGAACTTTCGAAGATTGGGGTTTAGGGGATATGGAGATGATGATGTTCTGAAGCTTGAAAGAATGTGCGAGGGACCTGATGGATGGTGTCAGGTAAATATGTGAACTGAAAATGCCTGCACGAAAGACAAAGCATACACAATTCTGAGGTGGCATAAGTGACCAGTGGTGAATGGTCAAATGTTATAATTGTATGTGTAACTCACTAAGTTTTATAAGTTAATTAGATGACCAAATGCACAGATGCACATAGCACATATGCTCTTATCAAATAACTTGTAAATTTAAATTGTAGGATCTGAAATAACGAAAAGAGATACAGCCGGAAAGTGGAGGACCTGAAATGACATGGATTTCTGGTTCATGGCATTGCTACTTTGTAGAATGCACACTGAACATATTTGTTGGCACTTGTATTGAAGGTGGTATGTGTTGGAACTTTTGCTACTTTTAAATTATGTATTTGATCGTATGTGTTATATATTTAAAGCATTAAATTATGTATTTGATCGTATGTATTGAAGGTGGTATGTATTGAAGGTTTGATTGTGATGATGAATGTAAAGGATGTGTTTCTTCTATGTACAAAACTGGTATTGCTAAATTTATAATTAAAGCGTTGTATTTGCCTTCTTTTACTGTTGCATTTGCTTTTTTCCTGATGTTGTATTTCAAGATAATGGTGTTGCATTCCATAATACAGTGGTGTTGCATCACATAAAATAGTGGTAAGTCCACATGGCACGTAGACGCCACAGCTTACGTGTCATGTGACACGTGTATAGCTGATGTGTCATGTGACACGAAGGCAGCTGACGTGGCCGCCGCTATCGTGACCTGGTAGCCAGGATCTAACTAATTTTCAAGCAACACTGAATATCGTTTCATTACGTTCAAATAGTGTTGCATTACGTCTATAATGCAACACTTTCTTTCCATAGCAGTAGATGTGCTAAAGCGTTGCCTTAAAGGGCTAAGGCAACGGCTGCGGATACCACGCCTTTCCGGTGTTGCCTATTTCAAAAAAAGGGGGAAATGCAACACTTTTTCGATCTAGGACCACATAAAACTTGTGTCGAATATGCCCACCTTTTTTAATAGTGTGTATATGATAATTTTGATGATTTTGGTGTTATGTTTCCATTGTGGCTCGAGTATGGTGATATACTTAGCCTAGATCTAGTCCTTAAGGCTTGTACATTTATACCTTCTATTATGTTATGTGAACTAAAACTAATTAATCCCTTTATGTCATCATATTCACAACTCTTAGGGTAAAGAGTTGTATATCTTGTGCTTATCTATTTCTTATACTGATTTGTAAACTAGACTGACCCGTGTGTGTATTCCTCGGGTCAGACTGAGGTATTTCAGGTCTAGTTGCTGAGCTTGGGGTTAGCAGGTTCTCTTTATTCAATCTTCACCATAGCTTCATCCACTCGAGTTTATATAGTCAAGTTCAAATAGTAGAGCTTTCTATTATTTCATTGTTGTATCATATATTGTAAGCAAGAGAAGTTTATCTATTCTTTTTATAGCACGTGTAATTGTTGTACTCTAACGATGTAATATTATGTTATGTGATTTGTTATGGTGTAATAATATGTACTGTGTTCTGAGCTAATTCTGGAGCCACCGTAGAATTGCACTACATAAAGTATTAAGTATGTCGAGCCTCTAGAAAAAAATAGCAATCACTTTATCGACATACTTAAGACTTGCTAATGCAAATTTACGAGTGGTCGCTCCTAAACAGCCCTATTCTTCGCTCTAATAGACAACATTACCTAGTAATGCTCTTCATTAGGGTGGGTCTCGGGGTGGGAGCATTACAAAATGGTATCAAAGCATAAAGTAATTAATTTTGATGATAATTTTGATGATTTTGGTGTTATGTTTCCATTATGTCTCGAATATGGTGATATACTTAGCCTAGATTTAGTCCTTGAGTCTTGTACATTTATCCCTTCTATTATGTCATGTGAACTAAAACTAATTAATTCCTTTATGTCATCATATTCGCAGCTCTTAGGGTAAAGAGTTGTATATCTTGTGCTTATCTATTTCTTATACTGATTTGTAAACTACACTGACCCGTGTGTGTATTCCTCGGGTCAGACCGAGGTATTTCAGGTGTAGTTGTTGAGCTTGGGGTTTGCAGGTTCTCTTTAGTCTATCTTCACCATAGCTTCATTCACTCGAGCTTGTGTAGTCGAGTTCGAATGGTAGAGCTTTCTATTATTTCAATGTTGTATCATATATTGTTAGCGAGAGAAGTTTATCAATTCTTTTTGTAGCACATGTAATTGTTGTACTCTAACGATGTAATACTATGTAACTATTCTGTGATGGTGTAATAACATGTACTATGTTCTGAGCTGATTCTGGAGCCACCAAAGAATTGTACTACATAAATTATTAAATATGTCGAGCCTTTGGAAAAAAAATAGCAATCACTTTATCGACATACTTAATACTTGCTAATGCAAATCTACGAGTGGTCACCCCTAACCATCCCTATTCTCCGCTCTAATAGAAAACATTACCTAGTAATGCTCTTTATTAGGGTGGATCTCAGGGTGGGGCGTTACAGCCTTGATATGTGGTCTGTTGGTTCATTCACTGGTCTTTACTGATTGCACCATATGCTTGTGGTACAGTGTTTATGTGCAAGTTGCATCTTTGTGTACTCATGCAGCCTGTTTGGCTCTGAATTGTTGCCATGTCCATTTATGCATTTGAATTTAGTTGTTTGTTGGACTGTATTTGCCAAATCAATTGAAATTATGAATACATGTTATTCATGTATTTTAGACCGAGCATCATTGATTCCATGCTTCAGTACACCATTCATGTGAGCATCATCTAGTTTTGTTCTTGAAACCATTGTGTATTGCCAATTGACTGCTTTGTATTGTTTTGTTCATGAGTATACCATTTTTAAAAGAAAATTTTACCTAACCTTATGCATTGAGGTACCGTGCCATTCCTTAGTGTTGTCTACTTTCACCTGGCATATTGTTTTCATCCTTCATGCTTGTTGTTGTTGTTGCATCTACTTTAAATTACTGCTTTGATATTTGAACATGTATTACTAGTACATTTGTACTTGCTAGTTCGTTTGTACTTGTCTTATTCTGCGATGTCTATGGGTCTTGTACACTTGAGTTGCTACTTCATTAACCTACCATTTTGTTGAGTTGTTGCTTTAAAAAATGTCTAGCAACATTTTATTGTTGTTGCCTTCTTGTGTTTAGAGATATCGCATTAAATTATACATTGGAATTTGAAACTAGGCATGTGTTTTTCTTGTACATGCTTGTGCAAACGGATATGTTAACCTCTGTAAGAACTTGATATGTGCATGTGAATCCATGTATACATATATGTATATATACACATATGTGTATATATATGTGTGTGTGTATGTCATTCCATATTACAATGCTGAGCCTTGATTTATTGCACTTGTGTGTTCACGGATACTTGCAGTATGTATGTGTTGTCAAGCTTCACCTGAATACTTCATTCTTGATATATTTGTCCCTTGCTGTCCATATTGCCTCTACACAAATATATGTGTATATGCATACACATGTATGTGTATACATGTATTGTGTATATACAGAATATATATATATATATATATGTGTGTGTGTGTGTGTGTGTGTGTGTGTGTGTGTATTTGTGTGTGAGAGAGAGAGAGCACTAGAGACGACGTCTACTTGCGGTATTTACAGTGAATCACTATGAATATCACAGGATTTCTAGACATAAATAAATATACATACATATCAGATCAAGTCATGAAATATGATGAGAAGCATACCAAAATTCTAAAGCAAATAAATTTTAAAATAAATTATATCTGCTCGAATTTGATATTATTTTGTTCTTGTTTACTATGTGAGTTTATGTGATAGGTAAGTAGATGACTTGACTAACTGTGCTAACAGATAGAAGACAAGTGAGTGATAGTATGTGAAACTGTGTATATATGTGTGTAAGAGAGTGCAACTGAGTGTGTAAATGTATGTACATGAATGACTGAGAGTTGTGGTGAGGAACAGATGTAATAAGAAATTGAATGCATTGAATTACAGTGAGATTTACAAATAATGGAGTTATAAATTTGTATTATTCAAATATAGAAATAAAATATATTTTTTAATAAAATACTGTTTGAATATTTAAATTCTCGTGCAGTAGTATTCTATTTAAATATAAATAATTATTTCTGCCTGTGATGTAGTTGAATAATACAGTTGCAAATACATTTATAATATATATATATATATATATATATGTTTGCTATCATCAAACAAAAATCATATAATTGTTATATACAACAATCTCCGTTTTGATGATGACAAACATATAATAAGATTTTGAATAAAATAAATGTGTTTGACAGTGAATTGTGGAACTCCCTCTATATGTACGCTCCGCCTAAAACATAACTCCCCCTAAATATGTGCATGAGAGAAAAGAATAAATGAATTGAAATTTCAATATTAAATATTCAAGGAATATTCACTCATCAATCAAAATCTTAACCCATTCTCCCCCTTTTGTTATCATCAAAAGGATACAGAAATTAAAATAGTGATGAAAAATTGACTAGAAATATAACATCAGCTTAGGAGAGAGAATGTTCATCATAAATCTCAATCAAACAAACAAAAATCATAATATTCTAAGAATTAGAAGCAAATTTCACAATTTAGAATGATGGATTAATGATGAATTTTATTACAATGGAGAGATTTTTTTAAAAACAATATGGATTCCAATTATTTTCAAATAGATTTTTAAAAATTAAGCACAAAACAGTGATGAATTTGGACTACGATTATAAATTCAAATAAAGTGACAAAATCAATTAATCTCAAATCCTAATAACTATCAATCAACGAATCATAATATACCATAAAGTATTAACGCATTTCACAAATTAGAAAATGGATTGATAGGCTGGGTTTTACGCACCAATGTGGAATATTTTATTTATTTATTTTCCTTTTTCTTTTCTTTTTTTTAATTTTAAGAGCACACTAAACACGCATAACCAGATCTTGGATTTTTAAATGATGTTAGTTGCAGCTTAAAATATAAGTAATATCTTAACCATGGATGACCAGATCTTGGATTTTTAAATGAGGTTAGAGAAACTGTAACGACCCGTATTCTACGCATCATAGGATCGTAGGATATTTATTTCTTTCACATACGAAGTCGTATGGTCATGTAACTTTGGGGGACGACTATTGGGGTCATTTCCCATGTTCATGATTTTTCCCGATTTTTAAATGACCATTTTACCCTAGTTGGTACTGTTTTGGCCATAACTTCTAACTGGAAAGGAATTTTGACCTGAACCACTTCCATTGGCTCCGGATGATGGTTTCTCTTTCCGTAGAGTGGTCACATTAGCCAAACGGACTCACCGTTTGGGAGATATGGCTGAAACAAGTTTCAGATGGTGAAAAACAGCTTAATTGGGCTTAACCGGGTGATTAACAGCTAGGCTCAAAGGGGAATTTCGGGATTAGGAGTTTAAAAGGGCTGTTAGGGTTTGGAGAATACCTTTTTCTCATTTTTCAACCGTCACACTTGCTAAACATATGGAGTCATGACCAAACATTTCAATGACCCATTTCATTGATCGTAGCCCATGGTTCTACCAATGCCATAATGGCCCGGAATCCGCCTCCGTATTCTTTACACTATTCATTATGTCACCTTAGAGTATTGTACGGTATGTGGTACTAACTCTTTGGTTGCAGGTCCAGGTTCAGGTATGGTTTAGTATACCTGTTATTGTTCTGTTTAGCTGCTTATCGCTCATACCAGACTTTTTGTCTGACCCAGAGTTTTATGTCTCGTCTTATTACTCTGGGTGCTCACACGAGCAGACTAGAGACAGGTTAGGAGGTATGCACGAGTAGCTGATCCGGAGACGAGCAGGAGGCTTCCACGTATGATATAGATATTCTCCCTGTGTTGTTGAAGATCACTGCTTGGGCATTGGTGGTGCATCTTCTATTTTAGCTTCCTTTTATTTAGAGACAGTAAATTTGGAAAGTTGTAATAAGCTGTATTTGGATTTCCGCTACTCTGATGTTGATATTGGTTTTAGTCATCAGCTTATGCAATGTCTCACCTGTTTTATGTCAAGTATATTATTATTATTATATTTTATCCCATGCGCTGTGAGACATTCTACAGGTTCCTTGATTAGTTCATTCCCTTCTTTCCTTTCCTTGGCGACCGTTCTATGCTAGTCGGGCATGTGTACAGCGCACTTTCGGAGGAAACGCCGGCTGGTGCGGGGCGGGCCGTCACAGAAACACTTATGTATTTTAAATATTTATCATTTACTTTTTCAACATCTCTTTAGTACATAAAATCTATATGGATGATAGAAATATGATAGGTACAGAAATGATTGCGAATAATATTTCTAAATTAATCATATTATGAAATATGTCAACTATATGGGGATTTTTGAAAATTTCCAATTATCTCATTTTGAATAAAATATAATCATATTTCCTTCACAAATTTTGAAACTGTATATTTGTTATGATGATTTTAAAAAATAAAGTTTCCACATTATTAAAAAAATCACGATGGATGACAGAATGATGATAGTAAAAGAAGATGTTCGTGAAATAAGCACCAATTCAAATATATTATAAAAACTGTTTAAACATCATGAGAATTTAAATAAAATCTTTTCTTGTTGGTCATAACTCATCAGAATTTCAAAAAAAATGATAATAATTTTGATGAATTCTAAATACAGTTCAATTTGGTTATCGATTTCAGTTTCTGAAAAAATAATTAATAAATGATTATAAAATTGAAAATCAATTACAAGAGGGATTTAATAGATCTATACAAGTTGAAAAACAAGTTCAAATAGAATCTGACCCTTAAAAGCTTAAAAAATACCACTTGGAGCTCCTAATTATCCATAGTGGTCAATGAAAATAAAGCACAAAATTTTCAGTTGAAATCACCAAGCTCAAGAAGACAAATTTAACAATTCAGTTCCTTTTATCAGAGCAACAGAAAAATTAGTTTCAGAGCAAGATTCTCAAAAAAATCAGAGAATTTACAATAAGAACAAGAAAAGATTCATGAACCAAGATTAAAAACAATTCATTTGAGATCCCTTGAAGAGTTGTGCAGATTTCAAGATTCAATGAATCGATCACACAAGATTATAAATTTCAAATATAAGAGGTGTATGAGATTCAAGATATCAAAAAAATTCAAATGATTTCAAATGATCAAATATCCATGCAAATGATCATGAATTCAGAGTTAGTTCCAACATGCAACACAAGAATCTATACCAAAAGATTTTCAATTGAAAACAGTCAAGCCAATCCAAAAACTAATGAAATTATCACGACTGAAAAATAGTAGTTTGTGCGGTAATGAGTGTAGTTTTTCAAGTATTTCCAAAATGAACTAGAAGAAACTCAAAATAGCAAAGGTATGTGAAATTTCATTAATTTTTCAGATCTTCAAAATTTTAGAATTCAGATTAACAGTGTGCAAGGTATAACAAGAATGCTTCGGTATTTTTATGAACTCAGGGAAAAAAATAAACTTCAAAATAATTGCAGATATTTTACAAATTTGAATTCAAGATCTGGAAATTATTAAAACATGAGAGTTTTATACAAATGAAGCAAATTTTCAAAAAATCAAGAATTCCGCAATTTGTGTTAAGGATGTGGAATGTGATCTTAAGGCAGAATTAACACTAGAGGGGGGCGAATAGTGTTTATGAGGAATTTATAGAAATCTAAAACTAACTTGAATTACTATATGAATCCCATAATGATTATTGTAACAACCCGTATTTTGAATAACATGTTATAACGTAAATCAAGGCAGAATTAATTAATAAAATCTGAATCAAGGGAAACGGGATATGCCATTGCGTTCGTCTCGGAAAAATACGCGAAATAGAGTCCGAGTTTTTGAGAATCGGAGTCCGTATGACCCAGTTATGGCCCATAGAAGTTTTCAGAAAATTTCAAGTTCAAATTTCAAATCTGGAGCCAAACAGACTGGGCGGGAAAATTTCCCACCCAGGTCCCAAGTCGACTGGGGAGTCGACTTGGGAGTCGACACACCCCAGGCTGTGTCGACTGCCCAGTCGACACCCATGTCGACTTGGGTGGTCGGCCAGTCTAGCCTGGTGCACCTGTTTTGGCTCCTGGGTCATGTTTTGTTGGCTAGTGACGTGAATTGATGGCTCAGATCTAAACTAGGGTTAATCCTATGGCCTAAACTAACCTAAACTTCTATAAAAAGACCCTAAGACCTAGCCTAAACCCTCATTAATCATTCCTACAACTAAACTATGCCAAAATGCTTCTTGATCATGGCCTCCATCCTCTTCATGAAAGTTTGAGTGTTCTAAGCTAGTAAAAGAGCCACCTTTCTTCATCAAAACAAGGATCTTTCTTCATACAAATCAAAGGAGCTTCTTGTTTCTCAAAACAACTTGGAGCTTGTATTCATTTGGGGGTTTTTAGAGTTGCTAGTGCTTTCGTCTCAATCTTATTTTATTTTATAAGTCTTCATAGCATTGTAAGCCCTATTCTACTCTTAGATTCTAACTATGAAGTTAAATATGACATGTTGCAAGTTTGAGTTTGGGCCTAAGTATGATTTGTGCTTTGATTCTATCATGTTATGCATAGATTTATTCTATGCATGTTTGGAAAGCTATCACCTTGACTTTGTGCATAGAAAGCTATGAGCTTTGATTTAAAAATGTTGCATAAAGCAACATAGAAACTCTCATAAACCTTGTGTTATCTTGCATATGATGTTATATGCGAATCACTAGTTATCATCCTATGCCATCTATGACCATGTATTACCTATTTGCTAAGTTTAATGCCATACATGTGTAGATTTGAATGGGACTTAAGTGCAATATTTGCCTTGAACCTATCATTGTATGCATAGATCTATTCATGCCTCTCTTGATTTATGATTGTGGACCTATCATGAACCTAGTACCGTTCATGTTGACCTTATGCTATGAAATGGATTATGGCTTATGCATGTTAACAAACCTTGACCCCTCATGTTCCTTAACATGCATATGATGATATTGAACCTATTTGCTATGCACAAGTTAAGATTGTCACCCTATGTCAATTATTACCATGCTACCACCATATTTGCTATTATGTATGCTTGTGGCCAAATCACACTTATGCTATTATGCATGCTTGAGGCCAAAGCACTCTTATGCTATTATGCATGCTTGAGGCCAAAACACCCATATGCTATTTGATATGTTTGAGGCCAAGCCACCTTTTATGCTATCATACATGTTGAGGCCATATGCTAGTATGTTGAACCCCCTTTGGCCTCAAATATCACCATGTGTAACTTGTGATAGAAATTGCCACCTTATGCCCACCTTATCATATTGTTATGTTCCCTCTTTGGTCTATTTGCGTTGATGCGAATTTACGTGCGATGGGAATACGTTATGGGTAGTTGGGAAAACTTAAATAACATGAAAACATGACTTGAAAATATGACATGAAAGTTTAACATGTGATTATGCTTGGAACATGAACATGAACTTGGACATGACTTCTAGAAAACATGAGAATGGCCAACTCGAGGTTGGGTTGAGTTTGTAGCATAAATCTACCCGGAACCGACCGACTTAACTAGGGGCTACAAGCAATAGGACCCAATGTGAGTAGTTGGTCATGTCGCACTTAAAACCCGAGGTTAGACTAGGTTGTGGTGTAAATCTACCCGGACCCGCCCGGCTTAACTAGTAACCACAACAAAGTCTAATGTGAGAGGTTGGGGTGCATTAAGTTAATTAATGCCACATGGTAGGGTTAAGTCATGGACTACTTGAATACTTAACCAATTAAACATGATGGATTGGTAGGGTTAAGTCATGGACCACTTGAATACTTAACCAGTTAAACACGATGGATTGTTAGGGTTAAGTCATGGACTACTTGAATACTTAACCAATTAAACCTGATGTATTGATAGGGTTAAGTCATGAATTACTTGAACACACTTAACCAACTCAATACATGGTTAGGATGGGGTTAACCACACTTAACCCATTTGAAATCCTAGTTGTGTGGTCCTTTTCAGCCGTAACCACAAGGAAGTATCATGGATACCCTGGACTAGGCTAGGGTGGGGCACGATTATTGGACTGATTGTAAGAGACCAAAAGAGACGGCTGAATGGTGCACCGGTTGTTCAGGAGGACCATGGTCGTGCACATTAAGTCCGGAGTTGAACATGGGCACCAGTAGGTTTAGACTGTGCGTGCTCGAATGGTGTCTGTGGTTTACACCTTAGGGCTGGATACACCCTAGGATGGACCTTGCACAGTTAACTACATTTCACGATTAAGCCGTATGACACCGATACACGACGAGCTAGGCTTATAGGGAGCCGATCGACTAGACCGTGTAGTTGGACCTGGACTTAGGTCATCTCGTGATGTTGGGCCAATATTGGGCTAAGGGATCATTTCTTGTTTATACTTGACATGGATTGGAATACTAGTACACTTGGTTCAACTTAACCTTGCATATGCAATGCCATACTTGATCTATCTTGTTAACATTTCACCATGCCAGTTATCATCCTATGTTTCATCTCTGCTTTACATGTCCAGTTAACTTTATTAGTTTTTATACTAATAGTAGGTAGGACTTACCAGTCTTTTTGACTGACTCGTTTTCTTTCGCCTCTTTTCTTCCGTCCCCCCCCCCCCACAGGTTCTCAGGGTGGGAACACTAGCACCTAGCTTGGATCTTTAGCTTGCTTTCTGGATAGCTCATGTACGGTTTGGACTTGAGCTCACTATAGCTTTATCACATCCACTTTGGGGATAGTTTACTTTATGTTATTTCCAGTTTTCAGTTTATGTTTCTAGACTTGTTGTAGTTGGAAAATAATGACTAAGTACTTTGATGTAACTTGACTATGGTTTTGAAATAGTAATTTTATCCGCTGCTTTATTTACTCTGTTTTACTTATATGTTCTGTCTTGTGATATCTTCGTGCATGTTTACCTTGACCAACGCCCCTCCAAAGCCAGTGTACTTGCAAGAGTGACCCTGGCGGAGGTGGGGTGTTACATTTGGTATCGGAGCATAAGGTTTACAAGATTTGAGCAAAAGGGTTTTTAAAACTTACCTTTTTGAAAACTATTTTCAAAACCAATTAAGTATTTTCCAAGAAAAGTCTAGTTTATTTTAAAAAGGCTATTCCCCAAAAGCCATTAGCACTATCCTTTGTTTCCTCGTTCTCAATCTATCTTTTTCTTCGTTTCAGTATGGCCGATAATTTTGCCATTCTGGAGGGCGTAGCAGTACCTATTTGGTTTGGAAGGTACATGGAGGCAAGGGCGAATGAAGCCGGCCCCACGAACATTCCTCCTCCTCCCGCAGCTGAGGTTCCTCCTCCTCCTCCTCAGCATCCGCAAGCGGATTTCGCGAAGATTTGCAAGGACTTTAAGGCGATGGGTGGCAAGAACTTTGTTGGGACAGAGACTTATGTTGAGGCAAGAAACTGGTTAAAGGAAACTGAAGACCTCTTTGCTATCTTTGATGTAGAAGATCGTAGAAAAGTTCTGCTGGCGGTATGGTTATTGAAAGTGGAAGCTGCATATTGGTGGGTAGTCACCACCACTACTAGGCCAATTCAGACTTGGGATGACTTTAGGAGAAGGTTTGGACTGAGGTTTCTATCATCGACAGAAGAGAACCTTCAGATGGAGAGGTTCCTATCACTAAAGCAACGGGACATGACCGTTAGGGAATACGTGGATAAGTTTAATCAACTTGCTCAATTCGGTCTAGACTTGGTTAACACAACTCAGAAGAAGGCCCTACGCTTTGCTCTAGGATTGAATGAGCCATTGCACAGTTTGGCCATGTCTCATATACCCATGGGGGCAACCTTCGAGAGTTTGGTGAATATGGCCCTGCTTCAAGAGAAAGATAAGAGTGGCAAGAAGGAGGTCAAGGCAAATGAGTCTCAAGGCGAGAAGGTAGATTCCGGAAAAGGAGGCAAGAACAACAACAGTAAGGACAACAAGTCAAGAGAAAGTAGGAAGTGCAACTTATGTGGGATCACTGGGCACATAGCCAAAGACTGTAGGAAGAAGAAAAGGAAGTTGGGCGAATGCCTTCGTTGTGGAAAGTCTGGACACTATAGCAAGGATTGCCCGAAAAAGCGGGGATAAGGGAAAAGGCAAATTCAGCGAGCAGGACCTTCTAGAGGGCAAGTGCATGCTCTCAACACCGCTCCAGTTCTTGATCAAGGTAGTATTTCTGTAGAAAGCCTTGTTTACATTTCTGATTTCCCTGTTCATACCTTATTTGATTCTGGCGCATCGCATAGTTTTATTTCTGATCTTGTTGAAAGTTTGCACCTAAGTACTAGTCTAGTTGAAAATCCCGTTAGTGTTTCAAATCCAATTGGGGGTTCCGCCCATCTATCTGTGATTTGTGTGGATTTGAAGATTTCTATCGTGAGCGTAGAATTCATGTGTAATGCTTATGTTCTCGGGTTTATGGGATACGGGTTGATTTTGGGCATGGGTTGGTTGTCCAGTTATGGAGCCATTCTTGACTTCGAGCATAGGATCGCGAGGCTCATGACTCGCCCCGGTAATACCCTCGAAATCTCGTGTGACCTTTAGGGTTCCGTCATGATTAGTTATCTAGAATCCCTTGGCACCTTTGTTGGAAATTGGTAATTCAATCGAGTAGTGTTCGCCACTAAGGCGGATAGTCCATTTCGCTTAAGAAGGGGTTACAAAAAAAATCACCCTAGTAAGTACATTTGGTAACATGGATTGGCATTTGTTTTCAAGAGATAGTTATTCTGCGTGGAATACCGTATAGTATGAAAACGAGAGCCAGGATTCACTAACGAATTTTGGAAAGCTTACATGAAAACATGAGCACGCAGTTATGTTTAAGCCAAGTATTTTAGGAAAAGAATAAGGGGAAATGGAACGAGAGGCAACGGTGACACGAGTTCCAACTCATATTTTGAAGCTACGAAATTGTGAAGTTAAAAGACGGTCAAAGCACGATGGGATTAAGCACAAGAAAATGCGACTTAGAAGATTAACGACTAGATACGCGCATTATATCTCTTTTTAAGAGTATATCCTTGACCCCTAGTATTCTGTGGAGCTTACTCGCATGCTATCTTTTAAGTATATCCTCTCGGTCCTATTCTCAATCTTGGTTCTATTGCAAACCCCATAAGGAGTATGACTCGCTTGTTTGTGATATATAGTTGGGGTGAAGATGTCCATTAAATTGACCAAACTATTTGGGCTTTATGGGATATGGGTCATAGTGGATAGACTCACGAAGAGCGCTCATTTTATTCCGGTGAAGAGCAAGAGGACCGCACCATGGCTAGCATCTGTTTATCTTCGAGAGATTGTGCGATTGCATGGAGTTCCTTCTAGCATAGTTAGTGATCGTGACCCAATTCTGGAATAGTTTGCAGGAAGCGGTGGGTACGCAATTGAATCTAAGTACGACCTACAACCACTGACGGATGATCAGACTGAAAGGGTGAATAGGGTACTAGAAGATCTGTTGAGGCTATGCATTCTTGACTTCGGTGGTACTTGGGAAGACCACCTCCCTCTTGTAGAGTTTGCTTATAATAATAACTATCAAGCTAGCATAGGGATGGCACCATTTGAAGCTTTGTATGAGAGGCCGTGTAGGTCACCATCTTGTTGATGGGAGACAACGAATAGACTTATGCTTGGGCCCGATATGATACGGGACACATCCGAGAAAGTTGAATTGGTGAGAAGACGGATGAAAACGGCCCAAGACAGGCAGAAATCCTATGCTGACAAGCGAAGGACAGATTTGGAATTCGAAGATGGAGATATGGTTTTCGTGAAGGTTTCTCCCTTGCGTAATGTGATTCGTTTTGGAGCAGTTGGGAAGCTGGCACCAAGGTTCGTAGGACCCTTCCCTATCATAGAGAGAATTGGGAAGATGGCTTATAGAGTGGAATTGCCCGAGAAGCTGGCCGGAGTGCACAATGTCTTTCATGTCTCGCATCTCCGAAAGTGCCTACATGAGTCCGCTGAGGTGGTCGAACCTAGCATTCTTGAAGACATGGAGGTAGAGGAAGAGGCAACCTGGAGGCGAGCTCCGATTCGTATCTTAGGAACGGAGATCAAGAAACTGAGGAATCGAGAAGTCGAGTTAGTAAAGGTTCAGTGGAGTGAAGCCGATGAAGATGCAACTTGGGAAACCGAGGAGAAGATGCGTGGTCTTTATCCATTCCTTTTTTAGGGAACATTCTCAATCTCTTTTCCTAGTTAGCATATCCTTCCTTTTCTATCCATGTTTATCTTGTCATCTCGTTAACCTTGTCATGAGAACCTTAGGTAGAAACCCTTTGGATGAAACATGTATTTGAAACATGTTATGCTTTATGTTTGAAAGTGGTTGCAAGTGTTTGCAAGTGGATACTCGTGGATGCATGATACACATTAGGCACTAAGATCGGCTCACACACTTTCATATTGCATATGCATGAGTGCCTATACTTATTCATGGCTAAAACTTGTTATGTTATCACGTGGATGTTGCATATGGATGAATGTTATGTGCACTCATGTAGATATTATGAATTATGTTAGGAATTTGCATACATATGGACACATTTCACTAACATACTTTGCATTAAGGAGGTTTACTGAACCAACCGCCTGATTTTCGCATTAGATAAGTACATATACACACACCTTTGCATATGTTCATACATCATTTAGAATCTTTTAAGGACAATGACTACTTGTGGATGATGTTTTGAGTAGATGGATGATGGATGGTAGGATACGTTCTTCCTAACTTGAAGATTTCGGGGACGAAATCCTTTAAGGTGGGGAGAATGTAACAACCCGTATTTTGAATAACATGTTATAACGTAAATCAAGGCAGAATTAATTAATAAAATCTGAATCAAGGGAAAAGGGCTATGCCATTGCGTTCGTCTCGGAAAAATACACGAAATAGAGTCCGAGTTTTCGAGAATCGGAGTCCGTATGACCCAGTTATGGCCCATAGAAGTTTTCAGAAAATTTCAAGTTCAAAATTCAGTTCAAATTTCAAATCTGGAGCCAAACAGACTGGGCGGGAAAATTTCCCGCCCAGGCCCCAAGTCGACTGGGGAGTCGACTTGGGATTCGACACACCCCAGGCTGTGTCGACTGCCCAGTCGACACCCCTGTCGACTTGGGTGGTCGGCCAGTCTAGCCTGGTGCACCTGTTTTGGCTCCTGGGTCATGTTTTGTTGGCTAGTGACGTGAATTGATGGCTCAGATCTAAACTAGGGTTAATCCTATGGCCTAAACTAACCTAAACTTCTATAAAAAGACCCTAAGACCTAGCCTAAACCCTCATTAATCATTCCTACAACTAAACTATGCCAAAATGCTTCTTGATCATGGCCTCCATCCTCTTCATGAAAGTCTGAGTGTTCTAAGCTAGTAAAAGAGCCACCTTTCTTCATCAAAACAAGGATCTTTCTTCATACAAATCAAAGGAGCTTCTTGTTTCTCAAAACAACTTGGAGCTTGTATTCATTTGGGGGTTTTTAGAGTTGCTAGTGCCTTCGTCTCAATCTTATTTTATTTAATAAGTCTTCATAGCATTGTAAGCCCTATTCTACTCTTAGATTCTAACTATGAAGTTAAATATGACATGTTGCAAGTTTGAGTTTGGGCCTAAGTATGATTTGTGCTTTGATTCTATCATGTTATGCATAGATTTATTCTATGCATGTTTGAAAAGCTATCACCTTGACTTTGTGCATAGAAAGCTATGAGCTTTGATTTAAAAATGTTGCATAAAGCAACATAGAAACTCTCATAAACCTTGTGTTATCTTGCATATGATGTTATATGCGAATCACTAGTTATCATCCTATGCCATCTATGACCATGTATTACCAATTTGCTAAGTTTAATGCCATACATGCGTAGATTTGAATGGGACTTAAGTGCAATATTTGCCTTGAACCTATCATTGTATGCATAGATCTATTCATGCCTCTCTTGATTTATGATTGTGGACCTATCATGAACCTAGTACCGTTCATGTTGACCTTATGCTATGAAATGGATTATGGCTTATGCATGTTAACAAACCTTGACCCCTCATGTTCCTTAACATGCATACGATGATATTGAACCTATTTGCTATGCACAAGTTAGGATTGTCACCCTATGTCAATTATTACCATGCTACCACCATATTTGCTATTATGTATGCTTGTGGCCAAATCACCCTTATGCTATTATGCATGCTTGAGGCCAAAGCACTCTTATGCTATTATGCATGCTTGAGGCCAAAACACCCATATGCTATTTGATATGTTTGAGGCCAAGCCACCTTTTATGCTATCGTACATGTTGAGGCCATATGCTAGTATGTTGAACCCCCTTTGGCCTCAAATATCACCATGTTTAACTTGTGATAGACTTTGCCACCTTATGTCCACCTTATCATATTGTTATGTTTCCTCTTTGGTCTATTTGCGTTGATGCGAATTTACGTGCGATGGGAATACGTTATGGGTAGTTGAGCAAACTTGAATAACATGAAAACATGACTTGAAAATATGACATGAAAGTTTGACATGTGATTATGCTTGGAACATGAACATGAACTTGAACATGACTTCTAGAAAACATGAGAATGGCCAACTCGAGGTTGGGTTGAGTTTGTAGCATAAATCTACCCGGAACCGACCGACTTAACTAGGGGCTACAAGCAATAGGACCCAATGTGAGTAGTTGATCATGTCGCACTTAAAACCCGAGGTTAGACTAGGTTGTGGTGTAAATCTACCCGGACCCGCCCGGCTTAACTAGTAACCACAACAAAGTCTAACGTGAGAGGTTGGGGTGCATTAAGTTAATTAATGCCACATGATAGGGTTAAGTCATGGACTACTTGAATATTTAACCAATTAAACATGATGGATTGGTAGGGTTAAGTCATGGACCACTTGAATACTTAACCAGTTAAACACGATGGATTGGTAGGGTTAAGTCATGGACTACTTGAATACTTAACCAATTAAACCTGATGTATTGATAGGGTTAAGTCATGAATTACTTGAACACACTTAACCAACTCAATACATGGTTAGGATGGGGTTAACCACACTTAACCCATTTGAAATCCTAGTTGTGTGGTCCTTTTCAGCCGTAACCACAAGGAAGTATCATGGATACCCTGGACTAGGCTAGGGTGGGGCACGATTACTGGACTGATTGTAAGAGACCAAAAGAGACGGCTGAATGGTGCACCGGTTGTTCAGGCGGACCATGGTCGTGCACATTAAGTCCGGAGTTGAACATGGGCACCAGTAGGTTTAGACTGTGCGTGCTCGAATTGTGTCTGTGGTTTACACCTTAGGGCTGGATACACCCTAGGATGGACCTTGCACAGTTAACTACATTTCACGATTAAGCCGTATGACACCGATACACGACGAGCTAGGCTTATAGGGAGCCGATCGACTAGACCGTGTAGTTGGACCTGGACTTAGGTCATCTCGTGATGTTGGGCCAATATTGGGCTAAGGGATCATTTCTTGTTTATACTTGACATGGATTGGAATACTAGTACACTTGGTTCAACTTAACCTTGTATATGCAATGCCATACTTGATCTATCTTGTTAACTTTTCACCATGCCAGTTATCATCCTATGTTTCATCTCTGCTTTACATGTCCAGTTAACTTTATCAGTTTTTATACTAATAGTAGGTAGGACTTACCAGTCTTTTTGACTGACCCGTTTTCTTTCGCCTCGTTTCTTCCGTCCCCCCCCCCTCCAGGTTCTCAGGGTGGGAACACTAGCACCTCGCTTGGATCTTTAGCTTGCTTTCTGGATAGCTCATGTATGGTTTGGACTTGAGCTCGTTATGGCTTTACCACATCCACTTTGGGGATAGTTTACTTTATGTTATTTCCAGTTTTCAGTTTATGTTTCTAGACTTGTTGTAGTTGGAAAATAATGACTAAGTACTTTAATGTAACTTGACTATGGTTTTGAAATAGTAATTTTATCCGCTGCTTTATTTACTCTGTTTTACTTATATGTTCTGTCTTGTGATATCTTCGTGCATGTTTACCTTGACCAACGCCACTCCAAAGCTAGTGTACTTGCAAGAGTGACCCTGGCGAAGGTGGGGTGTTACAATTATCACACTAGAAATGATCATAAACACAGACATAAAAATAAGTAAAAATAAAATGCAGAAAAGAAAAGAACATACCTGATTTTATACTAGTTCGCATTACTCCTAGGTCCAGTCCCATGCAACGCTGGATTGCGCAGAATATCAATATCCAAGTACATCACCCTTGATTTCACGACTACATGTTAATACCGATTCCACCACCCTTGAATTACATGGCTACAAGGTTAACACCGCTCCCTTTCCTTGATTTTAGGTCTACAAGGAACACACCCGTTCCCAAAAAATTCCCAAATGATTACAACAGCCCTAAAACTCTTCAATATCACTTAAAATTGAGAGTAGATGATAGAGATTGAGAGGAGAAAAAGAATGATATAAATTCTGTTGAAATCGGTGGAGTATAAGTGTAGAAATCAAGAATTTTATGTATATTAATGCTGGTAAGTAAAGGGTTGAAGAAGGAGAAGGAGAAGAAGTAGTTAAAAATTCGAAATTGACCCCTATTTACATTGTCCCAAGGTTTGCAATGTTTTTGAAATGTTTCAAATATTGAAAAGACACTTTCTTTGAAAATAAAAAATATGACAGTTATATGTCGACATATCCATAAATGTATGTCGACATATGTATGTTGATTTTAAATTTTAAACCATTTTTCAAGTGCTTAAACTAATATATATTCTGGAAATTCTTGAAATAAAAACTAGTGTTTAAAATGGATTTTCTAAAGTGTAAAAACATATAAAAAATAGTAATATATCATATAAACACATTTAAAAAATTATATGATTTGAAATTATTATACATATATATTATAAACATATTGTTATAAAACTTTATAAACTATATATATATTTGAAATCATAATAATTTGAAATTATTTAGAAAAGTAATTTGAAATAACTTGAAAGCAGAATGTGAATTTTGAAAACAGAGTTTGAAATTTGAAAAACAGAATTTGAAAATGGAGTGCTAATTAGAGTCTTATATATAAAATAGACTCAATTACTATATTTTCTTGAGCTCTTTGAAATCTTGATACTCATGAGTCTTTAATCTACTTTGAATCCTGAATCTCTTGGAACTCTAAAACTATATTGTCTTTAATATTTAAATCCTGTATACAAATCCTGCATATATATATGTACATATATTCTAGATAATGATGTTAGTATATATTTTATAATCAATTTATAATGATAATTGAAATAAGGTTGTTGTCATCGAAACTCCATTCTCCAACAATCTCCCCCTTTTTGATGATGACAACCTTGATTTATAAAATATTCATACCCGTTAATACATGTTGATCCGATGCTTCGAATACTTCCCCTTTCACGATAAATTCTACATATTCCTCCTTAAACTAAGCCTAAGTAATCCTTATTTTATAATTCCCCCCTTTGCCATCAACAAAATGTGACTCAAATTATACTAAATTATATTACACCTATAGTATCCTATACTATATTATATGATACTAAACTAACTTATACTCCTGTTAAATCTGTATAAATATATCTAAATGACTCAATCTAATTAACTCCCCTAAATTTATACTAATCCTAATTACTTATTCTATAATCCTAAATTTATATTATTAAATAGGAATGTATTGAACATAAACATTGTATTATATAATTCAAACAATGTTTTACGAACCAAACATTATACACAGAATACAAATTAAAACGTCTACGAATACACGGATTGTATGTATTACGTCGTATTTACAAGAAATATAAACGTTAAATGATTTTTAACGATTGGGGATTTGTGAATTGGGCAATGCGGATAATGGAGATAGATTTCCCTGTTTTGCTCAACTACATTCCCTTCTCTATTGAAGCATACTTCGCCTACGCATATGATAGTCGTCTTCCTCCATGCCTTCAGTTTGTGCTTCTTCTTCCTCCTCTTCAACTTATTCTTCCTCTTCCTCTTCTACTACTTGATTATCATCTTCGATGATAATCGGATTAGTATGGTTATCCATAACAAATTTTTGTAGATTTTGCATAATTCTTCCTTGTTTCACATGTTCTTGATTCATCCTTACTTGTAACACTTGGATTTCAGTAAGCTTTGTAGAACATAGCTCACGGATTCCTCTAATTTCACCAAACGAGCGAGCATAGTTCGTTGAAATGGAGCTTCAAATGGTCTGGCAGACGAATCAAGATTGATTTGATTGGTACAATTAGTGGAGGCCATTTTTTATTTGGTTTAAAATTTTTCTAGAAATGAAATGAGAAGACGATGATGGGATCTAGTCCATGAAATAAAGACCTTTTATGTTACAGAAAAATATGATCGTATGGATCATTCCTTGACGCAAACAAAGATTCAATTAATTGCTTATCTTATACGGGGGGTAAACGACGTGGGTTAACTACTTATTTTATTGTTATTGAATTTGAAAGACTCATTGATGGCTATTCTGCTTGCTCTCAGGAGCTTGAGTAGACCGTTAAAATTCTAAATAAGAAGTTTAAATAAATGTCATAACTAATTTTTGGTGGGAATTACTTTTTGAGAATCTGGCAGTTATATGTCAACATACCATTTTGCATATGTCGACATATGTGTCTTTTTATTTTAATTACTTAAAGAACAAATGCCTGTTTTTATTTTAAATTTAGTGAACGTTGTTTCATTTAAAGTTTTTGTCAATATATCTGCTATTTGTTTTTCAGTTTCTATAAATTCGAGTGAAATTTTCTCTTTACTTACATTATCTCTTAGAAAATTGAAACACCTCACCTCCGTTAAGGTCACTCACAAAGGGAATTCCTTAACTTCGATGGAGCATTTTTTTTAGTACAAGATGCAGAAAAATTACAAGACAGACAAATAAAACAGCGAAAAATATTTAACCTTTATTGATTAAAACAGCTTGTACAAAGATTGTTTTACAACACCAATACTTATTACAAGAAAGCATCTGTCTTGTTTAATATATAAGAAGAACAAACTGACAATGATATTCCCCAATAAAGAATGAGCCAGCCATAGCAGTAGAAAGTGGAGTTCAAAGCAATGTGCCAAAGAATCTTCAAGCTCGGAAAGAGTAACGTCCCCAAAATGAGTTGAGCTTTTCCCTTCCTAACTACCTATGGGGGGGAAGAAAAGAGGTGAAAGCGAACTAGGTCAGACATAAATTCTGGTAAGTCCAGTGATTCTTAGTATTTAAACAAGGAAAAGGGGAATGACATGAATAAACTAAATATAAGACTAAACCATAGTAACAAGATAACATGGGGGTAAGCACGGGATATGGAAAAATAAACTGAATGTACCGATAAACTGAATGTACTAATAAACTGAATGTGCTTCTACTCCTTTACTTCCTGTAACACCCACTCCCGCTATGATCACTCACTAAGGGAATGCCATAGCATCGGTGGAGTATTTTAGTGAATATAGAACAGAAAAATTACAACAAGACAGATATAAATAGTACTTGAAATTTTAAAACATCATCTCATAACAGCGGAAGTAAAACATGTCTGGTTACATCATAAAACCACAATAAAGGTCAAGTACAATATCCATCAAAATAAAGAAGTACATAATCCCACTCTCATACAATAGCCAAAACAAAAGAAAAGATAACTGGATAACTGGAGCTTTACATCTATCCAAGCTCCTAAAGACTGGAACAGCAATCCAATCAAGCTCCACTACTGCTAGGATCCACCGTAGGACCTGAGGGTTGGGAAAAAGATAAAAACAACGGGGTCAGACATAATTCTGAGCGAGTCCTATAACTTTAACAATACAATCGTTAAAGTAACCAGAGAAGACATAAATTGATATACGGTAACATATAGGGATGAACGGCTATACTAAGCAGTCAACTAAACTAAGATAAAAGGTAAAGACGCATCTACCCTTCCTAAGGTAAATTACTAAACTGCACCAACCAGTCGTTCCTAACTTAAAGGTTGATCCCACCCCTGGACTTATAAAATTAACTTAATAGTACTTGCGTACCCCTAGGTGACCAAGTAGACGCCACGGGGCCCTACAATCCACTAGGTGTACGCACTACTCCCCATTCGATCGGCTCCCTAACGTAGATACCCGTGCTGGCCCCACCGTGGGGTGTACCATTCCCCAACGTGGCAACCCGATATAATTAACGGTGCACGACTTATATCTACACGATGCAACAACGGCTTACCTACCAGCCCGGGCCCACTCACGCATATGAAGCCCGTTGGACTTGCGTTGCCACCGCTAACCCGTTTGCCTCTTACAGTCAAGCCCAGTATGCGTGTCCCGTCCTCGACATGGGTCGAGCCCACAAAGATACGTATGGGTTACTGGTTGAAATGGGCCTCCCACAAGCTACCCACCTAAGCTTGTCCCTTTTTCTAGTATATCCCACTTAACCCTTTAATCATGTTTAATTACATGTTTCCACTTTGGTTAAGTATTCTAATCGTATTTTCCTATTGCCACCCAAGGCAACCACTAGATTTCCTCATGCCACCCAAGGCACCCACTTAACCCCTCATGTCCCTCTACATGCTAATGTGGTTAAGTGTTTCTTAATTAATTAATTAAGATCGTAACCTTTGTAAAGACCTCTCACATTAGACTGCCTTTTATGACCGCTGGTTAAGCCGGTTGGGTCCGGGCAGCCTTATATCATAACCGAGTCTAACCTCGTGTCTTTACATTAATCACGTATTTAGTTTGTGCCTAAGACCTCTCACATTGGGCTAACATTTGTAGCAACTGGTTAAGCCGGTTGGGTCCGGGCAGTTTTACGCTACAACTGAGTCCAACCTCGTGTCTTAGTCAATTAATTACACCTAATTAATTACCTTCATAATTTAAGTTAATTATCCCTAATTAATATTAAGCTTTTCATAACATGGGTAGACCTAACTCAATAGGTAAATTCCCATGGGGTAGACCTAACTCAATAGGTAAATTCCCAACACATAGTATGGGTACACCTAACTTAATAGGCAAATTCCCATACTATGTTCCTTTATTTTATGTTATGCATAATTATATTTATTTCACACAATTTTATTAACTTATGCATTTAATTACCCCATCGTTCCCACGTAATTTCGTTCTCATGACATAACACATCTAAAAGGTGTCAACTTGCATATGAATGAACATGTTTCAAAGGTGCCATCTTGCATATTAACAAACACATAACTTGCATATGAACTTGCATAATATGTCACATAACTTGCATATAATCTTGTATAACATGTCACATAACTTGCATATAATATGTCACATAACTTACATATTCACTTGCATAATATACTTGCATATTAACCCATAGACTTGCATAATGTGTCATCATGAACTTGCATATTAACAAACATGTAACTTGCATATTAACAAACATGTAACTTGCATAGCATATCTTGCATATTAACATACATGTAACTTGCATAGAATATCTTGCATATTAACATACATGTAACTTGCATATTAACAAACATGTAACTTGCATAGCATATCTTGCATATTAACATACATGTAACTTGCATATTAACAAACATGTAACTTGCATAGCATATCTTGCATATTAACATACATGTAACTTGCATAGCATATCACCATGAACTTGCATAACATGCATATGATCACATAGCCCACAACTTGCATATTTAGCATCATGCAAACCTAACATACATCATATTAAACTTGCATAAACTTACATACTCAACATGCATAAACATGCATAAACATACATACTCAACATGCATAAACATAAGATTAATGCTAACATCATATCATATGATTCGAGACTCATTAATCCACATACAAAACCATAAATCCCATCACATCTCATCTACTTAGTTTAACAAAAGATCATCAAAGTGATAGAAACTCACTACTAGCAATTTTGCACTCCAAATGAAGAAGATTAAGATGCTTAGAAGGGATTAAAGGTTGATTAGAGAGTGATTAACTTGCAACCCTCTTCATAAATTAGTGGAGGCCATGAGAGCTAGCATTTTGCCATAGTTTAGTTGTATGATAGATTAATGATGATTTAGGGCTAGGTTAGGGTCTTATTTATAGATTAGGTGAGTGTTTTAGGCCCTTAGATTAACCCTAGATTAGATTAGGACCCTTAGATTTCGGAACTCTCCAGAAACCAGCCCTAAGACCAGGCCCAAACCCCAAACTGGTGCACCCAACCACAGAACTCTCTAGAAACTGTGCAAGTTTTCTGTCCCGACATGGGCGCACTTCACAAGTGCGCCAGTGTAATTTTGTACTGGCGCACTTCACAAGTGCGCCAGTGCATTTCTGGCCAGTTTCGGGTTTTTCTGCCTAACTTCGTTCGTCCATATCTCTTTCATACGGTACCCGTTTTACGCAAACTCGGACTCTATTTCGCGTATTTTTCCGAGACGAACGCAATGACGCAGCCCGTTTCCCCTGATTCTCTTATCTGAGATTAATTATACTTTAATCACTAACCATTAGTATTAATTGAAATTCGGGGTGTTACATTCTCCCCTACTTAAAGGATTTCGTCCTCGAAATCTCTAAGTCAAGAAGAACGTATCCTACCAACCAATCAACCATCTACTAAACCATCAACCACAAGCAACCATTATCCTTAGAAACTTCTAATGATGTATGAACATATGCAGAAAGTGTGTGTATATGTCCGTATACTAATGCAAAATCAGGCGGTCTACTGATTCAGTCGACCTCCTTAATGCAAACCATGATAGTGCCATGCATCCAATATGTATGCGAAACCCTATTGACACATACAATTCCTATATGCGTGCACAACCATACACAAAAATGCATCATCCATATGATAACACAGCCATGATACATCCATCAATCTAACTACCACATCCATTTGTGCGATATGCAACATGAAGTGACTGAGCCGATCTAGTGCCTAATGTGTGTGTATATGCATCCACGAGCAACCACTAGCAAACAATTGCATCCACATGCATCCATCAACCATAACATGTTTCAAACACATGTTTCAACCATAGGTTTTACCCTATCTAAAGGTCATAGGTACTAGCGAGAGGATATACTAAAGATAAGATAAGTACTAGACAAGCGATAAAGGAGAAGTTAAAAGACATACTCTCAAAAAGAAATGGATACAAAGAACGCATCTTCGCTTCCGTCTCCCAAGTAGCATTGCTTTCGTCATCTCCCCATTGCACTTTAACTAGCTGAACTTCTCTGTTCCTCAACTTCCTAGTTTCTGACCCAAGGATGCGAGTAGGAGCTCGTCGAATCGTCGCATCACGCTCTACCTCTACATCTCTAAGCAAGCTCGGCTCTACCACCTCTGCGGTCTCATGTAAGCACTTCCTCAAATGTGATACATGGAATACATCATGAACACCACTAAGTCTGTCGGGCAACTCCACCCTATATGCCATCCGTCCAATCCTTTCCTTAATAGGAAACGGCCCAACAAACCTCGGTGCTAACTTCCCAACAGACCCAAAGCGAACTACATTTCTCAACGGAGATACTTTGACAAAAACCATGTCTCCAACCTCAAACTCAAGATCCGTCCTTCTCCGATCCGCATAAGATTTCTGTCTATCTTGCGCTGCCTTCATCCTTCTTCGAATCAAATCAATCTTCTCTGAAGTCTCTCTAACCATATCTGGCCCAAGCAAGATCCTATCCGTAGATTCCCACCAACATGTAGGAGATCGACAAGGCCTTCCATAAAGAGCTTCGAAAGGTGCCATGCCAATACTAGACTGAAAGCTGTTATTGTATGCGAACTCCACCAAAGGAAGATGTTCTTCCCATGTACCTCCAAAATCCAAGATACAAAGCCTCAAAAGATCTTCTAAGATACGGTTCACCCTCTCGGTCTGACCGTCCGTCTGAGGATGATATGCGGTGCTCAAACACAACTGAGTCCCTACCGCCTCTTGCAAACTTCTCCAAAACTCACTAGTGAAGATAGGATCTCGATCACTCACAATGCTGGATGGTACGCCATGCAATCTAACAATCTCTCTAACATAGACTGAAGCAAGCCATGGAGCGGTCCTCTTACTCTTTACGGGTATAAAATGGGCACTCTTGGTAAGTCTGTCTACCACAACCCAAATTCCCGTATTGCCCTTCCTCGATCTCGGTAACCCATCGATGAAATCCATCGAGACACTATCCCACTTCCATTGCGGAACTTCCAATGGGTGTAGCAACCCACCGGGTTTCCTTTGCTCCGCTTTAACTTGTTGGCACACTAAGCATCTAGCCACATACTCGGCCACATCTTTCTTCATACCGGCCCAGAAGAAAACTCTCTTCATGTCTTGGTACATTTTGTCTCCACCGGGATGAATAGTCATTCTTGAACGATGTGCATCATCCAAAATAGCCTTCTTCAAACCCTCATCTTGCGGTACACAAAGTCTACCGTCTCTATGCAACCATCCCCTATCATATATGGTGTATCTACCCAAATGGCTGGACGACTCCCCCCTTATAAGCTTCTCTACCAACTCAACCAACTGTGGGTCGTCTCGCTGAGCCTCGCCAATCCGTCCCAAAAGAGTAGGTCTAACCTCCAAGGATGCCAACAAACCAGGTACAAAGTCAACAGAAGGTCTGAAGTCGAACAAAGAAAGAAACTCCAAGCTTCGCCGTTCTACGAACAATGGACTCAAAGATAGCCTTTTTCTACTCAAGGCGTCTGCCACCACGTTACCCTTGCCAGGGGTATACGCTATCTCGAAATCATAGGATGCTAAGAACTCCATCCACCTTTGCTGTCTTAAATTTAAATCCTTCTGAGAGAATAAGTACTTCAATGATTTATGGTCAGTGAACAACTCGAATCTCTCACCAAGAAGATAATGGCGCCAAGACTTAAGTGCGAAAATAATCGCGGCCAACTCTAGATCATGGGTAGGGTAATTCTTCTCATGCACTCTCAATTGCCTCCCTCCATAGGCTATTACCCTTCCCTCCTGCATCAAGACTGCGCCTAATCCTGTCCCACAAGCATCGGTATAAACAACAAACGGCTTACTCCCATCTGGAAGCACTAAAACTGGAGCGGTGGTCAAAGCTCTCTTTAACCGTCGGAAAGCATCATCACAATCTACATCCCATGAGAAAACCAGATTCTTTTTCGTCAAGCGGGTTAATGGGGCTGATATCTTCGCGAAGTCTTTGATGAACTTCCTATAATATCCTGCCAACCCCAAGAAACTTCTTACTTCGGTAACATTTCTAGGAACTTTCCAATCCTGGATAGATACTATCTTTGCGGGATCCACAGCTATCCCTTCCTTAGAGACCACATGCCCTAAGAATCGCACTTCTCTTCTCCAAAAATGACATTTAGAGAATTTAGCTTTAAGACTATGTGCTCGAAGAGTCTCCAACACTTCTCTGAGATGTAAGGCATGCTCTTCTTCATTCTTGGAAAAGACCAAGATGTCATCCACAAAGACCACTACAAACTTATTCAGATACTCCCTGAACACTCTACTCATTAGATCAACAAAGTATGCAGGGGCGTTTGTCAACCCAAATGGCATCACAAGCCACTCATAAAAACCATCCGGAGTCCGGAAAGCAGTCTTCTCTATACTGTCCTCCGCCACTCTCAACTGATGAAACCCTGTAGCTAAGTCCATTTGCGAAAACACTGAGGCGCCAACCAACTGATCAAAGAGATCATCTATCCTCGGTAATGGGTGTCTATTCTTCTTCGTGGGCTTATTAAGTTCTCTATAATCCACACAAAGTCTGAGGGACCCATCCGCCTTTGTGGCAAACACTACTGGAGCTCCCCACTCCGATATACTTCGCCTTATGAACCCCTTCTCAAGCAACTCCCCTACTTGCTTATGAAGTTCTCTTCTCTCACGAGGAGCCATGTGGCGCACTGGCAAAGACACTGGTTTGGCATTATCCACCAAATAAATTCGGAAATCTATCTCCCGCTTCGGAGGCAAACTCTTCACTTCTTCAAACACATCCGGATATTCCCGGACCATTCTGACAGAATGCAAACTCTCGACCGAAGCATCGAGCGATTCAAGATAACTTAGCAAAACAGATTCCATGGGATTACAAGAGATCTCGAGAGTATTACCCAAGCGGGTCATAAGCCTGACAACTCTCCTTTCACAATCAAGAACGGCACCATTACTGGATAACCAGTCCATGCCCAAAATCAACCCATAGCCCGTGAAGCCCAATACAAAAGCATCACATCTAAACTCAACGCTAAGTATAGAAATCTTCAAACCCAAACATATCATAGACAGATATATAGAGCCCCCAATTGGGTTTGAAACAACCAAGGGATCATCAACTAGACTGGTGTCTAAGTGCAGTGACTCAACTAACGATGATGAGATAAAAGAATGCGATGCGCCAGAGTCAAACAAAGTACGAACGGGATGATCAAACAGAAAAACCAGACTTTCAACGGAAATAGTTCTACCTCTCTGCTGAATCGGTGGAACTGAGAGAGCCTGAACTTGCCCCCTTGCTTGAGGTGGCGCCATAAGAGCTTGCACCTGACCTCCTGAGGTAGACCCCGTCTTCTGCCCCTTCTTTGGGCAATCCTTCACAAGATGTCCTGCCTCACCACAATGAAAGCAACCGGTCTTCTTCTTTTTGCGACAATCCTTGCTGAGGTGGCCTGGTGTCCCACAATTGAAGCACTTCTTCTTCTTCTTCTTGTCACCATTACCTTTTCCACCCTTGCCTTGTTGTTGTTGTTGCGGTTTCTTCTGATCCCCCTTCTTCTCTGGTGCCTTAGAATTCTTATCATCCTCATGCATAAGTGCCATGTAGACAAGCTTCTCAAAGGTGGCCCCCATAGGAATGTGAGTCATAGCTATTCCTTGCAATGGTTCGTTCAAGCCTCTAACGAACCTCAAAGCCTTCTTCTCCGGTGTATTAACCAACTCTATGCCAAACCTTGCTAATTGATTGAATTTGTTGACATATTCTTTCACCGTGAGATTCCCTTGCTTCAAATTCAAGAACTTCTCCATAAACAGATTCTCTTCCGCCCTTGAGAGAAACTTAGCCCCAAACCTTTGCTTGAAATCTGCCCAAGAGTCAACAGGGCGTTCTCCATTAGTGACCTCCCACCAGAATGAGGCCTCTCCCTTCATTAACCAAGCTGCCAACTTGACTTTCTTTCCCTCTTCCACTTCAAAGATATCTAGCAACTCTTCCACTTCCTTAAGCCAATCTCTAGCCTCTACGAAAGTCTCTGAACCTAGAAAAGGTTTTCCTCTTATAGCCTTGAACTCCTTACAAACCTTAGCAAAATTATCCACTCTAGGGTGAGGAGGAGGAGCGGTTGCCTCTGGTGTAGTAGCATTGGCTGGACCCGCAGCCGCGGCCCTAGCCTCTTGTAACCTCCTATACCATAGTGGTATAACTAAACCCTCCGGGATGTTAAGATCTTCAGCCATGCTGAAACGAAAGAGGAAAGATTCAAAAAGGAGATTCCGAAAGATAACGATATGGCTATTGGGGATTATGCTTTTCTTTTTCAAAAACTTTTCTCTTAAAAGACATGTTTTTGAAAATACTTTTTTTTTCAAAAATGTTCTTAGAAAAATAGTTTTTCTAAAAGTTTTATCTGTTCTGGTAACCTTAAGCTCTGATACCACGTGTAACACCCACTCCCGCTATGATCACTCACTAAGGGAATGCCATAGCATCGGTGGAGTATTTTAGTGAATATAGAACAGAAAAATTACAACAAGACAGATATAAATAGTACTTGAAATTTTAAAACATCATCTCATAACAGCGGAAGTAAAACATGTCTGGTTACATCATAAAACCACAATAAAGGTCAAGTACAATATCCATCAAAATAAAGAAGTACATAATCCCACTCTCATACAATAGCCAAAACAAAAGAAAAGATAACTGGATAACTGGAGCTTTACATCTATCCAAGCTCCTAAAGACTGGAACAGCAATCCGATCAAGCTCCACTACTGCTAGGATCCACCGTAGGACCTGAGGGTTGGGAAAAAGATAAAAACAACGGGGTCAGACATAAGTCTGAGCGAGTCCTATAACTTTAACAATACAATCGTTAAAGTAACCAGAGAAGACATAAATTGATATACGGTAACATATAGGGATGAACGGCTATACTAAGCAGTCAACTAAACTAAGATAAAAGGTAAAGACGCATCTACCCTTCCTAAGGTAAATTACTAAACTGCACCAACCAGTCGTTCCTAACTTAAAGGTTGATCCCACCCCTGGACTTATAAAATTAACTTAATAGTACTTGCGTACCCCTAGGTGACCAAGTAGACGCCACGGGGCCCTACAATCCACTAGGTGTACGCACTACTCCCCATTCGATCGGCTCCCTAACGTAGATACCCGTGCTGGCCCCACCGTGGGGTGTACCATTCCCCAACGTGGCAACGCGATATAATTAACGGTGCACGGCTTATATCTACACGATGCAACAACGGCTTACCTACCAGCCCGGGCCCACTCACGCATATGAAGCCCGTTGGACTTGCGTTGCCACCGCTAACCCGTTTGCCTCTTACAGTCAAGCCCAGTATGCGTGTCCCGTCCTCGACATGGGTCGAGCCCACAAAGATACGTATGGGTTACTGGTTGAAATGGGCCTCCCACAAGCTACCCACCTAAGCTTGTCCCTTTTTCTAGTATATCCCACTTAACCCTTTAATCATGTTTAATTACATGTTTCCACTTTGGTTAAGTATTCTAATCGTATTTTCCTATTGCCACCCAAGGCAACCACTAGATTTCCTCATGCCACCCAAGGCACCCACTTAACCCCTCATGTCCCTCTACATGCTAATGTGGTTAAGTGTTTCTTAATTAATTAATTAAGATCGTAACCTTTGTAAAGACCTCTCACATTAGACTGTCTTTTATGACCGCTGGTTAAGCCGGTTGGGTCCGGGCAGCCTTATATCATAACCGAGTCTAACCTCGTGTCTTTACATTAATCACGTATTTAGTTTGTGCCTAAGACCTCTCACATTGGGCTAACATTTGTAGCAACTGGTTAAGCCGGTTGGGTCCGGGCAGTTTTACGCTACAACTGAGTCCAACCTCGTGTCTTAGTCAATTAATTACACCTAATTAATTACCCTCATAATTTAAGTTAATTATCCCTAATTAATATTAAGCTTTTCATAACATGGGTAGACCTAACTCAATAGGTAAATTCCCATGGGGTAGACCTAACTCAATAGGTAAATTCCCAACACATAGTATGGGTACACCTAACTTAATAGGCAAATTCCCATACTATGTTCCTTTATTTTATGTTATGCATAATTATATTTATTTCACACAATTTTATTAACTTATGCATTTAATTACCCCATCGTTCCCACGTAATTTCGTTCTCATGACATAACACATCTAAAAGGTGTCAACTTGCATATGAATGAACATGTTTCAAAGGTGCCATCTTGCATATTAACAAACACATAACTTGCATATGAACTTGCATAATATGTCACATAACTTGCATATAATCTTGTATAACATGTCACATAACTTGCATATAATATGTCACATAACTTACATATTCACTTGCATAATATACTTGCATATTAACCCATAGACTTGCATAATGTGTCATCATGAACTTGCATATTAACAAACATGTAACTTGCATATTAACAAACATGTAACTTGCATAGCATATCTTGCATATTAACATACATGTAACTTGCATAGCATATCTTGCATATTAACATACATGTAACTTGCATATTAACAAACATGTAACTTGCATAGCATATCTTGCATATTAACATACATGTAACTTGCATATTAACAAACATGTAACTTGCATAGCATATCTTGCATATTAACATACATGTAACTTGCATAGCATATCACCATGAACTTGCATAACATGCATATGATCACATAGCCCACAACTTGCATATTTAGCATCATGCAAACCTAACATACATCATATTAAACTTGCATAAACTTACATACTCAACATGCATAAACATGCATAAACATACATACTCAACATGCATAAACATAAGATTAATGCTAACATCATATCATATGATTCGAGACTCATTAATCCACATACAAAACCATAAATCCCATCACATCTCATCTACTTAGTTTAACAAAAGATCATCAAAGTGATAGAAACTCACTACTAGCAATTTTGCACTCCAAATGAAGAAGATTAAGATGCTTAGAAGGGATTAAAGGTTGATTAGAGAGTGATTAACTTGCAACCCTCTTCATAAATTAGTGGAGGCCATGAGAGCTAGCATTTTGCCATAGTTTAGTTGTATGATAGATTAATGATGATTTAGGGCTAGGTTAGGGTCTTATTTATAGATTAGGTGAGTGTTTTAGGCCCTTAGATTAACCCTAGATTAGATTAGGACCCTTAGATTTCGGAACTCTCCAGAAACCAGCCCTAAGACCAGGCCCAAACCCCAAACTGGTGCACCCAACCACAGAACTCTCTAGAAACTGTGCAGGTTTTCTGTCCCGACATGGGCGCACTTCACAAGTGCGCCAGTGTAATTTTGTACTGGCGCACTTCACAAGTGCGCCAGTGCATTTCTGGCCAGTTTCGGGTTTTTCTGCCTAACTTCGTTCGTCCATATCTCTTTCATACGGTACCCGTTTTACGCAAACTCGGACTCTATTTCGCGTATTTTTCCGAGACGAACGCAATGACGCAGCCCGTTTCCCCTGATTCTCTTATCTGAGATTAATTATACTTTAATCACTAACCATTAGTATTAATTGAAATTCGGGGTGTTACACTTCCCAACTACCCTGTTATACTGATTTCTATATCTCTGCCCTACCCACTAGTGTCCAAACTAGTAATCTATGATCATATGATAACGTGAACCCAATCCCCGTATTTGCGGTTGCCTTAAGGTGTACATCTATTATGGGGATTCCATTTATTACCTAGATCTAATCTAGGGTTTACTATCGAGCGCTTCCTAGATTCAACCAGGGTTTACGCTACCCAGGGCCACTGGAGTTTATGCTACCTATTGAACGCTTCTCGGATTCAGGGTTTATGCGACCTAGGTCCAACTAGGGATTATGCTACCTACTTTGTATTTATTTTCCATGTGTTTGTTTCAGTCGGCCCTCTCTTGCGTGTAGATACTCTGTGTTGGCCCCACCATAAGGTGTATCAAGCCTTATGATAGCGACCCGACACGATTCAAGACGCACAGTATATAACTACTGGTACCCAGTGCCTGCTTTTTCCACTCCGGAGTACGTGCACATCCGTAAACCGTCGGAACCTACACTGACGTACCCCCTACCGCTATTTTGACCGCTTATAATCAGCCCAGTAATCGTGCTCCACCCTGCCTAGCTCAGGGTACCGTGATACATCTATGTGGGTTACTGTAGAAATGGGTCCCCGTTACTAGGGTTTCTTACTGGTTAATTTTATGGGCCTATATATATACAATATTACCCACCTACACGTGATGTACTTAACCCTTCCACCGATTCAAGCATGTCTATTTAACGGTTAAGTTTGTGGGCCTATATGTACTAATATTACCCACCGATCCCGATACGTACTTAACCCTTCCACTGATTCAAGCGTGTTTATTTAATGGTTAAGTTTGTGGGCCTATATTACTAATATTACCCACCAACCTGATATGTACTTAACCCTCCCATTGATTCAAGTTGATATATATTCTTGGTTAAGTGTTATCCATTCATTCAAGTTAAATTAACCTGCCTACTCATCATGTTATATATATATAGGTTAAGTGTTCCCCTTGTGTTACTTAACCCCTATCACATATCATGTTTTATATATATATATACATGTATATATATATATATATATTGGTTAAGTGTTCCTCTTGTGTTACTTAACCCTATCACACATCATGTTATATATATATATACATATATATATATATTGGTTAAGTGTGTCCTATTAACTTAACCTCACCCACTTGTCTAATTAACATGTTATGACGGTTAAGTGTTCTAAATTTACTTAACCTCGCCATCTAGTCTAGTTAGCATGTTAAACACTTACTTAGCCCTACCCACTTGTCTAGTTAACATGTTATTATGGTTAAGTGTTCCCTTAGTTACTTAACCCCCCACAAATCTTGTCGTGTTAACATGTTAAGTTGGTTAAGTGTCCAAATTAACTTGACCCCTATCAATCTTGTCTGGTTAACATGTTGTTACGGTTAAGTGTTTCCCTAGTTACTTAACCTCACCATTTCTAGCTTGATTTATTCATGAGCCTTAATTAATTAATTAATTAATTAAAGCACAAACCACTCACATTAGATAGATATTGTTGTGGTTACTGGATGTGCCGGTCGGTTCCAGGCAGGTTTACACCACAACTCGGTCTAACCTCGGGTCTTTCTGGGCTTGATGCTCTAATCACCCACATTAGACAGGTATTGTTGTAGTCACTGGATGTGCCGGTCGGTCTCGGGCAGTTTTACACCACAACTCAGTCTAACCTTGGGTTAGGCATATTCGTCTTTTACTAAATTTACATATTTACTATTTATGTAAATTTTCCATAAATCAATTTAGCCTAGATCATATTCAACTGTCATGCAAATTAACATACTTATATTCTGTGCCAAAACTTGATTTACCAATCAATTAACCTAACTTGCAGTTTATACTAATTTAGATTTATTATTCCCCTTTTACAATTCATGCCCAATCTAGATTAATATTCCAATTTACGGTTCATGTCAGAACTAGATTTAATATTATAGTTTCCCGTTTATGTCCAAAACTTGGTTTACACGCCAATTACACACTTTGCGACCAATTAAATTTATCAATTTATGCCTAAGTCTAATATGCATGTAAAACATTCACTATTATAGAAAATTTAGATTATGCCAACATTTTTTTTTGCCAAATTAACTTAATTAAGCTACGCCCAAATTCCCGCGCCGTAATCGTACGTATAACATGATTTCACAAGTTTCTAAGTACTCATGAAATGATACTAATAGTATCAAATCAAGGAATATGGGATAAGCACGAGAATTGACATAAAAGAATAGCCATGCAAGAATGAACCAAATACAAAAATCATGGTTCCAATGGGTTTGATGTACATAACAGTGAATAGTAATAACGTAGACTAGTTACACCCCGAAAAATGAGATCCAACATAATTAAGGGAATAGGCATAGGTGATTTGGTCCAACATAATGCTAGTTCGAAGTACAACCTAATAGGTTAATGGGAATAGGCATAAGTCACTGACTACAATAGTTATAGGCAATTAACCACAATAGTCATGGGCGACAAATCACAATAGTTTCTTCATCAATGTCATAGGCAATAGTCTCATAGTCATGAATCTTAGTAATAGTCTCATAGTCATGAATCATATGCAATAGTCTCAAAATTATAAACCATAGTCATAGTCATAGGCAATATTCTTATAGTCATAGTCATATGTAATAGTCTCTTTGTCATGAATCATAGTCATAGGCGATAGTTTCATGGGCAACAGTTTGATAGTCAAAGTCTTAGGCAAAAGACCCATAATTATAGTCATTGGCAATTAGCCACAATAAGTTCTAGGCCACAATCGAGAATCAGATCCAAAGGCATAGATAACGTTAGATTTGACATAAGCATGAATCAAAGACAATTAACTTGCAAATAGGCACAGTTCTATATTTTAATTTATTACATTCACGAGTCCAATTACACGTTCAAATCTAAAGAATAACCGAACTTACAGTGATCGGTTTAGAAAAGGCGATTTGCTATGGTTCGAGTGATGTTGCATGAAGCGGAATGCCTATGGTCCAACTTGAAGCTTTAACTTGACTTGAATCTCCAATTTGAAGAAGAACTATAACTTGTTTTAATGGAGAATAAGATTTATTTTAATGGTGGAGGCTAGAGAGAAACAACATGTAGACGCCTAAAATAATTTGTGTGGAGAAACCTTAGGTCTAGGCATTCTTTTATAAGTGTAGATAGTGTTTTAGAGCCATTAGATAACCCTAGAAGACATCCGGTCCGTCCAGAATAGGTCAAAATCGTTGCAGTCCAGATCTGGAAAAACAGGGCAGGTCGACCCCCAGGTCGACCTATAGGGGGGAGGTCGACCCCTTGGTCAACCTATGTACACAGGTCGACCCCCAGGTCGACCCCTTGGTCAACCCGGGTCCTGGGCGGGAAATTTCCCGCCCAGCCTAGGTGTGTGTTTTGAATTCGAATTTTGAATCTGTTTTTATTTATTTAAATTCTTGAATCTTCTGAAGGCCATAACTTCTTCATACGAAGTCCGATTTACGCAAACTCAGACTCTATCTCAAGCAGAATTTTGAGACGAATGCAATGGCATAACCCATTTCCCTTAATTCTTCATCTAAAAATTATTTATACTTGTATTTGCGAAACTTAATGTAACAGAATTAGGGGGTGTTACATTCTCCCCCCTTAAAGGATTTTGTCCTCGAAATCTTCAAGTTAGGAAGAATGTGTCCTACAATTCAGTCATCTATCTACTCAACCATTCAATCACAGGCATTCATTGTTCTTAAAAAGATTTCTAATGCTTTCATGTTCATGTTCATAGTGTGTGTATATGTCCTTATCTAATGCAAAATCAGGCGGTCTACTGATTCAGTTGACCTCCTTAATGCGAATTATGTCACTACCATGCATCCAATGTGTATGCAATCCTAACGATACATATCATTTCTATATGAGTGCACAACCATTCACTCAAATGCAACACATCAAGTTCAATCCATAAACAAATTCATATATGCAAATGCAATATGAAAGTGACTGAGCCGATCTAGTGCCTAATGTGCGTATATGCATCCATGAGCAACCACTTGCAACCATCAATCATAACATGTTTCAAATACATGTTTATATCCATTGGTTTCTACCTAAGGATCACGAAGATAGGACCTAGAGGATATACGTAAAAAGATGGAAACAAGAATGCCTAAAATTCCAAGCAAAAGAGATCAAGGATATACCCTCAAGAAAGAGGGTATGATGCGCGTATCTTGTCTTCCGTCGTCTAAGTCACATCTTCTTGAGCTTCACTCCACTGTACCTTATCTAATTTAACTTCGTGGTTGCGAAGCTTCTTGACCTCCATTTCCAAGACCCACTAGTAAAGATAGGCCCTCGGTCACTTACCATGCTAGAGGATATCCAATGTAGTCGAACTATCTTTCCAAGATAAACAGATATCGACCACGATATCAAGTGTATATCCGAAGATGATTAGAGGTCTCTCCTCTACTTAGCTTATCCATCATGCTGCAAGTCTGAGGGTCTAAATCTAATGGTTACTATGTGCTTATTACTTCTCTTAAGGTCGGTCTAACTTAGGGTGCCAGCCCCAACCATTTATTTCTCATGCAAACCATCCTAGTCAAACTCGACATCCCTCAAATACAAGCCCCAAAGGCCTAAACCAATATCATACAAGCACCCAAGGGATACCTCCTCCGAATTTGGACGATCTATGTGAGATGGTACTAACAAAACAACCAAACAATTGAGCATTTTACCGACTCTGGCCATCCTCGCCAATCTTGCTCCAGAATTATCGTTGATCTCATAACTGGCTTTGCAATGTCATCTAGATACATGCAAAAGTCTGTCTCGAATTTTAGGGGGAAAACCCCTACCCTGATCAAAACATCTTACCTACTCATTGACTACCCCAATGGATCGAAAATCTTCGATAGATAAGTAAAGTGATTCTAGCTAGCTAAGACAAACTGATCCCTCATGATCGTACGAAATCTCAAGGGTATTCTCAAGGCAAGTCGAAAGTCTAACTACCCTTGTTTCATAATTACTAGCTAACCAATCAATGCCTAGAATCAACCCATAGCCCAAAAACATAAGCATAGATATAGCTATTCTCAAATCCTCACAAGTCAAAGATACATGGGCCGAACCAGCAATTGGATTTGAGACTGTAATGGGATCCTCTGCTACACAATATCTAGGGTACAGAGACTCAACTATGGAAGCAGATATATTATATGTGAAGTGCTAAAATCGGAAGGAGTACTAACAGGATAATCAAAAAAGGAAAAACTCATTCAAACCGAAATCTTACTGCCTCTCTCTCAGGTATGCTGGCGGTGAGAGCATGCACTTGCCTTCCGGAAAGTCCTATCCTTTGTTCTTGCCCTTGCCCTTAATTATACGACCCGTTATACCAAAATAAAGATACTTCTTCTTGTTTAAGGTTTTACTGTTTTTTCCTCCCCTCCTTTCTGAGCCAAGTCCATATCCATGGGATCTTCATCCTTGTGTTGTGCTTCGTAGCCAGACCCCCTCATTCTCAACTTTGCCATCCTTGTGTAACTTGTTGATATGTCTCTCGAAAGCTGCTTCCATCGCACGGAGAATCCTATAAAACTCGAAAGAAAATTAGCCGCAAGTGAAACTACTACGGCTACAGATGGAAGTTGGGCACTTTTTTGCCCTTTGACAAGTGTCGTAGTCTTGTCGAGCCTACGAAACCATGCCGCGATGAGGTTACCTCCCAGAAAGCTAGAAGCCCCGGAGACTTAGGAAAGAAGGAAACAAGGATTCAAATAGAGGATCAAAAGATAGTGCATATGGCTTTGGGGAAATGCTTCTTTTAAAACCATTTTGAAATAATTTTTCAAATCTTTTTATCTGATCCGGTAACTTTCAGCTCTGATACCAAGTGAAACACCCGACATCCGTTAAGGTCACTCACAAAGGGAATGCCTTAACTTCGGTGAAGCATTTTTTTAGTACAAGATGCAGAAAAATTACAAGACAGACAAATAAAGAAGCAAAAAATAATTAACCTTTATTGATTAAAACAGCTTGCACAAAGATTGTTTTACAATACCAATACTTATTACAAGAAAGCATCTGTCTTGTTTAATATATAAGAAGCACAAACTGACAATGATATTCCCCAATAAAGCATGAGACAGCTATAGGAGTAGAAAATGGAGTTCAAAGCAATGCGACAAAGAACCTTCAAGCTCGGAAAGAGTAACGGCCCCAAAATGAGCTGAACTTTTCCCTCCCTGACTACCTGGGGGGAAACGGAAGAAAAGAGGCGAAAGCAAACTAAGCCAGACATAAAGTCTGGTAAGTCCAGTGATTCTTAGTATTTAAACGAGGAAAAGGGTCATGATATGAATAAACTAAATATATGACTGAACCATAGTAACAAGATAACATAGGGGTAAGCATGGGATATGGCAAGATAAACTGAATGTACTGATAAACTGAATGTACTGATAAACTGAATGCGCTTCTACTCCTTTTCTGCTTCCCAACCACCCTGTTATACTGATTTTTATATCTCTGCACTACCTGCTAGTGTCCAAACTAGTAATCTATGATAACGTGATCCCAATCCCCGTATTTGCGGTTGCCTTCAGGTGTACATCTATTATGGGGATTCCATTTATTATGTATCACCCCACATCCGTTAAGGTCACTCACAAAGGGAATGCCTTAACTTCAGTGGAGCATTATGGGTACTGGAATAGAAATATTACAAGACAGACATATATAAAGCAGCGGAAGGTAAAGTGGAAGTACTTCAAATCATTTATTAAATATAATTGTTTACAATAAAAGCCTATCAACTTCCAATACCCAATTACATAGCTAAAATATCTGTCTTGCTCAAAAACAAAGAAGCATGAAAATAAATTGTAGTATTCCCCAATAAAGCAAAGCAAGCAATAGCCAAGAGAAATCCAAGCAGTACATGAAAGAGCCTTGGAGCTTGGTAAGATCTGAACTAAGCTGTATTCCCACCCTGCGAAACGGGGGGGGGGACAGAAGAAAAAGAGGCGAAACAAACTAGGTCAGTCATAAAAACTGAGTAAGTTCTAGTGGCTTTCAGCATAAAAACAGGTGAAGATAATATGGCATAAATAAAGTGAAAGTAAACATAAGCATGATGAAAGGTAAGCTACAGGCATGATGAATCAAGTATAACATTCCATGCTTCCTATCAAGAGTATCATCACAAGGTTCCTACCAAGTATCACATTGCAAGGTTTCTATTAAGTATAACATCGCAAGATTTCTAAGCTTCACCATTCCACCATTTTCTTTGATTTCCTAAATTCTCTGCACCAACTGTACTAGTACCCCAACCCGCATCATCCTTTCCATGTATATGTACAGTCCCTTGCCGTATATCGTACGGGTTTCATCACGTATTTCTATACTACTTCAACGTAGTGCCACCATTCTTGAAATCGTTTGGACTGCCACCCTTGTTCTGGCTAGGTTTCCTTATCATGAACTATCGCGTGTTCAACTAGGATTTATGCCACCTAGGACCACTAGGGATTATGCTACCTATTGAACGTTTCCTAGATTCGATTAGGGTTTATGCCACCTAGGACCACTAGAGATTATGCTACCTAACGAACAACATCCGTTTTCCACGTAACGATCTGTTAATGATCGGCTCCCTACAAGTCCTAGCTCTTTCATGTATCTGTGTCATACGACCCAATCACGAAATGTAGTCACCTGTGCAAGGTCCACCATAGGGTGTATCAAGCCCTAGGGTGCCAACCACCGACACGAATCAAGCACACATAGTGTAAACCTACCAGTGCCCAATGCCTGCTTTTTCAACTCCGGACTACGTGCACGACCGTAGTCCGCCTGAACCTACAATGGTGCACCAACCCAGCCGTCGTTCTGGTCGCTTACAATCAGCCCAGTAATCGTGCCCCACCCTGCCTAGTTCCAGAGTATCGTGATACATCTAGTGGGTTACTGCTGAAAAGGACCGCGTAACTAGGGTTTCCGTCCATTGGGTTAAGTGTTGTCATTTAAATTCGAGACTTAACCCCATCAGTCTAGCATATCAAGTTGGTTAAGTGTTGTCATTCAAGTTCGTGACTTAACCTGCCTACGTGTCATGCCAAATTGGCTAAGTGTTGTCGTTCAAGTTCATGACTTCGCCCTACGAATCATCTGTCAAGTTGGTTAAGTATATTCAAGCGGTTCATGACTTAACCCTATCAAATCATCGTGTCCAATTGGTTAAGTATATTCAAATAATTCATGGCTTAACCCGCCCACGTATCATGCTAAGTTGGTTAAGTATTATCTATATGTTCAAGTTGACTTAACCCTGCCACGTGTCATGTTATATTGGTTAAGTGTCATTAATCTAGTCATATTACTTAACCCACCCATTGGTCTGATTAATTATTATGTTGGTTAAGCCTACATTTGTAAGTTTTACATGTTATTAACTCATACCGGTTAGGTCCACATTTACATGTCAAATTTCCATGTCATCCCACCTAACCCTCTAACCATACCCACGTCATATTATGGTTAGTATTCCTTAATTCATTCATTATGACGAACGAATCATGACCTCTCACATTAGATCGTGCATTTTGTGGCCACTGGATTTGCCGGGCGGTTCCAGGCAGATTTACACCATAAACTGGGTCTAACCTCGTGTCATAAACTGTTACGCCTACAATTTGGCCTTCGACCTCTCACATTAGACTGACACTTTGTGGCTACTAGATTTGCCGGGCGGTTCCGGGAAGATTTACACCACAAACTGAGTCTAACCTCGTGTCAAAGGTTCATTAATGGTCGTATTCCACCCAAAACCCCAATATCAGTTCATGTGTTTAACATATAGAAATGTTCATGTTCCAACTATGTTCATATTTCCAGTTATATATCAGTTATCAAGTTCATAATTCACGTTTTTACCCCAAAACGTATTCCCAAATTATTATCATAATTCACTATAAGGTTATGCCAAGTTATAGCCTTTTATTTACAATACATGCCAACTACCCAAAACCCAACTTAGGCGCGTTCATATTAAACCTCTACCAAGTCATGAATTTTCACGTATGTTCCAACTCCAAAATTTTACATAATTAACATACGCTCAAGTTCTAGATTACATGTCAGTTTTTACATATGCCCAATTCATACCAAATTTACATATGTTTAATTCACGCCATTTCACATGTATGGAAATTTTATACCAATTTACACAAGTACAGAGTTTCATGCCGTTTACATATATCAATATTCTTGCCATTTTACATAGGTCGAGTTTCATACCAAACTACATGTATTCCATGTTTACACCATTTTATCCAAACTTAAAATCTTTAATTATAGCGATAATACTCATATCCCCATTTCATGTTATGCCATCAATTCCACCAAACAAATATATATATATATATCCAGTATAGACAACATTCCCATATTTCCCCGACGCAAATCACGGTTCAGGCCTAGGTCCGAAATTGACCTAGGTTCATTGAATGAAAATAAATAGGTGAAGGTAGAATTTGTATAACAATCAGTATAGAGAGGAAAAACTGGCATAAAAACATCATCTCTGGCATAAAAGATAGATCTTGACAATAATATCAATATGAATCAAGAAAAACTGATTTACAATAGGCTGAATAGATCATAAGCTTGACATGAGAACGAACATAGAAAAGTCCCAAAACTCAAGATTCAAGAAGCAACAGAAATAGATCTGAATCAATAAACATACTTAAATCCAATTCCACTTTATTCCATAGCCATATTATAATTAAATGTTTAAATCTAAAATCAACTAGAACTTATAGAGCATGGCTAATGAATTAAGAACTGAATTTGTTGTAGAATGTTGCAGTGACGTTGTTGATTTATTGTCTTGAATCATTGTTGAAGCTTTGTTCTTCGAATTGATTTGAGTTTGAATGCTTAAGCTTTAATTTGGGGGCGGCGACCATGGTTCAAGAGGGAGTTCAGCAGCATAATAGTGTAAAAATGATTTGTTGTGAATTAGGTTAGGTATAAGGGTATTTTTATAGGTGTAGAAACTTGTTTAGGCCCTTAGATTAACCCTAGAATCAATCCGGATCATCAAAACATGTCTCGGGCTTCAAAAATGAGTTCTGGGTCAAAACAGGCCGACCAGGTCGACCTGTAAGGGGGGAGGTCGACACTATGGTCAACCTGGGGGGTAGGTCGACCCTATGGTCGACCTGGGGGAGTAGGTCAACCCTATGGTCGACCCCCTGGTCCAGTGCTGCCTGAAAATTGCTGAAACTTGTACAGGCCATAACTTCTTCATCCAGACTCCGATTTTCGAAAACTCGGACTCTATTTCATGTAAAATTTCGAGACGAACACAATGGCGCTGTTTCCCCTAATTCTGACTTTAAAATTTAATTTTGCCTTGATTTCTTGTTTTAACATGTTATAAAAATACGGGTTGTTAGATATTACCTAGATCTAATCTAGGGTTTACTATCGAGCTTTTCCTAGATTCAACCAGGGTTTACACTACCCAGGGCCACTGGAGTTTATGCTACCTATTGAACACTTCTCGGATTCAGGGTTTACGCGACCTAGGTCCAACTAGGGATTATGCTACCTAATTTGTATTAATTTCCCATGTGTTTGTGTCAGTCGACCCTCTCTTGTGTGTAGATACTCTGTGCTGGCCCCACCATAAGGTGTATCAAGCCTTATGATAGCGACCCGACACGATTCAAGATGCACAGTGTATAACTACTGGTACCCAGTGCCTGCTTTTTCCACTCCGGAGTATGTGCACGCCCGCAAACCGTCGGAACCTACACTGACATACCCCGTGCTGCTATTTTGACCGCTTATAATCAGCCCACTAATCGTGCCCACCCTGCCTAGCTCAGGGTACCGTGATACATCAATGTGGGTTACTGTAGAAATAGGTCCCCGTTACGAGGGTTTCTTACTGGTTAATTTTATGGGCCTATATATATACAATATTACCCACCTATACGTGATGTACTTAACCCTCCCACCGATTCAAGCATGTCTATTTAATGGTTAAGTTTGCGGGCCTATATGTACTAATATTACCCACCGATCCCGATACGCACTTAACCCTTCCATTGGTTCGAGCTTGTTTATTTAATGGTTAAGTTTGTGGGCCTATATTACTATTATTACCCACCAACCCGATATGTACTTAACCCTCCCACTGATTCAAGTTGATATATATTCTTGGTTAAGTGTTATCCATTCATTCAAGTTAACTTAACCTACCCACTCATCATGTTATATATATATATATATAATGGTTAAGTGTTCCCTTTATGTTACTTAACCCCTATCACATATCATGTTATATATATATATATATTTTGGTTAAGTGTTCCTCTTGTGTTACTTAACTATATCACACATCATGTTATATATATATATATATATTGGTTAAGTGTGTCCTATTAACTTAACCTCACCCACTTGTCTAATTTACTTGTTATGACGGTTAAGTGTTCTAAAATTACATAACCTCACCATCTAGTCTAGTTAGCATGTTAAACACTTACTTAACCCTACCCACTTGTCTAGTTAACATGTTATTATGGTTAAGTGTTCCCTTAGTTACTTAACCTTCCACAAATCTTTCCTTGTTAACATGTTAAGTTGGTTAAGTGTCCAAATTAACTTGACCCCTATTAATCTTGTCTAGTTAACATGTTGTTATGGTTAAGTGTTTCCCTAGTTTCTTAACCTCACCATTTCTAGCTTGATTTATTCAGGAGCCTTAATTAAGTAATTAATTAAAGCACCAACCACTCACACTAGACAGATATTGTTGTGGTTACTGGATGTGTCGGTCGGTTCCGAGCAGGTTTACAACACAACTCGGTCTAACCTCGGGTCTTTCTGGGCTTGATGCACTAACCACCCACATTTGACAGGTATTATTGTGGTCACTGGATGTGCTGGTCGGTTCCAGGCAGTTTTACACCGCAACTCAGTCTAACCTCGGGTTAGGCATTTTCGTCTTTTACTAAATTTACAAATTTACTATTTATGTAAATTTTCCGTAAATCAATTTAGCCTAGATCATATTCAACTGTCATGCAAATTAACATACTTATATTCTATGCCCAAAACTTGATTTACCAATCAATTAACCTAACTTGCAGTTTATACTAATTTAGATTTAATATTCCCCTTTTACAATTCATGCCCAATCTAAATTAATATTCCAATTTACGGTTAATGTCAAAACTAGATTTAATATTCTAGTTTACCGTTTATGTCCAAAACTTGGTTTACGCGCCAATTACACACTTTGCGGCCAATTAAATTTATCAATTTATGCCCAAGTCTAATATGTATGTAAATCATTCACTATTATAGCAAATTTAGATTATGCCAACATATTTTTTTTGCCAAATTAACTTAATTAAGCTACGCCTAAATTCCCGCGCCGTAATCGTATGTATAACATGATTTCACAAGTTTCGAAGTACTCATGAAATGATACTAATAGTATCAAAGCAAGGAATAGGGGATAAGCACGAGAATTGACATAAAAGAATAGCCATTCAAGAATGAACCAAATAAAAAATAATGGTTCCAATGGGTTTGATGTACATAACAGTGAATAGGAATAAACTAGACAAGTTACACCCCACAAAATGAGATCCAACATAATTAAGGGAATAGGCATAGGTGATTTGGTCCAACATAATGCCAGTTCGAAGTACAACCTAATAGGTTAATGGGAATAGGCATAAGTCACTGACTACAATAGTTATAGGCAATTAACCACAATAGTCATGGGCGACAAATCGCAATAGTTTCTTAATCAATGTCATAGGCAATAGTCTCATAGTCATGAATCTTGGTAATAGTCACATAGTCATGAATCATATGCAATAGTCTCAAAATTATGAATAATAATCATAGGCAACAGTCTTATAGTCATTGTCATATGTAATAGTCTCTTTGTCATGAATCATAGTCATAGGTGATAGTTTCATGGGCAACAGTTTGATAGTCATAGTCTTAGGCAAAAGTCCCATAATCATAATCATTGGCAATTAGCCACAATAAGTTCTAGGCCATAATCGAGAATCAGATCCAAAGGCATAGATAACGTTAGATTTGACATAAGCATGAATCAAAGATAATTAACTTGCAAATAGGCACAGTTCTATATTTTAATTTATTACATTCACGAGTCCAATTACACGTTCAAATCTAAAGAATAACCGAGCTTATAGTGATCGGTTCAGAAAACGCGATTTGCTATGATTCGAGTGACGTTGCTTGAAGCGGAATGCCTATGGTCTAACTTGAAGCTTTAACTTGATTTGAATCTCCAATTTGAAGAAGAACTATAACTTGTTTTAATGGAGAATAAGATTTATTTTAATGGTGGAGGCTAGAGAGAAACTGCATGTACACGCCTAAAAGAATTTGTGTGGAGAAACCTAAGGTCTAGGCATTCTTTTATAGGTGTAGAGAGTGTTTTAGAGACATTAGATCGCCCTAGAATCCATACGGTCCGTCCAGAATAGGTCAAAATCGTTGCAGTCCAGATCTGGAAAAACAGGGCAGGTCGACCCCCAGGTCGACCCCCGGGTCGGCCTATAGGGGGGAGGTCGACCCCCTGGTCGACCAATGTACACAGGTCGACCCCCTGGTCAACCTGGGTCCTGGGCGGGAAATTTCCCGCCCAGCCCGGGTGTGTGTTTTGAATTCAAATTTTGAATCTGTTTTTATTTATTTAAATTCTTGAAACTTCTGAAGGCCATAACTTCTTCATACGGAGTCCGATTTACGCAAACTCAGACTCTATCTCAAGCAGAATTTCGAGAGGAATGCAATGGAGCTACTAATTTCCCTTAGTTCTTCTTCTAAAAATTATTTATACTTTGATTTGTGAAACTTAATGTTATAGAATTACGGGGTGTTACAAAAATGATGTCTTATATCTATATGTTTAGTTATTGAATGATGAGTTGGATTTTTAGATGTATTTATAGCACTTGTATCATCGTAGTATATTAATGATTCATTTATTTTTGATCCAAAATAATTTAGAGTTTGTTTCATATATATTACTTTGAACAAGCCAAAGCACCAGATATATATTCTGCTTCAGTTGTTGACAAAGATATTGTACTTTGCTTTTTACTAAACCAGGAAACTAGTGAATGTCCTAAGAAATGATATGTTCCACTAGTGATTTTACAATCAGATTTACATCTCGCATAATTAGCTTCACAATTAGAGATCAAATCAAACGAATCATCCTTAGGATAAAATAATTCAAAATCTATTGTATGTTTTACATATATTAGAATACGTTTTACGACTTTTAAATGTGTTCTCTTAGGTTGCGATTGATATCTTGCACAGAGACATACATTATGCATCATATCTGGTCTACTAGCGGTTATATATAATAATGATCCTATCATGCCTCTATATAATTTTTTATCAACGTCTTTGGACGTATCATCTTTACTTAGGGCTATGTTGGTTGCCATTGGTGTTATTATCACATAAGTTGTCTTTAAATTATATTTATTAATTAATTCTCATACATATCTTTTTGATTAATAAATATTTCGTTATCTAGTGGTTATTTGTAATCCTAAGAAAAATGTAAGTTCTCCCATATGACTCATCTCAGATTTTTATGTCATAATATCTAAGAATTCTTTATTCATTCTATTATTTGTTGATCCGAAGGTTATATTGTCAACTTATATTTGTATTAATTGAATATCGTTATTATTTCTTTTAATAAAAAGTGTATTATCTATTTTACCAATCTTGAAGTTATATTGTAATAAATAATTTCTTAATCTATCATACCAGGCTCCAGGGGCATGTTTAAATCCATATAACGCTTTCTTTAATTTATATACATGATCTGGATATATTCCGTCATCAAAAAGTGGTGGTTGCTCTACATATACGTCTTCTTTAACATATCCATTTCAAAGGCACTTTTAACATCCATTTGAAATAATTTGAAATTATTATGGTTAGCGGAAGCTTGTAGAATTCTAATTTCTTCTAATCTAGCTATGGGGGAAAAGGTTTCATCATAATATATTCCCTCTTCTTGACTATAAACTTGTGCAACTAATCATGCTTTATTTCTTACGACCCCACCGTGTTCATTCATTTTATTTTTATAAACTCCTTTAGTTCCAATTATAGTTTTATCCTCCAGTCTAGGAACAATTTCCTATACATCATTCTGGGTAAATTGATTCAATCCTTCTTGCACAGAAAGGATCCTCAATGGATGATGCTACTTTTGGATTTTTAGGTTCAATAGTTGAAAGAAAAGCTGAATTACTCATATTATTTAATTGATTTTTAGTTCTAATAATAGATTCAACATCTCCTAAAATATTTTCTACTGGGTGATCTCTTAGTAATCTAATTCTTTCATTTGGTTGATTAATTTCATTATTCCTTTCATCAATCTCATTTTCACTTTCATCTTCATTATTTTTTTGTTAAATTCTTGTAATTTTCATCAAAAGATACATTTAATGTTTCTTCAATGGTATTAGTTCTTAAATTAAAAACTTTATATGCTTTTAATTCTATATGTGTATCCAATAAATATTCCTTTATTAGATTTAGAATCAAATTTGTCTAAGTTTTCTTTAGTATTAAAAATAAAACATTTACTTCCAAATATTTTTAAGTATGATACTTTTGGTTTCTTATTATATAAAAGTTCATATGGTTTTTTTGAGTAAAGGGCCTTATTAAAATTCTATTTAAAATATAACAAGTTATTGCAATTGCCTTAGCCCAAAAATTCCTTGGTAAATTACTATATGATAACATAGTTCTAGCACGTTTTTAAATTGATCTAATTTTACGTTAAACTACTCTGTTTTGTTGGGGGGTTCCGAGGAAGGAAAATTTTGAGTTATCCCCTTTTTATTACAAAAATTTTCAAAATTTTCATTTTCGAACTCTCCATCATGGTCACTACGTATTGCTTGGATTTTTAAAGATAATAAATTTTGAATTCTTTTAGAAAAGGTTTTAAATTGATCAAAAGCACCACTTTTTTTAAGAAATAAAGTCCAAGTAAATCTAAAAAAATCGTCAATTATTACGTAAACATATCTATTATGATTTATCAATTGAGTTTGGGATGCACCGAGTAGATCCATGTGATCTAATTCTAATGGTTTTGAGGTTGTAATTTCTTCTTTTGATTTAAATGAACTTCTTTTCAATTTACCGAATTAACAAGCGTCGCATAAATTATTTACCTTAAATTTCATTTTGATTAATCCCCTAATTGAATCTGACTTTGAAATCCTAGAAATATTTTTGAAATTTATATGACCGAATCTCTTATGCCAAATCCAAGGGTCACTTATATTAGCCATAAGACATAAATTATCGCTAGAAATTTTCTGTAACACCCCGTATTTTCTATGAACATAAAAGTAACAAAACAAAGTATACTTAATTTTTGAGTGAAGAATAAAGGGAAACGGGTTGCGCCATTGCGTTCGTCTCGGAATTTTTCTTGAGATAGAGTCCGAGTTTGCATAAATCGGACTTCATATGAAGAAGTTATTGCACTTAGAAGTTTCAGGAATTTAAAATAAAAACCGGCCCGAATTCAAAATTTAAAAGTTCGAAATTCAAAACACATACCCGGGCTAGGCGGGAAATTTCCCGCCCATGACACAGGTCGACCAGGGGATCGACCCGGGGGTCGACTTTGGTCGAATAGGTCGACCTGGGGGTCAACCTCCCCCCTATTTCCCGATCCGAGGACAGGTTCGTTTTTCTGCATTTGGACGTCCGTTCTGACCAGATTCATTGATCCCTATGCTATATAAACACCCCTAAGGCTATAGTTTTCTTTACACAACTTTATTACTCCTATACTCTGCCCTAATTCATATTAAAATAAATCAATGGCGTTGCTACTCTGCTGAAACCTAAGCTAGAACTAGTGCTTCTTCTTCTTCCAGTCTAAATAGGATTAAAAGAGAACAACTATAACCCTTTTTCTTTTAGAATGCAACCAAGGTGAGTACAGTTATTTTCAGATATGAAATTTAATTATGATCTTGACATGGTTATAAATATGAATTTGAGGTTATGCATATTCTTGTTTATCAGATCTGTTTTTCTGTGTAGATCTATCTTATTAATATTATTGTAACTATTCTGTATCTCTTCCTTCCTTCTGTTCTTTAGCCAGGCTACCACGAGCCTAAGCCAAATCTCATAAGAGATTGATGGACGAACGCTAAAATTGGGGAAAATAGTGAATGATGCATGATTGGACATGACTGATTTGTGACTGATTTGAGAAAAGAACATATGTTGTAATTTAAGATTTAGATCTGGGCGTACTATATATATATATATATATATATATATATATATATATATATGATAGTCTGTGATTTGGAAGAAGGAGAATTATTTTGTATATGACTTAGGCGTAAAGATCTATATTAAAATAAGATGACTATTAAACGTGAACACGCTTAAATGGGGATTTTTGGATATTTGACATATGCTGAAATAAAAGGCTATAATTTGGCATAATTCGTATTGTATATCATAATTTGGGGTTTTTGGAGAATATTCTGTACTGTGTAAGTTTAACTAAAATTTTGGGCATATGTTATATTGTGAATTACGACCATAATTTGGGCATGTAAAATTAGGCTTAATTTTATGATTAAGCGAGGTATGTCAATGGAATTTTAAGGGATGATTAAATCTATTAAATTGCCTAATCTGCTAAATCTGTTGAAACTGAATACGGTAATTTAGGGTATGAAAATCTGTAGGCTCGATCTAAAATTAAGCAAAACATGTTAATAGAACTTTGGGTAATCTGCTGTAACTTGTAAAAAGTTGATTTGTTGAATTGGCATAATTAGTCTGATATTGGCATAATCTGTGAATGAATACTTTAGCTAAAAATAAGAATGCTGAGACATGAGGTTAGACTCTGTTTGCGGTAGAAGCCTGCCCAGATCCAACCGGCCTAACCAACAACTGCAAACTGTCAGTCTAATGTGAGAGGTCATAGGCATAACTAAAAGATGCTTAGACACGAGGTTAGGTCTGGCTTGTGGCAGAAGTATGCCCGGAACCGCCCGGCACATCTAGCGGCTGCATGTCACCGACCTAATGTGAGAGCTCTGTGCATTAATATTTGATTAATGCAAATCTAGGATAAATGTGATGCCTAAAACGTGTTGGGTGGATAGGGTTAAAACAACTGGACTGATGAATCTAATAAACCCATTTCGTAAATCTGTAGTCCCAATACAAGATTAGGTGAAACAATCTATAAGTCTGTTAATCTGTACATCCGATCCGTTAGTCTGAAAACTTGTTAATCTGTATATCTGATCCATTAGTCTGAAAACTTATTAACCTGTATGTATGATCTAAGAACTAGTTAATCTAAACTTTGTACATCTGAAATCTGTAAGCAAGTTAATCTGAAATCTGGTAGTCTGGGGACACAAGGTTAGGAGGGGTAATTACTTGTGTCATCTATTGTTGCGACCCATATTAGTCAGTAACCCTTTTTTGGTATCAAACCTATGACCCAACACTAGGAGGGGTCCGGGCATGCTTACTGAACTAATTGTAAGAGGTTCACTCAGATAATGGCGAGGGGTGTTGATGGCGCATTCCAACCGGGTCACGTGCGTGCATGGATCCGGTCTGCTCTGAGGATGTAAGACACAGTGACATCTGTAAATAGGTCTGTGTCTATAGGTTGCCACTTTAGGGAATGATACACCCTTCTATGGGGCTGGCACAGGGTATTTATGTATTAGGTATCCGTAGAATTTAGGGTACAACTAGTTCTGTCTATTTGTGTGGGGGTACCATCTGTTCCTGTTGGGTGGTAACACTGTCTGTTTCTGTTTGGTACCGTCTGTTGGGTTGTAAAGGCCCGTCACTAGTGTACACCTAATACTAGCATCCTGTTTCTATACGTCTATCTCTGTTAGGGTGGTAAAGGCCCATTACTAGCATTCTTTTTCTGTACCGTCTATCTCTGTTCGGGTGGAAAAGGCCCATTACTAGCATTCTGTTTCTGTACCGTCTGTCTCTGTTCGGGTGGTAAAGGCCCATTACTAGCATTATGTTTTTGTACGTCTGTCTCTGTTAAGGTGGTAAAGGCCCATTACTAGCATTGTGTTTCTGAAGAGATCGTTCTGTTTTCTGATTAGACATTAGGACAACACCTAATTCTGTTATACTAGTATTAGTGCAGAGAAGTGAAAAATAAGTAAGAAGCATAGCTTGGTCTAGGTTATTCTGTTCTGTTCCGTTTACCATGTTTATACCTGTTATTCTTGTTCCTTTTATCTCTCATCCAGTTTTATTTTCATGTCATGATACTATTATCTGTTTATATACTGAAAGTCACTGGACTCACAAGACTTACGTCTTACCTAGTTTGTTTCGCCTCTTTTCTTCCGTTCCCCTCCCCCCTCCCCCAACCCCATGTTCTCAGGGAGGAAATACGCAAGCGTAGTTCTGATATCTCTTTCTTCCAGCTTGAAGTTGAAGATGTATTTCTTGGCTTTGATTCTGATTATTTATGGCATTTTCTATTAGGGATTATGGATTTAAAATTATGTACTCTGAAGGCTTTTGTACAAAACTGATATTTATGTACTTGAATTTTGGTTCGTTTTGAAAGATGTAACCAAACTTATTTCTGTTTACGCTGCAATAAAGTTATAAATTTTTTCGAGTACTACTTTAAGTTTCTATCTTGTAATATTTTGTTCTTTTACTTATATCGCTCCACGGAAGTTAATGCATTCCCTTGGTGAGTGACATTAATGAACGTTGGGTGTTACATTTTCATACTTAATATATAGGTATTTTTCTTTCTATGTCCTTTAAATATTATTTTTGAATTCTTATCTTCTATAAAGCATTTATCGTTTTCAAAATTGATTTTATTGCCTTTATCGCAAAGTTGACTTATACTTAGTAGATTATGTTTTAAATTCCCGACTAGTAAAACATCAAAAATAGTAGGAGTTTCAAAATTACCGACATTGCCGATATTAACTATATATCCTTTAGAGTTATCTCCAGAGTTGACTATTCCACCAACTTCAAATACTAGATTATTCAGTAATTCTGGATTTCCCGTCATATGCCTTGAACAGCCACTATCCAATATCCATTTGTCCTTTTGATCTCCATTATTCGTCCATCAAAATTTGAGTTTTCAACAGCCATGTAACACATCTTTTCATAATTTGAATTTCTAATAGCCATGTAACACATCTTTTCCTGTATTGGACAAAACTCATTTGATCACTTGATTTTTCAACATAATTGAATGCAGACTCTTCTAACATTGATGCAATGCATGAATTAAGACTAGTGTTATAAATCATTTTAAAATTTGTCATTTAATATTTCCAAAATTCAGATGATGAACTTTTGAAAACCAATGCTCTGATAACAATTATTAAGGATGCAGAATGCGGATCTTAAGGCAAAATTAACACTAGAGGGGGTGAATAGTGTTTATAAGGAATTTATAGAAATCTAAAACTAACTTGAATTACTATTTGAATCGCACAATGATTATCACACCAGAAATGATCACAAACACAGAAACAATCATAGACACATAAATAAGTAAATATAAAATGCAGAAAGAAAAGAACACACCGGATTTTATGCTGGTTCAGATTACTCCTCTGGATTTAATGGAATAAAATCTGCTTGATTTCATAGAGTTTTATTAATATCAGCATACAAGTATAACACCCTTGATTTCACGGCTACAAGGTTGATACTGATTCCACCACGCTTGATTTCAAGGCTACAAGGTTAACACTGCTCCCTTTCCTTGATTTCAGGGTTACAAGGAACACACCCATTCCCAAACAATTCACAAATGATTACAACAACCCTAGAACTCTTCAATAGCACTTCAAACCGAGAGTAGATGATAGAGATTGAGAAGATAAAAAGGATGATATAAATTTTGTTGAAATCAGTAGAGTATACGTGTAGAAATCAAGAATTTTATGTATATTAATGGTGGTAAGTAAAGGGGTGAAGAAGGAGAAGAAGAAGTAGTTAAAAATTCGAAATTGACTCCAATTTATAGTGTTCCAAAGGTTGCAACGTTTTTGGAATGTTTAAAATATTGAAAAGACACTTCCTTTGAAAATTAAAAATATGACAGTTATATGTCGACATGTCCATAAATGTATGTCGACATATGTATGTTGATTTTAAATTTTAAACCATTTTTCAAGTGTTTAAACTTATATATATTCTGGAAATTCCTGAAATAAAAACTAATGTTTAAAATAGATTTCTAAAGTGTAAAAACATAGTAATATATTATATAAACAGATTTATAAAATTATATGATTTAAAACTATGTATATATATTATGAACATATTATTATAAAACTTTATAAACTATATATATATATAAAAATTTGAAATCATAATAATTTGAAATCAATTAGTAAAGTAGTTTTAAATAGCTTGAAACAAAAATTTGAATTTTGAAAACAAAGTTTGAAATTTGAAAAACAAAATTTGAAAATGGAGTGCTATTTAGAGTCTTACGTATAAACTAGACTCAAATACTATATTTTCTTGAGCTCTTAGAAATCTTGATACTCATGAGCCTTTATTCTCCTTTGAATCCCGAATCTCTTGGAACTCTAAAACTGTACAGTCTTAAGTATTTAAATCCCGTATACAAATCCGGCATGTATATGTACATATATTCTAGATAAAGATGTCCGTATATATTTTATAGTCAATTAATAATGATAATTTAAATAAGGTTGTTGTCATCAAAACTCCAATCTCCAACAATTTTAAGTTAAGAATCTCAAGAAAAAATGTTACAGTGACGAAGTTAATAAGAAAATAACATACGGGGTAGAAGGAGGAATAAAAACATATAAACAGAGAATATAAACAAAAAAATGAGATTAAATATCATACCTGAATTACAATAGACATTGCGGATCTCTAACTTATCAGTCTTGGTCGAGGAACATATATCGAATAGCTTCAATTTAATTATGGAACAGTCTTTGATTCCTCTAAAGGTCGTTCATCAGCCAGCCTCTAGTACTTAAGTATTTAGTGGATCGAGTGGTGTAACAAAATTTGTAAAACCACTCACAGTTTTGTACATATGTTTGTGTGACTAGACTTTTCTATATAACAATCCATTCGAATTTACCTTTGTACCCTTAGGAACCCAAATTTGTTTGAATTTAGTCAAATTCGTTTTTATCTCCTTTTGGGATCCAAGATTGTTTAAATGGATTGCTGTATAACAAATTTTCATCTCGATTATGTTCAAAAAATCTTTTCAAATTGTTAAAGCCCAAATTTTCAGTTCGATTACAAACCAAGTCATTTGAAGAGTTTTTCAAATCATTCGAATTTTTCTTTTTAACAAATTTATTAAGTTCTCCAAACCTATGTCTATTTTTATTTCCAACTGAAATTTGGTTTTGTAACAACATATTCAATGAATTTCCCCATTAGAAAATTTATCCAAAGTTGATTATAGTGGTTGAACTTTGGATTTAAGATCACTATTCTCTTTCATCAAATTCGAACAATGATTAATATTGATCTTTTTCTTTTCAGCATCATTTTGTTTCAAAACCAATTTTCCTTTTCAAGAAATTTGATTTTGGTCTTGGACTCAAAAATCTCATATTCAAATTGAATTTGTTTTTCAAATTGATGTTTTTCAAAACTCTTGAATTTTTCAATCTCTTTTTCAAGCTCGTTCAAGATAAATTCAATTTTCAGCACATTTTCCTTTTCAAAAATTTCAAGTTTGGAATTTTCAGATGTTTTAAAATTATACAATTCTTTTTGCAGAAAATTGTTTGAACTTACAAGCTCAATCTTGTAATCTTTTAAGATCAGAATTTCATTCTCTAGTTTTTGAATATTTTTATTGAGATGAACAAGATTGGACTCCAAATTCAAAAAGTTTTTGCAATCAGTGTTCTTTAATTTCATGAAATTTTAAAGTTTTGATTCAAACATTTATTTTTGCTTATCAACTCATGATTTGTAGATTTCAGAGATTCATTTTTTCGTTGGAGATTATCAACAGATTTAGTTAAATCAGTACACATACAAACTAAATCTTCATATGTGAAATTTTCTATCTCATCGTCTGTTGAGTCTCCATTGTTTGATCTATTTGAACCATCATCAGTAGCACCTGCTAATCACAAACTGAGCTTGAGTTGAGATTCTAGGATTTTGAACTGATGTTGTCAATTCTTCCATGAAATGTATTGAGAGTACTCCAGATTTCCTGTGAATTCAAACAGTGGGAGATAAGACTATATTGATCATCATTAATGTAAGAATATAAGATACGCATAGCACGAGAATTAATAGCTATATTATTCTTATATACCAAATCTCCTTCATTGTTAACCATATTCCAACATTTAATATAAATTTTTTTTAAATAGGATACCATTTCTGTTTTCAATTTTAAAAAATTGGTACATTAAAAGTTACTGGAAAATGACTGGACTGACTCTCACTGGATTGACAACCAGAAACCATGATTCTAGAGTTAATGAAATACATGCTCTGATATAACTTGTTGGATCTAGATTAACCCTAGAGGGAAGGTGAATAGGATTTATTGGAGTTTTACAACTTATTAAAATTATCATACCACAAATTGTAACAGAGAAAATAAATGCAGAAAGTAAATGACATGGTTTTTACCCAGCTTCGACAAACCTAGCCTATTGTTGCATTCCCCAAAATTTATACTAGGTATTAAAATAGATCCCGCTTACAAAACCCAGTAAACTCAAAAACATTGTTCCAGTTCTAATCCTACGCTCAAAACCCTGCAATGATCTTTGTCCCCAAGATCAGATTTTCCCCGAATTACAAACTCCTATAACTAGTAAATACCAAGTTTTACAGATAAACTAGAAAACACCTTGTTTTACAAACAAACTAAAAACGCCTAGTTTTACAAACAAACTAGAAAACCAATAGATGATTACAAAAGAAATAAATAAAACAATACAATAAAAAATAAAAACAAAAACCCCTCCCTTCTAAATAGAAAATAGTCAGCCTCCTTGTTTTATCACTTAAGAAAATAATGTTGGCCTCTTTCTTTAATGACTAGTGAGATCAAAAAAATAGGGTTTTTGACAAATCCCCAAATCGTGTCGCGTCTTCAATTCTGTATGAATCTTTTGATGGCTCCATTGTTGTTTCTTTCTTGTCACTCAGATTTGGGGATTGCAATCGAAAATGTGTGATTCTCTGATTTGATTTTTCTGATTTGCTTTTAGTATTTGTTGCTTGGTTTTCGATATAATTGTCGATGATGAAGTAGGTGTTAAATAGGGTATAGAAACCCTGAATTATTCTCTGATTTCCTTAATGACTTGGTCTGATCTTTTTTGTGATTGTAGATGGTATTAAATTGATTCTTGCGTGACTCATAGCCGTGAATCCTTTTGTTTGATTTTATGGAAAGATTTGAATTGTTTCTTTCCCAAAATATACACTGCGATTTCTAGAAACAAAAATCATTTTTGCCATATACTCATTCGAAATCTGGAAATCTTCATAGCAGATTATTCACTTTCCATATATATGAATTCCTGGAAATGTTGAACTTGCTTTCTTGCCTTGAATCCCCTGTTGATTTGTTGCCAAGATAGATTTGTTGCTTACATGCCACATCTAACATTTTAAATAGATTACTCGGCATTAAAAACTCATGAGATTTTCTGAAAATAGATGAATGATTCCTTGCGTGATTAAATTGTTGTGTGTCCTCGATTGTTTTATGAAAACATTTTGAAATGCAACATTTACTACTTACCCAAACATTGATTCCCCGGTTTGTTGATTACCTTGATTTATGGAACTTCGATTTTGTAAACTCTGTAGTTCTTCAAACCATTATTAAACCTTAAGAATTTGCGGTACATGGTATTCAAACTGGTCTACCATTTCTTTTGAAATTGAGTTTAGTCAATGCCCATGTCTATGGTGTTTCACCAATGATTGAACTGTGCACTTATTTGTATTACTCTACTTGTGCCATATGCATGCAAGCACTGTTTTGGTTCATTATGCACAAATATATATATATATATATATACTTATGCACACACTTGTATATTATATGATATTGTGCACATATCTGATTTTGGGTTGCCTTGATATTGTGGTATGTTGGTTTCTACACTGGTCTTTACTGATTACACCGTATGCTTATGGTACTATGTTCATGTGCAAGTTGCATTTTGTGTATTCATGGTGCCTATTTGCTATGAATTGTTGTCATGTCCATTTGTTCATTTGAATCTAGATGTTTGTTGGACTGTATTTGCCGAATCATTTGAAATTATGAATACATGTTACTCATGTATTTTAGACTGAGCATCCTTGATGCCATGCTTCGGTACACCATTCATGTGAACATCATCTGGTTTTGTTCTTGAAACCATTGTGTATTTCCAATTGACTGCTTTGTGTTGTCTTGTTCATGAGTATGCCATTTTAAAAAAGAAAACTTTACTTTCCTTGTGCATTAATGTACTGTGTCATTCCTCGGTGTTGTCTACATGCATCTGGCATGTTGTTTTCACACTTCATGCTTGTTGTTGTTGTATCTTCTTTGTATTACTGCTTTGATCTTTGAACATGTATTACAAGAAAATTTGTACTTGCTAGTTCATTTGTACTAGTCTTATGCTTCTATGTCCATGGGTCTTATACACTTGAATTGATGCTTTATTGTTCTGCCATTTTGTTGAGTTGTTGCTTTAAAAAATGTCTTGCACAATTTCATTGTTGCTGCCTTCTTATGTTCAAAGATATAATGAAATTGTACACTGGAATTTGAAAGTAGGCACTTGTTTTTCTTGTACATGATTGTGCACACAGCTTTGTTAACCTCTGCGAGCACTTGATATGTGTATGTGAATCCATGTATACGTGTATGTATATATACACATATGTGTGTGTGTGTATATATACGTGTGTGTGTTTCATTCCATATTACATTGATGAGCCTTGATTTGTTCCACTGGTGTGTTCATGGATACTTGCAGCATGTATGAGTTGTCAAGCTTCACCTGAATACTTCATTCTTGATATATTTGTCCCTTGCTGTCCATATTTCCTATGAACAAAATATATATGTATATACATATACATGTATGTGTATACATGTATTGGGTATGTGCAGAATATATATGTGTGCGTCTGTGTGTGAGAGTGTGAGTATGTGAGAGCGAGAGAGAGAGAGCATTAGAGGCGATGTCTACCTTGTGGTATTTACAATGAATCGCTATGAATATCACAAGATGTCTAGACACATATGGATATATTTACATATCAGGTCAAGTCATGAAATATGTGACGATCGCCCATAAGTCATGCACTTAACAAGAGGAATAATGCATTGAAAGACGTGCCAGGTAGCTATGGACGATCAACAGGGTAGGATAATATATGCAAGACTTGTCGTATAAGTCACAGCGCAAGGATAAAATATAATAGAACATATACAACAAGCAATAATAGTGAAGCAGAATTGAGTAGAATCTTAAACTTTTCATATCATCATTAAATATCCATAAAACTTTGGATTACACTATAAGAGTCTGTAAAAAATGCCTTACTATAGGTCACTCAGAGAATACATCAAATAGCGGAAAACACCAATAGTAGATAATAGGAAATAATACACCAGCCTCCTGCTTCTCGTCGCTCAGCAGCATCATCCTCATCAAGATCTACTACTTGTCACTTGCTACTCAGCCTCCCCATTCATCACATGAATGAACAACACAAGGTAGTAAGAGGGAGGCATAAAACCTTTAGTCAGAAAATAGTCTTAATGAGCGATAAACAGTTATCAAACATCATCAATAAAGTATATCAGAAATAGGTAGATCAATCAACTAATCTACCAACACATCAGAGAAGAACCTAACCCCTCTCCTCCACATCTGACACTGATAGCCTTTACAACAATCATAATGGGAAACAAGCAGACATAGCAACCAGTTATCCAACGTAGACCATCCTAATTGACATCAACATCCCCCAAGCACAAGCCCCGAAGGCCTAAACCAAGATCATACAGGCACTCAAGGGATATATCCTTCAACGTCGAACGACCTATGCAAGACGATACGTGCAAAATAATCAACATCCATTACTTTGGCTATCACCGCCAATCCTGCATGGAAACCATCATTAACTGTATGACTGACCATATCATCATGCCATCCGTCAAGGGCTAATGGTAATTCTGATTCTAGAAAAAATCCATACGTCTTTCATCGATACGTATCTAGGCCTTTCATCGATACTCAGGGTACTCGATTAGTCATCTAGTCTTTTTGGCATCCTTATTATATCCTTGCTTTGAGTCCGCTAGAATCTATGACAATGATAATTCCTCGACCTTCAATATCTCTAGTCGTCATCATCGAAGATCATCTGTAAGCTCAAATCATCTTGAGCGACCATTACCCACGAGCTTAAATCATCTTGAGTCGTCTTCACATTCATCGCATTACAATGATTAACGCACAATTCATAACACTTCGGATATTCCGTCTTGAATTCACTTCGAAGCCACAACCATCATCGAACCAAAAACATACTCCGTTTGGTCGATATTCGATTCACAGCGTTTCACACTTTTGCTATAAATTTCAAACCACAGCGTTTCATTTACCATCCACAGCGTTTCTCTAATGTTGTCGTTGCCGCCCGATCCATCATTCAAACCATGCCCGATCCATGGATCTCCACTCCAGATCCTTGCCCAATCCACGTATATTCGACTTAACAAATCCATCTAATTTTTCTTGGCTAATCCATCCAATTCACGGCATTTCTAGAAACATTGTAGCTCCATCACATTATAAAACCAATCCATCAATGGATCGGTGTCTGTTCCATCAGGCGTCACCTTGCCCGATACACCTTGAAAACGTACCTGATGCATTGATTTAACATATGTCTGATCCATGCTTCTACAACGTTTTACAAAGGTTGTCTGATCCATTTCCTGAAAACATGCCCAATCCAAACCTTTTTGCCTTGCCAAGGTTGTCGATCCACTTTTACACATCCGATCCATCAAGATCTAGCCCGATCCATCCAATATCCATGTGTGCCGATCCATGAATTGGCCGATCCATCAAGTTTTAAAATTGATATGATCCATCCACGTTAACATATGCCGATCCATCAAGCAAAGCACCTCCGATCCATGTAAACCTTCATGCTGATCCATAGCATGTTTTGTGCTCCAAAAAACGTTCCAACCCGAGATCAATCCTAACTCCAAACTCATTCAATCAAATCCAAAGTTCACATAACCAAAATTGGACAACTCCATCAAACAATCGATTGCACCATCAAGTCATAATCGAACAATCATAAACATGCCAATCACCATCATATGATCATACAAATATTCACCAAATAATAAAATAATGAACAAACCAATGAATGGATCTAACTTGCATATCATAGAATTTACATATGGAATTTACCGTTATAAGTTGTTAGATTATAACCTATGCTAATTCAAATGGAAATAAACTTACCATGATGTAGATCTAGGTGAAATTAACTTGAAATGATGAAAATAAGATCAAACAACCCATATACTCGTTTGAATCTGTGTGAGATATGCTTATCACTCACCAAATCAACATATTAGCCTTAAATCAATGATATACAAATCAAGACCGCAAAGAAATATGTCTGAACCTCTTAATTTGATGTGATCCACTCTCTACTGATGTTGATCTTCAATCTTCTAATCTAGATCTAAGAAATTAATGGAGTAGAGAGGTATTTGATTGGTGTAGGGAGAATCTCAAACCCCAACCAAATAAGAAATGAAAAAAGTAAATCATTCTCCTTGCGTCTACCCCTTGTTTATAGCCATCTAACCAGCCTACTAATGGGCGACACCAAATCAGCCCACTAATGACTAGTTAACCTATCCGGGAACTGTGCAACACTAAAAAAGCAGTTCTCCCAATTTATTGAACCAAATCTTTAATGTGACCACTCTACGAAATTGGAAACATCGTTTCCTTTCTAATGAAACCGATCTCAGCACCTGATTCGATCCTAGTCAGAAGTTATGCCATGTATAAAACTGATAGGGGAAAAATGGTCACAAACAAAATTGATAAAAAATTATGGACATGTCTCACATCCCCATAACCAACATATCATAATATGAGAATGATCCAAACTTCAGGGAATTAAATGAAAATATTTTATGATTCTTCGTTACATAAAATGTGGATCGTTACAAAATATAATGGGAAACACACCATAATTCTAAGGCAAATAAATTTTAAAATGAAATTATATCTACTAGAATTTAATATTATTTCGTTCTAGTTTGCTGTGTGTTTCTGTGATAGATAAGCAGACGACTGGACTGACCGTGCTAACAGACAGAAGACAAGTGAGTGATAGTGAGTGAAACTGTGTGTGTGTATATATATATATACGAGAGAGGGTGTGTAACTGAGTGTGTCAATGTATGTACATGAATGACTGAGAGTTATAGTGAAGAACAAATGTAATAAGAAATTGAATGTATTGAATTACAATGAGATGCACAAATAGTGGAGTTATAAATATGAACTATTCAAATGTAGAAATAAATATTATATTTTAATAAAATACTGTTTGAATATTTAAATTCTCGTGTAGTAGTATTCTATTTAAATATAAATATTTATTTCTGTCTGTGATGTGGTGGAATAGTATAATTGCAAACACATTTATAAGATATATGTATATTTACATATATATATATATATATGTTTGTATCATTAAACAAAAATCATATAATTGTTATATACAACAAACCTTACGTGATAGCGCAGAAACTCTCTGATGGATCATTCAAATTAACCACAACATATGGAATTCTGATTCCCCGGGCTTGGAATAACGACCAGCTACGTCCCTACTTTGCATAAAACTATTTTTTGGAAGTTTTACTTTTTATTTGCTTTCCTTTTCTTATTTAAAATAAGCTACCTCTCAAGTCGGGGAATTGTATTGGAACTTATGTTATTTTAAGTCATTAATGAAACCTGTTGTTGGATAATTACAACTATATGCTTTGAAAATTTACCTTTTTTATTACAAATTTCGTTCTCTTATTTTGAAATTGCCAAACGCTAAAAAGTTCAACATAAAACTTGCAGGAAACATGTCTATAATAATAAGTACATTTAACAAAAAGAATAGTGCAACCCTTACAAAAGCTGCCTTCAATAAGGACTCGGACATAGGGGAATGATTGGAGGCATCACTAACGATCGTGCAGCTTTAATCCAACAAAAGACCTCATCTTTACGAGGCACTCTCAATACACATCGCGGCGAGTCAAGCCCCAGGAAGTGCGATCCCAGTTAGGCCACATGACCACTAATAAAAATCAATGGGAAAACGACCTTGTCATTACAAGGCACTCTCAATATACATCGAGTCGGGTCATGCCCGGAAAACGCGATCCCAGCCAGGCCACATGACCACCGATAAAAACCGAGGGAAAAAAGACCTTGTCATTACAAGGCACTCCCAGTATGCATCGCGCAGAGTCTGGCCCTGGAAAACGCAATCCCAACCGGGCCACACCACCACCGATAAAAATCGAGAGCAAAAAATCCATGTCCTTACGAGGCACTCTGAGTATGCATCGCTTTAAGCCCTACTTCAGAATGACGCAACCAATTTTAGTCGGTCCTAACCTCGATTACTATATGGCGCTGATAAGCATCATGAAGGAAAGGACCTCATCTCTACGAGGCATACACGATATAAATCACAATGAACTTCCAACTTCGAAGGAATACAGCCAATAGACTAACTAAAACCAAAGACTGGTGATGAGTAACAATCAACGAGTAGATAATAAAACTTGCCAAAAAAAAGAGGATATCATACAGAGAAGGTCCCGATTAAAAAGGCCGATGACAACCCCGTGATATGGGGGCAACATCACCCTTAACAACCTTCATTATCACTGAGAAAAACATGTCACAGGGTCGTTCCCAGTACCAAAAAAATACATAACAAATAAAGCATTAATAGAATGTGGGAACTAAAGTGAGACAAAAACCCGAAAATGCACCAAAAGTATTACAAACCAGTCAATACATGGGTACAACTCAAAAGAGACATGTTTCATTAACAGTAATTGTTTACAAAATCATATGAAAAAAGGACAAAGTAAGAATGTCAAAAGAGAGGGTCAGCGCTCGCATAAGTCATGGCCAAGAAAACAAAAACACAGATAATAGGCAGGGGCATCAATCCTTCTTCTTTCCTCCTTTAGAAGTCTCACCCAATTTGATGGCTAGCTTGGTGGGTATGGCGATGTTATGGCAGTAGAAGTAGGATAAGCCAAGACCACTTCATTATAGTAATGGAGGCATACTTTGACTTCTTGCACGCACCACGATTCCCACCTCACCTCTTCTTGGATATCTTATTATTCTTGATCTGTCTTCCATGGTTTCTTTCTCGTCAGTAGGATCCTCGCCATCACCAAAAGAGACTGTCGGGTCATCCAAATCTTACAAGGCACCGATTTTCTCAGCTTGAGATCCTGGATCAAAGGCAGGAGTGGAAGTCGAGGAAATAATGATGGGGCCTACTTCGGTCTGAGGAGAAATCATTCCTAGCACAACAGCCTCGGTAGTAATCATTAACGAAGACGAAAAGATAGCGATAGTCCCCATCGAGTCGCCAGCAGTCGGGAAAGTTCTAGATAGATCCAATCCTATATCAATCAAATTTTGTTCGAATAAATTATCAAACTCGTATGTAGGAAGAAAGTGGTTACCCGAATCACAGACAATACCATCATTACCTGCTTTTGAGGACACCCATGCCACGATCTCAAACTCTTGAGCATCCCGACCGTTACCCTTGTCACTTGAAAAGTTTCCCCAGTAGTGGCATCATCGGTAGTAGTAGCTGGAGGAGAGGCAACTCCAGTAGTAACACCAACAATGGCAATAGTGGCAGGTGTAATATAAGTAGGAGTAGCGGTAGCACTGGTAGTAATCTCGGCAGGAGTAGCACTACTACGAGATGACTCACCCGAAGGAATATAAGCTTCGCTAGCAACTTGAAGATTTAGACATGGTTCGTTAGAAAGGACAACTCCTTCAGTAGTAACAACTCCTATCTCCTGCCTTAATTCTTCTTGTCCTCTGGATAAGGAAGCTTTCGAGTCATTGTCCAAGTAAAATTCCAAAAGCTCCTCTTCTGTATAGCTACCATCGCCCTTCTGTTTCAAGATCTTTTCCCATACCTTAGCCAAAGTACGGGGGTACCTCTCCTCCAAGAATTCCAGACTCTCCTTGTCCATGACACAAAGAATGTAAAACTCAAGAATGTTGGCATTAAGAGTATCCATCATTCTCGCATGATTCTCCTCAACATCGACTTTCTCCTTAATCACCCGATCGCATTCTTGTTGGACTTCAGCCAGTTGTTCCTTCAACCTTGAAACTTCAAGAGGCTTGTTATTCAAGGAGATAGTAAGATTTAGTACTAGCTTGCGATAATCCTTAGTGCTCCTTCTCTCTATGTCCAGCAAATCTTTAGCCTTTTTTTTAGCAGAGTGAACATCACGCAAGTGAACACATGTGAGGGATTCTTTTTTACGATGAGATTCGATTGCGATCACCAAATCAACCTCAGCCTTATTCTTGCCAGTCTTCATCGTTATGTAAGCAGTAGCCATTCTGTCAATCTCCCCATCGTGCTCTTTGAGAGCCTTCTCCCATTCAACACGATCACTTTCAAAAGTAAGCTGGGCCCCATAGTTCTACTTATTAACTCTCTGGAGTTCCGAGACTAGCTTTTGCCAATTAGGAAGCTTCTCCACATCGTGCCGATATATTTCTATATTCTTTAGCATTCGTTCCTTATCTGTAGTGGTTACGTCCAAATCAAAATGCACCCCCTTCAGAAACCACTTTGGAAACCTCTGCGATAGCTGGCTACGTGGTTTAGGATGTGGGTAGGGAGGTATCATCACAACGTTATGAATGTTAGCCTTATCAGTGGTGACATCAGGAGGATTATCAACTGATGGATCAATAGTTGCAGTAGCTACAGAGGTAGTGGCAAAAGGATGTGAGCATCGGTCAGTTTTAGCATGCTTAAACATCTCTCGAGTATCAACTTCCTTACTCTTGTCATCCCGATCATGATTTCTATGTTTGTCCTCCTCATGGTCGCTATCATGGTCATGACGGTCTTGATCCTTCCTAGCCCGCTCGTCGCTATCTTTTCTGTCACGATCCTTACGGTCTCTGCTATTGTATTCCTTCTAAGCCTCACAAGCTCTCCTATCTCTCATCTACTCATCCATCTCATAGCGTCATCACGGATGAAAGTGACTTTGGTCTCTAAAACATTTAGAAATGCGGCACGAGAAATCGCTATAGTGATCGTACGGACGGCTTATGGTAGGACCTGCAAAGAAGAACCTCGACTTAGCCACGATATTAAGGCCAAGAGTAGAAATGCAAGAAAAATGCTCATATTAGAAGTATGTGGTGTTAAGTGTATATAGTGACATCTAACTCCAATTTTCCTACAGATCAGTCAATGGGGTAAGAATCGTTGGGGCCTTGGAAGGTGTTAGAAAAGGCTTGGAAATGTGCAAAGTAGGTGGCAGAGTCACAAAGGTCCCTGAACTGGTAATCACAGGTGTTCCCAAACCAACAGCCGCAGGAGTTCCTGAACCAGTAGTTGTAAGAATCGTAGAACTGGTAGTCGTAGGGGTAATTGCGGCACTCCTTGAACAACTAGTGAAAGGAGTAATTAACATAGGGTCATCCCGAGCATCTCAGAAGGGATAATGTATATATCGCTCAAATCGCCAAAGGTATCTTGATTATTTCTGGCCGAATCCTGAGCATGAGAATTATGAACCAAGGGAGTCTTAAGATCGTCGATGTTCACATCTTCAAAGTCAGTTTCAGACTCATCACTAGTTGATGTCCCATCGGAGGAATCCTCAAATTGAAGGCTACACTCACTAGTCCCTATACTTTTTTCACTATCACTCGGAAGCTCTCCCTCTTCTATCTCCCTGTCTATGTCTGCAATTTTCTTTCCTTCCCTCTGTACAAACTCTTTCTCATCACCGCCATCAATGGGGGGACATGCTTTGCAGAGAGTCGTGCTACTTGCCAACCCTCTGACTAGAGCTCTCGATGACAGAATCCTTCTCAAGATTAACTTCCTCAACTCGACCCTCTTCCACTTGTTGAGCAAATAATTCATCTGCTATGACACATGAAGAAGTCGAGACCTCATGAGGAATAATAGATCAAGAAGGTTCTAGCAAGCCAAATTGTTGCAGGAATTCATCTTGTAACAACAAGTCCACCTCCCTCTCCCTCTGAACAACTACCACCAAAGACTCATATGTGGGAAAATGATTGGGGTCTTTCACTTGGGTAGCCAATACTATAAAGAAGTAAAAAAAAAGGAGCTCAAATCAGGACATTGCCAAAATAAGCAAGTTCTAGAACATAAATGAAATCAAACCAAAAGCTTACCCAGCTCGTCCATAATCTGTTGAAACGCGTCGGACATTTGACATAGAAAAGTAAATTCATAAAAGAAGGAACTTTGTCCTGTAAGCCAAAAATTAACATTCGTTTCCTAGCCACGCCAATAAAAATCAATGAAAAGCGGTCCTTTCTTTTTCTATAAACGCAAAGATAACAGATTTCCTTAAAGGTGGGGGCACGCTGCTCATAGTCCGTATAAAGAGAATATACAGGCTAGTAAGCATAGCACAACCATTTGGGTGAAGATGGTATGGCGCCGCTCCTAACTCCTTGATAACTAATTGCCAAAAAGGGTTGAACGGCGAGACGCCACCATGTGTGCACATATAGCGGTGACATGTAGTGAACCCAGCAAGGGGACGATCCGCCATTTCATTCTTCACAAGTAATTGGACATCCTCCTTTGGAATGCCAAACTGTATGCAAATACGATGAAGCATCTGGTAAGACACCATAGAAGGGCATCTCTCTAGAGGGTTCACTATAAGTTGAATAACTGGGCGAGATTGTTAAATCATGGGTCCCATCACGATAATTCTCTCTCAATAGGTATGTGCGAAGACGCTTCCGTTTGTGTAGGCGATGAATGCACTACAGAGGTAGATTGGACCTGAACTTTGGAAGAATCTCCTTTGCGGGATTGAAGATGCTGTTAGGGGTGAGAAGTCATTCTACAAAGTGAATCATGTATTCAGAATGGTCAGGTACATGCATCCTGTAAATGTGTCAATGTTGTGTGGAGGAACAATACTTGAGATCCAGAACCAATGAATGTCGATTAACAAAACCCAAGCGCCATATGTGCATGAAATTAATGTCACATTCCCATAGAAACATATCTTCTGACTAGTAAAATTTCCAAAGAAACGAATCTATGGAAACGATCTACACGAATTCCAAAAGATTTTGTAGTGCTTCCTTTTTATTTTATAGACTAATCAATTACCGACTCAAATGACCGATAAAGAACATGTCAAAATTAACCAACGTCAACTCTTTTGTCACCATTGTTTTCATAAAAGTTTATATGCATATCTATAACAAGTCAGAATCCATCTTTAATAGTCAATGTGGTCATCAAGGATTGAATTAAGTTCTCGACAATGCATTTAATCTTGTATATAACGGTGTTGTATAAACAATTATATGATTTTTGTTTGATGAAAACAACCAAATATATATTATTTTATATGTGTTTGTTATAGTACTGTTCTATATATACATCAAAGACAGGAATATAATATTTATATTTAAATGGAATTCGACTGTACAGACATTCATATATTCATACAGTATTTTATTTAAACTGAATATTCTATTTCAACATTCAAACAATATAGCCATTTAATACTCCACTATTTAAATACATTCACAGAATATTTGTACTTGTAAATTGACTGAATAAAATAGACAAGTTTGTTTGACAACAATAAAATAATATTTTATTTAAAACGAATTTGTTTATTACAAATCACAGTACAATTCATATATACATACATTTTCACTGTTTGACTCGTATACAGTTCACTCTACACACTTTGTACATTCATTTACAAGTAATTTACGTTCACTCTATACAATTTCATTTTACACTCATTCACTGTCATTTTTTCTTGTCTTGTGTTTTCTGAATGCTTCACTATCAGTTCAGTCACTGTCTTCTGACTTCAGTCTTCTGTCTTCACTGCTCACTGTCAGTCCAGTCATCATCTTCATACCTGTCACATGAAACAGAAACACACAGCACACTACAATAAGAATAAAATTGAATACATGTGAATATAAATTTTATACGCCTCAGTTTTCTGGTGTATTTCTCATCATATTTCAAGACTTGATCTGACCTGTGTCTAGTCAGTCTGTATATGTATAGTACAGGGACAGGAAATCCTGTATGGTGGCTGCATATACACACATGTATAGATATACACATGTGCACTGCCTTGCCAATCAGAGTGAAGTGGTGGAGCAGCCACATGGACCAAGTTTGAAACAGTGAAATGGACAAGAGAACACAACAACAAAAGCGTCGAGCCAAGAATTTCAAATCATGTACAAAGCAGCTTATTCAAAGTGGTCGAGTGGTCAAGACTGTGCCAACATTCACAATGATCTATCTCAGACATGCACGTACAAAGAATCTTGTTTCAGCAAAAATGACAAGGCAGATCAGTTATAACATGTTGAAGATTAACTCAAGTTGAAGTCTAAACTGGTGCATGCAAGAATGGTTCATCATGCAGATCACTCAACATGGATCAAAAGGAAACAACTCAGTTTCATGTTAGCCAACACGGCAAATATACAATCAGCTCAGCAGTGCATAGGCAAATCCAAAAACATATGGTTCAGCATAAAAGTAATGTGAACAGGGAGTTTTTTTTCAATGCTCAAGTCAGAGAGATATGGCATGTAAACAACAAAGAGAAGCCAGAACGAACACACATGCAGGGGTGAAGCAGCATACACATGAAAATGAACATAAAGAATTAATATGAAGAAAATCAGTAGTTTATGTTTTCAGGCAGTTTAAGTGCAAGTTGGCCAAAGAGTGGTGCAGCATGATGCAGGGGTTTCTTATCACAAGTCAACAAATACACATGCATATGTTCAAGTGACATGCAGTGGTGCACATGCTCAAAATAGGGCTCAAGGAAACATATTCATTAACATGGGAGATGCACAGCGGACAATATGTACACTCAAGTGACAAAACTACATTGTTCTGCAATGTGATGTCAAGCATGGTCGAGCAACGAGCACACAGGATATTTCAGTGCATCAAAACATTTCAGGTTTGCATGTGGTTATACAGAAGTCAAGTGTTCATGTTACAACCCAAAAAGCAATGCTCAAAATTTTCGAAATATTCAAAATTAAGTTCAGAATTTTTTTCGAGAAAATCCATTTAAAATTAAGCTAAATGGGGCAAGTAGCTTTGGCATGCAAGTTTTTGTTTTTTGAAAATCTCATGAGATTTTAAATGCCAAGAAATTCATTCAAGATGATAGCTAATATCAACAATTCAAATGTGGCAAGTAATTACACCTTTCCAGCAGAGAAATCGAGACAAATGAAATATGTTCACATAGCAAATACATGTGAAAGATTAATTCAGGAAAGTGTGTTATGCGGCTTTTGAAATCAGTTTTTCAATTCTAAATATTTCCAAGTATACAGGTGTTCCAATATTCAAGTTTGGCAAGTTATTTTTGGTTACTGGATTTGTGAAATTCTTTTACAAGATAAAATGGTAAAGCCAAATCGATTCAAGTCAAAACAAGGGAACAATCAAAGCAAACATTTTCATACATGGCAAGTGTTCATCTCATTCAAGAATTACATAAATCAAGAATCAGGTCCAGGTTCATTTTTTTCAATCAAAGGAAATCAAGCAATTAGAAAGGGAAACATCATAGAATCATCTATCATCGTTTGAAGTCGATTTGATTTGGGGGAATTCAAAAAAACCCTAGAAATTTACCTTTTTCAATCGCCGCCGCCATTTTTGTTTCTCAGAGCATAAGAAGAGATCGGGCAGAAGTAAATTGAAGTGGTCGGCCTACTTTTCACTTGACTAAGCCATATTTTCTAAAGGGGATTACCCTTTTAATTTAAACTCCTAGGGTTTTTATTTTTTTTATTTACTGTTTTTTGTTGTTTAAATTTCATTTGAAAACCGTTGTAATTGTTTTCTAGTTTTTGTCTGTAAAAACTAGGTGATCTAGTTAGGGTGTTGGCTGGCAGTTGCTAGAGTCTGTAAATTCTAGGATTTACTGGTTACGGGGTTGCAATCAGGGAGAATCTGATCTAGGGGTTTAGATCAGTCTACGGTTTTGAGCGTAGGGTTAGAATAGGAATAGGGTTTGCGAGTGTACATGGTCTTGTATGCCGGCTCTGTTCTATCACCTAGTAGAAACCTTAGAAATGTAGCAGTAGGCAAGGTTTTGCCGAAGCAGGGTATATTTGTGTGTGATTTACTTTTTGCATTTCTGTTTCTGCTATATTCTGTGATCTGTTTATTATTATATATCTCGTTAGATTTTTAATTCAGTTAAAAACTGTGATAAACCCTATTCACCCCCCTCTAGGGTTAATCTAGATCCAACAAGTGGTATCAGAGCAGGTATTCTGTTTACTCTTGAGTAATGGTGAATCCTAGTTGTCAGTCGATAGAGAGTCAGTCTGGTTCATCCCCAACTATTTTCAATGGAACAGATTTTTTAAACTGGAAATCCAAGATGGAATTTTATCTAAAATCTGTTAATATTAAATATTGGGATGTTGTTATCAATGGATTTGATAGTGTAAATATTACTTTCAATACCCGTGCTATGAAAATTATATTTGATTATCTTAGTACTGAACAGTTTATTCTTATCTGCCATTGTTTATCTGCAAAAGAAATCTAGGATACTCTTAATACGAAGTATGGAAGATCTGACAACGGTTACCCAAAACCCGAGAAAGTCAACTCAGATTCAGAGTTCTGTTTAACAGGATTTATAAATGAAAATTCAGAAGGATCAGATGATGGAGAATCAACAGATGCTGAAATAGAAAATTTCTCATACGAAGATTTAGTTTACATGTGTCTTGATTTAACGAAATCTATTGATAAACTCCAACTGAAAAATAAGTTTTTGAAATCTAAGAAGTTTGAGTTGACAAGCAAAATTGATGATTTGGAATCACAACTTGAATTTGATGAAATTTTTTCAAATTCTGTTTGCAAAAACTGTTTGAAATTGAAAATCAATCTTGTTCATCTCAATAAAAATATTCAAAAGTTTGAAAATGAAATTCTGATCTTAAATGAGGACAAGACTAAGTTATCAAATTTGAATAACCTTCTGCAAAAGGAATTTGAAAATATTAAAATAGATATAAATTCCAAATTTGAAATTGCTGAAAAGGAGAACTTGTTGAAATCAAATTTGATTTTAGAAGAACTTGGAAATGAGATTGAAAAATCTAAGAAATTTGAGTCTGAATAACAAAAACGATTTGAATCTGAAATCATGGAATCCGAAGCCAAATTTAAAATTCTTAAATATGAAAATTTTGTTTTAAAATATGATTTTGAAAGATGTAAAAATCATTGTTCGGATTTAATAAAAGAGAACCGTGATCTTAGAACTAAAATTCAACAGCTTGAGTCAACTCTGACTAAATTTTCTAATGGTGAAAAAACTCTGAATATGCTGTTGAAAAATCAGTTTTCATCTGGTAATAAAAGTGGTCTCGGCTTTGAGAAAAATGACATTTTTGAAAATCAGAACTCAAATGATTTTAAAAATCCTTTAAATTTCTTCAGGAAGGGTCGTTTTGAAAATTTGAACTTTAAAAGGATTTTAAACTACAACAGAAATGAGAATTTTCTTTATAATAAACCATTTAAACATTCTTGGATCCTAAAAGGAAATAAAATGGGCTTCGTTAAGTTTAAACAAATTTGGGTCCCGAATGGTACAATGGTAGATTCGAATGGTTTGTTATATAAACAAGTCTGGGTACCAAAACAAATGAATACAACTGTGAGTGGTTTTACAAATTTTGTTAGACCACTCGATGCTCTCAGCTGTTAGGTACCAAAGAAGGCTGAGGAACTACTGTGCTGAAAAGCGTTTGAATTCAAGTTGTTCTATATTTCTGTATTCTTTACAGTTCCTTGGCCAAGATTTGTTGAGTTAGAGATTCAGATTTATATTGGATTCTAGTGTGAGCTCTAAACTCACCTGTGTAATTATTATTTTTTATTTCTCCTTCTATCTCCTTCTGTTTTTGTTTTCTTTTTTGATTTATCACTTCCATTTTTTTCTTTTATTCTGGGCTTTCTTAAACTTTCAATTGTAGAATTCATGTTATCTGGAAATTCACTTCATGTGTATAAAACTCTGATATTTTTAATCTTTCCAGATCTTGAATTTATTTATGTAAATATCTGCAATTGTTTTGAAGTTTATTTTTCTGATTTCTGAATTCATAACAGTGTTGATGTATTCTTGTCATCTCTTGAACACAGTTGATTAGAATTCTAAATTTTTGAAAATCTAAAAGTTAAATGAAACTTCACACACATCTGCTATTTTGAGCTTCTTCTAATTCAGTTTAGAAGAGCTTGAAATATTATACTCATTACAGCACACTGCTAACTTTTAGTCGTGATAATTTCATTGATTTTTAGATTGGCTTAGATATTCTTGAAACATTGGTTACGTCTTGAAATTCACTGTTATTCATGATCATCTGGTTGGATTTTTTTTGTTTAAGATCATTTGAAATTTATAATACTTTGAATCTCACACACCTCTCAGATCTGAAATTATTAATCCTGAGTGATTGATTCATTGTATCTAAAGAATTACATTTATTTCAAGTGATTTTGAATAAACCACTATGTTTGGATCATGAATTTTCTTTCAAACTTGATGTTAATATTCTGAAAAATTCTTTGTACTTGTCAGAGATACTTGCGAAAAATTCTTTGAAAATATGGTTTTAAAACTCACTGTTATTTCATGGATATTTGATATAAATATTTGTTTGTTTAAAATCATTTGAAATTATTGGTTTATTGAATCTCACACATATCTTGAATTTGAAATTAATAATCTGGTGTGACCGATTCACTAAATCATGAGAGTTTCATATTCCTCAAATGATTTCAAGTAAACAGTATTTTAATCCTTGGATCATGAATTATCTTACTGACCGTCATCTTGACAAGTATGATTAGAAATTATTTTCTATGCTGCTCTGAGACTGTTTTTGAAAAATGTTTATTTTGGAATCATCTGTTTGCTGCTCTGATACATGTGTATAATCTGTTATCTTGTCTGCTTAGGCTTTATGCTTAATAATTCTTTTATCTATGATATTCTTGTTCAGTATCATGTCAAAATTCTCATTAATAGAGACATCTAGTGGTATCAATTTAGGAGTGTTGATTTATTTATTCTCATCAAGTATATATTTCTTAATTCCCCATGTCTTGTATAGATATATATATTCCTATTATAATTGTTTTTCAATTTTAGAATTATTTATTTATTATTCATTCAGAAATTAAAATCAATATCCAAATTATGTTGTATTTATAGTTCATCAAAATTATTATCAGATTTTGAAATTATGGTGAATTGTGACTGCAGTATATTTCACAACAAGAGGGGATTTTATCTGGATTTTCATAATGGTTGAATATTTATTATAATATCTTTGAACTGGCAATTATTTCACGACCATCTTCATTATCTATCATCTTTCTACCATCCATTATGTTTTTATACAAATATGGGGAGTTATTTTTTTAGAATTTTTTTTAACAATGGAAATATTTGTGATAGAAATTGGACTATTTTTTTTCAAAATTAGTGACAATTGAATATTTTCAATGATCCCGGTACAGTCGAGCATATTTCATAATATAATTAATTTAGAAATTTATTTCACAGTCCATTTCTATACCTATCCCATTTTCTATCATTCATATATTGGTTTTATATACCAAGGAGTTTTTTCTTTAAACGCTGAAAATATTAAATATAAGTGTGTCTCTAACCTTATTTAAAAATCCAAGCTCTAGTCATGCATGGTTATGAGACAAATTATAATTTAAGCTGCGACTAACCTCATTTAAAAATCCAAGATCTGGTTATGCATGGTCAATGTGCTCTAAAATTAAAAAAAAATGCTATAAATAGAAATTAATTTCGAATTCTCCTTGGTGTTTACAAAAACCAGCCTATCAATCCATATTCTAATCTGTGAAATGTGTTAAAATATTATGAAATATTATGATTTGTTGATTGATAGCTATTGGGATTTGAGATTATACGATTTTGTCACTCAAATTAAATTAGTAATTATAGTCCAAATCTATCACTGTTTTTGTGCTAAATTTTACAAAATTCTTTTGAAAATAACTAGAAATCATATTTTTCAAACTCTCTCCAGTTTATATAAAATTCATCGTAGATTCGTCATTCTCTACAATGTGAAATATGCCATGTGTTCTCAAAATATTATGATTTTTGTTTGACTGATTGAGATTTATGATGATTGTTCTTCCTCTTAAGCTGAAATTATATTTTTAGTCACTTTTCATCTATATTTTAAATTCTGAATCCTTTTGACGATAACAAAAGGGGGAGAATGTATTGAGATTTTGATTTATGGGTAAATATTTTATAAATACTTTTAATTTTTAAAATTCGTTATTATTCATTTCACTCATGCACAGTTATAGGGGGAGTCTCCGTTGTAGCGGGAGATTTCAAATATGGAGAGTTATGTTCTTCACTGTCAAACACATTTACTGTATTGAAAATCTTAATATTTGTTTGTCATCATCAAAAGGGGGAGATTGTTGTATATAACGGTGTTGTATACACAATTATATGATTTTTGTTTGATGATAACAACCAAATATATATTATTTTATATGTGTTTGTTACTGTACTGTTCTATATATATACATCAAAGACAGGAATATAATATTTATATTTAAATAGAATTCGACTGTACAGACATTCATATATTCATACAGTATTTTATATAAATTGAATATTCGATTTCAACATTCAAACTGTACAGCCATTTAATACTCCACTATTTAAACACATTCACAGAATATTTGTACTTGTAAATTGACTGAATAAAATAGACAAGTTTGTTTGACAACAATAAAATAATATTTTATTTCAAACGAATTTGTCTATTAGAAATAACAGTACAATTCATATATACATACATTTTCACTGTCTAACTCATATACAGTTCACTCTACACTCTTTGTACATTCATTTACAAGTCATTTACATTCACTCTGTACAATTTAATTTTACACTCATTCACTGTCATTTTTTCTTGTTTTGTGTTTTCTGAATGCTTCACTATCAGTTCAGTCACTGTCTTCTGACTTCAGTCTTCTTACTTCAGTTCAGTCTTCTGTCTTCGCTGCTCACTATCAGTCTAGTCAACATCTTAATACCTGTCACATGAAACATAAACACACAGTACACTGCAACAAGAATAAAATTGAATACATGTGAATATCAATTTTATTTTTAAAATTTTATTTGCCTCAGTTTTCTGGTGTGTTTCTCATCATATTTCATGACTTGATTTGACCTGTGTCTAGTCAGTCTGTATATGTATAGTACAGGGACAGGAAATCCTGTATGGTGGCTGCATATACACACGTGTATAGATATACACATGTGCACTGCCTTGCCAATCAGAGTGAAGTGGTGGAGCAGCCACATGGACCAAGCTTGAAACAGTGAAATGGACAAGTGAACACAACAACAAAAGCGTCGAGCCAAGAATTTCAAATCATGTGCAAAGCAGCTTATTCAAAGTGGTCGAGTGGTTAAGACTGTGCCAACATTCATAATGATCTATCTCAGACATGCATGTACAAAGAATCTTGTTTTAGCAAAAATGACAAGGTAGATCAGTTATAACATGGTGAAGATCAACTCAAGTTGAAGTCTAAACTGGTGCATGCAAGAATGGTTCATCATGGCAGATCACTCAACATGGATCAAAAGGAAACAACTAATTTTCATGTTAGCCAACACAGCAAATATACAATCAGCTCAGCAGTGCATAGGCAAATCCAAACACATATGGTTCAGCATCAAAGTAATGTGAACAGGGAGTTTTTTTTTAAATGCTCAAGTTAGAGAGACATTGCATGTAAACAACAAAGAGAAGCCAGAACGAACACACATACAGGGGTGAAGCAGCATACACGTGAAAATGAACATAAAGAACTAATATGCAGAAAATCAACAGTTTATGTTTTCTGGTAGTTTAAGTGCAAGTTGGCCAAAGAGTGGTGCAGCATGATGCAGGGGTTTCTTATCACAAGTCAACGAATACACATGCATAAGTTCAAATGACATGCAGTGATGCACATGCTCAAAATAGGGCTCAAGGAAACATATTCATTAACATGGGTGATGTACAGGGGACAATATGTACACTCAAGTGACAAAACTACATTGTTCTGCAATGCGATGTCAAGCATGGTCGGGCAACGAGTACACAGGATATTGCAGTGCATCAAAACAATTCAGGTTTGCATGTGGTTATGCAGAAGTCAAGTGTTCATGTTACAACCCAAAAGGCAATGCTCAAAATCTTTGAAATATTCAGAATTAAGTTCAGAATTTTTTTTCGATAAAATCAGTTTCAAATTAAGCTAAATGGGGCAAGTAGCTTTGGCATGCAAGTTTTTGTTTTTCGAAAATCTCATGAGATTTTAAATGCCAAGAAATTCATTTAAGATGATAGCTTATATCAACAATTCAAATGTGGCAAGTAATTACACCTTTCCAGTAGAGAAATTGAGACAAATGCAATATGTTCACACAGCAAATACATGTGAAAGATTAATTCAGGAAAGAGTGTAATGCGGATTTTGAAATCAAATTTTCAATTTCAAATCTTTCTAAGTATACAGGTGTTCCAATATTCAAGTTTGGCAAGTTATTTTTGGTTACTGGATTTGTGAAATTCTTTTACAAGATAAAATGGTAAAGCCAAATCAATTCAAGTCAAAACAAGGGAACAATCAAAGCAAACATTTTCATACATGGCAAGTGTTCATCTCATTCAAGAATTACATAAATCAAGAATCAGGTCCAGGTTCATTTTTTTAATCAAAGGAAATAACGCAATCAAAAAGGGAAACATCACAAATCAGTGCAAGTCGTATATGAAATCAGAGTGTTGATATATAGGCTTTCCAAATCCTATTTTTTTCATACCCATTACATCATCGGCAAGTGATTGAAATCGTAAAATTCAGAGCAACAAAATCGTAGAGCAACAGAGATATCAATTTAAAAATCACTCACATCGGAAGCCAAGCTAAAATAGATTGACGTTCAAGCTACACGAATTCAAGCTTCAGAGAATCATCTATCATTGTTCGAAGTCAATTTGATTTGGGGGAATTCGGAAAAACCCTAGAAATTTCCTTTTACAATCGCCGCTGCCGTTTTTGTTTCTCAGAGCATAAGAAGAGACCAGGCAGAAGTAAACTGAAGTGGCCAGCCTACTTTTCACTTGACTAAGCCATATTTTCTAAAGGGGATAACCCTTTTAATTTAAACTCCTAGGGTTTTTATTCTTTTTATTTACTGTTTTTTGTTGTTTTAATTTCATTTGAAAACCGTTGTAATTGTTTTCTAGTTTTTTTCTGTAAAAACTAGGTGATCCAGTTAAGGTGTTGACTGGCAGTTGCTAGAGTTTTTAAATTCTTGGATTTACTAGTTACAGGGTTGTAATCAGGGAGAATCTGATCTAGGGGTTTAGATCAGTCTACGGTTTTGAGCGTAGGGTTAGAATAGGAGCAGGGTTTGCGAGTGTACATGGTCTTATATGCGGGATCTGTTCTATCACTAGTAGAAACCTTAGAAATGCAGCAGTATGCAGGGTTTTGCCAAAGCTGGGTATATTAGTGTTTGATTTATTTTTTGCATTTCTGTTTCTGCTATATTCTGTGATCTGTTTATTATTATATATCTCATTAGATTTTTAATTCGGTTAAAAACTGTGATAAACCCTATTCACCCCCCCCCCCCCTTCCCCTCTAGGGTTAATCTAGATCCAACATTTAAGTGTCATGTAAGCCATGCTATATAGTTCATTTATGCCAAAAAGGTGTGTTTTCCAAGATTTCGGGGCAGCTTTGTTTAAGCCTAGAGTAATATACACGCTGTCCCGATTAGTTAGGTATGGTCAGAAGGGCGAATTACGCATTCAAGTTAGTTCTATTCAGTATCTACAAGCCTAGGCATCCTAACTTGGAGCCTTGGTATTAGAAATTCCCAAAATCAATTAGAGTTTGTGCAAAACAACTTGGAATCAACACTTAGGTAGTAAGATATGGCTGGAGATAGTCAAATACAGGGAATGTTGCACTTAAAAGCTCGGCTACAGATGGACTTCGGGGCCAAACCGAACTGAATCGAGCCAAAGGCCTAGATGGTGGAACAAGGATCGAATGGAGATGGTCAAAAGGCCGGCGGCAGTGTTAGGTTGCTTTAAGAATCAACGGCGGCAACGGAGATCAATGGTAAAGTCAGGGAAGTCGAGTCGACTGCAAGAAAAGGGGAAGACCGAAACCCTAGTTTTCGTAGCCAAAATAAGGAATTGGGATAAGGAGCAAACCGTGTGTCATATAAAGGAAGTGAAGAAAGAATAATTGTTAAGTATAAGCGTCGGCACTGATCCAAAGTCCATGGGTTGGCACCGACCCATATTGCTTTATCAAAAATTAAATCTGCTGCTCCCATGAGCATGCCTGTATGTGCCTCACCCTGTGACAAAAGTACCAAATTAAAAAGGGTTATCTTGACGTAAACTTAAGCATTAGTAAGGCAACACCAAACAATGAGCTCCGGATCAATAGTCGTCTCTCAAGAAGATTAGTTGTTTGGTCCCAGATCATACCTTCGGAAGGAATGTACTATCGTCATACCAGAGCACATCATGTTTTCAAACACGAATATGCTCAGGGGGTAAATGTTAACCTAGATATAACATTAACAGATGTCCACACATAATCTTTATGAAGACCGAAGTCACATGATATTAGAATCAAATTGAACCTTACCATAAAGCTTAGAAGAACAAAGCAAGGGCAGCTGTAAAAGTTCCATAGCTAAAAAGTTTATGTACATGGGGTTGGTACCGACCCATTGTAGATCGACACCAACCTATGATGGTTATCTTGGTATTTGTACATCGCTATCATTGCCACCTAAATACTAAACAAGATATGTACATCGCTACTGTAAAATAAGATGCAAAAATTAAACAAATACAATGGGTCGGCACCGACCCATCGTATTAATGTATTTTGCTACATAACCTCTAGGTGAAGGTCGACACATGATTTAGGGGATCTCTGCATGTGGGCTTAGCACAACTCCTTCTAGAACACCTATAAATAACTCCCTAGTTCCAACATCAAAGGGGATTGATTTCTTTGCTCTTCCAAAGCCCTGCAAAGATATTTTTTTGTCTTTAGCATCCATTACTCTCCTCCAATAGCAAAGCTTCTTCTTTAGAGATAGCTACTCCAAGTCACCTATGATGATTATCGTGATTCTTCGATAACCAATAGTACTAGTGATTATTTTCTATTCTCTACTTTAGAGAACTTTCTAATCATATATACCATATTGTATTTGGCATGGCAAGGAGTATAATAATGTTGTTCAAAGTGGATATAGGCTTGATCCCAAGCTAAACCTTTATAAAATTGTCTTCTTCTTTACCTGTTTACTATTTCTTTATTGTTTTCATTTTTTTTTTTACTACTTTATTCTATTTACTCATCACGGGATGGTGCTTTCGCAATTAATCAGGTGTTACTGCCATTTTTGGAGTTAAAACCTGTTGCCACTCTTATCCCAGTGGAACCAGCAGCTTAACACGCTGACAGGGTTTTCAACTTTCCTCGTCTTTGTAAAAATTTCATGAATTTAGGAGGCAGTCCTGTTTTAGGAACAGAAGGCTTCCTTGTAGCTAGAGCGTCGATAACTCAACGTGAACGTATCTTCGAAGCTACAGGATGGGATGACCAACTAAGGCATAGGGTAACAGCTTGGAATTTGAAAGTAAAAGCCTTAGAGTGGTGGAACATGATTTCAGAATAGAATATGAGTAGAATGTATACTTAGGAAAAGTTTAAGACCCATTCTGAAATGAAGTTCTTCCCTAATGCTGAGATGAGACTACAGATGGAGAAGTTTATTCAGCTAAAGTAAGAAGAGTTAAGTCTAAGAGAGTATGTAGCAAGATTACAGAGTTAACAAAAATTAGGAGAGATTGGTAGATACCCATATGAACAAAGAATTTAGGTTTGTTAAGGGCTAAATTCTCTATTGAGGGAAATGTTATTGACTCAGGTGACTTTTGGAGCTATGTTCGAGGCACTTGTTGAGACAGCTATCTTATTTACGGTTGAGGAAAAGAAGGAAGCTAAGAATGAGAAAAGGGAAGGTCCTTCTAGTTTTGGAAAGACCAAAAAGAAAAGTTTTTGCCAAAAGAAGAAGAAAAGAGGACAAATTAAGAAAGATGCTAAGGCTGTTCGAGGTTCCATAAGAAGGGCCATGAGGCCAAGGATTGTAGGGTAAACCTAGTGCAGCTTGAATTTAAAGGAAAGTAATTCAATTGTCATGAGGGTGGACACTTGGCAAGGAACTATCCTAAACCAAAAGGAGGACAGCATGGGAAAAACTATGCTTTGGAAGCAGCACTGCTTCGTAGTCAACCCCCAAGAGATCAATGACAACCTGCTTTGGAAGGAATAATCTCAATTCTAGGAACTTTTGTGTGTACCATGTTTGATTCCGGAGAAATTCACTACTTCATTGCTAAAAAGATTGTTATTTCCTTAAATCTTCCCTTGTCTTTTATTAGCAGTCTGATAGGGTTGTCTTAGCCTATCGAAGGAGCTAAGAAACTTTCGCTTATATGTAAAGACCTAGTATTCGATATCAACGATGTCAATTTCTTTTGTGATGCGTTTGTACAAGATTTTGAGGGGTATGGTTTCATAGTAAGGATGGATTGGATATCATTTTATACAGTCGTCCTTCACTATGATAAGAGATTTGTTATCTTAAGAAGTAATGAAGACCGTATCTTAGAGATCCCATGTAGGATTGGAAATAGGGATTCGACCTTACTGCACTCTTTATCGCCTGAATTAGTAGGGACATCTTCAGTGCGTATTGTGTGCGAGTTTTCGGATATCTTTTAGGAAGTCATGGGACTTCCTCCCCACAAAAAAATCTCGTTTAGGATAAATCTCGAGAAGGACGCAAGGCTAATAGCATTGTCATTAAGGCAAATGGCTCCAAGAGAAAGGAGAGAGTTAGACAGATAAATCTCTGAGTTATTGCATAAAGAGTTTATTCGAAGGAGTACGTCTAAGTCGGGTGCACCAGTATGCCACTAAATCCGACAGGTCGCTAAGGTTTTATGTGGATTATAGGGAGCTCAACAAGCTAACTAAGAAGAATAGATGCCCCTACCTAGGATTGATAACCTATTTGACCATTTGGGAGGTGCCTAAATCTTTTTGCAGTTAAATTTGGCAACAAGAATTCACCAGTTGAGGATTTCTGAAGAGTGTAAAACTAATACAACATTTAGAATGCTAGATGGATTATTTGAGTGGGGAGGTTATTCCCTTCGGTTTGAAAATTCCCCTGCTTTCTTTGTGGATATTATGAGTATGGTTTTTAAGGGAATTCTCAATAAGATAGTTGTGGCATTCGTGGATTACATTTTTTATCCTTTTCAAGGACTCTAAGAAGCATGAAGATCACTTGAGAAAGGTCCCAAGAATTTCGAGGGAAATTCAACTTAAGGCATAGTTTTCGAAATGCCACTTTTGGAATAAATAAGTTAAATTTCTTAGACATATCATTTCAGGGAAAGGATTGGTCGTAGACCCCTATATGGTAGAGGTTGGTCAAGAGTAGAGGGTACCCCGCAATGCGATGGAGGTTAGTAGTTTTCTTGGGTTAGCGGATTGCTACATAAAATTTATTAAGGACTTCGCGAGGATTGTAGCCCCTTTAACCCAGTTAAGAAAAAAGACTCCTGAGTTCGTATGGAGTGAGAAATGCGGTATTGATTTTGAAAGGTAGAAGGAATCTCTTGCGAGTGCGTCTATCCTTATTACTCCAGATGGAGCGAATATGTTCACAGTATTCAATGATGCTTGTGGGACTGGTTTAGGAGCAGTACTCATCCAAGAAGTTAGAGTAGTTGCCTATGCAAGTAGACAACTTAAGGATCATGAGAAGTGGTTTCATGTCCATGACTTAGAATTAAAATCATGGTTTTTCCTTAAAGATGTGGAGATACCACCTTTTTGGAGAGAAGTTTGAGCTCTTTACCGACCATAAGTCTGTTAGATATTTGTTTTCTCAACGAGATTTGATCTTTCGACAATAGTGATGGTGGAGTACCTGGCATCATTCGACTTTGCTATTCAGTATACCCCTGGGAAGGGTAATGTCATTGTCGGCGTTTTAAGTTAGAGGCATGCTACCCTAAGTGTCATTATCGTGTAGAATCAGTTGGATTTTCTTTCTAGTTCCAGTTTACACCCGTTATTTGTAGTAGCTCAAAGATTTCTCGGAGTTATGGAAGTAAGGCCAGTTTTGGTAGAAAGAATTAAGAGTGAGCAAGACCCCAATGATGAGTTGAGAACATTAAAGGGAAGTATTTCTAAGGGAGAACCATTTTATCATTCAGATATATATTCTATTGATAGTGGTGGTAGTTTGAAAAGGGACGGTCGACTTTGTGTCCCTAAGAATGAAGACCTTAGAAGGGAAGTTCTAGGGGAGTGCCACCGGTCGAGGATGTCCATACACCCTGAAGGAGATAAAATGTTTAGGAATATGAAAGGAAGTCTTTATTGAGAAGGAATGAAGAGAGATGTTGCGGAGTTCATAGCTAGATGTTTGACCTGTCAAAAAGTTAAGGAATAGCAAGGTAGGCCTAGAGGGTTGTTTTTACACTTATAGACTCCCACTTGGAAATGAGAACACATTTCAATGGATTTTATTGACAGTATTCCAAGGAGTCAGAAGGGAAATGAATCTATTTAGGTCATTGTAGATTGATTGAAGAAGAGTTCCCATTTTATCCTTACCAAGAGGAATAGGACTGCCGCTTTGTTGTCCCAGTTATATGTCAAGGAGATAATAGGACTTTATGGAATCCCGACTAGCATAGTTAGTGATAGAGACCCTTTGTATAAAAGTGAAATTTGGAGAGGCCTACAAGAACCTTTAGGGATAACGCTGAGTTTAGGTATAGCCTATCATCCACAAACCAATGGCTAAACAAAGAGAGTTAGCAGAGTTCTTGAGGATCTGCTTAGAGCCTGCACCATCGACTTCGGAGGAGATTGGGAGCAACATTTTCCATTAGTGAAGTTTTCGTATAACAATAGTTATCAAGCAACGATTGGTGTAGCTCCTTATAAAGTATTGTGTGGGCAGCTATGTAAATTTCCTACTTGTTGGTGGGAAACTACAGAGAAGATTTTACTCAGATCAGAGCATATCCGTGATTCAACAGAGAAAATCGCTTTGACTCAGTAGAAAATGAATATTGCCCAAGAAGAAATCATATGCCGATGGAAGGAGGAAGGAACTTGAATTTAGCATTAGAGATTTGGTATTTGTGAAAGTTTCACCACTTAGGAAGTCAATCCGGTTTGGAAAGATTAGGAAGTTGGCTCCTAGATTTAATGGACGGTTCAAGATCGTGGATAGGATAGGAAAACTGGTGTATCATGTGGATCTTCCTGAATGCTTATCGGGGTTCCATAACATTTTCCATATTTCTCATCTTCGGAAAAGCCTTCATAATTCCGCCATCAGACTCGAGCTAGATGATATCGGGGACTTGGGGAGCTTCGAGTTGGAGTCTAGGATGCCTTGTGCCAATGCAAAGATCATGAAGCATGGAATCAAAAGACTCCGGAATAAGTCTATTCGCCTAGTCCGAGTATAATAAGTAACCTTGTAGAAAGCACCTGGGAAACCGAGAAGAAGATAAGGCAAACTCATCCATAGCTTTTCTTAGGTAATTATTTCCTCTAAAAATTCATTTTATGGTTGCATTATGGTTGCTAGATTGGATGGAAGGAGATGGTTGCAACTCAAATGCACCATGTACTCATATAGGATTTTATGCAAATGAGAGTGTTTTGCGTACGTACAACATCACTCATTACACGGAAACAGTAGCAGTAAGCTTAGTTTAGCAAGTTTGCGGTACATAATCACTATGAGTTATAAATGTTTATTAAAATAACATGGGTGAACAACATGGTTGTTAGAATGAGTTGTATTTTTCGCCTGTTTGGAAAGATTTCGGGATGAAATCTCTTTTAAGGGGGAAGAATGCAACACCCCATAAAATGTTCCTTAAATAAACATAAGATAATTAAATTTAAAATAAATAATAATAATCTATAATAAATTAATAGGCTGAAAAATAGATTCTTCGGGAATTAAGGATAGGGCCACGAAAGTATTATAGTTATGTTTGTGGTAAGATTTTTGTCCATTTTCATATTTTACTTACAGAAAACGGAACTCATATTCAAAAGTTATTAATAAAACAAGTTACGTGTAAATGTTTACACATAAGATTTGAAATTCAAAACTAATATAAATCCGGAATATAATTAATATTAGATTGACATAAAAGAATATTCCATGAGGATTTGGATTTGTGTTATTTATGTGCAATTGGGGACAAGAATAATAAACATAAGGAAAGAAATCAAAGCCATTAATTCAGAATTAATACATAACGACGTTACAGGATATTCAAAATATCCTTGCTCGACCCTAGAGGAGGAGTTGATCGCCCTCCTATAGAGGGGGTCGACCGCCCTCCTGGGGGAAGGTTAAAGAGGATGCGTTTTTATAAAGAGATTTTTATAATTTTGCATCAATAGACCGCCCAAAGTAAATCAATCTAATCAAACGGTCCATATGCACAATTGCAACTATAAATACAGTCCCCAAGCCTCACTCTAAACCCTACTCTTGTTTCATTATGTGCCTTCATACTGTCCTTATGCCATTGTTGAAATCCAAAAAAAGGTTAGGATTCTCTTCTATTGCTCTAACCTCCATTCTATCCTTTCTGATCTAAATTTATATAGATTTAGATTCTGGAATTTGGTTTTATATATATATATATATATATATATATATGAAAGATTCTAAAATTTGATTCTTATATATATATATATATATTAGGAGGATTAGAATATGATTATTTCAAAGGCTAAATCCACATCTGATTCTACACAAATTATATTATTCTTCCTTCTCAAATCTCTATGAGTGGAATTTTCATAAGTTTGTTACTTGTTATACTCTGATAGTGTAAAATTTGGATTATTCTGCCTAATAGGGATTTGGATATATGCATAAACATAACAATATCAAAACCCCTAAATCCCTTATTATTTATGTTTCTTGCGGAAATGGTCAATCAAGTATATCTGGTTTTGATTATCAATATAATGAAAGAAAAGGCATTTGGGTATTTGTATAATCCTTGAAATTGGTCTAATTCACTTCGACGTAAATATGTAAATTCATGTATAAGTATTTTGTTGCAAAAGCTTAAAAACTTGAGTATTTTGAATTGAGTAGGTTTAGACATCTATTTTCAAAATAGATTGTTTGAACATATTATTTGCAAGTCACTAAAGTATTAAGATCTGTATACGAAATTTATATAAAAAGTGATTTAGTACCAAAATGAGGAATTTACATATGTGTTTGGAAATATTACAACTTGTCTCTATTTTTTCATTAGATAATCACTCAAACCTTAATTACAAATTATGCTATGAATGTTTGTTATCTCTATAACACCCCGTGTATTTTATAACTGTGAAATTCATAAATTAAACTATAACTAATTTTAAATCAAAGAATTAAGGGAAACGGGATACGCCATTTCGTTCGTCTCGAAATTCTGCTTGAGATAGAGTCTGAGTTTGCGTAAAACGGATATCGTATGAAGAAGTTATGGACGAACGAAGTTGGGCGAAAAACCGGAAAACGGGTCAGAATGCACTGGCGCACTTGGGAAGTGTGCCAGAACAAAAATGCACTGGCGCACTTGGGAAGTGCGCCAGTACATTTTTGACCTGGCGCACCTGCCAAGTGCGCCCAGGTCAAAAATGACCTGCTGGTCAGGTCTGGTCAAGTCCTGGCTGGCCAGGTCCGTGTTTAGTCGATTTTCTGAGCCTTGCCTTGTCACTAGGGCTAGGTGTCAGCTCCTGGTTGGTCTCTCCTTCAAACGAACGGCTATCATTGAACTAAGCTTCATCGACGGTCTAAATCAACTCACAAACTCTATAAAAAGGACCTAAGACTAACCCTAATCCACATAAACTAAAATGGAGATGAGACCGTCATGCTTCTGAGGAGAGACTGAAGATAGCCGTCAGAAATAGAGAGACAACTAGGAGATAATTCAAAGCTTAAAGCAACGTTAATCAAATCAAAGCAACGCCTACAACAAAGGATAGCATCTCCAAATTCAGAATTCAGATTTCTGAATTGAAGATTCGCCATACGCTGTAAGTAGAGTGCTATTCCGATATGAATTAAATAATTGTGTTGATTTGTGTAATGTAAGAAATGGAATTATGGCGATAATAATCTATATTTGTATGTTGCTTTGATGCAAAACGATTTGGGAATATTATGGTATACGATTGGATATTTGCAAGTACGCGATTTGCGTTGGAAACGAAATGGAATTGTGGCGATAATGACTTATATTTGTATGTTATTTTGATTCTAAACGATTTGGCAATGCTATGGTTTGATTCATACAAGTATGTGGCTTATGTTGACAACCACATGTTGTGGAATTTTGATTGGGACTTATGCAAGCATATGATTCATATTGAAAACTACATGTTTGTGGTAGTTATTTACAACACCCATTTTGTAAATGCAAGTATAAGATTCATGTTGAAACAACAACTATATGTTGTAATAGTTTATTTTGAAATTCATGCAAGTCTATGATCTATTGTTATGACAACATGATGTAAAATTCTATGGTCATCTTTAGTGTAATTTGATTCACCTAAGTATTATGATTCATATGAAGGTTATGTTGAAATTGGCATCATAGTTCAAGTATAAAAATCATGATTTTGTGATAGTGACAAAAGCAAGCGTCTTTGTAAGCTTGTATTAATTTTATGAACATGTCTAAGCTATGTTTGTTATTATGCCTAGTTAAAAACATGTTTTCTAAGCTTATGTTGTTATCTTAATCATATGATAATATATTTTTGGCACATAAGTTACATTAGATATTTACATTAGAATTACATCCCCTTACAAGTTACATAGATTGGACAAAAACCCATGATTATATGAATAATAGGATTCAAAATCAATTATGTTTATGCCATGACCATATAAGGACTCATGTTCAATAATGATTATGCCATAATTATATGATTAGAGTGGTTCATGTTTAAGTACTATTTATGCCAAGACTACATGTTTCGTTTACACCATGATTATGTGAATAGAATGATTCATGTTTAAGTATTGCTTATATTATGTGTTGTTACAATTGCAAGTTCACATATGCCTATCTTATGTTAATTAGATCGTATGTTGCAAGTTCATGCGTTCACACTCCCCTTTTTTATGTCACCTTATAAACACCATGTTATAGCCTCCCCTTTTCATATGGCTAAATTGGGTTTAAGTATTAAACCCAACGCACCTTACATTGGAACGAACGAATAAAACGGGGGAAATGACGTTTGGGTTAAAAATATAGAACATATGTGTTGGCTTGTTGACGCACGCCAATAACTTTGAAAAACAATTAAGTGGCATAATTAAATCTTAACCAATAAAGATGAATTTGAATAATGGGCCGCAAATATTTCCATATAAAAAGAAGAAAGACAAAATATGTAAATGTAGAAAATACGATGTGTTTAACCCGAGGTTGGATTGAGTTGTGATGTAAACCTGCCCGGAACCGCCCGGCTGTCCAGTAGTCACAACAATACCTATCCAATGTGGGTGGTTAAACATGGAGCCCAATAAGGACCCGAGGTTAAACTGAGTTGTGGCGTAAGACTGCCCGGACCCAACCGGCAACAGGCAGCCACAACAATACCTGTCTAATGTGAGAGGTCAAGGCTTTAATAAGACAATTAAGGCTGAGTCAGGATTGATAGGATTAAGTAAATTATATTAATACTTAATCAAAATGGAACATGCTAAACTAAACAGACTGATTGGGGATTAGGTTTATAAAACACTTAACCAACTTAGCATGTTGGCTAGAAATAGAAAACCTAGTAGCGGGGGACCCTTTTCAGCAGTAACCCTATAAGGTGTATCATGATACCCTGAAACTAGGCAGGGTGGGGCACGATTACTGGGCTGACTGTAAGAGGTCAAATCGACGGTGGTGGTGCAGCAGTGTAGGTTCTAACGGGGTGCGGGCGTGCACACACTCCGGCGCAGAAAAATAAGGCATTGGGCACCAGTAGCATACCTGTGCATTCTAGGATTGTGTCAGGCCGCCACCATGGGACTTGATACACCCCATGGTGGGACCAGCATAGGTAACTACAACATCGGGGGCCGTAAGACACATGTAACTATGCGAGTAGGAGCCGATCATCATAAAATGGATCACTTCACCCTGATTATGGGGTGCCTGTTGGGAACTAGTTTATATGGGTACAGAGATTAATATGGGGTACGATAGTATATTCGACCCTAGACAACTTAACTAAGTTTATAGTGCTTTCCCATTTCTAGTTTATACTTATCATACCCAGTTCTTTATTCATAGACTGAATAGTCCTAGACTTACTCAGGCTTTATGTCTGACTCTACTTTTCTTTCGTCTTCTTTTCTTCCGTTCCCCCCCCCCCCCCAGGTCCACAGGGAGGGAATACCGCAGCTTGACCAGCCTTCATATCCAGCTTGAAGAGAAAGAATGTATTGCTTGGATCTTTTCGTTTTGGACTATGGCTTTGGACAACAACTATGGGACTTTTGCAGCTTATTTATGTTTTCTTTATGCTTCTTTAAATAATGTAATCAAGAAAGTTATGAAGATGTTATGTTTTTAGAAGTATTGTAAGACAATTATGGTATGGTTGGTGTAACACGTATTTTAATGAAATAAAAGTTGTTGTTTTCCGCTGTTCAAAAATATGTGTTCTTATATCTGTCTTGTATATCTGTGACTTATACTTATAAACCTCCACCAAAATTAGGGCATTCCCTTTGAGAGTGACCCTAACGGAGGTGGGATGTTTCACTTGGTATCAGAGCATAGGTTTACCAGATAAGATAAAAAGTTTTGGAAATTTATTTTCAAAAAGGAAATTTAAAGAAGCATTTTTTTAAAAGATAAAATGTTTTATTTTAAAAGGCAAAGTCCCCCCAAAGCCATAGGTACTATCTCTTATCCTTCATTTTGAATCTATCCTTTTTGTTTCAGCATGTCCGAAGAACTTAACTTGCCAGAGGGTGTACCAATACCTGGTTGGTTTAGACGGTTCTTAGAAGCAAGGGCCACTCAGCCAGGTCCTACCGTTCCTCCTCCCCCAGCTGCAGGAAATCATCCAGCTGCAGCAGCACCTCTTCCTCCACCTCCTCCACGGGGAAACACGTTTGCTAAGATATGTAAAGATTTTAAAGCTATGGGAGGAAAGGATTTTCATGGAACAGAGTCCTTCGTGGCAGCTAGAAATTGGCTGAAAGAAACCGAGGACTTATTCATCATCTTTGAGGTAGAAGATAGACAGAAAGTACAACTGGCAGTGTGGCTATTAAAGGGCGAGGCTTCCTACTGGTGGGAAGTCACCAATGCAGAAAGACCAGTGGAAACATGGGAGGACTTTAGGGCAAGGTTTGAGGCTAAATTTCTCTCAGATGCGGAAAGGAGTTTGCAGTTGGAAAAATTCTTATTTCTTAAGCAAGGGAACAAGACAGTCAAAGAGTATGTTAATCAGTTTGATGAGCTGGCTAGGTTTGGGCTGGACCTAGTCAACACCCCGCACTAGAAGGCTCTCCGTTTCGTCAAAGGGTTGAATGAGCCATTACACAGTTTGGCCATGACCCATATACCCATGGGAGCTACATATGAAAGGTTGGTACAAATGGCATTGCTGAACGAAGAGGATAAGGGCAAGAAGGAGACAAAGGCAGAAAGCTCTCAAGGGAAGAAAGAGGGTTTGCAGCCTAAGAAGACAGACTTTAAGAAGGGCGGGAAAGGCAACAAAGAGAAGAGGAAGTGTAATTTCTGTGGCAAAGTGGGGCACTTAGTGAAAGATTGTCGGAAAAAGAAGGCCAAGGAGAATGGTGGGTGCTTTTCTTGCGGTGAGACAGGTCACAGGGCTAAGGACTGCCCAAAGAAACGAGGACAGGGGCAGAGGGCTGGATCCACCTCAGGGGCACAAGTTCATATGCTAGAAGCGCCACCTCTGCAACAGCGAGGTATAAATACTTCTGTAGAATGTGTAGTTTATCTTTATGATCACCCCGTTCGCACTTTATTTGATTCTGGCGCATCACACTCCTTTATCTCGTCTGCTTTAGTAGAATCTCTACACCTAAAAACTAGTATGGTAGAGGACCCCTTAATTGTTTCAAACCCAATTGGGGGCCCAGCTCATTTGTCTATGATCTGTTTGGGATTGAAAATTTCTATTCTAAGCGTAGAATTTCAATGTAGTGCCTTTGTTTTGGGCTTTTCGGGATATGGTTTGATTTCGGGCATGGATTGGTTATCCAGTAATGGGGCCATCCTTGATTGTGAGAAAAGGGTTGTTAGGCTCCTAACCCAGCTCGGTAATACTTTGGAAATTTCTTGTAATCCCTCGTATGCGGTTATGCTTAGTTACCTTGAATCGCTAGATGCCTCCGTTGAAAATTTGCAATCGGTTAGAGTGGTCCGGGAATATCCGGATGTCTTCGAAGAGGTGAAGGGCTTGCCTCCGAAGCGGGAGATAGACTTCCGCATATACCTTGTAGATAATGCAAAGCCCGTTGCGTTGCCCGTTAGACACATGGCTCCGCGGGAAAGGAAAGAGCTCAGTAAACAGATTAAAGAGCTTCTAGAAAAGGGGTTCATTAGGAGGAGCATTTCAGAATGGGGCGCTCCAGTGGTGTTCGCTACAAAGGCGGATGGTTCACTCCGTCTATGTGTTGACTATAGGGAGCTCAACAAGCTAACGAAAAAGAATAGGCACTCTCTCCCCAGAATTGACAATTTGTTTGATCAGCTTGTAGGAGCGTCTGTTTTCTCCCAACTCGATTTAGCGACCGGTTTTCATCAGCTAAGGGTGGCTGAAGATAGTATCGATAAAACGGCATTCAGAACCCCAGACGGCTTCTTTGAATGGCTTGTCATGCCTTTAGGCTTGACAAATGCACCTACTTACTTTGTGGACCTGATGAGTAGGGTATTCAGAGATTTCCTCAATTAGTTCGTAGTGGTCTTCGTAGACGATATCCTTATCTTCTCAAAGAGTGAAGAGGAACATGCTCAACACTTAAGGGCAATCATGGAAACTCTGCGAGTCCATCAGCTAAAAGCCAAATTCTCCAAATGCCACTTTTGGAGAGAAGAAGTGAGGTTCCTTGGGCACATAGTATCCTAACAAGGGTTAGCAGTGGACCCTGCTAAGGTAGTGGCGGTACAGGATTGGAAGACACCAAGGAATGCAACTGAGGTCCGAAGTTTTCTAGGACTAGCAGGTTTCTATCGAAAGTTCATAAAGGATTTTTCGAAAATCTCAGCTCCGCTCACGAAATTGACCAAGAAGAATCTAGCGTTCAATTGGGACTTGGATTGCGAGTTTGCTTTCCAGCGACTAAAAAGGGCTCTTACAACAGCCCCAGTTTTGACGTTGCCAGATGGAAGCAAGATGTTCACTGTTTATACAGATGCATGTGGGACAGGGCTAGGCGCCGTCTTAATGCAAGAAGGAAGGGTAGTAGCTTATGGCGGGAGGCAGTTGAAAGTGCACGAAAAGAACTACCCGACCCACGATCTTGAGTTAGCTGCCATCGTCTTTGCACTCAAGTCTTGGCGACACTATCTCCTAGGTGAGAAGTTCGAACTTTACACTGACCATAAATCATTGAAATATCTTTTCTCGCAGAAAGATATTAACTTGAGGCAACAGAGATGGATGGAGTTTCTTGCCTCGTACGATTTCGAGATCTCCTACACTCCGGGCAAAGGCAACATAGTGGAAGACGCGTTGAGCCGAAAGAAATTGACCCTAAGCCCGCTGTTTGTTGAAAGACAAAGCCTAGAGTTTATAGCCAGCTTCGACTTTAGGACTTCCTCCGATTTTGTACCAGGCTTGCTAGCATCTCTCGAAGTGCGCCCAACTTTAGTGGACTCAATAGGGACAGCACAACGCGAAGACCCTCAGCTTGTGGAAACGATTGATAGGCTAATTAGGGGTGAGACTTCAAGTCACCTCAACAGATACTCCATCGACGATAAGGGTTGGCTAAGGCGAGACGGAAGACTATGCGTCCCACAGACAAGGGATTTAGTAAAGAGGGTTCTCGAGGAAGCACATCACTCTAAGATGACGATACACCCAGGCGGAGATAAAATGTACAAGGACATAAAAAGAACTTTCTTCTGGAACGGCATGAAAAAGGACGTGGCAGAATTCGTTTCTAAGTGTATGGTGTGCCAACAGGTTAAGGCGGAACAGAAAAAGCCTGGCGGTCTGCTACATCCTCTAGAGGTCCCACAGTGGAAGTGGGATAGCATCTCAATGGACTTCATCGATGGGCTGCCTAGGTCTAGGAGAGGCAACACTAGCATTTGGGTAATAGTGGATAGGCTTACTAAAAGGGCCCACTTTTTACCTATCAAAAGTAAAAGAACTGCCTCATCCCTAGCATCTCTTTACCTCAAGGAAATCGTTCGACTCCATGGAATACCATCCAGCATTGTTAGTGACCGAGACCCTATCTTCACCAGTGAATTTTGGCGGAGTCTGCAAGAAGCAGTAGGAACGCAGTTATGCTTGAGCACAGCCTATCATCCCCAAACCGACGGCCAAACAGAAAGAGTGAACAGAGTTTTGGAGGATCTTTTAAGACTGTGCATCCTTGACTTCGGAGGGACGTGGGAAGACCATCTTCCTTTGGTGGAATTTGCCTACAATAACAGCTATCAAGCAACCATCGGGATGGCGCCCTTCGAAGCTTTATATGGGAGACCGTGTCGATCGCCCACTTGTTGGTGGGAGTCTACTGATAAGCTCATACTTGGACCAGATATGATTCGAGAAACTTCAGAGAAAGTAAACTTAATACGAAGAAGGATGAAGACGGCCCAAGATAGACAAAAGTCCTACGCCGACAAGAGGAGGACCGACCTTGAATATGAGGTTGGAGACAGAGTTTTTCTTAAGGTATCTCCGCTAAGGAACGTTGTTCGTTTTGGAACCACAGGAAAGCTAGCACCAAGGTTCGTAGGGCCATTCCCTATCATCGAGAAAATTGGGAAAATGGCCTATAGATTAGAGCTACCCGAAAAGCTGGCCGGAGTTCACAACGTTTTTCATGTTTCACATCTCCGAAAATGTCTACATGAGTTTGCTGAAGTGGTAGAGCCAAATATCCTAGAAGAAGCTGAAGTGGAACGCGAAGCAACCATAAGAAAAGTTCTAACCCGCATATTAGGAACGGAAGTGAAAAAGCTACGCAACCGCGAAGTCAAGCTCGTCAAAGTTCAGTGGAGCGACGCCGAGGCGCAACTTGGGAAACTGAAGCTAGAATACGCGCTGCCTACCCTTTTCTTTTCGAGGGTACATCCTTGATCTTTCTTTTTCCTTAAGTTGCGCTTTTATCTATCTTTTTTTAGGTATATCTCCTCGACCCTTCTTTTAGGTAGAAACTCTTTGGATGAAAACATGTAATTGAAACATGTTATGGATGATGGTTGCAAGTGGTTGCAAGTGATTGCTAGTGGTTGCTCGTGGTTGCATATACACACACAATCTAGGTTTTAGATCGGCTCAGTCACTTCATATTGCATATGCATATATGATTGCATACGTATATGGTTGAACTTTAATGTGTTGTCATATGGATGTTGCATGTGTATGAATGATTGTGCACTCATGTAGAATCATGAATAGGAGGATTTGCATTCATAATGGATTCATAGCACTTACATAATTCGCATTAAGGAGGTCAACTGAATCAGTAGACCGCCTGATTTTGCATTAGATAAGTACATGTACACACACACTTCGCATATGATCATGAAGCATTAGAAGTCTTTTAAGGACAATGGATGCTCGTGTTTGATGGATGAGTAGATGGATGTTTGGATGTTAGGATGTACATTCTTCCTGAACTTGAAGATTTCGGGGACGAAATCCTTTTTAAGTGGGGGAGAATGTAACACCCCGTGTATTTTATAACTGTGAAATTCATAAATTAAACTATAACTAATTTTAAATCAAAGAATTAAGGGAAACGGGATACGCCATTTCGTTCGTCTCGAAATTCTGCTTGAGATAGAGTCTGAGTTTGCGTAAAAACGGATATCATATGAAGAAGTTATGGACGAACGAAGTTGGGCGAAAAACCGGAAAACGAGTCAGAATGCACTGGCGCACTTGGGAAGTGCGCCAGAACAAAAATGCACTGGCGCACTTGGGAAGTGCGCCAGTACATTTTTGACCTGGCGCACCTGCCAAGTGCGCCCAGGTCAAAAATGACCTGCTTGTCAGGTCTGGTCAAGTCCTGGCTGGCCAGGTCTGTGTTTAGTCGATTTTCTGAGCCTTGCCTTGTCACTAGGGCTAGGTGTCAGCTCCTGGTTGGTCTCTCCTTCAAACGAACGGCTATCATTGAACCAAGCTTCATCGACGGTCTAAATCAACTCACAAACTCTATAAAAAGGACCTAAGACTAACCCTAATCCACATAAACTAAAATGGAGATGAGACCGTCATGCTGCTGAGGAGAGACTGAAGATAGCCGTCAGAAATAGAGAGACAACTAGGAGATAATTCAAAGCTTAAAGCAATGTTAATCAAAGCAATGCCTACAACAAAGGATAGCATCTCCAAATTCAGAATTCAGATTTCTGAATTGAAGATTCGCCATACGCTGTAAGTAGAGTGCTATTCCGATATGAATTAAATAATTGTGTTGATTTGTGTAATGTAAGAAATGGAATTGTGGCGATAATAATCTATATTTGTATGTTGCTTTGATGCAAAACGATTTGGGAATATTATGGTATACGATTGGATATTTGCAAGTACGCGATTTGCGTTGGAAACGAAATGGAATTGTGGCGATAATGACTTATATTTGTATGTTATTTTGATTCTAAACGATTTGGCAATGCTATGGTTTGATTCATACAAGTATGTGGCTTATGTTGACAACCACATGTTGTGGAATTTTGATTGGGACTTATGCAAGCATATGATTCATATTGAAAACTACATGTTTGTGGTAGTTATTTACAACACCCATTTTGTAAATGCAAGTATAAGATTCATGTTGAAACAACAACTATATGTTGTAATAGTTTATTTTGAAATTCATGCAAGTCTATGATCTATTGTTATGACAACATGATGTAAAATTCTATGGTCATCTTTAGTGTAATTTGATTCACCTAAGTATTATGATTCATATGAAGGTTATGTTGAAATTGGCATCATAGTTCAAGTATAAAAATCATGATTTTGTGATAGTGACAAAAGCAAGCGTCTTTATAAGCTTGTATTAATTTTATGAACATGTCTAAGCTATGTTTGTTATTATGCCTAGATAAAAACATGTTTTCTAAGCTTATGTTGTTATCTTAATCATATGATAATATATTTTTGGCACATAAGTTACATTAGATATTTACATTAGAATTACATCCCCTTACAAGTTACATAGATTGGACAAAAACCCATGATTATATGAATAATAGGATTCAAAATCAATTATGTTTATGCCATGACCATATAAGGACTCATGTTCAATAATGATTATGCCATAATTATATGATTAGAGTGGTTCATGTTTAAGTACTATTTATGCCAAGACTACATGTTTCGTTTACACCATGATTATGTGAATAGAATGATTCATGTTTAAGTATTGCTTATATTATGTGTTGTTACAATTGCAAGTTCACATATGCCTATCTTATGTTAATTAGATCGTATGTTGCAAGTTCATGCGTTCACACTCCCCTTTTTTATGTCACCTTATAAACACCATGTTATAGCCTCCCCTTTTCATATGGCTAAATTGGGTTTAAGTATTAAACCCAACACACCTTACATTGGAACGAACGAATAAAACGAGGGAAATGACGTTTGGGTTAAAAATATAGAACATATGTGTTGGCTTGTTGACGCAGGCCAATAACTTTGAAAAACAATTAAGTGGCATAAATAAATCTTAACCAATAAAGATGAATTTGAATAATGGGCCGCAAATATTTACATATAAAAAGAAGAAAGACAAAATATGTAAATGTAGAAAATACGATGTGTTTAACCCGAGGTTGGATTGAGTTGTGATGTAAACCTGCCCGGAACCGCCCGGCTGTCCAGTAGTCACAACAATACCTATCCAATGTGGGTGGTTAAACATGGAGCCCAATAAGGACCCGAGGTTAGACTGAGTTGTGGCGTAAGACTGCCCGGACCCAACCGGCAACAGGCAGCCACAACAATACCTGTCTAATGTGAGAGGTCAAGGCTTTAATAAGACAATTAAGGCTGAGTCAGGATTGATAGGATTAAGTAAATTATATTAATACTTAATCAAAATGGAACATGCTAAACTAAACAGACTGATTGGGGGTTAGGTTTATAAAACACTTAACCAACTTAGCATGTTGGCTAGAAATAGAAAACCTAGTAGCGGGGGACCCTTTTCAGCAGTAACCCTATAAGGTGTATCATGATACCCTGAAACTAGGCAGGGTGGGGCACGATTACTGGGCTGACTGTAAGAGGTCAAATCGACGGCGGTGGTGCAGCAGTGTAGGTTCTAACGGGGTGCGGGCGTGCACACACTCCGGCGCAGAAAAATAAGGCACTGGGCACCAGTAGCATACCTGTGCATTCTAGAATTGTGTCGGGCCGCCACCATGGGACTTGATACACCCCATGGTGGGACCAGCATAGGTAACTACAACATCGGGGGCCGTAAGATACATATAACTATGCGAGTAGGAGCCGATCAGCATAAAATGGATCACTTCACCCTGATTATGGGGTGCCTGTTAGGAACTAGTTTAAATGGGTACAGAGATTAATATGGGGTACGATAGTATATTCGACCCTAGACAACTTAACTAAGTTTATAGTGCTTTCCCATTTCTAGTTTATACTTATCATACCCAGTTCTTTATTCATAGACTGAATAGTCCTAGACTTACTCAGGCTTTATGTCTGACTCTACTTTTCTTTCGTCTTCTTTTCTTCCGTTCCCCCCCCCCCCCCCCAGGTCCACAGGGAGGGAATACCGCAGCTTGACCAGCCTTCATATCCAGCTTGAAGAGAAAGAATGTATTGCTTGGATCTTTTCGTTTTGGACTATGGCTTTGGACAACAACTATGGGACTTTTGCAGTTTATTTATGTTTTCTTTATGCTTCTTTAAATAATGTAATCAAGACAGTTATGAAGATGTTATGTTTTTAGAAGTATTGTAAGACAATTATGGTATGGTTGGTGTAACACGTATTTTAATGAAATAAAAGTTGTTGTTTTCCGCTGTTCAAAAATATGTGTTCTTATATCTGTCTTGTATATCTGTGACTTATACTTATAAACCTCCACCAAAATTAGGGCATTCCCTTTGAGAGTGACCCTAACGGAGGTGGGGTGTTTCAATCTCCCTGTTATTTGAATGTGAATGTACATTTTTTATGATTGGAGAAATTAGGGAAATAAACTTGTATACCCAAATTATGTGTTAGGATTGACATTTCAAATGAGTTAGGACGTTCCTTTACATATGTGTGATATATGACGCATTATGTTATATATATAGTGTGATCGGCGTAATAATAATGCGTATTAGATGCGTACTAAATACGTTTAAATTAGGTAATTAGAAATATGTCCCATTAGGAATTTCTATGTGTTTGAGTTAATGGCTTTAACTATAGCTAATGACACACATACACGAGATTAACCATTACTTGTAGTAGAATCCCACTCGGAACTAATCGGCATATCCAGCGTCTACAAGTAAGAATGGTTAATTTGGGAGGTCTGGGTGTCATAAGCCATTATAATTAGTACACTAAGACACGAGGTTAAACCCAATTTGTAGTAGAAGCCTTCCCGGAACCACCCGACAAATCCAGCAACTACAAATGGTCGGCTTAATGTGAGACATTTAGTGTGTGTATGTATGTATGTGTGTGTGTGTGTATATATATGTGTGTGTGTAAAGTTGGTCTTCCTTGAGGAGGTATTAAGTGGTTGACCTACCATGTTGGGTATAAGTGGTTAGGACTAGGTCTGTTCCTAAGGTTCACTCCTTGTTTCTGAACAAGAGTCATGGGACCTTTAACACCCGACACTTCTCTATGCCCAAATTTCGATAAAATCGGAACTCAAACACATCCAAGCATGGAGCGTGCATATCTGGTAGGTACCAGATATACACGCTCCATGCTTGGATGTGTTTGATTTTCAATTTTTTTTCGAAATTTGGGCATAGAAAAGTGTAAGGTGTTACAGGACCCACCCTTATTAAGTCTTAGATGGTCATTCGGTCTGCCTTTCTCTTATAAGGCATTAATTGGTCCTAGTAAATGATGGCTTATGAACGGGGTAGTTCTCCGGAAGTGTCTTCTACTTATTTATGGGCTAAGTGAGGGTTGACCTACGGATGAGCTAATAAGAGTTCCGCTAATCATATGAGGGGAACCACATGTCTAAGGGAAGTACTAAGTGGCTAGGAATTCTCCCATGATACCAGTTAAATAGTAATGCATGGGTCCGTCAGAGAGGTCTTAAATGATGATGAGGGTCTACCTTATCGCTATATTAAGTGGCAAATTACTATTTCTTGTATTACAATGGAGAGAATATTTAATCTCTTTGACGATTATAAGACGGGGTCTTAAGTGACTCGACTCCGCCATAGGGATTAAGTAATACTGAGAATCCTCCCAAGAATAGATATAAAGCAATGGCCTTAACTGACTAAAGGGTAGTCCACCGCGTAGGGTATTAAGTGATGATAGAGAACCCACCCAAAAATAAATAAGTAGTGTAGGCCTTAAGTGATAGGATAGTCCGCATTATAAATTATGTCATTTATTGTGTGTTAAATTTCATAGACATAATCTGAAGAATTTATACTGCCAAATATAGGAAATATTTATTCCATAAAGCTTATGTGATTTTCATTTACTAGAACTTTATGTTATGACCTCCCTCCTTTTAACGTAAACATGTTAGTAGGCGGGAACACTTGGTATAGTGGTGCTTTGGTGATGAAGCCCGACGTTGAAGATTTTTAGTTATTTATGGAAGTATTGTTATTATTGTATTATTTGAATAGTTATTTATGTACCTTTTATTGTTTGAGAGTGTTGTAACTAACATTGATGGTTTTATTTATGGTACAATTATTTTTAGATATTTTATTTCTTCCCTTTCGCTGTGTGAGACTTTGATTTCGTTTTAGACTGCTCTTTTATATTTATTTAAATATTTCCTTATAGGAACCAACGATCCATTTAGAAGGCTCTAAGTTCTACAGGCTTTTTCTGGTTCGGAATTTAGGCCCATTCCTCGCAGATTATTAAAGATGATGCCCAAGTTAATCCCATCCCAAATCTCCCTTCAACCCATTAGGTGGCAATGACTTTGATGTCTTTGGGGGCTTGAGTGATTTATACATGACACATAGTGAGTTGTTCAAGAATGATCTCACGCCGATTGCTCTTGCGGCATTAAGCTCTGTGGCATCTTCCACTCCATCTTTGTCACTTCATGCTCAACATGTCATGTCAAAATCCATTACAACTCCCACGATTCTTTCGATGATGAGTGGTTCGTTAGAAATTTATTTTTAGATGACATGTGACACAAACTTAGTATCACTGCCACTGGATACGTGCACTATCTCACTTACATCAGACTATTCTTGGTTCTGGCGCTAACTCAACTCTCTTTGTTTCAGGTTTCATCATGGACCGTCAGTATAACAACAACTTCAAACATGTTCATCCAGGATAATTATGGCTTAAGAATATTTCATTCCGGCTATACCGAGGGGGATAAAAGAGAGAGAAAAGCTCATGAGGAGCGTAATTGTAGGGAGAGGGAGGGATTGGTAAATGAGGGACCGAGATGATCGGGATATACGAGACCGAGAAGAACGCGCTCACCATAACTGTGGTTGGAATCGAGAAGAGGATAAGCACTAAAAAGAGAAGAAAGAAAGAAGGCGATTAGTGTGGAAGAGCCATAAAGATGCACTAGAACCGATCAGGGCTTAAGTCCCCCCATTGCACCATCCGCCGGTCACATTACTGTTGGTCCCTCGATCTCCACTTCTCCATTCATTACCTCGTCTTCCTCCGACATTTATTAAATTATAAAAAGGGCGCCTTACTCCCTTCTGCTCGGGCCTGCTCAGCTTTCCGAGAAATTCTCTTGATGGTTTTTAACACGGAGTGCGCTTCAATATGGATATCTCGCCAGTAGATAAAGATGAAATTCTATAGAATATCAATGTCTTCGAGCACGATGTGGAGAAAATGTCAAATTCACAAAAGCTATCCTTAGAGATTTAGAGGGGCAGTAAACTAAATTATGAGGCGCAACTTGTTGAGTCAAGGAATTTTGATTTATGTCAAAGTAATGCGCGATGATCAACAAAAAGGAGACGTTCAATGATAAGGAGCTTCATATGGTATTAGTCATTAGAAATTGATTATTTGGTATGATAATAGTGTTCATTATTGTTAAAATCTATCCTCAAATAATCAATGTTTATATATATACACTTATGTATATGTATGCACAAAATTATGCAAAGTGGGCTATACCGGTCGACCGCCCAAAATAGACCGGTCGACCGTTTTTACCCAGTTTGCACAATGAACGTGCACACATGTACATATAATGTATATATATTTAAATTCCTGTCTACTTGTCCTTTTTGACCTGTCGACCATTTTTAAATAGAAGCAACTATATGAATAGTCGCTTCCATTCCTCCAAGGGTTGCTTCTCCTTTCTTTCATCAATGATCATATCTATTGATTGTAACTCTTTACCAAAGGTTACAACTAATTATATCCTATATAAACACTTTGAAATCATCAATTCTAATCACCAGTTCTTTCTATCCATTCTCTATATTGCTGATTTCATTCTTGAACTCTCAAGCACTCAAACACTCATATTCTTTACAATATCGTCCTTGAATCCTAGAATTTATATATTATTGTTTTGATTCAAACACGATATCAACTTCCAAATCTTCACAAACACAAATTCTATTTGAGGATAAGATTATAGGAAGGTTGTACAAGAATTGATAAATTCGTGATATCGCGAACACACATTATCAAATTACAAGTCTACTCATCTTGTTTGAAGTCCTCCGTGTTGTTAGAGGCAAGTATTGAAGTCCTCCGTGTTGTAAGAGGCAAGTTGTGAAGTCCTCGGGTTAATAGAGGCATGAAATCCCGCTCGACTGCTCTGGTGTTGTGAACCTGTTTCCTCCGGGTTAAGTGAGGTTGTTGATTAGTGAAATTCCAGATAGAAGTCTAGGACTGGACGTAGGACGGTGCTCCGAACCAGTATAAAAATCTATGATGTGATTTTTACTTTACTGCATTTACTCATCTGTGATATCTTATTATACTTTATACTTATTTGCATAACTATTGTATTAGACAAGTAGTAGTGTGTTATTCCATATTACACGATCCGAACATACTATATTATACTTGGCAAGTACGCACGCACATTTTCATTTGGTATCAGAGCACGATCATCTTACAACGGTAACGCAGTTATTTGATATATTCTTGTAGTATGGCAAATAACCCAAGTTCTAGCACTCAAAACACCACCTACACGGAAGGTCAATCAACAAAAAGACCTCCATTCTTCAATGGCCTTAATTATAGCTATTGGGCAACACATATGTCATTTTATATGTAGTCAAATAGCTATGATGCCTGGAATGCTACACAAAAAGAAATAGTGAATCCAACAACTGATTATCCAGAATGGACACCGGCTGAAAAAACGGCAGCAGCTGTAAATGCAAAAGCAATAAATATGTTGTTTTGTGCATTATAGCAAATTGAATATAACCATGTTAGTATCTGTACCACTGCATATCAAATTTGGCAAACGCTAAAAACCACACATGAAGGTACTAACAAGGTTAAACAAACCAAAATAGCCATGCTGAAAAGTCAGTTCCAAAATTTCAAAATGAAACCGATTGAAACAATCAATGACATGTATTCACGGTTTCAAACTATTCACCATGCACTTATTGGTTTAGGATAAAATATTCAAATTTTGATGTTGTCTCGACAGTCCTACATTCTCTGACTAGTGAATGGGAAGGAAAAGTACTAGCGATTGAAGAAGCTAATGACATTTCTGTCATGAAGCCAGATGAATTGATAGGAAATCTAATGTCCTATGAAGCAAATTTGCAGGCTAGAAAGGAACTGAAAGAAGAAAAGAAAAATATAGAATTTCATGTCGGAAAAGATGAAGATGAATCAGAATCTGAAGATGAAGACTTAGCTTTTATGGCAAAAGGTTTCAAAAAATTCCTGAAACAACGAAAAGCTAGTCGATATAACCAAAGGAAATATGGTTCAAATAAACCTTCATTATCAGTTATAGAATGTTTCAACTGCCATAAAAAGGGGCACATGCACAAAGATTGTCCGGAACAAAAGAAGAATTCAAAAATTGAAAAGTTCAAATACAAGAAGGATAAATCAAAGAAACGAGTTTTCTCAGTCATATGGGATGATTCAGACTCGTCTTCATCAGAAAGTGGAAGTGATTCAGAAGATAAACAAGCAAATGTTTATTTCATGGCTACAGAAGATGAGGTACAAATTCCTACGTTTGATAAAGTTCTTGATATTAATGCTGAATTGATATTTAAATTTAAAAATATAAAAAGTCAATGAGAAGAAGAAAAGCAGATTTAAGTAAAGCAGAGTTTGAACGAGATATGTTAAAGGGTGAAAAGAAAATATTAGAAGAAGAACTTGAAAAAGTTCAAGAATCATCACCTAATATTGATTCTCAATTTTCTCTTTTGAACAAAGAAATGGAAACTCAAAAAGAGAAAAATGATGCTCTCACTGCTAAAAATCATGAGCTTAAGGCAAAAGTCAAAATTCTGGACCTAGAAAAAGTTAGTTTACCAAATAAGTTAGATAATATTACTCAAAATGTTTCTAACTTCAATAAATGTTGAGAAAATTTAACAAAGATCATTGAAAGTTCACAATCTGCTTCAAATAAACATGGTTGGGGATATAAGAAACAAGAAACCCAGAAACATCTTGGTTTCAAAAGGAAAAATGAAAAAACAAAATAAAGCTAAGAAAAATCTTATTTTGTTATATTCCGAACCAAAACCAGTTGTGAAGTTTCAAAAGAAAAATATCAAAACTATCAAGATATGGGTTCCTAAAACAAATAATAATTTGATTAGGAATAAATATATTCAGCATATTATGAATACTGTGCATTATAATTCTAATTATGTATATAAAGGGGATACCAGACCCGTATGGGTTTGGACTCCTAAGACCTAACTCTTAGGACCCTATAAAAAGGTGGGTACCATGGACTTAATATTATTTTTTGCAGGTCCCACTTAAGAAAAGAGGAAAGTGGATAATGGACAGTGGTTTCTCGAAGCATATGACTGGAAACAAGAGCTTATTGACAAATATTACTTACTCAGATGGTGGCTCCGTCACTTTTGGAGATAATTCAAAAGGCTATATCATCGGTAAAGGCGATGTGAGCAACTGCGGTACGTCTAACTTACTCTTATTACTAATGTTATGCTAGTTAGAAATTTGAAACATAATCTACTTAGTATTAGTCAGTTATGTGACAAGCGTTTTACCATTTCCTTTTCCGATAACAAGTGTAGTATCTTAGATAAAGATCATAAGTTAGTTTTCGAAGGATATAGAGATAGAAATATTTATATTCTGAATATGAATGTCAATCATAATTCAGATATGCGTCTTGTAGCAAATGATAATGATCCATGGCTATGGCACAAATGTTTCTCACATAAACTTCAGAACTACCGACAAGCTATCCAAAAACGATCTAGTTAGAGGACTACCCAAAATGATTTTTACGATTGATAACATTTGTGATGCATGTCAATTAGGAAAGTTGACTAAATCATCATTTAAATCCAAGAAAGTCATATCAACATTACAACCACTTGAGCTACTACATATGGATTTATTCGGACCAACACAGGTTCAGTCAATAAATTATAGTCGATATGTGTTTGTAATTATTGATAATTACTCTCGTTATACTTGGGCGATTTTCTTGAAAAACAAAAGTGACGCTTTCGAACATTTCAAATCTTTCGTCAAGAGAATTCAAAATTTGAAAGGACTTAAAGTTAAGAATATAAGAAGTGATCATGGCGGAGAATTCGAAAATAATGAATTTGAACACTTTTGTACAAAGAAGGGTATATATCATAATTTTTCGTTTCCTAGAACTCCACAACAAAACGGAGTTGTAGAACGGAAAAACCGGACTATACAAGAATGTGCAAGAACATTATTAAATGGAACTACTCTACCAAAACATTTTTGGGCAGAAGCTGTTGCAACTGCGTGTTATGTTTTGAATCGTGTATCCATTCGACCTCTCACCAAGAATACATCTTATGAATTATTTAATCAAAGAAAGCCAAATATCTCATACTTCAAAGTTTTCAGTTTTAAGTGCTTTATTTTAAATACGAAAGATCATCTCGGAAAATTTGATCCAAAATCTGATGAAGGTATATTTGTCGGTTATTCAGAACGAAGCAAGGCCTATCATATATTTAATAAAAGAACCAAAACTATTGAAAAAATCACTTCATGTTTATTTCGATGAATTCTATAAACCATCTCATAACATATTAGATGATGATATTATAGTCACTGAAAATCCGATCATCACAAATGCTGATTCTGACTCAGAAATTGTTGAGAATATTCCTCAACCAGTTGTGATACCTTCTCCAAGATTACGATCTCCTCCAAGGATACTAAGAGATCATCCGTTTCAAAATGTAATTGGAGAAGTAACATCACAAATTAGAACAAGGAGTCAACTCAACCAAATGGGTCATGTTGCGTTTCTTTCGAATATCGAACCCAAGAATCCAAAAGAAGCTGCTACTGATGATTATTGGATCATTGCCATGCAGGAAGAACTAAATCAGTTTGAGCACAATGATGTCTAGGAACTTGTTCCAAGACCAACTGATCAGTCAGTTGTTGGTACAAAATGGGTCTATAAGAATAAGGCTGATGAACAAGGAAATATAACCAGAAATAAAGCAAGATTAGTAGCACAAGGATATAATCAGGAAGAAGGTATCGATTACGAAGAAACTTTTGCACCAGTTGCACGACGAGAAGCTATCAGAATCTTTTTATCCTTTTCTTGTCATCATAATTTCAAACTTTATCAGATGAATGTCAAAAGTGCTTTTCAACATGGATTTATCAAAGAGAATGTATATGTCGAACAACCTCCCTTGTTCGTACATGAAAAACATCCTGATTACGTATACAAACTTAAGAAAGCTTTGTGCGGTTTGAAACAAGCACCTCGTGCTTGGTATGAACGATTACACAGCTAGCATACTGATTCAGGATTTCAAATTAGTAAAGTCGATCAGACTTTATTCATTAAACATTATCGAAAAGATATGTTAGTTATCCAAGTATATATAGAAGATATTATCTTTGGTTCAACCAATGATAAACTCTACAAAGAATTTGCAGATATTATGACCAAAGAGTTTGAAATGTCTCATATGGAAGAACTATCATATTTTCTTGGTCTTCAAATCAAGCAACTTTCCAACGGTATTTTTATTAATCAAGAAAAATACTGTGGAAATCTTATCAAACGCTTCGGTTTAGAAAATACGTCTGGTAAACCTACTCCTATTAGTACAACTACACATCTTGAAAAAGATGAACATGGTAAGAGTGTTGACCATAAATTATATCGAAGCATGATTGGTTCTCTTCTTTATCTTAATGCAAGTCGTCAAGATATAATGATGAGTGTTTGTCTACGTGCACAATTTCAAGCAAATCCTAAGGAACCACACATACGAGCAGTAAAACGTATAATTTGTTATCTTAATAATACCAAAGACTTCGGTCTCTTCTACTCAAAAAATTGTCCATTCGAATTAGTATCTTATAGTGATGTTGATTTCGGAGGCTCTCGTACGGATAGAAAGAATACAAGTGGTACGTGCCATTTTATTGGAAAATCACTTGTCTCTTGATTTAGTAAGAAACAAAATTGCATTTCACAATCGACATGTGAAGCTGAGTATATATCAGCAGCTCTTGCTTGTACTCAAGTACTATACATGCAACAAACACTTCGTGATTTTAATATTCATTTATCAAATTCTATTATATACTGTGATAACACCAGTGCGATAAACTTATCAAAAAATCCAGTAAATCATTCTCGAACTAAGCATATTGATATCCGTCGTCATTTCTTGAGAGACAATATTAAAAAAGGAAACATACGTCTCGAATATGTCCAGACTGATCATCAACTAGCGGACATTTTTACTAAGCATCTACTTGATTCAAGTTTTATTTCTTTACGTAGAGAGCTTGGCTTGATCTCTAGAACTGAACTTGATATATAAACTCTAAAGTTATATACATATGAATTATTAAGTTTTTTTTCTTATCCGGTGCTTTTAATTTTCAAAATTTTAGCTATTATGTAGGTACTTCTATTTTTAGTAAGAGAATATGAGCTATTTATCTTTGTACGGTAACTATTCCTTGAATGTTTTTAACCACTGCTCTATATATAGACAACTCTATATATGTATATATATATATATATATATATATATATATCATTCGTTCTCTTTCTGCATCTCCTCAACTCCGAGTCTATATTTTAAAGTTTTCAATATATTAGTATGGCTCAATCTGCGATGAATGTGCACAAAGTCACACATTTTGGTTACAGGTTCTAAACCTGAGGAATACTATTCTCCTGAAACACTGAAAAGCAACCAAAATGCACTCATACCCCCGGAAATACGCCTACGTCTAAACGTGCAAAGAAAGCACTGTTTTTCTCACCTCGAACTAGAGAAAATATAAGTGAGATTCATCACTATCAGAAGCATCAAAAGGATTTTCAAAGACAACTCCATTACGAGCAAAAACTTACTTCCGATCGACTATCACTCTTAGAACGGATGGCTTCATTTTTCTGTGGCACAAACAAACCTGGAGTTTATGAACCTATACCGCATGCTTCTTCATTTCAAGGAGTCCTAACTCCTGGGATCGTAACTACAATCGTAATGAAGGTGCAAAATGGTTGCCATGGACATCTCGAATCAACGAGGTTAAGGAAGAGTCAACCAAGCATAATTTGACAACATCTCAATAGTTTTGTTTTCAAATATATTATGATTATATTTAAGTTTTTCTATGATTATAACATATATGTATTTCCTTTTTGAATGAGTTCAATAAAATTCAGACCGCTCAAAACTAGAAGAAGAGAAAAAAGTTAGAAAACCAAAAATCTGGAAAAACCAGTCGACCAGTAGGAATGAACCAGTCGACCGTTTTTCTCTCTGGACAAAAACGGTGGACCGGTCATTTCTCACCGGTCGACCGGTCATTTCTCACCAGTCGACCGGTTGAGGCCTCTTCTGTTTTTATTTTTCAAACATGACCAGTCGACTGGTCAAATATCACTAGTCGACCGTTTTGGTCTCTGGATGAAAACGGTCGACCGGTAGATATTGACCAGCCGACCGGTTTCGATCTGAAGGGTTTTTGTACTCATCTATACGGTCATTTTTTTACCTATCTCTTCATTTTTAACTTTACCTTTTCCCTCTCCAAAAGCTTTAAAATCCTAGGACTTCAAAATTCCAAAACTCTTTCATGGCTCCTCCACAAAAGAAGATGAAGGAAGCTTCCCCCTCTTCTACCGAACTCCAACCAATAGATAATTCGATTAAGAAATGGCTTGTTGATCCGATTGCTATCAAGATATGGAATCAAATGAAGGATTTCAACATACACCCTGGTTCGTTTATCAAATTTCCTGATTTCTCAAACTATCGTGTTCAAAGATTACCTAGAAATGCTTATATTGAATCTCTACTTGATTTTGATCGTAATAATGTTGAAATTAATCACGTTATGATCAAGCTTTTCTATGCTAAGCTTAATCTTGATAAACACGAACCGCAAAATCCTTCTCAATGTCTATGGTCAGTTGTATGTGGAAAACAAGTTTTTATTTCTTATGAAAGAATGGAAAATGTTCTTGGTTCGGAATTCAAAGGAGAAAAATTATCAAGTAATTTTTGTACTTTTCACGTCCGAAATCAAATAAGTCATGAATTTATTGAGGATGATAACAACAACACAGAATCGACTAATTTACGTCCTACAACTAGAGTTCTTCACCATACCTTAATGCATTCTCTTTTACCTCGGATTGGAAATTTCGATGCTGTTTACAAAGAAAATTTCAAAGCTTTATATGCAATTTATAGGGGGATTCGCATAAACTGGATTGAAATGATCTTCGATGAAATCTTACAAGTCAATGAGTTGAATAGGCCGCATCTTTTTGATGAAATCTTACAAGTTAATGAGTTGAATAGGCCGCATCTTTTCTATAATGAATATATTATGCGACTCTTACTTGATTGTGGAATCAATCCTCCTCCGTCAACCATTTCAAAGCCAAAATGCATAAATAAAGCTTCAATCAAGCGAATGAAACTTCCTAAACCTTACTTTAATATCATTCCTTTCGAACAATGAAAGGAAAAAAGAACACCAAGGAACCTCGTCTCAACCTTCTCGTCCAAAACCCGAAGAGGTGAAACTTCTATGCTCGACTTCCTCCACAAAAGAAAGTCTTGAAACCATTGCTCAAAATCAATTTCTACTTAAAGCTCGACTTAAGTGTATGGACACGAAATTGGATAAGCGTTTTAACAAACTTAAGTCGTTCTTCACGTCTATATGGGAGGGCAATATCTTGTGGAACATCCTCTTCTTCCATGCAAGCACAGGACCCCGGCAAACGTCCAGCTCCTCCATCCTTTACTTGGACATCTTCGGAGGAGGGCACTAACTCTGACACTAGCACGGACGAAGTCGAGGTAAATCTCAAATAGTTGAAGTTGAAGAAGAGGAAGAAGAAGAAGAAGAAGGCGAGGAAACGGAATTCGAGTAGTTAGCTTCTTTGATTGTTTTATGAACTTATGCTTTTATTATTTCCAGACTTAATCCGACGCTTGTACTTAAATGGTGTCATTGTTTTTTTTTATTTTGAACTCAGACCTATGTATGCTTGTACTCTATGCTCTATGTTACGTGTTGTATATTGCTTTAATCTCTGCTAGTATTTCTTTCAATATTTATGTGCTTATTTAGTCCTTTTAGTCGATGACAAAGGGGGAGAAATATGATACTAACATTATATATATATATAAGGAAAAGTTGTGCTCACATTGTGTATGCAGGAATAACAGTTATTATACAGGCACAAATTCAGGGGGAGATTATATACAGGGGGAGATTCAGAGATATATTGTCATCAATCAAAAAGAGGGAGAATGTTGAGTCAAGGAATTTTGATTTATGTCAAAGTAATGCGCGATGATCAACAAAAAGGCGACGTTCATTGATAATGAGCTTCATATGGTATTAGTCATTAGAAATTGATTATTTGGTATGATAATAGTGTTCATTATTGTTAAAATATGTCCTCAAATAATCAATGTTTTTATATATATATATGCACTTATGTATATGTATGCACATAAATTGTGCAAACTGGGCTATACGGGTCGACTGCCCAAAACAGACCGGTCAACCGTTTTTACCCAGTTTGCACAATGAACGTGCACACATATACATATAACGTATATATATTTAAATTCCTGTTTACTAGTCCTTTTTGACCTGTTGACCGTTTTTAAACAGAAGCTACTATTTGAATAGTCACTTCCATTTCTCCAAGGGTTGCTTCTCCTTTCTTTAATCAATGATCATATCTATTGATTGTAACTCTTTACCAAAGGTTACAACTAATTATCTCATATATAAACACTTTGAAATCATCAATTCTAATCACCCATTCTTTCTATCTATTCTCTATATTGTTGACTTCATTCTTGAACTCTCGAGCACTCAAACGCTCATATTCTTCACAATATCGTTCTTAAATCCTAGAAATTATATATTATTCTTTTGATTCAAACACGATATCATCTTCCAAATCTTCACAAACACAAATTCTATTTGAGGATATGATTATAGGAAGATTGTACAAGAATTGACAAATTCATGTTATTTGAGAACGCACACTGTCAAATTACAAGTCTACTCATCTTGTTTAAAGTCCTCCGTGTTGTTAGATGCAAGTATTGAAGTCCTCCATGTTGTAAGAGGCAAGTTTTGAAGTCCTCGTGTTGATAGAGACGTGAAATCCCGTTCAGCTGCTCGGGTGTTGTGAACCTGTTTCCTCCAGGTTAAGTGAGGTTGTTGATTAGCGAAATTCCAGATAGAAGTCTGGGACATGACGTAGGATAGTGCTCCGAACCAGTATAAAAATCTCTGGTGTGATTTTTCCTTTACTACATTTACTCATCTGTGATATCTTATTCTACTTTATATTTATTTGCATAACTATTGTATTAGACAAGTAGTTGTGTGTTATTCCATATTACACGATCCGAGTGTACTATATTATACTTGGCAAGTACACGCACACATTTTCACAACTTACTATGGAAAGCGATTATGCGGAGTTGGAAAAAGCTATCAAAGAACGTGACAGTGAGATCGAATAGATTGCTATAGCAAACGAAGAACCTAAGGCTGCCAAAAATAAATACCAACATGAGATGGTAGAGGCAATCAAGTCCTATAGCAGAAAGACACCCTAATGCATTCTCAGCTTCAGAATGTTAATATTACCCAAAAATTAGCCGAAGATCAACTGGGCATCGAGAGGAGACTCGTTGAAGAATAATAAAAGAATGTGCAACCCTTAACCAGAGAGTCGACTCTCAGGTGCTTGAAATGGTTGAAGTGTGGGATTTTTGAATTTAATGTTCTTTATGTTCAACAATGTTTGAATTTAATGTTCTTTATGTTATTAGAAAAGATAGTCTGGAATTTTTGAACAAGAAGTATCCCGGCACATTGGTTGAAGTGTGGGAGGAGATACTAAAGCGGGTTGTTGATGATCGAAAATACACCGAGGAGGAACTCAAAGGATATTTTCTAAATGATGATTCTCGAGCTGCTCTCGTTCAGGGTCAAGAGGATCTCTGACTCGCACGGGAGTGTTTTGGAATAGTGAAATCGGGACTTCGGGGACTCATCACGATCCAACTTCCCCTGATGTTATTACTCCTTATATGGATTTGTTAAGTGCTAGAGCCACCTCTGTTGAGGCCGCTACTACCATTGTTGTGGTTATTGGTACCTTTGTTGTAGTTATTACTACCACTGTTGCCATTATAACTACCTTTATTGAAGTTGTCGCTGCCAAGGTTGCTGCTAGGGAGATTTTATAGAGCAATAATTGGCAACGGTGATGATGTGCAAGGCTTCGAAATTGCTGCCTGAGGTCCTCTCGACATAGTTATCACTGACACAACTTTATAATTAGGGGACTTCTTAATTTTCCCCCTTTGAGTTTGGTAACTTACTTACTCGTTTCTTTCTTGTCGTAGGCCTGGACCAGCCGGACTCTTTTTCATCTGCACCAGGCGTTATGTAGAAAACAACAATTTTTACCTCCTCGACACTAGTGTCCACACATCCTAGGTCGGCTGTTACTGCTCCCTAAGCTAATGTTACCCCCTCTAACCCCTGTTACAATCTTTACTTTAGCCTCTCAACCTGGGCCACACCCTGAGCAGATTGCAACTTTGCAATGTTTAAATAACCCAATGGTCTCGCCTAGAGGAGGAAGGGGAAATTTTGAAAAGAAAGAGTCCGCGCTCAAAGGAGAAGAGACCGTGGAGGGTAACACGACTACCGAGCTTAAGGAACCTTCTTATGGGAGTGGTACGAAGCCTAAAGGTATGCATAGATGAAAGTGTATCACATGCAAGATATCAAAGGTCGCTACTATATAACTGACAATTGCTCACAGTGCTGAGAAATCCCCTGTGATTCTCGCATTCGCAGCTTCGACCGTTGCCCAATCAGTTAGGCCCTCCTAGTTGACTATCAAGTCGAGCGGTACCTTCAAGGGCCGAAAAAGGAAGGATTAATGTTTTAAACTTTATATCTTGTACAACATTTTTTCTTGTAATTCTCTTTAACGGTAGTTGTGCAGGTACCCGCCTCCACCACTTTGGTTGGTTGTACTTTTGCGATTATATTCTATATGATAATAAAATCTCTTTTGCTTGTTGCATGTTTTTGCATCGTATGTGCTTTGATATTTTATTCGTATTTTTAAGCGATTCACTTTTTCATAGCACTTTAACCTTTGGTGTTATGCTTTCCTTCTTACTACAGTGTCATGATAGACCTATGGCATGTTTTACTCGAATGGTGTTTGTAGTCGTTATGGATAGTGTTGCCCCCATACCATGGGTCGTCACAAACTGAAGTGAACTTGTTCTTCAACCATATTTCCTAGTGCCTCCGGTTTATGATTGCTTCCTTTTTATCAACCTCTTTTGGCACGATAAGTCTTAAATTATCGTTGTGGGTACTTATCAGTCTCGATTTTTGAGGATTTACATTTACCTCATTGGTTTCGAGATACACAGCGTTTTCGTAATTTCCTTCTAAGTGTACTAACCCATATTTTGTGAGGCGGTAACCCATCAGGACAATCAAGCTTCATGCTTTAGGGGTAAAGGTTTTCTAGTAGGGAATGCTAGTTTTTCAGAAGCATTCGACTCCTGGTAGCGGCATAATCCTTTCATAATTAGTGTTAAGGAAGACCATTCTTTGGAGAATTTAGGTCTGCTTGTCGAATGGTTTCAACCTCGATTAGGGGGTGAGGACAACCTCTCGTTAGAGATAATTGGCCTCAGCGATTGGGGATTGTATCCTCGAATGGGAGTAATGGAGCCTTCACTTTGGAGCTGCAAGATACAATGGTTTGACGCTTATCCTTGTTTGGAGACGAGGGTGCCAGTTTTGGAGCAACATTCTCATCTTTGGAAGTGTTGATCTCATGTAAGGGAGGTTTTGCCCAATTTCATCGATTATCTCGTACTCTTTCTTTCTAAGGTTCATTACCAATGTTGTCCAGTTATGTTCCCTTAAGTCGGATGGTTTTCAATGTTTATTGAGTGCCTCAACATAAGCGAGGTCCTTGAACGCTCAATTTTATCGATTATCTCATGCCTCTACTTTATAAAGTTCTTCAATGGTAGCTGGTTAGGTTCTTTAAGGGTGGATGTGTTCGATGTTTATTGAGTGACTCAATGGAAGTGAGATCTTTGAATGCCTCATTGTAAATGTGGTTCCTTAGCATAAGTGAGGTATTTGAGTGCCTCAGCATAAGTGAGGTCTTCGAGTGCCTCATCGTAAATGAGGTGTCCCGGTGTAAGTAAGGTCTTTGAGTGTCTCATTGTAGATGAGGTGTCTTAGAGAAAGTGAGGTCTTTGAATGTCTCATCATAAATGAGTTGCCTCAGCATAAGTGAGGTCTTTAGGTGCCTCATCACAAATGAGGTGCCTTAGCGTAAGTGAAGTCTTTAAGTGCCTCATTGTACATGAGGTGCCTCAGAAGTGAGGACTTCGAGTACGTGGTATCTCTTTCGCTCTTTTCTTATTGCACGACAGTTGGAAATTCCCTTAAGCTTGTTTTTATAGATTGAATTATGTGTTATGCACTGCCATATGTAAGCTGCTTTATAATGCTTTTCTGTGTTTAGATCATTCTAGGAGAGACTCCTTAATGATTGTGATGCTTTTTCACAACTGGAAGTCGATCAATTAAGCACATCGACCAGTCCCCATGGATTTGAACTTCGTCCACTTTAGTCATCTTGAATGTGTTATCAAG